>JAQPPZ010002937.1:5000000-10000000 GCA_028583015.1 Wollemia nobilis | reverse complement strand
GGTTTACTCCATCAAGTTTCACTCAAACACATCCACAATATCAAATACCCAACCAAGGACTTTATAAATCTGAGTATGTGCAAATTCCCTTGCACCAGATGGTAGCTCAAGGACCATCTCAAAAAGGGTATGTCCAACAGGATCCTAATTCAACATTATTTATGACCATTCCTATGGTCAATCAAACACCACATCAAAATGTATATCAATATTCGAATCAAAACCTCATCATCCCTCATCAAAATTTGCATGCCAACTATCACACATCCCACTACAATCACTCATAGCACTCATTGGTTACTTCCCCCGTTGGTTCCAATATCATCATGTCAATCTTACCATATGCTATTCAAACCATGCAAGAAGAGATCAAGCAATTGTAGATGCATTCCAATAGCTATGGGTCTACTAAACCCACTTGTAGTGAGATATGCTCTAAATCCATCCATCCGTCTATCCACATGCCACCCTACCCCTACAAATTCAGCCCTAAATTTAATAAATTCATAGGTAGGGAGGATCCTCATGAGCATTTGAGTAATTACTAATTTGCATGTTATTGCATCAGCGATCATGACACGCTCATGCTCAAAACTTTTCCACAATAATTTGGGGGACTAACTCTAAACCGGTAAGATAACTTGCCTTACCACAACTTGTACACATTTGAGCAATTGGATAATACATTCCTCAAACACTTCACCCTAAATATCAAGAATATGATTGGACTATCCGACCTCTACAAATTATGATAGTTTAAGTATGAATCCATCAGTTATTATGTCACACGATGGAGAGTTGCTATTAATGATATTGGTTCCCCTCTTCCTCAAATAGATTTAGTTAAGTTTTTTGTTTAGAGTTACATGAAAGCTATTTATTGGAATCTCCAAATACAAATACATAGCACATTTGAGGAAGATTCTAATAGTGCCAAGCTGATTGAGAAAGTTAAAAATTTAAAAGGGAAAAATCAAGCCCAACAAAAAAGCTGACTACAATCAAAATAGGTTCCAAAATGGTAATACTAGTCAGAAACAACCCAAACCACCTAAAAATAATAACTTAGTGTTCAACACCATAGCCACACCACCCATTTAGAATGCCCCTTTGCAACAACCATAAGCTCATCCACACCCAGGGAATGATTTTCCCCTACCAGTGCAACCCAATCAGTGAGCTCCTCAATATTAGGATGATCGTCCACCCCAAATGTGGACCCCATTAATCAAACCTATGGGTAGCATATTTCAATGCTTGATGATTGTTGGTCATTTAGAATTACCTCCAATAAAATGAAAATATCCTAACCTAGCCAAATTCAAAGGGTACAATGAATATGCTCATTGTGACTATCATCATTGCAAGGGGTATGACATTAGTAATTGCTACAAGTTTTGGCATCTCATCCAAGATCTCATCGATAAGGGCACCATCAGGGTTGAAAATCCTTTGGCTCCATCAAACTAAAACTTGGATGTCTTTTGAAACCCTCTTTCACAACATAATACCATCCAAATTCAAACTTCAACATATAATTCATAACCATAAAATCCCCAAGTCATCAAGTCAATCTTGTTCCTGATCAAAAAGGATTTATTGATATGATCAAAATTATCATATGAAATAATAGATATTCTACTTGATCTAATCCATGATAGGCACTAATGCCTCCTCCACCAGCTTCTACACCTCCATAAGCCCAAGGTCCACCTCCACTACTGATATCCACAATCACCATTCATAGTTGTATTACACATCAAATTCAAACTACCCCTACCAAGATATCTATCTACGAACTCTTACAATAGTCACAACCTCATCACAAGGTATTAAATGATGCATTAAGGTTGATAGATTTGCAAAAAAAATAATAGCAACACTTTCTCTAATTTTATCGATAATGTGCATTCAAGCATGCAACCATCCATTGTGTTCTACTATAATGAGATCACAACTCTTGTAGGCCCTAGATCGGATCCTCCCATGCACATAATGGTTAAAGTTTATGGTACCAAGTACAAACATGTATTGATTTATACAAGATCTTCCATAAACATCATCACATCCCTTACCCTCAACCATATCAACATCACATTGCTCCCGTGATCGACTTACGGTCTTTCAATGGAAAAATTTACGAAACATTGGGTACCATTGTCCTACCAATCAAGTTAGGTCCCAAAACCATATCCACCATATACCACATAATTGAAGGTGAAATGCAATACAACTTTCTCCTTGGTAAACCATGGATTTGAGACATGCAGCGCGTTCCCTTGACCATTCATAATTGTATAAAATACATATATGCATGAGTAGTACATCACATACCAGTTGACGATGATCCATTCTAATTTTACAATTTAATTTCCCTACCACCTATTACCACCATTTCTTCCACTCACCTTGCCACTACATCCATCAAATATTCAACCACCACTCAAACAATAAATCGCTAAAGCATTTACATCCTCCACTCCTCCTCTAGTTATACCTCCTCATATTTTGTCATGATCCCTTTTTTTCCCACCTCATAAAACTCCTTCCAATACCTCATCTCCTCTCCCTTCACCTTCCCAACCATTCACAACCATTTTCCAAACCCCTTCCTTCACCCCTCTAGACCACCTCATCAAACTACTTACAATACCTCTTCTTCATACACCTATCCTCCTTGTACTTCATCATCTACTACCAATTTACCTCTACATTTCTTCACAAATTACACTCCACCTCACCAATCTCTACTTTCCAATTTCTTCAGCTCTCATCCACATCCTAGACCTAGCACTCTTCCACCTATCATTTCCTCATCACTCGTCAATCATTCACCTAAATACCAAGCATCTTCATCTACCTCACCCTCACCAAATTTTTGTATCCTTGATGTCCCAAAAACATATTGAGATACCACACCTCTCAGTACTTATGACCAAGCCAAGACCTAGAGAGTACATCATCCATAATGCTCATCTCATCCTACCTAACATCTAATCCACATGCAACTTTGGTCGTCCCTACAATGCACCTCTCACAATCAATGCCATCATTACCATGGGGGTTCCCACAAATAAAATAAACTTTATATATGAAGGTATTGATACCTCCTTACACTCACTCGAACCCTCTAAACCTGATATTTCATTCTATGCCAATATCAATTATTTCTCTAATCTAAAACATTTCCTATGTTATTTTCAATGACACAAATGGTAAGGATATGGGTTAGGTAACTATGAACAAGGGCAACACAACATAATCAATCCTACATTCCTACAACCCAATTATTGATTGGATATAGGATATCAAAGCACATATCAGGATGACTTGATGCATCAATTTGGACACTTCAACATCACACTCACAAAATTTGACAAGGAGAACTCTACTAATTTCCCTTCCCCATATTTGATAGGAAACCAATCCTCACACTCATCCATTAGCATATCTTCTTATTTTTACACATTGCCATATTCCACTTAGAATATTTTTACCGCTCTTGCAATGAGTTGGATATACAATTTGATACTCTTTCTATACATTTAGTTAGCTTAGAGGATATGTTCACTCCCATATTTCCCCTCACTGACCCACCTAATGGAAATGATAATTTTATTTGCATAATTTACATTCTCCTTTCCATACTTCCACTTATTCCATGAGAAAAACCACCTACACCACCACCTACTTCAAGTTCTCCCACCACCACAACCCTTAATCCAACCCGCTGAACCTCCTCATCCAATGCAATGTGCACCATCCACATCATATATGATCAATATGATCTTGATAAACCTATTTTATCTAATTCATTATGATAAACACCCTGATCAAATTCTTGCAATCGATCATGATTGTATCAATATTGATCACCTTCCCCTCGATTCATATCCTCACCATTTCATCCCCATCCCACAAATATTTTTCCAAGCAAATACATATATTTCATATTCCCTTCCATTTTATAGTGTCAACCATGTGGATATTTCCATTTATGATGACACTTCCATTCTGAATGTAGGAGATGATTTACACCTTATTTCAATACCCACCCAACTTGTAGATGGTTCCCATATGTTAATAGAAAATACCTTTGACATCAACATTAGTGAGGATCCTTATAATCCACGTATTATGCAACTAGGGGAAAGTTTATCATCTAATGAATGATAACAATTCATTGCATTCCTTACAAAATATAAAAAAAACATTTTCTTGGTCATACACTAACATACTAGACCTTGATACAAATATGATGGTCCACAACATCACATTAGAAAATGATGAAAAATTGGTTAAATAAAACTTTGTAAAATGCATTCCACCATCACATTGATGGTCAAAGACAAATTATAAAAACTTTTGGATGCTGAATTCATTCAACCAATCGACAACCTTGAATGGGTAGCCAAAATAATTCATGTAGGAAAACCAAAAGGAGATATTCACATATGTATGAACTTTTATGACCTTAATCTCCCATGTACTAAATATGACATTCCTCTACCTAGTATTGACACACTGGTCGATTATTACGTAGGCCATGAAATGTTATCCCTCATGGATAGTTTTTCAGGATACAATAAAATTTGGATCAACCTTGAGGATCAACACAAAACCTCATTTACATCTCCCTAGGGGACTTCTGCTACAAAGTCATGTTGTTTGGTTTAAAAAATGTAGGAAATACATGCCAACACGCCATGACTTATATCTTTCATGATTACATGTAGACACTTCTAGATGATTATGTGGATGATTTTATAGCAAAATCAAAACAACAAAATCTCCACCTTTATGTTCTAGGCAAAATATTTGATTGTTTGTTAAAACACAATGTTCAACTAAATCTATCAGGTAAAATTTTAGGATTCATTAACTCTTAGTGAGGCATTGAAGTGGATCCCTATAAAATCAAAGCTATCATTGAAGTGTTACCTCCAATGAGTCTAAAATTTGGATCAACCTTGAGGATCAACACAAAACCTCATTTACATCTCCCTAGGGGAATTTTGCTACAAAGTCATGTTGTTTGGTTTTAAAAATGTAGGAAATACATACCAACACACCATGCCTTATATATTTAATGATTACATGTAGAAACTTCTAGATGATTATGTGGATGATTTTATAGCAAAATCAAAACAACAAAATCTCCACCTTTATGTTCTAGGCAAAATATTTGATTGTTTGTTAAAACACAACGTTCAAATGAATCTATCAGGTAAAATTTTAGGATTCATTGACTCTTAGTGAGGCATTGAAGTGGATCCCTATAAAATAAAAGCTATCATTGAAGTGTTACCTCCAATGAGTCTAAAACAATTGCACAGCCTATCATTGAAGTGTTACCTCCAATGAGTCTAAAACAATTGCACATCCTATAGGAAAATTTCCAAGTGATCCATTATTTCCTTGTATAATTTTCAGACAAGTGTTGACCTTTCAACCACTTGTTACAACAGGGGGTACCTTTCAACTAGGATGAAGCATGTCAATATGCATTCAAATATATCAAACAATACCTTACATCACCACCCGTATTAACCCTACCCTAACTAAATCAACCCTTCCATCTATACATATTAGACACCAATTTTTCTTTAGGTACTCTATTGGCCCAAAATAATTAGGGTTGCTAGGAACAAGTTGTGTATTATCTCAATCGCACACTCGTTAGCTATAAAACACAATATGAGTATGTCAAAGATATTTTCTTAGCACTTGTATTCACCATAAAGAAGCTGGGATATTACTTAATCAATCACATTACCTATGTCATCACTAGGGATAATCCCCTACACTTCATGATGAGTCACTCATACCAACATGCATGTACTGTTAAGTGTTTAATGCTACTATCTAAGTTTGATTTTGAATTCATATATCAAAATTCCATCAAAGGAGAAGTAATCATTGATCAACTGATCGAAGCCCCTCTTCCAAATGACAAGCCCATTATTATCAAACTTCTTAATGATTCAATATTGTATATCACTAAATAGGAAGAACATGTCAACCTATATGATAAAGTGGACCTAAAATATTCTTTGATGTGGTAAAATTCCAATAGGAGGTGTTGGATGTATCTTTATCACAACCCATGGACTTCCACTCCCATTCTCTTTGAAACTCGATTCCCCTTGTACGAATAACAATATAGAGTATGAAGCCCTCATCTTGGACCTCAAAATATCTCTCACAACACGCATTACCCATATCCATATATTTTGTGATTCCTCATTTGTGGTTAACCAAATCACTGGTAAATTTAACTGATATGACACCATACTCAAACAGTACTTACGTATTATTAAATAATTACTAGTGCAGTTTAAAAAATATGATATCAAAGTATTACCAAGAGCAAACAACTAATTTGCTAATACTATGGCTTCTCTAGGCTCCCTTATACCTTAAAACCCACATGCAAATACTACACATATCTCCATCCAAACCATTTATAAATCATCCATTTCACCTCACATTCTAAATGGTTACATTGATGTCAATTTTATTCAAACTGAATCTCCTAGTATTTGAATATTTAAAATCAAAGACTGTCTCAAACTAAGCATGCTCCCTCCTAATTTATCTCAAGCTCCTTCTATTTTATATCAAGATACTTGGAGAATATTCAGAAAAGGCCATTAGATACACACTACTACGAGACATACTCTAAAAATGAAGCTATGGTGGAATCTTCCTTCATTGCCTAGAGTCACAAGAAGCTAATCATGTCATAACTGCTACCCACAATGGTACTTGTGAAGGTCATTTCAGTGGAATGACCATCACTAAATGCATTATATGCATGGATACTATTGGCCCATCATGGAATGCGATTTTTGTACATATGTCTAGAAATGTGAAAATGGGAACAACACATAAATTTAAGACATTTACCATCCCAATATTTGATACCAATTTAATCAATATGGCCATTCTCACAATGAGCCTTGACCTCATAAGAAAAATCACCCCTGCATCATATGGAAAACATAAGTTTATCATAATATCCATGGAATACTTCACTAAATGGGTAGAGGATGTTTCACTTATTCAAATGATAGGACCTAAAATTATTGAATTCAATCAACCAAATATCATATATCATTTTGGCATTCCTTCGTGCATCATATTTGATAATAGCACACCATTCAAGAACAAAGATGTTGGTGCTCTATGAAAATACAACATCCAACACAACTTTTCCATGACTTATTATCTTCAAGGTAATGGTCAGGTAGAGGCCATGAACAAAACCATTTATGCTATCTTGAACAAAAGAGTTTTTGATTCTCATCATGATTGGCATAATTGAATCCCTCTTGCACTATGGGCATATCGCTCTAGCATTCACATATCTAGTGGGGTAACCCCATTCTCATTGGTATACGATGTTGAATCCATCATGCCATTAGAGTTAGATATTCCATATTTATGAATTTCCCTACAATATTTCATTAATGATGGCACAACGCATCAAGAATTATTAGATCAATTCACACTTGTTGATGAGTATCACATAAATACAATTGAACACCAACATGTTTATCAATACCGTGTTCATTGTGTATATAATAACCAAATCAATGAATGTGAGATTGAAGTTAGAGATTTAGTACTAAAAGAGAACCAACAAAATCCAACAAGCCACACCATCTATATGAAAAATTTACTCCCAACTAGTTGGGTCCATTCATTATAACTCATAACTATGGTTTAGGGGCATATCGACTTGCCAATCTCAAGGGAATAGTAGAATATGAGCTTCTCAACATCATTCATCATTGTGCATTCTATACCTATTTCATTGAATAAATATTTACATGTTATTGTACATCCTCTTTCGAAAAATCACAAAAATACAAAAAAAACATCAACAAAAATAACCACAATACAAAAATAACCATTTTACAACACAATTTAGTATATCTTCAGGTCATATTTCTTCTTCTTTTACCTCTTTATTTCCTCTCCTATCCATATTTTATGGTCATGCTTCAAGCGACTACATATCTAGGGAATATTTCTTCTTATATTTCTCTCTTCTTTCTTATTTCTTCTTCCCCTTATCTCTGTTTTATGGTCATGCTTCGAGCAACTACATACTGGAGCTAGGTTTCTTCTTCTTATCTTTGTTCTTATTCTCTTCCTTTATCTCCCATCTCTCTTTCTTCTTTTTCTTCTTCTTCTTCTTATTATTATTCTTCTTCTTATTATTATTCTTTCTCTATTTTTGCACCACTCACATGGGCCAATATTTCTAAAAATTCACATTTACATAACTCATTACATCCATGTATATTTTATCTCATGAGACTTATATGACATTTTGGTCTCCTTTTATGGATATGTGAATATTGGTTAAACACCCACACATGTTCCACTTACTCAATGACAGAGTTCATTTTGCATATCCTTATAAATAGGCATCACCTTGTTATACATTTCATCTATGTTTGCATGCTCACATCATTTTTTATATTTACTCTCATTTAGGTGTTTTTCACTGCATACAATGTCATACACTAGTCATGACAACTAACATAATGTTTCATTCAATCATCTGCATAGGTTTCTTAGTAATAGAAACCCTTTCTGTTAATCAAGCACTTTAGTTAAACTCATCAAGCTTTATCCAACATCATTGGATTCTAATGCAACTTTAGACTTCCCCTGCATGACTAGAGTCCCTTCATGGATAAAAATACATGTGCACACTTAACAAAATTTTCATTCTAGGGAAGACAACACCTTACATACACTAGCCCTTGAGTGAAAGGTTTCCCCTGTTCATCCTATCATGTGCATGGTTTAAAAATTTGAGAATTGACAAAAGGACAAGCTATTCAAAACAAAAAATAAAAGGTAGAAAAAAATCAAACACCTAAAAGAGAACTACCAAATAATATCAAAATGAGGAATATAAGAGTATCATAAAAGACATTGAATCCTTAGAATTCTCAATATTTGACAACCATGGGGTGATATCCATCACCATAAATAGGTTATAAATGTGAATTAGCCTTACATGTGGCAACATGTTTGTCACATTAGCTACCTTATTTTATATATACCCTTATGCACTTATGGATGAACTAGATTATATGTCTCAGTTTACAACTTGGTTAGTACAACCTCAATAAAAATAGGTAAATGAACTAAACCACTCTATACACACATAGATCCATGATAAGATCAACCTCAATCAGGATGGTCTAGGGTTCAACATAATATCACTTGGAAAATAGATGAATTTTATAACTAAACTCACATGTTTGACTCTCTAGAAATCATTTATGTAATATGAAACACCTTTGTTGAAGAAATAAAACATGCATGTTGCTTAAGTGCAGAACTAGCACATTGTCACTACATTATATATTATATATAAGTTAGTCAATCTAGTATTATCATAAGCATCCACATAAATTTCATACTTCACCTCACATTATCATCACATAAATATTTTTTTTGTTATTATGTCATAAATCAAATACAGTCATTCCTATGTCATTGAATACTTTTACTATATGTGGTGGTCTTAATCAAACACACATATCCACAAAGCTTGATTACAAACCAACATTGAAATCCTCCAAATGCACAACATATTCATAATTGTTCATCAATAGTCATAAATCATATATCATCATCACATCACACACATCCATCATTATCATCATCAAACATCCATAACTCACAAAATATCAAAATATCAATATATATATATATATATATATATATATATATATATATATATATATATATATATATATATATATACGTTCAAATTCCAATACATACATAATAAAAACTATCAATCTACTAAGTACATTTATCTTATACATCATAACATAATACACAAATGATGGAACACTAGCCCAAAACTAGTGGCACAAGGGCCACATCATAAATATCACAAATAAAAAAAACCATCTACCCTGCTATCCAATCGATGACTCACCACTACCCTACGGTCACCTTGGTCCCTCCCCATGACTCAGTCATGAACTCTCACCTCCTTGCATCGAGGTTGATCCTCCCACTTATGGTACCCTTGACTCTCTAAAGTGTGGTCCTAAAGGAGTCACTAAACCTGCACTCCTATGGCTATGATGTGATGATAAAATAGAACATGATGGCAATACTATTTGGTTTACCACAAAAAAAGTTGCACATGCTCCTACATATGCCTGCTCTCACAAAATGTTATGCCTATTCACACCTACCACCTATTGCAATCGTGTAACCTTAGATTGAAGCACTGATCAAACACCCTCGACCCTACCATGTTGTACCTCACCTTATAAGTGTTATTTCAACCATAATATCATTCAACTAATATTTTAAATCATCCGCCTGCACTCATAATCACCCTAGCTCTACTACAACCTCAAAGCTCCCCTCACCTAAATCTTAAACTATGATGAGCACATCCTGCTCACTCTACAACTTAGCCACCTGAGCCCTTAGATTCTCTATCACCCTATTCACCTCCCCTTGGTAGATACAACATCATCATGCTCCTACCATAGCACATCCACCTCTACCATAAGCTATCCTATATCATACACCTATACTCCTATCCATAACTTCTGCACCTTATAATTCTCTACCTCCTATCATCGGTTATCCCTCTCTACCTTGACTCTCTCGGTATGATCATGGCAATCATCTACATCCTACATGTGGTTCCACATCTCATATACACACATCTTGGCCACATCATTGTGGCCCCCATCATTTGCTCCTACATTGCTATCCATCGATTATGAGGGCCCTACCTTATTATCACATCATAATCATACATGTCACCTCAACAAAAATACATCCTCAAAACCTGCCTCAACCTCCTCCTCTATGGCCACCTATGCCTCACTAGTCCTCGCTATACCTTCTTTGGTGTCCATCTCTACTGACCTATTTGTTATTCTCTATGGTCTTCTTGGTGCTACCCAAGGGCCCACATCCCTAGCCCTATCAATAACCTCACAATAAGACTCCCAACTTTGTGTAACCCACCACACATCAAAATATCCTATCATCCCCACATTAACTACATCTAGTAGGGCTAAAACTAGATCCACATGTTATAGACCACACCTCATGGTCATACATTATAATTTCTAGCACAATGCCAAATCATCATAGGTGGATCTAACATACCCTATGGCAGTCCAAACTACCTCTATACTTGGTTTAAGGGAAAGAACTCCAATTGGAATGCATACCAACCCATAAACCACGTCCATTGTCTGAATTACCCCAAATCCACCACATCCTTTGGCCAAGTTGACCCACCTATATATGGTCACCATATGATATCATTTGGCCTAAGCTTACTCAACTGCTAGTGATAGTATAATGAGTACCCATCATGATCTCTCTTCCTCCTATCCTCCATATCATACCGCAACTGCATGGTATATGGTACTTCGGATCAAATAAATGCATGTGCCTTAAATAGAAGACCCTTTGGTCTCATCACTACTATGTACTCCCATTCCCGTAACTAAATCAATAGGCTACTGCACAACGACCTCATAGTCATCATATGAATTCCATGGAAATATTTGTACATCTACACTAATAATGTGTGTGCCCATAAAAAGCATATACTGTGCTCCACCATATCACAAATCATCCACATGATGTTCTAAAGGAATATAACCCTTGACACATCTGGTAACACAAGCTATAAATGCATAACATCAATAATACATACTGCCACCATAATCATCCAAACGCATACAGATCTTGGTATCTGACCCCTCCATTGGTCACACGCACATTCCTCCACCCATCATTAAATATCCTCTACAACACTACCTATCATGCATCATCATCTTGTGCTGCCATCATCGTCACTCCATCCATGGGAATGTGATATATTATGTATACATACTCTAGTGTAATGGTCATTTCTCCTATTGGAAAATGAAAGGTGTTCTTATCTAGATTCCACCTCTCACAAATCATGTCTAGATACACATGATCACTCGTCACTTTTGCCATATGTACCACTCGATAGAAACCAAACTTATCCAACCACTTCAACCCATCCTCATCCAAAAAACCCTTCAAAGTCATCATCAAAGGAATAAAATGATGCCAAGGAGTCAACTTCTTCACCTACATACCTAAATGTTAAAAAATTTCAATCAACATTTCAGAAAAATCAATTTCTTAACAAAAAACAAAGAAAAAAAACTTTTTAGCAACTATTTAACAAATTTTTAGCAACTTTTTTGCCAACATTTCAACAACTTTTCAAACACTTTTCCAAATATCTATTTAACAAAAACAAACAATCAACAATTGTTCAACAAAAAAAAAGCTCTTTTCAATAATCTATTTAACAAAAACAAACAATCAACAAATTTTAAACAAAATAAAGCACTTTTCAATCATATTTTTAGCAGTATTTCATCAACATTTCAAAAATATCAACTTCTTTACTAAAAACACACAAAAAAACAACTTTTTAAAAAATTCTTACAAACATCTTTTTGACAATTTCTTACAATACTTTTTGACAAATTTTTTTGTAGCAATTTTTCAAGAAACTTTTTGATAATTTTTTGTCAACAACTTTTAGACGATATTTTGGATGACTTTTTCATGCAAACAAGAACCTAAAAACCTTTTTATGAAAATGTAACAAAAATTGATAACTTTTTATACAAACGATAAATAAATGATTTTCAACAAAATAACCAAAAATACAAAAAAAAACTCAACAAAAACATAAAAAAATACAAAAAATAGTAATTTTGCTTAGCACACACCCAAAGGTGCATTTCCATATAGAAAAAATACCTCGAGGTACATTTTTGTACAGTGAACGCACCCTAAGGTGCATTTTTTGAGAAAAGGGTATATTCGAAAAGCAATATTTCAAAAATATCCATAAATATAAAAAAGTAAATAAATTTTAATGATTACATTCTCCTAGATCTACAATTTAGGTTTTATTTTACTCCAACTACATGAAGTTCAATGAAAAAATTCTTACCTCCATCACAAATCCACAAAAACCCACTCTCGCTCTACTGTGGTTCATCTTGTCCATCTCACTCGTAAAATTGATAGTGCTTTGCATAACTCATCACTCATGCTCTCTCTCTATTTTCTAAATTTAAAATACACAAATGATCCCCACATGCCCATGCACATAGCTTTATAGGCCCTTCACAAATGGAACACACTCTAAGGTGTGTTTCTGTACAAAAAATGTATATTGATGTACGTTTTTGTATAGTGAACACACCCTGAGGTGCGTTCTAAAAAAAATCACATATTTAGATACCCATTTTCTCAAACATCTAAAAATACAAGAAATTTCTCAAAAATTCATCATGAAATCAAGCACAAATCTCACTTTCTCTTATTTCCATCTACTAATCACCATCGCTTTAAATTTTTAATCAAGAAATCGACATACTTCATTATTAATCATACAACACAATTTAACATCTTTCTCTCCTACATAACCATAACAATATTTAAATTCATTCAAATTAAACACATCATTCACTTTAATTAGGCTCAAAATGAGATATATATATATTTATTAAATATTATCTAGATTACACAAACCCTAGGCTTTGCCACCTTAGGGCACATCCTTTTATCACATACATACTTTTCATACATATGGTTGTGCCCCTAGGGCACACCTAAGATATGCACATTCTTCCTCAAGTTTTGAAACTTATTCGTCACTCCCTTTTCACAAAATTACACAAAATATTTCCACTTCTTTTCACTGTGACACCTCTAGATTGACTACCCCTCCATGATGGCATCAAGAAATCTGTGCACCATTACATCTAACACCTCCAAAATACATGCAGTCACCATAATTAGATCTCCATCATACACACTTCAAATCCCCATGTCCAGTAGCATTGCCATCAATATAACCCTTATCACTTTCATCATGTATCACCCTTTCTATTTTTACCTATTTCAATTATCCACTTCAACCCTCTTTAATATTTTTATAGCATCTTATTCACTCACACGTTTGTCCTTTTACCTCCCTACTCACCACCGCTTCATTTAATAAAGCAATTAATGGTTGTTTTTGAACTTCTCACCCATCAACTCATCACTTGAGGGAGTATATATCAAGCACATAATTGTTTCCAATTTAAAAATCATCATACGTATCCCCGTGAGTGTGGTCTACTGAAAAGGATGTCACTTGCATTATCGGTGATGTGACTCAGGTTCAATCCCCATCGTGGATGTGTATAAGAAGTATTACTAAAAAAAAATCATCATACGCCCTCATTTTTGGGGCAAAAAAAAAATAGAAATTATTTTTTAAAATTCAATCAAACTTGACACACTATATGTCATAGACTGTTGGAATACTCACACAAATATACTTCATCAAGGTGCACAATCGAGTCCAAAAAAGCAATCATGAGCATACCTACATATGATTGACTAGTTTACCAATCCAAAATGGTCTCATCAATTGATCAATGGAAAAGTTCAAAGGACATGCATCCCATCCACAATTGGGGCATCTTACATCTACTCTTCTCAAGACAAATCACTTTTCATCACTTTCTATTCCATGCCATCTCATTATCCATAACCTGACAGGTGTCATCAATTTTTGCACTACATAATATCTTCACACAATGTAGTACAAAAAGGGGTAAAATATAGAAATCTAAAAATGTCTCAAATAACCTCTTGCAAAAGCAATTAAATATCAAAAGAACAAATTAATGCAAAATCAATTCCAAAAGAAGAAAAAACATTCCAAAACCCTAAAATCAATTCAAAACCCCTTTAATCAATACAAATTCAAATGAAAAGAGCAAAATCATTTTGAAAAGGGTTAAGAACATTCTAAAACCTTAAAATCAAGGCAAAATTAATTTAAAAACATTAGAAAGCAATAAAATAAGAAACACCTCCTCCTATTTCAATGTAGACACCCCTCCCATTCCTCCCACATGCTTTCTTATGCATCCACCTTTACACTTTTTCAAAATCCACCCACTTCTCTTACATGGCAATAAATGAGAAGTGTTGAAAATGGGTCTTTATAATTTTCCAACATATGACATAGCCATGGAGTTCCCATACTAAATTAAGACAAAAGGCAAAAAATTATTTCACCCCACATGCTTATTAAAGAGGCCCTTTATACCTCTTCCACCTCATCACCTCGCTATACCTTACTTTGAAATTGATACATAGGAGATCCCATCTAAAAATTCATGGAGATAAATTTTAGTATTGTTATGCTACCAAAATATAGTCCCAAGAATATCTAATCCCTTTTGGTACGTAGGCTTTTCCCACACATATTCTTTGTATGATTTTAGTGTTTTACAGGATTGAACAGGTGACTACGATGATATAGCAAACAAAAAACAACATCAGGGGGTTCTAAAAGGGATTTTCTAATAAACCCTAGTTGCAAAACCTAAAATACACCCTGAGGTGCAATCACTCAAAAAACACAGTCCAAGGTGCATTTTCCAATCTCAAGTTGGCAAACAAGCTAGAGAGATAACACAATACTTCATTTTTAGTTTCAAGTCATTTTATGTTTATGTTATGCACTTTTAATTCACTTTTGTATCGATGTATTTCTTACAAGAGGCCTCACTGAGACCAACCTCCAAACGATCTAACAATATTTTGTAGGATTATGCAGGTCACAAAATAGGTTTAGCTTAGAGTGGCAAGCATCATAAACACATTCCACCCTTGAGTAATCAAAGAAAAACCCTTGGTGTGCTACAGAGAATATAAATGACTAGGGCCCCTCTTCATGAGTCCCTAATTTATGGTCCTTGGGGTATGTTGTACAAGAGATTTAAGAAACATTTTTTAACACCTTTTACATCAATCAATACAAGCAACATGTTTTTATTTATTTTATATTTAGTCAAATAGAATTCCATACTTTTAACTAATTAAATACTTATAAAACTATTTTCTTTAGTCAATTGAAATCCCATACTTTTTAACTAATTAAATACTCATACAAAACCAAATTTTTAATCAATTAAAAGTCGATACTTTTAACTAATTAAATACTCATAAAACTATTTTCTTTAATCAATTAAAATCCCATACTTTTAACTAATTAAATAATCCATAAAAACCATTTCTTTAGTCAATTAAATAAACTAGATATCATTCTTTAATTACAATAAAATAAATATTAATCTATTTCAAAAGGGGTTTGTTATAGTTATGACCAGTAACTCAATGAGTCAATAGTCAATGCACAAGTGAGTCAAATAGCACACAAGTCAAACCAAAGAACCCAATCAATAGTAGATACGTTGAATGACCACAACAACCACTGGTGCACTAGCCCCTACCAAGTGGTGGCTCTCTCAATCACTGCTTGGTGGATATAAGTATAGGGAGTTATTTCCCCCTAATACGTGTTGTGATGCTACCACACAACCCATGTGGGATTAAAAAATTTAACTCACCTAAAATATTTTAACACCCATAAACAACCGGTTCTCAAATTGTATTAGAAGATAATCTCATCCATTCATGTGGTGAAAACAAGTAGAGGACAAATGGTTTAACAGTAATAAATGCAAACAAGTGTCGATGAAGTATAATTACACCATCCAATGCTTGGTTGGCCCTACTTGGTGGCACCCTAGACCATCAAGCGATGGTCAAAATACCTAGGGGTGCTCAATTGTTTAAAGGGTAAGAATACCCTCATGTCCTTGATGTGGAATTAGGCATTCCCTAGCTGCACCTCTCCCAACCATGGATCCATTGTACTAGGGTGTCATGAAGTAGCATCGGGGTGATGAATTAAAAGCCTTCTAAGGTTTAACTTTAGAACAAATAAAAAAGAGGTGATGGAATCATTTGCACCACCCAATGCAAAATAGGGGTAATATTGCCTAGTAAAAACCAATTATCATAATGCGGTCGCCATTGGATTTAGATATTAAACACAATTTAAGGAGCCCTACCTAATATTTGAAGCTCAAACCTCAATGGAAGAGTTCTTAGTAAGTATTTTATAGAATAGATCAGCTTTTTAAACATCCACTGCAACCAGCAACCAAGAGGATGTCAACACTAGCACGAAGAAAAATCGGAGGAAGGATCAGTTCTAGGTTTTCTAAAAATAGGATAGCATAATTTAAAACACCAACTAGGGTGTTAATCCTCTAGCTACACCTCTAGATAATAGGGTACAAAACCTCTTGATTCAAATTCAAAAAATGACAAGCAATCATTGCAGGTCGATTAAAACAAAGGTTTTATAAAGGCTTCTAAAAACATAAGCTTAAAATAAAATAACCAAAAACATTTATGCATACCTCTAAGAATCAAAGTGTGTGGCTGACCATCATAAGCTTATAAATAAAACAACCACAAAGAAGGTCATACTATATTTCTTTTGCTAGAAAAACTATAGGCCATCACGGGAAAATACAACAACATAAATTCATTGAGATACTTCTAAGAATAAAAAATAAAATAGAAGTATTCAAAATTAATTCACAAGGATAAATCCAACCTAAGCCTCCTTGATGGATCCTTCTTCAAGATATTATACCAATTTATTTGAGCGTCTTTGTTGATTTCTTAACAAAGTCTTCTTAGCTTTATCCTTGCTCCCCTCCTTTGTTCTTGCACTATCTAAAAGAATTCTACTTCCTCCTTCTTTCAACCTTCTTAACATGGAAAACCCATCCATCCAAAACCTAAAGTCCAATTTGGACATAAATGCCATCTACCAAAAGTAAATTCATGCTTACGGAAGGTGGTAAGAAGGGAGATATTTGAATTTAAAATGATTTTTCCCTTTTTAAAATATATTACCTCAAATAATCCATTTATTTATTCATAAAATATAAGTAGGGAGAATTAAATAGAACTTGAAAGCATTAATATTTATAATATTTAATTTAGTTTAATTCAAACCATAAAATCCATTACTCATGGTGGGTGATTTATCACAAATCCAATCGCCTATCCTATCTGAAAACTTAAGGTAACTTCTAGGTTACCAACTTCGGGCTAAATATGGTTGGATTGTTGACGATCACCCTAAATGCATCAAAACTAGGCATAAAGTTATCATTCATCAATACATAGTCTCTCATGTAAAAATTCTTTCCAATGTGGCTCATGACAAGATTTATTTTGCATACATTTTTGGATGCCAATGCAGGGATAGATGTGGTGAGCTGATGACAAGCAGTCAATGTTGATTATCTACTTTTTCCTTTAATTTTCTTCTTTTAGTAATAGTAATGCCCATCAAAAGAGTTGTAGTGTTATTGACGAGGTAGTTCTAATTCCAAAAAGTAGTAATATGTAGGCTAATGGGCTAGCATGGCATCAACTTAAGAAGTTCAAATTTTAAATAATAGAATTAGGTATTTAACAATAGCACTATGACACTATTGTCTAAGATCCAACACTTTTGTTGAAGGATGGTGAAGTTCAATATCTTTAATAAAATTATAGTGGGTTGATGTATTTGATGCTAATTCATGATGTTTCATTAAGATTTGAATATTTAACGAGTAAATGATATTTCTTTAATCATTGTTGTCTAATTGACATATTTAATTTTTTTTATTTTAAAATTCTAATATAGGTTCATAATTTAAGTTGATTTGATGTTTCATAAGTTTTAGAAAGCTTACAATTAATTATATTGTATCAAATTTTGATCGAACCAAATTTTGAGTGTCTACAGTAAAGTAAGATATTAGAGGTTCTAATCTCTTGTGTATAAGATTTGAATATGCATGCAAAGGTCATTTGTGAAAATGGAATTAATGCACATGTTTTATATTTATTTATTGTTTTTAAA
This sequence comes from Wollemia nobilis, assembly GCA_028583015.1. Taxonomy (NCBI): domain Eukaryota; kingdom Viridiplantae; phylum Streptophyta; class Pinopsida; order Araucariales; family Araucariaceae; genus Wollemia; species Wollemia nobilis. Next base: position 9,981,138 of record JAQPPZ010002937.1, on the reverse strand, counting down.
TTTGACAATATTTCAAACAAAATTCCATCAAACCATATTCTAATATAACCTAGTAGAAAATATGATATGATATTTTGAATGATCCTAGTAAAATAATGCAATTAAAAGTAGACGTATTAATATGAATTTATGTGCTTATATAATTTATATATATCTCTATATTTATATAATTTGTGATATCTCTTTATATAAAATTTAAATTAAATTTAAAAAATAAATATAAATTATTAATGGCTAGGGAAAGGAAAAATGGATTGTTTGTTCATTAATGGATAGGGCCAGGGAAAAATGGATTCTTTATTCATTAATGGCCAAAGGCCTAATCATTACGTATTGACCCTAATCATAATTACATCATGACTAATGGTTATTTCAAGTTCCATTTACAACATGTTAGGGCCCCTCATGGTATTAACTTCTACTCTTGGATGCCATGTCGTTTAACAATACAAGTCCCTCTTTATTTGTGGACTTAGCCCATAGGCTTCCCCACTTATTCTTCACATCAACATGATCATACTAGTTGGTGAAATGACTATAAAATCCCTTGTTCTCAATGGGATTGCAGACCTCGAGAATAATTCCTATATTGAATTGCTCTATTCTCTTAGGTTGTGCACTCTTCATCAACATGCTCCCTCTTTCATGGTTTTTTCCAAAATTCAAGATACTTATCCTTAATCCTTTGAGTTTCGATACATCTAACTTCATGGAAATATGATGCCCTAAGTTTTCCTTGAAATAGAATGGGGAATTTGACCTACTCTTTGCTTTATCCTTTTGCCTGACCAAGTTTCCAAGGGTGGATGAATTATCCTTGAATCCTTCCTACTTAAGAATTCTATGCCACATAATGGGATGAAGATCCTACATCTCCCTTTGCTCGATATCAATATAGCACCTTGCTTGTCTTGCCAAGTTCTCACTCTTGGCATGGTAAGTTCAAGATATACTTTGGCTCACTTAGATCTCATGTCTATAAGGTTCCATGAGAGTGGGCGAGGGGTGTTGATACATACACCCCTCATAGGTCTCCTCCATTTATATTTTATAGCATCCTTGGTGCTATTACAATCCAAGTATAGCTCATTGGTCCTTCATCCCAAATTCTTTTGCTTCTACACTTGCATTATTAAATCTCCCTTTGTTTGGTCCATAACCCCACTTGATCAACTCATCCTTTGGTGGGTTCACAAATCTAAGATATAGAGTTGAATTATATATTAGCTATTAAAATTTTTGAGGTATACCATACCACTGCTTGCCAAGAAATCAATCATTATATTACTTCTTCTAACATCTTCCCAATCCCCTTGATCAAGTTTATGTTTGAACTAGTGTGCTATTATAATTTTCCTTATCTTATGTGCTTATGGATGGTCTCTCTCTTTGAATCATCTTGCCATATCTATGAGACACTAGTATCATCAATCTCAACTTATTCTAGGTTTCAATTGTCACCTTCCCTTAATACCTCCATATATTGAGTGCCTTTCATTTTTGGCTACTTGTCTTTGACTTCCTACCTATGTTGGTGCCTAGGTGACTTGCATCCTACAAGTTTAGTCCAACTATTCTTCTTCCTTGAGCCCTGATTGAACTCATCATCATTATCCTTATGTTCAAAACCAAGACCTTGAGTAGATCCATTGGATCATCCCTACACCAAGTCATCACATTAATTTATGAGGGATATTCTATCCTATTGTCATCATAGACACTCTAAACATACAGTCCATTGCAAGTACAACATTTGAGCCAAGCTTCATTCTTATTTTCTTAGTTTTCCATACTATCTTCTTCTCATTTTACCACTACAATAATTCCTTCTGAACATGGGATCCTCATCATGTCCAATACTACACTTGGAAGAGCTTCATGGCTAACAAATGTTTTGTTAAGTTTTGACCTAGTACTAAAGTTGATGTTGCTCTACACACAACCACTTCTTCCTACAACTTAGATCACTCCTCTTTGCTTTCCTACAACCTATACCTCAAATATATCACAACATTATTCATACTTCGTATCTTCTCCTCAAGCTCATTCACCTTATCCTTGAGCTACTCATCAAATACATCCATCTTTTGTGACATACCTATGTAGCGATCCCAACCGTTTCTTCCATATTACTTGGTATTATTGTTTTCCATTGTCTATTCATATTTGTCAACCTGATATCAGGGATGCTTCCCAAAGCAAGTTATATTAGTACTAATACCTTTCATATTACTTTGACTAAGACTAAAAAACTCAAGGAAAGGGGTAGACACACATAAGGTTGGACAATATACTCCAACTGCAAAGGTACACGAGCATGGGCTCTTCAATATAAAATACACATGACTATATGTGTGTGCTCATATTGAGGTATACATGTCCTATCTTGAGTGGTCTGACCATATATCTAACTCACTTTGTTATGTAGGGGATACTAGACATAAACATATAATCACAACTTGAAATAGTCAATAGCAATATTGGTAGAAAAAGACACTTGATTGGGTCTGCATCTTGCAGCACAATGCATGTTTATAAATATTCTAGGAGGAGTAGTTTTGCTAATATGCCATGGACTATGTATTCCTATTTAACCTACACAAGAAAACATCCTCGTAACATTTGACAATAATTAAGGGTTAGCAGAAGAAAATCGTTGACACATACACACATTTAAAAATAATTCACATGCGCCACATGACAGGAGAGAAAACAAATTTTTGAAAAATACACACACTTAAACATAATTCTCATGCACCACATCACAGGAGAGAAAACACACACATGAATGGGCAAGGGAAAGTCGATAGTCATTCCAAGTTCCTTTTACAACATGTTGAGGCCCCCCACGGTCTTAAATCCTACTCATGGGTGATGTGTTAGGTAACAATATAATTCTCTCTTGATCAATGGACTTAGATCGTAGGCTCCCTCACTTATTCTTCATGTCAATAGGGTAGGATTGGATAAATATATATCCCTTACACTCCATGGGATCACAGGTCTAGAGCATCATTTTTGGACTAACTTGCTCCATTTATCTGGTTCGTGCGATCCTCTATGAATAATTCCCTCTTCCATAGACTCATTCTCGGACTAAATTCCTCAATTCATCTGGGTTGCATGATCCTCTTGAATTGTGGACTTAACTAATAGACTCCCTCACTTATTCTTCATAGTGTAAGACTGGCCGAAGGCACGTCCCTCACACTCCATGGGCTCATAGGTATTGACATTCTTTCCCGCACTGACTTGCTCCATTCATCTAGGTCATGCAATCCTATTGAATAACTTCATCTTACATAATTATTTTGAAAGGGTAGAAATTTGTCCTTAAACATTTGAGTCTCAATACATCTAACCGTACAATGGGTAGATGCGCCAAAGATTTCCTCAAAATGGAACTACTCCTTTCACCAGGCAGAGTCCCCAAGGGTGGACAACTTATCCTTGAATCCATATTCCTTAGGACTTCCATGTTGTACATCAACATGAAGGTCCTACACCTCCTTTTTCTTGATCTCAATCTTACCAAGTTGTCTGCCACTGTTGACAGGGAAGTTCAAGGCACCCTTTGGATCACTATCATGAGAGTGTGCGAGGGGAGCTACGACACATCCTTCAAAATATCTTTATTTTTACATTGTTGGATTTACTTTTACGAAAGAAAATCAATAAAATTTAAACCAATATGAAGGTATTGAAAAATAATATAGTTGTGTTCCAGGTAATAAAACAACTTCCAACCATGTTTAAGGTACAAACTAGGAGAATATACGATGGGTACATATTCATAGTTCCCCGTCAGTACTATTCACAACTTTCATCACCAATTAGCAAAATAAGATGTCAAATTGTGGCCTTAGAGAGAAAGGCATACGTTTACCTCAACATCACATCACATGTAGAATATTAATAAAATTTAATAGAAATTTGTCCAACTTCTTTAACTTACGTTGAATTGAAGAATAAGAAGAAGGTGTAGTTCTTTAAGACATAATCAAGCATTCTAGTCTGAAAGCAACTATGAAAAACACATCGAATGTTATATTACGTTAAAACAAGACAAGCACTTATCAAAAATATATTTTTTTGTATGGCATAATGCAAAAAATTTAAATTTTACAATGGTATGAACCCCCATAATTTAGGTGCATGAATATTTTTGAGTTGGGGTAAGGAAAGGTGGAACTTGAAACTAATTGTGGGTGGGGGTAAAAACAAGAAATACAAAATAATTTCTTTTATAGAATTATATTGCCAAAATACATTAGCATTGTTACCATATTCTTTGAAACAACAATCATAGACCAAAAGACTAAATATATAGACCATAGCTCTTTTTACATTAAACATACTGACACAAAAGTTACTTGGAACAAGAATAAGAAAAACATGTAACCCACAAGACATATGTCGGTAGTTAGCCATGGTATATAGAGTAGTATGTACATTTTATTATAAAAACCTTGTGGAAAGATGTTATGGATAAGAATGAATTCTCAACTATGTGCATATGATGAATGTCTTGAAAATAGTTCTTGCAAAACAAAACGACGTGAAATAGAGCAACCCAAAAGAACAACAACCATTTGGAGAAGAATATATGCCAATTATGATAAAAATGGGTTGTTGAATATAAATATGAACCAATTTGCTTGGGAAGAGCATGTCAGCTTCCATGTCCATTTTTTTAAATATATTGCATGATAATCTTACAAGGACCCTTTTTAAGCTATATTTTTTCATAGGAAGGGACTCTACCCATTATGATGCAGGTTTTCTACTGTCAGCTCTCAACTGAGTAGGACTAGTACAATTATTTATTTCATAGACAGAGAGGGGTAGAGGTAGCGGGATTACAACTGAATTGTTCACTATAGCTTTGTTAGAAATTAAACTAGATTTCATGCTTGTAAGATATCTGATAGATCTTATTGCTAAAATATGATTACCATTTTTATTTTGTGGGCAGTTATTGCTATTTCAAAAATTGGAAGGAAACCCTAGCTTATCTGGTTGGTAAGCCTTATCCATATGCACAATAATTACTATGTGTGTTAGAAGATAATCCCTATCCCTCCTTCACCTGACTATATAAGTCGATGTCATTATCTGAGCAATGTGCGCAATGAGAGCGATGAAATAGAAAGGAGAGGAGTAGTAGTAGAGATAGTAGTATAAGCTGAGAGGAGGAGAAGACCTAAAGCAACAATATATAGAGACTCCTATCTAAGTTATATTTTTTTTGCAGATGTATGTAAGCTTCAATATAAGAAGCACCTATAGTAAAGGTTCTATTTTGTAAACCTATAGTAATAGTTCACTTTTGATTAATATATTACATATCATTACGCATATGTGCATTAGGTTAAATACTAGTCTGGTAAGAGTGGAAATATATATATATATATATTCAGATCATTGCCTCCATGTTTGAGAAACTCTTTTTTGCTACTAAAACTCCCTATCTACCTCTCCCTCATGAAACTTAGAGACTTAATGTTTTCCTGCAAGTTGTGCATCAAAAAATGCCTTGATTTCTTTGACTAGTGAAAAGGTATTTCACCAGTTTTTGTACTAAAATATGATTTTTGCATAAGCTGCTCTGAAAAGGGATATCACCCCTTTTATTTTATTTGAAAACAAATATTGGCAACTTTGTTGTTTCACTAGCAAAACTCGTCAATCGTTGTTTCACTAGCGAAACTCCTTCAAAATGAATTTCAACTGTTTGGCTAGCGATTTTGTTATTTAGTGAAAATCCATTATCACTGCACTATTATTTCAAATTGGAATCAGAGCTAGCACCAGGATTGTGGAATATAAGAAGAACTAGATTTTGGTGGTAACTAATTGTAGTTGTAGATTCCACATTTCAATGGCAAGAACTATGATTACTGGAGCATCTGGATGAAGATCCTATTTGGGTATCAAGAGCTATGGAACCTTGTATAGAATGGTTATGCAGAACTAGAAGATGCAACAACCCTGAGCACTCTCTCCCAGGAATAGTCAAATTTGCTGAAGGAGAATAGAAAAAGGACCAGAAGGCATTATTTTATATAATGTAGGCTATTGAGGAGACAATATTCCTATAAATTACAATAGCAACCAAATTGAAGGAGGCATAGAAAATTATTTCCAGCTCCTTCCAAGGCACCAACAAGGTGAAGTTGGTGAAGTTTTAGATGCTAAGAAGAGAATTTGAAAAATTGTAGATGAGTGAGTTGGAGTCCATGAACAAATTATTTAACCGGATAATGGGTGTCATCAACGAGATGAGGTTAAATGGTGAAAATGTGGATAACCATAGAATTATGGAGAAGATACTAAGGAGCCTACCAACAAGGTTTAAATCAGTTGTGATTGTAATTTAAGAATTGAGGGATTTAAAAACCCTCTTAGTTGATGAAATCATGGGTTCTTTGCAGACACATGAGTAGAGTCCGAGTCAGTCATCTCAGTCCTCATTAGAGCAAGATTTTAAGATGTAGATCTCATTCCAAGATAGTAGTAGAGAAGAATACCATCAAGGAACATCCAATTATCAAGGAGGAAGATGACAAAATAGCAAAGGTAAGCATGGAAGAGGCCATAAGCAAGGAGGAAGGTCAAAATCCAATGAAGGAGAGACATGTTGTAACTTCCATCAAGCAGGAGGAAGAGGCAATGGAAGAAATTAGCAAGAAGGATCAAATCAGAGGTATGATAAATCAAAGATCCAATGTTATTACTACAAGAAATTTGGTCATTATAGCTATGAGTGTAGAAATAATATGGCCAAGGATAATAAGCAGCAAGCCCACTACACAAATGAATCTAAAAATGCGAGTGTAGAGATGCTTGTGGAAATTTATTGTTAACTTGTAGTACTGAGGAGGAGAGCTAGAAGAATAACTAATATCTCAACAATAGTTGTAGCAACCATATGTCTAGAAATAGAGAGATATTCTCACAATTGGATGAATCCATCCAATCCGAAGTGAAGATGGGGAACAACAACAAGGTACCTATCATGGGTAAAGGGAAAATCATTATCCACACTAGGCAAGGTGAAAGGAAGTAGATCATTGATGTGTATTATGTGCCTAGGTTGAAACACAATTTATTGAGTGTTGGACAACTTGTGTAAAAGGGGTACACTGTGTTGGAAATTTTGAGTCCCTAAGCTAAAATGTTGTCAATGATGTCAAAAGAGCATTTAATGTCAAAAGGATCTATGAAAGGTTTTTGTGAAAACCAAGGTAGGAAAAATAAAAGGTTTTATTTAAAACCATGGACAATATATTTTATCTGGATTTTTATTAAAACCCAAGCTGGGCTTTCGTTTCATCGAAAAAGGTGCCCCGATGATTGAGTTATTTGGGTTTTAATATTTGTTTTAAATTTTAATTATTTAAAATTTAAATTCAAATTTAAATTTTAAATGCAAAGTTTCCTACCGACATCATCAAGCAAACATAAATTCATATTTTCGTCAACGTCTTCGAAGTTTTTTAAACACGATATAAAGGGGTGGTAAATGAATCAAAGTTTTATCCTTGCTCTTGTGATATATTTTGGCATTCGAATAAGTCCATGAGCTTGTGCAAATTTTGAGAAGAGAAGCAAAAAAGAAAAAAATAGTGCTTCAAAAGTCAAAACATGGTGGGAAGCATGGCGCATTGAAAAATAATTTTGGCTAAGGGACAAGGCAACGCAAACACCATGGATCGAATCCCTTGGATGACGTTTCAGAAGGCGTGTGGAAAGCACTTTGGTGCTTTGTATTTTGTGGAAGGTGGAGGAAGGTTTAAGGCACTTTGGGCCTTTGCCTTTCCAACGAGCACCTAGCTCGTGTGGTATCTTAGCCGCGGCTAAGACGATCGCGGTGTGGCAAGTCGGGGGCTCGAATCCCCTTGAGGAGGTAATTACGTTTTGGATTTAAATAATTTTTATTAGACCTAAAGTTTGGAGTTATAAGGTATTTAATGGAAATTAAAGTTTGTTATTAGGGTTGTGATTATTGTTGCAAAGCATAATTGGTTTATGATTTATTTGATGGTTATGGAGAATTAATTTTAGGAGAAATACAGAGTTGTTTTTTAAAAGAAATTTTGAGAGGTTAATTATTTTTGATAAGGTTTTTCATAAAAGGTACTTTGGTGGATGTGTTTATTAACTAGGAGTAAAAATGGTGTAGTTTGAGTAATGCTTTATTTTGTGATTATTTGAAGTCCATTAACCCTTGTTTAGATTGGAAAGGAAAGTTGTGTTTAAGTGTCACAAATTTTGTGGAAAAATTATTGGCATAAAAAAGGTATAGGCATATTCTCCTATTGATTTTTTATGGTGGTTGATTTCTAAAATATCATTGGAGAGAAAAGGATTGATTGTGGTTTCTTTTGATAAAATGATTGGTTGAATGCTTCAAGGTTTTCTGGTTTGCGAGTTGTATTTAAACCTTGTTTTATTAGCATTGTTGTTGAAGCCCATTTATGATGAAATGAACTTGAACTTGAGTTAGAAAATAATATGAGTATCATTGCTATGTGAGACTTGTGTTTGAGCATTGTTGGAAACATTTAGAGTTGGTTAATACATTCTTGGACTAGGGTTTGTGAAAAAATATTGTTCCTTGAGGTGATTGGTTGAGTTGAGTTGGTTAATACATGCTTGGACTAGGGTTTGTGAGAAAGGATTGTTCCTTGAGGTGATTTATTGAGTTGATTTGATTAAGCCTAGTCAAGTGGATGCATGTGGTTGTTCAAGTTCCTAGAAACAAACTATTCAATATTCTGATTTGAGTTGAGATTGAAGTTGATTTGAGTTGAGATTGAGATCCAAGTATAGAACATATAGAGTCTCTAAAAATTCTCTTGATTCTTCTATTGAGTTGAGAATGGGATTTGAGTATAGAACATATAGAGTCTCTAAAAATTATTTTTATGCTTCTATGATATTGATTTGAGATATTGATTGTACATTGAGCTTAAAAAATATTGAGTCTCTAACAATTCTCTTTATGAATCTATGTTATTGAGACAAGTCTTTGAGAAGACTTGTGGACTGCTTTGAGTTAAGCTTTTGTGAAATCTTGCTATGCAAATTTGAGCAAGTCCTATAGAGGACTTATTGAGCATATTTGAGCAAGTACTATAGAGGACTTAGTAAGAAGATTTGATCAAGTCCTAAAGAGGATTTGTTGAGCAGATTTGGACAAGTTCTGTGTGAACTTGTTGAGCATATTTGTACAAGTTCTATGTGAAATTGTTGAGCAGATTTGGACAAGTTATGTGTGAACTTGTTAAGCAGATTTGGGCAGCTTTTGTGTGAATCTGTTGAGAAAATTTGGACAGGTTTTGTATGAACCTTTTGAGCAGATTTGTACAAGTTTTGTGTGAACCTGTTGAGAATATTTGAGCAGGTTCTAAGTGAACCTATTGAATAGAATTTTACTAGACTGATTGTACTGTGTTTAGTGCAAGAGATTGAGAAGAAATGTGCTAGACCAACTGAACTGTGTTTCATACAGTATTGAGATAGAGCTTTGGAGATGACAGAGTATAAAGGATAGAGTCTTAGTGGATAGAGATCCAACAACTAGGACAATTGAAGATAGATCTGAGTGAGGAGTCTTTAAGTGGAGAGAGATCCACAAGTCAGTGCAACAGAGAGACAAAGTCTTCTAGAAGATCACTAGCCAGAGAAGAAGGGGAAAGAGTTCTCTTGTGGAAGAGATCCATGAACTTGATATTTAGGGGATCCGCATATCATTTGGATCGAGGTCCATAAACATTGTAATTTGGGAAATATTCCCAAGATATTATTTGAGAAATATTTAGAAGAAATATTTTCTCTATGGAGGTAGCTCACATTCGGTGAACCACATTAAATATGTGTCTCTATTATATGTGGAGTTTAATGCATTGCTTTGATACTGCTATCTATACACTGTATAATATTGATTTAAGAAAAAAATAAAAAGTGGTCTTATACTGTTGAAAGCACGAGGATATGGAAACAAAAAAGGAAAAGCTCCAAGTACGATGCAAAAATGAAACTAAACTTAATGCTAAATCCTACAAGTTGAAAATGCATGAAATAGGATAAAGCATGAACAAATTAAAACCAAATAAAGTAAATGAGGAAGACAACCCTTTATTTTATTGATATATTTCAGAACTCAATTACAATTCACTTCGTCCCATTTTAGGGGCAAGGAGCATTAAATTCGTTTCTTTGTTACATCCATGGATGCCATTCCTTCTTCCGCGTGCCCACATGTAATATGGGTGGACCAAAACGTCGCTGCCACTTGCGTATACAAATGTTGACTCACTACTGCTCCTCTAACATCCAAATCCTGCATTCAAAGAAACAAGAAATAGTCAATAGCACCTGCGAATGAGATGAAACATACAATCCCCAAGCCTTCGGTTAATGCATGCAAGATATAAATAAAACAATGACTAGAATGTATCTAAATCAGCTAAAAACTTCACAGAGGCATGAAAAAATCACCAGGAAGGCACTACAAAAAGAACAGTCAAGAAATTCCTCACCGATTTGAATTCGCTCCGAGGTGGGACGAATTGACCTGCAACAAAATGCCAAATAGCACCGCTCAAAATGTCACATATGGATAGCTCCAATTCTCCTATAAAAGTTTGGGTTAGCTAATTGGGGGAATTTTGGGATGACCCAGATGGTCAGATTTCCTCGATTTGACCTCTAACGCCCAAATTTTGATGATGCCCTCTGCAAGTTAGTAAAGACGAAAAATGATAAAACATGATAAGATTTGCTCAAAACATTACGAAATCAAAATTGTAAACTATATAAGTAGCATAGGATGAAATGCAAAATGGAAATGATAGAAATAGCAATCTGCCATAGATTCCTAATCATTCCTAAAAGAGACGATTAGACTTACAGTAGTGCGGGGGAGCCCGGGCAGGCCGCCCACTATTTGGGACCTGATTTTGGCACCAATCCACTTGGGATGGGTCCAAAATCTCTTGTAAAGTGTTTTCGGAAAATTGGGTGGTATTCTATGGCCAAATTTCAGGTTTTGGGCTCAATATTTGACCTTACAATGATCACCGAATGACCTCATCTCTAAAAGAGATCACGGATGTGAAAGGCACAAATCAACTAAGGGTGTATGGGGAAATAAAATGGCAGCACTTCATTGCTTAAAATGCTCTATCTCTCCTCTTATTTGGGGTGAGGAATCCCACCAATTTATAGACCTGGAGGTCTCTTGAATTGGGCATGCAGAGGTGCCACTTGGCAATCATGCCTTCCCATGGGGAAGGAGATTCCTCCCTGATTAGGGACTTCATGAATGCCCTTGCAACTACCTCTAACGCTCGAAAATGCTCACCCACACCCCCATGTGATGAAGGAAATGTTAAGTGGCAGATCTGAGCTGCCATTTGTCAAGATTTGACTTTTTGCCCATCAAACCTGCAATTTTCCCCACCCTAGAGCGAATCTTGATATTCGTCCCTGGGTGGGGCGAATCCCAGTTTGAATTAGTCCCTGGGTAGGGGGAATATTGACCAAAGTGCCTAAAGGTGCCAAATTTATTTTTGACCTTCCAAAACTACTGTGAGAGTGGTTAGGACCACTGTTTAACCTCTGGGGGCTGCCCTTGGGGCTGTGTGTGTCAATGCGATAAGTGTTTGCAGTCACATAATCGGATTGGTGCTGTTTTGGTGTCTACAGATGCCCCTTTTTGGGATGCGCTGTGCAAGGCACAACGTCGAGCAAAAATAGATAACCAAAGCACTAATGATTAGGGTTTCTTAGTGACCTATCCAACTTTTGATGCCCCAAGTATGGAAGGGCATGCATTCTTGAATCCTTGCTTTTGACGAGCGAAGGAACTCAATTCAAGTGTTAACATTTTTCGGTGAGGTGTTACTTGAGCTTGGACATTGATCAATCATGAATAGGCAAAGGGCGCAACCTTTTTTCCATGGGAACCTTGAGTTCATGATTCACGAATGCCAAGTGTTTTATCAGCTTGTGATTATTTTTTGTTTGCTGCCCCAAGCAGGGGTGTGATTTGTCTTTGCCAATGATTCTTTGAATGCATGCTGTTTCTATGATTGGGTGTGTATTTTTTGATTGGTGACTAAGTGTGACTACCCCCTCAAGCGACGAATCGATGAGGGAATGACCTGCATGAGAAAAGCGACGAGTTTTTTGATCCAATATGACTTGTGTAAGGGTGCCTTCAGAGATTTATCTTTTAATGTGTGTGTAGTTTTCCGAAATTTAGACCTATTTTTGGTGGGTGTTAACCCTTTTGGTGACGCTTTTCGAGGCTAAAATTGGTAAAAATCCATCATCCCATGGGGTGGTCCGGCCATGGTGGCCTTCTTAGGGAGTAGGATAGTGACAATTTGTAACCCAAATGTCTATTATAGATGCCAAGAATGTCAGGCGCAAAGGCGCCTTCGTTCGGCAATGTTATTGTTATTTTTGGTTGGGTTTTGACCCTTTTTGCGATGCCACATGGGGATGAAATTCTCAAAAATCCGTCCTCTCGTGGAGCGGTCCAGCTATGGTAGCCTTCTTAGGGAGTAGGATAGTGAGGATTTGTGACCCCGACATCAGTTTTACATGCCTGGAATATCAAGTGCAAAAGCACCTGCATTGGACAATTTTATTACTGTTTTTGGTGCATTTTTGTGCAATTTTTTGCTATTTTTGAAAATTGTGCCCTATTTTTGAAATTTGTGCCCTATTTTTGAAATTTGTGCCATGATGGATGTATATGTTTTGATGGAATGCAAATGTTTTTAAATTATGTGATATGCAAATGGAATGAATGAATTGAATTTGTGTTTTTTGGCGGTCGCACCATAGACTGTTTAGAGTTTATGGCTTTTTGTGCTGGGTGATTGTTGTGTGACCTGACTTTCTTCATGTATGTGGGCCATGTTTTTTTTTTTTTTGTATTTTCTGATGGCAATGTGAGAATTAAATATAGCAAGTTGGTTTTGAATGTAGTTAATGTTTTCTGAGACTCAGATGTTTTAACTAACTAGCCATGACTATACTTTATCTTACAAGACTTTTGATCAAGGTATGAATCAGACTTATTTATGACCAAGTTATTTCACATCCCTGTGTGTGCAATTGAGTTCATTTATGTGTTCATTAGGATACCGCTAGTTCCAGATAGGATGTCAACCAAACCTATACTGAGGATCACCTAATTAGCCCCACTAACTCCTTTGTTGTATTTAGTCAGATTAATCTGCAGTGCTATTTAGGATACCATAAGCTAGCTCATCCACATGCAAACATTGATCTGTACACAAGTTAATGTGATAGATATATCGTCATGCGGGAGGTTTACCATTAGTTACTGATAGGCTATCAACCAAACCGGTACTGAGTTTTGCCTCATGACCTGTCAAAATGCTGAGAGTTCAAGGGATTCAAGTTCGACTCCCTTTTTTTCTTCAATTGTATTGGGATACTTGCTCTTGTGTAGTGATAAGAATCACTGTTTATTTTTGTTTTTTCTTTTGAGCAAGGGATTTGGATATGGAGTGATGAGAATCACTATTTTATGTGCTTTTCTTGATGTATGCACTTTGGTTGTGATGTCAAATTTTTTGGAGGTTTGACTTTTGCAAATTTTTGATGTTTTGCAATTTTTGGAAAACTTGGGATTCTTGGGGAATTGGGTAGGGAAGATGCTTGTCCTTTTGCCAAATCTCAGCATTCTTGGGGTCATTCACACAGGGGGATGAGCAAGATAACCATTTCACTTATGGTGACTTGGATTGCTTTGCATGTTTCATCTTTCGTTCACACAACTTGGGAATTATTTTTATGTGTTTTAACTTGTGTTGGGATGCTATGTAACAAGGTATGATCCAAGTAAAACTCTACCTATGTAAAATCTGTCTGACTTGGTACAATACATGGCTAGAAAAGCTAAGGACGACTGAAGGACAAAAACTCTTGATACATTAGAATACAACCAACTATGATGTGGTGACAAAGATTTTAATGGCGTTTTATTTTTGATGGACGGTTTATAGAATGGAGAAATGTGGAAAATGAGGGTTTTGCCAAGTAATTACAGTCTATGGTGCCTTGACCTTTATGACCACAAATATGTAATGTATGGATGTGATTCCTAATGCAGCTATATATTTTTGTATTTTTTATGGATTGATTTTTGTGAGTATGAATATGAGATGCAAAAAGAGCTCGTTATTGTTGTGATGATTTTGAGCATGCATGGAAATGAGATGCAAATTTTGTTATTTTTGATGATTTTATTGTTTTTGAATTTTCTTATTTTTGACCAAGTGATTGTGGAAACCCTTGGAGCTTTTTGGGTTGACCAAGCGAATATGGGAATCCTTGGAAATTTTTGGGTTGACCAAGCGATTATGGGAATCCTTGGAGCTTTTTGGGTTGACCAAGTGATTGTGGGAATCCTTGGAGCTTTTTGTTTAGACTATGGCTCTTCTAGATATGGAATGGCCTCAAATGACTGATGTTCAAGGGTTCTAGTTATTTGATTCCGTCAAGGGATGCTAGCCAGTATGTTCCAGGTCCTATTTTACTATCAATCACATAGGGACCTAACCAGTTTGCTGCGAACTTGTCCCTTAGATGGGACGACAAACTAGAGTTCTGTTGGTTCTCTTTCAAGACCAAGTCACCAACCTAAAAGTCCCTCAAGTGAAATTTCATGTTGTATGCTTTCTTAAGTCGCTCTTGATAGATACGTAAATGCTCGAGAGCATTAACGCGTCGTTCATCAAGAAACATAATCTGGTCTAACCGGGCCTACCATGCAACATCATCATCGATGAACTCTTGCATTGATATGCGCAGGGAAGGAATTTCCAACTCGAGAGGCATGACTGCCTCGGAGCCATACACTAGCGAAAATGGAGTTGCCCCAGTGGGTGTCTGAATTATAGTGCGATAAGCCCACAGGGCAAGTGGGATAAGCATTTTGTTTGATGCCTCTACTTGCCCATTTGCCTGTGGATAATAGGGTGTCAAAAAACTATGCTAAATTTTGTACTTTGTGGTCAAAGCACGCATGTATTTGTTCTTGAATGACGTCCCATTATCCAAGATTATCTTATATGGAATACCAAAATGACATATGATGTTATGTAAAATGAACTCCACAATGCGGGGTCCAGTCATAGAGGTTAGCAGAACCTCTTCCACCCACTTGGTGAAGTACTCTGTGGCCATTATGATAAACGTGTGATGACCTAACGATGCAGGGGAGATCTTACTGATTAGATCTAGGCCCCACTGCAAAAATGGCCAAGCCAACTGGATTGGTTGCAAGGCCTGAGAAGGTACGTGTGTCAAATTTGCATGATGTTGACACTTCACGCACTTCCTGACATATGCACAACAATATTGCTCTAAAGATAGCCAATAATAGCCCATGCAAAGAATGCGCTTTGCGATGGCCATACCACTGAAGTGGCCACCACACATACCATCGTGTGCTTGGGCGATTGCCCAAGTGGACTCTTATTGGTCCAAGCAACGAAGGAGGATTCCTTCGTAGCTGCGACAGTACAAACTGTCACCTAACAAGACATGCTTTGCTGCTTTTTGCTTGAATGCTCATTTTGTGGCATGCGTCAATCCAAGCGGGAGGTTACCTAAATTGAGGTAGTCCCTTATGGGTAAATACCAATCCTACTGATCAAAAACCTCGATAGTATGAATAGCCAATCCCTCTTGAAGTTCATCCCTAGAAAAATATGAGCGGGAAAGAACTTGTAAGAATAGTGTTGTGTTGCTATTAATGGGAATGGGGGAGAACAAGGACCCCCAGTTAGAATGATTCAAAAAATCATGGATTCAAGAGAACTTATCTGGGAATGGTTCAATTTGGATCAAGTGGATTCCTGGCGTCAAGTCAAAGCTTGCACGCTCCATCGTGGATTGTGATAGTATTTTGACTTGAATGGTGGTCATATCACCAGAAATGTCTTGCGGGATTAATGACCCCAAAGAGGCCATAGTGTCCGCAAAATAATTCGATGACCGAGGGAGTGCCTCGATGTCGTACCATTCAAGCTTTGCCAGGAACTTGTCCACAAGGTCTTTGTAGGCCTGCAGGACTGGGCATTTGCATTGGAATACCCCTTTGAATTGGTTGACAATTAACAGCGAATCACCAAAGATATTCAACCGTTTGATGTTCATGGTGATTGTTTTCTGAAGATCTATGAGCAAGGCTTCATACTCTGCATTGTTATTGGTGCACGAGAAGTTTAATTTAAATGACAGAGGCATTGGAGCACCCTATGGTGTGAAGAATACTATTCCCATGCCACCACCTTGCTCACATTTAGAACCATCAAAAAATAGGGTTATGTCGGCCTAGGACTCAGGCTCATCAGAATCTGGTGATTCTGAGACATGGAAGACCCCCTCATCGGGTAGTTCTATAACCAGAGGCTGATCGTCTTTGAGAGGAGCCTCTGCTAGTTGATCGGCTATGACCTAACCTTTCATGGATTTTTTTCCAATAAACTCTATGTCAAATTCTGTCAACAACATGATCCATTTCACCGTGCGGCTACTATGATAAGTACGACTCATCATGTACCGCAATGGATTCTCCTTAGACACAACATACGTCTTGTTGCTCATCATGTAATGGCATATAGTTTTGGTAGCAAACACCACTGCCAAGCAGACCTTTTAGACATATTGCTAAAATATGATATCTGTAGATCTTATTGCTAAAATATGATTACCATTTTTATTTTGTGGGCAGTTATTGCTATTTCAAAAATTGGAAGGAAACCCTAGCTTATCTGGTTGGTAAGCCTTATCCATATGCACAATAATTACTATGTGTGTTAGAAGATAATCCCTATCCCTCCTTCACCTGACTATATAAGTCGATGTCATTATCTGAGCAATGTGCGCAATGAGAGCGATGAAATAGAAAGGAGAGGAGTAGTAGTAGAGATAGTAGTATAAGCTGAGAGGAGGAGAAGACCTAAAGCAACAATATATAGAGACTCCTATCTAAGTTATATTTTTTTTGCAGATGTATGTAAGCTTCAATATAAGAAGCACCTATAGTAAAGGTTCTATTTTGTAAACCTATAGTAATAGTTCACTTTTGATTAATATATTACATATCATTACGCATATGTGCATTAGGTTAAATACTAGTCTGGTAAGAGTGGAAATATATATATATATATATATATATTCAGATCATTGCCTCCATGTTTGAGAAACTCTTTTTTGCTACTAAAACTCCCTATCTACCTCTCCCTCATGAAACTTAGAGACTTAATGTTTTCCTGCAAGTTGTGCATCAAAAAATGCCTTGATTTCTTTGACTAGTGAAAAGGTATTTCACCAGTTTTTGTACTAAAATATGATTTTTGCATAAGCTGCTCTGAAAAGGGATATCACCCCTTTTATTTTATTTGAAAACAAATATTGGCAACTTTGTTGTTTCACTAGCAAAACTCGTCAATCGTTGTTTCACTAGCGAAACTCCTTCAAAATGAATTTCAACTGTTTGGCTAGCGATTTTGTTATTTAGTGAAAATCCATTATCACTGCACTATTATTTCAAATTGGAATCAGAGCTAGCACCAGGATTGTGGAATATAAGAAGAACTAGATTTTGGTGGTAACTAATTGTAGTTGTAGATTCCACATTTCAATGGCAAGAACTATGATTACTGGAGCATCTGGATGAAGATCCTATTTGGGTATCAAGAGCTATGGAACCTTGTATAGAATGGTTATGCAGAACTAGAAGATGCAACAACCCTGAGCACTCTCTCCCAGGAATAGTCAAATTTGCTGAAGGAGAATAGAAAAAGGACCAGAAGGCATTATTTTATATAATGTAGGCTATTGAGGAGACAATATTCCTATAAATTACAATAGCAACCAAATTGAAGGAGGCATAGAAAATTATTTCCAGCTCCTTCCAAGGCACCAACAAGGTGAAGTTGGTGAAGTTTTAGATGCTAAGAAGAGAATTTGAAAAATTGTAGATGAGTGAGTTGGAGTCCATGAACAAATTATTTAACCGGATAATGGGTGTCATCAACGAGATGAGGTTAAATGGTGAAAATGTGGATAACCATAGAATTATGGAGAAGATACTAAGGAGCCTACCAACAAGGTTTAAATCAGTTGTGATTGTAATTTAAGAATTGAGGGATTTAAAAACCCTCTTAGTTGATGAAATCATGGGTTCTTTGCAGACACATGAGTAGAGTCCGAGTCAGTCATCTCAGTCCTCATTAGAGCAAGATTTTAAGATGTAGATCTCATTCCAAGATAGTAGTAGAGAAGAATACCATCAAGGAACATCCAATTATCAAGGAGGAAGATGACAAAATAGCAAAGGTAAGCATGGAAGAGGCCATAAGCAAGGAGGAAGGTCAAAATCCAATGAAGGAGAGACATGTTGTAACTTCCATCAAGCAGGAGGAAGAGGCAATGGAAGAAATTAGCAAGAAGGATCAAATCAGAGGTATGATAAATCAAAGATCCAATGTTATTACTACAAGAAATTTGGTCATTATAGCTATGAGTGTAGAAATAATATGGCCAAGGATAATAAGCAGCAAGCCCACTACACAAATGAATCTAAAAATGCAGAGTGTAGAGATGCTTGTGGAAATTTATTGTTAACTTGTAGTACCGAGGAGGAGAGCTAGAAGAATAACTAATATCTCAACAATAGTTGTAGCAACCATATGTCTAGAAATAGAGAGATGTTCTCACAATTGGATGAATCCATCCAATCCGAAGTGAAGATGGGGAACAACAACAAGGTACCTATCATGGGTAAAGGGAAAATCATTATCCACACTAGGCAAGGTGAAAGGAAGTAGATCATTGATGTGTATTATGTGCCTAGGTTGAAACACAATTTCTTGAGTGTTGGACAACTTGTGTAAAAGGGGTACACTGTGTTGGAAATTTTGAGTCCCTAAGCTAAAATGTTGTCAGTGATGTCAAAAGAGCATTTAATGTCAAAAGGATCTATGAAAGGTTTTTGTGAAAACCAAGGTAGGAAAAATAAAAGGTTTTATTTAAAACCATGGACAATATATTTTATCTGGATTTTTATTAAAACCCAAGCTGGGCTTTCGTTTCATCGAAAAAGGTGCCCCGATGATTGAGTTATTTGGGTTTTAATATTTGTTTTAAATTTTAATTATTTAAAATTTAAATTCAAATTTAAATTTTAAATGCAAAGTTTCCTACCGACATCATCAAGCAAACATAAATTCATATTTTCGTCAACGTCTTCGAAGTTTTTTAAACACGATATAAAGGGGTGGTAAATGAATCAAAGTTTTATCCTTGCTCTTGTGATATATTTTGGCATTCGAATAAGTCCATGAGCTTGTGAAAATTTTGAGAAGAGAAGCAACAAAGAAAAAAATAGTGCTTCAAAAGTCAAAACATGGTGGGAAGCATGGCGCATTGAAAAATAATTTTGGCTAAGGGACAAGGCAACGCAAACACCAGGGATCGAATCCCTTGGATGACGTTTCAGAAGGCGTGTGGAAAGCACTTTGGTGCTTTGTATTTTGTGGAAGGTGGAGGAAGGTTTAAGGCACTTTGGGACTTTGCCTTTCCAACGAGCACCTAGCTCGTGTGGAATCTTAGCCGCGGCTAAGACGCTCGCGGTGTGGCAAGTCGGGGGCTCGAATCCCCTTGAGGAGGTAATTACGTTTTGGATTTAAATAATTTTTATTAGACCTAAAGTTTGGAGTTATAAGGTATTTAATGGAAATTAAAGTTTGTTATTAGGGTTGTGATTATTGTTGCAAAGCATAATTGGTTTATGATTTATTTGATGGTTATGGAGAATTAATTTTAGGAGAAATACAGAGTTGTTTTTTAAAAGAAATTTTGAGAGGTTAATTATTTTTGATAAGGTTTTTCATAAAAGGTACTTTGGTGGATGTGTTTATTAACTAGGAGTAAAAATGGTGTAGTTTGAGTAATGCTTTATTTTGTGATTATTTGAAGTCCATTAACCCTTGTTTAGATTGGAAAGGAAAGTTGTGTTTAAGTGTCACAAATTTTGTGGAAAAATTATTGGCATAAAAAAGGTATAGGCATATTCTCCTATTGATTTTTTATGGTGGTTGATTTCTAAAATATCATTGGAGAGAAAAGGATTGATTGTGGTTTCTTTTGATAAAATGATTGGTTGAATGCTTCAAGGTTTTCTGGTTTATGAGTTGTATTTAAACCTTGTTTTATTAGCATTGTTGTTGAAGCCCATTTATGATGAAATGAACTTGAACTTGAGTTAGAAAATAATATGAGTATCATTGCTATGTGAGACTTGTGTTTGAGCATTGTTGGAAACATTTAGAGTTGGTTAATACATTCTTGGACTAGGGTTTGTGAAAAAATATTGTTCCTTGAGGTGATTGGTTGAGTTGAGTTGGTTAATACATGCTTGGACTAGGGTTTGTGAGAAAGGATTGTTCCTTGAGGTGATTTATTGAGTTGAGTTGATTAAGCCTAGTCAAGTGGATGCATGTGGTTCAAGTTCCTAGAAACAAACTATTCAATATTCTGATTTGAGTTGAGATTGAAGTTGATTTGAGTTGAGATTGAGATCCAAGTATAGAACATATAGAGTCTCTAAAAATTCTCTTAATTCTTCTATTGAGTTGAGAATGGGATTTGAGTATAGAACATATAGAGTCTCTAAAAATTATTTTTATGCTTCTATGATATTGATTTGAGATATTGATTGTACATTGAGCTTAAAAAATATTGAGTCTCTAACAATTCTCTTTATGAATCTATGTTATTGAGACAAGTCTTTGAGAAGACTTGTGGACTGTTTTGAGTTAAGCTTTTGTGAAATCTTGCTATGCAAATTTGAGCAAGTCCTATAGAGGACTTATTGAGCATATTTGAGCAAGTACTATAGAGGACTTAGTAAGAAGATTTGAGCAAGTCCTAGAGAGGATTTTTGAGCAGATTTGGACAAGTTCTATGTGAACTTGTTGAGCATATTTGTACAAGTTCTATGTGAACTTGTTGAGCAGATTTGGACAAGTTATGTGTGAACTTGTTAAGCAGATTTGGGCAGCTTTTGTGTGAATCTGTTGAGAAAATTTGGACAGGTTTTGTATGAACCTTTTGAGCAGATTTGTACAAGTTTTGTGTGAACCTGTTGAGAATATTTGAGCAGGTTCTAAGTGAACCTATTGAATAGAATTTTACTAGACTGATTGTACTGTGTTTAGTGCAAGAGATTGAGAAGAAATGTGCTAGACCAACTGAACTGTGTTTCATACAGTATTGAGATAGAGCTTTGGAGATGACAGAGTATAAAGGATAGAGTCTTAGTGGATAGAGATCCAACAACTAGGACAATTGAAGATAGATCTGAGTGAGGAGTCTTTAAGTGGAGAGAGATCCACAAGTCAGTGCAACAGAGAGACAAAGTCTTCTAGAAGATCACTAGCCGAGAGAAGAAGGGGAAAGAGTTCTCTTGTGGAAGAGATCCATGAACTTGATATTTAGGGGATCCGCATATCATTTGGATCGAGGTCCATAAACATTGTAATTTGGGAAATATTCCCAAGATATTATTTGAGAAATATTTAGAAGAAATATTTTCTCTATGGAGGTAGCTCACATTCGGTGAACCACATTAAATATGTGTCTCTATTATATGTGGAGTTTAATGCATTGCTTTGATACTGCTATCTATACACTGTATAATATTGATTTAAGAAAAAAATAAAAAGTGGTCTTATACTTGTTGAAAGCACGAGGATACGGAAACAAAAAAGGAAAAGCTCCAAGTACGATGCAAAAATGAAACTAAACTTAATGCTAAATCCTACGAATTGAAAATGCATGAAATAGGAGAAAGCATGAACAAATCAAAACCAAATAAAGCAAATAAGGAAGACAACCCTTTATTTTATTGATATCTTTCAGAACTCGATTACAATTCACTTCCTCCCCTTTTAGGGGCGAGGAGCATTAAATTCGTTTCTTTGTTACATCCATGGATGCCATTCCTTCTTCCGCGTGCCCACATGTAAAATGGGCGGACCAAAACGTCGCCGCCACTTGTGTATACGAATGTTGACTCACTACTGCTCCTCTAACATCCAGATCCTGCATTCAAAGAAACAAGAAATAGTCAGTAGCACCTGCGGATGAGATGAAACATGCAATCCCCAAGCCTTCGGTTAATGCATGCAAGATATAAATAAAACGATGACTAAAATGTATCCAAATGATCTAAAAACTTGACAGAGGCATGAAAACATCACCAGGAAGGCACTACAAAAAGAACAGTCAAGAAATTCCTCACCGATTTGAATTCGCTCCGAGGTGGGACGAATTGACCTGCAACAAAATGCCAAATAGCACCGCTCAAAATGTCACATCTGGACAGCTCCAAATCTCCTACAAAAGTTGGGGTTAGCTAATTGGGGGAATTTTGGGATGACCCAGATGGTCAGATTTCCCCGATTTGGCCTCTAACACCCAAATTTTGATGATGCCCTCTGCAAGTTAGTAAAGACGAAAAATGATAAAACATGATAAGATTTGCTCAAAACATTACGAAATCAAAATTGCAAACTATCTAAGCAGCATAAGATGAAATGCAAAATGAAAATGATAGAAAGAACAATCTACCATAGATTCCTAATCGTTCCTAAAAGGGACGATTAGACTTACGATGTGTGGGGGCACATTGGGCAGGCCGCCCACTATTTGGGACCCGATTTTGGCACCAATCCACTTGGGATGGGTCCAAAATCTCTTGTAAAGTGTTGTCGGAAAATTGGGTGGTATTCTATGGCCAAATTTCAGGTTTTGGGCTCAATATTTGACCTTCCAATGATCACCCAATGACCTCCTCTCTAAAAGAGATCACGGATGTGAAAGGCACAAATCAACTAAGGGTGTATGGGGAAATAAAATGGCAGCACTTCATTGCTTAAAATGCTCTATCTCTCCTCTTATTTGGGGTGAGGAAGCTCACCAATTTATAGACCTGGAGGTCTCTTGAATTGGGCATGCAGAGGCGCCACTTGGCAATCATGCCTTCCCATGGGGAAGGAGATTCCTCCCTGATTAGGGACTTCATGATTGCCCTTGCAACTGCCTCTAACGCTCGAAAATGCTCACCCACACTCCCATGCGATGAAGGAAGTGTTAAGTGGCGGATCTGAGCTGCCATTTGTCAAGATTTGAATTTTTTCCCATCAAACCTGCAATTCTCCCCACCCTGGAGCGAATCCTGATATTCGTCCCTGGGTGGGGCGAATCCCAGTTTGAATTCGTCCCTGGGTAGGGTGAATATTGAGCAAAGTGCCTGAAGGTGCCAAATTGATTTTTGACCTTCCAAAACTGCTGTGAGAGTGGTTAGGACCACTGTTTAACCTCTAGGGGCTGCCCTTGGGGCTGTGTGTGTCAATGCGATTAGTGTTTGCAGTCACATAATCGGATTGGTGCTGTTTTGGTGTCTACAGATGCCCCTTTTTGGGATGCGTTGTGCAAGGCACAACGTCGAGCAAAAATAGATAACCAAAGCACTAATGATTAGGGTTTCTTAGTGACCTAACCAAATTTTGATGCCCCAAGTATGGAAAGGGCATGCATTCTTGAATCCTTGCTTCTGACGAGCGAAGGAACTCAATTCAAGTGTTAACCTTTTTCGGTGAGGTGTTACTTGAGCTTGGACATTGATCAGTCATGAATAGGCAAAGGGCGCAACCTTTTTTCCATGGGAACCTTGAGTTCATGATTCACGAATGCCAAGTGTTTGATCAACTTGTGATTATTGCTTGTTTGCTACCCCAAGCAAGGGTGTGATTTGTCTTTGCCAATGATTCTTTGAATGCATGTTGTTTCTATGATTGGGTGTGTATTTGTTGATTGGTGACTAAGTGTGACTACCCCCTCAAGCGACGAATCGATGAGGGAATGACCTGCATGAGAAAAGCGACGAGTCACTTGACCCAATATGACTTGTGTAAGGGTGCCTTCAGAGATTTATCTTTGAATGTGTGTGCAGTTTTCCAACATTTAGACCTATTTTTGGTGGGTGTTAACCCTTTTGGTGACGCTTTTCGAGGCTAAAATTGGTAAAAATCCATCATCCCATGGGGCGGTCCGGCCATGGTGGCCTTCTTAGGGAGTAGGATAGTGACAATTTGTAACCCCAATGTCTATTATGGATGCCAAGAATGTCAGGCGCAAAGGCGCCTTCGTTCGGCAATGTTATTGCTATTTTTGGTTGGGTTTTGACCCTTTTTGCGATGCCACGTGGGGATGAAATTCTCAAAAATCCGTCCTCCCGTGGAGCGGTCCGGCTATGGTAGCCTTCTTAGGGAGTAGGATAGTGAGGATTTGTGACCCCGACATCGGTTTTGCATGCCTGGAATGTCAAGTGCAAAAGCACTCGCATTGGACAATTTTATTGCTTGTTTTTGGTGCATTTTTGTGCAATTTTTTGCTATTTTTGAAATTTGTGCCCTATTTTTGAAATTTGTGCCCTATTTTTGACGTTAATTTGTGCCATGATGGATGTATATGTTTTGATGGAATGCAAATGTTTTTAAATTATGTGATATGCAAATGGAATGAATGAATTGAATTTGTGATTTTTGGCGGTCGCACCATAGACTGTTTAGAGTTTATGGATTTTTGTGTTGGGTGATTGTTGTGTGACCTGACTTTCTTCATGTATGTGGGCCATTTTTTTTTTTTTTTTTTGATGGCAATGTGAGAATGAAATATAGCAAGTTGGTTTCGAATGTAGTTAAGGTTTTCGAAGACTCAGATGTTTTAACTAACTAGCCATGACTGTACTTTATCTTACAAGACTTTTGATCAAGGTATGAATCGGACTTGTTTTTGACCAAGTTATTTCACATCCCTGTGTGTGCAATTGAGTTCATTTATGTGGTGTTCATTAGGATACCGCCAGTGCCAGATAGGTTGTCAACCAAACCTGTACTGAGGATCACCTAATTAGCCCCACTAACTCCTTTGTTGTATTTAGTCAGATTAATCTACGAGTGCTATCTAGGATACCATAAGCTAGCTCATCCACATGCAAACATTGATCTGTACACAAGTTAATGTGACAGATATATCGTCATGCGGGAGGTTTACCACCAGTGACTGATAGGCTATCCACCAAACCGGTACTGAGGTTTGCCTCATGACCTGTCGAAATGCTGAGAGTTCTAGGGATTCAAGTTCGACTCCCTTCTTTTCTTCAATTGTATTGGGATACTTGCTCTTGTGTAGTGATAAGAATCACTGTTTATTTTTGTTTTTTTTTTTTTTGAGCAAGGGATTTGGATATGGAGTGATGAGAATCACTATTTTATGTGCTTTTCTTGATGTATGCACTTTGGTTGTGATGTCAAATTTTTTGGAGGTTTGACTTTTGCAAATTTTTGATGTTTTGCAACTTTTGGAAAACTTGGGATTCTTGGGGGAATTGGGTAGGGAAGATGCTTGTCCTTTTGCCAACTCTCAGCATTCTTGGGGTCATTCGCACAGGGGGATGAGCAAGATAACCGTTTCACTTATGGTGACTTGGATTGCTTTGCAGGTTTCATCTTTCGTTCACACAACTTGGGAATTATTTTTATGTGTTTTAACTTGTGTTGGGATGCTATGTAACAAGGTATGATCCAAGTAAAACTCTACCTATGTAAAATCTGTCTGACTTGGTACAGTACATGGCTAGAAAAGCTAAGGATGACTGAAGGACAAAAACTCTTGATACATTAGAAGACAACCGACTATGATGTGGTGACAAAGATGTTAATGGCGTTTTATTTTTGATGGACGGTTTATAGAATGGAGAAATGTGGAAAATGAGGGTTTTGCCAAGTAATTACAGTCTATGGTGCCTTGACCTTTATGACCACAAATATGTAATGTATGGATGTGATGCCTAATGCAGCTATATATTTTTGTGTTTTTTATGGATTGATTTTTGTGAGTATGAAGATGAGATGCAAAAAGAGCTCTTTATTGTTGTGATGATTTTGAGCATGCATGGAAATGAGATGCAAATTTTGTTATTTTTGATGATTTTATTGTTTTTGAATTTTCTTATTTTTGACCAAGTGATTGTGGAAACCCTTGGAGCTTTTTTGGGTTGACCAAGCGATTATGGGAATCCTTGGAGCTTTTTGGGTTGACCAAGCGATTATGGGAATCCTTGGAGCTTTTTGGGTTGACCAAGCGATTGTGGGAATCCTTGGAGCTTTTTGTTTAGACTATGGCTCTTCTAGATATGGAATGGCCTCAAATGACTGATGTTCAAGGGTTCTAGTTCTTTGATTCCATCAAGGGAGGCTAGCCGGTATGTTCCAGGTCCTATTTTACTATCAATCACATAGGGACCTAACCAGTTTGTCTGCGAACTTGTCCCTTAGATGGGACGACAAACTAGAGTTCTGTTGGTTCTCTTTCAAGACCAAGTCACCAACCTGAAAGTCCCTCAGGTGAACTTTCATGTTGTATGCTTTCTTAAGTCGCTCTTGATAGATACGTAAATGCTCGAGAGCATTAACACGTCGTTCATCAAGCAACGTAAGCTGGTCTAACCGGGCCTGCCATGCAGCATCATCATCGATGAACTCTTGCATTGATATGCGCAGGGAAGGAATTTCCAACTCGAGAGGCATGACTGCCTCGGAGCCATACACCAGCGAAAATGGAGTTGCCCCAGTGGGTGTCCGAATGCTAGTGCGATAAGCCCACAGGGCAAGTGGGATTTGAATGTGCCAATCCTTATGATTTTCGATTTATTTTTGAGGATGGCAACTAGCATTTTGTTTGATGCCTCTACTTGCCCATTTGCCCGTGGATAATAGGGTGTCAAAAAACTATGCTGAATTTTGTACTTTGTGGTCAAAGCACGCACGTCTTTGTTCTTGAATGACGTCCCATTATCCGAGATTATCTTGGATGGAATACCAAAATGACATATGATATTATGTAAAATGAACTCCACAATGCGGGGTCCAGTCATAGAGGTTAGCGGAACCGCTTCCACCCACTTGGTGAAGTACTCTGTGGCCGTTATGATAAATGTGTGATGACCTGACGATGCAGGGGAGATCTTACCGATTAGATCTAGGCCCCACTGCAAAAATGGCCAAGCCGACTGGATCGGTTGCAAGGCCTGAGAAGGTACGTGTGTCAAATTTGCATGATGTTGACACTTCACGCACTTCCTGACATATGCACAACAATATCGCTCTAAAGATGGCCAATAATAGCCCATGCGAAGAATGCACTTTGCGATGGCCATACCACTGAAGTGGCCACCACACGTACCATCGTGCGCTTGGGCGATTGCCCAAGTGGACTCTTATTGGTCCAAGCAATGAAGGAGGATTCCTTCGTAGCTACGACGGTACAAAATGTCTCCTAACAAGACATGCTTTGCCACTTTTTGCTTGAATGCTCATTTTGTGGCATGCGTCAATCCAAGCGGGAGGTTACCTAACTTGAGGTAGTCCCTTATGGGTAAATACCAATCCTACTGATCGAAAACCTCGATAGTATGAATAGCCAATCCCTCTTGAAGTTCATCCCTAGCAAAAGCTGAGCGGGAAAGAACTTGTAAGAATAGCGTTGTGTTGCTATTAATGGGAATGGGGGAGAACAAGGACCCCCAGTTAGCATGATTCAGAAAATCATGGATTCGAGAGAACTTATCCGTGGATGGTTCAATCTGGATCAAGTGGATTCCTGGCGTTGAGTCAGAGCTTGCACGCTCCATCGTGGATTGCGATAGTGTTTTGACTTGAATGGTGGTCATATCACTAGAAATGTCTTGCGGGATTAATGACCCCAAAGAGGCCATAGTGTCCACAAAATAATTCGATGACCGAGGGAGTGCCTCGATGTCGTACCATTCAAGCTTTGCCAGGAATTTGTCCACAAGGGCTTTGTAGGCCTGCAGGACTGGGCATTTGCATTGGAATACCCCTTTGACTTGGTTGACAATTAACAACGAATCACCAAAGATATTCAACCGTTTGATGTTCATGGTGATTGTTGTCTGAAGACCTATGAGCAAGGCTTCGTACTCTGCATTGTTGTTGGTGCACGAGAAGTTTAATTTAAATGACAGAGGCATTGGAGCACCCTACGATGTGAAGAATACTATTCCCATGCCACCACCTTGCTCACATTTAGAACCATCAAAAAATAGGGTTATGTCGGCCTAGGACTCAGGCTCATCAGAATCTGGTGATTCTGAGACATGGAAGACCCCCTCATCGGGTAGTTCTATAACCAGAGGCTGATCGTCTTTGAGAGGAGCCTCTGCTAGTTGATCGGCTATGACCTGACCTTTGATGGATTTTTGTCCAATAAACTCTATGTCAAATTCCATCAACAACATGATCCATTTCACCGTGCGGCTACTATGATAAGTACGACTCATCATGTACCGCAATGGATTCTCCTTAGACACAACATACGTCTTGTTGCTCAGCATGTAATGGCATATAGTTTTGGTAGCAAACACCACTGCCAAGCAGAGCTTTTAGACGTATGCATAGTTAAGTTCATAGCTGACCAGGGTGCGGCTAAGGTAGTAAGTAGCCTGTTCTTTGTGGAGTTCATTCTTCTGGGCTAACATGGCGCCCAGTGCCACCTCAATGGCTGAGATGTATAAATAGAATGACACTCCTGGTCTAGGTGGTGCCAATACTGGTGGCAAAGCCAAGTATTGTTTAATTTCATCAAAGGCGGACTGGCACTCGTCATCCCAGTGAAATGCTACCCCCTTGTGCAATAATTTATTCATGGGTCGGCACTTGTCAGATAGCTACGCTATGAAGCGCTTGATTGATGTGACCTTTCCCTACAGGCTTCTAAGCTGCTTGATGGTTGTTGGGGGAAGCATTTCAAGGATTGCCTTGACTTTGTTTGGGTCCACCTCGATGCCTCGTTTTGAGACTATGAAACCCAAGAGTTTTCTAGATGTGACACCAAATACACACTTCTTGGGATTCAGTCTGACTTTATGTTCCATGAGGCGATCGAGGATCTTGCTTAAGTCACCGAGATGATCTAGGCACAAAAGAGATTTGGCCAACAAATCATCCATGTAATCTTCCAAAGTTTTGTGCATGTAATCATGGAAGATGTATGTCATGGCACGTTGGTAGGTGGCGCCAGTGTTTTTAAGGCCAAAGGGCATGACCTTATAGCAAAATGTCCCCCAAGGCGTTGTAAACGCCATTTTTAGCTGATCCTCGGGATTGATACAAATATGATTGTATCCCGAGAAACCATCCATGAGGGAAAGCATTTCATGACCCGTTGTAGCGTCTACCAATGCGTCGATGCTTGGCAATGGGAAATCATCCTTAGGGCTCGCTTTGTTTAGATCTCAAAAATTAGTGCATATGCGAATCCTCCCGTCAGGTTTTTGATGGGCACCATGTTGGACAACCATGGTGGATAATCCATGCAGATGACAAACTATGCATCCAACAACTTTTGCAATTCATATTTGACCATCAAGGCCACTTTTGGGTGCATCTTACATAGTTTTTGCTTAACTGGCTTGACTGTCGGATCAAGCGTTAGGTTATGCGTGACTAGCTGCGGATCTAGCCTCGACATGTCTTTGTATGACCATGCAAAAACCTCCTTCTTCTCTTTGAGAAGGGCAATGTAGTCGGCTTGCTCTTCGGGGGATAGACTTACCCCCAACTTGATGATCTATGGATTCATTGGATCTGAGCCGATGTCTACGTCAGTCGTCTCCTCGATCGACATGTGGGATCCATCCTCCAACTGATGTGGAGTTGGAATCAAGTGGATATCATTTGCTTAGTTAAGATCATCGTTAGGAACCTCAGGCTCCTCTTTAGCATGGAAGATATCCTGAGTTGGCCCTGGGGTGAAATGAAGCATTTCACCGAAAGGCCATTACTCTGATGGGGATGGAGGTGAATTGACGCGATCCCAGTCTATGGCATCTATGTCTAGATACAATGACTATGTTGGATCAGACGGATTGTGGATGGGGGCGGTTAAGTCAATGGAGATCATGTTGATGAAATGATTTTGGTCTCCATTACCACGGGTGTGGTGACTCGAACATTCTAGATGTTCTCTGTGCTTTGGATCTGGCTCTAGAGGTATTGGCATGAATGGATCGGCCCTATGTGTGGATAAGAAGATAGGATCTGCCCTCGGCACTGATGTTGCTATAGGGTCTCTGGGTGGAAGGTATTCTTCATATGCCCAAAGTGGTAGATTCAACACTTGTTCCCACCCTGCTGGGTCTACGTACCACTCATGCCCTGGCACTATGTTCAATTGTTCAAATATGTCATTAATCTCCAAGGGATATGGTCACTGCATTTTTCGCATGTGATTAAGATATGCCATCTCGGTTTCATCTTCATAATCACTATCGAAGATCCAAAGGCCTTCGTTGGCTTCGACAACTACTTGCGACATTAAAGGCTCACCTTGCTCGAGCAAATTGATGTGGCCCCATTGGGGTTGTTCCGCTCTCTACGATGGGGCCTGATTACCTTGGAGTGGCACTTGCTCGATTGGAGCATCCAAAGGGAACATTGTCAAGAGGCTCTCTTGATAATCATCCATGGGGATCACTTGTGAGTGATCACTATTTGATTCGAAGGGGTCATATGACATTGGTTCATACTCTGACTCGTCTTCTGAGGACCCTTCCTGATCTTGTCTATATCCCCTTTATAGGTGGGATCTCGAACTTTCTCCTCTCTCGAGCGAAGGGAAAGGGTTGTTGAGGCTAACAAGGTTGGTGGTCGACCATGGGAGATAATCTTCCAATGTATATGTTGTATTAGGATTGGCATAGGGATTTAATGCCAATCCACCCTTGTTGCCTATCCCTAGGCCTTGCATGTTCTCTACCAAGATGTCCAAGGGCAGGGGGTGGTTGAACCCTACTCCTGACTTATCATACGACATTTGGTATCTTGGTTGGCAAAGAACACGCACTCCTTGCTCATATCTGCCTAACCCATATCCATGCCAATTGCATTGGCCAAGGTATCTCAAAGCAAAGTCTGGGTTAGACAAATAGTTGACATCTTCTACAAAAGGCTCTTCATCTTCATCCTCTTGCATGTATGGTTCAGTACCATGATCAAGGCCCCCATACACAAAGTTTTTCTGGTTCGGTGGGTAGCCTAGGGGAACAATAGTGCCGATGGGGAGGTGAGGTCTCCCCATGTCCTGCATGGACTCCAGTGTGGGTGTTGCTACAATATTCTACACCAAATACTCCCCTAGGCCCGTATTGGCCATTTCAATGGTGATTGTTGGCGGTTGGGGGGGAGGGAATGGAAGTTCTCCCTAAGTCCACTCCATGTCGGGTGAACTAGGAGCCTCGACTTCCATTCGGCTAGGCATATCCTCAGTAGAGATAGTTGATACTGAAGGCAGTGTCTCTTCCAGAGGTGGCACCTCTTCCAGAGGTTTCTTCCCTTTGTCCTTCTATTTGGCCCCCGCCGGTGGCATTGTTGGTGGAGGACCAGACGATGAAGATGGACCCGGTTGGGGTTTTGAAGAACTTGCTAACGGGGATGCCTACAAAATCGGACCCTGTTTAGATGGATTCAATTGAAAATCCAAATGCATTGATGGAAGGGTCGATTGCGGCATCAGCTACACCGCATTACAATACTTGAAGGGTTCTAAGTCCGCCGGGACTACATGCACCTCCCCTTCAAATGTATACTTTAAGCACTGGTGAGCTATCGAAGGGACACACTTCATGTCCCTGATCCATGGCCGCCCTAGCAAGATGTTGTAGGCCATCTCACCTTCCAAGATGTGGCACAATGTAGGTATAGTCTTTTGTCCCACTTGGATAGGTAGGATGATTGTGCCAACTGTCGAGCATATTGCATCATTGAATGCTCACAGAGTGTAGGTGGAAGCTATGATGTGAGATGCGAGCAACTTTAGATGTTTTAGGGCCACGGTTGTGATGATATTACTGGACGAGCCAATGTCTATCAACACCCTCTTATATGGGATCCCGTTGACCCGTGCGATAACGTGCAGGGGTGGATCCACCATGTCATCAGGTACTGATCTCAATTCATCTTCCCAAAATGTGATGATTGGCTCAGTGCATCGTTTGACATGTCCCACGAAGTTGTTGAAAGAATTTGTTTCATGGGGCTGCAACTCGATGGCTTTCAATATCTCCATTAGAGCCTCTCGATGGGGCGTTGATTGTTGTATGAGCTCGTATATGGAGAGCCTAGCCGAGGTGGTCCTCAAACTCTGAGTTAGTTTGGTCCGAAGTGTGGCCACCGGCTTAGGCAAAGGAGGTTGTGCAAGGTGCTATTGTGGTTGCGACATTGTTGGCACCTCTCCTACAGCTACCGTAGGAGCATTTGTGCTCGGGTACCTCCTGTTTTGAGTCACTATACTGATCATCCCTACATACCCCTGCATGGGGCAATTTTGTTTGACCTCATTAACTTGTAGGGTCTTTGCCTATGGAGCATGAGTAGGCAAGGGGTCTTTAAAGACCTCCATTTGTTGATTGCTTGGTGCCACGGGATTATCTACCGCTAGTGTCTTGTTATCAATTAGGTCTTGCACCAAGCCCTTAAACTTCCAGTAGGCATTTAGGTCATGTCCCTGCCGTCTGTGGAACCTACAGTACAAGTCCTCCCTATACCCCTTAGGCTTGGGAGCGTTGGGGTCTATGGTTTGAATCTCTGGCAGATTGATCAAATTTGCCGCTAACAAGTGGTCAAACAAGGGAGTCCCCGGACTCTGTGTAGGGTGTGTATTGTCGCCTAGGGCGACGCTTGCTAACTCTATTCTTGCCTCTGATTTTATCTATCATAGTTGTTAGGAGGCACTGCCTGATAGTTAGCCTTTTGAGGCTGTGTTGCTTGTGCAGGCTTAGGGACATTGATAGCAACTTGGTTGACCGCAATGGGTTTCTGTTGCGTGGTCCCTGCTTTAGTGTTCTTAGTCCACTCTTTTTTCTTAGGTTTGGCTATCTCGCCATATTGTATCTTGATCTCTTCAATGATCCTGGCTTGCGCCAGAGCTTCTTCTAAGGTGGCATATTGCTGTAGCTGCAATAGCATAGAGATCGATCTCAAACAGCTCTTGGAGAACATTTGAGTGAGGTTGGACATAGGAGGGAGGTAGGGTAGCTTTGAAAGCAAAGCCCTCCATCGATTCCCATAGGCCACCATGGTTTCTTCCTCATGCTGCTTGAGGCTGGTTAAGTCACTTAGTGATGCCTTCTTCTTGGTGTTGAAGGTGAAGCGTTCGAGGAACGCATCCACTAACTGATCTAAGTTGTTAATGCTATGCTTTGGTAATTGAGTAAACCAATCCGAGGCAGGGCCTCCGAATGTGGTTATAAATGTTCTTAATAACAAAGCATCATTGTCCTGAATGCTGAAGCATTGGCTCAGGAATCTCGTCACATGCTCTTGGGCATCCTCCTCACCTCTAAAGACTGCCAACTGAGGTAGCTTAAAGTGTTCAGGGTAAGGGGGTGTTGGCACTAACGGATGCACAAGATGACTATGGAGCTAGCGTAAAGTGGGCTTTTGGGGCCCAGAAGTTTTGGTTTCCATAGACTCCAGATGCTCTAGCAGTGCTTTATATGCATCTAAAGATTTAATCTCTTCCTCTTTAGTTTGCTCCCATTGTGGGTTGTGGGAGACTTGAGGCCTATGGAGGGGTGGCCGGATAGCAACCCCTCCGCCTTGGTAGGGCATTTTGGCCTGCTCTTCTTCTTGCTCATACTCCTCGTAAGATTATTAAGGAGTCTCTGGATGAGACCTATGACCCTGGGTGGGTCCCCGCGGAGGGTACCCATCGTTGTTCCGGGGAGTGGCCTCCCGCTCAGGTCTAGGAGGTCTCGGAGGTAGCACTTGGTAAGGTCGCGGAGACCTATCTCGCACCAAGGGTTTGTGCCTCTCATATGGTTCTACTCTTTGGGTGCGAGGGGTTGGAACCCTCTCAGGCATCGGGTTATGGAGCAGCTCATCTATTTGGCACCAAATGCGCTCTTTGCTAAGGCGATATAGATGCTCTAGCTACTGTTGATCTTGCTCAAGCCGCATGATCTGCGCTTGGCGGGCGGCATGTCTGGTGACTGCCAGGTCGATTTGTTCCACCATATTGAGCCTAGGAGGCCTAGATGCCTCTCCTATGCACTTACCTCGATCGTGATGATCCGAGATCTCAATAGGTCGCTTCCCTCTGTCGAGGTTGGCGGCATTTACCCGAGGCTCTGGCCTTAGTAGGTGATCATGGTATATAGCAGGTGCGGAAGCGCATGGCTCCCGCGCTGTATATTGCTCTTGAGGAATGTAATGGTCTTCCTCGTGCTCCCTTTCATATGTGTGAAAGGGGTGGGCAGAGTTGGCTCGCCCTGCTTGAAGAGCCTTGCGCTCTGGATTTTGTCTATTGGTTCTAACAGTGATGGGGGGCAAAGGAGGGATGCCATAATCATGTGGCCTCTCCTCATGGACACTATGCCACTCTAGCACTTCATCATGCACGGTGGCCACTCATATCGAGCTTCTAAGGGAGCCTTCTTATCTATGTTGAGTGCCACGTGTAAGGAATCCTCCTGAAAGGGGCTATGATGAATGGGCGTGTCCCTCAAAGGGGTGCCTCTATAGTCCCATTCTGAAATGGAACGATGTGAACTCTCTCGTGGGTCAGGCCACCAAGGCGGTATGACCAAGTCCTTGGGGCTGTAGCGAAGGTGACTTGTGCCCCCTTGTACACTCTCCGTAGCTTCCGCCCTTGATTGGGCTTGGCTACGGGTGTACACCATGGTGGTGTTTTTCTACAAGCTATGTAGGTTTTTATCTCTTTTTATTTTTTTTTTTTATGCTACACTAAACAAAAAGGAGCACACACACACAAAGCAATGATTATCTCGTTTAAAGATTAAAAGTGTGTCCTAAACCTGGTTTAGTGCGTTTTGGTTTTTGTTTTGTTTTTTGTTTTTTGTTTTTGAAGGTTTTTGTAAAGAACGTTTAAATGCAATATGATGGCTCTTATGACTCCCAAAATTGGTCGCCCCTTCGATATACCATTGCCAGGCCGATATACCAACCTCTCTATATACCCGCCCTTACGTGAGGGAAACTATAGGTACGTGAGAGAAGATGGTACGTGGAACGTAGGTCATATGGAAGGGGAATCACCCTGTTTATGACACCTACCATAGAAGACTTATCCTCATGTGCTAGGAATCACCCCAGCTACACTCGATTAGATTTTGTCAGGATTTACATCTAGCAATAGTAGCGATCGGGGTAATGGATGCAAAAATTCAAGCCAAGGTGGTGATGAAATCCACCGTTGGTCTTGATCAAGGGCTGGGGTTTTACGACCAGCTCCTTGGTGTTTAATTTGCCATGTGATGTGTGGGGTTCTTTTTATTTTGCAAAAAGGAAACAAGCAAGCAATAAAAGAAAACTTTCCCTAAGCAAGCAAGTAACCCCAAAACAAAAAACTAAAAACATAAATTGACAGGAAAAGTTCAAAATCCCTACCTCTTCTCTGCCCAAATATATCGGCTCTGAGTTTCTACCCTGAAACTACGTAGAGAGCTATTCATCCCTGGATGAAATGAATAACATAACTGAATTCATCTCAGGGTGGGGCACATTCAAATTCGTCCCTGGGTAGGACGAATTCCAGCTCTGTATTCGCCACAGACTAGAATGAACAGTAGTCCCACGTTCAAAAAATGATACCTGCAAGAAAAAAGCAAGTTTTGATCAGATTTATGATCTAAAAAAAATAGAGGATAGAGGTCCCACCATGATCGCCATTGAAAGCACGAGGATATGGAAACAAAAAAATGAAAAGCTCCAAGTACGATGCAAAAATGGAACTAAACTTAACGCTAAATCCTACGAATCAAAAATGCATGAAATAGGAGAAAGCATGAACAAATCAAAACCGAATAAAGAAAATAAGGAAGACAACCCTTTATTTTATTGATATCTTTCAGAACTCGATTACAATTCGCTTCCTCCCCTTTTAGGGGCGAGGAGCGTTAAATTCATTTCTTTGTTACATCCATGGATGCCATTCCTTCTTCCATGTGCCCACATGTAAGATGGGCGGACCAAAACATCACCGCCGCTTGCATATATGAATGTTGACTCACTGCTGCTCCTCTAATGTCTAGATCCTACATTCAAAGAAATAAGAAACAGTCAGTAGCACCTGTGGATGAGATGAAACATGCAATCCCCAAGCCTTCGGTTAATGCATGCAAGATATAAATAAAACGATGACTAAAATGTATCCAAATCAGCTAAAAACTTCACAGAGGCATGAAAACATCACCAGGAAGGCATTGCAAAAAGAACAGTTGGGAAATTCCTCACCGATTTGAATTCACTCCGGGCGGGACGAATTGACCTGCAACAAAATGCCAGATAGCACCGCTCAAAATGTCACATCTGGACAGCTCCAAATCTCCTACAAAAGTGGGTGTTAGCTAATTGGGGGCATTTTGGGATGACCCAAATGGTCATATTTCCCCGATTTGGCCTCTAATGCCCGGATTTTGATGATGCCCTCTACAAGTTAGTAAAGATGGAAAATGATAAAACATGATAAGATTTGCTCAAAACATTACGAAATTAAAATTGCAAACTATCTAAGTAGCATAAGATGAAATGCAAAATGAAAATGATAGAAAGAACAATCTACCATAGATTCCTAATCGTTCCTAAAAGGGACGATTAGACTTGCGATAGTGCGGGGCGCCTGGGCAGAGCCGCCCATCGTTTGGGGCCTGATTTCGGCACCAATCCACTTGGGATGGGTCCAAAATCTCTTGTAAAGTGTTGTCAGCAAATTGGGTGGTATTCTATGGCCAAATGTCAGGTTTTGGGCTCAAGATTCGACCTTCCAATGATCACCCAATGACCTCCTCTCTAAAAGAGATCACGGATGTGAAAGGCACAAATCAACTAAGGGTGTATGGGGAAATAAAATGGTAGCACTTCATTGCTTAAAATGCTCTATCTCTCTTATTTTTGGGGTGAGGAAGACCTCCAATTTATAGACCTGGAGGTCTCTTGAATTGGGCATGCAGAGGCACCACTTGGCAATCATGCCTTCCCAGGGGGAAGGAGATTCCTCCCTGATTAGGGACTTCATGACTGCCCTTGCAACTGCCTCTAATGCTCGAAAATGCTCACCCACACTCCCATGCGATGAAGGAAGCGTTAAGTGGTGGATCTGAGCTGCCATTTGTCAAGATTTGACTTTTTTCCCGTCAAACCTGCAATTCGCCCCACCCTGGAGCGAATCCTGATATTCGTCCCTGGGTGGGGTGAATCCCAGTTTGAATTCGTCCCTGGGTAGGGCGAATATTGAGCAAAGTTCTTGAAGGTGCCAAATTGATTTTTGACCTTCCAAAACTATTGTGAGAGTGGTTAGGACCACTATTTAACCTCTGGGGGCTGCCCTTGGGGTTGTGTGTGTCAATGCGATCAGTGTTTGCAGTCACATAATCGGATTGGTGTTTTTTTGGTGTCTACAACTGTTCACCCCCTCTCCTCTCAATATAATCTTGTGTTCTTCAATTGGTATCAGAGTGGGTTCCTTCAGAATAGTTTGATAGATTGAAGGAAAAGTGGTCTAAGAACACAATGGATCACAAATATCAAAAGGATGGGTCATTCAATAATGCAGTACCAATATTTGATGGAAGTGATTTCTTGTATTAGTGTATGCTGATGAGATTTTACCTGATGGCACTTGGAAATGAAGTTTGGGATGTAGTGGAACTTGGATATGATTATACAATCAATCCTTTGACAAATAAGGAAGGTAAGCTTCTAATGCATGCAAATTCAAGAGCTATGAATGCAATTATAAAAGGATTGGGTAAATCAGAATCTATGAAGGTTATGGATTGTAAAACAACAAAAGATATGTGGGATCTACTACATGATATATATGAGGGTGATAAATGTTTCAGGAAAGCTAATATCAGAATTCTCAAAGGATAATTTGAAAACTTAAGAATGAGAGATGATGAAAATATTCGTGATTATCTCAGTAAGATTGATGAACTTGTACATTATATGAGAGGTCTTGGAATGAAGGTTGATGAATTAGATGCTTGTGATAATATTTTGAGAACTCTTCCAAAAAGGTATAGTGAAAAGGTTTCTGCTATAGAAACATCAATTGATAGTGATTCTTTGATAAGGAATTCTTTGCTTGGTATGCTTACTACTTTTGAGATAAGAACAAAAGATCCTATTCCTCTGAAAGAAGCTTCTTTCAAAGTGGACAAAAATAAAAAGGGAAAGAAAATAGAATCAACCAGTGAGTCATATAGTGATGAAGAAGCTAACTATGGTAGAATAGATAAAGGGTTCAAAATACCAATAACTATGATTTCAGTTAAGTTCTTTAATTGTGGCAAGTTTGGATATTTTGTAACAAAGTGCAAAGAGCCAAAGTACAATAGTGATAGAAAAATAGGATTACAAGTACAGGGAATCAAAAAGACACAAGTACCAGAAGAAAGGCAAGGATGAACAAAACAAACAAGGAAAGAATTTTTTCCAAAGGCAAAAGAAAAGCTACTATGCGGATAATGCAAGTAAGTACTCATTTGATAGTGATGCTAGTTTTTTTAGACAATGATAGAGATGAAGTCGTGTTCATGATTGAAGAAAAATATCAAACTAAGAAAAAGACTCCAGTTATTCTTAAGTGTTTTAGATGTGGTAAATTTGGACATCTTGAAGATGATTGCACAAGAGATGGTTATAGTTTCACTGATGATGTTTTTGAAGATGCACTTAATAGATCAAATGAGAATCTTATAATGGATTTAGAAGATGAAGAATTGAGTGATCCTATAGAAAGCAAGTCAAAAGAAAAGATGATATGGACAAAGGCAAACAAATAGAGGACTACTCAACAGAGAATGGTTATGATCTCAAGGGAGAACTTATCCATGCCCTTGACACAGTAAAAAGGTAAGAAAGCAACACTCTAAGCTTGAAAGTTAGTTTCAATACTATGATGAAGAAAGATTATTTCTCATAGAGGACTTAGAAAAGTCAAAGGCTAAAGCAAGTAAGTTCAAGGATAAGTTAGAAGAAAATATTTTGGAATGTGAGAAGTTAGCACAAGAAGTGGCTACTCTAAAGAAATATTTATAGGACTCCAATATCAAGATGAAGAGTTTCACAAATAGCTCTAAGAACTTGGATAAGTTCATTTGTGGATAGTAGAGAACATCATGTTCAATAGGTCTTGGTTTTAGAAATAAATAGGAAAAATATAAGTCTACTTCAAGTCTTCAAGAGGAAACAACATCAGAAGAAGATACTTCAAAAGAGGGATTCTCAGATGCAAGTGAAAGTGAAACTTCTAAGGATGAGTCAGATTGTAGTGAGTCCAATAGGGACAATGGACAAAGAAGATACAGATGGAACAATAATCAAAACAAGAGACCAATGAGGTCTAGGCAAGTAAACTTCAATGGGAGATGCTTCTCATATCAAAGATTTGGGCATATGGAACCATCAAGATCTTCTAATATTTATTTCCTTATAAGGATGTGATTAAGTCTACTTACTTAGTTAAGCATTGGATAACATCTATAATATCATCAAAGGAAGATACATAAATAAGATGTAATTTTCTATCTAAAACATTAACAAATAATTATAGTTTATGAAACTATGACATCATAGATCCTTTAGTTATAACAAGTAAAAGATACCTCTTTCATTCATAAATTAAATCATTACATGTAATGACTCTCCTTGCATGACGTTTAGTAGAAAATGAATTTATGATTTATACTTGCCTTGTCCTTTAGAATGTGGTACTATTGATGATCACTGTGTATACAAGACCATAAATAAAAATTCAATGGACAAAAGAGGGATTTATGGATAAGGTAAGGGGGAAGTGATGATTTGTCTTGTGAGTACATGAAAGCTCACATTATTGCATTTCATATAGGTGAATCGTGGGTGTTTTACATTATGTTTACACTTGTTCTGAATATGTGCTT
Source organism: Wollemia nobilis (assembly GCA_028583015.1). Lineage (NCBI taxonomy): Eukaryota > Viridiplantae > Streptophyta > Pinopsida > Araucariales > Araucariaceae > Wollemia > Wollemia nobilis. Next base: position 9,941,006 of record JAQPPZ010002937.1, on the reverse strand, counting down.
GCTATTTTATGTGAGGTGAAGTTTGCATATGAATTTTGGTGGCCATGAAAATGTTGGGGACATGGGAGCCACTCTTTGTTAAGTTGGATAACAAATTAAAATAATCATATGTTTATTATTTTATAAAATGAAAGTTGTTAAATAGATTATATATATTAAATATATTTATATTAAAATATATAAATTTAAATGGAAAATAAAATAAATTTCATAGTAAGTGATTCTCATCTTACCTTATGCTTTTGAAACTGCGTACATGATTGCTTTCTAGAGTGCTAAGAGGATACAAAAACATATAACTAAGTGAAATGTAAAAATCGACTTTGGATGATTTTGTTATGATGATTGTTGATGTTCTCTAAATGATTTCTATAAAGTTGTGTCTTACGAGATATTATGCATTAAAGGTAAGTGGGTTGAGGCTATGTTTTTGGAGTAAAAAATGATGGAAAAACACTTTTTTTACATAAGAGAGTTATCTTTTTTTTAGGAAGTAATGAAAAATAAGGTAACAGGGAAGGAGCTTATAGGAGAGAGGAGAGGAAATATTGTTACATTGGTAGCTTGGTTTTGCATATTACTGAAAGGAGTCTAAATGAAGACTTATAGCTACAGATAGCATACAAGTATGTTCATTGAAGTTTTATGATATAATATATGGTTGTATTGTTGTAATCATTGGATTACATGTTATTTTGAAGTATTTACAAAAAATATTTGCATGCTTGGATTTTATTGACAACATCTAGGTTGCTATGAATAAGATGAAATTACTATTTTTAAAATAATGAAAGCTAGTCTATGTTGAGATATTGTTGCTGTATGTAAACTAGTGAGAATATTTATTGTATAGAAATCGGTAAGAATTTATGTTGTGCAGTAGCTAAAAGGATAATGAATATTGGGACCGTACTATGATAAAAAAAAATTTCAAATTCTACTTGAAGTTATTTCTTATTTTAAAAAATTTGGGTCTTAGGATATCTTCTGTGTAACTAAGTAAGTAGATATTAGAGTGTACCCATTTGGTTGATAATGTGTGATTGAGATAAATACTACCCTATGTATGTGTGTTTGCATAGTTTGTGTTAAATATTGCATGGTTATGAAATTTGTATTTTCATCTAGATGTATAAATATAAACATAAAAAATTACAATAGAGACCCATTTATGGTCCCTCATAAACAAGCTTCCAATATGAAGAACCCATGATGGCAACACACATGAAATTGGAGGTAGTGATAGCGGCTTGTTGAATTCACTCCATTTTGTCACTTAACTTTGTTTTGGACTCAAATACAATGTATAACCAGGCCCATAATATCTCGTGTCATAGAAAAAGAAACTTCTTGGGACATGTACCAGAACAAAGGTTATTGGAGAATTATAACCAAAATTAGTTGTTAAATATATTTGATTATTCTATCGATTCATTTGAATAACTAAGTGTATGCAATATCTATAGCTTTAGTGTGATTTTTTTTGAAGTATGAAATAAAAGAGGTAGTAGAGGTGTAATTCCATTTAAGTAATTAGGGTCCATTTGTGAAGTGAATTTTATATGATTTTCATATGGATGCTTGTTGGCTAGGTATGAAAAAAGATATTATAAACTATGTGGCTAAATGTTTAAAGTACAAAAAGGTGAAGTTGAAACATTTAAATCTAGCTGGAAAGTTATACCCACATGAAGTACCTAAGTCAAAATGGCAAGTAGTGTAATATATTTTATGGTGGGATTGCCTAAAATAAGGTTTAGGCGTGATGCAATCTTGGTAATAGTAGATAAGCTAACCAAGGTAGCACATTTTATACCAAGCAATGTGCAATATGATGCTCTTGCAGTAGCGAGTAAGTTTGCCAAAGATTGCATGGTTTTCCATAATTCATAATCTTTGATAGAGATTCACGTTTTACTTCTAAGTTTTGGCAAGCAACGCATGAGGCATTAGGAACCAAACTGAATGTCAGTACTACATACCATTCTGATACTTATGGATATATTGAAAGAGTAAACCAGGTGTTAGAAGATATATTAAGAATGTATTGCATGGATTAGCATGTAAAATGGGAAGATTATTTATACCTAGTGGAATTTACCTATAATAAAAAAATTTATGCATCACTAGGAATGGTACATTTGAAGTTGTGTATGGAAGAAGGTGTTGAATTCCATTATCATGGGATAATCTAGAGGACCAGGTAGTGATCGGACCGTAAAAGATAAAAGTAATAAAAGAAAAATTAAAAGGAATTTAGCAAAAGTTGAAAGAGGCCACAGATTGATAGAAAAGTTATGCAAACCTAAAATGGTCATCGAGGAAATATTCTATAGGAGATAGGGTATTCCTAAGGGTGAAACCAACCAAAAGTTCTATAAAATATTCTAAATTGGATTCCATATTTGTGGTCCATTTGAAATTGTGTCTAAGGTAAGCCCTATTTCCTATAGACTTGCTTTACCACCAAGCCTATCCAATATTCACAATGTCTTCCATGTGCCCCTCTTTAGAAACTATGTCTTGGATTCCACTTATATCTTAGATGTGTCTAAATTATAGATGAACGACTCCCTTAAAATTGAAGTTCGAACTATCTACATACTTGGTTTTACAACCAAGAACCTAAGAAAGAGAAGCATTGTTCAGTATCGAGTTCAGTGGGACCACTTTTATGACAAAAAAACCATGTGGAAAGATGTGGTAGACATGCAACAACATTTTCTACACTTTTTTGAGTAGATTTAAAGTTTCAAAAAAAATTATGACATTTGATGATATGTGTATATTTGCATTGAATATGAAAACTGGATACTAAGTAGAGTAGATTTTTCTGGAGTGTTACAAAGTAGTGCAACTTGTTTCTGGTTTGTGTTAATTACGCAAGTAATTTTATACTTATGCTGGTACATATATATATATATTCTAGATGAATACAATATGGCATTATGTATGATTGATCTATATGTCATGTTAAAACAATAGTTATGATGAATTGGATAGCATATCTATATTTGAAAAGGAAATCATGATTTTGTTTGAATTGCTTTGTCATTTATTAAATTCTTATGTAAAATTTTACTTTACTTAAGAAAGCATGAAACACAAGGACTGTGTTTGTCCTAAATAGGGGAGGATGTAATGACCCTTCTCACACGAATAATTGCAAATGAGCAAATTAGTAATAACCTTACATTTTCTTGTGAATCGTGGTACTGCAGATTATTATTGTGTATGCAAGATCAGGTTCGAATTCGATGAGAGACGAGTAGTTGGTCAATAGGAAAAAGGTAAAAGAAGTGATGATTTGGCTCACGAGTACATGGACACTTGAATGCTTGCATATCATGTAGATTTTATGTTTATTTATTTGTTGCATTTGGTTCGGTGGCAATGATGATGGGAGTCACTAGTTATTTTATTCATTGTAAATAGTTTTAAACTAAATAAAAAATAAAATAGATATTAAGAAAGGATATGCATAAATGCATGGTTAAAGAGGTATAAGAGTAAAATTATTCGTGTGGATGTAAAATTATTTAAAACTAAAGGTGAATTTTTTGCTCTATATATTGCAATATGAATTAATGTAACTATGGAATTTAGTATCGAATATAAAAAAATTATTTTCGTCATGATGGGATGGTATTCATAGAATATAATGGGTCAACCAAAATATAGTGGAGTGAGGCGTTAGTTGCAATAATAATGACGTAAAACCCTCTCTCAATGGCGGACCGTGAATGGAGGAAAGGAATTTAAGAAAAATTAAAAATAAAAAAATTGTGAGGAGCAGCGATACGGACGTAGGAGAGCAGTGCAGTTGAAAATATGAAAAATACCAGGATCATCATGAAGAATATTGGAAGAAAAATAAAGTAGAAGATGCTACGCATAAGAATCTAGGTAGATTTATTTCAAAATATTTTCCTATTGCTTGATCATAAAGTATGGAGACTTTGTTGAGTGATGCTTTGTATTTTGTTTTTTGCATAATTAAGTAATAAAAATTTTGGTTGGTTGAGTGCTTGATATTATTGTTCTTTATGTGAAATAAATGGTTAACAATATCGTAGAGTATCCCTTGTGATTGCTCAAATGTTCACTCATTTTTTTTTTCTATGTAAAAGATATGGAGAACAAAATTATAGAGTGTTTCCTATGATTGCTTAGTACATCTGCAATTGCTATTCTTTATGTGAAATAAAAGAAAAACATTACTGAAGATAATTTCCTTGTGATTGCTCTATTATTGCTTTTAAATGGATACAAACATGTTATTTTATGAGTGCTACCAGTATTCGAAAGAGAGATGGTGTAAATAGATTATGCATGCATTGGAAAATTGAATGTAGTGTAAAATTTTGGGAATGTCTATGCATCGTGTGTTTTCTATATTATTAGGAATACATACATATGTTCGAGCCGTAATATGATCCCACCAAACTCAATATTTAATAAAATCTAGCCATAGTAGAGCTTCAACTATTGCATGTAACGGTCAGCTAGGGCAGATGCATTTGAAGAGGAGTTTCAGTATCCACATGATGCCAGAAGGAAAAGTTGCAGTGATGTTCCATTTATGGATTCCACTGGTAAAAAGTGTTGGGATATTCTTCGTCATCTTGCGTATAACTTGCCAAGTGGATTTGTGCTAAGTGAGTCATCCAATCCGAGGTTTAAATTTTGCTCTGTAAATGATGAAAATTTAGGAGTCAAAGGTATTGCTTGAGAATGATGTATTTTATGTTAGCATTAGATAGTTTGGAAGGATGTCAACCCAACTCCTGTGTGTAATGTTATTCCTACTCACAAAGGAGATATTTGATTAGATTTGAAATATATTTATTCTTAAAAAAATTTACTATATGTATTATGTGTTGCTCATTTAGAAATTAAACTCTTAATAATTATGTATTTGGTTTCCAAGCTTAAAGATGTAAGTTTTATAGAGCTTACATTGTGCAATTGTTTTCTATTGAATCTTAGAGAAGATTATGTTATCTCCTTGTTGAAAACAACCAGACTTTGGATAGTCATTCTCTGTTGTGCTTTTAAAATATTGGACGTTGCATTAAGGGTACGGTGAAGTAGCATATAACTGACAGTCTTTGTAAACTTTTGAGTTTGTTTGTTTTAAAAAAATAGGAAGTTCAATTGCATGGAAGAAATATTTATTCATGTTTGCATGTGTGGATAGAGCTTGTCTAATTCCTTTTAAAAAGAGTGCCAAGATGTTATGTGTGAAGATTCTATTTGTGGGTTTCTCCTTTTTTGTTGAAGAGTTTAGTTTTTCTACCATTGCATTCTTAGTCAAGTCGGGATAGCACACTCCATCTATGGAAATGTTATGCATTCTATATTTGGTTTTAAAATTATGTTCGTATTGGAAAGTGTATGCTTTGAGTTAGAATAACTATGAAAATTGTGTAACTCTTGTAATAGGTTTTGGTTGGAATATCATGTTGGTTGCTAAGCTAGGAATATAAAAAAATGATATGCTTTTCAATGAATCATAAAAGAGTCATTGCTTTTACCTTTGAAAGGAATGCATAATATGAACACTTTAAATTGGGAATGAAAAAATTAGGATTATGGTTCGAAATAAATTTATTTATATTGTTCTTATGTTGATTTTATTTGAAAGTAAATTTACTCCTTCTTATCAAGCCGTAGAGTTGCAATTTGTATTGCATTGTGTTATTAATTATCCTTGTTAAACCCTAACCTATAAGGATAAATTGGAAACCTTAATAGAAGCTTAGGAGTGTGGATGCAAAATAATTTTTAGGGATATGAGACTCTGTGTAAAAATTGGGGCATTGAGAGAATGCTCAAAATTCACCCAAAAACTATTGAGGTGTGAGTAGACACACAATAGTACCTAGAGCAACTGCAAGCTAACGATTATGGTCGATTTGAAAAAACAAGATAATAACTGGTATGAGAGGTAGTATGGGACACTTTCTCTAGGTTGCATCTAGGATAGTACTATGATAGATTCCATGTATCTTTGACTAAGCTATTAAGACCTCATTGTATGGTATGGAACATACTAACGAGAGTTTAAAATAACATGAGTAATTAAGTCCAAGGCCAGTGTATTGGCATGGCTCTAGCTGATCCTGTGCATAGGGTAATTGGTTAGATACTAGGCATAAGTATGCTATTAGTCAAAAGGTTCAAAGTGATAAAGAATAGGGAAGCAAGCATCCCCCCTCTAGGTGTATGGGCCCTAGAGGATAACCCTAACTGTGTTTTGACCCTCATGCTAGAAAATAAGGATGTAAATGAGACAATTCAATTCCATCAAAGCCACCTTTATGAGATATGGTCGATCTCATCCACTTGGGTGATTATGCTACAACAATATTGAACCCAAAAGTGGTGTTATGCCTATGCTAAAAAGAATTTGTTTCAAAAGAAAATTGGGTGAAAATATGATTGCTATGAAAATGAAGGCAAAACTATATGTTGTGTGTTGTAAGAAAACAAAAAAAAAATAGTTCTATGTTTGATGTTAAGTGGTACAACCAGGTAAGCAGACTTGGGTTGTTTAAAAGTAAGAAATTAGTATAAAATGAGATTTTTGGAAAATAGTCCTTGTGTATTTTTGCAACTATTGTATTGTTGTTTAGAAAGTGATAAAGACTTATTTACCTAAGGAGTGGTAAGATCATGTTGAGCATTGTAGACAATATATGTATAAATCCTATAAATTGTCAATACATTTTATTTGATTTTGAGAAAAAGAATTTATATGTATGGAGAAATAAGAGAATTTCCTACTTGTGATCTCTTCATTATTAGATGAGATGAAATTAATCTAGTTTAGTGAACCAAATAGAGCTAGTAGTGTAAAGAGACCTTATTTTAGAATAATTCCATTCCTTTATATCATCAAGAAGGATGATTGAGATATTGATACACCCAAAGTTGCTAAGGTGCAAGTCGGCACAAAGTAAGTCTTGAAAGTAACTGAATTCTTGATAGAATTGGTCAAATAAATACTAGGTTGGAAAATATTATGAGGGGTAGTATGGGACACCTTCTGTGTTAGAGTAATATTCCATTCTTTGGGATATTTACCCTTTTACTCCACTAGGTAAAATAGGTAGTATATTACATTATACTACATAGATTATTACATTTACTTTTTACTGCATAACCATGGAGATATTTACTGTTCCAAAATATCTACTGGTTAACCTAGATTAATACCTAAAATATCCTAGGTCAGATATTTTAGGTTAGTTGTTTAATCATACTTCTCTACCCTAGGTTAGTGGTTAGAAGCACGTCTCTCTCTACGCTTATTGTTAGCGTGATTAGTGCTAAGGCAGTTTATTAATCTATTTTGTAACCTATATAAGGCTACGACATTCCTAAGTCTAGTCTAATGTTGAATTAATAATATTTCATTATCATTTTAGAGAAACTATTGATTATATTTTGTAGGTTGCTTTCGCATAGTACAGTGATAAGTCCCATTCTCTATAGACTTTGCTAGTTAATCATGATGTTTGGTATGGAACAAACGATCGTGAGTCTTAAGGGGTATGTATGATTAATACCAAGGTAGTGTAGTGACAAGGCTCTAACTAGATCCGAGTAGTGGACAACCAATTAGACACCAAACATATAATAATATTGATCCCATGCATAACTGAAGATTGAATAAGTCAATCGGATGAGTCATAGATTCATTATGCTATGGGATGAGGAAAGAAAGCATCCCCCTCTATGTGTTATGGGCCCTAGAGGATAACCCCAGTCGTGGTTCGACCCTCATGCTAGAACATGAGGATGTAAATGGGACAAGTCGACTCCACTAATGACACCTTCACGAGATTTGGCCAATCTCATCCACTTAGATGGCTGTCTACAACAATTTTGAACCCAAAAATATATAATATACGTATACTATTTTAAGCTTATGATTATATTTTATTGGGTGAATCTAATTTTACTATGAACCAGAAAGCATTCCTATAAACATAACTATAGATTAAAAAAAAAATATTATACCCTATGATAGTCTTTGATGTCTTGATGGTACTCTTAGGTTCTTACAAAAATCAATCAATTTTAAACCAATATGGAGGCTTTGAAAAATAAAGTAATTGCATTCCACATAATAAAACAACTTCCAACTAGGTTTAAGGTACAAAATGGTAGAATAACGAAGGAACTATGAATAGTTGTTACGGTTTTATTTGCGCAAGATTAAACAAATTCTTTTTTGCGACATTGTTCGTGCCGAGAAATATCAATGGCTTGTTCTGATCGCTTACATACGGTAACAAATTTCATCACCAATCATCAAAATAAGATGTCATTTTGTGGCATTAGAGAGATGCCAAATCACATCAAATAAGAAAGGCATACGTTTCCCTAGAATATCAATAAAATTTAACGGAAATTTGTCCAACTTCTTTAAATTACGTTGAATTGAAGGATAAGAAGAAGGTGTAGTCCTTTAAGCCACAGTAAAGAATTCTAGTCTGAAAGCAACTGTGAAACGCGCATCGAATGTTATATTACCTGTGAGTTCAAGGTCGAAGATCGAATGATATCAGTTAAAACAAGACAAGCACTTAGCAACAACGTTTCTGTTTTTATGGCACAGAGCAAACAACTTAAATTTTACAATGGTGGGAACCCCATCAGTTAGGTGCATTAAGATTTTTGAGTTGGGGTAAGGAAAGGTGGAACTTGACACCAACTTTGGGTCGGGGCCAAAACAAGAAAAGCAAAAGAATTTCTTCTATAGAATTCTGTTGCCAAAAGACATTAGCGTTGTTTCCATGTTCTCTGAAACGGGAACCGTAGACAAGAAGACTATGCATATAGACCATAGCTCTTTGTACATTAAACATACCGACACTCTTGGAACCAGAATTAGAAAAACATGTAACCCACGAGACATATTTCGGTAATTAACCATGATATATAGAGCAGTATGTGCATTTCATTATAAAAACCCTGTGGAAAGAGGTTACGGATAAGAATGCATTCTCAACTATGTGCATGTGATATGATGAATGTGTTGAAAACAGTGCCTGCGAAACAAAACGACGTAAAACAGAGCACTCGAAAAGAACAGCAACAATTTGCAGAAGAATATGCCCCAATTGTACACTGTAATGAAGAGGAAGGATCATGATAGTATTTATAAAGAATGTTCAAGTACAAAATAGTTATAAACAGTTTTCATTAAAAAGACTGACTGTCCTTTAACTTATCCAAATCAATCTATCTATCCTTAAATCAATCTACATCACAAACAAAACAATTACTTAACAGAATGACCATGAACTACCAAACAAAACAATTACTTAACAGAATGACCATGAACTACCATTACACTACTCCAGTCATCCTTGTCCTCATCTAGGTGTATTTCTGTCCAAGGCCAAACAGACTTTTGTTGACTCAATTCTGTCATGATGGAGCCAACGTTGCTGATGTTTGGATTACTGATATTATTAGTAGTCGTATTGTTATCAGGAAGATCAAGGAAAAGATCTGACAAGACCATGTCATGCCTATGTCCACTAGGACCGTGATCTGACAAGCCCATGTCATGCCCATGTCCACTAGGACCGTGATCTAATTCCTCATGCCTATGTCCACTACACGGATTGTTCATTTCTTTCTCGCCCCTCGTCATATCAGCAAAACATGCATCCCTAATCCAATAATCTGATGGGGCACAAATATGGGGATGTGGGCTATTGTGCTTGTCGACCTTCTGATTTAAGTCACTTTGATCGTTCAGTGACACATCACAGTTAATCTGGTCAGAGCGAAATGAAGAAAGCGGACTGAAGGATAACTGAGGGCTTGCATCAGTCCAGGAAAAGGCATGATCGTCAATGATGGTCTCCTTCCTGAAGGCCTTGCCTGCATCTGAGTTCCATAGATTTAAGAAGAAGTCAGAGGGGGCCGCGGCACTGGAATTGGCTTCTGTATTATCGTTTGCAGTCAATTTATTAGAAGAGGAAGAAAAAGACAAGACCGAATTCTGTGAGAGACGAGATTCGGCTTCCAGCCTAGCTATTTCCCACTGTGCCGTGTGCTTCACGATGGCCTTAGAGCCCTGAGTGCCGTTGGCACCGTTGACCTCCCCTATTGGGGCGTGGGTCGAGGGGTCGAGTCCCATCCGCAGCAGCTTTTTCTTTAACTGTGTGTTCCAGAAATTTTTGATCTCGTTGTCCGTTCTTCCCGGCAGCTGTGAGGCTATGACGGACCATCTGTACAAATATAGAAAAAGAATAAGGGTTATAGCGTATGCTGACGGAATAGGAACCTCGATATATCGAAATTTCATTTGCTTGTACAGTTAGTCCGTACCTATTCCCCAGGATTGCATGCAGCTGAATGATAGTACGTTCTTCTTTGAGTTCAAATGGGCCTCGCTTTATATCAGATCTCAAATAATTGGTCCAGCGCAGACGGCAACTCTTTCCGCAACGAAGAAGCCCTGCGGGCGTATGCATTTTTAGAAAGCAGAGGCACTTTGAAAGGGTCTACTACTATTCATACAAATAATTTTACATAATCGTTTGAAATAATTAAAAACAACTTTAGCAAATATCTTATATTCTTACAAATAAATTTGTATACTGATGAAATTTAAAAATGGGGTTACTGAATATAAATACGGACCAGCCTGCTTGGGAAGAGCACGCCAGCTTCCATGTCCATTTTTCTGAATATATTCCACGAGAATCTTATCCTCGTCGGCCGTCCAGGGGCCCTTTTTCAGCCCTACTCTTTCACAGGAAGGGACTCTACCCATTATGATGCAGGTTTGGTGCTGTCAGCTCTCAGCTTACAAACTGCAGCTTCACAATCGTAGGGACATTCCAATGATTAAAAATATGGCTCTCCTTGCGAATAAATGAAACCAAAAGGATGCCTTTGACACGGCGTCTTCCCATTCAATAGATGTAGCTCGGTCATATGAGATGGTCTTAAAACAAAATGTACCGAAAGCACATCTCTTTTCCCGCTCATAAATGAAATGTCCCTAAGAGGTGGACTTTTCACGGTGTTCCTCGAGCTGACTAGGTACGGCTAGAGTGGAACAGAGTATCATGGGCCCTTTGTTTAGTATTTGGGAATTGTTACGTTATGACTGTCGGGCATGGAGGACAGAGGAACTTTGACTACATGCCTTGTAAGTCTTAAAGTTTGTCGGTCCTCGTACAATAGTACTAGTGAATTAAAATGGGCTTTGACTGTCGGGCATGGAGGACAGAGGAACTTTGACTACATGCCTCGTAAGTCTTAAAGTTCGTCGGTCCTCGTACAATAGTACTAGTGAATTAAAATGGGCTTAGAAAGTGGTAGTTGGGTAGTTGGATCTCTTGCTTTAAGCGGTTTATGTTATGATGTTCTTATATAAATTATTTATTTCAGTGGTAGATTTCTATGTTGGAATTTAGTTCCACTTTAATACATTTTCTTCTCCAAAATTGATTAAATTTTAATGGCTTTATTAGGCCACTTTTATTAAAATAATAAATTATTATAATGTTATAAAGTTAATTATTTTAATAGGTTATATGAGATTGAAATGGGTTCCGTACGACACTTTCATTAAAATAATAAATTATTATAGTGTTATCAAGTTAATTATTTTAATAGGTTATAAGATTGAAATGGGTTCCACAAGATGGTATTACAATAAGTTTGGTAATTATGCATGTATTGTTTGGCAAGATTTGAACCTTAGTCTCTTTCTTAAAAGTTGAAGAATCTGGCCTTTTTTTATCAAAGATATTGTTCTTTTGTGTTTTCCTTTCTCTCAAAGATATTTGTGATTTTCCTCAAATTGCTAAGTTTTCATAACCATCTTCTTGATATCTTACTCAAACTTATGATATTTCTATTTTGCCAAGATGAAATTCAACATCTTTAATGGCTAAAATATTTGTTACCCAGTTATCATATCTAAAAATATAGTCTATAAGAACCTCACAATTTCTAACCACCTTTCTTGGGGTCTTATTCATGCCTCTAATATTCTAAGATATCATTTTCTTCATCATTTTTTATTTTAATATTCTAAGATGTCATTTTCATTATCACTTTTTGTTTTTATTTGTGGGTTTTGCCTTACATATTGTTAACATTTGTGATATTTGTTTTTGTTTTCAGATATAAATATCCCTTTGAGTTTTGTTTTGTTCTCTTTTTTGTTTCTTGGGTCTTCCTCTCTCTTTTTTCATTCTCACCAATACTTTTATCTTTGTAAATCTCTTTAATATTCTCACACTAATTATAATAAGGCTTATCATCTATTAAGTTTTTATTACTCTAAGGATTTTAAAGTGCAGGGAATAACCTCAAAAGCACATTATTTTTATGTTGTCTTATCCTAAAGTGCAACGGGACTCTTTCCTAGCAATTACCTTCCTATGCTACCTTTAAAAACCCTTAAATTGCTATGGATTTTATCCATCCTCGTTTCTTTATTATGTTGCTCTTGTTACCCTAAAGTGCAAGGGATAACCTCTACACAATTTCATGTTTATTATTCAGAGAAGATTCTATAATACTTGAGGAAAGTCAAGATGATTTACTAGGAATAAACTTGGCCTCTTTTGTCATCTATTTTTGTATTTTCTTCTGCATATTCCTTTGCACCTTTAATTATTTTTGAACTTGAACTTACACATTGTAATTTATCATCCCTTATATTCTTCTTTGCTTATTATAATGATTGATCTAAGTGATTTATAGTGGCCTTTGCCATATGATGTTGTGGATAGGATTTCTTTACCTTTTTTTGGAGTGGAATATCCTGGATATAATCTAAGCTTCTATTCTAGTATGATTTCCTTGCTTCATATTGAAGTTTATCCCATGGTCAAAATATTTTTCTCTTTATAGTTTTCACTTTACAATCTCTTGCGATGTATCGAGTCTCATAATAATTGTGGCATTGAAATGCAATATTTTTATAATCCACTTGTTGATCCCATTCTATTGATTCAAATTTAATTTTAACAAATTGTGAGAAATGTTTTGAAATATCCATAACAACACGTGTGAAGGTATATATCATGCTTTTGTTCCTTAGTAGTTAATCCCTCCTTGATGAATTTCCCTAGGGTATTCAAATATTCTTCAAAATGTCCTTAGTGATAAGTTAACAAGGAAGTGCAAAAATCCTAACCCACATTAGAATATTCTTAATAATTTCTATCTTGAAAAAACAAAATCTACTCCATGGTATTAAATAAAGGATATATTTTCCCCTAAACCATGGACCACCACCCATTATTTTACCCTTGATTTTTAAACTAGAGAAGATGATGAGAAAAAAAATATTAGCAAGAAAATTTATTGAGTAATTTGAACTCAATCCCTACTTATACTTAGTCTAATTTTGAATCTCCAAAAATCCTATAACATCTACTATATAGATCCAACTTGTCGTTAGATCAAAAATTAAATTAGGTATTGTATTGATGATATTTACAAACTATACAAGTTGTTACAACAAATTGTAAACTAAAACTTATTATTATAGCTACCTACCTATCAAACAAGTATGTAAGATAATTAAAAAAAAAATTCTAACAATAAATGCTTCTAAATGATCTATGTGATCTTACATAAATTAATATAATAACTGATTTGCCTAAAATAACCCTTATTACATTATTTGGTCTATAAAGAGAGTTGTGAAACAATTCAAATTTAATACATGCAAGTGCCTTTGTAAAAAAGTTTGTAACCTATTTTTTGATGGGAATGTAATGGACTTGAATCTAGTGATTCTAATTTTTTTCTTGAATGAAGTGGCATTTAGCTTCAATATGAATTGTTCTTTCATGAAATATTGGATTCTTAATCAATTTTAGAACACATTAATTATCTATATGTAATAGTGTTGGTGGATTTCTCTATATACTCATATTTGATAGAATATGAAATAACCATATCACTTCACACTTCATTCCTCATGGAATATGATATTCTATCTCTATGAATGATAATGCTACTACATGTTGTTTCTTGTTGTACCACAAGATAGGTCTATATTCTAGATGAAACACATATCTAGCAGTCAATTTTTTGTCATTTAGAGATTCAACATAATTAGAATCTATGTATCCTTATAAGAAAAATTTATCGTTCTTCTTATATTGTAGGCCATACCATAAGCATAATACAATATCCTCTTCATTATTTTCCAATGGGTCTATGTCCATAAAGCACTTTACTACACTCTAGCTTCTCACACCAACTCACCTTGTGAATTTTAAATAAATCTCACCATCTCAAGTAATAATTTCAACTTTGAAAGATATGTTTAATTAACTCAGAAGGCTACCAATATTAACTAATTACCTTAATTTACCATAGAGTGTAATTAAAATTTATCTATAATTATAACACACAAAGGTTATATTTATATTTTAAGATTAGGCATATTCACTAATTTTTTCTATGCATATATTTTTTGTTTTAACATCTATACTAAAAATGGGTCTATTAAATTGATCTAGTTTTGTCTATATATTAACATGTGCAACCTGCCATCATTCAATAAAGTATATATTGAATATTAAAATTCAATGAACGAACTAAAATGCTTATCTTGTGCTAAGCCTGCAGTGTTGAGAGATTAATATTTACGTATATCCCTAGATGATATTTATGCTTGTAATACTTGCTACCAATAATACAACCAAGGGACCATTATAAAATGTCAAGTGGAGTTTCTATTTTAAATCATTGAATGAAAACTCTATTTCCCCAAAGCCTAGGTTGGTATTGTAGTGAATTTTACATTCTACAGTAAGCTTGGGGTTATATATTTTTACACATAACATTTTCCAATACTCTTATTTGGGGATAGCACAAAAACATAGCTATAGTTTGGCACACTTGTTTCCTAAATAATGAAACAACTTTGAAGTTTTTCCTTTGCTTAACAAATCTGTAGACAAGTTAATGTCTTCAAACATCATTCATATTACTGGTTTTAAAATTAAATTTCACAAGATAACTACTCTACTCCTAGGTTTCCATGTTCACATCTAGGTCATTATTTCTTCAAAATAATAGGAAATTACTTCCTCAATGTATACTTGACTTATAATCAACTTATTTTAAACATAATTGTGTTGCACACATTACCTTTACTCACAATATTTATATATTAAGATTACAATACCAAAGTATCCACACAACTTAAATAACTTTTGAGATAACATTTTGGAAACTCATTTTACATTATCCCAGTAACCATTAATAGTAACCTAGATGGGTGAGATATTGATTTTTATAAAAATACAGTCTAGAAAAAATAGGGATGGGAGTTTTAAATTAAAAACTACACCCAACCATAATATAGTTTTACACAAATAATGAACGACAACCTCATACTAATTGTGCACTCTGTTTATGTTCAATTTCCTCTTACAACCCAGTTGAGTTCGAAAAAATTATTCATATCTCCTCTACTAAAGAAGCATACATTAATTGGGTTAAGATAATACCCAACTGACTCAAAATTATTACTTATTCTCTATGCTCAAGGTCACTTATGATCATAATATAAGAGATAACTAATCATTCTTCTCTGTCATGGCCTTTGTAATTGACCTTGATCACCATCTTCCTAGTCTTTCACACCAGCAACCAAAACTTGGTATTGAGTGCATGGGATCAAAGATTACTCCTTAAATATCATGATGGCTAGAGTTGCATTTTCCTAAATGTAGATAAGACATGCAAACATACTAATTATTTCAAACATTCACACATAATCAAAACCTTGTCACATAATCAACCAACCATACTCTTGAAAGTCCTTTCCAGATTTCAATTAAAATTAGAAAAGCTCATTTCTTTTTCTTTATAAATAAAAATCATGTAACTTTTTCTAGATACAAAATTATTTAACACATGCAATTGGATGTTTGTCACTATTAATTTGTCCATATACCATATACACATAGTGACTAACCAAACATCCATTCATTTGAAATAACAAATAAATTTCTCTTCAGCAAGTTTCCTTCAATACAACCATGAAAGTAACATGGGAATCATAATTTTCTATTATCATCTAAATACTTCCCTCTACAGAAATAATGTTTCCATTCAATGGTTAAGGTTAATTTATTAGTCAAAATGATTCTTCTAATTCACAGTAAATAGAATGTCATAATTTCAATTCCAAATGATATATTTTCATAGGCAATCATAAAATTTAAGCAAGCAGAACTAGTGAACAACCAACTATTAAAAATTATAAAGCTTCAACAAGAAAACCTGACGTTGTCACTTGAGTCTATCTTTTCCAATCCAGACACTTTTTAGTCACAAGAAATATCAAGCAATTTGCACCCTAGAATGCATATTTTTTTTAAAATAGAGTTTTTCACCAAAGAAAAATGAACTCCCCCATTCTCCTAGCATGCAATTTAAATATCCTTTTCCATAATTTTTTTTTTTTTGAAAACCTCAGGCCTCATCCCATTCAGATTGCATGCATAAAGCCAAGTTGCATCTGTGTATCAACAACTATCATGACAAAAGCATTCAAAGTCCATTTTTTTGTTTTCATTTTGTAGACACCTAAACAACACAAATTCGATTATGTGACAACAAGCGCTGATCACATTGACACACACAGCCCCTAGGGCAGCCCCCAGAGGTTAAACAGTGGTCTTAACCACTTCCAAAAGTAGTTTAAGATGTCAGGGGTCAATTTGGCACCTTTTTGGCACTTTGCTCTCTGCTCGTCCCACCCCGAGACCAATACAAACTGTCATTCATCCCACCCAGAGACGAATATAAGCATTCACCCCAGGGTAGGGTGAATAGCAGGTTTGACTGGCAAAAAAAGTCAAACCTCGGCAACTCTGCTAGTTAACTGAGGCTTCAGGCCATGCAATTGCGAGGAATAGCTTTTATTCAAGAAGAGAGACTTCAGTCATGCATGTATTTATTTTAGAGACCTCATGCAAGGAGATTCTAAATCAGGGAACTAGTTTTTCTCTGAAAATAGGACAGTTAACTCAAGTGGCGACCTCGCATGCACAATTCAAACAGAGAGACCCTAGGTCTATAAATTGGGGAGTTTTTCCACCCAAAGGAGATACAGAGAAGGAGCATTTGAGCAATGAAGTGCTTCCAATTTACATACCTACTTGTGATTTGTGCTTTTACATCCTTAATCTCTCATTCGAAAGGGAGGTTATTGGGTGACTATTAGAAGCGCAAATCCGGACCCAAAACCCAATTTATGGCCACAAAAATTCCCAAAATTTGTCGAAAACACCCCATAACCATTTTTGGACCCATCCCAAGTGGATTGGTCCCAAAAAAGTACCTCAAACGATGGGCGTCCTGCCCCCGAGCGCTCCCCAATCTGTCACAGTAAAATTCACCCCACCCCAGGATGAATAGAAATCTGTGATATATTTCTATGTTTTTTCTTTTGGATTTTATTCTAGATATGTTAAATAGGTTACAGTTCAAATTTCATTTCATTCTGAGAAATTTTGACTAGGTTTCTGTCATTTCCCGCCTTCACTAACTTGCAGATGGCACCAGAAAAATATGGGTTCTATAGGCCAAATTGGAGAAATATGTCCATCTGGGTCTTCCCAAAACACCCCCAATTAGCTAACCCCAACTTTGTAGGTCATTTGGAGCTTCCTAAGCAGGACATTGAAGAGGGTGCTTTCTGATAGGTTATTGTAGGTGAATTCGTCCCACCCTGGAGTGAATACAAATCTGTGAGGAATTTCTAGACTGTTCTTTTTGTAGTGGTCTTCTGTTAACATATTTATGCTACTGTGAAATTTTTAGGTCGATCCGAGGTCATTTCATTATCGTTTTAATATTTTCATGCATTTATTGATAGTAGGCCTTGGGAAATACATGCTTCATTCTGTTCGTAGGTGCTACTAATATTTTCTATTTCTTTGAACACAGGTTTCTGATAGCAGAGGAGCAGGAAATAGCAAAGAATCATATACGCAAGTGGCGACGACATTTTGGTCCGCCCATCTTACATGTGGGCACGCGGAAGAAGGATTGTCATCCATGGATGTTGTGACAAGAAACACATTTGACGCTCCTATCCCCTAAAAAGGAAGAAGACGTATTGTAACACATTTTGAAAATCATATCAATAAATATATTATGATATTTCATATTGCTTTTATCTTGTGTCAATTTGTATATGTCCTTTCTTGTTCTTTCTTGTGGCATATTCCTTTTTGTTTCCGTATCCTCGTGCTTTCAATGGTAAAAGGATTCACGCTTCTAATAGTCATATGCATACAAATCCATAGTTTTCATATTACCGTAGATTTTAAACAATACTCGTATGCATACAATCAAGGCATAATCCAAGGATAAAAATCACTTTTTATTTTACTTTACATCTAGTAGTATTATTACTTTTATTTACTTTTTTTCTCATGTAACGTAATAAATGCGTAAACGTTTTAAATTCATTACATAATTAAATAAAGAGTGGCTCCCATGTTTATAACATTTTTATATCCACTTAAACAAAACATAAGCAATTCTTATTTCACATCAACCATGAGAAGAAATCAATTTATAATTCAACACAATGGCTCCCATGCACTTTGACACATTTATTGCCATCCACTATTTAGAATTTCAACCATCCAAAGCAAAGAACACACAAGTAATAAATGCATCATTCAAATATCCTATATGAATGTAAGTGTGAGCTTCCATGTACTCACAAGTTGAATCATCACTTTTCGCCTACTTTTTTCATCGACCAACTCTATCCTTCGAGGGCGCATACCTGGTTTTGCATACACAATAACTATCAGCAATACCATATTAAATAGGAAAATGCAACTATAAACCATAAATTTTTTTATAACAAATGGTTGTGCGAGGAGGATCATTACATTATCATATATAAGTTTTCTTGCTCTAAGCATTTTTAAGTGTAAGGAATAACCTCAAAAGCACATTTTTTTGTTGTTTTTATCTAAAATGCAATGGGGATTTTCCATAGTAATAACCTTCTTATGCTACCTTAAAAACCCCTAAATTGCTATGGATTTCATTCATCCTCATTTCTTTATTATGCTACTCTTGATACCCTAAAGTGCAAGGGATAACCTCTACACTACTCTCATTTTTATTATCCAAGGAAGATTGTATATTACTTGAGAAAAGTCAAGATGATTTACTAGGAGTAAACTTGGCTTATTTTATCATATTTTTAAAGTATTTTCTTCCACATCTATGATTTTAGTATTTTTACCTTTAATTCCTTTTGAACTTGAACTTACACATTGTACTTTCTCATCCCTTATATACTTCTTTACTTCTAATTATTGATCTAAGTGAGCTATGGTGGATTTTATGCTATGATGTTGTGGATAGGATTTCTTTGTCATTTCTTGGAGTGGACTATCCTTGATCTAATCTTAGATTATATTATAGTATGATTTCCTTGCTTCATCTTGAAGTTTATCCCGTGACCAAAATAGTTTTTTTCTTTATAGTTTTCACTTTGCAATCTCTTGTGATGTATCCAGTCTCATAATAATTGTAGCATTGAAATGCAATATTTTCATAATCCACTTGTTGATCCTATTCTATTGATTCAAATTTAATTTTAAAAAAATGTGACAAAGGTTTTGAAATATCCATAACAATACATGTTAATCTATATATGTCATGATTTTACTCCTTAGTAGTTAATCCATCCTTGATGAATTGCCTTAGGGTATTCCAATGTTCTTCAAAACATCCTTATTGATAAGTTAATAAGGAAGTCCAAAAAACCTAACCCACACTAGAAACTTCTTAATAGTTTCTATCTTGACAAAAAAATCCACTCCATGGTCTTAAGTAAAGGACATATCTCCCCTAAACCATGGGCCACCACCCATTATTTTACCCTTGATTTTTAAACTAGAAAATATGATGAGGAAAAATAATTAGGAATAAAATTTACTAAATAAATTTAATTTAATCCCCACTTCTTCTTGGTCTAATTTTGAATCTCCAAAATTTTTGTAACATCTACTATTTAGAGCGAACTTGTCATTGGATCAAAAATCAAATTAGACATTGTATTGATGGTATTTACAAACTATACAATTTGTTACAACAAATTGCAAATTAAAACTTATTATTATACCTACCTACATCTTAGACCAATATGTGAGCTAATTAAAGTTTATTTTTTTAACAATAAATCCTTCTAAATGATCTATGTGATCTGATATAAATTAATATAATAAATTATTTACCTAGAATCCTCCTTATTACATTATGTTATTTATAAAGAGAGCTACGAAAGAATTCAAATTTGACACATGCAAAAGTGTAATTTTAAAAATATTTGTAATCTATAATTTTATGGGAATGTAATGGACTTGAATCTAGTGATTCTAAATTTTTTCTTGAATGAAGTGACATTTAGCTTCAATATGCTTTTATATTTCATGAAATACTAGATTCTTAATCAATTTTAAAACACCTTAATTGTTGATATGTAATAGTGCTAGTGGATTTCTCTATATACACATAGCTATTAGAATATGAAATAACCATATCACTTCACACTTTGTTCCTTGTGCAATGTGGTATTCTACCTCTATGGATGATAATGCTACTGCATGTTGTTTCTTGTTGTACGACAAGATAGTTCTAAATTCTAGATGAAATAGATATCTAGTAGTTGATTTTTGTCATTTAGAGATTTGACATAATCAGAGTCTACTATCATTGATATTTCTCTACACATGACAACTTTATCTCGCAAATTAGCTCTCTCCTCTTTTATTTCCTCCAAACTATGCGTCAAATCTCTCTATGATGGCCTCATTCATGCTTCAAACTTTCTCCTCAAGCTCGTTGACCCTATCCTCAAACTACTCATAAAATTTGTCTATCTATTGTGACATACCTATGTGGTGGTACCAACCACTTCTTCCACCTTACTTGGTCTGCTTGCTTTGCATTGCCTATTTGCATTTCTCAACCCACTCTTAGGGATGTTCCCTAAAGAAAATTATGCTAGTACCAATCCCTTTCATATTAATTTAACTCATACTCATAGACTCAAGGAAAAGGGGAGACACATATAAGGCCTAGCAATGAACTCCAACTACAAAGGTACATGAACCTAGGTTCTTGAATAGTAAAGACACATGACTATATTTGCATGCTCTTATTTTAGAGGTATACAAGTCCTCTCTTGAGTGGTCTAACTATAGACCTAACTTACTCTGTTGTGTAGGGAACACTAGACTTGACCATGCGATCACAACTTGCAATTGTCAACAACAACATTGACAAAAAAGATACTTGGTTGGGTCTACATCGTGTGGCACTATGCATTCTTGGAAATTTTACAGGAGGAGCATCTTTACCAAGACCCCATAGACTATGCCTTCTAATTGAACCTTACAGTCTAATCTACATAAGACAACATCATCATAACACTTGATAATAATTAGGGGTTAGCGTAAGTAAATCACAGACACATACACACACTTAAAAATAATTCACATGTACCACATCACAAGAAAGAAAACACATACATGAATGGGCAAGGGTAAGTTGATAATCATTCTAAGTTCCTTTTACAACACATCGAGGCCCCTCATGATCTTAACTCTAGCTCTTGGGTGTTACATCGACTAACAATACAAGTCTCTCTTTCTTAACAAGGAAGTTAAGGCTCTTCATTTGAGAGGAAACACTCTCATGGGTATGAATCCTTCCTCTTTAGGTAACCTATCTACCTTGATTGACCTATTTTTAGAATAAAATAGTCTCACAAGCCTAACTAATGCTATATTGGATAGGCTAACTCACCTGCAAATTCTTTATTTTGATATAAGTCAGTTGTCAGACACCATTCTCTCATCCATAAAAAACCTCTCAGCCTTGATTAAATTAAAATGATCAATAAATAATCTCATAGGTCCCATTTCTATTGAATTGGATACATTGATCCACCTACAAGTTCTTTACCTCCATATAAATTAGTTGTCAAGCACCATCCCCTCATCCATAGGAAACCTCTTAGCCTTAAATAACTTGAAATTATCAAGAAATACGCTCATAGGCCCCATTCCTACTGAATTGGATAGGCTAACAATACAATAGTCATATACATACAATCGAGGCATAATCCAAGGATAAAAATCACTTTTTATTTTAATTTACATCTAATAGTATCATTACTTTTATTTACTTTTTTTTCTCATGTAACATAATAAATACATAAACATTCTAAATTTATTATATAACTAAAGAAAGAGTGGCTCCTATATTTATAACATTTTTATTGCCACATAAACAAAACATAAGAAAGTCTTATTTCACATCAACCATGAGCATAACTCAATTCATAATTCAACACAATGGCTCCCATGCACTTTGATACTTTTATTGCCATCCACTATTTAGGATTTCAACCATCCAAAGTAACGAACACACAAGCAATAAATACATCATTCAAATGTCCTATATGAATTCAAGCATGAGCTTCCATGTACTCATGAGATGAATCATCACTTTTCACTTACCTTTTTATTGACCAACTCTCTCCATCAAGGGCGCATACTTGGTCCTCCATACACAATGAGTCAATGAGTACCAACAATACCATATTCAATAGGAAAATGTAACTATAAACTATCAATTTTTTTATAAAAAATGGTTGTGCGGGGAGGATCATTACATTATCATCTATAAGTTTTTCTTTCTCTAAGGATTTTGAAGTGTAAGGAATAACCTCAAAAGCATATTTTTTTTGTTGTCTTTCCCTAAAGTGCAATGGGGATCTGCCATAGTAATTACCTTCTTATGCTAACTTAAAACCCCTAAATTGCTATGGATTTGATTCATCCTCATTTCATTATTATGATACTCTTGATACCCTAAAGTGCAAGGGATAACCTCTACACTACTTTCATTTTTATTATCCAAGGAAGATTCTATATTAGTTGAGGAAAGTCAAGATAATTTACTAGGTGTAAACTTGGTCTCTTTTATCATATTTTTATAGTATTTTCTTCCACATCTATGATTTTAGTATTTTTTACCTTTAATTCCTTTTGAACTTAAACTTACACATTGAAATTTCTCATACCTTATATCCATATTTGCTTCTAATGATTGATCTAAGTGAGCTATGGTGGCTTTTGCCATTAGATATTGTGGATAAGATTTCTTTATCTTTTTTGGAGTGAATTATCCTTGATCTAATATAGTACGATTTCCTTGCTTCATCTTGAAGTTTATCCCATGGCCAAAACATTTTTTCTCTCTATAGTTTTCACTTTGCAATCTCTTGTGATGTATCTAGTCTCATACTAATTATAGCATTGAAATGCAATATTTTCATAATCCTCTTGTTGATCTCATTCTATTGATTCAAATTTAATTTTAACAAATTGTGATAAAGGTTTTGAAATATCCATAAAAATACATGTTAAGTTATATATGTCATGTTGTTGCTCCTTCGTGGTTAATCCCTCCTTGACAAATTCCCTTAGGGTATTCCAATGTTCTTCAAAACATCTTTATTAATAAGTTAATAAGGAAGTCCAAAAATCCTAACCCACATTAGAAACTTCTTAATAGTTTCTATATTGACAAAAAAAATCCATTCCATGATCTTAAGTAAAGGATATCTCTCCCCTAAACCATGGGCCACCACCCATAATTTTACCCTTGATTTTTAAACTAGAAAAGATGATGACGTAAATTTAATTAGGAATAAAATTTACTGAGTAATTTAAATTTAATCCCCACTTCTTCTTGGTCTAATTTTGAATTTCCATTTTTTTTTTGTAGCATCTATTATTTAAATCTAATTTATCGTTGGATCCAAAATCATATAGGTATTGGATTGATGGTATTTACAAACTATACAAGTTATTACAACAAATTACAAACTAAAACTTATTATTATACCTACGTACCTCTTAGACAAGTATGTGAGCTAATTAAAGTTTATTTTTCTAACAATAAATCCTTCTAAATGATCTATGTGATCTTACCTAAATTAATATAATAACTTATTTACCTAAAATCTTCATTACATTATGTGGTTTATTAAAAAAACTATTAAAAAATTTAAATTTGACACATGCAAGTTTTCGTTGTAAAAATATTTATAACATATAATTTGATAGAAATATAATGGACTTGAATCTAGTGATTCTAAATTTTTCCTTGAATAAAGTGGCATTTAACTTCAATATGCCTTGTTCTTTCACACTAGATTCTTAATCAATTTTAAAACACCTTAATTGTTGATTTGTTGATATGTAATAGTGACGGTGGATTTCTCTATATACCCATATCTAATAGAACATGAAATAACCATAGCTATGCAGACTAATACGCGGGCTCATCTCCGCCTCTACGTATGCCGGGCCGGGCTCGTTCGTTAATGTCAAATGCCGCGGGCCTTGCTTTACGATCAAGTAGTTGGATGTGCAACAAATGCATTGCCAAAACATAAATACAAAAGAATTTCTTCTATAGCATTCTGTTGCCAAAAGACATTAGCGTTGTTACCATGTTCTCTGAAACAGCAACCGTAGACCGGAAGACTAAGTATATAGACCATAGCTCTTTGTACATTAAACATACCGAAACGAATGTCTCTTGTTCCCAGAATAAGAAAAACATGTGACCCACGAGACACATTTCGGTAGTTAGCCATGATATATAGAGCAGTATGTGCATTTCATTATAAAAACCCTGTGGGAAGAGGTTATAAATAAGAATGCATTCTCAACTATGTGCTTATGATGAATGTCTTGAAAACAGTGCCTGAAAAACAAAACGACGTAAAAAAAAAAAGAACCCCAAAAGAACACCAACAATTTACAGAAGAATATACCTCAATTGTACACTGTTAACAAAAATGAAAAGAAGGATCATGATAGTATTTTTGAAGAATGTTCATATAGATACAAAATAGTTTTTATAGTTATAAACAGTTTCCATTAAAAAGACATTTAATTGACTATCCTTTAACTTATCCAAATCAAGCTATGTCCTTAAATCAATCTACCTATCCTATCCTTAAGGATTACAAACAAAACAATTACTTAACAGAATGACCATGAACTACCAAAAAAAACAATTACTTAACAGAATGACCATGAACTACCATTCCACTACTCCAGTCATCCTTGTCTTCATCTAGGTGTAATTCTGTCCAAGGCCAAGCAGACTGTTGTTGACTCAATTCTGTCATGATGGAGCCGCCAACGTTGCTGATGTCATTATTAGTAGTGGTATTGTTATCAGGAAAATCAAAGAAAAAATCTGACAAGCCCATATCATGCCTATGTCCACTAGGACCGTGATCTAATTCCTCATGCCTATGTCCACTACACGGATTGTTCATTTCTTTCTGGCCCCCCGTCATATCAGCAAAACATGCATCCCTAATCCAATAATCTGATGGGGCACAAATATGGGGATGTGGGCTATTGTGCTTGTCGACCTTTTGATTTAATTCACTTTTATCGTTCAGTGACACATCACAGTTAATCTGGTCAGAGCTGCAAGGAGAGCGAAATGCAGAAAGCGGACTGAAGGATAACTGAGGGCTTGCATCAGTCCAGGAAAAGGCCTGATCGTCAATGATCGTCTCCTTCCTGAAGGCCTTGCCTGCATCTGAGTTCCATAATTTTAAGAAGATGTCAGAGGGGGCAGGGGCACTGGAATTGGCTTCTGTATTATCGTTTGCTGTCAATTTATTTGAAGAGGAAGAAAAAGACAAGATCGAATTCTGTGAGAGACGAGCTTCGGCTTCCAGCCTAGCTATTTCCCACTGTGCCGTGTGCTTCACGATGGCCTTAGAGCCCTGACTGCCGTTGGCACCGTTGACCTCCCCTATGGGGGCGTGGGTCGATGGGTCGAGTCCCATCCGCAGCAGCTTTTTCTTTAAATGTGTGTTCCAGAAATTCTTGATCTCGTTGTCCGTTCTCCCCGGCAGCTGTGAGGCTATGATAGACCATCTGTACAAATATAGAAAAAGAATAATGGTAATAGTGTATTCTGACGGAATGAGAACCTCGATATATCGAAATTTCATTTGCTTGTACAGTTAGTCCGTACCTATTCCCCAGGATTGCATGCAGCTGAATGATAGTCCGTTCTTCTTTGAGTTCAAATGGGCCTCGCTTTATATCAGATCTCAAATAATTGGTCCAGCGCAGGCGGCAACTCTTTCCACAACGAAGAAGCCCTGCGGGTGTATGCATTCTGTTAATACCCATATTACATGTACTTCAATATATTTACATAAATTCACGAGCCACTTACACGGACAAATGTGGACGGACACTATTCCATACCTTAAATGACACTATATACATGGCAAACATAAAAACAAATTCCATACAGCAACTAATTTTACATAGCAGAGGCACTTTGAAAGGTTCTACTCCCCTTAAATTAATAAAAATAAACGTCAGATCATCTCCTATTCATACAAATAATTTTGCACAATCGTTTGAAATAATTAAAAACAACTTTAGGAAATATATACAAATAAATTTGTATACTTCTTTGTAATAACGATGAAATGTAAAAATGGAGTTAATGAATATAAATACGGACCAGCCTGCTTGGGAAGAGCACGCCAGCTTCCATGTCCATTTTTCTGAATATATTCCACGAGAATCTTATCCTCGTCGGCCGTCCAGGGGCCCTTTTTCAGCCCTACTTTTTCACAGGAAGGGACTCTAGCCATTATGATGCAGGTTTGGTGCTGTCAGCTCTCAGCTGAGAAAGAGGACCAGTACAATTATTGCTTTCTAGGACAGGGAGCGGTAGAGGCAGCGGGCTTACAATCGAATTGCTCACTGCAGCTTCACAATCGTAAACACATTCCAATGATTAAAAATATGGCTCTCCTCTTATTCTCTCGTGGTCTCCATATGAATAAATGAAACGGCGTTTCCCCATTCAACAGATGTAGCTGAGTAGTGGGCCAATAATATTAAATGGATATCACATGGGCCAACTCAAAAGCAAGACCATTCTTAGACTTCAATGCTGCTTACGTAGATGACTGCACAGCTAAAAACAGTTTCTATGTGTTCCATTCCATGAAAATTGGACAGAAGCCATGGGGGATTCTTATTCCATGCTGGCTCATGTGGGCTAGTCTTAAAAAAAAAATTAACAAAAGCACCTCTCTCTTCCCGCTCATAAATGAAAAGTCCCCAAGATGTGGACTTCTCACGGGATTCCTCGACTTGACTCGGTACGGCTTGGGTGGCATGGAGTATCATGGGCCCTTTGCTTAGTACTTCTGAATTGTTACGTTATGGTCGTCGGTCAAGGGGGACAGAAGAACGTTAACAAAATGCCTCTTAAGTCATAAAGTTTGTCGGTCCTAGTACAATAGTACTAGTGAATTAAAATAGGGATTTAGAAAATAGTGTGGTTGTGTATTAACTCTTTTATTAAATGGTGTTTTAGATTAAAATATTATTTTTATGTTTTTTATACGATTTATGAAAAAGTAAAGAAGTAATGAAATTTAATTTTTTTTTGTGAATATGGTATTGTTGATGTGAGTGCAAGACAATTGCAAGATGTCACTGAAAGGAAGCTAGTCAACGGAGAAAGATAAAAAAGAGAATTGATGATTCGGCTCGCGAGCACATGAAAACTCGTGCTTTGCACATCACTTAGGTGCATTGCAAAATAACATTCTTGTGTGAGTTATGTTTATTTGAATATTGTTTGTTGGCATGGATTGGGAAATGTTTTTAGGTGATAATGACAATGAGATCCACTTTCTTGGTTATGCTTTTGGAATTGTCTTCTTTAGATAAAAGGGGAAGGTTTTTCATATGTTAAATATTATTATATTAATATTATTGTTTTTTCTAATATTAATAATAATAAGTTTTAATTGTATTGAAGCACATGCTATTGTTGATATTGTTTTACAACTTAGGTGTGATAATAAAGCTTAAGGTGTGAATAATGTTAAAATTTAATTCCATTAATCATGTGTGAAGACGTACTTCCCATAGATCCGTGATAAGCTTGGGCAAGTATGCCGAATTTTGTTGAATAGCCATGATGGCCATATGTACGCACAAAGTGGCAAGGAGGAGTGCCTTGTTTGTTTGGCAATGTGCATGGGCAGGGATGAAATAGAATTCGCCGAGTTCTCTGGCTAGTGGAAGACAAGAGAAAGTACGCTGATCCTGAGTTGCGGCAAGTAAAAATAAAATGAAAGGAATGTTTATAGTTCATTATTATTCTGGATATGCGTTGGTGGGTTCTAAAAAGGAAGAAAAGTGTGGTGTTGTTACGAGTGCATGTTGCTTGATTGTTGTGTGCTAAAGATTGGAAATGAAGTTGGTGTTTCTAGCTTGTTTTCATTTCCAAGTGTGTATATGAGGAATTCTTTGACTGTGATAAAACAAAAGATGTTTTTCTTTCCTTTAAGATTAAATTCTGCGGGAATCTGTGAAGAAAAATGCTATTTGTCTTTTATTTCTGTGTGGTGAGTTCTCTAGAAAGAAAAAGATGTGATGCTGAAAGAATTATAAATTTATTGTTGTTGTGTAAGCCTAGAATAGGAACAACTCTTGCATGATTTAATTGTCCAAAGAGTGTCTTCCATAATTTATATTTGATTGAAAAGTTAGCAATGAATGTTGTTGTGTTTAAAGGAATTGTGCCATGTTTTCCAAAAATGAACACTAGGTGTTGGGTTGTTGAGAAAATTGAGAAAATAAAACATAGTTTCATGAGGAAACTATAGTTCCAATAATATGAGACTTAAACACTGATAAATATGTGATTTATATGAACTCCGAGAATGTAAATCGGTATTGTGTGTATAGAAATAGCAAACTATCATAGATTGTTTTGAAATGGTTTGTATGAAATCTATGAAATATATATTCAGGCAGGGAGATTAAAACTCTTGAATGAATTATATTTTAGAGTAGATTGTGCATATGCATGGTAGAATTGCATGGTCATATACCCAGAGCCATATCTGATCCCTCGTGGAAACCTTGAGACTTTTTCCTGTGTGGACCTGGAACCAATTGCGTGAATAGTTTCCACACCGGGTGACTTATGTGTGGAAGTCATTATGCATACAATTATGGGAGGGTTCAAATATTCATAGGCAGGTGGCATATGATTAGGCATATTGTGAACTGCATGGTTGAGTTTGGGATTGGAAATGGTTTATGCTTTTTGGTTAAGTGCTCGGAGTGGTGCATAAACCAAAACCTAGTCGTCAATTGAATGTATACCTGTATATAACTAAGGATATTCCTATGCAGGGAAGTGAAGGATACATTCCTTTGTAACCCAAGTTCTTCTAGTTGAGTTATGTATTTAGTGTTGACGTTGAAGCCTTTGTTCACATTTTTTAATTGAAAATATTTATATTCATATATGAGTTGAACTATGAAATCATTCTTTCTCGTAGAAATCTTGTATTAAGGAATTTAGTGAATTGTCCCAAATCACCGTTGATTGATAAATGACAATGTTATCTCAGTTTGAGCCTGAATTACTTTAGAGAAATTGTAATGCATATTTTGTGTATTGATAAAGCATATTGAATTGATAATATCACGACAATATTAGAAAATATATTAATGTTGTAAGGTATTTATACAATTCCTATAGGCTAAATATAGCCTAACTAAATGCTATCATTAATATAGCTAACTACCATAAATGGCGCTAACCACTAATGATGCCATCCATTACGTAACATGTAAAAACTAACTACCATAAGATATTCTAACAACAAATATCTTCATGGTAATAAAAATGATGTAATAACCTAAATCTACCATGCGGTAAATAAAATAACTTACTAAGGTAAAAAAATAAATTACCCTAATATCTACCCTAACATTCCCCCTTTATTACATTATTTTTGAAATACAAGGAGTGTTGCAAAACAACTAAAACTTGACATGTGCAAGTGCCTTAGTGAATATATTTACAACCTGTTTGTCAGTGGGAATGTATTGGAGTTGTATTTTGTATTTTGGAACTTCATCACGAATGAAATGATATTAAGTGTCAATGTGTTTGGTGCATTCATGATGTACTAGATTATTGACCAAGTTCAAAACACCTTGGTTATCACAAAATAAGTGAATTGGAAGTTTCTTGGGAAGACCCATACTTGCCAAAATGTGACTCAACCATATCGCCTCACACACGGCTTCTCGTGTTGCATGATATTCTACCTATGTTGAAGATAAATAAACCTCTTGTTGCTTCTTCCTATGCCAAGAGACAGGTCCAAATCCTAGATGAAAAATATACCCTGAAGTTGATTTTTTTCCATTTATAGATCCAACATAGTCATAATCCATGTAATCCTGCAAGAAAAATTTACCATTCCTGTTGTACTCAAGGCCATATTCAATGGTACCACAAATGTAGTGGAGAACCCATTTTATTGCTTCCTAGTGACTAACTTTAGGTTCTTGCATGAACCTTGAAAGATAATTTACAAAAAAACAAATCTCTAGCCTAGTGTTGATCAGATATATAAGAATCTCAATCAATTTCTAATAGAGAGTACCATCTATCGGTGGAGAATCATCATATCGGGAAAATTGTAGCCTTATTTCCAAAGGTGTTGCTTTAGGCTTGCTATCAGTCATACGATATTTTTTGATTAATGTCTTGATGTACTTCATTTGTGTCACCCTAAGGTGATTATTTTTCTTCTTCACTTCTAAACCAAGAAAATAGTGCATAAGTCCTTGGTCTATCATGTCAAATGACTCTTTCAAGTTACCCTTAATTGTGTCAATAAACTTATATGAACTACAAGTGATGATCAAATCATCTACGTAGAGTACAAGAATCATTATTTATAAACCAATATACATAAAGTAGAGAATTACATCAGAAGGAATTCTCTTAAATCAATGTTGTAGGAGGTGATTGTCTATCTTTATATACCATGCTCGTGGGGTTTGTTTCAACCCATACAAGGATTTGATCAATTTACAAACTTTTTATTTTTAGCCTTCCTCAACAAATCCTTATGGTTGAGTCATGTATACTTCCTCTTTCAAATCACCATTCAAGAAGGCACTTTTAATTTCCATTTGATGAAGTTTCCATTTGTACTATGCTGCCATAGCACAAGGAACAATGGTAGTAATTCTTATAATAGGTGCAAAAGTATCTTCGTAATTGATGTCTTCTTTTTTAACATAGCCCTATGCCACAAGGTGGGCCTTATGATTATCAATAGTTCCATATACTTTGTATTTTATATTGTAAACCCATTTTTAGCCAATGGGATTCCTTCTAGAAGGCAAATTAACTAGCTTTCATGTTTTGTTATTAATGAGAGATGTATATTCAACATCCATAGTTGTCTTCCACTAAGGCTCACTAAGTGCTTCTTTGACCATGGTGGGTTCTTGTTCATCATATGAAGGCATGTAAATCCTTTCATCATCCACTTCCATATTGTCTCTACTATCTTCCTTTGGATCTACAGAAAGCTCTTCAAAGTGTTGGTATAGCTCATCAAATATTGAATTTGATGCTTGTACCTGAGTCATGCTACAATTTTGAGGATAATATAAGGTAAGATATGGAGGTGTGGTCAACTTTGAATCTCTCATCATACTTGTATACCATTTTAGAGTCTTTTTCTATGGGGGAGGAGTTACTTGCTTTGGCTTCTCTTAGTCCAGGTATACAATAGATATGTTATTTGATGTGAAAGCCTCATCAAACACCATATCTCTACTTATGTGTATCTTATTGGTTATAGGGTCTATCAATCGATAGCCTTTAGAATATTCATCATATCCAAGAAAAATATATTGCAAGGTCTTCTCATCTAATTTCTTTCTCTTTTCTTTTGGTATATGCATAAATGCCTTACACCCAAAAATTCTTAGATGAGATATGGAGGGTTTCCTACCACTCCAAGCTTCCTATGGAGTCATACCTTTAAGAGATTTTGTGGGAGCTCTATTCAAAATGTGTGATGTTGTTGTGATAGCTTCAGCCCAATATCGTTGCTCAATATTTTCTCCTTTAAGCATACATCGAATCCCATAGCAACTCCATTTTGCTA
This sequence comes from Wollemia nobilis, assembly GCA_028583015.1. NCBI lineage: Eukaryota > Viridiplantae > Streptophyta > Pinopsida > Araucariales > Araucariaceae > Wollemia > Wollemia nobilis. The sequence continues at coordinate 9,908,863 of JAQPPZ010002937.1, read as the reverse complement.
TGGAGTATAGGTTGTGGTCAGTTATCTTCTAATCCCATGTTTAGTTAGAAATGAAGAAAATTCATTTGAGGTATATTCCTACCCTTGATCTGATCGGAGGGTCTTGATGTAGCATCCTGATTCTTTCTCAACAAGGTTGTTGAACTTCTAAAAATACATAAATGTGTTTAACTTTAATTATAGGAAGAAAATCCACATTTTTCATGAGTGATCATCAACAAACAATTAAAAATATATCTTTCCTCCAAAACTATGTGGCATAGGACCGTAAAAATCGGTATGAACCAACTCTAATGGTTCCTTAGCTCATGAAGAGTTAGCTTCAAACAATACTCTATGATAAATCTGAGCACACGAGCAATGTAGGTGAGAGGTTAGGAAGTCCTTTTACCATTTCATATTTACTTAGCTCAAGTAAATATCTAGAACTTATATGCCCAAGTCTCTTATACCAAAGAGAATTGGCCTCTTTCATGTTGACCACCATGGAAACATGAGGTGTAGATACTTCATCTAAGGTGAACAAGCCATAATTGTAAGAACCTGTTGCTATGTATTTTTCGTTATTGGTGATATAACATAGCTTCTTCCCTCCCTCAATTCTGTAGTTAAAAACTATATTTTTATCTAGGATTTGGGGAGCTAACAACAAGTTATTTGCCAATCCTGGTACATAAAGAAAATTTTGAATGACACTTTCCATCTGGAAGGGTAACTAAAATGTTCCCTTATCCTTGGACATGATAGGTCTTATCTTCATCAATAGTTACTGGTTTGCCTTCCTTTGCATCAAATATTTCAAACTACTACTTGTTGTCAGTCATGTGTTTGTTGGCACTGAAATTGATGTACCATTCATAATACTTTTGAGGAGAAGATGTATGGGTCATGAGTAGTTTGTGTGCTCTTTACGAATCAGAATTAGAATTCTCAATAACAACATGTCCTCCTTGTTTTATATTTTCCCTTGTGGGTTGCCTTTGCCCTTTTTGTATTGCTTATTATTAAACCAACACCGATTGGTGTCATAGTTGTACTTTTTAAAATTTATCCAAAACTTCTTTTGTGATTGAGGTTGCTTGCCCTTATATTTGGAAGATGATCCCCCTTCTTCTTTGGACACTATTTGTTTATGTAAAGTGCACTTCTGGACACTTCATATATTTGTAGCTAATTTTCTTCCTCAATTTAAAACAAATTTACCAACTCAACAAACATCACTTTTATTTGAGACACTTGAAAGGATGTTCTTAAAATTTTGTAGGAGTCTAGAAGAGCCCTTAAAATGATCTAATTCAAGACCTTATCTTCAACTTTTTCTCCCAAAAAAAATAGTTTTGATTTGATATTTTCCACTCTAAAGAGGAATAACTCTACTGTTTCACCTGAATTCATATGGAGAGTATGAATTTGTTATTTAAAGTTAAATTTTTTTGCTTCATTCTTCCCTTCAACAATGGTAGATAAAGCATCCCACGCTTCTTTACCATATTGAGAATCACAAATGTGAGGTTGAATCTCAATAGTAGTAGCTAGCAAAATCAAAATGAGAAGACTATTTTCCTTTTTATCCCATGCATTCTAATATGCTCCTAGTGTTGTGGGTACTTTTACAGTTTTTGTCACTATATCCCATAATTCCTCTATAGTAAGTATGGCCTTCATTTTGGATTTCTATGCAGAATAATTAGAACCTTTAAGCAACTGGGTATCATTGAGATACTTGTTGATTGTATCCATTGTGAAGGTTTCTTATTGTACAAAAATGGTCTCTCTTTCACTCTAATTGATTTTTAATGGCACCTGCCTAAAAACCCTTCCTAAATAAGGATGATTAGTTTGAGGAATTTAAGCCAAAAGAAGGAATGAAAGCGACTTCACTCTAATTTATTTTTAATGGCACCTGTATGAAAACACTCATGAAGAAGGATGATCAGTTTGAGGAAATTTAAACCAAATAAGAAGAGTGAACTATGGTTTTTATGAAATGAATATCAAAAAGTAAAATTGGCTCTGCCTATGCAATAAATTACATAAATGGGTGTAAAAAATTTGGGGTCTTAAGTGCTTTTTGATATTTTTAACTTAATATGTAATTGCAGTAAAGAGGAATTTAAGTGCAATAGAACATTCAAAAGTACCCATAAATTTTGAACTTTAAGGTTTCAGATTCCACCAAAAATGCACCTTAGTTTTATCAATGCCAATTTTAACAAAAAGGTGTTGAATGTTATTGAAAATGCAACTTATTACAGTAATTTTTGCATCAAAAGTGTGTTTTATGTTTTGCAAAAAAATTGATATTCAATTTCTCTCCCCTTGTGTTACAATTTTGCAAAAAAAGAAATACAATTTCTTGTCCCCCCTTGGCTTTGCAAAATTAATAAGGTAGCACACTTTTCAACAAAATTCAACACACTAAAATCTTTTAAAAGGCAATCCAAAACCAGTCGACACACGACTTGGTTTTACTAGACCCATAATTCTTCAATATTCAAAAATTGGAGGTGCATCAGGATTAAAGGGCTCTCTAATCCTCATGGGACCATAACTGTGATCCAAAACCTTCCAAGGATCTATGTAAGAATTAAAACAAGGTAAAATTCTTCTATGCTCTCTAAGCATACAATGAAAATGAGATCTTGTAGTCTATCATCAAAGTTTGTTCCTCTTTCGAATTGTCCTTAGACATCAAAGAGTTTTGGATTGGGAAGGACTAGCCCTCATCAGATGTAGGGAAAAAACTCTCTCTCAAAATGAATGTGTTAGAAAAAAATTTGAGAAAGTTTTAGAATTCCCTAATTTGTAAAAAAAATGCTATTCTTTGTCTTACATCCCCCTCTTGGAGAAAACAAAAGCACTCCTTATATTTTGCAAAAATGATAGTCCTTTAATTTTCTATTTGAATGGTCTAACGATTTTTTCCTCTGAACTAGTGTTTCTGGAACTTCAAAAAATCTAGGGCATCAGCTGGATTGCAGAAGTGCCTTCGGGGTACAGTGGATCTGAAGGCTAGATCGGTGCCCCAGGAGGGTCCAATGGGGACTTCTCCAGCTCTTTTTCTAGGGAGTAGCAACTCATACGTAGATTTAAGAAAATTCTCCTCCAAAGAACGATGAAGCTCAAAAAATGGCATATAAAATGCTCTTCATGGCTACTAGGAATAGGTCGACAGCACCTCATGTGAATGGATGTTTGCCACAGGCCAAAACCAGGCTAAAAATTGTCATCGAGCCAAGTATGGTTGAAGAATCAGTCATTTACAGATCTAATCATGATTTAATCTACAAGTTCATGGGTATACGTCCTTCTCTAAATTTTTTGCACTCTTGGATCTGCCAAAACTGGGAGCCTCACGGTGAGTTCATTGTGGTTTATTAGCAATGGATATTTTATTGTTAGCTTTTCGTCTTTGGACGATAGAAATAAGGCTTTCGAGTCAGAGAAGAAAAGTCATGGCCCGACAGGGCTATTTGTTTAGCCATGGAGAGTGGGATTCGATCCCCGAGTTGAACCTACTACTATCCCAGTATGGATCCAACTATATGCTCTCCCAATGGAATTCTGGAGTGAGCAAGTGTTGGCAAGGATTGGCAATTCTATTGGAAGACATCTGGGTGTTGCCAGAGACACACTTGAAGGGAGCATGGTGGTGTATGCAAGAATATGTGTGGAGATGGATCTCAGCCAACCTTTGTCGGTAGAGATGGAAATTGAATTGGCAGGTCTCTCCTAGATTCAACAACTAGACTATGAGGCCCTACCCTTTAGATGTAGGGTTTGTCACAAACATGGACATTTGGCCCGTTTCTATCCTAATAATATGAATGCTAAAATGGAGGCCCCTTTAGGAATTCCAAACCTACCTAAAGAGGATAAGGCAACACTTAATAAAGATTCTAATAGGATCATTCATGGCCAAGAAGCTCAAAGAGAGGGTTTTGAATAGCCTAGAAGAAAAATATGGACAAAGAAAAAAGAGGGAAAGGAGCAATCCCATCTTAGACCTGCCAATAGGTATGAGATATTTAAGTCACTGGTTGATGAAGAGGAACAATTTATGGAGGGCATGGAGGGTATTAAGTAAACTTCTAATATTCTCGAGAAACTCCCTCTCTCTTCTCCTCCCATCATACAACAGGTAGTTGAACTCTATGAGGTATCAAAGCCAGTGTGTTTAGGGGATTTAGTAGTGCATAACCAGAAGCAGACAGTATCTCAGGATGTCAACATGGGAATACCAGAGAAGAACAGGGAAAGGCCAACTTTGGGGATAACCCATGTAGAAAAAAGATAAAAAAATAGCAATTCTCGAGGAGTAGGTAGAAGATCCAATAAGGAGTTGCTAGCAGCCCAAGGAGACAAATTGATCATGGGAGGATAAATGAGGACAATAGACTATTATTGCTCCCAGGGTAACCAATGATTATACAATAATGGAATGTGAGGGGTTTAAACAACAGAACCCATCAATCTATTGTTCGAAGACTTTTAGAGAATCGTAATACTAATTTTTTGCTTTTATAAGATGTCATTAGATCTTATGTCCAAAATAGTTAACATAATTTGGAGGGGTGCTGGTCATATGGATATGGCTTCCTAAGGTGCCTCAGGGGGGATTGTTACTCTGTGGAACTCTCTTGAATGGTTTGCAATAGAACATATTGCCTAGAGGGGGGTTCTCACTTCTCTTTTTAGGAATAATGTCACTGTGGAACATGTTCTAATCACAAACTTGTATGCGCCTCAAAACCTAGATGGTCAGAGGCGATAGTGGAAGGTTGTGCATAACATGTGAACCTCAAGGGAATATCTAGACTGGATTATAGTGGGGGACTTTAACGCTAAATTGTCTTCTAGAGACCAGGAAGGGGGAACACCATTTTTGGACCCAGGGGACTGTTTCATGATTGCCCAAGTCCAGGCTTTGCGTTTAGTGGGCATTAAATGTCCTAGCATTAACTACACTTGGACTAATAAAAGGTGGGAGCCACATAGCAGGAAGGTTAAGCTAGATCATTTTCTAGTTTTAGAGGAGGCGTTTGTAAAATGGAATATAAATTTTTATATTTTAGAAGGCCCAATTTCATATCACTGTCCCATTCTGTTGGAAGGCGGGACTAGGATGGGGCAGCATCACAAACCTTTCAAATTTGAGAATTTTTGGCTTCAGAAAGAAGAACTTCGAGAGAAAATTCCATAGTGGTGGGAAGAAGGCCGCCCAGCTTATGGGAGAGCAATGTTCAGAATCCACAAACAACTACAATATGCCATAGCTTAGTTGAAGTACTGGAGGCATGCTAATAAAATAGACTTCTAGGACCAAAGAGCTCCATTGGTGGCCAGATGAGATGAGGTCCAAAAATAGTTTAGAGAAGGAGTAATTACAGACCAGCTCAAAGCTAAGGATGATGCCTTGCATACTAAGGTTGAGGACATTGACAACCAGGAGGAGACCTATTTGAAGCAGAGAGCAAGAACCACCTGGTTATTAGAAGGGGATAGAAATACATAATTCTTTCATCGGACTGCTTGTGCTCGAAGACAGATGAATAAGATGGAGGCCCTTCAAGATGAGAAAGGTCATTCCTTTGATACACTTCCAGGTATACATTCCCATGCTATGGATGATTTTTCTAAGATTTTTAAGGAAAGTGTGGTACAATATGTAGAGGCCCAAAATGAAGTTATTTTTGTCATACCTGCTATTATTTTTGAGGATGAAAATCAGGCTCTCGTCAAACCCATTGATAGAGATGAATTGAAAATTGTGGTCTTTGGAATGAGCATTGGTAAAACTCCAGGTCCAGACGGCTTCCCAATTGAGTTTTTTTAGGCTTTCTGGGACTACTTAGAGGAAGATGTTAGGGCTGTTGTAGAAGAGTCTAGAGAAAATAAGAGAATGCTTAAAGCTATAAACCATACTTTCATTACCTTAATTCCAAAAGGGGAGGAGGGGGTTCATATTTCAGATTATAGGCCTATTGCCTTATGTAATGTGCTATACAAAATAATCACAAAGGTAATGGCTGAGCGCCTAAAACCTCTTCTTCACAACATTGTCTCATTTGAGCAAGGGGGTTTTGTTGAGGGACGACAGATTCTGGATGGGGTGGTTGTGGCCCAGGAAGCAATCCATTCAATGCACACTTCTAGTAATAAAGGGATGTTCATAAAACTGGACATGTCAAAGGCTTATGACAGGGTTGAATGGAGTTTCCTGGCTAAAATGATGGCAGCCTTTGGTTTCTCTCAGGACTGGATAGAGTGGGTCATGAGCTGTGTATCTACCCTGACTTACTCTGTGCTAATCAAGGGCCTTCCTTCACAACCATTTGGAGCTACTCGGGGACTGCGCCACGGGGATCCATGCTCTCCTTATATTTTTCTCATTTTAGCTTAAGGTCTTGGCAGACTTTTCTTGAGGAGAAGATAGCAAGGTAGATTATTGGGTATCAGGGTGGGTGACGAAGTTTTAACACACCTGTAGTTTGTGGATGACACTGGTTTGGTGGGAGTGGCCAACTTCAAGGAAGCAAGAATGATTAGGGATACTCTTAATGTCTACCTCAGGGCTACTCAACAGGTCATTAATGACAAGAAATCCAAAGTGGTTTTTTTAATCTGGAGCAAAGGCTTCAGAACAAAATTTTAGAAATCCTGGGATTCACAAGGACTTCTCTCCCAATGGTTTACTTGGGGGTCCCCTTGCACTTTAAGAAGCTTAAATTAGACACATGGAGGAATCTGTTGGAGTGTATCAAGGACATAATTAATCATTGGTCTCACAAGTGGTTAAGTTATGGTGGCAGATTAACGTTCTTACAGTCAGTCATTCAAGCCATGTCAATTTACAAATTTTCTATCCTGGTTGCCCCTTTTACAATATGGAAAGAGTTGGACAGGATGGCTAGAAATTTTTTATGGGAAGGAGCAAAGGGAGAGAGAAAGTGGGCCTTAGTGGACTGGGACAAAGTTACCCAGCCCAAGGTTAAAGGAGGTCTGGGTTTGAGAAAATCTAAGCTGAATAATAAATCTTTGGCTAGAAATCTATACTGGAGATGGATCTCCCAACCCACCTCCCTTTTCAGTAGAATCCTAACTAGCAAATACCTATGATAGGCCAACCAAATCGATGTAGCTCGCATCCCCTTGGATGGTCCTAGGTCCCTAGTTTTGTAGGCTCTCAAGTTAGGGTCTCAGGTTGTTAAAGACCGCTTATTTTGGAAAGTGGGAAGAGGGGAGAAGGCTCATTTTTGGATAGATTCTTGGGATCAGTTCCCACCCATAATTGCTAAATTTTTAGAATTACTACCAATAAAAGCAGCCATTGAAGCCAATGGATGGATCCATATTGAAATTTATTTCACAAATACTCAGCTGGTGGAGTGTAAGTTTAAGCAGTTCAAGAAGTTGGATGAGTGGCCCATTTCAATCCCTCCGGATTTGTCACCTATCATGACTAAAATTTTGACAGAAATATTTCTTATAGGGGGAGACGTAGAGGATGAATTAGCCTAGGGATTTGGGAGTCTTGGCGTCTATACAGTAAAGGACGGATATGACAACATTCTCCTAGAGCCTCCCCCTCATACTTTTTAGGTTTAGGACTGGAGGAAAATTTGGCACTCTAAAGGTTGGCCAAAAGTTAACTTTTTTGCTTGGCAGTGCATGCACAATGGAATCCTCACTTTTGATAATATCAGATCAAAAGGTATCATCGGCCCTTCTCAATGTGTACTATGCTACAAGAGCAAGAAAACTGTTGACCATTTGCTATTTGGTTGCCCTTTCACCCGACAGATTTGGCTGCGTTGGTTTGCTTACTTTAAAATTCAAGTAAGTGGTGACCTAAACCGGATGAATATTTGGGAAAAATGGCGAAAAGGTAGATTCAAGTCTAAAGCTCTTTGTTTTTGCTGGGAGCTCGGTTTAAGCTTTATCTAGTGGCAAGTATGGCTGGAAAGAAATTCCAAAATTTTTATAGAAACTTTTACTGCTCTAGACGGGGTTTGGCAGACCATTTGGAGCAAGGTTACCGAAACTGTGGTTGTTCATGCTGAGGAGGAAGCTCAAATTGGCATTGGAGTTTTGGAAGATCGCCCTGAACTACAAGAGAGATAGGACAAAAATTGTTGGAAACCTCCCCTTGAAGGTTAGATTAAAATCAATACTGATGGAGCTGCAATAGGCAATTTGGTAAGAGCCAAAATTGGAGTGGTGTGCCAGAACCATGCTGGGACTATGCTCTATTGGGAATTGCAAGGCTTGGGAAGATCCACTAAAAATGAAGCCAAAGTCATTGCCATCAAGTCTCCTTTTTTTGGGTAGTGAAACATGGCCACCGTAGGATTATTCTTGAATCAGACTCACAAATAATGGTTGGATCTCTAGACTGCATGAGGAACTTTGATCTGAAAGCTTGGAGGTTGAGGGCTCTTGTTACCCAAATTAAAGAATTATGGAAGGAATTGGAGGACATGATCCCAGTTTATGCGAGTAGAGATTTGAACAAAGCGGCTGACTTTCTGGCTAAGATGGGTGTGGAAAAGGAGGTTGGAGTTCAGTTGCACAGTGACATGGATAGTGAGGATGAGGTGATTAGACAGGGTTTGGAAAGGTCCTTGAGCCAATGATCAAATAAAAAGTAAAGGGAGAAAAGTTGTCGCAATATCGCGACATGTTGTGCCATCACAGTCGTTGGAGGAAAGTTGTCACGATATCATGACATGTTGCGCTGTCGTGGTCACTAGAGGAAAGTTGTCACGATATCACAACCTATTGCATTGTCATGGTCACTGGAGGAAAGTTGTCATGATATCATGACATGTTGCGTCGTTGCGATCGCTGGAGGAAAGTTGTCATGATATCGCAACATGTTGCACCGTCACGATCGCTAGAGGAAAGTTTTCATGATATCACGACATGTTGCGCCGTTGCGGTCACTAGAGGAAAGTTGTCATGATATCATGACATGTTGCACCATTGGGGTCACTGAAGGAAATTTGTCACGATATCGCAACATGTTGCACCGTCGCGGTCGCTGGAGTAAAGTTGTCATGATATCGTGACATGTTGCACCATCACGGTCACCGAAGGAAAGTTGTCACAATATTGCGACATGTTGCACTGTCACAGTCGCTGGAGGAAAGTTGTCACGATATCGCAACATGTTGCACTGTTGCGATTGCTGGAGGAAAGTTGTCGTGATATCACGACATGTCACTTTGTCATGGCCAAGGGAGGAAAGTTGTCACAATATCACGACATGTCGCTTCATCGCGGCCAAGGGAGGAAAGTTGTCATGATATCATGACATGTCACTTCATCGCGGCCAAGGGAGGAAGGTGTCACGATATCGCGACATGTTACTTCGTCGCGGACTAGGGAGGAAAGGTGTCACGATATCGTGACATGTTGCTTTTTCATGGCTAAGGGAGAAAAGGTGTCGTGATATCGCGACATGTTGCTTTTTCATGGCCAAGGGAGAAAAGGTGTCGCGATATCGTGACATGTTGCATTTTTGCAGCCAAAGGAGAAAAGGTGTCATGATATTGTGACATGTTGCATTTTCGTGGCCAAGAGAGAAAAGGTGTTGCGATATCGCGACATGTTGCATTTTTGCGGCCAAAGGAGAAAAGGTGTCACGATTTCATGACATGTTGCATTTTTGTGACTAAAGGAGAAATGATGTCGCGATATCATGACATGTTGCATTTTCATGGCCAAAGGAGAAAAGGTGTCACGATATTGCGACATGTTGCTTCATTGCGACCGAGAGAGAAAAAGTATCGCGATATCGCGACATGTTGCACTTTCATGCCCAAAGGAGAAAAGTGTCGTGATATCGCAACTTGTTGAATTTTTGCAGCCAGAGGAGGAAAATGTTATGATATCATGACATGTTGCTTTTTCACGACCAAAGGGAAAAGGTGTCGTGATATCGTGACATGTTGCATGTTTGCGGCCTAAGGAGAAGAATAGTGTCATGATTTCGTGACAAGCTACATCAACTATCCATGTCGACCCCCTGCTAGCTAGTTAATGGTTCAGGAGATTTGGCTCCATTGCAAATCTTCTTCTACTATTGTAAGCTTGTGTTCTCTCTAAATTCGGCTGGGAAGAGTCTCTTCCCATATTGTAATTGATCTTTGTTTTAATACATGTTTTTTCAAATTTTTCAAAAAAAATTATATTTTAATGCAAAATTCTAATTAGTTTTAGCATAAGTTCATCAACAATAAAAATATTTTTTTTAAATCATGATAATTTGTTTTAAAAAATTATTTAAAAAAAATGTATTGAATTATTCATAAATAATACTAGAAAAATTATACCTTGGATTCATAAAAATATCAATTTTTTTTAACAAAAAAGAGTATTGCGTCCTCGATGAGACTCGATCCGTGCTCGTTCGCATATGATTGCCTTAGAATGGTGGTTGTTTCTAGTAGGCTACCATGGCTGATCTGAAAGCCACAAGTAAATTTGACATATTTAATCCTTGCACGCTATTTTGCAAGAAAAAATTAAAAAATGTCGAGGATTTTAATCCCACATTGCTCACATGGGCAATATTTTATGCTTAAAAAAATGTAGCTCACATAATGAGCTTTGACTACCTACGGGTAGTCCATAGGTGGGTATGAAGTATTTTTCTAAGGAGGATATTGAAACCCCCCCATACGTGTGACATGTGTCATAACTTTTGCCCAGTTGAGACACATGTCATGCCACTGGCACGTGCACCTACTGCCACATGGATGAACCCAATTTACTAGTTAGAAAACCCTAAGATTCGTATTTTTGCCATGTCAGGTCTCAAGAGTCACACTACTACCACATGTCCCTCGAGATATGTGTTGTTGCTATGCCATGTGGGATCATCTCGAGATCCGTGCTACCACTACCACATTAGGTCTCAATATTCGAGCTAGAGGTTCAGTGGGTGTTGACATCAGATTGTGGGCCTCAAGATGCATGCCAATGTCCAACAAAAAAATTCTCTTGGGAAATGTGCTAGGTTCTAGCAAAATGATACCTTGAGAAATGTGCTAGGTTCTAGCAAAGCGACGTCTCAAGAAATGTTCCAAGAATGTTTCGAGGGTTCTGCATTGGGATCTGGGTTCTATCCAAGGGGGTGTCATGTCTCAAGATTTGGCCCCATGATCCAGTCCTCTAGAGTGACAATGGTGCCTACCTTGTCTAGATCTAAGGTTTTCGAGAAATACCCAAGTAAGAAATTTTCTTTGATACCAGTATAATATCACGACAACATTAGAAAATATATTAATTTTGTAAGGTATTTATACAATTTCTATATGCTAAAGATAGCCTAGCTAAATGCTATCATTAAGATAGCTAACTACCATAAATGGCCCTAACCACTAATGATGTTGTCCATTACATAACGTGTAAAAAATAACTACCATAAGATAATCTAACAATGAATATATTCATGGTAAAAAAATGATTTATTAAACTAAATCTACCATGCGGTAAATAAAATAACTTACTACGGTAAAAAATAAATTACCCTAATATCTACCATAACATTGATAATAAAGGAAATAAAATTATGAATGCATTATTGAATAGCTGCTTAGATTGCAATCTGGTCAATACTCCTTTATTATTGGCTATAAATATTAGCTTAAATATGGAAAGACTTAAAGGAATTTTCATCATATTGTTATCCTATTTTTGTTTCTTCTATTTAAAAGAAAAGAACATTGAAATCTTTAGAACAATACCTAATGCTAGAATTGATGAATGAAACCGGATTGGGTTTGCTAGCCAATGAATCCCCTTGGGATTTGTAATGAAAGAGAACATTTTACATTCAAATTCTAAATGGGGTTGGAGCATGTTGATTGCCGCCTAGTTAGTGGGTTTAACTTCATTAAGTGTTATTTGAATAGCATTCTTGATATTTTGATAGAAGTGTCATCGACTAGCTTAAATTGCATTAAATTGATTATTGTTCTGTGAAAATAAAATTCTTGGTTATAGAAAATAGTAGCTCAAGTGGATTAGCAATGAGTCAACTCGTCCTTGCTTTACCAATAGTTCAACTCATTTAAGTTCTTTTGCATAGGAAATATTGCAAGATGTATGGAAATTAACTTAAGTAATTTAATGGGTTAAAGTACTCCTAGTCTTGTGGAAAATAAGAAATTAAATTTAGATGTTCTTGCTTGTATTTTAGAATATTTCTTTAAAAAGGAAAACCCCTAAACTTGAGGAAAATATGCATGTTCCCTAAGAAAATGGTTAAAACTATTAGTGATAAATAAAGTCATCAGGGGTTATGACTCAATGAATAATAAGACACCCAATACTATTGAGGTGCGAGTATGCACACAACAAGCTTCAGGACAACTGTTGATTGATGGAATTGGTCTAAATATGACTCAATCAAATATAGTATGATCAGGTGGTATGGGATACCTATTCCAAGTTATCACCCAAAGAGCATAGTGATAAATTCCATACTCAATAAATTTAATCGAAAAGGTCGTAAGGTTTGGTATGGGATGAACCATTGTGTGTTTAAAGAGTATGTGAGGTGAATTCTAAGGTTAGGGTAATAACATGGCACTAGATAAATATGGGAAAAATGAATCTCCAATTAGTCATGTGGCATGAATACACTAATCTCATCCATACTAGAAATAGAACAAGTTGACTAGGTAGTCGTTGGTTCAATATGATGAGGTAAGGGAAGGAAGCATCCACCCTCTAGGTGTTATGGGCCCTAGAGGATAAATTTTCCATGGATCTATCCTCATGTCAAAATATATGGAAGTAAATGAGGACCATCAAATCCATAGAATGACAAATCTATAGGATTTGATTGATCTCGTTCACTTAGGTGGCTGGCTGCAGCAGACTTGAACCCAAAAATGGTTTGTTATGCTTATGCTATTTAACTATGCATGTTTCATATTTACTTTGGGTGCTCCAAAATTATGTTTACCTAAAACCAAAATTTGAATTCTAAGGAAAAATATTAGGTTAGACAATAAACCTTTTCAAAAAAATACCTCAGGTTTTTGTTTGGACTTTTACCAAAAAATCAAGTGAGTTGTGAGACCCGGATTGTTACACTCCAAAATTGATTAATGTATGTTGGATAATTTTAATGTTTTGTGTTCAGCTGTAGTTGCTTACATTTAATTTTATCAATCCATGTTAATCCATGTTATATTTGAAGAGTAGAAATCCAGTATAGATTGTACCGTAGTAATTAATTCTTAAGCTTGATTTTGATCTCTTTTAGTCTTAGGTTTTGTAAAAATTAAAGTTTGTAGAAATTGAATGAAAATTGTGCTTAAATTAAAGAAATGCAATCTATGACTTAGTCTATATGAGTATATGTGGATCCATGTATGATTTACTAATACATCATTTATCTAATGTTTCTATAGTTTTATGATATGCAATTTTAATAAATTTTATGTTCTAATTTTACTCTATGTCCTATTTTTATCTACCGTATTGGTGGGGGGAAGATATTTAAATACTAACCTTTCATACTGGGCCCTACCTCCAAAAGGATAGTGTTAACCCATTCCCATTTTTCTACTCTACTTTAACATCAGTAAAGTATTTCATTAAATTACTCTAATGGTAATTATTTCATAATTACAAGAAAAATAGAAGAAATGGAAGTTACCAAAGTAAGCAAGCCATAAATAAATAGAAAAAACTATTGCTATTTTATTACTGGAAATTCAAATGTACATGGTTGCGCATTCGAATTTCATAAATTGTATACAAAAGATTACATTAGAAATAGTCGCACTTTAAACATTTTCTCAATTAGATATTTTCAAAGGTCTCCCTATGTAATATATAATATGAGTTGGAAAATTATAAATATAAATCTTCCACAAATTTTCCATGTGGAGTTGTGGACTTGATAATGCGACAACTATGTACCTAACAAAAATAATCTAAACTAACACAGTTCCTTAACCTACTTGGACTCAGTAAATAGCCTAAGTGGTCTAAGTGGCACTTTATGAACTAACATAACAAAACAAGACTAACTTAGACATTTCACAAGATATAAAATTTAACTATATGCCCCTTAAATCACGGGAATGATATAATAATCTTGCATCAGAATCTAATCAATTTAACAATATTCCAATTGTACAGCTTTACGAAATAAAGTTACAATAACTTTATTAATCACAATATCCTCATGAAGAGTATGTGATAAGTCAACTAGCTAACTATAATATTTTATTTCAATGTAAGAACACCATGATGTCACTTATGTGGCATGCAACATCGATCAACTTTCTTCGGTAACTGTTGGTAAAATTTCTCTTCAGTAACAATCTTCAGTAACTACCTTCTGCAACATACTTTAGTAACTATCTTCCATAACATACTTCAGTTACCATATTCTATAATAATCTTCAACCACTGTTCTATCACTGCATCTAGAGCCTTCTTAATCCATCGTCCTTATGTTCATATTTTCATGTTTGAGGTGTAATATGAAGCTTGTATTGATGCGTCATATGCTCGTAAAATAGTCTATCATTTTCTTGTATAATCACTCACAACTTGGACGTATTTTACATGAAATGCATACATTTATCAGATTAACTGCATCCATATTTTTAACTAATAAATCACAAATATAAGCAAAAATAACTAACTTAAAATATATTATAACCACAATTTAAAGAAAAAATAAAACAATTTACAACAGGAAATATATGTCAAATAATTACTCATCATTTTCCCCCAAACTGAGAGATATGCATGTCCTCATGCATGTGAAGAAAATGAGGTTTCAACAAAATATCACATATATCACAAATATCACACATGTTTCAAATAGTGTACCATAAATTGAAATATTCAAGAAATTTTACACATTTGTCTAGAAATCCACAATTGCATGAGACAGGAAAATACAATTATTTTTAGAAATAATCATAAAGTCTATTAGATGTTGTTTCTGAAAATCAATGGTAGGAGTACTGAAAAGAACAAGAACTAAACATTTTTAGAAGTAACTCTAAATAAAAACCAATATATGACAATATAGCATACATGTTCTAATCAGTTTTTGCAAATATTACATATTTTCAAAGATTATTTCAATGACAACACAAACATTACAGAATCTACCAAACATATTTGAAAATAATGATATCTGTAGTTGTTTGATGAAAATCTACCTGTAACAATATAATAATTTCAGCAGTCTCTAATCGTTAAAACATTTGTAAAAAAAAGAATTGTTTTTAGCAGTATTCATGGAACATTAAGCACTGTATACACATATAAATTCAAACGGAAAACACTATCTATAATGTCATCCTTGGAGATATATATGTCACAAAGAAAATAAATCTACAGATATAAGACATTCAAAACATTCAAACATTTTGCAGAAATATCAATATATAAATATCAACTTATTAAGTCTAAAAATCATGGAAATATTTAAACAGTTTACCAGTTCATCTTAATTGTAACCGTCGAATGAAAATTCTTGATGATGGAGGTCTTGTTGGCAGCAATTTCCTTTCGTATTTTACCTTTTGTACCTGCACTTTGGCCTTTTGCTCACCGACCAGTGTTTCAACCATGATTGTTTTGATATTCTCAACCTCGATGGAATCCTCTCCCTACACTGTATCTTGTGTTTGAAAAGGTAGAGGTTTGTCAATGATTGCCTTAACTTCTAGAGGCATCCTAACATTTAGGCCAAAATTCCTTGGTGTAGTTCCTATCTTGGTGGAAGGATTCGATATTTTTGGTTGATTATGTTTTGTTAGACCGACAAGTGGTTGTAAGCTTTCTTCTTCAATGAGTTTGGAAATGTCAAAGGGTTTGATGTAGCTCATCTTATTGAAGTTGAAAAAAAATTGGGATTTCTACTGATTATTGAACTTTTATTGGGAGAAGTATCGATAGGTGGAATTTTTTTGATAGGGTCAGTAGGTTTCATCACCTTATCTGCTAAAATTTTCTTGATCATGTCTATCTGGATGACAAGGGTTCTTTGGACCAATTTTGAGTGATTTGCAAATACCTCCCTCAGTTTATCAATTTTTATTTATAAAATAGTGTTCTATTCCCAAAGGTACAACAAAGTTTCAACAACTGGTTCAGGTTTGGGTAAGTTAGATTCGTGCCCTGACATATCTCCTTTCTCATGAGTTTTAGGAGTGTGTTTCTAACATTGATTTTTCTATAAATGTTGAGATGATTCAGTAGTTTTTGTGGTGGTTTGATGTTTTCATTTTGGGATCTTAGGCTCCTCCTCCTGACTTTTTGACTCATGATCCTCCTCAGATGGAATTTCTTCTTGAAGCTCATTTTTGGTAGACTCAGAATATTCTAGCAAGTTAGACTCTTTGACTATTTTTATACAAGCTACTTTTACTTCATGTGATATTTTCATGACTATTACTTTGATAAGGCCATGGTGTGCGATTAAATGAAATTTAGGTTTTTTATGATAATTCTTAGGTTGGACATGAACAATAGTATATTTTAGGGATTGAAATAGAAAATATGGTAGGTTGATGATACAATAATTATTTTTCGATAATTTTAAGTTTATCAACATTCGAATATGGTAGGCTACATAAGTAGAAATTTGACCTGCTAGAGTGAAAAAACTTAATTATTAGAATGGCAACTTCCTACCACATAATAAAAAGTGATGAAGTGTCAATGCCTTTAATCCATACCTCCTTATCGTGAATAATAGTACATTTTTCACCAAATTTTGCTACCAATTGGATGACACTTTTAGAGATATTCTTGTAATAAGGTAACCCTAATTTCGATAGACTTAAAACTTCAAAGATAACACTAAGTTTTAGGTCAGACTGAATATATTTGGTTCGAATGGTCATATTTGCAAGGCTATAGTTCATAATAAATTGCTTGGCAACCCCCTGGTCATGCGCTTTGAACTTTGTGAGGGCATGCCATCACCTAGTTCTTTGGAACAGTTCTTTTCAGAATCACTAGGATTTTGTGTTTCAACAGATGGGGGCTCACTTCTTTTCTAAAACATAAAATGAGGCATGGTTTAGGGTAAAGGGTAGATAGAAATTTTGGTGAGGAAATTTCAAAATTCATTTTTAGTAGCTGAGAGACCTACAAAAGTTATTTCAATCACACACAAAAAAACATCTTACATTTTGCAAAATAGAAGAATTCATTATTTCCATAAAATATTATGCGAAAACGTAAGATTTAGGAGTAATTTGATATTTTTGCAATAGGTTCTTTTATCAGGAGAAATAGTTTAATTTTAACCTTTCCTTCTGTGTAAACTACTGAAAAGTATTCATTAATTGTTTATATAGAAGAATAATTAATGTGTTTAAAATATTTGGTTTTTTGTGACTAAAAATAAATTTGAAATGGTTTAAAATTTACCTGTCACTTTCGCATTTTGCCTTGCTAAACTTCTGTCACCCTACGACGTTGTTCTCAAAATATATTTTTTGCCCATGTTTCCTCACACAATTCCCAGGTTTCAATCTTGCTTCACTGGTAAATATGGTAGCATTTCAACTTTATTTTTATTTGCAAATAATTTCTAGTGGTTTTACACAATCTTCTATAGAAGGAAAGATAATTTTTAGGGTTTTTTTTTCTTTGCATGGATTTTTAGCCATGTAAAGGATTTATGCCATCTGTTTAACATTATCCAATGATAGTGACCACTTAACCTTAATCGATGATAAATAATAATATCGTAGCTCAGTGAATCATATCCATAAATATTGGTTTAATTGATTGTTTAGGTCTTAGATCCATCTCACTTATCATGTGATTGGCCGATAAATACCACACGTTGGTGATCATATTCATTCACATCTATTATTATGAATTTTATAGATTTATCATGAGGTTTTCTTCCTTTAATCGTAACCTTCGAGTCAAGATTTAATCAACGACTGATGTTGTCCATCCACTGTGTCTCCTGTGATTGGAACAAGGGTCCACTTGCCATTCATTGGCATCAGTTTTAGGGTGGTCAATTTTTTCTTTGGTGCAAAATTTACCTGCCACCTTGCATGGTGAGGATAGGTTTTAGTGCCAAGTGTTGTAATATATTTTAGTCACCATGGTAGGTAAAAAATAACAATATTTTAACCTTTTACTGTGTACATGGCATGTGGTCTTTTGTCCTCCAGCATGTCACTAGCCCACATTGTCTTCTTACTTGCATTCTTCTATGTCATACATGTTATATTTTGACCATGTTATGTTCCATCGTGTCATGTTTTATGCTAAAATTGCAATTAATATGTGGTGTTCATCGTCAACACCTACATTTTATGGCCAATTAAATTGGTCCACATCCTAGTTTGTTTGCCTTTGCGTGTATGTGTACCTAGTAGTCGATGAGGCTTGTGCATTTGTCTCTTTATGTTTCTTCAAAGGAAGGCATCCATGTAATATATTTCCAATTGACCATCATCTTCGAAACCTTTATTTTCAGCCCTCAAGAACGTCTATGCTTTCAAGAGAGGATTTAAAAATTAGTGGTATGTAGCACCATTTTGGGTGTACATGTCATATACTATTTTTCTCATCTATACCTTCGTGGACACACTTTAAAAAGAGTTTTATTTATTATTCCTTTTGTTTTATCCGCTTTTATTCTTCCTATAGTATCACTTCCACATTTTCCTTATAATCTTTGTTGAAATGTCTTTATCACTCATATTGTCATTTTTTGTGTTGCCACGTGTCTCTTATACCTGGGGTCAATTTAAGTTTTGACACTTAATAAAATTTCATGGTATGTGTTATGGATAACATCTACGGATGGTGCTTACAAAATATTACTATAGAAGATTGTTTTTTTTGAAAAATAATTTGAAAAAACATGTATTAAAACAAATATCATTTACAAGTTGGGATGAAACTTTACCCAGCCTTAGTCAGAGAGAACACATGTTTACAATAGTAAAATAAGATTTGCATTGGAGCCAAATCTCTTAAACCATATTTCTACAATGAATGTTCACCTGTTTACAACTATAAAAGAAGATCTACATTGAAACATTAATATCCTAAACAGTATTTCTGGAATGGTTATCCAAATTAGCTAAGCACTGGATTTGCTCACCAACATGCCTAATCACCTCATCCTTAATAGCCATGTCACTGTGCCATTGAAACCCTACCTTCTTCTCAGTACCCATCTTAGCCAGGAAGTCTGTCACTTTATTTAGATCTCTACTCACATAAACTAGAATCACATCATCTAATTCCCTCCATAATTCCTTAATTTGAGTGACAAGAATCCTCAACCTCCATGTTTTCAAAGCAAAGTTCCTCATGCAATCTAGAGCTCCAACCATTATTTGAGAATCTGATTCTAGGATTATCCTCTTATGGTCTTGTTTTACTGCCCAAATAGAAGTAGGTTTGATAGCTAAGGCTTTTGCTTCATTATTTGTGGCTCTTCCCAAGCCTTGCAGTTCCCAATAGAGCACTGTTCCAACATGATTTCAGCAAACCACTCCAATTCCAGCTCTACCTGGATTGCCTTTTGCAGCTCCATCAGTATTAATTTTAATCCAACCTTATGGGGGTAGTTTCCAACTAGCTCTGTCCTTTATCTCTTGCACTTCAACTTCTTTTTCCATTACCCGAATAATAACCTGAGTTTCCTCTTTAGCATAGACTGCCACAGTTTCTATGACTTTGCTCCAAATGACCTGCCAAACTCCATCTAAAGAAGAAAAGGTTTCTCTAAAAATTCTAGAATTTCTCTCCAACCACACTTGCCACCAAATAAAGTTTAATCCAAGATCCAAACCAATACAAAGAGCTTTAGATTTAAATCTACCCCTCTTCCATCTTTCCCAAATATTAATCCAATTCAAATCACCATTAACTTGAATTTTATAATATAAAAACCATCGCTTCCAAATCTAGCGCGTGAATGGGCACTCAAATATCAAGTGATCAGTTGTTTCCTTGCTCTTGTAGCATAAAACACATTGATATGGACCAATGATTCCCCTACATCTAAGATTATCAAAAGTAAGAATTCCATTATGCATGAACTTCCAAGCAAAAAAGTTTACTTTCGGCCAACCCTTGGACTGCCAAATCCTTCTCCAATCCTCAACCTGATATGTATGATGAGGAGGCTCTGGAAGGATCTTATCATATCCATCCTTCATTGTGTAGACACCAAGGCTCCCATAGCCCTAAGCTAATTCATCCTCCTCATATCTACCTATGAGAAATATTTTTGCCAATATTTTAGTCATGATGGGTGTCAAATCCGGAGGGATTGAAATTGGCCACTCATCCAAATTCTTAAACTGCTTAAACTTATAATCCCCCAATTGACTAGTGTTGAAATAAATTTCAATTTGGACCCATCTCTTGGTTTCTATGGCTGTTTTTATTGGTTGTAATTCAAGAAATTCAACAATGATAGGTGGGTATTGATCCCATGAATTTGTCCAAAATCGTGCCTTCTCCCCTCTCCCCACTTTCCAAAATAATATATATTTTACTACCTGAGATCCTAACTTGAGAGCCTACCACACTAAGGATCTGTTACCATCAAAAGGGAAATGACCCACCTCATTTGGGTTTACATGTCCCAAATATTTACTAGTTAAGATTCTACTAAATAAAGAAGTTGGTTGGGAAATCCACCTCCAGTAAAGCTTTCCAGCCAAAGCTGTATTATTTTAACTTTGATCTTCTCAGTCCCAAACCTCCTTTTACCTTTGGTTGGCTTACTTTATCACAAATTGCTAAGGCCCATTTCCTCTCTCCTTTTACTCCTTCCCATAAAAATTTTATGGCCATCTTGTCCAACTCTTTCCATATGGTATGTGGGGCGACAAGGATAGAAAATTTATAAATTGGCATGGTGTGAATGACTGACTATAAAAAATTTAATCTACCCCCATAGCTTAACCATTTGTGAGAAAAATGATTAATTATGTCCTTGATACAATCCAAAAGATTCCTCCAGATATCTACTTTTAGTTTTTTAAAATGCAAAGGGACCCCCTAGTATACCACTAGGAGATAAGTCCTTGTGAATCCCAAGATCTCTACAATTTTGTCCTGGAGCCTTTGATCAAGATTGAAAAATACCACTTTGGATTTTTTATCATTGATGACTTGGTTTGTAGACCTAAGGTAGACATTAAGTGTATCTCTAATCATTCTTGCTTCCCTGAAGCTAACCACTCCCACCAATCCTGTGTCATCCACAAACTATAGGTGAGTAAAAACTTCCTCACCCACCTTGATACCTGTTAGCAAACCTTGTTGTCTTCTCCTCAAGATAAATCTACCCAATTCTTCAGCTAATATGAGAAAAATATAGGGAAATCAAGGATATCCTTGATGAAGGCCTCGAGTAGCTCCAAACGGTTATGAGGGAAGACCCTTGATTAACACTGAGTATGTTGGAGTAGAAACACAACTCATGACCCATTCTATCGAATCCTGAGAGAAACCAAATGCTGCCATCATCTTTGACAAGAAGCTCCACTCCACCCTATCATAAGCCTTTGACATATCTAATTTTATGAACATTCCTCTATTACCATATGTTTGCATTGAATGGATTGCCTCCTAAGCTAGAACCACACCATCCAAGATCTGCCTACCCTCTACAAAACCCCCTTGCTCTGAGGAGATAATGTTATGTAGAAGAGGTTTTAGCCACTCAGCCATTACCTTTGTGATTATTTTATATATGACATTGAATAAGGCAATAGGTCTATAATATGAAATATGTACCCCATCCTCCCCTTTTGGAATTAAGGTAATGAAAGTATGATTTAATGCTTTAAGCATTCTTTTACTACCTTTGGACTCCTCTATAATAGCCATTACATCCTCCTCCAAGTTATCCCAAAAGGCCTAAAAAAACTCAATTGGAAAGCCATCTGGACCTGGTGTTTTTCCGGTGCTCATTCCAAAGACTACATTCTTCAGTTCCTCTCTATCAATGGGTTTAAGTAGGGTTTTATTTTCTTCTTCAGAGATAACAGAGGGTATGACAGCAATAACTTCTTTTTGAGCCTCTTCATGTTGCACCATACTTTCCTTAAATAGTTTAGAAAAATAATCCATTGAATGGAAATGCATACCTGGAATTGCATCAAAGGTGTGTCCATTCTCATCTTGAAGAGCTTCCATGTTGTTCATCTGTCTCCTAGCACAAGCAGTCCGATGGAAAAATTTGGTATTTTTATCACCTTCTAATAACCAAGTGGTTCTTGCTCTCTGTTTCTAGTAGGTCTCCTCTTGGTTATCAATGTCCTCAACCGCTTTACGCAATGCATCATCCTCTTCTTTGATTTTCTCTGTAATTGTTTCTTCCCTAAAGTGTTTTTGAACCTCATCCCATCTGGCCACCAATGGAGCTCTTTGGAATAGGAAGTCTATCTTGTTAGCTCGCATCCATTGTTTTAGTTGATCTTTGACATAATGAAGTTGTTTGTGGAATCTGAACATTGTTGTCCCATATGTTGGGTGACATTCTTCCCACCACTGTGGAATTTTATCTTGAACTTCCTCTTTTTGTAACCAAAAGTTTTCAAATTTAAATGGTTTGTGATGATGCACTTTCTTGATCCCTCCTTCCAACAAAATGGGAAAGTGATCTAAAACTGGACCCTCCAAAATTTGAAATTGTATATTCCATTTTACAAATGCCTCCTCTGAAACCAAAAAATGGTCTAACTTCACCTTCCTGCTATGTGGCTCCCTCCTCTTATTTGTCCAAGTATATTTGGTTCCAGGGCATTTAATATCCACCAAGTGTAATGCCTGGACTTGGGCAATCATAAGTCGATCCCATGGGTCCAAAATTGGGGTTCCCCCTTCCTAATCTCTAGAGGATAATTTAGCATTAAAATACCCAGTAATAATCCAGTATAAATCTTCCCTTGAGACTCTCATGTTATGCACAACTTTCCATTGAAGCATATGACCATCTAGTTTTTGAGCCCCATAAAAATTTTGTGATTAAAACATGTTCAGCTGTGACATTATTTCTAAAATGTGATGTGAGAACACCCCTCCAAGCTATATGTTCTATTGCAGTCCATTCAAGAGAGTTCCAAAGAGTAACTATCCCCCCTGAGGCACCTTGGGCAGCCACTTCCATATGACCAGCACCCCTCCAAATTCTGTTAACTATTTTACACATAAGATCTAATGACATTTTTGTCTCTTGGATAAGAAAAAAATATGTTTTACATTTTTCTAAGAGTCTTCGAACAGTAGATTGATGGGTTCTACTATTTAAACTCCTAATATTCCATGATTGTATAATCATTGGTTACCTTGAGAGAAGTAAAAATCTATTGGCCTCACCGATCCTCCAGTGATCAGTTTGTCTCCTTGAACTACTATCAATTCCTTATTTGATTTTCTATCCACTCCTTGAGAGTTGCTATTTTTTTATCTCTTTTCCACTTGAGTTATCCCTAAAGTTGGTCTTTCTTTGTTATTTTCTGCTATGCCCATGCTAACATCCTTAATTATTGGTTGCTCTTGGTTATGCACTATCAATGCCCCTGCACTCTTTAACTGTGATAACTCACTGTACTCAATTACCTGCTCTATGATGGGGGGAGATGAAAGAGGAGATTGAACATGGATGTTATTATTTTTATTATTCCCATCCACTCCTTCCATGAATTGTTCTTCTTGGTCCATTAGTTTCTTAAATATCTCATACATATTGGAGGGCTTGAGTTGGGTTTGCTCTTTACCATATTTTTTCTTTTGCCTTCTCCTTCTTTTGGGCTGTTCAAAACCATCTCCTTGTGCTTCTTTACCCTGAGAAATATTGGTTGGTTCTTTTTTTATTGTTGACTTACCCTCCTTAGGAATATTTGACATTCCTAGAGGAGCCTCTATTTTTATGTTCATATTATTTGGGCAAGATCGGGCCAAATGCCCATATTTTTGGCAAACTCTGCATCTGAAGGGCAATGCATCATAATCCAGCTATTGAATACAAGATAGTCCTACAAGTTCAAGTTCCACCTCTGCTGGTAGAGGCTATCTAAGATCCATTTCCACACATAATCTTGCATAAATAGCTATGTTTCCTTCTATTGTGTCTTTGGAAACACCCAAATGTCTTCCAAGGGAATTACCGATAATTTCCAATACCTGCTCACTCCAAAAATCCATTGGAAGTGCATACAAATGGATCCAAACCGGGACAGTAGTGGGTTCAATTCGAGGATCAAATCCCACTCTCCAGGGTTGAACAAATAATCCTGTCGAACAATGATTCCTCTTTTTTGATTCGAAAGCCCTATTTCTATCGGCAAGTGAAGAAAAACTAACAATAAAATATCCATTGCTAATAAACCATAAATAATACTCACCAAGAGGCTTCCAATTTTTCAGACCCAGGAATGCAAAAAATTCAAGGAGGGCGAATACCCATGAATTTACAGATCAAATCATGATTAGCTCTATATAAAATTGTTTCTTCAACCATCCTTTACTCAATGACAATATTTGGCCTTGATTCTGACTGTGGCAAGCATCCTTTAACTCATTGAGATGTTGATCTATTTCCAGCAGCCGTAAAGAGCATTTTCAATTTTTTATGCTTCTTCAGTCTTTGATGGAGATTTATCATTTAACAAATTTGCAAAAGAAATATGTCTCTCTAGAAGAGGATCCGGAGGTGTCCCCATTGGAACCTCCTGGGGCAGCAATCTTGTATTCAAATCCACAGTAACTAGAAATCTCTTCGGCTACCCAACTAATGCCCTAGTTTTCTCTCTACCCTATTCAAGCATCCATATATTTATTATTCTTGATAAGGCATTGGGAAGAGATTTTTTAGTGGTAAAAATCACAGAAGATTGTTACAAAATATTATTACATAAATTATTACAGAAGATAGTTACAGAATATTATTATAGAAAATATTACAAAAAATATCTACTAGCTTTTTTTACGGAATAAATCTAAAAAAGACATCTACGAAAGACCTCTACGAAAAACATCTACATAATAAATATATGGAAGACCTCTAAATAAGACATATACTAAATATATCTACAGAAGATGTTTATAGAAGACATCTATGAAAGACATCTACAAAAACTGTAGTTGTTAGAGTTGAGAAAATACTTTACCTAATTCTTCCCCCCAAACTGTATTGTGAACTTCAAATGCCTTTGCTTACCACACCCCCAAACTATAATTTTGGCTATATAGCCCAAACAATATGAAGGGTGTTTTATTTATATTATGATGGATAGCATAATAATGAATTTTTTCTATGGGGTTTATTATAATTTTTGTGATTGTGCTTCCTAAATTTCATTAAGGAGTATGCAAGTGAGAGAAAAATAATGATTATAAAGCCTGATATCAATCATTAGTGTATGCAAAAATAGATATCTATCAAAATATTAGAAAATTGCAATTACTTAGGAAAAATGAAATTTGATATTATCTTGATGGCTTTTTGCTAAAGGGTGCAAAGTTTTGAGAGATACAAGCCACATTTTTGTAGGATAAAATGAACTATAATACTTCCATAGGAATTTGCTTCTGACTTTTGCTAGCTTTTGATATTCTAGATTTGTTTCTCAAATACTTCAAACATCCTAGTGACTTTAAAAAAATTCATCTATTCATTCCACAAATCAATATGGTGTTAAAGTTATCCTAAAATTTTCAATATTTTCAAGGACCAAATGTGTGTGTAGTGAATATTCTTTTTTTTTTTTTTTTTGTGGAAAACATCCCAAAAGGGATGCCACTTTCGGGTAAGACCCAAGGAGGTGTGTGTAGTGAATATTCATTTTCCATTATGATTAAGGATTGAGTAAAAAAAATTTCACTTATGACAACAAGCTAGCTTATATGTGAGCATCCATAGGTCTTGTCCAGACTTAGTGCTACTGCATAAGGATACCTTATAACCAGGTGGGTTTCATTCAACCCATTTTTGTAATGAGGATCACCCCATGGTTTTCGAGATAATTAAGAATTCTAGGAATTCAAGCTCTTCTATCCTTATTTTGACATTTTTTTGGATACTTGCTCATTTTGAGAGGGAGCAAGGGATTGTTATTGCTTTTTGGAATTCTTGCTTATTTTTAGAGGAAATAAGAAGATATTTTTGGGATACTTGCTCGATTATATGGGGAGCAAGGGAATTTTTTTTTTTTGAAGATGATGGGCGAGCTTGTCCTTTTACCAATTCATTAGTACTATAGGCCATTATCATAGATGCATAAAAAAGGGAAACTATTCAATTTATGTCAATAGTAACTCATGAGTTAATCTCTCAAAATCTCACAATATTTTTATATGTTCAAATGTGCATAGTCCAAGAAAAACTTGATTGAATAGGAATAACTTACAAAAACAAAATATTGCTTGAATTTCAATGAAAATTTGCTCAAAACACTACTGTTTTTTGAGTAATTTAAAAACACCTAGATTTTATCTAGCAAACAAGGCATTATGCAATATGTGGTAGCCATTTTCCTACAGTGCTTTAAATAAATATTCTTTTGGGCTATTTTTGAAACATTGAGACAAAAAATTGATGAAAATAAGATGGAAGTATTGCAAATATAAAAACTTCATAATGAAACAAAGGAAACATAATCTTTATTTTTTTAATATGTGAGATGGAAGTTATTATTCAATAGTGGTTGATTGTAGTTCAAAGATGTACTGCAAATCAACTTGTTGCTTAAGGTGGTGTATGAATTCTTCCTTAGATAATGGCTTCTTGTAAAGTTTAAGCCTATGGCCATTTACTAGTAGTTTTCTTGTTGAATCATCTATAGGCTTAAGCTTGACTATACCATTCCTGAACATCTCTTTAATTTCATAGGGTCCTAGCCATCTTGTCCTCAATTTACCATGAAATTCTTGATAATGAGAGTCAAACAACAATGCCCAATATCCTGATTGAAATATACATGGTACAATGTGTTTATCATGTAATTTCTTTTGTTGTTGTTGGGTTATTTCAATTCTATGTAATACCTCTAGTATACTTTCATATAGAATTTTTAACTTTTCCAATATAGATTTTTATGCTTGGTCCAAATTCATATCAAGTTGTACACTATGCGAAGAGTTTCTATCTCAAACTTGATGGGCATGATAGTTTTTTTCCATAGACCATTTCATAAGGTGATAATACTATGGTAGTTTTCCAATTTGTTTTATATGCCCATATAGCTTCTTTCAATCTCTCAAACCAAACACCCCTATTAATAGCTACAGTTTTTGTAATGTTATTTTCAAGTTCCATGTTCATAAATTCTACTTGTCCATTGGCTTGAGGGTGATATGGTGATTTTTTCCTATGTTTTATTTGAAATATTTCAACAAAATGTTCAATTTATTTGTAGATAAATTTGGTTCCATGATCTGAAACTAACTCTATAGGTTCTCCAAAGTGTTGCATAATTTTTTCATAAAGGAAATCAACAACTAGTTCATCTTGCACTCAAGGTAAAGCTTTAATTTTAGTACACTTAGTAACATAATCTATACACACAAATATGTGTTTATTACCTTCACTTGGAGGATCTATTTGTCTAAAAAATCCAATTATCCATTTATCAAATGGTTCAAACAATACTTGTGGAACCAAAGGCATCTCCATCGACGGGGTAGGCTTACTAGCTCTTCGACAACCATCACATCTATCAACAAATTTATGGATATCTCTATTCATGGTAGGCCAAAAGTAATCATTTTGAAGTATTTTACTAAATATCCTTTGGGTAGCATGATGGAATTCATAGGGTTCTTCATGTGTTGCCTGAATTATGTCATATACATCCTCTTCTTGCACACATCTCCTAATTACTTGGTTAGGACATTTTTTAAATAAAACTCCATGAATCCACATATAAGGAATAATTTGACGTATTAATTTTCTACGCTCATGCGGTGTATAATTTTGAGGCACGTTTCTTGTTACAAAGTAATTTACAATATTAGCATACCAAGGAGTAAAAATAGAAAGAGCAAAAACATGTTCATATGTGAAATTATCATGAATTAACTCACCATCATCAAATATTTGCATATGAGATAGGTGATCTACAATGACGTTATTTTTTCCTACGTTATATATTATTGTGACATTAAACTCTTGTAGCAAAAGAATCCATTTAACCACTCTACCTCCTACTATTGATTTGTTCATTAAGTATTTAATGGCAGAGTGATTAGTGTGAACAAATACTTCATACCCAGTTATGTAATGTTTAAATTTATTGATGGTATGGACTACAACTAAATTTCTTTTTTAGTAATAGTGTAATTAAGCTCGGATCCATGTAGGTTTTACTTACATAATAGATAGCATAACATATTTTGTTCTCAACCTATTGTAATACTGCCCATATTGCATAACTCGAAGTATCACAATGTATGTGGAATGGTAATTTCCAATTTTGTCCTCTTAGGATTGGAGCAATAATCAATTTATATTTTATAATCTCAATGGCAACCTGACATGCTTCAATTCAATTAAATTCACTTTATTTTGTCAAGAGCTTAAGCATGGGAGAAATGATTTTACTGAAGTCTTTACTGAATCTACGGTAGTATCCTCCATGTCCTAGGAAACTTCTCACCTTTGTTTGTGCTTTCGGAGGTTGAAGGGATTGAATAACTTGTATTTTTATAGGATCTACTTTAACACCCTTTTCTGATATATAATATCCTATAACAATACCTCCTCTCATCATCATGAACACTTTTCAAAAGAGAGGTTTTTATCTTGGTATCTAACCAAAACTCTTTGCAAGCTTGAAAAGGTTTCTTCAAAGATATTACCATAGACTGTGAAGTCATCCATATAGAATTCTATAGATTCATTGATTAAATTAGCAAATATAGAGAAAAAATCTCTTTGAAAAGTGGTAGGTGCATTTTATAATCTGAAAGGTAATATTTTATAAGCATAGGTGCCTACTAGACATGTGAAGATTATATTTTTATGATATTCCTTAGCTATGGAAACTTCATTATAGCCACTAAAATCATCCAAAAAGTAGAAATATTTCTTTCCATACAAGGTGTCATGAACTTGATCAATGAATGGCAAGGGAAAATAGTACACATAAATCCTCCTTTTACCATTCTTTTTCGGGACTACCATAAGAGGTGACACACATTGACTATTAGAAATTGGATATACAAATCCTACCTTAAATAGTTCAATTATTTGTTCTTGAACCACGTATTTCATAGCTGGATTTAATATTATTTGATGTTGTCTTACTAGATAACATCCTTATTGGATAAAAATACAATGGATACAAATATTTGGATGTATAACTTTCATATCCTCATAGTTCCATGCAAATGTTGATTGACATTTTTTAAGCACATCTATTAATTGTGATTCTTGTATGCTTGTGAGCTCATCACTGATATTCAGAGTTCTTCCAAGTGTGATATCTATTTGCTTGCATTTTATCGTGTTTGCATCTATCCCCATTATCTCATGTTCAAGAATATTCAAGTAATAGTCATATGGTATCATTTGTTGAGATTGAATTGTGCTTGCCTCACTAATAGCCATAGTATATTCAGATGAACAACCATTATCTTGACCTTGATCTTCTTTTTTATTTCCTAATAGTAATGGTAATGGTCCCTCAACCTCTTGTTGAAGTTGTTTGCTTAGAACATTGATTAATAAGGTTTAGATTTCATCAAAATCATAAGAGAAATCATACCATAATTGCTTTGGAAATTCTTCTTCTATTGTTGATTTAGGGAATAGGCTAAGGTCTTTAGTATTCATACCATCATAAATAATAATATTTCATGATCTACAACTAATGTAAGCATCAGTTGTTTCCAGTTATGGGTGCCCTAGAATTAAGGGATGTCCCCCTAAATTTTTCTTGGGTTGTAATACTATAATGTTTATAGGGTATTCCCATGAAATTATAGAGACTATAAAATCTTCTAGTTTTCCTTCTAGCTTAACAATAGACCTATATGCAAGTTAGAGTAAAATAGAAATTGATTGCAATTTATGTACCCCTAAAGATTCCACTATTTCTTTAGTCATGACATTAATAGCGGCTCCTAAATTGACTAAAATATTTTGAAAGGCTATGTCACCAATGTGTACCATGTGTATAGGTATTATAGGATCTATGTATTTTGGTAATGACCTACCTCTCGTTATTATATTACATAGTTATCTAATTAATTGAATAGTTTGGGATTCTTTCTTCTTTTTCCTTCCTAAATTTATACATTTGTTTGTAATGTGCTTCGAATAGATGGGTATATCCTTGATGTACTGTAACAAATGGATCTTGATAGTAACATTTTATAATTCTTGAAGGAAGATAAAGGCTGGCTTAGATGGTTCTTTTGGTATTTCCAGTCTTTGTGGAAATGATATCTCCAATTCATTCCATTGAGGAATTTGGATCTCTTGCTATTTTGTTGGATTTTTTTTGGAGAATTTTCTATTTCCTTTTCATTTTTATCCTCCTTTTTAAAAAAATATGTAGTGGGATTATCAAGCTCTATGATAGTTACATTGTTTTCCAATACTTTTCCTAATCTCAATTGAATTTGTTGACAAGGTGATACAAATATAGAACATGTCTCACTAGTTGCATAGGATTTTTAAATGTTCTTGTTGTTGTTAGGATTAATAATTGGTTGAGCTAGAAGATGAGGTTGCTTGATAGGGCATTCTCTAAGGTTGTGTTTTTTCCTACATCTATGATAATATATTTATTCACTATCCTATTCTTTTGGCTTCCTATCCTTTAAATCCAAATATGTAGTCAAGTTACTTAACAAATCAATTTTTAAACCTTCCCAAATATTTCCAGTTTCTACTCTTATCACTCCTCCTATGGATGTTGTAGCACCCTAAAATTGGTGCAGTTAAACCTTAGTAAAAAGATAAGATTTGAATTTTAACCCCAAAACTGTCCGTTACCCACTCCCCTTATTTTTCATGCTATTTTTAGGATTTTTTTTTACCATTGGACGATATCATTGACGATCAAAAGAAATCATCCCAGATCAGATAAATTTTTCTAGAACAAAATGTCCAAATGATTTCGTCCCAAAATTGATTTTCATAATTAGCTTATGTTTCAACAGCTTCTCTAACTTGGGTAGAAAGCGTGTCTGCGTGGTTAGAGTCTCTCCCGTTGGAGATCTCCCAAATTGGGATGATCTCCAACCTCCTAACCTCACCCTAATCCTATATAAACTAGGATTTTCTTAGTTTATCCCCCTGGCTGGCTGATTTTCCCTACAAATTTAGTTTCTTGTGCATTAGAACACCTTCGTACCTTCGTTTGCATTGTGTATTTCAAGTTTTATTGTAGGAATTTTACTATTTTTTAGCTGGAGCAAGCTCGGATCATCGCTGGCAATTCCAGATGATTTCAGACGATCCTGTCGCAAATCGACAATGATCTCGTACAATTGGAGACGATCTCGACTATAGTCTAGATTGGGGGTGATCAGAGCCCAGAGTTTGCATTATTTTATCTTCTCTCTTCGTTTACTTATGCATTAACTTAGTTTATTCTATTTCTGCATTCTAGAGTTCACATTATTTAGCATAGATGCATGATGAAGTTAAAATAAATTATTAAATTAATGCATTTTATTTAATCGTTATCTGGATCTATCATTTAGGTAGGTTTACTATTATTTATATCATTTCCCCTTGCTTTTGCAGTTGCATTTTTTGTCTTTGGTATCTATTTTTGTTATTGCAGGTTTCTAATGAATTCTTCTGACGAATTCATCAGGTTGACGATGATCGCGTATGATCTCAGATGACCGACTATGATCTAAGATGATTATGTGCAATTACAGATTATTATGTAATATTTGAGATGATCTAGACTTCTACAAACCTTAGAATCTTCATCAGACATCCAAAATTAGGTATAGTCTGTCTTATTTAGCATACTTTCTATGTTTATCACTTGTTCATGTTTTTTGTATCCATATAAATCAGCATTGGAATATAGAATAGCTTAGATTCATCTTGGCAAAACCTAGGATATGAATGATTAAAGTATAAAATGAACACATCAAACTCATTCTCAACCTAGGCATGGAAACTACCACTCAAAGTTTCCTGGTGAACCCACCATCCGTCAAAAATTCACCTTTATACCCCTCCCCCGAGAGGCACGACCTTTTTTTTCTTTTTTTTTTGTGGAAAACATCCCAAAAGTGATGCCACTTTCGGGTAAGACCCAAGGAGACAGGGGTATCCATTCCACCAAAAATTCCTAGGACTCGGACCTGTCCTACCACCTTTGACATACTCAAGGAGCAAACAAACACAGAAAACCAAATTAAAAAAATTAAATAACAACAAAAATAATAAAATAAAATAAAATAAAAAACATGCTCCTTGAGTGTGTCAAAACCAAAAGCACAACCAAACACGCACAATAATATAAAAGAAACCACAACACAAACCACATAGAAAAACACAAGAACCACATAACAAAACACAAACAAGACAAAAACAACACAACACTACAAAGACATAACCCAAAAAAACATGAAAAATAAACACAACAAAAACCTAAAAAATAAAATAAAAATAAAAACAACCAACAATAGACAATAAACAAAAACAAAAAACATAGAAAACACTCACACAAAAAAAAATGAAATAACACAAACAAAGAGAAACCCAAGAACAAGAACGAAAAAAACACAAGAACAATAACAAAAATATAAAAAAAAAAAAAAAAAAACAACCAAAACACAAGAACAACAAAAAACAACACAAAGAACACAAAAATAAAACAAAACAAAACAACCCACCCACCTTAAGAAACTAAACAAAAAAACAAAGAAGACAAAAGAAAAAAAATGAACAAAACAATGACCTATCTAGACCAAAAGACTATTAATGCAAGAATCAACAGAGGAAACAAAATAAAGAATAGAATGAGCTAGGGAACTAAAAAAATTGAATGAACCAAAGAGAAACAAAAAAAAAAAAAAACAAGAAGAAACTATAGGTACCTTCAGAACTAGAGCCATCCAAATAAATGATAGAAATAAAAGCTTCCCTAATTTGAGAAGCCCACCATATAGGAGGGTGGCCATAAAAAGTAAGATCACCTTTGTCCAAAGCCCAATTTTTTATCTTTGACCACATGATTGTAATCAACTTTCAAAAATCCCATCTGAATTAACTAAATCTTCTCAATAATTCTTTTTATTCTCCAATCCACCTTATGATTCTTAGAATGAGTCTTTAAGAGATTAATCATAAGTTGAGAGTCAGACTCAACTAACACCTTTTCCCAACCAACCTTAGTAGCCTCCTGAAGGCCTCTAAGGATACCATACCCCTCAGAAAGGTTATTGGAAAGAATACCCAAATTCTCAACAAAAGTAAAAATTAGGGAGCCATCTGAAAGTCTACCAATTCCTCCCACACTGGCTTTTCTAGGGTTCCCTCTAGAGGATCCATCAATATTGAATTTTCCAAAATCCTTAGGAAGAGGTTGCTAATTTCTAGTCATATCCATCTTACTAATACTCACATTCCTTTTAATATGGTTGCCCTTAGAAGGTTTAATCTTCAATATTTTCATCACTTGATACCATCTTTGGTGGGAGTTTTGGGGGTGATTAAGGAGTTGATGGACTGATTCAACTAAGTTGGCTATGGTTTTTTGCCAAATATAGTGAATATCCTTCCTATATTGATTAAAAATTCGGTTGTTCCTTTCATTCCAAATATTCCAAAGAAGAATGGTAGAACCCATCCAAACTAACTGCATAATAAAATGATCAACACCCTCTTGATTATGCCAATCCCTCCAAAGTCGTTCAAAAGTGAAAAAATTGGACCACTGTAAGCCAAGTAAAGTTGCCATTCTCCTCCATAGCCTGGAGGCTAAAGTACACTCAATAAAAATATGGTTGATATTTTCTACATTCTCTTCACACATTTCACATCTAAAAGGGCCATGAAAACCACACTTCATAAGATGCTCACCAGTAAGCACCCTACGATGCAATAAAATCCAATTAAAGAACCTCACCTTAGGCCAAATATTTTGAGCCCACAATTGAGAAAATATGTCAGAAGAATGGTTGGGATTATTATGGCATAAGGTCAAATAACCTTGAGCAACTGAATACTCACCCTTAGTAGTGTCGTTCCATCAAAAACAATATTTTTCATGGGACCAAGAGAGGGATCTCATATGAAGGATGCCTTGGATATCTTGTCTTTACCTTTCTGGGATTTGAATAGGCCAGTCCTCAATAGGGATCCAATATCTATCAACCTTTGAATCACCAATATGTTACCGATAGTAATTAGCCACCTTTATCCAATTAGTTGGGTGAAGTTCCTCCATCCAAGGCCTCCAATCAGGAAACTGAGTTATCAAAGGCTTGTGACCATCCCAAGAATCTGTCCAAAAATTTGCATGTTGACCATTATGAATGATCCAAAATAATTTTTTCTTTATCAAATCCTCACCAGTCTTAAGAACTTCTAAAATGGGAGAACCTTTGGTAGGAATTTGATAGCGAACAAGGTCTCCAGGACTTTTTTTCTTAGCATATTTAGCACATAGATTATTGGCCCAAAGAGCATTGGGGTTATGCAACATCCTCCAATATAATTTAGCAACTAAAGATTTGTTGTTATTAATTAAATACCAGAATACTAACCCCCCTTCACTCTTAGGAAGACATAAAGTATCCCATTTCACCAAGGCCCATTTTCTTTTCTCCTTAGTACCACTCTAAAGGAAACGATGACTGATTTGATCCAATTCTCGAAGAACATCCTTTGGGATATTCAAAACGAAAGAAACATAAATAGGAATAACTTGAAGGACTGATTTTACCAAGGTGATTCTACCCCTAGAAGAAAGCCACTTGTTGGTCCACTTTCCAATTTTCTTCTTGACTTTGTCCAAAAACCAGTTCCAATCTTTATTTTTCTGCCTTTGAATATTTATGGGAATACCTAAATAAGTGATTGGAAGAGAGGTCTTCTTAAATCTTAATTTATCCAAGACCATGGATTCCTGTCTAGCAGAGCAGTGAAAGAAAATAACTTTAGATTTGTCTTCATTGATCAACTGCCCAGTAGCCTTAGAAAAATAGCTAATGATTTGCTTAATAGTAGAAGCTTACTTAACTGTAGCTTTACCTAAAAGGGTAGAGTCATCCACAAATTGAAGATGAGAGATAGCTTTAGCTCCATAAGCAATGGTAACTCCGTCAAGGGTTTTGTTTTCCCTATTTTTGGTTATAGTCCTACCCAAGCATTCAACAAGAATGATGAATAAATAAGGGGATAGCGGGTCACCTTGCCTAATACCTCTGGAAGCTGGGAAAGACTGAGAAGGCCTACCATTGATAAGAACTAAGTAGAAAACTAAAGAGATACATCCAATAATCCAACCCATCCAATCCTTAGAGAAACCAAATTGCCTCAAAACTTTGATAAGTGCCAATCCACTCTGTCATAAGCTTTGGATAAGTCTAACCAGATGAACATA
Source organism: Wollemia nobilis (assembly GCA_028583015.1). NCBI lineage: Eukaryota > Viridiplantae > Streptophyta > Pinopsida > Araucariales > Araucariaceae > Wollemia > Wollemia nobilis. Next base: position 9,873,281 of record JAQPPZ010002937.1, on the reverse strand, counting down.
GAAGGAGAATTTTGCATATCCATGGAATGGATGGCTTCCTGAGCAAGAACTATCTCATATACTATTTGACGTCCTTCCACATATCCCCCTTGCTCTAGGGAAATAATCTTATGCAAAAGATGCTTCAACCTTTCTGCCATGATTTTAGTAATAATTTTGAGAACATTACATAAAGCAATAGGTCTAAAAGCTAAGATATGATCAACCTCTTGAGCTTTTGGAACAAGAGTAATATAAGTTTTATTGATAACCTTCAAAATTTCTTTGGATTTCCTGGCTTCTTCCACCACCTCTAATAAATCAACATGAAGGATATCCTAGAACTCTTGGTAGAACTCAATAGGAAAACCATCAGGACCTAGGGTTTTCCATTTTTGTATTTTAAAAACTACTTGTTGAAGCTCATTGATATTAACAGGAGCAGTCAAAATAGAGTTCTCCTCAAAAGTGATAAGAGAAGGGATTTCTTGAAGAACATTTTTTTGTGAAGCTGAGTCAAGAGGAGTAGCAGCAAAAAATATTGGAAAAGTAATAAAAAACAATAGATTTCATGCCATCCCAAGTCAAGAGGTGCAAACTTCAAAGGGCCTCTCAGTTCAAGGTATTGTCCCATCCTTCTTGCATCCCTCTTTTGGGCATGGATCCAATAGCCTGAAGGTAAGGATGCAAAAAATTTGGAGCGATACATTTTGGTGAACCCAACGTGAAAACTAAAACCTTTTGAAAACAATCCAAAAAAATAAAAATAAATGCATTTAGAATCATCAGACAAACAATTAAGATTGCATATCATATTTAGATGGTATATTATAATAAAAAACAAGCTATCACCATTAATGTTGAAAATCAATTAAAAACCGTAGAGATTACTTTTGTGCTTACAGTACCTCAAACAAATAGGGTTCAACCTTTGTGGGATGAACTTGATAGGAGATTAAGTATTATTTTGTCTAGATCAACCAAATTTAGGAAAATCAAGAGGTTTGTCCTAGGTAGAATCTTGGATCCTGATAAAGTAACCTTATGAAAGCACGATGATATGGAAGCAAAAAGGGAAAGCTAACATCCGATATGCAAACAAAGAAACCTAACTTAGCACTAAATCCTAAAAACTTGAAAGTGCATGAAAAGAGGGAAAAGCATGATCGAATAGAACTGAAACAAATGTGAATAAAAAGAGGACAGCCCTTTTATTGATGTGTTTCAAACTCGATTACAATGCGCATCCTCCCCTTCCAAGGGTTAGGAGCGTTCAACCATTTTTTCTAATTACATCCATGGGCGCCTTTCCTTCTTCCACGTGCCCACATGTAAAATGGATGGACCAAATGTCACCATCGCTTGCATTGATGAATCTGGACTCCTCGTTGCTCCTTCGACGTCCAAACCCTACATTCAAAAAGAACAAAAACGATCAGTAGCACCTGTGGATGGAACAAAGCATGCAAATCCCCAAGCCTACACTAAATGAATGAGAAAAATGGATTAAAATATGATCAAAACAAGTCCAAATGCTATGAAAATTTGATAGGGGTATCAAGATATAACTAAAAGGGCATTTCAAAAAGAACATTCAGGAAATTCCTTGCCATTTTGAATTCATTCCGGGGCGGGACGAATTTGCCTACAACAAAACGCCAAAAAGGTACTGTCCCAATGTCCTGCCTTGAAAGCTCCAAAAAACTTGCAAACTTGGGGTTAGCTAATTGGGGGCATTTTGGGAAGACCTAGATGGTTGGATTTTCCCAATTTGACCTCCATCAACGGGAATTTGATGTTTCTTATCTGCAAGTTAGTGAGAGCGAAAATGTGATAGCATAATGGCAATTAGTCAAAACAAAATGAAATCAAAATTGTAGACTACCTAAACAACATAGAAATCAAATGCAAGAAAGGAAAATTACCGAAAGCAAAATCTGCTACAAATTCCCAATCATTCCTAAAAGAGGCGATTAGGCCTGTGGCAGTGTGGGGCGCCCTAGTGGGCCACTCACCGTTTGGGGCCTGATTTCGGTGCCAATCCACTTGGGATGGGTCCAAAATCCCTTACAAGGTATTGTCAACAGATTAGGGGGTATTCTGTGGTCAAATTTTGGGTGTTGGGCTTGAGATTGTCCTCTCAAAAGTCACCCAATGACCTCCCCTCTAAATGAGATCAAGGATGTGAGAGGTGCAAATCCAAAAGGTGTGAGGCGTATAAATAAAATGGCAGTACTTCATTGCTCTAAAATGCTCCTACTCTGTATATCTTGGGGTGAGGAAACTCACCAGTTTATAGACCTGGAGGCCTCTTGAAATGGGCATGCAAGGGCACCACGTGGCAGCCATGCCCTCCCAGGGGGAAGGAGATTCCTCCTTGAATTGGGACTTCATGACTGACCTTGCAGATGCCTCTAACACTTAAAAATGCTCACCCATACTCCCATGCGATGAAGGAAGCATTGGGTGGTAGATCCGAGCTGCCATTTGTCAAGATTTGACTTTTTACCCGTCAAACCTGCAATTTGCCCCACCTTGGAGCGAATTCAAAATTTGTCCCTGGGAGGGGCGAATCCCATATTGAATTCATCCCAAGGTGGGACGGATGCTTAGCAAAGTGCTTGAAGGTGCCAAATTAACCTCTGACCTTCCAAAACTGTTGTGAGAGTGGTTAGGACCACTGTTTGACCTCTGGGGGCTGCCCTTGGGGCTGTGTGTCAAAGCGATCAGTGTTTGCAGTCACATAATCAGATTGGTGCTATTTTGGTGTCTATAAATTCCCCTTTTTGGGATGCGCTATGCATGGCGCAACGTCGAGCAAAAATAGATAACCAAAGCACTAATGATTAGGGTTTCTTAGTAACCTAACCAACTTTTTATGCCCCAAGTATGGAAAGGGCATGCATTCTTGAATTCTTGCTTCTGACGAGCGAAGGAACTCCATTTAAGTGTTAACCTTTTTTGATGAGGTGTTACTTTATCTTGGACATTGATCAGTCATGAATAGGCAAAGGGCACAACCTTTTGTCTGTGGGAACCTTGATTTCATGATTCATGAATGCCAAATGATTGATCAGCTTGTGATTATTGCTTGTTTACTACCCCAAGCAAGAGCGAGATTGTCTTTGTCAATGATTATTTGAATGCATGCTATTTCCATGATTGGGTATGTATTTTTTGATTGGTGACTACGTGTGACTACCCCCTCAAGCGACGAATCGATGAGGGAATGACCTTCATGAGAAAAGTGAAGAGTCGCTTGACCCAAGATGACTTGTGCAAAGGGTTCCTTTAGATTCTTATCCTTGAATGTGTGTGCATTTTTTTGACATTTAGACCTGTTTTTGGTGGGTGTTAACCCTTTTGGCGACACCGTTTGGAGCTGAAATTGTCAAAAATTTGTCTTCTCGTGGAGTGGTCCGGCCATGGTGGCCTTCTTAGGGAGTAGGATGGTGATGATTTATAACCCCAACGTCTATTTTGGATGCCAATAATGTCAAGCGTGAAGGCGCCTTCATTCGGAAATGTTATTACTAATTTTTGGGTGGGTTTTTGACCCTTTTGGCAATGTCATTTGGGGACGAAATTCTCGAAAATCCATCTTCTTGTGGAGTAGTCCAACTATTGTAGCCTTCTTACGAAATAGGATAGCGAGGATTTGTGACCCTGACATCTATTTTGCATTCCCGGGATGTCAAGTGCCAAAGCACTCTCATCGAGCAAGTTTATTAGCTATTTTGGTGCATTTTTGTTCAATTTTTGCTATTTTTTAAAAATTTTGCCCTGAATTCATTCTGGGGTGGGACGAATTCTAGCTTAGTATTCGTCCCAGGGTGGGACAAGTGCTAACCAGAGTGCTCGTCCCAAGGGGGGATGAATATAAGCTAAAAAGGCTTATTTAAAGGCCAAAACTAGGGTTTGGGCTCATTTGCATCTGAATTTTCTTGCGATTTGGAGCTTTGGGGAGGAGAAGATTAATTCTGCGAAGCGAAGCACTACCAAATTTCTCTCAATATCATGAGTGCACAAACCATATCGAGCGACAGAGCTAAAGCGAGACCAGTAAGTGCTCCTTTAGTGTTATTGCTTTTGTTATGTGTTTTTGAAATTGTAAGTGATTTGTTTATTTTTCTTTTGTGATGATGTTTTCTTAAAATTAAAATGGAAACCCTAAAAACTGAACTGAACACAAACCAAGACTTTAGCTGAAAATTGAACTGAGGACGAAGCTAAAACCTAGGTGAAAAATCTTTATTTTTGCTTTTAACTAAAACCCTAGGATAAACGGGACGAAAAACCCTAGTTTTTTAGGCTGAGCTTGTCAGTTGTAAAACGTAGGTGAAAACCCTAGGTTAAAAACTATTATTTTAATTTTGTGTTGTTTGTACAGACTTTTTAAACTAAAAATACATAAATCCTGAGACTCACAACTGTATAAACCTTAGGACTAACAAATTAATTTTTTTAAGTTTTTTGTTTTGTTTTTAAATTTATCAGTTAGGATTAAAACCCTAGAACTGACAAATTAATTTTTGTAAAATTTGTTTTGTTTTGTTTTTAAATTTATCAGTTAGGATTAGAAACCCTAGAACTGACAAATTAATTTTTGTAAAATTTGTTTTGTTTTTTTTTTTTGTTGTATAGTTTTTTCATGATTTAATGTTTTTGTGTTGTTTTCTTTTACAGGTTGTTAAGAGCCGGTACTGTGTATCTACTACTTTTGCTAAAGCATCGGGGTCGCTAACTATGGCTGAATAGGATTGGCTTGATGCCCTTGGGCTCAAGCAGGTGGCTCGAATGGAGCCTGTGGTCAGGGATCGGGCCTATCTGACGGCCCTGATCAACCTATGGGATCCCCGGACCAACACCTTCCATCTCCCAATAGGGGAGATGACAATGACCTTGGAGGATGTTTATAGACAGACTACCAATCATAACATCACCATGTGACCAGTGGACAACTGTACTGATACGATGCTTCGGGCATGAGGAGGAGCTGGGCGTTGAGAACCCAGTGGAGATGGCAGAGGCTGACTACCAGATGGGTGAGATTCTGGTCCAATGGTGGCTAGAGAGGGGGGTGTTGGGGGTGAGGCACACATTCCTTATGGGCCTCATTTCCAACATTCTGGTACCTAAATTGTTAGGTGTGAGGTTCTCGTGGAACCTACTAGATGTGGTTTGGTGACTGATAGAGTGCCTAACTAAGGCACCGCTGATCATGAGGTGGGGGTAGACATTCCTGGCACAAATTTATGGTGAGCTATACGAGGTTCGCTGCCATAGGTGAAAGGGTATTAGCTACAACTATCTGTTGCAGAGCTAGGCTTGGCAACACATAGCGATGGAGAGGCTAGCTGGGTTACCATGGACAACTAGGGTGGAGATGGAGGATAAGGAGATAGGTTATGCGATGTTGTGGTGGTGGTCTAAGGAGCAAGGATAGAGTCGGTGGTGGGCAGGTGTCGTAGGGCACTATGCGGATGCCTTCACTAGGCTTACTCCAAGGGAGGTGTTTTGGCACCCTTATCGAGATTGTCCAGCATAGCTAGAGGCTAGAGAGTGGCTTCGATGGGTACGCATGGAGTGATGGCTGATCGGGCAACATGGGACCAAGCATGAGTTCTTCCCTTATAGTTAGGTGACACGATAGTTTGGGGTGCACCAGGGGTTTCTTGGTGAGCCCGTGGTCTATCGGCATTGGGGGGACGATATAACTCTAGATCGACCCATCATTGCACCACTAGGCAAGGACTCAAATGCGATGATCGACGTCTCAAACATGGATGACGTCAGGACTACTGTAGAGTATGACCAATGGTGGGTACTATTGCAATGGTAGGGAGAGGGGCCACTAAGAGGTGTGAAGGTAGCATCAACAGGTGGGGAGGGTGTCGAGGCACCAAGAGAGGCTTGGGGAGCTCCTCAAGAGGATGTAGATATGGTGGAGGTGGAGGATGAGGATGTGGATTTGGGGGTTCTAGATCAACCGGAGATGTAGGACATCACAGAGTAGTGGGAGCCAGAGAAGGCTACTGTTCCAGAGAGTCCCATGCCTCAGGCGGATACAGAGGGCATGAAGTCTGGGTTATGCGCTGAGAATGCATGGTTGGTGGAGCTGCTGCGAAGGCAAGATGAGTAGTTGGGGGAAGCGTTGCAGGAGAGGGATCTCCTATGGGCTCAGCTGGTGAAGCAAGAGAGTGCATTCGCTGCACACCACCAGGGGGATGGGGACACTAGTGCTACATAGGAGAGAGATCTACTGACATAGTTTGCGCAGTGCGATGATGTAGTAGCTTACTACCATCGATGGGAGACAGAGTGGTTGCGACGGGAGGCAAGTTGGTCTCAATGGGAGGCAGATTGGTCTCGACATTAGCTGGATATGGAGGGATATATTATCTGTATCAATGGGTGGTTACCTAAGCCCTCAGGAGGTGGCTCTTCATGTCAAATGAGGGACAGTGGTACTGAGTAGTCAGCATCATCTGGTCACAGGCGATTGGATGAGGGAGGCGATAGTAGGTGTGATGCGGGGGCTAACAGTAGCTTCCCTAAGGGGTCCCATAGGACCCACACCATGGGGGGTAGTTCCAATCGCATAGATCCTATGTGATCATGGTGGCCGATGCCTTAGGCTAGGTGGTTTTAGGATTTTGGATTTTGTTGCGGGGTCAGAGGACCAACTCTTTGTAGCTTGCAAACATTTTTGATGATATATATATACAGATGTGATTTTGTTTATGCGCATGTCATGATTAGATGTTATGCATGATGATTGATGAATATGGATGTATGCATGTGAATTTATAGTGATGAATGCATATGTTGTTGATGAATGCAGATGTTTCTAATTTATATGATATGCAGATGGAATGGATGGATTAAATTTGTGATGTTTGGTAGTCACACCATAGATTATGCAGAACTTTATGGCTTTTTGTCCTAGGCAATTGCTACGGTGAATAGCTTTATAGGCATACATGGTTTTTTTTTTTTGGCAAGACTAAAATATAGCAAGTTGGTTTCAAATGTAGTTAAGGTTTTCTGAGACTTGGATGTTTTAACTAACTAGCCATGACTGTACTTTATCTCACAAGACTTTTGAACAAGGTATGAATCAGACTTATTTTGGACCAAGTTATTTCACATCCCTATGTGTGCAATTGGGTTCATTTATGTGGTGTTGGTTAAGATACCGCCAATTCCAGATAGGCTATCAACCAAACCTGTACTGAGGATCACTTGATTATCTCCACTAACTCCTTTGTTGTATTTAGTCAGATTAATCTGTGGTGCTATCATAGGATGTTATAAGCTAGCTCATCCACATGCAAACATTGATCTGCACACAAGTTAATGTGGCAGATATATCGTCATGCGAGAGGTTTACCACCAGTGACCGATAGGCTATCAACCAAACCGGTACTGAGGTTTGCCTCATGACTTGTTAGAATGCTGAGAGTTCCAGGGATCCAAGTTCAACTCCCTTCTTTTCTTTAATTGTATTGGGATACTTGCTCTTTTGTAGTGATAAAAATCACTGTTTATTTTTGTATTAATTTTTCTTTTGAACAAGGGATTAGGATGTGGAGTGACAAGAATCACTATTGTTTGTGTCTTTTGATGTGTGCACTTTGGGATATCAAATTTTGGAGTTTTGACTTTTACAAATTGTTCTCATGTTTTGCAATATTTGTTTTTTTTTTTTTTTTTTTGTTGAGAACTTTTGGGATTCTTGGGGAATTGGGTAGGGAGGATGCTTGTAATTTTGCCAACTCTCAGCATTCTTGGGGTCATTCGCATAGGGGGGTGAGCAAGATAATCGTTTCACTTATGGTGACCTAGATTGCTTTGCAGGTATCATCTTTCGTTAAGACAACTTGGGAATGTTTTATGTGTTTGAATTTGTGATGGGATGCTATGTAACAAGGTGTGATCCAAGTGGAATTCTACCTATGTAAAATCTGTCTGACTTGGTATAGTATGTGGCTAGTGTAGCACCCTAAAATTGGTGCAGTAAAATTGTCATAATTACATTCACCTTAGTAAATATTTTAAATTCAAATTTTAACCTCCCAAACCGCCCGTTAACCGTCGGGTAATCCGTTTCCCCCTTTTCTATGCTATTTTTAGAGGTTGTTTTTATTGTTTGACGATATCATCGCCGATCAGACGATATCGCCCTAGATCTGACGATTTTTTCTGGGCTAGGACGTCCAGACGATCTTGTCGCAAAACTAATTTTTCACAATTAGCTTCTGTTCCAACGGGCCTCTAATCTAGGTAGAATCATGTCTGCACCGTTAGAGACCCTTACCCATTGGAGATCTCCCAAATAAGGATGATATCCAACCTCCTAACTACTCCCTTAAGCCTATTTAATCATTAGGACCTTCCCTTCCCAACCCCTGGCTGAAATTCTCTATAACTTAACTTCATCCATGTAAAATCATCCTAAGTTTTCATTTGCAATAGTCCTATATCAATTTTGTTGTAGGTACCATCTTGTTTTTTAGCTGGAGCAAGCTAAAAGCACGAGATTCCAGAAGCAAAAGGAAAACTATAACTATGCAATATAATACGAAATGTAACGCTTTAATCCTATGCACAAAAACAAGGAAAGGAGATAAATTGGAAATGAAAGAAAAGATGTAAGGAAATCATAGCCCTCTTTATTCAAATTTCTTATCCTCGGTTACATAGACGTCTCCTCCATTTTAAGGGGCTAGGAGCGTTAAATTGGTCTTTGTTACAATTTGTGGCATAGTCTTCCTTCTTCCGCATGCCCATGTTTGGAATGGGCGGGCCAAATGTTGTCGTCGCTTGCGTTGGTAAGGTAGACTCCTCGCCTCTCCTCTAATGCTGCAACTCTGCACTCAAAGAAACAAATAAGAAAGTCAGTAGCACCTGTGTATGAAAAATAAAATATGAATCTAACGATGGTTGAAATGAATCTAAATGAAATGAAAAACTTGACAAAAGCATAAAACATGAAACTAAAAGAAATACCACGATTATGAAAGCACAAATCGCCAGTAAGTGAACTAGCAGCACTTCGTCGCTCAAAATGCTCCTTCTCTGTATCTTTTTTTGGGTGAGAAAACTCACCATTTTTATAGACCCAAGGGGTCTTTTTGAATTAACATGCAAAAGTGTTTCTTTGCATGAATGTTTTTGTTTGTGAAGAGAAGACTTCTTCTTGATCAAGGGCTTCTTAACTGCCTCTGTGCATGTCTTTGCATGTTTTAGCAAAGCTCACTTGCACTCCCATGCAATGAAGGGATAGCTAAGTGGCAAATCTGAGTTGTCTTAAAAAGCTTACTCTCCTTCCCATGCAGGGAAGGGAAAGTCAATTGGCAGATGTGTGTTGTCAAAAGAACTCACTCGTACTCCTATGTCATGCATGAAAAGTTGAGTGGTAGTTCTGAGTTGTCATGCGCTGAGGTCTAAATTTTTGTTGGTCAAACCTGGCGTTCGTCCCACCTCGGAGCGAGCGCTAATAATCGTCCCTGGGTGAAACGAGTACAAATCCATACTCGTCCTTGGGTAGGACGAGTACAAATTCGCACTCGTCCCTGGGTGGGACGAATAAGAAATAAAGTGTCTAAAAGGTGCCAAACTGATTTTTGACTTGTAAAACTGCTTGTGTAAGTGGTTAGAACCACTTGTTTAACCTCTCGGGGGCTACCACAGGGGCTGTGTGTGTCAATGTGATCAGTGTTTGTAGTCACATAATCGGATTAGTGTTGTTTTGGTGTCTACGAGATGCCCCTTTTTGGGAAGCGTTGTGCATGGCACAGCGTCGAGCAAAAATAGATAACCAAAGCACTAATGATTAGGGTTTCTCAGTAACCTAACCAACTCTTGATGCCCCAAGCATGGAAAGGGCATGCATTCTTGAATCCTTGCTTTTGACGAGCTAAGGAATTTGAGTTCAAGTATTAACCTATTTTGGTGAGGTGTGACTTGAGCTTGGACATTGATCAGTCATGAATAGGCAAAGGGCATAACCTTTTATCCACGAGGGAACCTTGTGTTCATGCTTCGGGAATGCCAATTTTTTGATCAATTGTGTGATTATTGCTTGTTTGCTGCCCCAAGCAGGAGCGTGATTGTCTTTGTCAATGATTCTTTGAATACATGCCATTGCCTTGATTGGGTGTGTTGTTGATTGGTGACTTAAGTGTGACTACCCCCTCAAGCGACGAATCGATGAAGGAATGACTGACATGAGAAAAGCGACGAGTCGCTTGACCCAAGATGACTTAAGTGAGGGTGCCTTCAGATGTTGTCCATTGAATGCGCGAGCAATTTCTCAATTTTTTTTGTGGACCTATTTTTGGTGGGTGTGAACCCATTTTGGGATGCCATTTGGGGGTAACATGGGCAAAAATCCGTCTTCTCGTGGAGCGGTCCGGCTATGGTAGCCTTCTTGGGGAGTAGGATAACGACAAGGTAGACCCCAACATCAATTTTCTAATGCGAAGAGGTTAAGTGCAAGAGCACTTTTGTCCGACAATTTTTAGTGTTTTTGTTGGCATTTGTCATTTTTATATTTTGGTTGTTTTGTTGTGTTTGTTTGTTTTTTTTTTATATTTTGGTTGTTTTGCATGTTTTTATGTATGTGTTTGATGTATGCAGAGGCGATTATGAATGTGATGTTTTTAATTTGTATGATGTATGGATAGGGAATGAATGAAATGAGGTGTTGATGATGTGTCGATGCACCATAGGCTGTACAAGATTTGGTCGACTTGCTATACTAATGGGATGACTTTGTGAAATGACTTTGCATGTGAAAACTTTGTTTTTGTATTTTGCATATATTTTGATGGTGATGTACGGAATAAAATGTGACAGTTGTTTTTAAAATGTAGTTAAGCTTTTCTTAGATTCAGATATTTTAACTAACTAGCCAAGACTGTACATTTATCTCGTAAGACTTTTTGAACAAGGTATAAATCCGACTTGAATTTAACCAAGTTATTTCACATCCTTGTGTGTGCAATTGAGTTCGTTTATGTGTTATTCATCAGGGTACCACCAGTGCCAGATGGGCTTTCAACCGAACCTGTACTGAGGATCACCTAATTAGCTCCACTAACTCCTTTATTGTATTTAGTCAGATTTGTCTGCGATGCTATCTAGGATACCATAAACTAGCTCATCCACATGCAAACATTGATCTATACACAAGTTAATGTGACAGATATATCATCATGCGGGAGGTTTACTATCGGTGGTGATAGGCTATCAACCAAACCGGTACTGAAGCTTGCCTCATGACCTGTCGAAATGCTGAGAATTCCAGGGATTCAAGTTCGAATCCCTGCTTTTCTTCAATTGTATTGGGATACTTGCTCTTTATAGTGATAAGATCACTATTTATTTTTGTTTTATTTTTTATTTTTTTTTGAGCAAGGGATAGGGAGTGACGAGAATCACTACTGTACGTGCCTTTTGATGTGTGCACTGTAGGATGTCAATTTTGAATGTTTTGACGTTTTGCAAATTGTTGATGTTTTGCAACTTTTGAGAACTTGGGATTCATGGGGAATTGGGTAGGGAGGATGCTTGTCCTTTTTCCAACTCTCAGCATTCCTAGGGTCATTCGCACAGGCGGATAAGCAAGATAGTTGTTTCGCTTATGGTGACCTGGATTACGGTGCAGGTTTCATCTTTCGTTCACACAACTTAGGAATTTTTGTATATGTGTGTTAATTTGTGTTGGGATGCTACGTAACAAGGCATGGTCCAAGTAAAACTTTCTCGTGTAAAATGCAGCTTAGCGTATGCAGTTTGTGGCTAGAAATTTAAAGACATCTGAATGACGAAAACCCTATATACATTAGGTGACACTGATGATGCTAAAAATAAAAGGGTGATATGCTGGATGTAGGTGTTTATGAAAATAGATCTAAGGTGGAAATGAGGGAATTGCCAAATAATGACAGCCTATGGTGCTTTTGACTTGTATGACCTATCGAAGTATGCAAGGGATGGATGCAATGTTTAATGCAACCTATATTTTTGTATTTTGATTTTTATGAAAATGCATGCAAATGTTTTGGTGATTTCGTTTTTTTATTTATTTATGAGAATGTATGGAAAATGCAAATGTTTTTGTGATTTTGTTTTTTTTATGAGAATGCATGTAATTGAAATGCAATTGTTTTTGTGATTTTGATTTTTGTTTTTTTTTGAGAATGTATGGAAAATGCAATTGTTTTTGTAATTTTGATGTGTTATGAGAATGCATGGAATTGAAATGCAAATGTTTTTGTGATTTTGATTTTTGTGTTGTTTTTGTTGATTTTTGAATACTTATGTTGACCAAGCAGTTATGGTAACTCTTGGAGCTTTTGGGATGACCAAGCGATTGCGATAATCCTTGGAGCTTTTGTCTTGACCAAAGGGTTTATAGATACCTTTGGGGCATTTAGGGTTTGACCAAGCGATTATGAAAATCCCTGGAGCTTTTAGGGTGACCAAGTGATTGTGATAATCCTTGGAGCTTTTTTGGGATGACCAAGCGATTGTGATAATCCTTGGAGCTTTTTGGGATGACCAAGCGATTGCGATAATCCTTGGAGATTTTTGGGATGACCAAGTGATTATGATAATCCTTGGAGCTTTTAGGGATGACCAAGAGATTGCGATAATCCTTGGAGATTTTTGGGATGACCAAGCGATTGCGATAATCCTTGGAGCTTTTGGAATGACCAAGAGATTGCGATAATCCTTGGAGCTTTTGGGATGACCTAGAGATTGCGATAATCCTTGGAGCTTTTTGGGATGACCAAGAGATTGCGATAATCCTTGGAGCTTTTTGGGATGACCAAGCGATTACGATAATCCTTGGAGCTTTTGGGGATGACCAAGAGATTGCGATAATCCTTGGAGCTTTTTGGGATGACCAAGAGATTGCGATAATCCTTGGAGCTTTTTGGGATGACCAAGCGATTACGATAATCCTTGGAGCTTTTGGGGATGACCAAGAGATTGCAATAATCCTTGGAGCTTTTTGGGATGACCAAGAGATTACGATAATCCTTGGAGCTTTTTGGGATGACCAAGAGATTACGATAATCCTTGGAGCTTTTTGGGATGACCAAGAGATTACGATAATCCTTGGAGCTTTTGGTTTGACCAAAGGGTTTATGGACACCTTTGGAGCATTTGGTTTGACCAAAGGGTTTATGGACACCTTTGGAGTGTTTGGTGTAACCCACTAGCTCTTCAGGGAATAGAGGTACCCCCAGCATGATGATCTTTGTGCACCGGATCTGGATCTATAGGAATTGGCACGAATGGATCGGCCTTATGCACGGATAGGAGGGCAAGGTCTGCCTTTGACACTGATGGTGCTATGATATCTCTGGGTGGAAGGTGCTCGTGATCTTCCCAAAGGAGTGGGATCAACATGTGATGCCAGTGGGCTGGGTCTATGTGCCACTCATGCCCTAGTCTTATGCCTAGTTGGACCATTAGTTCATCATGGGTTACAGGGTGATTGTGTCGTCGTGCATGATTGAGATATGCCATCTTAGTTTCATATTCGTAATCATTGTTGATGATCCAAAGGCCCTCGTTGGCCTCAACAGCTATCTGTGACATGCTAAGCTCGTCCGACTCGAGCAGATTGACATGGTCTTGATGGGGTTGTTTCACGCTTTATGGGGGGACCAAATTTTCCTGTAATGGCACAGGCTCGATGGGAGCCTCCAAAGGGAATAATGTTAGGAGAATTTTGTGATGCTCATCCATGGGGACCACCTGTGAATTAGTGTTGTCGGACTCGAACGGGTCCCATTGCACTATTGCATATGCTGACTCGTCTTTGGCGAGAGAGTCAGGCTTATCAGAATTTGGTGATTCTAAGATATGGAAGACCTCATCATCAGGTAGCTCTACAACCAAGGGTTGATCCTCTTTGAGAGGAGTTTCACGTGATTTGGGCATTTGGGACCCTAAAATCTTGATCTCTACTGACTCTAAGTGCTTGGGTAGTGCATTGCTTGTATCGAGAGATTTGAGCTCCTCCTGTTTGATTTGTTCCCATTGCAAGTTGTGGGAAACTTGATGCCTTGAGAGGGATGACTGAATAGCACCCCCCATGCTTTGGTATTTTGTTTTAGTCCACTCTTTTTCTAGCTCAGGTTCCTCAGAGGCTTCTTGAAGAATTTTTGGGGGTGGTCCATGAACCTGGGTGGGTGCCTGAAGAAGGCACCCGTCATTGGTTTTAGGATTGGCCTCCCGCTCCAGTCTAGGAGGCATCGAGGGCAATGTTTGATAAGGTCGTAGAGACCTTTCTTGCACCCAGTTGTGTTTCTCATAATGTTTTATCTTATGCATGCGAGGGGTTGGAGTCTTCGCCTGCATAGTGTGTTGTAACAACTCATCCTCCTGGCGCTGAAGGCACTCTTGATTTAAAATATATTGTTGCTCTAACTGTTGTTGTTCCAACTCAAGTATCGTGAGTTGCATCCGACGTGCAATATGCTTGGTAGATTTTAAGATAGTCGGTCCTGTCGTCTCATGTCTAGAAGGCCTAGATGACTCTCCTAGATATCTATCTCGGTCATGGTGATCCGAGATCTCTATAGGTCACCTCCCTCTATTGGGGGTAGCGGCATTCCCCCGAGGCTTTGGCCTCAATAGGTAATCCTGAAAGCTAGCAATTGCGGAGGCGTATTGTTCTTACGATGTATGTTGCTCTTGAGGAAGGTAAATTTTTTCCTCGTGATCTCTTTTGTAAGTGAAATAGGAATGGGCAGAGTTGGCTCGCCCCGCCTGAGGAGCCTTGTGCTCTGAATTTGTCCTTGTAGTCCTGACAACTAGAGGGGGTGAAGGAGGGATAGTGTAATCATGTGGTTCCTCTCGTCGAACCCTATGTTGACCTAGTGCTTCATTGCGTGGTGACCACTCATAACGAGCATCTAAGGTAGCTCTCCTATATATGTACCCCTCATGGAAGGGTGTGTGTTGGGTGCTATGCTGAACAGGAGTGCCCCTAAAAGAGGTACCCCTATAGTCCCTTTCCGTTAAGGTGTGTAGGGGACTGCCTTGTGTGTTAGGTCGCCAAGGTGGTATGACCAAATCTTTGGGACTATACCGGAGGTGACTTGTGCCTCCTTGGATATTCCCCACAACATTCACCCGTGATTGGGCTTGGCTGCAGGTGAGCACCATGACGATGTCTCTCTAAAAACCCTAAAATTTAAAATGAGTCATATGGGGCCCGAAATTTGTGTTCGCATCCCTATTATAGTAGATAAGCCAAAAATGAAGTTTCAAGTCCTAACTCTAAATACATTAGGAGATATTAACCTTTGAACAGCTCAAAAAGCACAAAAAATTAGGTAAGCAATTTTAAAACCTAATTTTGAGGCCCTAGATGATGGAATTTGGCCTCGAAAATGATTTTTCTGGGGAAATACAACTCAATGGAGTTATATTTGTTTAAAAATCTTCCAACTCCCTGTAAAATTTCATGTCAATCGGAGCTACGGTTGAGAAGTTATGGCCCCGGCAAGGTGCACTAAAATTTAGGGAAAAATACAAGATTTCCCATATTTTGTTGGATGGTCCTGCATCACTTATGGGCACCTTCAGGGTGCTTTTGGGTTGACCAAAGGGTTCATGGACACCTTTGGGGCATTTTGGAGTGACCAAGAGATTGCGGGAATCCTTGGAGCTTTTTTTTTTTTTTTTTTTGGAGTGAGTGACAAAATGCGTAGATTTTTATCTTTGTTTATGATTTTTTTGATTTTTGATTTTTTTTGTCTAAACAGAAAATAGCATACACACACAAGCAATGTTTATCTCTTTTAAAGATTAATAGTGTGCCCTAAATCTAGTTTAGTGTGTTTTTGTTGTTTGTTTTGTTTTTTGAATATTTTTGTGAAACGTTTTAATGCAAGTATGAAGGCTCTTATGACTCCCAAAATGGTCGCCCCTTCAATATACCAGCCAGGCCGATATACCAACCTCTCTATATACCCGCCCTTATGAGAGGGAGACTATAGGTACATGAGAGCATATGGTACGTGGTACGTAGGCGGTACGGAAGGGGGATTGTCCTGTTAATGGCACCTACCATAGAAGACTTATCCTCGCGCGCATGGGAATCACCCCAGCGACACTTGGTCAGCTTTCGTCGGGATTTACGCCTAACAACAGTTGAAAATCGGGGAATGGATGCAAAGCTAAGCCAAGGTGGTGATGAACCCACCGTTGGTCTTGCTCAAGGGTTGGGGTCTTACGACCAACGCCTTGGTTTAAAATGTAACGTGATGTGTGGGGTTCGTTTTAATTTTGCGAAATTGAAACAAGCAAATGAAAAGAAATATTTCCCTAAGCCATTCAAACTGAAAACCAGAAACAGAAAAATAGAAATTTAACAGAAGCTGTAAAGAAAACCCTTACCTCTTCTCTGCCTAACAGGATGTCTCTGATTTGCTCTGAAAATTGCACAAAAATTATAATCGTCCCTGGGTGGAGCGAATAACAGACCGTAATCATCCCAGGGTGGAACGAATAACAGACCGTAATCATCCCAGGGTGGAACGAATAGTTTATTCGTCCCGAGGTGAGACGAGTACAAATTCTGTAATCATCACGTGCAGAGACGAATAACAGTCCGATTGTTGAAAAATAGGTACCTGTAAAAAAACAAGCAATTTTAGATCAGTAATTTAACCTAAACAAAAACAGAGGACAAAAGTCCCACCATGATCGCCATTGAAAGCACGAGATTCCGGAAGCAAAAGGAAAACTATAACTATGCAATATAATACGAAATGTAACGCTTTAATCCTATGCACAAAAACAAGGAAAGGAGATAAATTGGAAATGAAAGAAAAGATGTAAGGAAATCACAGCCCTCTTTATTCAAATTTCTTATCCTCGGTTACATAGACGTCTCCTCCCTTTTAAGGGGCTAGGAGCGTTAAATTGGTCTTTGTTACAATTTGTGACTTAGTCTTCCTCCTTCCGCATGCCCACGTTTGGAATGGGTGGGCCAAATGTTGTCGCCGCTTGCGTTGGTAAGGTAGACTCCTCGCCTCTCCTCTAATGCTGCAACTCTGCACTCAAAGAAACAAATAAGAAAGTCAGTAGCACCTGTGTATGAAAAATAAAATATGAATCTAACGATGGTTGAAATGAATCTAAATGAAATGAAAAACTTGACAAAAGCATAAAACATGAAACTAAAAGAAATACCACGATTATGAAAGCACAAATCGCCCGTAAGTGAACTAGCAGCACTTCGTCGCTCAAAATGCTCCTTCTCTGTATCTTTTTTGGGTGAGAAAACTCACCGTTTTTATAGACCCAAGGGGTCTTTTTGAATTAACATGCAAAAGTGTTTCTTTGCATGAATGCTTTTGTTTGTGAAGAGAAGACTTCTTCTTGATCAAGGGCTTCTTAACTGCCTCTGTGCATGTCTTTGCATGTTTTAGCAAAGCTCACTTGCACTCCCATGCAATGAAGGGATAGCTAAGTGGCAAATCTGATTTGTCTTAAAAAGCTTACTCTCATTCCCATGCAAGGAAGGGAAAGTCAATTGGCAGATGTGTGTTGTCAAAAGAACTCACTCGTACTCCTATGTCATGCATGAAAAGCTGAGTGGTAGTTCTGAGTTGTCATGCGCTGAGGTCTGACTTTTTGTTGGTCAAACCTGGCGTTCGTCCCACCTCGGAGCGAGCGCTAATAATCGTCCCTGGGTGAAACGAGTACAAATCCATACTCATCCTTGGGTAGGACGAGTACAAATTCGCACTCGTCCCTGGGTGGGACGAATAAGAAATAAAGTGTCTAAAAGGTGCCAAACTGATTTTTGACTTGTAAAACTGCTGTGTAAGTGGTTAGAACCACTGTTTAACCTTTGGGGGCTACCCTGGGGGCTGTGTGTGTTAATGTGATCAGTGTTTGTAGTCACATAATCATATTAGTGTTGTTTTGGTGTCTACACAAGCATACATCGTCGCCAACGAACCTGTTCAGATCGGAGGCGATCCTGTCGAATTAGAGATGATTTCGTACTGATGCGAGACGATCTCAACTGCAGTCCACATTGAGACAATCAGTGCCATAAGTTTGCATTTATTCACCTTTTCTCTATTGTTTTATTCTACAAATTAGCTATTTTATTTGATATTTTATGTTATATTGCATTTTGGATTTCACCCATCTAGATCAAAGGCATAATTAATCCATAATTGTGATTTAATCAGCATCATTCATACATGTTTTGATATTTAAGTTTCATTTTAGTGTTGTCACTATTATTTTGCACAGTTTCCCTCTACTAGAACAATAGTATTCTCTGTATTTTTCATTTGTTCTTCTGTTTGTAGGTCTCTGATGAATTCGTCAGATCTTAGACAATATTATCTGATCTCAGATGATTCTATCGAATTCCAAATGATCGTGACTGCTTCAAACATCAGAATCTCCATTAGACATCCGGATCAGGTATTCTTCTTATTCTTCCTTAATTTCTCCATTTTTTTGTCTTAAATTTGATCTCTGTATTCATTAAAATCTATATTCACATATAGATTAATCTAGATTCATTTGGCCAAACCTAGGATATGAATGCTTAAGACTAAAAACGAACACATTAAAACACATTCCAAATCTAGGTGTGGAAACTGCCATTAAATGTTTCCTGGTGAACCCACCATCCGTCAAAAAATCATCAAAATACACCTCCCTTGAGAGGCGGGACCTTCGCAAAGTCCTCTCAGTCCGAGGTACCGTGACATCCTTTTCCCATCCTCCTTCCGAGCATGGATCCTATAGCTTGAAGGTAAGGATGCAAAAAATTTGGAGCGATACATTTTGGTGAACCCGACGTGAATGCATCATAACCTTTTGAAAACAAAAACAAAAACAAAAAAAAAAATTATAGAACAACTAAAACATAGATGCATTTTAGAACATTTAAAGTTTAAAATCATGTTTAGATGGTAGCTCCTAAGAAAATATTAGCAGTTACCATAAATGTAGAAAGCCAATTGGCATCAATAGAAATCAAATCTATGCTTAATGTGCCTGAAACAAGTAGAAATCAATTCCTGTGGAATGAACTTGATAGAAGACTTAGTCTCATCTCATCTGGGTCCACACAACTTAAGCAAATCAAGAGGCTAGTCCTAGATAGAATCCTGGATCCTCATCAACTATTTTTTTATCATGAACTTCAAAGAGCCTACCATAGATGGTTAGCTTATAGGAAAGCTCTAGTATCTTCAAAAATTTTCACCTTCGAGGAATACCTCGAGAACGCGGCCATTGTACACCAGTTCCTAGGTTGTGTAGAATACCAAGAGGTTGTTCTTACAGATAGAGAAATATGGAATAGAGTTCCACGAGCTGTGTTATATCGAGAGTATTGCCATGAGCTTTACTTCTATCAACCAGCATCTGAGACAGATAATATCACTATAGCTCTTTTCATCAAATTTTTAAAAGAAAACTTTCAATTTGAAGAAGAACACTTCATGACTCTGAACAACTCAAGCCTATTAATGACATTTATAAATTATTTATAGAAAACTAGATTATTACTTTCAGTCTTATTTCTTGCATTTATTGTGTTGATTGTCTTTACAATATTATTTCAAAAACAAAGAAAAATTAAAAAAATTAAAAACTAAAAAACATAGCAAAAACTTAAACATTTCATTTCAAATATTGTAGTAGGTATATAGTAAATATATACCTCTTAATTTTGTTGCATATATATATATATATATATATATATATATATATATATATTGCTGAAATCAAAATTTAGCACCATGCCTAAACTTAGGAATGGTAAAGAAACTTTAGGAGAAGAAGAAGATTGGGTACAAGATACAACTAGAGACCCAAATGTCCTTCCTAGAGATCCAATTCTGAAATGACAAACTCTAGATCAATCAGAACATGACCGAGGTGAAGATAATGAACAAGAAGGAAGTGTTAAAGAGGATGGATCCTCATCCCCTAGAGTAGCTCCAGATGGAACTATTGCTTTCGACAACATAGGTCATTTCAAGAAATTTCTTGATGATAACATTGATGCCATTAATGTGGTAGTTTGTATTGATAAAGGGAAAATTAGTGACACTCAGGCAGCCTTGGAACATATGTATGATGTGTGCATTAATCCCTTGTCTTTCATTGATCAAGAAAGTGATAAGGTTGGACCATCCAATACAGATATGGTCACTATGATTCAAAACATGTCAAAACAACAGGTTACCCAACCTCCTAAGGAACCTATTATTCAACCTAAAATAATTCCCACACAAAAGAAACCTTCCTTCACTACTTTATTCTGCCAAACTATTGAGCAATATGCTTCAAGTAAACAAAAACCTAAAACGAAGCCAAACACCAATTTTCAACAATCTGGAATACAACATAATACAACTTCAAAATTCATTCATAATACTTTTCCTACCAATAATTTACACAACAATAACATGGCATCTAATATTCATGTTCCTCCATCATATGCCCATAAAACCCATGTCAATGCCCTACCAAACCCATATGGGGGCCAAACTAGTAATCTGGAAGCCATGGTGAAACAGTTAGCTTCACGTATGGACCAGATAGATCCCTATCGTCCCTCATATAATTATCGAGAGATATGTAGTCAACCTTTGGATCCCATAGTTGTAGCTCAACCATACCCTAAGCATTTTCCCATGCCCATCCTGCCTATATATAAAGGAACCGAAGATCCCATAGAGCATCTTCGCATGTTAAGGATAGCATGTCATGACATATCACATGATGACTTGCTATTATTAAAAATGTTCCCAAAAATTTTAGGTGGAATGGCATTAGAGTGGTACTATCAATTGCCCACTCATTCTTTGAGAAAATTCAAAGAAACAACTGAATCATTTGTCCATCAATTTAGTGCCTACATCGAGAGGCATGTAACTATTAAAGATTTATACAATTTAAAACAAGACAAAGATGAATGTTTTGCCGATTTCCTAGCTAGATGGAGGCAATTGACAGGAAAACTGCACTTTGTGCTACCTTATAGGGAAATGTTGGACATTTTTATCAACAATTTACAAGAACAAATATCTTATGAGCTATCAACTGCTACCTTAACTAACTTTGATCAAGCTATAGATTTAGCTCGAAGAGTAGAAGATGCCCTCATTAGGAGAGGCCAACTTAGGAAGAAGGATGATGAGAAAACATCCAGAAATCAATATAAAAACAAACAAGTTGTTGGTGATGGAGTCACTGACAGCAGGAATGTTGCCAATATCAATGCAACGAAGACAATAGAAAAATTTATATTGAAACCTCCTAATAAGCCTCCTCGAGAATTTACTAGATTAAACCAACCCTTATCAACTATTTTACCTCAATTACTCGAAAGAGGTTTGATCCAATTACCAGCTATCTAGGAACCTGATCCAACTATACTCGGATACAGAGCTGACTTACACTTGTGATTTCCATAGAGGACCTGGACATTCTACCAACGCTTGTAAAAGGTTGAAACATAAAATACAGGATTTGATTGACAATAATGAAATGGAAGTGCAAGCCTTCCAACCTAAACAAAACCCTCCTAATAATACTCAAAAGACCGTTCCCCAAAATCAAAATCAAAATGCCAATCAAACTTTAGACATATTTCAACACCCTTTACGAAGACATGGTAAAGAGGTAGCCAATCAAATCGAACATCATAATGTTCCTCCTCCTACCCGATATGTAGGAACCATTAGTGGATAATTACCTGTTCAAGATCCTCAAATATTTGACACAACCTTATCCCTGGTTACGACCAGGCCCTTACATAATTTTCAAACTTCTGATTCTAGTGATATAGAATCAGATAGTGAAATTTAACTAGACATTACTTCGAACCAATCGAATAGTTCTAAAAATGAATTAGATCCTATTCAACCCATCACAGATGCGATGGTTCCAAAAGAACCATTTCCTAGACGAGTTACTACTCAACCTTCTTCTAATATATTCCTTTCTAATGAACAAGCCATAAATACTCAATCGAGACCAGTTCAATGTCTTCATTATAACATTATAGGTACCGTTGGAGTCGTTACCCGACAACAAGCTCAAACTTCTCAACAAGAACCAAACCAGAATGATGGATCAGCTCCATTCATTCTGAAAAACCCCAATAAAGGGAATCATGCTCCTAATGTTCAACCTAAACCCCCTTACAATATTAATGAGCAATTGTCCAATACTATGGCCAGAATTTCCCTCTTAGATTTATTAAGATCCTCTCCCACCCATAGGGATGATTTGATGCTTACATTAAGCCAAATGATGGTACCTCAAAACATTCAACCTGAAGCTATGGCCAATACTATCATCACTCGAGAGATTGATTGTATTTACTTCTAGGACAAAGATATCCCACAACACAGTTTACATAAGGATAATCCCTTATACATTACTACTTTAATTGGAGATGTAGCTGTCAAATGAGTCTTGATTGATAATGGCTCATCTCTAAACATTTGCACTTTTGACTTCTACCAACGATTTGGCTTTAGAAGTGATGAAATGAAGAAAATTGATATGATTATCAAAGATTTTAATGATGAAACACAAGAAACATGTGGAGTTATTACCCTCCCATTGCAAGTTGGTCCTAGAACCCTAGAAACAACCGTGTTTATTGTACATTGCCCAGCATCATACAATATACTTTTGGGTTGCCCTTGGATCAATGCCATGCGAGCGGTCCCATAAACCTTACACCAATGTGTTAAATTTGAGTTTAAAAATTAGTTGGTCACTATCCATGGTGACCCTAGACCCTTTGATATGTGTGCTTTGGCAGAACCCATTGGAGTGCAATTTTGCCCTGCTCTGTCATCCACACATCCTAGTTCTTATTTATCATCTAAAACTGTGAAACACACACCCATAACTTCACCTATTTTCCCTCCATTAATTTCATCCTCCTATATAGATCAACAACCCTCTAAACAAATCATTTTAGAACCTCAAAAAGATCTTAAATCTACAACCAATCCTTCAATTTCTATCCCTATAAATTCAAAACCTATAGACACATCTATCATTCCTCCCACACCTAAAGATATAGGTAATAAGCCTTCTACATCTTATGCCCTTTCTGATGAACTTTTACCAGATTTATCCACAACCTTAATATCAGAAAAACCAAATGCTTTCATGAAAGATTCAATTCTTTTGAATAAATTACCGCCATATCCTCGTACTTTGGGCCTCCCACAACCTATGGGAAGTACTTACCAAGTTGAGAGTTGTGCCTTCATTTATAAAGGATATGATTGGGGAAGAATCCCTCGAAATATCAAAACTCATCATGAGGGATATGCTCGGTGTTATTTTACCAATGATTATATTAAGGCTAAACCCATGATGCTTAAAATGGGATATAAAGGGAAAGGCTTAGGACCTTTCCAAAATGGCATGAAAGAACCTTTCGAGGTAGAACCGTGGCCTGTCCGCTGTGGTGTGGGCCTATTTCCTAGTAAGGGTCAACCATTTCCTTGTGAAGATGATGATCAACTCATATGTTATCAAGATTATTTGGATAGGCATGTTGATTTGCCACTTAACAATTAGTCATTTTCATGCAACATGCTATCCATAGCTTACCCTAAAATGATTGCTGACCCTGATGAAGATTTGGAAGGAGATATCTTCCATGATGTCTTTGTTGAAGAGGTGTTACACAATGGATTTTATTTTGATGGTTCTATACCAACTATAGCCCAACTTGAGGCCACTAATCCTCAAGATGAATTATCTAAATTAACCTTACAAGAATTACAAGAATTGGGTGTTTCACCCACCACACCTAATTTTGAAAGAGATCTACACATGGAGGTAGAAAATGCCATTAAAATTAATATTGGAACTGAGGATAATCCTCACATACTCAATATTGGATCATAATTAAGTCAAGAAAAACAAGAACAATACATTGCATTCCTTAAAGAGTACAAATATTTCTTCGCTTGGACATATGAAGATATGCCAGGTCTAGACCCTTTTGTAGTCATGCATCATCTAGTGGTCCATCCGGATGCTAAACCTGTTAAACAAAAACTTAGAAAAATGCATCCCAAAGTGGCTCTACTAGTCAAAGGGGAGTTAGAAAAACTCCTTAATGTTATCTTTATACAAGCTATTGATTATGCGGAATGGATCTCAAATGTAGTTCCAGTCACCAAGAAAGAAGCTACCAAAGTTAAGGTTTGCACAGATTTTAGAGATATTAACGCTGCATGCCCTAAATATGACTTTCCTCTTCCAAACATGGATCAAATAATTGACTTTACTGTCGAGAGTGGGATGATGTCCTTAATGGATGGATTCTTCGGTTATAATTAGATTAGGATAGCTCCTGAAGATCAGGCTAAAATAGCCTTTATCACCCCCTGGGGTACCTTTTGCTAGAAAGTGATGCCATTTGGCTTAAAGAACGTAGGTGCAACTTATCAATGAGCTATGACCTATATTTTTCATGATATGATGCATGATATCCTACATGATTATGTAGATGATATTATAGCTCTCTCCATTATTGAAGATAATCATTTAGGTGATTTGAGAAAAGTTTTTAATCGATTACGAGAATATCTTATTCGATTAAATCCAGCAAAATGTATATTCGGAGTTAAGTTTGATAAACTATTAGGGGTTTTAGTTTCTTTACATGGTATTGAAATCGACCCTCTCAAGATTGCGTCCATCACTGATATGCCCACACCTACTAATATATCTGAGTTACGAAGTTTACAAGGTAAAATTCAAGCTATCCGTTGCTTCATCAATAAGCTGGCGGACAAAACTGGTCCCTTTCTTAAACTCCTTAAGAAGGATGTCCCTTTTAATTGGGACACCGAATGTAGAGAAGCTTTTGAACTTCTTAAAAAATACCTCCTTAATCCACCTGTGCTTTCACCACCTAAACCTGATCGCCCATTCCTCCTATATATTTTAGCTTCAGATTCTGCCTTAGGAGCTATGTTAGCTCAACTTGATGATGAAAAGAGAGAACGTGCTAATTATTACATTAGCTGAACCTTCATCAGTTATGAAACCTGCTATACAACATTAGAAAAACTATGTCTAGCCGTCATGTTTGCTACACAAAAATTATGACACTATATGCTTAGTCAGAAAATGTATGTCATTGCCAAATACAATCCCTTAAGGTATCTCATGAGTCAACCTTATTTATTGGGTTGCACAGCCAAGTGGGTTCTTGCTCTAAGCGAGTTTGATCTCACATTCATAGGACAAAAGTCTTTTAAGGGTCAAATCATAGTAGATCAATTAGTTGTTGCACCCTTAGAGTCTACCCACCCCCTCATCATTGAGTTTCCTAATGAATACCTTCAATTAGAGGCAAGCCATATTGAACAATGGTCCTTATACTTTTACGGAGCCCGATGCATGAGTGGGGCTGGTGTGGGTATTATTTTAATATCCTCACAAAAACATCTTATTCCTCTGTCCTTCAAATTGACATTTGCTTGCACCAACAATACTGCTGAGTATGAAGCTCTAATCCTTGGATTACGAGCTGCCTTGGAACTAAAAATTAAACATCTTTTAGTTTTTTGTGATTCTTAACTGGTTATAAACCAAATTAATGAATTTTATCAGACCAGAGATGATAAACTACACCCATATAAGGCCTATGTTTTACAATTAATGTCTCTATTTGATCAAGTTACCTTAGAAGCTATTCCTCGAACTAGCAACCGTGCAGCTGATGCTATGGCCGCAGCTGCATCTCTCCTGCCCTTGGAGTTAGATGACGAATATGCCACTATCATTATTTGTCGACTCTAGGAACCCGCTTCAAATAAGTCATGCTTAGAGCCTTTGGATGTGTTTCTAATCAATGAAACTACTCCTGAACCTTGGTATACGGACATATTTTATTTTCTCCAAAATGGGACTTTCCCTACCGATTCTAATAGAAACTAGCGTCGATTATTACGTCGATGAGCAAGTCAATTTGTAATAATTGGAAATACTTTATATAGGAGATCTTTTGAAGGTATCCTATTAAGATGTTTAAACTTAGAAGAGTCTAAATTAGCCTTGAGTTAAGCCCACGATGGATCTTGTGGAGGACACTTTAGTGGTAGTGTCATTGCTAAAAAGCTCCTTCAAATAGGATACTTTTGGCCTACCATGGAAACGGATGCACATGAGTATGTGTGCCATTGTGACAAGTGCCAGAAACATGCTGACCTTTCCATGCGCCTGCACAAGAGGTGCAATATATTTAATCTCCATGGCCCTTTTCCAAATGGGGTTTAGATATTATTAGCAAAACAATCCTATGTCATCTGATGGATACAAGTTCATCATAACCGCCACTGAGTATTTCATGAAGTGGGTCGAAGCTATGCCTTTAGCTTCCTGCACTGGCACACAAGTCTCTAAATTTATTTTTAATCAAATCATTTGTAGGTTCGAAATTCCTACAAATCTCATCTCTGACAATGGAACTTGTTTCAAAAATAAATATGTTAAAAAATTATGCCAAAAATATAAGATTCAACATCGCTGGTCCACTCCCTATTATCCTCAGGGTAATGGTCAAGCAGAAGCATCTAACAAAACCTTAATCAAAATTCTCAAAATATTGGTCAATAAAACTAGCCGTGACTGGCACATTCAATTATATCCAGCCTTGTGGGCCTATCGAGCCAGTGTTCGAACCCCCACGGGAACTTCACCATTTGTTTTGGTTTATGGTGCTGAAGCAGTTTTTCCATTTGAATTGGAAGTTCCTTCTTTGGTTTTGCTACTTCAAGATATCGAAGTAGGAGATGAATATCGAGCTGGCAGACTCAGTCAGCTAAAACTCCTAGATGAAAAATGCATCAATGCTTTGGAGCATCTTCGTGCTTACCAAAACAACCTTAAAAGATCATATGCTAAAAAAGTTTTTCATCGATCCTTTGAGATTGGCGACCTTGTTTTAAAAGAAAATCAAAAAAATACAAATGCAACTAAGGACCTTAAAGGTAAATTTGAGCCCAGCTGGCTTGGACCATACATTATTACTTGCTAAATTTGAATCGGGAGCATACAAATTATCTACCTTAGATGGTAAAGAACTTAAAGAACCCATGAATATTTTGCATCTTAAACGTTACTATGCATAAATTTGGTCATTTCATCCTTGTATATATTTGTTTAAAATATTTCAAAATTACTATATTGTATTTCTTTCACTTTATAAATCCAAAAACACCAAAAACATTCATAATCATCAAAATCTTCAAAAACTATTTGTTACATTTATTTATGGCACTTGTCAAATTTTTTGTTCAAAAACAAAAATAAAACCAAAAAACAAAATAAAGAATAAAAATCAAAACAGCAATATGCTTGACTCTTTCGAAACCAAAACAATATAAAGAAGAAAGAGAGAGTCAACATTCTCAAAACTTCTCAAAAATTATTTATATATATCTTCTTACAAATGTTGCAGTTATATGTTTCAAATTATTTTTGATAAATTAGCATTTATTTGGAATCCCTCACTTGCACACTCACAACAATAAATATCTCGATTTCATCTGGCATGATTACTAATCTCTCTTATATCAAAGTCCACAAAATTCAATTAAATAAAGTTTGAGAACAGAGAATTGATCTTGTTATTTACTTAAACCAAGCACATCTTTCACAATAAAATGATTATATTTGTAATTTCCATGTTTTGCTACATAGTAGAAGTGGTTTCTTGAGCGAAAAGTTTCCCCTGCTATCCTATCATGCACATGGTCTAGAATATTTGAGAGTTGGCAAAAGGACAAGCTCACCCCTACCCAAAATAAAAATCCCTTGCTCTACATCTAATCCGAGCAAGTATCCCTAGCAAAGAAAAAGAAAAGAAAAGTTCAAGAAAAGAGAAAAGAAAAATGTTATTTTATATCATTATAGCAATATTTCAAGCACTATCTCAAAAAGAAAAAATCAAGCAAACAAAAATGCAAAAGAAAGAAGAAAGCAAGAAAGCAATAAAATATCCTTTCCCCACCCTTTGAAAAGAAAAGAATGGTTGATGAGCTTGAATCCCTGGAATTCTCAATTATTCGAAAACTGTGAGGTAAGCCTCATAACAGGTGGTTTGTGCCCAACCTGCTTGGCCTTGGGTAACTCCTAGCGTGGTGATATGTCTGTCACATTAGCGACCTTCTTTTGTACAGACCTATTTTTGCTTATGGATTAGTTAGCTCTTGATAATCCGACCTACATAGTAGTCTAGTATGGTTATATGCATCTACATCATGGTTAATGAACACTTATTTGGTTTCTTCAAATCACTTGTATCATATTATCTTGCTCAAAACTGGTAAATGCACAAAGCAATTGCACACACATTTGTATTTGAGAGATTTTGTGTATCATTATGATAAATCAAGATTGGAAATGAATTCACATATGCACATGGGATTCCTTATAAATCTAACTTTTGTCTTCAAAATACTTTGAAATATTATTTTTGCAACTTGTTTGGAATAAATCAAGTACAGTTGCTTACCATAAAGACAACTATATAATAGAAAAATCAAAAATTTCTTTCAAAATATACAATCAAAACATATATATCTGGTTGACTTTCACGACGATGGTATAGTTCCAAAACCAAAATTAGAATTTTATGCCTAGCGCAAGTCCTCATCTTCATATTTTCTGTTTATTAAAAAAATCAACCATGCAATAAAACTATCTTTTTTGGATTTTCGCGATGATGGTATAAGTCTATACCTACATATTCTATGCCTAGCAAAAATCATTGTAATAATTTTTATTCCCCATTCATTTCAAAATCATGAAAACCATATGACTTAATTCATTATGTTACACAAATTATGCTTTTAAAAAGCAAACACATTTTCATTATTTCATGTCATTATGTCAACCTTCAATTTTGCAATGATGGTATAATTCCTAACGAATTATCCAAAAAATTTATCACACTTAGGAATTTATGCCTAGCAAAAATCATTTTAACATTATTTCATGCATACTTTTTTTTATGAAAATCTGAAAACAAACCATCATCACCATCATTTTCACCATTGCACCAAAGTCTTAAGACAGTCTCTTAAGCACTCTTTTACTTTTAACAATATTTCTATACTAGGATTAGCTTGACGATCGAGTGAGCAATGACTCCATGAAATGGTCTATAATAGCGACAATGTCCTTTGAAATTATTGTTAGAAGTCTCTTTTTATCTTTTTATTACATCACATTACAAACAATCAATTTGTTACATCAGATTATTTCATTTAAAATATTACAGCATGACATCCAAATTATCAATTTTCAAAATGACATAATTTCATGAATCCTCAATCCAATTATCAAATCAATCAAACAAACATAAAAGCATCATAAGCATACACATAACATAAGTCATATGATAAAAAACATATCATATATATATCCACAGTATATATACATCATCAAAACTGGATTGGTATGCCATAATCTATACCTCGACATACTCAATCCTTTATCAAAAAAAAAATAATAATACAATGTCAATCTGTACAAAGCTATGCAGCCCTCTAGCCTCAAGAGCCCCTTGAGATCTCCGCCTCATCTCCTCCCCTGCCTTGAGGTGGACGAGGTGACCCCATCGTAGTCTAAGTAGTCCTAGTCCTCGATCGGGATAAGGTCCTCAACAACCCGATCCTGATCGAATCTATGATGTTGGCTAGTAGGGGTAGTCTATCCGCCTCTGGCACCAGCTGATAGTACAAATTCTGGTAGAAAGTAAGTTATGCAATAGCCCGTGTCAGCTAATCAGTGCTTGCCCCTCCACCTCATGCCCTGAGGCATGCAATCTCATCTCGTAGCTGTGCCACCTCAGCTCGGTGGCATGTAGCCTCATCCTATAGAGTCTGCACTTGTGCCTGGATACGATCTCTCTTCATTCAGAGAGTAGCAGTCTCGCTACTCTCCCTCGTGTTAATGCCCTTGCCCTTATTAGGTGATGGTGGCCTCTCCCTCTATGGATATGGGGGTCTCACCTCCCTCCCCTCCCTCTGTCGTGGCCTCTCCTGTGCCTGTGGCCTCCTCGGCTCTCTCCTACCATGACCCTGGGCCGCCTCCATAGCTGCTTAGCACCACCTCCCTATCCAACACACAATTATGTGTATCGAACCCTATGCCCTCGTCATCCAATGAGGGTGAATGCCTACATACCAGGCATCGTAGCCATCGTCTACACCTACGTTATCCCCATCTACTAGCTGGATGGGGGCATCATCCGTGTCCTGACTCCAAAACTGCTACATGTCTAGAGCCCTGCTAACTATGGTATTATCCCAGACATTATGGAAAAACTCATAATCCCTCAGAGATGGGATCCCCTACTATAGACCGAACTACCTCAAAACTCGGTCATAGCGGTGGAGCTCCACCTCTTCCCTCTCCATTCGAAGCCAGCAAACTCGCCTGATGCAAGCTAACTCCTGTCCATCCTCGCCCCACCCTGGATGCTCCCTCCATGGTCTCTAGGTAATCTGGTATGGGACTAGGTCATCTAATAGTCTTCGGGACATAGGAAGGTCGATCTACCGCTATGACCCTCTTTGGAGCCACCAGTAGAAGACTCGGGGCCTCTCCTCGTCTACCCCTGTTAAAGGAAGCCCTATCGGCCTCCGCACTGCAATGTGCTCCCAGCACCAAACCTATAGAAGTGATGTCATCAGCAGACATTGGCCGCCCTTGTATATGACCCTATATAGAATCTTGTACAATCGTCATAGTACATAGCTGCCCCAAGAGAGCCTGTTGTTGTGGTCCCGCATGTCGTAGATCACATCTGCCAACATCCACAACACCCTGCACCCGCTCTGGTGGCATAGCAGAAGTCCACCAACTACTCCCGCTAGAACCCGTGTGAGTCTAGATGCCCCAGGCATCTGGCACAGTGCCTCGATATTCACTTTGTCCTTCTCCAGGGTGAAGCTCGGGTCACCACACAATTGTCCCATAGCGTGGCCCTGGTTGGCCGCAGGAGTGATAAATCGTCCTTGTATGGGGATTCTTAGAATCCTCCATAGATCCTATAGAGTGGGAGTCATCTCCCTTGTCGATAGCCGAAAACATGAGAAACCCGGATACCATCTCTCTGCTAGGGCCATCAGTAGCCCTATATTCGTAGACACCTATGGCATCTCTGCCACATGCTACAAGCTGACCTGTGCCAGCTGATCTCACTCTGCCTATGTGAGAGTGGCCAAGTCATCCCTCAAACCTCCATACTTCCATTCCTTGCTCTTTAGCAAACCTCTCTACAACATAAACAACAAAACAACAAACAATCATTAATAACAAATTCAAGTAATTAATAATGCAAGTTACAGTTCAATTTTATGCAATTGATGATATCACCTACTATTAGACGATATCGTCCTCAATTTGAGCATAATCGTCCCTAATTTGATGAAATCGTCCCCCTTTCGTCGATTTCGCCCTTGGACGAAATTGACGAAATTGAGACGATTTCATCGAAATCGGGACGATTTCGTCTCGACGATGTCGACGGCCCAAAAACAGCCGCGATGCTCAAAATTCATCTAAAATCTACCTAAAAAGCATGTAAAATCAAATTAAAGCATTCTAATTAAGTCTAGACTCTTACCCGTAGACCGCACCGGACCTCTGTTGATCTGTGCGTCGTCTCCACCATTTTTGCTTTAGAGCTCTAAAAACCAAAAAATGAATAGTAAAAATGAATTAGGGTTTTACCCTATTTTTCTTAATTTTATTCAAAAATAATTTTGCTTTTCCGCGTTTTTACCTCAAACATTCGATTTGGGTAAAAACATGGAGGGGGCACCATAGTAAGCTGTCGTATGATTCGACCAAGTATCGTCTCCTAAAAATAGGAATAATTTTTGCTTTCTCGTAGATCGATAAGAACTCATCTTTAACGCATTTTCTTCGAAAAATTTGCTAAAGAGGGGGCAAAATATAGCACCCTAAAATTAGCATAGTAAAATTGTCATAATTACATTCACCTTAGTAAATATTTTAAATTCAAATTTTAACCTTCCAAACCACCCGTTAACCTTCGGGTAATTCGTTTCCCCATTTTCTATGCAATTTTTAGAGGTTGTTTTTATTGTTTGACGATATCGTCGCCGATCAGACGATATCGCCCCAAATCTGACGATTTCGTCTGGGTTAGGACGTCTAGACGATCTTGTCACAAAATTGATTTTTCATAATTAGCTTCTGTTCCAACGGGCCTCTAATCTGGGCAGAAGCATGTCTGTGCCGTTAGAGATCCTTCCCCATTTGAGATCTCCCAAATAGGGATGATCTCCAACCTCCTAACTACTCCCCTAAGCCTATTTAATCATTAGGACCTTCCCTTCCCAACCCCTGGCTGAAATTCTCTATAACTTAACTTCATGCACGTAAAATCATCCTAAGTTTTCATTTGCAGTAGTCCTATATCAATTTTGTTGCAGGTACCATCTTGTTTTTCAGCTGGAGCAAGCATACATCGTCGTCGACGAACCTGTTCAGATCGGAGGTGATCCTATCGAATCAGAGACAATTTTGTACTGATGCGAGATGATCTCGACTGTAGTCCACATTGAGGCAATCAGTGCCATAAGTTTGCATTTCTTCACCTTTTCTCTATTGTTTTATTCTACAAATTAGCTATTTTATTTGATATTTTATGTTATATTGCATTTTGGAGTTCACCCATCTAGATCAAAGGCATAATTAATCCATAATTGTGATTTAATTAGCATCATTCATACATGTTTCAGTATTTAAGTTTTAGTTCAGTGTTGTCACTGTTATTTTGCATAGTTTCCCTCTACTAGAACAGTAGTATTCTCTGTATTTTGCATCTGTTCTTCTGTTTGCAGGTCTCTGACGAATTCATCTAACGAATTCGTTAGATCTCAGACGATCTTATCTGATCTCAGATGATTCTATCGAATTCCAGACGATTCTAACTACTTCAAACATCAAAATCTCCATCAGACATCCGGATCAGGTATTCTTCTTATTCTTCCTTAATTTCTCTATTTTTCTGTCTTAAATTTGTTCTTTGTATTCATTAAAATCTGCATTCGCATATAGATTAATCTAGATTCATTTGGCCAAACCTAGGATATGAATGCTTAAGACTAAAAACGAACACATTAAAACACATTCCAAACCTAGGCGTGGAAACTTCCATTAAATGTTTCCTGGTGAACCCACCATCCATCAAAAAATCATCAAAATACACCTCCCTTGAGAGTTGGGACCTTCACAAAGTCCTCTCAGTCCGTGGCACTGCGACATCCTTTTCCCATCCTCCTTCTAGGCACGGATCCTATAGCCTGAAGGTAAGGATGCGAAAAATTTGGAGCGATACAGACTAGACAACTAATGATGACTGAATGATGAAAACTCTCGATACATTAGGAACAACAAACTATGATGTGGGAGAATAATGTGAGTGGCAGTTATATGCGATGAGCTATTTGATAAAGTGAAAAAATGTGGAAGATGATGGTTGTTGCCAAGTAATGACAGTCTATGGTGCTTTGACCTTTATGACCACAAATATGTACTGTATGGACGTGATGCTTAATGTAGCTATATGTTTTTTTATTTGTGATGGATTGATTTGTGTGGATATGCAGATGAGATGCAAAAAACTCTTTACTGTTATGATGATTTTTGCATATGCATGGAAATGAGATGCAACTTTTGGTTATTTGGGATGATTTTATTGATTTTTTTTTTGTTTTTTTTTTTTGTTTTTTCTTGTTTTTGACCAAGCGGTTATGGGAATCCTTGGAGACTTTTGGATTGACCAAGCGATTATGGAAATCCTTGGAGCTTTTAGGGTTGACCAGGATATTATGGGAATCCTTGGAGCCTTTTGGGTTGACCGAGCGATTAGGGAAATCATTGGAGCTTTTTGGGTTGACCAAGCTATTATGGGAATCCTTGGAGCCTTTTGGGTTGACCAAGCAATTAGGGAAATCCTTGGAGCTTTTTGGGTTGACCAAGCGATTGTAGGAATCCTTGGAGCATTTTGGGATTGGCTACTTTAGATATGGAATGGTCACAAATGACTGATGTTCAAGGGTTCTAATTCCTTGATTCCGTCAAGAGAGGCTAGCCGGTATGTTCCAGGTCCTATTTTGCTATCAATTACATGGGGACCTAACTAATTTTTGTGAACTTGTCCCTTAAATGGGACGAAAAACTAGAGTTTTGTTGGTTTTCCTTTAAGACCAAGTCACCAATCCGAAAGTCCCTTAGGTGAACTTTCATGTTGTATGCTTTCTTAAGTTGCTCTTGATAGATATGTAAATGCTCAAGAGGATTAACGTGTTGTTCGTCAAGCAACATAAGCAGGTCTAACCGGGCCTGTCGTGCAGTGTCATCATGGATGAACTCTTGCATTGATATGCACAGGGAGGGAATCTCCAACTCGAGAGGCATGGCTGCCTCAGAGCCATACATGAGCGAAAATAGAGTTGACCTAGTGGGTGTCCGAATGCTAGTGCGATAAGCCCACAGGGTAAGTGGGATCTAAATGTGCCAATCCTTATGACTGTCTACGACTATATTTTTAAAGATAGCAACTAGCATTTTGTTTGACGCCTCTGCTTGCCCATTTGCCTATGGATAATAGGGTGTCAAAAAATTGTGCTGAATTTTGTACTTTATGGTCAAAGCACGCACATATTTGTTCTTGAATGACGTCCCATTATCCAAGATTATTTTGGATGGAATACCAAAACGACATATGATGTTATGCAAAATGAACTCCACAATGCGGGGTCTAGTCGTAGAGGTTAGTGGAACCGCTTCCACCCACTTGGTAAAGTACTCTATGGCCGTTATGATAAAAGTGTGACGGTCGGATGACGTAGGGGAGATCTTTTCGATGAGATCTAAGCCCCACTGCAAAAATGGGCAAGCCAATTGGATCGGCTGCAAGGCTTGGGAAGGTATGTGTGTCAAATTAGCATGGTGTTGACACTTCATGCACTTCCTGACATATGCACAATAATTTCACTCTAAATATGGCCAATAATAGCCCATGTGAAGAATGCACTAGGTGATGGCCATCCCACTGAAGTGGCCATCGCATGTACCATCGTGCGCTTGGGTGATCACCCAAGTGGACTCTTGATGGTCCAAGCACTGAAGGAGGATCCCTTCATAGCTATGATGGTACAAAATATCCCCTAACAAGACATTCTTTGACACTTTTTGCTTGAGTGCTCATTTTGTGGCATGCGTCAATCCAAGCGGGAGATTACCTAACTTGAGGTAGTCCCTGATGAGGGAATACCAATCCTGCTGATCAGAAGCCTCGATGGTATGAACAACCAGTCCCTCTTGAAGTTCATCCCTAGAAAAAGCTAAGTGGGAGAAAACTTGCAAGAATAACATTGTATTGCTATTAAGGGGAATAGGGGAGAACAAGGACCTCCAGTTGGCATGTTTTAAACGATCGTGAATTCGAGATAAACAGTCCATGGACGGCTCAATCTGGATCAAGTGGATTCATGGTGTTAAATCAGAGATTTCTCGTTCCATCACTGATTACGATAGTGTTTTGACTTGAATGGTTGTCATATTACCAGAAAGTTCTTGCGAGATTAACGACCCCAAAGAGGCCATAGTGTTTGCAAAATGATTCGATGATCGAGGGAGTGCCTCGATGTCGTACCATTCAAGCTTTACCAAGAATTTGTCCACAAGGGCTTTGTAGGCCTGTAGAACTAGGCATTTGCATTGGAATACCCCTTTGACTTGATTGACGATTAACAATGAATCACCAAAGATGTTCAATCGTTTAATGTTCATGGTGATTGTTGTCTGAAGACCTATGAGCAAGGCTTCATACTCTACATTATTGTTGGTGCATGGTAAATTTAATTTAAATGGCAGGGGCATAGGACCACCCTACGATGTGAAGAATACTATTCCCATGCCACCACCTTGCTCACATTTAGAACCATCAAAAAATAGGGTTATATCAGCCTGTGACTCAGGCTCATCAGAATCTGGTGATTCTGAAACATGGAAGACCCCATCATTGGGTAGTTCTATGACCAGAGGTTGATCGTCTTTGAGAGGAGCCTCTGCTAGTTGATCGGATATGACCTGTCCTTTTATGGATTTCTATCCAATAAACTCTATGTCAAATTCTATCAACAACATGATCCATTTCGCCGTGCAACTACTATGATAAGTATGACTCATCATGTATCGTAATGGATTCTCCTTAGACACAACATACGTCTTGTTGCTCAGCATGTAATGGCGCAACTTTTTGGTAGCAAACACCACTACCAAGAAAAGTTTCTCAACGTATGCATAGTTAAGTTCATAGTTGACCAGGGTGTGGTTAAGGTAGTAAGTAGCCTGTTCTCTATGAAGTTCATTCTTCTGGGCTAACATGACTCCCAGTGCCACCTTAGTAGTTGAGATGTATAAGTAGAATGACACTCTTGGTCTAGGTGGTGCCAATACTGGCAACAAATCCAAGTATTGTTTGATGTCATCAAATGCTGACTGGCACTTGTCATCCTAGTGAAATGCTACCCCCTTGTGCAACAACTTGTTCATTGGTCAGCACTTGTCAGATAGCTATGCTATGAAGCGCTTGATCGATGCGACCTTTCCTTGCAGGCTTCTGAGTTTCTTGATGGTAGTTGGGGGAACCATTTCAAGCATTGCCTTCACTTTTTTTGGGTCCACCTCGATGCCTCATTTTGAGACTATAAAATCCAAGAGATTTCTAGATGTGACACCAAAAATGCACTTCTTAGGATTCAGTCTAACTTTATGCTCCATGAGGCGATCGAGGACCTTGCTTAAGTCACTGAGATGATCCGGGTGTAAAAGATATTTGGCCAACAAATCATCCATGTAATCTTCCAAAGTCTTGTGCATGTAATCATGGAAGATGTATGTCATGGCACTTTGGTAGGTGGCGCCAACATTTTTAAGGCCAAAAGGCATGACCTTATAGAAAAATGTTCCCCAAGGCGTTGTGAATGCCATTTTGAGCTAGTCCTCGAGATTGATACAAATTTGATTGTATCTCGAGAAACCATCCATGAGGGAAAGCATTTCGTGACCTGCTATAGTGTCTACCAATGTGTCGATGCTTGGCAAGGGGAAATCATCTTTAGGACTCACTTTGTTTAGATCTCAAAAATTAGTGCATATGCGAATCCTCCCGTTAGGCTTCTTGATGGGCACCATGTTGGACAGCCATGGTGGATAATCCACGTAGATGACAAAATGTGCATCCAATAGCTTTTGCAATTCATCTTTGACCATTAAGGCCACTATTGGGTGCATCTTACGTAGTTTCTACTTAAATGGCTTTACTGTTGGATCAAGTGTTAGGTTATGCATGACTAGCTACGGGTCTAGTCCCGGCATGTCTTTGTATGACCATGCAAAAACCTCCTTCTTCTCTTTGAGAAGGGCAATGTAGTCGGCTTGCTCTTAGGGGGATAAAATTACCCCCAACTTGATGATTTATGGATTTGTCGGATCTAAGATGATGTCTACGTCAGTTGTCTCCTAGACCGACATGTGGGATCCATCTTCCAAATGATTTGGATTTGGGATCAAGTGGATATCATTTGTTGAGTTTAAATCATCGTTAGTAACCGCGGGTCCCTCTTCAGCATGGCAGATATCTTGAGTTGGCCCAGGGGTAAAATGAAGCATTTCATTGAAAGGCCAGTACTCGGATGGGGATGGAGGGGAATCGACATGATCCCAGTCTATGGCATCTATGTCTAGATACAATGACTATGCCGAATCGGTCGGATTGTGGATGGGGGCAGTTAAATCAATGGAGATCATGTTGATGAAATGATTTTGGTCTCCATTACCATAGGTGTGGTTACTTGGACATCTTGGATGCTCTTTATGCTTTGGATCTAGCTCTAGAGGGATGGGCATGAATGGATTGGCCCTATGTGCGGATAGGAAGACAAGGTCTACCCTCGGCATTGATGTCACTATAGCGTCTCTAGGTTTTCTTCATATGCCTAGAGTAGCAGATCCAACACCTGGTCCCACCGTGCTGGGTCTACATACCACTCATGCCCTAGCACTATGTTTAATTGTTCAAATATGTCATTAATCTACAAGGGGCACCGATGCTACATTTATCGCATGTGATTAAGATATGCCATCTCTGTTTCATCTTCATAATCACTATCGAAGATCCAAAGGCCTTCGTTGGCTCCGACTGCTTACGACATTAAAGGCTCGCCTTGCTCAAGCAAATTGATATGGTCCCACCTAGGTTGTTTCGCTCTCTATAGGGGGACTTGATGTTCTTGGAGTGGCACTTGCTCGATGGAAGCATCCAAGGGGAACATTGTCCAGAGGCTTTCTTGGTATTCATCCATAGGGATCACCTGTGAGTGATTGCTATCTGATTTGAAGGGGTCATACGATGCTGGTTCATATTTTAACTCATCCTCCGAGGACCCTTCTTGACATTGTCTAGACCTTCCTTGCAAATGAGCTCTTGAGCTTTCTCCTCTCTCGAGCAAATGGAAGGGATTGTTAGAGCCAACAAGGTTGATTTTCATTAATGGGAGGTAATCCCTCAATGTATATGTGGTGTTAGGTTTGGCATATGGATCTGATGCCAATCCCCCCTTGTTGCATATCCCTAGGCCTTGCATGTTCTCCACTAATATGTCCAAGGGGAGGGGGTGGTTAAACCCTACTCCTGACTTATCGTATGGCATTTGGTATCTTGGTTGGCAAAGAACACGTATCCCTTGCTCATATCGGCCTAACCCATACCGGTGCCAATTACATTGGCCAAGGTATCTCAGAGCAAATTTTGGGTTAGACAAATAGTTGACATTTTCATAAAAATGCTCTTCATCTTCGTCCTCTTGCGTGCATGGGGCAACGCCATGATCAAGACCCCCATACACAAAAATTTTTTGGTTCGGTGGGTAGCCTAGGGGAACAATGGTGCCGATGGGAAGGCGAGGTCTCCCCATGTCCTGCATGGACTCTAGTGCAGGTGTTGCTACAATATTTCGCACCAGATACTCCCCTAGGACCGTATTGGCCATTTCAATGGTGATCGTTGGTGATTGAGGGGGAGGGAATGGAAGTTCTCCTTGAGTCCACTCCATTTTGGGTGGGCTAGAAGCCTCGACTTCCATCTGGCTAGGCATCTCCTCTATAGAGATAGTTGATACTGATGGCAATGTCTCTTCCAAAGGTTTTGCCTCTTCTAGGGGTTCCTTCACTTTATCTTTTTTTTTGGCCTCCATAGATGATGTCATTGGTGGAGGACTAGACGATGAAGATGAGCCCTACTAGGATTTAGAAGAACTTGCTAACGGGGATGCCTACGAAATCGAACCCTGTTTAGATGGATTTAACTAAAAATCCAAATACGTTGATGGTAGGGTCGATTGGGGCATCAGCTGCACCGTATTACAATACTTGAAGGGTTCTAAGTCCGTTGGGACTACATGCACCTCCCATTCAAATGTATACTTTAAACATTGGTGAGCTATCGAAGGGACACACTTCATGTCCTTGATCCACGGCCAGCCTAGCAAGATGTTGTAGGCCATCTCACCCTCCAATACGTGGCACAATGTGGGTATGGTATTTTGTCCTACTTGGATTGGAAGGACTATTGTTCGACTTTCGAGCAGATTGCATCATTGAATGCTTGCAGAGTGTAGGTGGAAGCTATGATGTGATATGCAGGCAACTTCAGATGCTTGAGATCCATAGTTGTGATGATGTTACTATATGAGCCAGTGTCTATCAACACCCTCTTGTATGGGATCTCGTTGACCTGCATGATAATGTGCAAGGGTGGATCCACCATGTCATCAATCACTGATCTCAGTTCGTCTTCTCAAAATGTGATGACCGACTTAGTGAATCGTTTTACATGCCCCACAAATTTGTTGAAAGAATTTGTCTCATGGTGCTACAACTCGATGGCTTTCAAAATCTCCATTAGAGCTTCTTGATGGGGCATAAATTGTTGTATAAGCTCATATATGGAGAGCCTAGCCGAGGTGGTCCTCAAAATCTAAGTTAGTTTGGTCTGAAGTGTGGCCATCAGCTTAGGCAGAGGAGGTTTTGCAATGTGTTGTTGTGGTTGTGAAGTTGTTGGCACCTCTCCTACTGCTACTGCAGGAGCATTCGTGCTTGGATACCTCCTATTATGAGTCACTATACTTATCATCCCTACATACCCCTGCATGGGGTAATTCTGTGTGACCTATTTAAATTGTAGGGTCTTTGCCTACGAAGCATGAGCAGGAAATGGGTCTTTGAAGACTTCCATTTGCTGATTGCTTGGTGTGACGGGATTATCAACCGCTAGTTTCTTGTTATCAATCAGGTCTTGCACCAAGCCCTTAAATTTCTAACAGGAATTTAGGTCATGT
The DNA here is from genome assembly GCA_028583015.1 of Wollemia nobilis. Taxonomy (NCBI): domain Eukaryota; kingdom Viridiplantae; phylum Streptophyta; class Pinopsida; order Araucariales; family Araucariaceae; genus Wollemia; species Wollemia nobilis. The sequence continues at coordinate 9,832,782 of JAQPPZ010002937.1, read as the reverse complement.
CCCTGCTGCCTATGGAACATGCATTACAATTCCTCTCTATATCCCTTAGGCTTGGGTGCATTGGGATATAGTTTGAATCTTTGGAAAATTGATCAGGTTTTTCGCTAACAAGCGGTCAAACAAGGAGTCCCTGGACTCCATGTAGGGTGTGAATTGTCGCCTAGGGTGACGCTGTTGACCCTGTTCTTGCCTCTTATTTTCTTTGTCATAGTTGTTGGGAGGCACTAACTGATAATTAGCCTTTTGAGGCTGAGTTTCTTGCACAGGCTTAGGGACATTGATAGCAACTTGGTTAACCGTAGTGGGTTTTTGTTGTGTAGTCCCAACTTTAGTGTTTTTAGTCCACTATTTTTTCTTAGGTTTAGCTATCTCACCATCCTATATTTTGATCTCTTCAATAATTCTAGCTTGTGCCAGAGCTTCTTCTAGGGTGGCATATTGTTGCAGCTACAATAGAATACAGATCAATCTCAAACAACTTTTGGAGAACATCTGAGTGAGGTCGGACATAGGAGGGAGGTAGGGTAGCTTTGAGAGCAATGTCCTCCATCAATTCTCATAGGCTGCCATGGTCTCCTCGTACTACATGAGGCTGGATAAGTCACTTAGTGATGCCTTCTTCTTGGTATTGAAGGTGAAGCATTCGAGGAATGCGATCTAAATTGTTAATGTTGTGCTTTGGTAACTAAGTAAACCAATCCGAGGCAGGGCCTACGAATGTGGTTATAAATGTTCTCAATAACAAAGCATCATTGTCCTAAATTCTGAAGCATTGGCTCAAGAACCTTATCACATGCTCTTGAGCATCTTCCTCCCCTCTAACTGAGGCAACTTAAAGTGCTCAGGGTAAGGAGGTGCTGGCACTGACGGATGCATAGGATGACTGTGGAGCTGGCGTAAGGTGGGCTTTTGAGGCCCAAAATTTTTGGTCTCCATAGACTCCAACCACTCTAGCAACGCTTTGTATGCATCTAAGGATTTAATCTAATCCTCCTTAGTTTGCTCCCATTATGGGTTGTTGGAGACTTGATGCCTATGAAGGGGTTGTCGGATGGCGACTCCTTCGCCTAGGTAGGGCATTTCAGCCTGCTCTTCTTATTGCTCGTACTCCTCGTAAGCTTCCTGAGGAGTATCTGGACGAGACCTATGACCCTGGGTGGGTCCCCATGGAGGGTACCCATCGTTGTTCTAGGGAATTGCCTTTCGCTCAGGTCTAGGAGATCTCTGAGGTAGCACTTGGTAAGGTTGCGAAGACCTATCTCGCACCAAGGGATTATGCCTCGCATATGGTTTTGCCCTTTGGGTGCATGGGGTTGGAACCCTCTTAGGCACCGGGTTATGCAGCAGCTCATCTGTTTGGCACCTAATGCACTCTTTGCTAAGGCGATATAAATGCTCTAGCTACTGCTGATCTTGCTCAAGTTGCATGATCTAGGATTGGCGGGCGGCATGTTTGGTGATTGCTAGGTCAATTTGTTCTGCCATCTTGAGCTTAAGAGGCTTGGATGCCTCTCCTATGTCCTTATCGCGGTCTTGATGATTTGAGATCTCAATAGGCTGATTCCCTTTGTCAAGGTTGGCGGCATTCACCCGAGGCTCTGGTCTCAGTGGGTGATCATGGTATCTAGTTGGTGCAGAAGTGCAAGGCCCCCGCACTGTATATTGCTTTTGAGGAATGTAATCACCTTCCTCATGCTCCCTTTCATATGTGTGAAAGGGGTGGGTAGAGTTAGCTCACCTAGTTTGAAGAGCCTTATGCTCTGGATTTTGTCTATTGGTTCTAATAGTGATGGGGGGCAAAGGGGGGAAGTCGTCATCATGTGGCCTCTCCTCATGGAAACTATGCCACTCTAGCACTTCATCACATGGTGGCCACTCATATTGAGCTTCTAATGGAGCTTTCTTATCTATGTTGAGCGCCACGTGTAAGGACTCTTCCTAAAAGGGGCTATGATGAACAGACATGTCCCTCATAGTGGTGTCCCTATAGTTCCATCTTGACATGGACTGATGCGGACTCTCTTGTGGGTCAGGCCATCAAGGTGGTATGACCAAGTCTTTGGTGCTGTAGCGGAGGCGACTTCTACCCCCTTGTACACTTTCTGTAGCTTCCACCCTTGATTGGGCTTGGCTATGTGTGTACACCATGGTGGTGCTTTCCTACAAGCTATGTAGATTTTTTTTTCTTTTTTTTAATGATTTTTTATGCTACACTAAATAGAAATGAGCACACACATACACAAACAATGATTATCTCATTTAAATATTGAGAGTGTGTCCTAAACCTGGTTTAGTGTGTTTTTTATTTTTGTTTTTGTTTTTGAAGTTTTTTAAAGACCGTTTAAATACAAAATGAGGGCTCTTATGACTCCCAAAATTGGTTGCCCCTTTGATATACCATTGCTAGGATGATATACCAACCTCTCTATATACCCGCCCTTATGTGAGGGAAACTATAGGTACGTGAGAGCAGATGGTACATGGAATGTAGGTGGTACGAAAGGGGAATTGCCTTGTTTATGACACCTACCATAGAAGACTTATCCTCATGTGTTGGGAATCACCCCAGCTACACTCGGTCAGCTTTTATCAAGATTTATTTCTAGCAATAAAGGCGATTGGGGTAATGGATGCAAAATTCAAGCCAAGGTGGTGATGAAATCCATCATTGGTCTTGATCAAGGGTTGGGGTTTTATGACCAGTGCCTTGGTTTTTAAGTTGCCATGTGGTGTGCGGGGTTCTTTTTACCTTTGCAAAATGGAAACAATAAAATAGAAAAAAGAAAAACTTTCCCTAAGCAAACAAGTAATCCAAAACAGAAACACTGAATAGAAAATAATAGAGAAAAATGCAGGATCCTTACCTCTCCTTTGCCCAAATCTGTCGGTCCTGAGTTTCTACCTAGAATCTTCATAGACTGGAATTTGTCTCGGGGTGGAACGAATTACAAGACTGAATTCATCCCAGGGTAGGGCGCATTCCAATTCATCCCTGGGTGAGACGAATTACAGTTCTGTGTTCGCCACAGACTGGAATGAATAGCAGTCTTGCGTCCCAAAAAAAGAGACACCTGCAAGCAAGGAAAATTTTGATCAAATTTATAATCCAAAAATATAGAGGACAAGGTCCCACCATGATCGCCACTAAAATCATGAGGATACAAAAGCAAAAAGAGAAAGCTAACATGCGATATTCAAACAAATAAATCGAACTTAGCGCTAAATCCTAAAAACTTGAAAGTGCATGAAAAGAGGGAAAAGCATGATCAAATCAAACTAAAACAAATGTGAATAAAAATAGGACAACCCTTTTATTGATGTGTTTCAAACTCGGTTACAATGTGCATCCTCCCCTTCCAAGGGCTAGGAGCATTCAAGCATTCTTTCTAATTACATCCATGGGCACCTTTCCTTCTTTCGCGTGCCCACATGTAAAATGGATGGACCAAATGTTGCCACCACTTGCATTGATGAATCTAGACTCCTCCTTGATCCTTTGATGTCCAAACCTTGTGTTCAAAAAGAACAAAAATTATCAGTAGCACCTGTGGATGGAAAAAAGCATGCAAATCCCCAAGCCTACGCTAAATGAATGACAAAAATTAATAAAACTATGATCAAAACAAGTCTAAATGCTATGAAAATTTGATAGGGGTATCAAGATATCACCAGAAGGGCACTGCAAAAAGAATAGTCAAGAAATTCCTTGTCGTTTTGAATTCATTTTGGGGCGGGACGAATTCGCCTGCAACAAAATGCCAAAAAGGTACTATCCCAATGTCCTACCTCGAAAGCTCCAAAAAACATGCAATCTTGGGGTTATGTAATTGGAGACATTTTTGGAAGACCCAGATGGTTATATTTTTCCAATTTGACCTCCATAAACAAGAATTTTATGTTGCTTATCTACAAGTTAGTGAGAGTGAAAACGTGATAGCATAATGGCAATTAGTCAAAACGAAATGAAATCAAAATTGTAGACTACCTAAACAACATAGAAATCAAATGCAAGAAAGGAAAATGACTAAAATAAAAATCTACTATAGATTCCCAATCATTCCTAAAAGGGGCGATAATGCCTGTGGCAGTGTGGGGCACCCTGGCAGGCCACCCACCGTTTGGGGCCTGATTTCGGCACCAATCCACTTGGGATGGGTCCAAAATCCCTTACAAGGTGTTATCGACAGATTGGAGGGTATTATGTGGCCAAATGTCAGGTGTTGGTCTTGAGATTCGTCCTCTCAAAAGTCACCCAATGACCTCCCCTCTAAAGGATATCAAGGATGTGAGAGGTGCAAATCCAAAAGATGTGAGGCATATAAATAAAATGGCATCACTTCATTGCTCTAAAATGTTCCTCCTATATGGGTCTGAGGGCCTGGTTCAATGGTCAAAGTGGTTCTTTCGAAGCAAGGAGATCAGGGTTCCAATCCCTTGAGCCTCATCGTACTGTTACGCATGTTCTCTAATCCAGGAGCGGGCAACGGCATAAAAGGTTCAATCCGATGGGGGCATGGTGGTATAGGGGGCGGTTTGCATGAGGTATTTCGGTGGCAGGCTTCTGGGGGTGGATTGCGTAAATGACTGTGGCAGCTTTCTGGCTGGCTGGCCTGGAATCGTGGTGGCTATCTGAGTCCACCATGTAAATAAAAAAAAAAAAGAAAAAAAAAAATGCTCCTACTATGTATATCTTGGGGTGAGGAAACTCACCAATTTATAGACCTAGAGGCCTCTTGAAATGGGCATGCAGGGGCACCACATGGCAGCCATGCCCTCCCAAGGGGAAGAAGATTCCTCCCTAAATTGGGACTTCATGACTGACCTTTCAGATGCCTCTAACGCTAAAAAATGCTCACCCATACTCCCATGTTATGAAGGAAGCGTTGGGTGGCATATCCGAGCTACCATTTGTCAAGATTTGACTTTTTTCTCGTCAAACCTGCAACTCGCCCCACCCTGGAGCGAATTTAGAATTCATCCTTGAGAGGGGCGAATCCCATATTGAATTCATCCTAGGGTGGGACGGATCCTTAGCATAGTGCCTGAAGGTGCCAAATTGACCTTTGACCTTCCAAAACTACTGTGAGAGTGGTTAGGACCACTGTTTGACCTCTGGAGGCTTACCTTAGGGCTATGTGTGTCAAAGCGATCAGTGTTTGTAGTCACATAATCGGATTGGTGCTGTTTTGGTGTCTACACCTTATATCATGACATTTAGAGAGCTTGCCATAGGTGGTTAGTAGATAAAAGAGCACTTGTGTCTTCTGAGTTGTACACCTTTGAGGAATACCTCGACAATGCAGTTGTAGTACATAAATTTCGATCTCATATAAAGGATCAAGATGTCGTTCTTACAGATAAAAAGAGATGGAATAGAGTTCCTAGAGCTATGTTATATTGAGAATATTTCCATGAACTTTATTTCTACAGTTCAGAGTCTGATATAAATAATATCACCATAGCACACTTTGTCAAATTCATGAAAAACCATTTCCAATTTGAAGAGGAGCATTTCATGACTCCTAATGAACTTGATCCCATCAATGAAATCCATAAACTATTTATATGAAACTAAGACATTATTTTATTATTATTATTTCTTGCATTTAGTATGTTGTTTGTTGTACTTATAATATTATCATAAAAACAAAAAAAAAAAAACAAAAAAAAAAAACAAGAATATAACAAAAATTAAAACGTTTTCTTTTAAGTATTATAGTAGGTATATAATTAAAATATATACCTCCCAAACTTGTCACAAATATATATATATATATATATATATATATATATATATATATATATATATATATATATATATATAAGTATGTATGTATGTATGTATGTATTTTCTAAAATCTAAGTTTAAGCATAATGACTAGACTTAGGAATGGAAAACAAACTGAAGTAGAAGAAGATTGGTTAGGAAAACCATTAAATAAACCAGATGTCCTTCTTGAAGACCCAATTCAGGAAGAAGGAACCCTAGACCAACAAGAATAAGAGTTTGCTTAAGGAAATGAACAAAGAGAAACTGTTAGAGATGAAGGATCCTCATCCCCTAAAATGTCTCCAAGAGGAGCTATTACTTTTGAGAACATGTAACATTTATGGAAGTTCCTCAATACTAATATTGGTGCCCTTAATAAAGCAGTCCATATGGACAAGGATCAAATTAGTGACACTCAATAAACCCTTGAAGAAATATATCACACACACACACACTAATCCCTTGTCCTTTTTTGATCAAGAAAGTGATCAAGCTAGACCATCCAATTTGGATATGGCTGCTATAATCCAGAACATGCAACAAAAACAGGTTACCCAACCACCTAGAGTACCTGTTACCAAGCCTAGAGTTATTCCCACACAAAAGAAACCTTCATTCACTGCTCTATTTTGCCAAGTTATTGATCAACATACCTCAAATCAACAAAAGCACAAAATAAAACCAAACACCAATTTCCAACAATCTGGGATACAACATAATGCTACTACAAATATTCTTCATAATGCTCTCCCTACCATCTATTTGCATAATAGCAATATAGCATCTAATCCTTACACCACGCCATAATACGCTAACATAACACCGAACGAATATGGTGGACAAAATAGTAATCTGGAAGACATGGTGAAATAGTTAGTCTCTCGCATGGACTAGATAGATCCCTACTATCCCTCGTACAATTATTGAGAGATGTGTAGTCAGCATTTAGATCCTATAGTTGTAGCACAACCATATCCTAAACACTTTCCTATGTCTGTCGTACCTATATACAAAGGAACCGAAGATCCCATAGAGCATCTTCATATTTTTAGGATAGCATGTCATGATATATCACATGATGACTTGTTATTACTAAAAATGTTCCCAAAAAGTTTAGGAGGAATGGCATTGGAGTGGTATTATCAATTACCCACTCATTCTTTGAGGAATTTCAAATAAACAGCCGAGTCTTTTGTTAATCAATTTAGTGCCTACATCGAAAGGCATCTAACCATTAAAGATTTTTACAACTTAAAACAAGACAAAGATGAATGTTTTGCTGATTTCCTAGCTCGATGGAGATAGTTGATAGGAAAATTACACTGTGTGTTACCTTATCGGGAATGTTGGATATCTTTATCAATAATTTACAAGAACAACTATCCTATGAGTTATCAACTGCTACCTTGACCACCTTCGATCAAGCTATAGACTTAGCTCGAAGAGTGGAATATGCTCTCATTAGGAGGGGTTTTCTTAAAAATAAAGATGATGAGAAAACATCTAGAAATCAATATAAGAATAAACAAGTTATGGGTGATGGAGTCACTGATAGCAAAAACATTGCTAATGTTAATACTATGAAAACAATGAAGAATTTTATACTAAAACCTCCTGATAAACCACCTCAAGAATTTACTAGGTTAAATCAACCTCTATCAACCATTCTCCCACAATTATTAGCATGAGGTTTGATCCAATTACCAAATATCTAGGAACCTAATCCAACTATACCTGGATATAGAGCTAATTTACACTGTGATTTCCATAGAGGTCCTGGACATGCTACCAACTCTTATAAAATATTAAAACATAAAATACAAGACTTAATTGACAACAATGAGATGGAGGTGCAAGCCTTTCAACCTAAACAAAATCCTCCTAATAATTCTCAAAATAACATCCCCAAAATCAGAATCAGAATGCCAACCAATCATTGGACATATTTCAACATCCTTTACCAAAGCATGGTAAAGAAGTGGCTAATCAAATTGAACATCATAATGTTCCCCCTCCTACCCGATATGTAGGAACTATTAGTGGGCATTTACCTACTCATGATTTGGAAATATATGACACAACTTTATCCATGGTTACGACCAGACCTCTATATAAAATTCAGACACTTGATCTTAGTGATACAGAATATGAGACTGAAAGTGACATGGAAATCACCTCAAATCAATCGAATAGCTTTGAAGATGAATCGGATCCTATTCAACCTATAACAATTTCTATGGTTCCAAAAGAACCATTCCCAAGAAGGGTCACTAATCGACCATCATCTCACCAATTAATTTCTAATGAACAAGCCATAAATGCTAGACCAAGACCCATTCATCATCCATCAAATAAAATTGTAGGTACCATCAAAGCTGTTACTAGAAAACAGGTTCAAAATTCTCAACAATATCAAACTCAGAACGATGGATCAGCTCCATTTGTTTTGAAAGTTCCTAATAAATGGAATCATGTGCCTAATGTTCAACCTAAACCTCCTTATAATATTAATGAACAATTATCAAATACTATAGCTAGAATTTCCCTTCTGGACCTTTTAAGATCTTCTCCTACACATAGGGATGAATTAATGCTCACATTAAGCCAAATGATGGTACCACAAAATATTCAACCTGAAGCCATGGCCAATACTATAATAACTCATGAAGTTGATTGTATTGACTTTTGGGATAGATATATATCACAACATAGTTTACATAAGGATAACCCCTTATATATTACTACCCTAATCGGAGATGTAGTAGTTAAACGAGTCTTGATTGATAATGGTTCATATTTAAACATATGCACTTTTGACTTCTACCAAAGATTTGGATTTAGAAGTGACAAAATAAAAAAAACTAATATGATCATAAAATCCTTCAATGATGAAACACAAGAAATGTGTGGAGTTATTACTATCCCATTGCAAGTTGGTCCAAGAACCTTAGACACGATCATGTTTATTGTACATTGCCCTACATCGTACAATATACTCTTGGGTCACCCTTGGATCAATGCGATGTGAGTTGTTCCCTCAACTTTACATTAGTGTGTTAAATTTGAATTTAAAAATCAGTTGGTTACCATTCATGGTGATCCCAGACCCTTTGCTATGTGTGCTTTGGTAGAACCTGTTGGAGTTCAATTTTGCCCTGCTATATCATCCACACATCCTAATTTTCATCATCCATATAAATGTGTGAAACACACACCCATAACATCATATAATTTTTCTCCATAAACTCCACATCTACATATAGTTCAACCATCTTCCGAACAAACCACATTAGGACCTCAAAAATATCCTAAACCCACAACCAATGCTTCTTGTTTTTACTCCTATAACTTCCATACCTATAGACCCGTCCATTGACATCTCTACAACATCTACACCTACTAGAGGCATATTTTCTACATCCGAAGATGTAGGAAATGTTCCCTCTACCTCCTACGCTCTTACTGATGAGCTCTTACCCAATTTATCTAAAAATTTTATATCAGAAAAAACAAATGCTGCTATGCAATATTCCATTATTTTAAATAATTTGCCACCCTATCCTCATACCTTGGGCCTCCCACAGCCTATGGGAAGTATTTACCAAGTTGGGAGCTGTGCTTTTATTTATAAGGGATATGACTGGGGTAGAATACCCAAAAACATCAAGGCTCATTATGATGGATATGCTCGATGTTATTTTACTAATGAGTATATTAAAGCTAAGCCTATAATGCTTAAATTGGGATATAAAGGGAAAGGTTTGGGACCTTTCTAGAATGGTATGAAAGAACCCTTTGAGGTAGAACCATGGCCTTCCCGATGTGGTGTGGGCCTATTTCCTAGTAAATATCAACCCTTCCCATTTAAGGATGATGACCATCTCATATGTTATCAAGATTATTTGGATGAACGTGATGCTTTGCATCAAATAAATAATCCATTTACATGTAATATGCTATCTATAGCCTACCTTGAGATGATCACTGAATCTGATGATGATTTGGAGGGAGATATCTTCCATAATGTCTCCGATGAGGAATTATTACATCATGAATTTTATTTTGATGGATCTATACCTAGTATAGCCCATCTTGAGGCCACGACTCCTCAATATGAATTATCCAAGCTAACCTTGGAATAATTACAAGAATTGGGCATTTCACCCACCCCACCTAATTTTGAGAGAGATCTACACATGGAAGTAGAAAACGTCATAAAAATTAACATTGGAACCAAAGACAATCCTCACATAATCAACATTGGATGAGAATTGAATCAAGAAAAATAGATAAATACATTGCATTCTTAAAGAATATGAGGATGTATTTGCTTGGACATATGAATATATGTCAGGATTAGACCCTTCTATAGTTATTCATCACCTAGTAGTCCATCCGGATGCTAAACCTGTTGAACAAAAACTTAGAAAAATGCATCCTAAAGTGGCCTTACTAGTCAAAGGGGAATTAGAAAAACTCCTAAAGGTTATTTTTATACAAGTCATTGATTATGCTAAATGGATCTCGAATGTATTTACAGTAACTAAGAAAGAAGCTACCAAAGTTAGGGTTTGCACAAACTTTAGAGATATTAATGTTGCATGCCCTAAATATGATTTTCCTCTTCCTAATATGGATCAGATCATTGATTTTACTATTGGGAGTGGAATGATATCCTTGATGGATGGATTTTTTGGTTATAATCAGATCAGGATAGCTCCTGAATATTAGGCTAAAACAACCTTTATTACCCCTTGGGGATCCTTTTGTTGGAAAGTGATGCCATTCGACTTGAAGAATGTAGGTGCAACATATCAAAGAGCCATGACTTATATCTTTCATGATATAATGCATGATATTCTACATGATTATGTAGATGATATTATAGCTCGTTCCATCAAAGAAGATGATCATTTAGCTGACTTGAAAAAAGTATTTGATCGGTTAAGGGAATATCTTATCCGACTAAATCCAGCCAAATGTATATTCAGAGTTAAGTTCGATAAATTATTGGGGGTTATAGTCTCTTTATGTGGAATTGAATTTGACCCTCTCAAGATCGTGGCTATCATTGATATGCCTGCACCCATAAATATATCAGAATTACGGAGTCTACAAGGTAAGATTCAAGCTATTCGTCGCTTCATCGATAAGTTGGCAAACAAAATAGGACCCTTTCTTAAGCTTCTTAAGAAAGATGTCTCTTTTCATTAGGACAACGAATGTCAGGAAGCATTTGAACTCCTCAAAAAATATCTCCTTAACCCACCTGTGCTTTCACCACCTAGATATGATCACCCATTTTTCTTGTATATTTCAACTTTTGATTTTGCCTTAGGAGCTATGTTAGCTCAACTTGACAATGAGAAAAGAGAGCGTGTTAATTATTATATCAGCAGAACCTTAATCAGTTATGAAACCCGCTACACAGCATTAGAGAAGTTATGTCTAGCAGTTGTATTTTCTACACATAAACTACTCCATTATATACTCAGTCAGAAAACATATGTTATTGCTAAATTCGATCCTTTGCGGTATCTCATGAGTCAACCATACTTATCTGGTCACACAACAAAGTGGGTTCTTGCACTAAGAGAGTTTGAACTCACGTTTATAGGACAAAAGTATTTTAAGGGTCAAATCATAGTAGATCAATTAGCTGCTATACCCTTAGAGTCTACCCATCCCCTCATAATTGAGTTTCCTAATGAATGCCTTAAATTAGAGGTAGACCATCCAGAGCAATGGTCCCTATACTTTGATGGAGCCTGATGCATGAGCGGGGCTAGTGCAGGTATTATTTTAATATCTCCCAAGAAACATCTTATACCTTTGTCCTTTAAATTAATGTTTGCTTGTACTAATAACACTGTTGAATATGAGACTCTAATCCTTGGATTACGATCTGTCTTGGCACTAAAATTTAAAAATCTATTGGTTTTTGGTGATTCTCAACTTGTCATAAATCAAATCAATGATGTTTATCAGACCAAAGATGATAAATTATGTCCATATAAAGAATATGTCTTGCAATTATTATCTTTATTTTATCAAGTTACCTTGGAAGCTATTCCTCGAACTAGCAACCGTGCGGCTGACACTATGGCTGCAACTGCATTTCTTGTGCCCTTGGAGTTATATGACGAATATGCTACCATCATTATTCATCGACTCCAGGAACCTGCTTCAAATAAATCATGCTTAGAACCTTTGGATGTGTTTCTAATCAACGAAACTACTCCCGAACCTTGGTACACTGATATATTTAATTTTCTTCAAAATGGGACCTTCCCTGAAGGTTGTAATAGCAACCAGCACCAGTTATTATGTAGACGAGCAAGTCGCTTTGTAATTATTAGCAATACGTTGTATAGGAGATCTTTTGAAGGCATCCTATTGAGATGTTTGAATCTAGAAGAATCTAGATCATCTTTGAGTGAAGACCATGATGGATCTTGTGGGGGACATTTTAGTGGTAGCACCATTGCTAAAAAACTCCTTAGGATAGGATATTTTTGGCCTACTATGGATAATGATGCACATGATTACGTGTGCCATTGTGACAAGTTCCAGAAACACGTTGACCTTGTCCATGCGCCTGCACAAGAGCTACAGGCTATTTCATCTCCTTGGCCCTTTTCAAAATGGGGCTTAGACATCATTGGAAAAATCAATCCTGTGTCATCTGATGGACACAAATTCATCATAACCACCACCAAGTATTTCACGAAGTGGGTTGAAGCTATGCCCTTAGCTTCTTGCACTGGAACCCAAGTTTCCAAGTTTATTTTTAATCAAATTATTTGTAGGTTCGAAATTCCTACAAATCTCATCTCAGATAATGGAACTTGTTTCAAAAATAAATATGTCAAGAAATTATGTCAAAAATATAAAATTCAACATCGTTGGTCCACTCCCTATTATCGTCAAGGTAATGGCTAAGAAGAAGCATCTAATAAAACATTAATCAAAATCCTAAAAATACTGTTTAATAAATCTGGCCGAGATTGGCACATCCAATTATATCCTGCTTTGTGGGATTATCAAGCTAGCGTTCACACTCCCATGGGCACTTCACCTTTTTTTTTGGTTTATGGTGCTGAAGCAGTTTTTCCCTTTGAATTAGAAGTTACTTCTTTGGCTCTACTACTTCAAGATACTGAAGTAGGAGATGAATATCATGCTGGTAGACTTAGTCAGTTGGAACTCCTAGATGAGAAGCACATCAATTATTTGGAACATCTTCGAGCCTACCAAAACAAGCTCAAGCGAACATACCTCAAGAAATTTCATCATCGATCCTTTGAGATCGACGACCTTGTCTTGAAAGAAAACCAAAAAAATACTAATGCAACTAAAGATATTAAAGGTAAATTTGAACCTAACTGGCTTGGACCATATATCATCACTGCTAAATTTGGCTTGGGAGCATACAGATTATCTACCTTAGATGGTAAAGATCTTAAAGAACCTATGAACATTATGCATCTTAAACGGTATTATGCATAAATCTGGTCATTTCATCATTGTATATATTGTTATTTTGCATATTGTTTTGTTTTAGTCATCCATATAAAAATTTCAAAAACAATCATATTGTGTATCTTATCAATTCATCAATTAAAATCAAAACATCAAAAAAAAAATCAAAAACATCAAAACATCAAAATCTTCAAAAACATCTTTTATTTTTGTACCTGTCAATTCTTGAAGTATTGCAGTTATATTTTAAGTTATTTTGAATAAATTAACATTTATTTGGAATCCTGCACTTTCACACTCACATGCATAAATATCTTGATTTTATTTGGTATGATTATTAATCTCTCTTATATCAAAGTCCACAGTTGAATTAAATAAAGTTTTGAGCATAGAGAACCGATCTTGTTATTTACTTGAACCAAGCATATCTTTTCACATTAAAATGATTTCATTGCAAATTCGATATGATGCTACATAGTAGAAGTGGTTTCTTGAGCAAAAAGTTTCCCCTGCTATCCTATCATGCACATGGTCTAGAATATTTGATAATTGACAAAAGGACAAGCTCACCTCTGCCCAGAATAAAAATCCCTTGCTCTACAGCCAATCCGAGCAAGTATCCCTAGTATAGGAAGAAAAATAAAAGTCAAAGCAAATGAGAAAAATAAAAATATTATTTTGTACCATTGCAACAATATTCCAGTTCCATGCAAAAATACAAAAAAAAAAGAGAAAGAAGAGAAAAAGAATAAGAAAAAGCAAAAAGCAATAAAATCCCTTCCCCTACCCTGTGAAAGGAAAAGAAGGGTGAATGAGCTTGAATCCTTGGAATTCTCAATTATTTGAACACTGTGAGGTAAGCCCCATAACAGGCGGTTTGTGCCCAACCCGCTTGGCCTTGGGTAATTCCTAGTGTGGTGATATTTCTATTACATTAGAGACCTTCTTTTGTACAGACCTATGTCTGCTTATGGATCAGCTAGCTCTTGATGACCCCACTTACATAGTAGTCTGGTATGGTTACATGCATATAAATCATGGTCAATGAACACTTATTTGGTTAATTCAAATTACTTGTATCAAATTATCTTGCTCAAAATTGGTGAATGAACAATACAATTGCACACACATTTGTATTTGAGAGATTTTGTATCATTATGATAAATCAAGATCGGCAATGAACTCACATCTGCACATGGGATTCCTTATAAATCTACATTTTGTCTTTGAGATAATTTAAAATATTTCTGCAACTCTTTTTGGAATAATTTTATCTTCTTATTTAAGAACATTTGTTTAGTATAAAAACAATTACATACATTGTTTTCAAAAATCCAAATTCTTTCAACAACATATTCAACAAACTAGCAATAAATTCATGCTTATATATTATTATTTTTTGTTTATCTCAAAATCAAAAATCAAATTATGCAATAAAATTACTTTTTTGTATTTCGCGATGATGGTATAAGTCTATACCTAAAATTCTATGCCTAGCGCAAACCATTGTTCTAATTTTATTTCCCATTCATTATTATTTATAAAAAAATATGGCTTATATCATTATGTTACACAATTGTGCTTTAAAAAGAACGAACACATTTTTCTATTTTCATTATGTCCACATTCCATTTTGCAACCATGGTATAATTTCTAAGGAATTGTTCAAAATTTTATCACACTTAGGAATTTATGCCTAGCAAAAATCATTTAAAAAAAAAAGATATATTTCATGCATAATATTTTTATGAAAATCTGAAAAAAAAATCATCACCATCATCATTTTTCATCATCACAACACAAAGCCTTAAGATAGTCTCTTCAGCTTTCTTTTACTTTTAGCAATATTTCTATACTGGGATTAGCTTGATGACCTAGCGAGTGACGACTCCATGAAATGGTCTATAACAACGACAATGTCCTTTGAAATTATTGTTAGAAGTCCCTTTATTTTGCATCACATCACACCACCAAAACAACCAATTTGTTTACATCAGATTATTCCATTTAAATTTTATGGCATGACATAAAATTATAATTTATTTCCAATGACATAATTACATGAATAATCAATCAACAAATCCAAAATTAAAGCATAATACAACATATACACAAGTCATATCATCAAAAATACCATATATATATATCAACAAATTATGTACATCATATCAAAACTAGATTGGTATGCCACAATCCATACCCTGGCATACTCAATCCTCCCAAAAAAATAATAATAATATATACAATCTCTGTGCAGTTAGCGACTAGTCTTGAGAAGCCCTCGAGCTCTCAGCATCATCTCCTCTACCACCTTGGTGTGGAGGAGGTGGTCCCATAGACATCCACCTTATGTTGCGGGTCCTCACCGTCGATCATGAGGATGTCCTCGATGATCCCATCCTAATCGGCTCCGCAATGTCGGCTGACAGTTGTAACCTCTGGCCTTCTACAACCAACTGTAATTATACTCCTTGATAGAATGTGGTATGAGCCATAGACCATGCCAACTCTTACATGCTCGCCCCTCTACTTCGAGACCTGAGCCATGTAGCCTCATCTTGCAATGTCTACACCTGAACTCAAAGGTAGGTATTCTCAGCCTGAAGAGCTTCCATCTCGCTACTCTCCCCTACCTTGACACCCTTGCCCTTATCAGGCGACGGTGGCCTCTCCCCCTGCTAATAAAGGAATCCCTCCTCCCTCCTCCCTATCTGTTGTGGTCTTTGTGGATCATGTGGCATCCTATGGCGTCTCTCCTGTAGAGACCATCACTGCTCTCTCCCTCTGTGACCCCATGCTACCTCAATGGTAGCCTAGCACCACCTCCCCATCCATCACACAACTACATGCATCGAATCTTGTGCCCTTGTCATCTAAGGGTAGATGCCTATGTACCAGGCATTGTATCCATCAATGACCCCAGCATCATCGCCATCCACTAGTTGGATGGAGGCATCATCAGCGTCCTGGCTCTAGAATAGCTACATATCTAGAGCCCCGCTCAGTGTGGTATTATCTCGGATAGTCTGGGAGTACTCATAGTGCTTGAGAGATGGGATCCCCTATTGTAGACCAAACTATCACAAAACTCGGTCGTAGCGATGGAGTTCTACCTCTCCTCGCTCCATCCTCAACCAGTAGACTCACCTGATGTGAGCCAACTCCTATCCATTATATCCCCACCCTGGATGCTCTCTCCATGGCCTCCAAGTGATCTGTTCAGGGATGAGGTCGTCTAGTAACCTCTGAGACATCGACAGATCTATTCGCCACTATGACCCTCTCTACAGCCACTAATAGAAAACCTGGGGTCTCTCCCAATCAACCCTTGTTAGTGGGATTCATATCAGCCTCTGCACCATGATGTGCTCTCAGCACCATACCTATAGTAGCGATGTCAAAATGAGACATCGGCCTCCCTTGTATATGATCCCGTGCAAGATCCTATACAAGTGGCACAGTACAAAGCTGCCCCATGCAAATATGTACCCGTGGTCTCTCATGTCGCAGACCACATCTGAAAGGAGCCAGGGTAATCTACACCCGCTTTGGTGGCATAGCAATAGGCCACCTACTATCCCTACCAAAACCCGAGTCAACCTAGATGCCCTAGGTATTTGCCTCAAAGACTCGATGTTCACTCTGCCCTTCTCTAGGGTGAAGCTTGGATCTTTGTACAACCTCATCATAGCCTGGCCCTGATTGGTCGCAAGAGTCATAAACTGTCCTTGTATGGGGATCCTTAAGATCCTCCATACATCCTCTAGAGTGGGAGCCATCTCCCCTGTTAGTAACCGAAAGCAGGACGACCCCAAATACCACCTCTCTGCTAGGGCTTTCAATAGCCCCATGTCTGTCAGTATTTATGGCATCTCTGCCACATGCTGTAGTCTGACCTGTGCCAATTGGTCTTGCTTCGCCTGATTGAGTGCAGCCACATCATCCCTCAGCCCCTTGTATTTCCATTCCTGACTCTTTAGTAATCCCCTCTGTAAAATAAACAATAAAACAACAAAATTCATAAATAAAACAATTATTACAATCAATTAAAACAAGCTTAATTTCATAAAAATGATGATATCATCCACCATTGCATGATATCATCCTAAATTTGGTAAAATCGTCCTTTATAGGATGAAATAATCTCTGATTTCTCAACTTAGGGATCGCCCCTTGTTGGATGGGATCACCCCTATTTCGCCAGTTTCGCCCTCAAACGAAATCAATGATCTAGGGACGATTTTGATGAAATTGGGACAATTTCATCTCGATGTCGTCGATGGCCTAAAAACGGCCGCGATGCCCCAAAATAGTCAAAATTTAAATTGCAAAATTACACAAATCAAATTAAAAACATAATTAACTAATTTTAGATCCTTACCCGTAGCCCGCACTGGACCTTTGTTGATCTGTGCACTGTTTCAACCATTTTGTCTGCAGAGCTCTAAAAATAGTGAAAATGAACAATAAAAATGAATTAGGGTTTTACCCTATTTTTCTTAATTTTATTTTAAAAAAACAACATTTTTTATTTTGCTTTTTCGTGCTTTTACCTCAAATGTTCAATTTGGGTAAAAACACGAAGGGGGCACCATAGTAAGCAGTCGTACGATTCATCCTAGAATCGTCGTCTAAAAAAATTGAGTAAATTTTTGTTTTCTCGTAAAACAGGAAGAACTCGTATTTAACGCATTTTCTTCAAAAAATTCACTAAATATGGGGCAAAATGTAGCACCCTAAAATTGGTATAGTTAAACCTTAGTAAAAAGATAAAATTTGAATTTTAACCCCGAAACCGCCCGTTACCCGCTCCCCTTGTATTCCATGCTATTTGTAGGATTTGTTTTGACCGTTCGAAGATATCGTCGATGATCAGACGAAATCATCCTAGATCGAATGAATTCATCTAGAATATAACGTCCAGAGGATTTCATCCCAAAACTAATTTTCTTAATTAGCTTCTGTTTCAACAGCTTCTCTAACTTGGGTAGAAAGCGTGTCTACACAGTTAGAGTCTCCCCTATTGAAGATCTCCTAAATTGGGATGATCTCCAACCTCCTAACCTCCCCCTAATCCTATATAAATTGGGATTTTCTTAGTTTATCCCCCTGGATAGCTGATTTTCCCTACAACTTTAGTTTCTCGTGCATTAGAACACCTTCGTACCTTCATTTGCATTATGTATTTCAAGTTTTCTTGTAGGAATTTTACTATTTTTCAGCTAGAGCAAGCTCGGATCATCGCTGGTGATTCCAAACGATTTTAGATGATCCTATCGTAGATCAACGATGATCTCATACGATTGGAGGTGATCTCGACTGCAGTCTAGATTGGGAGCAATCAAAGCCCAAAGTTTGCATTATTTTATCTTCTCTCTTCGTTTACTTATGCATTAACTTAGTTTATTTTATTTCTACATTCTAGAGTTCACCTCATTTAGCATAGATGCATGATGAAGTTAAAATAAATTATGAAATTAATGCATTTCCTTTAATCATTATCTGGATCTATCATTTAGGTAGTTTTACTATTATTTCTATCATTTCCCCTTGCTTTTGTAGTTGCATTTTCGGTCTTTGGTATTTGTTTTTGTGATTGCAGGTTTCTGACGAATTCGTCTGACGAACTCATCAGGTCGATGACGATCGCGTATGATCTCAGAAGACTGACTATAATCTGAGATGATTTTTTGCAATTGTAGATGATTATGTAATATTTGAGATGATCTAAACTTCTACAAACCTCATAATCTTCATTACACATCCAAAATAAAGTACAGTCTATCTTATTTAGCACACATTATGTGTTTATCACTTCTTCATGTTTTTTGTATCCATATAAATCAACATTGGCATATAGAATAGCTTAGATTCATCTTGGACATACCTAGGATATGAATGATTAAAGTACAAAATGAACACATCAAACCCATTCTCAACCTAGGCATGGAAACTACCACTCAAAGTTTCCTGCTGAACCCACCATCTGTTGAAAATTCACCCTTATACCCCTCCCCCAAGATGCGCGACCTTCAAAGGGCCTCTCAGTCTGAGGTATTGTCCCATCCTTATCGCATCCCCCTTTCAGGCGCGGATCCTATAGCCTGAAGGTAAGGATGCAAAAAATTTGGAGTGATACAAATGTATACTTATTACTCCTTAGAGATTTATTTCTTGAATAGTTTCTAAAAAGGTTTACAGTCTCTTCAAACATCATAATATGGATATCTTATTTTTCCATAAGGTTCATAAAATCAAGGACATATTCTTTTAGTCCTTTAAAAAAGAGTTCTTTTAAGATTTCTTCATTGAGGTCTATATTTACTTTAGACACAAAAAATAGAAATATCTCAAGATTATTCTTCTTTTTTATTCATACAGAATAGCTTAGCTTTCTTATCCCTAACTTTATAGTGATCCTGATATCATTCAAGGAATAAATCTTTGAATCCATGTTCTCCATACCATTTATTACAAATATTTTCTCCTAGACCCATGAACCATATTAAAGCTGCATCTTTAAGAGGAGAGGGAAATAACCTTAGATTTTGTTCATTTGGGGTGCAAACATAAGCTTTGCAAATGACTAAGAATTCAAAAAGAAATGCATCCAAATCTTCGTGTGGTTTCCCATGGAAGGTGGGCAATACAAAAATAGATATTGAATTAGGTTCTCTTTTTGTCCCATCTATGTGTAATATTGGGAAGGCAAATGTATTTCTTTAACCATTTCTTATTTGTTCTCTATCCTATCTTTGTCTACCCCCCTTTGGTTCTCTTCTACTTCTCCCTACCCAATTTGATGGTCAACCATAACTGAATGTAATATTTCAATGATTGGACGAGGTATGTGTTCAATAAAAATAGAAGAAGGACCTATGTAAATGTCAAATTCTAGTTTAGGTAATAAATATGAGTCAGGATCTTGTTCTAGGATTTCATCTTGCTCGGTTGATGTTGTTGTTTCAAGTTCTTTTAACTTATAAATTCTAGGTTGCATTCTAAAGTCTCTTTGGAAAGTTCCTTCTTATTTTCTAATCTTTATCAATCTTCTCTTAGAGTCTCTAGTTCTACTCATGAATTTTCTAAGTTCTCTTGTTTTTGCAGTACGTCTAATCCTTTTTGAATAGTATATGAATATCGTTGATTGGATCAAGTTTTTCGGGTGTCATGAAGTGTTTTTATTCAAAATCCAAGTGGTTTGTCACTAATTGAATCAATTGAATAGGAAAATATTGTGTTGGAATGGGTTCAGGATTTCCAAATTGTAACCCACAACGTAAATATTGACACAACTCTCTCAAACGCACAACTCTAGGTATCTTGTGATATTTCTTGCTATATTCTAGGGCTACTTCTCTCTTTTCTATTTCTACAAGGAAGTTGTGAATGATGAGGGAGTCTTCAAAATATTGATTCCAAGTGTAAATTTTTGGATTTACTATTGCTCTTCTATCCTAAAACCAGTGCTCATAACTCCTTTCAAGATCCAGATAAGATGAATGGTACTTTGGCCCTAGAGTTTTTGCTATGTCAATTCTCTTAATCTCTTTCAACTCGTCTGATTTATCTTTGATAATATCAATGCATTCGTTCATACATTCCCACTCTCTACTTGATGTTCTATTTCCTTACTGAAAAGGAAGGTTAACTTCTTGTTGTCTCAGTAATTTTTTAAGTTCTATAAGTGTAGACTGATTCAAACTATTTTCCACCATCTAGAAACTTATATTTTATTTTCCTTTCTCTCTCTTTGGTTTTTGGTTTTGTTTGGATTTTAATTTTGGATTTTTTTTTAACCCTACTATTGTCAAGTTTAGATACAAATAACAAAAAATACATTTATAATTATTCTTAATACAACAGGGAAGAATTGAAATAAAATTTAAAAATAATCCATATGTTTTTCTAAAATGAGGTGTGACTCACGTTCCTATGAATTCGTACAACCAATATTAGCACACTAAGAGTAAAATGAAATATTACTAGAAAAGTAATTTTAACAATCCTAATGTTTTGCTAAAATTAGATGTGACTCACGTTCCTATGAATCTGTACAACCAATATTAGCACACTAGGAGTAAAATGAAATATTGCTAGAAAAATAAAATTTAACAATCCTAATATTTTGCTAAAATTAGGTGCAACTCACATTCCTATGAATATATACAACGATCCTAGCACACTAGGAGTAAAATGAAATATTGTTGGAAAAGTAAAATTTAACAATCCTAATGTTTTGCTAAAATTAGGTGTGACTCACATTCCTATGAATCTGTATAGCCAATCTTAGCACACTAGGAGTAAAATGAAATATTGCTAGAAAAGTAAAATTTACTGGAAATAAAAGGTTAAACTATTACTATTTATTTTATTGTTTAGGAGGGTTTCACTATGGATGTGTCACTAAACCATAGGTCCTAAATATTTAGGGGTGTTTCACTATGACTGTGCCACTCAATCATAACTACTTATTATTTTTCTCACAGGTCCTAAGTCAAACTAAACAATAATATGTTGGCAATTTTGGGTACTTTGGGTACATTACCTTTGCTCAAGTGTATAAGTTGTCATTGATGTCAAGAAGATCTTGAAGGAATTTGATTTGATGTCAAATAATTTGTTTTGATGAAGGTTACGACATGACAGTTTCAAAGGTCTTTTGTAAACCCCAAGTTGGCAGGTTTAAAGATTACAAGTGGATGCATTAGTTTAATGCATTTGGGTCCAGGAGGAAGTATTTATTTAAATAATTAAAAACCTTGTTAAGGTTCCCTTTAATTATTTATTGTTTGCAATGGGTTCTCCTAACCCATGGCACTATGTTTTAATATTGTGGGCGCTAGCCAAGACCTCCGTCGACATGTTAAACTCCTCGCCGACGTCAAGAGTTTATGGTAAAAATGCATATAAATCTCCCTCAATGAAATTCAAGAATCATCCCATCTGTATTTTGAAAAGAGTTGCTCATTATGATTTTGTGATCCGCTATTCAGATTTCTTCTCCGATTGTGTCTTCACCATTTTCATAAACCTGCTATTCGACTGTGTCTTTGCCATTTTCATGAATTCGCTGTTCATTTTTTTTGTACTCGTCGTTTGTCGTAAATCTATTGTAAGGTTTTCGTCTTTGTGTTCACGTCAGAAGAAAGGGAGGCACTGTTGTTTTATTTAATCCCTGGTGCATAAGGATCAAGGCTAACAACATGAGGTTTAAACCTCATCGAGTGCCTTTGTTGCACCGGTAGTGGCTAGGATGTTGGCGCGCTACCCAAACGGGAGGTTCCACATTTGAATAACACAAAAGGGTTTTTCATCGTGAAGTGGACACAACGGGTGGTGTTAGAATTAATGCACAATTTCTCCATAGCACAATTTTTGATGTTGGCCAAGGTATTTTCGAAATTAATTTGTGCTAAGTGTATTTTGTGGATGGAGGAAGTTTATTAGAGGGAAAAACGACTTAGGAGTTATAAGGAGTTTAAAGCTTGTTTTATTTTGATAAAATATTCTTTTGAAGGTGTTGTTTGAAATATCGTATTGCATTCTTATGAGAGATAAATTTTATTTTTGATAAGACTATAAGGGAGAAATAAGGTGTATAAGTGATAATTTTTTCTTGTAATGTTGAGAGTGCTTTTGGTTGATTATGGAAATGAAAGCATGATGTTTTAACGTTAAAATTGCTTCTTGTGTGAAGTTGTGAAACCTTAAGTGGGCAGCTTTGAGATTGACATTTGCTTTCATTAAATTGGTAATAATAAAGCTATTCTTTACTTGGTTAAAGTGTTGGGCTTAATCATTTGTTGATGATTTGAAAATTTGTTTTGTGCTATTGTGATTTGAGTTGGTGGATGCTTTTTGTTAAAAAAATATTGGAGAGAAAAGGAGTTCTGCTTGTTTCCTTTTCTAATGTTTATTGTGAAATGCTTCAAGGTTGTGTTTTCAGTTGAATGGTGTTGATTGAACCTTGTTTGATGAGCATTGTTGTTGAAGCCCTAATTGATGGTGAAAAGAACATGAGTATCATTGTTATGTGATTCTTTGCATAGTTGGCAATTGTTGGGGTTTCATGTTCTTGAAAGAAAGCATTCTATCCTATCCATTTCAGATATTGAGTTGAGTTTTCAGATTTGAGATTAATTTTGAGCTGAGTTGATTTGAGTTGAGTTTTGAGATTGGGATTTGAGTATAGAACATATTGAGTCTCTAACAATTCTTTTTATGTTTCTATCAGTTTGACAAATCACATTGGGTCTCTAACAATTCACCTTGTGATTTCCTACTAAGAAAGTTTTTTTCTTGGTGAGCTTGCTGAGTTTTGGACAGGTTCCAATGGGGACTTGTGAGCAGTCTTGGATAGGTTCCGATGGGGACTTGTGAGTAGATTTGGACAGGTTCTAGTAGAGGAATTGTGAGCTGATTTTGATAGTTCTATCAAAGAACTTGAGGACAGAGGTGCACTAGTTCTTTGAGAAGAACCTAAGGACAGATTTGGCAAGTCTTTGAGAAGGCTTGTGTGTAGAGGATTGATTTGTTCAAGCTTAAGCATTGGACAGATCTTACAGATAGAGGAAGACTTGTACTAGACCAACTGACTGTGTTTGGTATAGGTTTTTGAGCTATTGTGGACGTGATCATAGAAGGCAGAGGTCTCTTAGGCTAAGCATTGAGGACAAGATGTCTTCGATGGAAAGGAGTTCCACATGCTGGCAAGAGGTAGAGGCAGTTGATCTTCTGAGGGATCATTTCTAGAGCAGAGGGGAAGGTATCTCCTTTGAGCAGATACTCATAAATTTTGATTAGGGGAAGGTATCTCCTTTGGGCCGAGGCTCATAAAAATTGTAATTTGGAAGGATTCCCAAAGAAATTTGAGATAAATTTTAGAGAAAAGTTTTGTGGACGTAGCCCAACCATTTTGGGTGAACCACGTTAAAATTGGTGTCACTTTGTGGATGATATTTTGCATTTCTTTGATATTGCTTTGGGTATATTGCTTTATTGTTTTGAAGTATAAAGGAAAAAATAAAAAGAGGTCTTATATTGTTCACCCCCCTCTCTTAGTATAAGCTTGTGTTCTTCAATTGGTATCAGAGCAGGTGCCTTCGAAAAGTTTAACAGCTTGAAGGAAAAGCTAGTAAAGAACACAATGGATCATTCAAGTGGCAATGCAGCACCTATTCTTGATGGGTCAAATTTTGGTCTTTGGAGTGCAAGGATGAAGGTTCATATAATGGCACTTGGTAATGAGGTTTGGGAAGTGATTGAATATGAGTACACTATTCTTGTACATGGTCCTAATACTAAAGAAGAAAGGCTCCTACATCACAGCAATTCAAAAGCAATGAATGCAATCCTGAAAGGCTTACAGAAAGTAGATCTCACCAAAGTGATTCACTGTAAGACTAGTGAAATGTAGAAACAATTGAAGGTGGTTCATACATGTGATACAAATGTCAGAAAGGCCAAGTTGAGACACTTCAAAGGTATGTTTGAACAAATCAAGATGAATAATGATGAAAATATTAGTGACTACATGCTTTGTATGGATGAGGTTGTTAACTCCATGAAAGACTTAGGTCCTGAGCTTGCTGAAAATGATGTTTGTGATAAGATTTTAAGATCTCTTTCTAATAGATTTAGTGAAAATATTTTTGCTATTGAGGAAGCTAAAGATTTGGATAAGTTGAAAAAGGATGAGCTCCATAGTATACTTGCAGCATTTGAGTTGATAACTCAACTGAAGGTTGATGTCAAGAAAGAGGCAGCTTTCAAGGCTACCAAGAAATCCAAGGGTAAATAGCTTCAAGATAGTGATGAGTCTTCTAGTAATGAAGAGGCATATTACAACAAGAAAGGCAAGTTCTCTAGAAAGCACAAAATTATGAAAAATATAAGATGTTTCAATTGTGGAAAGTTTTGTCATTATGCTAGTGACTGTACTGTTCCCAAGAATGAAAATGATGAAGATAAATAGGATTCTAAGAGCAAGGATTCTGAAAAGCACAAGCATCATAGGAAGAACAAAGATGAGCACAACAATCAAGGAAAGAGGTATTCTCACAAGCACAAGAAGATTTTCTACCTAGACAAAGCAATTAAGTGTTCTAGTAGTGATAGTGAAAGTTCTTCAAGTGATAATGAAAATGAGATGTTGTTTATATCAAAAAAAGAGGAAGAATCGAAACATAGATTCATTATCATGAAATATCTTAGATGTGGAAATTTTGGTCACCTTGAGGATGATTGCACAAATAATGATTTGGTTTCTAGTATGTATGAGGATGCTTCAAAAAACTATAAGGAAGATGTATGTATGGTTTTTTAAAAGGGTAGCACCTCTAGTGATAAGAAATCTAAAAAAGGCTTTGATGATTCAAAAAGAAAACAAATAAAGAAAGATATAGAGGAAGGTGAAGTAGATCTTGAAGGTGAACTTATTAGTGCTCTTAGTGCTTTGAAAAAGGAAATAAAGAAGAATTCTAGACTCAAGGATAAGTTAGATGAATGTTGTATGGAGAGAGATGATCTTATAGAAAGTCTTGACTTCTCTATAGCTAAGACACAAGAACTCAAGGATGAGTTAGAGTCTAAGGTTCTTGAGTATAGTGAGTTAGAATAGAAAATGGCTTCTTTGGAAGAGGAAACTAAAGAGTACAAGGATAAGCTTTACAGGTTTCAAGATAGCTCCAAAAAGGTTAAGTCACTCATCAAAGGTCAAAGAAAGACAACAGATAAAACAAGCCTTGGTTTTGTTAAGCCACACAAGGAACAAGTTGGAGAGTCTAGTAAGAGACTCCAAAAAGAGAGTTCTGATGAGGAAAGTATTTCAGAAAAGGAGTCCTTGAATGATAGATGCATAGAAATAGAAAACATAATTCAAAATGAGAAGAAGAAGTTTTCAAAAACTAAGAGGTCAAATAAAGAAAAGTTTTAAGGTAGATGTTTTGCTTGTCACAGGTTTGGTCACATGGCTTCACATTACATGGCTCAAGTGAAGAAGGTAAATGACAATTTCAGAAGTGCTAGTTTCTTTCAAGGGTATTGCTACTCTTGTCAATAGTTTGGGCATAAGGTAGTTTATTGCAAGGCAAATAATAGGAACAGGTTTGATTAGAATAGGTTTGGTCAGAATAGGTTTGGTTAGAACAGGTTTGGTCAAAACAGGTTTGGCCAGAACAGGTTTGGTCAGAACAGTTTTGGTCAAAACTGGTGGAAGATTAGGTTTACCTCAAAGAAATAACATCGTCAAGTGTTTCAAGTACAACAATGAAGGTTACATAATTAGACAGTGTAGAGCTAAAATTCCAAAATACAGGAATAGGAACAGTGGCATGATTAGGTCCAACGATTAAGGCATGGACAAGAATAGGGATGAGAACAAGAACAAGAACAGTGAAAAGAATAGGAATATGGACAAAGAGTTCAAGAGAAAGTCTAGCAAGGAAGTTATAGACGTTGATGATGATCAGTGCCTAATGGGAGTTTTACTCCCACCCTAGAATTAATCACCTCATCAGGAGGTGGGGGAGGGACTAAGCTAAGAGGCTCATTCTCAGTCTCGAGCCCCAAATGTGACCCTTTGCCATTGATGACAAATGGGGAGAGATATGAGTAAGGGGGAGAGCTTCAAAGTGAATAGGAGAGCTTCAAGTCAGGGGGAGCAAAACTTCAAAGGAATATTCTCAGTTGTGGGCATAGTTGGTCAAATGTTAGCATAGTTGGTTTCAGTTTTGGCTCTTGAGAAGTGTTTTCAGTAAAAGTTTGCCATCAATGACAAAGGAGGAGATTGTTGGCAATTTTGGGTACTTTGGGTACATTGCCTTTGCTCAAGTGTATAAGTTGTCATTGATGTCAAGAAGCTCTTGAAGGAATTTGATTTGATGTCAAATAATTTGTTTTGATGAAGGTTACGACATGACAGTTTCAAAGGTCTTTTGTAAACCCCA
This sequence comes from Wollemia nobilis, assembly GCA_028583015.1. NCBI lineage: Eukaryota > Viridiplantae > Streptophyta > Pinopsida > Araucariales > Araucariaceae > Wollemia > Wollemia nobilis. The sequence goes on along the minus strand of JAQPPZ010002937.1, from coordinate 9,805,581 downwards.
AGTTGGCGGGTTTAAAGATTACAGGTGGATGCATTAGTTTAATGCATTTGGGTCCAGGAGGAAGTATTTATTTAAATAATTCAAAACCTTGTTGAGGTTCCCTTTAATTATTTATTATTTGCAATGGGTTCTCCTAACCCATGGCGCTATGTTTTAATATTGTGGGCGCTAGCCAAGACCTCCGCCAACATGTTAAACTCCTCGCCGACGTCAAGAGCTTATGGTAAAAATGCATATAAATCTCCCTCAATGAAAATCAAGAATCATCCCATCCGTATTTTGAAAAGAGTTGCTCTTTGTGATTTTGTGATCCACTGTTCGGATTTCTTCTTCGATTGTGTCTTCACCGTTTTCGTAAACCTACTGTTTGACTGTGTCTTCGTAGTTTTCGTGAATCTGCTGTTCATTTTTTTTGTACTTGCCGTTTGTCATAAATCTACCATAAGGTTTTTGTCTTCATGTTCATGTCAGAAGAAATGGAGGAACTGTTGTTTTATTTAATCCCTGGCATAGAAGGATCAAGGCTAACAAAGATGAGGTTTAAACCTCATCGGGTGCCTTTGGCGCACCGATAGCGGCTAGGTTGTTGGTGCGCTACCCGAACGGGAGGTTCCACATTTGAATAACACAAAATGGTTTTTCATAATGAAGTGGATGCAGCGGGTGGTGTTAGAATTCATGCACAATTTCTCCATAGCGTGATTTTTGATGTTGGCCAAGGTATTTTCAAAATTAATTTTTGCTAACTGTATTTTACGGATGGAGGAAGTTTATTAGAGGGAAAAATAACTTAGGAGTTATAAGGAGTTTAAAGCTTGTTTTATTTTGATAAAATATTCTTTTGAAGTTTTTATTTGAAATATCTTATTGCATTCTTATGAGAGATAAATTTTATTTTTGATAAGACTATAAGGGAGAAATAAGGTGTATAAGGGATAAATTTTTCTTGTAATGTTGAGAGTGCTTTTGGTTGATTATGGAAATGAAAGAATGATGTTTTAAGGTTAAAACTGCTTCGTGTGTGAAGTTGTGAAACCTTAAGTGGGCAGCTTTGATATTGACATTTGCTTTCATTAAATTGGTAATAATCAAGCTATTCTTTACTTGGTTAAAGTGTTGGGCTTACTCCTTTGTTGATGATTTGAAAATTTGTTTTGTGCTATTGTGATTTGAGTTGGTGGATGCTTTTTGTTTAAAAAATATTTGAGAGAAAAGGAGTTCTACTTGTTTCCTTTTCTAATGTTTATTGTGAAATTCTTCTGTGTTTTGAGTTGAATGGTGTTGATTGAACCTTGTTTGATGAGAATTGTTGTTGAAGCCCTAATTGATGGTGAAAAGAACATGAGTATCATTGTTATGTGATTCTTTGCATAGTTGGAAATTGTTGGGGTTTCATGTTCTTGAAAGAAAAAATTTTATCCTATCCATTTCAGATATTGAGTTGAGTTTTCAAATTTGAGATTGAGTTTAAGTTGAGTTTTCAGATTTGAGATTGAGTTTGAGCTGAGTTGATTTGAGTTGAGTTTTGAGATTGGGAGTTGAGTATAGAACATATTGAGTCCTTAACAATTCTCTTTATGCTTCTATGAGTTTGACAAATCGCATTGGGTCTCTAACAGTTCACCTTGTGATTTCCTACTAAGAAAGTTTTTTCTTGGTGAGCTTGTTGAGTTTTGGACAGGTTCTGGTGGGGACTTGTGAGAATTCTTGGATAGGTTTTGGTGGGGACTTGTGAGCAGATTTGGACAGGTCCTAGCAGAGGAATTGTGAGCTGAGTTTGATAGTTCTATCAGATAACTTGAGGACAGAGGTGCAACGATTCTTTGAGAAGAACCTAAGGACAGATTTGGCAAGTCTTTGAGATGGCTTGTGTGTAGAGGATTAATTTGTTCAAGCTTAAACATTGGACAGATCTGATAGACAGAGGAAGAATTGTACTATACTGACTGACTATGTTTGGTATATGTTGCTGAGCTACTATGGACATGATCATAGAAGGCAGAGGTCTCTTAGGCTAAGCATTAAGGATAGGAGGTCTTCAATGGAAAGTAGTTCCACATGCTGGCAAGAGGTAGAGGCAATTGATCTTCTGAGGGAACATTTCTAGAGCAGAGGGGAAGGTATCTCCTTTGAGCAGAGGCTCATAAATTTTGATTAGGGGAAGGTATCTCCTTTGGGTCGAGGTTCATAAACATTGTAATTTGGAAAGATTACCAAAGAAATTTGAGATAACTTTTAGAGAAAAGTTTTGTGGACGTAGCCCAACCATTTTAGGTGAACCACGTTAAAATTGGTGTCACTTTGTGGATGATATTGTGCATTGCTTTGATATTGCTTTGGGTATATTGCTTTACTATTTTGAAGTATAAAGGAAAAAATAAAAAGAGGTCTTATATTGTTCACCCACCCCCCTCTCAGTATAAGCTTGTGTTCTTCATAATAATTACCTAAAGTTGAAAAATTTGTAGGAAATAAAATGTGTAGAAAATAAAATTTTGTAAGAAATAAAATTTGCAAGAAATAAAAATTAAACTATGAAAGTAGTAAAATGATTCCTCAAGAGAAAATAACTTGGAAATTGTAGGTTCGAAGGTAAGTTCACAAAATAATCAATAGATTAATTAACCATTGCTAAGGTTTAGTCTATGCTTAAATAATAGACTAACCAACAGTTCTGAGGATATAGTGCTAACTACCCTCTAACAATAGAATAGAGAGGGAGTTTTGTGATGCTAACCACTAACCTAGGTAGAGAGTTCTAACCATAACACTAACCTAAATATCTAACATAGGATATTTAGGTACTTACCTAGTTTAACCATGAGGAAAATATCTCATGGTAATTACATAATTACATAGAAAAGTAAATGTAATAACCCCACGTAGTGTAATGCAATACACTACCTTATTTTACCATGTGGTAACTAAAAACTACCTAATGTATGAAATGGGGAAAATATCCCAAGTAATGGAATATTATTCTAACATACCCCCTTATTACATTATTTGGGTAATACATACATATCCCTCTATACAACAATATTTAGGTAAAGTATATATCTGCCCCAATATAGTGAAGAAGATGTTGATCTACTGGTTCTTTGCTCTGTCACAGTTCTCTGGCTGATCCTAAGCAAAAAGTGGGTCATTCCTCACTTTGTATTCATGCCAATGAATGTCCTTATGGTAATCACATCATCCAACCAAATTGCATGGGTAACCAGTTGCTGCAATCGCTCGATGTAGTAGAATAGATCACTTCATACAATATGAATTTGCAAAAGATAAGGTAGCTAAGGTGTCAGTCGCTGCAAAAAATGCACCCTTATAAGTTACCTCCTTCTCGTTGTAAAACATAGTGTAAGTAATTTTTGAAGGAAGTGTAACTAAGGTGTCGGACGAAGCCGAAAATGCACCCTTATAAGCCATCTTCCTTTTTTACAAAAATTGTGAAAAAAATAAATTGATATCCCCCCTCAATTTCAAAAAGTGTGCAATGCAAGAGTGTTGTGAAGTATCTTACAAATATTGCCTCCTAGATAATTTTACATCACAAAAAAAAATTGCTCCTCTTATTACAAGTACTTCAAACACCTAGAATTTGGTATTTATGAAGCCTAAAAGAGGTACAAGCACCCCTTATTGCAAGGTCTTCAAACAAAATATGTATGCTATTTATTAAGCCTAAAAGAAGAGAGAGAGAGAGAGAAAATGGTGCTTTTGCCCAAGAGACACATATATTTTCCCTTTACAAAAATGTTCTAGCAATTAGCACTCTGTGTGCTTTCTCTAAACCAGAATCAGAATCTGTATTAGACATCTCATTTGCAATATTGCCTTGGTTTGTATTTTGACCTTTCCATTTGGGAGGCTTGTTCTTAAACCAACATCTCTTGGGTTGATGAGTGTCTTTGTCACAGATTATACAATACTGCTTCTTATTCAGAATATCTTTGGCTTTACCCTTTTCTTGATTAGAAGAAGAACCTTTTTGTTGATTCAACTATTTCTTACCACCTTGTATTTTTGAGAAAAGAGCATTGTTGGATGCCTCATATTTTTGGAGTTGATTAGCTTCTTCTATTTAAAGAATGTTTACCAACTCGACAAAAGTTATTGTCCTGCCAAAAACTTGTAGTGAAGTGATCAACATTCGGTAGGAGTCAGGAAGAGCTCTCAAAGTGATTGAGGTCAAGACTTGGTATTCCACTTTCTCTCCTAAGTATTGTAGTTTTATTTTCAATTCTACGACTCTACAGAGGAAGAGCTCTCTTGTTTCTCCTGATTTCATATGTAGAGTATGAAGCTATGTTTGAAGGTTAAGAATCGTTGATTGATTATTTCCCTCAAATATGGTATTTAAGGCATCCCATGCTACCTTACCAGTTGTAGCTTCACTGATATGAGGTTGGATATCATCAATAATAGCAAGCAATATCATTAAGGATAGTTTTTTATCCTTTTTATCAAAGTCTCTTTGATCTGCTCCAGGTGATTGAGGTCTAGTGACACTTCCATCCACTATTGACCACAAATCCTCTACAGTTAAGATAGCTTTCATCTTAGTCTTCCAAGCTGAATAATTTGAACCTTTGAGTAGTTGGCTCTCAATGAGATACTTGTGTATCATTTCCATGGTTTAGGTTTCAAATTTGATAGGACTAATATGGTTATCTCTTGCACCATACCCTCAAAAGAGTATATGGAAGTTGTTTTCAATTTGCCTTTATAAGATATTTAATGGCACCTATCTTAACACCCTTACCAAGGGATGAAAAATTGGAGGAATTTTAAGCCAAACAAAATAGAGAAAATGAAATAGGGGTAGGTTTGTGTAAAATTTTTGATTTTGCCCTCTAGGATATTTAATGGCACCTGCTTTAACACCCTTGAAGAAGGATGAAAAATTTGAGGATATTAAGCCAAACAAAGAGAGTGAATCAAGGTGATTTGGATTTTTGACCTTTTGATGGGGAGTAAAAAATGACTTGTTTTAACCTATGCAAAGTTTAGCATGGTTTTTGAGTGAAGTTTGGGTTTTGTGAAATGCTTCTTTTAATGTTGTATTTGAATTTTTAATTGCACACTAAAAACATGAGTGTTAGTGCAATAATCAAAACATGAGAGCAACCCAAATTTGTATCACTCTAGGTGTCGGATGCAACCAAAAATGCACCTAGTACAAGCAATTTTTAAGAGAATATGTCGAGTAAAATCGAAAAATGCACCTTTCTTACTCTGAAATATCCCCCCCTTTTTGTTACAATTTTGCAAACTATAGAATAAAAAAATGAATACTATCCCCCCTTAAATGTTTACAAAATGTAGAATTTAGAGCACTCATTTCAAGACAAGTCGACACACGACCCACGTTTGAAAGGCTTCCAGAACTAGTCGACACATGACTTAGTTTTTATGGACCCAAGGTTACAAGGTCTTCTCAATTTTGCAGAAAAAAAAATAGATGTGCAATTTTATGTATTATATCTCCTTGGAGAAAACAAATGCACTCTTTGAACTTTTGATTCTTACAAAAAATTTTAGGAACCTTGTTGTCTAATTTGCAAAAAAAATCAAGTGTGATCCTTTCTTGTATGCTAAATTAACAAGGTTTGAGAAGAGTTGTCTAATTTGCAACAAAAAATGTGCTCTTGCTATGTCTCATATCTCCATTTGATGAGAAAATACTAGTACCTTTAAATTTCAAAGTTGCAAAAAAAATATTTCTTTAATTTTAAAATGCAATAGTTAAGAAAAGTTTAATAAATCATTTTAACGAATAATAAAAAACTAAAAAAATATATATGTTTTAAATAAATCAACTTAAATATTAAAGAGAAATTGATTTATGAAATAAAACATTATTTTTTAAAGTTTTTAAATTATTAAAAAAAATAATACTAAAAAAACTTTAATGTTAATGCAAAAAACAAAATTAAAAAAAATTAATGTACCTTGGTGTCGAAGGCAAAAAATTTCCTTTTTTACCTGGTGGGATTTGAACCCTGGACTCCCCGCCTAGGGCCTTATCTCGACCTGATCAATCGGTCAGGCTAAATATCTCGATGGGTACTGAGGCACACGATGTGCCTCTTAACTCTACGAACGACGGGAGTTTTTTTTTTTTTTAAGTTGCTGGACTTTTATCCCACATGCATCCCACAGTGGGATGCAGAGTGGTTTTTAAGGTGGAGTCCTCCCCTTGTACATTGATTTCCTTAGGGAAATCGACCAGAGTCGCCTACCCTTTTGGATGCTACCAGGGGTAGGCCAGTTAGTTCGGGTTGGTCCTGTGCCGATGTGCCACATGTCAAGTCAGTGTCGTACATCATCTAGTGGCTATCTGCTATGTGTTCGATCCCGGTCTAGTCTGCATTGGTCATCGTCTAGTGGCTATCTTCCATGTGTTCAATCCCAGTCCAATCTAGTCAACACCTCGAGGTGCGTGCAGGTTAGGCATAAAAAAGTGCCACGTGTCGATCAAGGATTTGAGGGCCACCTATCCTTTCAAATCTTGAGGTTTGGGTCTATGCCCATAGGGAGGGGAGGGTGATCCTACCCTTGCTACTCTCTTGTGAATGGGCCACATGGTCTGCTTGGCTTATGTGGCTCTACGGGCCCTAGGCTAACGCGGGAGCTGAGGATTGATGGCCTTGAGACGTCAATCACTTTTGGTCTAGGGGATCGCAGACCCTTGTTCGGTGTCGATCATGCGGTCCAGGGTAGGAGCGCTATGGCTGATCCATGAGGGAGAGTCCACATTGAGCTCCGCGGCTACTCCATGAGGGACTCCCTGCGTCGAGCACCTCAGTTGCTCTGTGGGAGTCCGCATCGATTGGGAATGAGTAAAAGCTTGTATTCTCCTCCTTGGCAAATGATACCAATGTAGGTCCGAAGGTAAGTTCACAAAATAATCAATAGATTAATTAACCATTGCTAAGGTTTAGTCTATGCTTAAATAATAGACTAACCAATAGTTCTGAGGATATAGTGCTAACTACCCTCTAACAATAGAATAGGGAGGGAGTTGTGTGATGCTAATCACTAACCTAGGTAGAGAGTTCTAACCATATCACTAACCTAAATATCTAACATAGGATATTTAGGTACTTACCTAGTTTAACCATGAGAAAAATATCTCATGGTAATTACATAATTACATAGAAAAGTAAATGTAATAACCCCACATAGTTTAATGCAATACACTACCTTATTTTACCATGTGGTAACTAAAAACTACCTAATGTAGGAAATGGGGAAAATATGCCAAGTAATGGAATATTATTCTAACAGAAATGTCGAATAAAGGGACTCATTGGGACAATCCAGTGCCAATATAACTCGTATGCCTTCCTACATACAAGTAAGCTTCTCCTGGCCACTCTGACTTGTATGCATTCCTACATACAAGTAAGCTTCTCCTTGCCACTCTGACTTGTATGCCTTCCTACATACAAGTAAGCCTCTTCTTTTTGCAATGCTAAACATTTTTTTGATTAACCACTATGGTGCTACTCTCCCCAACAACGATGCCAAAATGTTTAGTTGTAGTTGCTTACATTTAATTTTGTCAATCCGAGTTAATCCAGGTTATATTTAAAGAGTAGAAATCCAGTATAGATTCTATTGTAGTAATTAATTCTTAAGTTTGATTCTGATCTCTTTTAGTCTCAAGTTTTACAAAAATTAAAGTTTTCATAAATTGAAAGAAACTTGTGCTTAAATTAAAGAAATGCAATCTATGACTTAGTCTATATTAGTATTTGTGGATCCACCTATGATTTACTAAAACCTAATTTATACAATGTTTTTGTAGTTTGATGATATACAATTTTAATAAATATTATGTTCTAATTTTACTCTATGTCCTAATTTTATCTACCGTGTTGGTGGGGGGAAGAGATTTAGGGACTAACCTTTTAGAGTGGGCCCTACCTCTGAAAGGTTAGTGTTACCCCTTTCCCATTTTTCTACTCTAATTTTACTTCAGTAAAGTATTTCATTAAAATACTCTAATGCTAATTTTTTCATAATTGTAGAAAAAATAGAAGAAATGGAAGTTACCAAAGCAAGCAAGGTGTAAAAAAAATTATAAGATACAATTACCATTTAGAAGAAAATTTTTCTTCTTTACTACTGGAAATTCAAATGTACATGGTTGTGCATCCAGCTTTCAAAAATTGTATACAAAATATTACATTAGAAATAGTCGCAGATTAGATATTTTCTCCATTAGACCTTTTCAAAGGTCTCCCTATGTAATATATAATATGACTTGGAAAATTCTAAATATAAATCTATTTGGTAACAATTCTCTTTGGTAAAAATCTTTAGTAGCTACCTTATGCAACATACTTCTGAAATTGTCTTTTGTAACATACTTTAGTTAGCATTTTCTGTAATAGTCTTCAGCCACAATTTTGTCACTGTATCTAGAGCCTTTGTAATCCATCGTCCTTATATTAATATTTTCACATCTGAGGTGTAATATAAATATTGTAATGATGCGTCATACACCCGTAAAAAAGTCTATCATTTTCTTGTACAATCACTCACAACTTGGATGTATTTTTCATGAAATGCACATATTTGTCAGATTAACTGCATCCATCTTCTTAACTGATAAATCACATAAATAAGCAAAAATAACTTACTTAAAATATATTATAACCATAATTTAAAGATAAAAATGAAACAATTTATTATAGAAAATATACTTCAAATAATTACTCATCAATTTTATTATCCCACATTCATTAATAAATTATTATAGTGTTTCCAAGTTAATTATTTTAATGGGTTATGTGAGATTGAAATGGCTTCCACAATATGGTATTAAAATAAGCTTGGAAATTATGCATGTATTGTTTGGCAAGATTTGAACCTTGGTATTTTCTTTAAAATTTGAATAATCTAACCAATTGAATTAATGCATTTGATTTCTATTAAGTTAATTAAATATCATTCAAACTTATGAAATTTATATTTTTCCAAGATGAAATTCAATATTGTTAATGGCTAAATTATTTTCTTCCCAATTATCATGTCTATAAATATAGTGAAAATTGCTAAGTTTTCATAGCCATCTTCTTGAAATCATTTTAATAAGAGATCAAGTTGCATTCAAACTTGTGAAATTTATATTTTTCCAAGATGAAATTCAACATCATTAATGGTTAAAATATTTGCTACCAAGTTATCTATATCGCTCCAAATTTTTTGCACCCCTACCTTCAGGCTATTGGATCCGCGCCCGAAGGAGGATGGGAAAAGGATGGTGCGGTACCTCGGACGAGAGGACTTTGCGAAGGTCCCGCCTCTCAAGGGAGGTGCATTTTGGTGATTTTTCGACGGATGGTGGGTTCACTAGGAAAAATTTGACGGTAGTTTCCACGCCTAGGTTTTGGGAATGAGTTTTGATAAGTTCATTTTATTTTTAAACATTCATCCTAGGTTTGGCTGAATGATTCTAACTTAAACTACATGAAAATGCAATTTAAATACATACAACAAATAGAAAGGAAAACATAAACAGAGAATTTGCAGGAGGCCAATGAAGATTACCTGATCCGAAAGTCTGATGGAGTTTCTAAAGCTTGAAGCAGTCTGGATCGTCCGCAATTCAACAGAATCGCCTTCAATTTGATAAAATCGTCTGAACTGACAAGATCGTCTACAATCTGATGAATTCGTCAGACGAATTCATCAGAGACCTGCAAAACAGCAAGGAGATGTGAAATACGAGAAATTCTATTTTGCAAACAGGGGCAAACTATGTAAAACAGTAATAAGAGTGTTGAAAAATATACAGGAATGAAGTAAATGCAAATAACTGTGTTTAGATAGCAGAATATGATCTTAATCTGTAAACTAGACAAAATGGGTGAACTCCAAATGCAATATAATATAAAAACTAAATAAACAATCTAATTTATAACATAAAATGATAGAGAAAAGAGACAGAAGAACAAACTCCAGGCACTGATTGCCTTGATGTGCGCTGCAGTTGAAATCGTCTCGCATCAGTACGAGATCGTCCCGAATTTGACGAGATCGCCTCCGATCTTGACAGGTTCGTCGGTTGCGATAGGTACTGGCTTCGGCTGAAAACCGATGGTGTACCTACAATGAAATGACTATAGGACTAATGCAAAATATGAATTACGATGTTTTAGAGTATAAGGGTTCAATTTGCATAAAAATTCAGCCAGGGGTTGGGGAGGGAAAAGTCTTAGAGTTAAATAGGCATAGGATAGTTGTTGGGAGGTTGGAGATCATCCCAATTTGGGAGATCTCCAACGGGGAAGGGTCCCAACGGCGTAGACACGCTTCTGCCCGGATTGGAGACCCGTTGGAACGGATTACAACTATGCAAATTTAGTTTTGCGACGAAATCGTCTGGACGTTCTAGTACAGACGAAATCGTCAAATCTGGGGCGATATCGTCTGATCGGAGACGATATCATCAAACGGTCAAAAAAACTGCTAAAAATGGCGCAAAAAATGAGGAAACGGGTTTCTCGACGGTTAACGGGCGATTTGGGAGGTTAAATTTGAATTTAAATTTATTTACTAATGTGAATGTAATTATTCCAATTTTACTACTCCAATTTTAGGGTGCTACATTTTGCCCCCTCTTTAGCGAATTTTTCGAAGAAAATACGTTAAAGATGAGTTCTTCTCGATCTATGAGAAAGCAAAAAATTATTCCCATTTTTAGGCGACGATTCTTGGTCGAATCGTACGACAGCTTACTATGGTGCCCCCTCCGTGTTTTTACCCAAATTGAACGTTTGAGGTAAAAACGCGGAAAAGCAAAAATTATTTGTTGAATAAAATTAAGAAAAATAGGGTAAAACCCTAATTCATTTGTTACTGTTCATTTTACTGTTTTGAGAGCTCTGGAGCAAAAATGGTAGAGACAGCGCACAGATCTGCAGAGGTCCGCCACGGTCTACGGGTAAGGGTTTAAACTGATCTAGAATTGATTTAATTTTATTTTACATGCTTTTTAGATGGATTTTTAGGTGAATTTTGAGCATCGCGGCCGTTTTTGGCCATCGACATCATCCGGACGAAATCGTCCCTAGTTCGACGAAATCGTCTCAAGTTCGTCAATTTCGCCCAAGGGCGAAATCGACAAAAAATGGACGATTTCGTCAAATTAGAGATGATTTCGACACGCGAAATCGGAGACGATTTTGCTCAAATTTCGGACGATATTGGCCAATAGTGGGCGATATCATCAATTGCAAAATTTTGATCTTTAAGTTGCATTATTGATTGCTAAAATTGTTATTAATGATTGTTTGTTGTTTTGATGTTTATGCTTGCAAAGAGGATTACTAAAGAGCAGGGAGTGGAAATATGGAGGATTAAGAGATGACTTGGCCGCTATGACACAGACAGAGCGAGATCAGCTGGCACAGGCTAGCTTACTACATGTGGCAGATATGCCATAAGTATCTACAGACATGGGGCTACTGACGGCCCTAGCAGAGAGGTGGTACCCGGGCTCTTCATGTTTTCGGTTACCGACAGGGGAGATGACTCCCACACTAGAGGATGTATGGAGGATTCTTAGAATCCCCATACAAGGGAGGATGATCACACCTGCGGCAAATCAGGGCCATGTGATGGGACGACTCTGCGGTGACCCGAGCTTCGCCCTGGAGAAGGGCAAAGTGAACATCGAGGCACTTCGCCAGATGCCTGGGGCATCTACACTGACACGAGTTTTGGTTGGGGTGGTTGGTGGAATTTTGATGTGCCACTAGAGCAGTTGTAGGGTACCATGGATGCTGGCAGATGTGATCTACGACATGCATGACCATGGCTACATATTTGCTTGGGGAAGCTTTGTTCTATGCCGATTGTATAGGATCCTGCATGGGGTCGTATACAAGGGCGGCCGATGTCTGGTTATGACATCGCTCCTACAGGTTTGGTGCTGGGAGCACATTGTGGTGCGGAGGCCGGTAGGGCTTCCATTGACAGGGGTTGATGGGGAGAGGCCCCGAGTCTTCTACTGGTGGCTCCGGAGAGGGGCACAGTGACGGATCGACCTACCGGTGTCCCGGAGACTACTGGATGACTTGGTCCCAGACCAGATCACCTGGAGGCCATGGAGAGAGCATCCGGGGTGGCTAGAGGGTGGACAGGAGCTGGCTCGCATTAGGCGAGTCTGTTGGCTATGGATGGAGAGGGGAGAGGTGGAGCTCCACCGCTATGACCGGGTTTTGCGATAGTTCGGTCTACAGCAGGGGATCCCATCTCTCAGGGATTACAAGTTTTCCCGGACTGTCTGGGATAACACCACAGTTAGCGGGGCTCCAGATATGCAGTGATTCTAGAGTCAAGACACGGACGATGCCCCCATTTAGCCAGTGGATGGGGACGACGTAGGGGTAGTCGATGGCTATGATGCCTGGTACGCAGGCATCCGCTCTCCTCGGATTACGAGGGCACAGGGATCGATCCACGCAGTTGTGCATCGGATAGGGAGGCAGTTGTAGCCCGGGGTCGCGACAGAGGAGAGCAGAGGAGGCCACAGGCATAGGAGAGGCCACAGCAGAGGGAGAGGGAGAGGAGGGAGGCAAGACCCTCATCTCCACAGATGCCACCATCGCTTGATAAGGGCAAGGGTGTGGACATTGGAGAGAGTAGCGAGATGGCTACTCTCTAGGCAAAGAGAGATCATCTACGATCTCAGGTGCAGATGTTATAGGATGCAGCTGCACAGCACCAGGCTGAGGTGTCGCAGCTACGAGATGAGAATGCTCATCTCAGGGCACGATGCGGAGGGGTAAGCACTCAGGAGCTGCTACGGTCGGTTTCTCAGACCGCATTCTATCAGGCGCTATACTACCAGGCGGTGCCAGAGGGCCAGAGGATATAGGTGCCACCTGCCATAGCAGATCCGATCAGGACAGGGTCGACGAGGAGCTCATCCCGGTCGACGAAGAGGACTCGCAGTACCACACATACTGCGATGGGACCACCTCGTCCTCCGTAGGGCGGGGGAGGAGATGAGGCCGAGAGCTCTAGAGGCTCTCGAGGCTATAGGGCGGGATACTGCCATTGATATTGTATTATACTTGTATTGATAGAGGATTGAGTATGCAGAGGTACAGATTGTGGCATACCAATCTAGTTTTGATGATGTATATATTCTGTTGATATATATAGATGAGATATATATATATATATTTTGATCATATGACTTGGCTTATGTGATGCTTATGATGCTTTTTATGTTTGATTGATTGATTGAGTTGATTGATGTAATGATTTTATTGATGATTCATGTAATTATGTCGTTTTTGGAAAATATTATAACTTGGATGTCATGCTATAAATATTTTAAATAAAATAATCTGATGTAACAAATTGATTGGTTGTAATGAAATGTGATAAAAAAAGAGATTTCTAACAATAATTTCAAAGGACATTGTCGCTATTATAGACCATTTCATGGAGTCGTTGCTCACTCGGTCGTCAAGCTAGTCCCAGGATAGAAATATTGTTAAAAGAAAAGAGTGCTTAAGAGACTGTCTTAAGACTTTGTTGTGACGATGCAAATAATGATGATGATGATGGTTTGTTTTCAGATTTCCATGAACATATTATGCATGAAATATTGTAAAATAATTTTTGCTAGGCATAAATTGCTAAGTGTGATAAAAATTGTTGAATAATTCCTTAAGAATTATACCATCATTGCAAAATGCAAAGGTTGACATAATGATATGAAATAATAAAAATGTGTTTGCTTTTGAAAAGCATAATTTGTGTAATAGAATGAAGTCATATGGTTTTTATGAATTTTGATAAATTGGAGAAAATATTGTTACAATGGTTTTCGCTAGGTATAGAATATGTAGGTATAGACTTATACCATCATCGCGAAGATCAAAGAAAAGATAATTTTATTGCATGATTAATTTTTGATGAACAGAAAATATGATAATGAGGACTTGCGCTAAGCATAAAATTCCAATTTTGGTTTTGAAACTATACCATCGTTGCGAAAGTCGATAAGATATATATGATATGTTTTGATTGAAATTTTTGATTTTTTTCTATTATATAGTTGTCTTTGTGGTAAATAATTGTACTTGGTTTATTCCAAACAAGTTTGCAAAAATAATAATTCAAAGTATTTTGAAAAAAAAAAGATTTATAAGGAATCCCATGTGCATAAGTGAATTCATTGCCAATCTTGATTTATCATAATGATAGACAAAATCTCTCAAATACAAATGTGTGTGCAATTGTATGGTTCAGTTACCAATTTTGAGCAAGATACTATGATACAAGTGATTTGAATAAACCAACTAAGTGTTCATTAACCATGATGTAGATGCATATAACCATACTAGGCTACTATGTAGATCGGATTATCAAGAGCTAGCTAATCCATAAGCAGACATAGGTCCGTACAAAAGAAGGTCGCTAATGTGACAGACATATCGCCACGCTAGGAGTTACCCAAGGCCAAGCAGGTTGGGCACAAACCACCTGTTATGGGGCTTACCTCACAGTTTTCGAATAATTGAGAATTCCAGGGATTCAAGCTCATTAACCCTTCTTTTCTTTTTAAAGGGTAGGGAAAGGGATTTTATTGCTTTTCTTGCTTTCTTTTGAACTTTGCTTATTTTTCTTTTTGTATTTCTTTTGCTTGATAATGCTTGGAACATTGCTGACATAACATTTTTCTTTTTTATTTTTCTTGAATTTTTCTTTTCTTTTTCTTTTTCTAGGGATACTTGCTCAGATTAGCTGTAGAGCAAGGGATTTTTATTCTGGGTAGGGGTGAGCTTGTCCTTTTGCCAATTCTCAAATATTCTAGACCATGTGCATGATAGGATAGCAAGGGAAACTTTTCACTCAAGAAATCAGTTCTACTATGTAGCAAAACATGGAAATTACAAATATAATCATTTTATTGTGAAAAGATGTGCTTGGTTTAAGTAAATACCAAGATCAATTCTCTATGCTCAAACTTTATTTAATTGATTTTTGTGAACTTTGATATAAGAGAGATTAGTAATCATGCCAGATAAAATCAAGATATTTATTATGTGAGTGTGCAAGTGAGGGATGCCAAATAAATGCTAGTTTTATCCAAAATAAGTTGAAACATATAACGGCAGTAATTGTAAGAAAATAATGATTTTGAGAAAGTTTTGAGAATGTTGACTCTCTCTTTATTCTATATATTGTTTTGGTTTCGAAAGAGTCAAGCATATAGCTGTTTTTGGATTTTTATGTTGATTTTTGTTTTAAAGCAAAAGAAACTTTACAAAATAAATGCGATAAATTTTTTTGAAGATTTTTGAAGATTTTATGAATGTTTTTGAGGGTTTTGAATGATTTTGAACAAATATGTACATGGATGAAATAATCAAATTTATGCATAATAACGTTTGAGATGTAAAATATTCATGGGTTCTTTAAGTTCTTTACCATCTAAGGTAGATAATTTATATGCTCCTGATTCAAATTTTGCAGTAATGATGTATGGTCCAAGCCAGTTGGGCTCAAATTTACCTTTCAGTTCTTTGGTTGCATTTGTATTTTTTTTATTTTCTTTTAGAACAAGATCGCCAATCTCAAAGGATCGATGATGAACTTTCTTATTATATGCTCTTTTAAGCTTGTTTTGGTATGCACGGAGATGCTCTAAAGCATTGATGCATTTTTCGTCTAGGAGTTCCAGCTGACTGAGTCTGCCAGCGCGATATTCATCTCCTACTTCGGTGTCTTGAAGTAGCAGAGCCAAAGAAGGAACTTCTAATTCAAATGGAAAAACTGCTTTGGCACCATATACCAAAACAAATGGTGAAGTGCTCGTGGGGGTTCGAACACTAGTTCGATAAGCCCCCGTGGCTGGATATAATTGAATATGCCGATCACGGCCGAGTTTATTGACTAGTCTTTTGAGAATTTTGATTAGAGTTTTGTTAGAAGCTTCTGCTTGACCATTACCCTAAGGATAATAGGGAGTAGACCAGCGATGTTGAATCTTATATTTTTGACATAATTTTTTAACATCTTTATTTTTGAATGGAGTTCCATTGTCAGAGATGAGATTTGCAGGAATTCCGAACCTACAGATGATTTGATTAAAAATGAATTTAGAGACTTCTGAACCAGTGCAGGAAGCTAAAGGCATAGCTTCGACCCACTTCGTGAAATACTCAGTGGCGGTTATGATGAACTTATGTCCATCGGAAGACACAGGGTTAATTTTACCAATAATATCCAAGCTCCATTTAGAAAAGGGCCAAGGAGAAGAAATAGCCTGTAGCTCTTGTGCAGGTGCATGGACAAGGTCAGCATGTTTTTGACACTTGTCGCAATGGCGCACATATTCATGTGCATCCGTTTCCATGGTAGGCCAAAAGTATCCTATTCGAAGGAGCTTTTTAGCAATGACACTACCACTAAAGTGTCCTCCACAAGATCCATCGTGGTCTTCACTTAAGGCTGATTTAGACTCTTCTAAATTTAGACATCTTAATAGGATACCTTCAAAAGATCTCCTATATAAAGTATTGCCAATGATTACAAATCGACTTGCTCGTCGATGTAATAACCGACGTTGGTTGCGATTAGAATTAGCAGGGAAAGTCCCATTTTGGAGGAAATCAAATATGTCTGTATACCAGAGTTCAAGAGTGGTTTCCTTGATTAGAAACACATCCAAAGGCTCTAAGCATGACTTATGTGAAGCGGGTTCCTAGAGTCGACGAATGATGATAGTGGCATATTCGTCGTCTAACTCCAAGGGCAAGAGAGATGCAGCGACGGCCATGGCGTCGGCTGCACGGTTGCTAGTTCGAGGAATGGCTTCCAAGGTAACTTGATCAAACAAGGCCATTAGTTGTAAAACATAGGCCTTATATGGGCAAATTTTATCATCTCTGGTTTGATAAAATTCATTAATTTGGTTTATAACCAATTGGGAATCCCCAAAAACTAAGAGGTTTTTAATTTTAAGCGCTAAAGCAACTCGTAATCCAAGGATTAGAGCTTCATACTCAGCAGTATTGTTGGTGCAAGCAAAGGTTAGTTTGAAGGACAGAGGAATAAGATTTTTTTGCGGAGATATTAAAATAATACCCGCACCATCCCCACTCATGCATCGGGCTCCATCAAAGTATAAGGACCATTGTTCAACAAGGTCTGCCTCTAATTGAAGGCATTCATCAAGAAAACCGATAATGATGGGATGAGTAGACTCTAAGGGTGCAGCAGCTAATTGATCTGCTATGATTTGACCCTTAACAGAATTTTCTCCTATGAAGGTGAGATCAAACTCACTTAGAGCAATAACCCACTTGGCTGTGCGACCCGATAAATAAGGTCGACTCATGAGATATCTTAAAGGATCATATTTGGCAATGACATACGTTTTTTGTCTAAGAATGTAATGTCGTAATTTTTGCGTAGCAAACACGACTGCTAGACATAACTTTTCTAACGCTGTATAGCGAGTTTCATAACTGACGAAAGTTCGGCTAATATAATAATTAGCGCGTTCTCGTTTTTCATCATCAAGCTGAGCTAACATAGCTCCTAAGGTAGAATCTGAAGCAGAAATATATAAAAGAAATGGGCGATCAGATTTAGGCGATGAAAGCACCGGAGGGTTAAGGAGATATTGCTTGAGAAGTTCAAAAGCTTCTCTACATTCTGTATCCCAATTAAAGGGGACGTCCTTCTTAAGGAGTTTAAGAAAGGGACCAATTTTGTCCGCCAGCTTATCAATGAAGCGACGGATAGCTTGAATTTTACCTTGTAAACTTCGTAATTCAGATATATTAGTGGGTGCGGGCATATCAATGATAGCCGTAATTTTGAGAGGGTCAATTTCGATACCACGTAAAGAAACTAAAACCAATAATAACTTGCTGGATTTAACTTTGAATATACATTTTGCTGGATTTAATCGAATGAGATATTCTCGTAATCGATTAAAAACTTTTCTTAAATCGTCCAAATGATGATCTTCAATAAGAGAGCGAGCTATAATATCATCTACATAATCATGTAGGATATCATGCATCATATCATGAAATATGTAAGTCATAGCCCATTGATAAGTTGCCCTGGCATTCTTTAGGCCAAAGGGCATCACTTTCCAGCAAAAGGTACCCCAGGGGGTAATGAAGGTTTTTTTAGCCTGGTCTTCAGGGGCTATCCTGATCTGATTATAGCCATAGAATCCATCCATTAAGGACATCATCCCACTTCCGACAGTAAAATCAATAATTTGGTCCATATTTGGAAGAGGAAAGTCGTCTTTAGGGCATGCAGCGTTAATATCTCTGAAATCTGTGCAAACCCTAACTTTGGTGGCTTCTTTCTTGGTGACTTGGAACTACATTGGAGATCCATTCAGCATAATCAATAGCTTGTATGAAGATAACATTCAGGAGTTTTTCTAACTCCCCTTTGACTAGCAGAGCCACTTAGGGATGCATTTTTCTAAGTTTTTGTTTAACAGGTTTAGCATCCGGATGGACCACTAGGTGGTGCATGACTACAGAAGGGTCTAGACCTGGCATATCTTCATATGTCCAAGCGAAGACATCTTCATATGCTTTAAGAAATGCAATGTATTGTTCTTGTTTTTCTTGACTTAGTTCTGCTCCAATGTTGATTATGTGAGGGTTGTCCTCAATTCCAATATTAATTTTAAGGACATTTTCTATGTCCATGTGTAGATCTCTTTCAAAATTAGGTGGGGCAGGTGAAACGCCCAACTCTTGTAACTCTTGTAAAGTTAATTTAGATAATTCGTTCGAGGGTCGGTGGCCTCAAGTTGAGCTATGGTTGGTATAGAACCATCAAAATAAAACCCGTTATACAACATCTCTTCAATAGAGACATCATGGAAGATATCTCCTTCCAACTCTTCATCGGGGTCGACAATCATTTCAGGGTATGCTATGGATAGCATGTTGCATGAAAATTATGGATTTTTAAGAGGTAAATCAACATGTCTATCCAAATAGTCTTGATAGCATATGAGATGATCATCATCCTCAAAAGGAAAGGTTTGACCCTTACTAGGTAATAGGCCCACACCACATCGGGAAGGCCATGGTTCTACCTCGAAATGTTCTTTCATGCCATTTTGGAAAGGTCCTAAGCCTTTCCATTTATATCCCATTTTAAGCATCATGGGTTTAGCTTTAATATAATCGGTGGTAAAATAGCATCGAGCATATCCATCATGATGGGTTTTGATATTCTGAGGGATTCTTCCCTAGTCATATCCTTTGTAAATGAAGGCGCAACTCCCGACTTGGTAAGTACTTCCCATAGGTTGTGGGAGGCCCAAAGTACGAGGAGATGGTGACAATTGATTTAAAAGGTCTGAATCTTGCATGAAATCATTCATTTTTTTTTATATTAAGATTGTAGATAAATCTGGTAAAAGATCATCAGAAAGGGCATAAGATGTAGAAGGCTTATTACCTATGTTTTGAGATGTGGAAGGTATGATAGATGTGTTTGAAGGTTTTGAATTTATGGGATTAGAACTTGAAGAATTGGTTGTAGTTTTAAGATATTTTTGATGTTCTACAGTGATTTGTTTAGCAGGTGGTTGATCTATATGGGAAGATGAAGTTAATGGGGGAGGAATAGATGAAGTGATGGGTTTATATTTCACAGTTTTAGATGAAGAAGAACTAGGATATGTGGATGACAGAGCGAGGGCAAAATTGCACTCCAACTGGTTCTGCCAATGCACACATATCAAAAGGTCTAGGGTCACCATGAATAGTGACCAACTGATTTTTAAACTCAAACTTAACACATTGGTGTAAAGTTGATGGGACTGCTCGCATGGCGTTAATCCAAGGGCAACCCAAAAGTATATTGTACGATGCTAGGCAATGTACAATGAACACAGTTGTCTCAAGGGTTCTAGGACCAACTTGCAATGGGAGGGTAATGACTCCACACGTTTCTTGTGTTTCATCATTAAAGTTTTTGATAATCATATCAGTCTTCTTCATTTCATCACTTCTAAAACCAAATTGTTGGTAGAAGTCAAAGGTGCAGATGTTTAGAGATGAGCCATTATCAATCAGGACTCGTTTGACAGCTACATCCCCAATTAAAGTTGTAATATACAAGGGATTATCCTTGTGTAAACTGTGTTGTGGGATATCTTTATCTCGAAAGTCAATACAATCAATCTCTCGCGTGATGATAGTATTGGCCATAGCTTCGGGTTGGATGTTTTGAGGTACCATCATCTGGCTCAAAGTAAGCATCAATTCATCCCTATGGGTGGGGGAGGATCTTAATAAATCTAAAAGGGAGATTCTGGCGGTGGTATTAGACAATTGTTCATTAATGCTGTAAGGAGGTTTAGTTTGAACAATAGGAGCATGATTTCCTTTATTAGGATTTCTCAGAACAAATGGAGCTGATCCATCATTTTGGTTTGGTTCTTGTTGGGGATTTTGAGCTTGTTGTCGGGTGACGACTCCGATGGTACCTACAATGTTATAGTGACGACGTTGAAACGGTCTCGGTTGAGAGTTTATGGCTTGTTCATAAGGAAGGAATTCATTAGAAGAAGTTCGAGTAGTGACTCTTCTAGGAAATGGTTCTTCTGGAACATTAGCATCTGTGATAGGTTGAATAGGATCTGATTCATTTTCAGAACTATTCGATTGAATGGTGTCTACTTCACTTTCACTATCTGACTCTATATCGCTAGAATCAGAAGTTTGAAAATTATGTAAGGGCCTGGTTGTAACCAGGGATAAGGTTGTGTTGAATTTGTGAGAGTCCTGAACAGGTAATTGCCCACTAATGGTTCCTACATATTGGATAGGAGGGGGAACATTGTGATGTTCAATTTGATTGGCTACCTCTTTACCATGTCTTGGTAAAGGGTGTTGAAATATGTCTAGAGTTTGATTGGCATTCTGATTTTGATTTTGGGGAACAGTCTTTTGGGTATTATTAGGAGGGTTTTGTTTAGGTTGGAAGGCTTGCACTTCCATTTCATTATTGTCAATCAAATCTTGTATTTTATGTTTCAATCTCTTACAAGCGTTAGTAGAATGTCCAGGACCTCTATGAAAATCACAGTGCAAATCAGCTCTATATCCGGGTATGCTTGGGTCAGGTTCCCAGATAGCTGGCAGTTGGATTAAACCTCTTTCAAGAAGTTGGTGTAAAATAGTTGATAAAGGTTGGTTTAATCTAGTGAACTCTCGAGGAGGCTTATCAGGAGGTTTCAAGATGAATTTTTCTGTTGTTTTTGTTGCATTGACATTAGCAACATTTTTGCTGTCAGTGACTCCATCACCGACAACCTATTTGTTTTTATATTGATTTCTAGATGTTTTCTCATCATCCTTCTTTCTAATTTGGCCTCTCCTAATGAGGGCATCTTCTACCCTTCGAGCTAAGTCTATAGCTTGATCGAAGGTAGTCAAAGTAGCTGTTGATAGCTCATAAGAAAGTTGTTCTTGTAAATTGTTAATGAAAATGTCTAACATTTCCCTATAGGGTAGCACAAAGTGTAGTTTTCCTGTCAATTGTCTCCATCTTGCTAAGAAATCAGCAAAACATTTGTCTTTATCTTGTTTTAAATTGTATAGGTCTTTAATAGTTACATGCCTCTCGATGTAGGCACTAAATTGATGAACAAATGACTCAGCTGTTTCTTCAAAGTTTCTTAAGGAATGAGTGGGCAATTGATAATACCACTCTAACGCCATTCCAACTAAACTTTTGGGAAACATTTTTAGTAATAGCAAGTCGTTATGCGATATGTCATGACATGCTATCCTAAACATGCGAAGATGTTCTATGGGATCTTCGGTTCCTTTATAGATAGGCAGGATGGGCATGGGAAAATGATTAGGGTATGGTTGAGCTACCACTATGGGATCCAATGGTTGGCTACAAATCTCTCGATAATTATACGAGGGACGGTAGGGATCTATCTGGTCCATACGTGAAGCCAATTGTTTCACCATACCTTCCAAACTACTAGTTTGCCCCCCATATTGATTCGGTGGGGCATTGCCATAAGTGTTATGGGTGTAGGATGGAGGAACATGCAGATTAGATGCCATGTTACTATTGTGTAAAACATTGGTAGGAAAGATATTATGGAGGAGTTTTGAAGTTGGATTGTGTTGTATTGTAGATTGTTGAAAGTTTGTATTTGGCTTTGTTTTAGATTTTTGTCTATTTAAAGCATTTTGCTCAACTGTTTGGAGGAAGGAAGTAGTGAAGGGAATTTTATTTTTTGCGGGAGTGATTTTAGGTTGAGTAACAGGTTGCTTAGGAGGTTGGGTGACCTGTTGTTTGGTCATGGCTTGGGCTATAGTGACCATATTCGCATTAGATGGTCCACCCTTATCACTTTCTTGATCAATGAAAGACAAAGGATTAGTTTGCATATCAATCGCCCGTTCTAAGACTACTTGAGCATCACTAATTTCCCCTTTATCAATACGGACTGCCACATTAAGGATGTCGATATGTTGATTAAGAAATTTTTGAAAATGTTCTACGTTGTCAAAAGTGATGCCTCCATTTGGAGCTATTCTAGGGGACGAAGATTCTTTAACAGCTTCCTTCTTGTTCCTTATCTTCACCTAAGTCTTCATCCGATTGACCTAGAGTTTCACCTTCCGGATTTGTATCTCCAAGAAGGACATTTGGGTTTTCAGTTGTATTTTGTATCCAATCTTCTCCTTCTCCTAAAATTTCTTTACCATTCCTAAGTTTAGTCATGGTGCTAAGTTTTGATTTTAGCAAATATATATATATATATATATATATATATATATATATATATATATATATATATATTTATATGCAACAAATTAAAAGGTATATATTTATATATACCTAATGCAATATTGTAAATGAAATGTTTAAGTTTTTTACTATGTTTTTTTTTATTTTTAGTTTTTCTTTGAAACAATATAATAAAGACAGCAAATGAAACAAGAAATGCACACAATAATAATAAGGCTAAAAATAGATGAACTAATCTTCTATGAATAACTTATGGATATCATTAATAGGTTCAAGCTGTTCAGGGGTCATGAAATGTTCTTCTTCAAATTGAAAGTTTTCTTTTAAGAATTTGATGAAAAGGGCTATGGTAATATTGTCTATCTCAGATGTTGGTTGGAAATAATAATTCTCACGACAATATTTACAATATAACATAGCTCTAGGAGTTTTGTTCCATATTCTCCTAACTATAAGATCATCTTCTAAGGAATCTATATGAACTAAAAATGGGTGCACTATAACGGTGCTTTCAAGATCTTCCCTGAAAGTTAAAACTTTTGCAGATACAAGAGCTCTACTATAGGCTAACCACCTATGGCAAGCTCTCTGAAGTTCATGATAGAAAACTAATTGATGAGGATCCAGGATTCTGTCCAAGACTAGCCTCTTAATCTGTTTAAGTTGTGTGGACCTAGATGAAATGATACTAAGTCTCTTGATAAGCTCGTCCCACAAGGATTGATTTCTACTTGCTTCAGGGACACTAAGGACAGAATTAACTTCTATGGCCGCTAATTGGTTTACTACGTTTATAGTAACTGCTAACCTATTTTTAGGAGCTACCATCTAAACATGATTTTGAACCTTAAATGTTTTAAAATGCATCTAATTTTTTTTTTTTTGTCTTGTTTGTTTTTGTTCAAAAGGTTATGATGCATTCATGTCGGGTTCACCAAAATGTATCGCTCCAAATTTTTCGCACCCCTACCTTCAGGCTATTGGATCCACGCCTGGAAGGAGGATGGGAAAAGGATGGTGTGGTACCTCGGACGAGAGGACTTTGCGAAGGTCCCACCTCTCAAGGGAGGTGCATTTTGGTGATTTTTCGACGGATGGTGGGTTCACCAGGAAACATTTGACGGTAGTTTCCATGCCTAGGTTTTGGGAATGATTTTTGATGAGTTCGTTTTATTTTTAAACATTCATCCTAGGTTTGGCCAAATGATTCTAACTTAAACTACATGAAAATGCAATTTAAATGCATACAGCAAACAGAAACGAAAATAAAAACAGAGAATTTGTAGGACGCCAATGAAGATTACCTGATCCGGAAGTCTGATGGAGTTTCTAAAGCTTGAAGCAGTCAGGATCGTCTGCAATTCAACAGAATCGCCTTCAATTTGATAAAATCATCTGAACTGACAAGATCGTCTGCAATCTGATGAATTCGTCAGACGAATTCATTAGAGACCTACAAAATAGCAAGCAGATGCGAAATACAAGAAATTCTATTTTGCAAACAGGGGCAAACTATGTAAAACAGTAATATGAGTGTTGAACAATATACGAGAATGAAGTAAATGCAAATAACTGTGTTTAGATAGCAATATGATCTTAATCTGTAAACTAGACAAAATGGGTGAACTCCAAATGCAATATAATATAAAAACTGAATAAACAATCTAATTTATAACATAAAATGATAGAGAAAAGAGACAGAAGAACAAACTCCAGGCACTGATTGCCTCGATGTGCGTTACAGTAGAAATCGTCTCGCATCAGTACGAGATCGTCCCAAATTTGACGAGATCGCCTCCGATCTTGACAGGTTCATCGGCTACGATAGGTACTGGCTCCGGCTGAAAACCAGTGGTGTACCTGCAATGAAATGACTATAGGACTAATGCAAAATATGAATTACGATGTTTTAGAGTATAAGGGTTCAATTTGCATAAAAATTCAGCCAGGGGTTGGGGAGGGAAAATCCTTAGAGTTAAATAGGCATAGGATAGTTGTTGGGAGGTTGGAGATCATCCCAATTTGGGAGATCTCCAATGGGGGAAGGGTCCCAACGACGCAGACACGCTTCTACCCGGATTGGAGACCCGTTGGAATGGATTCCAACTATGCAAATTCAGTTTTGTGACGAAATCTTCTGGACGTTCTAGTCCAGACGAAATCGTCAAATCTGGGGCGATATCATCTGATCGGAGAAAATATCATCAAACGGTAAAAACAACTGCTAAAAATGGCACAAAAAATGAGGAAACAGGTTTCTCGACGGTTAACGGGCGGTTTGGGAGGTTAAATTTGAATTTAAATTTATTTACTAAGGTGAATGTAATTATTCCAATTTTACTGCGCCAATTTTAGGGTGCTACATTATCATATCTATAAATATAGTTTATAAGAACATCACAATTTCTAACTACTTTTTTTGGGGTCTTATTCATGTCGCTAATGTTCTAAGATGTCATTTTCTTCATCATTTTTTATTTTAATATTCTAAGATGTCATTTTCATTGTCACTTTTTATTTTTATTTATGGGTTTCGCCTCACATCATGGTTGCATTTACAATATTCATTTTTATTTTCCCATGTAAATATCCCTTTGAGTTTCTTTTTTTTTTTTGTTTCTTTGGTCTTCCTATCTCTTTTTTCATTCTCACCAACACTTTTATCTTCATCAATATCTTTAATCTTCTCACACTGCTTGTAGTAAGGCTTATAATCTATAATTTTTTCTACTCCATGGGTTTCAAAATGCAAGGAATAACTTCAAATGTACATTATTTCTTATGTTGTATTACCCTAAAGTGCAATGGGACTCTTCCATAACAATCACCTTCTTATGCTACCTTAAAAACCCCTAAATTGCTATGAATTTCATCCATCCTCATTTCTTTATTATGTTTCTCTTGATACCCTAAAGTGAAAGGGATAATCTTGTTGGTCAAATATATTCCTAATATACAAATGTACATTTGTGTGCCCTAGACATGAACAACATTGAAAGGTCAGAGGAAATAAATGTCCTTTGTGCCAATCTATAGAGAGGGCTGGCTCCCTTACTAGTCGTAATTGATTTAAGACTAGAGTTTTAGGAAAAATTTGGAAAGAACAAAAATAAATGGGAAATATAACCATATGCCGAAGGTGTAGGATTGGGGATAAACTAGAAGTAGGAATTGCAACCAAGTGTTATAGCAACATAAAATAGAAAGGAAGGCAAAATAATTCACTTATAGTTATCCGAAGATAACTTCCAGAATAGCACTCCAATACTCACACTTACAGTAGCAATGCCCAAATATAGGTGGAAAATTTGAACTTAACAACAGATAGCAAACATGAATATGAAATAGAAATGATTGAACAAAAATAAACCACACAAAGATATTACTTGCAAAATCATAATCCACAACTTATTATATTTATGTAGAGAACTTGAATACTTTTTCTACAAAATATCTCTCCCCTTTTTACTGTGGAAATTGTGTAGTATTTATAGAGGAATTTTGCCTCTATCATTTAATGCACAAAAGAAAAAATATTCCTAGATCAATATATTTTATGAAGAAATTCCTCCTTGAAGTCCTTGAAAATATTCCTCCTAAGGCATCGATCTAGTTTTTAAGATAGAATATCCAAGAAATTAGCACATTCGGGTGTCAGTCCATGAAAAATTGCAAAGTTGATTGTTGACTTGATGCCTCCATCGTTCCTTGGAAATTCACCCCTGTACAGGATGTCTTGGAACTCATGAAAATCACCCAATGATTTTAATGTTGCAGCTCCTTTTGCTTGAAATCCATAACTTTGGTTACTCCTCACCACAAACATTAAATTCTCTTTATTCACCCAATTAGGGTGCTTTTGAGAACCTTTGTTAGTGGCAAAAATAGAATTCACCCAAAACTAAAAAATGAGCAGGCACGTCTACTTTACTTTATAACATTTACCCCCTATTCGTGCTTCCTAGTGAAGAAAGTGCTATTGAAAATATATTTTATGATATTACGCTTCAATGCAGAGCCCCATAGTTTCTCCAATTAAAATTCAGAGCGTCACATTTACCTCCTTGTCACAACGATGAATTCTGATGAAAAAATTTCCTCTGGAAATGAAAGTACTTTACAAATGTCATATTTTTCCTTTAAAATATGTGTTCACCTTAAAAAATGGTGAAAGGCCCTGTTGTCCTCTACCTTAGGCGAACACATTTTTGAATTTTCCACACCCAATTATTTCATATTTACTTAAAATCAAAACAAAAATTTTGACTCATCATCGGGCTGCTTTCCTATAGCTTTGCCCCAAGCAGGGGCGAATATGAATTTCACCCCTCACCTGGGGAGAAAGCACTTCTAACTTAACTCTTCAAAACACGTGCTAAAGTTGGGGCCACACTTAAATTTACGTTCACCCGAAGGAAGGGTGAAAGGTATTTTTACCCTTATCATGGGGCAAACCTAGCATTGAATTTTTAATGTTACCATGGTGCTTGCTACTTCCTTTTGGAATTCACCCAAATTCACCATTTTATGAGCTTTTATCCCAAGGAGGGGCGAATGGGACTTTCACCTCTCACCTGGGGCAAAATTTTTATTGACTTGTCAATGCCTTCATTATCAATGATGTTCACCCCAAACTGGGGCAACTGATGCTTTTGACCCAACTTTGGGGTCAACACACCTCTTAAATTATCGAAACTCCACCACATTAGTGCACACTTAAAAAGTAAAAATTTACATGTGTTTTCAACTTTAAGGAGGGCAAAAAGGGCTTTCACCCCTTATTTGGGATGAAATTATGTGCCGATATTGACATTCATTTTCTCTCCTTACGTTTTCCCTGAAGTGAGGCAAATTATTTCGTCGCCCCATTTTGGGGTGAATGTATTTTTTCTCTTCAACAATATTTTCAAAGGGATCCTCACCCTGGGTCAAAACGTTAAGGATTTTGCATTCTTCCTTCAGGAAAAAGGGGTGCTATATTTTTTTATTCCATTTTATTTTAAACACTGCTTTATTTTGACACCCTCAGATGATATATAGTAATTCTGTAACAAAAATTTGCCTTACAACACCCATTATCCCAAGCATGAAATTCATAAAAATTTAAAAGAAGATTACACCCAAAATTATACAAGCTAAAAAATTGCTACCTTAATTTTAATATATTTATCGCTTTTACAATAAAAATTATTTCAACAAAACTTGATCAAAATATTAATGTGGCAGAGTGCAAACTTGCCAATATTTCTAGTGGCTCTTGGGGCATCCATATCACATGGATGCAAGGGATACCATACCTTTATCTATTGGTATCCTTATTAGGTCTTCTTATTGATAGCATTGGCAGATGCTTATGGTTTGAATACTTATTTCTATGCCTTCTCAACTGCTACCTTTTTATATTTCTCTACCTCTATAGCTACCCATAGTGCTTTTTCTCGCTCTATTGCTAATACTTCTTTCTTTTATGTTTCCTGCTCTGCTAAGACCTACTCCTCCCGATCCTTCAAAATTTTGAAGGTGATCTCATAAACCGTAATTGCATCAGCCCATATATGCATGGTAAACATGGAGGGAATACTAAGTGATTCATAGATAAACTGCAAGTGTTCAACATCCTCCAGGCTAAGATGTTTAGCTCATTGGGCCAACTTGAACAAGGACAACTCCATATGGGTGAACTTCTTCATGAGTGGCAGCACCTGTTCCTATGTGATTGACTCCTCCCATTGGTTAGTTTTGGATGTTTCCTCTACAAAATTTTTCCATGCTGCTTCTAATTACTTCTTTGGTAGAGGCTCACACCATTCATTGGTAAAATATTGGAATCCCATATCGATGAGAGCATCAAAATGAAACATTGAAATAGTATGCTCTCACTCCATTATGTTGAGAAGCTTCCTACTTTATCTTACCAAATACAAACTTTGAAAATAACTATGTAGCATGAATTTTGTAGTTGAATAGGCTCAGTCCATATAACTCATTGGGTGAACATACATATTGGACTAAGCCAAGGATTGGATATTCACAACCATCTCCAAGTGAGGCTCCATCATCTCCTCAATATTATCTATCATCTGTTGGTTGAACTAAATCTGAATTCAAGCCTCATAAAGATACTGCAGAACTTGGACTCCTCTAGCTACCAACTTATCATAGATTTTATCCAATCTAAGGTAGGCCTCTTTAACTATTTTGTTGGAGGTATGGCCTTCTCCGCTAGTTGATTCTGTATGGACTCAAGTTGCACCTTCAATTCTTGCACCTACTACTCCACTGCATCCTTTTCCTTTTGATACACTCCTTCTTGTTGATGCAAGTGTTCAATATCTACCACCATATTCTCTTGCTATGCTCTACTTGCTACCAAGGCATCCTCAGTTTAGTTGTTTTAGTTTTGGCATCATAATATATTTTCTTATAATACTCATTGTGTAAGTAAACCAAACTCATATCAACCTATATTTTTCCCATTTTCTCAATCATATCAATCCTCATCAGGTCCTCCATCATAGTATCATAAGCGTAATCACTCGACGTTATTTCTCCTTGTGGCTTTTGGACCAGGGGAATTATATTGGTTGTGTAAACCTCCATAGCAACTGGGTCAAAGGTGATTTTCTTGAGTGGCCTAGCTAGAGCGAGTGCCTCTTTTCTTCTATGGCTCTTTAGCCACTATGAAAAACTGAGATGAGCACGATTAATATTCTCAACATCAGTTTGATTGGGTATCACCTTAGTTTTAGGTAGTACCTACATCTCCAAAAATGGCATGAAAGGAACTAGAATTTGAGAATATTATGGATCAAAGGAAGAATATGACATGGTTATGAGTGGGGGAACAAAAATAACAGAGTGGATGGAGGAACCATGCTCAGCTAAATCTATGCTAAATCTTAAAAGGGCTTGTATACTTATAGCCTTAGTGGAAGTGGTGGCAATGATGGAAGGAGAAGGGTGTGAAAATGGATTCGACCCTGATGCAAAGGAACTAAAAGAAAGGGAGATTGAAGAGAGGGGAAGATAAGAAGGATCATTAGTGACTTGTGAATGGAAGGAAGAGATCAAAATGGATATGAAAGGCATATCGAATGAAGGAGAAATGAACATAGGGATTGACATCAATGAACTAATAGTCAGTACTTGCTCTAAAGTAGAAGAAGAAAATGGAAATGTACCTTTTAGATGGATGTCATGTGTCCTGATGATGGAAGTGACTATAAAATAATTTCCTCATGTTGCTCCTTTGCTTCCATTTCAAGGTTAAAAATTTCATCTTGCTAGTCCTCTGGCTGCTCGTGAAGTAGTGAAAACATTTGGGCAATGCTAACTAGAGCAACTAACTAGTAGAGGAGGATTAACATTTGCTGCATCAACTGTAATTGTAGAAACTATAATAGCAAAAAATTGTAATAGTAGATGAAGTAGTGCTAGTTATTTGCTTCTTTGCATCTTTCAAAAATGGAACTGTTTCTCGAATAGTTTGCTTCTCCAATAAAGGCACCTCATATGCTTTTCACTTTACACACGATGAACTTCATTGAAACACAAATTGATGTTTTTCTTCCTCAAGTGTCTCTTCCTCAATTTTTGGGTGATTGGCTTTTTCCATGCTTTCTCTACTGTCATAACATTGAAAAATTTGAGGTAAAATCTTGGTGAAAGCAATGGGTTGATAGACATTTACAAATTCATCATACACCTCTAAAATTGCCTCATCCATTTTCAACCCGAAGCTAGATGTAATTTTCCCTTTGTGGACTCACATAATCTACCAATTCATGATCTTTTCTTTAGCCCACAGGGGCTGACTCTCTTTCACCTAGCCAAATAGTCATGGTGGAGGAATTTTTTCTTTGTACACTACAAGGTTATACTCAGCTTCCTTCTCATAAAAATCATGCCACTATGGAAGAGACATCATATTTTCAACATGCCACTCTAAATATCGCCCATAAAAATTATTTTGTATTTCCTATATGTCGGGTCGTGGACATCAATGGAAAGTCTTGGATTTGATTATTTCTAAAAATTCTCCCAATGGATTATAGCTCCATCATTGTGGCAATTCCACTAGGCCCAAGACTTGAAGTGCCTATGTGAGTAGCCTATTTTTCCCGAGCTAGTTCACCTCTATACTGTTGAATTTGAACAACATGGTGCAAGTCATTCTTTTGCTGCACCCTATTCCATAAACATCATTGGTATAATATTTCTGACCCACCATATCCATGGTGAAAACATGCTCAATGGTGAAGTATGGAAGCAAGAATAGCTTACCCGTGAAGCCATAAATTCTTACAACTACACGTTGAGTCAACAAAAATATGTCATCCTTCTCAGCTATGACAACCTCCTCCTTCATTTTCTGTGGAACTCTCTCACTGGTACCACAAATCAAATCAATTGCGGTCCCCAAAAATAGACGGTTAAAACTATAATATGACTTCCTCATTGACAAAGCAGGAGTCCACATATAAATAGACAATAATTCATCCTTTTTATCAACTTATTTTACTACAATGAATGAAAATGTTGATGTAAATGAAAGAAGAAATACTAGATGAGGAAGGACATGTGCTTGAATGATATCTCTTCTATTGTATGTAGTTTTTCTAAATGGAGATGCACCTTCCGATAAATGAAATTGGCCTAGTCAAAATAAATCAAATTTGTATCCCTTCTCATGGCCCTTGGAGCGTAAAACTCCACTTGAGATATACATTGCACAAGCACCGCTTGCCACTTGTGAACTGTAGAATCAGTAGAAAGGCTAGCCACCCATGCCAACATCAAAAATAATTCAGGGCTCTTGAATTCTAAAAAATATTTTGGTAGTTGCCCTAGCTATGGTTCTTTGATTAGCTGCATCTCCATGAACTAGCGCATTGTCATGGTAGAAATATATCTTTATTCTTGCTCATTGATGTGCAACTTCTTGAAAATAATATCAGATGGGGTTTTTAAACCATACTAAAATGCTTCCCTTACTTCAACGATGGAGATAGAGAAAAGCACCTCCCCATTAGCTTTTCGAATAGCCCTGGTAAATGGATCATAAAATTTAGCAATTAATTTTACTAGCTCCGGGCAAGGGTGTACGGGCATACACAAATACCAAAATAACTATGTATAAAATAACACAGTAAAGGGGCTCTCCACTGTTAGTCCTTTTTTGATTGTGAAATCCACATCCTACCAAAGCTTTACCATTTCCTTATTAGTGATCACACTATCCCCAACCTTTTACATAGTGTCAGAGTACGGATCCAAGTTCACGTTTTCATTCTTGTGGGTCTTCTTGGATTTTGACCCACCCTCTGCATTCTTTTTAGACCACTTGGGCATTGTAGTTTCTTTCACCTCTTTGCTTTTCTTATCCACTTTGCAAACCCTGACAATTCTGAAAGCACTTTGTAGCTTCAAAGAAAAACTTGACAATGCACCGATAATTTTTTTTAAAATTATAATATTTAAGTGAATTTACCTATGCTCTATTTATAGAATGTGCTCCAACTAACACAATAAATGCAGTAAATTTTTCTAGTGGATTCAGTAGGAGATGTGCTTTGTTTCCATTGGTGGGCACTATTTCCAATACTATGATAGCAACATATTTTAAAATTTTCCACAAAATACTTCTTAAAAAGTGTGCCCCTCTACCATGTAAAACTTTGAATGATGTGCCCTGGATTCTAAAAATACCTTAGAAAAATAAATTCACCTCCTAGGGACCAATGAGTGCTTTTGCTTCTGTCGATGTGAGATTTCATTCCTCAAAAATTCCAAATAACCTCCCAAGGTAAATCCGAGCACACATTTTAAATTGAATGCTTCAAAAATGCATTTCAACGTGCAAGAACAATTTTCAACGCGCCATGGGATGAAATCGCTTTGAGAGGGTGCTCTTAAAATTTTGATTTCACTTGAAAAAACATAATTCTTCTAAAAAAATAAAGGTGGGAGAAAAAACTTTCGGGGTGCACTTGATCTCTTATCCTTTCACTCCAAAAATATCTTTCACCTATTTGTTATAATTCATGGTGATGTATCCCTTTTAAAACACTTACAAGCCTTTATTCTTCGCCCCATATTTAGAAAAAGCATCCCTCAAAGCTTTTTAATTTAGGGCTTTTTAATTTTCTCTTTCTTTTTCTTTTTATTTGATTTTTAATCCATATTAAGAAAAAAAAATTGAATTTTAAAATTTAATCTTTGCTTTTTATAAAATATTTAAAATAAAACTTTTGCTTTTTTTATTTTGCTTCATTCTACTTCTAATTTTATAGAAATTTCACTAAAAACCTATGCATGTAGTCGTTTTAAAAACCAGAGTGCGCTCCCATTTTTTTAGTAGGTCTTCATAACATTTAGCTTGATATGCTTTCACCCCAATTTAAAAAAAATTGACAAAATTTCCTGTATGCATAGTCACCCAAAAAAAACAAAGCACACCCTCTGCAGTTTTTAAGAATCCTTATATATTGTTTTGCTCGTATGAGAGGTGAATGGGAGATTCATTCCTCACAAGGAGTGAAGCGCCATTCATCGTCTTGGACTTTGACTACATTTGGGGCTCATGATATGCCTTGGGACATACATGCATTCACCTTTTTAGAAGTTGAATAGGGCCTTCACCCTTTCCTCGGGGTAAAAGAGCTTTCAATTTTTGATCATGAGCTTTGGTGCTTTTATGTAACCTCTCTTGTTCTAGAGCACGTTCATCCCACTCAAGGAAGAATGGGACTTTTGCCCCTCTCCTGAGGTGAAAGCACTTTTCAATTTTTTGCACTTCATACTTCTAAAATCAAGCCCCACACTTTGATTTTTAAACTAAGGTACTTTACTTGTGCTTTCAAACATACACAATTGTTTTAGAATTGTTTTAGGGATTTCATAATTGTCAGAATTGTTTTAGGGATTTCATAACCACATACACCTATTTTTCAATAAAATTATACTTCTCCTGTTGTGGCGATACGACTTTTCATCTCCATATTCTTGCTTCTTTGTGAGAATAGCAGCGTAACTCTTTTGTTTGCCTACCACATAAAGGATGAAATCTTTTGAATAATCTAGGTTAATCAACATTGGTGCTTGAGTGATTCCCTCCTTGATTTCATAAAATTCCTATCTTCTAACTTTGGTCCATTTAAAGTTTGCATTCTTCTTTAGAAGTTCAGTCATTGGTTTTACAACTTCAGCAAAATTAGCAATAAAATTTTGAATAAAATTTATCTGGCCAAAAAATAACTACAGATCCTTCTTTTTAACTGGTAGTGGCAATTTCAAGTGCGCCTTAGCTCTTGTAGTATCAATCGCCCATACTTATTGCAAAATCATGTGTCCCAAAATTTTCCCTTCTCTAAAAATGAATATGGACTTCTTTGGGTTAATGGAAATTCCAAATTCCTGATATTTTTTGAACACTTGCCTCAAATGAGAGATGTGCTCTTCTCTGCTATGTGAGAAAAAAATAATGTCATCAAAATAAAAAATAATAACTCTATTCAACAACACACTAAAAGGAATTTCCATAGCTTTCTAAAATGTAGCACCAACATTTGAAAGGCCAAATGGCATTATCTGATAGGAAAAATTTCCCCATTTTGTAGTAAACGTCGTCTTGTGTTGGTCTTCATATTTCAACTAGAGAAACCATCCAACAATGAAAACCTCTATGCTCTATTAACCACATGGAGAATTTGATCGATTTGTGGCAAGGGGTAGTGATCCTTTAACGATGCCTAGTTCAGATTATAAAAATTCATGCATAGAGGGATATCCCATTTTTATTTCAAACTGGAATAAAGTTTGCTACCCAGGTTGAGTGCGTGATTGGATAAATTATTTTTTCCTCCAGTATTTTTAACAACTCTGCCTTCATGATCACCTCTATTTTGGGATTGATAGACCATTTTTTTTGTCAAAAAGGTTTTAATCCCTCATACATATCAATAGTATGATGGATTATATTTTTATCATATCCTTTTAAATCATGGTAGCTCCATGCAACGATGTCGGGAAACTCATAGCATAAATTTTTTATATCATCCAGCTCTTCTGATGTACATTCTATTCTAAATTTGATAATATTCTCAGGTTCAAGTTGTATTTCCTTGTATTCCTTTGCATCAACTTTGATCTTGTGTTTCTACACCCTATCATTTTGATCAAATAAAATTTTAAGTGAAATCAGTCCCCTATGAATGTGATTGTTTTTCAATTGAATCATTTTTTCTATTTCCTCCTCGTCCAATGTTCTATCTTCTGCACTTGCAACTTCCTTTATCAAAAAATTGATTATTTATTCATCATTGTCAAAAAATTTCCAATAAAGGTTTATATCAGGGATTGAAGGCCTATAAATCACTCTCACCATATTGGGCTTCCTGACTACTTGCTCTACAAGATAGAAATTAGCACTAGGAGAATCTAAAATAGCTGCATGTTTGTTCTACTCTTGCGAAATCTCCTGAACGTTCAATGTTGTAAAGGACTCAAACAAATCCCATACCTTTTTACGGTAGGCCTTCAAGTAGATTTGCTTTTACATGCATTTGTTTATATTATACTAAACAATGATCTAATAATATCCAAATAATTTTTCAGATTTTTTCAAACCAAGGCACAATGCTTCATATTCAATGGAATTATTCATGAAAATCCAAGTTAACCGATATGAATAAGTTTTCTGCACCCCTGTAGGAGAAAACAAAACTATACCAACCCCTAAACCATTCTCACATCTTACACCATAGAAATACAACGTCCATAGCTGATCCGATATAGGATCCAGGTAATCAAAGATTTCTTCTTCAGCCTACTCAGGTTTAGTTATGGTATAACAATCAATGTCAATTCCGACCATCGCATTGAAATCCATCAATGAAAAATCATCCTCTAGGTGGATCTAATATAGTGCTTCTTCCATCAAGTCCACTTCTTGTGCTTCCTTTGTCATCATGTTGACTGCACCAGTGGGATTTAATTCCTCTTCCAATTTTTCTATATGAAAAGTGGATGGCTTTTCATTATAGATGTGGATTCATATTATCTTGAATGGTATCTCGAAATGCGAATAATCTAAGGAAATGTATCCTCCTAGTTTTATCTTTAACTCCCTTGAAAGACACATGCTAAAGTATGATTCCAGGTCAACCACCACTACTTATTGAATGATAGTGATTTGAGGTATGCTATGTAGAACGATAGAAATATCCTTGATTACTCCTACCATTCTAACAAGAGTCCCATACAACTACAATATGCTTGGACTAATTCTTGTGTATTCCATTCCTATTACTTCACATACTATATTTGGCATGATAGTAGTCACAACATCATAGTCAATCATACAATTATGCATGATCCATCCTTCCATTCTAAGTGACAAATAGAACGAAGGTGGTTTGTTATTACTAGTGGCAAAAGTTGGCAGTATTTATGCTAACACTGTTTGGGAATAACTTTTATTCTGATATTTTGTGGACTTCAGAGATTCTTGCAACTAATCAACCTACCTAGGTAACTATAATGCATCATATAAACTTACTTTCATAGGAATCTTCTTCATTTCCTCCAAAATGTTATAGTAAAAAAAACCAAGAATCCTTTCTTCTATAGCTTGCTCATACTTGTTTTGATACTAATGAGTAGCTTCCACCATTTATCGCTTGGTCAATGATGGGTATTTGAGGTATTCTTTAGCCTGCTCTTTTGTCTCCATTTGCACTTGAGCATCTAGAGGCTGTGAAGTTGATTCCTTTATCTACAAAGTCTCTTGAGCTTGCTTGGGAAATAGATCATTCAATAAGATATAATCGTGCTGCTTTGTTGTTGCACCAGGAACCTTCACATCAGGTGCTTTTTATTGCGATTGTACCTTTTAATTTTGTATATTTTTCTTAGTAGGAACTTTCAAAGGCTCCATTTTTGTTGGATCAACAATTACCAACTTATTTCCATATCTTGTGAGAACTAAAACTTGCTCTAAGGATGGAACCATCAAGTTGCGATCAACTTCCATTATCATGTTAACTTGTCCACTGACATAACTTTTTGCTAATATTTGCACATAGTTCAAATGAACCATGCACGTGTCTTCTCCATGGGGATCGTTACAGGTAGAACACTAGTTCGTTTCCTCCAATGTACTAGTTTATTCATTTTCCAACACAATTGTGTTCCTCTTAGGGCCCTTGTTAGTGGTTTCTTGCTCCCTAGTAATTGGTGGTGTTTGAAATCTCCTTGACTAAAAATAAACTTCAACTTATGTTATCTTAAATACCATGATTTCGTTTGACATTGTCCTTATGGATGAATTAACAGATTGCATTTGTTGTAACAATTTTATGTAATGATCATAATTTGAGCATATAGGAGGTGCTAGTAAAGGTAGAGGTATTAATGGAGTAGGCAACGATAGAGGTACAAAAGATAGTAATAACATTGGGAATAGAACTAGGGCTAGCAAATGCTACACAACTGATGTAGGTAATTGTGGAATACTTGGAGAGGGAAGTTGTGGAACTGGGATTAGAACTATTTGAGGTGGACTCGAGATCC
This sequence comes from Wollemia nobilis, assembly GCA_028583015.1. Lineage (NCBI taxonomy): Eukaryota > Viridiplantae > Streptophyta > Pinopsida > Araucariales > Araucariaceae > Wollemia > Wollemia nobilis. The sequence goes on along the minus strand of JAQPPZ010002937.1, from coordinate 9,768,195 downwards.
TTGAGATAAATGGGTACATAGAAAGCATAGGCTACAAAAATGCACTTGAATCCAAATATTATGGAATATTAGGAAGAATGGGTATAGTTACCTTCGATGGAAGCTTACCTATGGCGATCAAATTTACTTTGACCTTCTGTACTTGCATGTAAAGCTTTGGAAAAGTATTTACATTGGATTGTTGGAAATCCATTCCAATTTTTGAGTTGAAGACTTAGAGATAGTAAAACATAGATTTTGCTCATGCATGGGTCGAAGACCATCAGGAACTCTTTGTCAACTTTGGGTGAATCTGATGTTGAATTCCACTATCTCCTACGGATGTCTTTGGATATTCATGAATTGATGCAGTAAGGAGAAAGGATCAGCTTGATCATGAAAGGTCTTGATTAGCATTTCTACCAATTGGTCCCATGTAGTAATAGTGGAGGGTGGCAAATATTGGTATCGATACAACAATTTCCCTCTGAGTGACAACACCAATAACCTTACCATAATGTCCTTGTTAGTAATGACATGGATCATCATCAAAGAAGCCACATATTGGATATGCTCATAAGTGGTCTTACTAGTACTGTCATAGGTAGGAAGATCCTTCAAAGCTTCTCGAGGAATCAAATTTTATGCTTGTAAATTTAAATCTCCTGAAGTATTCCATGTTGGAAACTACCTTAGCATCTATGGCTACTGTGGTGGTCAGTTCAGAGCTATGTAAACTAGTGTATGAGGTTGAGGAGGTGGAAAACTAGTAGTAGTACTAGTTGGACTCGAAGGAACAAAGAACACATTGGCTATCTATGAATATGTTACAACTTATGTATGGGGAAATGAATATGGATGAGGAAAAGCAACCAATTGGAGATGTTACCCTAATATTTTGATGTCAAGTTCCTAGAACTCAAAGGGGTCTTCAAGATTTTTGGCTTTCGATCTTGTGATCATGAAGTGCAAATTTCACTACCTCCATGTTCATATGCTTTTGGGTATAGCTGAGTCACCAGATGTTCTAATCGTACAACATGAAGGTGAACATTAAACCTCAATACTATTGAAAGTAGAAATTTTAGGGTCCCACCGGGCGTACCAAAAATTGTTGGTAAAATATCTACCTAATATACAAATGTATATTTGTGCACCCTAGACACAACCAACATTGAAATTTCGAAGGAAAGAAATGTCCTCCGTGCCAATATCTAGAGAGGGTTGGCTCCCTTACTAATCCTACATTGATTTAAGACTAGATTTATAGGAAAGAAATTGGAAAGAATAGAAAGAAATGGGAAATATAGCAATAGGCTGAAGATGTAGGATTGGGGATAAACTAGCAAAATAAATTCCAAAAAAGTGTTATAGCAACATAAAATAGAAAGGAAGGCAAAATAATTCACTTTCAGTTCTCTAGATATAACTTCCAAAATCGCACTCCATTACTCACACTTACACCAACAATACCCAAATCTAGGTACAAAATATGAACTTAACAGCAGATAGCAAACATGAATTTGAAATAGAAATTCTTGAATAGAAATAAATTACACAAAGATACTATTAGAAGCCACAACTTTCTCTATTTATGTAGAGAACTTGAATAGTTTTTCTGTAGAATGTCTCTCCCCTTTTTACAATGGAAATTGTGTAGTATTTATAGAGGAATTTTCCCTCTATCATTTAATCCACAAAAGACAAAATGTTCCTAGATTAGGAACCTTTGTGAATAAATTCCTCCTTTAAGTCCTTGAAAATATTCCTCTTGAGGTAGCAATCCAGTTTTTAAGATAGAATATCCAATAAATTAGTAAATTCGAGTATCGTTGCATGAAAAATTATAAAATTGGTCATTAAATTGATGCCTCCATCATTCCTTGGAAATTTACCCCTGTACAAGATGTCTTGGAACTCATGAAAATCGCCCAATGATTTTAATGTTGTAGCTTATTTTTCTTGAAATCCACAACTTTGGTAACTCCTCATCAAAAACATTAAATTCTCTTCATTCACTCGATCGGAGTGCTTTTGAGAACCACTGTTAATACTAGAAATAGAATTCACCCAAAACTGAACAATGAGTGAGCACATATCCTTTAATTTTTAGAATTAACCCCTTATTCACACTTCCTTGTGAAGAGAGCGCTACTAAAAACATCATTTATGATATTGTGCTTCAACGCACAACCCCATATTTTCTCCAATTTAAATTTGAAGTGTTACATTTACCTCCTTGTCATAGTAGTGATCAATTATAATGAAAACCTTTTCTTTCAAAATGAAATCACTTTACAAATGTCATATTTTCCCTTTAAAATATGCATTCGTATTCAAAAAGGGTAAAATAACCTATTGTCCTTCACCTTGGGTGAACGTATTTTTAAATTTTCCATGCCTAGTTATTTCATATTTTCCTAAAAATAAAATAAAACTTTTGACTCATCATCGGGATGCTTTCCTGTAGCTTCACCCCAAGGAGAGGCAAATGGGACTTTTATCCCTCACCTGGGGTGAAATCACTTCTAACTTAACTCTTCAAAACACGCGCTAAAGTGGGGGCCACACTTTATATTTACGTTCACTCGAAGTAAGGGTGAAAGGTATTTTTTCCCCTATCTTGGGGTAAACCTAGCTTTGAATTTTCAATTTTACCATAGTGCTTGCCACTTCCTTTTGGGATTCACCCGAATTCACCATTTGATGAGATTTTACCCCAAGGAAGGACAAATAGGAATTTCTCCTCTCACCTGGGGTGAAAGATTTGTTGACTTGTCAATGCCTTAATTATCAATGGTTTCCACCCCATAGTGGGATGAATGATGCATTTGCCCCAACTTTGGGGCAAACACATCTCGTAAATTGTCAAAATTCCACATTAGGGCCCACTTTAGAAGTAAAAATTTACATGTGTTTCAACTTTAAGGAGGGTGAAAGGGGATTTCACCCCTTATTTGGGATGAAAGTCCATGTCGATATTGACATTCCTTTTCTCTCCTTAAATTTGCCTTGAATTGAGGCAAACGAGTTTGTTTCCCCATTTTTGGGGCGAATGCATTTTTGCTCTTCAACAAGATTTTTGAAGGCATCTTCATCCCGGATCAAAATGTTAAGGATTTTGCATTTTCCTTTAGGAAAAAGGGATGTTATATTTTTCTTCTTTCATTTTATTTTAAAAACTGCTTTATTTTGATGCCCTCAGATGATATATACTAATTTTTCACCAACAATTTGCCTTACAACACCCATTATCCCAAGCACAAAATTCATGAAAATTTAAAAGAAGATTACACCTAAAATTATACAAGCCAAAAAATTGCAACATGAATTTTAATATATTTTCTGCTTTTACAATAAAAAATATTTCAACAAAACTTGATCACAATATTAATGTGGCAGAGTGCAAACTTGCCAAAAAACCTCTACACTAATTTCATGTTTATTATCCAAAGAAGATTCTATATTACTTAAGAAAATTCAATATGATTTACTAGGAATAAACATGGCCTAATTTGTCATTCTTTTTTCATATTTTCATCCACATATTGCTTGCACCTTTAATTCCTTTTGAACTTGAACTTACACATTGTACATTCTCATCCCTTATATCCTTCTTTGCTTCTTCTAATGATTGATCTGTGTGAGCTATGATGGCTTTTACCATATGATGTTGTGGATAGGAATTCTTTGTCTTTTTTGGAGTGAAATATCCTTGTTCTAATCTAGCTTCTATTATAACATGATTTTATTACATGATCTTGAAGTTGATTCCATGGTCAAAACTTTTGTCTCTTTATAGTTTTCACTTTGCAATGTCCTGCAAAGTATCCAGTATCATAAAAAATTTGGCATTGAAATGTAATATTTTCATAATCCACTTGTTGATTCCATTCTATTTTTTTCTTTAAGTGAAAAAATCCTTGCGGGGCCACCTTGGTCTGAGATACCACAAACAGGGGGTTCTACATCGTCAAAGTCACCCGAGAGTCACACCCGACCCTACTTGCACCAACATTATCAATTGGATTTTGGATACCCAATTCAGCTTTTTGGTAGGGTGGATATTCGAACCTAGAATCTCCCCTGGAGGATTACCCTCTCCTCTCCAACTCACCTACAACACCTGGGTATTCCATTCTATTTATTCATATTTAATTTTAACAAATTGTGACAAAGGTTTTGAAATATCCATAACAACACATGTTAAGGTGTACATATCATGATTTTACACTTAGTAGTTAATCCCTCTTTGATGAATTTCCCTAAGGCATTCCAATATTCTTCAAAACATCCTTATTGATAAGTTAATAAGGAAGTCCAAATGGCATAACCCACATTAGAAACTTCTTAATAGTTTCTATATTTAAAAATAAAATCCACTTTGTGGTATTAAATAAAGGACATCTCTCCCGTTAAACCATGGGCCACCACCCATTATTTTACCCTTGATTTTTTAACTAGAAAAGATGATGAGGAAAAAATAATTAGGAATAAAATTTACTAAGTAATCTAAATCCAATCCCCGCTTCTACTTGGTTTAATTTTGAATCACCAAAAAAGTTGTAACATCTACTATTTAGAACCAAATTGTCATTGGATCAAAAACCAAATCAGGCATTATATTGATGATAACTATAAACTATATAAGTTGTTACAAAAAATTGCAAACTAAAACTTATTTTTATACCTACCTACCTCTCAGACTAGAATGCAAGCTAATTAAATTTTATTGTTCTAAGAATAAACCCTTATATATGATCTATGTGATCTTGTCTAAATTAATAATAATTTTTTGACCTAAAATACCCCTTATTACATTATTTGTTTTATAAAGAGAGTTGTGAAACAATTCAAATTTTACACGTGTGTGCCTTTGTAAACATATTTGTAACTTATTTTTTTATGAGAATGTAATGGATTTCAATCTAGTGATTCTAAATTTCTTCTTGAATGAAGTGGCATTTAGCTTCAATATGCTTTATTATTTTATGAAATATTGGATTCTTAATCAATTTTAGAACACCTTAATTTTTGATATGTAATAGTGTCAGTGGATTTCTCTATATACCATATCTGATAGAATATGAAATAACCATATCACTTCACACTTAGTTCCTCATGCAATGTGATATTTTTCCTCTATGGATGATAATGTTACTACATGTTATTTCTTGTTGTATCACAAGATATGTCTAGATTCTAGATGAAACACATATCTAGTAGTTGATTTTTTTTCATATAGAGATTCAACATAATCAGAGTTTATGTATCCTTATAAGAAAAATTTACATGCTTCTTATATTTTAGGCCATATTCTACTATACCACAAACATAGTGCAGTATCCTCTTCGTTTTTTTCAAATTGCTTTCTTTAGAATCATGCATGAATATTGAAATATAACTAAAGAGTAAAATTGATGCTAAGCCTAGTTTTTGTGAGTTATATGAGACTCCTAATAAATTGATGATAACGAGTGCCATATACATGAGGAAAGTTTTTATATCATGGTAGTTGTAACCATTCCTTCAGTAGTGTTTCCTAAGGTTTATAGTCTATCATCCAATATTTTTTTAATAGTGTATTGCCATATTTTATCTTTGAGATCATGATGATATATTTTTTACCAAACATCCAAGCCAAGATAATAGTGAATAAGTCGTAGATCTATCATATTAAAATACTTTTTCAAGTTATTCTACACAACATTTACCAATTTAGCTAAACTACCTATAATAATCAGATAATCGATGTATATGATCGTGATCATCGATCTATTACACAAGTATCACTATATTAGATCTTACTTTATTGAGATAAATATTTACATTTGAATATACTTTGGTGAATCAATGTTGCAATAGACGCTCATCAATTTTAATGTATTAGACTTTAGAAGTTGAATAACACTAGCTTATACTGAGAGGGGGGTGAATAGTATAAGATCATTTTTTACTTTTCTTTCCTAAACAATATAATAAAATATTATCAATGTCAATATCAACAGTAACCAAAGCAATGCATAAATTATCACACGTAATAGAGACACCAATTTAACATGGTTCACCCAATGTGGGCTACTCCACTGAGAAAATATTTTACTAAAATTTTCTTAACAAATTTCTTGGGAATCATTCCCTATTACAATTTGTATCGACCTCTGTCCAAAGGAGGTACCAATACCCTAATCAAGTTTATGGATCTCTATCCATAGGAGAACTCTTTCCCCTCTACTAGTTTATGGATCTCTATCCATAGGAGAACTCCTCCTTTGCTCTGGATGATGATATTTTAGAAGACTACTACCTCCACTGCACTAGCTTGTGGATCTCTCTCTACTAAATACCTCTATCCTCAATTAGGAGACCTCTATCCTCACTACCATGGCTAATGGATCTCTATCCATTGGATACTACTATCCTCTGCTCTATCACCTCCAAATATTACTATCATATCTGCTCAATTTCTATCTCAAATATGCACTAAATACTATCCTTGGTATAGCACAAATATGCTCACAAGTCTATCTATGGTCTGGTACAAATATGCCCTCAAATCTACACCAAAATTTGTCTCTACTATGGCACAAATATATCCTCAAATTTGCACCATACTCTGTCCTCAAATATGTCCTCAAGCCTTAACACAAAGCTTGATCCAATCACAAATCAACTCTGCTTAGGTCTATCCCAAGCCTTAACTCAAATATTGAACAAATAAATCAATCAAATCTACTCTCAAGCCTTCCCAAAGACTTCCCTAAAATATATCTATAAGTTCTCTCAAGAACTTGCTCAATCTACTCAACCAAGTCTTCACCAAGACATACCTCAAATTTGTCCATAATTTCTCCCTAGAACTTGTCCAATATTCTCAAAAAGTCTTCACCAATACTTGTCTCAAATCTATCCACAAGTTCTCCATGGAACTTGTCTAATCTACTCAACAAGTCTTCACCAAGTCTTACCTCAAATTTATCCATAAGTTCTCTCTGGAACTTGCCCAATCTGCTCAACAAGTCTTCATTAAGACTTATCTCAAATATTCTTGTAAGCTTGCATAGAAGCTCACACAAATTTGTCCTTAATCTTTCACAAAAGCTTACTCAATTATGTCCTTAAGTCCCCTCTAGGACTTACTCAAATCTGTTTATAAGATTTCACAAAATCTTGCTTAACTTTGTCTTTAAGTCCTCTCTAAGACTTACTGAAATCTGCTCACAAGCTTTCACAAAAAGCTTACTCAAATAACTGTAATACTTGCATACAAAACTCAACTTAATCTCTTTCATAAAACCTCTTCATTGACACAAATAAGTTTCACTTAGAATCTTGTTTAACCATATAAACATATAGAGAATGGTAAGAGACTCAATATGTTTCACACTCATAAATCACTCTATAAATTTCAAAATATTTTTCAAATCAATTCAGAAATAAATAATAATTTGTTTCATAAATATTGAACTAACACTCCAAATATTTCAATCAATAATGCTCAACCAACCTCACTCAAACATCCACTCAAATGAAACACAACTTGCTTACAAACCCTAACCAAGTGTTTCACTTTACTTCCAACAACTCACACTATGGAACTCAAACCTTGACTCAAGATGATTCCAATGTCACATAACAATGTTACTCATGTTATTTTACAAACCCTAGTTCAATATGGTTCTCAATCTCATATAGCAATTATACTCATGTTCTATTACAAAACCTAGCTCAATATGTTTCTCAATCTCACATAACAGTGATACTCATATCCTTTTATCATCCACAGATCATGCAAATTAACACTCACTCAAATATTTCCAACAGTTCTTATCAAACAATCATTTTCACTCCAAATTTGCATACCACAACATTCAATCCAACAATATTTCACTCATAAGGAAGATGTGCCCATACCGTTTGTTTTTATGGAGATATATCTTTGAAACCTGACTCAATCACAATCAAATCCTTTTTGCCAATATCAAGGTTAGATAGCAACAATCTATCTCAAAATATCCACTCAAATATTTCCCTCAATAATTATTTCACCATACAAAAATATCAAGTCTCAAGTACACCTTATAATCTCCAAACTTCACAAAAATAATATTCAATTCATAAACAATAAAACTCCTTTGATAACAGTTTATAAATCCAATCTTCACACTTAATAGAATAAAAATTAATTCCTTTGTTTAATATCCTTCCTTTTCACAATAATATTCAACACACATTTTCATACCAGAACAAAGGCATTATATTCACAAACCTTATCACTCCAAGCTTTAAAGAAAATGTATCCCCTTTATAATTTTCATAAAATAAAATTCAATATAAAATGATCAATTTTATACACAACAATAAATATCCCCTTTTACACCTTATTACTCCACTGTCCTATAACATTTTGCCTCCTCTTATATCATACACTCAAAATAAAATAATTAAACCTTTAATAGCAATTGGGGTATACCTTTATTAAAAAAAAGGTTGAAAAAAAAGGTTGATGATGTCATACGCTTTAATAACCATGTATCCACGTGATTCAAACTTGCGTCCCCTTCCAGCCTGGCACCATAGCTGCGGCTAGGCTACCACTTGGGCTGCATGCCCATACAAATTTCAATGCACGCACACCCAACCTTATATTTCTTTCAAATATTGCAAACGATAAAAAGAGTCCTTCCTTCGTCAAAAGTATGTGTTGGATTTCAAACTTTTGACACCCTCTTTGCTATGCAAGACCAATCACCACCTGCGCTATTCGTCAGATTGAGATCTAAAGGGGAATATGTCACATTTGATTCCTTTGTATTTATCCTTCTCGAGAAGCACGAAACTTCTGTTCGTTGCTGCATCGCTAGAATATTCTCTGGCATCAATCACATGCTCAAATTTTAGGTAAGGTTTCGATTTTTGTGTATGTTTGGAATAACCCCTACCACATTATCCTTGACTTTTTTTTTTTTTTTTTAACATGTCAACACACAGATTAAATTTTTTTTTAGCTTCCTTATATATAGGAATTAGCTTTTAATTAAAATTCGTAGGACCTTGTTTTTTTAATGAAGGTGCTTTTCGAATGAGGACGTCGGTGGGCGATAAAATTCGTTTTAACAAGTCCTCCTTTATAATTACTTAATTAAAGTATTAAATATTTAATTTTAAATTATTTAAATATAAATAATTTAAATATTAAATAATTTTAAATTTTAAATTAAATAACTTCTTTGGTCATGGTTTCAATTTTGGGCAACCAAACCTTTCTTTAAACCTTGGGCCCAAACAATAATTTAAACCTCTTTCTTTTACCTAAATATTATAATATTAAATATTATAATATTATTATTTTATTTTAATTTAAACTTGCTTCTCCTTCCTTGGGTATTCAACCTTTTAGGCCTCTTTAGGCATATAATATTAAATATAAATATTATATCCTATTCCTTTTAAAACCATCCTTGCCTTTTGGAAAAACCACTTCATGACATTAATGATGACGAAACTTGGACATCAATCTCTTGACATCAATGACAACAAAAATTACTCAAATTTCCAACAATCTTCCCTTGTCATTGATGGCAACCCATTTTCCTTTAACCATTTATTTTACCTTTTTCAATTCTGCTCCCCTTGACTGAATGTTCTCCCGCTAACTCAATTATCTTCCTCTTTGACATAAATGGCAAAGGGCCACCTATGGGGCTTGGGGATAAAGATAAGACTCTTAGCTTAGCCCCCTCCCCACCTCCTCTCCTTGAGGTGGTTAATTTTGGGGTGGGAGTATCTCTACTCCCAACATACAATGTTCCTCTCCTTTCTCAGCTTTATTTTTCCATACCTTTGAAGTCATACCTTTTTGAACCTTTTGAGAATCCTCTTTCTTGCCTATCCTTGGAAGTTCTGGAAATTCTGTTCTACACCACCTTGCTGTATGCCCAACATTATTGCACTTATAACACTTAATGTTGTGATTCCTTGAAGGTGCAAATATCTTGAAGTTCCTCCTGGTGAAGCCATATCCATTCCTATCATGAAACCTGCAATTAACTACCTTATGATCAAACTGATTACAAGAGTAGCAATACCCTTGAAAGAGATGTCCATTTCTAAAATTTCTATTGGTGAAACCATGTTCCTATTTTTCATGTGTCTTGCACTGCATAGCCTTGTGTCCAAACCTGTGATATGAGAAGCAACATCCATTGAATAAATCTTGCCTTGACCCCATTGGTCTCTTAGTATTTTCTTCCCTATGATGTTCTTTGTTCCTCACTTGTGCATTGTTTCCTTCCTTGGTGAATCTTCTATTTTTCAACTTATCCTCATAAGTCTCACTTTCTCTTTCACTCTCTTCTTCTGAAGCTTCTTCTTTGGTGCTTGATATTGACTCTCATTTTTTTGCTTCCTGTTTCCCTTGTTCTTCTTCAAAACCAAGTCCTGTTTTGATGACTGATGATCTTTGTGCATTGATAATCTTGTCCAAGGTCTTTGAATTTTTTCCAAAATTGTGTAGCTTGTCCTTAGAGTCTTTCACTTCCATCCTTAGTGAAACTACCTCATGTTCTAATCTTTCACACTCTAGATCTTTTGTCTTTAATTTTTTAGTCATACCTTCTTCAATTTTCCTTGCCTCTTCAACCTTAATCTTGAAGTTAGTGAGCTCTTGTAGAAACTTTGCCTTTGTTTCCTCATCCTCTTGTTCTTGGAATTTCAATCTTGAGTTCTCCCTTTTTAATTCTTCAAGATCAACAACAAGTCTTTCATATTCTAGCTCTTTTACCTTTAACTGTTCAACCATACCTTTTTCAACTCTTCTTACCTTTTCAACCTTATATTTCAAGTCAGAGAGATCTTGTAGAAGCTTTATCTTAGTTTTCTCATCCTTTTGTATTTGAACATTTAATTATAAGTTCTTCTCTTTTCAACTCAACAAGTTCCTTAAGTGTGGCTTCCTCTTTTTCCTTTTCTGAATCTTTCTCTTTTCTTTGGTCTTCAATAAGAGTATCTCATTTTTCTTCTATTGTCGAAAGTAGAGTTTCTTCTTCATACCTGTTTTTACTGTCCTTGTTATATTTCATATTCATTATCAAACCTGTGATAATAAGTTGCATGGTGATCTTACTTTTTACATTTTGTACAAAATTTTATTAGTTTTGTTTCTTCTCTTTCACTTGATTCTTTACTTGATTTTGATTCCACTTCCCTTTCCTAAGTAACAATTGTTTTTAGAGAAAAATCAAATTTCTTTTCCTCTTTATTGCATTCATATAAGAGCATATTGACTATTGTTTGCTTACCATATTCAATACATCTCACAAAATTTTCCTCTTCCCTTTTCTTAATAATAATATTGCTAAGAAAGAGATTAGATCCTTATTCCACCATAGCATATTACATAACTATGTGTGTTTCTTTTTCCTTAGATCTCATGGTTCTTAATTTGCCTTTCCTTGCCATGTGTGTTCTTGTAGGATCTTCCTTCAATTTGTTAGACCTTTTTTGAAGGAACCAACTCTGATACCAATTGAAGAACACAAGCTTATACTGAGAGGGGGTGAACAGTATAAGATCACTTTTTACTTTTCTTTCCCAAATAATATTATCCAATATTATCAATGGTAATATCAACAATAGTAACCAAAGCAATGCAAAAATCATCACACACAATAGAGACACCAATTTAACGTGGTTCACCCAATGTGGGCTACTCCACGGAGAAAATATTTCACTAAAATTTTCTCAAAAAATCTCTTGGGAATCCTTCCCTATTACAATATTTATGGACCTCTGTACAAAGGAGACACCAATCCCCTAATCAAGTTCGTGGATCTCTATCCATAGGAGAACTCTTTTCCCTTTTCTAGTTCGTGGATCTCTATCCATAGGAGAACTCCTTCTCCTCTGCTCTAGTTGGTGATCCTCTAGAAGACTACTACCTCCACTGCACTAGCTTATGGATCTCTCTCCATTGAAGACCTCTATCCTCACTCAGAATACCTCTATCCTCACTACCCTGGCTAATGGATCTCTATCCACTTGAGACTACTATCCTCTACTATGTCACCTCCAAATCTTACTCTCACCTCTGCTCAATATCTGTATCAAATCTACACTAAACACTGTCCTTCGGTCTAGCACAAATCTTGTATCAAACTCTATCTCTGCTATGGCATAAATATATCCTCAAATTTATACCATACTCTATCCTCAAGCCTTAACACAAATCTTTATCCAATCACAAATCAACTCTGCTAGATATATCCCAAGCCTTAACTCAAATCTTGAACAAATCAATCAATCAACTCTACTCTCAAGTCTTCTCAAATACTTACCTCAAATATATCCACAAGTCCTCTCAAGAACTTGCTCAATGTGCTCTCAAGTCTTCACTAAGACCTACCTCAAATCCATCCACAAGTCCTCCCTAGAAATTGTCCTATTTTCTCAACAAGTCTTCAACAACACTTGCCTCAAATCTGTCCAATAAGTCCTCCCTAGATCTTGTCCAATATTCTCAACAAGTCTTCACCAAGACTTACCTCAAATTTATCCATAAGTTCTCTCTAGACTTTTCAAATCTTCTCAACAAGTCTTCACTAAGACTTGTCTCAAATCTGCTTGTAAGCTTCCATAAAATATCACACAAATCTGTCCTTAATATTTCATAAAAGCTTACTCAATTATGTCCTTAAGTCCCCTCTAGGACTTAAATCTTCTTACAAGCTTTCAAAAAAGCTTGCTTAACTCTATCCTTAAGTCCCCTATAGGACTTACTCAAATCTACCCACTAGCTTTCACAAAATATTATTCAAATCAACTACAAAACTTACATACAAAACTCAACTTAATCTCTTTCAGAAAACCTCTTCAATCACACAAACAAGTTTCACTCAGAATATTTTTTAACCATAGAAACATATAGAGAATGGTAAGAGACTCAATATGTTTCACACTCACAAATCACTTTCAAAATCACTTTCAAATCAATTCATAAATAAAGAATAATTTGTTTCACAAATATTGAACTAACACTCCAATGCTTTCAATCAATAATGCTCAACCAACCTCACTCAAACATCCACTCAATGAAACACAACTTGCTTACAAACCCTAACCAAGTGTTTCACTTTACTTCCAACAACTCACACTATGGAACTCAAACCTTGACTCAAGATGATTCCAATGTCACATAACAATGATACTCATGTTCTTTCACAAATCCTAGTTCAAGATGGTTCTCAATCTCACATAACAATGATACTCATGTTATTTCACAAACCCTAGTTCAATATGGTTCTCAATCTCACATAACAATGATACTCATGTTCTTTTATCATCCATAGATCATGCACATGAAAACTCACTCAAATATTTCCAACAATTCTTATCAAACAATCATTTTCACTCCAACTTTGCATACCACAACATTCAATCCGACAATATTTCACTCTTAAGGAATATGTGCCCATAACTTGTTTTTTGATGGAGATATATCTTCAAAGCTGTCTCAATCACAATCAAATCCTCTTTGCCAATATCAAGGTTAGATAGCAACAATCTATCTCAAAATTTCCACTCAAATATTTCCCCCAATAATTATTTCACCATACAAAAATATCAAGTCTCAAGTACACCTTATAATCTCCAAACTTCACAAAAATAATATTCAATTCATAAACAATAAAACTCCTTTGATAACACTTTATAAATCCAATATTCACACTTAGCAAAATAAAAATGAATTCCTTTGTTTAATATCATTCCTTTTCACAACGATATTCAAAACACATTTTCATACCAGAACAAAGGCATTATATTCACAAACCTCTCACAACCTTATCACTCCAATATTTAAAGAAAACATATCCCCTTTATAATTTCCATAAAACAAAATTCAATAGAAAATATTTCATTTTCTATACAATAGTAAATATCCCATTTTACACCTTATTACTCCACTATCCTATAACATTCTGCCTCCTCTTATATCATACACTCAAAATAAAATAATTAAACCTTTAATATCAATTAGGGCATACCTTTTTTAAAATATTTTTTGATGACATCATACACTTCAATAACCATGTATCCACATGATTCAAACTCGCATCCTTTTCCATACTACCACTTGGGTTGCATGCCCATACAGATATTAAACTGCACAGACCCAACCTTATCTTTCCTCCAAATATTGTAAATGATAAAAAAGGTCCTTCCTTCATCTAAAGTATGCACTAGGTTTTGAACCTTTGACACCCTCTTTGTTACACAAGACTAATCATTACCTGCACTATTCGTCCAATTGATATCAAAATGGAAACATGCCACATTTGATTCCTTTGTCTTTATCCTTCTCGAGAAGCATGAAACTTTTATTCACTGCTGCATCACCAGAATATTCTCTGGCATCAATCACATGCTCAAATTTTAGGTAAGGTTTCGAGTTTCATGTGTATGTTTGGAATAATCCCTACCAAATTATCCTTGGAAAAAAAACTTCCATTTTTTTTTAAACATGTCAACACACACACATAGATCAATTTTTTTTAGCATATTTATATATAAGAAATAGCTTTTAATTAAAAGTCGTCAACCCTGAACAATAAGAAGGGGGATGGTGGGAGAGACAGCAGGAGCGGCAGCAGGAGCGCGGTTTGGAGCAGAAGCGGATGCAGGGCTGGGATCGGATCCAAAGCAGAGCGCAGGTTCCTGGGCGGGCCCGAAACCAGGGTCAGGATCAGGTACGTCCGGGCCCGGGCCTGGTCCAGGCGGATCCGTGGTGGGGTCGAAAGGGGGTTACTCGCTCGAGCTGGACGGTGGGTTTGGTGGGGTCGGGATCCTGGGCCCGCGCCCCCTACCTGGCCTTGACGCGACGGATGGCCTTGGGAAGAAGCCCCCCGATCCTGGGCAAGGGCGTGCCCCGGGAGGGCATAAACCCTCCTACCAACAGATTTTGGCGGGCTCCAGGACCCCTGCTCGGGCCCTGGGCGTAGGGCTTTCCCTTCAAGGCACCCACATTTCCATCCAGGAGGAGGTTTACACATCCCTGGTTTCTGAATCTTCGTCCTCCTTGGTTGGGAAGTTCCTGGGCGGGCGCCCAGACATGGAGACTATCCGCAGATGGGCGGCTACCAAATGGAAGGTCTTCGGACATATCCAGCTGGTTGCCCTGTCCAGAGGCTTTTTCATTATCAAACTCAACAACAACGAGGACGCTGAGAAGATCCTGTCGGGCGGGCCCTGGTTCTTGGGTCGCAAGAGTCTTTTTCTCAGACGTTATGGTGCAGATTTTCACCCCAGCACCCAAAGCATCAACTTTGCCCCGATCTGGGTTCGCCTCCCGGACCTTCCCTTTCATCTGTGGCATGAAGACGTTCTAAAGCTCATTGCCCAGTCGGTTGGAGACTTGGTGGCCTTTGATCCCGCGACCAAGGCTGGCTCTCGCATGGTGCATGCCAGGTTCTGTGCCAACGCCAATCTCGAATCTGAGCTCCCTTCCTCGGTTACCATCTCTTCTGGGTCCTTCTTCTGGCGTCAAACCCTAATCTACGAAAACAAACCTACTTTTTGTACCTCCTACAGCTCTCAAGGCCACCTCCCTCACCAATGCCCGGCATCCAGGAAGGCTGAAGGCCCTAATCCCAAACCCCCGCGCAGCTCTGGTCGGGCCCCGTCCCGGGATCCCCCTCGTCCCGACCCTAGCGCTTCCCACAAGGAGGTTTCCCCTTCGGGCCCTCAGGCCCCCCTTGTCGAGCCTAGTTCGGAGGGTGACCTTTCCCAGATTCCTATTCTCAGTGACCCCTCCGGGGACCCGATCCCAGATTCCCCCCCGCCTCCCGTTCTGGCTCCTTCCCCTCAAGCCCCGGCTGCTACCGGGACCCGATCCTCCCCCCACCCCCACCCCCTTCTGGCCCCGGCCCCCAGGCATCCTTCCCGAAACCTACCCCCTTGATGTGTGGGTCTGAGCGATCTGATGACGAGACCGAAGGCAGCTCTCCGTCCGAGCCCGACGAAGTCAGCCCCAAAATGACCCGGAGCAGGTCCTTTGCCATAGATTTTGGCAGCAAATTTAAACGAGGGCGGCCCACCCTGTGCGAACAACGGTCAAGGATCACGGAGGACGACATTGCTAATGGCTCCCAGACTACGCTCTCTGACGTTGGCACGAGCTTTCGCAAGGCGGACGATGCCCGATCCAAACCCCCCGCTCAGGCAAGAAAGGGGGGCAGGCGACCCCACAAGGGTGCCAAATGAAGCTCATCTCCTGGAACATCAGGGGACTCAATGGGGTCCCCAAGAAAAGGATCCTCGGTCAACTCCGTAGGGACCACCACCCGTCCTTCATCCTCCTCCAAGAGACCAAGATAGATGACGCCGCTGCCCGAAGAATAGCCCATGCTACCTGGCGCAACTGCGAGTTCCTCTCCACCCCCGCGGCTGGCTCAGCCGGGGGCCTTATGTGCATGTGGGACCCTCGGTCTTACGAGGGAAGGCTCATTTCTTCGTCGCCCAGGATTATG
This sequence comes from Wollemia nobilis, assembly GCA_028583015.1. Lineage (NCBI taxonomy): Eukaryota > Viridiplantae > Streptophyta > Pinopsida > Araucariales > Araucariaceae > Wollemia > Wollemia nobilis. The sequence goes on along the minus strand of JAQPPZ010002937.1, from coordinate 9,751,693 downwards.
AACATTCTGGTCCACTGCCTCAACTCAAAGCGATCGTGGATCCTGTCCAACGTTTACGCTCCCAACAGTCCCGTTGAGAAAGCAAGGCTTTGGCAGGAAATCAGTTCGATGAGAGAAGCTTTTGCTCCCCTGCCCTGGATCCTGTCCGGGGACTTCAACAGCCCCCTATTTTCCTCTGACAAGTGCGGGGGCTCGGAGGTCAGAACCAAAAGCATGGATGACTTTGGGGCCTTTACCGCCCACAACGAGCTCATGGATGTCAGCTTGAAGGGAGCCCGGTTCACGTGGTCCAACAAGAGAGCGGGACCCAACCACATTCAGGTCAGATTGGATAGAGTTTTCTTGTCTAAGGAAGCCCTCCCCATTTTTGTTGATGCCTCCCTATTGGCCCTCCCCAAAATTGGGTCTGACCATAGCCCCCTCCTCCTCGAGACTGATCATCGCCCCCCCAGGAGACCCTTCCGGTTTGAGTCCATGTGGCTACACCACCCCGACCTCCGGGCCCAGGTCGGCTGCTGGTGGGCTCCCCCTGTCCCTGGTCGCCCCGCTGAGCAAGTCTTCCACAAGCTGAGATGCCTCAAAGAGCACCTCAAGGCATGGAACAAAGAAGTGTTCGGTAACATCTTCGAAAGCAAGGAGGCTATCAAAAAAAAACTCGAAGAGATTGAGTCCAGATTCCAAGCAGGCTCTCACGAGCCGGGGCTCAGGGAAGAGGAACGCACTGCCCTCAGCGAGTACCACAATATCCTGGCCAGGGAAGAAACCTTTTGGAGGCAGAAGTCGCACGCTCTGTGGATCCAAGATGGCGATGCAAACACCAAGTTCTTTCATGCATCGACCCTCCGAAACAGGGGTTCTAACAGAATTGTCGAGCTTGTTGACAGCAATGGCAGAATCATCAACAAGGAGGAGGACATCCGTGCCGAGGCAGTCCACTTCTTTCAAGAGCTCCTAGGCGACGGACCTCCTATGTCCTCGGAGGTGGCCGATTCCCTTCTGGATCACATCCCGACGTCCGTCCCGGCCATGGCTAATGCAAAGCTGGTGCAGGCCCTGTCTGATTCTGAAATCCATGCTGCCACCTTTTCCATGAAGGCTGAGGCGGCCCCGGGCCCGGACGGGTTTCCTCCCCGCTTCTTCCAGTATTTCTGGGACATCGTTGGCCATGATGTGTGCGCTGCCATCCGGGACCTACAGTTTGCCAGATCCATCCCCAGAGGCATCAACACCACCTTCATAGCCCTGATCCCGAAGACTCAGGCAGCCAGATCCCTGTCAGACTTTCGCCCCATCAGCTTGTGCAATGTCCTCTATAAAATCTTGACTAAAGCCATGACCACCCACCTCAAAGACATCCTTCCCCTGATCATTTCCCCCTATCAGGGAAGTTCAGTCAAAGGCAGGCTGATTACAGACGGGGTCATAATCATGCACGAGGCCATTCACTCAGCTGTCCTATCCAGAAAGGCCCATTTCCTGCTCAAGCTTGATATGAATAAGGCCTTTGATAGGGTCGATTGGAGCTTCCTATCCAAGGTCCTCCTCAAATTTGGGTTCCACCCCTCCTGGGTCCAACTCATCAACAAGTGCGTGTCCTCCCCCTGGTTCTCAATCCTTGTCAATGGATCCCCGGTCGGGTTCTTCCCCAGTTCCAGAGGTCTCCGCCAAGGTGATCCCCTATCCCCGATTCTCTTCATTATCCTGGCTGAGGCCCTGGGATGAACCATTTCGAACGCTGTGGCTCGCGGTCTCATCTCGGGCATCAGGCCGGCGCAGGGCCTCCCCCCCGTGTCCCATCAGCAGTTTGTGGACGACACCATTCTTGCTTCCTCGGCCTCGGTCCCTCAAGCCAAGGCCCTCAAGAACATCCTTACCCTGTATGAGGAGGCGGCTGGGCAGAAAATCAACCTTCGAAAAAGCAAGATTTACTTCATCAACACCCCCTTGGCTAGGCAAATCAGAATCGGGCGGATCCTGGGATGCTCCCCCGGCTCCCTCCCCTCTTCCTACCTCGGGCTTCCTCTCGTTCACAGGGGCGTCTTCCAAGGTGCTATGGAATGGGGTGATTGAGCGGATCCAAAGGAAACTCGCCCCCTGGAAAGGCCACCTTCTCTCGCAGGCCGGCAGAGCCACTCTCTTGGCGTCTGTCCTCCAAAGCATTCCGATATACTTCATGTCTGTCTTCAAAATTTTGGCCTCCATCGCTACTCTCATTGAGCAAATTCAGAAATGCTTTCTCTGGTCGGGCTGCGAAGACAAGAAAAGGATTCCCCTGGTCTCCTGGCCCCTGGTCTGCCACCCCAAAGGAGAGGGAGGGATCGGGCTCAGACGGGTGGTTCCCATGAACAAGGCCCTTCTGTCCAAACATGCCTGGAAGGTTCACACCAATACCTCCGATGAATGGGTTTGCATTGTGCGTAGGAAGTACTACCACAACCACCCCTTCCTCGGGGACACCCAGCCCCATGATGGATCTGCCTTCTGGAAGGCCCTGCTTTCCACCAGAGATATTGTTCAGCAAGGGACCAGATGGATTCTTGGAGACGGTGCCAAGATTGACTTCTGGGAGGACAGATGGATTCTCGACGAGGCCTTGAGCTCGGATAGGGAGCTCCTTCTCCTCAAACCTGGGCTTGCGGACCGAGGTCCCAGAGCGTCTGACTACATGACCCAGCTCCAGGGGCGGACCATCTGGAAACCCATCCTGAACCCCAGGTTCCCGCTTCAAGCTGCCAGACTTCAGCGCATCCTCAGTGCGACGGTCATCCCTTCTTTTGGAGACAGTGACAGATGCGTGTGGCATGGCTCTCCCAGTGGCATTTTTTTAGTCAAGTCTACTTACCATATTCAGAGAACCCCAGGAGCGACCACCTTCCCGACCCAGCAGGTCTGGGCCAAGAATTTGATCCCCAAAATCAGCCATTTCGTTTGGGTGGCCGTCCAAAACAGAATCCTCACGATCAAAAATCTGATCAAGAGAGGCTTCCAGATCCCCAACAGATGCTTCCTCTGTCGTGCCGCCTGGGAGTCAACCAACCACCTTTTCATAAACTGCTCTTTCTCCTCCGAAGTTCTGGGCCTCATCCTCTCCCATTTCTCCGTTCAGTGGGCGGCCCCCAATTCCATTTCTGATCTCCTGTCTCAGTGGCCCACCCCCTTTGCCCATCCCTTTCTCCGCTTCCTCTGGAAGGCCTGCCTTCCTCATATGCTCTGGAAAATTTGGCTCGAGCGTAACAGGCGAGCCTTTTCCTCCCCGGCCTGCTCCCCCCAGTGGTTAGCGACCAAAGCAGTCTCCTTTGCCACCGAGAATTCCCGCTTCATTCCCCTTTCTGTGGACCCCCGGCGTTCGAGCGAAGCCTCCCTGCTCTCCTCCCTCGGCATTCAGCTCTCCCCCCTGCTCCCCCTCCCGCCCCCTCCCGGCGCTCCCTGACCAGGTGGACTCCCCCTCGGGTGGCTTAAGCTCAATTTCGACGATGCCTCCAAAGGCAACCCCGGGCCCTCTGGGGCTGGCGGGGTCATCAGAGACTGTTTCGGGAATCTGGTCACTGCCTTCGCGGTCCCGCTGGGCAGGCAAACCAACAATTTTGTCGAAGCTATCGGCCTGCTCAGTGGTCTCTCGGCTCTCAGGGGCTCCCCCCCGAAAATCATCATCGAAGGCGATTCCCAAGTCGTAATCAGAGCCGCCAGCAAGCCTGAGTCCTGCTCCTGGCGATTCCATAATTCCATCCGGGAGGCCCTCTTCATTCTTCAGGGCTTCCCCGATCACACCTTTCAGCACGTTTTTAGAGAAGGCAACAGGGCTACTGACTTCATGGCAAATCTAGCCATTACCGCTGAAGAATTTACCACCTGGTCCTCGCACTTCCCTGCAGGCCTAGTCCAAATTGTGCTGCAGGATCATTCCGACCATGCTGTTAACACTGGTGTCTAGGCTTCCCCGTGGCAGGGCGGCGAAGTCCCCCCAACGTGCGCTTCTGATGACCGGGGCTTCTCGCCCCCGTGTCGACCCGTCGGCTGGCCACCCTATCCGCGAGGGGATCATCCCGATCCTCCTCGTGGCGGCTCGTGCCCCTTGCCTTGTCAGATGCCCGCGTTGGCCAACTGGCAGCTCTGGCAGTCCCAATTCTCTTCGCATGTCGAACCTCCCCGTCCTTCCCGCTTCGATCTCTGTGACTACGGATTCCCGTGCCATGCCAACCCGATCGCGGTCCAGTCCGGCGCGGTTCTCTCCCGGCGTTCCCCCGCTCAGAGTTAGGCATCTGGCGCTTTGGCAGTGGCCCATTCCCTTCCTCGCGTGTCAGCAGTCTGGCGTGCCCCCTCAGCCCCTTCCCCGTCGTGTCGCTTCCAGCCGCGTGTGCCCCTTTCCAAAGCTGGCGGCGCTCCCCCTTCAAAGGCCCCCGCACGGCCTTTATATTCCCCTCGCTGTCCCATCCCGCTGTCGCGTTCTCCATCCCCTGCTCCCTCTCCCCTGGTCTGGCACTCTCTGCCCCCTCTGTCCCCACCTTGCCAGCTCGGCCCCCATGGCTTCCAAAACCGTCTTCCTGGAGCCTCCTGTCCTTGAGTTGAGCGGTCCCGCCCGCTTATTCTCCGATGCTAAAAAATTCACCCCATTTTTTAGTAAATTCGTAGGCCATGAGGACGAGATCACCCAGGGTTTCCTGGATACGTGGAACGAAGGCGAAGTTACAGTCAAGGGCCTCCATTTCAAAGTCTCCAAGGATTTCCTCACGGAGGTCACCGGCCTCCACCATGAAGAGAAAGGCCGCGTTGTCAGGCGTGACAAACACAACTGGGAAGAGGAGCTCTCCCGCTTCCCAGACCATCAGTGGGACAAAGCAAACCTGCTCCGCTCTCACCTCCCGACGCCTTTCGACGAAGCCATCGTCCCGGTAATGCAATATATTACCTGTGACGATCCAGAGCAGTGGCTGTATAGCTTTCATTTAAGCTACTTTAACCATCTTCGAGGAGCAACCCTCATCAGCACTCCGCGTTTCCTCTTCTACTCCCTGGGTTTGACCATTGATCGTGCTCGCAGGAACCATTCCCGGCCCATGCACCAGGGGCTCATGGTTGTCCTCTATAGGCATGCCCTGGCCAACCAACCCCAACTGCACAACATTCCCCCCTCTCGTCTGTCTCGCCCCCTGAAGAAGGCATTTCTCCTGCTGGATCCCCTGCCGCCAAGGGCTCCCCCTCTCCCGACGATTCCTCTTCCCTGAAGCGTCGCAGGCCAACCCGCAAATGCAGGGCTTCGAGCAAAGGCCCAGGAGGGGCCCTGCCTCCTAGCTCTGGCCGCAAAAGGGCATCCCCCGGGCCCAGCTGGGCTGCGGGGAGCTCCAAGAACGTTAAATCAGAGATCCCGGAGCCCACTGTGATCAGCTCCGAGTCCGATGACAAATTGCAGAATCTGGCGCTCAGAGGCCTCCTGGAAACAGCGATCGGTTCCCTCAACACTGCTGCCCAAGCTGCTTCTCATGCCGCCAAGGCTTTGTCCGAGCTCTGTCGCAAGCTAGAGGAAAGCTCTGCCAAGGTTCAGCGGCAGTCCGAGCGGGCTGAGGACGGCTCAGGGCCCAGTTAGCTAGGCCCACCTGGCCTTTGTCGTTCCAAAGATTCTTGGTTTTTGTGGATGCTGGTTTCTATGAAGAATCTCGGTTTTGTGAAGGTTTTTTGTGGCTTTTTGTTTTCTGTAGTCTTCAGGGCCCCGGGGCTGGGCCGATCTTTCTGTTTTCTTTTTCAATGCTTCGGCTACTACTGTAATTAAGGTTTTGGGATCCTATTCAAAAAACCCACTGTAAATAATCTGTTACCTATCAAAAAAAAAACAATAAGAAGGGAATCAACAACAAAAAAAAAAAAGTCGTCAACCCTTGTTTTTTAATGAAGGTACTTTTCAAATAAGGACTTCGGTGGGCGATAATTTTTTTTTAACAAGTCCTCCTTTATAATTACTTGAAGTATTAAATATTTAATTTTTTTTGGTAATATTAAGAGAAAAAGGTTTTGAAAGGGGCCCCTAAACCTTTTACATCAGAGAGAAAACCAACTAGGAAAGCTGAGCACTAGAGCATGAAACAACAAAGCACAAAATAGAACAAACAGGAGATGAAACAACACCACAAACTAGGAGGGCCAAAGTGACCGAAGAACCCCGAGAAGACCAATGGAAGAACCGAGGTAGTTCTACACCACTGCATCAAACTCAAAAATAATACCCCCAGACATTTGGGCCACCTCCTCTGCATAATCCAATGCCATCTTGATGGAACTCCATACCGCGCATTGTTTGATCTCCATCAGCTGAAGATAGTGAAGAATGGAACTCTTCTTAGCCACGGAGTTGCCTTGAGAATACATATCACTCACCAACTTATCCTTCGAAGTCGATCTGGGAAGGACTTCGATCTCCTCATCCAAAATATGTGTTTTAGAGCTAGGGGAAGATTATCTCGACTTGCTTTTCTTACCACTCAAGTGCATGGACTTACACACCCCCACATTCCCCTTGCAAACACCTTCCCCAGCCTTAGCAGAATTAGGAGCTGGAGACACCAACTGAGTATCCCCCCCACCAGAGGCCCTCCTCGCTAGAGAGCCCCAAACACCCATAATAGACTCAAATCCTTTAGCAAGCAATTTCCCCGACCCTGAATCCAAAGAAGGAGGATGCCCCAACTCTTCCTTGGAGCAACCATCATCATCCGAAAGCACCAACGTATCACTACGTACCAAAATGGGAATGGAATTTAAAGAACACAGAATTTCATCAGTGGCAATACCTTGTTCCTACACAGCATGTTCGAAAAGGATAAGCGCCAAATCCTGATGCAACAGAGCCTTACCTCTGCCTTCTTGAATGACCATCATTGAACTTCTAAGCAAGTGAAACATGAACATTGGAATGTTCATCCACCTCTGTCTCCTGAGATGGTTCAAAAACATTGCATGGAAGCTCTGCACTATTTCATACGAAGATTCCACCATAAAGAAGTCCATAATAACCTTAATGACTTTGTTCCATGGCGCTAAAAGGGCTTTGGCACTAAACCCATTTTGGATACGAGGTAAAAATTCATCTTCATCCAAAAAATATCTAATTTCCTGCACCAGCGAATGCCTCTCCTTATGAGTAGCTCCATCCACCATGAGCCTAGTAGCTCGGCTCACAAGATCCATCGAGACTTCAAAGGACCAAGAGCCCACATGGACCCACCCCTCCTTCTAGGAAGTCACCATCCAGTTCGAGAGAATTGGATTATGGCCATGAAATTTTTGGATGCAATCCAACAGGCCCCCATTCTTTAAAATATTTATGACCTCCTCATCAGCACTTAGAGACATAGGTTCGATCCTAGACTTAGGGAGAATTGACTTACGTTTGCACACTTTGGACTTGCCCATCCTCTCACAATAGCCGCAACACCAAGGGGGACTCAAAACAAAAAACCACCAGTAAGAACCAGAAAGGGACACCCAAACATCCTTAGAAGAACACCAAAAAACCCATCCCCCACCCATGGTTAAAACAACAACAAAGCCCACCTCGAACCAGACCAAACCAGCAAAGTCAAAGGAGCTACAAAAAAAAAATATCAACATGTGAGCATCGAAACTAACATAGGGACTCAACCTGGACTCGGATTGGCATAAATGAAACTTTGAAACACACCGAACCATGAATTTTGAAGAGGACTCAAAAGTTGTAGCCCAGAGGAGGGGCCGATAGGGAGGAAAATAGGAAGCACTCGGGACTAAGCAAAACCACCTCAGCAAATGACCAAACATCGATAAGCCTTCATGAAGCCACGTGAATGGGATAGGTGGAACTACCAAACAAAGCCACCTCACCTCGGCCAACACCAATGATAACACGTAGGAATAGTGACTTTCAAGACAAGAAGACCAACGGTCCCCAAAAAATAGATGATTCCCGAGACAAAAGGATATACCGAGGCTAAAGCTCAGTAGGGAAGAAAGAGTGAATGGGAGCCACCTCAGCATAGAATTTAATGGACACCCCATTCCAAGTGTAATAAAATATCCAACCAAATATCATCCACGGGCATCCCCATGCCAACGAAGGAACCTACCAACATCCATAAGAGAATTCTCTATCGCAAAAATTCCCCATGCCCAAATGCAAAGTACAAGGAAAATTTGAACGTCTTGAAAAGGGGAATTAGCCATAGTATGTGGGAGAACAAAGAACATCCACTAACCATCACCATTACTATTGGTACCTACCAAACCATCCATACAAGCCTCCACCACCTGCATCCAATTAATTAACATCATTATGGGCATGATTAATTAAGTCCAATGGGAAATCCCTCTGCCATACAGTGTATCCGTGGAGATTTACTCCAACATTTACCATCAAATCTGTTGCACCGTTACCTTCTCTGAGCGTGTGAGAGATATGAACATCCTCTAGTTCTCGATACAATGCCACTCCCTCATCAATAATATTGGCTACTTTCCAGCTGACATGGCAGGCTCCTTTAAGCATACTTATGATGTTTTGAGAGTCACCCTCAATAACTACTTTTTTAAATTTGAACTCTCTTAATAATGCAATTCCTAAGTATGCTGCCCTCGCTTCCACCACCTGTGAAGAACACATTCCCAAGGGTTCAGCATACGCCATCAATAGGTTTCCATAGTGGTCTCGGATAACGCCTCCTAAACCTACCATGCCAGGATTTCCCTTGGCCGCCCCATAAAAATTTAATTTAACCCAACCAGCAGGAGGGATATTCCATTTAACCGAGCTTCTGAGATTGGGCATCGGAGGTGGGCGATCCATGTGTCCAAACCCCAGGAATTGTTCAATCAAAATTTCATTCTGGAGAGAAGCCTCCGATAGATCAAAGGATACAGAGGCACTCTCCACGTTCTCCACCATCCTACCAATTATGCGATTGCTCAACATCAGTGCAGTGAAGGTTTTATCACTAAAAATTTTAACGTTACTAGCCTTCCAAACTCCCCACATGGCATGAGGGAGCAGGAAACACCAAAAGCACTTGAGACGTGGAGAGTGAAAGGGCAGGAACCACTGAAGAATACAATCATAAACCAAATCTGGAAAAACCCACTCTACTCCAAGGCACCTGAGGATGGAAAAGATAACTTCCTTAAATACACTGCAATTAAGGAGCAGGTGAGAGGTCGATTCCCAATTAGATTCACAGAGATAACATCTATTGACCAAACACCAACCCCTTTTATGAAGGTTCTCTATAGTTAGAATCTTATTTTGGGCAGCCAACCAAAAAAACATGTTCACTCTAGGAGAAAGGTGCTTGAGCCACAACACACTAAATGGGAAGTGAGCCACCTCCTCCTCACTAAAATAGTTATAGGTCGATTTAACTATGAACCTTCCCAAACTCTCCAACCGCCAAATCAGACGATCTTCAATATTAACTTGATGAATAACACAAAGGCACAGTTCACCAGCAAGGATCTCCCATGAACGTCGGTCACCCTCATTTCTCACACATTCTGGTGAGGCTGCCCAAACAATTTTGTTCCCTCTAAATTCAAAAAAGTCAGCAACCTTCACCATACCCACTTCTCTAGAATTTGAGACCAATTCCCAGAACCGCACATCCTCAATCAATGGTTGGTCACGTAGCCAGACATCTTCCTAGAAGAATATCGACCTTCCATTCCTGATAACCCATCTACATTGCTTCTTAACCAACTCCCTAGACTTCACCAAGCTGTTCCAAAAGGTTGATCCTCCCAAAAGTAAATCATCCGATAAAAAGGAACTGAACCTATATTTAGCTTTCAGAATGGAACCCCATAATTTACAGGTATTTGAGGCCAACTTCCAACCAATATTAGCAACCAATGCTTTGTTCATCCAGATTGCACTCTTCAGATTCAGCCCCCCTTTGGATTTCTTTCTACAAACAGCCTCCCATGAAACAAGGTGAAATATTCCTCTAAGCTTCGGGCTAGCCCACAAGAAGGCTTTACAAATACTATCAATTTTTGAGGCCATTTTAAGGGGAACATGAAACAAAGACATAAAATAAATAGGAATGCTCTGTAATGTGCTCTGCACTAAAACCACCTTACCCACTTGACTCAACAAAGCACCTTTCCAAGTAGCTAGTTTTCATTGAACTCTTTCCATCATCAATGATCACATTTTAGATTTGGCTCTACCTACGAATAGAGGTAACCCTAGATAGGAAGAGGGGATAGAGGCAATGCGACAATTCAAAACTCTAGCCACTTCCCTCTAAACCACCACCAAAGTATTAATAAAAAACAAGCTACTCTTAGAAAAACTAATCTTCTAGCCAACAGCCCTTTCATAATAGTCTAGGACAGATTTCACTTCCCTCACCGAGTCCACCGAAGCTACACAAGAGATGAGAGTGTCATCCATGAACTATTGGTGAGAGATAGGATTACAAGTGGTCACAGGCTGCATACCTAGAATATTCTGGTGCCTACTGAAGGTTCTACCCAAAGCCTCTGCAACAATAATGAAAAGAAAAGGAGACAATGGGTCCCCCTGTCTTAGCCCTCAACAAGAATGAAAAAAACCCACTGGGGACCCATTGATGAGCATCGAAAACCAGGCTATCAAGAAGCAAGCCTGTACCAAATTGATCCATTCATCACAAAAACAAAATTTCCTCAAAATCTTAATTAAGAATGGCCAAGAAACCTGGTCATAGGCTTTATTAATATCCAGCTTCAAGAAAAAATCAGATCTCCCACTCTTATACACCGAATGCAATAATTCATGAATGACAATAGCGCCATCCAAAATTTGCCTTCCCAAAACAAAGGCACTTTGAGCTTCATCAATGATCTTCAGGAGAAGAAGTTTGAGTCTGTTAGCAATAGTCTTCGAAAGGATCTTATACACCGTGTTGTAGAGACTTATAGGTCTGTAGTCATTAAAGGTAGAAGTTGTATATTTTTTGGGAATGAGAGCTAAAAAGGTCGCATTCACCACCTTTAGAATAAACTTGTTCCTCTGGATATCTCTCATTGCTTCACATACGTCCCCCCCATAGATATGCCAAAAATTCTGGAAAAAAACTAGAGGGAAACCATCTAGACCTGGAGCCTTGAGAGGTCCCATCCCCTTAACTTCTTCAAGAATTTCTTCATCATAGAATGGGGTCGTGAGCCACCTGTTCCAATATACAAACACCATTTTTGGGATAACATCAAGAATTTCACCTCAGTAGAGAGATCACGGCTAGGCACAGAATAAAGTAAATCACTAAAGAAGGTAGCAACCTCCTCTCGTACTTCACAATCACCCGAAGCCAAACTTCCATCTCCTCTGACTATCTCACTAATCCTATTATGACCTCACCTCCTGAGAGTAGATGTGTGAAAAAGCAAGAATTACGATCCCCTTCTTTGAGCCACAATTCCCTTGACTTCTGTTTCCAAAATAGTTCCTCTTGAGCCTGTCTATTATGGTATTCTACCAACACTCGACGCTCCTCTTTTAACAAGTCTTCAAAACATCCCCCAGCCTCCATAGTAGCCTCAATCTATTTAATGTGAGATTTCAATATTTCCTTTTCTCTAAAGACATTCCCAAATGAGGATTTGTTCCATAATTTGAGATAGCTCCTGAGTCTCCTGAGCTTATTTGTTAACTTAAGCAGACCAGTCCCCTCAATATCTTCTTGCCACCATTCTAATAGTCAAGATTCAAAGTCAGGATGGGAGCACCACATGACTTCAAACCAAAAAGGATGGGGAAGGAATGACAAATTATCAGGTGCTTCCATCCAGATTGGGTTGTGGTCCGAACCAATCCTTAGAAGAGTCTTCAAGGAGGCATCACCAAACAGATTCATCCTATGAGAAGAAATTAGGATTCTATCCAAATGACTCAAGATCAGGCTATCACCAGAGTGCCTATTACACCAAGTAAACCTAGCCTCTTTGAGGTCCAAATCCTGTAGCTCCGCATCAAAGACAAAATCAAAAAAATCTTGAAGACTTCTGTCATCCACTAGATTACCTCCTTTTTTCTGAAGGATACAAAGGAGAATTAAAATCACCCACCACCATCCAATCTTCATGCTGAAAGGTACTCCGCATCTCCATAAGCAATGACCAAAATTTACGTCTATCCAAATAAGCATTCGGGGCATATATATTAGATAGAACCCATCTCCTGTTGGTAATTTTACACCATAATAAAATATTTATTACTCTGCTCAAAGAGGAAATAATATGCCCATCCAGTTGAGAAGGATTCCAAAAAGAAATTAGACCCCCAGAAGAGCCTACCGATTCATTGGCCATAAAACTAGAACCTTTCCAAACTATTTGATGAACAACTTTCCAGGAAGAAGCTTCCAACTTAGATTCCTAGATACAAAGGATATCTGGGGTGTTATCCTTTCGAAAAGATGCAAGCATCTTACGCTTAGAGGAACTATTGAGTCCTCTAACATTCCAAGAACAAATTTTCATTGGAATTAAAAAGAAATTTTCTTACCCACCCCCGATGGGGAAGCCATCAAAATATTCATCTTCATGAACTTCTCACTAGACCCCTCAATAATGGAGAGAAGCATCTCCTCATTCTTATCCCCAATGCTCTCCATCAACCTCTTTTTGCCCGCCTTACCCAGGGATGGACCAGGTTTCCTAGATACCTCGAGGTCCAACCTCTTATGTTGAATTCTAGTTTTGGGACCGGGGGACCCCCTTTCAATCGCCATAGTAGGAGAGAATGCCGGACTATGGGCCTCACATATACCTGGAACACCATCCTTCAACAAAGGAGATTTTGGACCAAGATCCACAATCGATGATTTTCTAGCTAGCCTGCACATTCTGAGCCTTCTAACCAGCTTGCTTGTTCTAAGTATAGATATTCTGGTAATATCCCCCCAAGACACGCAACTTATAGACCTGTGGCTTATTTTCATAAACCACCGCCTGCTCCCATTGCACCATGTGAGAAACAAGCTCAATCGATGAGGGTAAATTTCTCTCTATATCCACCATAACACACATTCAAACATATTTCCTATGGAATAGAGACAGGGAGACTTTATCAAAGGAGAAAAATTCCCCAATGAGACTAGCCATCGTCATGAATACTGATTCATACCAAAGAAAAGTGAAGAATTCTAGCAAGTAGACCCAAATAGGGACCATATTGACCCTCTGTATCATAGGGTTAAATTCATGGTCCCACTTACTCAATAACAGACTCCTATTGCCATAAAACCAAGGTCCTTCATCCAAAATACTACACGCATCCTCCTCACACGAGAGACAGATGAGGAAAAAATCTCGAGGTAGAGTAGCTAATTCCAATGACCCACGAGGTTTATAATGAAACATGTCCCACCATTTGAGAACATCTAAAGGTGGTCTACCACCCACCACCTTCCTTACTAGATCCCAAGAGCCCTTCTTCAACAGATTATTCATAGTATTGTCAGGGATGCAAACCTAGCCTCAATCCATATTAACCTCATAAGGGGTAAATACTTCACCAAATGACATCCCTGCCACCATCTGAACAAAGGAGGGTGATGTAATAGAGGGTCACTACATAGACTTCTCCTGTATTTCAAACTTCTCCACCATTGAGTCTCACACCTTCCTTGGGTCCCAATACAGTGAAGAAACTGTGACAACACCATCCTTTCCTGACCAAAACACATCACCCAACACTAGCTCCTTGGGCTCACACACCTCAACCTCACTCACAAACACTCCTACATACCACATACTAGGTATTGGCCCTTCCTAGACCTCTAATAAAATTATATAGATATATAGGAATTAATGTGAACGTCCACTAGACTTGCATCGTCATAGAAAGCAAGAGGGCCAATATTATAAATTTAAATTTAAATTATTTAAATATAAATAATTTAAATATTAAATAATTTAAAACTTTAAATTAAATAACTTCTTTGGTCATGGTTTCAATTTTGGCAACCAAACCTTTCTTTAAACCTTGGGCCCAAACAACAATTTAAACCTCTTTATTTTACCCAAATATTATAATATTAAATATTATAATATTATTATTTTATTTTAATTTAAACCTGCTTCTTCTTCCTTGGGTCGTCAACCTTTTAGGCCTCTTTAGGTATATAATATTAAAAATAAATATTATATCCTATTTCTTTTAAAACCTTCCTTGCCTTTGGAGAATCCACCTAATGACATTAATGATGAGAAAACTGAAACAACAATCTCTTGACATCAATGACAACAAAAATTACTCAAATTTCCAACATAAGTTTGCTTCAACCCATATAAGGATTTGATAAGTTTGCATACCTTTTGTTCTTACCCATTAACAACAAATCCTTTGGATTGATTCATATACACCTCTTCTTGGAGATCACCATTAAGAAAGGCACTTTTGACATCCATTTAGTGTAACTTCCTATTGATTTATGCTCTCATGGCATAGAGAATACAAATGGTTGTCCTCTTTGTTGTGGATGCAAAAGTTTATTCATGATCAATTTCTGTCTATTATGTATAATCCTTTGCAAAAAGTCATTCCTTGTATTTTTTAATTGATCCATATGACTTGTGTTTGATCTTGAAGATCCACTTGCAGCCTATGGGTTTCTTTCCTTTAGGTAGAAGAACAAGCTTCCATATTTTATTTTTCATTAGAAAGTTATAATTTGCTTCCTTAACTACCTTCCACTTGGTTGAGCTAAGTGCATCCTTCACTAATGTTGGTTCTAGATTCTTCATTGTCATAGACACACAAAATTCACACATTGCCACTCATTCATCATCATGGATGACAAATTTGCAAAGCCCATGAAATTTGCATAAATTAGCCTCAAACCACTATACATTTATCGAAATTACTATTCAAAAACCGGCTTGGGCTACTTAATCCCATTTCTGTAAGATAACCTATCCAAAAATCTAAAATCCATGATGTTAGAAATTATTTATGTCAGTTTATATAGCACTCATTTGATTATTTTACTAATTTGATTCAAGGCAATGTAATTTAGCATACACCAAACTCATTGATGTTAGTTGTTTAGGGATATTTCTTCATTAGACCTTTTGTTTTTTTAACATAATAAGAATGATAAAAATTTGAAAAGGATTAGGGATTATACCTATCCTTACATACTTAGCAAATATATTTGATAACATTACCTTTCAATTTGAGGTTTATTTCAATGCTATAGTATTTACAAGATACCATTAAAATAAATCTAAACACACTAGAAGACTAATTTAGACAAATTTATTACTTAAGTTTTGATGAAGAATAACCTAACCAAAAGTATTATTGACAATCAGTGCTCATGTTAGAACTATTATGTTAATAGAAGCATTGTATTCGAGTGACACTACTAACTATAACATTATAGAGATTATAATTTAATACTTAAATAGAAAACCCTACAAATAGAGATTGGTAATCTTATGTAAAATGACTATAACGAATGATAATATGAAAATATCTAAGCTATGGTAGATTTTAAGAACATGTTTTTATTGAATTTATAAATATTGTTAATGAAATATATGCTAAAATAATAAAAACTATGATATGAAATTATATTAACAAAATGAGTAAGGAAGCAAATTTATACTAATTGCTAATATGATCGAAATGGTTGTGAAGTTGTAAATAGAAGCATTGATCGATGTCTATATTAACAAATCTATAATCATTCTTAGAAAGGTACTATCATTATGTGTTACTATTGCCTATTGGGTGGCACTATTGCATTTTATAAATAATTTTGAAGATTTAAACTAGACACTACAACAATGTTACTATAAACCTACAAAAACATAATGAGACTACAAAGAAAATTATTCTAAAATGATACTTAAAATTTAAAAGACAAGTCCAGGAGCGGAGGCAGGAATGGAGAAAAGCGGGAGCAGAGGCAGGTGCAATTTTTGCAAACATGTTTTTCATTCTGTTGGAGGTGGGAAACGGGGTTTCCAAACCCCTGGAAGCTGTGAGGCTCAAGGAGGGAACAAGCAAGGTTACGAAACAGGCGAGGAAGAAGCGGGTGGACGGTGACAAGGACAACGAGGGTTTTAAAAAATTAGAGGGACACGAACCCCCCGATATTATTTTTGATAAGAAGGCCCACATCAAGAATTTCGAGGGCAATAAGTCTTTTGCAGAGGCCCTTAAAGGTGGCAATAGGGTTTCCTTACATTCTTTACCACCTCTCACTCCCAATGGGCGAGAAGGTATCCGTGCACGAAAGCGTAATGGCGGACTTTATATCGATGGAAAATTTTTCTCCGGTAGGCAAATTCATAGGGGGCGGGCCGGATATTGAAACGATTCGACGATGGGCATCCTTGAAGTGGAAGACTTCCAGACACATGGATATTATTGCATTATCAAGGGGTTTTTTTGTGGTACGCATTAACAATAGTGAAGATGCTAGTCGTATTCTAACGGGGAGGACCTTGGTTCTTGGGCCGAAGAAGTCTTTTTCTTAGGAGATGGGGTGAGGATTTTGACCCGAAAAGCGAGCATAAACTTTGCCCCCATTTGGGTCCGTCTCCCAAATCTCCCGTTTCATTGGTGGCATGAGTATTTTCTTCGAGGGTATTGCCAAGACCATAGGGGAATTGGTGGCCATTGATAATCCAACCCTTGCACGCACCAGAATGACGCATGCTAGGATTTGTGTAAATGCAAACCTAGAATCTGAGCTTCCTACTCATGTGGAGTTAGAATATGGAAATATAACAAGATTACGAGGTCATCGAATATGAAAATAGACCGGCATTTTGCTCATTTGTAATATTCAAGGCCATCTCAAAGGACAATGCTCTTTTTTGAGAAGCCAACAAACCCTTCCTAGGAATAATGATTCCAAGCGGCAATCTTTCAGAAATAATGGCAAATACACAGGAATGTACAGGGTTAAAGATCCAAATGTTGAAAAGGCAAAGGCCTCTGGTTTGGGACAAATGGAGAATGAGGCTGAGCTTCACATGGACAATGGTAAGGACAAGCAAATTGCTACATCACAAACTGACCAACAAAAGGTATGCTCTCCTTTCGAGAATCTAAATAAATTTAACATTTTGGCTGAAAACCAAATAATTACAGAGGAAAATCAGAATGAAGGGTCTAATGTTGAGGATATAATTCTTGGTCTCCCTGCTTACCTTGACTCCCCAACCAAATCTGGACCTTCCAATCCTCCTCCTGTTGGCCATAAATAATGCCCTAATGTTGAGTCTTTTTACGTCCCAGAAAGAGAAAAAGTGCTTTCCGAGTTAATCAGCCCTTCCAAGCGACATTTTTCACCTTTGTCTTTGTCCCAATCCGGGAGAAGGGGTTTCCGATCTTGTTATCCAACGGGTCACCCAAACCAAATTTAGCCCGAAACGGACTAGAAGCTCAATGAAATCCCCCATGATTGGTTGTGGAGGTGAGAAAAAAAAGGGAAGAAAGTCAAATGCCCGAGCAATGGAAAGAAGAGGTCCAAGATGAGATAGCTAATGGAATTCAGACTACTCTGTTTCCACCAACTGGAAATCTTCCCTTTGAAGAAAACAAAATTCTTAAGCCCCCTCAAGTCCAAGGCTGGGGAAGAGGAAAAAAACTTTAAAAGTTCCAAATGAAGATCATATCCTGGAATGTAAGGGGGCTCAATGGCCTTCCTAAACAGCGGTTAGTCAAATATTTAAGAAGAGATTTTGATCCCACTATTCTTATTTTGCAAGAAACTAAAGTCGATGAAGTTTTGTCTAGAAAAATTGCCCTCAATATACGGAAAAATGGAGAAGCAATTTTTTGCAAAGCCAATGGAACCTCAGGTGGTCTTCTTTGTATATGGAATCCAGGGAAGGTGGAAGGCAAGGTTATTCAATTGGGGGAAAGGGTAATGAGCATTATTTTTAAGGATAAGGTTAATGACCTTTCTTGGATATTAACAAATGTGTACGCCCCTAATTCTATATATGGGAGAGCTGATATATGGAATTTACTCAGTCATTTCAAGGAAGCTTTTCGGGATATCCCATGGATAGTGGCGGGGGACTTTAATACCCCTCTTTACCCCTATGATAAAAAAGGGGGAGTAGGAATTCCAGCAAGAAGTATGGAGGACTTTCAAGATTTCATCAACAACAACAATTTATTGGATGTCAAATTAAAAAATGCTAAATTTACTTGGAGCAATAGGAGGTTTGGAAATCAACTTATAATGGAAAAGCTTGATAGGTTTTTTGTCACGAGGAAGCAATACAATCTTTTGGGGATGCAAATCTGTTGTCCTTGCCTCGCATTGGGTCTGACCACAACCCGATTTTACTTGAAATTGAAGAGACTCCAAAATTCAAAAGGCCTTTTAGGTTTGAATCTATGTGGATGCACCACCATGATCTCAGAGACGAGAATTTCTCGGTGGTGGCGGCATTCTTGTCGAGAGCGGGGCCTTCATTCGGATTAGCACGAAACTTAAAGTGGTGAAAGAAAATCTAAGGATGCGGAATAAGGAAATTTTTGGAAATATTTTTGAAAACAAGAAAGCCATCTCCGAAAGGTTATCAACCATTGAGAAAAAACTTGAAGAGGGATTGCCGGACCCTTCCCTACGGGCGAGATGAAAAGAAATCCCTTCCTTGAGTACCATAATGTTCTAGCTCTGCGAGGAGACTTTTTGGCGGCAAAAGTCTAGAGCTACCTGGCTAAAAGAAGGTGATGCCAATACAAGATTTTTTCATGCATCTACCTTAAGGAACGAGAAGCCACAATAGAATTAAAGAACTTGTTAGAGATGATGGATCACTCCTTTCTAGTCCTAATGAAATCGAGAAATGAAGCGGTTTCCTATTTTCGAGAATCTTTTAGGAGAAGAACATTTCGGTTACGCCTTAGCTTGAGAATCAATGCTTTACCATATTCCTCATTTAATTTTTGATGACTTGAATGGGAAGTTAATTAAGCCTTTCACGGATGAAGAAATCAAAGAGGCCCTCTTCTCAATGAACCACTGATAAATCTCCCGAGGTCCGGACGGGTTTTCACCTCGTTTTTTCAGGCTTTTTGGGATATTGTAGGTTTTGATGTATGTGCTACTATCAAGGAATTTCAGTCCACAAAGCATATTCCAAGAAGTTTTAACTCCACTTTTATTGCTTTAATCCCAAAGATTCCTACTCCTAGATCTATGATGGATTTTAGACCTATTAGCCTTTGTAATGTTGTTTATAAAATTTTGACCAAGGCAATTGCAAATAGAATGAGGAAGATCCTTCCTATGTTTATTGATGTTTGTCAAGGCGGTTCGAGTCCCTGGAAGGTCCATCCTTGATGGGGTCATAACGAGTTCATGAAGCCCTCCATTCGGTAGTCAAGACTAAAAAACCTGCTTTTGCTCTCAAGGTGGATATGAACAAGGCTTATGACCGCATAAACTGGAGTTTTGTCTCTGCCATTCTTCAGAAATTTGGTTTTCATCATGAATGGATCAAGCTTTTGGAAGGATGTTTTATGAAACCTTGGTTTTCGAGTCCTTGTTAATGGTGCTCCTGCTTGGATACTTTCAAAGTAAAAGGGGCCTAAGGCAAGGTGACCCTATCTCTCCCATGTTGTTTATCATTGTGGCTGAAGCCCTTGGGAGGACAATCAAAGTCTACTGTAATATTGGTCTTATTTCGGGAATTAAAGCATCATCACAAACACGAGCGAGTTACACATGAACGGTTTGTGGATGATACTTTGTTGTTAACTCTTGCATCGGTTTTTGAGGCTAAGGTCATAAAACATATTCTAGAGCTATATGAGGATCTTTGCGGGGCAAAAGGTAAATTTTTCAAAGAGTAAAATTTATTTCTTTAACACTCCCATTCGGAGGCGATTAAGATTGCTAGGATTCTTGGATGCTCGGTGTCTACTCTTCCATCCACATACCTAGGCCTTCCTTTATTTACGAGCGAGCTACTGATTCCATGTGGACTAATGTAATTGAAAGAATTCAGAGGAAGCTGGCTGGATGGAAAGGGAATTTGTTATCTCAAGCTGGCAAGGCAGTTCTCACCAAGTTTTCCATTCAAAGCATCCCTGTCTACTTTCTCTCTATTTTTAAAGCTCCTACAAGTGTCTACACTAAAATTGAGCGAGATCCGAGAAGAGGTTCCTATGGGTGGTTCCGAATCTAAGCGAGCGCTTTCACTTGGTGTCCTGGGATAGGGTTTGCAAACCAAGGGAGTTTGGAGGTATTGGGCTAAGGAGAATACAACATTTAAACATGGCCCTCCTGGCCAAACAAGCATGGCGTCTTTTGACAAATGCAAATGCAGAATGGATTACTATAATCGGAAGAAAGTATTTGCAAGAAATTGAATTCTTAAGTTATTCCTTTCCTCCCAGGGGGATCAATTTTTTGGAAATCAATCCTTCAAACTAAAAACTTGCTAAGCAAAGGGCTACGTTGGAAACCGGGAAATGGAAGAAACATTGATTTTTGGGACCACAAATGGTTAAAGGACTATCCCCTCTCTGGAGACCCCATCATTTCAACCCTTAGAGCTTGGACAATTGAAGTTTTTGGTACCAAAGTTGCAGATTTTATTACTTTGTCAAACAATAGAAGGGTATGGAAGCCAATAATGAATAATGATCTACCGGGGGCATCAATAATCTTGGAGAATGAATTAAAACAGTCTTTACTCCCTTACGGCATTCTTGAGGACCGGCTTATGCGGGAAGCTTCGGACAATGGGGAATTTTCTGTCAAGGCTGCTTATCCGATGCTTATTGATAATGATGAACCTACTTTCCCTCACTTGGAAGTTTGGCCCAAAAGCATTGTTCCGAAGGTTGGGTTTTTTGCATGGTGGCCATCCAAAATAAGATCCTCACCATGGATAACTTAATAAAAAGAGGTGTGATTGTTGTTAATAGGTGTTATCTTTGTATGTCCGAGTGGGAGTCTATTGATCATTTGTTTTACGTATTGTAATTTTTCTGTCTCCAATCTTGTTAGGTCTGTTACAAGTGTTTCATATTTATTGGGTCCATCCTCGGTCCATTTTTGACTTATTTGTCCGGTGGCCTTCCCCATTTTTGAATAGGCGTCTTAGGTATATGTGGAAGATCTGCCTTCATCACTACTTGTGGGAGATATGGTTGGAAAGGAATCGTCGGGCCTTCTTGGATAAGGTTTCTCGGTCATCCTCTGTCTGTCAAAAATTTTAGCATATGCTAATGAGAATACTTGTTTAGTGCTGCGGCATCTAGACCTCCAAATCCTTTTGAAGCTTCATTAGGCCGGTCATTAAACTTACCTCTCACTTGATGGCCTCAATCATCCTCAAGTCTGTCCTAGAACCATGATCACATGGACCCCACCCCCCCTAGGGTGGATTAAGTTAAATTTTGATGGGGCATCTAGGGGCAACCCGAGGTGAAGTCGGAGTGGTGGCTTACTTAGAGACCACAAGGGTGAGGTGCTTGTAGCTTTTGCGAGAACATCTTGGAGCTCAAACTAACAATGTGGGTGAAGCAAGGGCGGTTTGGAGGAGCCTCAAGGTGGCGGAGAATTATCCGGGGAAGCTGTTGGTGGAAGGTGATTCTCTTATTATTATAAATCTTCTAAAGAACACTAAGAGAGCTCCTTGGAGATTTGATGACTACATCCATGAAGCAAGGGCTCTAATTCATGACCGACCCGAGGCCATAATTTTGCATACCTTACGGGAAGCAAACATGGCGGTGATAAGTGGCAAATGAAGGCATTGTAGCGGCAAATTTGATCACGTGGACTGAAAATCTTCCTCATGCGGTCTCAATGGTGATAGATAATGAAAAACTTTAGATTGGAAGGCTCAAAGTGGATCAATGACGAGAAAATGGGGGCATTTTTAAAAAAAAAAAATTGAACCTTATAATGGATTTTGTCATATTTGTTTTTTTGTTCATGTGACTAGTGTTTTTTGCGGTTGGTGGGGCAACGATATAGGTTTTTTATCTACAAATTCATGCATGGGAAAAATCTGCTTTGGCCTCAAGTATTTCCCAAGGTGTGTTTGGATTCGATGTCGCAAAAAGGCCCTAGCAAGAAATAACAAAGTGTTGGAGATCCATGACAATGAGGCACCAGACCCCACCATAATAGTCTTGGAGAAGATGACAATTTCATCGGCCTCCAACGGTATCAACCTGATTGAAGAGTACATCCGGCCTCATCGGTGCAGTTGTTGATTTGTGTGATTCCTTAAATCTTGTTTTATAGCCGGCGGTTCCAGGGGCACAAGGAGTCAAAGGCAAAATCTAAATATGATGGCAAGAACGATGATAAGAAGTTAGATGAGGACTACAAGGAAGACTGCTTGGCCTCTTGGCTGTCCATTCTATGGGATGTTTTTTTTTTTTTGACCATATTCTATTATTTTTATATGGGCACAAGCTACTCTGCATGGTGCTTGCATGATTAGTTTTTGTCTTTGTTAGTTCTTTTTTGCGTCTTTCTTTTCTGATGGCCATAATATTAGGCTTCCATAGTTTAGTTTGGTTGTATTCTAATGGAAGAGTAGGTCTTGGCCATTTTTGTTGTCAGTTTAAACTTTTAGGGCTTGGCCTTTGTCCAGTTGGTCAGTGGACCCTATTTTGTAAAATGGTTTTGGGTCAACCAGTTAAAACCCGGTGTTAATTATAATATTCTCTTACTTACCAAAAAAAAAATTTAAAAGACAAGTGGATTTTATCAAACAATCAAAATATTAGTAGGAGTTAAACTAGTCTAAAAGATAATTTAATTATATCAAAACAAATTCACTTATTATAAAAGTTAAATTAAGTGCGACAAGATTAAAAATAAAAAAAAAAAGGTAAAAAAGAGAAGGTTTAGGAAGCTCATCCAAGATGTATGTATCATAAGGAATTCTACCACAAGCAATTATTAAAATTTTTGTTACAATTTGAAGTATTTCATTATGGAAAATTATATTATTTAACTTGGAGTGTAGTTACTAAATTTATTTCTCAATTTTGTAAAAAACTTCATTATCAAAAATTGTGTATGAATTCAAAACATGAAGGCATCTAGTTACTCAGTTAAGACGATTTAAAAAATATTAAATTTCTAATTTTTGATGGCAATGCAAGTATCTATTTAGATAGGATTTATTTTGCATACATTTTTTTTGGAAGACAATGCAAGGATAGATGTGGCGAGTACATGACAAACAGTCAATGTCAATTGACTGTCTACTTTTTCCCTTAATTTTCTTACTTTAGTAATAGTATTGCCCATAAAAAGTATTTTAGTGTTATTGACGAGGTAGTTCTAATGCCAAAAAGTATTAGAATGTAGGCTAATCAGCTAGCATGGAATCAACTTAAAAGATGAAATTTTAAAAAATAATAGCATTAGACGTTTTACAATAACACTATGACACTATTGTCCAAGATCTAACGCTTTTGTCGAAGGATGATGAAGTTCAATATCTTTAATCAAATTATAGTGGGTTGATGTATTTGATGCTAAATCTTGATGTTTCATTAAGATTTAAATATTTAATGAGTGATTGATATTTATTTTATCATTGATGTCTAATTAACATATTTAATTGTTGTTACTTTAAAAGTCTAATATAGGTTCATAATTTGAGTTGATTTGATGTTTCAAAAGTTTGAAATAACTTACAATTAATTGTGTTGTATCAAAGTTTAATTGAATAAAATTTTGAGTGTCTACATTAGAGTAAGAAATAAGAGGTTCTAGTCTCTTGGGTATAATGTTTGAATATGCATGCAAAGATCATTTCTGACAATGGACTTAATACACATGTTTTATTTTTATTTATTGTTTTGAAAATGGATAATATTTCAAAAAAAAATCCATCAAACCATATTCTAATATAACTTAGTAGAAAATATGATATGATATTTCGAATGATCCTAATAAAAATTACACAATTAAAAGTAGATGTATTCACATGAACTAATGTGCTTAGATGATTTTCATATATCTCTATATTTACATGATTTATGATATCTCTCTATTTAAAATTTAAATTAAATTTAAGAAATTACAATAATAATTATAAAAATTAATAATATTAATGGCTAGGAAAAGGGGAAAATGGATTCTTTATTTATTAATGGCCAGAGGCCTAATCATTACATCTTGACCCTAATCATTACATCATGACCGATGGTCATTACAAGTTCCCTTTACAATATGTTGGGACCCCTCATGATATTAACTTCTGCTCTTGGATGCCATGCTGTCTAACAATACAAGTCTCTCTTTGTCATGACCCATCTTGGTAGGACCCTTTCACATGACGAATTAGGGCCTAAACCCTAATTTTTTAATGTTTTGTAAAGGTAAAAAGGAATTTTGTGAGGATTTAAAAATTCAAAAAAACTTTTGAATAAAAGATTAATTACCCTTAGGTAGGATTAAATTAGGGTAATTTAAATAATTAATTGGGATTAACTAATCTAATTAAATATAATTAGGAGTCCAAGTAGGATTGGACCAAAAAGAGCATCTTACCCATTTGAATAAAATATTAATTTGCCAAATTGACCTCACTCCAAATGAAGGAGGATTGGCATATTTGCAGGTGGCAATATTAAATTAATTTAATAAAGGTATTTTACTATTTAAATAGTAGGCCTTTTAAATTTAGTTAAAAAGCCAAATTAGGATTGGGAGACAAATTGGCAAGGTTTCCTCCAAATTAATAAAATAATAGCCACTTCACATGGGCTTGTCCATGTAGGCATATTTTTATTAGTAAAATAAAGAGACTTCACATGGGTATGTTTTGGAGAGGCATCTCTTAATAATTTTATATTACGCCACTTGAGGGGTCGCGTAAGGGGGAAAATCATAAAAGGAGTCCTTGGGTTAGCATGAAAATCCAACTGGTTTTGGGAGCAGGAGGAGCCTAGAGGAGATGATCGAAGAGGTAGAAGATTTATACCTTGCTGGAGACTAAGGTTGGATCTCTTCATATAGTCTTTGGTTTAATAAAAAATCAAAATATGTTTTTATTTTAAAAATTGTTTTTTTATTTAATCCTAGGATAACCTAGTGTAAATCGGATTGAGTAAATAGCCACTACAATACTGCCAACCAAGAGTATTGAATACCACCACCATCGATGCCTCCATGACAACTACTTTGTGGATATTAACCCTTTAGCTCTAAAGAGCTTTTATATTATATTTTACCATAATGTAGTGAATGTGGGATTTACTCTTAAGACACCAAAAATGATAATATAGATGATTTGATTGCTCATAGCCCATAAAACCTTATGCTATGCATATACTACCCTCCTAATCCAACTGAAGTTCCAATATGGCATTTTCATTTTGATGAGCAACTATTAAATGTATACCCCTATAAGCACCCTTGGATTCTATGTGATAACTTCTTGTTGAGCCATATTTGATGAGACCTAAAGCACCAATATTGTAAGAGACATTTAAATTCTCCCTAATAAAATTGTGCTTAGATGTCCCTATGCTATGTTTAACCCTTTTATCTAATGGAAAAAATATCCATGGTGCTAAGTCCCCTCATGATGGTGATTGTAGCACTGAAAAGTACTGTTAGAGCCTTCCTAAGAGGTTTAAAACCTCTTGTGAGTTACTTGTGATATTTTTCCCTAAATCAGATGTCCCCTACAAAACCTCAATGGATCTAGGAGTTGTTTGATTGATCATATAACATACTAGGAGTGCTTGTAATGGTTTAAGATGCTCGTAAAGGAGTTTTGGTGGTATCCAATAAGTTTTCATTTACCTGTATGGTGGCCCTTGAGTGGCCAGGACACCCTAATTCATATCCATCTCACTCAGGTGAAAGCTGGTGTAAAGGCTACCCTGAGTATTATCCCACATGTGATGTGCTTGGGGAATGTGTGCCTTTAAAGGTATTAACACTCCCATATAAACTCGACCACCAAGTTATGGTCAAGGACCGACCACTTGATGGTCGACCATACTAGTTGGAGGTATGTATAGGCGGTCTCTTTGATGCCAGATGTTGGAATATCACTCATATGGTTTCCAATTGATAGATTGATACCCTTGTGTTTCACATACCATGTGTTATATTATGTTGTCACCACGTTTTTTCATGTTATTGCTTCACGACCAATGTTTCTAGTGGTTAGTATGGTTGAATCAAACACATTTTTATAAGTATGGGAAGAAAAATATCCCATATTTCTCCTATGGTAGCAATTGGGAAGTATAAAAGGGGAAATTCTCCCCTTATGTAATGACCAGTACTTGGTGGTCATGGTGGCCACTTAGCAGTTGTCACTAGCACCACTTTACGACACTTAGACCACGTGACGGTGTTCAGCCTAGTCATGAAGACTAGGGCACCAGTTGTTAGGGTCTTGCGGATTTTGACTAAATTTGACTATTGGATCTAATTTTTTGTGTGACCATTGGATGGATTCGATCTATGATCATGGGATAAACCCTTTTTGATGAAACTAGGTTTTTTATTTAAACCAATATTTTGTTTAGAGATCAAAAGGATGAGTTGACCTACTGTAAACCCTTTTTGATGATATAGAACCTTATTCTCTTAAGGGAAGTTATATTTCTTTATTTAAACCAAGATTTGGTTTAGATATCAAAAGGATTAGTTTTACTTTGAGAATAATAAGGGATTTAGTGAAATCACTTCCCTTTTGATTTGTGAAATAGAACCTTATAATATTATTACATCACGAAATTCTATGACCAACCTATTATTATTAGAATTGTGGTATCTTGATAAGTTCACTGTAAAGTTTTGATTGTAATTTGATTAATTAAGGTTATGGGACCTTAGTTGACTAAATGAAATGAATAATTGAATAATAGAATTTGATTAATTAACAATATGGTACCTTAGTTGACTGAATGAAATGAATAATTGAATAGATGGAATTTGATTAATTAAGGGTATGGGACCTTAGTTGATTGAATGAAATGGAATAATTGAATAGATGGAATTTGATTAATTAAGGGTATGGGACCTTAGTTGATTGAATGGATGGAATAATTGAATAAATGGAATTTGATTAATTAAGGGTATGGGACCTTAGTTGATTGAATGGATGAAATAATTGAATAAATGGAACTTGATTTATTAAGGGTATGGGACCTTAGTTAATTGAAGAAATAGATTGATTTATTAAGGATATGGAACCTTAATAAATTAAGGAAAATACTTTGCATGATGGAAGCATAAACCTTTGATTGACTAAAGGAGGAGTTGTGAATTACTCTGTAATTGATGAAATGATTCTCTTTTCTATTGATAAGAATAAGTGTGAAATAATGGGATACCTTTTACTTTGGTATCAACTGAATGCATTGACTAGCTTTGTATGGTTATAATTTGTCATTTCAATTATAGATGCACTTGCTTGAAGTCATTTAGTAGATGCATAAGCTATCCTAATCCCTTATTACCATCAATTTAGCAGTGAAGAGATGAGAGGATCAAGAGGTACACCTAGAACCGAAACAATGACCTTGATATTGGTTGAGGTAATGAATGAAATGTATATTTCTAATTTACATTTAAGAATTATGAGTATGAAAGATTTATCATACTTGCTAAATTGTAATAATTGCTTAATGGTTGGAAAATATACTTTAAATTACTTATGTTTTGGATTTAAATTATTTCTATTAACATTTACCTTCTTTAAATGTGATTTTTTCTAGTATCTTATGTATGCTTTTTTAATTATGTTTTTATTAGATTTAGTATATGTTCTTGATTTCTTGCTAAAAATAACACAAACCTAAGTTTGAAGTTCTAGGGTGAACTTAGCGGCAATATAAGGGAATTAAGACCCCCTTAAGGTGAACATAGGTGACCTAAGAGAATTGAGAAACCCTTAGGAATATTGGAACTAAGCTATAGAAAGACTACATTTGAGTTAAGATAGCTCATAGTGAAATGATATGGATAGATTAACTCATAGTATGCGTAGCATACTTACATAGAATGATTTGTGTATGGTATGGAAATGGTCATATACCTTTGATGGATTGGAGGTGATAATGTGTTTTCATCAAGAGTGATGGGAGGGATAAACATATTTGCAGTAATAAATAATACATCTACACAGATACATTTTTATGAGGGTATTTGTGAGGTGTAGCTATTCAATAATAGATTGAATATGATAAGTTTAGCTCATCAAGATTGATGGGAAGGATAAACCTATTTGTGGTAATGCATAATATGCCTACATAGATGGATTTATGTGAGGGTATTTGGTGAGGTGTAGCTCTTCAGGATACTTAGGGGATTTAAATAATAGGTTAATTAAGAATCGATTAGGGGTTTATGAATCCCTCCCTTAGTAAAAATAAATATTTTATTTCTATGTATTTTAATGTAACTAGATTTTGGATTATTACACTCTTGATTGGTGGACTTAGACCATAGGCTTCCCCATTTTTTCTTCACATCAACACGATTGTACTATTTGGTGACATGATTAGACAATCCCTCATGCTCAATGGGATTGTAGACCTCAATAGTCATTCCTAGAATGACATATTCCATTCACTTGGGTTGTGCACACCTCATAAATAAGCTATCTCTTCCATGGTATTTTCCAAAGGACAAACTACTAATCATTAATACTTTGAATGTTAATACATCTAATCACATGGTAGGATGATGCCCTAATTCTTCCTCAAAATAGGATGAGTGCTTTGACCTACTCTTTGGTTGCTACTTTTGCCTAGCCAAGTTGCAAAGGATGGAAAAATTATCCTTGAATCCTTCCTACTTAAGACTTCCATGCCACACAATGGGATGAAGAACCCATATCTCCCTTTACTCGATCTCAATCTGGTGCCTTGCTTGTCTTGCAAAGATATCAATATTGGTATGAGAATTTCAAGGTATGCCTTGGCTCACTTGGGTCATATGGCTACAAGGTTGTATGAGAGTGGGTGAGGGGTGTTGATACATACACCCCTCATAACTCTCCCCCATTTAAATTTGACAACATCCTTGTTGCTAGTACAACCAAATTGTATCTCATTGGTCATTCATTTCAACCTATTCTACTTCTAGTGTTAATTATAACATATAATACCCCTTTAAAACATGCATAAAATGAGAATATTTAGTGCTCATCATCCCACCATGTTGAACCTTTGACATGTCCTGATGTCATATTCCTCCAATATATTTTGTTATGGGTTGTTCTACTTCTTGTCTATGTTTTTCAGCCATAGGTGATTTTGCACTTGGTTTTCTATAAGATTAAGTAGCCAAATGTTTATCTATTGGTTGTCAAATTGATTGCGCAATCAGAAAATTATCACTAATATATGACCAATTGACTGGGCAACAACATAATGTTTTACTGACTCACCAGCAAACTATGTAGCTATAAAATGTTCAACTATTGATTGACAACTAATTGGGTAGTAGCAAAATGTTTTGTTGACTAACCAATAGATTGGATAGCTATAAAATATTTAGTTGTTGGTTGACCAACTGACTAGGCAACAAAAAAACGTTCTGCTAACTAACTAGTAGAATGGATAACTATAAAATGTTTAATTATTGGATAACCAAATGAATGGGTAATACGAGAATGTTTTGCTAACTCATCAACATACTAGGTATCTAGAAAATATTTAGTTTTTGGCTGATTAGCTAACTAGGAAGCAATAAAATGTTTTACTAATTTAGTAGTATACTGGGTAGCTATAAAATATTCAACTGTTAGCTGACCAACTACACAACCCATTGAATTTTTTTTTGGTTCCATGGATCAATCTATCTACACAATAATATCAATTCTTTTCTTCCTCGCAAAAATTAATTATTACATTGTGCTCTTCAATTGGTGCACTATTGCCATTAATTATTGCACAGTGTGACTAGATTTTTTGTTTCTTGATTACAACAACTTGCTGATATTCTTAAAATTCTACTTGTATAGTGTAATACTTATTCTCCCAACTGGAGTCCTAAGCATTGTTTCTATTTTATTCTTTTATTTTTTATTTATTTTTTTAATTTTTTTACTTATCAGTTACCCTTGTGCTATTATTTGGGAACACTTTGTGGTGGATGCAGAGCAATAGTGACTCTTCATTTTTGAAGCTCTACTTTAGCCCATTATCATAGAAAATATTCCCAATTTCCCAAGGCTCCAACCATGTTGAAATTCTAGCAGAGTTTTTGACTGTAAGTTCCCTACTATTTTTGTTCTCTTATTTTGAGCCTTTAGAATCTTATGATATAGTCTGGTCAGCATTTTCTATGTATGACCATATAGACTTTATGAGAGTATGGTCAACATTTATTTTACTTGGGCCTTGGTTGCTAGGCATATGTAGATGATTTAACCACTTTTTGCTTGCTCCTCAGTTCATCGTGTAGCTTTAGCTTGTTGCTTATTTTTCTTGACCTCAATCAATCGTTGTATAATTTTCACAATTGTATTCCCCTATGAATGTTGCAAACTCACGGTCCACAAAAATATCTTGGTCTTAACTATCAAACTGCAATATTCTAACTAGTTCATAGACTCATTTTTTTTTCTTGTAGTAAACACATTACTATCATGAAATCAACAGGTTCATTTATTTCTTGGGTATAGTTATGGGTTCTCTATTTTGTTGTATATATATATATTTTTTCTTTCGTATTTTTTTATATATACAACAACACCTTTGGTTGATAGCATATCGGTGCTTCCTCCCACTATTAAATAATATTACTACACCCAAGTAGTTATATTTTTTTATTTCATACATGTGTGCCTGGTGTAGTGATATCGATTACAATTCTTCTAATACTCAATGTCATGTCATTGATTTTTAAAATGGGATTTGCATGTATGGACAACAAAAATATGAATTTATTTTGGCATTTAATATAGAGATGTATTTTGTAATAATTATGCACATAAATAATAGAAAACTTGGTACATACCTAGGTGAGTTTTTATGGATCATGATGTGTATGACACTGGATGGTACTACACAATTGGTTGACCGATGTGTTGCAACAAATTTATGACTTGCACACTTCCATGTATTGTGTGATCCATCGAAGGTAATTTAGCTCTGATTTAAATTTTTTATTTCTTAGATACTATAAAATTATGAGTTTTGAGGTCTCTTGCTAAAAATGAAAAAGATTAATTAATTTTTGTGGGAAGACACACTTTCCTATTGGAACTCGATCATGATCATCCTCCGTTATTATCATCTTGAGAGTATGCGTATTGTGTCAGTAGAAACTAAAAATTATACATACTCCATATGCTAGAAAATAGATATCATCGTGCTCGCATGAATATAGGAACCAAATTTTTTATGGAAATAGGCGCCTTTAGGTCTAGTTTTATCATGAAAAATATGTGTCATTCCTGATGAAAATAGACACCTTGATTGCGTCTGGATATGAGTTTTGCCCTCATGGTGGGAAGGAAGCACTATTGCTACTATTGGATATAGGTGTCGCTATCATGTTGAGAACTAGGCACCTATTTTTAGGTTCAAATATGGGTATCGCTTCTCCTCATGGAAGATAGACGCTTCCATGGTGGCTCAAATATCGATGTATTTCTCCTTGTGGGAAGAAGACACATTTAAATTGGTTTGAATGTAGGCACCATATTCCTAGTGGAAATTAGGTGCCTTTTGGCATTGATGAACTCTTAGAAACTAGGAACAAATATAGGGCAATGTGGCCCCATGCTTAATAGACCTAGTTTGACCTGACTGCTAGAGAAAACAATATAGGGCAATGTGGCCCCATGCTTAATCATTTTTTTCTCCTTTTTTTCTCTTTCTTTTTTTTTCGCTTTTTTTCTTCTTTTTGATATTGTTTTTTTCTCTCTTTTTTTCTTCCATGAAAAATGCATGAGCATTCATAAAAATATTAATATGGTATTTAAATATGGGGTTTCCCCCATGCTTGAATTTTATTTGATATTACAAATCTGAGGTGCATGGTAAGGTTGTAAATGGTTCCTGTTGACTATTTATATTATGCCACTACCATCTATTTGAAGCTTTAGGGACCTAGTCTATGCGGGTCAATAATTGTATTATACTTTATTGTGTGCTATTATTGACTCCCTTTACAAATCCTTAATTTAAAAAATCTTCATAACCAATTCTTTATTCTTCATATATATATATATGTTTTTTTTCTTTTTTCTTTTTTACTTTTTATTTTTTGAGGAAAGCAGGATGGAGTGGCACCTGCTTGTATGCCCAATTACCTTGGATGCCTACATTCTACAATGCACTTCATGCTATCCTAAAAAATATAACAAAATAAAAAATAAAAAACCTAAACTAATGGTGTTAAAAAACACATTTTTTTTTTTTTTTTTTATGTTGAACACTGTAATAGCGTTCATTATGTTGTTGATGGTAATATTGAAGGTGGGGTCCCCTCCATACCTACAACTAAGTCAAATTATAGAATTTGAGGCCTATGATAAGATCTTTGTTTGTGTAAAAAAATTGATATGACTAAGTCTTCATTTTTCACACCTCCTTCTTCATCCAATGCTATGATACGTTGTAGCATGGGAAGAGCATATTCCTCTATGGCCTCAAAACCAAGCTCTTCCAACTCATTGGCAGATTGTGCAGGCAGGTAAATGACTATGTTTTCTATAGTTTTTGCATTAAATATTATTTTTCTTGTTCTACATCTAATGTTTGTGTTAAAATTTACTAAAGTGTTAGGAACTATTAATCCTGTAATTTTTATCGTTAAAGTTAGGCTTTTGAGATAGGTATTATCTAGTATTAAATTAGTGTGTTGACCTATCAACTTCACTATTTCTAGTTGTGGCTTCCATCTCTGTTTCTTGAGGCATGAATCCCTAATGGCTTCTATGTAAATAGGTACATCCCTAATAGTTTGAGGAATGATAAGAGTAAGATTTATCAACTCTTCCATAATATCAAACGCAAGTTGTGTCATTTTTTGGTTTCTTGTATCCTTTCGAGATACAATGGAAGTTATTCATTGTTTTATTGTTCAACAATACTATTTTTTCTACTTCTACAATAATATGGTACATCAGGTTCATTCCCACATCTACCTGACAAGCTAGTGAATTTAAACTTTTTCCACTGGGATTCAACTCTGGTTGTACCAACAACTGTTTTGGCCTTGTAATAGGTGGATCTGGTAGCTTGGGATGTTCTGATGGTTGTGTCTATGGAAGTGGATCTATAAAGTAATTTTCTACTTCATTTGGATATTATTTTGTTATTTTTAGACACAACCTGATATCATGATCTAGGTGACAGATTCCACAGACTTCCATTCTGTTTTTAAGACAATTTTTTCATGTTTTTTTCTACACCTTGGGTAAAAAAATTGCTTATGTTTCATGTTTTTTCTTCTGGAATATATTTGACTGTAAAGCAAGAGATAAAATAATCAATATACCTTCAAGCAATGTTCCTATTTCTTTTCTAATTATGGAGGCTATTGTTTTTTATTCCTTGTGTTGGTAATTTGTCATTTTTCTTAGAATAATTTTGGAATAACTATTGAATTTTCCCCATTGATGTTAGCCTGATCACTAGATTATTATGTATAATGAGTTTTCATGCTAAGGTGACTCAAGTAGAGTGGATTTTATCTTTGATAGATATTTCTAGAATATCCTAAATTTGTGGCTTTGAGGTGATTTTTTCTTTTTTTAATAAATCATCCATTGGATTTTTTAGGACTTTTGTGGATTCATGCTTCTTAGGTAGGGTATCTACAGGTAAGTTAATATGAATGTATTTTTCAAACTAACTAACCTATGGATCATAACACTACAATTTTGACACTCCCTAAAAATGACACAAAAATGGTGAGTAGAAATTATGTTCTAAAAATAGTTATTTCATTTCCATTTTATTATCAATCTAGTAGTTCATAAAATTATGAGTGACGCACATAGTATATACCTGTAGTGTGGGGAATGAGTCCCTTTATACCTATTAGTTTTGTAAGGGATTTTTTGTTTGTGTATTTTCAGTTCATCCAAATGCAACAAAACTAAGTGCAGGAAGATAAATAAATAAACTACAATTTTAAAATAACTAAAAGATAAGTACACATATGAAATTAAGATGTTGCAAATAAACACATGGCTAAAAGGAAATTGCAAAAATTTAATCACACTTGTAGAAATAAATAAAACAGGATATTCACACTTGCAAAAATAAATAAAATTAGAAACTGTAGAAATAAATAAAGTAGTAAATTTGTAGAAATAAAGAAATCAGGAAATAAATACAAAAAATAATAAAGAAAAAATAAAATAAATAGGGGAAGATTACTATCTGAAGTGGGCTCAATATCCTGTAGATGGTCCACTTGATTGACTACATAAAAATCACACTCTTAATCGACGCAAATAAAAGAACACACATAAAATTTATTCATAAATTATGCAGTATAAAAAAATAATAATTTGTTGATTAACTAATTACCCCTCTCAATAATGGTCTGCATTCTTATATAGAATGTAGCTAATCCCATTATAAAAATAGCTTATTCTATTTTAATCACACAATGTGATTTGCTACGGTTGTTTCATGCACAATTGTTATTTTCTTCTATTAAAAGCATGGTCATTTAATTTTAATCATGCATAGCTTTATTAATAGAGTGGCCTTTAATCGTGCATAGGTAAGAATGATTATTCCTTATATTTTTAAAAAAAATTCCTTAAACATCACATGGTCAATTGGTCAATTAGTCAACATTGAATTGATCAACAAATCAATTTTTAAATATAGTTCCTATATTTTCATTGGGATACAAGCACCGGGATACAAGCAATAGGATACATGCACCGACATAGAGGCACCTATTTATCATTGGGATACAAGCGTATTCCTATTGCTATGATACAAGAACCTACATGTCATCGAGATACAAGCACCTACCTTTGCCATTCATCATAGATCTATTCAATATGTCTTTGTGCATTACCAGTTTTGAATGGGATGCTGACTCAAAATGTCAAATTAGTAGCAAAAACCTGCATCAATGTACATTTTCCACTTAAAAATTCAATAAAGCATAATAATTCATTTTCTATTAAATATATGCAATAATTATACAATAATGCATTTCTAGTGTTAAATATGCCATATAATACCCCTTTAAAACATGCATAAAAATGAGCATTTTTGGTGCTCATCATTAACTTATTAGGTCTTACTATGGAAATCACCTCATTATCCTATAGGATAGGTTTAGTCCTTGTAGCACCCTAAAATTGGCATAGTTAAACCCTTATTAAAAAGATAAAATTTGAATTTTAACATCGAAACTTCCCGTTAACCGCTCACCCCATTTTTCATGCCATTTTTAGGAGTTGTTTTGACCATTGGATGATATCGTCGCCGATCAGACGAAATTGTCCCAGATCGGACGAATACGTGTGGAACAGAACGTCTAGACGATTTTGTCGCAAAACCAAATTTTTATAATTAGCTTCTATTTTAACAGCCCCTCCAACTTGGGCATAAGCGTGTCTGTGTAGTTGGAGATTCCTCCGCTGAGGATCTCCCAAATTGGGATGATCCCCAACCTCCTAACCTCCCCCTAATCCTATATAAACTGGGATTTTATTAGTTTATCCCCCTGGTTGGCTGATCCCATGATTCCCTGATTGATTTTCCCTGCAATTTAGTTTTTGCTGTGTCAAGATGTCCTATCCACCATTGTTTGCACTCGTAGTTTTAAGTTTTCATTGCAGATTTTCACTATGCTTCAGTTGGAGAAAGCTCGGATCGTCGCAGGCGATTCCAGACAATTTTGGATGATCCAGTTGCAGATCGGCGATGATCTCATACAATTTGAGGCAATCTCAACTGCAGTTCATATTGGGGGTAACCAGAGCCCTGAGTTTGCATTCCTCATTTGTCTTATTTATTTTACTATGCATTAGTTTGATTTATTTTCATTATGCATCCTGGAGTTCACCTCATTCAGGATAAATGCATGATAAAGTTAAAATAAGTAATTTAAACAATGCATTTCCTTTAATTTGCTATCTATATTTATCAGTTAGGCATTTATACTATCATTTTGCATTATTCTAGCAATAGCATTTTCATTTTTTGGTGTCTATTTCTATGATTGCAAGTTTTTGACAAATTTTTTTGACGAATTCATCATATTGATGATGATCTTGTCTGATCTCAGATGATATCCTATGATATGATATGATTCTATACAATTGCAGATGATATTGTCATATTCGGGATGATCTGGACTCCTACAAGCTTCAGAATCTTCATCAAACATCCGAAATCAGGTGCATTCTTTCTCATTTCATATAATATTTACATTTAGGATTCATTCCTACTTTTTGTATTCATTGTTGGCAATTTTGGGTACATTGGGTACATTGCCTTTACTCAAGTGTTGATGTTGTCATTGATGTCAAGAAGCGAAAGGGTTTTTATGAAAACCAAGGCAGTTAAAATAAAAGGTTTTAGTTAAAACCATGGATACCAGATTTGAAATGGGTTTTTCTTAAAACCCAAGTTGGCTCTTTGTTTCGTTGAAAAAGGTGCCCCGATGATGAAGATATTTAATTTTAAATATTTAGTTTAAATTTTATTTATTTAAAATTTAAATATTAAAATTAAATTGAAAGGGCCGACGTGTTTGGAAATGCATCATAGTGCATATAAAATAAGGCAATCGAAATATTTAATGTCGGATGGAATGTGTTTGATATTATTCTCTGTGTTTTTCGATTTCGACATCAAAGCCCATGCTGCGAGGAGGAAGGTTGCCGAGTCGAATCCCATGAAGTCCCATCTTGCAAAAGGAGTCACATCTTTTGCTGCACAGTTTTTGGAGCCATTTCAGGTGTGTTAGTGTGTGTGCGGCATTCATCATATGATGATTTCAGCAAAGCGAGCAATATAGGAAAGAAATCTATTTGGACAGCAAGCGAGTGAGGTGTGTATGCAATTTCGAATTCATAAAATAATTTTGAGACGGCATCAGGTATTGGCGAGAGCATTCTGGGGATGTGCTGATTTCGAAAAGAGATCACCTTGGAATTTGAAAGATCGCCATGAAATTTGAAAGATCGTAATGATTTGAAGCAAGTCTGAGAGATCGTAGGGATTCGTAGCATATCTGAGAAATGGCAGTGATTGCTAAGACACCGTGAGAATGAACATGCATTGCAGTATCTAAGAGGATGCGTAGTCCATGTGGCTCTTAAGCCAGAGCTAAATATTATAAGCGGATGGGTATTGTTGTCGATATTAATTGCCGAGCAATTCGCTTTCGACTTCGAGCTCCAGCGCCAAGAAGGAGGCACACGTGGTGAACAAACTCCGCTGTGACAAGTTAGTCATCGCACCAAGGAAGAATTCTGTTCAGAGATAAGAGGGAGGTCCCTCATCCTCTCTCACGTAGGCATGGACAGCCCACACAGTTTAGCCAAGCATCTTGGATGAAGGAGACGGCGAATCAATTAACGCCGAATCCCATTTTAGGGGAGTAAGAGGTATTCTCATGTGATCAGATTTTTTGTGGAAAGAATAGTAATTAGATATTAATATTTTGATTGCTAAGGTTATCCTTGGGAGGTATAAGGTTAGCAAAAATTAATATTTTTTATATAGTTTTTGTTAAAAGTAATGGAGTTGATAAGGTGAATATAAGAAATATGTTATGTATGTTTTGTTGAATAAGGTTGAAAGATGAAGACATAGAACCTTGATTATATTTGGACCAAGAAATATTCTTGAGGAAATGTTAAAGAAATATGTTGTCTACTAACCTTCTTGAGTTTGTCAAAAGGTGGTTATAATTATGACAGATTTGTGAGATCTTCTTCATCTTCAATAAGGCATGGGCACATTATTCTTATGAGTATGATTGGTGTATGTTTTCCTGAAATAATATTGGAGTGAAAAGGTATACAACAAGGTTTCCTTTTGTTGGGTGTAAATCCTATTTTCTTGTTTGTTGAAGACTACTTATGCATTGTTATCATTGATGAGAGTTCTGGTGAATGCATAATTCTGGTTTGAGGTAGTGGAAGCATTGTGCACTAGGGTTTATGTTTGTGAGTCTTGATACTTGCTTTGAGTTGGTGAAACCCTTGGATGGCTATTTTGAGGTTGATGGTTGAGTTGCTTCCATAGAGGTTGTTTGATCAAGTTATTGCTTTTACTTGATTCATGATATTGGGCTTACTCCATTGAGTTGATTTGAACAAGTTATTCTTTGCATTTGGTGATATTGTGTGGGTGGCTATTTTGTTCAAATATCTTTGGAGGGAAAAGGATTTCTACTTGTTTCCTTTTCTTGTGATGATTGGTTGAATTCTTCAAGGTTAATGCTAAGTTGAATGATGTTGGTTAAACCTTGTCTTTGAGCATTGTTGTTGAAGCCCTAATTGGTTGAGAAAAGATATTGGTTGTTGGAAAGAACATGAGTATCATTGTTATATGAGATATTGCTTGGTTGGAAATTGTTGGGTTGTGTTTCATGTTCTTGAGAAAAGCATATTACATCTATCTTATTCTTATGAGATTTGAGATTGAGTTGAGATTGAGATTGGGAGTTAAGTATAGAACATATTGAGTCTCTAAAAATTCTCTTTATGCTTCTATGAGGTTGAAGAATTACATTGGGTCTCTAAAAATTCTCTTTGTGGGTTCATGCCAAGCAAGTTTTCTTGATGAACTTGTGAGCAGGTTTTGGACAGGTTTCATTGGGGACTTGTTGAGCAGATTTGGATAGGTCCTAGCAGAGGAATTGTGAAGCTGATTTTGATAGTTCTATCAGAGAACTTGAGGACAGAGGTGCTTTGGTTCTATGAGAAGAACCTGAGGATAGATTTGTGCTAGACCGAAGGACTATGTTTAGTGTAGATTCAAGGACCAAATTTTGAGGTGATAGAGTTGAGGACAGAGGTCTCCAGCTAGAGCAGGGAAGACAGGTGTCTTCTATGGATAGAGTTCCATTTGCTAAGGGCAGCGGAGGCAGAGGTCTTCTAGAGAATCACCAGCCAGAGTAGATGCAGGGGAAGGTATCTCCTTTGAGTAGAGGCTCATAAATTTAGATTGGGGGAAGGTATGTCCTTTGAGTCGAGGCTCATAAACATTGTAATTGGGAAGGTTTCCCAAAGAACTTTGAGATAAATTTTAGAGAAAAGTTTTGTGGATGAACCACATTGAAATTGTTGTGTCACTTTGTGGATGATCTTGTGCATTGTTTTGATATTTCTTTGGGTATGTTACTTTACTATTTTGAAGTATAAAGGAAAGTAAAAAGTGGTCTTATACTGTTCACCCTCCCCCTCTCAGTATAAGCTTGTGTTCTTCAATTGGTATCAGAGCGGGTGCCTTCGAAAAGTCTAACAGCTTAAAGGAAGATCTTACAAGAACACAAATGGCAAGGAAAGGCAAAAGCAAAACCATAAGACACAAGAAGAAGAAAACTCACATGGTCATGAAAGAAAATGAAGATGATCTCAATGTTGCTATTTTGGGGATGGAAATAGATTCAAGAGATGAATCAAACAGTGGAGAACAAGCCAAATTAATAAAGTTTTGCACCAGCTGTGGGAAGACCGGTCACTTTGTAGATGATTGCTCACAAGGAAGAGAATGTTTTGTTTGTGGTCAACTCTATCTGATGCAGGAGCATCCGAGGGCAGCAAAGCAATCGGGCATCAACCAAACTTTTGTTGTTATTTTTTTTCTAAGTGTTGCAATGTTATTTTTCTAAGTGTTGCAAGTAAAAATATGTGTCATGATATCGCGACCAAAACTGAAGATAGGGGAGCAGCGAACAAAATGTCATGATTTTGTGACATGTCACGATTTAAAATAGGGGAGCAGCAAACAAAATGTCATGATTTCGCGACATGTCACGAAATCGTGACCCAAGGCAGAAAACTAGAGGCGCAAAGACCAAAGGTCACGAAATTTGACATGTCATGAAATCGTGACCATCGAAGGAGAAACAAAGGCACGGATACCAAAGGTCGTGAAATCATGACATGTCATGAAATCACGACCATCGAAGGAGAAATGAAGGCACGGAGACCAGAGGTCACGAAATCGTGACATGTCGCGATTTTGTGACATGTCACGAAATTGCGATTGCCAAAGGAGAAATGAAGGCACGAAGACCAGAGGTCACGAAATCGTGACATGTCACAATTTTGTGACCGAAACGGTAAAACAAAGGCCGATAGAAAAAATGGCATGATATCATGACATGTCGCGATATCGCGACCAAAACGGAGAGAGAAGGTGCAGAAGGAAAATGGTCGCAATATCGCGACATGTCGCGATATCGTGACCAAATAGAAAGACACACACTTCCAGCTTTCATAAAGACGTCCCTACGTGCACGAAAAGTTAGAGGTAGTGAAGCAGCAGTTCCAAAGGAGAATTTCAACGGGCATGTTGGCCACTCGTGCAGGATATCTGAAAGACGCATTTAAATCAACTACTAACAGCAAGCAGCAGATCGAGAAGTAGATTCCGTTGGATATGGTAGCTAGTCATGCACCTCACCAAGAGTCTCATCAATGCAACTTTCTAGAATTGTTCCAAGTGGCAATTGTAGATCGTGGGAAGTGGAAAAGCACAGAGGATCGAGACCTCAATAAAAACCCATGGATTGTAATGAGAGGGGGGTTGGCAAACGACAGTTTGGCTATATATTCTTGTAAATTCTTCCAAAGTATTGAATACAAAATCTTGGGCTCTTATTTTTTGGTTTTTTTGTACTAAGAAAGATCTGTTCTCCACCAAGTGGTATCAGAGCTAGTAGTTCCTGAGCGTATAGCAGATCACCGAAGGAGAGGCAGTTACACCAAGACCTATGGAAGGGGCTTGGAATCGGGTGAGCAGAATGCCTCCAAGGAGAAATCCTATTGGTGGGAGAGGCATGGCAAAGGTAGAAGATGTTCGAGCTTTGCAATGGAAAATGTAAGCTCTGCAAGAAGAGACGAAGGTAGTGAAGAGGAAGATGATGAAGAAGAAGACCAACCAGAGGAAGAAGAAGAAGTAGTAGATCCTGCTCAGGCTAGACTATACAAAGCCATATCCCAGATTGAGAAGAGGCCAAAGATGGAGGTTTCCACATATTCTGGGAACCTTAAGCCAGAGGAATTGATCGACTGGATCAACGATCTGGAAGAGTACTTTGAGTACGAAGTGGTTGAGGACCCTGATAGGGTCAGATTCACAAAGACCAAATTGAAAGGTCATGCTAGCATTTGGTGGAAGGGAGTGCAGCTGGAGCGAAATAAAAGAGGGAAAGAAAGAATAACTAAGTGAGAACGGATGGTAGAAAAGCTAAAGAGGCAGTTCATCCCTGGTGATTATGAGTTAGACCTACTGAAGAAAATGCAAGGATTGAGGCAATCAAGCAAGTTTGTGAAATAATACACAGAAGAATTTCATAAAATAATGATTAGAACAGGACACTCAAAGGCCAACAAGGAGAAGGTAGCCCGTTACATCAATGGGTTACGAGCAAGCATTCAGGAAGAACTAAGTCTAGTCCGGATGACCACCATAGAGGACGCTTACCAATTTTCTTTAAAGGTTGAAGAGAAGCTCAATAGGAGGTTTGAAAACAAAAAAAGAGGAAGAGGTCATGGAGGAAGGACCAGTGGAAGGAACAATGGAAGAAGAAATGAAGAATCTCAATAAAATGGAGAAAGTAGCAACAATCAAGAACAAAGGAGAGAAAATACAGATCGCTCCCGTAATCAGAATAATGGTTACCGAGGGGGAAGAGGCCAAGCTGGACGTGGAAAAGGAAGAGGAAGGTTCCGAGGGACTTGCTTCCAGTGTTGTGAAGAGGGACATCACCAATATGAATTCCCATAGCAGCGAGAAAGAAATAATCGAAGGCCGAAAGGAAATGCTAGAGTAGCAGTCGTGGATGAAGATGCTGGGTCTGAGCACTTTGAAGAAACTGAGAGAGGAGAAGTAATGATTGCAATGAGAGTACTAATGAATGAAGAGGGAGCTACAGATTAGAGGAAAAGCTTATTCTACATAAGGTGTAAATACATGGGTAAGATTTGCAACATTATCATTGACAACGATAGCACAGATAACCTGGTTTTGAAGGGAATGGTTACAAAGCTACAACTGGAGAAAAAGAAACACCCACATCCATATCGGATTGCGTGGTTGTAGAAATACCATAAGGTTTTGGTCAATGAATAGTGCCTAGTAAATTTCAGTATTGGGAATTACCGTGATTAGGTTTTGTGTGACATTCTGCCCATGGATGCGTGCCATTTACTGTTGGGAAGGCCATGGTAGTTTGACAAGAGTGCAGTTCATGATGGTCATGCCAACACCTATTCCATGACCAAGAATGGAATGCATCATAAGCTGAAGCCCCTAAAGGAGGTGGAAGAAAAGGTATGTGGTAGTGCGAGAATTTTCTTGGTTGACAAAAGAAAATTTCTAGATGATTTAAAGCATGAACATATGTGTTATGCATTAATTCCTAGAATCAGGAATACAGAATGCAAATATGCCCCAGTAGAAGTCCAAGGTCTGTTGAGGGAATTTCTAGATATCATATCTGATAATGTGCCTGAGGGTTTACCCCCAGTAAGAAAAATTAGTCACCATATTGATTTGGTGCCAGGGTCAAGCTTGCCCAATAAAGCTGCACATAGAATGACACCTATAGAAACTGAAGAACTAAACAGGTAGGTCCAGGAGTTGCTAGAGAAAGGGTTGATTAGGGAGAGTCTTAGCCCATGTGCAGTACCTACAGTACTAGCACCCAAGAAGGATGGAGAGTGGAGAATGTGCACAGAATCTTGAGCCATCAACAAGATAACAATAAAATATAGATTTCCACTGCCAAGGATGGATGACATAATGGACTGTTTGAGTGGAGCCAAGTACTTCACCAAAATTGATCTCAAGAGTGGTTACCACCAGATCCATTTCATGGAAGGATATGAGTGGAAGACAACCTTCAAGACAAGAGAGGGCTTGTATGAGTGGTTGGTCATGCCATTTGGGCTGTCCAATGCACCAAGTACCTTCATGCGACTGATGAATGAGGTACTGAAGGAGTTTTTGGGAAAGTTTGTCATTGTTTATTTAGATGATATATTAATATTCAGTAGAACCCTAGAGGAACACCTGATTCACATCAGGAGGGTTTTTGAAAAGCTACGAGAGGAGCAGTTATTAATAAATCTGAAAAAGTGTAATTTTGTTAAGAAAGAATTAGTATACTTGGGATTTGTAATCTCAGAAGAAGGTCTAAAAATAGACCCAGAGAAGGTGAGGGCTATCATAGAATGGCCTACCCCAAGAAGCACAACAGAGGTAAGATCATTTCATGGTCTAGCCAGCTTTTATAGGAAGTTTATAAGAAACTTCAGTAGCATTTGTGCACCCCTCACAGAAACAATGAGAGGGGATAAGAAAGAGTTCAAGTGGACCTTAGGGGCTGAAAGGAGCTTTGATGCATTAAAGAAAAAGGTCACGTAACAGCCTGTTTTGGCATTTCCAGACTTTAACAAAGTATTCCAGGTCGACTGTGATGCCAGTGGCAGTGTAATAGGGGCTGTACTGAGCCAAGAAGGTAGACCTGTAGCTTATTTCAATGAAAAGCTCAATGATGCTCGTAAAAAGTATTCAATTTATGACCACGAATTTTATGCTATATTTCAGGATCTAAAGAAGTGGAGGCATTATTTGTTGCCAAAAGAGTTTGTTCTATTTACTGATCATCAGGCATTGCAGTACATCAACAACCAAACAAAACTGAATCAGCGGCACATGAAGTGGGTAGAGTTTCTCCAAAGCTATAACTTTGTGTTAAAGCACAGGAGCGGGAAATCAAACAAAGTTGCATATGATTTAAGTAGAAGGCAAAATCTGCTGATTGAAATGATAGTGGAAGTAGTAGGATTTGAAGAACTAAAGGGTCTTTATCCTGAAGATCTTGATTTTGCAGCAGCCTGGACGACTTGCTTGGCACCTGTTACTATGGACAGGACAAAATGGTTAGATTTCCTAATCCAAGATGGAATGCTATTCAAGGGAAGTAAATTATGCATTCCAAGGAGTTCCATGCAGGAGAACTTAATCAAGGAAAAGCACAGCGGAGGACTAGCTGGGCATTTTGGTCAGGATAAGACCATTTCCCTGGTGAATGAAAATTACTACTGGCCATAACTTTATCAAGATTTGAGAAAGTTTGTGCAAAGTTGTAGAATATGCCATATGGAAAAGGGCGTAAGGCAAAACACAGGATTATACCATTCTTTACCTATACCTGAGAGGCCGTGGGAGGACATAAGCATGGATTTTATTCTTGGATTGCCGAGAACACAGAGGGGAAATGACTCTGTATTTGTGGTGGTTGACCGATTCTCCAAAATGGTACATTTTTTTCCTTG
Organism: Wollemia nobilis; assembly: GCA_028583015.1. NCBI lineage: Eukaryota > Viridiplantae > Streptophyta > Pinopsida > Araucariales > Araucariaceae > Wollemia > Wollemia nobilis. The sequence goes on along the minus strand of JAQPPZ010002937.1, from coordinate 9,707,245 downwards.
CCAGAAGACAAGTGATGCAGTTCACATTGTAGAATTATTTTTCAAGGAAGTGGTATGACTTCACGGTCTACCAAGAAGCATAGTTTCTGACAGAGATACAAAGTTTGTTGGGTATTTTTGGAGAACATTGTGGAAGAAGCTGAAGACAGATCTGAAATTCAGTTCTGCATACCACCCACAAACTGATGGATAGACAGAGGTGGTAAATAGAAGTCTGGGTAATTTTCTAAGATGCTTGATAGCAGATAAACCCAAGGGATGGGATTTAGTTTTGCTACAGGCAGAATTTGCATGCAACAATTCTATCAATAAGAGAACAAAAAAATATCCATTCCAAATCATATATGGAAATAGTTCGAGAAACATTTTTGAGCTGAGAAAATTAGATAAAGGAGAAAAGTGCAATGCAGAGGCTGAGGAATTCACAAAACAGATGAGAAGCCTGCATGAAGAAGTAAAGAAACAAATTGCAAAAATGAATACTCAGTATAAAGCAAGATCAGACCAAAAGCGGCGGTTCAAAGAGTTCAAAGTGGGAGATGAAGTCATGATCCATCTCAGAAAAGAAATATTTCCAGCCAAAACTTACAAAAAATTGAAGATGAAGAAGTTTGGGCCATGCAAAATACTAGAAAAATGGGATTCAGGCAATGCATATGAAGTGGAATTGCCAAGTGGGCTTGACATTTCACCTGTTTTTAACATATCTGATTTAGTAGAATACCATGAAGGAGATAGTACAGAGGCACCAAGCACATAATTGTGGAACATTCTAGCGTCTAGCCCAACCAAAGAAGAGATAGAGGAAATATTAAATACTCGTGAAGGCAGAAGCACAAGGAACAAACAATATTCTGAGTATTTGATCAAGTGGAAAGGTAGACCTATAAAAGATACAACTTGGTTATCAAAAGTCGAGGTTGACCACCTGGGTATTCCTCCCAAAGATCCGAAGTGAGGATCACTTCTCAATCCACCCCAGGTGTCTGATGCAGGAGCATCCAAGGGCAGCAAAGCAATCAGGCATCAACCAAACTTTTGTTGTTATTTTTTTTTTCTAAGTGTTGCAATGTTATTTTTCTAAGTGTTGCAAGTAAAAATATGTGTCACGATATCGCGACACAAAAGTGTCGCGATATCATGACCAAAACTGAAGATAGGGGAGTAGCGGACAAACTGTCACGATTTCGTGACATGTCACGAAATCGCGACCCAAGGCAGGAAACCAGAGGCACCGAGACCAAAGGTCGTGAAATCGTGACATGTCATGATTTTGTGACATGTCGCAAAATCACGACCGCCGAAGGAGAAACGAAGGCACAGAGACCAAAGGTCACGAAATCATGACATGTCGCGATTTCATGACATGTCACGAAATCGTGACCGCCGAAGGAGAAATGAAGGCATGAAGACCAGAGGTCGTGAAATCGTGACATGTCATGATTTCGCGACATGTCATGAAATTGTGACCGTCGAAGGAGAAATGAAGGCACGGAGACCAGAGGTTGCAAAATCATGACATGTCACAATTTCATGATCGAAATGGCAAAACAGAGGTCGATAGAAAAAATGACGTGATATCGTGACATGTCGCGATATCGTGGCCAAAACGAAGAGAGAAGGTGCAGAAGGAAAATGGTCATGATATCGCAACATGTCACGATATCGCGACCAAACAGAAAGACACGCACTTCCAGCTTTCATAAAGACGTCCCTACATGTGTAGCAAGTTAGAGGCAGTGAAGCAGCAGTTCCAAAGGAGGATTTCAACGGGCATGTTGGCCACTCGTGCAGGATATCTGAAAGACGCATTTAAAGCAACTAACAACAAGCAGCAGATTGAGAAGTAGATTCCGTTGGATATGGTAGCCAGTCACGCACCTCACCAAGAGTCTCATCAATGCAACTTTCCAGAATTGTTCCAAGTGGCAATTTTAGATCATGGGAAGTGGAAAAGCATAGAGGATCAGGACCTCAATAAAAACCCATGGATTGTAATGAGAGGGGGGTTGGCAAATAGCAGTTTGGCTATATATTCTTGTAAATTCTTCCAAAGTATTGAATGCAAAATCTTGGGCTCTTATTTTCTGGTTTTTCTATACTAAGCAAGATCTGTTCTCCACCACTATCACAATGATCATCATTTCCATGGGTTTAGTAGCAGTGAAGATGAAGATGATCCATTCAAAATTGGTGAAGAAACAGATTCAAAACAAGAGTGTGATGAAGAAGGAAGTGATGCAGAAGCAAATTGGGAGCAGAAATTGATTTTAGACCTGAGTAAAAAGTTTGAGGATGTAGAAGATATAATCACCAGCTTGAAAGTTCAAGCAGAAGATTACAAGAAATTTTTTGAAGATCTCGAAATGCAATCATCTAGGAAAACAAGATATTGCAGCATGCTAGAAAAAGAAATTGACGGTTTAAGAATGCAAACAGAAGAAATGAGTAATAAAGTCGATATATACAGCAAAGATGAAGAGGAATCTAACAAAGTTGTTAGCAATCTGAAGATGAAAATAGAAGAGTTCAAAAAGAGTGAAGAAACTCTCAAGTCTCAGATCAAAGAGAAAGAGACTGTTTGTTGCAAACAAAAAGAAGAGATTGTTTCATTGAAGAAACAACTAGAAGAGGCCAATACAACTCTTAAAATCAAAGATGAGCACAACAATCAAGAAAAGAAGAGCGTCTACCTTGACAAAGCAAGTAAGTGTTCTAGTAGTGATAGTGAAAGTTCTTCAAGTGATAATGAAAATGAGATGTTGTTCATATCAAAAAAGAGGAAGAACCAAAACATAGATTCATTATCATGAAATGTCTTAGATGTGGAAATTTTGGTCACCTTGAGGATGATTGCACAAATAATGAATTGGTTGCTAGTATGTATGAGGATGCTTCAAAAAATGATAAGGAAGATGCATGTATGGTTTTTGAAAAGGGTAGCACCTCTAGTGATAAGAAATCTGAAAAAGGCTTTGATGATTCTAAAAGCAAACATATAGAGGAAAGTGAAGTAGATCTTAAAGGTGAACTTATTAGTGCTCTTAGTGCTTTGAAAAAGGAAAGAAAGAAGAATGCTAGACTCAAGGATAAGTTAGATGAATGTTGTATGGAGAGAGATGAACTTATAGAAAGTCTTGATGTCTCTATGGCTAAGGCACAAGAACTCAAGAATGAGTTAGAATCTAAGGTGCGTGAGTATAGTGAATTAGAACAGAAAATGGCTTCGTTGAAAGAGGAAAATAAAGAGTACAAGGATAAGTTGTACAAGTTTCAAGAAAGCTCCAAAAAGGTTAAATCTCTTATCAAAGGTCAAAGAAAGACAACAAATAAAACAGGTCTTGGTTTTGTTAAGCCACACAAGAAACAAGTTGGAGAGTCTAGTAAGAGACTCCAAAAGGAAGAGAGTTCTAATGAGGAAAGTATTTCAGATCATGAGTCCTTGAATGATAGATGCATAGAAATAGAAAACAAAATTCAGAATGAGAAGAAGGAGAAGTTTTCAGGACCTAAGAAGTCAAATAAAGGAAAGTTTCAAGGCAGATGTTTTGCTTGTCACAGGTTTGGTCACATGGTTGTACATTGCATGGCTCAAGTGAAGAAGGTAAATAACAGTTTCAGAAGTGGTGATTTCTTTTATGGGTATTGCTACTCTTGCAATCGGTTTGGGCACAAGGCAGTTCATTGCAAGGCAAATAACAGGAACAGGTTTAGTCAGAACAGGTGGATTCAAAGAACAGGTATGCCTCAAAGAAATAACATTGTTACTTGTTACAAGTGCAACAATGAAGGTCACATAGCTAGACAGTGTAGAGCTGAACTTCCAAGGTACAGGAACAAAAACAGTGGTATGAACAGGTCCAAGGATCAAGGCATGGCTAAGAACAAGAACAGTGACAGAAATAGGAACAGGAATATGGACAAAGAGTTCAAGAGAAGGCCCGACAAGGAAGTTATAGATGCTGATGATGATCAGTGCCTAATGGGAGTTTTACTCCCACCCCAGAATTAATCACCTCAATAGGAGGTGGGGGAGGGACTAAGCTAAGAGGCTCATTCTTAGTCCCGAGCCCCAAAGGTGGCCCTTTGCCATTGATGACAAAGGGGGAGAGATATGAGTAAGGGGGAGAGCTTCAAGTGAAGAGGAAAGCTTCAAGTCAGGGGGAGCAAAACTTCAAAGGTAGATTCTCAGTTGTGGGTTTCAGTTTTGGCTCTTAAGAAGTGTTTTTCAGTAAAGGTTTGCCATCAATGACAAAGGGGGAGATTGTTGGCAATTTTGGGTACATTGGGTACATTGCCTTTGCTCAAGTGTTGATGTTGTCATTGATGTCAAGAAGCGGAAGGGTTTTTGTGAAAACCAAGGTAGACAAAATAAAAGGTTTTATTTAAAACCATGGATACCAGATTTGAAATGGGTTTTTCTTAAAACCCAAGTTGGCTCTTCGTTTCGTTGAAAAAGGTGCCCCGGTGATGAAGATATTTAATTTTAAATATTTAGTTTAAATTTTATTTATTTAAAATTTAAATATTAAAATTAAATTGAAAGGGCCGACGTGTTTGGAAATGCATCATAGTGCATATAAAATAAGGCAATGGAAATCTTTAATGTTGGATGGAATGTGTTCGATATTATTCTCTGTGCTTTTCGATTTCGACATCAAAGCCCATGCTGCGAGGAGGAAGGTTGCCGAGTCGAATCCCATGAAGTCCCAGCTTGCAAAAGGAGTCACATCTTCTACTGCACAGTTTTTGGAGCCAATTCAGGTGTGTTAGTGTGTGTGCGGCATTCATCATATGATGATTTCAGTGAAGCGAGCAATATAGGAAAGAAATCTGTTTGGACAGCAAGCGAGCGAGGTGTGTATGCAATTTCAAATTCGTAAAATCATTTTGAGACGGCAGCAGGTATTGGCGAGAGCATTCTGGGGATGTGCTGATTTCAAAAAGAGATCACCTTGGAATTTGAAAGATCGCCATGAAATTTGAAAGATCGCAATGATTTGAAGCAAGTCTGAGAGATCGCAGGGATTCACAGCATATCTGAGAAATGGCAGTGATTGCTGAGACACCGTGAGAACAAATATGCATTGCAGTATCTAAGAGGACGTGTAGTCCATGTGGCTCTTAAGCCAGAGCTAAGGATTATAAGCGGATGGGTACTGTTGTCGATATTAATTGCCGTGCAATTCGCTTTCGACTTCGAGCTCCAGCGCCAAGAAGGAGGCGCACGTGGTGGACAAACTCCGTTGTGACAAGTTAGTCGTTGCGCCAAGGAAGAATTCTGTTCAGAGGTAAGAGGGAGGTCCGTCATCCTCTCTCACATAGGCATGGATAGCCCATGCGGTTTAGCCAAGCGTCTTGGCTGAAGGAGACAGCGGATCAAATCACGCCGAATCCCCTTTTAGGGGAGTAAGAGGTATTCTCATGTGCTCAAATTTTTGCGAAAAGAATAGCAATTAGATATTAATATTTTGATTGCTAAGGTTAGCCTTGGGAGGTATAAGGTTAGCAAAAATTAATATTTTTTATATAGTTTTTGTTAAAAGTAATGGAGTTGATAAGGTGAATATAAGAAATATGTTATGTATGATTTGTTGAATAAGGTTGAAAGATGAAGACATAGAACCTTGATTATATTTGGACCAAGGAATATTCTTGAGGAAATGTTAAAGAAATATGTTGTCTACTAACCTTCTTGAGTTTGGCAAAAGGTGGTTATGGTTATGACAGATTTGTGAGATCTTCTTCATCTTCAATAAGGTATGGGCACATTCTTCTTATGAGTATGATTGGTGTATGTTTTCCTGAAATAAGATTGGAGTGAAAAGGTATACAACAAGGTTTCCTTTGGTTGGGTGTAAATCCTATTTTCTGGTTTGTTGAAGACTACTTATGCATTGTTATCATTGATGAGAGTTTTGGTGAATGCATAATTCTGGTTTGAGGTAGTGGAAGCATTGTGCACTAGGGTTTATGTTTGTGAGTCTTGATACTTGCTTTGAGTTGGTGAAACCCTTGGATGGCTGTTTTGAGGTTGATGGTTGAGTTGCTTCCATAGAGGTTGTTTGATCAAGTTATTGCTTTTACTTGATTCATGATATTGGGCTTACTCCATTGAGTTGATTTGAACAAGTTATTCTTTGCATTTGGTGATATTGTGTGGGTGGCTGTTTTGTTCAAATATATTTGGAGGGAAAAGGATTTCTACTTGTTTCCTTTTCTTGTGATGATTGGTTGAATGCTTCAAGGTTAATGTTGAGTTGAATGATGTTGGTTAAACCTTGTCTTTGAGCATTGTTGTTGAAGCCCTAATTGGTTGAGAAAAGATATTGGTTGTTGGAAAGAACATGAGTATCATTGTTATATGAGATATTGCTTGGTTGGCAATTGTTGGGTTGTGTTTCATGTTCTTGAGAAAAGCATATTACATCTATCTTATTCTTATGAGATTTGAGATTGAGTTGAGATTGAGATTGGGAGTTAAGTATAGAACATATTGAGTCTCTAACAATTCTCTTTATGCTTCTATGAGGTTGATGAATCACATTGGGTCTCTAACCATTCTCTTTGTGGGTTCATGCCAAGCAAGTTTTACTTGATGAACTTGTGAGCAGGTTTTGGACAGGTTCCATTGGGGACTTGTGAGCAGATTTGGACAGGTCCTAGCAAAGGACTTGTGAAGCTGAGTTTGATAGTTCTATCAGAGAACTTGAGGACAGAGGTGCTTTGGTTCTATGAGAAGAACCTGAGGACAAATTTGTGCTAGACCAAAGGATGTGTTTAGTGCAGATTCGAGGACCAGCTTTTGAGGTGATAGAGTTGAGGACAGAGGTCTCCAACTAGAGCAGGGAAGACAGGTGTCTTCTATGGATAGAGTTCCATTTTCTAAGGGCAACGGAGGCAGAGGTCTTCTAGAGGATCACCAGCTAGAGCAGAGGTAGGGGAAGGTATCTCCTTTGAGTAGAGGCTCATAAATTCAGATTGGGGGAAGGTATCTCCTTTGAGCCGAGGCTCATAAACATTGTAATTGGGAAGGTTTCCCAAAGAACTTTGAGATAAATTTTAGAGAAAATTTTTGTGGATGAACCACGTTGAAATTGTTGTCACTTTGTGGATGATCTTGTGCATTGTTTTGATATTGCTTTGGATATGTTGCTTTACTGTTTTGAAGTATAAAGGAAAAGTAAAAAGTGGTCTTATATTGTTCACCCCACCCCTCTCAGTATAAGCTTGTGTTCTTCATTCATATAAATCAAAATTTTCATATATAATAGCTTAGATTCATTATGGCCAACCTAGGATTATGAATGATCGAGTATAAAATGAACACACCAAAACCATTCTCAACCTAGGCATGGAAACTGCCACTCAAAATTTCCTGGTGAACCCACCATCCATAAAAAATTCACCCTTATACCCCTCCCCCGAGAGGCATGACCTTCAAAGGGCCTCTTAGTCCGAGGTATTATCCCATCCTTCTCGCATCCCCCTTCTAGGCATGAATCCTATAGCCTGAAGGTAAGGATGCAAAAAATTTTGAGCAGTACATTTTGGTGAACCCGACGTGAAACTAAAACCTTTTGAAAACAATCCAAAAAAAAAATATTATTAAAAACATCTAGAATCATCAGACAAACAATTAAAGTTGCATATCATATTTAGATGGTAGATTATAATAAAAGACGAGCTGTCACCATTAATGTTGAAAATCAATTAACAACCATAGAGATTACGTCTGTGCTTAGAGTACCTCAAACGAATAGAGTCCAACCTTTATGGGATGAACATGATAGGAGATTGGATATTATTTCATCTAGATCAACCGAACTTAGGCAAATCAAGAGGTTTGTCCTAGATAGAATCCTGGATCCTGATCAAGTAACCTTATATCATGAACTTTAGAGAGCTTACCATATGTGGTTAGCAGATAAAAGAGCACTTGTGTCTTATGAATTGTACACCTTTGAAGAATACCTTGAGAATGCAGTTGTAGTACATAAGTTTCTATCTCATATAGAGGATCAAGAAGTCATTCTTACGGATAGAAAAATATGGAATAGAGTTCCTAGAGCTGTGTTATATCGAGAATATTGCCATGAACTTTATTTCTACAGGTCAGAATCTGAGACAAATCATATTACTATAGCACACTTTGTCAAATTTTTTAAAAACCATTTCCAATTTGAAGAGGAGCATTTCATGACTCCTGATGAACTTGATCCTATCAATGATATCCATAAATTATTTATAGAAAACTAAGTTATTATTTTATTATTGTTATTCCTTTTGCAACTAGAATGCTATTTGTTATCTTTATAATAATATTATAAAACACAAAAACACAAAAACAATATAAAAACAAAACAAAAAATCAAAACATTTCCTTTTTATAGTAGGTATATAATTAAAATATATACCTCTCAAACCTATCGCATATATATATATATATATAAATATATATATATTTGCTAAAATCTAAGTTTAAGCACAATGCCTAGACTTAGGAATGGAAAACAAACTGAAGAAGAAGAATATTGGTTAGGAAAACTATTAAATAACCTGGATGTCCTTCCTGAAGATCAATTTTAGGAAGAAGAAATCCTAGATTAGTAAGAAGAAGAGCTTGTTGTAAGAAATGAACAAGAAGAAAATAGAGAGGAAGGATCCTCATCCCCTAAAATGTCTCTGGGAGGAGCTGTTACTTTTGAAAACATGGAACAATTCTGGAAGTTCCTTAATACTAATATTGGTGTACTTAATATATCAGTCTATATGGACAAGGATAAAATTAGTGACACTCAAGCAACTCTAGAAGACGTATTTCACACATGCACTAATCCCTTGTACTTTATCGATCAAGAAAGTGATCAAGCTGGACCATCCAATTTGGATATGGCAGCTATAATCCAGAACATGCAACAACAACATGTTACCCAACCATCTAAAGTGCCTGTTAGAAAGCCTAGGGTCATTCCCGCACAAAATAAACCCTCATTTACTGCTATATTTTGCCAAGCCATTGAGCAATATACCTCAAATCAGCAAAAACCCAAAACAAAACCAAACACCAATTACCAACATATGGGATACAATGTAATACTACTAAAAATCCTCTTCATAATACTCTTCCTACCAACGCTTTGCATAATAGCAATATAGCATCTAATCCTTATACACTATCATACGCTCATAAATCCTATACCTATGGCCCACCAAACCAATATTGTGGACAAACTAGTAATCTTGAAACCATGGTGAGATAGTTAGTTTCCCGCATGGATCAGATAGATCCCTACCGTCCCTCGTACAATTATCGAGAGATGTGTAGTCAACCTTTAGATCCTATAGTTGTAGCACAACCGTATCCTAAACATTTTCCTATGCCTGTCTTGCCCATATATAAAGGAACCGAAGATCCCATAGAGCATCTTCATATGTTTAGGATAACATGTCATGATATATCGTATGATGACTTATTATTGCTAAAAATGTTCCAAAAAAGTTTAGGAGGAATGACATTAGAGTGGTATTATCAATTACCCACTAATTCTTTGAGGAAATTTGAAGAGACTGCTGAGTCTTTTGTGCATCAATTTAGTGCCTACATTGAAAGGCATGTGACCATTAAAGACTTTTACAACTTAAAATAAGACAAAGATGAATGTTTTGTCGATTTCCTAGATAGGTGGAGACAATTGATAGGAAAATTGCACTTTGTGTTACCTTATAGGGAGATGTTGGACATATTTATTAATAATTTACAAGACCAACTATCTTATGAATTTTCAACTGCTACCTTAACCACCTTTGATCAGGCTATAGACTTAGCCCGAAGAGTGGAAGATGCTCTCATTAGGAGAGGTCAGCTTAAAAAGAAAGATGATGAGAAAACATCCGGAAATCAATATAAAAATAAACAAGTTGTGGGTGATGGAGTCACTGATAGTAGAAATATTGCTACTATTAATGTTGTGAAGACAACAGAGAAGTTTATACTGAAACCTCCCGATAAACCTCCTCGAGAATTTACTAGGTTAAATCAACTTTTATCAACCATTCTCCCACAATTATTAGAACGAGGTTTGATTCAATTACTAACTATCCGGGAACCTGATCCAACTATACCCGGATACAGAGCTGATTTACATCGTGACTTCCATAGAGGACCTGGACACACTACCAACTCTTGTAAAATATTAAAACATAAAATATAGGACCTGATTGATAACAATGAGATGGAGGTACAAGCCTTTCAACCTAAGAAAAATCCTCCTAATAATACTCAAAAGAACATTCCTCAAAACCAGAATCAGAATGCCAATCAATCATTGGACATATTTCAACATCCTTTACCAAAGCATGGCAAGGAAGTGACTAATCAAATTGAACATCATAATGTTCCCCCTCCTACCCGATATGTAGGAACTATTAGTGGGCATTTACCTACTCATGAGCCAAAAATATTTGACACAACCTTATCCGTGGTTACAACTAGGCCTCTATACAATATCCAGACACCTAATATTAGTGTTATAGAATATGATATTGAGAGTGATATGGAAATCACATCAAATCAATCGAATATCTCTGAAGATGATTCGAAACCTATTCTCCATATCACAAGTCATATGGTCCTAGAAGAACCATTTCCAAGAAGATTCACTACTAGACCATCGTCTCACCAATTACTTTCTAATGAGCAAGCCATAAATGCTAGACCAAGACCCATTCATCATCCGCAGAATAATATTGTGGGTACCATCGGAGCTGTTACTAGACAACAGGCTCAAAAATCTCAACATGATCAAATGCACAACGATGGATCAACTCCATTTGTTTTGAAAGTTCCTAATAAAGGGAATCAGACACCTAATGTGCAACCTAAACCTCCTTATAATATTAATGAGCAACTATCAAACATTACAGCTAGAATTTACCTTTTGGACCTTTTAAGATCCTCTCCTACACATAGAGATGAATTAATGCTCACATTAAGCCAGATGATGGTACCACAAGACATTCAACCCAAAGCCATGGATAATACTATAATAACTCATGAATTTGATTGTATTGACTTTCGGGATAGAGACATACCTCAAGATAGTTTACATAAGGATAACCCCTTATATATTACTGCCTTAATTGGATATGTAGTAGTTAAACGAGTCTTGATTGATAATGGTTCATCTTTAAACATCTTCACTTTTGACTTCTACCAAATATTTGGGTTTAGAAGTGATGAAATGAAAAGAACTGATATGATCATAAAAGCCTTCAATGACGAAACACAAGAAACATGTGGAGTTATTACCATTCCATTACAGGTTGGTCTAAGAACCTTGGATACGATCGTGTTTATTGTACATTGCTCTACATCATACAATATACTCTTGGGTCACCCTTGGATCAATGCAATGTGATCCATTCCCTCAACTTTACATCAATGTGTTAAATTCGAATTTAAGAATCAGTTGGTTACCATCCATGGTGATCCTAGACCCTTTGATATGTGTGCTTTGGTAGAACCTGTTGGAGTTCAATTTTGCCCTACTTTATCATCCACACATCCGAATTCTCATTATCCATCCAAGCATGTGAAACACACACCCACAATGCCATCTACTCCTTCTATGTTAGTTCTACCTCTACATACATCTCAACCATCCTCTAAACAAATTACATTAGGACCTCAAAAAAATCCTAATCCCACAACCAAGGCTTCTTGTTTTACTCCTATCACTTCTATCCCTATAAAAGACTCATCCATCGAAATCTCTACAACATCTACATCCACTAAATGCATATGTAGGAAATGTTCCTTCTACCTCTTATGCTCTTACTGATGAGCTCTTACCCATTTTATCTAAAATTCTTATATCAGAGCAAACGAATGCTGCTATGCAAGATTCCCTTATCTTAAGTAATTTTCCACCATCTCCTCATACCTTGGGTCTCCCACAGCCTATGGGAAGTATTTACCAAGTTGGGAGTTGTGCTTTTATTTATAAGGGATATGATTGGGGTAGAATACCTAGAAACAACAAGACTCATTATGATGGATATGCTCGATGTTATTTTACTAATGAGTATATTAAAGCCAAATATATAATGCTTAAACTGGGATATAAATGGAAATGTTTGGGACCTTTCAAAAATGGCATGAAAGAACCCTTTGAGGTAGAACCATGGCCTGCCCGATGTGGTGTGGGCCTATTTCCTAGTAAAGGTCAGACCTTCCCATTTGAGGATGATGACCATGTCATATGTTACCAAGATTATTTAGATCAATGTGATGTTTTGCGTTTAATGAATAAGCTATTTACATATAATATGCTATCTATAGCCTACCCTGATATGATTGCCAAATCCAACGATGAGTTGGAGGGAGATATCTTCCATGATGTCTCCGTTGAGGAATTATTATATCATGAATTTTATTTTGATGGCTCTATACCTAGTATAGCCCAGCTTGAGGCCACGACTCCTCAAGATGAATTATCCAAACTAACCTTGGAAGAATTACAATAATTGGGCGTTTCACCTACCCCACCTAATTTTGAGAAAAATCTACACATGGAAGTAGAAAATGTCATAAAAATTAACATTGGAACTGAGGGTAATCCTCACATAATCAACATTGGATCAGAATTGAGTCAAGAAAAATAGGATAAATATATTGCATTTCTTAAATAATATGAAGATGTATTTGCTTTGACATATGAAGATATGCCGAGATTAGACCCTTCTGTAGTTATGCATCACCTAGTAGTCCATTCGGATGCTAAACCTGTTAAACATAAACTTAGAAAAATGCATCCTAAAGTGGCCTTACTGGTCAAAGGGGAGTTAGAAAAACTCTTAAATGTTATTTTTATACAAGCCATTGATTATTCTAAATGGATCTCGAATGTAGTTCCAATAACTAAGAAAGAAGCTACTAAGGTTTTGGTTTGCACAGACTTTAGAGATATTAATGCTGCATGCCCTAAAGATGATTTTCATATTCCCAATATGGATCAGATCATTGATTTTACTGCTGGTAGTGGAATGATATCCTTAATGGATGGATTTCCTGGTTATAATCAGATCAAGATAACTCCTAAAGATTAGGCTAAAACAACCTTTATTACCCCTTGGGGAACCTTTTTTTGGAAAGTGATGCCATTTGGTTTAAAGAATGCAGGTGCAACCTATCAACGAGCCATGACTTACATATTTCATGATATGATGCATGATATACTACATGATTATGTAGATGACATTATAGCTCGTTATACTGAAGAATATGACCCTTTAGATGATTTGAGAAAAGTATTTAATCGGTTAAGGGAATATCTTATCTGATTGAATCCAGCAAAATGTAACTTCGGAGTTAAGTTTGGTAAATTATTGGGGGTTATAGTTTCTTTACGTGGCATCGAAATTGACCCTCTTGTTGAGTGGTATTTTCACCCAATTGTGAAAGTACACTCTCCCTTAGGATTTGGATTCCAAATCCCCTCTTGCAAAGAAGTTAAACGAACAACTTCTCCAAGGTCTCCGTTATATTAGCATTTGCATATGTGCATTAGTAATCTCAAATAAAGATATTCGATTTAAATGCTTGGAACACCTTAGTGATTGCAAGTAACTCGTAAACAAGGGGCAATGTTGGTTTATTTTACCATGAAACTTTAGTGATTGTTCATTGAACCAAAATAAATCAAATGTGAGTTGGCCCTCATATGACCACGATGTAGTGCTTTAATTCCTTTTATCTTGATGGTTTTAAAGTAGATTTTATCTTGCATTAAATCCTCAATGATGAATAAGGTCTTCACATGTAGCTTCAAAATGTCACTTTAACTTATCCCTCTTAAATGAAATCAAATTTTCATCAAGATGAACAATTAAGTGCTTTAAGGAAAAGACCTTCAATGTAATACTCAAATTACCCCTCTTTCGTAAAATTAGAATTTTTATGAAGAAAGGGTAATTTTAGGCCCAAAATGGAGATTTGTGAAAATGCCATAAAACATAACTCCTTCAATGAAATTGGAATTTCCATGAAGGGAATGTCATCATAGGCTCATGAGTGCAAAACAAAACTGGAAAAATGAAATTTGACCTTAAAATGGAAATTTTCTATTTTCGGATTTTTAAAATCTGTAACAAAACAACAACTTCTATGAATTTTTAAAAATACTAAACAAGTCCGAAAATGAAATTTCAAAGTGCGTATTAGAAGTCTGAACTATAACCTACGCAATGGTGAAATTATTTTTAGATTTTGACATTTTTTTAATGTTTATTTTAATGCCTGAAAATAAGGAAAAGTTCTGAAATTAAAATCTTTGAAACAGAAAATTAAAAATTTGCATCAAAATAATTGTTGAAAATGCAGCAATGCAAAAGCTCCTTCAGTTTGATAGCACCCCGTCCTGCAAAACCGAATACGTGAGAGTTTCGTACATGCAACCTAGCCTATTTGACCTGCAAAACAAACACAATCAAAGTAAACTAGGTGTTGGCTCCTAGGGTTTAAATAATTTCCAGATTGTAGACATTCACATGAAATAACCCAAAACAATGGCATAAATTTCACATACAAATCTGAAATTTGGAAGGAGAAACATAAAACAATTAAAATGGAGCATGCAGAAAATTTCTCATTCTTTCTTGCTAACAAGGCCTGAAATTTCTGAAGAGAAGCTTTAACATTCCAATTAAAATCCAAGTTTTACAAATGCGGCCATCTGGCCATGCCCAAAAGTTCCGTCCTTGTATCTGCCTACACTTCTGCTATTTAAACATTCTGTTGCTGCTCTCGGCTGCTCTGCGACGCTTCGTTTCATTTCCCATGACGCTTCGCTTCATTTTCCCGCTTTTTGGTGTTTTTTGACCTTTCGCTTGAATCTGCAACGTTTGATCTTCTCTGTTGTTGTAACTGTCGATCTGAAGCGTTACTATGACCCTCATGCCTTTCTGCCACGTGTTCAGCGCTCTCTGTATGCTCAGTAACGGTCCCATGAACATCGCGACCAAAAATAGCCCGCGGCCTTGCTCCTTCGCTTTCACAGCGAAACCGTGACATGTCGCGATATCGCGACGCTTTTCTGCTTCGGAGCTACCTTGCGGCTTTCTATCGCGAAATCGTGACCATTCTCATCGTCCGTACGCTTCGGCCGCAACCTATCGCGAAATCGCGACGCCTTTCTGCTTCGGAGCTACCTTGCGGCTTTCTGTCGCGAAATCGCGACCATTTTCATCGTCCGTACGCTTCGGCTGCAACCCGTAGCGAAATCGCTACCATTTTCTGTTTCGGGCATGGTCTTCACTTTTTGTCGCGATTTCGCGATGTCTTTGCCTGGCTGGAACGTTTCGCCAAAAGTTGCGCGAAATCGCTACCATTTTCCTACTCAGGCCTTTTTATCCACCCGCACGCGGCGATTTCGCGACGCCTTTCGACTTAAGTGCCTTGTCTCCGATTTTGTCGCGATTTCGCTACACTGCTGGGCCTAAGACTCTTTTGCTCGGCTTTGTCGTGATTTCGTGACCATTTTGTACTCTGTGCCTTCTGCCCGCTTTCAAGCCACGAAAATCAAACACGTCGCGATTTCGCGACGTTTTCGCCCACCTGCTGCCGTTGACCACGTTGACCGTGATTTTGTGACACGTCACGATTTCGCTACAGTTTTCCATTCTACCTTTCTCTCTCCTCTCTGGGCCACGACGGAGCAACATGTCACGATTTCGCTACAGTTTCTCGTTTTTCGCAGCGACGGAGCGACATGTCGCGATATCGCGACACCTTTTCATTTTTTGTAGCGACGGAGCGACATGTCGCGATATCGCGACAACTTTTCGTTTTCTGCAGCGACGGAGCGACATGTCGCGATATCGCGACAACTTTTTGCCTTAGTGAAAATTTGCCTTTTTCTTTGATTTTCTTAGCATCTGGGTCCCTGTTTTCTTCTTTGAAAGCATCCAAAAAGGTGGGCCCCCAATTTTGGGGTGTGTTGTGGATTAGCCACAACAAATGGTGACTCTGCTATCAAATGCTCCAGAGCATTTTGGTGAGAACCCAACCTGAAATATACAAGCTTATATACAGGCGTCAGCACATAAAAGATAAACAAATACCGACAGATCAAAAATACATGAAACATCAGAATCATTAAGTATCAGCTCGGTGTGTGCAATGTGTTTCATTCCTTATCGCTTGAACTTTGATCAACATTCCATTGCCAGTTTTACTTATGATTTGTATGCAAGGCTATGAATGATTGATGCATGATGAAGATGCTAGAGATGTAACAACCTGCTTTATAAATGCTCAAATATTTTTATATCATGGACAAACATATTGAAGATGTCAAACCCTCTTAGGACTAAATATAGGTATACTGAATTAATTTTACTAGATCCCAAAGTTGGTTATGTGTCACTACCATCTTGAACCCATGTGCAAGTGTAAGTGAAATCAGAACTTTGGGGAATAGGATTCCCAACCTAAGCGAGATGGGAATTTAACCCTATCCTTACTATTCTGATTTGGAGTTCATTACCTCATCTTGAACAAAATAATTTAACTTGTTATGGATGAAATGGTCAGGCTAGTCTATCCATATGAGCAATCAGTGGTCTTGCTTTTAGGCAAGACATGTTGCCACGCATGAGCATATTTAACCCCATAATCCATGACTTGGCTTCATTCATTCTTTTTCTTTTATTTCTTGGACCTTTGGGATGACTACCCATCCTTTGCAGAGGACACGTAGTACAATCCTTCCAATCCAAGATGGAGATGAAATGGAAAAATTAGTTTTACTTTTATTGCTTGGACCTTTGGGATGACTACCCATCCTTTGCGAGGCACTAGTACAATCCTTCCAATCCAAGATGGAGATGAAATGGAAAAATTAGTTTTACTTTTATTGCTTGGACCTTTGGGATGACTACCCATCCTTTGCAGAGGACATGTAGTACGATCCTTCCAATCCAAGCTTTATGATGAAACGGGGAAAAATGGAAGCTTTGGGGAATCGGTTTCTCAACCTAAGCGAGATGAGAATTAAGTCCTATCCTTACTACTCCATGTAGGTCAAATCAGAGCTTTGGGGAGTTGGATCCTCAACCTAAGTTCGATGAGGATTTAACCCTATCCTTACTACTCTGGTTTTAGGCTTTAAGCTTTTATGGGAGTGGTAAAAACCACTGTTTTAAGGATTATGTTGCATGATAGGACAAACATGAAATATTCTTTTCACCTCACCCTTTCATCCAAGTATGGTTTTAACCATTTTGCTCAAGACTCCCTTTAATGTGCATGGAATGTGCTTGGTTCAAGATAGCTTGGGCAGCAGTTCCCAACCTTAGGATCCTTTTAATATATGTTATGTAATAATCCTAAGAGGCTTCAACACCTTCTCAATAATTGCCCATGGAATAAAAATGTAACTTAGATGACATGTATATGCAATGAGGAATGAGATATGAATGCACTGCTTCTTTTGAAATTTGGATGGAATATATCATCTACTTTATCATAATGTGTAAAACTGACCACTTCATGCGTCACAAGATTCAAACGATATTATTTAAATGTTTGTGTTACTTGTGGAGCTTTCTACAACACAATTCCAATGTTTCATATTCTCCTGATTTTAGGCATAAGTTGACATCTCAAATTTATCTTTTTTTTTTTATCAAACAAAACTAAACATGTCAAATGAAATCAAACACACAACTTAAACCCTAATCCAAATAGCAATCCCAAAATGAAACTTGAAAACACAAACCCAAACCAAAACCAAAATTTATATACAATATAGTACAAGATGATGCCAAGCTTGGACTATTACTTTCCTGGATCCCAAACATGATTAGAGCATTTCAAAAGACATATGTCACAATACACATGCCAAATGTTGTAGGAATCCAACAACAATAAGATCAAACCAAGCAATGCAACCGATTTCAACTTGCCACGCTCACCATACCAATTTGATTTAGTTCTATTCGCAACATCATAGGTGAGATTCAAATCAAATTGATTAGACAATGATTGGTATTCAAATTTATTTTGTCTATTCTTTAAAGTACAAGTTTCATCATTCCATTCATGATTTAGAAGTAGGCTTTCCTTTTCAAATGTGAGATACTGCAAACAAGAGCCTATTTCTAAAAGTCTTGAATTCAAAATATTTTTCAAGATTTTAAAGCAATCCAAATCAATCAAGACTTGACAAACATCACCAAGATTTGACATTTCATTATTAATGACATTAGCATCCAAAGGGACATCATGTAATCCGTCACTTGAAATTTTGGTAGCTACTACCAAAGGTAAAGATTTCACCTTGTCATCCATACTCAACCCATCATGGTTAGAATTTACCACAACTTGATGGGTGTCAGTAGCCTTTTCTTCTTCCTCATCGTCTTCTTCATCATCCAACACCTGTTCAAAAACACCAAAGTTAGGCACCCAATCAAACATGCGTCCATCTTTTTCAAAACAAGAGCCTAATTTTTCAAGATATGTGTCACATGACACCTTTCCCTGATCAATGGATTGAGTTACCTCAAAATCCATATTTTCATTAGGATCATCAATAGTATCAAACCCACACCACTTAGGTTTTGTGATTTCATCATTTTGAGATGGCATAGACTTTGTAAAAACACTAGGTGGATCAAGACTTTCGATTTCTTGCCCCTCAAGGGGAACAAAAACAGTTGATTCACCTTCTTCATCCATGGTAGTAGAATCATTATCCTTCCCCAACCTTTGATGAGATTCCAAGCCTTCTTCCAAAACATTCTCAGATTGTACAGGACTTGTAATATCCTCATATGAAAGGGCAATTGTATTATCCTGCATATCAATTGGCACACAAATTTTATCAAAAGGTTTGGAGTGAGCATACTCTTCCCAAGAATCATAATGATCATATTTCAAAGCCAAATTGTGATGCTCAATTATTTCTTCATCATCAACATGTTTCTCATCAAGTTTATCTTCACCTTCCTTAGATGGTTCAATTACTTCCAAAATTGGGTTATTGCTTGTATTCAAATTGATAAGGCTATCATAATCCACATGTGTAACCCATGATTCAATTTTATCACAATTTGGAAGGTGTGGATCCTCTTGGTCATCACTTTCAACAATGTCATCCGAAACAGATTCATCCTCATAGAATTCATCTTTGGGTGAGTCAAGGGTTTCCAATTTGTCACATGTTTCAATACTAGTTGGATCTAGTACTCCTCCCTTGCCTAAAATCATGTTCTTATGAAAATCATTAAAATTGATTTTAGAAATATCCTTTGAATCAAGATGAGTATTTTGAAGTTGATTCATACTTAAGAAAGATGGTTGATCTTGCATTGTAGGTTGAGGATTCTGAAAATGATTGAAGCTTGGGAATGATTGTTGATTCTGAAATTGATTCACACTTGAATTTGGTTGAGGTGGATAAATCATTGGGTGGGTAAAGGAAGTATTAAATGATTGAAGATTACATGATCCAAAACCCACACCATAATTTTGACAACTCAATTGTTGCTCAATTGCCATTGCTTGAGCATAGGCTTGAGACAAAGATGTGATTAGGGGCATCCTTCGCAGATATGTGGAAATGAGTGGGTCAAGAGCATTGACATATATTTGGAGAGCCACTTCTTCTTGCAAAACATAACATGTCACTAATTGAGCATATAATCCAAAGAACCTTTCAGAAAATGACTTCACATTTTCACTTGGTCCTTTTTTGATGGTGAAAAATTGCTCATACATGCGAACTGGGTCAACTTGCTTTTTGTTGAACTGATTAAGAAATGTTGCCTCTAGTTGAGCCCAAGAAGTGATAGACCCTAAGGGCAGACTTGTAAACCAATAAAATGCCACTTTGTCTAAGGTGTAAGGGAACATTTTACAAACCACATCATCATACCAAATTGTTAAGTGATTCACAACAAATTTGAATGCTTGAATGTGTTCCTTTGCAGTATTTGTCCCGTTAGACAAAAATTGAGGAAGACATCTCTCAAAACCGACGGGCAAATAATGTTGAACTCCTGGTATGTTCAATGGGCTACCTGTCATCCATGGTGAAAACATAGCCATTAGTGAATCTTAAAGAATATAACTTTAATACCCAATTTTTTTTTAATTTATTTTATTTTATTTTATTTTTTATTTTTATTTTTAACATCAAATCAAATCCCATTATTCCTGTATGAACAATCAAAGCGTTAGAACAATGCATAGCAATTCATGTCCTCCTTTTAATAGTACAAAGTTGTAATATTAAAAGAGGGCTACAGATAATAATCAATAGGGCATGAAATATTCAAAATTTAAATCCCTATAGCATTTAAATCACACTAAAATAAACCAATTCAGGCCCTCCTTCTAGCGCCAAAATGTTGAGTGGTATTTTCACCCAATTGTGAAAGTACACTCTCCCTTAGGATTTGGATTCCAAATCCCCTCTTGCAAAGAAGTTAAACGAACAACTTCTCCAAGGTCTCCGTTATATTAGCATTTGCATATGTGCATTAGTAATCTCAAATAAAGATATTCGATTTAAATGCTTGGAACACCTTAGTGATTGCAAGTAACTGTAAACAAGGGGCAATGTTGGTTTATTTTACCATGAAACTTTAGTGATTGTTCATTGAACCAAAATAAATCAAATGTGAGTTGGCCCTCATATGACCACGATGTAGTGCTTTAATTCCTTTTATCTTGATGGTTTTAAAGTAGATTTTATCTTGCATTAAATCCTCAATGATGAATAAGGTCTTCACATGTAGCTTCAAAATGTCACTTTAACTTATCCCTCTTAAATGAAATCAAATTTTCATCAAGATGAACAATTAAGTGCTTTAAGGAAAAGACCTTCAATGTAATACTCAAATTACCCCTCTTTCGTAAAATTAGAATTTTTATGAAGAAAGGGTAATTTTAGGCCCAAAATGGAGATTTGTGAAAATGCCATAAAACATAACTCCTTCAATGAAATTGGAATTTCCATGAAGGGAATGTCATCATAGGCTCATGAGTGCAAAACAAAACTGGAAAAATGAAATTTGACCTTAAAATGGAAATTTTCTATTTTCGGATTTTTAAAATCTGTAACAAAACAACAACTTCTATGAATTTTTAAAAATACTAAACAAGTCCGAAAATGAAATTTCAAAGTGCGTATTAGAAGTCTGAACTATAACCTACGCAATGGTGAAATTATTTTTAGATTTTGACATTTTTTTAATGTTTATTTTAATGCCTGAAAATAAGGAAAAGTTCTGAAATTAAAATCTTTGAAACAGAAAATTAAAAATTTGCATCAAAATAATTGTTGAAAATGCAGCAATGCAAAAGCTCCTTCAGTTTGATAGCACCCCGTCCTGCAAAACCGAATACGTGAGAGTTTCGTACATGCAACCTAGCCTATTTAAAACAAACACAATCAAAGTAAACTAGGTGTTGGCTCCTAGGGTTTAAATAATTTCCAGATTGCAGACATTCACATGAAATAACCCAAAACAATGGCATAAATTTCACATACAAATCTGAAATTTGGAAGGAGAAACATAAAACAATTAAAATGGAGCATGCAGAAAATTTCTCATTCTTTCTTGCTAACAAGGCCTAAAATTTCTGAAGAGAAGCTTTAACATTCCAATTAAAATCCAAGTTTTACAAATGCGGCCATCTGGCCATGCCCAAAAGTTCCGTCCTTGTATCTGCCTACACTTCTTCTATTTAAACATTCTGTTGCTGCTCTCGGCTGCTCTGCGACGCTTCGTTTCATTTCCCATGACGCTTCGCTTCATTTTCCCGCTTTTTGGTGTTTTTTGACCTTTCGCTTGAATCTGCAACGTTTGATCTTCTCTGCTGTTGTAACTGTCGATCTGAAGCGTTACTATGACCCTCATGCCTTTCTGCCACGTGTTCAGCGCTCTCTGTATGCTCAGTAACGGTCCCATGAACATCGCGACCGAAAATAGCCCGTGGCCTTGCTCCTTCGCTTTCACAGTGAAACCGCGACATGTCGCGAAATCGTGACATGTCGCGATATCGCGACAAATTTTTGTTTTCTGTAGCGACGGAGTGACATGTTGCGATATCACGACAACTTTCGGCCATGACAGAGCGACATGTCATGATATCGCGACAACTTTTTGCCTTAGTGAAAATTTGTCTTTTTCTTTGATTTTCTTAGCATCTGGGTCCCTGTTTTCTTCTTTGAAAGCATCCAAAAAGGTGGGCCCCCAATTTTGGGATGTGTTGTGGATTAGCCACAACACCCTCAATATTGCGGCTATCACTAATATGCTTGCACCCATAAATATATTAGAATTATGAAGTTTACAAGGTAAGCTTCAAGCTATTCGTCGCTTCATCGATAATATGGCGGATAAAACCGGACCCTTTCTTAAGCTTCTTAAGAAGGATGTCTTTTTCCATTGGCACTACGAATGTCAGCAAGCATTTGAACTCCTCAAACAATATCTTCTTAACCCACCTATGCTTTCACCACCTAGACCTGATCGCCCATTTATCTTGTATATTTATACTTCAGATCTTGCCTTAGGAGCTATGTTAGCTCAACTTGATGATGAGAAGAAAGAACGTGCTAATTATTATATCAATAGAACATTAATTAGTTATGAAACCTGTTACACAACATTAGAGAAGTTATAGCTAGCAATCATATTTTCTACACATAAATTACACCATTATATGCTCAGTCAAAAAACCTATGTTATTGCTAAATCTGATCCTTTGCGGTATCGCATGAGTCAACCGTACTTATCTGGTCGCATAGGAAAGTGGGTTCTTTCCCTAAGTGAGTTTGAACTCACGTTTATAGGACAAAAATATGTTAATGGTCAAATCATAGCAGATCAATTAGCTACTACACCCTTAGATTCTACCCATCCCCTCATCATTGAGTTTCTTGATGAATGCCTTAAACTAGAGGTAGATCATTCAGAGAAATGGTCCTTATACTTTTATGGAGCTCGATGCATGAATGGGGCTAGAGCAGATATTATTTTAATATCTCCACAAAAACATCTTATCACCCTGTCCTTTAAATTAACATTTGCTTGTACTAATAACACTTCTAAGTATGAGGCTCTAATCCTTGGATTACGAGCTGCCTTGGCATTGAAAATTAAAAATATATTAGTTTTTGGTGATTCTCAACTTGTCATAAATCAAATTAATGATGTTTATCAGACCAGAGATGATAAATTGCATCCATATAAAGCATATGTATTACAATTATTATCTTTATTTGATCAAGTTACCTTGGAAGCTATTCCTCGAACTAGCAATTGTGCAGCTGATGCTATGGCTACAGCTGCATCTCTTTTACCCGCTTCAAATAAATCATGCTTAGAACCTTTGGATGTGTTTCTAATAAATGAAACTACTCCTGAACTTTGGTACACTGATATATTCAATTTTCTTCAAAATGAGACCTTCCCTGAAGGTTTTAATAGAAACCAATGTCGGTTATTGCGTAGACGAGCAAGTCACTTCGTCATAACTGGCAATACATTATATAAGAGATATTTCAAAGGTATCCTACTGAGATGTTTAAATCTAGAAGAATCTAGATCAGCTTTGAGTGAAGCCCATGATGGATCTTGTGGGGGACACTTCAGTGGTAGCGTCATTGCTAAGAAGCTCCTTAGGATAGGATATTTTTGGCCTACCATGGAGAATGATGCACATGATTATGTGCGCCATTGTGACAAGTGCCAAAAACATGCTGACCTTGTCCATGCACCTACACAAGAGCTATAGGCTATTTCATCTCCTTGGCCCTTTTCAAAATGGGGCTTAGACATCATTGGAAAAATCAACCCTGTGTCATCTAATGGATACAAATTCATCATAACCGCCATCGAGTATTTCATGAAGTAGGTTGAAGCTATGCCCTTAGCTTCTTGCACTGGAACCCAAGTTTCCAAATTTATTTTTAATCAAATTATTTGTAGGTTCGGAATTCCTACAAATCTCATCTCAGATAATGGAATTTTTTCAAAAATAAATGTCAAAAAATTATGTCAAAAATATAAAATTCAACATCGTTGGTCCACTCCCTATTATCCTCAGGGTAATGGCCAAGCAGAAGCATCTAATAAAATATTAATTAAAATCCTCAAAATACTGGTCAATAAATCTGACCGAGATTGGTACATTCAACTATATACTACTTTGTGGCTTATCAAACTAGTGTTCGTACCCCCATAGGCACTTCACCTTTTATTTTGGTTCATGGTGCTGAAGCAATTTTTCCCTTTGAATTAGAAGTTCCTTCTTTGGATTTTCTACTTCAAGATACTAAAGTAGGAGATGAATATCATGCTGGCAGATTTAGTTAGTTGGAACTCCTAGATGAGAAGTGCATCAATGCTTTGGAACATCTTCGAGCCTATTAGAACAAGCTCAAGCGAGCATACCTCAAGAAAGTTCATCATTGATCCTTTGAGATCGACGACCTTGTCTTGAAAGAAAATAAAAAAATACTAATGCAACTAAAGATCTTAAAGGTAAATTCGAGCCCAAATGGCTTGGACCGTATATCATCACTGCTAAATTTGGCTTGGGAGCATACATATTAGCTACCTTAGATGGTAAAGATCTTAAAGAACCTATGAACATTATGCATCTTAAATGCTATTATGCATAAAATCTGGTCATTTCATCATTATATATATTGTTATTTTGCATATTGTTTCATTTTAGTCATTCATATAAAAATTTCAAAAACAATCACATTGTGTATCTTTTCAATTCATAAATTAAAATAAAAAACATAACAAAATCGAAATCATCAAAATATTCAAAAACATCTTTTATTTTCACACCTGTTAATTCTTGAAGTATTGCAGTCATATTTTCAATTATTTTGGATAAATTAGCATTTATTTGGAATCCCACACTTTCACACTCACATGAATAAATATCTTGATTTTATTTGGTATGCTTATGAATCTCTCTTATATCAAAGTCCACAGTTGAATTAAATAAAGTTTTGAGCATAGAGAATTGATCTTGTTATTTACTTGAACCAAGGATATCTTTTCACATTAAAATGATTTCATTGCAAATTCAATATGATGCTACATAGTAGAAGTGGTTTCTTGAGTGAAAAGTTTCCCCTGCTATCCTATCATGCACATGGTCTAGAATATTTAAGAATTGACAAAAGGACAAGCTCACCCCTGCCCAGAATAAAAATCCCTTGCTCTATAGCCAATCCGAGCAAGTATCCCTAGTATAGGAAGAAAAAGAAAAGTCAAAGAAAATGAGAAAAAGAAAAATATTATTTTGTACCATCACAACAATATTTTAGCATTATATCAGTTCCAAGAAAAAATACAAAAAAAAATAAAAGAGAGAAAAAGAGAAAAGAAAAAGCGAAAAGCAATAAAATCCCTTTCCCTACCCCTTGAAAAAGAAAAGAAGGGTGAATGAGCTTGAATCCCTGGAATTTTCAATTATTCGAAAACTGTGAGGTAAGCCCCATAATAGGTGGTTTGTGCCCAACCCGCTTGGCCTTGGGTAATTCCTAGCATGGTGATATGTCTGTCACATTAGCAACCTTATTTTGTATAGACCTATGTCTGCTTATGGATTAGCTAGCTCTTGATAACCCGACTTACATAGTAGTCTAGTACGGTTACATGCATATAAATCATGGTCAACAAACATTCATTTGGTTAATTCAAATTACTTGTATCAAATTATCTTGCTCAAAATTGGTAAATGAACAATACAATTGCACACACATTTGCATTTGAGATATTTTGTATCATTATGATAAATCAAGATCGGCAATGAAATCACATATGCACATGAGGGTTCCTTATAAATATATATTTTGTCTTTGAGATAATTTAAAATATTTTTGCAACTCTTTTTGGAGTAATTTCATCTTCTTATTTAAAAGAATATTTGTTTCGTATACAAAAAATTACATACATTGTTTTCAAAAATCCAAAAATTCTTTCAACAACATATTCACAAATCCAGCAATAAAGTCATGTTTATATATATTTTTTGTTTATCTCAAAATTAAAAATCAACTATGCAATAAAACTATTATATCAATTTCCTTTTTGGATTTCGCGATGATGGTATAAGTCTATACCTATAATTCTATGCCTAGCATAAACCATTGTTCTAATTTTATTTTCCCATTCATTTTAATTCATAAAAACATATGGCTTACATCATTATGTCACACAATTGTGCTTTAAAAAGAACGAACACATTTTCTATTTCATTTCATTATGTCAACATTCCATTTTGCAACCATGGTATAATTCCTAAGGAATTGTTCAAAATTTTATCACACTTAGGAATTTTATGCCTAGCAAAAATCATATTTTAAGATTTCATGCATAATATTTTTATGAAAATCTGAAAACAAATCATCACCATCATCATTTTCATCATCATAACACAAAGTCTTAAGAGAGTCTCTTATGCACTCTTTTACTTTTAACAATATTTCTATACTGGGATTAGCTTGATGACCTAGCGAGCGGTGACTCCATGAAATGGTCTATAATAGCAACAATGTCCTTTGAAATTATTGTTAGAAGTCCCTTTATTTTCATCAAATCACACCACAAAACAACCAATTTTTTTACATTAGATTATTTCGTTTAAATTTTATAGCATGACATAAAATTATACTATTTCCAAATGACATAATTACATGAATAATCAATCAACAAATCCAAAATTGAAGCATCATAAAACATGTGGACAAGTCATATCACAAAAATATCATATATATATATCAAAATATATGTACATCATATCAAAACTGGATTGGTATGCCACAATCTATACCCTGGCATACTCAATCCTCTCAAAAATATACAATCTAGTCTATAGTAGCTAGTCTCGAGAAGCCCTCAAGCTCTCAGCCTCATCTCCTCTCCTGCCCTGAGGTGGAGGAGGTGGCCCCATCGAAGTTTGTCCTATTTCATGGGTCCTCGATGTTGATCATGAGGATGTCCTTAACGAACCCATCCTAATCGACTCCGTAATGCCAGCTGGCAGCTATAACCTCTGGCCCTCTAGAACCAGCTGGAAGTATGCTCCTTGATAGAATGCGGTCTGAGCAACTGACCACGCCAACTTCAGAATGCTCACCCCTCTGCTCTGAACCCTGAGCCATGTAGCCTCATCCTATAGAGTCTACACCTGATCTCGTAGGCAAGAATTCTCAACCTAGAGAGCCGCCATCTCACTGCTCTCCTCCTCCTCGATACCCTTGCCATTATCGAGCGATGTTGGACTATCCCTCTGCTGATAAGGGAGTCCCTCCTCTCTCCTATCTACTTGCTATGGTCTCTCTGGATCTTGTGGCACTCTTCAATGTCTCTCTTGAGGAGACCATCGTTTCTCCCTCCCCCTATGACCCCTCATTGTATCGATATCAGCATGGTGTCGCCTCCCCATCCATATCACCATGGTGTGTATTGGACCCTATGCTATCATCATCCGAGGAGAGCAGATGCCTGCATACTAGGCATCATACCCGTCTGTCACCCTAGTGTCGTCCCCATCCACTAGTTGAATGGGGGCATCGTTCATGTCCTAACTCTAGAATCATTGTAATATTTGGAGCCTCGATTAGTGTAGTACTATCTTGAACAGTTCGAGAGTTATCGTAATCCCTGAGAGAAGTGATCCCCTGTTGTAGACCAAACTATTGTAAAACTTGGTCATAGCGGTGGAGCTCTACCTCTCCCCACTCCATCCTCAGCCAGAAGACTCGCATAATGTGAGCCAACTCATGTCCATCCTCTCCCCACCCTAGATGATCTCTCCATGGACTCTAGGTGATCTGATCTAGGATGAGGTCATCTAGCAACCTCCGAGACATCGAAAGATCTATCTGCCACTATGACCCTCTTTGGAGACACCAATAGAAAACCTGGGGTCTCTCCCGATCAACCCCTATCAATGAAAGCCCTACCGGCCTCCGCATTGCAATGTGCTCCCAACACCAAACCTGTAGCAGTGATGTCAAAACCAGACATTGACCTGCCTTGTATACGACCCCATGGAGGATCCTATACAAGAGGTATAGCACAAAACTGCCCCAAGAAAATCTATAGTCATGGTCTCTCATATCGTAGACCACATCTAAGAGTAGCCAGGGCAACCTGCATCCACTTTGGTGGCATAGCAGTAGGCCACCCACCACTCTTACCAAAACTCGAGTCAATCGAGACACCCCTGGCATCTACCGCAATGTCTTGATGTTCACCCCACCCTTCTCCAAGGCAAATCTAGGATCTTCGCATAGTCACATCATGGCATGGCATTGATTGGCCACAGGAGTCATAAACTGCCCTTGTATGGGGATCCTTAAGATCCTCCATACATCCTCTAGAGTGGGAGCCATCTTCCTTGTCGGTAATTGAAAGTAGGACGACCTCGGATACCACCTCTCTACTAGGGCTATCAGTAGCCCCATGTCTGTCGATATTTGTGGTATCTCTGCCACATGCTGTAGTCTGACCTCCACCAGTCAGTCTCGCTCCACCTAGTCGAGCATGGCTATGTCGTCTCTGAGTTCGCCATATTTCCACTCCTAATTTTTTTAGTAATCCCCTCTACAAACTAAACAATCAAACAATAAAAATCATCAATAGATAATCATTAAAATTAGTTAAATCAATTTAATTTTCTACAAACAATGATGATATCATCCACCATTGGATGATATCGTCCTAAATTAGGTCAAATCGTCCTTGGTAGGATGAAATCGTCTCCAATTTTGCAACTTGGGGATCGCCCCTTGTTGGACGGGATTGCCCCTATTCCGTAGATTTTGCCCCTAGACAAAATTGGCGATCTAGGGACGATTGTGACAAAATTGGTACGATTTCATCCCGACATCATCGACGGCCTAAAAATGACCGCGATGCCCCAAAATAGTCAAAATTTAAATCAAATATTACACAAATCCAATTAAAAACATAATTCACTAGGTTTAGATCCTTACCCACAACCCGCGCCGGACCTCTGTCGATCTATGCATTGTTTCTACCATTTTGCTTGCAGAGCTCTAAAAACAGTGAAAATAAATAGTAAAAATGAATTAGGGTTTTACCCTATTTTTCTTAATTTTATTTAAAAACAACATTTTTTAAAAATGTTCTTTTTCGTGCTTTTACCTCAAACATTCAATTTGGGTAAAAACACGGAGGGGGCACCATAGTAAGCAGTTGTACGATTTGACCTAGAATCGTCATCTAGAAAATTGAGTAAATTTTTGCTTTCTCGTAAAATGGGAAGAACTCATCTTTAACGTATTTTCTTCAGATAATTCGCTAAAGAGGGGGCAAAATGTAGCACCCTAAAATTGGTACATTTAAACCCTTAGTAAAATGATAAAATTTGAATTTTAACCCTGAAACTACCCGTTAACTGCTCACCTAATTTTTTGTGCCATTTTTAGTTGTTTTGACCATTGGACGATATTGTCGTTGATCAAACGAAATCGTCACAGATCGTATGAATTCATTTGGAATAGAACGTCTAGATGATTTCATCCCAAAACTGAATTTTCATAATTAGCTTCTATTTTAACAACCTCTCCAACTTGGGCAGAAGCGTGTCTACATAGTTGGAGATTCATCCACTGAGGATTTCCCAGATTGGGATGATCCCCAACCTCCTAATATCCCCCTAATATTATATAAACTAGGATTTTCTTAGTTTATCCCCCTGGTTGGCTGATCCCATGATTCCCTGATTGATTTTACTTGCCATTTAGTTTTTGCTGTGTCAAGACGTCCTATCCACCATTGTTTGCACTCATAGTTTTAAGTTTTCATTGTAGGTTTTCACTATGTTTCAGTTGGAGAAAGCTTAGATCGTCGTAGGCAATTCCAGATGATTTCGGATGATCCTATCACATATCGATGATGATCTCGTATGATTGGAGGCGATCTCGACTGCAGTTCAAATTGGGGGCAACTAGAGCCCTGAATTTGCATTCCTCATTTGTATTATTTATTTTACTATGCATTAGTTTGATTTATTTTCATTCTGCATCCTAGAGTTCACCTCATTCAGCATAAATACATGATAAAGTTAAAATCATTTATTAAAACAATGTATTTCCTTTAATTTGCTATCTAGATTTATCAGTTAGGCATTTATACTATCATTTCTATCATTTTGCATTATTCTAGAATTAGCATTTTTGTTTTTTGGTGTCTATTTCTATGATTGCAAGTTTCTAACGAATTCGTCAGATTGACGATGATATTTTCTGATATCAGATGATAGCCTGTGATCTGAGATGATTCTATACAATTGCAGACGATCTTGTCATATTCAAGATGATCTGGACTCCTACAAGCTTCAGAATCTTCATCAGACATCCGAAATCAGGTGTATTCTTTCTCATTTTATATAATATTTACATTTAGGATTCATTCCTACTTTCTATATTCATATAAATCAACATTTTCATATAGAATAGCTTAGATTCATTCTGGCCAACCTAGGATTATGAATGATCGAGTATAAAATGAACACACCAAAACCATTCTCAACCTAGGCGTGGAAACTGCCACTCAAATTTTCTTGGTGAACCCACCATCCATCAAAAATTCACCCTTATACCCCTCCCTCGAGAGGCGCGACCTTCAGAGGGCCTCTCAGTCCGAGGTATTGTCCCATCCTTCTCACATCCCCCTTTCGGGTGCGGATCCTATAGCCTGAAGGTAAGGATATGAAAAATTTGGAGCAGTACAATCCTACACAAGACAATAGTGTTGATAGCCTTGACTTCTTCTAGTTTTAAGTGTCACCTTCCCTTAATACCTCCAAGTCTTGAGCATCTTTCCATTTTGGCTACTTGTCTTTGACTTTCTGTCTATATCAATGCCTAGGCAACCTACACCCTATTCTTATTTCTTGAGCCCCAATTGAACTCATCATCATTATACTTCTATTCAAAATTAGGACCTTGGTTAGCTCCATTGGATCGCCCTTTACCCAAGTCATGATATTCATTTTTGCGGGATATTATATTCTATTATCGTCGTAAACACTCTAAATATGTGGTCCATCACAAGTCCAACACCTAAGTCAAGCTTCATTCTTCATGTTTCCTTGTTGTCTAGGCTATCTTATTCTTCTTTTAGCCCTATAGAATTCAACCCTCTTGATGACTTCTTAGTTACCTTCATGCCTTGTACACTACTAGACCCCATAGAAGGTAACTCCTCTTCCCATGGAATCGACCCCTTCCACTAGATGCATTTGTTTTTAACATGGGGTCCTCACAATGTCCAACACTACATCTGAGAGCTTTATGGCTAGCAAAAAATTATTTCTAAGTTCTGAACCAATGCTAAAATTGATGTTTTTATACATAACCACTTCTTCTTGCAACTTATCTCTCTCCTATTTGCTTTCCTCCAATTAACACATCAGCTCTATCACAACCTCAATCATGCTTCAAAAATTCTCCTCAAGCTCATTGATCCTATCCTCAATCTACTCATAAAATCCATCCATATGTTGTGCATGCCTATGTAGCGGTCCCAACCACTTCTTCCACCTTAATGTAATAACCTAAGTCTACTCACCTAGTTTTACCACAAAAATAAGCCAAGTAATTTTAGACGGTAATTTCTTTTTTCTAAGTTTAATGTTTCAATCCCTAAGGTGTTTTCATATTTTAAGTCAAATTCTTTCAGGTTCATAGCATTATGGTCCATACAATGAATCATTAACATATAATCTTAATTAGTACATGTATATCAAACCACTTTTGGATTTAGGACTACTGCAGAAAGCCTCCCAGGTGTGCAAGATTGGTTAAATCCCGTAAAAGGTGCCAATTTGTGAGTTGACTAGTATCACTTAACATCATCTTGTTCTAGCATGAGGATCAATCCACGAATGGGGTTATCTTCTAAGAACCATAACACCTAGACAAAAATTCTTTCTTTCCCCATCCCTTAGAATTCATGAACCCATGACTTAACTATTTGACTTGTTCAAACTTTAATATGCAAGGGATCAACATACATATACCTAGAGTATAGCTAGTTGATCACTACCCAGAACTAGCCAGAGTTATGTCAATACCCTAACCTTGGACTTGATCACTCATGTTCATTATCAATCATGATCATTTATCCCATAATAAACATCATGGCTCAACCATCTCAGTAAAATAAACATGGCATTTATCTTAGTACTACCCAAGAAATAACCTAAATGTGGCATACAATATCAGCCCTCATTACCCATTCTAACCAAGTCATGTGTTCTGACCAATTTTGTTAGACTATGATTGCTCCCAAAAAATGTTGCGTGTATACCTGCAACTAAAAAAAATTGGATGATAAAGGTTTATTTTCTATAAGGAACTCATTTGTATATTCCTCTTCAAGAGTTCAAGGGAGGTTTTGGATTTTCTATATTGAAAATAAATTGTTAAGTTTCCAAACAAGGATATACCCATAGCTTAATCTGCTAGGTGGAAACCATATTTATCCCTTATGGAGTCTTACCAAATATTAACCTTTCCATAATATTAAAATATATTAAATCCTTTTTCAAAGACTATATTTTCAATATATTCATAGGTATCATAGTAAAAAATATGAACATAAGATAATTAAACTTTTACAATATAATTCAACGTTATGAAAACTATTCAGTTTCTTCACTTTAACATATCTCCTATGCCTAAGGTTTTCTAAAGGTAGTTCCTACCTTCATAATTAATTAACCTTTATTCATTTTCTAGTTTTTTGGTCATTAGTTGGACAATTAACTACTATATTGGACTAAGTTTGACTTATTTTTCAGTTTTCCAATCTTAAAACCATAATAATTTTTTTTAAGGCACTTATAACACATAACAGTTCTTTTAACATACTCTATGTTAGACATTACTTAAATGACCCCATGCTACCCATAAGACCATTTAAAGAATAATATCATAATTTATATTTTATTTGATTAAGGGTTTTGACTAGAGATTATCATACTAAAAATGAATCAAATTCTAATTTCTCTTTGAATTTGTATTTTCTTTCAATAGAATATTATGGACAGAATTAACAATAAGCGATTTCCAATTTTCTAAGTTATTAAAAACTTTTCTAGAAGTTTAAGATTTCCTTTACTCATTTGGTTGATAAGTCATGAAAAGAGAAATGATTTTTTTCCCTTATACATAAATTAAATCCTTTGTAATGCAAGAACATTATGTGTTCTAATAAAACCTTTCATTTTAACAATGTGAAACTCTGGTTATAACAAATGTATCTTTGCATATACTTTTTGGAAAAAAAAAATGAATTTATTTCCTTTAATTAGCATAAGCCAACATCAATATTTCACAATCCAAACCTCAAGCAAAATTAATATGCATTCCGTCATCTGGAAATGAGCTATAGCCAAATGAAATGTTCTGAAAAGTATATATATAGTTTACCTAATATTTATTAGGTCCATGCTACTCTAGATAAATGTACAACTTTGGGATCCATATAAAAAATTTAAAATGAACAATATATTTCCTTGTTCATGACATCAACTAGAAAAATTACAAGAATTCAAAAACATCATAAACCATAATCTTCTATTCAACTTACATCTTATAGACGATTACAATTACAAATAGGCTCTTTTCAACATAGTATGGAGAATAAAAGACTCCATATTACTAATTATTAGAAAATACAAGTCTTTCTAATTTATATATTTCATATAACTAGCATGAGTGTAGCAGATATTTAGTTGTGGTTTCACATTCCATCAAATGATTTTCCCAGCTTTGATCAAGTGAGGGCATATCAAAGATCATAGCAGCATCCCAGTCTCTAGCTCTATGTTGTTGTCCAACTCTTTGCTCAAGTATTTACATAGAAGGAGATCAGAAAGGATCTAAAATATACATATTTATTAAGCTCTAAGTGTAGATGCAAATTTCACACAGACATATTCATGCATGCAACAAACAAGAAGATATAGTTTGATTCATTTGTTTTCTTCTCGATTGCACCCAGTGTTTGACCAAACAACAATTATTTAATGTTAAAATAGACCCACCTTCTTCGTAGGTGTATAGTTGACTAGACACATGCAATATTGCAAAATCTAGGTTCTCATGTATAACGTATTTTGCATGCATGAGAAACCTCAAACTTGGTCATTCAACTACATACAATGCTAGGGAATATTAAACCATATACCCATATTATATATATGCATTCTATATATATCAACACTATGCTTTGAACAAAATATTGATTCTCTAGTAAAGCATTTCATAAGCTCGCAATAAGAAATCTATTACTGAACATGGCTTTACTCCCATTAAAACCCAACACATAGCAAGAAAAAATGTTTCTTGTTTTTGAATCAATTTACTCCATTCCACAATAGACAAATAAAATATACACAACCATGAAAAAATGTCTCTCATTCTTTATTTTATCGCAATACACAAACATGTCAAAAGAAATCCACCAATAGAATGGTGCATGCATTAGAACACACCTGTCAAAATATATGATGTAGATTTTAGGTTTAGCATGCCTTCCAAAACTAAACAACTTCCCCAACCAGCAATCACACATAGCAACTCTCTTCTTTTTTTTCTACTTCAAATACCCACACCATATTACCTTCCTTCAAAAAATTATCCTCTTATTTTGCTCCGAAGAGTATGGGTGTGGTTAAGGTACCATAATTAATATTATATGTAAAAACATACTATTATCACCATCAATATTTACTTTATTATATTTAAAAAAAATAAAGCAAATAAAAATCGTTCATGTTCCCTTTTGAATCAAATTTTTTCAATATAAATTTATATCTATATACAAATTTTCATTATTTTTACTTGCCATTTATTTTTTTATTTTTCTTTCCCTTTTATAAAATATTGTTCTATTTTACAAACTCATTAAATCACAAATAAACCATTTAAATCCCTTCAATACTTAACTCAGAAAGTCTTCTGTTCTTTTGCACCTTCATCACCACTAAGGAAAATACGTATACATTTTTTTTATGAATCAACAACCAAATTTTCAAAGCAAAACATACACATTATGCAATTATTCATGAAGTCTATATGATATGCATGTGTGTGAGTTTTAATGTACTCACGAGCTAATCATCACTTCCCCTCTTACCTTTTCTGTCAATTCACTTCATTTCATCGATGACATGTACCTGATCCTACATTCACAATGGCTATCAATAGTACTACACTTCACATGAAAATGTAAGTTTATCATAAATTTACTTATAACCAATAATCATATGATGAGGGTGGTTACACTTACTTGGTATGCTTGCTTTGTATTGCCTATTCACATTTCTCAACTTGCTCTTAGGGATACTCCCTAAAGAAATTTATGCTAGTGCTAATCCCTTTTATCTTACTTTGAATCAGACTCTAGGAAAGGGAGAGACACACATAAGGTTTGATAGTGTACTTCAACTACAAAGGTACATGACTCTAGGCTCTTCAATAGAAAATATGCATGACTCTCTCTATATGCTCCTATTGCAGAGGCATACGAGTCCTCTCTTGAGTGGTTCAACTACATACCTAACTCACTCTGTTGTGTAGAGGACACTAGACTTGTCCATACGATCACAACTTTCATTAGTCAACAACAATATTAGTAGAAAATAACATTTGGTCAGATTTGTATCATACAACACTACACATTCTTGTGTTAGTCTTACAATGGCACTGAGAGGGGGGGTGAATTAGTGTAGCTATTTAAAAACTTAAATCTACAACTCTTAAAGCTTAAGCAAGGAGAACTTAAAACAGATAAAGCAAATATAGCAAGAGAGCATTCCACAACACAAGATGTAACGAGGTTCACCAGTTTTGGCTACTCCTCAAAAATAGACTGCTTGGACTCCTATCCAAATCTAGCCTTTGCAAAGCACCAAATTTACAATAAATTTACCAGCACCCACTGGAAGGAGCACCAACCCCTAATTTACAAGCACCAACTGGAAGGAGCACCAACCCCTGATTCCAAGCACCAACTTGGATTTCTATTTTGAATCTTAGATTGACATAAATATACCTTCACTTTTACCAGACCCTCACTGGTCTATTGCTCACCCAACCTCTCTTTCAATCTAGGAAACACATATTCCTTCTATGCACTTACAACTACACTCTCTCAGTCGCTCTTTCTCAGCTGCTCTCTCTCAGCAGTGCTCTCTCACCACAATCTTTCTCTCTTTGGCTTTTCTCATATATCTCTACCCACACAGAGCTCAACCTAATGGATCACTCTTACCGCTCTTCTTACTGTGCTCTGATAGCCTTCTCTGTGCTCTGACAACCTTCTCTGCTCGCTTACGACTCTGATAGCCTTATATGCTCACTTTTCAATTCTAAGCTACCTTTTCACTTCTACATGCAACTACCCTCGTGGCACATTTACTCTTTTCGGTGACACTCTTTTCAATTATGAGCCAAAATTTTTCTTCTACATGCAACTGCCATTTTATAACAATATTTTCATCTTGAAACCCTAAGTCTTCTGTAACTTCCATAATCCCACATGCAGCCTATTAATAGCCACTCCTGTAAGTAACTCTTTTCTGACACACTATTCTAATACGCAACCTATTAATGGCTCTGTTTCTTGTTTTGAACTGATAGTATAACCATTGCTCGATGGTTTCACTGTGACACATGCCCTGTAACTATCATTCTTCCTTTAATGCTTTGTTCTTATTTTAGCTTGCATGATTACTCTCTGTAAATGCCCCTGTAACTGCCGTATGACATCTGTTAACTCTTCTTATTTTAGCTGCATGATTTTCCTTTGCAATGTCCCCTACAACTGCTATAAGACTTCAGTTAACTGTCACATATCTTATTTTGGTTGGATTCGTTTTCTTTCAATGCGCCAAAGCGACCTGTCACGAAATCGTGACACTTCTGTCTCTTTGTACTCTTCTTGCCTTTTACCCATGAAAACATGACATGTCGCGATATCGTGACATTTTTTGCCTCCTTGTCCTTTTCTTAGCTTGCACCTATGAAAACAGAACATGTCATGAAATCATGACACTTTCGCTGCCTTGAGCTCTTCTCTGTCTCTTGCCCACGAAAACGGAACATGTCGCAAAATCGTGACATTTTCGCTTCCTTGCACTCTTCTCTGCTTGCACTAGCGAAAACATGACATGTCATGAAATCGTGACACATTTCACTTTCGTACACTCTTCTCTACAAGCACTAGCGAAAACATGACATGTCACAAAATCGTGACACCTTTCACTTCCGTACACTCTTCTCTACAAGCACTAGCGAAAACATGACATGTCACGAAATCATGACACTTTTGCTGCCTTGTGCCTTTCTCTGCCTTTCACCCGTGAAAATGGAACATGTCATGAAATCACGACACTTTCACTGCATTGTGCCTTTCTTGCCTTGACCTCGTGAAAATAGAACATGTCGCAAAATCATGACACATTTTTCTCTCTACTCTTTCTCTTCGCTTTGGACCGTGAAAATGAAACATGTCATGAAATCGCGACACCTTTTTCTCTATCCTCTTTCTCTTCGCTTTGGACCACAAAAATGAAACATGTCACGAAATCATGACACCTTTTTCTCTCTCCTCTTTCTCTTCGCTTTGGACCACAAAAATGAAACATGTCACGAAATCACGACACCTTTTTCTCTCTCCTCTTTCTCTTCACTTTGGACCACGAAAATGAAACATGTCACGAAATCACGACACATTTTTCTCTCTCCTATTTCTCTTCACTTTGGACCATGAAAACCAGACATGTCGTGATATCGTGACACTTTTTCTCCTTGGCGCTTTTCTTCCCTTCGGGTCATGAAAACCCAACATGTCACGATATCGTGACACTTTTTCTCCTTAGCGCTTCCTCTTGCAAATTGTCACGAAATCGTGACACTTTTCTTTGCAAGATATTTCTCTCAAACATGTCACAAAATCACGAGACATTTTTGTCTATACTGCCTCTCTTGTAGATTGTCACAAAATCATGACACTTTTCTTTGCGAGCTCCTTCTCTCAAACATGTTGCGAAATCGTGACAGTTTTCTTTGCTTGCGCCTTCTCTCCAAACATGTCGTGAAATTGTGACAGTTTTCTTGCATGTGCCTTCTCATCAAACATGTCATGAAATTGTGACAGTTTTTCTTGTAAGCGTTGCTTCTTCGAACATGTTGTGAAATTGTGACAGTTTTCTTACTTGCCTTCTTTGCTTCCAACATGTCGTGAAATCGCGACAGTTTTTCTTGTGCTTTCTCTCTCTTCCAACATGTTGCAAAATTGTGACAATTGTCCTTGCACTTTCTCTCTCTTCTCGCATGTTGCGAAATCATGATAGTTTTTCTACTTGGCTTATTTGCCTCCAACATGTCACGAAATCGCGATAGTTTTTCTTTCTGGCCAAACATGTCACGATATCACGACAATTTTTCTTTCTGCCTTCTTTCTTCTCAACATGTCATGATATCGCGACACTTTTCTTACTTGTATTTTTATTTGAGATTTTTCATATGGGCCACTACGTTCTTCTTGGAGAATCATTGTACATGCTCTATATGACCACTGAACTCCTGTCCATTGCATTAACTGATCTATTGTCCACTGCATCAACCGATCTCCCTGACTATGTCTATTGCATCAACCGATCCTCTATCTGTGTTGACAATAATGACAATACTTTTGCTGCACCTTGCTCATCAATGAACTCTTGTCCATTATACTTTGGCTGCACCTTGCTCTTTAATGAACTCCTGTCCATTGCATCAACTGGTCAACCTGACTGTGTTGAAAACAATGACAATACTTTGGTTGCACCTTGCTCATCAGCTTGGAAATATTTTGGAAGGATCAAATTTACCAAGATGCCATGGACTATACATTCCAATTGAATTTTATGGTCCAACATACACAAGGCAACATCATTACAACATTGGATAATAATTAGGGGTTATAAAAAGGAAATCGTCGATACATACACACACTTAAGACATAATTCACATGCACCACATCACAAGATATAAAACACACATGAATGGGAAAGGGAAAAATAGATTCATTTTATATACATGGCGAGATACTTAATTAATACATATTGGTCGATTGTCATTCCAAATTCTTTTTACAACATGCTGAGGTCCCCCATGATTTTATCTCTCACTCTTGGGTGTTGCATCGATTAACAATACAAGTCCATGTTGACCGGTGGACTTAGCTCATAGGCTCCCTCACTTATTCTTCATATCAACAAGGTAGGATTGGATGAAAGCATGTCCCTTGTGCTTGATGGGCTCATAGGCCTCAATACTCACTCTTGGATTGACTTGCTCCATTCGTCTAGGTTACACGATCCTATTTGAATAACTCCCTTTTCCATAGTTATTTCTAAAGGGTGGATTATTTATCCTTAACCCTTTGATTCTCAAGACATATAATCGTACAAGCTTATACCCCAAAGTATTCCTTGAAATGATACCAATGCCTTAACCCACTCTCTGCTTACTCCTTTCACCTGGTCGAGTCACCAAGGGTGGATAGGTTATCCTTGAATCCTTTTTGTGTAAGACTTCCATATTGTACATCGACATGAAGGTTCTACATCTTCTTTTGCTCAGTCTCAATCTAGCACCTTGCCCATATTGCCAAGTTGTATGTCACTATGACAAGGAAGTTGAAGGTACACTTTGGCTCACTAGGACTACGTGGCCGTAAGGTATCGTGAGAGTGTACAAGGGGTGCTAAGACTCATACCTTACATTATATTTATTTTTACATTGTTGTATTTACTTTTATGGAAGAAAAATCCATAAACTTTAAACCAATATGAAGGCATTGAAAAATAAAGTAATTGCATTCCAAGTAATAAAACAACTTCCAACCATGTTTAAGGTAAAAACTATGAAAGTATATGAAATGGTGAGCTTAGGCACCACATATATATTTGTGCAATATTAAAAAACAATCATTTTTTGTGATATTTTTTATTACGATAAATATCAATGGTTTGTTCTGATCACTTACATATTCATAGTTCCATGTCAACACTATTAACAACTTTCATCACCAATCAACAAAATAAGATGTCAAATTGTCATGTAATGGTCCTCTCAAAACATGCTTTATGATATTGTTATTTATATTTGATGAGCATCTCTTTTATTTTTATTTTAATATGCTTTATTATTATTGGGATATGGTACTATTGATGGTATTTGTTTTACATGTACAAGTCCTCAAGAAATAAAAAGGGAAATGATACCAGTGTGAAATATAATTGTGGTGGGGTATTCACATTGATAGAGATAAGAAAAACTCTATCAGTGATACACTCACTAGTGGATCACGAGTACACGAAATCTCAAAAAACTACATTCATATAGGTGCATTATGAATATGTGCTTTGCATTATAGGCATATATCTTGAATTTTTTTGGTACACAAGCTCACTCATACACACACACCATAACCCATGGTGGTTTGAACCTAGGTCTCTCGAAAGAAATCCCAGATCCATAACCACATTGTTTTATTTTATGCCTCTAATTATTTGATTCCATACCTTTAAATACTCCAATGGCAAGGAAAGTATCATATGTACAGGAGCCATTCTTACCAGGAAAATAATATTTTTTTTTATTGTCAGATTGTTTGTAAGAATCAAAATTAGAGGTAAAAATATGTGTGATAATTTGTTGTATGTTGCTTGTCTACCTTTTTTTAAAAATCTAGATAAAAGGAATTGATATAAATTTATTACTTGCAAAAGAAAATCTTGTAGCAATTTATTTTGTGAAATAAAATGTAAGTAATTTATGAAATATAAAAGTAAATTTTATTAATAAAATAAAGTAAATAAATATAAATTAAAAGCTATTTATTAAATATAGGGGATGAGAATTACCTTTTTATATATATACATATAAGAATATGTATGTATAAATTTAAAGTAAAGCCCTTGATTTATATTTCCTCCATCTGTATTTGAAATATGGTAAGGTTTCTACCTATCCACCCAATGGAACGAGGCCATGATGAGTTGGCCTCCCACATGCACCTTTGCTGCCTTATCTTCTCCTATAAATTGACTGGTAGGGAAGCTTAAGAGATATGCATATTGTATTTGGATCAAAGAAGAAAGATAAGCTATCGAGAACATGAGGAAATATATTACCTAGTTCAAGCCATATATTTTTGTCTAATTATAGTGATGATATGTTTGATTTTGTTTGTATAATAATGAAATATGCTACGTTAAATTATGTTTTAATAGTATTGGTGGTTGTTGTGGTATAAAAATATGAAAATTTGGTAACATCTTCTTAGTTGATATATGCACTGATAGTGATATCTAGAGTAATTTTCATAGTAGTCTGTAGATTCAACCTTTGAGTAGAATAAGTATTTAGACATTAATATTTATGCTAAATTTGATATGGAGAAAGGTCCAAAAACAATGTTTAAGTTGCTTCCTTTAAAAAGGGGGTAGTGTTCATAATTTTATTTCATAGACCACTTCCTAGTTAGCAGAGGGTTCCTCTGCTTTAAGATGTATACCAATGAAAATTATGCTGAGTGGTAATGAGATTAAAAGTTACCATAATATTTAAATAACTAAAGAAAATATTCATCGTTCAAATATTATTGTGTCATATTCTGGTTTGTTGTTTGTATTAAAGTTAATCTTTCATATTTGGATTGGTGTGTTAAGTTGAGAATATTAAGAGATTTATAATTTTTTTATTAATTTATATAATTATTTAAGTCGTGGAAAGGATGTGAGTATTATCTATGTGAAACAAAATTATGAGTGCAAACGATATATGTGTTGTTTGTATGAAATGAACTTATGGTTGCAAGGACGTCTGTAGTGCTTGTGTGAAACAAGTCTATGCTTTTGGCATACATATCTCAATTACAATTAAATTTGTATGATGTATCCAAATATATGTTGAAATTATATGCTTACCTTTAATTGAGTGAATTAGATTGACAAGCATAGAATTTGCATTACATTATAGAATTCATCTTAGGATAGAGCCATTTTGATCTCGCTCAATAAAAAGAGAAGGATTTGAGGAATACGATGATGAGTTTCAATAGATATATTGTTGTCTGATGGATGGATAACTCAGTTCTATAGTCATGTCAGGTTGTGTAACAAAAGTAATAAACCTGGTATACCATCCATGTGGAATGTTTTTTACTCTTATTCATTTATTATGAATTGCTATTTGCACTATGTCTCACCTTATGTTGCATATAGATGTGTTGTGTTTCCATACATATATATATATATATATATATATATATATATATATATATATATATATATATATATATATATATATATATATATATATATATATATATATATATATATATGGTGTTATTTCTTGTATGCACTATCGTAGACGGTAAATCTACGT
Organism: Wollemia nobilis; assembly: GCA_028583015.1. Classification (NCBI taxonomy): domain Eukaryota; kingdom Viridiplantae; phylum Streptophyta; class Pinopsida; order Araucariales; family Araucariaceae; genus Wollemia; species Wollemia nobilis. The sequence continues at coordinate 9,664,718 of JAQPPZ010002937.1, read as the reverse complement.
ACAATATATGTATTTGGTTTTACCAAGATTTTCCATGAAATTGTACTAATTTTACACCTTCCCTCAACATTATGTTGTCTTAATAAGTGTGTTTTAATCATCACTGCCTTGCCTACCATTATGATATTACCACATGCATACATCTACATAGAGTTTACTTATATACATATGATTTTTTGTAGCATGCTATAAAGTATTGTTTTTTGGTACTATTAAAAAAGAAAGAGGGTTTTGAAAGGGACCCCACAACATTTTACATCAACTCCAAAAAGGATAAAACCAAAAGAAAAATAACATAGCCAAGAGACCAAACATCACCTCCCCAAGGGGACAAAAGAGACATAAATTACAAAAAGTGAAAACAAACCAGAAAGGAGGGACAAAAGACAAGAAGGGACAAGGGGAGAACCAAGGGAGTTCTACACCAACATATCATCCTATTGAAATGACCTTACCTGTCATCCTAGAAACCTCCTCTAAATAATCTAAGGCAATCTTCATAGAACTCAAATTGCACGTTATTTTATCTCCATTAGTTTCAAGCTATGAATTATCAAATTCTTCCTCTCAGAGACCTCCTTTGGGGCGTAGACATATTTAACCATCTTGTCCTTATGAAATTACCTCGAAATAATATCCATATGAATAGGAGAAGATATGGGGAACAAACCATCCTCCTCCCTCTTTTTACCAAGTAGACGCTTGGAATTACAAGTTCCACTCCCCTAAACTTGGTTATCATATGGGGCTCCCACCACCTTAGGTGTAACCTTCACCTCGTTAGATGAACTTATCAAAAAAGCATCAACAATGCAACGTGACACTTTACCTCTCACACCTTTTGCAAAAACTTGGATATTCAAGAAAATTTTATCAGGTCTGTACCCCAATAAGAACGAATACATATCCTCACTTTCGTCACTCTAATCTTAAAAAATATCCTTAGATTGACCAAGCACAGGAACCGGTAAATCAACTAACAATTTCAAAATCTCCTCTGCCACTAATCCATTTTTAGAAGCTACTTATTCGAACACTAACAAGGCCAAGCCCTGATGTAGTGGATATTGAACACAACCTCCTTGCACATCCAACATAGATTTCTTTATAGACTAAAACAAGAACATAGTAATATTCATCCAAAGTTGTCTTCGAAGGTTATTGAGGAACATTGCATGCATGGATCCTACGTATGAATTCATACATGGAGTCTAAATTAAATTAATTCATTATTACCTTAGCCACCATGTCCCACAGAGGGGACAACACCTTAGCACTAAATCCATTCTATGATCTGGGAAGGAACTCATCCATGTCCAAGAAAAAAACTTCTCCTTAAGCAGGGAGTGCTTGTCTCTGTTGTGATATGTGCCATCTAAAACTAGACTAGTAGTTTTGTTAATTAGCTCCACCGACACCTCAAAGGACCAAGATCCAATTCTAACCCATCCTTAATTTCATTTTGCTGCCATCCACTTTGAGAGAGTTGGATTGTGCCCATGGAACTTCTAAATACACTCCATAAGGCATGTTATAAAGTATTGGATCTATATTACATTCTACAATATAATACTTTAAATATGAATTCTTTTAACTTTCTTATATGCTATATGCATTATTCCGAGTGCCACCTTGTATATTTACATATGCTGGTTCTATTTACATGAAATTATAGCAAACTTATAAACATTTAGAGAATGCATGCTCTCGTGTTTCTCTTAAAACATTTGAGTGAGTCTTTTTATTCTTACAATAAAGGTTAATCAATTCATCTTAGTGAAACTATTTTGAAATGCTCACTGTGATATTTTTATGAGATAAATTTGTTTCACAAAAGAAAACATCATATATGCTACCTTTTCATAGAATAATTAGTTAATGGTCTTGTGAGAAAGTTACATCATTACTTACTTATGATAATTAATGAAATAAAAATATTATTTAGGGTTTTACCCTTGAGTTTCATCTCAATGGCGAATAAATAAAATGAAATAATAATTTGTATGAAACTGATTCTTTTGGGTGATCATTAGAACTGTTAGACTCCCTTATGCTATAAGGGAAGCATAGAAAAATGGATTGTTTAGATATATGCACAATTTCTTATGTCATTTTATCAAAGTAGAAAAATAAAAAAAGAAGGTTAATCAAGTTCTGTTAACTATTTTAAATATAGAAATTAAAGGTTACTTTTAGGTAGATATAACTTTTAAATGATTTATTTGTTTATTAATCTCTTTAATTCACCATAACAGATATTAAGTATGAATTTAGAATAAGCTTTTGATTTAATTTTCAAAGTCTATTCTTCATATACTTATAACAAAAATATTTTAGCATTGCAAATACCTTTTTATTATTTTTGAAAGACTCCATTAATTATATGTGGACTTTTGTAGTCTATGATCAGAGAAAGTAGATTTTATTATGTATTTAAATTCCTTTTAAATTGAGAAAAGTAAATCCCCTTGCTATCACCTAGTAGAAGTAAAACTTCAACCTTTAAACCATAAATCTACAAATTAAAATTGAGTCACTTGATACCATTGGTCTATGTGTATGTAACCAATGAAGTTTCATGAATGATCGCTAAGGATGGATGAAATGGGACGTTCATATAGGTCATTGTACTAGAAGGACAATGGTGGACCTCGTGTGGGATTTTCAAATAAGATATCTTCATGGGAGGACTACATCTTCAAGATAAGATTATCATTGTAGGTAAATCTTGATGGAATATTTGGGACTCCTAGATAAAAATCTATTGTGATTCCGAATAGAATGTATCACTGCATTATTTTCAATATCCTTAAGGAAACCATGATCAGAACCAGATGAATGGTCAAATATCAATATAGATTCATGGTCTCTAGTTAAGCACCACATCAGTTATGTTATAATCCTTACATAAACTACACTTGGAGGTTTCCACTTAACATGTTAAGGAAGGGAGTTATGTGTCCCCCCTCATAGTGTTATTGTCCCTAGAGGATAACCCATGCCATGATTCATGGTTCATCAAATAAAATAAGTTAGAGATAGGATAAATAAAAGGTAATTTCTATAAGACCCAACTATTCTCATCCACTTGGGAGGATGATTGCAGCGGTCATTTTCTACATGTGACACATAATGTTGTGTACTAATTAGCAACAGGGTGCAAAACTAAACCTTGAAAAAACCCTTGTTGACCACCTTCCTCATTTGCCCAAACTTTACATGTGTTTGAACTTTACAACCAATGTGACTGGGTTGTCACATATGACATTAGATAGAAAGGTATACATTTCCTTCAACATAACATCACATGTAGAATATTAATAAAATTTATCAACTTCTTTAAATTACATTGAATTGAAGGATAAGAAGAAAATGCAGTCCTTTAAGCCATGGTCAAACATTCTAGTCTAAAAGAAACTATGAAATATACATCGAATGATATATTTCCTATGAGTTTAAGGTTGATTATCGAATGATGTCACTTAAAACAAGACAAGCACTTAACAAAAGCATTTATGTTTTTATGGCACATAGAAAACAACTTAAATTTTACAATGGTGGGAACCACCATCAATTGGGTGTATTAAGATTTTTAAGTTGAGTTAAGGAAAGGTGGAACTTGAAACCAACTTTGGGTGGTGTTGGCATTTTTACCACACTGTAGTCATAAGTCAAAAAAGGCAAAAATCGTGAAGCAGCCATTTTTGGGAGATTGGCCTAAATGGACACCTATGGACTTGAAAATTTACCCAAAGGAGGGGAATTAAAAAAATAGACTCATGGTGAAATAATCACCCCAATACCTTGAATGGTTTGAGAGATATTAAAGTTTTTGTCCCGAGAAATTTCTCCAACACAACTTAAAAATGCAATATGAAGACCTTAGAGGCCTCGAAGAGGGATGAAAACTGGACAAAATAGATGGTACATCAATTTTCCTATTGTGGATATCTTTCCAAGATTTTCAACGATATATTACAATGGACAATCGGGTCAACGGATCAAAAGTTATGGCTCCAAGAAGTTGTACCACCGTAAATCCGTTTTCAGCCACTTTCGGGCACTTTTGGGGCAAAACTCATTTTCGCCCTTCTTTTGGGGTGAAAATATCGTGATCAGAATATTTCGTCCAAGTAAGAAGAAGGTAAATTTTACAAAGTGGAAAAGGGAAAAAATAAAGGATAGAGAAGGGTCAAAGTCAAAAGTGCCCTTCTTAGGGGTGAAAATCCAAGCAATGGCTTCTTTGGGCTGAAAATAGAAGGGAGCATGAGTTGGGCATAGTCAAAGTCAAGATCGCCCTTTCAGGTGAAAAACCCCAGTGAAAGCAACTTTCGGAGTGCAATAATGAGGATGACGTCATTCAGGCACAAAAAGGGAAGTCAAAATCAACTTCGCCACTTAGAGTTTCACCCCAATTGAGGGGTGAAAATCACTTTTGCCCCTCTCGGAGGTGAAACATGATTAAAATGAGTAAATTAATCCGATTGAAGGAAAGGGATAAAAGTCCTTAATTTTAATGAAGGAGAGGCATGCTTTCACCCCATGTGAGGGGCGAAAACCTTTGTCACCCCTCTTTGGGACGAATATCAATTTAAAAGTGCAAGTGTTATGTTGACAAAAGAGGCTTACAATTCAAAAGGGCTTTCACCCCAAGTGAGGGTCGAAACTCCCTTTCATGCCTCCTTGAGGCAAAACATAATGTGAAGAGAAAATATAAAATAATGCTTTGTGGACTAGGCGCTGACAAATCAGAGTAGGATTTTAAAGAGGCCTTTCGCCCCAAGTGAGGTGCAAAACTCATTGTCACCCTTCTTTGGGGTAAAAAGGCTGGATTAAAATATTTCAATGTGTATGCTAAGTAACAGTGTGAAGACCTATTTTAAAATACGTTGTTGTTTTCACCCATGGTGGAGTGAAGATAAAAATGGGAGCGCTTAATGTGACATTAAGGCATAGCAAAGTCGAAGGCACCCCTATTGAGAGGTGCCATGTGGTTTCACCTCTCTAGGTGACGAATGAAGTTTTAAAAATGAATTTTAGGTGAAAGGAAATCATAGCACGTACTCATTCTAAATAAAATATTTCAAAGTCGATGTCGCCTTTAAGAAGGGGTGAAAGTCCCTATCACCTTTAGGAGGGGCAAAAATAATATATTCCACTGTGATTTAAATTGTAACCTGGCCTTGGTTGTCATTGAAGACAGAATAAAGAATGCAATCGAATGTCAAGAGAAATTGAAGGTGTTTTCTTCAAAACATAATATGATGATAAGAGGAAGAAGCATTTCGGGTAAAGTCACCAAGACATCAACCATAAATTAAACCAAGCTAAGTTGTCACTCATTGCGTTCTTGAAAAGGCTGATTCACCCTATTCCTGGGTGAAATCAATTTCTCTACATTAAATTCTTGAGAACATTGCTTTCAAAGGAACAATTTTGTAGATTCTCTTGGGAAGAGGTGAAGAAAGATAGAATTTAATTTTAGGAGCAATGCAAGCAGCACTTTCAGGATTTTTTCTTCAACATTGCAAGATCAGAGGTAATTCTTGTTTATTTCCAATGCACCATCTATTGACATTACCAATTTTCAAATCAGATTTAATGCTCAGTGGAATTTTCTGGCAAAAGTGGATTTCCAGGGTGCAAAGGCGAAGCAAATTCAATGACCAAGCTCCTTATTTCCAGGTTATTTTGCTGTGTTCTAATGCACCGATGTCCAAGGTCACTTAGCATTTAATAATGTTGATTTCTCTGTGTTATTCTCTCACCAAAGATGGATCGTGGTTTCCATGGAAGATATTTTGACCAGAACATCACTAATGTCGAGGAGGGAATTATTCTCACTAGTCTTTGATATACCAACATTTTTTTGTAAACTCATTAAATGAAAGAGACATAATCCTCTATAAATACTAGTCATTTCATGTAAGAAAAAAAGGATAGACACCGCAGAAAAACGCTTCAAGTTTTTTGCGTAAATAGAAAAAACCTAGCTTCTAAATGATTTTTGTGTGTAATCTATTTCTACTTTAATCATTTCAATTTTATATTCATGTCTGTTATCTGCTAAGTTTAAATTTTGCATCTGGATTTGGACACTGCTAGTGAGGGAGTGAGTACTGGAATGCAACTCTGGAAGTTATCTCCACAAAATCGTAAATGGATTCTTTGCCTTCTTTCTGTTATATGCTACTACAATGCTTGATTTGAATTCCTGCTTCTAGTCTGTCCCCAATCCTACATATTCTGGCCTGTGGCTATAAAACCCATTTTTTTTTGTTATTTTCGTTTCTTTCCCACAATTCTAAGCTTAAAACCAGTGTAGGATTTGTAAGAGAGTCAGCCCCCTTTGGAGATTGGCTCGAAGGACATATTTCTCCTTCCGCCTTTCAATGTTGGCCATGTCTAAGACACACAAATGCATTTTTGTATTTTAGACAGATATTTGACCAACAGTTGGGGGTCAAAACAAGAAAAACAAAAGAATTTCTTCTATAAAATTTTGTTGCCAAAAGACATTAGTGTTGTTACCATTTTCTCTAAAACAAGAACCGTAACGACTAAGCATATAAACCATATCTCTTTGTACATTAAATATACTAACACGAATATCTCTTGAATCGAATAAGAAAAACATTTAATCCACAAGACATATTTTGGTAGTTAGCCATGATATATAGAGCAGTATGTGCATTTCATTATAAAAACCCTGTAGAAAGAGGTTATGGATAAAAATGTATTCTCAACTATGTGCATATGATGAATGTGTTGAAAACAGTGCCTACAAAACAAAACAATGTAAAACAAGAGCACCCCAAAAGAATAGAAAAATATACACCAATAATAGAAAAATATACACCAATTGCACACTGTTAACAAAGTCGAAGAAGAAGGATCATCATACTATCATAATAGTATTTTTAAAGAATGTTTATACATACAAAACAATTATAAACAATTTCCATTAAAAAAAACTTAACTGTAGTTTAAGTTATCCAAATCAACGTCTCTATCCTTAAATCAATCTACCTATCGTTAGGCATTACAAATAAAACAATTACCTAAAAAAAATTAGGCATTACAAACAAAAAATTACTTAAGAGAATGAACATGAACTACCATTACACTACTCCTATCATCCTTGTCCTCATCTAGGCGTAATTCTCTCCAAGGCCAAGCAGACTGTTGTTGACTCAATTCTGTTATCATGGAGCCAATGTTGCTGATGTTTGGACTGTTGTTATTTTTATTAGTTGTATTATTATCGAGAAAATCAAGGAAAAGATCTGACAAGCCCATGTAATGCCTATGTCCACTAGAACCGTGATCTAATTCGTTAGATCTGAATGAGTCCTCACTACACGGATTTTTCATTTCTTTCTGGCCCCTCGTCATATCAGCAAAACATGCACTAATCTGATGGGGCAGAAATATAAGGATGGGGCTATTGTGCTTGTCGAATTCTTAATTTAATTCACTTTGATTGTTCAGTGACACATCATAGCTATTTCTCATTGTGTCATGTGCTTCACGATGGCCTTAGAGCCCTGGCACCGTTGACCTCCCCTATGGGGGCGTGGGTCGAGGGGTCGAGTCCCATCCGCAGCAACTTTTTCTTTAAATGTGTGTTCCAGAAATTCTTGATCTCGTTGTCCCTTCTCTCCGGCCGCTGTGAGGCTATGACGGACCATCTCTACAAATATAGAAAAAGAATAAAGGTAATAGCGTATCCTGAGGGAATGGGGGCCTCGATATATCGAAATTTTATTTGCTTGGACAGTTAGTCCATACCTCATTTGCTTGTGCAGTTATTCCGTACCTCATTTGCTTGTACAGTTAGTCTGTACCTATTCCCTAGGATTGCATGCAGCTGAATAATACTCCGTTCTTCTTTGAGTTCAAATGGGCCTCGCTTTATATCAGATCTCAAATAATTGGTCCAATAGAGACGGCAACGAAGAAGCCCTGCCGGTGTACTTCAATATATTTACATAAATTCACCAGCCACTATTCCATACCTTAAATGACACTATATTCATGGCACACTTAAAAACAAATTCCATACAACAACTATCATCTAATTTTACAAAGCAGGGACACTTTATATTGTTATCAACTTAATTATTTTAATCCCTTATATGAGATTGAAATGGGTTTCACACAATGGTATTACAATAAAGTTGGCAATTATGTATGTATTGTTTGGCAAGATTCAAATCTTGGTCTTTCTTACAAGTTGAAGAATCTAATGACATTTTATTTTTATTAAGTTAATTAAACTATTTTCATTTGTGTTTGCCTTTTTTTTTTTTAAAGATATTTGCTATTTTCTTCAAATTGCTAAGTTTTCGTAACCATCTTCTTGATATTGTTTTAAGAAAATATCAAATCTCGTTTAAAATTATAAAATTTATATTTTTCCCAGATGAAATTCAACATGGTTACAGAAATATTTATAAAATATTTGCTACCCAATTATCATATCTATAAATATATTTTATAAGATCCTCACAATTTCAATCCCAAATGGTAGGGGGGCTCTCTAGGGGACTTCCATGGGAAGTCCTTCTCCATTTCCCCGCAGCATTTCCCTAGCCCTATCCCAGTTCCCTGATCTTGTTCCAGTTTCCCTGACACTTCTTTAATCCTTACTCCTTGGTTGGATGGTGTTGCAGACGGTCTCCTTAGGGTGGGAGGTCACTTCTCCATTTTTTTACCCCTTTCCTTGCCTTTTTGTGGGGTTTTCTTCTGGTGTCTGGGTTATGTTATGGTTTTGGGTCTTTCCCTGGGACCTTCCATAGGTTTTCTAGGTTGCTTCAGGGATTTCTTTCCTTGGAATTCTTAGATTTTTCCTAGGTTTTTGCAGATGTCTTTTTGATGCTAGCTTTTAGTGTTTCTTTAGGTGTGGACTATTATGACTATGGAAGAGTGGCTTCATGAGCAGTTTTGTACAACATATTTTTGGTTTTTAGGGGAACCATGTGCTTTCTACTATGAATCTGCTCTTTGGGATTGGTGTTGTGGGTTCGGTGGGCTCTCAGTATTTTTCGTGGCCTTGTCCTAGTGTCTCTGGTTTGTTTGCTAATGTGTTCCTGTTGGACTTCCTCATTTGTTTCCCTGAAGTTATTCGTTGGTGGTGTTGAAGGTTTTTTTAGATTTTTGGCTGCATTGTCTTTGTTTGGGATGACCTTTTTTCAATGCCTACAGTTGGTTTTCCCTATGACTCCTTCCTTTTGGGTTCCTTGGGAACTTTCCCATCTATTTCTTATGGTTTATTGTTCTACGTATGTTTCTTCCTCTGCTCGACTGGCATATTTATTGGCTCCTATCTTCCTTGCAAGAGGATTTCATCGCCTGTGGAGATCCTCAGATTATTGTTCCACTTTCTAGGCTTGTGAGGGATGCAGTTTCTTCTCAATTCATTATCTGGCATCCTTGTTTGTTTCTCATCCTTTCTTGGGTGGGATTTACTATTTTTGCAGTTTATCTACTCCACCATATGATGTAGAGTGGTTTTCCTATAATATTTCTAGTTTCTCAGCATTTTCCTACCAGTTTTTGGTGGATTATTGTCCCCTTCATGTTGCTTAGGGGGGTTTTTTTATGTTTTTAGGTTTCCCGGTTGATTTTACCCAGTTTCTAGTTCTCTCCTGTGTGGGATGTTGCCCTACACCTAGTTGCTAGTTTTCTCCTGTGTGGGATGTTGAATTCTCCTAGTTTTGGTTTCTATTGGGTGGGTTGGTGCATGTTTCCTTTTCTCACCTATGGGGTTGTTCAATTTTGTTTTTAGGCGATATTGACCATTTATTTTTCCCGCTAGGCAGGCTTTTCAATTCTCAATTTCTCGCTTCCCACATGTTCTCTTTAATTCTTTCCTGAAGGCTTTCCTTTTGCCTTCCTGAAGGTTTTCCTGTTGGCTTTCCTCAATCCTTTCCAGTTGTGCTTCCTTGGGCTTTCCTATGACCTTTTGGGGTTTTTTTTCGTACCTCTAATATTCTAAGATGTCATTTTCTTCATCACTTTTTGTTTTAATATTCTAAGATGTCATTTTCATTATCACTTTTTGTTTTTATTTGTGGGTTTCTCCTCACATCTTGTTAACATGTGTGATATTTTCTTTTATTCTCCCATATAAATATCCCTTTGAGCTTTTTTTTGTTTCTTGGGTCTTCCTCTCTTTTTTTATTCCCACCAACACTTTTATCTTCATCAATCTCTTTAATATTCTCACATTGCTTATAGTAATGCTTATCATCTATAATTTTTTCTTGTTGTAAGGGTTTCTAAGTGTAAGGAATAACCTCAAAAGCATATTTTTTTATGTTGTCTTAGCCTAAAGTGCAATGGTGATCTTCTATAGCAATTACCTTCTTATACTACCTTAAAAACCCATAAAGTGCTATGGATTTCATCCATCCTCATTTCTTTATTATGATACTTTTAATACCCTAAAGTAAAAGGGATAACCTCTACACTACTTTCATTATATTATTCAAACAATATTCTATATTACTTAAGGAAAGTCAAGATGATTTACTAGGAATAAACTTGTCCTCTATTGTCATCTATTTTTCATATTTTCTTCCACATATTTCTTTGCACCTTTAATCCTTTTGAACTTAAACTTACACATTATATTTTTTCATCCCTTATGTCCTTCTTTTCTTCTTCTAATGATTGATCTAAGTGAGCTATGATGGCTTTAAACATATGATGTTGTGGATAGTATTTATTTGTTTTTTTGGAGTGGAATATCCTTGATCTAATCTAGCTTCTACTATAACATGATTTTCTTACTTCATATTGAAGTTTATCCCATGGCCAAAAATTTTTCTCTCTTTATAGTTTTAACTTTACAATCCCTTTTGATGTATCTAGTCTCATAATAATTGTGGCATTGAAAAGCAATATTTTCATAATCCACTTGTTGATCCCATTCTATTGGTTCAAATTTAATTTTAACAAATTGTGAGAAATGATTTTAAATATCCATAAAAATTCATTTTAAGGTATATATGTCATGCGTTTGCTCTTTAGTAGTTAATTTTTCCTTGATGAATTCCCTTAGGATATTCCAATATTCTTCGAAACGTCCTTATTGATAAGTTAATAAGGAAGTTTAAAAATACTAATCCACACTAGAAACTTCTTAATAGTTTCTATCTTGACAAAAACAAATCCACTCTATGGTCTTAAATAAAGGATATATCTCCCCTAAACCATGGGACACCACCCATTATATTACCCTTGATTTATAAACTAGAAAATATGATGAGGAAAATACAATTAGGAAGAAAATTTATTGAGTAATTTAAATTTAATCCCCACTTCTACTTGGTTTAATTTTGAATCTTAAAAAATCTTGTAACATCTATATATTGCCAAATTATCATTGGATTGAAAATAAAATCAGGCATTATGTTGATGATAATTACAAACCGTAATGACCACCCTAGAATGAGTCTTTTAATTGTAATTATAATTGTTATTTAGTTATTATTATATGCTTCTAATATGAGGTACTATTTATGTCCCTTGTTTTGTAGGTATAAGTCTCCAAAGAGTAAAATAAAAAATGATGGTGGTGTGAAATATCACTGCGATGAGGTATTTGCATTGGTAGCGATGAAAAAAGCCCTACCAACGACACACTCGCAAACAAATCATGAGTATAGGGAAGCTCATAGGTGCATTATGAATTTATGAATTTATGACTTGCATTATGCATGTATGTCTTGTTTTTGGAATGCTTACTTTCTATTTCATGCTTTTGAATAAATAAATATTTAAACCTTTTATGGCAAGGAAAGTGTGAAAGCATGGAAACTATTCTCTTATGGTAGATAGTAACATCAGATTACCAGTATAAGAAGAAGATTAATAATTATTCATAAATTAATTTATAAAAAATAATAATAATAATAAAATAAAATAAATAAATCTTTTTATGTAAGAATGCATATTGTTTTAATATTGTTCAGTATTAATATAATTTATATAGAATAATATATATATAATAAATATTAAATTCATTTGAAATTAGGTATGATTTTGATATTTTCTATTTTTATTGGAAGAATACAAATACATTAAAGGTGAGTAAGAAAACCACCTCGTAGGGTTAGCGTTTAATTTATATAGAATAATATATATATATATAATAAATATTAAATTCATTTGAAATTAGGTATGATTTTGATATTTTCTATTTTTATTGGAAGAATACAAATACATTAAAGGTGAGTAAGAAAACCACCTCGTAGGGTTAGCGTTTAATTTATATAGAATAATATATATATATATATAATAAATATTAAATTCATTTGAAATTAGGTATGATTTTGATATTTTCTATTTTTATTGGAAGAATACAAATACATTAAAGGTGAGTAAGAAAACCACCTCGTAGGGTTAGCGTTCAGTCCAATATGGCAATTAACATGTCATACATTTGGAAAACCCCTTGCTTCTATAAATCAATAAGAATGATAAAGAATGAGGACATGATGGTCGATATCACCAGCATCCAGCAAGAGCAACTATCGAGTAAAAGATATAAGCACAATATTTGATAAGTATCAAACAATATTACAAGTTTTCTCTATTGAGTTAAGTATTTTTGTGGGATTAATAATGGATATTTGCTTGCTAGTACAATCTGATTTGTATTTGGCTAGTTTTTATTAAAATTGTAAAAATTCACTTGTTTTTTCTACATAAATTGATTGATACTTGGCTGAGTTATAGTGTAATTCCACCAGTGTGATTTGCAGAATTGCTTAACTACATGTGTATTTTATTGAATTACTTAATTCCTTGTGTGATTCATGGATTTGCTTTCTTGTCTATGTAAATCATTAAATGTTGGAGATTGATGCTCAAACAACTATATATTTTGCTATATTCAGTTAATCTATATTTTCTAGGTTACGTGTTGGATATTGCAACTCTTGTGTTCATTGCAATAAGGAAAATTTGAAAATAGGTTGTTACCCACATTCCAAAGTTGATAGAACACCACATAGACATATTATTTTATATCTTATTATCAATAAATCCGCAATCTATGGCTTTATTATTGCAAAGTGAGAGGCTATGGTTTGAGAAGCTAAATGCCAGTGTGAGAGTCTCGCCAGGGTCGAGTGGTGTATTGAATAACTCACCCTTGTTTTAATAATTGCTTAAGTATTACATCAACCATATTTAACAGTAGATGCTGCTATGCGTAATACTGGGTGTGTAATAAAAACTTGTGTAGTGATAACAGTGAAGGATACTACCTTTTAGTATATCCATTTTATGTTATCGATCTCTTGTGTGTTGTAAAGTGATTGTTCTACTACTGAATGAATAATTGTTTGTTACCTCTTTTTTGACGTCCACCTCACATATCCATTGGAATTGTAAACTTGTTGTGTTTACCACTTAATAGATTGGATATTAAAATAATATGTACATTCTATTATATCCTAGCTAATTTTTTAGAACACACATTGCATGCATTTAATGTTCCGTTCTCATCCCATCCTAAAAGAACCTCTTTGTTGAAAATTTTGAAGACATGTGAGAATGGAAGTCGAGAGCTATTGGCTTGTTGCTAGAGAAATATGTCTAGAGAATTATAGATATTATATTATATCTCTTAAAAGCTACTGTGGATAACGCGTTCTCTGACTTTTAGATTAAAAGGAGGAGAAAGTCATTAATAAATGAAGTTATGTTAAATTGCATTTGGGTATTTTAGCCTTCATTTGTTTGAAACTAAAAAAAATACTTAGAGTTCATAAATGAAGGAGAAAATCAATTTTAACGTTCTCTTTCAAAACTACAAAATATGTGTTAAAAATGTCAATATCTTTCTAAAAAGAATAAAATAGATAAAATCCTGTGCGAAGATATGAAAAGGTTCATTGGATACATTTTTTAAAAAGTGAAATAGTTCCTCCCTTTTTAATCTATGAGTTATTTAACTGATGTCAGGCCCTTTTCTTATAATTATCTTAAGAGAATTGATTGACAAAATGTCTAATGCAATATTGATTTATTCGTGTTCTAAAACCTCTTTGAAATCATGTGAGTAAGTTGTTAAAAGAATTTGTTACTTTATCAAATGATTATTCTTTAAAGGAATATAATGTTTACTTAAGAGAAATATGTGATTGTATTATGGCATTGAAAAACGTCGGTGGGATTAGACTTAAAGGTTTTATTAAATAGAAGGGTAAATACATTATTTTTTGAAAGTTATACTTCAAAGGTATTTAATTATTCTATATGTTTTATGAATAAGTTTTATTCATGAAGATTAAAATCTATTCTTTTTGTATTAATGATAGAAAATTTAAAATAAGTTAGTTTATTAAATTATTTGAAATTTAAATATTTAACAATACATCAAGGGAGGGTTGTTGAGGGGATGGCATAGCTCTGAGGAATAAAAACATGGTTTTATATGAGGAATGTCAGAGGTTTGTGGTATCACAGTAGCATTTTGAATGATTGGAATGCAAGTAACAAGAGGAATGTCGAAGGTCTAAGGAATCAAACTAGGGTTTCAAAGGCTAGGGAAGAGGTGTGGAGAACACTTTCATGCAAAAACATCATCAAAGAGGATAAATCCTTTTGGAGGGTCTTTCAATAGTAAGTCTCATAGACAAGAATGGGGGACATGGATACTTAGGTACCCGATCCTCCAAAGCAAGGAATGTCATACCAGGATAAGCTATGTGGAATCCAAGATATCTTCAATGACTATCAAACACAAGGACAATCATAACCACCATGAGAAAGTGACAAAAGGAGGATTATTTTATTGGAAGGGTGAATGGATGTTTTCCACAAGAAAAATAAATACTAGTATTGGAAATAGCAAAGGACTAGATAGCTAAGGATATGGTTTATAAGACAAAACACAACTAGATAGGTAAATTTGTGGGTTTCAGACCGTCCATGCACTTCCTCCATACATGGATAAGGAAAAAATGACATCTAGAATGAGAATTTAAAATTATAACTCTCCCAAATGGGTATTTCTTTATAGAGTTAACATCAATGGCAGATCGATAAAAAATATTTGAGGGAGGGTCGTATCATGATGGGCCAATGGGACTAATCCTGCAACCATGTAATATGGGATTCAACCTGAGGTGGAACCAACTGTAGTATCAATATGGTTAATATTATTTACCCTTATCCTTGAATTTTTTAAAGAGGAAGTACTCAATTCAATAGACAACTTACTCGAGCATTATCAAGGTAGATCAAGAGAAATAGTCTTAGGAATATCGACAATATTTTTTAGGGTTTGCGTAGAAATGGATATCAGTAAACCTCTTCCAATAGAGATATACCTAAAAATAGGGTATTTTATCTAGTAGCAACAACTAGATTATGAGGCTATTCCATTTATATGTAGGGTGTTCCACGCTCATGAAAATTTAGCTAGAATATGCCTAACAATTAAATATCATGAATTTGGACAAGAGGCGACAAAATCATATATGAACATGGTGGGCCAATATCTTCTAAAAAATATAAATTAGAAGGAATAAAAAGGCCTAAAAGACTCTTACGCCTTACAAAAATTAATAAGAAGGTTAAAAAAAAGAAGTAAATATAGTAACCAGAGACAAGGAGAAAAGCAAGAAGAACAAATAATAGATATGATATATTCAAACAACTAGGAAGCTTAGAAACAAAAGCGGATTTTTAAATGGAAGGATTAGAGGAGGATACACAACAAGTCACATCATTGGATCAAGAACAATACTCCAATATAGTGTCATAGAACAAGCAAGGAGCAGAACCATACACAACCTCTCTCATTAAATAGGAGATTCAACCTATGAGAGAGACCATAGGAGGGGAATCAAATAAGGTGATAGTATTAACTCAAGAAATAAATATGAAAGAAGGAAATAAGAACAAATCCAACCCTACTTTAGGGATTCATCAAGTGGATAAGAAAAAAAACCAAACCAATGTATAAGGAAGAAGTCAAACAAGGAAAAGGTGGAGGAAAAAGGAAGAAATTTGAGCCAGAATCGACATGTAAAATTGATGGCTTATTTTTTCTCTTCTCATTCTCAATTATTTTAATTACTTAGGAAATTTAAGAAGTCACCCCAAATAAAAGGTATTCAAAAATATTATCATGGATATGAGTCCAAATATAATTTTGTTACAGGAAACAAAAATGCAAGGAGAAGGATCCTCAATCATCCTCAAGTCTGTCCTAGAACCATGATCACATGGACCCCACCCCCCTAGGGTGGATTAAGTTAAATTTTGATGGGGCATCTAGGGGCAACCCAGGTGAAGCTGGGGCTGGTGGCTTACTTAGAGACCACAAGGGTGAGGTGCTTGTAGCTTTTGAGAACATCTTGGAGCTCAAACTAACAATGTGGTCGAAGCAAGGGCGGTTTGGAGGAGCCTCAAGGTGGCAGAGAATTATCCAGGGAAATTGTTGGTGGAAGGTGATTCTCTTATTATTATAAATCTTCTAAAGAACACTAAGAGAGCTCCTTGGAGATTTGATGACTACATCCATGAAGCAAGGGCTCTAATTCATGACCGACTTGAGGCCATAATTTTGCATACCTTTCGGGATCAAACATGGCAGGTGATAGGTCGGCAAATGAAGGCATTGTAGCAGCAAATTTGATCACGTGGACTGAAAATCTTCCTCATGCAGTCTCAATGGTGATAGATAATGAAAAACTTTAGATTGGAAGGCTCAAAGTGGATCAATGACAGAAAATGGGGGCATTTTTTTTAAAAAAAAAATTTGAACCTTATAATGGATTTTGTCATATTTGTTTTTTTTGTTCATGTGACTAGTGTTTTTTGCAGCTGGTGGGGCACTGATATAGGTTTTTTATCTACAAATTCATGCATGGGAAAAATCTGCTTTGGCCTCAAGTATTTCCCAAGGTGTGTTTGGATTCGATGTCGCAAAAAGGCCCTAGCAAGAAATAACAAAGTGTTGGAGATCCCTGACAATGAGGCACCAGACCCCACCATAATAGTCTTGGAGAAGATGACAATTTCATCAGCCTCCAACAATATCAACCAGTTGAAGAGTCTGTCTGGCCTCATCAGTGCAGCTGTTGATTTGTGTGATTCCTTAAATCTTCTGTTTTATAGCCAGCAGTTCCAGGGGCACAAGGAGTCAAAGGCAAAATCTAAATATGATGGCAAGAACGATGATAAGAAGTTAGATGAGGACTACAAGGAAGACTGCTTGGCCTCTTGGCTGTCCATTCTATGGGATGTTTTTTTTTTTTTTTTTTGACCATATTCTATTATTTTTATATGGGCACAAGCTACTCTGCATGGTGCTTGCATGATTAGTTTTTGTCTTTGTTAGTTCTTTTTTGCGTCTTTCTTTTCTGATGGCCATAATATTAGGCTTCCATAGTTTAGTTTGGTCGTATTCTAATGGAAGAGTAGGTCTTGGCCATTTTTGTTGTCGCTTTAAACTTTTAGGGCTTGGCCTTTGTCCAGTTGGTCAGTGGACCCTATTTTGTAAAATGGTTTTGGGTCAACCAGTTAAAACCCGTGTTAATTATAATATTCTCTTACTTACCAAAAAAAAAAAAAATGCAAGGAGAAGACTTACAAAAATGAATAAGAGGATATGGAAAAAAGGAGAGATCCTTACTCAATCAGCATAGGGAAAATCAGGTGGATTGACCACTATGTAGAATCCCCAACTATTCCTAGCAATAGGAGGTCTTTGCAATACGGGTGTTGATGGTTCGATTACAAAATAGAGAAAATGGGAAAAACTAGACCATAATTAATTTCTGTGGAGCATAGACAATCAAATTATAGAGGTATCAATGGGTAACCATCCATATTTTCAAACACAACTACCCATATGACCAATGGACTATTGGAGGAGACTTCAATGCAAATCTTAGAATAGAGGAACAACAAAGAGGCAGAGCCATGTTGGAGAAAAAGGATAGGTTCTTTTCAACAATAACATGTCAGATGAATCTAATAGATATCCCAAATATGAATAGCTCAATGAATTGAACAAATAAATAAAGGAAGGGGAAACAGTCAAATATTGCTTGGATCATTTTTTCATGGAGGAGGTATTATTCCTGCATACCCAGCATCTAGTGAGGGTCATGTATAGGCTTTCTATAGATCATTTTCCAGTGAGCCTTACCATAGAAGAAGATAATAATAAAATTGTAGGATCTTTTAAATTTGAGCTATGGTGGCTGAAATATGAGGAGTTAGAGGACCACATAAAGAAATAGTGGGAATTAGGGAGACCATTATTTGGGATAACCCAATTCAAACTCCATAAATAACTAAAATATGTGAGGACCCAACTAAAGGAGCGGAGTAAACATAATAAGGAGCTCACTAGAATTCAAAAGAATGAAATCAAGGAGCACAAGAAGAAGATTACTCAAGAGCTAAGACAAGGAACTATTATGGAAGATTTATTGTAATGTGAGGTAGAAATTATTAGGAGAGAGGAAGCTTTGGAGGAACAAGAAGATATCTATTGGAGGAAAAGGGCCAAAGTTACATGGTCAAAGGAGGGGGGTCAAAACATAGCTTTCTTTCATAAGACAACATAATAGAATTACATGTCTTACAAATATGATGGATCAGGTTAAAACGAGTGGAAGTGAAATTAAAACTATATCAAATAAATACTTCCATACTCTTTTTAGTAGCAACAAAAATTTTAATGCTACATGGCAGGAGAAGATACTAGAGGTAATTCCACAATTATTCAAACCTAAACACAATAATTATTAATGGAGGAAATTTCTTTGGAATAAACATCACAGATCATACAAAAAATACAAATAGGAAATACCCCAGGACCAGACGGATTCCCCATTGAATTCTATTAGAATTTTTAGAAAATTGTAGGCCAAGCAGTGGTGGAGGCATTGGAGGAAATTAGATAGAGTAAGAACATGTTAAAAGCCTTGAACCATATTTTTATAACTTTAAATCCTAAGGGTCCACCTAGTGAAATAATTGATAACTATAGGTCTATTTCACTATGTAATGTAGTATACAATATATTAACAAAGCTTATGGCAGAGAGGTTAAAACAGTTTTTACCAAATCTGATTGCAAGTGAGCAAGGTGGTTTTGTTGAAGGCATACAAATTCTAGATGGAATAGTGGTGGCCTACGAGGTGATACACATAATTTCCAAGCAAAAGGACATAGACATGTTTATTAAATTAGATATTTATAAATATTATGATCAAGTAGAATGGTCCTTTATACAAAGGATTTTAAGAAAATGGTCTTTGGAGAGGAGTGGAGAGATTGGGTAAACGTCAATACACATACTACATATTTCTCAGTTCTTGTAAATGGCAGTCCATATCCCATGTTCATAGAAGGAAGGGTGTTGAGGTAAGGGGACCCTCTTTCCCCTTACCTTTTTATTCTTTATGTATAGGGTTTAGAGAGACTATTAAAAAAACGGAGACAAGAGGGGAGGTTAAGGGGTTTGAAAATAAGTTCCTAGATTGAGATAAATCACCTCTAGTTTGTGGATGATACTGCTCTTGTTAGTCAAGCCAATCTCCTAGTATCAATAAATATAAAATAATTTTTAGATGGGTATACTCAAGCTATTGGGCAAAATTTTAATGAAAAAATCTCAAATAGTATTTTTCAATACAATAAAGAGGGTGAGATTTCAATACAATAAAGATGATGAGATATAAAATTATAAAATTGTAGAACTTCTTGGAAACTCCTTTACCCATACAATATTTAGGAATATCTTTATCTACAAATAAAACAAAAAACAAGGAGTGGAAAGGGTTTCTTGACAAACTTCAAGCTAAGTTGAGCAACTAGACACACAAATGGCTAAGCTTGGGAGGAAGGCTTACAATTATTAAAGTTGTGCTACAAAATCTCCTAGTTTATAAATTTTGCATACTTTAAGCTCCAAAGAAAATTATTAAAGATATTGATGAATACACAAGCAATATTTTTTCGTTAGGTGCAAGGGAAGAAAAAAAATTAGTACAAGTTGGGTGGGAGAAGATATGCCAACCAAAAAAACAAGGAGGATTGGGGATAAGATCAACATCCCAAAGTACCAACGTACTAGCAAGGAAGCTATATTGGAGATAAATTATAGATACTGGAGGCTTATGGAGCATACTATTACAAGACAAATATTAACCAGGAGAGGCTACGAAATACATCCCAAGACTCAGAGTGGAAGGAGAGGGATCTATAGTATGAAGAACAATGGAAGCAGACCAAGAGTTAATAAAGCCATACCTTTATTGGAAATTAGGGGATGGAAAGGATGTTCTTTTTAGGAGGATTCATGGAATCAATCTTAACCAATTATTCAAATATTCCTAGATATGGAGAGTTGGAAAGTAGAGCTCCAAAAGGTAGGGTGGTGGAAAGCCTTTTACTATATGAAATCATAAAATCAATATATGCTAGATTTACTACAATGGAAACATCCCCAAGAATGGCTAGTGAGGAGGACAAAGTAACTAACTAAATAACTTTGGAGACATCGAAAGATATCTAGCTAAGGATGATTCTAAGAGGGATATACTTGGATGGGGAGGAAGTAAGTTGGGAATCTATAAGGTAAATGAGGGATAAAAGATAGTCTATGAATATGATATTACCCCAGCACCACTTCCATGGATATTTATATGGCAAAAGGAAGGATGGCCAACATTTAACATTTTATCATGGCTAATTAACCACAAAAAATGTTTGACATCTGATAATTTGATAAAAAGAGGTTTCTATGAGTCTTCCAAATGTGTTATGTGGGGAAATGCAGAGAAGACCTTAAATCACCTCTTTTTTGGGTGTTCATTTTCCAAACACATATGGATCAGTTTGTGGAGGTATATGAGACAACATTGGGAAATTTTTAAGAGCCAGAAAAGCTTTTATGAGAAATGAAAATATTGCAGATTTAATACTAGAACAATGAAAAAGGCATGGAAGCTAGGACCTAGCTTCATATGGTGGCAGTTATGGATAAAATGAAATGCACACATATTTAGACTAGGGCATAGAAAAAGGGAGCAATTTTGAGAGTGGATTATGAGTAAGTTAATGGAAACACTATCCATTATATTAAAGGAGGGAATAAGCATAGAAATGAAGGAAGTGACTATTCTAAGGATCTTTGGAATAACTATAAAAGAAAAAAAAAACTAAGGGTTGGTTGCTCAGGTGAGATCTCCTTAAATAACATAGAGTGGAGGTCACCTCCCAGAGAGTTGGTGAAGGTAAACACATACGAGACTTCTGCTAAAAATGCTTGAAAAGCTAGTTTTGGTATTATCATACAAAATTGGAAAGGAGAACGTGTATTGGAGAGAAGAAGGTATGGGGAAAAAAACAAATAATGAAACAGAAGGACAGATGATCTTGTCGATATCAATAATAGTTGCAAATGTACATTTACATAAGTTATGGATAGAGAAAAACTCTCAGGTATGGGCTGGATTTTTGGATCCGATAATACCCTTTCAGGTGCTCAGAATTGGAGAGATAAGGAAGGTGGAATTATTTCAAAATATTTAAAAGGTTTTTCAAGATTATTTTATTACTCATATCAAGCGAGAGGGAAATAGGGTGGTATATTATTTAGCAAAATGGGTAAATTAACTAGAGGAAGAGCAATATGTAGACTCTTAGATGGAAAAATAGATAATTTGGTGCCAAATAATCCAAGGGATGTGAGAGGTGGTATAGGCAGATAACATACATGTTCAAGATTCCAATAATGAATTCAAAATATCATGAAGATAGATAATGGTCTAGTTTTTAGGAGTTGGTAGATAGGGACTTAGAACTTCCTTCTATAGGATTTTTGGTTGGGCTATTGGAGAGAGGGAAGATATATGAAAATAATGAGGTGAAGTATACAACTACAAATACCACATCCTAAAAAAACAAGTGTGTTAAGCTTAGAGAGAGGAGATTTAACATGGTTTTAGGTGAAGACATTCTTCTAGACCAAGTCCTACATATGGAGGGTAAAACATTAATTGAGAGATTTTATGGAATATTGTACTTAGGAAAATCACTTGCTCAATGGATGGAGAGGGTTTGGATCCTTGTTTTTGGGTACACTCATATTTTTCATATGTTGTTTTGTGTTTGGTTAGCCTTCCTCTTTAGATCAGAGAAGGAAGCAAGTAGAATTCTACATAGTAGATGGTTTTGGGGCTCTTACGCATTATGTCTAAAAATACAGTCCCCTTATTTTGACCTGCGAAGGGAGTCTAAATCCCTTCAACCCATTTGGACCAAGTTGAAAGTATTGCCCTTGGAGCTATGGTCTCCTAGGATATTAAAAGAAATTGGTGATTGTTTATGGAAGTGGTTTGACTCAAACAAATCATGTGTGAATGGCTCCACTCGCTCTATTGCTAGGATTTTGGTGGATATGGATTTGCAGGAGGGTCTTTTGGAGACTATAGAAATACATATTGGATAATGACATTATTTTTAGAATCTTGATTATGATAAGATACCATTTTGTTTCTTATGATGTCATGTTTATGGCTATCTGGCTGAAGAATCTGGGTTAAAATTTCTAATTAAAAAGTGGAGAATAAAGTATGTTGAAAATCACATCCTTAGAGTGAGAGTGGATGGATTAGCTAGAAATGTGGAGGGAGTCTTTAGTGGATAGATTTTTGGGTCAAGATCCACTCTAGTTGGAGATGATGGAGTGGATAAATATCAAAAAAATAGTTTAGAATATTTTTAAACACCAAACGTTTGGGATAGTTGTAATGACCTTCCTCGCATGACCCTTGTTTATAGATAAATTAATGAAAAACACTTACCTTTTTTTTAGAATGTGGTATTGCTGATAGTTAATGTGCATGCAGGACCAGGTACAAACTTTGATAGTTGGAAAAGGGGTAAAAAAAATGGTAAGTGGGGAAGTGATGATCGGCTCATGAGTACATGGAACCTCACTCATTGAATTCAATGGGATCATCATGAATTATTTTCATGTATGTGTTTGTCTTGTCTTCTAAATATAATTGATGATTGATAACAAATATTTCATGCTTGTAACCTTCTATGGTAGTGAAAATTCTAGAGGTATAGGAGCCATCTTTATTTGAATAATGAGGTGAATGGAAAATTACTTTTCTTGTTATTTTTTTACAAGTGAATAGGGTTAAATAAAATGATAATAATTAATAATAATAACATTAAAGCGTATTGTAAGAGTGGTTTTCATATTTCAATAACTTGTGAAGACATGTGCACCATTTTTCTAGGGATAAGAATGTTATATGAATATGGAAGGAATTAAAATTGTTTCATATTTTGTGATGATGGTTTTAATCGTGCTTTGTTTGTTTGTTATAACCTCATACTTAAGTTAGGTAAGTGCATGCGTGTGAGTGGGAATTTTTTGCAAGATTCCTAAGAAAAGGTAAATAGAAAGGAGAAGTTCATATGCATAGGGGAATATAGAGAGACTGGACGTTTTTGGAAAAAAACAAAAAAAAGAAACAATCTCTAGAACTATGGAAGGGTGGAAGCAACGGGACAAGAAAGACTTGTTAACATCAATAAGTTTTAGGTAGGTTTCTATTGGAATGCGTTCATTGCATTGACTTTTATCTTTTGTGAATGGCATTAATAGTGAGTAGAAAGGTATATAAAGAAAATAACTGTGTGGAATGTTCTTGTTTGCGCTTGTCAATTGTGAATGAATTGATGATTATAACCAGATAGAAGACAACCCGAATCATCTTGTGTTATGCTATGAATAAACTAATAATTGCTATGATTGCATATATGAAAAGTGTGTATGTTAGATGATTATTTACATTGTTCAATTAGTGTATGGTTACATGTAAAAGGTCTGGAATTGGAACATAAGCCAAAAATTTACCCATAAATGTGTTAAAACAAAAACAACAAATTATTGATTAAAGGATTTTATTTTTATTTGTTTAAATCTGGAATAAACTAGGTTGATTGCTAGTGGTAGAATGAATTATTCTACATGAATTAAGTGTTATTCAGTGAGATTTAAGAATAATTGTAGAAAATTAACTTCTTGGTTGTTTGGTATGCATTTTCAAGATGTGTGCACATAAAATAAATGTTTTCTTTTGTTTGATGCATAATTGTGTGTATTTTAGAATTCATGGCATTTGCATATGAACCAGCTAATCCCTATTAGTAAACCCTTATGTCTTCATCGCTATAAATGGTGGCAAGGGAAGAAGACTTGAGTGGGATGCCTTAGTAACGAATTTATTTCTATGAAGCTCTTAGAGGGTTCTTTTCATCTCCTCTTCCAAGTCCTAGATTGACTACAGTGACCTTGTAACCAATGTTGTTGTATCGCTCCAAATTTTTTGCATCCTTACCTTCAGGCTATTGGATCCGTGCCCGAAAGGAGGATGGGAAAAGGATGTCGCGGTACCTCGGACTGAGAGGACTTTGCGAAGGTCCCGCCTCTCAAGGGAGGTGTATTTTGATGATTTTTCGACGGATGGTGGGTTCACCAGGAAACATTTAAGGGCAGTTTCCACGCCTAGGTTTGGAATGTGTTTTAATGTGTTCGTTTTTAACTTTAAGCATTCATATCCTAGGTTTGGCCAAATGAATCTAGATTAATCTACATGAAAATGCAAATTCAATGAGTACAAAAAATAGATTTAAAGACATAAAACAGAGAATTTACAGAATACAAATGAGGAATACCTGATCCGGATGTCTGGTGATGATTCTGATGTTTGAAGCAGTCAGGATCGTCTGGAATTCGACAGAATCGTCTGATATCTGACAGAATCATCTGAGATCTGACAGAATCATCTGAGATCTGACGAATTGCGGATTCGAAATTGTCAGAGACCTACAAGCGAAAAAATAGATACAAAATACAACGAATACTATTGTGCTAACAGAGGGAAACAACACCAAATGAATGTATGAATATTGAATAATAGTTATGAACAGAAATTCAAGCAAATTACGATATTCTAATGACAAATCATGATCTTAGTATGCAATCTAAGCTAAATGGGTGAACTCCAAATGCAAAATAACATAAACACTGAATAAACTATCTAATTTGCAGAATAAAACAATAGAGAAAAGGTTGAGAAATGCAAACTTCAGGCACTGATTGCCTCAATATGGACTGCAGTCGAGATCATCTCGCATCAATACGAAATCGCCTCGAATTCGACAGGTTCGCCTCCGATCTGAACAGGTTCATCGACGACGATGTGTGTTGGCTCCGACTGAAAAATAGTGATGTACCTGCAACAAAATTGGTATGGGACCAGTGCAAATGAAAAATTGGGATGGTTCAACGTAGATGGAGTTAAATTGCAGAGAATTTCAGCCAGGGGGGTGCTAAGGGAATAGCTTAGGATTAAATAGGCTTAGGGGAGTAGTTAGGAGGTTGGAGATCATCCCAATTTGGGAGATCTCCAACGGGGGAGGGTCCCTAACGGCGCAGACACGCTTCTCCCCGGATTGGAGACCCGTTGGAACAGAAGCTAACTTTGCAAAATCAGTTTTGCGACAAGATCGTCTGGACGTCCTAGTCCAGACGAAATCGTCAAATCTAGGGCGATATCGTCTGATCGGCGACGATATCGTCAAACGGTCAAAACAACCTCTAAAAATGGCACGAAAAAGGGGGAAACGGATTACCCGACGGTTAACGGGCGGTTTGGGAGGTTAAATTTGAATTTTAAATTATTTACTAAGGTGAATGTAATTATTATAATTTTACTGCGCCAATTTTAGGGTGCTACATTTTGCCCCCTCTTTAGCGAATTTTTCGAAGAAAATGCGTTAAAGATGAGTTCTTCTCGATCTACGAGAAAGCAAAAATTATTCCCATTTTTAGGCGACGATTCTTGGTCGAATCGTACGACAACTTACTATGGTGCCCCCTCCGTGTTTTTACCCAAATCGAACGTTTGAGGTAAAAACGCGAAAAAGCAAAAAATTATTTTTGAATAAAATTAAGAAAAATAGGGTAAAACCCTAATTCATTTTTACTGTTCATTTTCTGGTTTTTAGAGCTCTGAAGCAAAAATGGTGGAGACGACGCACAGATCGACAGAGGTCCGGCGCGGTCTACGGGTAAGAGTCTAGACTTAACTAGGATGCTTTAATTTAATTTTACATGCTTTGTAGGTAATTTTTAGGTGATTTTTGAGCATCGCGGCCGTTTTTGGGCCGTCGACGTCGTCGGGACGAAATCGTCCCGATTTCGACGAAATCGTCTCAATTTCGGCAATTTCGCCCGAGGGCGAAATCGTCGAAAGGGGGACGATTTCGTCAAATTAGGGACGATTTCGAACTGCGAAATCGGAGACGATTATGCTCAAATTTGGGACGATATCGTCCAATAGTGGGCGATATCATCAATTGCACAAAATTGAATTTTTAACTTGCATTATTGTTTACTTGAATTGTTTATTAATGATTGTTTATTGTTTTGTTGTTTATGTTTGCAGAGAGGATTACTAAAGAGCAGGGAATGGAAGTACGGAGGGTTGAGAGATGACTTGGCCGCTCTCACACAGGCAGAGCGAGATCAGCTGGCACAGGCCGGCTTGCAGCATGTGGCAGAGATGCCACAAGTATCCACAGATATGGGGCTACTAACGGCCCTAGCAGAGAGGTGGTATCCGGGCTCTTCATGTTTTCGGCTACCTACAGGGGAGATGACTCCCACTTTAGAGGATGTATGGAGGATTCTAAGAATCCCCATACAAGGACGGTTGATTACTCCTACGGCCAATCAGGGCCATGCTATGGGACGACTGTGCGGTGACCCGAGCTTCGCCCTGGAGAAGGGCGAAGTTAATATCGAGGCACTACGCCAGATGCCTGGGGCATCTAGACTCACACGGGTTCTAGCTGGAGTGGTTGGTGGACTTTTGCTGTGCCACCAGAGCGGGTGCAGGGTGCCGTGGATGCTCGTAGATGTGATCTACGATATGCGGGATCACGGCTACAGATTCTCTTGGGGCAGTTTTGTTCTATGCCGATTGTACAGGATCCTATATGGGGTCGTGTACAAGGGCGGCCGATGTCTGGTCATGACATCGCTCTTACAGGTTTGGTGCTGGGAGCACATTGCAGTGCGGAGGCCGGTAGGGCTTCCTCTGACAGGGGTTGACGGGGAGAGGCCCCGAGTCTTCTACTGGTGGCTCCGGAGAGGGGCACAGCGACGGATAGACCTGCCTATGTCCCGGAGGCTACTGGATGACTTAGTCCCGGACCAGATCACCTGGAGGCCATGGAGGGAGCATCCAGGGTGGGCCGAGGATGGACAGGAGTTGGCTCGCGTCAGGCGAGTTTGCTGGCTAAGGATGGAGAGAGGAGAGGTGGAGCTCCACCGCTATGACCGAGTTTTGAGGCAGTTCGATCTACAGCAGGGGATCCCATCTCTCAGGGATTACGAGTTTTCCTGGACTGTCCGGGATAACACTACGATTAGCGGGGCTCTCGACATGCAGCGGTTCTGGAGCCAGGACACGGATGATGCCCCCATCCAGCCAGTGGATGGGGACGACGTAGGAGTAGCCGATGGCTACGATGCCTGGTACGTAGGCATCCGCCCTCCTCGGATGACGAGGGCACAAGGTCCGATCCACGCGGTTGTGCATCGGATAGGGAGGCGACACCAGGCGGTGATGGAGGCAGCCCAGGGTCACGGCGGGAGAGAGGCGAGGAGGCCACAGGCACAGGAGAGGCCACGGCAGAGAGAGGGAGAGGAGGGAGGCGAGACCCCCATCTCCATAGAGGCCACCATCGCCCGATAAGGGCAAGGGTGTCGACATAGGAGAGAGTAGCGAGATGGCTACTCTCCGGGCGGAGAGAGATCATCTCCAGGCCCAGGTGCAGACTCTACAGGATGAGGCTGCACGCCATCGAGCTGAGGTGTCACAGCTACGGGATGAGATTGCACGCCTCAGGGCACGGGGCGGAGGGGCGAGCTCTAGAGAGCTGACACGGGCTATCGCCCAACTGACATTCTATCAGACATTATACTACCAGCTGGTGCCAGAGGCGGATAGACTACCCCTACCAGCTAACATTGCAGATCCGATCAGGATCGGGTCATCGAGGACCACGTCCCGGTCGAGGACTAGGACTACACAGACTGTGATGGGGCCACCTCGTCCACCTCAGGGTGGGGGAGGAGATGAGGCAGAGAGCTCGAGGGGCTCTCGAGGCTAGAGGGCTGGACTGACATTGTATTATATGATTATTATTTTTGATAGAGGATTGAGTATGCTGAGGTACAGATTGTGGCATACCAATCCAGTTTTGATGATGTATATATGTTGTTGATATATATATGAGATGATATAGTTTTGATCATATGACTTGTATTATGTGTATGCTTATGATGCTTTTATGTTTGATTGATTGATTTGATAATTGGATGTAATTATGTCGTTGGAAATATTATAATTTTGATGTCATGCTTGTAATATTTTAAATGAAATAATCTGATGTAACAAATTGGTTGTTTGTGATGAAATGTGATAAAAATAAAAAGAGACTTCTAACAATAATTTCAAAGGACATTGTCGCTATTATAGACCATTTCATGGAGTCGCTGCTCACTCGGTCGTCAAGCTAATCCCATTTATAGAAATATTGTTAAAAGTAAAAGAGTGCTTAAGAGACTGTCTTAAGACTTTGGTGCAATAGTGCAAATGATGATGATGATGATGGTTTGTTTTCAGATTTTCATAAAAAATATTATGCATGAAATAATGTTTAAAATGATTTTTGCTAGGCATAAATTCCTAAGTGTGATAAAATTTTTGGATAATTCTTTAGGAATTATACCATCATTGCAAAATTGAAGGTTGACATAATGACATGAAATAATGAAAATGGGTTTGCTTTTTAAAAGCATAATTTGTGTAACATAATGAATTAAGTCATATGGTTTTCATGATTTTTAATAAATGGGGAATAAAAATTGTTACAATGGTTTGCGCTAGGCATAGAATATGTAGGTATAGACTTATACCATCATCGCGAAAATCCAAAAAAGATAGTTTTATTGCATGGTTGATTTTTGATGAACAGAAAATATGAAAATGAGGACTTGCGCTAGGCATAAAATTCCAATTTTGGTTTTGGAACTATACCATCGTCGCGAAAGTCAACCGATATATATATGTTTTGATTGTATATTTTGAAAGAAATTTTTGATTTTTCTATTATATAGTTGTCTTTTAAGGTAAACAATCGTACTTGATTTATTCCAAACAAGTTGCAAAAATAATATTTCAAAGTATTTTGAAGACAAAAGTTAGATTTATAAGGAATCCCATGTGCATATGTGAATTCATTTCCAATCTTGATTTATCATAATGATACACAAAATCTCTCAAATACAAATGTGTGTGCAATTGCATTGTTCATTTACCAGTTTTGAGCAAGATAATATGATACAAGTGATTTGAAGAAACCAAATAAGTGTTCATTAACCATGATGTAGATGCATATAACCATACTAGACTACTATGTAGGTCGGATTATCAAGAGCTAGCTAATCCATAAGCAGACATAGGTTCGTACAAAAGAAGGTCGCTAATGTGACGGACATATCACCACGCTAGGAGTTACCCAAGGCCAAGCAGGTTGGGCACAAACCACCTGTTATGGGGCTTACCTCACAGTTTTCGAATAATTGAGAATTCCAGGGATTCAAGCTCATCAACCCTTCTTTTCTTTTCAAAGGGTAGGGAAAGGGATTTTATTGCTTTCTTGCTTTTGCTTTTCTCTTGTTTTTCTTTTGAACTTTGTATTTTTCTTTTGCTTGATTTTTGAGATAATGCTTGGAATATTGCTGTAATGATATAAAAGAACATTTTTCTTTTCTCTTTTTTTTCTTGAACTTTTCTTTTCTTTTTCTTTGCTAGGGATACTTGCTCGGATTAGCTGTAGAGCAAGGGATTTTTATTCTGGGTAGGGGTGAGCTTGTCCTTTTGCCAATTCTCAAAGATTCTAGACCATGTGCATGATAGGATAGCAGGGGAAACTTTTCGCTCAAGAAATCACTTCTACTATGTAGCAAAACATGGAAATTACAAATATAATCATTTTATTGTGAAAAGATGTGCTTGGTTTAAGTAAATAACAAGATCAATTCTCTATGCTCAAACTTTATTTAATTGAATTTTGTGGACTTTGATATAAGAGAGATTAGTAATCATGCCAGATAAAATCAAGATATTTATTTGTTGTGAGTGTGCAAGTGAGGGATTCCAAATAAATGCTAATTTATCCAAAATAATTTGAAACATATAACTGCAATAATTGTAAGAAAATATATATATAAACACTTTTGAGAAGTTTTTGAGAATGTTGACTCTCTCTTTCTTCTTTATTTTGTTTTGGTTTCGAAAGAGTCAAGCATATAGTTGTTTTTATATTTTTATCATTATTTTGATTTTTGGTTTTATTTTTGTTTTTGAGCAAAAAATTTAACAAGTGCCATAAATAAATGCAATAAATAGTTTTGAAGATTTTTGGATGATTATGAATATTTTTGATGTTTTTGGATTTTTATAAATTTGAAAGAAATATAAGATAATGATTTTGAACAAATATATACATGGATGAAATGACCAAATTTATGCATAGTAACGTTTAAGATGCAAAATATTCATGGGTTCTTTAAGTTCTTTACCATCTAAGGTAGATAATTTGTATGCTCCTGATTCAAATTTAGCAGTAATAATGTATGGTCCAAGCCAGTTGGGCTCAAATTTACCTTTAAGGTCCTTAGTTGCATTAGTATTTTTTTGAAGATTTTGAGGATTTTGATTTTTTTGTATTTTGATTTTAATTTATGAATTGAAATTGGTGGTATATACAAGATGATCTATATACACTATACAAGGTTATTTGAGTATAGCATGTCTAAGGTTGCTTCAAAATCAAAGGAGGTTTTGAAGGATAATCTGGTTGAGGTGAAGGTAAGAATAGAAGGTGATGAATAAAAGGTAGTGATAACAAAAGCTTTGTTATAATGTAGAATAATGTAGCAAAAGATTTGACTTTTATATGTGGAAAATTGATCATGTTACAAAATAAAATGTAAGAAGGATAAGAAAGTTCTTCATTCTTATCACTATATTCCAAGTCTTGATAAGATGGAGAAAGTATATGTGAAAGATATGCATGGATGTTATTTGGTAAACAAGGATGATCATATATGGATGAAGAAAAGTGATGGATAGAAGATAATTGTGATAATAGAGAATGTATAGAACTTGATGTTTCAACCGTTAAATATTCTTCAAATGGTGTTGGGTCACCATGTATGGTAACAATTTTATTTGCAATTTCAAACTTCAAACATTGGTGAAGAGTGGAAGGGACAACCCTCATCGTATGAATCCAAGGATTCTGGAGAAGTAGGTTGTAATGTGAAGGACAATATCCTACATAGAATAAAGTATCCAGGATCTTGG
Source organism: Wollemia nobilis (assembly GCA_028583015.1). Lineage (NCBI taxonomy): Eukaryota > Viridiplantae > Streptophyta > Pinopsida > Araucariales > Araucariaceae > Wollemia > Wollemia nobilis. The sequence continues at coordinate 9,633,204 of JAQPPZ010002937.1, read as the reverse complement.
ATCCAATATTAAGGGGAAAAATTATAGTACCTTGAGCTTCTTGAATTTCATTGTTAAAAGATTTTATAATAACATTTGATTCATTAAGATCTTCTTCCTTTGATTTGAGTTTTTGGAATAATTGATAAGTGCATAAATTAAGAGAGGAGTCATTATCTACCATGATAGTTTTAACAAGTGTTTCTTTACTAGATCCTGTAATGTAAAGATAGGAGTCTTCTTGTGGAGTAGAGGAAGGAATATCCTCATCATAGAATGAAATATGGTTAACCTCAAGAGGGTTTACACCATTAATTATGTTCTTAGAGAAAATATGATGAGGAACAAATTGTTGGCTAGGTATTTTGAACAAAATTTCCTTGTGATAAATTTGTAATACTTCTAAAAGGGATATCTTTGCTTGAGGATTAATCACTTGTTGTTGGCTATCAAAGTGGATTTCAGATTGAGATTTTGATTCTAAAGATGAGCTTTCTATGCTTACATTCCATTTTGGATCATTCTCTAGAGCCAAAGATAGTTTTGAAGGTTGGTCAAATGAGGAATCCATATCTTGAATATCGGATTGAGTTGATTGAACTTGAGGTTGCTCATTTGTAGTTTTTGTTACAATATTAATAATATCATCATGATGGGACACATTAACATGCAATATTTGATTGGTTTCTTGTTGTTGATAATTGAATAGGGGTTCTTGGGAGATCCCCATGTCTTGATTGATTATTGGTATTTGTTGTGTAGGAGTTTGATTGTTTACTGGAGATTTATAATCAGTTGTAGATTGTAATTCCTTTATATTAAAAAGACCCTTATCAATCAAATCTTGAATTGCACATCTTAAATCTTTACAATTTTGTGTCATATGTCCATCTACTCTATGATATTCACAATGTAGCTCGGGTTTAAACCAATCTGATGTGGTATAAGGTTGTCTTATGGAAGGGAGTTCAATCTTATTTGTGTCAAGTAAATACTTGAGAATTATATCCATTGGTTGATTGAGCTTAGTAAATTTACGTGATGAAGGTTTTTGAGAGGTTTTTGATAAATGCCTTAGGAATTTCGTCATAAAAGGACCTAATGGTTTCTCACCTCTACTTTCTTTATTATGGGTAGAATGATGACAGGAAGATTGCGAAGTATGAGGTGAGTGCATGGTAGAATTGGAAGAATAAGTATTTTCTTGTTGAAATGGATGTGTTGTATTGAAAGAAGAATATTGAAAAGGTGGAGGAGGATTATATGTGGATTGATAGACATAATATGGATATATGGGAGAATAGATAATATCGTTATGAAGAGGATTGGCAAAGGGATTGTCTTGTTGGGTTATGGATGAAAAATGAGAAAAGTGTGATGGAGGTGATGTTGAATAGGGATGAGGTTGGTCATAATCAACAAATGTATTTGGCTGAATTCTTCCAACATTACTGATGGGCTCATATTGATTTGAGTAAAAACTCATGGTTTCTTTAGTACTTCTAAAAGTAATATTTAGCATCTACTATTTAGAATTGAATCTAAAACATACAAACTTGAAATGATGATTTTGTTTTTGTTTTTCTTGTATACATATATATTTTTTTTGTTTTTGTTTTCAAAAGGTTTACAATGCATTCACGTCGGGTTCACCAAAATGTATCGCTCCAAATTTTTTGCATCCTTACCTTCAGGCTATTGGATCCGTGCCCGAAAGGAGGATGGGAAAAGGATGTCGCGGTACCTCGGATCGAGAGGACTTTGCGAAGGTCCCGCCTCTCAAGGGAGGTGTATTTTGATGATTTTTCGACGGATGGTGGGTTCACCAGGAAACATTTAAGGGCGGTTTCCACGCCTAGGTTTGGAATGTGTTTTAATGTGTTCGTTTTTAACTTTAAGCATTCATATCCTAGGTTTGGCCAAATGAATCTAGATTAATCTACATGAAAATGCAAATTCAATGAGTACAGAAAATAGATTTAAAGACATAAAACAGAGAATTTACAGAATACAAATGAGGAATACCTGATCCGGATGTCTGGTGATGATTCTGATGTTTGAAGCAGTCAGGATCATCTGGAATTCGATAGAATCATCTGATATCTGACGAATCGTCTGAGATCTGACAGAATCATCTGAGATCTGACGAATTCATCAGACGAATTCGTCAGAGACCTGCAAGCAAAAAAATAGATACAAAATACAACGAATACTACTGTGCTAACAGAGGGAAACAACACCAAATGACTGTATGAATACTGAATAATAGTTATGAACAGAAATTCAAGCAAATTACGATATTCTAATGACAAATCATGATCTTAGTATGCAATCTAAGCTAAATGGGTGAACTCCAAATGCAAAATAACATAAACACTGAATAAACTATCTAATTTGCAGAATAAAACAGCAGAGAAAAGGTTGAGAAATGCAAACTTCAGGCACTGATTGCCTCAATATGGACTGCAGTCGAGATCGTCTCGCATCAGTACGAAATCGCCTCGAATTCGACAGGTTCGCCTCCGATCTGAACAGGTTCGTCGACGACGATGTGTGCTGGCTCCGACTGAAAAACAGTGATGTACCTGCAACAAAATTGGTATGGGACCAGTGCAAATGAAAAATTGGGATGGTTCAACGTAGATGGAGTTAAATTGCAGAGAATTTCAGCCAGGGGGTGCTAAGGGAATAGCTTAGGATTAAATAGGCTTAGGGGAGTAGTTAGGAGGTTGGAGATCATCCCAATTTGGGAGATCTCCAACGGGGGAGGGTCCCTAACGGCGCAGACACGCTTCTGCCCGGATTGGAGACCCGTTGGAACAGAAGCTAACTTTGCAAAATCAGTTTTGCGACAAGATCGTCTGGACGTCCTAGTCCAGACGAAATCGTCAAAAATGGGGCGATATCGTCTGATCGGCGACGATATCGTCAAACGGTCAAAACAACCTCTAAAAATGGCACGAAAAAGGGGGAAACGGATTACCCGACGGTTAACGGGCGGTTTGGGAGGTTAAATTTGAATTTTAAATTATTTACTAAGGTGAATGTAATTATTATAATTTTATTGCGCCAATTTTAGGGTGCTACAGTTGCACCAATTTGGGGCGACTATGAGGTTTAATAGTTATATAAAAAAGGGGATAGTGTAACCCAGAAATATGTATTCCCAATATGTATCTTTGATAAATTATTATGTATTTTGACAAAAAATATATATATAGTCACATGTATGTCATGATAAAATTATAGTTTATATCCTATAATGTGCTTGGCAATTTTTGAATTGTATAGAAGTTGGCAATGTATCAATTTTTATACCCATTAAATCCTATCCTTATTTTTCTCCCGTTTTATTGTAAATTCAGATGACCGAATCAAATTCAAAACCATATAAATTTATGTAAATCAAACATGTACCTAAAATTGGTGGATTATTTGGATTTTTCCTCCAAAATTGGTAAACCTAGATTTTCAACGAATTCAAAACCGTCTAAATTCACCTAGATTGGAAAAATTCTAAATTCTCACTAACAATCCTAATCTATTTTTGTCCTCATTTTTTTCTCAATTGGGTCTGGTTCTTAAAAGTTACAGGTAATTTTTAGGAGGTAATGGTGATTTTGAAGGGAAAAGAGGTGGAGAAGATATTTTCATGTCTTGTTGCAAGTTGAATGACGATATTTTGCCACCCTTTCATCATTCCAAAGATCAACTAAGATGATATTTTGTACCATCGATCCTTATGCATTAATTTAGCTTTATGATTTTATTACTTTTCATCTATAGATCTAAATTTCATTTACTTTCAATGAATTCATATATTTTAGAGCATTTCCAAATTCACTTTGTATGTTCCAAATTTACATAGGTATACGTGAGAGATAAATTGGTTATCTGGTAATAATATTCAAAATGGGTAATTTTAATCCTGACATCCCTTGATTGTAGATATTTAGCAGGCATTTGTTAAATTGCAATATTTAAAAAAATTTGAAATACTGTTCAGTCATCTAAATTCATTGAAGAACTTTTGAAATTGCTCAGTAATTTTCTAAATCTGACCATTACAGGTTTGAATGAATTTGAAATGTTTCGAATTCACTAAAAATATCTAAAATTGTGTAGGCATATACCGAGGGCAAAGGTTTTATTCTTGGGTTTATCACATCACTTTAGATCTTACAATTTTGTTATCATAGCCTTTACTACTTGTTAAATTATATACTATTTCACTATATCGTTGTTGAATGTATATGTTTACCTTAGATCTATAAAATCTACAATTTTGCTTACGATTTACTGAAATAACCGAGGGGATCTGATTCCCACATCACTGATGATAAATTTGTAGTGGCTTATGTAGATCCCTCACCACTATTCATAATTTCTAGTGTTTTTTTATAAAATTGCAGTTTTTGAATGAATTCAGATAGTTGCTATGTATTTCCAAATTTGTTGTGTGAGATCCAAATTCACTTTGCATTTTTGAATTCACTCTGATAGATTTGAATTCACTCTAAAAAAATTAAATTCGTTTGATAGCAACCACCTAGATTAGGTAAGTGTCTAATTCTAGATTCCTTTCGGTTCTTCATATTTTAATTTGGTACTATTATGTTTGAAAGCAGTTTTATAAAAGTAAAAAAAATATATATATACAAAAACATAAATGTAGTTATATTGCTTTTGCATAAATTATAATAGTTGAAAAAACATAAAAGAAAAAATATATGCATGTTATCATAAAAATCATATTTTATTATATGTATTCACAAGGATCATTGCATTATAGTTATATTTATAAAATTTCTAGTTAATTTGTATATTGCTACTTTCATGGGAATTTGAAGTGCATATAGTTAGGTATATCTGCATTTGGCTAAACTCTAAGTGTGTGTAAATCAAAGAATCCATAAAACACTCATCCTACCTATAAGTGGAAACTGCCATAAAGTTTTTGCTTGTGAACCCCACCTAATTTATCAACAAACACCAAGGAAAGCACAACTCAAGTGCTTCTCATATGAGGTGTAGGCACATCATTCTCCCTCCCCTTTCAGGTGTAGATCCATTATCCTAAAGGAAAGGGGTGCAAAAAATTTGATCTACATTCTCGGTGAACCTGATGTGAACACACCATCATTTTCAAATGATTGCTTTTTATTTTTTTGAAAAAAAAAACTAACTAATAAAACCATTAAAAATTGGTTTGCTTAGATTAGAAGAACATAAAAAAAATAATTATTTTTAATTCAATATGCTTCACATTTTTATTTTCTTTACATCATTGTCCTAAAAATAACCACATACGACATTTTATTTACAGCTTCGGTTGGTCTGGATATAACGGGATATGTAGTGAAGGATTACAAACCTTCATAAAGGAATTTTTCTTTCACCTGTACTCAAAAAGCTTGAAATTTTAATCAATATTTTAAAATTTTGGCGGTCTAACAACTATCATAACCATAGAAAATAACATGCATATCTTTGAGGTGTATCACTACCTATGGTGAACTAGGTGATTACTGGTAGAACTTGGGCTTCATCACGGCTTGGACTTCATCACTAAGCATTTGTATGTGGGCATCCAGGTGAAATCCTAAAATGAAAACAAGACAACTTGGCCTACAAATTTTTGAAATTTTTGAAGAGAAAACTTTTAGTTAGGAGAAAAACTTTTTTTAAGCATTATTTTTCACTTTTTACTTTGTTTTCTCTAAAAAAAATAATAACAAAAAAAAATGGATACCACTTTTAAAAGTGGTGAAGATATCATGGGTCTTGCAAATAACCCAATTTAATATGAACCTATTTATTTTACTACCCCAATCAGCAACACCAAGGGAATTCCATCAGTTGCATTGGTTGATTATGGCCAACCTCATTCACAACTTCATCCATATTCAACATCATCTTTATCATAATTTCCTCATATTTCATCCTTTCCCACTCAACCAATCCCCGCACAATTTTTCTTTCCACCATCTTTCCCATCAGAATTTCCTCCACAACCACTTCCATATTCTTCTTTCCAAACTATATATCCACATCAAAAAAAATAATTATTCTTTTTTAATCCCCTTCATAATGATTTTACCATTTCTACCAAACATCCATGTCATGCTTTTCAATCTACATATAATTCTTCTCTACCATTATTACAATCACAACCATTTCAACATTCTTATTTCAACATGATGTATTCATTGCAACAAGTAAATAATTTTTCTTTCAATCCTATCATGTACACACACCATACTTTAGAACCTAACTATCATCATTCTACCTATAATAATGAAGAAACAAGCAATCAGTCATTACATCCTGCTATTGAAAATATTATGAGAAAAATGTTCAAAGCTCCTCAAAAACCTTCACCACATAAATTTACTAAGCTCAATCAACCAATGACTATAATCCTCAAGCATTTTCTAGATACAAACATGATTGATTTTCCACCCATAAGACAACCTAATGCTACAATAGATTGGTAGAAGCCTGAGATACATTGTGAATATCATAGGGTGGAAAAACACATGACAAACATGAAAAATTTTGAAATATGAGGTTCAATACTTGATTGATGCAGGTCATTTTATTTTATAGGACTTTCAACCTATTTTTTATCATAATCCTCCAATGAACAATCAACCTCCTACACCCACAACTAATCAAGACATGGGGATATTCCAAAATCCCTTAACCAATCATCAACAGTAGGAAAATAATCAAGTGTTATATCATAATGTATCTCATTACAATGATATTATTAGCTTGGTAGCAGATATTACAACAAAGCATGTTCTTACTTAACTGAACTATCTTGACAAGAAAGAGATAAATTCTTCATCCAATCAACCTTCAAGACCTCTCTTAATTCTAAATAATAATTATAAATATGATACAAGCATAGAAAACACATATTTAGTGTTCAAGTCTCAACCTAAAGTCTCCTTTTATATTCAATAGTTGTGGGCCAATCCTCCAACTAAGATATAACTTTTGGAACTGTTGCAAACCTCTCCTATTCATATGCAATATTTGTTCTTCATTATCTCTTTATTTATCATAATTGCATCAATTTATCTATTCTTTTCCTCTTTATCATTATTGATGCCTTCTGTTCGTCACCTTTTATTCTTCATTCTCTATTTTTTGATCATCATCACATCAAGTTATCTATTATTTTCCTCTTTATCATCATCAGTGCCTTTTGTCCATCACTTTTATTCATCTATATATGATCATCATTCTTCATTACAACAATCTCAACAACCAACAATTCAACCTCAATCACCTTCATCATGACCAAATTGTCCTTCAAAACCTATTTTTATTTTGAATCCACCTTAGAAATGTTATGCATAAATCACCATATATAGTGTATATAGATAATCTTATGTATACCACCAATTCCATCATTAAAAAAAAATCAATCAAAATTCAATTAATAAATCAAAAATAAAAAAATAAACAATCAAATCAAAATCAAACAAAAGTTATAAATAGGTATTAAATTCTTATCTAGTTTACATTTCAATCATTGCATTTCCATCATTGCATCACTCATGTCATTTTATATCCATTGAATTGGAAAAAATTCATTGCTTATATCTCCCTAAGGTGAGGGATATAGTTCTTGTTTTTATTGTCCTTCATTTAGGCACTTTAATGTATGCCTCTATTGAGTAGTACTTTAGCAATATCGTTCCCATCATCTTGGCACCCCATAATGGATAGCTTCATGGTCATGAACGAGTGGTATCCTCCATTCGACCATTTGTAAGCATACATCCTAGTGGGTATATCTCTTCTATTTTCAACCATTAGCAAGTGCTATACTCATAGCAGGTTCAACACATCTTATCATTTTTCTTTGGCATTTTGGATTTTTATTTTCATTCACCTATGCATGTCATTTAAGTTTGCATATAGATTATCTGGCATAACTATCATATCCATATTGCATTGCATAAACCATCAATCATATCTCATATAGTAGCACTTTTACACTTCCCAAATTTTATTTAGTCCAATTACGTATGGCAAATAGTCACATCTAATTATTATGTTTTTTAAACATCAGACAAAGACTATCAAATTCATAGTTAATGTTGGTCCTTTTTTTAAGTGATTAATATTTTACCTTGAAGTACTCACAAGATTCACATTTTAATAAATATTTATTCTTGATATTGATTAAAAATCTCTCTTGAATCAAAATTAGTATTTCTTATTAAGAAAATTTTGAGTTTTGGGAAATGATTCTACCACTTTTTTAACCAAAATATACTTATACGTCTTAAGAATGATTTTGCACAAATAAATATGATACTACATAGTAGTCCTTGTCCCTTAAATGAAAGGTTTCCCTTTGCTATCCTATTATGTGCATGGTCTAGAATACTGATAATTGACAAAAGGACAACCCTACCCGAATAAATCCCTTGCTCTTCCACTAATATGAGCAAGTATCCCTTGAAAAAAAAAGAAGAAAACTAATTTTTACAACAAAGAAAATAAATTCCCTTGTTCAAAAAATGAGCAAGAATCCCTACTCAATGAGATAAAAATAAAATAAGGGGGTAATGAACTTGAATCCCTAGAATTTCTTAGTTATTCAAAAATCATGGGGTGATCCTTGTAGAAACTAAAATTGTGTAAATCGGATAAGACTATCAAAGTGCAAATCTTGCCAATACCATATGGCTCCACTAGGTAACCCTCAAGGGTTAATTAGGGGTCCCGACCACTTTTGATAAGGTTTACCCCACTTTTGGGAGGTTTTGGGCCATGTAGCCATGCTCATCCCACCCCAGGACGACCACAGTTCATGGTTGTCCCACCGAAGGACGGCCACAAGCAAGCATCCTTGGGTGGGATGGTAATGGTCTAGACCCCTCAAAAATTCAAGGGTAAGATAAATGTCAATCAATTTCTACCATTTATCACACCCAATCACTCATGATAGATTGGGAGACTATCATGGCCATTAGGGACTGCAAATTAGAGGTCCAAATTAGAAGCCTCTTTCACTCTATGCATGGCAAATGTGTTTACAAGTGGTGGAACTTGCATTGCATGCCAAAACTTACCCCTTCTCCCCCTTTGTTGTCTTGGGCTATAAATTGGACTGTTTCCACTCAATTTCAAAGAGAGATCTTTGCAAGCATTTACCACAAAGTGCTACCGATATTTTATCTCACATTTTGCCCTCATACTTTTCCTTGGAAACCTCATCAATCAAAGGCATATTCAAGGTATTCCAAAATATGCACATATTCTCCAAAATCTATCCATTCCTGTGAGTTAATTTACCAAATTTGATTACAAGACTCCTAGGAGGATTCTAGACTAGATCCAAGTGGAATTGGTGGTATAAACCACCTTGTTTTGTGGTCATCCCCACCTAGGATGATTAACAGTCTTGATTGGAACTTTCAGGGATGGCCATAAATTGGCCCAAAATTTTGATCTAATTTTAGTGTAGATCCATTTTATATCATTATTATCATACTTAATTTTGGTGAAGTTTGGAGTGGTTTTGAATTATTAATTAGGATTTTTGTGATTACAATCCTAATTGGTCCATCCAGGGTGGCCACAAGTTTTTCTCATAATGTCACTTCAATTTCAGCTCAAATCATTAAAAAATCATATAATATACCTCATGCTAAGTTTTCATGTCATTTGTAGTAGTTTATACCTATCGATTGCAATTTTTACATTCAATATTGCATGCATTTCATGGATTTTATCATAATACACATATGCTATTAACATATTTTAATTTATTGTGTGTAGGTACAGGTATTCTAATGCATGAGGAAGGAGATAAGGAGTTGAAGATATATAGCTCAAAGTAGCAGTAGTGCAAGCCCACTCTTCAATCATGAGTGCAAGAAGAACATTGAAAGCATGCCATAAGTTTGTGAAAGGATTGGATCCTTCAAAATTGTAACTTGAATTGTATCAACTTGGGAGCCCTCAAGGGGATATTTTGTAACCTTCTATTTGGAAAATTAATCAATACAAATAGAACCCCCCATTCCTTTCAAACATTTTTCATTTATGGTTTACATTATCTATCACTTTTGCATGCTTTATTAGAACATTAGATGCATTTCAATTTCCTTTGCTATGTGCATCATTTTTCTGCTATCCTATTATGTGTATCATATAGAATATTGAAAATTAACAAAAGTACAACCCTATCTGAATAACTCCCTTAATATTCAACTAATATGAGCAAGTATCCCTTGGAAAAAATAAATAATAATTTTTACAACATATCCAATAAATCCCCTTGTTCAAAAAATGAGCAAGAATCCCTACTCAAAGAAATCAAAATAAAATAAGGGGATAATGAGCTTGAATCCTTGGAATTCCTCAGTTATTCAAAAATTATGGGATGATCCCCATTACGGTAATTGATTGAATGAAACCCACCTAGAAATGGGGTGGTCGTTTGTGTGGCAACATATCTGTCATATTAGCAACCTTATTTTGTACAAACCAATGTTTGCATAAGGATATGCTAGCTTTTTGTGGCTTGTATCACAAAGAATTTAAGTCTAACCATGTACAAAATCATGGTAAATGAATTCATCATTTGCACACGCATTGGTTCCTAAAGTTGATTTGCATCATTACCTTACTCAAAATCAGTAAATGAACTTCATAAGCACACATATTTTATCCTTAAGAGATTTCATATCATAATTAATGTCAAGATGGAAAACTAATACACAAATTAAATACTAGTTCTTGATAAACTTGATCTCATCCAAAAAGGACCAATATTCTCCTTGAGTTTTGATTAGTTGAAGTCAGCATATCCTCATGGATTTGTATGACTGTTAGCATAAGCAATTGGCCCTAAAAACCAATTAATCTTGCATCTCATATCTACCACCTAGTATAATCCATTCATTTCATCATATTACATGATTTCTTGCCATATATAAAAATTTACATTGATCATACATACTTGCTTAATAATATAATTGCATATAGACTTCACAATGATGGTATGAGATAATCCTAATAAAATTTCTCCATATTACTTCACACTAGGAATCTTATGCCTAGCGCAAGTCCTCTATCCCATTTTTCATGCTTAATCACCCATATTGCATCATACTTCTCTTAAGTTTAATAAAAATTAATCTTAATATCACACATTACTTATCATTACTTCTATTACTTTCAATCAAAAAATCTCAAATTACTTTTGTATCATAACACTTCTATGTCAGCATAACAAACAAAAACTCACACAGGATCTGCTTCATTACCAATGTGAGGAACAGCCTTCATAAATGATTATATACATGCACACATCCTCAAGGTCTATTGTTGACTGATCAAAATTTTAAGGGTATATTTACCAAAACAATATTTTTTCTACAAACAATTTAATCACACTACAACACAACATATCAATTACTTCAAATCACACTTCATTCTCCTACAACAATATCTTCATTAAGCATGATAAAATATTAGCAATCAAACATGACCATTAGTATGATTATGAACACCATAAAAAAACAACAAATATATTTTAGGTTTTGCATGACACAAAAAAGCAAAAAGTCAAACAAAAATTAAAATAACATTATAGTATTACTCTCGCAAAATGTACATAATATACATAAGGTTGACTGGTATACCACAACCAAATCTAGCATACTTAATCACTAGGGGGTATACCACAAAAATAAGACTTAGTATATAATCCTTTAGAACCTCTAGAACTCTAGCTATCATCATCAAGAGATCACTTGGGCTCCTTAAACTGAGAGACCCTAGACACTGACCTAAAATGTAATCTAGAATGACTCAAAGTTGCTAGCTCTAGGGGCAATGGAGCCCGTTGCACCTCAATAACAACCTAATAAGGTCATTCGTTGTGATGATAAGATCACGTCTACAATTAGTGCACTTTATGAAAAGCTACTTCCTAAGGATTGGCCTGAAGCTCCACTCCTAGGGTTATGCATAAGGCGTTAGGCCCAAAATGTATTTATAAAAATTTGGCAAATCAGTTTTAAAATCGAGGTGAATAGTGTCCAAAAACATGTAGAAGGTTCACTATTATTATGGGTAATGTTGGAAATTTAAACTTAAAATGGTCAAACTATTATAAAATTGGGGCGAATCGACCCCAAAAAATATTTACACCTAGAAATTTTTGGCTAATGGGCCTTGGTCAAGGGTCCCAAATATTAGCCAATTCCAAATTTTAAAAATCCTAATTTTAGCCAATTTGGTGAATATTAGCCGCTATGCATAACCCTGTCCACTCCTCATCTAGTGAGATCATGATTGTGTCTATCGCAACTGTACCTACACCTATGCAAGTTGTGCATGAGCTTGTAATAGTTGAGTCTAATATTGTCCCAATAGAGTCTATGACTATGAGAGTTATGCCTCTAATGAATGAATCTAACTCACATGTATCCCTATCTGAATTCTCAACCTAGAATTATCTTCTTGTAGAGCAGTAACCTCTTTGGAACTTATCGACTCCCAAACCTCCATCGCAATGCCCTTCCTGAGTGAGTCTTGTCAAGGTGGTGATGTGTTGGCCATGAATCTACCACAGGAAAGGATTTTAACATAAATGTGCCCTAGACCCATCCAACATTGAAATGCTGGGAGAAAGAAATGTCTCCCAGACCAAACTCTAGAGAGGGCTGGTTCCCTTACTAATCTAAACTGGTTTCAAGACTAGAGATGCAGGAAAGAAATGGGAAAATGTGGAAAGAAATGGGAAATAACGAAAAGAGATGTAAATATGGTCGAAGCCGATCGTTAATGGGGAGAACAATATCAGATAGCAAAAACTATAGCTAGATCCTAAAGCCCAGTAGCAACTGACTCTTAGAGCACATAAACAAAAATTAGATCATGCATTAGTCATGAGTTCACTTCCAAATAAACTTCAAACATTCAAATGCTAATACAGCCTAATTCAACACAGCAGAATTCAACTGTTATTGCACTGGACTACACAAAAGCCAAAAACATCGAAAGCCAAACATGCACAACCAAATATATCACCAATTCTAGAAGACACTAAGAATGGCAACAATTGCATCTAGGATTTCAATTTCAATTTCTGCAACAAGATCCTCCTCCTCTGCTTGAGTTTTACATTGGTATTTATAGAGGTTCGTCCTCTTCCTTTCATATTACAACATTCAATACAAGAAACAGATTTTGAAGAACAATCCCATTAATACACATTGAAGAGATGATAATCCCTACTTTTAATGAATTACAATTGAGAATGAAACATAAATGAGGTCCCATATCTCTTCGTTAAATGGCCATTATCAAGGGAAGCTGAAAGTTGTAAGAGATCACGAACAGGCGCTTTGAATATTAGATGCATCTTTAATTCTGGCAGCATTGAAAACTACAGGCATGAGCACGTTTTTCTATCTTGCACACATTGGAAAGTAGCAAAACATTAAATTTTGGAGTGCTTTTAATTGTTGGAACTCGCAATGCTTCATCAGGCCGTTGAACTGCTTTCTAGCACGAAACTATGACAGGTCGTGAAAACGCGACATGTCACAAAATCGTGACATTTTCTGCTTTGTACACTTTTGCCACTTTTGGATCGCAAAAATCAACCATGTCGCAAAATCATGACATATTCGGCTCCTTGGTTTCCTTCGCCACCTTAGCTCGTGAAAACACGACGCATCGCAAAATCATGACGTTTCGTACTATTTTGCTCTTTCCTTGCTCTATTTCAGTGAAACTATGACCTATCACGAAATTGTGACATTCTTACCCATGTTGTCCTTTGGCTGCTTCGAACCACGAAAACGTGACAAGGCACGATTTCATGACAATTCCCTGCACTTGGTCCTTCTGCCCCAATGTGTCGTGAAATCATGACATTTTCTTGCCTTCTTCATCATTGTCGCTTCCTATCGTGATATCGTGATGTCTTCTTCTTGCATGACCTCATCCTCAAAAATGTTATGAAATCATGACATCTTTCATGCCTTATGCCTTTCTTTCAACTTTGTCGCAATAACGCGACATGTCGTGATATCGCAACGTTCCGTACCATTTTCTCCTTGCTTGCTTTTCTGTCGCGATATCGTGACATTTTTCATCACACTGCTCCATTGCTGCCTTATGTCGCGATTTCGTGACATGTCGTGATATCGCGACAACTTCATTTTAGCACTTCCATTGACCAAGTTGACCGCAAAACTCCAACACGTCATATCGTGAAAACCTTACCCCCCTTGCTATCATTGATTGCATTGACCATGATAACGCAACAGGTCATGAAAATGCAACGTGTCACGATATTGCGACAAATTTCCATGCTTTCACCTTTTTTGTTTAGACCCCGCGAAAATGCGACGGTCACGATTTCACGACAACTTTTGAACTTACCATTTGTGCGTTACAGACGCTGCGAAAATGCAACGGGTCATGATTTTGCGACATGTCATGAAATCGTGACATGTCACGAAAACGCGACACCTTGCATTTTCACAAAATGTGTTAAGTGTCTTAATTTTAGCATTCTTTTGCTTGAATCTCAACAACAAAAGCAATGTGGCAAAAATGCCAACATTCTTGGTGGCTTGCGGGGTATACAGTTCTATTGTATGCACGAATCTCAGGCCTTTATCCATTGGGAAATAGAGTCAAAAAAACTGGAAGAACAGAAGAAGTAAATGCTGAGTGATGCTGGACATCTCTATAGATTGTTGCAACAAACTCTTGCTGGTACTCAACACTGAAAAACAAGATCATCAATAGAAATGTGTGAATAGCAGAACTTCCTTTATTTCTTTAGAACTACTACACTTAGCCTAGCTCAGTTGAGCTGGGTAATCACCAGGTGCTATGAAATGATCTCCATGGTAGTAGTGAGAGGCACCTAAACTACAAAATAGAAATGAAGGGAATGATGCCCTGCGGATGCGCAGGCCATGGAATAGGGATGCGGAATGATGAAATGGCAAAATATGGAGGAATGGAAATGGTGATACAGTAACAAAATGCCACTATGCTACCAACTACTATGAAATGAAATGGAAGTGGAGGGAATGGAGGTGGTGGTAGGAAGTGTAGAAAAGTGTTTCAAAAGACAGAGAGTTAGAAGAAAGGGAAAGAAGAAACGAGAACATTAGAGAGGGGAGTAGAAACAACAGTAGTGGCTTGAGTAATTGTAGAAGAAGAAGGAATAGGAGAGGATGGGAATGAAGGAAGGAAGTGGAAAGAATAAGTAGAGGAAAAGCCACTAGCTATTGGGAAGGAAAAGAAAAAGGAAAAGAAATAAATGTACCTATGGGCTCGCATGCAAAAAGAGCCAAAGTAAAAACAATTTTTTTTTCTTTTTTGTCTATTTTTTCTTCCTTTTTTTGTCTTTTTGTTTTTTTTTTTGCTATGTACAATATTTACAAAATTTTACGACATGATTGGCATGCCGCCACCACAAAACCAGCTTCTGGTGTCTATCCGGTGAACCTGTAGTGTCCAGACCAAATCTGATCATACTTTAGTTTATCTTTGAAGTTCAACTGACCTCTTCCTAAAGTTCTCCATGGTGTGAACAAGGTGCAATGCGGTAGGTTATCATTCTTACTAGTACCCATGTTATTGATGAATAATGTGGCAAAGAGGTTTGCCACATGGGGGCTTTCTTTAGGTACCGATTGTAGTGGCTGGAACCAATACCACCACTTTGAAGACTTCACTGGCTGCAGACTGAGTACAGGCTCCTCCAACCCCTTGATATGATCACAGGGCTCTTCCAGTGAGAAATCTGCTTTTGGGATCTCCTCAGGTTCAACCTTTTGGTGAGGCATGCTTAACGGGTTCTGGCTGAATACTTGCATGTTATGCAAAATTATGCCCTCTTTGTGCTCAAGTTCTGGAACTGGAATCTATTTCTCTCCTTGGCCCATCTCCTATCAAAAACTACAAGCAATCATATTATCTATTGTTGGGATAGTGCTTGCATATGCCCATCGTTGGCCTTGGACGAAACCTGCCTCTTGAGTTCCACACAACTGCATTTTAGGTCTCTGCATAGTATAAGGGATCAGCCATGATGAATACTGTGTGGGACAGAAAGGACCAGGAACTACCGAATAAAGTAATAGAGTTTCTCCCCATGGTAAATTTCTTGATAGGAGCAAAAGGTTCTCCGCTTGTAATGCTTCCTCAAATATTTGAGGGAATCTATGTTCGCCTGATTGCATCAAGAGGAGGCTTATGTCCGGATGGAAAGCTCGAACATAGAAGAGGTGGGCTTGGGCGGGTGATGGTTGGATCTCCCCTGGAATTCTCTTCCAAGTTCTATAGAATCGGACATTGAAATCTATGATGCTCTCTTGAGGTATTCTCATGATGGTGGAGAGATGCATCAAAATCTGGTAGGGATCCTGAGAGCCATCAAATGTTGTAATGAGTGCTCCCACTAAATCATCCCATGAGAAGATACTTTTCCACCCAAGAAATCTGTACCACTGCAACACCCTTCCTTCGAGAGACGAGACTAGAAGTCTGATCATAACATCTTCATGAATTATATCATGGAGGGTCACTAAAGCAACAACATCATCAATATGCTCTCGGGCCATTCCCTCGGTGCCATTGTATTTTGTTAGGGCTTTTAGGGCACTTTTGGGAATCTTGTGCCGAATTTGGAGATTCAAAGGGCCAGGATCATCCCATCTAGGACACACCCTCACCATTATAGCAATGGTCTGCAAGATCACGGTTGTCACCAAGTCAGAGTCACCAAGTGAACATTCTTTCCTCTGCTTTTAAGGTCAAGGCTGCTCACCAAAACTTGATTCCTCTTGGGTATCTTCCTTCAGCTTGAAAAGGCATCTACGATTAAGAAATTCGGATCTTTAGCTCAGCAGAGTCACAAGATGAACTTACAAATATTTTCTATGAGGTCAATACAACTCATCAAAATATTGATACCTCCGGGTGTTAAACAATGAAACAATCAATCTCACCGATTATGGATCTTTTGAGACAGAAGAAGTCTGTCCCACCGGGCGTGCCAAAAATTGTTGGTCACGAATCTGCCACAGGAAAGGATTTTAACATAAATGCACCCTAGACCCAACCAACATTGAAAGGTTGGGAGAAAGAAATGTCTCCCAGACCAATCTCCAGAGAGGGTTGGTTCCCTTACTAATCTAAACTGGTTTCAAGACTAGAGATGCAGGAAAGAAATGGGAAAATGTGCAAAGAAATGGGAAATAATGGAAAGAGATGTAAATATGGCCGAAGCTGATCGTTAATGGGGAGAATAATATCAGATAGAAAAAACTATAGCTAGATCCTAAAGCCCAGCAACAACTGACTCTTAGAGCACATAAACAAAAATTAGATCATGCATTAGTCATGAGTTCACTTCCAAATAAACTTCAAACATTCAAATGCTAATACAGCCTAATTCAACACAGCAAAATTCAACTATTATTGCACTGGACTACACAGAAGTCAAAAACATCAAAAGCCAAACAAGCACAACCATTTAGATCACCAATTCTAGAAGACACTAAGAATGGAAGCAATTGCATCTAGGATTTCTATTTGAATTTATGCAACAAGATCCTCCTCCTTTGCTTGAGTTTTACATTGGTATTTATAGAGGTCCGTCCTCTTCCTTTCATATTACAACATTCAATACAAGAAATAGATTTCGAAGAACAATCCCCTTAATCCACCTTGGAGAGATGACAATCCCTGCTTTTAATGAATTACAACTGAGAATGAAACAAAAATGAGGGCCCATATCTCTTCGTTAAATGGTCGTTATCAAGGGAAGCTGAAAGCTGTAAGAGATCACGAACAGGAACTTTGAATATTAGAGGCATATTTAATTCTGGCGGCATCGAAAACTTTAGGCCTGAGCATGTTCTTCTATCTTGCACACATTGGAAAGTAGCAAAACATTAAAATTTGGAGTGCTTTTAATCATTGGAACTCGCAATGCTTCATCAGGTCGTTGAATTGCTTTCTAGCGCGAAACTGTGACAGGTCACAAAAACATGACATGTCACGAAATCGTGACATTTTTTGCTCCGTACACTTTTTCCACTTTCGGATCACGAAAATCAACCATGTCACAAAATCATGACATATTCAGCTCCTTGGTTTCCTTCGCCACCTTAGCTCGCAAAAACATGATGTGTCATGAAATCATGACGTTTCATACTATTCTGCTCTTTCCTTGCTTTGTTTCAGCAAAACTATGACCTGTTTCAAAATCGTGACATTCTTTACCCATGTTGTCCTTTGGCTGCTTCGAACCTCAAAAATACAACAAGGCACAATTTCGCAACAATTCCCTGCACTTGGTCCTTCCGCCCTAATGTGTTGCAAAATCGCAACATTTTCTTGCCTTCATCACTGTCGCTTCCTGTCGCGATATCGCGATGTCTTCTTCTTGCTTGACCTCATCCTCAAAAATGTCATGAAATCATGATGTCTTTCATGCCTTATTCCTTTCTTTCAACTTTGCTGTGATAACACAACATGTCACGATATCGCGACATTCTGTACCATTTTCTCCTTGCTTTTTTGTCATGATATCACGACGTTTTTCATCACACTACTCCATTGTTGCCTTATGTCGTGATATCACGACAACTTCATTTTAGTGCTTCCATTGACCAAGTTGACCGTGAAACTCCAACACATCGTGATATCATGACAACCTTACCCCCCTTGCTGTCGTTGACTGCATTGACCACGATAACGTGACAGGTCACAAAAATGCGACGTGTCGCGATATCGCGATAAATTTCCATGCTTTCACATTTTTGGTTTAGTCCCCGCAAAAATGTGACGGTCATGATTTTGTGACAACTTTTTAACTTAGTGTTTGTGTGTTATGGACGTCACAAAAATGCGACGGGTCACGATTTCACGACATGTCACGAAATCGCATCAAGTCACGAAAACACGACACCTTGTGTTTTCACAAAATGTGTTAAGTGTCTTCTCAATTTTAGCATTCTTTTGCTTGAACCTCGACAAAAAAAGCAATGTGACAAAAATGCCAACATGATGCCACCTCCCATTGTGGAGATAGCATAACCTACTGTGGCAATGACACCTAACACTATGGTGATAAAGCCTGTAGCTGACCTATCCCTCCCTCTATCTAAAGCACTCTATCCTATCTAAAGGATCTCTATATCTACCTACCTCCTTTAATTTGAGGATCCTCATACCTCTAGGTCATGTGTCTCTCCCCCTACAATCACCTGGTAGATATTCATCTAGAAGCCTCTTGATAGGATTATTGTACCTACTTTTCCATGTCTCTCTTCCATGTGATCCTAGCAGGTAGGATGGTGGTATACAATGCAAGGTATCCATCCTCCACTTCCATATCATCTGTATTTGGAAGTAGTACCATAGGATCATCCTCATCTGGATTTGAGAACTTTCTAATATCGGGCACCCAAATAGAAATCATCAAGTCCCATGTCACTCATTAGTATGAAAAATCCTATATCGAGGGTATCCCTAAACCAGCCTAAATTGGTGCTACACTCGATCAGCTCAATTTAGATCTATATATCCCTTATCCATTTGCAACCACTGTATCTACCATACTAATGCTAGCTCCTTGCCATCCTCATCCCAACCAGTATGTCCTTTCCAAGATCTCCAACAAATATGAGGAGTATTCAACTCATCAATAGCCTTCCTAACCTCCTCCAAGCCACTTATTCTCCTCCCATGGTCTCCTGTGTGGCCCCATCAGAATGTAGCAGGTTGACCCTTGTCTACCTATTGATAAGGTAGTCCCTCAGGCATACTCACTACAATATACTCCCAACAACATACTTATCATAAAGTGGTGAGAACAAAGCTACTACCATGCTTATACATAACATTAAACAATATCCTACAACATAGTACAAATGGTCCCCATATAAACTGCCTACTATAATCCTGTATGTTAGTCATCATGCTATCCAAATACCATGGGAGATGTCATCCACTATGATAGCATGATAATAACCCAAAAAATATCCTGTACAACACCATTGTTAGTCTGGACACTCCCTTTGTAGTTATAAATACCTCAATACTAATGCCACTCTAGTCTATGTGAAAAGAGGGATCCCTTGTCAATCATTGCATTGGTCATGCCTGATTCATAAACTGATATACAAACTAACCCATGATAGGAATTTGTAGGCTCCTCCACACATCCTTTAGATTTAATATCATCTAAACTGTAAGTAGCAAGAATGTGGAAGATCTTGGATGCCATATCTCAACCAATGTAGTTAGAAGAGGATAATTTACCTCAATTCATGGTATCTCAGCCACATAGAGGAGCCCTACTAACTCCAACACTATCATGTCAGGACCACTCAACTCTCTGACATGGTCCTCAAATACCTTGTACTATCACTCTCAATTCTTGAGAGAACCTCCATACAAACAAAAACAAACACATTATTTAGTAAACTATCATGATAAAAAAAATTAATAAAACAATTAAAATTCACAAAAAATAATGCCTAACAAAATGTGCATTTATTCTTCTTGTGCAAATTCGGATGCAACTTGCAAATTCGGATGCCATTTACAAATTCGGATGCAATGCAAACATAAATTTGGATGATCAAATTGGCCTTAAGCACATTCGTATTTGCAAATTTGGAAACATTTTTAGATGAATCCACACATCCGAATCCACATGAACCACTTGAATTTGTGAATTTAAATGTTGATTCAGATGAATTCGGATGTTTGAATTTTCCTAAACCATCCAAATTTGTTAATTCTATCGTGTGATAGTAGACCACATCAAAAAAAACTAAACATTCAACAAATAACTCCAAAAAATCAAATTTAAAGGTTACAAATATGCTTACACATATCCTTATGCCTGCTCTGTTGCCACCCGCTTACACTTCATCTGCCTAATGAAGAGGAGCAGCCATTTTCTCCAAAGAAAAATCCTCATAGTAGAAGGGTAAAAATGAATTAGGTTTTACCCCAATTCTCTATTTTTACCCATTTTTCTTCAAATTTCAAGTTTTGTAACAAATTTCAAATTTCTCACAAAACTCGAAGGGGGTACTCTAGACAATAAATATTAAAAAAATATGTAAATTTTTTTTTTTTTTCAAGCGCAACTCCCTTTTCCACTACATATTTCTTTAATGTATTTATTTTTCATAAATGCACCAAAGAGGGGGTAAAATATAACCATGTAATTTTGACACACTTTAAAATTCCTAGACTCCCTAAACAACATGTTTTCCCTCCTCAGCAAAGTAGTTTTCCTCATTTTCTTTGCCTGTTAAAGCCTATCCTTATTTTTATCCCATTTTATCACAAATTCAAATGAACGAATCAAATTTAGAACCATCCAAATTTATGTAAATCAAACATGCACCTAAAATTGGTCGATTGTTTGGATTTTACCTCCAATATGGGCAAACTTAGATTTTCAGAGAATTAAAAATCATTCGTATTTTCCCAGATTGGGAAAATTCTAAATTCTCCCTAACAACCCTAATCTATATTTGTCCTCATTTTTTCTCGATTGGATCTGGTTCTTAAAAGTTGCAGGTGATTTTTAGAAGGAGGTAATGGTGATTTTATAGGGAAAAGAGGTGGAGAATAGCTTTTCCAGACTTGTTGCAAGTTGTATGAAGAGATTTTACCACCCTATCATCATTCTAGAGATCAACTAAGATGAAATTTGGTACCATCGATCCTTATGTATTAATTTATTTTTTTTATTTCATCACTTTGCATCTGTAGATCTAAAATTAATTTACTTTCAATGAATTTGGATATATCAGAGCATTTCTTAATTTGCTCTATATGTTCCAAATTTGCATAGGTATACTTGAGAGATAAATTACTTATCTGGTAATAATTTTCAAAATGGGTACTCTTAATCCTAACATCCCTTGATTATAGATATTTAACAGGTATTTTTAAAATTGTAGTGCTTAAACGAATTTAGAAGATACTTAGATCATTTGAATTCACTCAAGAACTTCGAAAATTGCTCAGCATTTTTCTAAATCTAACCATTGTAGTTTTAAAAAAATTTGAAACATTCTGAATTCACTAAAAACATTCAAAAATGCATAGACATGTGTCAGGGGCAAAGGTTTGGCTTTCAATTTTATCACATCACTTTACATCTTACATTTTGGTTATCATAGTCTTTACTACTTGTTGAATTATATACTATTTCACCAAATATTTGTTGAATGCATATGTTTGCCTTAGATATAGAAAATCTAACATGTTGCTTACGGTTTGCTGAAAGAACCAAGGGGATCTTACTGCAATGTCACTAAGGATCAATTTATAGTGGCTTAAGCAGATCCCTCACGACTAATCATAATTTCTAGTGTTCTAATATGAAATTGAGGTTATGAAATAATTTAGATAGTTGCTCTGTGTTTCTAAATTCATTGTTTGAAATTTGAGTTTCACTCGAACAAATTTGAATTCGATCTTATAGATCCAAATTTATATGATAGCAACCATATGGATCAAGTAAGTGTCTAATTCTGGATTCCTTTTATTTTTTCATATTTTAATTTGGTGTTATTCTGTTTAAAAGTATTTTTATAAAAGGAAAAAGAAAGAAAAGACAAAAACATAGTTATATTTATTTTGTATAAATTATACTAGTTGGAAAAACACGAAAGAAAAAATATATGCACGTTAGCGTAGAATTAATATTTTGCATTCTATATTTACAAGGATCATTGCAATATAGTTAGATTTACAATATTTCTATTTAATTTGTATATTGTTGCTTTCATGGAAATTTGAAGTGCATATATTTAGGTATAGTTGCATTTTGGCTAAATCCTAGGTGTGTGTAAATCAAAGAATTCATAAAACACCCACCCTACCTGGGAATAGAAACTGCCTTAAAGTGTTTCTTGGTGAACCACACCTAATTGATTGAAAAACACCAAGGAGAGCACAACTCAAGTGCTTCTCATTTGAGGTGTAGGCACATCATTTTCCTTCCCCTTTTAAGAACGGATCCATTAGCCTAAAGGAAAGGGGTGTAAAAATTTTAGGTCTACACATATATGAGGGCACTCATCACTAGTCATGTTAGGATCAAATCGGATGAGGAGGATATTCTAGTTTGGACTAGGAATCCTATAAAGGGTGATTATTCTTATAAGATGAGATATAAAGCCATTTTTGTCCATGATCAATAGGGGAAACCTGTCTGGTGGTGGAAACATATATGGAATATCAAGATACCTTTAAAAACTAAAAAATATATGTGGTTGGCCCTCAATAATAGGATTTTAACTTTGGATGCAATATCAAATAGGGGGTTTCAAGGCCTGGGTATATGTACTCTTTTTCATCAAGCACTGGAAACTATTAACCATTTATTGGTTTGTTGTCCGTTTTTTAAGGTTTTTTGGAAGTATATAGAGGGATTAACTAGGATAATAAGTGTAGACACCTAAATCATGTCATTATTAGGTGAGTTGCTCACATAGACACATTTATAAGATCAGATGACATAATATTGGACTTTCCAAGCATTAATAGTGGTTCTCACCACCAATTTGGGGTCTTTTCAAGCCATCGAAGCCTCACCACTCAATCCAAGAGTGGAAAGATCCTAGCTGCCCAAGCCTAGAGCATCCAGACCTTAGTCACTATAGATGACAGCGGCTAGATCTTAGTCACTGCAAACAACAATGGCTAAACCCTAAAAGAATTTTTATCAACAAATAGGCCTAATCAAGGGTGGAAGTGACAGTTTGCATGCAATAAAGGTGAGTGGAAGTAACTTTGCATTCCTTTTCATGACCATTTCACATAAGAGACTTGAGTTTGTATTTAGACTTTAGTTAACTAACCTCAAAACATAAACAAAGGACAAAATATTCTCATGCTAATGACCAGTTAGCATAGGAGACTCAAGTTTTTAGTTATATTTTAGTTAACTGGCCTTCAAACATAGAAAATACAAAACTATTCTCATGCTAACTTGCACTACGCATGAGAAATTCATTCCTAGGGCTTGGACATAGATCTAGGGTTTCACACTATAAAATGTGCAAGCCTAAGAGCACCAGGGGATCATCGATCTTTTATCCATCAATCTTGGTCATTGAGGAGAGCTTTTGAGAATTGGAGAGTTCCCTTGGATATAACGTGTACGATGAAGCCCTAACATATTGAAGAGCATAGCAACCATTATTTCAACATCGAATACAAGATTTTATCCATAGCTTTGGAGCAAAGAGGATGAGAATCACTTTAGCAACCGCTATCTTAGACAGTGGCCCCCAGGCTTAGCTTAGGGATATAGACATTAGATTCATTATTTTAGCATATCATTAGCATAGCATCATTTCATTCATTCATATGTATAGCATTAGTCTAATTTGCACTTACTTTCATTTGTTATATTTAGTACTAACAACCTCATCCGGGGAGCCATTCTCAGACATCTAAGCATGTATTGTTGTTTCATTAATTATAGGGCCACAGGTTCATCGGATGAAGTCTGCAACATATGAGAGAAAAAGGGATCCCTCTAGGAAACATACCTAGAGAAGAAGGCATTTGTAAGCCCTCATACATTTTCGTGTGTGTAATCGAGAAGCTTTTTGAAAGTGCACCACCCCTTGTGAGGGGACATATTACTCATTTGTAATTCATTGTATCGAAATGGGTATCCCTAAGAGGGACCGACATGTAACCAAGTTTCAACATGAATAAAAGATATTCATCTTTGTTATTTTTGTTTTATATGTTTTTCGTCGTATTTTATTTCATCTTGGGTTTTTAATAATATTGCAAGTATATTAGAGCAGTGCGTGCATCTCGGGGTCACTACAGATGGCGATCATGGTGGGACCTCCACTATTTTTTCATTTTCTATTAGAATACTAACTTAGTTTTGTGTGCATTTTTAGCTTCTTTGAGCTATAGCGGCCATAAATCAACTGCTTTAAGCTATAGTGACCAATAGATATTTAGCCACTCCCACTAACATGGCCAAGAACTAGTCGCTATGGTCAACATCAAACAGAATTGGAGTGCAACAGAGGTCAAAACATCAACTCTTTGAGCTATATCAAATGTTGGTACAACTTCTTTGGTATTTTATAGCTTTATGTCCACTTTTGTGTGTCTAAAATAGAGAACTTAAATCACATTCATATTTGGAAATTGAAATAATAAGAGGAGAAATAATTAATCATTTTGCATATCTTAGATCTTCTTTTAGATTTCCACTATGCGTTTCTAGGAACAGTGACTTATGCCTACAAATTTCACCCTATAATCCA
This sequence comes from Wollemia nobilis, assembly GCA_028583015.1. NCBI lineage: Eukaryota > Viridiplantae > Streptophyta > Pinopsida > Araucariales > Araucariaceae > Wollemia > Wollemia nobilis. The sequence continues at coordinate 9,607,870 of JAQPPZ010002937.1, read as the reverse complement.
ATGTGCTAGACATTGTATGTTGTTTTCTTGATTTAAGGCCCTACTAGAGGCCATAGCTGCACGAAATAAAGTGCAGTCATACAAATCATAGTAGTTCATGCATATTTCTGAATATTCAAATGTATTTTTGCACTTAGGAATATAGGAAATATTCATTGTTGCTATATGATGCACTTTATGTTATGCAAGCTTAAAATTAAAACCACATGCACACGTATCATTTAAACATTGGGGAGTTGGATTTCATCACCAAACCTCAATTTAGTCTAGTTATGTTGGAATTCATCCTCTTCCACTGGTTTTCCCCCTAGAGCTTCCTAGAAAAGGGTTGAGAAACTTACTTATAGTGACACTAAGTTACTTGTGCTCAAACTGTCTCCCACTGTTGGAACAATCATTTGTTCAGAGTAGAAGAGCTAGGCGAACCCCCCACTGGGTCTTCAATGGTGTACCCTAGCTTCTTTTGAGAAAACCATTTTTTCCATGGGTGTATTTTACTATCACTATGGATGAGTCTTCTCATTCTTAATCCAAGAACAAGATCAAGAAATTGAAAGAAAAACACATCAAAACACACCAAACAATTTAGGGCACACTTAAAATAATAATCAAGATAAACATTTGTTTGGTATTGTGTGACTATTCCTAAATTGCAACTCAAAATACTAATTCATTGACAACATGGTCAAAGCAAGAAGTAAAAGCCCTCGATCTGATATCGAGGGAGATATTGAAGCAACTCACACCCATAGGCAGAGTCGTAGTAACATTGAACGACCCACCTGTAATACAGTGAGATGTAGCTCTATGAGCCTAATGGGTGATAACTCCTTGGGAGATCTCCCCGAGAAACCCCAAGTAGGGAACCACATCATGGAACAAATTCACATAAAAAAATGAGGCTTCAGAACCATCCTCATCAAGGAGACATGAGGAGACCTCAAGGGCCGCCTCTAAACACACAAAAACATCTCAAAGACATGAGGAATCTTCAAGGGCTTCCTCCTCACATGGAAATAAAGAAGGTTCTAAAACTTATTCTTCACATAGGTATGACGAGATAGCTACATATCCATCCACATAGATAAAACATGTCATAAAACCCTCTTCATAAAGAAGACAAGCAAGAGTCACAACACCTTAGGATTCACAAGAAACATATGAAACAGGTTTGCCTACTGAAGGGCAGGAAACTAGAGCTACATCTAGCAATGAGAATCAAATAGAAGAAACCCTTCACACAAAAGTAAATATTCCCATATAATATGACCTCATAGGAGTGAATGGCACCCCACGAGACCATCCATGGAAACAAAGATAGCTATACGGGTTGGATCGGTTTCCTACATGACCAACTCAAAGAACTATAGCTACTGAGAACTCTGCATCTGGAAGCTCACGAACTATGACTTATAAACACATATCTTAGTCTAGGGGTAACTCAGAGTGACACCATAGTAGATGCACAAAGTATGATCATAGGGATACTCAATAGTACACTGAATAAGTCACATTAACTATCAAGAGTACAGGTAAAATAGAAACCTCCTTGAGGAATCTGTGAGTCAATACAACAAGAATAGATTCAAATAAATGTGAGTCTTTTGTGACAGTGTAAACTTACTAAATGAGACAGTTAGAAAATGCATTACATAAGGAGCGAGAGCTAGTGGAGGCTCTTGAACAGGATAAAAAAAGAGAAAGAATCTTGTGCAAAGATGAGAAACATTTAAGAGAGTAGGTTGAGCAACTAGCTCTTAACAATTTACAGACAAATGGTGGTGACCACCAAAGAACTAGATGTGCTAACTCACCTGAGGAGAGGCACACTAGACAAGATAGCCCAAAAGTAAATCCCCCACCAAACCATGAACGAAATACAACTAGTGGGGAAAGAGAAAACACAACAAATCAGGATCACAATCCTGAGTCCCATCATAGGAGGGAGGAAAATGGAAAAAATCAAATGGATAGAGAGTTACCTCCATTGCCACTGTAGGTAGGCCTACAAGAGGAAGAAATCCATGCATCAAAGGCATTTCAAGAGCTTGCTAAAAATATGAAGGCCTTTGAGAAACAAGAGGCAACTGGGAACTCACCAACATTAAGCAAGATACACAACCAACCATTGTGCCCATCAATCCCTAGCCCTCCATATCCTAAGCACTTTGATATGCCTAGATTAGAGAAATTTAAGGGTGAATAGGATGCACAAGAGCATGTCACCAATTTTATCAATGTCTATTTTCATCTTGAAGACAATGATGCTCTCATGCTAAGGACATTCATAATAAAATTTTCAGGTGCTGCCACTCAATGGTTCAACCAACTACCTAATCATAGCATAACCAACTTTGAAAAACTAGTAAACACATTCTTAAAGTGTTTCTCCTTTGCTTCTATTAATAAGGTGAACCTTTTAGACCTAGCCAACTTGAAACAGTATGATGATGAGCTAGTAAAGGATTATGAAAATAGATGGATAAATGTCATAGTGAAATTATCATTCTCCGTTCCCACAGAAGAGATCATTTGCATGTTCACCAAAATTTTCTCTAAACACATTTCCCTCTTGCTACAACTCCAAAAGTATCCTTCATTTGAGGAAGCATTGACATAGGCCAAACTCATCAAAGAAATAAAATTAGATGAGGGAACCATTAAACTCTGAAAAACAAAAGGAATGGAACAAGAATGGTAAGAATGACAAGTACAAACAGAAGTAGGGAAACCCTGCTCCAGTCAATCAGGTCATATTGGCTACACCCAAGTATGGGGGTGCACAACAACCCCAGAACTATCAAGAACATCCCTCGCTAGCAAATTACGACCAGCATAATAATCAGGGGTGAAATAGGGAACATAAGCCACCTCACTATTTCACACCTCTGACAGAGTCAATGCAATCAATATTTAATTAGTTAAGTGAAGCCAGGAGGATCAGATTTCTTGATATACCTCTTATAGATCCCAATCATCCTAATCCAAAAGGATATAGGGAAGATCAATTTTTACCTTATCACAGGATATCAGGGCATGACATAGAGACTTGTGTTGGTTTTAAGCATCAAGTGCAAAATATGATTGAGGTGGGAGAGCTCAAATTTGATAACCCACTGGCTCCTGATAACAAAGACATGGGCATATATAGAAACCCATTGCCCAATAATGAGATACCTAGAGAGAAAGGGGCCCAAGTCAATCAGGTTCGAGCTGATATACCTATACATGGATGCGTTGGGATGGTTGAGATTGTTAACATATCAACAAGGACTAGGTAGTATGGTCAACTGCAACCTCGTACAACTCCCATGAATGTCCCAGTAACACCTAGGTAGAGGTAAGATAACCTTCTAGGTCCACCAACATGACCTATGGTAACTATTCGGAGTATATTGGAGCAAAACCTACAGATGACTCCAACTAAGTTATCCATAAATGAGCTCATACAATAATCCCCAAAGCATAGTGAGACTCTAATGGATATTTTAAGGAAAATTGAGCTCCAACCACAATATTTGAATGCATTCACTCACTTTGTGGGACAAGTACAAGAATTCCAGGAACCTATAATTCGATTCTATGATTATGAGATTAAGACAATACCTGTTTCCTTACCATATCCTCTGCTAAAAGTTTTGGCCGCAATAAACAACTTACCTTTCAAGAGGGTCTTGGTCAATACATGTTCATAAATAAAAATCATTACAACAATAGTAATAAAGCACCTCAATATCCCCAAGTCCAATATCGTTCTAGGAGCTTACACATTGAGAGCTTTTAATCATTATTTATGTAATTATGTGGGAACGATAGTCCTACCCATCAAGGTGGGGCACAAGACCATCCCTGTGATGTTTCATATCTTGGAAGGAGCTATGTAGTACAATATTCCTCCAAAACCTCATCACTTGTGTGGAAGAGAAATCCTTGAAATAATATTACACCCATGTGGTCTTGGAGATTTCATACCATCCATCAATATGATGTCCATTGGTTTGACCACTCCACTTCATAATCTAGCAGATACTACCAAATCATTGCATATTGATATAGAAGCTATTGATTGGGATCACTCTATTTCACCCATAGAGCTTGGATACCTCTTCCCTAATGAAGAAATATTACAGCCATTTTATTTTGCCTTAGGTTGTGCATACGATGTCTTCCATGTTATTTTTGAACCTAAGTCAGTAGGTCCTATGAATCCCGCCAATGACATTCATTTGATACCCATGCCTCATAAGCTAGAGGATGGGTCACATATGTCTATAGAAGCAAATTTTGAGGTGGACATCAATGATGATCCTACCTAGCCAAGGAAATTCAAGTTTGGAGAAAGTTTATCTCCAGAGGAACAAGCCATCCTAATTCCTCTCCTCAAAAAGAGGCCAAATATTTTTACTTGTACTTACAAAGATATGCCAGGGATAGATCCAAAGTTAGTTGTTCACAACCTTTAATTGAATCCCATGAAGAAGCCAATCAAGCAAAATCTAAGGAAAATGCATCCAAATGTTGTTTTGATGGTGAAGAACAAATTGCAAAAACTATTGGATGCAGTATTCATAGTTCCTATAGACTACCCTGATTGGGTGTCAAACATGGTACCCATGGTGAAACCCGATAGAAGAGTCTGTATCTACACAGAGTTCAGATATTTAAATAGGGCAACACTAAAGGATTCATTCTTGTTGCCAAACATTTATGCTCTTGTAGATGCAACTGCAGGTCATGATATGCTCTCCCTAATGTATATTTTTTTGGATACAACCAGATTTAGATTAAGCCTGAAGGTCAACATAAAATTGCTTTCATTACTCCGTGGGGGATATTTTATTACAAATTGATGCCATTTGGTTTTAAAAATGTTGTTGCCACATATCAACATGCCATGACATACATATTCCATGACTATATGCATAAGATCTTGGACGATTACATGGATGACTTACTGGCGAAGTGCTTGTTGTGGCAAGAGCATGCTGAAGTCCTTAGACAAGTCTTTGATCACCTCATATAACACAACATCCTATTGAATCCTAAGAAGTGCATATTTTGCATAACTTCTAGCAAGCTTTTGGGATTCATCATATCTAAGAGAGGCATCAAAGTCGATCCTACAAAGGTAAAGGCTATATTGGAAATGGTCACCCCTACCAACATTAGGGAGTTGAGGAGCCTACAAGGCAAGATAGCATCCATTAAAATATTAATCGCTCAATTATCAGACAAATTTCAACCTATGAATTGGTTGCTATGCAAGGAGGTCCCCTTTCATTGGGATGAAGAATGCCATCAAGCCTTTGTAGAGATCAAAACTAATCTATAAAAATTGCAATTATTGGCTCCACCAAGGCCATATATACCATTTTTACTATATATTAGCTATTTATTTCACATTAGGCACCATGTTAGCTCAAAAGAATGAAAAATATAAAGATAAGCCATATATTACATTAGTCGCACCTTGGTGAGTTATGAGCTAGGATATGCGTATGTCAAAAAGTTGTGTTTAGCAGTGCTCTTTGCTACTCAAAAGTTGTGACACTACATGTTGATCCATACGACCTACATCATATCAAAACAAAATCCTTTGCACTACATGATGAACAAGACATCACAATACATGTACCGCAAAGCAGATCATGCTATTGATAGAATTTGATCTAGAGTTCATAAGACAAAAATCCATGAAGGGACAAGTCATAGAAGATCAATTAGTAGAGGCACCTCTTTAGGATAACAAGCCTCTCACTATAGAATTGCTTGATGATGTAGTCTTTGCATTATCAAATTTGCCAAAACTCAAAGAACCTAAGCAATAAAGATACATGTCATTATTCTTCGACAATTCTAAGTGTGAACAAGGGGGTGGAGTAGGGACTGTCTTTATCACACCACAGAGAGCTCCATTATCCTTATCATTCAAACTAGACTTCCCGTACATGAACAATAATAAAAAATATGAAGTATTGATCCTGGGACTCCAAACAACCATAACAATGGGTATTAAAAGACTAAATATCTTTGGTGACTCCTTGCTCATAGTAAACCAGGTCAAAGGACTATTCCAATGTAGATGCCTACTCCTGAAGACTTAAAAGGAACTTGTTGACACCTACCTAGCCCGGTTGGAATGGTATGACATCGAGGCAATACCTCATATGTCGAATAGATTTGCAGATACCATGACCTCTTTGGGATTCTTAATCCCTCATAATCCATCTATTGACTTTACAATTGTTCATGTAAAAGTTCTTTTGCACTCAGCAATATGTCGTGCAACTTTTGATAATCAAGAATCAGTCAACATCATCAACATCAAGCCAAATCAGGATTGGTCCTTCGCAGCTAGAGATTTCTTGCAAACGGCACCTTGGGGGTCTCTGATATCCCAAGGACCTATGGAGTGTGGTGCAACCATACACCATATATTTGTTCCTCAATTCATGTTCACCAACTCAAAAATACAAGAAAAATAATTCATCTTTTCTATATAAGTCATGGCTTATCAGGATTAGCTTTCCCAACTGCGGGATTTCCTAAAAATTGGAATAGCACCTCAAGGTTTGTCACATACTAAAAGGCAAACATTCAAATAGAAAGCAACAAGATACATATTTCTAGGAGAAATCCTCTACAGATGAGGATATGATGGAGTATTACTTCATTGCCTTAAGCCCCATGAAACATCCTAGGCAATTTTGCAAGATCACGATGACACATGCGGAGGGCATTTCAGTGGCATGGCCATAGTTAAGTGCATATTAAGAATGAGTTACTATTGACCCACCATGGAAAAGTACTACTATGAGTATGTCAAGAAATGCAATCAGTGCCAGCATCATGCAAATCTAATACACTTACCATCGCAAGGCTTGCAGCCCATCCAAGTAGCATGGCCATTATCATAGTGGGGACTAGACTTGATTGGGAAGATCTCACCCTTGTCCTTAAGCTGATACACATTCATCATAACAACCACAAAATTCTTCACTAAATGGGTGGAAGCAATCTCCTTAACATCAACAACTAGATTGAGGATTACAAAGTTTATACTCCACAACATCATAAGTTGTTTTGGGTCCCTTATAAGATAATATCAGATAATGGGCCATATTTCAAAAACAAAAATGTACGTGCTTTAATGAATAAATACCATATTCAGCATAGTTCTTCAATGCCTTATTATCCGCAAGCAAACGGACAAGCAGAAGCCTCAAACAAAACAATAATATCCATATTAAGGAAAAGGTGTAAGACAATCACAAGGATTGGCACATGCAATTGCCTCTTGCACTATGGGCATATAGGACTAGTATACAGATGCCCAGTGGGAAAAAACTGTTTTCATTAGTATATGGCACTGAGGCCATCATGCCACTAGAGTTGGAAATTTCAACTTTATGCATAGCATTAAAGGACTTCATAGACGATGATGTCGCACGATAAGGCTACCTTGATCAGTTAATGCTTCTTGATGAACACCGAGTCAATTATTTAGAGCATATTTGCATTTACCAAGATCACCTTTCATGAGCTTACAATAGTAAATTCCACTTAAGGGAATTCAAGGTTGGAGATCTAGTGCTCAAAGAAAACTAGCAAAATTTGAATTTGTCGCCGCATCTACGAGATAAGTTCATGGTAAACTGGATAGGCCCATACATGATTTCGTAGAGAGTTGGACCTGGAGCATATCATCTTATATCATTATATGGTTTTGAGGAGCCTGAGCCTCTCAATATCATTCACTTGAAGGTATTCTACACATAAAATACAAAAACATTCAAATATGTCATAAAATACAAAAACATTCAAATATGTCATAAAACACAAAAACATTCAAATATGTCAAAAACACAAAACAAATCATAAAAACATAAAATTTCAAAATACAATCAAAGGCTCCAAGGGTAATTCATCCCGCTTGGTCAAAATCAATTCAAAATGCTCCAAATGTATTCAAGTCGCTTGGTCAAAATCAATCAAAGGCTCCAAGGGCATTCAAGCCGCTTGGTCAAAATTAAATCAAAAAGCTCCAAGGGTATTCAAACTGCTTGTTCAAATTCAATCAAAAATATTCGAGGGTACTTCATGATAATTGGTCAAAATTCAAAAATCCCCAAAGGCATAATAAGCCCTTTGGTCAAAATCGAACAAAAATACAAAAACAACACAAAAATAAAAAATACAAAAACAATTGCATCTCACATCTTGCATCCACATCATTGCATTGCATTTTCATATCCACTACAATTGTATATGTCATGAGAGCTTTAAAAGTGATGCCATATTTTGTACACAAATAATTCAAATCCATACCTCCATCAACACGTGTGTAAATGTGTTTTTCAACACAACCATTATTTGTTGCTATACATAATATACTAAGGTTTTTCGGTTAATCAACCACACCTAGTGATCTTATGAACTTTTGTGGAAAACAACTTTGATTAGTATAAGGTAAGGTCTAGCTGTGATAATGCCTTGGATATTCAAGATCTCGTTACTAATTGAAACACTAAATTCCTAGTTGGTACAAGGAAAAGATGAAAGTTGCAAAAGCGATCTAGGTTACCTTAATAAAAAAGGATTTTCCTTGCTTATCCCCTTGTGCAACTGGTTTAAATGTGTTGAGAATTGGCAAAAGGACAAGCTTTGCCCTATTTGAATTACTTGCTTAAATTAAAATAAGCAAAATCCTAAAGAAAAGTACATATTCAAAAGGCAAAGAATATAGTCCATATTTCAAAGCAATAATCTGATAAACAATTCAAAAATTCAAAAAAATCTTGCTTAAATAAAAATAAGTAAAAAATAAACAGTGATTTTCATCACTACATATGAGCAAAATAAAGAGTGATTATAATCACTACAAAAATCCTCGCTCAAAGAAAAAAATTAATAAAAAATAAAAAGTAATTTTCATCACTACATATGATCAAATATCCAAATCCAAAAGGAAGCCAAAAAGGGAATAAATATTGAATCCCTGGAATTCTCAGCATTGTACAAAACTGGATGGAGAGATCCTTACGCATGACGATATTTCTATAACAATTGCTTCATGCATTTGTGTAGACCAATGTTTGAATGTGGATGAGCTAGCTTAGGTAACCTAATATTGCATAGTGGTATAGTCTAATTAAGTCCAACATAAGGATGAGAATAACACTTGAGAATCCCTGATCTTAGCGATGGGTTGAAAGAATCCCACCTGACATCAGAGGAAATGCTTGAGTTATATATCACAATATACAATCACTTGTGCACACAGAGATCATGAAAAACCAGATCCATGGTAAAAGCATTACTTTTCAAAAGTCTAGAGTGGTCAGTAGACAACTGATGATAGGGTAACTAGAGTGTTTGAATCTTCAAAAATCACCATAAAAATTCTTACATAGAAAAAAATCATAACATCATTCACACCATCATTTTCTTTATTATATTCTATAAATTAGGGGGTATCAACATAGTAGGACAGATAACACATATATATTAGAAATAGTGTATAGACGGCCAATGACTACTTTATATCTTTTAATTTATAGAAACTTATTAAGAAAATACATTACACACCATTGCATCTCATATATGAATACTTAATCAATTCTTATGATAAGATTGATTATTTAAATTCATGATTATTTTTTTACTTTCTATGGTATCACCCATTAATATTGTCAATTTCATATGCATTTTGTATGTTTTAAGTGATTAAAGCATACAAGTTCGTTTATACCATCTCATCACATATGTTAGATGCGTACAATTAAATCAAAATTAAACATGCATTTAAAAATAATATCGCATCCATAAACACAATTCATTAATCATCCATCATCACATCATAAAGCACATCATAAAACACAGGCAATATTCATTTGCATACAATCATGAATTCATCATTCATCGTAAAAATACATCATGTCATATCATCAAATCATATAAGCATTTACACATCCATATAAGTATCTACAATATCATCTATCATCTAACATATACATCAAATAATAATAACACCATCATCACATCACATCATAAAATAAAATAACAACAAAAATATGAGCAATAAACGAGACACATAATGAGTCATAATGCAAAGATATCATAAAAGTATGTGTGTCAAGTCCATGGATATACAAAAATACCCATGGGCGATAGTCATATAGGTCAGTCGACCTCAAAAATGAATGAAAACCAAGTGAACCATCAATAAAATATTGGTCCTGCGCCCCCTGAAGCACCACCCCCTATGGATGAATCTTTGGGAGAATGGTTGGAGTTGGACCCTATCGGTCTCTCAGTATGAGTCTGGTCCCCATGACCAGGCTGGATGGAAGGCTTCCTTGCTATTGAGCTCTTACTAATCTGTGACCCACCTATAGACCCTCTCTCCCTAGGGATGGCTCCTAGACTCTTGATATACCTCGAGAGAGCGACAATCTGGGTTGTGTCCTCAACAATCTGAACATCACTCTCATCCAACAAACCATGTAGATGACAAATATCAGTCTTAAGAGCTACCCTTGAAGGATCCTCAAGAGTAGGATGGGCAAAAATAACCTGCATTTGGATAGCTCTTGCTATAGAAGCCTGTAAAGCCTGTATTTGGTCTGATAGATGCGCTATGGTAGTATCCCTTTGAGCTATGATGACATCATGCTAATGTACCTATATCTTGGACGACTGGAGCTCGACCTCCACATCATGTAGCTATGCCCTGAGAGTAGAATTTCTCTCCTTAGGCTCCATCTCCTCCTCCACATCCTTAGGAGCCTCCTAATCCTCCACTACTACCATCTCTACCTGCTAGTCCCATACCACACTCCTAGCATGAACCCTGCACCCCGCTAGATATACCCTATCTTCGCAATTATCCTCTCAGCCCACACTGCCCTCATCGTACCACATCAGGTCATCCCACCACCATGAAAATGCCTTTGTAACTCCACCAACTACTCTAGGATCAACAACTGTGGCATCCTCCTCATCAGCTAACTCTATAACCTGTTAGGGTGGGAGGTCTCTCTCTGCTCCGATGCACCTATACATAAATGGTACTAGTGACACATCCTACTACAACCCGTAATGACAAAGAACCTGAGAGTAGAATAAGTGCTCCTAGATGTTAACCGTGCAACCAATGAGCCATCACTCATACTGCATCATAGCAGTAAAGCTATCAGGATCATCCCAAGTAGGACACTCATGATATGGGTGCCATATGATATCTCCATCTTAGATTCCATTGAAAGTATTAGTGTAATGAGTTAGCTCCCCTATAAAAGCGTAGCTCTTGCACTCCTCGCTCTCTCTAGCCCACCTAGCACCGTAGCACTACATCCTCCTATCCATAGCTATGATATCAATAGGAAGCCCCTTAGGGTGATCTACCCTAATGTGCTCCCATACCTAGACTTGTAGAAGCCAATTATAGGCGATGTGGTACAACTCATCATAACACTAAACCAATAGAAACCTACCCCATGCATATATGATAGGCTTGTCATTGTCTATCAGGTCCTGAACCATCGCAAGGAGGTTCCAAAGGAACCTCAAGCTTGAGCAATCTGGGATAATGACATTGTTGATGACCATTAGTAGCACTACATGCCTAGCTGTGAAAACATGCTCTCAGTACTAGTGGATGATAAACACTCTTCTAGACTTGTTGTCCTTGAGAGCATCCTCATAATGCCTCCCAAACACCTGAGTGAATATGGCAACCTTAGCATTAGTGGTCAAAGAAAGAATAGCCACCCCATCAAAAGGGATCTGGAAGATCCTGTACAGATCCTCCAGTGTAATGGTCATATTTAGCGACCCAAAATTCATGGCCACTCAAGGTAACAATGGTCATAGGCAAAAACTGAGAGGCCACTAGACCTGGCAGCGACCTACTCCATAGGTAAAAACAAGAAAATTCCTTCCATGGAGGGGTGAAAAAAACATTAAATAAACACATTTTGATGAATTGAAGTCATCTTAATGACAAAAATAACAAAAAATCACATAAAAGCATAATATCAAGTAGGCCTCGTACCCAGTTATGTGCTTTATCCACTCGATGATTGCAGCGATTCACACTCCATGCATTTTTATGAGATGAGCAGGTTACCATAAGGCCACTTGGGGCAAAATCATTTCATTTTTGGAATTATTATGTGCCACCCTCAAATCCCAAAGAATACCAAGATGGTTGGACTACTCCACGGGTGTGAAAGGATCATCCTAATTCCCCTATGATATCAAAAACATTAAGCCAAAGTGATACAATATAAACATAAATAGAATCACTCATCCTAACACCATAAGAAAGATATTGATAGCTTGAACACTTCTTAGGATAGGGATAGATGATTATCATAAACAATTGGAATCACACTTGGATGTGGGATTACCCATTAAAAGCAACAAATGCTAAAAAGGAACCAGATTAGTCATATTGGTCAAGCGACTTGTCACTTCATTCACTATCATTTCTTCACCAATCCATGGTGTGAAGAAGTAGTTCAAAACTTCAACACAATCATAATCAAAATCAATGAAATATCACTCAATCATAAACAAATCATGTTTGTACTATGAATCATTGCATACAACAATTACAAATTTCCCTTATTTGATGGGAATGTAAGCAAAAATGACATCTTCAATTGTAGCTCTCCTACCAGTCGAAATTATTGTAGCAGTTGAAGCTACCTAATTGAGTTTGAGGAATGAGTGCAATTTAACATGCCCAAGCCACTGAGCTAAGTCCTCCTAATGTTGAGGCTATGATTCAAGGGATGCGCACCATATTGCATGATTGGGCCATCCAGCGTTGATCAGACCATTTATCACCATACACCCTATAAAAAAATCAGTCTATATTTTTGCTCAACATTTTGTTTTCCATGTCATAAAAAGGGTATCTGGAGACACCTAAATCATGTCATTCTTAGGGGAGCTTCTCACATAGACACATTCATAATATAAGATGACATAATACTGGATTTTCCAAGCATTAATAGTGGTTCTCACCACTCATTTTTGGCCTTTTCAAGCCATCCAAGCCTAGTCGCTCAAGCCAAGAGTGGCCAGATCCTAATCACTCAAGCCTATAGTAGCCATACCTTAGCTAATGTAGAATATAGTGACCAGATATTAGTCACTATAGATGATAGTAGTGAAACCCTAAAAGCATATTTACCGACAAACAAGCCTAATCATGGGTGAAAGTGGCATTTTGCATGCAATAAAGGTGATCAGAAGTAACTTTTCATTTCTTTTCATGACCAGTTCACATAGGAGACTTGATTTTGCATTTAGAATTTACTTAACTAACCTAAAAACATAAATAAAGTACAAAAGCTTCTCATGCTAATGACCAGTTAGCATAGGAGACTCAACTTGGTAGCTATATTTTAGTTAACTAGCCTCCAAACATAGAAAATACAAAAATCTTCTCATGCCAACTTGCACTATGCATGAGAAATTCATTCCTAGGGCTTGGACATAGATCTAGGGTTTCACACTATAAAAGGTGTAAGTCTAAGAGCACCAGGGGATCATCAATCTTTTATCCATCAATCTTGGTCATTGAGGAGAGCTTTAGAGACTTGGAGAGTTCCCTTGGATATCACGTGTATGACAAAGTCCTGATGGATTGAAGAGCATAGTAACCATTATTTCAACATCAGATACAAGATTTGATCCATAGCTTTGGAGCAAATAGGAAGAGAATCACTTTAGCAGCCGTTGTATTAGACAGTGGCCTGCAGGATTAGCTTTGGGATCTAGACATTAGATTCATTATTTTAGCATATCATTTCATTAATTTGAATTTATAGCATTATTCTAATTTGCACTTGCTTTCATTTTTTATATTCAGTACTAACAACCTCATCAGGGGAGGTATTCCTAGACATCTAAGTGTGTGTTGGTATTTCATTGCTTACAGGGCCACAGGTTCATCGGACGAAGTCTACAACATACGAGAGCAGAAGGGATCCCTCTAGGAAAAAAACCTGGAGAAGGAGGCATCTGTAAGCCCTCATACATTTTCGTGTGTAGAACTACAAAGATTTTTGAAAGTGCACCACCCCTTGCGAGGGGACATCTTACTCATTTGTAATTCATTGTATCGAAATGGGTATCCCTAGGAGGGACCGACATGTAACCGGGTTTCAATATGAATAAAAGATATACATCTTTGTTATTTCTGTTTTATATACTTTTCATCATCTTCCATTTCATCTTGGGTTTTTAATAATATTGCAAGTATATTAGAGCAGTGCATGCGTCCTGGGGTCACTACAATAAGTATTTGGCAAGGAGACACTTTGAAGGAGTATTTGAAGAAGCAGTTTGGAAAGAGAGAACTATAGTCTTTCATAGCCCTTCTCTTTGTGGTGGTAAGGGGAGTGTGTATTACCAAAAATTTAGATATTTTCCAAGACACCTCTCTCTTTGCCTTTCATTTTGCTTCTCAAATTCATACTCTACTTTTTGGACTCATTAAACCAAGTCTACCCAAATGCCCTAGATTTATCAATGATGACAGTGTAAACAAACTTATTTCTTAGGGATTTTTTGATGGGATTGTAAAGAAAACCTTCCTTTTTGTGGGGTAGTGGGTACTATCTATTTTCATGACTCTCACTTCATTAAGTTCAGGGCATGCCTAGGTGTAGGTACAAACAAGTTTGCTAAATAAAATACTTTGAATTTACTACTAAAAATAGCACTTGGTCACAATGTGCAATAACTACAAGTATTGGGGGATTATATGGTGGCCATAAATTGGATGAAGGAAATGTATAGAATGTACAACATACTTGTAAGGCCTATCTTTGATTAGGTGAATCTCCTAGATGGTATTTTCAACCTTATCCCCTCCAAGCATATTTTTAGATAACACAATACTCAAGCAAAAAATAAATAAATAAATAAATAAAATTAATTAAATAAATAAATAAAAAGTAGAACCTTATGGGAAACCCCCTCACATCAACAATTCCAAAAATATTTAGACCCCGCCACATAAAAAATCCACCATTCATCAATTTTTTGAGCCAAAGTAGGATGGGAAACCCACATTAGTTTAAATTTGAAAGGTCTACCCTTAAAATTTTGACCCTCACAAATTTATAACAATAAAGGGGAGTGGTTTGAGGTAACCTTTGGCAAAGCTTTAAGAGAATTCTTTTTGAATTGTAGCAACCAATCCTAAGAAATAAGAACTCTATCAAGTATAATTTGGATCATAACCTTCTATTGGTCCATGTAAAATTTTCCCCCTTCAAGTCTAAATCTATTAGGTCACACTTAGACAAAAACCCATTAAATTCCCCCATACTATCTAAATAATCTTAATTACATCCTTTCTTATCACTAAGGAATAAAGGGGTTTTAAAATATCCACAAACTAGCCAAGGCCATTTGGATACATCCCTAAACATACTTAGAAAATCCCATTGTCCTTTTCTCCTAACGAGTGTTGGAATCATAAATATTGGAAATAATCCAAGAAACATTTGAAGCTTTGCAAGTAAAAATAACATAAATACACCTCTAATTTCTATGAATACATTGACCATCAAACTTTGTAGGATCCCAAATAATCCAAATTCCATCAAAAATTCCCGAAGTTAAATTGCCAAAAATTCCGCTTCCTTACAAATAGAATTCTTAACTAACTAAAAATTTGGTTCATCAATATTGGTTTCTTAAATTAAAAATACTTGTTTTATACTTTTTCTTGTTGTTTCTAGTCACCCTATGATTTTATAGGGCATTCATACCCTTAATGTTCTAAGAAAGCAAATTTGTTTTTTTATTTTGGTGGGTTTTACCCCCACTTAAGTCTAAAGTATTTTGAGAACCATAAACCACTTGTTTAGCTATCTCTCTAGATTTTGCATCCCTTATTTTTATCTTCCCCTTGGAACTAACACATCAACATCAGATTTCTTCTTTGAATTTCTAGTTAGTATCAATTTCCTTAGAATATTCTTTTATTTATCTACCTTGAAATCATCTGAAGAATCCCATTCCTCAACATCATCATCTTCATCAAGGTTCAATTTATCCCTTGATTGTTCATCCTTAGTTTGCAGCCTCACACCTTCATTTGTTAATGATTCTCATCCTTAGACTATCATGTTAGTATTTCTATTTTTGCACATTTTCTACACTCTATTGTAATTTTTGGAGTATTTGCTTTAATGGTTGTTGTACTATTTCTTCTTGAAGCTGCATCTCCTCCTAGGACTGTTGCAGTTTTTGTAATGACCTTTGAGTATATGTATCCATATGTTCTAAATTTTTTTAGGTACAAAATAATACAAAAAAATTTTCATTGGTTGGAGTGTAATTATGTTCTTTGACATAGAGATTATTTCTTGCCCATAGACACCCCCATATACTATGTGCATTAATTTTATATTTTTTCAAGCAATACTAGGTAATGTTTTGATTCCATTTATTTTTGAAAATTACTATGAAATATAATTGTTACTTGATCCATCATGTTATAATTTTTTTATGCCAGATGATATAGCACTCATATGATTCAAGGTAATGTAATTTAGCATACACCAAACTCAATGATGCTAGTTGTTTAGGGGTATTCCTTGATTAGACCCTTTGTTTATTTAACACAATAAAAATGATATAAATTTGGAAAGGGTTAGGTATTATACGTATCCTAACATACTCAGCAAACATGTTTGATAACAATATCATTGAATTTGAGGTTGATTTCAATGCTATAGGATTTACAAGATACCTTTAAAATAAACTAAACACACTAGAAAACTAATTTAGATATATTTATTAGTTAAGTTTTGATGAAGAATAACCTAGCCAAAAGCATTATCGATAATAATTCCTAATGTTAGAACTATTATGTTAATAGAAGCATTGTATTTGAGTGACACTACTAACTATAACATTATAAATATTATAATTTAATACTTAAATAGATAATCCTACAAACAGAGATTGGTAATATTATGTAAAATGACTTTAATGAATGATTATATGAAAGTATTTAAACTATGATAGATTTTAAGGATAAGTTTTTATTGAATTTATAAGTATTGTTAATGAAATAGATGCTAAAGTAATAAAGACTATGATATATAATGATATTAACAAAATAAGGAGTAAAGAAGCAAATGGATACTAATTGCTAATATGATCTAAATGATTGTAAAGCTGTAAATAGAAGCATTGAATGATGTCTATATTAACAAATCTATAATCATGCTTATAAAGTAACTATCATTGGATGGCACTATTGCCTATTGTGTAGGACTATTTCCCTTTATAAACAATGTTGAAGATTCAAACTAAAAACTACAACAATGTTACTATGAACCTACAAAAATAGAATGAGATTAAAAATAAAATTATTATAAAATGATATTTGCAATTTAAAAGACAAGTGGATTAGATCAAAAAAATAAAATAATAGTATGATATAAATTAGTCTAAAATATAATTTAACTAGATCAAAACAAATTCAATTATTATAAAAGTCAAATTAAATGCAACAAGATAAAAAATGAAAAAAATATATTTATTAAAAAATAAAAGGTTTAGGAAGATCATCCAAGATGTATGTGTCATAAGGACTTCTACCACAAACAATTCTTAAAAAATTTGTAACGCATTGAAGTATTTCATTATGATAAATTTATTATTTAACTTGAATGAGTGTAGTTATCAAAGTTATTTCTCAAATTTGGAAAAACTTCATTATAAAAAATTGTGTATTGTCATGACCCTCCCTAGCTGACTTTAAGGCATAATAAAACAATGTATTAACCGAAGATGTGGTGATACTTAGTTTGAATAATTGAACCAACTATGTGATGTTTAGTTTATTTATAAGGGCATGTTATTGCTAACATATTTCCAAGCATGTAGGATCAAGTACACTCGTAAGTGGAACAGGCAAAGTTACCCACCAAAAATGAGGGTACCAAAGATTAGGGTAAATTATGATTAAGGTACTCGAAGGTAATATGGATAGATACATTCATATAGGAATTCATTGATGGAAGGGATAATCACCAATAGTCGATCATCTAGATCTTTAGTTGATAGCTTAGTAGCTATCATAAAATCTATGGCTAAGATGGGTTATTGAATTGATGGAAAGACTCCCTCTTTTGTTAATTATAAAAATGTTTTTGTTTTCTACTGCATCATAACTTGAGTAGTTTGATGATTTAGCTCCTATATAAGAACCACTACAAGATGATTATATATGCATAATATTAATTGGCATATTAAAAAAATGAAAACAAAGCATCCTTTTTGTGAAAGAGAACAAATTAAGTTATATGCTGAATTTAGATGCTTTTGAATTAATTGATGAAGTTTAGGAAAATGATGATTGGCTCATTAGAGCTCATTTGTAAACTTCATTTGCAAGTAATTAAGGAGTTTTCATTTTAATTAATTAAAAATAGATATTTTAATTAATAGTGGTTATAATTCATTTGAGATTAATTAAAAGTGATTATTTTAATGATAAGAGAAAATTCATTAATTTTTTTTAATTAATTAAGAATAAATTGAAAGAGGACCTTTCTTTTAAATGAAATAATAATAGATATATTATAAAAGTATATTATAAATATCTTATATTATAATATATTATAAATATCCTTATTATTTTAAAAGATATGTCATGATCCCACATCTTTATATGGTACAATGCTCAAACTTGCCAAAGAAGGAAAACATGAGAGAAATGCACAAGGGATATGGGATGGGAATTGAAGGAAATGTGATGGCACAAGATTCGAGAAGGTAGTGGATGGACCACCAAGGTGAGGGGGCATGTAAGGAGGACCATAATGATAGGAAGAGGGGAATGAAATGTGGAGAGAAATGGAAGGAAGAAACATAGGAGGGAGGCGAAGGCAGAGGACACTAAGTGCACTAGAATCCAAAAGGGAGGCAACAAACCTCATCGGGCGTACATCTCAGTAGGTTGGGTTATTCTAAGCTATGCTTGGTGTTATTTAAATATGTTTTAGAGATGCCACCCTTTTATTGGAAGTATTGTGCACTATATTTTATTTGGAACCACCGTGAGTGGGGAAAACAATACGTTTTGTTGAAGCCATCCTTTATTTGGAAGCGTTGTGCACTATATTTTGTTTGGAACCACCGTGAGTGGGAAAAATGATACATTTTTTTGAAGCCATCCTTTGTTTATAAACGTTGTGCACTGTATTTTTTTGGAATCACCGTGAGTGGGGAAAATGATATGTTCTATTGAAACCATCCTTTGTTTGGAAGCATTGTGTGCTGTATTTTGTTTGGAACTACTGTGAGTGGGTAAGGTGTAGTGTGTTTAGATATGCCATCCTATTTGGAAGTGTTGTGCGCTGCAACTTTGTATAGAACCACTATGAGTGGGGAATACTTAGTGTTATTTGAGATGCCATATTTTTCTTGGAAGCATTATGCACTATATTTTTTTTGGAACCTCCGTGATAGGGAAAGACTATATGTTTTAATGAAGCTATCTTGGTTCAAAAGCACTGTGCATTGTAACTTTGTATGGAGCCACCGTGAGTGGGAAAAATGACTGAGTTAGAGGTGCTATCCTTTTCTTGGAAGTGCTATGCACTATACCTGCATTGGAAACTTTAAAATCAATGGGATATGTGTGTCGTTGATGAGGCCACTCTGCACTTTGTTTTAGTCAGAACCCCTGGTGCCATTAGAGAGCACCATGTTTAACCAGTTTTGCATAGACCGGCGTTAATGATCTATTTACCTTGGAATAGCTCGAAAAGTATAACATAATGTTCCATAGAAGGAAACCCCTAGGTTAGGGAGTGCAGGTTGAGAAAACTAGGTTTGCCATGGATGTTTGGTGTGCCTTGGAAGGCGTAACCCTGACTATAGATGTGCTACGTAAAAGAGCCATAGTCTACGAAAGGTTTTAAATTATAGTTTTAAATTAAGATAAGGACCTTTGAATAATATATATAACATATATTAGGTTAATTAAATGGACCTTTGAATATATGTGAGATATGTATTAGGACCTTTGATTTATGTGGATTTAATTAAATGGACCTTTGATTATATGTGAAACATATATTAGGATTTAATTAAATGGACCTTTGATTATATGTGAAACATATATTAGGATTTAATTAAATGGACCTTTGATTATATGTGAAACATATATTAGGATTTAATTAAATGGACCTTTGATTATATGTGAAACATATATTAGGATTTAATTAAATGGACCTTTGTTTATATGTGAAACATATATTAGGATTTAATTAAATGGACCTTTTATTATATGTGAAACATATATTAGGATTTAATTAAATGGACCTTTGATTATATGTGAAACATATATTAGGATTTAATTAAATGGACCTTTGTTTATATGTGAAACATATATTGGGATTTAATTAAATGGACCTTTGATTTATATGAGAGGCACATATTAGGAACCTTTGATTTATATGTGTGAAACATATAGTAGGTTTTAATTAAATGGACCTTTGATTTACATGAGTTATATAATGGGTTTGATTGAAAAGGAACCTTTGATTTATATGGGATATGTAAATGTTAGGTTTTGATTGAAAAGGAACCTTGAATCTTAGGGAAATATGTGAAAGGTTTATTTAAGGAGAACCCTTGGATTAATGTTGATTATCTTAGGAGTTTTTTTTTTTAAATGGAATGAGATGTGGATTTATTCTTTAAGCTAAATTTATGGGGCTTTGGTTTAGGGAATGAAGAATGATTGTTCTAAAGGTTAAGGGTATGGGACTTTAATGCTTTAGGACATGAATGAAATGAAATTAAGTTAGACCTTAATCTAAGTAATAGCATGTTTGGATGACTCTCCAAGGGGATTTGGGAGAGGTGAAAATAAAATTAAGGTTTCTTTTATGATGTCCATTATGCATTAGATGGTTAGAGACTTAATGGATTATTGTATAGTTGCAATTTGGCATAGTATATGAATAGATGCATTTAAATGCATGCATATCCTAAACCATGAGTATCTTGATCCCCTACTACCCTAAAATAACCAAAGGGAAGCAAGGAGAATAAAGGAATCAAATGGAAACAAAGAATAGGTATGGCATATTACATTGATTTACTTATGTTCCATAGATTAGAATTGTGGGGAGATATCCCCAATGCAATTAATGTGATACCTTTGAGTAGGAAAGGTTTATTATGCAAGTAAAGTTGAGGTATTCGTTATTGGGTTGTTGAAAGTAATTTTACTATATTTATGTATTTGATTATGCAATGTAATAGATTTTTTTTTTTTTTGTGGAAAACATCCCAAAAGGGATGCCACTTTCGGGTAAGACCCAAGGAGGCAGGGGTATCCATTCCACCAAAAATGCCCAGGACTCGGACCTTGCCTACCACCTTTGACATACTCAAGGAGCAAACAAACACACAAAACCAATTTAAAAATAAGTAAATAACAACAAAAATAATAAAATAAAATAAAAAACATGCTCCTTGAGTGTGTCAAAAACAAAAGCACAACCAAACACGCACAATAAGAAAAAATAAACCACAACACAAACCACATAGAAAAACACAAGAACCACATAACAAAACACAAACAAGACAAAAACAACAGAACACTACAAAGACATAACCCAAAAAAACATGAAAAATAAACACAACCAAAACCTAAAAAATAAAATAAATAAAATAAAAATAAAAATAAAAAACAACCAACAATAGACAATAAACAAAAACAAAATACATAGAAGACACTCACACATAAAAACACGAAATAACACAAACAAAGAGAAACCCAAGAACAAGAACGAAAAAAACACAAGAACAATAACAAAAAACAAAAAAAAAAACAAAACAACAAAAACACAAGAACAACGAAAAACAACACAAAGAACACAAAAACAAAACAAAACAAAAGAACCCACCCACCTTAAAAAACTAAACAAAAAAAAACAAAGAAGAAAAAAGAAAAAAAAAAACAATGAACAAAACAATGACCTATCTAGACCAAAAGACTATTAAGGCAAGAATCAACAGAGGAAACAAAATAAAGAATAGAATGAGCTAGGGAACTAAAAAAAACTGAATGAACCAAAGAGAAGCAAAAAAAAAAACAAGAAGAAACTAGGTACCTTCAGAACTGGAGCCATCCAAAGAAATGATAGAAAGAAGAGCTTCCCTAATTTGAGAAGCCCACCATATAGGAGGGTGGCCATAACAAGTAAGATCACCTTTGTCCAAAGCCCAATTAGCTAAAGCATCAACACTCTTGTTTTGATCTCTGACCACATGATTGTAATCAACTTTCAAAAATCCCATCTGGATTAACTGAATCTTCTCAATAATTCTTTTTATTCTCCAATCCACCTTATGATTCTTAGAAGGAGTCTTCAAGAGATTAATCATAAGTTGAGAGTCAGACTCAACTAACACCTTTTCCCATCCAACCTTAGTAGCCTCCTCGAAGGCCTCTCGAGGATACCATACCCCTCAAGCAAGGTTATTGGAAAGAATACCCAAATTCTCAGCAAAAGTAAAAACCAGGGAGCCATCTGAAAGTCTACCAATTCCTCCCACACTGGCTTTTCCAGGGTTCCCTCTAGAGGCTCCATCAGTATTGACTTTTCCAAAATCCTTAGGAGGAGGTTGCCAATTTCTAGTCCTATCCATCTTACTAATACTCACATTCCCTTTAAGTTGGTTTCCCTTAGAAGGTTTAATATTCAATCTTTGCATCACTTGATCCCATCTTTGGTGGGAGTTTTGAGGGTGATTAAGGAGTTGATGGACTGATTCAACTAAGTTGGCTATGGTCTTTTGCCAAATATAGTGAATATCCTTCCTATCTTGATTAAAAATTTGGTTGTTCCTTTCATTCCAAATATTCCAAAGAAGAATGGTAGAACCCATCCAAACTAATTGCCTAATAAAATGATCAACACCCTCTTGATTAGGCCAATCCCTCCAAAGCTGTTCAAAAGTAAAAAAATTGGACCACTGTAAGCCAAGTAAAGTGGCCATTCTCCTCCATAGCTCGGAGGCTAAAGTACACTCAATAAAAATATGGTTGATATTTTCTACATTCTCTTCACACATTTCACATCTAAAAGGGCCATGAAAACCATGCTTCATAAGTTGCTCACAAGTAAGCACCCTACGATGCAATAAAAGCCAATTAAAGAACCTCACCTTAGGCCAAAGCTTTTGAGCCCACAATTGAGAAAATATGTCAGAAGAATGGTTGGGATTATTATGGCATAAGGTCAAATAACCTTGAGCAACCGAATACTCACCCTTAGTAGTGTTGTTCCATCCAAAACAATCTTTTTCATGGGACCAAGAGAGGGATCTCATATGAAGGATGCCTTGGATATCTTGTCTTTGCCTTTCCGGGATTTGAATAGGCCAGTCCTCAATAGGGATCCAATATCTACCAACCTTTGAATTACCGAGTATGGTACCGACAAGTAATTAGCCACCTTTATCCAATTAGCTCGGTGAAGCTCCTCCATCAAAGGCCTCCAATCGGGAAACTGAGTTATCAAAGGCTTGTGACCATCCCAAGAATCTGTCCAAAAATTTGCATGTTGACCATTATGAATGATCCAAAATAATTTTTTCTTTATCAAATCCTCACCAGTCTTAAGAACTCGCTAAAATGGGAGAACCTTTGGTAGGAAGTTGATAGCGAACAAGGTCTTCAGGACTTTTGTTCTCAGCATATTTAGCACGGAGATTATTGGCCCAAAGAGCATTGGGGTTATGCAACATCCTCCAATATAATTTAGCAGCTAAAGCTTTGTTGTTATTAATTGAAGACCAGAATCCTAACCCCCCTTCACTCTTAGGAAGACATAAAGTATCCCATTTCACCAAGGCCCATTTTCTTTTCTCCTTAGTACCACTCCAAAGGAAACGATGACTGATTTGATCCAATTC
The DNA here is from genome assembly GCA_028583015.1 of Wollemia nobilis. Classification (NCBI taxonomy): domain Eukaryota; kingdom Viridiplantae; phylum Streptophyta; class Pinopsida; order Araucariales; family Araucariaceae; genus Wollemia; species Wollemia nobilis. The sequence continues at coordinate 9,583,888 of JAQPPZ010002937.1, read as the reverse complement.
TCGAAGAACAACCTTTGGGATATTCAAAACGGAAGAAACATAAATAGGAATAGCTTGAAGGACTGATTTTACCAAGGTGATTCTACCCCCGAAGAAAGCCACTTGTTGGTCCACTTTCCAATTTTCTTCTTGACTTTGTCCAACAACCAATTCCAATATTTATTTTTCTGCCTTTGAATATTTATGGGAATACCTAAATAAGTGATTGGAAGAGAGGTCTTCTTATATCTTAATTTATCCAAGACCATGGATTCCTGTCTAGCAGAGCAATGAAAGAAAATAACTTTAGATTTGTCTTCATTGATCAACTGCCCGATAGCCTTAGAAAAATAGCTAATTATTTGCTTAATATTAGAAGCTTCCTTAATTGTAGCTTTACCTAAAAGAGTAGAGTCATCCACAAATTGAAGATGAGAGATAGGTCTAGCTCCATGAGCAATGGTAACTCCCTCAAGGGTTTTGTTTTCCCTCTTTTTGGTTATAGTCCTACCCAAGCATTCAACAAGAATGATGAATAAATAAGGGGATAGCGGGTCACCTTGCCTAATACCTCTAGAAGCTGGGAAATACTGAGAAGGCCTGCCATTGATAAGAACTAAGTAGGAAACTGAAGAGATACATCCCATAATCCAATCCATCCAATCCTTAGAGAAACCAAATTGCCTCAAAACTTTGATAAGGAAGTGCCAATCCACTCTGTCATAAGCTTTGGATAAGTCTAACCGAATGAACATAGAAGGAGAATTTTGCATATCCATGGAATGGATGGCTTCCTGAGCAAGAACTATCTCATCTACTATTTGACGTCCTTCCACATATCCCCCTTGCTCTAGGGAAATAATCTTATGCAAAAGAGGCTTCAACCTTTCTGCCATGATTTTAGTAATGATTTTGAGAAGAACATTACATAAAGCAATAGGTCTAAAAGTTGAGATATGATCAACCTCTTGAGCTTTTGGAACAAGAGTAATATAAGTTTTATTGATAACCTTCAAAATTTCTTTGGCTTTCCTGGCTTCTTCCACCACCTCTAATAAATCAACATGAAGGATATCCCGGAACTCTTGGTAGAACTCAATAGGAAAACCATCAGGACTTGGGGTTTCCCTTTTTGCATTTTAAAAACTACTTGTTGAAGCTCATTGATAGTAACGAGGAGCAAGTCAAAATAGAGTTCTCCTCGGAAGTGATAAGAGAAGGGATTGCTTGAAGAACATTTTGTTGAGAAGTTGAGTCAAGAGGAGTAGCAGACAAAAATATTGGAAAAGTAATCAACAACAATAGAGTTCATGCCATCCCAAGTATAAACAACATCTCCAAGTATCCGATGTTAAGGAAGAAATAAAGTTGTGAGATCTTCGAGCTAGAAGAGATTTGTGAAAGAAATTTGTGTTTCGATCTCCTTCTTTGAGCCATTGAATTCTAGATTTTTGCTTCCATAAGATTTCTTCTCTTTTTTCCCATTCCTCTAACCGAGTTGTGAGTTTAATTTCATCTTGCACTTCTCTTCTCGTGAGGCCATCTAAATGGATTTTCTTATTCAAATTTTCAAGATGAGCAATAACTTCATGTTTTTTTTTATGAACATCCCCAAACTCTTTCCAGTTCCAAGTCTTGATTTTGGATTTAATGTATTGCAGTATTTTGGCAAAACAGAACATCTTAGTCCCATGCCTAGGTTTACCTTCCTTCCACCATTGTTGCACATGAGGTCTGAAGGAAATGTCTCTGAGCCACATTAATTGAAAATGAAAAGGAGAGAAACTCACATTGGTTTTCCACATTTCCACCATGACTGGCCAATGATCCGAACCAACATTATTAAGAGTCTTCACTTTAGGAATGTGACCATGGATTAAGAAATTTTCAGAGAGCAAAAACCTATCCAATCTCTCCATTATACAAGCTAAGCCTTGCCTTCTGTTAGACCAAGTCATAAGGCCATTATCTAGTTGGATATCCACAAGATGGAGGTTTGCAATATATTCGCTCATGAGGTCAGTGCTTTTGTCCAAATTTCTATTTCCCCCCTTTCCTCATCCAGAGAGAGGATGGTATTGAAATCTCCTCCGATCAAGATCCAAGATTTAGGAAAATGAGAGATAATATGAGTAATATCCTTCCACTGTCTTCTTTTTTCCTCTAAAGAAGTCGAGGCATAAACAGTAATGTAGAGCATAATCTGGTTGGAATGTCTACTTTGAATAGCTATAGCCAACAAACCCCAACTGCAAACCATATGGTGAATAACTACCTCTTTTGGGTCCCAAAGACAAGCAATGCCACCCGAAGTCCCTTGGGAACTGAGGGAAACCACTTTTCCAGCTGGCCAAATTTTACTGGCAATTAAGTCCATATCCTCCATTGACATCTTTGTTTCTTGAAGGAAAACAAGATGTGGATGATTTATTTGAATCATTCTTCTAATTTCATTTTGTTTTGAAAGACTCCCTTTGAGTCCTCTAATATTCCAAGTGATGATCTTCATTAATACCAGGGCTAAAAAATTTGGGAAGGGCATTAATCTTACCTTCCTCTACAAGCTTTTCACCTTCTTTTACCATATGATATTGATTGGTCTTGCGACCTATTTTTTGATTGGAATCCATCTTCAATTTTTTTTTCCTGTTTCTTGACTTATTCCAATTGAATCTGAGATGGCTTCTAACCTTGAAGAATGCTCATACACTGCCAAAATTTTACTAGATGGTTCAATGGAGTCTATATTGGGACTCGCATTATTTGAAGTTTTGACATTTGAAATATTGTTTTTCTTGTGTAAATTTTCTCCTTTTTTTTTTCTATTGAAAACCTTTGATTTGTTGGTTTGTCTCTGAGTTCTTCCCTTCATATTTAAATTGTGTTTCTAAGATTTTAGTTTCCATTATTTCCTCTTCCTCACTTGGGACATCATTTGTGGAAAGTATTTCAAACATATTAGCAAATGACTTTGATTGATCCTTCATAACTATTTTTTTCTGAGTGTTCTTCTTCTTAGGTATTTGGAAACCTGCTGAGTTTATATCTTCTTTCTTTTGATCAGGAATTTTATTTGGGCAAGCACTAGCCAAATGACCATATTCATGGCAAATTCTACAACGAAAAGGAATGTTCTCATAGTCCACTACTTGCTCCCAAGTGTCTTCCCCAAATTGTAATGTGATATTTTTAGGAAGGGGTTTGTCAAAATCCATTAAAACACAAATTCGAGCATAAATAATATGTTCAAAATTTTGAGTACAATCAGGAGTCATCATAAAAGTTCCTAAAGAGTTTCCAATTGAAGAAAAAATAGTAGGATTCCAAAATTCAATAGGGAGGCCAAAGAGTCTAACCCACACGGGAGCTATAGAAGGCATCTCTTCTTCGGCTTTAAATTTAGTATGCCAGGGCTTCATGAAAAGCCCCGCCCTTCCAAAAAACCAAGGACCCCCTTGAAAAGTTTTCTCTCTATCTTCATTATTAGCAAATAAAACAAGAAAATAACCATTTGGATAAATAGAGATTTGTAACTCACCTTTAGTTTTCCAACTTTTTGCAGCCCAGACTTTGAAAGTAGATAGACTCGGATGAAAACCCACGAACCGACAAATTAGTCCTCTTTTTTCCAAATCTTCAATGCCATTCTGAATGTTCCCCATATCAAGCTTAACAATAGGAGTTCCATCAGCTGCTTTAAGACATCCTAACTCTATTTTCCTGGGATCAATCTTAGGCATTCTTAGAGGTTTATGGGAAGCCCTAATATTGATATTAGCATTGGGCTGAGTCTGTCCACCATGAAGGGCATCCCTAAAATTCATTTTTGGGACTGAGTCTTCAAAATTCTTACCCTTGACAGGGGTTTTCATAGTAGAATTATTTTGTGGGTGCACCTTAGCACCAGATTCATTTGAGATATGAGCCATTTTTTGATCAACTGCTTGAAACTTGTTTCGAGATCTCTTTAATCCTTGCCCTAGACGTCGTGGAAAGGTATGGTTTTCACTTTTCTTTTGAGCAGCAAATTGGAAGCCGTTGTCACTCAAGTTCACAGTATGATCTGTTGAAAGACAAATTTCTAACCCATATTGTATCCCCTGCAACATTTCTTGCTAAAATATTGAGCATAAACCACAAAAATATTGGCCGCTAGGGCCCGAAGGCCCTAAAAACCAACCTCTGGAGCTGCTTGCACTCAACCCAGATGAAACCCTCGCATAGTCGCTTACCAAATATATCGTTCACACATAGGGCTGCGCTAGGATATGTGTTGCTCCAAATGATATGAAAATTGGTGGAGATGTTCTAGGGTTTTTCAGGCATCTACCCTCAAAATTTCAGCTCAATCCGAGTTCGGATGAGTGAGATATGGCCAAAACGAGTTCGGCAGTTTGGGTAGTCCTACAAAAATTGTCCATCCCCCATGTATTAGATTCTATTTTAGAGTTAATATTGCTTTATTTTCTCTATTATTGTTTGCTTATTTTATGATGTGGTAGCATAGATGTATTATCGTTTGATTGCTTGATGTTAGGGAATCTAGTGTAGAGTTCTAGGGTGAACTCAGAGGTAAACTAAGGGAATTGAGAACCCCTTAGGGTGAACATAGGAGGACCTAATTGAATTGAGACCCCCTTAGGGAGATAGAGGACTAAGTAGTAAGAGATTACATATGAGTTAAGATAGCTCGTCGTGGAGACGAGATGGATAGTTTAACTCATGGTATTCATAACATACCTCCACATAATGAGTTGTGTATGGTATGAATATGTGTGTACACCTTCAATGGATAAAGGGTGATAAGTCTAGTTCATCGAGGATGATGAAACATATGGACTTATCCATAGTAACACATCATACGCATACACAGATGGATTTGTGCTAGGGTAATTTATGAGATATAACTTCCAGTGAAACTTAGGATAATGAAAATTTAGGTTTTTCTAGTGGATTAGGGGTTCATGAAGGGTTCATGTAACTCTCTCAATGAAAAAAAAAAACTTTTTCTATTTTTGTATTTTTCAATTTGTGTGTTTTTGGGTCATTATATGTATGAATTTAAAACATGAAGGCATCTAGTTACTGAGTTAACAAGATTTAAAAAATAGAAAATTTATAATTTTTGGTGGGAATGCAAGTATCTATTTAGATAGGATTTATTTTGCATACATTTTTTGGAATCCAATGAGGGCATATATGTGGTGAGCTAATAACAAGCAATCAGTGTCAGCTAAATATCTACTTTTTGTCTTATTTTCTTTTGTTATGAATAGTATTGCCTATAAAAAGTGTTGTAGTGTTATTGAAGAGGTAGTTATAATACCAAAAGGTATTAGTAAGTAGGATAATAGGCTAGCATAGAATCAACTTAAGAATTTCAAATTTTAAATAATATCATTACATATTTTATAGTAATACTATGACACTATTGTCTAAGATCCAATGCTTTTTTTGAAGGCTGATGAAGTTCAATATCTTTAATAATATTATAGTGGGTTGATGTATGTGATGCTAATTCATGATGTTTCATTAATATTTGAATATTTAATTAGTAATTGATATTTCTTTAATCATTGATGTCAAATCAATATATTTAATTGTTGTTACTTTAAAAGTCTAATATAGGTTCATAATTTGAGTTGATTTGATGTTTCATAAGTTTCAGATAGCTTACAATTAATTATATTGTATCAAAGTTTGATTGAATCAAATTTTGAGTGTCTACATTAAAATAAGGAATTAGAGGTTCTAGTCTCTTAGGTATAATATTTGAATATGCATGCAAAGATCATTTGTGATAATGGACTTAATACACATGTTTTATTCTTATTTATTGTTTGTAAAATTGATAATGTTTCAAACAAAATTCCATCAAACCATATTCTAATATAACCTAGTAGAAAATATGATATGATATTTTGAATGATCCTAATAAAAATAATGCAATTAAAAGTATATGTATTAACATGAAATTATGTGCCTATATGATTTATGATGTATCTCTATTTAAAATTTAAATTAAATTTAATAAATAATAATAATAATTATAAAAGTTAACATTATTAATGGAAAGGGTAAGGGCAAAATGTATTCTTTATTTATTAACGTCCAGAGGCCTAATCATTACATCTTAACCCTAGTCATTACATCATGACCGATGGTCATTCCAATTTCCCTTTACAATATGTTGGGACCCCTCATGGTATTAACTTTTGTTCTTGGATGCCATTTCGGCTAACAATATAAGTCCCTCTTGATTGGTGGACTTAGCCCATAGGCTTCTCCACTTATTATTCATATCAACATGATTATACTGGTTGGTGATACGACTAGATAATCCCTCATGCTCAATGGGATTGCAGACCTCGAGAATCATTCATAGATTGACTTGCTCCATTATTTTAGGTTTTTCACTCCTCATAAATAAGCTACATCTTCCATGGTCTTTTCCAAAGGACAATCTACTTATACTTAAACCCTTGAGTGTCAAGACATGTAATCATATGGTAGGATGATGCCCTAAGTATTTATCAAAATAGGATGGGTACTTTGACCTACTTTTTGCTTGCTCATTTTGCCTAACCAAGTTGCAAAGGATGGGTGAATTATATTTGAAACCTTCCTACTTAGTAATTCCATACCACATAATGGGATGAAGGTCCTACATCTCACTTTGTTTAATCTGAATTTAGTGTCTTGCTTTTCTTGCCAAGCTCTCACTTTTGGTATGGGAAGTTCAAGGTATGACTTGGCTCACTTGGACCGCATGGCTAGAAGGTTGCATGAGAGTGGGAGAGGAGTGTTGAGACATACACCCCTCACATTTCTTCCCCATTTAAATTTTACAACATACTTTATGCTAGTACAACCCAAGTGTAGCTCATTAGTCCTTCATTCCAACCTATTTTGCTTCAAAACTTGTGTTCTTAAATCTCCCTTTATTTTCTTCATAATCCCACTTGCTCAATCCATCCTTTGATGGGTTCACACATCCAAGAGATAGAGATGGCTTCTTTATCATCCATTCAACTTCCTGAAGTGTCCCATACCACTAATCACCAAGAACTTGATCTTCCTTTCACTTCTCCTAACATCTTCCCAAACCTCTTGATCAAGATTGTGTTTAATTTGGTGTGATATTCTAACTTGCCTTGCCTAATTTTCTTATGGATGATCTCTCTCTTTGACCCCTCTCACCTAGCTATGAGATGCTCCATTAGCAGTAATTATGCATTTAGGAGAAATATAAGGGATCGTGTATCCATTTATTTGTATTAATTTTCATATCATCCTTTTGGCTTGCTTCTAACAACAATATTACTCATTCAACTAATATTCTCTCCCATATTTCAAGTCACATAACGTTACCAACCCCTGATCACCTTTCCTTGTTGACCCTCTCCAAGAGGCTACACTTGCTTTCTAGCCTTATCTTGGTCCAATCTCCCATCCTTGGAGTTATCTTCCCTTTTCACACATGGGGAGGAGACAATACATGTAATCCCCTCATCTTATTGGTCTCTCATGCTAAAAGTGATAAATCTACTCCATATTTAATTCATTATTCAACTCAAACATGTTCCTTAAGTGAACTAACTATTTCAAACCACCTACTGCCTCGAGGGTAATGGAGGCCCAGTATACTTGGTTTATTGGAAATCCTTTAATGGGGAAACTAGGAGGTGGTAGTGTCATGAATTATATATTCTAAGACATTCACTCACATAAATTTTCTCAAACAACCAAATTGAATCAAACCAAGTATTGACATTGAGTCTAGGTGAGGGAACCAATGTTAGTCATCCCCTCCAATTTTTCTTGGTTGACTTGATACCTTCAATCATTGTAAAATACCTCTTTTGGGACAGCTTCCAAGTGCCTTCACATCTTGAATCTCATTAAATACACATTTTTGTAAGGCTTTACTTAATCCCTTCTTCCCACCCTTGTTTTCTTTAGGGTACTAAGATTCCAAGGTACCATTTAACGACTCCATCATGAGAAGTTGACTAAACCAAATAACAACATTAAATTTCCTAACTTCTTTGTTAATGGGATCATATAATAGAATTTATTTATATGATGTATCTCTTACAATTCTCCTTTTTATTTTCCAAATAATCCTTGATGTTAAACACCTAGAGGTCCCACTACAAGAGAGCTTGGATTCTTCTATTCATGAATGACTTGGTTCTTATGTTATTTATTACCCGACACCAATAAGTAATATCCTTTTTAATCAGAATACAAGCTTCCTTACAACTAGTAATTATGGTGCCCCTTGACATGCACACTTCCTTACTACCACCCTATAGTTATTTGTCTTTTCCATGAACTGGTTACTTATAATAAGTTTGTGTGCTCCTCAATGTGTAGTTACCTTGTTCATCAATAGCCCATGGTGTATGGGACCATATCATGAGCATTCTAGTTCTTTAAACCTTAAAATACTAATCCAACAACCCATCCCATGGGAATTTAGGACCCCAACCTAGAAGCTTTGAGATAATTCAACCCTGACTCTCTTGCATAATTTTGTCTAGCTTCATGATCTTGATGCAGGTTTGATTGTTTCACAAGAAATATGTTCTTTGACTTCTATAACTTTACCCTTGGCATCATAGACCACTTGATCTCAACCTCCCCTCCTTGACCAAATTCCATCATGATCCATGTATAAATCCCAAGCTCACCTCCCTTGATCACCTCAAAGATTCAAACTCTTTTGACTCGACTTGAGCATTATATTTTTGCTTGGATGTTGTGAAACCCTTCATTATTAGCATTGAGAAACCAATGACTCAATATTAAGGGCACATTACCCTCCCTATAAAATGCAATTTTCATCCTCGCTACAATCATCCTATGTTATCACTTCCTTCAACTCATTGAAACTAATTATGCACTTATGTGACTCATCAAAGTCCAAACCCCACTTTGACATTGTATATGACCTTTAACCTTTGGGTACCATTTTTCCTTATTTACCTAAAGCATTTTAATTTCTCTTATCCAACATGTTAGTCAAACTTAACTTCTTAGGTATTACTATGGACATCACCCCATTATCCTATAATATGGATTTGGTACTACACATGACACTACTGTCAATAGCCTTGACTTCTAGGTTTCAAGTGTCACATTCCCTTACGACCTCCAAGTATTGAGCACCTTTATTTTTTTTCTACTTGTCTTTGACTTCCTACCCATATCGATTCCTAGGTGACCCACACCATACAAAGCTTTGTCAAACTATTCTTCTTCATTGAGCCCCAATTAAACTCATCATTGTATCCTTCTATTCAGAATTGGGACCTTGGGTAGCTCCATTGGATCACACCTCCCCCAAGTCATCACATTCATTTTTGTAGGCTATTATATCCTATTGTCACATTGGATACTCTAAACATGTGGTCCATACCAAGTCCAACACCTGATCCAAGCTTCATTCTTCTTATTTTCCTAGTTGTACATGTTATCTTATTCTCCTTTTGACCCTCTAGACATCAAACCTCTTGATGAATTACTAGTTACCTTCATGCCTTGCACATTGCTAGACCATTCAAAATGCAAATCCTCTCCTTGTGTAATCAACCCCTACTACTACAAGCATTCTTTTTAAACATAGGATCCTCAACATGTACAACACTACACCTAGGAGAGCTTCATGACTAGCAAATTTTTTGCTAAGTTCTGACCCAGTGGTAAAGTTGATGTTGCTACACATGATCACTTCTTCCTACAATTTAGCTCTCTCATCTTTGATTTCCTCTAACCAATGACTCAACTCTATCACAGTATCATTCATACGTTGAACCTTCTCCTCAAGCTCATTTATCCTATCCTTGATCTACTCATCAAATCCATCCATTTATTATGATGTGCTTATGTATCAGTCTCAATCGCTTATCCCACCTTACTTGGTCTACTTTATTAGTATTGCCTATTCACATTGCTCAACCCACTCTCAAGGATGCTTCCTAAGTCAAGTTATGCTACTACCAATCCCTTTCATATTTCTTTGACTCAGACTCAAGGAAATGGGGAGACACACATAAGGTTTGATAGTGTACTCCAACAACAAAGGTACACGATCCTTGGATATTCAATAGAAAATATGCATGAATCTCTTTGTGTGCTCCTATTATGTAGGAATACAAGTCTTCTCTTGAGTGGTTTGACTACAGACCTAACTCACTCTATTGTGCAAGGGACACTAGACTTGATCATGAAATCACAAATTACAATAGTCAACAACAACATTAGCAGAAAAGGACACATGGTTAGGTTTGCATCGTGCAACATTACATATTATTGGTAAGATTTTGAGAGGAGCATATTTGCCAAGATGTAATGGACTATACCTTTTGTAATGACCCTCCTCACACGATCATTCCTTATAGATAACTTTTTGGAATATGCTTGCCTTTTCTTATAGAATACAATATTTTTTATGGTCATTGTTCATGGAGGACCAAGTATACTCCTTCGACTGTTGGGATAAGGTTGTAAGGAAAAGGTAAGAAGGAAGTGATAATTCAAATTATGAGTACATGGAAGCTCACACAAATGCATATCATGTATATTTCATGAATGCCTTGAATAGTGTGTGTTTGCTTTATTTTGAAAATATGATTTTTGGTTGATGAATGATGATGTAGTTGAATTCATTTTGGAGGAGATGAAATTGTTGAGAGCATGGGAGCTTTATTTCATTGAAAATTTAATGAAATGCAGATTTTTTATATGTTTATCAATAAACTTAAAATGTAGAGAAAATATATTTAAACAAAGAAAAATAAAACATATACATATAAACATAGGTATATAAATAAACATAAGTATAAACAAAGTAATCTTTATGAAATAGTAAGCAAGGTGGATTATACTGACTAGAGTGATGCAGATAATGGACATGTAATGGTCATAATTATGTTTCAACTTCCCCCATGATCTCCTAGGAAAAGAGGAAGGAATTCAGTGGATGGAAAAGATTATTCATCTTGCATTTCACTGGTAACAATTTATCTGGTATGATAAGCTTGTATGTTTTTGGATTTTGGAGTTTTTCACTTTGGTGTCTTGCACATAGATGGTAGGAAGATCCAGTTAAAATAATACTACCTCAAATGTCTTTTCCAGGTATGTTCATTATGTGTTTACTACATGTTCTTTCTTTGAAAAATAAATAGGGTAATACCCATTTTTAATGAGATATTTGGGTACTAGGTTTGAATGCAAAATTTTGTTATGTTACATGTTGGAAACATGTATGGAAATATTCATTTGTTGATTACACTGAGCTAAAGAAATTACAAAAAAAAATAATGTTGAACATTCCTTTTATGCCTATGAAATTTAAATGTATTTCTTTTATCATTTTGTGTTTGTTCCTGCCATGTTGTATATGAATATGTGGTCTATGAGTTCTTGTATTGAAGTTTTTAAATTGGAGTTGTTTTCAATTTAGAAAAGAAACTCAATTGAATGGCATATATTCATGTTTTTTGGAAATGAATGCATTTGGAATGAATAAAAGACTACATTATATAATAGATGCATACATAAATACTTAGAGCCATATCTAATCCCACACAAGTAACATGCAAATATGAAACCAAATAAACTATACCATATTTATTTTCTTGTCGTATGATGGTTACATATCACTAGAATGTGTTAATATGGACATACAATTTGAGTGGAGAGAAATATATTATCACAACTAAAACTATGATAGGTGATGTGGAGGTGTACCTATAACTAGGGTTATGCGTAAGGGATTGGCCCCAAAATGTATTTATAAAAATTTGGCGAATCGGTTTCAAAATCCAGGTGAATAGTGTCCAAACACATGTAGAAGGTTCACTATTATTAGGGGTAATTTTGGAAATTTAAACTTAAAATGGTCAAATTATTATAAAATTTGGGTGAATCAACCCAAAAAAAAATTGCACCCAAATTTTTTTGGCTAATGGGCCCTGGTCAAGGGTCCCAAATATTAGCCAATTCCAAATTTTGAAAATCCTAATTTTAGTCAATTTGACGATAAATAGTTGCTATGGATAATCCTACCTATAACTGCTTCAACATATATAAAATACTAAATTAAAACTATTGTTTGATAAAATAATAGACTATCCTTGTCACCAAGGTAGTCTGATGACATTCATGTCAATGTAACAATTCCTTTGGATAATTTTGTGAGTGTTTAGTGAGTTTTCATGTATCTTTGAAGAGAATAGCTCATTTTTGTAACTTTATCCATTTATTTATGAATTAGATTCTTTATAATGTACCTTTAAGTGCATTTCAATGCAACCATTCTCGGCAAGACCCACTGTAACTATTACAAAATAATGCTAATTAGTAGATATTACAGTCAGTTTTGAGACATGCATATAGTTGAAATGCTTGAGTACTGCATGTTACAATGTATAATATATAATCTCTACAACCTTATGTTTAATAAAAGTGTTATTTTTTAGCACCAAACTCCATAGTCAATTTAATGCTTATCCAACGACTATAAAAATACCATTAATGAAGCATTCTATTTTACAAATAGTTATTGTGTCATTTATAAATTATTAAACATGTTGAAATGGAATTGTATGTGTTTCCTTAAAATGAGTAAATGTAAGTCTTTTTTAAAACAATTTCTCATGTTGCAACACTAAAACTTATCTTGATAAAAAAAAGACTACAGATCTCATGTGGTTATATTTGAACCAGTTTCATTATAAATATATGGAAGTAGACATACTTTGTTTTCCTGTGATCAAACTTTGGTAAAAATAATTTTTATCTTCAATGGTAAATAGACAATAAAATTAATACTTAGTTGGGAACTTGTCAATAAATGCTTTTCCTAATATGGTTGAACAATAATCATGTACGATGTAGAAACATAGTCTTATAACAAAATAATTTTTCGAGAAACACTGATACCGTAATTAAATGGGGTCTTATTTTGAAAATGGAAAATAAATAATGCCAACTAATTTTTAATATTAATGAAAACCTAGGAGCAATGTTGAAATCATTTTATTCATACTTTTGCTCATTCGTATATTAAATAGTTTAAATACTAGTTTATTAATAAATAAAATTACAAATCATGCTTTCTAAAGGGCCCATGGGTAAACTAATACCTAGTATCTTGTATCACTTAAAGGGGGCCAAAAATTAGTTTGAAAATTAGATAAGTCTAAAGATATATGTGTTCCAAACTTAAATAAATAAAAGTAAGATATTAAACTAAGGAATCCATGAAGGGTTCAGTTAAGTATAATGATAAATATTTGGTGATGAGACTTTTTAAAGAATTTAAAAAAATGTACTTACATTAATAATATAATTATAATTGGGTACGAAAATTAAGTTATTGAAATGTACTCTTGCAAATAATTAAAAACATAAATGAGCAAACTTATACTAACTTACAAATGAATCACAGCTATGTGGTTTTGCATCGGAGTTAGTTCAATTTGTCATTACTGCCTAATTTATTTATGTCTTGACCAATAATTAAGACAAACCCTTGAACGTGGTTTTATTTTATTCTATTACTATGTGCAACAAGGAAAAAAATTAGATTGAAAGAAGCTAGATTGATTACTCAGTGGGTAATTTATTGGATTAAAAATTCTTGGTTTAAGTCAAATGATTTTATATGTTTTAGTTTATCATACTCGTTAAAGCTAGTGAGATATTAAATCTAGAAATGACTACAAAATGCATTACAAGGAAACACTAGGGTTTACTAGAGAACCCCAGACCTTTCCTTAAAAATCATGAAGAGGGATAGAAAAAAATGTTCCTCGTGGAAAAATAAACCTTTATCATCCAATGATGTTGGGATGCGGGTATGCATTCAACAAGTCTCAAGAACGACTGTTTTTTATAAAATAGGTCAGATAAAATGACCTAGTAGAAATTAGTAATGAGGGATGGAATGGGATGTCAACTTTAGGTTATTGTCGAGAGTACAAGTGATTGTATCATTTGACTAGTAGGGAATTAGTAAGTATCTCTTTCACGGTGTTTGGTATAGGATAAACAGTGATGAGACATAATGTAACATCAGATTAATACCAAGTTTAGGGTATTGACATACGTATAGCTGACCCTAAGAAATAGGACAATCAACTAGACACTAGGAATATGTACGCCAACCCCTTGCATACAAATTTTTGAACATGTCGACCAGTTATGTTGATTTCATTATGATAAGGGATGGGAAGAGTATGTGTCCACCCTCTAGGTGTTATGGGCTCTATAGGATAACCCCAGTCATGGGTCAACCCTTATGTCAAAATAACAGGAAGATAAATGAGATAAGTCAATTCCACAATATGGCATAATTTATGGGATTTGGTCAATCTTATCCACTTGGGAGACTATCTATAGTAGTTTAAATTCCTAAAAGTGATTGATATTCCTTATACTATTTTTAAAATTGATGTTAATAAATTATTGGATGAATCATATCTACTATAAACATGAAGCCTCCTTTTAGGATAAACAATAAACTTTAAAAAAATTACCTTGAAAATTGCTTGGCTTAATTTTTTTTTGTGGTGTAATCAAGTGAGTATATTTGGTTGTTACATGTGGTATCAAAGTAGAGGAGATATTTAAGTTGTAGGAATTTGAATAAATATTTTGCAATATAAATTTAAACCAATAAATTAGATTGCTTCTTTCACCAACAGGTTAGATGGTGCACATGTTACAAAGTGGATCTTTGAGAAACTCTACGAAAGCTGGGCAAGAAGAAACCACCATAAGACCTCCAAGAGGACCAAGGATAGGGACAAGGAAGGAAGGTCCTTAAAGGGAAAGAAGGATGAAACATATGAATGAGCCTCAACCAAATGAGCCATGTAGGGAGGAAGAGAGTTTGGCAAAAGTAGTACAAATATTACAAACTCATATGGAGTAGCAAAGAGAGGAAATGGCTCAACTAGAAAACTCACATGGCCCAACAACATGATTTGATAGTTCAACAACAAAAAGTAATAGAGGACTTAAATAGAGGTAGGGGACATGTAAGAAGGATAGAGGGAGCACCTAATGAGGTTGTAGGATCTAGTACTATTAAGGCTAGAGTGAGTGTGGAGTTGGCTAAAGACCTAAAGAAGGTTGTAATTTATATGTTTAATGGCAATGGTGATGGTGATACATCGAAGAATTGGCTGAATGAACTAGAGTCATAATTTTCTCTAGTACTTTTATCATCAGAATATAAATTTCTTTGGATATAATGAATATGGTAGAAGTGGCCCTATATTGGTGGAATATGTTGGCAATTTTGGGTACCTTGGGTACATTGCCTTTGCTCAAGTGTAGTTGTTGTCATTGATGTCAAGGAGTTCTTGGAGCAATTTGTTTTTATGTCTAAGTATGTGTTTTTATGAAGGTTTCAGCTGGTCAGTAAGTCTCCAAGAAAATCAGAGTATCCCAATTGCAAAAGATCCAAAAAAAGATAAGTTAGAAAAAGTTTGCAAGTGGCTGGAAAAACTGTCACGATTTCACGACATGTTTGAGAAGAGAGAAAGTTCGAGCAAAACTGTCGTGATTTCGTGACATGTTGGAAGGCAAAGGCAAAGCGGTCAAAAATGTCACGATTTCGTGACATGCCGCATTTTTGCGACTTAGACAGTGCAGGAAGGCAGAGAAAGAAAAGTGTCACGATTTTACGACATTCTGCAAAGGAGACTATATGGACAAGAAAGTGTCACGATTTCACGACATATTGCAGAAGAGGAAGTCCGTAGCATGATCTGTTGCGATTTCATGATAATATTGAAGAGAGAGAAAGTGTTTTAGGAACTGTCACAATTTCACAACATGATGCAAAGTTCTAAGTAAGGGCTGTCACATTTTTGCAACATGTTGCATAAGTCAAGTTGAGGACTGTCACAATTTCATGACATGCAAAAAAGAAGAGAGTCTGAAAGGAGCAGCATCACAATTTCACGATAGGTAGTGAAGAAAGCATATGGAAGCCAGAAGTGTCACGATTTCGCAACATGCAGCAAAGAGAAGAGCCGAAAGTCAGAAGTGTCACATTTTGTGACATGTAGCAAAGAGAAGAGCCGAAAGCTAGAAGTGTCACGATTTCATGACAGGAAGTAGAAAAAGCTTTCGAAAGCTGAAAGCATCATGATTTTGTGATAGGCTACAAAGAAGTTGTACGGATGCAAAAAGTGTCATGATTTTGTGATAGGTTGAGTTGGCAGCTTGTAGTTGCAGAAAGTGTCATGATTTCACGATAGAAGTGAGATGACATCAGCAAAATTCATAAGTGTCACGATTTCATGATAGAAGCTGAGAGGAAGGCCATGAAGACTAAAGTGTCGTGATTTCACGATAGAAGTGTGATGACATCAACAACAGGCAAAGGTGTCATGATTTCACAACAGAAGATGAGAGGAAGGGCATGAAAATAGAAGGGTCATGATTTCATGACAAAAGAGAAGATGACGTCAGCAAAGATAAGAAGTGTCATGATTTCGCAACATAAGCAGTAAGGAGGTCGACAAAGGCAATAGTGTCATGATTTTGCGATAGCAAGCATAGAAGGTGTACGACAGGCAAAGATGTTGCGATATCATGACATGTTGTAGTTTCGCACTAGAAGCTACAGGAAGGCAGTGAAGTCGACAGAGTTAAATCTGGGCTGATGCAGTGTAGGGTTTTGTAGTCGATGAGGTTGAAGGGTAAAACAGTCGACTAAGACCAAGATCTCAATCTTGAAATTGTGAGTATTAAAAGAAGGTTGTTTAAATGTTTTGGGCAACGATCGAAGTGTGCGTTTGAAGAACGATCTATGCAAGCAAAGTGCAGGGGAGAAGTTCAATAGTCAAGAAGCTAAGTGTGCTAAGTCTGTACTATTGTGGTTGTGTAGAGTGTGTGAAGACTGTACTGCAGTAGTTGCGCAAAGGAGCAAAAGTTGTTGGTGTTGTGTCATTCGAAGACAGTGCGTAGAAGTGAGAAGTTTGATAGCCGAAGTGTTGTGTGTTGTTGTGTTGCACAGTCTGTGCGAAAGTTGGTTTTGTCTAATACAACTATGACAGACCAGTGAAGACTTAGGGATAGCTTTGAGCAAGTAGTTGAAAGCTTGCAAACCATATTTCTTTAACCTATTTTTGAGGACCAGATTGAGGACAGGTTCCATTGGGGACTTGTGAGTAAGTTTTGGATAGGTTCCTTTAGGGACTTGTGAGCAGATTTGGACAGGTCCTAGCAGAGGACTTGTGAAGCTGAGTTTGATAGTTCTATCAAAGAACTTGAGGTTAGAGGTGCATTGGTTCTATGAGAAGAACTCGAGGACATTTGTGCTAGATCGAAGGACTGTGTTTAGTGCAGATTCGAGGACCAAATTTTGAGGTGATAGAGTTGAGGACAAAGGTCTCCAGCTAGAGCAACGAAGATAGGTGTCTTATGTGGATAGAGTTCCATTTGCTAAGGGCAACGGAGGTAGAGGTCTTCTAGAGGATCACCAGCCAAAGCAGAATTAGGGGAAGGTGTCTCCTTTGAGCTGAGGCTCATAAACATTGTAATCTGGAAGGATTCCCAGAGGACTGTGATATTACTTTTAGAAGAAAAGTTTTATCCGTGGAGTAGCCTACCTTGGGTGAACCACGTAAATTGTTGTGTCAATTTGTGGATGATATTTTGTGCATTGTTTTGATCACTACTGTTATTACTGCTATCTTTATTCTGCATGTTATTGATTTGAAAGTTGCTTTGAAAGGAAAAATTAAAAGTGGTCTTATACTGTTCACCCCCCTATCAGTATAATCTTGTGTTCTTCAATTGGTATCAGAGCGGGTTCCTTCGAAAAGTTTAACATCTTGAAGGAAAAGCTTGCAAAAGAACACAATGGATTATTCAAGTTGCAATGTAGCACCTGTTCTTTATGGATCAGATTTCGGTCTGTGGAGTGCAAGAATGAAAGTCTATCTTATGGCACTTGGTAATGAGATATGGGAAGTTATTGAAGATGGGTACACCATTCCTGCAAATGGTCCTTATACTAAAGAAGACAGAGCCCCTACATCACAGACAACTCAAAAGCCATGAATGCAATCCTGAAGGGTTTACAGAAGGCTGATCTTACCAAAGTTATTCACTGCAAGACAGCTAGTGAAATGTGGAAACAATTGCAAGTTGTTCATACAGGTGATGCAAATGTCCGAAAGGCCAAGTTGAGACACTTCAAATGTATGTTCAAATAGCTCAAGATGAATGATGATGAAAATATTAGTGAATACATGCTCCGTATGGATGAAGTTGTTAATTATATGAAAGACTTAGGTCTTGAACTTGCTGAGAATGATGTATATGATAAGATTTTAAGATCTCTTCCTAATAGATTTAGTGAAAATATTTCTACTATTGAGGAAGCTAAAGATTTATATAAGTTGAAAAAGGATGAGCTCCATAGTATTCTTGTAGCATTTGAGCTAAGAACTCAAGTGAAAATTGATGAAAAGAAAGAGGCAGCTTTCAAAGCTACCAAAAAATCAAAATGCAAATAGATTCAAGAGAGTGATGAGTCTTCTAGTGAGGAAGAGGCATATTACAGTAAGAAAGGCAAGTTATCTAGAAAGCACAAAAGCAAGAAAAATATAAGATGTTTCAACTATGGAAAATTTGGTCATTATGCTACTAACTGTATCGTTTCCAAGAATGAAAGTGATGAAGATATACAGGATGTTAAGAGCAAGGATTCTGAAAAGCACATGTATTACAAAAATAACAAATATGAGCACAACAATCAAGGAAAGAGGTTTTCACACAAGAACAAGAAGAGCTTCTATCTGGAAAAATCAAGTAAGTGTTCTAGCAGTGATAGTGAAAGTTCTTCTAGTGATGATGAAAATGAGATGTTGTTCATTTCAGAAAAGGAGGAAGAACCAAAACACAAATTCACTGTCATGAAATGTTTTAGATGTGGAAATTTTGGGCACCTTGAGGATGACTACACAAATAATGATTTGGTTGCTAGTATGTATGAGGATGCTTCAAAAAATGATAAGGAAAATGCATGTATGGTTTTTGAAAGGGGTAGCACCTCTAGTGATAAGAAATCTGAAAAAGGCCTTGATAATTCAAAGTGCAATCAAATAGAGGATCTTGAATGTGAACTCAATAATGCTCTTAGTGTTTTGAAGAAGGAAAGAAAGAAGAATGATAGACTCAAGATCAAGTTAGATGAATGTTGTATGGAGAGAGATGATCTTATAGAAAGTCTTGACTTCTCTATAGCTAAAACACAGGAACTCAAGGATGAGTTAGAGTCTAAGATTCTTGAGTATAATGAGTTAGAGCAGAAAATGGCTTCTTTGAAAGAAGAAAATAAAGAGTACAAGGATAAGCTCTATATATTTTAGGATAGCTCAAAGAAGGTTAAATTTCTCATCAAAGGACAAAGAAAACCAACAAATAAAACAGGTCTCGGTTTTGTTGAGCTGCACAAGAAATAGGTTGGGGAATCTAGCAAGAGATTTCAAATGGAAGAGAGTTCTAATGTAGAAAGTACTTCAGATCAAGAATCCATGAGTAATAAATGCACAGAAAACAGATTTTTGAATGTGAAGTAGAATTTTTTGAGACCCAAGAGATCGATTAAAAGAATATTTCATGGCAGATGTTTTGCGTGTTATAGGTTTGGAAACACGGCTTCACAGTGCATAGATCAAATAAAGAGGATAAACAACAATTTCAAAAGTTTTAATTTCTTTCAAGGATATTGCTACTCTTGTAATCAGTTCGGGCATAAGGCAATGTTTTGCAAGACTAATAACAGGAACATGGTTACTCATAATAGACGGATTCAAAAAGGAGGTATGCCGAATAGAAATAACTTTGTTATCTGTTATAAGTGCAACAATGTAGGCCACACGGCTAGACAGTGTAGAGCTAATCTTCCAAGGTACAAGAATAGAAAAAGTGATATGAATAGGTCTAAGGATCAAGGTTTGGATAAGAACAGGGATGATAAAAGAAACAAGAACAACAATATGAACAGGTCCGAGGATCAGAACAGTGATAGAAATAGAAATACAGACAAAAAATTCAAGAGAAGGCACAAAAAAGAAATTGTAGACACTAATGATGATGAGTGTCTAATGGGATTTTCACTCCCAACCCTATTTTAAATCACCTCATCAAGAGGTGGGGGAGGGACTAAGCTAAGAGGCTCATTCTTAGTCCCAATCCCCAAAGGTGACCCTTTGCCATTGATGACAAAGGGGGAGAGATATGAGTAATGGGGAGAGCTTCAAGTCAGGGAGAGCAAAACTTCAAAGGTATATTCATAGTTGGTTTCAGTTTTGGCTCTTAAGATGTGTTTCAGTAAAGGTTTGCCATCAATGACAAAGGGGGAGATTTTTGGCAATTTTGGGTACCTTGGATACATTGCCTTTGCTCAAGTGTAGTTGTTGTCATTGATGTCAAGGAGTTCTTGGAGCAATTTGTTTTTATGTCTAAGTATGTATTTTGATGAAGGTTTCAGCTGGTCAGTAAGTCTCCAAGAAAATCAGAGTAGCCCAGTTGCAAAAGATCCAGAAAAAGATAAGTTGGAAAAAGTTTGCAGGCGGTTGGAAAAACTGTCACGATTTTGTGACATGTTTGAGGAGAGAGAAAGTTTGGGCAAAACTATCATGATTTCACGACATGCTGGAAGGCAGAGGCAAAGCGGGAAAAACTATCATGATTTCGCAACATGTCGTATTTTTGCGACTCGGATAGTGCAGGAAGGCAGAGAAATAAAAGTGTCACGATTTTGCGACAAAATGCAAAGGAGACTATATTGACAAGAAAGTGTCACGATTTCATGACATATTGCAGAAGAGGAAGTCCGTAGCATGATCTATTGTGATTTCATGATAAGATTGAAGAGAGAGAAAGTGTTTCAGGAACTGTCATGATTTCATGACATGATGCAAAGTTCTAAGTAAGGGCTATCACATTTTCATGACATGCTGCATAAGTCAAGTTGAGGACTGTCGCGATTTCATGACATGCAGCAAAGAAGAGAGTCTAAAAGGAGCAGCGTCATGATTTCGCGATAGGTAGTGAAGAAAGCATATGGAAATCCAGAAGTGTCACGATTTTGTGACATGCAGCAAAGAGAAGAGTCGAAATTCAGAAGTGTCACGATTTCATGACATGCAGCAAAGAGAAGAGTCGAAAGCCAGAAGTGTCACGATTTCACGATAGGCAGTAGAAAAATATTTCGAAAGCTAAAAGCATCATGATTTTGTGATAGGCTACAAAGAAGTTTTACAGATGTAGAAAGTGTCATGATTTCATGACAGGTTGAGTTGGAAGCTTGCAGTTGCAGAAAGTGTCACGATTTCATGATAGAAGTGAGATTACGTCAGCAAAATTCATAAGTGTCAGGATTTCATGACAGAAGCTGAGAGGAAGGCCATGAAGACTAAAATGTCACGATTTAATAACAAAAGTGTGATGACATCAGCAACAGGCAAAGGTGTCACGATTTTGCAACAGAAGCTGAGAGGAAGGGCATGAAAACAGAAGGGTCACGATTTCACAATAGAAGAGAAGATGACGTCAACAAAGATAGGAAGTGTTGTGATTTTGTGACATAAGCGGTAAGGAGGTCGACAAAGGCAATAGTGTCACGATTTCATGACAGCAAGCATAAAAGGTGTACGATAAGCAAAGATGTTGCGCTATCGCAACATGTTGTAGTTTTGTGGCAAAAGCTATAGGAAGGTAGTGAAGTCGATAGAGTTAAATCTGGGACGATGCAGTGCAGGGTTTTGCAGCCGATGAGGTTGAAGGGTAAAACAACCGACTAAGACCAAGATCTCAATCTTGAAATTGTGAGTATTAAAGGAAGGTTGTTTGAATGTTTTGGGCATCGATCAAAGTGTGCGTTCGAAGAGCGATCTGCACAAGCAAAGTGTAGGGGAGAAGTTCGATCGTCAAGAAGCTAAGTGTGCTAAGTCTGTACTGTTTTGGTTGTGCAAAGTGTGCAAAGACTGTACTGCAGTAGATGCGCAAAGGAGCAGAAGATGTTGGTGTTGTGTCATTCGGAGACAGTGTGCATAAGTAAGAAGTTTGATAGCCAAAGTGTTGTGTGTTTTTGTGTTGCACAGTCTGTGCAAAAGTTGGTTTCGTCTAATACAGCTGTGACAGAATAGTTAAGACTTAGGGATAGCTTTGAGCAAGTAGTTGAAAGCTTGCAAACCATCTTTCTTTAACCTATTTTTTGAGGACTATATTGAGGACAGGTTCCATTGGGGACTTGTGAGCAGGTTTTGGATAGGTTCCTTTGGGGACTTATGAGCAGATTTGGACAGGTCCTAGCAGAGGACTTGTGAAGCTGAGTTTGATAGTTCTATCAGAGAACTTGAGGTCAGAGGTGCATTGGTTCTATGAGAAGAACCCAAGGACATTTTTGCTAGACCGAAGGACTATTTTTGGTGTAGATTCGAGGATCGACTTTTGAGGTGATAGAGTTGAGGACAAAGGTCTCCAACCAGAGCAGGGAAGACAGGTGTCTTCTATGGATAGAGTTCCATTTGCTAAGGGCAGAAGAGGTAGAGGTCTTCTAGAGGATCACCAGCCAAAGCATAATTAGGGGAAGGTGTCTCCTTTGAGCTGAGGCTCATAAACATTGTAATCGGGAAGGATTCCCAGAGGACTGTGATATTACTTTTAGAAGAAAAGTTTTATCCGTGGAGTAGCCCACCTTGGGTGAACCACGTAAATTATTGTGTCACTTTGTGGATGATATTTTGTGCATTGTTTTGATTACTGTTGTTATTACTACTATCTTTATTTTGCATGTTATTGATTTGAAAGCTGCTTTGAAAGGAAAAATTAAAAGTGGTCTTATACTGTTCACCCCCCTCTCAGTATAAGCTTGTGTTCTTCAGAATACCTTCAAGAAATGGTAGGGTATTGAAGCTACAAATATCAAATGGGATTATTTGGCTAATGAATTTAGGAATAAGTTCCTAACTAAGCAGTATTATATGGAAAAATCTGGGGAATTTACTAATCTACAGCAAGAATCAATGAAATTATCATAAAAATTATATTTAATTATTCAAATATGTACTTTATTATGAAAGCAAAGAGGACATAATGGTGTAGAAGTTTATTTTTGGACTACATCCCAAAATAAGGATTGTGGTGAATATGCATAACACTATAGATCTTCCTACTACTTTTGATTTAGCTCACCAAGAAGAAGCAAACCAAGAGGCCAGAAAGACATACATTAATTATCAAAAAATTTCTAAAAAAAAAAATATGATCTTAGGAAGCAGAAGAGCATTGGTTTTATGAAGTGGGACAAAGAACAAAACAAGAAGCCTAAATGAGGAGATCATAATAGATAGGGAGACAAAAATAAAAATAACTTCCAAGGTAGTAAGTTCTGGAAGCATGAAAAATGGTATCCTAGAAGGAACGATCAGAGGACATCAAGGCAGAAATGAGGATATAAATAGAGGAATCAAAGCTCCAACAAATGGTTGTTATGTATGTAGCCCCGTTTTTCCAACAATTGCCCCTACAAAGTTGATCTATGCTAGAATGCTCTGGAGTAAACCACCCATAGGATATTTGTGGTGATAGGTAGTCCCGTACTTGATGGAAAAGTTAATCCTTTTCTATTAAATGGTAAAATTTATGATAATGATGTACGTATTAGTGGATCAACTAATAGTTTTATTTCCACTAGTTTAGTGAAGGACATATCGAAAAGACCTAGGTTTATGGATAATGGTTGGAAGAAGGAGTATGGTTCAAGGTAGACTTACAAAGTTAACCAATTTTTATTTGATCCTCACATCATCTTACCTCAAGGTAAAACCAATTGATATTTATTTGTGGTACTTTTACACACCTTGGACATCATTCTTGGTGTTGATTGGCTAAAATCCCATAAGGCTCTTCTGAATTTTGTGGATAGATGGTTGTAGTTTTCGAATGAAACTAATCAAAGGATTCAAGTCCATTTTTATCATGATTCAATTAAACCACACCTTTTGACTGCAATACAAGTGAAGAATGCCATCGAAAAGAAGGGAATGCTTTGTGTAGTAAAAATGAATAAGAAAGAAGAGACTAAAATTAAATCTGACCTCTTCCCAAAGCATCCTATCTTAGGGGAATTTAAGGATGTTTTTTTGGAGGACCTTATAAGGTTACCTCCTCAAAAATATTTTGATTTTTCTATTGATTTATTTCCTAGAGCTATGCCCATTGCTAGGATACTGTATAGAATGACTCTCATTGAGCTACAAAATCTCAAGATGCAACTTCAGTATTTATTGGAAAAAAGGCTAATCAAGCCTAGTGTGTCGCCATGGGGATATCCTATTTTATTTTTTAAAAATAAATATGGAACCAGGGTTATGTGTATGGGGTCAGCCCCAAAATGTAATTATAAAAATTTGGTGAATCAGTTTTTAAATCCAGGTGAATAGTGTCCAAATGCATGTAGAAGGTTCACTATTATTAGGGGTAATGTTGAAAATTTAAACTTAAAATGGTCAAATTATTATAAATTTTGGGTGAATCAACCCCAAAAAAAATTTGCACCCAAATTTTTTGGCTAATGGACCCTGGTCAAGGGTCCCAAATCAAAAATCCTAATTTGAGCCAATTTGGCAATAAATAGCCACTATGCATAACCCTAGACAGAACCTTGAGAATATGTATAGATTACCTAATGTTAAATAAGGTTACCATAAAAAATAGGTACTAATTACCTAGAATAGATGACCCTTTTGACTAGTTGAAGGGAGCAACCACCTTTTCAAAGATTGACCTTAGATCAAGCTACCATTAGTTAAGGATTAAAGAAGAATACACTCATAAAAATGCTTTTATGATTAGGTATAGACATTATGAGTTTATAGTCCTGCCTTTTGGGATAACTAATGCTCTAGTTGCATTCATGAATCTTATGAATAACATTTTTAGAGAGCGATTAGACTATTTTTTTCTTGTGTTTCTAGATGACATATTGATCTATTCCATGAACAAGAAGAAACATGATCAACATATGATTACTATACTTGATATTCATAGGAAGAATTAGCTATATGGGAAACTATCTGAGTGTGAATTTTACACTCCACAAGTATAGTATTTGGGGTATATTGTATTTTTAAGGGATTGTGGTTGATCCCAAGAAAATAGAAGTAATTATTGACTGACCTGCACCCACAAATGTAATTGAGGTGTGTAGTTTTATGTGTTTAGTAGTTTATTATAGGTGATTTATTAGAGGTTTCTCAAGAATAGCTCAACCTATTACTAATTTGCAAATAAAGGGCAAGGCTTTTAAATGGATAAAATAATGTGAAGAAGTCTTTCAAATTCTAAAAGAGAGGTTGAAAACCACACTAATTCTATAGTTACATGATCCTTCTAGAAGTTTTATAGTATGTACCGTTGTATTAATTAAAGTATGAGGAGGGATTTTGACCTAAGATGACACTGTCATAAACTTTAAATCAAGGAAACTTGAGAGACATGAAGTGAACTATGTCACTCATGACTTGGAGTCGGTAGTTGTCATGCATGCTCTTAATATTTGGAGGCACTACTTGCTTGGGAAATTGTTTGAAATTAAGACATATCACCAGATTTTAAGATACATATTCACTCAACCCTTGTTGAATGCTAGACAATGACGCTAGATGGAGTTTCTAGCTAAGAATATTTTTTGCATAGAGTAACTCAAAGGTAGATAAAACAAGGTTGCTAACACTTTGATAAGGAGAGGGTGCATTGCTACAATGACGAAATGTTATTATGATTTGATAGATCAAATTAAGGACTTGCAATAGAAAGATGAATTTTTTTAGTCATGTAATGCTCAAGTTGAGCAAAGGACTGAAAATTATATAGATTTTTTATATAGGGATGAATTACTGTATCATAAGAGATATTGATTTTTCCAAATAAATGAGGATTGAAGGAAATAATCCTTAAGGAGGCACATAACACTCCTTATTCAATGCATCATATATGGGTAAATATGCATGAAAGTTTGAGAAAAAGCTACTATTGGCTAGGTATGAAAAAGGATATAAATGATTATGTGGCTAGGTGCTTGGAGTGCTAGAAAGTGAAAGCGGAATATTTGTACCTAGCAAGTCATTTGTACCCTAATGATATACCTACGTAGAAATGGTAGGTGGTTTCAATGGACTTTATAATTAGTTTACCTAAAATAAGGTTTACACATGATGCAATCCTTGTTGTGGTAGACAAGTTAACCAAAGTTGCACATTTTATACCTGGTAATATTTCAAATGATGCACCTGTTATAGCGAGTAAATTTTCCAGATAGATACTACCATTACATGGATTTATTGAAGTTATAATCTAGATATTCACGCTTCACCTCCAAATTTTAATAGGCTTTACATGAAGCATTGGGTACCAAACTAAATATTAATTTAGCTTATCACCTTGAGATAGATGGATAGATTTAGAGGGTGAATTAGGTCTTAGAATATATGTTACAAATGTATTGTATGGATCAACATACTAAATGGTAAGATTAATTATACCTACTAGAATTTACATATAATAACAACTATCATCCATCACAGGTATGGCATATTTTGAAGCCTTATATGGAATATGATGTAGGACTTCCTTATCATAGAATAATCTAGAATATTGAGTAGTGATCTGTAATGACCCTCCTTGCACAACCATATATATCAAATAAAATAATGGAATATACTTACCTTTTTATTTGGAATGTGGTACTACTAATGATTTTGTGTACGTAGGACCAAGGACATTCCTTCGATGGATAGAATAAAGTTGACAAAAAAGGTAAGAGGGGAAGTGATGATTCAGCTCATGAGTACATGGAAACTTGTGCTTTGCATATCATATAGGTGCATTACAATTTGCATTATTGCGTGAGCCATGTTTTGATTGTTTGTTGCTTGTTGACATAAAATGAGGTATGCAAATGGTTTATGTGGTGATGATGATGGGAGCCACTTTTTACTTAGTTGTGCATATGTTCAATAGTTATAAAAAAATAGAAATAGTAACAATTGATGTAACATAAAATTTAAAAGTTTAATATAGAATTGTTTCATAATAATTATGGCCTTTGACCATGTGTTACCATTGTTATTATTCTTATTTTAAAAAAATATATAAAATTGAATTGAATCCAATGGGAACGGTGTTATGGAGGTTCGTATTATAATAATTGTTATGTGTGAAGTGTAGTGGATTCTATTCCTTTGTGCTTAGCATATTGCATGAAAATTATTTTTGTTTGTGGTTACAGACTTGAGGGAAGTGGGGAAAGAATTATGCATGGCATATTTGATCAAGGAGGGTCTATTTTAAGAAGATAGCATACATTTTAAAAATATTAACACAAGGGAAAATGAATTACATTGCACCAGAATAGATTGGAGAAAATAAAGTACAATCAGGTAGAAGAATAGTGTTGGAAAATTTTTACAGGTTAGATTATGCCTTCTAGATATTAGCATAGCATGATTATTACTTGAATGTTTCTTTGCAAATGTAATAAGTTGCCATGTATTCTAAAAATATGATGTGACAATTTAATTTATATATCTAAAATCGAATGTTAATAGGAACTCATATATTATGGTTTATTGAACATATGTGATTCTAGAGTGAGTGAAAATGTTTTATTGTTATGAATTTTGGATTCAGGCATAAAACATAAAGGATGGGTGACTTTATTGAACTCGAGTGTGATGTTGAGAAACCATGAAAAAGTCTACCTCTATTACATGTTGTAAGGTAGAAGGACATTTGGAGGTGTCATATTTGGAAGGGGTTCAAAAATAAATCCATTGTGTTCCCGTTATGTTTATGTGTTTGATTGTTTCAACTATTTGAAATTTTGATAACTCATTTAGTATGCATAGTAGAGCATAGTATTTTTTTAACGAGCCGCATATAATCCCCAATATATATAAATATAATTTGAGTTAATGAATGCAAAGATAGAATATGTATGATTTATTTTTAGGTTAACCCAAAGAACTCTAGTAGAGAGATTTTTGAGGGAACCTATGGAGATGTCTTGAGGATTTCATATGTGAACTAACATGTGTTAAATGGATACTTCGATTAAAGACCAAAATACTATCCAAACCAAAATATTACATGTCATTATTTTTTATAACTGTAGTTGAGATATACCCCCAAGGGAAGAGTTAATCATGCTTAGCTTGTTGGTGTTGTACCTTTTTTGTGTTACTAGAAAACACTGTATTCTTTTACCTTATTGGTGTGGTTGTAAATGTAATACTGAATTAAAATTTCTAGAAAATAATAAATGGTATATAACCATATTGCACTCTTCATTTTGAAAATAGTTTTTAAGTTGTGCTTGTATTTAGGACTTGGTAATTGGTCGAATATAAAATAGAACATTAAACAATTTCTAGACCCAATTTTATTTCAGTCCAAAATGAGGCTGATTTGTTGTTGTTACATTTTCTCAAGCAATATATTAAATCATAACTTAAAATAAAATTAACAAATCATAAATGTATTTTGGATATCCTAATAATCACGAAAGCTATGAGGTACCGTATTTTCTTATGTCGTCAACACTTTTGGATTGAAATGTTATAAATATATTGTCTTCCTGGAAAGTTAACTTCTACAATTATGAAACCTGAAATATGAGGTGTTTTTAATACTTTACCTATAAAGGGATGTTATTTTTATATGTGTAATCGATGATAGTGAAATAATGAGTTCATTTTTGTCTAGTCATCAATTTGCCCTTGACTTTGTGGGGTATGTAAACTTGTTAAATATAAATTATGTGTTTCATACCATCATGTACGTATATTAGAATACCTTGTTTCAACTTGGTCAATCAAATTTTGTGTAACTCAGTTTGAATGTAGAGCCATCTGATAGATAGTTGGTAAGAGGAGCATTTAGAAACCCAAGGCTCGAAAGTAAACCTTTTCCCTCATAAGTATGGTTGTGTATAAAGCCGCAATCTGATTGGCTAATGTTACAGTGACAATAGATATTAGACTTTTCTTAAATTACTCTATAGAAAAAAATTATAGAGATGCAAGTAAAGCTCAAATTGTTTTCATAGGATGATTAAAATAAATTTAATACAATATGGTATCTTATTTAGTGGATTCTCCTTGAATTGATAATTTGAATGTGTTGAGATTTTTGTGGGTAGATATTTTAAGTATAGATAAATTTAGTAAAAATTCTTAGCAAACAAAAGGAAAAGCTTAGTAAGCAATTGTGGAAATATAGCAAAATGGATTTGGCAAAATGTTTTAGAAGCATGAAAAGGATGAATGGAAATTTTTGTGCCTTAGAAACAGTTAATTAGTGAAATAAATAACAATGATTGACTTGCCTTTTTATTTCTATAGATAATAAAAACTACTTTCCATTTCCTTACCTAGTGTAAAGGAAAATTAATTAAAGCCCTTATACAAAAGTTAAAACTTGGACATTGGATAGAATGTTAAGAGTATAAAAACTAATCTTAATTATTATATATGTGCAAAATAGTTGTTTTTGTTTGCTTCAATGTAATAGGTTGATTTTCTTGTGTTAAGGGAACTTACTTTAGTGAAGAGAAGATATAGCATATTGTTGTATAGGAAACTCTAGTTTTGAAAGTTGAAACTATTAAACCTACAAGACTTAGGGAAACAATTAAACCATAAAGAAACAACTTAAAACCAAAATAATAGTTTATTGATAAGGATAAGAAAAAGTTATTACTATTGAAAATGAATGACTTAAAAACCCAATGTCATTGAGGTGTGGGTATGCACACAATAGTCTCGAGGGCAACCGTAGTCTGATAGAATTGGTTGGAACATGTGACTTGGTTAGAATTGGTAATGAGGGGTGGTATGGAATGCCACCTCTTGGTTGTTGCTTGGGTAGTATTGTGATAAGTCCCATGTTCATTTGAATTTTCTCCTTTAACCATGAAATTTTGTATGGGATAAACAATCATGAGTCACAATAGGCATGTGTTATCAAGTCCTAGGTTAGGATATTGATAAGCCTCTAGCAAAATTTGGGTAGAGGAAAATTAGCTAGTCATTGGACATATGTACACTAACCGCCTTACATACACATTAAAAATAAGTTGACCGGTTAGTTGAGGGTTTAGTATGATAAAGTATGGGGAAGTATGCATCCACCCTCTAGGTGTTATGTGCCATAGAGTATTTTTGGAATAATTTATTTCATCCATAGGATTCAATTGTCATGCTACAATAAATTATTTGGAACCAAAGAGCTATTACCGGCTCTGGTCAACCTGCCTCTTTATTCTGATAAAAGATATATTGCTAAAGAAATTAACGAGAATGGGTAAGGAACCCCTAGTAATAAACTTCAAATATTACAAGTTTAAGCACTCCATATTTTAGTTATACACTACTTATATTAAAATGACCAAGAAAATACAACAACTATTATTATGCCTTATGTAGACCGATGCCTAGATTCATTGGTCTGTTATAGCAATTAACAATTCTTGTTATATGAACAGAAAGAATGGGAAAAAAATAAATTGGCACGTCTAGACTCATTCGAATATTGTAATAAACCCAAAAGTTAAACAATGAAAGAAACACTCATAACACATTCAAATGATGTAATATACTATGAGGAAACACATAGAATTGAAGCCAAAAAATTATAGAATTGACCCCCAGAATTGTATTAATTTTCCAAATGAATTACATGTAGAGTTGGCAGAGTGCCATTAAAATCTGTTAAAAAATATTAATACAATAGGAAATATTTGTTCAAATAATGTAACAAGACTTCTCAACTTCTCCTGTTCCAATCTAGTAACAGGAAAAATCTCTGAGTTTCAGGCTCAACGATTTTGGAAATATTCTTAGCTTCTCAAACACATGTCTACCAAAACCTGCATAGTAAAGGGGAGAATAAGGGATGACAAAGAAAAATAGACACAAAGGATACAACAAAAGAAATTATAGCGCACTCAAGTATACCTCTTAGAAAAAATGCTATCTCTATGCTTGATGCAGATTCTAACCGCAGTTGGTGTATTTATAGTTCTAGGTTCTTGAACCTATTATTTTTGGCCTCATCTTGGTGATGGGGAGCCAAATAAACCACAAATAAAATGATGGAATTTTATTTGAAAGACGCAGTTTTATTAATTTGAAGCATGGAAGCTTTTACAGTCAAAGACCATGAAAATAAATACACAGTGCTTTAAATGCAAAATACAGTTGTAGCCTTCCTTTCTTCCCTCAGCCTCCCGAATCCTTCAAATAAATCCCTTTTATGCTCTATGCTTCGTGCTGCACAACTGTTCATAACCACCTTAACGGTTTCTGGAACGGTCATATGGAATGGCCTTAACGTCCCTTGAAACTTCCGCTTGGATCGACCTTAACGATCTCAGGCACTGCCACTCGGAACTGCCATTCGTAACCGCCTTAACTGCTTCTGGAACAGTCATATGGACCAACCTTAACGGCCCTTGAAACTGCTGCTTGGAATGGACTTAACGATCTCAAGAACTGCCACTCAGAACTGCCACCTAGAACTACCACCTTGGCTTTTTTTGCTAAGGTGTCGCGATATCACGACCCTTCTTTGTGTTTTGGCTTGGCTGCCAAAGTGTCACGATATCGTGACACTTCTTTGTGTTTTGGCTTTGGCAGCCAAGGTGTCGTGATATCGTGACACTTCTTTGTGTTTTGGCTTTGGCAGCCAAGGTGTCGCGATATCGCGACACTTCTTTGTGTTTTGGCTTTGGCGACCAAAGTGTCGCGATATCGCGACAACTTTGGTGTTGCGATATCGTGACCATTAGTTGCATTTGCCATGGTGCTCGAAATACATCGTGATATTGCGATGACATTTGCATCATGATATCGCAACCATTAGTTGCTTTTGCCATGGTGCTCGAAATACGTCATGATATCGCGACGACATTTGCGTCGCGATATCGCGACCATTGGTTGCTTTTGCCATGGCGCTCGAAATACGTCGCGATATCGTGATGACATTTACGTCACGATATCGCGACCATTGGTTGATTTTGCCATGGCGCTCGAAATACGTCGCAATATCGCAATGAAATTTGCATCATGATATCGCGACCATTAATACATCGTGATATCGCGACGATATTTGCGTCGCGATATCGCGACCAATTTTATACTTAGTCAATTTTGCAAATTTTGAACTTTTTCAAACTTTGAACTTTTTTTTTTTTTTTTTTTTTGGTGATGCAAGATTGCTGTGCTGCCCGAGATGCTCCTGCATCAGACACCCGGGGTAGATGTTTTTAGAAGTGATCCTCACTTCTGGATGGTCAGAGGAAAACCCAAACGATCAACCTCTGATTTGGACAACCATGTGGCATCTTCGACAGGTCTATTCTTCCACTTGACCAAATACTTTGAATATTGCTTGTTTCGGGTACTTCTGCCTACACGAGTGTCAAGTATGTCTTCAATTTATTCTTTGTCTGGAGTGGATGCAGGAATGTTCCACAGATCCGGACTGGGTGGTTCACTACAACTTCCTGCATGATATTCAACCAAGTCTGAAATATTGAAGATAGGTGAAATATTCAGCTCACTTGGGAGATCAACTTCATAGGCATTGCTTGAATCTCATTTGCCTATGATCCGAAATGGTCCAAAATTCTTCATCTTCAACTTATTATAAGTTTTTCTAGGAAAACATTCCTTATGCAAGTGAACCATGACTTCATCCCCTACTTGGAATTCTTTGAAACACCGCTTCTGATCTGCTCTGGCTTTGTAAGTAGCATTCATTTGACTGATATGCTACTGTACCTCTTCATGTAAAGTCTTCATGTGTGCTACAAAGTCTTCAGCTTCAGCACTGCACTTGTCTACTTTATCCATCGGTCTCAACTCAGAAGCGTTTCTAGGGCTGTACCCATGCATAATCTGGAATGGTGATTTACCAGTACTACGATTGACAGAATTGTTGTACAAAAACTCTTCCTGGGGTAAAATCAAATCCCATACCTTTGGTTTATCTCCTACCAAACATCGTAGAAGATTATCCAAACTTCTGTTGACTACCTCGGTCTGTCCATCAGTCTGTGGATGGTACATAGAAATGAATTTCAAGTCTGTTTTTAGCTTCTTCCATAGAGTTCTCTAGAAATAACCCATAAATTTGGTATCTCTGTATGAAATAATGCTTTGGGGTAGACCATGAAGTCGGACTACCTCCTTGAAGAACAAGCCGACAATGTGAACCACATCACTTGTCTTCTGACATGGAATAAAATAGGCCATTTTTGAAAACCTATCAACAACAACAAAAATGGCAACATTTCCACATTGTGTTCTTGGTAGACCAAGAACAAAATCCATGCTGATATCCTCCCAAGGTGGTACAGGCAATGGCTGGTACATTCCTATATTTTGGCTGACTCCTTTTGCCATCTGGCACACTCTGCAACCCTACACAAATCTGGTCACATCCGACTGCAACTGTGGCCAATGGTAATTTTCACTAACAAGAGCAATGGTCTTATCACGGCCAAAATGCCCTGCTAGTCCTCCACTATGCTTCTCTTTGATCAAATTTTCCCTCATGGAACTTCAGGGAATGCACAACTGATTCTGCCGAAATAGCATCCCATCTTGGATCATGAAATCTAACCACTTAGTGCGATCCACGGTAGTAGGAGACACACATGCGGTCCATGCCTCTACAAAATCTGGATCTGCTGGGTATAAACTCTTGAGTTCATCAAACCCAACAACCTGCACTCTCATTTCCATCAACAAATTATGCCTTCTACTCAAGGCATCTGCAACTCTATTAGATTTGCCACTTCTATGCTTTAGTACAAAGATATAACTCTGTAGGAATTCAACCCACTTCAAATGTCGTTGGTTAATTTTACCTTGACTATTGATATACTGCAAAGCTTGATGGTCAGTATATAAAACAAACTCTTTGGTTAGCAAATAATATCTCCATTTCTTAAGAGCCTGAATTATAGCATAGAATTATTTATCATAAACAGAGTATTTCTTTCTAGCATCATTCAATTTTTCACTAAAATATGCAACAGGTTTACCTTCTTGACTCAACACAGCTCCAATGGCACTGCCACTAGCATCACAGTCAACCTAAAACACTATATTAAAATCTGGAAGTGCCAGAATGGGCTGTTCTGTCACTTTCTTCTTCAATATATTCATGTTGGTGTCTTCTTTGGCAGTCCACTTAAATTCTCTCTTATCCCCTCTCATAGTTTTTGTTATGGGTGCACAAATACTGCTAAAGTATCTAATAAAATTTCTATAGAAACTTGCAAGACCATGAAATGATCTTACCTCTGTCACATTCCTTGGAGCAGGCCATTCAAGGATAGCCTTCACTTTCTCAGGATCCATTTTCAGACCCTCCTCTGAGATGACAAATCCCAAGTATATCAACTCTTTCTATACAAAACTGCACTTCTGTATATTTATCAATAACTGCTCCTCACGCAGTTTTTCAAAAATTGTCCGAACATGCAACAAATGTTCATCCAATGTTTTACTAAAAATCAGAATATCATCTAGATACACTATCACGAACTTTTCCAGGAATTCATGCAATACTTCATTCATCAACCTCATAAATGTACTGGGTGCATTAGTCAATCCAAATGGCATAACTAACCACTCATACAAACCTTCTCTGGTTTTAAAGGCTGTCTTCCATTCATCACCCTCTCTAACACGTATCTGATGATATCCGCTCTTCAAATCAATCTTAGTGAAGTATTTAGCTCCACTCAAGCAATCCATTATATCATTCATTCTAGGTAATGGAAAGCGATATTTAATAGTAATTTTATTAATGGCTCGGGAATCAGTGCACATTCGCCATTCGCCATTCTTCTTTGGTGCAAGTACTGCTGGCACTGCACAAGGGCTCAAACTTGCCCGAATCAAACCCTTCCTCAACAATTCCTGAAATTGTCGGTTCAATTCTTCATTCTTAACAGGAGACATTCTATGAGCTGCCTTGTTAGGTAAGCTAGATCCTGGCATTAAGTCAATCTGATGACTAATCTTCCTCATTGGCGGCAAACCCTCAGGCACATTGTCTGATATAATATCAAGAAATTTTGCTAACAGATGTTCAACTTCTGCTTGGAATGTTAGTAGTATCTTCTCTTTTTACATTAGGAATTAATGCATAACACATTGAATCCCTCTTTATACCATCCAAATTTTTTTTGCCATGTACTAAACAAATTCTAGCATTATTGCATACCTTTTCCTCAACCTCCTTTAATGGCTTCAATTTGTGGCGTACTCCATATTTTGTCAGGGAATAGGTATTTGCATGTCCATCATGCGCTGCACATCTATCAAATTTCCATGGTCTTCCAAGCAACAAATGGCAAGCATCCATCAGCAAAATATCACACAGGACCTCATCCTGGTATCTTCCAATTTTGAACTTGACCAAGCATTGTTCACTAACCAATGCTCTATGATCCTTCTGCAACCACACAATCCGGTATGGATGCGGGTGCTGTTTTATTTCTAGCTTTAATTTAGCTACCATTTCCTTAGAAACCAAATTATCTGTACTACCATTATCAATAATAATATTATAGATTTTACCTGAACATTTGCACCTCCTACAAAATAGGCTTTTCTGCTAATCTGGTTCCTTCTCTTCATTCAACAAAGTTCTTCTTGTGATCATCACTTCTTCGTGCTCTGCTTCTTCAGAGTGCTCGAATTCAACACCATCCTCAGCAACTGTAGCTCTGGCATTTCCTTCAGGCCTTCTGTTTGGTGCTTCTTGATGTTTGGGACACTCATATGATCGATTCCCTTCTTCTCTGCAATTAAAATAGGTTCCACAAAATCTGCCTCTGCCATATCCACATCCACCTCTACCTTTACCCCTTTGATAATCATTGTTCTAATTACGAGGTCGGTAAGCATTCTCCTCCTTCTGTTCCTGGCGATTGCTAGTTTCACCATTCTATTTTTTATCATCATATTTAATTCCACTGGTTCTTCCACCAGTTCTTCCACCACGACCTCTTCCTCTTTGCTTGCTGTCAAATCTACGATTCAGTTTCTCTTCCACTTTCAAAGCAAACTGATAAGCATCTTCAATGCTGTTCATTCGAACCAGACTCAATTCCTATTGCACGCTGGTTCTCAACCCATTAATGTAACGGGCTACTCTTTCCTTATTTGCTTCCGTATGACAGGTTCTAATTGAAATTTTAAAAAATTCCTCAGTATACTCTTTAACAGTTTTGCTGGACTGTGGAAAACTCTGCATTTTTCTCAGAAGATCTAATTCGTAATCTACTGGAATAAACTGCTATTTCAATTTTTTCCACCATTCGATCCCACCTGGAGATCTTTTCTTTGCCTCTCCGATTTCTTTCCAACTACACTTCTTTCCACCATATGCCAGCATGGCCTTTTAATTTTGTTCTTGCAAATTTTATTCGATTTTGATCTTCAACATCCTCATAATCGAAATATTCTTCTGTGTCATTAATCCAGTCAATTAATTCTTTTGGATTTAAATTTCTAGAATACGTAGAAATGTCAATCTTTGGCCTTTTCCCAATCTATGAAATGGATTTTATCATTCGCGACTCTGCGGCACTCATTTCTTCTTCTACCTCTTCAGACGGGTCTTCAACTCCGTCATCATCGCTGCGATCTTCTCCTCTTGGCTCTATTCCCCTACGCAATTCTTCCTACAATGCCAACACTTGTCTCTGCAATGCACGAAAATCTTCTTTAGGAACCACGTTCCTTCCAGCACCACGATTTCTTTACGACGACATTCTGTCTCACAGTTTCTTAGAAACCCGTAACCCCGGATCTTGGTGTGAGCTGCCTCACGTTCGGCGCTCTACTCAACACACTCAGAATCTTATAGATCTGATACCACTTGATGGGGAGCCAAATAAACCACAAATAAAATGATGCAATTTTATTTGAAAGACGCAGTTTTATTAATTCGAAGCATGGAAGCTTTTATAGTCAAAGACCATGAAAATAAATACATAGTGCTTTAAATGCAAAATACAGTTGCAGCCTTCCTTTCTTCCCTTAGCCTCTCAAATTCTTCAAATAAATCCCTTTTATGCTCTATGCTTCGTGTTGCACCGTCGTTCGTAACCGCCTTAACAATTTCTAGAACGGTCATATGGAACGGCCTTAACGGCCCTTGAAACTATCGCTTGGAATGGCCTTAACGATCTCAGGAACTGCCACTCAAAATTGCCATTCGTAACCGCCTTAACGGCTTCTGGAATGGTCATATGGATCGGCCTTAACGACCCTTGAAACTATCGCTTGGAACGGCCTTAACGATCTCAGGAACTGCCACTCGAAACTACCACCTGGAACTGCCACCTGGAACTGCCACTTTGGCTTTGTCTGCTAAGGTGTCGTGATATCGTGACCCTTCTTTGTGTTTTGGCTTGGCTGCCAAAGTGTTGCGATATCATGACACTTCGTTGTGTTTTGGCTTTGGCGTCCAAGGTGTTGTGATATCGCGACACTTATTTGTGTTTTGGCTTTGGCGGCCAAGGTGTCATGATATCGCGACACTTCTTTGTGTTTTGGCTTTGGCGGCCAAAGTGTCACGATATCGCGACAACTTTGGTGTTGCGATATCGCGACCATTAGTTGCATTTGCCATGGTGCTCGAAATACGTCACGATATCGTGACGACATTTGCGTCGCGATATCGCGACCATTAGTTGCTTTTGCCATGGTGCTCAAAATACGTCGTGATATCACGACGACATTTGCGTTGAGATATCGCGACCATTGGTTGCTTTTGCCACGGTGCTCAAAATATGTCACGATATCGTGATGACATTTGCATCGCGATATCACGACCATTGGTTGCTTTTGCCACGACACTCGAAATACATCGCAATATCGCGACGACATTTGCGTCGCGATATCGCGACCATTAATACGTCATGATATCGCGACTATATTTGCGTCGCGATATCGCGACCAATTTTATACTTAGTCAATTTTGCAAATTTTGAACTTTTTCAAAATTTGAACTTTTTTTCTTTTTTGGTGATGCAAGATTGTTGTGCTGCCCGAGATGCTCTTGCATCACTTGGCCTTACATTTGTCACTTTTTCCTTCTGATATTCTCTATGTGCTATCCAGTTATTATGAACTATGCAGAGCTAGATTTCCTATATCGCTTGCTCTTGGTTCAAAGGGAGCTCTCGAAGGTGGTGTGTTGGGAAATTTTGGAAGTATAAAATTGGTGAACCAATATATACATAGATTTTTATTTTTCCTAGTTCATATGATTTTATCAATTGGGATCAAACTAGGTTTTTGTAGTGAAATTTTAATGTAAGACAAGGGAGACCTGATGTGATAATGAAGAGAAGATATGGAGTTTGGATGACAAATGGATGGAATGGCATTGATTACAGAATGGTTATGAAATAGACAAGAGCAATGGGAGTTGATTTGTTCAATGGATGGTGGGAATATGACGCTTGGTGGGATGAATGGTTATGATGAACAAGAGAAGATGCCCAGAAGGAGGAGGACAATGATAAATAGGAAGAAATATAGAATGAAAAATAAGAGCTGGAAGCATCTATATGATACTTCCATAACTATACTCAATTGGAGTGACCCCTCTATAACTATATTTCATCGAAGCACTGAGTGAGCAAATTTTTGAAAGTTGAAACAATTTCTTACTCTTGTCGTGTTTTTTTTCTTATGAATATGCAAAATAGGAACTGGTTGTACCAGTGAGACTTATGTGTTTTACACTACATTGCCCTTTTCATGAATGACTCTTGCTCACCTTTTATTGTCCTTATTTATAAGTTTAGAAACTTCTCATATGAGTCCGCTTCGAGTAGGATTATTTTATTTTTGCATAGTACACGATCGCATTCAGTGGAAATGCAAATATTTGATTTTGTTCTTTAGTATCAAGCTTTCTCACTCGAACGGTCTACATTATCTTTTTTTTAGTATTGTCCATGGGATTTTGTTTGATCATCTGAACATTTCTTCCTTGGCTATTGCCTAGGCTTGTAGTTACTACTGGTTTTTTGTCTGTACCTTTTGGTCTGATTCGATGTTGTAGTTGTTATCATTCATTGCAGGCCTCTCTTTATAGTGGATATTTTCATGAATGATTTGCCACCTTGATCTGGCATAGGAGCTAGATTAAAATGTTTACCACTATGAGGTGATATTTTTTCTTGATGATGATCGTTAGTTTTGCTCATGGAGGTGCATGTCCATCAAAATCCCTTAATCTGCATGTTGGTTAGCCTTAAGGAAAAACATACCAGATTCGGATTGCTTTTAGCCTAAGATTTATTATTATAATGAATCAAAGACTAATCAAGGCTTAGGTATCTTATTCGTAATACCTACCTTCCTAAGCATCGCCTACCATGCTTACCATTAGACCTTGTTGATTTCAATTTTTCATCAATATTTATGAATCTACAAAATTTTTAACCATACAACATAATATATGTACACTAAGGTAATCATATATGTTAAGGTTGAAACACTATGGTTATAATCGAGGTTGAACCCAAATACTTGATTCGAAATTATATAACCATCAACTTGACTTTAAAATCAAGGTATTATACCACATATAATTCTAATTTATCATCATTTATAATTTTCTATTAAATCATAAGCCTTTATATTTCGATCATATTTAGATCATATATAAGACGTGCGCACCCGTTGGATATTCAAAATATGCACAAAGGTTTAGTGGACGAAGGATACCAACATATTAGACACTTATAAATCATGATTTATTGCTCTCTTTAGCCTTAATAATTAATTTAATTAATTATCTTACCAAAGCCTTGATTATACTAACCTTTGGTTGCCTTGGATACGTCTTACCTTTCTATCTAGGTGGGATCAAGCGTAGCCATCAAATCAATCAAAGTTGGGTGCTTTACTTTATATTTGTTAATTATCCTTGACGAAGCACCATTGTTGGATCTAGGCATAAACGAGCGCAATCATCAGATATTATTTTGACTACAATTCCATTGAGGACCACCTTGTTAAAATTTGACTGCTTTCAGGGACGTGCGGCCATTAAATTCTTTTAGGATCAAGCTCAACCATCATATTAGGCCATTATGTGTTCTTTATTTTAATTGAATCACATTCATTAAAACATAGCCTTTGGATCTAAGCGGGGATATGATGTATCCACTGGATAAAACTATGATGTGCACTTTAATATCCTCTATATTTGACTTATCAATGTCTAACGACTCCATGAGAGCATGGTCGTTACATCTATTTTGGATCAAGCACAACCATCAGATTCTGGTGAAGATTGAAGGTTGTTACCCTTTGTTTGGATGAATGTATTTTATTGGTTTAATGATCTGCAATGACCACAGCTGTTGGATTGATCGGTTACTAGGTGTGACCATCGATCTCCTTTGACCCATCTTATGTCCAAGCTTTGGATTATTATGAATGATGCACAACCATTGGATCAACTTGGATTTGAATGCCACCATTAATTTTCTTAGATTTGCATAGAATTTAAATAATGGGCACATATCCTTAGCTTTAATTAATTCTTGATTAGATGAAAGGGGAAAAATTAACAACGTATTAAGAACCTCGCTAATCAAGCTTATCGTAGTTTAATTAAAACTTTAATTGTTGGGCGCCTAAGGCCTTATGATATAATTCTTCTTTTAGGCCTTAGTAATATTTATATAGTGGTGATTAATAAAAAGGGGGATGATTAACCATGTGTTTAGAACCCTTAGTAATCATGGTTAGATTTCATTTTACCTTGTGATTACCCGATAACCTTTACTATTTTATCGTTTGATCACCTTGATGGATCATCATCGTTGGATTTGGGTAGGCTCGGGTGTAGCCATTGATCTGTTGCTTTGACTTTAGCCCTAATCATGAATGATCCATTAATATCTGACCACTACTAAAAACGTGTCATTATTGGATCTGACTCAAGGCGTGCGCTACCATTGGATTCCATGAAGGTGTAAGCTTGTTAAACACCACTTATATGGATGCTCTATTTGTTATTTGGATTTTTTTGTGCATGACTGTCAGATTATCTTGGAATGAGCATAGCCATTGATTTCCTTAGATTTACATAGAGTTTAAACCATGAGTCCATATAAGACTTTCGCTTAACCTGTGAGTGTGTGTTCATCAGATCGGGGAGGAGTAATCACTGTTGTTAGATATTTTGAAATTGCTTGTGCTTTAGTCGATATGGGCGTATGACCAAATTTGACTTCTTCGGGTAGTGTGCATCCGTTATATCGACTTATGATCAAGTGTAACTATAGATCTAACTTGACTTGCAAAACTAATAATCATAGGGTGCATATTTTTTAATATTTATTAATCTGCTTTTATATGAAAGGGGAATGATTATCAACACATTAAGACCCTTGTTAATTACGATTAGAAATTTAATTAATCTTGAGGTACTTAACCCTCTTATATTCTGAGCGAGCACAATCGTATGACTTATTACGATGTAGCGTTGCCCTCGAATTTATTTGACTTGTATGATATTTAATCAAGGGGGTGTGTAACCCTCATGATAATCATTTTGGTTGCCTATTAGACTTTGGGTTATAAATATTTGACCAAAGTATACTATTGAATTGCTCGAGTTAACCCTTATTTGACTTATAAAAGCGCATTCATCCGATAAAGGAGGATCTGAGCGCTGCCCTTGGATATTCCTAGAGTGTTTTATGTTTACCCAAAGTGGGGCGCATACCCTTAATTTTCCATATTATTTTTAACCCTTAGACTCGTGAACTTGGGTTCCTAGATTTTAATCCGAATCATTAGCGATTAGAGGACCTAAGGGTTAACTTTAATGAATATTTTAAAAATTGATTTTCATAAACCTTTTTAATATTCAGATAATGTTGATGACCAAAGGGTAATTTAGTGGATTTTTTATTTTTAGATAAGATTAATGGTCATAGGTACAATGACTATTAGTTAGCCAAAAATATGCACTTAACCATTAACCTTAGTATTAATCAAACGAGTGTTTAAATAATACATCATGCTAAACGTTAGGAGATATCCCAAGATATCTGCCACTAACGTAGCTAACAAACACGCTTAATGAATAAGTGCTAACAACTAACTACGTAGTCAAATTGACTATGACTAACCTAAGATATTTAGATAAATATCTAAAGGTAAATAGTAAAAGTAATAACCTAGTAGTAAAAGTAAATACTAGTGGTAAAAAGTAACAAGCTACTTTTTACCATGCAATAAATAAAATATACCTAATGTAGGGAAAGGGTAAAATATCCAAATGATGGAATATTTACTCTAACATCCCCCCTTATTACATTATTTGGGTAATACATACTTATCCTCCTATACAACAATATTTG
This sequence comes from Wollemia nobilis, assembly GCA_028583015.1. NCBI lineage: Eukaryota > Viridiplantae > Streptophyta > Pinopsida > Araucariales > Araucariaceae > Wollemia > Wollemia nobilis. The sequence goes on along the minus strand of JAQPPZ010002937.1, from coordinate 9,541,377 downwards.
GGTAAAGTATATAACTGCCCCAATACAGTGAAAAGGATGTCGATCTGCTGGTTCTTGTTCTGTCATAGTACTTTGGCTACTTCTAAGCAAAAAAGTGGGTCATTCCTCACTTTGTCTTCACACCAATGAATTTCCTTATAGTAATCACATCATCCAACCGAATTGCATGGGTAACCAGCCGCTGCAATCGCTAGGTGTAGTAGAGTAGATCACTTCATATGAGATTCATTCATTTTACAATATGAGTTTGCAAAATATTAGGTTGCTAAGGTGTCGGTCACAGCCGAAAATGCACCCTTATAAGTTCTCCCCTTCTTGTTGCAAAACATGTTGTATTTAATTTTTGAAAGAAGTGTGACTAAGGTGTCGGTCGTAGCCAAAAATGCACCCTTATAAGTCTTCTTCCCTTGTTACAAAAAATTGTGAAGAAAAGAAATGTATATCCCCCCTTAATTACAAAATATGTGCAACTCAAGAGTTTTGTGAAGGATTTTTACAAATATTGCCTCCTAGGCAATTTTACACCATAAAAAGTCTCTTCTTTTTATTACAAGGACTTCAAACATTAAGAGTTTGCTATTTATGAAGCCTAAAAGAGGTACAAATCACCCCTTATTTGTAAGAACTTCAAAAAAAAAAACTTATGCTATTCTATGAAGCCTAAAAAAGAGAGAGAGGATAATGGTGCTTTGCCCAATGTGACAAACATGTGTTTTCCCTCTACAATACTGTTTTAGCAATGAGCACTCTGTGTGCTTTTTCTGAACCAAAATCTGAATTAGAAACTTCACTAGCAATGTTGCCTTTGTTTTGATTTTGTGTTGTGCCTTTGTCTTTCTTGTTTTTCTTGTTTTTGAACCAACACCGATTGGTGTCATGGTTATCTTTCTTACAATATGAGCAAAACCATTTTTGAGATTTCTTTCCCTTACCTTTTGAGGATGATCCTCCCTTGTTATAGTTTTCTTTCTTCTTCTCAACCTTATTGTGTGAATAAAGTGCACTATTAGATGCTTCATATTTTTGGAGTTGATTAGCTTCCTCAGTTTGAAGCAAATTGACTAACTCCACAAAGGTGAGAGTTCTTTGTGAAACAGAAAGGGATGTAATCAAACTTTTGTAGGATTCAGGAAGGGCTCTCAAGATAACTGAAGTCAAAATGGCATCCTCAACTTTGGCCCCTAAAGCATTAAGCTTAGTCTTCAGTTCTGTAGTTCTACAGAGGAAGGTTGCTACTGACTCACCCGACTTCATATGTAGTGTATGAAGTTGGGTTTGAAGGTTGAGAATCGTGGATTGATTCTTTCCTTCAAAAATGGTGGACAAGGAATCCCATGCATCTTTTCCATTCTTTGCCTCACTAATGTGAGGTTGTACCTCATCATAAGTGGCTAGAAGGATTAACATGAGTAGACGATTGTTATTTTTATCCCATTCTCTTTGATCAGCTCCTGTTGTTGTGGGTCATGGTGTAGTGCCAACAACTAAGTCCCACAAGTCCTCTACAATCAAAATGGCTTTCATCTTAGTTTTCCAAGATGTATAGTTATGACCTTTTAGCAATTGAGATTCACTCAAGTATTTGTTAATTGTTGCCATGAGGAAGGTCCTACAATGCACTAAGATGATATTCCTGTCACTCTCAAGTGGTATTTAATGGCACCTTCCTGAAGATTCTCTTGAAAAGAGATAATCAGGTGGAGGAAATTAAGCCAAACACATAAGAGTCGAAAGGTTTAATTCACTCAAACAACTATTTAATGGCACCTGCCTTAACACCCTTCAAAAAAGGATGAAAATTTGGAGGAATTTAAGCCAAAAAAATAAGAGTGAATTAGGGGTTTTGTTTTGATTTAGGAGAATATATCAAGTTTTTAGAAATGGCTTCTAATTGTGCAATTTGAGTTACACAAATTTGTGAAATTTTGGGGTATGGTGTGTTCTTGATTCTATGACTTATAATTGCAAAAGGAAAATGCAATAATCAAACAAGAATTCCCACAAAATTATTATCACTTAGGTGTTGGATGCAACCGAGAATGCACCTATTTTGCCAATTTTGAAATGAAGGTGTCGAGTAAAATTGAGAATGCACCTTATTGCCAAATTTTGCAACAAAAATGTGTATTTGTGCAAGAATGATATTTTTATGTCTCCTACTTTGTTTTACAATTTTGCAAAAGAAGTACAAGTTTTGTCTTCCCCCTTAATTTGCAAAATAAACAAAAAATGAGCACCCCTTCCAAGACAAGTCGACACACGACCCGCGTTTGAAAGGTTTCCAGTACTAGTCGACACACGACTTAGTTTTCTTTCTTTCTTCTCAATGTTGCAAAAAAAATAGAATGTGCAAGTACATGAATTATATCTCCCTTTTGAGAAAACAAATGCACACTTACAATTTTGATGTTTTGCAAGTTTTTAAGTTTCCTTGTTTTCCAATTTGCAAGAAAGAATTCAAGTTTGATCCTCTCTTTTGTATGCTTAATTAAAAATGTTTGAGAAGAGTTTTCTAATTTGCAACAAAAAATGTGCTCTTGCTATGTCTCATATCTCCATTTTGTGAGAAAACACAAGCACCTTTGAATTTGAAAGTTGCAAAAAAAAAACTTATTTCTTTAATTTTAATTTGCAAAATTTAAAGAAAGTTTAATTAAATCATTTTAATTAATAATAAAAACTAAAATAAATGTTTTAAATAAATCAATTTAAAGGTTTAATAGAAATTGATTTAAAAATAAAACATTATTTAAATTTAAATTATTAAAAAATATATTAAAACAAAAAATTTAATTAAATAACTATATGCAAAAAAAATAAATAAAAAATAAGTTTTACCTTAGCTTGGGCTTTGTATTAGGCAAAAAAAATGCCTTTTTATACCCGGCGGGAGTCGAACCCTTGACTCCCCGCCTAGGGCCTTAGCCCGGCCCGATCAACCGGTCGGGCTAGAGGGCCCGACATGAAGGGAAGGGAATTAATTCCCTTTCTCTTCTTCCCTCACACAAGCGAGGAAAAAAAATGTGGGAATTATCCCACATCACCCGTGCAGGGAGTAATTTGGGATATAAAAGGGCTTTGAGGCCCTTATTTGTTTGATTGCCTACGTGCAGTCAAGTCCACCCACTACCCTTTTGGTCACCGCCATGTGGCACGGCTGTCAAGCCGCCACGTGTCGTGGTTGGTCGGTCAGGTGACGCATGGTCAGTCCACCATGTGTCACTCAGTGTCCTGTCTGGTTGTCATCTAGTGGCTATCCACCATGTGTCGGTTCTCCATGTCACCCGATCAGCCTCCACCTCACCCGATCAGTGTCCGGTCAATGCTCCATGTCAACGCCTCGGGATCTATGCCCGAGGTCACGTTAGTCAGATCACACATGCGACATCAGGCATGTCAAGCCGTCGGGTTGTTGTGCCCAGTCATCTGATCCATGACCATGCCCAATCTAAGTCATGTTAAGTTTAGGGTGTGGTATGCTTGTGCTAACGTCGATCGACACATCTATCATTCTAACAGCGTCTAGAGCCTAATGGACCTGAGGGTGATCCTACCCTCCAATTGTGTCATTGGTCACATTCGCACGTAGATCTGCACGGACTCTCCAGCTGGGCACTCCTACCCACGGGGGCCACGTAGTGGCCACCTGGCCTACGGGGGAGGGTGCACCTGCCCTCCTCCAAAACCTAGTACACTGCAATCGAGGGGCCGAAGGCTCCTCTCTGGTCCACTCAATAATAAAATTAAATGTGCGACAACAAAAAATATTAATGAAAAATTCAACTTAAAAATCGATCAAACTCAACAAAGATTGCCTGGCATGATGGAAGAGGGGCCTCTCACCTTCTCCAGTGGAATGAGAGTGGCTCTCATATTTGCCACTTGGAATGAGGGTCGCTCTCTCCGTGCTCACAGGAACCAGAGGTGAAACCTCGTGAATGATACCAATGTTAGTTAGCCAAAAATATGCACTTAACCATTAACCTTAGTATTAATCAAACGAGTGTTTAAATAATACATCATGCTAAATGTTAGGGGATATCCCGAGATATCTGCCACTAACATAGCTAAAAAACGTGCTTAATGAATAAGCGCTAACAACTAACTACGTAGTCAAATTGACTATGACTAACCTAAGATATTTAGATAAATATCTAAAGGTAAATAGTAAAAGTAATAACCTAGTAGTAAAAGTAAATACTAGTGGTAAAAAGTAACAAGCTACTTTTTACCATGCAGTAAATAAAATCTACCTAATGTAGGGAAAGGGTAAAATATCCAAATGATGGAATATTTACTCTAACAATGACATTAACAATTAATTTTTCTGACATTAGAATTTATTAAGATGACATTTTATAACTGTTGTAAAGGATCAAAACATTGAAAATCAATTTCTCAGAGGAGAGAGCAATTGAGACCAACAACATTTGGTAAATTTATTGAACCCAAATATTTTAAATTAGGGGCATTTGATGTTGATTTAAATTTGGATCCAACAAGGATAACCCCTATCATGGATCGACCCTCATGCTAGAACTAGAGGTTTATAAATGAGATAAATCGATTCCACAAAATAGCACCTTTACAAAATTTGGCTAATCTAGTCCACTTGGGTGGTTGTTTGCAACTTTCTTGAATCCAATAGTGGTTTGATATACCTTTAATGATTAAAAATTGTATGTATATGATTCATTGGGTGAAACAAAATGCTAGAAACTCGAACGTATTTATTATGAATATGAAAACACTTTAAGGATTTAAAACATTAAATTTTAAAGAAAACAATTACGCTGATAAATTGCTTGGCCAATTTTTATGGTGCAACCAGGTGAGTAGATCGGGATTGTTACATGATCATACCAAAAACTATAAAAGAAATGGAAGATCAATTCAAAAGAATTCAGCAAAAGTTGAAGGAGGTTGTAGATCATAAAAATATCAATGCAGACCTCAAAATAACACTAAGGGAATATGATGTGGTATACAGAGTTTTCTTTCAGGTGAAACCCATTAAAATTTTGATAAAATCTTCCAAACATAACCATAGAGATGTGGGTCCATTTAAAATTACAGGCAAAATAAGCCCTATTACATACAAACTTGCTCTACCACCAATATTATCCCAAATCTATAATGTCTTCCATGTGTCCATCCTTAGGAAGTATATTTCTAAACCCACTCATGTTTGGGATGTTTCCAATTTGCATATTTGTAATCCACTAAAAATTAAATTTTGACCAGTTCATATACTTGGTTTTAGGACCAACAACCTGAGAAAGAGGAATATTGAGCAATGTTAAGTCCAATGGGACCACTACTCGAATAGAAATGCCACATGGTAGAACATGGTAGATATGCAATAGTATTTTCCTTATTTTATTGAGTAGATATGAATAATTTAAAATATTTTAATTTGGATTTATGATGTATATGTATATATGTGTGGATGAGTGTCTAAAATACTGAGTAGAGTAGCTTTTGGTATGTGGTTTGGTTTGTGTATGGATATATGGTCAAATACAATATGAAACATCATGTGTATGGATTATGTAAATAAGTTTGAATTACTAATAGGTTGTAAATGAATATGATTACATGATGTATGATTTGTGAATGGACTTTTATTGATAGCTATATGAATGAATATGTAAATGTATATGTTTTAACTTGTTCCTTTAACCATGCATTAAACACAGGGACTATGTTTATTTCTAGTAGGGGAGGATGTAACAACAATCCTCGCACAACCATTTATTATAGATAAATTGTTAGAATATACATGCCTTTTCCTATAGAATTTGGTACTATTTATGGTCATTGTGCATGCAAGACCAGGTATACTCCTTTGATGGTTGGGAGAAGGTTGGTAGGAAAAGGTAAGAAGAAAGTGATCATTCGGCTCATGAGTACACAAAAGCTCACATAAATGTATATCGTGTAGATTTTATGAATGCCTTGAATAGCGTGTGTTTTCTTTATTTTAAAAATATGATTATTTTTTTATGAAGGATGATGAAGTATGAATTCCTTTTGGATGTGATGAAAGTGTTGAGAGCATGGGAGCCTTCTTTTATTGAGTATTTTATGAAATGGATAATGTTTGTATGTTTATAAATAAACTTGAAAGGTAGAGGAAATAGATTTAAATAAATAAAAATAAAATATATACATATAAACATAGGTAGATAAATAAACAAAAATATAAAAAAATTAATCTTTATGACATAGAAGGCAAGGTGGATTATACCGGCTGGAGTGATGCAGGGAATGGACATGTAATGGACATAATTATATTTTAACTTCATCCATGATCTCCTAAGTGAAGAGGAAGGAATTCAGTGGATAGAAAATATTATTCATCTTGCATTTTGTTGGTAAAACGATTATCAGGTATGATAAGCTTGTATGTTTTTGGCTATTGGAGTTTTTGGCTTTGGCATGTGCTTCATGTATCTGGTAGGAAGGCTTAGTTAAGATAATACCACCTCAAATATCTTTTCCAATTTTGCTCCTTATGTGTTTACAATGTGTTCTTTCTTTGAAAAATAAATAGGGTAATACCCATTGTTAATAATAAATTTGTGTAGTGGGTTTGAATGCAAAATTGTTCTATGTTACATGTTGGAAATAGGTCTGGAAACATTCATTTGTTGATTGCACTAACTTAAAGACATTGCAAAAAAATGTTGAACATTCCTTTGATGCCTATGGAAAATAAATGTATTTCTTATATTGTTTTGTGTTTGTTACTACTATGTTGTATATGAGTATGTGGTATGTGAGTTCTTGTATTGAAGTTTTTAAATTAAAGTTATTTTCAATTTAGAAAATAAACTCAGTTGAATGGCATGTAGCCATTTTCATGTGGAAATGAATGCATTTGAAATGAATAAAATATTGCATAAATATTGCATGAGATAATATATGCATACATGAAGCCTTAGAGTTGTATCTAATCCCACACAAGTAACATGCAAATATGAAACTAGATAAACTGTACCATCTCTATTTTCCTATGTTGTGATGGTTGCACAATGCTAGAATGGGTTAATATGGATATCAAATTCGAGTGAGGAGAAATATATTATCACAGTTGAAACTATGATAGGCGATGTGAAGCCGTACCTAGAACTGCTTCAATAGATGTAATTTCCTAAAGTAAAACTATTGTTTAACAAAATAATAGAGTGTCCTTGTTACCAAGACAGTTTGATGATATTCATGGTAGTATAGCAATTCCTTTGGTTAATTTAGTGATATTTTAGTGAGTTATCATGTATCTTTGAAGAGAATAACTTATTGTTGTAACTTTATCCATTAATTGACAAATTAGTTTCTTTAAACCTTAACTTTAAGTGTATTTCAGTGCAGCCATTTTAGGTAAGACCCACTCTAATTTTTATGAGAGAATGCTAATTGGTAGATATTACAATCAATTTTAAGACATGCATGTAGTTGAAATGCTTTAGTACTGCATGTAAGTCTTATAATCTCTACAACCTTATGTTTAATAAAAGTGATATTTTTTAGCACAAAATTCCATAGTCAAGCTAATGCTTATCCGATGATTATAAAAATATCATTAATGACGTTCTCTATGTTACGAACAGTTACTATGTCATTATTGAATTATTAAATATGCTGAAATGGAATTGTATATGTTTCCTTAAATGAATAAATGTAAGTATTTTTTAAAACGGTTTCTCATATCACAACATTAAAACTTGTATTGATAAAAAAATGCTTCAGAGCTCATGTGGTTAGATTTGAACCAGTTTCATTATAAAGATATAGAAGGAGACGTACTATGTTTTCTTGTGATCAAACTTTGGTACAAATACTTTTTATATCCAATGGTAAATGGACAATGAAACTAATACTTTGTTGGGAACGTATGGATAAATGCTTTCCCTAATATGGTTGAGCATTAATAATGCATGATGTAGAAAATTAGTCGCACGATGAAATAATTTTTAGAGAAACACTGGTACTGTAACTAGTTGGGGTCTTAGTTTAAAAATGGAAAAGAAAATAATGCTAGCTGATGTTTAATATTAAGGAAAATCCAGGAGAAATGTCAAAATCATTTTTTTTATACATTTCCTCATCTGTATATTAAATGGTTTAAAAACTAATTTATTTATAAATAGAATTACAAATGTAATCATGCTTTCTAAAGGAACCATGGGTAAACTAATACCTAGTATCTTGTGTCAATCAAAGGGGGACAATGGATAGTTTAAAACTTATATAAGTCTAAAGATATATGAGTTTCGAACTTGGATAAATAAAAGTAAGGGATTAAACTAAGGAATCCATGAAGGGTTTGGATAAGTATAATGATCAATATTTGGTATCAAGAATTTTTAGAGAATTAAATAAATGTATTTACCATAATAATATAATTATAATTGGGTATGAAACTTAATTTGTTGAAACGTACTTCTGTAAATTATCAAAAACATAAATGAGTAAACTTATCCTAACTTACAAATGAATCACAACTATGTGGTTTTGCATCGAAGTTAGTTTAATTTGTCATTACTACTTATTTTATTTATGTTTTGGCCAATAATTAAGACAAACCCTTGAAAGTGGTGTTATTTTATTCTATTGCTACATGCAACAAGGAAAATAAATAGATTAAAATAAGCTAGATTGATTACTCAGTGGGTAATTGGTTGGATTAAAATTCTTGGTTTGGGTCAAATTATTTTATATGTTTTACTTTCTCATACTCGTTAAAGCTAGAGAGAGATCAAAGCTAGAAATGACTACAACATGCATTACAAGGAAACTCTAGGGCTTACTAGAGAACCCCAAACCTTTCCTTAAAAATAATGAAGAGGGATATGAAGGTATGGAGAGAAAAAAATAAATCAAACCATAAGAATTACCTTAATATTGATAATTGATGTCCCTTAAATACAAATAATAACACGTAGAAAATATTTGTTGTGAAGTTGTCGCCAATAAACCCAGGTGTTGTATGTGAGTTGGAGAGGAGAGGGAAATCCTCCAAGGGAGGTCCCATGTTCAAATATCCACCCTACCAAAAATCTAAATTGGGTATCCAAAATCCAATTGATAATGTTGGTGTGGGCAGGGTCGGGTGCAACTCTTGAGTGACTTTGACGGTGTAGAACCCCCTTTTTGTGGTCTCTCAGACCAAGGCAGCCCCATAAGGGTTTTTTGCTTAAAAAAAAAAATTTGTCACCAATAAAATATAACTTGGCGCTAACTAAACATACTAACAATATACTAATAAGTGCTATCCACTAAAAAATTAGATAATTACAAACAATGCAAATATCCTAAGTAAAAATGATGTAGTTACTAATCTACCTAGGACTTATTACATATTACCAAATAAGGTAATAGTAAATAATTACATTACCATAGTAACTCTAACATCTCCCCTTATTACATTATTTGGTTAATGTATATAACTGCCCCAATACAATGAAGAATAAAAATTAAAGGTAGTGATATCTTGGCTCTTGCTCTAGCTCATGGCTTTGGCTTATCTTGCTTAGGTACACCTTTGGGTCTTAAGAAAAATAAGTACTTTCTAAGTACTTAAGCAAAAAGTGGGTCATTCCTCACTTTGTTTTAACAACAACGAATGTCCTTATTGTAATATTTTCATCCTATCGGATTGCATGGGTAACCAACCACTGCAACCACTAGGTGTACTAGAGTAGATCACTACTTACGAGGTTCATTCTATTATAATATGATTTTTTAAAAGTTTTTATAACGTATCTAGCGTGTTGGTCGCTTCCAAAAATGCACCCTTGTAAGTTTTCATTTATTTGTAAAACATGTTGTAATGGAATTTTTGCAAGAAGTTTGACTAAGGTGTCGGTCTCTACCAAAAGTGCACCCTTATAAGTCATCCTCCCTTTTTAGAAAAATATTTTGTGAGGTAGGAAATAATTTTTTATCCCCCTCTAAGTGCAAAATATTTGCAACTTATGAAACTTTTTAAGGTTTTTACAAAGATTGCCTCCTAGGAAAATTTCAAAAATTTCACTAGAAAAATCCCCCCCTTTATTACAAGTACTTAAAACAAAAAGAGTTGCTATTTATGAAGCCTAAAAAGATGTACAATCCCCCCTTTATTGCAAGTACTTCAAAAAAAATGTTTTCTATTTATGAAGCCTAAAAAGAGATTTGCAATGGTGCTACCTAGGATTACAATTTGTTTCCATTACAAAGTTGTATGGTCATGAGCACCTTGTGTGCTCTTTCTAAATTAGAATCAGAAACCTCATGAGAAACATGGCCTCTTTATTGTCTATTTTACCTCTGTGGTGTGTCTTTGTCCTTTTAATCTTGCTTATTTTTAAACCAACACTAATTGGTGTCATGGTTGTCCTTTTTACAATTTGTGCAAAACTTCTTTTCTAATTGAGGTTGCTTGCCCTTATCTTTGTAATATGAGCCCCTCTTATTATTTTGACCCTATTTATGTGTATAAAGTGTACTATTGGACACTTCATATTTTTGTAGCTGATTTGCTTCTTCAATTTGAAGCAAATTTACTAATTCCACAAAGGTCACATGTCTTTGAGACACTTGAAGAGATGTTATTAACATCTTGTAGGAGTCTGGAAGATCCCTTAAAATGATCAAATTCAAGACCTTATATTCAAAATTTTCTCCCAAAGAATTAAGTTTTGATTTTATTTCTACCACTCTATAGAGGAATAACTCTACTATTTCACCTGAATTCATATGGAGAGTATGAGTTTGTGATTGAATATTAAGAATTGTGGCTTAATTTTTCCCTTCAAAAATAGTAGATAAATAATCCCACGCTTATTTACCATTTTTAGCATCATAAATGTGAGGTTGAATTTCATCAATAGTAGCTAGAAAAATCAGCATGAGAAGTATGTTGTCCATTTTATCCCATGCCTTCTGATCTGCTCCTAGTGTAGTGGGTCTTTTTACAGTGTCTGTCACTATATCCCATAATTCCTCTATAGTAATAATGGACTTCATTTTAGTTTTCCATGCAAAATAATTAGAACCTCTAAGAAACTGGGTATCATTCATATACTTGTTTATAGTAGCCATTAGAAAGGTTTCCTATTGCACCAAAATGGTCTCTCTTTCACTCTAATTGATATTTAATGACACCTACCTAAAAATCCTCCTAAAGAAGGATAATTAGTTTGAGGAATTTTAAGCCAAACAATAAGTAATGAAAGATAATTCACTCTAATTGATATTTAATGGCACTTGCCTAAAAATCCTTTTGAAAAAGGATGATTAGTTTGAGGAGTTTAAGCCAAACAAGAAGAGTGAATTAGGGTTGCATATGGAGTGAATTATCAAAAAATTGGCTTTACCTATGCAATAAATTACACAAATGGGTGTAATTTGGGGTCTTATGCTTGCTTGATTTTAACTTAAGATGTAATTGCAAAAACAGGAATTTGAATGCAATAATCCATCAAAAGTGCCCACAATTTTTTAACACTTAGGTGTCAGATTCTACCGAAAATGCACCTAATTTAACAATGTCAATTTAACAAAAGGTATCAAATGCTATAAAAAATGCACCTTATTACAATATTTTTTGCAATAAAAAATGTGATTTGTGTTTTGCAAAAATTTTGATCTTCAATTTCTCCCCCCCATATGTTACAATTTTGCAAAAAAAAAAATTATCGCCCCTTTGCTTTGTAAAATTAACAAGGTAGCACATATTTCAAGACAAGTCGATACATGACAAGCTTTTGAAAGGCAATACAGTACTAGTCGACACATGACTTGGTGTTATTGGGCCCGTAATTCTTCAATAATTGAAAATTGGAGGTGCATCAATATTAAATGGATCTCTAATACTCATGGGACTGTAACTACGATCCAAACACTTCCAAGGATATGTGTAAGAATTAGAACAAGGTAAACTCTTTCTATGCCTTCTAAGAATACACCAAACATTGGATCTAGTGGTTTGACGGTGGAGTTTGTTTCTCCTTTGAATTATTCTTAGATGAATAAGAGCTTTGGTGATCCAAGGTATGTGCTTCATGAGACAAAACTTGCACTCTCAAAACAACTAGTTAGATTTTTTTTGGAGCCAAGTCATTAGGAGTCTCAATGTTTACGAAAAAAATAGTGCTTTGCTTTTTGTCTCTTATCTCCCTTTTGGAGAAAACAAAAAAACACTTGTTCTTATATTTTGCAAAAAAATAGGCCTTCAATTTTTAATTTTATTGCATAAGTCTAATTAATTTTAGCATAATTGTATCAATAATGAAATCATTTGGGTAAAAATAACTTCAATATTAAAAACAAATAATTTTATACTAACAAAATATTAAATTATTAATAAAATACTAAAAAAAAAATTAAAAAATGCAAAAAAATATTACCTTATGATTGTAAAACATCAACTTTTTTTTTACCAAAAAATTATTTTTTTCCCCGTCAGGACTTGAACTTGTGACGTAGGGGTGAGCATCTTAGACTATTGGCATTTCACCAATCAGGCTCCCTTGGCTGATCCATTAGCTAAGGGAAGCTTGGCTATATTTAAAATTCTTTCTTGCACCGTTCACAAAAAGAAAAAAAATTATTTGAGATCAATAGCCCACATTGCATATTCCACATTGCCCCTACAAGTAAGCTTTTGCTTCTTAAAATGGAGATCATGTAGATATTACATTGACTACCTATGAGCAGTAAACTGGAAACCCTTTTTTCATGTAGACATATGGATATATGTGAGTTTGTCATGTGTTCAATGGAGTATTACACTCATGCCATGTGTCATTGGTGGAGAACCACCATGTGGATGCCATCTTTTGCACCTTGGTTTACATGCAAGGATACAGCTAACATGTCACATTTGTTGTGGATCTTCGTGCAAATGGTAGATCAAAGTTTCAGGTTGTGGCCAATCGCTGGTGCTAGTCTAATGGATGTAGATAGGGGTTGCCTACCCACACATGGAGGTGGAAAACCATCTTGTGTAGGAGGTAGGCCTATGGGCTAATTAAATCAGGAGAAAAAATCACCAATCAGGATCAAAAAAAATTCAAACAAATTACACCTTTTTGCCAGAGAAATATTTTCACCATTATGCTAGAGAAATATCACCTAAAATATTGGATTTCGTGCCCATTTGTGCAGATGCCTCAAAAAATGTGTCCTATACAAGGGGGTCCCAAGTCTCAGGATTTGGGCCTCATGGTCCAGTCCTCTGGAGTGAGTCATTGCCTACCTTTTCTAGTGCCGAGTGTTCTGAGTGTCTAGGTAAGCCACTCTAATACCAATGAAGGTATGGAGAGAAAAAATAAATCAAACCATAAGCATTACCTTAATATTGATAATATATGTCCCTTAAATACAAATGATAACATGTAGGAAATATCTATTCTAAAGTTATCACCAACAAAATATAACTTTTCCCTAACAACTAAACATACTGACAATATACTAATAAGAACTAACCACTAACAACTTAGATATTTGTGAACAATGCAAATATCCTAAGTAAAAATGATGTAATTACTAATCTACCTAGGACTTATTACATATTACCAAATAAGGTAATAGTAAATAGTTACTTTCCTATAGTAACTCTAATAGGATAGACAAAAGTGTTCCTCATGGAAAAATAAACATTTATCATCCAATGACATTGCAATGTAGGTATGCATTCAACAAGTCTCGAGAATGACCATTTTTTTGACAAAATAGGTTAGATAAAGTGACCTAGTTAGAATTAGTGAGGGGCCTTATGGGACATCACCTTTATGTTGTTGTCGTAAATACAAGTAATAATTCCTTGTATCATTTGACTAGTAGGGAACTAGAATTAAAATAGACTAGCTTCGCCATGATATTTTGTATGGAAAAATTTGTCATGATTCATAATGAACAATAGAATTAAGACCAAGATAAGGGTATTGACATGGCTCTAGCTAACCTGAGGAAAAATGATAATCAGCTAGATACTAGGCATATGTACACTAACCCATTCAATACAAAGTTTTGAAGATATCGACCAGTTAAGTCGACGTTCATTATGCTATGTAATGGAAAGAGTATGCATCCACACTCTAGGTGTTATGGGCCCTAGAGGATAATCCTAGTCGTGGGTTGAAACTCATGCTAGAAAAAGAGCAAAACAAATGAGATAATTCAATTCCATAAAATGTCACAAATTATAGAATTTGGCCAATCTCGTCCTCTTGGGTGACTATCTGCAATAGTTTAAATTTCCAAAAGTGGTTGATATACCTTGTAATATTTTGAAATTTTATGTTAATGAATAATTGGGTGAATCATATGTGCTATGAACATGAAGCCTCCTTTTAGGATAAAAAATAAAATAAAAAACAAATTACCTTAAAAATTGCTTGGCTTAAATTTTTCTTTTGTGGTGCAACCAAGTCAGTAGACTTGGGTTGTTACACCTTCCAATTGAACCTTAAAATCCAATATACACAATACAACATCATCACAACATTTGATAATAATTATGGGTTAGAATAAGTAAATCATGGACATTTACACACACTTAGATGTAATTTGCATGCACCAAATCATAGGAGTGAAAACACACACATTAATGGGTATGGGCAAGTAGATGGTCATTCCAAGTCCCTTTTTCAATATGTAAAAGTCATTCCTAAAGTGTGGACTATGAATCATATGTGCTATGAACATGAAGCCTCATTTTAGGATAAACAATAAACTCAAAAAAATTACCTTAAAAATTGCATGGCTTAAATATTTATTTTGTGGTGCTGAGTAGACTTGGGTTGTTACACCTTCCAACCTTACAATCCAATCTACACAATAAAAAATTCTCACAATATTTGACAATAATTAGGGGCTAGCATAAGGAAATAGTAGACATTTACACACACTTAGAAAAATTCGCATGCACCACATCACATGATAGAAAACACACACATTAATGAGCAATGAAAAGTCGATGGTTATTCCAAGTCCCTTTTAAAACATGCCAAAGTCATTCCCAAAGTGTTGATATACCTTGTACTATTTTAAAATTTTATGTTAATGAATCATTGGGTGAATCATATGTGCTATGAACATGAAGTCTCCTTTTAGGATAAAAAATAAACTCAAAAAAAATTATCTTAAAAATTGCTTCTCTTAAATTTTTCTTTTGTGGTGCAACCAAGTGAGTAGACTTGAGTTTTTACAACTTCCAATTGAACCTTAAAATCCAACTTATACAAGATAACATCCTCATGATATTTGATAATAATTAGGGGTTAGCATAAGGAAATCATGGATATTTACAGACACTTAGACATAATTTGCTTGCACCACATCACAAGAGAGAAAACACACACATGAATGGGCAAGGGCAAGTCGTTGGTCATTCCAATTATCTTTTACAACATGCCACAATCATTCCCAAAGTATTTACTAATTGTCCTTAATCCTTTGAGTCTCGGTACATCTAATTGTATGGTGGGTTGATGGCCCAAAGTATTCCTCAAAATGGGACTGGTGCCTTGACCTAATCTTTGCTTTCTCCTTTTTCTTGGCCAAGCCGCTAAGGGTGGATGGCTTACCCTTGAACCCTTATTGATTAGGACATCCATGTACGTCGACATGAGGGTCCTACATCTCCTTTTATTTTGTCTTAATCCAACACCTTACACATCTTGCCAAGTTGTCTATCATTGTTGAAAGAGAATTTTATGGCACACTTTGGATCACTATGGTTGTATGGCCGCAAGGTGCCATGAGAGTGTGCGAGGGGTGCTAAGACACACCCCTTACAATATCTTTATTTTTACATTGTTGGATTTACTTTTGAGATTATGTGTATTTCATTATAAAACCTTGTGGAAAGAGGTTATGGATAAGAATGCATTCTCAACTATGTGCATATGATGAATGTATTAAAAATAGTGTTTGCAAAAAAAAAAAAATTAAAATAGAGCATCCCAAAATAACAAAAGAATATACCCCAATTGCACACTATTAACAAAATTGAAGAGGAAGGATCATGATAGTATTTTTAAATAATAAGTACAAAATAATTATAAATAGTTTCCATAAATAAACACTTAACTAAGTGTTATTTAACTTATCCAAATATCAATCTACCTATCCTTAGGTATTACAAAAAAATAATTACTTAATAGAATGAGCACGAACTAAAATTAGACTAATCCAGTCATCCTTATCCTCATCTAGGCATAATTATGTCCAAGGCCAAGTAGACTATTGTTGACTCAATTCTTTCATGATGGAGCCAATGTTGTTGATGTTTGTACTATTGTTATTATTATTTATTGTATTTTTATTAGGAAAATATCTGACAAGCCCATGTTATGCCTATGTCCACTAGGATCATGCTCTAATTCGTTAGAGCTGAATGAACCCTCTCTACAAGGAGAGCATAATAAAGAAAGTGTACTGAAGGATAACTGAGGGCTTGCATCAGTCCAATAAAATACCTAATCATAAATCAAGGTCTCCTTCCTGAAGGTCTTACCTACATCTGAGTTCCATAGCTTTAATAACAAGTCAAAGAGGAATGTGACACTAGAATTGGCTTATGTATTATCATTTGCTATCAATTTATTAGAAGAGGAAGAAAAGACAAGATCAAATTTTGTGAGAGAAAATATTTAGCTTCAAATCTAGCTATTTAAAACTATGCCCTATGCTTCACAATAGCCTTAGAGCCCTCAATGTCATTGACACCGTTGACCTTGTTATAAATTAAACCATATTTTACACCTAATAAATCTCTAATAAATCTTATATTTTGAATCTAATGATCGTATTTTAAACATTTTTGTAGTTATTACTAGCATTTGGAGTTATTCATTGATTGTATAGAAACCCTAGTTTTGAATTCAATGCATGTCAAAAAGATGGTAAGTTTTTCCCTCCGTACCAACTATAAATATGTGAGCAGCTAGTATCGTCAAATATGAGTAAATAAGAGGAGAACAGAGTAGAGAAGCCGAGAGTAGAGCAACATAGCAGAATCCTATAGCAAATCCAAGATTTTAATCCATAGCCTTTAGAAACTCCTCTATGAATATACAATGCATATTTATAACTTGCATTTCAGTGGATGTATTTCCAATCTTGAGCAATATATAATATCTATGTATTTTTGCCCTTTGTGTAATATTCAGTTGATGATAAATCTGAATTAGTAAATTTAGCTTTTAATTTTTTGTCAAGCATTTTCTATCCCACTAGATATATTTTATTGTTCATAGTTTATAACATGTTCCATCTCACTTAGTGTCCTTTGTAATATCTAGTGCTGTAGAACAAGCATGTTCTAGCCCACGTGCTAGTTTTATTTGAAAGTTGTACTGAAAATTTAGAATCATAGTGTAGGACATTTTATGTCCTTGTCATAGCCTATGAGATTTATTTTGTTATGGTCCACATCCATGAATTTGATCAATTCTGTAGATTCATCTCATGTTTAAGTTTGCGATGTATCTCCTTTTTCTCCCTCCTAGGGAATTTGTCATTTTGTAATCCATGTGTTCCAACCTGCTCCCATTGCACCTAGAAAGGTGTACATGTGATATATAATTGGGGGTCCAAACATCCTACTCCAACCTACAATAATTTTTGTTTTTTGTATCATGGGCTAGAACACCTTACTACATCCTGTAGCTACTCTATCCAACGTTGTGCGTTGTCCCATGCATGTTCCAACCCATGGCTGCTTGAAACCCATGGCTTGCTATATCTCATGGTGTATCGTAGCCCATGACTACTAATATTTATTAAAATATTTTGAATTGGTATCAGAGCTAGTGCCTACCTATGGAAGATAAGAAGCAATGGCTTCTAGAGGTAATCCATTACAGTTGTATATCCTATGGTTCAATGGAAAAAACTATGATTACTGGAGCATCCATATGAAGATTTTATTTATATTTGAAGAGCTATGGGACCTGGTACAAATTAGTTATCCAGAATCAGTAGATGCAACAACATTGAGTGCTCTCTCCTAAGAAGAGTTAGACCTATAGGAGAATCGAAAGAAGGACCAAAAGATATTATTTTATATAATGTAGGTAGTCAAGAAAACTATTTTCTTGAGAATTACAGGAACAACTAAATCAAAGGAGGCATGGAAAATTCTTTCCAACTCATTCTAAGGCACTAATAAGGTGAATTTGGTGAGCTTACAGATGCTAATAAGGGAGTTCAAAAATTTGTATATGAGTTAGTCAGAGTCCATGAGCAACTTATTTACCTGTATAATGGATATCATCAAATAAATGAGGTTGAATCGTGAAAAATTTG
Source organism: Wollemia nobilis (assembly GCA_028583015.1). Lineage (NCBI taxonomy): Eukaryota > Viridiplantae > Streptophyta > Pinopsida > Araucariales > Araucariaceae > Wollemia > Wollemia nobilis. The sequence goes on along the minus strand of JAQPPZ010002937.1, from coordinate 9,523,074 downwards.
AGAACCAAAGAATTATGGAGAAGATACTAAGGAGCCTACTAGCAAGGTTTGAATCAGTTATGATTGTGATTGAAGAATTGAGGAATTTAAAAACCCTCTCAGTAGATGAGCTCATGGATTCTATGCAAACACATGAGCAAATACTGAGTCGTTCATCTCAGTCATCTTTAGAGAAAGTGTTTAAGACATAGGTATCATTCTGAGATAATAGAAGAAGAGAAGAATTCCACCAAGGTGCCTTAAGTTCTCAATGAGGGAGAGGATAGAATAACCGAGACAAGCATGTAAGAGGCCACAAGAGAGGAGGAAGGTCAAACTCTAGTGAAGGAGAAACTAGCTGCAACTTCCATAAAATAGGAGGAAGAGGTAATGATATAACTTATAAAGGAGGATAAAATCATAGGTATGATAAATCAAAGATCCAATGTTATTACTACAAGAAATTTGGTCATTATAGCTATGAGTGTAGAAATATGTTGCCCGAGGATAATAAGCAATAAGTCCACTATAAAAATAAAAATAAAAATATAGAAAGTAGATATGCATGTGGGAATCTATTGTTAACTTGTAATAAATATGAAGAGAGCCAAATGAATACTTGGTATCTCGATAGTGGGTGCAGTAACCACATGTCTAGGAATAGAGAAATGTTCTCATAGTTGTATGAAACCATAAAATATGAGGTGAATATGGGGAAAAATAGTAAGGTACCTATCATGGGCAAAGGGAAGATCATAATCCATACCAGAAAAGGTGAAAGTAAGCACATATATGATTTGTATTATGTTCCTGGGTTGAAACATAACTTACTGGGCATTGGATAACTTGTGTAGAAGGGGCACACTAACAAATTTAAAAATGAAGCCTATATCATCTGATACAAGGAGAATGGGCTCATAGCAACTGTAGCCATGATAAAGAATAATATGTTTCCCCTATAGATTCAAATGAATTGTTGCTTTTATTTAGTGTAGTTGTGAATTATACTACATGGTTGTGGCATTTTAGATACAGTCATATGAGTTTTAATGGTCTAAACTTGCTACACATAAATATATTGTGAAGGGTTTACCCCTTATAGAGCAACCCAATCAAGCATATGAAGGTTGTCTAGTCAGAAAATAGCACAGGAATGTGTTCCCTATAGGATAGTCTTGGAGAGATTCACAATCACTAGAGTTGGTGCATTAAGATCTTTGCGGTCCTATGCAACCCACCACATTTGTTGGTAGCAAGTGTTTTCTAAATTTTATAGATGCTTTTGAAAAATTCAAGGAGTTCAAATATTTGGTAGAAAACAAAGCAGTTATTATTTGAAGACTCTTAGAACAAATGATGGAGGTGAATACATCTCCAATGAATTTCATAATTGTTTCAAATAAAATAGAATTTGAAGGTAGTTCACATTCAGATACACACCAAAATATAATGGTGTTACAAAGAGGAAGAACAAAACCATAATGGATATGGCATGAAGTATGTTTAAGGCAAAAGGATTGCCACATGAGTTTTGGGCAGAAGTTATAGTTTGTGCAGTTTATATGCAGGTTTCCCACAAAGAGTGTGAAGGACAAAATTCCCCAAGAGTCATGGAGCAACCAAATATTGAGTGTTTCTCATTTAAGAGTTTTTGGGTGCATAGCATATGCACACATCCCAAATGAGAATAGAAATAAGTTGGATGAAAAAGCAAAAAATTGCATATTCACTATTTATAGTGAAGAATCAAAGTCTTATAGGTTGTTTAACCCTATCACAAAGAAGTTTATTATAAGCCGAGATATGAATTTCATGTAAAATAAAGCTTGGAATTAGAAATCTAATATTGGTCAGCCAAAGCTAGCAATCATTGCATCTGAGGACTTGGAATAAAATAGAGTGCATCCACCTATAGCTTCAAGCAGTAATACTGGTGCAAATAATATCACAACCTCATCATCATGATCACCTTATCTCGCAAGCAGGATCTCCAAATTGAAGACACCATCAAAGATAAGGAGATTACAAGATATAGATGAAGTAACTAGAAATGAAATTGACAAAGCAAAACATTTTGTTTTTTTTTTGTTTTTTGAGTGTGATCCAATTTCATTTGAAGATGCAATTAAGAATAGAAAATGGATGAAAGCTATGGATGATGAGATAGAAGCCATAGATAAGAATAAAAAATGGTAGTTAATGGATCTTCGAGTAGGCAAGAAGACCATTGGAATAAAATGAGTATATAAAACCAAGTTTAATTCCCAAGGTGATGTTGATAGGCATAAATCCAGACTGGTTGCAAAAGGCTACAAATAGAAGTCGAGGATTGACTATCAAGAAGTATATTCACCTATAGTAAGACTTGACACAGTTAGAATGATCCTAGAATTGGAAACCTAGAAGGGTTGGAATGTTTACCAGATGGATGTCAAGCCTGCCTTCCTCAATGGAGTGTTCGAAGAAGAGGTCTACCTAGACTAGCCACCTTTCTATGAGCTAGAAGGTCAAGAGGGCAAGGTCCTAAAATTGAATAAGGCCCTATATGGATTGAAGCAAACACCCAGGGTTTGGTATAGCTGCATTGATGCTTACTTTTAGGAAAATGGGTTTATCAAATGCCCATATGAGCACACTCTCTACATGAAAATAAATGCAGAGGGGGACATGATCATTTTCTGCTTGTATGTAGATGATATGATTTATACTAGTAACAACAATATGTTCTTTGAGTAGTTTAGAAGTGCCATGAAGAAGATTTTTGAGATGATGCACTTAGACCTAATGAAATATTTTCTTGGTGTTAAATTTAAGCAGTATGCAGATGTTATTTTAATTTCTCAAGGTAAGTACGTAGTATATGTCTTGAAGAGGTTCGATATGGAGGACATCAAATCAATGATCATGCTGATTGCCACAAGCCTAAAATTGAGCAAGATAGATTACAACAACATTATTGATACAAATTTATATGAAAGGCTAGTTGGAAGTCTCATGTACTTGATAGAAACTAGACCATATATGATGTTTGTAGTGATTCTGATTAGCATATTTATGGAAGCATCGAAGAACACTCACTTGTAGATAGGCAAATTAATTTTACATTATGTCAATAGGACCAGGAACCATGGAATTCTTTATGCAAGAAAATACCATCTTAAACTTATCTACTACATAGATAGCGATTGGTATGGTAGTATAAATGATAGGAAGAACACTTCTGGTTATGCATTCCATATTGGATTGGGTGCAGTTTCATGGTCATCAAAGAAGTAACCAATTGTTGCATTATCTACTGTTGAGGCAAAGTATGTTGTCACCACTTCAGCTGCATGCTAGGTAGTATGGTTGTGAAGAATTTTGGATGAAATCAATCATCACCAGGAAGTAGGGTTATGCATAGTGGTGAATATTCGTAAATTGAGAGAATATTAAGATTTTCAAAATTGGAAACTGACGAATATGAGGACCCTCGATGTCGGCCCATTCACCTAAATTTTTTAAATTTAAAATTAAATATGCAATATTTTCATAGACATCATTAAATATAATAAGGAGGCTATATAAATGGGATACCTAAGGTTCATAAACAAATGTGATCTCGTGAATTAATCATTGGAAAAAGAATCTCAATAAGAGCTCATGCGAAATCTTTTGGAAAGTGGAAGCAGTGAATAAGACAAAGTGAGGTCAAGACAAAAAACATAGTGGGTAGCATGACACATTGGCAATTGGATTTTGGCTAAGGCATGGGGCAAATGAAACGTTAAGGTTTTGAACCCCCTTGACTACGTTCAGAAGGCATTGGAAGAAAAGCACTCAAAGTGCTTTCGATTTGTGGAAAGGGAGGAAAGGTTTTAAGGCACATTGTGCCTTTCCCTTTCAAATGAGCACCTAGCATGTGTGGCAAAATTAGCCATGGATAAGGTGCTCGTGATGTAAGCAAGTCAGGGGTTCAAATCCCCTTGAGGAGGTAAATATTTTTTTCCTCTAATTAATTCTATTAAGCCCTAATTTGGAGTTATAAGGTGGTTAGGAATAATTAAAGTTTTAAATTAAACTTTATTTTTATAATGGTTGTGATTATTATTTCAAAGGTGGATGAGTTGTTGATTTAATTTGATGTTCATGAAATTGAGAATTAATATTTAGGAGAAATAAGGAGTTGTTATAAAATAATTTTTGAGAGGTTTATTGATTATTATTTTGATAAGGGTTTTTATTAAAAAAGGACTTTGGTGGATGTGTTTATTAAGTTGGATTAAAAAGGTGTAAATTGTGTTATGCTTTATCTTGTGATTATTATTTGAATTCCATTAACCCTTATTGACATTGGAAAGAAAATTTGTGTTTAGTGCAGCAATTTTTGTGGACATCTTCTTGGCATCAAAAATGTATGGGAATATTCTCCTATTGATTATTTATGGTGGTTGATTTCTGAAATATCATTGGAGTGAAAAGGATTGATTGTGGTTTCCTTTTCTAAAGTGGTTGGTTGAATGCTTCAAGGATTTATGGTTTGAGAGTTGTGTTTAAACCTTGTTTTATAAGCATATTTGTTGAATTCCATTGGTTATGTACAGAACTTGAAAATAATATGAGTATCATTGTTATGTGATATTTGTGGTTGAGCATTATTGGAAATATTTGAGTTGGTTGATACATGCTTGGACTATATTTTTGTGAGAAAGAGTTGTCACTTGTGGTGATTGGTTGAGTTGAGTTGATTGAGCCTAGTCAAGTGATTGTGTGAGGTAATTGGTCAAGTTCCATGAAACAAACTATTCTATAATTCTGATTTGAGTTGAGATTGAGCTTAGAACATATTAAGTCTCTAAAAATTATCTTTATGCTTCTATAAGTTGACTTGAGTTGAGTTTGTTAGGCAAGGTAAGTCCAAAACATTAAAATGAACATTAGCTATATTATTCAATAAGGTAGGATTTATATAGTACAAATAGTTAGGATAGATATTAATCAAATATCTTCACTAACTTCACGCTAACAAATAACGTGTTATAGGTAGCCCAAACCTAAAGCTAGCTAACAGCTAACCTAATCAATTAACGTAGTCAAATTGACTACAATGACTAACTAGGTAAATAGTAAAAGTAAATACTAGTGTGGTAAAAAGTAACAGACTACTTTTTACCATGCGGTAAATAAAATCTACCTAACTTAGGAAAATAGGTAATTATCCCAAGTGATGGAATATTACTCTAACATCCCCCCTTATTACATTATTTGGGTAATACATACATATCCCTCTATACAACAATATTTGGGTAAAGTATATAACTTCCCCAATACAGTGAAGAAGATGTTGATCTGCTGGTTCTTTTGCTCTGTCACGGTACTCTGGCTGCTCCTAAGCAAAAAGTGTGTCATTCCTCAATTTTTATTCATGCAAACGAATGTCCTTATGGTAATCACATCATCCAATCGAATTGCATGGGTAACTAGCCCTTGCAATCGCTAGGTGTAGTAGAATAGATCACTTCATACAAGGTTCATTCATTTACAATATGAATTTGCAAAATATAAGGTAGCTAAGGTGTCGGTCGCTGTCGAAAATGCACCCTTATAAGTTCCCCCCTTCTTGTTGTAAAACATAGTGTAATTAATTTCTGAAGAAAGTGTGACTAAGGTGTCGGTCAAAGCCGAAAATGCACCCTTATAAGCCTTCTTCCCTATTTACAAAAAATCAGTGAAGAAAAGAAATGTGTATCCCCCCTCAATTGCATAAAGTGTGCAACTCAAGAGTGTTGTGAAGGATTTACAAATATTGCCTCCTAGACAATTTTACATCACAAAAAGTCGCTCCTCTTGTTACAAGTACTTCAAACACTTAGAATTTGCTATTTATGAAGCCTAAAAGAGGTACAAGAACCCATTATTGCAAGGTATTCAAACAAAACACTTATGTTATTTATGAAGCCTAAAAATAAAAGAGAGAGTATGGTGCTTTTGCCCAAGGGACACATGTGTTTTCCCTCTACAATACTATCTTTAGCAATTTTAGCACTCCTTGTGCTATCTTTGAACCAGAAACAGAATCATAATGAGACACTTCACTAGAAATATGGCTTCTATGTTGTGCCTTTGCCATTGTAGTTTTGCTTGTTTTGAAACCAACACTGAATGGTGTCTTGGTTTGCATTTTTACAATATGTGCAAAACTAGTCTTTCTAGGCAATTTGATCAAAAAATTTCACCAATTTGTCCTTTCTTATTGCAAGTACTTCAAGCATGGTTGTTGTTATGAAGTCTAAAAGAAAAGATATATTTTGTATGATGACTTCTACTTTTCTGAATGCCTTTACAAGTTTTATCTCCCTCTTTTCAAGATCTGTGTTTGAAGGAAGAAAGGAATTATCCCCCCTTAGTGCAAAGGATTGCTACTTTCAAGGTTCCCTAATAAAACTTGTTCTTTCTTTTGATTACCCTAAAAGAGTACCAAAATATAATTCACTCAAATAGATATTTAATGGCACCTGCCTTAACTCCTTTCAAGAAGGATGAAAAGTTGGAGGAAATTAAGCCAAAAAAATAAGAGTGAATTAGGGGTTTTGTTGATTTAGGAGAGAATATCAAGTAATTTTGGCTTTAAATCTGTGCAAATATTTACACAAATTTGTGAAATTTTTGGGTTTAGTGTGTTCTTGATTATATGACTTATAATTGCAAAAGAAATAATGCAATAATCAAACAAGAATTCCCATAAAATTCTTATCACCTAGGTGTCGGATGCTACAGAAAATGCACCTAATTTGCCAATAAAGGTGTTGAGTAAAATAAAAAATGCACCTTTTAATTTTGCAACAAAATGTGTGTTTTGTGTTGTGCAAAAAATGATATTTTTATGTCTCCTACTTTGTTTTACAATTTTGCAAAAGAAGTACAATGTTATCTTCCCCCTTGAATTTTGCAAAATGAACAATTTTGAGCACTCCTTCCAAGACAAGTCGACACACGACAAGCATTTGGAAGGCTTCCAGAACTAGTCGACAAACGACTTAGTTTTTAATGGACCCAAGGTTTCAATTTCTTCTCAATTTTTTTGCAAAAAAAATGTGCAATTTTATGTCTTATATCCCCCCTTGGAGAAAACAAATGCACACTTTGCCTTTGAATTTGACAAAAAATTTTAGTCTCCTTGTGTTACAATTTGGCAAAAAAGAATTCAGGTTTGAACCTTTATTGTATGCTAAATTAACAAGGTTTCAGAAGAATGAAGGTTCCCTAATTTTGCAATAAAAAGGTGCTCTTCTATGTCTTATATTCCGTTTGATGAGAAAACAAAAGCACTCATTTGTTTGTGTTGCAAAAAATAGGTTTTTAATTCTCTATTTTGAATGCAAAAGTTTAATAAATCTAATCATATTTAGTTAATAATAAAATTTAATTTGGTAAAAAATCAATGTAATTTTTGAAAAAAAATTGATTTTAAACAAAATATATTAAATTATTAAATAAAAATATTAAAAAATATATTAAAAATTACAAATAAAATAAAAAATATTTTACCTTTTTTTTTATTTTCTTGGTCCATTCCTCCGTCGTGCCTTGCAAAAGGAGGGGGTTTTGGCATCGTCGGGAGTCGAACTCCCGACCCCATGACCGTCAATGTTTCAACTGGCACTCCTACCAGTTGGGCTACGCCGCCCGACGGGAAGGTAAGGGAAGTTTCTTCCCTTTCTTCCCATGGTCTTCGTGAAGTGGGAAGCAAAAACTTCCCATGGGATTAATCCCACATCGCCCGCGAAGGCGATGCTTCACGGGTTGAAAAGGGCATCCTCGCCCTTTCACTAACGATTGCCTATGGGCAATCGGAAGTCCGTCCGTGGCATTTTGCTACGCCATGTGGTGCATGGCCTGTCTGCCACACGTCACGTCACGTCTGGTGGTGCGTGGCTTGTCTACCATGTGTCGCATCCTTGTCTATCTGATCAGCCTCGAGTTTCATGCCCAAGGTCCAGTCAGGTCCATGTGTCCACCTCGGGTTCCGTTCTTGGGTCTAGTTAGGTCCACGTGTCCGGGTTCCATGCTCGAGGTTTATGCTTGAGGTCGCACCTATATGCCACATCAACAGTCCACCTGTCACCACGTTAGCTCCTTGAAAGTTATTCCACGTAGGTTAGTTGTACTCCTTGGGAGTCATGCTGATTATTGGTTTCAACGGAGGGTGCGCCTAACCTCGCTGACTGGTCCAAGTCTTCGAGGACTATGCAGGTCAGGTCCCCTGATAGGGATGTCCCTCTATCAGGGTTGGTCAAACCTGAGGGCATACCTACCCTCGGGTTGAGGTCCTGTCCCCGCCTGGGAGGGCGTGTTTACCCTCCCGGCTGTGTGCGTCCCCGCTTGGGAGGGTGCGTCTACCCTCCTAGTTGTGGGCAGAACCCACAGGGGTTAGCATGAGTGATCGTCGATCATAGTCACCAGGATCAGAGGGCACGCTTGCCCTCGCAGATCTCGACCGCCTGTGCCAGCGGTCGGCCTGCGAACCTGCGAGCCTTCTCTCGAGGTCAGGCCAAAGAAAAAAAATCTTCGATCACTGGCAGGGGGCTCCTCAAGTTTTGTTCCTACGAGCCACCGTCTCTCAGGATTTGAGTCTGTGGTTCATCGTCTCGAGATCCGTGTCGATATTGAGGGCCAACAGGTCCCTCAAAGACCATGCCAGGTCGGGTGGAATGAGCGAAGCTCATATTAGGCCACCCGGCTCTGATACCAATGTTAGGCAAGGTAAGTCCAAAAAATTAAAATGAACATTAGCTATATTATTCAATAAGGTAGGATTTATATAGTACAAATAGTTAGGATAGATATTAATCAAATATCTTCACTAACTTCATGCTAACAAATAACGTGTTATAGGTAGCCCAAACCTAAAGCTAGCTAACAACTAACCTAATCAATTAACGTAGTCAAATTGACTACAATGACTAACTAGGTAAATAGTAAAAGTAAATACTAGTGTGGTAAAAAGTAACAGACTACTTTTTACCATGCGGTAAATAAAATCTACCTAACTTAGGAAAATAGGTAATAATCCCAAGTGATGGAATATTACTCTAATAGAGTTGAGATTGACCTGAGTTGAGTTGAGTTGAAATCATTGTGGATCATTGTTGTCATCATTTGTAGAGTGCATTACCATTCATTGTTGATTTCATAATTGAGAATATTTGAGCAAGTTCTTGGTGAGCTTGCTAGAGCAGATTTGGACAAGTTCTGTGTGAGCTTGTTTAGTAGTTTTGGACAAGTTATGTGTGAACTTATTATGTATATTTGGACAAGTTATGTGTGAGATTGTTATTGTCGAGATTTGAGTAGATAAAAGAAATTTGTACAAGTTTTGTGTGAGCTTGTTGAGCAGTTTTAGACAAGTTCTGTGTGAGCTTGTTATGTAGATTTGGACAAGTTCTATGTGAGCTTGTTATTGCCTAGCTTTGAGAAGATCAAAGAAATCATTGTATTAGATAAGGATCCTTATTTATGTGTGAAATATTATAAGGATATTATCTTGTGGAGTACCCCATATTTGGGGAACCACGTTAAATCTTGTGTCTCAATTATGTGTGGTGTCTTGTGCTCTTGCTTACTATTTCTATCTTAGTTATTAATGCACACTACTATATTTTGTTATTGCAATTAAGGATATTAATTTATATTGGTCTGGAAAGAAATAAAAAAGTGGTTTTATACTATTCGTCCCCCCTCTTAATATAATATTGTGTTCTTAAATTGGTATTAGAGTGGGTTCCTTTAGAAAAGCTAACAGCTTGAGGGTAGATTCTACAAGAACACAGATGGCTTCACAAAATGGATCATCTAAAAATAAGGCTCCACTATTTGATGGTAAAAATTATGCTTTCTAGAGCATGAGGATGAGGAACTACTTCATATCACAAGGATATGAGGTATGTCAAATGGTTGAAAAATAGTATAGGGTTGAGGGTGATCCTGAAGCGGATAAGACTATCAGGAAATTGGTTGAGATCAATGTAAGAGCAATGAATTGTATTTTGAGTGGACTACAAGAGATATTTTACAAATTTTATGGTATGTAATTCAGCTAATGATATGTGGACCAAGTTGCGGAATACCTATGAAGGATATTCCAAGGTAAAGTTGGCAAAACTACAAACTCATAGAAAAAAATTTGAGGAATTAAAAATGGAAGATTCTAAAGATATTACAAAGTTTTTACTTCGAGTTGATGAGATTACTAACACCATGAGAGGCCTAGGTTTTGAGATAAAATAATCAAAAGTTACTCAAAAGGTTTTGAGATCACTTCCCATGAAATATGATGCTAAGGTTTCAGCAATAGAAGAAACAATGAAGTGAAGAATTACAAGGAAATCTCATAGCTTATGAGATGAGGGTAAGTAAGCATAAGGTTCCAATAAAAGAGATTGCATTCAAGGCTTTAGAAAAAGAGAAAGGGAAAGTTTCAAAAACAAGTAGAGGTTCAGATAATTATGAGGAAGCTAACTTCATCAAAAGGAATAAGGACTCAAGGAATTTTAGAGATATAAGGAAATTCATATGCTACAAGTATGGTGATCTTGGTCACTATGCATATAAGTGTCTACATGAAGAAAATGGTGATGATGAAAAATAGGGTCACAGAAGAAAAGAATATGGAAAACATAAACATGAAAAAGATGATAGATACAAGCAAAACAAGTATGAGAAGAAGAAAATTTTTTGTAAGGCAAAGAAATCTTACTACATTGTAGAAGTAAGTGATATCTCAAATCATAGTGATAGAGATAAATCAGATGATGAAAAGGAAGAACATATATTCCTAGGAATAGAAGGTGAAAGAGAGAAGTGCTTTGTGTGTGGTCAAAGAGATCACAAATCAGGATATTGTAATAGTTTCAGTGATAGTGAAGATGAGGTGACACATCAAGGAAACAAGCATGGCCAAAGAAATCTTGAGAGTTTGTTTTCTATAGAATATAATAATGATCTTAGTGATAGTTAAGATGAAGAAGGTTTTTCTATGGGATAATAGAAGTAGAAGAAGAACATTCACTCCAATCATAAGAAGTTTAACAAGAGAATAGTGTAAGAAAGTTATATATCTCAGTTGATCTAAAAGAAGACTTCAATGAGATCCATGAGCAACTACAAGAGGTTAAATAAAATCTAAAAGAATTGAGATGTTCCATACGTAAGAATTTTGATCCATCACATGACTCAAAATATCAAGATATTTTCACTAAGAAGGAAACATGTATTTCAGAGGCTATAGAGATGAATGCCAATTTGCTACTTGACACAAATAAAGAGAAAGAAGAGGAATATTTCAAAGAATCAAAGGTCTAATATTTTAGGTTTGGGGAATCACACTCAAAATGAAAGGATGCTCTAAAATATGAAAGCAAGGAAGCACCTAAGTGTTATGAAGAAAGTTCCAAAGTTCCTATGGCTCCAAAAATTTAGTTTGGTTCTTGTTTTGAGATAGGTGAATCAAGTTCAAAAGTAAAATAAATACTTAAAGATAAAATCAAGGAAGAAACTAAGGAAGAGTATTTAGATACTACAAAGAAGGTTCAAGGATGCAATGCACAAGTTGAAAATGATCATAAGGATAATGGTCAAGAAAGGATTGGTCATAGAGCTTCTCAATGCAAGGAAATTGAGAAACATGGTTTTGGTTTTAGAGCTACACAATTTAGAAGTCATGGTCATAATGGTCATGAAAACAAAGCTTCAAAATACAAGGTTTAGGAAAGGAATGGATATGAAAATTATTTTAAGAAAGAATTCAGAACATGGGCACCATCCAAAGGCTACAATATCAAGTGTTTTAACTGCAATAACTTTGGACATATTGCAAAATGGTGTAGGACTCAATTCTAAACAAGTTCAAGGTAAGAAGGTCAAAAAGGTTCAAGGAAATAAGATCAAGAGAAGGATATCATAAAAACATGGAAGGAAGTTGAAAGAGGAAAGAAACAATGTAATATGGGAGTAAAAGTACTCCCACCTCAAAATTAATCACCTCAAGAGAGAAGGTGGTGAGGGTGATATGCTTAAGAGTCATATATTTTAGACCCAGAGGTGTCTCTTTTGCCATTGATGTCAAAGGGGGACATATTTGAGTAAGGGCGAGAGCATTGAGTTAGGGGAGAAACCTCCAAAGAGAGTATTGAGTCAAGGGGAGTAGCTTTGATTCTCAGAGATGGTTTTTGCAGTGATTGTGGTTTTTGCATTAGAGGTGTTGCCATCAATAACAAAGTGGTATATTTTTAGAAATTTGAGTTATTTTACATTGTCATTGATGTCACATGGATCACATTGAGTTTAGGTGGTCAAATGATATTTTGGAAAGCATGGATAAATATAGGGTTTTTGTGAAAACCAAGGTAGGAAAAATAAAAGGTTTTATTTAAAACCATGGATGATAGATTTGAACTGGGTTTTTCTTGAAACCCAAGTTGGCCTTTAGTTTTGTCAAAAAAGGTGCCCCGATGATGGAGATATTTAATTTTTAATATTTAGTTTAAATTTTAATTATTTAAAATTAAAATTAAATATGCAATATTTCCACCAACGCCATTGAAAATAATAAGGATTCTATATAAAGGGGATACCTAAGATTCATAAACAAATGTTAGCTCGTGAATTAATCGTTGGAAAAATAATCCGAATAAGAGCTCGTGCGAAATCCTTTGGAAAGAAAAAGTAGTGAATAAGACAAAGTGAGGTCAAGACAAAAGGTATAGTGGGCAGCATGACACATTGGCAATTGGATTTTGGCTAAGGCATGGGGTAGACAAAATTTCAAGGTTTTGAATGCCCTTGACTGCGTTCGGAAGGCATTGGAAGAAAAGCGCTCAAAGTGCTTTTGATTTTGGAAAGGGAGGAAAGGTTTTAAGTCACGTTGTGCCTTTCTCTTTCAAATGAGTGGCTAGCTCGTGTGGCAACCTTAGCCATGGCTAAGGCACTCGCGATGTGGGTAAGTCAGTGGTTCGAATCCCCTTGAGGAGGTAAATACATTTTTCCTTTAATTAATTCTGTTAAGCACTAAGTTGGAGTTATAAGGTGGTTAAGAATAATTAAAGTTTTAAATTAAACTTTATTTTTATAAGGGTTGTGATTATTATTTCAAAGGTGGATGAGTTTTTGATTTAATTTTATGTTCATGAAATTGAGAATTAATATTTAGGAGAAATAAGGAGTTGTTATAAAATAATTTCTGAGAGGTTTATTGATTATTATTTTGATAAGGGTTTTATTAAAAAATGACTTTGGTGGATGTGTTTATTAAATTGGAGTAAAAAGGTGTAAATTGTGTTATGCTTTATCTTGTGATTATTATTTGAAGTCCACTAACCCTTATTGAGATTGGAAAGAAAATTTGTGTTTAGTGCAGAATTTTTTGTGGACACTTTCTTGGCATCAAAAAGGTATGGGCACATTCTCCTATTGATTGTTTATGGTGGTTGATTTCTTAAATATCATTGGAGTTAAAAGGATTGATTATGGTTTCCTTTTCGAAAGTGGTTGGTTGAATGCTTCAAGGATTTATGGTTTGAGAGTTGTGTTTAAACCTTGTTTTATAAGCATAGTTGTTGAAGCCCATTGGTTATGTAAAGAACTTGAAAATAACATGAGTATCATTGTTATGTGATATTTGTGGTTGAGCATTGTTGGAAACATTTGAGTTGGTTGATACATGCTTGGACTAGGGTTTTGTGAGAAAGAGTTGTCCCTTGTGGTGATTGATTGAGTTGATCTGATTGAGCCTAGTCAAGTGATTGTGTGAGGTGATTTTTCAAGTTCCATGAAACAAACTATTCTATAATTCTGATTTGATTTGAGATTGAGCTTAGAACATATTGAGTCTCTAACAATTCTCTTTATGCTTCTATGAGTTGACATGATTTGAGTTGAGTTGAGTTGAGTTGATATCATTATGGATCTTTGTTATCATCCATTGTAGAGTGCATTGCCATTCATTGTTGAGTTCATATTTGAGCCTTGCCATCATAGATTTATGGATGAGATTTGAGTACTACTTGAGCATGATTTATTGAGCCTTTGATAAAGTCTTTGGGATAGATTTATGGACATATTTGTGATAATTTGGGTATTATTGATTGAGCCTTTGATAAGGCCTTTGGGATAGATTTCTAGACAGATTTGTGGTAGTTTATGTATGATTGAGCCTTTGAGAAGGCTTTGTGGAAAGTTTTTGGGATAGCTTTGTGGATATTTTTAGACATATTTGTGGACATATTTGGGACATATTTTGATGAGGTTTTGAGTGAGCCTATTGAGTAGAGTTGAGCAAGTTCTTTGTGAGCTTTCTAGAGCATATTTGGACAAGTTCTTAGTGAGCTTATTGGAGCATATTTGAGAAAGTTATTGGTGAGCTTGCTAGAGCATATTTGGACAAGTTATTAGTGATATTTTTGGAGTAGATTTGAGCAAGTTCTTGGTGAGCTTGGTAGAGCTGATTTGGACAAGTTATGTGTGAGCTTATTGAGAAGTTTTGGACAAGTTCTGTGTGAGCTTGTTATGCAGATTTGGACAAGTTCTGTGTGAGCTTGTTATTTCTTAGCTTTGAGAAGATCAAATAAATTTGGACAAGTTTTGTGTGAGCTTGTTGAGAAATTTTGGACAAGTTCTATATGAGCTTGTTATGCAGATTTGGACAAGTCTTGTGTAAGCTTGTTATTGCCTAGCTTTGAGCAGATCAAAGAAATAATTGTATTGGATAAGGATCCTTACTTTTGTGTGAAATATTATAAGGATATTATCTTGTGGAGTACCCAACATTGGGGGAACCACATTAAATATTGTGTATTAATTGTGTGTGGTGAATTGTGCTCTTGATTACTATTGCTATCTAAGTTATTAATGCACACTGCTATATTTAGTTATTGCAATTAAGGACATTAATTGATATTTGTTTGGAAATAAAGTAAAAAGTGGTATTATACTATTCACCCCCTCTCAATATAAGCTTGTGTTCTTCAACTCCTTTGTGAATGTACACTACATATTTCTAACTTGTATTTCAGTGGATGTATGTATATTTTATGTATGTGGATGTATTTCCAATACTGAGCATTATACATAATATCTATGTATTTTTACCCTTTGCATAATATTCGGGTGATGATAAATATGACTTATTAAAGTTAGATTTTATTTTTTTGTCAAGTGTATTCTATCCCACTAGAGATATTTTGTTGTATTTCATGGTTTAGAACATATTCTATCCCGTAGAGTGTCCTTTGTAATGTCTAGTGGCATAGAACAAGCTTGTTCTAGCCTATGCACTATTTTACTTTTAAAGTTGTACTAGTGATTTAGAATCATAACGTAGGAAATTTTATGTCCTTGTCATATTCCACGAGATTTCTTTTGTTATGGTCTACATCCATGTCTTTGCTCCATCCCATGGATTCATATCCTATTCAAGTTTGTGGCATATATTCTTTTTCTCCCACCTGTAGGATTCATAGTTTTGTGTCTTTTGTGTTCCATACCACTCACGTTGCACCTAGAAATGTGTGCATGCAATATATAATCACATGCTTGAACATACTACTCTAGCCCATGATTCAGTGTTTTATCTCACAGGTCAGAACACTTTGTTGCATCCCACGACTGCTATAGCATATGGTATGCATTATTCTACACATGCTCTAGCCCACGGCTTGTTGTAGCCCATGGCATATCATAGCCCATGTCTGCTCCAGCCCACACATAATGCTAATATTATTTAAAATATTTCAAACTTCCCCTATGGGGATGTGGGTTGAGGGGTCGAGTCCCATTTATAGTAGCTTTTTCTTTAAATATGTGTTCTAGAAATTCTTGATATCATTGTACATTCTTCCCAAAAATTGTGAGGCTATGACATACCATATATATAGATATAGAAAAATAATAAGGGTAATAGTGTATACTTAGGGAATGGGAAGCTTGAGATATCAAAATTGTGTTTGCTTGTATAGTTAGTTTGTACCTATTCCCTAGGATTACATGCAACTGAATGATAATCCATTATTATTTAAGTTTAGATGGACCTTGATTTATATCATATCTCAAATAATTGGTCTAGTGCAGGCAAAAACTCTTTCCATAATAAATAAGACTTGTGGGTGTATGGATTTTGTCACATTTACTTCAATATATTTACATAAATTCACGATCCACTTACACGGACAAAGGTAGATGGACACTATATGCATGGCACACATAAAAAAAAATTCCATATAGCAACTATCATATAATTTAATAAAACATAGGCACTTTGAAAGGTTCTACTCCCCTTAAAAATTAAATTAAAAAAATGTCAGATCATCTCCTATTCATACAAATAATTTTCCATGTCCATTTTTCTTAATATATTCCATCATAATCTTATCCTGATCAGCCATCCATAGGCCCTTTTTAAGACCTACTTTTTCATAGGAAGGGAATCTATCCATTATGATGTAGGTTTGGTGTTATCAGCTCTCAACTGAGTAGGAGGACTAGTACAATTATTCCTTTCTAATACACAAAGGGGTAGAGGAAACGGGCTTACAATCAAATTGCTCAGAGCAGTTTCAAAATCGTAGACACATTCCAATGATTAAAAATATGGCTCTCCTCTTATTCTAAGGATAATTAGATCAAAATAAATTCAATTATTATAAAATTTAAATTGAGTGCAACAAGATTAAAAATGAAAAAAAAATATTTAGTAAAAAAAAGGACTATGAATCTCATCCAAGATGTATGTGTCATAAGGAATTCTACCACAATCAATTCTTAAAAATTTTGTAACACCTTGAAGTATTTCATTGTGACAAATTTATTATTTAACTTGAAGGAGTTTAGTTGCCAAAGTTATTTCTCAATTTTGGCAAAACTTCATTCTCATAAATTGTGTATGAATTCAAAATATGAAGACACCTAGTTACTAAGTTAAGATAATTAAAAAATAATAATAATGGGAATGGAAGTATCTATTTAGATAGGAATTGTAACAACCCAAGAATATAACTAACTAAGGATTTTTTTTTACAAACATATACTTGATAGGGATTTACATATCCCTATCTAGTATATGTCATTCTATGAAGTTGTCTAAGGCCTAATCTAATGTTTCAAGTTGTATATCCCATATCCATAATGAGCCAACTTACCCCTTTTATTAATCTATCATAAATATATGCCCATAACTACAACATAGATAATTTTATCTCTCTAGATATACTAAGTGTATTACCAATAAGCTATCAGTCTCATCTCCACAAATAAGTTAATGTAGACACCCAATTTTGACATGCTTATTGTGACTTCCCAAAACTAGAACGAATCACAACAAAACTTCCAAAAAACTATTCTAACCTCCATAAAATTCCAAAATCATCACTCCCTAGCAATCCCAATACTTAAAAACACCTTTACAAAATTCACCACTCTGATCAAATTTGACAATGGTGAATTTGGCAAGTCGAGTGGTGAATTTGGCAAAACTACAAAAGTAGGGTTTTTTGTACAAAAGTTAGTTTTACCAAATTTTCCACACCTATGGAAAATTTGGCAACCCTTTTCAAAATTTAAATATCATGAATGTAATATTATTGGTTATCAAATTTGCCACTCTGAACCAAATTTACCACACCTATAGTGAATTTATCAAAAAATGGTGAATTTGGAAAAATGGCCAAGAATATTTCACACAAACTAGGTAGACATGGATTGAGCATATTTCCACCTCCACCATTGATCCCACACACTCTAGAAAGGTTTGATATTTTTTGGTTTGAATGCATTCTTATCCAATTCTCCCTCCAATCCCCCCTCCAAATCCTATTTAAGGACCTCCTTGGGTAGGCATTTGGTAAGGTTTTCTACTGTAGCAAAGCTCTACCCACATTATTCTAGCATTTGTATTTCTTCTCTAGGCTCTTCTCAAGCAATAGCATAAGTTTTCTCAAGCATTAGAGTAGTCTTCACAAGCATTGGAGGTAAGCCAAGCAAGGCTAGGGAGGGCTTGGAAGTGAGGAGGTCACCATTGGAGGCAAGGAGGGAAGCTCTCCTAGCTCCCTTATTCTCTCCCTTCACCTTGGTTCCATAGAAATTTCTCCTCCCCCATGGTTTTAGCCTTTATAGCTTAATATCTCTCATTTTATTTTGTGCATTTCCTTTTATATGTTAAATATTTCATCATATTTCCTCTAACATTTTCTTTGGAAGCCTCTAACTTAGTTTTTGCAGCACTCTAACTATGTTTTTGCAGCCTCCTTTTCATGTATTTTTCTTCTATATTATCATCTCTTACATATTTCTCTTGCAGGATATCTTAGTTTACCATTTCCTTTACTTTGTTTTGGCTCTAATCCTCCATTTTGCAAGGTTTTTGCTATATTCTTACTTGCATATTTGTATATTATCTCCACTAAACCTTTTTATACAAGCATTTTTATCTTATCCACAACATACTAATATGTTTTTTTTCCTTCCATGCTATTTTATCTTCATATATTTATCATTCTTACATATGCCTTTCTTAATTCAAGCATTTTACATAGCATTTCCTCTTACTTTATATGCAAAATTTCTTACTATTTGGGAGGATAACTTGTATTCTCATTTGATTTGATTGTAATTAGAATTTCCTATTTCATAGCATCTAATATTACATATATTTGTTCTTCTCTTAAATCTGATTTCAGTTTCTTGTTCTTGCACTTACTCATCATTGCTCATTCACTAAAAAATTTGAACAAGTTTCTTGACACATTTTGTCAATTTTTTAGATTAGTCCTCTAATAAACCCTTAAAATACTATTTGGAGGTAATTCTACCCTAATATAACCTTTCTTAAACCTATACTCTCCTGCCATAATCCATTACAAGTATGATTTTTTAGATTTGGAAATCCCCCTTTGGGGATTTCACCTTTTCCATTGTAAATATAAATTTAGTCCATTTGTTCTTATATTTAAGAGCTTAATCCCATAATTTATCTATAAATAGATCTTCTAGAGCATATTAGGAATATTCCCTATCAGTTTCAAGTCAAACCTAGCTCCAATATGCCCTCAATTTGAATATAAAAGTTTAATAATCATACCTAGAACCAAATTCACCACCCCTATGGATGAATTTGGTAGAAGCTGATATTTGAGACTCTTATCTCTGATTTTTCCATTTTTAGGTCCTCTAGATTTCAATAGGGACCCCATAACCAATTTTCAACTCGAAAATAGTAATATAACCCACCGAAATCAACCTTGAAACTCAAATTTTTATGTCCAAGACCAAATTTACCACCCTTATGGTGAATTTGACAGCCCGTTTCACATAACCAGATTCACCATTTTATACCAAATTTTCCAAAGGTGAATTTGGTAGAACCTAGTGGTTAATTTGGCAACGAGTTAGAATTGCTCCAAAAATAGGCATTCATACTAAAATTTTTGCATAAAAGAGGATTTGATCAGTAGCAGAGATAGCCTATCAACCTCACTACTCTTAGACATGACCCAAAAAATAGTAAACCCTATTTTTTTTTAATTTTTTGTTTAGGTTTTACCAAATTCACCACCCCTATGGTGAATTTGGATCTGTATTGTGGCAAATTTGGCAAACAAGCCCCGATCGAGGTAACCTGACCTTTTTTTTTTGTGGAAAACATCCCAAAAGGGATGCCACTTGTGGGTAAGACCCAAGGAGGTAGGGGTATCCATTCCACCAAAAATGCCCAAGACTCGGACCTAGCCTACAACCTTTGACATACTCAAGGAGCAAACAAACACACAAAACCAATTTAAAAATAAGTAAATAACAAAAAAAATAATAAAATAAAATAAAAAACATGATCATTCAATGTGTCAAAAATAAAAGCACAACCAAACACGCATAATAATATAAAAAAAACCACAACACGAACCACATAGAAAAACACAAGAACCACATAACAAAACACAAACAAGAAAAAAACAACAGAACACTACAAAGACATAACCCAAAAAAAATATGAAAAATAAACACAACCAAAACCTAAAAAATTAAAAAAATTAAAAATAAAAAATAAATAAAAAACAACCAACAATAGACAATAAACAAAAACAAAAAACATAGAAAACACTCACACATAAAAACATGAATTAACACAAACAAAGAGAAACCCAAGAACAAGAACGAAAAAAACACAAGAACAATAACAAAAAACTTTAAAAAAAAACACAAAACAACAAAAACAAAAAAAAACATAAATAACACAAAAACAAAACAAAACAAAAGAACCCACCCACCTTAAAAAACTAAACAAAAAAAACAAAAAACAAAAAAGAAAAAAAAATTGAACATAACAATGACCTATCTAGATTAAAATACTATTAAGGCAAGAATCAACAGAGGAAACAAAATAAAGAATAGAATTAGCTATGTAATTAAAAAAAACTAAATGAACCAAAGAGAAGCAAAAAAAAAAAAAAGCAAGAATAAACTAGGTACCTTAAGAACTAGAGCCATCCAAAGAAATGATAGAAAGAAGAGCTTCTCTAATTCTAGAAGCCCACCATCTAGGAGGGTGGCCATAACAAGTAAGATCACATTTTTCTAGAGCCCAATTAGCTAAAGTATCAACACTCTTATTTTGATCTCTGACCACATGATTGTAATCAACTTTCAAAAATCCCATCTGGATTAATTAAATCTTCTCAATAATTATTTTTATTGTCCAATCCACCTTATGATTCTTAGAAGGAGTCTTCAAGAGATTAATCATAAGTTGAGAGTCAGACACAACTAACACCTTTTCCCATCCAACCTTAGTAGCCTCCTAAAGGCCTCTGAGGATACCATACTCCTCAGAAAGTTTATTGGAAAGAATACCCAAATTCTCAGCAAAAGTAAAAACCAGGGAGTCATCTGAAAGTCTACCAATTCCTCCCACACTGGCTTTTCCAGGGTTCCCTCTAGAGGCTCCATCAGTATTGAATTTTCCAAAATCCTTAGGAGGAGGTTGCCAATTTCTAGTCCTATCCATCTTACTAATACTCACATTCCCTTTAAGTTTCTTGCCCTTAGAATATTTAATCTTCAATATTTGCATCACTTGATCCCCTCTTTGGTGGGAGGTTTGGGGGTGATTAAGGAGTTGATGGACTGATTCAACTAAGTTGGCTATGGTATTTTTCAAAATATATTGAATATCATTCCTATATTGATTAAAAATTTGGTTGTTCCTTTCATTCCAAATATTCCAAAGAACAATGGTAGAACCCATCCAAACTAACTGCCTAATAAAATTATCAACACCCTCTTGATTAGGCCAATCCCTCCAAAGTTGTTCAAAAGTAAAAAAATTGGACCACTGTAAGCCAAGTAAAGTGGCCATTCTCCTCCATAGCTTAGAGGCTAAAGTACACTCAATAAAAATATGGTTGAGAGTTTCTACATTCTCTTCACACATTTCACATCTAAAAGGGCCATGAAAACCACACTTCATAAGTTGCTCACTAGTAAGCACCCTACGATGCAATAAAAGCCAATTAAAGAACCTCACCTTAGGCCAGATCTTTTGAGCCCACAATCAATAAAATATGTTAGAAGAATGGTTGGGATTATTATGGCATAAGGTCAAATAACCTTGAGCAACTGAATACTCACCCTTAGTAGTGTTGTTCCATCCAAAACAATATTTTTCATGGGACCAAGAGAGGGATCTCATATGAAGGATGCCTTGGATATATTATCTTTGCCTTTCTAGGATTTTAATAGGCCAATACTCAATAGGGATCCAATATCTACCAACCTTTGAATTACCAGTATGGTACCAATAGTAGTTAGCCATCTTTATCCAATTAGCTCGGTGAAGCTCCTCCATACAAGGCCTCCAATCGGGAAACTGAGTTATCAAAGGCTTGTGACCATCCCAAGAATCTATCCAAAAATTTGCCTATTGACCGTTATGAATGATCCAAAATTATATTTTCTTTATCAAATCCTCACTAGTATTAAGAACAACTAAAATGGGAGAACCTTTGGTAGGAAGCTAATAGCGAACAAGGTCTTCAAGACTTTTCTTCTCAGCATATTTAGTATGGATATTATTGGACCAAATAGCATTGGGGTTATGCAACATCCTCCAATATAATTTAGTAGCTAAATATTTGTTGTTATTAATAGAAGACTAGAATCCTAACCCTCCTTCACTCTTAGGAAGACATAAAGTATCCCATTTCACCAAGGCCCATTTTCTTTTCTCCTTAGTACCAATCCAAAGGAAACGATAACTGATTTGATCCAATTCTCGAAGAACAGCCTTTGGGATATTCAAAAAGGAAGAAACATAAATATGAATAGCTTGAAGGACTGATTTTACTAAGATGATTCTACCCCCAAAAGAAAGCCACCTGCTAGTCCACTTTCCAATTTTCTTCTTGACTTTGTCCAACAACCAATTCCAATATTTATTTTTACGCCTTTGAATTTTTATGGGATAACCCAACCACTTGGCCCTTCCTTAGCTCTATAATTTCCCTTCTATGCACTTTTTTTATGATTTTTTCTATTTTGAAACATAAAAAGCACATCTACTTTGGTAAATTAAGGAATCTAGGTTAAAATACAATATTGTTTGTAAACCTCCAAAGTTTCATTATAAAACATAGAAAAAACTTTACAAAACATAGAAATATCATTATAGAATACAGAAAAACCTTTACAAAACATAGTAATTTCGTTACAAAACATAGACAAAAAAAACATTTACAAAACATAGAAATTTCCTTACAAAACATAGCAATTTATTTACAAAACATAGAAATTTCTTTACAAAACTTAGAATTTTGTTTACAAAACTTAGTAATTCCCTCACAAAATATTTAAGGATAATTTAATTAAAAAAACCTATATCCTAATTTAGTATATATTTTATAATTAAGTACTGAGGCAATCCAAACTGCATTTAGTTGCATTACACTAATCTTGTTTGATTGCATTTTTGTTTGTTTACACTTAAAACGAAAACCTCCTTAGATTAGCACATTCAAAACTTGAATTTCATCTAGAATAGCTCTTGTATGCCTGCATTTGTGTGAAATAAGCTAAGCTTTGCATTTTATATGGTTTTAAAAAATTAAGTTCAAATAACCATTAAGTCTTGATAAAGAGTCAATATTACTAAGGATCCAAAAATTTTAGGTGATTGTCCTAATTGAACACATAAAACACCGTAAAATAAGTATTACATCAACCTTTCATGACCTTGATAATTTATGAACCGTAGGGGTCTAGTTGTGTTGAGGATTCATATATCCTCAAGATATCCTTTGGAAAGAGGTCCTCAAGTGGGGAAGCAGAGATTCTGATAAATATCCCATGCACACACTTGACATTAATTAGATTTAAAATGGAAAAGAACACAATGTCTTCCCTCTACCTACATAAATTGGTGAACCCAATGTGAACACTTCCTTCTACCTTAACCAAGATAAAATTTTGTTGAACTTAAAAAGACCACTTAATTTGTTTGCTTAGTTTACATCACATTAAATTAAGATAACAAGAACATAACCAATTGCTAATCCTACTGGGGGAAGTTTGATGGCCCCTTGAGTAAACCAATGTATGAACCTTATGGTAGAAATATTCTTTGGCTAGTATATTATGGTGTATTAGTGGAATTCATAAGGAGGGTTGCTTATCTGGGTGACATAAGGATCTCAAACATCTTCTCTTATTTGTTATAAGTACTCTAGAAATAAAAATCTAATAAATTAACTCCCTCTTTGAAGCTAAGTCTTCTAACTATGTCTCAACATCCTTATAACACCTGAAACAAGGGTGTCCCTATTCCTTCACAAGAAGGATCCTCTTCTCAAGAGAAAATTGAACTAGAAGTAAATCCTTGGTCACAACAAGGGCCAAGAGAACAATTAGTTCTAGAAAAAATATCTTATAAACATTTGGACCAACACCACAAACATTTTTATCACTTGAAAAATGAGGATTAGTCAAGTTATCCAAATCACAACCTCGAACCAAAAAATCCTTACTCTTACAATGATACCTCTCGCAACCCACACATTTGATCAATAATAAACTCAACCTCGATCAAACGATATCCAAGATATTAACACCAAAATTTTAGATCTAGAAAAGAGAGATGCCAAGTTTGAAGAACTTGAATGTCAAATTGCCTCCCTTCAAGGAACATCTAAACTTAAGTACTCTTTTGAGGAATTTTACAATGAACCTTTGGATCCCAAAATTCTTAATCACCCATTTCCTAAGAATTTTGAAACCCCTAAGTTTCAAATGTATAATAGAAAACAATATCCCATCAACCACCTAAGGCTATATCAAATAGTATGTAGCGACATAAACCACGATGTAAAACTTCTTCTTAGGTTATTTCCAAAAAGCCTTAGTGGATTATCTTAGAATGGTACTTCCAAATACCTCAAAATTCCATTAAAAAGTTTAGAGAACTTATGGAATCCTTCGTTAAACAATTCTCAATCTATAGAAGACAAGGTTACCATATACAACCTTTACCAACTTAAACAAGGAAAGAATGAGAAATTTATGGATTTCTTGGCCAAATGGAGAGCCCTCATAGGTAGACTCCAATACATTCCCCCTCCTAAATAACTCTTACATATTTTCCTATGAAACCTTCATGAACAATTGTCATACCCCTTGGAGATGACAAACTTAACCTCCTTCAAAGAAGTCATCAACATGGATAAAAGAGTAGATATTGTCCATATAAGACAAGGTCAACTCAACTATAACAAGAAAGAAGATGAAAACCCCCTAGCAAAGGATAATACAAAAACAAACACATTGTGGGAGACAATGTAACCGATTCTTGACAAACAATAATATAAATGCTACCCAAAATGCTCCTCAGAAATTAGTCATCCAAAAGGAATACAAACCTCAAAGGCAATACACAAACATGGGGTAAAGTCAAATTGCCATGTTTAAAATATTTCTCAAGTCTAAACTAATAGAACTTCCACTCGTTCAACCATGGGACTTATCAAAGGGGGTACCCTTTTGGTATAGATAAGATGAATATTGTGATTATCACCAAATGGAAGGACATACTATCAGTAAGTGTAGAACCCTAAATAACATCATTTAAGACATCATAAAAGAAGGAAAGTTAACAATCAATAGAAAACCAAACCCTAATAAATATATGGGGATATTTCAAAATATCCTACCAATGCATGACCAAAATATGATCAACTTCATAGGTGCCATCCATCTATCAAGATATTCTCATGCCATAATAAGACAACAAGAAAAAATCAACTTTTGGACCAACCCCCAGTGGTTGTCCCAAAAGCAAAAGTCAACATCCCCAATAAATCACCTTTAGTGGTTACACCTTCTCAAAACACTTTACATACCTTTGATCTTCATCTACAATTAGAAGAAATACCCACTAAAATATCCCTCTTAGAACTATTAAAGACATTGCCTGTCCATAGAGAGATATTGATAAAACTCTTGAGTGAACAAGAAGTCCCTCAAGACCTATCTCCAAATGACATCGCTGACATGGTCGGATTTACTAGAATTAACAATGCCATTTTATCCTTCCATGAGGAAGATGCTCCTCTCGAGACTATATCAAGGGATTATATTATAATGCAAATAGGTGATAAATACATCAAAATAGTCTTAGTAGATAATGAATCAACCTTAAATGTGTGTAATATCAAATTTCTATGAAATTTTGACCTAAATGAAAGTGACCTACAAAGATCAAACCTCATTATTAGGGCCTTTGAAAATGAATAATGAGAAGTAACAGGAACCATTACCTTACCCATAAAAATAGGACCTTGTGTCTTGAACACCCTCTTTTACGTCATATCATGTGATGTAACTTATAATATGCTCCTTTGAAGACCCTAGATACATGCTATGAGGGCCATCTCCTCTACCTTACACCAATGCCTTATATACGAATATCAAGGAAGGGTTACCCACATCCTTGGAGACCCAAAAACTTTTTCTATGTGTAACTCCATAGATTTACAAGAGCTTAACCTTTGTCCTTCCACATAACCAACCAAACCAAATGGTCAAATGAAAGCTTATAACAGGAAGGAAATAATATAAAATCCTCTTATAGACTTAGAAAAATCCCCCAACCCTCATTTAGCATGGTTTTTTCAACCACATTTAGCTCAAACCAGATCCTTTCATGAAACTAGTAAGCATTTTCCTCTCTACTGGAGACATAGGAAGGAGACTTAAAATTTAGATAGGATACTGCACATTCATCCATGGTGGAAATACCTTTGACAAAAATATCCAAGTACGTAATTTCTTGCCCTCTAAATGAACCTATGCCACATGTTACATGTTGCCTATGTACCCCCTAGTTAAAAAAATGCTCACCAACATGGGATACCAAGGTAAAGGCCTAGGATGCCACAAACAAGGCATTAAAGAACCTATGGAAGTCTTACCTTGACTAGCATGATGTGGGATTGGATTCATCCCTAACAAAAATGAACCCTCTCCTCTATTCGAAGAAGAAGATGAAGATGACCAATCTAGCTCGATACATGGCTCTCAATGGGGTGAAGAGGACGAAGAAGAAATAAAATCCGTCATAAAACCATACAATTCAGAATCATAAACATGTTATAACTAGTTCATCCATAGGATATTTCAATCAATAAGGATCTTTAAGGATCTCTAGACAATGGCCATATAGAAGAATCTCTAGACTAGATCTTCAACCTAAATGTAACCCAACCTCCCATCCCAAAAGAAACATATGTGGACCCTTAAGAAATCAAAGAGCTAGGGATCATAGATTCCCTTCTCCATTTCAAGGATGAGTTGTAATCCTTAAATTAAGAAAACCATAGAGTTTAACATTAGAACCGATCAAGATCCACGCCTCACCAAACTAGGGAAGGTCCTAACCTAGGAAGAACAAATGGAATACACAAACCTACTAAAAGAATTCTTTGACATTTTTTCTTGGGGATATGATGATATGCCAGGACTAGACCCCTCATTAGTAGTCCATCACCTAGTGGTACACTGCGACACAAAACCCATCAAGAAAAAACTAAGAAAGATACATTTGAGAGTCACCCTACTAATAAAGGATGAAATCCAAAAACTACTAGATGTTGGATTCATAAAAGCCATATATTATTCAGAATGGATCTCCAACATTGTTCTTGTTATTAAGAAGGAAATATCCATTCAAATTTATATTGACTTTAGAGACGTAAAAAATACTTGTCCTAAAGATGACTTCCCCTTACCCAACATAGGCATGATAGTCAACTTCACCGTAGGATACGAGATGCTATCCTTAACAAATGGCTTCTCAGGTTACAACCAAATCAAAATCATGAAATAAGACCAATATAAAATATATTTCGCCACCCCTTAGGGAACCTTATACTATCAGGTCATACCTTTTGGCCTCAAAAATATAGGAGTAACTTATAAAAGAACCATGACCTACATATTCCATGATCTTATGAAAAAAATAGTAGAAGATTATGTGGAAAACATCATACCTCGATCCTTAGAAAAAAATAACCACACCCAAGATCTTAGATGTATATTCCAAAGACTACGAGACTACAAAGGTCAAATAAAATCCCTTAAGTACTTTTTTGGGGTAATATCAGGAAATATACTTGGGGTCATCATATCTTGATGCAGTATTGAGATCGATCCCTCAAATATCATTGTCATAACCAGCATGTTGCCTCATAAAAAATTAATTAAATTTTATAGCCTTCAGGGAAAGCTACAAGCTATACATAGATTCATATCTCAACTTGTAGACAAGTGTCAATATTTCTCTAAATTGATGAAGAAAGGAGCAAAATTTGAATGGTACGAAGGATGCCAAGAAGCATTTGAAACCCGTTGATAAGCAACACACCCCCACTGAAAAATGAGATTCCATCCTTAGAAAATTATGAACTTCCATTTTTGCAGCAGGGACCCTCTTGATCTTTTCAGGTTTTAAATCCAAATTTGCTTGCCTCCTTTTTAAAGTTGTGCTTTTTCTTGCATTCTAGCTGTGTTATCCAAGAATTCACTTTTTACATGCTAGAATCATTCATGCACAAGCAAAATCTTGCACCGATACCGAGAAAATCCAGAAAACAGTTGCATAATTCACTGAAAAATCAAACTTTCCATTTTTGGTAGTGTCGCGATATCGCGACACTTCCATTTTCGGAAATGTCGCGATATCACGACAGGTAAGTCAAAATGCAGCTAAGTGCCAGAAAGGTCACGATTTCGCGACATGTCACGAAATCGCGACAGTTTTTTGGAGAGAGACGCAAGCTGTACGGAGGGCGCGATTTTGTGACATGTCGCGAAATCGCGACATGTCGCATTTTCGTGGCAGGAGAGAGAAAGTGGCTGCAAGATGAAAAATCGGCTAAGTCGCAAACATGTTCCAAAATCACGGTCAACGCGATCAACGCATGCAGGTACGAAACTGTCGCGATATCGCGACGTGTTCTAGAATCGCGGCTGAAAATCGGGATGGCTATACAGAGGCCAGGAGGGTCGCGATTTCGTGACACGTCGCGAAATCGCAACATGTCGTGTTTTCGCGGCCGACAAGGGAGGAAGTTGCCGATGCGCTGGCAGGACCGCAATTTCATGACATGTCGTGAAATCGCGACATGTCGCGAATCGCGGTAGGAGAGAGAAAGTCATAGTTGACCTGAAAGTGCATTCCAGCGGGAAACAGAAGGCTTCCTGGGGTAGCGACACGTGTCAAAGCATGAATGGGACAAACAGAAGCTGACATGCAAACTTATTTTGCGGTTTTTAATCTGTTTTTAATGTTTTAAGCTTCTGATTTAATTAAAATGCTAATCTAATGCATCTTTTTGTCTTTCATGCAGAATTCCACCTGGCACTTACGGGACAACCGAGAAAGACCATAAAGGCAAAAATAAAGTGCGGATTTAGTCAAGGACCGCCATGCTAGAAGAGAGGTTGCCGGTAAATGCATTTAATGGAGATTTATTGCAGAATTGATAGCATGGAGACCATTTCAACTCAGAGATGGATTTGCGGAGATCAGATCTGGAGAAGTGGTGACTCATCCGGCTCACCAGCAGAATTAATGAAAACATTTATTTGCAGCTGCGAATGAATGCAAGTTGCATTTTATTTTATCTTCTCCATTTATGGCAGCTGACTGCACAGATTTGCCGAAGGGTTAAGTTCTATCCGGACTTTGATTTTTAAATGGATTTTTATTGTAAAACTCGGGTCCTAGGGTTTGAGCAAGATATTTTGGAAAAGATCAGGGTCTGTCCTGAGTCTATAAATACAAATTCTAAATGTAATCGCAAGAGGCGGAGACTTAGAAATAAAGGCTTATAAGCAATTTCTTGCAAATTTTGTGAAATCCTTTGTTTCTGGACTTGGAGTTGATGTGCTTTAGCTTTTCTGTGATAGCATGGCCAGGAGCCTAATCTTTTGCAGAGTGTGATAAGTGTATTTTCTTTTGTTATCCGTTCCATTTAAAGTTTGTTAGATATATGCTGTAAATCTGCCATTGTCAAGATTAAATATGCTGTTAGGCTTCAATTGTTCTATTGTCTGCTAGGGGAAATTACAGATTTGAGGTTAAGTTTGTTCTAATTGCTCTGTCTTCACTGTGCGAGCTAGGCTGCCGGTGAAAGATACCAGTTTTAACCTGCTGCCCTTGGATTTATGATTTTCTGCTAGATCTGTTTCACTCTGCCTTGTGCTCTTAGTTGAAAGTGATCTTAGACTGACTGGACACTTTCTTCTGGGAATGTTCTGTTGTGAAGCTGATAGCATAGATAAGATTGACAGTTTGGGTTTACAATTGATGTTTGATAAACTTATCTTTTCTGCCTTACCCTACCCTCTCTTTGCTTTCCGTGAATGATCCATTTTTATTTTCTTTATTTACCTTTTATTTAAATCTGCTGACCCATGAGAGCTAGATCAAAGAATTCAAGTCAAATCTGATTGTCAACAACTTTTGCAACTACCGAACAAGTTCAGGAACCCCCTGTAAGGTAACAGAGCAGTCCATATTGAAATCTATTCCAGAAGTGGAAAAGAGTGAATTTCCATTCGACCCAACTCTGTAACTCGCACCTTGGATAACCAGCTAGATCCTAAAGATGAGTAGGATCAGTCCCGTGGGTGTCTCCGGAGCTTTCCTTGCTTTCATCCTTTTTCTCGGGGTGTGCATGAAAGCCGAACCAACATATAATTGGCACTAGAAGGAGGGCATGAACTCAGTTCAAGTATTGTAAGGGCATAATAGCAACATTTGAAGGACCCACAGTGAACTCCGAACTGTTTTTAAATTGTCAGTGCAGTGTTGTCAGTGCAGTTGTCAGTACAGTATTTCAACTTGCTAAAATACAGAACCTGTTCAGAACTACAGAGTTTGTTAGTACCTGTGAAAACCGGATTCTACATACAGGGTAACAAGGTCCCACCCCAGATCCGGAGAGCTCCTTGTCCCTGAATTAGAAACTCCGAGAAGAAGTAGCCACAGAAGAGCCACATCTCTATCACAGAAAGTTTTATCACCACTGATTGTTACTCCAACCGAGCTCGGAATATCCTTGTTAATCCATTAGCTATGGCAAATTGGTTGGGCTCCATAGCTTTGAACATTCCGGGTATAGCCCATGACTTGCCCAGAAATCCAGAAAGATACCTCCCTAGGTATAAACATGATGGGACAAGAACTGCAGAGGAACACTTAATTGCATTCAAGAATGCACTGAAGTTATTAAATATACAGCATGAGGATGTTGTCTGCAGACTCTTCCCGTTCACTCTCCAGGAGGGAGCCTATGACTGGTTTTTAAACCTCACCAGCAATTCCATTACTAGCTGGGATGATCTAGAGAAATCTTTTATATCACAGTTCGGTGAAGTGATAGATCCCAACATTTTATATCAACAATTTTCCAGCATCAAGAGAGAGTCGGGAGAAACTGTCAGGTCTTTCAATATGAGGTTCCAAAGAGCTTACGGTAGAATTACTGGCCATTACATCCCAAATGCAAATCTGGCCTTAGAAATCTACAAGAATGCATTGGATTCGGTGACCTCTATTTTCCTCAAGAGAGACATCAATATTACAACCCTGGCAGGGGCTTATAAAGAAGCCTTAATTCTTGAAAGACAGCTAGGACCTCAAATTTTGAGTAGTCCTTTGATATCCTATGTGACACAGAACATGCCTATTCCAGACCCCATTCCACATCATGAGTTAGTGCCAACATGTCATGCTCTACCCAAGGAGACTCCGTTAACTGTCACATCCACTCGAGCATGTGCAAAATACGGAGAAAAGTTCTGACAAATTCAAAGTGCAGGTGCTTGAACCGAACAGTTGTGATCTGGCACCACCCAAATCTAAATTTTTTCTCGGTGAGTTAAATTTTCCTAGAGATCAAAGAAATATTGATATTTCTAGTTCATCCAAAAATAGTACAACCAGGGTTTCAGATTCTGTCACTTTTCCCGAAGAGACAGAAAGTCTTGTACAGACTTACGTGGATGAAATGCAAGATTTTCAACAGTTCAAAATGGACAGTTATGACTTGAAATGTCAGAGTCCAGAACTTAACTATGATCCTTCCTCATCAGAGGATGATGAAAGTGAGATTCAATATCACTATGCAGAAGTAACTGAGGAGGATAACATCATTGAGGATATGAGGGAACTTAAAGCTGACATCACCCTCTATGAACTGCCTCAGATTGTTGGACAAAACATTAACTTGATTGAGGCTTACTTTGGACCACCTGTTGAATTTCAAGAAAAGGAGGAAAAGGTAGTAAATATGAATGTGGTCAGCCAACTTGGAATTGATGAACTGTCTCAACATAAGCCTACAACTTTTGAACATAATGTCAAAGAGGAGGCTATAAACTGTGTTGATGCAGATATTGGAGTTTATGATTTGGCAACTGAAAATGTGAGAACAATTATAGCCCTAATCAATAACAACAATGATGTTTGGACATTGCACATTGATGAGGTTAAGTCTAAGCAAGGCTCAGGTGAAAAGGAAAATTGTAAGCATTCTGCTAGAGGGATAAAAATTGAAGTCCTGGATATTGAAGTAGTGCAGCAACCACAAAATGTTCAAGTTGTTAAGAACCAGGGCATACAGATAAAACATGATTTCTTTCAGTTGTCACATCATTTTGAAAATGTGGTGGTCTGGGTCTGTCAAGGTTTTAAAGTATTTGATCCTGGGGGTTTTTTACATTCAGTCCTTTTGAAAGAACTCTGCAAACCCTTCAATTAGAAGCATAAACATGTTATCATATGATTTGTTATTATATGATTTGTTTAATTTGAAGGAGTTGCAGATTTGTTTTTCAAATGGGACAAGGAAGACAGTAAACCCAAGTCTTTCCCAGATAGCAAATTTTTGAAGCACAGTCTGGAGTGCATTTCGTCACTGAAAGGTAATTTTTTTTAAATTACTTGCATGGTCAAAAATTTTTTAAAGCACCATTTCTCTGCTTTCCCAACTGCTGCATTTTTTGAGTATGAAGGGAAGTTGTAATATGTGTATACATTGTAAATAAGCTTTGAAGTTTTTCAGTTTATTTCTCTGTCAGTGCAGTTTTATTTTTAAATGTCTGTGCAGTTTTAATCTATTTCAGTTTAATTTTAATGCTCTGCAGTTTTAATTTATTTGTTTTTCAGTTTATTTCTCTGTCAGTGCAGTTTTATTTTTAAATTTCTGTGCAGTTTTAATCTGTTTCAGTTTAATTTTAATGCTCTGCAGTTTTAATTTATTTGTTTTTCAGTTTATTTCTTTGTCAGTGCAGTTTTATTTTATTTCAGTTGTAGTTTATTTTATTTCAGTTGCAGTTTATTTTATTTCAGTTAGTTTAGTTTATTTCAGGTCTTTGTTGCAATTTAGCTTTGTTGCAGTTCAGCAGTTTTTAGTTGCTTTGCTTCAGTTCTTTCAGTTTATTTCTTTTATTGCCTGTACAGTTTTTATTTTCTTCCCTGCTTTTCCTTTTCTTTGTTGTCTGTCCAGTCATTTGTTTCAGTTATTTTCTTTGCTGTCTGTTCAGTTTATTTTATTCCCTTTGCCTGTGCAGTTCTGTGCTTTAGTCTGTACAGTCTTTTGTTTTAGTTTTATTTTGTTGCTTGTGCAGTTTTATTTGCAGTCTGTGCAGTTTTTATTCTATTTTGCTTTAAGCCTGTGCCTGTCCTTGGAAGCCTGTACAAAGTCCTTTGGCTTCTAAAATTCTATTTTTTAACCTCTTCCTGAGCAATCAATGAAAAGTCAGCCTGCTAAAAAATTGTTTATTCTAAGCTGATCAATCCAGTTTCCATCCAATGCCCATGCTGTTCACCATTCTAATTGAGATAGTCTGCTTACTCTGAATAGTAGAGCTATTTTGTTATTCATGACAAAGGCAGAGAGATGATTGGATCTTGTGTCTTACTTTCCACAGTTATTTTAATGATAGAAAAACTGTTATGCTGTTTAGTTGGAGGAACTCCGGGGAATCCAAAAAAAATTTGGTTATAAGAGGGGACTATGGTTCATGCAATTATTTGGGTGTCACCAGAGGCTATCAATGCCTAGACTGAAACAGTTCCAGATTGATCAAGTGTTAAAAGAAAATTGTGATTTCCCTAAAAGCATCTCAGATATTGATATATTTCAGAGGGAGAGATATAAAAAAAAAAAAAAGAGGAAGAAAAAAAAAAAAAAAAAAAAAAGTTATATATTAAAAGAGGCAGCCAATATTAGATTCTGCCCTACAGTTGTAAATTGGGTCGTGTAAATCTAAAGGGTAACTCTGTCTAGGCTGTAAAAAGCTAAAGTTTCCCCATTTACAATCTAGAAAAGTTGATTAATCCAAGTTTATCATTCAATTCAGTCATCCTTGAAGAAAGTTTTATACCCTTTGAAATTGCACATCGAAATCTTCCTTGAAGTAATCCGACCTAGTATGTCCTTGGAAAATTTTAACAGTTGGCGGTTAGCGATCAATTTATTGTGAAGAATGTCCGTGGCAAGGCATGATGCATGGTCTTTTTGTTTTGAAACCAGAGTCTTGGGTTCTAAAATAGTGCTACTATTTTACCCTCAGATATCGCCATTTGTTGATAAGCAACACACCCCCACTGAAAAATGAGATTCCATCCTTAGAAAATTATGAACTTCCATTTTTGCAGCAGGGACCCTCTTGATCTTTTCAGGTTTTAAATCCAAATTTGCTTGCCTCCTTTTTAAAGTTGTGCTTTTTCTTGCATTCTAGCTGTGTTATCCAAGAATTCACTTTTTACATGCTAGAATCATTCATGCACAAGCAAAATCTTGCACCGGTATCGAGAAAATCCAGAAAACAGTTGCATAATTCACTGAAAAATCAAACTTTCCATTTTTGGTAGTGTCGCGATATCGCGACACTTCCATTTTTGAAAATGTCGCGATATCGTGACAGGTAAGTCAAAATGCAGCTAAGTTCCAGAAAGGTCGCGATTTCGCGACATGTCGCGAAATCGCGACAGTTTTTTGGAGAGAGACGCAAGCTGTACGGAGGGCACGATTTTGCGACATGTCGCGAAATCGCGACATGTTGCATTTTCACGGTAGGAGAGAGAAAGTGGCTGCAAGATGAAAAATCGGCTAAGTCGCAAACATGTTCCAAAATCGCGGTCAACGCGGTCAACGCATGCAGGTACGGAACTGTCGCGATATCGCGACGTGTTCTAGAATCGCGGCTGAAAATCGGGATGGCTATATAGAGGCCAGGAGGGTCGCGATTTCGCGACACGTCGTGAAATCGCGACATGTTGTGTTTTCACGGCCGACGAGGGAGGAAGTTGCCGATGCGCTGGCAGGGCCGTGATTTCGTGACATGTCACAAAATCGCGACATGTCGCAGAATCGCGACAGGAGAGAGAAAGTCATAGTTGACCTGAAAGTGCATTCCGGCGGGAAACAGAAGGCTTCCTGGGGTAGCGACACGTGTCAAAGCGTGAATGGGACAAACAGAAGCCGACATGCAAACTTATTTTGTGGTTTTTAATCTGTTTTTAATGTTTTAAGCTTCTGATTTAATTAAAATGCTAATCTAATGCATCTTTTTGTCTTTCATGCAGGATTCCACCAGCACTTACGGGACAACTGGGAAAGACCATAAAGGCAAAGATAAAGTGCGAATTTAGTCAAGGACCGCCATGCTAGAAGAGAGGCTATCGGTAAATGCATTTAATGGAGATTTATTGTAGAATTGATAGCATGGAGACCATTTCAACTCAGAGATGGATTTGCGGAGATCAGATCTGGAGAAGTGGTGACTCATCCAGCTCACCAGCAGAATTAATGAAAACATTTATTTGTAGCCACGAATGAATGCAAGTTGCATTTTATTTTATCTTCTTCATTTATGGCAGCTGACTGCACAGATTTGCCGAAGGGTTAAGTTCTATCCGGACTTTGATTTTTAAATGGATTTTTATTGTAAAACCCGGGTCCTAGGGTTTAAGTGCGATAGGATTTAGGGTTTGAGCAAGATATTTTGGAAAAGATCAGGGTCTGTCCTGAGTCTATAAATACAAATTCTAAATGTAATCGCAAGAGGCGGAGACTTAAAAATAAAGGCTTATAATCAATTTCTTGCAAATTTTGTGAAATCCTTTGTTTCTGGACTTGGAGTTGATGTGCTTTAGCTTTTCATGTGATAGCATGGCCAGGAGCCTAATCTTTTGCAGAGTGTGATAAGTGTATTTTCTTTTGTTATCCGTTCCATTTAAAGTTTGTTAGATATATGCTGTAAATCTGCCATTGTCAAGATTAAATATGCTGTTAGGCTTCAGTTGTTCTATTGTCTGCTAGGGGAAATTACAGATTTGAGGTTAAGTTTGTTCTAATTGCTCTGTCTTCACTGTGCGAGCTAGGCTGTCGGTGAAAGATACCAGTTTTAACCAGCTGCCCTTGGATTTATGATTTTCTGCTAGATCTGTTTCACTCTGCCTTGTGCTCTTAGTTGAAAGTGATCTTAGACTGACTGGACACTTTCTTCTGGGATTTGTTCTGTTGTGAAGCTGATAGCATAGATAAGATTGACAGTTTGGGTTTACAATTGATGTTTGATAAACTTCTCTTTTCTGCCTTACCCTACCCTCTCTTTGCTTTCCGTGAATGATCCATTTTTATTTTCTTTATTTGCCTTTTATTTAAATCTGCTGACCCATGAGAGCTAGATCAAAGAATTTAAGTCAAATCTGATTGTCAACAACTTTTGCAGACTACCGAACAAGTTCGGGAACCCCCTGTAAGGTAACAGAGCAATCCATATCGAAATCTATTCCAGAAGTGGAAAAGAGTGAATTGCCATTCGACCCAACTCTGTAACTCGCACCTTGGATAACCAGCTAGATCCTAAAGATGAGTGGGATCAGTCCCGTGGGTGTCTCCGGAGCTTTCCTTGCTTTCATCCTTTTTCTCGGGGTGTGCATGAAAGCCGGACCAACAAAAACCTAAGAACCTATCTCTTAACACCACCAGTTTTAGTTCCACCAAAATTAAACCAACCATTGCTATTGTACATAGTTGCTACCGAACATGCCTTAGGAGCCCTATTAGCCCAATATGATGATCAACATAGAGAAAGGGTGATCTATTACATCAGTAGAACCTTGGTAAACTATGAAACTCACTATACACCCATTGAGAAGATTTGCTTAGCAATAGTCTTCTCATCTATCAAATTAAGGCACTACATGCTTAGCCAAAAGACTTATGTTCTAGCAAGAGTAGACCCTTTACGCTATCTGATGTCAAAACCTTATCTATTAGGAAGAACCACCAAATGGGTCATTACCCTTAGTGAATTTGATATAGAATTCATAAACCAAAAATCACTAAAGGGGTAGGTTATAGTTTTTTTTTTTTGTATTTACATGGTGGAATCGATAGTGGCC
Organism: Wollemia nobilis; assembly: GCA_028583015.1. Taxonomy (NCBI): domain Eukaryota; kingdom Viridiplantae; phylum Streptophyta; class Pinopsida; order Araucariales; family Araucariaceae; genus Wollemia; species Wollemia nobilis. The sequence goes on along the minus strand of JAQPPZ010002937.1, from coordinate 9,486,107 downwards.
ACAAATTCGGGCAGGCTGTCCATCTTTTATGGCTGCCACAGTATTCTGCGCTGTCTGCACCGAAAGCTACCACACAGATCTTCATGCAGTCCGACCTTATAACCACCATGCCACAATAATTTTAAACCTTTTATGCCACTAAAAGCACCAGGAAAGGGACAAGTGTTCAGTTTGGCGAGTCCGAAGATTTTAACCTTGGACCTCCACCCCCCTTATGGGGTTTGTATGAACCAATTGTTCTACACCTCGGACCTAAGGGGTAGGTTATAGTTGACCAACTCGTTTTTTCCTATTTACAAGTTGAACATCCTATAAATATCTTCTTCTTGGATTATATTATTATATGATAACATCAATAAAGGCCCAAGAACCCAAAAAATGGACCTTATACTTCGATGGAGCACGATGCACAAAAGGTGCATGGGCAAGAATTTTCCTAGTCACTCCACAACAACTCATCCCATTATCATTTAAGCTTAATTTTTCTTGCACCAACAACATAGCAGAATACAAAGCTCTTATTTTAGGGCTTAGGGCTACGATAAAACTAAACATTAGAAACATAACCATATATGGTGATTCACAACTAGTAGTCAACCAAAAAAATGACACCTATCAGACCAAAGATGAAAACCTAAAACCCTATAAAGACATTGTAGACATACTAAAAACTCACTTTGATAAAATAACCATAGAAGTCATACCTTGCTCTAGAAATCATCGTGTTTAAGCCATGGCAAAAACTACATCCCTCATTCCTCTAGAATTGGAGAAAGAAGAAATTTCCATCATTATAAGCTCAATCAAGGAACCTTCTACCATGAAATCGTACCTCCTACCACTCAATATATGTAGTATCAATGCAGCCATATCTCAAGCACCCTGGTATCAAGACATCTTCAATTTCCTCAAGGAAGGAACATTCCCTGAGGGATTCAATTCCTAGAAACATAGGCAATTTAGGCTAAAATCTTGTAAATATGTCATCATTGGAGATATCTTATATCGATGCTCCTTTGAAGGCATACTCCTCATATGCGTAAACTTAGAAGAAACAAAAATCCTCATAAAAGAAGCCCATGATGGATCATGTGGTGGTCCCTTTAGTAGCATAACCATCACCAAAAATCTCCTTAGGATGGGCTATTATTGGTACTCCATGGAAAATAATACACATAGTTACGTCAAAAAATGTGATAATTGCCAATTTCAAGATAATTGGGTACATACCCCCTCTCAAGAATTATAGCCTATAACATCCACATGGTCTTTCTCCTCCTGGGGATTGGATATCATAGGTAAAATAAATTCTCAATCATCTGACATACATAAATTCATTATAGCTGCCATAGAATATTTCACTAAATGGATCGAGGCAATACCTCTATCCTCTGCCATTGGAATTTAAGTTTCAAAATTCATCCTAAATCAAATCATTAGCCGATATGGTATTCCCTCAACTATAATCACAGATAACGACATCCCATTTAAAAATAAAGAGATCACCAAAATATGTTCCAAGTATAAAATACAACAAATATGGTCCACCCCTTACTATCCACAAGGAAACGAACAAGCCAAATTCTCTAACAAAATAATAATCAAGATTCTTAAAAAAATAGTCAATAAAAATGGTTTATTCTAGAACCTACAAATTTACCACTGGGGAAACACCCTATTCCCTAGTATATGGTATAAAAGTAGTCTTCCCTTTTGAACTTGATATTCCCTCCTTAAGGGTCCTATTGCAGGATTCATCTGAAGGGGATGAATACCAAACAAACCACCTGCAACAACTTGAAATATTAGAGAAAAAATACATTAATGCTTTAGAACATCTTAGAACATACAATAACATGATCTGAAAAGCTTACAACAAGAAAGTGCATCACAAGTCTTTTGGATTTGGGGATTTAGTCTTCAAATAAAATTAAAAGAACACCCACACTAACATCGATTTCAAAGGAAAATTAAAACCCAATTGGTTAGGTCCCTTTATTGTCATAGCCAAATTTGGATCAAGAGCCTACCACCTAGCCACATTGGATGGTCAAGAACATAAATAACCAATTAATATCATTCACCTCAAATGATACTATGCATAAATCACAATCAAGTCGACTGCTTGCTCATTTGATTGACACATGGCAAGAATCATCACATAATCATGCACACTCCACCCCTTGCATGTTTGCCTTATTTTCTTGATCATACCATCAATTCAAGAGGGTTTACTATGATGCAAAGGCCAAAACTTATTATAAATACATTTGCATTGCATCCACCTAGGCTAACTCATATGTTGAGTAAACTCTCTTAGTCCAAAAATCTTATCCTCTACTATCTTCTTCTATGCATCCCATTTTTTTTATCTTCGTATTTATTCTCTCCTTCTCCCTTTTTTATATCCCAATATTGTGGGAAATCAAACAAACAAAAAACCATCGAGTTTCTATCTAAATTATTTCCTCTATCCCTCAAAACTAAGCAATGCTTACAACCTAATTTTTCTATCTTGCACATAATTCACTTCATCAATTTCAATAACATTCTACAACCCTATTAATAATATATAAATACATTTCTCAATAAAGGGATCTTATATTTTCAACAACCCTCGTAATTATTCTATAGACTCCTCAAAGAAACCTCTTTCTCTTCTACAATGCAAGACAACGTATTGTATAAGAGAATTTATGAGCAGTATATCAAATGTATTGTGATATCCGCACATCTCATTCTACACATATAACTCATCTGATAGTCCAGTCATGGATATGGAATCACATTCAACCAATTTATCATAAATTTAAAATCATTTATGAATTCCACTAGTTACTGGTTGAATGGGGTTCTCTTCACTTATTGGCTTGTCAGTTGAGTTCACAATATCATACCTAATACATCAATATCTATGAACTCATTCATTTGGTTGCGAAGGCCAAGATTCCTTTTATTATCCATTCGTGTATGGATTAACAATTAATTATCAACTTTATATATTAATGGATGATTAAGGGTACTCCTCTCTCAATGTACCATTTCGGTACGTAATCAAGTATTAATCATATTCTCACATACTATTTTTTCCAATAAATTATAAGAACTAAGGTTCTATAGAACTGATGACACGTAGGTTTCCAAATTCCACTCAAACCTCACTAGACACCAGATCAAGGTTACTTTTATTTCCTCTTCGATCTATTGTGTTGACATGCTATCAACCACATAAAAATCTCAATGAATACTTTCAATAATCCATGAGGGTATTACAGATCTCATTGATCCAATATCTCATAGGCCCACAATTACTTGTGTGCCTCACTAGGCATTGGATCAATGTTATATTTGTAACCTCCTTGATCTTATCATGAATATTCCATCAAATAAAATTAGGTGTCTTACAAATTATTGTTTAAAAGGATCTACCAGACTATGAGGCCTTTTGGATCCAATTATTGGTAAACATTCAATTTCTTGTATGCTTCACCAGATACTGGATCGATATTATCTTCATAATTGCTTGAGCCTCTACAATAGTAGAACATCTAAATCATACTTTCAATATTAGTTATTCGCCTAATAATGCTAATGGATCAATAGAATTCTATTTTTGGTCAATCATATTATGCAAATATGCCATCAAGAATCATAAACCTAAAATTGATCACATATCAAATGGATATTCTCTATCTGTCCATAGGAAATAGATAAATAACTTCCTTCTTCTCGATAGGTGATGGCAACTTACCTGATCTTTCTTCAAAAAACCAAAACATCATGGCTACCTTATATGCTATTTGGAGGCATCAAGGGTTGGTAATCAACACTTTACGTACCCATAATAATTTATGAATACGTCAAGAAGGCGATTACCAAATCTCGGTGCATCCTAAAATCTTGTAAGATAGCATGGCTGTTATATATTTGAATGCATTCATTTGAACTCAAGGCATAGTTGTCATATGCACTTCCTAGATGAGGGGAGATCCTTCTCTCATAACATGTGCATATACATTTTTGTGTACATACACCAAATACAGGAGTAGGACCTCTTCTTCCCTGGAATTGTACATATGGGAACTCTGCCCTTAGTTTTGGAAGGTTTTTTCCATAAAATTAAAAATCAATAAGAGCTTCCATAACTAATAAAATATCATCACAAAAGCAATCACATAAACAATTTATAATTCTTTAATATATTTGTAAAAATAATTTCCACTCATTTAGTAAAAATACTTGCAAATAAAGTATAATCAAGTCATAAAAGCATTTGAAAATCATCTCATCACTTTAAAAGACATTTGTAAAGATAATTTTCCATCACTTTGCAAAAATATTTGCAAAGAACAAGAAATCAAATCACAAGATGAACTTTTAATAGTCATCCTATTGCTTTACAACAACACTTGTAAAGGCCACTCACCCTCACTTTGCAAGAATATTTTGCAAGAAACACTAAATCTACAACATCATCATTATTTTGTAAAAATAATCAGATATAAACCCTTATCTAAACAACCGAATGTTTGAAGAGAGCAACATTCGAACACTGATAAGGATCATACTACATATCCCTTATCTATGCAGTCAAATTTTTGTAGATAGTAGCATTCGAACACTGATAAGGATCATACTACATCTACCTTATCTATGTAGTCAAATGTTTGCAGAGAGCAGCATTCGAACATTGATAAGGATCATACTACATATACCTTATCTATGTAGTTGAATTTTTGTAGAGAGTAACATTCAAACACTGATAAGGATCATACTACATCTACCTTATCTATGTAGTTGAATGTTTGTAGAGAGTAGCATTCAAACACTGATAAGGATCATACTACATCTACCTTATCTATACAGTCAAATGTTTGTAGAGAGCAACATTCAAATATTGATAAGGATCATACTACATCTACCTTATCTACATAGTCAAATATTTGTAGAGCAACATTTGAACACTGATAAGAATCATACTACATCTACCTTATATACACATTTGAATATTTACAGAGAGCAGCATTCAAACAATGATAAGCACAATACTACATATCACTTACCTACACATTCGAGTGTTTGCAAAGAGCAACATTCAAACACTGATAAGGATAATACTACATTTCCATTATCTATGAAGTCAAATATTTGTAGAGAGTAATATTTGAACACTGATAAAGATCATGCTACATCTATCTTATCTACGTAGTCGAATATTTGTAGAGAGTAGCATTTAAAAACTGATAAGGATCATATAACAGTACCTCATCTACGTAGTCAAATGTTCATGAGAGCAACATTTAAACACTGATGAGAAGAAAACCATTTCATATCTCATGTACATATTACAGGTACCTCATCTATGCAATCAAATGTTCACAAGAGCAACATTTGAACACTTATGAGAAGAAAAACATTTCATATCTAATATACATATTATAGGTACCTTATATAAGTAATAAAATGTTTGCAAGAGCAATATTTGAACACTAATGAGAAGAAAAGCATTTCATATCTCATATACATATTATAGGTACCTCATCTACATAGTCAAATATTTGCGAGAGCAAAAACTGAACACTAATGAGAATAAAAACATTTTATATATCATATACATATTACAGGTACCTCATCTATGCATTCAAATGTCTACGAGAGTAACATTTGAACACTAATGAGAAGAAAAAAATTTACTATCTCTTGTACATATTACAAGTACCTCATCTATGTAGTCAAATGTTTGCGAGAGCAACATGTTGTGGCTGCTCCACAACGTACCCCAAAATTGGGGACCCACCTTTTTTGCATGTTTTCCATGAAGACCGAAGTGGCCCATATGCTAAAGATCAAAGAAAAGGCAAAACACCACATGGAGGAAAAAGTGTCGCGATATCGCAACATGTTGCATCGTCACGACCAAAAGAGAAAGTGTCACGAAATTGTGACATGTTGCCTCGTCACAGACAAAAGAGGAAAAAGTGTCGTGATATTGCTACATGTTGCATTTTCGTGGCCAAAAGGGAAAAAGGTGTCGTGATATTGCGACATGTTGCATTGTCACGGCCAAAAGGGAAAAAGTGTCACGATATCGTGACATGTTGCATTATCGTGGCCAAAAGAAGAAAAGTGTCATGATATCGCGACACATTGCATTTTCACGAAAAGAGAAGAAAGAAGAACAAGAAAGAAAAAGTGTCACAATATCGCGACATGTTACATTTTCATGGTGAAGGGCCACAAAATAGAAACGAAAAGCCTTTTTGGAAAACAAAACACATGCATGCACAAGGGAAGGTGAAACGAACAGTCAGGGAAGGTGAAACGAACAGCCATTGGAAAATGAAACGAATAGTCATGGAAGGAGAATTTTTTTTTTTAGGAGTTTAAATATGCCATTCAAAGAGGCCAAAAGGGGTTGGAAACTGCTACGAGCAGGGTTGCAGATTTGAAGGCAAGAGGGCCATTCTGGACCTGTTTGGGCTATTTTATTCCATGGACTAGTTTGGGAAAACCAGAAATTTATGTTATTGTAAAATGACCAATTTTTAATACAAAAAATTTCAGAAAGTTGCATCTTATGGACAAGAAATGAGGAGCCATTTTCTGCATGCAAGATTAAATGTCTATTTTTCCCCTTTTCATATTTTAGGCTTGTAAATGGAGTTTATGCAAGTTTTCTTGGTTGCTTCATGCGAATGTTTAAATCTGAAAACCTCATTTAAAACCCTAGGAGGCAACACTTAGCTTATCCGAATCGTGTTTGTTTTGTAGGTCCAATAGGTTAGGTTGCATGCATGGAAACCTCTCATCTTCAATTTTTTCGAAATAGGATAGCATCATACTGAATGCATTTTATTTTCATTTTTCCGCATTTTATTTTTTTTCCAAAAAATTGTAACTTTGTTTAAATCTTCAGGTATTAAAATAAACATTTAAAAAAAAATTAAAATCCAAAAATAATTTCACCATTGCGTAGGTTATACTTCAGAATTCCCATACGCACTTTGAAATTTCATTTTCGGAGTTGTTTAGTATTTTTAAAAATTCATCGAAGTTGTTGTTTTACTGCAGATTTTAAAAATCCGAAAATAGAAAATTTCCATTTTAAGGTCAAATTTCATCTTTTCAGTTTTGTTTTACACTCATGAGCCTATGATGACATTCCCTTCATGAAAATTCTAATTTCATTGAAGGATTTATGTTTTATGGCATTTTCACAAATTTCCATTTTTTGAGCCTAAAATTACCCTCTTCATAAAAATTCTAATTTTACGAAAGAGGGGTAATTTGAGCACTACATCGTGGTCATATGAGGGCCAAATCACATTTTCTCTATTTTGGTTCAATGAACAATCACTAAAGTTTCATGGTAAAATAAACCAACATTGCCCCTTGTTTACAATTACTTGCAATCACTAAGGTGTTCCAAGCATTTAAAGTGAATATCTTTATTTAAGATTACTAATACACATATGCAAATGCTAATATAGCGGAGACCTTGGAGAAGTTTGTTTAACTTCTTTGCAAGAGGGGATTTGGAACCCAAATCCTAAAGAAAAGTGTGCTTTCACAACTGTGTGAAAATACCACTCGACATTTTGGCGCTAGAAGGAGGGCCTGAACTGGTTTATTTTAGTGTTATTTAAATTCTATAGGGATTTAAATTTTAAATATTTCATGCCCTATTGAGTATTATCTTCAGCCCTCTTTTAATAATACAACCTTGTACTGTTAAAAGGAGGAAATGAATTGCTATGCATTGTTCTAATGCTTTTGATTGTTCATATAGGAATAATGTGTTTTGATTTGATTTTGAAAATTTTTGGTCTTGACTAACGAGGTCATCTCCATGCAATTAATTTCATTTTATTTTAATGGATACATCTCTTGGTTGATGCTAACATGATTATTCATACATTATAGGTTTGATATTTTCTATTCATTTCATGATTATTTGTAAGGAATTATTTTGTCTAAAAATGTATTTGTTGTCGGTATTATGCTCTTCACTTACGCTTAATGCGATCTTGTGAATAAGAAAGCCTACAAAACTAGGAGTATGCTCTTCACTTATGCATATGCGATTTGGTGAATCCGAAACTTACATTTTTATAATACTGCTTTGTCATGGTTCCTTCTTTCATTCACGACTAACAAATTGGTTTTGAAGTTATTCTTTGAGTTTCATTAATGGCTACAACTGTAGGAATGTGGTATGGGATACATGCCAATCCTTTGAACATTAGTGGAGATTCTCACGATTTACCTAAGAACGTAGAAAAACATCTGCCCAAATTTAAACACAATGGTCCAACATTAGCCGAGGAACATATTCAAGCCTATGTGGACATCCTAGTTAGATGGAATGTCGAACATGAAGATGTGGCATGTAGAATGTTTCCTGGAACCCTAGATGAGGTGGCATATGATTGGTACATCATTTTACCCACTGGTTCTATCACATCTTGGACTTAATTAAAATATGGTTTTATCAATAAATTTAGGTTGCTCGTTGATCCTCTCATGATGTATCAAAAATTTAATTCTTGCAAAAGAGAACCTAATGAGCCAGTGAGAAGTTTCAACTTGAGGTTTCAAAATTTTTATGCGAGATTAATTTATCCCTATACTATTGGGGAAAAGGGTGCTCTTCAAATATAATTTCGAGCATTGGATCCATTTTTTGCCATATTTTTTAGGATGAATCCCTTGGTTACTGATCTTGCATTGGCCTACACAGAAGCTATAATTGTAGATCAACAATTGAGGCCACAAGGTTATGGAATGGAGAAATCAACTATGGTAGGACAACTAGGGGCTTGCAATCAAACCTCGATGGTAAATCAAGCATGGGCACAACAAATTTTGATATCAAATGTTTTTCCCTACAATCAACCTTATCCTACCATACCAACTTATGCTCCCACATGTGCTTATACAGGTACTTCCATCTATCCAACTATACCTCAATTAGAGAATCATGTGGTCACCCATGGAACCATTGCAACAAATGTTCAAGCTTTGTCTATGGGTATCAGTCCAACTAATCCTACTACTTCTACCACTCAACCCAAAGAGTTCGTATTGAAAGTAAAAGAGCAAAATAAAGTGGTTAAGAAGGTATGTAGGCATGTTCCACCACAAAAACAAGCACATCAATGTATGCATCCAAATCATCCTAGGAAGAAAATTCATAATTCTGATCTTAATGATGTTTCATGTTATGCTTCTTCAAGCGATACAAGAAATTTTGAGGTGACTCACGTTGAAGTAAATACCTATTCAAAAATTCTTGAAGACCATGAAGATTTTGGAGAAGAAATTCTATGGATGGGTAACAAGAAGTTGGAATCAAATGATCACCATCTTGTTTTGGAAAAGAAATATCTAGAATCATTACCCAAAAATGAGGATTTGGATGAACAAACTTATGTGGATATGATTTGGTCAGATGTACTTGCAAAGGATTGGAGCAACTATATGACACAGAATTCAAAAATCGATCCCATTGTAGAAGCTCCTAAGTTGTCACAAGTGGCTAAAAATGAATCTGAAATAAAATCAACAAATGAAGTTGAAGACATAATCAAATTTCACCACTTGTTCTCGAAAGACACTTTGGATGATGCTCTCGAAAGTGATGACCAAGAGAATCCACACCTTCCAAATTGTGATAAAATTGAATCATGGGTTACAAATTTGGATTATTATAGCTTTACCAATATGAATTCAAGAGATAACCCACTTTTGGAAATAACTAAATGATCTAAGGAAGGTGAAGATGAATTGGATGAGAAACATGATGATGAATCAGAAGATGAAGAAGAAGCACTTGAGCATCACAACTTGAAATTAGGAGTTGATTACTATGATTCGTGGAAGAAATGGGAATAATATTATCAATATAAATCTTCTAACAAACTTGTTGTGTCAATTAATATGCAGGATAACTCAATTGCTTCCTCACATGAGGATACTATAAATCCTGTACAATTTGAGAAAGTTTTGGAAGAGGAATTCAAATCTCATCAAATTTTGGAACATGATAAGGATTCTATAACCACGAATAAAGAAAGAGAGTCACTTGCTTTAGATTCATTTGAAGGAAAAGAAATTGAAAATATTGATCCACTTACTTGTGCTACAATGATTCTGCCATTTCAAAATGAGAAAATTACAAAACCTAAATCATTTGGGTTTGATATAATTGATGATCCAATTGAAAATCTCACGTTACCCAAAACAACCCAAGTGATCAATCATGGAAATGTGTTAGTTAACCCACCCCTAGATAGACAAGAATTATGGTTTGAAAGGGATGGACATGTGTTCAATTGGGTACCTAGTTTTGGTGCCTTTGATAAACAAATCATGGAGAAAGAATAAGTGATATATGATGAAATTCCATTGAATGTGAATTAAGAACAAGGATTAATTTCTAACCACACCTTTGATAACATTACTTTAATGAATGAAAAGGAGCTTGATGCATTTAAATTGCTAAATCAGATTCATCAATAATTAATTCTTGAACCTAGGATAAAAAATCCTAATGATACCAATTTAGTAAATATCCTAGAGGCTTGTAAATTGTTGCACAATTTTAATTGGCCTAAGAACATGGAAAATGAATTAGTTTTGAAATTTTTAGAAATAGGCTCTTGCTTACAAAATTTCATTTTGAATAAAGAAAGCCTAGTTCTAAATCATGAATGGAATTATGAAATTTGCATCTTAAAGAATAGACATAAAGGAATTGAATATCAATCATTGTCTAATCAATTTGATGATTTGAAGCTCACCTATGAGAGTACTAATGACACTAAATCAAATGGGTGGGGAGAGCGAGGCAAGTTGAATTTTTTTGCATTGCTTGGTTTGATCTTATTGTTGTTGGATTCCTATAACATTTGGCATACATATTGTGTCATATATCTTTTGTAATGTTCTAATCATGTTTGGGATTCGAGAAAATGATAATCCAAACTTTGCACCATATTGTATTATATTGTACATTTATATATAGATTTTGGGTGTTGGTTTTGGTTTGTGTTTTCAAGTTTCATTTTTGGGATTGCTTTTTGGATTTGGTTTTAAGTTTTGTATTTTGGTCCTTTGGACACTTTTGGTTTGTCTTCAACAAAAAAAAAAGTGAGATGTCAACTTATGTCCTTATGAATGTTGACTAAGACTAGGAGAATATGAAACATCGGAATTGTATTGTAGAAAGCTCCACGAGTATCGCAGACACATTAAAGAATATCGTTTGGAACTTGTGATGCATGAAGTTGTTAATTTTACAAATTATGGCAAAGTAGGTGATATACTCCATCCACATTTCAAAAAGAGCAATGCATTCATCCATATCTCATGTTACATTCGACATTGCATGTACATTTCATCTCAGTTGCATCTACATTTCAAATACAATCATTGAAAAGGTGTCGAATCCTCTTAGGGTTATTACATAACATATATTAAAAGGATCCTAAAGTTGGGAACTGATGCCCGAACTATCTTAAACCAAGCATGTTCTACACATATTAAAGATAATCTTGAGTATAATGGTCAAACCCATACTTGGAAGAAAAGGTGAGGCGAAAGGAGTATTTTGTGTCTATCCTATCATGCAACATAATCCTTAAAATAGTGGTTTTTACCACTCCCATAGTGCTTAAAGTCTAAAATCAGAGTAGTAAGGATAGGGTCTAATTCTCATCTCGCTTAGGTTGAGAATCCTATTCCCCAGAGCTTTGATTTGACCTTCATGGAGTAGCAAGGATAGGGTATAATTCTCATCTCACTTAGGTTGAGAATCCGATTCCCCAAAGCTTCTATTTTGCCCGCTCAAGAACTTGAAACCCAAAGCAAATATGTTTCATTCTAATTTTATTGCATCATTGATATTGGATTGGAAGGATTGTACTACATGTCCCTTGCAAGGATGGGAGTCATCCCCAAGGTTCAATAAATCAAAAGTAAAGTCAAATCCTAGGTTATGGGGTTGATCTCCATCGAGGCTATAGATGCCTATCTGGCAGTGGAGTATGCTCATGCATGGCAACATGTCTTGTCTAAAAGGAAGACCACTGACTGCCCAAACAGATAGGCTAGCCTAACAATTTCATTCATAACAACTTAAATCATTTTGTTCAAGATGAGGTAATGAACTCCTAATTAGAGTAGCAAGGATAGGGTTAAATTCCCATCTCGCCTAGGTTGGGAATATGATTCCCCAAAGCTCTGATTTCACTTACACTTGCACATGGGTTCAAGATGGTAGTGACACATAACCAACTTTGGGATCTAGTAAATTAATTCAGTATACATATATTTTGTCCTAAGAGGGTTTTATAGTTTTAATATGTTTGTTCATGATACTAGAAATTTTGAGCCTTTGCAAAGCTTGTTATATCTCTAGCATCTTCACCATGCATTAAATCCTACAGGAATCATTCATAGCCTTGCATACGAATCATAAGTGAAACTAACAATGGAAATTTGAACGAGTTTCAAACGATAGGGAATGAAGCACATTGCACACATCGAGCTGATGCTTAATAATTCTAATGCTTCATGTATTTCTTGTCTAGTTTCATTCTTGGGATATTTGCTAACGCTTGTATTTGAGTCTGTGTGTTTTCAGGTTGAGTTCTCACCGAAATGCTTAGGAGCATTTCCTAGCAGATTCGCCATTTGTTGTGGTTGCTCCACAATGTACCCCAAAATTAGGGACCCACCTTTTTTGCATGTTTTCCAGGAATACCGAAGTGGCCCATATGCTAAAGATCAAAGAAAAGGTAAAAAACCACAAGGAGGAAAAAGTGTTGTGATATCGCGACATGTTGCCTCATCGCGGCCAAAAGAGAAAAAGTGTCACGATATCACATGTTGCCTCGTCGCAGCCAAAAGAGGAAAAAATGTCGCGATATCGTGACATGTTGCATTGTCACGACCAAAATGGAAAAAGGTGTCACGATATTGCGACATGTTGCATTGTCACGGCCAAAAGGGAAAAAGTGTTGCGATATCGCGACATGTTGCATTTTCGCGGACAAAATAAGAAAAGTGTCATGATATCGCGACATGTTGCATTTTCACGACCAAAAGAGAAGAAAGAAGAACAAGAAAGAAAAAGTGTCACAATATCGCGACATGTTATATTTTCATGGTGAAGGGCCACAAAATAGAAATGGAAAGCCTTTTTTGAAAACAAAACACATGCATGCATAAGGGAAGGTCAAACTAGCAGTCATGGAAGGTGAAACGAACAACCATTGAAAAATGAAACGAACAGTCATGGATGGAGAAACAATTTTTTCAGGAGTTTAAATACGCCATTCAAAGAGGCCAGAAGGGGTTGGAAACTGCTGTGAGCAGGGTTGCAGATTTGAAGGCAAGAAGGCCATTCTGAACCTATTTGGGTTGTTTTTCTTCCATGGACTGGTTTGGCAAAACCAAAAAAATTTGTTATTGTAAAGTGACCAATTTTTAATACAAAAAATTTCAGAAAGTTGCATCTTATGGACAAGAAAGGAGGAGCCATTTTCTACATGCAATATTAAATGTCTATTTTTCCCCTTTTCAGATTTTAGGCTTGTAAATGGAGTTTATGTAAGTTTTCTTGGTTGCGTAATGTGAATGTTTAAATCTAAAAACCTCATTTAAAACCCTAGGAGCCAGCAGTTAGCTTATCCAGATCATGCTTGTTTTGCAGGTCCAATAGGTTAGGTTGCATGCATAGAAACCTCACATATTTGGTTTTGTCGAAATAGGATAGCATCATACTGAATGCATTTTATTTTCATTTTTCTGCATTTTATTTTTTTTCCAAAAATTTTAACTTTTTTTAAATCTTTAGGCATTAAAATAAACATTTAAAAAATTTTCAAAATCCAAAAATAATTTCACCATTGCGTAGGTTATACTTCAGACTTCCCATACACACTTTGAAATTTCATTTTCGGAGTTGTTTAGTATTTTTAAAAATTCATCGAAGTTGTTTTACTGTAGATTTTAAAAATCCGAAAATAGAAAATTTTTATTTTAAGGTTAAATTTCATCTTTTCAGTTTTGTTTTACACTCATGAGCCTATGATCACATTCCCTTCATGAAAATTCCAATTTCATTGAAGGAGTTCTATTTTATGGCATTTTCACAAATTTCTATTTTTTGAGCCTAAAATTACCCTCTTCATAAAAATTCTAATTTTACCAAAGAGGTGTAATTTGAGCACTACATCATGGTCATATGAGGGCCAAATCACATTTTCTCTATTTTGGTTCAATGAACAATCACTAAAGTTTCATGGTAAAATAAACCAACAATGCCCCTTTTTTACAGTTACTTGCAATCACTAAGGTGTTCCAAGCATTTAAAGTGAATATCTTTATTCAAGATTACTAATATACATATGCAAATGCTAATATAGCGGAGACCTTGGAGAAGTTGTTTGTTTAAATTCTTTGCAAGAGGGGATTTGGAACCCAAATCCTAAAGGAAAGTGTGCTTTCACAACTGTGTGAAAATACTACTCAACACAACATTTGAACACTGATGTGAAGAAAAATAATATACTAGCTCATCTACATATTATAGGTACCTCATTTATGCAATCAAATGTTTGCAAGAGCAACATTTGAACACTCATGAGAATAGAACATTTCATATATCATGTACATATTACATGTTAGAAATTTTGAGTAGATGAGTTGTCATTGATGTCAAGAGTGAGTGGTCATTGATGTCAAGCTTTTAGCACCAATCAATGGCAGTTTCAGTGGGTAGCATCAGTTTCAGGTTCTCCAGTTTTAGTTGATCAAGACCCAATTCCAGGAAGTCATATGTGGTCCAAAGTGCAAAGAAAAAGCCCAAGTGAATAATATTATAATAATTCTTTATAATATTATACAAGGAAGATTAAATTAATTATAAATTAATTAATATAATTTTATTAAATTAATTTATTAATTAATTTACTTAACTTTATGTTATTTAAATTAATTATTAATTAATTTTAATATTAATTATATATATTAATTTATGTTAATTTTAAATAACCCTAATATGGGTTATTAATTCAAATTTCGAAATTGAATTCTAGCACCGACATGGGGAGTAAATTAAACATGTGTATAAAAGAAAGATTACCCCACCTTAGCCAAAGTTACGAATGCCTTCGAATTAATTTTGATGCTATGCTATCTTATGCAAATTGTGTTGTGCAAAGAGGATTTTAATTTTATTTTTTTTTAAGTTCTTAAGAGGATCCAAAAGCATTTGACCCACCAAGGAGGGAGACTTGGTCACCAAGCACTGGTAGCAATGTTGGCAATCACAGTGCAAGCATTCCATGAGGGCAACAATTGAAACAGGTTCAAATCTGTGAGAGGACATTTTTTTCATGTTGAATTCGGTGGTGAAAGAAGGATGAAAGGGAAGGAATTCTTCCTTCCTTCACGTGGGCACCTATAGCCCACGTGATGGGCACCAAAGCACTAAGGCAATTGGAATTGGGGAGATGACGATTTGAATCACACTGAAACCCTTTTGGGAAGATAACAAAGGTATGCATTAGTTGAGCACCAAAATTTTTGGAGGAATTAGTTGAGGTATTAAAAATTTAATTTTTGCATATTTTATTTGGCTTATAAGGTTTTAGAGGAGCTATAAGGTTGATGCAAAATAAATTTTTGGGTTTATTTGCTTTAGTGTTTGAAAATGGAACTAAAGGTATTTAAGGAAGATTGTTTGGTGTTGGATATTATTTTAAGTTGGATATTATAAGGTGTATCCAAATAATTATTTTTATGTATGATTTGATGGATGTTAATTCTAAGAAGGAGCAATAAGGCATATTTGAGCTTTGATTATTTTTGTGTTTAAGGAATATTTTGATAAACTATTGAAGTGATATTTTGTCATCTAATCATTTAAATTGGAAAAAAAAAATTGTGATTGAGACAGGTTTTCTAAGGTCACTTCTACATAAAACAAAAAGGTATGGGAACATATTCCTAGTGAGTGATTTTTGAATTTTGTGAATGCAAAATTGGAGTGAAAATGATTTTTTTGTAAGCATTGTTGAGTGTGTGTTAAATTAATGCTTTAAGGTTTTTTGAAATAAAATTTTTTTGGTAAAACCTTATTTGATAAGCATTATTGTTGAGGTGACTAGTTGAGTGAACTTGAACTAGGGTTTGGAAATATTATGAGTATCATTGTTATGTGAGATTGGTTGATAAGCATTGTTTTTGAAGTGATTAAGTAAATAAATTGAACTAGGGTTTACAAAGATCATGAGTATCATTGTTATGTGAGATTTATTGATAATTATTATTGGAAATATTTGAGTGAGTGTTCATATTCTCGGGCTAGGGTTTGTAAGCCAAGATTAATACATTGAATGATTGATTGAGTAGAGTTGGTTGAGCCTAGTCAAGTGGATGTGTTGATGTCATAGTTCAAGTTCTATAAAAACAATTGTTCTATATTCTGAATTGATTTGAGAAAGAGGTTGAGTGTTGATGAATGTGAAACATATTGAGTCCAACAATTATCTATATGTTTCTATGATAAAAAAAGAGATTGAAAGTGATTGAGAGTTTGTGAGTGTGAAGCATATTGAGTCTCTAACAATTCTCTATATCTTTATGTAATAAAAATAGTGATTAAAAGTAATTGAGCATTGTGCTGAATGTGAAGCATATTGAGTCTCTAAAAATTCTATTTATGTTTTAATGAGATTGAACAAGTTTTAGTGAGGACTTTTTGAGAAAATTTGAGGTAAGTCTAGAGAAGACTTATGGATAGATTTGTGTGAGCTTTTGTGGAAGCTTACAATAGAGTTTGAGAATAGATATTGAGAGCATATTTGGATAAGTTATAGTGAGGACTTATTGAGCATATTGGACAAGTTCTAGAGAGGACTTGTGGATATATTAGTGTGATATTTTGTTGAATCTTACAAGGTATATTTGAGATAAGTCTTTGAGAAGACTTGAGAGCAGAGTTGATGGTTTGATTTGTTCAAAACTTGAGTTAAGGTTTGGGGTAGATCTAGTAGAGTTGAATTAAAATTAAATCAAGCTTTGTGTTAAGGCTTGAGGACAAATATTGAGGATATATTTGTGCTAGATTGAAGGAAGGTTTTTAGTAAATATCATAGGACATAGATTGAAGATATATTTGTGCTAGACCAAAGGACTATGTTTAGTGCAGATCAAAGGACAAATATTGAGCAGATTTGTGCTAGACTAAAGGACTGTATTTAGTACAAATTTGAGGATAGATTTTGGTGGAGATTTAAGGATAGGTTTATGCCAAACTAGAGATAGATATTGAGTAAATTTATGCAAGATTGAAGGATTTTATTTAGTGTAGATTTGAGGCATAGCTTTGAAGGTGATAAATTATAGAGGATGATAGTATCTAGTGGATAGAGATCCATTATTCAGTGCAGTGATGATAGGTGTCTTCTGTGGATAGAGATCCATTTAGCCAGAGTAGTGGGGGCAGTAATTCTTCTAGAAGATCACCAATCAGAGCTAAGGAGAAAGAGTTCTCCTATGGATAGATATCCATGAACTTGATTAGGAGATTGGTGTCTCATTTGGATAGAGGTCCATAAATATTGTAATAGGGAAAGGATTACCAAGATATTGATTGAGAAAAATTAAGTGAAAGTTTTTCTTTGTGGAGTAGCCTACATTGGGTGAACCACGTTAAATTGGTGTCTCTATTTTGTGTGGTGATTTTTGTATTGCCTTTATTATTGATGTTGATATTGCTATCTATACATTGTATAATATTGATTGGTAAAGAAAACTAAATAGTGGTTTTATATTGTTCACCTCCCCTATTAGTATAAGCTTGTGTTCTTCAATTGGTATCAAAGCGGGTTCCTTCGAAAGAGTTTAACAACATGAAGAAAAATATTTCAAGAACACAATGAATTCTAAGAATGGATGCTTAGATAATTCAACACCAATATTTTATGGAAGCGATTATATTTTGGAGTATGAGAATGAAGGTTCACCCGATAACACTTGGCAATGAAATTTGGGAAGTAGTTGAAAATGGATACATACCACTAGTTGATCCACCTATAGATAATGAATTTAAGATTCTACAACATTACAATTCAAAAGCAATGAATGTAATTTTGAGATATTTACATAGAAAACAATTCACAAAATTTATGCATTGTAAAGATGCAAAAGAAATTTGGGATAAGTTGCAAAGCATATATGAAGGAGATAAAAGTGTCAAAAAGGTAAAGATACGAAATATTAAAGGATAGTTTGAATAGTTAAGAATTAAGGATGAGGAAAACATTAGTACTTATCTACTTCGAGTAGATGAAGTTGTTAACGCCATGCAAGGACTTAGACTTGAGATTGAAGAATCCGATATTTGTGATAAGATCTTAACATCTCTTACAAAAAGGTTTAGTGAAAAGATATCTGCTATAGAAGAATCAAAATATGGTGATTCTTTGACAAGAGATATGTTACTCAGTATTCTTACAACTTTTAAGATAATAACAAAAGAGGAACCTAATATCTATAATTAAGAAGCCTTCAAAGCTACTAAGAAGACATAGATTAAAAAGTCAGATTCAAGCAATGAGTCATCCAGTGATGAAGAAGCTAATTATAGTAGAAGGAATAAGAATTCAAGAAGATTTAAAAATGCAAAATTTGTTAGATGTTTTAATTGTAGAAATTATAGTCACTATGCAACTAATGTTGGATATTTTGAGTCCTTAAGTCAAAGTTGTCATTGATGTCACCAGATAAAGTCATCATTAATAATCAAGGAATTCAGTAGGAAACTATTGGTCACGAATCTACCATAGGAAAGGATTTTACACAAAATGCGCCCTAGAACTGGACAACATTGAAATGCTGGGAGAAAGAAATGTCTCCCAAACCAATATCCAGAGAGGGTTGGTTCCCTTACTAAATCTAAGCTTGATGAAGACTAGAGTTACCGGAAAGGAATTGGAAATATGCAGAAAGAAATGAAAAATTACAGAAAGAGATGGGAAATATGGCTAAGGCAAAATTTATATGATCGAGGAAAGAAACTCAGTATGAATTTAACCTCAAGCATATGAACAACATATAATAATAGAATACAACATAATCCACTTACGACCTTACGCAGAAAACCTTCAGGATTGCATTCTAGAACTCACTTCCTCATTTGCAATATTCAAACTCAGATACAAAATTGAAATCTAATAGTAGATTAGAAATACAAGCATAACTGAGAAATACATGAAATAGAAGGAAATCACATAGAAATACGTTTGCAAAATTAGAGGCCAAATATCTTTCATTCATGCAAAGAACTTGAAATCTTTCATGCAACCTATCTCTCAAACTCCCAATAATTGTTCTGGAGAAGTACATTGATATTTATAGAAGTCTTACTTCTCTATAGCATTTAAAATATGCAATGAACCTCCTCGAGATCTACAAAATGTGCAACAAAAACAAGGAAATGATCCCCTTAAACCAGCCTTGGAGAAACCAAAAATTAACTAAAATAAGGAACCGGTCGTCTTCATTAAATGGTCGTTCTCGAAACATGCTTGAACCATTAGAAAAATCATGAACAAAAGCTTTGAACAATGGGCGTCTTCAATTCTGGTGGCTTGGACACGTTATTCTATCTTGTATACATTGGAAAGCAGCAAAACATTTAATTCTAGAGTGCTTTTAATTCTTGAAAATTGTAATTCTTCATCAAGTCGTTTGAACTTCTTTCTAGCATGAAACTGTAACAGGTCACGAAAACATGATAGGTCATGATTTCATGATGTATTTCTTCTCTGTACACTTTGTCACTTTGGGATCATGAAAACCAACCATGTCACGAAATCATGATGTATTCGGATCTTTGTTCTTCTTTGTCACCTGAGGTCGTGAAAACATGACGTGTCACGAAATCGTGACATTCTATACTATTCTGCTCTTTCTCTGCTCTGTTTACGTGAAACTATGACTTGTCACAAAATCATGATGTTCTTTCCCAATCTTGTCTCTTCGCTGCTTCAAACCGCAAAAATGTGACAAGGTACGATTTCGCTACACCCTTCTCTCTTTTGGCTGTGTCTGCCTAGTACATTGTGAAAATGCAACACTCTTCACCATGTCACAAAAAAATCACCATGTCGTGAAATCACTACTTCTTCTACCTTCTGTGCCCTTCTCTTCTGTATACCTACGAAACTACAACATGTTGCGATTTTGTGATAGTTTTCTCTTGCCTTGTACGGTCTAGCTCTCAACCTGCAAAAACATGACACTCTTGCCTCAAGTGGTTCTTTAATATTCAGCATGTCATGAAATCATGACAAGTTCTATCTCCTTGGACTTTACTACTTTTTGATCATGAAAATTCGTCATGTCGCAAAATTGTGACATTTCGTACAATCTGGCTGCCTCCTTGCTTCCTCCTCGTGAAAATGCAACATGTCACGAAATCATGACAATTCTCTGCACTTGGTCCTTCCACCCCAATATGTCACAAAATCATGATGTTTCACTGTTGCTAGACTTCACCTCCATAAATGTCGTGAAATTGCGACATATTCTATGCCTTATGCTTTTGTTCAACTTTGTCGTGACCACGCAACACGTCACGATTTCACGACGTCTTTTGCATTTTGCTCCTTGTTCATTGTTCTATCGCGAAATCACTACGAGATTCATTTTCATCATCCTTTGCTTAGTTATGTCATGATTTTGTGACCTTTTCTTTGCGTTGTCTCCATTGACCATTTTCACCGCAATTTCGAAACACGTTGGAAAATTGCGACAACTTTCTTTTGACTTCTCTCTCCTCAATAGACCTGTGATAACGCAACATGTCGCGATATCATGAAAGTTTTAAACTGTGCCTTCCATGCTACTTTTTGTCCCGATATCGCCATATTCTTCGGACTAAGCTTTTTTTTGCATCAAAACCTATAAAGGAGTGAGAACTTCAACATCTTATGCATGAATAATCGACAATAAAAATAATGTGGCAAAAATGCCAACATTCTTGGCAACTGGTGGGGTATACAGTTATACTATATGCATGAAACCTAGGCATGAATCCATTGGGCAATAAAGTCAAAAAAAACTGAGAACAACAAGCTGGATGATGGGGTACATCTCGACGGACTATTGCAACAACTCTTGTTGATTTATTGAAAACTCAAGTAAATCTGTATTTGGCTTGGCTTACCAGGTGCTATAAAATAATCTCCATGAAAGCACTTGGGGTTGCAAAACAAAAATGAATGGAATGAACGAAGTGAGGACTATGGAATGAAAATAGTAAATGATGGAATGGTGGAATGATGGAAAATGAAGGAACAACAGTGACAGATATAGTAACAGAGTGCTTCTGTGCTACCAGCTACGGGGATGGAAATAATGAATAATGGAATGGAAGTGGAAGGGATGATGAGAACTTCGGATAAATGCTAAAATGACAATGAAATTAGAAGAAAAGGAAAAGAAGAAACGAGAATATCGGAAAGGGAAAAAGAAACAACAACAGTGGCTTGATTACTTGCAGAAGAAAAAGGAGTAGGAGAAGAAGGGAATGAAGAGGGGAAGGAAGAAATTGAAAAAAGCCACTATCTATTAGGAAGGAAGAAGAAAAAAGAAAGAAATACATGCCTGCGGGCTCGCATGCAAAAAGAGCCAAAGTTGACAGGGAAAACAATACTTTTTTTTCTTTTTTTGTTTTTTGTTTTTTTTGTTTTTTTTTTTTTTAGAGGTAACTCCTGAATTAGTTGTGAACTTTTGGGAAAGACACGAACCCAAACATGGTTATGTATCCTGGATCCTAGACCTTTGACAAACACTCAGTAGACTCCTGGTTGATGATCAACTCAGAGTCACCAAAGATTTACAACTGTTGTACTCCAAGTGTTCCAGCCATCTTGAAACCTAGGCATGATCGTTCAGTCCCAGTGTTAATGCCATTTCTGTATTGTGCTCCACAAAAATAGAGCTGATATGGCAGAGAGTATTGATCAACTTGATCAGGAGGCAACTTGACTTCAACCTCTTCAGGATTTGTAATGGAGTAACATCCAATCTCAATTTCTATCATGGCATTAAAATTGAGCATTGAAAACTCATCCTCCAAATCAGGATCCTCCAACTCTTCAGTTATCATATGAATAGCATTTTTGGACTTTTCTTCTTCTTCTATCTTCTCAATATGAAAATTAGAAGGCTTTTGATTATAGATCTGGACTTGTATTCCTTTTAAAGGAATCTCCAAGTGAGAATAATCTAGAGCAAGGTAGCCTCCCAACTTTGCAGTAAACTCTCTGGATAAGTACATACTGAAATACGATTCTAGATCAACCACAACTATCTCCTGAATGACTGTAATCTAAGGCATAGTGTGTAAAACAATTGGGACATCCTTGATTACACCCACTATTTTCATTGGAGTCCCATCTAACTGCAAGACTCCAGGGCTACTTCTTGTATATTCCATTCCCATCGCTTCACAAACTGCCTTTGGCATGACAGTTGTCGTGGCACCAGAATCGATCAGGCAATCATGTACAATCCAACCCTCTATCCTGAGTGACATAAAATGGGGGTGGTCTATTCCTTCCAGAGGCTAAAGAAGTTAAAATTTGAGCCATAACTACCTAGGCTAGAACTTTGCCCTTACTTTGTATAGTCTTCAGGGATTCCTATAAGAGATTTACCTGTCCAGGCAACTATAAGGTGTCATACAAACTTACCTTAGCTGGTATCCATTTGAGTTCTTCAACAATATTATACTCCATGGAGATCTGTTACTTCCCTCCACTAGCAGATTCAAATTTGCTTTTATATTGCTGGGTAGCCTCCACTTGTTGTCGTTTGGTCAATGATGGATACCGCAACGTCTCTTTGGCTTGCTCCTTTGTTTCTGCTTGTAGCTGGGAAGTAGAAGCTTGTTCCTTCTCTTTTACTGGTGGTGGAAGTGGATCCTTTGACAAAAAAGGTGATTGTTGTTGTGCTAGGTAATCATGAACCTTTGTTGGCATTTGCTGCTTCGTTGCTTGTATAGGAGGTACTTTCAATGGCTCCATCTTAGCCGGATCTACCAACATTGGTTTCTTGCCACTGTGTGTCAGTATTGCTATATGTTCCTCTAGATACTCCATGGAATTAAGATCCACCTCTCAAATCATGTTTACATGGCTCCCTGTAAGAACTTGCAAATAATTTTGGTGGACCATGCAAGTGGACAAATCATGTGGGTCATTACAGGAAGAACACCAGTAAGATGGCTCATGTGAAGCATATTGAGTCTCTAACAATTCTATTTATGTTTTAATGAGATTGGACAAGTTCTAGTGAGGACTTGTTGAGAAAATTTGAGGTAAGTCTAGAGAAGACTTGTGGATAGATTTGTGTGAGCTTTTGTGGAAGCTTACAATAGAGTTTGAGAATAGATATTGAGAGCATATTTGGATAAGTTATAGTGAGGACTTATTGAGCATATTGGACAAGTTCTAGAGAGGACTTGTGGATAGATTAGTGTGAGATTTTGTTGAAGCTTACAAGGTATATTTGAGATAAGTCTTTGAGAAGACTTGAGAGCAGAGTTGATTGTTTGATTTGTTCAAAACTTGAGTTAAGGTTTGGGGCAGATCTAGTAGAGTTGATTTAAAATTAAATCAAGCTTTGTGTTAAGGCTTGAGGAAAAATATTGAGGATATATTTGTGCTAGATCGAAGGAATATTTTTAGTAAATATCATAGGACAGAGATTGAGGATATATTTGTGCTAGACCAAAGGACTATGTTTAGTGCAGATCAAAGGACAAATATTGAGCAGATTTGTGCTAGACTGAAGGACCGTGTTTAGTACAAATTTGAGGATAGAGTTTGGTGCAGATTTAAGGATAGGTTTATGCCAGACTAGAGATAGATATTGAGTAAATTTATGCAAGATTGAAGGATTTTATTTAGTGTAAATTTGATACATAGCTTTGAAGGTGATAAATTATAGGGGATGATAGTCTCCAGTGGATAGAGATCCATTATCCAGTGCAGTGAGGAAAGGTGTCTTCAGTGGATAGAGATCCATTTAGCTAGAGTAGTGGGGGAAGCAATTCTTATAGAAGATCACCAATCAGAGCTAAGGAGAAAGAGTTCTCCTATGGATAGAGATCCATGAACTTGATTAGGATATTGGTGTCTCCTTTGGATAGCGGTCCATAAATTTTGTAATAGGGAAAGGATTACCAAGAGATTGATTGAGAAAAATTTAGTGAAAGTTTTTCTTTGTGGAGTAGCCCACATTGGGTGAACCACGTTAAATTGGTGTCTCTATTTTGTGTGGTGATTTTTGTATTGCTTTTATTACTGATGTTGATATTGCTATCTATACATTGCATAATATTGATTGGGAAAGAAAACTAAATAGTGGTTTTATACTATTCACCTCCCCTATCAATATAAGCTTGTGTTCTTCAATTGGTATCAGAGTGGGTTCCTTCGAAAGAGATTAACAACGTCAAGGAAAATATTTCAAGAACACAATGAATTCTAAGAATGGATGCTTAAATAATTCAACACCAATATTTTATGGAAGCGATTATATTTTGGAGTATGAGAATGAAGGTTCACCCGATGACACTTGGCAATGAAATTTGGGAAGTAGTTGAAAATGGATACATACCACTAGTTGATCCACCTATAGATAAGGAATTTAAGATTCTACAACATTACAATTCAAAAGCAATGAATGTAATTTTGAGATATTTACATAGAAAACAATTCACAAAATTTATGCATTGTAAAGATGCAAAAGAAATTTGGGATAAGTTGCAAAGCATATATGAAGGAGATAAAAGTGTCAAAAAGGTAAAGATATGAAATATCAAAGGATAGTTTGAATAATTAAGAATGAAGGATGAGGAAAACATTAGTACTTATCTACTTCAAGTAGATGAAGTTGTTAACGCCATGCAAGGACTTAGACTTGAGATTGAAGAATCTGATATTTATGATAAGATCTTAACATCTCTTACAAAAAGGTTTAGTGAAAAGATATCTACTATAGAAGAATAAAAATATGGTGATTCTTTGACAAGAGTTATGTTACTCAGTATTCTTACAACTTTTAACATAAGAACAAAAGAGGAACCTAATATCTATAATTAAGAAGCCTTCAAAGCTACTAAGAAGACAAAGAGTAAAAAGTTAGATTCAAGCAATGAGTCATCCAGTGATGAAGAAGCTAATTATTGCAGAAGGAATAAGAATTCAAGAAGATTTAAAAATGCAAAATTTGTTAGATGTTTTAATTGTAGAAATTATAGTCACTATGCAACTAATGTTGGATATTTTGAGTCCCTAAGTTAAAGTTGTCATTGATGTCACCGGATAAAGTCATCATTAATAATCAAGGAATTCAACAAGAAACTATTGGTCATGAATCTACCACAGGAAAGGATTTTACGTGAAATGCGCCCTAGACCCGGCCAACATTGAAAGGCTGGGAGAAAGAAATGTCTCCCAGACCAATCTCCAGAGAGGGTTGGTTCCCTTACTAAATCTAAGCTTGATGAAGACTAGAGTTACTAGAAAGGAATTGGAAATATGCAGAAAGAAATGAGAAATTACAGAAAGAGATGGGAAATATGGCTAAGGCCAAATTTATATGATCGGGGAAAGAAACTCAGCAAGAATTTAACCTCAAGCGTATGAACAACATATAATAATAGAATACAACATAATCCACTTACGACCTTGCGCAGACAACCTTCAGGATTGCATTCTAGAACTCACTTCCTCATTTGCAATATTCAAACTCAGATACAGAATTGAAATCTAATAGTAGATTAGAAAGACGAGCATAACTAAGAAATACATGAAATAGAAGGAAATCACATAGAAAGACGTTTGCAAAATCAGAGGCCAAATATCTTTCATTCATGCAAAGAACTTGAAAGCTTTCATGCAACCTGTCTCTCAAACTCCCAATAATTGTTCTGGAGAAGTACATTGATATTTATAGAAGTCTTGCTTCTCTACAACATTTAAAATATGCAACGAACCTCCTCGAGATCTACAAAATGTGCAACAAAAACAAGGAAATGATCCCCTTAAACCAGCCTTGGAGAAACCAGAAATTAACTGAAATAAGGAACCGGTCGTCTTCATTAAATGGTCGTTCTTGAAACATGCTTGAACCGTTAGAAAAATCATGAAAAAAAGCTTTGAATAATGGGGCATCTTCAATTCTGGTGGCTTGGACACGTTCTTCTATCTTGTATACATTGGAAAGCAGCAAAACATTTAATTCTGGAGTGCTTTTAATTCTTGAAAATCGTAATGCTTCATCGAGCTGTTTGAACTGCTTTCTGGCATGAAACTATAATGGGTCGCAAAAACGTGACAGGTCATGATTTCGTGACGTATTTTTGCTCCATACACTTTGTCACTTTGGGACCACGAAAACCAACCATGTCACAAAATCATGATGTATTCGGCTCTTTGTTCTCCTTTGTCACCTAAGGTCATGAAAACATGACATGTCACAAAATCGTGACGTTCTCTACTATTCTTCTCTTTCTCCGCTCTATTTCCGTGAAACTATGACCTGTCACGAAATCGCGACGTTCTTTCCCAATTTTGTCTCTTCGTTGCTTCGAACCGTGAAAATGCGACAAGGCACGATTTCGCTACACCCTTCTCTCTTTTGGCTGTGTCTTCCTAGTACGTCGCAAAAATGCAACACTCTTCACCATGTCACGAAAACTTCACCATGTCGTGAAATCGCTACTTCTTCTACCTTCTGTGCCCTTCTCTTCTGTATACCTATGAAACTGCAACATGTTGCGATTTCGCGATAGTTTTCTCTTGCCTTGTACGGTCCAGCTCTCAACCTGCAAAAACATGACACTCTTGCCTCAAGTGGTTCTTTAATCTTCAGCATGTCACGAAATCATGACAAGTTCTATCTCCTTGGACTTTACTGCTTTTCAATCGTGAAAATTTGTCATGTCATGAAATCGTGACATTTCGTACAATCTGGCTACCTCCTTGCTTCCTCCTCGCAAAAACGCGACATGTCACGAAATCGTGATAATTCTCTGCACTTGGTCCTTCCACCCCAATATGTCACGAAATCATGACGTTTCACTTGTTGTTGGACTTCACCTCCACAAATGTCATGAAATCGCGACGTATTCCATGCCTTATGCTTTTGTTCAACTTTGCCGTGACCACGCAACACGTCGCGATTTCGTGACGTCTTTCGCATTTTTCTCCTTGTTCATTGTTCTATCATGAAATCACTACGAGATTCATTGTCATCACCCTTTGCTTAGTTATGTCACGATTTCGTGACCTTTTCTCTGCGTTGTCTCCATTGACCATTTTGACCGCGATTTCGGAACACATCACGAAATCGCGACAACTTTGCTTTTGACTTCTCTCTCCTCAATAGACCCATGATAACGTGACATGTCATGATATCACGATGGTTTTGAACTGTGCCTTCCATGCTACTTTTTGTCGTGATATCGCGACAGTCTTCGGACTTAGCTTTTTTTTGCATCAAAACCTGTAAAGGAGTGAGAACTTCAACATCTTATGCATGAATAATCAACAATCAAAATAATGTGGCAAAAATGCCAACATTCTTGGTGGCTCATGGGGTATACAGTTCTGCTGTATGCACGAATCCCAGGCATGAATCCATTGGGCAACAGAGTCAAGAAAAATTGAGAACAACAAGCTGGCTGATGGGGTACATCTCGACGGACTGCTGCAACAACTCTTGCTGATTTATTGAAAACTCAAGTAAATCTGTATTTGGCTTGGCTTACCAGGTGCTATAAAAGAATCTCCATGAAAGCACTTGGGGTTGCAAAATAGAAATGAATGGAATGAACGGAGTGAGGACTATGGAATGGAAATAGTAAATGATGGAATGGTGGAATGATGGAAAATGAAGGAACAACAGTGACAGATACAGTAACAGAGTGCTTCTGTGCTACCAGCTACGGGGATGGAAATAATGAATAATGGAATGGAAGTGGAAGGGATGATGGGAACTATGGATAAATGCTAAAATGACAATGAAATTAGAAGAAAAGGAAAAGAAGAAACGGGAATATCGGAAAGGGAAAAAGAAACAACAGCAGTGGCTTGATTACTTGCAGAAGAAAAAGGAGTAGGAGAAGAAGGGAATGAAGAGGGGAAGGAAGAAATTGACAAAAGCCACTATCTATTGGGAAGGAAGAAGAAAAAAGAAAGAAAT
Source organism: Wollemia nobilis (assembly GCA_028583015.1). Lineage (NCBI taxonomy): Eukaryota > Viridiplantae > Streptophyta > Pinopsida > Araucariales > Araucariaceae > Wollemia > Wollemia nobilis. Next base: position 9,457,811 of record JAQPPZ010002937.1, on the reverse strand, counting down.
ACGTACCTGCGGGCTCGCATGCAAAAAGAGCCGAAGTTGACAGAGGAAAACAATACTTTTTTTTTTCTTTTCTGTTTTTTTTTTTTTTTTTTAGAGGTAACTCCCGAATTAGTTGTGAACTTTCGGGAAAGACATGAACCCAAACACGGTTCTGTCTCCTGGATCCCAGACCTTTGACAGACACTCAGTAGACTCCTGGTTGATGATCAGCTCAAAGTCACCAAAGATTTGCAACTGCTGTACTCCAAGTGTCCCAGCCATCTTGAAACCTAGGCATGATCGTTCAGTCCCAGTGTTAACGCCATTTTTGTATTGTGCTCCATCAAAATAGAGCTGATCTGGCAGAGAGTCTTGACCAACTTGATCAGGAGGCAACTTGACTTCAACCTCTTCAGGCTTCATAATGGAGTAACATCCAATCTCAGTTTTGATCATGGCATTAAAATTGAGCATTGAAAACTCATCCTCCAAATCAGGATCCTCCAACTCTTCAGTTATCATATGAATAGCATTTTTGGACTTTTCTTCTTCTTCTATCTTCTCAATATGAAAAGTAGAAGGCTTCTGATTATAGATCCGGACTCGTCTTCCTTTGAAAGGAATCTCCAAGTGAGAATAATCCAGAGCAAGGTAGCCTCCCAACTTTGCAGTAAACTCTTTGGATAAGCACATACTAAAATACGGTTCTAGATCAACCACAACTATCTCCTGAATGACTGTAATCTGAGGCATAGTGTGTAAAACAATTGGGACATCCTTGATTACACCCACTATTTTCACTGGAGTCCCATCTAACTGCAAGACTCCAGGGCTACTTCTTGTATATTCCATTCCCATCGCTTCACAAACTGCCTTTGGCATGATAGTTGTCATGGCACCAGAATCGATCAGGCAATTATGTACAATCCAACCCTCCATCCTGAGTGACAGATAAAATGGGGGTGGTCTATTCCTTCCAGAGGCTAAAGAAGTTAACGTTTGAGCCATAACTACCTGGGCTGGAACTTTCCCCTTACTTTGTATAGTCTTCAGGGATTCTTGTAAGAGATTTACTTGTCCAGGCAACTGTAAGGTGTCATACAAACTTACCTTAGCTGGTATCCATTTGAGTTCTTCAACAATATTGTACTCCATGGAGATCTGTTCCTTCCCTCCACTAGCAGATTCAAATTTGCTTTTATATTGTTGGGTAGCCTCCACTCGTTGTCGTTTGGTCAATGATGGATACTGCAACGTCTCTTTGGCTTGCTCCTTTGTTTCTATTTGCAGCTGGGAAGTAGAAGCTTGTTCCTTCTCTTTTACTGGTGGTGGAAGTGGATCCTTCGACAAAAAAGGTGATTATTGTTGCGCCTGGGAATCATGAACCTTTGTTGGCATTTGCTGCTTCATTGCTTGTATAGGAGGTACTTTCAATGGCTCCATCTTAGCCGGATCTACCAACATTGGTTTCTTTCCACTGCATGTCAGTATTGCTATATGTTCCTCCAGAGACTCCACGGAAGTAAGATCCACCTCTCGAATCATGTTTACACGGCTCCTTGTAAGAACTTGCAAATAATTTTGGTGGACCATGCAAGTGGACTCATCATGTGGGTCATTGCAGGAAGAACACCAGTAAGATGGCTCATGTGAAACTTCAGAAGGGCTAGCCTCTTCACTTACCAGAATTGCTGAGTTCCTTTCAGGTGCTTTCTCCATAGCCTTGCTAGGAGCAGGTTGTTCTCTAGTTACTGTCGACATAAATCTTCGTGGCTGATAATTCCTTTCCGCCTCTCTCTGTTCCATAGATGTCACCTTGTCAGTGAGAGATCTCATAGTCGACTGAATTTCTTGTAACATAGCCAATTGAGGATCTGGGCTTGAGGACACAGGAGGTGCCAATAAAGGTAATGGAACCTGTGGGGAAGAAAATGCAGGAATTGGAAGTGGAGGGACTAACCATGGAATGCTCGGTGCAGGCAACTGGGGAATAGTTGGAGCAAGAAGCTGAGGAACTGGAATAGGTGCAATTTGAGGCACACTTGAGCTCCATGATGGGGTAGGATACATAGATGGCATGGGTTGTGGAAGTGAACCAGAGTACAAATACTTAGGAAGATCAGGTATAATAGGCATTGTTACCTTTGGAGGAAGTCTACCTATAGCAATCAAATCAGCTTTCGCCTTTAATGCTTGTTCGAACAACTCTGGAAATGTAGTCACGTTGGACTACCGGAAAACCCAACCGATGTCTGTGTTGAATGCTCTGAGGTAATAAAATGCAGCTAGCTCATCAGCAGGCGAAGACCATCAGGAATCCTCTGCCAGGTTCTGGTAAATCTGACATTGAAATCAGCTATCTCTTCTTGCGGGTGCCTCTGGATTGCGTTAAACTGATGCAATAATGAAAATGGATCAGCCTGTTCATGAAAATTCTTAACTAACAGTTCTCCTAGCTGATCCCATGATGTAATGGTGCCTGGTTGCAACGTTCGGTACCAATACAACAATTTTCCTCTCAAGGACAACACTAACAACTTTACCATCACATCTTCATCAGTTATATCATGGATGGCCGCCAAAGAAGCTACATCATTAATATGTTCATATGCAGTCTTACCCGTACCATCATAGGTCGGCAAAACTTTCAAAGCAGCCTAGGGAACTAGATTCTGAGCCTACAAATTCAAGGCTCCTAAACTATTCCATGCCAAGAACTTCTTGGGTTGAGGATACTGGGCCATTGGGACTAGTGGATGTGACTGAGAAGACGAAAAACTAGTAACAATACCAGAGGTTTGTGTGAATATGGCAGATGATGCAAACGATGGGGAAACCAACCTAGAATGTTCACCTCTTTTTGTGCTGTCAAGTTCAAAAAACTCAACAAGATCTTCAACTTTTTTGGACTTTGATCTCGTGATCATGAAGTACAGCTTTCACTGCATCCACGTTCAGAGATTTCTGGGTACTGCAGAGTCACCAAATGTTCTAACTATATGGCATGAAGGCGAACATTAAACCCTCAATACTATGGGATCTTTCTAAGACAAAAACAGTTTGTCCCACCGGGCGTGCCAAAAACTATTGGTCACGAATCTACCACAGGAAAGGATTTTACGTGAAATGCGCCCTAGACCCGACCAACATTGAAAGGCTGGGAGAAAGAAATGTCTCCCAGACCAATCTCCAGAGAGGGCTAGTTCCCTTACTAAATCTAAGCTTGATGAAGACTAGAGTTACTAGAAAGGAATTGGAAATATGCAGAAAGAAACGGGAAATTACAGAAAGAGATGGGAAATATGGCTAAGGCCGAATTTATATGATCGGGGAAAGAAACTCAGCAAGAATTTAACCTCAAGCGTATGAACAACATATAATAATAGAATACAACATAATCCACTTACGACCTTGCGCAGACAACCTTCAGGATTGCATTCTAGAACTCACTTCCTCATTTGCAATATTCAAACTCAGATACAGAATTGAAATCTAACAACAGATTAGAAAGACGAGCATAACTGAGAAATACATGAAATAGAAGGAAATCACACAGAAAGACGTTTGCAAAATCAGAGGCCAAATATCTTTCATTCATGCAAAGAACTTGAAATCTTTCATGCAACCTGTCTCTCAAACTCCCAATGATTGTTCTGGAGAAGTACATTGATATTTATAGAAGTCTTGCTTCTCTATAGCATTAAAAATATGCAACGAACTTCCTCGAGATCTACAAAATGTGCAACAAAAACAAGGAAATGATCCCCTTAAACCAGCCTCGGAGAAACCAGAAATTAACTGAAATAAGGAACCGGTCGTCTTCATTAAATGGTCGTTCTTGAAACATGCTTGAACCGTTAGAAAAATCATGAACAGAAGCTTTGAACAATGGGCGTCTTCAATTCTGGTGGCTTGGACACGTTCTTCTATCTTGTATACATTGGAAAGCAGCAAAACATTTAATTCTAGAGTGCTTTTAATTCTTGAAAATCGCAATGCTTCATCGAGCCGTTTGAACTGCTTTCTGGCACGAAACTATAATGGGTCACGAAAACGCGACAGGTCATGATTTCACGACGTATTTTTGCTCCATACACTTTGTCACTTTGGGACCGCGAAAACCAACCATGTCGCAAAATCATGACGTATTCGGCTCTTTGTTCTCCTTTGTCACCTGAGGTCGTGAAAACGTGATGCATCGCGAAATCGTGACGTTCTCTACTATTCTACTCTTTCTCCGCTTTGTTTTCGTGAAACTATGACTTGTCACGAAATCACGACGTTCTTTCCCAATTTTGTCTCTTCGCTGCTTTGAACCGTGAAAACGTGACAAGGCACGATTTCGCTACACCTTTCTCTCTTTTGGTTGTGTCTTCCTAGTATGTCACAAAAATGCAACACTCTTCACCATGTCATGAAAACTTCACCATGTCACGAAATCGCTACTTCTTCTACCTTCTATTCCCTTCTCTTCTGTATACCCTTGAAACTGCAACATGTTGCGATTTCGTGATAGTTTTCTCTTGCCTTGTACGGTCCAGCTCTCAACCTACGAAAACATGACACTCTTGCCTCAAGTGGTTCTTTAATCTTTAGCATGTCGCGAAATCGTGACAAGTTCTATCTCCTTGGACTTTACTACTTTTTGACCGCAAAAATTTGTCATGTCACGAAATCGTGACATTCCATACAATCTGGCTGCCTCCTTGCTTCCTCCTTGTGAAAACGTGACATGTCACAAAATCGCGACAATTCTCTGCACTTGGTCCTTCCGCCCCAATATGTCATGAAATCACGACGTTTCACTGTTGCTGGACTTCACCTCCACAAATGTCATGAAATCATGACGTATTCTATGCCTTATGCTTTTGTTCAACTTTGCCGCGACCACGCAACACGTCGCGATTTCGTGACGTCTTTCGCATTTTGCTCCTTGTTCATTGTTCTGTCATGAAATCGCTACGAGATTCATTGTCATCATCCTTTGCTTAGTTATGTCACGATTTCATGACCTTTTCTCTGTGCTGTCTCCGTTGACCATTTTGACCGTGATTTCGAAACACGTCGTGAAATCGCGACAACTTTGCTTTTGACTTCTCTCTCCTCAATAGACCCGCGATAATGCGACATGTCGCGATATCATGACGGTTTTGAACTGTGCCTTCCATGCTACTTTTTGTCGCGATATCGCGATAGTCTTCGGACTTAGCTTTTTTTTGCATCAAAACCTGTAAAGGAGTGAGAACTTCAACATCTTATGCATGAATAATCAACAATCAAAATAATGTGGCAAAAATGCCAACAAGAAACAAAGGGGTCAAAATGGTTATTTGATACCCAATAAGAAGGCCAAAATATCAAGAGAATCAGTGCAGAAAATAGAAGTTAAAAAGGAGATATAATATTTATTTTATAAGTAAATATTTATAATTCTCATTATAATATTTTATAAAGAAAAGTGGGTTTTATAAAGTTTAAATATATTTTGTAAACCCAAAGGTTGGGTTTAATACAAAAGGAATTCGAAGCATTTATAATATCTACCGACGTCATGGAAGATAACATGGAGAGTTTTGACATCTTCAAATTAATGGAGGAAGCATATAAATACAATGACCAATGTCCAAATTAATTATTCTTGCTCGAAATTAAAATATTGGCATGCAAATAAGAGCTCGTGAGTTTTTATGAAAGTTGTGATAGCAAAGCATTTAAAGGAGGAATATTTAATGGTCGAAGTCACATAAGAAAACATGGCCTAGTGGTATTTTAGGAAGCGCAAAAGCGCTAGCTTGTGAGAGGGTTTATGTTCGAACCTCGATGGGTGCATCATGAGTTGTGTTGGTTAAGGCATCCATGATGCACGTTATTTTGCCCAAGGTAGAAGGTGTTAGGAGATTAATAAGCACATGGTGCTTCGTTAATCACAAACTAGCACGTAGCTTGTGTGATGACTTTGACCGTGGCTAAGGTGCACATTGTGGGTAAGGTTGAGGGTTCGATTCCCTCCAAAAATGAGGTAAATATTTTTGCATTAAAGTTTGTTATTTGCCTAAGTTGGGAGGTATAAGGTTTGATTAATGGAATTTTTTGGTAAGGTTGCTTTGTAGAAAAGTGGTGGTTCTTGAGAATTATCATTTGGAGCTATAAGAGGATTTCTGGTTTTAATTTTTAATAAAGTCTTAAATTGCTATATTGATTTTTGGAGGATTAAGACTTTGTGGGTATTGTGTTAATTTGAATTAAGGGTTTTTATGATTATTGTGAGGGTGTTGATTATTAATTAAGTTGGAGTGATAAGGTGTAATTTTGATATTGTTTTGTGTTATGTTGTGTTGAGAAAATTATCTTCTAACCCTTATTGATATTGGCAAAGAAGTAATTGTGAGTGTGGCATATTTATGAGATCAACTCCTTGTCAAGCAAAATGGTATGGGCAAATTCTTATTTGGTTGAGTTGGTTGTTTGAAAATAAAGTTTGGAGTGAAAAGGATTTGATTAGGGATTCATTTTAAAAAGTGTTTGAGTAACTATTTCAATTCTTTCTAAAATTAAGAGTTGTGGTTAAAACCTTGTTTGATAAGCATTGTTGTTGAAGCCATTGGGTGTGTGAAGAACTTGAGTTAGAAAAGAACATGAGTATCATTGTTATGTGAATATTGTTTTATGAGCATTGTTATTGAAGTGATTTGTTGTGCAAAGAACTTGAATTAGGGTAAGAACATGAGTATCATTGTTATGTGAGATTTGTTTTTGAGCATTGTTGGAATATTTTGAGTTGGTGATTACATGCTTGGACTAGGGTTTGTAAGAAATGGTTGTTTCTTTGAGTAATTGATTGAGTAGAGTTGATTGAATCCTATTCAAGTGTATGTATGAAGTGATTGTTCAAGTTACATAAAACAAACTATCTTATATTCTGATTTGAGTTGAGAAAGTGATTGAGCTTTGAGTATAGAACATATTGAGTCTAACAATTCTCTTTATAATTCTATGATATTGATTTGAGTTGAGAAAGTGATTTAGCTTTGAGTATAGAACATATTGAGTCTCTAAAAATTATCTTTATGCTTCTATGATATTTATTTGAGTTGATAGAGTGATTGATTATAGAACATATTGAGTCTCTAACAATTCTATATATGTTTCTATGAGATTGGGCAATTTTTGTGTGGACTTGTTAAGGAGATTTGAGGCAAGTATTTGAGAAGACTTGTGGACTAATTTTGTGTGAGATTTTGTGGAATATTAAAATACAAATTTGGTTAAGTCCTAGAGAGGACTTATTGAGTAGATTTGGATAGGTTTTGAGTGGAACTGTAGAGAATTTTTGAGCAAGTTCTAGAGAGGACTTGTAGAGTAGAGTTGAGCAAGTTCTAGAGAAGACTTGTGGATATATTGGTGTGAGATTTTATGGAAGCTTACAAGGTAGATTTGAGACAAGTCTTTGAGAAGACTTGAGAGTAGAGTTGATTGATTTGTTCAAACCTTGAGTTAAGGTTTGGGGTAGATCCAACAGAGTTGAGTCAAGTATTGAGTTAAGGCTTGAGGACAGAGATCAAGAACAGATTTGTGCTAGACCGATTGGACTATGTTTAGTACAAATTTGAGAGTAGATTTTGGTGCATATTTGAGGACAGGTTTGTGCCAGACCAAAAATAGAGATTAAGTAGATTTGTGCTAGACTGAATGGACTGTGTTTAGTGTAGATTTGAGTGGACTTATTGACCAGACTTGTGCTAGACCTACTATACTGTGTTTAGTACAAGAGTTGAGAAAAAATGTGCTATACCAACTGGACTATGTTTAGTATAGAATTGAGACATATCTTTGGAGGTGACTAAGTAGAGAGAACAATAGTCTCCAATGGATAGAGATCCATTATCTAGGATAGTGAGGACAGGTATTCTGAGTGAGGACAAGAGTCTTTAGTGGAGAGATATCCACAAGCCAATGCAGTGGAGGTAGTAATATTCTATAAGATCACCATACAAAGTATAAGATAGGGAGTTCTCTTGTGGATAGATATCTACAAACCAAATTTAGGGGATCAACATCTCCTCTGGAAAAATGTCCATAAATATTGTAATTGGGAAGGATTGCCAAGAGATTAATTTAGAAAATGTTAGTGAAATATTTTCCCTGTGGAAGTAGCCATATTTGGGTGAACCACATTAAATTGGTCTCTATTGTGTATGATGTTTTGTGCATTGCTTTTATTACTGCTATTGATACTACTATCTATACATTGCATAATATTGATTTGGAAAGAAAAGTAAAAAGTTCTATTATACTGTTCACCCCCCTCTAAGTATAAGCTTGTGTTATTCAACTGATTGTGAAGAAGCTAAAAATAATAATGATGAAGAAAAATAGGACCATAAAAATAGGGAATAAAAAAGAAACATGTACCAAAAAAAAGGCAAGGATGGAAAAGGCAAACAAGGAAAGAAGTTCATTCAAATACAAAAGAGGAGCTACTATGCAGATAAGGCAAGTAAGTACTCAAGTGATAGTGATAAGAGTTTTTCAAACAATGATAAATATGAAGTCCTATTTTTTATTGAAGAAAAAAAAGTAGTTAATAAAGGGTCACCAATAATTCTCGAATGTTTTAGATGTGGTAATTTTGGACATCTTGAAGATAGTTGTACAAGGAATGGTTTTAGTCTCAGTGATGATGAATATGAATATACACTTTAAGTACAAGAAGAAAATATTCTAATGACACTAGAAGAAGAAGGAGGTGATCCTACAAAATACAAGTCATAAAAGAATGAAGATGTTCTCAAAGACAAACAAATAGAGGAAGAATCAGAAAAAGGAGGATTTGATCTTGAGGGAGAGCTTATTTATGCTCTTAAAACTTTAAAGAAGGTAAGAAAGTAAAACTCCCAACTTGAGTTTCAGTTTCAATAATGTGATGACGAGAGAGGAAATATTATAGAGGATCTAATCAAGTCAATAACTAATACAAAGAAGTTCAAGGATAATTTAGAAGCAAAGGTCTTAGAATGTGAAAATTTAGAATAAGAAGTAGCTCTACTAAGAGAAGAATTAGAAATATTCAAGGATAAGATACACAAGTTTAGAAAGAGCTCAAATAATTTGGATAAGATGATCAAGGTACAAAGAAGGTCAACCAGGATTATGCATAAGAGGTTGGACCCAAAATGTACTTGTAAAAAAATGGTGAATCCTAATCAAAATCAAGGCAAATACTTAGCAAATCAAATCAATCATCTTCACAACAAAATTTAAGGGTATTTTAAGCTCTAAAAAGTAAGGTAATATTTGAGATAAATTTTTACCTATTATATCACATTATAACTTCATAAAAAACCATCGTTAGATCATGATTGAAAAGAGCTTTCCAACGAGTACAAATATGCCTATGTTTGGATATATATTGTGGAAAATTGACCTTAATAAAATATTGATCTTGAAAATTTTAGGTGAATGGGCTGACATCGAGGGTCCTTATATTCGCCAATTTCTAATTTTGGAAAACCTTATATTCACCCGATTTATGAATATTCACCACTATGCATAACCTTGAGGTCAACAAATAAAACAAGTCTTGGTTTTGAAGAGGTTCAAAATAAAAAAGAAGATGAGTCAACCTCAAGTTCTTAAGAAGAAGAAACTTCTGAAGAAGATAGTATAAGAAAAAGTGAGACATCTGAGGAAGAGTTGGATAATAGAATATTCAACAAGGGAAGGAATAATGCACAAAGAAGAAACAGATGGAATAGGAACCACCATAGAGAAAAATAGACTAAGATACCAATGATTTCAAGGCAAGGAAATTTTAATGGATGATGTTTCTCATGTCATAGATTTGGGCACATGGCTTCTTAGTGCAAGACACATGAAAGAAAAGAATATGGGACCCTCAAAAGTAGGTAAAATTTTCATGGGTATTTCTACTTATGTAATCAGTTTGGTCACAAGGCAATGAATTGCAAGGTACATGATAGGAATAAATATGGATTCACCAAGAGAAATCCCAAGACACTTGCACATCCAAGGAATAATGACATTAAGTGTTATAAGTGAAATAATGATGGACATACATAAAAGTGGTGTAGAGTAGATATTCTAGAATCAAGCATGAACAGGAACAAGAACAAGAACATGGACATGAACAGGAACAAATAAAGGAATCATAAGGATCAGATTTGAATGAAAGAGGACAAAGGTAAAGACCAGTGCTTGTTGGGAGTAGAAATAATCCTACCCCAGAATTAACCACCTTAAGAGGAGGTGGGGGAGGGGCTAATCTAAGATACTTATTCTTAGCCTCGTGCCCCAAAGGTGACCCTTTGCCATTGATGTCAAAGGAGGAGAGATTTGAGTAAGAAGGAGAGATTTGATTTAAGGAGAGAGCATTGAGTCAGGGGGAGCAATTTCCCAAGGTGAGCATAAAAATAAAAAGTTCAAGTTTTGGTAAAAAGAATTTGGGTTACCATCAATGAAAAATGGGGATATTGTTGGAAATTTTGAGTATATGATTTTTCATTGATGTCAAGAGTGAGTGGTCATTGATGTCAAGATTTCAGCACTAGTCAATGGCAATTTTAGTGGGCAACATCAGTTTTAGGTTATCCAATTTTAGTTGATCAAGACCCAGTTCCAGAAGTCAGATGTGGTCCAAAGTGCAAAGAAAAAGCCCAAGTGAATAATATTATAATAATTATTTATAATATTATAAAAGGAATATTAAATTAATTAATATAATTTTATTAAATTAATTTACTTAACTTTATGTTATTTAAATTAATTATTAATTAATTTAAATATTATATATATATATATATATATATTGTTAATTTTAAATAACCCTAAGATGTGTTATTAATTCGAATTATGAATTTGAATTCTAGCACCGACATGGGGAGTAAATTAACCATGTGTGTATAAAAATGGGATTACCCCACCTTAGCCAAAGTTACCAATGCCTTTGAATTAATTATGATGCTATGCAAGCTTATGCAAATCGTATTGTGCAAAGAGGATTTTAATTTTGATTTTTTTTAAAGTGCTTAAGAGGAGCAAAAAGTATGTGATCCATCAAGGAGGGAGTCTTGGTCACCAAGCACTCGTAGCATAGTTGACAATCGTAGCACATGCAAGTCGTGAGGGCAATGATTGATGCAGGTTTGAATCTGTGGGAGGACTTTTTATTTTGTGTTGAATTCGGTGACAAAAGAAGGTTTAAAGGGAAGGAAGTATTCCTTCCTTCACGTGGGCATCTATATCCCATGCGATGGGCACCAAAGTGCTAAGATGCTTGGTGCTTGGGGAGATGGTTGTTCGAATCACGCCGAAATCCTTTTGGGGAGATAACAAAGGTATGCATTAGTTGAGCACCAAAATTTTTAGAGGAATTAGTTGAGGTATTAAAAAATTAATTTTTTCATATTTTATTTGGCTTGTAAGGTTTTAGGGGAGTTATAAGGTTGATGCAAAATAAAATTTTGGTGTTATTTGCTTTAGTGTTTGAAAAGGGAAATAAAGGTGTTTTAGGAAGATTGTTTGAGGTTTTGTGGTGTTGGATATTATTTTATGTTGAATATTATAAGGTGTATCCAAGTAATTGTTTTTATGTATTGATTTGATGGATGTTAATTCCAAGAAGGAGAAATTAGGTATATTTGAGCTTTGATTATTTATGTGTTTAAGGAATATTTTACGAAAGTGTTGAAGTGGTATTATGTCATCTAATAATTGAAATTGGAAAGAAGAAAATTGTTATTGAGACAGGTTTTCTAAGGGCACTTCTACATCAAACAAAAAGGTATTGGCACATATTCATAGTGAGTGATTGTTGAATGTTGTGAATGCAAAATTGGAGTGAAAAGGATTATTTGGTAAGAATTGTTGAGTGTGTGTTGAATTAATACTTTAAGGTTATCTGAAATAAATATTTGTTGATAAAACCTTGTTTGATAAGCATTATTGTTGAGGTTATTAGTTGAGTGAACTTGAACTAGGGTTTGAAAAGATCATAAGTATCATTGTTATGTGATATTGGTTGATAAGCATTGTTGTTGAAGTAAGTGATTGAGTGAAGATATTTAACTAGGGTTTGCAAAGATCATTATTATCATTGTTATGTGAGATTGATTGATAAGCATTGTTCGAAACATTTGAGTGATTATTCATATGCTTGGGATAGGGTTTGTAAGCCAATATTAATTCATTGAGTGATTGGTTTAGTAGAGTTTCTTGAGCCTAGTCAAGTGGATGTGTCGATGTGATAGTTCAAGTTTTTCAAAACAAATTGTTCTATATTTTGAAATGATTTGAAAAAGAGGTTGAGTGTTGATGAAAGTAAAAAATATTGAATCTCTAACAATTCTCTATATGTTTCTATGATAAAAAGAGAGATTTAAAGTGATTGATATTTTGTGAGTGTGAAGCATATTGAGTCTCTAAAAATTCTCTATATGTTTATGTGATAAAAAGAGTGATTGAAAGTAATTGAGCATTGTCATGAATATGAAGCATATTGAGTCTCTAACAATTCTCTTTATGTTTCTATGATATTGGACAAGTTCTAGGGAGGACTTGTTGAGTAGATTTGAGGTAAGTCTAGAGAAGACTTGTGGACATATTTGTGTGATCTTTTGTGGAAGCTTACAATATATATTGAGAACAAATATTGAGAGCAGATTTGGATAAGTTCTAGTGAGGACTTATTGAGTAGATTAGACAAGTTCTAGAGAGGACTTGTGGATAGATTAGTGTGATATTTTTTGGAAGCTTACAAGGCATATTTGAGACAAGTATTTGAGAAGACTTGAAAGTAGATTTGATTGATTGATTTGTTCAAACCTTGAATTAATATTTGGGGCAGTTCTAGCAGAGTTGATTTGAGATTAAGTTAAGCTTTCTGTTAAGAATTGAGGACATATATTGAGGAGAAATTTGTGCTAGACCAAAGGAATGTGTTTAGTGTATATCAGAGGACAAAAAATTATTAGATTTGTGCTATACCAAAGGATCATTTTTAGTAAATATTTAAGGATAGAGTTTGGTGCAGATTTGAGGATAGGTTTGTGATAGATCAAAGGATTGTGTTTAGTGAAAATTTGAGACATAGCTTTGAAAGTGATAGAGTATAGAGGATGATAGTATCTAGTGTATAGAGATCCATTAGCCAAGGGATTGAGGACATGTGTCTTTAGTGGATAAATATCCATTTATCCTGAGCAGTGAGGGCAACAGTTCTTCCATAATATCACTAATCATATCTAAGGAGAAAGAGTTCTCCTATGGATAGAGATCCATGAACTTGATTAGGATATTTATGTATCCTTTGGAAAAATCTCCATCAGAAGACAAGTTAGAAAAAAATGAAGATGTTCTCAAAGATAAAAAAATAGAGGAAGAATAAAAAAAGGAGTTGATCTTGAGGGAGAGCTTATTTATGCTATTAAAAATTTAAAGAATATAAGAAAGCAAAAATCCCAAATTTAGTTTCAGATTCAAGAATTTGATGAAGAGAGAGGAAATATTATATAGGATGTAAACAAGTCAATAGCTAAGACAAATAAGTTCAAGGATAAGGTAGAAGCAAATGTCATATAATGTGAAAAGTTAGAACAAGAAGTAGCTCTACTAAGGGAAGAATTAGAAATATCCAAGGATAAGCTACACAAGTTTAGAAAAAGCTCAAAGAATTTGTATAATATGATCAATGTACAAATAAGGTCAACCAGGATTATGCATAAGGGGTTGGACCCAAAATGTACTTATAAAAAAATGGTGAATCCTAATCAAAATAAAGGTGAATCCTTACCAAATAAAATCAATAATTGTCACACCAAAATTTGGGGGTATTTTAAACTCTAAAAAGTAAGGTCATCTTTGAGGTAAATTTTTACCTATTATATCACCTTATAACTTAATAAAAACACAACCATTAGATCAGTATCACAAGTTTTCCAATGAGTACAAATATGCCTATGTTTGGATATATATTGTTGAAACTTGACCTTAATAAAATATTGATCTCAAAAAATTTAGGCAAATGGGCCGACGTCGAGGGTCCTTATATTCGCCAATTTCCAATTTTAAAAAACCTAATATTCACCCAATTTGTGAATATTATCCACTATGTATAACCCTTAGGTCAACAAAAAAAACAAGTCTTGGTTTTGAAGAGGTTCAAAATAAACAAGAAGATGATTCAACCTCAAGTTCTTAAGAAGAAGAAACTTTAGAAGAAGATAGTATAAGAGAAAGTGAGACTTCTAAGGAAGAGTTGGATAATAGAAAATTCAACAAGGGAAGGAATAATGCACAAAGAAGAAATATATGGAACATGAACCAACATAGATAAAAATAGACTAAGATACCAATGAGGTCAAGGCAAAGAAATTTCAATGGATGAAGTTTCTCATGTCACTGATTTGGTCACATGGCTTCACAGTGCAAGATACATGAAAGACAACAATATGGGAGCTTCAGAAGTAGGCAACGTGTTCATGGGTATTGGTACTCATGTAATTAGTTTGATCACAAGACAATGAATTGTAAGGTACATGATAGGAACATATATGGCTTCACCAGGAGAAATCCCAAGACACTTGCAACTCTAAGGACTAATGACATTAAGTGTTATAAGTGCAATAATGATGGACATACATCAAAGTGGTGTAGAGCAGATATTCAAAAATTAAGCATGAACAGGAACAAGATTAGGAACAGGAACATGAATATGGACATGAACAAGATCAAGAACATGGACATGAACAAGAATAGACAAAGGAATCAGAAGGATCAGATGATAATGAAAGAGGACAAAGGTAAAGACTAGTGTTTTATGGGAGTAGAAATACTCCCACCCCATAATTAACCACCTCAAGAGGAGGTGGGAGAGGGGCTAAGCTAAGATACTCATTCTTAGCCCCGAGTCCCAAAGGTGACCCTTTGTCATTGATGTCAAAGGAGGAGAAATTTGAGTAAGGGGGATATTTGATTTAAGGAGAGAGCATTGAGTCAAGGAGAGAAATTTCCCAGGGGGAGCAAAACAAGAAAAAGGTCAATTTTTGGTAAAAAGAATTTGGGTTACCATCAATGACAAAGGGGGATATTGTTGTACATTTGAGTAGATGAGTTGTCATTGATGTCAAGATTGAGTGGTCATTGATGTCAAGCTTTCAACACATTTCAATGGCAGTTTTAGTGGGCAGCATAAGTTTTAGGTTCTCGAGTTTCAATTGATCAAGACCCAGTTCCAGAAGTCATATGTGGTCCAAAGTGCAAAGAAAAAATCCAAGTGAATAATATTATACAAAGAAGATTAAATTAATTATAAATTAATTAATATAATTTTATTAAATTAATTTATTAATTAATTTTAATATTAATTATATATATATAGTAATTTATGTTAATTTTAAATAACCCTAAGACGGGTTATGAATTCAAATTTTGAATTTGAATTCTAGAACCAACGTGGGGAGAAAATTAGCCATGTGTGTATAAAAGGGGGATTACCCCACCTTAGCCAAAGTTACCAATGCCATCGAATTAATTCTGATGCTATACAAGCTTATGCAAATCATGTTGTGCAAAGAGGATTTTAATTTTATTTTTTTTAAGTGCTTAAGAGGAGCCAAAATCATTTGATCCACCAAGGAGGGAGCCTTGGTCACCAAGCGTTGGTAGCATAGTCGGAAACCATAGCGTAAGCAATTCATGAGGGTAGCGATTGACATAGACTCGAATCCATGGGAGGACTTTTTATTTTATGTTGAATTCAATGGCAAAATAAGGTTGAAATGGAAGGAAGTATTCCTTCCTTCATGTGGGTGCCTATAGCTGAGTGATGGGCACCAAAGTGCTAAGGCTCTTGGTTCTTGGGGAGACGACAGTTTGAATCATGCCGAAACCCTTTTGGGGAGATAACAAAGGTATGCATTAGTTGAGCTTCGAAATTTTCAAAGGAATTAGTCTAGGTATTAAAAAATTAATTTTTGCATATTTTATTTGGCTTGTAAGGTTTTAGGGGAGTTATAAGGTTGATGCAAAATAATTTTTTGGTGTTATTTGCTTTCATGTTTGAAAAGGAAAATAAAGGTGTTTTAGGAATATTGTTTGAGGTTTTGTGGTTTTGGATATTATTTTAAGTTGGAGATTATAAGGTGTATCCAAATAATTATTTTAATGTATGATTTTATAGATGTTAATTCCAAGGAGCAATAAGGTATATTTGAGCTTTGATTATTTGTGTGTTTAAGGAATATTTTGAGAAAGTGTTGAAGTGATATTTTGTCATCTAATCATTGAAATTGGAAAGAAGAAAATTGTGATTGATACAGGTTTTCTAAGGACACTTCTACATAAAACAAAAAGGTATGGGTACATATTCATAGTGAGTGATTTTTGAATGTTGTGAATGCAAAATTGGAGTGAAAAGGATTTTTTGGTAAGAATTGTTGAGTATGTGTTGAATTAATGCTTCAAGATTTTCTGAAATAAAGAGTCATTGATAAAAGCTTGTTTGATAATCATTGTTGTTGAGGTGATTAGTTGAGTGAACTTGAAATAGGTTTTGGAAATATCATGAGTATCGTTGTTATGTGATATTGGTTAATAAGAATTGTTGTTTAAGTAAGTGATTGAATGAAGAACTTGAACTAGGGTTTACAAAGATGATGAGTATCATTGTTATGTGAGATTGATTGATAAGAATTTTTGGAAATATTTGAGTGAGTGTTCATATGCTTGGGCTAGGGTTTGTAAGCCAATATTAATTCATTGAGTGATTGGTCGAGTAGAGTTGGTTGAGCCTAGTCAAGTAAATGTGTTGATGTGATAGTTCAAGTTCTATGAAACAAATTGTTCTCTATTCTAAAATGATTTGAGAAATAGGTTCAGTGTTGATGAATGTGAAACATATTGAGTCTAACGATTCTCTATATATTTTTGTGATAAAAAGAGAGATTTAATGTGATTGAGAGTTTGTGAGTGTGAATTATATTGAGTCTCTAACAATTCTCTATATGTTTCTATGATAAAAAGAGTGATTGAAAGTAATTGAGCATTGACGTTAATGTGAAGCATATTGAGTCTCTAACAATTCTCTTTATGTTTCTATGAGATTGGAAAAGTTCTAGTGAGGACTTGTTGAGAATATTTGAGGTAAGCCTAGAGAAGACTTGTGGACAAATTTGTTTGAGCTTTTGTGGAAGCTTACAATATAGTTTGAGAACAAATATTGAGAGCATATTTGAATAAGATCTAGTGAGGACTTATTGAGCATATTGGAAAAGTTATAGAGAGGACTTGTGGATAAATTAGTGTGAGCTTTTGTGGAATCTTACAAGGCAGATTTGAGATAAGCCTTTGAGAAGACTTGATAGCAGAGTTGATTGATTGATTTGTTCAAACCTTGAGTTAAGGTTTTGGGCAGATCTAGTAGATTTGATTTGAGATTAAGTCAAGATTTGTGTTAAGGCTTGAGGAAAGAGATTGAGGATAGATTTGTGCTAGACCAAAGGACTGTGTTTAGTGTAGATCATAGGACAAAGATTGAGGATAGATTTGTGCTATATCGAAGGACTGTGTTTAATGCATATTAGAGGACAAATATTGATCAGATTTGTTCTAGACCGAAGGACTATGTTTAGTACAGATTTGAGGATAGAGTTTGGTGTAGATTTGAGGATAAGTTTATGCCAGACCAGAGACAGAGATTGAGCAAATTTGTGCTAGACCAAAGGACTATGTTTAGTTCAAATTTGAGACGTAACTTTGAAGGTGAGAGAGTATAGAGTACGAACGTCTTTAGTGGATAGATATCCATTACCTAGGGCCGTGAGGATAGGTGCCTTTAGCAGATAGAGACCCATTTAGCTAGAGTAGTAGGGGCAACAATTATTCTAGAATATCATGAGTTAGAGCTAAGGATAAATAGTTCTCCTATGGATAGAGATCCATGAACTTGATTAGGGGATTGGTGTCTCCTTTGGACGGAGTTCCATAAACATTGTAATAGAGATATGATTCTCAAGATATTGATGGAGAAATTTTTAGTAAAATATTTTCTTCGTGGAGTAGCCCACATTGGGTGAATCATGTTAAATTGGTGTCTCTATTATGTGTGGTGATTTGTGCATTGCTTTGATTACTGTTGTTGATATTGATATCTATACATTGCATAATATTGATTGGGAAATAAAAGTAAAAAGTGGTCTTATACTGTTCATCCCCCTCTCAATATAGGCTTGTGTTCTTCATTACAGGTACCTCACTATGTTCTAAATGATATCACAAATATGACATTATAGACCACCATTTAGACATAATGAGATCATATCCCTACCAATGGGAACATTATGATAAATTTTGCCTCCCACTGAACGTTATCCTATATCAGGGGTAGAGACCACAACTCACATATAAATATATCGAGATGTTCATTCATGACCTAAATCAGTCAACATATATCTATTCGGGGTATATATCCCTCATCCATAACATTCTATCTAAACATTTAAAAAACAAATTCACATCATATAGACAAAAAAATACATCATCATAACATGGAATAACTAAAGCATCAGAAGGTTCCGAGGAAAAACTACTCTGCTAGGGTTTGATGAAGAAAAACTACTCTGCGGGGATGGCAGCAACTTTCGAAGGAGGTTTGAAAATTTTGAGGAATGTCGTGATGGCATCGGGTTCGACACAAAGAGTACATGCTCGTGATATTTTTCATCTGAAAATGACTAGAAGGAATAGGGTTTTCCAGTGCATGTTGAGAACCGCTTGTTAAAGAACAATGAATTTTTGGAATGATGTGAAGCCAGACCAGTTCTAGTAGTTCAAACAGACTCGATGGCAAAAGATGTCGAGTATCTAACCAACCATACCCTTATTGGCAAATTTTTGGGCATCCAAATTTCTCTCCCCTTTGTGGAGGCTTGGGTCAAGAAGACTTGGAATCCTAAAGGCGATATGGAGGTGATGGTGAGTGCGAAAAACTATTTTATGGTGGTTTTTTCTTGTATTGCAGATCATAACAAAGAATTTGTAGGGGGTCCTTATTTCTATAACTAGGTGGGACTCTTTATTAAACCCTGGCATGTGGGTTTCAACCCATCAGAGGAGCGGTCATCATGGGTTCTAGTATGGGTGTGGCTTCCATGGCTCCCATTGGAATTCTAGAGAAATGATATCTTGCATAAGATTGCCCTTATTATTGGGAAGCTAATTGGACCGTCACAATAGACAATGGATAAAAAGGTAATCTCTGTTGCTTGTATTTGTGTTGAAATTGACTTAAATAATCCTATTCCATATTCTATTGAAATACAATTTGGATCAATTGCATGGGTTCAAAAACATGACTATAAAGCTCTTCTATTTCGTTGCCAAATTTATCGTGAATATGGCCACCTGCAAATAAAATACCCTATGTTTGTCTCTCTTGTGGCTTCAAATCCTGGGCCCTCTCGGTCTGGACAAATTTTGGATAAAGAAAAAGCCTTGATAAAGGAAGGGGAATGGGATAATGAAGGTTTTGTTCCGGTAAAAGCCCAAAATAGAGGACGAAGGGCAAACAAAGACCTTAAGGATAGCCAGCCATATTCTCTACTCAACCATTTTGAAATATTAGATGATCTTGATCAGTGCATGGAGATACCTAAAATTTTTCTACCTAAAGCAAATATAACAAGGCCAAATTAGATGTCTCTTCTTGAGGGGGAACTTAAGGAATCAGATCTAGGGGTTTTAAATGAAGAACAAAGGGCTTTGGATCTGAGTATAGGAGACATGGTTGGGTCTAGCCCTATAAGGGAAACTATTTTGGAAAGTGGTATATATTTAGTTATTCCCTCTCCTACTCAGGAACTGATGTAATCATCCTTAGACTGCAAAACTCCTACGGTGTTGGGATTGTAGCAAAAAATAATTAATTTTTTTTTTCAGGATAAGAATATGAAGGTGGGTCAAAAGAAGGACCAGGATAAAATTAAGTTAATGGGGGAGACTTTGGTGGATTCAGGATTGGTGAGAACATTGGACTCCCATTTTTATAACACCCAAAAATGATTATACTCTCATGGAATGTAAGGGGGTTGAATAACATCCCCAGATAAAAAGTTTTTCATGATTTGGTTCGTGTGCATTCTCTGGATGTGGTCTTTATTCAAGAGACTAAATTGGCTATTGATAGTATGTTCAATATTGCTCCCAAGTTGTGGATATAGGGCCAATGCCAGTGTATTGGTGCATGTGGATATGTTGGTGGCATCACTTGTTTATGGGATCCGATTAAGATATATCCTCTTACTTGGATTTCTAGTAGATGGTCTATTTCAATGGTCGAGCATGATAATGAATCTGGTGAAATCATCCTACTTAAAAATGTGTATGCTCCTATTTATTACAATGGTAAAGTGAATTTGTGGAAGCACATTTGCTTTGTGAGAAGTTTGGTTCCCCTATACCCATGGATTTTGGTTGGAGACTTCAACTCTATCACTTTTCTAGAGGAGAAATGTGGTGGGGTGGACCATATCAAGCCTTTTTCTTCTATCTTCAGTGCTCATATCTAGGCCCTAAACTTGGTTGACATCAAGCAAGATAATGGGATATTTACTTGGCACAATATAAGGTGTGGGGAAGCTTCCATCTCAGAGAGACTGGATAGGTTTTTGATATCCAGTTATTGGATGGGTAATAACAGAGGTGCTAGTTCTATGATTTTGGAGGGTAGGGGATATGATAATTGGTCTATCAAACTCTCTACTTTGGAGTTAGGTCTAAAAAATAATTCCTCCTTTAAGTTTCAACTTATGTGGCTTCATGATCCTAAGCTTCATGATTTCATGCAATGCTGGTGGACCATTGGAAAACCTCCTCATGGCACCGCTATGTATTCCTTTATGAAGAGACTACAATTTGTAAAACATAAATTGAAGAGATGGAATAGACTAAATTTTGGGAACCTCTCCTTGGCTATAGCTCTTAGGAGGATGGAAGAAGCTTCAAGGAAGATTAGAGATCAGGGATTCATGAAGGAGCTTCTTGTTGAGGAATCCGAGGCTGTGAAAGACCTTGTTGAATGGGAACTGAGGGAAGAAATTTTTTGGAAACAAAAAGTTTGAGTAGATTGGCTTCAGGAAGGGGATAGGAACACAACCTTATTTTATAACTTAGTTAAAGCTCACCGTAATGGTAACCTGATTACCTATCTTGTGAATTCTTAGGGTGCCTTGCTCTCTTCTTTCAGGGATATTTCAGAAGAGACTAAGAGGTATTTTTCATCTCTTCAAGGACTCCCTATCAGATGATGAGAATGAAAAGTTTATTATAAAATATATTCCAATGATTGTTTCTAGAGAGATGAATGAGCATTTGATGGGTCCAATTTCCCTTCAAGAGTTGGAAAATGTTGTATTCAAGATGAAAAAGGAAAAGCCCTAGGCCCAAATGGATTCTTGATTGAGTTTTATTAGGATTTTTTGGATTTAATCAAATTTGATATTTTGGAGGTGGTCCATGAGTCCCAAAAGAACAAACAGATGCTAAAGGCCCTAAATGCTACCTTTGTGATGCTTATACCCAAAAAAGAGAGAGCAAATTCCTTGGATATGTTCAGGCCTATTGCTCTCTGCAATGTTGTGTATAAGATCATCACAAAAATTATTGTTGAGAGGCTGAAGATATGGTTGAGTAAAATCATCTCTGAGGAGAAAGGAGGGTTTGTTGTTGGCCGACAAATATTGGATGGGGTTGTTATTGCTACATAAGCTATTCACTCAATGTAAAATTCTAAGGAGAAAACTATGTTCATTAAGTTGGACATGGTCAAAGCCTATGATCGGGTCAAATGGTCCCTTCTTTAGAAAGTTCTTGTTGCTTTTGGATTTGAGGAGGAATGGATTAGATGGGTGATGAGTTGTGTTTCTCTTTCTCATTCTATGTTCTTGTTAATAATAATCCATCAGAGTTGTTTGAGGCCTAAAGGGGATTGAGGAAAGGAGATCCTTTATCTCCTTATTTGTTTATCTTTATGGCAAAATGGTTGGGAATATTTCTCAAGTCTTAAGTCATGCAGGGTCTCATTTAGGGGTGGAAGTGGGATAGTAGTTTGCCACATCTTTCCCACCTTCAATTTGTTGATGATACTACTTTGTTGGGAGTTGCCACTATCAGGGAAGTTGGCAATATTAGATAGTCTCTTGAAATATATCTTGGTGCTTCTGGATAGTTGATTAATGAGGACAATTATTATATTTTCTTCTTCAATACCCATCCTCTTATTCAAGCTAGGATTGTTTGCATTCTAAGATTTCAGGTTGGGACTCCCCCTTAATTTATCTTGGTATTCCAATTTCATCTCACCCTCTACCTAGATCTTCTTGGTAGTCTATGCTTGATAAGTTTGGAAGGAAGGTGAATCATTGGACTTTCAGATGGTTATCCATTACAAGTAGAGTGTTGCTTTAAAAATATATTGTTCAAGATATACCCATTTATAGATGTTTTGTACAAATAGCTCCCTCTCACTTCATCAAGGACATGGATGCTTTGTAAAGACAATTTTTATGGTCTAGAAAACTTGATCAATATAAATGGAGTTTGGTTAGGTGGGATTCTATATGTAGGCCGGTGCAAGAGGGAGGCCTTGGGTTGTGATAGACAACTCTTTTTGGGTAGGCTTTGGATGCAAAAATTTATTGGAGATGGTGTACCAAATACTTGAGAGGTATTTATGAGGCTAAAATCCCTAGAGTCAGCTTGGTTGAGAAAGGTTTTAGTTATCTGGGACACTCTAAAAAGAGGAGCTAATTTAATCAAGTAGGGTTTGTTCTGGATCTACAATCAGGGATCAAATACTCTTTTTTGTGAGGATTCTTGGGATGGCCACCCTCCTATCTTGAATAAATATCCTAGGATACATTCCCTAACCATTGTTTTCTTGGAATCAGACTTGTCTCATGTGGAGGACTTTAAAAAAATCTAGTATTTTGGAAATGTAGATATGTACAGGTGGAAAGAATCGCAAGAATGGCCCCAGGAGGGGCTGGCCAAGGACAAAGAGGTGCGTGCTCTTATTATTATGGGGAGGCCTTGTTCTTCATTGAGGGGTAAATATATTCTAGCTTGGAACCCTGATCCTAGCGGAACCTACTCGGTAGCCTATGGTTATAAGGTTCTTGATAAGAAAAAGTATGGGAGTCTTCCTATCACTTGGTGGAAAAAGATGTGGAAAAATTTTTCTTGGCCAAAATGTAACTTCTTTCTCTGGTTGGTAGCTCGTAATAAATGCCTCACTTGGGATAATGTAAGGAAGAGGGGATTTTAGTGTCCCTATTTTTATGTCCTTTGTAGTAATAATGAGAATGACTCTTCTGATTTATTTTTCTAATGCTCCTTTGCTAGAGACATTTGGCACCATTGGTGGAGTGTCTAGAACCATCCATGTTTTCATGTGTTGTCCTTGGTGGAGTTTTGGAGTAGTCTGGGTAGACCTTCGACCAAGGCCCCCTTCCTTTGGGTGGCTTGGAATTTGGGCCCTTCTTGCATCATCTGGAAAATTTGGCTCAAACAAAACCGACACATATTTTAGGGTAGTTATTTGGCTATTCAATAGATCTGGTAAAGGATCCTGTATATGGTTTAGGAAACCATCCATAGCAAATGTGATGTGGACCCTCTTTTGGATTCTAAGGAGGAGAAGGTACAACAAGCCCTTGGTCTCTTTGGGGATGGTGTGAACTCTTCTATCCCTAGTAGGGTTCCTCAGCTCAGTAAGAAGGTTAGGAGAGATGGTAGGTGGAGGCCACCCCCTAGAGGAGTTTTAAAAATTAATACTAATGGATCGTCTAGGGGTAATCCTGGACATGTTGGCATTGGTGGTGTTGGGAGATATTCTACTGGTGGTGTCAGTTTTTTCTTTTCTATTTATAAAGGTGTTCACTCCAACAATTTTATGGAAGCTCTTGTAATTCTTGAGGCCTTGCAGAGGGGGTTTTATCTTGGCTGGCATAGGATTATCTACGAGTCTGACTCTAAAATTGTGGTTAATATTTTAAAAAATAAATGGGTGGAGGAAGTTTATTGGTAGTTGGTGTCTATAGTCGTTCATATTCTCAGAATGAGTGAAGAGTTCGAATTTATATCCTTTGTGCACATTCCAATGGAATGGAATGTGGTTGCTTATTACCTAGACAAAAGGGCTTCAAATCTACTGGATCCTTGGAGTATTGATAATTGGGAGAGTCTCCCATCTCGGGACTCTCAATGCCTATGGGAGTTGATCCACAAGGATGTATAGACTTAATGTGGTTTATTCTTGTTGTCTTTTTTAGGTGTCATTCTAGTCTAGTGGTTTTAGCCTGTTTGGCTATTTATTTGAGTCCTGGTTGGAAGCTCAGTTGTACTCTATAATCTAGAATTTTTATCAATAAATTTTTACCCCTTTATTTACAACTAAAGCATCATATATATATACACCTTGCAACATACAAGCCGATAATATAAGGTACATCACAATAGTAATAAGATGCACTCATCTCATAGGAGGATGCACTACAATTCCAAAATTAGTGCATTCACTCTTGATCATCCTAGAATATCCCCTAACTCGAGATCTTTGTATCCCTGGAGTCCCCTACCATAGGAGGAGGGCATTGTTACTAGAATCCAGTAGTCCCCCATGTACTAGTCACCGTCGTAGCCCTTGAATACATACCTGATAGAGATAGTGCCCGTTGCTCTATAGGTACCACTTCATGATATATATCATGATATCATTCAGCCCTAATCCATTTCCATCTCAACCTGAATAGTCAAGCGATGCACCTGCTTCATAAAATTTGTCCTTGTACTCTCCAAAAAGGCCCTAGAAGCTGCTAGTTCTTGCTCAAGTGGCCATGTAATGATGGCCACCACCCTGCTATCCAAACCTTACCCCATCACATTGTGAGCCTCATCCCTCTTCCTTGTCACTTCCTCTAGATCAAACTTAAGGCCAACAATGATTACCTGATCAAGGGCACACTCAGCCACAACTTGGTCCAAGGAAATTTGAAGACACAAAATAGTCTCCCTGCTATCTGTATGCCCCTGCGCCATCTCATCCCTGATCTAAGCTACCTCTGCCAACCATAGGACCTATGAAGATGTTAAATGACCTCTCACATCCTCCAAGGTGTAGTGTAGTACCCTCAACTCCACCGTTGTAACATCCACATCCTCCCTACTCAAATCTACATCTCCACCAATGTATAGGTTTGTCCCGCTAGTATCCTATCCGCTTGAGCCCAATACCCCTCCACTGGCTAAAATACATGAAAGAGGGACAATATCCAAGGGAGTCACATCTAAAGGATCTGATCTCCTCATCCTCTATCTACCAATCCTTGGATATTTTCCATATCCTCTTATAACTCCGCTCCATTCTCTTCAACTTTCTATAAAGGATAAAGGTGCAAATGAGGTCGCTTTCATATTTTTTTTAGCATTTATACCCTAAAAACCTAATTAATTCAAAAAACTCATATTTAAAACTCTCATCAAAATATATAATCTAGTGTATAGGTTTTGATAATTCATATTCTTAAAAATTAAATTTTCACAAAGCCTAGCAATTATTTTCACCTAATATTGGGGCATGCAAAACGAGGCGTATATATATACAAATCCTTCCAAACCAACTAAAATATTCAATCAATATCATGCAACAGTAGTACAACATCCAAATTGAGTATCATAACTTAAATTTTGATGTAACATCTCAAATATCACATCGAAACTAGGGCAAAATGTAGACACCCAATTTTGACATGCTTATTGTGACTTACCAAAACTAGTTTGAATCACAAAAAAACTTCCTAAAACCTATTCTAACCTCCACAAAACTCCAAAATAATCATTTCCCATAAATACAGATACTTAAAAACACCTTTACCAAATTCATCACTCCGACCAAATTTGCCAGTGGTAAATATGGCAAGTCGAGTGGTGAATTTGGCGAAACTACAAAGTTAGGGTTTTTTGTCGAAAAATTAGTTTTAAAAAATTTGCCACACTTGTGGAAAATTTTGATAGTGGTAAATTTTGTAGCCCTTTTAAAAATTAAAATATCATGAATCTAATCTGATTGGTTACCCAATTTGCCACTCTGAACCAAATTCGCTACACCTGTGGCAAATTTTACAATGGCAAATTTGGCAAAATAGCCAAGAATATTTTACACAAACTAGGTAGATGTAGATTGATCATATTTCCTCCTCCACCATTTATCCCACATGCTCCAGGAAGGTCTAATATTTTCTGGTTTTAATGCATTCCTATCTAATTCTCCCTCCAAACCCCCCTCCATATTTATATTTAAGGACCTCCTTGGATAGGTATTTGGAAATATTTTCTACTGTATAAAAGCTCTTACCACATCATTATAGCATTTGCATTTCTTATCTAGGCTCTTCTCAAGCAATAGCATAAGTTTTCTCAAGCATTAGAGTAGTTTTTACAAGCATTGGAGGCAAGCCAAGCAAGGCTAGGGAGGGCTTGGAAGTGAGGAGATCACCATTGGAGGCAATGAGGGAATCTCTCCTAGCACCCTTATTCTCTCTCTTCACCTTTATTCAACATAATTTTACCTCCCCCCATGGTTGTAGCCTTGATAACTTAAAATATTTCATTTTTTTTTGTGCATTTTGTTTTATATGTTAAATCTTTCATCATATTTCCTCTAACATTTTCTTTGGCAGCCTCTAACTTAATTTTTGTAGCACTCTAACTATGTTTTTTCAGCTCCATTTTCATGTATTTTGCTTCTATATTATCATCTCTTACATATTTATCTTGTAGGATATCTTAGTTTACCATTTCCTTTACTTTGTTTTGGCTCTAATCCTCCATTTTGTAGGGTTTTTGCTATATTATTACTTGCATATTTGTATAATATCTCCACTAACCCTTTTGTCTACAAGCCTTTTTATCTTATCCATAGCATACTAATCTATTTTGTTTCCTTCCATGCTATTTCATATTCACAAATTTAGCATTCTTACATGTATCCTTTCTTAATTCAAGCATTTTACATAACATTTTCTCTTACTTTATATGTAAAATTTCTTACTATTTGGGAGGATAACTTGTCTTGTATTTTGATTTGATTATAGTTAGCATTTCATATTTCATAGCATCTAATATTACATATATTTGTGTTTCTATTAAATATGATTTCAGTTTCATGTTTTTGCATTTACTCATTATTGTTCATTTACTTTAAAATTTGGACAAGTTTCTTGACACATTCTATCAATTTCTTAGATCAGTCCTCTAATACACCCTTACAATACATTTTGGAGGTAATTCTACCCTAATATAACCTAAAATAAACCTCTACTCTCCTACCACAATCCATTACAAGTCTGATTTTTCATATTTGGAAATCCCCCTTTGGGGATTTCACCCTTTTCCATTGTAAACAAAATTTCAATCCATTGATTCTTAGATTTAAGAGCTTAATCCCCTTATTTCTCTATAAAAATATCTTCTTGAGCATATTAGAAATATTCCCTATCATTTCAAGTTAAACCCAGCTCATATCTACCCTCAATTTGACTCTAAAATTTTAAAAGTCATACCCAGAACCAAATTCACCACCCCTATGGTGAATTTAGCAAAACCTTATTTTTAAGACTCTTCTCTTTTATTTTTCCACTCATAGGTAATATAGACTTCAATAGGGACTCCTTGACCAAATTTCAGCTCAAAAAAAGTAGCATAACCCACCAAAATTAACCTCAAAACTCTAATTTTTTTGCCCAACACCAAATTTGCCACCCCTATGGCGAATTTGGTGGCCTGTTTCACATAACCTTATTTGCCATTTCATACAAAATTTTCTAGTGGTAAATTTGGTAGAACCCAGTGAATAATTTGGCAACAAGCTAGAATTACTCCAAAAGGCATTCATACTCAACCTTTTTGTATAAAATGGGGTCTGATTAGTAGTAGAGATAGCCTATAAATCTCACTACCCTCAAATAGGCACCCAAAAAATAGAAACCCTAATTTTTTTGAATTTTTGTGTAGGTTTTACCAAATTTGCCACCCTTGTGGTGAATTTGGCTCTGTGTTGTGGCAAATTTGGTAGACAAACCCTGGTCGAGGTAACCCGGCCACTTGGCTCTTCCTTAGCTCTGTCATTTATCTTTTATGCACTTTGTTTCTAATTTTTTACTATTATGAAACATAAAAATCACACCTACTTTGGGAAATTAAGGAATCTAGGTTAAAATACAATATTTTTTGTAAACCTACAAAGTTTCATTATAAAACATAGAATTTTAATTATAAAATATAGACAAACCTTTAAAAAATATATAAATTTCTTTACAAAACATAGTAATTTCCTTACATAACATAGACAAAAAAAACCTTTACGAAAAATAAAATTTTCCTTACAAAACATAGCAATTTCTTTACAAAACATAGAAATTTCTTTACAAAACAGAGAAATTTCTTTACAAAACATAGAAATTTCTTTACAAAACTTAGTAATTCCCTCAAAAAATATTTAAGGACAAGTTAATTAAATAAACATAGATCCTATTTAGTGTATCTTTTATAATTAAGTACTTAGGCAATAAAACCAAACTACATTTAATTGCATTAGGCTAATCCTTTTTTATTGCATCCTTCTTTGTTTACCCTGAAAATGAAAACCTCCTTAGATTAGTGCATTCAAAACTTGAATTACATCTAGGATAGCTCATGTCTACTTGCATTTGTGTGAATTAAGCTAAGCTTTGCATTTTAGATATTTTTGATGATTTAAGTTCAAGTAACCGTTAAGGCTCGATAGAGTTAAGATTACTAAGGATCCAAACTTTTAGGTGATTGCCCTAATTGAACACATAAAACACCACAAAACAAGTATAACATCAACCTTTCACAACCTTTATAATTTATGAACCCTAGGGATCTAGTTGTGTTGAAGATTAATATATCCTTGGTATCTCCTTTGGAAAGAGATCCTCAAGTGGGGAAGCAGATATTCTAACGAATATCCCTCACACACACTTGACATTAATTAGAATTAAAAGGGAAAATAACATAAGGTTTTCCTTCTACCTACAATTAACTTATCTCCTTTTGTCTTTCAAAATGGTACACCCATCACTACACCATAAATAAGTTCATCTATGCAGGTGCACCATGCCTAATGTAAATAAACTATCAGTCTCATCCTCACAATGAGCTAACTTATTCCATCCATCACTCCTAGTGATATCCAAAATCATTTATCTTAATTTATTGATGGTTTTGTGCATCTAACTAGTTTAGTTTTAAGAAAGTTCCTTGAAGAACAATATTAATTAAATTTCCTTCATAAGGGATACTTTAATTATAGCAAGTAAAATATACCTCTTTCATTCATAAATTAAATCATTACATAACCCAAGTAGGGTAGAATTATGACCACACTAAATAAATAGAGCATTACATCATTATTGAACTAGGAGGTTACTCATGCTAGAGTCTACTCCATAATAAGTTTTCCATAACTAGAGCTTCACTATAACATAAATAAAAATGGTTAGTGTCTTGGTTCTAAGTGTCCTCCTTGGTCCTTGCTTCTCCATCACTCAGTTAATTGTAGTAAGGGATCATGACAACTTATATATCTTATTGTTAGAGTATATTACATTATTTAGGTACATGTCAATGTACCACCTTGGGTACATTATTAGATTAGGATTTTGTCTTAGGTTACTTGAGGAAAAAGTAATAAATGCACAAGTATCAATATGCAATTAGGTAAATGTACAAGGAGTCCACTTGTAAATGAGTCATAGGAAAGGTAGTTAGGAATACTAAGGGCCAAGTAACTTATACTTTTATATATAGATCCCATAGTGAATAGAAGAGATATATAAACACATATAGGTGTGTGTGAAGCAGATGTGCTACTCATGTAAGTACAATGTAGTTTCCATTACATTTTTGGAGTGTTTGTTTCCTCCATTACATTGCATTGTACTATTTTTGTAACTTTCCATTAATAGCATATTTTAGTCTTATTTTAAAATTCTATTATCTTACATTTTTACATATTTTACATCTTGTGATTTCTTTCCCCCATATCCTACATTATCAAAAGCTAATAGTGGTATTAGATCTACGATAGATCAAATAGGAATAGGGAGAGCCATAAGAGAGATTGAGAGGAGAGAAGAAAATCTTAGTTCCAAAATTTCTAAGATTGCATTTGGCTAGAGTCTTTCCACAAAGTTGTAGAAAAACTCGTGAAGACTAGAAATTAGCGTTCATTCCACTGGATTAAAAAATCATCTAGTGAAGATTCATTATTAAGAATTTCTTTCATTATAGTCCTAATACTTTATTGCAGGAAAAAGGAGATTCGAAGAAATTTGGGAAGCTTTCTATAGAAAGAATATCATATTTAGAATCAATCCAACACCAGAAGCAACAGACAAAAGAAGAGGAGATTTTAGGAACCTAAGGTAAGTGTTGTTGTAGACCTATATAGTGTAGAAGAAGAAAAGACCACAAGAGCCTTGTTTTAGGAGAAGATTGGAGGTTGGTGATATCCATTGGAAAAATACAAGTAGCATATTGAAGAGACTCTAGAGAAGAAGATAGGAGATTGGTGATCTTCATTGAATATTGAAGACTTCACCTTGAAGGAATAGAAGAAATCATCATGAGAAGTTGAATAGATCTATAAGAGATCCCATTGAAGAAATCCTAGTTCTATAATACTAGAGGTTGGTGATCTCCATTGAAGCTTACAAATTGTAGAAGTGAAGAAAAACTAGCTAGGTCTTGTACATGATTCCAAAAGTAGTAGATTTTAAGTTATATGATATATATCATTACCAAAACTTCCATAGTAGAAGGTTTAAGGAAAAATCTCATTGAGAAGACCCGAGAAGCTACGAAACTTAGGACCTTGGAGAGGTCTCAAGGAGAAACAAGGAGAAGGCTTGGAGAGCCTTATCATAGAGTTCGAAGAAGCCATTAAAGGAGTTCGTAAAAGAACTCATTGGAGAAATTCACTACCAAGAAGAATATTCTAATAGTAAAGGAATTGGTACAATTATCATCATTCGACAACAAACCCAAAGGAGAAGGATTTGGAAAATTTATCAAATTTTGGAGGAGACTAGTGAAGACCTCAAGACTTTTAGATTCTTAAGAATAAGACCCTATTTGAAGTCAAAATTTAACAAGGAGGTTGAAGGAAAACTCAAACAGAAGAAGCCTACCAAATACAAGATATTTGGAGATTACCTTTCATAGCTAAGAAGGCACATTTTATAGATAGGGGTTTACTGAATCTACAAAAAAATACTAAAGGTTTCATAAGCTACGGTTTACTACCATTCTAGATAGAAAATTGGTGAATCTATTCATCAAGATCTACATCATCTTTAGAGATCATTAAAGGTAATTAAATTAGGTGCAAAGGGTTCATTAAGCACCTTATTAGAATATAGAAGTTGCAAGGAGAAGGTTGCATTCTAAAGTCTTCAAGGGAAGTGTGATAGATAGTTTCTATTGAGGGTTATAATATGCACATTAAAATAGGAGTTAGATATATTTTAAAAGAAAGAAAAATATCATATTTCTATTATCTAGTTATAGAAAAGAAAACTACATAAAGTTACATATATTATATAAGCATTTAAGGGTTCTTTAAAAGTTATCATTAGTGCATATTATAATTTACTTTTAAGGAGTAATAAGGAGATTGTAGTTGCACTATATTAGATTTTCTCTTAAAGCTTATTAAAAGTGCACTAAGTATTATAGTGAAGGTGAAATTTAGAGCAACGACTAATCTCTCTAGCATATTGCATATATTATTATTAGCTTAGATTTATTGTTACGAAATTATCCAAGTGAAGGAATTAGATACTATTGTTGTCTCATAAGAAAGAAACAATATATTTCTCTCAAAGAATAGAACAAGTAGCGACCATATACAAGATGCCAATGAAAAGCTTCAAATCAATCTACATTAGTCCTCAAGATTTACTATGAGAAGCCATCATATCAAAGGAGGAAATAGCATCAATAAAAGACTAGGAACTTAGGTACAAAATAAAGTGTCTTATTAATATTACATTGGTGAACAACACCCCTCCTAAAGAGGATAGAAAACAAAGTCTCTCAAGACACTGAAACAACAAGTATTCTATGTCTACTATTGGTGAATAAATAATGATAGAAGGATAACCAATATAGGGTTCACAAGCACCAGTTTTGGGTGTCTAAAAATACCATTCGACTTGCCACCCATGAATGATGTCAACCTATAGCCACATTGGAAGCCTTGCAACCATTACATTCCCATTGCAAAGTAAGGTAGAATAGTAGTGAGAAAATATATGTAAAAGCAAAGTGAAGGCCATGAAAAATTACCTCATTCAAGCATCAAACTACTGCTAAGGAAGTGAGCCATTGAAGCATCCAAGAGCAACAATCAATTGATGCGATATCATCTACCTAAAATGCTATGCCAGATTCACAATTGGATCCAACATTGAAGGAAATCATCGTTGGAAATGGTTAGCTATCACTCACTGGAAAGGAGGAAAGCATTGGAGAAAATATTGAACAACTTGCATCCACTAGAGAAGATATAACGTTAAAGAGAACATTGAGAATAGTCTCACATGCAAGTGCCACTTGGCACATAGAGGAGAAGCATTACATTTTTCATTAATGCTCACATGGAGCCCATTGAAGGAATAATGCTCACCTTGGAGCATTGAATAGAAGAACAATCATTTGGTGCCCAAAAAAGAGTAATGCCCACCTTGGAGCATTAAAATTAGGAGCACAATAAGGAAAGTAATTTTCACCTTTGAACGTTGAAGGTAGATATCATCATTAATTCTTGAGCATGGAACATAGGTTATAACTCCTACAAAATTACTACCATATGTTCGAAGCATCAAGGAGTATAATGCCTCAAGCAAGCCATGTAGGGATGAAACCCTATTAATAACTCAACCTTCAAGACGCTCATACATTAGAGTGCAAATATTGAAGGAAGAGCACGTGGTTGACTACAACAAATGTATTTTACATAGTAAGGTCAAAGTAATGAAAGGAATAACATTGAATGCTCATCTTAACCTAACCAATATATACGTTGAAATCTCAAGAAACACATATTACTTAAAGATATGTAGAGATACGTCAAGGAGAAGTACCTTTGATGTAAATCCAACTATAAGAGGTCATAACAAAAATCTCCAATCACATAAAAACTGTGATAAATAGAAATAAAGTGATAAAACCCTCCATTCACATAAAAAATATGATAAATAGAAATAACTAGTAAAACCCTCCATTCACATAAAAATTGCGATAAATAGAGAACTGGTAAAACCTCTATTCTCATAAAAACTACAGTAAATGGAAATAAATTGATACATGTGTTATCTTCTCATTTTTGGATTCACCTTCTTTTACAATGCAATACCAAGGGAATATATATCCCCAAATAAATCCTAAAAAAAAACCCTAAAGCTTAAAGCCCTAAAAATTAAAAATATACTATTTTTGGCAAAAACAATTCCACCAAAAATTACCATTTTTAGTAATTATTATTTTCGATAAATTATGTGTTCATCCAAAATTGCTATTTTTCACAAATTATTTTTCATAAAAAATTGTTATTTTTAGTAATCACTATATTTTGCAAATTATTTTTTTGTCAAATTTTTGCCTTTTTTAGTAATTACTATTTTTAGCAAATTATGTTTTCATAAAAAAATCCATTTTTAGTAATAAAAAATTACTTAAAAATTTCTAAAAAAACACCCTCTAAAATATAGGCTCTTGCATAATTCTCCTCCAGTTTAAAAGAACTCTACTATTGCGACTTCCTCTAATCAAACTCCTACAACGTTTTGCTATCAATATTTTTCTCAAGTGTTCGAATCTTGGATCAGATAAATATGATGTTAAGTCTCCTTTTTAAGGGGTATTCTACCTAGTAAGTCCTATGGTATGGCGTTTACATTCTATTTTAGCAACTCTAGTATTATGGGTGGTATAGCAAAATCCATAGTATCCACCTCTTATGTTGTCAACATAATAAAAACCAACTTCATTCATCCCTATGACAAATTCTTTAGTTGTTAATAGGTTTCTTCTCTATCGTTCTTCCTTATATTGTAACAAGACCACTTTTACTCCATCCTTCCAGAATGTGTAAGTGTTCCTTTCCCCATCATGGGTAGCCTTTCTATCATATTGCCAAGGCCTCCCCAACAATAAGTGACATGCATCCATTGGAATTACATCACACCATACTTCATCCTTGTAGGTATTCCTAATTGAAAACTTAACTAGACACTTCTTATCTATAGTTATCTCGTTTCCATTTTCAAACCACGATATACAATAGGGATATGAGTTCTTCTCACACTTTAAGTTAAGTTTCTCAACCATTTTATTTGAAACCATATTTTCACAACTACCATTGTCAATAATCATCTTACATACCTTTCCTCTAGATGTGCACCTAGTTCAAAAGATATTCATACGTAGCTAGGAATCACCACCATCATTATCTTGTGCTTTCTCCTTTGAAATAATCATCATACTCTTTATCATGAGATTTTCCTCCATGTCTACAGTAACTTCTATCTCAGTTTGCTCTTTTGCCTCACCTAGATTAACTCTAGCTTATTCTCCTTGTTTTATTGCTTGTGTAGAATAGTGTGGATACTCAAAAGCTCTATGTTCTTCCTCACCACATCTATAACAATTATATTACTTTTGTGGGCCTTCCCAAATTTTTCCTCCACCATAACCTCTTCTCTTTGAAATTCTGCACCTCTCTTATGGTTACTATGACCTTGCACATACTCTTCTTTTTTTCCTATATTAGAAGATTTTCCCTTTGAGAGATTAAATCCACCATGCCCAATGGTTGGAGGTGACAATGTTCTATTCCTCACTCCTCTTCTAAATTACTCTGCTTATGTTTCTATTTCACTTTTAATACAAAATTATATGCATATTCTACATTATGGATTTGAAGAATACTCAACTCATATTGTATGGCATAACTTAATCCATTCACATACCTTTCAGCCTTATGTTCTTCTCACTCTTGAAGCTCCACTCTAATTGATAACTTGTAGAATTTGTTGGTGTTGTCCTCAATGCTTTGATCCTTTTTCTTGTGGTTCTATAATCTATGAAACAATATTTGGCATAATATTTAGGTAAGAATTTCTCCTTCATTTTTTTTTCATTTTCTACCAAACCTGAATATTTTTCTTTCCTTTCCTTTGTCTCTTCTTATGTAGATGATCCCACCAAATCAACACATGCTCTTTCAAATTTGTGCATGCAAGCTTTACTTTCCTTTCCTCTAAATATCTATCCACTCAAAAAACTTCTCTATTCTCTTCAACCAATCTATCAACTCTTTTGGTTTCAATCATTTTTCATACTCAAGAACATCAACCTTGATCCCATCTCTATTTCCTTCTAAGGCCCTAATCAACCTATCCTCAAAATGATGCTCCTCTAGCTTCCCCTACAATTCTTCCTCTACATGAACCTCTGATCTATTGTCTTCTCCCATAGTCTCATTATCAAAATCTAGATCTACAAAATCCATTGGATGTCTTTCCCTCATATGGGTCATCATTCTAGTCAACTAAGCAACTTGTACCTATAGCTCTTGCACATATCTATTATGTTGGGCATAACCTCCTCTTCCTCTCCTCATGCTAATATGATTTGTGTTATTCCAAATAGAAAATAAGAATAGCAAAATAATTGTAATCAACAAAATTACCTTCTATTCCCCAACAAGATCCAACTTGCTCTGATACCAAATGATGTAAATCTAGTTACAAGAGGTCAAAACAAAAACCTCCAATCACATAAAAATATGATAAATAAAAATAAAGTGGTAAAACCCTCCATTCACATAAAAAATGTGATAAATAGAAATAATTGATAAAACCCTCCATTCACATAAAAACTGCGATAAATAGAAATAATCAATAAAACCCCCATTCTCATAAAAACTGCAATACATGGAAAAAATTGGATAAATGCTTTATTTTCTCATTCTTGGATTCATCTCCTTTTACAATGCAATACCAAGGACATATATATCCTCAAAGAAACCCTAAAACAAAACCCTAAAGGTTAAAGCCCTAAAGATTAAAAAAAAATACTATTTTCGGCAAATTATTTTTTCCATAGAAAATTATCATTTTTAGTAATTATTATTTTTGGTAAATTTTTTGTTCATTCAAAATTGCCATTTTTGATAATTACTATTTTTGAAAAATTGTTTATTCCATAAAAAAATTATCTTTTTTAGAAATTACTATTTTTGGAAAATTATTGGTTCATCAAGAATTGTCATTTTTTGTAATTACTATTTTAGGCAAATTATTTTTTCGTCAAAAATTTCTACTTTTAGCAATCACTATTTTCGGTAAATATATTTTTGTCAAAAATTACCATTTTTAGTAATCAGTATTTTCGGCAAATTAAATTTTCATCAAAAAAATCATTTTTAGTAATAAAAATTATTTAAAAACTTCTTAAAAAACACCCTCTAAAATATAAGCTCTGACATCAACATTGAAGTCTCAAGTTATTCAAAGATACATTGAGATACGTGAAGTCTCAAGCTACTCGAAGATACATTGAGCCATAGACAATGCTAAGGTAAATTTGATATCGCTTGCTTTAATTAAAGTAGCATTGAAGTTATAAGGTAATATAATCAAATTTACTATTGTATTGGAATAACCAACATTAACCAAGCTATAGTAATTTATAAAGCAAACTCATTTAAAATTATTAAAATTGAAGGATATTCTCATATTTGTAAATAACCAAGTGGTGTCAATCTTGGTAAACTCAAATATTAATTTGTAAATACAATTATCATTACTTTATAATATTCCAAAAGTAGGGAATCATAAGGCTTACTACACCAAACCACATAATTAGAATTTAGAAAATTAAATTATTGAATAGAGATGCAAATCTATTGCTTAGATATAGAGTTGGAATTAATTGGTAAAACTTGTCTCATACTCATACTAAGAAGACAAAAATAAATCCAACTATAAAAACCACATTAGACCATACATCATTCGGAGAGATAAGGTAAAATTGAAAGTTGATTATTATACTCAAAATATTACAAAATCAACTCAAAAGGTGAACTAATTATTGCTAAGGTCTTTATCAAAGTCTATAACATATCCTAAATTACTTGGGAGATATAAGAAAGCCTACGAAACCTAAATTTAGGAAAGGTTTTATCAAATTAGGGAGCTATAAGAATGTATACCTCAAAGCATATAGTGGACAACGAAAAGAGAAAGTGTCATAAAAATTGGAATCATAAGCTACTTATAAAATCTAAAGGATACCTAGACCCTATCTCAAAAAGGATTCATAGTGAAGCTTTATAGGATAATTTTTAAACCGTGGAATATTATCTATATACTCGACTTGCTGAAGCAATTGGTAATGGAAATAGTTATGTTAAAATTCTATAGAATTTGGTAGCATATTATACATGTCACTACTTACATTCAAATGTTACAAGGATGAAAATGTAGAATAAAAAGGATTGATAGAATTACTTAAACTAAAAATAAAAATGGATGAATCATACCTAGAGAAGATATTTCAATCCTCATGTAGTATTGGTACTTCAAGTTCTACTAACACAAAATATTATCATGATGCCTTAAGTTTTTGTTCAAAAGCTTCTATATAGAACCTAGAAAATGATGAAAAGACAAAGACACAGAGAAGATAGTCCTGCAACAATAAGGTGATAGTACGTCTACCTATGAAAGTACTAACTCTAAATATGAGAACAAAGAAGAAGAAGAAGAGAAACCAGATCAAGGAGGCCTACAATGCAATATGAATTAAAGATAATACAAAGGACTAGATCAAGCTGAAGAACATCTAAAGATTGAATATCCATATTGAAGACTAAAGTCTTCAATAACCAAATAATGTAATACAAGGGGTGTTAGAGTATATTACATTATTTAGGTACATGTCAATGTACCACATTGGATATTAGGTTACTTGAGGAATAAGTACTAAATACACAAATGTCAATATACAATAATATAAATGTACAAGGAGTACACTTGTACATGAGTCATAGGAAAGATAGTTAGGAAGAGTAAGGGCCAAGTAACTTATCTTCTAGTCTCTTGGGTATACGATTTGAATATGCAAGCAAAGGTTATTTTTGACAATGGATTTAATACACATGTTTTATATCTATTTATTGTTTTTAAATTTAACAATATTTCAAACAAAATTCCATCAAACCATATTCTAATATAACCTAGTAGAAAAGATGATATGATATTTTGAATGATCCTAATAAAAATAATGTAGTTAAAAGTATATTTATTAATATAAATGTAGATGTATTAATATGAATTTATGTTCTTATATGATTTTCATATATCTCTATATTTATATGATTTGTGATCTCTCTATATAAAATTTAAACTAAATTTTAAAAAATAAAAATAATTATTATAAAAATTACCATTATTAATGGCTAGGGCAAGGACAAAATGGGTTCTTTGTTCATCAATGGACAGGACAAGGGCAAAATGGAATTTTATTCATTAATGGTCAAAGGCATAATCATTAAATACTGATCCTAATCATAATTACATCATGACCGATGGTCATTCCAAGTTCCCTTTACATGTTATGGCCCCTCATGGTATTAACTTCTACTCTTGGATGTCATGTCGGCTAACAATACAAGTTCCTCTTGATCAGTTGACTTAGCCCATAGGCTCCCCCACTTATTCTTCACATCAACACAATCATACTGGTTGGTGATATGACTAGAAAATTCCTCATGCTCAATGGGATTGCAAGCCTCGAGACTCATTCATAGATTGAATTGCTCCATTCTCTTAGGTTGTGCACTCCTCATCAACAAACTCCCTATTCCATGGTCTTTTCCAAAAGGTAAGCCACTTATCCTTGACCATTTTAGTGTTGATACATCTAACTGCATGGTAGTATCATGCCCTAAGTCTTATTTGAAATAGATGGGTACTTTACCTACTCTTTGCTTACTCCCTTTCCCTAGACAAGTTGCCAAGGGTGGATGAATTATCCGTATATCCTTCATACTAAAGAATTATATGCCACACAATGGGATGAATGTCCTACATCTCTCTTTTATCAATATAAATATAGCACCTTGCTTATCTTGCCATTCTCTCACTCTTGGCATGGGAAGTTCAAAGTATACCTTGTCTCACTTGGACCACATGGCTACAAGGTTCCGTGAGAGTGGGCAATGGGTGTTGAGACATACAACCCTCATAGCTCTCCCCAATTTAAATTTGAAAACATCCTTGGTGCTAGTACACTCCAAGTGTAGCTCATTGGTCCTTCATTCCAACCTCTTTTGCTTCTATAATTGTATTGTTAAATCTCCCTTTGTTTGCTTCATAACCCCACTTGCTCAATCCATCCTTTGATGAGTTCACACATCCAAGAGATAGATTTGACTTCTTTGTTAGTTGTTCAAATTTTTGAGGTATCCCATACCACTACTCACCAAGAACTCAATATTTTCTATTACTTCTTCTAACATATTACCAATCTCCTCAATCAAGTTTATGTTTGAACCGATGTTCTCTTCTAACTTGCCTTGTCTTATGTGCTTATGGATGGTCTTTCTCTTTGACTCATCTTGCCCTAGCTATGAGACACTAGTGTTATCAACATGAAGTTCTTCTAGATCTCATGTTTCACCTTCCCTTAAGACCTCCATGTCTTGAGTGCCTTTCATTTTTGGCTACTTGTCTTTGACTTCCTGCCTATGTCGATGCCTAGGTGACTTGCATCTTACAAGTTTTATCAAAATATTCTTCTTTCTTAAGCCCTAATTGAACTCATTATTATTATCCTTCTTTTTTAGAATTGAGACCTTGGGTAGCTCCATTGGATCATACCTCCACCAAGTTGTCACATTTATTTATGAGGTCTATTCTATCATATCATCACCACGAACACTCTAAACATGTGGTGCATTGAAAGTCCAACATTTGAGCCAAGCTTCATTCTTATTGTCTTGGTTTTCTAGACTATCTTCTTCTCCTTTT
Source organism: Wollemia nobilis (assembly GCA_028583015.1). NCBI lineage: Eukaryota > Viridiplantae > Streptophyta > Pinopsida > Araucariales > Araucariaceae > Wollemia > Wollemia nobilis. The sequence continues at coordinate 9,417,642 of JAQPPZ010002937.1, read as the reverse complement.
GGCCCTTTAAAATTTGACCCTCTTGATGACTTCTTAGTTACATTCATGCCTTACACACTGTTAGACCCCTTATAAGAAAACTTCTTCTCTCCTCGTGAACTTGACCCCCATAACTACAAGCATTATTTCTAAACATGGGGTCCTCATCATGTACAAAACTACACTTGGGAGAGCTTCATGGCTAGCATATTTGTTGTTAATTTTTTATGTAGCACTAAATTTGATGCTACTCTACACACGACCACTTATTCCCACAACTTAGCTCACTCCTCTTTTCTTTCCTCTAGCATATACCTCAAATCTATCATGATCTCATTCATACTTCAAATATTTTCCTCAAGATCATTCACCCTATCCTTGAGCTACTCATCAAACCCACCCATTTGTTGTGATATGCATATGTAGCGGTCCTAACAACTTCTTCCATATTACTTGGTTTGTTTGTTTTGCATTAAATATTTGAATTTATCAACCCACTCTCATGGATGCTCCCTAAATCAAGTTATGCTAATTCCAATACCTTTCATATTACTTTGACTCAGATTCACAAAATAAATGAAAGGGGGAGACACACATAAGTTTGGACAATATACTCAAACTACAAAGGTACATGACCATGGGCTCTTCAATAGCAAAGGTACATGAATATCTATGTGTGCTCCTATTAAGGCATATGAGTCCTATTTTGAGTGGTTTGACTGCAAACCTAACTCACTCTATTATGTAGGAGATACTAGACATAAACATATAATCATAACTTGCAATAGTCAACAACAATGTTGGTAGAAAAGGATACTTGATTAGGTTTGTATTGTGCAACACTACACATGCTTAGCAAGATTCTAGGAGGAGCAGTTTTGCCAATATGCCATGGACTATGCCTTCTTATTGAAATTTATGGTTCAGTCTACACAAGACAACATCCTCACAATATTCGATAATAATTAAGGGTTAGCAGAAGCAAATCACTGACACATACACACACTTAAACATAATTTGCATGCACCACATTACAAGAGAGAAAACACATACATGAATGGGAAATGACAAATCAAGGATTGTTACAAGTTCCTTTTACAACATGCAGAGGCCCCCTACAGTATTAAATCCTACTCTTGGGTGTTGTGTCAGCTAACAATATAAGTCCCTCTTGACCTACGAACTTAGCTCGTAGGCTCCCTCACTTATTCTTCAAGTCAACATGGTAGGATAGGTTGAAGGCACACCCATCATGCTCGATGGATTCATAGGTCTCAAGAATCATTACCAAAATGACTTGATCCATTCATCTAGGTCGTTGGATTACAATAGCTCTCTAATTTTTTTCCTTCCTTTTCAAAACCATAAAGGAAAACATGAAAATAATGAAATTAGCTAGGAATCTTAGTGGAGCTGATATACTCCATCAAATGAGCAAGTTAATATCTCAAATTTGGATGGCTAAGAGGATTACCACCCATGCATTTGACCACTATGAAAAAATTGAAGAGTTGTTGCATTCCAAGTGCTTCCAAGACCAAAATCATCCATACGAGTTACAACCACCGTTCTCTCCAACATATGTGGGAGCCCTGTAGCCTGTTCGATGCGCTCACATTAGTTAATATTTATGCAAACATGTGAGCTACAGGAATGAAGAATGAATATATGTAGCTGCTAGGTAAATAGAGATGTAAAGAGGTATGTAAATGTAAAATAAATTAAATTATCCATAGGTTCAAATTGTGCCACCTTAGTCTCTCGGGTGAGAATTGGCCTTGACTGATGATGATTTACAAAAGAGGACAATGGAAGGGTAGCCAAGCGAAGAACTGGTCAACACACTAGTTTTTTGGTCAATGGCCACTACTTTGTACCCATCCCCAACATTGAAACCATTAGACTATCATCATTGACACTAGCACTAGGTTGTAGTGGTAGAAGTTAGAGCCCACATTTTCTTGTTGTAATGGCAGAGGTTTTAGGCTATAGTTACAGAAGTCAAAGCCCACATTTGTAGGTTGTAATGGCAGAAGACACCAAAACAACACCAATCCGATTAAGTGACTACAAACACTGATCACATTGACACACACAGCTTTCAGGGCAGCCCTCAGAGGTCAAACAGTGGTCCTAGCCACTTACACAGCAAATTTGGAAGGTCAAAAAGTGAACAAAGCAAGGCTGGTCGTTTTAACAACACTTAGGTGAAAAATGCTTTCAACACTTAGGCAAATTTGCTTTTAAACAAGTCAGGCAAAAATTGCTCTTAAACAACTTAGGCAAAAATTGTTGTGAAACATTTAGGCAAGTGCTACCTATCGCGATATCGCGACGGTCACGATATCGGGACAGTCACGACATCGCACTGTCGCGATATCACGACAGTCACGATATCGCTACCGTCATGACTTCGCGCTGTCACGATATCATGACAGTCGCGATATCGTGACGATCGTGACTTTGCACTGTCACGATATCATGACGGTCGCGATATCGTGACAGTCACGATATCGCGACAACTACGACATTGTGCTGTCACGATATCATGAATGTCATAATGTCACGATAGCTGTGACATCGCGCTGTCGCGATATCGCGACAGTCATGATATCGTGACAAATCCCACCCCGCGCCTTGTTTCCTTCTTAGTGTCGTGATATCATGATGTCACGATATCATGACGTCGCGATATCGCGACGTCGTGATATCGTGACAGACTCTACCTCCGCGCCTAGCCTGACATTAAAGTGATTTAAGGTGGACATTAACAAACAAAAGCGGGCATTAAACATTTTTAAAATGCATATTAAACAAACAATTAAAAGTGTGTTTTAAACATATAAAAGCAGACGTTAACCATTAAAAGAAAATATTAAAACAATCAAAGGCACCATTAAATCAATCAAAAGTGAATTTAATCAATCGAAGGCAGGCATTAAAACACATCGAAGGTGGACATTAGAATGAGTGGCAGCTCTTACAGTTAATTAATGCCGCCTACTGTGCATGCGCGCGTAGGTGGGCAGATTGACAGTTAGCAGACTGTCACGAGGGCAGTCATGTAAGCCCAAGTCAAGGAGGAGTCTCCTCCCTCTTGGGAAGGCATGGCCGCCACGTGGCATCCCCACGTGCCCTTTTCAAAGAGACCCCGTGGGTCTATAAAACGGTGGATTTTCCCACCCAAAAAAAAGAGGTTAACAAGCATTTTCTTAACGCAACGAAGTGTTGCTAAACCATTTGAAGACCCGATTGCATTCCTTTCGGATTCATTTCTTCTACACTCTTGATATCTTTCGCAAGAGAGGTTATTGGGTGGTTATTAGAAGGTGAATCCGAACCTTAGAACCCGACATTGGACACAGTAATCCATCAATTCGACGACAACTCAACCTAAGAGATTTTGGGCCCTTCCTTAGTGGATTGGCGCCGAAATCAAGTTCTAACGGGGCGGCCCGCTTGGGCACCCCACACCTTTTTGCTGGTTTCACTTTAATATATTCTGTTCTTGCGTGTTTATCCTGCATTAGTGTTCATTCTGCATTGTGTGTTTAAGATATATATCGAATATTATTATGCTCTCGTGGTTTTATATATCTCATTAACTTGCAGGTAGTGACGTCTCATTTGAGTGCAAATCGGTTGGCTATTTTAATGGGAGCGGCCCTCTGGTAAAGTTTATGTTTTACATAAAAGTTGCAGGTTACGTAGAGTTATTTTATTTACACATTTAATCAATCTCTTGCATACATTTTTCATTTCTTCCTAAAGACAAATGTTCTGTCCTCTTGTTGCAGGTGCTACTAACGTCTCTGTGTTCTTTAATCATAGGAGAAACAACAGCAAGCATGGATTTATCGACATAAGCGACGACAAAACTTGGGCCCGCCCGTTTCAAATGTGGGCATGCGGATAGAAGACGTATTAATCATGACTGTAACCAAGACAGATTAACACTCCTAACCCCCTAAAAGGGGAGGAGATGTATTGTAACCAAATGGAATTAATATAAAAGGGCCGTGTTCCTACTTTTCTCCTTTATGTTTTATTTCATGCGTATTCATTTAACATCAAGTTAGTTCTATTTTCATTACATATTAATACTATTTTTCTTTCGGAATATCATGCTTTCGGTGGCTATCACGGTGGGACCGTTCCCTGATTTTTAATATCATAGAAACTAATCAGATTTTTTTTTTGTTTTGTGCTTAACAGGTACCCTTTTTTTGAAGGCAGACTGTTATGCGTCTCTGCCCGTGGCGAACAAGGTTTGGGCAAAAAAAAAAAAAAAAAGGTAAAGTTCTAAAACTGTCCCTGTCATTTTCTGAATTTCTGTGTTTATTTTTTTGTTAGCTTTTTCTTGCGGTAGAGAAAGTTTCCGTCAATTTTCTTGCTTTATTTAGTTATTTAATTGTTAAAAAAAAAAAAAAAATTCGTCAAATTTCTATTTGCTGTTTTCCGGTTTGTAGTGTTTGTATGGCTTAGGGAAAGTTTCTTTTTTGTTGCATGTTTCATTTTTAAAATAAAATGAACCCCACACACTTCACGTGGTAAAATTAAACCAAGGAGCTGGTCGTAAAACCCCAGCCCTTGAGCAAGACCAACGGTGGGTTCATCACCACCTTGGCTTAGCTTTGCATCCATTTCCCCGATTGTCACTGTTGTTAGGCGTAAATCCTGACGAAAGCTGACCGAGTGTCGCTGGGGTGATTCCCATGCACGCGAGGATAAGTCTTCTATGGTAGGTGTCATTAACAGGACAATCCCCCCTTCCGTACCGCCTATGTTCCACGTACCATCTACTCTCACGTACCTATAGTTTCCCTCTCGTAAGGGCGGGTATATAGAGAGGTTGGTATATCGGTCCGACAATGGTATATTGAAGGGGCGACCATTTATGGGAGTCATATGAGCCAACATTATGCATTTAAACGTTCTTCAAAACTTGCAAAAACAAAACAAAACATCAAAATGCACTAAACCGGTTTAGGACACACTATTAATCCTTAAAAGAGATAATCACTGTTTGTGTATGCGTGTGTTCATTTCTGCTTAGTGTAAACAAAAAGAAAAATCATCATAAACGAGATAAAAATCTGCTTAGATAGTAGAGAAGCACCACAATGGTGTACACCCGTAGCCAAGCCCAATCAAGGGCGGACGCTGCGAAAGGTGCACAAAGAGAGGGCGCTGGTCACCTTCGCTTTAGCCCTGAGGACTTGGCCATACCGCCTTGGCGGTCTGGCCTACAAGAGAGTCCACATCAGGCCACATCAAAAAGGAATTATTGGGACCCTCCTCATTGGAGTATGCCCATTCAACACAGCCCCTTTCGGGAAGAAGCTTTACATGTAGATCTCAATGTAAATAGACAACCGCCTCTTGAGGCTAGATCTGAGTGGCCGCAGCGCGATGAAGCGCTAGAGAGGCATAGTGTTCATTTGGAGAGACAACATGGATATGGCATCTCTCCTTTGCCTCCCATCAGAATAGAAAGACAAAATCCAGAGCACAGGGCTCTTTACACAGGGCGAGCTAACTCCGCCCGCCCCTTTCAAACCCATGAAAGGGAGTACGAGGAAAGCCATCGCATTCCTCAAGGACAACAAACAGCATGGGAACCTTGCATTTCCACACCTGCTAGATATCATGATCACACATCGAGGCCAGAGCCTCAAGTAAATGTCGCCTACCTCGACAGAGGGAAGCAACCCATTGAAATTTTAGATCATCAAGATCGAGGCAAACACATAGGAAAAACATTTAAGCCTCCTGAGCAAAAGAGGGCAGACCAAGTTGACCCGAGAAGTCACCAGACATGCCGCTCACCAAGCCCGAATCACGCAGCTTGAGCAAGGTCATCAGGAGTTAGAGTACTTATACCGCTTGAATAAAGAGCGCATGCAGCACGAAGCGGATGAGTTGCGATATAAACTACCTGAGAGGGTGTCAACCCCTCGCACCCAAAGAGCCGAACAATATGAGAGGCACAACCCTTTGGTGCAGGACAGGTCTCCGCGACCTCGTCAAGCTTTGCCTCCGAGACCTTATAGACCCGAGAGGGAGGCCACTCCCCGAAACAATGATGGGTACCCTCAGCGGGGACTCAATCAGGGTCATAGGTCTCGCCCAGAGACTCCTCAAGAAATTTATGAGGAGTATGAACCAGAAATAGAACGGGCCAAAATGCCCCATCAAGGCGGGAGGGCTGCCACTCGGCCACCCCCCCATAGGCCTCCAGTCTCCCATAACTCACAACGGGAGCAAACAAAAGAGGAAGAAATAAAATCTTCCGATGCATACAAAGCGCTATTAGAGCGTTTGGAGTCTATGGAGACAAAAGCTTCTGGGCATCAAAAGCCCACGTTACGTCAACTCCGTAGTCATCCAGTGCATCCCTCAGTGCCCACACCTCTTTACCCCGAACATTTCAAGTTGCCTCAATTGGCAGTCTTTAAAGGTGAAGAGGACGCACAAGAACATGTCACAAGATTCCTAAGTCAATGCTTCGGCATCCAAGATAATGATGCATTGTTGCTTAGGACATTCATAACCACATTCGTAGGCCCTACCTCGGATTGGTTCACACAATTACCCAAACACAGCATAAACAACCTAGATCAATTAGTAGATGCGTTTCTTGAACGCTTTGCCTTCAACACAAGGAAGAAGGCATCACTGAGTGATCTGGCCAGCCTCGTGAAATATGAGGAAGAAACAATGGCAGGATACGAGAATCGATGGAGGGCTTTGCTTTCTAAGCTACCCTACCGTCCCCCTATGTCTGATCTCACACGGATGTTTGCACGGAGTTGCTTAAAATCAATCTCTGGGCTATTGCTGCTGCAACAATACGACAGTTTAGAAGAAGCTTTGGCGCAAGCCAGAGTTATAGAAGAGATTAAGATAGGCGAAGGCGCAATCGCCAAGCCTAAAAAGAAAGAGTGGAATAAAACCACTAAGACCGGAATACGCAATCACAACCCGCTGCGGTTAACCAAGTTGCGATAAATGTTCCCAAGCCTGTGCAAGAAATATAGCCCCAAAAGGCTAATTACCGTGCAAAGGCCCTCCTAGTTATGAAAGAGATAATAAGAAACAGGAGCAGAATCAGCAACGTCGCCCTAGGCGACAATTCACCCCTTACACGGAGTCTAGGGACTCCTTATTTGACCGCTTGTCAGCGGAAAATTTAGTCACCCTTCCAGAGATCCAGACTGTAGACCCTAACGCTCCCAAGCCTAAGGGATACAGAGAGGAATTATATTGTAGATTCCATAGGCGAAGGGGACATGACTTGAATGGATGCTGGAAATTCAAAGGATTAATCCAAGATTTGATCGACAATAGAACATTGGCCGTGGACAACCCCATAGCACCAAATAATCAACAAATGGGGGTATTCAAGGACCCTTTGCCTGCCCATGAGGCACAGGCAAAACCTCTCCAGATTAATGAGGTGCGACAGAATCTTCCCATGCAAGGATTTGTGGGAATGATTAGCATAGTGACCAGGAACAAAAAGTACCCAGCAGTTGCCCCCGAGGTAGCTACAAGGGAAGTTCCAACAACGTCGCAGCCTCAACAACGCCCTGTGCAGTTGCCTCCGCCTAGACCCGAGGTCACGATACGGACCAAACTCACGCAGAGTTTGCGGACCACATCGGCTAGGCTTTCCATCTACGAGCTTATTCAACAGTCAACACCTCATAGAGAAGCTCTTATGGAAATTTTAAAAGCCATCGAATTACAGCCTCACGAAGCAAATTCTTTCAACAACTTCGTGGGACATGTGAAACGATGTACGGAGCCGGTCATTACCTTCAGAGAGGATGAAGTCAAAACAATATCGAATGACATGGCAGATCCACCCTTGCACGTTATCGCGCGGGTCAACGGGATCCCGTACAAGAGAGTGTTGGTAGATACTGGCTCGTCCAAGTAACATCATTACCACTGCAGCACTAAAACATTTGAAGCTGCCAGCCTCTCATATCACAGCCTCCACATACACACTGCGAGCTTTCAATGATGCAATATGCTCGACAGTCGGCACAGTTGTTCTCCCTGTCCAGGTAGGACAAAAGACAATACCTACATTGTGCCATGTGTTGGAAGGCGAGATGGCTTACAATATACTGCTAGGGCGGCCTTGGATCAGGGACATGAAGTGTGTCCCTTCGATCGCTCACCAGTGCTTAAAGTATGCTTTTGAAGGAGAAATACATGTAGTCCCGATGGACTTAGAACCCTTCAAGTATTGCAATGCGATGCAATTAATGCCTCAATCGACCCTCCCTTCAACGCATTTGGATTTCCAGCTAAATCCATCTAAACAGGGTCCAACACCGCAGGCACCACTGGTGACCAAAATAGCAAAATCCCAGCCAGGTGAGTCTTCATCATCTGCTCCTTCACTACCAACGCCACCTGTCATGGCTAAACAGAAGGACAAGGGAAAACAGATCATGGAAGAGGCTCAGCCCCTAGAAGAGGGGTTGCCAACAATTTCAACGGTATCAACAGAGGAAATACCTAGCACAACGGAAGCTGAGACTCCTAAAACACCAAACATGGAATGGACTCAGGAAGGACTCCCGTTCCCTCCCTCCCAAGCATCAACAATCACCGTTGAAATGGCCAGTACGGGCCTGGGGGAGTATTTAGTGCAGAATGTTGTGGCAACGCCCACATTAGAATCAGTACAGGACATGGGGAGACCTCGCCTTCCCATAGGAACAGTTGTTCCTCTAGGTTACCCACCAAACCAGACAAATTTTGTGTATGGGGGCCTTGATCATGGTCTTGAACCATGCAAGCAAAAGGAAGCAGACGAAGAGCCTTTTGTTGAAAATATCAACTATCTGTCAAACCCGGACTTCGCTCTAAGATATCTCGGCCAATGCAATTGGCATGGATACGGGCTAGGCAGATATGAGCAAGGGATGCGTGTCCTTTGCCAACCAAGATATCGGATGCCATATGATAAGTCGGGAGTAGGGTTCAACCACCCCCTGCCCTTAGACATCTTGGTAGAAAATATGCAAGGCCTAGAAATAGGCAACAAGGGGGGATTGGCACCAGATCTTTATGCCAACCCAAATACAGAATATACATTGGGAGATTACCTCCCATGGTCAACAAACACCCTTGGCAACAGCAGTAATCCCTCTCCTTTGCTAGAGAGAGGTGAAAGTTCGGACATTAATCCCCAAAGAGAACATCAACGGTGTCCGGACATCTTCTTGAAGCTGTTCCCCTTAGAGGTTCCAGTTGAGTCAATACAATGTCAAGAGAATCAGGTCCCCCCACCAAGAGTGGAACAACCGCAATGGGACCAGATTAACTTGTTGGAACAAGGAGAACCCTCAATGTCGCAAGTAACAGCTTGCTGAAGAGAATGAACATTTTTGGATCTCCGAAAGTGATTCGAAGATGAGACTGAGATGATCTATCTCAGACATGCGCGACGGAATAATCGCCCTTTAACTCATGAAGATCTAATGGGACAGATGGGCATAAGGTTAGGGCATGAATGGTGGGTAGACCCAGCGAGGTGGGACCAAGTGTTGGATCCATGGCTCCAAATTCACGATGAGCACCGTCCACCCCGAGACCCTATCATGACAACAGTGCCGAGGGAAGACCCTGTCCTCCTATCAGCACATAGGGCCGATCCGTTCGTGCCCATTCCCCTAGAGCCAGATCCAGAGTATAGGGAGCATCTAGAAGATTCAAGTTATCACACCCACGGTAATGGAGACCAAATTCATTCCATCCACATGATCTCCATTGATTTGACCGCACCCATCCGCAATCCGGCCGATCCAACATGGTCATTGCATCTAGACATAGATGCCATCGACTGGGATCGCGTCAATTCACCTTTATCACCATCAGAGTACTGGCCTTTCGGTGAAATGCCTCATTTTACCCCAGGGACAACTCAGGATATTTTTCAAGCTGAAGAGGAACCCGAGGTTCCCAACGTAGATCTAAATTCAGCTAATGATATCCATTTGATCCCGACTCCACATCAGTTGGAGGACGGATCCCACATGTCAGTCGAGGAGACGACTGATGTAGATATCGGCACAGATCCAATGAATCCATAGATTCTCAAGCTAGGGGTAAGTCTTTCCCCCGAAGAGCAAGCCGACTACATTGCCCTTCTCAAAGAGAAGAAGGAGGTTTTTGCATGGTCGTACAAGGATATGCCAGGACTAGACCCGCACCTAGTCACGCATAATTTAACGCTTGATCCGACAATCAAGCCTCGTAAAGCAAAAACTACGTAAGATGCACCCAAAAGTGGCCTTGATGGTCAAAGATGAATTGCAAAAGCTGTTGGATGCACAGTTTGTCATCTGCATGGATTATCCGCCATGGCTGTCCAACATGGTTCCCGTCAAGAAGCCCGACGGGAGGATTCGCATATGCACTAATTTTTGAGATCTAAACAAAGCGAGTCCTAAGGATGATTTCCCCTTGCCGAGCATCGACGCGTTGGTAGACGCTACAACAGGTCACGAAATGCTCTCCCTAATGGATGGTTTCTCAGGATACAATCAAATTCGTATCAATCCTGAAGACCAACTAAAAATGGCGTTCACAACGCCTTGGGGGACATTTTGTTATAAGGTCATGCCTTTTGGCCTTAAAAATGCTGGCGCTACCTACCAACGTGCCATGACGTACATCTTCCACGACTACATGCACAAAACCTTGGAAGATTACATGGATGATTTGTTAGCCAAGTCTCTTTTGCGCTCAAATCATATCGATGACTTAAGCAAGATCCTCGATCGCCTCATGGAGCATAAAGTTAGACTAAACCCCAAGAAGTGCGTATTTGGCGTCACATCTGGAAAACTCTTGGGTTTCATAGTCTCAAAGCGAGGAATCGAGGTGGACCCAAAGAAAGTCAAGGCAATCCTTGAAATGGTTCCCCCAACTACAATCAAGCAGCTCGAAGTCTGCAAGGAAAGGTCGCGTCGATTAAACGCTTCATAGCGCAATTATCTGACAAGTGCCGACCCATGAACAAATTATTGCACAAGGGGGTTACATTTCACTGGGATGACGAGTGCCAGTCAGCCTTTGACGAGATCAAACAATACCTGGTTTCGTCGCCAGTATTGGCACCACCTAGACCAGGAGTGTCGTTCTACTTATACATCTCAGCTACTGAGGTGGCACTGGGTGCCATGTTAGCCCAGAAGAATGAACTTCACAAGGAACAGGCTACTTACTATCTTAGCCGCACCCTGGTCGGTTATGAACTTAACTATGCATACGTTGAGAAACTCGCTTGGCAGTGGTGTTTGCTACCAAAAAGCTACGCCACTACATGCTGAGCAACACTACGTATGTTGTGTCTAAGGAGAATCCATTGCGATACATGATGAGTCGTACTTATCATAGTAGTCGCACGGCGAAATGGATCATGTTGTTGACGAAATTTGACATAGAGTTTATTGGACAAAAATCTATCAAAGGACAAGTCATAGCCGATCAACTAGCAGAGGCTCCTCTTGAAGACGATCAGCCTCTGGTCATAGAACTACCCGATGATGGGGTCTTCCATGTCTCAGAATCACCAGATTCTGATGAGCCTGAGTCACAGGCCGACATAACCCTATTCTTCGATGGTTCTAAATGTGAGCAAGGTGGTGGCACGGGAATTGTATTCTTCACACCGCAGGGTGCTCCAATGCCCCTGTCATTTAAATTAAACTTCCCATGCACCAACAATAATGCAGAGTATGAAGCCTTGCTCCTAGGTCTTCGGACAACAATCGCCATGAACATCAAACGACTGAATATCTTTGGTGATTCGCTGTTAATAGTCAATCAAGTCAAAGGGGTATATCAATGCAAATGCCCAGTCCTGCAGGCTTATAAAGCCCTCGTGGACAAATTCTTGGCAAAACTTGAGTGGTATGACATCGAGGCACTCCCTCGATCATCGAATCATTTTGCGGACACAATGGCCTCCTTGGGGTCACTAATCCCGCAAGACCTTTTCGGTGATATGACAACCATTCAAGTCAAAACCTTATCGCAATCCGTGATGGAGCGTGCAAGCTCAGACTTGACGCCAGGAATCCACATGATCCAGATTGAACCATCCTCGGATAAGTTCTCTCGAATCCGAGATCGTCTGAAACGTGCCAACTGGGGGTCCTTGTTCTCCCCTACTCCCATTAATAGCAACACAACGCTATTCTTACAGGTTCTATCCCATTCAACGTTTGCTAGGGATGAACTTCAAGAGGGATTGGTTGTTCATACCGTCGAGGTTTCTGATCAACAGGACTGGTATTTACCCATCAGAGACTACCTCAAGTTAGGTAATCTCCCGCTTGGATTGACTCATGCCGCAAAATGAGCACTCAAGCAGAAAGCGGCTAAGTATGTCTTGATAGGAGACATTTTGTATCGTCGCAGCTATGAAGGAATCCTCCTTCGTTGCTTGGACCAGCAAGAGTCCACTTGGGCAGTCGCCCAAGCGCACGATGGTACATGTGGTGGCCACTTCAGTGGTATGGCCATTGCAAAGCGCATTCTTCGCATGGGCTATTATTGGCCATCTTTAGAGCGAGATTGTTGCACCTATGTCAAGAAGTGCGTGAAGTGTCAACATCATGCCAATTTGATGCACGTACCTTCTCGGGCCTTGCAGACAGTCCAGTCTGCTTGGCCGTTCTCACAGTGGGGCTTCGATCTAATTGGAAAGATCTCCCCTGCATCGTCAGGCCATCACACGTTTATCATAACGGCCACAGAGTACTTTACCAAGTGGGTGGAAGCGATTCCGCTTACCTCTACGACAGGACCCCGCATTGTGGAGTTCATTTTGCATAACATCATATGTCATTTTGGTATTCCATCCAAAATAGTCTCGGATAATGGGACGCCTTTCAAGAACAAAGACGTGCGTGCTTTGACCACAAAGTACAAGATTTAGCATAGCTTTTCGACACCCTATTATCCGTAGGCGAATGGGCAAGCAGAAGCGTCAAACAAAATGCTAGTTGCCATCCTTAAAAATACCGTCGCAGATAGTCATAAGGATTGGCACATTCAAATCCCACTTGCCCTATGGGCCTATCGCACTAGCATTCGGACACCCACTGGGGCCACTCCGTTTTCGCTTGTGTATGGCTCCGAGGCAGTCATGCCTCTAGAGTTGGAGATTCCTTCCTTGCGCATATCAATGCAGGAGTTCATCGATGATGACTCTGCATGGCAGGCCCGGTTAGACCAGCTTACGTTGCTTGACGAACGACGCGTTAATGCTCTCGAGCATTTACGTATTTATCAAGAGCGACTTAAGAAAGCTTACAACATGAAAGTTCACCTGAGGGACTTTCGGGTTGGTGATTTGGTTTTGAAGGAAAACCAACAGAATTCTAGTTTGCCGTCCCACCTAAGGGACAAGTTTGCGGCAAATTGGTTAGGTCCATATGTCATTGATAGCAAAATAGGACCCGAGACATACCGGCTAGCTTCTCTTGATGGTATCAAGGAAACAGAACCCTTGAATATCAGTCATTTGCGACCATTTCATATCTAAGAGAGCCATATCCCAAAAATGCTCCAAGGATTCTTGCAATCGCTTGGTCAATCCCAAAAATGCTCCAAGGATTCTTGCAATCGCTTGGTCAATCCCAAAATGCTCCAAGGATTCTTAAAATCGCTTGGTCAATCAAAATGCTCCAGGATTTTAAATGCTTGGTCAATCCAAAATGCTCCAAGGATTCCTAAAATCGCTTGGTCAATCCCAAAATGCTCCAAGGATTCCTAAAATCGCTTGGTCAATCCCAAAATGCTCCAAGGATTTCCACAATCGCTTGGTCAAAAATCAAGAAAATTCAAAAACAACAAAAATCATCAAAAACAACAAAATTTTTGCATCTCATTTCTAGGCATACTCAAATTCATCAATAGAGAGCTCTTCTCGCACTTCATCTTCATATTCACCAAAATCAATCCATCAAAAATACAAAAATACATAGCTGCATTAAAGCATTGCATCCATACATTGCATATTTGTGGTCGTATAGGTCAAAGGCACCATAGGCTGTAATTGCTCTGCTAGTCCATCTTGTTCCACTCTGTTCCATTTTACAAAAACAACAAAAACACCATGCATTGCTTTTACCACACTAGAGTCAGTGGTCTTTTAATGTATCAAGAGTTTTCGTGATTCAGTCATCATTTTGCTCTTTAGCCATGTAATGTATCAAGTCAAACAGATTTTATGAAGGTAGAGTTACACTTGAAATACACCTTGTTACGTAACATCCCAACACAAATTAAAACACATAAAAATTCCCAAGTTGTGTGAACGAAAGATGAAACCTGCATAGTAATCCAGGTCACCATAAGCGAAACGGTTATCTTGCTCATCCCCCCGTGCGAATGGTTCTAGAATGCTGAGAATTCACAAAAGGACAAGCTCTTTCCTATCCATTCACCTCCATATACAGTGGTTTTCACCACTACCAAATTCCAATCATAGTTGGTTCCCAAAGTTGTAAGGATTTGTACTACACGTCCTTGCCAAGGATGGGTAGTCATCCCCAAAACCTAAAGGGATCAACACCATTCACAAACAAAAATTCCAACAAATCATCATCCTAACACTTTCCATTCACCTTTGGTCTCCAAGTTGTAAGGATTCGTACTATCCGCCCCTAACCAGGATGGGTAGTCATCCCCAAGGCCTAACAGATCAATGCCCTTACTCCATAATCTCCATCATCCCCTTGGTCCCCAACGTCGTAAGGATTCGTACTATCCGCCCCTAACCAGGATGGATAGTCATCCCCAAGGCCACGAGGATCAAAGCCAATTCACAATACTCAAAACACAAAATCAAATAACAGTGGTTATCACCACTATTCAAAATCCTTGCTCAAAAAGAATTAATAGAAAATAAACAGTGATTTTCATCACTATATAGACAAGCAACTCTCTAAATCATTCAGCCAACAAATATCCTGAACTTGAATCCTTGGAATTCTCTCAGCATTCGAAAACCATCTAGGTGATCCTCATTACAGGTTTGGTTGATAGCCTATCTGGCAATGGTGGTATCCTACCCGCATGACGATATGTCTGTCACATTCGCTTTGCGTATGTGCAGACCAATGTTTGCATAAGGATGAGCTAGCTTATGGTATCCTGGATAACACCACAGATTAATCTAACTAAATACAACAAAGGAGTTAGTGGAGCTAATTAGGTGATCCTCAGTACAGGTTCGGTTGAAAGCCCATCTGGCACTGGCGGTATCCTGACAAATACCACATAAATGAACTCAATTGCACACACAGGGATGTGAAATAGCTTGGTCAAAAACAAGTCCGATTCATACCTTGTTCAAAAGTCTTGTAAGATAAAGTACAGTCATGGCTAGTGAGTTAAAACTGTCTGAGCCTCAGAAAACCTTAGCTACATTTCTAAACCAATTGCACTACTTTTCATCCTTACAATACCATCAGAAAATACAAAAAAAAGAAAAACCACATGTATACATACAAAGTCATCCACTACAGCAATCGCCTCAAAGACAAAATAACAAAGTCATAAACAGTCTATGGTGCCATAGCCAAATATCACAAATTCTATTCATCCATTTCATTTCCGCATATCACATATAAATCAAAAACATTTGCATTCATCACAAATGCATCCATCAAAATAAATCAACATACAACAATCACATTTATCATACCATATGCATCCATCAATATAAAGTAGCATGCATCCATCAACATCAATCATTATGCATAACATAAAATCATGACATATACACAAAGAAAGAAAATCAAAACAACAAAAACATCCCAAAAATGCAACACAAAAACATAGCAATAAGCATTGCCGGACACAAGTGCTCTTGCACTTAACCTCTTGGCATATAAAAATCGATGTCGGGGCTCAAATTGTCACTCTCCTACTTCCCCAAGAAGGCTACCATAGCTGGACCGCTCCACGGGAAGACGGGTTTTTGATGATTTCACCCCATTATGGCATCACCAAAAGGGTTAACACCCACCAAAAATAGGTCCAAATGTCGGGAAATTGCACGTGCTTAAATGGTAAAACATCTAAAGGCACCCTTGCACAAGTCATCTTGGGTCAAGCGACTCGTCGCTTTTCTCATGAAGGTCATTCCCTCATCGATTCGTCGCTTGAGGGGGTAGTCACACTTAGTCACCAATCAACAAGCACACACCCAATCAAAGCAATGACATGCATTCAAAGAATCATTGACAAAGACAATCACGCTCCTGCTTGGGGCAGCAAACAAGCAATCATTAAATTGATCAAACACTTGGCATTCCCGAAGCATGAACACAAGGTTCCCCCTGTGGACAAAAGGTTACGCCCTTTGCCTAATCATGACCGATCAATGTCCAAGCTCAAGTCACACCTCACCAAAATAGGTTAACACTTGAAATCAAATTCCTTAGCTCGTCAGAAGCAAGGATTCAAGAATGCATGCCCTTCCCATACTTGGGGCATCAAAAGTTGGTTAGGTTACCAAGAAACCCTAATCATTAGTGCTTTGGTTATCTATTTTTGCTCAACACTGCATCACCCGCAGCGCTTCCCAAAAAGGGGCATCTATAGACACCAAAACAGCACCAATCCGATTAAGTGACTACAAACACTGATCGCATTGACACACACAGCTTTCAGGGCAGCCCTCAGAGGTCAAACAGTGGTCCTAGCCACTTACACAACAAATTTGGAAGGTCAAAAAGTGAACAAAGCAAGGCTGGTCATTTTAACAACCCTTAGGCAAAAACTACTTTCAACACTTAGGCAAAATTGCTTTTAAACAAGTCATGCAAAAATTGCTATTAAACCACTTAGGCAAAAATTTCTGTGAAACATTTAGGCAAGTGCTGCTATCGCGATATCGCGACGGTCACGATATCACGACAGTCGTGACGTCGCATGTCGCGATATCGCGACGTCGCGATATCGCGACGGTCACGATATCGCGACAGCCATGATATCGCACTGTCGCGATATCACGATAGTCGCGATATCGCGACAGCCACGAGATCGCGTTGTCGCGATATCGTGATAGCCACGATATCGCGTTGTCGCGATATCGTGACAGTCGCGACATCGCGCTGTCGCGATATCATGACAGTCACGATATCGCGACAAATCCCACCCCGCGCCTTGTTCCTTCTTAGTGTCACGATATCGCGACGTCGCGATATCGCGATAGACTCTGCCTCCGTGCCTAGCCTGACATAAAGCGATTTAAGGTGGACGTTAACAAATAAAAGCGGGCATTAAACATTTTTAAATGCACATTAAACAAACAATTAAAAGTGCATTTTAAACATATAAAAGCAGATGTTAACCATTAAAAGAAAATATTAAAACAATCAAAGGCACATTAAATCAATCAAAAGTGAATTTAATCAATAAAGGGATTAAAAGATTGAAGGTGGACATTAGAACGAGTGGCAGCTCTTACAGTTAATTAATGCCGCCTATTGTGCATGCGCGCGTAGGTGGGCAGATTGACAGTTAGCAGACTATCACGAGGGCAGTCATGTAAGCCCAAGTCAGGGAGGAGTCTCCTCCCTCTTGGGAAGGCATGGCCGCCACGTGGCATCCCCATGTACCCTTCCAAAGAGACCCCGTGGGTCTATAAAATGGTGGATTTTCCCACCCAAAAAAGGTGAACAAGCATTTTTCTTAACGCAACAAAGTGCTGCTAAACCAGAGACCCGATTGCATTCCTTTCAGATTCATTTCTTCTACACTCTAGAATCTCTTTCGCACAAGAGGTTGGTGGGTGGTTTTCAGAAGCATGAATCCGAACCTTAGAACTCGACATTGGATCACAGGAATCCATTAATTCGCCGACAACTCAACCTTAAAAGATTTTGGGCCCTTCCCTAGTGGATTGGCGCCGAGATCAAGTTCTAACAGGGCGGCCCGCTTGGGCACCCCACACCTTTTTGCTGGTTTTGCTTTAATATATTCTGTTCTTGCATGTTTATCCTGCATTAGTGTTCATTCTGCATTATGTGTTTAATATATATATCGAATATTATTATGCTCTCATGGTTTTCGATATCTCATTAACTTGCAGGTAGCGACGTCTCATTTGAGTGCAAATCGACCGACTGTTTTAATGGCAGCAGCCCTCTGGTAAAGTTTTTGTTTTACGTAAAAGTTGCAGGTTACGTAGAGTTATTTTATTCACTCATTTAATCAATCTTTTGCATGCATTTTTCATTGCTTCCTAAAGACAAATGTTTTGTCCTCTTGTTGCAGGTGCTACTAACGTCTCTGTGTTCTTTGATCGTAGGAGAAATAGCAGCAAGCAAGGATTTATCGACATAAGCGGCGGCAACACTTGGGCCCGCCCGTTTCAAATGTGGGCATGCGGATAGAAGAAGTATTAATCATGATTGTAACCAAGATGGACTAACACTCCTAGCCCCTAAAAAGGGAGGAGATGTATTGTAACCGAATGGAATTAATATAAAAGGGCTGTGCTCCTGCTTTTCTCCTTCATGTTTAGTTGATCGTTACTTACGTTCTATTTTCATGCGTATTCGTTTAACAGCAAGTTAGTTCTGTTTTCATTACATCTTAATACTATTTTTCTTCTAGAATCTCATGCTTTCAGGTCTCAAGAATCATTACCAGAATGACTTGATCCATTCATCTAGGTCGCTGGATTACAATAGCTCTCTAATTTTTTCCCTTACTTTTCAAAACCATAAAGGAAAACTTGAAAATAATGAAATTAGCTAGGAAGCTCAGTGGAGCTGATATAATCCATCAAATGAGCAAGTTAATATCTCAAATTTGGATGGCTAAGAGGATTACCACCCATGCATTTGACCACTATGAAAAAATTGAAGAGTTGTTGCATTCCAAGTGCTTCCAAGACCAAAATCATCCATACGAGTTACAACCACCATTCTCTCCAACATATGTGGGAGCCCTGTAGCCTGTTCGATGCACTCACATTAGTTAATATTTATGCAAACATGTGAGCTACAGGAATGAAGAATGAATATATGTAGCTACTAGGTAAATAGAGATATAAAGAGGTATGTAAATGTAAAATAAATCAAATTATCCATAGGTTCAAATTGTGCCACCTCAGTCTCTCGGGTGAGAATTGACTTTGACTGACAATGATTTACAAAATAGGACAATTGAAGGGTAGCCAAGCGAAGAATTGGTCAACACACTAGTTTTTTGGTCAATGGCCACTACTCTGTACCCATCCCCAACATTGAAACCATTAGACTATCATCACTGACACTAGCACTAGGTTGTAGTGGTAGAAGTTGGAGCCCACATTTTCTTGTTGTAATGGCAGAGGTTTTAGGCTACAGTTACAGAAGTCAGAGCCCACATTTGTAGGTTGTAATGGCAGAGGTTTTAGGCTATAGTTTTAGAAGTCAGATCCCACATTTATAGGTTGTAATGACAGAGGTTGTTACTCCATAGAAGGTAGGCTTGGAGGTATGCAAAAGTTATCAAGTTTTATTTGTAGTTCTCTATTTTTGCTAGGATGACACAGAGAGGAATAAAACTCTATTTGTTGTAGGGGTTGTAAATTGACTATGTAAGAATTTGAATGCCCTATTTTTGGGCATTGCATTGTAATAACCATTAGTTGTGTGATGTGATGTGTAACATCCATGTATTGCATTGTGAAAGTCGTATAACAACCCTGCTATGAGATTGCAAATACTAACAAAGAGTGAATCATTTTTGTTTTTACGAGTTTATCTATTTTTAGTTGCCTTTTTTTTTCTATTTTCAACTGTTATTGTTATTCACACATTGGTATTAGAGCTTGGGGAAATATTGGAAGAGTTGCTCTATTAAGGAAACTCCGTAGGTGTGAGGAATATTACCTAAGTATTTTGTGGAAACTAGTTTGACCAAAGAATGGACCATAGCAAGTCTACCATTGAAATGTTCAGTGGGAAGAATTTTAGCTTGTGGAAGCTAAATATGGAATATATCCTTGTAGAAAGAGATATGAAGGAGACTATTGTCAAGGATCCAAAGCCAACAGTAATTAGTCAAGATAACTAGTACAAGATGAATGACAAGGCTATTGCCTTGATTGGTTTGAACCTTGCAAATTCAGTCTTAATAAATGTTATTGGAGCCAAGTTAGCAAAGGAACTTTGGAATAATCTTGGTAAGATATATGAATCAAATTCACTCATGAATTTAATATTTCTTAGAAAGAAATTTTATGCATTAAAAGTGGCTGATGGAGGAATTGTGGCTGAATATTTAAATACCTTCAACACTCCTGTAAATCAGTTGAAATACGTTGGTGATAGTATCAAAGAAGAGGAACAATTTATTTATTTGCTTTGTAGCTTACCAGAATCATGGGAAAATCTGATTGTAGCAATCAGTGGGAGCACAAAAGTGAAAAATATCAAGAAGGATGAGATCATTAGTCATATGCTCCATGAAGAAACCAGAAGGAGGACCTCTAGACCCACTAAAAACTTAGAAGCCTTGATTTTTAGGGATAGAGGAAGAAGTAGAGAAAGAAAGAGTGATATATTCTATGACAATGGCTATAGGTCCAAATCAAGAAGAAGATTCCCAAGCAAATAAAAAGAAGCAAAAACATGTTTGTTAGAAATACAAGCAAAGGGGCACAAGAAAAGTAAGTGCATGACTGATATTTCCAAGGAAAAAGAAGAATCTTTAGATGCTACATAAAATAGTGAAGGGGGGTTTTATATTGCTACATGCTTGAAAATAAATGTCCAAGATGAAGCATGGTTAATAAAATCTGGAGCACCTTTTCACATGACACCACATAGAGAGTTGTTCAAGGACTATGCAACAAGTCACAATGGCAAAGTATTCCTTGGTGATAATTATCACTATAAAATTGTTGGTAAAGGTAGTGTAAGAGTTAATCTTAGTGATGGAAGTATCAAAACCATATCAGATGTAAGACATGTTCTAGGTTTGACATGAAACTTACTCTTAGTAATTCAACTTGTAGAGACTAATATTGAGACTCTCTTTGATAAATATGGGTGTAAGTTAGTTTGTGGAGCCATTGTCTTAGCTAGAGATATAAGACATGGAACATTATATAAGTTAGATGCAGTACCTATTGATGTTGGTAATGCAAATACAATCTCTATGGAGTGGAAAATCTCACACAATAAAGATGTCATAAATTATGTTGTGGCATAGAAGGATGACACACCTTAGAGAGAAGAACTTGCGTGAGATGTACAACAAGCAAACTGTTTGAGGTTTGGAAGGTATGAAGTTTGATTCATTTTATTTTTGTGGAGCATGTGTGATGGGAAAAAAAAAAGAGTATCATTTAATTCAAGTTATTATAGGAGAAAAGACATTCTTGAATTCATACATTCTGATATATGTGGACCAATGGAAGTGGATTCCATGGGAGGGTCCAAATATTTCATCATTTCATTGATGACTTCTCAATGAATTCATAAATATACTTCATGAAATATAAAAGTAGTGCTTTGAATATCTTCAAAGTCTTTGTGGCTGAAGTTAAAACACAAACATAGAAGAAGCTAAAAGCACTAAGGACTAATAATGGAGGTGCATATTGCTCCAAGGAGTTTGATGCATTTGTAGATTGCATGTCATTACAAGGAAGAAAACTACACCATACTCCCCACAAAAAAATAGTATTGCAGAAAGGTTAAATAGAACCTTAGTGGAGAAGGCAAGGAACATTAGAGAGGATGTAAACTTAAGAAAAAAAACTTGAGCTGAAGCTTTACACAAGAAATTATGTGAACAATTTGTATTCTAAATCTATTTTGGGTGGAAAGACACCAAAGGGGGCTTGGAGTGGCAAGAAGACCACAATAGCACATATAAGAGTATTTGTATGTGAATCCTACATGCATGTTCCCAAGAAGAATAGAAGAAAACTTCATAATAAGTTAGTGAAATCCATTTTCATTGGGTATGGTGAAGGAATCAAAGGATACAAGGTATGGATCCCATCAAAACATTATCATAAATTAAACCGAGATGTCATCTTCAAGGACGAGTTTACTGGTGAAAATAAAGAAAATATAGATACTCAAGCAAATGAGGAACAACAAGGAATACCTTCTAAAATTAAAAATCAGTAAGCTAGAAACTTTCACCATGTGTTGCCAAATACAAGCGTTACTCATGTTTCAACTCAATTGTGTGAGGTGCAACCTCTTGTAAGTGGGTCTAATGCTAAAAAGTCAAGTACAATAACAAGAAGAGACTACTATGGAGAGTACTCATGAGATTAATCAAGGTATTCATGATGAAGTACAGCTGAGAAATGAGATAGAACTCAAAGGATCAAAAGTTGAACAAAGTGATCAAGTGACAAGGAGAAGTCTTTGACAAAGAAGAGCACCTAATAGGTTTGGCTATGAACCAAGTGATTTTAGTTATTTTGTATTGTATTCCATATGTAAAGAGCCAAGAAGTGTGAAAGAGGCTCTTAATAGTGATGAATGTATTCACTGGAAAATGATTATTGAAGAAGAAATGAGGTCACTTGAACAAAATCAGGATTGGGATTTACAACCATTACCTAAGGATAGGATAAGAGTTGGTTGTAAATGGATTTTTAAAAGGAAGTACAAATTTTATGGTTCAATAGAAATATATAAGGCAATGCTGGTGGAAAAATTATATACTCAAGTAGAGGGTATAAACTTTAATGAAACCTTATCTCCTATGGCAAAACATGCTTCAGTCAGATTATTATTATCAATGGTAGCAACCTATGATTGGGAAATTGAGAAAATGGATGTGAAGGAAGTCTTTCTTCATGGAGATATCAATGAAGACATTTATATGCAACAACCAGAAGGGTTTATAGCAAGTAGGAGTAGAAACTTGGTGTGAAAATTGAAGAAAGCACTCTATGGCTTGAAGTAATACCCAAGACAATGGTACCACAAGTTTGACAAGCATGTGATTGAGCACGGTTTCACTAAAAGTGATGGAGATCATTGCATCTACTTCATGCAAAAGGTAAATCATTCATTATTTTGCTCTTGTATGTTGATGATATTATTTTTCTTAGCGAATTAATGGAGCTGATAAACATGACAGAATATGAATTGTCATTGAAATTTGACATGAAAGACTTCGGTCCATTGCATTATTTTCTGGGTATTGAAGTCAAGAGAGACCACATGAGAAGAAGGTTTTGGATTAGCCAAATAAAGTACATAGCGGATCTCTTTGAACTCTTTATCATGGATAATATCACTCCTTTGAACACTCCATCTCAAGTGGGAGTGGTATTGTCAAAAGAAATCAGTCCAAATAATAAGCAAGAAGAGGACGAAATGACACATGTACCATATGCAAGTGTAGTTGGAAAGCTCATGTATGTAATGGTGTGTACAAGACCTAATTTAGCCCATGCAGTGGGTGTTGTAAGTAGATTCATGTCCAATATAGATAAGCAACATTGCATTGTTATTAAGAGGATAATGAGGTATATTTAAGGGATAAAATACTATGCAATATGTTACGACACAACTGGAAACAAACAATTATAGGGTTTTGTTGATTCTAATTTTTGAGGAGATGTGGATAAGGGCAAATCCACAAATGTGTATATCTTCATGTTGTTTTGTGGTGAAATTAGTTGGATAAGTAATAAACAAGGAGTGGTTGCCAAATCTACAATGGAAACAAAGTACATTATTGCTATAGAGGCATCCAAATAAGTTATATGGTTGCATTTATTATGTGATGATGTGAGATTTGAGAAAGGACCAATACCTCTTTGGTGTGATAACCAAAGTGTAATTGACCTTGCAATGAATCCCAAGTTTAACTCTAGGACTAAACACATTAGAGTGAGGTTTCACTTCATTAGAGAAGTGGTAGAAACTAGAGATGTGGAGCTACTCAGGATGAGGACAAAAATAAATATTCCAGATGCATTGACCAAGTATTTGGTTGTACAAAAAATCACTTGATGTCAAGGTAAGGTAGGCTTACAACCTTGGCCAGAGTAGTTGCCAAGTGGGAGATTGTTTGGTTAATGGCCACTACTCTGTCACCATACTCAAAACTGACACCACTAGACTGCCAATACTAACACCAACACTAGGCTGCAGTGGCAGAAGTTAGAGCCCGCATTTCTAGGCTATAATGGTAGAGATTTCAAGCTATAGTTGTATAAGTCAAAGCTCACATTTGCAGGTTACAATGGTAGACATTTCAGTCTACATTTGTAGAAGTTAGAGCCAAAATTTGCAGGCTGTAATGATAGATGTTGTTACTCCAGCGAAGGTAGGTTGGAGGTATGAAGAAGCTATCAAGGTTTTTTGGTAGTGCTCTATTTTTTCTAGGATGACACAAAGAGGGAGAAAACTCTGTTTGTTGTAGGGGCTGTAAATTGACTGTGTAACAAGTTGAATGCCCTATTTTTGGGCATTGCATTGTAACAACCATTGGTTGTGAGATGTGCTGTGTAACAACCATGTATTGCATTGTGACAGTCTTATAGAAACCCTGCTGTGAGACTATAAATATTAATAAAGACTGAATCATTTTTATTTTTCAGAGTTTATCTATTTTTAGTTGTCTTATTTTTTAGTTTTCTATTTTCAATTGTCATTGTTATTCACACTAGCCCATGATCACATCAGCCTATCGCCACCATCACTTGAAATAATAACAATGATGGCTACACCAACTCCAATACATAGGCAAATCATGACCATACTCAGAGATATAATTTTACCCATTTCTTACGTTTCACTTCCACGGTAGACCCATCCATACATAGCCAATTTTGCTGATGAATTGATGGCTTCCACTGTCGAAAACCCAAAATTACCCTCTCTTCTTCCCATCAATACATAAAAGAACTTAAATTTTAGAATGGTGGGAATCACATAAATTAGGTGTGATGAGAAAGAAAGGTGGAACTTGAAACCAACTTTGGGTGGGGGCCAAAAAAAAAAAAATAATAATAGAATTTCTTCTAGGGTTATGCGTAAGGGGTCGGTCCCAAAATATATTTATAAAAATTTGGATAATCGGTTTCAAAATCCAGGTTTATATTTTTGAAACACATGTAGAAGGTTCACTATTATTAGGGGCAATGTTGAAAATTTAAACTTAAAATGGTCAAATTATTATAAAATTAGGGCGAATCGACCAAAAATAAAATTTGCACCCAAAAATTTTTGGCTAATGGACCTTGGTCAAGGGTCCCAAATATTAGCCAATTCCAAATTTTGAAAATTCTAATTTTAGCCAATTTTGCGAAAATAGCCACTATGCATAAACATGATTTCTTCTATAGAATTTTGTTGCCAAAAGACATTAGCATTGTTACCATGTTCTCTGAAAAGGAAATCGTAGACCAGAAGACTAAGTATATAGACCATAGCTCTTTGTACTAAGTATATAGACCATACCGACACGAATGTCTTTTGGACCCAGAATAAGAAAAACATTTAACCTACGAGACATATTTTGGTATATAGATCATTATGTGCATTTCATTATAAAACTCGGATAAAAATGCATTCTCAACTAGGTGCATAAGAAAACACTTCCTGCAAAACAAAACAACATAAAACAGTGCATCCCAAAAGAACACCAACAATTTGCAGAAGAATATACCACACTGTTAACAAAATTAAAGAGGAAGGATCATAAGTACAAAATAATTTTAAAGAATTTTCATAAGTACAAAACAATTATAAACAATTTTTAAAAAATGTTCATAAGTAAAAAACAATTATAAATAGTTTCCTTTAACTTATCCAATCAACCTATCTACCCTTAAATCAATATACCTATTCTTAGGCATTACAAAAAAAATAATTACTTAACAGAATGAGCATGAACTACCATTACACTACTCTAGTCATCCTTGTCCTCATCTAGGCGTAATTTTGTCCAAGGCCAAGCAGACTGTTGTTGACTCAATTATGTCATGATGGAGCCAATGTTGCCGATGTCTAGACTACTGTTATTATTATTAGTTGTATTGTTATCAGGAAAATCAAGGAAAATATCTGACAAGCCCATGTCATGCATATGTCCACTAGGATCGTGATTGTATTGGTATCACATGGAATATTAGAGGCCTGAATGTGACTTCTAAATAAGGATTGTTGGCCTCTCTAAGGAAAGAGTTAAAGATGAATATTATTATTGTACAAAAAACAAAAATGGATAGTTACAGTACTGAATTAGATTAAAAGAAAATTTGGAGAGAATCAAATTTTGTGGCCAACTAGACAAATGGAGCTTTAAGAGGTTTGTTATGTATGTGGAATCCAAAATCTGTTGAAGGATCGAATCTGCTAGTTTTTGATAAAGTTATAAATATTTTATTTTCTTCCAAAGTCTTAGGGGTCAAGTGGATTACTTCAAATATTTATACCCATTTATACCCGTAGGAGACTTACCCATTTATGAGAGAGATTTTTAACAAGGAAGCATGGCTTTTGGTAGGAGACTTACCCATTTATACCCGTATGATAAGAAAGGAGAGACTCCTATCTACAAAAGCATGGAAGAATTTGCCTCTTTTTTGAATTACCAAGAGATTATGGATTTGGAGCTGAAGGGGTATATGTATACATGGAATAATCGATGATTGGGATGCCAAAATATACGTATAAGTTAGTCTAGATAGAATCCTCATATCTAATGAAGGGATGCCTTTTTTTGGAAGCCATTTCATCCAGGTTGGAGATAGTGGAGGTGGTGAGATCTAAAGAAAGAAGTCTGCTTGCAGATTTACACAATGTCTTGGATGAAGAAGATATTATGTGGTGTCAAAAATAAAATAATTTATGGCTCAAAGAAGAATATCAAAACACAAAATTTTTTCATACATCTACGTTGAGGTGTAGGAGTCACAACAGGATCAAGGAAATAAAAAAGGTGGATGGTGAGGTTATTAAGAAAATTAACAAAATTAGAGACAGTCTTGTGGAGTTCTTCAAAGATTTGTTATGCTCCTCTGTGCCCAAAAACTTACAATCAAAAAATTGTCTTCTGTGTAACATCCCAGTGCTAGTCTCTGATGATATGAACAAGATCTTGTATGATACCTTCAATTATGACGATATTAGAAATGTGGTTTTCTTAATATGAGGTCTTAAGGCTCTAAGTCCAGATTGTTTCCCGCCTATCTTTTTTAATAGGTTTTGGCATATTTTGTGTCCTGATATTTGTAATGAAATTAGAGAGGTCCAAAGATCTAATTTTATCCCAACCAATGTAAATTCCATATTTTTGATTTTATTGCCTAAATCACTAGGTGTAAAAGGATTTATAGATTTCAGGCCGATTAGCCCGTGTATTACGTTTTTCAAAATTATGACTAAATTAATGGCCAATAGACTTAAAATTTTACTCCCTTAAATTATTGATGCTTTGGAGAGTGGTTTCATGCCCAATGATAGATTTTGTATGGTGTTATTGTTGTTCATGAAATCATCCACTCTACTAATAAAAGTGGGATGACCGAGACTCTTCTCAAGTTGGACATGAACAAGGCATATGAGAGAGTGGCCTTGGATTTTCTTCTTAGGGTCCTTGATAGGTTTGGATTTGCCCAGTGTTGGTTGAGACTGATTAAATATTGTATATCTTCAACCATAGTTTTAGTAATTATTAATGGATCTCTAGTGGGCTACTTTCATAGTAATAGAGGTCTACGTCAGGGAGACCCTTTATCAACCTACCTTTTTATTCTTATGGCTAAGGCATTGAGTAGGTCCATCAAATCTAATCATGTTATTCAAGGTTTGAAGCCATCCCAATCAATAGATCCCATATCCAATAATCATTTCATTTATGACAATATTATTTCCTATGTGGCATTAAAACCTCAGGCTAAATCAGTTAAATCAATTTGGTAGATTTTGAGAATGTGGCAGGTAAGAAGGTAAATTTTAGAAAAAACATTTATTTTTTCTTTTGCACCATGGTTGATAGGAATAGGAAGATAACTGATATTATGAGGTGTAGCATTGGTTCCCTACCCTCGGTTTACCTTGGGATGCCATTCTTCAAGGGTGCATCGAAATCATTGCTATGGGATTTAGTAGTTGAAAGAGTTCAAAAGAAGTTAGCAAGGTGGAAAGGTGCCCTTTTAAATCAAGTAGGGAAGATTTTATTGGTCAAATCCACTTTACAAAGCATCTTGGTGTACTTCATATCCTTGTTCAATATTCCTAGGAAAGTTATCAATAAGTTAGAGCAAATCCAGCGATCCTTCTTGTGGTCAGGGGTTGAAGAGAAGAAGAGATTCCACCTAGTGGCATGGGATCAAGTCTACAATAGGAGAGAAGGAGTCTTAGGTTTGAGAAGGCTGAGAATGTTGAATAGAGACTTGATTGCAAAAAAATATTGGAAGTTAATTAAGGATGACAATGTCAACTAGATTAAGATTTTCAAGGCTAAGTATCTTGGCAGTGATAAAAATTTCTTGAAATCCCGAACTCTCTCGATGGTGTCTGCTTTTTAGTCCATCATAGTTGGTAGTCAGGTGGATTTGTGTAAAGGACTTTTTTGGGTGGTGGGGGATGGTTTTTCCTTTAATTTTTTGGGATATTCTTGGGCCTCACCATCCCCTCTTGAAGATTGCCTGAGCTTCACTTGTTTGAATCCAATCACAAATAGGTTCTTTGGTCTCAAAGTTTTTGACATTTTAGAATTATTCAATGGTCATCTTCGATGGAAGTAATTTCACTTCCTAATTTTTCCTGGGAGGAGAAACTTGCTTTTATAAATTTAAAAAAATCCATAAAATGGTTCATAACCCTAGGTACTATTCTTCACGATAGGCTGGTTTGGGGTCCTAAGAAAGATGGCCAATTTTTAGTTAAGTCTGCTTATGGCTGCTTCAAATATGATTCAGATACCTGGTTCTCGATGAATCAAGTTTGGATTAAAGGCCTGATGCCTAAAGTAAATGTGTTCTTTTGGCTGGAAATTCAAGGAAAGTGCCTTACTCTTGGTAATCTTGAAAAATTGGGAATGATTTTCCCTAATAGGCGCTTCTTGTGTAGAAGGGCTTTTGAATCATATTTCTACTTATTTTCCCATTGTGCCTATACCCTTGAAGTTTTCCATCAATTTTTGGAGTTGGGTGTTGCTTGGGTTCTTCCCAACTCGCTGGATGACCTGGTTGTTCAATGGGTATCACCCTTATCCTCTCCCCACCTACACCAATTTTGAAAATTTAGGTTACCCCATATTTGGTGGTGGGTGTGGAAGGAAAAAAATGCTCATGCCTTTAAAAATATTTTCCATCCTGAGTCATCGGTATCCTCAAGGGCCATTGTAGATATAGTTGAAAATGTGAAAGCTTTAAAACTGCATTTGATAACTTGTGAAGGAGAGATTGGTTTGGAGAGATCGTTGGATTTTTTAACTCAGCCTCAAATAATAGTGAGCAGGGTGAGTCAGGATAGGGCTATCACAATTTGGGAACCCCCTCCATTGGGTTGACTTAAATTCAACTTTGAAGGATCTTATAAAGGGAACCCGGGTTCGGCAGGTGTAAAGGGTTTGTTTAGAAACTCGGAGGGCAAAATAATTCTTGCCTTTATTCAAAACTTGGGTCACCAAACCAGCTATTTTTTTGAAGCTCGAGTATTATTTTAGGGTGCTTCCCAATTGAACTGGGTGAATTGCAGGAAACTAATCAACTAAGAAGATTCACTTAAAGTTATCAACATGATTACTGAGAACCAAAATCCCTCTTGTACTATTGCAAATTTTATAATTAAAGCCAAGAGAATGATCCAAAATTTAGAAGCCCAATTCAAGCACCAATTCAGATAAGGTAACGAATATGTGGACTTCTTGGCTATTCAAGGTCTCACACAACAAGATCTTCATATTTGGATAGGTAATTTCCCAAATGGGCTTAGATTGTTGGACAATGAGTTCAAACAAAGGTCAAACTCAAGTAAGAATACTTAGGGTGGGTGGATGGAACCCTCCCCATTAGATGTTACTTTTCGAATATTTTGGTCCGGCCTGCATGCCTAATTTTTTGTCTATGTTTATCCATGTGAGCCTGCATGCCCAACTTTTATCACTGTTTGGCTTATGTGTCTAGGTTTGTTCATCTAGTATATGTTGATCTGGGTATAGGTAGTTGTGTCCAAGGGTTGGTTGGCTTTAATGTTTTAAGTTTCCTCAATATTCTAGTGGCTAGAGATTAGCTTCTTTTTATTACAAGTTTTGGAGGTCCTTTCAAAACTCCTTTCATCCAACTAATAAAAAAATGTACTAAAAAATTTTAATGGCTTTATTAGGTAACTTTTATTAAAATAATAAATTATTATAGTGTTATCAAGTTAAAGTTTTTTAATAGGTTATATGATATTGAAATGGGTTCCACATGATAGTATTACAATAAGCTTAGAAATTATGCATGTATTGTTTGACAAGATTCGAACCTTGGTCTCTTATTTAAAAATTGAAGAATTTGATCAATTGAATTAATGGTATTTAATTTCTATTAAGTTAATAAAACTATATCTAACTTACCTTTTTTTAATAAAAAATATTGTTCATTTGTGTCTGGCTTTCTCTAAAAGATATTTGCCATTTTACTCAAATTGCTAAGTTTTCGTAACCATATTCTTAATATCATTTTAATAAGAGATGGAATATCACTAAGACTTATGATATTTATATTTTTCCAAGATGAAATTCAACATCGTTAATGGCTAGAATATTTTCTACCCAATTATCATATCAGTAAATATATACTATAAGAACCTGACAATTTCTATCGAACTTTTTTGGGGTATTATTCATGCCCCTAATATTCTAAGATGTCATTTTCTTCATCACTTTTTGTTTTAATATTCTAAGATATCATTTTCATTATCACTATTAGTTTTTATTTGTGGGTTTTGCCTCACATATTGTTAACATTTGTGATATGTTTTTTTTTTTTTCCATATAAATATCCCTTTGAGATTTTTTTTGTTTCTTGGGTCTTCCTCTCTTTTTCATTCTCACCAACACTTTTATCTTCATCAATCTCTTTAATATTTCTGCACTTATTTTAGTAAGGCTTATCATCTATAAGTTTTTATTTTTCTAAGGTTTCAAAGTGCAAGGAATAACCTCAAAAGCACATTCTATTTTATGTTGTCTTATCGTAAATTGTAATAAGGCACTTCCGTAGCAATTAGCTTCTTATTCTACCTTAAAAACCCCTAAATTGCTATGGATTTCGTCCATACTCATTTATTTATTATACTTCTATTGATACCCTAAAGTGCAAGGAATAACCTCTACACTATTTTCATGTTTATTATCCAGAGAAGATTCTATATTACTTGAGGAAATTCAAGATGATTTACTAGGAATAAAATTGGCCTCTTTTGTCATATTTTTATAGTATTTTCTTCCACATATTCCTTTGCACATTTAATTCCTTTTGATATTGAACTTACATATTGTACTTTCTCATCCCATATATCCTTCTTTGATTCTTCTAATGATTGATGTGAGTGAGCTACGATGGCCTTTGTCGTATGATGTTATGGATAGGATTTCTTGTCTTTTTTTGGAGTGGAATATCCTTGATCTAATCTAGCTTCTATTATAGTATGATTTCCTTACTTCATCTTGAAGTTTATCCCATGGTCAAAAATTTATCTATTTATAGTTTTCAATTTACAATCTCTTGTGATGTATCTACTCATAATAATTGTGTCATTGAAATACAATATTTTCGTAATCCACTTGTTGATCCCATTCTATTTATTCAAATTTAATTTTAACAAATCATGATAAATATTTTGAAATATCCATAACAACACATGTTAAGGTATATATATCATGATTTTTCTCCTTAGTAGTTAATCCCTACTTGATTAATTACTCTAGGGTATTCCAATGTTCTTCAAAACATCCTTATTGATAAGTTAATAAGGAAGGCCAAAAATCCTAACCCACATTAGAAATTTCTTAATAGTTTATATCTTCATACAAAAATCCACTCCATAGTCTTAAATAAAGTACATATCTCCCCTTAAACCATGGGATACCATCCATTATTTACCCTTGATTTTGAAACTAGAAAAAATGATGAGGAAAAAATAATTAGGAAGAAAATTTACTCAATAATTTAAATTCAGTCCTCATTTCTACTTTGTCTAATTTTGAATCTCCAAAAATCCTATAACATCTACTATTTAGAGCCAACTTGTCATTGGATCAAATATCAAATCAGACATTGTATTTATGATATTTACAAACTATATAAGTTGTTACAAGAAATTGTAAAATAAAATTTATTATTATACCTACCTACCTCTTAGACCAATATGTGAACTAATTAAAGTTTATTGTTCTAATAATAAATCCTTCTAAATGATCTATATGATCTTAAATAAATTAATATAATAACTTATTTTTCTAAAATCCACCTTATTACACTATTTGGTTTATAAAGAGAGTTGTGAAACAATTCAAATTTGACATGTGCAAGTGCCTTTGTAAAAAAAATTGTAACTTTTTTTTTTTTGGGAATGTAATGGAATTGAATCTAGTGAATGTAATTTTTTTCTTTAATGAAGTGAAATTTAGCTTCAATATGCTTTGTTGTTTCATGAAATACTATATTTTTAATTAATTTTAGAACACCTTAATTATCGATATGTAATAGTGCTGGTGGATTTCTCTATATACCCATAAATGATAGAATATAAAATAACCATATCATTTCAAACTTCATTGCTCATGCAATGTGATATTCTACCTCTATGGATGATGATGCTACTATATATTTTTTCTTGTTGTACCACAAGATAGGTCTAGATTCTAGATGAAACACATATCTAGCAATTGATTTTTTTATCATTTAGAGATTCAACATAATCAGAGTCTATGTATCCTTATAAGAAATATTTATCATTCTTCTTATATTCCAAGCCATATTCTACTATACCACAAACATAATGTAGTATGCTATTTGTTGTTTTTTGACTTTCTTTTGAATCATTCATGAATATTGAAATATAACTTCTAGCAAAGTTGATGTTAAGCCTAATGTTTGTGAGTTATATGAGAATCCCAATAAGTTGATGATAAAGAGTACCATATACTTGAGGAAACTTGTTATATCATGGTAGTTGTAACCCTTGCTTCATTGGTTTTTCCTTAGATTTATAGTCTATCATCCAATATTTTTCTAATAGTGTATTGCCATATTTTGTCTATGAGAAAATGATGTAATTTTTTCTTTATCAAATCTCCAATCTAGGATAGTAGTGGAAATGTCCTAGATCTATCATATCAACAAACTTTTTCAAGTTATTCTACACAACATCTACCAATTCATCTAAACTACCTATAATTATCAGATCATCGACGTATAACACAAGTATCACTATCTCAGATCTAACTTTCTTGAGATAAAAATTTACATTTAAAGGACTTATGATGAATCAATATTGTAATAAATTCTCATCAGTTTTGATGTATCAAGCTTTAGAAGCTTTCTTCAACCCATACAAGGAGTTGATAATTTTGCATGTCTTCTACTCTTACTCATTAACAACAAAGCTTTTGGCTTGAGTCATATACACCTCTTATTGGAGATCACCATTAAGAAAGGAAATTTTGATATCCATTTAATGCATATTCCAATTGAGTTACACTCCCATGGAATAGAGAATATAAATGGTTGTCATCTTTGTTGTGGGTGCAAAATTTTCTTCATACTCAATTCCTCTCTATTATGCATAGCCTTTTGTAAAAAAGCATTCCATGTATTTTTTAATTGATCCATATAATTTTTGTTTGATCTTGAAGATCCACTTGTAGCCTATGGGATTCTTTCCTTTAGGTAGAAAAATGAGCTCTAATGTTTTGTTTTTCATTACATAGTTATACTTTGCTTCCATAACTACATTCTACTTGGGTGAGCTAAGTGAATCCTTCATTAATATTGGTTATAATATCTTCATTACTAAATATATCAATCCCAATTTTTTTCATAACCTGACATACTATTAATACGTGGTCAAGTAGAAGTGAGATTAGGAGGTGCATCAAGTGTAGAATCTCTAATGTACTCATGAACTAGTTTGGAGTTTTGAATTGTTATGAAGGATAAACTACTTTAGGTTCATCAAAAATGACTAGAAAATCTTCTTGTACTTCCTTATCAAACTCTATGCTCACAATGGGAGATTTAGCATCTTCAAGTTTCTTAGAGGCATTGATATATGATTTAGGTTTAATTACTTTATGAAATACCACATCTCAATTCAAATGCAATTTCTTGGTTATTATGTCTATAAATTGATACCCTTTTGATTCATAATTATACCCAAAAAATATGTATGGTAGGGATTTCACATCCAAATCGGTCCTCTTTTTCTTGGCACATGCATATATGCCTTGTTACTAAAGACTATGAGATGTGATATTGAAGGTTTTCTCCTAGATTAGTATTCTTTAGGTATAAATCATTATAATACTTTTTATGGGTGCTCTATTTGGAATATATACTATAGTAGTGATAGCTTCATCTCTATACTACTACTCTAGATTTTCTCTTGTGAGTATGCAATAAACCATATTCATGGTGGAATGAATTCTTCTATGAGCAATCCCATTTTGTTGTGGAGTATAGGATGTAGTGAGTTGTCACTTGATCATATTAATTATGATAAACCCAAAAAATTCATTAGATATATTCACCCCATTGACCTGAGGAAAGGAATTTAATTGAATAATTTATTCATGCCACTTAAAATGCTAAAAATAATAGAATGCTTTGGACTTAAATTGCAAGTACATCCACATATTCCTTGAGTAGTCATCAACAAATGACTAAAAGTATATTTTACCATAAAATTGGCTATCATAGGTCCATACAGATTCGTGTGTATCACATCCAATGGTCTTTCAAATTTGTGAGTGCTTAATTCAAATGGTACTCAATATTGCTTTCTTGTTAAATAACCCAAGCAAACTAATAATATGGATGAAATTTTTATAGACTGATCATCATTTCATGCTAACTGAGTTGAATTAAGTATCCTAAACTAATATAGTATTGTGAAGGATATCATAGTTGTATATATTTTGTTTTTCATTCAAGAAATCCAAGTTCAAACCCCTGTACAAGAGGACTGAAACCCCTCATAAAAATCTATATTTTTAACTTAAAATTTTCCAATGGGATCATGGTTCAATGGTTGAGACATATCGATGATATAACACACACCAAGGCTTAGATTCTAACGACACAAAAAAGACTATATATGTTGATATGACTAAGTTGATATAAAATGGAAAGGGTAACACTTTACAAAACCTACTTGAAAAAAAATCTAAACTAAGATTCCCATATCTCCTATTCCAAAGGGAGGTTACATATATTAAGACAGTTGAAATTGCTATATTAGAAGATAACACATATAGGGTAAACAAGCCATCTAGGGTAAACAATTTATTTTTGGTACATACTCTACATGTTTGGTGATGAAACACTTCTTGTGGCCCTTATCAACTCTAAATTTGACCACTATGTTTTGGTATAATTTTATGGAATAAAAAATAGTTGTTTGATAGTCCAAGTACATATAATACCTTTTGAATTTTACATTTTCCATATGGAAGATGAAGTGGAACATCACCTATGACTTTGTTACTATAGGTTTTCTCATCAATGATAGTTAATGGTTTCCCTTATTTGGATTCCAAGGAATCAAACCACTCTTTGTCCCTTGTCATGTGCTTGCTAGCACTATAATCAATGTACCAAATATTATCCTTGGATTTTATGATGGCCTTTGACATTACCACCTTATGTGCCTATTCAAAATCTAAATGTGATCCTTCAATTGTAACATGCATTTTTTTTTGCTTCTATTTATGGTGTGGTTTGTATTGTATCTTCTTCTACTTTTGAGGTTAACGAACTTTATTATCTTGAGTCACTAAATTATATAAACCATGTTTGGGCATGTCCTTTTTCATAGATATGGTAGTACCTCTTTTATTTTTGAGGTTGCTTCTGTGATGAGGATGATGAAAGACCTTTATGTGAAGAACCCTTTTGTGGTTTCTTGTTAATAAATTTCATAGTGATGAGTGCACTATTAGACAATTTATTCCTCAATTTTTTTGTTGCTTCTTCTTGTTGCATTAGATTTACTAACTCATCAATGGAAGCCATCCTATTTAAAACTTATTAGGATCTTATTAACACTCTAAATGAATCTAGTAAAGCTCAAAGTATAATGGGTATTAAGAGCTTGTCTTCCACTTTTTCATCCATGGAATTCAATATTACCTTTAGCTTTGCAACTATGCAAATAAATACCTCTATACTTTATCCCTTTTACACTTTTAATGTGTGGAATTTTTATTGAATGTGAAGAATGGTGGATTGATTCTTCCCTTTCTAGATGGTAGTAAGTG
The DNA here is from genome assembly GCA_028583015.1 of Wollemia nobilis. Lineage (NCBI taxonomy): Eukaryota > Viridiplantae > Streptophyta > Pinopsida > Araucariales > Araucariaceae > Wollemia > Wollemia nobilis. The sequence goes on along the minus strand of JAQPPZ010002937.1, from coordinate 9,381,159 downwards.
TGTTCTATGCTTGCTTATATGTCTCTACTTGAAAAATATATGGCTAGATCACATCAACTATATAAAGAGTGATAAGCATTAGTTTTATATCATCTACATCATCATATTTTTTGGTTTGGTCAATGTATTAAGGGTACATCACTCTACTATTCATAATATCCCAAAGGTTTTTAACCTACAAGATGGTTCTCATATTTTTCTTCCAAGGTCCAAAGTTTAGATCTTGAAGAGAAAAAGGCTCAGATAAAATAAATCTAGAAAAATAGTAAATGTAAAATCAAAAGAAAAAAAAAGATACCAAACATACACATAACACAATATTTCACCTAGGAAACCCTTATGGTAAAACATCTAGCACAATGATATTTCATGTGTTATACATGAATAGAGAATTCACGCATCATATTTCATTAATTTTTGAGCATATTTAGTTCCTAAAATATAGAGTATCATGCTTTTATACATAATCTAAACTCTACCATAACTTCTAAAATTTTAAAAGAATTGGTATTGAAAGGTCCCAATGACTATAAATATAGGCTTCTTACTCTCCCTTTTGAAAATCATATTTTTATGAGGAAAAAACTCTAACTTCTCACTGTATAGACCAACCTAGCACACAAACTATCCACCACTACAATTCAATCAATCATACTCAAAAGATATTGGAATCAACAAAATATTTGATAAGGTTGAAACAAGGGTGAAAAAAACAAAGGTTATCAAATATTAGCAACTACTAAGATTTCCTTTCATATTATTGACCTTTAAAAGAGCTTCTAATAAGGTATTTTCCAAACCCTGTTTCCCTTCAAAAGAACCCCCGTATTTTCGATTACATAAGTAGTAGATTTACCTTCCATATAGGTGTGTTGAACAACAAAATTATCCAAACTAGAATGATAGAAATTGCATCTTGGATAATATTTTCAATGTTCCAACTTGGAGTTTTTTGGTTTTGTAAGCTATTAATGATGTTCATAGAATATCCAACCACCAAACTATTAAACTTCAATTTCTTAGCTAATATCAACCTTGCAATCATTGCTCTTATATTTACCATATGATTAGAATATATTTCATAGTTATCTGCATAGTAAGTAATCATCATACCTTGATTGTTCCTTAATATTCCCATACTCTAGCCTTACTTGGATTATGCTTAACTACTTCTTCAAAATTTAGTTTTACCCATCTAGGGGTTGGAGGTTTCCATTTTATCTTCTCTTTGATTATCTAGGAAAAAATCTGAATCTTTTTTAAAACTCCATTCCTCAGTAAGTGTTGCTTCTCACCCAATCTCAAGGGTTTGTATTTTTAGATTCATTGAAGTATTCTCTATAATTGTAGATTTAATACTATTAATAATGAAACTAGAATTACTAGACTTATTTTGGAAGACCCTATAATTCCTTTCCCTCCAAATATACCAAAGAAAATGAGGAAGCACAAAATTCTAAATCTTCCTCATGCAATAACTATGAAAAGGATTACTCAAGCACTCCCAAATATTCACCAAAGAGTCCACCTGAACCCATTGAATTTTTATTAGATTTAACTTTCCATACCACACTTCAAGAGTAAAAGGGTAATGAATAAACAAGTGATCCATTGATTCTTCATCTAAGCAACATAAAGAGCATCTATTAGGAACAATCATCCCTCTTTTTTGAGATTATCTATTGTTAAAATATGATTTTGGAGTGCTAACCATATAAAAAAGGAGACTTTTGGAATAATGTCCTTCCTCCAAAATTTCTAAACTAGTAAAGTTTGATTATCCTTTCCTCTATCATAGTAAAAATAATAACTAATATTGAAAACTCCTTTAAAATTTGATCCCCAAATAAACTTATCTTCTTATATTCCACAAGGAAGATCCCATTGGAGGATTAAGACTATAGGCAAAGGATACTCTATTTTGGAGATATTTAGCAAATAGTATTTGGGCCCAAAAGTGATATTTTTCAAGCATTTGTCTCCATACCACCTTGGCCATAAGATCTTGATTCATCTACTTCACCTTTCTAATTCCTAGACCTCCTTCCTTATTAGGCCTACAAACTTTATCCCAAGCCACCAAACTCATCCATTGTTTTTCTTCCAAACTTGTCCATAAAAAGTTCCTTTGAATTTGCTCTAATTTTTTAGCCACTATTGTTGGAAATTTAAACAAAGACATCATATAAATAGGGATATTTTGAAGAGTATATTGTAATAGTTGAACTTTACCTACTTGAGCTAAAATAAAACCTTTCAAACCCATCAAATTTCTCTTGAATATTTCGATTACCGTACCCCATAAATCACTCATTATTCTAAAGAAAAAAGGCATTCCAAGTTAAATAGTGGGAAAATTATCCACTCTACAACCAAATATTTTGGTAATTATTTCCTACCTAACCAAAGGTGTATTTATAGAAAATAATCTTCTCTTCAAAATGTTAATTAACTGACATGAAAATTTTTCATAGTTTGAAGGATAAGCTTAATATTCTCAGCCTCACTAACTAATGCTTCAAACATAATAATGGTATCATCAACAAATTGTTGATGAGTGACCGATTCTAAGTGAGAAGTAGGTCTAATTACTTTGATGATAATGTCATTCCTTACTACCATTAGGCTTCTTCCTAGAGCTTCAACAACAATAATAAACAGATAAGGTGAAATAGGTTCACCTTGCATCAACCCTCTTTTGCCAGGGAAGAAACTCATTGGTTCTCCATTAACTAAAATAGAGTAGCATGGAGTAGAAATACAAAGTTTGATCCAATTACTCCAATATTACCCAAAACTAAAATGTTGCAATACCTATCTAATAATATCCAAGAGACTTTGTCATAAGCCTTTTTCATGTCCAATTTTAGCAACATACCCTCTGAATTTCTAGCTTTCATAGAATGTAAGGTTTCATGCACCATTACTATCCCATAAAAAATCTATCTCTTTTGCACAAAATCACTTAGTTGCAATGAAATAATGTGGGGGAGAATAATATTCAATATATTAGCTTGAAATTTAGTCAAGATATAGTAAATAGAATAACATAAGCTAATAGGGTAAAAATATTTTAACATATCTACTCCTTGCTTCTTTGGTATTAAAACTAGGAAGGTAGAATTCCACTCTTGAAGAATAGTATTTTCCCATTGGAACTCTAATAAGGCATCCAAGACATACTTTTTTCACAACTTCCTAATAAGTCTAAAAAAACCATTTGGGAATCCAACTAGCCCAGGGGTCTTATCCTTGTGCATGCTAAAGACTACACTATAGACTTCCTATTTTGTAAAATGGCTACTCAATATCTAATTCATCTCATTATTCACCACTTGGGGAGTTTTGGCTAGCATTTTGTCAACTCAATCAACAATTGCTTCATCTTCAACACTTCACAATTTTTGATAAAAATATACTATTTATTTTTTAATATATTCCTCTTCTAAAAACACTCTTTCATTGTCTAATATTACAATTCTAAGTCTATTCATTGTTCTCTTTTTTTTATAGTAGTAAGATGGAAGGTTCACATGTGGTATCCCTCCTTAAACCACAAAGCTATAGACTTTTTCTTCCAATGAATCTCATCCTAGGCTAAAATATTATGAAAATCACATAATAAGTCCCTCTCCTATCTATCTAGCTCCTTAGATCAAACAAAATTCTAGATATGTCTTTCCACCTCTTCTAAACTAGAGAAAATCTTGTTTTTTCAATATTTAAGGAGCCCAAAAACCTCTTTGCTCCAAATATTTATATTTCTCTTAATATATTCAATTTTAGAGAAATTTTGAACATTTTAGACAACCTGACATCAAACTTCCACCATTCATCAAGTTTTTGAGCCAAAGTAGGATGTGAAACCCACATAAATTCAAATTTGAAACATCTACTCTTAAAATTTCATCCCTCACAAATTTATAACAATAAAGGAGAGTGGTCTAAGGTAACCTTTAGAAAAGATTTAAGAGATGGATTGTTGAAAAGCAAAAACCAATCCTAAGAAACAAGAATTCTATCAGGTCTAATTTATATGATATTACTATCTAACATCTTATTTGTCCATGTAAAATTTGCCTCCTTCAAGTCTAAATCCACTAGGGCACACTTAGACAAAAATTCATTAAATTCCTACATACTACCTAAATAACATTTATTATCTCCTTTCTTATCACTAAGGAATAAAGGGTTATAAAAATCACCACAAACTAGCCAAGGCCATCGGGATACATCCCTAAACTTACTTTGAAAATCCCATAGTCCTATTCTCCCAACCAAAGTGTTGGCAACATAAATATTGGAAATGATACAAGATATATTTGAAGCTTTGCAAGTATAAAGAACATAGATACACCTTTCATTTGTATGAAAAAATTGACCATAAAACTTTGTAGGATCCCAAAGCATCCAAATTCCATCAAAAACTCCTAAAGCTGAACTACCAAAAAAATTTCTTCCATCCAAATAGAATTATTAACTAACTAAATATTTGGTTCATCAATCTTAGTTTATTGAATTAAAAAATACTTGGTTTATACTCTTTCCTCATTTCTCTAATCACCCTTTTTTTTGCTAGGGCATTCATACCTCTAATGTTCTAAAAAAGCATATTCATTTTTTTATTTTGGCAGGTTTTTATGCCCACTTAAGTTTAAATTCTTATGAGAACCATCAACCACTTGTTCATTTGTCTCTCTAGATCTTACATACCTTATTTTTGGTCTTCACCTTGGATCTAACACATAAAAATCATATTTCTTCTTTAAATATATAGTTAGGATCGATTTCTTTAGAATCATCTATTATTTATGTACCTTTGAAGCATCCAAAGAATCTCATTCCTCAACACCGTCCTCTTCATTTAGCTTAAATTTATCCCATAATTGTTGATTGTTAGTTGGCACTTGAACACCTATTACTTATTTCCAATTTCATCCTTAGAATATTATGTTCTTATTTCTATTTGTTGCACATATCCTACACTCTATTCCAATTTTTGGAGAGTTTGCTTCAATGTTTTTTGCCCTATTTCTTCTTGAAGCTGCATCTTTTCCTAGAACTACTATATATTCTATAATGACCTTTGAGTATCTATATCCATATGTTCCAAAGTTATTTTAGGTCCCAAATAATACAAAATATTTTATCATTGGTTGGAGTTTAATTATGTTATTTGATATAGAGAGATTATTTGGTGCCCATAGACACCCTCATATACTATGTGCATTACTTTTTATATATTTTTTTCAAGCAATACTATGTAATGTGTTGCTTCCATTTGTTTTCTAAAACTACGATGAAATATAATAGTTACTTGATCCATGATGTTAGAAATTGTTTGTGTCAGTTGATTTAGCACTCATATGATTCTTTTACCAATTTGATTCAAGGAAATGCAATTTAGCATACAACAAACTCAATGATGTTAGTTGTTTAGGGGTATTCCTTTATTAGACCGCTTGTTTATTTGACATAATAAAAATTATATAAAGTTATAAAGGGTTAGGGATTATACCTATCCTTACATAGCAAATATGTTTGATAATATTATCATTGAATTTGAGGTTGATTTAAATGCTATAGGATTTACAAGATATCTTTAAAATAAATCTAAACAAAGTAGAAGACTAATTTAGACAATTTTATTAGTTAAGTTTTGATGAATAAAAACCTTTCCAGAAACATTATCGACAATTAGTTCTAATTTTAGAACTATAATGTTAATAGAAGCATTGTATTTGAGTGACATTACTAACTATAACATTATAGTGATTATAATTTAATACTTAGACAATCCTACAAATAAATATTAGTAATCTTATGTAAAATGACTACAATGAATGATAATATGAAAATATTTAAGCTATGATAGATTTTAAGGATAAGTTTATATTGAATTTATAAATATTGTTAATGAAATCGATGTTAAAATAATAAATACTATGATATGAAATAATATTAATAAAATAAGGAGTAGAGAAGCAAATGGATACTAATTGCTAATATGATCTAAATGGTTGTAAAGCTGTAAATAGAATCATTGACCGATTTATATTTTAAAAAGTCTATAATCATGCTTATAAATGCCCTATTATTGGGTGGCACTATTACCTTTTATAAAGAATGTTGAAGATTCAAACTAGAAACTACAACAATGATACTATGAACCTACAAGAACAGAATGAGACAACAAAGAAAATTATTCTAAAATGATACTTGCAATTTAAAAGACAAGTGGATTAGGTCAAACAAACAAAATAATAGTAGGAACTAAATTAGTCTAAAGGACAATTTAATTAGATCAAAATAAATTCAATTATTATAAAATTTAAATTAAGTGCAACAAGATTAAAAATTAAAAATATATATATATATATAGTAAAAAAGAAAAGGTTTAGGAAGCTCATACAAGATGTATATGTCATAATAAATTCTACAACAAGAAATTCTTAAAAATTTTGTAACACCTCGAATTATTTCATTATGACAAATTTAATATTTAACTTGAAGGAGTGTAGTTACCAATGTTATTTCTTAATTTTGGAAAAACGTCATTATCAAAAATTGTGTATGAATTTAAAATATGAAGGCATCTAGTTAGTAAGTTAAGAGGATTTAAAATATATAAAATTAATATTTTTTTATGGGAACGCAATTATTTATTTATATAGGATTTGTAACAACCGAAGAATCTAACTAACAAACTATGGATTTTTTTTTTACAAATGTATACTTGATAGGGATTTACATATCCTTATCTAGTATATGTCATGATATAAAGTTGTCTAGGGCCTAATCTAAATTTTTAAGTTGTTCATCTCATATACACAATGAGCCAATTTATCCCCTTCCTTAATCTATCAAAAGGATATGCCCATCCCTACACCATACATAAGTCTATCTATGTAGGTATACTAAGCATATTTCTAATAACCTATCTGTATCATCTCCATGAATGAGTTAACTTATCTCTTTTTATGTGTTAAAAGGGTATGCCCATAACTACACCATACAAAAGTCCATCTATGCAGGTGCACTAAGTGTAATGCATATAAGCTATCTGTCTCATCCTCACGATGAGCTAACTTATTCCATCCATAACTCCTAGTGATAACCAAAATAGTTTATCTTAATCTATTGATGTTTTCATGTATCTAACTAGTTTAGTTTTAGAAAATTTCCTTGAAGAACAAGATTACTTAAAGTTCCTCTATAAGGGATCCAATAATCCCTTAGGTTTATTTTTTATACTTGTAACATATAAGCATAATTATTTTTAGATACCAACTCTAATCATATAAACTACATTAAACCATAAAGATTTTTTAATATTTATTTTATTAGAAGAATGTGATTACGTCTACCTACATAACTAAGCATTGTATAACATCTATAATATCATCAAAGTAAGATACATAAATAAGATGTAATTTCCTATCTAAAACATTAAAAAATAATGATAGTTTATGAAAATATAACATCGTAGATGCTTTAATTATAACAAGTAAAATATACATCTTACATTCATAAATTAAATCATTACATAACCCAAGTAGGGTAAATGTATCACCATACTAAATAGATAGAGTATTACATAATTATCCAACTAGGAGATTACTCAAGTTAGAGTCTACTCCATAATAAGTTTTCCATAACAAGAGATTCACTATAACATAAATCAAAATGGTCAATATATTGGTTCTAAGTGTCCTCCTTGGTACTTCTTGCTTCTCCATCACTTAGTTGATGGTAGTAAGGGATCAATACAACTCATAGATCTTATGAAGCATGCAACTAAATGCATTTTCTAAATGACTTATGAAACATGTGCATTTATAATTTGGATGCCAAATTACAACTATACAATCTACACAATGTAGTTATGCATAAATCATTCAATCAATCATCAGGAGGAAACCCCATAATTTCCCTACATCCATTATTTTATCTAATATTCCCTTCTTCTATAGTAACATATTTCTTTCAATAATCATACAAAGTGCATTCATTATCCAAGGATGAAAGTAATCTATCATTCATTTAATCATAAAAGGAGAGTCATGTTATCCTTTAAGAATTAAAGTCATTTATCATTTATCAATGCATAGAATAATTCAATAAACATTCCTTTAATCAATCAAAATCTCATACTTTTAATTAACAAAAATACTCATAAAGACTATTACTTTAATTAATCAAAAGCCCATACTTTAAAACACCATTACTATTCATTCTCTTTAATAAATTAAAATCCATAATTTTAATTAATTAGATACTCATACAAAACCATTTCTTTAATCAACTAAAAGTCCATACTTTTAAGTAATTAATTACTTATAAAACTATTTTATTTAATCAATTAAAAGCCCATACTTTTAACTAATTAAATACTCATACAAAACCATTTCTTTAATCAATTAAAAGTCCATACTTTTAACTAATTAAATACTTATGAAACTATTTTATTTAATCAAATAAAATCCCATACTTTTAATTCATTAAATACTCCATAAAAAACCATTTCGTTAGTTAATTAAATAAACTAAATATCATTCTTTAATTACAATAAATTAAATATTAATATTTTTTCAAAAGGGGGGTTTTCATAGTTATGACCACTAACTAAATGAGTCAACAATCAATACACAAGAGGGTCAAATAGAACACAAGTCAAACCAAACAACCCAATCAAAAACAGATAGGAAGACTGACCATGCCAACCACCGACGCACTAGCCCCTACCATGTGGTGGCTTTCTTGACCACCGCTTAGTGGTCATAAGCATAGGGAGGTATTTACACCTAATAAGTGTTGTGATGCCGAAACACAATCCATATGGGATTAAACAATTTAAATCACCTAAAAGAGTTTAATACCCATAAACAATTTGTGCTAAGATGACATTATAATACAATCTCGTCCATCCATGTGGCAACAGATGTCAGGGGACAAATGGTTATAGCATTAGTCAATTAAAATAGGTGCCCATGAAGGATAAAACCACCATATAGTGCTTGGGTGGCCCTACTTGGTGGTGCCCTAGATCACTGAGCAATGGTTGAAAGAACTAGGGGGTGCTCAATTTTTAAAAGGGAAAGAACACCCCCACATCCTTGACATGATATTATGGTTAGGTAAGGTCTAAGAGGCCTTTCTCAGTTACACATATCTCGAGGGTGGATCCATCACACAGTGGTGTCGCGAATCACCACTAGGATGGCAAATTAAAAGCCCTCTAAGGTTTAACTTTAGAATAAATAAAAAAAGAAGCTATGAAATAATTTGCACCACCCAAAGCAAACAAAGGTGATTTTGCCTAATAAAAACTAGTTATCATCATATGGTAGCCATTGGATTTAGATATTAAACACAAGTTAAGTATCCCTACCCAGTATTTGAAAGTCAACCCTCCATGCCTGAGTTACATCTTGGATGATGGTCATTCCAAGTTTCTTTTACAACACATCGAGGTCCCTCATGATCTTAACTCCCACTATTGGATGTTTCATCATCTAACAATACAAGTCCCTCTTGATCGAAAGACTTAGCTCATAGGCTCCCTCACTTATTCTTCACATAAATAGGGTAGTACTAATTGAATGTACATCCCTTATGCTCGATGGGCTCATAGGCCTTGAGACTCATTCTAGGACTAACTTACTCCATTTGTCTAGGTCGCACAATCCTCTTTGAATAACTCCCTCTTCCATAGTAGTTACCAACTCCATTTGTTCTTAACCCTTTGAGTCTCAAGACATCTAACCATATGGTGCGTTGATGCCCCAAATTCTTTCTCGAATTGGGACTAACACCTTGACCCACTCTCTGCTTGCTCCTTTCACTTGGCTGAGTCATCAAGGGTGGACGACTTGTTGTTGAACCCTTATTTCTTAAGACTTATATGTTGTACATCAATATTAAGGTCCTACATCTCCTTTTACTCGACATCAATCCAACACCTTGCCCATCTTGCCAAGCTATCCGTCATTCCTTATAGGGAAGTTCAAGGTACGCTTTGGCTCACTAGGGTCGAATGGGCGCAAGGTGTTGTGAGAGTGTGTGATGGGCGCTAAGACATACCCCTTACAATATATTTATTTTTACATTGTTGGATTTACTTTTGTGAAAGAAAAATCAATAAACTCTAAATCAATTGTTAGACTATATTATATTATTGGGTACATGCTAATGTACCACCTTCGTTACATAACTAGAGTAGGATTTTACTTTAGAGTAAAGTTGGAGTTAATCCATGCAATATAATAAATGCACAAGTGTTAGAATGTGCAATGATGTAAATATGCATGTAGTCCACATGTACATGAGTCATAGGAGAAGGTATATGAAGAGTCATGGGTAGAGTAAAGACCAAGGTACATATCTTCCTATATATGCCTTTATGTAAGTAAAAGAGAGAAGGTGAAAGATACAATGTTACTATAGTGAGTAGTGAGTAGTTACAATGTAGTTCTTCATTAAAAATTATGGAGTGTTCAAGTCCTCCATGATATATATATATATATATATATATAGGAAAGTTGGTTACAACTACACTATTTTTAGTAGTTGGCAAGCATAGGGTTCAAACCATAGGGGCTGCATCCACCAAACCTATTCCATCTCGTTATTATTTATAGTTTTGTTTTACAATATTTTCACTATAACTTTAATTTGATAATTTTGCATATAATTTGAAAGATTATAAAATAAACATTCAATATTTTTCAATCATAATACTTTTTCTTGCAAACTTTATAAAATAAACATCAAGCACTTTTTCAAACCATCACCCATTCATGCCTCCAAATTCATTCTTACTGGCATCTTGAAGCCTTCACTTGCCAAAAGAAGTTGGCTCCCATGTTTTAATACTTTCATTACCTTTGGAGGTATTCAGTATTTAAAATAAAACACTCACACAATGCAAATCATTCATTATGTCTTATATGATATGCAATTTATGTGAGATTTCATGTACTCATGGACCGAATCATCACTTCCCACTTATATTTTTCGTCAAACAATCTCATTTGTCGAACACATATACCTAGTCCTGAATGCAAAATGTAAGTTTAAATAATCAATTTAGTTGCTATCAATGGTTGTGCAAGGATGATCATTACATCCTCCCCCACTAGAAACAAACACAGTCCCTGTATTTAGTACATGGTTAAAAAGAATAAATTAAAACATTCTTATTTCCATTGTCATTCATATAACCATCAGTAAAAGTTCATTAAAAAAGCATTCATCATGGAATCATATTCAATCATAATCTATCGATAATTCAAACTTGTTTACACAATTTGTTCGCATGATGTATCATTTTGTATTCAAACATATATCCATGCACAAACCAAAACATATTATCATACAACTCTACACAACAGTTCACATATACATTCATATATATTTACATTAGTAAATTCATACAATAACCAAAATTGTTCATGTTCATTTAAAAAGTATTGGAAACCATTTTAATTGTACTTCTTATATTTTTAGCCCTAAACCTTGATATCCTCAAGGTGGAAGAAACTTAACACCTCTCAAGGATGTGGAATGACCCGTTCTACCTAGCTTGTACCTCCAAGTTTTTGTACACATTGCAAGAGGTTGCTCACTAGGTGCTTCTTTCCAATCAAATCTTTGAGGGCATTTATTAGCAAAATGTGGTCATCTAGAAACATAACAACCCATCTATGGTGCTCGAAATTTCTTTTTCTTGACTTCTTGAACACCTATAGGCTTTAAATCAGTTTGCAGTTCTTATTCTTAACCAACTCCTTGGGTTTGATTCCAGGCTTGGTCCTATTAATTCTCTTCATTACCCTGGATCTCTTTCCTTTCTTTTTACTTCCAAACTCTTGTTCAACAAGAAGTTCAATCATCTGTTGTTGAGATTCCACCTTCTCCGTTAAGAATTTCATCATGGATATGAATTGTTCTAACTTTCCTTGAAACAATTTGATTGTGGCTGTGAGGACCTCCATCTCCCTCTGAAGACCTCCATCTCCCTCTGACTACAAGAAAAGCTACGTTATTATTTGTTTTAGGTTTCTATGCAAGATAACATACTAAGTCCTACAATCTAATGAGTTGTACTCCTCCGATACCACATGTACTTCTATAATTATGATACCACATTTACGTCTATAATTGAGATACCACATATACATAGATGTGGTATCATAAAAAATCCTACAATCTAACTATATTTACTAGTATTAAATATTATGATTGTAAAAATTGGTATTAATGTAGAAAAAAAATTTAATCATTATTAAACTCACATCACACTATATAAATTTAAAGTTTGGATGTATATTAAAAACTACCTAATTCTCGTGATCTTCGATAATTACCCTAATAAAATTCCTATACTTCAAATGTCAGGTAAACCTCATTATCATACTCTTCAATGATTTATATCTCCAAACACTCGACTGAATGCAATTCATCACTTTTTTTTTAGAAATCCCAAACTTTCCACCGAGGGAACAGACGTTAAAAAGCCATTATGCATGATACCAGAGGTATAAGTTACAGGCAGCAGCGGTCCCCATACAGTTATTCCTGCTCATTTCGAAATCATAACTAAATTTATTCCGCAGGAAAGAATTGGAGAGTTAAATAATAGTTTCACGAATATATTATAGTTCTAACTCTTACTATCATATTAAAAGAATGGTTTGCTAGGAAGGAATACTTTCGAAGACTAAAGACTGAATATATCCCATTTTTTCACAAAAGTTCATTGATCCCTCTTTACATAGAAAACTAAAGAAGTAAACTTGCTATTCACTGGTAGGCTGTGACGGCATGGATACAGCACGTCCGACAAGACTGAGCAACATTTACAAAACTAAGTTATATAATCTCAACAGTTTCTCATACAGTTCGTCTACCCATAGCATCTGTTTCAGAAGCTCAGGCTCATAAATAAAATATAGAATACATACTAGTTACCCAGCTTCTATCAGGAGATTCTTATCTCAACAATACAAGGTTCAAAAAGATGAGCTTTCCCAATTCCAGTGGCTGAAGCTCTATTTACGAGTTTTCAAAGAAAATAGACCAGAAATCAAATATTCAAACATTCAAATTGATTTTTAAATAACCATAAATTTTTAAAGAATCCCAACGGTATTTGACGTTCGACAGGAATCTATTAATTTCCTCCGACAGCTCTGGACTATTGGCTTAGTTTTCAAGGAAAACACTGCGCTTTTTCTCTGATTTCCAATCTCCCCAACAACTCAAAACAAAAAATCCCCTCCTCGAAAATAAAGTAATTGCGTTCCAATCAACTTTAAACCAATATGGAGGCGTTGAAAAATAAAGTAATTGCGTTCCAGGTAATAAAACAAACTCGTGAGAATATACGAGATGGTGAGCTCAGGCGCCACATATATAAACAAATTCGTTTTATGCGATATTTCGGTAGTTAGCAGTATGTGCATTTCATTATAAAAACCCTGTGGAAAGAGGTTATGGATAAGAATGCCTTCTTAACTATGTGCATATGATGAAAACAGTGCCTGCAAAAACAAACAATGTAAAACAAGAGCACCCCAAAAGAACACCAACAATTTGCAAAAGAATATACCCTAATTGCACACTGTTAACGAAATTAAAGAGGAAGGATCATGATAGTACTTTTAAAAATGTTCATAATTACAAAACAATTATAAACAGTTTTCATTTAAAAAACACTTAAATGATTGTACTTTAACTTATTCAAATCAATCTACCTATCCTTAGGCATTACAAAAAAAAAACAATTACTTAACAGAATGACCATGAACTACCATTACACTACTCCAGTCATCCTTGTCTTCATCTAGGCGTAATTCTGTCCAAGGCCAAGCAGACTGTTGTTGACTCAATTCTGTCATGATGGAGCCAATGTTGCTGATGTTTGGACTACTTTTATTATTAGCAGTTGTACTGTTATCAGGAAAATCAAGGAAAAGATCTGACAACCCCATGTCATGCCTATGTCCAGTAGAACCGTGATCTAATTCGTCAGATCTGAATGAATCCTCATTACACGGATTGTTGATTTCTTTCTGGCCTAATTCTTCATGCCTATGTCCACTACACGGATTGTTGATTTCTTTCTGGCCCCCAGTCATATCAGCAAAACATGCATCCCTAATCCAATAATCTGATGGGGCAGAAATATGGGGATGGGGGCTATTGTGCTTGTCGACCTTTTGATTTAAGTCACTTTGATCGTTCAGTGACACATCACAGTTAATCTGGTCAGAGCGAAATGAAGAAAGCGGACTGAAGGATAACTGAGGGCTTGCATCAGTCCAGGAAAAGGCCTGATCGTCAATGATCGTCTCCTTCCTGAAGGCCTTGCCTGTATCTGAGTTCCATAGCTTTAAGAAGAAGTCAGAGGGGGCCGCGGCACTGGAATTGGCTTCTGTATTATCGTTTGCTGTCAATTTATTTGAAGAGGAAGAAAGAGACAAGATCGAATTCTGTGAGAGACGAGCTTCGGCTTCCAACCTAGCTATTTCCCACTGTGCCGTGTGCTTCACGATGGCCTTAGAGCCCTGAGTGCCGTTGGCACCGTTGAGCTCCCCTATGGGGGCGTGGGTCGAGGGGTCGAGTCCCATCCGCAGCAGCTTTTTCTTTAAATGTGTGTTCCAGAAATTCTTGATCTCATTGTCCGTTCTCCCGGGAAGCTGTGAGGCTATGACGGACCATCTGTACAAATATAGAAAAAGAATAAGGGTAATAGCTGAGGTATTCTGAGGGAATGGGAACCTCGACATATCGAAAATTCATTTGCTTGTACAGTTAGTCCGTACCTATTCCCTAGGATTGCATGCAGCTGAATGATAGTTCGTTCTTCTTTGAGTTCAAATGGGCCTCGTTTTATATCAGATCTCAAATAATTGGTCCAGCGGAGACGGCAACTCTTTCCGCAACGAAGAAGCCCTGCGGGTGTATGGATTCTGTTACATGTACTTCAATATATTTACATAAATTCACCAGCCACTTACACGGACACTATTCCATACCTTAAATTCCATATCATAAAAGCAAATTCCATACAGCAACTATCATAAAACAAATGGCAATTTGAAAGGTTCTACTCCTATTCATCTCCTATTCATACAAATAATTTTGCATAATCGTTTGAAATAATTAAAAACAAAGTATCTCATATTCTTACAAATAAATTTGTATACTGATGAAATGTAAAAATGGGGTTACTGAATATAAATACGGACCAGCATGCTTGGGAAGAGCACGCCAGCTTCCATGTCCATTTTTCTGAATATATTCCACGAGAATCTTATCCTCGTCGGCCGTCCAGGGGCCCTTTTTCAGCCCTACTTTTTCACAGGAAGGGACTCTACCCATTATGATGCAGGTTTGGTGCTGTCAGTTCTCAGCTGAGCAGGAGGACCAGTACAATTATTCCTTTCTAAGACAGGGAGGGGTAGAGGCAGCGGGCTTACAATCGAATTGCTCACTGCAGCTTCACAATCGTAGACACATTCCAATGATTAAAAATATGGGTCTCCTCTTATTCTCTCGTGGTCTCCATATGAATAAATGAAACCAAAAGGATGCTGAGTAGTGGCCAATAATAATATGACACGGCGTTTTGCTATTCAAAATATGTAGCTGAGCAGTGGGCCAATAATCATATGACACGGCGTTTTCCCATTCAAGAGATGTAGCTGAGTAGTGGGCCAATAATATTAAATGGATATCACATAGGCCAACTCAAAAGCAAGACCATTCTTAGACTTCAAAGCTGGTTACTTAGATGACTGCAAAGCTAAAAACAGTTTCTATACGTTCCTTTCCATGAAAATTGGACAGAAGCCATGGGAGCTTCTTATTCCATGCTGGCTCATTTGGGTTGGTCTTAAAACAAAATTTACCAAAAGCACATCTGTCTTCCCGCTCATAAATGAAATGTCCCCAAGAACTTCTCAAGAGATTCCTCGAGCTGACTCCGTACGGCTTGGGTGGCATGGAGTATCATGGGCCCTTTGTTTGGTACTTCTGAATTGTTACTTTATGGCCGTCCGTAAAGGAGGAGAGAGGAACTTTGACTAAATGCCTCTTAAGTCATAAAGTTTGTTGGTAACCATAATGCTACCCCTTTCATACTACCGTAATAAATTTGGTAGGAACAACCCTTGTGGTTTAAAGTTTCCAGGTTCTCATATAATAGTATTAGTAAAAGAAGAGGTACCGGTGAACTAAAATGAGGCTTTAGACTAAAAATAACTCTCCAAAATTGATTAATATATGTTTAAAAATTTTAATGGCTTTATTAGACCACTTTCATTAAAATAACAAATTATTTTATTGTTACCAAGTTAATTATTTTTCATTAAAATAACAAATTATTTTATTGTTACCAAGTTAGTTATTTTAATCAGTTATATGAGATTGAAATGGGTTCCACACAAGGGTTTATGACTAAGTTGGCAATTTGATATTACGGCAAAGTTGGGTCTCTTTCTTAAAAGTTGAAGAATTTAACCAGTTGAACTAATGGCATTTGATTTCTATAACCATATTCTTCATTCCGTTTTAAAAAAATATCAAATATCACCTAAAATTATAAAATTTATATTTGACAAGATGAAATTCAACATGGTTATGAAAATATTTATAAAATATTTTCTACCCAATTATCATGTCTATAAATATAGTCTATAAGAATCTCACAATTTCTAACTAATTTTTTTTTTGGGGGGTTTTATTTGTGCCTCTAATATTCTAAGATATAATTTTTTTCATCAATTTTTTTTTTTGTTTTGGTTTTTTTGGCCCCTCTAATATTCTAAGATGTCATTTTCTTCATCACTTTTTGTTTTAATATTCTAATATGTCATTTTCATTATCACTTTTTTATTTTTATTTGTGGGTTTCACCTCACATATTATTAACATTTGTCTATTTGCTTTTGTTTTCCCATATTCGTTTGAGTTTTTTTTTCTTGGGTCTTCCTATCTTTTTTCTTTATTCTCACCAACACTTTTATCTTCATCAATCTCTTTAATCTTCTCACATTGCTTATAGTAAGGCTTATCATCTATAAGTTTTTCTTGGTCTAAGGGTTTCAAAGTGTAAGGAGTAACCTCAAAAGCACATTTTTTTATTCTCTTACCCTAAAGTGCAATGCAGATCTTCTATAGCAATTACCTTCTCATGCTACCTTAAAAACTCCTAAATTGCTATGGATTTCATCCTTCCCCATTTCACTATTATGCTATTCTTAATAACCTAAAGTGCAAGGGGTAACCTATACACTACTTTCATGTTTATTATTCAAAGAAGATTCTATATTACTCAAGGAAAGTCAATATGATTTACTAGGAATAAACTTGACCTCTTTTGTCATCTTTTCTTCATATTTTATTCCACATATTTCTTGTACCTTTAATTCCTTCTGAACATGAACTTACACATTGTACTTACTCATCCCTTATATCCTTCTTTGCTTCTTCTAATGATTGATCTAAGTGAGCTATGATGGCTTTTACCATATGATGTTGTGGATAGGATTTTTTTTATCTTTTTTTGGAGTGAAATATCCTTGATCTAATCTAGCTTCTATTATAACATGATTTCCTTGCTTCATATTGAAGTTTATCCCATGGCCAAATTTTTTTGTCTCTTTATAGTTTTCACTTTTCAATCTCTTTTGATGTATCGAGTCTCATAATAATTGTGGCATTGAAAAGCAATATTTTCATAATCCACTTGTTGATCCCATTCTATTGATTCAAATTTAATTTTAATACATTTTGACAAATGTTTTGAAATATCCATAGCAAAACATGTTAACATATATATGTCATGCTTTTGCTCATTAGTAGTTAATCCCTCCTTGATGAATTCCGTTAGGGGATTCCAATATTATTCAAAATGTCCTTATTGATAAGTTAATAAAGAAGTCCAAAAAGCCTAACCCACACTAGAAACTTCTTAATAGTTTCTATCATGAGAAAAAAAATCACAATATGGTCTTAAATAAAGGATATCTCTCCCCTTAACCATGGGCCACCACCCATTATTTTACCCTTGATTTTTAAACTAGAAAAGATGATGAGAAAAAAATAATTAGGAAGAAAATTTATTGAGTAATTTAAATTTAATCCCCACTTCTACTTGGTTTAATTTTGAATATCCAAATATCTTGTAACATCTACTATTTATAGCAAAATTATTGTTGGATTGAAAATCAAATTAGGCATTATATTGATGATATTTACAAATTATAATGATCACCCTAGAATGAGTCTTTTAATTGTAATTATAATTGTTATTATATAATTATCAGATGGGGTACTATTGATGGCCTTTGTTTTGTAGGTATGAGTCCCCAAAGAGTAAAATAGGAAATTATGGTAGTGTGAAATATCACTGAGGTGAGGTATTCACATTAGTAGAGATGAAAAAATCCCTACCAACGATACAGTCACCAATGGCTCATGAGTACATGGAAGCTCATATAACTGCATTCATATATGTGTATTATGAATTTATGACTTGCATTTGAATAACACAAGCTTATACTAAGAGGGGGTGAACATTATAAGATAAAAAAATTCTCTTTTCTTTTCAAAGCAATAAATTGAAATAATATCAATGCAATAATGAAAAATGCACAAATCACCATACACATAAGAGACAAAGATTTTACGTGGAAAATATATCTTGGGAGAAAACCATGACAAAATATTGCTTAAATATTTCTTCAATAAATTTTGAGGGCACCAACCCACAGGAGACACCAATCCACAAAAGACACCAATCCCCTATACAAGTTTGTGGACACTAATCCACAGGAGAAACCAATCCCCTTGCTCAAGTTCATGGGCACCAACCCATAGGAGACACCAATCCCCTTGCTTAAATATGCTCTAAAACCTGCTCACAAAACCTACTCAAATTTTATCCAAAACCTGCTCACAAAACCATCTCAAATATGATCCAAAACCTACTTACAAAACCTTCTCAAATTTGCTCCAAAACCAACTCACAAAATCTGCTCAAATCTACTCCAAAACCTGCTCAAATATTATGCAGAAAAAATGATGCTCTTCCTCATGCATGTGCTTTTCTAATCTGGTCAATAATTCCCTTCTTTTCTTCTTGATTTAAATATCAAATCAACCACTTTTAAATCCTTACAAAAACATACACAATAAATCTTAAAAATAACTCCTTATACCAAAATCTTTATTCTAACATCTCATTTTTATTAAATTGTAAAAAATGAAATCACAACATTACACCTTATATCTCCCCTTTTATAATTTATAAAAATAAAATCACAACATTACACATTATATTTATCCTTTTATAATTTGTAAAAATCAAATCACAATACTATACCTTATATCTCCCCTTTTATCATTTGCAAAAATCAAATCCCAATACTATGCCTTATATCTCCCTTTTTTATGAATTTTAATAAAACAAAATTTTTAAATACCTTGCATAGCCACGGATGGGATTTGATCCCTTGACCTCTAGAAGCGCAGTGCCCTAATTTGGGCTAGTGACCAACTACACTAATGTAGCACATGAAACCAAAATGTGAAAACAATATTTAATTCCTTTGTTGCTCTATTTTTAATTCTTTAGAAAAATGATATCGAAGAGATTCGACCCCTTAACCTCCTGCACATATATGCTCCATGCAAGCTAGGCAACCATATCGACTACCCCAATAGATGGAAGCAAAGGAACAAAAACAATATTTAAATCCTTCATAGCTTTGTCTTCAACTCTTCAGTAAAACATTGTCAAAGAGATTCGATCCCTTAACCTCTTGCAACATAGTGCCCTAATGTGAGCTAGGCTACCGACTGGTCTAACCATTCGATTGAGATAGAAGTGGTATGAACCAATGTTTAAAGTTTTATTTCCACTGTGACACTGCCAAAACCTGTGCTTCTCTCCTACCTTCTTCTTCTCGCTGCCAGTCTCCGCTCGATCGGTATTATCCAAATTTCATGGCATTGTCCAACGTGAACCTAGGAGCTCATATTTATATGCTTCTTTATGTGTACCCAACGAAGTTGGCCCAATATTTTTGAATATTTAAATTTATACCTTTTGCATGGTCGGTCCATAATATTTAATTACCTTTTGCATGATGCTCTTAAGGAGGTCGCCCATCATTTGAATTTTAAAGCATTTAAATATTTAAAGTTTTACACTATATTTAAATCCTTTGATTTAAATATAAACCTACTTCTTTAATATTTAAATATTAAAGCATATCAAATCACCTTTGCTTTGACAACATTAAATTACCTTTGAAGATATATGCCTTGCACTTCAATGATAACTCGTCATTTCAACCTTGAAGACATTTTTGCCTTTGACATCAACATTTCATCATTGAAAATATTTTTACCTTTGATATCAATGACAACTCAATATTTCCAACAATATCCTCTTTTTCATTGATGACAACCCTACAATGAAACCAACCTTTACTAAACAGGATCACAAGCACTCCCCCTTACTAAAAACTCTCCCCTTTTGACATCAATGACAAAGGCTCCTTTGTGCTTGTATGATAAGTCACTTGACAATGCCCCCCACTCCCTGCTCTTCTTTGAGATGTTCAATCATGAGATGGGAGTGAAATTACTCCCAACTTACTTTTGAGATAGTCAAAAGTATCCTTTAAAAGTAGCTTGGTAAAGATGCCATCAATATGTTTCTTTGTAGCAATGTATTCCAACATGACTTGCTAACTAGTCACTTGCTCTATTAAAAAGTGATATTTGATCGAAATATGCTTGGTCCTTGAATGCATCATTGGATTCTTTGAAATATTGATCGCACTTGTATTATCACAAAGTATGGAGATAGGATGATCATGCTCTACTTTGAAATTGCTTAAGGTTTGTTTCATCCATAAAACATGAGTGCAACAAGAAGTTGTTGCAATGTACTTTGCCTCTATAGTAGATAAGGATACTGATGCTTGTTTTTTACTTAGCAAAAAGACCAAATAATATCCAAGCAAAAAATGCTCCTCCATATGTGCTTTTTTTGTCATCAACACTGCATATCCAATCCGCATCTATATATGCAGTGAGAGTGAAATTATTGCATTTGGGATACCATAGTATAAACTCCATAGTTCCTTTCAAATACTTAAAGATTCTTTTTACTGCATGTAAATGTGTTTCTTTTGGTGTATCTTGAAATCATGCCACCAATATGATTGCCTGCATTATATCTAGCCTTGCAGCTATGACATACAGGAAACTTTCAATCATGGATCTATACAAAGTTTTATTTACCTCATGAGACTCATCATATTTACTTAACTTACATTTGTAATCATGGGGGTACTCACAGGATTGTAATCCTCCATCCTAAAATTTTCAACATCTCTTTTACATACTTGGTTTGAGAGAGAAATATATCTTTATCTGACTGTGAGATTTGTAAACCAAGAAAGAAGGATAGCTCACAAAGCATTGACATATCAAATTCACTTTGCATACATTTTGCAAATTTTTGACACATCTTGTTGCTACTACCTCTAAAAATGATGTCATCCACATAGAGACTATTGTAATTAACTAATCACTTCCTTCATTTTTGATGTATAGATTGTGTAATATCCCCTTTTTATAGGAAGTCAGTGTGCAGAGCATATTAGCCTATACATGATCTCCCGTAGGCTAAATCGGATGTAAGGGAGCCCATTGGGATAGTTCAATTGATGTCAAGGCGGATAATGCTTCAAATTGCTAGTTTCTCAATCTTTTTTGAGCATAATTGCAGGTACTTGCTATTTTTAGTAATTCATTTAGGGTTGGAATCTTGAGAAACAGATGTTACAAATGGATAGTTCGGTGAAATGTGTATCTGTTTCTACTTTCATATATTGGGTCTCACATGAGGAGATAAACTATTTTAATGCCCGAATATTATTAATTTAATAAATTAATTAAAAATATAACTTTATAATGTTGGGCATTATATTTTATTAATTGGATGTTATAAGGAGGTCATATAACCACTCAAAAGAAAGGGCATTAAATAATAAATCAAATTAAGAGGGGCTTCACATGGTACGACCCCCTTGTGGGACATAAAGTGAAATAATAAAAAAATTAAATAAGATGGAGATTTTTAGAAGCCATCATGAGTTCTGAAGGAGTTAAATAGCGGTCTTGAGCTCATTTTAGATCATATTTTTTGCTATTGATATTGATGATTTGAGGAGAAGACTTGCATAAGGGTTTCTTGCAGGGATTTTTAGCTTGTTGGTGACGAAAACCACCTATAGGAACATCATATTCGAAGTTGAAAGATACTCTTAGGGTGATTATGGGCATTCTCATCTTAGAGAGTGCATTTTGCATCAATGTTGTTGATTTTCAACAAGACTGGACAAGGTTTTGAGCATGTTATTGGTTGAACTTCATCAATAAAACCCAACAACCAGTTTTCAAGGGTTTTGTGGATATTTCCGTGGCATTTTGGAGTCTTATTTTTGTTGGTCATATAATTCCAACATAGGCTGTACATCATTTGGGTGGAGAAGTCCATAGTTTGAAGCTTATGATTAGAAGTCTAATTTTTGTACCTATTGATAAAAACTCAGACTGAAAATTCCATATTTTAATAAAATTTGGGTGTTTCAATTTTTGATCATTTTATTTAAAGGGTTCGTAGTTATATGTATGTATTGTATTGGCTCCAAATTGCATGTTGATTGGACTAGTAGTTTGTAAGTTATAGCTTTCCAAAGTTTGTTGTTCATGCATTTTCTACATATTTTCATAGAAAATATTTAAAAAATCAGAATATCACACAAAAACCCAAAACATTACAAAAACACCAAACACAGAACATGGTAGATTATTACAGTGGTATCAGAGCAAGTCTATTCTATCAGCCTATAGAAGCCTAATTAAAATTCAGATTCATGGAGTCTTATAATGATTGGTCTAGGAGATAGCATGATTGAGATAGGACTCAGAGTGAGATGCAAAAATCCATCAGTCAATTAACTACTATGATGACAAATTCTCCACCTACAATTCTTCCTAAGGTAAAGGTTGAGCCTATAGTCATTGAATTATTTGATCAGTTCCAGCAAGAGTGGAGGGCTTATGATGATGATTTTCATGTCCTTATGTCTAATGAATATTATATTGATATGCGTATGAGGCAACAACCCAATGGAAAAGAAAAAATGAACCTTCATGAGAATATCAAAAATTATAAACACAATGAAGAGCCTATTTTCCCAGAAAAGTTGGAGAAGCTAGTTGATAGTGACGTATATTCCCAATAATCTCATGATGATATTCACCCATTACACTTTAATGGTGACAATTCAAAATAACTTGGGTTGGATATTCACACTGAACCCATTATGATGCATGCACTAGATAGCTATATCTTCTTCGAAGATTTTTAAAGTGAGTTTAATATAGAATCAATTATGCATGATACACATGATGGTGTTGTTACAGGTTACGTGGCAACCCCTTCTGATGAAGATAGACATGATTTTTCAGATCATGACATAGTTGAGGTTGTTGTTGATTTTAAATCAGTTTATGATGATATTTCATATCACGAGGATAGCCATGAAAATTCAATGCATGATGAGTCTAGTGTTGATTTACAAAATTTGAAGGTGGCCTTAGAAACTATGAAGTCAGATTTCATGAGCACTCTTGCAGACAGATATCACTATGCAAATCTTGTTGAAGATACCCCTAGGCATACAAGAGCAAAGAAGAAGAAGTTAGTCAGCTAACTGAAGATCTTGAGTAGACTAGAAGCTCTTTGTCGGAGGCTCATCTTTCATTGCATGAGATAAAGTTGAAACTCAATTCTATTTTAGAATCCAATGAATAACTAAATCAAGAGAGAGCCAGGGATATTGGGCGGATTGTTGTCGAACTAGATTGCATTCAGGAGGACTATAACTTAACACATTGCCCCATGAGATCATATTACACAATTTTAGATCAATGGATTTGATGTGATAAGCATGAGAGTGATAATAATTTCTCATGGAATGCAAATCCACTGTATGATATGGATCATGATACATATTTTGATAATCCTATTTTTGAGATGAAGAGTGTTGATTCTTTTCCTATGATAGATCATGCGAATACATTGTTTGAGATAGGGTGTCTATTTCAACATGAGTTTGAGAGTGATTTCATGAGCATCTTCCAGCCTAATCAGGATGATCAAGGATTGAGTTCTCTTACCCAAGATCGTATGCTTGCATTGATGAGCATCGAGGGTGATGGTAGGAGCATTATATGGGTGATAGTTGATCATGGGTATGAGAGATATGTCATTGTTCACTTTTTTGGAAGCCATAATATTTACTTGATGGAGATTGGTTAGCAATTTGGTTGGAATTATATGGAGTATCCTACTTCTTATTTGAATACCATGTTCTCTCAAGGGTTCAATTTAATCAGTGAGAAGGTAGGCCTAGTTGAGTCACCTATGCATCAAATGTTTCTTGGCATAGAGTTCAGTCATTATGGGTATACTAGTTTTGATTATGAGGTTGAGCTTCTTATGGATTTGCATGAGTGGAGTTTGGATGGTCTTTCAGGAGTTTCACAGATAAATTTACACCCTACTTGGTTGAGTATGATGAGGGATGCCATCTTTCCAGATGAGATTTTATTAACTGTAGTAGATTAGGCTACATGGGATTATCTGGGTTATTCCAAGAGTGTGAACACTGATTTGAGCTGGTCAGGTGATGACTATGGAGGCACTTTGAACATTGTATTTTTAGTGGTTTATGATGATAATTTCTTGGATATGACGTGGCACATGATATTTAATCTCAGTTTAGATAGGCAGATTAGTGCCAGGTTGAGGAGAGATTTCATCATGCTATTGCAGTTGAGACTTCAACAACTTAACCATGTCAAAGGGACAATGATGATTAGAGTAGCATAGCGTCGACGTGGTAGTTACTTCCTGAGATTGTTATGGGATCTAAGGAATTTATATACCTTAGCCAGGATGCAGACACTTGATTGGAGTATGTATGCATATTTCTTAAGGACAAGCAATCTTTGGTAAGGGCGGACTGTAATGTCCCCTTTTTCTAGGCAGATAGTGTGTAGAGCATATTAGCCTATACATGAGCTTTCGTAGGCTAAATCAGATGTAGGGGAGCCCATTGGGACAGTTCAATTGATGTCAATGTGGACAGTGCTTCAAATTGCCAGTTTCTCGGTCCATTTTGAGCATAATTGTAGGGACTTACTATTTTTAGTAAGTTAGTTAGGGTTGGAATCTCAAGAAACGGATGTTACGGATGGATAGTTCAACGAAATGGGTATCCATTTCTACTTTCATATCTTTGGTCCAGCATGAGGAGACAAATTATTTTAATGCTCTAAGATTATTAATGTAATAAATTAAAAAAAAAATGTAACTTTATAATGTTGGGAATTATATTTTATTAATTGGATGTTATAAGGAGGTCATATAACCACTAAAAATAAAGGGCATTAAATAATAAATAAAATTAAGATGGGTTTGACATGGTATGACCCCCTTGTGGGACATAAAGTCAAACAATTAAAACATTAAATAATATGGATCTTTCTAGAAGCCATCATGAGTTTTTAAGGAGGAGTTAAATAGGGGTCATGAGCTCATTTTAGATCATATTTTTGGCTATTGATATTGATTATTTGAGGAGAAGACTTGCAAAAGGGTTTCTTGCAGGCATTTTCAGCTTGTTGGTGACGAAAACCACCTACAAGAACATCATCTTTGGAGTTGAAAGACACTCTTAGGGTGATTATGGGCTTCTCATTTTAGATACTACATTGTGCATCAATTTTGTTGATTTTCAGCGAGATTGGACAAGGGTTTGAGCATGTTATTGGTTGAACTTCATCAATAAACCCCAACAACCAATTTTCAAAGGTTTTGTGGAAAGTGTTGTGGCATTTTGGAGTCTTATTTTTGTTGGTCATACAATTCCAACATAGGTTGTACATCATTTTGGTGGAGAAGTCCATAGTTTGAAGCTTATGATTAGAAATTTAATTTTTGTACCTGTTAATAAAAACTCAAACTAAAAATTCTAGATTCCAAAAAAAATTGGGTACTTCAATTTTTTATCATTTTATTTTGAGGGTTCGTAGTTATATGTATGTATTATCTTGGTTCCAAATTTCATGTTGATTGGACAAGTAGTTTGTAAGTTATAGTTTTACAAAGTTTTTTGTTCATGCATTTTCTACATATTTTTATACTTAGAAAAAATTAAGAAAATAAAAATATCACACAAAAGACCAAAACATTGCAAAAACACCAAACACATAATAGGGCATATTATTACAGATTTCTATCAACTATACCTTTTCTGAAATCTTGTTCTTAGAGATATTTATCCAACCTTTAGTACCAAGCCCTAGGGGCTTGATTTAGTCCATAGAGAGCATTATTCAATTTGCACACATAATCTAGCTTGTCTATCAGGATGAAACTATTTGGTTGCTCTATGTAGACTTCTTCTTCTATGTAACCATTAATAAATACTTATTTTACATCCATTTGGTACATTTTGAAGTTTTTGAAGCTTGAGAAGGTGAAGAACATTCTTATGGTCTCAAGACATGCAACAAGAGAAAATGTCTCTTCAAAGTCAATCCCCTCAATTTGTGCATAGCCTTTGCACACAAGTCTTGCTTTGTTTTTTATAACCTGACCATCTTCATTCAACTTATTTTTTTAGTCTCATTTGGTGCCAATTACATTCTTATATTTTTGACATGGAAAAAGTTCCCAAGTCTCACTCTTTTCTATTTGGTCTAACTCTTCTTCCATTGCCTTAATTCAATATTTATCTTCACTTGCTTCATTGAAATTCTTGGGCTCAACTTCAGATAGCAAAGAAAAATTTACATGTTCACATGTTTCTATTATCTTCCTCGTTTATCTTTCATCTAGATTCCCAATAATCAATTCTCTTGGATGGTTCTTTTGCACATACCTGGATGGTTTCTTAGGTGGTGCATTTCTTGAGAGTGTCTCATCTTCTTCAGTTTCTTCACCTTCTTCTTCTTTGCAACTTTCTGTTTCTTGATATACAATCTATTGATCTAGTTCTCTTAGATCTATTTTTTCATCAATTCTTACATTTGCACTTTCCACAATTTTATGTGATATTTTATTGTAGCATCTATAGGGTTTGCTCTTAGTGGAGTATCCAAAGAAGATACCCTCATTACACCTACAATTAAACTTACCCAAATTCTTCCCTTCTCGTCTAATACAGCATTTGCTTCTAGAAAAATTGAAGTATTTCATAGTAGCTGGTCTATCCTTCCAAAGCTTATACAGGATTTTGTGGTGATTTACTCTTATTTGAGCTCTATTGATGATATAAACAAGTGTATGAATTGCCTCTCTCCAAAAAGAATAAAAATTATTAGACTTATTTAGCATAGCCCTAGCCATACCTTGAATAATTCTATTTTTCCTTTCAACTACTCCATTCTATTGTGGAGTTCTTGTTGCTAAGTATTATCTATTGATTCTATGTTTTTCACACAATTCTACAAATTCACCTAAAGTGAATTCACCTCCTCTATCTAATCTTAGACACTTGATATTTTTGCATGTTTCATTTTGTACAAGTGCCTTGAATGCCTTAAAATTTTCAAATGCTTCTAATTTTTATTTTAAGAATGTTACCCAAGTCATTCTAGAGAAATCATCAATAGATAACATTAAGTAATTATCACCTTGTAAACTCTTTGTCCTTGTAGGACCACATAGATCAGTGTGAACTAGCTCCAAAGGTTTGGATGAAGAAAACTCCTTTGATTTGAAGCTTGATCTTGTTTGCTTACCATGGTGGCATTATGCACAAATCGTGCTTGGGAGTTTTCCTATTTTGGGAAAATATCTAACTATTTTTTTGTTGCTTATTTTCCCTATGTTGTAAAATTTCAAACATAAATCACTCATTTCAAGTTCTTACATCGTGTGCTTGAATTGTCTTTTCATTCTTAATGAGCTTCTTGTGAAATTTAAATCATAAACATGCAAAGAAACAATCAAAATACCATTGCCTTCCCTTTTTTCGTACAATGTAGGTTGATTCTTACTTTTCATAAATCCATACTTCAAAAATTATAAATCAATTCTTGAATGCCATGCACTTGGTGCTTGTTTCAATACATATAATGCCTTTTTTAACTTGTAGACATGTCCTTTACCTTTCAATTTAAATTCTTATGGTTGTTACACAAACACTTCTTCTTTATTATTCCTATTTAAGAATGCACTCTTTACATAAAGCTAATGTATAATCCATATTTATAGGGTTGCCAATTCTAAGACCATTTTCATTGTGTCTTACCTTGCAATAGGTGCATATATCTCATAATAATCTATGTCAATTTATTATGCATGCCCTGAGGATGACTAATATTTACTATGGTTTACTAAAATAAAATTTTTAATTAAAAAGTCGACCTAATGTTTTTATTTCCTCTTACGAAGTCAAAACAAAGCATAGGTTCTAAAGTACATAACACAATAACCATAGTATAATACCCTTAACCCAAAAGGAATCATATTATTTAATTCAAAACTATTTCTATTTTAGCTATGCTTGTTCCATACATATGTTTGACTTCATATTATAATTTTCTAAGTGTTATGCATCGGATAAAAAAAATATTTGAGTTAAATAAACATTAAACTTGTATATGAATGATTATATAAGAACCCATTAACTGCTAGTTCCCTTAATAACTTTTGTTGTCTTATTTAGTGCAACCTAGTATGTTAACTTGCTTTCCACTAAACTTAAGAAGTATTAAGTATATTTCATAATTTTATTTGCATGTAAATTAAAGTTCTCCTTCTTGGGTTTTGCATGACTAGATGGAAAACTAAAGACCCATGCCTTAATTTAAATTTAACTTTATTAAATTTACCCTCTACAATTTACTACTAGATTTTATCCCCTTCTAAAGTTTTATTAGAGTGGGTTGCTCAAGCTCACATGCTGACGTCTGCTGACATCTAATATAACAATATAAAGCTTTATGTTCTATTTAATTAAAGGAGACTAACTTTATATATATATATCTTGCTAGATAGGATAGTTGGTTACAACTACAATATTTTTAGTAGCTTGCAAGAATAGGATTCAATATATATATATATATATCTTGCTAGATAGGAGAGTTGGTTACAACTACACTATTTTTAGTAGCTGGCAAGAATAGGGTTCAAACCATAGGGGCTGCATCTACCAAACCTATTTCATCTCATTATTATTTATAGTTTTGTTTTACAATATTTTCACTATAACTTTAATTTAATAATTTTGCATATAATTTGCAAGCTTATAAAATGAACATTCAATATTTTTTAATCATAATACTTTTTTCTTGCAAACTTTATAAAATAAACATCAAACACTTTTTCAAACCATCACCCATTCATGCCTCTAAATTTTATTCTTACTGGCATCTTGAAGCCTTCATTTGCCAAAAGAAGTTGACTCCCATGTTTTAGCACTTTCATTGCCTTTGGAAGTATTCACTATTTAAAATAAAACACTCACACAGTGCAAATATATCATTATGCCTTATATGATATGCAATTTATGTGAGATTTTATGTACTAATGAACCAAATCATCACTTCCCACTTACCTTTTTTTTCAACCAATCTCATTTGTCGAACACATATACCTGGTCCTAAATGCAAAAGGTAAGTTTAAGTCATCAATTTAGTTGCTATAAATGGTTGTACAAGGAGGATTATTACATCCTCCCTCACTAGAAATAAATACAGCCCCTATATTTAGTACATGGTTAAAAATAACAAATTAAAACATTGTCATTTCCATTGTCATTCATATAACCATCAATAAAATTTCATACACAAATCATTCATCATGGAATCATATTCAATCACAATCTATTGATAATTCAAACTTGTTTACACAATTTATTCATATGATGTATCATTCTGTATTGAAACATATATCTATGCACAAACCAAAACATATTCTCATACAACTCTACACAATAGTTCACATATACATTCATATATATTTATATTCGTAAATTCATACAATAACCAAAATTGTTCATGTTCATTTAAAAAATATAGGAAACCGTTTTCATTGTACTTCTTATATTTTTATCCCTAAACCTTGATATCCATAAGGTGGAAGAAACTTAACACCTCTCAAGGATGCAGAATGGCCTGTTCTACTTGGATTGTACCTCTAGGTTTTTGTACATATTGCAAGAGGTTGCTCACTACGTGCTTCTTTCCAATCAAATCTTTGAGGGAATTTATTAGCAAAATGTGGTCATCCAAAAACATAACAACCCATCTATGGTGGTCAACATTTCTCTTTCTTGACTTTTTGAACAACTACAAGCTTTAAATCGGTTTAAAGTTCTTATTCTTAACCAAATCCTTGGGTTTGATTCCAGGCTTGGTCCTTTTAATTATCTTCATTACCCTAAATATATTTCCTTTCTTTTTACTTTCAAGCTCTTGTTCAACAAGAAGTTCAGTCATATGCTGTTGAGATTCCACCTTCTCCGTTAATAATTTCATCATGATATGGATTATTCCAACTGCCCTTGAAACAATTTGATTGTGGCTGCAAGGACCTCCATCTCCCTCTGACTACAAGAAAAGTTATGTTATTATTTTTTTTAGGTTTCTATGCAAGACAACATACTAAGTCCCACAATATAATGATCTTTACTGCTCTGATACCACACATGTACGTATATGTGGTATCACGTATATGTGGTATCATACCGAGTCGTACAATATCTTTACTATTATTAATATCATAGCATTAACGTAAAAGAAATTCTAATCATAAAATATATTATTAAACTCACATCATCACATATAAATTTAAAGTTTGGATGTATATTAAAAACTACCTAATTCTCGTGATGGTAAAAGGAGAGATAGACCTAATTCTCGTAATCTTATATAATAAACGCCAGGTAGACCTCATTATCGTACTCTTCAATGATTTATATCTCCAAACACGCGACTGAATGCAATTCGTCACTTTTTAAGAAATCCCAAACATTCCACCGAGGGAACAGACGTTAAAAAGCCATTATGCATGATACCAGATGTATAAGTTAGAGGCAGCGGTTCCCATACAGTTATTCCTGCTCATTTCGAAATCATAACTAAATTTATTCCGCAGGAAAGAATTGGAGAGTTAAATAATAGTTTCACGAACATATTATAGTTCTAACTCTTACCATCGTATTAAAAGAAATGATTGCTAGGAAGGAATACTTTCGAAGACTAAAGACTGAATATGTCCCAAATTTTCACTAAAGTTCATTGATCCCTCTTTACATAGAAAACTAAAGAAGTAAACTTTACGACATGGATACAGCACGTCCGACAAGACTGAGCAACATTTACAAAACTAAGTTATATAATCTCAACAATTTCTCATACAACAGCAAGGGGCCCTTCAACAGATGTAGCTGAGTAGTGGGCCAATAATATTAAATGGATATCACATAGGCCAACTCAAAAGCAAGACCATTCTTAAACTTCAAAGCAGGTCACTTAGATGACTGCAAAGATAAAAACAGTTTCTATATGTTCCATTCCATGAAAATTGGACAGAAGCCATGGGGGCTTCTTATTCCATGCTGGCTCATATGGGCTGGTCTTAAAACAAAATGTACCAAAAGCACATCTTTCTTCCCGCTCATAAATGAAATGTCCCCAAGATGTGGACTTCTGAAGGGATATGGAGTATCATGGGCCCTTTGTTTAGTACTTCTGAATTGTTACGTTATGGCCGTCGGTAACGGAGGAGAGAGGAACTTTGACTAAATGCCTCTAAGCCATAAAGTTTGTTGCTACCGAGTGTGTTAGATGACGATGATGGTACCTTTTGTTTTAGACTAAACTATTACTTTCTAAAATCCATTAATATATGTTCTAAAATTTTAATAGCTTTATTAGGCATATATGTTCTAAAATTTTAATAGCTTTATTAGGCCACTTTCATTAAAATAATAACTTATTATATTATTAAAGTTAATTATTTTGAGGTTATATGAGATTGAACCGGGTTTCACAAGATGGTATTATGATAAATTTGGCAACTATACATGTATTGTTTGGTGAGATTCGAACTTTGGTCTCTTTTTTAAAAGTTAAAAAATCTAACAAGTTGAACTAATGGTATTTGATTTCTATAACCATCTTCTTGATATCGTTTTAATAAAAGATCAAATATCACCTAAACTTATAAAATTTATATTTTGCCAAGATGAAATTCAACATCTTTACAAAAATATTTATAAAATATTTGCTACCCAATTATCATATCTACAAATATAGTCTATAAGAACCTCACAATTTCTAACTACCCTTGGGTTTTCCTCTAATATTCTAAGATGTCATTTTCTTCATCACTTTTTGTTTATATATTCTAAGATGTCATTTTCATTATCACTTTTTTTTTTAAATTATGGTTTTTGTCTCACATCTTGTTAACATTTATGATATTTGCTTTTGTTTTTTCATATAAATATTCCTTTGAGATTTTTTTCTGTGGGTCTTATTTTTATTTTTTATTCTCACCAACACTTTTATCTTCATCAATCTCTTTAATCTTCTCACATTGATTATAGTAAGGCTTATCATATATTAGTTTTTCTTGCTCTAAGGGTTTCGAAGTGTAAGGAGTAACTTCAAAAGCACGTTTTTTTGTTGTCTTACCCTAAAGTGCAATGTGGATCTTCTATAGCAATCACCTTCTTATGCTACCTTAAAAAATCCTAAATTGCTATGGAATTCTTTATTATGCTGCTCTTGATACCCTAAAGTGCAAGGGGTAACCTATACACTAATTTCATGTTTAATATTCAAAGAAGATTCTATATTACTTAAGGAAAGTCAAGATGATTTACTAGGAATAAACTTGGCATCTTTTGTCATATTTTTTTTCATATTTTCTTCCACATCATGCTTGCACCTTTAATTCCTTCTGAACTTGAACTTACAGATTGTACTTTCTCATCCCTTATATCCTTATTTACTTCTTCTAATGATTAATCTAAGTGAGCTATGATGGCTTTTACCATACGATGTTGTGGATAGGATTTCTTTATATTTTTTTGGATTGAAATATACTTCATCTAATCTAGCTTCTATTATAACATGATTCCTTGCTTCATATTGAAGTTTATCCCATGGTCAAAATTTTTTGTCTATTTATAGTTTTCACTTTTCAATATCTTTTGATGTATCCAGTCTCATAATAATTGTGGCATTGAAATGCAATATTTTCATAATCCACTTGTTGATCCCATTATATCGATTCAAATTTAATTTTAACAAATTGTGATAAATGTTTTGAAATATCCATAACAACACATGTTAACGTATATATGTCATGCTTTTGCTCATTATTAGTTAATCCATCCTTGATGAATTCCCTTAGGGTTTTCCAATATTCTTCAAAATTTCTTTATTGATAAGTTAATAAGGAAGTCCAAAAAGCCTAACCCACACTAGAAAATTCTTAATAGTTTCTTTCTTAACAAAAATATCCACTCTATGGTCTTAAATAAAGGATATATCTCCCCTAAACCACGGGCCACCACCCATTATTTTACCCTTGATTTTTAAAATAGAAAATATGATGAGGAAAAAACAATTAGGAAGAAAATTTATTAAGTAATTTAAATTTAATCCCCGCTTCTACTTGGATTAATTTTGAATCTCCAAAAATCTTGTAACATCTACTATTTTTTGCCAAATTATTGTTGGATTGAAAATAGAATTAGGCATAATATTTATGATATTTACAAATTGTAATGATCACCCTAGAATGAGTCTTTTAATTATAATTATAATTTTTATTTAATTGTTATTATATGCTTCTAAGATGAGGTATTGTTTATGGCCTTTTTTTTGTAGGTAGAAGTCCCCGAAGAATAAAATGGGAAATGATGGTAGTGTGAAATATCACTACCATGAGGTATTCACATTGGCAGGGATGAAAAAATCCCTAACAACGATAAACTCACCAACAACTCATGTGTACATGGAAGCTCATATAACTACATTCATATTGGTGCATTATGAATTTATGACTTGCATTTGAAGAACATAAGCTTATTCTAAGAAGGCGTGTGAAAAGTATAAGATAAAATTTTTGTCTTTTATTTCCAAAGCAATAACTTCAAATAATATCAATGAAATAATGAAATAATGCACACATCACCATACACATAAGAGATAAATATTTTACGTGAAAAATCCCTCTTTAAAGAAAACCATGACAAAATATTGCTTATATATTTTTTCAATAAATTTTGTGGGCACCATCCCACAAGAGACACCAATCCACTATACAAGTTTGTGGACACCAATCCACATGAGAAACCAATCCCCTTGCTCAACTTCGTGGGCACCAACCCATAGGAGACACCAATGCCCTTACTCAAATATGCTATAAAACCTGCTCAAATCTTCTCCAAAACCTACTCACAAAATTTGCTCAAATCTTCTCGAAAACCTACTTAAAAAACCTACTCAAGTTTACTCCAAAATATACTCACATAACCTATTCAAAGCTGTTCCAAAACTTGTTTAAAAACTTACTCAAATCTTGCATAGAAAAATGATGTTTTTCCTCTTGCATGTCCTTTTCTAATTTGGTCAGTAATTCCCTTATTTTCTTCTTAATTTAAATATCAAATCAACCACTTCTAAACCCTTATAAAAACATACACAATAAATCTTAAAAATAACTCCTTATACCTCCCTTTTGAAACTTACAACACAAAGCTTTATTCTAACAACATCTCCTTTTTATTAAATTGCAAAAAATGAAATCATAACATTACAACTTATATCTCCCTTTTATAATTTGCAAAAATAAAATCTCAACATTACTCCCTATACTTCCCCTTTTATAAATTGCACAAATCAAATCACAATACTATGCCTTATATCTCCCCTTTTATCATTTGCAAAAACCAAATTCCAATACTATACCTTATATCTCCCTTTTTATCAATTTTAATAAAACAAAATTTTTAAATACCTTGGATAGTCGCAAATGGGATTTGAATCCTTGACCTCTAGAAGCATAGCGCCCTAACTCGGGCTAGTGACCAACTACACTAATGTAGCACAACTTGGGCTAGTGACCAACTACACTAATGTAGCACATGAAACCAAAAGGCGCAAAACAATATTTAATTCCTTTGGCTCTATGTTTTCAATTCTTCAACAAAATGATGTCGAATAGATTCGACACCTAAACCTCCTGTACGACAGTGCTCCATGCAAGCTAGGCAGCTATTTGGGCTACCCTAGTGGATGGACCCAAATGTGCAAAAATAATATTTAAATACTTTGTATATTTGTCTTCAACTTTTTAGTAAAACAATTTTGAAGAAATTCGACCCCTTAACCTCTTGCAACACAGCACCCTAGCATGAGCTAGGCTACCGATTGGTCTAACCACTCGATTGAGATATAAGTGACATGAACCAATGTTTAAAGTTTTATTTCTACTGCGACACTGCAAAAACCTGTGATTCTCTCCTCCCTTCTTCTCATTGTTGCTTTCCAATCGATCAATATTATTCGAATTTCATGGCATTATCCAAAGTGAACTTAGGAGCTCATATTTATATATATTTTTATACGCGTCCAACGAAGTCAACCCAACATTTTTGAATATTTGAATTTTCAACCTTTTGCATGTTCGGCCCATAATATTTAATTCCCTTTTGCATGGTGCTCTTAAGGAGGTCGCCCTTCATTTGAATTTTAAAACATTTAAATATTTAAACTTAAATATTTAAAATTTTACACTATATTTAAATCCTTTGATTTAAATATAAACCTCCTTCTTTAATATTTAAATATTAAAGCATATCAAATCACCTTTGCTTTGACAACATTAAATTACCTTTGTAGATATTTGCTTTGTACTTCAATGATAACTTATCATTTTAACCTTGAAAATATGTTTACCATTGACATCAAAATTTCATCCTTGAAAATATTTTTTGCCTTTCACATCAATGACAACTCAATATTTCCAACAATATCCCTCTTTATCATTGATGGTAACCCTATAATGAAACTAACATTTACTAAACAGGATCACAAGCGCTCCCCCTTACTAAAAACTCTCCATCTTTGACATCAATCACAAAGGCTCCTTAGGGCTTATAAGATAAGTCACTTGAAAATGTCCCCACTTCCTGCTCTTCTTTGAGATGTTCAATCATGATATGGGAGTGAAATTACTCCCAAATTACTTCTGAGTTACTCAAATGTCTCCTTTGGAAGTGGTTTGGTAAAGATTTTAGTAATTTATTCCTTTGTAGCAATGTATTCCAACTTGACTTGTTAACAAGTCACTTGCTCTCTTAAAAAGTGATACTTGATCAAAATGTGTTTGGTACTTGAATGCATCACTAGATTCTTTAAAATATTGATCGCACTTGTATTATCACAAAGTATGGAGATAGGATGATCATGCTCTACTTTAAAATTGATTAAGGTTTGTTTCATCCATAAAACGTGAGTGCAACAAGCAGCTGCTACAATGTACTCTACCTCTGCAGTAGATAAGGACATTGATGCTTGTTTTTTACTTAGCTAAGAGACCAAACAGTCTCCAAGAAAAAATGCTTTTCCACTTGTGCTTTTTTTTATCATCAACACTACCTACCCAATATGCATCTGTATATGCAGTGAGTGTGAAATTATTGCACTTGGGATACCATAGTACAAACTCCATAGTTCATTTCAAATACTTAAAGATTCTTTTTACTGCATGTACATGTGTTTCTTTTGGTGTAGCTTGAAATCTTACCACCAAAATGATTGTCTACATTATATCTAGCCTTGTAGCTATGACATACAGTAAACTTCCAATCATGGATCTATTCAATATTTGATTTATCTCAAGAGACTGATCATATTTACTTAACTTACATCCTGTAATCATGGGGGTACTCATAGGATTGCAATCCTCCATCCTGAATTTTTTAACATTTCTTTTACATACTTGGTTTGAGAGAGAAAGATATCTTTATCTGACTGTGAGATTTGTAAACCAAGAAAGAAGGATAGCTCACCAAAAAATGACATCTAAAATTCACTTTGCATACATTTTACAAATTTTTGTCACATCTGGTTTTTACTACCTCTAAAAATGATGTCATCCATATAGACTACTAAAATTAATTGATCATTTCCTTCATTTTTTGTGTATAGATTGCTATCATCTATACCTTTTTTGAAACCTTGTTCTTGGATATATTTATCCAACCTTGAGTACCAAGCCCTAGGGGTTTGCTTTAGTCCATAGAGAGCCTTATCAAAATTGCAAACATAATTTGGCTTGTCTATCATGCTGAAACCATATGATTGCTCTATGTAGACTTCTTCTTCTAGGTAACCATTAAGAAATGCTAATTTTACATCCATTTGGTACACTTCAAAATTTTTGAAGCTTGACTTTGAGAAGACCAAGAACATTCTTATGGCCTCAAGACTTGCAATAGGAGAAAATGTCTCTTCAAAATCAATCCTCTCAACTTGTGCATAGCCTTTGCACACAAGTCTTGCTTTTTTTCTGATAGCATGACCATATTCATTCAACTTATTTTTGTAGATCCATTTGGTGCCAATCACATTCTTGTCTTTTGGAAGTGGAACAAGTTCCCAAGTCTCATTATTTTATATTTGGTCTAACTCTTCTTCCATTACCTTAATCCAATATTTATCTTCACTTGCTTCATTGAAATTCCTGGGCTTAACTTCAGATAGCAAAGAAAATTTGCATGTTCACATGTTCATGTTATCTTCATCCTTGTTTATCTCTCATTTAGGTTCCCAATTATTAGTTCTATTTGATGGTTCTTTTGCACATACCTGGATGGTGTCTAAGGTGGTGCCTTTATTAAGAGTGTCTCATCTTCTTTAGTTTCTTCACCTTCTTCTTATTTACAACTTTATCCTTCTTGATACATAATCTCTTGAGCTGGTTCTCTTAGATCTATTTCTTCATCAACTCTTACATGTGCACTTTCTACAATTGTATGTGATATTTTATTGTAGCATCTATAAAATTTGCTCTTAGTGGAGTATCCAAGGAAGATACCGTCATCACACCTGTAATCAAAATTACACAAATTTTTCTCTTCTCATATAATATAGCATTTGCTTCCAAAAATTTTGAAGTACTTCATAGTAGCTGGTCTACCCTTCCAAAGCTCATACAGGGTTTTATGGTGATTTACTCTTATTTGAGCTCTATTTATGATATAAAAATTTGTATGAATTACCTCTCTCCAAAAATCATTGGAAATCTTAGACTCATTTAGCATAGCTCTGGCCATACCCTGAATAGTTCTATTTTTCCTTTCAACTACTACATTCTATTGTGGAGTTCTTATTGCTGAGTATTATCTCTTGATTCCATGTTGTTCACAAAATACTACAAATTCACCTGAAGTGAATTCACCTCCTCTATATGATCTTAGATACTTGATATTTTGTCTATTTCATTTTCTACAAGTGCCTTGAATACCTTAAAATTTTCAAATGCTTCTTATTTTTCTTTTAAGAATGTTACCCAAGTCATTCTAGAGAAATCATCAATAAATAACATGAAGTAATTCTCATCTTGTAAAAACTTTGTCCTTGTAGGACCACATATATTGGTGTGAACTAGCTCCAAAGGCTTCGATGAAGAAAAATACTTTGATTTGAAGCTTGATCTCATTCTCTCACCATGATGTAATTGTGCACAAATCGTGCTTCGGGGTTTTGCTATTTTGGTAAAATCTCTGACTGCCTATTTTTTTCTTATTTTATCTATGTTCTCAAAGTTCAAATGACCCATTCTTCTATGCCATAACCATACCTCATCCTCTTGTGATAAAAAGTATTTTTCTCCCTTAATTTTGCTCAACATGTAGAGATTGTTTGCAGTTCTACTGACGTCTACAATAAGCTTTCTTATCTTGGATTTCCTAATCTCACATCCATTTGGATGAAATGTGAGTGTGTTACCTTGATCACATAGTTGACTTACACTTAGTATATTGTGTTTCAATACTTCAACATATAATACATTTTATGTCCTTGATATTCCATTATCCAAACTTAAAGTCCCTTTTCCAACAATTTTGGCAGAAGCATTATCACCAAATTTCATTGTTCCATTTATTTCCTTGACAGAGAGAAATTTTATTTTACCACCTGTCATATGGTTTGAACAACCACTATCATTGTACCACTTATTTACTTCATTTTACACGTGAAGAGCCGTTTGTACCAACATGGATTTTTCTTTTTCTTGTTCCGTTTTCCTTTTCCAAACTTTTGAGGACATCTCCTTATGAACTGTTTGACCTTCCTCCTTGATTTATTTAGGAAGTTTAGGAAACATTGTTCTACACCATTTAGATTTGTACCCAAAATTTTCACATTTATAACAAATGATATTGTAATCCATGAGAGGTGCAAATGAATTAAAATTTCTATTGATGAATCCAACATCATTTTTCACACGGACCATGCAATGTACAACTTTATGACCATATTTTTTACGTGAAAAACAATAACCATCGAAGAAATATTGAACCCTGTTTGATTGCATTAGATGATATGATCACATGATTCTTTCATTATGATTTTGATGATTGAATTGTGTCCATAATGATTATTTATTTTCTTCCTCCTTGATGCTTTCACTTTTAATACATCAGCGTAGGTCATTGGCTCTTATTTACTTATTTTATTTGATGTCTTTGATCCTTTTGAGCTTGAATCCTTTTTCTATTTTTCTTGACCTTCTTCAAAACCAAGTCTAGTATTTATACCTAAAAGTCTCTATGCTTTGATAATATCATCCAATATTTCTATTCTTTTCTCAAACCTCGTATTTTTTTGTAACTTATCCTTATATTTTTCCACTTTATTTCTTAGATATTGAAAGCACGAGATTCCGAAAGAAAGAAATACTAATGCGACGCATTCAAAATCAAACAAACGCTTAAGTCCTAAGATGTGAAATGCATGAAATGAAAGAGACGAATTGAACGGAGATAAAAGAAAGTACAGAAAACACAGCCCTTTTTATTTAACTCTCGTAATATCGGTTACAAAGATGCCTCCTCCCTTTTCAGGGGCTAGGAGCGTTAAAAGAGTTTTGGTTACAATCATGACTTAGTGTTCCTCCTTCCGCGTGCCCACATTTGAAATGGGCGGGCCAAAGTGTTGCCGCCACTGGTGTTGATGAATCCTTGATCCTTGCTGCTCCTCCTGCATTCAAAGAAACAACAAAATTGTTAGTAGCACCTGTGACAAAATATGAAGCGTTTGATCTTAAAAACCAATGGAGGATGCATGCATAAGATTAACTAAACCGATGAATAAAATGACTCCAAATAACCTGCAATTTTGACAGAGACCAGAGAACATTACCAGAGGGCCACTGCCATCAAAACAGTCAGAAAAAATGCCATCGATTCGAATTCGACTGTAATTCGTCCCTGGGCAGGACGAATTCTACTGTAATTCGTCCCCGGGTAGGACGAATTCGCCTACGACAAAGCGCCGAAGTGATGCTGCCCAAATGTCGCGTCTCGGGATCTCCAAAAGACCTGCAAACATAGGGGTTAGCTAATTGGGGGCATTTTGGGATGACCCAGATGGTCGGATTTCCCCAATTTGACCTCCATCAATGGGAATTTGACGTCGCTACCTGCAAGTTAGTGAGGACAACAAAAGCGACAAAACATGATATGATTTGATCAAAACCTTCTGAAATCGAAATTATAAACTATCTAAACAGCATAAAATGGAATGGAATATAAACAAGTGACAAAAGAACAAATTAAAATGAAACTAAGAAGTGCGGGGCGCCCAGGCGGGCCGCCCACCGTTAGAACTTGATTTCGGCACCAATCCACTTGGGATGGGCCCAAAATCTCTTGTAATGGGTTGTCGACGAATTGGTAGATCAATGTGGTCAAATGTCGGGTTTTGGGTCCGGATTCACACTTCCAATAGCCACCCAATAACCTCTCTTGCGAAAGAGATCAAGGATGTGGAAGAGGTGAATCAAAAGGGTAAAATGTGGTATTCAATTTGGCAGCACTTCGTTGCTTGAAAATGCCTCCAACTTGTCTCTTTTTGGGTGAGAAAGTCCACCATTTTATAGACCCAAGGGGTCTCTTTGGAGGGGCATGCAGGGGTGCCATGTGGCGGCCATGCCTTCTCAAGAGGGAGGAGACTCCTCCCTGACTTGGGCTTCCATGACTGCCCTTGTGACAGTCCTCTAACGCCCACTCTGCCCACCTACACGCGCATGCAAGGCAGGAGGCATTAATTGACTGTCCTCGGCTGCCACTTGGCACCATTTTTCTTTTTGCCCGTTGAACCTGGAATTCATCCTGACCCAGAGCGAATTCAGAATTCATCCCTGGGTGAGACGGATCCCAATTTGAATTCGTCCCTGGGTGGGACGGATACTGAGCAAAGTGCCTGAATGTGCCAAATTGCCTTCTGACCTTACAAAATTGCTACAAAAGTGGTTAGGACCATTGTTTAACCTCTGAGGGCTGCCCTGGGGGCTGTGTGTGTCAAAGCGATCAGTGTTTGCAGTCACATAATC
Organism: Wollemia nobilis; assembly: GCA_028583015.1. NCBI lineage: Eukaryota > Viridiplantae > Streptophyta > Pinopsida > Araucariales > Araucariaceae > Wollemia > Wollemia nobilis. The sequence continues at coordinate 9,339,408 of JAQPPZ010002937.1, read as the reverse complement.
GGATTGGTGTTGTTTTGGTGTCTACAGATGCCCCTTTTTGGGATGCGTTGTGCATGGCGCAGCGTCGAGCAAAAATAGATAACCAAAGCACTAATGATTAGGGTTTCTTGGTAACCTAACCAACTTTTGATGCCCCAAGTATGGAAAGGGCATGCATTCTTGAATCCTTGCTTCTAACGAGCTAAGGAATTTGATTTCAAGTATTAACCTATTTTGGTGAGGTGTGACTTGAGCTTGGACATTGATCAGTCATGAATAGGCAAAGGGCGCAACCTTTTGTCCATAGGGGAACCTTGTGTTCATGCTTCGAGAATGCCAAGTGTTTGATCAATTTGTGATTATTGCTTGTTTACTGCCCCAAGCAGGAGCGTAATTGTCTTTGTCAATGATTCTTTGAATGCATGTCATTTTCCTTAATTGGGTGTGTGTTTGTTGATTGGTGACTAAGTGTGACTACCCCCTCAAGCGACGAATCGATGAGGGAATGACCTTCGTGAGAAAAGCGACGAGTCGCTTGACCCAAGATGACTTTTGCAAGGGTGCCCTTAGATGGTTTAGCATTTAAGCATGTGCAATTTTTTGACATTTAGACCTATTTTTGGTGGGTGGTAACCCTTTTTGCGACGCTTTTTGGAGCTGAAATTGGCAAAAATCCGTCCTCCCGTGGAGCGGTCCGGCTATGGTAGCCTTCTTAGGGAGTAGGATAGTGACAATTTGTGACCCCAACGTCTGTTTTGTATGCCCGGGATGTCAAGTGCAACAGCACTCTCATCGGGCAAGTTTATTAGCTGTTTTAGTGCATTTTTGTTCAATTTTTGATGTTTTTTGAAATTTTTGGCCTGAATTCGTCCCAGGGTGGGACGAATACCAGCTTAGAATTCATCCCAGGGTGGGACGAGCGCTAACCAGAGTGCTCATCCTAGGGGAAGATGAATTTAAGCTCAAAAGGCCTATTTAAAGGCCAAATCTAGGGTTTGGGCTCATTTGCATCTGATTTTTCTTGCGATTTGGAGCTCTGGGGAGGAGGAGGTTAATTCTGCAAAGCGAAGCATTGCTGAATTTTCCCTGCCATCATGAGTGCACAAACCGGGTCGAGCGACGGAGCCGAAGCGAGACCAGTAAGTGCTCCCTAGAATTATTACTTTTGTTTTAAAATTGCAATTGTTTTGTTTAATTATTTTTGTGATGATGTTTTTCAAAATTTTAAAACTTAAACCCTGAAACTGAGCTGAAGACAACTAAGACTTAGTGTACAACTAAATGTAGCGCAAAACCTAGGTAAAGAATTTTTATTTTTCTTTTAACTAAACCCTAGGATAAACGGAACGTAAAACCCTAAGACTTAATTTTTGTTGTTTTTTGAATTTTTGTTCTGTTTTTAAATTAATCAGTTAGGATTAGAAACCCTAGAACTGAAAAATTAATTTTTGAATTTTGTTTTGTTTTATTTTTGGAATTTATCAGTTAGGATTAGAAACCCTAGAACTAAAAATTTTTTTTGAATTTTGAATTTTTAAATTAATTGTTAGGATATAGAACAAAAATTAATTTTTGTTTGAATTTTTATGTTTGTTTTTTGTTGTACATTGGTATACAATGTGGTATATTCATGTTATTGTTGTACAGTTCTTTTCCATGATTTTAATGTTTTTGAATTGTTTTCTTTTGCAGGTTGTTAGGAGTCGGTACCGTGTACCCACTGCTTTCACTGAAGCGTGGGGGCTGACTGAGGCTGACTAGGAGTGGCTTGATGCCCTTGGGCTCAAGCAAGTGGCTCGACTAGAGCCTGTGGTCATGGATCAGGCCTATTTGATGGCCCTGATCAATCTTTGGGATCCGTGGACCAACACCTTCCATCTCCCAATAGGGGAGATGACTGTGACCTTGGAGGATATCTATCGGCTTCTACGGATTTCGATAGATGGACTGCCGATCAGGACATCATCGCGTGATCAACGGACAACTGTATTGACGAGATGCTTCGGGCATGGGGAGGAGCTAGGTGTGGAGGATCCACTGGAGAGGGCAGAGGGCGACTGCCAGATTGGCAGGATTTTGGTCCGATGGTGGCTGGAGAGGGGGGTGTTGGGCGTGAGGCACGCATTCCTTATGGGCCTCATGTCCAACATGTTGTTACCTGACTCATCAGGCACGAGGTTCCCATGGAACCTGCTGGATTTGGTTTGGCAGTTGGTAGAGTGCTCGACAGAGGCACCACTTATTATGAGATGGGGACAGACACTATTGGCATAGCTCTATGGGGAGTTGTATGAGGTCCACTATCGATAGCGAAAGGGGATTAGTTGTAGCTACTTGTTGCAGTGTTGGGCTTGGCAGCACATAGCAGTGGAGAGGCCAACCGGGTTACCATGGATGACTCGGGTGGAGATGGAGGATAGGGAGATAGGTTATGCAGTTCTATGGTGGCGGTCCGGGGAGCAGGGGCATAGTCGACGGTGGGCAGGTGTCGTAGGGCACTATGTCGATACCTTCTCTTGGCTTACTCTAGGGGAGGTGGTTTGGCACCCTTATCGGGACTGTCTAGCCTAGTCGGAGGCTGGAGAGTGGCTTCCGATGGGTATGTAGAGAGCGGTGGCTGATTGGGCGGCATGGGACCGAGCATGAGTTCTTCTCGTATAGTCGGGTGACCCGATAGTTTGGGGTGCGCCAGGGGTTGCCTGGTGAGCCCGTGGTCTATCGATGTCGGGGGGATGAGAGGACTCTGGACCGACCGGTCATCGCGCCACTAGGCGAGGATTCAGACGTGGTGATCGACGTCCCAGATGTGGATGACGTCGGGACTACCGTTGAGTATGACTCATGGTGGGTACTACGATGATGGCGAGGAGAGGGGCCATTGGGAGGCATGGAGGCTACAGGTGGGGAGGGTGTCGAGGCACCAGGTGATGATTGGGGAGCTCCTTTGGAGGATGCGAAGATGGTAGAGGTGGATGGTATGGATGCAGATCTTGGGGCTCCGGATCAGTCGGAGATGTAGGACATCATGGAGTAGTGGGAGCCAGAGCAGGCTGTTGTTCTAGAGATGCCCATGCCTCGGGCAGATGCGGCGGACGTGGATGCAGGGTTACGTGCTGAGATTGCATGGTTGGAGGGGTTGCTACGAAGGCATGATGAGGAGTTGGGGGAAGCTCTGTAGGAGAGGGATCTCCTACGGATGCAGCTGGCGGAGCGAGAGAATGCATTAGCTACTTCTCATCGATGGGATGGGGGTACTGATGCGGCACGAGAGAGGGATCTCTTATGGACGTAGCTGGTAGAGAGGGATAGGGCTTTGGCATGGTGCGAGGAGAACTTGGTGACGTATCGCCAGTGAGAGATGGAGTCATTAGGCAGTGGTTAGAGCTGGAGGCAGAGATTAGCCACCTTGGTGGGTGGGTCCCTACATTCAGCATAGGCGGATCGTCGCGCTCGAGAGGGAGTGAGACTAAGCAGTCAGCATCCTCTCGGCGTAGGCGACTAGATGAGGGGGCGAGTAGGCATGATGCGGGGGCTAGCAGCAGCCGCCCTGAGGGGTCCCATAGGACCCACACCATGGGGGTAGTTCTCGTCGCACCGATCCTGCGTGATCATGGTGGCCGACGCCCTAGGCTTGGGGGTTTTTGAGCTTTTGGATTGTGCGGGGTCAGATGACCGGTTATTGTAGCCTACGGGCATTTTTGATGATATATATAGATGACTTTATTTTGTTTATGCGAGTGATGATTTGATTTTATGCCTGATGAGTGATGAGTATGGATGTATGCATGTTAATTTATTTTGATGGATGCATATGTTATGATGAATGCAAATGTTTTTGATGTATATGTGATATGCAAAATGTAATGGATGAATTGAATTTGTGTTGTTTGGTTAGGGCACCATAGACTGTTTAGGACTTTGTGATTTTGTTTTTAGGCGATTGTTGTGGTAAATGACTTTGCATGTATACATGTGGTTTTTTTTTTTTGATGGTATTGCAAGGATGAAAAGTAGCGCAGTTGGTTTAGAAATGTAGCTAAGGTTTTCTGAGACTCAGACGGTTTTAACTCACTAGCCATGACTGTACTTTATCTTACAAGACTTTTGAACAAGGTATGAATCGGACTTGTCTTTGACCAAGCTATTTCACATCCTTGTGTGTGCAATTGAGTTCATTTATGTGGTATTTGTCAGGATACCGCCAGTTGCAGAATAGGCTATCAACCAAACCTGTATTGAGGATCACCTAATTAGCTCCACTAACTCCTTTATTGTATTTAGTCAGATTAATCTATGGTGCTATCTAGGATACCATAAGCTAGCTCATCCACATGCAAACATTGATCTGTACACAAGTTAATGTGACAGATATATCGTCATGCGGGAAGTTTACCACCAGTGACCGATAGGCTATCCACCAAACCGATACTGAGGCTTGCCTCATGACCTATCGAAATGCTGAGAGTTCCAGGGATTCAAGTTCGACTCCCTTCTTTTCTTTTATTGTATTGGGATACTTGCTCGTTTGTAGTGATAAAAATCACTGTTTATTTTTATATATTTTTCTTTTGAGCAAGGGATTTGGATATGGAGTGATAAGAATCACTATTGTATGTGCTTTTTGATGTATGCACTCTGGGATATCAAATTTTGGTGTTTTGACTTTTGCAAATTTTTGATGTTTTGCAACTATTGAGAACTTGGGATTCTTGGGGAATTGGGTAGGGAAGATGCTTGTCCTTTTGCCAACTCTCAGCATTCTTTGGGTCATTCGCATAGGGGGATGAGCAAGATAACCGTTTCGCTTATGGTGACCTGGATTACTTTGCAGGTTTCATCTTTCGTTCACACAACTTGGGAATTTTTATGTGTTTTAATTTGTGTTGGGATGCTACGTAACAAGGTGTGATCCAAGTAGAACTCTACCTTCGTAAAATCTGTCTGACTTGGTACAGTACATGGCTAGAAAGCAAAATTATGACTGAAAGATGAAAACTCTTGATACATTCGAAGACAACTGACTTTAGTGTGGTAAAAAGCAGTAAATGGCGTGTTTTTGTTGTTTTTTGGATTGCTTATAAAATGGAAAAATGTGGAACAAGATGGACTAGCAGAGCAATTACAACCTATGGTGCCTTTGACCTGTATGACCACAAATATGCAATGTATGGATGCGATGCTTAATGCAGCTATATATTTTTGTATTTTTGATGGATTGATTTTTGTGAATATGAAGATGAGATGTGAGAAGAGCTTTTTATTGATGAATTTGAGCATGCCTAGAAATGAGATGCAAATTTTTGTTGTTTTTGATGATTTTTGGATTTTTTTATTTTTGACCAAGCGATTGTGGGAATCCTTGGAGCATTTTGGGGTTGACCAAGCGATTGTAGGAATCCTTGGAGCATTTTGGGATTGACTATTGAATCTTTGGAGCATTTTATTGGATTGACCAAGGATGATGTAATGGAATCCTTGGAGCATTTTTGGAAGTTGACCAAGCGATGATGGAATCCTTGGAGCATTTTTGGGAGTTGACCAAGTGATGATGGAATACTTGGAGCGTTTTTGGGAGTTGACCAAGCGATGATGGAATCCTTGGAGAATTTTGGGATTACAAGCGATTATAAGGAATCCTTGGAGCATTTTGGGGATATGGCTCTCTTAGATATGGAATGGTCACAAATGACTGATATTCAAGGGTTCTGTTTCCTTGATTCCATCAAGAGAAGCTAGCCGGTATGTCTCGGGTCCTATTTTGCTATCAATGACATATGGACCTATCCAATTTGCCATGAATTTGTCCCTTAGGTGGGATGACAAACTAGAGTTCTGTTGGTTTTCCTTCAAAACCAAATCACCAACCCGAAAGTCCCTTAGGTGAACTTTCATGTTGTAAGCTTTCTTAAGTCGCTCTTGATAGATACGTAAATGCTCGAGAGCATTAACGCGTCGTTCATCAAGCAACGTAAGCTGGTCTAACCAGGCCTGCCATGCAACGTCATCATCGATGAACTCTTGCATTGATATGCGTAGGGAAGGAATTTCCAACTCGAGAGGCATGACTGCCTCGGAGCCATACACGAGCGAAAATGGAGTGGCCCCAGTGGGCGTCCGAATGCTAGTGCGATAAGCCCATAGGGCAAGTGGGATTTGGATGTGCCAATCCTTATGACTGTCTATGACCATATTTTTAAGGATGGCAACTAGCATTTTGTTTGACGCCTCTGCTTGCCCATTCGCCTACGGATAATAGGGTGTCAAAAAACTATGCTGAATTTTGTACTTTGTGGTCAAAGCATGCACGTCTTTGTTCTTGAATGGTGTCCCATTATCCGAGACTATTTTGGATGGAATACCAAAATGACATATGATGTTATGCAAAATGAACTCCACAATGCGGGGTCCTGTCGTAGAGGTAAGCGAAACTGCTTCCACCCACTTGGTAAAATACTCTGTGGCCGTTATGATAAACGTGTGATGGCCTGACGATGTAGGGGAGATCTTTCCAATTAGATCGAAGCCCCACTACGAAAATGGCCAAGCGGACTGGACTGTCTGCAAGGCCTGGGAAGGTACATGCATCAAATTGGCATGGTGTTGACACTTCACGCACTTCCTGACATATGCACAACAATCTCGCTCTAAATATGGCCAATAATAGCCCATGCGAAGAATGCGCTTTGCGATGGCCATACCACTGAAGTGGCCACCACATGTACCATCGTGCGCTTGGGCGACTGCCCAAGTGGACTCTTGCTGGTCCAAGCAATGAAGGAGGATTCCTTCATAGCTATGATGATACAAAATGTCTCCTATCAAGACATACTTAGCCGCTTTCTGCTTGAATGCTCATTTTGCGGCATGTGTCAATCCAAGCGGGAGATTACCTAACTTGAGGTAGTCTCTAATGGGTAAATACCAATCCTGTTGATCGAAAACCTCGATGGTATGAACAACCAATCCCTCTTGAAGTTCATCCCTAGCAAACGTTGAGTGGGATAGAACTTGTAAGAATAGCGTTGTGTTGCTATTAATGGGAGTAGGGGAAAACAAGGACCCCTAGTTGGCATGTTTCAGATGATCGTGGATTCGAGAGAACTTATCCGAGGATGGTTCAATCTGGATCATGTGGATTCCTGGCGTCAAGTCGGAGCTTGCACGCTCCATCATGGATTGCGATAGGGTTTTGACTTGAATGGTTGTCATATCACCGGAAAGGTCTTGCGGGATTAGTGACCCCAAGGAGGCCATTGTGTCCGCAAAATGATTCGATGATCGAGGGAGTGCCTCGATGTCGTACCACTCAAGTTTTGCCAAGAATTTGTCCACAAGGGCTTTATAAGCCTACAGAACTGGGCATTTGCATTGGAATACCCCTTTGACTTGATTGACAATTAACAATGAATCACCAAAGATGTTCAGTCGTTTGATGTTCATGGTGATTGTTGTCTGAAGACCTATGAGCAAGGCTTCATACTCTGCATTATTGTTGGTGCATGGGAAATTTAATTTAAATGATAGGGGCATTGGAGCGCCCTACGGTGTGAAGAATACTATTCCCGTGCCACCACCTTGCTCACATTTAGAACCATCAAAAAATAGGGTTATGTCAGCTTGTGACTCAGGCTCATCAGAATCTGGCGATTCTGAGACATGGAAGACCCCATCATCGGGTAGTTCTATGACTAGAGGCTGATCGTCTTCAAGAGGAGCCTCTGCTAGTTGATCGGCTATGACCTGTCCTTTGATAGATTTCTGTCCGATAAACTCTATGTCAAATTCCGTCAACAACATGATCCATTTCGCCGTGCGACTACTATGATAAGTATGACTCATCATGTATCGCAATGGATTCTCCTTAGACACAACATACGTAGTGTTGCTCAACATGTAGTGGCATAGCTTTTTGGTAGCAAACACCACTGCCAAGCAGAGTTTCTCGACGTATGCATAGTTAAGTTCATAACTGACCAGGGTGCGGCTAAGATAGTAAGTAGCCTATTCTTTGTGAAGTTCATTCTTCTAGGCCAGCATGGCACCCAGTGCCACCTCAATAGCTGAGATGTATAAGTAGAATGACACTCCTGGTCTAGGTGGTGCCAATACTTGCGATGAAGCCAAGTATTGTTTGATGTCATCAAAGGCTGACTGGCACTCGTCATCCCAGTGAAATGCAACCCCCTTGTGCAATAATTTGTTCATGGGTCGGCACTTGTCAGATAACTGCGCTATGAAGCGCTTGATTGACGTGACCTTTCCCTGCAGACTTCTGAGCTGCTTAATGGTAGTTGGGGGAACCATTTCAAGGATTGCCTTGACTTTCTTTGGGTCCACCTCGATACCTCGCTTTGAGACTATGAAACCCAAGAGTTTTCCAGATGTGATGCCAAATACGCACTTCTTGGGATTCAGTCTGACTTTATGCTCCATGAGGCGATCGAGGATCTTGCTTAAGTCATCGAGATGATCTGAGCGCAAAAGAGACTTGGCTAACAAATCATCCATGTAATCTTCCAAAGTTTTATGCATGTAATCATGGAAGATGTACGTCATGGCACGTTGGTAGGTGGCGCCAGCATTTTTAAGGCCAAAAGGCATGACCTTATAACAAAATGTCCCCCAAGGCATTGTGAACGCCATTTTTAGTTGATCCTCGGGATTGATACGAATCTGATTGTATCCCGAGAAACCATCCATGAGGGATAGCATTTCGTGACCTGCTGTAGCATCTACCAACGCGTCGATGCTTGGCAAGGGGAAATCATCCTTAGGACTCACTTTGTTTAGATCTCAAAAATTAGTGCATATGCGAATCCTCCCATCGAGCTTTTTGATGGGCACCATGTTGGACAGCCATGGCGGATAATCCATGCAGATGACAAACTGTGCATCCAACAACTTTTGCAATTCATCTTTGACCATCAAGGCCACTGTTGGGTGCATCTTACGTAGTTTTTGCTTAACTAGCTTGATTGTCGGATCAAGCGTCAGATTATGCGTGACTAGCTACGGATCTAGCCCCGACATGTCTCTGTATGACCATGCAAAAACCTCCTTCTTCTCTTTGAGAAGGGCAATGTAGTCGGCTTGCTCTTCAGGGATAAGCTTACCCCCAACTTGATAATCTATGGATTCATTGGATCTAAGCCGATGTCTACGTCAGTCGTCTCCTCGACCGACATGTGGGATCCGTCCTCCAACTGATGTGGAGTCGGGATCAAATGGATATCATTAGCTAGGTTTAAATCTACGTTGGGAACCTCGGGTTCCTCTTCAGCTTGAAAGATATCCTGAGTTGTCCCTAGGGTAAAATGAGGCATTTTATCGAAATGCCAGTACTATGATGGGGATGGAGGTGAATTGACGTGATCCCAGTCGATGGCATCTATGTCTAGATGCAAGGACCATGTTGGATCGACCGGATTGCGGATGGGTGCGGTCAAGTCAATGGAGATCATGTGGATGAAATGAACTTGGTCTCCATTACCATGGGTGTGATGACTCAAACATTCTGGATGTTCTCTGTGTTCTGGATCTGGTTCTGTAGGTACTGGCATGAATGGATCGGCCCTATGTGCTGATAGGAAGACAGGGTCTTCCCTCGGCACTGATGTCATTATAGGGTCTCGGGGTGGACGTTGCTCATCGTAAACTTGGAGCCATGGATCCAACACTTGGTCCCACCCTGCTGGGTCTACGTACCACTCATGCCCTGGCAGTATGCCCATCTATGCAAATAAGTCATCAATCTCCAAGGGACGCCATTGTTGCATTTGTTGCCTTTGTTGCATTTGTCGCATGTGGTTGAGATAGGCCATCTCAGTTTCATCTTTCGAATCACTGTCGGAGATCCAAAAATGTTCATTTTCTTCAACAACTGCTTGCGAGATTAAGGGCTCACCTTGTTCTAGCAAATTAATCTGGTCCCATTGTTGTTGGTCCATGCTCCGTGGGGGGACCTGATTCTCTTGACACAACACTGGCTCGATTGGAGCCTCTAGAGGGAACAGATTTAAAAATATCTCTTGCCAGTTATTCATGGGAACCTCCTATGAGTGATCACTATCGGATCCGAAGGGAACATATGACACTGGTTCATGTTCTGCTTCATCCTTCGAAGATCCTTCTAGACACTGTTTATGCTCTCCTTGAAAGTGAGTTCCCAAACTTTCACCTCTCTCTAGCAAAGGAGAAGGGTTATTGATGTTACCAAGGGTGGTTGTTGACCATGGGAGGTAATCTCCCAATGTATATGTTGTGTTTGGGTTGGCATAAGGATCTGATGCCAATCCACCCTTGTTGCCTATTCCTAGGCCTTGCATGTTTTCCACCAAGATGTCTAAGGGCAGGGGGTGGTTGAACCCTACTCCCGACTTGTCATAAGGCATTTGGTATCTTGGCTGGCAAAGGACACGCACTCCTTGCTCATACCTGCCTAGCCCGTATCCATGCCAATTGCATTGGCCAAGATATTTCAGAGCAAAGTTCGGGTTAGACAGATAGTTGACATCTCCTACAAAAGGCTCTTCATCCTCATCCTTTTGCATGCATGGCTCAGCACCATGGTCAAGGCCCCCATACACAAAATTGGTCTGGTTCGGTGGGTAGCCTAAAGGAACAACTATCCCGATGGGGAGGCGAGGTCTCCCCATGTCTTGCACTGACTCTAGCATGGGCGTTGCTACAACATTCCGCACTAGATACTCCCCCAGGCCCGTGCTGGCCATTTCAACAGTAATTGTTGGTGATTGAGAGGGAGGGAATGGAAGCCCTTCTGGAGTCCATTCCATGTTGGGTGGACTAGGAGCCTCAGCTTCCATTGTGCTAGGTATCTCTTCTGTTGAGATGGTTGATATTGTTGGCAGCACCTCTTCTAGGGGTTGAGCCTCTTCCAGGATTTGTTTCCCTTTGTCCTTCTATTTAGCCATGATAGGTGGCATTGGTAGTGAAGGAGCGGATGATGAAGATGCACCTGGCTGGGGTTTTGATGGATTAGTCACCAGTGGTGCCCACGGCATCGGACCCTGTCTAGATGGATTTAACTAGAAATCCAAGTGCGTCGATGGGAGGGTCGATTACGGCATCAACTGCACCGCATTGCAATATTTGAAGGGTTCTAAGTCCGTCGGGACTACATGTACTTCTCCTTCAAATGCATACTTCAAACACTGGTGAGCTATCGAAGGGACACACTTCATGTCCCTGATCCATGGCCGCCCTAGCAATATGTTGTACGCCATCTCGCCTTCCAAAATATGGCACAATGTAGGTATCATCTTTTGTCCTACCTAAACGGGTAGAACAATTGTGCCAACTATCGAGCATATCGCATCATTGAATGCTCATAGTGTGTAAGTGGAAGCGGTGATGTGAGAGGCTGGCAACTTCAGATGTTTCAATGCTGTTGTAGTAATGATGTTACTAGACGAGCCAGTGTCTACCAACACCCTCTTATATGGGATCCCATTGACCCACGTGATAACATGCAGGGGTGGATCTACCATGTCATCAGATACTGATTTAACTTCATCTTCTCGAAAGGTAATGACTGGCTCCGTGCATCATTTTACATGTCCCACAAAGTTATTGAAGGAATTCGCTTCATGGGGCTGCAACTCGATGGCTTTCAAAATCTCCATGAGAGCCTCCCGATGGGGCGCTGATTGTTGTATAAGCTCATATATGGAGAGCCTAGCTGACGTGGTCCACAAACTCTACGTGAGTTTGGTCCGTATCGTGACCTCGGGTCTAGGCGGAGGTAACTGCATAGGGTGTTGTTGAGGTTGCGACATTGCTGGAACTTCTCTTGTGGCTGCCTCGGGGGCAACTCCTGGGTATTTCTTGTTCCTGGTCACTATGCTGATCATTCCCACATACCCTTGCATGGGGAAATTCTGTCGCACCTCATTGACCTGAAGGGGTTTTGCTTGTGCCTCATGGGCAGGCAAGGGATCCTTGAAGACCCCCATCTGTTGGTTATTTGGTGCTATGGGGTTGTCCACCACCAATGTTTTATTATCAATCAAGTCTTGTATCAATCCTTTGAATTTCTAGCATGCGTTCAGGTCATGTCCCCTTCGCCTGTGGAACCTACAATATAAATCCTCTCTGTATCCCTTAGGCTTGGGAGCGTTAGGATCTATGGTTTGGATCTCTGGAAGGGTGATTAAATTTGCCGTTGACAAGCGGTCAAATAGGGAGTCCCTAGACTCCGTATAAGGGGTGTATTGTCGCTTAGGGTGACGCTACTGATTTTGCTCCTATTTTTTATTTTCTCTTTCATAATTATTAGGAGGCATTGCCTGATAATTAGCCTTTTGAGGCTGTATTTCTTGTGCAGGCTTAGGAACATTTATCGCAACTTGATTAACCATAGTGGGTTTTGGTTGCGTAGTCCCTGTCTTTGTATTTTTGTTCCACTCTTTCTTTTTAGGTTTGGCAATTTTGCCATCCTGTATTTTGATCTCTTCGATAACTCTGGCTTGCGCCAGAGCTTCTTCTAAGGTGGCATATTGTTGTAGCTGCAATAGCCCAGAGATTGATCTCAGACAACTTCGTGAAAACATTTGTGTGAGGTCGGACATAGGGGGAAGGTAGGGTAGCTTAGAAAGCAGAGCCCTCCATCGATTCCCGTAGGCCACCATTGTCTCCTCCTCATATTGCCTGAGGCTGGCCAGGTCACTCAGTGATGCCTTCTTCTTGGTGTTGAAGGCGAAATGTTCAAGGAACGCATCCACTAATTGATCCAAGTTATTTATGCTATGCTTCGGCAACTGGGTGAACCAATCCGAGGTAGGGCCTACGAATGTGGTTATGAATGTCCTTAGCAATAGTGCATCATTATCCTGAATGCCAAAGCATTGGCTCAGGAATCTTGTCACATGCTCTTGAGCATCCTCTTCACCCTTAAAGATTGCCAATTGAGGCAACTTGAAATGTTCGGGGTAAGAAGGTGTGGGCACTGACGGATGCACTGGATGACTACGGAGTTGGCGTAACATGGGCTTTTGGGGCCCAGAAGCTTTGGTTTCCATAGACTCCAAATGCTCTAATAGCGCTTTGTATGCATCGAAAGATTTAATCTCTTCCTCTTTTGTTTGCTCCCATTGTGAGTTATGGGAGACTGGAGGCCTATGGAGGGGTGGCCGGATAGCACCCCCTCCGCCTTGATAGGGCATTTCGGCCCGCTCTACTTCTGGTTCATACTCCTCGTAAACTTCTTGAGGAGTCTCTGGGCGAGACCTCTGACCCTGAGTGGGTCTCCATGGAGGGTACCCATCATTGTTTCGGGGAGTGGCCTCCCTCTCAGGTCTATGGGGTCTCGGAGGCAAAGCTTGACGAGGTCATGGAGACCTATCCTGCACCAAGGGATTATGCCTCTCAAATGGTTCCACTTTTTGGGTGCGAGGGGTTGGAACCCTCTCAGGTAAGTTATAAAGTAGCTCATCTGCTTCGCGCTGAATGCGCTCTTTGTTAAGGCGGTATAAGCGCTCTAACTGCTGATGATCTTGCTCAAGCCACATGATCTGGGCTTGGCGGGTGGCATGTCTGGCGACTTCCAGGTCAATTTGGTCCACCATCTTGGGCTTAGGAGGCTTGAATGTTTCTCCTATGTATTTGCCTCGGTCTTGATGATCCGAGATTTCAATGGGTCGCTTCCCTCTGTCGAGGTTGGCGGCATTTACCTGAGGCTCTGGCCTCGATGTGTGACCATGGTATCTAGCAGGTGCGGAAGCGCAAGGCTCCCACGTTGTATATTGCTCTCGAGGAATTTGATGGTCTTCCTCGTACTCCCTTTCATGGGTGTGAAAGGGGCGGGTGGAGTTAGCTCGCCCTGTGTGGAGAGCCCTGCGCTCTGGGTTTTGTCTTTCAGTTCTAACAATGATGGGAGGCAAAGGAGAGATGCCATAGTCACGTTGTCTCTCCTCATGGGCACTGTGCCTCTCTAGCACTTCGTTGCATGGTGGCCACTCATATCTAGCCTCTAAAGGCGGTCTTCTATTTACGTTGAGTGCCACATGTAAAGCTTCTTCCCGAAAGGGGCTGTGTTGAATGGGCGTGTCCCCCAGAGGGTGTCCCTATAATTCCACCTTGACATGGAATGATGTGGACTCTCTTGTGGTCCAGACCGCCAAGGCGGTATGGCCAAGTCCTCAGGGCTAAAGCGAAGGTGACTTGTGCCCGCTCTTTGTACACTTTTCGTAGCTTCTGCCCTTGATTGGGCTTGGCTACGGGTGCACACCATTGTGGTGCTCTTCTACAAGCTAAGCAGATTTTTATCTTTTTGTTTATGATTTTTTTTTGTTACACTAAGCAGAAATGAACACACACATACACAAATGGTGATTATCTCTTTTAAAGATTAATGGTGTGTCCTAAACTGGTTTTAGTGCATTTTGATGATTTTGTTTTGTTTTTGAAAGTTTTGAAGAACGTTTAAATGCATAATGAAGGCTCATATGACTCCCATAAATGGTCGCCCCTTCAATATACCATTGCCCGACCGATATACCAACCTCTCTATATACCCGCCCTTACGAGAGGGAAACTATAGGTACGTGAGAGCAGATGGTACGTGGTACGTAGGCGGTACGAAAGGGGGATTGTCCTGTTAATGACACCTACCATAGAAGACTTATCCTCGCATGCTGGGAATCACCCCAACGACACTCGGTCAGCTTTCGTCAGGATTTACGCCTAACAACAGTGACAATCGGGGTAAATGGATGCAAAAATCAAGCCAAGGTGGTGATGAACCCACCGTTGGTCTTGATCAAGGGCTGGGGTCTTACGACCAGCTCCTTGGTTTAAAAATGCCACGTGATGTGTGTGTGGTTCTTTTTATTAAAAATTAAAATAGGCAGAAGCAACTACTTTCCTTAAGAAGGCAAAATTGACAGAAAATAGAAACAAAAAAAGCAAAAAATGACAGGAACAGTTTAGGACCCTTACCTTTTCTCTGCCTAAACTTGTTGTTTCTGATCCTCGGCCCTAAAAATGCATAGACAAAAATTCGTCCCTGGGTGAGACGAATTACAGAACAGAATTCGTCCCTGTCTGAGACGAATTAGAATTCGTCTCAGGGTCAGACGAATTACAGTAAGGTATTCGCCACAGGCAAAGACGAATAACAGTCAGAGCTCGAACAATGGTACCTGTAAGCACAAAAACACAAATTTTTGATCAGTTTCTTGATCTCAAAAACTAGGGGACAGAGTCCCACCGTGATCGCCACTGAAAGCACGAGATTTCGGAAGAAAGAAATACTAATGCGACGCATTCAAAATCAAACAAACGCTTAAGTCCTAAAATGTGAAATGCATGAAATGAAAGAGACGAATTGAACGGAGATAAAAGAAAGTACAGAAAACACAACCCTTTTTATTTAACTCTCGTAATATCGGTTACAAAGATGCCTCCTCCCTTTTCAGGGGCTAGGAGCGTTAAAAGAGTTTTGGTTACAATCATGACTTAGTGCTCCTCCTTCCGCGTGCCCACATTTGAAATGGGCGGGCCAAAGTGTTGCCATCATTGGTGTTGATGAATCCTTGATCCTTGCTGCTCCTCCTACATTCAAAGAAACAACAAAATTGTTAGTAGCACCTGTGACAAAATATGAAACGTTTGATCTTAAAAACCAATGGAGGATGCATGCATAAGATTAGCTAAACCGATGAATAAAATGACTCCAAATAACCTACAAATTTGACAGAGACCAGAGAACATTACCAGAGGGCCATTGCCATCAAAATAGTCAGAAAATGCCATCGATTTGAGTTCGATTGTAATTCATCCCTGGTCAGGACGAATTCTACTGTAATTCATCCTCGGGTAGGACGAATTCGCCTACGACAAAGCGCCAAGGTGATCCTGCCCAAATGTCACATCTCGGGATCTCCAAAAGACCTGCAAACATAGGGGTTAGCTAATTGGGGGCATTTTGGGATGACCCAGATGGTCGGATTTCCCCAATTTGACCTCCATCAATGGGAATTTGATGTCGCTACCTGCAAGTTAGTGAGGACAACAAAAGCGACAAAACATGATAAGATTTGATCAAAACCTTCTGAAATCGAAATTATAAACTATCTAAATAGCATAAAATGGAATGGAAGATAAACAAGTGACAAAAGAACAAATTAAAATGAAACTAAGAAGTGCGGGGTGCCCAAGTGGGCCGCCCACCGTTAGAACTTGATTTCGGCACCAATCCACTCGGGATGGGCCCAAAATCTCTTGTAATGGGTTGTCGACGAATTGGTAGATCAATGTGGTCAAATGTCGGGTTTTGGGTCCGGATTCACACTTCCAATAGCCACCCAATAACCTCTCTTGCGAAAGAGATCAAGGATGTGGAAGAGGTGAATCAAAAGGGTAAAATGTGGTATTCAATTTGGCAGCACTTCGTTGCTTGAAAATGCCTCCAACTTGTCTCTTTTTGGGTGAGAAAGTCCACCATTTTATAGACCCAAGGGGTCTCTTTTGGAGGGGCATGCAGGGGTGCCATGTGGCGGCCATGCCTTCTCAAGAGGGAGGAGACTCCTCCACGACTTGGGCTTCCATGACTGCCCTTGTGACAGTCCTCTAACGCCCACTCCGCCCACCTACACGCGCATGCAAGGCAGGAGGCATTAATTGACTGTCCTCGGCTGCCACTTGGCACCATTTTTCTTTTTGCCCGTTGAACCTGGAATTCGTCCTAACCCAGAGCGAATTCAGAATTCATCCCTGGGTGAGACGGATCCCAATTTGAATTCGTCCCTGGGTGGGACGGATACTGAGCAAGGTGCCTGAATGTGCCAAATTGCCTTCTGACCTTCCAAAATTGCTACAAAAGTGGTTAGGACCACTGTTTAACCTCTGAGGGTTGCCCTGGGGGTTGTGTGTCAAAGCGATAAGTGTTTGCAATCACATAATCGGATTGGTGATGTTTTGGTGTCTACAGATATAACCTCATATTCTAGTTTTTCACATTCCAGCTCCTTTGCCTTTAATTTCTTAGCCATAACTTCTTTAACTCTCTTTGCCTCTTCAACCTTCACTTTTAAATCGATGATATCATGTAGAAGTTTTGTATTTGTTTCCTCATCCTCTTGTACTTGAGCCTTAAATATTGAATTCTTATTTCTAACCCTTTTCAATTTTTCAAGAGCAATAATAAGTTCCTCTTCTACGTCAACCATTGCTTCCTATCCATTTTATGGATCTCTCTCTTTGATTTCAACCATAGGGACATCTTATTTCACCTCAGTGTCCACGTGTGTTCTTGTAAGATCTTCCTTCAAGCGGTTAGGGTTTCACAAAGGAACCCACTCCAATACCAATTGAGTAACACAATATTATACTGAGAGCAGGGATGAACAATATAAGATAAAACTTTTTTTTCTTTCCAAGGTAATAACTTCAAATAATATCAATGCAATAATGAAACAATGCATAAATCACCATACATGTAAGAGATAAATATTTTACGTGGAAACTCCTTCTTGGGATAAAACCACATCAAAATAATGTTTATATATTTTTTCAATAAATTTCATGGGCACCAACCCATAGGAGACACCAATCCCCTATACAATTTTTGTGGACATAAATCTAGAGGAGACACCAATCCCTTTGCACAAGTTCATGGTCACCAACCCATAGGAGAAACCAATTCCCTTGCTCAATTTCATGGGAACCAACCCACAGGAGACACCAATCCCCTTGATCAAATTTTCTCTAAAACTTGTTCACAAAACTTGCTTAAATATGTTCTAAAAACTACTCACAAAACCTACTCAAATCTGCTCCAAAACCTGCTCAAATATTGCACTGAAAAATGATGATCTTCCTCTGGCATATCCTTTTCTAATTTGGTCAATAATTCTCTTCTTTTATTCTTGATTTATATATAAAATTAATCACCTTTAAACCCTTATAAAAACATACATAATAAAGCTTAAAAATAACTCCTTATACCTCCATTTTGAAACTTACAACATAAAGCTTTATTCTAACATCTCCTTTTTATTAAAATTGCAAAAAAAAAGATCACAAAATAACACCTTATATCTCTCGTTTTATAATTTGCATAAATCAAATCACAATAGTACACCTTATATTTCCCCTTTTATAGTTTGCAAAAATAAAATAACAATACTATGCCTTATATATCCCCTTAATACTATGCCTTATATCTCCTTTTTCTATCAATTTTAATAAAACAAAACTTATAAATACCTTGCACAGTCGCAGATGGGATTTGGTCCCTTGAACTTTAGAATTGAAGTGCCCTAAGTCAGGCTAATGACTAGTTGTGCTAACGTAGCACATGAAACCAAACTGTATAAAACAATGTTTAATTCCTTTAATGCTTTATTTTTAGTTCTTCAACAAATCAACATCGAAGAGATTCAACCCCTTAATCTCTTGTACAATAGCGCTCCATACAAGCTTGGCAACCGTCTAGGCTACACCATTGAATGCAACC
This sequence comes from Wollemia nobilis, assembly GCA_028583015.1. Taxonomy (NCBI): domain Eukaryota; kingdom Viridiplantae; phylum Streptophyta; class Pinopsida; order Araucariales; family Araucariaceae; genus Wollemia; species Wollemia nobilis. The sequence goes on along the minus strand of JAQPPZ010002937.1, from coordinate 9,320,954 downwards.
AAATGTGAAGAGAACCAATATTTAAATCCTTTGTAGCTCTATTTTCAACTCTTTAGTAAAACGATATCGAAGAGATTCGATCCCTTAACCTCTTGCAACATAGTGCCCTAGAATGAGCTAGAATATCGATTGGTCTAACCATTCAATTGAGATAGAAGTGGCACGTACCAATATTTAAAGTTTTATTTTCTTTGTGATGCTACCAAAACTTGTGCTTCTCTACTCCCTCCTTGTCGCTATCACTCTTCACTCGATCGATATTATTCAAATTTCATGGCATTGTCCAAAATGAACTTAGGAGTTCATATGTATATTCTTCTTTATGCGTGCTTAACGAAGTTGGCCCAATATTTTTGAATATTTGAATTTTCAACCTTTTGCATGGTTGGCTCACAATATTTAATTTCCTTTTGCATAGTGCTCTTAAGGAGGTCATCCATCATTTGATTTTTAAAAATTTAAAAATTTAAATTTTAAATATTTAAAATTTTACACTATATTTAAATCCCTTGATTTAAATATAAACCTCCTTCTTTAATATTTAAATATTAAAGCATATCAAATCACCTTTTCTTTGACAATATTAAATTACCTTTGAAGATATATGTCTTGCACTTCAATTATAACTCATCATTTCAACCTTGAAGATATTTTTACCTTTGACATCAAAATTTCATCCTTGAAGATATTTCTACCTTTGACATCAATGACAACTCAATATTTCCAATAGCATTATGTATGTATGTCTTGTTTTTGGAATATCTACTTTATATTTCATGCCTTTGAATGAACAAATATTTAAACCTCCGATGGCAAGAAAAGTGCCAAAGCATGGAAGCTATTCTCTTCTAGCAGATAGTAACATCAAATTTCCAGTATGAGAATAAAAATATTAATAATTATTCATAAATTAATTTATAAAAAATAATAATTATTATTAAATAAAATCAATAAATATTTTTACATAAGAATGCATATTGATTTAATACTATTCAATGTTAGGATAATTTATATAGAATAATATATATATATATATAGACAGAATAAGTCTTAAATTAATTTGAAATTGTGTATGACTTTGATATTTTCTAATTTTAATGAAAGAATACAAATACATTAAAGGTGAGTAAGAAAACCACCTCGTAGGTTAGAGTTCAAGTCAAGATGGCATTTAGCATATCATATGTTTGTAAAACCCCTTGCTTCTATAAATCAATGAGTATGGTAGAGAAGGAGGACATTATGGTCGATATTATCATCCTTCAACAAGAGCAACCATCGAGTAAAAGATATAAGCACAATAGTTGATATGTTTCAAGCAAGATAATAGGTTGGTTCTATTGCGTTAAGTATTTTTATGGGATTAATAATGGGCATTTCCTTTCTAGTGCAATCTAATATGTATTTGGCTAGTTCTGATTAAAATTGCAAAACTTCACTTGTATTGTTTGCATAAATTGATTGATACTTGGTTGAGTTACATTTTAATTACATATAGTTAAATGATGCTTATCCACCAGTGTGATTTGCATAATTACTTAATTATCTATGTATTTTATTGAATTACTTTACTATCGATGCATTTTGTTGAATTACTTAATTCCCTATGTGATTCATGGATTTTCTTGTGTTCTTGTGTAAATCATTGAATGTTGGATATTGATGCTCAACCAACTATGTATTTTTCTATATATTCAGTTATTCAATATGTTCTGGGTTATGTGTTGGATCCTCCAACTCTTGTGTTCATTGCAATAAGAAAACTTTGAAAATGGGTTGTTACCCACATTCCAAAGTTGATAGAACACCATATAGGTATCTTATTTTATGTCTTATTATCAATAAATATGTAATCTATTGCTTTATCATTGTAAAGTGAGAGACTATGGTTTTAGAAGCTGGACGACAGTGTGAGGTTGTGACCAAGGTTGAGTGGCCTATTAAATAACTCACCCTTGTTTTAATAATTTCTTAAGTATTACATAAATTATATTTAACTGTAGATGATGCTATGTGTAAGAGTGGGTGTGTAATCAAAACATGTGCAATGATAACAGTGAAGGATACTACTATGAGCCTTTTAGCCTATCCATGTTATGTTATCTATCTCCTGTATGTGTTGTAAAGTGGTGCTTCTACTACTGAATAAATAATTGTGTGTTACCTCTTTTATAACGTCCACCTCACATCTCCATTGGAATTGTAAACTTGTTGTGTTTACCACTTAATATATTGGTTATTAAAATTATATGTGCATTTTGTTGTGTCCTAGCTATATTTTTAGAACATACATTGCATGCATTCAATGTTATTGAGGGCCTTCTTATCCCATCCTAAAATAACCTCCTTGTTAGCAAATTTGAAGACTTGTGAGAATGGAAGTCGATATCTATTGGCTTATTAATAAAGAAATATGCTAGAATAAAATTAAAGATATTATATTATGTCTCTTAAAAGATACTGTGCATAGAACATTCTCTGATTTTTAAATTAAAATGAGGAGAAAGTCTTTAATGGACAAAGTTATGTAAAATTGCATTTGGGTATTGTAGCCTTCTTTTTTTTGAGATCTAAAAACAAATTATTAGCATTCATACAGTAAGGAGAAAATAAATTATAATGTATTCTTTCAAAACTATGAAATATGTGTTAGCACTATTGTTGACTTTCTAAAAAGAAAAAAAATAGATAAAATCCTATGCAATGATATGAAAGGTTCACTGGATATATTTTTGAAAAAGTTAAAGAGTTCCTCTTTTTAATCTGTGAGTTAATTAACTTATGTTGGGTTATTTTCTTATAATCATCTTAATAGAATTGATTGACAAAAGTTATGATGCAATATTGATTTATTTGTGTTCTACAACCTCTTTGAAATCATGTGAGTAGCATGTTAAAAGGATTTGGTACTTTATCAAATGATTATTCTTTAAAGGAATGTAATGTTTACTTAAGAGAAATATGTGATTGTATTATGGCATTGAAAAGCATCGGTGGGATTTGACTTAAAGATCTTATTAAATAGAAGGGTCAATACATTATTTTTATAAAAGTTATACTTCAAAGATATTTAATTATTCTATATGTTTTATGAATAAATTTTATTCATGAAGATTAACATCTATTATTTTTGGATTAATGATAGCAAATTAAAAATATATATATTTTATTAAATTATTTGAAATTTGAAGATTTAACAATACATCAAGGGAGGTGGGTGTTGAGGGGATGCTGGAGCTCTGAGGAATCGAACTAGGGTTTTAGAGGAGGAACATTGAAGGTCTATGGTATTACGATATCATTTTGAATGATTGGAGCACAAGTTACAAGAGGAATTCCAGAGGTCTGAGGATTCGAACAAAGTTTTAAGAGGCTAGGGTAGATGCTTGGAGAACATTTTTGTGCAAAAAACACCATCATAGAGAATCAATCCTTTTGGAGGGTCTTTCAATAGTAAGGCTCATGATCAAGAATAGGGGACATGGGTACATCGATACCAAAACCTCAAAATTAAGGAATCTCATACCGGGATAAGCTATGTGGAACCTAATTATAAAACACAAGCAAGAACAATCATAACCACCATGGGAAAGAACAAAAAGGAGGATTATTTTCTCAAAAGGGTGAAAAAATATTTACCACAAGTAAAATAAATACCAGTATTAGAAATATCAGAGGACTGGATAGTTGAGGATATAGTTTATAAGACAAAACACAACCTGACAGGTAAATTTATGGGTTTTAGACCATCCGTGCACTTCCTCCACACATGGATAAGGGAACAATTACATATAGAAGGAGAATATAAAATTATAACTCTCCCAAATGGGTATTTTTCTATAGATTTCACATCAATGGCATATTGACAAAAAGTATTTGAGGGAGGGTTGTATCATCACGAGCCAGTGGACTATTCCTACAACCATGGAACTAACTGTAGTACCAATATGGGTAAGGTTATTCTCCCTTTCCCTTGAATTTTGAAAAGAGGAGGTAGTCGAGGCAGTAGGCAACTTACTCTGGTATTATCAAGGTAGATCAAGAGAAATAGTTTTAGGAGGATCGACAATGTTTGCTAGGGTTTACATAGAAATGGATCTCATTTGATGTAAATCCAGTTGCAAGAGGTCAAAACAAAATACCTCCCATTACATAAAAAATGTGGTAAATGAAAATAATATGTAAAAAACTCCATTTACATAAAAACTGCAATAAATGGAAATAATCAGTAAAACCCTTCATTCACATAAGTACATGGAAATAAACTAATAAATATATTTTTTTCTCATTCCTGGATTCGCTTCTCCTTTTACAATGTAATACCAAGGGAATATATATCCCCAAAGAAACCTTAAAAGAAAACCCTAAAAATTGAAGCCCTAAAAGAAAATTCTAAAGCTTAAAACCCTAAAAATTAAAAATTACAATTTTCGGCTAATTGATTTTTCTACCAAAAAATGCCTTTTTAAGTAATTACTATATTTAGAAAATTATTTTTTCATAATAGTTTGCCTTTTTTCAATAATTACAATTTTTGGCAAATTATATTTTGCATCAAGTAATTCCATTTTTAGTAATAAAAAATTACTTTAAAACCTCTTTTAAAAAACCCTCTAAAGATAGGGTCCTGCATCATTCTCCTTTGGTTGAAAAGAACTCTGCTCCTGCAAGTTCCTCCGATCAAACTCATAATCGCTCTCCATAGAGTGCCACACATCTGCAAGTACTCCTCAAAGTACCAATCTCCTTCTAAGGTTTTATATCTCAAACCTCCTGCAAGCACTACACATAGTGCCAATTTATTCCTTCAAGGTTTTAAAATAGCAAACCTCTTGTAAGCACTACGCAAAGTGCTAATTCTTCCCTATGATATTTTTAATGCAAAAAAACTCTTACAAGCACTACATAGAGTTCCAATTTATTTCTTTAAGGTTTTCCAAACCTTCTATAAGAACTACACAAAGTTTCAATTCCTCCTTCTGAGGTTAACAATATAAGATAAAACTTTTTTTTCTTTCCAAGGTAATAACTTCAAATAATATCAATGCAATAATGAAACAATTCATAAATAACCACATGTAAGAGATAAATATTTTACGTGGAAACTCCTTCTTGGGATAAAACCACATCAAAATATTGCTTATATATTTTTTCAATAAATTTCATGGGCACCAACCCATAAGAGACACCAATCCCCTATACAATTTTTGTGGACACAAATCCAGAGGAGACACCATCCCTTTGCACAAGTTCATGGTCACCAACCCATAGGAGAAACCAATTCCCTTGCTCAAGTTCATGGGAACCAACCCACAGGAGACACCAATCCCCTTGATCAAATTTTCTCTAAAACTTGTTCACAAAACCTGCTTAAATATGTTCTAAAAACTAATCACAAAACCTACTCAAATCTGCTCCAAAACCTGCTCAAATATTGCACTGAAAAATGATGATCTTCCTCTTGCATATCCTTTTCTAATTTGGTCAATAATTCTCTTCTTTTATTCTTGATTTATATATAAAATTAATCACTTTTAAACCCTTATAAAAACATACACAATAAAGCTTAAAATAACTCCTTATACCTCCATTTTGAAACTTACAACATAAAGCTTTATTCTAACAACATCTCCTTTTTATTAAAATTGCAAAAATAAAGATCACAAAATTACACCTTATATCTGTCGTTTTATAATTTGCATAAATCAAATCACAATAGTACACCTTATATTTCCCCTTTTATAGTTTGCAAAAATAAAATAACAATACTATGCCTTATATATCCCCTTAATACTATGCCTTATATCTCCTTTTTCTATCAATTTTAATAAAAAAAAACTTATAAATACCTTGCACAGTCGCAGATGGGATTTGGTCCCTTGACCTCTAGAATTGAAGTGCCCTAAGTCAAGCTAATGACCAGTTGTGCTAACGTAGCACATGAAACCAAAAGGTATAAAACAATGTTTAATTCCTTCAATGCTTTATTTTTAGTTCTTCAACAAATCAACATCGAAGAGATTCAACCCCTTAATCTCTTGTACAATAGCGCTCCATACAAGCTTGGAAACCGTCTAGGCTACACTAGTGAATGCAACCAAATGTGAAGAGAACCAATATTTAAATCCTTTGTAGCTCTATTTTCAACTCTTTAGTAAAACGATATCGAAGAGATTTAATCCCTTAACCTCTTGCAACATAGTGCCCTAGAATGAGCTAGAATATCGATTGGTCTAACCATTCGATTGAGATAGAAGTGGCGCGGACCAATATTTATTCCCTTAACCTCTTACAACATAAAGCTTTGTTCTAACATCTCCTTTTTATTAAAATTGCAAAAAGAAAGATCACAAAATTACACCTTATATCTGTCGTTTTATAATTTGCATAAATCAAATCACAATAGTACACCTTATATTTCCCCTTTTATAGTTTGCAAAAATAAAATAACAATACTATGCCTTATATATCCCCTTAATAATATGCCTTATATCTCCTTTTTCTATCAATTTTAATAAAACAAAACTTATAAATACCTTGCACAGTCGCAGATGGGATTTGGTCCCTTGACCTCTAGAATTGAAGTGCCCTAAGTCAGGATAATGACTAGTTGTGCTAACGTAGCACATGAAACCAAAAGGTATAAAACAATGTTTAATTCCTTCAATGCTTTATTTTCAGTTCTTCAACAAATCAATATCGAAGAGATTAAACCCCTTAATATCTTGTACAATAGCGCTCCATACAATCTTGGCAACCGTCTAGGGTACACCATTGAATGCAACCAAATGTGAAGAGAACCAATATTTAAATCCTTTGTAGCTCTATTTTCAACTCTTTAGTAAAACGATATCGAAGAGATTCGATCCCTTAACCTCTTGCAACATAGTGCCCTAGAATGAGCTAGAATATCGATTGGTCTAACCATTCTATTGAGATAGAAGTGGCATGTACCAATATTTAAAGTTTTATTTTCGTTGTGATGCTACCAAAACTTGTGCTTCTCTCCTCCCTCCTTGTCGCTATCGCTCTTCACTCGATCGATATTATTCAAATTTCATGGCATTGTCCAAAATGAACTTAGGAGTTCATATGTATATTCTTCTTTATGCGTGCTTAACGAAGTTGGCCCAATATTTTTGAATATTTGAATTTTCAACCTTTTGCATGGTTGGCTCGCAATATTTAATTTCCTTTTGCATAGTGCTCTTAAGGAGGTCATCCATCATTTGATTTTTAAAAATTTAAAATTTAAAATTTTAAATATTTAAAAGTTTACACTATATTTAAATCCCTTGATTTAAATATAAACCTCCTTCTTTAATATTTAAATATTAAAGCATATCAAATCACCTTTTCTTTGACAACATTAAATTACCTTTGAAGATATATGTCTTGCACTTCAATGATAACTCATCATTTCAACCTTGAAGATATTTTTACCTTTGACATCAACATTTCATCCTTGAAGATATTTGTACCTTTGACATCAATGACAACTCAATATTTCCAATAGCATTATGTATGGATGTCTTGTTTTTGGAATATCTGCTTTATATTTCATGCCTTTGAATAAACAAATAATTAAACCTCTGATGGCAAGAAAAGTGCCAAAGCATGGAAGCTATTCTCTTCTAGCAGATAGTAACATCAAATTTCCAGTATGAGAATAAAAATATTAATAATTATTCATAAATTAATTTATAAAAAATAATAATTATTATTAAATAAAATCAATAAATATTTTTACATAAGAATGAATATTGATTTAATACTATTCAATGTTAGGATAATTTATATAGAATAATATATATATATATATATATATATATATATATATATATATATATATATATATAGACGAGAATAAATCTTAAATTAATTTGAAATTGTGTGACTTTGATATTTTCTAATTTTAATGAAAGAATACAAATACATTAAATGTGAGTAAGAAAACCACCTCGTAGGTTAGAGTTCAAGTCAAGATGGCAATTAGCATATCATATGTTTGTAAAACCCCTTGCTTCTATAAATCAATGAGTATGGTAGAGAAGGAGGACATTATGGTCGATATTATCATCCTTCAACAAGAGCAACCATCGAGTAAAAGATATAAGCACAATAGTTGATATGTTTCAAGCAAGATTATAGCTTGGTTCTATTGCGTTAAGTATTTTAATGGGATTAATAATGGGCATTTCCTTTCTAGTGCAATCTAATTTGTATTTGGCTAGTTCTAATTAAAATTGCAAAACTTCACTTGTTTTGTTTGCATAAATTTTTTTGATACTTGGTTGAGTTACAGTTTAATTACATATAGTTAAATGATGCTTATCCACCAGTGTGATTTGCATAATTACTTAATTATCTATGTATTTTATTGAATTACTTTACTATCGATGCATTTTGTTGAATTACTTAATTCCCTATGTGATTCATGGATTTTCTTGTGTTCTTGTGTAAATCATTGAATGTTGGATATTGATGCTCAACCAACTATGTATTTTTCTATATATTCAGTTATTCAATATGTTCTGGGTTATGTGTTGGATCCTCCAACTCTTGTGTTCATTGCAATAAGAAAACTTTGAAAATGGGTTGTTACCCACATTCCAAAGTTGATAGAACACCATATAGGTATCTTATTTTATGTCTTATTATCAATAAATATGTAATCTATTGCTTTATCATTGGAAAGTGAGAGACTATGGTTTTAGAAGCTAGACGACAGTGTGAGGTTGTGACCAAGGTTGAGTGGCCTATTAAATAACTCACCCTTGTTTTAATAATTTCTTAAGTATTACATAAACTATATTTAACTGTAGATGATGCTATGTGTAAGAGTGGGTGTGTAATCAAAACATGTGCAATAATAACAGTGAAGGATACTACTATGAGCATTTTAGCCTATCCATGTTATGTTATCTATCTCCTGTATGTGTTGTAAAGTGGTGCTTCTACTACTGAATAAATAATTGTGTGTTACCTCTTTTTTAACGTCCACCTCACATCTCCATTGGAATTGTAAACTTGTTGTGTTTACCACTTAATATATTGGTTGTTAAAATTATATGTGCATTTTGTTGTGTCCTAGCTATATTTTTAGAACATACATTGCATGCATTCAATGTTCTTGAGGGCCTTCTTATCCCATCCTAAAATAACCTCCTTGTTAGAAAATTTGAAGACTTGTGAGAATGGAAGTCGATATCTATTGGCTTATTAATAAAGAAATATGCTAGAATAAACTTAAAGATATTATATTATGTCTCTTAAAAGATACTGTGCATAGAACATTCTCTGATTTTTAAATTAAAATGAGGAGAAAGTCTTTAATGGAAAAAGTTATGTAAAATTGCATTTGGGTATTGTAGCCTTCTTTTTTTTGAGATCTAAAAACAAATTATTAGCATTCATACAGTAAGGAGAAAATAAATTATAATGTATTCTTTCAAAACTATGAAATATGTGTTAGCATTATTGTTGACTTTCTAAAAAGAAAAAAAATAGATAAAATCCTATGCAATGATATGAAAGGTTCACTGGATATATTTTTGAAAAAGTTAAAGAGTTCCTCTTTTTAATCTGTGAGTTAATTAACTTATGTCGGGTTATTTTCTTATAATCATCTTAATAGAATTGATTGACAAAAGTTATGATGCAATATTGATTTATTTGTGTTCTACAACCTCTTTGAAATCATGTGAGTAGCATGTTAAAAGGATTTGGTACTTTATCAAATGATTATTCTTTAAAGGAATGTAATGTTTACTTAAGAGAAATATGTGATTGTATTATGGCATTGAAAAGCATCGGTGGGATTTGACTTAAATATCTTATTAAATAGAAGGGTCAATACATTATTTTTATAAAAGTTATACTTCAAAGATATTTAATTATTCTATATGTTTTATGAATAAATTTTATTCATGAAGATTAACATCTATTATTTTTGGATTAATGATAGCAAATTAAAAATATATATATTTTATTAAATTATTTGAAATTTGAAGATTTAACAATACATCAAGGGATGTGGGTGTTGAGGGGATGTTGGAGCTCTGAGGAATCGAACTAGGGTTTCAGAGGAGGAATATTGAAGGTCTATGGTATTACGATATCATTTTGAATGATTGGAGCACAAGTTACAACAGGAATTCCAGAGGTCTGAGGATTCGAACAAGGTTTTAAGAGGCTAGGGTAGATGCTTGGAGAACATTTTTGTGCAAAAAACACCATCATAGAGAATCAATCCTTTTGGAGGGTCTTTCAATAGTAAGGCTCATGATCAAGAATAGGGGACATGGGTACATCGATACCAAAACCTCAAAATTAAGGAATCTCATACCGGGATAAGCTATGTGGAACCTAATTGTAAAACACAAGCAAGAACAATCATAACCACCATGGGAAAGAAAAAAAAGGAGGATTATTTTCTCAAAAGGGTGAACAAATATTTACCACAAGTAAAAGAAATACCAGTATTAGAAATATCAGAGGACTGGATAGTTGAGGATATAGTTTATAAGACAAAACACAACCTGACAGGTAAATTTATGGGTTTTAGACCATCCATGCACTTCCTCCACACATGGAGAAGGGAACAATTACATATAGAATGAGAATATAAAATTATAACTCTCCCAAATGGGTATTTTTCTATAGATTTCATATCAATGGGAGATTAACAAAAAGTATTTGAGGGAGGGTCGTATCATCACGAGCTAGTGGACTATTCCTACAACCATGGAACTAACTATAGTACCAATATGGGTAAGGTTATTCTCCCTTTCCCTTGAATTTTGAAAAGAGGAGGTAGTCGAGGCAGTAGGCAACTTACTCGGGTATTATCAAGGTAGATCAAGAGAAATAGTTTTAGGAGGATCGACAATGTTTGCTAGGGTTTACATAGAAATGGATCTCATTTGATGTAAATCCAGTTGCAAGAGGTCAAAACAAAATACCTCCCATTACATAAAAACTGTGGTAAATGAAAATAATATGTAAAACACTCCATTTACATAAAAACTGCAATAAATGGAAATAATCAGTAAAACCCTTCATTCACATAAGTACATGGAAATAAACTAATAAATATATTTTTTTCTCATTCCTGGATTTTCTTCTCCTTTTACAATGTAATACCAAGGGAATATATATCCCCAAAGAAACCTTAAAAGAAAACCCTAAAAATTGAAGCCCTAAAAGAAAATCCTAAAGCTTAAAACCCTAAAAATTAAAAATTACAATTTTCGGCTAATTAATCTTTCTACCAAAAAATTCCTTTTTAAGTAATTACTATATTTAGAAAATTATTTTTTCATAATAGTTTGCCTTTTTTCAGTAATTACAATTTTTGGCAAATTATATTTTGCGTCAAGTAATTCCATTTTGAGTAATAAAAAATTACTTTAAAACCTCTTTTAAAAAACCCTCTAAAGATAGGCTCCTGCATCATTCTCCTTTGGTTGAAAAGAACTCTACTCCTGCGAGTTCCTCCGATCAAACTCATAATCGCTCTCCATAGAGTTCCACACATCTGTAAGTACTCCTCAAAGTACCAATCTCCTTCTAAGGTTTTATATCTCAAACCTCCTGCAAGCACTACACATAGTGCCAATTTATTCCTTCAAGGTTTTAAAATAGCAAACCCCTTGTAAGCACTACGCAAAGTGCTAATTCTTCCCTCTGATATTTTTAATGCAAAAAAACTCTTACAAGCACTACATAGAGTGCCAATTTATTTCTTTAAGGTTTTCCAAACCTTCTATAAGCACTACACAAAGTTTCAATTCCTCCTTCTGAGGTTAACAATATAAGATAAAACTTTTTTTTCTTTCCAAGGTAATAACTTCAAATAATATCAATGCAATAATGAAACAATGCATAAATAACCATACATGTAAGAGATAAATATTTTACGTGGAAACTCCTTCTTGGGATAAAACCACATCAAAATATTGCTTATATATTTTTTCAATAAATTTCATGGGCACCAACCCATAAGAGACACCAATCCCCTATACAATTTTTGTGGACACAAATCCAGAGGAGACACCAATCCCTTTGCATAAGTTCATGGTCACCAACCCATAGGAGAAACCAATTCCCTTGCTCAAGTTCATGGGAACCAACCCACAGGAGACACCAATCCCCTTGATCAAATTTTCTCTAAAACTTGTTCACAAAACTTGCTTAAATATGTTCTAAAAACTACTCACAAAGCCTACTCAAATCTGCTCCAAAACCTGCTCAAATATTGCACTGAAAAATGATGATCTTCCTCTTGCATATCCTTTTCTAATTTGGTCAATAATTCTCTTCTTTTATTCTTGATTTATATATAAAATTAATCACTTTTAAACCCTTATAAAAACATACACAATAAAGCTTAAAAATAACTCCTTATACCTCCATTTTGAAACTTACAACATAAATCTTTATTCTAACAACATCTCCTTTTTATTAAAATTGCAAAAATAAAGATCACAAAATTACACCTTATATCTCTCGTTTTATAATTTGCATAAATCAAATCACAATAGTACACCTTATATTTCCCCTTTTATAGTTTGCAAAAATAAAATAACAATACTATGCCTTATATATCCCCTTAATACTATGCCTTATATCTCCTTTTTCTATCAATTTTAATAAAACAAAACTTATAAATACCTTGCACAGTCGCAGATGGGATTTGGTCCCTTGACCTCTAGAATTGAAGTGCCCTAAGTCAAGCTAATGACCAGTTGTGCTAACCTAGCAAATGAAACCAAAAGGTATAAAACAATGTTTAATTTCTTCAATGCTTTATTTTTAGTTCTTCAAAAAATCAACATCGAAGAGATTCCACCCCTTAATCTCTTGTACAATAGTGCTCCATACAAGCTTGGCAACCGTCTAGGCTACACTAGTGAATGCAACCAAATGTGAAGAGAACCAATATTTAAATCCTTTATAGCTCTATTTTCAACTGTTTAGTAAAAAAATATCGAAGATATTTTATCCCTTAACCTCTTGCAACATAGTGCCCTAGAATGAGCTAGAATATCGATTGGTCTAACCATTCGATCGAGATAGAAGTGGCACGGACCAATATTTATTCCATTAACCTCTTAAACATAAAGCTTTATTCTAACATCTCCTTTTTATTAAAATTGCAAAAAGAAAGATCACAAAATTACACCTTATATCTGTCGTTTTATAATTTGCATAAATCAAATCACAATAGTACACCTTATATTTCCCCTTTTATAGTTTGCAAAAATAAAATAACAATACTATGCCTTATATATCCCCTTAATACTATGCCTTATATCTCCTTTTTCTATCAATTTTAATAAAACAAAACTTATAAATACCTTGCACAGTCGCAGATGGGATTTGGTCCCTTGACCTCTAGAATTGAAGTGCCCTAAGTCAAGCTAATGACTAGTTGTGCTAACGTAGCACATGAAACCAAAAGGTATAAAACATTGTTTAATTCCTTCAATGCTTTATTTTCAGTTCTTCAACAAATCAACATCGAAGAGATTCAACCCCTTAATCTCTTGTACAATAGCACTCCATACAAGCTTGGCAACCGTCTAGGCTACACTAGTGAATGCAACCAAATGTGAAGAGAACCAATATTTAAATCATTTGTAGCTCTATTTTCAACTCTTTAGTAAAACGATATTGAAGAGATTTGATCCCTTAACCTCTTGCAACATAGTGCCCTAGAATGAGCTAGAATATCGACTGGTCTAACCATTCGATTGAGATAGAAGTGGCACGGACCAATGTTTAAAGTTTTATTTTCGTTGTGATGCTACCAAAGCCTATTCTTCTCGCCTCCCTCCTTCTCGTTGTCGCTCTTCACTCGATCGATATTATTCAAATTTCATGGCATTGTCCAAAGTGAACTTAGGAGTTCATATGTATATTCTTCTTTATGCGTGCTTAACGAAGTTGGCCCAATATTTTTGAATATTTGAATTTTCAACCTTTTGCATGGTTGGTTCACAATATTTAATTTCCTTTTGCATAGTGCTCTTAAGGAGGTCATCCATCATTTGATTTTTAAAAATTTTAAAATTTAAATTTTAAATATTTAAAATTTTACACTATATTTAAATCCTTTGATTTAAATATAAACCTCCTTCTTTAATATTTAAATATTAAAGCATATCAAATCACCTTTTCTTTGACAACATTAAATTACCTTTGAAGATATATGTCTTGCACTTCAATGATAACTCATCATTTCAACCTTGAAGATATTTTTACCTTTGACATCAACATTTCATCCTTGAAGATATTTGTACCTTTGACATCAATGACAACTCAATATTTCCAATAGCATTATGTATGGATGTCTTGTTTTTGGAATATCTGCTTTATATTTCATGCCTTTGAATAAACAAATATTTAAACCTCTGATGGCAAGAAAAGTGCCAAAGCATGGAAGCTATTCTCTTCTAGCGAGATAGTAACATCAAATTTCAAGTATGAGAATAAAAATATTAATAATTATTCATAAATTAATTTATAAAAAATAATTATTATTATTAAATAAAATCAATAAATATTTTTACATAAGAATGCATATTGATTTAATACTATTCAGTGTTAGGATAATTTATATAGAATAATATATATATAGACAGAATAAATCTTAAATTAATTTGAAATTGTGTATGACTTTGATATTTTCTAATTTTAATGAAAGAATACAAATACATTAAATGTGAGTAAGAAAACCACCTCGTAGGTTAGAGTTCAAGTCAAGATGGCAATTAGCATATCATATGTTTGTAAAACCCCTTGCTTCTATAAATCAATGAGTATGGTAGAGAAGGAGGACATTATGGTCGATATTATCATCCTTCAACAAGAGCAACCATCGAGTAAAAGATATAAGCACAATAGTTGATATGTTTCAAGCAATATTATAGCTTGGTTCTATTGTGTTAAGTATTTTTATGGTATTAATAATGGTCATTTCCTTTCTAGTGCAATCTAATTTGTATTTGGCTAGTTCTGATTAAAATTGCAAAACTTCACTTGTTTTGTTTGCATAAATTGATTGATACTTGGTTGAGTTACAGTTTAATTACATATAGTTAAATGATGCTTATCCACCAGTGTGATTTGCATAATTACTTAATTATCTATGTATTTTATTGAATTAGTCTACTATCGATGCATTTTGTTGAATTACTTAATTCCCTATGTGATTCATGGATTTTCTTGTGTTCTTGTGTAAATCATTGAATGTTGGATATTGATGCTCAACCAACTATGTATTTTTCTATATATTCAGTTATTCAATATGTTCTGGGTTATGTGTTGGATCCTCCAACTCTTGTGTTCATTGCAATAAGAAAACTTTGAAAATGGGTTGTTACCCACATTCCAAAGTTGATAGAACACCATATAGGTATCTTATTTTATGTCTTATTATCAATAAATATGTAATCTATTGCTTTATCATTATAAAGTGAGAGACTATGGTTTTAGAATTTGGACGACAGTGTGAGGTTGTGACCAAGGTTGAGTGGCCTATTAAATAACTCACCCTTGTTTTAATAATTTCTTAAGTATTACATAAACTATATTTAACTGTAGATGATGCTATGTGTAAGAGTGTGTGTGTAATCAAAACATGTGCAATGATAACAGTGAAGGATACTACTATGAGCCTTTTAGCCTATCCATGTTATGTTATCTATCTCCTATATGTGTTGTAAAGTGGTGCTTCTACTACTGAATAAATAATTGTGTGTTACCTCTTTTATAACATCCACCTCACATCTCCATTGGAATTGTAAACTTGTTGTGTTTACCACTTAATATATTGGTTGTTAAAATTATATGTGCATTTTGTTGTGTCCTAGCTATATTTTTAGAACATACATTGCATGCATTCAATGTTCTTGAGTTCTTATCCCATCCTAAAATAAGCTCCTTGTTAGCAAATTTGAAGACTTGTGAGAATGGAAGTCGATATCTATTGGCTTATTAATAAAGAAATATGCTAGAATAAAATTAAAGATATTATATTATGTCTCTTAAAAGATGTTGTGCATAGAACATTCTCTGATTTTTAAATTAAAATGAGGAGAAAGTCTTTAATGGACAAAGTTATGTAAAATTGCATTTGGGTATTGTAGCCTTCTTTTTTTTGAGATCTAAAAACAAATTATTAGCATTCATACAGTAAGGAGAAAATAAATTATAATGTATTCTTTCAAAACTATGAAATATGTGTTAGCACTATTGTTGACTTTCTAAAAAGAAAAAAAATAGATAAAATCCTATGCAATGATATGAAAGGTTCACTGGATATGTTTTTGAAAAATTTAAAGAGTTCCTCTTTTTAATCTATGAGTTAATTAACTAATGTCGGGTTATTTTCTTATAATTATCTTAAGAGAATTGATTGACAAAAGTTATGATGCAATATTGATTTATTTGTGTTCTACAACCTCTTTGAAATCATGTAAGTAGCGTGTTAAAATGATTTGGTACTTTATCAAATGATTATTCTTTAAAGGAATGTAATGTTTACTTAAGAGAAATATGTGATTGTATTATGGCATTGAAAAGCATCGGTGGGATTTGACTTAAAGATCTTATTAAATAGAAGGGTCAATACATTATTTTTATAAAAGTTATACTTCAAAGATATTTAATTATTCTATATATTTTATGAATAAATTTTATTCATGAAGATTAACATCTATTATTTTTGGATTAATGATAGCAAATTAAAAATATATATATTTTATTAAATTATTTGAAATTTGAAGATTTAACAATACATCAAGGGAGGTGAGTTTTGAGGGGATGTTGGAGCTCTGAGGAATCAAATTAGGGTTTCAGAGGAGGAATATTGAAGGTCTATGGTATTACGGTATCATTTTGAATGATTGGAGCACAAGTTACAAGAGGAATTCCAGAGGTCTGAGGATTCGAACAAGGTTTTAAGAGGCTAGGGTAGATGCTTGGAGAACATTTTTGTGCAAAAAACACCATCATAGAGAATCAATCCTTTTGGAGGGTCTTTCAATAGTAAGGCTCATGATCAAGAATAAGGGACATGGGTACTTCGGTACCAAATCCTCAAAATTAAGGAATATCATACCGGGATAAGCTATGTGGAACCTAACTGTAAAACACAACCAAGAACAATCATAACCACCATGGGAAAGAAAAAAAAGGAGGATTATTTTCTCAAAAGGGTGAACAAATATTTACCATAAGTAAAAGAAATACCTGTATTAGAAATATCAGAGGACTGGATAGTTGAGGATATAGTTTATAAGACAAAACACAACCTGACAGGTAAATTTATGTGTTTTAGACCATCCGTGCACTTCCTCCACACATGGAGAAGGGAACAATTACATATAGAATGAGAATATAAAATTATAACTCTCCCAAATGGGTATTTTTCTATAGATTTCATATCAATGGGAGATTGACAAAAAGTATTTGAGGGAGGGTCGTATCATCACGAGCTAGTGGACTATTCCTACAACCATGGAACTAACTATAGTACCAATATGGGTAAGGTTATTCTCCCTTTCCCTTGAATTTTGAAAAGAGAAGGTAGTCGATGCAGTAGGCAAATTACTCGGGTATTATCAAGGTAGATCAAGAGAAATAGTTTTAGGAGGATCGACAATGTTTGCTAGGGTTTACATAGAAATGGATCTCATTTGACGTAAATCCAGCTGCAAGAGGTCAAAACAAAATACCTCCCATTACATAAAAGCTGTGATAAATGAAAATAATATGTAAAACACTCCATTTACATAAAAACTGCAATAAATGGAAATAATCGGTAAAACCCTTCATTCACATAAGTATATGGAAATAAACTAATAAATATATTTTTTTCTCATTCTTTGATTCGCTTCTCCTTTTACAATGCAATACCAAGGGAATATATATCCCCAAAGAAACCTTAAAAGAAAACCCTAAAACTTGAAGCCCTAAAAGAAAATCCTAAAGCTTAAAACCCTAAAAATAAAAAATTACAATTTTCGACTAATTGATTTTTCTACCAAAAAATGCCTTTATAAGTAATTAATATATTTAGAAAATTATTTTTTCATAACAATTTGCCTTTTTTTAGTAATTACAATTTTTGGCAAATTATATTTTGCGTCAAGTAATTCCATTTTGAGTAATAAAAAATTACTTTAAAACCTCTTTTAAAAAACCCTCTAAAGATAGGCTCCTGAATCATTCTCCTTTGGTTGAAAAGAAATCTGCTCCTGCGAGTTCCTTCGATCAAACTCATAATCGCTTTCCATAGAGTTCCACACATCTGCAAGTACTCCTCAAAGTATCAATCTCCTTCGAGGTTTTATATCTCAAACCTCCTACAAGCACTACACATAGTGCCAATTTATTCCTTCAAGGTTTTAAAATAGCAAACCTCTTGTAAGCACTACGCAAAGTGCTAATTCTTCCCTCTAAGATTTTTAATGCAAAAAAACTCCTACAAGCAGTACATAGAGTGCCAATTTATTTCTTTAAGGTTTTACAAACCTTCTATAAGCACTACACAAAGTGTCAATTCCTCCTTTTGAGGTTATATATAATACGACCTCCTGTAAGCACTTACATAGAGTGCTAATTTCTTTCTCCAAGGTTTTACAAACCTTCTGCAAACACTACACAAAGTTTCAATCTCTTTCTCTGAGGATTTTACATAAAAAAAACCTCCTACAAGCACTTACACAGAGTGCCAATTTCTGTCTCCAAGATTTTACAAACCTTCTACAAGCACTGCATAGAGTGCCAATTTGTTTTTGTTTTTTTGGAGCCTCTTTGCTCTCCTCTCCTTTTCTATTTTCTTCTCTTATTTTTTCTCCTCCCAACACAATCCAATTTGCTTTGATACCAATTGATGTAAATCCAGCTGTAAGAGGTCGAAACAAAATACCTCCCATTACATAATAACTGCGGTAAATGAAAATAATATGTAAAACCCTCCATTTATATAAAAACTGCAATAAATAAAAATAATCA
The DNA here is from genome assembly GCA_028583015.1 of Wollemia nobilis. NCBI lineage: Eukaryota > Viridiplantae > Streptophyta > Pinopsida > Araucariales > Araucariaceae > Wollemia > Wollemia nobilis. The sequence goes on along the minus strand of JAQPPZ010002937.1, from coordinate 9,301,928 downwards.
GTAAAACCCTCCATTCACATAAGAACTATAGTACATGGAAATAAACCAATAAATAATTTTTTTCTCATTCCTAGATTCACTTCCCCTTTTACAATGCAATACCAAGGGAATATATATCCCCAAAGAAACCCTAAAAGAAAACCCTAAAACTTGAAGCCCTAAAAGAAAACCCTAAAGCTTAAAACCCTAAAAATAAAAAATTACTATTTTTGGCAAATTGATTTTTCTACCAAAAAATGCTTTTTTAAGTAATTACTATTTTCAGCAAATTATTTTTTCATAGAAAATTGCCTTTTTTTAGTAATTATCATTTTTGGCAAATTGTATTTTGCATCAAATAATTCCATTTTGAGTAATAAAAAATTTACTTTAAAACTTCTTTTAAAAAACCCTCTAAAGATAGGCTCCTACATAGTTAGTAAACCTCTTCCAATAGAGATAGACCTAAAAATAGGGGATTTTATCTGGTACCAACAACTGGATTATGAGGCCATTCCATTCAGATGTCGGGTGTACCACGCTCATGGACATCTGGCTAGAATGTGCCCAACAATTAAAGATCATCAATTTGGACAAGAGGGAATAAAAGAAAATGTGAACATGGTGGGCTAATATATTTATAAAAATGTAAATAAGAAGGAAGTGAAAGGCCCAACATACTCTGAGGGCTTCCAAAAAGTAATCAAAAGGTCAAACAAAAGATATCAGCACAGTAACCAGATACAAGGAGAAAAAATAGGAGGAACAAATAATAGATATGAGATATTCAAACAAATGGGAAGCTTGGAAATAGAAGTGGATTATCAAATGGAAGGATTATAGGAGGATACTTAGAAAGTCACATCAGTGTATCAGGAACAATACTTCAATCCAGTGTTAGGTAATAAGCAAGGAGTAGGACCAGACACAATATCTCTCATGGAAGAGGATATTCAACCTACAATGGATACCATAGGAGGGGAATCATAGTAGGGGATAGTATTAACTCATAAAATAGAGATAAAATAAGGAAATAAGAAAAAATCCAACCCTACTTTAGGGATTTATAAAGTGGAAAAGAAAAAAATAAATAAACCAATCTGTAGAGAGGAAGTTAAACAAGGAAAATATGGAGGAACAAGGAAGAACTTTGAGCCAGAATGGACATGTAAAATCGATAGCTGATTTTTTCTCTTCCTATTCCTAATGATTGTAATTACTTGGAATGTGAGGGGTTTAGGCAGCCAACCCAGAAAAAAGGTGGTCAAAAACATTATCATGGATATGATTCCAAATACAATTTTGTTAGATGAAAAAAAAATGCAAGGAGAAGACTTACAAAAAATAAATAAAAGGAAATAGAAATTGGAGATCCTTACTAAATCAGCACAGGGGAAATTAGGTGTATTGGCCACTATGTGGAATCCCCAACTGTTTCTAATAATAGGGGGGCCTACGCAAGAGGGGTATTGATATTTTGGTTATAAATTAAGGAAAATAGTTCATTTCTATGAAGCGCAAATAGTAAAATTACAGACGGATCAATGGGTAAACATCCAAACTTTCAAAGACAACTACCTAGAGGACGAATGGATTTTGGGAGGATATTTCAATGTAAATCTTAGAATAGATGAAAAAAAAGGAGGCAAATCCATGTTGTAATAAAATGATAGGTTATTTTTAGTAATAACATGTCAAACAAATATAATAGATATCCTAATTGTGAATAGCTCCATGACTTGGAAAAATAGAAGAAAGGAAGGGGAGATAGTAAAATCTTGCTTGGATCATTTCTTCATGGGAGAGAAATTATTCTTGCATACCAAGCATCAGGAAATGGTCATGGATAGGATTCCTTCATATCATTTTCCAAGAAGCCTTACTATAGAAGAAGATAATCATAAAGTTGCAGGAACTTTTAAATTTGAGCTATGACGGTTGAAAGATGAGGAGTTGGAGGACCACATAAAGGAATGGTGGGAATTAGGGATACCAATATTTGGGACATACCAATATAAACTCCACAACAACTAAAATATGTGAGGACCCAACTAAAGGAGTGGAGTAAACACAATAAGGAACTCACTAGAATCCAAAATAATGAAATCAAGGATTAGAAGGAGAAGATTTCTTAGGAGATAAGACAAGGAACTATTATTGAAGAATTGTTGCAATGTGAGGTAGAAATTACTAGGAGAGAGGAAGCTTTGGAGGAATAAGAAGATATATATTGGAGTCAAAGGTCCAGAGTTACATGGTTAAAGGAGGTGGATCAAAACATAGCTTTCTTTCATAAGATAGCAACAACTAGAAGATAATAGAATAAAATTGTAGGTCTTTCAAATATGATGGGTCAAGGTAAAACTAGTGGAAGTGAAATGAAAACTATATAAAATTAATGCTTCCATACTCTTTTTTAGTGGTAACAAAAATTTTAATGCTACATGGTAGGAGAATATAATAGATGCAATTCCATAATTAGTCAAACCTAAACACAATAAATTATCAATGGAGGAAATTTCTTTGGAAGAAACATCGCAGATAATACAAAAAATACAAATAGGAAATACACTAAGACCATATGGATTCCCCATTGAATTTTATCAAATTTTTTTGGAAATTGTGGGCCAAGCAGTGGTGGAGGCACTGGAGGAAATCAGACAGAGTAAAGTTTTTTCAAATTATTATTTTTAAATAATTTGAAAAAACTTGTATTAAAACAAAGATCATTAACAAGTTGGAATGAGACTTCCAATAGCCATAAAAAGCTTTTTTAATGTAGTTTTATGTGCTTATTCAGTCTCTAATAGATATTTATACTTTAACAAATCTACCAAGAACTATGTCTCTCTAAAATAGGATCTAGAGGTGTCCCCATTGGGCCCTCCTGGGGCAACAATATTGTCTTCAAATCCACAGTAACCATAAATCTCTTCGGCTACCCAACTAATGCCCTAGTTTTCTCTTGACAAAGTAAGCAATGTTAAAAGCCTTTAATCATACTTTTATCACTTTAATTCCTAAGGTCCCACCTAGTGAGATAATTGAGAACTATAGGTCTATTTCACTATGTAGTGTAGTATACAATATATTAACAAAACTTATGCCAAAGAGGTTAATTTGTTTTTACCAAATATGAATTCAAGTGAGAAATGTGGTTTTGCTGAAGGAAGACAAATTTTAGATGGAATAGTAGTGGCCCAAAATGTGATACACACAATGTCCAAGAAAAATGGCCCAAGTATATTTATTAAATTAAATCTTTCTAAAGCATACGATAGAGTAGATTGGTCCTGTATGCAAAGGATTTAGAAAACATGGGCTTTGGAGAGGAGTGGAGAGACTGGGTAAAATCTTGTACACAGAGTACATATTTCTTAGTTTTGGTAACATATCCCATGTTCACAGTAGGAAGGGGGTTGAGGCAAGGGGGCCCTATTTTCCCTTACCTTTTTTTATTTATGTAGAGGGTCTAGGGATACTATTAAAAAAATGGAGACAAGAGGGGAGGCTAAGGGGTCTGAAAATAAGTTCTAAGATTGAGATAAATAACCTCCAGTTTGTGGATGATACTACTCTTATTAGTCAATCCAATCTCCTAGTAGCAATAAATATACAAAAAAATTTAGATGGGTATGCTTAAGCTATTGAGCAAATTTTTAATGAAATAAGTCTCAAATAGTTTTTTTCAATACAACAAAGATGGTGAGAGATAAAATTATATAGTTCTTGAAATTCATGGAAACTCCTTTACCCATACAATATTTAGGAGTACCTTTATCTGTAAAGAAAACAAAAAGCAAGGATTGGAAAGGGTTGCTTGACAAACTTCAAGCGAAGTTGAGCAACTAGAAACACAAATGGCTAAGCTTGGGAGGAATTCTTACAATGATTAAAGGTGTGCTACAAGCTCTACCAGCTTATAAATTTTCCATACTTTAGGCTCCAAATAACATTCTAAAAGATATTGATAAATACACAAGAATTTTTTTGTGGTCAGGTGCAATATATGAACAAACATTAGCACTATTTGTGTGGGAGAAGATACACCAACCAAAAAAACAAGGAGTATTGGGGATAATATAAACATCCTAAAGCAACAAGGTACTAGTAGGGAAGATATATTAGATATGGATTACAACTAATTAAGGCTTATGGAGTAGACTATTACAAGCCAAATATTACCCAGGAGAGGTTGATAAATATATCCCAAGAATTAGAGTGGAAGGGGAGGTATTTATAGTATGGATAATAATGGAAGTAGGTCAGGGGTTAATAAATCCATATCTTTATTGGAAATTAGGGGGTGGAAAGGATGTTCTTTTTTGGGAGGATTCATGGAATCAATCTCAACCAATTATTCAAGCATTCCTAGAGATGGAGAGTTGGAAAGTAGAGCTACAAAATGCAGGGTCATGGAAAGCCTCTTACTATACGAAATAATGGAATCAAAATGTGTCGGACTTACTACAATGGAAAACATTCCCAAGAATGGCCAGTGAGGGGGACATAGGAACTAACTAAAAAACTGTGAATACATCTCCAAATACATCCAATTTAGAATAATTCTAAGAGGGATATACTTGAATGGGGAGAAAGTAATTTAGGAATCTATAAGATAAATAAGGGATACAAGGTAGTCTATGGATATGAGATTACCCCAACACCACTTCCATGGACATTTATATGATAAAAATAAGGATGGCCAAAAATTAGTATTTTCTCATGGCTGATTAACCATAAAAAGTGCTTGAAATATGATAATTTGAGAAAAAATAGGTTTCTTTAGGCCTTCCAAATGTATTATGTGGCGAAAGGGAGACCTTCAATCACCTATTTTTTGGGTTTCCTTTTGCCAAAGATATATGGATCAGTTGGTGGAGGCATATGAGACAACACTGGGAAAATTTTGAGATCTAGAAAATCTTTTATGGAAAATGGAAATAGTGCAAATTTAATAATAGAAAAATGAAAATAACATGGAATCTGGAACCTAGCTTTATATAGTTGCTATTATGGATAGAATGAAATGCATGCATATTTATATCAGAGCACATAACAAGGGAGCAAGTTTAGGTGTAGATTATGAGTAAGTTAATGGAAACACTATTCATTATATTATATGATGAAACAAACATAGAAATGGAGGAAGTGAGTATTCTAAGGAGATTTGGAATAGTTATAAAAGAAAAACAACAAATATTTGGTTGTGCAGGTGTGATCTCTTTGAATAACATAGATTTGAGGTTGCCTCCCAAAGAGTGGGTGAAGGAAAAATAGATGGAGACTCTACTAAAGGTATTGCAAAAGTTGATTTTGGCATTATCATATGAAATTGGAAAGGAGAGCATGTGTACTAGAGAGCCAAAAGTATGGGGGAGACAACAAATAATGAAACAAAAGTACAAGTGATCTTTAAATAACACAAGCTTATACTGAGAGGGGGGGTGAACAATATAAGACCACTTTTTACTTTTCTTTCCTCAAACAATATTATCCAATCAATGGCAATATCAATAGCAATAATCAAAGCAATGCACAAATCACCACACACAATAGAGACACCAATTTAACGTGGTTCACCCAATGTGGGCTACTCCATGGAGAAAATATTTCACTAAATTTTCTCAACAAATATCTTGGGAATCCTTCCCTATTACAATATTTATGGACCTCTATCCAAAGGAGACACCAATCCCCTAATCTAGTTTATGGACACCAACCCATAGGAGACACCAATCCCCTCATCTTGTTTGTGGATCTCTATCCATAGGAGAACTCCTTCTCCTCTACTCTGGCTGGTGATCCTCTAGAAGACTACTACCTCCACTACTCTGGCTTGTGGATCTCTCTCCACTGAAGACCTCTATCCTCACTCAGAAGACTTGTCCTCACTACCCTGGCTAATGGATCTCTATCCACTGGAGACTACTATCCTCTGCTCTATCACCTCCAAAGCTTGCTCTCAGCTCTATCTCAAATCTGCACTAAACACAATCCTTCGGTCTAGCACAAATCTGCTCAATATCTATCTCAAATATACACTAAACATAGTCCTTCGATCTAGCACAAATCTTCTCAATATCTATCTCAAATATGCACTAAACATAGTCCTTTGGTCTAGCATAAATCTTCTCAATATCTATCTCAAATATGCACTAAACATAGTCCTTCGATCTAGCACAAATATGCTCAATATCTATATCTGGTTTGGAAAAAATCTTCTCTTAAATTTGCACCAAACTCTATCCTTAAATTTGTTCTCAAATATATCCTCAAGCCTTAACACAAAGCTTGACTCAATCATAAATCAACTCTTCTAGATCTATCCCAAACCTTAACTCAAGGTTTGAACAAATCAATCAATCAACTCTGCTCTCAAGTCTTCTCAAATACTTACCTCAAATATGTCCAACAAGTCTTCACCAAGACTTCTCAAATTTTCTCAAAAGTTCTCACTAGAACTTGTCCAATCTGCTCAACAAGTCTTCACTAAGACTTACCTCAAATCTTCTCAACAAGTCCTCACTAGAACTTGTCCAATCTGCTCAACAAGTCTTCACCAAGACTTACCTCAAATCTTCTCAACAAGTCCTCACTAGAACTTGTCCAATCTGCTCAACAAGTCTTCACCAAGACTTACCTCAAATCTGCTTGTAAGCTTCCACAAAAGCTCACACAAATCTATCCTTAAGCTTTCACAAAAGCTTCCTCAACTCTGTCCTTAAGTCCACTCTAGGACTTACTCAAATCTGCTCATAAGCTTTCACAAAATCTTATTCAAATCAATTACAAAACTTACATATAAAAACTCAACTCAATCTCTCATAGAAAACCTCTTCAATCCCACAAACAAGTTTCACTTAGAATCTTGTTTAACTTATAGAAACATATAGAGAATGGTTAGAGACTCAATATATTTCACACTCACAAAACTCAACTTAATCTCTTTCATAAAACCTCTTCAATCACTCAAACAAGTTTCACTCAGAATCTTGTTAAACCATAGAAGCATATAGAGAATTGTTAGAGACTCAATATGTTTCACACTCACAAACACTCAATCACTTCCAAAATCTTTTCAAATCAATTTAGAATAAAGAACAATTTGTTTCATAGAACTTGAACTATCACTCCAACACTTTCAATCAATTATACTCAATCAACTCCACTCAACCAATCACTCAATGAAACACAACTTGCTTACAAACCCTAAACAAGTGTTTCACTACACTTCCAACAACTCACACTATGAATCTCAATCCTTGACTCAAGATGATTCCTCATTCACATAACAATGATACTCATGATATTTTCACAAACCCTAATCATGCACATGAAGGTTTACTCAAATATTTCCAACAATGCTTATCAAACAATCTCACATAACAATGATACTCATGATCTTTCACAAACCCTAATTCAAGATAGTTCTCAATTTCTCACTCAAATGTTCTCACAAACATTCACCAATCATGCATATGAAAATTCACTCAACAATGCTTATCAAACAAACCTTTTCACTCCAACTTAGCATTTCACAACATCCAACCCAACAATATTTCACTCACAAGGAAGATGTGCCCATACCTTTTGTTTGATGAAGAATTGACCTCAAAACCTGTCTCAATCACAATCAACCTCTTTGCCAATATCAATGGTTAGATAGAAAAAATCTTCACTCAAATATTCCCTCAATATTAATTCACCATTACAAAATTAACAAGACTCAAATACACCTTATTATCTCCAAACTCTTAAACACTACTCAAAACCCTAGATCTCAAATTAAATTGGCAAAAATAAACTCCTCAAAAATGTCCTTATAACTCCTTTCTCAAAAATTAAATCACTCCTTTAATATGCTCAAAAATGCAAAAATTAAACTTTAATAAAACACCTTATACCTCCTTTTAACTCAAAAATTCATGCCACATTAAAAACCTTAGGAGCAAAATTTAATTAAAAAATTAAATACCTCTATTGCCCTCGATATGATTCGATCCCCCATTGCATTGCCACTAGCGCCCTAGCTATGGCCCAACTACCATGTGAGCTAGGCACTCACGTTGGTAGACAAAAGTACCTTGTGCACTTTGTATCCTGTGCTAGGCACCAAAACCAAAAGGACCACCAACAAAACACTCCTAGGCCTACCATTGGGATTCGATCATGGGACCTCCCACTTGTCAACGCTTCAATGCACAACCACTTGTCGCTAGCCCAACCGCCAGGTTGGTAATGAGGCTTTAAGCCTCCACTGTCTTATCCCTTCGATGGCCACTAAAACAATAAAAATAATTATCCTTTGTCTTGCACGTAGATCATGAAAATTCATAGGCACTAGCAATATTAATCGATCGAAGGTAGGAGCTTAGGCAACCAAATGCACATGGTATTTATACCATTGTGCCATCTCCCTTTGGACGTCGATGGAGGGGGAAAATACATATGACATCGATGCTTTAATAAAAATTAAACCTTTTGCCCTTATAACCCTAACCTTAGGGTTAATTAAATTAAATTATAAATTAATTTATAATGAAATTATTATAATTAATTTATAATATAATAATTAATTTAACTTTAGGTCTTAACATTAGACCTTTAATATTATAATAAAATATTATAATATTATTTTTCTTGGGCCTTCCTATTGCTCCTTTAGACCTTATCTGACCACCTTGAATATTATAATAAGAGATATTATAATATTATTTCCCTTAGACCTAGAAGCAATCTTTCTCTTGCACTGCTTACTGAAACTGACTCTTGACATCCTTCCTTTTGCACTGCTCACTGAAACTGACTCTTGACATCAATGACAATAAAACTTGCTCATATTTCCAATAATCTCCCCCTTTGTCATTGATGGCAACCCATTTACCTTTTACCATTTCCTTTACCTCTTTATGTTCTGCTCCCCCTAAGAAACTGCTCCCCTTGATTGAATGCTCTCCCCCTAACTCAAATCTCTCCCCCTTTGACATCAATGGCAAAGGGTCACCTTTGGGGCTTGGGGCTAAGAATGAGACTCTTAGCTTAGCCCCTCCCCCACCTCCTCTCTTGAGGTGGTTAATTTTGGGGTGGGAGTATCTCTACTCCCAACATACATTGATATTTACCTTTGTCCACCTTCTTCCTCAACTGATCCTTCTGATTCCTCTGACTGTTCATGTTCCTGCTTGTCTCTGGAAGTTCTGCTCTACACCACTTGGCTATATGCCCAATATTATTGCACTTATAACACTTAATGTTGTTATTCCTTAAAGGTGCAAATATCTTGGGGTTTCTCTTGGTGAAGCCATATCCATTCTTGTCATGAACCCTACAATTTACTACCTTGTGACCAAATTGATTACAAGAGTAACAATACCCTTGAAAGAGATGTCTATTTCTAAAATTTCCATATTCTTATCTTTCATGTGTCCTGCACTATGTAGCCTTGTGCCCAAACCTGTGACATGAGAAGCATCATCCATTGAAACTACCTTGCCTTGACCCCATTGGTCTCTTAGTCTCTTTTACCTTGTGTTGCTTCTTGTTCCATCTATTCCTCATTTGTGCATTGTTCCTTCTCTTATTGAAATTTCTATTGTCCAACTCATCCTCAGAAGTCTCACTTTCTCTTACACTCTCCTCTTCTAAAGTTTCTTCTTCTTTGGAGCTTGAGATTGACTCTCCTCCTTGTTCTTTTTGTTCCTGTTCAAAACCAAGTCTTGTCTTGTTTGATGAAGATCTTTGTACCTTGATAATCTTATCCAATTTCTTTGAGCTTCTCCCAAACCTGTGTAGCTTGTCTTTAGACTCTTTTACTTCCTTCCTTAATGAAGCTACTTCATGCTCTAACCTTTCACATTCTAAAACCTTTGCTTCTAACTTCTCTTTGAATCTCCTTGTCTTAGCTATTGAGTTGGTTAGATCCTCTATAAGCTTTCCTTTCTCTTCATCACATTCTTGAAATTGAAGCTTGAGTTTTGAGTTCTGCTTTCTTACCTTCCTTAATGCATCAAGGGTAGAAATAAGCTCACCCTCAAGATCAACTTCTCCTTCTTCTCTTTCTGATTCTTCCTCTATTCTTTTGTTTTCAAAATCATCTTTATTCTTTTCTAATTCATTTCCACTAGAAGCACTTCCTTCTTCTTCTATTGCCATAAGAAGACTTTCTTCTGGTCCTTCAAGTGCATCTTCATATTCATCATCACTGAAACTGAATCCATTCCTTGTACAACTATCTTCAAGATGACCAAAGTTACCACATCTAAAACACTTGAGAATTATTGGTGTCCTTTTTCTAACCACTTCTTTTTCTTCTACCAAAAATAGAATTTCATCTTCATCATTACTTGAGGAGCTTCCATCACTATCACTTGAACTCTTACTTTCCTTGTCTGCATAAAAACTCTTCTTATGCCTTTGGAAAAACTTCTTTCCTTGCTTGCTTTGTCCATCCCTACTTTTCTTTTGGTACTTGTGTTTTCCTGTTTCCCTGTTCTTATGATCCTGTTTTTCTCATCTTCACTATTATTTCTAGCTTCTGGACAATCAGTTGCATAGTGACCATATTTACCACAATTAAAATATCTAACTAATTTTGTACCTTTATACTTTCTTGAGTCCTTGTTCCTTCTACCATAATTTGCTTCTTCATCACTGGATAACTCATTGCTTGAATCTGACTTCTTACCCTTTGTCTTCTTAGTAACTTTGAAGGTTGCTTCTTTCTAGGGAATAGGTTCCTCTTTTATTCTCATCTCAAAAGTTGTGAGAATTCCATGTAATTCATCCCTTGTCAAAAGTTCAATATCTTTTGACTCTTCTATAGCTGAAATATTTTCACTATACCTTTTTGGGAGTGACCTTAAAATCTTATCACAAACATCTATTTCTTCAACTTTAAGCCCAAGTCCTTGCATGGAGTTAACAACCTCATCCACATGAAGTAGGTATGCAACAATGTTTTCCTCATCCTTCATCTTTAGGTCTTCAAATGTTCTCTTGTAATTTTACAACTTTACCCTTTTGACCTTTTTGTCTCCCTCATATATACCTTTCAACTTATCCCAAATTTCCTTTGTTGATGTGCAATGCATAACCTTTATAAACTCTATTTCACACAAACCCTTTAAAATTCCATTCATTGCCTTTGAATTATTCAATTGTAGGAGCTTACCATATTTATCTGTAGGTGGAGTAGTTGGTGGTATGTATCCATTCTCAACTGCTTCCCATATTTCATTTCCAAGTGCCATTAGGTGAATCTTCATTCTCATACTCCAAAGTACATAATTGTTCCCATCGAACAATGGTGTTGAATTCCTTGAAGATCCATTCTGAGAATCCATCTGTGTTCTTGTGAGCTTTTCCTTCAAGTTGTTAAACTCTTTCTAAGGAACCCGCTCTGATACCAATTGAAGAACACAAGCTTATACTGAGAGGGGGTGAATAGTATAAGACCACTTTTTACTTTTCTTTTCTCAAACAATATTATCCAATATATCAATGGCAATATCAATAGTAGTAATCAAAGCAATGCACAAATCACCACACACAATAGAGACACCAATTTAACATGGTTCACCCAATGTGGGCTACTCCATGAAGAAAATATTTCACTAAAATTTTCTCAACAAATATCTTGGGAATCCTTCCCTATTACAATGTTTATGGACCTCTATCCAAAGGAGACACCAATCCCCTAATATGGTTTATGGGCACCAATCCATAGGAGACACCAATCCCTTATCTGATTTATGGATCTCTATCCATAGGAGAACTCCTTCTCCTCTACTCTAGTTGGTGATCCTCTAGAAGACTACTGCCTCCACTACTCTAGCTTGTGGATCTCTCTCCACTGAAGACCTCTATCCTCACTTATAATACTTGTCCTCACTACCCTAGCTTATGGAACTCTATCCACTAGAGACTACTATCCTCTACTCTATCACCTCCAAAGCTTACTCTCAGTCTACTTAAATCTATAAATTTTTAGCTCAAATTTTATCTATCTCAAATATGCACTAAACATAGTCCTTTAGTCTAGCACAAATATTCTCAATATCTATCTCAAATATACACTAAACATAGTCCTTTGATCTAGCACAAATCTTCTCAATATCTATCTCAAATCTATACTAAACATAGTCCTTTAGTCTAGCACAAATCTTCTCAATATCTATCTCAAATCTACACTAAACATAGTCCTTCGATCTAGCACAAATCTACTCAATATCTATCTTTAGTCTGACACAAATATGCTCTCAAATATACACCAAACTTTATCCTCAAATATATTCTCAAATATATCCTCAAGCCTTAACATAAAGCTTGACTCAATCACAAATCAACTCTGCTAGATCTATCCCAAACCTTAACTCAAGGTTTGAACAAATCAATCAATCAACTCTTCTCTCAAAGACTTATCTCAAATTTATACAAGTCTTCACAAAGACTTACCTCAAATATGCTCAACAAGTCCTCACTAGAACTTGTCCAATATTCTCAACAAGTCTTCACCAAGACTTACCTCAAATATTCTCAACAAGTCCTCACTAGAACTTGTCCAATATTCTCAACAAGTCTTCACCAAGACTTACCTCAAATCTGCTCAACAAGTCCTCACTAGAACTTGTCCAATATGCTCAACAAGTCTTCACCAAGACTTACCTCAAATCTACTTGTAAGCTTCCACAAAAGCTCACACAAATCTATCCTTAAGCTTTCACAAAAGCTTCCTCAATTCTATCCTTAAGTCCCCTCTAGGACTTACTCAAATCTTCTCACAAGCTTTCACAAAAGCTTATTCAAATCAATTGCAAAACTTGCATATAAAAACTCAACTCAATCTCTCATAGAAAAACCTCTTCAATCCCACAAACAAGTTTCACTCAGAATCTTGTTTAACTTCAAAAACATATAGAGAATGGTTAGAGACTCAATATATTTCACACTCACAACACTTACAAAACTCAACTTAATCTCTTTTAAAAAACCTCTTCAATCACTCAAACAAGTTTCACTCAGAATCTTGTTAAACCATAGAAGCATATAGAGAATTGTTAGAGACTCAATATGTTTCACACTCACAAACACTCAATCACTTCCAAACTCTTTTCAAATCAATTTAGAATAAAGAACAATTTGTTTCATAGAACTTGAACTATCACTCCAACACTTTCAATCAACTATGCTCAATCAACTCCACTCAACCAATCACTCAATGAAACACAACTTGCTTACAAACCCTAAACAAGTGTTTCACTACACTTCCAACAACTCACACTATGAATCTCAATCCTTGACTCAAGATGATTCCTCATTCACATAACAATGATACTCATGATCTTTTCACAAACCCTAATCATGCACATGAAGGTTTACTCAAATATTTCCAACAATGCTTATCAAACAATCTCACATAACAATGATACTCATGATCTTTCACAAACCCTAATACAAGATAGTTCTCAATTTCTCACTCAAATGTTCTCACAAACATTCACCAATCATGCATATGAAAACTTACTCAACAATGCTTATCAAACAAACCTTTTCACTCCAACTTAGCATTCACAACATCCAACCCAACAATATTTCACTCACAAGGAAGATGTGCCCATACCTTTTGTTTGATGAAGAATTGACCTCAAAACCTGTCTCAATCACAATCAACCTCTTTGCCAATCTCAATGGTTAGATAGCAAAAATCTTCACTCAAATATTCCCTCAATATTAATTCACCATTACAAAATTAACAAGACTCAAATACACCTTATTATCTCCACACTCTTAAACACTACTCAAAACCCTAGATCTCAAATTAAATTGGCAAAAATAAACTCCTCAAAAATGTCCTTATAACTCCTTTCTCAAAAATTAAATCACTCCTTTAATATGCTCAAAAATGCAAAAATTAAACTTTAATAAAACACCTTATACCTCCCTTTAACTCAAAAATTCATGCCACATTAAAAACCTTAGGAGCAAAATTTAATTAAAAAATTAAATACCTCTATTGCCCTCGATGGGATTCGATCCCTCATTGCGCTACCACCAGTGCCCTAGCCATGGCCCAACTACCGTGTGAGCTAGGCACTCACGTTGGTAGACAAAAGTACCTTGTGCACTTTGTATCCTGTGCTAGGCACCAAAACCAAAAGGACCACCAACAAAACACTCCTAGGCCTACCATCGGGATTCGATCGTGGGACCTCCCACCTATCAATGCTTCAACGCACAACCACTTACCACTAGCCCAACCGCCAGGTTGGTAATGAGGCTTTAAGCCTCCACTGTCTTATCCCTTCGATGGCCACTAAAACAATAAAAAATATTATCCTTTGTCTTGCACGTAGATCATGGAAATTTGTAGGCACTAGCAATATTAATCGATCGAAGGTAGGAGCTTAGGCAACCAAATGCACATGGTATTTATACCATTGTGCCATCTCCCTTTGGACGTCGGCGAAGGGGGAAAATACATATGACGTCGACACTTTAATAAAAATTAAACCTTTTGCCCTTATAACCCTAACCTTAGGGTTAATTAAATTAAATTATAAATTAATTTATAATGAAATTATTATAATTAATTTAATAACTTTAGGTCTTAACATTAGACCTTTAATATTATAATAAAATATTATAATATTATTTTTCTTGGGCCTTCCTATTGCTCCTTTAGACCTTATCTGACCACCTTGAATATTATAATAAGAGATATTATAATATTATTTCCCTTAGGCCTAGAAGCAATCTTTCTCTTGCATTGCTTACTAAAACTGACTCTTGACATCCTTCCTTTTGCACTGCTCACTGAAACTGACTCTTGACATCAATGACAACAAAACTTGCTCATATTTCCAACAACCTTATCAGCATCAATGATAGCTACAAATCTACATTTACATAAGCTATGGATATAGACAAACTCTTAGGTATGGGCTAGATTCTTAGATCAGATAAGACCCTTTCTGGTGTTGGGAATTGGGGAGAGAAGGAAGGTGGAAGCAATTCAAAATATTTGGAAGGATTTTAAAGATGTTTTTATTACTCATATCAAGTGAGAGGGAAATAGAGTGTTATATTATTTATCAAAATGGGGGAAATACCTGGAATACAGGTAATATGTGGACTCTTATATGGAAAATCAAATAGGTTGGTTCCAAGAATCCAAGGGATGCAAGAGGTGGTACAAGTAGATAGCAACCATGTTCAAGATGCCAATAATGACTTCAAAAAATCATGAAGATATATGGATGGTCTGCAAAATTCATATGACTAAGAAAAATTTGAATTCAGCTATGATAATATTGATGTGTATGGATAATTGTATTATGGTGGCCTCAGGTGATGTTTTCAACAAACAAACCTATATATTATTTTATGGATAATTTTTGAGCCAGGAGGGAATGGAGGAGGATTTTTTTCTTTCATTTTTTCCTGTCTAGCTCATTTTACTTTATAATACAACTTCTATAAATATAATATATTTTTAATTTTTCAAAAATAAAATTATTTGAAAATTATTTTACTTACTGTTGTTCAGAATGAGTTATAGTATTTATAGAACTTAAAAATTCTTAGTATCTTATATTATTTTAATAAAACCTTTATGAACATGAAATAAAGAAGTCCAAGAAGGAATAAATATAGCTCATTTCATTCTTTACGTAATTTTAATTTCTTTCGAGCATAGGATCCTTAGTAGGATTAAATTATAACTCATTTTACTTAATTTTATTTATGTGCTTTTAATTTATTTTCAAAGGGGTTTAGCTTAGTTGAAAAGCATATATGATTAAATAATGTTTCCATTAAAGGTTATTATTAGAGATTAATTAAGTAAATAATGGTACTCCTACAAGAAAAAAGGTCTAATATTATAGTTGAAAACTCACTTAAACCTTAAAACCTTAAAATTGATCATCGAGAGGGATGAAAACCTTAAAAACCCAATATCAATTATTATATGAAGGTAGCAACTATGACTTGAGAACAATAACTTTTTGACAATATATGTTAGGATGAGTAGGTAGTGAGGGGCAGCATGGGACATCTCCTCTAATCCATTGTGAAATTCGTACGATGATGGTTCTTTGATCAATTTATGATTAGGGAAATCTAGCATGATAAAAGAAGCTAGGTTAACCCATGATGTTTGAAATGGGACAACTTATTGTTAATAATAACTTAGAAAATGAAACCAAATCCAAATCTAGATAAATTGCATAGCCCTATTTAACTCTAGAGAATGTAGACAATTAACTAGGCACTAGGCATATACGCTACACACTTACATGTTAATTAAGAACAAGATGGCTCAATTAAGCCTAGGTTCCACATGTTAAGGGAAGGAAAAAGTATGCATCCACCGTCTAGGTGTTATTCACCTAGAGGAAAACCCCAGCTATGGATATTTGCTCTCATACTAGAACAAGAGGATGTAAATATAGATCCACTAAACGACACCATCTAAAGGATTTGGCCAATATTGTCCACTTGGGGGTCATTTGTAGTGACCTAAACACCAAAATTGGTTGAATATATCTTGTACTAATTAAATATTGGGTTATCTTCAAAACTAAATTAACTACAAAATTTCACCTTAAGTCATGTCTATTTAGTGAAACCAACAAAAAAATTACCTTGTTGAACCAATGAGCTAGACTGGGTTGTACAATCACATGAGTTAGGCCTAGGTTGTTATAGTTGGTATTATATCCTAGGTTGTAATATTTCTAGGTCATTAGTTTCCATAGATAAACTCTAACCCTACCTTAAAATCAAATATATCTCTTTTATACCCAGGGGGGAAGGATGGAGGATTTTGCATGAAATATTGAACTATTCCAGCATCAAATGGATCAAAAAACATCCATAATAAAATTATTAGTTGATAGGATAGGGATACAACAAAATATAATAATTTTTTTATGTATTATAATGATAAAAGAAATAATCAAACCGATAAAAGAAACAAGAATAATCTAAGAGTAAGATCTAAAAGGAAAGAGAACAAAAATAACAAAAATCCAAATTCCTTCCTCAAAAAACAAATGAGCCTGAAGCAAGTACCAGTAAGGAACATAAAATAAAAAATTGTGTACCTAAGTTAGGATGCTTTACCTGTGGTGGAGCACATTATGCTAAAAAGTGCCCTTATAGGATAGAGTAGAGGAAGGTGCCTAAGACTTAACCTCATATGATTGGAGAAACAGGACACGAAGGTCTAGTTGTAGTTAAATATAAACTAGATATTCTTATACTCTAAAAGGGAAATAGTTTGATAAAAAATTAGACAGGTACATACCAGAAGGACCTGGATTTTTGGTAAAGAGGTAGAAATTAGAATAAGGGTTAGGATAGACCTATTCAATTAATCAATGTATATTTGACCCTCATATTACCCTGCCTCAAGGAAAGACTAGTTGATACCTATATGTAGCTCCTTTGCATACCTTCAACACCATTCTTGGTATGGACTAGCTTAGAGCTCATAAAGCCCTTCTTAAAAAGGTGGATAGAATTCATCGATGAAATTGATCAGTAGATTAAGATCCATTGTGACCATGGCTCTTTTTAGACCACATTTGTTGTTAACCGGGAAGGTAATAATATATGTGGTCAATTTGAATAAAAGAAAATAAATTGAAGCCAAATAAGATATTTTCCAGAAATACCCCATACTTAATGAATTTAGGGATGTATTCCCTAAATACTTGTTTGGTATTCCACCTCAACGAGAATTTAATTTCTTTATAGAACCATTGCCTGGAGCTGCACCAATTTCTAGATTGCCTTATAGGATGACTCCTATTGAGTTGCAAGAACTAAATTCAGACTTGTTAGTGAAGGGATTAATTAAGCCTAGTATCTCTCCATGAGGTACCCCTATTCTCTTTGTCAAGAAAAAGGATGGCTCCTTAATGTTGTGTATAAATTACCAAATTCTTAATAAGGTTACTATAAAAATAGGTATTCCTTACCCAAAATTGATGATCTTTTCGATCAATTAAAATGAGCCTCCATATTTTCTAAAATTGACCACAGGTCAGGGTATCATCAGTTAAGAATTAATGATGAAGACACTCACAAGACTACATTTAGAATGAGGTATGAACATTATGAATTTATAGTCCTACCTTTTTGATTGACAGATACCCCACTTGCCTTCATGAATTTCATGAATAATTTCTTTTAGGAGCAATTAGATAATTTTGTGCTCATATTCCTTGATGATATATTAATTTACTCCTAAACCAAGTAAGAACACAATAAACACGAGTATTGTATTTGAGACACTCACGAAAAATTAGTTATATGGAATGTTATTGAAATGTAAGTTCTATACTCCTCAAGTGTAATATTTGGGGCATATAATCTCTTCTCATGGAGTTGTCATTGATCCCAATAAAATTTAAGCCATCATCAATTAGCCTACACTCACTAATGTAACTAAAGTATGTAGTTTTATGGGAATGGTAGGTTACTATAGATATTTTGTAAGAGGTTTTACAAAAATTGTTCATTCCATAACAAACCTCCAAAGAAAAGGGAAGGCTTTCAAATGGACTAGTCAATATGAGGAAGCTTTCAAAACTCTAAAGGAGAGATTAACGATCACTCCAATTCTCAAACTAAATTATTATTCAAGGAAGTTCATAGTTTGTACCAATGCTTCTATTGAAGGGTTCGGAGGAGTCCTTAGTCATGATGAAGCATTTATCGCCTATGAATCATGAAAACTCAAAAATTATGAGGTAAATTATACTACTCATGACTTAGGATTAATAGCAGTCGTACATGCACTTAAAATTTAGAGGTATTACTTACTAAGGAAGCACATTGAACTCTAAAATAATCACCAAAATCTAAGGTACATCTTTACATAGCCTTTATTGAATTCTAGACAACATTGATGGATGGAGTTCCTAGTAGAGTATTATTTTGGCATTGAATATATCAAAGGTAAAGAAAACAAGAAGAGGGCACATAGCTGCTATATTTTAGTATCATTATGATTTAGTTGATTGAGTCAAAAGACATCAACAAAGATATGGATTCTATGTTAAATATCGATCTCAACTTGAGCAAGAACCTGATAAGGACAAAAAAGTTGAAATCAGGGATGATTTGCTATATTTCAAGAATAGATTAGTTATTCCAAATGAATATGGGTTGAGTAATACTATTCTAAAATAATCACATTGCACTCCTTACTCTGCACACCCAGGTGGGAAAAATACGAGAGGAGTTAGGGAAAACCTTTTGTAACCTAGGAATGAAGAAGACTATCAATAATATTATAGATAGGTATTCAGAAATGATAAAAGGTAAAGGCTAAATATTTTATACCCAACCAGAATATTGTACCCACTTGCTATCACCATATAAAAGTGGCAAGTTATTTTCTATGGTGTTGTTGTCGGTCTACCAAAAACTAGATGGTGGTAAATAAATTAACTAAAATTACACCTAGAAATATATAGAATGAAACACATACTATTATTGGTAAAATTTTCTAGAGAAATAATTTGGTTGTGTGATTTTCCTAAGTTTACCATTTCTAATAGAGATTTTAGATTCACATCAAAGTTTTGAAAGCTCTGCATTGAGCGTAAGTTAAATATTAGTACTACCTATCAGCCAAAGATAGATGGCTAAGTGATGCATTGTCATTATACACATCATTAATTCTCAATGAATTTGTCAATCCAGGGCAGTGTACAAGGCTATCTATGGAAGAAGGGGTGAACAGGGTTATAACTTAGGTCAATCTAGAGCAACAGGTCTTATTGGTGAAACCGATTGTGTGGGGGATTTAGGACATTCCTATCTCTAAATTGCATGAATTAAACCTTAATCTAAGTTGCAAAAATGGAAACTAATCATTAACTACAGAAATGAAGTCCTAATTACAATTGCAGAATGAGACCTAATTATGTTGCAGAAATAACAGTTATAGAATTAAAAGTCTGATTATAATTGCAAAAAGGAAATCTATTTACTTTTGCAGCAATGGAAACCTACTTATAACATGGAAATGAAACCCTGTCAAGGCTCTGTAATAGAAGGTTGTCAATCTTCTATGCAGGGGTTGACAACAAAACATAAAATGCAAGAAATTACAAAAAATAGTAAATTCTAGAATTGACAGTCTGCAATAAATTGAAAGCTTTGCTGAAAGTGGGGATTACAACCAAACCATTAATCACAAAACATAAAATAAGCTAAGATTGCAAATATCATTAGTTGTTTACAAAGGAATGAAATGACAAGTTCTACAACTCATTATGCTATAGCAAAATCAGAATAAAAACCTATTGTTAGTCCTCCTCCTAGGTCTGGAAGTGGCCAGCCTCCTTGTCCAGAAGAAGGTATGAGTCTCTCTCTCTCTAGATCTTACTCACACTCATTTACAAGCAATATGAAATAGAAATAGTACACTTTATTGATTCAAGCACATGATTACAATAATTCTACTGAAAACCTGTTACAGGACTGTAACAGTCACTTTTCTGGTTATTGCCTATTTTCTACTTTCTGCTTTCTCTATCTTCTATCTCCACTCTCTCTACTACTACTAGCTCAACCTGAATGGGAGCCATATTTATAGATGTCCTAAGATCTACTAACAAGCTGAGAATATCTCAAAAGATCTAATCCTATTATGCTTGCAACAATTCTTGGTTTTATCCTAGAAGAAGATCAAACTTGATCTTTCCATAAATGGTGGCTTTGGTCGGCAAGGACGACAAAGGCAGATCTGAGATATTTTCCCTTACCCTTTTCAATCTTTATTTCCCTTTTTCCAGCATCAAAATTCGGTCAATAAGTCAAAAAGCACATTCTATTTTCATTTCGAAGATAAGTGGCTCATTTCGAAGATACTGCAATTCTCATTCCGAAGATCCGCTCATTTCGAAGATACTGCAATTCTCATTTCGAAGATCCGCTCATTTCGAAGACACTATGTTTTCTCATTTCGAAGATATCTGTTCATTCCGAAGAGACTTCGAAATGAACAAATGTGGGCTCCTTAAATGATTTCCTCTACATTTCTCATGTGGGTTACTTCTCAGGATCAGATTCCAATGGTCTTCATCTCTTTCCACATGTGAATTCCATGCCTTGCCATTCATTGGCAGCTGGCTGGAATTTACATGGGAAAAACCAATTTTTGTTGCATAGTAACAGTTTACTTGCACTATTGCCATATTTAGGTAAAACAAATGCTTGAGACATATCAAAACATGATTAGTGAAATGCTGCTATCAATCTAAGCATATCTCATTTAGCAAGTCATAACAAAACAACATAAAACTTATGCAAAAAGCTGTAAAAATTAGAATATAGTATTTTAGATACATTCATCATGCAAATAGTTAATACACAACATATTGAATTAACTTAACTAGCATATTAGATTAAACATAAGAGTTTATAGGCAATTTCAGTGTTCAAAACATGTTATGATTGAGGCATTTCCAGGCCTCATCATTTTCCCCCCAACTTATATTGATGCATGTCCTCATGCATTCCGTTGGGCTATGGAATCACATATGTCCATGGTCAAATTCCATGACCTATAGAACAACTTCTTGCCTATATAAAATCCCCTGTTCTTCTGAAGGTCCCTGAGCCATTCTTCAAATTGTTCATCAGGTTGGGCATCTTCTTCAAAGTAGAATGGAACTAGAGTGATGATGGTTGGAGGCCTAAATCTGAGACCTATCCAATTATGTTGCATGATTTCAATCAACTGTATTACTCCTTCTGCCCTTCTTCTGGACCATTCTAAGTTGATGGGGGAAATGGGTTCTCTTTTCGCAAAGACATGGAAAGTTCAGCCCATCTATTTCTACAAACTGATAATGTTGGCATAAAATTGTCATTACAAAAATTGTGGAATCTGTTCACACAGTCCCTCAAGTTTGTCAAGTACATTCTCTTCACATCATCCTTGTTCATCATGGTGAAGTGTTGTCTTGTGATAATGGGGTGATTTGGCTGAATTGCTCTGACTAACAATTCAGCTCTTGTTTCAATCTCTTTGTTCTGCCTTTTCTCCTGGTCCCAATAAAACTGATTCTGCAAGGTGGACATGAATGCCCTCAATTGAACATCTCCAATGTAGATTTGAGGATGAAATTCTACTTCTTCTGGAATAAAGAAGCTATGTAAAAATAGTTCACACAGGAGATTTTTTTGCTCAATAGGGTTGTCAAAGTATGCTTCCAAGAAATCTGCAGTGGTGTCCAATTTATATGGAAGACCTGAGCTAATCCTCATGACCTGCCATCTGAGGTATTTCTCCTTCAGAATAAGACTGTAAAATCTGGTTGGCCATCTGAATTGGACTAAAAATTCAGCAATTTGACATAAATCAGACACCTTTTCTTTCAATGCTTGAATCTCTGTTTCCTTGGCCTCTAGTTGTTTTCCTTCTAATTTGAATTTTTTAGTCTTAGTGGCAAGCTTCTCATATCTAATCACCCAACTGGCTATGTCTGCATTGTATTGTTCTAGGGACACAGTATTAGGTGGTCTGATTACAGGTGGAACTCTAGGTAGCAGATCTACCTGAACCCCTTTTTCTGCCACTTCTAGTGGTTGATCATCTATCAATAATTCTACCTGTACCCCCTTATCTGCTATTTCTATTGGGTTGTCATCAGACAGTAATTCCACTTGCACCCCCTTATCTGCTACTTCTACTGATGGTGTAACAGTTTGAAATACAGGGACATCAATAGAAGTACTTACTTGATCAGTTTCATCTTCTTTGCTTGGACTGTTCTGTCTTTGGTGGCTCATCTCCAGTGTTTTTTGCTGTGCTTTTTGCCAATTCTAAAGCATCTTCAGAATGAGAAGGTGCTTCTTCGAATGAGAAGGCACATCTTCAGAATGAAAGGGTGCTTCTTTAGAATGAGCACCTATGTCTGCCTCAATAGAGTCATCTGCCCTAGATAAATCTATAAGCAATTGAGCCAAATCGTCCTCATCAATGGATACAATTGGCTATTTTTTAGACTGTGACAACCTTTCTCTCAATTCTGCCACTTCCTATTGTAACTCTGCAATTTTTCTTTCCTGCATCTCAATGATGTTTTCTCTCTCTTCAATCCATCTGGTTTGTGTTTTGACAACACTCCTTGCTGCTCTCAGTTGCTCTGTGATGTCTTCCTCCTCTATTTCTACTTCAGAATCTGATGCAGACAAGTCAGCTACAGTAGGCTGCTCAACAGCTATCTCTTCCTCTGCAACATCTGTCTGCTCTTGTTCAGGAGGCTCTATGAAACTGTCTATAATTGCATCTACCATTTCTGTGGCCTGTTGAACTGTAGCCACCTCCAAATTATCCTGCCCAGCCTCTTCCTCAATTATCTGTTCAGGGAATTCTAGAAAGTTTTCAGGGGCTGGTTGTATCTCTGTGACATCTGGACTGCTTTGTCCACCTTCTTGTTCTATGACCTGGTCTGCCATTTCCCTCAAGTGGAGTCTTGTAGACCTCCTAGTTCTAGATGCAAACTTCTTCTTTTTGCTCTATTTTTTGGTGACAGTAGGGGTTGTGGGGTCAGTTTCAGATGCTTCTATTTCCCTTGTTGTTTCTTCCCCTGTTGGGCTAGGTGCTTCATTTCCCTGTTCTGACAAATCAGTTGCAACTTCAAAAAAATGGACCTTCTTCTATTTTTCTATTCTGCTGCCAGTTCCAGACCCTCTTTTCTTTTGCTTCTTGGCTCACGAAGTTGAAGGTTCTGGAGCAAGGTGTTCTGCTGCTGTTGTTGGGTGTGTTTCTTTTTCTGCAATAGCTTCTATAGTAGTTTCTATTTCATCTTCTACAACCTCTACAATAGTTGTTTCTTCTTCTGTAACAACATCAATAGTATCTGTTTCTTCCTCTTCATCCTCATCTCCAAAAATTACATCATTTAAGGTAGAGTAAAACCTCTCAAAGCTCCTAGGGTTTCCTCTAAAATGGTGTTGGCAAACTAGTTTGATGAGACCATGGTGGCGAAGACTCCCTTTTCCTTCCTGATATCTTTTTGCCATGTTTTTCAATTCCTTGGTGCAGGTATAGGGGAAGATTTACCCTAACATCCGGTTGTTGCCTACCATGTCTGAGATGGTTTAGAATTTTTATATGATGCCCCGACAACAGTACATACTGCCCTTCACGGGTTAGAAATTTGATTACCCATGTGGCCACTTCATCCCAGGGTTCCTGCAGGTTGGCCCTTTTTACCCCCTTGCATGTGTTATTATGTGTTAAATATTCTGGTGCCCTATCGTTTTCTTCCAGAAATTGATTAACTGTATTTACCAATGTATTTTTTCCAGACCTAGAAATTGGAAGACCTTCTAATGGCAGCTCTGTAATTTGACTCAAAACTTCAGGGGTTACCTCAATGGTCATGTCGTTAACGTGTGCCCGGTTGTTTCTGAATGTGTGGGTGAACATGCCGGCCAAATATTCAGAGGACCCATTAAACTTATCTAAAAATGGCATAAGCCCTCCATCTTCAAAAATCTACAGCACTTCTGGATTTTCTCGGAGGTGGGTGGTATCCGCTGGTTCCATTCTCATTTTTTGCCCCATTTTCCTGTCTTGGTACGTTACAAACTGCTCACTTCTGTTGCTATTCCTTTGCTGGATCTCTGGTTTTTGGTGTTTGCAGATTTGTAGGGTTTGGTTCCAAGTTTTCAATTGCCCTATTTTTGTTCTTTAGAATGAACCGTAATCTGAGCACTGTACCTCGTAGTCATTTTGCGCTAGCAAATATGTCTTCGAAAAGAAGAGTGGCACACGTTTCTATTTTTGCTTTGAACACATGTCCATCAATGGTTACGTAGATGTCCTCGCCGTCAGATCCACCTTACTCATTTTTTAGTTTTTTTGTTTTGCCTGCGGACTCCCACGTGCATGTTTATTAGCATCAAAACAAATGGTGGCATACTGTTGGTCACGTCCTCCGTGATTCTGGTATTTTCCAAATGGGTGCAAAAACAAACCACATCCTGACTGACACGTGTTCATTTATCGTATGCTGTCAAAAGAATTTTTACTTGATCGTATTTCTTTTCTTCCTTGGATGCCACGTGGAGATATTATATTGAATGCTCTTTCCAAAGATTATGATCTATTGCAAAAACAAAACTTCATTCCGAAGATTATGACTTCATTCCGAAGACAAGTCTTCATTCCGAAGATTATGTTTTCATTCCGAAGACAAGTCTTCATTCCGAAGATCATGCTTCTTTGCGATGTCAAATCCTCATTCCGAAGATAAATCCTCTTTTCGAAGACAAATCCTCTTTTCGAAGATAAATCCTCATTTCGAAGATCAGGCTGCATTGCGAAGGCAAATCATTTCGAAGACAGAACTTCATTTCGAAGACAATTCTGCTGCATTCTGAAGACAAATCCTGCTTCATTCTAAAGACAAAGCTTCATTCCGAAGATGAAGCTTCATTCTGAAGATGATGCTTCATTGTGAAGACAAATCGTCATTCCAAAGACAAAGCTTCATTTCGAAGACAAATCGTCATTTCGAAGGCAAAGCTTCATTCTGAATACAAATCGTCATTAAGACAAAGCTTCATTCCAAAGACAAAGTGCAACATTCATTCTGCTGTCATTCCAAAGACAATTTCAATCCGAAGACAATACAACAATTAGTCTGAAGAAGATAGCAGACACTATTTTTGGCATTCTTGTTTCGAAGATTAGGCAGAAATCAATATTCCCATTCTCAAAACATGTTTTAAGTATGCCAACTCTTATGGATACCTTTTATGCTAATGGTTAATTGTTATATACTATATACCAATCATTTACAATGAAGAAATGTAAGAAATATATACCTGATTAAAACAAGTTAATGCAAGTTTTTGAAAGATGACTGCTTCTTTTGATGTTCTGTTGAGATTTTTTGCAATATTTCAAAACAAATGCGGTTGGTGAATTTGTACAATGATGGTTCAGAAATTTTCAAGGTTATGCATGCCAGAAAACTGGTTTTCATGCATACCAACCTAGTAGTGCCTTAGAAAAGGTTTTCACTGCTGAGTTATTCATTTTTCTCTCTTTTTTTTTTTTTATTTATTTATTTATTTATTTTACCTCTCCTTTTCTCTCTTTTTTTTTCTTGATTCTTTTTTTCTTGATTCTGACTATGCCCATGAAGGAATTCATGATTTCCCTGAAATCATGCCCATGAAGGAATTCATAATCAAAATTTATTCATCTTTTTGTTTTCTGCTTTTTCTGATTTTTTTGTATTTTTCTATTTTTTTCTTGAAATCCATGATCATGCTGATTGTTTTGAAGTGGAAGAGGAAATTTCTTCCACCTATTGTGTATCCAAACTGTCAAGCTGTTGCAAGAATTCCTCTTTAGTCAGAGGTGTATGGTACACCCTGAGGCGATGTCCATTCACTACCAACTTTCTCTGTGACCCATCAATAGGAGATAAATGAGTTGCTCCATTGTCAAATACCTCTTCAATCTGGTAAGGTCCAAGCCATCTAGTTCTCAGCTTTCCAAGGAAGTCCTCATAGCGAGAATCAAATAGTAAAGCCCAATCTCCTTGTTGAAGTTTCCTCTGCTGAATGTGACTGTCATGCCACATCTTCCTCTGCTCCTGAATTACTTCAGTTTGGTGCAGAGCATCCAACCTAAGTTCATCCAATGCATTCAGCTGTAGAATCCTATCTGTCTATGCCTGTGACAATTCAATTCCAATTTCCAATGTTGTGCGTAGTGTTAGTAGCTCAAATTCAATAGGTAAGAGGGGCTTTTTACCAAAGACTAGTTCATAAGGTGTGAATCCAGTAGTGGATTTCCAAGTAGTATTGTAAGCCCACACTGCTTCAGGTAATTTATCTAGCCAGTTTCTCCTATGAAAAGCTACTATTTTTGTTAAGATTCGTTCTAGTTCCCTATTTGTTACCTCAACCTGGCCATTTGCTTGTGGGTGATAAGGTGATGATTTTCTATGTTTGATTTCATATAATTCTGTAAATGCCTCAATGACTTTAGATGCAAATTGGGGTCCTTGGTCTGTGGTGATAGACCGGGGAGCTCCAAACCTCTAAAAAATTTGAGTATACAAGAAATCAGTGACCTTCTCTTCATGAGCATGTTTGAAAGCACGCACCTCTACCCACTTTGTCAAGTAATCAGTGCATACTAGAATATGCACCTTTCCTTGAGAAGGTGGATCAATAGGTCCTACAAAATCAAGCCCCCACCTCTCAAATGGCTCTAAAACCAATTGAGGCTATAGTGGCATTTCATTTGTATGAGTGGGTTTCCCCATTCTTTGGCATGCATCACAATGCCTGATGTACTTTTTCACATCCTTGTGAAGAGATGGCCAATAATATCTTGTCCCTAAAATTTTTCTAATTGTGCTTTTTATAGAGTAGTGTCCACCTGAGGGTTCATCATGACAAGCCCTAAGGATATCATACACCTCATCCTTTCGGATGCACCTACGTAACACATGGTCAGGACTGCACTTAAAAAGTATACCCTTAATCCATTCAAAAGAAGAACTTTGTTTGATCAATTATTTTTTTTTGTTTTGAAGTGAAATGTGGAGGAACTTTCCCTGTGACCAAGTAATTGGCTATATCTACAAACCAAGGTGATTGGACTGATATAGCAAATAATTTTTCATCAAGAAAGGTGTCTTCAACTAATTCCCCTTCATCTGTGTTATGTAATCTGGACAAGAAATCTGCTACAACATTAGCTTTTCCTAGTTTGTTGATTATAGTGATATCAAATTCTTGTAGAAATAGTAACCAACGAATAATTCTTGCACTTACCATAGGCTTATTCATCAAATATTTAATGGTTGTGTGATCTGTGTGAATAAATATTTGATAACTTGTGATGTAATGCCTGAATTTGTTGATGGCATAAATTACTGCCAAGAATTCTTTCTCAGTTGTGGTATAATTTTTCTCAGCTCCTATCAAATTCTTGCTAATGTAGTAGATGGCATAGTGTTCACCATTGTCAATTTGTCCTAATGCTGCTCCAATTGTTGTATTGGAGGCATCAGTCTGTATGTGAAATGGTAATGTCCAATTAGGTCCTCTTAACATAGGTGGAGTTACTAATTTCTCTTTCAGAGCTTCAAATGATTCTTGACACCTTGCAGTCCAGGAAAATTTAGAATCTTTAGTCAATAGGGCAAACATGGGATTGGCTATTGTGCTAAAGCTGGGAATAAACCTGCGGTAAAAACCAATGTGTCCTAGGAAGCTTCTGACATTAGTCTGAGTTTTAGGAGGAAGAAGATTCTTGATAATTTCCACCTTCTTTGGATCAATCTGGATCCCTTGAGGAGAGATGTGATGACCAAGAACTATTCCTTCCTCCATCATCATAAAACATTTTTCTGGATTCAAGGATAACTGGTATGTTTCACAGTGAGCTAAAACTTTGTCAAGGTTTTCTAATGTAAAGTCAAAAGTCTGTCCACATACTGTGAAATCATCCATGTATATCTCAACACTGTTGGTAGTCAGATCAGAAAAAATTGCTAAAACTGCTCACTGAAATGTTGCTGGGGCATTACACAAACCAAAAGGTAAAACCCTATAGGCAAATGTTCCCCATGGATGAGGTAAAGGTTGTTTTCTCTTGATCTTCAGGTGCAACTTGAATTTGATTATATCCACTAAATCCATCAAGAAAACAAAAGTATTTCTTTCCAGCAAGGGTATCTAACACCTGATCTATGAAAGGTAATGGAAAATGGTCTTTGTATGTCACTTTATTCAGCTCTCTATAGTCTACACATACTCTCATTTTTCCATTTTTCTTAGGAACTATAACCAATGGAGAGACCCACTGGCTATCAAAAATTGGGTAAATGAATCCTACCTCCAGAAGTTTTTCAATTTCTTCCTTTACAATATCTCTTAGGGCAGGATTCAATCTTCTCCGGGGTTGTCTTACTAGCTTGACTTCTTCAAGTATAAATTCTGTGGGTGCATATATCAGGGTGAACTCCTGACATATCTTTATAGTCCCAAGCAAAAGCATGAACATGCTTCTACAAGACAGACTATCAATTTTTCTTCCTCTTCCCTAGTAAGCCGAGTTGTTAATGTTCAATAATTTGCCTGGTTGGACTTCTATTTGTTTTGTATTTGGAAGGACTGAACTCACTTCTTCATACTTGGTGATTAGGGAGTTAAGAGGACATTGTTGAGATGGGAGGAAATAAGAAGTTTTTGTTTCATTACTTCCTGATGGAAGCATATCCTGTATGGAACAGTGAGAAGGAAAAATCAGGTGATGGTGCCACCCATGTGGTAGTGAAACAGAGTTTTCCTGTGATAGTACAGATGGTTCACCTTCAGAATTTTGGTTCTCCTCATTCCTTAACAATTGATGGATACTTACTGCTTCCTCTTCTAACCCTTGTTCATGCAGAACATTCATTAGGATAGTTTCATTTTCTAATTTTTCTGTGTCATGGAGGTCTTCTGTGTGTTCCCTTACTACCAAGGTGGCTAGTGTGGAAATAACCTCCTCTGATTCTTCATCTGAATCAAGAAACCATAACTGACCTAAAAAATTGTTGGAGGGTTTTGCAGGAGGATATAGAGAGATCTGTTTTAGATCAATACCATTTGAAATAGTCATTTTTCCAGATCTGCAGTCTATGAAGGTTATTGCAGTTGCAAGCCAAGGTCTTCCCAAAATGATGGGATATCCATGTGTTGAATTTCTTGGTTGTAAAACCAAAAAATCTATAGGGAATTCCCAAGAAGAAACTTCTATAGGAACATCTTCAATGATACCTTCAGGTTTTGCAACTGACCTATCAACCATTTCTAAAATTGTAAATGTGGGGCTGAGATGTTTGAGCTGTAATTGTTTCATTATATCCTTGGTCATGACATTTATTGCAGCTCCTAGATCTACTAAGACATTTGATATTGGTACTGAACCTATGGTAACTATGATAACTGGACTTCTTGGGTCACTATACTTTGGAGGTACTAGTTTTCTAGATAAGAGATCAGCTATCTTTCCTTCAACTTGAACAGTCTTGGGAAATGCTTTCTTTTTTCTTCCTGCTCTTCTAATGCACAAATCTCGGATAGTACTTTTAATCATTGGTATATCCTTAATGGCTTGCAATAAGGGCAATGATATAGTTAACTTTTTAAGTTCCTTGACCAGGTCTGACTCAGAATTTTCTGCTATGGTATTGAATCTTTCAGGATATGGAATTATCCTTGATGAAGGTAATTGTTCTACCTGTGGTTCTATTTTTTCTTCTTCTTTCTCTATTGTTGGTTCCACTATAACTGGTTCCAAAGGTTCTTGCTCTTCATTTTCCTTGCTTTTATTTGAAATAGGTTTAGGTACAACTTTTCCTGAATGAAGTTGGATGTTACTACAATCAATAACATTTATTTCAACATTTTCTTCAGCTTCAGCCACATAGACAGGGGATGCCTGTCTCATGCTATTTGGATTAGTGACTGATTGAGTTGGAAGTTGAGGTTGTTTCACCTATTGTGTTTGTTGTGGTTGGTTCTATTTTTCTTGAAAATTTTGATTAGGTGCAGGCAACAAATGCTGATTTTGACCTTGATTTCTTTGTTGCCTTGGATAGGATTGGTATTGCTGACTCCATTGTGGTTGATTTTGCATCCAATGTGGATTAGTCTGATTCTGATTCTAGGATGGGTTGTTTTGATTCCATGATGGGTTGTTTTGATTCCATGATGGGTTGTTTTGATTCCATGATGGGTTATTCTGATTCTAATTCCAGGCTGAATTACTCCAATTTGTTTGTGGCCATTCTTGGGAATTTGTCCATTGAGGATAATTCCAAGGACGTTGGGGTGGTTCTGATTGTCCCCAAGGCATAGTCCAGGGATTATGCCCCCAATTTGTAGGAAAACAAGGAGGATTTTGGTTTTGAGAGAAATTTCCTCCTTGTTTTTGTCCAACATAGTTGAGTTCCTCGGTCTGATTTTCTAACACAGTTTTGAGTTGTGGTAGCAGGTTGCATTTATCAGTTGAATGCTTCTTTGAACAGATACTACAAATGGTTGAGATAGATGTTTTATTCAAAGGACATTCCTGCAAAGCATGTTTATTTCTACATCTTGGGCAATAAATTGCCAAAGGTTCTGTGGTTTTTGCTTTTGCAGACATTTCCCCCAAAGTTGTGTTTAATTGCACTAGAATATCAGTTTTAAAATTTGCAAGTTCCTCTATTAATTCCTTCACATCAGTGCCATTTGTAACCTTTTTTCTTCTTCCCTACTTATTGCGAGAGTAATTCCTACAGAGATCCACAATTTCCTCATTACTGAGAGTATTTACATCCCCTTTTCCCATCAAATCCAATACGTCTCTGGATTCATCTTGTAATCCTCTCAAAAATATGGTTTTGCATAACTTTGGTTCTACAAGTCCACATCTCCTTTGAACAAAGGAGAACCTATCAAGATAGTCTTCTAATGTTTCATCATCTTCTTGTTTAATCCTGAATAACTCATCTTTCCTATTCCTTACATGACAATACTCCTGATATTTGTCTAAAAACATAGTTTCCATTTGATCCCAAGTTCGGATGGAATTTGGCTCTAAGCTCATGAACCAGCGTAATGCTGAGTCCTTGAGTGTTGAGGGAAAAACCTTAAGTTTCTGATTGTCATTTACATAGTCATAGGTTTGACACACTACTTTGAATTCAAACAAAAATTGATCGGGATCTTCAAATACAACACCTCGAAAGGTTGGAAGTATGTGAAGGTGAAATAGTTTTCATGGGAGAGTTTTGTGTTGGATTCAAATGGATAGGATATTCAAATGTTCTGGAAGGTTGGGGCATATCTTGATCATCTCCTTCATTATGGACATAGCCATGTTGGCCATCTCTATCTAGATTGCCTCCTTCTGCCATAGTTTCCTGTTCCTTAGTTAAACCTATCCAAATTTCTCTCTCAAGAGGTCCAAGACCCTCTGTTGATAATGAGTCTGATGATTCTTCTTTCTTAGGATGTTCTAATGATGATGAGACTGGTGATTTTTCTTTCTCAGAATGTTCTAATGATGGTGAGATTGGTGATTTTTCTTTCAATATTTTTGGTAATTCAAACACAGGTGATTCACCCCTTAGGCATGAAGATCTCCTTAATGGAACAAGCCAGGGATCCTTTTGGGTAATTCTACCTTTTTCATCCCTAGACTTACTCATTCATGTTTACTCTTAAATGACATAAATTATAGGTCAATAGTTGTTATTTTAACCAGTTGTTCTATTCAGATTTTATCCTGAATCTTCACAGTTCGGTCTAATTAACAGCTATTGGACTGTTGTCACCTTCTAGCAACACAATTCCTCGACAATGGTGCCAAAATGATGCGTAGTCATTATACACATCATTAATTCTCAATGAATTTGTCAATCCAGGGCAGTGTACAAGGCTATCTACGGAAGAAGGGGTGAACAGGGTTATAACTTAGGTCAATTTAGAGCAACAGGTCTTATTGGTGAAACCGATTGTGTGGGGGATTTAGGACATTCCTATCTCTAAATTGCATGAATTAAACCTTAATCTAAGTTGCAGAAATGGAAACTAATCATTAACTACAGAAATGAAGTCCTAATTACAATTGCAGAATGAGACCTAATTATGTTGCAAAAATAACAGTTGCAAAATTAAAAGTCTGATTATAATTGCAGAAAGGAAATCTATTTACTTTTGCAGCAATGGAAACCTACTTATAACATGGAAATGAAACCCTGTCAAGGCTCTATAATAGAAGGTTGTCAATATTCTGTGCAGGGGTTGACAACAAAACATAAAATGCAAGAAATTACAAAAAATAGTAAATTCTGGAATTGACAATCTGCAATAAATTGAAAGCTTTGTTGAAAGTGGGGATTACAACCAAACCATTAATCACAAAACATAAAATAAGCTAAGATTGCAAATATCATTAGTTGTTTACAAAGGAATGAAATGACAAGTTCTACAACTCATTCTACTGTAGCAAAATCAGAATAAAAACATGTTAGTCCTCCTAGGTCTGGAAGTGGCCAGCCTCCTTGTCCGAGAAGAAGGTATGAGTCTCTCTCTCTCTAGATCTTACTCACACTCATTTACAAGCAATATGAAATAGAAATAGTACACTTTATTGATTCAAGCACATGATTACAATAATTCTACTGAAAACCTGTTACAGGACTATAACAGTCACTTTTCTAGTTATTGCCTATTTTCTACTTTCTACTTTCTCTATCTTCTATCTCCACTCTCTCTACTACTACTAGCTCAACCTGAATGGGAGCCATATTTATAGATGTCCTAAGATCTACTAACAAGCTGAGAATATCTCAAAAGATCTAATCCTATTATGCTTGCAACAATTCCTGGTTTTATCCTAGAAGAAGATCAAACTTGATCTTTCCATAAATGGTGGCTTTGGTCGGCAATGGACGGCAAAGGCAGATCTGAGATATTTTCCCTTACCCTTTTCAATATTTATTTCCCTTTTTCCAGCATCAAAATTTGGTCAATAAGTCAAAAAGCACATTCTATTTTCATTCCGAAGATAAGTGGCTCATTCCGAAGATACTGCAATTCTCATTCCGAAGATCCGCTCATTCCGAAGATACTGCAATTCTCATTCCGAAGATCCGCTCATTTCGAAGACACTGTGTTTTCTCATTTCGAAGATATCTGTTCATTCCGAAGAGACTTCAGAATGAACAAATGTGGGCTCCTTAAATGATTTCCTCTGCATTTCTCATGTGGGTTACTTCTCAGGATCAGATTCCAATGGTCTTCATCTCTTTCCACATGTGAATTCCATGCCTTGCCATTCATTGGCAACTGGCTGGAATTTACATGGGAAAAACCAGTTTTTGTTGCACAGTAACAGTTTACTTGCACTGTTGCCAGATTTAGGTAAAACAAATGCTTGAGACATATCAAAACATGATTAGTGAAATGCTGCTATCAATCTAAGCATATCTCATTTAGCAAGTCATAACAAAACAACATAAAACTTATGCAAAAAGCTGTAAAAATCAGAATATAGTATTTCAGATACATTCATCATGCAAATAGTTAATACACAACATATTGAATTAACTTAACTAGCATATTAGATTAAACATAAGAGTTTATAGGCAATTTCAGTGTTCAAAACATGTTATGATTGAGGCATTTCCAGGCCTCATCACTAAGCGGGGAGGGTTGACCCAAAATCTTAAAGACATAAATCATCATGTGGAAATTTGAAAGAATCAAGAGAGGATCAAACTAGATATTGTCAAGAAGATGAAAGAATGACTTAGAAAAATTGAACAAGATTTCTAGAAGAACAATGCACCGAGAGAATTCTCTGAAGAGAGGTAAAGTTTTTGTAAGGGTGAAATTAAAAATTTTATTATGAAAAATTAATCAAGTCCTAGAAGACATACTACTAAATGGGAAAATTATCCCCTTTTCTTATTATAATAGCCATCATGCTTCTATGGGTATGGCTTCATTTGTGTATACAGGCGATACATAACTCCTCTATCTTGGGATAATCCATGGGATCGAGTAGTCATCGGGTCATATACTATAAAGGAGATAGAGGAATAACTAAAAATAATATTCCAAAGGCTCAAAGAAGCCTTATATCACCAAAAGAGCTATGCGTATCATAAAAGGACACTAAGGGAATTATCTATGGGATACAAAGTCTTCTTAAGGGTGAAACCTTGCAAAAGCTCCATTAAATATTCTAAGCTTAACCCAAGATTTGTAGGACCCTTTGAAATTATAGGCAAGATTAATATTATTGTCTACAGGATTGCTTTGCCATCTAGTTTGTGAAAGATCCATGACACCTTCCATGTGTCCCTCGTTAGGAAGTATAAATCTGATCCAACTCATGTGTGGAATGTTTTAAAATTTGTAGATATCATATCCTCTTCATATAGGTGCATTATGAATTTATGACTTGCATTATGTATGTATGTTTTGTTTTTGAAATATCTGCTTTATATTTATTCCTTTGAATAAACAAATATTTAAACCTACGATGGCAAGGAAAGTGCCAAATCATGGGAGTTATTCTCTTCTGCCATATAGTAACATAAAATTACTAGTATGTGAAGAAAAAGTGGAGGTATAATTCAATATGGTAACTTAAATGATTATTCAATGCTTGATTTTAATTAATTAATAATTATTCATAAATTAATTTAATAATAATAATAATAATTAAATAAAATCAATAAATATTTTTACGTAAGAATGCATATTTTTTTAATATTGTTCAATGTTTAGATAATTTATATCGAATCATATAGATATATATAATAAAATAAATCTTAAATTAATTTGAAATTGCGTATGACTTTGATATTCTCTAATTTTTAATGGTGGAATATGAATACATCAAATATGATTAAGAAAACTACCTTGTAGGATTAGCATTCAGTCAAGGTGGCAATTAACATGTCATATGTTTGGAAAACCCCTTGCTTCTATAAATAAATGAGAATGGTACATAAGAAGGACATGATGGTTGGTATCATCTGCCTTTGGCAATAGAAGCCATCGTGTAGAAGATATAACCATAACAATTGATAAGTTTTGAGCAATATTATAGGTTGGCTCTATTGTGTTAAGTATTTTTATGGGATTAATAATGGATGTTTTTTTACTAGTGCAATCTGATTTGCATTTGGCTAGTTCTAATTAAACTTGAAAAAATTCGTCTGTTCTATCTGCATAAATGATTAATACCTGGTACCCAGGTGTTGTAGGTGAGTTGGAGAGGAGAGGGCAATCCTCCAAGGGAGGTCCTAGGTTCGAATCTCCACCCTACCAAAAAGCTGAATTGGGTACCAAAAATCCAATTGATAATGTTGGTACGGGCAGGGATGGGTGCGAACCTTAAGTGACTTTGATGGTGTAAAACCCCCTGTTCATGGTCTCTTAGACCAAGGCGGACCCGCAAGGGGTTTTTCACTTAAAAAAAAATAATTATTAATACCTGGCTGAGTTATATTTTAATTACATATGGTTAAATGATGCTTATCCGCCAGTGTGATTTGCAGAATTACTTAACTGCCTATGTATTTTTTTGAATTACTTAATTGCCTATGTATTTTGTTGAATTACTTAACTAAGGATGTATTTTTTTGAATTACTTAAATGCCTATGTGATTCATGTATTTTATCGCATACATGTGTAAATCATTGAATTTTAGATATTGATGCTCAACCATGTATTTCACTCTATATTTAATTAATCTATAATGTCCTAGATTACGTGTTTGATCCTCCAACTCTTATGTTTGCTATAATAAAGAAAATTTGAAAATAGGTTGTTACCCACATTCCAAAGTTGATAGAACACCATATAGGCATTTTATTTTGTCTTATTATCAATAAATCTATAATCCATTGGTTTCTCATTATGAATTGAGAGACTATGGTTTGAGAAGCTTGATGCCATTGTGAGGATCTGGCTAAGGCTGAGTGGTGTGATGAATGAATCACCCTTTTTTTAATAATTGATTGAGTCTTATATCAAATATATTTAACTATAGATGTTTCTAGACATAAGAGTGGGTGTGTAGTCAAAACTAGTGTACTGATAACTATTGGAAATTTTGAGTAGTTATGTTGTCATTGATGTCAAAAGTCAGTTCATCTCAGTGCAAGGAATTGACAAAAGGAGGGTTAAAATATTTATATTTTAAGCCCAAGAGATTTGGTTTAAAGCTTCACATGATTGGTCAAAATATTGTCTAAATACCCCGAAGGAAGGAAATACCTAGGCCCAAAGGAAATAATATTATAATATTTATTATTATAATATTAAAGTTGTTAAGATAAGGCCTAAGGTTAAGGAAGGAAACACCTAGGCCCAAAGGAAATAATATTATAATATT
This sequence comes from Wollemia nobilis, assembly GCA_028583015.1. Lineage (NCBI taxonomy): Eukaryota > Viridiplantae > Streptophyta > Pinopsida > Araucariales > Araucariaceae > Wollemia > Wollemia nobilis. The sequence goes on along the minus strand of JAQPPZ010002937.1, from coordinate 9,264,993 downwards.
TATTATTATAATATTAAAGTGTTAAGAGAAAGCCTAAGGTTATTTATAAAATAATTATAATATTTATATTATAATAATTTTATAACCCTAAGTAGGGTTTGGCGCCAAGGTTAAGGTTTAAATATTTTAATTTTCATCGACGTCCGAGCAAGGAGGAAACATGGTATTTATACCATAAAGTTTGGAGCCAAAAGGTAAGTCTCCGAATGCATATGCGAATGTTTAATTAAATTGGTTGATGCGATTTTCGTGAGCAAAAGAGGACAAAGGTTTTTATTTTTAAAAGGCATAGAAGAGCACGTGGAAGGATAAGGAGGCAAGGGTGCATGCCCCTATCACCAACCATGTGGTTGGCCTAGTGGCAAGGCTTGGTAGCGTAAGGCTTTGGTGGATGATAGGTCTCGCGTTCGATTCTCGATGGTAGTAGAGGGAAGTGTTTTTGTTTTAAACATGTTTTGGCACCAGTGGAAGGATAAAGGAAAGAGGGCATATTGTTGGTTTCAAGTGAGCGCTTAGCTCACGTGGTGGTTAGGCCGCGGCTAAGGCACATTCGGTAGGCATAGTGGGGGTTCGATTCCCATGGAGGCAGTGCACAAGGTATTTATTTTTGCTTTAATAAAATTGCCACCTAAGGTTCTAAGTTGCATGGTATGCGCTAACGTGGGAGGTATAAGGTGTTAAAATTAATTTTTATTTTTGCTATAAAAAGGGTTTTGAATTATTTTGGATTTTGATATAGTGAAGATTGTTAAGTGCCTTGGAATATTATTTTGAATGGTGGTTATATTTATTTTGGAAATGCATTTATGATAAGTGGGAGATATAAGGGAATAATTTTTATTATTCCATGCATTTAATTTTTGAAGGAAGTTATAGTGAATTAGTTTGAAAGTGAATTATTGGAGTAATAAGAATCCTTGCTGATTTTGTTTTGAATGTGTTAAGAGGGAGTTAAAAGGTGTATGAGGTATTTTGATTATTTGTATGTTTTGCTAAAATATTTTGAAGGGTTTGATTATATGAGTTGATGCAATAATTTGAGAAACCAAGAGAGTGGTTTGGAATTTAATTGGGCACACATATTGAATTTTTGCTAACTCATAAAGAATTGTTGTGCTAACCTTTTATAGTTGCAAAATATATTGTGAGTGAGACATGTTTTGAAGACATATCTCCATCAAAGCAAAAAGGTATGGGCACATCATCCTTTGATTGAAGTGTTGTTGGATTGAATGTTGTGAAATATAAGGTGGAGTGAAAAGGATTGTTTGATAAGCATTGTTGGAAATATTTGAGTGAGTTTTTATATGCTTGATTGGTGAATGTTTAGAGAACATTTGAGATAGAGATTGAAGATTATTTGAGTTAGGGTTTGAGACCCACATTGTGCTCTTTGTTTGAAGAAGTATGAAAACACTTGTTTAGGGTTAGTGAGCAAGTTGTGTTTCATTGATTGAATGATTGAGTGAAACTTCTTGAGCATTGGTTTTGAGTGATATTGAAAGTGAATGTGCAAACATTAGAAATCAAATTTGTGAAAGCAAAAGACTTAATGATTGAGTAGAACATATTGAGTTTTTGATAGAGTACATCATTCTCTATATGTTCTAGAGGTTAAATGAATTTTGAATAGAATATGTCTAAACTGCTTCAAGTTAAAGGAATTACTTTGAAGATTAGACAAAGCATTTGATAGCATTGTGTGCAAGATTTGAGATTGATTGAGCATATCTTGTGAGCTATTTTGAGCATGTGTTTGAGCAGATTTGAGCAAGTTCTTGAGAGGACTTGAAGGTAGATTTGAGCAAGTCTTTGTGAAGACTTGAGAGTATATTGAGCAAGTTCTTGAGAGGACTTGAAGGTAGATTTGAGAAAGTCTTGGTGAAGACTTGAGAGCATATTGAGAAAGTTCTTGAGAGGACTTGAAGGTAGATTTGAGTAAGTCTTGGTGAAGACTTGAGAGAAATTGAGAAAGTCTTAGAGAAGGTAGATTTGAAGCAAGTCTTTGTGAAGACTTGAGAGAGAGTTGATTTGTTGATTTGTTCAAGCTTTGTGTTAAGGCTTGGGGTAAATCTAAGTAGAGTTGATTTGTTGATTTGTTCAAGATTTGTGTTAAGGCTTGGGGTAAATCTAAGTATAGTTGATTTGTGATTTGATCAAGATTTGTGTTAAGGCTTGAGGATATATTTGAGATAGAAATATTTGTACTACACTTGGGATAGAGTTTGGTGTAGATCTGAGATAGAGTTGAGAGCAAGATTTGGAGGTGATAGAGTAGAGGACAATAGTCTCTAGTGGATAGAGATCCATTAGCTAGGGTAGTGAGGATAGAGGTCTTATATGGAGAGAGATCCACAAGCTAGAGTAGTGGGGGTAGAAGTCTTCTAGAAGATCATCAACCAGAGTAGAGGGAAAGAGTTCTCCTATGGATAGAGATCCATAAACTAGAGCAAGGGGAAAGAGTTATCCTATGGAGTGTGATCCATGAACCAGCTGGGAAGATAGAGTTCTTCTATGGAGAGAGATCCATGAACTAGTTGAGGAGAAAGAGTTCTCTTGGATCAAGTTCCACGAACCAGAGAAAAGGAGAAGAGTTCTCCTATGGAGAGTGATCCACAAATCAGAGCATTAGGGGATTGGTGTCTCCTTTGGATAGAGGTCCATAAACATTGTAATAGGGAAGTGATTCCCAAGATATTTGTTGAGAAAATTTTAGTAGAAATATTTTCTCCATGGAGTAGCCCACATTGGGTGAACCACGTTAAATTGGTGTCTCTATTGTGTGTGATGATTTGTGCATTGCTTTGATTACTGTTATTGATATTGCCATTGATAATATTGGATAATATTGTTTGGGAAAGAAAAGTAAAAGTTGATCTTATACTGTTCACCCCCTCTCAGTATAAGCTTGTGTTCTTCAATTGGTATCAGAGTGGGTTCCTTCGGAAGAGTTTAACAACTTGAAGGAAAAGTATATAGGAACATATATGGCATCTCAGAGTGGATCTTCAACAAATAAGGCACCATTGTTTTATGGGAACAATTATGCTTTCTGGAGTATAATAATGAAGACTTACTTGATGGCACAAGGATATGAGACATGGCAAGTAGTTGAGGATGGATACACACCTCCAGCTAGTCCTCCTATAGATAAATATGGTAAGCTCCTACATCTGTATAATGCAAAGGCAATGAATGCAATATTAAGTGGTTTACATGAAGCAGAGTTTGTAAAATTTATGCATTGCAAATCAACAAAGGAAATTTGGGATAAATTGAAGCAAACATATGAGGGAGACAAAAAGGTCAAAATGGTAAAATTGCAAAATCACAAGAAAACATTTGAAGACTTGAAGATGAAGGATGAGGAAGACATTGCTACATACTTACTTCATGTGGATGAGGTTGTTAACACCATGCGAGGACTTGGATTTAAAGTTGAAGAATCATGATGTTTCTCAAAAGGTTTTAAGGTCACTCCCTATGAGGTATAATGAAAAGGTTTCAGCCATAGAAGAAACAAGAGATATTGAAACTTTGACTATGGATGAGTTACATGGAACTCTCACAACTTATGAGATGAGAATAGTAAAGGATCCTATTCCCAAGAAAGAGGTAGCCTTCAAAGTAGCAAAGAAGACAAAATATAAGAAGCTAGATTCAAGTGATGAGTCATCTAGTGATGAAGAAGCAAACTATGGTAGAAGGAACAAGAAGGACTCAAGAAAGCACAAAGGTATAAAAATAGTTAAGTGTTTCAATTGTGGTAAATATGGTCACTATGCATCTAACTATCTAGAAGCTAGAAGTAGTAGTAGTGAAGAGAAACAAGATCATAAGAGAAAGGAAGCAAGAAAATCTAGGTATGAAAAGAAAAATAGGTATGGACAAAGCAAGCATGAAAAGAAGTTTTTCCAGAGGTATAAGAAGAGTTTTTATGTAGATAAGATAGGCAAGGTTTCAAGTGATAGTGATGAAAGATCCTTAGATAGTGAAGAAGAAGAAATTCTCTTCTTGGAAATAGAAGATGAAGGAAGTGATCCTATTGAAGATAAATCTGAAAGATATGAAGATGCTCTTGAAGAAGTAGAGGAAGAATCAAAAAATGAAGAGGAAGGAGTAGTAGATCTAGAAGCTGAGCTTATTTCTGCTCTTAAGGAATTAAGAAAGGTTAGAAAGCAGAATTCAAAACTCAAGATTCAATTTCAAGAATGTGATGAAGAGAAGGGAAAGCTTATACAAGATCTGACAAACTCAATAGCTAAGACAAGGAGATTTAAAGAAAATTTAGAGGCAAAAGTCTTAGAATGTGAAATATTAGAGCATGAGGTAGTTTCACTAAGGAAGGAAGTGAAAGAGTCTAAAGATAAGCTACACAGGTTTGGGAAAAGTTCAAAGACTTTGGATAAGATTATCAATGCACAAAGATCTTCATCAAACAAGATAGGACTTGGTTTTGAAGAAGGACAAAGAGAACAAGGAGAGGATTCAAGCTCAAGCTCCAAAGAAGAAGAAGCTTTAGAAGAAGAGAGTGAAGGAGAAAGTGAGACTTATGAGGATAAGTTGAAAAATAGAAGGTTCACCAAGGAAGGAAACAATGCACAAATAAGGAATAGGAAACATCATAGGGAAGAAAGGACTAAGAGACCAGTGGGTCCAAGGCAAGATTTCTTCAAAGGATATTGCTTCTCATGTAATAGGTTTGGTCACAAGGCTATGCAGTGCAGGACACATGAAAAGAAGAAATATGGTTTCACTAAGAGAAATTTCAGAGATGGGCATTTCTTTCAAGGGTATTGTTACTCTTGTAATCATTTTGGTCATAAAGCAATTGATTGCAGGGTTCATGATAGGAATGGGTATGGCTTCACTAGGAGGAACTTCAAGATATTTGCACCTTCTAGGAACCACAACATTAAGTGTTATAAGTGCAATAATGTTGGGCATATGGCCAAGTGGTGTAGAACAAAATTTCTAGGGACAAGCAAGAATAAGGATATTCAAAAGAATTAGAAGAATCAATTGAGAAAGAAGGTGGACAAAGAAAAAGAGTATTGTATGTTGGGAGTAGAGATACTCCCACCCCAAAATTAATCACCTCAAGGAGAGGAGGTGGGGAGGGGGCTGAGCTAAGAGTCTTATATTTAGCCCCAAAGGAGTCCCTTTGCCATTGATGTCAAAGGGGGAGAGATTTGAGTTAGGGGGAGAGCATTCAATTAGGGGGAGTAGTTTCTCGGGGGAGCAGAATTGGAAAAAGGAAAAAGGAATGGTTAAGGAAAAGGGTTGCCATCAATGAAAAAGGGGGAGATTGTTGGAAATTTTGAGTAGTTATGTTGTCATTGATGTCAAAAGTCAGTTCATCTCAAGTGCAAGGAATTGACAAAAGGAGGGTTAAAATATTTATATTTTAATCCCAAGAGATTTGGTTTAAAGCTTCACATGATTGGTCAAAATATTGTCTAAATACCTTGAAGGAAGGAAATACCTAGGCCCAAAGGAAATAATATTATAATATTTATTATTATAATATTAAAGTTGTTAAGATAAGGCCTAAGGTTAAGGAAGGAAATACCTAGGCCCAAAGGAAATAATATTATAATATTTATTATTATAATATTAAAGTGTTAAGAGAAAGCCTAAGGTTATTTATAAAATAATTATAATATTTATATTATAATAATTTTATAACCCTAAGTAGGGTTTGGCGCCAAGGTTAAGGTTTAAATATTTTAATTTTCATCGACGTCCGAGCAAGGAGGAAACATGGTATTTATACCATAAAGTTTGGAGCCAAAAGGTAAGTCTCCGAATGCACATGCGAATGTTTAATTAAATTGGTTGATGTGATTTTCGTGAGCAAAAGAGGACAAAGGTTTTTATTTTTAAAAGGCATAGAAGAGCACGTGGAAGGATAAGGAGGCAAGGGTGCATGCCCCTATCACCAACCATATGGTTGGCCTAGTGGCAAGGCTTGGCAGCGTAAGGCTTTGGCGGATGGTAGGTCTCACGTTCGATTCTCGATGGTAGTAGAGGGAAGTGTTTTTGTTTTAAATATGTTTTGGCACCAATGGAAGGATAAAGGAAAGAGGGTGCATTGTTGGTTTCAAGTGAGCGCTTAGCTCACGCGGTGGTTAGGCCATGGCTAAGGCACAGGTGATAGGCATAGTGGGGGTTCGATTCCCATGGAGGCAGTGTGCAAGGTATTTATTTTTGCTTTAATAAAATTGCCGCCTAAGGTTCTAAGTTGCATGGTATGCGCTAACGTGGGAGGTATAAGGTGTTAAAATTAATTTTTATTTTTGCTATAAAAAGGGTTTTGAATTATTTTGGATTTTGATATAGTGAAGATTGTTAAGTGCCTTGGAATATTATTTTGAATGGTGGTTATATTTATTTTGGAAATGCATTTATGATAAGTGGGAGATATAAGGGAATAATTTTTATTATTCCATGCATTTAATTTTTGAAGGAAGTTATAGTGAATTAATTTGAAAGTGAATTATTGGAGTAATAAGAATCCTTGTTGATTTTGTTTTGAATGTGTTAAGAGGGAGTTAAAAGGTGTATGAGGTATTTTGATTGTTTGTATGTTTTGCTAAAATATTTTGAAGGGTTTGATTATATGAGTTGATGCAATAATTTGAGAAACCAAGAGAGTGGTTTGGAATTTAATTGGGCACACATATTGGAAGGTTTGCTAACTCATGAAAGAGAGTGTTGCTAGCTAACATTTTATAGTTGCAAAAGATATTGTGAGTGAGATAGGTTTTGAAGACATATCTCCATCAAAGCAAAAAGGTATGGGCACATCATCCTTTGATTGAAGTGTTGTTGGATTGAATGTTGTGAAATATAAGGTGGAGTGAAAAGGATTGTTTGATAAGCATTGTTGGAAATATTTGAGTGAGTTTTTATATGCTTCATTGGTGAATGTTTAGAGAACATTTGAGATAGAGATTGAAGATTATTTGAGTTAGGGTTTGAGACCCACATTGTGCTCTTTGTTTGAAGAAGTATGAAAACACTTGTTTAGGGTTAGTGAGCAAGTTGTGTTTCATTGATTGAATGATTGAGTGAAACTTCTTGAGCATTGGTTTTGAGTGATATTGAAAGTGAATGTGCAAACATTAGAAATCAAGATTTGTGAAAGCGATAACTTAATGATTGAGTAGAAACATATTGAGTTTTTGATAGAGTACATCATTCTCTATATGTTCCAGAGGTTAAATGAATTTTGAATAGAATATGTCTAAACTGCTTCAAGTTAAAGGAATTACTTTGAAGATTAGACAAAGCATTTGATAGCATTGTGTGCAAGATTTGAGATTGATTGAGCATATCTTGTGAGCTATTTTGAGCATGTGTTTGAGTAGATTTGAGCAAGTCTTTGAGAGGACTTGAAGGTATATTTGAGCAAGTCTTGGTGAAGACTTGAGAGTAAATTGAGCAAGTTCTTGAGAGGACTTGAAGGTATATTTGAGCAAGTCTTTGTGAAGACTTGAGAGTAAATTGAGCAAGTTCTTGAGAGGACTTGAAGGTAGATTTGAGCAAGTCTTGGTGAAGACTTGAGAGTAGATTTAGAAGTTTTGAGAGGACTTGAAGGTAGATTTGAAGCAAGTCTTTGTGAAGACTTGAGAGTAGAGTTGATTGGTGATTTGTTCAAGCTTTGTGTTAAGGCTTGGGGTAAATCTAAGTAGATTTGATTTGTTGATTTGTTCAAGATTTGTGTTAAGGCTTGGGGTAAATATAAGTAGATTTGATTTGTGATTTGGATCAAGCTTTGTGTTAAGGCTTGAGGATAGATTTGAGATAGATATTTGTGAGAAGATTTGTACTACACTTGGGATAGAGTTTGGTGTATATCTGAGATAGAGTTGAGAGTAAGATTTGGAGGTGATAGAGTAGAGGATAATAGTATCTAGTGGATAGAGATCCATTAGCTAGGGTAGTGAGGATAAAGGTATTCTATGGAGAGAGATCCACAAGCTAAAGTAGTGGGGGTAGAAGTCTTCTAGAAGATCATCAACCAGAGCAGAGGGGAAAGAGTTCTCCTATGGATAGAGATCCACGAACCAGAGCAAGGGGAAAGAGTTCTCCTATGGAGTGTGATCCATGAACCAGCTGGGAAGATAGAGTTCTTCTATGGAGAGAGATCCACGAACCAGTTGAGGAGAAAGAGTTCTCCTGGATCAAGTTCCACGAACCAAAGAAAAGGGGAAAGAGTTCTCCTATGGAGAGTGATCCACAAATCAGAGCATTAGGGGATTGGTGTCTCCTTTGGATAGAGGTCCATAAACATTGTAATAGGGAAGTGATTCCCAAGAGATTTGTTGAGAAAATTTAGTAGAAATATTTTCTCCGTGGAGTAGCCCACATTGGGTGAACCACGTTAAATTGGTGTCTCTATTGTGTGTGATGATTTGTGCATTGCTTTGATTACTGTTGTTGATATTGCCATTGATAATATTGGATAATATTGTTTGGGAAAGAAAAGTAAAAGTTGATCTTATATTGTTCACCCCCCCTCAAGTATAAGCCTGTGTTCTTCAATAACAATGAAGGATACCATTGTGATCCTTTTAGTGTATTAATGTTATGTTATCTATCTCGTGTGTGTGTTGTAAAGTTATGCTTCTACTATCAAATTAATAATTGATTGTTGCCTCTTTTTTTAAATGCACCTCACATATCCATTAGAATTGTAAACTTGCTATGTTTACCACTTAATAGATTGGATATTAAAATTATATATGCATTATGTTATATCCTAGATATATTTTTAGAACATACATTGCATGCATTCAATGTTCTTGGGAGACATTATGATCCTATCCTAAAATAACCTCCTTGATGGTAAATTCAAAGACTTTCATGAATGGAAGTCAAGAGTTGTTGGCTTGTTGTTGAAGAAATATGTCAAAATAGAATTTAATACCTTGCATTATATCTCTTAAAAGCTATTGTGGATAGCACATTCTCCATTTTTTAGATTAAAATGAGATGAAGTTATGTAAACTTGCATTTGGGTATTCTAGCCTTCATTTGTTTGAGACCTAAAACAAAATTCTTAGTGTTCATAGAGTAAGGAGAAAATAAATTATAATATTCACTTTCAAAACTATGAAATATGTGTTAGCATCGTTGTTATCTTTATAAAAAGAAGAAAATAGATAAAATCATGTGCAAAGATATGAAAGGTTCACTAGATACATTTTTGAAAAAGTTTAAATGTTCACTAGATGTCAAGTTCTTTTCTTATAATCATTTTAAGAGAATTGATTGACAAAAGGTCTGATGTAATATTGATTTATTCATGTTGTACAACGTCTTTGAAATCTTGTGAGTAGCTTGTTAAAAGGATTTTCTACTTTATCAAATTATTATTATTTAAGGGAATATAATGTTTACTTAAGAGAAATATGTGATTGTATTATGACATTGAAAAGTGCCAATGGGATTTGACTTAAATATTTTATTAAATAGAAGGACAAATACACTATTTCTGGAAGTTATACTTCAAATATATTTAATTATTTTATATTTTCTATGAATAAGTTTTTTTTTTGTTTTGTTTTTTTTAATTTACTTGGTGGAATTGGTAGCCGCCACGAATTCAAATAGGTTTCTCAGCTTTTATGGCTGCCACAATATTCTACATTTTTTGCCCTGGAAGCAACCACATAGTTCTTTGCATAGTCCATCCCTATAACCACCATGCCACAAATATTTTAATCCTTTTACACCATTGAAAGCACCAGGAAAAGGACAAGCATTCAGTTTGGTGAGGCCCAAGATTTGAACCTTGGACCTTCGTCCCCCTTATGGGGTTTGGTTGAACCGATTCGTTTACACCTCAGACATCAATTATATGAATAAGGTTTATTCATGAATATTAATGTCTATTATTTTTGGATTAATGATATTAAATTAAAAAAGTTAGTTTTTTAGATTATTTGAACATTATTTTACTTGCTACTATTTAGAATGAGTTATACTATTTATAGCACTTAAAAAATTTTAGTATCTTATATTATTTTAATATAACCTTTACGAACACAATATATTTTTGGGTCTTTTGTTACTAAAAAATATATTTTTCAATGCATAAAACTGAAAATGAAATGCATTCATATATCTATTTTTACCACCAATTTATAATTTTTGAAGGTGTCAGATTCCACAAGAAATACACCTTTTATAATGTCAATTTTCAATATTATTTTTGCACTAGTTTTTTATTTGAAATCTAGTTGCAAAAAAGTGATATTCACTAACTTTTGCTTTACCATTTGTAACAACCCAAGTCTACTCACCTGGTTGTACCATAAAAAAATAAGCTAAGCTATTTTCACTCGTTATTTTTTTTAGTTTTAGTTTATGGTTTAATTCTAAGAGTGCTTTCATGTTCACAACAAATTTGTTTCACCCATTGATTTATTAACATGAATATTGAATATGACAGGCATATCATACCACTTTGGATTTTAAGACTATTGCAGATAGCCATCCAAGTGGATGAGATTGGTCATATCCTATAAAGGTACCATTTTGTGGATTCAAATTGTCTCATTTATCATCCTCTTATTCTAGCATGAGGATCAATCCATGACTAGGGTTATTCTATAGGGCCCATAAAATCTAGAGGGTGGATGTATACTTCCCCATACCTTATCATACTGAACCTTCGACTAATCGGTCGACTTGTTCCAATAGTGTATGTAAGGTGTTAGCATACATATGCCTATGTCTAGTTATCTATTCATTATCTTTGGAACCAGCTAGAGCCATGTCAATACCCTGATATTGGTCTTGATCACATTGTCCATTATATCTTATGATGATTGTCCCATACCAATCATCGTGGCAGAATGAGTTTATTCATCATACTCATTCCCTATAGAAAAATGGTACATGGACTTATCACTTGTACTTTTGAGTAGTAATCTAAATGTGGTGTCCCACACCGGCACCTTGTTACCATTTCTAACTACATGAATTTTTCCAACTCATTCCATCAGAAAAACAATTACTCTTGAGTCATATTGTGTGAATACCCACACCTCAACAACATTCGGTATTTTGCTATTCATCCTTCTCGATGACAATTATAAGGTTGAGAAAGACCAATATTTACTAAGGTTTACTAAAATAAAATTTTTAACTATAAATCCAACCTAATGTTTTTATTTCCTCTTACGAAGTCAAAACAAAGCATAGGCTCTAAAGCACAAAACACAATAACCATAGTATAATATCCTTAACCCAAAAGGAATCAAATTATTTAATTCAATTTTTTTTCTATTTTAGCTATGTTTTTTCCATACATATGTTTGTCTTCATATTATAATTTTCTAAGTGTGATGCATCGGATAAACATAATATTTGAGTTAAATAAGCATTAAAATTGTATATGAATGATTATATAAGAAGCCATTAACTCTCGGTTCTTTTACTTATATCTTCTTTAGTGTAGCCTAGTACATTAACTTGCTTTCCACTAAATTTAATAAGTATTAATTATATTTCATAAGTTTATTTGCATGTAAATTAAATTTCTCCTTCTTGGGTTTTGCATGATTATATGGAAATCTAAAGACCCATGCCTTAATTTAAATTTACCTTTATTAAATTTAGCCCTCTATAATTTAATATTATATTTTTTCCCCTTCTAAATTTTTATTAGAGTGGATTGCTCAATTTCACATGTTGATGGCTTTTGACATCTAATCTAACAATATAAAGCTTTATGTTCTATTGAAGTAAATGAGACTAACTCTTAAATATTCTAAAATTTTAAAATATAATAAATATCTTGGTGCTACTCCCAAACCTCTAATTAATTACTATAACACAAGAACTCATGTCATATTCCCTGTAAGGGGTCCGCGACAATAAAACATCTTAGTTTTGCAGTGATGATAGGTAAAGTTTTCACATATGATTGATTTCATCACTCAGATGTTAAATATCAAAGTGTCCTGCCCACCTATCTCCAATATAAAGTACAAAATGTTTGAAAAAGTATGGACCTTAAGAAGTTTGCTTGGAATTCAGTAACCCTATTACAATTTGCACCGAACACAACATCGATGTTTTCTAACATTGTAGTTTATTACAATCTCATCTTAATTTGTTCTTGCACAACCAATTCCTATGTTGTTGTTCTCTCATACCATAACTATATACCTATTAGTTTAAAGCATAGCTATATACTCCAATGAATATGTAATGCCATGATTTTCCACAGTTTTGTACTATGTTTACCAAACAGAGTTTGTTATATTTTCCTAGAATAAAAATATCACAAGGGTCCATTTATTACAACAATTATTTTTAAATACTTTAAGAGCTTTGCCTATTAAATTCTAACACCACAAGGACATATTCAAGCACATACACAAAAGTAGAATATAATACTTTCCATAAGTACTTTTGAAACTTAACAAACCATATTGCATCTTCAAATGAAACACTAAACAAAAGACAAGGGAATTTTTATAACTTAATCTACTCAAAATTTAACAATATTTTCATTTCACAATAGTTATTTACTTATCAATTCCTATATATAGAATATATGGTTCATTGTAAATACAATTTACTTTTAACAATTCTACGACTAGTAGATAAGTCTGTTATAAGTTCTTGCTCTAATAAAACTATTGCAAATATATATTTTTAATATATTCCTCTATGTAATAATGGCACCCAATGGAGAATTGATCTTTATGCATAATTTTTACCATCATCGTCCATTTTAATTTGGCTCCAACATCTGGTCTCATGCTAAACTAAACATAGTAGTATGCAGCCATTGCTTATAATCTAAAAAAAAAGCCTTTACATGGCTTGCATGTTCCCTCACTACAGTCTATCCAATGGCTAAAAAGCTAATGTAGTTGTGCAGGATCACATTTGGCACAAATAATTTATGCATGCATGTTTCTAAATTCTTTTCTATTTATTTTTAAATATATATTACACTGAATTATCACTCCAAATGCAGGCAACAACCAACCATTTTCAAACAATATAACAATTTCCAGAACCACATAGACAAAGTAGAAAATGCTTATAGAAATCTACAATCATAATATTTTAATTTGCAACAACTAGTCATCTATTCTGACAACACAATACCCTTACGCATGTATATAGAAAAACAACACACATATAGCCAATACTCTTTTCCTTTCCAGAAACCTAAATTAACATATTTTTTCAAAAGGTAATCTAACAACAAGCAAGTATGAAATTGTGTGCATTAACAACCATCAATTGATCAAAACCAATATATGGTTCAAAATGAACAAAACAAACTTTTATGCACAACTAGATCACATGAAGTTATCATGTCACATTTTTTAATGCAAGAAATAAATCAAATAAATAGAGAGCAATTGGAATCCTCGACTTGTATCTCTTGCTCTCCAAACTAAAACCAGCTTATTTCTAGTATACACTCTACTCAGACATGCCTCATTTTTTTATTAACTCCTTGCACCATTGCCAAAAAATCTCCATTCCAAGATGTCAAAGGTGAGAGATAACCCTTCTCATTACTTCTCTTTTCTCCTTTCTTCGCTAACGATATCATGGGGTGGTTTCAATAATAATCATTATTGATTACTCATGGTTTTCTCCACTTCATGCAAATGTCTCCTCTCAAGATATGCATTTTTAACATTGTTATGCAAAAATAAATCATCTTTATTTAATTGTATTATTATTACTTCTGAGCTTACTATATATTTTATTTATTTATTTATTTCTCCTTCATAAACCTAAAGTGCTCATAGAAAAATTAAAACAACAAGGATCAAATGACTTATAAATCACTAATTGGATCCCATGCTCTTGGCATCTTCATTGCCAATAACAACTCATATATTAATTTTTAAAAGCAATATCTTCATAATGCAACTAAAGATAATTTTCACAATGTAAAACAAGCATCCTATATGATCCTATATGAAATGCAGTCCTGGTGAGCTTCCATGTACTCATGAACCATTCATCACTTCCCATTAACCTTTTCCATCGAACACATATACTTGGTCCTGTATGCACAAAATTTATCAATAGTACAACATTTTATAGGAAAATGTAAGTTAAAATCATTAATTTACTTGCTATCAAAAGTTGTGAGAGGAGGTTCATTACATACTCATCCACTAGAAACAAGCATTGTCCCTGTGTTTAATACATGGTTAAGAAAAAAAAGTTAAACACATACTTTTACATATTCATTCATATAACCATCAGTAAAATTCCATTCAAAAATCATACATAATGTAATCATATTCACTCATAACCTATCAATAATTCAAATTTTTTTGCACAATCCATTCACATAATGTTTTATTTGATATTCAATCATATATCCATGCATAAACCAAAATATACATCATCATATAAACAAATCTACTCTACTCAATAATCCAAAACATATACAAACTACTCTAATCAGTATCTAGTCACATATCCATATACATATATATACATCATCAAACCATATAAAATTTTACATACAACAAGATATCTCTATCACATATCTTGTATCTTTTCCAAATTCTTGCTCAATTTGAGTGCTACTTAACTGGAAAAATGCATTTTCCTATTGTAGATCATTTATCCAATCTAATAAATCATAATGATATTTTTTCATCATTGCAATGCACTCTTTCCTACTTGGAGCGTCAATGACATTGTTTTCCTTACTCTTAACATACTCAATGCCAAAATCATACTTAGCTAGAAACTCCATCCAATGTCATTGCCTAGAATTCAATAAGGGTTGAGTAAATATGTATCTTAAACTCTGGTGATCTATGTTTAGCTCAAGTGGTTTTCCTAGTAAATAGTTCCTCAAAATCTTAAGGGCATGTACAAAAACTACCAACTCCAAGTCATGGGTAGTATAATTCACTTCATACCTCTTAAGTTTTCTTGATTCTAGGGCAATGACCGCATCATATTAGGTCAAAACCCCTCATAAAAATTCAATTGATGCATCATTACATATTGTAAACTTCTTATTAAGATTAGGTAATTGCAAAATTTGTGTGGTTATCAATTCGCCTTTCATAATTTGAAAGGCCTCTTCACACTACTTTGTCCATTTAAAGATCTTCCTTTGAAGGTTTGTAATAGGTTGGAAATTTTTTTAGAAACCTCTAATAAACCACCTATAATAGCCTATGATCCCAATAAAACATTGCACCTCAGACATGTTAGTAGGTGTAGGCCAATCAACAATTGCTTCTATTTTCTTGGGATTGAATGAAATCCCCTCAGCAGAGATAATATGTCCCAAATACTATACTTGTGGAGTGTAGAATTCACACTTGGATAGTTTTCTGTATAACTAATTCTTTCTAAGAATCTCAAGTACAATTCTCATATGTTGATCATGTTCCTCCTTGTTTTTGGAATAGATCAATATGTTGTCAAGAAACACAAGCACAAACTGGTCCAACTACTCTCTAAAGATGCTATTCATGAGATTCATGAATGTGACTAGGATGTTAGTTAGCCCAAAGGGTAGGATTGTAAACTAAAAATGTTTGTACCTAGTTGTAAAATTTGTTTTAGAGGGGTTTTTAAAAATGTCGAGAGCTCGAGGAAGAGGGTTTCATGGTGGTCGAGGAGGTTGTGGTGTTTGCACAGGGGAACCCAATGAGGATTGTTTATTTGACAGGGTAGGAGACTCTACCCTCCATGTCCAATGTGAATGATCAAGGGAAAGGGTGTAGGTGCTAATGAAATAAAATACATTATTCTATTAAAAAAGGGTTGAAAATTTATTGAAGTTTGATGAAAATCATGATGAATCTATTTCGTAGAAACTAGGCACTAGAAAAGTCTACCTCCCCAATGGTAGTTGGTTGCGTCAGATAGATATTGCAAACATGAAGGATGGCAACGTGATGGGAGCCATTGTAATCACATGAGGGCAAGACAGTCCACTTAAGCGGAATAAATATGGGATTGATGGCACAAAAAGTGTGAATGCAATGAGATATGGAGCCGTGATTGAACTAGGTAGCCTATCCAAGAGGGATGACAAGGTGATCACCTCACAGAACCTGTTGCTAACCCAAAACCATATTATAGCACCTTCATCTGTAGAAAATTGAGCAAGGTATTCAATGGAAAGAAGCAAAATTTATTTGAAAAAGAAAGGACATGTGGAGAAAAGTACAAAACAACCCGCAGTGAAGGAAAATAATTTGAAATGGGGAGATCTAGAGGTCAAGGGAAAAACCAACACATATTTTGACATTGTCAGTAACTAGAAGGGTTCTTTTTCTTAGGTCAAGAGTTTCGACTCTAATATTTACCATCTTAATAGAGGGAATGAAGAGATAGATATGGGGATTGCATTGGATCACATTTATTCAGTAATGGCCGATGAAGATGAGGAATTTACCCTTAATGCAATAGATTTCGATGAATATAAAAATGTTAGGAGGGAGCTTGAATCAAAAGGGGCAATTCTGTTTTTCCTGAGAAAAGCTCCTTCTGAGATGAATTTTGGAAATTGGATCAGGTTGAACTGGGAAGCGAAGGGTTTACATGTGAAGTCATTTTGGGGTTTAGGAGGAAGATTCATTTCGATTTTATTTGAGATACCAGATACCACCAAACATGTACTATAATTTGGAACCTAGAATATTGCAGGTTCATTGGCCTTCGTTCATACTTGGCACCCTAACTTTGACCCTAGGGATGGTTTGAAATCACATTATCCTCTATGGATTGAATTCATAGCAATGAATTCGGAGCTCAGGTGCATGGTTAATTTGATAATGCAGAACTTTGGAAAAATTCTTCTGGATCCAGCGGGCAACAAAATGTTGAGATTTATTCCAAGGATTTGTGTGGAAGTAGACTTGAGTAAGAAACTTCCAAAGCATGTTAATATCATTACTTTGGATGGGGTGGTGATTCAAGGGATTAGATACTTGAACCTTCCCAATACATGTTTCGAGTGTCAATCGTTGGATCACATGATTCGAGATTGCCCTCATAGGAGGAAGAACCCAGAATAGGAGAATAATGTGGGTGGAAAAAATGAGATTGTGGGCAAAGAAAAAAATATTCCAGAACAGAAGAAAGAGGCTATGGAAGTTGAGGAGCGTTCTCCTTCTTCTGATAAGGAGGAACATAATGGTGAGAAATACTAGAAAATAGTTCAAAAAAGGAGAGACATTCGTAATTCTCTTGCCAAACCAAACAAATCCAGAAAGGGCACTAGTTCTTCTGCGAGGGATGATTCTCCGCATTCAGATAGAGTTACTGGTAGAAGTTCTTAGGACCACTTTGAAGGAGCTGGTATTTGGGAAGATTTGAAGGGCAAAATAGCAAGAGATGGAAGCTTGAAGGTTTCTACTAGGTATGAATATGGAAACAATAGGTTTCAGCTTCTTAACTCTATAGTTTCTCAATGAAGGTTGATATCATTTCTTGGAATGTCAGAGGGATGTCGATCCCAACTTGCAAAAGTTTAGTGGCTAAGTTTTCAAAGTCTGTTAGTGTATATGTTGTTTGTCTTTAGGAGGTGAAAGCCTCTGATTTTGATATTCAATGTTGCATGCATAACACGCATGGTCTGGTAGATGTGTTAGCGTATATATTTGTTAGTATATTTGTTATTACATTATTTTATTAATTAGGCTGAACTTGTTATTTGTTATAACAGGTTCTATTTCAGCCTCGGATGGTTTCGTAACCTCCGGGCTATTATAGTCCTGAAATTGTATTATTTAAACAATCCCGAACATGAATAAAATTGTTGTTTTATCTAACATGGTATCAGAGCTTGTGCTGAATTTTTTTACAGACGCTTGCTGGGACGTGCGACTGTAAATTGTAGACAGTTGCTGGAGGGATGCATTTTTTTCTGTGCTGGGAGGACACATTTTCTCTGTTCTGGGAGGATGCAATCGCAGACTGTAAATTGTAGACTATAATTTTTTTTCTTCTCTGCTGGGAAGGCCCGCGCGCAATCGCGCGACGTTCCACGAAGTTTTTTTTTTTTTTTAATTTATGCTGCACACAATCGTGCGGCGTCACAGCGAGATTACTTAAAAAAAAATTAGCGGACACTGTCCGCTTCCCCCCCCGCCCGTGATTTAAAAAAAAAAAAATCGCGGACACCGTCCGCTTTCCCCCACCCCCCCTCCCTCCCCCCCTTCCCCTCCCGTGTTGCCCCGCATCCACTGCGTAGCGCAGCAGCTGTGGCTTACGACTGCCCTGTGTGCACTACACACTTGCACGAGCGATCGCATGCACTCGCGCAGACGCGCGACAGCACGTGCTGCTACGCAGACGACGCAGCCGGCCGCGTGCACTGCGTAGCGCACAGCAGCCGCATGCACTGTACAGTAGCCGCATGCACTGCGTAGCACGTAGCAGCAGTGGCAGCGCCCCGCGTGTGCAACGCACAGTGCATAGCAGCCACGGCTAACTGCTACCCCATGTGCGCAACACGCAGCAGACGCACGAAGGAGGAGCTGCTTGCACAGCAACCGCGCGAAGGAGCTACTTACACAGCAGACTGCTTGCTGGAGAACGTTGCGGAGGAGGAGCTACGGCCAGGCGGCCGTGCTCGGGCAGGGGACTGGGGATCCTCCTCAAATACGAGGGGGCCCCTGATCCAAGCGGATCAGCCCGCTAGCTCACCTGGCAGTGAGCTATGCGGTAGGGCTTGGGGAGCCCTGAGGTTGCAGGTTCCAATCCTGCCGACCCCAAAATCAGGTATAAGTTTTTTTATTTAATTTTGATTAAAGTTTTATTTTTTTAATAATTAATATTTTATATTAATTAAATTGTTTCTTAATTATTTTTTAAAATTTAATTAGAAACTTATTTAATTAATTTTGAAATATTTTTATTAAAATATTAAATTTTACTTTTTTCAAAATTTATAAATTGCTAAAATACCATAAAAAGGGGGGGATAGAGAGAGTAATTTTTTTTTGAAAAATAGCAATTTGGAAAATTGTAAAAGGTGCATTTTCGGCTGCGCCCGACACCTAGTGAGTTATTCCTGTGGGCATTTTTTTTGTTGTATGTTGCATATTTATTTTTTGCACTATAACATTAAAAATTAAAATCAAATTCACTCCCTGAGTCCCCGAAATAATTAAAACCCATCCGTGCAATTTATTGCACTGTAGCGTTCGGTATTTGTGATACCTCTGGCTAGCACTTACAAGTAAAGCTATCGTGATTGTGCTACTGTATCCACCGCCTAATATAGCTGCTACAACGACGTTTGAGCTTGTTCTCTATAAATCATCGAGGAGAGATAAGTTTGCCATTTTGCATTTTTTTTACTCCATCCACTACCCTTAATCATTCTTGTGTTTAGGCGTAAATCTTGATGAAGTATTCTTCATAGTGTTTAGGGGAAGTTATGCCCCACGCATGAGAAGAATATTCTATGGTAGGTGCCATCAACAAGGCGATTCCCTTTCAGTACTACTTATGTTCCACATATCGTATGATCTCTAAAACTCACCTATAGTTTCCCTCATGTAAGGGCGGGTGATTTTTGTTGATCTTTCTAAATACCTATAGTTTCCCTCACGTAAGGGCGGGTATTTTGTATGGTATAATGGCCTAGAAAAAGGTATATCGAAATGGGGACCAATTGGTGTTATAAGGAACCTTCATCATGTCTGCAAAACTAATGACTGATTCTCATCAGTTGTTGAAAGGTCCTAATTACACACCATGGAAAAATAAGATGAAGGCCATCCTAGCAATGGATGATTTATGGGATGTTGTATTTGGAGCAACAACCAGACCTTCACCTGTTGCTGGTGCTATAGCTCCATCTAATGCTCAAAGAGACTTTGATAAGCTAGACAGTAAAGCAAAAGTGCTCATCTTGCTTACTGTGTCTGATGAATTCCAACCCCATATTGCTGACTGTGCAACTAGTAAAGCAGCATGGGATGCCCTTAATACTATATATGAGGGAAATAATGATTCCACCATTCTATTTCTTCAATCTCAATTACACAGTCTGAGCATGAAGTAGGGTGAGACAGTTGAATTCTTTCTTTGCAGAGTTTCCGAATTGAAAGCAAAGTTGAATTCTTTGGGAGAACCAGTTGAAGACAAGCTCCTTACTTCAGTTGTATTGAGAGCTTTACCTGATTCTTATCGGGTGTTGATTACTTCCCTTCATGTATCACAACGAAAATTTACTTTTGTAGAATTGCTAAATATGCTTCAAGAGGAGGAAGCACGCAAACTACAGATAGATGATTCTTCTAACACTGCTCTCTACATCAACAGGAAAGGGCAAAACCAGAAGCAGGGTAATTTTCACAAGGGAGGGAATTCACAAAAGGATTCAAAAGGGAAAGAAACTCAACAACCTCAACAGAAAAAGAGATATTGCAAGATCTATGACAAAGAAGGTCATGATACAAACAGATGTTGGCAGAAGAATAAACAATCAAAATAGAAAGGCCGAAACAAACCACAAAAGAACAAACAACAAGTGAATGTTGCTATTGAAGAATCTAACATGGATTCTGAGAGAGCTCACAAAGTTCTAATGACTACCACAGTGTCCAAGCAGACGGATCCTATATGGTATGTTGATTTTGGAGCCAGTAAGCACATGATTGGTGACAAATCATGGTTTTAGTCTTTTGAGGCCAAAGAGGCCAAACCTGTCACTATTGCTGATGATAAAACCTACAAGGTTCAGGGAGAAGGCACTATTTCAGTCACCCTTCCTGATGGCAAGTGTCAGATTGACAAAGTTCTCTATGTTCTAGGATTGGCAAACAATTTGTTGTCAGTCACACAAATTTCGGACAAAGATATGGTTGTGAACTTTAGTGTTGAGGGAGGCAAGAAGTGTTGTTCTATTACCAGGAGGGGTAATAACATTGAAACCGCTTCATATAAGCATGGCTTATTTGCCTTAGATACTATCTCTACTCCACATGTTGCCATGACAGTCTCTACAAAGGAGGAAAATTCCCTATGGCACAAGAGATATGGACATTTGAGTTCTGGTTACTTACTTGAGCTAAGTAAGTACGAGATGGTTAGGGGTCTTCCTTCCCTTTCTACCACTTTACCAGTTTGCTCTGACTGCTTGGTAGGAAAGCAACATAGAGTGCCTTTTGAAAAGAGCTCTACTAGAGCAAAGAAACCTCTGGAGTTGGTTCATACTGAACTGTGCGGTCCCTTCACTCCCAACAGTTGTGGGGGTAAGAGGTATTTTCAGTTATTTATGGATGATTACTCACAAAATATGTGGGTATTCTTTCTTCAACTGAAATCTGAAGCATTTGGCTTCTTTCAACAATTCAAGAAATCTGTTGAGAAGGAGTCAGGGACTTCTATAAAGACCCTCCGCTCAGATCGAGGGGGGGAGTTCACCTCTAAAGAATTTTTTGCATTCTTGAAAGAAAATGGGATCACAAGACAGTTAACTACTGCTTATACTCCTCAACAAAATGGAGTTGCTGAAAGGAGGAATCGTTCCATCATGGAAATGGTTCGTTGCATGCTCACACGAGCTAGACTTGAGCAACTATATTGGGTAGAAGATGTCACCACAGTAGTATATTTGTTGAATAGGGCACCCACAAAGGCCCTACAAGGAATGACTCCACAGGAAGCATGGAGTGGTAGGAAACCCTCCATTTCTCATCTACGCATTTTTGGGTGTAAAGCTTTCATGCACATACCAAAAGAGAAAAGGAAAAAGCTAGATGAGAAGTCATTGAAGTGTATTCTTCTTGGGTATGATGAGCACTCTAAGGGTTATCGTTTGATTGATCCCTTAACCAAGAAGATTCACATAAGTAGAGATGTTGTTTTTGATGAGGCTTTCACATCAGCAAACACATCAGATGTATACCTAGACCTTGTGGAAACTTAGGTTGTTAAATCTCCTTCATCAAATGTTGGAGGTTCTTCTGGATCTTCTTCAAAACCTAAGAAGAAAAATCCAAAGTGGTATACAAATACAATCAAAGACTCTAATCTATCTACTCCACCAGATTTGACTTTGGATAGTCCTCGTACTCGCAACATGGCTCGACAGGAGAAAGCTGCAACAGAGAATACTGGGGTTGATGATCTGTGTCAGTCTTTTGAAGAACTTTCTATAGATCCAACAAGAGATACAGAAGATATGGATATTGATAGTGATAAGGTGTTTATGTCTTCCATAGATGATCTTGAACCTGCATCAGTACAAGTTGCTCTTGGTGAGCCTTAGTGGAAGGTTGCTATGGATGCAGAGTATAAGTCTTTGATGAAAAACAAAACTTGGAAGCTTGTCGATCTGCCACATGGAAAGAAACCCATTGGCTACAAATGGGTGTATAAAGTCAAGTACAAAGTAGATGGAAAAATTGATAAGCATAAGGCCCATCTTGTTGCAAAGGGCTATGCTCAAAATGAAGGCATTGACTACAAGGAAAATTTTGCACCTACTGCTCGAATGACAACAATTCGAGTTATTTGTGCTATGGCATCATAGTTTGGATGGAAATTTCATCAAATAGATGTCAAAAGTGCATTTATAAATGGTGATCTCCAAGAAGAAGTCTATATGACTCAGCCAGAAGGATTTACAATGGAATGCCAACAACAGAAAGTTTGCAAATTGGTCAAATCCTTATATGGCCTGAAACAAGCTCCTCGAGCTTGGTATATAAAAATGGACAATCACCTCCTGTAGCATGGTTTTAAGAGATGTTTTTCCTGTCTCTTGGCACAGCAAGAAGCAATAGGTGGTTGCTATTTCATCAACAGAGGCAGAGTATCACGCTGCACGTGAAGCTGTGTGCGAAGTGATATGGTTGCGTCACATTCTGACAAGTATGGGTCATCCATCCAAATCTCCAATACACTTGTTTTGCAAAAATCAGGGTGTTCTGAACCTAGTCAAGAATCCAGTCCATCATGAAAGAACAAAACACATTGACACACAATGTCATTTCATTCGAGATGAAGTTTCGAGGCACCGAATTCAGCTTTAGCACATTCCCACCGATGCTCAAGTTGCAGAAATTTTCACTAAGGCACTTGCACGTGTCAAATTTGAATTGTTTCGCAGCTCTCTTTGTATTGCAAAATTATGTAATCAGGGGGGATGTTAGTATAGCTAATAGTTATATAATTACCAAAATAATGTAATAAGGGGGGATGTTAGCGTATATATTTGTTAGTATATTTGTTATTACATTATTTTATTAATTAGGCTGAACTTGTTATTTGTTATAACAGGTTCTATTTCAGCCTCGGATGGTTTCGTAACCTCCGGGATATTATAGTCCTAAAATTGTATTATTTAAACAATCCCGAACATGAATAAAGTTGCTATTTTATCTAACAATATGGTGGTGTTCTCCTCATACTCAGGGATCAGGGGGAACTATTTTGGCAGTGAGACCCTGGCTTGCCAATATTTTGTTAGGATGGGGTTTGAATCCATAAGGGAGGATTGTGTGGGCCACTTTTGTTGTCCTGGGTCAAGTTGTTGGCCTTTGTTCAGTGTACACCCCATACTATTCCAGTGGCATATCTCGTCTTTGGATTTGGATGCATGACTCTCTTCCTGAGGCCTTTTAGATCCTTGGAGGCAATTTCAACATGGTCAAATGGGATGGTGATCGATAGGGAGGAAGAGATAGCTACATCATGGGAGAAGAAAAATAAAGTTGGTCATAATTGAAAACTAGCTTGCAGGTTTTTGATATTAATTTCAAGCAAAACCATCTGGATGTTGGGGGCTGGTTTACTTTGTCTAACCATAGGGTTGGTCAAGATAGAATTTATGCATGGCTAGATCGATTCTATGTGGATCCTTTTTTCACATGTTCTAGTAGAGGTAAGAGTACCGTGGACATTGACCTTGATATTACAGGTTCAGATCATTTTCTAATTCACACTTGTGTTCATGTTGGAAAGCCTTTGGTGGATAAGAGAGAACTTCCTTTCAAACTCAATTTTTCTCATCTTGAATCAGAGGATTACCGAGAACTTATATACAAAGTGTGGAATTTAGATCCTAGACCCTTGTCCTCTGGTTGGATCAGCTAGTGGGAAACAATAGTTAAGAGGTTTGTTAAGTTTCTCAGAGGATGGGGGAGACTTATGGCCCGTAAAAGGAAAAGGAAGATGAAAATGTTGAGGCAAAAATTTTAGGAAGAGAGACGTGCTTTAAAAATTAATCCTTACAATGTCCTGCTTCAGGAAAAGGTTGCTTACTTTGAAGGAGAAGTTTGATAACTAGAATACTACATATGCAGAGGCGCTAAGGTTCATAGTAGACTCAATTGGATTAAAGAAGGGGATACTCCTTCCTAATTTTTTAATCATTTGAAGAAAAAGCATGCGAGTGAAAGAATTTTGTGTATTCAAAGGGAGGATGGGTCGGTCACCCAGGATGAGGAGGAGATAAGAAATAATTTTGTTAATCACTTTTTTTCGATCTTTACCACTTACACTACTGATAGTAATGTTGTTCAGGCTCGGGAGGATATTAGTAAATGCGTTCCTAAGAAGGTTACTTCATTTGAAAGTGATATTTTTTTTGTTGATTTTACTAAGGAGGAGCTCTTCAAGGCACTTCACAAAATGAAGAATGGGAAATCGCCTGGTCTAGATGGCTTACCAGTTGAATTTTACAAGAGCTTGTGGTTTTGCATTGGAACTGCTTATGCTAGAATTATTAATGAAGTGTTTGAATGTGTTGGCTTTTCTGTGGGGCTAAACCAGAGTGTCATTAAACATATTACCAAAGGAGCTAATAAGGATAGAATCAATGGATGTATTCCAATTACTCTTTTGAACATCTCATATAAGATTGCTACTAAAGCCCTTGTAATGCGTATGGAAAATATTGTTGCTCGTGTTGTTAGGAGTGAGCAGACTGGTTTCGTCAAGGGAATATTTATCCTTGATACTGTATTATCTATGTGGGAGGCTATGGATTGGGCTGAGGAATCAGGGCAATAAAGCCTTTTTTTTTAATATTGATTTTGACAAGGTGTATGAAAGAGTGGATTGGTACTTTATTCTAAGTATGCTTGGATAGCTAGGATTTGGAGTTAAGGCTATTAAGAATATCGAGACCCTTTTTTCTTTTGCCTCTTCTAGAGTTTTTGTTAATGGTAAATTATATTCAAATATTCAGTTGTTTAGATCTATTATACAAGGGTGTCCTCTTGTGCCTTTACTCTTTGTGTTATCAACAAATAATTTGGGTTACTTTTTAGAACAAATAATTCATGTTGGTTGCCTTCGTGGAATTTCCCTTCTCGACTGTCAATTGATTAACAGTAATTTTTTGGATGAATCTTTCTTCTCTGTTCAGTTAGATAAGGAGTCTATTTGTGAACTACAAATGGGGCTTTCTAAGTTTTGTGCTGCTTTTGGAGCTGTAATTATTTTTTTTGAAAAATTTGAAAAAACTTATATTAAAACAAAGATCAATTACAATATGGGGAGAGACTCTTCCCAGCTGAAGTCAGAGAGAACACAATCTTACAATAGTAGAAGAATATTTACAATGGAGCCAAATCTCCTGAACCATTAACTAGCTAGCAGGGGGGTCGAGATGGATAGTTGATGTAACTTGTCACAAAATCGTGACACTATTCTTCTCCTTAGGATGCGAAAATGCAACATGTCATGATATCACGACACCTTTCCCCTATGGCCACGAAAAAGCAACATGTCGCGATATCACAACATTTTTCTCCTTTGGCCACGAAAATTCAACATGTCACGATATCGCGACACTTTTCTCCTTTGGGCATGAAAATGCAACATGTCGCGATATCGCGACACTTTTTCTCTCTTGGCCGCGATGAAGCAACATGTTGCGATATCACGACAATTAATCTCTTTCGTCCGTGACAGAGCAACATGTTGCGATATCACGACACTTTTTCTCTCTTGGCAGGTTTGGAGCTGTAATTAGTGAAGCCAAATCTAAATTTTGGATAATTGACACGGATGATATTTTGGAGGGCATTCATACCAGTTGGCACCATGTTAAATATGGTGAAATTATGTGGTATTTGGGCATTCCGTTTGGCAGGCATGGTGCTTTGAAGGACATGTGGGAATGGTGCCTGGAGAAATTCAACAAAAAAATTCAGTAATGGAATTCTAAATGGCTTTCCTTCATAGGTAAACTTACAGTTGTTAGTAAAATTTTACAAGCCTGTCATGTGTACTATTCAGCATGTTGGCTTCCTAATTATTCTCAATATGGGAGGTTAGAGTGCAGTATCAAGAATTTATTGTGGTCTAAGGTAGACAACTCTAGGAGGGTCCCCCTTATTTCCTAGAAATACTATAGTACTGCTAAGGATGATGGTGGTTTAGGATTGATTGATATTAGAACTCAAGGAAGAGTGCTTGCAAAAAAATGGATTCCAAGATGTTTAGAGGGTGATAAAATGTGGTAGAAAATGTTACGATTTTGGCTTTCTTCTGTTGTGTAGGTTGATGGGTTTCGGTATAGCTTCCACATAGAATATATTGTTGGCCATCCCTCCAAGTTCAAAGTCAGGGTCAACATTTTAGTCCAACGCATTTTGGAATCTTGTAAGGTGGTCTATAGTGTCCTGCATTGGGATTATATGGATGTCGGGAGGGGTTTATCTCTTATCTCCAAGTCCATTTGTCTTTGGAAATAGAATGGTCAATATTCTCTTGATTCTCCCCAATTTTAGTGTAGAATATTATACAAGAAGGGTATCTTTAAGTGGAGCCATCTATGGGATAGTCAGCATAGTCAGTGTATTCCTTGGTAGCAATTTCAAAACTAGTTCAAAATCAAGGCCTCTGATAAGTTTGTTGTTCAACAGATATAGGATCTTATTCCTGTGGAACAACATTATAAGCTTTCTAATGGTCTCCCAGGGCCTATTTGGAGGGATTGGAGATGGAATTATAATAATCATATTTGGTGTTATAAGTCCTCGAATATTTACAAGACTTTAGCACCTCGATTCAGTTTGGGAGATATTTTGAACAAGAGATGGGGTATTTAGTGCCCTTCTAAGAAATTGAAGAAAATATTGTCTAAAGTGTGGAAATTTAGAACCTCCATGCATCTTAGGGTGTTTTCTTGGATGGTTATTATGCAGGGATTACAGAGTAGTGTGAGGTTGGCCAAGTGGTTGCTGATTTCTGGACAATGTGTGCATTGCAATCGATCGAAAATGATTAAGAAAATATTATGGGATTGCTCATGGGCGAAAAGATTTTGTAATGATCTCAAGTGGTTGTATGATGATATTCTCCAACAAGGCATTTGGTGGCAATTGGTATTGTTCGGGGATCACCCCAATTGCTCTTTTTTGAGAGTCCTCTGTTGGCATATTATTAGATTATCTATTTTGTTTATAATTTGGAAAGATAGATGTGCCTTAGTCTTTAATCATGATGTAGTGCCTGTTAGTACTGTTAGTAGTAGAGTGTCTAAGTTGGTTTCTGAGCAAATTGCTGCATTCAAAGTTGATCTTCTTAGAGATTGTGATCGTGTTGATAAAATCTTGAGATCAGAATGTTTTCTGTTACTAAGAACTTTAATGTAAGTGAGCTCTGTGCTCACTTATCTGCCTTATGTAATTCTCTATTCATTGATTAATAAGAAGTATTATTTCAATAAAAAAAAATTGTTTTAGAAGTGTATTATTCTCAAATCCTTAATTGATGATAACTATACCTTAAGTAAATCTTTGATAAGATGGTTACTCCCTTCAACTGATCAAAAAGATCATAAATTATAGGTAATAAGTACCTATTTTTTATAGTAACCTTATTTAGCATTCAATAATATATGCAATCCTAAAGGTATCATATTTCTTCTTAAAAAACAATATAGGAGCTCCCCATGGTGACACACTAGGCTTGATTAGCCCTTTCCCCAACAAATATTGAAGTTGCATCTTGAGATCTTGTAGATCAATAGGATTTATTCTATATGGTGCTTTAGCAATGGTGCAGCTCTAGGTAATAGATCAATAGAAAAATCAAATTCTCTTTGAGGAGGTAACCCTAGAAGGTCCTCTAAAAACACATCCTTGAATTCTCCCAAGATAGGATTCTTTTGGAAGAGGTTAGATTCCACTTCAATCTCTTCTTTCTTATTCATTTTAACTAGAAAAACCATTCCTTTATTCCTAATGGATTTCTTTATTTGCATTGTAGTCATTAAATGTGGCTTAATTGTTCCACAATAACAATGAGTTCTAGTTATTGGATTAGATTCATCCATAAAATTCACCCATATTTCCTAAAAATTTATAATATCCTTATGGGATTTTAACCACTCAACAGCAAGAATGATGTCAAAGGTATGCAAAGGTGCCACATATAAATATTAATTAGTTTTTTCTTGAGTAAAAATGATATGAGGATCAAATATACATTGAATGAATTGGTGAGTTTTACGTAAACCGTACTCTACCTTCCAACCATTAGCCAAAAAACTATGTCTTTCAGGTATTTCCCTCACTAATCTAGTGGAAATAAAACTAGCACTCAATCCACTATCTATCAAAATATGCACATCCTTATCATAAATTTTACCATTTAACAAGAAAGGAGTAACTTGACCATCAAGTACAAGACTACCTATCACCACAAATATCCTTTGGGTGGCTTCTTCTAGGGATTTATGGTGAAGATCAACTCTATGGGAAACTTGTTGGCATAATGAGCTCCTTGGAATCTATAACATCTGCTTGGAGGATCTCTATTTACCCTATTATTGTTCTCATTACTGAATTAATACATAATTTCCTTAGAGTTATTCTAATCTATTGGTCTTTGATCATTCCTTCTAGGGTACCCCTTATCATCTTTCCTGAACCTATTGCCTTGGAAATTATTTCTATTTCTAATTTCTTTTCTATTTTGATCTCCTCCTTTAGGTTTCTTACTCTAATCCTTGTCCTATTTTATAAAGACAGTGCTCGTCTGTTTCCTAAGCTCTTCTTCATCACTTCTAGACTAATTTTGATAATTAAAGTATGTCTTTTTGGTCTCTTGGTTAGCTTCCTCCTTTCAAGCTAAAGTAGGAATATCTACAAGGTTATGCATATTCACCGCTTTCTTGATTTTGGGATGTAGTTCCAAAATGAATTTTTGAACTTTCATCTCTTCATTGTTCTCATACTAGGTTGCATATTTTAGTAATTGAACATATTTTTGATGATAATCCTAAACTGTCATGGTTTCTTGTTGTAGGTTTGTGAATTCTCCAAAATTTTCCACATAATACTTCTTAGTTAGGAATTTATTTTTGAATTATTTATCAAAAACTTCCCATTTGACATCTATAGCTTCAACACTCAAACCTCTCTTAAAGGTTTTACACTAATCTAGGGCCACTTTGACCATGTTCATAACATCCAATATGGTTTAGATTCTTATGATAAAACCACCAAGGAAAAGTATAACTCCAATTTATTCATCTAATCTATACTGCATCGCCGCCACCTTTTCCATTAAATTGGGAAATTACAACCTTCTTTATATCCTTAGCCAACTCCACACACACTCTGGACCTACCAAAACTAGACCATGTAGGCTCACTAGATACTTTCTCTATCCAACCTACATTTCCCTATCACTGGTTAAGTCCTCTATAAAATTCCATTGTTGGACTATCAAATCCTATTGTTGGGCCATGTGATTTTTTTGTTGGGCCATTTTTTCTCTTTTCTAATCCATATGATTTTGTAATAGTTGCACTACCTATGCTAAATTTACTTCCTCCCTACAAAGTTTATTTAATGGAGGTTCATTCACTTGCTTCATCCTTCTTTCCCTTTGAGGACCTTCTCTTTTGTTCCCTGTTCGTGGTCCTCTTGGATTTTGTCTTATGATGGCTTCCTCTTGCCCACATCCCATGGGATCCTCAGAAGTTCCACCTTGCAACATATGTGCCATAAGACCTATAGGGAAAAGAAGCAAGTTAATTTTTTAGCTTTAAATTTAATCAAAAATTTATTTTAATCAAAGTCCTACAACTTAAGATCTCTTCTTCTATGATACCATATGTAACAACCCAAGTCTACTCACCTGGTTGTACCATAAATAAACAAGCTAAGACTTTTTCACAAGGTTTTTTTTTTTGTTTTATTTTATGGTTTAACCCTAAGAGTGCTTTCATGTTCACAATAAATTTGTTTCACCTGTTGATTTATTAACATGAAGATTGAATAGTACAAGCACATCATACCACTTTTGGATTTTAATACTATTGTAGACAACCACCCAAGTGGAGAAGAATGGCCATATCCCATAAAGGTGTTATTTTGTGAATTTGACTTATCTCATTTATCATATTCTTGTTATTGCATGAGGGTCAATCCATAGCTAGGGTTATCCTCTAGGGTCCATAACACCTAGAGGGTGTACACATACTTCCACATCCCTTATCATATTGATACTTCGACTAACTAATCGACTTGTTCCAATAGTGTATGTAAGAGGGTTAGTGTATGTTACTATTTTCAAAAAATTATTTGTTCATCCAAAATTATCATTTTTAGTAATTACTATTTTTGACAAATTATTTTTTCATAAAAAATTGCTATTTTTAGTTATTTTTATTTTCGGCAAATTATTTTTTCGTCAAAATTTGTCATTTTTAGTAATTAAGATTTTTGGCTAATTATTTTTTCATCAAAAATAGTCATTTTTAATAATAACAAATTATTTTAAAACTTCTAAAATAAAATCCTCTAAAATATAGGCTCATGCATCAACGTTGAAGTCTCAAGTTGTTCGAAGATACATTGAGATACACGAAGTCTCAAGATACTCGAAGATACGTTGAGCCACAAACAATGCTATTGCATTGGAATAACATTGAAGTTATAATGTGATATAATCAAATTTACTATTGTATTGGAATAACCAACATTAACCAAGCATTAATAATTTTTAAAGCAAGCTCATTTCAAAGTATTATAATTGAAGAATATTTTCATATTTGCAAATAACCAAGTAGAAGATATAAGGTTGTCAATATTGGTAAAATCAGATTTATTTGTAAATACAATTATCATTATTTTCTAATATTCCAAAAGTAGGAAGTCGTAAGGCTTACTACACCAAACCATATATAATTAAAATTTAGAAAATTAAATCATTGAATAGAGAAGCAAATATATTGCTTACATATAGAGTTTGAATTAATTGATAACACTTGTCTCATACTCATAGTAAGAAGAAAAAAATAAATCCAACTATAAAAACTCCATTAGAGCACACTTCATTACGAGAGATAAAGAAAAATTGAAAGTTGATTATTATGCTCAAAACATTACAAAATCAACTCAAGAGGTGAACTAATTATTTCTAATATCTTCATCAAAGTCTATAGCATATTCTAAATTACTTGGGAGATATAAGGAAGCCTAAAAAAACTTAAATATAAGAATGGTTTTATCAAATTAGGGAACTATAAGGATGTCTACCTCAAAGAATACAGTGGACAATGGTATGAACAACACTATTAGAAATAAAAGAGCAAGTGTCATAAAAATTGGAATCATGAACTTACTTATAAATTCTGATGGAGACTTAGACTCTACCTCAAAAAAAATCATAGTGAAGCTTTAGAGGATAACATTGAAACCATGAAATATTATCTGCATACTCAACTGAAGAACACATGCTTATACTGAGAGAATGGGGTGAACAATATAATACCAACTTTTACTTTTATTTCCCAATATAATAAATTTCAATATCAATAGAAGTAATCAAAGCAATGCATAAATCATCACACACAATAGAGACACCAATTTAACGTGGTTCACCCAATGTGGGCTACTCCATGAAGAAAATATTTCACTAATATTTTCTCAACAAATCTCTTGGGAATCCTTACCTATTACAATATTTATGGACCTTTATCCAAAGAAGAAACCAATCCCCTAATGCCCTGCTTTGTGGATCTCTATCCATAGGAGAACTTTTTCCCCATTTTTTGGTTCGTGGAACTTGACCCAAGAGAAATTTTTCTCCTCATATGGTTCATGGATATATCTCCACAGAAGAACTCTATCTTCCCAAATACTTCATGGATCACACTCCATAGGATAAATCTTTCCCCTTTGCTCTTGTTCATGGAACTCTATCCACAGGAAACACCAGTATTCTCTACTCTTATTGATGACCTTCTAGAAGACTATTGTCCCCACTACACTAGCATGTAGATATCTCTACAGAAGACCTATATACTCACTTAGAAGACCTCTATCCTCACTAATCTTGCTAATGAATATCTATCCACTGGAGACTACTATCCTTTGCTCTATCACCTCAAAATATTACTCTCAACTATATCTCAAATATACATTAAATATTGTTCTTGATCTAATACAAATATTCTCTAACTTTGTCTCGGGTCTAGCACAAATCTTCTCACTAATTTGCACAAAACTCTGTCCTCAAATATGTCATCAAGAATTAACACAAATATTGATTCAATCACAATCAACTCTGCTTATATTTTCCCCAAGCCTTAAAACAAATCTTGAACAAATTAATAAATCAACTCTACTCACAATGTTATCTCAAGTCTTCACCAAGACTTACCTCAATTCTGCCTACAAGTATTTACTAAGACTTGCGTTAAATCTATCTACAAGTCTTTACCAAGACTTACCTCAAATCTGCCTACAAGTCTTCACCAAGACTTACCTCAAATTTATCTACAAGTCTTCACTAAGACTTACCTCAAATCTTCCTACAAGTCCTCTCAAGAACTTGGTCAATCTGCTATCAAGTCTTCACAAAGACTTACCTCAAATATACCTACAATATTTCACAAAATCTTGCTTAAAATTGTCCTTAAGATTTAACAAAAGCTTACTCAAAACTATCCTTAAGCTTAACAAAAGCTTACTCAAATATGTCCAAATACATGCTCAAAACAGCTCACATTATATGCTCAATTAAAATCAAATCTTGCACACAATGCTATCAATTGCTTTGTCTAATCTTCAAAGTAATTCCTTAACTTGAAGCAGTTTAGACATATTCTATTCAAAATTCATTTAACCTCTGGAACATATAGAGAATTATGTATTCTATCAAAGAATAGATATGTTCTACTAAATAATTAAGTCTATCACTTTCACAAATTTTATTTCTAATGTTTGCACATTCACTTTCAATATCACTCAAAACTAATGCTCAACCAACTTCACTCAATCATTCACTCAATGAAACACAACTTGCTTACAAATGAATAATACAAGATTATACTGAGGGGGGGGGGTGAACAGTATAAGACCACTTTTTATATTTCTTTCCCAATCAATATTATGCAATATATTAATGGCAATATCAATAGTAGTAATAAAAGCAATGCAAAAATCACCACACATAATAGAGACACCAATTTAACGTGGTTCACCCAATGTGGGATACTCCACGAAAAAAATATTTCACTAAAATTTTCTCAACAAATCTCTTGGGAAACCTTTCTTTTTTTAATATTTATGGACCTATTTCCAAAGGAGACATCAATCCCCTAATCAAGTTTATGGATCTCTATCCATAGGAGAAATCCTTCTCCTTTGCTATGAATGGTTATCTTCTAGAAGAATTGTTGCCTCCAATACACTAGCTTATGGATCTCTATCTATTGAAGACTCATGCCCTCACTCAGAATACTACCCTAGCTAATGGACCTCTATCCATTGGAGGCTATTGTCATCTATACTATGTCACCTCCAAAGCTTACTCTCAAATCTATTTTAAATTTACACTAAACATAGTCCTTCGATATAACACAAATATACTCAATATCTATCTCTAATTTGCACTAAATATAGTCCTTCAATCTAGCACAAATCTACTCAATATATGTCTCTGATCTACACTAAACATAGTCCTTCGATCTAGCACAAATATTCTCAATATTTATCTTTGATCTACACTAAACACAGTCCTTCAATCTAGCACAAATATGCTCAATATCTATCTCTGATCTGCACTAAACATAGTCCTTAAGTATATTACAAATCTACTCAATAGTTATCTTTGATATAGCACAAACCTATCCTTAAATATACACCAAAATATATTCTCAAATTTGTCCTCAAGCCTTAACACAAATCTTGAATTAGTCACAAACCAACTCTGCTAGATCTTCCCCAAACCTTAACTCAAGGTTTAAACAAATCAATCAATCAACTTTGCTCACAAGTCTTCTCAAAGACTTACCTCAAATTTGTCCACAAGTCCTCTCTAAAACTTGCTTAAAATTCTGTCAAGTCTTCACCAAGGCTTACCTCAAATATGCTCAACAAGTCCTCACTAGAACTTGTCCAATCTTCATAAAAAGTATTCACCAAGAATTATATCAACTCTGCTCAAAAAGTCCTAACTAGAACTTGTCCAATCGGTTCAACAAGTCTTTACCAAGACTTTCCTAATCTGCTCAACAAGTCTTCCTCAAATCTGCATTGTAAGCTTCCATAAAAGCTTACTCAACTCAACTCAATCTATCACAAAAACCTCTTCAATCACACCAACAAGTTTCACACCGAATATTGTTCAATATCATAGAAACATATAGAGAATTGTTAGAGACTCAATATGCTTCACACTCACAACAATTCTCAATAACTTTCAATATTTATTTTTACTACTGAAACATATAGAGAATTGTTAGAGACTAAATATGATTCACACTCACAACAATGCTCAATCACTTTTTATATTTCTTTTATCTCAATCCAGAAATAAAGAACAATTTGTTTCATGGAACTTGAACTATCACTTCAACACTTCCAATCAACTAGGCTCAATAAACTCCATTTAATCAATCATTCAATGAAACACTCATTTTTTACAAACCCTAGTCCAAGCATATGAACACTCACTCAATTATTTCCAACAATTCTTATCAAATAATCTTCACATAACAATGATATTCATGATATTTCACAAACTCTAATCATGCACATGAAGGTTCACTCAATATTTCCAAAAATTCTTATCAAACAAGGTTTCTATCATCAACCTTTATTCCAAAAAAACCTTCAACCATCAATATTGGATATCTCAAAACCAAACTCAACAATGTTTATCAAACAATCCTTTTCACTCCAAATTAGCATTCACAACATCGAATCCAACAATATTTTACTCACAAGGAAGATGTACCCATACATTTTATTTTTATGGAGATATGTCTTCAAAACCTATCTTAACCACAATCAAATTTTCCTTACCAACACTAGGGTTACGTTACCACAACCTATCTCAAGATTTCCACAAAATAATTTTTTCAAAGACTATTTTTCATACAAAATAAAAAATTCTTTTTTACACCTTATAATATCCGAACTCACAATATTCAACTCAATAATTTCACCATAACACAACACTTAACAATTTTATTTGCACACATTATAATATCCAAACTCACAATATTCAACTCGACAATTTTATTAAAAAACATGCATAGCAAAATACTTATACACCTTATAATATCCACACCTTATAAATTTCAATCACCAAAAATCAAAATAAAATATTTTAATTTTTATTTACCTTATAACTCCCCTAAGCTCTTAACATTCACAATAATCTCAAAGCACTCAAATTTCAACACCAAATAAAATCAAATGGCATACCTTTTGTTTGTTCTACCCATAAAAGAAAACTTCGATGGATTTGACCACGTGACCTTTGCACTCCTAATGCCCTAGCTCCAAGCTAGGCCACCAAGTGGGCTATGCATCCACATAAAACACAACACACACGCTATCCTACAAAATTTGTTGCCTCACAAAAATGCCAAACAAATCAAATTACGGGCTCTTCCTCTAAAATTTTGATTGCATGGATCGAACCGCAATCTCCTCCATGTAAACCTAACACTCTCCCAACTACCATCTGCGTTATCACCTTCGGTGGGATGCCAAATGTCTACTCAACCTTTGTTGTTTTGTTTCCCTCCAAACTCTTTTAAATTTCACTTTGCCTTCCTCTTAGACATAGTGCTCGATGTTTCTCTTTTCACATTCGAAGGTATGATTAAGACTTTGGGAAATGGAAATCATTTCCTATATAAATACACATTCACCTTTTGATTTCTCACATTGGCCCTTTTTCAAATTTAAAAATTCAAATTTAATTTTTAAATATTAAATTTAAAAACCTTTGCCTCCTTTATTAATTTAAATATTTTAATTTAAATTAAATATTTAAAAATTGCTCATGGAAATTTTCAATTTGGACTTCATTTTTCTTCACCTTGTTATTTGGTCTGAAATATTATAATAATAAAATATTATTATTTAATTTAAACTTGCTTCTCATTTCTCGGGTTTTCATCCTTTGGGCCCTTTTTAGGCATATAATATTAAAAATAAATATTATATCCTATTCCTTTCCAAGACCTTCTTACTTTTGGAAAAAACACTTGATGTCCTTAATGACGGTGACATTAAACCAATATTCCTTTGAAATCAATGACAACAAAACTCCTCAAAATTTCCAACAATATCCCCCTTTGTCATTGATGGCAACCCATTTATTTTTACCATTCCTTTTTATTTTTCAAAATTTGCTTTCCTTGAGAAACTGCTCCCCCTGACTGAATGCTCTCCCCCTAACTCAAATCTCTCCCCCTTTGTCATCAATGGCAAAGGGTCACCTTTGGGAATCGGGGCCAAGAATGATTTTCTTAGCTTAGCTCCTCCCCCACCTCCTCTTGAGGTGATTAATTCTAGGGTGGGAGTATTTCTACTGCCATTGTACATTGATATTTACCTTTGTCCACTTTCTTCCTCAACTAATTCTTCTGATTCCTCTGACTATTCCTATTCCTGCTTGTATCTGGAACTTTTGCTCTACACCACTTTTTTGTATGCCCATAATTATTACACTTATAACACTTAATATTTTTATTCCTTAAAGGTGCAAATATCTTGGGGTTTCTCCTAGTGAAACCATATCCATTCATGTCATGAATCCTGTAATTTACTGCCTTGTGACCAAACTGATTACAAGAGTAGCAATACCCTTGAAAAAGTTATCTATTTTTGAAACTTCCATATTCCTATCTTTCATGTTTCTTGCACTGTGTAGCCTTGTACCCAAACCTGTGACATGAGAAGCATCGTCCATTGAAACTACCTTGCCTTGACCCCATTGGTCTCATAGTTTATTTTACCTTGTAATAGTTCTTGTTCCATCTATTCCTCATTTGCGCATTGTTCCTTTCCTTGTTGAAATTTCTATTGTCCAACTCATCATCAGAAGTTTCATTTTATCTTACACTCTCTTCTTCTGAAGCTTATTTTTCTTCTAAGCTTGAGATTGACTCCTCTCCTTGTTTCTTTTGTACCTGTTCAAAACCAAGTCCTATTTTGTTTGACAAAGATCTTTGTACTTTGATAATCTTATCCAAGTTATTTGAGCTTCTTCCAAACCTGTGTAACCTATCCTTAGACTCTTTTACTTCTTTCCTTAGTAGAGCTACC
This sequence comes from Wollemia nobilis, assembly GCA_028583015.1. Classification (NCBI taxonomy): domain Eukaryota; kingdom Viridiplantae; phylum Streptophyta; class Pinopsida; order Araucariales; family Araucariaceae; genus Wollemia; species Wollemia nobilis. The sequence continues at coordinate 9,227,458 of JAQPPZ010002937.1, read as the reverse complement.
TCATGCTCTAACATTTCACATTCTAAAACATTTGCTTCTAACTTATCTTTGAATCTTCTTGTCTTAGCTATTGAGTTGGTTATATCATATATAAGCTTTCCTTTCTCTTGATCACATTATTGGAATTTAATGTTGAGTTTCGATTTTTGCTTTCTTACCTCCCTTAATGCATCAAGGGCATGAATAAGCTCACCCTAAATATCAACTTCGCCTTTCACTAATTCTTCCTCTATTTTTTTGCCTTTGGTATCATCTTAATTCCTTTTTGACTTGTCTTCTATAGGATCACCTGCTTCTTCCTCTAATGCCAAGAGTATATTCTCTTTTGGTCCTTCAAGTGTATATTCATATTCATCATCACTAAAAATGAATCCATTCCTTGTACAACTATCTTCAAGATGACCAAATTTACCACATATAAAACACTTGAGGATTATTGATGACCTTTTATTAACAACTTCCTTTTATTTTTTTAGAAATATAACTTCATCTTTATCATTATATGAGGAACTGTCATCATTATAACTTGAGCTCTTACCTGCCTTGTCTGCATAGAAACTCTTCTTATGCCTTTGGAAAAACTTCTTTCCTTGTGTACTTTGTTCATCCCTATTTTTCTTTTGGTACTTGTGATTTCCTATTTCCATGTTCTTATGATCCTATTTTTCTTCATCATTACTATCTCTTGCCTCTGGAAAATCAGATGCATAGTGACCATATTTTACATAATTGAAATATCTAACTAATTTAGTACCTTTATACTTTCTTGAGTCCTTGTTCCTTCTGCCATAGTTTGATTCTTCATCATTATATGACTCATTGTTTGAATATGACTTATTAACCTTAGTATTATTATTGGCTTTAAATGCTGCTTCTTTCTGAGGAATAGATTCCTCTTTTTTTCTTATCTCAAATACTATGAGAATTCCATGTAATTCATCCCTTGTTAAAAGATCAATATATTTTATTTCACTGCTCTGCTAGACAGGAATCCATGGTCTTGGATAAATTAATATATAAGAAGACCTCCCTTCCAATCACTTATTTAGGTATTCCCATAAATATTCAAAGGCAAAAAAATAAATATTGGAATTGGTTGTTGGACAAAGTCGAGAGGAAAATTGGAAAGTGGACCAACAAGTGGCTTTCTTCTAGGGGGTAGAATCACCTTGGTAAAATTAGTCCTTGAAGCTATTTCTATTTATGTTTCTTTCATTTTGAATATCCCAAAGGCTTTTCTTCAAGAATTGGATCAAATCGGTCATCGTTTCCTTTAGATTTGTACTAAGGAGAAAAGAAAATGGGCCTTGGTGAAATGGGATACTTTATGTCTTCCTAAGAGTGAATGGGGGTTAGGATTCTGATATTCTATTAATAACAACAAAGCTTTAGCTGCTAAATTATATTGGAGGATGTTGCATAACCCCAATGCTCTTTGGGCCAATAATATTCATGCTAAATATGCTGATAACAAAAGTCCTGAAGACCTTGTTCACTATCAACTTCCTACCAAAGGTTCTCCTATTTTAGCAGTTCTTAATACTAGTGAGGATTTTATAAAGAAAAAATTATTTTGGATCATTCATAATGGTCAACAGGTAAATTTTTGGATAGATTCTTGGGATGGTCAGAAGCCTTTGATAACTCAGTTTCCTGATTGGAGGCCTTGGATGGAGGAGCTTCACCGAGCTAATTGGATAAAGGTGGCTAATTACTATCGGTACCATACTTGTAAGTCAAAGGTTGGTAGATATTGGCTCCCTATTGAGTACTGGCCTATTCAAATACCAGAAAGGCAAATACAAGATATCCAAGGCATCCTTCATATGATATCCCTCTCTTGGTCCCATGAAAAAGATTGTTTTGGTTGGAACAACACTACTAAGGGTGAGTATTCAGTTGCTCAAGGTTATTTGACCTTATGCCATAATAATCCCAACCATTCTTCTGAAATATTTTCTCGATTGTGGGTTCAAAATCTTTGGCCTAAGGTGAGGTTCTTTAATTGGATTTTATTGCATTGTATGGTGCTTACTAGTGAGCAACTTATAAAGCATGGTTTTCATGGCCCTTTTAGATGTGAAATGTGTGAAGAGAATGTTGAAACTCTCAACCATATTTTTATTGAGTGTACTTTAGCCTATGAGCTATGGAGGAGAATGACCACTTTACTTGGCTTATAGTGGTCCAATTTTTTTACTTTTGAACAACTTTGGAGGGATTGGCCTAATCAAAAGGGTGTTGATCATTTTATTAGGCAGTTAGTTTGGATGGGTTCTACCATTCTTCTTTGGAATATTTAGAATGAAAGGAACAACCAAATTTTTAATAAAGATAGGAAGGATATTCACTATTTTTGACAAAAGACCATAGCCAACTTAGTTGAATAAGTTCATCAACTCCTTAATCACCCCCAAAATTCCCACCAAATATGGGATCAAGTGATGCAAATATTGAAGATTAAATCTTCTAAGGACAACCAACTTAAAGAGAATGTGAGTATTAGTAAGATGGATAGGAAAAAAAATTGGAAACATCCTCCTAAGGATTTTGGAAAAGTCAATACTGATGGAGCCTCTAGAGGGAACCCTAGAAAAGCCAGTGTGGGAGAAATTAGTAGACTTTCATATGGCTCCCTGGTTTTTACTTTTGTTGAGAATTTGGGTATTCTTTCTAATAACCTTGTTGAGGGGTATGGTATCCTCAGATGCCTTTAGGAGGCTACTAAGGTTGGATGGTAAAAGGTGTTAGTTGAGTCTGACTCTCAAATTATGATTAATCTCTTCAAGACTCTTTCTAAGAATCATAAGGTGGATTGGAGAATAAAAAGAATTATTGAGAAGATTCAGTTAATCCAGATGGGATTTTTGAAATTTGATTACAATCATGTGGTCAGAGATCAAAATAAGAGTGTTGATGCTTTAGCTAATTGGGCTTTGGACAAATGTGATCTTACTTGTTATGGCCACCCTCCTAGATGGTGGGCTTCTCAAATTATGGAAGCTCTTCTTTCTATCATTTCTTTGGATGGCTCCAATTCGAAGGTACCTAGTTTCTTCTTGCTTTTTTTTTTGCTTCTCTTTGGTTCATTCAATTTTTTTTAGTTCCCTAGCTCATTCTATTCTTTATTTTGTTTCCTCTGTTGATTCTTGCCTTAATAGTCTTCTAGTCTAGATAGGTCATTGTTATGTTCAATTTTTTTTTTTTTTTTTTTTTAAGGTGGGTGGGTTCTTTTGTTTTGTTTTTTTTGTGTGTTCTTTGTGTTGTTTTTTGTTGTTTTATGTTATATATATATATATATATATATATATATATATATATATATATATATATATATATATATATATATATATATATATATATGTGTGTGTGTGTGTGTGTGTGTGTGTGTGTGTGTGTGTTTTTTGTTATTGTTCTTGGGTTTCTCTTTGTTTGTGTTAGTTCATGTTTTTATGTGTGAGTGTTTTATATATTTTTTGTTTTTGTTTATTTTCTGATGTTGGTTGTTTTTTATTTTTATTTTTTTTATTTTTTATGGTTTTGGTTGTGTTTATTTTTCATGTTTTTTTTTTGGGTTATGTCTTTGTAGTGTTCTGTTGTTTTTGTCTTGTTTGTGTTTTTTTATGTGGTTGTATTTTTCTATGTGGTTCGTGTTGTGGTTTATTTTATCTTATTGTGCGTGTTTGGTTGTGCTTTTGTTTTTGACACACTCAAGGAGCATGTTTTTTATTTTATTTTATTATTTTTGTTGTTATTTACTTATTTTTAAATTGGTCTTGTGTGTTTGTTTGCTCTTTGATTATGTCAAAGGTGGTAGGCCAGGTCCGAGTCCTAGGCATTTTTGGCAGAATGGATACCCCTACCTCCTTGGTTCTTACTCGAAAGTGGCATCCCTTTTGGGATGTTTTCCACAAAAAAAAAAATATCAATATATTTTGACTCTTCTATTGTTGAAATATTTTCACTAAACCTTTTTGGAAGTGACCTTAGAATATTATCACATACATCAGGTTCTTGAACTTCAAGCCCAAGTCCTTGCATGGAGTTAACAACCTCATCTACATGCAGTAGATATTCTACAATGTTTTGTTCATCCTTAATTTTTAGGTCTTCAAATGCTCTCTTGAAGTTTTACAAATTTACTCTTTTGACCTTTTTATCTACTTCATATATGTCTTGCAAATTATCCCAAATTTCCTTTACTGATTTGTAATGCATAATATTGATAAACTATGTTTCACGCAAGCCTTTTTGAATTTCATTTATTTATTTTGAATTGTAATGATGTATAAGCTTACCATATTTGTCTGTAGGTGGAGTTGTTGGTGGTGTGTATCCATTTTCAACTGCTTCCCATATTTCATTTCCAATTGTCTTTAAATGAAACTTCTCCCTTGTGCTCCAAAGTATATAATTATTACCATTGAACAATGGTGCTGAATTTCCTGAAGATCCATTCTGAGAATCCATATGTATTATTGTAAGCTTTTCCTTCAACCTATTAAATTCTTTCGAAGGAACCCACTTTGATACCAATTGAAGAACACAAGCTTATACTAAGAGGAGGGTGAACAGTATAATACCACTTTTTACTTTTCTTTCCCAATAAATATTATGCAATATATCAATGCCAATATCAACAACAGTAATCAAAGTAATGAAAAAATCACCACACACAATAGAGACACCAATTTAATGTGGTTCACCCAATGTGAGCTACTCCACAGAGAAAATATTTTAATAAAATTTTCTCAACAAATCTCTTGGGAAATATTCCTCTATTATAATGTTTATGGACCTCTGTCCAAAGGAGACACCAATCCATGTGGATATATATCCATAGGAGAACTCCTTCTCCTCTGCTTTATATGGTGATATTGTAGAAGAATTGGTGCCTCCACTGCACTGGCTTATGGATATCTATCCAGTGAAGACTCCTACCCTCACTCAAAAGACATGTCTTCACTACCCTAGCTAGTGGACCTCTATCCATTGGAGACTATTGTCCTCTATACTATGTCACCTCCAAATCTTACTCAGATTTGTTTTAAATCTACACTAAACACGATCCTTCGGTCTAGCACAAATCTACTCAATATTTGTCTCTGGTATGTACTAAACACAATCCTTTAGTATAGCACAAATTTGCTCAATATCTATCTTTGATCTGCACTAAACATAGTCCTTCAGTATAGCACAAATCTACTCAATTTTTGTCTCTGATATACACTAAAAATAGTCCTTTGATGTAGCACAAATCTACTCAATATATATCTCTAATATGCACTAAACACGGTCCTTTAGTATAGCAAAAATGTTCTCAATATCTATCTTTGATCTGGCACAAACCTGTCCTCAAATCTGCACCAAATGTTTTCCTCAAATCTATCCTCAAGCCTAAACACAAATCTTGAGTCAATCACAAATCAACTCTACTAGATCTGCCCCAAACCTTAACTCAAGGTTTGAAAAAAATAATCAATCCACTCTACTCACAAGTCTTCTCAAATAATTACCTCAAATTTATCCATAATTCCTCTTTAGAACTTGCTTAAACTGCTCTTAATTCTTCAACAAGACTTACCTCAAATCTTCTCAATAAGTCCTCACTAGAACTTGTCCAATCTGCTCAACAATTCTTCACCAAGACTTATGTCAAATCTACTCAACAAGTCCCCACTAGAACTTATCCAATATGCTCTATAATTCTTTACCAAGATTTACCCAATCTATAGACATAAAAAAAGCACCAATATTATTATGTGACGACAAATGCTGATCGCATTGACACACACAACCCCCAGGGCAGCCCCTAGAGGTTAAAAAGTGGTCCTAACCACTCCCAAAAGTAGTTTGGAAGGTAAAAGGTCAATTTTGTACTTTTTGGCACTTTTCTCCCTACTCGTCCCACCCTAGTATGATTACAAACTGGTATTCTTCCCACCCAGGGACAATTATCAGCATTCACCCTAGGGTGAGGTGAATAGAAGGTTTGACTGGCAAAAAAAGTCAAACCTTCACAAGTCCGCTGGTTAACTACAGCTTTAGGCCATCCAATTGTGAGGAAAAACTTCAAATCAAGGAGATAGAATTTAGTCATGCATGTCTTTGATTTTGGAGGCTTCATGCAAGGAGACTCTAAATCAGGGAATAATATTTTTCCCAAAATAGGACATGCAACTCCAGTGGCGCCCTCGCATGCGCATTCAAACAGAGAGACCCTAGGTCTATAAATTGGTGAGTGTTCTCACCCAAAAAAGAGAGAGAGAGAAGTAGAATTTTGAGCAATGAAGTGTTGTTGTTTTACATCCACACACACACCTTTTGATTTGTGTTTTTCACATCCTTGATCTCTTTTGGAAGGGAAGTCATAGGGTGGTTATTGGAAGCGCAAATCCGGAGCCCAAACCCAAAAATTTTGCCACAATATCCCACCAAATTTTTCAAAAACACCCCATAAGAGGTTTTGTACCCATACCAAGTGGATTGGTGCCAAAACAGAGTCCCAAACAATGGGCGTCCTGCCCACGGGCGCCCCCAAACTGTCGTAGTCCTAATCGCCTTGCCCTAGAGTGATTTGAAATATGTGGTAGATTTCTTTGATTTTTATTTTTCATATAATTCTATATTGTTTACATATGCTTTCATTTAAATTTCATGTGATTCTAACATGTTTTGATCATGTTTTTATCATTTCCCGCTTTCACTAACATGCATATAGCGCCATCATATTCTAGGTGATGGAGGCCAAATTAGGAAAATATGACCTTCTGGGTCTTCCCAAAATACCCCCAGTCAGCTAACCCCAACTTTGCAGGTGATTTGGAGCTTCCCAATTGCAAAATTTGGGACTGTGCTTTTTGACACTTTATTGCAGGTCTATTTGTCCTGCCCTGGAGCGAATACAAATCTGTGGTGAATTTTTTGACTATTCCATTTGCAGTGTCTTCTTGGTGATGTTTTGATGCCCCTATAAAGTTTTTAGTTCATTTGGATCTATTTCAGTTATCGTTTTATTCATATTTTGCATATGCTAGTTGAAGGCATGGGGATTGCATGTTTTATTTTATCTATAGGTGCTATTGACTATTTTATATTTTTTTGAATGTAGGATCTGGAAATTATAGGAGCATAATGGAGTCAATACTCATCAACGCAAGTTGCGGCAATGTTTGGTTCACCCATTTTACATGTGGGCACGTGGAAGAAGGAATAGCATCCATGGGTGTAACAAGAACACATTTAACGCTCCTAGCCCCTGAAAATGGAGGAGACGGATTGTAACCAAGTTCTAAATCATATTAATAAAAAGGGTGGTCTTCTATATTGGCTTTTTATTTGGTTTTGATTCTTTTATTCTCCTTTCTTTTCATGCACTTTCAATTCATAGGGTTTAGAGTTATCTTTTGTTTCGTTTACATTGCATCTTGGCTTTTTCTTTTTGTTTCCTTATCCTCATGCTTTCAGTGTCAATAATGGTGGGACATCTGTCCCTTGATTTTAATATTAAATTTTTGATAAAAAGTTACTTGTTTTTGCTTGTAGGTACCAAGTTTTCAAACATTGGACTGTTGTTCGTTCCAGTCTATGACGATTATAGAGCTAGAATTCATCTTACCTAGGGACGAATGGGAATTTGCCTCACCCTATGATGAATATTGTTATGTTATTCATTTTTTCCAGGGATGAATAGCTTTCTGTGTAATTTCAAAACAAAAATTTAGAGGCATATGATTTAGGCAGAGACGAGGTAGGGGTCTTAAACACCTTCTGTCATTTTTAGCTTTATGTTTTTTGTTTTCTGGTTATTTGCTTGCATAGGAGAGTTTGAATGCTTATTTTATTCATTTATGCAAATTAAAAATAACCCCACACACCATGTGGTAATTTAAATGACAAGGAGTTTATCGTAAAACCCCAACCCTTGAGTAAGACAAACGATGGATTTCATCACCACCTTGGCTTGAGATATTGCATACATAACCTTGATTGCGACTATTGCTAGACATAAATCCTGACGAAAGCTGACCAAGTGTAGCTAGGGTGATTCCTAGTGCATGAGGATAATTCTTCTATGGTAGGTGTCATAAACAGAGTGATTCCCCTTCCGTACCACCTATGTTCCACGTACCATCTGCTCTCACGTACCAATAGTTTCCCTCACGTAAGGGCGGGTATATAGAGAGGTTGGTATATTGGTTTGGCAATGGTATATCAAAGGGGTGACCATTTTTGGGAGTCATAAGAGCCATCATATTGCATTTAAACATTCTTTACAAAATCTTTCAAAACAAAAATCAAAACACACTAAACCATATTTAGGGCACACTTTTAATCTTTAAACAAGATAATCATTGCTTTGATTATGTGTTTCCCTTCTATTTAGTGTAGCATAAAAATCATAAAAAGAGATAAAAATCTACGCATCTTGTAAGAAAACATCTCCATGGTGTACACCCGTAGCCAAGCCCAATCACGGGTAGGAGCTGCAGAGAGTGCACAAAGGGGGACAAGTCGCCCCTGATATAGTCCTGAGGACTTGGTCATCCCGTCTTGGTGGCCTAACACACAAGATAATCCACATCATGCCAATACAGAATAGGACTATAGAGGCACCTCTTTGAGGGGCACCCCCACTCAGCATAGAACTTTTCAAGATGAGGACCTACATGTGGCACTCAACATAGAAAGGAGGTCTCCCTTAGACGCTCATTATGACTAGCCTAGTGATGAAGTGCTAGAGCAACATAGGGTCCACAAGGGGGGCCACATGATTTCGTCATCCCTCCTTTACCCCTTATTACTATTAGAAACACTAGACAAAATCTAGAGCACAAGGCTCTCTAGGTAGGGCAAGCCAATTCTCCCTACACCCTTCACACATATGAAAGGGAGTACGAGGAAGACCACCATGTTCCTCAAGAGCAGTACATAGTGTGGGAGCAATGCACCTCCACACCTGCTATGTATCAGGATCACCCATTGCGGCCAGAGCCTCAAGTGAATACCGCTAACCTCAATAGAGGAAAGCAACCCATAGGGGTATCGGATCACCACAACCGAGATAGACATGTAGGAGAGGCATCTAGGATTCCTAAACACGAGACGATGAAACAAATTGACTTGGCATTTTCTAGACATGTCGCTTGCCAAGCACAAATTACGTAGCTCAGGCAAGACAAACAACAGTTAGATCATCTGTACCACCTTAGAAAAGAGCACATTCAACGTCAAACAATTGAATTGCTTCATAACAATGTTCTTGAGAAGGTCCCAACCCCTCGCATGCATAAAGTAGAAGTGTATGAGAGGCACAACCCCTTGGTGTGAGACAGGTCCCTGTGACCTTACCAAGTGCTACCTCCAAGACCTCCTAGACCTGAGTAGGAGGCCACTCTCAAGAACAACGATGGGTACCCTCCGTGGGGACCCACCCATGGTCATAGGTCTCATCTAGAAAATCCTAAAGAAGCCTATGAGGAGTATGAGCAAGAAGAAGAGCGGGCCAAAATGCCCTGCCAAGGTAGAGGGGCTGCTATTAGGCCACCCCTCTATAGGCCTCAAGTTTCCCACAACCCACAATGATAGAAAACTAAGGAGGAAGAGATCAAATACTCCTATGCATATAAAGTGCTGCTAGAGTGCTTAGATTCTATGGAGACCAAGAATTCTGGGCCCCAAAATCCCACTTTACACCAACTCTGCAGTCACCTTGTGCATCCGTCAGTGTCGACACCCCCATACCCTGAACACTTTAAACTACCCTAGTTGGCACTCTTTAGAGGGGAGGAGGATGCCCAAGAGCACGTGACTCGATTCCTAAGACAATGCTTTGGCATTTAGGACAATGATACTTTGTTTCTAAGAACATTTATAACCACATTCACAAGCCCTACCTCATATTGGTTCACTCAGTTTCCAAAACATAGCATCAGTAACTTGGATGGGCTAGTGGACATGTTCCTCGAATGCTTCGCCTTCAACACCAAGAAAATGGTGTCACTAAGTGACCTAGCTAGCCTCAAGAAGTATGAGGAAGAGACCATGGCGGCATATGGGAACCGGTGGAGGACATTGCTTTCAAAGTTGCCCTACCTCCCTCCCATGTTCGACCTGATCCAAATGTTATCAAAGAGCTATTTGAGATAAATCTCTGTGCTATTGCAACTATAGCAATATGCCATTCTTGAGGAAGCTCTGGTGCAAGCTAGAATCATTGAGGAGATCAAGATACAGGATGGCGATATTGCCAAGCCAAGGAAGAAAGAATGGTCTAAAAACACCAAAATAGGTACCACGCAACAAAAACCTGCTGTGGTCAATCAGGTTGCTGTAAATGTCCCTAAGCCTGCAAAAGCAACACAGCCCCAAAAGACTAACTATCATGCAGTGCCTGTTAAAAATTATGACAGAGGAAATCAGAGGCAAGAACAAAATCAGTAGTGTCACCCTAGGCGATAGTTCACACCTTACACAGTGGTGAACTTGATCAACCTGCCAGAGATTCAAACCATAGACCCCAATGCACCAAATCCTAAGGGGTATAGGGAGGACTTGTACTGTAGGTTCCACAGATGGAAGGGACATGACCTTAATGCATGTTGGAAGTTTAAAGGCTTGGTGCAAGACCTAATCAACAACAAGATGTTGGCAGTGGACAACCCCGTAGCACCAAACAACCAACATATGGGAGTCTTTAGAGACCCCCTGCCTGCCCATGATGCACAGGAAAAACCCCTTCAAAATCAATGAGGTGCAACATAATTGCCCCATGCAGGGGTATGTAGGGATGATAAGCATAGTGACTAGGAACAAGAGGTACCCAGGAGCTACCCTCGCGATGGCCACAAGAGAGGTTCCATCGACATCACAACCTCAACAACACCCTACGCAACCTCCCCCGCCTAGACCAGTGGCCATGATTCGGACTAGACTTACCCAAAGTCTAAGGACCACGTTGGCTAGGCTCTCCATATACGAGCTCATTCAACAATCATTGCCCCATCGAGAGGCTCTAATGGAGATATTAAAAGCCATTGAGCTACAGCCCCATGAAGCAAACACTTTCAACAACTTTGTGGGACATGTAAAAAAATGTACAGAACCAGTCATCACCTTTAGAGAAGATGAATTGAAATCGATGGATTGTTGATGTGGTGGATCCACCCCTGCATGTCATTGTGTGGGTCAACGGGATTCCGTATAAGAGAGTGTTGGTGGACACTGGCTCATCCAGTAATATAATTACAACAACAACATTGAAACATCTAAAGTTGCCAACATCTCACATTGTGGCCTCCACCTATACTCTTCAAGCATTCAATGATGCAATATGCTCGACGGTGGGCACAATTGTCCTACCCATCCAAGTGGGAAAAAATACTATTCATACATTGTGCCACATCTTGGAAGGTGATATGGTCTATAATATCTTGTTGGGCCGGCCTTAGATCAGGGACATGAAGTGTGTCCCTTCTATAGCTCATCAATGCTTAAAGTACACATTTGAAGGACAGGTGCATGTAGTCCCGACAAAATTAGAGCCCTTCAAGTACTGCAATACAGTGCAATTCATGCTGCAATCGACCCTTCCATCAATGCATTTTGATTTTTAGTTGAATCCATCTAAACAGGGTCTAATTCCATAGGCATCCCCGTGGACAAGTTCATCAAATCCCTAGTCGGGTTCATCTTCCTCATCTGGTCCTTCACCAACGATGCCACCTATGGTGGCCACATTGAAGGACAATGGAAAGAAACCCCTAGAAGAGGAACCACCCCTAGTATCAACCATTTCTATCGAAGAGATGCCTAGCAGAATGGAAGTCGAGACGCCTGGTTCACCCTACATGGAGTGGACTCTGGAAGAACTCCCATTCACTCCCCGTCGACCGCAAACGATCACTGTTGAGATGGCCAACATGGGCCTAGGGGAGTATATAGTACAAAAAATTGTAGCAACACCCGCACTTGAGTCCATGCAGGACATGGGGAGACCTTGCCTTTCCATCGACACTGTGGTTCCTCTAGGCTACCCACCCAATTAGAAAAACTTTGTTTATGGGGGCCTTGATAATGGCATTGAACCTTACATGCAAGAGGACAAAGATGAAGAACCCTTTGCTAAGGACATCAACTATTTGTCCAACCCAGACTTCGCATTGTGATATCTTGAACAATGCAATTGGCATGGATATGTTTTGGGCAGGTATGAGCAAGGAGTGTGTGTTCTTTGCCAACCGACATATCAAATGTCGTATGATAAGTTAGGATTAGGGTTCAACCACCCCTTGACCCTGGAGATCTTGGTAGAGAACATGTAAGGCCTAGGGATAGGCAACAAGGATGGGTTGGCATTAGATCCATATGCCAATCCTAACACAACATATACATTGGGGGATTATCACCCATTGCTAACAACCAACCTTGTTGACCTTAACAATCCTTTCCCTTCGGTCAAAAAGGGATAAATTTTGAGGACTCACCTACAAGAGGGATATAGACAAGACCAAGCAGGGTCTTCAGAAGACGAGTCAGAGTACGAGGTAGCGCCTTGGTATCCTTTCAAATTTGATAACAATCATTCACAAGTGACCCCCATAGATGATTATCAAGAGAGCTTCCTGATAATGTTTCCTTTAAATGCTCCAATTGAGCATATGCCACCTCAAGAGAATCAGGTCCCCCCATAAAGAGTGAAACAACCCCGATGGGACCACATTAATTTGCTTGAGCAAGATGAGCCTCATATGTCACAAATGGCTGTTGGAGCTAATGAAGGCCTTTGGATCTCTGACAATGATTATGAAGATGAAACTGAGATGGCCTATCTCAATCATATGCTATAGTAGCAATATCCCTTGGACATAGATGACATGTTTGAACAACTACACATAGGACCAATACATAGGTGGCACCTCAACCAGGCATAGTTATAGCAATTACCGTACCCACCACTCCAGGTATAGAGAGAACATCTTTCGCCTGGAGACCCTATAGAGCCATCAGTTCCTCGGGAAGACCTTGTCCTCTTATCCGCACATAGGGCCAATCCATTTGTGCCAGTACCCACAGAGCCAGATATGAAGCACAAAGATCATCTAGGATGTCCGAGTAGCCACACCCGCGATAATGGAGACAAAAATCATTTCATCAACATGATCTCCATTGATTTAACCACCCCCATCCATAATCCAGTCGACCCAACATGGTCATTGCATCTAGACCTAGATGCTATAGACTGGGATCACGCTGACACACCACCATCCCCATAAGAGTATTGGCCTTGTGGTGGGATGTTCCATTTCACCCTCGGAAAGACTTAGGATGTCTTCCATGCTGAAGAGGAACCCAATTTTTTGAACGACAATATAAATTGAGCAAACAATATCCACTTAATCCCAACTCCATACCAGTTGGAGGATGGGTCACACATGTCGGTCGTGAAGAACACAAGCTTATAATGAGAGGGGGGTGAACAGTATAAGACCTCTTTTTACTTTTTCCTTTTTACTTCAAAATAGTAAAGCAATATACCCAAAGCAATATCAAAGCAATGCACAATATCATCCACAAAGTGACACCAATTTTAACATGGTTCACCCAGAATGGTTGGGCTACGCCCACAAAACTTTTCTCTAAAATTTATCTCAAAGTTCTTTGGGAAACCTTCCCAATTACAATGTTTATGAGCCTCGGCCCAAAGGAGATACCTTCCCCCAATCTAAATTTATGAGCCTCTGCTCAAGGGAGATACCTTCCCCTCTATCTAAATTTATGAGCCTCTGCTCAAAGGAGATACTTCCCCTCTGCTCTGGATATGATCCCTCAGAAGATCAACTATCTCTACCTCTTGCCAGCACGTGGAACTCCTTTCCACTGAAGACCTCCTATCCTCAATGCTTAGCATAAGAGACCTCTCGCCTTCTATGATCACGTCCACAAGCAGCTCGGCAACTCTGTACCAAACACAATCAGTCGATCTAGTACAAGTCTTCCTCTATCTGTCAGATCTGTCCAACACTTGAACAAATCAATCCTCTACACACAAGCCTTCTCAAAGACTTGCCAAATATGTCCTCAGGTTCTTCTCAAAGAACCAATGCTCCTTTGTCCTCAAGTTCTCTGATAGAACTCTCAAAAACTAGCTCACAAGTCCTCTGCTAGGACCTATCCAAATCCGTTCACAAGTCCCCATCGGAACCTGTCCAAAATTGCTCACAAGTCCCCATCGAAACCTGTCAAAAACCTTAGTAAGCTCACCAAGAAAAACTTGCTTAGCATGAACCCACAAAGAGAATTTTTAGAGACCAAATGTGATTCATCAACCTCATAGAAGCATAAAGAGAATTGTTATAGACTCAAAATTTTCTATACTTAACTCCCAATATCAATCTCAACTCAATTTCAATCTCAAAGGAATAAGATAGATGTAGTATACTTTTCTCAAGAACATGAAACACAACCCAACAATTGCCAACCATGCAATATCTCATATAACAATGATACTCATGTTCTTTCCACAACCAATATCTTTGCTCAACCAATTAGGGCTTTAACAACAATGCTTATAGACAAGGTTTAACCAACATCATTCAACTCAACATTAACCTTGAAGCATTCAACCAATCACTACATGAAAAGGAAACTAGTACACATCCTTTTCCCTCCAAAGATATTTGAACAAAATAACCACCAACACAATATCACCAAATGCAAAGAATAACTTGCTCAAATCAACTCAATGGAGTAAGCCGAATATCATGAATCAAGTAAAACAATAACTTGATCAAACAACCTCTATGGAAGCAACTCAACCATCAAACTCAAAACAGCCAACCAAGGGTTCCACCAACTCAATGCAAGTAGCTAGACTCACAAATATAAACCCTAGTACACAAAGATTCCACTATCTCAAACCAAAAATTATGCATTCACCAAAAACTCTCCTTAAGGATAACAATGCATAAGTAGTCTTCAACAAACCAGAAAATAGGATTTACACCCAACCAAAAGAAAACCTAGTTGAAAACCTTTTCACTCCAACCTTATTTCAGAAAAACATACACCAATCATACTCATAAGAAAAATGTGCCCATACCCTTTTTAAAGATGAATAAGTCCTTGAAAATCTACCACAATTAATAATTTTGATCTTCCCTAAAAATTATTAACCCAACATTGGCATGTCAAAATAACTCAACCACCATGGCAATTATTTCCCCTTTAATTTTCAATCCGACTATAGAAAAAATATTAAGCTTGCATTCATTATACCTCCTAAAGCTAACTTTATAAAACCTTAGCAAGCAAAATATTAAAATTTAATTGCCACTCTTTCTACAAAAATTGGAGCGCATACCTTTGGTAAATATCCCACTAATTTCGGAGTGCATACACTACCCTCAAAAGGGTCTTCGGTGATTCGAACCGTCGATCACCATGCTACTAAGTCCTTTGGCCATGTCGCGTGGGCTAGGAGAGCCCATGTGAGGGAGAAGGGAATTCTCCATTCTTATCACCGTGTGCGCCTCCTCCTTGGCGCCAAGACCAACCCGTCACACCTTTGACCACGCAATGATTGTCTTCCTCCTTTGATGGCGCAGGGGCTTCGATGTCGAACTCTTCGCCAAACATAAATGAATTCATTTGCCTCATTTTATATGCACTTTGATGCATTTCCAAACACGTCGGCTAAATTCAAAAAGTAATTTCAAATTTAATCGAAATTGCTTTCTAAAGGGTTTAAAAACCCTTAAGATAAATTAAAAATAATTTCTCCCTTAATTAATTAAATAATTAAATAATTAAAACCTTGAAGGGTTTTAAATAATAATTAAATAAATAATAAATAGAACCTCCATTGGTTTTAATAAAAACCATTTAACTTGGTTTTAATGAAAAACCCTTGCCAATGGAATCTCTCCGGATTCTCTTGGAATCTTCCACATTTGAAGCCAACACATCCTCTTAACATTAATGCCATTTCCTTTTGACATCAATGACAACTCATAGACAAGAAGCTAGGATCTCAAACCCAAAATTGCCAACAGGTCGAGGAAACGACTGACGTAGACATCAACTCAGATCCAATGAATTTGCAAATCATCAAGTTAGGGGTAAGTCTATCCCTCGAATAGCAAGATGACTACATTGCCATTCTCAAAGAGAAGAAGGAGGTTTTTGCATGGTCCTACAAAGACATGTCGAGGCTAGATCCATAGCTAGTAACACATAATCTAATGCTTGATCTGACAGTCAAGCCAGTAAAGCAAAAACTACGTAATATGCATCCAACAGTATCCTTAATGGTAAAATATGAGCTACAAAAGCTATTGGATGCATAGTTTGTCATCTGCATGGATTACCCACCATGGTTGTCTAACATGGTGCCCATCAAAAATCTCGATGGGAGGATTCACATATGCATCGATTTTTGAGATCTAAATAAAGAGAGTCCCAAGGATGATTTCCCCTTGCCTAGCATCGATGCATTGATAGACACTACAACAGGCCATGAAATGCTTTCCCTCATGGATGGTTTCTCGGGATACAATCAGATTCGTATCAATTTCGAGGACCAACTAAAAATAGCGTTCACAATGCCTTGGGGGACATTTTGTTATAAGGTCATGCCTTTTGGCCTTAAAAATTCTAGCGCCACCTACCAATGTGCCATGACATACATCTTCCATGATCACATGCACAAAACTTTGGAATATTTACATGGATGATTTGTTGGCAAAATCTCTTTTGCTCCCAGATCATCTCGATGACTTAAGCAAGATCCTCGATCACCTCATTGAACATAAAGTCAGACTAAAACCCAAGAAGTGCATATTTGGCATCATATCTAGAAAGCTCTTGGGTTTCATAGTCTCCAAACAAGCAATCGAGGTGGATCCAAACAAAGTCAAGGAAATCCTTGAAATGATTCCCCCAACTACCATCAAGCAGCTCAGAAGCTTGTAGGGGAAGGTCGCGTAAATAAAGCACTTCATAGCATAGCTATATGACAAGTGCCGACCCATGAATAAATTATTACATAAGGGGTAGCATTTCATTGGGATGACAAGTGCCAGTCAGCATTTGACGACATCAAACAATACTTGGCTTTACCGCTAGTATTGGCACCACATAGACCAGGAGTGTCATTCTACTTATATATCTCAACTACTGAGGTGGCACTGGGCACCATGCTATCCCAGAAAAATGAACTACACAAAGAATAGGCTACTTACTATCTTAGCCGCACCCTAGTCAGTTATGAACTTAACTATGCATACATTGAGAAGCTCTGCTTGGTAGTGGTGTTTGCTACCAAAAAGCTATGCCACTACATGCTCAGCAATATGACGTATGTTGTGTCTAAGGAGAATCCATTGCGATACATGATGAGTCGTACTTATCATAGTATTCGTATGGAAAAATGGATCATGTTGTTGATGGAGTTTGACATAGAATTCATTGGACAGAAATTCATGAAAGGTCAATTCATCACCGATGAACTAGCAAAAGTTCCTCTTGAATACGATCAGCCTCTGACCATAGAACTACCAGATGATGGAGTCTTCCATGTTTCAGAATTGCCATATTCTAATGAGCCTAAGTCACAGGCCGACATGACCCTATTCTTCAATGGTTCTAAATGTGAGCAAGGAGGTGGTACGAGAATTGTATTCTTCATACCACAAGGGGCTCCAATGCCTCTATCATTTAAATTAGACATCCCGTGCACCAAAAACAATGCAAAATATGAAGCCTTGCTCATAGGTCTTCAAACAACAATCACCATGAACATTAAACATTTAAACATATTTGGTGATTCGTTGTTAATTGTCAATCAAGTAAAGGGGGTATTCCAATGTAAATGCCCAGTTCTACAGGCCTACAAAGCCCTTGTGGACAAATTCCTGGCACAACTTGAATGGTATGACATCGAGGCACTCCCTCGATCATCGAATCATTTTGCGGATACTATGGCCTCCTTGGGGTCACTAATATCGCAAGACCCTTCCGGTGAAATGACGACCATTCAGGTCAAAACATTATCACAATCCATGATGGAGCAAGAAAGCTCTGACCTAATGCTAGGAATCCACCTGATCCAGATTGAACCATCTCAGGATAGGTTCTCTCGAATCCATGATTGTCTGACTCAAGCCAACTAGGGGTCCTTGTTCTCCCTGACCCCTCTTAATAGCAACACAACACTTTTTTTACAAGTTCTTTTCTACTCTACTTTTGCTAGGGATGAAATTCAAGAGGGATTGGTTGTTCATACCATCGAGGTTTCTGATCAGCAGGATTGGTACACACCCATAAGGGATTACCTCAAGTTAGGTAACCTCCCACTTGGATTGACACAAGCCACAAAAAGATCATTTAAACAAAAAGTGGCAAAACATGTCTTGCTAGGAGACATTTTGTATCATCAGAGCTATGAAGGAATCCTCCTCCCTTACTTAGACCAGTAGGAGTCCGCTTGGGCGATCACCCAAGCCCACGATGGTACATGTGGTGGCCACTTCAATGGTATGGCCATCACAAAGCGCATTCTTCGCATGGGCTATTATTGGCCATATTTAGAGCGAGATTGTTTTGCATATGTAAAGAAATATGTGAAGTGTCAACACCATACCCATTTGACACACGTACCTTCTCAGGCCTTGCAACCGATTCAATCGACTTGGCCTTTTTTGTAGTGGGGCTTTGATATAATCGAAAAGATCTCCCCTGCATCATCGGGTTGTCACGCGTTAATCATAACGACCATAGAGTACTTAACCAAGTGGGTGGAAGTAATTTTGCTGACCTCTACAATTGGGCCCCACATTACAAAGTTTATTTTACATAACATCATGTCATTTTGGTATTCCATCCAAGATCATCTCGGATAATGGGACGTCATTCAAGAATAAATATGTGCATGCTTTGACAACAAAGTACAAAATTTAGCATAGTTTTTCAACACCCTATTATCCGTAGGCAAATGGGCAAGCAGAGGCATCAAATAAAACGCTAGTCGCCATCCTCAAAAATATCGTCGCAAACAGTCACAAGGATTGGCAAATTCAATTTTTGCTTGCCTTGTGGGCTTATTGCACTAGCATTCGAATGCCCACTAGGGCAACTCCATTTTCACTAGTGTATGGCTCCGAGGCAGTCATGCCTCTCGAGTTGGAAATCCCTTCCCTGCACATTTTATTGCAAGAGTTCATCGATGATGACACTGCGCGATAGGCTCGGTTAGACCAACTTACATTGCTCGACGAACGATGCATCAATGCTCTCGAGAATTTGCATATCTATCAAGAGCGACTTAAGAAAGCATACAACATGAAGGTTCACCTAAGGGACTTTCAAGTTGGTGACTTGGTCTTAAAAGAGAACCAACAGAATTCTAATTTTCCACCCCATTTAAGGGACATGTTCATGGTAAACTGGTTAGGTCCTTATGTGATTGACAATAAAATAAGACCTGGAACATACCAGTTCACCTCTCTTGAAGAAATCAAGGAACTAGAACCCTTGAACATCAGTCATTTGAGGCCATTCCACATTTAGAGAGCCATAGTACAACCAAAATATCCAAGGATTCTCACAATCGCTTGGTCAAACCCAAAAGCTCCAAGGATTCTCATAATTGCTTGGTCAAACCCAAAATGCCCCAAAGGTGTCCATAAACCCTTTGGTCAATCCAAAAGCTCTAAGGATTCCCACAATCGCTTGGTCAACCCAAAATACCCCAAAGGTGTCCATAAACCCTTTGGTCAACCCAAAAGCTCCAAGGATTCCCACAATCACTTGGTCAATTCCAAAATACCCCAAAGGTGTCCATAAACCCTTTGGTCAAACCAAAAGCTCCAAGGATTCTCCCAATCTCTTGGTCAAACCCAAAATTACCCAAAGGTGTCCATAAACCCTTTGGTCAAACCAAAAGCTCCAAGGATTCCCACAATCGCTTGGTCCACCCCAAAAATGCCCCAAAGGTATCCATAAACCCTTTGGTCAAACCAAAAGCTCCAAGGGTTACCATAACCGCTTGGTCAAAACAAATATCCAAAAACAAAAAAAAACAATAAAATCATCAAAAATAACAAAACAATTGCATTTTAATTCCATGCATACTCGTAAAAATCAAAATACAAAAATATAAGTTGCATTAGGCATCGCATCCATACATTGCATATTTGCTGGTCATACATGTCCCAAACACCATAGACTATAATTTCTTGGCAATTCCTCCATTTTCCACATTTCATCCATTTTATAAATACAAACATCCAAAATAACACCATCCCAATTTTTAGCATAGACAATTGTCTCCTAATGTATGTAGGGTTTTCATCATTCAGATGTCTTTAAATTTCTAGCCAAAAACTGTACAAAGTTAAATGGATTTTACAAGGAAAAGTTTTACTTGGGTCACGCCTCGTTATGTAACATCCCTACACAAGTTAAAACACATAAAATAATTCCCAAGTTGTGTGAATGCAAGAGACACCTACAAAGCAGTCTAGGATACCATAGGTGAAATATTAGCCTGTTCATCCCCCTATGTGAATGGTTCAAGAGTGCTGAGAATTGACAAAAGGACAAGCTCTTCCCCATAAATTCCCCCTAATAAATAGTGGTTTTCACCACTACCAAAAATCCCAATCCCCGTTGGTCCCCAAAGTTGTAAGGATTTGCACTACATGCCCCTACCAAGGATGGGTAGTCATCCCCAAGGCCTAAAAGGATCAATGTCATTCAAAAACAAACTCCCAAAAATCCATCATCACGACCATCTCCAATCACCTTTGGTCTCCAAATTCGTAAGGATTCGTACTACACACCCCTAACAAGGATGGGTAGTATCCCCAAGGCCTAAAATATGAATGCCCTTACTTCATAATATCCCTAATCCCCTTTGGTTCCCAAATTCGTAAGGATTCATACTACACATCCCTGAACAGGATGGGTAGTCATCCCCAAGGCCAAAAGGATCAAGGTCATTCATAAGCCAAAAACCTACAAGATCAACCTTATGAATCTCAAAATACAAAATCAAATAATAGTGGTTATCACCACTATTCAACATCCTTGCTCAAAAAGAAAAATAAAAAGATAAAAATAAACAGTGATTTTCATCATTATGTATATGAGCAAGTATCCTAACACGTTGAGCAAATAACAGACGCCTGATCTTGAATCCCTGGAATTCTTAGCATTCAAAAAACCATCTAGGTGATCCTCATTACGGATTTGGTGGATAGTCTACCTGGCAATGGTGGTATCCTAAACACATGATGATATGTCTATCACATTAGCTTTGCGTGTGATCAGACCAATGTTTGCATGTGGATGAGCTAGCCTGTGGTACCTTAGATTGTCCCATGGATTAATCTTACTAAATACAACAACGGACTTAGTGGAGCTAATTTTGTGATCCTCAGTACATGTTTGGTTGACAGCCTATCTGGCACTGGCGGTATCCTGACAAATACCACATCAATAAACTCAATTGCACACATAGGGATGTAAGATAACTTGGTCAAACTCAAGTCTGATTTATACCTTGTTCAAAAGACTTGTGAGATAAATGTACAGTTTTGGCTAGTTAGTTAAAATATTTGAATCTTAGAAAAGCTTAACTACATTTTAAAACAACTACTACATTTCATTACATCCATCCCCATCAAAAAATACAAAAACAAAGTTCTCACATGCAAAGTCATTCCACAAAGCCATCACATAAGTATAGAAAGCAAGTAAAATCTTGTATAGTCTATGGTGCCCTCGACCAGTTATCAACAACTCATTTCATTCATTCCATATGCATACATCATATAATTAGAAACATCGCATTCATCATGCCACATGCATACATCATCATAAATAACTATGCATCAACAAAAACAGCAAAGACTACACAAAATGCAAACAAAATAACAATAAAATTGTCCAATGAGAGTGCTTTTGCACTTGACATTCTGGGCATGCAAAACAGACGTCGGGGTCACAAATCCTCACTATCCTACTCCCTAAGAAGGCTACCATAGCCGTATCACTCCATGGGAGGATGGATTTTTGATAATTTCATCCCCAAATGGCGTCACCAAAAGGGTCACAACCCAACCAAAAATAGCAATAAAATTATCGAAAGAAGGCGCCTTTATGCCTAACATTCTTGGCATCCAAAATAGACGTCGAAGTCACAAATTGACACTATCATCCTCCCTAAGAAGGCTACCATAGCTGGACCGCTCCACAGGTGGATGGATTTTTGACAATTTTAACTCCAAAATGCATCACAAAATGGGTTGAAACCCAACAAAAATATGTCAGAATATTCAAAAATTGCTTACACATTCAACGATAAACAACTGAAGGCACACTTACCTACGTCATCTTGGGTCAAGCGACTCATCGCTTTTCTCATGTTGGTCATTCCCTCATCGATTCGTCGCTTGAGGGGGTAGTCACACTTAGTCACCAATCAACAAAAACACACCCAATCAAGGAAATAACATGCATTCAAAGGATCATTGATAAAGACAATCATGCCCCTGCTTGGGGTAGAAAACAAGAAATAATCACAAGCTGATGAAACACTTGGCATTCGTGAATCATGAACTCAAGGTTCCTACAGACAAAAGGTTACGCCCTTTGCCTATTCATGACTGATCAATGTCCAAGCTCAAGTAACACCTCACCGAAAAAGGTTAACACTTGAATTAAGCTCCTTAGCTCGTCAAAAGCAAGGATTTAAGAATGCATGCCCTTTCCATACTTGGGGCATCAAAATTTTGTTAGGTTACTGAGAAACCCTAATAATTAGTGCTTTGGTTATCTATTTTTGCTCAGAGATGTTCCTTGCACATCGCTTCCCAAAAAGGGGCATCTATAGACACCAAAATAGCACCAATCCGATTATGTGAGACAAACGCTGATTGCATTGACACACACAGCCCCCAAATGTTAAACAGTGGTCCTAACCACTCCCAAAAGTAGTTTGGAAGGTAAAAGGTCAATTTGGCACCTTTTGGCACTTTGCTCCCTACTCGTCCTACCATGAGACGATTACAAACTGGTATTCGTCCCACCCAGGGATGATTATCGGCATTCGCCCTAGGGTGAGGTGAATAAAAGGTTTGACTGGCAAAAAAGTCAAACCTCGACAAGTCTGCTAGTTAACTGCAGCTTCAGGCCATGCAATTGTGAGGAACAACTTCAAATCAAGGAGAGAGACTTTAGTCATGCATGTCTTTGATTTTGGAGGCTTCATGCAAGGAGACTCTAAATCAGGGAATAATATTTTTCCCAAAATAGGACATGCAACTCCAGTGGCCCCCTCGCATGTGCATTCAAATAGAGAGACCCTAGGTCTATAAATTGGTGAGTCTTATCACCCAAAAGATAGAGAGAGAAGTAGCATTTTGAGCAACGAAGTGCTGTCATTTTACATCCACACACACACCTTTTGATTTGTGCCTTTCACATCCTTGATCTCTTTTGGAAGGGAGGTCATAGGGTGGTTATTGGAAGTGCAAATCTGGAGCCCAAACCCAAAAATTTGGCCACAATATCCCACAAAATTTTCCAAAAACACCCCATAAGAGGTTTTGGACCCATCCCAAGTGGATTGGTGCTGAAATAGAGTCCCAAACGGTGGGCGTCCTGCCCCCGGGTGCCCCCCAAACTATCGTAGTCCTAATCGCCCTGCCCTAGAGTGATTAGAAATATGTGGTAGATTTCTTTTATTTTTCTTTTGCATCTGATTCTAGGTTGTTTACATATGTTGTCATTTAAATTTCATGTGATTCTAACATGTTTTGATCATGTTTTGATCATTTCCCGCCTTCACTAACATGTAGATAGCACCATCAGATTTTGGGTGGTACAGGCTAAATTGGGAAAATATGACCTTTTGGGTCTTCCAAAAATACCCCCAATTAGTGAACCCAAACTTTGTAGGTGATTTGGAGCTTCCTGAATGTGACATTTGGGACTATGCTTTTTGACACTTTGTTACAGGTCTATTCGTCCCGCCCCGGAGCGAATACAAATCTGTGGTGAATTTTTTGACTATTCCATTTGCAGTGTCTTCCTGGTGATGTTTTGATGCCCTTGTCAAGTTTTTAGTTTATTTGTATCTATTTTAGTTATCATTTTATTTATATTTTGTATATGTTAGTTGAAGGCATGGGGATTGCATGTTTTATTTTATCTACAGGTGCTACTGACTATTTTCTGTTTCTTTGAACATAGGATCTGGATATTATAGGAGCATCAAGGAGTCAATACTCATCAAAGAAAGCGACAATGACGTTTGGTCCACCCATTTTACATGTGGGCATGCAGAAGAAGGAATAGCATCAATGGGTGTAACAAGAACACATTTAACGCTCATAGCTCATAAAAATGGAGGAGACAGATTGTAACAAAGTTTTGAAACATATTAATAAAAAGTGTGGTCTTCTATATTGGCTTTTTATTTGGTTTTGATTCGTTTATTCTCCTTTATTTTCATGCACTTTCAATTCATAGGGTTTAGCATTATCTTTTGTTTCGTTTACATCGCATCTTGGCTTTTTATTTTTGTTTTCGTATCCTCGTGCTTTCACAATATACTCAACGAGTCTTCCTCAAATCTGCATTGTAAGCTTCCACAAAATCTTACCCAACTCAACTCAATCTATCACAAAAACCTCTTCAATTACACCAAAAATTTTCACACTGAATCTTGTTCAATATGATAGAAACATATATAGAATTGTTAGAGACTCAATATGCTTCACACTCACAAAAATTCTCAATCAATTTCAATATTTATTTTTACTACTAAAATATATAGAGAATTGTTAGAGACTCAATATGCTTCACACTCACAACAATGCTCAATCACTTTCAATATTTCTTTTAACTCAATCCAAAAATAAAGAACAATTTGTTTCACAAAACTTGAACTATCACTTCAACACTTCCAATCAACTAGGATCAATCAACTCCACTTAATCAATCACTCAATGAAACACTCCTTGCTTACAAACCCTAGTCCAAGCATATGAACACTCACTCAATTATTTCCAAAAATTCTTATAAAAAAATCTTCACATAACAATGATACTCATGATATTTCACAAACTCTAATCATGCACATGAAGGTTCCCTCAATATTTCAAACAATGTTTATCAAACAAGGTTTCTATCATCAACCTTTATTCAAGAAAAACCTTCAACCATCAATGTTGGATATCTCAAAAGCAAACTCAACAATGCTTATCAAACAATCATTTTCACTCCAACTTAGCCTTCACAACATCCAATCCAACAATATTTTACTCACAAGGAAGATGCACCCATACCTTTTATTTTTATGGAGATATGTCTTCAAAACCTGCCTTAACCACAATCAAATTTCCCTTACCATTACTAGGGTTAGGTTACCACAACCTATCTCAAGATCTCCACAAAACAATTTTCTCAAAGATTATTTTTCATACAAAATAAAAAATCCTTTTGTACACCTTATAATATCCAAACTCACAATATTCAACTCAATAATTTGACCATAACACAACACTTAACAATTTTCCTTGCACACCTTATAATCTCCAAACTCACAATATTCAACTCAACAATTTCATTAAAAAACAACATGCATAGCAAAACCCTTATACACCTTATAAATTTCAATCACCAAAAATAAAAATAAAATATTTTAATTTTTCTTTACCTTATAACTCCCCTAAGCTCTTAACATTCATGATAATCTCAAAGCACTCAAATTTCAACACCAAATAAAATCGAATGGCATACCTTTTGTTTGTTCTGCCCACAAAAGAAAACTTTAGTGGATTCGACCATGTGACCTTTGCACTCCCAACACCTTAGCTCCAATCTAGGTTACCAAGTGGGATGCACACTCACATAAAACACAATGCACATGCTATCCCACAAAACCTACCACCTCACAAAAATTCCAAAAAAATCGAACGACGGGCTCTTCCTCAAAAACGTCGATCACATGGATTGAATTGTGATCTACTCCATGCAAAACATAACACTCTTCTAACTGCCCTATGTGCTACCACCATCGGTGGGATGCCAAACCACTATGCAGCCTTTGTTGTTTTGTTTCCCTCCAAACTCTTTTAAATTTCACTTTGCCTTCCTCTTAGACACAACGCTCGATGTTTCTCTTTTTGCATTCGAAGGTATAATTAAGACTTTGGGAAATGGAAATCATTTCCTATATAAATACACATTCACCTTTTGATTTCTCACGTTTCAAATTTTAAAATTTGAATTTAATTTTTAAATATTAAATTTAAAAACATTTGCCTTCTTTAATAATTTAAATTAAAATTTTAATCAAAGATTAAAATATTCTAATTTAAATTAAACCTTTGAAAATTGCTCATGGGACTTTTCAATTTGGACTTCATTTTTCTTCACCTTGTTATTTGGCCTAAAATATTATAATAATAAAATATTATTATTTAATTTAAACTTGCTTCTCCTTTCTTGGGTTTTCATCCTTTGGGCCCTTTTTAGGCATATAATATTAAAAATAAATATTATATCCTATTCCTTTCCAAGACCTTCTTGCTTTTGGAAAAACCACTTGATTTCCTTAATGACGACGACATTAAACCAATATTCCTTTGACATCAATGACAACAAAACTACTCAAAATTTCCAACAACAAATCGTAACCAAGTGTTTTCAATCTTCTTCAAAAAAAATGCACAATGTGGATCTCAAGCCCTAACTCAAATATTCTCTTAATTATTCACTAATCATGCATATGAAAACTCACTCAAACATTTCCAACAATGCTTATCAAAAAATCCTTTTCACTTCACCTTTGCATTTTACAATATTCAATCCATTAATATTTTAATCATAAGGATGATGCTCCCATACCATTTGCTTTGATGGAGATATGTATTCAAAACTTGTCTTAATCACAATCAAATCCTCTTTGCCAATTTCTAGGTTAGATAGCAATAGTCTATCTCAAAATCTCTACACAAATATTCACCTAAATAATTTATTTCACCATTCAAGAAATACAATAAAATTTCAAGTCTCAAATACACCTTATTATCTCCAACTTATCACACTCAAACCATAATCAAAAATAAATTTCAATAACTCACTTCTTAATAATTCACTCTAACCTCTTTCAAAAATTTAATATATAGAATAATCAATATTACTTCCTTATATCTCCCTACTCATCAAAATGCATTTTCAAAATAATAACCACAATTAAGAAATATTCCAATGCACCTTTTAAACCAAAAAATAAATTATTCTATACCTTCAACCATGGAAAAAATAATATTTATTTCAACCACCTTATATCTCCAAAAGGCATATACTATGAACTTTGACCAAGTGCAATTTATAAAAAAAAAAAAAATTAAATACCTTTTGTGCACGCTGCCTTAGTGGGATTCGATCCCCTGTCATGCTGCCACCAACGCCCTAGCCACGGCCTAACCATTGCATGATCTAAGCACTCACGTGAGATACAAAAGCGCCTTGTGTGATTTTTTCCTCCTCTTGGTGCCCAAACAAATTTAAAAAGTTACCCTTTCACTGCCGCCTGGACTTGAAAGTGAGACCCATGCTCGCCCAACAATCTATGCTACCAAGCCTTACCACTAGCCCAACCACATGGTTGGCGATAAGGCTTTGCACCTTAGTTAATTTATCCTCCATGATTTTTTTCGCTTTTAAAAATAAAAGCCTCTTACCTTATGCACTCATGAATTCACATCAAAAACTCTTTCCAATATTTGCACATGCATTATTCGAAGACTTAACATAATGTTATAAAATTTATGGTATAAATACCATACTCCTTTTGCTTCAAACTTCGGTAGAGGGAAATTTATTTAAATTTTTTTGTGCCCAACCCTCACTTAGGGTTTAATTAATTTAGTTTATAAATTAATTTAGTTTATAAATTAATTTATAATATAAATATTATAAATAATTTAAAAATAATCGTAGGCATTATATTAAGACATAATATTATAATAATAAATATTATAAACCCATGTGTTGTAGGTGAGTTGGAGAGGAGAGGGCAATCCTCCAAGGGAGGTCCCAGGTTCAAATCTCCACCCTACCAAAAAGTTGAATTGGGTATCCAAAATCCAATTGATAATGTTGGTGCGGGCAAGGTTGGGTGTGACTTTTGGGTGACTTTGACTGTGTAGAACCCCCTGTTTGTGGTCTCTCAGACCAAGGCGGCTTCACAAGGGGTTTTCGCTTTAAAAATAAATAAATAAATATTATAATATTATTCCTTTGGGCTTAGGTATTTTTATTTTTCATCCTTAGACCTTATCTTATCACCTTAATATTATAATAATAAATATTATAATATTATTTCCTTTGGGCCTAGGTATCTTCTCCCTTTAGGGTATTTAACCAACCTTTTGACCAATTATGTGATGCTTTTAAACCAAATCTCATGGGCTTAAAATATAAATATTTTAACCCTCCTTTTGCCAAATTTTTGCACTGATCACTAACACTGATTCTTGACAACAATGACAACACAACTACTCAAAATATCCAACAATCTCCCCATTTATCATTGATCGAAACCTTTTTTCCAAGTCTGCTCCCCCTGAGAAACTTCTCCCCCTGACTGAATGCTCTTCCCCTAACTCAAATATTTCTCCTTTGACATCAATGGAAAAGGGCCACCTTTGGGGTTAAAGATAAGACTCTTACCTCAGCCCCCTCCCCACCTCCTTTCCTTGAGGTGGTTAATTTTGGGGTGGGATTATTTCTACTCCTAGAACACACTGCTCTTTTTCTTTCTCCATCTTTTTCCTCAATTGATCCTTCTGATTCTTCTAAATATTCCTATTCCTGCTTGTCCCTAGAAATTCTATTCCACACCACTTAGCCATATGCCCAATATTATTGCACTTATAACACTTAATGTTGTAGTTCATTGAAGATACAAATGTTTTGAAGTTCCTCCTGGTGAAGCCATATCCATTTTTGTCATGAACTATATAAATAACTTCCTTATGACCAAACTGATTACAAGAGTGACAATACCCTTGAAAGATATGCCCATTTATTAAATTCTTTTTAGTGAAACCCTATTCTTGTATTTCATGTGTCTTGCACTGCATAGCCTTATGTCCAAAACTGTGACATGAGAAGCAACATCCATTGAATAAATATTGCCTTGACCCCATTGGTATCTTTTTTATTTATTTATGGAAAACATCCCAAAAGGGATGCCACTTTCGGGTAAGACCCAAGGAGGCAGGGGTATCCATTCCGCAAAAAATGCCCAGGACTCGGACCTGGCCTACCACCTTTGACATACTCAAGGAGCAAATAAAAACACAAAACCAATTTAAAAATAAGTAAATAACAACAAAAATAATAAAATAAAATAAAAAACAGGCTCCTTGAGTGTGTAAAAAAAAAAAGCACAAACAAACATGCACAATAAGATAAAAGAAACCACAACACAAACCACATAGAAAAACACAAGAACCACATAACAAAACACAAACAAGACAAAAACAATAGAACACTACAAAGACATAATCCAAAAAAAACATGAAAAATAAACACAACCAAAGCCTAAAAAATTAAAAAATAAAATAAAAATAAAAAAATAAAAAACAACCAACAACAAACAATAAACAAAAACAAAAAACATAGAAAACACTCACACATAAAAACATGAAATAACACAAACAAATAGAAACCCAAGAACAAGAACAAAAAAAACACAAGAACAATAACAAAAAACATTAAAAAAAAAAAAAAACAAAACAACATAAACACAAGAACAAAAAAAAACAACACAAAAACAAAACAAAATATAAAAACCCACCCACCTTAACAAACTAAACAAAAAAAACAAAAAATAAAAAAGAAATAAAAAATGAACAAAACAATGACCTATCTAGACCAAAAGACTTTTAAGGCAAGAATCAACAGAGGAAACAAAATAAAGAATAGAATGAGCTAGGGAACTAAAAAAAAACTAAATGAACCAAAGAGAAGAAAAAAAATAATAAGAAGAAACTAGGTACCTTCAGAACTGGAACCATCCAAAGAAATGATAGAAATAAGAGCTTCCCTAATTTGAGAAGCCCACCATATAGGAGGGTGGCCATAACAAGTAAGATCACCTTTGTCCAAAGCCCAATTAGCTAAAGCATAAACACTCTTGTTTTGATCTCTGACCACATGATTGTAATCAACTTTCAAAAATCCCATCTGGATTAACTGAATCTTCTCAATAATTCTTTTTATTCTCCAATCCACCTTATGATTCTTAGAAGGATTCTTAAGAGATTAATCATAAGTTGAAAGTCAGACTCAACTAACATCTTTTCCCATCCAACCTTAGTAGCATCTTGAAGGCCTTTGAGGATACCATACCCCTTAGCAAGGTTATTGGAAAGAATACCCAAATTCTCAACAAAAGTAAAAACCAGGGAGCCATATGAAAGTCTACCAATTCCTCCCACACTAGCTTTTCCAGGGTTCCCTCTAGAGGCTCCATCAGTATTGAATTTCCAAAATCCTTAGGAGGAGGTTGCCAATTTCTATTCCTATCCATCTTACTAATACTCACATTCCCTTTAAGTTGGTTTCCCTTAGAAGGTTTAATATTCAATCTTTGCATCACTTGATCCCATCTTTGGTGGGAGTTTTGGGGGTGATTAAGGAGATGATGGACTGATTCAACTAAGTTGGCTATGGTATTTTTCCAAATATAGTGAATATCCTTCCTATCTTGATTAAAAATTTGGCTATTCCTTTCATTCCAAATATTCCAAAGAAGAATGGTAGAACCCATCCAAACTAACTGCCTAATAAAATGATCAACACCCTCTTTATTAGGCCAATCCCTCCAAAGCTATTCAAAAGTAAAAAAATTGGACCACTGTAAGCCAAGTAAAGTGGCCATTCTACTCCATAGCTCAGAGGCTAAAGTACACTCAATAAAAATATGGTTGATATTTTCTACATTCTCTTCACACATTTCACATCTAAAAGGGCCATGAAAACCACACTTCATAAGTTGCTCACCAATAAGCACCCTACGATGCAATAAAAGCCAATTAAAGAACCTCACCTTAGGCCAAAGCTTTTGAGCCCACAATCGAGAAAATATGTCAGAAGAATGGTTGGGATTATTATGGCATAAGGTCAAATAACCTTGAGCAATTGAATACTTACCCTTAGTAGTGTTGTTCCATCCAAAACAATCTTTTTCATGGGACCAAGAGAGGGATATCATATGAAGGATGCCTTGGATATCTTTTTTTTGCCTTTCTGGGATTTGAATAGGCCAATCCTCAATAGGGATCCAATATCTACCAACATTTGAATTACCAATATGGTACCGATAGTAATTAACCACCTTTATCCAATTAGCTCGTGAAGCTCCTCCATCCAAGGCCTCCAATCGAGAAACTGAGTTATCAAAGGCTTGTGACCATCCCAAGAATTTGTCCAAAAATTTGCATGTTGACCATTATGAATGATCCAAAATAATTTTTTCTTTATCAAATCCTCACCAGTCTTAAGAACTACTAAAATGGGAGAACCTTTGGTAGGAAGTTGATAGCGAACAAGGTCTTTAGGACTTTTGTTCTCAACATATTTAGCACGGAGATTATTGGCCCAAAGAGCATTGGGATTATGCAACATCCTCCAATATAATTTAGCAGCTAAATATTTGTTTTTATTAATTGAATATCATAATACTAACCCCCCTTCACTCTTAGGAAGACATAAAGTATCCTATTTCACCAAGGCCTATTTTATTTTCTCCTTAGTACCACTCCAAAGGAAACGATGACTGATTTGATCCAATTCTCAAAGAACAGCCTTAGGATATTCAAAACTGAAGAAACATAAATAGGAATAGCTTGAAGGACTGATTTTACCAAGGTGAATCTACCCCCAAAAGAAATCCACTTGTTGGTCCACTTTCCAATTTTCTTCTTGACTTTGTCCAACAACCAATTCTAATATTTATTTTTCTGCCTTTTAATATTTATGGGAATAACTAAATAAGTGATTGGAAGAGAGGTCTTATTATATCTTAGTTTATCCAAGACCATGGATTCCTGTCTAGAAGAGCACTGAAAGAAAATAACTTTAGATTTGTCTTCATTGATCAACTGCCTAGTATCCTTAGAAAAACAACTAATGATTTGCTTAATATTAGAAGCTTCCTTAACTATAGCTTTACCTAAAAGAGTAGAGCCATCCAAAAATTGAAGATGAGAGATAGGTCTAGCTCCATGAGCAATGGTAACTCCCTCAAGGGTTTTGTTTTCCCTATTTTGGGTTATAGTCCTACCCAAGCATTCAACAAGAATGATGAATAAATAAGGGGATAGTGGGTCACCTTGCCTAATACCTCTAGAAGTTGGGAAAGACTAAGAAGGCCTGCCATTGATAAGAACTAAGTAGGAAAATGAAGAGATACATCCCATAATCCAATCCATCCAATCCTTAGAGAAACAAAACTACCTCAAAACTTTGATAATGAAGTGTCAATCCACTCTGTCATAAGCTTTGGATAAGTCTAACCGAATCAACATGGAAGGAGAATTTTGCATATCCATTGAATGGATGTCTTCCTGAGCAAGAACTATCTCATCTACTATTTTACGTCCTTCCACATAACCCCCTTGCTCTGGGAAATAATCTTATGCAAAAGAGGCTTCAACCTTTCTGCCATGATTTTAGTAATGATTTTGAAAAGAACATTACATAAAGCAATAGGTCTAAAATCTGAGATATGATCAACCTCTTGAGCTTTTGGAACAACAGTAATATAATTTTTATTGATAATATTCAAAATTTATTTGGCTTTCCTAGCTTCTTTCACCACCTCTAATAAATCAACATGAAGGATATCCCAGAACTCTTGGTAGAACTCAATAGGAAAACCATCAGGACCTGGGGTTTTCCCTTTTTGCATTTTAAAAACTACTTGTTGAAGCTCATTGATAGTAATAGGAGCAGTCAAAATAGAGTTCTCCTCAGAAGTGAAAAGATAAGGAATTGCTTGAAGAACATTATATTGTGAAGCTGATTCAAGGGGAGTAGCATCAAAAATATTGGAAAAGTAATCAACAATAATAGAGTTCATGCCATCCCAAGTATAAACAACATCTCCATAATTTTATTTTAAGGAAGAAACAATGTTGTGAGATCTTCTATCTAGAAGATATTTGTGGAAGAAATTTATGTTTCGATCTCCTTCTTTGAGCCATTGAATTCTAGATTTTTGCTTCCATAAGATTTCTTCTCTTTTTTCCCATTACTCTAACTGAGTTGTGAGTTTAATTTCATCTGCACTTCTCTTCTCTGTGAGACCATCTAAACGGATATTCTTATTCAAATTTTCAATATGAGTTTGACCCCATTGGTCTCTTAGTCCTTTCTTGCCTATGATATTTCTTGTTTCATCTATTTCTTATTTGTGCATTGTTCCTTTCCTTGTTGAACTTTCTATTTTACAACTTATCCTAAGAAGTCTCACTCTCTCTTATACTCTCTTATTCTAATGCTTCTTCTTTTTTGGAGCTTGATATTGACTCATATCCTTGTTCTCTATGTTCCTATTCAAAACCAAGTCTTGTTTTATTCGATGAAGATATTTGTACCTTGATAATCTTATTCAAGGTCTTTGAACTTATCCCAAACCTATGTAGCTTGTATTTAGTATCTTTTACTTCCTTCCTTAGTGAAGCTACCTTCGTGCTCTAATATTTCACATTCTAATACCTTTACCTCTAACTTATGTTTAAATCTCCTTGTCTTAGCTATTGAGTTGGTTAGATATTTTATAAGCTTTCATTTTTCTTCATCACATTATTGAAATTGAAGCTTGAGTTTTTAGTTCTACTTTCTTCCATTCCTTAATTCCTTAAGAGTAGAAATAATCTCACCCTCAATATCAACTTCTCCTTCCTTTGAATCTACCTCTATAACCTTGTCTTTAAAAACATCTTCATTATTTTATGATTTATCTTCAATAGGAACACTTCTTCTATTGCCATAAGGATACTTTCTTCTTCTAGACCTTCAAGAGCATATTCATATTCATATTCACTAAAACTAAACTCATTCTTTGTATAATGATAATCAAGATGACTGAATTTACCACACCTAAAACACTTGAGAATTATTGGTTTCCTTTTTGCTTCTTTTCTAACATCTTCCTTTTCTATTGCTAGAAATATAATTTCTTCTTCATTATCTAAGGACCTTTTATCACTATCTCTTGAACTCTTGTCTATCTTATCTACATAAAAGCTCTTCTTATGCCTCTAGAAAAACTTATTTTCATTCTTGTTTTTCTTTTGGTACCTGGATTTTCCTTCTTCCCTATTCTTATGATCTTATTTTTCTTCATCATTGCTACTTTTAGTATCTATATAATCAGATACATAGTGATCATATTTACCACAATTGAAATATTTAACTAATTTCATACCCTTCAGTCTCTATATAATTAGATAAATAGTGACCATTTTTGAAATTCCTTTTAGTTAAACCATGTTACTATATTTCATGTGTCTTACACTGCATAGCCATATGTCCAAACCTGTGACATGAGAAGCAATATCCATTGAAAAAATATTGCCTTGACCCCATTTGTATCTTAGTCCTTTCTTACCTGTGATGTTTTTTGTTTCGTATGTTCCTTATTTGTGCATTGTTCCTTTCCTTGTTGAACTTCCCATTTTTCAAATTATCCTCAAAATTCTCACTCTCTTATACTCTCTTCTTCTAAAATTTCTTCTTATTTGGAGCTTGATATTGACTCCTCTCCTTGTTCTATATGTTCCTCTTCAAAACCAAGTCTTGTTTTGTTTAATGAAGATCTTTGTACCTTGATAATATTATCCAAGGTCTTTGAGCTTCTCCCAAACCTGTGTAGCTTATCTTTAGACTCTTTTACTTCCTTCCTTAGTGAAGCTACCTCATGCTCTAATATTTCACATTCTAAGACCTTTGTCTCTAACTTCTCTTTAAATCTCCTTGTCTTGGCTATTGAGTTGGTTAGATCTTCTATAATATTTCCTTTTTCTTCATCACATTCTTGAAATTTAAGCTTGAGTTTTGAGTTCTACTTTATTACCTTCCTTAATTCCTTAAGAGTAGAAATAATCTCATCCTCAAGATCAACTTCTCCTTCCTCTGAATCTACCTATATTACCTTATATTTAAGAACATCTTCATTATTTTATGATTTATCTTCAATAGGAGCACTTCCTTATTCTTCTATTGTCATAAGAATACTTTCTTCTTATAAACCTTCAAGAGCATCTTCATATTCATCTTCACTAAAAATGAACTCATTCCTTGTACAATGTTCTTCAAGATGATCGAAGTTACCACACTTGAAAAACTTGAGAATTATTGATTTCCTTTTTGCTTCTTTTTTAACATCTTCCTTTTCTACTATTAGAAATAGAATTTCTTCTTCTTCATTATCTCAGGACCTGTCATCACTATCACTTGAACTCTTGCCTATCTCATATGCATAAAAGCTCTTCTATACCTCTAGAAAAACTTATTTTCATACTTGTTTTTCTTTTGGTACTTATATTTTCCAACTTCCCCATTCTTATGATCTTGTGTTTCTTCATAATTGCTAATTTCAGCCTCTATATAGTTAGATGCATAGTGACCATATTTACCAAAAATGAAACACTCAACTGATTTCATACCTTTGTTTTTTCTTGTATCCTTGCTCCTTCTGCCATAGTTTGCTTCTTCATCACTGGATGAATCATTACTTGAACCTAACTTCTTATCCTTTGTTTTCTTTGTAAATTTAAAGACTACTTCTTTCTAGGGGATAGGATCATTGTCTATTCTCATCTCAAAAGTTGTGAGAGTGCCATGTAGCTCATCCCTAGTCAAAGTATCAATATATTTTGTTTCCTCTATTGCTGAAACATTTTCACTATACCTCTTAGGAAGTGACCTTAAAATATTTTGACAAACATCTGATTCTTCAATTTTAAACCAAAGTTCCTACATGAAGTTAACAACCTCAATGTCTCATCCACACGAATTATGTATCAATGTCTTCCTCATACTTCATCTTTAGGTCTTCCAATATTTTCTTGTTATTTTACAATTTTGCCATCTTGACCTTTTTGTCTCCCTCATATATTTTCTATAACTTTTCCCAAATATCTTTTGTTGATGTGTAATGCATAACTTTTACAAACTCTGATTCATGTAAACCACTTAATATTACATTCATTTCCTTTGAATTATTTAGATGTAGGTGTTTACCATATTTATATGTCCGTGGAGTAGCTAGCGATGTGTACCCATCATATCATTCCCTTGTACCATTAGTTAAATATTCATTATTACACTCCAAAATGCATAATTTTTCCCATCAAAAAATGGTGCCTTATTTTTTGAAGATCCACTTTGAGAATCCATCTGTGTTCCTGTAAGCCTCTCCTTCAAGTTGTTAAACTCTTTCAAAGGAACCTGCTCTGATACCAATTGAATAACACAAGCTTATATTAAGAGGGGGGTGAACAGTATAAGACCAACTTTTACTTTTATTTCCAAAAAAATATTATCCAATATAATAAATTGTAATATCAACATAAGTAATCAAAGTAATTCACAAATCATCACACACAATAAAGACACTAATTTAACATGGTTCACCCAATGTGAGCTACTCCACGAAAAAAATATTTCACTAAAATTTTCTCAATAAATCTCTTGATAATCCTTTCGTATTACAATATTTATGGACCTCTATCCAAAGAAGACACCAATATCCTAATGCTCTGATTTGTGGATCTCTATCCACTGGAGAACTCTTTCCTCTCTTTTTTGGTTCATGGATCTCACATATCACACTCTATAGGAAAACTTTTCCTCTTTGCTCTGGTTCATATAAATCTATTTATATGAGACACCAATATCCTATGCTCTGGCTAGTGATCTTCTAGAAGACTATTATCCCCACTGCATTGGCTTGTGTATATATCTCAACATAAGACCTCTATCATCACTCAAAATACCTCTATCCTCACTGTCTTGGCTAATGTATATCTATCCACTAGAAAATAATATCCTCTTCTCTTTCACCTCCAACGCTTACTCTCAACTAGGTCTCAAATCTACACTAAACATTATCCTTGGTCTAGTACAAATCTACTCTAACTCTTTCTCAGGTCTAGTACAAATTTGCTCACTAATATGTGCCAAACCCTATCCTCAAGCCTTGACACAAAGTGTGACTCAATCACAATCAACTTTGCTTAGATTTAACCCATGCCTTAACACAAAGCTTGAACATCAATAAAAAAAAATTGCTCATAATGTTGTCTCAAGTCTTCACTAAGACTTCCTCAATCCTACCTACAAGTCTTCTCCAAGACTTACCTCAAATATGCCTACAAGTTTTTACCAAGACTTACATCAAATTTTCCTACAAGTATTTACCAAGAATTACCTCAAATATTCCTACAAGTCTTCATCAATATTTACCTCAAATCTATCTACAATTCTTCACTAAGACTTACCTCAAATCTACCTTTAAGTTCTCTCAATAACTTGCTCAATTTTCTCTCAAGTCTTCAAAAATACTTACCTCAAATCTACGTTCAATATTTCACAAAAGATTGCTCAAAACTGTCCTTAAGATTTATAAAAAATCTTACTCAAGACTATCCTTAAGCTTTAACAAAATATTACTCAAATTTTTCCAAATACATGATCAAAATAGCTCACAATATATGCTCAATCAAACGCAAATCCTACACACAATTCTATCAATTGCTTTGTCTAATATTGAAAGTGATTCCTTTAACTTGAAGCAGTTTAGACATATTCTATTCAAAATTTGTTTAACCTCTAAATAAAATAGAGAATTATGTACTCTATAAAAGACTCAATATGTTCTACTCAATTATTAAGTCTGTCACTTTTACAAATCTGATTTCTGATATTTGTACATTCACTTTCAATATCACTTAAAACCAATGCTCAACCAACTTCACTCAATAAAACACAACTTGCTTACAAACCCTAACCAAGTGTTTTCAATATTATTCAAATAAAATGAATAATGTGTGTCTCAAGACCTAACTCAAATAATCCTCAATATCTAACTCAAATATTCTCTTAATCATTCACAAATCATGCATATGAAAACTCACTCAAACATTTCCAACAATGCTTATCAAACAATCCTTTTCACTCCACCTTTGCATTTCACAACATTCAATCCAATAATATTTTAATCATAAGGATGATGTGCCCATACCTTTTGATTTGATGTAGATATATCTTCAAAACATGTATTAATCACAATCAAATCCTCTTTACCAATTTCTAGGTTAGATAGCAATAGTCTATCTTAAAATCTCCACACAAATATTTACCTCAATAATTTATTTCATCATTCAAGAAATACAATAAAATATCATGTCTCAAATACACCTTATTATCTCCAACATAGCACACTCAAACCATAATTAATAATGAATTCCAATAATTCACTTCTTAATAATTCACTCTAACCTCTTTTAGAAATTTAATATATAGAATAATCAATATTACTTCCTTATATTTCCCTACTCATCAAAATGCATTTTCAAAATAATAACCACAATTTAGAAATATTCCAATGCACCTTTTAAACCAAAAAATAAATTATTCTATACTTTCAACCACGACAAAAATATTATTTATTTCAACCACCTTATATCTCCATAAAACATATACTATCAACTTTGACCAAGCGCAATTTATATAAAAAAAATTAAATTAAATACATTTTGCACACACAGCCTCAATGAGATTCGATCCCTTGTCACACTGCCACCAATGCCCTAGCCATGGCCTAACTTTCGTGTGAGCTAGGTGCTCATGTGAGATAGAAAAAGGCCTTGTGGGATTTTTTCCTCCTATTGGCACTAAAACAAAATTAAAACTTTGTCCTTTCGCTACTATTAGGACTTGAATGCGAGACCTCCGCTCGTCCAAAAATCTACGTGTTGAGTGGTAATTTTACCCAATTTTAAAATTACACTCTCTCTTAGGATTTTGTTCACAAAACCCTCTCTTGCAAAGAAGTTAAAAAAAACTTCTCCAAGGTCTCTGCTATATTAGCATTTGCACATGTGTATTTGTAATCTCAATAAAGATATATCAATTAAATGCTTGGAACACCTTAGTGATTGCAAGTAACTCTTAACAAGGAGTATGCGTTGGTTTATTTTACAATGCTAAATTAATGATTTTTCATGAAACTTAAATAAAAGCAAATGTGAATTGGCCCTCATATGACCATGATGTAGAACCTTAGTTCATTTTATCTTGAGGTGTTTTTAGGTAGATTTTATCTTCTTTGGATTAAGTGAATTTTAGACAAGTTTTCATCTTGCATTAAATCCTACTTTAAGCATGAAATAGAAGATTAAATCTATCTATGAATGTGAATATAAAATAATGAAAAGATCCACTAAATGTAGCTTCTATCAGGAAGATTAAGTTAGCCTTTGATATGATTAATAAATTGTCCCTCTTTGGTGAAATTAATTTTCATAAAGAGACATTAATTTATTGTTTTAAAATAATGGCCTCATAATGTCATTATGAATTATCTCTCTTTAGTGAAATCAATTTTCATAAAGAAGAAATAATTTAATGCTTTAATACTCTAGCCTTTAATGTAATGATAAATTACCTCTCTTCAATGAAATCAGAATTTTCAGAAGAAAGGTGCATTTATTTCTCCAAAAATGATGGCTTATGGAATGTCATTAAAATTTACCCCCCTCTAATGAAATTGAAATTTTATTGAAGGGTAGTATATTTTATGCTTGCAAATGAAATTTAAAGCTGAAAAAAAACTGATTTGCCTTCAAAATGTAAAAAAAAATAAAATTTCGAAATTATAAAAATCTGAATAAAATAGCAATTTTAAATATTTTTTATAAAATTAAAATAGCTTCGGAATGAAAACGTAAATGTGCAAAATGAAACTTTGAGGTACATTCTACACATACGTACAATTATTTTTTGATTTTGAATTTTTTTCGATTTTTATTTTAATCTCTAAAAAATAAAAGTAAAATCTATGAAAAGAAAGTTAAAAAAAAATTAAATAAATAAAAAAAATTAAAAAAAGAAAAACATAAATGTTGCAACTTCGAATTTCTCCACAAACCCTGTAGGCATTAATATTCTACACAAAACTCAGAATTAGCATTACCCGAATTTACGCAGTTAAATAACTAATGGGATGCAAGCTTCTAAGGAAAGGATGCAATAAAATAGAAATAAAACAAATTAACCATGAAAAATGCATTAAAATATGCTATATCTCCATTATATTGCAACAAAAGGGTCTTTTTTTTTTTGGTAAGTAAGAGAATATTATAATTAACACCGGGTTTTAACTGGTTGACCCAAAACCATTTTACAAAATAGGGTCCACTGACCAACTGGACAAAGGCCAAGCCCTAAAAGTTTAAACTGACAACAAAAATGGCCAAGACCTACTCTTCCATTAGAATACAACCAAACTAAACTATGGAAGCCTAATATTATGGCCATCAGAAAAGAAAGATGCAAAAAAGAACTAACAAAGACAAAAACTAATCATGCAAGCACCATGTAGAGTAGCTTGTGCCCATATAAAAATAATAGAATATGGTAAAAAAAACATCCCATAGAATGGACAGCCAAGAGGCCAAGAAGTCTTCCTTGTAGTCCTCATCTAACTTCTTATCATCGTTCTTGCCATCATCTTTAGATTTTGCCTTCGACTCCTTGTGCCCTTGGAACTGCTGGCTATAAAACAGAAGATTTAGGGAATCACACAAATCAACAGCTGCACTGATGAGGCCAGACAGACTCTTCAACTAGTTGATACTGTTGGAGGATGATGAAATTGTCATCTTCTCCAAGACTATTATGGTGGGGTCTGGTGCCTCATTGTCAGGGATCTCCAACACTTTGTTATTTCTTGCTAGGGCCTTTTTGCGACATCGAATCCAAACACACCTTGGGAAATACTTGAGGCCAAAGTAGATGTTTCCCATGCATGAATTTGTAGATAAAAAACCTATATCAGTGCCCCACCAGCTGCAAAAAACACTAGTCACATGAACAAAAAAAACAAATATGACAAAATCCATTATAAGGTTCAAATTTTTTTTTTTTTAAAATGCCCCCATTTTCTGTCATTGATCCACTTTGAGCCTTCCAATCTAAATTTTTTCATTATCTATCACCATTGAGACTGCATGAGGAAGATTTTCAGTCCACATGATCAAATTTGCTGCTACAATGCCTTCATTTGCCAGCCTATCAGCTGCCATGTTTGCTTCCCGAAAGGTATGCAAAATTATGGCCTCAGTTCGGTCATGAATTAGAGCCCTTGCTTCATGGATGTAGTCATCAAATCTCCAAGGAGCTCTCTTAGTGTTCTTTAGAAGATTTATAATAATAAGAGAATCACCTTCCACCAACAGTTTCCCTGGATAATTCTCTACCACCTTGAGGCTCCTCCAAACTGCCCTTGCTTTGAGCTCCAAGATGTTCAGCAAAAGCTACAAGCACCTCACCCTTGTGGTCTCTAAGTAAGCCACCAGCCCCAGCTTCACCTGGGTTGCCCCTAGATGCCCCATCAAAATTTAACTTAATCCACCCTAGGGGGGGGTGGGGTCCATGTGATCATGGTTCTAGGACAAACTTGAGGATGATTGAGGCCATCAATGAGAGGTAAGTTTAATGACTGGCCTAATGAAGCTTCAAAAGGATTTGGAGGTCTAGATGCTGCAGGCACTAAACAAGCATTCTCATTAGCATATGCTAAAATTTTTGACAGGACAGAGGATGACTGAGAAACCTTATCCAAGAAGGCCCGACGATTCCTTTCCAACCATATCTGCCACAAGTAGTGATGAAGGCATATCTTCCACATATACCTAAGACGCCTATTCAAAAAGGGGGAAGGCCACTGGACAAATAAGTCAAAAATGGACTGAGGATGGACCCAATAAATATGAAACACTTGTAACAGACCTAACAAGATTGAGACAGAAAAATTACAATACAGAAACAAATGATCAATAGACTCCCACTCAGACATACAAAGATAACACCTATTAACAACAATCACACCTCTTTTTATTAAGTTATCCATGGTGAGGATCTTATTTTGGATGGCCAACCATGCAAAAAACCCAACCTTCGGAACAATGCTTTTGGGCCAAACTTCCAAGTGAGGGAAAGTAGGTTCATCATTATCAATAAGCATCAGATAAGCAGTCTTGAAAGAAAATTCCCCATTGTCTGAAGCTTCCCAGATAAGCTGGTCCTCAAGAATGCCAGAAGGGAGTAAATACTGTTTTAATTCATTCTCCAGTATTATTGATGCCCCTGGTAGATCATTATTCATTATTGGCTTCCATACCCTTCTATTGTTTGACAAAGCAATAAAATCTGCAACTTTGGTACCAAAAAATTCAATTGTCCAAGCTCTAAGGGTTGAAATGACGGGGTCTGCAGAGAGGGGATAGTCCTTTAACAATTTGTGGTCCCAAAAATCAATGTTTCTTCCATTTCCTAGTTTCCAACGTAGCCCTTTGCTTAGCAAGTTTTTAGTTTGAAGGATTGATTTCCAAAAAATTGATCCCCCCGGGAGGAAAGGAATAACTTAAGAATTCAGTTTCTTGCAAATACTTTCTTCGATTATAGTAATCCATTCTACATTTGCATTTGTCAAAAGACGCCATGCTTGTTTGGCCAGGAGGGCCATGTTTAAATGTTGTATTCTCCTTAGCCCAATACCTCCAAACTCCCTTGGTTTGCAAACCCTATCCCAGGACACCAAGTGAAAGCATTGCTTAGATTCAGAACCAGTCCATAGGAACATCTTCTGGATCTATTCAATTTTAGTGTAGACACTTGTAGGAGCTTTAAAAACAGAGAGAAAGTAGACAGGGATGCTTTGAATGGAAAACTTGGTGAGAACTGCCTTTCCAGCTTGAGATAACAAATTCCCTTTCCATCCAGCAAGCTTCCTCTGAATTCTTTCAATTACATTAGTCCACATGGAATCGTAGGCTCGCTCGTAAATAAAGGCCTAGGTATGTGGATGGAAGAGTAGACACTGAGCATCCAAGAATCCTAGCAATCTTAATCTGCCTCTGAATGGGAGTGTTAAAGAAATAAATTTTACTCTTTGAAAAATTTACCTTTTGCCCCGTAGCATCCTCATATAGCTCTAGAATATGTTTTATGACCTTAGCCTCAAAAACCGATGCAAGAGTTAACAACAAAGTATCATCCACAAATTGTTCATGTGTAATTGCCTGTGTTTGTGATGATGCTTTAATTCCTGAAATAAGACCAATATTATAGGCGACTTTGATTGTCCTCCCAAGGGCTTCAGCCACAATGATAAACAACATGGGAGAGATAGGGTCACCTTGCCTTAGGCCCCTTTTACTTTGAAAGTATCCAGCAGGAGCCCCATTAACAAGGACTGAAAACCAAGGTTTCATAAAACATCCTTCCAAAAGCTTGATCCATTCATGATGAAAACCAAATTTCTGAAGAATGGCAGAGACAAAACTCCAGTTTATGCGGTCATAAGCCTTGTTCATATCCAGCTTGAGAGCAAAAGCAGGTTTTTTAGTCTGGACTACCGAATGGAGGGCTTCATGAACTGTT
This sequence comes from Wollemia nobilis, assembly GCA_028583015.1. Classification (NCBI taxonomy): domain Eukaryota; kingdom Viridiplantae; phylum Streptophyta; class Pinopsida; order Araucariales; family Araucariaceae; genus Wollemia; species Wollemia nobilis. The sequence goes on along the minus strand of JAQPPZ010002937.1, from coordinate 9,183,700 downwards.
ATGACCCCATCAAGGATGGACCTTCCAGGGACTGAACTGCCTTGACAAACATCAATAAACATAGGAAGGATCTTCCTCATTCTATTTGCAATTGCCTTGGTCAAAATTTTATAAACAACATTACAAAGGCTAATAGGTCTAAAATCCATCATAGATCTAGGAGTAGGAATCTTTGGGATTAAAGCAATAAAAGTGGAGTTAAAACTTCTCGGAATATGCTTTGTGGACTGAAATTCCTTGATAGTAGCACATACATCAAAACCTACAATATCCCAAAAAGCCTAAAAAAAACGAGGTGAAAACCCGTCTGGACCTGGAGCTTTATCAGGGTTCATTGAGAAGAGGGCCTCTTTGATTTCTTCATCCGTGAAAGGCTTAATTAACTCCCCATTCAAGTCATCAAAAATTAAATGAGGAATATGGTAAAGCATTGATTCTGAAGCTAAGGCAGAACTGAAATGTTCTTCTCCTAAAAGATTCTGAAAATAGGAAACCGCTTCATTTCCGATTTCATTAGGACTAGAAAGGAGTGATCCATCATCTCTAACAAGTTCTTTAATTCTATTGTGGCTTCTGTTCCTTAAGGTAGATGCATGAAAAAATCTTGTATTGGCATCACCTTCTTTTAGCCGGGTAGCTCTAGACTTTTGCCACCAAAAAGTCTCCTCGCAGGCTAGAACATTATGGTACTCAACAAGGGATTTCTTTTCATCTGCCTGTAGGGAAGGGTCTGGCAATCCCTCTTCAAGTTTTTTCTCAATGGTTGATAACCTTTCAGAGATGGCTTTCTTGTTTTCAAAAATATTTCCAAAAATTTCCTTATTCCAGATCCTTAGATTTTCTTTCACCACTTTAAGTTTCGTGCTAATCGAATGAAGGCTCGCTTCCGACAAGAATGCTCGCCACCACTGAGAAATTCTATCTCTGAGATCAGGGTGGTGCATCCACATAGATTCAAACCTAAAAGGCCTTTTGAATTTTGGAGTCTCTTCAATTTCAAGTAAAATCGGGTTGTGGTCAGACCCAATGCGAGGCAAGGACAACAGATTTGCATCCCCAAAAGATTGTATTGCTTCCCGTGACAAAAAAAACCTATCAAGCTTTTCCATTATAAGTTGATTTCCAAACCTCCTATTGCTCCAAGTAAATTTAGCATTTTTTAATTTGACATCCAATAAATTGTTGTTGTTGATGAAATCTTGAAAGTCCTCCATACTTCTTGCTGGAATTCCTACTCCCCCTTTTTTATCAGAGGGGTAAAGAGGGGTATTAAAGTCCCCCGCCACTATCCATGGGATATCCCGAAAAGCTTCCTTGAAATGACTGAGTAAATTCCATAGATCAGCTCTCCCAGATATAGAATTAGGGGCGTACACATTTGTTAATATCCAAGAAAGGTCATTAACCTTATCCTTAAAAATAATGCTCATTACCCTTTCCCCCAATTGAATAACCTTGCCTTCCACCTTCCCTGGATTCCAGATACAAAGAAGACCACTTGAGGTTCCATTGGCTTTGCAAAAAATTGCTTCTCCATTTTTCCAGATATTGAGGGCAATTTTTCTAGACAAAACTTCATTGACTTTAGTTTCTTGCAAAATAAGAATAGTGGGATCAAAATCTCTTCTTAAATATTTGACTAACCGCTGTTTAGGAAGGCCATTGAGCCCCCTTACATTCCAGGATATGATCTTCATTTGGAACTTTTAAAGTTTTTTTCCTCTTCCCCCTGCCTTGGACTTGAGGGGGCTTAAGAATTTTGTTTTCTTCAAAGGGAAGATTTCCAGTTGGTGGAAATAGAGTAGTCTGAATTCCATTAGCTATCTCATCTTGGACCTCTTCTTTCCATTGCTGGGCATTTGACTTTCTTCCCTTTTTTTTCTCACCTCCACAGTCAATCATGGGGGATTTCATTGAGCTTCTAGTCTGTTTCGGGCTAAATTTGGTTTGGGTGACCTGTTGGATAACAGTACTGGAAACCCCTTCTCTGGATTGGGACAAAGACAAAGGTGAAAAATGTCGCTTGGAAGGGCTGATTAACTTCGAAAGCACTTTTTCTCTTTCTCGGACAGAAAAGGACTCATCATTAGGGCATTCTTTATGGCCAACAGGAGGAGGATTGGAAGGTCCAGATTTGGTTGGGGAGTCAAGGTATGCAGGGAGACCAAGAATTTTTTCCTCAACATTAGACCCTTCATTCTGATTTTCCTCTGTAATTATTTGGTTTTCAGCCAAAATGTTAAATTTATTTAGATTCTCGAAAGGAGAGCATACCTTTTGTTGGTCAGTTTGTGATGTAGCAATTTGCTTGTCCTTACCATTGTCCATGTGAAGCTCAGCCTCATTCTCCATTTTTCCCAAACCGGAGGCCTTTGCCTTTTCAACATTTGGATCTTTAACCCCGTACATTCCCGTGTATTTGCCATTATTTCGAAAGATCGCCGCTTGGAATCATTATTCCTAGGAAGGGTTTGTTGGCTTCTCAAAAAAGAGCATTTTCCTTTGAGATGGCCTTGAATATTACAGTCAGAGCAAAATGCCGGTCTATTTTCATATTCGATGACCTGTAATCTTGTTATATTTCCATATTCTAACTCCACATGAGTTGGAAGCTCAGATTCTAGGTTTGCATTTACACAAATCCTAGCATGTGTCATTCTGGTGCGTGCAAGGGTTGGATTATCAATGGCCACCAATTCCCCTATGGTCTTGGCAATACCTTGAATAAAATACTCATACCACCAATGAAACGGGAGATTTGGGAGACGGACCCAAATGGGGGCAAAGTTTATGCTCCGCTTTTCGGGTCAAAATCCTCAGCCCATCTCCTAAGAAAAAGACTTCTTCGGCCCAAGAACCAAGGTCCTCCTGTTAGAATACGACTAGCATCTTCACTATTGTTAAGGTGTACCGCAAAAAACCCCCTTGATAATGCAATAATCTCCATGTGTCCAGAAGTCTTCCACTTCAAGGATGCCCATCGTCGAATCGTTTCAATATCCGGCCTGCCCCCTATGAATTTGCCTACTAGAGAAAAATTTTCCATCGATATAAAGTCTGCCATTACGCTTTCAGGCACGGATACCTTCTGCCCATTGGGAGTGAGAGGTGGTAAAGAATGTAAAGAAACCCTATTGCCACCTTTAAGGGCCTATGCAAAAGACTTATTGCCCTCAAAATTCTTGATGTGGGCCTTCTTATCAAAAATAATATCAGGGGGTTCGTGTCCCTCTAATTTTTTAAAACCCTCAGTGTCCTTGTCACTGTCCACCTGCTCTTCCTCAGTTGCTTCATAACCTTGCTTGTTCCCTCCATGAGCCTCACAGCTTCCAGGGGTTTGGAAACCCTGTTTCCCACCTCCAACAGAATGAAAAACATGTTTGCAAAAATTGCACCTGCCTCTGCTCCCGCTTTGCTCCATTCCTGCCTCCGCTCCCGCCTGCTCCTCTTGTCGGTGTTGCTGATTCTTCCCCCCACAAAAGGGTCTTCAATGTTTAACATGGGTGCAAAAAATTACAGCCCCAAATAGACATCATGTGACGAAAATCTATCCAACAGTTTGGCATAAACACATTAAAAAATCTGACCTCCATAATCGACCATCCAACCCCTAAAAGATCCAGCCCTTAGATACTCCTTAGATTCTGTATTTAATCTTGTCCTCCAACTTTTTATTTTTCTGCGTTTAGGTCCTTCGTCTTCATCCCCACCTCATCGTTTGGTTTTCCAATCCTTTTGGTTTTCAATGTTTCTCCTCCAAATCTCGAATGGCTTCATTCCATTATGTTTCCCCTTTTATTCATTTGAATAACGTTTTATTAAGTGATGCCAAATGGCACATTTCATTGGCTTCTTATGATGAAGAAATGAATATTAATCTTAGGGCCTTATTACCCATAATATAATGCCCTTTGTTAGACATGTGGCACACTTTAATTGTAGAATGGAATCAAATTTCCATCTTAGGCGCTTGTACTCCTAGGATTGAAACAATCATTGATCTCAGTGGCAGACTGATAGAACCTTGTCATGCTTACTATGCAACATCGGACCCCATAATGACATCTGTCGTGTCCATTAACTTACAATGTCGGGTTTACAACCAATGTATAGCACATTCGTAGGATTCTGACGTTTGGTGATGGTTGCTCAATGATATGGTTGCATCCACTGTCTTTTGCTAATTTTCCCATCATCTTGTCGAGGACCGAACACCTCTACGTGCAAATAAAATGTATTCTCTTGCTATGAGCGTCGTGCATTACTCCTGATGTGTTGTCCTCACCACTGGCTTTCTCACTAAGGTTTTCATTGCACATTGACACCTAAGTTTGCATGTATGTTTAATATTGAAACAAAAATAATCATCGCCCTTCTCATATCGTACAACAGGGATACCTTGGACCACCACGTCTAAGAAAACAACTACACTAGTGTCGTTGCTCTGCTGCCAAATGAAAACATCTTGATAGCTCATCGTTCATGGGGACCTCATCATCATGATATACCACGTTGTCATATTTTTTATACTGCCACATCGTCAAACCATTTCATAGCGTATTGTATCTTTGCTGGCCGGTTTGTCCATGTGGTCGTCAACGTGCCATGGTGTCCTCTAAAACCCTCACTCCTGAGCTACTATATGTGCTGACTATGTTAACTAGTCCCCATCGTCGGTTGAACTCCACATCGCTCATTCAGGTCCCACGCTTATCCTTCGTCCATATGCCAGGCCATGTGCCAGCCTCCGCACACGAGCTTTATTTTTTTTGATGATAAGGCGTTGACATGAATCTCCCACATTATATGCCTGTACACATAACCAAAAAGTATTAACCCTTATAACAATAGGGAGCTGTCCATTAAAAAAAAAAACCTCACTTTTTATAAGGCCTTTAACGGGCTTATGTTTCATTTTACATTACATTTTATATATATATATATATATATATATATATATATATATATATATATATATATATATTTATTTATTTATTTTATTGAAACCAACAATTATATTCAATAACAATGGCAAATGTCCCTTCATTATTATTTAATTGATATTATTTTTATTAATAAATAATAAGGTTAATCACTATTATTTATTCATATATATATATATAATTTTTTTTTTTTTTTTTAAACTTTATCTTTTATTTTTATGATTTTAATTTATTTATATATTATATATGGATATATATACATATATAAATAATTTTTTTTGTTTTTTTTTGAATGAAATCATGCATTTTGAAAGCTTTAATCATTGAATTTTAAATTAAGAGCAAAACTTTTAAAACTAATTTCAAAATTAAAACAAGGAAACTAACCCTTTGATCTAACCCAAATTTCTAACCAATCAAGGAGACATCCATTGAAAGTCAAATCTTAAAGCTAAAAAAAAGCACCAAAATGAAACTAAAACACAAAAATACACAAAACCAAAAACACTCCGAAGGAATACAACAAAATACCAAATATCCTATACAACAAAGACCTTGGAGATAAAGTTACAAATACTGGAGATGGGATCTCTCAGAATTATCGCTCCTAGAAAACCCAAAATAGTCAAAAATTCAAACAAAAAGGTGGGTCCCCAAGTTTTGAGGTACGTTGTGGAGTAGCCACAATAAATGGTGACTCTATCAGAAAACACTCTTGAGCATTTTGGGTGGAGAACCCAAATCTGAAATGAGAACATCAAAGATTAATGAAATAAAACTATTTAGTGATGTTCTAAAAAGGTGGGGATAAATAGCTTTGACGAGAATCAATTAATCTACCTGTCTTTGCTCAGTGTGTGAACAATGATTCATTATTGCATCCCTAAAAATTCTCCAGATTGCTCATAACAAAACGACTATAGATAGAGCCCCCTTGCCAGTCAACCCTCTATAGCCCCAGTGGGGTTTATCAAACTCACCCTTGTCTTTGCTCAACGCTTTGCAAAGGCTTTCCTTTTACCTGAGCTATATCTAGATAGATCCCTACTATCGGTCAGGTGTCCATAGCCCCGGTAGAGTTTATCTATATCTTGTGACTAATTTGATCAAGCTTTTCGGTGCTCGTTCTCTATTTTTTTTTCCTTTTTTTTTTTAGATTTTTTTTTTCATATATAAAATTCTTTCTTTTTCAAAATAAAAACCTTGCAAAGCTTCAAGCATCATTGAGGTTAGGTAGCCTACAAGTAAATCATTTTATATTTTCACCTAGGGTTGCAAATCAAGATGACTTCATCCTTCATGATTCCAAAAACACTTTTTAATGTGTGTGGGTTACATGTGGAGCTCTAGAAAAATATTTCATTGTTCTACTTTCCACCATTTTGGTCCCAAAATATAAGTATGATCACCAAATAGCTCATCTTTCTTTTCTCGGGTTCATCATATTTTAGATCAGATACTCCAACCTACTAAACAAAGGAACACACCAATGGACTAGATACCATAAGTTAGCGACCACGAAACATTTCCTCTAAGAAAAGGGAACAACCCATGATACAAAATTAAAAACACAAACCAAAACTATATATAAATGTACAATATAGTACAATATGATGCAAATATTGAGCTAACACTTCCTTGGATCCCAAACGTAAATATTTCAACAAACATATAACATGATTAACATACCAAATCTTACAAGACTCCAATGAAAACAAGATTAATCCAAATAATACCACAATATTTAACTTGTCTCTTTCGCCCCACCACTTTAGCATAGTTCCATTAACAATCCAATAGTGGAGTTTCAAATTATCAATTTGATTAGACAATAATTGATCTTCAATTATTTCATATCTATTATTTATTATTCCAATTTCACAATTCAATTTATGACTTAGAAATAAGCTTACCTTTTCAGATATGAGACCTTGCAAGCAAGAGCCTATTTCTAAAAACTTTAAAATCAAATCATTTTTAAAATTTCTAGGCCAATAAAATTTATGCAACCATTTGCAAGCATCTAGGATATTTATTAAATGAGGGTCATCATTGTTGAGCAAGGTGCAGTGACAATATTATCATTGTTGTCAACACACTCAGATGGACATGTTGATGCAGTGGATAGTTGTTCGAAGGTTGTTTGGAGTATGTATAGTGATTTTCAATGCTTATGAGGATGTTTTTGACATTTGGGTGAAGTTTTTACAGGTTGTTCGTGCAAATTTGTAAAAGTTAAAAAAATCATCAAGAAGTTGTCAAAAAATTACAAAAGTTGTCACGGGCATAGTTGGACAGGATGGATCAGTTTGGAACATGTCAGTATGTCAAAAAATATTTTATAATAGTGTTGGAGATGTCATCACAGCGTTTGGATTGATCGATGAAATTTTCGGTATCTTGGCAGATGATTTGGCAAGTGTTTGTATAGGCCAAAAAAGGGTAGTTTTGTCAGAATTACTATGAGCAAACCAAGAGGAATTTGATAGTAAATTTTGAACTGGAGGTGGTCATTATATTCAAGAACATGTGTTCCAAATTTCCACAAAAATGGAGAAACGAGGCGAATGTTACAAGTGTTGCAAGACTGTCACAAAAATGCTCTTTTTAGAAAGTGTGTCAGCAACAATTTTCATGGAGGTGATAAAGGTGAACCATAAGGATTTATGTAGTGATATTCAGATTAGATGTATTTAAAATTTCATATATTCTACTTTTCAAATTTTAGAGAAAATAGAGTTACGAGGTGAGAGTTATGATTGTTGCAAAAATGGTACAGGTCACTTTTATGTCAATTTGTTCCACTTGTGTAAAATCCTTCAGTTGGTCATTTCGACCTTGCAAAGTCACCAGAGTTTTGGTTTCAGTGTTGTTACACTTTCAAGGTATAAAATAGAGCATCTTTAATTTTTGGTTTGAGGTGTCACGTGGCTTCGAAGTAAGAAAACGAGTAAGGTGTCAATTCTTTGCATGTGACGTGTTTGACGAAATGCCTTCTCAAAATAAAAAAAAGGAAGTTATATTGTTTTAAGAAGCTTCATTAAAGAAAATATTTTTAAAATTGAAAAGGGAAAAATAATTCAAGTGTGTGCTTTTTAAGTGACAAGGGATTTTATTGAAAATTGGGGACTTTATTTTTTGAAGAGAGAAGTGTGTGTGGAGAAAAATAAAGAGTGAAAATTCATGATTTTTGGAGAGTGGTGAAAAATGACACTTCAACATTTTGGGCATAAATTTCTCATATTATATCCATTTTGGCTGAAATTGTGAGAGAAGTTCACAGATAAAGTGCTACACAATACCCAAAAAGTGTTTAGAAATTGGCAGAACGAGCTAAGAGAAAAATCAATTTTTGTTTTAAAAGAGAAGATTCAAATTATGAGTAATGCAGAGATAGGGATGTTCTACTAGGTGAAATAAAAAGTTTTATATTTTGAGCTTATGGACCATAGAGGGTTATGGTTTCAGTGAAGACATTCATATATGTCATTTATTATCAATATAAAAATCAAATGGGTGCTTGGTAGAGGGGTTAGTGCTCCTTTTTATTGGTGTAGATAAATCAGGGGTTGGTGCTCCTTTCTTTTGGTGCAGATAAATCAGGGGTTGGTGCTCCTTCCAGTGGATGTTGGTAAATTGATTATAAGGTTGGTGTTTTGCAAAGGCTATATTTGGATGGGAGTCCAAACAGTCATTTTTAGGAATGTAGCCAAATCAATGAACCTTGGTACATCCTATGTTGTGTGATGTTCTCTTGTTATACTTGCTTTATTTGATTTAATATTTTCATTGTTTTGGATTTGAGTGTTGAATATTTAAGTTTTAAAGAGCTACACTGATTCATTCCCCCCTCTAAGTGTCATATTGAGACTAACAATTGGTATCAGAGCGAGGTTCCTGAACAGGCTTAACCAGATAGGGTGATCTTGGAAGTGACACAATGGCAGGTGATGAAGGCTTCTCATCAAACAAAGCACCATTGTTTTACTTAACTAATTATGTATTTTGGAGACTTATGATGCAGACATATCTTCATGCTTTAGGATACAAAATTTGGGATTCAATAGATAGTGGATACACAATACCCACCACTTCTCCAACCGATACTACCAGGAAGAAACTGTTTGAGAATGACTCAAAATCAAATAATGCTATCATGTATGGATTAGTGGACAACGAACTAGTAAATATTATGGGTTGTAAAACGGTAAAAGAAATATGGGACAAATTGAAGAGCATTCGTGAAGGATATGATAAGATCAAGGAGGCCAAGTTATAAACACATTGAGCTCAGTTTGAAGTATTAAATATGAATGATGATGAGAATATAGAGGCATATATACTAAGAGTTAATGAAGTCATTAATGTGATTAGAGGACTCGGTGAGGAAATCAAATATTTTGTCATCATGAAAAAGGTATTAAGATCCCTTCCCCAAAAATTTGATTCTGCAGTTTCAACTATAGAAGAAGCTAAAGATGTAAATTCTTTTAGTATGGATGAGATGCATGGTTATTTGACTACATATGAGATGAGAATAGGAAAATCTAAACCCACATATAGATAAGCTGCTTTTAAAGCCCATAAAAATATGAAATCAAAACAAGAATCCGAGGAAGAAGAGACATTAGATGAAATGGAAGCAAACTTTGTTCAAAAAATAAAAATGGGAAAAGGAAAATATAGAGGAAAGTTACCGTTTAAATGTTTCAACTATGGAGGCATTGGGAATTTTGCAGCTAAATGTCCACTTAATTATAAGAACATAAGTGATGAAGGATCGCACGAAGAAAGAAGTGACTGGAAGAAAAAAAACAAATTTTAGAAAATACAACTTCAAGAAGAAAATTTTCATATCCAAGAATGTAAATTCATCAGAAGATGGATCCAATGAGGATTCTGAAAAGGAAATAGGTGAATCTATTTTCATGGCACTCAAAGAAGAAAAACTAGAAAAATAACAGGAATGCAATGAAGAATAAATTGATGCAGAAGTGAATTTGGAAGATGAACTAATTGTAGCTCTAGATGAATTGAAGATAGAAAAAATAATAAGAAAATTTCAAGAAAGCTTGAGGATGCAAATGAAATCATAAAAAAATTGAAAGTATATATAGAAGAATCCAAGAAAATCTTCGAAGATCTTCAAGAGCAAATAACCATGAAAATAGATTATTGCAGCAAGCTAGAAGAAGAGAATGTTGGTTTAAGAATGCAACTAGAAAAGATGAATTAGAAAATTAGTTGTTATCACAAATGTGAAGAAAGTTCTATGAAGATGGATAAGATCATAAATAACCAAAAGACTACAGGCATCAAATTTGGTTTGGGTTTTTATTCAGGAGAATCGCCAAATGGATCAAAGGCCATAAATGAAGAATCCACAAAGAATGAAGATAAGAAACATGTTGATCAAGAAAAAATGAATCATGCAAAGGAAAGCAATAATGCAAGGCACAAAAGGAGAATTGACAATGATGGCTTCACCAATGTCACACATCAAAGAAGAAGAATATTTATGGCTCCTATGACAACATGGCAAAGACCACCACCCAGGTTCAATCATCTCTTTTTTGGTTACTATTTTAAATGCAATGGTTATGGACATAAGATCTCAGATTGAAAGTATAATGTAGGACCAAAGAATTTTACCAATAGAAATGATTTTTCACCTTTGATGGATTATGCAGTAGAATGTTATAATTGTCATAATTTTGGGCATATTGCAAGAAATTTTCGAACTACATTTACATCAAATCAATTTCAAGGAAGAAAATGGAATAAGACAAAATAGAAAATTTCTCAAAAAAATGCACAAGCTACTGAAAAAGAAAAGCTAAAACAACAACCCAATATTGTAATCAAACTTGAGTGGAAAGAAAAGAGTGACCTAAGGAATAAAAAGAATCCTTGATCGTACAAATGGCATTTAAAGCATAAAATAAATCCACACCATGGATACTTGATAGTGGATGCTCCAGTCATATGATAGGTGACAAACAAAATTTTGAGAAGTTGCAACAATATGAAGGTGGTTCAATAAAGTTTGGAAACAATGATAGAGCTAAGATAGTTGGTAGAGGTTTAGTTAAGATTAGTGACGACAAAACTAGGTCAAAAGAAGTCTTGTTTATGGTTGGTCTAAAGCATAACTTGTTGAGCGTAAGTCAGATTTGTGATAGAGGTCATGAAGTGATATTTAAGAAGCAAGGTTGTGAATTTAGAAAGGCAAACGATGGGAAGTTGATAGCAACTAGATCAAGGACATCTGGAAACTTGTACACTCTCTCAGAGACTTTAGAAGGAGCTTGCTTGATTGGATAGAAAGAAGAGAATTGGTTGTGGCACAAGAAGCTCGATCATATCAATTTTGATAATCTAGTAAAAATTAGCTCAAAGAAAGTAGTGAGAGATATTCCCACCACTATCAAACAATCAAATAGCATTTGTGATTCATGTCAAAAGGGGAAGAAAACTAGAGTCTCATTTAAAACAAGAGTACTACACAAGCAAACCTTTGGAACTAGTACATATTGATTTCTATGGACCCATGAGAATGCAAAGCATAAACGGTGATAAATATTTCATGTTGTGTATAGATGACTATTCTAGGATGACATGGGTATTATTTTTGAAGCATAAATCAAAATCTTTTGAGATGTTCAAGGTTTTCAAAAACCAAGTTGAGAATCAAACAAGAAAAAAGATTAAATATTTAAGGTCGGACAGATGAGGAGAGTTCATTTTAGATGATTTCATAGAGTATTATGAAAAATATGGCATTAGGAGACAGTTTTTAGAAGCTAGGACACCTCGGAAGAATAGTGTGGTAGAAATAAAGAACAAGACAGTGCAAGAAATGGCATAGACTATGTTGACGGAGAGTAAAGTAGCAAAAATATTTTGGAATGAGGCAGTCCATACTGTGGTATACATCAAAAATATGTGCATGTTGAAGATGCATGAAAGCAAAACTCCTTATGAGTTGTGGTTCGGTAAAAAGGCAACAACAAGATACTTTAAAGTTTTTGGCAGCAAGTGTTACATCAAAAGAACTAAATAAAACCTTGGTAAGTTTGAAGATAGAGCGGATGAAGGTATTTTTCTTAGCTATTTGTAAAAAAGCAAAGCTTACAAATTCTATGACAAGAGGCTAAGGAAAATTGTGGATAGTTATGATGTTAAAGTTGATGAAGGAAGGGAATGAGTAATTATCTATGAAGAGAACTACCCAATTTATGAAGAGGTCATTGAAGGAGATGAGGAAAAGGAAATGTAAAAGAAACTAAAAATTGACTCAAAGGATTCAAACAGTGATTCAAAAGTGGAAGAAAATAAGAAATTCAAAATAGGTAGCTAGCAAAAATATCATCCTAGAGAGCAAATAATTGGAGACCCCAAAATTGGTGTTCAAACAAGAAGAATATTAGTAAGTAACTACTCTTTATTATCCATCATTGAGCCCAAAAATGTTGCTGACGCAAGAAAATATGAAATTTGGGTAAAGGCAATAAATAAATAATTAGATCAGATTGATAAAAACAAGACTTGGGAGTTAGTACCAAGACCCGCAAATAAAAATGTAATTGATACTAAATGGGTCTTTCGAAACAAATTGAATGAATACGAACACATAGTCAGGAATAAAGCAAGATTGGTATGCAAAGGCTATGCACAAGTTGAAGGTATTGACTTTGAGGAAACCTTTGCAACTATGGCCAGACTAGAGGCAATTAGAATGTTTCTGGCTTTAGCAGTTTACAAGAATTTCAAAGTTTATCAAATGGATGTGAAATCAGAATTTTTGAATGGGAAACTTGAAGAAGAGATTTATATTGAGCATCCAGATGGTTTCCATCTTGGTGATGATCTCAACTTGGTTTGCAAGTTTAAGAAAGTGTTATATGACTTAAAACAGGCACCCCGAGCATGGTATGCAAGGCAAGACAATTATCTTACTTAACAAGGGTTCAAGAAATGTATGGTGGATAGTAATTTGTATGTCAAAATAGAAAATAGTCATCATATTATTCTTATTGTATACGTATATGATATCATATTTGGCAGCAACAGAAATGAGTTGTGTAAAAATTTAGCAAAAAACTGGCAGAAAGAATTTGAAATTTTAATGATTGGTGAAATTTTGTATTTTCTCATATTGCAAGTTAATCAAAAGGAGCAAGGTATATTTATTTCTCAAATTAAATATGTGAAAGAGATGCTGAAAAAGTTTACAATGCAGGATTGTAATCCAGTTAGCACTCCCATGATGACAGGTTGCAAGTTGAGCAAGGATGACAAATCTCCACATGTTGATCAAACTATGTATAGATCTATGATTAGGAGCTTATTGTACTTGACAACTACCAAACCAGATATTTTGTAGGTAGTATGCATGGTAGCACGATTTTAGGCTAGTCCCAAGGAGACTCATGTGACAGTAGTGAAGAGGATTCTTCGGTACCTCAAGGGTACTATGGAGTATGGGTTATGGTATCCGAAAGGTAAGGACTTCATCATTATTATGTATTCATATGCATATTGGTCAGGATGTGTAAATTATAGGAATAGTACTAGTGGAGGTGCATTCTATCTTGGAGATAGGTTGGTCGTGTGGCACAGTAAGAAATAGGAGTCAGTCTCCTTATCCATAGCAAAGGCAGAATACATTGCAGTGACATGTTGTACGTAGGTGTTATGGATGAAATAAAATCTGAAGGATCTTGGCATTAATTTTAGTGATCCAATTTTAGTTAAGTGTGATAACACCAATGCCATTAACATCTCAAAGAATCCAGTTATGCATTCTCGCACAAAACATATTGCTATCTGGTATCATTTTTTAAAGGAGAAAGTTGTGGAATGTGAGGTTAAGTTGGATTTTGTTCCAACAACAGAGCAAGTAGCGTATATCTTCACCAAACCATTGCCCAAGGAAATATTTGAGTACCTTTGTAGGAAATTGGGAGTGGTCACACTTCCCAAGAATTTACTAGCTATTGGGGCCACATTCTCAAAGGGAGCATTTATGTATTTGTTTATCATTTTGCTCATGTTTGTGATTTTTGCTAAGTGTAATAATTTTTTTCTGAGAATGTTGTGCATGGACTCAAGGGGAGTTTGAAGCAGCACTTTGGTCTTGTTGTCAAAGGGGGAGAAGGTTATAGGAAATTGTGCGTGTGTTGCCAACAATTCCAAAGGGGGAGATTGTTGAGCAAGGTGTAGCGACAGTATTGTCATTATTGTCAACACACTCAAATAGATAGGTTGATGCAATGGATAGTTGTTCAGAGGTTATTCAGAGTATGTATAGTGATGTTCAATTCTTATGAGGATGTTTTTGATGTTCGGATGAAGTTGTTATAGGTTGTTCGTGCAAATCTACAAAAGTTGAAAAAATCATCAAGAAGTCATCACGAGCGCAGTTGGACAGGATGGATCAATTTGGAATATGACAACATGTTAATAAATAGTCCAGAATAGTGTTAGAGGTGTCAGCACAGGGTTTGGATTGATTGGTGATGTTTCTGGTATCTTGGCAGATGATTTGGTAAGTGGTTGTATAGGCCAAAAAAGGGTAGTTTTGTCAGAATCACTACGAGTAAACCAAGAATAATTTTATAGCAAAATTTGAAATGGAGGTGGTTGTTATATTCAAGAATATGTTTTCAAAATTTCCACCAAAATGGAGAAACAAGATGAATTTTACAAGCGTTACAAGACTGTCACAAAAATGATCTTTTTGGAAAAACTGTGTCAGCAGTAGTTTTCGAGGAGATGGTACGGGTGAATCGTAAGAATTTGTGTAGCGATATTCGTATTGGATGTATTCAAAATTGTAGATATTCTATGTTTCAAATTTCAAAGAAAAAAAAGTTACGAGGTGAGAGTTATAATTGTTGCAAAAATGGTACAAGTCACTTTTCTGTCAATTTGTTCCACTTGTGCAAAATCCTTTAGTTGGCTGTTTCGACCTTGCAGAATCACCAGAGTTTTAGTTTCAGTGTTGTTACACCTTCAAGACATCAAATTGAGCATCTTTCATTTTTTGTTTGAGGTGTCACATGGCTCCAAAGTAAGATAACGATTAAAGTGTCAATTCTTTGCATGTGACATGTTTGACGAAATGCCTTCTCCCAATAAAAAAAGGAAGTTATATTGTTTTAAGAATCTTCATTAAAAAAAATCTTTTTAAAATAAAAAAGGGAAAAATAATGCAAGTGTGTGCTTTTTAAGTGACAAGGGATTTTATTGAAAAGTGGGGACTTTATTTTGTGAAGAGAGAAGTGTGTGTGGAGAAAAATAAAGAGTGAAAATCCATGATTTTTGGAGTGGTGAAAAATGTCACTTCAAAATTTTGGATATAAATTTCTCATATGATATCCATTTTGGCTGAAATTTTGAGAGGAGTTCGCAGACAAAGTGTTGCACAATACCCAAAAAGCGTTTAGCAATTGGCAGAATGAGCTAAGATAAAAATCAATTTTTTTTTAGAAGAGAAGATTCAAATTTTGAGTAATGAAGAGAGAGGGATGTTATACTGGGTGAAATAGAAATTTTTAGATTTTGAGCTTACAAAACATAGAGTGTTATGGTTTCAGTGAATACATTCATATATGTCATTTTATAATCAATATCAAAATCAAGTGGGTGCTTGGTAGAGGGATTGGTGCTCCTTTATGTTGGTGCAGATAAATCAGGTGTTGGTGCTCCTTTCTATTGGTGTAGATAAATCAATGGTTGGTGCCTCTTCCAGTGGGTGCTAGTAAATAGATTGTAAATTTGGTGCTTTGTAAAGGCTAGATTTTGATGGGAGTCAAAATAGTTATTTTTGAGGATGTAGCCAAATCGGTGAACCTCGATACATCTTGTGTTGTGTGATGTTCTCTTGTTATACTTGCTTTATTTGGTTTTATGTTTTCATTGTTTTGGCTTTGAGTGTTGAAGTTTTAAGTTTTAAAGAGATACCTGATTCACCCCCCCTCTCAGTGTCATTGTGAGACTAACAATCATGAGTTTGTATCCTAGATTTAATAATTAACTGATTATGAAATTTATTTAACACTTCAAGCATATCAACTTCTTTTTCATTCAATGAAGCAAAGTCGTTAATGGTGTGAGGATAAATTAAATCAAATTATTTATCAACCACAAATGGCATTTCATCATTTATAGTATTTGAATCCAACAATCTATTAGAAAAACCTTCACCTGGATTTAGAATGGTGGAACCCAAAAGGTGAGATTTTAACTTTGGCACATTTCCATTTACCATTACTTGAAGAGGATTTGTAACTTTCTCTTTTTTCTCATGATATTTATCATCATATTCTTGTAGCACTTCTTTTTTTATGACCTTTTTATCAAAGACACCAAAATTAGGAACCCAATTAAAAACATGTCCATCCTTTTCAAACCATGAGTCTTGTCTATATAGGTATGGGTCAACTAACACATCTTCGTGATCAATCACTTGGTTTTTTTAGATAACATGACATTTTCAATTGGATCATCTATTTTATCAAATCCAAACCATTTAGGTTCTAGAGTTTCCTCACTTTGATATGGCATAAATATTATAGATCCAATAGGTGAATCAAGATTTTTAATTTCTTATCCCTAAAAAGGGACCAAATTAAGTGATTCTCCTTCTTGATCCATGGTAGTCGAATCCTGATCACTTTTCAATACTTTATGAGATTCAAACTCTTATTCCAAAACTTCCTCATATTGTACAGGACTTGTAATATCCTCATGTGAGGAAGAAATTGTATTATCCTGCATATCAATTGACACAAAATTTTTGTTTTTGGAATGAGCATATTATTCCCATTTCTTTTTAACCAAACATACTATTTCTTCCTCAAAATCTTCAATAAATTCTTCTTCCAATCCTTCCTTGTCATCATCTTGAGGATGTTGAAGATTTTTATCATCTGATTTAATCACCTCATCCAAATTTAAGGAAGATCATGATTCATCACATGTTTTAAAACCAGTCCACTCTAGGATCCCCCACTTGTCCAAAAGCATATCACTTTTAGTATCTTCAACCTTTGTCTCATGAGAATAATTTGGAGCATCACCTAGATATGCATATTGAGGCCTTTGTTCTTGTAGTTGAGAGCTATTTTATTTAAGTTGTAGAACTAGTCTTTGCAACTTTTCTGGCATATCAAGTGAAGTGAGTTCTTTATTAGAAAGAGTGGCAAATTTTTCCCATTTTTTCCACCAAAAATGATCATCTTAAAAAATTGGGTTGTGGTGCTCAACTATACCTTCACATTCTTCAAATTCATCAATGGGTTGATCTTCAAACTCATCTTCATCTTCCTTATATGGTTCAATTATTTCCAAGAGCATGTTACTCTTTGTATTCAAATTTGCAAGATCACAATTCACATTTGTAACCCAAAATTCAATTTTATCACAATTTGGAAGGTGTGATTTTTCTTGGCTATCAGTTTCAACGATATCATCCAAAGTATATTCCATGAACAAGTGGTAAAATTATGTTATATATTCGAATTCATTTATTAATTTTCTTTCAACATTACTATCAACAACTTTTGATGGCTTAGGGGTTTCTATAATGGGATCATACCAGTCCCCACTTGTAAACCAAAACTAAACCAAAACTTTGATTCACTCGTCTCCAACTCATCTCTACTTGACTTATGTTGGCTTTCTTGATATTTACAATGGTTTTTTTCCAAAAATAAGTGATGAGATTATTTCATGTCATCTGATTCATATCTTGAATTCTCGAATTCAGTCTCAACCACCTTTGGTGATTCAAGGGTTTGTTAAATAGTATCAACTCTCATATCTTGCTCCCAATAGTCATAAAAATATTCCTTTTTGAGTAAACATGACCAAATCATATCTTGATGAGTTTTTTCATCCCACTCCTCATTAATGGACCTTGGATTTGAGACTTGCACATCCTCTTGGATGGAATCTAAGGTGGTTGTAATATTTGGGCATTCAACTTCATCCCCTTGATTTTTCACCCTAGGGTTAAGCAATGATGGTTGGTCCACCTTTTATCTTTTCGAAATAGCCCATTGTTCTAATTCTATTGTGGCATGATAGACTCTATGCAAATATGGG
Organism: Wollemia nobilis; assembly: GCA_028583015.1. Lineage (NCBI taxonomy): Eukaryota > Viridiplantae > Streptophyta > Pinopsida > Araucariales > Araucariaceae > Wollemia > Wollemia nobilis. The sequence goes on along the minus strand of JAQPPZ010002937.1, from coordinate 9,165,644 downwards.
TCATCAAGATTTTCCTTTAAAAATATAACAACTACGGGTTGTATAGCTCCCATGTATATTTCAATAGCTCTCTCTTATAAAATTATGAAATGGGGTATCACTTCGATATACACCTTATGAAACCTATCATTGAATTCACTCATGGACTTATTAGGTTCCCTATAGATAGATAACAATTGATTTAACATCAAAAGAGGGTCTCCAAAATAGCTAGTAAATGTTGCTTCTAGTTGAGCCCAAGAAGTTATGGAATATATAGGTAGGTGTAGGTACCACTCATACTCAACCTCATCCAACGTGTATGAAAATAATCTACAAGGAACACCTGCTTTCCATAGTTTCAATTGCCTTAAGGTGTCATTGTATCATTAAATATGTTCCTTAGCCGACGTCACATCACACTTAAACATGGGTAAATGATTTTCTACTCCTTGAGGAATTTGGTGATTAGGCCTGCCTAAGTGACTATAATAGCTAGCTATCCATAGTGAAGTCTCTACCCTAGTTTGAAAAATCGATGCCATTAGTGAAACTCAAAGAATAACTTCAGAACCAATTTGTTATTCAAATAAGAATTTCTTACAAAGAAGCATGAAATGACTAACCAATATCAAATGTTTAACATATGAATCATCATGCTAGCATCAACCAAAAAAATATGTATCCATTAAATCATGATATTGAAGAACATTCTCAAATTTGCAAAAAAAATAGTATTAATGCATCATCAAATAGAGAATGTTAGAATCAATGAAAGTAATCATATGGAAACAAAACCTCGTTAGTCAAGACCAATGCTTTTAAATAAATATTTCAAGTAACATGAAAAATTTAGCATCTAAATAAAAAAAAAATCCATTAAAATCCTCCTAGCTCCCAAAGTGTTGAGTGCTAAAGGATGCCAAATATGCTAATCAAATGAGCTTGAAATATTTAGCAATTAAAACTCATGAGTAACCATGAACAAACCGAAAGTGGTAGATCAATGAATACCAATTCATGCCCTCCTAGCACCAAAATATTGAGTGGTAATTTTACCCAATTGTGAAATTACACTCTCCCTTAGGATTTTTTTCACAAAACCCTCTCTTGCAAAGAAGTTAAAACAAAACAACTTCTCCAATGTCTTTGATATATTAGAATTTGCACATGTGTATTAGTAATCTCAATAAAGATATATTAATTAAATGCTTGGAACACCTTAGTGGTTGCAAGTAACTGTTAACAAGGGGCATGTGTTGGTTTATTTTACCATGCTAAATTAATGATTATTCATAAAACTTAAATAAAAGAAAATGTGAATTGGCCCTCATATGACCACAATGTAGAACCTTAGTTCATTTTATCTTGAGGTTTTTTTAGGTAGATTTTATCTTCCTTGGATTAAGTGAATTTTAAACAAGTTTTCATCTTGCATTAAATCCTACTTTAAAAATGAAATAGAATATTAAACATATCTATGAATGTGAATCTAAAATAATGAAAGGATCCACTAAATGTAGCTTCTATCATGAAGATAAAGATTACCTTTGATATGATTAATAAATTTTCTCTCTTTGATGAAATTAATTTTCATAAAGAGACACCAATTTATTGCTTTAAAATAATGACCTCATAATGTCATTATGAATTATCCCTCTTTAATGAAATAAATTTTCATAAAGAAGAAATAATTTAATACTTTAAGACTCTAGCCTTTAATGTAATTATAAATTACATCTCTTCAATGAAATAAAAAATTTCATGAAGAAAGGTGCATTTATTGCTCCGAAAATGATGGCTTATGGAATGTCATTAAAATTTACCCCCCTTTAATGAAATTGAAATTTTCATGAAGGGAAGTTCATTTTATGCTTGCAAATGAAATTTAAAGCTGAAAAAATATGATTTGGCTTCAAAATGTAAAAATAAAAATAAAAATTCAAAATTATAAAAATATTAATAAAATAACAATTTTAAATCATTTTTATAAAATCGAAGTAGCTTCCGAAGGAAAACTTAAATGTGAAAAATGTAACTTTGAGGTACATTCTACGCATACGTGCAATTATTTTTGGATTTTGAATTATTTTTTATTTTTATTTTAATCTCTAAAAAATTAAAAAAAATATGCATCAAGATATTTGTACTAAGAAGGAAATATGTATTTCAGAGGTTATAGATATGGATGCCAAGTTGCTACTTGACACAAATAAAGAGAAAGAAGAGGAATATTCCAAAGCACCAAAGGTCCCATATTTCAGGTTTGGGGAATTACACTCAAAAGGAAAGGAAATTCTTGAAGAGAAAAGCAAGGAAGAAATTAAGGAAGAGGATTTAGATACTACAAAGAAGGTTCAAGGATGTAATGCACAATTTGGAAATTATCATAGGGATAATGGTCAAGAAAGGTATGATGAACCAAAGCATGAACAAAGGATTTTTCAAGGATATTTTTTTTCTTGTAATGGATTTGGACACATGGCTATACACTGCAGGGTCTATGGATCAAAGAAGTTTGATTTTTATAGAAGAAACTTCAAAAGAATAAGGTATGATTTTTAGGGACATTGCTTCTTATCTAACAGGATTGGGCATAAATATTTTTAGTGTAAATGAAATGAGCAACATGGTTTTGGTTTTAGAGCTACACAATTCAGAAGTCATGGTCATAATGGTCATGAAAACAGAGCTTCACAATACAAGGTTCAAGAAAGGAATGGATATGGAAATTACGTCAAGAAAGAATTTAGGACATGGGCACCAACCAAAGGCTACAATATCAAGTTTTTTAATTGCAATAACTTTGGGCATATTGCAAAATAGTGTAGGACTTAATTCCAAATAGGTTCAAGGCAAGAAGGTCAAACAGATTCAAGGCAAGAAAGTCAAATAGGTTCAAGACAAGAAGATCAAGTAATTCATAAAGAGAACGATATCATAAAAACATGGAAGAAAGTTGATAGAGGAAATAAACAAATTGATATGGGAGTAAAAGTACTCCCACCCAAAAATTAATCACCTCAAGAGAGAAGGTGGTAATGGGGCTATGCTTAAGAGTAATATTTTTTAGCCCCATAGGTGTCCCTTTTGCAATTTATGTCAAAGGGGGAGAGATTTGATTAAGGGGGAGAGCATTGAGTTAGGGGGAGAAGCCTCCAAAGAGAGTATTGAGTTAGGGAGAGCAACCTCCATAGAGAGTATTGAGTCAGGGGGAGTAGCTTTGATTCTCAGAGATGGTTTTTGCAGTGATTGTGGTGTTTGCATTAGAGGTGTTGCCATTAATGACAAAGGGGGAGATTGTTGGAAATTTGAGTTATTTTATGTTGTCATTTATGTCACATGGATCATTGATGTCACATTAAGTTTTTGTTGCAAAAGCACTTCATAGATAATAATCTATGATATTTTGGAGAACATGGATATATACATGGTTTTTATGAAAGCCAAGGCAAGAAAAATAAAAGGTTTTATTTAAAACCATGGTGGGCTTATGTGGAAAGGGCTTTTCTTAAAATCCAAGCTGGAATTTTGTTTCATCGAAAAAGGACCTATGGTGATGAAGATATTAAAGTTTAAAGTTTAAGTTTAAATTAATTGAGGGCCGACCTATGTGCAATTAATGGAGGGTGGCATATATATACATGTAAATGTTTCAATTTATTTATTTATTTATTTATTTTTTAACATGGTGGAATTAGTAGCCACCATGAATCTTGGCAGGTTGTCCAGCTTTTATGGCCACCATAGTATTCTGCATTGTCCGCCCCGGAAGTTGCCACACAGATCTTCACATAGTCTGTCCCTATAACCGCCATACCACAATCATTTTAAACCTTTTACGCCATTGAAAGCACTAGGAAAGGGACAAGCGTTCAGTCTGATGAGGCTCGAGATTTGAACCTTGGACCTCCGTTCCCCTTATGGGGTTTGGATGAACCAATTGGTCTGCACCTTAGACCTGGTTTCAATTTATTTTGGAAATGGGGCAAATTATATATCGTCAGAAATATTATTTCGAGGGATATTTAACTAAATTATTTAGAAGGAGAAATAAGATGTGTGTAAAGAGATATTTCTTATTTTGCAAAGGCGTTCCAAAAGTGAAGTTTGCCTTGTTATTTTTCAACAGGATTAATTCTTTCATGAGGTGACAAGTTATGCAATATTGTGATTTATTTAATTTTATGGTATGAGTAGTTTTGGAAGTGAAAAGGTTATGCAATTTTTTGATTTATTTTATTTTATGGTACAAGTGGTTTTAGGAGAGATAAGGAAGTTGTGCAATTAAATGCCTTGGTGATGATTATTGAAAAGTGGAGTAATATTGATTATTTTATGATCTACTAACCCTTGTGAATATTGAAAAAATAATTTTGTGATTGTGGCAGATTTACAAAGAGGTTTTTAATCTTCATAAAAGGTATGGGCACATTCTCCTATTGATTTTTCATAGTGGTTGATTTTTGAAATATCATTGGAGGGAAAAGGATTGTTTGTGGTTTCCTTTTCGAAAGTTGTTGGTTGAATGCTTCAAGGTTTTCTGAATTGAGAGTTGTTTCTAAACCTTGTTTGATAAGCATAGTTTTTGAAGCCCATTGGTTATGAAATAACTTGAGTTAGAAAATAACATGAGTATCATTGTTATGTGAGATTTGTGGTTGAGCATTTTTGGAAACATTTGAGTTGGTTGATACATACTTGGACTAGGGTTGTGTGAGAAAGAGTTGTCCCTTGTGATGATTGGTTTATTTGAGTTGATTGAGCCTAGTCAAGTGATGTGTGAAGTGATTGTTCAAGTTCTATAAAATAAGCTATTCCATCAATCTATGTCGAGTTGAGATTAAGGGTAGAACATATTGAGTCTCTAAAAATTCTCTTTATGGTTCTATAAGACTTGAGTTGAGTTGAGGTTGACTTGAATTGGGTTGAGATTTATTTGAATTGAGAGTGATATTAGAACATATTGAGTCTCTAATATCTTTGTTCTTCTACGAGTTGATTTGAGATTGATTTGGGTTGAGAGTGAGTTTAGAACATATTGAGTCTCTTCAAATTCTCTTTATGCTTCTATGAGTTGAGTTGAGATTGATTTGGGTTGAGAGTGAGATTATAACATATTGAGTCTAACAATTCTCTTTATACTTCTATAAAGTTAATTTGAGTTGAGATTGCCATTCATTATTGAGTTCATTTTGAGTATTGCTTGAGCATGATTGATTGAGCCTTTGAGAAGGCCTTTGGGATAGATTTGAGGACAGTGTTGGGATAGATTTGAGGATAGTGTTGGTACATATTTGTAGAAATTTTTGGACATGTTCTTGCTGAGCTTGGTAGAGCATAATTGGGCAAGTTCTTGGTGAGCTTTCTAGAGCATATTTGGGCAAGTTCTTGGTGAGCTTTCTTGAGCATATTTGGATAAGTTCTATGTGAGATTGTTAAGCTAATTTGACAAGTTCTATGTGAGCTTGTTAAGTAGGTTTTGCATGAGACTATTGAGAAGGTTCTTAGTGAGCCTATTGACAGATATTTGGAGGTGACAGAGTATAGAGGATAGAGTCTCAGTGGATAGAGATCCAACAGCCAGCACAGTGAAGACAAATTTGAGTGAGGAGTCTTCAAGTGGAGAGAGGTCCACCAATCATTGCAGTAGAGAGATAGAGTCTTCTAGAAGATCACATAGCCAGAGCATAAGGGAAAAGAGTTATCCTATGGAAGAGATCCACGAACTTGAGATTAGGGTATTAACATCTCCTTTGGACAGATATCCATAAACATTGTAATTGAGAGTGATTCCCAAAGAGATTGATTGAGAAATTTTTAGTAAAATATTTTCTCCGTGGAGTAGCCCACATTGGGTGAACCATGTAAATTGTGGTGTCTCTATTGTGTATGATTTTTGTGCATTTCTTTGATTACTGTTATTGATACTGCTATCTTTACACAACATAATATTGAATTGGAAGAAAAAATAAAAAGTGGTCTTATATTGTTCACCCCCTCCTCTCAGTATAAGCTTGTGTTCTTCAAGTTATGAAGAGTAAGGGTTAAGTAACTTATATTCTTATATATAGGCCCCATAGTAAATAGAAGATATATAGAAACACATATAGATGTGTATGTGTGAAGCAAAAGTGGTACTCAATATAGAGTAGTGAGTAAGTACAATGTAGTTTCCGGTACAGTTTTGGAGTATTCATTTTCTCCATTACATTGCATTGTACTATTTTTGTAATTTTCCATCAATAGTATATTTCAATATTATTGCAAAATTCCATTATCTTACTTTTTACATATTTTACATCTTGTGATTTTTTTCTTCAATATCCTACATTATCAAAAGCTAACACTTATGAAGCATGAAAATAAATACATTTGCTAAATGACTTATGAAACATGTGCATTTATAATTTGGATTCCAAATTGCAATTATACAATCTACAGAATGTAGTTATACATAAATAATTCAATCAATCATAAAATGGAAACCCCATAATATCCCCACATCCATTATTTTATCTAATATTATCTTCTTCTATAGTAACATATTTCTTTCATTAATCATACAAAGTGCATTCATTATCCAAGAATGAAAGTCATCTATCATTCATTTTATCATAGAAGGAGAGTAATTTTATCCTTTAAAAATTAAAGTCATTTATCATTTATCAATGCATAGAATAATTCAATAGCTCATACTTTTAATTAACCAAAATACTCATAAAGTCTATTATTTTAATTAATCAAAAGCCCATACATATTATTAATCAATTACCCTTACTATTCATTATCGTTAATCAATTAAAATTCCATAATTTTAACTAATTAAATACTTATAATTTTGTTTTATTTAATCAATTAAAAGCCCATACTTTTAACTAATTAAATACTTATACAAAACCATTTCTTTAATCAATTAAAAGCCCATACTTTTAACTAATTAAGTACTTATAAAACTATTTTCTTTAATCAATTAAAAGCCTGTACTTTTAACTAATTAAATACTCCATAAAACCATTTATTTAGTCAATTAAATAAACTAAATATCATTCTTTAATTAAAATAAATTTAATATTAATCTATTTCAAAGGGGGGTTTTCCAAAATTATGACCACTAACTCAACCAGTCAAGAGTCAATGCATAGGTAGGTCAAACAACAGAAAAGTTGAACCAAACAACCCAATCAATAGTGGATAGGACAACTAACCATGCCAACCATTGGTGCACCAGCCCCTGCCAAGTGGTGGCTCTCTTGACCACCACTTGGTGGTCATAATAATATGGGGTATTTCCTCCTAATAACTTTTTTTATGCCTCCACACAACCCATGTGGGATTAAATAATTTAACTCACCTAAAAGGGTTTAACACCCATAAACAATTGTTGTTCAAATGACATTATAAGATAATCTCATCCATCCATATGGTGATAGAAGGCAGGGGATAAGCAGTTTAACATTAGTAAATGCAAATAGGTGTCCATGAAGGATAGTGCCACCATATGATGCTTGGGTGGCCCCACTCGATGGTGCCCCTGATCATTGAGCAATGGGCCAAATAACTAGGGGATGCTTGGTTGTTTAACAAGAAAGAACACCCCCACAAACCTAATGTAGGATTATGGTTAGGGAAGGCCTAAGATCCATTTCTTTGTTGCACCTCTCCTAAGCATGGATCCATCACATTGCGGTGTTGCAAAGTGGCATCGAGGTGTAAAATTAAAATTCTTCTAAGGTTTAACTTTATAATAAATAAAAAAAGGTAATGAAATCATTTGCACCACCCAACGCAAATAAAGTTGATTTCACCTAGTAAAAGCTAGCAATCACAATGTGGTATCCATTGGCTTTAGATATTAAATACAATTTAAGGACCCCCACCTGGTCTTCCAAGATCAACCCTCCATGGTAGAGTTCTTAGGAAGTGTTTTATGGAATAGCTTATCTCTTTAAACAACCCCTAAAACCAACAACTAGGAGGATGTCAATGCCAACATTAAGAAAAAAGAAAAGGAGGGATCAGTTTTAGGTTTTCTAAAAATAGGATATCAAGATTTAAAACACCAACTAGGATGTTAATCTCCTAGCTACACCTTTGGCTAACATGGTACAAAACCTCTTGATTCAAATTTAAAATAAAACAACAAGTGATCATTGTAGGTAAGTTAAAACAAAGGTTTTATAAAGGTTTCTAAAAGCATAAGCTTAAAATAAACAACCACAAATTTTTACACAAACCTTTAAGCATCAAAGAGCACAATCGACCAACATAATCTTAGAAATAAAAAAATCATAAAGGAGATCATACTATATTTATTTTTCTAGAAAAACTATAGGCCATCATGGTCGAATACAACAACATAAATTCATTGAGATACTTATAAGGATCAAAATTAAAACAAAAGTATTTAAAACTAATTCACGAGGGTAACTCCAACCTTAGACTCCTTGATGGATCCTTTTTTAAGGTCTTCTACCAATTTCTTCGACCTTCTTTGATGATTTCTCAACCAAGTATTCTTAGCTACACCATTTCTATCTTGCCCTAGCTATGACCTAACCTCAAACACCTTTCCTTATTGACCCTATATAAGAGGATACACCTCCTTTCTAGTTTCACCTTGCTCCACTCTCTTCTCCTTGGAATTCCCTTCCATTTTCACACATGAGGAGAATATGAGATATGTAATCCCCACTTCTTATTGGTCTCTCATGCTAGTAGTGATGAACCTGATCCAAATTTAACCCATTCCTCAATTCAAACATGGTCCCTAGGTGAACTACCTATTTTGAACCACCTAGTTCCTCAAGAGGAATGAAGACCTAGTATACTTGGTTTATTAGAAATCCTTCAATGTGAGAACATGGAGGTGGTAGTGTCATGGATTATCTATTCTAGGGCATTCACTCACATAACATTTTTTAAATAGCTATTACTCCAAATTGAATCAATACAATGTTTGACATTGAATCTAGGTGAGGATACAAAATTTCATCATCCCATCTAGCCTAACCTAGTCAATTAGACTCGATACCTTCAATCATTGTGAAATACCTATTTTGAGATATCTTCCAAGTGCCTTCACATTTTGAATCCCATTCAATGATGCATCTTGAAGACCTTACTTAACCTCTTCTTCACACACTTGTTGTCTTTAGGGCACTGATATTCTAAGATACCATTCAGTGACTCCCTTATGAGAAGTTGACTAAACCACATAACAAGGTCAACTCGTATGACTTCATTATCAATGGGGTTATCTTCTAGACCCAATTTGCATGATGTACCTCTTGCAATACTCCTTGTTGTCTACCAGATGACCCTTGATTTTAAACACCTAGAGGTCCCACTACAAGAGAGTTTGGATCCTTCTATCCTTGCTTGACCTGATGCTTATTCTATTTATTATCTAATAGCAATAAGAAACATTCTTTTTTACCAAAATACAAGCTTCCTTGCAACTAGTATTTATGGTGTCTCTTGACATATGCCCTACCTCACTACCACCTCATAGTTTTTTGTCTTTCCCATGAACTGGTTGTTTCTAAGTAGTTTATGTTATCTTTAATGTGTATTCACCTTGTTCATAATCCCATGGTGTATTGGGCCATCCCATGGGCATTCTACTTCCTGTAACCTTTTAATCCTAACCCAACAACCCATCCCATGGGAATTTAGGACCTCAACCTAGAATCTTGTTAGAGTATATTACATTATTTGATATGTAAGAAGATCAAAGGGTCACTTGAGGGAGATCAAAGGTCATTTGTAAAATCTATATTATGGACTTCTAGTTCCATATTTCATTGTACAAGTTCCTACAAATAATAAGAAGCTATATGCATTGATTCTTATGTATTATATTGTTGTTTCTTTATTTCACTGGTTCATAGATTCAATAATTGTATTTCTTAGTTAGATAAAAGGGTACTAAATATATCATTTTTATTAGATACACAAGGTAGATTGATTAGATGGCTCAAATAATTGAAGAAATAACAATTATATTAGTTTTGAATAAAGTTTGAGATAGAATATTGCAAGAAAGGAGAAACTCTTGAAAATAGATAATCACATCAAAAATGGGAGAATTTTTGCCATTCAATGAAAAGCCTAGAAATAGGGTTGAAATAGGCCACAAGTTGATATTTTTTGAGATAGTCATTAAATTTTTGAAGGCTGATTTTTGAAGGAGAAGATTGTAGAATTTTATGGTAGAATTTGAACAGTTTTAGGGCAACAAATTGGAGAAGACATAGAGATGCAAATTGGATAACTACTGGATAATTTTTTAAGTTTCGTTAGATAGCTAATTGAAGGAGGAATTGATAGCAAGTTAAGGCAATTAATTTGAGTTAGAGGTAGATTTTACACAGCAAAAAGGTAGCTTATTGGATAGAATTTTGTGCTGTAAATTTAGAGTTTGAGAAAAAATTGAAGAAGAGTTAAAGCTACATATTTCAAAGATTCTTGGTAGTATTTTTGGAAAGATAAAGGAGAAGTATTGGATAATTTTTTTAGAAGAAGGTAGAGCTACAAAATTTGGAACTTTTAGGTAGCAAGTTAAAAGCAAGAAGGCGAATTATTGGAGAGCTTTAGGAGCTGCAAATTTGAAGTTATTAGGTAGCAAGTTTAGATAGAAAATATTTTTACAAGTATTACCCCGAGTTAAAAACAATAATAAAAGAAGATAAAATTACAAGCACTAAAAAATGTGCATAGTATATGTTTTTTAAAAGGAGGTTAATTGCATGTTATTAAAGGGAAAATAACATCTTTCAGCCTACACAAGTTTTAGAAAGTAATGTCAACAAAGTGAAAAAAGAGTATAAGTACTAGAAAGGAAAGACCTCAAGCCAAAAAAATGATCAGCCATCAAAGCTGAGTTGTGGAGAAGACAAGCTAAATTAAAAGAGTTAGAATTTTCTGAAGTAAATAAATATGAGTGGTAGTTAAAGAATCCACCTAACATGGAAAGAGGAGCCACCATATTGGAGTAAAATGAACCATTGTGAGAGGAGATGCCACTGGAAGAGCCACCACATTGGATGGAAGAGACCATAAGGAAATTGGGAGAGCCACCACATTGGATGGAGTAGACCATAGTAAACCAAACACCAAAGGAGAAGAGAGAATGTAGAATGCCAATCATAGTAGAAACTTAATGTTAAAGTGAGTTGAATACATTCGAAGATAACTAGAGAAAATATTATTGCCAAGTATAGTAGAACATTATCAAAGAAGAGTGTTGATTAGAGGAGTGAAAGTGTGTGTGCCATTTGGTATTAAAAAAAATATAATACCCAGGAAGCTATAACATCATTTAATAATAGAAGTAAAAGTTAACAAATGCTTCTACCAAGTGTTATGAGGAGCACAAGAAAATTGGAGCACCAAAGGAACATTGGTTGAAGAGCAAAAGAGTTTGTGTGCCACTTGGAACTTAAAATAGTGAGTGCTAAATGTTTTTGGAGAAAGCCAAAATGATTTGGAATGGTCATTAAATGCATGGTACAAAGCATAAAATCGGATTCATTCAGCCTCAATTCATTTACAAATTCAAGTGATCTCCTTGAAGAAATAAGCTTGTTGAAGAGTCAACATTGGAGACCAACTATTTTTTCAAAATTAGCATGTTCCTAGAATATTAAATATAATATTTAAGTTAAGCTTTGATTTTCTGAAGGTTGGAGTTATAAGGAGTGAATAATATTTGATTTTATTAAAGCTACATGTAATTAATTAATTTTAATATTGATTATAATATCATGGTAACATTAGAAAATATATTAATTTTGTAAGGTATTTATACAATTCCTATAGGCTAAAGATAGCCTAACTAAATGCTATCGTTAAGATAGCTAACTACCATAAATGGTGCTAACCACTAATGATGTCGTCCATTACATAACGTGTAAAAAATAACTACCATAAGATATTCTAACAATGAATATCTTCATGGTAACAAAATGATGTAAAAACCTAAATCTACCATGCGATAAATAAAATAACTAAGGTAAAAAATAAATTACCCTAATATCTACCCTAACATCCCCCCTTTATTACATTATTTTTAAAATACAAATAATGTTGAAAAACAACTCAAATTGACACATGCAAGTGCCTTAGTGAATATATCTGCAACTTGTTCATCATTGGAAATGTACTGGAGCTATATTTTATGTTTTGGAACTTCATCATGAATGAAATTTTATTGAGTTTTAATGTTTTTGGTATGTTCATGATGTACTGTATTCTTGACCAAGTCCAAAACACCTTGGTTGTCGTAAAACAAGTGAATTGGAAGATTCTTGGGAAGACCCATACTTGCAAAAATATGACTCAATCATATCACCTCCCACACTGCTCCTCGTGTTGTGTGATATTATTCCTCTATTGAAGATAAAGCAACCATTTATTGATTCTTGTTGTGCCAAGAGATAGGTCCAGATCCTAGATGAAAATATACCCTGAAGTTGATTTTATGACATTTATAGATCCAACATAGTCATAATGCATGTAACCCTACAAGAATAATTTACCATTCCTCTTGTACTCTAGGCCATATTAAATGGTACCATGGATGTAGTAGAGAACCCATTTTACTACTTTCCAATGACTAAATTTAGGTTCTTGCATGAACCTTGAAAGATAATTTATAGGAAAATAAATATCTAACCAAGTGTTGGTCAAATATATGATTCCCAATAAAGTTGTGATAGAGATTACCATATACCGATGGAGAATAATCATATCATGACAACAATAGCCTTGTTTCCATAGGTATTTCTTTAGGCTTGCTATCAGTCATATGATATTTGTCGATCAATATCTTGGCATACTTTATTTATGTCACCCTAAGGCGATTATTTTTATACTCCACTTCTAAACCAAGACAATAGTGGAGAAGTCCTAGACCTATCATGTAAAATGACTCTTTCAAGTCACCCTTCACAACATCAATCAACTTATCTAAACTGCAAATGATGATCGAATCATCTACGTAGAGTACAAGGATCACTATTTCTGAACCAATATTCTTAAAATGGAGATTTTTATTAGAAGGAATTTTCTTAAATACATGCTATAGAAGGCGAATATCTATCCTTATGTACCATTCTTGTGGGGCTTGTTTCAATCCATACAAGGATTTGACCAATTTATAAAAATTTTGTTCTTTGTCTTCCTCAACAAATCCTTGTGGTTGAGTCATGTATACTTCCTCTTTCAAATCACCATTCAATAAGGCACTTTTGATATCCATTTTATGAAGTTTCCATCTGTACAATGCTCCCATAGCACAAATAACATGAATGGTAGTCATTCTTACAATAGATGCAAAATTCTCTTCGTAATTGATGCTTTTTTTTTAGCATAGTCCTTTGCCACAAGGTGAGCCTTATGCTTATCAATAGTTCCATATGCCTTGTATTTTACTTTGTAAACCCATTTGCAGCCAATGGTATTCTTTCCATAAGGTAAATCAACTAGCTTCCATATTTTTTTCTTAATGATAGATGTATATTCAACATCGATAGCCACCTTCCACTAAGGCTCTGTAAGTGCTTCTTCGATTGTGGTGAGTTCTTATTCATCATATGAAGACATGTAAACCTTTTTATCATCCAGTTCGATATATTCTCTACTATCTTCCTCTGGATATACATAAAGCTATTCAAAGTGTTGGTATAGCTCATCAACTATTGAATTTGATGCTTGTGCCCTCTTCTATTGAGTCATGTTGTGAGTTTGAGAATGATCTAAGGTAATATCTGGAGGTTTTGTCAACTTTGAATCTCTCATCATACTTGTAAACTATTTTGGAGTCTTTTTCTATGGGGGAAGTTACTTACTTTAGCTCCTCTTCATCCAAGTATACAGTAGATGTGTTATTTGATGTGAAAGCCTCATCAAACACCACATATCTACTTATGTGTATCTTCTTGGTTATAGGGTCTATCAATCGATAGCCTTTAGAATATTTATCATAGACAATAAAATACATTGTAAGGTTTTCTCATATAATTTCTTTATTTTTTTTTTTGGTATATGCATAAATGCCTTACAACAAAAAATTCTTAGATGAGAGACAGAGGGTTTACTACCACTCCAATCTTCCTATGGAGTCATACCTTTAAGAGCTTTTGTGGGAAATATATTCAAAAGGTATGATGTTGTTGTGACAGCTTCAACCTAATATCATTGCTCAAGATTTTCTCCTTTAATAATATATTGAACCATCTCCATGATGGAACAATTCCTCCTCTCAGCAACCCCATTTTTTTATGGAGTATAGGATGTGGTCAGATGCCTTCTAATCTCATGTTCAGTTAGAAATGAAGAAAAAATATTTGAGGTATATTCTCCCCCTCGATTTGAGCAGATGGTCTTGATGTAGCATCCTGATTCTTTTTCAACAAGGTTCTTGAACTTCTAAAAATACATAAATACCTCTAACTTAAATTTTAGGAAGAAAATCCATATTTTCTATGTGTTATTATCAAAAAACAATTGGAAATATCTCTTTACTCCAAAACTATGTGGCATAGGACCACACAAATCGGTATGAACCAACTTTAAGGGTTTCTTAGCTCATGAAGAGCTAGCTTCAAATGGTACTCTATGTTGCTTTCCTGCTAAGAAATCTGAGCACATGGGCAATTTAGGTGAAAGATTATGAAGTTATTTTACCATTTCATATTTACTTAGCTCATGTAAATATCTAGAACTTAGATTGCAAAATATCTTATGCTAAAGAGAATTGGCCTCCTTTGTGTTGACCTCCATGGTAACATGAGGTGTAGATACTGCATCTAAGGTGAACAATTCATGCTTGTAAGAACCCCTTGCTATGTGTTTTCCTTTCTTGGTGATATAGCAATGCTTTTTTTCCCCTTCAATTCTAAATTTAATAGCCATGTTTTTATCTAATATTTGGGGAACTAATAACAATTTATTTGTCAATCCTGGTACATAAAGGACATTTTGAATATGATACTTTCCATCTAGAAGGGTAACTAAAACATTCTCTTCTCCTTGGAAATGATAGGTCTTATCATCAACAATAGTTACTGGTTAGCATTCCTTTGCATCAAATGTTTCAAACCACTACTTGTCACCAGTAATGTGTTTGCTAGCACTAAAATCGATGTACCGTACATAATCCTTTTTAGGAGAATATATATCGGTCATGAGCATTTTTTGTGCTCTTTCTAAATTAGAATCATAATTCTCAATAGCAACATGTTGTCTTTGTTGTCTATTTTTCCTCTATGGTTTACCTTTGCCCTTTTTATCTTGCTTATTATTAAACCAACATCAATTGGTGGCATGGTTTTCCTTTTTACAATTTTTACAAAACTTATTTTGTGATTTAGATTGCTTGCCCTTATATTTAGAAGATGACCCTCTCTTCTTCTTTGGACCCTGTTTGTTTATGTAAAGTGCATTGTTGGACACTTCATCTTTTTGTAGCTGATTTGCTTCCTTAGTTTGAAGTAAATTTACTAGCTCAAAAAAAATCACTTTTATTTGAGACACTTGAAGGTAAGTTATTAACATTTTCTAGGAGTCTAGAAGAACCCTTAAAATGATTGAAGTCAAGACATTATATTCAAATTTTTCTCTCAAAGAATTCAGTTTTGATTTGATTTCTACCACTCTATAGAGGAATAACTCTATTGCTTCACCTGACTTCATATGGAGAGTATGAATTTGTGATTGTTCAAAAAATTTTCTTCATTCTTTCCTTCAAAAATGGTAGATAAAGCATCCCACACTTATTTACCATGTTGATCATCACAAATGTGAGGCTGAATTTCATCAGTAGTAGCTAGCAAAATCAGCATGAGAAGTTTGTTGTCCTTTTTATCCCATGCATTCTGATCTGCTCCTGGTGTTTTCGATATTTTTATAGTTTCTATCACTATATCCCACAATTCCTCTACAATATGTATGGTCTTCATTTTGATTTTCCATGTAGAATATTAGAACCTTTAATAAATTGGGTACCGTTGAGATACTTTTTGATTGTAGCCATTGTGAAGGTTCCTTATTGCACCAAAATGGTCTCTCTTTCACTCTAATTGATATTTAATGACACCTACCTAAAAACCCTTCCTGAAGAAGGATGATTATTTTGAGGAATTTAATCCAAACAAGAAGGAATGAAAGAGAATTCACTCTAATTGATATTTAATGGCACCTTCCTAAAAACCCTCCTAAAGAGGGATCATCAATTTAAGGAAATTTAATCCAAACAAGAAGAGTGATTAGGGTTTTATGGAGTGAATATCAAAAAGTAAAATTGGCTCTACATGTGCAATAAATTGCTCAAATGGGTGTAAAAAAATTTGGGGCCTAAGTGCTTTTTGATATTTTTAACTTAAGATGTAATTGCAGTAAAGAGGAATTTAAGTGCAATAAAACATTCAAAAGTGCCCAAAAATTTTTAAATATAAGGTTTCAAATTCCACTAAAAAATGCACCTAAGTTTTAACAATGCCAATTTTAACAAAAAGGTGTCGAATGCTATCGAAAATGCACCTTATTATAGTAATTTTTTCATAAAAAGTGTGTTTTATGTTTTGCAAAAAATTTGATACTCAATTTCTCTGCCCTTGTGTTACAATTTTGTGTCCCCCCTTGGCTTTGCAAAATTAACAAGGTAGCACATCTTTCAAGACAAGTCGACACATGACAATATTTTGAAAGGCAATTTTTAAACTAGTCGACACGAATTTGTTTTATTGGACCCATAATTACTCAATATTCAAAAATTGAAGGTGTATCAAAATTAAAGGGCTCTCTAATCCTCATGGTACCATAGCTATGATCCAAACCCTTCCAAGGATCTATGTAATAATTAAAACAAGGTAAAATTCTTCTATGCTCTCTAAGCATATGATGAAAATGAGATCTTGTAGTCTATCATCGAAGTTTGTTCCTATTTTGAATTAACCTTAGATGTTGAAGAGTTTTGTATTGGAAAGGACTGGCCCTCATCATATGTAGCGAAAAAAAATTTACTCTCAAAATGAATGTGTTATAAAAAATTTTGAGAAATTTTTATAATTCCTTAATTTGTGAAAAAAATGCTATTCTTTATCTTACATCCCCCTCTTGGAGAAAAAAAAAACACTCCTTATATTTTGCAAAACAAATACCTTTAATTTTCTATTTTAATGCAAAATTCTAATTAATTTTAGCATAAGTTCATCAATAATAAAAATAATTTTGTTAAAATCATGATAATTTGTTTAAAAAAATGATTTTAAACAAAATATATAGAATTATTCATAAATAATACCCAAAAAAAATATACCTTGGATTGATAAAAATGAATAACACAAGCTTATATTGAGAGGGGGGCTGAACAATATAAGATCACTTTTTAATTTTCATTCCCAAAAAATATTATCCAATATTATCAATGGCAATATCAACTGTAGTAATCAAAGCAAAGCATAAATCATCACACACAATAGATACACTAATTTTACGTTGTTCACCCAATGTGGGCTACTCCATGGAGAAAATATTTCACTAAAATTTTCTCAACAAATCTCTTGGGAATCATTACCTATTACAATGTTTATGGACCTCTGTCCAAAGGATATGCCAATACCCTAATCAAGTTTGTGGAAACCTATCCATAGGAGAACTCTTTCCCATTTTCTTGTTTATGGATATCTATCCATACGATAAATCCTTCTCCTCTACTCTGTATGGTGATCCTCTAGAAGACTACTACCTCCACTGCACTGGCTTGTGGATCTCTCTCCATAGAATACATATGTCCTCACTCTAAATACTTTTGTCCTCAATGTCCTAGCTAATGTATCTTTATCCACTAGAGACTATTGTCCTCTACTATTTCACCTCCAAATATTGCTCTCATCTCTACTCAATATCTATCTCAAATTTATACTAAACATTGTCCTTCAGTCTAGCAAAAATCTGCTCAATATAATTTTTACTAAACATTGTCCTTCGATCTAGCACAAATTTGCTCAATCTCTACTCAAATATGCACTAAACATTGTCCTTCATTCTAGCACAAATTTGCTTAATCTCTATCTTAAATCTACACTAAACACTATCCTTAGGTCTAGCATAAATCTACTCAATATCTATATCAAATATGCACTAAACATTGTCCTTTGGTCTAGCACAAATATGCTTAATCTCTATCTCAAATATGTCGTCACACCTTAACACAAAGCTTGACTCAATCACAAATCAACTCTGCTAGATCTACTCCAAGCCTTAACTCAAAGCTTGAACAAATCAATCAATCAACTTTACTCTCAAGTATTATCAAATACTTACCTCAAATCTACTCAAAAAGTCCTCCATATAACTTGTTCAATATTCTCAACAAGTCTTCACCAAGACTTATCTTAAATCTGCTCAATAAGTCCTCTCTAGAACTTTTTCAATCTGCTCAACAAGTCTTCACCAAGACTTACCTTAAATCTGCTCAACAAGTCCTCTCTAGGACTTGTTCAATCTACTCAACAAGTCTTCACCAAGACTTACCTTAAATATGATTGTAAGCTTCCACAAAAGCTCACACAAATTTTTTCTTAAGCTTTCACCAAAGCTTACTCAACTCAGTCCTTAAGTCCCTGCTAGGACTACTCAAATATACTCACAAGATTTCACAAAAGTTTTATTCAAATCAATTGCAAACTTGCATACAAAACTCAACTTAATCTCTTTCCTAAAAAACCTCTTCAATCACACAAACAAGTTTTACTCAGAATCTTGCTTAACTATAGAAATATATTGATAATGGTAAGAGACTCAATATGTTTCACACTTCACAAATCACTTTATCACTTTTAAACTTACTTTCAAATCAATTCAAAAATGAAGAATAATTTGTTTCACAAATCTTGAACTATCACTCCAATGCTTTCAATCACTAATGCTCAATCAACTTCACTCAAAGCATCCACTCAATGAAACACAACTTGCTTACAAACCCTAACCAAGTGTTTCATAAAATTTCAACAACTCACTTATGGGACTCAAACCTTGATCAAGATGATTCTATTTTTCACATAACAATGATACTCATGATCTTTCACAAACCCTAATCATGCACCTCAAGGTTCACTCAAATATTTCCAACAATGTTTATCAAACAATTTTACATAACAATGATACTCATGTTCTTTTACAATCCCTAACCATGTACATGAGTGCTCACTTAATTATTTCCAACAATGCTTATCAAACAATCCTTTTCACTCCAAATTTGCATTTCATAATATTTCATTCATAAGGAAGATGTGCCCATATATTTTATTTTGATGGAGATGTCTTCAAAACTTGTCTCAATCACAATCAAATCCTCTTTGGCAATTTCAATTGTTATGTAGCAAAAATCTATCTCAAAATCTCAACTCAAAATTCTCCTCAATATTTATTTCACCATACACAAATACCAAGTCTCAAGTACACCTTATAATCTCCAAAATTTTCAAAATATAACTAACAAAGGTTCAATTAACTCAATTTCACAATAATCCACTTCAAAATTTTAATGCATAAAACAATAAAAATAACTCCCTTATATCTCCCTACTCAAAAATGCATTATCAAATAATCAACACACCTTTCCAGAAATAATTCAATTAACTTTTAAGACAAAATTAAATCTTCCTCAATATTCAAATAAGACAAAAATAAAATATATCTTAATCACCTTATATCTTCCAACTTAAAATTGCATTTCAAAATAATTAACACCTCTTATCCGGAAATAATGCAATTCACTTTTAAACAATAATTAAATTTTTCACATACTTTGATTAAAATAAAAATCTTTAATCACCTTATATCTCCCAAGGCGCTCACAATACAACTTTAGACCACATGCAAATACAACAAAAATTAAAGTACCTTTGCACACTCCTCGGTGGTATTCGATCCCAGGTCAAGCCACCGCCTGGGCCCTAGCCATGGTCTAGATTCTGCGTGAGCTAGGCACTCACATGGGAGGTAAAAGCACTTTGAGCACTTTGATTCTTTAACCAACACCAAATCCAAACAAAAGGCTTTGTCCCTTCATAGTCACCGAGACTCGAATGCAGATTCTCTGCATACCCTACGCCTTACACATCAACAACTGCTACTATCCCAACCAATTGGTTGGTGACAAGGCTTTATGCCTTGGTCAATTTGACCTTCATGTTTTCGAATGCAATACAAAATAATATCTTCTTGTCTTGTTTGGTCACGAATTTTCGCATTCCACTTTCAATAATTGGATGTGCAAAAAATGAATTAAAATGATTTAAAATGAATTTACGCCCACCCTAACTTTAGGGTTTAAATAATATTATTTTGTGAATTAATTTATAATATAAATATTATAAATAATTTATAAACTACCTTAGGCTTTAATTTTAACATTTAAAATTATAATAAAAATATTATAATATTATTTCCATTTGGCCTAGGCATTTTTCTCTTTTCACCCTTAGACCTTTTTGACCTCCTTTAATATTATAATAATAAATATTATAATATTATTTCCTTTAGGTCTTTTCTTCAGGGTATTTAACCATACTTTTGACCAATCATGTGAAGCTCTTAAACCAAATCTCTTTGGATTAAAATATAAATATTTTAATCCTCCCTTTTCCAAGTCCTACACTGACTTTTGACATCAATGACAACATAACTAACTCAAAATTTCCAACAAAAAATATCAATTTTTTTTATCAAAAAAGAGTATTGTGTCCTTTATGAGATTTGATCCATGCTCATTCACGGAAGGGTGCCTTATACTGGTGGTTTTTACCAGTAGACTACCATGGCTGATCTAAAATCCATAGGTAGTTTTGATGTATGTAATCCTTACATTCCAGTTTGCAAGGAAAAAAATATTGAGGATATTAATCCCATGTTGCCCATATGGGCAATGTTTTGCTCTTTAAAAATGCAGCTCACATAGTGAGCTTTGACTGCCTACAGACAGTTCGTAGGTAGGTATGGAATATTTTGTTGAGGAGGATATTTACGCCTCCCCATGTACGATATGTGTTGTGATTTTAACCCAGTTGAGCCACATGTCATGCCACATGGTGCATGCATCCATCGCCACATGGATGAACCTAATTTAACAATTAGAAAACCTTAGGATTTGTGTCGCTATCACATCAGATCTCGAGAGTCACATTGCTATCACATGTACCTCAAGATGCATGCCACTACCCTACCACATGGAATCACCTAAAGATCTGTGCCACCGCTACCATGTCAGATCTCAATATTCGAGTTAGGGATTCAGTGGATGCTGATGTCAAATCATGGGCCTCAAGATGTGTGTTAGTGTCCAACAAAACATTTTCCTTAAGAATCATGCTAGGTACCAAAAAAATGATGTCTTAGGAAATGTGCTATGTTTAAGAAAAATAATGCCTCAAGAAATATTCCAAGAATGTGTCGAGGATGCTACCTCGAGATTCTGGTCCTATTCAAGCGGGTCCCATGTCTCAAGATTTGGTCCCCATGATCTAGTTCTCTAGAGAGAGAATGGTGCTCGCCTTTTCCAGATTTGAGGTTACTGAGAAATTCCCAGGTAAGCAATTTTCTTTGATACCAATATAATATCACAACATTATAAAATATATTAATATTGTAAGGTATGTATACAATTCCTATAGGCTAAACATAACCTAACTAAACACTAGCATTAATATAGCTAAGTACCATAAATAGTGCTAACCACTAGCGATGTCATCCATTACATAACGTGTAAAAACTAACTACCATAAGATATTCTAACAATGAATATCTTCATGGTAACAAAATGATGTAATAACCTAAATCTACCATGCGGTAAATAAAATAACTTACTAAGGTAAAAAATAAATTACCCTAATATCTACCCTAACATTGATTAATCGAATTATTGGAGGTATAAGGTTTATAAGTAGAAAATGAAAACTCTAGGTATCTTATTACTGCATTTTTGAGAAATTTTGTAAAGTTTTGAAATTTTGGTTTAAATTTTCGGGAAGTTAATTACATGTTTTATAATTAATTTATTTTATTTTGAGAAGCAATTTGAAATATTTGCAAATTGATACTTTTGGATAAATAATTATTTCAAAATTAAATTAGGAATACAAAATTTGCAAATATATTTTACTAAAATTCTAAATTTGTAATTAGGGAACTCTAAGGAATTCAACATCAACATAGGTTTGTTAAATTTAGAGTTTAGAAATCATTTTTTTTTTAAATTTAGGAGATAAAGGTATTCAACTTAGAGATTTGAAGAATTTAAACCTTCATCAAAAGTTATTGTTTGATCATATATTTAAAACTAGGGAGACATAAGGTAGTCAACCTAAAAAGTATAGAGAATTGAAAGATTTGTTATTCAAATCTAAAATAATTATGGATTATTGGTATATAGATTCAGGAGCAAACAAAAATATGATTAGAAACAAGCAAAGGTTTAACTCTCTACAAGAAAAATATGAGAAACCAATTGCTATAGTAGATAGTAGAACTTATGAAGAAAAAGGAATAGGAAATGTTCTGATTGATATAATAAATGAAAAAAGGAATAATTAACAATGTTTTAAATGTTGTTGGATTTACTACTAATATCCTTTCAGTTTCTCAACTCGTGGATCAAGACATGATATTATAATTAAAAGTTATCAATAGAATAAAACAATGTCATACTATCAAACAAGGAAAAATGATAACCTCAAGCTCCTATAAAGATAGTCTAATTATTTTAGATACTAGTGTACATTTGGCTTTGTCATTAAAACATCAAGACCAAAAGAACTATGCCATAAATATTTGGAGCATACCAATGTATTATCTTCAAATGAAACGGTCAAAAATCAAATGAATGAATAAATACCAATTATTTCTTGGGAATCTACTATTTTTCCAAAATGCTTAGCTGGAAAACAACATAGAATACCTTTAAAACTCTATTAGTATAAATCTCAACAATCATTAGAATATATATATGTGTGTGTGTGTGTGTGTGTGATCCAATGAATATTACTAGTATTGGAGGACATAAGTATTTTCAACTATTTATTTATGATCATACTAGAAAAATGTGGGTATATTTTATGAAGTACAAATCTAAAGCCTTTAGTTGTTTTAAACAATTCAAACTTCAAGTAGAAAAGGAGTCAGGAAAGGCTATCAAAATTCTTCATTCAAACATAGGAGGTGAATTTGCATTAAAATAATTCAATCTATTTCTAGAATAAAATGAAAAAAAAAGACAACTTACTATAGTATATCCACCACATAAAAAATAGAATTACAGAAAGAAGAAACATATCAATAATGAAAATGGTGATATGTATGTTAAAATAAGTTCATATTGATCATCAATACTAGGTAAAAATAGTTAAAATACCAGTATACTTAAAAATAGATTGCCTACAAAATTACTCATTAATTTTACACTAGAAGAATCATGGTCAAGACAAAAACACAATATGAGCAAGTTGAGAATTTTTGGATGCGAATATTATATGCATATTCCAAAATAGAAGAGGAAAAGACTAGACAGAAAAATTGTCTAATATATTTCTTGGTTATGATGATGAATCTACAGGATATAGAATAATTGATCCAAGTACAAAGAAAGTATACATAAGTAGAGATGTAGTTTTTGATGAGAAAATCAAGGTTGAAACTAAAGAAAAAAATAATGATTCAAAAATTATTCTAAATTTCTTAGAAGAAGACTTATCAAATGAAGAGACAGAGTCAAAATCTCAAGATGAACAAAGTGAATGTATGAAAACTTTTGCAATTTCTCAATGGAAGGAACCAATATGGCTTAGGAATACACTCAGAGAATCAAATCTAGAACAAATGCCATATCTTACTACTACAAGACCTCAAACTCGTATTCAAAGCAAAATAAATAGATGATTATTAAGTATCATGTTAAAACCAACAACGACACTTCAGACTTATATCATTCACATTGGAAGGTAGCTATGGAATCAGAATATTTATCATTACTAAAGAATAAAATATAGAATCTGGTAGAACTACCTCCAGAGAATAAAGTAGTAGGTTGGAAATGGGTTTATAAGATTAAGTATAAAATAGACAGGTCACTTGACAAATACAAAGCTTGTTAGTAGCTAAAGGATATACTCAAGCAGAGGGAATTGACTATGAAGAAATATTTGCACCGAAAACTAGAATGACTACTATTAGAACAATGTGTGCTTTAATAGCTCATCATGGTTGGAAACTTCATCAAATGGATGTAAATAATGCATTTTTCATAACCTGCCTTGTTTGATGTTTTTTATTTTTTGATTTAGTTTTAATTAAAGCTATAAATTTTATGCTTTGGGTTTTCCTCTAATTTTATCTCTTATTGAAAAAGCAAAAATAAATTAATAGACTTATTAAAATAGATTATTTAAATAGGAGAGAATATTTTTAAAATTATAAAAAATAAATATTTAAAAAGAACCATATTATATTGAAATATCTCCTTGGAGTAGATGGGTAGTATATTCTGGTAGATGGGTTTCCATTTTTTTAATTGTAAGAATGAAATCCTTATTACATTTTTTGGGGACATCAAGATAGAAAGGAAAATAATATAAGTGTAGTAAAATACTTGTTAGGGGGTATGGTTCAATGATGGGAGATGAGACTGGTTTTAGGAGGTAGCTTGGAAAGGTGAACACTGAAGGAAGAAAAGCTTGATAGAGGAAGATGATTGAGGAACTCTAACATGTTGGGAATTCTTGTATTAATATAAATAAAAACTAGATGATTTTGTTTAGAAATTTTTGAATTCTCGTTCTTAGTGTGTGAATATTAAAGCTAATATCTCGCTACTTTCTCTAGCTTTTCTAGGTGTTTAAATAGAACCCCTTTTCATAGCTAAGTTTTTCTTCCATAACCATAAAGGATTTATAAAATTTAAATACTTTAAAGCTTTTTTGTTTCCTTTGCGTGATTCTAGCACCTTCGACATCAAGTAGACATCTTGTTCAATGTTAAAACTTCTTATTTCGGCCACATGATCTAGTAGAGTTTAATTCGGTGTAGATCTTATTTTGAACTCGTAAACATCCCTTGTGATGGTTTTTTTTTGTGCATTAACAATATTTATAGAAGAATATATTTGCTCTAGGTGGTCGTATTAGATGTCTAGACTCAATTTTAATCAACTTAGTTTTATCTATCTTGCCCCTGTGTCTTTTATAGACACTTTGCTAGAGATCAATAGTGAGAGAGGTGTGGTAAACCTGAGTCAGCCACCACCTAAATGGTTTAAATTATAAACCAAAACTTAGCCTTTATTTTGGTTTAAAATCAATGTCACCATCATTGCAGGGTTTATGAGTGACTTTACTCTTACATTGTTGTCACTGCTAGGTTCCCTAAGGTTAAATATAGGGTTTATATGTAAATTATTTTAATTATCACCTAAGAGATATTATCGTGTGGTGTTCCCATGCTTGAGGAGGAATGGATAGGGTGGGCTACATATGCCATCCCACATATTATCCCACATGGTATGTGTGGTGGCCTACATATACCTTAAAGGGGGTTTGGCTCCCCCTTAAGGTTGAACACCACTTGGTGGTTAGGGTACCACTAAGTGGGGTTGCCCTATACTAGTTGGAGGTGTATTTGCATGAACAGATGGTATGTTGACCTCTGTAAACTTATTTATTTTACCTCCTTATTGGTTGCTTGGTTGTTAGATGGAAGTATGTGGTTGGTTGTTACATAGCATGGAACTCTTAGTTGTCATACTATTTATTTGCATTTGCGCAAGGTAAAACTATTTTTGAAGACCTACGATTCTAGGATCCCACATGCAATGTGGGGAGGTCATGGAGTTTATTTATAAATACCCAAGTGTATATTTCTATATAATCAAGTGACTAGGCACTTGGCCGGACCATGTTGATTGTTAACCAGTCTCGATAGATGGTTGACACCTACTTGTTGTTGTCGCTACCACGTGGACCAATAGGATATGTTTGTCATGGATTAAACCCTTTTTATTTGAAGGAATAAATATATATTTTTAAATAAAACAAGAAAGAAGGACCTTCTATGTAAACTGAAAGAATAGATTTAATTTATTAAGTTTGAAAAGTTAAACTTATATCTCAAAGAATATATTTGATTTATTAATTTTAAAGGTTAGACTTATATATGAAAGAATAGATTTAATTTATTAATTTTTAAAGGTTAAATTTACATATGAAATAACAGATTTTATTTATTAAGTTTTAAAGGTTAAAATTATATCTGAAAAAGTAGATTTAATTTATTAAGTTTTAAAGGTTAAACTTATATCTAAAAGAATAGATTTGATTTATTAAGTTTTAAAGGTTAAACTTAGGTCTAAAAAGAATATATTTAATTTATTGTGTTTTAAAGGTTAAACTTATATCTGAAATAATATATTTGATTTATTGAGTTTTAAAGGTTAAACTTATGTATGAAATAATAGATTTAATTTATTGCATTTTAAAGGTTAAACTTATATCTAAAAGAATAAATTTGATTTATTAATTTTTAAAGGATAAACTTATATCTAAAATAATAGATTTGATTTATTAATTTTTAAAGGATAAACTTATATCTAAAAGAATAGATTTGATTTATTAAGTTTTAAAGGATAAACTTATATCTAAAAGAATAGATTTGATTTATTAAGTTTTAAAGGATAAAATAAGAATAGACTTATGTATTAAGTTTTAAAAAATAAACTTATATCTAAAGGAATAGACTAATTTATTAAGTTTAAAAAATAGATTTGTAAAAGAAAGACCTTTTAAATTGAAAGAATGAATTAATAAGTATAAGTGTTGAAAATTTGAAGATATATCTTTGAAATGAGAAAGATAAGTTTTTTTTTTATTTATTTAAGAAAATGGTATTTTATAAGTATTTAATTAGTTAAGGGTATGGACTCTTAAATGATTAAATAAAGTGGTTTTGTATAAGTATTTAATTGGTTAATAGTATGGACTCTTAAGTGATTAAAGAAAAATTGAAGAAGGAATGTATTTTAGTTAAATAAAAGAATAGTTTTTTGTTTAATTTAAATTGAAAGAAGGACATTTAATTTAAATTAAAGAAAAGTGGTTTTGTATAAGTATTTAATTGGTTAAGAGTGTTGATTTTTATATGATTAAATAAAGTGATTTTATATAAGTATTTTAATGGTTAAGAGTATGGAATCGTAAATGATTAAAGAAATTAGTTTTGTATAAGTACTTAATTGGTTAAGAGTATGGGTTGTTAAATGATTAAATAAAGTGTTGGATTGATAATTATTATTTTTTTATACCAAATGGGATAGAATAAATCATTGAATTCAAAATAAACAAGATTGTGTGGTCGGATCCTTCGTTCGGGTTTTTCGTAGGACCACCCAAACTACCGAACTCTTTTCGGCCATATCTCACTCATCCGGACTCATATTGAGCTGAAATTTTGAGGGTAGATGCCTGAAAAATCCTAGAATGTCTCCACCAATTTTTATATCATTTGGAACACCACAGATACTAGCGCATACCTATGTGTGAATGATATATTTTTAAAGTGGCTATGCGAGGGCTTCATCTGGGTTGAGTGCAAGCAGCTACAAAGGTTGGTTTTTAGGGCCTTCGGACCCTAGGGGAAAATATTTTTGTGGTTTATGCTCAATATTTTAGCAAGAAATGTTGCAGGGGATACAATATGGGTTATAAATTTGTCTTTAAATAGATCATACTGTGAACTTGAGTGACAACGACTTCCAATTTGATGCACAAAAGAAAATTGAAAACCATACCTTTCCACAATGTCTAGGGCAAGGATTAAAGAGATCACGAAACAAGTTTCAAGTAGTTGATCAAAAATTGACTCACATATCAAGTGAATCTGGTGCTAAGGTGCACCCACAAAACAATTATACTGTGAAAACCCTTGTCAAGAGTAAGAATTTCGAAGACTCAGTCCCAAAAATGAATTTTAGGGATGCCCTTCATGGTGGACAGCCTCAACCCAATGCTAATATCAATATTAGGGCTTCCCATAAACCTCTAAGAATGCTTAAGATTGATCCCAAGAAAATAGAGTCAGGATGTCTTAAAGTAGTTGATGGAACTCCTATTGTTAAGCTTGATGGGTAAAATTTAGACCGACATTGAATATTTGGAAAAAAGATGGCTAATTTTTCGGTTCATGGGTTTTCGTCCGAGTTTATCTTATTTCAAATTTTGGGCTACAAAAATCTGGAAAACTAAAGGTGAGTTACAAATCTCTATTTATCCAAATGGTTATTTTCTTGTTTTATTTTCTAATAATGAAGATAGAGAGAAAAATTTTCAAGGGGGTCCTTGGTTTTTTGGAAGGGCAGGGCTTTTCATGAAGCCCTAGAATACTAAATTTAAATCCAAATAAGAGATGCCTTCTATAACTCCTATGTGGAAAGGATATTTGAAGTTTTGACATTTGAAATATTATTTTTCTTGTGTAAATTTTCTCCTTTTTTTGTTGAAAACCTTTGATTTGTTGGTTTGTCTCTGAGTTTTTCCCTTCATATTTAAATTGTGTTTCTAATATTTTAGTTTCCATTATTTCCTCTTCCTCACTTGGAACATCATTTGTGGAAAGGATTTCAAACATATTAGCAGATGACTTTGATTGATCCTTCATAACTAGTTTTTTTCTGAGTGTTCTTCTTCTTAGGTATTTGGAAACCTATTGAGTTTAGATCTTCTTTCTTTTGATCAAGAATATGATTTGGGCAAGCACTAGCCAAATGACCATATTCATGGCAAATTCTACAACGAAAAGGAATGTTCTCATAGTCCACTACTTTGATTGATCCTTCATAACTAGTTTTTTATGAAGGATCAATCAAAGTAGTGGACTATGAGAACATTCCTTTTCGTTGTAGAATTTTCCATGAATATGGTCATTTGTCTAGTGCTTGCCCAAATCAAATTCTTGATCAAAATAAAGAAGATATAAACTCAACAGGTTTCCAAATACCTAAGAAGAAGAACACTCAGAAAAAACTATTTATGAAGGATCAATCAAAGTCATCTGCTAATATGTTTGAAATCCTTTCCACAAATGATGTCCCAAGTGAGGAAGAGGAAATAATGGAAACTAAAATATTAGAAACACAATTTAAATATGAAGGGAAAACTCAGAGACAAACCAACAAATCAAAGGTTTTCAACAAAAAAAAGGAGAAAATTTACACAAGAAAAATAATATTTCAAATGTCAAAACTTCAAATAATGCAGGTCCCAATATAGACTCTGTTGAACCATCTAGTAAAATTTTGGTTGTGTATGAGCATTCTTCAAGGTTAGAAGCCATCTCAGATTCAATTGGAACAAGTCAAGAAACAGGGGAAAAAAATTGATGGATTCTAATCAAAAAGTAGGTCACAAGACCAATCAATATCATATGGTAAAAGAAGGTGAAAAGCTTATAGAGGAAGGTAAGATTAATGCCCTTCCCAACTTTTTTAGACCTTGTATTAATGAATATCATCACTTGAAATATTAGAGGACTCAAAGGGAGTCTTTCAAAACAAAATTAAATTAGAAGAATGATTAGATAAATCATCCACATCTTGTTTTCCTTCAAGAAACAAATATGTCAATGGAGGATATGGACATAATTGCCAATAAAATTTGGCTAGCTAGAAAAGTGGTTTCCCTCAATTACCAAGGGACTTCGGGTGGCATTGCTTGTATTTGGGACCCAAAAGAGGTAGTTATTCACCATATGATTGGCAGTTGGGGATTTTTGGCTATAGCTATTCAAATTAGACATTCCAACCAGATTATGCTCTGCATTACTGTTTATGCTCTGACTTCTTTGGAGGAAAAAAGAAGACAGTGGAAGGATATTACTCGTATTGGCAATTACCACAACAGTGCGTTCAGGTCCATGTCCTCCCCCCTCCGGCACCCATCCACCATGCCCCCCCCACTATCTTCACTATCGCCATGGAGAGTTCTGTCGACTTCAATGCAAGTCCTATGGTAACTCATGCCCTTTAGCTGCTCGGCACGCCGAAAGAGTCCACCAAGATCACATATATGAACACGCGGTGGCTGAAGACTTCTGTTACTACTATGTAAAAAGTTTTGTAGGTGGGCAGTTGGTGGTGCGACTTCCTTCTGGTGTGGTGTAAGAAAATATATCCGGAATTTGTTCTATGTGGCAAGCAAGCTCAAGGTGTCCTTTGCTAAAATGATGTGGAAACATTACTGAATGAAAAACCCCAGTTTCAGCATATAAAAAATGACTTATTGAGATGCGACGGGTCTCGATCTATGGACGTGGAGCCAGGGAATTGGAGCTCGCAGGGTTCGATCTTGTAAACAATTAGTAGAGCATTCCAGCAAGGTTTTATTTTTTCAAATGGGTCCGTTAAGGAGGTCCAAAAATCCTGTGCATATGATAGCGGGATGCGTGAGAAGGCAACCCCTGAAGGTGAAGGCATTTTTGGCTATAATCACTGGCATTGCGTCGCTAATTTATTCTGAGATTTGTGGTCCACGATCACAACAATTTGTTCATGGAAACAATGGCCCAGTGCGCATTTTGATAGAGATACCAAAATGAACTTTTCACAGTGAAGTAGATCCTATTTTTTCTCTTGCTATATGGTTGACATATGTGAAAGTTTGATCTGGCTGTGCGCCAAGCGGGAGATTGGTGGTGGATAACTGATTTGGTGGTTTAGATGTTGCATGATTGATGCAGACTAATCTGGCAGTTTAGAACAACCACTCATGTAGAACGTGAAGATATGCAGCGCCTCTTAGTCCATGTGGTGTCTAGATGTTGTGGTTTGATCCCAGACAGTCATCGGGAGTTATAGAACATGACCTAGCTAGCAAACGAAAGAGGAGTGGTTGTGTAGTCACATTGTGCACAAGCGGCATATTTTCCTATGCTTTGATGAACTGATAGTATTTTTTACATGACAAAGAAGTGGTTGTGCAGTGGTTGTGCTATTGTGCTATGGTTTTTGATGATTGTGGCCACATCAGAGATTGAAATTCTAGACCCACATTGGCCACATCATGACCCAGAAGCATTTCGTCATGCTCTCTACGGGGTGTTTTTTTTTAAGATAGAGGGTACGGGGAGAATTTTTAGTGCAACATCGAAGTTGAAAGGAGTCAAGGTGAAGGAGTTCCATTTTGTTTTTCATTAAGAGCTATTTTGTTATCCTACGATGCAGCGCAACATCACTCCATCTGCGATCTGCCGAAGAACTTGTGTCAAATTTTCAAATTCTAAGTCTGCATTGCTGTTGTTCTCGAGAGCATGGTGATTCCATTCGCTTCCAGACTACTACCTGACATACGTGTTTAACTCCTTGATGCAGTCCATTTAATTTTTCATTTACTCACGTGTTTTTTGGGCAAAATCCCTACCAGCGATAGACAAATTCAGCTGAAGCCGATTTTTTCTTTTTTGGTACATCCATCTGCTTAGTTGCTCTTCTGTGGGGACACCGCAGAGGAGCAATACCACGTAGCTGTTACCGAGCCTGCATAATTTTCTTTCAAATGTTTTTTAAAAAAAAATGCAATGTAATGGGGAAGCATTTTATAAAGTATGGGGGCATGTCTTTATTAAAGTGGAGGGGACCACTTTGTTTTATTGGGGAATTGAATACCGATTGTAGGCCCATATAATTCCCCTGCATGGGAAAATTGAAAACTGCATGTTTTTTATTCCGCTTCACTGCGATGATTACTTTCTGCTTTAGATAGACATGATGGTTTTTTAACATGATAAAGGCCCCATTGATGGTGGAATATAGGGGTATTTATAGTTGTTGGAAATGTTTTTCTGTGATGGACACAATGGTGGTGTCATATTGTAACTCTGACGGTGTTTCAATTCAATTTTTTAGCCTCAAAATTTTTCTACCTTGGAGTGCACTCTCGGTTGTACCCGACACTCCCAAGGTAATTTTATATGTGATACTTGTACCTAGTGATCTTTTCTATACACTTGGCGAATGTAGCGGCTAGTTACCCATGCATTTCGATGGGATGACATGGTCACCATAAGGACACTTGTACTAGGGACTATAGACAAAGACACCCTAGATTCTATCCGAGGTTTTTCCGGATCTACTTCTGAAGACTACAGACGAAGACACTTCAGAAGATTATCTTCTTTTCTTCTTCTCTCCTTCTATTTTGATCTATGGCTCATTTTATTGTATTGAGTGCATTTTCGACAGAGACCGACACTCTTATATGGCTCGTTTTTCCTTTGTATTAGGTGCATTTTCGGTAGATACCGACACCTTCTAGATTGAGTTCACCATGAGGAGGGATTTCATACTCATGGTGAATCTAGTCAGTGACCTATGAGAGGAAACATCCTCTGAGGATGACCTGTAGAGGCAACAGACCCAGAAGTGGCTGACCCTGAGGCACCCATGATGACCCTGAGGCACTTAGACGGCTAACCCAATGGCAACAGACCCGTGGAAGTGGCTGACCTTGAGGCAACAGACCGAGATGTATACACAGTGAATCTAGCATTATTCACAGTTGGAGAGCCAAGAGCACAGAGCACAAGCCTAGACCAAATCAGCAATAAGAGAGGATGATAGGTTGTTTTAGAGAAGTCAACATTAAGGGGGAATGTTACCTAATGTTGACTTGTTTTTTTTCTTCTTTAGTTAGGATAGTGCACTTTAAGGGGGAATGTTAGAGTTAAAGTGAACTATGCCTCTGTTTTGACACTTGTCAGTTTATACTGACACTTGTCAGTTTATAATATAGGCCTTCTGCCTATATATGTAACACATTTTTATCAATAATACATCTCTTCAGTTGTCCCTCTTGACAGAGAAGATTCAGTTAATCCAGATGGGATTTTTGAAATTTTATTACAATCATATGGTTAGAGATCAAAACAAGAGTGTCGATTCTTTAGCTAATTGGGCTTTGGACAAAGGTGATCTTACTTGTTATGGCCACCCTCCTATATTGTGGGCTTCTCAAATTAGGGAAGCTCTTCTTTCTATCATTTCTTTGGATGGCTCCAGTTATGAAGGTACCTAGTTTCTTCTTGTTTTTTTTTTTGCTTCTCCTTGGTTCATTCAGTTTTTTTTTAGTTCCCTAGCTCATTCTATTCTTTATTTTGTTTCCTCTGTTGATTCTTGCCTTAATAGTCTTCTAGTCTAGATAGGTCATTTTTTTTTTCATTTTTTTTTCTTTTTTGTTTTTTGGTTTTATGTTTAGTTTTTTAAGGTGGGTGGGTTCTTTTGTTTTGTTTTTTTTTTTGGTTCTTTCAGTTTTTTTTTTGTTGTTCTTGTGTTTTTGTTGTTTTTTTTTTTTTTATTGTTCTTGTGTTTTTCATTCTTGTTCTTGGGTTTCTCTTTGTTTATGTTATTTTGTGTTTTTATGTGTGAGTTTTTTCTATGTTTTTTTTTTTGTTTTTTTTTTGTTGTTGGTTGTTTTTTATTTTTATTTTTATTTTATTTTTTTTATTTTTCAGGTTTTGGTTATGTTTATTTTTCATGTTTTTTTGGGTTATGTCTTTGTAGCGTTCTATTTTTTTTGTCTTGTTTGTGTTTTTTTATGTGGTTCTTGTGTTTTTCTATGTGGTTTGTGTTGTGGTTTCTTTTATCTTATTGTACGTGTTTGGTTGTGCTTTTGTTTTTTACACACTCAAGGAGCATGTTTTTATTTTATTTTATTATTTTTGTTGTTATTTACTTATTTTTAAATTGGTTTTGTGTGTTTGTTTGCTCCTTGAGTATGTCAAATGTGGTAGGCCAGGTCCGAGTCCTGGGTATTTTTTGCAGAATGGATACCCCTACCTCCTTGGGTCTTACCCGAAAGTGGCATCCCTTTTGGGATTTTTTCCACAAATAAAAATAAAAATGATTAAATAAAATGATTTGTATAAGTATTTAATTGGTTAATAGTATGGGCTCTTAAGTGATTAAAAAAAATGGAAGAAGAAATATATTTTAGTTAAATAAAAAATAGCTTTTGTTTAGTTTAAATTGAAAGAATGACATTTCTTTTAAATTAAAGGAAAGTGATTTTGCAGAAGTATTTAGTTGGTTAAGAGTATGGGCTATTAAATGATCAAGTATTTACTTGGATAAGAGTATGGTCTCTTAAGTGATTAAAAAAAATGGAAGAAAAAATATATTTTAGTTAAATAAAGAATAGATTTTTGTTTAGTTTAAATTGAAAGAAATATATTTTATTTAAATTAAAAGAAAGTGGTTTTGCGTGAGTATTTAATTGGTTAATAGTATGGGCTCTTAAGTGATTAAGGAAAATGGTTTTATGCATTATGGGCTAAAGAATGTTTATTAGATTATTTTTTGATGATATGAATGGATGGTTGTGGGAAATAATGAATTTTCCTCCTAATGAGTTGATTGAATGATTTTTGCTTAATTACGTTGTATATATTATATAGTTGCAATTTGGCATCCAATTCATAAATGCACATGTTTCATAATTCATTTAGTAAATGCATTTAGTTGCATGATTTATAAGATCTATGAGCTATCTTGATCCCTTACTACCATCAACTAAGCAATGGAGAAGTAAGAAGGACCAAGGAGGGCACTTAGATCTAAGGCATTGACCTTTAATACATATTGTAGTGAAGCACATGTTATGGATACATTAGACCTTTAGAAAGATGTTATTCCTTTAAATGATTAGAAATAAGAAATCATATTTAGAAGAACAAATGTGGAATTCATTCGAGAGAATTATGGGGTTTCCTCATTGTTCATGTAATGTGAATTAAAAGAATAATTATTTTTAAAGGACATAAGAACTGTGGGGTTCTTATATAATATACTAGTATTGAGGATGTGGAAAAGTAATTATGAGGTTTCCTTATATAGTTGTATTGGAGATAGCTAAACTTATGAAATAAAAGGGATATTTTGATGCTAGGTTTTCCCATAAGGGGTTTTCTCAATATATATGATGTGTTGAGTATGTTTCAAATATTGTCCTCTTTGATCTTGCATTTGATAAATATTAGATGAATAGAATATATGTTTTACTTTGTTATTGATAAAAGATCTATGATGTTATGGTTTTATAAATTATCATGTTTCATAGTATAATTAAATAGGGATTTCATAATTTGCTTGTTGTGGTGCAGTGGTAAATGCCCTGGGTGCTGGTAGAGGTCAACCTAGGATTCATTCCCCTTGTCTCCATCCTATAGATATATGGTATAGTTAGGAATGTCCTATGTTTTGGTAGAGGCCGACAAGGCTTCATTCCTCCTATGCTCAACCTATTGAAGGTG
Organism: Wollemia nobilis; assembly: GCA_028583015.1. NCBI lineage: Eukaryota > Viridiplantae > Streptophyta > Pinopsida > Araucariales > Araucariaceae > Wollemia > Wollemia nobilis. The sequence continues at coordinate 9,130,319 of JAQPPZ010002937.1, read as the reverse complement.
GCACCTCGAAAGGGGTTTTTTCCACTATAAATTATTATACCTAGGTGTTGTAGGTGAGTTGGAGAGGAGAGGGCAATACTCCAAGGGAGGTCCTAGATTTGAATCTCCACCCTACCAAAAATCTAAATTGGGTACCCAAAATCCAATTGATAATGTTGGTACGGGTAGGGCTGGGTGCGACCCCCGAGTGATTTTGACGGTGTAGAACCCCCTGTTCATGGTCTCTTAGACCAAGGCGGCCCGGCATGGGGTTTTTCGCTTTTAAAAAAATAGGGATTTCATCTTATTTATGTGACTTCTTATGGATGACATTGTAGATATTATTTTATATTTAGATAGATAGACTTATTTACATCCCTATTTAAGAGAGATTGGGTGATCTTTCTTAAAGTTCTAATGAATATTATATGATTGGAAAATGACATCCATCAACTATATACTTAGGGGTTAGAAATATCCTACTAAGTTGTAAGGTGTTCTTACATGCTAGGGATACTTGGAATATTATCCTATTTAGCAAGGACTTTTATTCATTAGAATTTATATAAATATTTAATAAGGAATTATGCGGTCCCTTTGAGAAGGAAATTATAGGCAACCTAGTTTCACCACCTCTCCCTAATGACCTAACCATAGTTATAGGAAATAAACAATTAGGTTATTGTGTCAATAAATAAACTCTCACACGCAGTGATAGAGGCTTTGGTTGACTCATTTCTTAGATGATATGGAAAAATAACACTTTAACTATATATATGAACTTATGTATGGTAAAAGAAGCATGGAAATATTATGGCACTACGCTTAGTACACCTACATAGGTGGACTTATGTATGGTGTAGGGATTGGTATACCCTTTGACATATAAAATATATTAGTTGGCTTATCGTGGAGATGATATGGACAACTTAATCATAAGGCTTTACATCAATAGATACCTTCATATAATAACTTATGTAAGGTGTGGTGACGTAGATATCTAATTATTTGATTGTATTTTTGGGTTGTTACATTTGGTATCAAAGCTCTAAGTACGATGAACTAGATGCTTTTGTGAATGATCTCTAGGTATGATGGACTAGATGTTTCCATAAAGGAACTCTAGGAATGATGGACTAGATGATTCCTTCGAATGTGCTAAGGATTTAGGTATCTTCCTATCCAAGCCCTACTTATAATTTAAGCTGAAACTAAGAAGACCTTGAAATTCTAGTTGCCTTAAAATTAGAGCACATGGTCATAGGACTACATTTCCCTAGATAAAACCTAGGTATGATGTACTAAGATTTTTCTTGGATAAGGTAAGGATTGATTAGGAATTAATCCTAGGAAAGGTAAGTGTTACTTGATTTGGCATCTTGCACAAAGTAAGTATGACCATCATCATTATCAAGTGAATGATAATGAGTAAGCACACCTAGGAATAATGTCTTGCGTAGAACAAGTATAACTTTAGCCATTATCAATTTAATGATAATAAATTAAGTTAGTTTAGGATAATAAAGGACTAACAATAAGTAATAATGGTAGTAACTAAGATAACACCTTGTAGGGATACAAACATGATGATGATCAGTGATAATCTAAGTTAGTTTATAGGAGGACATAACTAACCTTTCGAAGTACAACTAAAAGTAATTGTAACTCATCCAACTCCTTTATATGGAAAAAATAAATGATACCAAGATAAGGAGAAGGAAAAGTGGATCTTCTCAAAATATAGGGCTAGCTAGGCATAATATAGTTGAAGCAAGACCCCGAAGGAAAATTTTGGAAGAAATTTCAATAGAGGTAGAAAACCTCATAATTGTAGTTTAGTTACTATAAGAACAAATTGATAATAGAGGGAAAAAATAAACCAACAAAAGCAATGATTAGAAATTATTATTGAGTTCCTAGAATGAAAATTCTAAGGGTAGACAGGAAGAATATCCTACTACAAAATATCATGAAGGCAAAAGCTCGTATAGAGGTAGAGCTAGCCAAGGACCTAAAGAATATTAGGGTATCCAAATTGATTGGTAAAATCAGCCAAGGCATGGTTGTATGAATTGGAAACATATCTTTTCCTTGAGGAATTATTCATTAGTAACCCAAATAGTAGGGTTACTCTTCATGTGTATAATACAACTTTTGAATGATGAAATGACCTCAAAGCTTATAATAAGTCTCAAGCAATAACAATTTTAGGGATGGTCACCATTCAAGCCTTTAACAATGACCAAGATGGACTTCTATATTGTTATGTTAATTTTTATTGTCACAATTAGAATTGATTCTTAAGGTTTATAATTTGATAAGATATTTTTAATATTTCTTCTAACCACAATGAATGATGGTTCCCAAGCAGGTAGGCTTTGGTAAGGTCTAAGCAATGTATCTTGGGACTATGATAGATATATCTTGTGGTGTTTTGAACATTAAATTGTGCTCTTTACTTATTATGAACATTAACCTTGGATCCTTGTGAACTTGGACTATGAATATGACATATAGTAGAAATTTTAAAGCTTGGACATACCTTACGAGAATAAAAAAATGTCTAGAAAAGAATAGGTGAGGAATATATTCTTGCCAGGATTAGGGGATCCTCTCAAAAAATCAATTATTCTTAGTTAATTTGATATTATCTAATGAGAAGGAATAGATGGGAAATTACATTCTTAGTTAAATTTATGATAAGAAGTAGACAAAGAATCTATCATTAATTTAAATATACTTAGTAGAAAGAGTATATAGGAAATCTATTCTTGAAAGGAGTATGGGATCCTCTCTTTAAGTTGTTAAAGAATGTACCATATTTTGAGATTAATAATAACTTAAAGGTACAAATATCCATCTTAGGAGCAAATCCTAAGTTTAAGAATAGGGTAATCCTCTTCAAACTCAAGATCTTAAAGAATGCATATATCTATTTTACCTGAAATCACATGGATTTAATGGATCAAGTCAAGGAAATAAGATCTTGAGATGAGTATTGTAGTGAAATTTAGGCAAAAAAGGGAAGAAAACCTAAAGAAAATAATATTTTAGCATTTAGGATGAACTCTTATGCTTTAAATATTGGGGATTTTTACCCAAAAATGGTAATTTAATGAGATTCATTATGTAGGATGGACATAGTTTCCTTATCTTGCTAGCCTTGGAGAGACTACGATGAAGGAAAAAAGGAAAATAGGAAGGTATGAAGAAGGATGTTGTTGATTTTATTATTGTTTCATTAGTTCATAGTTATCTCAAATTATTTATCTTACATCCTGTGGTTGTACTACCTCCCATAAAAATCTAATAAACTTGGCTTAAAGGATTCAATGATTGTTGCAGAGGACAAAGAGGAATTTTTCCATGATATTTCATGTAATTGTAGTTATTTTGGATTCATTATATTAGGAACGATTATATTTTATGGGTTGATAATACCTAAGAACTACCAAAGGATCAACCTTCAATAGTATAATGGGTAAAAATAGTTTTGATCTAGAATACCACTCTAGAGAAGCTTAAACCTAAGCAAAACACAAGGAAGGTAGAACTTATATTGGTGGAAGAGCTTGCGATATTGCAAGAAGAAGTTTAGCAAAGGAGGAACATATGAAAAATATTGGAGTTGGAATCAAGATAAGAAGAAGAGACATCTCAATAATGGTTATAGGAGCATCCACTATCTCAAAGGGAAGAGGCAATGGAACAAGCACCAAGTCTTGTGCGAACAAGGAGGTAATGAAAGAGGAAAATACAAGATAAATCCCATGTATAGAGTGAATAACAGTAAGTATTTCTCGCAAATGAGATGCACACAGAGCTAGAGGACTTGGAATTGATAAATATTAATTTTATAATAGAAACAAATTATCTAGGAGGAGCAATGAGATATCCTATGTTGATCGATGTCAATGAGTTTGAAATTATGGAATAAGTTAAATAGTGGTTGGATAAAGTGGCAAAAACCACCACAAAAAAAAAATCAAAAGAAGTAATGGTGGTACTTTCAAGAGAGAAGGACAAAAAAAACACAAGTTCAAATTGATATGAGGGTTGGAAATAGTAACCAAAGGGATGAGAATGTTATACAAGTACAAAAATGACCTGATTTAGTACCCATACCTCAATAAAAGGTAGAGGAGTCACCAAATCCATAGGAAAATGTTCAGGTACCCAAGGAAGATCGACAATTGACTCAATAAGCTATATATATTGATGAAATTAGGTCAAAAAATGAGGAACAACAAGCGCAAGCTATAACTTACATTTCACTATAGGAGGAGATTGGGATGAGACCAATAAAAAAGAACAAGAAAATGCCACTCTTAGAAGAAGAATAGGAGGATAACTAGGCATAGTAAATGGATAGAGGTATTTGAACATTATTTTTAATTAAAGTGCCTCGATTTGAAATCTTTGATGGAGAAGGAGAAGACATAAAAAAAATAGACGATTTACTAGAGAAGGTATACAAAATGTTCCTAAGTACATGATTATAGTTTTGGATAGGCTATATAGGATAGCTAAAAATTTTAAAGGAACAAACACTCAACAAAATGGAGAACGTAATGGAGTGGGTGTGTAGATAAAATAGAACAAGGAGAATAACACAAATGCATGCACAACATCCATGTTAGTTACCTATAGGAGTGGTAACAAGTATGTTTAAAATTAGAGACTTGCTAGAAGGGATGAAGATAACTTACATAAGGCCTCCAAGGATATATCTATATCTAGAAAAAAATCAAAACTATCCACTAAACACTATAGATACAAAATATTAGAGAGCACTCCCAACATTGACCTTCATATTCCAAAAGTTTTATTTTTTAACACATTGGATTGAATGGCTTGGATTGGGGTTAGATTAGATTTATCAAGCAAAGGAAACCCAACAAGGAGAAGAAAATATAGCTCAAAAATAAATAGTTGCAATAGAATAACTAGAGTGCAATAAGAAAGAGTCTGAGGAGAAATTGAAATGAATAGTATGAGGTAAGCCTTCGAGGAGAAGTTAAAGTTGTAAGAAGAACAAATAGTTTATGCACTAGCAAATTGAAAAATAAAGGAAGTAGCTACAGGAAAAAGAAGAGTTGATATAGAGATATGTTGCACAAATAAAATAATAGGAGAAGTTGAGATTGAATGACCAACTCAAGAAACAAGAAGAAAAATCGGTATCCAAACATGAGCAATTAATGAAGAATGAGTATCAATTGAAGATGTGTGTTTGGAAATTGTGGCTAAAGGATTGAAAAATTAAAGAATTAACAAAATATGGAGAATGGTACATTTAGTTCATAATGTATCATAAGTCTATGCTTAAATTAAAATAAAAACTCCAAAAGACCCATCATATAGAGTTGTAGTAGAGAGATTAGGTAATTATGTAGAAGAATGAGGAGCTTGCCATTGCCACTAGGATAGAGGAAAATTTGATGTAGAAGCTACATAGAGGCACATCTGACAAATAAAATATGTTTCTATAGAATTTGGCTAAAGCATAAGAGAAGGAAACAAATTATGGGTTGAAATTCATAGAACTAAGAAACTATGCGACCAAGTTGTGTGATGAGCGAGCCATTCTTCAAGTCCAAATCTAAGATCTCTAGAAACAAGACCAGCCAATGAAGACCAAGAAGACCAATTTTATAGGGATACTGAATAATTTAAATGGGATGGAATATGTAGGTAGAAAATCTACTCCCAAAAGAAAAATAAATAAATGAGCAATTTTGTGTGAATGTACAATTTTGTGTAATTGTACAATTGGAAAGTGAATTGTTGGAAATTTTGAGTATAATGTGTTGTCATTGATGTCAAAGGATTGATATCATAGGTTTATTTCAAAAGAGAAGATGTTATTGGTTGTCATTGATAATATTATAATATTTATTATTATAATATTGGTTGAGAAAAGCATTATAATATCTACATTTTGAATATTATAATGAAGGAAAAAAGGCTTAAAAGCTCTTTGGAACAATGGTCTAAAATGAAGGTAAGGTTCAAAAGAATATGAAGGCAAGGTTCAAAAGAATTAATATTATTAATATTATTGAAGGCAATAATATTAATTATAAAGGAAAGGTTCAAAAGGAGCAATATTATAATATTTTTATTATAATATAAAGTTTTTAAATTATATTTGAGCACCAAGAAATTGAAGATAATTCGAATTATTTTCGAATAAAGTGGTCGACGTCATATAGGTGAAAAAAAAACAAAGGTGGCACCGATGTTGGATGAATACCAAAGGAAATATATTAATACTAGTTCCTAAGGTCATTTACAAGGTGTTTATAAATTGTGCAAATAATTTGTTCGGTATTCGTTGCATGCAACAGAGAAGAAGAGGAAAGAGGAGTGGTGTCCTTATGATGAACAAGGAGGTTTCACATTTGATCTAGTGCACATAAGAATCCATCCATCCAGCTAGACCAGCTAGTCGCTGAGCTGGCACGAAGGCATTATGAGGATGAGGTTTCAGGTTTGAAACCCATCATAGACCATTTTATTTTGGTTGGGTTTAGCTTGTGGTAGGAGAAGATAAAGGGCAACTATTGCATTAGTGGTCTCACAAGCTATGTTGGTGCAGGTGGTCGTGGCCCTTTGGTTGGGTGTTTTTCTCTCAAGAGGTGAGAGGTTCGAGTCACATTGAGAGAAAAATAAAAGAGGTATTTAAATTTTAATTTGTGAATTTGATTTTTGTGGAGTTATAAGGTTAAGTTGGCATTTAATTTTTGTTCATTTGATATAGGATAAATAAGGTGTGAAAAGGATTTTTCTGGTGTTAAAATTTAAATCTATTTAGAAGGAGAAATAAAGTGTGAAAAAGAGTATTTTTTATATTGAAATTTAAAATTTGTTTAGAAGGAGAAATAAGGTGTGTTAAGTATTTTTTCATTGTATGAGTTGATTGTGTGTGTTCTAAAATTAGTAGTTATATGGTGTTTCATGGTTTAATTATTGTGTGTATTTTTGCATGGTGAAGGAAATTTAAAAGGTTTTTATTCTTTAATTAAAAGCCTTATTTTGAGAGAGAACAAAGAGGATAAAGAAATATTTCTATGCAAATCATTAAGGAAAGGTTATTATGATTGATTTGAAAAGAAGATTCGATAACCTCTTAAAGTGGAAAAAAAAAATTATTTTGGAACAGTTTTTTAGGGTGGCACTTTTAATCAAAGCAAGTTGAGAGGTATGTTGACATTATTATTTCTCTAGAGTTGTTGGTTGAACAAATTTTTCATAATTATAAGGTGGAAATAAAATGGTTGATTAGTGTGTATTGTTGGAAATATTTGTGCTATATTTTGAGAATAAATAGTGCATCATTGACTAGTGAAATTGGAAGCACTTGAGTTAGGGTTTTTGAGAATAAATTATGCATCATTGACTAGTAAAATTGGAAACACTTGAGTTAGAGTTTTTGAGAACAAATTGTGTATTCTTCTTGGAAGAATTTGTGAAGCATTTTTGCATTGGTGTGAGTGAAATTGAATGTGAATGTGAAAGTGTTATAGACCAGTTTTGTAAAGCAAGTTGTGCATAATTATGGTTGATCATTGAGAGTAAATTTGCAAGGAATAGAAATCAGTTTTGTGAAGCAAAGTCACACACTAGTTTTATTTTATTTGAAAGAGATTTTAAAAGAGGTAGATATTGGATTAGAAGAATGTGATATCTATGAATGTAAATAACATGTTGGGTATTTGATAGTACATATCATTCTCTATATGTTTTAGATGTTAAACGAATCCTAAGTAGAATATGTTTGAATTGCCTAGTTGAAGAAAGTATTTTTGAAAGAGATATAAGTATTGTTTGTATGCAATATTTGTAAATTCTTGAGCAGGTTCACTGAGTAGCATTGAGGTAGATTTGAGCAAATATTGTGAGAAGACTTGAAGTAGATTTGAGCAAGTCTTGTGAGCATACTTGGGATAGAGTTCAACAGATTTGAGAAGCATATTTGGGCAGTAACAAAGAGCAAGTTTTGGAGAAAACTTGTGCTAACATTTTAATGAAATTTTGTGTAAATTTGAGCAAAGATAGAGGGTAGGTTTGAGGTAAATTTGTGCATGTAATGTGTGCATATTTTGGCAGATATGTGATTAGAGTTGTAGCATATTTGTGCTAGCCTTGTAACAAGGTTTGGTGAAGATTTGAGGTAGAGAATTATGAGCAAAATTGAAGTAAATTTGTGCTATCCTTGTAACAAGGTTTGGTGTAGATTCGAGGTAGATATTTATGAGAATATTTGGAGTATATTTTTTATAGCCTTGTGATGATGTTTGGTGAAAATTTGAGATATATTTGAGAGCAGGTTTTGGAGTAGACTAGAGTAGAGGGGATATATTTCCCCTACGGAGAGATATCCACAAACTATATTAGAGGGGATAGAGTTATCCTGTGGAGAGAGATCCAAAAACTAAAATAGTAGGGATAGAGTTATCCTGTGGAGAGAGATCCACAAACTAGATCAGAGGGGATATAGTTATCCTATAGAGAGAGATCCACAAACCAAAACAAAGGGGATAGATTTATCCTATGGAGAGATATCCGTAAACTAAAGCAAAGAGGAAAGAATTCTCCTATGGAGAGAGATCCACAAACCAGAACAAAGGGATAGATTTCTCTTGTGGAGAGAGATCCACAAACATTATAATAGGGAATTGATTTCCAAGAGATTTGTTGAGAAAATTTAGAAGAAATATTTTCTCCATGGACATAACCCAGATTGGGTGAACCACGTTAAATTTATGTATCTCATGTGTGATTATTTATGCATTATTTTGTTATTGCTATTGATATTGCAATTGATAACATTGGATAAATTGTTTAGGAAAAGAAAGTAAAATTTTACCTTATACTTTCACCCCATCTCTCAATATAAGCTTGTGTTCTTCAATTGGTATCAAAGCGGGTTCCTTCATAAATTCTAATAGCTTTAAGGAAGATATTACAGGAACACATATGGCATATCGGAATGAATCTTCAACAAATAAGGCTCCATTATTTGATGAGAAAAATTATGCTTTCTGGAGTATGAGGATCAAGATTTACTTGATGACACAAGGATATGAAACATGGTATTCTATTGAGGATGGATTCACACCTATAGCTACTCCTCCCAAAGGCAAGCATGGTAAGCAATTACATGTGAATAATGCCAAGGCTATGAATGGAATTTTAAGTGGATTACATGAATCATAATTTATGAAAGTTATGCAATGCAAATCAGCAAAAGAGATATGGGATAAATTGAAGAAAACATATGAAGGGGATAACAAGGTCAAGTTGGAAAAACTAAAAAACTCACAAAAGGAGGTTTGAAGAATTGAATATGGAATAGAAGGAATATATTGCTAAATACTTACTTCATGTTGATGAAGTTGTTAATACCATGCAAGGACTTGGATTCAAAGTTGAGGACTCCAGTGTTGTTCAGAAGGTATTAAGATCACTTCCTATAAGTTATGATGCAAAAGTTTTAGATATAGAAGAAATGAAGGATAATGATAAGTTGACTATGGATGAGTTACATGGAATTCTCATAGCTTATGATATGAGAATAGAAAAATATCACAATTTCAAAAAAGAGGCAGCTTTCAAAGCTTCAAAGAAGAGAAAAGATAAGAAATAAAAATCAAGTGATGAGTCAAGCAGTAATGAAGAAGCTAACTATGTGAGAAAAAATAAGGACTCAAGAAAAAACAAAGATATAAAGACTATGAAATTCTTTAATTATGGATAATTTGGTCACTATGCATATAATTGTCCACAATATGGAAGCAATAGTAGTGAAGAGAAACATGATTATAAGAAAAAGGAAGGAATAAAATTTAGGTATGAAAATAAAAATAGGTATGGTCAAGGCAAGCATGAAAATAAGTTCTTTCAAATGCACAAGAAGAGTTTATATGTTAACAAGGCAAACAGTGCTTCAAGTGATAGTGAAGAAAGACTTAGATAGTGAAAAAGAAGAGATTCTATTTTTGGCAATAGAAGAGGAATAAAATGCTCCTATTGTAGATAAAGTAGAAAAGTATGAAGATGCTCTTGAAGATCAAGAAGAAGAGAAAGATTCAAAATAAGAAGAATAAGCCACAGTTGATCTAGAATAAGAACTTATTATTGCTCTCAAAGAGTTAAAAAGATTTAGAAATTAAAATTCAAGACTGAAAGCTCAAGTTCAAGAACATGAGGAAGAAAAGGAAAAACTTCTACAAGATCTCACAAACTCAAAAGCTAATGCAAGGATATTTAAAGAGGTCATGGTTGAAAATTTAGAGGTAAAAGAGTTAGAATGTGAAACATTAGAACATGGAAAGGTTTCTCTAAGGATGGAAGTGAAATATTCTAAGCATAAGTTGTTACATACCAAATAACATAGTGTCGGCTATGTTCTACAATATTATCCAAGTGTGTAGTTTCATTATTTAGCTATCCAAATGTGTAGTTCTTAAATATCATCTTTTATTTTATATCTCACTTGCGTCTCGCATATTTGCCTTTACGACAGGATCTGCCCTCCTAGTGGCGATTGATTCTAATCATTGATAGTGAAGTATTTTAATTTGATTTATTTCAGAAGTGCCTATGTTCTGCATGTTTAATTGGCGTACATAATTGTGGGAAACAAATTTATATACAGATAGAAGTTAAATCGCTTCATGTGGTATCAGTAGTCACGTTCGTAGGAAGGCTGGGATCATACTTTCGCTACGGTATTGAGGAAAACACCGGGTAAGCAACGTCATTGAAACCATACTAGGAATCCATTATCGGGTAGCATAACAGTCATTGCATCACACAGTAGCGTCGAGCGATGGATTCGTTTGGCTTGGGCGTTCAAAATTACAAGCAGATTGCAGGAAAGCCATGGAGAGACTGGGCAATTCAAGAGGGTGGCGGCAGCCAAAATAGCACGATCACAATTTTTTAAAAATGCTTCTCCTCCCACTCTGAAACCATCACAGAAATAACCGTCGACCAATCAGCGCTCGCAGTTTCAAAAAAAAAATAATTGATTTATCCTAAGGTTGTTGGTTCGATTCAAACAGGCCAGGTGATAGGCCATCCACTTATTTGCAGTCGCCAGGTGCAGTAGCAGGCTATACGCTCCTCATTGGTCTCATAACATATCAGCACGGTTTGTTCTCCACAGTTAGCATGGTTCATTCTCTACAGTTAATACCGCCAAGGGTGCTCAGTCTGCGTCATTCTTTCAGGTTGAGACTATCAAACAATACCAACCACAATATACTACTTCTAACATGTCGTTAGCACTACATAAATTGCCGCTAAAATTTTCATAGTAGCCGCTACGAATAATCCGAAGCATCCAATCAGAAGGGCGAATTAAAGACCACACCTTATAAAAGCTAAAGAAATTTTGGCTCACGGGTTGCAAGGTTAAACGCGACATAGAAGAATCTACGACAATTCGGTGGAAGACAACACATCTTCGGGACATTTGGCAGTCCTAAAACAAACCTCGATGTCACAGGATAGGCAAGATCCGGCACTCCAAGCACCATTAAATGCAGAGAAATTCAAACCCAACACGCCATTAGCAGAACGAGCCGCAGCCAATCAGCGAACACAAAAATAACTATTTCATGTTATACCTAAGGTACAAAAGCATATATATATATATATTTTAGTGTTCGTTTGGGGGCATTTATCCCACACCAGTTCTGTGGGTGTAGGAAGGTTGTTTAAAACATAATTGGTGCCTGTGATAAGGTGCGACTACGGTTGCACACACCAAATCTCTCCTCGCACGTCCGCTTCCTTGTCCTTGTCGTGCATCGTATCGTGTCCTTACTATCCTTGAGTCGTGTCATGCGTCGTATCGTGTCCTTATTGTCCTTGAGTCACGTCCAATAGTCCTTCGGTTTTGTGTCCTCTATGTCCAATTGTCAACGGTCCTTAGTGTCCAGTCGCCAGCTGTCATCCGTGTTAGTTGTGTCATCTTCTCGCGTGTGTTAGCTTGGTTTTGGTCGATTGTCATATCGTGTCCTTACGGTCCCTTGAGTCACTTCCAGCTGTCTGTTGGTCTTGTGTCCTCGTTGTACGTCGTCCTCATGTCTTGTCGAGTCAGTGTCTGTCTTGCGTGTTGTTCTCTATCATCTCAGGGTTAGTCCCAGTCTTACGTATTATTCTCCGCATGTCCTACCTTAGTCAAGACCAAAAGTCATCAAACAATAGATGTCGAAAAGTTGCTAAAGAAAAAGTTATTGTCAAAGTTGTACAAAAATTATCAAACTTGAAAAGTTGCTATCAAAGTTGCTGAAATTGTCCAAATTGAAAAGTTGTTGAAAGTTGTTGTCAAGGAGGCCACCCAAATTCAAATCCGTGTCACAGTTGGAGCGACAGTTGAAGCGGAACACAATTTTTTTTTCTGCCAAATTCAACCAAATTTTTGCAAAAATCGAAGCTCAAGGATTACTAAGCAAGAAATTTTGAACAGTGCATGAGTAGAAGTTGGATCAAAGGACCTGACGATCGACTATCAAGCTCGGAGACGACCAATAACAACACAAGAAGACCTCATCGAAGCCCAGGTACAAAAAATTCTCCTTCTTTCAAAATTGGCAGTTATAATCCGCATCATCCACTGGTAGACCCCATGGCTGCTAACCCTTCCCCAACTCATGACAACGTCACACAAGGAGAATCAGAAAAATCTGCCATTACCACTGAGGAAGCTCTTCAACAATTACTAGATGGTATGCACCAAATTAATGTCAACCTAACTAAACTATTGAACGCACAAAACCAACCTAATCCCAATACTAATCCCCAAAATCACTCCCATGAACAAAGGCATGAAGAAAATGATGACCAGGATGAATATTGGGAGCAGCAAAGAGGAAATCTGGATAGTTACGGGAATCGCTATCATAGATAGCGATATAACCAAGATCAAGATAGGGATATGGGTTATCACCAACCAAGAGGCCCTAATAATTTTCCATGCATTGATATGCCCACTTTTGAGGGTCATGATCCTCGTGGTTGGATAGCCAAAATGGAAGTCATTCTCGACTTATACCAAATTAAGGATTTTGATAAAGTCCCTTTTGCTACATCAAAATTAGGCACTGAGGCTTACCAATGGTTCATTTGGCTTAAACGTGAGAAAGGAGCTACTGTTTGCTGGAATAATTTCACTACCTATTTTTTAGAAAGATTTGATGAAGGAGCTACATCATCATACACAATAAGACTGTTATCTCTTAAACAAGAAATATTAGTTAGTGAGTTCGTCTCCGAATTCACCAGTTTACTACCGTATGCATTACACCTCAGTCCAGAAATAGTGGTAGGAGCTTTTTGCAATGGTTTGAAAGAAAATATTAAGGTGGAGGTGGACATTCAAAATCCAACCTCGTTGAACGATTGCATAAGATTAGCCAAACTAGCTGAGAAGAAAATTCAGTTGTATACACAGCATGAAACTTATAGTCATCCTTCATATGGCAACAACTCTTTTCACATAAATGATCAACCATCAAGATACTTCTACTATAAATGTCGCAATCACCATCCCAGAGAACAAGCATGTGCACAAAAACAAAACTTTCATATTGAATGCGCTCAATATGAAGGAGAAGAGGAAGAAGCATACCACCAGGAAGAACCTATTCAAGAAGAACTATCGATTGTTTTTGAAGAGAAGGAAGAGGATACAATGGCTATTTTCGTGTAGGCCCTCATGGGGTTAACAGCCCACCATACAATCAAGGTACCAGGATTTATCCTGCAGAAAAAGGTTCTAGTAGCCAACGGGGTGAACGCTCAATGTATTGGGCAAACATCTAAAGTTTCCATTAAAATGGGAACTTATACATGGTATGGATCTCTTTTTGTAATGAATTTAGGGAACTCGGATGTTATTTTTGGAGTTGAATGGTTGGAAACACTAGACACGGTCAACTTCAATTTCAAAAAATTATTTGTGGAATGGAAGGAAAACGGATGGGTCATTCGTTTACAAGGTATTACTACTTCCCCATCAGAGATGGTGAGCTTTCATAGTATGGAGAAAACATTAAAAAGGGTTGGATACAGATTCATAGCTCAAATTAATTGTTTGGAAAAGCAATCTCGAGCAATTTTAGGTATTTCTGCTCCAGATTTATGGGACATAGTAGCACATTACGAAGAGGTCTTCCAATAACCAAAGGGACTACCTCCCCAAAGATCCCATGACCATGCCAGACAATGTCTCAAGAAGGTGATCGGCCAAAAAGTGAAATCTCAGTCAGAATTACCAATACTAGATGCAGAAGGGCATATATATCTCCAGCCAGAAGCAATTCTACAAAGTAGAACATGCATATGGAGCTCTCGTCACATCCAAGAATTTCTCATCAAATGGTAGGGCCTACTAGATGAAGAGGCTACATGGGAACCTGAAAGGATTTTCCAGACATTTCCAGCTTTGAGGACAAAGCTTTTCGAGGAGGGGAGTCATGTTACATACCAAATAACATAGCGTCGGCTATGTTCTACAATATTATCCAAGTGTGTAGTTTCATTATTTAGCTATCCAAATGTGTAGTTCTTAAATATCATCTTTTATTTTATATCTCACTTGCATCTCACATATTTGCCTTTACGGCGGGATCTGCCCTCCTAGTGGCGATTGATTCTAATCGTTGATAGTGAAGTATTTTAATTTGATTTATTTCAGAAGTGCCTATGTTCTGCGTGTTTAATTGGCATACATAATTGTGGGAAACAAATTTATATATAGATAGAAGTTAAATCGCTTCATAAGTTGCACATATTTGGAAAAATTTCAAAATCTTTGGATAAAATTATCAATTCACAAATATCTTCATTTATCAAAATAGGACTTGGTTTTGAAGAAGGACAAGGGAAAAAAGAAGAAGGGCCAAGCTCAAGATCAATAGAAAATGAAGTTTCAAAGGAAGAGAGTGAAGAAGAAACTAAGGCCTATGCAGATAAGTTGAATAATGGAAGCTTCACTAAGAAAGGAAACAATGCACAAACAAGAAACAAGGATCATCACAGAGAAGGCAAAGACAAGACTAAAATACTAGAGGTTTTAATACAAGATGAATATTTTTTCAAAGGGCATTGTTTCTTATGTAATCATTTTGGTCACAAAGCTATGCATTGTAGGGTTCATGGAAAGGAGTATGGTATCACTAAAAAAAATTCAACTCATTCAGATATGGATATTTATTTCAAGGATATTGCCTCTCATGTAATCACTTTGGTCATAAAGCGATCCACTGTAGGGTTCATAACAGAAATAATTATGTCTTCACCAAGAGGAACATCAAGTCATTTGCACCTTCCAAGAACTACAACATCAGGTGTTATAAGTGCAAAAATCTTGGGCATAATGCCAAGTGGTGTAGAATAGAGTTTCCAGAACTTTCAGAGTCAAGAAAGAATAGGGACACTCAAAAGGATCAAAAGGGTATGACTACAAAGGTGTTGAAAAAGAACATTGAAAAAGAAAAATATCATTGTATGTTGAGAGTAGAATTACTCCCACCCTAAAATTAATCACCTCAAGGAGAGGATGTGGGGAGGGGGCTGAGCTACGAGTATTATATTTAGCCCTAAAGGAGTCCCTTTTCCATTGATGTCAAAGGGGAGATATATTTGAGTAAGGAGGAGAGCATTCAATCAAGGGGAGCAGTTTCTCAAGGGGAGCAGATTTGGAATCTAGTGGTTGAAAAATAAATTTCTATAAAGGGTTACCATCAATGACAAAGGGGGAGATTGTTGGAAATTTTGGGTATAGTGTGTTGTCATTGATGTCAAAGGATTGATGTCATAGGTTGATGTCAAAAGAGATGTCATTGGTTTTCATTGATAATATTATAATATTTACTATTATAATATGTTAGGAATGGAGCCTAATTATGAGGAGGCTAAACAGAGAAAGTTTTTGGATTTACTGCAAGATGGGCAGGGAAAGTTTCCAGATTTATAGTCTGTTAGTCTACCAGAGAAAGTTTTCGGATTTACAACAGGACAGCCAGGGAAAGTTTTTTTGTTTTTATCCAAAAATTAGATGTTGGGAACTCAATGTTAAATTTGGAATGTATTAATAAAAGCAGTTTGTTTTTCTATTTTTTTCTTATATATAGTTGTGAGGAAAAATAGAGATGACTATGACAATGAAAATTACTATGTTGATTCCTTGGAAAAATAGAGAGGAAATTACAGCAGATGTTGGTTGTAGGTTGTAACCCTCTATTGGTTGGATTGAGAAAGGAAGGACTAAAAATTCTTGGTAGATGCAACCCACATTGGGTGAACCACGTTAAAATCATTGTCTCTTCTTTTGTGTGTGTTTGTCTTATTTTGTTAATTCTGTCATTAAAGTTTGAAACACTATAATTGCTTTTCTATATAAATATATTTTATATAGTGATTTACTCTAACAAGTGGTATCAGAGCGGTTGTTTTGTTGGGTGCACTTGACAGAAGGAGAATTTCTAGATCAAGTGGGAGAAATGGCGGAAGAAGGGAGGTTTAGAGTTCAAAAATTCAATGGCCAGAACTTTCAATTCTGGAAGATGCAGATGGAGGATTGCTTTTACCAGAAGGATCTTTACTTACCTCTTGAGGGGGAAACAAAGAGACCTTCATCTATGTCTGATGAGGAGTGGAGTCTCCTTGATAGAAAGGCATTGGGTACTGTGAGGCTGTGCTTGGGAGCCACCGTAGCCTTCAAAATCTCTGATGAAAAGACTACCAAGGGAGTCATGGATAAGTTGGCCAAGGTGTATGAGAAACCATCAGCATCAAATAAGGTATTCTTAATGAAAAGGTTATTTAACATGAAAATGATTGAAGGAGGATTTGTGCATGATCATTTAAATGAATTTAATACTTTCACTAATCAATTGCATTCAGTAGGATTGGATTTTGATGATGATCTTAGGGCCTTATTAATATTATGCTCTCTTTCGAAAAGTTGGAATAGTTTGGTAATGGCGGTAAGTAACTCTGCTTCGAGTTCAAATAAATTATAATTTGATGATGTGGTTGGTGTGATACTCAGTGAGGACATGAGAAGAAAAACCACAGGAGAATCATCTAGTATCGCCTTAACTGTTGAGAATAGAGGAAGAGGAAGAGAAAGAGGAAAGAGTTCACATCGTGGCAAATCCAAAGGCAGATCCAAATCACATGGAAAAGGAAAGCTATAGTGTTGGCACTATGGCAAAAAGGGTCATCTCAAGAAGGACCGTTGGCAAAGAAAGGGTGATGGAAATGAAGGTAATGATAATAATGGTAACACTTCAGAATCCAATATTACTGGACAAATTCTACAAGATGCTTTAATCTTATTTCTTGATAGAAATAGTGATTATTGGGTAATTGATAGTGGTGCTTCATTCCATGCTACCTCACATAAGGAATACTTCATAGATTATGTTTCTGGAGATTATGGATAGGTTCTATTGGGAAATTACCAACCATGTAAAATCATGGGTATTGGAAATATTTTGATTAAATCCCCAAATGGATGTCAATGGGCTCTTAAATAGGTGAGACACATACCAGATTTAAAGAGAAATCTTATATCGGCAAGTAAGCTTGATGGTGAAGGATACACGGTTGCATTCGGAGAAAATGCTTGGAAAGTTACTAAAGGTTCATTAATAGTAGCTAGAGGTAAATTGGTGGGTACTCTTTATTTACTTACTGATTTTTCTCACTGCTCCATGAATTTAGTTTCTACAAGTGAGTGCATCTTTGTGGCACCAAAGACTTGGCCATATGAGTGGAAAAGGTATGGAAATTTTACATTCAAGAAAGTTATTGCCTAAGTTAAAAGAGATTGATTTGGAATTCTATGAGGATTGTGTTTATGGTAAAGCAAAGAGAGTTAGATTTCTCAAGGATGGCAAGGAAAGGAAGAAAGAGAAATTGGAGCTTGTGCACTCAAATTTTTGGGGCCCAGGTCAGGTAACTTCTCTTGGAGGTTCCTCTTACTATGTACTTTTTATTGATGATGCAACAAGGAAAACATGGATATATTGCATTAAGAATAAAAGTGATGTTTTTAATACCTTTAAGAATTGGAAAGCATTAGTTGAAAATGAAACTATAAAAAGGTTAAAGTGTCTAAAGTCGGATAATGGTGGAGAATATTGTAGTAGAGAATTTGATGTGTTTTGTTCTAAAAATGGAATTAGAAGAATCAAGGTAGTTCCAAGAACACCTCAAGAAAATGGGGTTGCAGAAAGAATGAATAGAACCATCATGGAGCATGCTAGGAGCATGAGAATACATGCAGGCTTACCATTATTTTTATGGGCTCATGCTATTGATACTGCAGTATATCTGATTAATAGAGGACCGTCTAGTGCCTTGGATGGAGGAATTTCGGAAGAGCTTTGGACAGGTAAACCAATAAATTATTCTTTCCTTAAGGTATTTGGATGTGAGGCTTTTATGCATATAGACAAAGAGAACATAAATAAGTTAGATGCTAAGGCCCAAAAGTGCTATTTTATTGGTTACGATATTGATGGCTTGGGTTACAGATTATGGGATTGTGATAACCGAAAATCCATTAGAAGTAGGGATGTCATATTTAATGAAAAAAACTTGTATAAAGATCGGTTGAAGGGAAAGAAATAGAAAGAGGAAATTACTGAATACAAAGACCTTGATGAACACATAGAAAAGGTAACTCCAAAAGTGGTAGAAGATCAAAATGTATAGCAACAACAAAAAGCACCTCAATCTCCAGAAAGTGTTGTTAGACGATCTACCAGGATAAGTAAAATTCCTTAATGTTTCTCTAATTATGTTTTGTATACTGATGCTGGTGAGCCATAATGTTTTCAGGAAGCATTACATATGGATACCAGGAATAAGTGGGAGCTTGCAATGAATGAAGAAATGGACTCTTTATTTCACAACCAAACTTGGGATTTGGTTGAGCTACCCAAAGGTAAAAGAGCTTTGACCAATAAATGGGTGTACAGGATTAAAGAGGAGAATGAAGGGCATAAGAGATACAAAGCAAGACTAGTGGTTAAGGGATTCGCTCAAAAAAAACGTATTGATTTTGATGAGATTTTTTCTCCAGTTGTAAAAATGACCTCTATTAGAGCTATTTTGAGTCTTGTAGCTATAGAAAATTTGTTTCTGGAGCAATTGGATGTGAAGACAACATTTCTTCATGGTGATTTGAAGGAGGAAATTTATATGCACCAACCAGAAGGCTTTTAAGTGAAAGGTAAAGAGGATTGGGTATGTAAACTAAAAAAGAGCTTGTATGGGTTAAAACAAGCTCCTAGACAGTGGTATTTAAAATTTGATAAGTTCATGGCTAATCAAAGGTTTGAAAGATGTCAAAGTGATCACTGTGTATATTTTAAGCAAACTGGAAATGGTAACTATGTTTATTTGCTATTGTATGTGGATGACATGTTCGTTGCAGGAACAAATATGCAAGATATAAACATGCTCAAGAAGAAGTTGGCTAAATCCTTTGCCATGAAGGATTTGGGATAAGCCAAACAAATCCTTGGTATGAGGATAACAAGAGACAAGGAGAGTCACACTCTGAAATTATCACAAGAAAAATACATTGAAAAAGTGCTTAAGAGATTCAACATGAACAATGCAAAGTCTATTGCTACTTCATTGGCAAAGCATTTCAAACTCACCAAATATTTGTGTCCCAAGACACAAAAGGAACAAGAGCATATGGCTAAGGTTCCCTATGCATCAGCGGTTGGAAGCTTGATGTATGCAATGGTTTGTACAAGACCAGATATTGCCCATGCAATGGGGAGTAGTGAGTAGATTTATGAGTAATCCAAGAAAAGGACATTGGCAAGCGATAAAATGGATACTCAGGTACTTGAGAGGAACTTCAAATTATTCTTTGAATTTTGGAGGCTCTAATATATGCTTGAAAGGTTTTGTAGATTCTGATATGGCAGGTGATCTTGATGGTGGAAGGAGCACTACTGGATACATCTTTACTATAGGAGGAGGATCGGTTAGTTGGATTTCTAAACTCCAACACGTAGTTGCCCTTTCAACCACTGAAGCTGAATATGTTACTGCTACAGAAGCAAGCAAAGATATGGTTTGGTTGCAAAGACTAATGGAAGAACTGGGGAAGAAGCAAGAGGATAATAGGTTGTGCAGTGATAGCAGAGTGCTATACACCTTGCGAAGAATTCGGCATTCCATTCAAAAACTAAACACATCAAACTCAGGTATCATTTCATTAGATCAGTAGTGGAAGATGGATCTTTGAAATTAGGTAAGGTTCACACATCACAAAATCCTACTGACATGCTTACAAAAGTGGTGTCAAGAGAAAAGTTGAGTTTTTGCTCAACTTCAGTTGGCCTTAAGGAATAAGAGGCCATGATGAGAATTTTTCAGTCCTTGGTTGC
Source organism: Wollemia nobilis (assembly GCA_028583015.1). Lineage (NCBI taxonomy): Eukaryota > Viridiplantae > Streptophyta > Pinopsida > Araucariales > Araucariaceae > Wollemia > Wollemia nobilis. The sequence continues at coordinate 9,109,899 of JAQPPZ010002937.1, read as the reverse complement.
AGTATGGTGTAATGGAATTAGTCTCCAAGTGGGAGATTTTTAGGAATGGAGCCTAATTATGAGGAGGCTAAATAGAGAAAGTTTTTGGATTTACTGCAGGATGGGTAGGGAAAGTTTCCAAATTTACAGTCTGTTAGTCTACTAGAGAAATTTTTCGGATTTACAACAGGACAGCCAAGGAAAGTTTTTTTGTTTTTATCCAAAAATTAGATGTTGGGAACTCAATGTTAATCTTGGAATGTATTAAGAAAAGCAGTTTGTTTTTCTATTTTTTTCTTATATATAGTTGTGAGGAAAAACAGAGATGACTATGACAATGAAAATTACTATGTTGATTCCTTGGAAAAATAGAGAGGAAATTACAGCAGATGTTGGTTGTAGGTTGTAACCCTCTATTGCTTGGATTGAGAAAGGAAGGACTGAAAATTCTCGATGGATGTAACCCACATTGGGTGAACCACGTTAAAATTGTTGTCTCTTCTTCTGTGTGTGTTTGTCTTATTTTGTTAATTCTGTCGTTAAATTTTGAAACACTATAATTGCTTTTCTATATAAATATATTTTATATAGTGATTTACTCTAACATAATATTGGTTGAGAAAAGCATTATAATATCTACATTTTGAATATTATAATGAAGGACAAAAGGCTTAAAAGCTCTTTGGAACAATGGTTTAAAATGAAGGCAAGGTTCAAAAGAATTAATATTATTAATATTATTGAAGGCAATAATATTAATTATAAAGGCAAGGTTCAAAAGGAGCAATATTATAATATTTTTATTATAATATAAAGTTTTTAAATTATATTTGAGTGCCAAGAAATTGAAGAAAATTCGAATTATTTTTTAATAAAGTGGCCAATGTCATATGGGTGAAAAAAATAAAGGTGGCACCGACGTTGGATGAAGACCAAAGGAAATATATTAATACCAGTGCCTAATGTCATTTACAAGGTGTTCATAAATTGTGTAAATAATTTGTTCAACATTCATTGCATGCGGTAGAGAAGAAGAGGTAAGAGGAGTGTAGTCCTTACGGTGAATGTGGAGTTTTCATATTCGATCTGGTGCACATAAGAACCCATCCAGTCAGCTAGACCAACTAGTGGCTGAGCTGGTACGAAGGTGTTGTGAGGAGGAGGTTTTGGGTTTGAAACCCATCGTAGACCATTTTATTTTGGTTGGATATATCTTGCATTAGGATAAGATAAAGGGTGATTGGTGCCTTAGTTCTCTCATGAGCTGTGTTGGTGCAGCCATTCATGGCCCTTTGGTTGGGCGCTTTCCTCTCACAAGGTAAGAGGTCCAAGTCGCATTGAGGGAAAATTAAAAGAGGTATTTAAATTTAAATTTGAGAATTTAATTTTTGTGGATTTATAAGGTTAATTTGGCATTTAATTTTTTTTAATTTGATATAGGATAAATGAGGTGTGAAAAGGTTCTTTTTGGTGTTAAAAATGAAATCTATTTAGAAGTAATAAAATGTGAAAAGAGTTTTTTTGATATTGAAATTTAAAATTTGTTTAGAAGGAAAAATAATGTGTGTTAAGGATTCTTTCGTTGTATGAGTTGATTGTGTGTGTTTTAAAAGTAGGAGTTATAAGGTTTTTCATGGTTTAATTATTGTGTATATTTTTGCATGGTGAGGAAAATTTAAAAGGTTTTTATTCTATAATTAAAAACCTTGTTTTGATAAAGAAAAAAGAGGATAGAGAAATATTTCTATGCAAATTATTGAGGAAAGGTTATTGTGATTAATTTGAAAAGAATATTGGCTAACCTCTTAAAGTGGAAAAAAGGAAATTATTTTGGAATAGGTTTTGAGGGCACTTTTCATCAAAACAAGTTGAGAGGTATGTTGAAATTATTACTTCTCTAGAGTGGTTGGTTGAGCAAATATTTCAGAATTATAAGGTGGAGATAAAAGTTTTGATTAGTGTGTATTGTTGGAAATATTTGAGCTATGTTTTGAGAACAAATTGTGCATCATTGACTAGTGAAATTGGAAACACTTGAGTTAGGGTTTTTGAGAATAAATTGTGCATCATTGACTAGTGAAATTGGAAACACTTGAGTTAGGTTTTTTGAGAAAAAATTGTGTATTCTTCTTGGAAGAATTTGTGAAGCATTTGTGCATTAGTGTGAGTGATATTGAATGTGAATGAGCAAGTGTTAGAGACCAGTTTTGTAAAGCAAGTTGTGCATTATTATGGTTGATAATTGAGAGTAAATTTGCAAGGAATAGAGATCAGTTTTGTGAAGCAAAGTCACACACTAGTTTTATTTGATTTTGAAATATATTTTATAAGAGGTAGATATTGGATTAGAAGAATGCAAGATATATGAATGTAAAGAACATGTTGGGTATTCGATATTACATATCATTCTCTATATGTTTTATATGTTAAACGAATCCTAAGTAGAATATGTTTGAATTTCCTAGTTGAAGAAAGTATTTCTAAAAAATATATAAGTATTGTTTGTATGCAATATTTGTAAATTCTTGAGCAATTTTAGTGAGAAGTATTGAGGAAAATTTAAGCAAATATTGTGAGAAGACTTGAAGCAGCTTTGAAGCAAATTTGAGCAAGTATTGTGAGCAAACTTGGGATAGAGTTGAACAGATTTGAGAAGCATATTTTGGCAGTAACAAAGAGCAGGTTTTGGGTATAGTGTATTGTCATTGATGTCAAAGGATTGATGTCATAGGTTGATGTCAAAAGAGAAGATGTCATTGGTTGTCATTGATAATATTATAATATTTATTATTATAATATTGGTTGAGAAAAACATTATAATATCTACATTTTGAATATTATAATGAAGGACAAAAGGCTTAAAATCTCTTTGGAACAATGGTTTAAAATGAAGGTAAGGTTCAAAAGAATTAATATTATTAATATTATTTGAGGCAATAATATTTATTATAAGGGCAAGGTTCAAAATGAGTAATATTATAATATAAATTTTTTAAATTACATTTGAGTGCCAAGAAATTGAAGACAATTCAAATTATTTTTAAATAAAGTGGCCAACATAATATGGGTGAAAAAAATAAAGGTGGCACCGACATTGGATGAAGACAAAAGGAAACATATTAATACCAGTGCTTAATGTCATTTACAAGGTGTTCAAAAATTGTGCAAATAATTCATTAAGCATTCGTTGCATGCGGTAGAGAAAAATAGGGAAGAGGAGCGTAGTCCTTACTATGAATGTGGAGGTTTCACATTCGATCTGGTGCACATAAGAACCCATCCAGCCAGCTAGACCAACTAGTGGCTAAGTTGGTATGAAGGCATTGTGAGGAGGAGGTTTTGAGTTTGAAACCCATCATAGACCATTTTATTTTGGTTGGGTTTAGCTTACATTAGGAGAATATAAAGGGTGACTGGTGCCTTAGTTCTCTCATGAGCTACGTTTGTGCAGCCAGTCATAGCCCTTTGGTTGGGCGTTTTGCTCTCACAAGGTGAGAGGTTTGAGTTGCATTGAGGGAAAAATAAAAGAGGTATTTAAATTTAAATTTGTGAATTTAATTTTTTTGGAGTTATAAGGTTAATTTGGCATTTAATTTTTGTTCATTTGATATAGGATAAATAACGTGTGAAAAGGTTCTTTTTGGAGTTAAAAATTAAATATGTTTAGAAGGAGAAATAAAGTGTGAAAAGATTTTATTTGATATTGAAATTTAAAATATGTTTAGAAGGAAAAATAAGGTGTGTTAAGGATTCTTTCATTGTATGAGTCGATTGTGTGTTTTTTAAAATTAGGAGTTATAAGGTGTTTCATGGTTTAATTATTGTGTATATTTTTGCATGGTGAGGGAAATTTAAAAGGTTTTTATTCTATAATTAAAAACCTTGTTTTGAGAAATAAAAAAGAGGATAGAGAAATATTTCTATGTAAATTATTGAGGAAATGTTATTATGATTGATTTGAAAAGAATATTGGCTAACATCTCAAAGTGGCAAAAAGGAAATTATTTTGGAATAGGTTTGAGGGCACTTTTCATCAAAGCAAGTTGAGAGGTATGTTGACATTATTACTTCTCTAAAGTGGTTGGTTGAGCAAATATTTCAGAATTATAAGGTGGATATAAAAGGGTTGATTAGTGTGTATTGTTGGAAATATTTGAGCTATATTTTAAGAAAAAAATGTGCATCATTGACTAGTGAAATTGGAAACACTTGAGTTAGGGTTTTTGAGAGCAAATTGTGCATCATTGACTAGTGAAATTGGAAACACTTTAGTTACATTTTTAATAACAAATTATGTATTCTTATTGGAAGAATTTGTGAATCATTTGTGCATTAGTGTGAGTGACATTGAATGCGAATGAGGAAGTGTTAGAGACCAGTGTTGTAAAGCAAGTTGTGCATTATTGTAAATGATCGTTGAGAGTAAATTTTTAAGGAATAGAGACCAATTTTGTGAAGCAAAGTCACACACTAGTTTGATTTTATTTGAAAGAGATTTTGCAAGAGGTAGATATTGGACTAGAAGAATGCAAGATCTATGAATGTAAGGAAAATATTATGTATTTGATAGTACATATAATTCTCTATATGTTTTAGAGGTTAAACGAATCCTAAGTAGAATATGTATGAATTGCCTAGTTGAAGAAAGCATTTTTGAAAGAGATATAAGCACTGTTTGTATGCAATATTTATAAATACTTGATCAAGTTTAGTGAGCAGCATTGAGGTAGATTTGAGCAACTCTTGTGAGAATATTTGAAGTATATTTGAGGTAGATTTGAGCAATTATTGTGAGAAGACTTGGGAAAGAGTTGAACATATTTGAGAAACAAATTTGGGTAGTAACATAGAGTAGGTTTTGGAGGAGACTTGTGCTAACCTTGTAATGCGGTTTGGTACTATTTTGAGCAGATATAGAGAGCATTTTTTAGGTATATTTGTGCATGTAATATGTGCAAATTTGGATAGATTTGTTCCCAGAGTTGTAGCAGATTTGTGTTAGCCTTGTAATGAGGTTTGGTGTATAGATTTGAGATAGATATTATATGACTAAGAAGTTAAAGGTAAAAGAGATAGAATGTGAAAGACTATAATATGAAGTTATCTCTCTAAATAAGGGATTTGGAAAATATCTTGATTTGTGATCAGATTTGGAGTAGATTTGTGCTAGCCTTATAATGAGGTTTGGTGCATATTTGAGGTAGATATTTATGAGCAGAGCTGGAGTATATTTGTGCTAGCCTTGTGGCGAGGTTTGATGTAGATTTGAGATAGAGTTGATATTAGGCTTTGGAGCAGACTAGATAAGAGGGGATAGAGTTATCTTATGGAGAGAGATCCATAAAATAGAGAAAAAGGGATAGAGTTCTCTTGTGGAGAGAGATACACAAACCATAATAGAGCAGATAGAGTTCTCCTATGGATAGAGATCCACAAACTAGAGTAGAGGGGATAAAGTTCTCCTATGGAGAGAGATCCACAAACTAGAACAAAGGGGATAGATTTATTCTATGGAGAGAGATCCACAAACCATAGCAAAGAGGATAGAGTTCTCCTATGGAGAGAGATCCACAAACGAGAAAAAAGGGGATAAATTTATCCTATGGAGAGGGATCCACAAAAATTGTAATAGGGAATTGATTCCCAAGAGATTTTGTTTAGAAAATTTAGAAGAAATATTTTCTCCATGGACATAACCCACATTGGGTGAACCACGTTAAATTTGTGTCTCTCATATGTGTGATGATTTGTACATTGTTTTTTTATTGCTATTGATATTGCAATTTATAACATTGGATAAATTATTTTGGAAAAGAAAGTAAAATTTTACCTTATACTATTCACCCTCCCCCCTCTCAATATAATATTGTGTTCTTCATGAGTGTACAATTTTGGGTAAAACATACAATTGAAAGTAAATGTACAATTTTATAAAAGTGAAATGAAATGTAATGTGCATGAAGTATAATTTGATAAAAATTAAATTAGAACTTTAGTAAAAACATTAATAAAGTGATTTGGCTAAGAAGTTGTGAGTGGTAGTTGTATATATTGTGTTGTCTTAGGAACCTCTTTGGAATGACCTAGATAGGTATTGTAAGCCCCCTTTCAATTTTTATAGGTTCTTCATGGTTGGTACAAATGGATAGTGATTGTATGTGGTTATTAGTATAGATTATTATTATTCAGTAATTGTTTATGAGTAATAATTTAGGGTTGCTCATGTATGTTACAAGTTGTGTATGAATTGTACATTTCTATGTAGCACTATATTTATGGCATTGGCCATGGAGAAATTATGCTATGGAAATAAAGGAATGTTTGTGTTCACTTATGTGTGATGAATTTTTGGTTGTCTATATTTGTGTATGGAATGAATATGCAAACTTTTTGATGGAGAATCATCCATAGTTCCATATTCCAGATTGTGCATTGTACAGTTTGGTGATTATGTAATATTTCTAAATAATTGTAAATATTTATTATTCAATTTGAATTAATATATGCACTTGCATGTGTGCATGATGGATTGCTTAATGGGTAATTATTTTGATGAAAAAATCCAATTCCAGATTGTGTTCAATCCTGAGTTATTACAATGAATATTGACAACTATATAATAAAGAGCAATGATGGTTTATTAAAAATGTATAGTTAGTTTACCTAATCATACGTTTGGTCATAAATTGTTACTTAGATTGGATTTGCATCTTTTGTAACTTTCCAGAGTGGGATAAGTGATTTCCAAGTAAATAATTGCAAGCCTATCCAATAAAACAATTGTTTTGCCAATTGCATGTTTCTAACATATTGTACATTTTGGCAAATTGTACAGTTAGTTTCATTGTATGGTTATAACCATAAAATTGAACCTTTTGTTACCATATAGTCAATAATTGACATTTTGATAGTTACATAGTTGTAATCATACAACTATATAGTCATCCAGAATTGAGTGCAAATCCTTGAGAATCATTCCAAAATATCTCATCCTACCCCCCTCAATGGAAATAATCTACTTGTGGTACATTTTCTAGACCCAATTTTCTTTTAGTGTTTCACTCAAGAAAATTTTGAAGGACCTATTACTGATTTTGAGCTATGGCCGTAGAACTAGATATTTTTGATGATTCTTGAGGACTAGGATATGTGGATTCTAGACTTTTTGATAATGGGTCTAGAGGTAGAGACCTAGTTTACCTTGACCTAAAAGTTTAAAACTCAAGAAATAGTAATGGATTCTCAAGATTCTTGTTTGCTGACCTTATTAGCATAAAAATATGAGACACTAGAAAAATGACAACTAGGTATTTTGTTAATCAATTATTACTCAATGGAGTCAGTAGAGGAATAATTTTAGTGATCTTAGTGGGTAAACCTTCATGAAGATTCTGCTCAATCAAATAGATGGGAAAATTACCAAAATTCATTCCACAAAGCATGCCAAAAAATTATTGATATAAAATTTGCCTAAGTATATGAAGAGGACCCTAGACTTTAGCCAACATTTGGATGAATGAGAATTATCTTAATTCAACCTTCAAAGAAGGACGACTCTTTAAAATTCTTACAAAATTAAAATAGGGGTTTAAGAGAAAAGTGAGAAATAGGAGAGTTAGAAAAGAGTGAGGTTTTAGAGTAATGATTGAATAATGGATGAGGTATAGCATAACAACATTGGACACATACTACATAAATTCTAATACAATTAGTTTGTAGTGATACTTAATATACCAACCATTGTTATATGCACAACCGAGTTAATTCATCCATAGTTATATGCTTTAATCACTCCAAATACTTTAATGAAAAGAAATCCAACAACAATCCAAAAATTATAATTTGCTTTAACAGAATAAACTAGTCATAACGTGTAATATAAATGACTTAGAATATACATTCAATTATAAAAACCTGTTGGCAATTTTGACATTATGCCACATTGGGATTTTTGATGAAATTTTATTGATTGTAAAAGCAACAAAATATATTAATACTATGATTGCAGTATTTTGGCCAATATAATATGTTGTAGTTTATTATTATGTGTTAACCTCATTCTTTGTTTTTTTTATGAATTTCATGTTGAAAATAATGGGTGTTACAAGGAAAATTGGTTGTGGAAAAGGTGTGACAAATCGGTTGGAATCGCCTAAGGAACATCAACAAAACAACGCTTGAAATATTAAGGGAAATGTATATAACAACCTTTTTGACCCAAGAGAATTGTAAAAGTATGTGTCACCCTTCCTTGGGTGAAGATGTCTTTATTCTTGCAAAATAGGAAAACACTTGTGCCCCATAAGTGAGGTTAAAAACTCGTTCACCCTAAATTTCAAGTGAATATAAATTTAAAAGGGGAAAGAAGGGATGTTAATTTGGTAGATGTGATTTCGTCCATCATTGGGGTGAAAACACATTTGAAGTGTTTAAATTTGTGGTCAGCCCAAATTCAAAGTTCGGTAATTAAAAAGAGTATGTTTACCCTGAAGAGGGGCGAAAGCATCGTTCACCCCACTTTGGGGCGAATGTCATATAAAATGAAGGTGTTGACAATTCAACAAAGCTTTCACCCCAAGTAAGGAGAAAAAGTCCCATTTGCCCCTCCTTGGGGTGAAATCTCGTCAAATGGTGGATTCAGGAAAACACAAAAGGAAGTAGCAAGCACTAGGGTAACATTGAAAAGTCAATGCTAGGTTTACCCCAGGAGAGGGGTGAAAATAACTTTTTTCCTTCCTTTAGGTGAACGTACATATAATATGTGGCCCCCACTTCAGCACACGTTAAGAAGAGTTAAGATAAAATAGCTTTTACCCTAGGTGATGGGTGAAAGCCCCATTCACCCCTCCTTAGGGTGAAGCTATAGGAAAGTGACCCGACAATGCGTCAAAGGTTATTTTAATTTTTGGGTGAATATTAAAAGATATGGGGCATTGAAAAGTCAAATATTACGTTTACCCAGGTTGGAGGATGATAGAGCCTTTCACCCCTTTTGGGGGTAAATGTATATTTTAAATGGAAAAGACGTCTTATATAAAGTGCTTTCATCTTGGGAAGAAAAGTAAGGTTTTTCAATTTCCTATTTTAGAGGTGAAATAACACAAGGATGATTTGAAGCATCGAGTGCAAAAATAAAGGAGTAATAAGCCATTTTCACCCATTTTTTTCTCTAGAGTTGGTTACTGCTATGAAAAATACACAAATGCAATAGAAGGAGTTTTAAATCAATATTTTTGCTTCTCTTTTAGGTAAAATTATGAGTAGTAGTAAAGGTGCAATTTTGAGCTATGGATAGGATGAAATTATGAATATCATCGCTTTGAGGGTACCCTTTCCACCAAGGAGACAATTTTGCTCATCACTTTATTATGGGTAAATTCAATTTCAAACATCAAGGGAGATTTAGGTTGGACGAGTAAGGAGAATTTAATGATTGGGGCAAAGAGTGACTGCCATTGCCAATTTTATGCTAAAAAGAGCTGCAAGATCAAAATCATAGGGTGATTTTCATGAGTTCCAAGACATCATGTATAGGGAATAATTTTCAAGGTGTGATGGAGGCATCAAGTCAATGACCAAATTTACAATTTTCCATGCACTGATGCCCAAATGTGATGATTTCCTAGAGATTTCATATTAGAAACTAGATCACTATCTTAGGAGGAATATTTTCAAGGACTTCGAGAAGAAATTTATTTGTAGAGATTTTTGATCTGTAAACATTTTGTCTTTATGGGAATTAAATGAAAGAGGTGAAATCATCTATAAATACTACTCATTTTTCCATTGTAAAAAGAGGATAGACATTCTGCAAAAAAACTATTCAAGTTCTCTGCGTAAATAGAAGAAGTTGTGGCTTCTAATTTTGCAAGTAGTATCTTTATGTGATTAATTTTATTTCAAGCATTTCTATTTTATATTCATGTTTGCTATCTATTGTTATGTTCAAATTCTACATTTGGATATGGGTATTGTTGGTGTAAGTATGAGTACTGGAATGCAATTCTAGAAGTTGTCTCTAGGGAACTGTAAGTAGATTATCTTGCCTCATTTTCTATTTTATGTTGCTATAAAAATTGGTTGGAATTCTTGCTACTAGTCTATCCCCAATCCTACATCTTTGGCTTATGGCTATATTTCTCATTTCTTTCTAGTATTTTCAATTTCTTTCCTGCAACTCTAGTCTTAAACCATAGTAGGATTAGTAAGGGAGCCAACCCTCTCTAGATATTGGCACAAAGGATATTTATTTCCTCTAAAATTTCAATGTTGGTCATTTATAGGGTGTACAAATGTATTTTTGTATTTAAGATAGATATTTGACCAGCATTTTTTGGCACGCATGGTGGGACACTCAATATTTCTACTTTCAAAAATAGTAAGGTCTAATGTTCACCTTCTTGTTGTATGGTTAGAATATCTGGTGACTCAGCTATACCTATAAACCTTCAAATGTGAAGGCAATGGAATATGTGCTTCATTATCACAAGATCAAAGGCCAAAAATTCCAAAGATCTAGTTGAGTTATACAAACTTGAAACCCAAACATTAGTAAAATAGCTGAGATTAGTCACTCTCTCTCATACATCAGTCATGAAATCTTCATAGTTAGTTGGTATGTTTTCCATTCCTTCAAGTCTAACTAGTACTACTACTAGCATACCATATTCTCAACCTTACACACCAATTAGTATGGCTTAGAACCCACCACCAAAATAACCACAACCACCAAGGTAGTTTTTAGCATGGAATAGCTCATAAGCTTTGAATTTACAAGCTCAAAATCTAGTTCCTCAAGTAGAATTGAAGGCTTTGCCTACCTATGATGGTACTGGTAATATCGCTTACAAACATATCCAATATGTGGCTTCTTTGGTGATGATCCATGATATTACAGATAAATATATAATGGTAATATTGTTGGTATTGTCACTCAGAGGGAAGTTGATGTAATGGTATCGATCCTTGCCACACACCACTGCTACAACATGGGATCAGTTGGAAGAGTTGTTAATCAATAACTTTCATGAATAGGCTAATCCTTTCTCCTTGCTACATCAATTCCCAGATATCCAAAGATATCCATAGGAGGAAATAGTGGACTTCAACATCAATTTCACCTAAAGCTAGAAAAGAGTTCTTGATGGCCTTCAGCCCACACATGAGCAAGCTGTATTTTACTACCTCAGAGCCTTTAACTCAGATATTGGTATGGTATTCCCATAAGCCAATATCAACACGTTTCCAAATTTATACATGTAGTCATAAAAATCTAAAGAAGATTTGATCATCATAGGTAAGCTTCCCTTGAATGTAACTATACCCATTCTTCTTGATCTTCCACAATATTTGTATTCAAGTGCATTTTCATAGCCTATTCCTTCTATGTACCTTGTTCCCTCATGGATATTTGGTCCACATTAAATATCTCCAATACCATTTCTACAACTCCTTGCTCCAAGCATTCTACAATTACTTGCACTAGTTGTGTCATAGTTTTGAGCCTCAGTTCCTTTCCCAGTGCTACCAGTTCCACCTATTCCACTAATTTTTCCTACTCCATTAGTTTCCCTACCTTTACCAGCACCTCCTGCACCCTCAAATCCTAATCCTTACAAGAAATTGTTACAAGAAATATAATCTGTTAATTTGGTCATAAGGATGATGCCGAACAAAATCATGAAATTTAAGAAGAAATAAGCTGAAGCTAATTTTTTATCAATGAGGTTTCAAACACTACAAATTACTTATGAGAAACCAATCAATAGCAATGCCTCTGAAAGAAACACAAATGTGTTGGAAAACAAAGAAACTAGTACATCAAAGAGAGCATACTAGTGCTCCACCTACAATGATCCTCATGGAGAAGATACATGCATGGTTCACCTGAACCATGTACATACATTAGTAGAAATTTCTATCGATGTACAAGTTAATATGATAATGGGAGTTAATCATAACTTTATTGCCCCATATTTAGAGTAATTTTTAGTTCTCACGATGGCTAGAAATAAGCCGATGTATATTGATCTAGTAGAAATGGAGCCTCTAAAAGTTCCTATTGAGCAAAATATGCAAAATGAAAAGGTACAACCACAAGCGAAAGTGCCTGACATAACAACAAAGCAGCAAGATTCTATCCTACTGAAGGATATATTACCTAAGCAAACTCAAGAGAAATTTTAGATAAAGACATCAGCTTCACAGCCTACAACTGCTCAAGAGCAAAAAGAGGCAAAATAACAAGCTAAAAAACACCTCAAATGCCCATAATTAACTAAGTGGAAAAGGGTGGAAGCTACTCAACAATATCAAAACATGTATGAACAAGTTGTAGAAGAAAATACCCTGAGTACTTTCGATTATAATATTATTGATAAAATGAAGAAGATTCCTATAAAAGTAATTTATATGATGCATTACAATTACCTCGACAATTTGACCTTTTTCAAGAGTCTCTCAAGTCTACAAAAGATTAAAAGAAAAGCCTCTCCCAAATAGTGCTAGCTTAGATGCTACTAACTTCTACCATTGGAAAGAACATGCCACATTTGTTCTATTTATTTCTCATAATGGAAGGATGGATCGTGCATAATTTGTAGCAAGTGTGAACAGGGTTTATCTTTAAACAACTTAGAAAAATCTAGTTTTTCTAAGCAAGTGTGAACTCACTTACCTTTTATCAACTAAACTTGTCTTATGGTCGACATGATTTTATTTATCCTTCCCCTCTATTTTCTCCTTATCCCTCCATTGTCCTTCCTCATTTCTTGCCGTCCATTTTCCCTTATCACTCCCCTTCCTTCCTCTCCCCACGCCCACTGCCACCTCCCATTCCACTTCCTACTCCTTTGTTCTCTCTAATCCTCCCAATATTCCTCCAACCTCCCTTCCCTACTATTCTGCTTTTAGTAATCCTATATAAGGTTTAATTTAATGTAATGTTTAAGCTGGTTAATTTAATGAATATTTTTGCCCATGATTACTTTTGTGTTAATTTTTACCTTGGCCTAACTTTAATCTAAGCTTACCTCAGTCTTAGATTTACACTGGTATAAGAGCTGAGGGGGCATGAATATCAAGGGTCGAGGTAAGGCATGGAAGCCGAGCATAGTGACTGACGAGCGATTGGTGCACAGATCTCGAGGAGTGACTAGCGAGTGATTGACAAGAAACTGGTGCACAAATCTTGAGGAGTGCATGGATCCTGAGGATCTAACTAGACATAGACAGCAGGCTAACATGGCGGTGTCAAACTGACGGTAGAGGTAGGCAACAACTGACGTGGCAGGCACTGACATGGAACAAAACTAGCAGAATGCTGATTGGGTAGCACATGGATCAAATCTGACATGAGTGCTGACATGGCATAGGCGAGCAAGGTGCTGACATGGATGAGTATAGAGCTGACATGGCATAGTGAGTAGCGTGCTGACATGGATGAGCTGAGAGTTGACGTGGCATAGTGAGTAGTGTGCTGACGTGGATGAGCCAGGAGCTGAAATGGTAGAAGCGCATTGAGTGTGCCACATGGCAGAGTTTATATGGTTGAGAAAATGGCAAAATGTTTAATAGATTGATTGCCCAAAGGCAATCGGCCTACTATGTGTTTGCTGGCTTTGATAAAGCCTGAAACACCCACCTCCCACTGCATGTGGGACTAAAATTTAAAAAAAAAAAATGTTTTAGCCACCCATTTGAAATATAGACTATTTCCTTATTCCTCCCATCCGGCTAAGTTGGTCTAGCGGTCAATACTTTCGCTTGCAGAGAAGAGACCCAGGGTTGAATCCCGTCGGGGTCAAAAAATATAATTTTATTTTTTTATTTTTTTTGGTACTTTGTCGATAAGCAGGGTTCAAGTTAGTTATTTGACGCAGTTCTACCATAACAGCCGCATGGTGTAGCGGCTGCCGAATAGACGGCGGAGTTCAGCAGTTCAAATATCATCGGGGATTTCAAAAAAAAGGTTTATTTTTATTTAATTTTTTTTTTATTATTTGTTTTTTCTAAAAGGTTTTAAAAATATATATAATTTAGTAATTTCTATATATTTTTTTTTATTTTTTTAAATATCCATTTATTTAAAAAATAATAATTAAAAATATATATATAGGAAATTGTTAAAAAAAAATTAAAAGGTCTTTATTAAAACAAATTTTAGAAATTTTTTTATAAAAATAAAAGGGTGCAAAGATATTTTGAGATAAAAAGTTTTTTTTTGGCATCATATTAAGTTGTAACCCAGTTCATACGGTGTGATTCTGGGTAGATGATCCGGTCAGACAGATGCTATAATACATTACTCTCTCTGTTGAGAAGAGACACACCTGATTCCTTTGACGAGAAATTCCAGTGGTATGGACTTCATATAGTGTTTTGCCAATTAGAAAACCAAGTGATTGCTCATATGAGGAAACCAGATTCTAGATACGAGGCAGATTCTGAAGATAATATCTTTGGGCAAAGGATAGTTGAATCCAAGACGGTTGAAATAGTACCTGAAGCACAATCAAGTGATAGTTATACACCTACAATGCCTGAAGTAGAAACAAGTGAGAGCTATACACCACTTTCTCCTGATTCAGAACCATAAGAAGAAGAAGAAGAAGGAGAAAATAGATGGGAAGTGTATCACTCCAAATTTTTCACATCCTTACCCTCAAGCTATAGGATCCGCACCCGGAAGGGGGATGTGAAAATGATGGGACAATACCTCAAACTGAGAGGCCCTTTGAAGGTCCCACCTCTCAAGGGAGGAGTATAAAGGTGAATTTTTGACGAATGGTGGGTTCACCATAAAACTTTTGAGTGGTATTTTCCACACCTAGGTTGGGAATGGGTTTAATGTGTTTATTTTGTACTTTAATCATTCAATTCCTAGGTTTGTCCAAGATGAATCTAAACTATTCTATATGCCAATACTGATTTAGATGAATACAGAAAATAGAAATGCATGTTAAACATAGAGAATATGCTAACCAGAACAGTACATACCTGATTTCGGATGTCTGATGAAGATTCTAAGTTTTGTAGCAGTCCAGATCATCTCAACTCATACGTAATCATCTGATATTTCACATAATCATCGCAGATCACAGTCGATCGTCTGATATCAGACGAAATCGTCTGAAATCTGACGAATTCGTCAGACGAATTCGTCAAAAATTTGCAATCACAAAAACATATACAAAATACCAAATATGCAACTGCAGAAGCAACAGAGAATGATAGCAATAATAGTAAACATGCCTAAATAATGGATTCAAATAACAAACAAGAGAAATGCAGTAGATTTAATGTTTTATTTTAACTTTATCATGCACTTATGCTAAATGAGGTGAAATCCAAGATGCATAAACATAATAACTTAAGATAATGCAGAATTACAATGGGAAAATACATAAATAGTTTAATAAAATACAAAATCTAGGCTCTGATTTCCCCCAATCTGGACTATATTCGGGATCGCCTCCAATCATACGATATCGTCTGCGCTCCTTGACAAGATCGTCCAAAATCGTTTGGGATCACTTACAATGATCTAAGCTAGCTTCGATTGAAAAATAGTAGAGTTCCTGCAAGAAAACACAAAATACAGAATGCAGACAGTAGTGCGAGGATGCTCTAGTGTATAAGGAACTAAATCTATAGGGAAATCCATCAGCTAGGGGGTTCAGGGGGATAAACTAGAAAAATCCTAGTTTATATAGGATTAGGGGGAGGCTAGGAGCTTGGAGATCATCCCAATCTGGGAGATCTCCAACGGGGGAATCTCCAACTACGTAGATGCTCTTCTACCCAAGTTGGAGAGGCTGTTGAAATAGAAGCTAATTATGAAAATTTAGTTTTAGGATGAAATCGTCTGGATGCTCTGTTTTGGACGAATTCGTCAGATCGGGGATGATTTCATCTAATATGCGACGATATCGTCCAACGGTAAAAAAAATCCTAAAAATGGTGTGGAAAAGAAAGGAAGTGGTTAACAAGTGGTTTTTGGATGGTTTTGGGGTTAAAATTTGAATCCAATTTTAGGGTGCTACATTTTGCCCCCTCTTTAGCGAATTTTCTGAAGAAAATGCGTTAAATACAAGTTTTTCCCATTTTACGAGAAAGTAAAAATGTACTCAATTTTTTAGATGATGATTCTTGGTCAAATCGTACAACTGCTTACTATGGTGCCCCCTTCGTGTTTTTACCTAAATCAAACGTTTGAGGTAAAAAAATGAAAAAGCAAAAATTAAAATGTTTTTGGTTTTGAATAAAATTAAGAAAAATAAGGAAAACCCTAATTCATTTTTTTGTTTTTATTATCCATTTTTACTGTTCCAGAGCTCTGCAGAGAGAAACAATGGTGGAGAAAGCGCATAGAGCGATAGAGATCCGACGCAGGCTACGGGTAAGGATCTAATCCTAGTAGATTAGGTTTGATTTTACTTTGTGCAATTTTTTGTTTTAAATTTTGACTATTTGGGGCATCACAGCCATTTTTAGGCCATCGAAAATGTCAGGATGAAATCGTCCCGATTTCATCGAAATCGTCCCTAGATCATCGATTTCATCGAAGGGCAAAATTGGTGAACTAGGGGCAATCCTGTTCAACAAGGGGCGATCCCCAAGTTGTGAAATCGAAGACGAATTCATCCTAAAAAGGATGATTTTGCCCAATTTGGGATGATATCATCCAATGGTGGACGATATCATCGCTTTTAAGAAATTAAGCTTGATTAAAATGTTTTTAATTTTATTTTAATGATTGGTTGATTAATGAATTTTATTGGTTAATTATTTGTTTTGTAGAGGGGATTACTAAAGAGTCAAGAATGGAAATACGCTGGGCTGAGAGACGACTTGGCCACTCTCGACCAGGTAGAGCATGACCGACTAGCACAGGTCAGGCTATGGCATGTGGCAGAGATGCCATAAGTACTGATGGACATAGGGCTTCTGACAGCCCTAGCAGAGCGATGGTATCCGAGGTCATCTTGTTTCTGGCTACCGACAGGGGAGATGGCTCCCACACTAGAGGACTTATGGAGGATCATGAGGATCCCCATATAGGGACGGCTCATGACACCTGCGGCCAATTAGGGCTAGGCGATGATGAGACTAATCGAAGACCCAAGCTTCACCCTGGAGAAGGGAGGAGTGAACATCGAGTCTCTGAGGGAGATGCCTGGGGCATCTAGGTTGACTCAGGTTTTGGTAGGAGTAGTAGGTGGCTTACTGTTGTGCCACCAAAGCGGGTGCATATTACCCTAGCTCTTGTCAGATGTGGTCTACGACATGAGAGACCATGGCTACAAATTTTCATGGGGTAGCTTTGTACTATGTCGCTTGTATAGGATCCTACATGGGGTCGTACACAAGGGAGGTCAATTTCTGGTCTTGAAATTGCTACTATAGGTTTGGTGCTGGGAGCACATCATGGTGCGAAGGTCGGTAGGGCTCCCACTGATAGGGGTTTATCGGGAGAGACCCCGGGTTTACTATTGGTGGCTACAGAGAGGGTCACAATGATGGATAGATCTATCGATGTCACAGAGGTTGTTAGACGACCTCATCCTGGACCAGATCACCTGGAGGTCATGGTGAGAGCACCCCGAGTGGGCAGAGTATGAGCAGGAGCTGGCTTTCATTAGGCGAGTCTGCTGGCTAAGGATGGAGCAAGGAGAGGCAGAGCTCCATTGCTACGATCGGGTTCTATGGTAGTTTGGTCTATAGCAGGGGATCCCTTCTCTTAGGGATAATGAGTACTCCCATACTATTCGAGATAATACTACACTAAGCAGGGCTCCAGACATGTAGTGGTTCTGGAGTCAAGACACAGATGATGCCCCCATCCAGCCAGTGGATGGTGATGATGCAAGGGTTGCAGACAGCTATGATGCCTAGTACACAGGCATCCACCCTCCTTGGATGACAAGGGCATAGGTTTCGATGCATGTGGTTGTGCAACGGATGGGGAGGCAGCACCAGGCTGCCATTAAGGCAGTGTGGGGTCATGATGGGATAGAACAGTAGCGGTCCCCATAGGAGAGACACCAATAGATGGGTTAGGCTCCATAGAGGCCGTGGGAGACAGGGCAGAGGGAGGAGAGACTCCCTTCATAGTAGGGGGAGAAATCACCATCACTTGATAAGGGCAAGGGTGTAGAGGTAGGGGATAGCAGTGAGACGGTGGCTCTCCAGGATGAGGTTGCCCACCTCCGAGATCAAGTGTAGTCACTATAGGATGAGGCTATTCAGCTCAGAGCTCAGGTACAGACACTGTAGGATGAGACTACATGACTCAGGGTGCAGAGCAGAGGGGCGAGCAGGTATGAGCTAGTGTGGTCTATGATGTAGACCACTTTCTACCAGGAAGTATACTTTTAGCTAGCTCCAAAGGGTCAGAGGGTACCATTGCCAGTCAACATTGCGGAACCAATCCAGATGGGATCGACGAGGACATCCTCATGATAGACAGTGAGGACCTGAGACATAGCACGGACTGCTATGGGACCACCTCCTCCATGTCAGGGTGGGGGAGGAGATGAGGTTGAGAGCTCGAGGGCTTCTTGAGACTAGCTGGCTATAGACTGCATAGATATTGTATAGATTTTTGATAGGATTGAGTATTCCAGGGTATAGATTGTGGCATACCAAATCAGTTTTGATATGATGTTCATAATTTGATATATATATATATGGTCTTGTTTTTGATGATATGACTTGTTTATATGTTGTATGATGCTTTAATTTGTGATTGAATATTCATGTAATTATGTCATTTTGAAATATTATATTTTGATATCATGGCATAAAATTGTAAATGAAATAATCTGATGTAAATAAATTGGTTGTGTTGGTGTAATTTGAAAAAATAAAAAGGACTTCTAACAATAATTTCAAAGGACATTTTCGTTGTTATAAACCATTTCATGGAGTCACCGCTCACTAGGTCGTCAAGCTAATCCCAGGATAGAAATATTGTTAAAAGTAAAAGAGTGCTTAAGAGACTATATTAAGACTTTGTGTTGTGATGATGAAAATGATGATGGTGATGATTTGTTTTCAGATTTTCATAAAAATATTATGCATGACATATAAAAGAAATATGATTTTTGCTAGGCATAAATTCCTAAGTGTGATAAAAAAATTTGCATAAGTTCCTAGGAACTATACCATCATTGCAAAATTGAATGTTGACATAATGACCTGAAATAAGATAAGTGTTCATTCATTTTAAAGCTTAGTTATGTAACATGATGATGTAAGCCCATATGTGTTTTTATTAAAATGAATGGGAAAATAAAATTAGAACAATGGTTTGCGCTAGGCATAGACTTATAGGTATAGACTTATACCATCATCACAAAATCCAAAGAAGAAATGGATATTTTAGTTTTATTGCATGATTAATTTTTGACTTTTGATAAACAGAAAAATAAGAACATGTTGTTTGAAATCATTTTGTGATTTTGTGAAACAATGTATATAATTGTTTTTATACAAAACAAAAATTCTGAAATAAGAGGATAAAACTATTCTAAAAAGAATTACAGAAATATTTTAAATTATCTCAAAGACAAATGTAGGTTTATAAGGCATCCTCATGTGCAAATGTGAGTTCATTATCGATCTTGATTTATCATAATGATACAAAATCTCTCAAATACAAATGTGTGTGCGATTGTATTGTTCATTCACCAATTTTGAGCAAGATAATTTGATACAAGTAATTTGCCTTAACCAAATGAGTGTTCCTTAACCATGATTTATATGCATGTAACTGTACTAGACTACTATGTAAGTTGGGTTATCAAGAGCTAGCTAATCCATAAGCTGATAGAGGTCTATACAAAAGGTCGCTAATGTGACAAACATATCAGCATGCTAGGAATTACCCAAGGCCAAGTGGGTTGGGCATAAACCACCTGTTATGGGGCTTACCTCACAGTTTTCGAATAATTGAGAATTCCAGGGATTCAAGCTCATTCACCCTTATTTTCTTTTCAAGGGGTAGGGAAAGGGATTTTATTGTTTTTTGCTTTTTCTTTTCACTTCTACTTTTCTTTCTCTTTTTTTTTTTTTTTGTATTTTTGCTTGGAACTGAGATAATGCTGAAATATTGTTGTGATGGTACAAAATAATATTTTTCTTTTTCTCATTTTCTTTGAATTTTATTTTTCTTCCTATGCTAGGGATACTTGCTCGGATTGGCTGTAGAGCAAGGGATTTATATTTTGGGTAGGGGTGAGCTTGTCCTTTTGTCAATTCTCAAAGATTCTAGACCATGTGCATGATAGGATAGCAGGGGAAACTTTTCGCTCAGGAAACCACTTCTACTATGTAGCATCATATCGAATTCACAATGAAATCATTTTAATGTGAAAAGATATACTTGGTTCAAGTAAATAACAATATTAGTTCTCTATGCTCAAAACTTTATTTAATGCCAATGTGGACTTTGATATAAGAGAGATTAATAATCATAAAATCAAGATATTTATTCATGTGAGTGTGAAAGTGCGGGATTCCAAATAAATGCTAATTTATCCACAATAATTGAAAATATAACTGCAACACTTCAAGAATTGACAGGTATGAGAATAAAATATGTTTTTGAAGATTTTTATGATTTTGATGTTTTTGTATTTTGATTTTAAGTTATGAATTGAAAGAAATACAATGTGATTGTTTTTGAAAAATTTTATATAAGTGACTAAAAGGAAAGAATATGCAAAACAAATATATACAATGATGAAATAACCAAATTTTATGCATAGTAGCATTTGAGATGCATAATGTTCATAGGTTCTTTAAGTTCTTTACCATCTAAGGTAGATAATTTGTATGCTCCCGATCCAAATTTAGCAGTAATAATATACGGTCCAAGCCAGTTGGGCTCGAATTTACCTTTAAGGTCTTTATTTGCATTAATATTTTTTTGATTTTCTTTTAAAACAAGGTCACCGGTCTCAAAGGATCGATGATGAACTTTCTTGAGATATGCTCTCTTAAGCTTGTTTTGGTAGGCACGAAGATGCTCCAAAGCATTGATGCGCTTTTCATCTAAGAGTTCTAGCTGACTAAATCTGCCAGCACATATTCATCCCCTACTTTCGTATCTTGAAGTAGTAGATCCAAAGAAGGAACTTCTAATTCAAAGAGAAAAACAACTTCAGCGCCATAAACCAAAATGAAAGGTGAAGTTCCAATGGGGGTGTGAACACTAGTTCGATAGGCCCACAAAGCAGGATATAATTGGATGTGCCAATCTCGACTAGATTGATTGACCAGTATTTTGAGAATTTTGATTAATATTTTATTAGATGCTTCTTCTTGGCCATTACCCTAAGGATAATAGGGAGTGGACCAACAATGTTGAATTTTATATTTTTGACATAATTTTTTGACATCTTTATTTTTGAAATAAGTTCCATTATCTGAGATGAGATTTGCAAGAATTTTGAACCTACAAATAATTTAATTAAAGATAAACTTGGAAACTTTGGTTCCAGTACAAGAAGCTAAAGGCATAGCTTCAACCCATTTTGTAAAATACTCGTTATCGGTTATGATGAATTTGTGTCCATCAGACGACACAAGGTTGATTTTTCTAATGATATTTAAGCCCCATTTTGAAAAGGGCCAAGGAGATGAAATAGCCTGCAGTTCTTGTGTAGACGTATGGACAAGGTCAACATGTTTCTGGCACTTATCGCAATGGCACACATAATAATGTGCATCATTCTCCATGGTAGGCCAAAAATATCCTATCCAAAGGAGTTTTTTAGCAATGGCGCTACCACTAAAATGTCCTCCACAAGATCCATCATGGGCTTCACTCAAATCTGATCTAGATTCATATAGATTCAAACATCTCAATAATATGCCTTCAAAATATCTCTTATACAAGGTATTACCAATAATCACAAAGCGACTTGCTCATCTACGTAATAACCTACGCTGGTTACTATGGCAACCTTCAGGGAAGGTTCCTTTTTGCAAAAAATTAAATATATCAGTGTGCCATGGTTCAGGAGTAGTTTCATTGATTAGAAACACATCCAAAGGTTCTAAGCATGATTTTCTTGAAGTGGGCTCCTAGAGTCGATGAATAATGATGGTATCATAGTCATCATCTAACTCCAAGGGCAAAAGAGATGCAACTGTAGCCATAGTAACTTGATCAAATAAAGATAATAACTACAAAACATATGTTTTATATGGGCATAATTTATCATCTATGGTCTGATAAACATCATTTATTTGATTTATGACAAGTTGAGAATCACCAAAAACTAATAAATTTCTAATTTTTAGGGCCAAAGCAGCTCGTAATCCAAGGATGAGAGCCTCATATTCAGCAGTATTATTGGTGCAAGCAAACATTAATTTAAAGGATAGAGGTATAAGATATTTTTGTAGAGATATTAAAATAATACCTGCACCAGCCCCACTCATGCATCGGGATCCATCAAAGTATAGTGACCATTGTTTAGGATGGTCTGCCTCTAATTTAAGGCATTCATCGAGAAACTCAATGATGAGGGGATGGGTAGACTCTAAGGGTGCAACAGCTAATTTATTTGCTATGATTTGACCCTTAACAGACTTCTATCCTATAAACGTGAGTTCAAACTCACTTAGCACAAGAACCCACTTGGCTGTGTGACCAAATAAGTACGGTCGACTCATGAGATATCGCAAAGGGTCGAATTTGGCAATAACATACGTTTTTTGACTAAGCATATAATGTCGTAGTTTTTGTGTAGAAAATACGACTGCTAGAAATAACTTCTCTAATATGGTATAGCAAGTTTCATAACTGATTAAGATTATGCTGATGTAATAATTAGCACATTCTTTCTTCTCATCGTCAAGTTGAGCTAACATAGCTCCTAAGGCAAAATTGGAAGCAAAAATGTACAAAATAAATGGACGATCATATCTAGGTGGTGAAAGTACTGGTGGTTTAAGGAGATATTTTTTAAGGAGGTAAAATTCTTCCTGGCATTCATCGTCCCAATGAAAAGAGACATTTTTCTTAATAAGCTTAAGAAAGGGTTCGGTTTTGTCTGCCAACTTATCAATAAAGCGGTGAATAGCTTGAAGCTTACCTTGTAAACTTCGTAATTTAGATATATTTGTGGGTGCAGGCATATCAGTGATAGCCATGATCTTGAGAGGATCAATTTCAATGCCACGTAAAGAAAAGATAACCCCCAATAATTTACCGGACTTAACTCCGAATATACATTTGGCTAGATTCAATCGGATAAGATACTCCCTTAACCGATCAAATACTTTTCTAAAGTCATTTAAATGATCATCTTCTTTGATGGAACGAGCTATAATATCATCTACATAATCATGTAGAATATCATGCATCATATCATGAAAGATATAAGTCATGGATCGTTGATATGTTGCACCTACATTATTTAAACCGAATGGCATCACTTTCCAACAAAAGGTTCCCCAAGGGGTAATAAATGTTGTCTTAGCCTAATCTTTAGGAGCTATCCTGATCTGATTATAACCAGAAAATACATCCATTAATGATATCATTATTCTCCCAACAGTAAGATCAATGATTTGATCCATGTTGGGAAGAAGAAAATCATATTTAGGGCATGCAACATTAATATCTCTAAAGTCAGTACAAACCCTAACTTTGGTAGCTTCTTTCTTAGTTACTGGAACTACATTTGAGATCCATTCAGCATAATCAATGGCTTGTATAAAAATAACCTTCAACAATTTTTCAAGTTCCTCTTTGACTAGTAAGGCCACTTTAGGATGCATTTTTCTAAGTTTCTATTTAACAGGTTTAGCATCTGGATGGACTACTAGATGATGCATTACTACAGAAGGGTCCAAACCTGGCATGTCTTCATATGTCCAAGAAAAGACATCTTCATAGTATTTAAGAAATGAAATGTATTTATCTTGTTTTTCTTGACTTAATTATGATCCAATATTGATTATGTAAGGGTTATCTTCAGTTCCAATGTTAATTTTATAACTTTTCAACTTCCATATGTAAATCTCTCTCAAAATTAGGTGGGGCGGGTGAAACACCCAATTCTTGTAATTCTTCCAAGGTTAGATTGGATAATTCATCTTGAGGAGTTGAGGCTTCAAGCTGGGCTATACTAGGTATAGAGCCATCAAAATAAAATCTGTTATGTAACAATTCATCAATGGAGACATCATGAAATATATCCCCTTCCAACTCATCATCAGATTCGGAAATCATCTCAGGGTAGGTGATGGATAGAATATTACAGGTAAAGGGATTATTCTTTGAATGCAAAGAATCTTGTTTATCTAGATAATCTTGGTAACATGTAAGATGGTCATCCTCCTCAAATGGGAAGGGTTGAACTTTACTAGGAAATAGGCCCACACCGCATCGGGAAGGCCATGGTTCAACCTCAAAAGGTTCTTTCATGCCATTTTGGGAAGGTCCCAAACCTTTCCCTTTATAGCCCAATTTAAGCATTATAGGTTTAGCTTTAACATACTCATTAGCAAAATAACAGTGAGCATATCCATCACAATGTGTCTTGATGTTTCTAGGTATTCTTCCCCAGTCATATCCCTTATAAATAAAAGCACAACTCCCGACTTGGTAAATACTTCCCATAGGCTGTGGGAGGCCCAAGGTACGAGGAGAGGGTGGGAGTTTACTTAAAATAAGGGCATCTTGCGTGGCAGTGTTTGTTTTTTTTTATATAAGAATTTTAGACAAATCGGGTAAGAACTCATCAGTAAGAGCGTAAGAGGTAGAAGGATCATTTCCTATGTTTTTGGATGTGGAAATCATGTCTTTGATAGGCATAGATGTTGTAGATATGTCGATGGAAGGATCTAAAGGTATGGAAGTTATAGGAGTAAAACAAGAAGCATTGGTTGTGGGTTTAGGATCCGTTTGAGGTCCTAATGTGGTTTGTTCGAAATATGGTTGAGCTATATGTATAGGTGTAGTTGATGGGGGAAAAGTAGATGATGTTATGGGTGATTGTTTCACATGTTTAGATAGTTTATGAGAATTAGGATGTGTGGATGACAGAGCAGGGTAAAATTGAACTCCAACCGGTTCTGCAAAAGCACACATATCAAAGGGTCTAGGGTCACCATGAATGGTAACAAACTGATTTTTAAATTCAAATTTAACACACTGATGTAAATTTGAGGGAACAGCTCACATTGCGTTGATCCAAGGGTGAACCAAAAGTATATTGTATGATGCAGGGCAATGTACAATAAACACGGTCTTGTCTAAGGTTCTAGGACCAAATTGGAATGGAATAGTAATAACTCCACATGTTTCTTGTGTTTCGTCATTAAAGGCTTTTATGATCATATCAGTTCTTTTCATTTCATCACTTCTAAAGCCAAATATTTGATAGAAGTCAAAAGTGCATATGTTTAAAGATGAACCATTATCAATCAAGACTCCTTTAACGGCTACATCCCCAATTAGGGCAGTAATATATAAGGGGTTATCCTTATGTAAACTATGTTGTGGTATATCTCTATATCGAAAGTCAATACAATCAACTTCTCGAGTTATGATAGTATTGGACATGGCTTCAGGTTGAATATTTTGTGGTACCATAATTTGGCTTAATGTGAGCATTAATTCATCCCTATGGGTAGGAGAAGATCTTAAAATGTCCAAAAGGGAAATTCTAGTTGTAGTATTGGATAATTGTTCATTAATATTATAAGGAGGCTTAGGTTGAACATTAGGCGCATGATTCCATTTATTGGGATTTTTCAAAACAAATGGAGCTGATCCATCATTCTGAGTTTGATTATGTTGAGAGTTTTGATCCTGTTGTCGAGTAACGACTCCGATGGTACCTACAATATTATTTTGAGGATGATGAATTGGTCTCGGTCTGGCGTTTATGGCTTGTTCATTAGAAAGTAACTGATGAGAAGATGGTCAAGTAGTAACTCTTCTAGGAAATGGTTCTTCCAAAACCATAGAATTTGTGATGGGTTGAATATGATCTGATTCATCTTTAGAACTATTCAATTGATTTGAGGTGATTTCCATGTCACTTTCAGTATCCTATTCTACATCACTAAGATCAGGTGTTCAAATATTATATAGAGGTCTGGTCGTAACCATGGATAAATTTGTGTCAAATATTTCTAAATCATGAATAGGTAAATGCCCACTAATGGCTCCTACATATCGGGTAGGAGGGGGAACATTATGATGTTCAATTTGATTAGCCACCTCTTTACCATGCTTTGGTAAAGGATGTTGAAATATTTCCAATGATTGATTGGCATTCTGATTCTGACTTTTAGGGATGTTATTTTGAGCATTATTAGGAGGATTTTTTTTAGGTTGAAAGGCTTGCACCTCCATCTCATTGTTATTAATTAAATCTTGTATTTTATGTTTTAACCTTTTACAAGAGTTGGTAGCATGTCCAGGTCCTCTATGGAAATCATAATGTAAATCAGCTCTATATTCGGGTATAGTTGGATCAGGTTCTCGGATAGTTGGTAATTGGATCAATCCTCATGCTAGTAATTGTGGGAGAATGGTTGATAAAGATTGATTTAACCTAGTAAATTGTTGGGGTGGTTTATTAGGAGGTTTCAATATGAAATTTTCTGTTGTTTTCGCAATATTAACATTGGTAATGTTTATGCTATCAGTGACTCCAACACCCACAACTTGTTTATTTTTATATTGATTTTTGGATGTTTTCTCATCATCTTTCCTTTTGAAGTGACCTCTTCTAATGAGAGCGTATTCTACTCTTTGAGCTAAGTCTATAGCTTGATCGAATGTGGTCAAGGTAGCAGTTGATAATTCATAGGATAGTTGTTCTTGTAAATTATTGATAAAAATATCCAACATTTCTCGATAAGGTAACACAAAGTGTAATTTTCCTATCAATTGCCTCCATCGAGCTAAGAAGTCAGCAAAACACTCATATTTTTCTTGTTTTAGGTTGTACAAATATTTAATGGTTACATGCCTTTCAATATAGGCACTAAATTGATGCACAAAATACTCGGTGGTCTCTTCAAAATTTCTCAAAGAATGAGTGGGCAATTGATAATACCACTCCAATGCCATCCCTCCTAAATTTTTTGGGAACATCTTTAGTAATAACAAGTCATCATGTGATATATCATGACATACTATCCTAAACATACGAAGATGCTCTATGGGATCTTTAGTTCCTTTATATATAGGTAGGACACGCATGGGAAATTATTTAGGATATGGTTGTGCTACAACTATAGGATCTAGAGGTTGACTACACATCTCTCGATAATTGTATGAGGGACGGTAGGGATCTATTTGGTTCATGTGGGAGACTAACTATTTCACCATGGCTTCCATATTACCAGTTTGTCCACCATATTGGTTCGGTGGTACATGAGTATGGGATTTGTGAGTGTAGGAAGGCGGGACATAAGGATTAGATGCTATATTGTTGTTATGTAAATGGTTGGTAGGAAGAGTATTATGAAGAAGATTTGTTGTAGCATTATGTTGTATCCCAGATTGTTAGAAATTGGTATTTGGTTTTGTTTTAGGATTTTGTTGATTTGAGGTATATTGATCAATAGCTTGGCGAAATAGAGTAGTGAATGAAGGTTTCTTTTGTGTGGGAATAACCCTAGGCTTGATAACAGGCACTCTAGGTGGTTGGGTAACCTGTTGTTGTTGCATGTTCTGGATCATAGCGGCCATATCCAAATTGGATGGTCTAGCTTGATCACTTTATTGATCAACAAAGGATAAAGGATTAGTGCATGTGTGGTATATTTCTTCTAGGGTTTCTTGAGTGTCACTAATTTGATATTTATCCATATGGATTGCTCTATTAAGGGTGCCCATATTATTATGGAGGAACTTCCAGAAATGTTCCACGTTCTCATAAGTAACAACTCCTTCTGGAGATATTTTAGGGGATGAGGATCCTTCCTCTCTATCATTTTCTTTATTTTCATTTCCTACAACAAATTCTTCTTCTTGTTGGTCTAAGGTTACTTCTTCCTGAATTGGGTCTTCAAGAAGGACATCTGGGTTATTCTCTATTTTCCTTAACCAATATTCTTCTACTTCAATTTGTTTTCCATTCCTGAGTTTAGTCATTATGTCTAAATTTAGATTTTAGCAAATATATATTATTATATTTGCAACAAATTTGGGAGGTATATATTTTAATTATATACCTACTATAATGCTTAAAAGAAAATGTTTTGATTTTTTTTATGATCTTGTTTTGTTTTTATTTTTTATTTATTTATATATATATATTTTGTTTTTGTTTTTATGTTTACAAAGACAACAAACAACACACTGAATGCAAGAAATAACAATAATAAATGAATGACTTAGTTTTCTATAAATAGTTTATAGATGTCATTGATAGGATCAAGTTCATCAGGAGTCATGAAATGCTCCTCTTCAAATTGGAAATGATTTTTCAAGAACTTGATAAAATGTGCTATAGTGATATTATATGTTTCATACCCTGATTGGTAGAAATAAAGTTTATGGCAATACTCTCGATATAACACAGCTCTAGGAACTCTATACCATATTTTTCTATCCATAAAAACAACCTCTTGATCCTCTATATGAGATAGAAATTTATGTACTACAACTGCATTCTCAAGATATTCCCCAAAGGTGTACAGTTATGAAGACATATGGGCTCTTTTATCTCCTAACCACCTATGGCAAGCTCTCTAAAGTTCATGATATAAGGTCACTTGATCAGGATCTAGGATTCTATCTAGGACAAACCTCTTAATTTTCCTAAGTTCTGTTGCCCTAGATCCAATGATACCTAATATCCTATCAAGTTCATCCCACAAAGGTTGAATCATATTTGTTTGAGGTACTCTAAGCACAGAAGTAACCTCTATAGCTGATAATTGATTCTCAACATTAATGGTGATAGCTCGTATTTTATTATAATCTACCATCTAAATATGATATGCAATATTTGATTCTAAATGCATTTATGTTTTGTTTTTTTTTTTTTGGATTGTTTTCAAAAGGTTTTTAGTTTTCACGTCGGGTTCACCAAAATGTATCGCTCCAAATTTTTTGCATCCTTACCCTCAGGCTATAGGATCCACACCCAAAATGGGGATGCGAGAAGGATGGGACAATACCTCGGACTGAGAGGCCCTTTGAAGGTCCCGCCTCTCGGGGGAGGAGTATAAAGGTGAATTTTCGACGGATGGTGGGTTCACCAGGAAACTTTTGAGTGGCATTTTCCACACCTAGGTTGGGAATGGGTTTAATGTGTTTATTTTGTACTTTAATCATTCAATTCCTAGGTTTGGCCAAGATGAATCTAAACTATTCTATATGCCAATACAAATTTAGATGAATACAGAAAATAGAAATGCATGTTAAACACAGAGAATATGCTAACCAGAATAGTACATACCTAATTTCAGATGTCTATTGAATATTCTGAGTTTTGTAGCAGTACAAATTGTCTCAACTCATACGTAATCATCTTATATTTCACATAATCATCGTATATCATAGTCGATCATCTAAGATCAGATGGAATCGTCTTAAATCTGACGAATTCGTTAGACAAATTTTTCAAAAACCTGCAATCACAAAAACAGATACAAAATACCAAATATGCAACTGCAAAAGCAATAGAGAATGATAGCAATAATAGTAAACGTGCCTAAATAATGGATTCAAATAACAAACAAGAGAAATGCAATAGATTTAATGTTTGATTTTAACTTTATCATGTGCTTATGCTAAATGAGGTGAACTCCAAGATGCATAAACATAATAACTTAAGATAATGTAGAATTACAATGGGAAAATACAGAAATAGTTTAAGAAAATGCAAACTCTGGGCTCTGATTGCCCCCAATATGGACTACAGTTGGGATCACCTCCAATCATATGAGATCGTCTACGCTCCTTGACAAGATCGTCTGAAATCGTTTGAGATCGCTTGTGACAATCTGAGCTAGTTTTGACTAAAAAATAGTAGAGTTCCTACAAGAAAACACAAAATATAGAATGCAGACACTAGTGCGAGGATGATCTAGTGTATAAGGAACTAAATCTGTAGGGAAATCCATTAGATATGGGGTTCAGGGGGATAAACTAGAAAAATCCTAGTTTATATAGGATTAGGGGGAGGCTAGGAGGTTGGAGATCATCCCAATCTGGAAGATCTCCAACGGGGGAACCTCCAACTGCACAGACACGCTTTTGCCCAAGTTGGAGAGGCTATTGAAATAGAAGCTAATTATGAAAATTTAGTTTTAGGATGAAATCATTTGGACACTCTGTTCCAGACGAATTCGTCAAATCGGGGATGATTTCGTCTGATATGCAACGATATTGTCCAACGGTAAAAAAAAATCCTAAAAATGGCATAAAAAAGAAGGGAAGCGGGTAACAAGCGATTTTGGGGTTAAAATTTAAATTTTTATCTTTTATATTTTACTAAGGGTTTAACTGCGCCAATTTTAGGGTGCTACAGGACCATCAGACAATTTTAGCCAACAAAAGGTAAGTGATTTCACACTTGCTTAGAAAAACTAGATTTTTCTAAGCCGTTTAAAGATAAACCCTGTTCACACTTGCTAAATTCTCCCTCTTAAAGATGAGAGACTGTATTGTCAGTCCTCTCAAATTTAAGGGGGAGAATGTAGCAAGTGTGAACAGGGTTTATCTTTAAATAGCTTAGAAAAATCTAGTTTTTCTAAGCAAGTGTGAAATCACTTACCTTTTGTCGGCTAAACTTGTCTGATGGTCGGCATGATTTTATTTATCCTTCCCCTCTATTTTCTCCTTATCCCTCCATTGTCCTTCCTCATTTCCTGTCGTCCATTTTCCCTTATCACTCCACTTCCTTCCTCTCCCCATGCCTGCTGCTACCTCCCATTCCACTTCCTACTCCTTCATTCTCTCTAATCCTCTCGATCTTCCTCCAACCTCCCTTCCCTACTATTTCGCTTGTATTAAGCCTATATAAGGTTTAATTTAATGTAATGTTTAAGCTGGTTAATTTAATGAATATTTTTGCCTATGATTACTTTTGTGTTAATTTTTACCTTGGCCTAACTTTAATCTAAGCTTAACTTAGTCTTAGATTTACATAATTATATGATTGACTCCGGTGCTATGACTACTATCATGTCGAAGGCGGTATGTGAAGTAATGGAAATGGAATACATGAAGAACACAAGCTTATACTGAGAGGTGGGGTGAATTGTATAAGACCACTTTTTACTTTTATTTCCCAAACAATATTATGCAATATATCAATAGAAATATAAACAACAATAATCAAAGCAATGGAAAAATCACCACATATAATAGAGACACCAATTTAATGTGGTTAACCCAATGTGGGCTACATCCATGAAGAAAAAATTTCACTAAAATTTTCTCAACAAATCTCTTGGGAATCCTTTCCCTATTATAATGTTGATGGACCTCTGTCCAAATGAGAAACCAATCCCCTAATAAATTTCATTGATCTCTATCCACATGAGACACTCGTTGAGTGGTGATTTTGCCCAAGTGCAAAACCACACTCACAGTTAGGATTTCTTTAGAAAACCCTCTCTTGCAAAGAAGTAAAAACTTCTCCAAGGTTCCTTTTACTCTATGGTGTGCATGTATATGTGTCAAATGGGTCAAAGGTGCTAGGAATACCTTAGTGCTCTGCAAAACAACCGTTAACAAGGGGCCTGCGTTGGGGTCATTTTAGTATGTCATGCTATTACTGTTCATGAAATTGAAAGAGAAAATAAATGTGATTCTTAAAAATGGTGAGTTGATCCCTTTTATGTTTAAAACATGAAAATGGAATAACATTGAATGGCCAGCGTTGTAGCTATGAAAGCCCTTTGATGTACTTCATTAATAACTATCTTTAATGAAATGATTTTTCATAAAGAGAGTTAATAAAAGGTTTGAGATGCCTTGTAAATCGCTTCCTTCCAATGTGACTGTAGTTTTCGTGAAATGAAACAGTTTGTTGCTTTTAATGTAAAGGCCTGTAATATGCCAAATAAATTGTTCCTTTTCATGAAATTGTGATTTTCATGAAAGAAACTAACTTATTACTTTGAAGAAAAATATAACCTCTTTAAAATTACCTCATAAATCATTTTTGTTTTGTGAAAATGGGATTTCATAAAAGGGAAATGACTAATTGCTTGAAAATAAAACATAAACCTTAAGATCCACCTGCTATTTCAAAATGGTGAAAGCCTATTGAAAAAAACCTGCAAAATTCCCTTTACAATTGAGAATTTTAAATAACAGTGGAATCTTACATTTGTCTTGAAATAAAACCAGATTTGCTTTAAATTAAATTTTAAAGCTTATTCTACAAACTTAAATTTTTGTTTTTGGATTTTTTTTTTATGTTTAATATATTTCTTTATTTTTTATTTTTTGAAATGTTTTAAAAGAAATAACAAAATCCAGTTAGGGTTAGAAAGATAAAATAAATAAACAAATAAAATAAAATAAAATAAAAACAAAACTGAAATGAACTAGAGCACTACAACTTGGAAATCATCGTAAACCCTGCAATGTTAATATCTTGCACAGAAAACCTGCCTTAATGGGACCCATATGCATGCAATACGACATTAAAGAGGTGTGATCTCCTAGGGAAAAGGCAATATATTAAATAAGAACAACAGATTAACCAACAAAAATGCATTAAAACCTGCAGAGATTTCAATATATTGACATGCAATTGATTTTTCAATAAACTCATTAAAAGGTAAAATACAACTTCAGCCATTGGCATTGTATGGTAGACCTCCAGTCCAGTAACATGGCAAGAAAGAATTCAAAGCAGAAGCCATTTGCATGCAGTCCTACCTCCAAAATTTCCCACCCCCTTTCATCTACTGCAATGCTGTATTTAAAACTCCTCCTTCAAGTTCTCCGTTCCCATCTCCAACGCCTCTGTCCATGCGTTTCATAATGCTTCGCTTCCCTTTCTTTCCATAACACTCCTTCTTTGGCTCCTAAAATTTTGTTTTATCCTTCCATTCGCTAGCTGCGCATTCGCCTTCACGCAATTCTTTCTTGAGAAAGTTTTTGCTGCCTTATGACGTGTATCCTGTCCACCCTGATTACCTGCAGGCAAAATGATATATAAGACCCCTTTAGATTCTAAAACAATTAAAAGTCTAATCTAAAATAAAAGCCATTAAATTCTAAAATTAAAACAATGCTAAATACGACAATTAAAATCTAAAAATAAAATGAAGCCTAGTTTAGAAACTAAGTAAAATAAAACGAAACCAACCTCTAAATCAAAGTGAAAACTAACCTAAGCTTTTATTTTTTATTATCATTATTCTATTTATTTTATGTTTTTTCTTTTTATTTATTTTTTAATTTTATAATATACATGTATATGCATATATATTATAGTTTTTTTTTTTTTTTTTTTGTTTATATATATACCTACCATATATAAGCATTAGTTTCATTTTTATTTTTATTATTATTATTTTTATCATTATTATTATATATGAAACATATAATAATAATATATTTTTCTTTTTTTATTTTTATTATTATTTTTTTTATTTTAAAGTTTTTTATTAAAACATGGCTTAAGCAAATACTTACATGATTTTGCTTTGGATTAATTTCAAATGTTTTGAATTTAATTTCAAAATAATTAAAGTTAACCCAAGCACTAACACATCTAATCTCCACACTATAAACTCCAAACAACACCCAAAAATATCCAACAAACAGAAAATAAAGAACAGACCAAACAACATGAGGAACCTTTAAACCTTCAAGGGTAGGGGACCTAACAAAATTAGCACTTAAAGCACATGAAGACCCCCAAAATCTCAAAACAAAAGGTGGGTCCCCAAGACTTGGGGATAGTTGTGGAGAGGCCACAACAAATGGTGACTCTACTGGGGAATGCTCTTGAGCATTCTAGATGAAAAACCCAGAATCTCTGGTTCTGAAACCTAACCAACAGAAGATCAGAAATAAAATTGTTCGGCAATATCCAAAGATGATGGGGACAAACAACTTTAACCGAAAACACATGAACCCTTGCTTTAGCTAAGTATGTGAAAGTGTTTTCATTTTTTAACATTCTTGAAAACCATCCAGACTCCATCACCTACTTTGCATTAGGCTATAAATATTACTCATAAGAGATGTGCCTTTGCATTGCTCCACAACTAGTCAAGCGTTTATAGCCCCGGTGGAGGTGCCTTACTCATCCAGGTGTCAGATTAAATTTGTATTTGCCTATTTGTAGACATTGCTCCACTACCAGCCAGGCATCTATAGCCCCGGTGGAGATGCCTTAAGCCTTTTGATTAATTTGGCTTCCTCTTTTTTTTTGATAATATATTGCTCTGCAAACTTACCCTGCCACCTGGATTAGAGCTCACGTAAGGTTAAATATTGAGTATATGAAAAAAATTTGCCTTAATATGCAAACCAAGTAACTTCCTCTTTCAAGATTCCAAGAATGCACCTTAATATGATGTGTTCATGTGTAGCCTTAGCAAGATGATTCATGGTTCTCAAAATTCACTATCTTAGTCTCCAAAATCTAGGAGCAATTACTGAACAATTCTATTCCATATGATATGCAATTCATCCTTCAAGAGGCCATGATTAGTAGCTATCCCAAAACATAACCACAAATCGAGGGAACAACCCAAAATTCAAAACTTGCAAATAACCCAAAACCTAATCTAACACAAACTTACCAAGGAAAACCATCACAAAACTCACCAAACCCAAAATTAGAGACAAAACCCAAAAATTAGAAACCAAAGCACTAACACGAAAACCAAAACTTATATACAATAATATACAAGATGATGCAAAAAATTTGGGCTATCATTTCCCTGGATCCCAAATACGGCTAGTGCAATTTGAAAGACATCTAACATGAAATGCATACCAAGCTTTACAAAAATCCCAGCAAAACAAGATTGGATCAAGCCATGCAACACCTCTCATCTTGCCTCTCTCACATAACCACTTTGATTCAAGTTTATTAGCAATTCCATGTTGGACATTTGATTCATTAAACTTGCAAGTGAGTACATGATTTTCAACAATCTTTTGCTTATTCAATGAGATGCAAATTTTAAAATTAGATTCATTTTCGCAAGCATGCATGATTTCCTTCAAATAAGAGGCTATCTCTGAAAAATTTAAAGCAACATCATCATCCATGTCTTTAGACCAATCATACTCATGCAATAATTTATAATTATCTAGGATATTTACTAAATGAGAATCATTATAATCTTGTATCCTAGATTCAATTGTTAGTTGTTGATGAACCTGATTTAACAATTCAAGCATGTCTATTTCTCCCTCATCTAACAAAGCAATCTTATTAGTGGTGTTAGCAAAAATCCATTCCAATCCTTCACTCACCTCTAGTGGCATTTCATCATAAATAGCATTTGAATCCAATAAATGATTATAAAAAATTTCACCTGAAGCTTGGATATTTGGACACAAAAGGTTAGATTCTACCTTTTGCACATTTTCATTTACCATCACTTGGTGAGCCATTATGACCTTTTCTTCTTCATAATTATGGGCTTCCTCATCATCATGTATCTCTTTATTTTCATCAATGATCTGTTTTTCAAAAACACCAAAATTAGGCACCCAATCAAAAACATGTCCATTGTTTTCAAACCATAACTCTTGTTGGTTAAGGGATGTGTCAAAAAGGCTATATTCATGACCATTTGCTTGAGATTTTTCAAATAAAGCAATATTTTCATTTGGATCATCGATAATATCAAACCCAAACCATGAGTCCTCTTGATCAACTACTTGAATTATTTTGAGTAAAGCCATATTTTTATCATTTGGAAGCATAGAACTCAATTCTAATTCTTTTTTACCTACCAATGGTATTTCTTCAAAATAATCATGTGAGTTTAAACCCATATTTTTGAAAGATAAAAATGAAAGGGAAGCCTTTACCTCTTCCTCATCCAAAACAAAGAAATCATAAGAAGCCTTTACCATTTCTTCATTTTCTATTTCAGTAAGGTGTTTAATAGACTCATATTCAAGATGATTGAATCTTGGAACTTTCTCTATTTCAGCAAGTTGCATGTCATATTCTGATTGCACAGGAATTGCAAAATTTTTGTGAGATATAACATTTTCAACGTCCTGCATATCAAGTGAAATAGGAATTTCATTAGTAAGAAAATGAGAAACCAATGATTCCTCATATTTTTTCCAATCCTCCTTTGTAAACAATGACTCTAAGCCTTCTATTTCTAGCTTGTCCTGACTTGGCTCATGTTGGATTTCTTGATCATTGTCTTCTAAAAACAAGTGATGAAATTCTATCATGTCTTCGAATTCATCCATGGATTTATGTTCAAACTCATTTTCAACTACTTTTGATAACTCAAATACTTCTATGATGGGATCAATGGTGGAATTCAACTTCCTATAGTTATCCCAATCCTCCTTTGTAAACAACAACTCTAAGCCACTCATCTCTTCCTCTTGGATTATCTCTAACGTGGTTGTGACATTTGGATATTCACTTGTATCACCTTGATTTCTTATATTAGACATTGTTTGATTCAAGGGTATTAGATTGGATGATTGGCATTGGTTGTAATCCATAACTATTGGTTTTCTAAAATAGCTAAGAAATGCTTCCTTTAGTTGAGCCCAAGAAGTAAAGAACTTAAGGGTAAGTGTATATACCACTCAAACGCAACCTCATCCAAAGTGTATGAAAACAACCTACAAGGAACATCTCTATGCATAATTTGTAAGTAACTTAAAATGTCCTTGTATCTCTGAATATGCTCCTCAACCGAGACCACATCATGCTTAAACATGGGTAAACATTCTTCTACACCTTCAGGAATTGGATAAAGAGACATGTTTAAATTGCTATAATAATCACCTATCCAAGATGCAATTCCTGCTGGAGTAAACATTGCCATTAGCGGACCTTAAAGAATATAGCTTTAGTACCAATTTTGTTAGTCAAATAAATGTCTTGCAAAGAAGCACAAAATGACTAACAAATCTTAAAAGATATGCATCATTTAAACCATGATGTTAAAGACCACTCTCCAATTTGCAAAAGGTTAGTATCCGTGCAATCAATTTCAAGAATTTTAAATTAATGGATACGATCAACAAAATCTCATTAGTCAAGATAAATACCTCCAAATCACTCTTTCAAAAAAAACATGAACAATTTAGCATCTAAATATCAATAAAGCAAACCAAATCAGCCCTCCTTCTAGCACCAAAATGTTGAGTGGTGATTTTTCCCAAGTGCAAAACCACACTCACAGTTAGGATTTCTTTAGAAAACCCTCTCTTGCAAAGAAGTAAAAACTTCTCCAAGGTTCCTTTTACTCTATGGTGTGCATGTATATGTGTCAAATGGGTCAAAGGTGCTAGGAATACCTTAGTGCTCTGCAAAACAACTATTAACAAGGGGCCTGTGTTGGGGTCATTTTAGTATGTCATGCTATTACTGTTCATGAAATTGAAAGAGAAAATAAATGTGATTCTTAAAAATGGTGAGTTGATCCCTTTTATGTTTAAAACATGAAAATGGAATAACATTGAATGACCAACGTTGTAGCTATGAAATCCCTTTGATGTACTTCATTAATAACTATCTTTAATGAAATGAGTTTTCATAAAGAGAGTTAATAAAAGGTTTGAGATGCCCTGTAAATCGCTTCCTTCCAATGTGACTGTAGTTTTCGTGAAATGAAACAGTTTGTTGCTTTTAATGTAAAGGCCTGTAATATGCCAAATAAATTGTTCCTTTTCATGAAATTGTGATTTTCATGAAAGAAACTAACTTATTACTTTGAAGAAAAAATAGCCTCTTTAAAATTACCTCATAAATCATTTCTGTTTTGTGAAATTGGGATTTCATAAAAGGGAAATGACTAATTGCTTGAAAATAAAACATAAACCTTAAGATCCACCTGCTATTTCAAAATGGTGAAAGCCTATTGAACAAAACCTGCAAAATTCCCTTTACAATTGAGAATTTTAAATAATAGTGGAATCTTACATTTGTCTTGAAATAAAACCATATTTGCTTTAAATTAAATTTTAAAGCTTATTCTACAAACTTAAATTTTTGTTTTTGGATTTTTTTTTATGTTTAATATATTTCTTTATTTTTTTATTTTTATTTTTTTGAAATGTTTTAAAAGAAATAACAAAATCCAGTTAGGGTTAGAAAGATAAAATAAATAAACAAATAAAATAAAATAAAATAAAAACAAAACTAAAATGAACTAGAGCACTGCAACTTGGAAATCATCGTAAACCCTGCAATGTTAATATCTTGCATAGAAAACCTGCCTTAATGGGACCCATATGCATGCAATCCGACATTAAAGAGGTGTGATCTCCTAGGGAAAAGGCAATATATTAAAGAAGAACAATAGATTAACCAACAAAAATGCATTAAAACCTGCAAAGATTTCAATATATTGACATGCAATTGATTTTTCAATAAACTCATTAAAAGGTAAAATACAACTTCAGCCATTGGCATTGTATGGTAGACCTCCAGTCCAGTAACATGGCAAGAAATAATTCAAAGCAGAAGCCATTTGCATGCAGTCCTGCCTCCAAAATTTCCCACCCCTTTCATCTACTGCAATGCTGTATTTAAAACTCCTCCTTCAGGTTCTCCGTTCCCATATCCAACGCCTTTGTCCATGCATTTCATAATGCTTCACTTCCCTTTCTTTCCATAACGCTCCTTCTTTGGCTCCTGAAAGTTTATTTTATCCTTCCATTCGCTAGCTGCGCATTCGCCTTCACGCAATTCTTTCTTGAGAAAGTTTTTGTTGCCTTATGACGTGTATCCTGTCCACCCTGATTACCTACAGGAAAAATGATATATAAGACCCCTTTAGATTCTAAAACAATTAAAAGTCTAATCTAAAATAAAAGCCATTAAATTCTAAAATTAAAACAATGCTAAATACGACAATTAAAATCTAAAAATAAAATGAAGCCTAGTTTAGAAACTAAGTAAAATAAAACGAAACCAACCTCTAAATCAAAGTGAAAACTAACCTAAGATTTTCTTTTTTATTATCATTATTCTATTTATTTTATGTTTTTTTTTTATTTATTTATTTTTTAATTTTATAATATACATGTATATGCATATATATTATAGTTTTTTTTTTTTTAGTTTTTTTTGTTTATATATATACCTACCATATATAAGCATTAGTTTCATTTTTATTTTTATTATTATTTTTTTAATCATTATTATTATATATGAAACATATAATAATAATATATTTTTCTTTTTTTTTTTTATTATTTTTTTTATTTTAAAGTTTTTTATTAAAACATGGCTTAAGAAAATACTTACATGATTTTGCTTTGGATTAATTTCAAATGTTTTGAATTTAATTTCAAAATAATTAAAGTTAACCCAAGCACTAACACATCTAATCTCCACACTATAAACTCCAAACAACACCCAAAAATATCCAACAAACAGAAAATAAAGAACAGACCAAACAACATGAGGAACCTTTAAACCTTCAAGGGTAGGGGACCTAACAAAATTAGCACTTAAAGCACATGAAGACCCCAAAAATCTCAAAACAAAATGTGGGTCCCCAAGACTTGGGGATAGTTGTGGAGAGGTAACAACAGACACCAATCCCCTTAGCTGGTCCATGGATCTCTATCCACAAGAGAACTCCTTCTCCTCTACTCTGGTTGGTGATCCTCTAGAAGACTACTGCCTCCACTGCTATGGATTATGGGTCTCTCTCCAGTGAATACCTTTGTCCTCTCTACCTTGGCTAATGGATCTCTATCTATTGGAGACTACTATGATTTGCTCTGTCACCTCCAAATATTACTCTCAATACTATCTCAAATTTGTACTAAACACAATCCTTCTACCTAGCATAAATTTTCTCAATCTCTGATCTACACTAAACACAATTCTTCAGTATAGCACAAATATGCTCAATATTTATCTCTAATCTATGCTAGATGCATTCCTTTGGTCTGGCACAAATCTGCTTAATATTTGTCTTTGATCTGCACTAAACATAGTCCTTTAGTCTAGCATAAATATTCTCAATCTCTATCTCTGATCTACACTAAACACAATCCTTAGTTCTAGCACAAATATGCTCAATATATATCTCTGATCTGCACCAAACATAGTCCTTCGGTCTGCTCAATCTCTACCTCTAGTCTGGCATAAACCTATCATCAAATCTATCCTCAAGCCTTAACTCAAATCTTGATCCAATCACAAATCAATTCTACTAAATCTACCCCAAACATTAACATAAGGCTTGAAAAAATCAATCAATCAACTCTACTCTCAAGTCTTCATGAAGACTTACCTTAAATCTATCCACAAGTCTTCACCAAGACTTACCTCAAATCTACTCAACAAGTTCTCACTAAAACTTGTCCAATCTGCTCAACAAGTCTTCACCAAGACTTACCTCAAATCTTCTCAACAAGTTCTCACTAGAACTTGATCAATCTACTCAACAAGTCTTCACCAAGACTTACCTCAAATCTAATTTGTAAGCTTCCACAAAAGCTTACTCAACTCAATCTATCACATAAAACCTCTTCCAATCACACAAACAAGTTTCACACATAATTTTGTTCTAATCTCACATAAAAATATAGGGAATGGTTAGAGACTCAATATGTTTTAGACTCACAATAATGCTCAACCACTTTCAATCTCTCTTGATTTACCATAGAAACATATAGATAATGGTTAGAGACTCAATATGTTTCAACAACACTCAATCACTTCCAAACTCTCTTCAAATCAATTAATAATAAAGAACAATTTGTTTCATAGAACTTGAACTATCACTCCAAAACTTCCAATAAATTATTCTCAATCAACTCCACTCAACCAATAACTCAATGAAACACAACTTGCTTATAAACTCTAACCAAGTGTTTCACTATGCTTCCAACAACTTCACACTATGGAACTCAATCTTGACTCAAAATGATTCCAAATTCACATAACAATGATACTCATGATATTTCACAAAATCCTAGTTCAATATAGTTCTCAACTTCACATAAAAATGATACTCATGATCTTTCACAAACCCTAATCATGCACATGAAGGCTCACTCAACATTTCCAACAATGCTTATCAAACAAGGTTTCTAGCATCAACTTTCATTCTAGAAAAACCCTCATCAATCAATATTGGATATCTCAAAAACCAAACTCAACAATGTGTAGACACCAAAAAGTCGTGCATTGTCCCTCTTCCCAATCCCATGGTTAATTAATATGCAAAACCATTGAAAATTGCAGAAATTGACCCCAAAAAAATATTCATCACCATTAGCCCCTTTGGTTTAGCCAAGCCCTTTCCTACGCTTAACTCTAGGTCCTCATGTGACCTTATGCCAACTCAACTAAGGTTGAAACCTTTACCATGGTCAAAAATCACTTTATGGTCAAAAAGTCAATATTTTTGGCCAAATTATGCTTTATGATTAATTTCATATTTAAATAGATCTAATATTGATTTAATTAAACACCTCCACCTCACCTAGACTACTTTGACTAGCCTAGCCTTACACCTCACCTAGCCTACCCTATCCTAGCCCTACCACCTCTCACATAAATATTACTCCATATCACACACCCATGGGTCATTAATGCAATATAAAGACATTTGCACATAATAATGATTAATTAATCCTAAGATGCTCCCATAAAGGTGAATATTAATGACAAATTAATATTTACTTTTAATCATCATTGTTTTTGGATGGATGAGGGATTCTCTCACCCAGCTTCACTCATGACCTAGGACACCTCACCAATAACACCTCATAGGGGACACCTCATCTTATTTCTCTCACCCTGGCCCACTTTATAAATAGAAGGTAATTTGCACCATTTTAGATCATCACACTTTTACATACTGAAACTCTGCTAAAATCACCACTACCATTACATCCATCACATATCCATTGCATAGCTATCATACGACCATCACAATCAGCTTTCCTCATGCTTATGCTCGTTCTATGAGTGAGACAGGTTGACTTCATTATCAATATTTGTTGTTTAGGAGCTCTATCCAAAAAAATACACTGACAAAACCAATCGAAAGTATCTAGGGACCCTACCTAAGTAATCCGGCTTCAAAAGGGTCAGTTCACACTTCATATGTGCGAACCTCCCAGTTCACACCCCAGGAGTGTGAACCTCTGAAATAGGTACTACAATCATTATAACAGGTAAGGATGACTTTTTTTACTATTTTATGCTAGTTTTTAATAGTTAATTTCATATTTTGAGTAGTTTTATGAGTCTTTTGTGTTCATAATAATGGGGTTTTACTGAGGCAAACTCCCAAATGCACTAATAGAATTTTGTAGGTTCTACAGGTCCAACAAAGCACAAGGAAGCATCCAAAAAGCGATGGCTCATGGGCAAGAAGCCTACATACATCGAGGAACCCACAAAAGGCTTATCTGTTGTATTTGTACCATCATAAAAGAGCTCCCTAGGGGAGACTCCATTGTAACCTTCAAGGTAAAGTTATAAAATGAAATTACTTCTTGTAACCCCTTTTACAATTATAAATGCAAATTTAGCAGATTTTGTAATGTTTGAATGAAGTTTTATGGTGTCTTTTTGGTAGTTTTATCCTGGCAAGCCTGGTGGGACCTCCACCAAGCATAATTTTAATAACCTCTAACCAAAAATTGTGGTCTATTTTGTATGTTAGGTAGTTTTCATCTTTGAAGAAAACCACAAACAAAAAATCCCCTGAAAGACATCTCAGACCAAACCAACAAAGGTTCACTGGTGCACCGGTGAGCTTACAAAGAGAGTAGAGAGTATGTGCTTGGGCCCGTGTATTCCCCTAATATGCCTCACACTTGATATTTGATACCCAGGTATTTGTGCATACAACCACAACCAATGACAAGGTAAGTTAGGGGAGGTTCAAAGCCTCATTTTCCTAGATTCTACGTGCTTCCATACCTATATTCCAAACTATCTCTTGCCATGACGTATGCAAGGTTAAAGCGTCCTTGTATTTTTTGGTACCAAATTAGTAGTTAATCTTAATTTTTATAGTTAATCTCAGGTATATGCAAAGTTTTCATAAGTTTTTTGTTATCTTGCTAGAAAAAAAATGAGTTTTTGAAATTTTTGTGTAGGTAGTTGTGCTAAAATAACTCTAGAAGCTTCAAAATCACCACTAAGATCCCAAAAATAGTCAGCTCAATATTCAAATACTGGTTCACACCTCACACGTGTGAACCACTTTTTAGAAGATATTTTCACACCTCAGATGTGCGAACCTCCCAAATCTACATATTTTTGGACCAAAGGACATCTTGGAGCCTTTCATACTCACCTAGACATAGGT
Organism: Wollemia nobilis; assembly: GCA_028583015.1. Lineage (NCBI taxonomy): Eukaryota > Viridiplantae > Streptophyta > Pinopsida > Araucariales > Araucariaceae > Wollemia > Wollemia nobilis. The sequence goes on along the minus strand of JAQPPZ010002937.1, from coordinate 9,066,447 downwards.
TTTGTCTAAAAAACTTCATTTTCCTTCTGTTTCGAGCTAATATTTCATAGTGAGCTATAGATTCCATGCAATCGCACATGCTTGTTTGTCGTAGTTAGATTTCAATTTGCTTTCTAGATTAGATTTCATTTCATAAATTTCCCTTCAAGTCATTTCCCTTTCAAAGTAATTAATTAGATTTATTTTTGAAAAATCAATAGCATAAATTTACCTTTTTGTATACCACATAAATAGATTTTTATTTCAAAAAATTAGTAGCTTAAAGTTACTTCTCGCACAACCACATAGCATAGTTTTCTTTTGAAAAGACATTTAGAGTAGATTTGCTTCTAAAATAGTATCACAAAAACAAACACCACACACTCATGTTCTATATTAAATGGTGAAAGGACTTGGATTTAATCTCCAGACCGAATTGGATTTCATCACCAATTCACCACCAGAGTTCAGTGTGGTACGATATTGCCCTCCACTGACTCACCTCCAGTTAGACACCTAGTAGCCTCACCCCACGAGTGGTTTTTTGGGCTTCATTACTATAAAATCCCCCACTTTTGTGACTGGGCCCTAGATTTTATCACCAACGGTTACCTATGGAGTGGGAGAGTATTAGAGCCTTTGTCCACAAGGCTATTATAATTAGTGGACATGATAAACTTTCATTCTTGATCAAGCCCATCCAAGGGTGAACCGAAAGTAGGGGGTACACCAACCCTTTATAGCATGTCACAGACAGTGCCACCTCTTATCGTAAGAGTATTTTATGAGCTCATTTTAGCATAGTGAATACACCCCCCTTTTTGGATATCATTTTGCTATGTAGTTTTACACCTAGTTAGCCATTTGCATGTTGGAACCATAGTTCTATTATGTGCACTTTTGGATGGTGTAGGAGGTTATGTTCTCTAATATACCTTCTTCAACTTAGAAGATCATTCACTACCTTGGTTTTGATCGTAGGATGCATATTCTATCATCAAAACACACAGAAAAACCAAAAAGAAAAAACTTTTGATTTTTTTGAGTCTCGAAAAAACTAGTTACAAAAGTGCATCAAATGCACTATAACTCACTTACGAATTGTCTCACAATTTCATTACCACGGTTTTCACCATATATTTTATTTTTAGGTGACTTACGCCCCCCAACATGGTCTCTATCCACTCAAACTCATTTTTTACGATTCTATGTGAAAACATAGCATTCAGGCTACCATACTGATTCACACAACTCTACGCAACATAGAGAGGGTACACACAACACATATTTTATGCTTTACTACACTTTTGGGTGGTCCGCACCCTTAGAGTGTGAACCATTCTACAAACCTATTTTTTAGGTTCCAGATAGCATAGATTACACAAAGAGACACATACTACACATTTTGGCATTTTGTTTTTCAGTTTTGGTGGTCCACACCTTTGGAGTGCAAACCAATTTGGTCTGCACCCCTGACCTGCAAACCTATGTAATTATCACCAGAGTATCCTGGTCAGTCACAAATATTTTTTGAGTTTAAATTTTACATCTATTGGTTGCTACCCCACCTACTGCATATCTCACCATACTGATTATACATAGTCAAATGCGTGAAGCCATTCATTGTGCCACCGAGGATGCCCAACGATTATTCTTAACGTTGGGGCCTCTTCTTCTTAGACCATAGATCCACCCTTTGAGTTTGAACAAGTTTCATCCTAAGTTACATCTGATATATTGATGGGGCCTTCTACCCCCAGTTCTAGTCTTGTGTCTCATATATTATCTTTCACTGCATCCCATCTATTAGACAAGAATTTCAAGGAGACCCCACCTTTGGAAGAACTCTTGCCCAACCTCTCATCCATATTCTACCAGCATGTTATCTATACTGCACCTAGTCATCATGTCCTTGTTATGATGATGAAATATTTCACTCCACCTGCTTCACCTTTGGCTCACCATCCATTCCTCAAGCATTCATCCCATCCACTTTTGGAAGATACCTCTAGACCAGTTGTCTCTCAAATCATACCCAATGTCATCATCACTATCCATACAATTGGTATGATTTCCACTCCTTCCTCCACACCATATTCATCATAGATACCAATATCCTAGTAGGCCTCATCCAGTCACCCACCTTCATCTTAGCCTCCAGCCTCTAGTTCCCCACCTATTATTCACAACCATCTCAGGGTTACCACATTGCTTCATCAAATCTCATGAACCCTTTTGTCCGGGCCTTTCCATCATCTATATCCTCCACTCCATAGCCTCCTCCTTTCACACCATAGTTCTTCACATATCCACCTACCAGCTATCCACCATTTTCATCCTATGGACTACCATCAACTCCCGCTTCATCATTACATTTACCTCCTCCCCCTTCATTTCACCCTCCACCATTAAACCCTACCTATCAAGGTCATCAACCTTGATACTCGATCCAACCGAAATCCCTTCTCGTCATTCCATCAGTCCCCCTATCCTTTTGTTCAGTCCAAACTACCTCTTCAAAGTAGCCCATTTTCACCACACTAATAACTCTTACACCCCCATTTTTTGCACCTTCCACATTTTTCACTTCACCTCCCACATGGTCCTCCACCCCTACTGTTTAGGCCCAACCGACTTATTCATACGCGCAACAACAATAGGTACCCATGCCACCTCCACAAGCTTCTGTATATTATGATCCACAGTAGCAGCAGATCCTAATTCTTGGTATCACATCCCTAGATACTATGACCCCTCCCAGAAGCCACCACCCATGTCCCAAGATTCATATATTTCACCTCACCCATCTTAGGTTCCTATCCCATAGTACCACTCCATGACAACACCTACTCCACAATAGGATGCTTACTATCAATAGTGGGAGGAACAACAACTATAGTATCCACCACATTTGGATTATGTGTAGGCCTGATTACTGCCACTGCCTACATCCATACCACCACTTCTATTTTTGCTCCTCCTCAAACCACCACTATGCTCTCTAGCGACTTTCAGGCTATGCAGGAGTAACTGCATACTTTGGATGTACGTACAAATGGCTATGGGCCTCAAAAACCTACATATGATGAGTTGTGCAATGAACCAATCAACCCATATGTTCCCATGCATCGTTACCCTTACAGATTTGAGATCCCTAAATTCAAAAAATTTAAAAGTAAGGAGGATCCTAGAGATCATCTCAATAATTACTGCTTTTCTTGTGATTAGCTCCATGGTAGTGGCCCCATCATGCTTCACACATTCTAACTTTCACTTGGGGGACAAGCCTTAGACTGGTACAATAATTTACCTCGCCATATTTTATTCACTTTCAAACAATTGGCCAATCTATTTCTAGAGCACTTCTCCATAAGCATTAAAACTAAGCTTACCCTGTCCAAAGTCTATGCTTTACATCAGTGGGATGATGAGCCTATTACCTATTTTTTCACTCTATGGTGAGTAGTCATTCATGATATAACCCACCCCCTCACACCATCTGAGCCTGTCACACTATTTTCCAAGAGTTGTCATAAACAAATCTTCCAAACATTGTAGATCCATCAAGCCCAAATATTTGAGGAAGTCATTTCCCAATCCAAAGTAATCGAGGACATCAAGGTCCATACGAGAAAAATCAAATTACACTATAAGCCATCCTACCCTACCAATTACCACTATAATCACCCTTCATATGTACCACCTATCACCTGACCCCCTCAAACCAATAAAGTTCTCTTCAATTATCCATATCCTCCACCCCAAGTCGCATCCGTGCAAGCTCCACAGCCCACTCCTCTACGATATCCCAAAAATGAATTCTAAGCTAATTATCCATTTCTTCCCACTCCATAATCCCCAATCCTCCACCTCAATATAATCTATACCAAGGTCACAATCCATGTCCACATTGCTCCTTACATAATTGGACACCGATATCTGAACCCATGCCTACTCTATTTTGCTGACTGACCGAGGGTGGTCTCATCCATATCCCTAATGTCCAACCACTTTATCCAAACCTCCCTCTCCCACATGACCATAATCTATAGTCTTACTATGATTACCATCAATAACATGGTAATTCTATCAATTCCTATCGTATCTTTGCCATGTTGTGCAATACCTTATCGATAGAGGCACTATTCACGTCTCTAATCCCCTCACACCACAAAATCAAAACTTGGGGATATTACAAAATCTATTACTTGAGCATGGGGGTAATCCACCTCAAATCGATCCATGCCAAGTCAATCATGTTAGTCGAGGACCTTCTTAGTAGGAATTCATGGGTATGATCAATATCGCTACTCGCAATCAATGCTATCCACCCCCTACGGTCTTCCAACAACCTTCCACTTCACCATAACCACCTGTTACAACTACCATAGGCATCCAAATCATTCCTCCACATCTCCCATGAAATGTCATCACCATCCATGGTAGTATTTATCACCAGCTCCATACCGCCACTGCAAGGTTATCCATCTACGACCTTTTACAACAATCCCAACCGCATCATGAAGCCCTTGATTCTATCCTTCACTCTCTCGATCTTGAAACTCAAGATGCCAAATCCTTTGTAAAATTTATTGGAAACATTTATATATGCTTACAACCTTCTATCAAATTCCATGACCATGAAATTACAAAAGTTGTAGGTGAGGGAGCGAATCCTCTGTTGCACATCCAATTCTCCATCAATGTTGTTACATATAAATGCATTCTCATTGATACCAGATCCTCCATCAACATAATTTCCATGGCCAAATTGATCCACCTTGGCCTTCCTCCTTTGTATCTTACTACCCCATTCGTGGATCTTCGAGCTTTTGATGGCTCCATGCGTCCCACTGTTGGTACTATTGTCTTACCTATCAAGGTAAGTTCCAAAACCATTTCCACTCTCTTCCATGTTATTGAAGGCGAGATGCAGTATAACATCCATTTAGGATGACCGTGGATTAGGGATATGTAATGCATCCCTTCCACCCTTCATCATTATATCAAATATGTTCATAATGGATTAGTCCACTGCATCCTCATCGATGGTGACCCCTTTGAATTTTGCAACATCATCAGCCCACTGCCTGGTCCATTATTATCATCTATACAATTCACCCCCATTCTATGCCGCACACTAGATCACACCTATCCGTAATCATCATATCCACCCCCTACACCTGACTTAAAAAATATCGCCTCCACTTCCTCCAACCCACCTCAACCACCACCACTGCCACCTGCTCCTAATTTTTCTCATAGAACTTCCTCCTCCTTCACACCTCCACCCTTCACTTTCTCTACTATGCCAACCCCTCCCCCATAATCCAATTCCACACCTCCCCCTGCTATGCCATCCCATCACCACTTTGTTTTGTGATCCACATGGGTGTGCATGATCCGTCGCCCACTCACTCCCTCTCATTTGCCTCCTTTCTAGTTTCAACATGGTAATCATCCCATTATTGGATCTCCTGCTAAATGTTACAAGTGGGCACAACATGCCGCTTGAATTGATGTGGAGTTAGCCCAATCCACCTATACATATGGCAATCCACCATCCAACACTCCCCCTTCACCTGCTACACCATTACCTCGGCCACACAAGGGGTCCTCCCCTCCACTCGAGCATACTAATCCTCCACATTTTTTTATCCACATGACCGCACCTAGCCCTGGCGAGTATCACATTATCGATTCCCATGTTTCACCATCAAATTTTCAAACCACACATGATTTCGACCAACCTCATGATGTGCCCTTAACTGTTGGGATTTTCATTCCTCTAGGTCCTCCCAATAATTTCATGAATTTTTTTTATGGATTTTTGGACTCATACGTGCTACCACCCGCACCTCTCCTACCACAAACCATATTTTGTGATAATATGAACCACAATTCTAATACTCTCTTTTCTTGGAAATATCGGCATCAGTATAACTGGCATGGGTATGACCTCGGGATATATTAACAAGGATGGCATTCCTATATCAGTCCCCCTACTCACCTTCCCTCTAATCGATATGTACTCGGTTACAATCCCACCATCATCCACCATATTGAGCATCTTGAGCATGATTTTCAACATCTAACTCTTAATCCTCTGGACCTACTACCTGATGAGGAATTTGAACCTTCTATGCCACCTGATAGCTCTTCTCCTCATTCCACAATCAACATCTCATCCGCCTTCTTTCTACCATCTCCACCTCATGACCCTCTTTCCTTCTAATAAATTGATACCCTTGTCTATCACTTCACCTACCTTTCCATTGATGAATCCCTACCTGCTAATTCACCCCTACATGTCGATTCACCCTTACCTGCCGACTCACCCCTACCTACCAATTCACCTTTGCCGATAGATTCACCCCTACCTATCGATTCACACTTACCTGCCAACTCACCCCTACTTTCTAATTCACCCCTGCCTACCGATTCACCCCTTCCCACCGATCCATATTCCCCTCCCTCTCCAATCCTATCCTCTCCACTTATCGTTCCCTTTTTCCCAAGGTATGAAACCATACTATCTTGGTTCCAAATCACTCATACACCTTCGCACCTCGTAGTCTTGAATCCTGGTCGCCACCAACCCGTTCCCAATTTCTTCCTATCCTCTTTTGACTCTTTGGAACCTTCCTCCCCCACCTCATCTATTTATAGTGCATCGATCAACATGATTTCCATTGACCTTTATGATCCCATTTGCTACCCAAATCAACCTAACTACACCCAACCTCCCATTGATGATTTTATTGACTTTAAAAATATCTCCTCCACCCCATCCATCGTTTATTTCCTCCCTATACCCCACATGATACGCTCTACTAGTGCACCATTACCTACCATCCCACCCCACATCCCATGGATTGATAATGCAGATCCTTATCTCGATGATAAATTCCTCACCCCTAAATCCATTGATCACCTCCATATCATCCCCATCCCAAAAAAAATTCAATATGGTTCTCACATGCTTATTGAGGACACCATTGAAGTTGACATTGGAAATGATCTCGATCATCCTCACATCGTCTACCTCACCACCAGCCTCATGGAATAAGAGCATATCCTATACACCAATTTCCTCTGATACTACATTAAGGTGTTTTCCTGGTCCTTTTAGGATATATCGGGCCTTGACTCGTCACTCATGGTGCACAACCTTATCTTCAACACCAACGCTAAACCTATGATGCAAAATTTGCACTGCATGCACCCCACTATGGCCCTTATGGTAAAAGTGGAGTTATAGAAACTCCTTGATGTTGATTTCATTGTCCCCATTGACTACCCTGAGTGGGTTTCAAACATGGTTCCCATCGGAAAACCCAAGGGGGGTATCCGCATTTGCACCAATTTTAGGGATCTTAACAAAGCTTGTCCCAAGGACAATTTTCCACTCCCTAATATCAACACTTTAGTAGATGCTATAGTCGAACATGAAATATTGTCACTCATGGATGATTTTTCAGGTTACAATAAAATTTGTGTCAATCCAGCAAACTTTTTGTTACAAAGCCATGCCTTTTAGCCTCAATAATGCTGGGGAAACTTATCAACGTGCCATGACTTATATTTTCCATGATCTTATATATAAAACACTTGAATACCACATAGATGATATTATTTCTAAATCCAAAACCCATGGTCAATACATTGCAGATTTGCAACAAATCTTTGATCGTCTCTTAGAACACAATGTTCGATTGAACCCGAAGAAATGTAAATTTGGTGTCACCACTAGAAAAATATTAGGTTTCATCATATACCAATGAGGCATTTAAGTAGATCCTGCTAAATTCCAATCCATCATTGACATGCCCCCCTAATAACCTCAAGCAATTACGTAGCCTCCAAGGATGAATCCAATCTATTCGGCGATTCATCACCAAATTGTCTAACAAATGTCAATCGTTTAATAATATATTATATAAGGGGGTCCCATTTAAATTGGATAGTAAATGTCAAGCTACTTTTGATGACATTAAAGACTATCTTACATCACCACTCCTCATCCCACCTCATCTAGACTGCCCATTTTACCTATACATCTTCGCTACTGATATTGCCCTGGGTATACTCCTCGCCCAAAAGAATGAGAATGAAAAAGAGCAAGTGGTCTATTACATCAGTCGCACCCTAATTTATTATGAAACATGGTATGCATACATGGAGAAAAATTGTCTTAATGTTGTTTTTGCCACCCAAAATTTGTGACATTACATGCTCAGTCACACTACCTACAGAGTTTCTTACGACAATCCACTTCACTACATACTCAGAAGGAGCTACAAAAACACCCGCACAACCAAATTTATCATGCTCCTCATAGAATTTGATCTCAAATTCATTAGCCAAAAGTCCATCAAGGGCCAAGTCATCGCTGATCAATTAGCTGAGGCCCCATTACCAAATAATGTACTAGTGCTTATTCATATTCCAGATGACTCAGTTTTTCACATAAGCGAAGTTGAAGAACCTATAGAGCTTGAATAAACTATCGAAATGACTCTATTATTTTATGGATTCTGACGCACACATGCTAGGGGTGCAAGAATAGTGTTTTTCACACCGTAATGGGAGCCCCTCCCCTTCTATTTTAATTTAGGCTTTCCATGCACCAATAATAATGTTGAGTACAAAGCTCTTATCCTTGGCTTGAAGTAAACACTCTCCATGCAAATTTGTCACCTAGACATATTTGGATATTCCCTCCTCATTTTAAATCAAATCAAAGGAGAGTGGTAATGTCATTGCCTAGTCTTACAACAATACAAGGAGGTTTTTGAAGATCTATTGGCTAAGTTTGAGTGTTATGACGTCATCGCTACCCCACGCTCCACAAACTACTTTGCTAATACCATGGCCTTGCTAGGTTCCCTCATTCTAAAAAACCCACTTTTTAACACCACTCATGTGTTCATTCATGCCCTTCTCCATTCTGCCATCTCCAACAAGCCACCTTCTCGTGACGATGGCATCAATATCATTGAAGACCATCCGCATGACCCATGATTTTCCCAAGTTATGGATTATATCAAGCTCGACATCATACCACCTGATCTTAGTCATACTCATAAATGAGATTTTAAATTATGTGCCATTCACTACACATTTCTAGGTGATATCCTTTATAATTGAAGTTATGATGGCATACTCCTCCGCTTTCTTGAACCATATGAAGCCCAACACATTACTCAAGAGGCCCATGATGGTACTTATGGCAGCCATTTCAGTGGTATGGCCATTACCAAGCGCATCTTACGAATGGGTTATTACTTGCCCACAATGGAACATGACTTTTGTGCTTATGTCAAAAAGTGTGTTAAGTGCCAATACCATGTCAATATCACACACTTGCCTTCTTAGGATCTACAGCCTATCTAGTCAATGTGGCCCTTTTCACAATGGGGCTTGGATCTTATGGATAAAATCACACCTACATCATCTGCCAATCATAATGTCATCATCACCGTAACTGAATAATTCACGAAATGGATGGAGGCCATTCCTATAATCCAAATGACCAACCCCAAAATTGTTGATTTCATCACTCAACACATCATTTGTCATTTTGGTATCCCCTAAAAAATCCTCGTAGATAATGGCACTCCATTAAAAAACATGAATGTTCATGCACTTTGTGAAAAAACCAAATATCCAACATAGCTTCTCCACTCCATACTACCCACAGGGTAATGGCAAAGTGGAAGCTACAAACAAAACCATTTGCACCATTCTTCGTAAAACAATTGCAGAGTCAGACCTTCATTGGCACAATCAAATTCCATTAGCACTATGGGCCTACCATACTAGTATTTGCAGTACAACTGAGGCAAACCCATTTCCCCTTGTCTATGGCACTAAGGCCATCATTTCCTTGGATCTTGAAATACCATATTTTTGGGTATCCATGCAAGAATTCATTGATGATGATACAACCCGCCAACCCTGAATTGACCAATTGATCTTACTAGATGAACATCACATTCATGCGATTGAGCATACGCAAGTTTATCAAGATAATCTCTAATGTGCCTACAATTCTAAGGTACACCAACATAAATTACAAGTTTGATACTTCATCCTTAATGAGAACCAACAAATCACTAGCCAATTGTGCCATCTCCATGACAAATTTGCACCTAACTAGCTAGGCCCTTACATGGTTACTCATAACATATCATCTGGCCACATTGGAAGGCATTGTCGAACTTGAGTCCATTAACAGTATTCATTTGCAAGCATTCTACGCCTAGTTGTAGGTACTACAACTCACCACCAATTGTCCATATGTATATAGAAACACAAAAAAAAAACACTCAAACCACACAAAACCACATAAAAATCACATCATTTCTTTTTGGGATTCTGTGGCACTAAGTTAATTTGCATATACATTTATACCTACTTCATCTATCTCCTTTATTTTTTCTCCTCTTATTTCTTTCTTCTCATGAATGTTGTATGGTCACGCTTCGAGAGGCTACATACCTTTCATTTTTTCCCCAAAAGTTCTCCCTTTTCTTCTACTTATCTCCTCTTTCTTTCCACATCGAACCCCATCCATGTTGTATGGTCATGCTTCAAGCGGATACATACCTTGGATAGGTTTAGTTTATTTTATCTCTTCTAATATAATTCCTCTAAGTACCCATCAATGTTGTATGGTCATGCTTTGAGCGACTACATACCGTTGATAGGTTTTGTTTCTTTGATCTCTTCTAATATGATTCCTCTAAGTTACTCATCAATGTTGTATGGTCATGCTTTGAGTGACTACATATCGTTGATAGGTTTCTTTGATTTTTAATTTCTCCCTCCCTTTTTCTTCCTCATATATTCTTCAATTTCACAATCCATCCCATTCACACCTCAGTCCAATTTCCATAAAAACTGGGGCACCCATGTACATTCATTTGCACCTTTTGTTACCACTACATAAGAATTTTTACACATCCATTGTAAATGCCGTTCTTGGGGATTTAAACATGCACATGATAGCATACCATAATGATGCCCACATCCCCTTTTTAGGAGACCATATTAGAGATATGACTTGATGGATTCGCCCACAAAAAGTTTTATAATCAACCACCATCCAATGTTGATATATTTTAGAAATAATTTTAGGCTTCCCTTGGTCATATTGTTCTCTTTCCTGGATTTAATTACCTGACTTACATACTAATAACATTCTACAAATAGGGATGATTATGTTGCATGCCAGCTGATGCTTAGCAAAATCACTCTGCTTATTATATCATTCACATGATTTATCATGAACTAGAGGACCGATAAAAGGACAAGCTCCCCCCATAGAATAAAATCCCTTGCTATATATTTAAGCCAAGCAAGTATCCCAGATAATCTAGAGAATAAAATCCCTTCCTCTATATCTAAGTTGAGCAAGTATCCTAGAGAATCCAGAGAAGAAAATCCCTTGCTCTATATCTAAGATGAGCAAGTATTTTAGAAAAAGCAACACCAAGAAAACTTCTTTGCTCTATATCTAATCTAAGCAAGTATTAAAAAAAAAAAAAGAGAAGAATAAGAGAAAAAATAGAAAAGAGTCCTACCAATACAAATATAGTCATATCCAAGGAGGTCGAAAACATAAGCCAAATGCCTCAAGAGTAGTAATTGCTTGAATCCCTGTAGTCCTTAAGTCTTTATAAATGAGCTAGCATACAAGATAAGTTGGCATGCAATTACAATCCACCCTATTCTAGAATGGTACAATGAACATCAATTTCCACACATAAGTCTAGGATTGATATCTTGTTTACCGAGATAGCCTCCAAGTGCTTCATGAAGTTTTGCTCAGTTAGTCAATAGGATTGATTCTATAAACTGTAGTGTTTGAATTTACTCAAATAATGTTTCACATCCACCCTCATTGAAATAACAGAATGGATTACATCAACTGACTACTGTGATGATGCAAATGCTATCCCTAAGCAATACATTTACTTTGTTATATCATACAACATTATTTTATACCATTCACACCAATTACTTCATGTAATTCCACATTCACAACCACTTAACCATCATTGCATTCACACAATTCATACATCATCATAAGAAAAAATAAGCAAACACAAACATGCAAATAAACACAAGTGTCACAAAATATCATATGTATATATATATAATCAACACCATCAGGCTACAATAAAATGTATGGGCCCATATGGGCACATCATCACATATCCATGTCTATACATTGCCATCCACAAAACTGCCATACGACTACAATAAGGAATGCACCATCATAAGGTACATCTCCCCACCAAAATAATTTGCTCCTCATGAGCACCTACAAAATCCAAAGAAAATAAAAAATAGTCATCCACCAACTGCTCCAGCAGGCCCTCATGGCTACTATCCCACAACGTCTCCCCACCCCCCTCACCTATGCCACCTCCTCAAGCTAACCATCATGAGGACTCTGCCTCTCCCATATCCACCACTCTCACCCTCTCCACCTATCCAAGTGGTCCCATCCTCATTGGTACCTACAACATCACATGTGCCATGAACCCCTGCACTCTACCACCCATAGATGGTGCACTCTACTATAGCTACATAGCCAATGAGGCTAGTGATCCCTTGTAGACAAGGATAGGTATCCCCAAAATATCTAACTCCCCTCACATCTCACCTGCCTACCCACCTCCTTAGTATTCAAGGCCAAAAGCAAGCGGTTACACACCTATAATTACACTATCTCCATATGTGTTGCCTCCAACTGTGTCATTACATCACCTAATTAGGCAATCTCCTACCCTACTCTATAGCATTCCTGTTGTGTCTCTTTCATAGTCTGTACCAACTTTGCCAATCACTCTACATGGTGGGCCTTCATGGCCTCCATATCCACCCTCACCTCCTTGGCCAACCGTTGGTACTGTCACATGGTCTCAACCACCTCATCCCACTCCCCTCGGATAGTATCATGCTCACGTCTCAGTCCATACCACTACATTCTGAGTGCTGGCATCTCATCTACCATTTGATGTACTCACACCTTGATCGCATACCACTCCCATATTGTGGTCATTATATCCTCATCTACCTCCTCCCTCTCCTACTCCTAAAATGACTTCTCAGTCCCCCACTCTGTATCCTTCTCAAATAACATGTCCTACACCTGCCTCAACTCCATCCAAATTAACTCTACCTCATCCTCTATTGATAGAGCACCATGCAAATCATCCCCAAAATAAAAATCCTCCACATCTCCTATAAACTCCTCCGCCAACAATGACCTCTCACATGGTACATCCCATCCCATATCCATCACGGGAACATCATCCATATACACCACCTTCTTGCCACCTCCTCCCGATGGCCCTGCACCACCACTCCCCACTAGCCACTCATCCATAATGGTAATATCCTCCATAGCCATCGTCCCATCGCTATCTCCTGCCACTGCTCCCATATCCATATCTTGAACTAACTGATCATGCTCATCTCAATGCACTCATACGTACCTCAACAATTTCTCATACTAAACATCCTTCACCTCACTTGACTCAAGTGGCCCCATATCCTCCTCCTCCTCCATATCCTAACAAGTGACCCTATTGTCGCCCCTCATGGTAGACCTACATTAGTTAGAGCCCCTGCTACATCCATCCATCCATCCACCATACCTAACCTGGGCTCCTAGGTTTGCCTCATGCACCACACCTCATAATCAACTATCATCCCCACATTTTCCACATCTGGGACATCAATAACCTCATCTGGAATCAATTCTAGCAATGGCACTATAGTTATGGCCCCCTATCTCCCCTTATCCTATAAATCCATATCAACACATTAGGCCTCCCATGCACCAACCCAAACTATCACTGCACCCTCAAAAATGGAAAGTACTCCACCTCCTCCATGTACTTCCCCACTAGCCACCTCCCACATCAAACACATGCCAAGTGCACAGGATCCTGATCCCACACTGGCCCTCCCTACCATAGCCTCCACCTCACATGCTCCATAATCAACCGCCCCAACTCCTCCTGATAGACAATCAACTCATCAGCATGCTCTCGCCTCTTCTTCTCCATGTCTATCCACCATATCCTAGCATAAGGCATCTCCACCCCCTCATTTTCATGTGCATCATATGGCAAATTTGTAGGTCTCAAGATGGTAATATGCTCCCATGCCCATACCTATAGCAATGGAAGTACACACAGGTCCGTACTATCCATTTGTACCACTCCATGTAACTCGTGGTATAGCTAAGTCAACAACATGGGTGCCCATGCATATCATACCCCCCACTCCACCATGCTACAAATAATCCCCATAATATTCTAGGGGAATCTCATGCCAGAAGCATCAGGTAAGGTGTGACTCACCACCAATAACATCCCCATTGCATGATGCAATGAGATCCACCTCTCCTTCTTTCTCCAATATTACATATATTCCACCCCCTTCTTTGCCTCCACCTGCCTCCAACTCTCCCTAAATGTCCTCTCCAGAACTCTGTATCGGTCCTCCTTCTTCACCACCATCATTGTAACGCCATCAATCAATAATTAGTATATCTGGTATATGTCCTCTAACGTCATCATCATCTCCCTGATAGGTAAATGGAAGGTGTTCCTATTAGGATCCCACCTCTCACACAGTGCGACCATATATGCATGGTTCACATGAACCTCACGCATCACCCATACCCCCAACAACCCCACTGTCTTTAGCCACTCCACATCTGGCTTCTTCCACTGTGCCTCCAACTCCTTTCTGCAAGTCCAAAGTCGATGGCATGTAAATACTACTTTCATCTACCACAACACACACCACATGTTAGAAATCACTCACATTTTTGTACATAATCTGTATAAATTCATATGTAACATAAATGCACACATTATTTACTATTTCTAAGCATTTATTAGATAGAAATTGAATTGATGTACATATACTTAATTTAGTGTTCATTTACACATTGCATTCCACGCATTTTGCATCCATACGCACATTGAAGAAACATGAAAATTTCCAAAAAAAATACAAATTTGGCCAAACTATGACCAACCCAGATGCCAAAAATACATAAAAATGCCAAAAAATGTGGTTCGCACCCCACACATGCGAACCTACAAAAATTGACAAAAATTGCACGACTGGGTGTGGAATTCCATGCTGATTCCAATGGTACCCAACACACACTCGAAAAAAATTAAACATGTGCCAAAAATGCAAAAAATGACACAAAAAACCTCCCCATTGGCATGCAATACGAGGCAATCAAAACGAGGTCAAAAATAAAATAAAAGGCATACTGAGATACCCATTTGGCTTATTAGGAAAAATTTATTTTTTGTTTTCACTCCCATGTACATTTTCCTGCTCGTTTTTCATGTCACATTCAACATCACATCAATGCACACATTCCCATGCATCCAAAAGTCAAAATAAAAAATAGACAGTAGATCAGGATACCCATTTGGCCAATTTTACATGTTTTATTCAAATTTTACACATTTACTACCCACACCCCCGTTTCACAATTGAAAAAGTGAAAATATTCATTTAAAAAACCCCCTAAATTCACACATGTTCAGAAAGCAAAGAAACACCTATCTCGGGCATTTTCGCTCTCGCACCGGTACTCCTCGATGCACTCGCCATCTCGTCCCATACGATTTGCAATCTGACAGCACTCTGTCACCCTTTTCTCCTCCCCTCCACCTCTCCATAATTCCTTGTGTGCTAAAATGATGTCATTTCATCAAAATTCACCTTTTATAATGAATTTTGGGCGGGTTCGCACCCCACATGTGCGAACCGTACGGTTTGCGTGTGTGAAGTGGTGAACCTACCATACATTGCCAAATTTTTCCCATTAATCTCACATTTCATCATAAAATCCATCCCACACCTCATTTTCTTGATTTTTGTGCCAATTTTTTTAAATCTAGCCTTTCATCTTCATCAACCGTCGCATTGCCGACCTCCATTTCCTCCATCGCCAATTCGTCGTTTGAGGGGGTTATCATCAATCACACCAAAACCCTACCTTGCACATGATCAAACAACCAAACATCCAATCATGGATAAAACAAATGCACACAAATTTTTTTGCTAACGATTATCTCAATGATCAAAATTCCAATTCAAAACAAAACGTTGTTTGCCAAAATTCAAAATGCCTCTGCCTATAGACGCCACACGGATTATCATAAGTAGTAGACGTAAGACCACTTGTGAATAAAAATCCTGAAGTTCTACCTTAGGCTCCAAAAATTTACCAAATATCGTCAAATGAGCTCATCAATCAATCAAAAGAAAAAGTTAACAAAAGCATCTAGTTTTGTTCAAAATTGAAACATTTCCAATTAATCATAATGCAAGGTAATCATACGACCCCCTCCAAATCAACCATTCACCAAACCATTTTCTTTATCAATGTGGCTCTTTCATAAATCATCAAACATCATCAATGCATATCATCATTTTTTATACTAAACCATGTTTCACACACTCCAGTACAAAAAGGGGTAAATGTAGACACCAAAAAGTCGTACATTGTCCCTCTCCCCAATCCCATGATTAATTAATATGCAAAACCATTGAAAATTATAAATTTACCCTAAAAAAATATTCATCACCATTAGCCCCTTTGGGCTAGCCAAGCCCTTTTGTATGCTTAACCCTAGATCCTCATGTGACCTCATGCCAACTCAACTAAGGTTGAAACCTTTACCATGGTCAAAAATCACTTTATGATAAAAAAGTTAATATTTCTGGCCAAATTATGCTTTATGACTAATTTCATATTTAATTAGATCTAATATTGATTTAATTAAACACCTCCACCTCACCTAGTCTACTTTGACTAGCCTAGCCTTCCACCTCACCTATCCTACCCTATCCTAGCCCTACCAGCTCTCACCTAAATATTCCTCCATATCACACAACCATGGGTCATTAATGCAAGATAAAGACATTTGCACATAATAATGATTAATTAATCCTAAGATGCTCACATAAATGTGAATATTAATGACAAATTGATATTTACTTTTAATCATCATTGCTTTTGGATGGGTGAGGGATTCTCTCACCCAAATTCACTCATGACCCGGGAGACCTCACCAATAACACCTCACAGGGGACATATCATCCCCTTTCTCTCACCCTGGTCCACTCTATAAATAGAATGCCATTTGCACCATTTCAGATTATCACACTTTTACATATTGAAACTCTACTTAAATCACCACTGCCATTACATCCATCACATATCCATTACATAGCTATCATACGACCATCACAATCAACTTGCCTCATGCTTATGCCCATTATATGAGTGAGACAGGTTGACTTCATTATCAGGTTGACTTCATTATCAGGATTTGCTTTTTCAAGAGCTCTATCTAAAAAAATACATTGACAAAACCAATCGAAAGTATCCAGGGACCCTACCTGAGTAATCCAGCTTCAAAAGGTCTAGTTCACACCTCACACATGCGAACCTCTAGAAAAGCACAAGGAAGCATCCAAAAAGTGGTCGCTCACACGCAAGAAGCCCACCTACATCGGGGAACCCACAAAAGGCTTATCTGCTATCTTGTGCCATCATCAAAGAGCTCCCTAGGGAAGAATCCATGGTAGCCTTCAGGGAAAAGTTGTAAAAGGAAATTACCTCTTGTAACCCCTTTTATGATTGTAAATGCAAATTCAATAGATTTCGTAATATTTGAATGAAGTGTTATGTTGTCTTTTTGGTAGTTTCACAATGCTTATAAAAAAATCATTTTCACTCCAACTTAGCATTCACAACATCCAATCCAACAATATTTTACTCATAAGGAAGATGTGTCCATACCTTTTTTCTATGGAGATATGTCTTCAAAATCTATCTTAACTACAATTAAATTTATTTGCCAATACTAGAGTTAGGTAGCCACAACCTATCTCAAGATCTCCATAAAATAATTTTCAATAATTATTTTACCATACAAACTATCAAAAATCTTAGTACACCTTATAATATCCAAACTTACATATTATAAGTCAACATTTCCATTATAATAGAATACACAACAATTTCCATTATACACCTTATCAGTCCAACTTTATAAAATAAATTTCAATAACCAAAAATTAAAATAAAAATATTTTAATTTACTTTACCTTCTAAATCCCTCAAAAACCTTATAGCTTTCAACTTACAAAACACTCTAAGCAATTCCGAAATTCAAAAAATATGTTTAGTGAAAATTTAACCCATGACTTAGCTTCTCCAACACCCTAGCCTCAAGCTAGGCTACCAAGTGGGCTATGTGCCCACATGAAACCCTAGGCACACATTTCCCTCTTTATTCTCCTCACAAAAGTGCTCAATGAAAAATTAAGGCCTCTCCACTAGCAAAATGTTAATCACGTGGATCAAACCCATGATACCTTCCTTGTAAGCCTTATCACTATCTCAATTGCCACCTGCGCTACCGTCACTTGTGGATTTATCTATTCATGTTAATGGCCTTACACCTTAGTCTGTCTCCAATAACTTTGGAATGCGAACTCTCTTCCTCCAAAAAATGTAGCGCTCGATGTATTTTCTCATTCCAAGGTGTATTTTTTGAAGGACATAGGAAATGAAATTTATTTCCTATATTAATACACATGTTTCTTGTCTTTTACACATCAGAAAATTTTGAATTTTAAATTCAAAATAGATTTTAAATATTTTAAATTTAAAATATTTGCACCCATTATTAATTAAAATTAAAATTTTAATCAAATATATATTTCTTTGGATTATTCATATTTGGAGATCTCGTTCAAGGGAAGAAGAATCCACATCTATAATGAAAATCCTTCTACTTTTCATATAAAAAAATTGGAGGAAGAAGAAAATCCCACTGGTGCAGTCAACATGTTGATGGAGGAAGTGCAAGAAGTGGACTTGATGGATGAAGCTCTTGGTGAGATCCTCTTAGAGGATGAGTTCTCATTGATGGATTTCAATGCGATGGTCAAAACTGAAATCGGTTGTTATACCATAACTAAACCTAAACAAACTTAAGAAAACATTTTTGATTCCCTAGAGCATGTCTTTGATCAGCTATGGAAGTTGTATTTCAATGGTGCAAGGTAAAATAATGGTGTAGGGATTGGTATTGTTCTTGTTTATCCTACAAGGTTGCAAAAAACCTATTTATATCAGTTAACTTGGAACTACATAAATAATGTCATCGAATATGAAGCATTGTGCCTTGGTTCGAAGAAATTTGAAAAGTTGGGCATAAAACAGTTGTAAATATTTGGAGATTCTAAGCTCATTGTTAACCAGACTACTAAAAAATATGTTTCAAAGCAGCACTACTTGAAGGCCTACCATAACAAGGTATAGGATTTTTTTGAGTCCTTTTCAATATTAAACTTTTAGGTGATTTCGTGGGAGCAGAACAAACATGCAGATATTTTAGTTTCTCTTGGTGTTATTTTCTCTCATATAGAGCAAGTAGTCAGGAAACCGAAGACTATGAGGGTAATCTATAGACCATTAACCCCTGAGAAAAAACTTTATTGGCATGTATTCGACAATGATGAATAAATAATCAATTTTTTTATTAAGGAAGCTACAAGCGCATAAGATAGGATACTGGTCGAGGAGGAAATGGAAGGAATGATTAAATTGAAAAACAATCACATTTCTACGGGACTGATTTTGCTTGATATTTTGTTTGATCAAAATGATAGAGCGAAGAAACACAAAATTAAGGTGGATGCAAAGAAATACAAGGAAATACAATTGGAGCCTCATAATATTATCAAATTCAAAATATATTGTACATCGAAAGAGATCGAAGATATCAAAAAATTATGTTATGACTTCCCCAACATCGTTGCATGGAGCTATCATGATTTAAAGGGAAATGATAAAAATGTAATCTAGCATACTATTGAATTGCAAAAAGGGGTAAAGCCTTTTCAGTAGAAACAACATCTTGTCAACCCAAAAATTGAAGTGCTTATGAAGGCAAAGTTGTTAAAAATGCTAGAGGCAAAAATAATGTATCCAATAAAAAACTCAACATGGGTGGCAAATTTGGTGCTAGTATGAAAGAAGAATGGAAACATTCACCTGTGCGTGGATTTTTTGAATCTAAATCAAGCATATTTGAAAGATCACTACCTCCTACCACAAATTGATCAAATTATCCATGTGGGTGCTAGAGCACAAATATTTTCATTGCTAGATGGTTTCTTTAGTTATAACTAGATCTGGGTGAAGGATGAAGACCAACACAAAATGAAATTTACTAAAAATGGGGAACTTTTACCTATCAAAGGATGTCATTTGGTATTTCCAATATTGGCGCTACATTTCAAAGAGCTATGCACATTGCTTTCGGTGAGTTGTTGAATAGAGTTATTGTTATTTACCTTGATGACAAGACTATTTTCTCACACCATAGGGAAGAGCACATCTCTCATTTAAGGCAAGTGTTAAAACAATGTTGGGAATTTGGAATTTCTATTAACTCAAAAAATCCATTTTCGTTGTTGAGGAAAATCTCTTAGGACATGTGATTTCACAAGAAGTACTGGCGATTGATCTTGTGAGAGTTGAGGCTCTATTGAAATTTTTATTTCCAATTAACAAGAAGGATCTGCAATTATTGTTTGGCCAGATAAATTTCATTCAAAAATTCATTGCTAATTTTGTTCAGTGGTGAATCCAATGAGTAAACTTCTAAAGAAAAATGCAAACTTCAAATGGATGGAAGTGAGAAGATAGGATTTTTAGGAAAACAATGAGAGAATCACTCAAGCACCAGTATTTATTAATCCAGATTACTCAAAATATTTCATCCTTTATGTAGTGGGAGAATAGGAAAGTTATGCTAATGTACTTACTCAAAAGCAAGATGATGGGGATGATAAATCGATTGCTTTCTTGAGTTAAGTCATTGCACCACACCAGGAGAAATATAACTTCATCGAGAATTAGGTGTATGTGGTCATGAAGTCATTGAAGAATTTTTGACATTTCATTTTGTAGATAAAGACAATCATCTACGTCATTCATCCAAACATCAAGAATTTTATTCTTCAAGGATAATTGGGTGATAAGAGAGCAGGTTGGGTCTCAAATATTCAAGAATATGATTGTGGAGATCTGATCGACTAATTTGTTTCATGGACGAGCTCTCTACCAAGAACTGGCTAAGAGCACTGCTTTTGGATCACTGAATTTAGTACATAATGAGGATATCAACGAAAGCAATTTTGTGAATCGAGCTACAGGTGATCATGACTGGATAGAGAGGAAATATCCATCACATTTTGATGTTTTACAGTGATGAAGATTCAGACTACAGGCACTTAAATATGTCCTTTTACCAAGTGGGCTATTCAATAATAATATATATAGAGTACTCCTCAGGTGTGTGAAGTATTCAAAGAAGAAAAAAACTTGGAGGAATTCCACTCTCGCCTATCCTGTGGGCATTATGCAGGAAGGCCTATGGCCTTGAAGATTATTCGATCTGGGTATTTCTAGCCAACTCTTTTCATAGATGCACACAAGGTGAGCCAAATTATGATAACTCTTAGTGGTATGTTGGCAAGAATAAGAAAGCATATTTTCCCCTACACCAGATTCAAGTAGAAGCACCCTTTTAGCAGTGGGGTTTGGACTTAATTGGGGTTATTGATCCTCATTTCTCTGCTAAGCAAAAATATATATTGACTGTGTTTGATTATTTTACTAGATGGGTTGAGGCCATTCTAACCAAAAAAGCAAATCAAGCTACAATTATTTCCTTTAGTGAGGGACTGATCACTCGTTTTGTTTTTCCAGATGCCATTGTAATATATAAAGGGACTTCATTTATTGGGATAAAGATCACCGAATTTGCAAGAAGATATGGGATTTACATCAATATATCATCCAATTATTACCCACAAGAAAATGGCTTGGCTGAATCCACAAACAAAAACTTGCTACGAATCTTGAAAAGGATGCTTGGTAGCAATAAAAGGAGCTATCATCTATTGTTAAATCAGGCTCTATGGGAATACTGCATATCAGTAAATAATTCTATTAAAGCTTCTCCCTACTCCTTGGTATGTGGGAAAGAAGCAATATTGCCCACCCACATTGAGCTTCCTATTCTCCAAATGTTATAGTTGTTCCAGTATGAAGATGATGAATTCAATCCTATGAGTGCAATATTGGCTCAATTGTTGTAGCTAGAAGAGGAGAGAGAAAAGGTATATGAAGTTTTCATTGAACATGCAAAACTATGCAAAAATGGTTTGGAAATAAAATAACAGAATGCAAGTTTCAAGTGGGGGATCTAGTCCTCAAATAGAATGAGAACAAATCCAATCCATAGAAGCACCACAAGTTCGATACGATCTGGAAAGGTCCATTTCAAGTTTCTACAATGAATTCAATGAATGCATATTATCTTTGATATATGGATGGTTGCGATCTACTGATTCCAGTTAACGGTCTTCATCTAAAGGCTTATTTTCAATGATATGATCAAGAGGTACAACTATGTAAATATGTACTGATTTCATTTACAGTATTTTGTTGCTTTATAAAATATATAATTAAAAAATATATATATGCTTCCTCTCTCTTACAAAATCAATTTCACCCCAAAGCGGTTCTCTCAAGACCCATTACGTTTTTGAGAAAAAATAATGGTTGCACTGAAAAGTTTTAACAGGTACAAAAAGCTCTAAAGTTTAAAAGGTTTTTTTAGTTTGCAAATCTTCAAGTTAAAAAAAGAAATGTTTCAGGGAAAGTGATTTGAAGACACAAAATGAAAATATTTGAAAGCACAAGTAAAGTGCCTTAGTTAAAATTAAAGCACGAAGCTTGATTTCGTAATTGTGGAGTACAACAAACTGAAAGTGCTTTCATCACAAGGAAAGAAAAAAAGCCCCGTTCGCTTCCGAGTGGGGTGAACTCATGTATATCCCAAGGCAGATCTTGGGCCCAAACGTAGTTTTTAAGTTAAGTATGGTCAACAAAAAAATTCCCATTCGCATCTCATATAGGCAAAAAAATATATAAAGATTTTTTTTAAATGCAAAGGGTACATGTTGGCTTTTTGGGCAACTACACGTATAAGGAATGTCATCAAATATTTTTGGGGAAAAAGCATATCAAGCTAAGTTTTATGAAAATTTTCTAAGAGTATGGGAGAGTGCTACGATATTTTAGATGAATGTAATAGGAGTGAAGCAAAGTAAAATATGGAAAAGGAAAAGCAACAGTTTTGTTCATAAATTTTTTTGGAAAAAAGAGCAAAAATCAAAATTTTAAAATTTTATTTTCTTTTTTTTAGTATGGCATGAAAAAAAAATAAAAATAAAAAGAGGAAGAAAATAAAAAATCTTCAGTTAAATTTTTGAAAAACACTTTTCTAAATATGGGCGAAAAAAGGAAAGGCAAAGTTTTTTTTTAATGGATGAAGTCCGCCATGAGTTCAATAAAATAAATGGAAGGCATTTCTGGGGTGAAGGAAGGAGAAATAAAGTGCACTCTCAGAGTTTTTATGCCCTCCATTGCTTTTTCGAACATGTGACTTTTTTTTAGTGTAAATAAAATTTTTAAAAGTGCTCCCTCAAATCAATTTCACTTCTGACACGTGATGAATTTTTAAACTTGTTCATGGAATTTGAGACCCTTTTTTGGGTATTTAATTTAAAACGTGAGCCCTAATCTATGTTGGGAGGTATTTTGGCATTCCTAAGGAATGAAATCTCACACTGGTGAAAGCAAGGGTGTCCATTGGATCATAGGTGGCAGATTTATTTTCCCAAAGTAGTTTTAGCAGCTAGGGCATGTTTTTCAAAAGCGTAATGTGGCAAGAAAGGCAAGATTTTTAAAATTTATTTTGTAGTGAATAATATTTAGTTACCATTAAGCATTAGGATTAGTGTTGGTTGAAGGAAACGAGGTGTGCACCCTCCTGAATCCACTAGAAAATTTTACTACATTTACTGTGGTAGTTGGAGCACATTCTATAAATAGAGCATAGGTAAATTCACTCAAATATTACAATTTTAAATTTTTTTTTCGATTCATTTTCAATATTTTGGTTGCATAAGTTGTAGAACATCTTTAGGATTGTCTAATTGCCATAATTGATAGAATGGGTAATAAAAGCAAAGAAGTTAAAGAGATCGTAGAGCCTAAACAATCAAAGAAGAGGATGAAAGGCGAGACAAAGTCCAAGAAGGCCCATATAAATGAAAATGTTGATTTGGACCCGTACTATGACACCATGGCAGAGGTCAGAGATTGATCACCAATAAGGGCATACTAAAGCTTCGATAGGATTTGGTGATCGTAATAAATCAAGGGTTGACACTGGAGAGTCCTTTGACTATGTCATTTCATGCACAATTATTTTGGTATTTGTGTACACTCGTACACCCTTACCCAAAGCTGGTGAAACTAATTGCTAGATTTTATAACCCAGTTACCAGGGCAGTTCGAAGAGCCAATGGGAAGGTGTTTTTTCCATATCTACCATTGAAGTGAGGGAATCGTTTGCCTATGGGTTAAAAACCCCCCTCTGATATGAATTTTAAGAAGCTACATATTAATGCTCAAGAAGAGAGATATGTGTCGATAGTGACGATGCACCAGTTTATGGAAACATAATTTAATAAGGAGCCGCAATTAGAGTAGTTGCCAAATCTACCAAAAATTTTATCAAAATTCAAGATCTTAGACTTATTTTCAATGCTAGTGTGGGTTGTCAGCATTTCTAAAGACACTATGGTTCACAAGTGGCAAGCAACTCTTGTGCAATGTATATCTCAAGTGGAGTTTTATGCTCCAATGACCATGAGAAAGAATATAAATATGATTTATTTTGACTAGGCCAATTTCATATATCAAAAAATACATATTCAACTGGATAAGTTGAATACTAGAAAGGAGACTTCATTCAAACATACCTCCTTTATTGTTTGGTATTTATTATTTCACTTACACCAACATTTTTTATTTATAGTAGTAAAATAAGTTGATGAAAAGGATGAATTATCACCTTTTTATATGTGGACTCTTACTCTGTCAAGGAGGGAGTCATACTATAGTTTTAACCTCCTATTTTTGGGACCTACAATTGAGTTGATTTGTGGTAAGAGCGAGAGAGTGCCACAGTAAATAAAGGAGCCAATTGTCATAGCCAAAAAGGGAGACATATTTTTGTTAACTCAAGGAGTGCTTGTGAGAATTTATGGCTTCACGAAAAAGTCATTCCTGCTCCCATACTTCACCATCGAGCATGTTTTTGCAATGTAGGTGGTACACTAGACAGATTATACCAATTATGTGTATGGAGTAGGGTGTGGTAAAATAATGAATTGCACCATGTTGTTCAAGTTCAACATCATAGAGGTGAACCAGGTCAGGTAGAACAGGATACTCACAAAGGCACTTCAAGACCTGGGACTGATAGAACTATCACAATGGTGGAGATATGACCCATTCGGAATTTTTTAAAAATAATTAAGGTCGTGAATTTTCATTATTTTCCATGACCCAATATCCAGGAAAACCATAACAATTTTGATGGGCATTATTTAGAGTGGCATGTTGAGGATATGATGTCGTTTCCTTTGTGGTATGACTTTTATGAATAGGAGGTCAAATATAATACCATAGTGCATAGAGATCACATTCCTCCACTAGGGCTATTTGGCCAAATGAAGGAACAATTACCCATATGGATTGAAGAGAAAATTATGAATTGGTGGATTGAAGATGGATGGAGTGTTTTCGAAGGTGTACAATGAATTTGTGAACGTCTATCAACCCATCAATTTTTCCAAGGTTGTACCTCAAATTTTTCAAAATTCTAAAAACGAAGAAAGTGTGGCTAGCTAAGAGCATCCAACAACATATGAAGAGACACCTGAGGAAGAAGAGCAACAACACGTGCTTCAATGAATATCACAATGATTGAAGTGAAATACATATAAGGCACCTCTATTGGAGAAGCAAACTGTTTGAGAGACACTTCCATTCTTGAAGTCTATGAAGAGGCCAAGAACTGGTGCTATTTCTTCATCAACTATTGTAGTTCCAACTGTTTTAGTTTCCACAGTTACAGTTGCTGTAGCGACTACTAGTTTGTTGGTGTCAGTTGCTCTCATTAGCATTGCCCAAATGTTTCCATTACTTCACAAGTATATGATGGACTAGCAAGTAGAAATTGTTAACCTCAATGTGTAAGTGGAGGAGCAACATGAATAACTAATTGCATAGTCGCTTACATCACTAGGACACATAGTACGCATGCTCGAAGGTACATCTTCCTTTCCCTCTTCTTCTAATCATGAGCAAGTAGTGCTTGTTAGTTCATTTCCATAAATCCCTACTTATTTTACCCCTTCATTTGGTATGCCTTTCATGTCTATTTCACTCCCTTCCTCTTATCCGTAAGTCACTACTACTCTTTCTCTTCCCCTCTCTTCATCCTCCCATTATTTTAGTTCATTTGCATAAGGATTAAATATATTTTTGCATTCTCCCCCTTCAATTGTTGCCACCACTTCCACTGTCACTGTAAGTATGCAAGCTCCTCCAAGAGTGAGCATAACTATATCTGATATTGGTTCCTCCATTCACTCTACCATTTTAGTCCCTCTTCTTCCTTTGATCTAGACCATGCATAAATCCTATTTCCTTTCACACAATTTTTGGAGATGCAGGTGCTACCCAAAACTAAGGTGATGCCCAAGCAACCCAATGTAGAAAAGATTAATCAAGTTCACCTTAGTTTCATAGTGGCTAAAGATATATAGGAGAAAATAGGCAGTCACTCCAGCTAGGCCACTCAAGAAATTCACTTTTGATTCAGTTGCTATGGAGGTTCACACTACCAAGATAATTTCCTGAGTCCAAAATCCATTAGAATAAATGATGCCAAGTGATTACACTTGTGAGACTGTGATGGAGGACCTAACAAGGATTTATCCAACTTAGAAAATGGGAAATATCCATGTTGATATGAGCTCGGTGTATTTGCATTGTGAATATTATAATTAAAAATATTATGATGCCAAAACAAAAATTGTTGAACCGAAATATGCCCTGGTAGCAAGCACAGCATAATAGGAGAAGATCATGGTGGAATTTGAGCAATGGCATCAACAAGTAAGGGCCCATAAGAAGGTGAAATATGCAATGGATCAATAGGTGCAGTCATTGAAGGTGCAACTTGAATCCATATAAAATAAGTTGGTGGAGAAGGCCACACAAGTTGTAGGCTTCTCTCATAAAACAATTAAGGAGGCTCACCTTCAGTTGGCTCAAAGTTGTGAAAAGTTGGCAACCATAGTAGTTTACGTTCTACAGTATCTCTATGAGGCTTAGATTCAAATTCAATTGAGCTAGTAGGCAATAGAAAATATTGAGTAGATGTTAGATCCTCATTTGGAGATGGTTGTGAAAATACAATCCTTGGCTTAGTCCAATATGTGCATTCATCCCATAAGTGATATGGACTAAGTTTGGTATACTTCCAATAATGAGTGTAACTGTATATAATATTGGTTCCTCCATTCAATCTACCATTTTAGTCCCTCCTCTTCTTCCTTTGATCCAGACCGTGCAAAAATCCTATTTCCTTTCACACCATTTTTGGAGATGCAGGCGCTACCCAAAACTAAGGTGATGCCTAAGAAACCCAATGTGGAAAATATTAATCAAGTGCACCTTAGTTTCATAGTAATTGAAGATCTATAGGAGAAAAGAGGTAGTCGCTCCAGCTAGGCCACTCAAGAAATTCACTTTTGATTCAGTTGCTATGGAGGTTCACACTACTAAGATAATTTCCCTAGTCAAAAAACCATTAGAATAAATGATGCCAAGTTATTACACTTGTGATACTGTGATTGAGGACCTAAAAAGGATTGATCCAACTTAGAAAATGGGAAATATCCATGTTGATATGAGCTCATTGTATTTGCATGATGAATATTATAATTAAAAATATTATGATGCCAAAACAAAAATTGTTGAACCGAAAGATGCCCTGGTAGCAAGCAGAGCGTAACAGGAGAAGATGATGGTGGAATTTGAGCAATGGCATCAAAAATTAAGGGCCCATCAGAAGGTGAAAGATGCAATGGAGCAATAGGTGCAGTCATTTAATGTATAGCTTGAATCCATATAGAATAAGTTGGAGGAGAAGGCCACACAAGTTGTAGGCTTCTCTCATAAAACAATTAAGGAGGCTCACCTTCAGTTGGCTCAACGTTGTGAAAAGTTGGCAACTAGAGTAGTTTAGGTTCTAAAGTATCTCTATGAGGCTCATATTCAAATTCAATTGAGCTATAAGGCAATAGAAAATATTGAGGAGATGTTGGAGCCTTATTTGGATATGGTTGTGAAAATACAAGCCTTGGCTCAGTCCAATATGTGCATTCACCCCATGAGTGATATGGACTAAGTCTGGTCTACTTCCAAGGTCATGCTATGCATCTACTTCTAGTGATTGGATCTGGTAAGAGAAGGCAAGAAGCTACTCAACACAATAGAGTGGGAGCGTACTATTTCCATGATTAATTTTTATGCTCATTCCAATATGGGTTTTCTAGATTTTACTAACGAATGGGGTAAGCCTCTACCCAAGGAATAGTTGGAAATGGCCTGGAATAATTTTGTGGAGGACACTTTAGAAATTGATAAATGGGAAGAGCCAATTATAAGATGAATAGGTGCTACCACTCATGAAGAAGTTCACCCACATGGAGTTGTCCTTGTTCGAGTTGGTACAATGATCTAAGCACCTTAGGCTAGAAGATATCTAGAACCTACGATACATTTAAGATTCACTTAGTGTTACCTGCTTATTCACTATGCATGCTTGGGATGAGGTGGTTATAGTTTATGAAATAACCTACAAAAGTTTGAGGGGACAAGAAGAATAGGCCATAGCAGAACAAGTAGTAGCGAAGCAAGAAGAAGCAGTACAAATAGCAGCAGAGGTAGAGACGGGTGAAAATGTAGCAATTGAGCAAGCATAAAAAAGTACATCCAAATCAAAAGTGCTAGCCAAGGCAGCTGGTAAGAATGTCCAATAAGGATCCCAATCGATAAAGGCCTAGGATCATTTACATTCATGCAATTTGGATACCCCGTGAGCCACCAGAAATGTTGACAATTTCGAAATTATGCCACATTGGGAATTTTGATAAAATTTTATTGATTATAAAAGCGACAAGATATATTAATACTATGATTGCAGTATTTTGGCCGATATAATATGTTGCAGTTTATTTTTTGTGTGTTAACCTCCTTTATTTTTTATGAGTTTCATGCTAAAAATAATGGGTGTTACAAGGAAAATTGGTTGTGGAAAAGGTGTGACAAATCGGTTGGAATCGCCTAAGGAACATTAACAAAATAGTTCTTGAAAGATTAATGGAAATGTATATAACATCCTTTTTACCCCAAGATGAGGGAAAAAATACTTGTCACCCTTCCTTGGGCAAAGACATCTTTATTCTTGCAAAAATAGGAAAACACTTGCACCCGAAAAGTGAGGTGAAAAAATATTTTGCCCCAACTTTTAGGTGAATATAAATTTAAAATGGGAATGAAGGGATGTTAAGTCAGAAGATGTGACTTCATACCTCATTGGGTCAAAAGCATGTTCGAATTATTTTTTCCCCGAAGAGGGGGCGAAAGCATCATTCAGCCCACTTTGGGATGAACGCCATTTAAAATGAATGTGTTGAAAAGTCAACAAAGATTTCACCCCAGGTGAGGGGCAAGAGTTCCATTCACCCCTCCTTAGGGTGAAAGCTTTTGAAATGGTGGATTCGAGTAAACCCAAAAGAAAGTAGCAATCACTAGAGTAAACATTGAAAATTCAATGCTAGGTTCACCCTAGGAGAGGGGTTAAATTACCTTTTGCCCTTCCTTCAGGTGAATGTAAATATAAGGTGTGGTCCCCAACATGTGTTAAGAAGAGTTAAGATAAAATTTATTTCACCCCAGGTGAGGGGCGAAAGCCCCATTCACCCCTCCTTGGGGTGAAGCTACAGGAAAATGAACCGAAAATGCGTCAAAGGTTATTTTCATTTTCAGGAGAATATTAAAATAGACAAGGTATTGAAAAGTCAAAAATTATGTTCACCCAGGGTGGATGGCAATAGCACCTTTCACCCATTTTGGGGGCAAACGTATATTTTAAATGGAAAATATGTCTTATATGTGATTTCATCCTGGAAGGAAAATTGAGGTTTCCAGTTTCCTCTTTCAGAGGTGAAATAACAAAAGGAATATTTGAAGCATCAAGTGTAAAACTGAAGGAGTAATAAGCTATTTTTACCCAATTTTTTCTCCAGAGATGGTTTCTGCTATGAAAAAGATGTGAATGCAATAGAAGAAGTTTTAAATCACTATTTTTGCTTCTCTTTTATATAAAATTATGAGCAGTAGTAAAGGTGCAAATCTAAGTTGTGGATAGGATGAAATTATGAATATCACTGCTTTGAGGGTGCCCTTTCCACCAAGGACATGCTTTCGCTCATCACTTCACTATGGGTGAATTCAATTTCAAATCAAGGGAGATTTTTCAAAGGTTCCCAGGTTGGACGAGTAAGGAGAATTTAATTATTAGGGTGAAGAGTGGTTGCCATTACAAATTTTATGTTAAAAGGAGCTGCAAGGTCAAAATCATAGGGTGAGCTTTGTGAGTTCCAAGACATCCTGTACAAGGAATCATTTCCAAGGCATGATGGAGGCATCAAGTCAATGACCAACTTTGCAATTTTTTGTGCACTAATGCCCGAATGTGCTAATTTCCTGGAGATTTCATCTTAGAAACTGGATCGTTGTCTCAGGAGGAAGATTTTCAAGGACTTCGAGGAGAAATTTCTTCATAGAGGTTTCTGATCTGTAAACATTTTATCTTTATGTGAATTAAATGAAAGAGGCAAAATCCTCTATAAATACTACTCCTTTTCATTGTAAAAGGAGGATAGACATTTTGCAAAAAAAATATTCAAGTTCTCTGCGTAAATAGAAGTTGTGGCTTCTAATTTTTCAAGCAGACTCTTTATGTGATTTATTTATGTTCAAAAATTTCTATTTTATATACATGTTTTCTATCTACTATTAAGTTCAAATTCTGCATCTGGATTTGGGCATTGCTGGTGTAAGTGTGCGTATTGGAATGTGATTCTGGAAGTTGTCTCCGAGGAACTATAAATAGATTCTCTTGCCTCATTTTCTATTTTATGTTGCTTTAATTGGTCGGAATTCCTACTACTAGTCTATCCCTAATCCTACATATTTGTCCTATGGCTATATTTCTCATTTCTTTCTGTTATTTCCAATTTCTTTCCTACAACTCTAGTCTTAAACTAGTGTAGGATTAGTAAGGGAACCAACCCTCTCTAGAGATTGGCACTATAGACATTTATTTCCTCTAGAATTTTACTTTTGGCCATGAATAGGGCACACAAAAACATATTTGCATTTTAGGAATATATTTGACCAATAGAACCTAAAATAGAAATTGCAACAGAGACCAAACAACTATCACTTCTCATCAATTGGTAGAAATTACAAAGCATACATATAATAAAATGCTATAGATCTCACCCTCATTATGAGGTCTTTTGAAATATATATTGTCTATGAATCTTGTATTGTAATATTTATAGTTATAGGTTTGTTAGACAAACAACCTAGCATAAGGTTCTCTTAACAACTTGCATTATTGAGGCGTTTGGTCCAAATTTTTCTTTACATTTAAATTTAAATGTAGTTGTGATTTTCTCCATATATATTCAACTATATTCTATAAACGGTATAGCTATTGCAAATAACTATTAGAGATATCATCCTCAGGTCCAATGATCTTGGCTAAAATAGTTGGATGGCAACAAATTAGTTACAATTTTGAAAGGGACATTTTAGGCTAGCATTTATCATAGTTGAGCCTATGATAATACTAGGCCTTTTGATCACTTGAAAACTCCTTGCATTATATTTAGACTTTCAAGCTAACTTAATGACGTTATTGTTGAATAAGTTTCAACTTCGTTCATTTTTAGCTTCATCAAACATCTTTTATATTGGATTTTTGGTTTTTTTTTTGTTATAGCATCTTTGGCATATTTTTAGACTTTGACATGAGAATTCCAACATCATCACTCAAATATGTTTGGTATTGTTCCATTCTATGTTTGGATTGAGGGTACATTTTTTTACCAACATCATTGATGCACTCTTTCATTACTGGAAAATTTGGATTTATTCGCTTAATATATATTTGCATTTTTTTGGGCTTTTGCGGTGCCATGTTTATGTTATCGCCAAAAATTATCTAAAATCATTCAATCCTAGGCTTGTGCACTCCAAAAGACTATTTTGACACAGTTGATTTTTTGAAGAAATATTTGGCCACCTTAAATCTTATTTCTAAGTTAGAGTGTTAGAATGCTTAGACATCTACATAGCTTGGTTATTCAGGTCAATATTTAGCATTCCTTCCTTTGATGGATTTTAAGCATTGTATTGGCAAAAGAAAAGGATTTTACAAATGAGGGCATGAATTTGACCTACAATAATCTATTCCTTCCATTTGTGCACAATCCTTTGTAATGTTTTGTACCTTATACTTATAAATGGATCCATATACCTCGTATTTGATTTTGAAGACCCACTTGTAGCCTATGGGATTATTTCCTTCTAGCAAATAAACAAGATTCAATATTTTATTCTTCATCAAGATGTATATTCTACTTTCATGATTTCATTCCACTTTGACAAAATTAGTGCATCCTTTACTGATGTTGGTTATAAATTCTCCATTGAATAAGTCATCAAGCCCTAATTTACTTCTTATTATGTACTACTATTAGTATGTGTTCATGTGGAAGTAAGGGCATGTGGTGCATTAAGTTTAGTATCTCTAATGGTATTAGCTGATAGATTTTAAACATAGACTTTTATTGCACTTTTGATGTTATATTTGTACACATATATACATACACTAATATTTCATTTGGTTGTCTCAAGAGACTCTTGGTGCTTTACCTTCTTTGCTAACTATTCAACTCCTCTCAACCATCCATGAGGTGTGACAATGTAAGAATTATCTATCTTCAAATAATATAGTAACTATATAATATTTTCCATTATTACATTATTTTGTATAGAAAATATTTGAAGCTATTGATCACAGCTGAAAATGCACCTTTTACAAAAAAAATACTATCCCCCTTAATTTACTTTCTAGGGTAGTAAAATAAAATTGCGGTCTAGTTCTAGTTTTCATACTAGCTCTTAATTTGGTTCTAGCACCGACTCTTGCTTTAGCTCTAGAAGTAGCTTTAGCTCTAGAAGTAGCTCTAGCTCTTTCTTTGGCTTTGGCTTTATCTTTGGATTTGGGTATTTCCACCACTCATTTATAATATTCCATATGATGTTTTACTATAAGTTCTATCACTACAAGATTTTCAAATGTAACTTGGGCCACATCTATAAATTTTGATGTAAAAGTAATGCATCTTTTGTTTTTAAGTCTCCCTAAAGAATCCCAATATTTTAATGGTTCATAAGAAGACTTACATTTGATAAAATATAACCATCACTATAGTCAACCACCAAACATCATATTATTCTTTCTCTATTTTGAGAATAAAATATTCTCTTGTAGAATCCACTGAACATTTCTTTCACATTGTCCCATTCCATCACATCCAATCATCCATAATAAATATATATTTTACTTTCCATTTTATCTTTATGCCAAAAATATTTCAAAGAGTGATTATTTTCACCACAAATATCATAGGGATGTAGATCCTAACAATTAGTTCTAATATGTCCTAGTCATGCATAGTGACTACAAAGTGTTCTAGGGGTTTCATACTCTACATAGATTTATCTTTTCACAAACTTGGTCTTACCACTTTTTTTTTACCATCATAACCAAGAACTTCATTATTTTACCTTACATTTTGCTTTATTGAATTTCTTATGTCTTTCCCATTTCTTCCCAATCCTATGTTATTATATCTTTTTTTTTATTAATTTAGAGATAATAACTTTTGTGTGCTTTTTAAAACACTCAATATCTTCATAATCACTGTGTTCTTCAATAACATGGTCTTTTTCATAGTCAACACTAATATCACTATCAAATTTTAAATACCCAAACTCTTCATCATTACTATGTTCTTCAATAACACGGTGTTTATAATGGACAACACAATCAACAAGATTGAGCATTAGATAATGACGCTCATATTCATCACAAATGCCACTATAATCAACAATGTTCAAATTATCAATATCACAAGCAAAATTTATCCTTAAGATAAGTTTTCTTGTGTCATAATAAACATTTGACATCATAGGATTAACCTTAAACCTTTTATTTATTTCCTCTTGCATTTTACATTTCATGTAAAAGATGTCAAGAGTGATTAATGCCATGTACATTCTCTTCACAACATCAACAAAGAATGTAACACCATTTTTAAAGTGATATTCACAAATATTAGGTTCTTTAAAAATTGATTATAATAAACACCTAAGTGTTAAGAATTATCCACCTTCATTGTACACACTTTTGATATTCATCTTGCTTTTTGGCTTATTTCTTCCTTGCCTTTCCCATTTAGTCAAGTGATGTGAATTCAATATACATGGCTTATTAACTTAATAAACCTTTTATATTGAATATCCACCTTAATAAGCCTTTCCTCCTTGGCTTATTAACTTTTGAGATATGATCTTAGTCACAAGCAATATCCACCTCAAATGCCACTCCCCTTTTATCCTCTATTTCTATAGATTTAGGAATGAAAAATATTTGTGAACATAGTTTCATGGATGACAAAGTAGATAGGGACTTTAGGATCAATGTTCTAAACTTATATTTTGGCCTTGAGAAAGTAGAAAAATCTACCCACCAAGAATTACAACTCCACCTTCTACAAATTATAGTCATAGTAGTACAAATTGTAGAAGGTTTAAATTTGTGTTGAAAATAAAGGAAGTTAACTCAAACACCACCAAGGGAAGCATAAGAACCATAGGAAGACTCTACACAACATTGAAAGAATAGAAGGTCAATGAAATCTAGAATCAATCCATGGGGGTCACTCTCTCTTTCTCCACCTTCTCCATCAAAATATAAAACATATACAACTATGGTGATGTCCTCACCTTTAAATTATTCCCAAATAAAAAAATATTAGATAATAATAGCAAATTAACCTAGCTGTAATAAACAATAATATTTTCTTCCACTGTGGTTGTAGTATTGATAGATTTATGAATAGATTAACTCATAGAAAGCTCTATCCATGATCTAAAGACAAATCAAATAAATGCTACTAACAATAAAACTCAATAATAAAATCATAAAAATATGTTATAGATAATATTTTGCAAAAAATAACTTAGATGCACATAATATATGAAAATTACATTAATGATACAGAGATATTACATTGCTTGGAGATTTACCTCTAATCTATCATTTTGCATGATATTTTAGTTATCTAATTTTTGCTCTCCTCTTTCATCCAGAAAATGAAATCTTTTGTATTCCTATCATAAAGAGAAAGCTCTCAATTTGCCACATATCATGTGACTCTTCACTCTCTCTTGAAACTTTGCACTCTCTATCATATTTACATGTACATTATACAAATATAAATCACCTACAAAACTAATATTAAAAAGGAGGGAAAATAATATATCTTCAACACCCCCCTGTATTATATTATTTAGTAAGAATACCTTGTGCCTTAATTATATGATTCATTTTATCTTCAATATTCAAATCTGACTCTATCATGGATGGATAAATAATCTATTTCTACCTCTATATCAATATATCTAAGTCACCTTTGGGTCCCTTTATCTATGTCACTACCACTGGTTTTACCTCTAGGTCACTACCTCTGGGTATCTACCTCTACATCACTCCCACTAAAACACTACCTCTAGGTCATTGCATCTAGAACTCTACCTCTGGATTACCTCTAGATTATCATTATCTCTATGTCATCCACTAGAATATTCATAAAATCATCATATCTATAGGATCATCACTACAAATACTTTCTCTATAAGATATCTTCCAAGCTATGCTTGGTTCTTATTTTTATATGTTTTCTATGGGACCTATTTCCATGGGTCTATTTAATCTACTTTCAAAATTCAATATCAAGGTCTGTCTTCAAGACCTGAATCAATATTATATACTACCTTCTATTCTAAATAAATTCTTGTAATAGGTAAACTCAATCTATCTTATCAAGATCTATATCTGAGACTTAACTATAACTTGAATCAATCCCTACATGAGGAAGCCTCATGACCTTTAAGTAATAAAATATGAAAGTATTCTCTATCTATTTTAGGAAGCTTATAAACCTCTAAAGATCAATTTTCACTACAATAAATATCTTTCTTTAGCATTAATTATGAAACTTATTTTAATAATGACCAACTTTTTCTTGAGTTGATTCTTTCTCAAAAATCTAAAAAATTATTCTTCACTACTTGTTCTTAAATCTAGTTTTAATAATCCTTATCTTCACTACTTTTCCTTCAATCCAGTGGTAATACTTATCCTTTACAACTTTAAATTTTTGTGAAAGGAAACATTTATTATACTTGGTTTCCTTCTATAGAAACAATACAATACCATTTTTATTTTATCCCATTCATTCATGTTTATCCATCCAAAATCCACTTTTACTCTATAGTATTTCTTTTATTTTTCTAAACAAAACATTTGGAAATGATTATATCCTCCACAAATTCTACAACTATACAAAAGTCAACATCTCTCTATATAATGTCCATATCTACCACAATGACTACATTTTTTTTCTGTTACAAAATTTTTTTTGCTATTTTTTCCTTCATTAATATTGATTCTATTAGTCCTTGCCACTGATTTAATGTCACTATTTCCTATCACAAAGTTAGTTCTTGATTCTTTTCTACTCATATGTCCTGTATATCCAAGACCTTCATATTTTGGTCTTATTTATGATACAATTGGTTCTTTCATTCCTTGTTCATGTTTTCCCAAACCTGTATCTTTATATCCCATTTTCTTCAACTACTTTGAACCAAATCCTTTAGTATAATTTTAAAAATAACCAAACATATCATTAGATTGATCTTTAT
Source organism: Wollemia nobilis (assembly GCA_028583015.1). Taxonomy (NCBI): domain Eukaryota; kingdom Viridiplantae; phylum Streptophyta; class Pinopsida; order Araucariales; family Araucariaceae; genus Wollemia; species Wollemia nobilis. Next base: position 9,029,258 of record JAQPPZ010002937.1, on the reverse strand, counting down.
CAATATCAACACAACTATGAGCATCACTACCTCTATCATCATTTGAATCCATATCAACATCAATTCTAATAGCATTAGCCTTTTATGAACAATCACAAACTGTATTCAGATCATTTGTATCACATATAGCATCTATTTTAGTAATAGGTTATTATATCTTTGTCATGAATTCTAAATCACTACTGTCATTGCTTGCATCACAATATTTCATTTTATTTTGACAAGAATCATAATTTGCATCTTTTTCTTTTTGAAGAAGATCACTAGTATCACAACATGCATCTATCATCAATGGTTTTAATTCTATAGGATCACAACATGAATCTATCATCATGGGCCTTAAGTCATTTATATCACAAGAAGCATCTTTCATCATTGATTTATTCCCTACTTCTTCAACCTTTTCTTGTTTTCTCATCTTAGAAATATTAAGAGTAATAATTCCTTTGTAGACTATTCTCCATAGACTAGTAGGTATAGTACCAAAATATTCATTACAATAATTGGCATCATTAAGTATACTTTGTATGCATTGTTGAAGAATTAAAAATTCTCCTTTTTTTGCTTCACTTGTAATATCAACAAGTCTATTCTTCAATGTATCATCAATGAACTTGTTTTTCAAATATTTAATCATTTCTTCTTGTCTTCTATTCTTGTCTTTAAGGACTTCATTAGAAATAAATACCATAAACATAATTTTTCCTATATCACTAGGTAATGTAAAATTACTTTTAGACTCTCTATATGCCTCATCAACCTTTGAATTTAGATAATTACCAAGTATTAAATACTTTTCATCTTTGAATTCTCTCATAATTGATTGTAAGTCATTATTTCCAATTATTGATATATCCTTTTGTTCTTCAATTTCTTCTATCATGTGTTGTGTATGGCATTTTAATATTTCCAAACTTTCTTAAATATATTGAATGTCTAATTATTTTTATTGGAAACATAGATTTTCTACTTTAATAATTTTTGACGACTTATATACTTTTATTTCTATTTTTGATCATTTTTTTTCTTTTTCATTTGCTTTTTATTTTCCACATTACTTTGAAGTTGACTACCTTATAACTCCCTAGTTTTTGAATGTGTAATTAAATAATTTCTAAATCTCAAAAATCTATTTTGAAGTGGAATACCTTATGGCTCCCAAATTAGAAATTTAGCAATTTTGTAAATAATACTTGCAAATTTAATAATCCAAATTTGATGTTGAAATCCTTATTTCTCCAAATCTCAAATTATTTGCAAATATTAAAATTGAATTTCAAATTGAATAAATTAATTACAAAACTTGTAATTAAATTCTCAAAACTTCAAATTGATTCTTCAAAACTCTTCAACAACTTCCTCTAGACACCCAAAAATCGTATATTATCATCTGTAGTTACTTATAGGCTTGCACATGCACCTATATGTCATTGTAGACACTTTTAGGCATATATATACATTTGTAGGCTTACATAGGCCATCATAGACCTTCATAGGCACACGTAGACCATCATAGGCATGTGTAGGCTATTGTAGGTAATCATAGGTAATTGTAGTCTCAAAACCTACAAAAACTACACAAAACATGCCCAAAACACTTCATATTCATGTAAGGGCCACTTATAATCCCATTAGGCCACATAAGCCCTACCCTAAACCTAATTAGGGACCCCATGGTACCATTCCCTCTAAAAAACCTAATTATACTAATCACAATTCTAATATCAAAGTCACTTTTCACTTAAATAGGTTTAATTAGGGTTAAATGCTAAATTATTCCTAATACTACCCTCAAACATGTGTGCACCCACTTAGTTAGGATATTTTATAGGATACCTAACCTAACATCCATATCACATAGGGATTAGCTAATCAAGGTTGACCCTAATCCTAGCTCACACATGTGTGTACCTAGGATTTTCCCTTCAGGGCACATGAAGGAATGACTAAGCACTCCATTTTATCACCCTAACCTTACTAGGGTAGAATCTAACCTAGAGTTTAGGACATATAAATCCTCCCTAACCTTGGCCAAATATATAAATAGAGGGACATTTCCTTCAATATTTTTTCTCTCAGTCTTCTGGCTAACATACCAAAACTCTGCTAAAATTTCCTTAGAATCCCTTCTACTATTTTTGCATCCAAAAAACATCAAAAAATAGCACTTGGATCACATCCGGATAGAAAATTCTCATCAATAGTCAACAATAGTCCAGTTCACACCCTATTGTATGAACCCGAGCTCCATTTCGCACCCGCCATGCAAACTAGACCTACAAAAACTATGTAACTCCAAATCAGGTAGGTATACTATGCTTATGGTTTTTATAGAATTTCTTCAAGTTTTTATCAAGTTTTATCATATTTTCATGTCATTTTGTCTTTATAAATATGGTATTTGATCCAATACAGGTCTCCAAATGCACTAACATAATTTTACATGTTTATACAGGTCCATGAAGCACTCCCAAATATATAACTAGTGGTACACATACACAGAATCCCACCTACATTGAGGTCATCAAAGAGCATCAAAAATTTCCTTTGTATTTACATTGAAAGAAGGAAAATTTCTCTCAAGAGAAACTATGTTGTAACATTATTTTGAAATAAATAGTAAAGGAAAATTTGCATATTTCCATTAGCTTTGGAATTGATGTACCAATTTTTGCATGTTATATTCTAGCACTGTGGGAACCCCACAAAATTGTTTGAGTAGCCTTTCTTGCTATCTAACTCAATATATAGTTTCATTTTGATGTTTTAGGTACTGTAAATACAGAACATAGCCTATAAGATCCCTGAAACACACCTTAGATTTTTAGATCAGGATTTTTAGACTTCTAAACCTAGTTTTCACACCACTGTCCAAACCAATAATCTGGTTTGCATATTGTCGTGTGAACCCTGCTAAACTGCTCTAGAACAGTATAAAATTGTAGGGGTCTATGACAAAGATAGAAAAAATGCCATCTAACAACACAGGAGTCATATATTCTTCTCAAAACCATAATTTTTCATAAATATTTTGTAAAAAAATTCTCTTTCAAAAGCATCAACTCATTTTGTAAATTTCCTTTTCAAAATCACATCTAGATTAGGGTTTTCATTCCTTTCAAGATAATTTAGCTTAAATATTTTCAAATTTCTTTCAATATTTTTGATTAAATTTAAATTTATTTTTAAATTTGAAATCACTTTCAATATTTCTTTTGAAGCACTAGATAGGCTTTTAAATTATCTTTCAAACTATAATTTGAAGAACATAAGCTTATATTGAGAGGGGAGTGAACAATATAATATAATACTTTTTATTTTTCAATCCAAATACTAGAATCAACAATATCAAAGAAGTAATCATTGTACACATCATCACACACATGAGAGACATGATTTAACGTGGTTCACCCAATGTGGGCTACTCCATGGAGAAAATATTCCTTATAAATTTCCTAAATAAATATTTTGGGAATCATACCCTATTACAATATTTATGGACCTATGTCCAAAGGAGACACCAATCCCCTATGCTTTGATTCATGGATCTCTCTCCACAAGATAACTCTTTCCCCTTTTCTTTGGTTCATGGAACTTTATCCAAGAGAACTCTATCTCCTCAACTGGTTTGTGGATCTCTCTCCATAGAAGAACTCTATCTTCCCAACTAGTTCATATATCACACTCCACATAAGACCTTTGTATCCATTACTCTGGTTTGTGGATCTCTCTCCATAGGAGAACTCTATCCCCTTTGCTCTAATCAATGTTGATCAATATTACTCACAAATATTCTCATAAATTTGTTCACAAATCTATCTCAAAAATTGTTCAGAATATGTCTTTAACCTACTCATAAATTTGCCTTGAATTTGGTCAAAATTTATCTCAAAGCCTTCTCAGAATCTACCTCTAACCTACTCATAATTCTACCTCAAACATGCTCACAAGTCTACCTTGAATCTACTAAAAATATAATTTAAAGACTGATCAGAATCTCCCTCTAGCTTGCTCATATGTCTGCCTCAAACCTACTCATAAGTCTACCTCAAACCTGCTCAAAATATATTTTCAACCCTAGTACAGGTAGTTCACAATTCCTAGTAAAAATGTCTCAATTTATTTTAATCATGTGATCCCAATCTTAAGTTCAAATAATATATCCAATCATTTACCCATGAAACACAAGTTCTAACTTAAGTATTTCCAATAATGCTTATAAAACAATCCTTTTATCTCCACCTTATTTTCAGAAATATTCATTTAAAAAAACACCTTAAATAAGGGATGATATGCCCATACCTTTTTGTTTGCTTTTATGGAGATATATCTTCAAAAATCTGTCTTACACACAATATCATTTGCAACTATAAAAATGTTAGCACAAGACTTCTTTATTAGTTAGCAATCCTTCAATATGTGTGCCTAATTAAATTACAAACCACTCATTTGATTTCTAAAACTATAGAATCAAATCATACAATAAAACCCTTCACAAAGGAGAAATAATCCAAACAATTAAAATACTTCATACACCTTTTAACTCCATCTTAACTTCTAAACAATTTCATAATAAAATCATAAAGGATTCTTATTACTCCAATAATTCATTTTCAAACTAATTCATTATAATTTCCTTCAAACATAAATGCATGAAATAATAATAAAAAAATAATTCCCTTATATCTCCCAAGGTCAACGATGCTTACAATAATCAATTAAACTACATGCACCTACCTTCAACCTTATAAAATACGAAAATCAATTTGTGCTTACCAAAAATATTGTCATAAGGATTTGAACACAGTGCCTACCTCCTACTAGCGCACTCGCTTCCCTTTGGTCATTGCTAGGCCAACCGACCACACAAAGACCTAATGCCACAAAGCTCTCTTTAACCACTGCTCACCCTTCTCACCCATAAAACAAAAAAATTATCATCAGGTTTCTAACACAGGACCTACCATCTTCCAATACCTTAGTGCATTATGGGCTACCGCTAGACCAACCATCCATAGAAGTACCAAGTACCACCATGCATTATCTAACCACTGCTCACCCTTCTCACTAATATAAAAACAAACTACTATCATCGGGAATCAAACCTGAGATCTGTCTTATGCTAGCATCTTAATGCTACCAAGTCTGCTTCTAGGCCAACCACATGGTTGGTGTTATGGGCATATGACCTTACCTCCTTATTCGTCCACGTTTTCCTTTTTGCTTTTAAAATTAAAAACCTTGTTCGTCCTTGCTCACAAAATTTTCATCAACAATTATATTCAATCATCCACAACATGCATCAGGAGACTTATCTTTTGGCCTTCAAACTTTATCATATAAATATCAAATTTTCTTCATGCTCAAATGTTAGTAGAGTTTAATAAATTAAACTTTATTCTTGGTTCCAAACTCGCTTAGGTTTATAAAATATTATAATATGAATATTATAATTATTTTATAATTAACCTTAGGCTTTCTCTTAAAAACTTTAATATTATAATAATAAATATTATAATATTATTCCCTTTGGGCCTAGGTATTTCCTTCCTTAACCTTAGGCTTTATCTTAACAACTTTAATATTATAATATTATTTCTTTTGGGCCTAGGTATTTAGAAAATATTTTGACCAACCATGTGGATCTTTATACCAAATCTCTTAGGCTTAAAATATAAATATTTTAACCCTCTTTTTATCAATTCCATTGCACTGAGATGAACTGATTTTTGACATCAATGACAACATAATTACTCAAAATTTCCAACAATCTCCCCCATTGTCATTTATGGAAACCATTTTATAAAATATCATTTTTTAAACCATTTGAATCCAAATTTGCTCTCCCTGAGAAACTCCTCCCCCTGAATGAATGCTCTCCCCTTTACACAAATATCTTCCTCTTTGAAATCAATGGAAAAGTGACTCCCTTGGGGCTAAATATAAGACTCTTAGCTTAGCCCCCTCCCCACCTCGTCTCCTTGAGGTGATTAATTTTGGGGTGGGAGTAAAACTACTCCTAATTTTCTTCTAAGATACTCAAAAGTTTCCTTTGGAAGTGGCTTAGTGAAAATATCCACAATTTGTTCCTTTCTAGTAACATAATCCAATTTGACTTGCTTATCCATCACCTATTATATCAAAAAATTATATTTGATCAGAATGTGCTTGGTCGTGGAGTGCATCACTAGATTCTTTGAAATGTTTATAGCACTTGTATTATCACATAATATGGATATGGGATGATCATGATCTATCTTGAAGTCCTTTATAGTTTGCTTCATCCATAATACCTGTGTACAACAAGAAACCACTGCAATGTACTCTACTTCTACTATGGATAAAGATACTGATGCATATTTCTTTCTTATACAAGAGACTAAAAAATATCTAAGAAATAATGCTCCTCCACTTGTGCGTTTTCTGTCATCAATTCTACTTACCCAATATGCATATGTATATGCTATGAGAGTAAAATTATCACTTTTGGGATACTAAAGTCCAAAATCCATAGTCCCTTTCAAATACTTGAGAATCATTTTTACTGACATTACATGTGTTTCCTTTGGTACTGCTTGAAATATCACCACCAGTCCTACTGCCTGCATTATATATAGTCTTGTAGTTGTAACATATAACAATCTGTCAATCATAGATCTATACAATGTCTGATTTGCCTCAGGAGATTCATCATATTTACTCAATTTACATCTTGTAATCATGGGGGTTCTTACTGGTTTACAATCTTCTAACTTGAATTTCTTTAGCATCTCTTCTATATACTTGGTTTGTGAGAGAAATACACCCTTATCTGATTGTGAAATTTGTAGTCCAAGAAAGAAGGACAACTCACCAAGCATTGATATTTCAAATTCATTTTGCATGTTCTTTACAAATTTTTGACACATATTATAATTTTTTCCTCTAAAAATAATATCATCCACATACACAAACACAATTAGTAATTCATTTCCTTCATTTTGATGTATAAGTTACTGTATACTATTCCTTTTTTGAAACTCTATTTTTAAAAATATTTATCCAACCTTGAATACCAAGCTCTAGGAGTTTTATTTAGTCCATAAAATACCTTCTTTAATATGCATACATGATCTAGCTTATCAATTAGGCTAAATCCATTAGGTTGCTCAATGTGTAGACACCTAAATCATGTCTTTATTAGGGGAGTTGCTCACATAGACACACTCATAATATCAAATGACATAATATTGGACTTTCCAAGCATCAACAATGGTTCTCACCACTCATTTGGGGCCTTTTAAAGCCATCAACAATGGTTCTAACCACTCATTTTGGGCCTTTTAAATCCATCCAAGCCTAGCCTCTCAAGCCAAGAGTGGCCAAGTCCTAACTACTCAACCATATATCAGCTAGACCTTAGCCATTGCAGATGACAACGACTAATCCATAAGAAGCAGTTTTACCGACAAACAGTCCTAATCACGAGAAAAAGTGGCAGTCTGCATGCAATAAAGGTGAGCGGGAGTAAATTTGCATTCATTTCTATGACCAATTCACATATGAGACTTGATTTTGTATTTAGACTTTAGTTAACTAGCTTCCAAAAATAAACAAGGGATAAAAGCTTCTCATGTTAATGACCAGTTCACATAGGATACTTGAGTTTGCAGTTATATTTTAGTTAACTGGCCTCCAAATATAGAAAATACAAAAAGCTTCTCATGCTAACTTACACTACGCATGAGAAATTCATTCCTAGGGATTGGTCATAGACCTAGGTTTTCACACTATAAAAGGTGCAAGCCTAAGAGCACCAGGATATATCATTTTTTATCAGAGAATTGATCTTTTATCAATCTTGGTCATTGAGGAGAGCTTTCAAGACTTGGATAGTTCCCTTGGAGATCACGAGTATGGTGAAGACATGACATATGGAAGAGCATAGCACCATTATTTCAACATCAAGATACAAGCTTTGATCCATATATTTGGAGCAAAGAGGATGATAATCACATTAGTGGTTGTTGTCTTGGACAGTGGCCTGTAGGCTTAGCTTAGAGTTTTAGACATTATACTCATTATTTTAGCATATCATTAGCATAACATCATTTCATTCACATTCATAGCATTATTCTAATTTGCACTTGCTTCCATTTGTTATATCCATTGCTAACAACCTCATCCATGGAGGCATTCTTGGACATCTAAGTGTGTGTTGTTGTTTCACTGCTTATAGGGCCACAGGTTGATCGGACGAAATCTACAACATACGAGAGCAAAAGGGATCCCTGTAGGAAACAAACCTGTAGAAGGAGGCATCTATAAGCCCTCATAAATTTCCATGTGCAGAACCGGGAAGCTTTTTGAAAGTGCACCACCTCTTCGCAAAAGGGGCACTCTTTGCCTATTTGTAACCTCATCATATCAAAATGGGTGTCCCTAAGAGGGACCGACATGTAACCAAGTTTCAATACGAAAAAAGAGATCCATATTTGTTATTTACATGTTATATGCTTTTCATTGTCTTCTATTTCATCTTGGGTTTTTAATAACATTGCAAGTAGAGTAAAGCGGTGTGTGCATCCCGGGGTCGCTACACAACATAACCCTCTTCTTCCAAGACACCATTTAGAAAAGCTGATTTAACATCCATTTGATATAATTTGAATTTTTTGAAGCTTGAGAAAGCTAAAAATATCCTTATGGCCTCAAGTCATGCAACAAGATCAAATGTTTCATCAAAATCAATCCCTTCAACTTGTGCATAACCTTTGCATACTAATTTTGCTTTATTTATGACTACTTGACCATATTCATTTAGATTATTTCTAAAAATTCATTTGGTTCCAATTAAATTCTTATATTTTGGTCATGAGACAAGTTTCCAGGTTTCATTTTTTCTATTTTATCCAATTCTTCATCCATTACCTTAACCCAAAACCTATCTTATCTTACCTCTTTGAAATCCTTAGGTTCAGTTTTATATAACAAAGAAAAAATTGCATTCTCACTTGCTCCTATTATCTTCCTCCTTGTCTATATCTCATTTGGATTTCCAATGATTAGATATCTTGGATGATTTTTCTATACATACTTGGATGGAGTCTTAAGTAGTGTTCTTTGAGTTTCTTCTTCCTATGATTCTTCACTTAATTCTTCTTGGAAACTTTCTTCTTCAATTTCTTGAGTTGGTTCTTTTGATCTTGTTTGTTCATCAACTATCATGTTTATACTTTCTACAATTGTATGTGTCCTCTTATTATATCACCTATAGGATTTGCTTTTAGTGGAATAGCCAATGGAAATACCCTCATCACATCTTGAATCAAACTTACTCAAATTTTTCTCTTCTCGTCTTATGTATCATTTGCTTCCAAAATTTTTGAAATACTTTATAGTAGCTGGTCTCCCTTTCCAGATATCATATGGGTTTTTGTGATGATTTACTCTTACTTGAACTCTATTTATGATATATGATGCTATATGAACTGCATCTCTCCAAAAACCATCTAAAATATTAACCTCATTCAACATAGATCTGGATATATTTTCAATAGTCCTATTCTTCCTTTCAACCACTCCATTTTGTTGAGGATTTCTTGTTGCTGAGTATTCTCTTTTGATCCCATGTTGCTAAAAAAAAATTATGAATTCATTTGAAGTAAATTCTCCTCCTCTATCTGATATTAAACACTTAATCCTTCTACCTATTTTATTTTCTACTAGTTATTTGGATACCTTGAACTTCTCCAAGGCTTATGATTTTTCTTTTAAGAAGGCTACCCAATTCATTCTGGAGAAATCATCTATAAATAACATGAAGTAACTTTCACCTAGAAGAATATTTGTCCTTGTAGGGCCACACAAGTCAATGTGAACTAGTTTTAATGGTTTAGATGACGTAAATTCTTTTGACTTGAGACTTGTTATTTTTTGCTTTCCATGTTGACAATGTGCACAAATCATGTTTGGTAGCCTTTTTATCTTGGGTAAATCTCTAACTGCTGCTTGTTTCTTATTTTCACTATGTTATCAAATTTCAGATGACCCATTATTCTATGTCATAACCAACGCTCATCCTTTTGTGACAAGAAACACTTTTCACCCTTAATATCACTTAGCAAGTAGATATTTTTGGTAGTTCTATTTGCATTTACAATGAGATTTCCAGTTTTAGATTTTCTAATCTCACATTTATTTGGATGAAAAGTTACTGTGTGCCCTTTATCACAAAGTTGACTTACACTTATTAGATTGTCCCTTAATAACTTAACATACAATACATTCTCTGTCTTGGTTTTTTACTTATCTAAAATCAAAATTCCTTTCCCACAAATTTTTGTTGAATCATTGTCACCGAATTTTACTAATCCTCCATTGATTTCTTTAAGTTCAATAAATTTATCCTTGTCCCCTATTATATGACTTGAACAACCACTATCAAGAAACCATTTTTTCTCTTATCTTGCACATGAAGAGATTTTTGTACCAACATTTAGTTCACTTTCTCTTATTATTTTCTCTCTCTCCTTGTTTTAAATTGTATTCTTTTTGCTTAATTCATGACAGACCATTTTACACCATTTGGCCTTGTGTCCAAAGTTATTGCATTTTTAACATATGATATTATCATTCATGAGAGGTGTAAAATAATTGAAATTTTTATCAACATTAATTTTCACATAACCAATGTAATGTACAAATTTATGACCATATTTGTTAATTGAAAAACAATAGCCATGGAAGAGATTTTTTAACCTCTTGGAGTGCCTTGGATAATATGGTTGCGTACTTCTTATTTTGTTTTTATTGTATTTGAATTTTATCCATGGATCTTCTTTGTCTTCTTTCTTCTTGATATTTTTGTCTTCCACTGCATTAGCATAAGTCATGAGTTCTTCTTTGTTTGATGTCTTTGTTCCTTGAGAACTTGACTCCTCTTTATATTTTCCTACCTTGATGTCTTGCTGTAATTTACCCTTAGTATTTTCAACTTCCTTTCTTAGAGAAACAATTTCCCATTCCAATATTTCACATTCTAATTCTCTTGCCTTTAATTGTTCTACCATATCATATTTAATTTTATTTCCCTCTTGAACTTTTACCTTGAGCTCTATGAGGTTTTTCAGAAGTTCCATATTTGCTTCCTCATCTTCTTGGATTTGATCCTTCAAACTGGAATTCTTCCTTCTAACTTTTTCCAAGTTTCTAAGAGCAGCAAAATATTCTTCTTTTATGTTGATCATTGCCTCTTCTCCATTTTTTGAGGTCATGTATGTTCTTGTGGGATCTTACTTCAATATTTTAGGTTTTTTATGAAGAAACCCACTCTAATACTAATTGAAGAACATAAGCTTATACTGAGAGGGGAGGTGAATAGTATAAAATACAAATTTTTATTTTTCAATCCAAATACTAGAATCAACAATATCAAAGTAGTAATAATTGTACACATCATCACACACATGAGAGAAATAATTTAATATGGTTCACCCAATGTGGGCTATTCCACGAAGAAAATATTCCTTATAAATTTCCTCATAAATATTTTGGGAATCAATACCCTATTACAATGTTTATGGACCTATGTCCAAATGAGACACCAATCCCATATGCTTTGATTTGTGGTTCTCTCTCCACAGGAGAACTCTTTTCCATTTTCTCTGGTTCGAGGAACTTGATCCAAGAGAACTCTATCCCCTCAACTAGTTTGTGGATCTCTCTCCATAGAGAAACTCTATCTTCCCAACTGGTTCATGGATCACACTCCATAGGAGACCTTTGTCCCCACTACTCTGGTTTATGGATATCTCACCATAGGAGAACTCTATCCCCTTTGCTTTGATCAACACTAATCTACACTACTCATAAATCTACTCATAAATTTGTTCACAAATTTTCTCAAAAACTATTCAGAATCTACCTCTAACCTACTCACAAGTCTACCTTGAATCTGCTCAAAATATATCTCAAATACCACTTAGAATATACCTCTAACCTGCTCATAAGTCTACCTCAAACTTGCTCACAAGTCTACCTTGAATTTGCTCAAAATATTTCTCAAATCCTACTCAAAATCTGCCTCTAACCTGCTCATAAGTTTACCTCAAACCTTCTTAAAATCTATTTTCAACCCTAGTATAGGTATTTCATAATTTCTAGTACAAATATCTCAATTTCTTTTAATCATGCAAGCCCAATATTAACTTCAAATTCTATCTCCAATCATTTAGCCATGAAATACATGTTCGAACTTAAATATTTCCAAAAATGCTTATCAAAAAATCTGTTTATCTCCACCTTATATTTAGAAAAATTCATTCAAAAAAACACCTTAAATATGCCCATACCTTTTTTCTTGCTTTTATGGAGATATATTTTCAAAAATTATCTTACACCCAAAATATTTTGCAACTATAAAAAGGTTAGCACAACACTTCTTTTTTAGTTAGAAATCCTTCAATATGTGTGCCCAATTAAATTCTAAACCACTAACTTGGTTTCTCAAACTATAGCATCAAATAATACAATAAAACCCTTCATAATACAAACAATTAAAATACTTCATACACCTTTTAACTCCCTCTTAACTTCTAAACACATTCATAACAAAATCAGCAAGGATTCTTATTACTCTAATAATTCACTTTCAAACTAATTCATTATAATTTCATTCAAACATAAATGGATGAAATAATAATAAAAATAATTCTATTATATATCCCAAGGCTAATGACACTCACAATAATCAATTAAACCACATGCACCTGCCTTTAACCTTTGCAAATACCAAAATCAATTTGCACTTACCAAAAATGCTACTGCATGAATTCGAATAGAGTGCCTACCATCTGTCAATGCACTCAATTACCTTGGGATGCTACTAGGCCAACCTCCCACACAAATACCTAATGCCATGATGCCCTATTTAACCACTAATCACCCTTATTACTTGTAAAACAAATAAGTTATCGTTGGGTTTCGAACGTAGGACCTACCGTCTACCAGCACCTTAGCATGCTATGGGCTGCCATTAGAACAACCATCCACACAAGGACCAACTACCACCATGCGTTATCTAACCACTACTCACCCTTCTCACTAAAAAAATAAATAAACTACTATCACTGGGAATCCAATGCGGGATCTATCATACACCTATGTCTTAACACTACCAATTCTACCGCTAGGCCAATCATGTGGTTGGTGTTAAGGGCATGTTAAGGGCATACAACCTTGACTCCTTATTCATCCATGTTTTCCTTTTTTCTTTTAAAATTAAAATCCTTCTTCCTCCTTTCTCATGATATTCACATCAACAATTATATTCAATCATTCACAACATGCATCAGGAGACTTGTCTTTTGGCCTTCAAACTTTATCATATAAATATCAATTTTTATTCATGCTCGAACATCGATGATGTTTAGTAAATTAAACTTTATTCTTGGTGCCAAACCCACTTAGCATTATAAAATATTGTAATATAATATTATAATTATTTTATAATTATCCTTAGGCTTTCTCTTAATAACTTTAATATTATAATAATAAATATTATAATATTATTCCCTTTGGGCCTAGGTATTTACTTCGTAGACACCTAAAATACATTATGTTTAGGAGACTACCCATATGGACACATTCATAGACCATATGAATCCTCTTGGACTTCTCCAAGAGCAAGAAGTGGTCCTAACCACTCAAAAAGGGTAGTTCTAGCCCATCTAGGCCTAGCCACTCTCAAGCAGAGTGGCCGCCACATCTAGTCGTTGAAGCCTATAGCAACCACACCTAGCCATTGAACCTGATAGTAGCTAGCACCATGCATAGTCTAGCCATGAATACGGGCCTAGATCACATAGTCTTACTGCACCTTGCATTGTTTGCATGCAGATTTTGGTGAGGAACTCCCTAAGTTCCTCCTAACTACCCCTTCAATGCCATTTTGTGATTGATGCTTTCCACTCGGGATGGTCAGTCGCATGCAATTTGGATTGAAGCTTCTCCAGGAAGCCAAGGTCCAAATATGAAAGAGAGGGAAGTCTACATATGGACTCTCCCACAAAGAGCAAAGGAGATCCAATGATTTTTAGAGTTTATGCAGCGAAGCCCTATCATATTGGAGAGTGAATTTATGCACCCTTGAGGAGCAACGAAGTGCTATCCAATTGAGGAGAGACTACGCACTCGCTATTCAGATCCATTATTATTCATCGCCAACAAGTGTACCAAGACATAACCGGTGACCCTTGAACATCAATTGGAGCGAGGAACCTAGTACTACAACCCTTGGATCAAGAGGAGAGAGGTTTATTTTATGGTCATTGTCCTAGATAGTGGCCTGTAGGTGTAACCTAGGGATTAGACATCAGTTTCCTTTATTCTAGTATTAGATCATATTACTTTCTACTTCAATATTTATTTCTAGTATAGATCTAATTTATTTATGCATTTACATTATTTTTCCCTAAGATATGCACATGTTTTTCATTAGTTTCATTGCATTTAATCATATTATGCTTGTTTATCTTGCTTATCAGATTTGATACTAACAACCTCATCCGAGGAGGTATCCCGAACTACTTATTGTGCTCTATTGTTTCCATACCCATAGATACAGGTTCACAGGATCAATTTGAAGTATCTAGAGCATGAGATCCCTCTAGGATGACATCGAGAGAAGGAGGCATCAGTAAGCCCTCAAATAATTTGGTGTGCGAGATCGGGAGGCCTGCGAAGGTGCACCGTCCCCTTATGGGGGATATATTCATCGTTATCCCACTTGTAATAGATTGTATCAAAATAAGTATCCCTCAGAGGGACGTACATGTAACCGAGATCTAGAAGCATCAATAAAAGAATATTTCTTTGCTTTTACTTTCGTGTTATATGTGCTTGTGTGCTTCCTTTACTTCTGCATTTGATATAATAGCAATATCACAAGTAGGATCAATTGTGGTGCATTCTTCCCAAGGTTGCATAGATGGCGATCACGGTGGGACCCCCACCAGGTTTTTATTTTTTGTTAGTTTATTGACATTTACAGGTTTTCTATGTGTAGGTTCGATCGCTCTAGTCGACAACGACCAATAGGTTTTGGTCATTTTGGTTGACAACAACCAAAAGATCTTAGCTACTCCTACAGTCAGTGGCTAGCAGCAGTTGCTCTAGTCAACAACGATCGATAAAAAAGTGTGGTAGAGGGTAGAATTTCCATCATCAAATAGAGATTTGAGGTTGGTTGCACTCTCTATTTCTTTGTGTTTTTCTATCTGCAATTTTTTTTCCAAAAAATAGCAACTTAAATCACTTTTTTTAGGGAAATATAAATGAAAATGGAAAAAGAAAATGCATTTGAGGTTTCCTAGGATTTTCTTTAGTTTTATCTAGGCGCTGCTAGGAACAGTGGGCCTCTACTTGTAAGGTCTGCCCTAGTCTCCAGCGTGCTAGGCCTCTATGTGTTTAGTTTTCTTGCATGCGGCCCAGCCAATGGCCATTAATTCATAAAATAGAATACATTCTTTGAAGTTCATATAAGCTAAATACATGCATCTTTCTGAAATGAAACATATTTTATCTTAGGCATATAGGAAAGATCATGTTTTCTGGGTGATGCATTTTGTTTACATGCAAGGTTAAAAAGAACCCCACACACATCACGTATTATTTTTAACATCAATGGTGTTGGGCTCTCACATCCAACCCATTGATCGAGACCAATAGTGGAGGTCATTACCACTTGGTTGGATCATGAGAAATAGTATCATCGGGACCCGTCCATGGCCAAGGCCGACCCAAGAACTATCCTAACCATGTAAAATAGCATGCACTCCTCCTTGATGGGTGTATCATTGCACATGACATGTTGGGTGAGGGTTGGTAGTACCTATGCTACCTCATTGAGTATGGACTTCACTACCATATTCGACTTGTGTGAGTATATAGGTGAAATTCCTTAAAAAATTTAAGTATACCATCCAACAAAAAGTGCAAAACACAATGAGAGTTAGATTATATATCCAATGAATCAAAACACACCAAACAATTTAGGGAACACACTCATAAATCCTTAAACGAGATAAACATCTGCTTGTTTTGTTTGTGTGGTTTGGAATTTACCTAAGAAGATAACTCATAAGTCACTATGGTATACACTCAGAGAAACTACCCTCGATCTGCCACGAAGATGAAAATTGATGCTCCACACACTCATAGTCACACTGGTATTGAGTCGCCCACCCATAGTGTCACCGAACAAAGTTTGGAAAGTCTTAGGTGTGACAACTCAACCCTTTGGGGAATCCTCAAGAAACTCTATTAAGAGAGCCACATTCAGGTTCCTCATCACACAAACATGAGGAGACCTCCTAGCCTCTTTCATCACTCAGACACACGGAGGCATCATGCCCTCATTCATAACATATATATGAGGAGGATTCAAGACCTCCATCATCACACCGATATGTAGAGGAATCATGACCTCTCTCGTCACACTGACATGTAGAGGCATCACAATATCCCTCATCACACATGCATCTAATGCTTTAATGCCTCCATCATCACGCTGACATGAGGAGGCATCAAGGCCTCCATCATCATAGAGGTATACATAGGATGCAAGACCCCAAGCTTCACATGATACACATAGGATAGATCAACCCACTAAGGGGTAAGACATTAGGGCTATGCCTAGTCATAGACCAAGGACATCCTATAGCCTCCCTTCAGATGGGAGAGTACCCTTAGATTATGAGCTCATTTGTGCCAATGGGACTCCATGGGATCAACCATGGAGAACCAGATAACTTAATGAGTTGGATCGAGTTCCCTCAAGGCCAGCTCCAAGAAGCATTACTATCAAATATTCTGCTTCAAGAAGTTTGCATAGCATAGCTACTAGATGCACCAATGAACTAGGGGAAGCTTCAAAGTGACCCCATAGCACATACACTACTTTCGATCATGGGGGTACTCAACACATAACACAATACATAGAACAAGTCACCCTGGTGGACAAGGGCAAGAACACAGTAGGAGCCTCCTCGAGGGGCCTAAATATTAGAACTCCTCGCACGGAGTTAGAAAGGCATGAACCTTCAGTAGCAGGTCGGTTTGACCATATACATAGGTTAGAGGAAGCATTGCACATCGAGCGAGAGTGTGTAGAAGCTCTTGAGCAAGATGAGCGAAGGAAGAGGTACCTGCACCTACAAGAGCAATGCTCGAGAGAATAAATAAATGAGCATGAAGAGCTAGTGGAGAGGCTGGCTCGAGCGAACGCACACATAGGTGGTGAGAGATATCAACATGAGATATGTGTTGATTCTCAATAGGAGAGAAGCACTAGATAAAGAAATGAGCATACTCACCATGCTTCACATCATCAACAACACCTGGACCTCGAACAAACATAATTCAATGAGGAATAGGTAGGGATGGTAGGTCAAGAACAAAAATATCCTAAACCTCCATTCGTGGTTATGGGGGATGAGTACATATGCCCAAAATGAGCAAACACAGGGTTACCCCCCTTACCACCATGAGTGAACCTTCAAGAACAAGAAATTACTTCTTCAAAGGCATATATGATACTCGTTGAGAGGGTCAAATATCTTGAAAAATAGGACATAGGTGGACAAAATCCAACATTGAGAAATATACACAACCAACCTCTATGCCCCTTAGTCCGTCCTTTGATCACCCCTCTGTGCCCCTTAGTCTCGAGTCTTGCGTATCCTAGGCACTTTGAGATGCCTAGGTTGGACAAGTTTAAGGGAGAGGAAGACATGCAAGAACATATTACCAAATTCATGAACACGTGCTTCCATATTGAGTAGAATGATGCCCTGATGCTGAGAATATTTATTATGATGTTCTCAGGCATAGTGAATCAATGGTTCAATCAATTTCCCAAGTATAGCATCACCAGTTTTGAGAAACTAGTGAATGCATTTCTTGAACGCTTCTCAATCAACACCAAGAAGAAGGTGAACATGTATGATCTAGATAATTTAAAATAGTATGACGATGAGCCAATGATGGAATATGGGGATAGGTGGAGAAAAATCATGGCAAAACTATCATTCTCCATCCCCACTGAAGAACTCATCTGAATGTTCACAAAGAGTTGCGCAAAACACATCTCTCTATTATTACAACTACAACAATATGAATCATTCGAAGAAGCCTTGGCTCAATCCAAGCTTATTGAAGACATAAAGGTCGATGAGGGAGACCTCAAGCTTCGCAACAAGAAAGAGTGGAGCAAGAACAATCAGAATGACAAAAATAAATAGAAGTAGGCCAAGCCTTCTCAGGTTAATCAGGTTGTATTGGCCATGCCAAAGGAGGGGAACAAATAGCAACCCTATAATTATCAAGCTCATCCCCCACCGGCCAACTATGACCCTAAGAACAACCAGGACCAGAACAGGGAACATTAGCCACCTCGCTATTACACGCCATTAACTGAATTTATGCAATCGATATTTAATCAGTTGAGTGAGGCACAGAGGATCAGATTTCTTGATGTATAAGTTCTTGACCCTAATCATCCCAAACCCAAGGGATATAGGGAATATCAATACTACCCATATCACAGAAAATAGAGGCATGACATCAAAACATGTATCGGATTTAAGAACATCGTGCAAAACATGATTGAAAAGGGAGAGCTAAAAGTTGACAACCCACTAGCTCCCGATAATAGAGATATGGGTATATTTAGGAACCCATTGCCAAACCATGAGGCCCCTAGAGATCAAAGTTAGGGATGCATCAAAATGGTTGAGATAGTTAACATGGCAACTAGGAGTTGGTAATATAGGCAACCATAGCCTCTAGTGGCTCCCATTAATATCCCAGCTACACCTCGATAGAGACAAGTGCAAAAAAATCCTCCAGGTCCACCAACGTGACCTATGGTAACTGTTTAGAGTAGACTGGAATAAAATCTACAAATGACTTCAGCCAAGTTGTCCATTTACGAGCTCATACAACAATATCCTAGGCACAGAGAGACCTTGATGGATATTTTGAGATCAATCGAGCTCCAACCCTAGAACCCAGATGCATTCACACACTTTGTGGGGCAAGTGCAGTAGTGCCAAGATCCTGTGATCCATTTCTATGATCATGAAATCAAGGTAGTTCCTACTACCCTAGCAGACCCACCACTACATATTATTGCATCAATCAATGACATACCCTTCAAGCAGGTTTATGATCGATACAGGCTCATCGATCAACATTATAACAATAAAAGCTATAGGGCACCTGAAGATCCCCAAGTCCAACATTTCCCTAACCTCCTACACATTGAGGAATTTCAATGATGCATTGTGCTCCACAGTGGGGATAATCATTTTACCTATAAAAGTAGGACATAAGACCATCCCCATGATGTGTCACATGTTGGAAGGGGTGATGCAATACAACATCCTTCTAGGGCATCCTTGGATAAGGGACATGCAGTGCATGCCCTCAATCCTACACCAATGCATCAAGTATGTGCATGAGGGACAAGTTCATGTGGTTTCATCTGATGAAGAGCCGTTCAAGTATGTGCATCAGGTCGACTTACCGAGGGATTTTTTCCTTCCATCAATGCACCTATACATAAGGCCTTCATCACCAACCACACAGCTAGAGAACAAAAATAGATCAGTGTGAGGTGACCCATCCACATCGGCACCACCTCCTACCTCTAAGACTACTGGTGCTTCTAAAAAGCCTTCAACATCTAAGGCAAAAGATACTCAGAATCTGAAAGCACCCCTAGTGAAGGAAGGACCTAAGGAGCATCCAACTATAGCAGCTACAAAAATTTTGAACCCCATGGAGGAGGAATATTCCCAGGACATAGCTAAGGAGGTACCTCAACCTACCTCATCTACATCATCAATAGCATCATCTGCACCCCAGGTGATAGTCCACCTAGCTAACATAGGGTTAGGTGAATATCTTATGCAGAACATGAATTTCATGCCTATTGTTGAGTCTATGCAAGACATGGGATGACCAAGGGTCCCAAATTTTCCAGTGGGTATAGTAGTCCCCCTAGGGGTTCCCCCTAACCAAACCAACTTCATCTATGTTGGTCTAGACTGCGCCCATATTGCTACTAATATTGAAGAAGTCGAGGATGAACCATTCACCATGAATTTTCATTACTTGTCAAATCTTGAGTTCACTCTAAGGTACTTTGAGCAGTGCCATTGGCATGGCTATGGCCTAGGCCTACATGATAAAGGGCAACGACTACCATTCTAGCTATAGTACCAATTGCCTACTGATAGGTGTAGTCTAGGCTATCAAATACAGAGCCGCAATGATTCTTTGGTAGCCACCCTAATCAAGCTAAGCATAGGGTTCGAGGAGGACATTGGCTGGAACCCCTATCAACCCCCTAGCAAAAACTACTTAGGTGATGGATGGGTGTCTGTGATCAATATCACACCACCTGATGAGTATCACCCTAAATCCTCTCTTGAAGTGACCCCATCAAGAGCCATCCTATGGGAGGAAGAGCCAATGCATGGATATGAGTGAGAGGAGTATGATTATGTCCCAAGAGAGAATGAATATGAAGCCAACCTAGCCTACCATGGGCCTTGGTATGTGCAAAACATTGCTTGGATAGGCCACACAAAGAGTGGATACATCTCATATGAGAGTGGATACATCTCGGATGAGGGTGGATACATGTCAAATGAGAGTGGCTATGAGTCAGAGGACTCAACAGAGATGGCCTACCTACGGCCTAGACATGCGAGCCACATCATTGGGCCACAAGTAAATGCTAATGGATTATTCATAAGTGATGATGACTATGAATATGAGATTGATATGGCCTATCTTGGGCATCAGCAAGAAATTCACCATCATATACTAGTGCTAGAAACAAATGCCAATGGTTTCTTCATAAGTAATGATGACTTTAAGGGTGATACTAAGATGGATTATCTTGGGCCTCATCACTTGCATCCAATTGATCTGCTTGTTGAGAGAGAAACGATTCTCTACACCATAGATATTGATATTTTATTCCTAGGAAGACCCCCTGATCTAGAGGTTATCTATCGCATGGTCTTCCCAGACCCACCAACATTTAGAGAGCAACTATTGCCTAACAATCCCATCATCTCGTCTATCCATAGACTAGATCCTAAGATCCCTATACCCCTAGAACCTCATCATGAGTATGAAGGGCACACCTTTGATGTAGAGCTTCACCCGCATGGTCCTAGAGATTTCATTCCATCCATCAACATGATCTCCATTGATTTGACCACTCCACTCCATAACCTAGAAGATCCTTCAAAACCATTGTGTCTTAACTTAGATGCTATTGATTGGGATCACGTTGATTCACCCCTAGAGCCTGAAGATTTCTTCCCTAATGAAGAGATGCTACAACCATTCCATTTTGCACCAGGCTGCACACATGATGTCTATCATGCTGGTCTCGATCCCTGAGTTAGTGGGAACTATAAATCTAGTAGACGACATCCATTTAATCCCCATGCCTCACCAGCTTGAGGAGGGGTCACATATGGAAATAGAGGAGACTTTCAAGGTGGACATAAGCAATGATCCTTCTAATCCAAAGAAATTCAAGTTTAGAGAAATCTTATCTCTAGAAGAACATGCCATCATAATTCCTCTATTGCAAGAGAGACCAAATCTCTTTGCTTGGACCTACAAAGACATGCCAGGGCTAGATCCAAAATTGGTTGTCCACAACCTTTTCCTAGACCCCACGAAGAAACTAGTCAAGCAGAAGCTCAGAAAGATGCATCCAACTGTCGCTTTGATGGTTAAGAATGAGTTGCAAAAACTATTGGATGTAGTCTTTATTATTCCCATTGACTATCCAGAGTGGGTATCAAACATGGTGCCCATAGGAAAACCTGATGGAAGAATCTACATTTGCATGGATTTTAGGGATCTCAACAAGGCAACACCAAAGGATTCATTCCCGTTGCCCAACATAGATGCTCTTGTAGATGCAACTGTAGGTCATGAGATGCTCTCCCTAATGGATAGTTTTTCTGGTTACAATCAGATTTAGATTAAACTCGAAGACCAACATAAAATCACATTCACCATGCCATGGGGGACATTCTGTTACAAAGTGATGCCATTCGGTCTTAAAAATGTTGGTGCCACATATCAGCGGGCTATGACATACATTTTCCATGACTACATGCACAAGATCTTGGAAGACTACATCGATGACTTATTGGCCAAGTCATTGCTACGAGAAGAGCATGCTGAGACCCTCAAAAAGGTCTTTGATCGCCTGATTGAGCATAATGTTAGGTTGAATCCCAAGAAATGCATCTTTGGTATAACTTTTGGAAAACTCTTGGGGTTCATCATTTCCAAACGAGGCATCGAGGTAGACCCATCAAAGGTAAAGGCTATCCTAGAAATGGTCCCGCCCATGAACATCAAAGAGCTAAGAAGCTTATAGGGCAAAGTAGCATCCATAAAGTGATTTATCACACAACTATCAGATAAATATCGACCCATGAATCGACTGCTACACAAGGGGTTCCCATTCCAGTGGGATGAAGAATGTCATCAAGCCTTTGCTGAAATCAAGAAGTACCTAGCAAAACCACCAGTCCTAGCTCCACCAAGGATAGACGTGCCATTCCTATTGTATATATCCACTACCAATTTTACTTTGGGCACCATGTTGGCTCAAAAGAATGTGCAAGATAAGGAACAAGTGATATATTACATTAGTCACACCTTGGTGAGCTACGAGATAGGATATGCATACGTAGAAAAGTTATGCTTAGCAGTGGTCTTTGCAACCAAGAAATTGTGCCACTACATGCTGAGCCATACGACATATGTGATATCCAAAAAAAATCCTTTGTAGTATATGATGAGCAAGACATATCATAACACACGTACTGCAAAGTGGATCATGCTATTGATAGAATTCAATTTGGAATTCATAAGCCAAAAGTCCATCAAGGGACAAGTCATAGCTGATCAATTGGCTGAGGCGCCTCTTCAGAATAGTAGGCCCCTCACCATAGAACTTCCTGATGATGTAGTCTTCACATTATCAGAAGCACCCAAACCCAAAGAACTAGAAAATAAAGCTGACATGACTCTGTTCTTTGATGGTTCGAAGTGTGAGCAAGGAGGTGGTGCAGGGATTATATTTTTCATGCCATAAGGTGCTCCAATGCCCTTGTCATTCAAACTAGACTTCCCTTGCACCAATAATAACACCGAATACGAGGCTCTAATATTGGGTCTCCAAATAGCCATCACCATGAGAATCAAGAGGCTAAATATCTTCGGTGACTCCCTCCTCATAGTCAACCAAGTCAAGGGACTATTTCAATGTCAAGATCCAATCTTGAAAGCTTACAAGGAGCTTGTTGACACATATCTAGCCAAACTAGAATGGTACAACATCAAGGCAATCCCTCATTCATCAAACATATATTTAGACACCATGGCATCTCTGGGATCCTTGATCCCTCATAATCCATCTACTGATTTCACTACCATTCATGTGAAAATGCTCTTGCACTCAACAATGCAGCATGAGGCTTTTGATAACAAGGAATCAATCAACATGATCCATATAGAGCCAGACCATGATTGGTTTTGTAAAGCCACAGACTTCTTAAAGAAGGCACCTTGGGGGTCCTTGATCTCGTAGGGTCCTACGGAGAATGGTACCACCATTCGCCACAAGGTTGTTTCTCAATATGTATTTGTGCAAATCAAATTATAGGAGGAACAAGTCATCTTATCTATTGAGGTCATAGCCTATCAGGATTGGCTATCCCAGTTACAAGATTTCTTGAGGCTTGGAATTATCCCACAGGGACTATTGCATACCGAAATATGAGCATTCAAGAAAAAAGTGACAAGATATGTCTTTCTAGGAGGCATATTGTATCATCGAAGCTACGATGGGGTCCTCCTTCATTTCTTAGAACCCCAAGAATCAACTTGGGAGATTTTGCAAGCTCACGATGGTACATGCGATGGCCACTTCAGCGACATGGCCATTGTCAAGCACATCCTTCGAATGGGTTATTACTAGCCCACCATGGAGAAGGATTGCTATGAGTATGTCAGGAAATATGTTAAATTTCAACATCATGCAAATCTAACACACTTGCCATCTCAGGCCTTACAACCCATTCAGGTGGCTTGGCCATTTTCTCAGTGGGGTTTTGATCTGATTAAAAATATTTCTCCCCCATATTCGAGTTGACATACGTTTATCTTAACGACCATTGAGTACTTCACCAAATGGGTGGAAGCAGTCCCCTTAACATCGACAATTGGACCTCGAATTATGGAGTTCATACTTCACAACATAATCTATCTTTTTGGGGTACCCTTCAAGATAATCTTGGATAATGGTCCATCATTTAAAAACAAAAATGTGTGAGCTTTAATGACCAAATACAAAATTCAACATAGTTTTGTGACACCATACTATCCGTAGGCAAATGAGCAAGTAGAGGCCTCTAACAAGATAATAGTAGCCATCTTAAAGAAGATGGTGAAAGAAAATCATAAGGACTGGCATCTGCAATTACCCTTGGCATTGTGGGCTTACAGGACTAGCGTATAGACGCCCACTAGGGAAACACCATTTTTGCTTGTATATGGAGTTGAGGCCATTATGCCCTTAGAGTTGGAAATTCTAACATTGTACATCGCATTGAAAGAGTTCATCAATGATGACACTGCACAAAAAGCTCACTTGGATCAATTGACCCTACTGGATGAACATCACATCAATGCTCTTGAGCATCTTCACATTTACCAAGATCGTCTAACATGAGCTTATAACAATAAAGTCCACTTGAGAGACTTTAAAGTTGGGGATCTTATGCTTAAAGAAAACCAACATAACTCAAATCTACCACCACATCTACGAGACAAATTTACAGCCAATTGGATAGGTCCCTATATCATCTTTGAGAAGATTGGACCTAGGGCATATCACCTAACAATGCTAGAGGGTGTTGAGGATCCAGAGCCTCTCAAAATTATTCATCTAAAGGCGTTTCACACATAAGCACAACAAAATATAAAAAACATTCAAATAAATTTCAAAATTACAAAAACAATAGAAAACTTCAAAGAAAAAAGCTCCAAAGGCATCTTAAAGCCCTTTGGTCACATCATAAAAAGATCCAAAGGCATCTTAAAGCCCTTTGGTCAACTCACAAAAATCTCCAAAGGCATCTTAAAGCCCTTTGGTCAAATCACAAAAGGCTCCAAAGGCATCTTAAAGCCCTTTGGTCAACTCACAAAAGGCTCCAAAGGCATCTTAAAGCCCTTTGGTCAACTCACAAAAGGCTCCAAAGGCATCTTAAAGCCCTTTGGTCAACTTAAAAAAAGCTCCAAAGGCATCTTAAAGCCCTTTGGTCAACTCACAAAAGGCTCCAAAGGCATATTAAAGCCCTTTGGTCAAAACAATTTAAAATCAAAAAGTTCAAAAACATTCAGAATAATCAAAACTCAAAAACAATTGAAAGCATCAAAAATACAAAAATATTTGCATTATGCATTCACACTTGCATCCATAGTTGCATTGCATTAGGCACGTTGCATCCGTTGCATTTACATTTAGATACATATGTGTTCACAATCTTACAAATGACACCACATTTGTACATCAATCATGCATCATAAAAATCCATCATCATCCATCACCCATGTGTGTAAATGTGTTTTTCAACACAACCCCTCCTGTTGCTATAAGGAATATGCTAGGGTTTTTCAGTCACTCAACCATACCTAGTGGTTTTATCAAACTTTTAAGAAAGTTATCTTAGCTTTTAATAGGTGAGGTTTAGTTTTGATAGCACCTGGTATATTTCAAAATCCTATCACTAATCAAAACACTAAAATCCTAGTTGGAACAAGGGAAATATGAACCTACGAAGTGGTATTAGGTATCCTAAGGTGAAAAGTGTATCTTGCTCATCCCCCTATGTGACCGGTTTGGAAATGCTGAGAATTGGCAAAAGGACAAGTTCACCCCTACCCAAAGAAATCCCTTGCTTTGATCAAAACAAGCAAAAATCCTGAACAAAGCAAAATTCAAAAGCAAAATAAACAGTGATTATCATCACTACATAAATCCCTTGCTCAAAAGAAAAATAAAAATTCAAAATAAATAGTGATTTTCATCACTAAGCATGAGCAAGTATCCCAAATAAATATGAAGAAAATAAGGGAGTATTGAACTTGAATCCCTAGAATTCTCAGCATGGACGAGCCATAAGGTATCCTTACGCACGATGATATGTCTGTCACATTAGCATCTCACTTTTGTATAGACCAATGTTTGCATGTGGAAGAGCTAGCTTTAGGTTTACTATACCGCCTAGTGGTCTAATCCAACTCAGTCCAACTTAGGATCAAGATAAAACATTTGAGGATCCCCAATACAATAATGGGCTGAATGAATCTTGCCTGGAACTAGGGTATGCTTATGTTTTATCTAGAATATTCATTTGCACACATAGGGATAATGAATATCTAGGTCTTCATAATAGAACTTTATCCTTCAGAATATCTGTATGATTAGTATACAACTTTTGATGGAGCAACTAGAATGTTTGAGTCTCATGGAAAACCTCAAAAATCCCCTTATAACAACAATTCATACCATCACTCGCAATCAACTTTCTTTAGGAGGTTTTGTTCATTAAAGGGCATTCATGAAATAGGATAGATACCAAATAAATGTCAACAATGATATTTATATGACCATTGACTATTTTGTGCATATATTTTAATTTACAAAAGCTAATCAAGAAAGTACATACATATCACATCATCTCATCTTACATTTGGATGTTTAAATGATTAATTCTTATTATAAGAGTTGTTATTTATTCATGATTTTTATACATTCTGTGGTGTCACCCATTAGATTGTAGAATGCATATCACATGCATTCCTTATGTTTTAAGTGATTAAAGCATACAGGTTCATTCACATTAGATCATCAACATAATGCATTGCATACATTTCATTCACCATAAGTTAGATGCATACAATAAAATCAAAATTAAGCATGCATTTGACAATAAGCACTGCATCCATATATGCATACATATCTAGATCACAACATCTAATAATACATCCATCACATAGCATAAAATCATATATACATCCTACAACACAAAAGCATAAGTAGTCCATTTACGCATCCATATCATGGCATTTAAACATCTAAGCATCACATACATCTATCATCTAGCTAATGCACATCATATGTCACATCATATAGCATAACATCATATCTGCATCACATAAACATAAAAACATAATCATAAAAGATACACATAATGAGTCTCAAAGTCTAGATATCATATAAATGTGTGTCAAATAAGTACATGTAGGTACAAAATTGCCATAAGGCTACAACTATGTAGGTCACCCGACCTTACACTAAAAAATAAGGCTAGTACAATAAACCAATCAACCTAGGCCTATGCCCCCTGCCTCGCCTCCACCCTCGGCTCTATCCCTATGCGAACGATGGGAGCTAGTCCCCGTAGTCCTCTATGTACGGGTCCTGGTCCTCTAGCTAGGCTAGACCAAATACTGCCCTGATGTAGTTTGCATGTTGTGCTGTGACCCCCCTACTATGGATCTCTCCCTAGGAGTGGCACCTAGTAGCCGAACTTGAGACCTCAGAGTGATGATGTATGCGGTGTCTGATGCCATCTAGCCCTCATTATCCTCTATGATCCCCTTAAGCCATCTCACCTTGACCCCTGTATCCAAACCTATAGGCCCCTGCATAGTAGGAGCGGCTACTGCAAGCTAGCTTAGGGTAGCATCTCACTCAATAGTGACCTATGCAACCTGTGCCTAAAGTGAGGTAATAGTAGAATCCCATTATTGTACCTAAATCTGAGATGACTAGAGCTCAACCTCTACCTAGTGTAGCTGATCCCATAGAGGGGACTCCTGCTCCTTGAGAGCTAACTCCTCCTCCTCCTTAGGGGTGACCTACTCCTCTACCACCTACTACTATGCCTACCCCCAGTCCTATTTTAGAGCCCACACTCAGTTCCCATTAGGATCCTTATCCTCTACCTCATCCACAGACCACCCTAGGCGGTCACCACCCTACCATAATCATGTAAACCACCATCGGGTATATGCCTCAGTCACCCTAGCATAAACAACGCTCACATCAACTATTGGAGGGTCATCCTCCTTTGAAACTATTGAAACTTAAGGTGGTGGAAGGTTCTTCTCGATAGTGATCCATTTGTACACAACTGGCTCAAGAGGCACATCCTACTGTATGCCAAACTATCAAAGCACCCTGGAATAGTAGAACTCCCTGATGTCATCCTTGTTGATGATAACCCATCATTCATGTCGAGTCTAGGATATGAATCTATTTGCCTCCTCCTAGGTAGGTCAAGCATGATAGGGTCTCCAAATGATATCTTGGGCCTATAATCCAGTCATAGTTTTTATGTAGTGAGAGAGCTCTCCTGCATGGCACCGAATCTTGTGCTCCTCGCACTCTTGGGCCCATATAGATCCATAGCACTGTGCAACCTCTGCTATATCAGTAAACTCAATGGGTAGACCTCCTGGATGGTCCACAATGATATGCTTCCAGCCCCAGATCTGTAGGAGTAGGCTGTAGGTGATGCTGGCTCATCCCCACTATTGGATGCAATACAAATCATCATAGCACTACACCAGCAATGCGCTCCCCCAAGCATAGATAATAGGCTCTACTCTATCAATCAAGTCTTGGACCATAGCTAAGAGGTTCCATGGGAACCTCACACCAGAGCAATTAGGTAGAAGGATGTTATAAATCACCATCAGTAGGATAACATATCTCCAAGGAAATACATGCTCTCAGTACCACCGAATAATAGAAATCCCATCGAATTGGGTGTCCTAAAATGTAGCAGCAACATGTCTCCCAAAAACTCTAGTGAAGACAACATCCCTAGCACCTATCAGGGAAGACACAATGGGGACTCCATCAAAGGGGATCCTGAATATCCTGTACACATCCTCTGGTGTAATGGTCATCTCGTCGGTAGGGAGGTGGAATGTGTTAGTCCTACAGTCCCACCTGTGGGCTAAAGTAGTGAGATAGGCCTGATCCAACATGATCATTGGAAGCCTAGTGATGTACTGGAGCCCATGAGCATTGAGCCAATCCCAGTCCATGTCATCCATGTGGGGCAAAAGGTCCACAAGCAATTTTAGGTCTCGAGCCTGTGCAGACAAAATATAGAAGTGCAAAATAAATGCCTAAATCAAATGCACTAACAAACTAATAAATGCACTAACAAAAATGATGCAAGATAATCTAAGACGAGCTTAAGGCTATTAGAAAAGTAACTAAAAACCTAAAAATAAAAAACTACACTTCAAAATTGCAAAAATCTAAGAAACAAATCTAAGGTGTAGTGGCCACTGACACCAAGGAGTAGCCACAAAGCAGTTGCTAAATTCGGTAGTGGCTAATTTCCAAAGGTCAAAATTTTAACCATTGGATTTTAAAATGGTCACTGAGGGCGATGACGGCCAGCCTTGGGCCAAGTCAGCCACTATGAGCGATAGCGGCCAGCGGGTGACACACCAATGATGTTCTCCCTTGGGCAAAAAATCATTAAAAATTTGAAAAATTCCTAAAACTATCTTGGACCCACTACACCTAAACCTAGCCTAGACCTATTGATGGTTTTGGTTCATTTCCAACAGGTTTAGTGAGTTCATTTAGCCAATTAATTAATTAGGTTCATTTTACCAAATTAGATAAGCAAGTCAAGGTTGGCAAAGTACTCATGAATCTTTGGCTCCTTCACTCGTAGATGCCTCCCCCTGCTCAGCCATCATGTATAGTCAGCAACAAATTTGGTAGCACTCTATGTCACAATTGCACTTTCTCACCTTAGAGCTCAAAAGTGCAATTGATAGCTGGAAATAATGAAGGGTAAAACCCTAAAATTTACTTTTATATTTTCAAGTCATGCCTCAACCACTATTGGCATAAGCAACCCAAAAATTTCTAGTTGTTGGACCTAACAACAACCAAGAATTAGCAATTGGGGATTGCTATACCTGACAGGGGATAAGAAACAAGGATAAATTTACCTAATTGCTCACCATGAGATACATAAAAATTGGCATTTAGACATACTTGTTGGTCTAAAACAATAAAAAATTGCATAAATATCAAAATAAAATTCACATATATCAAAAATCCAAAAACATCATAAAATGCAAATAACAAAAAAATCTCAATTGAGCCTCGTATTCAGTTATTTTCTCTATACACTTGGTGATTGCAGTGACTAGCACTCCATGTAATTTGGCAAGATGAGTAAATTACCATAAGGCCACTTGGGGAAAATTAGTTATAGTGGAATTGAGAAGCTTCACTTAAATCTCGAAGAAGGCCATGGTGGCTTGACTGCCCCATGGGAGCGAGAATTCATCTCCTTTCTCCCATAATAGTTTTAGCAATCATCAAGCATAGTGATTCAACACAAGCTAAAA
Source organism: Wollemia nobilis (assembly GCA_028583015.1). Classification (NCBI taxonomy): domain Eukaryota; kingdom Viridiplantae; phylum Streptophyta; class Pinopsida; order Araucariales; family Araucariaceae; genus Wollemia; species Wollemia nobilis. The sequence goes on along the minus strand of JAQPPZ010002937.1, from coordinate 8,998,709 downwards.
TAGAATTGCTATCATCTTAATTCCCTAAGAAGGCCATTGTAGTCAGACCGCCCCATGGGATAGGGATGTGCAATTAATATAAATGGTTGAAATCACACCTGGATGGGAACTACCCTATAACAACAAAGAAACCCTCTAAAGAGGTCCAAATCATTCATCTTGGTCAAGTGTCTCATCACTTTATTAATTGTCCTTTCCTCATCGACTTGTCGCTTGAGGGGGTAGTCAAAAAATTTTAAAAAATCATAATCAAAACCAAAAAAAGATCACTTGATCATGTCAAATCACATTCGTATTACGAATCATTACCAACAACTATCATAAGATTACCCTTTGCTAGGGCAAAAATCAAACATGATAGTTAATTTTGTAGCTCTCCTCCTTTCGGATCTATAGTTGCACTGAAGCCTATAGTAGCGATCAAGCTACCTAATTGTCTGATGAACAAGTGTAAGCTTTTGCAAATTTAAGTCTTCCATCCTATTGGAAGCAATGATTCTAGGATGCATACCTTCTGCATGACTAGGGCATCCAATGTTGATCAGATCAATGATCATCACACAACCTACAATGTGACCCTAGGTGGTCTATTTTTGCTTCGCACTATGTTTTCCCATAGTGCATCCCAAAAAGGGTATCTATAGACACCTAAAATGCATCATGTTTAGGAGACTACCCATATGGACACATTCGTAGACCATATGAATCCTCTTGGACTTCTCCAAGAGCAAGTAATGGTCCTAACCACTCAAAAAGGGTAGTTCTAGCCCATCTAGGCCTGGTCGCTCTCAAGCAGAGTGGCCGCCACATCTGGCCACTGAAGCCTACAATAGCCACACCTAGCCATTGAACTTGATAGCGGCTAGCACCATGCATGGTATAGCCATGAATATGGGCCTAGATCATGCAGTCTAACTACACCTTGCATTGTTTACAGACCAATTTTGGTGAGGAACTCCCTAAGTTCCTCCTAACTGCCCCTTCAATGCCAGTTTGTGACTGATGCTTTCCACCCAAGACGGTCAGTCGCATGCAATTTGGATTGAAGCTTCTCCAGGAAGCCAAGGTCTAGATCTGAAAGAGAGGGAAGTCTACATATGGACTCTCCCACAAAGAGAAAAGGAGATTTGGTGATTTTTATTGTATATGCAATGAAGACCTATCAGATTGGAGAGCAAATTTTTGCACCCTTGAGGAGCAATGAAGTGATATCTGATTGAGAAAGGACTACACACTTGCTATTCAGATCTATTATTATTCATCACAAACAAGTGTACCAAGGCATATCCAGTTATCCTTGAACATCAATTGGAGCGAGGAACCTAATACTGAAACCCTTGGATAGAGAGGAGAGATGTTTATTTTGTTGTCGTTGTCCTAGAAAATGGTTCATAGGTGTAACCTAGGGATTAGACATTAGTTTCATTTATTCTAGCATTAGATCAGATTACTTTTTGCTTTAGTATTTATTTCTATAGTACAAGATCTCATAGATAAAGGTACCATTCAAGTGTCCAACCCCCTTGCACCATAAAACCAAAATATGGATATCTATCAAAACCCACTATCAAAACATAGAGGGATAAATCCCCAAGGAACCCAATCTAATCCACAAGCCCAACCTAGGCTGGTTAATAATGTCCACAATAATCCTCCCTCACATGAAGTGGTTGGCATGATTAAACTTACCACTTGTACCCAGTGTTATTTGCTACACCAAGATGTACCCATCGCTTCACTCCCTACACCATTCACCCATTGCATTGATTATTTCATTGCCCCTACAATGCAATATCATCACCATTTATGGTAGCCTAACTCATTAGTTGCATAACACCCTAGATAGGATTTCCATCTTCGATTTGTTATAGTAATATCAACCTCAACACGAGATTTTTGATGACATTCTTCGCTCAATCAACCTCAAAAACCATGATACAAATGCATTCATGAATTTTTTTGGGAATATTCCTCATTGCATCCAACCTTCTATCAGCTTCCATGACTTTGATATTACTAAACTTGTGGGTGAGGGAGATGATCCTCCCCTCCATATTCAAGCAACTATAAATAACATCACCTATGAGCATGTCATCATTCATATAGGTTGTTCCATCAATATTATCTCTACTACTTCCCTTCATCATTTACACATTCCACCTACCCACTTTTCCACACCATCACTCGAACTTCACACTTTTGATGGTTCTATGCACCCCATGGTATATTCCATTATTTTCCCTATCCATGTATATTTAAGAACCATATCCATATTATTCCATGTCATTCAAGGAGAAATGCAATATAATATTTTTCTTGGACACCTATGGATCTATGACATGCAATGCATCTCATCCACTTTTCATCATTACTTTAAGTATGTGTATGACAAACTCATCCATTGTGTTACTACCAACGATGATCCATTCAAGTTATACAACATCGTAGACCTCCCGCCATGAACTTTGTCATCCTCTACATAAATTCCTCCTCTTCCATCACATCATCAGACAAATATTGTTACATCATCTTCCTCACCTACCTCATCCTCACATCGCTCATTGAGGACTTACAAATGTTCCCCTACATATATTTATAACATACCTTCATCCTCTTCTACGAGACCCCATATTGCCTCTGTACATTTTTCACCACCTTCATCATAGCCTCCCCCTCCTTCTTAGCCATCTTCTTTTATAGATCCACCTCTCATTTTTGTACCTTTTTGACATAGGCTTCATGGCCTCCTATTTTATCTCATCCATATTACTCAGTAGAGCCTCCTCTCCTCCCTACTCTTAAAAAACCCCCACTTCCATTCCATCCTCTATCTTGATATTTCACCCCTTCTTAAAGCTCGACACCTACGCTTGCTTGCCCCAACTCATGATTTTCACATTTAGGTCATCTGATCCCTCCCACTACAACCAAGTGTCATGATTGGGAACAACACACCTCCCACCTGGATGCCCAACTATTACATTCCTCTACTAATACTATTCATTATTCCCAAATTTCATACTCTTATTTTGACTCAGACTCACTGCCTCATTCACCATCACATACGTCACCACAAGTTTCCTTATTCATGACCAACTCTGACTTGGGTGAGTATAATATTCATGACACCTATGTTCATACTTCGATGATCTATTCTACCTATGATTTTGTTCATCCTTCTACCTCAGTGCTAACCATTGGTACTATCATACCACTTGGTCCATCAAAAAATCATATCAACTTCATTTATGCAGGTCGAGACTCATCACTTCTAGTAGTTGTACCCCCACCATCGCTACCACTACCCATTCATTTTTCATACCTCTACATTATCATCTCTAAGCTCTTTATTCTATGGTGACACCTTTTTCCCCACCTATGGTTCTACATATTTAATTGAATTTACCACATTGTTCACATACTTTTGATTCTTCATCTTTAGATTCATCATCCCTCATTATCTCCACAACCTCCATTAACATGGTTGATGTTGACTTATTCTCCTAAATTCGACACACTTCTCCTCTAGGTCACAACAATGCACCCAATCCAAACTTCATAAAATTCACCCACATTTCCCCTACACCTTCATAGGACATCCTGCTATCACCACCTATCCTACATGCTGCAAATGATCCTTCGTCGTCTACTCTACCTCACATTTTTTGGGTCAATCATATGAATGTATACTTGTATGATGAATTTGATATACCTAAATCTATCAATTACTTCTATCTTATTCCCACTTTGATGCAACTTCAAGATGGTTCTCACATGTTTGTGGAGGACACCATCAACGTTGACATTGGTGATGACCCCACAAATCCCCATATCATCAAACTCGCTACCAACCTCTCCTTAGAAGAGCATGTCTTGTTCACCACTTTTCTCAAAGAATATATCAAATTTTTTCTTGGTTCTACATGGAAATGCCTGAGATTGACCCATTCTTAGTCATATACAACCTCACACTTGATGGGGATGCCAAATCCATAAAGAAAAAATTGTGATTCATGTATCCCATGGTCTCTTTGATGGTAAAATATAAACTCAAAAAGATTCTCAAGTGGGGTTCATAAAACCAATAAATTATCCAAAATGGATGTCCAACATGGTCCATGTACCAAAACCCTCTGGAAAAGTTCATGTCAGCACTAATTTTAGGTTTTTGAACAAAGTTTATCCCAAGGACAACTTCCCTCTCCCCAAAATTGACGCACTAGTTGATTCCATCATATACCACAAAATGATATCCCTCATGGATGACTTTTTCAATTACAATAATATCAAGATCAATCCCATTGATCAACATAAGCCATATTTCACAACCCCTTGGAGGAACTTCTATTACAAGGTCATGCCCTTTGGAATTAAGAACACCGAGGCAATGTATCAGTGTATCATGACCTACATTTTCCATGACTACATGCACAAAATAATGGAAGACTATGTTGATGATCTCATAGCTAAATCAAAATAACACTAACAACATGTTGCAGACCTCTATAAAATATTCTATTACCTTCTCAAACATAACATACGAGTAAACCCAAAGAAGTGTGTCTTTGGTGTCACTTTAGGTAATATCTTAGGCTTCATTGTCTCTTAGCGATGCATTGAAATCGATCTCAACAAATTCAAAGCCATCATCAATATGCCTCCACCCACAAATATCAAGCAACTACGTAGTCTACAGGGCATAATACAAACCATTTATCATTTTATCGCCTAATTATCTGACAATTGTAGACCATTTAACCACATTTTACAAAAAGGGGTTGCCTTTATATGGGATACCAACTACCAGTAATACTTTGACTCAATCAAGGCTTATCTCACATCATCACCATTTCTATCTCCACAACATCCACAATTTTTATTCTTCTTATACATTTCTGCTATGGATTTTGCATTTGAAATGTTATTATCTCAAAATAATGAACTCAACCATGAGAAAGCCATATATGAAATTAGATATACTTTTGTTAGCTTTGAAACTCGATATGCCTACATGGAGAAGCTATATTTGGCTATAGTATTTACCACACAAAAGCTTTGCCACTACATGCTTAACCACACCATTTTTTTCATTGCTCGCAACAATCCATTACACTACATGATGAACAAAAGTTATCACAACTCTCTCACCACTAAATGGATTGTGTTTCTTACTGAATTTGACCTTGAATTCATTTCTCAAAAGTCCATTAAGGGATAAATTATCACCAATCAATTAGCTAAGGCTCCATTACCAAACACCCAACCCCTCCTTATTAAGATTCCATCTTCCACATCATAGAAGCAGAAGAATATGTGGAACCCAAAGTGTTAGCTGATCTAACACTTTATTTTTATGGTTCCCATTGTGACCACATTGGGGGTGTTGGAATCATAGGTTTTTCTTGAACAAATAACAACATCAAATACAAAGTCTTTATTCGTAGATTAAAATAGGCGCTCTCCATGCACATTAGATGCCACCAAATAATTTGTGAATCTCTTCTTGTCATAAATCAAGTCAAGGAAATTTTGCCATGTTATTGCTCGGTACTCCAACAATATAAAAAAATTGCTTAGTAATTACTTATTTAGCTTGAATTATATGATATTGAGGTTGCTCCCCACTCATTAAATTATTTTACAAACACCATGGCTTCCCTGGGGTCCTTGATACCACAAACATTTCTCTCTAACATGACACATGTGTCCATCCATACTTTAATACAATTTTCTATTTCATACGCATCCCCTATCAATGACGATGGCATCCATGTCATCCAAATTGAGCCACATGATCCTTGGTTTTCTCAAATTAAGGATTACATCAAATGAGGCTTTCTTCCTTGTGACTTACCACATGCTCACTATCGAGCATTAAAATAAAGTATGATTCATTACACGCTGCTAGGGGATGTCCTATACCATTGTAGTCATGATGGTATTCTTCTATATTTCCTTGAAACATAAGAAGCCCAACGTGTGGAGAAAAAATCCATGATGGAACTTGTGGTGGCATCTTCAATGGCATGGCCATTAATAAATGCATTCTATGCATGGGATACTATTGGACCAAAATGGAACATGATTGTTGTGAGTGATGCATCAAGTGTCAGCAACACACCAACCTCATGCACTTACCCTCACAAGACTTATAGCCCATCCAATTCATATGGCCTTTCTCACAATGGGACCTAGATATTATTGGGAAAATATTGCTCACTTCCTCTAGTAACCAGAATTTTATCATCACTACCACTAAATATTTTACAAAGTGGGTCGAAGCCATCCCACTTGTTCAGATGACGGGAGCTAAAATTATGATGTGCATCATTGAGCACATCATTTGCCACTTTGGAATTCCCTCACAAATCATCTTTGAAAATAGCATGGTATTCAAAAATAAAATTATTTGTGCTTTGTGCACCAATTTTAACATTCATCATACCTTCTCTACCCCATACTATCCACCAGGTAACATCCAGGCAAAGGCTACTAACAAGACTATCTGCATTATGCTTCAAAAAAATGTAGTAAAATCTCATCATGATTGGCATAATCAAATTACATTATCCTTATGGGCCTACCATATGAGTATTCATACTCCCATTGGGGAAACACCCTTTTCTTTGGTCTATGGCATTGAAGCCATTATACCCCTAGAACTTGAAACACCCTATTTGTGTATCTCCATGCAATAATTCATCAATGACGACACTACTCACCAAGATAGGTTGGACCAACTAACACTCTTAGATGAGCATTGCATCCATGCTATAGAATATACATGTGTTTATCAATACTATCTTTGCCATACCTACAATGGTAAGGTACACTAGCATAAATTCCAAATTGGTAACTTGTTTCTCAAAGAGAACCAACAGATCACTAGTCAATCCTACCAACAGTGAGATAAATTTACCTCCAACTGGATGGATCCTTACATTATCACACACAAATTTTGTTTTAGGGCCTATATATTGGCCAACCTTGAAGGCCTTGTAGAGATCAAACCCATTAACATTATCCATCTACGCACATTCAATGCTTAGTGGTCTTAGGTACATATCACTAGTCATTGCACATATTTTCATCATCATGATTGTACATATCAACCCACTAATACACATATGATCCACATTACACCCAACACACACTTTGCACTTTCTATTACACAACATAATCCTCTTTGCTTTATATATCATGTTTATGCTATGTTATATTTTTTGTCTTGCAAGTTCACTATAAATAGCTACACCACTTTTGTTGGGATATATTACATCAGATATACATCACTAGCCTATCATTAGCCCATCATGTAGGATATTTTTATGATACCTCTAGAACCAATCCCCTCGATCGATCATGCAAATAATCCTAGAACTTTTCATAATCACCAATCAACCTTCTCATCACATTCAACCCACGATGCATCACCCCGGTCTCATTCACTTATTTGTTGTCTTGCAAGTTCACCATCAATAGCTACACCACTTTTGTTGGGATATATTACATCAGATATACATCACTAGCCTATCCTTAGCCCATCATGTAGGATCTTTTTATGATACCTCTAGCACCAATCCCCTCGATCGATCATGCAAATAATCCTAGCACTTTTCATAATCACCAATCACCCTTCTCATCACATTCAACCCATGATGCATCACCCCAGTCTCATTAACTCGATCGTAGATATTCCTTGTATTTTCCTCACTCTAGTGATAGTAAAATTTCCCTATCATATTTTTAATATAAGGACGAATGATCCCACTCCCCATACCATCATGTAAATGACTAATCTCCTTATCCATTAGTTGATGAAATATATCCCTACCTATCGACCTCTTCAGTTCGACAACCTTCACTTGGCTACTTTTCTCCTAACAGGGGGAATTCACCTGCTCACTGATAGTCCTTAGGATTACCTCCACCCATACCAAATAGGATGTCACCTTATGACTAGTCCTTTCACCAACACCTTTCCTAGGCCATACCTTTTCATGACCACCCATCTCAACCATGTTGCTTCTTGCAACCATCATAGGCCCCACCCATTATTTGAATACTTCCTTCTCCCTTTCGTGGTATTCATATTTAGATTTTTCTACCACCATCTCATTAATATAAATATCCTCCACCTTCTCCTCATTTACTTTTATATCCACACCCATATACCAACCCCACCATTCCACTAGGCTCTCATTCTCTTCCTACCTTAATTCCATCTCCCACTCATATTAATATCTAGAACATCTTATCCTGCCTTGACAAACTCAAATTACATTTGAGCCATTATTGATGTCACTCATCCACACATTTTTTTTTTATGGTCCATACCTCCTCATTCTCTTCCACACAAAATCCACCAGAACCACAGTCCATAGTTCACTCACCCACAACAATCCCACCTTCCCTGCACTCATCACCACCTGAGCCTTACATCTACCCCATTTTTATCCTCTCGAAGCCTCTCTCGAACACCTTCCACCAACAGGTACATGCAAGGCTCCTCATTTTACCTAAAATATATCTCATTGACCCACTTCAACCTAAAATAAGGGTCTACAATTAGAACCAATTTTGCATCAATCATCAACAATCAAGACAAGACATTAATAAATTCCACACCTTTGAATACCTCATCAATGACATGGTGGATGAAAAAATTCCTCCATGTATTGAGCTTGCCACCTCCTCCACTAGATTTTAGAGTCCTTCACATCTTCCCATACCTCACCCCATGCCATCACATGCATCTTTCACATCCACACCTCACTATTTCCAATAGCTATCCAGCTACACCAACCACCAGAATCCTAGTTGCATCATCACTCCACCTAGTCATTCATGATTTGAGCGTCATCACTTCTCATATCCTTAGTCTATCATACTATTCCTTTTGCTCCCTTCCTCTTCTCTTCTTTTCCTTTATTCACATTATTTTGCATTATTGTATGTTCATGCTTTGAGTGGCTACATACCTATGCTAGATTTCCCTCTAATTATTCTCTTTCTTATCTTTATTTTGCATTGTTGTATGATCATGCTTCGAGTGGCTACATACCTATGCTAGATTTCCCTTATATTCCTCTCCTTCTTCTTATTATTTTTCATTTTTTTATGGTTATGATTCGAGTGGCTACATACCTATGCTAGATTTCCCTCCTCTTATTCTTTTTTTTCTCATTATTTTTCATTGTTGTATGGTCACATTTCGAGTGGCTACATACCTATGCTAAGATTTATCTTCTTTTTCTTCCATCTTCTTGTCATTCTACACTATTTCATTGTCATGCTTTGAGTGGCTACATACCTGTGTTAAGTCTCTCCTCTCTTCTTCTTTTCTTTCTCTATCCACCTTCATTTCATTTCTTCCATTTTATTCTCTCCATTGTCTTTTTATTTTTCCCATATCTCCTCCTAAATATTAGCTATCACACACCTTTGTCTGCTTACATTCATCCCTTCTACTTTCTGCATTTTCCCACATGCTGAGGCAACCACATCTAATGTTCATTATTCTCATCATATTTTCATATATCCATTTCTTTCTAGATGTTTTCCAATCTCATCTCATTGAGTTTCACACATTCTTCTTGTACATATTTTCATGCATGCTATATCCTTTATTTTGCTTCCGCTGCATATACACATTGCTTCTATTTTGCATACATATTCATGCTTGTACATTATCCTTATAGAAATATGCTCATGATGGATTAAAATATGCACTTGTTAGCATCACCACTTGGATACCCACTCCTCTTTTCAAGATTATATATTATGTAGTATTTTGCATGATTTTGACTAATCACCAATTGAGCCAATCAAACATCACCTCTAGTTGACAAGTTCTTATGCTCCCCACAACTTTCCTTGGGTAGTTTGATTTCTTTCACGGACCATTCACACATGTCATATTGTAAGTACATTTGATACTAGGGATGATAATGCCTTGTGTAGACATTGCCATATAGCGAACAATTTTCCTTGCTCCTCCTATCATTTGCATGATCAAAATACGACCCACGGATAAACAAAGGGACAAGCATAAAAAAAAATAGAAAATGGGTAGAAAACAAAATCCAACACCCACAAAAAAAATAAGACAAGAGCACCACAAAAAAAGAATCAAAAGATTGAGGGGTAGAAAAAAAAGGAAAAGCCTCCAAGAGCACTACTATTATTCTTGATCTTCTTTGGTCCTTCTATTTAACATAACATCATAGGATGATTTCCATCACCAAAAATAGGCTCTAAGAACTTGCCTACCAGTGGAATAGTCTTACAAGTGGTGACATGTTTGTCACATTAGCGACCTTATTTTGTACATATCACTACATGCTTATGGATGAGCTAGCTATTTTGGCTATATTTACAATGAGTTAGTCCTACCTCCATCAAAATGGATAAATGAACATCACTCATCACACACACTGGTCCATGATAGACTTTAATCTAGTCAAGTTAGTTATGGGTTGTGGTTGAACCTTGCTCAGTTTATCATGAGGTTTGATTGCTACAACTATGATAGTCAAATTTACTACACAATTCCTATACCATCCTACATCCCTGAGATAACATAATGGATAACATCACTACAAAAGCTACCATGATACAAGTGCTTCCTCCATGTATTTTATCATATGCATGCATGCATATTTGCATTTACATTTCATTCATTCATATTTGCATCTATATTTAATTCATTCATCTACCACACTTGTTAGTTCATTTACCATATCTTACATTATATATACACATAATCCTACACTATGCATCCATTCACACAAAATCATAACACATGAAAATAGAGCCACAAAAATAGAAGCATGTATATATATAATGATCAAAATGCCCTTAGGCTACAAAATCATGTATACATGATCATACATCTATGGTCGGCCTCTCTAGCCACCACCTCACTATACAACACTACAAAGCTAGCACATCCCTACTGTCCACTTGAAGTCTCACCATTCCCCTCCTATGCCATCATTGCCCCCTCCACATGGCACATATCAACTACCCCACACGACCTTGGATAATCCTCTATCAATTGCACTACTACTGGCACCACCATACTACCCAACCCTAGGGTAGCTCCCACCACTTATGACACTACTAGTACTACCATCCTCGGCTCTCCTGATACCAAAGAAGGGGCACTTCGCTAAATCTACTATGAGCGGGTGTTTGATCATTATCATGATATTTATCATGAATATGCATACTCTAGGATCCCAAGCCCAACTAGAGTCAACCACACCTCATACTACATATTCTTTGTGGCCTCCTGTATATACAACCTTGAAAAGTCCTCATTTTCTCATCGTAAATAATCTACATCTACCCTCATACCGACCATCTCAATAATGGCCTGGCATGATTAGTCTCCTCTTGTGCTTGCTTCTATATCTCTATATCCATGCACAAGCACACTATCCCTACCTTGTATGCCACCCAAACCACATTAGTATCAGTATGTGCTTATTGTACACTCTCTTGCAATATTGTAATATTGGTTCTCACTATCACTTAGTAGAAATGGTCTCCTCTACTTGGCATCGTAGGTCTCCCACACACTCAGTATGTCTCATCTCCTTAAATATCAACCGAGCCCTCACACTATCTCTCTCTATGGTAAACTCCCTTGCATCCCTCATAGCTACCACCAATATCATCTCTAACTCTTGTTGTGCATATAAAAACCTCCCCCTATCCAACCCCTAGTATATTTCCATCTCACTCAACCTCCCATAAAAATATTACATTCTCTCCCATAGTATCACCAGCTCATCATGAGCATCCATCATATCCTAGATGTTGAATGGTACATCTGGCACACCTCCATCATCCTCATCGTCCATCATCGCCATATAATCCACTAGTTGGATCTCACCACCCTTATCCTACCCTGGTTACTCATCATGAGGAAATATTACTATCTCCTCTATTTATCTACCACTACCCTCCTCACCCATAGACATGAGCTCACCTAATGACTGGCCTCCACTTCTACATTGTCACTTTGGAAACCCCAAAATAGGAACTCTCATCCCATCATATCAATTTTATATCTATCATCAAAGAGGGTCCTCTATCTCCTACTCAAACTTTGCATATGATATAGGTACAACTCCTCTAGGTACCTACCCACCCACTATAGGCAAACCTACCACCACCTACACCCAATCATCTATCACCCCAACTCCTAGCTACCACCTTTGTGTAGCCCACAAAACATCATAATCAAAAGTCATCCCCACATCATCCACATTTGGAATCATCATCGATGGATCCCCTATCACATCTAAGGGAGGCACTATAGGTCACACTCTCAGATCATGCTACCTCATTTGTATCATAGTAGGTGGATCTAGTCACCCATATCATAGCCCAAACTATCACATTAATCTGCTAAATTGGAATAACTTTACCTACTGCTCATACTACCCCACCACCCATCACCCTTGATGAATATTCTCCAACTACTCATCATCCTTCTCCCACACAACCCCACCCTTTTAGGGCCTCCACTAGATATTCTTCAACTCCAAATTTCCTAGTAGCTTTATCCAAAATAGGCCATCATCCTCATGCCCCATCCTCATGCTCTTCTCCATTACCATATGCCATATTAGGGTGTAGTGTATTAAGTCTCCCATCAGGGCATGCACCTCATAAGGCAATAATGATGGTCACTCTATCATGATATGCTTCCATGCCCAAACCTACACAAATGGGCTAAAACTCAATCCTTATCATCATGCCCTCACCACATCGTGTAACTCTCTATAGACCTGTGCTAACAATGTGGATTCCCATGCAAATACTACCTCATGCTCCACCATGTCACATACCATGCCCATAATATTCGAAGAGAACTTTACTTCTAAACTATCTAGTAGAGCATACATTAATATCATGACCATCGTCATACAATGGCGATTAGATAGCATATCCTTCTGCAAATAGTACTCATAGTATATGCCCTTCTCATACCATAGTCACCCCACATATCACTAAATATCTATTGTAGTACATCATTTTGTGTGCCATCTCGTGCCACCTTCACTATAGTACCCTTTATAGACAACTTGTATATCCTATAGATATCCTCCAATGTAATTGTCATGTATCCCATGGGAATATGAAAGGTGTTCCTATCTAGATTACACCTTTCACACAATGTTAATATATAGGTCTTGTTGGCATGAATACTCTCTACCTCACACACACTCTTAATTCACAACCTCCCAATCCATTCCCCATCCTCCTTTATCCATTTACCACCGAAGGTATTTTTTAACATCTGCACATGATGTTGTGGCTAAATATTCCTCACCTATTTTCATTCAAAAATATTATATAAATTACTCATCAATCTCACATATATCTAAACTCATTAACAGTCATCACATTAAAACATCATGTAGCATATCTCTTGCATCACACATTCCAAAAAAAAATTGTTCGCACCTCGATGTGTGAACCCTATAAGGAGGGCATTTTTGGACATCCATTAGGACATTTTATGGAAAATTTTCCCTTAAAATGCATTAAAAACATATTCATTGCATAAAAATAGGGTACAACCCCATAAGCATACATTTTGATACACGCATTTACAAAACACATCACCACATCACAAAATACCAAAAAAAAAGATTTTTGGACACTCGTTTTGACCTTTCACAACAAAAGTTCAAACATATTCCAAAAATAGTACACCCTTCACACCACATTACAAATCAACCTCATATGCATACATATCATGGCATGCATCCACATGACTTGCCAAACCACTACATAACATCAAAAAATTTATATTTTTGGATACCCATTTTGGCATTTCAAAGTGAAAGTTCAAACAAATTCTAAAAATAGTACATCATTCATGTAGCAAAAAAAAAGTCAACTGTTACACATACGCCACTTGCCACACAATCAAACATTTCAATTCGATGGTCAAAACAGAATAAAATAAAAATTTCTAGATACCCATTTGGACAATTTTACACTTTATACACACATTTCAACCAAACACAACATGCACATATTAATTTACACTTCAACATACATTTATGTATTTTTCCTAAATTTATGCAAATAAAAAAGTTTGAGTCTCGTGCACCTACTAGTGGTGTACCATGTTGGCCACTCGTGCTTGCACATCCTCCCACCATATCAATGTTGAATCACAATTTCAATAGTGCTTCACTTCACAAACTCTTCCTCACCTCTCTCCTCCCAAATTTTCATAGCACAAATGACCCTTACATGCATGAAAAGGGGTCTTATACTTCCAAATATCCTGGTTCGCACCCCTCCATGTGAACTCTATTTCACACCACACCATGCAAACCTGGTTCGCACCCCACCATGCGAACCAACAATAAACACACAATATTCACATTTTTTCACTTTCTCAGCTTCCTCTTCTCATTCCATCCCCATTTTTCATATTTTTCACTTTTTATCACCATTTTACTCTATCACTCAACTCATCACCACATTGCATTGGTATCATTTCTAATTCCTCGCTTGAGGGGGTCTTCATACACAAATCTGCTTTGCATATGATCAAACAACCAAACATCCAATCATGGATATCACATCTATCTACAAATTTTTTTGTTGAAGATTATCTCAACATAAATACAATCCCAATCAAAAATTTATTAGATCACAAGAGTCTCATGCACAAACAAATGTGTCTTAATGCTATTCATTATAGTGTCTTTGAACACACTCTAAATATGGCATTCGATATATCTAGACATATCTTGCTCTCATTCTATATATCGGCCATGATCAGATACTGAATGTTATGCCTGATTTTTCTTTACTACTTAGCTCAAATGATTTGAAAAATGTCACCATCGGCTCATAAATAAATTAGAAGAAAAAAATTGAATAGGCATTTGTTCTATTCGTAATTAGATCATCTTGCATTGGTCACAAGAACAAAGTAGTCTGAAGTTTCCATCACAAGCAACTAGGATGACATTGCAAAATATTGTACTAAATTGGCAAATCACTTGTCTTACCATCGTGTTTCATTTGTAATCATATGCATGCATTCACCCACATATTCTTCATCTTTCAAACCACTCCATCACATTCTTCTATCATATTTTGTGAAGAACACAATATTATACTAAGAGGGGGTGAACATTATAAGACCACTTTTTAATTTTCTTTCCCAAATAATATTATCCAATATAATCAATGGCAATATCAATAACAGTAACCAAAGCAATGCACAAATCATCACACACCATAGAGACACCAATTTAACATGGTTCACCCAATGTGGGCTACTCCATATAGAAAATATTTCACTAATATTTTCTCAACAAATCTCTTGGGAATACTTTCCCTATTATAATATTTATGGACCTCTACACAAATGAGATGCCAATCCTCTAATCAAGTTCATGGATCTCTATCCATAAGAGAACTCCTTTATCCTCTATTCTAGTTGGTGATCTTCTAGAAAAACTACTACTTCCACTACACTGGTTAATGGATCTCTATCCACTGAAGACTCTTGTACTCATCACCTTGGCTAATGGATCTCTATCCACTGGAGACTGTTGTTCTCTATACTATGTCACCTTCAAATATCTATCTCAAATCTACACTAAACACAGTCCTTTGGTCTAGCACAAATTTGCTCAATATCTATTTTTGGTCTGGCATAAACCTATCCTTAAATATACATCAAACTCTATCCTCAAATTTGTACTAAACATAGTCCTTAAGTCTAGCACAAATATATCCTTAATCTCTATCATTTGATCTGCATAAAACATAGTCCTTCGGTCTAGCACAAATCTGTCCTCAATCTCTATCCTCAAGCCTTAACACAAAGCTTGACTCAATTACAAATTAAGTTTGCTAGATTTTTCTCATACCTTAACTCAAGGTTTGAAAAAATTAATCAATCAATTCTACTCATAAGTCTTCTCAAAGACTTATCTCAAATCTACCTTGTAGGCTTCCATAAAATCTCACACTAATCTATTCACAAGTTCTCTCTAGAACTTTGCCAATATGCTCATCAAGTCCTCACTAGAACTTGTCCAATATTCTCAACAAGTCGTCACTAGAACTTGTCCAATCTGCTCAATAAGTCCTCACTAGAACTCATCTAAAATGGTCAACAAGTCATCACTAGAACTTGTCCAATATTCTCAACAAGTCCTCACTAGAACTTGTCCAATCTACTCAATAATATCTATCCTCAAATTGGTATTGTAAGCTTCCATAAAAGTTCACACCAATATGTCCACAAGTCTTCTCTAAGACTTTCTTTAAATCTACTCAACAAGTCCTCACTAGAACTTGTTCAATCTCATAGAAATATATAGAAAATTGTTAGAGACTCAATATGCTTCTCATTCACTACAATGCTTAATCACTTTAAATCTCTCTTTTTATCACAAAAGATATATAGAAAATTGTTAGAGACTCAATATGCTTCTCATTCACTACAATGCTCAGTCACTTTTAATATCTCTTTTATCACGGAAACATATAGAGAATTGTTAGAGACTCAATATATTTCACACTTACAAACACTCAATCACTATCTCAAATAAATTTAGAATATGGAACAATTTGTTTCACAGAACTTGAACTATCACTTCAACACATCCACTCTACTAATCTCAATCACCTCCACTCAATCAATCACTCAATGAAATAATCCTTGCTCACAAACCCTAGTCCAAGCATATGAACACTCACTTAATTATTTCCAACAAATCTCACATAACAATGATACTCATGTTATTTCACAAACCCTAATCCAATCTTCAAACTCAAAAACAAGGGATCTCAATCACCCAACTATGAAGCATGCATTCACTCACTGAAAAAATCCAACAATGCCTATCAAACAAAGTTTATAGTACTTACTTCCATTTCAAAAAAATCTTCAACTCAAAAAATCAAAAAAGGAAAACTTAACTAAGTCCTTTTCACTCCAATCTTGTTTTTAGAAAACCTCAACCAATCAATTACTTCAACCAAGGAAGAATGTACCCATACCTTTTACTTGATGAAGAGTAGACTTTAAAAAGTTGTTTCAACAAGATCAAACTCTTTGCCAAGATCATCTATTTTCCTAACATTGCACTTCATTGAAAAAATGAAACCCTTATAACCTTTTAATATATTAAGGCTTTGTCCTTTTTAGACAAGAGATCGTCGGCCCTTTTGTTTAGTATTATGGGTATGACTTTTTTATATAGTGCCAAACACTTCGACGTCGGCGCTTGAAAATGGTCAATTATATGCCTTTTTTAATATTTAATTTAAAATATTAAATATTTAATCTTAAATTATTTAAATATAAATAATTCAAATATTAAATAATTTTAAATTTTAAATCAACAACTCTTTGGCACCTTTAATAAATTAAATTATAATTTTAACCTTGGGTTAAAATATTATAATTTATATTATTATTTAAAAATTTTGCCCTTACTTAAACCTTTGGCCCTGTGTATAGTATCAAAAATAGATATTATGACATTTTATTCTTTACCACTTTGCCTTGTCTTATTTTAACTATAGAATAATATTCCTGTCACACCAAGTGCTCTTTGACTTCAACCTTACTCTGTGTATAGTATGAAAAATAGATATTATGACCTTTTCTTCTTTACCACTTTGCCTTATCTTCTTTTAACTAGAGAAGAATATTCCTATAACACCAAGTGCTCATTTACTTCAACCTTTTTACATCAATGACAACAAATATTGCTCATATTTCTAAAAATATCCCCCTTTGTCATTGATTGCAATCCAGTTTTCTTTAACCATTCCTTTTACCTTTTTCAGTTCTGCTCCCCCTAACTGAATGCTCTCCTCCTAACTCAAATCTCTCCCCCTTTGACATCAATGACAAAGGGCCACATTTGGGGCTTGGGTCTAAAGATAAGTATATTATCTTGACCCCTCCCCCACCTCCTCTTTTGAGGTGGTCAATTTTGGGGTGGGAGTATATCTACTCCCAGCATACACTGCTCTTTATTTTTGTCCATCTTCTTTTTCCATACCTTTGAAGTCATACCCTTTTGAACCTTTTGAGAATCCTCTTTCTTTCCTGTCCTTGGAATATCTGGAAATTTTGTTCTACACCACCTTGCTATATGCCCAATATTATTGCACTTGTAGCACTTAATATTGTGACTCTTTTAAGGTGCAAATATCTTGTAGTTTCTCCTAATGAAGTCATATCCATTATTGTCATGAACACTGCAATTTACTGCATTGTGACCAAACTGATTATAAGAGTAGCAATACCCTTGAAAAAACTATCTATTTCTAAAGTTCCCATATTCTAGTCTTTCATGTGTCCTACATTATGTAGCCTTGTGCCCAAACCTGTGATATGAGAAGCATCGTCCATTGAAGAAACCTTGCCTTGACCCCATTGGTATCTTAGTCTCTTCTACCTTGTCCTGTTTCATGTTCCATATGTTCCTTATTTGTGCATTGTTCATTTCCTTGTTGAACTTTCTATTGTTCAACTTATCCTTAGAAGTCTCACTCTCTCTTTCACCTTCTTCTTTTGAAGCAGCTTCTTCTCTAGTTCTTGAGCTTGAATCTCCTTTTTTTGCTTCTTGTTTCCCTTATTATTTTGAAAACTAAGTCCTGTTTTGATGACTGATGATATTTGTGTATTGATAATCCCGTCCAAGGTCTTTTAAGTTTTATCAAACTTGTGTAGCTTGTCATTAGAACCTTTTACTTCCATCCTTAGTGAAACTATATCATGTTTTAATATTTCACACTCTAGATATTTTGTCTTTAATTTTTTAGCCATAAACCATTCACCATCATTATCATTACATAAAATATTCACCAATATGTAAAAATATCAAATCATTCATCCACAATACATTATTCACAATAACAATCCACAAATGAGAGAGAGATAGATAATACCCTTAAGGTAGGGCAACACCAATAATAATCCTTAAGGAAGGAATAACTCCACAAGATCTCCCAAGGTGAGATGCCACTTCATGGGCATGACGATTACATAAGATTCTTCTTCAATGATATGAATGATTACAATAACAAATATCTCTTATTTATATATCCATATTCTTATTCTACTTTGGGGAGCCTACTACTAATATAATATTATATTATAATATAATATTATATTATAATATAATATAATATTATAATACAATCAACCTTGGGTTATGTGTAACCCATGCCAACCCATATATAATATAATAATATATCTCCAAATATCTATTCCTAGGTACCCTGCCATGCAACCCTCCTTATAAATGTTTCGTCCTCAAAACATATAAAGAAATATGATAATATGATTTGCTAAGAAATGTTAGCAATTAGTACCAATCTCGATCATCCATCCATCCAAGTGAAACATGGTGATGTTGGTATGCAATTTTTTACTTGAGTATCCAAACCTACTTCGTTGGCTCCATGCTTCTACTTCTATATTTTGATAACTTGAATGATGGGTCCACTTTTTCCTTGATGTTGATGATCCCCTCTAAAAACTAGGATCCTTATTATTTCTCTGCCAAACACTACCATAGTTGGTTCACTTTTGATTCCATGTAGAACCATAATATTGTTGCCTTGAATCATCCTTCCAAGATTGTTTATGCTCATGGTGGTGTGGATGACGATATGGGGCAACCTTAACTTGATGTTCTATCTTCTTTGACTTCTCAAAATTTGGTTCCATTGTTTTAAATTCTTCTACACATTCTTATTTCATGTTCTCTTTGTTTGGTGTGTCCTTGTGCTCTTCTATCAAAGCTTCCTTGGATTTGTTACTGTTATTTCAACTAAATCAGTTGTTGCTACTTATTCCATGGATTATTTTGCTGCTACTGCCTTCTTGGATTCTATTTTAGGTTCTTCAATTTGTTTCTCTACAACCACTTCTTTATTTTCCTTGGATCCTTGCTCCTTAAGTTGAGAAATATCCTGTAATATTATCTTCTTTTTCCTGTACCATAACTTCATAAAATTCTTTTTCGCATTAATGTTAACAGTACCCAAAGAATCATACCAAGGATAACCAAGAATAATATCCTCATAATCCATCTCAATAGCATAGAAATCTGAATGTAAAACATATTTATCGATGGTGATCTTCAAATATTCAAAAATGTGAATATGCTCACCCTTTAGTTGTATGTCCTTATTTTTTGTTGCTTGAACTTGCAACTTTTTAGCCAAAGTAATATTAATAAAATTATATCTACTACCAAGGTCAATGGAAATAATAACATGTTCCTTTTGAATGCTTCCATGAACCTACAAAATAGAACTTTTAGCTAAATTTAAACCTTTTTTATTCTACTCTTGCTTTTGTAAATCCAATGATGTGCCTTCTATATTCCTCTCATTATCTTCCCTGACATTTTCCTCTTTCTCCTTGAGTAATTTTATTTCTTTTTCATAGTCTTCATTCTATTTCCTGAAAAATTCCCAATATTCTTTTATTTCATTCCACTCATTTTGAATTCTATGTATTTTATTTTCAAGCTCTTTTATGACATCACACATGCTATCTATATTTGTATCCCTTCCTTCAAGTTTTCTCTTACAAATATATTTCCTTTTAACTGAATAGGTACCCATGTGCTCAAGAATCTTGGTTCAATTTTATCCCAAGTACGCAAGAATTGAAACTCTTTTATCCATTGTAAAGATTTCCCCGTAAACAAAGTATGATAGCCATATTGTAACCTTCTTTCACTAACTTGATATTTTACTATTTTCAACCACTCTCTCACATAAATATAATTTTCTCCATTAAACATTTCCACTCTCACATCAATATCATTTTCTCCATTAAACTTTTCCAATGACATAGTTGATGCCCTAATGCAACTAGGGTTTTTTGATAATATATATCATGCCCTAATGCAAACTAGGGTTTTATGGAAATAAATATCTTCCCATTGAGTTGAAGCTAAAAATACACATAGAAAAATAGATCTGTAATTTTTCTTCTAAACAAAATAAAGTACAACTAGTTTGCTTACCCGAACTAAACAAATTTTATCTTTTGAAAAATTTGTAATTTGAAAATTCATCACTTCCCTTGTTCCAGATGGCTGAATTCATAAGGTTATATCTCCTTCAATATTATTTGGATCCCTTAATATGACCACTCATTTTAAATCTCTTCAAATTCTGCACAAACCGATCCAAGAAATGCCTGAATCGGATAAATTCTCGCAAAGATATGACTTTTGAAAGATGAGACATTTTTCTAGAAAAAAATCTACAAAATTCATCACTATCCTTGTTTTGGATGACTAACTTAAAAAGGTCTTATCTCCCTCAATAATACTTGTATTCCTTCATATGACCACTCATTTTAAGCTCTTCAAATTATACACAATATGATCTAAGAATAACTTGAATCAAATAAACTTGTGCAGAGATATGGCTCCTAAAAGATGAGACGTTTTTCCAAAAAAAAAACCCTAATTTTACAATTTCACACAAAAATCCTCACTTTGCCAAAATCATTGCTCTGATACCACTTGTTGCATAACTTTATTAACATTAACATAAACCATTCACCAATATGTAGAAATATCAAATAATTATCCACAATTACAATCCACAAATGAGAGAGAGATAGATAATATCCTTAAAGTAGGGCAACACCAATAATAATACTTAAGGAATAACTCCACAAGATCTCCCAAGGTGAGATACCACTTCGTGGGAACGATGATTACATAAGATTCTTCTTGAATGATATGAATGATTACAATAACAATTATCTCTTATTTATATGTCTATATTCTTATTCTACTTTGGGGAGACTACTACTAATATAATATTATATTAAAATACAATATAATATTATAATACAATCAACCTTGGGTTATGTGTGGCCCATGCCAACCCTTATACAATATAACAATATATCTCCAAATATCTATTCCTAGGTACCCTACCACATATCTAGTGGTTTTTTCTATATCCTTGGAGATTGTAGCGATTAGTATCCATGCAATTTGGTAAGATGAGTAAATCACCATAAGGACACTTGGCCATTTTCATAATCCAATATTTCATTCTTCAAAAATAAAATTACTTTTGGTACCTCACCTTTAGAGTGAGACTATGCCAAGACCAATTTGCTCAACAACTATCATTGATGTCCTTTTCCATGGGGTTCCCAACATGGATAACTTTCATCATTTCATTTGCAATTACACCAGTATTCGAGGATATAGGTCGAGTAAAGTGATTGAGCAACCATTTAGGAATTTAATGTGGGAATTAGCTACAATCATGAGTGGCCCCGAGGGCAATATTATTTTTATTTTTTTGCATTTTCATC
The DNA here is from genome assembly GCA_028583015.1 of Wollemia nobilis. Lineage (NCBI taxonomy): Eukaryota > Viridiplantae > Streptophyta > Pinopsida > Araucariales > Araucariaceae > Wollemia > Wollemia nobilis. The sequence continues at coordinate 8,976,328 of JAQPPZ010002937.1, read as the reverse complement.
ACTTTGAATTTCAATGATTCCAAAAGGTGCTTTCTTCAATAGTATGGAATCACCCCAAACTTGGGGCAACCAACGTTGATTTTTATTTCTCACAATGGGATACATTTGACATGATCATGGTATTTACACTTGGTATAAACCCCTTCTCTATTGGGGTAAAAAAAGATTCAATCACTTACATTTTACAACAACCCCCTTTCTCCATTGGAGTAAAAATAGATTTACATGATTCATATCATCCTTTTACAATATTCATATCATCTATATTTACATCATACATCTACATTTACACCATTTAGTTACATTTTTTATTGCACAAATATCTCAATTGGCTTGTGAGATTCATTCTTCACTCATTCACCAATTGAGGGGGTAAGCTACATATTCTAAATTCTTTTGTCTTTAAGATCATATTTGCATTCCAATGAAAGAAAGTTGCTTCTACATAAGGACAAACTAGGTGTCTTGTATTTCTGCATCACATTGTATTTCACGTAACATGGTACAAAAAGAGGCATATGTAGACACCAAAATCTAGTCACTTGTCATTCATCTATGTTTCCCAATCTCCATTGTCTATTATTTATATATATATACATATTTGTTTATATATATTTAAATATTAATAATTTATATATTATATTTAGATTTATTTGATATATATATGAGTTAATCCTAGCTCTCTGTCACATTTTAATCGTATCCATCCATCTGTCTTAATCCGTGCCACTTACCCAGATTTAATCTCCACCCTTTCTCATGTTATAATCTTGGCCACTCAAACTGTGTCATTGAAACCCTAACATGTCTAGGGGAATATTATAAAGGAGGAGTCATTTTGATGACTCGACCCCCTAAATACCCCAGGAATTCTAAGCACTCTAAGTTCTAATCTCTCCCAAGTAGTCTTTTAAATCCTTAAGAGATTTTTGAATCCTTAAGAGATTTTTAAATCAATCCTCGACTCCATCGTTGTTGTTTACATCCCTTCGCTTCTACCATTGTCCTTCCCATGTGAACCAAATATGGTTTTGTGTCATTTCCATCAATCCCTAGACTCTCACCAGAGCCAGTCATGTGCTCTATAGAGCCAGTTGAGCACTTTCCAGAGCCAACTTAGCATCTCTAGATATTTTTGGTTGTCCCCAAGCACCTGAAGGCATCTCACACACTAGATTTGTAGCCCTATAGCTCTCAGGTGCTATTAGGGTATCTTCATGATTATCACTGACATCATTTACATAAATATAAATAGAAATAGAAGGTTTATTGACAAGGTAATAGATATTTGCATTTATTTTTAAATTATTATGCTTTGTTTATAGTTTTATTAGAGTATCTAGGATTAGTTATTTTATTCTGAGGGTCTCACACAATGTATTCCTCATAAGTGTTACTAATATTTGTTATTGTTTACTATGTTCAGGTATAGGAATCATACATTTTGTTTCTATTGAAGCTAGGGTGGTCCTATCTAGGATACACAAGCCCACCCGCAACCTCATTGGGATCAAACAAGCATGAAGACACCAACCATTATTTTCAACTAGGGTTTTGGAGAACCCTAGTAATCTATAATTTTGTATCAACATAAGCATTGTAAAAACCCCACATTTGGGGTATATTTATTGTAACATGTGAGATCCACCCATAATAATAAAGAGTTTATATATTGTTTTCTGCAATAATTGTATTTTATGGTGCTTAATATTATTTTATATCATTATTGTATTGGTGTTTCTTGATTTATGATTTATATTATCTATTACTGTAAATTTTAAACTTGTATGCATGAGGACATGCATCTCCTTCAGTTTGGAGGAATGATGAGTACTAAAATTGTATATAATTTGTGCAGATTTTAATCTATATTTTATCTGTAAATTTATGTAAATGAATGTATTTAATTTATATTTTTATGATTTACAAGTGAATTTGATTTATAATATTAAAAATTATCTGTGCCTATATTTTACACAAAATATACAAGTTTTTGTATATTTTTGGTAGATGAACGTTGTAGGAGCTTTATAAGGAATGTTGCAGTAGAAACTAGACCAGTAGAAACATGGATGAACGCTATGGAAAGGTGCTACAAAATACATATACATAAAAGTGTTACAAAAAATACCTATAGAAAGATGCTATTGAAAGTACCTAATGAAAAGGTCTACAAAAAGAAGTTGACCAAATAAGTCATCTAATGTGCTAGCATGCCAATTTTGATGACAGTATAATAGTGACATGGGTCTCATAGTCAGGATGATCATTTGGAACATTGGCATTATACACGAGACTTGATATTTATTAATTCATTTTATGATTTATTATTAAAGTTATAAAAGTTGTTAAATTGTTAAGTTGATTAGATATGGATGTAAGCTTATTTTCTCTCTTATGCAAGAAGAGGACAAACAATTGTATTATTGTGTAATCAAATTATTTAATTTTAGTCAAGTTTAGTTTTTTTATTATGTTAGTTTGAAGGTTTGATACTTGGACAATCCCTATTGTAATAATTCCAAGGGTAGTTGTTAGCATGTCTTAAATTTAGAATATCTTTGTTATGAAATATTAGTATTCAAATATTCAAATATTTGAAATGTAACAGATGGTAGAAGAGAATTTTATTGTAAATATCTAAGTGACATTATAAAAATACAATGTAGAGACCTTTGAAAAGGTCTACAGTCTGCTAATTTTTTATGTCTACATTTTACATGTTTGAAGAAGTATGTCCAAGATTTTGTACGATTGAAGTTTATCAATAAAGCAATATTTTCTTCCATGATTTCAGCAATGGTATTTTGTATATTTGCATGATTTATTTACTTTTGTAACCTTTACTTCCATGATTTCAGCATTGGTATTTCCTGCGTTCATGAATTAATATAGTTTTAGTGGTTTTAATGAATATTATTTATTGAAAGTAAATTAGCTTAATATGAGAAGAGAATTACATTTTCTTCTATGAGGTAGGGCCCACTATTTGTCTTTCTATCTCTTGAAATAGAGTAGAATTAGTAGAATTAGTATTAGAATTTAAGATAATTTATTATAAAATAAATCAACTAGTTAAATCATAAATGCATTATTATATTGCATGTGGATGCACAACATAGAAATAATCGACATCATAATTGCACTTTTAATATCCTATTTTATTTCATTTTATTTTCTATAAATTTTATTTCCTAAAATAGAAACTAAGAAAACAAAATGAAGTCAAACATTAATGATTACAGAATAATCTATATTAGATTTACTGTTCTTTAAACCATTTAACCTAGATTGATAAATTTAATGTATGAGATACAACTCGATAGTTGTCTAAGTGAATTCCACTCTCTAATTATCAACATTATTCTCATCATGGAATAATGTCAAGAAACCAACCATGAGTTGCCTTTAAATAAAAACTCTTTGTAAATAGTCTTAAGGTAAAACACTACTAAACAAAGCATGAGACCATTTATCGTTTTCACTGACAACACACTCAAACTAGTTACTTAGGGGTTCTTTAGATACTCCTTATAATAAGTTTTAGGACAAAATTTGACCCATGTATTTCTTTTATTAAGCATCTTGGACTTGCACTGGATCCTACAAGAGGTTATTAGCTTAATGTGGGCAATTATTAAGCACCAAAATTAGGTTTTGAATAGGAAATAGATGCCCACAAGATAACTAAAACTTCTATAGTGGAACATGGCCCTACAAAGATTCTTTGATACCCATTGTTAATAACCTCCATCAATATAATTCAATACTAACTTATAGAAATATTATGCACCTTTACATCTTAATGAGTATAAAAGGATTTACAATATAGTTCAAACCCTTGAGCCAGGGCACCACTATACAACAATCCTTATTGAGGAAGCCATTGCTTACTATATCATAATATGAAATACAAATACCTACAATATTCTTCTCTCCCCCTATAATAGTCTCTCACATTATATAATACTCAACTATCTATCGTTACTACTTACCCACACAAGTAGGATACATATATTTATTATAATATTAGGTATAATATTATATTATTAAGTATCTATCTTGGGTACTTAACACTCTTTGCAACCTCCTATAAGGTATAATAACTAATCTAATAATGCAATATAACTAAAATATAGTGTTCTAAATATGTTTATAAAATATTGGATTCTAAACAAGTTTTAGAATACCTTGATTATTACAATTTAGTATTTCTTGTGGTTTATATGGAATGTTTATCCTTAGAAAAATGAAATTAACCATATTCTATCATAGAAAAATACTTTAAAGTTCAATATTCTACCTTTATGAAAGATCAAGAAATGACATTTTATTTCTTACTTCATCAATATATAAAACTAAATCCCATAAATAAAATATATCAAAAAGTAAATATCCTATCATCTATGGATCCTTGAAATATTGTATTCATGAATTTTATTAAGAAAACAAATTATTATTCTTGTACTCTAGATTGTATTAAGTAGTGGCATAAATATACCTATGTACTTGCTTTACTACCTTCTAGTGACTCATTTATGACTTTTGCATGAACCATGAAAGATAGTTGATAGTATAATGGATATCTAGTCTAATATAAGCTAGATAAATAAGACTTATATCAATTATCAATACAAAGTCACATCTATTTGTCATGAAGGATCATTTGAGAAACTTAGAACACTATCTCCATGGGATTATACATTGGATGAAATAATCTTTCACCTAAAACTTCTCGAGCAATGTTTTGACATACATCATCTAAGTAATGAAAATATAATAATTTTTTTAACATGGATCCAAGGAAAGACAATAATGCATGATCCCAAGATCTATCATTTTAAATGACATATTGATACCATTCTTGGTCCTCTTAAATATCCTCTTTAAACTACTTATGATTAATAAGTTATTAATATATACAATTATGATTACAACTTTCTTCACTTATTTTTTTGATGTATAGTTTATATCATTTAGGAAAGTAAATGATAAGTTGTAGAAGAGGCTACAATGAAGTCTATGTTGAACAAAATACTCACAAATTTGAATAGATCATGTTTTGGGAGTTAATTTCAATATATAGAGAGATATGGTAAGTCAATATATCTAATATATCTTCCTCTCCTATTGAGGTATGAAAAATCCCTCTAATTGTGTGATGGGGGTCCAAAAATTGCTAGCCCCAAACTCTCAAAGCTCACATTCATTAAATCAGAATAAGATTATAGAAATGGCAGACTCTGCCAAATAAACCCCTTTATCCCGAAAGGTAGTTTAACATTACTCTATTCTATTACAAAATCTTCTGCCCTGGAAGAAAATAGTCTAATAGGTCCATAATGGCCTCTTCATTTCACGCTACAACTTTGTCTCCGCAATTTCTTGACTACAACTTTGTCTCTACTATCTTTCCAACCCTGGAAGAAAATGGCTCAAACAGGTTCAGAATGGCCCTCTTGCCTTCACGTCTGTAACTCTATCTCAGCAGTTTCCAACACTTATGCATGCCTTCGCTTCCCTCTTTTATAATCTCTGGCGTGATGCTTCGTTTCCCTTTTTTGACAATTCGTTTCATTTCTCGTGCCTTTTCATTGGCTTGGGTTTAAAAATGTCTTCCTTTATGACTCTTGATCTTTGTCTACTTTCACTACACCTTGGTGCCACATGCTTGTCCAGTGCTGCCACTGTAGACTTTGTCCACCTATCAAACCATGATGACGTTCAAAATACCTATCGCTTGATAATTTACTTTGTAACGTCCCCTGTAACTGCCTGCCATTTCTTATCTTTTGTTTGGTCGTGAAAATGTGACATGTCATGATATCGCAACACCTTTGGCTTTTCTACCTTCCTGTCCTCTTTGAGTTGCAAAAATGTGACATATCGTGATATCATGACACTTATGGTTTCTCTACCTTCCTGTCTTGTTCGGGTCACAAAAATGCAACATGTCATGATATCATGACACTTCTAGTTTCTCTGCCTTCCTGTCCTGTTTGGGTCACAAAAATGTGACATGTCACGATATCATGACACTTTTTCTCTCCTACGCCTCCTCTCGTCTTTTCTTCGTGATAATGCGACATGTCAAAATATCATGACACTTTTTCTACCTTGAGCCTTCTATCGTCCTTTGGTCGCGAAAATGTGACATGTCATGATATCGCGACATCTTTCCTCCTTTGCACCTTCCCTCGTCCTTTGGTCACGATAATGCGACATTTCATGATATCGTGACATTTTTCTCTCTTGCGCCTTCTCCCGTCTTCTGGTCACGAAAATGCGACATGTTGTGATATCGTGACATTTTCCTCTCTTGTGCCTTCTCTCGTCTTTTGCTCACGAAAATGCGATATGTCGCGATATCGTGACATTTTTCTCTCTTGTGTCTTCTCTCGTTGTCTGGTAAAAAAAATGCGACATGTCACGATTTCATGACATCTTTCCTTTTTGGATCTTTTTTCTCCTTTTCGATCGCTAAAATGCGACATGTCATGATATTGCGACATCTTTCCTTTCTACCTCCTCCTCGTCTCTCGGGTCACAAAATTGTGACAACTTGGCTCTCTACCTTCTTCCTCTATTTTGGGTCACGATATCGCGACAGTTTCCTTCCTTGCTTTCTTTCTGCTCCTTCGATCGTGATTTTGCGACATGTCACGAAATCGTGACATTTTCTTCTCTGGCCTTTCCTGTCTTCTTTCGGTCATGATTTCACGACATGTCATGAAATCATGACATATTTTGGTCCGCGCCTTCTCTCTCCTTCCTAAGTCACTAAAATGTGACATGTCGTGATACTGCAACACTTTTCTCTGTTGCGCCTTTTCTCGTCTCCTGGTCGCGAAACTGCGACATGTCGCGATATCATGACACTTTTCCCTCTCGACCCTTCTCTCATATTTTGGTTGTGATTATGCGACATGTCGCGATATCGCGACACTTTTATCTCTTCTCTTCATCTTCTCTTTTAGTCGCGATAATGCGACATGTCGCGATATCGTGACATTTTTCTCTCTTATAGCTTCTCTCATTTTTTGGTCGCAAAAATGCGACGTGTCGCGATATCACGACACTTTTCTTTCTCGAGCCTTCTCTCGGATTTTGGTCATGATTTTGCGACATGTTGTGAAATCGTGACATATTTTCTTCTCGGTCGACATGTCACAATATCGCGACATCTTTTCTACTTTGCTGTATTTTACCTTCTGTTGGATGCTTCTGCATCAGACAACCGAGGTGGATTGAGAAGTGACCTTCACTTATGTTCTATTCTGTCACCTTCTTTTTAGCAAAATCTGGATCTATAGGGTACCAACCCTTAAGTTCTTCAAATCCCACAACTTCCACTCTCATTGTTGTCAGCAAACTCTGTTCATCCATATCCTTCAATGGCTTCAACTTGTGGCGCACTCCACCTTTTGTCAGAGAGTAAGAATTCGCATGCCCATCATGTACCACACATCTATCAAATTGCCATGGCCTCCCTAGTAACAAATGGCAAGCATCCATAGGCAAAACATCACACAGAACCTCATCTTGATAAGTTCCAATATGAAATTCAACTAAACACTACTCATTGACTAATACTCTATGATCTTTCTGCAACCATGCAATCCGATATGGATGCGGGTGCGTCCTCTTCTCAAATTTCAACTTATCAACCATTTCTCCTAAAACCAAATTATCTGTGCTACCATTATCTATGATAACATTACAGACTTTTCCTGAACATTTGCACCTTGTGCAGAACAGGCTCTTCTTCTGGTCTGGTCCTTTCTCTTCACTCAACAAGGTTCTCCTTGTGACCATAGCTTCTCTTCTCTCTCTTCTCACAAATATTAACCATCGATCCTAGTGTAAATTACCTCACATCTAACGATCTATTGACACACTCAAGAACTCTCGGTCTTCCATAGATCATGGTGCAACTACCTCACTTTTAGCGATCTGTTGACACACTTAGGAACTCCTGCTCTGATACCACTTGATGGGGGTCCAAAAATTGCTAGACCCAAACTCTCAAAGCTCACATTCATTAAATCAGAATAAGATTACAGAAATGGTAGACTCTGCCAAATAAACCCCTTTATCCCAAAAGGTAGTTTAACATTACTCTATTCTATTACAACATCTTTCGCCCTAGAATAAAATAGTCTAACAGGTCTAGAATGGCCTCTTCATTTCATGTTGCAACTTTGTATCCATAGTTTCTTGACTGCAACTCTGTCTCTGCTGTCTTTTTGACCCTAGAAGAAAACGGCTCAAACAGGTTCAGAATGGCCCTCTTGCCTTCACGTCTGCAACTTTGTCTCAGTAGTTTCCAACCCTTCTACATGCCTTCGCTTCCCTCTTTTATAATCTCTGGCGTGACGCTCCGTTTCCATTTTTTGATGCTTCATTTCATTTCTTGTGCCACTTCATTGGCTTGGATTTTGAAACATCTTCCTTTCCGACTCTTGATCTTCGTTTGCTTTCACTACACCTTGGTGCCATGTGCTCGTCCAGTGTTGCCATTGTAGATTCTATCCGCCTATCAACCCATGATGACGTTCGAAATACCCATCACTCGATAATTTACTCTATAACGGCCCTTGTAACCGCCTGTCGTTTCTTATCTTTCGTTTGGTCACGAAAATGTGACATGTCGCGATATCATGACACCTTTGGATTTTTTGCATTCCTGTCCTCTTCGAGTCACAAAAATGCGACATGTCACGATATCGTGACACTTCTGGTTTCTCTGCCTTCCTGTCCTGTTTGGGTCATGAAAATGCGACATGTCGCGATATCGTGACCTTCTGGTTTCTCTGCCTTCTTGTCCTGTTTGGGTCACAAAAATACAACATGTCGTGATATCGTGACACTTTTTCTCTCCTACGCCTCCTCTCATATTTTCATCGTGATAATGCAACATGTCGCGATATCGTGACACTTTTTCTCCCTTGTGCCTTCTCTCGTCCTTTGGTCGTGAAAATGTGACATGTCACGATATCGCGACATCTTTCCTCCTTTGCGCCTTCTCTCGTCCTTTGGTTGTGAAAATGTGACATGTCACGATATCACGACATCTTTCCTCCTTTGCATCTTCCATCATCCTTTGGTTGCGATAATGCGACATGTCACGATATCGCGACATTTTTCTCTCTTGTGCCTTCTTCCGTCTTCTAGTCGCAAAAATGCGACATGTTGCGATATCGCGACATTTTCCTCTCTTGTGCCTTCTCTCGTCTTTTGCTCATGAAAATGCGACATGTCACGATATCATGACATTTTCCTCTCTTGTGCCTTCTCTCGTTGTCTGGTCACGAAAATCACGACATCTTTCCTTTTCGGCTCTTCTTTCTCCTTTTTGGTCACGAAAATGCGACATGTCGCGATATCGCGACATATTTCCTTTCTTCCTCCTCCTCGCCTCTCGAGTCACAAAATCATGACAACTTGGCTCTCTGTCTTCTTCCTCTATTTTGGGTCGCAATATCGTGACAGTTTCCTTCATTGCTTTCTTTTTGCTCCTTCGGTCGCGATTTCGTGGCATGTCGCGAAATCGCGACATTTTTTTCTCTGGCCTTTCCTGTCTTCTTTCGGTTGTGATTTCGCGACATGTCATGAAATCGTGACATTTTTTTGCTCTGTGCCTTATCTCTCCTTCCTGAGTTGTGAAAACATGACATGTCACGATATCGCGACACTTTTCTCTGTTGCACCTTTTCTCGTCTTTTGGTCGCGAAACTGTGACATGTCGCGATATCGTGACACTTTTCCCTCTTGAGCCTTCTCTCAAATTTTGGTCGTGATTACGCGACATGTCGCGATATCGTGACACTTTTCTCTCTTGCTCTTCCTCTTCTCTTTTAGTCACGATAATGTGACATGTCATGATATCGCAACATTTTTCTCTCTTATAGCTTCTCTCATTTTCTGGTCGCAAAAATGTGATGTGTTGCGATATCACGACACTTTTTTTTCTCGAGCCTTCTCTCGGCTTTTGGTCACAATTTTGCGACATGTCACGAAATCACGACATATTTTCTTCTCGACTGACATGTCGCGATATCGCGACATTTTCTCTACTTTGCTGTATTTTGCCTTCTATTGGATGCTTCTGCATCATTGTGTCATGTAGGCTTATTTTTGACATATCCATTGAATAAACCACTCTTCAAATCTATTTAGTGTAACTACTAGCCAAATTATGTTTCTATTGAAGATACCATCCAAATGGTTTTGATATTGATTATAATAGCAAAAATCTCATTGCAATCAATATCTTCCTTTTGTGGATAATCCTTTACAAAAATTTTCGCTTTGTATTTGTCAATATTGTCAACTATTTTATATTTGATTCTGAAAACCCACTTGAAACTAATGATTTTCTTATTTTATGGAATATCAATAAGATGACATATCTTGTTATTCATCAAAGTATGATACTCGATATCTATAAAAGCATACAAGTTGACTTATTACATTCAATATTTATTTTATATGTTCCTGCATTTATATACTTATTGGGAAACTAATAAATAATAACTAAAATTTCTTGATCAAGTTATTTTTTTCTTTATACTTGTCAAAAAAAATGCTCGATCAAACTAATTTATAAATGGATAATATGCTCAATTTATGGTTAGTCATACTTTTTCAACATTATACTAATTCTATAATTATAATTTATAAATTAAATCTTATCTTTTATTTAGCTCTAAATAAATTTAATTAGATTGAAATATTTTTTAATAAGAGAATTCAATTATATTGTTCTAAACAAATATTAATTAATAATACTTAATCATTAATCATAGATCAAATACGTAAATTTAAAACCTAAGTAATAAATTTAGTATATACATTCAATAAACTAAATATAAATATAATATCCTATAGGTGTAGTAAGGAAAGAATGACAATCATATAATATTTGATATAAAAATAAAATTGGTTACCATATAGTTGTCAAAGGAAACAATGATTTGTTATTTTCCTTTGTTAAAAAGGTACATAATTTTTTTTAATAAAATATTTATAAAAAAATAGAACAAAAAATTTATGAACACTTATTTTTTTTACATGGTGGAATGACTAGTTCTCACCAATTCAGATTGGTTGTCCGAATTTTTTATGATTTTCATTGTATTTTACACTATCCACCCCAAAAGCCACCACACAAATCTTCATGTAGTTTACCTCTATAACCACCATGTCACAATCATTTTAAACCTTTAACATTGGTGAAAGCACCAGGAAAGGGACAAACATTCAATTTGGTGAGGCTTGAGATTTAAACCTTGGACCTTCACACCCCTTATAGGATTTGAAGGAATTAATTGGTCTACACCTCAGAAATTATGAACACTTATTCTTAAATATAATATTTTTTTAATTTTCTATTTTATTTTTAAGGAGAGTTAGTTACAATCACACTATTTTTAGTAATTTTCAAGCACAGGGTTCAAATGATAATGACTGCTTCCACCAAATCTATTCCACCTCATTGTTTTTGACCTAACGTTGGGGGACCATTGGTCACTCAAAATTATCGTCAATCTGATGCACACTTAGAGGGTTCAAATTAGACTACTGCCTTTGCAAATATGCTGCCTCCAAAGTTTGAACTTGGGTGTCTTCTTGGTAAGTGTATATTAACAAGCAACTCCCAATCCATCTAATCCTTGGAGACTTTATTATTTAATATAAATCAAAAGTTAATATAGAAAATAATTTTTAATAAAATGTAATTCATATATAATATTAATTTTTTGAAAACTATAAATTAATCAAATTCAACTAATAACTTGCTAAAAAGTTTGCTAAATTCTGCAATCTATATAATCAGAAAAAATCATGGATCTAACAATACATTAGATTTATCTTTTACTACTTTGCTCTTTTTTTTTCATTTTCTTTTACTTTTATTACATCAAATGACTTAATTACCTATGTTATAAATTTCCTTGGCTCTATGGCAATTTCATGGTTCTTGTATTTATCAATAATAAATAATATAAATAAATAATTTTATATTCATATAATATGTTAGTATTAAAGTTTTTAATATTTTTCAAAAACATATATTTTAAATATGTATATTATAAAAGGATAATTCAAATTATTTTCTTTTGCATTACATATGTTAAATATAAACATAAAAGGGATGGAAGTAGTATACTAACTAGTTTCGCCAAAGTGTTTACCAGTTTGACTAGTTTCGCCAAAGTGTTTACCAGTTTGAGGTTGGTTTTTCCAGTGTCGAATCCCTCTAGTCCTCCTACAATCAAAGTAAAAATTTAAAGAGGCGGATTATTTCCCTATTAAAAAAAGTTATCTACTAATTGTTTTCCAACTTGAGGTCGATGAATCCTCTAGATCCTCCTCATTAGAGTAAATACATACCAAGATCACATGTAAAAAACCCATATTTATTAAGAAATACATATAAACTATATGCACTAAAATGAAATAGAAACAAGATTCAAGATATGGACAAAGCAAAGGGAGACAACATGTTGATAGTAGATCTAGATTTGGGTAAAGATTCAACTGGTTCTAAGGCTCACATCCAAAGAGACCCAACCACAACAAAAATTCTTGAGGGGAAGGAGACTAAGGATTTACCTCCAAAAATAAATTTTAAAGAAGCAATCCATGGAGGGCCACCTCAAACAAGAGGGAAAAACAATCAACGATTGCCAAGGAAACCACTGAGGATGCCAAAGGTTGATTCAAGGAAAACAAAGATGGGTTTCATGAAAGCAACTAATGGATCCCCATTAGTGAAGTTGGAAATAGAGGATATCCAATAAGTAATAGATGCTATGGAGAGGAGAGAGATAATTTGTTGATTCATGGGATTTCGATCGATTCTTGCTACTTTAAGCAATGGGTTACCAAAAAATGCAGTACTAAAGGTGAATTCTAAATCTATGCTTACCTTGATGGCTACTTCCTTATTATGTTTTCTACTAAAGAAGATAGAGAAGACATTTTTCAAGAGGAACAATTGTTTTTGGTAGGGTAGGGCTCTTTATGAAGCCTTGACATACCAAGTTCAAAGTTGAGGAAGAAATGCCATCAACTGCCCCTGTTTAGGTTTGTTTATTTGGTCTTCCAGTATAATACTAGAACCCAAATTTATTAGAAACAATTAGGAATTATTTAGGAGTTTTTATGATGATTTACGATAGCACTCAAAATTTATATCATATGATCTATGCAAGGATTTTTTTTCTGATTGATTTTGACAAACCATTTCCAGGGAATATCACTTTACAATATGGAGAAGAAATATGGGAGCAAATAGTAGATTATAAAAATATTCCATTTAGATGTAGAATCTGTCATGAATATGGTCATCTAGCCAAATATTATCCATATAAGATACCTAACAAAGAGAAAGAGGATGGGGACTTAATAGAGTTTCAAATCCTTAAAAAAAAACACAAAGAAAAAATAACAAAAAAAGAGAAAACAATAATTTTACCTAACACATTTGAAATTCTCTCCACAGATAAGCAAGCAGATGACGAGGATGATAAAATGGAAATAGTAATTATGGAAACATAGTTTTATAAAGAGAGGTAACATGAAGGATTGCATGATGACAAATCACTAAAATATCTTACCTTAATTATGAGAAATAACAACCAGGGAGAGCCATCATAGCCATCATTAAATTATAAAAAATGAACAATGTAGAAAATCAGCCCAAGTGCAAAATTAATGGATAGATTCTAACTACAATGAAAATGTATAGACACCAAAATAGCACCAATCTGATTATGTGACAACAAGCGTTGATCGCATTGACACAAACAGCCCCCAGGGCAGCCCCTAGAGGTTAAACAGTGGTCCTAACCACTCCCAAAAGCACTTTGGAAGGTCAAAGGTCAATTTGACACCTTTTTTGCACCTTGCTCTTTGCTCGTCCCACCTTGGGATGAATACAAACTGGCATTCATCCCACCTAGGGATGAATAGCATCATTCACCCCAGGGTGAGGCGAATAGAAGGTTTGACTGGCAAAAAAAGTCAAACCTCGGCAACTCCGCCAGTTAACTAAGGCTTCAGGCCATGCAATTGCAAGGAATAGCTTTTATTCAAGAAGAGAGACTTCAGTCATGCATGTATTTATTTTAGAGACCTCATGCAAGGAGATTCTAAATCAGGGAACTATTTTTTCTTTGAAAATAGGATAGTTAACTCAAGTAGCGCCCTCACATGCGCAATTTAAACAAGGAGACCCTAAGGTCTATAAATTGGGAAGTTTTCCCACCCAAAAAAAAATAACAGAGAAGGATCATTTGAGCAACGAAGTGCTGCCAATTTACATACCTACTTGTGATTTGTGGTTTCACATCCTTAATATCTCATTTGAAATGGAGGTTATTGGGTGACTATTGGAAGCACAAATCCTGACCTAAAACCCAATTTTTGGCCACAATATCCCAATAAATTTGTCGACAACACCCTATAAAGAGTTTTAGACCCATCCCAAGTGGATTGGTGCTGAAACAGTGTCCCAAACAGTGAGCATCCTACCCTCGGGCGCTCCCCAAACTGTCACAGTCCTATTCGCCCCACCCCAGGATGATTAGAAATATGTGATATATTTCTTTAGTTTTTATTTTGCATTTTATTCTAGATATGCTAAATAGGTTAAATTTCAAATTTCATTTCATTCTGAGCAGTTTTGACTAGGTTTTTGTCATTTCCCGGCTTTACTAACTTGCAGATGGCACCAACAAAATTTGGGTTATAGAGGTAAAATTGGAGAAATAAGACCTTCTGGGTCTTCCCAAAATACTATCAATTAGCTAAACCCAAGTTTTAAGGTCATTTGGAGCTTCTGGGGCATGACATTGAAGAGGGTGCTTTTTGACAGGTTATTGCAGGTCTATTCGTCCCACCCTGGAGCGAATACAAATATGTGAGGAATTTCCCAACTGTTCTTTTTATAGAGGTTTTATGATAACATATTTATGCTAATATTAAATTTTCAGGTCAATCCAAGGTCATTTGATTATCGATTTAATATTTTCATGCATATACTGACAGTAGGCATTGGGAAATACATGCTTTATTCTATCTGCAGGTGCTACTAATATTTTCTATTTTTTTGAACGTAGGTTTTTGACATCAGAAGAGCAGGAAGGAGTGAAAAATCATACACACAAGTGGAAGTGATGTTTTGGTCTGCCCATATTCCATGTGGGAACGTGGAAGAAGGATTGTTGTTTATAGATGCGATAAGAAACTTATTTGACGCTCCTATTCCCTAAAAAGGAAGGAGACGTATTGTAACACAAATATGAAAAGCATATCAATAAAAAGGGTTGTATTTTATATTGATTTTATCTTGTTTCAATTCATCTATGCTCTTTCTTTTTATGCACTTTGCAATACATAGGCTATAAGCGTTAAGTTGGATTTTAAAAGCATTCATTTTGGCACTTTCCTTTTTGTTTCCGTATCCTCGTGCTTTCAATGGTGATCACGGTGGGACCTGTGTCCCTTGATTTTTAAGATTAAAATTTTGATTAAAGTTTCTGGTTTTGTTGCTTATAGGTACCAATTTTTCAAACGCTATACTGTTTCAGGCAGAAATTCAGAGACATCCGACTTAGGCAGAGAAGAGGTAGGGGTTTTAAACACCCTCTATCAATTTTTTGTTTTCTATTTTCTATTATCTGATTTTTCCTTGCATAAGAGAGTTTAGAGGCTTGCTTGTTTCAATTTTGCAACTTAAAAAGAACCCTACACACCACGTGGTATTTTAAACACAAGGAGTTGGTCGTAAAACCCTAACCCTTGAGCAAGACCAACGGTGGATTTCATCATCACCTTGGCTTGAGATATTGCATCCATAACCTCGATCGCGACTATTGCTAGACGTAAATCCTGACGAAAGCTGACCAAGTGTAGCTTGGGGTGATTCTTAGTGCATGAGGATAAGTCTTCTATGGTAGGTGTCATAAACAGAGCAATTCCCCTTTCGTACCGCCTATGTTCCACGTATCATCTGCTCTCACATACCTATAGTCTCCCTCACGTAAGGGCGGGTATATAGAGAGGTTGGTATATCGATACAGTAATGGTATATTGAAGGGGCAACCATTTTGGGAGTCATAAGAGCCTTCATAATTGTATTTATATGGTTTTTACAAAAAGTTTTCAAAAACAAACAAACAAAACACACTAAACCAAATTTAGGGCACACTTTAATCTGTAAAAAAGATAATCATTGCTTGTGTGTGTGTGATATTTTTTGTTTAGTGTAGCAAAAAAAAAAATCATAAAAAAAGAAAAATCCAAAAAATAATCTACACATCTTTAGGTAAGCATCACCATGGTGTACACCTGTAGCTGAGCCCGATCACAGGCAGAAGCTGCAGAGAGTGCACCAAGGGGCACAAGTCGCCTCTGGTATAGTATTGAGGACTTGGTCATCCTTCCTTGGCGATAGGATCCAAAAGTTAGTCTGCACCATGCCGTTACAGAATAAGACTATAGAGGCACCCCTTTGAGGGTCACACCCACTCAACATAGAGACACCTCCTTCATGGGTACCTCCACTCAGCAAAGATCCTTTCAAGAGGAAAACCTACATGTAGCACTCAACCTAGATATGAGTCCCCCCTTGGAAACTCGTTATGGGTGGCCTAGTGATGAAGTTCTTGAACAACATAGGGTCCACAAGGAGGAACCATATGATTTTTTTACTCTTGATTTACCAATGATTATTGTTAGAAACACTAGACCATATCCAAAGTATCAGGCTTTCCAGATAGGGCAAGACAATTATGCCTGCACCTTTTATGCATATAACATAGAGTGTGAGGAAGACCATTATTTTCCTCAAGAGCGATACACAACATGGGAATGATGCACATCCACACCCGCTATGTATCAGGATCACTCATTGAGGCCAAAGCCTCAAGTGAATGCTGCTAACCTCGATAGAGGGAAGCAGCCCATAAGGGTCTCAGATTACCATGACCAAGAAATACATGTAGGAGAGGCATCTAGGCCTCCTAAACAAGAAACGATGGAACAAATTGACTTAGAATTTTCCAAACATGTTGCCCTCCAAGCACAGATTACGCAACTCAAGCAAGATCAACAAAAATTAGAACATTTGTGTCACCTTTACCAAGAGCGTATTCTGCGTCAGACAGCTGAATTGCTTCACAACAATGTGCCTGAGAAGGTCCCAGCACCTCGTGCACATAAATCTAAGATGTATGAGAGGCACAACCCCTTAGTGCGAGACAGGTCTCTGCGACCTCATCAAGCACTGCCCCTAAGACCTCCTAGACCTGAGCGGGAGGCCACTCCTAGAAACTACGATGGGCACCCTTTGTGGGCACCCATCAATGTTTATAGGCCTAGGCCAGACACTCCTCAAGAAGCTTATGAGGACTATGAACAAAAAGAAGAGCGGGCTGAAATGCCCTATCAAGTCAGAAGGGGTGTTACCCAGCTATCCCTCCAAAGGCCTCAAGTTCCCCACAACCCACAATGAGAGTAAACCAAGGAGGAGGATATTAAGTCCTTCGATGCATATAAAGCATTGCTAGAGCGCTTAGAGACTATGGAGCTCAAGACTTCTGGCCCCAAAGGCCTACTTTATGCTAACTCCATAGTCATCATGTGCATTCGTCAGTGCTAGCACCTCCATACCCTAAACACTTTAAATTTCCTTAGTTGGCACTCTTTAGAGGGGAGGAAGATGCCCAAGAGCATGTGACTCGATTCCTAAGCCAATGCTTTGGCATTCAGGATAATGATGCTTTGTTATTAAGAACATTTATAGCCACATTCGCAGGCCTTGCCTCGGACTGGTTCACCCAATTACCAAAGCACAACATCTGTAACTTGGATCAACTAGTGGACGTGTTCCTAGAATTTTTTGCCTTCAACATAAATAAAAATGCATCACTAAGCGACCTAGCTAGCCTCAAGTAGTATGAGGAGGAATCTATGGTGGAATATGAGAACCGGTGGAGGACGTTGCTTTCAAAGCTACCCTATCTCCCTCCTATGCCCGACTTGACCCAAATGTTCGCAAAGAGCTATTTGTGATCTATCTCTGTGCTATTGCAGCTATAGCAATATGCCACTTTAGAAGAAGCTTTGGTGCAAGCCATAATCATTAAAGATATCAAGATACAGGATGGTGAAATTGCCAAGCCTAAGAAAAAAGAATGGAACAAGAGCACTAAAATAGGGACTACGCAACAAAATCCCACCGTGGTCAATCAAGTTGCTATCAACACCCCTAAGCTTTCCCAAGAAACACAGCCTCAGAAGGCTAACTATCAGGCAGTGCCTCCAAACAATTATGATAGAGAAAAACAAAGGCAGGAACAAAATTAGTAGCGTCGCCCTAGGTGACAATTTACACCTTACACAGAGTCTAGGGATTCCTTGTTTGACTGCTTGTTAGCGGCGAATTTGATTAATCTTCCAGAGATTCAAACCATAGATCCTAATGCGCCAAAGACTAAGGGGTATAGAGAGGATTTGTACTGTATGTTCCATATACGAAATGGACATGACCTAACACCTATTGGAAGTTCAAAGGTTTGGTGCAAGACCTCATTGAAAATAATACATTGGCAGTGGATAACCCCATAGCGCCCAACAACCAACAAATGGGAATTTTTAGAGACCCTTTTCCCACACATGATGCACAAGCAAAACCTCTTCATGTCAATGAGGTGCAATAGAATTGCCCCATGGAGGAGTATGTAGGGATGATAAGCATAGTGACAAGGAACAAGAGATACCCAGGAGTTGCCCTCGTGATAGCCACAAGAGAAGTTCCATCAACGTCACAACCTCAACCAAACCCTACATAGCTTCCCCCGCCTAGACCAGTGGCCACGATTTGAACTAGACTTACTCAAAGTCTAAGGATCATGTCGGCTAGGCTCTCCATATACGAGCTTATTCAACAATTAGCGCCCCATCGAGAGGCTCTCATGGAGATATTAAAGGCAATTGAGCTGCATCTCCACGAAGAAAATTCTTTCAACAACTTCATGGGCCATGTGAAACAATGTATAGAACCAGTCATCACCTTTAGAGAAGATGAATTAAAATTGGTGGTTGGTGATGTGGCAGATCCACCCTTGCACATTATTGCATGGGTCAATGGGATTCCATATAAGTGGGTGTTGGTAGACACTGGTTCTTCTAGTAACATTATTACAACCGCAACACTAAAACATTTGAAGTTGTCGGCCTCTCATATCGTATCTTCCACATATACTCTTTGAGCATTCAATGATGCGATATGCTCGACAGTTGGCAAAATTGTCCTACCCATACAAGTGGGACAAAATACCATTCATACATTGTGCCACATATTAGAAGGTGAGATGGCCTACAATATCTTGTTGGGGTGACCTTGGATCCAGGACATGAAGTGTGTCCCTTCAGTTGCTCATCAATGCTTGAAGTATACATTTAAAGGACAGGTACATGTAGTCCCCGTAGATTTAGAGCCTTTCAAAAACTATAATTTAGTGCAACTAATGCCGCAGTCGACCCTTTCATCAACGCATGTGGATTGTTAGTTAAATCCATCTAAATGAGGTCTGATTACACAGGAATATCCATTACCAAGGCAATCAAATTCCTAGGCGGGTCCATATTCTTCATATGGTCCTACCACAACGACGCCACCTACGGTTACCACACCAAAGGACAAGGGAAAGAAACCCTTGGAAGAGGAACCACCTTTAGTCTCTAACATCTCAACAAAAGAGAAGACTTGTAGAATGGAAGTTGAGATGCCTAGTTCACCCCACATGGAGTGGACTCAGGGAGAACTTCCATTCACTCCCCCTAAAATTCCAACGATCATAGTTGAGATGGCCAACATAGGATTGGGGGAGTATCTAGTGCAAAACATTATAGAAATGCCTACACTTGAGTCCATGCAGTACATGGGGAGACCTAGACTCCCCATCGGCTTTGTGGTTCCTCTAGGCTACCCACACAATCAAAAAAACTTTATTTATGGGGGCCTAGATAATGGCGTTGAACCTTCCCTACAAGAAGAGGAAGATGAAGAGCCCTTTGTTGAGGATGTCAATTATCTGTATAACCTAGACTTCGCATTGAGATATCTTAGCCAATGCAATTGGCATGGATATGGGTTGGGCAAGTATGAGCAAGGAGTGCATGTTTTGTGCCAACCAAGATACCAAATGCCTTATGACAAGTCAGGAGTAGGGTTTAATCACTCCTTGCCCCTAGACATCTTGGTCAAAAATATGCAAGGCCTGGGGATAGACAACAAGGATGGGTTGGCGTTAGATCCATACGCCAATCCAAACATAACTTAGACATTGGGGGATTATTTCCCATTACAAACAAGCAACCTTGTTGACCTTAACAACCCTTTCCCTTCGGTCGAAAAGGGCAACAATTCAAGGACTCATCCCCAATAAGGATATGGACAAGACCAAGAAGGGTCTTCGAATGATGAGTTGGAGTACAAGGTAGCACCTTGGGATCCTCTTTAGTCGAATAACAATCATTTCCAAATGCTTCCCATGGATGACTCTCAAGAAAGCTTCTTGACCATGTTCCCTTTGGATGTTCCAATGGAGGATATGCCTGCTCAAGAAAATCAGATGCAACAAAAGCAATATCCCTTGGACATAGATGACATGTTTGAATAATTACACATAGGGCCAAGGCATAGGTGGCACCTTAACCTGGCACAGTTATAGCAATTACTACACTTGCCACTTTAGGAATACAAAGAACATCTTCTGCCTGGAGACCCTATAGCACCATTAATGCCTAAGGAAGATCTTGTCCTCTTATACGCACATAGGGCTGATCCATTCATGCCAGTTCCCACAGAGCCATATCCAAAGCATCAAGAACATCTGAAATGTCAGATTTATCACACCTGCGATAATGGAGACCATAATCATTTCATCAACATGATCATTGAATTAACCACCCCCATTCATGATCCAGTCGATCCAACATGGTCATTGCATCTAGACATAGAGGCTATTGATTGGGATCATGCTGACACACCACCATCCCCATTCGAGTACTGGCCTTGCAGTACTAAACTAGATTTAGGGCACACTTTAATTTGCTAGACATAGAGGCTATTGATTGGTTTATTTTATGATGATTTACGATAGCACTCAAAAGTTAGATCATATGATCTATGCAAGGATTTTTTTTCTGATTGATTTTGACAAACCACTTCTAGGGAAGATCACTTTACAATATGGAGAAGAAATATGGGAGCAAATAGTATATTATAAAAATATTCCATTTAGATGTAGAATCTGTCATGAATATGGTCATCTAGCCAAATATTATCCATATAAGGTACCTAACAAAGAGAAAGAGGATGGGGACTTAACAGAGTTTCAAATCCTTAAAAAAAAACACAAAGAAAATGTAGACACCAAAACAACACTAATCTGATTATGTGACAGCAAGCGCTGATCGCATTGACACAAATAGCCCCTAGGGTAGCCCCCAGAGGTCAAAAAATGGTCCTAACCACACCCAAAAGTAGTTTGTAAGGTCAAAGGTCAATTTGGCACCCTTTTGACACCTTGCTCTCTGCTCGTCCCACCCTGAAATGAATAAAAACTGGCATTCATCCCACCCAGGGATGAATAGCAGCATTCGCCCCAGGGTGAGGCGAATATAAGGTTTGACTGGCAAAAAAAGTCAAACCTTGGTAACTCTGCCAGTTAACTAAGGCTTCAGGCCATGCAATTGTGAGGAATAGATTTTATTCAAGAAGAGAGACTTTAGTGATGAGTGTATTTATTTTAGAAACCTCATGCAAGAATATTTTTAATCAGGGAGTTAGATTTTATCTGAAAATAGGACAGTTAACTCATGTAGCGCCCTCGCATGTGCAATTCAAACAAGGAGACCCTAAGGTCTATAAATTGGGGAGTTTTCCCACCCAAAAGATATAAAGAGAAGGAGCATTTGAGAAATGAAGTGCTGCCAATTTACATACCTACTTGCGATTTGTGCTTTTACATCCTTAATCTCTCATTCAAAAGGGAGGTTATTGGGAGACTATTAGAAGCACGAATCTAGACCCAAAACCCAATTTTTGGCCACAAAAATTCCCAAAATTTGTTGAAAACACCCCATAACCAGTTTTGGATCCATCCCAAGTGGATTGGTGCCGAAACAATGCCTCAAATGTTGGGCGTCCTGCCCCTAGGTGCTCCCCAATCGGTCACAATAAAATTCACCCCACCCCAGGATGAATAGAAATATATGATATATTTCTCTGGTTTTTCTTTTGCATTTGATTCTAGATAGGTTAAATAGGTTGTAGTTCAAATTTCATTTCATTCTGAGCAATTTTGACTAGGTTTCTGTCATTTCCTGCTTTCACTAACTTGCAGATGGTACCAACAAAATATGGGTTCTAGAGGCCAAATTGGAAAAATATGACCATCTGGGTCTTCCCAAAACACCCCTAATTAGCTAACCCCAACTTTGTAGGTCATTTGGAGCTTCCTAAGAAGGACATTGAAGAGGGTGCTTTTTGATAGGTTACTATAGGTGAATTTTTCCCACCCTGGAGCGAATACAAATCTGTGAGGAATTTCTAGACTGTTCTTTTTGCAGTGGTCTTATGTTAACATACTTATGCTACTGTGAAATTTTTAGGTTGATACGAGGTCATTTCATTATCGTTTTAATATTTTCATGCATTTACTGACAATAGGCCTTGGGAAATACATGCTTCATTATGTCCATAGGTGCTATTAATCTATTCTATTTCTTTGAATGCAGGTTTCTGATAGCAGAGGAGCAGGAAAGAGCAAAGAATAATATATACAAGTGGCGACGACATTTTGGTTCACCCATCTTACATGTGGGCACGCGAAAGAAGGATTGTGATCCATGGATGTTGTGACAAGAAACACATTTGATGCTCCTATCCCCTAAAAAGGAAGGAGACGTATTGTAACACATTTTGAAAAGCATATCAATAAAGAGATTACGATATTTCATATTGCTTTTATCTTGTGTCAATTTGCATATGTCCTTTCTTGTTCTTTCTTATGGCATATTCCTTTTTGTTTCCGTATCCTTATGCCTAGCATCGACGCATTGGTAGATGCTATAGCGGGCCACGAAATGCTTTCCCTCATGGATGGTTTATCAAGATACAATCAGATTTGTATCAGTCCTGAGGACCAACTAAAAATGGCCTTCACAACGCCTTGGGGGAAATTTTGTTATAAGGTCATGCCTTTTGGCCTTAAAAACGTTGGCGCCACCTACCAACGTGTCATGACATACATCTTCCACGATTAGATGCACAAAACTTTGGAAGATTACATGGATGATTTGTTGGCCAAATCTCTTTCATGCCCTAATCATCTTGATGACTTATGCAAGATAGTTGATTTCCTCATTGAGCATAAAGTCATATTAAACCCCAAGAAGTGTGTATTTGGCGTCACATCTGGAAAGCTCTTGGGTTTCATAGTCTACAAACGAGGAATCGAGGTGGATCCCAAAAAATTCAAGGCAATCCTTGAAATGCTTCCCCCAACTACCATCAAGCAACTCAGAAGTCTGTAGGGAAAGGTTGCATCGATTAAACGCTTCATAGCATAGTTATCTGACAAGTGTCGAACCATGAATAAATTATTGCACAAGGGGGTAGCATTCCATTGGAATGACAAGTGCCAGTCAGCCTTTGACAATATTAAATAGTACTTGGCTTCACCGCCAGTATTGGCACCACCTAGACCAGGAGTGTCGTTCTATTTATACATCTTAGCTACTGATGTGGCACTGGGCTCCATGCTATCCCAACACAATGAATTGCACAAAGAACAGGCTACTTACTATCTTAGTCGCACCCTGGTCAGTTATGAACTTAACTATGCATATGTCGAGAAGCTCTGCTTGGCAGTGGTGTTTTCTACCAAGAAGCTATGCCATTACATGCTGAGCAACAAGACATATGTTGTGTCTAAGGAGAATCCATTGCGATACATGATGAGTCGTACTTATCATAGTAGCCGCATGATGAAATGGATCATGTTGTTGATGGAGTTTGACATAGAATTCATTGGACAAAAATTCATAAAAGGTCAAGTCATCATCGATCAACTGGCAGAGGCTCCTCTTGAATATGATCAGCCTCTAACCTTAAAACTACCTGATGATGGGGTCTTCCATGTTTCAGAATCACCAGATTCTGATGAGCCTTAGTCATAGGCTGACATAACCCTATTCTTTGATGGTTCTAAGTGTGAGCAAGGAGGTGGCACGGGAATTGTATTCTTCACTCCACAAGGGGCTCCAATGCCTCTGTCATTTAAATTAGATTTTTCATGCACCAATAACAATGTAGAATATGAAGCCTTGCTCATAGGTATTCAGATAGTCGTCACCATGAAAATTAAATGATTAAACATCTTTGGTGATTCGTTGTTAATTTTCAATCAAGCTAAGGGGATATTCCAATGTAAATGCCCAGTTCTGCAGGACTATAAAGCCCTTGTGGACAAATTCCTGGTACAACTTGAATGGTATGACATCAAGGCACTCCCTCGATCATCGAATCATTTTGCGGATACTATGGCTTCCTTGGAGTCACTAATCCCGCAAGACACTTTCGGTGAGATGACAACCATTCAGGTCAAGACATTATCGCAACCCGTGATGGAGCGTGCAAGCTCTGACCTCACGCCAAGAATCCACTTGATGTAGATTGAACCATCTATGGATAGGTTTTCTCGAATCCAATATTGTTTGACTCAAGCCAACTAGGGATCCTTGTTCTTCCCTACCCCTCTTAATAGCAATACAATGCTATTTTTACAAGTTCTTTCCTGCTCAGCTTTTAATCGGGATGAACTTCAAGAGGGATTGGTTGTTCATACCATCGAGGTTTCTGATCAGCAGGATTGGTACACACCCCTAAGGGATTACCTCAAGCTAGGTACTCTCCCACTTGGATTGACACAAGCCGCAAAAAGATCATTCAAACAGAAAGCGGCAAAACATGTCTTGCTAGGAGACATTTTGTATCGTCGAAGCTATGAAGGGATTCTCCTCCGTTGCTTGGACCAGCAGGAGTCCACTTGGGCGATCACCCAAGCCCATGATGGTACATGTGGTGGCCACTTCAACGGTATGCCATCGCAAAGTGCATTCTCTGCATGGGTTATTATTGGCCATCTTTAGAGCGAGATTATTGCGCATATGTGAAGAAGTGTGTGAAGTGTCAACATCATACCAATTTGACACACGTACCTTCTCAGGCCTTGCAACCGATCCAATCAGCTTGGCCTTTTTCACAGTGGGGCTTTGATCTAATTGAAAATATTTCCCCTGCATCGTTGGGTCATCACACATTTATCATTACAGCCACAGAGTATTTTACCAAGTGGGTGGAAGCAATTCCGTTAACCTCTACAACTGGACCCCGCATTGCAGAGTTTCTTTTGCATAATATCATTTGTCATTTTGGTATTCCATCCAAGATCCTCTCGGATAATGGGATGCCCTTCAAGAACAAATATGGGCATGCTTTGACCACAAAGTACAAAATTCAGCATAGTTTTTCAACACCCTATTATCCGCAGGCAAATGGGTAAGCAGAGGAATCTAATAAAATGCTTGTTGTCATCCTCAAAAATACTGTCGTAGATAATCATAAGGATTGACACATTCAGATCTTGCTTGCCCTATGGGCTTATCACACTAGCATTCGGATGCCCACTGGGGCAACTCCATTTTTGCTGGTGTATGGCTCCAAGGCTTTCATGCCTCTTGAGTTGGAAATCCCTTCGCTGCGCATATCCATGCAAGAGTTCATCGATGATGACACCGCATAGTAGGCCCGGTTAGATCAACTTACGTTTCTTGACGAACGACATGTCAATGCTCTCGATCATTTGCGTATCTATCAAGAGCGACTTAAGAGAGCATATAACATGAAGGTTCACCTAAGGGATTTTTAGGTTGGAGATTTGGTCTTAAAGGAGAACCAACAGAATTCTAATTTGTCATCCCATCTCTGAGACAAGTTCACAACACACTGGTTAGGTCCTTATGTGATTGATAGTAAGATAGGACCTAGAACATACCGGCTCGCCTCTCTTGAAGGAATCAAGGAGCTAGAACCCTTGAACATCAGTCATTTGATGCCATTCTACATTTAGAGAGCCATAGTCCACAAACGCTCCAAGGATTTCCACAATCGCTTGGTCAATCCCCAAATGCCCCAAAGGTGTCCATAAACCCTTTGGTCAAACCACAAAAGCTCCAAGAATTTCCACAATCGCTTGGTCAATCCCCAAATGCCCCAAAGGTGTCCATAAAGCCTTTGGTCAAACCATAAAAGCTCCAAGGATTTCCACAATCGCTTGGTCAACCCCAAAATGCCCCAAAGGTGTCTATAAACCCTTTGGTCAAACCATAAAAGCTCCAAGGATTCCCTTAATCACTTGGTCAACCCCAAAAATGCCCCAAAGGTATCCATAAACCCTTTGGTCACACAAAAAGCTCCAAGGGTTACCATAACTGCTTGGTCACAACAAACATTCAAAAATAAACAAAAACAATAAAATCATCAAAATTAACAAAATAATTTTTGCATCTCTATTCCATGCATATTCATAAAACATCAAAAATACAAAAATATAGGTTGCATTTAGCATCACATTCATACATTGCATATTTGTTGGTTATACAAGTCAAAAGCACCATAGACTATCTTTACTTGGCAATCCCATCATTTTTCACATCAAATCAATTTTATCAATGCATACATCCCGCATCACACCATCCCCATTTTTAGCAAAGTCAGTTGTCTCCTAATGTATTTAGGTTTTTTGTCATTCAACTGTCTTTAACTTTATAGCCAAAAATTGTACAAAGTCAAACATATTTTACACCAAAAAGTTTTACTTGGGTCACGCCTTGTTATGTAATATCCCTACACAAATTTACACACATAAAATAATTCCTAAGTTGTGTGAACGCAAGAGAAACCTACAAAGAAGTCTAGGGTACCATTGGTGAAATATTAGCCTGTTCATCCCCCTGTGCGAATGGTTCAAGAATGCTGAGAATTGAAAAAAGGACAAGCTCTTCCCCATTCATTCCTTCTAATCAACAGTGGTTTTCACTACTAACAATAATTCAAAACTCACCATTGGTTCCTAAGGTTGTAAGGATTTGTACTACACGTCCCTTCCAAGGATGGGTAGTCATCCCCAAGGCATAAAAGGATCAATGACCATTCACAAACACCATCATCACAATCACCTTTGGTCTCTCAGGTCATAAGGATTTGTACTACACGTCCCTGCCAAGGATGGGTAGTCATCCCCAAGGCCCAAACGATAAATACCCTTACTTCATCATCTCCATACTACCCTTTGGTTCCCAAAGTCATAAGGATTCATACTACACGTCCTTGGCAAGGATGGGTAGTCATCCCAAAGGCCTAAAAGGATCAATGTTATTACAAATATCAAAAGCCAAATCAAATAATAGTGGTTATCACCACTATTCAAAATCCTTGCTCAAAAGAACACAAAAAAGAAGAAGAAAAAAATAAACAGTGATTTTTCATCACTTTGTATACGAGCAAATATCCTAAACCATTGAGCCAATAAAAAACCTGACCTTGAATCTCTGGAATTCTCAGTATTCGAAAACCATCTAGGTGATCCTCATTACAGGTTTGGTGGACAACCTACTTGGCAATGGCGGTATCCTACCCGCATGACGATATGTCTGTCACATTAGCTTTGCATGTGAGTAGACCAATGTTTACATGTGGATGAGCTAGCTTATGGTACCTTAGATTTTCCTATGGATTAATCTTGCTAAATACAACAACGACGTTAGTGGAGCTACTTAGGTGATCCTCGGTACAGGTTTGGTTGATAGCCTATCTGACACTGGCGCTATCCTGACAAATACCACATAAACGAACTCAATTGCACACATAGGGATGTGAAATAACTTGGTTAACCTCCAAGTCGATTTATACCTTGTTCAAAATTCTTGCGAGATAAATGTACAGTTTTGGCTAGTTAGTTAAAATATCTGAATCTCAGAAAAGCTTAACTACATTTTAAAAAAAATTGGTCTATTTCATTCCATACATCACCATCAAAAAAAAAAAAAACAATGCAAAATACAAGAACACACTTGGCACATGCAACGTCATTCCATAAAGTCATCCCATAAGTACAGCAAGCCAGTACAATCTTGTACAATCTATGGTGCCATCGACAAGTTATCAACACATCATTTCATTCATTCCATATGCATACATCATATAATTAGCAACATCGCAATCATAATCCCATATGCATCCATCATTATAAATCAGTGTGCATACACAGACAGACATATCATGAAAAGTTTATAAACACCAAAAAACAAAAATAGAATCATCTGTATATATATATCATCAACAAAATTCTCGTAGGCTACAATGAACCGATCCTCTGACCCTGCCACAACAGCCAAAAACTCAAAAACCCCCAAGCCTAAGGCGTCGGCCACCATGATCACGCAAGATCGGTGCGATGGGAACTACCCCCCATGGTGTGGGTCCTATGGGACCTCTCAGGGCGACTACTGCTCGTCCCTGCATCATGCCTAATAGTGCCCCCATCATCTAGTCATCAATGACGGGACGATGCTTACTGCTCAGTATCACTCTCTCTCGTCCGCCATGAAGAACCCCCTCCAGGAGGCTCAGGTAACCACCCACCAAGGAGGATGATCTCTCCCTCCATATCCATATGATGTCGATGCCAATATGCCTCCTATCGATGCTAATCTGCCTCTTGTCGATGCCAATCAGCCTCCCGCAAATGCCAATCTGACTCCTGTTGATCCCACTCTACCTCCCACCGATGACCGTAAGCTACTACGTCGTCATGCTATGCTAGCTATGTCCATAGTAGATCCCTCTCTTGTGTAGCATCGGTATCCCCATCCTACCAGTGGGACACAACCCATGCATTCTCTCACTCTGCCAGCTGAGTCTGTAGGAGATCTCTTTCCTGCAAAGCTTCTCCTAGCTCCCCATATCACCTCTGTAGTAGCCCCGTCAATCGTGCATTCTCAGTGTGTAACCTTGCCTCCATGTCCTCTGACACTACCTAAGGCCTCAATGAATCTGAGATAGCAACCTGCTCTGGCTCCCACTGCTCTGGGACGTCCTACCTTTTCGGCTGGTCTGGAACCCCATAATCCCCACCTACATCCTCAACCTCCACCATCTCTACATCATCCAGAAGAGCACCCCAATCCTCATCTGGTGCTTCCGCACCCTCATCCCCTACTGCTGCCACCTCTGCCCCACCTAGAGACCCTTTGCCTCGCCACTGTTGCAAGGTTTGCCACTGCTTATACTCGATAGTAACTTCGATGTCATCCACATCCAGGATGTCAATAGCCGTATCTAAATCCTTGCCAAGTGGTGCAATGACTGGCCGATCTAGAGTCCTCTCATCCCCCAGTGCTGATAAATCATGGGCTCACCAGGCATCCCCTGGTGCACCCCGAACTATCATGTAACCTGGCTGTATGGGAACAACTCTTTCTCAGTCCCATGCCTCCCAATCAGCCACCACTCCCTCCATACCCGTCGGAGCCACTCTCTAGCCTCAGGCCAGGCTAGACAGTCCCGGTAGGGGCACCAGAACACCTCCCTTGGAGTCAACCATGCAAAAGCATTAGCATAGTGCCCTACGACACCTACCCATCAATGGCTCTAACCCTTCTCCTCTGACCCCTACCATAGTACCCCGTATCTGATCTCTCGGTCTACCATATTCGCCCGTGTCGTCCAGGGTAGCCCTGCAGGCATCTCCACTACTATGTGTTGCCAAGCCCAGCACTGCAACAAGTAGCTACAACTGATCCCCTTCCGCTTTCGATAGTGAACCTCATACAGCTCATCATAGAGTTGTTCTAGCAGAGTCTACCCCCATCTCATCATCATCAGTGTGTCTATTGGACACTCCACTAACCTAAACACCACCTCTAGCAGGTTCCACAGAAACCTCGCACTCGACGAGTCGAGAAGTAGCATGTTGAAAATGAGGCCCATGAGTAATCTATGCCTCACTCCCAACACACCCTTCTCTAACCACCATCAAACAAGTATGCCACCCATCTGGCAGTTGATCTTCGCCCTCTCCACTGAGCTCTCCACACCCAACTCCTCCCCATGCCCAAAATAGTGTATCAGTACTGCTATATCGCTCCAAATTTTTTGCATCCTTACCTTCAGGCTAAAGGATCCGCGCCCGAAAGGAGGATGGGAAAAGGATGGGACAATACCTCGGACTGAGAGGCCTTTGGAAGGTCCCGCCTCTCGGGGGAGGGGTATTAAGGTGATTTTTTGACGGATGGTGGGGTTCACCAGGAAACGTTTAGTGGCAGTTTCCACGCCTAGGTTGGGAATGAGTTTAATGTGTTCAGTTTTAGCTTTAAACATCCAAGTCCTAGGTTTGGCCAGATGAATCTAAGTTATTCTATATGAAAATGCAAATTTAAATACAGAAAATAGATTTAACAAAAAACACAGAGAGCAAACTAAGTGAAGAAATCCATACCTGGTCCCGGATGTCTGATGGAGATTCTGATTTTTGAAGCAGTCCAGATCGTCTGGAATTTGACAGGATCGTCTCTGATCTGACAGGATCATCTGAGATCTGATGAATTCGTCAGACGAATTCGTCAGAGACCTGCAAACAGAGAAATAGATACAAAATGCCAGAAATACAACTATTCTGATAGAGGCAAATGATGTGAAATAACAATAAGAATGTTAACAAGATAATCCCAAATGGAAATACAAGTAAATTACGATTCTTTAATGACTAATCATGATCTTATTATGCAATTAAACTACATGGGTGAACTCCAAGATGCAAGATAACAGGAAATACTAATAAAACTGACTAAATGCAGAATAAAGTAGCAGCAAAGTATAGGAAAAGCGCAAACTCTGGGCACTGATTGCCCCAATGCAGACTGCAGTCGAAATCATCTCGGATTGATACGAAATCATCTCGAATTGGACAGGATCATCTGCGACGACCTGAGCTTGCTCCGGCTGAAGAATAACAAGGTTCCTACAACAAAATTTGGATAGGACAAGTGCAGATGGTAATCCAGGGTGTTCTAATGCGTGTAAAGGTCAAGTTACAGAAAATCCAGCCAGGGGAAAGTCAAGGGGGGTCCTAAGGTTTAAATAGACTTAGGAGGGAAGTTGGGAGGTTGGAGATCATCCTAATTTGGAAGATCTCCAATGGGGGAGGTCTCTAACGGTGCAGACGCGCTTCTGCCCGACTTAGAGACGCCGTTGAAACAGAAGCTAATTATGAAAAATCAGTTTTGGGACAAGATCGTCTGGACGTCCTAGTCCAGACGAAATCGTCCGATCTGAGGCGATATCGTCTGATCGACGACGATATCATCCAACGGTCACAACAAATCCTAAAAATGGCATGAGAAACGAGGAAACGGGTTAAACGACGGTTTGGGAGCGGTTTTGGGGGTTGAATTTGAATTTGAATTATTACTAAGGTAATTTTGATTATTGCTAAGTTTTACTGCGCCAATTTTAGGGTGCTACATTTTGCCCCCTCTTTAGCAAATTTTTCAAGGAAAATGCGTTAAAGATGAGTTCTTCTCGATCTACGAGAAAGCAAAAATTATTCCCATTTTTAGGCGACGATTCTTGGTCGAATCGTACGACAACTTACTATGGTGCCCCCTCCGTGTTTTTACCCAAATCGAACGTTTGAGGTAAAAACACGGAAAAGCAAAATTAAAATGTTTTTAATTGTTTTTTGAATAAAATTAAGAAAAATAGGGAAAAACCCTAATTCATTGTTACTGTTCATTTTTACTATTTTCTAGAGCTCTGCAGACAAGATGGTCGAAACAGCGCACAGATCGACAGAGGTCCGATGCGGGCTACGGGTAAGGGTCTAAACTTAGTTTAGAATGCTTGAAATTTGATTTTCTATGCTTTTTAGATTAAATTTTGATGATTTTTGAGCATCGCGGCCATTTTTGGGCCGTCGACGTCGTCGGGACGAAATCGTCTCGATTTCGTCGAAATCGTCTCGATATCGCCGATTTCGTCCAAGGGCGAAATCGACGAAATGGGGACGATTTCGTCAAAAAGGGGACGATTTCGGCTTGCGAAATCGGAGACGAAATTGCTCAAATTTGGGACGATATCGTCCAATAGTGGACGATATCATCATTGATGAAATTGAACTTACTTTACTTGCATTTTTAATCACTGTTTTATTAATGATTTTTATTGTTTTGTTGTTTATGTTGCAGAGAGGATTACTAAAGAGTAGAGAATGGAAATACGATGGGTTGAGGGATGACTTGGCCGCTCTATCTCAGGCAGAGCGAGATCAGTTGGCACAAGTCGGCTTGCAGCATGTGGCGAGAGATGCCACAGGTTTCTACGGATATGGGGCTATTGACAGCCCTAGCGGAGAGGTGGTATCCGGGTTCTTCCTATTTTTGGTTATCGACAGGGGAGATGACTCCCACACTAGAGGATGTATGGAGGATTTTGAGGATCCCCATACAAGGACGGTTGATAACTCCCATGGCCAATCAGGGCCACGCGATGATGCGACTGTGCGAAGATCCGAGCTTCGCCCTGGAGAAGGGCGGAGTGAACATCGAGTCGCTACGCCAGATGCCTGGGGCATCTAGACTGACACAAGTTTTGGCTGGGGTTGTAGGTGGTCTGTTGCTATGCCATCAGAGTGGATGCAGAGTACCATGGCTACTGATAGATGTGGTCTACGACATGAGAGACCATGGATACAGGTTTGCTTGGGGGAGTTATGTACTATGCCGATTGTATAGGATCCTGCATGGGGTCGTATACAAGGGCGGCCGATGTCTGGTTATGACATCACTACTACAGGTTTGGTGCTAGGAGCACATCATGGTGCGGAGGCCGGTAGGGCTCCCACTGATAGGGATTGATGGGGAGAGGCCCCGAGCTTTCTACTGGTGGCTCTGAAGAGGGTCACAACGGCGGATAGATCTGCCAATGTCCCGGAGACTACTTGACGACCTTGTCTCCGACCAGATCACCTGGAGGCCTTGGAGAGATCATCCAGGGTGGGCCGAGGATGGACAGGAGCTGGCTCACATCAGGCGAGTTTGCTGGCTGAGGATGGAGAGGGGAGAGGTGGAGCTCCATCGCTACGACCGAGTTTTGAGGCAGTTCGGTCTACAACAGGGGATCCCATCTCTCAGAGACTACGAGTTTTCTCGGACTATCCGGGATAACACTACAGTTAGCGGGGCTCCAGATATGCAGCGCTTCTGGAGTCAGGACGTAGATGATGCCCCCATTCAGCCAGTGGATGGGGACGACGTAGGGGTAGCCGATGGCTATGATGCCTGGTACACAGGCATCCGCCCTCCTCGGATGACGAGGGCTCAGGGTC
Source organism: Wollemia nobilis (assembly GCA_028583015.1). Classification (NCBI taxonomy): domain Eukaryota; kingdom Viridiplantae; phylum Streptophyta; class Pinopsida; order Araucariales; family Araucariaceae; genus Wollemia; species Wollemia nobilis. The sequence goes on along the minus strand of JAQPPZ010002937.1, from coordinate 8,942,801 downwards.
CGATTCATGTAGTTGTGCATCGGATGGGGAGGCGGTGCCAGGCGGCCATTGAGGCGGCACAGGGTCATAGAGGGAGAGAGCAGAGGAGACCACAGGCTCAGCAGAGGCCACGGTAGCGGGAGAGGAGGGAGGAGAGACCCCCTTCTCCATGGAGAGAGAGACCACCATCGCCCGATAAGGGCAAGGGTGTGGACATAGGAGAGAGTAGTGAGATGGCTACTCTTCGCGGAGACTGTCCATCTCCAGGCATAGGTGCAGACTTTACAGGATGAGGCTGCACGCCATCGAGCTGAGGCTACACAGCTCAGAGATGAGGTTGCACGCCTCAGAGCACGGAGCGGAGGAGCGAGCACTCAGGAGCTGGCACGGTCGATTGCTCAGACCACGTTCTACCAGGGTATCTACTTCCAGATGGTGCCAGAGGGCCAGAGGGTACAGCTGCCAGTCGGCATTGCGGATCCGATCAGGGTTGGGTCATCGAGGACTTCATCTCGATCGACGACTAGGACTCGTAGTACCACACATACTACGATGGGGCCACCTCGTCCACCTCAGGGCTAGGGAGGAGATGAGGCTGAGAGCTCGAGGGGTTCTCGAGGCTAGGCTACTACACTGTATAGACTGATTATATGATTTGAGAGGATTGAGTATGCCAAGATGTAGATTGTGGCATACCAATCCAGTTTTGATATGATGTACATATATTGTTGATATATATATATATATATATATATATATATATATATGATATTTTTGATCATATGACTTGTCTTATGTGTTTGTATGATGCTTTATTGTTGTGGTGTGATTGATTGGATGATTCATGTAATTATGTCATTTGGAAATATTATGGTTTGAATGTCATGCTTTTAAAATTTAAATGAAATAATCTGATGTAAACAAATTGGTTTTTTGTGATGTGATAATTTGATAAAAATAAAAGGGACTTCTAACAATAATTTCAAAGGACATTGTCGCTATTATAGACCATTTCATGGAGTCGCCGCTCACTCGGTCGTCAAGCTAATCCCAGTATAGAAATATTGTTAAAAGTAAAAGAGTGCTTAAGAGATTGTCTTAAGACTTTGGTGTGATGATGCAAATGATGATGATGATGATGATGATTTGTTTTCAGATTTTCATGAAAATATTATGCATGAAATATTTTAAAATGACTTTTGCTAGGCATAAATTCCTAAGTGTGATAAATTTTTTGGATAATTCCCTAGGAATTATACCATCATTGCAAAATTGAAGTTTGACATAATGACATGAAAATAGAGTAAGTGTTTGTTTTGTTTTAAAGCATAATTGTGTAACATAATGATTTAAGTCATATGTTTTTATGATTTTGAATAAATGGAAAATAAAATTGGTACAATGGTTTGCGCTAGGCATAGAATATTTAGGTATAGACTTATACCATCATCGCGAAATCCAAAGAAGAAAATAATATATTAGTTTTATTGCATGGTTGATTTTTAATTTTTGAAATAGTCAAAAAATATGAAGATGAGGACTTGCGCTAGGCATAAAATTCCAATTTTGGTTTTGGAACTATACCATCGTCGCGAAAGTCAAAAGTTATATATAAATGTAACTTGATTGCATGTTTTGAAAATGATTTTGATTTTTGATAATGCATGTAGTTGTCTTTATACTAAACAACTGTTCTTTCAAAGAAGAAAATGAATTTATTCCAAACAATTTGCAAAAATATTTCAAAGTATCTTAAAGACAAAAGTTAGATTTATAAGGAATCCCATGTGCGTATGTGAGTTCATTACCAATCTTGATTTATCATAATGATACACAAAATCTCTCAAATACAAAATGTGTGTGCAATTGCATTGTTCATTTACCAGTTTGAGCAAGATACTATGATACAAGTGATTTGAATGAACCAAATAAGTGTTCGTTAACCATGATTTAGATGCATATAACCATACCAGACTACTATGTAAGTCGGGTTATCAAGAGCTAGCTAATCCATAAGCAGACATAGGTCTATACAAAAGAAGGTCGCTAATGTGACAGACATATCACCACGCTAGGGATTACCCAAGGCCAAGCGGGTTGGGCACAAACCCCTTGTTATGGGGCTTACCTCACAGTTTTCGAATAATTGAGAATTCCAAGGATTCAAGCTCATCAACCCTTCTTTTCTTTTCAATGGGTAGGGAAAGGGATTTTATTGCTTTTGCTTTTGCTTGTTTCTTTTTTTTTTTTGTATTTTTGTATTTTGGCTTGATATTTGAGATAATGCTGAAATAACTTGTTTCTTTTTCTCTTTTTCTTGAACTTTTCTTTTCTTCCTATACTAGGGATACTTGCTCGGATTAGCTGTAGAGCAAGGGATTTTTATTCTGGGTAGGGGTGAACTTGTCCTTTTGCCAATTCTCAAAAATTCTAGACCATGTGCATGATAGGATAGCAGGGGAAACTTTTCGCTCAAGAAACCACTTCTACTATGTAGCATAGCATGGAAATTACAAATATAATCATTTTATTGTGAAAAGATATGCTTGGTTTAAGTAAATAACAAGATCAATTCTCTATGCTCAAACTTTATTTAATTAAATTTTGTGGACTTTGATATAAGAGAGATTAGTAATCATGCCAGATAAAATCAAGATATTTATTTTTGTGTGTTTGTGATAGTGGGGGATTCCAAATAAATGCTAATTTATCCAAAATAACTTGAAAATATAATTGCAATACTTGAAGAAGAAATATATACAACAAATATTTGTGAAGAGTTTGATAATTTTGACTCTCTCTTTCTTCTTTATTTTTTTTGGTTTTGAAAAGAGTCAATAATATTGTTGTTTTTGACTTTTATTTTTTTTTTTATTTGTTTTTGTTTAAAGAGTTATATATATATTTTTAAAATGAGACAACATGCAAAATATGTACAAATGATGAAATGACCAAATTTTATGCGTAATATCGCTTAAGATGCATAATATTCATAGGTTCTTTTAAATATTTACCATCTAAGGTAGCTAATTTGTATGCTCCTGATTCAAATTTAGCAGTAATAATATATGGTCCAAGCCAGTTGGGCTCAAATTTACCTTTAAGGTCTTTAGTTGCATTAGTATTTTTTTATTTTCTTTTAAAACAAGGTCACCGACCTCAAAGGATCGATGACGAACTTTCTTGGCATATGATCTTTTAAGCTTGTTTTGGTAAGCACGAAGATGCTCCAAAGCATTGATGCACTTTTCATCTAGAAGTTCCAGCTGACTGAGTCTGCCAGACTCGATATTCATCTCCTACTTCGGTATCTTGAAGTAGTAGAGCCAAAGAAGGAACTTCTAATTCAAAAGGAAAAATGGCTTCAGCGCCATAAACCAAGACAAAAGGTGAAGTTCCAGTGGGAGTTCGAACACTAGTTCGATAGGCCCACAAAGCTGGATATAATTGAATGTGCCAGTCGTGGCCAGATTTATTGACCAATATTTTAAGAATTTTGATTAAGGTTTTGTTAGATGCTTCTGCTTGGCCATTACCCTGAGGATAATAGGGAGTGGACCAGCGATGTTGAATCTTATATTTTTGGCATAATTTCTTGACATCTTTATTTTTGAAACAAGTTCCATTGTCTGAGATGAGATTTGCAGGAATTCCGAACCTACAAATGATTTGATTAAAAATAAATTTAGAGACTTGTGTTCGAGTGCAGGAAGCTAAAGGCATAGCTTCAACCCACTTCGTGAAATACTGAGTGGCGGTTATGATGAATTTGTGTCCATCGGATGACACAGGATTAATTTTGCCAATAATGTCTAAGCCCCATTTTTAAAAGGGCCAAGGAGATGAAATAGCTTGCAGCTCTTGTGCAAGTGCATGGACAAGGTCAGCATGTTTCGGCACTTGTCGCAATGGCGCACATAATCATGTGCATCCTTTTCCATGGTAGGCCAAAAGTAGCCTATCCTAAGGAGCTTTTTAGCAATGACACTACCACTGAAGTGTCCTCCACAAGATCCATCGTGGACTTCACTTAAAGCTGATTTGGATTCTTCTAGATTCAAACATCTCAATAGGATACCTTCAAAAGATCTCCTATATAAAGTATTGCCAATTATTACAAATCGACTTGCTCGTCTACGTAATAACCGACGTTGGTTTCTATTAGAATTGGCAGGGAAAGTCCCATTTTGAAGAAAATCAACTATATCTGTATACCAAGGGTCAGGAGTAGTTTCATTGATTAGAAACACATCCAAAGGTTCTAAATATGACTTATTTGAAGCGGGTTCCTGGAGTCGATGAATAATGATGGTGGCATATTCGTCATCTAACTCCAAGGGCAGAAGAGATGCAACTGCGGCCATAGCGTCAGCCGCACGGTTGCTAGTTCATGGAATAGCTTCCAAAGTAACTTTATCAAACAAGGATAACAATTGCAAAACATATGCTTTATATGGGCACAATTTATCATCTCTGGTCTGATAAACTTCATTAATTTGATTTATGACAAGTTGAGAATCACCAAAAACTAGCAGATGTTTGATTTTTAATGCCAAGGCAGCTCGTAATCCAAGGATTAGAGCCTCATATTCGACAGTATTATTGGTGCAAGCAAATGTTAATTTGAAGGACAAAGGTATAATGTGTTTTTGTGGGGATATTAAAATAATACCCGCACCAGCCCCACTCATGCATCGGGCTCCATCAAAGTATAAGGACCATTGTTCAATATGGTCTGCCTCTAATTGAAGGCATTCATCAGGAAACTCAATGATGAGGGGATGGGTAGACTCTAAGGGTGCAATAGCTAACTGATCTGCTATGATTTGACCCTTAACAGACTTTTGTCCTATGAATGTGAGTTCAAACTCGCTGAGAGCAAGAACCCACTTGGTCGTGCGACCCGATAAATAAGGTCGACTCATAAGATACCGCAAGGGATCATATTTAGCAATGACATATGTTTTTTGACTAAGCATATAATGGCATAATTTTTGCATAGAAAATACGATTGCTAGACATAGTTTTTCTAATGAGGTATAACGAGTTTCATAACTGATTAAAGTTTGGCTAATGTAATAATTAGCACGTTCTTTCTTCTCATCATCAAGCTGAGCTAACATAGCTCCTAAAGCAAAATCTGAAGCTAAAATATACAGGAGAAACGGGCGATCAGGTCTAGGCGGTGAAAGCACAGGTGGGTTAAGGAGGTATTGTTTGAGAAGTTCAAAAGCTTCTTACATTCGTCGTCCCAGTTAAAAGGGACATCCTTCTTAAGGAGCTTAAGAAAGGGAGTGGTTTTGTCCGCCAACTTATCGATGAAGCGACGGATGGCTTGAAGCTTACCTTGTAAACTTCGTAACTCAGATATATTGGTAGGTGCGGGCATATCAGTGATAGCCACAATCTTGAGAGGGTCGATTTTGATACCACGTAAAGAAACTAAAACCCCTAATAGTTTACCGGACTTAACTCCGAATATGCATTTGGCTGGATTTAATCGAATAAGGTATTCTCTTAACCGATTAAATACTTTTCTCAAATCATCTAAATGATCATCTTCTTTAATAGAGCGAGCTATAATATCATCTACGTAATCATGTAGGATATCATGCATCATATCATGAAAGATATAAGTCATAGCTCGTTGATATGTTGCGCCTGCATTCTTTAAACCAAATGGCATCACTTTCCAACAAAAGGTACCCCAAGGGGTAATAAAGGTTGTTTTAGCTTGATCTTCAGGAGCTATCCTGATCTGATTATAGCCAAAAAATCCATCCATTAGGGACATCATTCCACTCCCGATGGTAAATTCAATGATTTGGTCCATGTTTGGAAGAGGAAAATCATCTTTAGGGCATGCAACGTTAATATCTCTAAAGTCCATGCAAACCCTAACTTTGGTAGCTTCTTTCTTGGTGACTGGAACTACATTCGAGATCCATTCAACATAATCAATAGCTTGTATGAAAATAACATTTAGGAGTTTTTCTAACTCCCCTTTGACTAGCAGGGCCACTTTGGGATGCATTTTTCTAAGTTTCTGTTTAACAAGTTTAGCATCCGGATGGACTACTAGATGATGCATGACTACAGAAGGGTCCAGACCTGGCATATCTTCATATGTCCAAGCGAAGACATCTTCATATTCTTTAAGGAATGCAATGTATTCATCTTGTTTTTCTTGACTTAATGCTGATCCAATATTGATTATGTGAGGATTATCCTCAGTTCCAATGTTAACTTTAATGACGTTTTCTACTTCCATGTGTAGATCTCTTTCAAAATTAGGTGGGGCGGGTGAAACGCCCAATTCTTGTAATTATTTTAAGGTTAAGTTGGATAATTCGTCTTGATGAGTGGTGGCCTCAAGTTGGGCTATAGTTGGTATAGAACCATCAAAATAAAAACCATTGTGTAACAACTCTTCAACGGAGACATCATGGAAAATATCTCCTTCCAACTCCTCATCGGATTCAACAATCAATTCGGGGTAAGCTATGGATAGCATGTTGCGGGTAAAGGGATTATTCTTTGAACACAAAGAATCTTGTTTATCTAGATAATCTTGATAACATATGAGTTGATCATCATCTTCAAAAGGGAAGGGTTGACCCTTACTAGGAAATAGGCCCACACCACATCGGGCGGGCCATGGCTCTACCTCAATAGGTTCTTTCATACCATTTTGGAAAGGTCCCAAGCCTTTCCCTTTATAGCCCATTTTAAGCATTATGGGCTTAGCTTTAATATATTCATTAGCAAAATAACATCGGGCATATCCCTCATGATGAGTTTTGATATTTTGGGGTATTCTTCCCCAATCATATCCTTTATAAATAAAAGCACAACTCCCGACTTGGTAAGTACTTCCCATAGGTTGTGGGAGGCCCAAAGTACGAGGAGATGGTGGCAAGTTATTTAAAAGAATTGAATCTTGCATAAAAGCATTTTTTTTTTCTGATATTAAGATTGTGGATAAATCCGGTAAAAGTTCATCAGAAAGAGCATAAGATGTAGAAGGATCATTCCCTATATCTTTAGATGTGGAAGGTATGATAGATGTTGATAATGTGGAAGTGTCAATAAATGGGTCTATAGGTTTTGAAATTATAGGGATAGAACATGAAGGATTGGTTGTGGATTGAAGATCTTTTTGAGGTTTTAGTGTGGTTTGTTCGAGAAGATGGTTGAGTTAAATGTATAGGTGTAGTTGATGGGGTAGATGATGTTATGTGTGTGTGTTTCACATGTTTAGATGAAAAATAAGAATTAGGATGTGTGGATGACAGAGCGGGGCAAAATTGCACTCCAACGGGTTCTGCCAAAGCACACATATCAAAGGGTCTAGGGTCACCATGGATAGTGACCAACTGATTTTTAAATTCAAATTTAACACACTGATGTAAAGTGGAGGGAACCGCTCGCATCGCATTGATCCAAGGGCGACCCAAAAGTATATTGTACGATGTTGGGCAATGTACAATAAACACGGTTGTATCTAGGGTTCTAGGACCAACTTGCAAGGGTAAGGTAATGACTCCACACGTTTCTTGTGTCTCGTCATTGAAAGCTTTGATAATCATGTCAGTTTTCTTCATTTCATCACTTCGAAAGCCAAATATTTGGTAGAAGTCAAAAGTGCAAATGTTTAGAGATGAACCATTATCAATCAAGACTCTTTTAACAACTACATCTCCAATTAGAGCAGTAATATATAAGGGGTTATCCTTATGTAAACTATGTTGTGGGATATCTTTATCCCGAAAGTCAATACAATCAACTTCTCGAGTGATGATAGTATTGGACATGGCTTCGGGTTGAATATTTTGAGGTACCATCATTTGGCTTAATGTAAGCATTAACTCATCCCTATGGGTAGGAGAAGATCTTAACAAGTCCAAAAGGGAAATTATGGCTGTAGTATTGGATAATTGTTCATTAATATTGTAAGGAGGTTTTGGTTGAACATTAGACATATGATTCCCTTTATTGGGATTTTTCAAAATAAATGGAGCTGATCCATCATTCTGAGTTTGATCTTGTTGAGAGTTTTGAGCCTGTTGTCTGGTAACGGCTCCGATGGTACCTACAATGTTATATTGAAGACGCTGAACTGGTCTTGGTTGAGCGTTTATGGCTTGTTCATTAGGAAGGAACTGATTAGAAGAGGGTCGAGTAGTAACTCTTCTAGGAAATGGTTCTTCTGGAACCATAGCATCTGTGATGGGTTGAATAGGATCTGATTCATTTTCAGAACTATTCGATTGGTTTGAGGTGATGTCTATTTCACTTTCAGTATCTGATTCTACATCACTAGGATCGGGAGTTTGAATATTATGTAGGGGTCTGGTCGTGACCAGGGATAAGGTTGTGCCAAATATTTGAGGATCCTGAATAGATAATTGTCCGCTAATAGTCCCTACATATCGGGTAGGAGGGGGAACATTATGATGTTCGATTTGATTGGCCACTTCTTTACCATGGTTTGGTAAAGGATGTTGAAATATATCCAATGATTGATTAGCATTTTGATTTTGATTTTGGGGAATGGTCTTTTGAGCATTATTAGGAGCATTTTGTTTAGGTTGGAAGGCTTGCACCTCCATTTCATTATTATCAATCAGATCTTGTATTTTATGTTTCAATATTTTACAAGAGTTTGTAGCATGTCCAGGTCCTCTATGAAAATCACAATGTAAATCAGCTCTGTATCCGGGTATAGTTGGATCAGGTTCCCGGATAGTTGGTAATTGAATCAAGCCTCGTGCTAATAATTGAGGAAGAATGGTTGATAAAGGTTGATTCAATCTAGTAAATTCTCGAGGAGGTTTATCAGGAGGTTTTAATATAAATTTTTTTGTTGTCTTCGTTGTATTGATATTAGCAACGTTTCTACTATCAGTGACTCCGTCACCTACAACTTGTTTGTTTTTATACTGATTTCTAGATGTTTTCTCATCATCTTTCTTTTTGAGCTGACCTCTTCTAATGAGAGCATCTTCTACCCTTCGAGCTAAGTCTATAGCTTGATCGAAGGTAGTTAAGGTGGCGGTTGATAACTCATAAGATATTTGTTCTTGTAAATTATTAATAAAAATGTCCAACATTTCCCTATAAGGTAGCACAAAGTGCAGTTTTCCTGTCAACTGCCTCCATCTAGCTAAGAAATCAGCAAAACATTCATCTTTGTCTTGTTTTAAGTTGTACAAATCTTTAATGGTGACATGCCTCTCGATGTAGGCACTAAATTGATGGACAAACGATTCAGTTGTTTCTTCAAAATTTCTCAAAGAATGAGTGGGCAATTGATAGTACCACTCTAATGCCATTCCTCCTAAACTTTTTGGGAACATTTTTAGTAATAGCAAGTCATCATGTGATATATCATGACATGCTATCCTAAACATGCGAAGATGCTCTATGGGATCTTCAGTTCCTTTATATATAGGCAGGACGGGCATGGGAAAGTGTTTAGGGTATGGTTGTGCTACAACTATGGGATCCAGAGGTTGACTACATATCTCTCGATAATTGTACGAGGGACGGTAGGGATCTATCTGGTCCATGCGCGAAGCTAATCTGTTTCACCATGGCTTCCAGATTCATTGGTTTGCCCACCATATTGGTTCGGTAGGGCATTAATATGGGATTTGTGAGCATATGATGGAGGGACATGGAGATTAGATGCTATATTGCTATTGTGTAAATTGTTGGTAGGAAGGGTGTTATGAAGAAATTTTGAAGTTGTATTATGTTGTATGCCCGATTGTTGAAAATTGGTGTTTGGCTTCATTTTAGGTTTTTGTCTACTTGAAGCATATTGATCAATAGTTTGGCGAAGTAAAGCAGTGAAGGAAGGTTTCTTTTGTGTGGGAATGATTTTAGGCTCAATAACTAGGTTCCTTAGGGGGTTGGGTAACCTGTTGTTTTGGCATGTTTTGAATCATAGTGACCATATCTCTATTGGATGGTCCAGCTTTATCACTTTCTTGATCAATGAAAGACAAGGGATTAGTGTGTATGTCAAACATATGTTCCATGGCTGCTTGAGTGTCACTAATTTGCCCTTTATCAATACGAACTGCCATATTAAGAGCACCAATGTTATTATTGAAAAATTTCTAGAAATGATCTAAGTTATCAAAAGCAATAGTTCCATCTGGAGCTATTCTAGGGGATGAGGATCCTTCCTCTTTAAGATTTTCTTGTTGTTCATTTTCTTCATCCAGGTCATCTTCTGGCTGTTCTAGAGTTTCTCCTTCCGGAATTGATTCCTCAGGAAGGACATTTGGGTTTTTTGTTTTGTCTTCTAACCAATCTTCTTCTTCTTGTTCAGTTTGTTTACCATTCCTAAGTTTAGGCATTGTGCTTAAATTTAGATTTCAAAAAATATATATATACTTGTATATATATATATATGTGCAACAAGCTTAAGAGGTATATATTTTAATTATATACCTACTATAGTATTTGAAATAAAATGTTTTTGGTTTTTGTTATGTTTTGGTTTTTCTTGTTTTTGTAACAATATTATAAAGATAACAAACAACACACTAAATGCAAGCAATAATAATAATGAAAGCAATGATCTAGTTTTCTATAAACAATTTATAAATATCATTAATGGGCTCAAGTTCTTCAGGAGTCATGAAGTGTTCTTCTTCAAATTGAAAATTTTCTTTCAAGAATTTGATAAAAAGTGCTATAGTGATATTATCTGTCTCAGATTATGGTTGGTAGAAATAAAGTTCATGGCAATATTCTCGATATAACATAGCCCTAGGAACTCTATTCCATATTTCCCTATCCATAAGAATGACCTCTTGATCTTCTACATGACCTAGGAATTGGTGTATAACAACTGCGTTCTCGAGGTATTCCTCGAAGGTGAACAATTCTGAAGACACAAGAGCTCTCCTATAAGCTAACCACCTATGGCGAGGCTCTCTGAAGTTCATGATAAACAATGAGTTGATGAGGATCCAGGATCCTATCTAGGGCAAACCTCTTGATTTGTCTAAGTTCGGTTGATCTAGATGAAATGACACCTAGCCTCCTATCAAGTTCTTTCCACAGAAGTTGGTTTCTATCTGTTTTAGGCACACTAAGCACATAATTAACTTCTATGGCTGCTAATTGGTTTTCAACATTTATAGTAATTGCTAATATTTTCTTAGGAGCTACCATCTAGACATGATATGCAACTTAGTATTTTTCTAATGATTTGAAATGCATCTATGTTTTTGTTTTTTTTTTTCAAAAGGTTTTAGTTTCACGTCGGGTTCACCAAAATGTATCGCTCCAAATTTTTCGCATCCTTACCTTCAGGCTAAAGGATCCACGCCCAGAAGGAGGATGGGAAAAGGATGGGACAATACCTCGAACTAAGAGGCCCTTTGAAGGTCCCGCCTCTCGGGGGAGGGGTATTAAGGTGATTTTTTGACGGATGGTGGGGTTCACCGAGGAAACGTTTAGTGGCAGTTTCCACGCCTAGGTTGGGAATGAGTTTAATGTGTTCAATTTTAGCTTTAAACATCCAAGTCCTAGGTTTGGCCAGATGAATCTAAGTTATTCTATATGAAAATGCAAATTTAAATACAAAAAATAGATTTAACAGAAAACACAGAGAGCAAACTAAGTGAAGAAATCCATACCTAGTCCCCGGATGTCCGATGGAGATTCTAATTTTTGAAGCGATCCAGATCGTCCGGAATTTGACAGGATCGTCTCCGATCCGACAGGATCGTCTGAGATCTAACGAATTCGTCAAAGACCTGCAAACGAGAGAAATAGATACAAAATGCCAGAAATACAACTATTCTGATAGAGGCAAATGATGTGAAATAACAATAAGAATGTTAACAAGATAATCCCAAATGGAAATACAAGTAAATTACGATTCTTTAATGACTAATCATGATCTTATTATGCAATTAAACTACATGGGTGAACTCCAAGATGCAAGATAACAGGAAATACTAATAAAACTGACTAAATGCGAGAATAAAGTAGCAGCAAAGTATAGGAAAAGCGCAAACTCTAGGCACCGATTGCCCCAATGCAGACTACAGTCGAAATCATCTCGGATTGATACGAAATCATCTCGAATTGGACAGGATCGTCTGCGACGACCTGAGCTTGCTCCGACTGAAGAATAACAAGGTTCCTGCAACAAAATTTGGATAGGACAAGTGCAGATGGTAATCCAGGGTGTTCTAATGCGTGTAAAGGTCAAGTTACAGAAAATCCAGCCAGGGGAAAGTCAAGGGGGGGTCCTAAGGTTTAAATAGACTTAGGAGGGAAGTTGGGAGGTTGGAGATCATCCTAATTTGGAAGATCTCCAATGGGGGAGGTCTCTAACGGTGCAGACGCGCTTCTGCCCGACTTAGAGACGTCGTTGAAACAGAAGCTAATTATGAAAAATCAGTTTTGGGACAAGATCGTCTGGACGTCCTAGTCCAGACGAAATCGTCCGATCTGAGGCGATATCGTCTGATCGACGACGATATCGTCCAACGGTCACAACAAATCCTAAAAATGGCATGAGAAACGAGGAAACGGGTTAAACGACGGTTTGGGAGCGGTTTTGGGGGTTGAATTTGAATTTGAATTATTACTAAGGTAATTTTGATTATTGCTAAGTTTTACTATGCCAATTTTAGGGTGCTACAACTGCTGTCCTCAGATCCCGTGGCATTGTTCGGATCGACAGTCCGTCTATTGGAATTCGAAGAATCCGATAGACATCCTCTAAGGTCATCGTCATTTCCCCTGTTAGGAGATGGAAGGTGTTAGTCCGAGGATCCCATAGATTGATCAAGGCCGTCAGATAGGCTCGATCCTTGACCACATGCTCTAGCCGAGTCACCTGCTTGAGCCCAAGGGCGTCAAGCTAGTCCCAGTCAGCCAAAGTTAGTGTTGCACATGCATCAGTAAAGACAGTGGGTACCCAATATCGACTCTTCACCACCTGCAAAAGAAAACAACATAAAAACATTAAAACCATAAAAAATCTTGTACAACGCTAACACTGAATATACAACAATGCAGCAAAATGTACAGCAAAAAAAAAAAAAACAAACTAGTAATTCAAAATTAATTTGTCAGATTTAGGGTTTTTAACTCTACCTGATTAATTAACAACAAAAACCATTACAAAACAAGGAATCATTTGTCAGTTTTAGGGTTTTTTAATTTAACTGATATAAAAAAAAAAAAATCATTTGTCCGTTTTAGGGTTTTTAACTCTAACGGCTCATTTAAAAAAAAACAAACAAAAATAGTCACAAAATAATTTTCAGACCTAGGGTTTTTTACTTTGCACTAGAAAATTAATAACACAAAAACAACAACTACCTAGGGTTGAGCTATGTTTTTCGTTCAGTTTTATCCTACATTTCTCACCTACATTTTGACTTTGGTTCAATTCCGATTCAGCAAGATTTTAAGTTATAAACTAAGTTTTTTAGCTAAGTTTTAAAATAACTTCTGATCTTTGTTGACTAGAGTTATCCTAAGTTTTAAACTAAGTGATAATTTTGAGAGACTAGGGTTTCATTTTTAACCGTAACCAACAAAATAAACAAAAACACAATAATAATAATAATAATAATAACCAACTTGCGGTTTTCAATAGTAATACAAAATAATAAAGAGGAAGGGCACTCATTGGTAGCACTTTGGCTCTGCTGCTCGATCCAGTGTGTGCACTCATGGTCACAAGAAAAATTTTGCAGTGCTTCGCTTCGTAGAATTGACCTCCTCCTCCTCAGAGCTCCAAATTGCGAAGAAAAACAACTGCAAATGAGCCCAAACCTCAGTTTTGGCCTTTAAAAAGGCTTTTTGAGCTTGTATTCGTTCCCCCCTAGGATGAGCGCTCTGGTTAGCACTTTTACCTCCTTGGTATGAATACTAAATAGGAATTTGTCCCACCCAGGGATGAATACAGAGCATAAATTTCAAAAATAGCCAAAAAATACACAAAAATGCACAAAAAAGAGCAATAAAACTGTCCAACGAGAGTGCTTTTGCACTTGACATTTCGGGCATGCAAAACAGATGTCGGGGTCACAAATACTTGTTATCCTACTCCCTAATAAGGCTAACATAGCTGGACCGCTCCACGGGAGGACGAATTTTTGAGAATTTCATCCCCAAACGGCATCGCAAAACGGGTAAAAAACCACCCAAAAATAGCAATATCATTGTCGAATGAAGGCGCATTTGCGCCTGACATTCTTGGAATCCAAAATAGACATTGGGGTCACAAATTTTCACTATCCTACTCCCTAAGAAGGCTACCATAGTCGAACCGCTCCATGGGAAGACAATTTTTTGCCAATTTTAGCTTCGTAATGCGTCACAAAAAGGGTTAATACCCACCAAAAATAGGTCAAAATGTTTGAAAAATGCTTTCACATTTAATGGTAAACAACTGAAGGCACCCTTACGTAAGTCATCTTGGGTCAAGCGACTTGTCACTTTTCTCATGTCGGTCATTCCCTCATCGATTCGTCGCTTTAGGGGGTAGTCACACTTAGTCGCCAATCAACAACAACATACCCAATCTTGGAAATGACACGCATTCAAAGGATCATTGACAAAGACAATCACACCCCTACTTGGGGTAGAAAATAAGCAATTATCACAAGCTGATCAAACACTTGACATTCGTGAATCATGAACTCAAGGTTCCCACAGACAAAAGGTTGCACCCTTTGCCTATTCATGACTGATCAATGTCCAAGTTCAAGTAACACCTCACTAAACAAGGTTAAGACTTGACTTTAGTTCCTTAGCTCGTCAGAAGCAAGGATTCGAGAATGCGTGCCCTTTCCATACTTGGGGCATCAAGAGTTGGTTAGGTTACTGAGAAACCTTAATCATTAGTGCGTTGGTTATCTATTTTTTGATCGATGTTGTGCCTTGCATAGTGTTTCCCAAAAAGGGGCATCTGTAGACACCAAAACAACACCAATTCGATTACGTGACAACAAGCGCTGATATTATTGACACAAACATCCCCTAGGGCAGCCCCTAGAGGTCAAACAGTGGTCCTAACCACTCCCAAAAGTAGTTTGGAAGGTCAAAGGTCAATTTGGCACCCTTTTGGCACCTTGCTCTTTGCTTTTCCCACCCTGAAATGAATAAAAACTGGCATTCATCCCACCCAAGGACAAATAGTAGCATTCCCCCTAGGGTGAGGCGAATATAAGGTTTGACTAGAAAAAAAAGTCAAACCTTGGAAACTTCGCCAGTTAACTGAGGCTTCAGGCCATGCAATTGCGAGGAATAGCTTTTATTCAAGAAGAGATACTTCAGTGATGAGTGTATTTATTTTAGAAACCTCATGCAAGAATATTTTTAATCAGGGAGTTAGATTTTATCTGAAAATAGGACAGTTAACTCATGTGGCGCCCTCGCATGCACAATTCAAACAAGGAGACCCTAAGGTCTATAAATTGGGGAGTTTTACCACCCAAAAGATATACAAAGAAGGAGCATTTGAGAAATGAAGTGCTGCCAATTTACATACCTACTTGCGATTTGTGCTTTTACATCCTTAATCTCTCATTCAAAAGGGAGGTTATTGGGTGACTATTAGAAGCACGAATCCAAACCCAAAACCTAATTTTTGGCCACAAAAATTCCCAAAATTTGTCGACAACACCCCATAACCAGTTTTGGACCCATCCCAAGTGGATTGGTGCTGAAACAGTGCCTCAAATGGTGGGCGTCCTGCCCCCGGGCGCTCCCCAATCGGTCACAGTAAAATTTGTCCCACCCTGGGATGAATAGAAATTTGTGATATATTTCTATGGTTTTTCTTTTGCATTTGATTCTAGATAGGTTAAATAGGTTGCAGTTCAAATTTCATTTCATTCTGAGCAATTTTGACCAGGTTTCTGTCATTTCTCGCTTTCACTAACTTGCAGATGGTACTAGCAAAATATGGGTTCTAGAGGCCAAATTGGAAAAATATGACCATCTGGGTCTTCCAAAAACACCCCCAATTAGCTAACTCCAACTTTATAGGTCATTTGGAGCTTCCTAAGAAGGACATTGAAGAGGGTGCTTTTTGACAGGTTACTATAGGTGAATTTGTCCCACCTTGGAGCGAATACAAATATGTGAGGAATTTCTAGACTGTTCTTTTTGCAGTGGTCTTCTGTTAACATATTTATGCTACTGTGAAATTTTTAGGTTGATCTGAGGTCATTTCATTATCGTTTTAATATTTTCATGCATTTACTGACAATAGGCCTTGGGAAATACATGCTTCATTCTGTCCGCGGGTGCTATTAATATTTTCTATTTCTTTGAACGCAGGTTTCTGAAAACAGAGGAGCAGGAAAGAGCAAAGAATCATATACGCAAGTGACGACGACATTTTGGTTTGCCCATCTCACATGTGGGCACGCGGAAGAATTATTGTGATCCATGGATGTTGTGACAAGAAACACATTTGACGCTCCTATCCCCTAAAAAGGAAGGAGACGTATTGTAACATATTTTGAAAAGCGTATCAATAAAGAGATTACGATATTTCATATTGCTTTTATCTTGTGTCAATTTGCATATGTCCTTTCTTGTTCTTTCTTGTGGCATATTCCTTTTTGTTTCCGTATCCTCGTGCTTTTAGAAAAAATAACAAAAAAAGAGAAAACAATAATTTTACCTAACACATTTGAAATTCTCTCCACAGATAAGCAAGTAGATGACGAGGATGATAAAATGGAAATAGTAATTATGGAAACATAGTTTTATAAAGAGAGGTAACATGAAGGATTGCATGATGACAAATCACTAAAATATATTACCTTAATTATGAGAAACAACAACCAGGGAGAGCCATCTCAGTGATCATGAAATTATAAAAAATGAACAATGTAGAAAATCAGCCCAAGTGCAAAATTAATGGATAGATTCTAACTACAATGAAAATGTATCCTCAAAAATACCATACAGATTCCAACAGTAGTGCCTTGGTTTAAAGTAATCATCCTATAGTCCTGTTGTGGCCATTGCACAACTAACCCCAAATTTGAGGATTGTTAAGACCATAGGTTTAATTTCTCGTTTGATTGTTCAATGTTAATATTAGTTTAATTATTTTCTTTTTAGTTGGAATTATTATGGTTAAGCTTTTCAAGAGTGATTGATTCATATTTTAATAAAATAAATAAAAAATAAAAAGATAAAAAATAAAATAAGTATATATATTTATATATATAATAAGTAAATAATAATAATAAAATATAAAATTTATTTCAAAAGGATGAAAGCTATGCATGCACACACACACACATATATATATATATATATATATATATATATATAAAAGATGAAAGCTGTATGCATGCACACATATATATATATATATATATATAAAAGATCACTGTTGTAAAAAGAATTGAAATAAATTATATTTCGAATCATAGTTTTTAAATCATTGTTTTTGTTTATATGCAGTTATAAAGGGTCTGGTCAATTGTTTTTGAAGCAACGGTCATAGTGGGGCATTCATTTAGCAGACATGACCCACTGGCGACACATACCTCGACAGTACACCCCTGCGTTGTTGGGCATATAACCATCATGAATGGGGTAACCAAACCTTAGATACACTTTGACACATGACTCACCTTCTGACCTAGATGTTGACCTAGGACTAACATGTGGACGAAGGAAGCAGATAGGGAAAACGGACATAGTGGGGGTACTGTGAGCACTGCATTAGATAGTGGGGGTACTGTGAGCACTACATTGTGCTAGATGGTAGCCCAACAATATTTCGTAGTAGACAATGTTGGCAATGTGAAATATATGATCATGCGATGTTTACCTAGAACATTGTTTGAAGTACAATGTAGATAACAGAAGCCGCAAAGAATAGGGTGAAGGACACAACTAATGGAAGCTATGGTGAAGATCATTGGGGAATTGACACCAAAACCTTTCCAGTGGGGATGGGATAAATGCAGTGTATGATTGTGACGAAAACATTGGTATATCAAAGCGATTAATGTGAAATATTTGTCTAAGTTAGGCATGGTATCAATGAAGGATAATTATAAAACCAAGTAGACTGTAATACGATAGTTGGATGATGGATGAGAATCGGTATCGAATGATGTAAATCATGGATGTCTTGGATAAGGTTGGGTTTATGGTAATGTGTAGGGTATCCAACGACATTGACATCCCTGCTACAAGTCACAAGATGGAAGGAGATGCTGACTTTTTGATATGGCACTGTTTACATGCGGGTCGATGTAGAAGGAAGTTTTCTCAATTCATTAATAGAGGGTTTGCATGACCAGTAGGAATAGGATATCGAAATGTCCAGTCAAAAGAATGCACTACCTAGGTGTTGTAGGTAAGTTGGAGAGGAGAGGGTAATCCTCCAAAGTAGGTTCCAGGTTCAAATCTCCACCCTACCAAAAAGTTAAATTGGGTATCCAAAATCCAATTGATAATGTTGGTGTGGGCAGGGTCGGGTGCGACTCCCGGGTGATTTTGATGGTGTAGAACCCCGTGGTCTCTCAGACCAGGGCGGTTCCGCAAGAGGTTTTTCGCTTAAAAAAAGAAAAGAAAAAGAAAAAAACCAGGCACAAATCAATGTGATCCTTTCAACCCCAAGGAGAAGGGTATTGAGATTAATCACAACAGTCATGAAATCGTTGGTGGGGACTTTGTTTTGCAAACCTAAAATTCCAAAAGGGTGCCTATTCGATCTCGTAGGCTAATTAGGGATCACCAGTAGCATGACGAGGTACTTATGCAGAAGCAATCCTACTAATAAGGAGTTTTACCATGGTTACCATTGCTTCAATAGATGAGCATGAGCTTTAGGACTTAGATAGTTTGTCAGATGGAAATTTATAGACATTGCGGCCATGGTTTCCCCATAACACATTAGAGAAGTTAAAAATTGTGCATGCAGGAAAAATATTACAATAGTTAGTCGAGAATGATCTACTTAATGGGAAAAAATCTGCCACATAGGATGGCGATGATGATTTGGGCTAGCGATAATGCATAGCAAAGATATTGGCGGTGACGTGGAGGTCGAGCAGGTCAGCGTGATGGTGACGATACGGATGCCAAATAGGATGACGAAGATGCGATGCATTACGTGCATTGCCAATATGTGGACCACCTAGATGTTGATGTGACACACAGATGTGACTCGAACACTAGTGAATGATGGTAACCATAATATCATACGGGTCAGTGCTCGAGAATGTTAGACTGGAGATGGTGGTTACACAATAGAAATAGTTGTTACCCATTATGCACATGGAATGAAAGAGTGTTAGTAGAAATATTTTTAGAAAGGATAACAAAGCTCATTGGATATCATGGTAGTAAAAAAATAAAAAAATGACACCTTGCATTCATTGAATCATGCAGAGACATTGTGTTTGTAGTGCTAAAATCGTATAATGTTGTGAGGTGTTAATTATTGGAAAAAATGTTACCTGTCACATGTTGGGTAAAGGTTTTGATACATAGCCTATTGTGTCGTTCCCTAAGAGGAGTAACGGGCATAATAATTTAGACAAAACATATCATGACAAGTGTGAGGGTTAGGTGGCAACCTTTATTATGAAGCCTTTAGGGCACTACGAAGTGACATATCATGTGAAAGGAGATGAAAGAGAAAAGATTTGGCAAAACCAGTGCAGCATAATGAAAAAATAAACAAAAGAAATTAAATGAAATTAAATGAAAGGGCACAAAGGATTTTAAATACCTATTCGAAATAGATTAGAGGGGTTGGAATTTTTTTGGAAAAACAAGGGCATTATTTTATTTTTTTGTAAATGCAAGTTACTTTAGAAACTTACACTTTGTAAACAGAATTGGAGAAAAAGTTTTCATAATGTTGTGGGTTCACTGTTTATCTTTCCCTTCCATATTTTTAGGCTTATATATAGTGTTTAATGCAGTTTAATGGTTTCACCATTGAATGTTTAAACATGGAATTTATCTTTGTTTTCCTTAGTAGATTGCACCTAGTTTATTTCAAACCGTGCAAATGCAGCTTCGATTAAATTAGGTTACATTTAGAAATTATCACATCTCTGGTTTTGCAGGATAGGGTAGCATTATATTGATAGTAGTTTATCTTTTAACATTTTCAGCATTCTCGTCCATATTCTAGATTTTTATATTTTTATTTTTCTAATCCTATATTTTTCAAGTTTTTTTAAACTTATGCAAGATGCACAGATCCCAAGAATATGTTTTAATGTTTCATTTTAAGCTAATTCAATGTTGTTTTGAAGCAAATTCAAAATTCCAAAAATTTATAAAGTTCACAGTTTTAAAAGGAATTTTGTAATTTCAAAGCTTTGCATGATTTCACATTTCAAGCTTTGCATTTCATTTTCAAGCAATAAATTAATTTCCCTTTATGAAAATTATAATTTCATTAAAAGGGGGTAATTTATATGGCATTCCAAAGGCTACATTTTCAAAGTTAGTCATGCATATTTATTTTCCTTTCATTCATCAAGCAACATAAAATGAATCCAGTCATCATTTTAGATTCACATTTTAGAAATAGATTTTAATCTTTTGTTTCATACTCTAAATAAGGTTTAAAGAAGATAAAACTTGTTTAAAATCTTCTTAACAAAAGAAGATAAAATCTACTTAAAACACTCCAAGATAAATGAATTAAATCACCTTGGCAAATCAGAAATAAAGTGAATAAGGGATCAATTTCATGCACTCATTCATCATTTTATTTTTACATATAAGGGAAATCAATCCCTTTCAATTAATAAACAACAAAAGCATAACATAATAAAGTAAGAACAACACAGGACCCTTGTTAATAGTTATTTGCAAATCACTAAGGTATTCTAAGCACTTATTTGACACATCTTCACAAGATTACATGCACACATTAAGTAAAAGGAACCTTGGAGAAATTTCTATTTCTTTGCAAGAGAGGATTTTCTAATCAAAATCCTGACTGTGATGGTGATTTTGCAATTGGGCAAAATTACCACTCAATATAATTGGCACTAGAAGAAAGGCATGAATTGTGTTAGTAATTTTTGTTTTAAATGCTTTTGAATTATTCATACAGTGAATCATTTTATTTTGTGTAACCGTAATGCTCAATTGTTGAATGTTTCATGTCCTATTGACTATTATCTTTGGCCTCCTTCACGCACAACAGGATTGGTGCTAGAAGGAGGGACTGAATTACTTTACTTTATTGCTACTTAAATGCTAAGTTGTTCATGGTTTTATGAAAGATTATTTGCAGACATTGGTCTTGACTAATGAGGTTGTTTTTATAGGTGGTCACATGCATTGATTAGAAATATCTTGATGATGCATATATTTTGGTTGATGAACATGATGATCTATATGTTAAACATTTGAAAATTTTTAGTCATTTCATGCTTCTTTGCAAGATATTTCTTTGACTAAAAAAATTGGCATTAAATTTATGTTCTTTAAGGTCCACTAATGGAAATGCTCACTCCAAAAAGATTGGCATTCTGGGTAGGTAGTTATTATAGTCATTTAAATATTCCTACCCATAAAATTCCTAATGGTGCAGAAGAATATCTACCTCAATTTAGGTATGATTTGGCCTTGGCTGAGGAACATATTCAGAGATACAAGGACATGTTGATTTATTTGCAAATTATATATGAATATGTTTCTTATAGGTTATTTTCATACACATTGGATGAGGTTACGTTTGATTAGTACATACACTTACCTTTAAGTTCTATCACTTCTTGGGCTCAACTAGAAGCAATGTTTATTAAGCATTTTTAAAACTAGTTGACCCAGTTAGGATGCTAAATCATTTTGTCTCTATCTGTAAAGAACCTAATGAATCCATGAGTTAATTAAATGATATATTTTATATGTTGTATATCGATGTGATGATACATTACCTCATGTCAGAAGAAGAAGCCACTCAAATATACATGTATGCCTTAGATCCCTTAACTTCTACATTTCTAGGGAGAATTCTTAAAGATTCATCCTTGCCTAGAGCCTACAAGGAGGTAGTAATAGTAGAACAATGGTGGATTTTAAAAGGGGTTGATGTGGGTTGATTATCATTACTTAAACCTAAGGCTCAAAATCAGATACCACCCATGAGTCAGGTTGAGGCACAACCTTCTCCCATGATTAACTATTCTTCAGGAGTTATGTATTTCAACCAATACAAACCATCTAATCTAGCACACTTAAATCAAATGATGCCTAATGTGAGCAATCAATGGGATAAATTTGAATATACAAATTTTAAAACCACCTTAGATATCATCCAAGAGGAGGTGAAAGTTCCAAAGACAATATCCACCAATGAATATTGTGGTAAGCATGTTTATCAAAATATAGAGATTGATTCATCATTAAAATGTATGAGTCTTCAAACAATGGAGGAGTCTTAGATCTAACTAGCATTGAAATATGTGATAGCTCAGTACCTTCCATAGAATTAAATGAAATTGTTAAATTGGATGACCAAGGAAGCCAACGTGTTCCAAAGAATTACCAAATAGAAATGAATGGTTTAAATTCATTGTTTAAAAGGTATGATTGGGACAATTATAGAAAGTTGAATACAAGAATTCAGCCCACTGAAGAAACCCTTGACTCACCTAAAGATGATTTTTTTGAAATTGAGGAGGATGAATCTGAGGAAGACGAATAATTTTTTTAAGGAGGATGAATCTGAGGAAGATAAGTGTTTGAAATTGAGGAGGATAAATCTGAGGAAGAATATGAAGATAACATGAACGAAGGGATGGAATCTCATCACATATTTCAAAAGGATAATGATTCTACAATTATATATAAAGAATTGGAATCATTTACTTCTTTCACAATTCCTAAAGAAATTTCTATTCCACTTGATGTTGATGTGCAAAAAATTAAAATTTTTGTTTCATCTCTAGATCTTATATTGTCTATGCAGCAAGATGATTCAATGGCAGAAACACTAGAGCCATCAAAAGTGGTTGAAAGTGAATTTAAAAGGAATCATTATATGAATATGAATATTATGTAGAAGACTTGATAGGATCTCGTCCTTTGATTTTAGAAGATAATTATTATAATGGTTGGGGAAGATATGAAGAATTATTTGTTTCTCATACTCCTATTGAAGAAATTTCTATTTCACTTGATATATAGGATGTTGGAATATCTAGCTCACATGAAGATCTTACATTTTTAGTACAATGAAAAAATGGCATGCCACTTGCAAAAATAGAAAAGGTTCCAAATTCAATAATTTTTAATATGATTTTATGGAACACCTTGCTAAAATATAAAGGGAAGAAATAATAAATGTTTCTTATGATTCATCTATTTTATATGAGGAAGAGGAAAATATTCTCTTTCATTCTTGACTACTGAAAAATCGATACAAATTCACATGATTGTCTTGAATATTCAAATGAAGAAATACCATTGGTGGCTAACAAGGAATTATAATTTTCTATTCATCCAAAAGAAAATATTTCTTTGTTTGATCAACAAGAGTTATGTTTTGAAAAGGATCGGTATGTCTTTAATTGGGTGCCTAATTTTGGTGTGTTTGAAAAATAGGTCATTGATGAAGGTAAAGGGCTACAAGATGATGATGATGATAGAGACCATGAGGAAAAAGAGGAAATTACAATGGCTCACCAAGTCTTGGTAAATGAACATGTACAAAAGGTAGAATATTATCCTTTGTATCCAACCATCCAAACTCTAGGTAACATTTTACATAGTCATTTATTAGATTTGAATGTTATGTATGATGAAATGCCATTGGAGGTTAATTAAGAACTAGAGTGGATTCCTACTCACACCACTAACAAGATTTCTTTATTGAATGAACAAAAAGTATATGTGCTTGAATTGTTGAATCATCTGCATCAACAATTAACAAATGATTCTAGGATACAAACTTATAATGATCCTCATTTAGTAGATGTCCTAGATGCTTGCAAATTTTTGCATGATTATGATTGACCTAAAGACATAGATGATGACTTTGATTTAAAATTTTTAAAAATAGCCTCCTATTTGAAGGAAATCCTATGTGCTTGTAAAAAATAAAACTTAATTCAAAGTGATGAATCATATTTCAAAATTTAAACCCCTTTGAATAAGCAAGAAAAAATAAAAAATCAGTTATTGCCTTATCAATTTGATGAATTGAAACTCCACTATGGGATTGCTAATGGGACTAGATTACATGGGTGGGGTGAGAGATAAAATGAGAGTTTTTCCTTTGTGTGGCCTAATCTTGTTTTGGTTGGATTTATGTAAAGCTTAGCATGCATATCATGATATATGTCTTTTAAATTGTGCTAATCATGTTTGGGATCTAGAGAAATGATGGCCTAAGTTTTACATCATCTTGTATCATATTGTATATTATTGTATATAGTCTTGGTTTTCTTTCTTTTGTTTTAAGTTTTGTTATTTTTGTGCTTTGTCCCTAATTTTTGGTTTGGCAAGTTTTGTGTTGACTTTCTTGTCAATTTGCATTAGATTAGGTTTTGGGTTTGTTTCCAAGTTTTTATTTATTTTTGAGTATTGTGTTTGGGTTCGTTCCCCTTATTTGAGGTTTGGTTTGGTGATAGCTACTAATGTTTGGTCTCTTGACTATTTTTTGTGTTCCTTTGTCATGAAGGATGAATTGCCTATCATGTGGATCAAGGAAAAGGGGATGAAGTTGTTTAGTAACCACTCCTAGATTTTGGGACTAAGTGAATTTTGGAACACTAAATCATTTTGCTAAAGCTACACATGAACACATCATACTAAAGGGCATTCCTTGGAATCTTGAAGGATGAAGTCATTTTGATTTGCAAATTAAGGCAAAAATCCAACACGCTCTATCTCTAGCTTCAAATACTTTCTAGCCCATGTGGTGCATAAAATTTTGCAAAGCCATTTAAAAAAAGGTAAGAAAAGAAAAAAAAGCTAAAATCAGTCACAAGGTTTGGATAAACTCTACTAGAGCTATAGAAACCTGAATGGAAGTAGGGCTCTATTGAGACAAAGCTTACTAAAAAAAAAATGTATTGCAAAATATCAATTAAAAACAAGGGTAATTAGATAAACCCTACTAGGGCTATAGATGCCTTAATGGTAGTAGGGCTCTATCTATAAAATTATTTTTGTGAGCAATACTTCATAGCCTAATGCAAAATAGGTGATGGAATCCTTATGATTTTCAAGAATGCAAAATGAAATCACTTACACACACATTAAGCTAAAGTAAAGTGTTCATGTGTTTCTTTTTGAAGTTATCTACGCCACCTTCTTGGAGATTGCTAGATGGTTTGTTTCTAATTTTTGGTTTATTTGTTTTCAGAACTGGTTTCTTCATCCAAAATATCAAGAGCATTTCCTATTAGAGTCACCATTTGGGGACTCACCTTAAATTTTAAGGTTTTGGAAGTTTTCGTTCTTTGAGTGATAAATTTCAAAACGAGTTTATCATCTAGATTCCAATGTTCATTGTTGGGTAGCATTCTTGTAAAAAATTATTTTAAATGTTTAGTGGATAGGTGAGGTTTATAAAAGTTTGGGTTTAGTTTTAATATTTTTTAAAATTATAATTTAAATGTTAGAATTAGATCACATGTTTTGAAAAAGAAAAAAAATTATATATAAATAAATAAATAATATATATGAAACAAAAATAATAAAAAAAAAAGAAGAAAAAGAAGAAAAAAAATATTTTATACAAAAGAAAGTAATAACAACATAAATTAAAAGTGTGTTTCATTGGTTTCATTCATGAGAAATTAACCCTTTAATTTTTTGCGCTACAGGTTAATTCCTTGCTTTTCGGAGAATTAATTGGGAAAGCCAATTCTATGTTATACTCAAAGATTTAGCTTATGTCTATGTTTTCATCATAGGTTATGAGAGGTGACGAGGAACACGATACACAAATGCATGGAGAGAACCAATGAAGATGTGGCACGATGGATGTATACCATAGTCAACATGGATGAATGGGGTCGAGGGATGGTAGTCACGTTGGAGAACGTGTTTGATAAGGTTAATATGTATATTCAAGATTTGACTGTGGATAACGTGGACTATGGAAACTAATCAACAATACACTCAAACCCATGTATGAGGAAGACTTAACAATGATATAGTGGGTGACGATGACTAGAATAGACTGGCGCGTGTAGAGCTACATGGAGATCAAATTGTCTGCATAGCTAATATGATAGGGTGTGGCGGGTCGTAACGATAATGGATTGATAAATGAATTTTCTAAAAATTAATATTAGCAAGTAGTAGATATGCGTAAATAGTGGTTTTGTAATGGGATTTGCTTTGAGAAGTTCTTGGACATGCGTATGGATGAAAGATATGCAAGGATGGTGATGTAGTAAGCACATGTTGAAGATGGACACATGACACTAATAGAACCACATGGTGGACATGAACAATTGGCTTGTGTGATGATGGGGCTGCATGGTGGACCATGATGATGAACCTAAGCTAGTGATGAGGTGGACCTATCTCATTTGCAGTTAGATAAATTGGGTAACTCTGAAATTTTGTGATAAACCGCTAGTGGTCATTAGAAGTAGGAAAACATATGTATACACATGCAGTGGTTGGTGAGACAAATAGCCTACACTCTGCAAATTTACAAGAATTTAATTCTCTCCATGGATAGGGGTATTTTTTTTTAATTTTCATTTTCATCACCCTTTTGAGGAAAATAGTGGCATATTCACGATAACGTATACCAGCATAGGGACGTGGATTATTAAACACCATGACAATTATGTGGTCACTGTTCTCACAAAACCACCAACAACTAGATGACAAATGGGAATGGGATCGTTTCTTAACACTGCATCACCAAAACTTGGCAACAATCCCAATACACCAACAAACCTCAATGTGGTAGAACTGAGTTGCAGTGTTTGATATGGATGGGTAGCCTGGAAGAATTTGATAGATGGTTTTGCATCATGAGGTGGAAAATATTGCAGAGAGTATTTTGAGATGCTATTTTAGGTATGAAGAATATGGTTGAGTCCAACACGAGGAGATACGTGTACCTCCATGTTAGAGAAAATGCAATTGAATACCAGGAATACCTATTGCAAACATCAAGGAAGGGTGTCAAAGTAGTCATGATAAGCGAGAGGTGGACATAGAAGATTGATGTAGCCACCATATATTTGTTCTATAATCTATATCGTCAAGATAAGCATTTAGTTTGACACACGTGGAAGACATTGGGGCACATGAGAGTGATAAAAGCCCTATGCATGTATTCTTGTATAGAATGAAAACATCATATTTTATGTTCCAATTGACACAATGCCATAGCACGACATAAATGAAAATGTATCCTTGGAGAAGCGTTACCCATAAGTTAATGAAACGATTAGTGTTTTCCATGAATGAATGAAATCCTCATAGTCTACCTAACATTATCCAAGGAATGCAAAAACAACGGAAGGATTTACCAAACCAAGGAAGTAAAATGAAGGGTTATAACAAGCCAAAAAAGGGATAAAAATAAGCAAACAAAGGATAAACAAAAAGTTGATTGAAAATATTAAATAGCCATTGAAAGCACAAAAATGGGCTAGAAATTTTTTGGAAAAATAGGGACATTATTTTTCTTTTGTTAATGGAAGATACTTCAGAAACTTGCACTTTGTAAGCAGAATTAGAGGAGAAGTTTTCTGAATGTTGTGGGCTAATCATTTATCTTTTTATTCCATATTTTTTAGACTTGTATATAATTTTTAATGCAATTTAATGTTTGCATTGTCAAATATTTAGAAATATGAAATTTATTTCTTTTTTTTGTAGACGATTGCACCTAGTTTATTTTGAACTGTGTGAATGCAATTTCAATTAAATTAGGTTACATTCATAAATTCTCACATCTCTGGTTTTGTAGAATAGGATAGCGTTATATTGATAGTAGTTTTTCTTCTAAAATTTTCAGCATTCTGTTTCATGTGCTCCAATTTTTTTTTAATTTTTTATTTCTAACCCTACACTTTTTCATTTTTTTTAATTTCTTCAAAAAAAATATAAAAAATATGAAAAAAATTAAAACTCCAAAAATAAATGCATGGATTCCAAGATTAAGCTTTAAAGTTTCATTTAAAGCAATTTCGATTTTATTTTGAAGCCAATTCAAAATTACAAAAATTATTCAAATTTCACATTTTTAAAGGAATTTTGTAATTTCAAATTTAGCATGATTTCACATTTTGAAGGCAAGTCAAATTTCAAGCTTTGCATTTTCATTTTTCAAGTAATAAATTAAATTCTCTTTATGAAAATTACAATTTCATTAAAGAGGGGTAATTTATATGGCATTTCAAGGCCATTACATTCTAAATTTAGTCATGTAGATTATTTTATTTTCATGCTTAAAGCAACATAAAATGAAATCCAATCTTTATTCAATGTTCACATTTCAGAGATAGATTTAGCCTTTTATTTCATGCACAAAGTAAAGTTTAACAAATAAAACTTGTTGAAATATACTTAATAAAAGAAGGCAAAATCTACATAAAATACTCCAAGATAAATAAATTAAATCACCTTGGAAAATTAGAAATGAGAGCGATTGTTCTTGAAACTTTTTTGGTTGGCTCCAGTGGGATTTGCGGGTTTCATGGAATTTCTTGTGCAAATCTCCTAGATGGTTTTTATGCTATGGATTTTGTTGGTCGGTATTTCTAGTGTTGTTTTCTTAAACCGATTATTCTCATGAGGGGTTCTCCTATTATGTGCTTTGTTGGATAGATATGTTTATTATGATGATAGATTTGTAAGGTGATAAATGCTTCGGTTTGGGCAGTTTTTATTTTCATTATTCTACTATTTTTCTCTATTGCTTTAGATTTAGAGCACACGGTGGTTTGACCATGGGATAATATCTTGTATTTGCTTGATAAAAATCTGTAGCT
The DNA here is from genome assembly GCA_028583015.1 of Wollemia nobilis. Lineage (NCBI taxonomy): Eukaryota > Viridiplantae > Streptophyta > Pinopsida > Araucariales > Araucariaceae > Wollemia > Wollemia nobilis. Next base: position 8,913,843 of record JAQPPZ010002937.1, on the reverse strand, counting down.
TATTTTTTAGGAGATTGTTTTATTGGATTTTTGTATTTGATTCATGGAATCCAGATGAGCCTTTCTTAATGTCTTATTGCTAGATCTAAGGTTTGGGGGTAACTTTTAAAACCCTACTTGTAATAGATTTGGGGACCCTTTTAAAACCCCTTCTATTATCAATATAAAAAATAAATAAAAGAACAATTTCATGCACTCATTCATCATTTTTTTTTTGCACATAAGGGAAATCAAGCCCTTTCAATCAATCAATAATAAAAGCATAGCATAATAAAGTAATACTAGCACATGACCCTTGTTAATAGTTTCTTGCAAATCACTAAGGTATTACTAGCACTTATTTGATACATTTTCACAAACATACAAGCACGCATTAAGTAAAAGGAACCTTATAGATTTTTCTATTTCTTTGCAATACAGGGTTTTCTAATCAAAATCCTGACTGGGATGGTGATTTTACAATTGAGTAAAATTACCATTCACCAAGTCCCAGTTGGAATGAAGCAAGATACAAATAAAAATATGAGGATGGATACAAATCAAAAAGTAGGATGCAAATCCAACCAACATCACCTAGCAGAGGAAGGCCAAAAGTTAGTTGAGGAAGGTAAGGTAACAATACTTTCCTAGTTGTTCAAACATTGTTAATTATGAATATTATTACTTGGAATATTAGAGGACTTAAAGGAAGTCCTTCTAAACAAACAAAAATTAGAAGAATGATCCAAAAAATTAGCCTCAACTTCTCTTTCTCCAGGAGACAAAGGTTTCAATTGAAGAAATGGAAATAATAGCAAATAACATGTGGCCAACTAGTAAAGTAGTGTCTCTCAGCACCCAAGGGGCCTTGGGAGGAGTGGCATATATATTTAAATACATGATGGGAAGCAGGGGAATGCTAGTAGTGGGTGCCCAAAATAGAGATTCAGATCAGGTTATTCTTTATATAAATGTCTATGCTCCATGTTCTATGGAAGAGAAATGATCAATGTGGAGGAATATAGCTTTTATCACCTCCCAATTCCCTGAAGCTTGGGTTTTGATAGGAGGATATTTCAACTCCATCCTCTCATTAGAAGAAAAAATTAGGGGAAATAGGAAGTTGGATGGGAGTTCTGAACTCATGAATGAATACATGGTCAACCTTCACCTAGTTGATGTTAAGCCAAGCAATGGTTTGATGACTTGGTCCAATAGAAGACAAGGCTCAACATGCATCCTTGAAAGGCTAGATAGGTTTTTGCTCTTAGATAATTTTTTGATACAAGGACACACCCCAAAAGTGAAGATCTTAAATAATGCAAGATCTGACCATTGGCCAATTTTAATTGAAATTTGGAGAACCAGGGGTAAGCCGACACCATTTCATTTTTAGTTAATGTGGCTCAGAGATGAATCCCTCAAGTCAAGGATACAACAATGGTGGCAAGAAGGTAAGCTAGGACATGGTACAAAGATGTTTTATTTTGTTAAAAGGCTTCAGTATATTAAATATAAAATAAAGACTTGGAATTGGGAGGAATTTGGAGATGTCAGGGCAAAGAAAAGGGAAGCTTTAACCCGACTTGAGGAGTTGAATGAGCAAATTCATCTTGAGGGACTCATAGAAAATAGGATCAAGATAGAAATTAATCTTTTAGCTCAGGTGAAGGAATGGGAAAGAAGAGAAGAACTAATGTGGAAGCAAAATTCAAGGATCCAGTGGCTGCAAGAAGGAGACAAGAACACAAGTTTCTTTCATAAGTCTCTCCTAGCTCGAAGAACACATAACTTTATCCCCTCATTGAAGAATGAATTTGGAGATATAGTCCACACTTGGGAAGGCATGTCTTCTTTAGTTGTGAACCATTTTTCAAACCTATTTACAACCAATTTGCTTGACCCAAAAGCCCAACAAGAAATTCTACAGGAGATACCTATTCTTATTTTTACTAAGGAAAATGTGGCCCTGACTGCACTAATAACTATGAAAAAGGGAAGACCCCAGGTCTTAGGGATTCCCTATTGAATTTTATCAAGAATTTTAGGATGTTTTGAAGGATGACATTCTAGAGGTGGTAGAAGAGGCTAGAAAGGCAAAATAAATCCTCAAAGAAATCAACAAGACATACATAACACTTATTCCAAAAGCTCAAGAAGTAGATAACATTACTAGATATAGACCAATTACTTTATGCAATGTTATACTAAAAATCATCTCAAAGATCATGGTAGAAAGGCTCAAACCACTGCTACATAAGATCATCTCCCTAGAACAAGGGGGATTTGTAGAAGGGCGTCAAATAGTGGATGAGATAGTGTTAGCCCAAGAAGCAATTCACTCTATGGAAGCTCAAAAATTTCCTTCTATGTTCATTCGATTGGACTTGTCTAAAGCATATGATAGGGTGGATTGGCATTTTCTTATCCAAGTAATGGAAAATTTTGGATTCTCTCAAGAATGGACAAAGTGGATCAGAGGTTGTATATCTTTAGTCTCTTATTCAGTTATTCTCAATGGTTGTCCCACTCAGTTGTTCCCAGCTTCTAGAGGCATCAGGCAAGGAGACCCTCTCTCTCCATACCTATTCATCATTTTAGTAGAATGTTTAGGGAGGAAATTTGCTAAGAATCAATATTGTCAGAGGTTAGAAGGAGTCACAATAGCTAAAGGAGTCAGACCTATCTCTCATTTACAATTTGTTGATGATTTCACCATTTTGGGGAAGGCAACAATAAAGGAAGCAACTTCAATAAAGCAAATCATTAATTGCTTCATTAGAGCTTCAGGGCAAACAATTAATGAAGATAAATCAAAAGTACTCCTTTTTCATTGTTCACCTAGAAAAGAGATTTTGATATTGGATAGATTAGGGTTCAAAAAAACCTCTCTTCCAATAAAATATTTGGGTGTTCCAGTGAATCTTGGTAGCCAAAAGAAAGAGTAGTGGAGTTGGTTATTGGAGAAAGTGAAGCACATAATAGGTAGTTGGACCAACAAATGGCTCTCCTCTGGAGGATGGATAACTCTTATCAAATCAGTTCTTTAGTCTATCCCAATCTATGTTTCAGTAGTGTTGAACATCCCTAAGTCAATGCTTAAAGAATTAGATAAAATTAGTCACAAATTTCTTTGGGGAGGATAAAAAATGGAGAAGTGGGCCCTAGTAAGGTGGGAGACCCTATGCCTTCCTACTCATGAAGGGGGTCTAGGTCTTCGATTGACAGTTAGGAATAACAAATATTTGGTAGTAAAGTTATACTAGAGGTTAATTAGCCACCCTAGCACCTTGTGGGCCAAAAATATGAGAGCCAAATATGCAGAAAACAAAGACCCCTCTGATATAATTCGACACCAACTACCTTCTAGAGGGTCCCCAATTTTAAAGGTCCTAAGAAGTGGAGAGGAGTTGATAAAGAATAAGCTTTTTTGGATAGTACAAAATGGTCAAAAGGTACATTTTTGGATAGACTCTTGGGATGGACACCTTTCACTATCAATTCAACATCCAAAATTGAGGCCTATAATGGAGAAAATACATAGGATGAATTGGATAAAAGTTGTCAAATACTATAAAAGTCAAACAAGAAATGCAGAGGTGGGAAGATGTTGGATCCTAGTGGAAGACTGGCCAATCCAACTCACTGAAGCTCAAAAAAAGGATATACACAGACTCCTCCAAATGTGATCACCTTCATGGTCACAATCTGAAGATTGTATTGGTTGGAATAGCTCAGGGTATGGTGTGTACACTGTAGCTCAAGGTTATTTAGCCTTAAGCCATATTAATCCCCATCTAGATCAGGATCTGTTCAAACATTTATGGGCTCAAAATTTATGGCCAAAAGTCAGGTTTTTCATCTAGTTGCTTCTTCATAAAAGGGTACTCACAGGGGATCAACTTATGAAGAAAGGATTTAATGGACCCTTTCAATGTGTAATGTGTTGGGATAACACTGAAACACTAAACCATTTATTCATAGAATACCCCATAGCCTCTAAATTGTGGAAGATGTTGGCTTCCCTTCTTAATTTAAGATGGTCCAATGAACAATCCATAGAACAGATATGGAGAGACTAGAGCAATCAAGAAGGAAAATACTGGTATGTGAACCAAGTAGTTTGGATAGGAATGACTATTCTTCCTTGGAACATTTGGAAGGAGTGAAACAAGTGAATATTTCAACAAGAGAGTAGGGACATCCACTATGTCTGGCTCAAGACCATAGAAAATCTGATAGAGATTGTCCAACATTTATTAACTCATCCACAAAATTCAAATCAACTATGGGAACAAATGATGGCCTGATTAAAGATCAACCCTGGATTAGCCCAACATAGAAGGAAGAAAGTGATCACTCAGATGATGGATAGAACAAAGCAATGGTAGCCTCCCCCAAAGAATATTGGAAAAATCAATATGGATGGAGCATCTAGAGGAAATCCTGGTAGAGCTAGTATAGGAGGGATAGGTAGGTTGGAGGATGGTACTCCAATTTTTACTTTTGTCAAAAATTTAGGAATTCTATCCAATAACTTGGTAGAAGGATAGGGTATTTTGAGAGGTTTGTAGGAGGTACTAAAGGTAGGATGGAGAAGGGTGATAGCAGAGTCAGACTCTCAAATTATGATCAATTACCTAAATTCAACTTCAAGGCCTGAGAAGGTAGACTAGTGAATTCAAAGGATCATAGATAAGATTAGATTAATAGCTTCTAGTTTTCAAGAGGTTGTTTTCAATCATGTGCCCAGAGAATAGAATAGAGTGGTAGATGCTATGGCAAATTGGGCTCTTGACAAAGGAGATATTAGGTGCTATGGTTTCCCTCCTAGGTGGTGGCCAGACCAAACTAGGATCAATATTCTCCTTGTTCAGTCTCTTGATGGCAATGTTGGAAGCTATGGCTAACTTGTTAAGCAATTTCTTGGGTAGTTCTTTAGGTAGTTCTTGTGTAGTTCTTCAGGTTGTTCTTGTGTAGTTCTTCTAGTTTTTGTGTAGTTCTTCAGTTTTTATGTAGTTCTTTAGGTAGTTCTTGTGTAGTTCTCTAAGCAGTTCTTGTACAATTCTTTAGGTAGTTCTTGTGTAGTTCTTCAGGTAGTTCTTGTGCAGTTCTTTAGGCAGTTCTTGTGTAGTCCTTCTGCAGTTCTTGTGCAAGCCTTAGTGTAGTTTATTCTTCTCTGATCTTCTTTGTTCTTGTGCAGTTCCTCAATTCTAGCCATGATAGAGGATGTTAGAGGGTCTTGTTCCAATAGTCATAAGCTCCAATGGTAGGATAGTTGGTTTGTTGGGTAGGCATATTAGTTTGAATTTGTAGTTTTATTTGGACTGCTACTTGGCTAATAGCCAAAAGGCTAGATTATATGAGTTTTGTATTGTACTCTTGAGTTTCTCTTAATATATTATTTTTTAAAAAATGAAAAAATAAATCATTTTATATTTATACGATATGTTCGTGTTAAAGTCATATAATTTTAAAAATATATATTTTAAATATTACCAAGACCTACATCAAGTTGCATTAGCTCAAATGGTTAGATTCCTTGATATTTAAAGAGGAGACCAAGTTTCAAATATTGCCAAGCGATTTATGGATGTTACCCAAATTTTGTTATAATACCACTATGTGATGATGATGTAATAGGGATAGGATCTGTTTCAATTCCATCTAACCAATTGAAAAAAAAAAATATTACCAATACCTACATGTGTAAACCCATGTATATAAAAAACATATAAACTATATGTACTTTAAAATTTGAAAAATAAATAATTTTATATTTATTTGATATGTTTGTGTTAAAGTCTTTTATATTTTTCAAAAATATATATTTTAAATATTTGTATTATGAATGGATAGTTTCAATAATTTTCTTCTCATTTCATATGTTAAATATATGCATATGTAATACAAAATTCAATCTATCACCTTGCATAAATTAATTTACCTTTTTTTGCTTGGGGAAACATATATATACAAAATTTAATCTATCACTTTGTACAAAATCATGTTTTTTTTCTTTCATAAGGAATTTTTTATAAACCCTATTCCGCTGGTAAAGATAAATTCAATGGGGACTTTCAAATTGAACCAAGGCAACCCACCGGCAAGCAATGGACCAAAAACAATTTATCTTTTAGGTTAAATTTTAAAGTAAAGAATAGGTTTTTTTAAAGGGTCCGACTACCTCGTATAAAAAATCATGTATAAGATTGATGAAAATAATAGTTTACTTTATTTACATGAAAATCATGCAAACAAACTATACATGAAAACCATTGACACTATACAATAAAATCATGTATAGTTTCAGTAATTTTATTTGCATTGCACATGTTAAATATATGCATATATAATACAAAATTTAATATATCACCTTGATTAAAATTATGGTTTTTTTTGCTCGGGGAAACATCTATATACAAAATTCAATCTATCACTTTGTATAAAATCATGGTTTTTTAATTTCTTTCTTAAGTAATTTTTTATAAACCCTAGCTTGCTAGCAAATATAAATTCAATGGGTGATGAACGCCAAAAATACTCATTTTTTGTATACTTTAATGAAATAAATGTGGGGCATAATTATATTGGAAATGTATATTTTATGAGATTATTGTATACATTTAATAGAAAATGGCGTATTATGTCTAATGTGTATTTTGAGTGGAAATTGTGTGTAGATGTAGTACCTTATGAGTTTTTTGCGCCTTTTAGTTGGGGTCCCATTCGGACCTGGAATTCAATAACCTTCATAACATGAGTAAGGAATGATTAGTGATTAAATGACAAAAGTTGCAAAGGAGTAATGCATTCCAAAATGCTAAGGTATGATGCTTATCTCTCGACCATAGGCTGGAAGGCACCTATATCCCAGTGAAAAGGAAGTTCTTTTCTCCTAGTACATAGGACAAGCATCTGTCTCCCGATAACAAGATGGATGGTGCTTATATTTTGACAATAGAACAAGCACTCATTGTTCAACGCTAAAAAAATGATGATGTTTAGCGAATAAGAAAAGGTTAAATATGATGCCTTTATCCTAGTGATAGGCCAAAAGGGTGTTTGTTTTATAGTAATGGTCCAAACAACACATGTATCCGATGGAATAAAAAACGTGCACATTGACTATGAAATTTGAAGACCATGTATAAAATTAGATGCATATTGTTATGAAAGCATAAGGAGCACTATGATTATCCTCAAAGGGTTAATTTTAGCATGACTTATCTTTTATTAGGAATTTAATTAATATATGCACGCTTGCCATAGCGAATTGCATTAGAATGAATAAAATTAGCAACATCTAAATTTGTAATAGGGGATGATCACATTCTATAAATATAGGCCAATCCTAAAGAAATCATCCCAAACTTGTTCTACAAATTGGTACTACATAAATAAATAAAAGCTCGAGTGTTTTGATTATTTTTTTGTGTTTGAAGAGTGACTATAAATTGGTACTACATAAATAAATAAAATCTTGAGTGTTTTGATTATTTTTTTGTGTTCAAAGAGTGATCGTCAGACAGATGTTTGTAGGAGCCTAGGCCCACTCTAGGCAGTATTCCTCCCTTATTTTTTTATATTCCTACAAGTGTGTTATCCTATTTTATTTATTTGTACACCATGTGTTTAATTTCTGCATTTTACTACTTTATTCAATTCTATAAGTATGTTTATTTTATTACAATTTACTTTCCTACAAACTTCCTTTTAGTCATGTGTTTAATAGTTTAATTTAGTTTTCCTGCAATTTCATGTAGAATTTACTTTCTTGCAATTTAATTTTGTTGGTTTGGCTGAAATCCAACTACACTAACAACCACCCCCCAAACCAAAGTGACACATAGGACTCATATCTAGTTTACTATAAGCATATACTTTGCACTTGTACTCAACAAGTTTACGAAATTTCGTATTGATAAATTAAATGGAAGCAAAATTAACTATTTTTAGAAACATATTTTTGTTCACCATTTTGGTATCGTTGCCAAGGAGTGCCAACTATAGTATTCAAATCTATAGGTCAATCAAACCTAAAACTTATAATTCAAATTATCTTACCCATAGATTCTCTACTTGATATTGTATGAGTCTGCCAATATTAAGAGGACCCGGATGGTCATTTTTTGAAAAGCAAATATATCACTCCACAAGTACCTGAAAAACCATCTAAGTCCCTTTTGAAATATCTTGAACACATACTGAAGCTTAATTACCATCTCCTCTAATAGTACATTGGAAAATCACCCAATCTTCAAACAAAGTTTCTCCCATCATTTAAGGTAAACATCTTTTGATGAAGAACTAGTTTCATACCTTGTTTTAGGAAATCTATTTGAAAGAAGCCATTCTGAGGAGGACTTATTAAATATTCAATGGTGGAAAGCAGTTGAAGAGGGAACTATTTCAAAATTTGATTTAGGAATAATTTTAGAAGATAAATTAAATGAATGTGAAGCTTTAAATGATACCTTGGAAGCAGGAGGTGTAGAATCGACATTACCTAAAAATATGGCTGAAATGGAGGAAGCTTCAACTAGATTTGACTTTCTAATTGAGGAATTAAGAGGAGATACAAAGAGAAAACACATATTTCCTGCTCATATTCCCACCTATAGAGGACTTCCAACCGAAGACCCTAACCTATTATTTTTTAAATTTGATGTATTATACATGTCAGTGGACTACAAATCAAATTCCCAAAAGATAAAATTATTTCCCTCCATAATATATGATTCAACACTATGTTGGTTCATTCCAAAAAAGAAAAAGAATAATTGGAAGACTATTGGGATAGATTTAACTTCAATTTCCAAAGATCACCCCATAATTGGGTGAGAATTCCTTAAGAAGCATATTATTGAGGGGTATCACAAATGAATATCTAAAAATCTTTGAATTTGATATTTTAAGGAGATATTTACCAACATAAAATGCCAGATATCTAGAAATTGTGTCAAAATTATTCATGAAGAAAAGGTAAATCAACCACCCGAGTAACAAAAACCATAGCCTTAGTCACTAAAGCATAAATATGCAATATGCTAGATTATATGAAGAGTGAGATGTTATCATATCTCACACTACAATTAGATACACTCATTCATAAAATAAAGTAGTAAACTAAAGCAAAACTAGCATTCTTTTACCCAAAATGTAGGAGAAAACATCCTAAAAATGAGTATAAAAAAAATAAAATTAGAGTGTGTAAAATTTCTTAAAAGGATCATAAAACGAGGTTGTGTCTAAAAATAATAAATTTCAAAGAGGATCCTAAAGGAGGAAAGACCTATTTTATGAATAATAAAAGAAACTAGCAATAGTTTCCTATGGGAAATAGTATGCCAAGAGGAGGACCACCCTATGGGAGAGTTAATTATATGAACCAAGGTCAATATCAACCACCCATCATGGGCTAGTGGGATCATCCTCTTTGGATGAATGCCATCCAAAGTTCTACTCCTTACAACATGTATCCATGGATGCTTTATTAGAAAAATTAAACATAGTGGCAAAATTACAATGCGTGGAATTTACCTCCATAAAATACAAATCAAGCCCCACTGCAGCTTAGTTTTCCTTCACCTCCTACTTCAGTATCAATTCAACTACCTGCAAAACCAACTCCAAATCTAAACAATAATACAAAACAACCCACCTATCAGGTAGACACATAGATGTTTTCCATGTATCATATTAGAGTAGATTGCAATCATGTACAACTTAGATCAGGTAGGAAATTAGGTGTAGATCCAACTTCTACTGTAGTAGATGAAGAAGATGTAGAATTACAAATAAATGAACCACCTCTAATAGAAGAGGTGGAATAAAAATAAACTTCTAGAAATCATTAAAATGAAGGGGTTCCACCTTTCATGAAAAGATTACAGAAACATAGGAAGCCAATGCAACCATATTTTTACATTATGGAAGCTTAAAAACCTGATATTCATGATTCCCATTTATTGGGATATAAGAGATATTCCAATATACAAAATGGCCATAAGAGAGTTATGTCTTAAAAAATAGGAATAAAACCATTAAACATAGTAAATCTGGTAGGACAATTGGCTAATATCATATTTGGCAACACTTACCATCCCAAGTACTTTGATCTAGGTAGCCCAGTGCTAACAATCAAAATTGTAGGCTTCTAGTTATCCAATAGATTAAGAGATCTAGGAGCTGCCATAAATGTCATGCTCCAAGAAACTATGTAGAAACTACAACTCACAAATATGAGGCCAACCAAGACTGTTCTTCAATTGGTTGATCGATATACAGTACTACCTGAGGGAATATTGGAAGATGTTGTAACAATAGATGCATGGGAGTATCCAGTATATTTTATAGTGTTCCAGTCTAGATATATATTGGGTGGGTATCCACTTATATTAGTTAGTCCTTGCTTGGCCACAAATGATGCTTATATAAGTTATCAAATATGATAGTTGATGATAACATATGGATGTAATATTAAAAATTTAATCATTTATCCACCTCCACAATCCACTATTTTTTTGGGAGAACCAAATTGTGAAGTCTTAAATACTAATGCCTTATTGATGCTTCAACCAATAATGGTTCTAGATGATATTGAGAATGACACAGATGAAGAATAAGTCATAACACACTTTTTCCAAGGGGAATACCTACATCATCCTATAGAATCCCCATTTTTAGGCAACAAGGATACTCATGTCAAAAAAATAGAGGTAGCACCTAGTAGATTATTGAACATTGATAATGAGTTGTCCACTATTCAAGAGGATAAATTAAAGGAAATACTAGTCAAAAATCAAACTACTTTTACATGGGATTACACACACATGAGGTGGATTGCACCCAAAGTTTGTACACATAGGATATATTTGGAAGATGATGTAGTATCATTAAAATATCCCCAAAGAAGAATGAATCCAGCCATGAAAGACATTGTCAAAGCTAAATTACAAAAAATTTTGTTAGTTGGATTTATTTATCCAATATCGGGTAGTCAATGGGTATCACCTATAGTGGTGGTGCCTAATAAAAATGGCAAGTGACAAATTTGTGTTGATTACAGGATGCTCAATAAAACCACTAGGAAAGACCATTTTCCCTTACCATTTATTGACCAAGTCCTTGACACCTTGGTAGGACAAAATATTTTTTGTTCCTGGGTGGGTTTAGTTGGTACAACATAATTCAAATAATGGATGAAGATCGGGATAAAAATACATTTACCTATCCATGGGGGACTTTTTCGTAGTAGGTATTACCATTTGGGTTGTGTAACACACCTACCAACTTTCAAAGGATGGTGCTTAGTATGTTTTCAAACATGGTTGGAGAAACTATAGAAGTATATATGGATGATTTCACTATTTATGTTGAAAATTTTGAAGAAGCTACAACCAATATGGAGAAAGTACTCCAGTGTTGTGAGGAAACAAACTAGTCCCTTATTAATGTAAAATATTTTATGTTAATGCAAGAAAAGATAGTTTTAGGACATCATATCTCTATACAAGGGATTAAAGTGGATAAGCGAAAGATTGAAGTAATTGAAAATCTGCCTACTTCCCAAACTCAAAGAGATGTCCATAGTTTTCTAGGATTTACTGTGTATTATAGGTAGTTTATCCAAGATTTTAGCAATACTTTTTTGGTAAGTAAATTTCTTCAATGATTACCAAGTTTTGTAGGTTGACCCAAAACCTATTACAAAATTCAGCCTTATGCTGAAGCTACAGATCCTGTTTATTTTGAGGACATTCTGCCCTCTCCTGCTGCTGATTTTCCTAACAACCCTTATCGGGCGGGCAAAGCAAACATGACCCAAAAACTTGACAGGACCAACCAAGAAAGGATAACTCACTATGATCATCATTTTCAAAAATGGAAAAATACATTAGCATAGGAGGAATACTTCCTCTGTACAAAATGTGAGACAAAAGTGAGACCCCCAAGACCCAAGGATCCTCAGGCCTCGTATTCAATGTCTTCCTCGAGCTCCTCTTCTTTATCCTCCTCATATTCCTCATCATCATCCTTGGATTCTACTTTCGGCATGTACCTCTTGTTGAAAAACACCTAAGTCAGAGAGTCGTAGGTCTCCTACATCTGGTGGATGATGCTAGCCTAATATTTCAAGATGAAATGTTTGATTCTGTCGCACCTTGGTTGTCCATGAATCAACACATTCCTGAAGAGGAGTGTCATGCATTTGAAAGGACCATTCATAATCCTCCACCTGAGTCTTTTGTCCCCATACATGATATGTTAGCCTCATCAACATACCAATCACCTCCTCGTCATCATGATTTGGATCCTCATTGGTTGTCGTTATCACCCTTTTTATAGCACTTCCATTGATCTGCATACTTTACATGGAGAAGTTCAAACACTATTTATACCTTATACCATATGGCCCTATTTATCGGCATTGTCCACTTTCTCGTAATCCTCTTCTCGATGTAATGAAGATCCGTCTTCTTGACACACTTAGAAAAATTTAAAATTATTGTCATGGGAATTCGTGCATCGATGACCTTGTCCTGATCACCTATGATATGGCCAATGGTCATATTTATTTCGCTACAGAGCCCCCAATGGAAATTGGTAGTTTGAATTGGGAAATTTACCTTTTTGTGCCTCGAAATCATGTCTTTGCATTTTCCACCATTTATCATTTCTGAGATATTTGAGAACGTTATCCCTAGAATCACATCCCTATGATTAGGATTTCTTAGAAAAGCTGACTCATGATGGTCTCAGGCCATGTGGTAATTGGTCTTCTTGCCCCCACCTACCTTAGGACATGGCTTACCTTTCATTGCATAGGATGTCCTTGACTTCGCATGGCACATCAGGTGTCCACATTATCAAACTGCTAGCCTCAACACCCACATTGACTAGTTTATCTGCTAATCTGTTAGCTTCTCGGAATACATGGTGTGCCCTTTTTTCTTTCTTGGCCTCGAATAGGATCCTCACCTCATGGATGATAGCTTCAATCCTCCAAGGTGGTTTTTTTTCATTATTTAGAAGGTTAATAATGATTTTTGAGTCTCCTTCAACCATCAGGTTGCCTTGGATCTCATGAGACAACTGTAAACCCCTCCAAAGCACTCTAGCTTCAGCCTCATTATTGGTTCTGGATCCTAGTGGTTCTACAAAGGCCATCCTCAAGCTTCCTTGATGATCTCTAATTACTCCTCTAGTGCTTGACCACCCAGGATTATCCTTAGCCACTCTGTCAAAATTCATCTTGAACCATTCCCACAAGGGTGGCTCCCATTTGATCCTAGCTCTAGGATTAGGTATTGGTACAGTGACTATGTCATCAGAGGGGATACCTAAGAACAATACAATTTGTTTCTCTATAGGAGGGATGCCTTGATTTTATGAATATAGGATACTAATATTTTCTTTTGCAAAGTAAGAATTCGATTAAGGATGGTTTGGGAGCTATGCTTGGAATCATTAAAGGCTCTATGGTTCATTTCTAACCAAATTTACCAAAGGAAGTGGTGCCAGCAAATCTTCCAAAGGAACTTGAGTTTTGGGCTAACAAATGGAAGGGGCCATTGTTGGAAAACTTTGGGAATTGAGGCCGTTTTAGTCCAAGATATTCTAAAGGCTTGAAAAGGTCCATCAAGGATGGAGGTTGCCACTGGGTATTATAGAAATAGGTGATGAACTAATTTCCACCCTGCCCTACACATGTAACAACAGTTAGCAATAATCATTAATTTTGTTAGCATGTTATCAATGGTAAGGATACTTCCTTGTATTACTAGCCTTGTGAAGAAGGATATTTTGGGGATTAGACCATTAATCCAGAAAGGTTATGACTGAAACTGGTGATCTTCAGGATTGGGGAGTAAGTTGTAGGCTATTTTAACTATAAATTCTCTACTCTCTATTTTTTCCCTCACTATATGGTCTTCAGCATTCCCTATGGGTATGAACTACTGGTCTAAGATATTTTGGAGCTCTTTAGACTCAGCTGCAAGACCTTGGATCCTGATAATCTACCATATTGGGAAGTTTTTGTCCTGCATTATATATTCTGCCACCTTATGACCTATAGAATGTTTTGTATTTTCTTTGAGCCTAAACAATCGGGGGTTCCTTGATAAAGCCTCAGATCTAGCCCACCTATCTTTCCAAAAGTTGATTTTATGACCATTACCTAAACTCCATTTGAGCCCTTTTTTGATCAAATATTTTTTGGTCAGGATTGCTTTCCAAAAGGTGGATCCCCTGCTTAACAAATTTCCATTGAAGAAATCTACTCCTTGGAGGTATTTCCTCCTGACTATTGTTGTCCACTCATTTTCAACATTAGATAACAGTCGCCATGCTTGTTTCTCTAGAAGTGATATTTAAGAGGGATACTCTACTTAGGTTTAATCCTCCATTGGCTCTGGGTTTGCATACCTTGCTCCATCCTACCAAATGGATCCTTTTTTTCTCTTTCGTCCCAGACCAAAGGAAGTTTTTTTGATATTGTTCAATTTTTTTATACACTTTGCTTGGAGATTTAAACACAAATAAGAAGTAAAGTGGAATGCTTTGTAGGAAAGCCATGGTTAGTGTTGCCTTACCTACCTGGGATAAAAGATGTCCTTTCCAGCTAGCCATTTTTTTTTGGATCCTTTCCATCACATTATTCCACATCGCTCCTTCTAGGGTTCCTAAAATTAATGATAGGACTAAGTATAAGGTTTGGAGGGATGCTATGTGACATTCCAAGATACTAGCGATATTGGTTTTTCTTGGGATAGGAGTGTTAAGGAAATATAATTTTCTTTTATTGAAATTCACTTTCTAGCCAACAAATTCTTTGTACATCCTGAGAATGTATTCGATTCTTCTAGCCTCCACCACTGAATCCTGAGTTAGCGTCAATGTATCATCCATGAATTGTTTATGGGTGACGGGGTTTGTTGAATAAGTCACATTAATACCTAAAATGAGTCCTGCTATAGAAGTGGATTTTATGGTCCTACCTAAAGCCTCTACCACAATGATGAATAACATAGGATTGATAGGGTCTCCTTACATTAAGCCTCTTCTACTTTGAAAGTATCCTACCATTGACCCATTTACCAAGACCAAAAACGATAGCTTCGTAATACACCCTCTGATAATTTTAACCCATTGAGGATGAAATCCAAATTTTAGTAATATTGAATCGAGGAACTCCCAATTAATCCTATCAAAAACTTTGTTCATATCTAATTTTAAGGCCATGGTCATTTTCTTAGTCTGGGTTGTTATATGAAGGGCCTCATGGACCGTAATAACATCATCTAAGATTGATCTTTCTTGGACTGAGCTTCCCTGACTCTAGTCAATGATAACCGGTAAAATTTTATTTAACCTGTTGGCTTACACCTTAGTAAGGATTTTATAAGACACATTACACAGGCTGACCGACCTAAAATCTACCATAGTCTTTGGGTTTGGACCTTTAGGAATCAAAGCTATGAATGTGGAGATAAATCCCCTAGGGATATGTGTTGAAGTTTGAAATCCCTGATGGTAGCCATGACTTCAGCACCAACAATGTCCCAATAAACTTGGAACAAACAGGGAGGGAAACCGTCCGGACGAAGAGCCTTATCAAGTTCCATACTAAACAATGCATATTTGATCTATTCATTAGAGAAATGCGCTATTAGAGAATCATTTGTGGTATCATTGATGAGTTTGGGAATGAACTAAATAAGTGAGTCTTTGTCCTCTGCATGACAAATAGTTTCTTCGTCCAACAGGGTGTTGAAGTAAGCAACAACCTCTTCTCTGATTGAGTTAAGGATTTGTCCACCTTGATTAGATTGCTAATTTTGTTGTGGCTCCTATTTCTTAGGGTGGATACATGAAAAAAATTTGAATTTGAATATCCCTCCTTTAACCATAGTGCTCTAGATTTTTATCTCCATTAAATCTCTTCACATGATAAAATATTGTGGAACTCACAAAGGGTGTCTCTTTCTTCTACTATTGTAGCCTCATCATAGCTACCATTTTGGATTCTGTTTTCTATCATTTTTAATTTCTCCCCAACTATTGTTTTATTCTCAAATATATTACCGAACACTTCTTTGTTCCATATTATGATGTTATATTTAACCATCCTAAGTTTATAAGCCAATTTGAATGAGGAACTCCTTTGGCAGGGTTGCTACCACCACTCTTTGATTTTTTCCCTCAGGTCATCATGTTTATCATCATTGATTGGAACCTGAATGGTTTTTTGAAGGGAGTAGCTTGAATGGCCTCAAATAAAATAGGACTATGGTCTGAGGCACTTTTGGGAAGGGTTTTTAGCATGGAGTCACCAAACTTTGTGATAACTCCCTTAGATAGGAAAAATCTATCCAATATATCCTGAATAAGCTATCTCCCTATTCTCCTATTGGTCCAAGTAAACTTGGCCACTTTTAACTTTACATTCATAAACTCATTTATATTTCTGAATTCATTAAAGTATTCCATGCTTTTTAATGATAGTCCCGACCCTCCATTTTTGTCATACAAATAAAGGGGGGTATTGAAGTCACTTGCAATCACCCAAGGAATGTTGTTGAAAGCTTGATTTAAATGGCCTAGATACTCCCATAACTCTGATCACCCTTGGATGGAAGTGGGAGCATACACATTTGACATAATCCAGGATTTATTTTGATCAATATCATGAAATAGTACACTAAGAACTCTGTCATCAGCCTATAACACAGTGCCTTTTAATTTATTTGGATCCCACAAAATCATTATTCCTCCATATGCTCCTCTTACCTATTGGAAGGAAACTTCCCCTTGTTTCCAAATATTTATAGCTATGGATGCTGATTACATTTTATCTATTTTTATTTCTTTAATAAAAATTATTGTGGGACTGAACACTTTCCTTATTTATTTTACCACCCTTTGATTTGGTGGGCCATTTAGGCCTCTCACATTCCATGATAGCACCTTCATTTATACTGTTTATTGTTTTTTTCTCTCCTTCTTCCTTGGGTTGTAGGGGGTTTTTCTATTTTGCTATCATCCTAGCTTAGAATAGCTTGTTGCAGAAGTGTTTTTTGTTTCCCATTAGCAATTTCATTATTGATTCTAAGTTTGCAGTGCTCTACAGTGGTCATCTACCCTCTTTTTTTTTCACTTCCATAATCAATGGCAGACTTGGTTGTACTTCTGGTTTGTTTTGGGCCGAAATGAGGAGGCATGTATTGAAGTAATATTCAACTAGATTTCCTCTCCTCATTTTAAATGGTTTCATCACCATTTTCATCATCCTCTCTATTTTGGCTTAACTCTTTCAGAATCCTTGGTCAAAGGGCTTATCATTGAGGAGTCTATTGGTTTAGGACTGACTTGATAAGGGAAAAGTTACTGCAATACTGTACTAGAGGCTCTTTTAATACCAAATAATTCAAAAAGCTCGATCCTTGACTCCATTCCTTCCATATTCTGATTGTAGAAACCTAGATCCTGCTTCTTTCCATAAGAGGAATTTTTGGGATTTTTTGTCATGAACGTTGATGAACCAGAATTAGAAGGGGATTCTAGGGTTTTAGGAAACTCTAGTTGAGGATTTTTTCTTTTCTCATTTTATTTTTTAGTCTCGAGATTGGCTAAGATTTCAAAAATTTTAAAGGTAGGATCCTTGTTACATACCTGGAGGTCCTTTTCCTCCTTGCAAAGTTGCTTTCCTTTCTCTCGAAGTTGGGGTTGGAATGTTGTGACACGATTGTCCTGGTTGGGTCTAACTGGATTGTATCCTCTAAAATTTTGACATGGTCCTTAGATTCTAGGGATCCCTCTCCCGTTAGCCTTGCCATCATGAATTTTATTTGTGACTTCCTTGTTAGCTGTTGGGACTAGACATTGATTTTGAAGATGACCCTGTGTTTTATATTCACTACAGAAGGCCGACTTGTTCTCATACTCCACTAGTTGTATCCTTAGATATTCTCCATATTCTAACTCCACCTGAGTCAAAAGTTTAGAATCTAGGCTAGCATTCATAAAAATCCTAGCATGCATCATTATGGTCCTTGCCCTGGTTGGATGGTCTATGGTCACCAACTCTCCTATAGTTCTAGCTATTCCTTGAAGCCTATAGTAATTGAAGAACTATGGAGGGAGATTTGGTAAACAGAACCAAATGGGTGCTATATTGATGTTTTTCTTCTCAAGATCAAAATCCTCCCCCCATTGTCTAAGGAAGAGACTGTGTTTCCCTAGAAACTAGGGTCCTCCCATTAGTATGCAATCCACATCAGCTTTTTTATTGAGTCTTATAAAAAAACCCCCTCTATAGAGCCACAATCTCTAATTTTCCTATAGTTTTCCATTTGGCCCAAGCCCAGGATCATATTGTCTCAATATCGGGTCTCCCACCTAAGAACTTACCTACTAGAGAATGAGATTTCAGGGCCAAAAATATTTCCATGGCTTCAGTAGGGGCCCTTACCATGTTTTTTTTGGTATTAAAGGAGGTAGGTCATCAAGAACCTCCTTCCTTATCCTTTTTAATTTTTCCAAGAAGTACGAGACCTTCCTAGGGTCCCTTGTCCCCTGCTGGGACCCTATATTGGGATGCTTGTTAGGAGGGTCGGTCCCCCTTGATTTTTTTAACTACACAAAGAAGGAATCATGTCCCCTTCCTACTTCAACAGATCCTATCTCTAGATCCTTGTCATATGCCTATTCAAGGTTCCTACCATCCACCATCGCTCCTTCTTTGCTTCCTCCATTGCTCTGGTTTTGCTCCTCCATTGATCCTTGGTCAAATTTTAGCAATACTACCAAACATCTGTATACATTATTATCTAAAAATGTTGAGTTTTTCTGGACCAGTGAGTGTGAGCAAGTACTTCAAATTTTAAAGGAAAAACTGACCACTACTCTTGTGATATGGACATCATTAGGACAAAATTATGGATATGATATTTATGCCATCTATTACATTAGTAAACATCTTACAACTATTGAGTTTAACTATACTATCATGGAGAAAGAGTTTCTTGCAATAGTTCACATTATTAATAAATTTTAACACTATATTATAGGCTATAAGTTTTTTGTGTAAACAAATCATATAGCCATCAGGTATTTTATGAATAAACCTGTAGTAAGTGGTAGAATTATTAGGTGGCTTTTACTATTGCAAGAATTTTATGTAACCATTGTTGAGAATCCTAGCAGGGATAATATTTCAAAATTTCTCTCTAGGTTAATATCTCAGTACAATACAACCACTAAGGATGAATTTCTACATGAGCATATTTTTTCTCTACATGAATGAATTCTATGGCATGCAGATATGGCTAATTACTTAGATACTGGTAAAGTATCTCCTACACGATCACCTTGATAAGCTCACACTTTGATAGAAAATATTTCAACCTTCTTATGGATTTATGGATGCCTATTTAAAATCAAGCCTGATAAAATCATGAGAAGGTGTGTTGCAGGAAATGAATCCACAAAATTCTCAAGGCTTGCCATGATGAAACATGTGATGGTAATTTTACAAGAAGAAGGAATGCATTTAAAGTTTTGTAGCCTAAATATTTTTGGAATTCTTTAGTTAAATATGTAGCCAAATATGTTAGCAAATGTAATTAATTCTAACGAATGGGTAGACCAACTCTCTAAGATGAGATGTAACTTCATCCCCATGTGTATATTGAACCCTTTAATAAATTGAGAATGAATTTTATGGGGCCCATAAATCCATAATCAGGAAAAAAAAGATATATCATGGTTTATACTGACTATGTGCTAAATGGATTGAAGTGCAGGCACTACGAGACTTGAAAGAGAAGACTATAGCCAATTTCTTGTATAAATTCATTTTCACTTGATTTGGTATTACCATAGAAATTACCACTAATTAGGGACCCCAAATCACCTCAAATATAATTGAAGAATTGATGCAGCAGTATCAAATCCGACACTAAAACTACCCTTACCATCCACAATAAAATGGGTAAGTGTAAGTCACAAATCAGGAGCTAGAGAACATTCTTACTAAAATGATATAGCAATATAGAAAGGATTGGATAACTCATTTACCAGAAGCAGTATGGGTATATCACACCACTTGGAAAACTACCACTAGATTCATACCATTGCAATTGGTGTATGAGAAAAATGTCATGATGCCAATCGATTTCAATATTAAAACCCTACAAAATATTGTAGAATTAAATTTAAATCTAGATGTTGTATAGAAATATTGAACTCAACATCTCAACCAGTTGGATGAGTATCAATGAGAATATGCATTACAACGTATGGATATCATGAAAAATTAGAGGGTTCGGTGGCAAGACTGCCACATATGAACAAAATAGTTCAAAGAGAAATATTGGGCATAAATTTATGACTCCCAATTCTAGGAGTGAAAGGGGAAGCTTATGTAGCATTGGATGGGATCGTATGAAGTGGTCAAAATTATCAATAATAGTGATGTTCACATATGTACCATTGATGGGAGTGGTATCATGTTGACAATCTACAACCATCGATTGTAGTTGTATCATGCACCACCAATCCATGCGATTGGATCCAAAGCAAGCATGGGGGAAACACCATTATAACGAAAATATGTTTCCAGTAGTTGAACGCGTGTGCATCCGAAGAAAAAAAAATATTTTTATTATTTTTAGTGTAGGTTTTTTTGGTTATTTATTTATTTATTGTTTTTCAAGAAATCATGCCCTGAATGCAATTTGTAGGCATCCTGGGAAACCTAGGCCTATTAGGCATAAGACATGATTTATATTTTATGCTTTATGTGTGTGTTTATATTTTGTAGGACATGTAACTCTAAATGTAATCTGTAGGTAGTCATGTCAAACTAGGCCTATCTAGCATAGGTTGTGTTGCCCTATGATTTATCATCATTCTAAGAGGATGAACGAACGAAAGAAGCACCAATTCCCACCTAGAGGGCAACACTTATAGTTGGATGTGTGTACAGGTTTCTACTTCCTCATGAATGAAAATGCCTATATACGGGTCAAGGTAGTGATGTTGACTTAATCACCAAATAAAAGTTCCTATATTTAAATCGATGAAAGGCACCTATCTATGAGTCAACTTAGAAACCATTGAATTTCCATAAAATATAAGGTGCCTATACCAACACATATATAAAGGTGCCTACATCAAAATTTTTTTGAAGGCATATGTATTCATATAAGGTGCATATCCCCTTATATAATAAGCTAGAAAAAAACTATCTTTTGCAAGTTCTAGTATTCAGAATGTTAGAATAAAAGCATTTGTATTCACAATAAAAAATGACACCTATATCCAGTAAGTTAGAGTAAGGATCTTGTATTCTAGTTAAATGGGTGCCTGTACAGAGAAGGGTGCCTATCTTCTAGCAAAAATGGCACCTATATCCACAACATAGAATAAGGTTCTTGTCTACCACATGAATAAGGGTGCATGTATTCCAATGCAGTGACGACTCCTATCTTTTGTAGTGGAGAAGTAGCCAGAGCCATGATGGCACCAAAATAAATGCATGGTCAAAGTCAAATTCTTTTATGGATTAGAGTATGTCTATTTTATTTTTGATGATGGAACCCATTTGCTTCCCATTTTTTGACCGCTAGAGTTCATGTCTTCCCATTGATTATCCATGCATATTCCCAAGATAAAAATAAAACAACTTCCAGGGGGTATGTGTTATCCCACAGTATAATAAAAATTCTAAGTTTTTTTTTTTCAGTTTTTTTGCATGAGACCTCAAGACTAATAAAATTATAGTACCCAATGACATTCATTTGATGTGATTGCTTTGCATGGAAAAATGCAAACTGTTCATTTATCTTGAAAGACACTATTGTCATGCATCAGCCAATCAAATTACACCACCAGTATTTGCATATCATATTTCACAAAACACCATCTACATATGTACTAAAATTTTTTCTGTGTGTGCATGATTTTCATAAAGAAATCTTTTTGTATAATGTATTGACATGTGTACCATAGAACTCTTGTCCAATCATACAAAACCCAAATATTCAAAATGCCAAATGGTACCAATTATATGGAAATGAGCGATTGTAATGGTACTCATCTAAATATAGCATACAATTTTAGATCTAATTATGTAGATTACCTATAATTACTACTGATTATGGGAAGATAGGTGCCCTATATGCATGGATATAGTTGCATGCTTAGACATATTTTAAACTAGATAACAGTGCTTGTTTTACAAACACAGGGAAATATAGAGAAAAAAGTTTACAACTGCCATGGGAGGTCCTTCAACTAATCACACTCTGAAGAAGTATGAGCCTCAAGATATTTTAGGTATAATTGGTGATGTTATGAACTAGTTTGAGGCTATCATATGGATGGTATATTACCGCATGGTTAGAAAGGACAAATATGTTATGATGGCATGCAAATTTGTAACCATGATGGATGACGATGTTGTACGGATGCACGGATAGGTCATACCAATCATAGAGGAATATATTGCAAAGGTGATTGGTCTTCCACGCATAGGGGACTAGACATATATAAAGGATAGTGTGGTGAGATATATGCAATACTTTTTTGGGCAACCATAAACACATATAAAATGAGCAGGGTTGTTGAAATAAGATATACCAGACCTATGGAGGAATGTGTTCAAAAAAGTGGTTCTATTTTTCACCTACATATGTAAGTATTCATGGTTGAATGTAAATCATTTTAGATTTCTCAATAACCAATTGCATGGGGATAAAATTAGTATCCCCTATTACTTAATGTGTGCCCTAAAGGATGAATCTAGTTGGCATCAAGAAGGAAAAATAATGAAATTAGGGCATCATAGACTAATGTTTACCCTAATTTGATATGCTATGGCACATAGGGATGTATCAACCATTGAAGAATAAGTGGTAGACACAATCGAAGAGTAGTAGGAAGATGAAGAGGATGAATAATATATGGTTGTAGTAGATGCAACTAGTGAGTGGCAAAAAAATTATGAAGAAGAAGAAGAGATGCCCAAATCCCATCATCAACGAACTGCAAAAAAAACAAGGCAACAAAAATTTAGGTCCTTCTATAATAATGCCATCACCTGCCTCCTAAAATAACCATTCTATAGGCGAGGTAGGACAAGATGAACAAATTTCATCATAGGAAACATCATTGCCTATCTCCCAACATTAAATTTGGGAGGTAGAACAAATTGTTTCAAGCCCATTTCAGGCTTCATCACCACCAAAAACCAGAAGTAGAGCACAAAAGGAGCCTCTGATTGATTATAGTTCATCCAAGGAAGAAGATACCCCCATGATGGAGGATGAACTAGTTTCTCAAGTGTTGCAAAGTATGGATAGTGGTAAAAAATCCTATCGTGATACTCAAGAGGAAGACTTGTAGATCGAACTACAAAACATGAAAGAAAAAGCCTACAAATGGAAGGAGAAATATGAAAAGGAGTAGGTAAAATTTTAGGAGGAAGTAATTAATACTCTACAACAGCTATGAGATATGGTGTGATAGTTGGAAAATAGGGTCTAGAAGTTGTAGGCCGCAAAACCAAATAAGTTTGATGTTATAGTGTAAATTGATTGGGCCATGGATGCATAATTTTCTTTCATGGATTTAGAGGAGAAGATTGCATCCATAGGAGCATTTCACTCCAATTCTAGGACAACATGATGTGGCCAAAGAACAAAAATAAGGTACCAATCATAGGCCCCTATAAGAACTAGTTCCTACGAATAGGGAAGCCCTATTATCTAGTAGGGTACCATTGTAATTGATATTGAAGACAATGAGGCTGAGGAGTCAGATAAAACTACTGTGATTGCCCAATAATTTGGTCAGTCACCACATGCCCAAGAAAGAACTACTCATTCAACTAGGGAGTGTACATCACAAATGGACCCCATGTAACCTATAGAAGAAACATTGATACACGATCCTATTGTCCAATCAGAAGTAGGGTAGAAAAAAGAGCATGAGGTGGACCACCCACAAGATTCAATTGATCCCATGAATGTTGCATAGTCAATTGTTCAACCATCAATTTATCAAACCATTATTGGTTGATCTAATGGAAAACCTGCAATTGAACCACCTATTGAAACACAAATGGACTAGGGAGCATTGGAAATAGAATTGTCCAAGGTCCAGGAAATACCACCTCCACAAAAAATAGAGGAAAATGGTCCTTCAACACCCATAGTTGATGCAGATGCCCTGAGACCAACCAAGAAGTTATGGCCCAAAAGAAAAAATTAGAGACCACCATAGAGGAGGTTGAAGACTAGGGCTAGAAAATCACCCTATCAAATGCAAAAGACACCCGAATGAAAGATAAAGGTGAAACAAGAACTAAAATTAAATTAAGAATAGGTTATTTCTATGAAAGTCTTCTCCATCCAAAAGGAGCAGTTCCAGGAGCTAAAGGAGAGCCTGAAAAAGGCTAAGAAGGAGAGGAAGACTCACAAAAAAATGGCTAGAGAGCCAATAATTTCTATAAATCCTACCCAACCAAACCTTTTATTTGAGCCTAAATGTTTTATTTGATGGAAAACCCTTAAGGATGCAAGAATATCTATAAAATATGGGTATATTTGACAAATAACCAATGATGCCACCACTAGTTCGAGCACTTGAGTATCTACCACATGAAGATGTAGAGGAGAATGATGTAGATGACACAATTCTTGATCCAAAGGTAGGAAAATTACCTAAGATCCAAGTACATGACACATCTCACCTTCCACCTTGGGAGAATATTGAGTTCCATGTTGTAGATCAACTTCCTCCCAGCTATCACTAATAGAAGCAAGTTCAACCAACATTCTAGAAGGATGTCACCATATTAACTGGATTCTACATAGAGGAAGTTACAATTAAGAAGGGATGGATTAAAAATAATTTGGATACAAGGGAAGGACCTAGTCAGCCTTTACGACATATTCAACGTAAGAAAACACCTAAAATAGGAGCAAGTCCCACTCAGCCAAAATACCGTGGCAAGAAAAAATATAATAAAGAAAGAGATAGAGCCACAACTAGGGAAAGAAAAGGTTTAAACATGGAATACTTACAGGTAATTATTAAAACAAGGGATTATCAGCATCAGGTGCCATGAAGACATGACAACAATTAGGTATGGGAGAATGATGAGCATAAAAAATGCTCAATTTTTGTATGCTTTAATGAAATAATATTACAACAATATTATATTAGAAATGTATTTTTTATGATAATATTGTATACATTTAATGTAAAATGATATATTATACCTAATGTGTGTTTTGAGTGGAAATTGTGTGTAGATATAGTATCTTATGAGTTTTTTGCACATTCATAATGTGATTAAGGAATGGTTGGTGATTAAATGGTGATAGTGGCAAAGGAGTAAGGTATTCCAAAAATGCTAAGGTACGATGCCTATCTCCTGGCCATAGGTTAGAAGGTGCCTATATCCCAATGAAAAGGAAGCGTCCATCTCCTAGTATGCAGGACAAGCAGCTATCTCTCGACAATAGGTTGGACGGTGCTTGTCTTCCAAAAATAGAACAAGCGCTTATTGTTCAATGCCCGAAAAGTGATGATCTTCAAAAAATGAGAATAGGATAAATATGGTTCCTTTATCCCTATGATAGGTTGAAAAGGTACATATTTTACAGTGATGGGCCGAATAGCGTGTGTACCCAATGAAATAAATAATGTGTGCATTTAATGTGAGATTTGAAGATGTATAAAATTAGATGCATATTGTTATGAAAGCATAGGGAGCGCTATGATTATCTTGAAAGGGTTAATTTTAGCATGACTTCTCTTTTATTAAGCATGTAATTAATTTATGCACACCCATCATAGCGAATCATGTTAGAATGAATAAAATTAGCAATGTCTAAATTTGTAATAGGGGATGACCGCATTCTGTATAAAAATGAATGTCACCCTTAAAGAAAGGATTCCAAACTTGTTATGTAAATTGGCACTGCATAAGTAAATAAAAGCTCAAGTTTTTAGGTTATTTTTCTGTGTTCTAAGAGTGATCGTGTGAATTATCTAGGTGAATTTTTGCAGGAGCCTGGGCCCACTCCAGGTAGTATTCCTCCCCTATTTTTTTATGTTGTCATTTATTTTCCTATTTTTTATTCCTACAAGTATGTTTTCCTATTTTATTTATTTTTGCATCGTGTGTTTAATTTCTACATTTTCCTACTTTATTCAATTCTATAAGTGTGTTTATTTTTCTGTAATTTACTTTCTTGTAAACTTGCTTTCAATCATGTGTTTGATAGTTTAATTTATTTTTCCTACAATTTCCTATAAAATTTACTTTCCTACAATTTAATTTGATTGGTTTGGTTGAACTACAACTAACCAACAACCACTCCCCCAAAACAAAATGACACATAGGACTCATCTCTAGTTTACTACAACAATATAATTTGCACTAGTACTCAATAAGTTTACGAACTCCCAGATTGATAAAATTAAATGGAAGTAAAATCAACCATTTTTAGAAACATAGTTTTTGCTCAACAATGGGGATTTATGAATTGAACCGAGGCAGCCCATTGGCAAGCAATGGACTAATACCAACTGATCTTTTGGATTGAATTTTAAAGAAAAGCATAGGTTTTTTTAAAGGGCTTGGCTACCTTGTATAAAAAACCATGTATAAGATTGATGAAAATAATAATTTACCATATAACTACATGAAATATTTGCATATTTTTTTTTGAAAAAAATGAAAAACTTGTATTAAAACAAAGAACAGTTACAAATGGGAGTAAACACATCCCAACCAAGAGCAAAGAAACAAGATTACAAGCGCAGAGCTTAAAAAGTCAACACTTTCCCCCGCAGAGCGCAAAAGTCAACAGGGCGCGAAAACGCGACATGTCGTGATATCGCGACAATCAAACCCGCCTCGGCCGTGCCAGAGCCACAAGTCGCGAAAACATGACATGTCACGAAATCGTGACATGTCATGAAATCATGACATGTTGCAATATCACGACAGCCAGAGCCCGCGACGCCCGATCACCAAAAGTGTCACGAAATCGCGACGGTTGCTCCCCATGGCGCCCCATCACCAAAGGTGTCGCGATATCGTGACGAGTTTTCCAAATGGCGCCTGATCTCCAAAAGTGTCACGAAATCACGATGAGTTTTCTCCTCAGTGCCCAACCTGCAAAAGTGTCGCGATATCACGACGAGTTTTCCACTTGGCGCCCAGTCTTCAAAAGTGTCGCGATATCGCGATGATTTTTCCCCAAGACTCCTATTTGCCAAAAGTGTCACGAAATCGTGACGAGTTTTCCTTTCGGCACCCAATCCTCAAAAGTGTCACGATATCGCGACGAGTTTTCCACTTTGTGCCCAGTCTTCAAAAGTGTCACGATATCGCGACGAGTTTTCCCCATGGTGCCTGTTCGCCAAAAGTGTCACGAAATCGCGACGAGTTTTCCTTTCGGCGCCCGATCCTCAAAAGTGTCGCGAAATCGCGACGAGTTTTCCACTTTGCGCCCAGTCTTCAAAAGTGTCGCGATATCGCGACGAGTTTTCCCCATGGCGCCTGTTCGCCAAAAGTGTCGCGATATCGCGACGAGTTTTCTCCTTGGCGCCCAATCTTCAAAAGTGTCGCGATATCGCGACAAGTTATCCCCTTGGTGCCCGTTCTTCAAAAGTGTCACGATATCGCGATGGTTTTTCCCCTTAGTGCCAATTGTCCAAAACTGTCGCGAAATCGCGATAGTTTTTCCTTGTGGCTCCCAATCTTCAAAAATGTCACGAAATCACGACGGATTTTCCTCTTGGCTCCAGTTCACCAAAATTATCGTGATATCACGACGATTATCCTCCTTGGCGCCCCTTCTACAAAAGCATCACGAAATCGCTATAGCTTCCAGCCAAAGGCCACGATAGCGCAACAAGTCACGAAATCGCAACAGCTTCCCACTGAAGGCTGCAACAGTGCAATAGGTCATGAAATCATGACATCTCTCCAAGGGCCACGACAGTGCGACATGTCGCAATATCGCGACGGGTTCCCTCAAAAGGCCGTGACAGTGCAACCTATCGTGATATCGTGACAGCTTCCCTCCAAAGGTCGCGACGGCGCTACAAGTCATGATATCATGACAAAAACCTCCCTTAGCATAAACTTTGCTCATTGTCTCAAGGATCGTTCAAGACCTTGCCTAATCACTGCATCCTCCATAGGCATGTCACTGTGCAGTTGCACCCCTACCTCTTTCTCAGCACCCATCTTTGCAAGGAAATCGGTCGCCTTATTTAAATCTCTACTCACATAGACGGGGATCACATCATCTAATTCCCTCCATAGTTCCTTGATTTGAGAGACCAAAATCCGCAACCTCCAAGCTTTTGAGGCAAAGTTCCTCATGCAGTCTAGAGCACCAACCAAAATTTGGGAATCAGACTCGAGAATTATCTTCCTGTGTCCCTGATTAACAGCCCAGATGGAAGCAGATTTAATAGCAAAGGCTTCTACTTCATTGTTTGTGGCTCGTCCCAGACCTTGCATTTCCCAATAGAGCACAGACCCAACATGATCCCATCACACTACTCCAATTCCAGCACTACCCGGATTGCCTTTTGCAGCTCCATCAGTATTGATTTTGATCCAACCTTCTGGGGGAGGTTTCCAGCTATCTCTAACCTGTCTCTATTGCTCTACAACTCCCTCTTCCAGTGGCCCAGGATCAACCTATTTTTCCTCCTCAGCATAGATGGCAACCATTTCTACGACTTTGCTCCAGATGACTTGCCAAATTCCATCTAGCGGGGAGAAGGTTTCTCTAAAAATACGAGCATTTCTCTCCAACCACACCTGCCACCAGATGAAAATTAAGCCAAGCTCCCAACCAATTCGAAGAGCTTTAGATTTAAATCTACCTCTCTTCCATATTTCCCAAATATTGGTCCGAGTTAGATCACCATTAGCCTGGATTTTATAGTGAGAGAACCAACGCTTCCAAATCTGATGCGTGAAGGGGCACTCAAACATCAGATGATCAACTGTTTCCTCATTCTTGTGGCATAAAACACACTGAGATGGACCGATGATTCCTCTATTTTTGAGATTGTCAAAGGTGAGAATTCCATTGTGCATAAACTTCCAGGCAAAGAAATTCACTTTCGGCCAGCCCTTGGAATGCCATATCTTCCTCCAATCTTGAACCAAAAATAAATGTGGGGGAGGCTTTGGGAGGATCTTATCATATCCATCCTTCACTGTATATACCCCAAGGTTCCCATAGCCCCAAGCTAGTTCATCCTCCTCATCTCTCCCTGTGAGAAACCTTTCTGTCAAAATTTTGGTCAAGATGGGTGCCAGCTCCGGAGGGATTGTAATTGGCCACTCTTCCAACCACTTAAACTTCTTGAACTTGTACTCCCCCAATTGGCTGGTGTTGAAATAACTCTCAATATGAACCCAGCCCTTGGCTTCTATGGTGGATTTAATTGGTTGCAATTCGGGAAACTCAGCAATGATGGGTGGGTATTGGTCCCATGAATCAGTCCAAAAATGTGCCTTCTCCCCTCTCCCCACTTTCCAAAACAATTGGTCTTTGATAACCTGAGATCCAAGCTTGAGAGCCTGCCACACTAAGGATCCATTACCATCCAGAGGGAAATGGCCCACTTCATTGGGGTGAGCATGACCCAAGTATTTACTGGATAGGATTCTACTGAATAAGGATGTTGGTTGGGAAATCCACCTCCAGTACAATTTTCCAGCCAAAGCTTTGTTGTTAAGCTTGGAGCTTCTCAGTCCCAGCCCTCCTTTTTCCTTGGGCTAGGTAACTTTATCCCAACCAACCAAGGCCCATTTCTTCTCCCCTTTTGCTCCTTCCCATAAAAATCTTCTAGCCATTTTGTCTAGCTCTTTCCAAATAGAATGTGGGGCAGCCAGGATAGAGAATTTATAGATTGGCATGGCCTGAATAACTGATTGTAAGAAAGTTAATCGGCCCCCATAGCTTAACCATTTATGAGACAAATGGTTCATTCTATCTTTGATGCCATCCAAAAGATCCTTCCAGATATCTATTTTTAATTTTTTGAAATGCAAAGGAACCCCCAAGTAAACTACTGGAAGAGAGGTCCTAGTGAATCCCAAGATCTCTATAACTCTGTCCTGTAGCCTTTGGTCAAGATTGAAGAAGACCACTTTGGATTTTTTATCATTGATGACTTGGTTTGAGGCCCTGAGGTAGACATTTAGAGTATCTCTGATTCCTCTTGCTTCCCTGAGACTGGCCACTCCAACCAATCCTGTATCATCCACAAACTGTAAGTGAGTCAAAACTTCCTCACCCACCTTGATACATGTTATCAGGCCTTGATGTCTTCTCCTCAAGAAGAGTCTACCTAATCCTTCAGCCAAGATGAGGAAGAGATAGGGAGAGCAAGGGTCCCCTTGACGAAGACCCCGTGTGGCTCCAAAAGGTGGCGAGGGAAGCCCCTTGATTAGAATAGAATAAGAAGGCATAGAAACACAACTCATGACCCAATCTATCCAGTCCTGAGAGAAACCAAAGGCTGCCAACATCTTTGACAGGAAGCCCCACTCCACCCTATCATAAGCCTTGGACATATCCAATTTAATGAACATTCCTTTGTTACCAAATTTTTGCATTGTATGGATTGCCTCCTGGGTGAGGACCACCCCATCCAAGATCTGTCTACCCTCTACAAAACCCCCTTGCTCTGAGGAAATGATATTATGAAGGAGAGGTTTTAGTCGTTCAGCCATTATCTTTGTGATTATTTTATAAATCACGTTGCATAAGGCAATAGGTCTGAAATCAGAGATATGAACCCCCTCCTCCCCTTTTGGAATTAAAGTGATGAAGGTGTGATTTAGTGCCTTGAGCATTCTTTTATTAGTTCTGGACTCCTCTGTGACAGCCAAAACATCCTCCTCCAGGGTATCCCAAAAGGCCTGAAAAAACTCAATAGGAAAACCATCTGGACCTGGAGATTTGTCGGTGCTCATTCCAAAGACCACATTCTTTAGTTCATCTCTATCAATGGGTCTAAGAAGGGCCTGATTCTCTTCTTGAGAGATAATAGAGGGTATGACATCAATAACTTCATTTTGAGCCTCCACATCTTGCTCCATACTTTCCTTAAAAAGTTTAGAAAAATAATCCATTGAGTGGGAATGCATACCAGGAAGAGTATCAAAGGAGTGTCCATTCTCATCTTGAAGGACTTCCATGTTATTCATCTATCTCCTAGCACAGGCTGATCGATGGAAAAATTTTGTATTTCTATCTCCTTCTAATAACCAAGTGTTTCTTGCTCTCTGTTTCCAGTAAGTCTCCTCTTGGTTATCAATGTCCTCAACCGCTTTGTGCAAGGCATCATCCTCGGTTTTAAGTTGCTCAGTAATTGTTCCTTCCCTGAAGTTTTTTTGCACCTCTTCCCATCTGGCCACCAAGGGAGCTCTTTGGAGCTAGAAATCTGACTTATTAGTTTGCCTCCACTGTTTCAATTTAACTTTGACAAAATGAAGCTGTTTGTGGAATTTAAACATTGCTGTCCCAAAAGGTAGGCGACCTTCTTCCCACCACTGCGGAATTTTCTTTCGGAGATCCTCCTTTTGCAACCAAAAATTCTCAAATTTAAACGGTTTGTGGTGCTGCCCTGTCATAGTCCCTCCCTCCAACAAAATGGGAAAGTGATCTAAAACTGGGCCCTCCAAAATCTAGAATTTAATATTCCACTTAACAAATGCCTCCTCTGAGACCAAAAAATGGTCTAGCTTTACCTTCCTATTGTGTGGCTCCCTCCTCTTGTTAGTCCAAGTAAAGTAGGTTCCAGGGCCTTTGATATCCACTAGGTGAAAGGCTTGGACTTGGGCAATCAGAAGCCGGTCCCTTGGATCCAAAACTGGGGTACCACCTTCCTGATCTCGAGAAGATAATTTGGCATTAAAATCCCCAGCAATAATCCAGTCTAAATCTTCCCATGAGGACCTCATGTTGTGTACAACTTTCCATTGGAGCCTCTGGCCATCAATGCTTTGAGCCCCATAAAAATTTGTAATTAAAACATGTTCAGTTGTGACATTATTCCTAAAATGAGATGTGAGAACACCCCTCCAAGCTATATGTTCTATTGCTATCCATTCCAGAGGGTTCCAAAGAGTAACAATCCCCCCAGAGGCACCTTGAGCAGCCACATCCATATAACCAGTGCCCCTCCATATTCTACTAACTATTTTACACATAAGATCTAAAGACATTTTTGTCTCCTAGATGAGAAAAAAGTCTGTTTTACACTTTCCTAAGAGTCTTTGAACAATATATTGATGGGTTCTACTGTTTAAACCCCTAACATTCCAAGATTGAATAATCATTGAAAACCTTGGGAGCAGTAAGAATCAATTGTCCTCACCGATCCTCCATTGATCAGCTTGTCTCCTTGCACTGCTAGTAGATCCTTATTGGACTTTCTGCCCGCTCCTTGAGAGTTACTATTTTTGGATCTCTTCTCCACCTGAGTAATCCCTAGGGCTGGCCTTTCTCTGTTCTTTTTTGCACTTCCCATGCTGACATCCTTAATTACTGGTTGTGCTTGGGAGTGTATTATCAATGCCCCTGGGTTCTCTGGCTGCAATATCTCAGTGGACTCAATCACCTGTTCTAAGACAAGAGGAGATGAAGGAGAAGCATGAGTGTGGATGTTATTATCCTCAGTATTCCCATCCACTCCTTCCATGACTTGGTCCTCTTGATCCACTAGTGACTTAAAGATTTCATACCTATTGGTTGGCTTGAGTTGTGCCTGCTCCTTGCCATTTTTCTTTTGCTTTCTCCTTCTTTTAGGCTGTTCAAAGCCATCTTTACGAACATCATTACCCTGAGGGAGTATTGGATGGTTCTTTGACAAGAGTAGACTTACCCTCTGCGGGGCGATTTGGCATTCCAAGCGGAGCCTCCGCTTTTGTGTTCAAAATATTTGGACAAAACCTTGCCAAATGGCCATGCTTATGGCAGACTCTGCATCTAAAGGGAAGGGCCTCATAATCTAACTGTTGGATCCAGGATAGTCCTGCCAACTCAAGTTCCACCTCTATCGGTAGAGGCTGGCTAATATCCATTTCTACGCAAATTCTTGCAAAGACAGCTATGTTTCCCTCTATGGTGTCCTTGGAGATGCCCAGATGTCTATCGAGGGAATTACCAATCATTTCCAGAACCTGCTCACCCCAAAACTCCATCGGGAGAGCGTACAGCCGGATCCAAACCGGGACAGCCGTGGGTTCAATACGAGGATCGAAACCCACTCTCAAGGGTTGAACAAATAACCCTGCCAGTCCATGGTTCCTCTTCTCTGATTCAAATGCTCTGTTTCTATCGGCTAAAGAAGAGAAACTAATAATGAAATACCCATTGCTTATAGACCATAAGGAGTACTCACCGTGTGGCTCCCAGTTCTGTCTGACCCAGGTATGCAAAAAATTCAGGGTGGGTCGGATACCCATGAATTTACAAATCAGATCATGGTTAGCACGGTAGATGATTGTGTCTTCGACCATCTTTGGTTCGATGACAATCTTAGGTCTGGAGGCGGATTGCGGGAGGCATCCATTAACTCGGTGTGCAGTTGAGCCCTTGCCAGCATTCTTGAAGAGCGTTTGAAAAGCATTCCTCTGAGCTTCATCATTGGAAGACAAAGCATTTTCTTTTAGCATCTCAGCATATGAGCTCTTTCTCCCAAAGAGAGGATCTGGAGGAGACCCCATTGGGCCCTCCCGGGGTAGCAGACGATCCTTCAGAGTAGCACTATGTCAACCCACCAAAGTCCCTAGATTTTCCTTCACACCAAAAACCCTAGAACATCGCCTGTCGCCTGCTCAGAAATTTTCCTGCCAAATCACCAGAGCTCTGTTTCGAAAAATCCTACCACATATCGTGAAATATTTGCATATTAAGATAATGAATGGACATAATATTTATTTATTGGTTACATAGGAGAGTTTGTCACAACCAAATTATTTTTAGTAATTGACAAGCGTAGGGTTAAAACCATAGGGGTTGCTCCCACCAAACCTATTCCACCTCGTTATTGTTGACATAGTGTGAAAGGCACCATCGGTTGCTTGAGATTCATATCATCATCGTCGGTCTAACATGCACACAAAGAAGTCAAATCAAAATACTACCTTTGCAAATAGGCTACCCAAGGTTTGAACCTAGGTGTCTTCTTGGTAAGTGCTTGGCTAGACAAGCACTTACCAATCCACCTAACCCTCGGGAGCAATTGACATAATATTTTTAGTGAGAGATATTTTAAGCCAATGATTTTTGTTATAAATATTTAAAGTTTGTTATAATTTTCAAAGTATTTAATGAGCTTCTTGGTAAGTTTTTGGCTAGACAAACTCTTAACAATTCACCTAGCCATCAATATCAATGGACATAATATTAGTGAGAGATGTTTTAAGCCATTGATTTTTGTTAAAAATACAATTTAATAATTTTCAAAGTATTTAATAAATTTTTTATTCTTGCATCTTAAAAATAAGATTTTTTGAAATGTACAAGATATTTTGAGATAATACATTTAAATTTTGTAAATTGTTTTGAATGACATAAATAACATATCATACCCTATATGTTCCTATAAGGACTGTATAATGGCAAAAGATATTGGGCTTTCCTAATGAAGACCCAAGTTCAATTTAGACGAAAAATGGCTCAGATATGTTCCAACTTTTCAACCTATTCAAAAAATATATATCATATATATATTTAATATATAATTTATTTTTTTTAACTAAACTAATTATTTTTAATAATTTTTAAATCATGAGATTATTTATGTAAAGAAAAATACTAGAATATTTTTAAATAAAATATATGTTTGTGAATAAGGTTTAAAAATAAATCGGTTCATTTGGATTGGTGTTTGGGTTTGAGCCCTATCTAGTGGCACATATGGACAGAAAGAAATGCCAAAAAATTTAGAGAAGAATACACCCCAATAGAGATGGTTTTGTAGAAAATATTAAAAAATATTATAGAAACACTCATGAAGGAAAGCAAAAAAACCAGTAGGGAGAGAGCATTGCCATGAGGTTGACTCATGGGGCTTGGCAACCCCCACCCATAAGCTAGGAAAAATCAACACAGATGGAGCATCTAAGGATAACCCAGGGGCAACATGCATTTATTTTCTTAGAAGAGACTAAAAGGGGAAGGTCCTTCATTGGTGTTGGGTAAAACATTGGTTAGTTTTTCTATGGTTCAATTTAATTGTCAACCCAGGGTAGCTCGTATTGTTGTGAGAAGTCACGCAAAATTTATGCTTATAAGTTATTCTTCAGAGATGATTCCCTTAGATTATGGTTTGGGGGGTATTTGGTATTTGTTGAAGTTTTTATTTAAACTAATAATCTCTTGCTACATTTAAGAAAACATGGCTGAAAGCATTTAAAATCTAAATTACTACCTTTCTGGAAATCACATAAAATAGAGGAAATAACTGGAAAGAAAATTATTCTATAAAATTAAATACAAATAATAGGGGAAATAGGGAAGAACTCTATTGTAAGTGGGCCCATGCTTCTAGCAAGTTCTTCCTATGGTAAACTATCATTGGATGCTTTAGATGATTTTTACATGAAAATACTCAAAGATTTTATTAACAGTTGTAGTAGAAGAAAATTACAAGAAAAGTCTGGGAGGTTTTCTTTAGGGGTGGCCTACATATTTATAAGATATGCGATCAACCCTGTTACAATTCTCAAGACGAATTAGAAAATGATTCGCTGTTACAATTGCTTGCTTAATTGAAGAAATCAAACAAAATATCATGATATTTTAATGTATTCTATTTTTATAATACGTCTAATATTTATTTTCCTGATTTACATAAATCATTTATGTATCAGCTAGAATATGGGTGACGAGTCATATTTGACATTATCCCATGTTCATTTTTAATGTTGGAATTTCTTTCATGCTAGTTGTTGAAGTTTCACTCTATTCTACCGACCATAGAATCATGTTGTATTTTGGTGTTAGTGGAAATTAGGTGCCACGTCTGAAGAAGTTAGGAAGCAGGCATATTGTATTTAGAATTCAGGAAGCAGGCCCCTAACGAAAATAGGCACTTTACAAGAAGTAGGCGCCTAACAGGAAGCATACACCTAACAAAAAGTAGGTGCCTAACAATTAAGTGTTGAATGGAAGTCAGATGCTTCAAAGGAATTTGGGTTCCTAACTTCATACCCCTTCATCGATATTCCATAGATGTTTTTATTTCATAAAATTGCAAGTTCCAAGTCCGAGTGGGACCTCTATGAAAACATGCCAAAATGCAACAATTTCCACTAAATCTACACAAATTACACTTAAAGACAAATATTAGAAAACATGCAAAATAAATATATATAATTTCCATAAAACATTTATGTCTACAAGAAAATATGTCACACATTATGGTGAAAAGAGTATAAAATATGAGCAATTTTGTGACTCATCATCCCCCCATACTTAAGGGGTGGCACGTTCTTGTGCCACTTTGAACTGGTAATTACTAGTTCTATTTACAACATCCCAGTAAGCCCTGTTGGTCTATGTCCTCTTCTTCTTAGTGGCCTTGGATTTGTCTTTGTCTAAGGAATGTCACCCTTTTGGTGCCTTGGGAGTGGCTTTCTCCTGACCCTATTGTTTCTGGTGTTTACTACATTGAACTAGTTCACTTGACCTTTCTCTCTTCTTGGGCGATTATCTGGTCTAGGCCATCTTATCTTTTTTAATGTCCAAATAATAACTAGAGAAACTTGTGGCATCCTTATGGAATGTAGGCTCATCCATTTTCCAATACTCATGGTGAAGGAGCACCGTTTCACACACAAAACTAATTATTTATTGCCAAATGGGATGTTAGATTCCTTAGCAACCCTAGCTATGGGTAAATTTACCCCTATTGGGTCAAGCTTAGGTTCATCCTTGACCTTTGTTTTTACCACTAGGTGATTTCTGTTACTTGATGCTATATCTTCAAGTTTCATAGGGCCTAGAAATCCCATCTATGTAAAATATTCCTACATCCTTGAAGGCTTTCCATCCTTTAACCCATACAAGTACCAAAACTACTTAGGTTGCGCAAATGGAATTTTCCTATGAGGCCTGCCAGATTGCTCCCTAGCATCTTTTTCTGATTTCTTAAGGGATTTCTTGGAGGTATTCTTCTAATTATTCTTGTCTGCCTTAATTTCCTCCTTAAGCTTCTCAAATTTATATTTTTGGGTAGAAAATAGATTCTTTGCTACCTCTCATTCCTTATCAAATCTAGCTCTAATTCTTTATCAGATTCGATGCCCAATGCATTCAACTCAAAAAATCTTATGCTATTTTTGGGTTGTCATTGAGATGGCCTTGTGGTTTTTTTTTTTAATCTCAGCTTTATTTGTCATACCCTAGAGTGTGCTGGTGCAACTGCTATTTCCTAGTGTACAGGGGATTCAGGCTATCGAGCCACTTTTTTCTCTATAGTAAATTACTACTCAACAGGGACTGCTTCTTCTTCCTAAGGTTTTTTGGCCCCTACATCACCTGGATATTGCTCTATCTCTCCATTGTTACGTAAAATTTGAGGCTCTTAAGCCTCCATCTCATTTTACTCCTCATCTCCTTTGTAGGTTGTTCTGTATTCTGAGGCTCCTCAACCTCAACTTCATCCTCCTAAAGTATTTGCTCTATAGAAGGAGACGTAGAATAGGACTACTATACTTCCATTGTAGCAACATATCTCTATTCTATTTTTGTATTAGTAGGGTTAAATTTTGTTTCCCCATAAGTATGTACTGCCGCATCAAATTTGGTCGACTACTTGGCTCCTATTGGTCTTCCTTGCAACTACAATTATCTATGCAGATACCGAATTATTTGATATAATTCATGCAACTATTGTTGTTGTTGTAAATCCTCTACCTGACCTTATGGTGGTGTATCTTCCATGACCACATCCTATTGAGGAGTTGGCCCATAGGAAATATCCTGTAAAATGTGGGCCAAGTACTCCTCCTTGTTCAGCTCATCGATTGGTGTATCCTAATCATATGAGCTCAAAACCACCCTTGATGCTTTTTTTCTTCTAATTTGCATCCTGGTGGAAATGGGAATGAAATCCTGCTCTACCTCATATTTTAATTGAGGTATAGAAGGAGACATATCCTGTCCTACTTCCTTCTCAATTTGGAGAAAAATAGGGGATGAGGCCTATCCTACTTCCCCTATAGTTTCTGCAAGCTGGGATGTAGGTACCATTTCTACATGTTCTATCATCCTTTGGGTCTATTGTTCATTTTAAATTAGCACCTCCTCCTCTACTTGTGCCCCTGTCACTGCACTAGTGCCCACAAATTCCTAAATTGTCACATTTATATGTGACTCCACATATCGCACCAAGATCGAAATTAAGCCATGATGAGCCAGGGCAAAAGTGGTGCCTACTTGGTATCACTTGGCCTCGTATTTTAGGGTGCGTGTAAGGTAATGGGGGATGTTGATTTTGTCCCCATGTATGATGTGATTGATAAAATGGAAGTGATTGGCATTAAATGTGGATTACCTACCAAAAAATGTGAAGAAGCGGGTGATATACTTAAAAACTACCCTCCAAAACTCAGGAATGTGCCATTTCGGCAAGCCAACGCTTGTCAAGTACTCGGTTGGTACTCCAAAAAATATTTGTGCATAAAGGATAATTTTGTCTTGATAGCTGCAATGTGATGTACATGCACTCCCCAGTTAAATGGAGGTCCGTAAATCTGGCGATATAGTCCTCAGTGACTAGTATCTCTAGCCCTCGCATGTGCATGACCCCATCTCTCATTGGTGTCACAAATTCATTTGCCACTGTCGCATCCTAGATTTGACTGAATAGTTAATAGTAGTCCATCCATTTTGTAGTATCCAACTGTGTTTGGATTTCTACAAAAATACTTGAGTAGTCTGTCAGCTTGCTCTTCTTGAGGTCATGATTCTTCGATTTCCCCCCCATGCTTTTCCTTTAGTTCATAATTCACTTTTGATGTTTTTGATTCCTATTGAAATTACTACTATGTTCTAATTCTCCATTTTTTCTTTTGAAGGTGGCTTCACAGTAGCTGGTAAGAATTTTTTTAAAAAACTAAGTTCATGCATGCAGGTGGTTAATTACTGTAATCAATAGTGATTATGGTTATCTACAATAAATTTCCTTTGAGCATGTACTCGATTGTGTGGAGATCATAACCATAAACTATCAACCAATCAGAGGTATGCCACACAACACCATGCCAAGTGGATTTTTTCAAGTGGTTAAGGCAATAATGGGAGGTTGTGCTGACACATTTCCATAGACACACATGTTCATGAAAACAATGTAGACAAAAAATAGAAAATTTAAACATGTGCCTAAATTTGTTTCGTGGGTGCATATGCATAGATATCCATGGTGCATTGCTATTGGCTGACATTTGATGATTGGGTAAACCACAATAGACAATGATGACCATGGTTGCCATGCAATAAATTTTCTTTGATGTTATTGGTTCTTGGTAGCTGCAATGTGATTTATTCAATAAATCTTAAAAAATTTAAAATAAAATTTAGAAAAAATGTATATCCTTAGGATGACAAAAATCCCCTCCTAGGAAGTTGGTTGATGTCACATTTTAATTTTTTCTGTGGTATATTTGAATTTGAATATGCATGGGATGCTAACGTGACTCAGGCCACATCCTAATGCTGACGTGTTATTCTATCAAGGCAGAAAATGACTACAGTAGACGAAAATCAAACACCTTTTTCATATGGAAATTAGGTGCCTTGTTTTCAAATTATGGCATGTAGGTGCCTTGGAAACTAAAAATAGACACATTAGGAATCATGTGCTTTGCTTAACATGGGAAGCAGACACCTTATCAATTAGGCTATCTACTTAACATGGGAAGCAGACACCTTAGCAATTAGGCGCTTATGCCTAACATGGGAAGTAGGTGCCTTTTTGCTAACTTTCGAGCACCGTACTTATAAAATAAACTTTATACAAACTCAATTTTTTGTTTTACATATGCTAAGAATATTTGGTGTGATTTTCCCAAAAACTAGAATTCGACCATTCTCCTGGAAAAGCTAGGAGTCAGGTGTTGATCTTCCAGAAAATGGGATGCAGGCACCATCTTCATAACATACTGGGATTCAAGTGCGATAAATCATATAACAGGTAGCAGACACCTTCTACCATACAATGGGAAGTAGGCATCTTCTACCGTACAATACGAAGAATGTACCTTCTATCGTACAATGGGAAGCAAGCGCCTTCCACCATACAACAGGAAGCAAACACCTTCCATCGTATAATGGGAAGTAGGTGCCTTCCCATAAAATATTGAAAAATTGTGCTTTTATTTTATTCAACAGGTTCTGACTTGTCCTTGTATATGCATTTTTAGGTTGATCAGACCCTTCAATGCTTTTGATTTAAAAAATAGGAACAAAATCAGCATTTGTCCCTGAACCAATAGTTGAGTGTTTTATTGTTGAAAGATACTAATACAAATATTCTTGTGTAGGTTCAGGTTTATTATTCCCCTCTCTGAATGGTGACTAACTAATCCTACTACAAGAAAATTCCCCTAAAAATCTTGGAAGGTGCAGGTTCATGGATCTTGTGCTTGTTAGCCCTAGGTTTTCCAAGTTGTCTAACAGCTGCACAAAGGGTATTATTCCTGCAAAACAAAAATAAAACTAAAACAAAAACTTTGAAAGAATAATTGTCTTTGGGACTATGTGGACTAAGTCCACATCTTACTGACTCAATATAAAATCAAAATCAACTGGGGTCTCCCCCATGACTAATATAGACTTAATCATGTATGCTTCAGACACACGGTATGGATGTAGGCAATGGCCATTGAATGTTAAGGTAATGTTGTTGTCATCTATTGTTCTAAATCTTACAACCCCATTATTGATTACTTCAGTCACTTCATATGGTCCCATCCAATGCTACATAAGCTTACCCTTCCTTTATTGGAATCAAGAATCGTAGAGTAATGCCCATTCTCCCACTTTAAGCTACATTGGCCTGGTGTGGAGGTCATGCCACTTGACCCTTTGTTTTTGAATGATATCTATATTCTGTAGAGACTCAAGGTGATATTCATATAGCTAATTAAGTTGTTGAATTATTTTTTTTTGTGCATCATATAGATTTATATTCAATTCTATAGCAGTCCTAAATTTTTTGACTTAAGAATCTATAGGCATCATGGCACTTTTCCCATAGACTAACTAAAATGGTGTGAAACTAGTAGTAGTCTTCCAGGTCGTCCTGTAGGCCCACACTACTTCTGGTAATCTAGTAGCCCAGTACTTCCTATGTTGTTGCATTGTATTTATCATGATATTTTCCAACTCTCAATTGGCACCTCAACTTGCCCTTTCACCTGTGGATGGTAGGGAGTGGTTTTGTTATGCCTAATTTTGTAATGTTGCATGAGTTCTTGGATCATCCTTGAAGTAAAATAAGGTCCTTGATTAGTTGTGATCTACCTTAAGACCCCAAATATTGTAAAAATTGATGAATACAATAATTTTGCTACTATTTTCTCCTTTGAATCATGCAAAGCCTATACTTCAACCCACTTTGTTACATAGTCAATACAAACTAGGATATAACTATTACCTCATAAATGTAGATTAATAGGTCCTACAAAGTCCATAACCCATTTATTAAATGGTTCAATGTGAACATGTGGTCAGAGTGGCATCTCATCTCTGAGAGTAGGTATATCCTCTAACATTGATCACATTGGCTCACATGCTTGGTTGCATCCTTGAATAGTGGAGGCCAGTAATAACCAGTCTGCAACACTTTATATGCAATCATTTTTCTTGTAAAATGGCCACCAAAAGGTTCATCATGGTAAAACTTTAGTATTTC
This sequence comes from Wollemia nobilis, assembly GCA_028583015.1. Taxonomy (NCBI): domain Eukaryota; kingdom Viridiplantae; phylum Streptophyta; class Pinopsida; order Araucariales; family Araucariaceae; genus Wollemia; species Wollemia nobilis. The sequence goes on along the minus strand of JAQPPZ010002937.1, from coordinate 8,871,870 downwards.
AATTATTTAATCTCTAGAAAAATATATTCTCATGATTTGATCAGGTCCTATTTTGAACAAGCACCCATCAATCCATGAGAAATTTACACTTTTCTCAATTAAAATTTATTTTTCATGAGGTAAAAGTGTAGGGGATACTTTACTAGTGGCTAAATAATTGGTCATATCTATGTACCAAGGTATCTAATCATTTAGAGCAAATAAATGCTCATCTAGAAATTGGTATTCTATAGCTACATAGTTTGGAGGTGTCAACCTAGACAAGAAATCAGCTACCACATTGTCCTTTCCTGGCTTGTCCACTATTGTCACATCAAATTCCTATAAGAGCAACAACCATATGATAATTCTACCACTAATTCCAGGTTTGTTTGTCAAGTACCTGATCATTGAGTTGTCAGTGTGTACAAATACTTGGTAACCTATAATGTAATGATGAAATTTGTTAATAGCATGTACTACTGCAAGAAACTCCTTCCCTGTGATAGTATAATTAAGTTCAAAACCTATGAGGTTTTTACTAACATAATATATGGCATAAAAATCATCACCATATTTTTGTTCCAGTACTGAGCCTATTGCATTTTTAGATGCATTGACATATATGTGAAAAGGTATGGTCCAATTTGGACCTCTCAACACTAGAGCAGTAATTAGTTTTTCATTTAAAGTGTTGAATACTTTTTCACATTCTTTAGTCTAGAAAAACTCTGCATCTTTAGTTAACAATATGGTAAGAGCTTTAACAGTTTTTCTAAAGTCTTATATAAACCTCTTTTAGTAATAGGCTGATCCTAGGAAACTATGGATATCCTTTTGTGTTTTGGAGTAGCCAGGGTTTGGATGACTTCTATTTTCTTTCTGTCTACTTTGATCCTATCTGTAGAGAGGTGATGTCCTAAAACTGTCCCTTCCTACATCAACATATAGCATTTCTCATTGCTTAAGGATAGGTTACTTTCCTCGTAATTTTTAAGTGTATTTTCCAAATTTTCTATGGTAGTTTTAAAAGTTTTACCATATAGTGAAATTATCCATGTATACCTCCATAGTCTCCCCAATCATATCTAAAAAAATGCTAAGAATTGCCCTCTAAAAGGTGGTAGGTGCATTTCATAGGCTAAATGGTAAAACTCGGTAAGCAAATGTCCCCAATGGATAAGTGAAGGTGGTTTTATCTTGATCTTACTCTCCTATTTGGATTTGATTGTATCCATTGAACCCATCCAAGAAAGAAAAGTATTTTTTTCCTGCTAAGGTGTCAAGGAATTGATCTATAAAGGGTAAAGGGAAGTAGTCCTTATTTTTTTCTTTATTGAGCAACTTGTAGTCAACACAAATTATCCACTTCCTATTCTTCTTAGGCACCACCACTAATGGTGTTACCCACTCACTAGCTGAAATGGGGTAGATGAATCCAAATTTGAGGAGTTTTTGTAACTCTATTTTGAAAATTTCTTTCATGGTTGGATTCATTATCCTCTATGGTTGTCTTACTAGTTTAAACTGGTCTTCCAAATATATTCTATGGGTACAAGTCTTAGGAGCTATTCCTCTCATGTCAGAATACTCCCAAGCAAAGGCATCTTGATGTTTTTCCAATGTTTGTTTCAATTTGATTTGTTGTTTAGCTATCAACTTGTTATCCACATTCAACATTCTACCAAGTGCAACTTCTATTTTTTGAATATGGTGGTATTTTCTTCCTACTAATGACATCTCAAGAGGAGGAAAAGAGGGTTATCCCTAAAAAAAGTGAGATATCATCCTAAATCATTTTCATCTTCCAAATCCTCAAGTGTCATGACAGGTTGAATCCTTTATAGACCACCAATGTTTTTATTCTCATCCTCAGGTTCTCCCAAAAAATCTATAGACTGTGTAGGTGGATGTATGATCAGTTTCTTTATATTATGACCATTTGAAATGGTCATTTTCCCATCTCTACAATAAATGTAGGCATCAACTGTTGCCATCCAAGGTCTACCTAATATTAATGGGTATCCACCTAGTTCAAACTTAGATTGCAACACTACGAAATATACTAGATACTCCCATCCATCTATTATAACAGTGATATCTTCTAGTATTCCATTAGGAAGTACTGTAGATATATCTGCCAACTGCAACACAATTTTAGTGGGTTTCATATTAGTCAATTTTAGTTTTTGCATGGTCTTTTGGGGCATGATATTGATGGTAGCCCCCAAATATTGTAGTGTGTTGGGTAAAACACAACCTTCTATTTTTATAGTCAGCACAAGGCTTTTTGGATCTATGTACCTCTGGCTATAGGTATTCCCTAACATAAGGTCAGCTAACTAACCTACCAAACTGATTTATTTAGTTGATTTCCTACCTGGTTTCTTGAGGCACAACTCTCTTATGGCCTTACCATAAATAGGTATGTCTCTAATGGCCTGAAAGAGAGGGATTGTGATTGTTAATTTTTTTAAACTAGAGAGGATATCAAAATTTGTTTGTATTGGTTTTTGGGTTCCTGCAACCTTTGTGGAAAAAGTGGAACCTCCTCTTTGTTATATACAAGTGTTTATTAAGAGGTAATTCTCCTTTCTCTATTTCTATTGGTTCCTCTTCTTCTATAAGAGGAGTGAATTCTACACTTACTTGCTTTCCTGATCTTAACTAGATAGGATCACAATATACCTTAATATTATACATAGGGTACATCTTATTTTCCATCTGATAGGTTGGTTGTTACTTGTTTGGTTTTACTATTGGTTGTGTTGGTAACTAAGGAGTCCTTGGAGCAGGAAGAGTAGGTTGACTTGGCTGTAGTGGAGCTAGAGCATTATCATGTGTATATTGATTCCAAGAATTATAATTTCTCCACTGCTTCCCAGACTGCTGGTATTGGTTCCAAGGGTAAGGTTTTTAAGGATTTACTCGTTGGGAAAATGGATTTCAAGGTTGTTGACCATACCAACACATGTTGGGTGGCGGGGTTTGACATTGATTTTGGTAATTTATGCCCCCATAGGATGACATTCCTGATTGCATATTATTAACCATATGAGACTGTTGCCAGTTCCTCCTATTAGCCATGAATTATGCCTTTGCTACTTCATGTTATTATTTAGACTTCATTAACTGTGGATTCAACTTCATTTTATGATCCTTATTACAAACAACACATACACAAACTTTATTTTCTAGGCACTCATTTCTCAGGTGTTTGCCTCTACATTTAGGGTAGAAGTAGGCCAATGCTGCCTCATTCTCCCGCTTCTTTCTTTGAAGTATAAGAGTATCCATTTGAAGAGCCATATATGATAACATATCACTCTTAAGGTCCTCTAGCGTATTGCCTATTTTTATTTTAGTGACAGTGGTTGAATGCTTAACATTTTTAGGGGTCAACTTACCTTTTCTTCTCAAAATATTTTGACACAACAACCAATTATCGTCCATTTGGTGTTTGTAAATGTCTCCCCTAGAGATCATGTTTAAATACTCCAAGGATTCATTTGTCATTCCTTTAAAAAAAAAACTTATTAGGGACTATATCCTAGTTTTGAATGGGGTGATATTTGCAAATTGAACCTAAATCTATCCCAGTATTCTTCCATAGATTCCCCTTCCTTTTGTGTCATGTATAGGACTTCATTTATCACATCTATTACTCTACCAAAATCCTAATATTGGTCTAGGAAAATTTTCTTCACCTATTCCCAAGTAGTTATCCATTTATCCCCCAAGCTAATGAACCAATGCAAAGCTAAATCATAAAGGGTGGAAGGGAATAATAGCATCTATGGTGTAATCCATAGATCTACATAAAACATAAATTTAAATAGAAACATATATGGATCTTCTATTGGTAGTCCTCTAAAGTTTGGAAGGTAGGCATGAGAGATATATTTCATCTTATGATCTCCCCTTGCCTCTCCTATTGGAAAACTAAAACTAGTGGATGTTTTCTCTGGATTTTCTGCCATTATGCCTACTATTGGAGTTTCTATCCCTGCTTCATTCAAAGAAACTGTCAATGCTTTTAGTTAATTTATTTTATCCTTTAGAAGGATGGATAAGTCAACATTTGAGATAGTTACATTTAATACTTCTTGCCAACATTCAATATTCAGTAGATCTTCCTTAGATTGAAATCTACTTATCTCTGATCCTGCTCTAAGATTCTATTGGATTGTTTCAGAAGGGTCCTGTGCAAATAGTGGGTGTTCCCACCAATGCACAGGTGGATATTATGATGGTGAGAGTTCAATATTAGGTTCATGTTCTACTGAAGTAGAAATATTTTGAGAAACAACTTCTTTATTTTTGATAAAATGATCGTTTGGTCCCTTGTTCTTAGGTGGACTCATACAAAGTTTTAGATGAAGGTTTTTGAAGAAAACACTCTAAACTACTGTAACTATGATTCCTTCAAAAAAATAAATTACAATGGCTACTCCTCGAAAATGGTGCCAAAATGTTGGGTGAAACATTGTTTAGTTTTTATATGGTTCAATTAATTGCCTCTATTTAATTGCCAACCTGGGGTAGCTCGTAGTCTTGTGAGCAGCCGTGCAAAATTTATGCTTATAATTTCTCCTTTAGAGATGAGTCCCTTAGATTATGGTTTTGGGGGTATTTGGTATTCATTGAAGTTTGTATTTAAACCAATATTCTCATGCTACATCTAAGAAAATAAGACTGAAAGCATTTAAAATATAAATTACTACCTTGTTGGAAATCACAAAAAATAAATGAAATAATTGGAAAGAAAATTAATCTATGAAATTAAATACAAAAAACAAGGGATTAATATATGAAAGTAAATACATAAGTGGACCCATGCTTCCATCAGATCCTTCCCACTGTAAGTTGTCACCGGATGCTTTAGATAGTTTTTACAATAAAATGCTTAGATATTTTATTAACAGTTGCAGCAGAAGAAAATTACAAGAAAAGTTTGGGGGGTCTTCTTTAGGGGTGGCTTGCATATTTATAAGATATGCGTCCAACGCTATTACAATTCTCATGATGAATTACAAAATGATTCACTATTACAATTACTCGCTTAATTGAAGGAATTGGGAAAAATATCATGATATTTTATCGTATTCTATTTCTAGAATACGTCTAATATTTATTTTCTTGATTTACATAAATCATTTACGTATCAGCTAGAATATGGGTGACGAGTCATCTTTGACATTGTCCCATGTTTGATTTCAATGCTGGAATTCCTTTCATGCTAGTTGCTAAAGTTTCACTTTGTTCTATCGACCACAGAGTCATGTTGTAGTTTGGTGTTAGTGGAAATCAGGTACCACATCTAAAGAAGTCAGGAAGCAGGTGCTTTGTATGTATAACTCAGGAAGCAGGTGCCTAATGGAAATAGGCACTTTATGGGAAGCATGCACCTAACAAAAATCATACACTTAATGGGAAGCAAGCGCCTAAAAAAAATTAATGCTTTACAGGAAGCATGCGCCTAACAGAAAGCAGGTGCCTAACGAGAAGCAGACATCTAACGGGAAGCAGACACCTAACAGAAAGTAGGCGCCTAATAGTTAAGTTCTGAATGGAAGTTAGGCACTTCAAAGGAATTTGGATGCTTGACTTCGTACCTCTTCACTGATGTTATGTAGATGTTTTTCCTTCATAAAATTGCAAGTGCCAGGTCCGAGTGAGACCTCAACAATAACATGCAAAAATGCAACAATTTCCACTAAATCTACACAAATTATGCTTAAAGACAAATATTAGAAAACATGCAAAATAAATTGTTAATTATATATATAATTTCCATAAAATATTTATATCTACAAGAAAATATGTCGCACATTATAGGGAAAAGAGTACAAAAAATAATCAATTATGTAGCTCATCAATTGGCAATTGAAAGGCCTATGATAGCAATAAATAATGAAGTAGAGGCTTTGGCAATCAAACAAGGCTATCTCAATGCTTGGGAGAATCGATTTCAAAAGATCAGAACTCACAAATTTTGGTGGGGTTGCTATATGATATTAAGAATTTTAAATCGAGTGCATGGCATATTATGAACATAAAGAGTTAGATCAAAGTCATATAGTAGTAGTTTGAGAATGTCAATATGGTTCTTATAGGCAAATGGTAGAATGTAGTTACTAATTTTTGGTTAGAAAGGGAAGAAAGGATTGTTAAAGTAGGTGTTTAGACTCTAGATCATTCTCACATAGGTACTTTATTTTTATATAATTTTAGTTTAGTTTTCCCTACCCACTTATGTATGGATATTTATTTTTATCTTATTTAGATATTATGGGGATATTTGGCATTCCTACGGAGTTACACTCATTGATTACATTTGGAGGGTTGATATATTTTCTCCATTGATCATATCATACCTTATTGTTTCTATGGTGGATATTGATCCTTATCTCTTTGTTGATCCTATGACTATGGTGGATATTTCTTGCCTATTTAAGCAAGGCTTATCCTTTGTATTCACAATCAACTCTAACATATGATATAATATTGTAGTTTTTGTGTTAGCTTCCATTATTATTTTTGTTTTTAAGTATTTCTATTTTGGTTAATGTGGTGTTGCTTCAAACCTTTGATCCTTGTGTCTTGGTTCAATGTTTTACATTTTTTATATTTCCTTTAATGGTATCAAATATTTGAAGACTATTGAAAACATTCATTGTTGAGGTTCATGCAACTAGATGATGTTGAAGGTTTTATAGTTCGATATTGGAGGATTCTAAGTCCTAGAAGGTAAAAGTTACTTTTTTTTTCTATTGTTTTGTGAAGATATTCTATATATTTTTAAGCCCTTCATTGCAAATTGGTTGATCCCTTTAAGCATGGGGATTGATCACAAAGGGTTTTATTTTTTGTAAGTTTTTTTACAGTTTTTTTGTGGGTTGTTTTAATAGTTGCAGAACTGCTGACAACCCTATTCACCTGATCATCATCGTTTTAGAATTGCCATCGATCACTTCTGACCATCAATGGCCACTATCATATATAATTTTTTATTTATGTAGGTTTTTCTTGCACATAATCTATGAAATATCTAGTTTTCTACAATATTTGAAGTTGTTTGTTGTAGATTTGGTTTTTTGAGATCTTCAACCTATCTTCTTCACTCCTAAGTTCTTTCCAAAATTTCAAACTGAGATCTACATTTAAGTTACTGACAAGATTTAATAAAAAAATGCTAAAAAAACCTATTTTGCTAGTAGTTCTTTGTATTTGAAAACAACTTTGTAGAAGATTTGTTTTGTGAAGTTGTTACTTTTTTTTTTCTCTTCAGATCTCTAAAATTTTATGGATTGTAAAAATTAAATCTGATCATATACTCTTTGTAAAGAAAAAATTATAAAGGCATTTTGTTTTTGAGTGTATATTATTTATGAAAGCATTGAATAAAAATATTTTGGGTGGGGTGTCTTGGTGTCAATTTGAACACCATCTTTATGGATCTTGCATTTTATATCTTGTGATTGAAAAATGAGTTTACAATATATTCAGCTACTTAACTCGCATAGTTATCACATATGAAATTCGCACATATTGTAATGTCCCTTTCTTGGCATGTCGGCAGTATGGGAGTTCACAGAGGGTGTTGGACAGTCATCGGGATGTCACATGCTTTTAGATGCCTGTTTCCCGGGGTCTTTCTGAGCTCAGATGATGGACTTACTATTTTTAGTAAGTCAGTCAGGGTTTGAATTTCGGAAAAACGGATGTTACGTCTAAGCAGTATGGCCAAATGGGTATCCGTTTCTATAATTAGTTTGATGGTTTGATCAGTGGAGGCCTAATATTTTAATGTGTAAAGTTATATTATGTTATATTTAAATACTATAACATAGTTATAACTTTATAATGTCATGTCTTTATTAAAATGGGCCTTATAGGTACTAAATGGAATTGTGAGGCCTAAAATAGAGATACACATTCCCTTGTAGAAATATGAATTAAAATTAAAGCATTACATGAGATTTAATATTTAATTCTCAAAAAAAGAAGCATCTAGAAAACTTCACGTTGGTTGGAGGAAAAAGATAAATAGAGGGTTTGGGCTCATTTTCTGGCATCTTTGGCTATTCATTCTCTTGGAGCAATTTGAGGAGTTCTTGTAGAGTTGCAGGGGTTTCAAATTCAGCTGCTTGTGTGACGAGAATCACCAGCAGGGACAACATCCTTGGAGTTGAAAGATATTCTTAGGGTGTTCATGAGAAACTGTACTTCAGGGGTTGCATTGGAGCTTTATATTTATAGATTTACAATGGTTTTTAAGGGGTTTGGAATGGATTTCGAAGCATATTTTGCATACATTATTGTAGCATTCATTCCTCAACATAGCCATACAAGTGGAGTTATTTATTGTATGTGATTCCATGATTTGAGTTAGGGTTTCAAGGTGACTTGGTTATTTTTCTTCTACACTTCCAACCATTCCATTTAGAGTGGATTTATTATGGTTTCAGGGCAGATTTCAAACATTTCGTACTGGCCATAATTTCCTCTAGACTGGTCGTACCATATCTTTCCTGACATTGAAGGTGGTTTTTAATATTAAGAGTTTGGGTGCAAATTAATGATTGTAATTGAGGCGTATAAGGATTGAAATATTTAATTTGCATTGATATTATAAAAATACATCTTTTATTTTTTGCTGGAAAACAAATACATATATCTCTGTGTTGTTGTTCAGCTATAAAGTCACCATTTTCAATATTGTACAACTTACAGGTATTTTGATACTTTCCAAAGTCCTTTAAAGGGTTTATATTTTTATATAAATATTATGTAAATTCCAAGTTTCATTGATTCCATCCAAGTAGTTTGCTAGATATTATTTGTTCAAGTTGGCAGTTTAACTTTTTTTTGTATATTTTGTACTTGAAAAAATTCAAAAAAATTAGAATATTGCACAATAACCAAAAACCTTGCAAATTTCTAAAATAACAAAATAAGGTAGAAATTTCATATCTTAGCTTGTATGGGATACTACATTAGTATCAGAGCTTCAGGTTAAACACTGCCAACCTATTTACGGTTCATACTTAGAGCTTCAATGTTTGGAAGAAATTCATAATGACATTAAATTATAAAATTCAGTGTCAAGGGTTTGATGAGGAAAAAATATTCTACTAGGGTTTGATGAAGAAAAACTGCTCTGCGGAGATGACTGCAGCTTTCGAAGGAGGCCTAAAAAATTAGAGGAATGTCATGATGGCATCAGGTCCGACATAGAGAGTTCATGCTCATGATATTTTTTCATCTGAAAATGACTAGAAGGAACAGGATTTTCCAGTGTATTTCGAGAACCGCTTGTTAAAGAACAATGGATGTTTGGAACAATGTGAAGTCAGGCCAGTTCTAGTGGTTCAACCAGACTCAGTGGTGAAATATGTGAAGTATCTAACCAAACATACCCTTATTGGAAAATTTTTGGGCATTCAAATTTCTCTACCCTTTGTGGAGGCTTGGGTTAGGAAGACTTGGAATCCTGAAGGCGATGTGGAGGTGATGCTGAGTGCGAAAAACTATTTTATGGTGGTTTTCTCTTATATTGCAGATCTTAAAAAAGCATTTGAAGGGGGTCCTTATTTATATAACCAAGTGGGACTCTTTATTAAACCCTAGCATGTGGGTTTCAACCCATCAGAGGAGCGGCCATCACGAGTTCTAGTATGGGTGAGGATTCCATGGCTCCCGTTGGAATTTTGGGGAACTGATATCTTGCATAACATTGCCCTTCTACTTGGGAAGTTGGTTGGACCGTCACAAGAGATAATAGATGAAAATATAATCTCTGTTGCTTGTATTTGTGTTGAAATTGACTTAAATAATCCTATTCTAGATTCTATTGAAATACAATTTAGATCGACTACATGGGTTCACAAACTTGACTATGAAGCTCTTCCATTTCATTTCCAGATTTGCTGTGAATATGGTCACCTGCAAATAAAATGCCCTAATTTTGTCCTGCCTATGGCTTCAAATCCTAGGCTCTCTCGGTCTGGAAAAAGTTTGGATAAAGGAAAAGACCCGATAAAGTAAGGGGAATGGGATAAGGAAGATTTTGTTTTGGTAAAATCCCAAAACATAGGACGAAGGGCAAACAAAGACCTTAAGGATAGACAACTAGATGCTCTACTCAATAATTTTGAAATATTAGATGATCTTGATCAGTGCATGGAGATACCTGAAACGTCGCTACCTGATGCAAATATAACAAGGCCAAATCAGATGTCTCTTCTTGAGGGGGAACTTAAGGAATCAGATCTAGGGGGTTTAAAATGAAGAACAAAGGGCTTTGGATCTAAGTATAGGGGACATGGATGGGTCTACCCCTATAAGGGAAACTATTTTGGAAAGTGGTACAAATTTATTTATGCCCTCTCCTACTCAAGCATTGATGCAGTCATCCTTGGACTACAAAATTCCTATGGTGTCGGAATTGTAGCAGAAAATAATTAAAAAAAGTTTTTCGGATAAGAATATGAAGGTGGGTCGAAAGAAGGACCAGGATAAAATTAATTTAATGGGGGAGACTTTGGTGGAGTTAGGCTTGATGAGAATATTGGACTCCTATTTTTATAACCCCCAAAAATGATTATCTTCTCATGGAATGTAAGGGGGTTGAACAACATCCCCAGACAAAAAGCTATTCATGATTTGGTTTGTGTGCATTCTCCGAATGTGGTGTTTATTCAGGAGACTAAATTGGCTATTGATAGTATGTTAAATATTGCTCCCAAGTTGTGGAGAAGGGGTTAAGGCCAGTGTATTGGTTCATGTGAATATTCTGGTGGCGTCGCTTGTTTATGGGATCTAGTTAAGATATCCCCTCTTACTTGGATTTCTAGCAAATCATCTATTTTGATGGTCGGGCATGATAATGAATATGGTGAAACCATCCTACTTACAAATGTGTATGCTCCTATTGATTACAATGGTAAAGTGAATTTTTGGGAGCACATTTGCTTTGTGAGAAGTTTTGTTCCCCTGTACCCATGGATTTTGGCTGGAGACTTCAACTCTATCACTTTTCTGGAGGAGAAACATGGTGGGGTGGACCATCTCAAGCCTTTTTCTTCTATCTTCAGTGCTCATATCCAGGCACTAAACTTGGTTGACATAAATCTAGATAATGGGATCTTTATTGGGCATAATAGAAGATGTGGGGAAGCTTCCATATCAGAGAGACTAGGTAGGTTTTTGATATCCAGTTATTGGATGGGTAATAATAGAAGTGCTAGTTCATGTGATTTTGGAGGGTAGGGGATCTTATCATTGGCCCATAAAACTCTCTGCTTTGGATTTAGGGCTAAAAAATAATCCCTCCTTTAAGTTTCAACTTATGTGGCTTCGTGATCCTAAGCTTCATGATTTCATACAAGGCTGGTGGACCACTGGCAAACCTCCTCATGGCACCGATATGTATTCCTTTATGAAGTGACTACAATTTGTAAAACATAAATTGAAAATATGGAATAGATTGAATTTTGGGAATATTTCCTTGGCTAAGCTGGCAGATCTTAGGAGGATGGAAGAAGCTTCAAGGAAGATTAGAGATCAAGGATTCACGAAGGAGCTTCTTGTTGAGGAATTGATGAATGGGAACTAAGGGAAGAAATTTTATGGAAACAAAAATATCTAGTAGATTGGCTTTAGGAAGGGGATAGGAACACAACCTACTTTTATAACTCAGTTAAGGCTCACCATAATGGTCACCTGATTATCTCTCTTGTGAATTATCAGGGTGCCCTGCTCTCTTCTTTCAGGGATATTTCAAAAGAGACAAAGAGGTATTTTTCCTCTCTCTTCAAGGAGGACTCCCTATCAGATGATGAGAATGAAAAGCTTATTCTAAACTGTATTCCAGAAATTGCTTCTAGAGATATGAATGAGCACTTGATGGGTCCAATTTCCCTTGAGGATTTAGAAAATGTTGTTTTCAAGATGAAAAAAGGAAAAGTCCTAGGACCAGATGGATTCCTGATTGAGTTTTATAATGAGTTTTGGGATATAACAAAATTTGATCTTTTGGAGGTGGTCCATGAGTCCCAAAAGAACAAACATATCCTAAGGGCCCTAAATGCTACCTATGTGGTCCTTATACCCAAAAAAGAGGGAGACAATTTCTTGGATATGTTCAGGACTATTGCTCTCTGCAATGTTGTGTATAAGATCATCACAAAAATTATTGCTAAGATGCTGAAGATATGTTTGAGAAAAATCATCTCTGAGGAGTAAGGAGGGTTTGTTGTTGGCCGATAAATCTTGGATGGGGTTGTTATTGCTATAGAATCTATTCACTCGATGGAAACTTCTAAGGAGAAAACTATGTTCATTAATTTGGCATGGCCAAAGCCTATGATCGGGTCAGATGGTCCTTTCTTCAGAAAGTTCTTACTACTTTTGGATTTGATAAGGAATGGATTAGATGGGTTATGAGCTATGTTTCTTCTTCCTCATTATATGTTCTTGTTAATAATGAGCCATCAGATTTTTTTGAGGCCTCAATGGGATTGAGGCAAGGAGATCCTTTATCTCCTTATTTTCTTATCATTATGGTGAAAGGGGTGGGAATATTTCTCAAGTCTCAAGTCATGTAGGGTCTCATTCAGGGGTGGAAGTGGGATAGTAGAAGGCCACCTCTTTCCCACCTTCAATTTGTTGATGATACTAATTTTTTTGGAGTTACCACTATCAGGGAAGCTAGAAATATTAGATAATATCTTAACATATATCTTGGTGTTTCTGGACATTTGATTAATGAGGACAATTCTTCTATTTTCTTCTTCAATACCCGTCCTCTTATTCAAGCAAGGATTGTTCGCATTCTAAGATTCCAGGTTGGGACTCCCCCCTTCATTTATCTTGGTATTCCAATTTCATCTCATCCTCTACCTAGATATTCTTGGCAGTCTATGCTTGATAAGTTTAGAAGGAAGGTGAATCACTGGACTTTTAGATGGCTATCCACTACAGGTAAAGTGTTGCTTTTAAAATATGTTCTTCAAGATTTACCCATTTATATATGTTTTATACAAATAGCTCCCTCTCACTTTATCAAGGACATGGATGTTTTGTCAAGATAGTTTTTATGGTCAAGAAAACTTGATCAATCTAAATGGAGTTTGGTTAGGTGGGATTTTATATGTAGGACAGTGCAAGAGGGATGCCTTGGGTTGTGACATACAATTATTTTTGGGCAGAATTTGGCTGCAAAACTTTATTGGAGATGGTGTACCTCTCAAGATCAGATTTGGGCTAAAATATTAACTTGTAAATACTTGAGAGGTATTTCTGAGGCTGATATCCCTAGAGTCAACTTGGTTGGAAAAGGTTCAGTTATCTGGGACACTCTAAAAAGAGGAGCTAATTTAATCAAGAAGGTTTTGTTTTGGATTTGCAGTCAAGGATAAAATGCTCTTTATTGGGAGTATTCTTGGGATGGACACCCTTCTATCTTGAATCAATATTCTAGATTACGTTCGCTAAGAATTTTTTTATTGGAAGCAGGTTGGTCTCGTGTGGAAGACTTTAAATAAATCTAGTATTTTTGAAATATGGATATGTACAGGTGGAAATATCTATAAGAATGGCCCCAGGGGGGACTAGCTAAGGATAGAGAGGTGCTTTAACTTATTCTTACAAGGAGACCTTGTTCTTGATTGAGGGGTAAAGATATTCTGTCTTGGAACCCTGATCCTAAGGGAACCTACTCGGCAGCCTATGGTTATCAGGTTCTTGATAAGCAAAAGTATGGGAGTCTTCCTGTCACTTGGTGGAAAAAGGTGTGGAACAAATTTGCCTAGCCAAAATTAACTTCTTTCTCTGGCTGGTAGATCATAATAAATGCCTCACTTGGGATAATGCGAGGAAGATGGGATTTTAGGGTCCCTCTTTTTGTGTCCTTTGTAGTATGAATGAGGATGACTCTTCTCATTTATTTTTCCAATGCTCCTTTGCCAAAGACATTTGGCATCATTGGTGGAGCACCTGGAACCATCCATGTTTTCATGTGCTATACTAGGTGGAGTTTTGAAGTAGTCTGGGTAGACCTCCGGCCAAGGCCCCCTTCCTTTGGGTGGCTTGGAATTTGGGCCCTTCTTGCATCATATGGAAAATTTGGCTTGAACAAAACCGACACATATTTTAGGGTAGTTATTTGGTTGTTCAACAGATCTGACAAAGGATCTTGTATATGGTTCAAGACACCATCCATAGTAAATATGATGTGGACCATCTTTTGGATTCTAGGTAGGAGAAGGTACAACAAGCCCTTGGTCTCTTTGTGGATGGTGTGAACTCTTCTAGCCCTAGTAGGGCTGCTCAGCTTAGCAAGAAGGTTAGGAGAGATGGTAGGTGGAGGCCACCCCCTAGAGGAGTTTTAAAAATTAATACTAATGGATCGTCCAGGGGTAATCCTGGACATGCTGGCATTGGTGGTGTTGGGAGAGATTCTACTGGTGGTGTTAGTTTTTTCTTTTCCATTTATAAAGGTGTTCACTCCAAAAATTTTATGGAAGCTCTTGCAATTCTTGAGGCCTTGTGGCGGGGGTTTTATCTTGGATGGTATAGGATTATCTACGAGTCTGACTCTCAAATTGTGGTTAACATTTTAAAAAGTAAAAGGGTGGAGGAAGTTAATTGGCAGTTGGCCTCTATAGCCGTTCAGATTCTCAGAATGAGTGAAGAGTTTGAATTTATATCCTTTGTGCACATTCCAAGGGAATGAAATGTGGTTGCTGATTACCTGGCCAAAAGAGCTTTTGAGCTGTTGGATCCTTGGAGTATTGATAATTGGGAGAGTCTCGTCTAGGGACTCTCAATGCTTGTGGGAGTTGATCCACAAGGATGTACAGACTAATGTGGCTTGTTCTTGTTGTCTCTTTTGGGTGTCATTCTAATCTAGTGGTTTTAGCTTGTTTGGCTATTTATTTGATTCCTGGTTAGAAGCTTAGTTGTACTCTATAATCTAGACTTTTTATCAATAAATTTTTACCCCTTTATTTAAAAATTTTTGGTGTCAAATGAGAAAACTTCTATAACATATGGATGACATGGGAAAGATGTTAGATAACATGAGGAAGGATCCAAATTTAAAAAATAATTTCATAAATTGGATAAGCAAACCTTAGCATAAGAATTCAAGTTCCAAAGAGAATCTTAGAATGATAAATATTGAATCAGGACCCATTTATGTTGAAGATGAACAATCAAAGGCAATTGAAGAAAAATAACATTTTGCAACTAGATGAACGAGAGGACATCAAGGCGATTAAAACCTTAGAGGATTCATATCAAACATCATGCATAACTGAAGATCAGGATGAATTTAGTGCTAATGAAAATAAAATAGTAGTCATGATTGATGAAGATGAGGTTAATTCATATTGTGTGTTGGATATTGGAGAGGTATGCATTAGTGAGCACATTGATCTTGCGGTTGATGAATCAGTTATTGATGTAGTTGTTGATTCAGAGGATAAGCACATATCTACCACTATAGAGTATGAAGTTAGTGAGTGCATTTTTGTGAAAGAGTCTATGTTTGATCAATGTGCATTGGAGGGTACATCTATAGATTCATTGTGGGATGTTGATTCTAATTTATTGCAGAATCAGTTACAAGTTACAAAGGATCATATCGTACACACATTGACTCACTTGGATAGCATGCACAAGTTTGTTGAGTGCCTCTTTTAGACAACATAGTTTGGATAGAGATAACATGAGTTGACAGTTGGAGCCACTATTATAGATTTTTAGGCCATCAAGCACGCATTAGAGGTGATCAAATTAGATTAATTAAGGCTACTTTATGATAGGGATCATGTTATTCAGTTTACAGAGAGGACTCTTCGAGAGCTCACTCAAAGAGATGAGGAAATTGATGAGCTTTGTCTTGAGTTGAGTTTAGCTCATAACTCACTTTACATAGCGAGAAATCAGTCATCTATTGCAGCCACTTCACAGGAGTTAGAGACTAGTTTGGTGACCATGGTCGTCAAGTAGTTGATTGAGGGGATAAATGAGATTGGGCATGAGGAAGGAATGATCAGTAATGATCATGATTCCACACTCACTCAGGTAGGGCAGTATGATTATGATCAAAGTGATGATGTATTTTATTTTACGAATGCCCCTTCCTTATTTTGTGTTATTGATGATAATACACTTCTTGACTTTGGTCCTAATGACGATGATAAGAGTCATACTTCTAAGGATTGTTTTGAGATTCATAGAAGGCCAGTTGGTGAAATACTTATGGATGTTATATTGAGGTATGCTAATCATTTTGATTTCAGCCCACACATAGATGAGTGGACCTTATTTTTGATGACACATAATGGTGGGAGGAAAAATTGTTATAACATATTGTATACTTCACTGGGATATGAGATGCCTTCTTCGTTAGAAGGTAAGATGAACTTTTATTGGGATGATTGTATGGTTCATCATAATGGATTTTTGCAAAGACATATTTCTAGCAAAACAATGTTTCACTTATACGTAGTTTAGACCAATAGTATTCTTCAATTAGTGGGGATGCCAGATTACCTATGAGTTTTTGTCGTTTAGGAGTGTTTATGTCAGAAATGGAAACACACATTGGTTCAGATTGTAGCAGATGAAATAGTATCATTATATGGGATCCCAACATACAGCTAGTATGGAGGGAGGTTCTTCCCGATAGTTCCAGGATATTTTTCAGGGACAACTTCCGGGATGGAAGGGTTAATGCATTTTATTCAACTCCAACAATTTACACCGATGCAAAGTATGCTGCAAATGAATCATGGCCCCTCAAACTTGATGATTACTTCTCATATGTAGACTCTCAAAATTCTTATTGGACTAGATATTTTAAAAGTAGAGCATATCTTAAGGGATATGTTCACTACCTGAGTGGTTACTATCTAGTAGCACAACAACTTGAAATTCCTAGTTGGAAAAAAAGGTTCTATCCCCAATACAAACCTTGTAGGTGATGTGATGGGAATAACACAAAATCATGTTGCAGTTTTAGGTACTGAAAAGCAGCATACAATAGATGACTATGCTAAACACCTTGCAATTGGAGCTTCACAGGAAGAAGAGGTAATGAATTCAACTCTTTTTTGTTTGACAAGTTAAAAACATTCTGGATTTCAAAATACATCAACAAAATTTGAACAGTGTGGTAGTTTAAATATCAGTTTTTACCCATCAATAGAGAAAAATCTTCCAATTGGGAAGAGCCTAGTTGTGGTGGAATACAACTCTCTTGGCTGGAAGTGAGAAGAAATCATCAAAGTGCTAGTACACAGTGGATCACTTTTTGTCAAAGATTCTGATGGAAATACAGTTCAGTCACAGCTTGTATCAACAGATAATTCTACAATTAATCTGAGGAACTTCTACGTGCAAGAAAATCTGGGTATATCACCAGACAAAGGCTCCATATTTTGGCTTTTCTTCCCAGTTTCTGTACCACCCTTTGGGTTTAGCACATATTTCATCTCAAAATCCAATGGAAGTAAACCTATCCTCTCAACCAAGAAGACTGCACAAAAAAGAAAAAACATTACATTTGAGGCTGGACCAGGCAACTTGACAATGTTATTTTCCTCTATATCTGGCCAACTTCAATGGATATCAAATATCAGGACAGGGGTGAATGTCCCAGTGCAACAGTACTATCTTTGGTATAAGATTTCTCCTGGTGATGCATCTGATTCCTAGGATTTTGGAGCATATATCTTTCGTCCAGATGGTAACCAATGAAAAACTATATCAGGATCGATTCCATTGACAATCATGAGAGGACCATTGGTTGATGAAGTCCATCAAAATTTCAATTCATGGATTTATCAGATTACTAGACTTTACAAGGACAAGGAGCATGCTGAAGTGGAATTCACAATTGGTCCCATCCCAGTGGATGATGGTGTTGGAAAAGAAGTGATCGCTCGAATGACAGCAAACATGGATACCAATAAAGTATTCTACACAGACTCTAATGGACGAGATTTTATAAAGCGGGTGCAAAATTACAAAGCATACTGGAACCTACAAGTGACCTAGCCTATGGCAAAGAATTATTATCCAATTAACCTTGGGATGTATATGACGGATAACAAAACAGAGTTTTCAGTTTTGATTGACCGCGCTGTTGGAGGTTCAAGCATTAAAGATGGGCAACTTGAAATGATGCTTCACTAGCGGTTGCTCCATGATGATAATCGAGGGGTTGGTGAACCTCTAGATGAAACTGTTTGTGTGGGAACAAACTGTGAAGGACTAACAGTGAGAGGTACCTATTATGTTAGTGTCAATCCCATGGGAAATGGTGCACAGTGGCGTCGAACAACTGGACAAGAAATCTATTCTCCACTATTATTAGCTTTTTCACAAGAGAATACAGATAACTGGGAAGCTTCTCATAAATCTAGTTTTACAATGATGGATTCGGCTTATTATTTACCAAAAATATTGCAATAATTACCCTTCAAGACTTTGGATATGGAAGTGGGTTTTTTTGATTGGCTCATCTGTACGAGGTAGGAGAGGATTCAATGCATTCAACAGTTGCAAAAGTTGAGCTCAAAAAGGTTTTCACAACAAAAACGATATTGAAAGTGACTGAGATGAGTTTATCAGCAAATCAAAAGAAATCAGAAATGAAGAAACTAAATTGGAAAGCAGTTGGGGACCTAGACCCTTCAGATTCATCTAGGATCCAGGGATCACATGGCAGTTGTCATTGAGATTGACATGTGATGAGTTTGGATTGCTTGGGGACAAGCAATCTCGAGGAGGGAGGATTGTAATGTCCCTTTCCTAGCTTGTCGGTGGTATGGGAGTTCACAGAGGGTGTTGGAAAGTCATCGGGATGTCACATGATTTTAGATGCCTATTTCTTGGGGTCTTTCTGAGCTTAGATGATGGAATTATTATTTTTAGTTAGTCAGTTAGGGTTTGAATTTTGAAAAAATGGATGTTACATCTAAGTAGTATGGCCAAATGGGTATTCGTTTCTATAATCAGTTTGATGGTTTGATCAACAAAGGCCTAATATTTTAATGTGTAAAGTTATATTATGTTATATTTAAATACTATAACATAGTTATAACTTTATAATGTCATGTCTTTATTAAAATGGGCCTTATAGGTACTCAATGGAAAGATAATTTAATAAAGTATTGAATTATGAGGCCTAAAATAGAGATACGCCCTCCCTTGGAGAAATATGAATTAAAATTAAAGCATTAAGTGAGGATTTAATATTTAATTCTCAAAAAAGAAGCATCTAGAAAACTTCACGTTGGCTGGAGGAAAAAGATAAATAGAGGGTTTGGGCTCATTTTATAGCATCTTTGGCTATTCATTCTCTTGGAGCAATTTGAGGAGTTCTTGCAGAGTTGTAGGGGTTTTGAATTCAGCTTGTTGTGTGACGAGAATCACCAGCAGGAACAACATCCTCGGAGTTGAAAGATATTCTCAGGGTGTTCATGAGCAACTCTACTTCAGGGGTTGCATTGAAGCTTTATATCTGTATATTTACAATGATTTTCATGGGGTTTGGAAAGGATTTCGAAACATATTTTGCATACATTGTTGTAGAATTCATTCCTCAACATAGTCGTACAAGTGAAGTCATTTATTGTTTGTGATTCCATGATTTGAGTTGGGGTTTCAAGGTGACTTAGTTATTTTGTTTTTATAGTTCCAACCATTCCATTTAGAGTGGATTTCTTATGGTTTCAGGGCAGATTTCAAACATTTCTTGCTGGCCATAATTTCCTTTAGCCTGGCTGTACCATATCTTGCCTGACATTGAAGGTGGTTTTTAATATTAAGAGTTTGGGTGCAAATTAATGATTGTAATTTAGGCGTATAAGGATTGAAATCTTTCATTTGCATTGATATTATAAAAATACATCTTTTATTTTTTGCTGGAAAATAAATACATATATCTTTGTGTTGTTGTTCAGCTATAAAGTCACCATTTTCAATCTTGTACAACTTCCAGGTATTTTGATACTTTCCAATGTCCTTTAAAGGGTTTATATTTTTGTATAAATATTATCTAAATTCCAAGTTTCATTAATTCCCACCAAGTAGTTTGCTAGATATTATTTTTTCAAGTTGGCAGTTTAACTTTTTTCTATATATTCTATACTTAAATAAAAAAATGCAAAAAAATTAGAATATTACACAAAAACCGAAAACCTTGCAAATTTCTAAAATAACAAAATAAGAAAAAATTTTGTATCTCAGCTTGTGTGGGATACTACATTGGTATCAGAGCTTTGATACCACTGTAATGTCCCCCTTGGTTAGGACTATTAAAAAATTTCTAATCTAAATCTTATTGCGGATATAAAACTCTGAAATCGTTGAAGCACCAAAGCATGAATCCTATGTAAATTCACCAACAAAGAATTGGGGTTTCATTCAGCTCCAAAAATTTGAGGGGTTTCGTCCTCAGTCACACCATTAGGGTTTCCATCCCTTCAAAGAAGAATTCTCAGCCACTGGCCTCAAACTCTAAAGAAAATAACCAAAATTCAGAATGACATGAAATGAAACCAAGCCACTGAATAAATAGACTCCTCCACAACAAAATCCCTTTGCATGCTCAATGTGGAATAAATCATGAAACATAACTCTTTTTTAAGTCCCACGTCCATTTTTAATAAAATAAGTTTTTAAACTATATAAAGTATTTAAATAATTTTACTTTATATAAAAAAAAATTGTACATTAAAAACTTGACCTTCTAATTATCCTATCCGCAAACTAAGGATAGATACGAACACCTATTTCGGTGAAGAATATCACTACACCATCCGTTTTGCTCGAAACCCTAAAAAACAACTTACTAAAAATAGTAATTCAAGGCTCTGTCAATTTGATTCAACATTTGAGAGTGGATTCGAATACCCATTTTGCTCAATTATCTGCTCCTATAACTCCAGTTAGGCTCCCCTGCAATCTTCCCTAGCCTACGGGAACCCGTGAGTAGGCTAAACCACTGCATCTAACTAACTACTCATAAAGGGGATATTACACATATGAAATTCACACATGATAACACTTATTCAATCTAAAGGGTTATCAATATTAATGCAAGAAGAGCTACCTAAAGTTACAAAAGAGTATCATAAGTTTATTTTTTATTACAAAATGAATGAATGTAGATTAATTGGAATGCATGTGAGTGACAATCTATTGTTTCATATTAATGATTGTGACACTCCTTTTTAAATTTAGGAGAAGCTTGGGAAGCTATTTGACCAAGTGGACACTTTGAGAGTTTTACATCTTGATTTTGAACTTAGTGTTATCAATCTAGATGATTTTCCATCTATGGATGATTTTTTCACTAAGTTTCAATCCTTGCTCACACTTCTAAAGGTAGTGAAAAATAAAAATAGATGAAGAATCTATTTTCATGATCTTGTCAAAACTTAGGGGTCCATTCCATATGTTTGCCTCCACATTTTTCGCCAATATGGATTCCATGGGTTTTGATCACAAAATGCCTGCTTTTGAGAAGTTTTGTGCCAATATTTTGAAGGACGAATCCAAATTTCTTAACTCTAAGCATTACACCTCCTCACATATGGCATTTTTTACATCCTCTACTTCCACTTCCAAAGGCAAGGGAAAATCCAAGTCTAATTCCTAACCCAATCATTCTGCTTCTCCTTCATTTCATAAAAATCACAAAGAGTCACATCAAAAAGAGCCATCCTCCAAAGAGTACAATCATAAACCTAAGCAGTCCAAAAGAAAAACTAGGTCAAATGTTACTTATTAATATTATGGAGTCAATGGTCATTTCGATGACAAGTGTTGAAAAATATTACAAGACTTAGAGGAAGCCTTTAGGAATAAAAATTTATCTTTCACTCCTTCAAACTATAAGGGCAAGGCTTTGAATGCTTTTGGAAAATCATCTAAGGCTATTTATGCGGATTGGATTTTGGATTCTGGAGCTTCTCATCACATGACTTCATCGAGGGAGTCATTTTCCACCTTATTTTCTACTTCTACACCTTGCATTGAGGTTGGAGATTCTTCCTGCATTTCAATTAAGATAAAAGGTGACATATAGGTTCATGGTGGATGCATTAAAGATTTTCTTTATGTTCTAAATATTTCCACCAATTTGCTCTCTGTGTACCAAATTTTTCACTCTTGGGAAGGCAAAAATATGTTGTTTATACCTCATGAACTTGAGATTAGATATTTGAGTGACTAACAATCTATTTTTTCACAAGGAGTTTCTAACCATAAATCATGTCTTTATCACTTTGAGGGTTGTGATACTTCACTTGAAGGTGCCTATTTTGTGGCTCATGAAGATTTAGAAAGAACGAATTAGAATGAGATATTTGGCCATCTCAATTATAGATATTTGAAGGATTTAAGCACTCATGATATGGTCATTTGATCACCTAAGCTCTCCTTATGAATTTTGTCTATGTTGTGTACTTGGAAAAAAACATCATGATCCTTTTCCTAAAGATAAGTCCAAGAGAGCTTCTTCCCATCTTGAGTTGGTGCATAGTGACTTGATGGATTTTCCTAATCCTTTTTTGGGAGTTAAGTATGCACTCATCTTTATTGATGATTTCTCAATGAGAACTCGGGTATATTTTCTCAAGTTCAAGAGTGAAGTTTTTACCACATTCAAAGTCTTTAAGATTTTTGTTGAGAATCAATATTCGATTTGCAGTAAGAATCTTTGCATAGATAATGGGATAAGTATTTCAGCAGGGAGTTTTCATATTTTTTGGCCCTTCATGAAATTCTACATCAACACTCTGTCCCATATACACCACAACAAAATATTGTAGCTAAGAGAAAAAATATAACACTCAAGGAAATGGTAAATTGTATGATGCACTAACAAGATTTACCTCCCAAGTTTTGGGCTGAGGTATTCAATTGTGTGAATTACATTCAAAATATACCTCATTGATATCTTGAGCAGATGACTCTAGAGGAGGCTTGGATAGGGACCAAGCTTGATGTTTCTCATTTCCAATTTTTTAGGAGTCAAACACGGGCTCATGTTTCAAATAAATAAAGGATAATTTTGGATAGAAGGAGCAACCCACTCATTTTTACTGGCTATTATGAGGATATGAGGGTTTATAGATTACTAGATCTAGATACACATTAAGTAAATTTTTGAACTCATGTCCTATTTTATGAGCATTATTCTCCAAATGAGTCCACTTTTTCTACTCCTTCTCCATCCTCATCTACTTTTCACTTTGAAGATGGTTATTTTTGTGATGATCATCGTGAATATGAGGATATTATTGAGACAATTACAAATGTTACTATAAATAATATCCCTATTCCTAGATGGGATTGGACTACAATTGAGGAGGCAACACCTTTCATTGAAGGTCTCCCACCTTCATGGTATACTTCTACTTCTGGCACAGGTCTTCTTTTTCAGGCAATTTCTATTGATCCACAAAGGTTTGATGATGCCCCAAAAATTCGGGAGTGGGATGATGCCATGGATGATGAGTATTATTTCTTAATGAATAATCATACTTGGTATTTGGTCCCTCTTCTAAAAGGAATAAAAATGGTGATATGCAAATAGGTGTATGACGCCAAATATTTAGTAGATAGGTCTATTCATAGGTACAAGGCTTGACTTGTGGTGAAGGTTTTTCAAAGGTTGATGTGGTTGATTACTCTAAGATGTTTGTCCCTATTACCAAGTTGGATTTTTTTTATCTTGTACTCTCTATTGCTACATCATAGGGTTGGTCAATTTACTATATGGATGTGAAGAGTGCCTTCTTGCATGGATATTTGCAAGAAGATATTTATATGGAGCAACCTCCAATATTTATCCAAGATTTTTTATTGGCTTATAGATTACAAAAATCACTTTATGGCCTCAAAAAAGCCCCTAGGACTTGGTATGAGGATGGATTCTTTTCTTCTATCTTTTAAATTTTTGAGATACCATTTGATTCTACAGTCTACACTTTGAGGGAAAGAGAGGACATCATAATTATTGTCATATATGTTGATGATTTATTGATCACAGATAGTTCTAATTCATGCATCCAAGTTGTACATCACTCTATTTTTGACCATTTTGAGATAACAAATCTTAGAATTTTATATTTTTTCTTGGGTTTTAGATTTTATAGTAAGATTCAAGGATCTTTATTTGTTATCAAAAGTACACATTGGATTTTCTTTAACAATTTGGAATGGTTGACTACAAGCCATCTCCTACTCATTTTAAGTTAGGTGTTTTGAGTGCCACATGTTCTACTCCTAGAGTTGATATCACCATTTATAGACAATTGGTTGGGAATTTGATTTACTTAACTCACACTCATCCTAACATATCATTTTTAGGTGGTTTGGTCTTTTGGTTTTCATATCATCTACATGATAGTCATTGGTAGGCTGCCAAGTGGATTTTGTAGTATATTTAAAGGACTTCACCTTTAGGGATTCACTTTTCTAGAGGGCCTTTATAGTTGGTTGGGTATACAATTTTTTATTGGGTAGGTTGTGTTAATACTTTATGGTCTACTTTTGGTTGTATTTTATCTTGGTTCTTCACCTATAACTTGGGCATGCAAAAATTAGATAACTATTGTAGTTTTATTGATATAGGTAAAATATCGAGTAACAATATTGGCTAATCAAGATATTCTTTGGATTCAATAATTTTTTATAGATCTTTGCTTCTCATAGGATTAGTGTAGCACTTCACTTTGGTGTGACAACCAAAATACCATACATGATTTTCGTAATCTTGTTGAGCATTATATAACCAAGCATATTGATATTCATATGCACTTCATTTGGTAGCTTATCTAGGATGAAGTAATTAGCTAGGGCTACATTCCCACTCAATAACATATTCTCGACATCTTCACTAAACCCTTCCCATATTCTCATTTTCATTTGTTTGAGAGATGCTTGGGGTGAAGGAAGTTATCCTTGGGGGGTGTGTATGAGGCTATATTCCTTTCTTCTTCTTCTCTCTTTCTAGTTGAATGGCTTTTCCCACATGGTAATCCCTCCTTTTGGTTTGAGAGCTTCTAGATACACGTTGTACATCAATACCTAATTAGGCCTTATTGTCAAGACTCATACTATGGATATGTCACTTATTTTTTACCTCTAGATTTTCTTGAGTGGGGATGTTAGAGTAGGTGTTTAGAATCTAGCTCATGTTCACCTAGATACTTTATTTTTATATTAGTTTAGTTTATTTTTCTCCACTCACTTTATATGTGGATATTTATTTTTATCTTATTTAGATATTATGGAGGTATTTGGTATTCCTAAGGAGTTACATTCATTGATTAAAATTTAAAATATTGAGGCATTTTCTCCATGGATCATATCGCACCTCCCTATTTGTACGATGGATATTTATATTTATCTCTTTTTGGATCCTACGACTATGGTGAATCTTCCTTGCCTATTTAAGCAATTTTTCTCCATTGTATTCATAATCAATTCTAACATACGATATGATATTATAATTTTTGTGTAAACTTCCATTATCTTATTTCTATTTTATAGTCTCTCTAAATTGGTTAATGTGGTGTTGCTTCAATCCCTTGATCCTTGTGGCTTTGTTCGATGTTTTACATTTTTTTGTTATTCCTTTCAAGCATCTTGCTAGTTACTTGTTGAAATAAATCAAAATAGGGATACTATAGATTGGATTGAGGTGAACCAATAAGTATTACTATAAGCTAATAGAAATATAGGCAATGAAGTGTGTTTGACTAGGGTAGTTGATTATAATGATTAGTCTCTTGTCCAACATCATGTTGATGCTTTTCTATATATATATATATATATATATATATATATATATATATATAAATGCAGAGTACAATGGGTGGCATAAGAGACTACACTCTCTAGGGGCATAACAACATGGAGAATTGAGGTCATGGAGATGAAATACCTTATGGGTGTTACCAAAGGGACAATATATATGTTTGAAATCTAGATCATAATATCGTGAATAATGTTTTCATCTTACATAAGTTAATTGGTTCAACAATTTAAAATAAGCAAACATGTCTTAAAACTAAATATATTTTAGAAATTTATTTTTTCTAATAAATGAAGAATATAGGTAATGCAACTTTTTATAGTTCCAATGACTTTATTTCTCATAAATAATATCTCAAATAATTTATTTACCAATATAAAAGGCCTAAACATTAAAGCAATAAGATCTAATGTCTTCGTATATTTATTACATTAGAAAGTTTGAAAAAATGTTAAAAAGTAACAAATAACATGAAAGTGGAAATATAAGATATGTGAGGTTTGATTTTATTTTTGAAATAAGAAGTCCACACTTTCAATATAATATATAGCATTGTTAGAATTTAAAGATGTTAAAAAGCTAAATACGAAGAATTTGAATGTATTGTTCTATGTATAATTATAAGAAAATTTTAGGCTTGAACATTTACTTCATATTTGATGTTTATGTAAAATTTGAATGAGGATGGGATATGCTATATTTTGATAAAAATTTAATGCTAAAAATATTACAAATTATTAACGATCAACAAAGTGAGATTATTATACTACTTATTATAACCATTTAGTATAAATATTAGACTGCAAATATTCTTATATAACCGCGTTAACTATTTTTTATTTGACTAATTTTTAAATTTTATGTTAAAATTGTTTTTTTTATAGATAATAAGTTTAGGGTTTATAGTTTAAAAGTTTGTAAATAAAAAAAAAATGATTATAAATCTCTATTTCTTTCTTAATTACTAATTAAATATATTAGAATATTCTTTCATCTATAAATAATATTTGACAATTTAACTTCTATAAATAATGTTTTATATTGTTTCTTAATTTTATTCTTATTTATTTTTTATTTAATTTTTTATATATAATTATACATTCAATGGTATTAGTTTAACAAGTTAAATTTTTAATAATAGATTAATGTTTAAATTTTTCCAAAAAATAAGACATAAATAATATTTAAGCTTTGTTAAAATAACACAATAATAATGTAATACAAATAAATTCTGTATCAATCACATATAACCAAAAAAAAAAATGTACATAAATTTTTGTTATAAAAGAATCGAAGCGTATGTGTACAGAGGCTGATACACACGTTGATTATACATGTTAAGTCTCGTGGAAAGCCTAACATTCCATACCCTTCTTTTTGGGATGTGTGATCCGTAGTGCAGTATAGAAAAAACAAATAAATAATGTATATCCTCTCGGTGTTGGAGTTGAAACAGAACCTCTCTTCAATGCTATGGGTTCTTGGTCACTGTTGAGTGGTGAATGATGACGTTGAAAGTCATAATAATTTTGAATTTGTTACTTTACAACGATTAGAATATATATTAAAAATAATCATGATGATGACGCTTTGGTTACGTGAAAATGGAGGCGGCTTGTATGAAGTCCACGGGACTATACATATAACCAGTCCAACGGACGCACATTTTGACTGAAGCCGCACATGACATAAGAATTCAAAGATAGCAAAACCACTAAAGTAGACTTCACGATAGCCAAAAGACGAAACAGACGTCCAATAATACCTAGATGCCATTAGGTCCACTAGGGCTATGAATTGGTAAGTGTTTATTTGGTCATATACTTGTTAAGAAGATATTTAGGTTTAAATTTCGGGGGCAGCCTGTTTGTAAATGTAAAAGTTTCATATGAATCCTATGAGTGCCAGAGGGCTATGGATTGGTAAGTGCTTGTTTGGTCATGTACATACCAAAAAAGACATTCAAGTTCAAATTGCGGGGGCAGCCTGTTTGCAAAAGTAGAAGTCTTATATAAATCCTACAAAGGTAATCGTCTTTACTCAAATCAATAATAACGAGGTAAAATAAGTTTAATGGAAACATAATTTGAACACTATACATATACATATCAATTAATTAAAATAGTGTGATTGTGACTAACTATGCTAGAAAGAAAAAGTTGGATGCCACTATCATTGTTTTTTAGAGTTAAAAAAAATCCTACCAACGGTCGCCTCTGTGCACGCACGAGTGGGGGGGCCCTAAGGTGGTGCGCACGGGGTTTGAAAATTTAGAGGCACTCGAGTTGAAGGGATCTCCGTGCGTGCACTGGGTCAGCGGAGTCAATGGGGAAAGTGTAATATTGCAAACTTCAGAATCGAGAGTCTACTTTCTATATAAGGAATGAATGCCGAACCACATTCTATTCCGTGGTGAACTCATTTTGAATCTTCTCACAATTGCTGAGACTGAAGAAACAAAAAATGATTTCCTCTGAGGTGGAGATGCATGAGAGCTTCGGACGGGGTTATGTGATTCCCCATTGCTGCGATGCATTCAAAAGAAAAGCCCCGTACAATGAATGCAGAGAAATTAAGAATAGTGGTATAAGCAATGCACCATCTGCTTTAAGTTCTGCATTTTATACAGAGGAGACTCTTGAGAAGCCAGACTTGACTCAACGCCCATATTCAAGGGCTGTTTGCTTTTCTCGTGATTTTCTTAGTAACAAAAGCAATATTGAAAACACGGTTTTGCACGAGGCAATTCATATTGGAGCTTACAAAAGTGAAGGGAAGAATAAATCGTGGATGGCAGGAGAGAGACGTTACAGGGGAGTGAGGAAAAGGCCGTGGGGGAAATATGCAGCAGAAATCAGAGATTCAAACAGGAAGGGTGCCCGTATTTGGCTTGGAACTTTCAAGAGTGCAGAAGAGGCAGCCATGGCTTATGACCGAGCTGCCCTCAGCATTAGAGGCTCACGAGCTATTCTCAACTTCCCAAATTTTGGCTCCCATTTCATGGGAGCCATGCGCAAAGAAGCTAACCATGATAACATAGATAGAAGTCACCCGGCCGAAGAAGAATCGTGTGGAAGCAACAGCGAAAAGTTTGTAATAGAATTGGAAGATTTGGGCTCCGATTATTTGGAAGAGCTTCTTCTGACGAGTGAAACAATAACTGCTTCGTGTTCTCCAGTTCTTCAATAGGGAATTGAAAATTATTTGGTCCTCGGAATCAGTACTTCCTTTTTCCATCAAGGATTCAGCCTTGGAGACGTGTTGCTTTTCTGATGGTGAATATAAACTGTAGACATTTAAAGTCAGAGAGTGCGTTCCAATATTCACAAGGATTCCATGTGAAGGCGGAGTGTATTTGTTATGCCTGCTTTAGGTATTGTATGGGCCCAACGGGCATAGAACTCATAAAGTTTTTTATATGAATGAATCTTCTATGTTTACAAGCAAGCACTTGTAGCCAACATTTTGTTTTAAACCTCATAGATGGGTAATTTTAGAAATGTTTATTATAAATGACGAAATCATTTAAGTACCGGGACAGCTTCAGACATAGTTGAAAAATATCTATTTATTCGCTGGATAGAGCTTTAGTATGCCTGCAAAATTTTCGCGGCATTCTTTTCCTGCACTAATCGCCTTAACAGAACCATTATACAAATATCAGCGCTTTTTTTTCCTAAAATATAATCTACAAAATAACCAATAATTACATAATATTAATACATTTTAAATAAGGAGGACCATTCACCTTTATAAATTTAATAATTTTATTGTGGGACTTGAGTGGTTTATTAGCCCACTATTTGCTAATTTTTTTTTTTTTTTAAATGGGCATCAAGCTTAATAGTACAAGTCTTTGGTACTACTTATTTGGGATTCTTCACTCTTATTGACATGTGGGGTAGTTGGTCCTCTTGTTTTCAATTTTCTTATTATACAAACTATTTATTCGGTGACTTTATTTCTACTAATATGATTCCTCATAAGGATTAAGTATGGGGTAATTGTGACTCTTGCTTTATAATTTATTGGTTATAATAATTTTCTTATACAAACTATTTATTTTGAAATCTTATTATAAAATTTCATTACATATTAATATCTCTTCTACTCTTGTAGTGTGTTGTATGTGCACTAATAATTTACATAATCTTAATACATTTTTTTGTAGGTAAAATTAATTAAATACGAGTTTTAAATGGGCTCCAAATCTAGGTACATAATCTGATAGCTAAAATAGTAGCATAAAATGAAAATAGGCTTGCACAATGGCCAATGACAACTAGAGCAAAGAGAGCCAAACAATAGTTGAGAAGGTTGAATGGTCACCTAACGACATAAACACAAGGTTACAAGCTGAGCAATATCCACGTAGGGGTTGCTTAAAGAGTTTACTACCTAAAAAACCTATAAAGGAGCCATAACAAAATGCCCATGCAAGGGTTACCTAACGACATAAACATAAGGTTACAAGCTGAGCAATATCCACGTAGGGGTTGCTTAAAGAGTTTACTACCTAAAAAACCTATAAAGGAGCCATAACAAAATGCCCATGCAAGGGTTGCTAGCCAAAGTTCTACATAAACTATAATAGATGCCTACGTAGGAATGGACATAGGACTCAAAAAAGCCCACACAGGGGCATTATAGAACTCAGAACAAGTGATTAAAGTCCCACACAGGGGATCAAAAGACCAAAAGTATGAGAGAAACCCAACATGAAAACAAACTATATATTCAACAGACCTAGGCCTAGACATATTTAACATCTTCATTAGTAGGAGCATATTTAGTGTGGTTCTTGAGTAGCAGCTTGAGAGTCTCACTGATCTTATCCATGGTGTTGATGATGTTGTTGATGATGGTAATGTGGATTTTGTTGTGATTAGTAATAAAAGGATTGCCGCTACCATCATACAAGATGTGGTAAGAGGCGCTCTAACTGGTATCAACCCTCGGTTTTTGAAGCCAAGTAGACCTCCTAAACTAGGGTGAACTCTCATCAACTTTGGCTTTGCGTTTTGAGGAAATGTGAGCAAAGGGTTCATAGTCAGGGGTCTATTTTGCCATGGAACTAGGGGACTCTTCATCACTATCAAACTGGGAAGGGGAATGAGATAGACTATGAGTAGGTGACTTCGAGGGTGGATTGGAATGAAATAATGAAGTAGGAATGACAGGTCGGAGGGTGGCTTCAACATGGTGGTAAATGACAATGAAGAGACCTTGGTGAGTAGGAGGGGTTTGGGATTTCCTTTTCCTAGCATTATGGATTGAATATCTAATAGAGAAATAAAGGAAATTAGGAATATTTACAGGATTAAAATCCCTAAGATGATTAACTTGAGCAACATCGAAACTGTACAAAGGCTTGGTAATATCATCAATAGTAAGAGCCTAAATAATCGAGACAATTACCATGGGCCAAGGAGTAGGCAGTGACTCATGTTCAATAGTAGCACCCTTCCACTTGAATTTTTTTGAATAATTCAGAAAGCCCTTGAGCTCAAGTTCCTAGTTATGGTGATCTCTTCGCACTGCCCGACCTTTCATCGGTAATTCTATAACCTCGGCCATTAGCTTAACAGTAACTCTGAAATAGAGGTTACACACAACAACATGGCCATTATTCCTTAAGTTGAAAAAGGCCTTGGTGATATCTTACTCGACCCATTTGAACTTGTTGAGAAAAGGAATGAGACCACCATGAGGCAAACCCATTGACAGGTCCTACCTCAAAAAATTGCATACTTCACGAAATGGAAACTAGAGAACCAAATACTAGTACTGATAGCAAGATAGAGAGTCACGCTAACCAAAAATATCTCACCATTATAATTAGAAACAAATAAAAGAATCATGGTGAAAAAGCTAGAGTCATCATTGAAGAAGTTGACCCGCCAAAACTTGTGACCACAACTTTCAAACCAAATCATTATTAGTAGTATTTAAAACTTCTTAGAGAAAGCTTTCTTTCCAAATGGTTAGATATTTATGGATTACTCCCCAATTGGCAAGAATATCTACAGGCCTATTGGCTTTGCGGTACACATAGCTGATTAAAAATCATTAAAATTTTGGAAAAGCTTCTTAGCTTCCTGAATTATAGTTTCTTACATTCCATGAAGATAAACTATTATTTTTTAGAGCATTTATAATATTCAATGAATCTCCCTCAATATAAAGGTTACCTTTGTATTCCTTGAGAAGATCTAGCCCTCTCCAAAGCACACGACCTTCAATAAAATGGTTAGTTTGGAACCCTAGGTACTCAACATAAGCCATAAGAACTTGATCACTATGATCTCTGACTAGGCCACTTGCACCTGCATCCCCTGACTTTCCTTTGGAGGCACCATCAAAGTTAAAGTAAGTTTTAGCCACCATATTAGGTGAGGAATCCAGTGAGCATCCACCCTAGGATGGGGGCCTAAAGGACTAGAATTGGAGTTTCAA
Organism: Wollemia nobilis; assembly: GCA_028583015.1. NCBI lineage: Eukaryota > Viridiplantae > Streptophyta > Pinopsida > Araucariales > Araucariaceae > Wollemia > Wollemia nobilis. The sequence continues at coordinate 8,839,586 of JAQPPZ010002937.1, read as the reverse complement.
GGATTTTTAAAGATGAGAACATAATAGACTCCAATATAGAATCAAGAGGTTTGGGCCAAGGGAAGAGCTAGGAGTTTTAAACAACAAAGAAAATAGCTTTGTTGACAAGGGAGATAGGATCCTTAGAGAAGAAATGAAAACCCTGCTTATTCTTTCAAGCCACAATTGCCATAATATATGATGAAGGCACACCTTCCATAAAGAAGATAATCTAAAAAAATTGAATGGAGTCGGCCATTGGATGAAAAAGTGACTCAAGGAATTGGGAGGGACCCCTGAGATATGAAAAGTGGATATGAGATGATCCATTGTTGTCTTAGAGAAAAAGCACTCCAGAAGGAAAATATTGACAGATTCCCTGGAAGCCATGCACAAGTAGCATCTATTAGGGACAACCATGCCTCTTTTCATAAGGTTATCAGTCATGAGAATCTTATTTTGGATGGCCAACCAAATGTAATGAGCAACTTTTTGAATGAGAGATTTAATCTATACTAGATCATAAGGAATTTGGACCACTTGATAATCAATAGTCAGACCATGAGCAAATTTAACTATGAATAGCCCAAAATCAATTTCTTTCCAAAAGGGGGAGTCAGGGGAATTACCAGTGGGGATGATTGTTGCATTTAGGATGGTTTTGAGAAATTTTGAAGCATCAAATATTTTGCCATTAGCATTAGGAATATGAAATTTTTTCCAGCGCTTGGAATTAGAAGATACATCAATGAAATTTTCAACCTTGTTGCCAATTAGAATGTCCAAATATGGTTGTAGTACAACAATTTCATTGTTCTCTAAAAGCAGTTGATTTGAGATCCACCTGTCAGTCCAAAAATTAATTTTACTCCATGTGCCCAATTTCCACCTGAGATCCTTCTAGATTAGAGATCTGGTTTGGATAATTGTTTTTTAGAAATTAGAACCATCTCTGGGTATATCTTCATCTATGAAACAACAATTTTGAAGATATTTTCTATTGACAATTGAAACCCATTCAAGGTTACTATTGGTGAAAACCTTCCATGCTTGCTTGGCTAACAAGGTTGTGTTCATATTACAAATTCTTCGGAGCCCTAAGTCCCCCTAACTTTTGGGAGAGCACACTTTATCCCAACTTACCAGATGAAATATTTTCCTGTCCTCAGCGCGTGCCCATAAAAATATTTTTTGAATTTATTCAATTTTTATGTAGACAACAACTAGTACTTCGAAAACTGACATGAAATAAACATGAACACTTTGGAGACAAGCAATTGTCAAGGTGGCTTCGGTTTCTTGAGAGAGGAGGATCCCTTTCCAACTTGCAAGTATTTTCTTAATCCTCTTAATGACATTACTTCACATAAATTCCTTCGGGGCACTAGTGAAAAGAGAGAGGTCCAAGTATTGAGTAGGTAACTGAGGTATAACACATTGAAAAATGCGTATAATTTTAGCTTGTCTCTCTGGAGGAGTGTTAATGAATAAGATTTTGCTTTTAACATATTTGATTTTCTGCCTTGCAGCCTCCTCATAAGTATCAAGAATACTATTAATGAATTTTGCTTCCCACACAGAAGTATGAGTAGCAAAGATGATATCATCAATGAACTGCTAGTGTGAAAGGGATCTTAAATTGGATGTTGTCTTAATGCCTAAAATTATGCCATTAGAGCAAGCATTTTTTAATGTTCTTCCCAAGGATTCAACAAGGATGATGAATAGGATGGGGATAGAGGATCATATTGTCTAAGACCCCCGTTACTTGGGAAATACTCTACTGCAGATCCATTGACAAGGACTGAAAACCAAGGATTAGAGATGCAACTATGAACAAGATCAACCCACTCCCTATGGAACCCAAATTTGAGAAGGACAACAATCATAAAATCTCTATTAACTCTATCAAAAGCCTTGTTCATATCAATTTTGAAAAACATGGTAGCTTGTTTATTAAGGCTGGCAGAATGAAGGACTTCATGCAAAGTGATGATACCATCAGTAATATTTCTCCTTTTGACAGAGCTTCCTTGACAAGGGTCTATGATCTATGGAAGAATCTCTTTAAGTCTTATGACCATGGCTTTAATAAAAATTTTGTATAAATAGAATATGTTTGATAAAAATATGGTTTGAACACTATACCTATTAATTGATTAAAAAGAGTGTGATTGGGACTAACTATCCTAGAAAAAAAAAAGTTGATGCCACTACCATTGTGAGTTAAAAAAAATCCTACCAAACGGTCGCCAGTGTGCACGCACGAATGGCGGGCCCTGAGGTGCTGCGCACGGGGTTTGAAAATTTAGACACTGTAGGTATTTAAAGCCAGAGAGTGCGTTCCAATATTCACAAAGATTCCATGTGAAGGCGGACTGTATTTGTTATGCCTGCTTTAGGTATTGTATGGGCCCGACGGGCATAGAACTCATAGAGTTTTTTATATGAATGAATCTTCTATGTTTACAAGCAAGCAGTTGTAGCCAACATTTTGTTTTAAACGTCATAGAAGGGTAATTTTAGAAATGCTTATTATAAATGACGAAATCAATTAAGTACCGGGACGGATTCAAACATTAATGAAAAATATCTATTTATTCGCTGGATAGAGCTTTAGTATGCCTGCAAAATTTTTGCGGCATTCTTTTCGTGCACTAATCGCCTTAACAGAACCATTATACAAATAACATCGGCTTTTTTTTTCTCCTAAGATATAATCTACTAAATAGCCAATAATTACATCATCTTAATACCTTTTAAATAAGGAGGACTATTCACATTAATAAATTCACAATTAAAAGATATGCAATAATCTTGTTGTGGGATTAGAGTGGTTTATTAGCCCACTATTTGCTAATTTTTTTTTAAATGGGCATCAACTTTAAAGGTACAAGTCTTTGGTATTATTTATTTGGGATTCTTCACTTCTATTGACATGTGGGGTAGTTGGTCCTCTTGTTTTCAATTTTATTTTTATACAATCTATTTATTCCGTTTATTGTGATGTTCTTATACACGCTATTTATTTCTACTCATATGATTCCTCATAAGGATCATGTGCCCAGTAGTTGGCACTCTTGCTTTATAATCTATTCATTATAATACTTTTCTTATACAAACTATTTATTTTGAAATCCTATTATAAAACTTCATTCCATATTAATATCTCTTCTACTTGTGTAGCGTGTTGTATGTGCATTAATAATTCACATAATCTTAATATATTTTAAATGAGCAAGACCATTCACATTAATAAATTCACACTTAAAAGATATGAAATGATTCTATTATGGGACTTGAGTGGTTTTACTAACCCACCATTTTCTATAGTCTTTGCAAATGGGTACCAAGCTTAAATGTACAAGTCCTTGGTATTATTTGTGGGATTCTTCACTTTTGTTAACATGTGGGATAGTTGGTCCTTTTGTTTTCTAACTGGTTTATTACAATTTTCTTCTTATACAAGCTATTTATTCAATTTATTGTGATGTTCTTACTATACAAGTTATTTATTTCTACTCATATGGTTTCATATCTTTAATACATTGATAAGGCTCATGTGTGAGGTAGTTGGCACTCTTACTTTCTGACCTATTCATTATAATAATTTTCTTATACAAACTATTTATTTTCAATTTCTCTCATGAAATGTCATTCTATATTAATACCTCTTCTACTTAGTGTGTTGTGTATAAATTAATAATGCCACATTGACTTAGTTGTGGGACTTGAATAATTTATGAGCCCTAACACTTTCCAAGCTCCTTACCAAGCTTAAGGGTGCAAGCTATTGGTCTTGCTCACATGGAATTTTTTGGTTCACAATACGTGAATTTGACATTATTTTGATAAGGAACCTCTATATTTTTGTGCATAAAGAACCTTTATAAACCATAGCTCACTAGGTAAATATGAAGTCAATGAGACCCTCCAATGCTTGATTGATTCATGTTTCCTTTGGTTTGGTTTGATGTTTCCATTTCTAACCACATTCACTAAGAAATTTACCTCCTTCATAAACAAGTCATGCTCCTAGAAAAGTCTAAATACTTCTACCAAATGTACCATGTGCTTCTTTAGATTCTTATAATAAATAAATATTTCATCTAGATAGGCCACCACACTCATCCAATAATGGCTTAAAAACATCATTCATGAGGGTGCAAAATATTGATGGCACATTGCATGACCCAAAGGGTATCACAAGGAACTCATATAACCCATTCCTAGTCACACAAGCTATATTCTCCTCATCACCTATATCAATTAAAACCTTATAGCACCTTGATCTCAAGTCCAACTTTGTGAAGATCCTCATCCCTACAAGGTGATCAAAGCAATATGCTATTAGTGGAAGAGGGTACCAATTATTAATAGTCAACTTATTCATAGCTCTATAATCCATAAAAAAATCTCAATGATCCATTGAATTTCCTCTAAAACAACACTAGAGTTCCATAAGGGGATCAAGAAGGATAGAGATAATCAACACCAATAACTCCTCTAATTGTTTCTTCAATTCAACCATATTTAACCTAGATAACTGGTACAAAGTCCTCATAAGAAGATTCATCCCCAATACCAACTCAATGCAATAATCAATTGCTCTCTTTGGTGGTAAATATAGTAGTACCTCCTTTGGCATAGATCCTGAAACTCATGAAGAACTTCCTCCACTTTTGTCAGGATTGGGACTTGATGTTCCTCCTCTTTATCTCATCTCCTCAATCACTACAAGAGACATAATATTCTTCCCTTTCTTTCTTATCACTTTTTACATGCTCATAATTGAACACATTTACACCTTGGATTCACTCTTGGATTCCTTCCTTGACTACCTTCTCTAGATAGTTCTCACCATGCATTTCTAATTTAGGTCAAATATAAATAGATTTTCAAGGTGGGTAACCACTACCACTTTTCACTTTTAGATAAGTTCTTGTCCCAACACTAGCTCAAATTCATTCATACTTATCGTAGATAGGTTGAGCTTTCCTTTCCACCCATCAAATTGCACGTCCACATCTCATATAATGTCAATTGTCACTAGCGTACGAGAATTAACTAACTTGAACCTTTGGCCACCTTTGAAAGACTAGAGACCCAAATATTTGGCTTGTCGATCACTTATGTAGGTATGAGTCACACTTGTATCAACAAGTGTCATGGTTCTCTTTTATTTGATCCCATGCAGTTCTTTATTTTGTATTATCCCACTTGGATCAACCTTCTCCATGGCATTGAGCCCATGAATGAATCCAAATTGAGCCTCATTTTATGTTCAACTTTGCTTGTTGAAATATCGATACCCACTATCATTGTGAACACTCTCTCTAAGCATGGGGTCCATGGAATGTCAAACACTTTAGCCACATGTAACTTCCTTTTCAACCTACTCCACTTATATATTTATTTTCTTTTGAGTTTGTGTTGGATTTGGATCCCGCTGATGACTATCGAGTCACTTTCTACCTTGGGTCCCACCCTTTGGCTTACCAAAAAATTGACTTTGTCTGCCCTTTCTCTTAGAGTTGGAGTTTTGGGTATCCTTCTTCAACATAAACTCCTCCCTAAAGTCAAATAAGCTATCTACAATAGCAATTACATCACTAAAATATTTTGAATTATGGAATCTAACCTCCACCTAAGCCCATGACTGAAGTTCTTGTTTAAACATAAACAATCGGTCTTTGATTTGACATCCACTTGATATCCAACATGAGATCTTGGAATGACTTGATATAGTTATGGATCTTGCAAAAAATTTTCAACTTGTGCAACTTCATCCTTGCCTACCATTCTACATAATCTAGTTGAAATTAATATATCAAAGCTTCCTTCAAATCCTCCCATAAGTTCACCCTCTTGGTTGTCATCCCTGCGACCATATCATCATTCAAGTTTCTTCACTAAACCCTTTTTGTATCCTTCAGGTACCTTACTACTGTGTGCACTTACTACACTCCTAAAAATTCTCCTAACCCTAACAAGTACTCTCTTATATCCTAAAATAAATAATCTAGAAGACAATCATCTCATGTTCCTTCATAACACTTTGGCTCATTCAATTTGAAGAGCTTCAAGGTTGAAGAGCTTGATGTTGATGCCTAACCCAATGATTGCGCTGTAGTCACCCAAAACAAAGCTTCTTCCTCTTGTAGATTCGCTTGAAGTACCAAAATTTCTTCCAATATTCTTTTTAGTTCAACCATGGCTTCTTCAAAGGCCATGAACCTTTGCTCTTGACCTCCATGGTCCTCTTTTTGCTTGATTAGTCCTTTGTCCATATAAATATTTTTATATTCAATATCACTCACTCTCTACATCATTATTTAATTAATATCCTCTATAAGTTGTGTCTTTCTACCTTGGCATGTATTAATATCACCACCACCTTGTTCATGATGTTCCCTACAAACTCTAGGGTGATCATCAAGATGGGGAATTATAGATCCAAAATATACCTTACTAACATACCAAACTAGAAATAATCATAAGATGACACGCACTTAAATAAGAAGTGAGAAATAAATGGGGTGCTCAATCCATAGACCCAATACATATTTATATTGCAAAACACACTAACAACCCATACAAATAGACACACGCATAATATTTCAACTATGAACCCCATACAATAGGGAAACACATACACGAACACAATGTTGTGATTTGATACCAACTATCATGACTCTTTGTGGGATGGGCATCTTGGGTAGAGTATCACAAGCATCTTGTTGGATTGAGGATTCTACTAATCAAAGTTGAAGGAGGATGTATATGAGTATGTTTTAATTTGCTTGATTTCCTAATAGGATAAGCTAGAGCATCAATTCCCTAGAACACTTCTATATTCCTTGCTAGTTCTTGTGATACCTTGGGCAAGTGTGAGCATGGACTTAATTTTAGGTTTACCATGTGTGTAAGTATTCTCATCCATCATGGTTGTGGTGGACCTATTTTCCATGTATGTCATTCTCACTACATGTTAGAAGAATTGCACAATAGAGGTTGTGATAGAGTACTTCAAAAATACGGTGAAGTATTGGGGTGTTTTCTTAGTATTATTTTAGATAGAGATACTCATTTTACAAGCAAGGTTTAGCAAGAACTATTTTAGTTTATGGGTATAAATTTACTGTTCTCCACAAGGAATAATCTTGAAACTAATGGTCAGATACATATGATTAATGCTATAATGGAGGCTTACTTGTGACACTATGTGTAGAATGACCAAAATAATTGGTCTAATATTTTGACTTGGCATAGTTTATGTACAACTACCAAAAGAATGAGTTGAGCAAGTACTCACTCTTAAAGTTAGCAATAAGTCAACTACTTTTGCTATAGTATATTGTGAATGTAGTATACCTATGTGGGTTTCCATCAACCACTGATTACTAAATTCAATTGGACCTAAACTATCCAAGGAATCAAACCAACATAACCCACTAGAAAGCACTCGACCACTACCAAATGACCTATCCCTTTTAGAAAAAATATAGTGTAAAGCATGGGTTTTTGAAAGAGGAGTTGGTCCCCTTATACTGAGGTTTGAACTTGAGTACTCTAAATGAAAACCCAAATATATACCACCGTAGTATCCCTCATGAAACTAACATATAAAATTTATATTAAGTGTAACAAGTACTTGTAAAATATTTCATTGGTTCCTATTATAATTGATATGATCTTAATTAATTAAATTTTTAGATAGATACTCACATTTGTTAGAGGTTATACACACAATCAATATGATACTTTAATAATTAGAAATATATAGAGAGAGATATAAAAAGAACACACTAACTAGAGTGCTAATAATAAATTGATTGTCTTTAAATTTTATCCTTTATAAAAATATAATTACCATTTTATTAAACAATTATTTTTCTATTTCCATTGTTCCCCTTATTTCTATTTTCATTATTTTTTAGTCTCTATACTTTTTTTTAAATTTTCACAAAGTATTTAAATATTTGAGCACCCCCCTTAATTTTTATATTGGGTAATATTGGACATAATATTATATATCCTAAAAACATGACCTAATTAACTACACATTCAAATATAAAATACCTCTTTATATTCTTGACTTATCATGATTGATAAAAATATTTAAACTTGATTGTTAATTGTGACTAAGGGTTTCATGGTTTACCCATAACCATCACATGGTTACTCTATTTTGAATAAGGCATTAAAGAAATACCATATTTCCATTAGGTTACTATAATCATTTGCTAGTCAAAATACCTTTTCTAATCCTTTGAATATATCAATTTTTAAAGAGTTTATGGGAATTCAAATTGAAATTACTTTTACAATGGGATATATTCTTATAAATTTTTATCAATATGCTTTTCATATGGTGTCATTGGGGCATATCTAACCATCCACAATTGATACATATATTGTTATCAAACCTTTGTCTCTATCAACATATTTTATAGCTATGATTTTTCAACCATAAATAGTACATGGGTGTAAGTTCAAATAGTTTTCCTTTTCATCACCCAATCTTCCACAATGAATATAACTAAAAATTTTCTACTTAGATAGATTTAGTGTACTTCAACCTATAATTGTACAAGATGTCTTACAAAATTGAAGATTCATTTTCCACCTATGATTCTCCTTTGTTAATTTTAACTACACTTCATTTTACTTTCCTATGTATTTGTTGGTTCTCTAAAATAGAGATTAACAACATATAAAAATAAAAAAGGGAAAGAAAATAAATTTGCACTAACCCCATAAAAACCACTTTATCATTCCTCAAATTTATATATACTACTTCTATATAATACACTATACTTATACGCAAATAATAGAATATTATTGAGATGTCTCAAGAGGCTCTTAACGTTTTACATTCATTTCAAATCTAGGTGGGAATATTTCTCTTCTTATTTTTTAATTTTCATTTACAACTCTAGTTTTGCTTCATTCTAATTTGTATCATATTTATGTTGTATTCTAATTGTTGTCTCATTGAGTATTATAGTTTTTTATATTCTTTCACTTGAGACTAAATGAAGAATTTTTAATTCTATCTTAAAGTGAATTAAATTGATTCTTCACCACTACCTTCATAAAAATATTTGAATTTTGATATTCTAAATTATAGTGCTTCAATTCAACTTCCTTTTTCTAAACTAGTTATTTATTCAGCTGATTCCTCAACTTAATGTGCTTTGATCATGCATAATTTTTTTTTAGCCATTTGAATTGTATTCATGTTGTTATAAAAAATAACATTTGGTCTTTCTCAATTTTCATCTAGGTATTATAGGATCTACCACAACCATACTACTTTTATTTTAGTTGAAGTGGTTTTTATACACTCTAACTTAACTATTGAAAATGCAACCATTGTTTTGTTTTTGTTTAAAAATTGTTATATTAAGTTATTCAAGGAAAAGAGGTATATCACCTAATTTTCTACGTAAACAATATTTTGATCTAGAATTTAATAGATGTAATGTTATAATCTCTATTAGTTGATTTGCTATAGTAACCCATGTATGCTAGAAATAAACTTTTACAATGAATTACAAAACTAAATACATCTAATGCTACTACCATCAAGATATAGGATAGAAATAAGAGATTTCCTCATCAGTGTTGCCCACCATATAGGGGTATAATCATAACAAGTGATGTCACATTTGTATAGAGCCCAAATGACCATTGTTGATGGAAAAAAACAATTCATTTGTTGAGGTAAGAGCCTATTTAATACATGCTTTAGTATTACAAACTAGAGGATTGATACTCCTAATTTAAGAGATAGTTACAAGTATGAAATATTAAAAAAATATTCTAGTCAATTATAATATTCTAGTTAATAATGCATGACCTAATATTAATGTAATAAAATATCCTAATATCCCCCCTTATTACATTATTCGAGTTAGGAAATATTTGGACCCTCCTTTAATTTAGAGGAGTCTAGACTCTGGCTTTACCATTAAATTTAATACTAGCTCTAGCTCTTGGCTCTGGCTACTTTAGCTCTAGCTACTTTAGCTTTGGTTGTTCTAGATCTTAGGTAACCATATTTGGGTCCACCTTAAGGTTTTCAAAAGACCCTAGGAGGTCCTTTGGGTCTACCACTAAATATTCCTTCGGATCTTCCTTTCAACCTACATTTGGGTTTGCCTCTAGGTATGTCATTGGATTTACCTCTAGGTCTAACATTGGCTCTACCTCTAGGTTTTCTACCTTTGGATTTTCCATTGGCTATAAATTTGGGTTTTCTATATTTGGGTTTGCCATTGGATCTACTATCTCTAGAATTACTTCTGGATCTGCTACCTTTAGGATTGACTCTAGGTATTCCACCTATAACAACCCAAGCCTATTGACTCACCTAGTTGCCCTAAAAATAATACATGCAACTAACAAATAATTGTTTTTTGAAATATTTATAAGCATACTCGAAAGTTATTTTTCTATGTTCTCAATTTTTTTTACATGCTCACATAATTTGAATTATCCAATCAAATTTTAAATGTTCATTGACTATTTAGCACCAGCATACTTAACTACATTTGGGTGTGAGACTTTTGTAGACAGCCACCCAAGTGGATGAGATCAAACATATCCCGTAAAGTAGCCTTTAGTGGAATTATTTAGTCTCATTTATCATTTGCATATACTGACATGAGAACTGACCCACGACTAGGGTTATCCTCTAGGGCCCATAAAACCTAGAGGAGGATGATTTTCTTCCCTACCTCAACTTATTGAATCCTCAACTAACTAGTCAATTTGTTCTTTAAATAATATGGAAGAGGTTAATGTGTTTATGCTTTCATGACTAATTGTTGGGTCCCTTAACCTGGATATAATTGGCACCATGTCAACACCTTGACCTTGGACTTCTTTTGTCAAACCTAGGATAACTCACAATTATTTGTCCCATATTCAGTATGGTTTTAATCACAATGTTATTCAAGTTTAACCTAGAGAAGGTATCCCATACCACTTTTTCATCTTGATTTACCAAGTCTCTTTTGACCAATTTCATCGGTCATTAGCAGACTCGAAACTGTATGTGTGCATACCCACACATCATCATCTTCTCAAGACAAAAGGTTATGTTTTTAGAACCTAATATTACTAAGGTTTTCCTTGAGCTAAACATAGCAACCATCTATTACTAGAATAAGCATACAAGTCCATAAGAAAATCTCTCAAGGGTATGCCATATAAGAAAGACTATTTCTTTATTTTAAAGTGATATGTTGTCTAAGTCCAAATTACATTATCACTAGATTTAAAAACATTATGAAAAGAAGAGTTGCTTCCCAAATTCCCTCTTGGTTTGAATTTCAATAATATGCATCAATAAACCAGAAACATTACAAGTTTCTCATACTAAAATGAATATTTTCGATTTATCTTTTAAATTGGATTAAAAATTATTCTTATGATAGCAAGGCAATTGTATTACTTATATTGTAATGAAATTAAACAACAATAATTAATAATTTTATGTATATCAAAATAATTTCTCTTGGTCTTCCCAAGAATTATCCATGACCCTCTCGAGTTTAAGCAAGTTGATTTATTAAATGTATTACTCAAGAATTCTAAATTCACAGTACATCAAATAGATTACAAAAACTAGAAATAATTATCATTGAAAATAGAATAAAGTTTTAGTACACTTATTTTACAAATGCTACATCCGATTTCATTAAGCTCACAATGTCGCTTCTTGGAACATTTGAATCCACTAAAAGAAAGCAACAATACATGGGGCTTCACCCTTTCTTTAGAAACAAGGTTTCATGCTTTCACTATTTAATGATCAAATTATTTTATTCACCCTAAGGTTTGGCTTGTCCAATAACACAATCGTTCTTTCTTCTACAAAATTGCACTGCCACCCAGACCAAGACAACCAATTTATTTTCTTAGCTATGGGTTTAGCATCTGGTTTCAAACTCCAATAGTGGTAAAATATTTCTCACCTTGTGAGTTCTTGAAACTATTCTCATCAATCTCATCCAACTTAGCACTAACGGTTTCCAAGAAGACAATAACTCATACAGAGGAAACTTGGGTGATGATAGGGATTAGACATTGCTCTCTAACCATGAATATGCAATATTATACCATGCATACAAGAAACTACACTAGAATAATTTAGAAAATTCATCAATATCCTTTGTCAATACTTCCCAAGAATTATAAAACATGTTTCGACAAATAAACCTATTTATCTCATCAAGAGATGCTTTCTGGTTTCAAACGAATATAAGTTTGAAGTTTATTTATTTCATTTTTCTTTAGAAGGAATACCGCTTTTACACAACATCCATCCCAACATTTCTACTAAACATAAAATATTTTGCTGCACAACAAAGTAATAGTTATTTCTTGTTTGTATACCAAGTATCACATAACATCAAATTGTTTCATGATAATACAATGTTATCAATGTTTGTAAACCAACAAAATAGAACATCAATACTTTATCAGTACTACACTTATTTTAATATGATTTAATTCATCTGTATAGAATTATTTCAAAAATTCTACTACATAACAAACATAGTCATGTCGTATATGTTTTCCAAGTATCAGGGTGCACACGAGAGCATTCCTATAACATTGTCAATCCTCTAAATCTCAAAGATAAAACATTGTAAAGATTTCTAATACTCCGAATCGCAAACAAAATTGTTAGTCTTACAATGGCACTGAGAGGGGGGTGAATCAGTGCAGCTATTTAAAACTTAAAACTTTAACTCTTAAAGCCAAAACAATGAAAGCTTAAAACCAGAAACAACAAGTACCACAAGAGAGCATCACATAACACAAGATGTAACGAGGTTCACCAGTTTTGGCTACTCCTCAAATTAGACTGCTTGGACTCCCATCCAAATCCAGCCATTGCAAAGCACCAACTTTACAATCAATTTACCAGCATCCACTGGAAGGAGCACCAACCCCTAATTTACCAGCACCAACTGGAAGGAGCACCAACCCCTGATTCCAAGCACCAACTTGGATTTCTATTTTAAATCTTGATTGACATAAAAATGCCTTTTGTGTTACAAGACCCTCCCTGGTCTATCTTAACTCAAATCAATCTCATGGAAGCATAAGGAGAATTGTTAGAGACTCAATATATTCTATTTCTTACTCTTAATCTCAACTTCCTGTCCACAAAGCATACACTCTTTTATAGCTCTACCTACTGCACACTTACAGCCCTTTCATATGGCTTGCACTTGCAGCTCTCACAGCTCTGTACTTCTTACAACATTCTTCCAGCCCATAACACTATCCCTCTATACAGCAGCACTCTTTCCTCACCGCTATTTTCTCTCAGCAGTTCTCTATCTCTCTTAACCAGCTCTCCAACGCACCTCCTCTACGGATAGCGACACACTTTATTTTCTCTTACTGTACTGAGCTTAAACCCTAAATTCTTGTGGCTCTATGCTCTGACAGCCTTATCTTCTTATTTCGATGCTCTGACATCCTTATCAGCGACACCTTCCCTCTTTATGGCGGCACCCTTTTCAATTCTGAGCTTCATTCACTTCTGCATGCAACTGCCCTTTTATAATAATATATTCATCTTGAAACCCTAAGTCTTCTATAACTACCATAATCCCGCATGCAGCCTATTAATAGATTTGTCTCTTTAATTTGGATTCTCGGAGCCACCGCTCATCGAATTTACTCGTAATGGACCCCTATAACTGTCGCTCTGACTTCACTGACACTCCTGTAACTGCAGTTCTGACTCCCATTTACTGTTACTATAACTGCCCCTTTAACTGCCACTCTTTCTCAGCTTTTGCATGTTTTTACAGCAACCTATTATATTCTATTACAGCCCATGCTTTTTGTGCTCTTTTTGCAGCACTACGGACCCACTACTGCACTCTGCTTTTTCCTTGTTTTCTCGCGCTTTCCTTTTTACCATATTTTGCCGTGCTTCCTTTTTCCTATTTTGCCATGCTTTCATTTTCCTCGTTTGCCATGCTCATTTCGCCGCACTGTAGTTTCTGTCTACTTGTTACACTGAGCATTTTTGCAACCCCACCTGTAACAGTTTTTGTTTTGCTGCATGATTTTATTCTACAACTGTCCCTGTGTATGCTTCTCGGCTTTTACCCATGAAACTAAGACATGTCACGATATCATGACATTTCTGCCCCTTTGACTTTTTCTTGGCAGTTGACCATGAAAACAAGACATGTCACGATATCGCGACACTTTCGCCTTCTTGCTTCATTATTCGGCTTGCACCCACGAAAACACATGTCATGAAATCGTGACACTTTCACTTCCTTGAACTCTTCTCTGTCTCTTGCCCATAAAAATGAAACATGTCATGAAATCATGACACTTTCGCTTCCTTACTCTCTTGCTTGCACTAGCGAAAAAAGACATGTCACGAAATCGTGACATCTTTCGCTTCCGTACACTCTTCTTTGCATGCACCAGTGAAAACATGACATGTCACAAAATCGTGACACTTTCGTTGCCTTGCACTTCCTCCTTGACTTTGTCATGAAATCGTGACACTTCCGCTTCCTTGCTCTTTCATTTTGCTTCTATCATGAAATCGTGACACTTCATCCTTCGGAGCCTTCCTCTCTATCTGTCGAAAATGCGACATGTCACGAAATCGTGACATCTTTTCTCCTTAGCTCTTCTCTTCTCTTCAGGTCATGAAAATGCGACATGTCACGATATCGCGACACTTTTTCTCTCGAGCTCTTCCTTATGCAATATGTCATGAAATCATGACACTTTTTTTTGTTCTCTCCTGCAATAGTCATGAAATCGTGACACTTTTCTCCTTAGGCTTTCTGCCTTAAAACTCTCCTTAGGCTTTTCTTCTCATGATAGAAAACAATGTCATGAAATCATGACAGTTTTCTTTGCCTGTGCCTTCTCTCCAACCATGTCACGAAATCATGATAGTTTTCTTTGCTTGCGCCTTCTTTCCAAACATGTCATGAAATCATGACAGTTTTCTTACTTGCCTTCTTTGCTTCCAACATGTCACAAAATCGTGACAGTTTTTCCACTTGGCTTCTTTGCCTCCAACATGTCATGAAATCATGATAGTTTTCCTTCCTTCTCCTTGCATGTCTAAATCATGAAATTTTGCTTCTTCTCTCTCCTCGCATGTCATGAAATCATGACAATTTTGCTTGCGCCTTCTCTCTCCTCGTCCATGTCATGGAAATTGTGACAATTTTGCTTGTGCCTTCTCTCTCCTCGGCCATGTCATGAAATTACAAGGAAAAACATGTCGCGATATCGCGATAGTTTTCTTACTTGTCTTTTTCTTTGATTTTTTGAATGCAGGGCACTTGTCTTCTTGGAAATTCACTGTACATGTTCTAACTGACCTTTGAACTCCTGTCCACTGCATCAACTGATCTATCTATTTGTGTTGACAACAATGACAATACTTTTGCTGCACCTTGCTCATCAATCAACTCCTGTCCATTGCATCAACTGATCAACCTGATTGTGTTGACAACAATGACAATACTTTGGTTGCACCTTGCTCATCAATCTCCCCCTTTGGAATTGTTGGCAACACACGTAATTGCGTGCAATTACCTGTAATTCTTCTCCCCCTTTGACAATAATACCAAAGGGTGGCTGCAAACTCCCCCTGAGTCCATGCACAACATTCTCAGGAAAAAATTATTACAGTTAGCAAAAGCATAAACATGAGCAATATGATAAACAAATGCATAAATGCTCCCCTTGAGTCCAAGACCACTTCATTTCACTGATTGACAACATCATGATAAGCATAATAGGCATCAACAAAATCAACAATGTGAATAGCAGCAATAACCAGTGAATGACACCATCACCGTCAACTTCACCAATATAACATGTGTAAGAACATGACTGGACCACTGTCTTCTGTGCAACTACCCTCTGTTGCTTTGCAAACTCAAACTTGTCCATTGTTAGTGAAGGCATACAATAATCTTATATAGCCAACTTTTTGTTCTGCAATGCCAGTAGCATCTGCATACATCTCCACCATGCATCTTGGATATATTCTCAACAAGCTTGAACCCAATGATAGTTGTTTGTCTCTCTCTACAGTGAGAATCCAGTAGACTACCTCAATCCACCCAGCCACAACCAATTTTCTTCTTCTCAATCAATTAGGGCTCTAACAACAATGCTTATAGACAAGGTTTAACCAACATCATCCAACTCAAGATTAACCTTGAAGCATTCAACCAATCACTACATGAAAAGGAAACTAGTAGACATCCTTTTCCTTCCAAAGGTATTTGAACAAGACAACCACCAACATAAATCACCAATGCAAAGAATAACTTGCTCAAATCAATCTCAATGGAGTAGGCCCAAATCATGTATCAAGTAAAGCATTAACTTGATCAAACACAACCTCTATGAAAGCAACTCAATCATCAATCTCAAAATAGCCAACTAAGGGTTTCACCATCTTAATGCAAGTAGCAAGACTTACTAACATAAACCCTAGTGCAACATGCTTCCTCTTTGTTTGAGGAAGAAGAGAATAGTTCTTCAACCTGTTACCAACACCACCCTCAACTTTGCCACCAAGTTAGGGTTAGATCATAAAAGTAACCACAAACATATTTATACCATAAAGCACCTTATGACTCCAATCCTTAGAAGTCAACTACAAAAAAAATATAAAGCATACAAACAATATATCCTTTTACACCTTACTCAAACTCATACTTCTGGACCGTTACCTCTAGCGTTGGAACCTCAAACTGTGCCCAGTCATCAACTCTCGGTATTCTGCTTCCTCAGGCAATATCTCGCATTCCTCAAATAATGCAAGACTTTCTTAGGTGCATAGGCATCTTGTCCTCCTTGACGCTTCACCACCTGGGCGCTATTCTCTCAACGTCTCTGCCTTGCATGTGCAACTTGGCACTCTTGACGAACTGGGTGCAAGTGTCACTGTTTGTTTTGACTCTGGCATCTCTTTGCTGCATGTTCTATCTCAGATAACGTCAATCAGCTGCTGCATCGAAACACAAGTACGCAGCTAGGGCACGCACGCATTCTTGCATTAAACCAAAAAATCTGAACTGTTATGATCCATAATTTTGAACAGTGGCAGAAGAATCATCAACAGTATAACAATGACAAATATCAAAACTACCAAGGGTGCCAGCTCTCAAATTAATCACAACCCTTCATGGTACTTCCACAGTCCACTACATAAACCGACAAAAACTTTGACAACTGTACAACAATTTCTCGACTGCTGGTCTTTCATCCTCAGATACCCAGACAAATACATAGGAGCATTTAAAATAAAACTTTAATATTGCTTCCCCTGAGGATGTGCCACCTGGAGTTGCTTAGAGCAATGGCGGAGTAGCCTCCTTCAGTCCAAGGAGACACGATTTCCTTTCTTCTGCCTTTCTCCAGACTTTCCTGAACTTGGGCTTGGGTTTTTCAACAACATCCCTATTTTGCCCCTGTTCGTGAACTTGAACATTTCTCTTGCGGGGTTGTCTCTTGTGCATTCTTGATGGATGATTATTTTCTTTTCTTTTATGCACATGATATGTTCCTTGTCTGTGTTGTCCTCTTTGTGTCTGATGAAATCTAGGGTTTTGCCTTAGATTAGATACATAAGTGCTTGGACAGAACCTTGCTATGTGCCCTTGACCGTTGCATTTAAAACATTGCACATGTTTTATTCCCTGTCTGTATTGCATTCTGTGTGTATGATGAAATCTATGGTCTTGCCTTAGATTGGATACAGAAGTGCTTGGACAAAACCTTGCTATGTGCCCATGGCCATTACATTTAAAACATTGCACAGGGTGTTCACTCAGAAAAGTAGATGTATTTTTATCAGCATAACTCTTTGATCTATTGTTCAGTCCACAATAAATTGCCTTGTGACCAAAGTGGTTGCATTTAGAACAATAGCCATTAAAAGCATTATTATTAAAAGAGTGAGAGTGAGAGAACCTCTTTTGCTGTGGTTGCTTTGTTGTAGATCTTCTTTGATATTTTCTTCCTTTTGAGGATTCAGCTTCAGACTTTTCTTGCTTCAATCCTTCAACCGTGGACTTCTTCTTCTCTGCATATTTGGAGGATGAAGGTTGTTCAGCTTCATATCCAAGACCAAACTTAGCCATGGAGCTTCTTTGTTGATTTATCATTGTATCTAGCAACTCTGTGCTCTTCTCAAATTTGAGATTTATATTGGCCTCTTTTAGTTGTTTCTTCAATGAAACAATCTCTTCTTCTTGTTGGCAGCATACAGTCTCTTTCTCATTGATTTGAGACCTGAGAATATCTTCAATCCTTTTGTACTGTTCTACTTGCAGCTTTAGATCAACAATAACTTTGTTAGATTCCTCTTCACTTGTGTTGCATACATCATCCTCATCATCCAGGTGTGTCTTCAAGGCTTCTTCTGATTTCTTGGCCTTTTGAACTTGTAGGAAGAGATCTTCAATCTCATCCCCATATTCTTCTAACTTCTTGGACATTCTTTTGTTCTTTTTCTTTTCTATACTCAACTCTTCAAGTGCAGATATCAACTCTCCTTCAAGATCTACTTCAGCCTCAAGATTTTCATCACAAACTTCAGGATTCACTTCTTCTACCTTTTTTGGTTCAAATTTCTCTTCTACAAAAACTGAAACTGACTGGGATGCCTTTTTGGAGGAGGATCTATTCTTCTTAGCCATTGTGTACTAATCCAAGATCAACCCTGACTGATTTAGCCAAAACTAGGAACTTGGCTCTGATACCAATTGTTAGTCTTACAATGGCACTGAGAGGGGGGGTGAATCAGTGCAGCTATTTAAAACTTAAAACTTTAACTCTTAAAGCCAAAACAATGAAAGCTTAAAACCAGAAACAACAAGTACCACAAGAGAGCATCACATAACACAAGATGTAACGAGGTTCACCAGTTTTGGCTACTCCTCAAATTAGACTGCTTGGACTCCCATCCAAATCCAGCCATTGCAAAGCACCAACTTTACAATCAATTTACCAGCATCCACTGGAAGGAGCACCAACCCCTAATTTACCAGCACCAACTAGAAGGAGCACCAACCCCTGATTCCAAGCACCAACTTGGATTTCTATTTTAAATCTTGATTGACATAAAAATGCCTTCTATGTTACAAGACCCTCACTGGTCTATCTTAACTCAAATCAATCTCATGGAAGCATAAGGAGAATTGTTAGAGACTCAATATATTCTATTTCTTACTCTTAATCTCAACTTCCTGTCCACAAAGCATACACTCTTTTATAGCTCTACCTACTGCACACTTACAACCCTTTCATATGGCTTGCACTTGCAGCTCTCACAGCTCTGTACTTCTTACAACATTCTTCCAGCCCACAACACTATCCCTCTATACAGCAACACTCTTTCCTCACCGCTATTTTCTCTCAGCAGTTCTCTATCTCTCTTAACCAGCTCTCCAACGCACCTCCTCTACGGATAGCGACACACTTTATTTTCTCTTACTGTACTGAGCTTAAACCCTAAATTCTTGTGGCTCTGCGCTCTGACAACCTTATCTTCTTATTTCAGCGCTCTGACATCCTTATCAGCGGCACCTTCCCTCTTTATGGCGGCACCCTTTTCAATTCTGAGCTTCATTCACTTCTGCATGCAACTGCCCTTTTATAATAATATATTCATCTTGAAACCCTAAGTCTTCTGTAACTACCATAATCTCGCATGCAGCCTATTAATAGATTTGTCTCTTTAATTTGGATTCTCGGAGCCACCGCTCATCGAATTTACTCTGTAATGGACCCTATAACTGTCGCTCTGACTTCACTGACACTCCTATAACTGTAGTTCTGACTCCCATTTACTGTTACTATAACTGCCCCTTTAACTGCCACTCTTTCTCAACTTTTGCATGTTTTACAGCAACCTATTATATTCTATTACAGCCCATGCTTTCTGCGCTCTTTTTGTAGCACTACGGACCCATTATTGCACTTTGCTTTTTCCTTGTTTTCCTACGTTTTCCTTTTTACCATATTTTGTCGTGCTTCCTTTTTCTTGTTTTGCCATGCTTTCATTTTCCTCGTT
Organism: Wollemia nobilis; assembly: GCA_028583015.1. Lineage (NCBI taxonomy): Eukaryota > Viridiplantae > Streptophyta > Pinopsida > Araucariales > Araucariaceae > Wollemia > Wollemia nobilis. The sequence goes on along the minus strand of JAQPPZ010002937.1, from coordinate 8,819,494 downwards.
TGCCATGCTCATTCTGCCGCACTGTAGTTTTTGTCTGCTTGTTACACTGAGCATTTCTGTAACCCCACCTATAACAGTTCTTGTTTTGCTGCATGATTTTATTCTACAACTGTCCCTATGTATGCTTCTCGGCTTTTACCCATGAAACTAAGACATGTCACGATATCGTGACATTTCTGCCCCTTTGACTTTTCTTGGCAGTTGACCGTGAAAACAAGACATGTCATGATATCATGACACTTTCGCCTTCTTGCTTCATTATTCGGCTTGCACCCATGAAAACACATGTCATGAAATCATGACACTTTCGCTGCCTTGAACTCTTCTCTGTCTCTTGCCCACAAAAATGGAACATGTCACGAAATCGTGACACTTTCGCTTCCTTGCACTCTTCTCTGCTTGCACTAGCAAAAATAAGACATGTCACGAAATCGTGACACTTTTCTTTCGTACACTCTTCTTTGCATGCACCGAAAACATGACATGTCATGAAATCGTGACACTTTCACTGCCTTGCACTTCCTCCTTGACTTTGTCATGAAATCGTGACACTTTCGCTTCCTTGCTCTTTCATTTTGCTTCTGTCGTGAAATCATGACACTTCATCCTTCGGAGCCTTCCTCTCTGCTGTTGTCTCGAAAATGCGACATGTCATGAAATCGTGACATCTTTTCTCCTTAGCTCTTCTCTTCTCTTCAGGTCACGAAAATGCGACATGTCGTGATATCGTGACACTTTTTCTCTCGAGCTCTTCCTTATGCAATATGTCATGAAATCGTGACACTTTTTTTTCTCTCCTAATATGTCGTGAAATCGTGACACTTTTTCTCCTTAGCACTTTTTTTTGAAATCGTGACACTTTCTCTCCTTAGACTTTCTCTTCGATTTTCTGAAATCGTGACACTTTTTTTTCTTTCTTCTCTTCTAAACATGTCGAAATCATGACAGTTTTCTTTGCTTGCGCCTTCTTTCCAAACATGTCACAAAATCATGACAGTTTTCTTACTTGCCTTCTTTGCTTCCAACATGTCATGAAATCATGACAGTTTTTCCACTTGGCTTCTTTGCCTCCAACATGTCATGAAATCGTGACAGTTTTTCTTGCACCTTCTCTCTCCTTCCATGTCATGAAATCATGACAATTTTGCTTGTGCCTTCTCTCTCCTCGGCCATGTCATGAAATCATGACAATTTTGCTTGCACCTTCTCTCTCCTCGTCCATGTCATGAAATCATGACAATTTTTCTTGCGCCTTCTCTCTCCTCGGCCATGTCGTGAAATCGCGATAGAAAACATGTCGCGATATCGCGACAATTTTCTTACTTGTCTTTTTCTTTGATTTTTTGAATCTGGGCCACTTCTGTCTTCTTGGAAATTCATTGTACATGTTCTTGACCTCTGAACTCCTGTCCACTGCATCAACTGCATCAACCGATCTATCTGTTTGTGTTGACAACAATGACAATACTTTGGCTGCACCTTGCTCATCAATCAACTCCTGTCCATTGCATCAACTGATCAACCTGACTGTGTTGACAACAATGACAATACTTTGGTTGCACCTTGCTCATCAAAAACACGATAGTCCAATCAATGAGTGTGAATTTTGAAAAAATTAACCGAAAACCTAAGGTAAATAAAAATTATTAATATTTTTTTTTACTCATCTGGAACATTTATCCCACACGCAGTGTACAAGGGATAACAGGTGGTTTATAACCACCAAGCCTCACCTCCTTCCTTGTGACTTCGGTCACACTTCTGGTTGTCCACTTCTCGCTTGTCCTTGCTCCCACGTTTCTTCTTCCTGCTTGTCCTCATTGTCACCTTCCAGTTTCCTTATATCTTGAGTGTCCTGTTACTATTTTTTATGTCCTATCAAGCTAGTCATATCTTGTAGTTCCAATTTTGGTGTTGCTTATGTACTGCCTTTTGGTTTCTCTCCTATCACCCATGTGCCATCGAAGCATCCTATAGTACTGATTCTCGTGTTGCTTACGTATCACCTATTGGTTCTACGAAAGTTGTTGTTATTTGTTCCCTTATCAATTCATAGTCCAAGGTTAGCATCGCATTGTCATTAGTCCCCCAGTGGATGTTGGTCAAAAGTTGTCATAAAGTTTTCATCTCCTACCCAAACCTGTTAATAGTTGTAACAAAAAAATTGTCAAAATTTGTACCAAAAAACGCCCAAAAAAAAATAAAAAAGTTGTTGGAAAGTTGTTAGAAGTCGTTGAAAGTGGTAAAAAGTTGTTTTCAAGGAAGCGAAACCAAAAATTCAAATCCACGTTGTAGTTGGAGCAAACAATTGAAGACGAATACAAATTTTTGCCAAATTCAACAAAATTTTACAAAATTCCAAGCTCAAAATATGCTAAGCTAGAGATTTTGGAAAGTGCATGACAAAATAGTGGACCAAAGGATCTGAAGGTCGACTATCAAGCTCAAAAACTCCCAAAAAAAACACAAGAAGAGCTCATCGAAGCCAAGGTACAAAAAATTCTCCTTCTCCTTTCAAAATTAATAGTTATAATCCAAGTCATCCAATGGTCAGCCCAATGGCATCCAATACCTCTCCAGACTCCTCACAAGAAAACCTCATCCAAATAGAAAACAATCGTCCAATGATCAGTGACGAGGTGTTAAGAAATTTAATAAACAGTCTTCATATTATGCCTGCAAGCTTCAACGCATCTAGGAAATAGCCCCAACCAAATCCTCCTAGTCCCAATCACTAGAGTATTGTCATCCACTATGATGACTATACACACCATAGAGGTTAAAATATTCAGTCCCTAAATCATAATGGTCACCAAAGTAATGAGTATTGGGGTAACCAAGAAAATTTGGAGGAACAAAGAGGTTCTAATAGATCTTATCAAAATAACAACTAGCAACAGAGGAGTAACGAGGAACAAGATAGAAATAATGCTCACTCCCAACCAAGAGGTCTTACTGGAGTCAATTATCCATGCATTGACATGCCTACCTTTGAAGACTAGGATCCACATGGGTGGATTGCCAAAATGGAAGGCATCTTAGAATTCTACAAATTCCAAAAATAGGAAAAAGTCCCTTTTGCAGCAACCAAATTCATCACTGAAGCTTATCAATGGTTTACATGGTATAAACATGAGGATCCCCATCATGCCTTATTTTGGCATAATTTCAAGAAAGTATTTCTTCACATATTCAAAAAAGGTTTCACAGGTTAATATACAGTATGGTTGTTGTCACTTAAGCAAATAGGATCAGTAGGGGACTATGTCTCAAAATTCTCTAGTATGCTTCACTATGCACAAGATCTACAACCAAACGTGGTAGTAGAAACTTTTAGAAATGGATTAAAAGTACATATTAAAGTTGAAGTGGACATAAAAAATCCATCCAAGTTGGATGAGTGTATAAGGATTGTTTATTTGGTAGAGACAAACGTGTACCTAGGCCCATCCACTCGATGTGATTCTTATGGGTGACCTCAATTCTACAACAACTCATTCCACAAAAATTATCAATCGTCACGGTACTTCTACTATAAATTTTGCAATCATCATCTAAAATATCAAGCATGTACACCATGAAAAAACTTTTATATTGAATATGCAAACAAGGAAGACGAATATGTTGGCAATTTTGGGTACATTGGGTACATTGCCTTTGCTCAAGTGTTGATGTTGTCATTGATGTCAAGAAGCGGAAGGGTTTTTGTGAAAACCAAGGCAGACAAAATAAAAGGTTTTATTTAAAACCATGGGCAACATATTTGAAATGGGTTTTTCTTAAAACCCAAGTTGGCTTTTCGTTTCATTGAAAAAGGTGCCCCGGTGATGAAGATATTTAATTTTAAATATTTAGTTTAAATTTTATTTATTTAAAATTTAAATTAAAATATTAAATTAAATTAAAAGTGCCGACGTGTTAATCAATGCATCTTAGTGCATATAAAAGGTGGCAATGGAATTCATTAAAGAGGGAATGAATCGATATCAATTTTCGTGCATCGTCTGCGCCAGCGAAGGAGAGCATGTTTTGTTGAGGGCCCACGCATTCGAAAACCACAAGGAGTATGCTTTCGACTCTGGATAACGGACGCAGCGCAAACCTTCTTTGAGCACCCAAATTAAGGGAGAAAGCTTTGAAAAAGAAGCTGCGATATTTGACAGTGTGCCAAAGTTTTTAATGAATGTTAATCGAAGTGAATTAAACATCGTCGGAAGGACATTATCGAACAAGACAAACTATTTCGGTGACGCGGTGGTATACAGTTGTTTCACTTTCTTTGAGGAAGATAAAAGAAAGGAACAAATTTGATCACGTCTCCCTTCGATCTCATCCACCGTATGGACCAGACGGTGCTTGGCCACATGGTAAGGGTTGTGAATAAATAGTCGTCGGTTCGAATCTCGCTGAGAACAATGTTAACGGCGGAAGTATTTTTGTTTTTTATTGAACGTGGTTGGTGCTAAAAATTTCAAGAGGTATAAGGTTTCTTTTTGAAAATTAAAGTGTGCTTTGGTTTCGGGAGTATGTATGTTGTTCTAGCGGGAGATATAAGGCAGTATATTTTTGTGAAAATTAGAAAGGGATTTTGTTTAGTTAGGAGTAATAAGGGTATTACTTTATTATAAAGTTTTGGGAGTTATAAGGTTATGCAATGTTGTGATTTATTTTACTTTTATGGTATAAGTGGTTTTGGGAGTTATAAGGTTATGCAATGTTGTGATTTATTTTATTTTATGGTACAAGTGGTTTTAGGAGAGATAAGGAAGTTGTGCAATTAAAGGCTTTGGTGATGATTATTGAAAAGTGGAGTAATGTTGATTATTTTGTGATCTACTAACCCTTGTGAAGATTGGCAAAAGAATTTTGTGATTGTGGCAGATTTCCAAAGGGGTTCCTTCACTTCAATAAGGTATGGGCACATTCTTCTTATGAGTATGATTGGTGTATGTTTTCCTGAAATAAGATTGGAGTGAAAAGGTATACAACAAGGTTTCCTTTGGTTGGGTGTAAATCCTAGTTTCTGGTTTGTTGAAGACTACTTATGCATTGTTATCATTGATGAGAGTTTTGGTGAATGCATAATTCTGGTTTGAGGTAGTGGAAGCATTGTGCACTAGGGTTTATGTTTGTGAGTCTTGATACTTGCTTTGAGTTGGTGAAACCCTTGGTTGGTTGTTTTGAGGTTGATGGTTGAGTTGCTTCCATAGAGGTTGTTTGATCAAGTTATTGCTTTTACTTGATACATGATATTGGGCTTACTCCATTGAGTTGATTTGAACAAGTTATTCTTTGCATTTGGTGATATTGTGTGGGTGGCTATTTTGTTCAAATATCTTTGGAGGGAAAAGGATTTCTACTTGTTTCCTTTTCTTGTGATGATTGGTAGAATGCTTCAAGGTTAATGTTGAGTTGAATGATGTTGGTTAAACCTTGTCTTTGAGCATTGTTGTTGAAGCCCTAATTGGTTGAGAAAAGATATTGGTTGTTGGAAAGAACATGAGTATCATTGTTATATGAGATATTGCTTGGTTGGCAATTGTTGGGTTGTGTTTCATGTTCTTGAGAAAAGCATACTACATCTATCTTATTCTTTTGAGATTTGAGATTGAGTTGAGATTGAGATTGGGAGTTAAGTATAGAACATATTGAGTCTCTAACAATTCTCTTTATGCTTCTATGAGGTTGATGAATCACATTGGGTCTCTAACAATTCTCTTTGTGGGTTCATGCCAAGCAAGTTTTCTTGATGAACTTGTGAGCAGGTTTTGGACAGGTTCCATTGGGGACTTGTGAGCAGGTTGTGGATAGGTTCTATTGAGGACTTGTGAGTAGATTTGGACAGGTCCTAGCAGAGGACTTGTGAAGCTGAGTTTGATAGTTCTATCAGAGAACTTGAGGATAGAGGTGCATTGGTTCTATCAGAGAACTTGAGGACAGAGGTGCATTGGTTCTATGAGTAGAACCTGAGGACAGATTTGTGCTAGACCGAAGGACTGTGTTTGGTGCAGATCAAAGATAGAGGAAGAGGACATTTGTGCTAGACCGAAGGACTGTGTTTAGTGCAAATTCGAGGACCAGCTTTGAGGTGATAGAGTTGAGGACGAGAGGTCTCCAGCCGGAGCAGGGAAGACAGGTGTCTTCTATGGATAGAGTTCCATTTGCTAAGGGCAGCGGAGGTAGAGGTCTTCTAGAGGATCACCAACGAGAGCAGAGGTAGGGGAAGGTATCTCCTTTGAGCAGAGGCTCATAAATTCAGATTGGGGGAAGGTTTCTCCTTTGAGCCGAGGCTCATAAACATTGTAATTGGGAAGGTTTCCCAAAGAACTTTGAGATAACTTTTAGAGAAAAGTTTTGTGGATGAACCACGTCAAAATTGTTGTGTCACTTTGTGGATGATCTTGTGCATTGTTTTGATATTGCTTTGGATATATTGCTTTATTGTTTTGAAGTATAAAGGAAAAGTAAAAAGAGGTCTTATACTGTTCACCCCCCCCTCTCAGTATAAGCTTGTGTTCTTCAATTGGTATCAGAGCGGGTGCCTTCGGAAAGTTTAACAACTTGAAGGAAAAGCTAGTAAAGAACACAATGGATCATTCAAGTGGCAATGCAGCACCTATTCTTGATGGGTCAGATTTTGGTCTTTGGAGTGCAAGGATGAAGGTTCATCTAATGGCACTTGGGAATGAGGTTTGGGAAGTAATTGAAGATGAGTACACTATTCTTGAACATGGTCTTAATACTAAAGAAGAGAGGCTCCTACATCACAGCAATTCAAAAGCAATGAATGCAATCTTGAAAGGCTTACAAAAAGCAGATCTCACCAAAGTGATTCACTGCAAGACAGCTAGTGAAATGTGGAATCAGTTGAAGGTGGTTCATACAGGTGATACAAATGTCAGAAAGGCCAAGTTGAGACACTTCAAAGGTATGTTTGAACAACTCAAGATGAATGATGATGAAAATATTAGTGACTACATGCTTCGTATGGATGAAGTTGTTAACTCCATGAAAGACTTAGGTCTTGAGCTTGCTGAAAATGATGTTTGTGATAAGATTTTAAGATCTCTTCCTAATAGATTTAGTGAAAATATTTCTGCTATTGAGGAAGCTAAAGATTTGGATAAGTTGAAAAAAGATGAGCTCCATAGTATACTTGCAAGCATTTGAGTTAAGAACTCAAGTGAAGGTTGATGTCAAGAAGGAGGCAGCTTTCAAGGCTACCAAGAATTCCAAAGGTAAACAACTTCAAGAGAGTGATGAGTCTTCTGGTGATGAAGAGGCATATTACAGCAAGAAAGGCAAGTTCTCTAGAAAGCACAAAAATATGAAAAACGTAAGATGTTTCAATTGTGGAAAGTTTGGTCATTATGCTACTAACTGTACTGTTGCCAAGGATGAAAGTGATGAAGATAAACAGGACTGTAAGAGCAAGGATTCTGAAAAGCACAAGCATCATAGGAAAAACAAAGATGAGCACAACAATCAAGGAAAGAGGTATTCTCACAAACACAAGAAGAGCTTCTACCTAGACAAAGCAAGTAAGTGTTCTAGTAGTGATAGTGAAAGTTCTTCAAGTGATAATGAAAATGAGATGTTGTTCATATCAGAAAAAGAGGAAGAACCAAAACATAGATTCATTATCATGAAATGTCTTAGATGTGGAAATTTTGGTCACCTTGAGGATGATTGCACAATTAATGATTCGGTTGCTAGTATGTATGAGGATGCTTCAGAAAATGATAAGGAAGATGCATGTATGGTTTTTGAAAAGGGTAGCACCTCTAGTGATAAGAAACTTGAAAAAGGCCTTGATAATTCAAAATGCAATCAAATAGAGGATCTTGAAAGTGATCTTACTAATGCTCTTAGTGGTTTGAAAAAGGAAAGAAAGAAGAATGCTAGACTCAAGGATAAGTTAGATGAATGTTGTATGGAGAGAGATGAACTTATAGAAAGTCTTGATGTCTCTATGGCTAAGGCACAAGAACTCAAGAATGAGTTAGAATCTAAGGTGCGTGAGTATAGTGAATTAGAACAGAAAATGGCTTCGTTGAAAGAGGAAAATAAAGAGTACAAGGATAAGCTGTACAGGTTTCAAGAAAGCTCCAAAAAGGTTAAATCTCTTATCAAAGGTCAAAGAAAGACAACAGATAAAACAGGTCTTGGTTTTGTTAAGCCACACAAGAAACAAGTTGGAGAGTCTAGTAAGAGATTCCAAAAGGAAGAGAGTTCTAATGAGGAAAGTATTTCAGATCATGAGTCCTTGAATGATAGATGCATAGAAACAGAAAACAGAATTCAGAATGAGAAGAAGGAGAAGTTTTCAGGACCTAAGAAGTCAAATAAAGGAAAGTTTCAAGGCAGATGTTTTGCTTGTCACAGGTTTGGTCACATGGCTGTACATTGCATGGCTCAAGTGAAGAAGGTAAATAACAGTTTCAGAAGTGGTGATTTCTTTTATGGGTATTGCTACTCTTGCAATCAGTTTGGGCACAAGGCAGTTCATTGCAAGGCAAATAACAGGAACAGGTTTAGTCAGAACAGGTGGATTCAAAGAACAGGTATGCCTCAAAGAAATAACATTGTTACTTGTTACAAGTGCAACAATGAAGGTCACATAGCTAGACAGTGTAGAGCTGAAATTCCAAGGTACAGGAACAGGAACAGTGGTATGACCAGGTCCAAGGATCAAGGCATGGCTAAGAACAGGAACAGTGACAGAAACAGGAACAGGAATATGGACAAAGAGTTCAAGAGAAGGCCCGACAAGGAAGTTATAGACGCTGATGATGATCAGTGCCTAATGGGAGTTTTACTCCCACCCCAGAATTAATCACCTCAACAGGAGGTGGGGGAGGGACTAAGCTAAGAGGCTCATTCTTAGTCCCGAGCCCCAAAGGTGGCCCTTTGCCATTGATGACAAAGGGGGAGAGATATGAGTAAGGGGGAGAGCTTCAAGTGAAGAGGAAAGCTTCAAGTCAGGGGGAGCAAAACTTCAAAGGTAGATTCTCAATTGTGGGTTTCAGTTTTGGCTCTTGAAGATGTGTTTTTAGTAAAGTTTTGCCATCAATGACAAAGGGGGAGATTGTTGGCAATTTTGGGTACATTGGGTACATTGCCTTTGCTCAAGTGTTGATGTTGTCATTGATGTCAAGAAGCGGAAAGGTTTTTGTGAAAACCAAGGCAGACAAAATAAAAGGTTTTATTTAAAACCATGGACAACATATTTGAAATGGGTTTTTCTTAAAACCCAAGTTGGCTTTTCGTTTCATTGAAAAAGGTGCCCCGGTGATGAAGATATTTAATTTTAAATATTTAGTTTAAATTTTATTTATTTAAAATTTAAATTAAAATATTAAATTAAATTAAAAGTTCCGACGTGTTAATCAATGCATCTTAGTGCATATAAAATGTGGCAATGGAATTCATTAATGAGTGAATGAATCGATATCAATTTTCATGCATCGTCTGCGCCAGCGAAGGAGAGCATGTTTTGTTGAGGGTCCATGCATTCGAAAACCACAAGGAGTATGCTTTTGACTCTAGATAACGGACGCAGCACAAACCTTCTTTGAGCACCCAAATTAAGGGAGAAAGCTTGAAAAGAAGTGGATATTTGATAGTGTGCAAAGTTTTAATGAATGTTAATGAAGTGAATTAAACATCGTGAAGGAATTATCGAACAAGACAAATATGGTGAAGGTGGTATATGTTTCATTTTTTGAGGAAGATAAAAGAAAGGAACAAATTTGATCAGTTCTTGATTATCAGTATGGACAGAGGTGTTGGAAGTAAGGGTTGTGAATAAATAGTGTGGTTGAATCTGGAGAACAATGTTAACGAGGAAGTATTTTTTTTTATGAAGTGGTTGGTGTAAAAATTTCAAGAGGTATAAGGTTTCCTTTTTGAAAATTAAAGTGTGCTTTGGTTTTGGGAGTATGTATGTTGTTCTAGCGGGAGATATAAGGCAGTATATTTTTGTGAAAATTAGAAAGGGATTTTGTTTAGTTAGGAGTAATAAGGGTATTACTTTATTATAAAGTTTTGGGAGTTATAAGGTTATGCAATGTTGTGATTTATTTTACTTTTATGGTATAAGTGGTTTTGGGAGTTATAAGGTTATGCAATGTTGTGATTTATTTTATTTTATGGTACAAGTGGTTTTAGGAGAGATAAGGAAGTTGTGCAATTAAAGGCTTTGGTGATGATTATTGAAAAGTGGAGTAATGTTGATTATTTTGTGATCTACTAACCCTTGTGAAGATTGGCAAAAGAATTTTGTGATTGTGGCAGATTTCCAAAGGGGTTCCTTCACTTCAATAAGGTATGGGCACATTCTTCTTATGAGTATGATTGGTGTATGTTTTCCTGAAATAATATTGGAGTGAAAAGGTATTCAACAAGGTTTCCTTTGGTTGGGTGTAAATCCTAGTTTCTGGTTTGTTGAAGACTACTTATGCATTGTTATCATTGATGAGAGTTTTGGTGAATGCATAATTCTGGTTTGAGGTAGTGGAAGCATTGTGCACTAGGGTTTATGGTTGTGAGTCTTGATACTTGCTTTGAGTTGGTGAAACCCTTGGTTGGTTGTTTTGAGGTTGATGGTTGAGTTGCTTCCATAGAGGTTGTTTGATCAAGTTATTGCTTTTACTTGATACATGATATTGGGCTTACTCCATTGAGTTGATTTGAACAAGTTATTCTTTGCATTTGGTGATATTGTGTTGGTGGCTGTTTTGTTCAAATATCTTTGGAGGGAAAAGGATTTCTACTTGTTTCCTTTTCTTGTGATGATTGGTAGAATGCTTCAAGGTTAATGTTGAGTTGAATGATGTTGGTTAAACCTTGTCTTTGAGCATTGTTGTTGAAGCCCTAATTGGTTGAGAAAAGATATTGGTTGTTGGAAAGAACATGAGTATCATTGTTATATGAGATATTGCTTGGTTGGCAATTGTTGGGTTGTGTTTCATGTTCTTGAGAAAAGCATACTACATCTATCTTATTCTTTTGAGATTGAGATTGAGTTGAGATTGAGATTGGGAGTTAAGTATAGAACATATTGAGTCTCTAACAATTCTCTTTATGCTTCTATGAGGTTGATGAATCACATTGGGTCTCTAACAATTCTCTTTGTGGGTTCATGCCAAGCAAGTTTTCTTGATGAACTTGTGAGCGAGGTTTTGGACAGGTTCCATTGGGGACTTGTGAGCAGGTTTTGGATGGTTTTGTTGAGGACTTGTGAGTAGATTTGGACAGGTCCTAGCAGAGGACTTGTGAAGCTGAGTTTGATAGTTCTATCAGAGAACTTGAGGACAGAGGTGCATTGGTTCTATCAGAGAACTTGAGGACAGAGGTGCATTGGTTCTATGAGTAGAACCTGAGGACAGATTTGTGCCAGATCGAAGGACTGTGTTTGGTGCTGATCAAAGACAGAGGAAGAGGACATTTGTGCTAGACCGAAGGACTGTGTTTAGTGCAAATTCGAGGACCAGCTTTGAGGTGATAGAGTTGAGGACAGAGGTCTCCAGCCAGAGCAAGGAAGACAGGTGTCTTCTGTGGATAGAGTTCCATTTGCTAAGGGCAGCGGAGGCAGAGGTCTTCTAGAGGATCACCAGCCAGAGCAGAGGTAGGGGAAGGTATCTCCTTTGAGCGAGAGGCTCATAAATTCAGATTGGGGGAAGGTTTCTCCTTTGAGCCGAGGCTCATAAACATTGTAATTGGGAAGGTTTCCCAAAGAACTTTGAGATAACTTTTAGAGAAAAGTTTTGTGGATGAACCACATCAAAATTGTTGTGTCACTTTGTGGATGATCTTGTGCATTGTTTTGATATTGCTTTGGATATATTGCTTTATTGTTTTGAAGTATAAAGGAAAAGTAAAAAGAGGTCTTATACTGTTCACCCCCCTCTCAGTATAAGCTTGTGTTCTTCAATTGGTATCAGAGCGGGTTCCTTCGAAAAGGTTTAACGACTTGAAGGAAAAGCTAGTAAAGAACACAATGGATCATTCAAGTGGCAATGCAACACCTATTCTTGATGGGTCAGATTTTGGTCTTTGGAGTGCAAGGATGAAGGTTCATCTAATGGCACTTGGGAATGAGGTTTGGGAAGTAATTGAAGATGAGTACACTATTCCTGAACATGGTCTTAATACTAAAGAAGAGAGGCTCCTACATCACAACAATTCAAAAGCAATGAATGCAATCTTGAAAGGCTTACAGAAAGCAGATCTCACCAAAGTGATTCACTGCAAGACAGCTAGTGAAATGTGGAATCAGTTGAAGGTGGTTCATACAGGTGATACAAATGTCAGAAAGGCCAAGTTGAGACACTTCAAAGGTATGTTTGAACAACTCAAGATGAATGATGATGAAAATATTAGTGACTACATGCTTCGTATGGATGAAGTTGTTAACTCCATGAAAGACTTAGGTCTTGAGCTTGCTGAAAATGATGTTTGTGATAAGATTTTAAGATCTCTTCCTAATAGATTTAGTGAAAATATTTCTGCTATTGAGGAAGCTAAAGATTTGGATAAGTTGAAAAAAGATGAGCTCCATAGTATACTTGCAGCATTTGAGTTAAGAACTCAAGTGAAGGTTGATGTCAAGAAGGAGGCAGCTTTCAAGGCTACCAAGAATTCCAAAGGTAAACAGCTTCAAGAGAGTGATGAGTCTTCTGGTGATGAAGAGGCATATTACGACAAGAAAGGCAAGTTCTCTAGAAAGCACAAAAATATGAAAAACGTAAGATGTTTCAATTGTGGAAAGTTTGGTCATTATGCTACTAACTGTACTATTGCCAAGGATGAAAGTGATGAAGATAAACAGGATTGTAAGAGCAAGGATTCTGAAAAGCACAAGCATCATAGGAAGAACAAAGATGAGCACAGACAATCAAGGAAAGAGGTATTCTCACAAGCACAAGAAGAGCTTCTACCTAGACAAAGCAAGTAAGTGTTCTAGTAGTGATAGTGAAAGTTCTTCAAGTGATAATGAAAATGAGATGTTGTTCATATCAGAAAAAGAGGAAGAACCAAAACATAGATTCATTATCATGAAATGTCTTAGATGTGGAAATTTTGGTCACCTTGAGGATGATTGCACAAATAATGAATTGGTTGTTAGTATGTATGAGGATGCTTCAGAAAATGATAAGGAAGATGCATGTATGGTTTTTGAAAAGGGTAGCACCTCTAGTGATAAGAAATTTGAAAAAGGCCTTGATAATTCAAAGTGCAATCAAATAGAGGATCTTGAAAGTGATCTTACTAATGCTCTTAGTGGTTTGAAAAAGGAAAGAAAGAAGAATGCTAGACTCAAGGATAAGTTAGATGAATGTTGTATGGAGAGAGATGAACTTATAGAAAGTCTTGATGTCTCTATGGCTAAGGCACAAGAACTCAAGAATGAGTTAGAATCTAAGGTGCTTGAGTATAGTGAATTAGAACAGAAAATGGCTTCGTTGAAAGAGGAAAATAAAGAGTACAAGGATAAGTTATACAGGTTTCAAGAAAGCTCCAAAAAGGTTAAATCTCTTATCAAAGGTCAAAGAAAGACAACAGATAAAATAGGTCTTGGTTTTGTTAAGCCTCACAAGAAACAAGTTGGAGAGTCTAGTAAGAGATTCCAAAAGGAAGAGAGTTCTAATGAGGAAAGTATTTCAGATCATGAGTCCTTGAATGATAGATGCATAGAAACAAAAAACAAAATTCAGAATGAGAAGAAGGAGAAGTTTTCAGGACCTAAGAAGTCACAAGGGAATTTTTGGGGGATGTTTTTTTTTTGTCGAGTTTTGTTTGGTCACATGGCTATACATTGCATGGCTCAGGTGAAGAAGGTAAATAACAGTTTCAGGAACAGGTTTAGTCAGAACAGGTGGATTCAAAGAACAGGTATGCCTCAAAGAAATAACATTGTTACTTGTTACAAGTGCAACAATGAAGGTCACATAGCTAGACAGTGTAGAGCTGAAATTCCAAGGTACAGGAACAGAAACAGTGGTATGACCAGGTCCAAGGATCAAGGCATGGCTAAGAACAGGAACAGTGACAGAAACAGGAACAGGAATATGGACAAAGAGTTCAAGAGAAGGCCCGACAAGGAAGTTATAGACGCTGATGATGATCAGTGCCTAATGGGAGTTTTACTCCCACCCCAGAATTAATCACCTCAACAGGAGGTGGGGGAGGGACTAAGCTAAGAGGCTCATTCTTAGTCCCGAGCCCCAAAGGTGGCCCTTTGCCATTGATGACAAAGGGGGAGAGATATGAGTAAGGGGGAGAGCTTCAAGTGAAGAGGAAAGCTTCAAGTCGGGGGGAGCAAAACTTCAAAGGTAGATTCTCGGTTGTGGGTTTCAGTTTTGGCTCTTGAAGATGTGTTTTTAGTAAAGTTTTGCCATCAATGACAAAGGGGGAGATTGTTGGCAATTTTGGGTACATTGGGTACATTGCCTTTGCTCAAGTGTTGATGTTGTCATTGATGTCAAGAAGCGGAAGGGTTTTTGTGAAAACCAAGGCAGACAAAATAAAAGGTTTTATTTAAAACCATGGACAACAGATTTGAAATGGGTTTTTCTTAAAACCCAAGTTGGCTCTTCGTTTCGTTGAAAAAGGTGCCCCGGTGATGAAGATATTTAATTTTAAATATTTAGTTTAAATTTTATTTATTTAAAATTTAAATTAAAATATTAAAATAAATTAAAAGTGTCGACGTGTTAATCAATGCATCTTAGTGCATATAAAATGTGGCAATGGAATTCATTAAAGAGTGAATGAATCGATATCAATTTCCGTGCATCGTCTGCACCTGCGAAGGAGAGCATGTTTTGTTGAGGGCCCACGCATTCGAAAACCACAAGGAGTTTGATTTTTAGGAAGAAATGAGACAAATTAAGGGAGAAGTTGAAAAGAAGGATATTTAGAGTGTGAAATTTTTAAGAATTTAATAAGGAATTAAACATGTGGAAGGATATGAACAAGACAAAATATGTGAGCTTATAGGTGTTTATTTTGAGGAAGATAAAAGAAAGGAACAAATGATCATGTTTTATTATCAGTATGAGAGTGTTGAAGGTAAGGGTTGTGAATAAATAGTGTTGGTTGAATCTCTGAGAAAATTTAAGGAAGTATTTTTTTAGAAGGTTGGTGTAAAAATTCAAGAGGTATATGGTTTTTTTTGAAATTAAAGTGTGTTTGGTTTTGAGAGTATGTATGTTGTTATAGAGGGAGATATAAGGTAGTATATTTTTGTGAAAATTAGAAAGGGATTTTGTTTAGTTAGGAGTAATAAGGGTATTACTTTATTATAAAGTTTTGGGAGTTATAAGGTTATGCAATGTTGTGATTTATTTTACTTTTATGGTATAAGTGGTTTTGGGAGTTATAAGGTTATGCAATGTTGTGATTTATTTTATTTTATGGTACAAGTGGTTTTAGGAGAGATAAGGAAGTTGTGCAATTAAAGGCTTTGGTGATGATTATTGAAAAGTGGAGTAATGTTGATTATTTTGTGATCTACTAACCCTTGTGAAGATTGGCAAAAGAATTTTGTGATTGTGGCAGATTTCCAAAGGGGTTCCTTCACTTCAATAAGGTATGGGCACATTCTTCTTATGAGTATGATTGGTGTATGTTTTCCTGAAATAAGATTGGAGTGAAAAGGTATTCAACAAGGTTTCCTTTGGTTGGGTGTAAGTCCTAGTTTCTGGTTTGTTGAAGACTACTTATGCATTGTTATCATTGATGAGAGTTTTGGTGAATGCATAATTCTGGTTTGAGGTAGTGGAAGCATTGTGCACTAGGGTTTATGGTTGTGAGTCTTGATACTTGCTTTGAGTTGGTGAAACCCTTGGATGGCTGTGTTGAGGTTGATGGTTGAGTTGCTTCCATAGAGGTTGGTTGATCAAGTTATTGCTTTTACTTGATACATGATATTGGGCTTACTCCATTGAGTTGATTTGAACAAGTTATTCTTTGCATTTGGTGATATTGTGTGGGTGGCTGTTTTGTTCAAATATCTTTGGAGGGAAAAGGATTTCTACTTGTTTCCTTTTCTTGTGATGATTGGTTGAATGCTTCAAGGTTAATGTTGAGTTGAATGATGTTGGTTAAACCTTGTCTTTGAGCATTGTTGTTGAAGCCCTAATTGGTTGAGAAAAGATATTGGTTGTTGGAAAGAACATGAGTATCATTGTTATATGAGATATTGCTTGGTTGGCAATTGTTGGGTTGTGTTTCATGTTCTTGAGAAAAGCATACTACATCTATCTTATTCTGTTGAGATTTGAGATTGAGTTGAGATTGAGATTGGGAGTTAAGTATAGAACATATTGAGTCTCTAACAATTCTCTTTATGCTTCTATGAGGTTGATGAATCACATTGGGTCTCTAACAATTCTCTTTGTGGGTTCATGCCAAGCAAGTTTTTCTTGATGAACTTGTGAGCGAGGTTTTGGACAGAGTTCCATTGGGGACTTGTGAGCAGGTTTGGACCAGGTTCCGCTTTGAGGACTTGTGAGCAGATTTGGACAGGTCCTAGCAGAGGACTTGTGAAGCTGAGTTTGATAGTTCTATCAGAGAACTTGAGGACAGAGGTGCATTGGTTCTATCAGAGAACTTGAGGACAGAGGTGCATTGGTTCTATGAGAAGAACCTGAGGACAGATTTGTGCCAGACCGAAGGACTGTGTTTGGTGCAGATCAAAGACAGAGGAAGAGGACATTTGTGCTAGACCGAAGGACTGTGTTTAGTGCAAATTCGAGGACCAGCTTTGAGGTGATAGAGTTGAGGACAGAGGTCTCCGACCGGAGCGGGGAAGACAGGTGTCTTCTGTGGATAGAGTTCCATTTGCTAAGGGCAGCGGAGGCAGAGGTCTTCTAGAGGATCACCGACCGGAGCAGAGGTAGGGGAAGGTATCTCCTTTGAGCAGAGGCTCATAAATTCAGATTGGGGGAAGGTTTCTCCTTTGAGCCGAGGCTCATAAACATTGTAATTGGGAAGGTTTCCCAAAGAACTTTGAGATAACTTTTAGAGAAAAGTTTTGTGGATGAACCACATCAAAATTGTTGTGTCACTTTGTGGATGATCTTGTGCATTGTTTTGATATTGCTTTGGATATATTGCTTTATTGTTTTGAAGTATAAAGGAAAAGTAAAAAGAGGTCTTATACTGTTCACCCCCCCTCTCAGTATAAGCTTGTGTTCTTCATAATAATAGAGGAGTACGATGCACCTGAGGATCTCTCAGTATTGCTTTTCAGTGGTCAGAAGAAACTACCAAAGCCTTCGAGGCCCTTAAGGAAGCAATGTGTACTACTCCAGTTATGGCCACTCTATATTTTAAAAAGTCCTTTATTATTGAATGTGACACCTCAGGAACAAGTATTGGGGCAGTTTTAATGCAGGAGGGTAATCCGTTGGCATTTTAAAGTAAATAAATTTTAGGGAAGAATTCGGGTAAATCTACCAACAAAAAATAAATGTTGGCTATTCTACACGCAATAGAAAAATGGAGGCACTACTTAATTAATAGCCATTTTATTATTAAAAATGATCGTAGCAGTCTTAAGCATTTTCTAGAATAAAGGTTTTCTTACCTCGAGCAAAATAAGTGGTCAACTAAATTATTGGGATATTATTTTGTGATTGAATATAAGAAAGGCAAATAAAATATGGTAGTTGATGCATTATCTAGAAAATACGAAGATGAAGTAGTCTTTAATGCCATTTCAGGACCATATTCGCAATGGGTGTCTCAGTTGTAGCAAGAATGGCTATCCAATAGTGAAACAACTCAAATAATTTTAGGACTTGTCTATGGGTTCCTCTAAATATCCTCTTTTCACATATGATGACCAAATATTACGTAAGAAGAGTCGCATTTACATCCCACACAACTCACCAATCAAATCACAGATTATATAGGAATCACATGCTTCTCCATCAACATGACATTCAAGGTTTCTAAAAACCTACATACGGGTTAAACAATACTTTTGTTGGAAAGGGTTAAAAGCAGAGGTCAAGCAGTGGGTTGCCGAGTGTGAATTATGCCAACGTAATAAAGGTGAAATAGTCAATTCACCGTGTTTGCTTTAACCGTTACCTATTCCTAATCGTCAGTGGGAACATATATCCATGGATTTTATTGAAGAACTTCCTAAGTCAAAAGGTAAAATAGTAATTTTTTGTGGTAGTTGATCACCTTTCTAAATATTCTCATTTCTAGGCCTTACAACATCCATTCTCAACAAGCAAAGTGGCCAAGGTATTTATGGATTCAATTTTTAAATTACACGAAATACCCAAAAATATTGTGAGTGGTAGAGATCCCATTTTTACTAGCAATTTTTGGAAAGAATTGTTTCGACTTAGTGATACCAAATTAAACATGTATTTTGCATACCATCCATAAACATATGGTCAAACAGAGGTGGTCAACAAATGTTTGATTACTTATCTGAGATGTTTTGTACAAGATAAAAAATATCAATGGAGTCAATAGCTTTCGTTGGCAGAATGGTGTTATAATACGTCTTGTTGAGTGGTATTTCATGCACTTGTGAAATTACACTCTTCCTTATGATTTGAGTTCCAAATCCCCTCTTGCAAAGAAGTTAAACAACCAACTTCTCCAAGGTCTCCGTTGTATTAGCATTTGCAACTGTGTATTAGTAATCTCAAATAAAGATATTCAATTAAAATGCTTGGAACACCTTAGTGATTGCAAGTAACTGTAAACAAGGGGCAATGTTGGTTTATTCCATCATGCAGCTTTAATGATTGTTCATTTTTTTAGATTTTGTAAATTTTAAATATTTATTTAACTAAGTTGAACCTTCGGGAAAAATAAAATAAACTGAACAAAAAGAAATACAGAAAATTAAAAGTAAAACACGTTCAGTCTGATGCTATCCTATTCCGAAAAAACTAAATATGTGAGAGTTTCGTACATGCAACCTAGCTTATTTGACCTGTAAAACAAACACAATCAAAGTAAACCAGGTGCTGGCTTCTAAGGTTTAAAGTAATTTCCAGATTGCAGATATTCACATGAAATAATCCAAAACAATGGCATAAATTTCATATACAAATCTGAAATCTGAAAGGAGGAACATAGAACAGTTAAAATGAAGCATGCAAAAAATTTCTCATCCTTTCTTGCCCATAAAATGCAAATTTCTAAACAATTTTGCATTAAAAATAATGTGTCCTGTTACAATAGCAGAGTCTCTAGTTTTCTCAAAACCAGCAAAAGTTGGAAGAAAAGCACTCCATAGCAGGCCCAGAACGGCTAATCCCCATCAACTCTGCAACACTACTTGCAGCGATTTTTGCCCTTGTATCAATCTGTGCCTCTATGTTTTATACTTGCTGGCAAACTGCTTCTCCTTCCACGATGGTTCGTTTCATCTTCTAGATTGTTTCGTTTCACATTCCCCACCTTTCCATTGCTTTTGATTTTATGCTCGAGATCTTCTCTATGAATTGTAATGCCTCTGCAGCCCTTACACATGTATGCCACGTGTTCCGCACTTTCCTACATGTTCTGTAATGGCCCCATGTAAATCGCGACCAAAAATAGCATGTAGCTTTGCTCCCTTACTATCACCACGAAAACATGACATGTCGTGATATCGTGACATTTTCTTGCTAGTAGCCTTGTCCGCATTCACACACAGCAAAAATGAGACATGTCATGATATCGTGACGTTTTTTTATCAACAACTTTGTTTCTCATCATGCATCACGAAAATGAGACATGTCACGAAATCGTGACATATTTTCCTTTCGTACAACTTCGCTGCTTTTTGTCGCGAAATCATGACGCTTTTCCGCTTCGGGCCCCTTCGTTGTTTCCTATCGCGATATCGCGACGTTTTTTACTCTTCGGGTTGTCTTGCTGCATTTGGCCACGAAAACACGACATGTCATGAAATTGTGACACTTTTCTGTTCTGTACACTTTTTTGGATTTTCGTCGTGAAATCGCTATGCTTTTCTATTTCGAGCCCCTTTGCTACTTCTTGTCATGAAATCACGATGTTTTTAGTGCCTTGCCCTGTTTGACTTGTTTGACCACGATTTTGTGACATGTCGCGATTTTGCTATCGATTTCCATTCTGTCTTTCTCTATCCTCTTTGGACCGTGATTTCACAACACGTCACGAAATCGTGATATTTTTTTATCAATGCATCTTCCTTCTTGCCTGGGCCAAAAACGTGACATGTCGCGATATCGTGACACTTTTTCATTTCTGCCAGTGACGGAGCAACATGTCGCGATATCGTGACACTTTTCATTTTTGCCAGCGACGGAGCGACATGTCGTGATATCGCGACACTTTTTCATTTTTGCCAGCGACGGAGCGACATGTCGCGATATCGTGACACTTTTTCATTTTTTCCAGCGACGGAGCGACATGTCGCGATATCACGACAACTTTTGGCCGCGACAGAGCGACATGTCGTGATATCGCGACACTTTTTCTCCTTAGTGAAATTTTTGCTTTTTTCTTGATTTTTTTTAGCATCTGGGCTACTACAATTTTCTTTGAAAGCATGCAAAAAAGGTGGGTCCTAAATTTTGGGGTGTGTTGTGGATTAACCACAACAAATGGCGACTCTGCTGTCAAATTCTCTTGAGCATTTTGGTGAGAACCCAACCTGAAACAAACAAGCTTAGATACAGGCATCAGCACATAGAAGATAAATAAATACCAACAGATTAGAATTACATGAAACATCAGAATCATTAAGTATCAGCTTGGTGTGTGCAATGTGCTTCATTCCCTATCATTTGAACTTGTTCAACATTCCATTGTCAGTTTCACTTATGATTTGTATGCAAGGCTATGAATGATTTGTGCAAGATTTGATGCATGATGAAGATGCTAGAGATGTAACAACCTACTTTATAAATGCTCAAACCTTCTTATATCATGGACAAACATATTAAAGATGTCAAACCCTCTTAGAACCAATATATGTATACTGAATTAATTTACTAGATCCCAAAGTTGGTTATGTGTCACTACCATCTTGAACCCATGTGCAAGTGTGAGTGAAATCAGAACTTTGGGGAATAGGATTCCCAACCTAAGCGAGATGGGAATTTAACCCTATCCTTACTATTCTGATTTGGAGTTCATTGCCTCATCTTGAAAAAAATAATTTAACCTATTATGGATGAAATGGTCAGGCTAGTCTATCCATATGAGCAATCAGTGGTCTTGCTTTTAGGCAAGACATGTTGCCACGCATGAGCATACTTAACCCCATAATCCATGACTTGGCTTCATTCATTCTTTTTCTTTTATTTCTTGGACCTTTGGGATGACTACCCATCCTTGCTAGGGACATATAGTACGATCCTTCCAATCCAAGATTTATGAAATGGGAAATATTAATTTTTTATTACTTGGACCTTTGGGATGACTACCCATCCTTTGTAGAAGATACATAGTACAATCCTTTCAATCCAAGATGGAGACGAAATGGAAAAAAAAAAAATTAGTTTTACTTTTATTGCTTGGACCTTTGGGATGACTACCCATCCTTTGTAGGGGACATGTAGTACGATCCTTCCAATCCAAGCTTTATGATGAAATGGGAAAAATGGAAGCTTTGGGGAATCGGATTCTCAACCTAAGCGAGATGAGAATTAAGTCCTATCCTTACTACTCCATGTAGGTTAAATAAGAGCTTTGGGGAGTTGGATCCTCAACCTGAGTTCGATGAGGATTTAACCCTATCCTTACTACTCTGGTTTTAGGCTTTAAGCTTGATGGAAGTGGTAAAAACCACTTTTTTTTTTAAGGATTATGTTGCATGATAGGATAGACATGAAATATTCTTTTCACCTCACCTTTTCATCCAAGTATGGTTTTGACCATTTTGCTCAAGATTCTTTTAATGTGCATGGAATGTGCTTGGTTCAAGATAATTTGGGCAAAAGTTCCCAACCTTAGGATCCTTTTAATATATGTTATGTAATAATCCTAAGAGGATTCAACACCTTCTCAATAATTGCCCATGGAATGAAAATGTAACTCAGATGACATGTATATGCAATGTGGAATATGACATAATATATGAATGCACTGCTTCTTTTTGAAGATATCATCTATTTTACCATAATGTGCAAAACTAAAAACTTCATGCATGACAAGATTCAAACGATATTATTTATATGTTTGTGTTACTTGTGGAGCTTTCTAGAACACAATTCCAATGTTTCATATTCTCCTAATTTTAGGCATAAGTTGACATCTCAAATTTTTTTTTTTTTTTTTTTATCAAAGCAAACTACACATGTCAAATGAAATCAAACACACAACTTAAATCCTAATCCAAATAGAAATCCCAAAATGAAACTTGAAAACACAAACCCAAACCAAAACCAAAATTTATATACAATATAGTACAAGATGATGCCAAGCTTGGACTATTACTTTCCTGGATCCCAAACATGGTTAGAACATTTCAAAAGACATATGTCACAATACACATGCCAAATGTTGCAGGAATCCAACAACAATGAGATCAAACCAAGCAATGCAACAAATTTCAACTTGCCATGCTCACCATACCAATTTGATTTAGTTCTATTAGCAAAATCATAGGTGAGATTCAAATCAAATTGATTAGATAATAGTTGGTATTCAATTTTATTTTGTCTATTCTTTAAAGTGCAAATTTCATCATTCCATTCATGATTTAGAAGTAGGCTTTCTTTTTCAAATGTGAGATATTGCAAACAAGAGCCTATTTCTAAAAATCTTGAATTCAAATCATTTTCCAGGATTTTAAAGCAATCAAAATCATTCAAAACTTGACAAGCATCAACAAAATTTGGCATTTCCTCACTAATGACGTTAGCATCCAAAGGGACATCATGTAACCTATCATTTGAAATTTTTGTAGCTACTACCCAAGGTAGAGATTTCACTTTGTCACCCATACTTAACCCATCATGATTAGAATTTATCACAACTTGATGAGTGTTAGTAGCTTTTTCTTTTTCTTCATTGTCTTCTTCATCATCCAACACTTGTTCAAAAACACCAAAGTTAGGCACCCAATCAAAAATGTGTCCATATTTTTCAAAACAAGAGCCTAATTTTTCAAGATATGTGTCACGTGACACCTTTCCATGATCAATAGCTTGAGTTGCCTCAAAATCCATATTTTCATTAGGATCATCAATAGTATCAAACCCACACCACTTAGGCTTTGCAACTTCATCATTTTGAGATGGCATAGACATTGTAGAATCAATAGGTGGATCAAGATTTTTGATTTCTTGCCCCTCAAGGGGAACAAAAACAATTGATTCTCCTTCTTCATCCATGGTAGTAAAATCAATATCCTTCTCAAACCTTTGATGAGATTCCAATCCTTCTTCCAAAATTTTATCAGATTGCATAGGACTTGTAATATCCTCATGTGAAAGGGCAATTGTATCATCCTGCATATCAATAGGCACACAAATTTCATTAGCAGTTTTGGAGTGAGCATACTCTTCCCAAGAATCATAATGATCATCTTTCAAAATCAAATTGTGATGCTCAACTATTTCTTCATCATATTTTAATTCATCAACATGTTTCTCATCAAATTTATCTTCACCTTCCTTAGATGGTTCAATTACTTCCAAAATTGGGTTATTGCTTGTATTCAAATTGATAAGGCTATCATAATCCACATGTGTAACCCATGATTCAATTTTATCATAATTTGGAAGGTGTGGATCCTCTTGGTCATCATTTTCAACAATGTCATCCGAAACAGATTCATCCTCATAGAATTCATCTTTTGGTGAGTCAAGGGTTTCCAATTTGTCACATGTTTCAATACTAGTTGGATCTAGTACTCCTCCCTTGCCTAAAATCATATTCTTGTGAAAATCATTAAAATTGATTTTAGAAGCATCCTTTGAATCAAGATGAGTACTTTGAAGTTGATTCATACTTAAAAAAGATGGTTGATCTTGCATAGTAGGTTGAGGATTTTGAAATTGATTGAAGCTTGGGAATGATTGTTGATTCTGAAATTGATTCACACTTGAATTTGGTTGAGGTGGATAAATCATTGGATGGGTAAAGGATGTATTAAATGATTGAAGATTATACGATCCAACACCCCCACCATAATTTTGACAACTCAATTGTTGCTCAATTGCCATTGCTTGAGTATAGGCTTGTGTCAAAGATGTGATTTGAGACATCCCTCACAAATATGTGGAAATGAGTGGGTCAAGAGCATTTACATATATTTGGAGAGCCATTTCTTCTTGAAAAACATAAAATGTCACTAATTGAGCATATAATCCAAAGAATCTTTCAGAAAATGACTTCACATTTTCACTTGGTCCTTTTTTAATGGTGAGAAACTGCTCATACATGCGGATTGGGTCAACTTGCTTTTTGTTGAATTGATTAAGAAATGTTGCCTCTAGTTGAGCCCAAGAAGTGATAGATCCTAAAGGCAGACTTGTAAACCAATCGAATGCCACTTTGTCCAAGGTGTAAGGGAACATTTTACAAACAACATCATCATGCCAAATTGTTAAGTGATTCACAACAAATTTGAATGCTTGAATGTGTTCTCCTGCGATATTTGTCCCGTTAGACAAAAATCAAGGAAGACATCTCTCAAAACCAACGGGAAAATAATGTTGAACTCCTGGTATGTTCAATGGGCTACCTGTCATCCACGGTGAAAACATAGCCATTAGTAAATCTTAAAGAATATAACCTTAATATCATTTTTTTTTATTATTATTATTTATTTTTTAAAATTAAATTAAATCACATTATTCCTGTATGAACAATCAAAGCGTTAGAACAGTGCATAGCAATTCATGTCCTCCTTTTAACAGTACAAAGTTGTAATATTAAAAGAGGGTTAAAAAATAATAATAAATAGGGCATGAAATATTCAGAATTTAAATTCCTATGGCATTTAAATTAATCTGAAATAAACCGGTTGAGGCCCTCCTTCTAGCGCCAAAATGTTGAGTGGTATTTTCACCCACTTGTGAAATTACACTCTCCCTTAGGATTTGGGTTCCAAATCCCCTCTTGCAAAGAAGTTAAACAACCAACTTCTCCAAGGTCTCCGCTGTATTAGCATTTCGCAACTATGTATTAGTAATCTCAAATAAAGATATTCAATTAAAATGTTTGGAACACCTTAGTGATTACAAGAACTGTAAACAAGGGGCAATGTTGGTTTATTCCATCATGCAACTTTAATGATTGTTCATTTTTTTTTAGATTTTGTAATTTTTTAAATATTTATTTAACTAAGTTGAACCTTCGGGAAAAATAAAATAAACTGAACAAAAATAAATACAAAAAATTAAAAGTAAAACACGTTCAGTCTGATGCTATCCTATTTCGACAAAATCGAATATGTGAGAGTTTCGTACATGCAACCTAGCTTATTTGACCTGCAAAACAAACACAATCAAAGTAAACCAGGTGCTAGCTTCTAAGGTTTAAAGTAATTTCTAGATTGCAAATATTCACATGAAATAATCCAAAACAATGGCATAAATTTCATATAAAAATCTGAAATCTGAAAGGAGGAACATAGAATAGTTAAAATGAAGCATGCAAAAAATTTCTCATCCTTTCTTGCCCATAAAATGCAAATTTTTGAACAATTCTGCATTAAAAATAATGTGTCCTATTACAATAGCAGAATCTCTAGTTTTCTCAAAACTAGCAAAAGTTGGAAGAAAAGCACTCCATAGCAGGCCCAGAACGGCTAATCCCCATCAACTCTGCAACAATGCACGCAGCGGTTTCCACCCTTGTATCAATTTGTGCCTCCGCATTTTATACTTGCTAGCAAACTGCTCCTCCTTCTATGACGGTTCGTTTCATCTTCCAGATTGTTTTGTTTCACATTCCCTACCTTTCATTGCTTTTGATTTTATGCTCGAGATCTTCTCTACAAATTGTAACGCCTTTGTAGCCCTTACACATGTATGCCATGTGTTTCACACTTTCCTGCATGTTCTATGATGGCCCCATGTAAATCGCGACCAAAAATAACATGTAGCTTTGCTCCCTTACTGTCATCGTGAAAATCCGACATGTCGCAATATCACAACATTTTCCTGCTAGTAGCCTTGTTTGCCTTCACGCACAGTGAAAATGAGACATGTCACGATATCGTGACGTTTTTCTGTCAGAATATTTGTTTCTCATCATGCATCGTGAAAATGAGACATGTCATGAAATTGTGACATATTTTCTTTTCGTACAATTTCGTTGCTTTTTGTCGTGAAATCGTGACGCTTTTCCGCTTCAGGCCCCTTCGCTGTTTCCTATTGCGGTATCGCGATGTTTTTCTGCTTTGGGCTGTCTTGCTGCATTTGGCTGCGAAAATGCGACATGTCGTGAAATCGCGACACTTTTCTATTTCGTACACTTTTTTGGCTTTCCATCGTGAAATCGCTACGCTTTTCTATTTTGGGCCCCTTTGCTGCTTCCTGTCACGAAATTGCGACATTTTTAGCGCCTTGCCCTATTTGACTTGTTTGACCATGATTTTGTGACATGTCACGATTTCGCTACCAGTTTCCATTCTGTCTTTCTCTCTCCTCTCTGGACTGCGATTTCACAACACGTCACGAAATCGTGACAATTTTTTATCAATGCCTCTTCCTGCTTGCCTGGGCCGCGAAAACGCGACATGTCGCGATATCGCGACACTTTTTCATTTCTGCTAGTGACGGAGCAACATGTCGCGATATCGCGACACTTTTTCATTTTTTCCAGTGATGGAGCGACATGTCGCGATATCGTGACACTTTTTCATTTTTGCCAGCGACGGAGCGACATGTCGCGATATCGTGACACTTTTTCATTTTTGCCAGCAACGGAGCGACATGTCGCGATATCGCAACAACTTTCGGCCGCGACGGAGCGACATGTCGCGATATCACGACACTTTTTCTCCTTAGTGAAATTTTTGCTTTTTTGTTGATTTTTTTAGCATCTGGGCTACTGCAATTTTCTTTGAAAGCATGCAAAAAAGGTGGGTCCCCAATTTTGGGGTGTGTTGTGGATCAGCCACAACACGTCCTACCATTATTTGACTAAGATGTATCCTTTCGAAGCATTGTATGGAACTAAGCCACCATCACTCATAGATTATGTACCAGGATCTTCCAAAGTTGCCCAAGTAGATGATTTGTTGTAGCAACGACAAGCAATGCTCACTATTTTGAAGGATAATTTGATACAAGTACAAAATTGCATGAAGCAGCAACAAGACAAACATTATTTGAAAAGGGCATTCAGTGTTGGTGATATGGTGTTTCTTTGTCTTCAGCTTAGTTATCATTAAAGATCAATTTTAGTCAGAAGTTGGCACCACAATTTTATGGTCCTTACAGAATTGTGCATCGCATTGGGAAAGTAGCATACCAATTGGAGTTACCCCAATCCTCTCACATACACTCAATGTTTCACGTCTTATGTCTCAAAAAGGTGATTGACCAAAAAGTACAATCTCTAGAATTGCCAGTATTGGATGAATAAGGGCATATATATCTCCAAATAGAAGCATTTTTACAAAATAGAACACGTAGACTAAGATATCATCACATCCAAGATTTTCTCATCAAGTGGTAGGACTTACCTGAAGAGGATGCAACATGGGAATCTGAAAGTATTTTCCAGTCATTTCCAGCTTTGAGGACAAATATTTTCGAGGAGGGGAGTCATGCTACATAACAAACATAGCCATGTCAGCTATGTTTTCCAAGTGTACTTATTATATATATATATGTAGGTTAGATTTTTATTGTTCAGAATCATCTTATCATACTTATATTTCTTTGTTGCTTATTTGCATTGTGCCTTAAAGGTGGGGTTGTGCCCACCCATAGTGGCGATTCATTTCCTCTAATTTTATTTAATTTGTGATAAATGGTTTATGCTGCATAGGTTATTGAATTTATGTCATTCATGTTGAGTTGGTGTTTGGTTTATTAATAGTCATTTTGAATATCGTTCATCTCCAACTTCCATTGCTTCCATTTACCTTCTACTTTGCACGTTAACATAGCAATGTATACACAATGTAGACTATTCCAACATGGCAATGATTTATTAACAATTATATAGCTTTTAACAATTCCATAGCTTTCAATTTCTATCTCTTAACACAACCATATAACAATAACACACAACAGAGATAAAAGTTCAATTAGACTTATTTAAACATGGATAACGTGTTCGATGTCATAGAATTTATAGATTTTCTTATCTCACTTTTCCAATCGAGCTATTCATGGAACATTCAATCTCCCACCACCTATTTTTCTCTTGCATCATCTTCCCGTGCCATGTTTCGAAATGCCTTCCCTTATTTTATTTTTTGTTCCTCAAAAAAATATGCGATATTAGGGTTATGCATAAGGAGTCAGCCCCGAAATCTATTTATAAAATCAAGGTGAATATTCTTGGAATCCTGGCAAAATTTGTAGAAGTATACATGGTGAATTGCATTTATTTATCTCCAAAAAAATTTAAACCGTGGCGAATTTCATTAATTTATCTCCAAATATTTTCAAATCATGGAAAATTTTTTGTGTTGGGATCTATTAATATCGGTTTGCAAAATCTAAAAAATTACGACATACTTAAAAGCTTTAGGCTTATATGAAAGACTTTAGGCTGACATGATGACCTATAGCATGACAATCGATTACAGGCATGACGATCGACTGTAAGAATACTGATCAGTTATAGGCATGATGATTAGCTGAAGGCATGACAATCGGTTGTAGGAATATCGACCGATTGCAGGTATGATGATCGGCTACATGTATGAAGACTAGATGCAGGAGTACCGATCGACTACAAACATGATTATCGACTGTAGGCATGACGATTGGTTGTAGGTACGATGATCAGCTACAGTCATAAAAATTGACTTTAGGAATTTCAATCAACTGCAGGCATGACGATCGATTGTAGGCATGATGATCGGCTACAAGAATATTGATCGATTATAGGCATGATGATCAGCTACAGGCATAACGATCGGCTACAGGAATGCCCATCAACTATAGATATGACGATCGACTATAAGCATGATGATCGACTACAGGAATAACAATCAGTTGCAGGCATGAAGATCGGCTTTAGGTATGCTGATCAGCTTCAAGCATGATTATAAACTATAGGTATGACGATCTACTACATGAATGTCGATCGACTACATGTATGACAAATGGTTGCAGGCATGACAATCAGTTGCATACGTCTACAATCGATCAACTTATATCGATATACATTCCTCTGCAATCGATCGACTTATGATGATAGACATGACTCTGTAATCGATCAGATTATGTCAACATACATGGCTCTACAATCAATCAACTTATACCGATTGTCTTGCACTAATCAATAGTCCTCTATAATCAATCAAATTATTTCGACAGGCACTCCTCTGCAACCTTCTCAAGTTTTTTGTTGTTTTAGAGCTATTTTTGAGTTAGATTATTTTATATATATGTTTATCAGTACCCAGTACAATATATAAATGGATAGTATATGAGCTGATTTGGGAAGGAAAAATAAAATCATTTATAATTTGAAGGCGATTTGGACAAAAAATATAAAATCATTTATAATTTGAATGCGAATTGGGCAGGAAAATCAAAATAATATGTAATTTGAGGTCGATGAATTAAAATAAAATTAGGTTCATGATTATCAATTGCGGGCGAATTTACCCCAAAAAAACTTCCACCTCATAAATTTCGAGCGAATGGACCCTAGTGAAAGATCCTAAATAGAGCCAATTTAAAATCTTTAAAATCCTAAATAGATCCAATTTACGATATTTCACACTTATGCATAACCCTGTGCGAGATTGACGTGAGTTTTTTCCTCTTAATCCATGCATAATGTGAGGTTTTCGAGCTTCCTTCCTTCTAATTCATGTGCATTCCAAGTTATCATGATCCATTCATCATTTCATGATGCTACTTTAACTATCCTCAAACATAGGAAATGTGTCCACCACATGGAGGTTTTAATAACACATAGTTATGCTACCCTTTAATTATTTCTTTAATATTCAAGATAGAGCTATTTTCATAATAGTGTAAACTAATTTACACGTAAATTAAGTAAAACAAAATTAATAATATTATATCCATTGTCCCATTTTCAAAACAAAACAATAATATCATTAATATAGGCTTCCCTGCATGGCAACCTAACACTATATTAAATTCACATATGAAACAAATGATCATTTTTAAAATAATAACCTCACACATGTTTTAACAAGCAACCACACACATAGACATGTTATTTTCTCAAACTAGTGGCTCTCATCATCATCGCCACCTAAAGCAACTTTTCTCATTCCTTTCCAAACAAGTAATACTTGAATCAATTTAACCCACCCAGAGATGCAATATGAAATGCACCTATATGATATGCAAGTACGAGTTTCCATGTGCTTGTGAGCTAAATCATCACCTCCCTATATTCCTTTTTCCTTGACTTGCTTCCTTTCATTGTCATTACACAACTATCCTGCACTCACAAAAGTTGTCACTAATGCTTGATGTAAAGCTTACCAAAATTTAAAAGTAAAACAAGAGTCTCTATCAAATATTAGAAATTCTGGGAACCCATGTAGCCTCACCACTTCTTTGGCAAACTTGCTTGCTACCGTGGATGCATCATCATGCACATTACCTTGCATAAAATGTGTGACTTTGGTTAGCTTTTCAACAATCACTAAAATTGCATCACGCAATCTTGTTTTAGGTAGTCCCATTATAAAGTACATTGACACCACTTGCCACTTTTTTGTAGGTATCTCATGTGGATGTAATTTACCATATGTGTGTAGATGTTCCACCTTCACTTTTTGGTATTCCAAACATTTGGCCACATAATTGATGATAGATTTTTCATACCTGGAAAAAAATAAGCTTTCTTTAAATTCTCGTACATGTTTATCCTCCTAGGTGTGCATAATAGGGAGTATTGTGATCCACCCTAAGGATTGTTTCCCTCAATCCCCCTAAATTAGGTACTACTAACCTATTATTGAAGAATAGCAGATCATTTTTGAACACATATTCTTCATCCTTGTTTAAGTTATGTCTAATCTAACTAATGCAAGATTGGTAAAATTCATATTTTCCTTGCCACTCTTTTATTTTATCCAACAGATCATATTGACATTTTTTCATAGTGGTAATATACCATATTCTACTCAAGACATCAGTGACCTTATTCTCCTTACCCTTAATGTACTCAATACCAAAATAATACTCCATAAGAAACTCTATTCATCATCGCTACCTGGAATTTAATAGAGGTTGGGTGAATATATACTTTAGAATTTGATAGTTTATATTTAATTCAAATGGTTTACCCAACAAATAATGTTGCCAAAATGTCAAAGTGTGTGCTACCACTGCTAACTCTAAATCATGAGTTTCGTAATTGACTTTGTGTCTCATGATCTTTCTAGACTCATAAACAATAACCACACCATCATGGGTCAAAATCCAACCTAACTCTTTGGTCGATGCATCTGTAAAAACTATAAATTGCTTATTAGGATCAGGTAAATATAGAATTGGCATTGTCATTAGCCTTACTTTATAAATTTTAAAAGCGTCTTCACATTGCTTTGTCCACCTAAAGCCTTTCCCTTTCCTTTGAAGGTTTGTAATGGGTTGAGTAATTCTTGAAAATCCCCTGACAAATACCTATAATATCCTACAATCCACATAAAAATTTGTACCTCTGAAACATTAGTAGGTTCTGGCTAGTCAATAATTGCTTTGATTTTCTTGGGGTCTATTGCAATTCCTTTTGCAGAAATAATATGTCCAAGATACTACACTTGTGAAGTATAAAACTCACACTTGGTCAATTTTTCATATAATTGATTATTTCTAAGAATTGCAAGGACTACTCTCATGTGCTAATCATGCTCTTCCTTGCTTTTTGAGTGAATTAAAATTTCATCTAAAAATAAAAGTACAAACTTATCCAGTTGTTATCTAAATATGTTGTTCATGAGATTCATGAACGTAGTTGGGGAATTGGTTAGCCCAAAAGGTAATACAGTAAAATCAAAATGTTCATACCTTGTTCTAAATTTTTTTTAGAAGTATCTTCCTCCTTAATCCTTAACTGATGATATCCAGATCTCAAATCTATCTTACAAAAGAGTTGCTCCTTTCAATTGATCAAATAAATCATAAATCCTTGGTAACGAATACCTATTCTTGACAATAACATTATTCGGCATTCGATAGTCTATGCACATCCTTAAGGATTCATCTTTCTTTTTAACAAATAAAAATAAATATATTTTTTTTAATATTCAAAAAAAATTATTGTTTACATCAAGTTCTAAATTATACAAACAAAGAATTTTTCCACATCATTGGCATATAATTAGACCACAAATTACATCACAACCTAACCAATTTATCAAATATCAATATATGTTCCAAAACATATCACTTTGCAATGCCACACACTTGCAAACTACTCTACTTAGTAAAATGGCAACCACACTTTACTTAGTATCTAGTTCCATTTACATTTGTATATATACAAATATTCCAAAATTATATAAAAGTTTATGATAAAGTCTATTTCTACTCAAAAAGATAAGGAAACTATCACCGTATTTCAGTCTGAGTAGTAGTCCCCTTGGACCCGATAGTGCTCAATGTTCCGTTTTCTCATATTCTTGTTTCAAAAACCAAGCAGTCGAATAAGTCACACATTAGTCCTTGATGGATTGGTAATACGCAAGTTGGAAACATACAATACATGAGTAGTATTAGAAATATATTTTCTAAAGAGGGACACATGAAAGACATTATGGATTTTGGATAAGCTTGACGATAGAGATAATATGTTCACTATAGAGCTTATATTTGGAATCATCTCAAATGGAACCACATATTTGGAGTCAAGATTAGATTATTTTATAGAAATTTTAGTTGGCTTCACCTTTAAGAATACTCTGTCTCCCATAGAATATTCCCTCGATGTCCTTTTGAGGTCCACGTAGCTCTTTTGGTGTTCTGTGACTTCTTTCAACTTCTGCTAAATCCACTTTAATTGCTTTTCCATTTCATTTATCATTTTTGTTTCATTCACTACCTGATCTTCCAAATTATCCCAAATTAAGGGAATTTTGCATCATCACCCATATAGAGCTTCAAAATGTGCCATACCTAGTGATGCATTGTAACTGGTGTTATATGCAAATTGTACTAGGTATAAATAGTCTTCCCACTTTGTGTGCTTTTCCATGCAGTATATTCTCAAAATATCCTCAAGAAATTGATCCACCCTCTCAGTATAACCATCTATATTAGGGTGATAAGAAGTACTGATATTTAGTTTTGTCACTAATGCTTGATGTAATGCTTACCAAAATTTAAAAATAAAAAAAGAGTCTCTATCAAATATTAGAACTTCTGGGAACCCATGTAGCCTCACCACTTCTTTGGAAAACTTGCTTGCTACCGTGGACGCATCATCATGCACATTACCTCACATAAAATGTGTGACTTTGGTTAGCTTTTCAACAATCACTAAAATTGCATCATGCAATCTTGTTTTAGGTAGTCCTATTATAAAATACATTGACACCACTTGCCACTTCTTTGTAGGTATCTCATGTGGATGTAATTTACCATATGTGTGTAGATGTTCCACCTTCACTTTTTGGTATTCCAAACATTTGGCCAAATAATTGATGATAGATTTTTCATACCTGGCCAAAAATAAGCTTTCTTTAAATTCTCGTACATTTTTTATCCTCCTAGGTGTGCATAATAGGGAGTATTATGATCCTCCCTAAGGATCGCTTCCCTCAATCCCCCTAAATTAGGTACTACTAACCTATTCTTGAAGAATAGCAGATCATTTTTGAATACATATTCTTCGTCCTTGTTTAGTTTCTATCTAATCTAACTGATGCAAGATTGGCAAAATTCATATTTTCCTTGCCACTCTTTTATTTTATCCAACAGATCATATTGACATTTTGTCATAGTGGTAATATACGATATTCTACTCAAGCCATCAGTGACCTTATTCTCCTTACTCTTAATCTACTCAATACAAAAATCATACTTCATAAGAAACTCTATCCATCATCGCTACCTGGCATTTAATAGAGGTTGGGTGAATATATACTTTAGACTTTGATATTTATCTTTAATTCAAATGGTTTCCCCAACAAATAATGTTGCCAAAATTTTAGAGTGTGTGCTACCACTACCAACTCTAAATCATGAGTTTCATAATTTACTTCGTGCCTCTTGATCTTTCTAGACTCATAAGCAATAACCACACCATCATGGGTCAAAATCCAACCTAACCCTTCGATCGATACATCTGTAAAAAATGTAAATTGCTTATTAGGATAAGGTAAATACAATATTGGTGTTTTCATTAGCCTTTCTTTCAAAATATGAAAAGCCTCTTCACATTGCTTTGTCCACCTGAAGCCTTTCCCTTTCCTTTGAAGGTTTGTAAAGGGTTGAGTAATTCTTGAAAATTCCCTAACAAATCACCTATAATATCCTACAATCCATATAAAAATTTACACCTCTAAAACATTAGTAGGTGCTATCTAGTCAATAATTACTTTGATTTTCTTGGGGTCTATTATAATTCCTTTTGTAGAGATAATATGTCCAAGATACTACACTTGTGGAGTATAAAACTCACACTTGGTCAATTTTTCATATAATTGATTCTTTTTAAGAATTGCAAGCACTACTCTCATGTTCTGGTCATGCTCTTCCTTACTTTTGGAGTAAATCAAAATGTCATCCAAAAATACAAGTACAAACTTATCCAGTTGTTATCTAAAGATGTTGTTCATGAGATTCATGAACGTAGTTGGGGAATTGGTTAGCCCAAAAGGTAAGACAATAAATTCAAAATGTCCATACCTTGTTCTAAAAGTTGTTTTAGAAGTATCTTCCTCCTTAATCCTTAACTGATGATATCCAGATCTCAAATCTATCTTAGAAAAGAGATGCTCCTTTCAATTGATCAAACAAATCATCAATCCTTGGTAACGAATACCTATTCTTGACAATAACCTTATTCAGCATTCAATAGTCTATGTACATCCTTAAGGTTTCATCTTTATTTTTAACAAATAAAATAGGAGCTCCCTAGGATGACACACTAGGTTTAATTAACCTTTTTTCAAGCAAATCCTAAAGTTGCATTTTGAGCTCCTGCAACTCTATGGGTGTCATTCTATAAGGTGACCTTGCAATTGGTGCTTCTCCGATAATAACTCAATTGAGAAGTCAAATTCCCTCCAGGGAGGTAACCTTGGGAGATCCTCAAGAAATACATCTTTGAATGCACCCAACATTGGGTGTTGCTGAAAAAGGTCATATTCCTTTTTAGATGCTTCTATCCTATTCATCTTAACTATGAAGATAATTCCCTTCTTTCTAATAACATTTTTGATCTGCATTGTAGTAAATAGATGTGGCTAAACTTCCTTCACCCACAACTAATTTTAATCCTTTGCTTAGATTCATCCAAAAATTCCACCCATATCTCTTAAAATTTTAGAAGAGTCTTGTGCACTTTTAACCAATCAACTCCTAAAATAATGTTAAATGCATGCAAAGGCGCCACAAACATATTCGAGTTGATATTTTATTGAGGTAAGGAAATGTGGGAGTCAAAGATACATTTATTAACACGGTGGGTTTGCCTTGATCCATACTCTACCTTCAAATATTTGGCCAAGAATCAAGGTCTAACAGGTAATCCCTCACTAATTTAGATGAGATAAAACTATACATTGACCCATTATCAACTAAAATTTGCACATTTTTACCAAAAATTTTACCATGCAATAAGAAAGGAGTAATCCGACCATTGAGTTCAGAACTACCTGTGGCCTCATAGATCTTGTGGCTAACCTATTTTTGGGTATTTGGTGGAAATTTAGCCCAGTGAGGACGTTTATTAGCATAATGAGCTCCTTTGCATACATAGCATCTTATCGATGGAGCTTTATTTCCTCTATTATTTCTTTCATTTCTATTCACATATGGATTTTCCCTATCCCTTCCTTGAAATATTGGCTTCTGGTCCTAGCTCTTGGGAAATTATTTAGCATCCTTATTGGATTTACCACCTTGGAAATTGGATATATTTTTTTTCTCTTGCTTGTTCTGATCTCCTCCTTTGGGTTTCTTATTTTGTTCCTTCTCCAATTTCATAAAACCTACACTTTTTTGCTCCTAAGTTCATCTTTTTCCTTTTTAGATAACTTTTGGTAGTTAAAATATGTCATTCTTATTTCCTTATTAGCTTCCTCTTTTATTTCTAAGTCAAAAGTAGTTGATAAATTGATAGGATTATGCATGTTTACCACCGTCATGATTCTAGGATGTAATCCCAAAATATATTTCTATTTTTTATTTCTTCGTTGCTTTCATATTGGAATGCATATTTCAGCAGTTGACTAAACTTTTGGTGGTATTTAGGAACCGTCATGATTTCCTATCTCAAATTTGAGAAGTCCCCAAATTTCTCTACATAATATTGCCTTGTCAAGAATCTTTACTTGAATTCTTTGACAAAATCCTCCCATTTGAGATTAGCAACTTCTACTACATGCCCTTTCATATATGACTTCCACTAGTCCAGGGATATTTTTGTCATGTTCATTACTACTAGGGAAATATTGGATTCAGAGGATAGGACTACTAGAGAAAAGTAGGACTTTAGTTCACTCAACCAAGTTTTGGCTGATTCACCATTTCCCTTACCATAAAACTTAGTTATTACAACCTTTCTCATATTTCTATCCAGCTCCTTACTCACCCTTGTCCTTCCAACACTAGATCTCTCTAGTTCCCTTGATTCTTCCATTGACCTTTCCAATCCATTTCCTCATCCACTAGTTAAGTATTCTATGACCCGATGTTGTTGGACAATAAATTCTTGTTGTTAGGCCATGTGAGTTTTCTTTTGGGCCATCTCTTCCCTTTGGTATTTTATATGCATTTGCAATAATTGCACCACTTTAACAAGGTTTCCTACCTCCACACTAGTCTCACTCTCATTATGGAAAATCTCATTAACCCTTATTTCACATTATTATTTTTTATTTATATTTGTTCGTGGCCTCCTTACAGGTCTTTCGGTGTCTTCCTCCTCTCTACCCTCTATAGGATTTCTTGAGGACCCACCTCACAATAATCATGTCATTTATATTGTAGGTGAAAGAGGTAGTGCATTAGTTTAAATTAACCAATCTATCTCACACTCAGAATATATAGTCTAGAATCTATTTTGCTTTGATACCATATGTAACAACCCAAGCCTATTGACTCACCTAGTTGCCCATAAAATTACATGTAACTAACAAATAATTTTTTTTGAAAGTTTTCTAAGTAGACCCAAAAGTTAATTTTCTATGTTCTCATATTTGTTTACATGCTCACATGGTTTGAATCATCCAATGACATTTTAAATGTTCATTGACTACTTAGCACAAGCATAATTAACCACATTTGGGTGTGAGACTGTTGCAGATAGCCATCCAAGTGGACATGATCGGTCATATCCTATAAAGTGGCCCTTTAGTGGAATCAGTTAGTCTCATTTATCATCCACATATATCGATATGAGGATTGACCCATGGCTAGGGTTATCCTCTAGGGCCTATAACACCTAGAGGGGGACACTTTTATTCCCTACCTCAACATATTGAACCCTTGACTAACTAGTCAACTTGTTATTTAAACAATATGGAAGAGGTTAGCATGTTTATGCTTCTGTGACTAACTATTGAGTCCCTTAACCTGGAGATAGTTAGTGCCATGTCAATACCTTGACCTTGGACTTCTTTTCCCAAACCCAAGATAACTCACAATAGTTTATCCCATATCAAAATATGTGGCTAATCCAACTAAGTATATTGAGTATAGTTTTAATCATAGTGCTATTTAATTTCAACCTAGAAAATGTTTCCTATACCACCTTTTTATCTTGACTGACCAAGTCTCTTTTGACCAATTTTGTTGGTCATCAGTAGACTTAAAACTTATTGTGTGCATACCCGCACCTCAAAATCTTCTCAAGACCAAAGGTTATGGTTTTAGAACCTAAGCTTACTAAGGTTTTCCTTGAGCCAAACCCAACAACCATATCTTACTAGAATAAGCATACAAGTCCATAAGCAAATATCTCAAGGGCATGCCATATAAGAAAGAATATTTCTTTATTTTAAAGTGGTAGGTTGTCTAAATACAAATTACATTATC
This sequence comes from Wollemia nobilis, assembly GCA_028583015.1. Taxonomy (NCBI): domain Eukaryota; kingdom Viridiplantae; phylum Streptophyta; class Pinopsida; order Araucariales; family Araucariaceae; genus Wollemia; species Wollemia nobilis. Next base: position 8,781,143 of record JAQPPZ010002937.1, on the reverse strand, counting down.
ACTAGGTTTTAAAAATATTTTGAAAATAAGAGTTGCTTCACAAATTCCCCGTTGGTTGAGCTTTCAATAATATGCATAAATAAACTACAAAATTTACAAGTTTCTCATACTAAAATGAATGTTTTCGGTTTGCCTTTTAAATCTTATTAACAACCTTTCTAGTGACAGCAAGGCAATCATCTTACTCAGGTTGTAATGAAGTTTAACAATAGTAATTACTAAGTTTATGTAGATCAAAATAGTTTCTCTTGGTCTTCCCAAGAATTTTCCAGCATAAACTTGTGTTTGCCTTGGTTAATGAATATCCTATCACAAAATATAGCAACTCCTTTAAAGATCAAGCAGAAGTCAATATTATGGTTCATTAATTAGTCACAAGTTTTCAACCTGGCTTTGCCATATGCATGCATCATCGTTTCAAATGATTAGGAGTCTTAAATTTATTTACAACAAAATCAAGACTTAAACATAATTATACTTTTAATTTATCCATGACCCTCTCGAGTTTAAGCAGGTTGATTTATTCAATGTCTTATTCAAGAATTCCAAATTCACAGTACATCAAATAGATTACAAAAACCAAAAACCATTATCATTGAATATGGAAATAAAGTTTTAGTACACTTATATTACAATTGCTACATCCGGCTTCACTAAGCTCATGATGTCACTTCCCAGAATATTTGAATCCACTAAAAGAAAGCAACAATACATGGGGCTTCACCCTTTCCTTCGAGACAAGGTTTCATGATCAAACTATATTCACCCTAAGGTTTGGTTTATCCATTAACATAGTTGTTCTTCCTTAAATGAAATTGCATTGCTGCCCAGACCAAGACAACCAATTTATTTTCTCATTTGTGGATTTAGCAGTTAGATTCAAACTATAATAGTCATAAAATGTTTCTCATCCTATGAGTTCTTGGAACTATTTTTCTCAAGCTCATCCAGCATAACACCGATGGTTTCTATGAAGACATCTCATATAGAGGAAACTTGGGCGATGCCAAGGATCATAAACGACTCTCTAATCATGAATATGCAATATTCTACCATGCACACAAGCAACTACACTAGAAATATTTTAGAAAATTCACCAATCTCCTTTCTTGAGATTTCCCAAGAATTTTAAAACATGTTTCCACAAATAAACCTATGTATCTCATCAAGAGATGCTTTCTATTTTCAAAGGAATATAAGTCTAAAGTTTACTTCTTTTATTTTGCTTTAGAAGGAATATCGCTCATACACAACACCCATCCCAACATTTCTATTAAACACAAAATATTCTATTGCACAAAAACATAATAGTTATTTGTTTTTTGCATACCAATCAACACATAACATCACATTGTTTCATGATAATAAAATGTTATCAACATTTTTAAACCAGCACAATAGAACAACAATACTTTACCAGTACTACGCACTTATTTTACTATGAGTTAATTCATTCATATGACAAAATGATTTCAACACTTCCATTGTTTCCATTTACCTTCTACTTTTCACGTTAACAAAGCAATGCATACATAGTGTAGAGTATTCCAACATGGCAATGATTTATTAAAAATTCCACAGCTTTTAACAATTCCATAGCTTTCAATTTCTATCTCTTAACATAGCCATATAACAATAGCACAAAATAAATTTATAATTTCAATCAAACTTGTTTAAACATGGAGAACATGTTCAATGTCATAGAAGTTATAGACATGTTTCTCTCACTTTTCCAATTGAACTATTTGCAGAACCTTCAGCATCCCACTACCTATTCTTCTCCTCTATCCTCTCCCAGTGTCATGTTTACAAAATACCTTCCCTTCTTCTTTTTTTTTTTCCACAAAACAATATGCAAGATTAACGTGAGTTGTTTTGCTCTTCCTCCATGCACAATGCCAGGTTGTCGAGCTTCCTTCTACTTTGTGTGTGTTCCAAGTTATTATGACCCATTCATCATTTCACGATGCTACTTTAACTATCCTCAAACATAGGAAATGCATCCACCACATGGAGGTTTTAATAACACATAGTTCTGCCACCCTTTAATTATTTCTTTAATATTCAAGGTAGAGCTATTTTCATAATAGTGTAAACTACTTTACATGTAAATTAAGTAAAGCAAAATTAATAATATTATAGCCATTATCCTATTTTCAAAATAAAACAACAATAGCATTTGCATAGGCTTCCTTACATGGCAACCTAACACCATATTAAATTCACATATAAAACAAAAGATCATTTTTAAATAATAACCTCACACATGATTTAACAAGCAACCACACACACATGTTTTTTATCAAACTAGTGGCTCCCATCATCATCACCACCTAAAGCAATATTTCTCATTCCTTGCCAAACAAGCAATACTTGAATCAATTTAACCCACATAGATATGCAATATACAATGTACCAATATGATATGCAATCAAAAGATTTAATGTCCTTATGAGCTGAGTCATCACCTCCCTTACTTCCTTTCATTTTCATTATGCAATTGTCCTACACTCACAAAAGTTATCAGCAGTACCATGGTTTATAGGAAAAATATAAGTGTATATATATTTTACTATATTTCATAAATTGTGTGAGGAAGGTTGTTACACTACCTCTAGGACTACCTTGTGGTTTACTACCTCTATGACTACTTTTAGGATATTGTAGTTGTCTTGGATTCTAATAGTGATGCATTAGGAGTAGATTGAATATCTAGGAAAAATAAGCCATTTTTGTAGGAACGAATGGCTATATGCTTACCATTATTAGTGATAAAATATCTCTTATAGCAATTATCAAGTCTAAAATCAAACTTCATATTTTTATCTAGTAGTTGTGGTATAGAAAATTAGTTGCTTATTATGCCTAGTACATATAGTACCTTTTAAATGGTGCATTTCTCATTTCAAATATGAACTAAAATATCACCTATGCCTTTTACCTCATAGGATTTATCATCAATGATGTTAAATGGTTTCCATTATTTGTGTTTGAAGCTATCAAACCCATATTTATCCCTTGTCATATATTGGCTAGTACTACAATCAATATATCGAGCATCATCTTTGGTTTTGGTGGAAAATTTAGTCATGAGTACTTTGTGTTCCTATTTAAAATTTGAACTTGATTCTTTGTGTGTCATGACCCTCCTAGATGGACTTTTGAAAATGAAGAAATAATGTATTAATGAATGATGCTTCAATACTCGGTTTTTGTGCAATAAAGCAGTTATGCAATACTACTTGATGAAGAATATGTTATTGCTAACAAATTGCCAATGTGCAGGATCAGGTGCACTTGTATGCAAGGTTACTACTAACAAATTGCACTCATATACATTGGCATAACCCTGCATATGATATGGATCAGGATCTTGGATCTGCATACATTTTTACACATTCCAAAATAATTTGAGACAACCTCATTTACTAGCACTACATAAGATAATTGAAAATTGTAATGTGGAAATTTTTTATAATTTTGTTGTAACTAGTTTAAAAGATATTTCTAGAATGGATGAAAAAAAAATTACCACAAAGTTAATTTGTGTTGGAGTTGATGGTACGACTAAAATGCAAGGACAAAGAAATGGTCTTTGTGTTAGGCTTCAAATATCAATTACCCCATATGTGATTCTCATTCATTGCATGGCTCATCGAATGAATATTGCATATAAAATTATGAGAAAATTTGATAATGTATCTAGAGTGGTGGAAGAACTCATCCGTGAAATACACTCATACTTTTCATGCAATCCAAAAAGTTTTGTAGATTTTCAATAGTTTTCTCTAGGTGTAACCGAAGGTAGAAAAATGTTAAAATATGTGGACACTAGGTGGATTTCACTGTTTCTTCCTGCAAAAAGGGTTTTTTAATAATATCAATCCTTGGTTGGGTTTATGTATGCACATCATAGGGATGTTGACAAGGTAAAATATTTTCTATTTTGTATGACTTGAAAACTCTTCTCACATTATGTGGTATTCTTCCATTGTTGCAAGAAATGAATTCTTTGATTAAGCTTACACAGGAAATGGCAAATTTTATATTTGATTTCATCAAGATGAGAAAAAAATATGTATGATTATTGATAAGATTTACTTATCCAAAAAATATTTTTAGGAACCCAAGTTTGATAGTTGGAATATGTTAGTTTATGTTAATGATCCTAACATCTTTTTAAAGTTCAACATCAATGGTAATCATCGTATTAATATCCATGAAAATATTATTCATTTATATTATTATGAAAAGTGGGTAGATACACTTACATATGATGTTGAACAAATTCTCGTAACTCATTCCAAATTCGATGAGGTTTTGGATAGCACTAAGAATAAATTGAAAAGAATTGCAAATACATTAACAAGTGAAATAACAGATCATTTATAGAGAGATGAGACACTTGAGGCCATGTTTGTTGTTAATCCCATATTTTGGAATCCTTGTGTTGAGTACAGTAGAAGAAGTGATTTGTTTATGAAAATATATGGGCAATATTATAACACATTTCTCTAAAAGTGTGGAAGTAAATGGTATTGAAATAAATGATATTCTAAACAAAGATCTTCTGAGACAACAATCAACCAATTTTGGAATAACAATCGATAATAAAATTGCACATTTCAAAATTCCACATGTGATTGGTTCAATCATGCGTTTCTACCAAAAATTGTATCGAAGTAGTGTCTTACAAGAAACTATGAGTGAATACTTTATTTTATATGAATTATGTCAAACAATGATTTTGGGATATGTTGAAGACGAAAGGGTTTTCAGTGCATTATATTTTGTTAAATCAAAATTTCATAATAGATTGGACAAATATTTGGAAAATTATTTGAGAATGTATGTGTCATCGTATGAGGTGGGTAATTTTCCCTATGACAGAGCTATGACATGTTGGAAGTCCCTAGAGGAAATGAGAGGTCTCACTAATATTGTTGATAATGACGAAAATGATTCAGCTTGGAGTGATGATAAGATTATGGAAATGCAGAATTCACAAATGATTCCAGGTTATTTTTGAGAATTTGATAAGGCTTTATATCAGCTTCCAAAAATGTAAAAATTTCAATGATTATATGAAAAATTCATATAATCAATCATTTTTTGGATTTGAAATCATTTGTAAAATTTTAGTGATTTGAAAAAAATCATATTATCAATAATTTTATGTATTTGATATTATTTATAAATGTCAATGATTTGAAAAAATTCATGTAATCATTCTATTTTCAATGATTACGCATATTTGATTTTTAATGTTATTGATTGTCTATGTTATCAAAATTTATGATTTATGCTTTAGCTTTAAGTAAACTAGAAATTTGAAAACCATGCATGCGTAATGATGCTATGTTATTGAATTAATTATCCATGTTGACAAAATATAATGATTTATGCTTTGATTTTGAATGTATTTATGTATGTATCATTAGGATCATTAGTATGTATGCTATGACTTTAGAAGTGTTATTGACTTTCTACATTGATAAAATTTTAAGATTTATGCTTTATCATTGAGTAAACCATGCATGCATACATAACTAGTAAATATTTCTTAGTATCATTAGTATGTATGATTTGACTCTAGAAGGAAAAATGCAAATAGCATATTACTTTAGATATGAAAAATGAAATTATAAACCCATTCATAGATATATCTATCGTAAACTCACTTTGAAATATAAAAACAATATAACATAATACAAAATACCATACTCGTTTTTATACAATAACAAGAATGACTATGAATAAAATAAAAATTTAAACCCATGCATAAATATATCCTTCGTAAACTCACTTGAAAATTGAAATATAACAACAACATAGTATAATAATTTAAACCCATTCATTGATATATCCATCATAAACTCACTTTGAAATATAAAATCAATATAACATAATATGAAGGACCACACTCATTTTTATACGACAACAATAATGACAATGAATAAATTAAAAATTTAAACCCATGCATAGATATATCCTTCGTAAACTCACTTGAAAATTAAAATATAAAAATAACATAGCATAATACATGGAAATTGAAAATTTAAACCCATTCATAGATATATCCATCATAAACTCACTTTGAAATATAAAAATAATATAGCATAATACAAAAGACAAAACACATTTTTATACAACAACAAGAATGACTATAAATGAACTGAAAATTTAAACCCATGCATATATATATCCTTCATAAACTCATTTGAAAGTTGAAATATAAAAACAACATAGCATAATAAATGGAAATTGAAATTTAACCCCTTCATAAATATATCCTTCATAAAATCGCTTTGAAATATAAAAAATATAGCATAATACAAAAGAAAAAACAAATTTTTATACAACAAGAATGACTATGAATGAACTGAAAATTTAAACCCATGCATAGATATATCCTTCATAAACTCATTTTAAAATTCAAATATAAAAACAACATAGCATAATACACAATATAATACTCATTTTTATATCACAACAAGAATAACTTTGAGTAAAATGAAAATCTAAACCTATCCATACATATATTCTTCGTAAACTCAAGCATATTTGAAACACCATAATACTTAAGAGATTAAAATAACACACAATTATAAATGTAAATAGTATAATAGTAAAGCAATAAAAGCAAGTATCTTGTCCCTTTCCTGGTGCTTTCAGTGGTGTAAAAGTTTTAAAATGATTGTGGCATGGTGGTTATAAGGGTGGACTGCGTGAAGATCTATGTGGCGGCTTCTAGGGCGGACAATGCAGAATACTGTGGCAGCCATAAAAGTTGGACATCCTGCCCAGATTCATGGCAACTATCGATTCCACCATGTAAATTCAAAAAATAAATAAATAAATAAAAGCAATTATCTTGTTTTCAAATGAAAACATATGAATGTCATAAAATAGTCTTTTTGAAATATTAAATTTCTAAATTTAGTTTTATGCTTCAACATATTTTCCTTATTCCACCACTACTTTTTCCTTTTCCACGACTTCCACATTCTGCATTCCAATGGCTCCTCCCTCATGTTTTCCCTATTCCATACCTTTTTCCTCTTCCACTACTTCCACAACTTCCACATTATGTATTCAAACGGCTCCTCCCTCGAGCTAGGTAACAATACTCTTAATTGCTCCAAAACTAAAAAAGATCTTCTCAACACTTTTCAATCCTTCGATCATGGTATTTTCCTCTTTTCAAATATCTTTATATATTGGTCCATGAAATTATTTACTCTTATCCTTTAACAGACATTAAGATCCAGTCCGTTTTGGATAATGATTCTCTACAAAATGTTGTTTTTTCAAATTATTTTTGAGATCTTTCTTCATTGCCATAGAAGCATTTAATAACTCCTTTGCCATATTGAGATAGTCTTGCAGGTTTTGAATCTACTTCTTGAGATTATCATACTTTATCTGCAAAAAGAAAAATTAATTAGTTAGAAAATATTTACATTTAAAAAAAGAGAACAAAAAAAAAATTATCACATAAGTCAAACCTCGACAACATTCTTTGCAGCTACAGTAATAGTAATATTTTTCTTATCACACACCCATTCATTATAATAAGCTTGGACCTCACATTTTATGTTCTCCAATATGTTCAACATAAACCTTAAAGTTTCGTCTATGTAATATATATTAAACTTCACAATGCCAAATTTTACTTGTAGTAGAGCCTCCATATTTTCAGGTTCATTTTCAACAACAAAAAAAATGTTCTCTTTTTGAGAAATTATTGAATTGGCATTAGTTTCATTTATCAATACTTTGGCCCGATACTCCTATTTTTTCATTTATGTTATATCTGGAAGTAGTAAATCCTTAATAGTTGCTTCAACATTGTTAGAAACTAAATATTTTTCAAAAATATATAATCTTTCATCCTCTGGTCAAGGATGAGCTTCAGGGGTGTTGGTTTCCTTAGGAGGAGATTTGCTTGAACATTTTGCTCCTTCATTTTGATTATCTCAAAGCAGTTCTGATACTTAAAAAGTAGTGGGTGTGTTGCCTTGCAAAAAAAATCTTGATCAAGTGGAACTTCATCCAACCCAACACTAGAAGCTTCTGGTACACTAGTGAAATTAAAATTACCAATAGAAATACGTCTGAATCCTGAAAATATCTTTGATGCTTCTTTCTATGAAAATTGTTTTGTTGCTTCTCTCTATGGTCTAGATGGAAGAATGTGTTTTCAACTGGAAATCATTGACCTCGCATATGAGGTTGGCATGGTGTAGGAGGGGTCAGTATCGATTATTAATTTTGATGATGAAATTGTTGTATAAAAAATTATAACATCAAAATAAAAATTAGTTATAAAATTTGTGAAGGTAGATTAGGAAAATTGGTTACAAAATTGGTTATAACACTTACCTAAATAAGAAGAGACATCTTACCTAAATAAGAAGAGACATCTTGCATAGGTGCAGATGCAAAAGGAATATGGGCACACCATACATCTAAAAACACAAAATAAAATTTAATAAAAAATAGTAAAAAAATTATAAAAAATTTTGTTTTGGCAATCAATAAAACTTACTTCTCGAAGATGTGACCTCTTGCGTAACTACGCTCATTGGTAGTGGCTGTAGCCATAGGTGGAGGTTGTCGACGATCAGGAGAACTAGATATTATACATTTCCTTATTGATATTCTTATTAGTGGTGGCATTGTTTCCTCCACAGGTGTTTCAGAGTCTTCTGATTCCTCTAGATTATAATCTCTAAAAGCAACATCCTACTTTGAAGGGGAATAGGATGTCCTTTTCTGTGTTTTTTATAAAATTTCAAAATTATAAAAAATATAAACATATGAAAAATAAAAAATATTACTTCAATATTAACTTATTACCTGAAACTATTGTTCTATCATGGCTGCATTGGCTAGGGTTGAGTGCGAAGAAGTCGATACTTGAGTGTTCTACAAATGATAAAAATATTCATAAAAAAATAAAGAATATAGTTGTATGTGCTTATTTTAGGTGAATGTGAAGCATGGGTTATCACGTTCTAGATACCCAGTCTGATTTGATGTGAGACATAGGTGGACCAGTCGAATTGTTGGTGTGCAACACAATAAACCAAATATTCTAAGGCCCACATCAGAATTTCTGTCGGTCTTCCTTGTAGAATGAGTTTAGAAATGAATAATTCACAACATGCCCAAATTTTTTTTATCCTCAATTGCTGGTACAGACAAACCCCTTCTGGACTTGGTGGTCGTAACTACAAAAAAAAAAAATCAGTAATTGTAGACACTAGTGACTAGAATTTAAATTCAATTAAATAAAAAAAGTAGTTATACCTTGAAAATATTTCAACTACACTTTGAAGTTGGTCTCCAAGTAGAGTTTATCATCATTAGTTAATGTGTATTTGTATGTTATTGGCTCACAACCAGCATGGGGCAATTTTTTCAATCTTACGATATTAGAGGCTGTGAAAGAAAAAAAATGTTTTTGTTGTCAATAACAACATTTACCTTACCCGAATCTATATTGTAACCTGCAATTATCTTCTCTAGCAATTTAGTGTCTGTGTTGAACTGCAACATCAAAACTAGACCCTAAAGACTAAATTACATTACACATGACATGTTGTAACCTAGTGTTGATAAAATTTTAGAAATCAGGGGGCAAACAAGGTTTTTAAAATTATTTTTCAACATTCCATGGGTGATAGGGGATGCCATAGGGTTATTTTATTGTGTATGAGAGAATATGGATCAGAATATACAATGGAAGGTATTCAAAACTTGATGTAAAAGGGTTAAAATAGGAGGAAAATGATTAAAACTCCCTTAAAACTTAAGGTAAATGGTTTAAAATAAGTTAAAATAGGAGGAAGAGGGTTAAAAATATGTTAAAACGGGAGGAAAAGGGTTAAAACTACAATAGAAAAGGTGAAAAATGATTGTTTATCCTTTCATATAGACTTTTCTACATGCAATCAGCTCATGGATGATTGACACGTGGCATCTGCATGCAATCATTTTATGAATGGTTGAAACATGGTATAGATGCACTACATCATCAATGCAAATGATTGGGTTTGTTGTAACCGACGGTGTGCTATGTAACCGATCGACTTTGGTGCAATCGATCAACTTTACTACACACGATCATCATTCTTGTAGCCCATCAACACTATTGCAACTCATCAAATTTGTAGCAATTGATCATCTTTGCTACAATTGATTGGCATTGTTGCAACTAATCGTCATTCCTACAATCGATCGATATTTCTATAGTCAATCATCATTATTGCAGTCGATCATCATTGTTGCAACTGATCGGTATGGTTGCAACCCATTAGAATAGTTACAAAAAATAATATAGATGTAATTGATCAACATGGTTGCAACACATTACTATTGTTACAACACATCAACGTATTTGCAATCGATCATCATGTTTGTAGTCGATCGACATTCCTAAAATTGATTGGTATGGTTAAAACACATTGATATAGTTAAAATTGATCATTATAGTTTCAACTAATCGATATTGTTGCAACACATTGGCATATCTACATCCAATCATCATGCCTAAAACTAATTGACATAGTTGCAACCGATCGACATAGATGCAACACATCAGCATATCTGCATTCGATTGTCATGCCTATAATAGATCGATATCATTACAGTTGATCGTCATAACTATAGCCAATTGTCATACCTACAACCAATTGTTATGTATTTAGTTGATCATCATACCTATAGCCAATCATCATGCCTACAATGATCATCATGTCTACAACCAATCATCATACCTACAATTGATCATCATTTTTGCAGTCGATCATCATACCTATAGTCGATCGTCATGCCTATAGTCGATTGGCATTCCTATAATAGATTGGTATAGTTGCAACACATCAATATATCTGATCTTGGTCATTTTTCTTTATGGGTTATCTATAACCGATCAGCATTTTCTGACCACCGTGTCTATACCCAATCATCTAAGACCGATTTTCATAAAGCGTAAAGGCTTAAAGACTTTCATGTCAACCTAAAACCTCTAAGTTTGACATGCATTCCTAGAATTTTAAAACCAATATTCATAGCCCCAAACACAAAAAAAATCACCACAGTTTGAAAAAAAATTGTGATGAATGCAATTCGCCATGTATCATTGGACATAATTTGTCGATATTTCGAGATAACTCACCTTGATTTTATAAATAGATTTTGGCACTGACCTATTATGCATAACCTTGGGTATAGGTGACCAGGTTGATTTTGTTGCATTCATGGTTCCCTTTGTTTTTTGTGCATAGCTTTTTTAGAGCCGAAGCATTGTGCGTAGCTTGTTTAGCTTTGAAGTGTTGTGCATAGCTTATCTAGTCAAAGTGTTGTGCATAGACTATTTAGAGTTGAAGTATTATGCATAACTTGTTTAGTGTTGAAGTGTTATGTGTAGCTTTTCTAGCCAATGTTATGCGTACCTTATCTAGATCTAGAATTGTGCGTAGCTTGTCTAGAGACAACATTGTGCATAACTTATCTTGCCAAAGTGTTGTGTGTAGCTTATCTAGAGCCAATGCTATGATTAGCCTTTATAGAGGTAGTATTATGCGTAGCCTATTTAGATCCAATACTATGCATAGCTTATCTAGAGACAATATTATATGTAGCTTGTCTAGTCAAATTTTTGTGCATAGCTTGTCTAGATAGTGATATGCGTAATTTATCTATAGCCAACAATGTGCGTAGCTTTTCTAGAGCTAGTGTTGTGCATAGCTTATCTAGAGCCAATATTGTGCATAGCTTGTCTAGCCAAAGTGTTATGCATAGTTTTTCAATCCAAAGTGTTGTGTGTAGCTTTTTTAGAAATAAAGTGTTGTGCAAAACCTATTTAGAGCCGAAGTACTATGTGTATCCTATTTACCTGAAGTAATGTATAGTGTGTCTAGTCGAACTATTGTGCATAGCTTGTTTAGAGTTGAAGTGTTATGCATAGCTTGTCTAGCCAAATTATTGTACGTAGCTTGTTTAGAGCCAAAGTGCTATGTGTAGCTTGTCTAGCCAAACTATTATGTGTAGCCTATTTAGAGCCAAAGCGTTGTGTGTAGCTTGTTTATGGTTGAAGCCAGTGTGGTGTAGCGTAGCATGTTAGAGCATTTTCTTGGGAGGCTCTAGGGTTTCAAGTAGGAAATCCCATGTTCTGTAAAAACCCTTCAAAATCTAGTCTTTGTTTTGCCTATTCTATTTGTATGAATGAGATACTACTAAGTCATATATGGATGCAAGAATAGGTGCCTTCACTAGCAAGAGCAATTTTAAATAAGATGGATGTTCTATCCAGTTGATAGTCGATGAAAGGTAAGGCAAGGGAAAGGATGAGCGGTGGGGTATTTTCTTAAATTAGGGATCAAAGAATCCCTACTAGCGATATATCCGCTAGCGTTCCATGTAGATGCATTTCATGTAGCCGCATTCTTAGGTTGTTTTATGTGCCTTGTTGAGAAATATTAGGAAAACATATTTAAATATATAAAAATGTATCCATAAAAAAATATAAATAATAGTAATAAAACAAATAATAATAATAATAATAAATATATAAGGCAATAATATTAATAAGTATGTAGAAAAAAAATAATATAAAATAATATTATAGCTAAATATATAAGAATAAAGAATAAATAATAAAAATATATGTGCAAAATACAAAATACATGTATTTGAATATGAATTATGATAATTAAATAATAATGTTACAAGTAGTAAATTTTATTACATGGTTAAGGAATTAAGATTAATATAAAAGGATGAGTCGGCTCACCACATGGCATGCGTGTAAATGGAAAATTCCACACGTAACTCTACATGTGTATAGTGTGTACGTAGCTTCTACTACCTTAAATTGATATGGGGAAAAGAGGAAATGATCTTCATGAATTGTAGGTGGATTTACTCTAGAAGGCTTGGAAAATTTGAAGGATTAACAATGAAGGCAGAGGAAGTGTTACACTTAAGGTTGGTTCTTATGAAACTAAAATTTTAATGAAGAAATGTAATAGAAAAATATGTTTTGATGTCTGTGAAGATATGCTTGATGTTTATGATATGAAATCTAGGCCAAAAATTATTGTCTTTTTTTAATTTCTTTTAAAAAAACTCTAATAATTAGATTTGTCAACATTTATTTGTTGATATTGTATGAGGTAATTCTCCAGTGAAATATACTACATAAGGATGAAAAACACAAGATTATACTGAGAGGGGGAGTGAATAGTATAAGACTACTTTTTACTATTCTTTCCCAAACAATATTAATCAATATAATAAATGGTGATATCAATAGCATAAAACCAAAGCAATGCACCAATAATCACACACAATAGAGACATATTTTAATGTGGTTCACCCAGTGTGGGCTACCTCCACAAAGAAAATATTTCTTCTAAATATTTCTCAAATAATCTATTGGGAATATTTCCCAAATTACAATGTTTATGGACTTCTGTCCAAAGGAGATGTTGATCCCATAATCTCAAAATTGTGGATCTCTTCCACAAGATAACTCTTTTCCCTTATGATCTGGCTAGTGATATTCTAGAAGACTCTATCTCTATGCTACACTAACTAGTGGATCTCTTTCCACTTGAAGACTACTCACTCAGATTTGTCTTCAATTGTCCTGGCTACTGGATCTCTATCCATTGAGACTTTGTCCTCTATAATATATCACCTCCAAATATCTATCTCAATACTGTACCAAACACAATTCAGTTGGTATAACATATTTCTGCTCAATATATTATACTAAACATAGTATAGTTAGTCTAGTACAATTTTGCTCAATAGGTTCACACAGAATCTGCTCATATCTGCTCAACAGGTCCACACAAAACCTGCTCAAATCTGCTCAATAGGTCCACACAGAACTTGCTCAAATCTTCTCAATAGATCCACATAGAGTGTGCTCAAATCTGCTCAACAGGTCCACACAGAACCTGCTCAAATTTACTCAACAGGTCCATATAAAACTTGCTCAAATCTGCTCAATAGGTCCACATAGAACTTGTTCAAATATGCTCAACAAGCTCACACATAACTTGTCCAAATCTTCTCAACAAGCTCACATAGAACTTGTCTAAATCTACTCAATAAGTCCTCTCTAGGACTTGCTCAAATATGCATAGCAATATTTCACAAAATCTTACTCAAATTAGTCCACAAGCCTTCTCAAATACTTGTCTTAAATCACATAGAATCATAAAGAGAATTGTTAGAGACTCAATATGTTCTAAGCTCAATGTTCAATCAATATCTCAATTCAATATCATAGAAGCATAAAGAGAATTGTTAGATACTCAATATGTTCTATACTCAAATCTCAATCTCAACTCAAATCAATCTCATAGAAGCATAAAGAGAACTATTAGAGACTCTATATGTTCTAAACTCAAATCCCAATCTTAATTCAATAGAATCATAAAGAGAATTGTTAGAGACTCTATATGTTCTAAACTCAAATCCCAATCTCAACTCAATAGAAGCATAAAGAGAATTGTTAGAGACTCAATATTTTCTATTTTTAAATCTCAGTCTCAACTCAAATCATAATATAAAATAGTTTGTTTCTAGGAACTTGAACAACCACATGCATCCACTTGACTAGGCTTAAATCAACTCAACTCAACCAATCACCTCAAGGAACAATCCGTTCTCACAAACCCTAGTCGAAGCATGTATTTAACCAACTCAAAATATTTCCAACAATGCTCAATCACAAATTTTACATAACAATTATACTCATGTTCTTCTCTAACTCAAGTTCAAGTTCATTTCACAATCAATGGGATTCAACAACAATGTTTCTAAAATAAGGTTTAATTACAACTCACAAACCAGAAAACCTTGAAGCATTAAACCAAAAACTCTAAAAATAGAAACCACAATCAATCCTTTTCTCTCCAAAGGTATTTCAGAAATCAACCACCATAAACAATCAATAGGAGAATGTGCCCATACATTTTTTATGCCAAGGAGTTGTCCACAAAATCTGCTACACTTAAACACAACTTTTCTTTCCAATATCAATAAGGGTTAGTGGAAATCAAATAATTACAATATAAAGCATAACTCAATTTACACCCTTTTTACTCCAACTAAATAAACACATCCACCAAAGTCCCTTTTTAATAAAACCCTTATCAAAATAACAATCAATAATCCTTTAAAAAACACTTTAAAAACAACTCCTTATTTCTCCTAAATTCAATTCTTAATAACCATCAAATAAATCATTAAACCCCTCAAGTTTTGCAATAATCAACATAGCCCAAATAAAAAAAGTTTAATTAAAACTTTAATTTCCACTAACCACCTTATAACTCCAACCTTAGGGCTAAATAAAATTAAATTAATGCAAAACATAATTACCTCCTCAAGGGGATTCGAACCCTCGACTTGCCCACATTATGAGCGTCTTAGCCACGGCTAATATTCCACATGAGCTAGCTACTCATTGGAAAGGGAAAGACACAATGTGCCTTATGCCCATCTCCACCTTATGCAAAACCAAAGGCACCGAAGTGCTTCTCTCATGTTTTCCAAAAAATGTAGTCAAGGGGATTCGAGCCTTGTTCTTCTTTAGAACTATGTCTTTTTTGTGCATTGATAGTCCTTTCCAAGGTCCTTGAATTTTCCTCAGACTTGTGTAGCTTATCCTTTAAGCCTTTTACTTCCATCCTTAGTGAAACTATCTCATGCTCTAATATTTTACACTCTAGATCTTTTGTATTTAATTTTTCAACCATACCTTCTTCAATTTTCTTTGTCTCTTCAACTTTGATTTTGAAGTTGGTGATTTCCTGTAAAAACCTTGTTTTTAATTTTTCATCTTCTTGAACTTGGACCCTTAATACTGAGCTCTCCCTTTTTAATTCTTCAAGAGTAACCATAAGCCTTTCACATTCTATTTATTTTACCTTTGATTGTTCAACCATACCTTTTTCAACTCTTCTTGCCTTTTCAACCTTATCTCTCAAGTCAGATATATCCTATAGAAGCTTTGTCTTACATTTCTCATCTTCTTGTATTTGAGCCTTCAATTCTAAATTTTCTCTTTTCAATTCAAAAATTTCCTTAAGAGTGGCTTCCTACTTTTCTTTATCTGAATCTTCCTATTCTTCAATTTCTTCTATTGTCCAAAGTGGAGTTTCTTCTTGATATCTGCTTTGACTATTCTTGTTATCCTTTTATGACTCAATATTTAGAATTTCAAATCTAATAGAATCATCTTCATCTTCACTGCTATCAAACCCATTGCAATAACTTACATCATGATCGAGTTGACCACAAACAAAAAATTCTTGACCTTCTTGTGAACAATAAGCTGCATGATGACCAATCTTTCCATAACTAGTAAAAAAAATTATTAGTCTGGATATTTCTCCATTACTTGATTCATATCTTGAATCTATTTCCATATGTCCTCCCAATACAACAATATTAAAATCAACTTCCTTTTCTTTCATGATCATAGGTGTTCTTTTCTTCTTATGTCTCATGCTTTTACTCTTGCCTTTATTTGTCATTTGTGTTCTTGCAAGATCTTCCTTCAAGCTATTAAAATCTTTATTAAAGAACCAACTCTGATACCAATTGAATAACACAAGCTTATACTGAGAGGGGGGGTGAACAATATAAGACCACCTTTTGCTTTTCTTTCCAAAATAGTATTAATCAATATAAACAATGGCAATATCAATAGTAATAACCAAAGCAATGCACCAATTATCACACACAATAGAGACACAAATTTTAATGTGGTTCACCCACTGTGGGCTACCTCCATAGAGAAAATATTTCTTCTAAATATTTATCAAATAATCTCTTGGGAATCTTTCCCAAATTACAATGTTTATGGGATTCTATCCAAAGGAGATGTTGATCCCCTAATCTCAAAATTTTGGATCTCTTCCATAGGATAACTCTTTCCCCTTCTACTCTGGCTAATGATCTTCTAGAAGACTCTATCTCTATACTGCACTGACTGGTGGATCTCTTTCCACTTGAAGACTCCTCACTCAGATCTGTCTTCAATTGTCCTGGTTGTTGGATCTCTATCCACTCAGACTCTGTCCTCTATACTCAGTTATCTCCAAAGTTGTGTATCAATACTATACCAAACACAGTTCAGTCAGTCTAGCATAGTTCTGCTTAATCTCTTGTACTAAAAATAGTATAGTCGGTCTAGTAAAATTTTTATCAATAGGTTCACACAAAACCTGCTCAAAGCTGCTCAACAAGTCCACATAGAACCTTATCAAATATGCTCAATAGTTCCACACAAGACCTGCTCAAATCTAATAAACAGATCCACACAAAACCTTCTCAAATCTACTCAACAGGTCCACACAGAACCTGCTCAAATTTATTCAACAGGTCCACATAGAACCTGCTCAAATCTGCTCAACAAGTCCACATAGAACCTGTCCAAATATGCTCAACAAACTCACATAGAACTTGTCTAAATCTGCTCAAATCTGCTCAATAAGTCCTCTCTAGGACTTGCTCAAATATGCATAGCAAGCTTTCACAAAAACTTACTCAAATATATCCACAAGAATTCTCAAATACTTGTCTCAAATCACATATAATCATAAAGAGAATTTTTAGATACTCAATATGTTCTAAGCTCAATGTTCAATCAATATCTCAATTCAATCTCATAGAAGCATAAAGATAATTGTTAGAGACTCAATATGTTCTATGCTCAAATCCCAATCTCAACTCAAATCAATCTCATAGAAGCATAAAGAGATTTTTTAAAGACTCTACATGTTCTATACTCAAATCCCAATCTCAATTCAATAGAAGCATAAAGAGAATTGTTAGAGACTCTATATGTTCTATACTCAAATCTTAATCTCAACTCAATAGAAGCATAAAGAGAATTGTTAAAGACTCAATATGTTCTATTCTTAAATCTCAATCTCAACTCAAATTAGAATATGAAATAGTTTGTTTCTAGGAACTTGAACAACCACATGCATCCACTTGACTAGGCTTAAATCAACTCAACTCAACCAATCATCTCAAGGAACAATCCTTTCTCACAAACCCTAGTCCAAGAATGTATTTAACCAACTCAAAATTTTTCCAACAATGCTCAATAACAAATCTCACATAACAATTATACTCATGTTCTTCTCTAACTCAAGTTCAAGTTCATTTCACAATCAATGGGCTTCAACAACAATGCTTCTAAAACAATGTTTAATTACATCTCACAAACCAGAAAATCTTGAAGCATTAAACCAAAAACTCTCAAAATAGAAACCACAATCAATCATTTTCTCTCCAAAGATATTTTTAGAAATCAACCACCATAAACAATCAATAGGAGAATGTTCCCATACCTTTTTTATGCCAAGCAGTTGTCCAAAAAATTTTCCACACTTAAACGCAACTTTCATTTCCAATCTCAATAAGGTTTAGTGGACTTCAAATAATAATAATATAAATCATAACTCAATTTACACCCTTTTTACTCCAACTAAATAAACACATCCACCAAAGCCCATTTTTAATAAAACCCTTATCAAAATAACAATCAATAATCCTTTCAAAAACACTTTAAAAACAACTCCTTATTTCTCCTAAATTCAATTCTTAATAACCATCAAATAAATCATTAAACCCCTCAAGTTTTGCAATAATCAACATAGCCCAAATAAACAAAGTTTAATTAAAACTTTAATTTCCACTAACCACCTTATAACTCCAACTTAGGGCTAAATAAAATTAAATTAATGCAAAACATAATTACCTCCTCAAGGGGATTTGAACCACCGACTTACACACATCAGGATTGTCTTAGCCATGGCTAATATTCCACATGTGCTAGCCACTCATTGGAAAGGGAAAGACACAACATGCCTTATGCCCATCTCCACATTCTATAAAACCAAAGGCACCGAAGATCTTCTCTCACGCTATCCAAAAAATGTAGTCAAGGGGATTTAATCCTCGGTGTTTTTGTCTACCCCATGCCTTATACAACGCCCACTTACCAATGTGCCATGCTTCCCATGATGTTTGTTTCTCTGAACGCAGCCTATGTTATTCGGTGCCACACTTTTCAAAATTTTGCACGAGCTCATAAACGATTTGATAGCCAACACTTTTATTACATGAGCAAGGATAAAATAATAATAAATTGAAGCCCCCTTTATATAGTCCTTTAATAATATCAAAGACGTCAGTGAAAATATGATTTTTTATTTGCTTGATGATGTCGGTAGAAATCTTGCATATTGAGTTTTAAATTTGAATTCAAATTTTAAATAATTAAAATTTAAACCAAATATTAAAACTTAAATATCTCCATCACTAGGGCACCTTTTTCGACGAAAAGAAAGCCCAACTTGGGTTTTAAGAAAAACCTAGATAAAATATGATGTCCATGGTTTTAAATAAAACCTTTTATTTTTCCTATCTTGGTTTTCACAAAAACCCTTCATTGATCCTTTTGACATTAAATGATCTTTTGACATCAATGACAACATATTAGCTTAGGGACTCAAATTGTCCAACAAAGGAATTATGTATAAATTATTGATTGAATTTAGAGAGTAGCTACATTTCATTTGCTAGAGGTCGTTCTGACCCTTGAGAACCCTAGTTATCACTGAGGTGGAATTTGAGGAACTACATTGTCTAGCTTCATGTGAGACTAAGCTTGCACAATTAGAGGTGGATGTCAGTCGCCAAACTATATTGTTCTAAACCTCTCACTAGTTTATAAGGAAGTATCATGTCATGTCTTTCCAAATAAATTAGCCTTGATGCTGAAAGAATCAAATTTATTATCAGTTGTTCAAAAGTTGTAATCATTTTATATATGTTGTGGATATTTGTATATAAGAATAAATAATAAAATGTATATGTGACTTTGTTTGTATGTTGTTGATATTAATTGGAGGAATTATAATCTCATGGTTTTATGTGATAGATGTTTAGAAAATCACATCTTAATATTTAGGATCAATTTGGAAGAAGTGTTTTTTTTTTGTTTAAAAACCATGAAATCTTGTACCTTTAATTTTGGAAGCTGAATAGTTAGGACGAATCTTTGATAGAAAAACCTGAGGGAGAAGACTTGTCTTAGCTTGAGAAGCTAGGATAGACATAGTGAAACTGTTTGCCATTGTTTAGAGGAACGTGTAAGAAAAATATAGAATGTCAGTGGGTAAAGTAGTATTAAATTTTCTATTCAAATAGTCCTTGAAAAGCATGTAGCACCCATGGGAAAGCATTTTCTAAACTTGGAGATGTGGACATGCATATATAGTATAGAAGTAAACAACCGCTACCACATTGATATGTTTTGGGTGTCCAAGAATGTAGGGCATAATTATAAAAGCATGAAGGTACTATTAACCTGTCAATTAACTTAGCAAGTGATGAAAAAATGGTTATTCGAGTAAGAGGAAGCCATGGGTATACCCTTGAATAGCCTCAATAGATATAAAATTGTAGAGAGCGTATATTTTATTTATACTACCATATATAATATTAAACTCATTGGGTTGAATTTTAGACTTATCCTCAAGAGGTGTTTTCCACCCTCTTTAGATTTATATATCAAATGGAAATTATAGTATATCATTTGGCTTAATTATTGAGTGGAATATTTAAAAAATAAAAAATTTGTTTGGTTTCTAGAAAGGAACAACAATTCTGTTTATTTTTTTAATGCATTATAAATATCGCGTAGTTTCTATTTAATTTTTTGAGCTATTTGGATATTGTATAAATGATGTTTCTGTGGTTTGGCAATGTCATAAATATTTTTAAATACATGGTGATTTTGTGGCTTAGAATAGTTATGGACATGCAATAAAGGCAATAAATTTTCCTTTCCTTTAGAATGGTAGATGTGCATTACCATTTTCATCACTTTTATAAAATTTAAATTTAATCGGGTGGGCAATTATTAGATTTGTCAATGTGTTTTGAAAATAAACAGATATGGGTATGAACTAGACAATGTGTTATGATAGTAAACAATGGTGGGTAAAGTTACTATTTGGTATCGATTAAATATTTGATGAAGTCTAGGTTGCTATAAACTCTTTAATAACCTAAATGAAATATACTTCAACAAAAGAATCTAGGTTGTGAGTAAGCAACTAAATTAACTAAATATTATTGTTAGACAATTATATTGTCACTAAATATGATGGGCAGACAATCATGTTTTCAACCTTAACGGATGTTGTGGGAAGAAAAGCATATTTTTAGGGCATGTCAGATACCTACCAGGAAGGGGTAGGATGGGAAAAGATGATATAGGCATTTTTCCTACGTAAACCCTGATAGTATGAAGTGGTGGTCTCTATGCTTGAGATGGCTAGGAAAATCCATTAGCATAATGGTATGGGACGTTATGCTAATAGTCAATAAAAGATATCGGGTAAATGCCAAGCAGTGGCAAAACCCTAGAAAACTCTAGGTTTGGTGGATGCTCGTCTAGCTCTAGCATTCTTGCGCTAGCATCTGTATGATAAGAATTCACGATGGAATGTGGGTAAATATGTGCTCAAAATCTAGGTGAAATGAGCCCTAGAAGTAAAACCCCTGCTCAAACTTGGATTCTCAGGACGTGAAAGAGAATTTCTTAAAAGTAAATATACAAAGAGATTTGGTCAATTTCGATCTCATGAGTTTTTCGACTGTAGTGAAATGGATGTCATGAATATTTAGCATGCTCGTACTATAGCAAATGATAAGTTTGGTTAAAAAAATTTCTCTCACCAACACAACCAAATGGGTAGATTTGGGTTGTTATAGTTGGTATCAGAGCTTCTGGTTATGAACCCATAATAAGACTTTGTAATTTGCTAAAAATATTCAAACCAAATTTAATGAAGCTCCTTTTGAATAGGCAATGTCATCAGGATTAAAGGTTAGTTCCTCAAAAATACCTACAATATTACAATGGGAAGGGTTGGCCGAAAATCCTAAGCGGGTCCTTAGAAGAGTCATGAGGATAAGAGCTACAGAGGAATTTGTAGAACCTCCTCGGGTGGTTAGGAGATAGAAAGAGCTAGCTCAAAAATAGGACAAAATGGGTCGTATGATGCAACTAATGTAGGAACAAATGAGCCAACAAAAGGAGAAAATCAAATAATAGAGAGTTCAAATGGTTGAGCATATGGCTCAACAAAAGACTCAAATGTTAGAGCACATGGAGAAACATAAATCTCAAATGACTTAGTAGTAGGAAATTATTTCCCAACAATATAAAATAATAGAAAATTTATCCAATGGAAAGGAACCAATTATAGTTGAGGAAGAAACACCTATTGACCCTAGAAGGATAAAAGTAGGTATTAAATTAGATAAAGATATATAGAGAATGGATATAGCCAAATTTTACGGTAAGGGTGATGGAGAGGAAGTAGAGAGATGGCTCAATAGTGTAGAAGCCTATTTTGCTATTAGAACTCTCTCCTTGAATTCAATAACTTCATGGGCAATTTTTTGCTTAACTGGAGTAGCTGTGGACTGGTGGGTACCTATAAAAAATCCACAATGTAGAGGTAGCATATGTGCATTGGGAAAATTTTGTAAAGGTATTTAAGGATAGGTTCGTAATACCACAATTTTACCTAGAAATGACTACAAACTTATTATGGTTGACTCAAGGAAATATGATCGTTATCGAATATTATAAGTGATTTGTGCAATTACTGAAATATATACCTGAGTATGAGCAAATAACTAAGATTAAGGTTCAAAAAAAAATTTTGGGACTCCACCCAAAGATTGGTTACTTGATTCTCATGCTAAAACCTACGACTCTTACCACTTCCTATGACCTGGCTTGGGAAGAAGAGGATAATTATAAAGCCAATAAATCCTATTATCAAAAATCCTTTGATAGAGAAGAATTGTAGAAAAATAAAAATGTAGGCACAGATAAGAACTGGAGTAAAAAGGGCCAAAATAAAAATATAAACAAGTTTGAAAAAAATAAGAATAAGTACCAAGGAAACAAATGATCATAGAACAACCGAGATAGCCAAGACAGAAGAAATTTTAGGAATAGGTATGATCAAAAAACTATTGCACCAGGGATGGATGCTCAAGAAAGAAATGATATAAATAAGAGAGAAAGGGCACCTCAGAATGGATTTTGGATTTGCTAGGAACCCCATTATGCTGATAAGTGCCATTTGAAAGCTGATAAGAGAAAAGAACTTGTAGAACTAGCTCACAAGATTTATGCTGCAATAGGTAACTCCAAAATTAATGGATAAACTACACCTTTCTTGTTGAATGGTAAAATTTACAATAGATATGTAATAATTTTGATTAATTCTGGAGCTACAGATAGTTTCATTTCTTTAAACATTATGAGAAACATACCATAAAAACCTGGCTTCATGGCTAATGAGTGGAAGGTTGAGTATGGGTTTGGGCAAACCTATACTATTAATCAATATTTATTTGACCCTCAGATAGAATTACCCCAAGGTAAAACAAGCTAGTATTTATATGTAGCTCCATTACATGCCTTCGATATAATCTTGGGAATTGATTGGCTCAAAGCACATAAGGTATTATTGAATTTTGAAGAAAGGTGGATGGATTTCACTAATGATGCCAAGAAAATAATTCAAATTTATTGCAGATGAGAATCAGTGGAGCCACACCTTCTAACAACCATGCAAGTTAAAAGAGCTATAAGGAAGGCTAGCAGAGTTTTTGTAGTCAAACTTAATAAGAAAGAAGAAACTAAATCTAGGGAAAGTATTTTTCAAAATAATCTGGTATTAAATGATTTTTGGGATGTTTTCCCTAAGGATTTTTCGGTTCTTCCACCCCAAATAGAATTTTATCTCTCCATAGAACTTATTCCATGAGCAAATCCCATAGCCCGAGCACCCTATAGGATGACTATAATAGAGTTGCAAGAACTCAAGACTCAACTTCAAGATCTATTAGATAAAGGACATATTAAACCTAGCATCTCTTTGTGGGGTGCACTGGTTCTTTTTTTTAAGAAGAAGGATGGTACTCTAAGGCTTTGTATTGATTACAAAATGTTAAATAAGGTGACCATTAAGAATAAATACTCACTACCCAGAATAGATTACTTGTTTTATCAACTGAAAGGAGCTACGATATTCTCAAAAATTGATCTTAGCTCTAGGTATCATTAGTTAAGAATTTGAGAAGAAGATACTCATAAAAATGCTTTCCAAAATAGGTATGGTCACTATGATTTCATAGTACTACCCTTTGGTTTAACTAATACCCTAATGACTTTTATGAACCTTATGAATAGTGTATTTTGGGAACAGTTAGATCAATTCGTATTAATATTTGTAGATGATATACTGATCTACTCCAAAAATAAAGAGGAACATGATCGACACATGAGAATTATTCTTAAAATACTTAGAAATAACTAGTTGTATGGAAATTTATCCAAGTGTGAGTTTTATACTCCCCGAGTATAGTATCTGGGACATGTGATTTCAGCTGAAGGGGTGTTTGTGGATCCAAAGAAAATAGAAGCCATCATTGACTGGCCTACTCCAAAAAATGTATCTGAAGTACAAATTTCTATGGGAATGGCTAGGTATTACTAGTATTTATCAATAAATTTTCTAAGGTGTCCTATCCGATAACCAACCTGCAAAAGAAAGGAAAATATTTTAAATGGACTAAACATTGTGACGAGGATTTCAGAAAACTCAAGGAAAAATTAACAATGGCACCAATTCTTAATATAACAGATCCTAAAATTCCATTTATTGTTTGTACTTATGCCTCCATAGAAGGAATAGGTGGAGTTATCATGCAAGAAGAGGGTGTAATAGCTTATGAGTCTCGAAGGCTTAAGAAACATGAGTTGAACTACGCCACATATGATCTAAAATTAGCAGCAGTGGTGCATGCTCTTAAAATGTGGTGTCACTAACTTCTTGGTAAACCTTTTGAGCTTCAAACTAACCATCAAAGCTTGAGGTACATCTTCACTCAACCAATGCTCAATGCTAGGCAAAAATGTTGGATGAACTTTTTGGCAGAATATTATTTTAGCATTGAGTATATAAAAGGAAAAGAAAATAAGTTAGCAGATGCTTTGAGTATGAGAAGACATATCACTGCTATAACTCAATATCAATTTGATATAATTGAACAAATAATATATCTTCAATTCTAGGATGGGTTTTCTCAAAAATGTAGGGATTTGATATGGCAAGGCTTTGAAAAAGCAAAAGAATTTGAAATCCGAGAGGATACATTATATTTCAGAAACAGTATGGTAGCACCAAATGACCAAAACCTAAGAAATATGATGTTACAGTAGGCACGTTGTGCTCCATATTCTGCTCATATGGGCTATGTTAAGATGCATGAAAATATGATAAAATATTATTATTGGTTGGGTATGAAGAAATACATCATTGAATATGTGGTTAGATGTTTAGAATGTCAAAAGGTGAAAGTAGAACATATGCATCCCTTAGGACGCTTGTTCTAACATGAAATTCCAATATATAAATGGCAAGTGGTATCTATGGATATTATAGTCGGTTTGCCTAAAAATCGCTTTCATCATGATGTCATTCTGGTAGTAGTGCATAAATTGGCTAAGGTGGCTCATTTTCTACTCTAAAACATAAAGGACGAAGAACCTGTTGTGGCTCACAAGTTTGCCAAGGAAGTGGTATGGCTACATGGTTTTTCTGAAAAAAGTATATCATATAGGGATTCTCGGTTCACATCTGAGTTTTGGCAGGCGTTGCATCATGCATGGGGAAAAAACTCAATATTAGTACCACTTACCATACTAAAATAGATGGGAAATCTAAAAGGGTAAATCAAGTCTTAGAGGATATGCTTCGAATGTATTGCATGGATAATAAAAAAAAATGGAAATACTGACTTTTTTTGATAGAATTTACTTATAACAATGGATACCATGCTTCATTGGATATGGCTCATTTTGAGGCACTATATGGGAGAAGTTGTAAAACACCCTTATCATGGAGTAATCCAGAGGATCGGGTGATGATTGGGCCTGATATGGTAAATAAAATGGAGGAACAACTCAAGGAGATATGACAAAGGCTTAAAGAAGCTTCAAATCTATAAAAGAGCTATGCAAACCTTAAGAGAACACCAAGGGAATTCACTATGGGAGACAGAGTATTCCTCAGGGTCAAACCAACTAAAATATCTATCAAATACTCTAAAATTAGTCCAATATTTGTAGGACCTTTTGCTATCATTGAAAAAATCAGTCCAGTGGCCTATAAACTAGCCTTGCCTCCCAAACTATCAAAAATCCATGATACTTTACATGTGTTCCTCCTCAAGAAATATGTATCTGATCCTTCTCATGTTTGTAATGTTGAACATTTCCATATGACCGATCCCCTGCACACTGAGGTGCGACCAGTTAAGGTTCTTGGGTACAAGACAAAACAACTAAGAAAAAGGAATATTGAACAATGTAAGTTCCAATGGGACCAATATTTTGAGAACAATGCCACATTGGAAGATGTGGCTATTATGAAAAGACAGTTTCAATTTTTATTAGAACTATGATATGATAATATTTTTGTATCAAAAATTAAAATATTTTGATGTGTAAGGATGTTCGATAAAATCTCTTTTTTTGATATGCTATTACAATTACTATGATTGCAATTAATTACAATGGTATATTCACCTATGTGATGCAGGAGCATCCGAGAGCAGCAAAGCAATTGAGCAGCAACCAAACTTTTGTGTTATTTCTTTCTAAGTGTTGCAAATGTATTTTTTTCTAAGTGTTGTAAATGTCGTGAAATCGCGACATCGCAGAAGAAACAAAGGTGCAAAGGACCAAAGGCCATGAAATCGTGACATGTCACGATTTCGTGACATGTCGCAAAATCACGGCCTAAGCAGCGGAGCAAAGACGCGGAGCAACAAAGGTCACGAAATCGTGACATGTCACGATTTCGTGACATGTCACGAAATCGCGGCCTAAGTAGCGGAACAAAGGCATGGGGCAACAAAGGTCATGAAATTGTGACCTAAGCAGCAGAACAAAGGTGCGGAGCAACAAAGGTCGTGAAATCGTGACATGTCACGATTTCGTGACATGTCGCAAAATCGCGGCCTAAGCAGTGGAACAAAGGCACGAAGCAACAAAGGTCGCAAAATCATGACCTAAGCAGGGAAACAAAGGCGTGGAGGAGCAATGGTCACGAAATCACGACATGTCACGATTTCACGACCGAAACGGGAGAACAGAGGCCGATAGGAAAAACAACGTGATATCGCGACATGTCGTGATATCATGGCCAAAACGGAGAGAGAAGGTGCAAAAATAAAATGGTCACAATATCGTGACATGTCGTGATATCACGACCAAACAGAAAGACACACACTTCCAGCTTTCATAAAGACGTCCCTTCATGCGCGACAAGTTAGAGGCAGTGAAGCAGCAGTTCCAAAGGAGGATTTCAATGGGCATGTTGGCCACTCGTGCAGGATATCTGGAAGATGCATTTAAAGCAACTAATAGCAAGCAGTAGATCGAGAAGTAGATTCCATTGGATATGGCAGCCAGTCGCGCACCTCACCAAGAGTCTCATGAATGCAACTTTCCAGAATTGTTCCAAGTGGAAATTGTAGATCGTGGGAAGTGGGAAAGCACAGAGGATCGGGACCTTAATAAAAACCCATGGATTGTAATGAGAGGGGGTTGGAAAATGGTAGTTTGGCTGTATATTCTTGTAAATTCTTCCAAAGTATTGAATACAAAATCTTGGGCTCTTATTTTCTAGTTTTTCTATATTAAGCAAGATCTATTCTCCACCAACTAGTATCAGAGCCAATAGTTCCTGAGTGTGTAGCATATCGTCGAAGGAGAGGCAGTTACACCAGGATCTATGGAAGGGCTTAGAATCGGGTGAGCAGAATGCCTCCAAGGAGAAATCCTGTTGGTTGGAGAGGCATGGCAGCAGCAAAAGATGTTCGAGCTTTGCAGCGACAAATGCAAGCTCTGTAAGAAGAAATGTGCAGAAGATTAGAGCCAAGAAGAGACGAAGGTAGTGAAGAGGAAGATGATGAAGAAGAAGACCAACCTGAGGAAAAATAAGAAGCAGTAGATCCTGCTCAGGCCAGACTGTACAAAGCCATATCCCAGATTGGGAAGAGGCCGAAGATGGAGGTTTCTACATATTCTGGGAACCTTGAGCCAGAGGAATTGATCGACTAGATCAATAATCTGGAAGAGTACTTTGAGTACGAAGAGGTTGAGGACCCTGATAGGGTCAGATTCACAAAGACCAAACTGAAATGTCATGCTAGCATTTGGTGGAAGGGAGTTCAGTTGGAGTGAAATAAAAGAGAAAAAGAAAGAATAACTAAGTGGGAATGGATGGCAAAAAATATAAAGAGGCAGTTCATCCTCGATGATTATGAGTTAGACTTGCTGAAGAAAATGCAAGGATTGAGGCAATCAAGCAAGTCTGTGAAAGAATACACAGAAGAATTTCATAAAATAATTATTAGAACAGGCCACTCAAAGGCCAACAAGGAGAAGGTAGCCCATTACATTAATGGGTTACGAGCAAGCATTCAGGAAGAACTAAGTGTAGTCCAAATGACCACCATAGAGGACACTTACCAATTTGCTTTAAAGGTTGAAGAGAAGCTCAATAGGAGGTTTGAAAACAAGCAAAGAGGCAGAGGTCATGGCGGAAGGACCGATGGAAGTAATAGTGGAAGAAGAAATGAAGAATCTCAAAAAAATGGAGAAAGTAGCAGCAATCAAGAACAAAGGAGAGAAAATACAGACCGCCCTCGTAATCAGAATAATGGTTACAGAGGGGGAAGAGGCCGGGCTAGACGTGGACAAGGAAGAGGAAGGTTTCGAGGGACTTGCTTCTAGTGTGGTGAAGAGGGACATCACCAATATGAGTGCCCACAACAACGAGAAAGAAATAATCGAAGGCCGGAAGGAAATTCCAGAGTAGCAGTCATGGATGAAGATGCTGGGTCTGAGCATTCTGAAGAATCTAAAAGAGGAGAAGTAATGATTGCAAGGAGAGTCCTACTGAATGAAGAGGGAGCTACAGATCAAAGTAAAAGCTTATTATGCATAAGGTGTAAATGCACGGGTAAGATTTGCAACATTATCATTGACAATGGTAGCACAGATAACCTAGTTTCAGAGGGAATGGTTACAAAGCTACAACTGGAGAAAAAGAAACACCCGCATCCATATCGGATTGCATGGTTGTAAAAATACCATAAGGTTTTGGTCAATGAACAGTGCTTAGTAAAGTTCAGTATTTGGAATTACTGTGATGAGGCTTTGTGTGACATTCTGCCCATGGATGCGTGTCATTTACTGTTGGGAAGGCCATGACAGTTTGACAAGAGTGTAGTTCATGATGGCCATGCCAACACCTATTCCATGACAAAGAATGGAATGCATCATAATATGAATCCCCTGAAGGAGGTGGAAGAAAAGGTATGTGGCAGTGCAAGAATTTGCTTGGTTGATGAAAGAAAATTTTTAGATGATTTAAAGCATGAACATATGTGTTATGCATTAATTCCTAGAGTCAGGAATACAGAATGCAAAGATGCCCCAGCAGAAGTCCAAGGTCTGTTGAGGGAATTTCCAGATATCATATCTGATAATGTGCTTGAGGGTTTACCCCTATTAAGAAAAATCAGTCACCATATTGATTTGGTGCCAGGGTCAAGCTTGCCCAATAAAGCTGCACATACAATGACACCTGTAGAAACTGAAGAACTAAATAGGCAGGTCCAGGAGTTGCTGGAGAAAGGATTGATTAGAGAGAGTCTTAGCTCATGTGCAGTACCTACAGTACTAACACCCAAGAAGGATGGAGAGTGGAGAATATGCACAGACTCTTGAGCCATCAATAAGATAACAATAAAATACAAATTTCCATTGCCAAGGATGGATGACATAATGGACTGTTTGAGTGGAGCCAAGTACTTCACCAAAATTGACCTCAAGAGTGGTTACCACCAGATCCGTTTTAGGGAAGGAGATGAGTGGAAGACAACCTTCAAGACAAGATAGGGCTTGTATGAGTGGTTGGTCATGCCATTTGGGTTGTCCAATGCACCAAGTACCTTCATGCGGCTGATGAATGAGGTACTGAAGGAGTTTCTGGGAAAGTTTGTCATTGTTTATTTAGATGATATATTAATATTCGAGTAGAACCCTAGAGGAACGCTCGATGCACATCGGGAGGGTTTTTGAAAAGCTATGGGAGGAGCAGTTATTAATAAATCTGAAAAAGTGTAATTTTGTCAAGAAAGAGTTAGTATACTTGGGATTTGTAATCTCAGCAGAAGGTCTGAAAATGGACCCAGAGAAGGTGAGGGCTATCATAGAATGGCCTACCCCAAGAAGCACAATAGAGGTAAGATCATTTCATGGTCTAGCCAGCTTTTATAGGAAGTTTATAAGAAACTTTAGCAGCATTTGTGCACCCCTCATAGAAACAATGAGAGGGGATAAGAAAGAGTTCAAGTGGACCTTAGGGGCTGAAAGGAGATTTGATGCATTAAAGAAAAAGGTCACAGAACAGCCTATTTTGGCACTTCCAGACTTTAACAAAGTATTCTAGGTCGACTGTGATGCCAGTGGCAGTGCAATAGGGGCTGTACTGAGCCAAGAAGGCAAACCTATAGCTTATTTCAGTGAAAAGCTCAATGATGCTCGAAAAAAGTATTTAGTTTATGACCAAGAATTTTATGCTATAGTTTAGGCTCTGAAGAAGTGGAGGCATTATTTTTTGCCAAAAGAGTTTGTTATATTTATTGATCATCAGGCATTGCAGTACATCAACAGCCAGACAAAATTGAATCAGTGGCACATGAAGTGGGTAGAGTTTCTCCAAAGCTATACCTTTGTGTTAAAGAACAGGAGCAAGAAATCAAACAGAGTTGCAGATGCTTTAAGTAGAAGGCAGAATCTATTGATTGAAATGACAGTGGAAGTAGTAGGATTCGAAGAACTAAAGGGTCTAAGATCCTGATTTTGCAGCAGCTTGGACGGCTTGCTTGGCACCTGTTACTGTGGACAGGAAAAAATGGTTAGATTTCCTAATCCAAGATGGAATGCTATTCAAGGGAAGTAAATTATGCATTCCAATGAGTTCCATGCAGGAGAACTTAATCAAGGAAAAGCACAGCGGAGGACTGGCTGGGCATTTTGGTCGGGATAAGACCATTGCCCTGGTGAATGAAAATTACTACTGGCCGCAACTTCAGCAAGATGTGAGAAAGTTTGTGCAAAGTTGCAGAATATGCCAGATGGCAAAAGGCGAAGGCAAAACACAAGATTATACCAGTCGTTACCTATACCTGAGAGGCCATGGGAGGACATAAGCATGCATTTTATTCTTGGATTGCCGAGAACAAAGAGGGGAAATGACTTTGTATTTGTGGTGGTTGACCGACTCTCCAAAATGGCACATTTTATTCCCTGCCAGAAGACAAGTGATGCAGTTCACATTGCGAGGTTATTTTTCAAGGAAGTGGTACGACTTCACGGTCTACCAAGAACCATAGTTTTTGACAGAGATACAAAGTTTGTTGGGTATTTCTAGAGAACATTGTGGAAGAAGCTGAAGACATATTTGAAGTTCAGTTTTGCATACCACCCACAAACTGATGGACAGACAGAGGTGGTAAATAGAAGTCTGGGTAATTTATTAAGATGCTTAATAGTAGATAAACCCAAGGGATGGGATTTAGTTTTGTCGCAGGCAAAATTTGCATACAACAATTCTGTCAATAAGAGTACAAACAAATATCCATTCCAAATCATATATGGAAATAGTCCAAGAAATGTTTCTAAGCTAAGAAAATTAGATAAAGGAGAAAAGTGCAGTGCAGAGGCTGAGGAATTCACGAAACATATGAGAAGCCTGCATGAAGAAGGAAGGAAACAAATTGCAAAGATGAATACTCAGTATAAAGCAAGAGCAGAACAAAAGTGGCGGTTCAAAGAATTCAAAGTGGGAGATGAAGTCATGTTCCATCTCAGAAAGGAAATATTTCTAGCCAAAACTTACAACAAGTTGAAGATGAAGAATTTTGGGCCATGCAAAATACTGGAAAAACGAGATTCAGGCAATGCATATGAAGTGGAATTGCCAAGTGGGCTTGACATTTCACCCATTTTTAACATATCAGATTTAGTGGAATACTATGAAGGAGATAGTACAGAGGCACCAAGCACAGAATTATGGAGCATTCCAGCGTCTAGCCCAACCAAAGACGAGATCGAGGAAATATTAGATACTCGTGAAGGCAGAAGCACAAGGAACAAACAATATTCATAGTATTTGATCAAGTGGAGGGGCAGACCTATAGAAGATGCAACTTGGTTGTCAAAAATAGAGGTTGACCACCTGGGTCTTCCTCCCAAAGATCAGAAGTGAGGATCACTTCTCGATCCACCTCGGGTGTCTGATGCAGGAGCATCTAAGGGCAGCAA
Source organism: Wollemia nobilis (assembly GCA_028583015.1). Taxonomy (NCBI): domain Eukaryota; kingdom Viridiplantae; phylum Streptophyta; class Pinopsida; order Araucariales; family Araucariaceae; genus Wollemia; species Wollemia nobilis. The sequence continues at coordinate 8,748,598 of JAQPPZ010002937.1, read as the reverse complement.
AGCAATTGAGCATCAACCAAAATTTTGTGTTATTTCTTTCTAAGTGTTGCAAATGTATTTTTTTCTAAGTGTTGTAAATGTCGCAAAATCATGACATCGCAGAAGAAACAAAGGTGCAAACGACCAAAGGCCACAAAATCACGACATGTCACAATTTCGTGACATGTCACGAAATCGTGGCCTAAGCAGCAGAGCAAAGAAATGGAGCAACAAAGGTCGTGAAATCGTGACATGTCATGATTTTGTGACATGTCACAAAATCATGGCCTAAGCAGCAAAACAAAGGCGCGAGGCAACAAAGGTCACGAAATCGTGGCCTAATCAACGGAACAAAGGCGCAGAGCAACAAAGGTCACGAAATCGTGACATGTGATTTCGTGACATGTTGCGAAATCATGGCCTAAGCAATGGAACAAACGCATAGAGCAACAAAGGTCATGAAATTGTGACATGTCACGATTTCATGACATGTCGTGAAATCACGGCCTAAGTAGGGAAACAAAGGTGCGGAGGAGCAATGGTCACGAAATCGTGACATGTCACGATTTGATCGGAATGGGAGAATAGAGGTCGATAGGAAAAATAATGCGATATCGTGACATGTCGCAATATCGCGGCCAAAACGGAGAGAGAAGGTGCAGAAAGAAAATTGTTGTGATATCGTGACATGTCGCGATATCGCGACCAAATAGAAAGACATGCACTTCCAACTTTCATAAAGACGTCCCTTCATGCGCCGTAAGTTAGAGGTAGTGAAGCAATAGTTCCAAAGGAGGATTTCAACGGGCATGTTGGCCACTCACGCAGGATATCTGAAAGACGCATTTAAAGCAACTAACAACAAGCAGTAGATCAAGAAGTAGATTCCGTTGGATATGGCAGCCAGTCGTGCACCTCACCAAGAGTCTCATCAATGCAACTTTCCAAAATTGTTCCAAGTGGCAATTGTAGATCGTGGGAAGTGGGAAAGCACAGAGGATCGGGACCTCAATAAAAACCCATGGATTGTAATGAGAGGGGGTTGGCAAACGGCAGTTTGGCTGTATATTCTTGTAAATTCTTCCAAACTATTGAATACAAAATCTTGGGCTCTTGTTTTTTGGTATTTTTGTATTAAGCAAGATCTGTTCTCCACCACTATGTGATTCTCCAATTTACACTATAAACATAAGGACTATGTTTAATCTTAGAGGGGGAGTATGTAACAATCCTTCAAAATCTAGTCTTTATTTTACCTATTCTATTTGTATGAATGAGATACTGCTAATTCATTTGTGGATGCAGGAACATGTGCCTTCATTGGCAGGAGAAATTCTAAATAAGATGGATGTTCTCTCCAGTTGATAGTCAAGGAAAGGTTAGGCAAGGGAAAGGATGAACGATGGGGTATTTACCTAAATTAGGGATCAAATAATCCCTACTAGTGATATATCCTCTAGCGGTCCATGTAGATGCATTTCATGTAGCCATATTCTTAGGTTGTTTTATGTGCCTTGTTGAAAAATCTTAGGAAAACATATTTAAATATATAAAAATGTATCCATAAAAAAATATAAATAATAGTAATAAAATAAATAATAATAATAATAAATATAAGGCAATGATATTAATAAGTATGTAGAAATAAAGTAAAATAAAATAATATTATAGCTAAATATATAATAATAAAGAATAAATAATAAAAACAGATTTGCAAAAGACAAAATACATGTATGTGAATATGAATTATGATAATTAAATAATAATTTTATGAGTAATAAATTTTATTAAATGGTTAAGAAATTAAAATTAATATAAAGGGATGAGTCGGCTCACCACATGGCATGCATGGAAACGGAAAATTCCACACATAAGTCTATAGGTGTATAGCATGTGGATAGCTTCTTCTACCTTAAATTAATATGGGGGAAAAGAGGAAATGATCTTCATGAATTGTAGGTGGAGTTACTCTGGAAGGCTTGGAAAATTTGAAGGATTACCAATGAAGGCATAGGAAGCATTACACTTAAGGTCGGTTCTTCTGAAACTGATGTTTTAATGAAGAAATGTAATACGAAAATGTGATGTGATGTCTATGAAGATATGCTTGATATTTATGATATGAAATTTGGGCTAGAAATTATTTTTTCTCCTTTTAATTTCTTTAAAAAAAATCTAAGAATCAGATTCTCCAACATTATCTGTTGATATTGTATGAGGTAATTCTTCGGTGAAATATATTGCATAAGGAATTAGGTATAAATTATTGGTTGCATTTAGAGAGTAGTTGAATTTCATTGGCTAGAGGTTGTTCTGACCCTTGAGAACCCTGACTATCACTGAGATGTAATTTGAGGAACTACGTTGTCTAGCTTCATGTGAGACTAAGCTTGCACAATCAAAGACAGATGTCAGTCGTCATACTTTACTATTCTAAACCTCTCACTAGTTTATAAGGAAGCATTGTGTCTTTCCAAATAAAGTAGCCTTGACGTGGAAGGAATCAAATTTATTATCAGTTATTCAAAACTTGTAATAATTTTATATATGTCGTGGAGATTTGTATATTAGAATAAATAATAAAATGTGTATGTGACTTTGTTTGCATGTTGTTGATATTAATTGGAGGAATTATAATCTCATGGTGTTATATGAGAGATGTTTAGACAAGCATGACTTAATATTTACGATTAGTTTGAAATGAGTGTTATTTTTGTTTAAAAACCATGAAATCATGTACCTTTCATTTTGGAAGTTGAAGAGTTAGGACGAACCTTTGATAAAAAAACCGAGGGGGGAATATTGGTCTTATCTTGAGAAGCTAGGATAGTCGTAGTGAAACTATTCTCCATTTTTTAGAGGAATGTGTTAAGAAAAACATAGAATATCAGTGGGCAAAGTAGTATTAACTTTTCCATTCAAATAGTCCTTTAAAAGCGTGTAGCACCCATGGGAAAGCATTCACTAAACCCAAAGTTGTGGACGTGCATATATTGTATATAAGCCAACTGTCGCTACCACATTGATACATTTTGGGTTTTCAAAAATGTAGGACGTAATTAGAAAAGCATCAAGGTACACTTAACCCATCAATTAACATAGTGAGTGATGAACGAATGGTTATCCGAGTAAGAGGAATCCATGGGTATACCCTTGAATAGCCTCAATAGATATAAAATTGCAGAGAGCATATATTTTATTTATACTTCCATCTATAATATCAAACTCATTGGGTTGAATTTTAGACTTGTCCTCAAGACGTGTTTTCTACCCTCTTTGGATTTATATATCAAATGGAAATTATAGTATATCATTTGGCTTAATTATTGAGTGGAATATTTAAAACATAAAAAAATTATTTGGTTTCTAGAAAGGAACAACAATTTTGTTTATTTTTTGAATGCATTACAAATGTCGCGTAGTTTCTATTTAATTTTCTGAGCTATTTGGATATTGTATAAATGATGTTTATGTGGTTTGGCAATGTCATAAATATTTTTAAAAAAATTGTGCTTTTTGTGGTTTAGAATAATTATGGGCATGCAATAAAGGCAATAAATTTTACTTTCCTTTAGAATGGTAGACGTGCATTACCATTTTCATCACTTTTATAAAAGAAAAATAAAATTGGGTGGGCAATTATTGGATTTGTCAATGTGTTTTGAAAGTAAACAGATATCGGTATGAACTATATAATGTGTTATGATAGTAAATAATGGCGGGTAAAGTTACAATTTGGTATGGATTAAATATCTGATAAAGTATAGGTTGCTATAAACTCTTTAGTAAAACCCAAATGAAAAATACTTCAACAAAAGAATTGAGTTTATGAGTAGACAACCAATTTAACTAAATATTATGGGCAGACAATAATGTTGTCACTAAATATTGTGGGCAGACAATCGTGTTTTCAACCTTAATGGATGTTGTGGGAAGACAAGCATATTTTGAGGGCATGCCAAATACCTACCAGGAAGGGGTAGGATGGGAAAAGATGATATGGGTATTTTTTCTAGGCAAACCCTGATAGTATGGAGTGGTGGTCTCTGTGTTTGAGATGGTTGGGAAAAGCCATTACCATAACGGTATGGGATGTTATGCTAATAGTCAAGACAATACTCTGAGTAAATTCTAGGTAGTGGCAAAACCCTAGACAGCTCCAGGTTTGGTGGATGCTCGTCTAGGTCTAGCATGCTTGCACTAGCATCCATATGAAAATAAGTCATGACGAAATGTGGAGAAATACATGCTCAACATCTAGGTGAAATTGGCCCTAGAGGGAAAACCCCTGCTCAAACTTTTATTCTCAGTATGAGAAAGAGAAGTTCTTAAAAGCAAATATACACCAAGATTTGACCAATATTGATCTCATGAGTTTTTCGACTGCAACAAAATGGATCTCATAAATATTTAGCATTCTCGTACTAAAGCAAATGATAAGTTTGGTTGAAAAAATTTCTCTATGTGCCAAGACAACCAAGTGGGTATATTTGGGTTGTTACATGTTCTTCCTAGTCAAGTAGGGAAGCTCGTTTTAAGGAGAAAGGTTTCCCTTAGTGTTAGACTTTTTAATTTAAAATAAATATGTTTATGATTCATTTTGTAAAATGAGGGTATGGGACCTTGCTTTATGAAATGGAAAGGTTTTTATGGAAAATAAATATGTTTATGATTCATTTTGTAAAATGAGGGTATGGGACCTTGCTTTATGAAATGGAAAGGTTTTTATGGAAAATAAATATGTTTATGATTCATTTTGTAAAATGAGGGTATGGGACCTTGCTTTATGAAATGGAAAGGTTTTTATGAAAATAAATATGTTTATGATTCATTTTGTAAAATGAGGGTATGGGACCTTGCTTTATGAAATGGAAAGGTTTTTATGGAAAATAAATATGATTATGATTCATCTTGTAAAATGAGGGTATGGGACCTTACTTTATGAAATGATAAGAAATGTTTGTGGTAAAATTAAAGTGGTTTGCTTTAATTAAATAAGATGAAATAACCCAATTCATTAAATAGTTAAGGGTATGGGACTTTAATTTTTAAGTTAGGGTTGGATCATTTATTTTAAATAAAGCATAAGGTGGAATGCATGGTATAATGACTTTCATAAGTAGATGATGGCGATCATATAAATGGAATATCTATAATAATAACAATGCATTAGAAATTTTAATTGTTTGGATTAATTTTACAGTTGTAATTTGGCAAAAAATAAAATAAATGCATTTAGAAGCATATCTATCTGTATCCATGAGTGTCATGATCCCCTAATATCCTCACTTGATCGATGGAAGAGCAAGAGGACCAAATTCATGAGATGGAATACTTCGCAAGTTTGCTCTCTACCTTACTTCTTGCTTGATTATGCAGTAGATTAGATTTGTGGGGAGATTTCTCCAATGGATTAAATGTAAAGTAATTATTGAGAGTATGGGGTTTACCATATTTGCCTATGTATTAAATGAACATTGTTGATTATTGTATTTTGATAACCTTTTTTATTGCAATGTTATTTAATTTTTTATCACATGTTTCCCTTTAATGAATGTTTTATGTTTGATTAATTTCACATATTTTGTTAGATTTAGTATCTAGATTTATCCTTTGTATTCTTATGAGATTTTAAAAATATAATAATAAAATGGTGTAAGTTCTAGGTGAACTTAGAGGATGACCTAAGGGCTTAATACCCCCTTAGGGATATTGGTTATCTAGGTTTAGAAGTTTGTACCAAGATTTAAGATAGCTTTTTAGAGGATGAGATTGATAGCTTAACTCACAATGCACGTAGCATACCCACACATAATGGTTTGTGTGAAGTATGGAGATGTGTGTATACCTTCCAAAGATCTAGGGTAGTAAGTCTAGATCATCAAGAATGATGATATGGATGGACTTATGTGCATGACATGAGATAGGCCTACATAGAAGGAACTTGAATAAGGGAAATATCGTGTGGTATAGTTCTTGAGAAACTTAAGGGATGTCAAACATTAAGTTGGTCTAAGGTTGGATAGGGATTTATGAATCCTTCTCCTTGATCAAAAAATATATATAAAGATTTTTTCTTTTTGTTTGTGTGTTTTCTTGTTTTCCTATTTTGAGGGCTATTACCTTGTGTGCTTTTTAATTAAATTGAATATAAATCTTCAACGGTAACATGCCCTTTCTATTGATTTTTTTGGGTGGCATATTTTTTTATTTCTTATATTGAGGTTTTAGACCTAATCTCCTTGTGAGGTGGCATTGTACTGATAGTATTTGGTATCATGGTTGTCATGTTCACATGTATGCCAATACCTCTTTTGATACTAAGGTTTATAATGTGATGATGCGGAAGAAATACCTTTATTAAAAATATACTTTTGTCTTTTTTTCCTAGATTTATAACTTATAAATTTATCGATTATGAGTGTATTTTTTGACAACTAGTTCTTTAATTTTTTTGGTTTTTTCTTCTTATTGTAACATACTGACCAACTCATCAAATGAAACTTCCTTTTTGAAGACCTGTAAGGAGGTAATAAACATGGAAAATAAATTTGGTAAAGCTCAAACTATGATGGGAACTAAGAGTTTATCATCCACTTTTTCACCCATAGCATTCATTTTTTCCTTTAGGTTTATGAATCTACAAATAAATTGCTCCATAGTGTATCAATATCTCACTCATCATGTGTGAATTTGTCATTGAAGGTTATGAATAGTGGATTAATTATTTCTTTCATAAATTATCATAAGAGCATCCCTTGCTTGAACGTAATTTTTTCAAAACAAGTATATGGCTAAATCTTATCAGTTGTATCAAGGGTGATTAGCATTAGTGCTTGCATATCTACTTCATCATACTTCTTTCCTTGGTACATACCTTAAGGTTTCATTTGATTCCTACCATAATGTCCCATAGCTTCTCCACTATCAAAGATAGTTTTCATCTTTGTATTCCATGCTCTAAAGTTGGGTCTTTTTAAGAGTTGATAATTTGTGAGAAACACTTTTGGAGTGGTAATTATATGGTTTTTTAGTTGTAAAAATATATCCTACAAAACTTGGAAAACTTGGAAGAAATAATGGACCTTGTTTACAATCACAATTGCACAATTAGTTAAATTAAATTGCACAAGTGGCTTAATCAAGTGCATAAATTAAGTCCCATTTTAAAATAAACCACTTTTATAATAAAGTACTTTTAATAAAATGCTTTTCAAAATAGTAAAGTATTTTTTCTAATAATGAGCTCTACCTCTAAAAAAAATAGAAATATACTTTAATAATAGAACACTTTAAAAATAATAAAGCACCGTATTTAATTTTAAATAAGCTCTATCTATTTTCAAAAAAGAAGAGTAAATGAAAGCACCTAAAAATTATCACAACTTTACTTTTGGACGCTAATGAGAATTTAAATTGAGCAAAGTCTTATAGAGAGCATTAATTTTGATCCAAAACTATGATTTTAATATTTGTTTCAAATTTGAAGATCTAATCAATCTAGACGCATTAAAAAAATCAAATATTGGTTTGTAGCTTGTTAAAAAACTCAAAAAATCGTTAAAAGACCTTGAAAATGAGATTCAAATTTTTCGTAGTGTGATATTTGAGAGAAAGCAAATATATATCTAGCAAGGGTAATATGTGGAAACCATTAAGGAGGCTAGATATTTGGCAACCCAAGATGAGGGATCTGGTAAATATTGAGAAAAATATTTTGGAAAACCATATCCAAGGCCATAATTGCATAGGCTCTAATTATCAATGGATATCTTTCCCATGAATCAAACCTACAAGCACTCAAATTGGCATACATCAAACAAATGGAAGGGATTGCCATCAAATATTAATGAATTCCTTACCAAACCTCACACACTTAATGGTGTCTCAGACAAAGAATTATTTCTAATAAACTAGAATAGTGTCACATCGTAGGTTCAAAGCATACTCAGATTTTCTTGCTTTGATACCAGTGATAAAAAATAATTTATTCATTAAGAAAAAACCTATTTAATAAATGCTTTAGGCTTACAATATGAAAGATTTATACTCCCAATTTAGGATATTGTTACATGCAAGAAATATTAAAATAATCTTCCAACTAACTAATTCATTATCTAATAATAATGTATTAGAATATCCTAACAATTGCATCTAAAACAACCATCACTTATTTTTCAAACACCAAATACCAATCCATTTCCTAGTGACAAAAATTTCTATATGTAGATTTTGTATCATCAATTTTATATTTAATTAGAATCACTGCATCCAACCATCTCAATCTAAGTGGCTAATGTATAATAGATTTCATAATAAAAGGTTCCTTTTACATACCTCCAAATTCTCTTAGTTGACCTATATTATATTTTTGATGGATCACTCATAATCTTAAATCAAAGAGATTGTATATGCAATAAGTAATCTTGTTATTTTCAAGTACATAACATTGATAATAAAAATTATATATTTCTTCTCATTCACTCTTTCAATTCCATATTCTTTGTATATTAATTTTCTATGTGCAAGTAGGATATTAGGATTTATTACATAGTATCCCATGTGAGTATGAAGTGGTATAGCCACCCATCATAAGGACTATGCATGTTCTATAGAACAAATCTAATTGCAAGTTTGTTACAAAAAAATTAGGTATTCTATGTATTTAAATATCTACCATTTCATGATGCAAATCATCAAAGCATTGAAAATTAACTTGTAGTATCAGAGTAACAAAAGGAATTCATATTTCCTTTTGATCCTCCTCAAACTTTGACATAGAGAAGATATAAAGAGCTCTATATTCAAAATCTATTTCAAGGGTAAACAACCTTGCAAAGTATTGATTAATTTCATCCTTAATAGAAGAGGTAATCATCTTCTCCATGGAGCAATTCCATGTGAGAATCAAAATCTAAAGGTTCTTAACAATATTTGGACAAACCTAAAATGAGTGATAATCATCTTCTATGTGAAGCAAATTCTATAGAAGAATCAAAATTTAGATGTTTCCTAGATAATAACCAATTCCTATTAGTAAATATTTTGTAATTATAATTATAAAAATTCTCAAAGAATGTGAGGAACTAAAAATTTCATCAATGAGGTGAATTATCCCAAAGAACATGAGATGTTTCATCAAGTAGGAAGAAGTCATCATTAAATTGAAGAATAAATAAGGTTAAAATCCAAATAAGAGAGGTAACCATTTATATTTGAATCAAATATCTTCAATTATCACAAATTCATGAAGAAAAATACCAAACTTTATATTGCCAAGATGTTCTTTATCTTTTCCAAAGCATGTCTTTGTTTTAAAAGGAAACTAAGGGAATACAAACCTACCAATAACTAGGAAGGTTAAAATACAAAATAAAAGGAGGTATGACTCACTAGAGTAAATCTAGAATAGAGAAGAAATTAAACATTTTATCCAAAAACCATAATATAAATAAGGAACTAGAATTGACCACATGCTTCTCATGTCAAATAGAGACCTCAACCAGAAAGACTACCACATCCAACGCATGAAGTTCATATTTGCAAATAAATATAGCAAATCAAATATAGCGATATCAATTGATTCATTGCTATTGGTCAAGAAAAAAAACAAGATTTTCATCAAATTTTCTTTCTTAATCCATGAGATATCATCAATACACAAGAAATTTTTCTCAAGGACACATCGACAAAGTTATTATGGTTTATTAAATTATCAAGGTATTAATATTTCTTTGTGATATTCTTGTGTTTAATGGAATAGTTGTATGTTTAAACTATATCATATATACATATAAAAAGAAATTTTAAATAAAATAGGAGAGCACAACGCAATCATAAAATATTAGGAGAAATAATTACTCTCAACAACTGCCAAAAGGATAAATTACATCATAGTTAGAGAAGGCCTAGATATGCTCAGTGATTATTATTATGTACTCATTGATAAAGCCTATAGATCAAGGTTATGCACAGTGGTGAATATTCATAAATTGGGTAAATATTAGGATTTCCAAAATTGAAAATTGGAGAATATGAGGACCCTCGACGTCAGACCATTTGCCTAAAATTTTCAGGACCAATTTTATTTTAGGTTCAATTTACCATAATATATATCCAAACATAGGCATATGTGTACTCGTTGGAAAGCTATTTTCAATCTAGAGCTAATGGTGGTATTTTCTATGAAGTTATAATATGATTTAATAGGTCAAAAGTGGTCCCAAAGATAACCTTACATTTTAGGGCTTCAAATACACCAAATTATGGTATGAAGATGCTCGATTTGATTTGCTTATAATTATCCATGATTCACCTCGATTTTGATTAGGATTTGCCATTATTTTACAAGTACATTTTGAGTCCAACCCCTTATGCATAACCCTGTATTGAATCACCACATTCATAGGATAGGAGACATTGGCTTTCTATGGAAATTCATCACCATACATACTCCTTATGTAGATTTATAACATGTTAGTTTGTTGAAGGTATTTATCACCATGTGCACTCCTTATGTAGGTTTAGGAGACATTTGAGACAACCATTCAATATTTTTATCACAAGTGAATTCTAGTATAAATAAAGAGATGTCTGGACCAATCAATTGACATCATTTACATGTAATAATCAAGATAAGAAAATTGTCCATACCAATTCAAGCTTATGGACAAACAAAACTATGACCAACTAGCAATTGAAATATTCATACATTGATAGTGAGGAGACATATTAAAGCCTATAATAAATCTGTTATTTTCATTAATTAGTGTAGGTGAAAAAGGAGAAGCATATATTTTTGAAAAAATGGAATATTTTGGAGAATATTCCATAAAGGAAGGATATTCCATCCACTTAATAATTTTTCCTAACATGTTGTAAATCAAGGTATAATTTAAGTTATAAGTATATGCTTATATATACTTGTAGAAAATATTTTTTGAGGTTTATTCAATGAGTGAAAAATATTAAAATTTTGTGAATATTTACAATGGCTAGTGGAGCTTCGAGGTTTATATTGCTTTATTACCAACTATTAAGGAGGAATATCTATGTTGCCTATAATAAGGATTAGTATTGTATTGCATTTAATATTGACATGAATCATGTATTGCATTTAATATTGACACAAATCGTGCATATTAAATACCTCCTTGTAAAGGTAGACATGCCTATAAATATATTTTTGTTGAATGCAATTAACAGTTTTCATCATGTCATTCTTGTGTTTGCCTCTTGAGTGTTCTTCCCACATCATTGGTATCAGAGCAAGGTGAAAATATTTCTGAAAAGTATCCTCTTCCTAAGACCAGATTAGTTTAGAAAGGAATGAGAAATCCAACCCTTGGATATTTATGGGTGAACTCTCTTTTCCTATCATGAACACTTTTGAGCACATATATTTTTTAAAACTCTCATCTAGGGTCCCTTTGAATCCTAACCCTCAGTTATTTGGGGTCCCTCTAACTATCGATCCTTAGCTCACACTATAGTGTAGTATTTTCAATTTCTTTCAGTCTAATCTACATTTCTTTTTTTGATTTCCAACACAAATAAGGCCAATCTTCTTGCTATTTGCTTTCCATAGGTGTTGTTATCCACATATCTGCTCGACCTGTATACTTGATCATGTTCATAGTTGGGGTCCCTTCAATCCTTGACACTTAGCCCACATTGTTGTGCAGTATTTTTGATTTCATTTAGTTTGATCTGCATTCTTTAAAGTTTCCAACTGCATTCAGAATTAGTTATGAACATTATGAATTTATAGTTCTACCTTTTAGATTGACAAATACCCCAGCGGCCTTCATGAATCTCATGAATAATGTCTTTCAGGAGTGATTAGATCATTTTGTGCTCATATTCCTTGATGATATACTAATTTACTCCTAAACCAAGGAAGAACACAATCAACACATGAGGATTGTACTTGAGACACTCAAGAAAAATCAGTTATATGGAAAGTTATTGAAATGTGAGTTATATACTCCTTAGGTGCACTATTTGCGGCATATAATATATGATGATGAAGTTGTCATTGATCCCAATAAAATTAAAGACATCATCAATTGGACTACATCCACTAATGTAACTAAAGTACGTAGTTTTATGGGAATAGAATATTACTATAGATATTTTGTAAGGGGTTTTACAAAAATTTCCCATTCCATCACAAACCTCCAAAGAAAAGGGAAGGCTTTCAAATGGACTAGTCAATGTGAGAAATTTTTAAAAAATATAAAAGAGAGATTAATGATCTATCCAATTCTCAAAATACCTGATTCTTCAAGGAAGTTCATAGTTTGTACCAATGCTTCTATTGAAGGGTTGGGAGGAGTCCTTACTCAAGATAAAGCAGTTATCACCTATGAATCATGAAAACTTAAAAAGCATGAGGTAAATTATGCTACTCATGACTTAGAATTAGCAGTAGTTGTACATGCACTTAAAATTTGAGGGTATTACTTACTAAGGAAGCACATTGAACTCAAAATTAATCACCAAAGTCTAAGGTACATCTTTACGTAGCCTTTATTGAATGCTAGACAATGCTAATGGATGGAGTCCCCAGTAGAATATTATTTTGGAATTGAATATATCAAGGGTAAATAAAACAAGAAGAGGGCACATAGTTGCTATATTTTAGTGTCATTATGATTTAGTTGATTGAGTCAAAAGGCATAAACAAAGGGATGAATTCTATGTTAAATATTGAGATCAGGGAGATTTTATCCTTGCAAATACTATGATGGAGTAATTCACTCATCTTTCACCTATCATTTCAAATACAAATACTATAAGGGCTATGAAAGAATATTACTACAAATAATAAATTGTTATCTTCTAGAACTTATTTTAGATGGATCTACTAACATTGATCTCAAGGTTGATACTTATAAAGGGAAGAAAATTAGGTCTTACATAAGGACAAAAGAGAGAAAAAGAACCTATTCAGATCCACTCATGACATGAAAAATAATGAGAACAAGTGATCATAAAAAGTGCATGACATCAAGGGATTCTGAACTAGAAAAGAACAAAGGAAATAATGTGAAGACCAACACTAAAGAACAAGAAGATGAAGATAAATCTAAAGAAGGAGGAATTTAGTGCAAGGTCAATTGAAAGGAGAACCCACAACTTCATCTTATTTTTATATCATCCAAAAATTGAAGAATCTATAGAGGAATCAAAACCATCAACATAAGAAGATCCGCATTGAAGGCTTAAGTCTTCAATATATAAATAATGTAATATAAGGGGATGTTACAAATAGAGTCGATTACATTATTTGTATCATGTAAATGTACCTTTACCTTGGTACATAATTAGGACATTAGATTAGTTTAGGGGGAAGTTATCTATATAATTCATGCAATGTAATAATTGCACAAGTTTCAAAGTTCAAGTTGTACATGTGCTAAAGCAAAAAAATTATACAAATGTAAAAATGAGACAATTATGGAATGAGAATGAAATATGTTTTCCACTTTATGAGGGCTAATTCCTTCACCACTAAGGAGGGCTTAGTCCTTGCAATAATAAAATGATAAAATTGATAATAGATAATTAAAAGTAAATCAACCTACTTCTATTTGTAATAAATCAATGAACAAATAATGACAATAGGAATATAGCCGACTAGGCTATATTAGGGTTGTAACATGGCTCCCCTCCTCAAAAATATTTATCCTCAAAGCTGGAAATGACTTGAAAATACTTTTTGGTTCCCATTTAGCATCTTCTTTGGCTAGGTCCTACCATTTTATGAGAAATTCTTTGATGTGATGGGATCTCAACATATGTGTTCTACTATATAAAATTTCTTTAGGTTGGAGATATATATGTCCTTATTCATAAAGTACTGGTAATTTTGACTAAGAATGTACTTTTTATTCAATCACATTTTTGAGATAGGAAACATGAAATACTGGATGTATACGGGATTATGAATAAAGCTCTACTTGATATGTCACTTCTCCTATGTGGCACACTATTTTGTAAGGATCATAATATATTGGATTCAACTTCTGACTGATATTGATCTTCAATGAAAACTATTTGTATGCTTGCAAATGTAGAAAAACCATATCACTTGTACTAAATTATATTTTGAAATAGTGTGTCTTGTTGTTGCTTCATATGATTCTATTCTTGGACCAAATTGTCTTTGAGAATGTTGAGCATTGACTACTAGTTTTGGAACCAATCATCTACTTGGGCCACTTTGGAAGAAACCAAAACATAATCTACTATTGCTGGTGGTTTGAATCCATGCAATGCTTCAAATAGAGGCATATTGATGGAATAATAGTAGAAAGTGTTGTACCACCATTCTACGAAGGAAATGCAATGACTCCATTGATACTGTTTATCTTGAGAAAAACATCTTAGATAGGTACCGAAACATTTTTTAACTATCTCTATTTGTCCATATATTTGAGGATGGTATGCAAAAGACATATTCAAATTGGTACCACTAAGACAAAATAATTCTTTCCAAAAATTACTAGTAAATATGGGATCATGATCACTTACAATATTTTTAGGCATTCCATGCAATTTGAAAATTGAGTCCATAAATATCTTAGCCACTTTGCTTGTTGAAAATGGATGTTGTAGAGCATTGAAGTGAGAATAGTTGGAGAGGCAATCCACTACCACAAAAATTATAGTTTTGCCTTCTGATTTAGGAAGACCTTCAATAAAATCAATTGAAATATGTTTCCATTGGTGATCTAGAATAGGTAGAGGTTGAAGCAATCCTAGATATTTAAATTTTTCACCCTTATTACATTGGCATACTTCGCATTCAGCCACCCATGTTTTAACATTATATTTTAATCCTTTCCAATAAAAGGATTTTTTTACCCGCATATATGTCTTCAAAAAACCTAAATATCCTGTAGACGTAGAAGCATGTGATTCTTCTAAAATCCTAGATTTGATTGTAGAATTATGTGGAATGTAAATGTGATTATTTCTTCTTAATACCTTGTCATCATAGGAAAAATGAGGATGCTTGGATGATCCTAACATAAATTCCTAAATTATTTGAGCAGTTTCTATATTTGACAACCATTCCTCTTGGAGCTGAGAAACCCATTGGGAACAAGGACCTAAAATAGCATTAATAACCACTTCATCTTCATATTTACGTGATAATACATATGCTGCAACATTTTCTTTCACTTTCTTATATTCGATAACAAAATCGTATCCCAATAATTTTGTTAACCATTTGTTTTATTTTGGATAATAAAATAGTTGTTCTAAAAAATGCTTGAGACTACTATGATATGTTTTAATAATAAAGTGGCTAATGATTAAGTAGTGTCTCCATTTCTTAATTGCATGTATAATAGCCAATATATATTTCGCATATGTGGACCTTCCTAAATTCTTACTCAAAAGTTATTTAATTTTTAATGCCAAGGAATGCCCTTCCTATATTAGTACTACCCCAATACCAGTTCCTGAAGTGTCACATTAAATCACAAATGGTTTGTGAAATTTTGGGGTTGCCAAAATTGGAGTAGTACACATTGCTTCTTTAAGATATGTGAAGGCTTGATTTGCTACTTTAGACCAATGAAAAGCATCTTTTTTTGTGAGAGTCATGATATGAGCTACAATTTTACCATAGTTGCACATAAACTTGTGATAGTATCCGGTAAGACTCAACAAACCACAAAGTTATAGTTTTGGGTAAAGGCCAACCCTGAATGACCTTAATCTTATTAGGATCCACTTTAACACCTTCATGGGAGACGGTATGACCGAAATAATCAACTTCATTAACACCAAAAGAGCATTTAGAGCATTTTACAAAAAAAAATTCCTTGTGTAATATATAAAGAACCTTTCCCACATGCATCAAATGATCCTTCCATGTTTTACTATATATGAGAATATCATCAAAGAAGACTAAGACAAATTTGAGAAGGAATGGGTGAAACACATGGTTCATGAGACTTTGGAATGTGGATGGGGCATTAGTGAGACCAAAATGCATGACCAAGAATTCATAGTGATCTTCATGAGTATGAAAGGTGGTTTTAGGAATGTCCTCCTCTCTAACTCTAATTTGGTGACAATTGGAGCGTAAATCCAATTTTGTAAAAAATTTTACATTGTGCAATTCATCTAATAAATCATCGATGATAGGAATAGGGAATTTATCTTTGATGGTGATTTTATTGAGAGGCCAAAAAATAGGACACATACACCAAGCATTATCCTTACGACGAGCCAAATCCACTAGTGAAGAATAAGAACTAGTGCTATGACAAATGACTCCATGTTCTAAAATTTCTTCAACAATTTTCTCAATTTCTATTTTTTGAGGTTGAGGATAGCGATAAGGATGAACATTAGGAGGGAGAATTACTAGAACCAGGTGTATGGCATGGTCATGAGATCATTTGGGAGGTAGTCCTTTTGGTTCTTGGAAAACATCATCATAGTTAGCCACAATATCCTCAAGATCCTTTGAGTGAATTTTAGGGATAACTTGTGCTTGCTTTTCCAAACAATTGATTTGAGCTATGAATCCATAACTTCCTTTCCTTAATATTTTCTCCATGTTGTGATATATCACTATCTTTTATGGAGGATTTTTAATTCCTTAAAGGCGAATAATCCTTCCATTTTATTTCCATTCCTTTGAAATTAAAACTGATCATGTCCAATTTTTCTAGCCATTGAACTCCTAAAATAACCTTTAAATTTCGTAAAATCATAACAAAAAGAGTTCCCTACCAAATATAACTTCCTATTTGTATCGACACTGAATATGTTATACCAATACATTCATCATTTCCTCCATTTGCAACCAAAACTTGAAACTTATCTTTCTTAAAGGAGTGAATGTATAATTTCAATGCCTTTGCTGTTTTTATGTCAATAAAGTTATGAGTACTACCTAAATTGATTAACACATTTATCGTACTATATTGAATGAATCTTGGTACCTTGATTGTATGGTGAGTTGTTAATCCCATAAGAGCATGTACTGATATAGCCATAGTGTCTTTGTCACATGTTGCTTCATTCTGTTCACTTTTTTCTTCGGGTACGAGAGAGTCATATGAAATGATATCCTCTTCTTCCTCTTCAATTCCCCTATTATCATACTCTATTAAAAAATTTTGTCTTGATATATGCTTGATTTTTTGGATGGAGATTATGATATTTATAACAGTAATATCTTGATGGTTTATCATTTCTATGGAAGGAATTATTGTGATATTGAGGATTATTATAAGAGTCATGTCTGAAGGGTGTCAGATTCTGCACCTTTTTCTCAACCAACTTAGCAATATTTATATTATAATATAATTATTATGGATCATGTAGGTCTACTTCAATTTGAATATTCTCTTTCAAACCATGTCTAAAAGTTGATACCACCACATCGAATGATAAGTATCCTATATAAGAGAGAAGACTAGTGAATTCTAAAATATAATACCTTACTGGACCAATTTTTTTAAGTGTAAACAAATGAACCATGTACGAGGATGAACTCCCTTCATAAAATATCTTGATAAAAATATTCTTGAATTCATGCCATATGATGGGTTGACTATGCTGACATTTTTACCAAGCAAACCATTAGTAAGATTTTATACCTAGTTTGGAGGAAGCATAAGGAACATTTTTAGATTTAGGAACCTGATATAGTTCTAAAATACCTTCCATTTTATCTATCCAACCATGTGGATCACCACCCTCAAATGTATACATATCAGCATGTAGGATATCAAAACATGTAGGTCATCTTGCTTGTTCATAATATTCCTCTGTATCTTGATCCTCACAAGTATACCTTTTATGGTAGTTATATGGGGAATGAGGGGATTGTCGATTTTGTCTCCCTAAAACCTATTGCACCATTGCATTCATGGTGTTCATACTAGTCACTAGTTGAGATATACTGGAGTGGACATCTTGGTTATTAGCATTGGTGTTTTCCATTTCCTCATTTGTGATATTTTCATGGGATGAGTTGGAAGGGGCCATGGAGTTAATAATGGGATGGTTGGGATCAAAGTTGTTAATGCATAAAGGAGAGTTGTATTGTGTACCTTTGTTTCATGGAGGTCTTCTTGGTGATCTTGGGAGTCCTTCATTTGTATTATTTATGGTTAATAATCGACCATTTGATCCTTTAGTCCACCTACCACTCATTCACTTGCTTTATCCAATTTGAATTACTGCTACACATTTCTTCGAAATTTGATGCCCAATTTGACTTTAATGATAATTTCCTCAAACAATTTTGACTTGAATTCTACAATTTAATTGTTAATTCAAAAAATATATTTTATTTCCACTCAATTTGTTGCTACAACTATGACACAGATAGTGTTTAGATTTTTTCTTCAATGGCTAGATTTTGGATGTGACAATGACCCAATGACTAGGCTAATTTAAGCAAGTGTTATCCAATAAAACCTTACATGCTAAGACCTAACATGAGATGAATATTGGACCAAGATCCAACATGATCAGAAGAGGAGAGAAGTTGTGATAGGTGTTACAATGAAAGATACATGACAATGTTACACCAACCAATGAAAGATTAACTAACATGATGGCACCTTGAACTAGACCAAATCGTGACTGACACAACACCACAACTCAAACTTAGAACGTGGTAATTCTAACTTGATAGGAAGATGCATTAAATGCTTACACAACACCACAACTTAAACTTAGAACACGGTAATTCTAACTTGATAGGAAGATGCATTAAATGCTTACTTAAAAACCAGGAGACTCGTATGACTAGGTGAATGGATGAAATTTGGGAGACCCGACATCAAGACAAGACTCATTAACTAGGTGCTAAGTGACACACGAAACAACACTGAATATGAAATAGATACGATAAGCACGATTTAGGTTTACCTTTGTATGAAAAGAAGACACTGTGTGACCGAAGCCATGACTAATACCTTGTACCTTGGTGATTATAAACAAGATATTCCACACTCAATTTACCAATGTGGGATAATTAAATTGTTTTCCCCATGCTATGTATTCCCCAATATAAATTAAAAAAAAATCATATAAGACTTTAGGGCTTATGATAATACCTTGGCAATTTTTTATTGGCATCCACTATGAGGAATTAATTCCAGGTTGTTCTAACACCATACCTCATGATTCAATGTAGATTGGCATAACATACTACCATATTTTCTACAAGTAATGATTGTTTTGTTGTGTGATTAAATATGACAAGCAACCTCTTGTACACAATTTTTTTATAATATCTGAAACAATTGTGTAAAAACCAACACTCACTGAAGAATAGACTTCTATTGCCATGAATTTATTGATTGTCTTAATTTTTGGAATCCCTTCGTGAATATGTAGATATTCGATAAAAAAATTCCTTGCCTTTTTGTGCTACAGTTCTATGATATTACCCTTGCAATTCACCTTATTTAGACGATGAGCGCTACTTGACAAAGCTAATCAATTTTAATATTGATTAATAATAATAATGTCCCTATATTGCTCTTGCAAATCACCTTATTCAGATGATGAGCAATATTTGACACAACCAATCAAATTGAATAGTGAGCAACTTTATTTAATACCTTGCAAGTATTTTTATACCCGAACCCTAAATTTGCTATTTTTTAAAAAAACATTTATCCACTAGCACTACCAAAAATCTATGAGCCATCTATATGGATGAAATCCATGAGTGAATGTATATGATTGAGTCTGCAATCATTGGAATAGATCTACCTTATGTAATAATTTTTATTAGCGCTAGCATGAATTTTAATCAACCTAAAGTCCTTTCATTTTGTGCAAGATTGATGCACTGATACCACTTGAAGTAAACAAATTATACAAACACACGAATGAGATGATTATAAAATGAGACTGAAATATGTTTACCACTTTAGGAGGGCTAAGTCCTTTACCACTAAGGAGGGCTTAGTCCTTGTAATAATAAAATGATAAAATTAATGATAGATAATTAAAAGTCAATCAACCTACTTTTATTTATAATAAATCAATAAAAAAATAATGAAAATAGGAATATAGGCTATATTCGGGTTGTAACATGTGCAAGCTATCCCTTGCACATATAAGTAGAGTGTTGGCCAAGGAACCTATTTCATATATAAAGGTCCATAGGTATATATCAAAAGAATCATCATAGTAAGATAGATCATAGAGAGAGTCATGTAGAGTCAGAGTGATATGATGTAGCATGTGATGTAATCTTGTGGGGTGTAATATGCTTAATGCCCATTCTTGAGAGCTATTCATGGAGTGTTCATTTCCTCTAGGGCTATTTTGCAAACACCACCATCATTTTTATATATGTATTATTTTTAGTCATCTTGCATATTTACTTTATATAATTTTATTCTGCATCTTGTGTGTCATATCTCATTACATGTTGCATAAAAAACTAATAGAAATTCTATGTGCTTTCCTCATGTAGGGATTAGTTTTTTGTTGTAAAAAAATAGATATTGAATATTGAGGAGAACCAAGAAGAATATCCCCATAGATGATTGGATATTGGAGATTAAGGAGACCCAAGAAGAAGATTCCCATGGAAAATTTAAGACTCCAGATTGAAGAAAGAAGAAAAAAAATCTATTAAAGATTGAGAAGAGGCCAAGAGAAGCCCTATTGAATATTGGAGAAATAGGAGATCCAAGAGAAGAGATATCATTGATGAACTTCTAGATTTGGAAGATATAATATTGAATATTGAAGATAGAGAAGGACTAAGGAAAAATTCTAATTGAAGAGTTTAAAAATTTGAATACCAAGGGAAGAGATCTCAAGAAAATTTGGAAGGATAAAAAAGAAGGCTAGAAAATCCCTATTGAAGAAGTGACCATTGGAGAATATTTGGAGCTCAAGGTAGAATATTGCAAGAAGGAGTGGCTCTTTAAAAAAAAAAAAAAATGGGAAAATTGTCATCATTGAACAACAAGCCCAAAAAGAAGAAGGATTTGGTAAGAAGTTTAACAAACTTTGGAAAGCATTTTTGAATATCTCAAGACAATCAGATTCTTGAGAAAGATACCAATGATTTGAGAAATTTGAAGACTACCATTACAGAGAAGAGGATTTTTTATTATTGCAGTAGAATTTCAAGAGTCACAAGACAACAATTTGAAGGCCACATATAGCTGTGATTTGGAGAATATTTCGAAATATTTTTTTGAAAAATTTGAAAAAACTTGTATTAAAACAAATATAAATTACAATAAGGGAAGAGACTCTTCCCAACTGAATTTAGAGAGAACACATGCTTACAATAGTAGAAGAAGATTTTCAATGAAGCCAAATCTCCTAAACCATTAACTAGCTAGCAGGGGGGTTGGCATGGATAGTTGATGCAGCTTGTCACGAAATCATGACACTATTCTTCTCCTTAGACCATGCACATGCAACATATCATGATATCGCAACACCTTTCCCCTTTGGCCATGAAAAACTCCTTTGGCTACGAAAATTCAACAAGTTGCAATATCGCGACACTTTTCTCCTTTGGGCATGAAAGTGCAACATGTCGCGATATCGTGAGACTTTTTCTCTCTCGGCCACGATGAAGCAACATGTCGCAATATCATGACACCTTTTATCCTTTGGCCATGAAAATGCAACATGTCATGATATCGCGACACCATTTCTCCTTTGGTCACGAAAATGCAACATGTCGCGATATCGCGACACCTTTTCTTCTTTGGTCGTGAAAATGCAACATGTCGTGATATCATGACACCTTTTCTCTCTTGGACATGAAAATGCAACATGTCACGATATCGCGACACCTTTTCTCTTTTGGCCATGAAAATGCAACATGTCGTGATATCACGACACCTTTTCTCCCTTGGCCATGAAAATGCAACATGTCGCGATATCACGACACCTTTTCTCCCTTAGCCATGAAAATGCAACATGTCACGATATCATGACACCTTTCCTCCCTTGGCCGCGATGAAGCAACATGTCACGATATCACGACAACTTTCCACCCTTGGCCCCGATGAAGCAACATGTCATGAAATCACGACAACTTTCCACCCTTGGCCATGACGAAGTGACATGTCGCGATATTGTGACAACTTTCCACCCTTGACCGCGATCACACAACATGTTGCGATATCATGACAACTTTCCTCTAGTGACTATGACGATGCAACATGTTGTGATATCACGAAAAATTTCCTCCAGTGACCGCGATGGTGCAACATGCCGCAATATCATGACAACTTTCCACCC
Organism: Wollemia nobilis; assembly: GCA_028583015.1. NCBI lineage: Eukaryota > Viridiplantae > Streptophyta > Pinopsida > Araucariales > Araucariaceae > Wollemia > Wollemia nobilis. The sequence continues at coordinate 8,726,341 of JAQPPZ010002937.1, read as the reverse complement.
TTGGCTGTGATGAAACATGTGATATCACGAAAAATTTCCACCCTTGGCCGTGACGAAGCAGCATGTCGTGATATCACGACAACTTTCCACCCTTGGTCACGACGAAGCAACATGTCACAATATCATGACAACTTTCCTCCCTTGGCCACGATGAAGTGACATGTCACGATATAGCAACAACTTTGTACCCTTGACCACAACGACACAACATGTCGTGATATCATGAAAACTTTCCTCCAGTGACCGCGATGATGCAACATGTCGCGATATCATGAAAAATTTCCTCCAGTGACCGCGACGGCGCAACATGTCACGATATCATGACAACTTTCCTCCCTTTACTTTTTCTTTGATCATTGGCTCAAGGACCTTTCTAGACCCTGTCTAATTACTTCATCCTCAATATCCATGTCACTGTGCAATTGAACTCCAACCTCCTTTTCCACACCCATCTTAGCCAAAAAGTCAGCCACTTTGTTAAAATCTCTACTCGCATAAACTGGGATCACATCCTCCAATTCCTTTCATAATTATTTAATTTGGGTAACAAGAGCCCTCAACCTCCAAGCTTTCAGATCAAAGTTCCTCATGCAGTCTAGAGCTCCAACCATTATTTGTGAGTTTGATTCAAGAATAATCCTGCGGTGGCCATGTTTCACTGCCCAAACAGAAGAAGACTTAATGGCAATGGCTTCAGCTTCATTGTTAGTGGATCTTCCCAGGCCTTACAATTCCTAATAGAGCATAGTCCCAGCATGGTTTCGGCACACCACTCCAATTTTGGCTCTACCCGGATTGCCTTTTGTAGCTCCATTAGTATTGATTTTAATCCAACCTTCAAGGGGAGGTTTCCAACAATTTTTTTCCTATCCCTCTTGCAGTTCAACGCATTCTTCCATAGCTCCAATGTCAATTTGAGCTTCCTCCTTAGCATGAACAACCACAGTTTCAATAACCTTGCTCCAAATGGTCTGCCAAACCTCGTCTAGAGTAGTGAAAGTTTCTCTAAAAATTTTGGCTTTTCTTTCCAGCCATAATTGCCACCATATAAAGCTTAAATCGAGCTCCCAGCCAAAATGAAGATCTTTAGATTTGAATCTACCTTTCTACCATTTTGCCCAGATATTCATCTGGTTCAGGTCACCACTTACTTGAATTTTAAAGTATGCAAACCAACGCAGCAAAATCTATCGGGTGAAAGGGCAACCAAATAGCAAATGGTCAGTAGTTTCCTCACTCTTGTAGCATAATACACATTGAGAAGGGTCGATGATACCTTTTGATCTGAGATTATCAAAAGTGAGGATTCCATTGTGCATGCACTGCCAGGCAAAAAAGTTAACTTTTGGCCAGCCTTTAGAGTGCTAGATTTTTCTCCAATCCTCAACCTAAAAAGTATGAAGGGGGGGCTTGTTGAGAAGCAACACACCCCCACTGAAAAATGAATTTCCACCCTTTGAAAATTTTGAGCTTTCATTTTGTAGTAAGGACCCTCTTGATGTTTTTTAGGTTTTAGTTTCAAATTTGCTTGCCTCCTTTTTTAAGTTGTGCTTTTATTTGCATCTGGTTTTGATTTATTCTAGAATTCATTTTTCACATGTTAGAATCATTGCTGATTAAAGAAAATCTTTCACCGATATGAAAAAAATGCAGAAAACAGATAGATAAATTCATTAGAAACCAAAACTTTCCTTTTTTGGAAGTGTCGCGATATCGCGACACTTCCATTTTTGAAAATGTCGCGATATCGCGACGGGTTTTGGAAAATCCGCCAAGTCGCAAAAACGTAGCGATATCGCGACACTTTCATTTTTGGAAATGTCGTGATATCGTGACACTTTCCATTTTTGGAAATATCGCGAAATCGCTACCGGTCTGGAGAGAGAAAGCAAGATCGTACGGAACGTCGCAATTTCACGACATGTCGCGAAATCACGACATGTCGCATTTTCGCAACTGCAAGAGAGAAGCAAGGTGCAAGGGTGAAAAACGTCGCGATATCACGACACATTTTGGAAGCAAGGTGCAAGGGTAAAAAATGTTGCGATATCGCGACACATTTTGGAAGAAAGCTGCAAGTGTGAAAAACGTAGCGAAATCGCGACACTTTCCATTTTTGGAAATGTCACGATATCGCGACACTTTCCATTTTTGGAAATGTCGCGAAATCGCTACCAGTCTGGAGAGAGAAAGCAAGATCATACGAAACGTCGCTATTTTGTGACATGTCATGAAATCGCGACATGTCACATTTTCGCGGCAGCAGGAGTGAAGAAGAAGCTAAGGCATGAAAGAGGTCGCGATTTCGCGACATGTCGCGAAATCGTGACATGTCGCATTTTCGCGACAGGTGGAGGCAAAAAGGAAGCAAGTCTGAAAGAGGTCGCGATTTCACGACATGTCGTGAAATCGCGACGGGTCCAAGGCAAAGAGAAATCAAAGTAAAAAATTGACTAAGGCATAAAACAGGGCGCGATTTCGCGACATGTCGCGAAATTGCGACATGTCACGGTTTCGCTGCAGATGAAGGAGAAAGTTGCTAAGGCATGAAAGAGGTCGCGATTTTCATGACATGTCACGAAATCGTGACATGTCGCATTTTCGTGGCTACAAGAAGAGAAAATCGGCTAAGGCAAGAAACCATCGCGAAATCACGACATTTTTCGTAGAAGGGGCCCGAGACCAGAAAATGTCACGAAATCGCAACACAAAGCAACCAAAATGACAGAACCAAGGAAACGTCATGAAATCACGACAAGAAACGAAGAAAATGCCTAAGGCAGGAAAACATCACGAAATCATGACAAAGTTTGGAAGAAATGGGCAAGTAAGAAAGGTGTCGCGAAATCACGTCGCAATTTCACGATGTCGCAAAATCACGACAGCCGAAGAAAGAACCAAGTGTAGTCAAAGGGTGTCACGAAATCATGATTTCGCAACGTCGCGAAATCGCGACACAATCGGAAGGGACAGCAACAAAGGAAACAAAAAAGGGACCCAAAAATTGCCAGAGCCAAAAGGGTGTCGCTAAATCGCGACGTCGTGATTTCACGACATGGTAGCAAATGGAGCCCAGGGAGGAGAAGGCATCGCGAAATCGCAACGGCCAAACGAAAGCAAGCCGAGGGACAGAGCAAGTAGCGATTTCGCGACATGTCGCAAAATCACGACTTGTCACGTTTTCGCGATAGAAAGGAGAAAGAGTTGCCAAAGAGCAGGGGTAAACATGTCACCAAATTGCGACATGTCGCATTTTCACAGCCCTGGCAGAAAAAGGCCCAAAAGTGGAAAACAGCTGGAAATGGACACGTGTCACGATTTTGCGACACGTGTCAAGACGAAGCAAGCCACGTATCAGATGATTAGAGCCGCGTATACTGAACTTTAGGGCTTCATTTTAATATTTAAGCTTTTGATTTAATAATTTTAAAATGCTAATCCTTGTTTGTCTTTCATGCAGGAAGCCATCTGGCACTTACATGATAACGGAGAAATGGCCATAAAGACAAAGTTAAGTGCAAATTAATCGAAGACAGCCATATTGAAATGAGAGATGCCGAAAATTGTTGTTTCATCCAAATTTTATAGATCTGGCCGCAAAGAGACTTTACGGTGACTAAGCTGCTGCCCATTTAATGGAGTATGTCGAGAATTGGCCGAAAAATGAAAATATCTACACTCAGTTACTCGGAATTTGCCGATGAATGCATTTAATGATAATTTATGGCAGAATTAATAGCTTGCAGGCATTTTCAACTCAGGGATGGCTCTGCGGAGATGAAATGTCAGAGAAGTGGTGACTCATCCAGATTACCCGAGGGAATTAATGAGGGCATTTACTCACAGTTGCGGGTGAATGCAAGTGGCATTCGAATTCTGTCTTCTCCATTTATGGCAAGTGACTGCACTGATTTGCAGAATGGTTAAGTTTTATCCGAACTTTGTTTTAAAAGAGCTTATATTGTAAAACCCGGGTACTAGGGTTTAAGATGATAAGATTTACGGTTTGAGAAGAAGATATTTCTGAAAAGATCAGGGTCTGTCCTGAGTCTATAAATACTTCTTCTCAATGTAATCGCAAGGAGGCGGAGACTTAGAAATAAAAGGCTATTGAAGCAATTTCTTGCAAATCTTGTTAAATACTTTATTTCTGGACTTGGAGTTGATGTGCTTTTGTTTTCTGTGATAGCATGGCCAGGAGCCTAATCTTTTGCAGATTGTGATAAGTTCATCTTCTTTTGTTATCCGTTTCTTTAAAGTTTATTAAATATATCTTGTAAATATGTGTTATCAAGATTAAATATGTTGTTGGGCTTCATTTGTTCTATTGTATGCTAGGGAAAATCACAGATTTAAGGTTCAAGTTTGTTCTAATTGCTCTGTCCTCACTGTGTGAGCTATGCTGCTGGTGAGAAATACCAATTTTAATGGACTTCCCTTTTGTTTATGATTTTCTTTCAGATCTGTTCCATCTCTGCCTTATGCTCTTAGTAGAAAGTGATCTTAGAAAGCTGGACACTTTCTTCTTTGATTTGTTCTATTGTGAAGCTGATAGTATAAATAAAATTGGTAGTTTTGTTTTACAGCTAAGTTTGATAAACTTCTCTTTCTGCCCTACCCTACTCTCTTTGTTTTACCGTGAAATGATCCATTTTTATTTTCTTTTAAATTTGTCTTTTATTTAAATCTACTGACCCATAAGAGCTAGATCAAAGAATTAATTTTAAATCTGATTGTCAACAAGTGACAACTTCTAGACATTACTGAACAAGTTCAGAGCCCGTTGTAAGGTAACAGACAGTCCATATTGAAAACTATTCCAGAAGCGGAAAAGAGTGAATAGACATTCGACCCAACTCTGTAACTCGCACCTTGGATAACCAGCTAGATCCTAAAGTGAGTGGGATTTATCCCGTATAAGTGTTATCAGAGTTTCATGCTCATTCTTCATAGGGTGTGTATAAAAGTCGGACCAACATTTAAAAATGGCGCTAGAAGGAGGGCCGAACTTACGTTCTTAGTGCGCTTGAGTTGAGAAATCTGATTGTATGTGGTACTTGACAAATGCTGTATTTTATCCAAAGTCTGGTAGCCAATTTTCCCTCCTCCTCTGCCTTTAAAATTTTGTTGTTTGAATTTTTTCCTGAACAGCGGAACTTAACACCAACATTTAAAAGGCCCACTGAACTCCGGTCAGTATTGTAAGTTGTCAGTACAATATTTAAAATTGCCAAAAAAAGGGGCCAAGTTCAGTAGTTTGTTAAGAACAGTTTTATCACCACTGGTAGTTACTCCAACTACAACTCAGAATATCACCGTCATTAATCAAGTAGTAATGGCAAATTGGTTGGGTTCCACTGCTTTAAACATTTTGGGTATAGCCCATGATCTGCCCAGACATCCTGAGAGATATCTCCCCAGATACCAACATGATGGGAATAAAACAGCCGAAGAACACCTGATGGCATATAAGAATGCTCTAAAATTGTTAAATATACAGCATGAAGATGTTGCTTGCAGATTGTTCCCGTTCACTCTCCAGGAGGGAGCTTATGACTGGTTTCTAAACCTCACTAGCAATTCTATTACCAGTTGGAATGACCTAGAGAAAGTTTTTATATCACAATTTGGGGAAGTGATAGACCCCAGTGTGTTATACCAACAATTTTCCAGCATCAAGAGAGAGTCGGGAGAAGCTATCAGGTCTTTCAATATGAGGTTCCAAAGAGCTTATGGTAGAATGACTGGTCATTACATCCCAAATGCAAATCTGGCCTTAGAAATCTATAAGAATGCATTGGATTCGGTGACCTCTATTTTCCTCAAGAGAGACATCAATATCACAACCCTGGCAGGAGCTTATAAAGAAGCTTTAATTCTTGAAAGACAGTTAGGACCTCAAATTTTGAGCAGTCCTTTGATATCCTATGTTACACAGAACATGCCTATTTCGGATCCCATTCCACATCATGAGTTAGTGCCAACATGTCATGCTCTACCCAAGGAAACTCCGTTAACTGTGACATCCACTCAGCATGTGCAAAATATAGAGAAAGGTTCTGACAAGTTCAAAGTGGAAGTGCTTGAAGTAAACACTTGTGATCTAGCATTACCCAAATTTGAAGTTTTTTCTGGTGAGTTAAATTTCCCTAGAAATCAAAGAAATATTGATATTTCTAGTTCATCCAAAAATAGTACAACCAGGGTTTTAGATTCTTTCACTTTTCCCGTAGAGTCAGAAAATCTTGTAGAGATTCCTATGGATGAAGTACAGGATTTTCAACAGTTCAAAAGGGACGAGTTATAATTTGAGATGTGAGAGTCCAGAACCTAATAATGATCCTTCCTCATCGAGAGGATGATGAAAATGAGATTCAATATCACTATGCGAAGTAAGCTAGGAAGGAGGATAACATCATTGAGGATATGAAGGAAAGTAAAGCTGACATCACCCTCCATGAGCTGGCCCAGATTGTTGAACAAAAAGATAACTTGATTGAAGCTTACTCTGGACCACCTATTGAATTTCAAGAAAAGGAGGAAAAGATAGTAAATGTGAATGTGGTCAACCAACTCGGAATAGATAAAGAGTCTCAGTATAAGCCTTTGATTACTGAACATAATATCAAAGAAAAGGTTGTAAATCATGTTGATGTGGATATTGGAGTTTATAATTTGGCAACTGAGAAGGTGAGACCGGTTACAGCTCTGACCAATTACAACAATGATGTTTGGACATTACACATTGATGGGGTTAAATCTAAGCAAGGCTCAGGTGAAAAAGCAAATTATGAAAATTCTGCTAGAGGGATAAAAATTGAAGTCTTGGATATTGAAGCAGTACAACAACCACAAAATGTTCAAGTTGTTAAGAACCAGGACATACGGATAAACTATGATCTCTTTGAGTTGTCACATAAATCTGAAGATGTGATGGTCTGGGTCTATAAAGGCTTTAAGGTATTTGATCCTGGGGGTTTTTACATTTCGTCCTTTTGAAAGAATTCTGCAAACCCTTCAAGTAGAAGCATTAACATGTTATCATATGATTTGTTATTATATGATTTGTTTAATTTGAAAGAGTTGCAGATTTGTTTTTCAGTGGGACAAGATCCATAAAAAAATAAAATAAAATAAAAAAAGGAGAGAGGGAAGACGGTAAACACAAGTTTTTCCCAGGTAGCAAAAAAATTTTGGAAGCATAGTCTGGAGTGCATTTCGTCAACAGGACCTGAAAGGTAATTTTTCTAAATTTACTTGCAAATGGTCAAAATTTTTTAAGGCACTATTTCTCTACTTTTCCATCTGCTACATTTTTTGAGTGATCAAAGAAGTTGTAACATGTGTATACATTGTAAATAAGCTTTAATGTCTGTACAGTTTATTTTATTTGTTTTTGAAGTTTAGTATTTTATTTCCTTTGTAAATAATGCTCAGTGATTTTATTTCTTTGTTGTATTTTATTTAAGTTGTATTTTATTTTATTTGATTTTGTTTTATTTTAAAGTCTGTACAGTTTTATTTTATTTTTTGTTTTTAAAGGTCTGTGTTTATCCTTGGAAGTCTGTACAAAGTTCTTTAGCTTTTAAAATTCTGTTCTTTAACCTTTGCCTGAGCATCAATGAAAAAGTCAGCCTTCTAAAAATTGTTTTATTCTGAGTCCCAGAATCCAGTGTTCATTATCATAATTGTGAGATAGTCTGTTTGAACTGAACAGTGGAACTATTTTTTTAGTCAGAACAATAGTGGAAGGATGATTGGATTTTGTGTCTTGCTTGCCACAGTTGTTTTAATTATAAAGAAACTGCTATGTTTGTTTGGTTGGAGAAACTCCCAGGGAATCCAAGAAAAGTTGGTCATAAGAGGGGACTATGATTCATGTAATTATTTGAGTATCCATAGAGGCTATCAGTGCCCAGGTTGAAGCAGTTCCAGATTGATGAAATACTAAAAGAAAATTGTTATTCTTTCTAAGGCTTTTCAGATGTTGATATATTTCAAAAGAGAGAGAGAGAAGATGAAAGTTGAGCAAGACAACATGGAATTGGCACTCTGTTATTTCCAATATATATATATATATATAAAAGAGATAAAAAAAGAAAAAAAAAGAGTTATATAATGAAAGAGGCAGCCAAGACTTCAAAAGATATTTTTCTTCTACCAAGTTGTAGATTCTACCTTACAGTTGTGAATTTGGGTCGTGTAAATCTAAAGGGTAACTCTGTCGGGGTTGTAAAAGGCTAAACTAGTAAACAGAGCTCTACTCGGTTTCCCCTTTTTACAATCTAGAAAAGCTGATCAATCCAGAGTTCAACATTCGAAGGCCCAGTCATTCTTGAAGAAAGTTTTATACGCTTGTAATTGCACATCAGAAATCTTCCTTAAATGATTCGGCCTAGTATGTCCTTGGGAAATTTTGACAACTATCGGCTAGTAGTTAAATTGTTTTGAAGAATATACTGTGGCAAGGCAAGATACATGGTCTATGTTGTTTTGAAACTAGAGTCCTGGGTTCTAAAATAATGCTACTATTTTACCCATAGATATCGCCATTTGTTGAGAAGCAACACACCCCCATTGAAAAATGAATTTCCACCCTTTGAAAATTTTGAGCTTTCATTTTGTAGTAGGGACCCTCTTGATGTTTTCTAGGTTTTAATTCCAAATTTGCTTGCCTCCTTTTTCAAGTTGTGCTTTTATTTGCATCTGGCTTTGATTTATTCTAGAATTCATTTTTCACATGTTAGAATCATTGCTGATTAAAGAAAATCTTTCACCGGTATGAAAAAAATGCAGAAAACAGACAGATAAATTCATTAGAAACCAAAACTTTCCTTTTTTGGAAGTGTCGTGATATCGCGACGGGTTTTGGAAAATCTGCCAAGTCTAAAAAACGTAGCGATATCGCGACACTTTAATTTTTGGAAATGTCGCGATATCGCGACACTTCCATTTTTGGAAATGTCACGATATCGCGACACTTTCCATTTTTGGAAATGTCGCGAAATCGCTACAGGTTTGGAGAGAGAAAGCAAGATCGTACGGAACGTCGCGATATCGCGACATGTCGCATTTTCGAAGAGAGAAGCAAGGTGCAAGGGAAAAAGGCGATATCACGACATGGAAGCAAGGTGCAAGGGTAAAAAATATCGTGATATCGTGACACATTTTGGAAGAAAGCTGCAAGTGTGAAAAATGTAGCGAAATCGCAACATTTTTGAAATGTCGCGATATCACAACACTTTCCATTTTTGGAAATATCACGAAATCGCTACCAGTCTAGAGAGAGAAAGTAAGATCGTACGAAACGTCGTGATTTCATGACATGTGAAATCACAACATGTCGCATTTTCGCGGAAGCAGGAGTGAAGAAGAAGCTAAGGCATGAAAGACGTCGCGATTTTGCGACATGTCACGAAATCGCGACATGTCGCATTTTTGCGGAAAGTGGAGGCAAAAAGGAAGCAAGTATGAAAGAGGTCACGATTTCGCGACATGTCACGAAATCGTGACGGGTTTAAGGCAAAGAGAAATCAAAGTAAAAAATCAACTAAGGCATAAAACAGGGCGCGATTTCGTGACATATCGCGGTTTCGCTGCAGATAAAGGAGAAAGTTGCTAAGGCATGAAAGAGGTCACGATTTCATGACATGTCACGAAATCGCGACATGTCGCATTTTCGCGACTGCAAGAAGAGAAAATCGGCTAAGGCAAGAACATGTCGCGAAATCGTGACATTTTTTGCAGAAGGGGCCCGAGACCAGAAAATGTCACGGAATCGCGACACAAAGCAACCAAAATGAACAATCGGAAGGGGTAGCAACAAAGGAAATGAAAAAGGGACCCAAAAATTGCCAGAGCCAAAAGAGTGTCACGAAATCGTGACACGACAGCAAACGAAGCCCAGGGAGGAGAAGGCGTCACGAAATCGCGACGTCGCGATTTCGCGACGTCGCGCAAAAGAGTGTCGCAAAATCGTGACACGACAACAAACGAAGCCCAAGGAGGAGAAGGCATCACGAAATCGTGACGTCGTGATTTCGCAACGTCGCGAAATTGTGACGGCCAAACGAAAGCAAGTTGAGGGACAAAACAGGTAGCGATTTCGTGACATGTCGCAAAATCGTGACCTATCACATTTTTGCAACAGAAAGGAGAAAGAGTTGCCAAAGAGCAAGGGATGTCGCGATTTCGTGACATGTCACGAAATCGTGACATGTCGCATTTTCGTGACCCTAGCAGAAAAAGGCCCGAAAGTGGAAACCAGCTGGAAATGGACACGTGTCACGATTTTGCGACACGTGTCAAGACGAAGCAAGCCATGTATCAGATGATTAGAGCCGCGTATATTGAACTTTAGGGCTTCATTTTAATATTTAAGCTTTTGATTTAATAATTTTAAAATGCTAATCCTTGTTTGTCTTTCATGCAGGAAGCCATCTGGCACTTACATGATAACGGAGAAATGGCCATAAAGACAAAGTTAAGTGCAAATTAATCGAAGACAACCATATTGAAATGAGAGATGCCGAAAATTGCTGTTTCATCCAAATTTTACAGATCTGGCCGCAAAGAGACTTTACGGTGACTAAGCAGTTGCCCATTTAATGGAGTATGTCGAGAATTGGCCGAAAAATGAAAATATCTACACACAGTTACCGGAATTTGCCGATGAATGCATTTAATGAAAATTTATGGCAAAATTAATAGCTTGCAGGCAATTTCAACTCAAGGATGGCTCTGCGGAGATGAAATGTCAGAGAAGTGGTGACTCATCCAGATTACCCGAGGGAATTAATGAGGGCATTTACTCACAGTTGCGGGTGAATGCAAGTGGCATTCGAATTCTATCTTCTCCATTTATGGCAAGTGACTGCACTGATTTGCAGAATGGTTAAGTTTTATCCGAACTTTGTTTTAAAAGAGCTTATATTGTAAAACCCGGTACTAGGGTTTAAGATGATAAGATTTACGGTTTGAGAAGAAGATATTTCTAAAAATATCAGGGTCTATCCTGAGTCTATAAATACTTCTTCTCAATGTAATCGCAAGGAGGCGGAGACTTAGAAATAAAAGGCTATTGAAGCAATTTCTTGCAAATCTTGTTAAATACTTTATTTCTGGACTTGGAGTTGATGTGCTTTTGTTCTCTGTGATAGCATGGCCAGGGAGCCTAATATTTTGCAGATTGTGATAAGTTCATCTTCTTTTGTTATCCGTTTCTTTAAATTTTATTAAATATATGCTGTAAATCTGTGTTATCAAGATTAAATATGTTGTTGGGCTTCATTTGTTCTATTGTATGCTAGGAAAAATTATAGATTTGAGGTTCAGGTCTGTTCTAATTGCTCTGTCCTCACTGTGTGAGCTAGGCTATCGGTGAAAGATACCAATTTTAATCGACTTCCCTTCGGTTTATGATTTTCTTTTAGATCTGTTCCATCTCTGCCTTATGCTCTTAGTAGAAAGTGATCTTAGAAAGTTGGACACTTTCTTCTTTGATTTGTTATGTTGTGAAGCTGATAGTATAAATAAAATTGGTAGTTTTGTTTTATAGTTAAGTTTGATAAACTTCTCTTTTTGCCCTACCCTACTCTCTTTGTTTTCTACCGTGAAATGATCCATTTTTATTTTCTTTTAAATTTGTCTTTTATTTAAATCTGCTGACCCATAAGAGCTAGATCAAAGAATTAATTTTAAATTTGATTGTCAACAAGTGACAACTTCTAGACATTACTGAACAAGTTCAGAGCCCGTTGTAAGGTAATAGACAGTCCATATTGAAAACTATTCCAGAAGCGGAAAAAAAGTGAATAGACATTCGACCCAACTCTGTAACTCACACCTTGGATAACCAGCTAGATCCTAAAGTGAGTGGGATTTATCCCGTATAAGTGTTATCAGAGTTTCATGCTCATTCTTCACAGGGTGTGTATAAAAGTCGGACCAACAGGGCTCTGGGAGAATGTTGTCATATCTGTCCTTTACTGTATAGATGCCAAGACTCCCAAAGCCCTAGGCTAATTCATCCTCCACGTCTCCCCCTGTAAGAAATCTTTCTGTCAAAATTTTTGAAATATTTTGAAGTGCCCTTGAATAACCAATTGAAGGAAGGCTTGACAACAAAAGAAGGTATCAATTTGGAGAAGTTAGGAGAGAGTATTAGATAGCAATTTAAGGAGAGGAAATCATATATTAGAAGAAACAATTTGAAAATATTGAAGCTGTAAATTTGAGTAGCATTAATAGAAGATATTAGAGCTATGTTTTGGAGAATTTAGTTGTAGATTTTTGAGTAGCATTGAACCACATTTGGTAAATGAAAGGTGCTGAAAATTTCAGAATTTGAAGGCAGCATATTGGACAGTGTTATAGCTACAAGATTATACATTCTTGGACAGCTTAGTTGAAGAAAATAGGCAGCAATTTAAGCTAGGAAATTGAAAAATAAGGGAAGGATTGAAAGCTGAAAATTAAAGCAAGTTTGGGCAACAAATTGGAGAAGTAATAGATCTGCGAATTGGAGGAGTGTTTTGAGAATACCTGGAGGAATTTTTGGATAGCAATAAGGCAAAAATTAGAGCTTCAATATTGAAAATTTTAAGGAAACAAAGAAAAAGAAATTGGAGTGGTAAATTTTACAATATCGAGGCATCAAAAGGTAAATTAAATCACCAAGAAAATCAGCTACAAAATGAGGCCAAATGGTATGCCACATTGGTGTTACAAAATTTTATTAATTTAGCATTAAAATATGTTTATTTTAAATTTATAAGAGCACTATATTAGAGCTATTAAAATATGTAAAATAAAGTGTCTTCAAGCCAATGAAAAATATAGTATTATTGTATAAGAAAAGGCTAAATAAGTGCCCAAAGATAGTGTGCTCAATGTGTCTAAAGACACCAAGTAAAGACTCCAAAAATTGAATAAGGTAGCACTCACATTGGATTAAAATCTATAGCAAAAGTAAGTTAGAGGACAGAGCCAAAGCAAGGATTAAGGTGCAAGTTTCTTGGAAAATAAATAAATTAAAAGGCAAAGGTTTTACCCAAGTTAAGAAGCCTAGATATCTGGCTAAACAACATTGAAAATATATCAAGCAAAGGGGTGAAAAAATAATCAAGAATTATTGGAGCACCACCAAAGGAGGATACACCACCATAGAAGATGAGCAACCATTTATGGAGAAGAGCCACCACAAAGCATTAGTAACAAAGAAGCACTATCAAACATTGGAGAGTTATAAAATATGTTGGAGAAAATAAGTATTAGAAGTTACAACTATCGAGTATCAAAATATATGATGAAAATTAAGAAATGGCAAGCAAATTTGAGTGTCAAATGAAATAATATGTTACATAATTTCATGCAAGTGTTGAGAGGATCATAGCTACCATTTGTCACTCTGGTTGAGAACGTGAAATAATTTGGGTATCACTTGGTGTAGACAAAAAAGGAGTGCCTACATCCATTGAGGAAAGAAAACACTTCAAAACAGCTATGAAAACTCCTTGAGAAAGGAAGACACTTTTCAAAGGTAATTTACATATTGTCATAGTGTCACCAACCTAGAAAAGTAACACAACAAGAAAAAAATACCTAAATAATATGTTGAGTGCCATGTGGCACATGAGAAGGGAAATATTGATAGGTTGGAGGAATCCAAATGATCTTCAAAATGCATACTAAGTACATTCAATGACTAGAGAATGAATAATAAGCACAAAGAGGATAGTCAAAGTCTAGAAGAGAGCACCATACAAGTAAGAGTATTGAATGTAGATAAATGACATCATCTAGCATTGAAGACTAAAATAAGGAAAACATCTAAAATAGTGTGCAAGTTGTAGTCATAGAGAAGTAGATCAAACACGTAGTGTGCCATTTACATAAAGGTACAAAATATTTAATCAATTTGCATTTCATAAAGGTCAAGGAGGTATAAGGTATATCAATACTAAGGTTAAAGCTTAGTTAATATATTGTGCTTAAGATTAATTAATTGAATAGAGATATGAGGAAGATAATTGATTAATTACAACATTAGATGATTTATTAAATGATTTGAAGTAAGGAGGATTTAATTTTAAAGACTTTTTTGCAATTTCTTTATTTGAAATTCAAGCATAGAAATATTTGCAAATAATTTAACTTGGAGGAATAAGGTTTTCTACATCAAAATTGAAATATTGAATTTGCAATTATATTTCTTTTTCTAAATTTCTAATTATGGAGATATAAGGAATTCATCATCAACATAAATTCTATTAGAGTATATTACATTATTTAGATACATGTCAATGTATCACCTTGGGTACATTGTTAGATTATGATTTTATCTTAGGTTACTTGAGGAAGAAGTATTAAATACACAAGTGTCAATGTGCAATTATGTAAATGTACGAGGAGTCCACTTGTACATGAGTCATAGGAAAGGTAGTTAGGTTGAGTAAGGGCCAAGCAACTTATCTTCTTATATATAGGCACCATAGTGAATAGAATAGTATGTGTGTGTATGAAGCAGATGTACTACTCACTCTAGAGTAGTAAGTAGGTACAGTTTCCAATAGAGTTTTGGAGTGTTCATCTCCTTCATTACTTTGCATTGTACTATTGGAACTTTCCATTAATAGCATATTTTAGTCTTATTTCAGAATTCCATTATCTTACATTTTGCATATTTTACATCTTGTGATTGTTATCTCCCATATCATACAAATGCTAATAATGGCATAAAAACTATGGTAGATTGGATAGGAATAAGGAGAGTGACAAGAGACATTGAGAGAAGAGAAGAAAATCTTAGTTCTAAAATTTTTGAGATTGCATCTAGCTAGAGTCTTTCAACAAAGTTGTAGAAAAACTTGTGAAGACTAGGGCTCAGCATTTATCCCACTAGGTTGACAAATCAACTAGTGAAGATCCATTATTTATAGATTCAGATTTCGGTTCTCATACTTTGTTGTAGGAAAAAGGAGATTCAAATAAATTTGGGAAGATTACTATAGAGATATAGGAAGAATATCATATTTAGAATTAATCCAACACTAGAAGCAACAATCAAAATATTCTAGAATTTAAGGCTTGTAGAAAAGGTCCCATTGCTAGATACTACAAAATTGTAATATTGTAGAAGAAGAAAAGGTCATAGGAGCCTTGTTCCATATTTTAGGAAGAGAGTCCAGATAAGAGTCCAAAAGAAGATAGGATATTGACGATCTCCATTGGAAAACCACAAGTAGTAGATTGAAGAATCCAAAGAAGAATCCAGAAGAAGATAGAATACTGGTGATATCCATAGAATACTATAGATAGTATATCAAATAAATCATCCTAAATAAGCTGAAGAGACCCATAGAAGTTCCCATTAAATAACTTCTAGTTCTAAAATATTTGAGGTTGGTGATCTCCATCAAAACCTACAGATTGTAGAAGTGAAGAAGGTCCAGCAAGATCTTATTCTAGATTCCAAAAGTAGTAAATTCCAAATAACTGAGAGATTTTATTTCCAAAACTTCCACAATAGAAGGTTGAATGAAATATCTCATTAAAAATACTAGAGAAGCTATGATACTAAAGACCTTGGAGATATATAAATGAGAATCAAGGAAAAGGTTTGGAGAGCCTTATTGCAGAGTTCAAAGAAGCCATTAAAGGAGTTCCTCGTAGAACTCATTGGACAAATTCACTACCAAGGAGAATATCCTAATAGTGAAGGAATTGGACAATTGTCACCATCTGAAAACAATCCCAAAGGAGAAGGATTTAAAAAATTTGTCAAATTTTGGAGAAGACAAGTGAAGACCTCAAGACTTACATATTATTAAGAAGAAGGCCTATATTGAAGACAAAATTCAACAAGGAGGTTGAAGAATATAGATAGAAGAAACCTACCAAATCCAAGAGATTTGGATATTTCCTTTCATAGATAAGAAGGTGCATTTTTAATATAGGGGTGTTCTAAATAAATAGCAAAATACTGAAGATTTCATAGCTGCAATTTACTACCATTCTAGATAACAAATTGGTGAATCTATTCATCAAGATCTACATCATATTCAGATATCATTAAAGGTAAGAAACTTAGGTGCAAAAGTTTCATTGCTTGAAAACTTATATTTGGATTACTACTTAGCTTCATTAAGCACATTATTAGAAATCATATGTTGCAAAGTAGAAGGTTGCATTTTAAGTCTTCAAAGTAAGTTAGAATATAGATTCTATTAAGGGTTATTACCTGCACATTAAATAGGAGTTAGATACATTATTCCTATTATCTAGTTACAAAAAGAAGACTACATTAATATCATAGAGATTATAGAGCATTAGAGAGTTCTTTAAGAGTTAGTATTAGTGCATATTACAAGTTACTATTAAGGAGTAATAAGGATATTGCAGTTGCACTATATTCATTTCTCTTAAATCTTATTAGAAGTGCACTAAGTATTACAATTACGGTGAAAGTCAGTGAAAATATTAATCTCTCTAGCATATTGGTTATGTGATTATTAGATTGGATTTATTATTACTAATCTATCCAAATAAAATAGTTATATACTAGTGTTGTCTAATAAGAAAGACAATAATACATTGCTCTCAAAAGAATAGAGCAAGAAGCAGCCATATCTAAGAAGCAAAGGAAAATATTTAGATCAATCTACATTAGTCATCAAGCTATACAGTGAGGATATGTCATATCAAAGAATGAAATATAATCTAAAAGATATAAGAAAAACACTAAATATTGGTTCATATTACATTGGTGCACCATATACAAGATAGAAGTGCACTAAGTATTACAATTAAGGTGAAATTTAGTGAAAATATTAATCTCTCTAGCATATTGGTTATGTGATTATTAGATTGGATTTATTATTACTAATCTATCCAAATAAAATAGTTAGATACTAGTGTTGTCTAATAGGAAATACAATAATACATTTCTCTTAAAAGAATAGAGCAAGAAGCAGCCATATCTAAGAAGCAAAGGAAAAACTTTAGATCAATCTACATTAGTCCTCAAGCTATAAAACGAGGATATGTCATATCAAATAATGAAATATAATCTAAAATATATAATAAAAACACTAAATATTGGTTCATATTACATTGGTGCACCATATACCTCTAAAATAAGATATATTATCAAGTGTCTCAAGACACTAACATAGTAGGAATTCAACATCTACTATTGGTGAATCAATGAAGGTAGAAGAAGAGCTCATAAGTACCAAGTTTTAGGTGTCTAGAAACGCCATTCAATCATAAAAGTAACATCAACTAATGATGCCAACCTACATCCACATTGGAAGTATACTACCATTATAGTCCTATTGCAAAGCAAGCTAGAATAGTAGCATAGAAATTTGTGTATAAGCCAAGGTAAGACCATAAATAATTACCTAATTAAAGCATATAACATATCAAGGAAGATAATCATAAAAGCATCCAAGTGCTTCATTCAAGTGACACCATATCATCTACCTAGAAGTTGTGTTGGACTCACATGTGGAGCCAACATTGAAAAATCATCACTAGAATTGCAAGCTAGCATTCATTGACACAAAGTTATAGAAAACAAGTGAACATTCATTTTTTGGAGGATATATAAGGCTAAAAGATAACATTGAAGAGTTTCACATGCAAGCACCACTTGGAACAAATAAGAGAAGCATTACATTCTTCTCATCAAGGATCCCAAAAAAATAATAATTCTCACCTTGGAGTGTTGAATAAAATAACAATAATTCGATGCCCAACTAAGAGTAACATCCACCTTGAGAATTAAAATGAGTACAATAACAAAGTAACGTATTGAGAATTAAAACTAGAGACCATCATTATATCTTAAGCATTGAAACATAGGGTGTAATGTCTACAACCCAACCACCATATGTTCAGAGCATCAATATTGAGTATAATACCTCAATGCACTCCATGTAGGGGAGATTACCCTATTAATAACTTAGGTGAAAGATGCTCATAGTGAATAGTGCGCATATCGAAGGAAGAGCACATGGTTGTCTACAATGAATATTTTTTTGTATAGTAAGATCAAAGCAACGAAAGGAGTAGCATTGAATGAGTGTTGAAGAGCATTGAATGTTCTTCTTCATCCAGCCAATAGATACATTGAAGTCTCAAACGACACGAGCTACTCAAAGATATGTAAAGATACGTGAAGGAGGTGCAAATTCATAAGCTATACATAATTCCTTAAGATACCTCAAAGAAACATCAAAGATATGTTGATATACACAAAGTATCAAGCTAATATAAGACACATTGAGTGGTAAGCAACACTACATACTATAACACTAAGGTAAATTCAATATTAATTGCTTTTACATTGGAGTTATAAGCTGATATAATAAAATTTACTATTACATTAGAATAACCAACATTAACCAAGCATTAGTAATTTATAAAGCAAGCTCTTTTTAAGGTATTATAATTGAAGGATATTCTCATATTTGTAAATAACCAATTAGGATATATAAGGTTTTCAACCTTGGTAAAATAAAACATTAATTTGTAAATACAACTATTATTATTTTCTAATATTCAAAAAAAATATTCTTATAAGGCATACTACACCAAACTATAGATAATTGGAATTTAGAAAATTAATTAGAGAAGAAAATCTATTGCTTTCATAAAGAGTTGGAATTAATTGATAATACTTGTCTCATACTCAAACTATGGAGACAAAAGGAAATCCAACTACAAGAACTTCATTAGAGCATGCAAAATTAGGAGAGATGAGGTAAAATTTAAGGTTGATTATTATTCTAAAAATATGACAAGATCAACTCAAAAGGTGAAATAATTATTGCTATCGAAATCTATTGCATATAACTAAGGAGTTATAAGGAATCCTATAAATATCACCATGAATACAACTAAATTCATCCTTATAGAATACCAACTACTTCAAGGTCCAAATTACTTCTCATGGAAAAATAAAGGGATATTTTGATATTTAAAAAAAATTGGAAAATTGTCAAAGGAACACAAACTAGCCAACTTTAGGTGATACAAAGATTTATAGGTTCAAAGAAAGTGATGCTAAGGAATTAATGATAATAACTTTTGCCATCATAGATGAAATACAAGCTTATATTAGTTCAAGAGGAACATCTACAGAATATTGGAAAACTTTAGAGAAAATATTTGAAGGGAAAAATAAAGTTATTATCTTAAATCTTCAAACTCAGTTACATTCCCTGAAAATGAATAGTGGAGAAAATATAGAACTATTCCTAAGGAAAGTAGAAAACATCAATGGAAAATTATTAACCTTAGAAGAAAAGGTTGAAGATAAATTTCTTGTTCAAGTAACCATGAGAGCACTTCCAGATAGTTACAACTATCAATTTACATCTCTATAGGTTCTAAGTAAAGATACTTCATTTGACAAGCTAATCAAAATTCTTCAAGAATATGAGGTAGAAAGCATAGTAAAAAATAAAATGACAACACTACATTGATTTCAAATGATACTCCATAGGGAAACATAGCGTCATCTTCAAAAGGACAAAGAAAATAAATTTACAAATATTATCAAGGAAACCAGATGAACTATGGAATCCAACCACATAGGGCATTCCAACCAAGGCAATATCAAAATAATTCATATCAGCAATAGTTTTAGTGACATAACAATTATCCACAATTGGAATATCGTGAAAGAAATAAAAAAGGACACTTGGCTCAAAGGATTGAAGAAATTTAAGAACTCAAAGATCTTGCAAACAATCATGGAGTCAAAGATCTTTTATCAAGGAAAACATTTTATGAAGATACTAACTTCTTGCTTGAAAAATCTACAAAAAATAGAGGAGAATACAAAGTCCAAGATAAATATCCACATTGAAGACTAAAATATTTAATACCCAAATAATGTAATACAGGGGAGTGTTAGAGTATATTACATTATTTAGGTACATGTCAATGTACCAACTTGGGCACATTGTTAGATTAGGAGTTTATATTAGGTTACTTGAAGAAGAAGTAATAAATGCAAAAGTGTCAATTTGCAATGATGTAAATGTACAAGGAGTCCACTTGCACATGAGTCATAGGAAAGGTAGTTAGGAAGAACAAGGACCAAGCAACTTATCTTCTTATATATAGGTCCCATGGTGAATAGAATAGTGTGTGTATGTGAAGCAGATGTGCTACTTACTACAAAGTAATAAGTAGGTACAACGTAGTTTCTGTTAGATTTCTGAAGTGTTCATATCCTTTATTACTTTGTATTGTACTATTTTTCATAACTTTCCATTAATAGCATATTTCAGTCTTATTCTATAATTCTATTATCTTACTTTTTTGCATATTTTACATCTTGTGATTGTTATCTCCCATATATTACATTATCAAAAGCTAAAAAATTCTTGAAATTTAGAAACCAAATTATTGAAAATTAAAATACATTGGAAGAACAACATAGAAAGTTGGAAAACTACATTGGAATTAGTCTCTTATTCAAACTGGAGGGACATAAAGAATCCAACTTAAAATTCTAGAATATAGAATTTTTTTATCAATTGAAATTTCATCAAAATCATCTCTAGATTTATACTCATAAATAGGGAGAAAAATAAAGTGCTTATCTTGAATTTGAACATTAGGGAGACAAAAGGGATTCATATCAAAAGAAAAAATTAGAAAACTAAGTATTTTACCAAAGCTATTTTACATTCAAAATACTAGGGAGCTAAAAGGAATTATACTTAGAGATTTGACTATTGTTTGATAATTATTCAAACATTGGGAAAACAAGATATACTACAAGATTTGAATAATTGAAAGTGAGTATTTTATCATATATTCAACTTAAAATTTAGAAGTTGAAGAAATTGGGAGACATAAGAAATACAACATAAAAATTAATTTTTAAATATTATAATGGATAAGTTAGCAAGAGGTACATATCATCACAAGATATACTATCAAAATACATATAATATTACATTTCAAAAATTTAAACTTACTTCAAGCACAAATAATTCTACAAGTCAAAATGAAAAAGACATTTGGTTTATTGATTCTGGTGCAAGTCATCACATGATAGGAAATTTACAATGGTTTGATTGTCTTGAAGTCACTAACAATCTTTGGTTGAAAATTGTAGATGGTAAAACCTATATTATACATGGATATGGGTGTGTAACACCTAGTACATCATTCCCAAATATTTTGTTACATGATGCAATGTATGTTCTTGGATTAACATCAAATATTATTTCAGTAGTCAAGTTGGTAGAGATCAAAAGGATTATTTATTTTAAATATATAAATGGAGTCAATAAGGTGTTATAATAAATAAAAATGAGATAGAAGCTACAAGATCAATACACAATGATATATATGCTCTAGACTCAGTTGATATTTCACAAAATGTAGTTGTAGTTCAGAACAACACTAATGGATTTTTTGAGGAAGAAATCACAGGAAATGAAAAATCTATATATCATAAAAGTCGATGGAGAAATAAAAGATTCAAAATGAGAAATATGAGAGGATAAAAATACTTTGTACTACTTGGTCATCTATATATTAAAGAAGAAGAAGAAGAACGTGATCAAGCTAAAGAAATTTTGAAATATGAAGATCCATATTGATGACTAAAGTATTCAATAACCAAATAATGTAATAAAGGAGGTGTTGGAATATATTACATTAATTGATACATGTCTATGTACCATGTTGGGTACATATTTATATTAGGAATGTGTCTTATATTAGGGCTTGAGTATTTAATTTATGAAATATAATAAATGCATAAGTATTGTTAGAATATACAAAGTACTTGATAATGTAAATGTGCATGTTGTCCATGTGCACATGAGTCCATAGAATAGGAAGATGAAGAGTCATAGGTAGGTGAAAGGGCAAGAGTCACATCTCATTATAAATAGGCCTTTGATAGATGTGAAATAGAAAGAGAGAGAGGAAGTAGATAACATAGTATATGATATGCTAGATACAATGTAGAGCATGTAAGGATTATGGAGATTTTGAGATCTCCATTATATCATTGTGATATTTTTGTGAGCCTTCATTAATGGAAGTTTTATGAGTAGTTTCAAATTTTTATTATGCGTTTTACATGCTTAGTATATTGCCATTATCATATATTTAATATTGCATGCTCATTTTATATCTTGTATTTGATTTCTCATTAAGTATCTAGCATCAAAAGCTAACACTTATGGTAAAAATCATTTGGGCATCTCAGTTCAAGCTATTTTCTTCAAATGAATAAGCATGATATGGTGTTAGGTCGGCTCAATCTCTCACATAATTTACCTATATGCTCGTATTTCTTAGAAAGGAAGCAACATCAAGTTCCATTTGAGTCAATATCTTCCTGAGCTAAAGCCCTGTTGGAGTTAATCCACACTGATCTGTGTGGACCCATGCCAAATAATTATGGTGGAAAGAAGCACTTTTAGTTGTTTTTTGATGATTACTCCCAAAATATGTGGGTTTTCTTCCTCCAACTAAAGTTAGATACTTTCCTATATTTTTAGTAGTTTTAAAAATGTGCTAAGAAGAAATCAAGCTCTTCTATCAAGGCCCTCTACTTAGATCAAGGGGGGAATTCACCTCCAATGAGATATCAAGGTTTCTCACCAAACATGGGATTAAAAGACAACTTACTACCTATACTCCTAAAAAAAATGGAGTTTCTAAGAGGAGGAATAATTACATCATAGAAATGGTTTTATGTATCCTCATAGGTGTACATCTTGGGAAATAGTATTGGGTAGAAGTTATCACTATAACTATGTATCTATTGAATTGAGCACTAACAAAAGATCTTCAAGGAGTCACTCCTAAGTAAACCTAGAGTGGAAGAAATCCCTTCATTTCTCATTTAAGTATATTTGGATGCAAAGCCTTCATGCACATTCCAAAGAAGAAAAGGAGTAAGCTATAAAAGGGCTATGCTAAAAAAGAAGGTATATATTATGAAGAGACATTTAAACCAATGAAAAATATGACAACCATTAATGTACTTTGTGCAATGACAACTCAATTCGAATGGAAGCTTCATTATATGGATGTGAAGGGTGACTTCTTGAATGTTGATCTCAAAGAAGAAGTGTACATAACTCAACCTGAAGGATATATTGTTGAAGGAAAAAGAAAATATTTACAAATTGATAAATTCCTTGTATGGATTGAATAAACTCTAAGATCTTGGTATATTAAGATTGTGTAACATCCAAAAATACTTGCACCTAATATTGCAATTGCTGAAAACGATACAAATAGGCATGCACAAATTGACAAGAATGAAAATAAAAAATCACAAAGATCTTTTATTAATTCTGAATCAAGTCAAGTTGAATATCTGTCCCTCTTAGGGATATCCATTTGATACAACAATTACAATATTTTGAAATTCCCCTTAAGGGCAGGTGCATTCCAATTGCCTTATAAAATGATACGAACTGCTCCAAGGTGTTGATGACCTTCTTCTCCAATATTAGAGGTATTTTTTGCCTTGCATCCCAAAACCCTATTGATCCTATGTGTAATAAACAACAAGAATAATTAGTAATAAAGGATGCCTATCTTTATGAGGCATTTTGAGGAAATTGTATGAAAATACGATACTATTAGCATATAATCAAGAAATTGCAAGAAAGCTAGTAAACCTATGCAAAACATGAAAATATTCTATGAAACATGTAAAGGAAAAGCATATGTATCTATATAATGGTCTAATTATGAATTTGAAAGTATGGAAGCATGAAAAATATCCATTAGTATTCTAGTTACAATATTTAAAGCGAGATAACCAAACAAGCTAGGTCAGAAGTCTCTAATAATTAAATCAAACCTAAATTATGCTCAATCTAATGCCATTAGTAAATCCTATGGTGAGAAAGCAATAAAATTAGGTATGATCCCCTAACCATGACATTGTGGCATGGTGAGCACTGTTAGCTATGATTGACAGTCGCAGATAATCTTGAAGTGTGTCTGTCCTCCAATTCAAGGGCTAAATCACTGAATCCTCTTGCCAAATTGATGGTCAAGGGTCACCTCTATGTCCTCTTATAGATTTGGTAGTTGAATTGCTCTGATTGTGCATGAAATGGGCATAATTGAGTTTCTTGGCTCTCCTAGCCTCCTAGGGCCTCCATGGCTTGAATTTTCATCTTGATCTCTAAATTGCAATGAAAAATATTTCTCTCAAGGAACACAAGTGAGTGTCTATATCGACATGGCTTCACTGCATACAACTACAAATTTATCTAGAATTTTTCCCAATTTGGGTGGGGATCTTATAGCACCCTAAAGGGCTATGTCCTAGCTTCATGAGGAAGCCAAGATCAATATTGGGCAGTTAGAGTTTTTAGATGGAAATATCTAGAACCTTCCTCGCTCAAACCGCTCCAATTTGCAACCAATTGTCCATTTGGAACTAAATTTGACTTGGTCAAAGGCCAACTGATTCTAAGTCCTGACCGTGGTTGACAAGTGTGGTAAGCTCTACTAACTATAGGTGTCAGTAGTGGCTAGCACTGAATAGGCAAAGATGCCCAAATGAGTGGTTAAAACCACTTCTATACCTTGGTATTTTTCCAAGGTCTTCTAGCATGTCCCATATGAGTAGTCGCCTCAACATGACATGTTTTAGGTGTCTAGAGATGCCCATTTTGAGATGCGTTGTGATATCGAACAACGCTGAGAAAAAATAGACCTCCTAAAACTATGTCGTAGGTTGGATGATGATCAATAGTCTAATTAACATTAGATGCTCAGGGTCTAGTAAAAGGATGCACATCTTAGAATCATTACTTCCAACTAGATGGAAGGCTTAAATTTGCAAAGCTTGCACTCATCATCAGACATTCAGGTATCTTTGGTGCTACAATAGGATTTCAAGTCTATATAACTAAAATTAAGAGAGATACAAACTAAACTATAATGTTTGCTATTTGCCCCAGTAGAGGGTAAGCTTATGATAATCATTGACAATGATTCGTAAGACAAATACAATTTTGACAAGATCAAGGGATCTTCTGTTGACTTTTATTAATATTATGATACTATGACTACCCCATCAAGTGATGAGTTGATGAAGGTAGGACAATTAAATGAAGCAACGAGTCACTTGACCACTATGAATGACTTGAACAATTTAATTTTTAGCATTTTATTATTAATTAAGCCTAATCAACTATGATTAAAACTATTAATAGTAATTGTACATCTCTATCCCATGGAGTTGTCCAGCCTCGATGGCCTTCTTAAGGAATCAAGATGATAGCAATTTCAATTAGGCATGTGTTGAATCATATTTTTGGATGATTTGCTAAAAATATAATAGAAGAAGTGATATGAATATCTCGTTGTCTATTTGAATGAAGCATATCAATTCAACGAAGACTAATTTACCCCAAATGTCCTTATGGTAATTTACTCATCTTGTCGGATTGCATGGATCACTATTCGTTGCAACCACCAATTGTATAGGGTAAATTACTAGATACGAGGCACATTTGGTTTTGATTTTATCTGATTTTTTTGTTATTTTATTAATTGTTTTTGCAATTCTGGTCAGGTGGGTATTTTTAATTTGGCATTTTGCAACTCCTCATGATGGGATTTTTCATTATTTATTGTGGTTTTCTAGTCTTGTTTGGCAATAGCAGCTAGGTTTTCACATTTTTCTAGCCGCAAGTGTCAACCACAGTTGGCAAATCCTAGTTTTGTGCTCACGGGTGTTAGCCATGGTCAGGCAAAAAATAAGAGATATTTAAAAAATTTTGCCATTTTTTACATCATTTTCAATTTGACAGCTAGCAAATTCTGAGTGCTCTGATAGGTGAGTCAATAATTTTGATGCAAAGTGATACTGAAAAATCGACCTCACTACCACCTAGACCAATGGCAGCCCAACCTAGAGGAGCCAATGCGACTAAGGTAGAAGCACACAAAACCCTTGACCATTTTATTTTATCGGTTTTAAAATTAACCTCACTAATTAATGGGTTAAATGAATCTCATTAAATTTTTGATAACGAACCTCACCGTAGTTAGGTTTAGCTTAGGTTATCTTAAGGGGAGAGGTTTAATTTATTATTATTTATTTTTTTGTTTTCTAGGGATGTAGGGATGAGGATTGACCTTGAAAAGGTCATCCCACCTAGTTGCGGATTGCAGGTGCGGTCCCCAATTGGAAAATTGGGGGCCACAACTATTAGCCGTGGTGGGATTCAAAATCCAATGATCAAACATTTTACCATCTCCTTGACCATGGGTCTGAGCCACGGTTCGCAACTTTAGCAAAAGTTTTCAATTTTTTTTGACATTTTTAGTAGATTTAATTTTTTTGTATTAATTTTTAAAGTGTGTTTTTCCATTGTTTTTGATGTTTTGAATTTTTTTATTTATTTTTATGTTTTCAATCTTATTTTTTTATTTTTATGGTTGATTTTTATTTATTTTTGCCTTATTATTCTACTTTCTATCAGACCTTGACTGCTAGGGTGAGGGAATCAGACATCCTTTGCAATCTACGCAGTGCTCTTTCTCAGGAAGATTAGGATTGGTTTGGGGCTATAGGATTTAACTATATCCTACACCTCCATTCCATCAAGGCCGATCAGGTCTATATGACTGCATTGGTCCGATGCTAGGATGCACGGACCAATACCTTTCACCTACGTACAGGTGAGATGACCATAACTTTGTAGGATGTTTACTGCATCTTCTGACTCTCACTAGATGGTGAGACCATCACATATTCACTGATAAATGTGAAGAGGGTAGTATTTGATCCCATTTTTGGCTACCACAGTGATTCAACATAGAAGCACTCGGACCATGAAGGGGTCTATATTGAGCACTGGTATAGATAGTAGGTTTTCAT
Organism: Wollemia nobilis; assembly: GCA_028583015.1. NCBI lineage: Eukaryota > Viridiplantae > Streptophyta > Pinopsida > Araucariales > Araucariaceae > Wollemia > Wollemia nobilis. The sequence goes on along the minus strand of JAQPPZ010002937.1, from coordinate 8,699,436 downwards.
TGATCGAGCAACCGTCTTCATGCACCTGATTGTGCAGATCATCATACCTGATACATCTAGAGTGAGGTTCCTATGGAACCTCCTAGCTAGGATGATGGAGGTCCTAGCGAGTCTAACTGATCATCCCCTGCTCTTTTCCTAGGGGAGTGCCTTATTAGCATAGATCTATAATGAGTTGTACCATATTACCTAGAGGAGTAGAGTTGGCATTGAATGTAGCTTGCTGCTATAGATCTAGGGGTGGTAGCACATCAAGATCAAGCATCATGTTGGACTACCCCTCGATATTGATGCCATTAAGGAGGTGTTCCAATGCTATGCAGTATGTTGGCCTTAAGAGTAGGAGAGCTTCTAGAGCATGTATCACACAAGGGATCTAGCTCACTACATTGTATGGTTCGTAGGACTCCAAGTGGATCATATTGACTAGCACTCATACTTAGACTGCCCTCCATGGATGGAGGATGATGATCAGTTTTGTTGAGCATGCAAAGACATATGGCTCCTCAGACGAGATTTCTTTTACTTCTCCCACATAACCAGATAGTTTGGGATTAGGTAGGACATTCCAGAGCTACCTTCCATCTACCATCGCCTCACTTTAGAGAGGGACTTGACCTGGTCTAGGGTGACTCCCGTATAAGAATGATGACTTTTAGGAGTCAGGTTTGATGGATGCAGGGACCACTCTTGGCTATGATACTTGGTGGATCCTCAGGGTATGGCAGGGTTTTGAGGGCCCCTTAGGCAGGGTATATGATGATGCTATAGAGGATGCAAATGGCGTAGAGGTCAATCATCATGATCATAGAGTATATTAGAAGACTAAGGGCATATGGGATGAGGGAGCTACAAAGGAGGAACCTCTAGATGAGGAGGACAATGATGCTCTCGAGGAGGGAAAAACTACACCTAACAATGATATTGGGTAGCTTAGGGCCTAGTTTACCAGCCTACATACTCAGGTAGGCTTTCTATAGATGCAACTCTTACATCGAGACACCACCATTTCCATGTAACAAGCAAATATGGGGGATATACAGTCTTGAATAACATCAGAGTAGGCATAGTGGCATAGCTATGAGGAGGAGAAGACCACTATTCAGGCTAATATCACTATAGCAGATACAGAGATACAATAGGTTATAGGCTAGCGTATCCTCCTATAGTCACATATACATGCTATGATGACACATATTGTCACACTCTAGGGTGAAACATCAGATCCCTCATCATCATAGACTGCTCTAGCACCTCTAGCTACTCCAGCAGTACTAATAGTACCAACAGTGCTAGTAGCATAAGGATTAGCAGGGTTGGACCAGGGGGTGGAGATTAGGAGACTCTAGGTCCTGGTACAACAACTATCGATGATGGAGCACAAGATGATTCCTACATCTATACTTTGATAGGAGCGATTGGACTACTCGAGGGTAAGATTCTAGAGAGTCCCATAGCTTTAGGGTTTTAGAGAACTCATACTCGATAGATAGACCAGTCCTTGGCTAGTTCCAATCATAGGTCTCACAGGTCAAAGAGGACCTCATATGCTATCTCTAGGAGGACTCACTGAGATGTTGGAGGTGACAGTGGAGCCTCACAGATTGGGGGTACAAACCCTACTACCTAGTACATATATTACATATGCTATTGTACCATTTTTATGTGTAAGGTCAAGGACCTATACAGATGTAACCTATGGGTTTTTTTGACACATGCCGATGTACTGCTCACTATGTATATTTTTTGATACACATATATATACATTATTTGACTTTGAGACTCATTGTATGTGCAATTTATTATTTTTATTATTTGTATATTTTATAAGATGCATATGGATGCAATTCTTAGATGTAATGTCCCTTTTATGCTATATGATATGATGTATGGATGACATGCACTAGCTATATGATATATGTATGATTTTAAATGCAATTTTTGCTGTTAAAAATGCATGTTTGATTTATTGTACTTGTATGCATTTAACCTATGATGTTATGACATAATTTATGCCATGTATGTATTGCACAACTTTTTCTATGATGAATGCTATGTAAATGAACATGTATGTTTTAATCACTTAAAACATATTGTATGAATGCAATGTGGGTTTAACAATCTAATGGATGACACCAAATAATTTATAACAACCATGAGATGTAATTGTTATATACTTTTATGAAAATTGATAAATTGTAGACCCCTGTGTGAAATGCAATGATATATGGCTTCCATTCATAAGTGTTTGTAGATTAGAATAATATTCATAATATATTTAGCGGTCATTTAAATATCATTTTTGACATCCATACGATATATATCCTATACTATAAATAGTTCTAACAAACTCTCACAAAATAAATTGATTTCTGATGATTGCATTGAAGAATTATTGTTGCTATTTAGGAATTTTTGAGGCTTTCCATGAAACTCAAACACACTAATTGACTTATCAAAAGTTCTATACTGACCATACAAGACTTTTGAAAAATAAAATTTTTGCTAGGATAGACTCTAATTATTCATTATCCCTATGTGTGCAAATTAATATATTAGATAAGGCATAAGCACACCCCTATGTCAGGTAGGATTCTTTCAGGCCATTTCTAATATTGGGGATCCTCAAATGTCTATCTGATCCTAGGTTTAGATTTAGTTAGACTATACTACCAGGCAATCCGGGCCACCTAAATCTAGCTCACTCGTAAATTGCTTAGAACTACCCCTTCAATGACAGGAGGGACTCTTTCACTCTATGAATTTCAAGCATTGATCATTCTAGGGATTCAAGCTCACCCCCTTATTTTCTTCAATTTATTGGGATACTTACTCATATATAGTGACAAAAATAACTATTTATTTTGTATAGTGATGAAAATCATTGTTTATTTTATTTTTTATTTTTCTTGAGCAAGAGATTTGATACTTATTTGATTTTATTTCTAAGGATTTAACTTTAGAATTTCACTTGGGGATTTTTCTCCTTAATTTGTAAGCAAGGGATTTATTCGGGTAGGGGGTAAACTTGTCCTTTTGCCAATTACCACTACCCTAGACCACTTCTCCTCACAAAATTAGCAAGTAACAAAACCTTTCACCTAAGGTGACCCGAACCACTTTTGTAGTGTTCGTCCTTCCTTACCCTAATTAAGATTTTTTAAATGTGTTTGATTAGTGATAGAATTTTGATATGCTAAGTCCTATCAAAACTTGACCTCATTTACAAAAGCAAAGTAATATTTCTACCAAAATCTTGAGAAGACCACTAGGTATGGTTGAATGACCAAAAAACCCTAGTATATTATTCATAGCAACAAGAAGGGTTGTGTTGAAAAACATAATTACTCACACGGGTGATGAATGATGATGATAGTGCAAAGATGCATGATTGAAATACAAACGTGGTGTTTTTTGTAAGATTGCAAACACAACTATCCTAATGTAAGTGCAATGGATGGATATGCCTAATGCAATACAATATGAAGTTCATGTTGTAAATGGAATGCGATGATGCAAAATAAAATGCAATGATGCAAATGTAAGATAATGCAATGTTTTTAAATTTTGATATTTTCCAAATTTTTTATGGATTTTATAACTTTTTTATTAGACCAAATGGCTTACATATGCCTTTGGAGCTTTTTGATGGATGACCAAAGTGCTTAAAAATGCATTTGGGGTCTTTTTATAGTTTTAGGCATAAAAAAATTTAAGGTGAAGGATGTTGAGAGGTTCAAACTCTTCAACCCCTTCTAGCGATGTCAAGCGGTATGTCCCAGGTCCAATATTCTCAAATATGATATAAGGACCTAACCAATTAGCCACAAATTTATCTCACATTTCTTGCAGTAAATTTGAGTTCTGTTGGTTCTCTTTTAGCACAAGATCACCAACCTCAAAATCTCTCATATGGACTTTGTCATTGTAAGCTTTTTTTTAAGAACTCTTGATAAACACGGAGATGCTCAAGGGCATTCATGTGATGTTCATCAAGTAGCATCAATTGATCTAGGCAAGCTTTCTACGTAGTGTCATCATCAATGAACTCTTTCAATGTGATGCGTAGTGTTGGAATTTCTAACTCTAAGGGAATAATGACCTCAGTGCCATATACTAGTGAAAACAGAGTTGCTACAGTGGGTGTCTGAATGCTAGTCCTGTAAGCCCATAAAGCAAGGGGTAGCTTTATATGCCAATATTTATGATGTTCTTGTAACATATTTTTCAAGATGGATACCACTATATTATTCAAGGCTTCAGCCTACCCGTTTGCCTATGAATAATATAGAGTTGCAAACTTGTGTTTGATCTTTTACTTAAACATCAAAGCTCTCACAATTTTATTTATGAATGAAATTCCATTATCCAAAATTATCTTGGATGGAATCCCAAAATTACTTATAATATTGGTGAGTATGAACTCATAAATATGTGCTCCAGTTGTCGTTGTTAATGGGACTACTTTCACCCACTTAGTAAAGTACATAGTAGCCATAATAATAAATATATGCCAACCCGAATACGGAGTAGAGATCTTACCGATGAGATCCAAACCCCACTAAGAAAATGGCCAATCCACTTGAATGGGCTGTAAGGCCTATGATGGCAAGTGTGCAATATTAGCATGATGTTGGCATTTAACACATATCCTAACATACACATTGCAATCCTTATCCATAGTGGACCATAATAACCCATGTGAAGGATGTGCTTGATGATAGCCATGCCACTAAAATGACTATTGCACGTACCATTATGAGCCTATGAAATTTCCAAAGATGATTCTTGGGGCTCAAGACAATGAAGGAGAACTCCATCATAGCTTCAATGATACATAATGTCTTCTATCAAGACATACTTTATCACTTTATATTTAAATGTGCACTTCGTGACACGTTCTAATCCTTGAGGGATTACACCAAGCTTATGGAGGTCGTATATCTATGAAATCTAGTTTTGATAGCTCTCGGTATCAACTAATAAGACATCATGCTCCTCCTATGGTTTAACATTCGCAAATGCAAACTGGGAAATAACTTTATGGTGAATGGTGGTACCATTCCTGTAGGACCTTATGATATCAATGAACCCCAAGGTGCTCTCTTGAGAAATTCTTTGGCTCTATAGAACCACTCATGGTTTGGTTCTACTTGAATTATGTTGATCAACTCTTTGTTATCTAAATATTTGCATTGCACAACAGAGTGTGACAACATTTTTACATGGATGGTAGTAAAATTGGTAAGCATATTTTGAGGAATTAAGGATCCCAGAGATGCCATAGTGTCTGCAAATTTGTTGATGAATGAGGGATTGCCTTGATTTTGTACCATTCCAAGTGAGCTAAATATGTGTCAAAAAGATCTTTGTAAGACTTTAGAATTGGACATCAACATTGAAAAAGTTCGTTCACCTGGTTAAGAATGAGAAGGGAATTGCCAAAGATTTTTAACCTTTTAATCTTCATGGTGATAGTTGTTTGGAGGCCCAAAATTAGGGCCTTATATTCAGTGTTATTGTTAGTGCAAGGAAATTCCAACTTGAATGACAAGGGTATAGGAGCACCTTGTGGTGTGAACAACACTATTCCTGCACCACCCCCTTGCTCACACTTCGAACCATCGAAGAACAAGGTCATGTTGGATTTATTATCTAGCTCTTTGGGTTCATGTGCTTTTGATAAGGCAAAAAATACATCATAAGGAAGCTCAATGGTGAGGGGCCTACTATTTTCTAGAGGCACCTTAGCCAACTGATCAGCTATGACCTATCCCTTAATGGAATTTTGGCTAATGAATTCCAAATCAAATTCTATTAATAACATGATCCACTTTGTAGTACATGTATTATGATATGTCTTGTTCATCATATACTACAAAGGATTTTGTTTTGATATGACATACATTGTATGACTTAACATATAATTTCACAATTTCTTTGTAGTGAACACTACTACTAAACACAGTTTTTCCACATATGCATATCCTAGCTCATAACTCACAAAGGTCCAGCTAATGTAATATATGGTTTGCTATTTGTTTTACACATTCTTTTGGACTAACATGGTTCCCAATGGAAAGTCATTTGTTGATATATATAGCAAAAAAGGCTCATCTGGTATTGGTGGAGCTAGCACTAGCAGCGTTGCTAGGTATTGCTTGATATCAGCAAAGGATGCTTGATAGTCCTCATCCCAATTGAATGGGACCCCCTTGTGTAGCAGTCAATTCATGGGTCGATATTTATCTAATAACTGTATGATAAATCATTTTATGGATGCTACTTTGCAATGTAGGATTCTTAATTCCTTGATATTCATGGGAGGACTCATTTCTAAAATTTCCTTGACCTTCGCTAGATCAACTTCTATGCCTCACTTTGAAATGATGAATCCCAAGATTTTTATTAAAGTTACACAAAATACGCACTTCTTAGGATTCAACCTGACATTATGCTCTATCAAGTGATCAACTACTTTTCTTAGGACCTCAACATGATCTGAATGCAACAATGACTTCTCCAATAAGTCATCGATATAATCTTTCAAGATCTTATGCATATAGTCATGAAAGATATATTTCATAGCTCGTTGGTATGTAGCACTAGCATTTTTAAGATCGAATGTATAACCTTATAGTAAAATGTCCCCCATGGCGTTATGAACACAATTTTATGTTGGTCTTCAGGCTTAATCTAAATTTAGTTGTAACCAAAAAAGCTATCCATTAGGGAGAGCATTTCATGACCTACATTTGTGTCTATGAGAGCATCTATGTTCAGAAATGGGAACAAATCATTTGGTGTTGTCTTGTTGAGGTCTTTGAAATCCATACGAATACAAATCCTTCCATCAAGTTTTCCTACAGGCACCATGTTTGATACCTATTTTGGATAGTCTATGGAAATGAGAAATTCTACATCCAATAGCTTCTACAATTCATATTTGACCATTAAGGCTACTGTTGGATGAATCTTCCTGAGTTTTTTCTTGATTGGATTCTTTGATAGATCTAGCAAAAGGTTATGAGTAACCAATTTTGGATCTAGACCTGGCATGTCCTTGTAAGTCCAAGCAAAGAGAGCAAGTCTCATTCTCAGCAGAGGGATGAGGTTGGCACACTCATCAAGAGATAGACTTTATCCAAATTTAACCTTCCTTGGATTGGTGGGATCACTACTGATATCCACTTCAAAGGTTTCCTCTACTGACATATGGGATCCCTCCTCAATCTGATGAGGCATAGGGATCAAGTAGATTTCATCTACTTGGTTTATGGGTTTTGCATTAGAAGAATCCTCAGTATGATAAACATCATGTGCATATCCTGGTGCAAAATAAAAATGTTGCAACATTTCTTCATTAGGAAAGAAATCTTTAGACTCTAGTGGTGAGTTAGTGTGATCTCAATCAATAGCATCTACATTTAAATACAAGGGTTTCAAAGGATTTGTTGGGTTGTGAAGTGGAGTGGTCAAATCAATGGATATCATATTTATGGAATGGATCATGTCTCTAGGACCACATGCATGTGACTCTATATTGATATAAATTCCATCCCATAGATGTGGTTATGTGGTATGGGATCTCTAGATCCGATCTATGAACAGACTCGAGAACATGATTGCTAGGCTCGAGGAGCTCTCTGAATGTCAGTGGATCAGGGAAGACCATATGATAAATCCTATTCAAACTAGGTGGTCTTCCTTTGAGGCATGAATAAATATTGATATCTCTGCACATATCCACTATAGTGTACGATGCATTATGATGATGTAAGTAGGGATGCCCCATATAGGTTCTCTCTATTTCATATTCATCATCACTGTCATAACAGATACCTTCACTACTACCAATTGGGATCGAGTTATTGGGAAGGTGGGGCCTCATGAAAAACCACTCTTTATAACTACTATCATTCATGAAGGATTGATTATCCTTAATGACTATCTCTGAAGGTAACAGATGATGTAACTTAATAGGGCCTAAATAAGCCAGCTTAGTTTGATCCTCAAATAATTCATCATTCAAGAACTTATCATCATCACCACTCTCATATAGGTAACTTGATCCACCCATCTCAAAGGTGGACTCTTCTATATCCTCATAAGAGTGATCTTCTGACTCAGATTCCTCTGTTATGCCAATGTTGTAAACCTATAGGCCTATGTCATCGACCGCTGCATGAATTTGTTCACCCAAGTTTTCTTTTGGTATATGCTCTGGACTGGTATCCACCAAGATATCATTGTGATATGTCTCGGGTGGTCCTATAGTGATATAAGACACTATCTGGTTATCCATTCGAAAAGAGGTAGGATTAGGGTGATAAGTATTGAAGTCGACTTCACCCCCCAAACTAAGATATGGGCGGTCTAAATATGTCGTGAGGAGTTCAACCTATCCTCCAATATGGTATCCTAACCTGAACCTATCTGTAGGCAACTAATACTAAGGTTCATACAACCTCTTACACCCCTGCTCAAATAATCTGAGACTATAACCATGCCAATGGTAACTCTCAAAATATCGCAAGGCATACTTTGGGTTAGAAAGATAATGAACATTCATGGTGAATGGTTCATCATCATCTTCATCCATGGAAGTGCGAGATGCAAGCTGGTCGAGCCCTCCATAGATAAAATTAGTTTGGTTAGGAGGTACCCCTAGTGGTACCACCATCCCTACAAGAAAATTATGGGCTTGTGGTCGGCCCATGTCTTGTGTAGTCTCAATGATCAGAGTAAATGTCACATTCTGCACAATATATTCCCCCAATCTAGGATTAACCAAGTGAACGGTCACCTACGGTGTCGATGACCCTACTGAAGATGCAAGAGAAGTAGGCTGAGGTGCCTCTTCGACTCCTATTTGGGTATTATCTACTTCCATGGGAGTAGGAACCTCGATCACAATTGGTTTGGGTGCCAAATTCTCTTTTTTGCCCATTTTAGCTTTTATATTCTCATCATCTCAATGCATTATGGATGCTAATGATATAGTATAATCAGTTTTTGTGTGCTTCGATCATTGGGATGCAGTTGTTGTTGGTTTAGCACATATTTCTCTTATTTTACCTCCTGGATATTTGATCGATGATGTAGGCCATATGTCAAGGTGTAGTGAAGGGAGCACAAAATCCCCTAGCAAGTCTACTAGATTCACATATTTAAATGGTTCTTCATCAGAAGACACCACATGAACCTATCCCTCATACACAAATTTGATACATTGATGGATAATAGAGGGGATACAATGCATTTATCATATCCAAGGCCTCCCTACAAGGATGTTGTATTACATGGTGCCTTCAATCACATGACACATCATAGGGATGGTCTTGAGTCGAACCTATTTTGAAATAACTATGATACCTACCATAGAGCATAACACATCATTGAATGCTCTCAAGGTAAACACAAAAGGTACAATATGTGATTTCGACAACTTCAAATATGTTAATGCCTTGGTCGTGATAATTTTGATTGATGATCCTATATAAATCAACACCCTCTTGAAAGGTTTGTGGTTTACACATGCAATAATATGGAGCGACGGGTATGCTATTATAGTGGAAACCGTCTTGACTTCATGATCGTGAAATTGTATTACCGGTTCCTGGAACTGTTGCACATGTCCTACAAATTGTGTGAATACTTTTGGATCTTGGGATTGTACTTCTATGGACCTTAGAATATCCATAAGCATATCCCTATGCTTGGGATTCTACTGAATTAAATCATAAATCAACAACTTTTCTAGAGTTATATGTAGGTTTTGGACTAACCTACTCTTGATTGTCACCACTGGTCTAGTTGGTGGGCTTGACACATTTTGGGCTAGTCTTGGAGGAGGTGCAGCTTCAAATTTTATGATATTTGGAGGTTGATTTGGTATTTCATACCTCACATGTCTCGTAACAAAATTGACCATTTTGACAAACCCATGGGTTTATGGTTCGATGCGTACTTGATTGACCTGGCTAATATTATTCCTCAGTACCTCGTGGTTGGGCAGAGGATTCCTGTAAATTCCCATATTCTGATTATCTGGTGCCTAAGGATTATCCATAGTTAGCTCACCTCTTTCTATCATGTTTTGTACTAAATATTTGAAAATCCAACATACTTCAATATCGTATCCCTTTGATCTATGGAAAATGTAGTACAACTCATCCCTATACCCCTTTGATTTGGGTTGGTTAGGGTCCAAAATTTTGATCTCTAGCAAGTGTATGGCCTTGGCCTCACATAGTTGATTTAATATCGAAGTCATCGACTCCTAAAAAATGTGTGAACTAGCAAGGTGGACGACGTTCCTTATTCTTACCCTTTTGATAGTTGTTGCGCTACTCATACTGCTCAAGAGGAGGTTGGGCTTGATAATTTTGTTGTTGCTCTCCCTTATCCCCTTTCTGAAGGTTCAAATCCACCTGATTGATGTGGGCCGACTTGGCCTATTGTTTCTCACTTCTCTTATTACATTCCTTCTTATTCCTAAGCTTCAATTTATCCTCCTATAACTTGATATCCTCAATCACTTTGGTCTACACCAAAGCCTCCTCGAAGGTCTGGTATTGCTACAACTATAATAATAATGAAATGTGTTTGGTACAACTTTTCATAAATATTCAAGTTAATTCAGAAGTAGGTATGGAGAATGGTATATTTACCATAATATTTCTCCATCATTTCCCATAATCCATAACTGGCTCGTCATAGTGTTGCATTAAAAAATCCAGCTCAGATAAATTTACCTTTTTCTTGATGCCAAAGGAGAAGCGTTCAAGAAATGCATCAGCCAATTGCTCAAAATTAGTGATACTATACCTCTTGAGTTGATTAAACCACTCTCGAGCTAGGCCTGAGAGGGTCATGATAAAGGTCCATAGGAGCAGGGCATCGTTGCTTCCAATATGAAAGCATACATCCAAAAATATTGTGACATGCTCCTGACTATCCTCCTCTCCTCTAAACTTCTCCAGCTTAGGCATTTCAAAATGATCAGGATAAGGTAGAGTAGGCACTAATGTACATAAAGGTTCATTATGGATTTTATTCAAGGTTAGCTTTTGATAAGTTGTTCCTTGCTTTTCTATAGCTTTGACCTTTTCTGCCAAGACTTTATATGCCTACGGAGATAAAAACTCCTCTTATATGGATTGCCTTGGAGGCAACTTTGGAGGCATGTTCCTATTCGGTCAAAGTGAAGGAATAGACTCTTCCTCCTCCTTGAATTGGAAAATTTTTGGATACTCTTGATCTAATTCGTCTCCTGCTTCTTATTTGTACTACCTATGCCCATGATGTTCGAGCAAAGGGTACCCATATTTGTGTTGGGTTGTATAGCAAGTACGTGTATCTATATACTTAGGGTGCAAATCAGGTTTATAAGTAACTCATCTATCAATGGGCTCCGTATGCTCACTGTGGGGATGTAAACTGACACTGTCTAGTCTATCCTTTCTCTCAAAACGCTCCTTTTGATCAAGGATATATTGTTCATGCATGTGTTATTCATATAAGCATTGTATTATGAACCTCTGCCTCTAAGTGTTCTCATTTTTGAGGCATTTCCATTCTGCACAAACATCCTCCAATTGGTCTTGGAGAATCTAACATCTTTGGGCTGACATCAACTTATGAGATCTAATCATGTGATCAACCATTTGAGGCCTCTAGTGTGTGTGCTTTGTTCGATCATATTTGTGGGTGTGTCCCCCAATGGTCTGATTTTCTATTCTCTTACCCTTGTCTATGAATATGGCATTCACATCTAGATGTTGCCTATGCTCTATGCTTGCATGAGATGCAGAGGTACGCATATCTCTTGGAGCAATCTCCAGGTTCTCTAATAGTTCTAATGGTACTACTGCTATGCACACTCATAGGATGAGAAGGCATAGGAGTAGGATTGTAACCTAACTTTCCTATAACATTACCCAAACCATCCAACTTTTTGCTACATCAAGGCTCATGATGTGGCATGTCATTGACTCCCAATTTAGATATGTCTATGGTGATCCTACAAGGCTCACCCTTGTTGGTAGTTTTAGTGGGTCTATGGTAGAAAGTAGCCCTATCCATTTTCCCTTGGATGGGTGGATCCTAACCTTGTCTATACTTAGATTTTTTGGGCCTCAAGCCTCCATTAGACATAGGATGAAGTGGTACCAATATGGATCCCTTCATTACACACTCCTTAGTAGATCTCATGGATGCATATCGAGTGCAATCACGGTAAATGCTGATATGTTCGAAACCCCCATGTTGGGAAGATCCATGCTCTGATCTATGTCTTGGGGAATTTCTAGTAGCTCCTCATACCAGGGTATTCCCAAAAATATCCTCACACATAGAATTGTCCCCTCTAATACTCACCGAATGATTTTTGGGAGGATTTTGTGATTAAGGATATTGCATATCTTGTTGTGCATTGGGTGGAGTTTTTACCTTGACCTCGGACCTATGCCTAGGTCGGCCTCTCCGTGTAGCCACCATGATATTGTATTATCTCTTATGTAAGTTTTAAAACAACCAAAGTAATCAATGGTGATTATCTCTTTTAAAATTTAAAGTGAGCCCTAAACTGTTTGATGTGTTTTGTAATTTGTTATATCAATAAGTAACTCTCATCGTATTTTCAAAATGTTGATGATATACTCAATTGTTAAAGGTATTTCACTTGTATACTCACAACTCGACAATCAAAAATTATAGCCACGATCATGTAAACCTCTTGAAATGTGGAGATGAAACCCACACTTTAGCATGGAGCACAAGTCCTCCCGGTCCTCACCCAGTTCACCTGTGTGTAGTGATACACCCCTTTGAGGAGGAATATGTGCTATTTTACATGGGCTATGATGGCATCTTGGATCCGGTATTGGTCTAGTAATGAAAGGATTGAGGGAATTGGTTCAATGAATGGAAATCACTGCAACCATCATTGAACCCTACTAGTGGTTGGATGTGATTTCTAACTCACTAGCATTTATAATGTGTCATGGTGTGTGGGGTTCCTTTTATTTTACATGAAAGTAAATACATAAAACAACAATCATGAATCTTCTACATGCTATGCAAATTAAAAAGAACATTTTAACTTTTAGAATTATGCATTATTAAGCTATATGACTTTCAAAGAAAATTCAAACTAATGACAATGATGAAGTGGCCACTAGATGGACCTCATTCAAGAAAACTAGCATACCAAAATGGTCTAGACCGATAAATACTAGGGCGGACTGCACTCAAAGGTCCACTATTCCTAGCAGTGACTAGTATAACCTAATAAAAGACCTAGGGACTCAATGCATTTTATATCTTTATCGCATACCCTAATTATGCTAGCAATTTAATCATCATGAAAAAAACATAGACAAAAAATAGGGAAAATCAGATAAAAATGGATCCTACCTCAGATCCTCATATGATTAAGATTTTTATCCCTACTATACAACTTTTCAAATGCTGACCATGGCTCTGTGGCGTGGCTAATACTGTTGCCCATAGGTGTCAACTATGGTGACAAATTTTGACCGTGGTTGTCAACCGCAATGACAACTTTTGACCGTGGTTGTCAACCGCCGCTAGCACTTGTCATACAAAAACCCAAAAATTAGTGGTTTGTGGTATTTAATGAATAATTCCCATCATGATCACCTTCTGTAATATCCAAAAAGGCTTGCACCTAATATTGGAATTGCTAAAAATGATACAAATAGGCATGCACAAATTGACAAGAATGAAAAGAACAAAACGCAAAGATATTTTATTAATTTCGAATCAAGTTACATATCCATCCCTCTTAGGGATACCCATTTGATATATAAATTACAATAGTTTGAAATCCCCCTCAAGGGTACATGCATTCCAAATACCTTTTAAAATGACATGAACTACTCCAAGGTGTCGATGACCTTCTTCTCCACAATTAGAGGCATTTGTTGACTTGCATCGCAAAACCCTATTTATTATGCATGCAATAAACAAAATTAAGCATTAGTAATAAAGGATACCTCTCTTGATGAGGCTTTTTGAGGAAATTGTATGAAAAAATGATATTATTGGCATATAATCAAGAAATTGTAAGAAATCTAGTAAACCTATGCAAAACATGAAAATATTCTATGAAACATGTAAATGAAAAGCATCTGTATCTATCTAATGGTATAATTATGAATTTGAAATCATGGAAGCATGATAAATATTCATTACTATCCTAGTTACAATATTGAAAGCAAGGTAACCAAACAAGCTAATTCTATCGATCAGAAGTATCTAATAATGCAATCAAACCTAAATTATGATTAGTCTAATTCCATTAGTAAATCCTATTGTGAGAAAGAAATAAAATTAGGTATGATACCCTAATCATGGTTCTGTGATGCGGTGAGCACTATTAGCCATGGTTGACAGTCACGATTGAGCTTGAATTGTGCTTGTCCTCCAATTTAAGGGCTAAATCACTGAATCCTCTTGCCAAATTGATGGTCAAGGGTCGCCTCTATGTCCTGACATATTTTGTGGTTGAATTGCTCTTATTGTACATGAAATGGGTGTAATTGATTTTCTTGGCTCTCCTAGCCTCCTAGGACCTCCATGGCTTGAATTTTCATCTTGATCTCTCAATTGCAATGACAAATATTTCTCTCAAGGAACATAAGTGAGTGTCTATCTCGATAGGGCTTCATCGCATACAATTGAAAACTTCTCTATAATTTTCTCCAATTTTGACGAAGATCTTATAGAACCCATAAGGGCTATGTCCTAGATTCATGAGGAATCCAAGATCAATATTGGTCAGTTATAGTTTGTTATATGGAAAGATATAGAACCTTCCTCACTCAAACTACTCCAATTCATAACCAATTACCCATTTGGAACCAAATTTGAATTGGTCAAAGGCCAACTGATTCTGAGGCCTGATCACAACTGAAAAGCATGGTCAAATATACTAACTACTAGTGTCAATAGAGGCTACCACTGACTAGGCAAAGGTGCACAAATGAGTGGTTAAAACCATTGCTATACCTTGGTATTTTTCCAAGGTCTTACATATGCTATTCTAGCATGTCCCATATGAGTAGTCACCTCGACATGACACATTTTAGGTGTCTAAAAATTTATAATCACCTCTTGTAGCATGGTTTCAATAGAATTATCTCAAATACCAATCTCTATTTCAAGAAAGTAGGTTTTGAAATAGTGATACTTGTGCTCTATGTTGATGATCTAATCATCAGTGGAAGCTCATAAGAGATGATAGAAGCAGTGAAGGGTGACTTGAAGAAGTTATTTGAAATGACAAATATAGGACTTCTACATTATTGTCTTGGCTTGGATGATGTGCAAAAGTAAACCACATTGGGGTAACATAAATGAAATATGTCAATACACTCATTAAAAATATCACATTATAGACTGTAAACCCCAAAGCAAATCTAGTGGAAATTGGTTTATAACTATCTTGATATGAAATATCTCCTTAGGTAGATGGAACTCTCTATTAACTGTTGATTGGGAGTCTCATATATCTGACCACTACCAAGCTAGATATCAACTTTGTTGTGAGCTATATTTTGATGTTCATGCAGGAACCTAAGGTTAGTCATTGGAAGGTAGTAAAGCGAGTTTTACACTATGTCTGTGGCACAATAGAATATGGCTTGGAGTACAAGAATAATAATAAATTCTTCTTGCAAAGATACATAGACTTATATTATGTTGGATCTATAGATTACCAAAAATCAATGTCAAGATATAAATTTCATCTTGGATCTGGACCTATCTCTTGGCATAGCAAGAAGCAACAAGTTGTTGCACTTTCACATATAGAGGAAGAATATCACATAGCACAAGGAGCTATGTGTGAAGTGGTATGGTTGCATCGCATTCCTTCAAGTATGGATTTTCAAAAAGATCTTCCTATACACTTGATGTGCCATAACCAAGGTGTGTTGAAACTAGTCAAGAATCTAGTGTTCCATGAATGAACAAAACATATTGACACTCAATGTCACTTCATGATATTCTCACAATGAAACTGAGAGGGGGGGGTGAATTAGTGTAGCTAAAAATCTAATCAGCAACTCTTAAAACTGAAGCAAAGAGAACTTGAAAACAGATAAAGCAATAATCACAAAAGAGCACACCACAACACACAATGTAATGAGGTTCATCAATTTGGCTACTCCTCAAGAATGACTGCTTGGACTACGGTCCAAATCTAGACTTTGCAAAACACAAATTTTACAATCTGTTTACCAGCACCCACTGGAATGAGAACCAACCCCTAATTTATCTGCACCAACAAAAAGGAGCACCAACCCCTATCCAAGCACCTACTTGGATCCCTATTTTGAAAGTTATATTAATGACATACAAATGCCTTCACTTTCTCAAGACCCTAACTGGTCTCCAATTTATCAAAATATAGTAAACACTTCATGCTCATCCTGTCACTCTCTAACAACACTCTTCTCACCCTCTTTCGGTAGCACTTTCACACATACAACAGCAACCTTATTCTTTACGCAGTCCTACTTTTATAACATATTAGTCTCTATTTTTATGCATGCAACCCATAACTATTTCTTAAATATTCTCTTCTGCCACTTGTCAATTGTAACTGCATCTTTATGTAACTCCTTTTGCATATATAGAGTGTGCATTTTTTTAAACACGTTACATGCAACATATAACTCTTCCATGACTGTTCGTATTCTTTTCTATACATGCATGCATTTTTTGAATCTATTTATGCGATTGTTCGATTTCTCCTTCTTCGACTATTCTTAAAAAAGCTTCATGATTTCTATCTGTAACCACACCTATAACTGTCGCATTTAATCCAGTTAACTCTTCTTATTCTGACTGCATGCTTTTCCTCTACAAATACCCCTTTAACTATTGTTCTGTTCTAGTTAACAGTCTGTTATCATGCTGTTGTGACTTGTTGCAAAATTAAGACACTTCTATATCTTTCTGCCCTTCTCACATTTTACCCGTGAAAATACATGTCATGAAATCACGTCAGTTTTTGCCTCCTTGTCCACTTCTTCGCTAGTACCCGTGAAAACTAGACATGTCACAAAATCATGACACTTTTGCCTTCTCGCTACTCTTCTTGGCTTGCTCTAGTGAAAACTAGACATGTCGCAAAATTGCGACACTTTCACCTTCTTACTACTCTTCTTGGATTCAACCAGTGAAAACGAAACATGTCATGAAATCATGACATCTTTCTCTACCTTGTGCCTTTTATGCCTTTCGCCCATGAAAATGGAACATGTCACGAAATCGTGACATCTTTCTCTGCCTTGTGCCTTTTTTGCCTTTCACCCGTGAAAATAGAACATGTCGCCAAATCACGACATCTTTCTCTGCCTTATGCCTTTTCTGCCTTTTGCCCGTGAAAACAAAACATGTCACGAAATCGTGACACTTTCACTGCCTTTTGCCTTTTTTGTATTTGGCCAGCGAAAACACAACATGTCGCAAAATCGTGACACTTTTCGCTTCCTTGCACTTCTCTTTGACCCTGCCACGAAATCATGACACTTTATCTCCTTGGAACTTTCTCTTCGATCCTATCATGAAATCGTGACACTTTCTCTCCTTGGTGCTTTCTCTTTGAACCTGTCACGAAATTGTGACACTTTCTCTCCTTGGCACTTTCTCTTCGATCCTGTCGTGAAATCGTGACACTTTCTCTCCTTAGCGCTTCCTCTTGGAACCTGTCGCAAAATCGTGACACTTTTCTTTGTGAGCTCCTTCTCCTCAAGCATGTCATGAAATCATGATAGTTTTCTTTGCCTGCGACTCTTCTTCAAACATGTCACGAAATCATGACAGTTTTTCTACTTGCCTCCTTCTCTGCCAACATGTCGTGAAATCACGATAGTTTTCCTTGCGCCTTCTCTCTCCTCGGCCATGTCATGAAATCATGACAATTTTGCTTGTGCCTTCTCTCTCCTCGGCCATGTCATGAAATCAAGATAATTTTGCTTGTGCCTTCTCTCTCCTCGTCCATGTCACAAAATTGCAAGAATTTTGCTTGCGCCTTCTCTCTCCTCATCCATGTCATGAAATCATGATAATTTTTCTTGTGCCTTCTCTCTCCTCGACCATGTCACGAAATTGTGACAATTTTTCTTGTGCCTTCTCTCTCCTCGGCCATGTCATGAAATCATGACAATTTTGCTTACGCCTTCTCTCTCCTCGGCCATGTCATGAAATCGTGACAATTTTGCTTGCGCCTTCTCTCTCCT
Organism: Wollemia nobilis; assembly: GCA_028583015.1. Classification (NCBI taxonomy): domain Eukaryota; kingdom Viridiplantae; phylum Streptophyta; class Pinopsida; order Araucariales; family Araucariaceae; genus Wollemia; species Wollemia nobilis. Next base: position 8,681,161 of record JAQPPZ010002937.1, on the reverse strand, counting down.
CGTCCATGTCGCAAAATCGCAATAGAAAACATGTCGCAATATTGCGACAGTTTTCTTACTTGTCTTTTTCTTTGATTTTTTGAATCTGGGCCACTTATGTCTTCTTGGAAATTCACAGTACATGTTCTGACTGACCTCTGAACTCTTGTCCATTGCATCAACTGCATCAAATGATCTATCTGTCTGTATTGACAACAATGACAATACTTTTGCTGCATCTTGCTCAACAATCTCCCCCTTTGGAATTATTGGCAACACTCATGCACTCTCCTATAATTCTTCTCCCCTTTTGACAATAATACCAAAGGGATGTTGCAGACTCCCCCTAAGTCTAAGCACAACATTCTTAGATACACATTGTTATAGTTAGCAAAAATCATGAATATGAGCAAAACTATAAACATAGGCATAAATGCTCCCCCTAAGAATGTGATCTCAATTGATAGTCAATTCTTGGGAAATGTGACTACTCCCAACTTACTTCGAAGGTACTCAGAAACTTCCTTTGGTAATGGTTTTGTGAATATATCTGCTACTTGCTCTGTAGTCGAAACAAAATCCAATTTGAACTCCCCTTCTGCAACTTTATCCTTCAAGAAATGATACCGGATTGCAATATGTTTGGTTCGAGAATGCATAACCGGATTCTTTGATATGTTAATAGCACTAGTGTTATCACATTTAATTGAAATTTTCTTTTTGAAGTGAATACCCAGATCTTTCAGGGTTTGTCTCATCCATAATATCTGTGTACAACATGTTGTTGCTGCAATGTATTCTGCCTTTGCTATGGAAAGAGAGATTGATTCTTGTTTCTTGTTGTGCCATGCTACCAACCTCTCTCCAAGATAAAATGCTCCTCCACTGGTACACTTTCTGTCATCAATACATCCTACCCAATCTGCATTAGAATATGCAATAAGAGTGAAGTCCTTACCTTTTGGGTACCACAACCCATACTCCATAGTACCCTTGAGGTATCTAAAAATCCTCTTTACAGCTGTCACATGAGTCTCTTTGGGACTAACCTGAAATCTTGCTACCATGCATACTGCCTGTAATATATCTGGTCTAGTGGATGTCAAATACAGTAGGCTTCCAATCATAGACCTGTACATGGTTTGATATACATCTGGAGATTTGTCATCCTTGCTCAACTTGCAACCTATTGTCATGGGAGTCTTGATGGGTTTACTATCCTCCATTGTGAACTTTTTCAGCATTTCTGTCATATATTTTACTTGAGAGATAAAAATGCCCTTTTCACTTTGATTGACTTGCAGTCCGAGGAAATAAGAAAGTTCACCAATCATTGACATCTCAAATTCAGTCTTCATTTTATTTGCTATGTCTCTACAATATTCATCCATGTTGTTGCCAAATATTATATCATCTACATAAACAACAAGTACAATAAGATGGCCATTCTCTGTTTTGATATATAAATTACTATCCACCATACCTTTCTTGAACCCCTGTTTAATAAGATAGTTATCCAGCCTTGCATACCATGCTCTGGGTGCTTGTTTCAGACTATACAATGTTTTCTTTAACCTACAAACAAAATTGGGATTATCACCGAGTTGGAAGCCATCTGGTTGTTCAATGTAAACCTCTTCTTCCAGTTTTCCATTCAAAAATGCTGATTTTACGTCCATTTGATATACTTTGAAATTTTTATGGACTGTTAAAGCCAAAAACATTCTGATTGCCTCTAGTCTGGATACTAGTGCAAAGGTTACCTCAAAATCAATGCCTTCAACCTGAGAATAGCCTTTACAGACCAATCTTGCCTTATTTCTGACAACCTGTCCGTCTTCATTTAATTTATTTTGAAAAATCTATTTAGTACCGATTATGTTTTTATTTGCTATCCATGGTACTAATTCCTAGGTTTTGTTTTTCTCAATCTGATCTAGTTCTTCATTAATTTCCTTCATCCAAATTTCATCTGTGCTTGCTTTAGAAATATTTTTGGGTTCAATGCTGGATAAAAGAGAGTAGTTTCGTACTACTGCTCTTCTTGTCTAAATACCAACTGTTGGGTCCCTAATAATCTGTTCTCTGGGATGATTTTTCTGCCAACTGCCTGTTTTGAATTTCTTGTTCTCTTCTTCTTCTGAGTCAATTCTTAAATCAGCTAGGTCAATTTTCTAAATTTCTTCTGTTTCCATTTCTTCATCTCCTTCAATGACTTCTTCATAAATAGGGTAGTTTTCTTGATAAGTAATTTCTTGATCTCTACCTTCATCAACTTTAACATCTACACTCTCCACAATTTTCTTTAGCCTCTTGTTGTAACATGTGTAGGCTTTGCTTTTTGTCGAGTAACCAAATAAAATACCTTCATCAGCTCTATATTCAAACTTACAGAGATTATCTTCAGTTTGTTTGATATAACACTTGCTATCGAACACTTTGAAGTATCTTGTTGTTGCTTTCCTACCAAACCACATCTCATAAGGTGTTTTGCTTTCATGCATCCTTAACATGCACCTGTTTTGAATGTAGACTGTACTATGTACAACCTCTTTCCAAAAATTTTCAGCTATTTTGTTCTTAGCTAACATTGTCCGTGGCATTTCTTGCACAGTCATGTTCTTCCTTTCAACAACACAATTTTGCTGAGGTGTCCTTGCTGCTGAAAACTATCTTTTGATCCCATATTTTTGATAGTATTTTACAAACTCATCTGAGATAAACTCTCCTCCTCTGTCTAATATTAGGCATTTAATTCTTTTTCCAATTTGATTCTCAACCTATTTTTTAAAAATCTTGAACATCTCAAAGACATCTGATTTAAGCTTTAAAAATAGTACCCATGTCATCCTAGAGTAGTCATCTATGAACAACATAAAGTATTTGTCACCATTTATGCTTTGTGTTCTCATGGGTCCACATAAATTAGTATGTATCAACTCTAATGGTTTGCTGGTGAAGTATTCCTTTGCTTTAAATATGGATCTAGTTTGCTTCCCTTTTTGGCATGGAGCACATATGTTATTTACTAGTTTGTCAATGGTAGGTATATCTCTTACTACTATTTTTGAACTTATTTTTACCAGATTGTCAAAGCTAATATGATCGAGCCTCTTGTGCCACAGCCAATTTTCATCTTTCTGTCCAATCAGGCATGCTCCTTCTGAAGTTTCTGAGAGAGTATATAGATTTCTATAAGTCCTCGATCCAATAGTTATCAGCTTCCCACTATGTGCTTTTTTGACTTCACAACCCTGCTTCTTAAAGATGACTTCATGACCTCTATCATAGATTTGACTTACGCTCAGTAAGTTGTGCTTCAAACCAATTACAAACAGAACTTCTTTGGAATTGATCTTTCCATCACTTATCTTGACTGATCCTTTGCCAACTATTTTGGCTCCATCATTATTTCCAAACTTTACAGAACCCCCTTCATATTTCTATAATTTTTCAATTTTTTGTTTATCTCCTGTCATGTGACTGGAGCATCCACTATTCAATATCCATGGTGCAGATTTGTTCTGTGCTTTGAATGCTATCTGTACAATCAAGGATTCCTTTTCTTCCTTGAGTTGCTCTTTTTCTTTCCATTCTGATTTGACTGTAGTTTTGGTCACTTGTTTAGAATTTTCTTTGTCAATGGCCTGTGCATATTTATCTTGGAATTTTATGTTTTGCCTTAAGTTGTTTGGTTGAGTTCTTCTTCCCTGATATTTATTTGTTGCATATGTGCTTCTATAGTTTCTTGCAATGTGTCCAAAGTTATGACAGTTATAGCATTCTACTACATAATCCATCAAGGGTGAAAAGACATTTCTACTTGAAAATTTCTTTGTCCTATATTATAAATGCAGTTTGAAATCTTATGACCATAAGTATTGCATTTAAAACAATAACCAAAAAAGGAATGATTGAACCTGGGAGTTGGTCTTTGCCAATTTGTAGTAGGAGCCACAAATTTTCTTCTCTTTTGATGTGTGACTTTTGTGAATCCCTCATTGTCAACGAGTCTTCTCGTGCACGGCATTGTTGCTTTCTTTTGCAAGATTCATTTTTCTTTGGTCAACCTTGATTTTATCCTCTTTCTTTACTGGTTCTACAGTTATGACCTTTGATCCACTTGATGATTCTCCTTTGACAAACCCCAAGCCAAACTTGATGCCTGTAGTCCTCTGACTATTTATAATATTTTTAGGCTTTGCAAAACTTCCTTCAAGTTTGTGATAGCAACTCAAGTTTTGATTCTTTTCTTCTAGCCGCATTCTTAAAACAACAATCTCTTCTTCTAGTTTGCTACACTCATTTATTCTCATGGACAATTGTACTTCAAGTTCTTTAGACATTTTCTTAAATTCTTTTATTTGTACTTTCAAACTGTTTATTATGTCATTTGCATCCTCAAGATTTCTTAAGACCTTATTATTATTTATCCTTTCTATCTTCAACTCTTTAAGTGTAGCAACCAACTCTCCTTCTAGATAAACTTCAACCTCATCCTTACTTTTTGTATCACCTTCCTATTTTTCTTCTGTTTTTGCTTCTTCAAATTCCATGAACAGAGCTTCACCTGTTTCTTCTTCACAATCTTCACCTGAGCTATCTTCGGAAGAGCTGACATTCTTGGATATGAAACTTCTCTTTTTGAAATTGCTTTTCCTAAAGTTTGGTTTCTTATTGCAGTCACTTCTTTCTTGGTGTGACCCTTCATCACTTTTGGTTTTCTCATTCATTGGACACTTAGCTGCAAAGTGACCGACCCCTCCATAATTGAAACACTTAAATGGTAACTTTCCTCTATATTTTCCTTTTCCCTTTGTAAGTTTTCAAACAAAGTTGGCTTTCGTTTCATCCGATGTCTCTTCATCCTCAGATTCTTGTTCAGCTTTTGTATTCTTGTGTGCTTTAAAAGCAACTTCTCTGTCTATGGGCTTAGTTTGTCCTATTCTCATTTCATATGTAGTCAAAGAGCCATGCATCTCGTCCATGCTAAAACTATTTAGATCTTTAGCCTCTTCTATTGTAGAAACTTTAGAATTAAATCTTTTGTGAAGAGTTCTAAGTACCTTTCTCACGACAACCACATATTTGATTTTTTTGCTAAGTCCTTTGATTGAATTAATTATTCCATTGACTCTCAGCATATAGGCCTCTATATTCTCATCATCATTCATTTGTAAAGCTTTGAACTGAGCTCGATGAGTTTGCAGCTTGGCTTCCTTGATCTTGCTGTCTCCTTCATGGATGCTCTTCAGTTTGTCCCACATGTCTTTTGCTGATTCACAACTCATGATCCTTATTAGTTCACTTTCTACTAGCCCACACATTATGGCATTCTATGCTTTGGAGTTATTCTCAAACTTCTTCTTCTCAGTAGTATCTGTTGGAGGAGTAGCGGGTACTATGTATCCATTTTCTACTGACTCCCAAATATCATATCCTAATGCACTCAGATATGTCTGCATCCTGAGTCTCCAAAATGAGTAATTAGTTCCATTAAACAAAGGAGATTTGATTGATGAGAATCCTTCATTACCTGCCATTGTGTTCCTTCCAAGATCTCCTTAGCTGATTAAGATTTTTTCAGGAACCTTGCTCTAATACCAATTGATATTCTCATAATGACACTGAGAGGGGGGGGGTGAATCAGTGTAGCTAAAAATCTAATTTGCAACTCTTAAAACTGAAGCAAAGAGAACTTGAAAATAGATAAAGTAATAATCACAAAAGACCACACCACAACACACAATGTAATAAGGTTCACCAATTTGGCTACTCCTCAAGAATGACTGCTTGGACTACGGTCCAAATCTAGCCTTTGCAAAACACCAATTTTACAATCTGTTTACCAACACCCACTGGAAGGAGCACCAACCCATGATTTATCTGCGTCAACAGAAAGGAGCACCAACCCCTATCCAAGCACCTACTTGGATCCCTGTTTTGAAAGTTATATTAATGACATACAAATGCCTTCACTTTTTCAAGACCCTGATTGGTCTTCAATTTATCAAAATACAGTAAACACTTCCTGCTCAGCCTGTCGCTCTCTAACAACACTCTTCTCACCCTCTTTCGATAGCACTTTCACACATATGGCAACAACCTTATTCTTTATGCAGTCTTGCTTTTATAACATATTAGTCTCTATTTTTACGCATGCAACCCGTAATTGTTTCTTAAATATTCTCTTCTACCACTTGTCAATTGTAACTACATCTTTATGTAACTCCTTTTGCATATATAAAGTTTGCATTTCGTTAAACACGTTACATGCAACATATAACACTTCCATGACTGTTCGTACTCTTTTCTGTACATGAATGCATTTTTTGAATCTATTTATGCAACTATTCGATTTCTCCTTCTTCGACTGTTCTTAAAAAGGCTGCATGATTTCTATCTATAACCACACCTGTAATTGTCGCATTTACTCCAGTTAACTCTTCTTATTTCGACTGCATGTTTTTCCTCTACAACTGCCCCTTTAACTGTTGTTCTATTCTAGTTAACTTTCTATTATCGTGCTGTTGTGACCTATTGTGAAATCACGATACTTCTGTATCTTTCTGCCCTTCTCACCTTTTACTCACAAAAATACATGTGAAATCATGACAATTTTTGCCTCCTTTTTGACGTCTTTGCTAGTACCCGTGAAAACCAGACATGTCACAAAATCGTGACACTTTCACCTTCTCGCTACTCTTCTTGGCTTGCTCTAGCAAAAACCAGACATGTCACGAAATCATGACACTTTCACCTTCTCGCTACTCTTCTTGGCTTCAACCAGTGAAAACGAAACATGTCACGAAATCGTGACATCTTTCTCTGCCTTGTGCCTTTTCTACCTTCCACCCACGAAAATGGAACATGTCGTGAAATCATGACATCTTTCTCTGCCTTGTGCCTTTTCTGCCTTCCACCCGTGAAAATAGAACATGTCACAAAATCGTGACATCTTTCTCTGCCTTGTGCCTTTTCTGCCTTTCGCCCACAAAAATGGAACATGTCGTAAAATCACGACATCTTTCTCTGCCTTGTGTCTTTTTTGACTTCCACCCGCAAAAACGGAACATGTCATGAAATCGTGACACTTTCGTTGCCTTGTGCCTTTTCTGTCTTTGGCTAGCGAAAACACATGTCATGAAATCATGACACTTTTTGCTTCCTTGCACTTCTCTTCGACCCTATCGTGAAATCGTGACACTTTCTCTCCTTGGCACTTTCTCTTCGATCCTATCACGAAATCGTGACACTTTCTCTCCTTGGCACTTTCTCTTTGAACTTGTCACGAAATCGTGACACTTTCTCTCCTTGGCGCTTTCTCTTCGATCTTGTCACGAAATCGTGACATTGTCTCTCCTTAGCGCTTCCTCTTGGAACCTATCATGAAATCACGACACTTTTCTTTGCGATCTCCTTCTCCTTGACCATGTCACAAAATCACGATAGTTTTATTTGCTTGCGCCTCTTCTTCAAACATGTCATGAAATCATGATAGTTTTTCTACTTGCCTTCTTCTTTGCCAACATGTCACGAAATCGCAACAATTTTCCTTGCGCCTTCTCTCTCGTCAGCCATGTCATGAAATCATGACAATTTTCCTTATGTCTTCTCTCTCCTTGGCCATGTCATGAAATCATGACAATTTTGCTTGCGCCTTCTCTCTCCTCATCCATGTCGTGAAATCGCAAGAATTTTTCTTGCGCCTTCTCTTTCCTCGTCCATGTCACGAAATCGTGACAATTTTGCTTGCACCTTCTCTCTCCTAGGCCATGTCATGAAATTGTGACAATTTTGCTTGCGCCTTCTCTCTCCTCAGCCATGTCACGAAATCATGACAATTTTGCTTACACCTTCTCTCTCCTCGGTCATGTCGCAAAATCGTGACAATTTTGCTTGCACCTTCTCTCTCCTCGTCCATGTCGCGAAATCGTGACAGAAAACATTTCGCGATATCGCGAAATGTTTTCTTACTTGTCTTTTTCTTTGATTTTCTGAATCTGGGCCACTTCTGTCTTCTTGGAAATTCACTGTACATGTTCTGACTGACCTCTGAACTCCTGTCCACTACATCAAATGCATCAACTGATCTATCTGTCTGTGTTGACAACAATGACAATACTTTTGCTGCACCTTGCTCAACACTTCATTCGAGATGAATTTCCAAAGCACAATATTTAGATCCAATACATTCTCACCAATGAACAAGTTGCAGATATTTTCACCAAGGTACTTGTATGTGTCAAATTTGATTTGTTTTGCAACACTTTATATACTTTAAATAATATAATAAGGGGGGATGTTAGGCTATAGTTTATTACATTATTTATTTATATTTGTTAATTCATGTTTATATTTATTCACATTTATTAATGCATGTTAATGCTATTTTTATTTTGGTATGTTTCTAAGTTGGTGGGACTAATTAGGGGTTGGGAATATTTTATTTAATATATGATTATATTCTGTTATTAGCTAATCTTGGCTAGTTTAGTGTATATATCCTTTATAATTCAATGTAATTTCTATTTTATTTACCAATAGAATTAGTCATGATGACCATCAAAGGCTCCCATATGTATGCATTTTGCTTCTGAAGCTATAGTTTAATGCATGTTTATTTATTACATTATTTATTTATATTTGTTAATGATTGTTTATATTTATTCATATTTGTTAATGCATCTTAATGCTATTTTGGTCTATTTATAAGTTGGTAGGACTAATTAGGGGTTGGGAATATATTTTTTTTTTAATTTGATTCTATTCTATTATTAGCTAATCTTGGCTAGTTCACTCTATATATCCTTCATAATTCAATGTAATTTCCACTTGATTTACCAATAGAATCAGTCATGATGACCATTGAAGGCTCCCACATGTATGCATTTTTATTATGAAGCTATAGTTTAATGCATGTTTATTTATTTATTTATTACATTATTTATTTATATTTTTTAATGCATGTTTATAATTATTCATATTTGTTAATGCATGTTAATGCTATTTTTATTTTGGTCTATTTCTAAGTTGGTGGGACTAATTAGGGGTTGGGAATATTTTATTTACTATTTGAATATATTATATTCTTAGCTAATCTTGGCTAGTTCACTATATATATCCTTCAAAATTCAATGTAATTTCTATTTTATTTACCAATAGAATCAATCATGATGACCGTTGAGGGCTCCCACATGTATGCATTTTTCTTCTGAAGCTGCTTATAGCTGGGAAATTAGATATTCTCAAAAATACTATTAAACATCATTCATATCCTATAGAAGACCTTGGTCATCACCCCTTGGTGACTTGTGGTCAATATTTTATTCCTCTTGATTACCTGTAGTCAATACTACCACCCCGTGGTCGTCATTCCAAAAACTAAAATAGTCATAGAATTAGCAACAATTAGTAGCAGACAGTTAAAGAAGGTGAGAAAGCTAAATATCTTTGTGTTTTGTAGCATTTTGCATCATCCTTTTGGTTTTAGTTAATTGTTGTGACTTTTGTATTTTCTTACATCTTTCTTAGATTTGGTCTTGACCAAGGTAGGCCCATTTATTGCTATTTATCCATTTGATTTGATTATGTGCAAGGTCTACAGGAGAACATGCAATTGGGGTGGTCAATACTTCCAACAAGCTACAAAATCCACCCACACTTTGAGGTGGATTGGAAGACATTTTGGTACCATTAGTTATATTTTAATGAAAAGGGCTCTTTTTACCTTAGAAATCCTCAATAGTAAGCCCATAAAAGCAATTTATGAAATATTGTAATCATTTGTAACATCTTTTGTGAAATTAATGCATATGACACATTTTCCTCTCTATAATATCAAGTTAAATTTGTAGCATATCACCATCCACACCACCAAGAGTAACAACAATCTTGGAGGTATGGCTTAAGTCTACAATTCGGTGATTCTACTTGGAATCATAATGGTACCAAGAATGACATTATTTGAAATAGAATGTAGAGTGATCTTGGTTTTTAGAGTGGTGCAACAACATCAAGGAATAAATGGACCATCATTCAAATTATCATAATAAAGTAGTAGAAACATGGAGCCAACAAAGAATTTTGGATACTCAAGTGATAAAATGGCATACCAACATCAACATAGACCACCACGAGTCAAAGTTTTACTAGGATGGATGGATGATCGAGATTGGTACCAGATGCTAACATTTATTAGCAAATCATATTATCTTGTTTCTTCATATGTTTCAAGCACAAAATATTTGTAATGAGGGTGGAATGTTAGGGTACCTAGAAAAAGGTATATAGGGATATAATATTATATTGTATAAGGGTTCACATGGGCCACACATAACCAAAGATTAATTATATTATTAGATTAATAGCTAGATCCCTAAAGTATAATTAGGAAATGAATATATAAAGAAGGTATATTTATCATTGTAATCATCATGGAGATCAATCATATGCAATTGTCCTTACCCATGAAGTGGCTTATGGGGCTTTTCCATCTCTAAGTAGCACTCTCATCTTAGGATATTTTGTGGAGTGATTCCTTCCTTAAGAAGTATTATTGGTGTTGCCCTACCCTAAGGGTATTATCAATATTTGACTCATTGTATGGATTATCCTTGTGGAATATTATTTTTGGATGAGTGATTTGATATTTTAAATATTAATGAATGATTTCTATTAATGAAAATAAAGTTTTATAGTGGAATATTTGTGAAATTATCATTAAATAAGTCATTGTTGCCAATGGTTCAATACTTAATTATTTTAATATAATATTTTTTAGCTATTTTGGATTGACCAAGAAAGATTTGCATACATATGACCTCATCATTAGGGTCTTTGACAATTAGGAGCAAGAATTTAGGTGTACATTTATCTTTCCCCTTAAAGTGGGGCTCTAAATCCTTAACACTCTCTTTTATGTCATCCCTTGTGATGTATCTGACAAAATTCTCCTTGGGAGACCTTGGACCCATGCCATGAGGGTTGTACCTTCCACGTTACACCAATGTCTTAAGTGTGAATATCAAGGAAGGATGATACATATCCCTATTGATCTGAAACCGTTTTTATACTACCAAAAAATTGATGCAATGCAATAATCAAGTTTCTAAGGTTTCAAATATTAATTCAATATCTTATCTCTCCAAAATAAAATAGTTTCATTTTAACCTTAGAAAATAATAATGTCATCCAAAAATTACCTCTCTAGATAGGCACAAACCTCTACCACCAACCCCATGTAAAATTTTGTAGCTGCTAGAGTTTCAATGAGCGAAGCACTCTAAAAAACTATTGGCAATACCTCGACCATGGGTTCACTTCCTCCTATAATATCGACTAGTGCGTGTGTGGATGTTTTACAATGATTTCTCTGTCCAAATCCTAGTGTGGATAGTTTGACATGTCAGTTGCACATATCACTATTTCTTCAACGTAGTGGTCTATATTTGACTGCAACAAACGTTTCTGGCTGCAAGGGACTGTTTCTTTTCTACTAGCCTTTCTTTAAGCTTTCACACTAGCTCTAATAATAGTCATTGAAAACAGGACCTTAAAAATAAAGCAACCAAAAATAGAAAGCATCCATTTACAGAAACAAATACGCTAACTCAATGCTACTAAGAAAACTGAGAAGAAAGGATCATTTTCATTATGATCATACTAATGATTCATTCGAGAATAGATACATTTAATGAGAATACAAAATAGTTAGATAAGATTTCTATAACAAAACCTAACTAACTAACTGGCTACAGTTAAATTCCTAACTACTACTTCTTTTATCTTATCAAATCCTTAAACATTACAAATAAAACAACTAATTAATATTCTCAAACAGCTCCCCAATTTTCCATTGCTCAATACCTAATTGAAACATATCCAAAACCAGGAAAATAATAAATATCAGATCCCAAATGTGGGAAAAGGGGATTTGTGTTTCTACTTGTAACCTATTTTTCCAACCTGCAGTTGATTTCCGACATTTACCACGAAGGCATTGGGTATGGGATCTACTGCAATCCATTTTCCATCCTTGCGCACTCGTAGACCACTCACATCTCGTTGCATTAGAATAGTGATGCCACCTGCATCTGAACGAGGTGGTAATCCGAAGGTAAGGTCTGGATTTGGACATGGAAGAAAGTTAATTTATGGCCACCAGGCGCTTATAGAGATAAGGTTGGAGCATCGTAATACCATGATGTATGACCATCACAACATCAATTGAAGAACACAAAAAAAAAGTCTTTAAGGAGATACAAACCATCTGTCACATATGTCACTTAGACCAAAACTTCCACTAAACAAAAGAACACAAAAAGTCCTTAAGCTACCAAAGAGATGGTTTCTGTCACATATGTCACTTAGACCAAAGCTTCTACTAAACAAAACGAAAAAAATTACAAAAAAAAATCCTTAAACCACCAAGGAGATACAAACCATCTGTCACATATAATACTTAGGCCAAAACTTCTACTAAACAAAAATAAAATGCTGACCCGCCACTACTTTTTCTTTCCATTACCACTGCCGTGAACTAAAGCATTCGCAAAACCATCACCATTACCATACTGAAAACACTACTAAGTCTAAACTCTCCTTAAGACCATTATCTAAGGTACTATTTGTTTATTTCATGTTAAATATTTGATAAATTAAGATGAGCATAAAAAGTTACTTTCACCTGTAAGCTGCAGGTTTCGTAGGCCAAGAGTCGATGGCGCCTCAACAAATCTCTCCAACTGAGCACTTTATCTTTGGTGATATTGAAGCTCGTAGAAAGCCTGGTTGCCTGCTTTGGATCCTCTGAATAGAGAGGCTCTGTCTTCTACAGGCATTTTAAAGAACGCCATGGCAATGTTCATCATGTTTTCCATCACAGTTTCTGGTACCCTATTGTTCACGATCTGAAAGTTTTAAAATACTATTCAAATGTAAACTGATTGATAGATTTGGGGAAAAGGGAAATTAACGAATAAATGTTTGTTACCTGGAAGAAACCATACTCCTCACATGCATGCCTGATTTCATTGACAAGCTTGTCTGTACCAGGGCCTTCCACGTCTTTGAGGTCTATCACAGGAATGGTGTAAGAATGAGAAACCTTGGAAATGTTAGGCTGTTCATCGGGAGAAAAGATATATTTTTCCTTAACCTCTAGATGGTTGATTCCATTGGACATGAGATTTCCAATGGCCGAATTCAGGAGCTCGGGGAATGGATTTTGGATGACATTTTTTTAAAGCAGAAAACCTTCAATCGTACCACAACTGGTATACAGTTTTCCCTGAAGGATTATTTGTCAAGTCAAATAGGCTTCTAGAGAGTTTAGAGAATGAAATGGAAAAAATACCTTATCATGGTAGTTGACAGTACTATGGCCCACATGCAGAGCACCGAGGCTGCTACTTTGTCATTTGTGGAACTCGATCACCCATGTTATAGTTGTCACGAGTGCCAAGGAATATTGCACTTAGTAATTTTTAAGTACAGGTTTTAAATTATAGAGCTGTTTTTAATATGTTTATTCTAACTTGTTGTTGACCTATAAGAGTTGTTTTTAATAAGTTCATTTTAACTTGTTGTTGTTGTTCCGAAGTGCAGGGTTCAAATCACAGGAGTTGCTTTCAACAAGTCTATTCCAACTTGTTGTTGACCTGAAGTGCAGGGTTCAAATTATAGGAGTTGCTTTCAACAAGTCTATTCCAATTTGTTGTTGTTGTTGACCCGAAGTACAGGGTTCAAATTACAGGAGTTGCTTCCAACAAGCCTGTGCAGGGTTCAAATTACAGTAGTTGCTTCCAACAAGCCTATTCCAACTCGTTGTTGTTGACCCGACATGAGAGGAAGACCATCGGTCATTCAGGATTTCTACGTCATCATCGATTGGGCGCACACCTCAGAGGATTCAGAACAAACTATTACCTTTGCAAATTGGTACCCCAAAGTTTGAACCCAGGTCTCTTCTTGGTAAGTATCTGGCCAAACAAGCAACTACCAATCTACCTAGCCTTTATCGATCGCTCGATATTTATACCATCGTTGTTGGTCTAGTGTACACTCAAAGGATTGAGAGTAGACATGCTCCTGAGTCCTCTGAGTCCTCCCATGCATGCCTGATTTCATTGACAAGCTTGTCTGTACCAGGGCCATCCACGTCTTTGAGGTCTATCACAGGAATCGTAATGAGAAGTGGGCCTGGAGCTGCCGTCTTAAGGAGAGCTGGAGTGGAGCCGTCGAAGACAAAGATGTCATCCCTAAACCTTGTCTTCCTGTCAAGAGTGAGCTGACGTGAGGCTTCCGACATTTCCAATGTGAATTTTGACTTCCTGCTTGCCGACATGGTCAGTTTGGAACAGTTGGAGCAGTTGTTTAAAACCTGTCGTCCAAAAGTAAACCCGCCGACACAACCTTGCCGACGCAGTCAAAAGCTAGCCGTCTAGCTGTTGCCATCACTCGACTAATCTGCCGTGTTCACCGTCTTCAGTCGGAGTTGAGAAATGGGTTGGTTGATGCCATCATGGGAGGTGAAACATCGCCGTCGTCCGAGTGTAAGACCTACCGTCTAACGAAAGAGTTGTCCTCATAAGGTATTGCCGTCAGAGCCATTGGCCCACACGGAGAGCACTATAACTGCTACTTCTTCATTTGTGGCTCTACTAACCTTGGTTGTCATGGCTGCCATATGAAATAAAATATTGCTTATTTTATGGATAGGGTGAGACTTAAACTTATCAAGGTATATTTTTAAGTGATGTTTTAAACCAAAATTCTTAGATGCAATTGATTATAAAATTATTATAAGATTTATTAACATTCATTGCTTAATTTAATATATCCGCAAATACTATAAATAAAATTAAGAGTAGAAAGAAAGTAAATTTTAGTATCAACCTTTGTAGTACAAGTGGAGATGGTGAGCTTGGCCCCATTGAACAGGAGGTTCACAGTTTGAACCTTTGTGATCCGAAGGAGATATATAAAAAAGAAATCTTGTGGCTTCCCTCTAGATAGTGGTATATACGGATGGGACGACACTACAGACCACTTAAGAGAGGCTCTCGAGATTTTCTCTCTATCCTACGAGTTTTGTACACCACGTTTGAGAGACACCATAGAGTATCTGAGAGATTCGACATCGCATCTATGAAGTTGAGGGAAGAATACGTAGGCTTCTTGGTAAGTTTGTTTTCGAACCCCACTTATGTTTTTGCTTTTTAAAAGAGAAAAGGGAAAGAAATGTTTATTTTTTTTGTAAAAAATAATACATCATGTATTGTTAGGCATTCTTAGGCATTTTTCTTTACAATAAAAAAAAGGAAGTGCATTTTAGAGTAGCAATTCATTTGTCATATAGATTGCATATAGGGGTAGATCTATACTTATAAATCCATTTTTAGTTGCATTAGGGCTTTCAAATTTATTTTATGTTGTTTCTGAATTTGCATGTTAGAAATAGTTTAAGGTTTATCTGAAATGTGTTCACTGCATTTGGTTCAATTTTTTTTGTTATTTATGGTGTTTTACCTTCTGCATTGTGTGTTGTGTATGTCTTTTGCTTATGCTTTAGGCAACAAATTGAAAAACATATTAGCTACATTTTAGGCTAAGTTTTCCTTACATTTTTCAAGAAAACACCATAGAGAACAAAAACTTAAAAGGAATCACACACATTGCACGTTCCACTTTTAACATCAACAAGTTAGATTTCATCACCAACCATTGATAGATACCAGTGATGGTGGGTTTCTTCTCCATCCATTGGATCGCCCCATAGCCACCATAGTATCTCATATGAGCAATTTTCTAGATTTCATCACTGAAAGATTCCCTACTCTTGGGTGCACCTAGGGTAGGAAGGATTAGTAGTGCCCTTTTACCACAAAGGTAAAACATAGCTATTATTTTTGTTCAAGCATGCCCGAGTGTGAAGTGAAAACTTGTGAAGTCTTTCCCCAGGCATTAGGTAAGTAGGACTTAGACAACACAACCTCCCTCGAGGGGTAATTTTGATTCCTTAGGTTTTACTTTGAGCTAATCATACCGTTAGGAAGCTGTTTTAAAGCCATTTGTAATTCATTCTTCATAAAAAGAGTGGGTTCAAACATACCCTTTAGTTTCATTTCATCATTCACCCTACATAAGTGTTTTAGGCTTGGGGAGTCTTAACATCAAACACAAAAAAAAAAATTGCAAAGACATACAATACATTTGTTTGCTTGATTTGTGTGTTTTCACTATGATTACACTTCTTACACACACACCCCACACATTCGTTATTCCAACCTACTTATAGCTTATGGTATTGACCATAAATCAAGCCAGAGCCATGAGTTAGATATGTACTAGCCAACCAACTTAATCAATAGAGTGCTCCACTCCTTCGCATGTCACTTTTGTGGCTAACCCAACCAATGTGGCATAGAAAAGTCTTTTTGTATTATGTATTGTAACTTATCACATAGTATTCACTTTGAATGTAGATGTGATGCAAAGGGCTATCCACACTTCCATTCCAAAAATAGAACCATCTACACCAACCGACCATTGCATCACTTACATATATATGGATAAATTTAGAGCTTATTTAAGACCAATCAATCCATTTTTAGAACAGATTAACATCCCACCCAGACATGTTCCTTCTTCCTAGTAGGAACTTGATCACTCATACCCCAATAGTTTCAACCAAGTCATCGTAAAACCTCTTTTTAAGGCTATATCTGCACCCTCATAACAACCCTTCCCACAATAATTCAGCCAATGCACCTCCATTCCATCCAATTACACCAATATTCATTCTAATCTACTCTAATAAGCACAAGTTAATGTTTCTTCACAAATACCTTCATACATCCCATGTATATCATCTAGGTTTGTTGATACATCTCAACATGGTATCCTTCATTCAATTGTGATTTCCTTCGCAACTTACCCTCCACCAACCATAACTCATGTCCCCAACACTCGCCACACATCAACATCCATTTCACACACAACTGCACAATCTACATCTGTAGGTACCATACAACAATCATCACAACATCTAAACCAATTACATGGTAATGATAATCAAAATACCTCTCCATTCTTGCAATAACAATCATAGGTGGTAGATTTCAATCCCCAATTTATTCCCAACCAAAACACCTTTTTCACCCTGGTCCATCTTGGGTATCATAATCTCTTGTGCTCACCATACCCAGACCTCCATTTAACCACATCAATACAATTTCCATATTTCAACACACCCAAAATCCCCAAACTCCATATCCACTTCATCAACACCAATCATTCCACAATAAAATTCAACAAAACATCCAACATCACCACATATCCATCAATCCATTAGTCAATCAAAACCTCATATCATCTCCAAAATTTCACCACCCAATACACACCATTCACATACACCCACCACATAAATCAAGGCTTCCAAACACCAATGGAATATCCTAAGATCTAATATTTGCAACAAAAAATTGACAGCCTAATCATGCACATACCTAGTATGATGTGCCATAAACTTACATTGTGATAGTTGATCAATGAACCCATTCATTCTTCTATACCATCGCCACCTTATCCTACTAATTTTAGATTACTGAAGTTTGATAAATTTAAAGGGGATGAGAATGCTAGGGAGCATATTAGTGCATTTATTCATTCATGTTTCAGAATCCAAGAGAATGATACCTTAATGCTTCAAAATTTTCCTTATAAATTAAGGGGGGTGCCTTAGAACATCCATCTACCACATCATAGTGTTTATACATTTGAATAATTGGTAAAAAAAATCTTAGAAAGGTTCTCCCTCAATGTTAGAAAGAAAGCTACCTTGACTGACTTGTATAATCGTAGACAATTTGAAGAAGAGTTGGTCTATGAATTTGGAAACCGTTGAAGGGTAGTCGTTACCAAATTACCATTTGTCCTTCCAATGGTATAATTAACACAAATTTTCACAAGTTTTCTAAAACCTATCTCCTTGTTGCTTAAATTACAATAATATATGATATTCTATGAAGCTCTTGTCCAAGCCCGAGTTATTGAAGAAATCAAGATTCAAGAGGGTGAGATCAAACCTAAAAATAAAGAATGGCAAAACAAGGGCCAATCCAGAGGAAACTATAATGGCTAATAAAAATCTAGAAAAGTTAATCAAGTGGTCTTGAGTCAACCACAAATGGCTCAACAAACCCAAGTTCATCACCAACCACAACCATCATCGCAACAACTGCAACAAAAGTCTTATCAAGTGGTTCCACCCCATAACAACTATAAAACACAGCGTCAATTATGTAAAACTGTCAACATCAAAAATATATTTTATAGACTTACACTTACACACCTTTATACAAATCATATGCCTCCATATTCAGTAGGTTGTATGATACAAATACAATCACCTTACCTAAATTTAAACCTAAAGACCCAACCAAATGTGATAAGGGCTATAGGGACCATTTGTTTTATCCTTTCCATCAATAGAAATGGTATGACATTAATAATTGCTATTCATTCAAAGACATTGTGCAAGACTTGATAGATCTAAGGGCCATTAATTTGGATAACCCCTTAGTACAACAAAATCAAAATCTTAGTATCTATCAAACACCACTTCCTCATCACAAGAAAACACAAAAAATAATAAGGGGATCAAATACTATGAATCCTCCCAACCAATTCAACCATGTGCAACAATACCAAGGTTTTGTGGACATTATTGACATAGTAACCTAGGGTCAACAAAGCACAAATCACAAACACAAACAACCTCAAGCAGTTCAACCTCCTGTGGCACCACCAACAAATGTGTCTTCACAACCTACTAATTCATCTCCACCCATTCATTTTTTGCCAATATATCTCAACCAATTCACCCTAAAAGTTGTCCATCCCACCCTATTCATCTCCCAAGCCATCCACAAAGACCTATCATCTCCTTGAGTAGCCAACTACCAACTACTCTTAAAATAGCTTCAGCAAAATTATCGATCTATGAGTTTATACAACAATATCCTTTGCACTGTGAGACATTTATAGAGATCTTGAAATCCATTAAAATTCAATATCAATACTTTAATACCTTTAATAATTTCATAGGGAACATTTTAACATGTATTGAGTTCTCTATCGTATTTTATGATTTTGATATCAATTCAATATCATCAAAAACATTGGATCCTCCATTACACTTCATGGCTCAAGTTCATAGGAAGCCATTCAAATGAGTATTTATTGGCACTGGCTCATCCATCAATATCATTACCACCTCAGCCCTCCAACTTATTAATATTCCACCTTCACATATCACCAAATCCACCTTCACCTTATGAGCATTCAATGATGCTCTATGTTCTATAGTTGGCACTATGGTCTTTCTCATAGAAGTGGGGGTTAAGATGTTGCACACTATGTTCCATATATTATAGGGGTCCATGACCTAAAATATATTCATTATATACCCTTGGATAAGGGAGATGAAATGTGTTCCATTAATATTACACCAATGTTTGAAATATATACATGAGGGATAGATTTATTGTATGCTGGTAGACGTTGAACCATTTGAGTACTACAACTTCATCTCCAACCCATATGAGTCCACACTTCCATCCACTCACTTTTCCTTAGTCCTATCAACCACACCATACACCTCACATCACAATACTTCATCCAAAATTCCTATTCTCTAGGAACTCCCCATAAATTATCCACAACAAGCCTCCACTGCCACACCTCAACCTTCATCACGGTTGGTAACATGTATATGTGGTTGGACCCAATCATCACCATCAACATCCATACAAGGGGGACATCCCTCCATATATTCCACATATTCTACCTCACCCATTACCACCCATCTATCATAACCCATACAAATAACTCCACAAGCACCCACCATCATTTTATTCACACCAGAATCACCAATCATTCATCAAATTCCTCAACCAAATCAATCTTCATATCCATCAACCGATGCCTCACAAATCAATTTAACAGATTGTGAGATGCCATTCCAACATACATAAATTCCATCACCTAAGCCACAAGTCACCCTAAAGTCCCACATATCCACATCCACTCCATCCACATCATCATCCACACAAGTTACAATCCACTTTTCTAGTCGTAGCATTTGTGAGTATGTGGTTTAGGATGTCACAATCACCTCACTCAACATCCAAACTAATAGGGATTATGGTTACACATGTGACCCACCATTATTTATAGGAGTAGTGTAAAATATGGGTTCATCACCTAAAAAAACAATTTTGTATATGGAGGTGTCAATTCATCATCTGATCCACTTCCCCCAAACAAATCCAAGCAAACATCCTCTTCCAACCTCAAACACACGACTAACCCTGATTTCCTATCATGATATTTTTGTTGGGCTAATCGGCAAGGACATGCCTTAGTATGATATGAACAAGGTATGCATGAGATCATCGAAACTCGATATTGAAGCAAAACTAAGATAACACAGAAAATTCATGCAAGTTTCATTAGCAGAGGTTTCGAACTCGCAAATACAACAGTTATATTCAAATGGCCAAGAACCCCTTTTACAATGTATGCATTCCTTTTATAACAGACCTGACCCCCCTTCAGACATAATTACACAGAATACGAGATTCCCTGTAACCGCTCGCACGAGTGTTCTGTCGCCGCATGCATGTTGTGGCCAGGTATCTTTCATCATCATGGCATGGGATGGCGGAGTGCCTTGCAGCCGCCTGTCCATCCACCCACCGAGTCATCATTCATAGGAATGCGCCATATCCATCTGTAATCTGCTACCATGTGCCCTTATGTAATGGCCTCTATAAATGTCTAGTGCTCTATGGCCACCTGTAATTTGATGCCATGTGTCCTTTTGCAATGGCCTCTGCAATCGTCGACTGGTCTAGAGTCATGAGTGTTTTGTCGCGATATTGCGACATGTTTGCTTCCTTACGCCCTTTCTCCTCTTCAGTCACGATATCATGATGTTTTGGCATTCGACCTCTGTTTTCTTCGTCGGGCCGCGAAACCATGACATGTCATGATTTCGCAACCATTTTACCCCTTGGTGCCCTTGCCTCAAAAGTGTCACGATTTCATGACCACTTTGCACCCTGTCACCTTGCTTCCAAAAGTGTCACGATTTCACGACCACTTTGCGCCTTTGAGCCTTGCCTTTGAAAGTGTCATGATTTCATGACCACTTTGTGCCTTCGAGCCTTGCCTTCGAAAGTGTTGTGATTTCGCGACCACTTTGCGCCTTCGAGCCTTGCCCTCGAAAGTGTCATGATTTCGCGACCACTTTGCACCTTCGAGCCTTGCCTTCGAAAGTGTCACGATTTCGTGACCACTTTGCACCTTAGAGCTTTGCCTCCGAAAGTGTCACGATTTTGTGACCACTTTGCGCCTTAGAGCTTTGACTTCGAAAGTGTCACGGTTTCGCAACCACTTTGCACCTTAGAGCTTGCCTCTGAAGGTGTCGCGATTTCGCGACCACTTTGCGCCTTAGAGCTTTGCCTCCGAAAGTGTCATGATTTCACGACCACTTTGTGCCTTAGAGCTTTGCCTCCCAAAGTGTCACGATTTTGTGACCACCTTGCGCCATAGAGCTTTGCCTCCGAAAGTGTCACGATTTCACGACCACCTTGCGCCTTAGAGCTTTGCCTCCGAAAGTGTCGTGATTTCGTGACCATTTTGTGCCTTGGCTCCATTGCTTCGAAAATGTCACGATTTTGCGACCATTTGGCATCCAGGCTGCTTTGCTTCAGAAATGTCATGATTTCATGACCATTTTGTGTCCAGACTGCTTTGCTTAGAAAATGTCACGATTTCACGACCATTTTGCATCCAGGCTGCTTTGCTTCGAAAATTTCATGATTTCGTGACCATTTTGCGTCCGGACTGCTTTGCTTAGCAAATTTCACAATTTCACAACCATTTTGCGCCTTGGCCCCTTTTCTCAAAAAGCATCGCGATATCGCGACAGTTTGACCCTTTGGCGCCCTTTCTCGAAAAGTGTCATGATTTTGCAACAGCTTTGGCACGTAAAGAAAAAATATTTCTGGGTGATGCAAGATTGTTTTCCACCTCTGGATGCTCCTGCATCAGACACCCAGGGTGAATTGAGAAGTGACCTTCACTTCTGATCTGTCTGAGGTAGACCCAAGAGGTCAACCTCTGCCTTCGACAACCAAGTCGCATCTTCTAGGGGCCTGCCCTTCCATTTGATCAAATACTTAGAATAACACCTATTTCGAGTACTTCGGCCCTCATGCGTATCAAGGACTTCTTCTATCTCATCTGCGACTGGAGTAACCACGGGAATGCTCCACAAATCTAGGCTTGGTGTTGCACCGCTATCTCCTTCATAAACCTTGACCAAATCCAAAATGTTAAAAACCGGTGAGATGTTAAGTTCACTCGACAACTCCACCTCATATGCATTACCTGAATCCTATTTTCCAATGATCCTGCATGGCCCAAGCTTCTTCATTTTTAGCTTGTTATAGGTCTTTGCAGGAAACCTCTCTTTCCTTAGATGGACCATGACAAAATCTCCTACTTCAAACTCCTTAACCCGACGTTTCTGGTCTACCCTGGCCTTATACTAAGCATTCATCTTGGCAATGTGCCTTGTCACCTCCTCATGCACTCCCTTCAGGTGTTCAGCAAAGTCTTTAGCCTCAGCACTACATTTTTCTCTTGTATCCATACTTCTCAACTTTGAGGCGTTTCTTGGGCTACTCCCATAGATGATCTGGAATGGCGATTTATTGGTACTTTTGTTGACAGAGCTATTGTAAGTGAATTCTGCCTGTTGCAGAACTAAATCCCATCCCTTGGGCTTGTCTCCGACCAAGCATCTCAGTAGATTTCCCAAACTCCTATTTACCACCTCTATTTGGCCATCTGTTTGGGGGTGGTATGCAGAACTGAATTTTAAATTCGTCTTCAGTTTCTTCCATAGGGTTCTCTAGAAATACCCTACAAACTTGGTATCCCTGTCCGATACAATGCTCCTTGGCATCCCATGAAGGTGTACCACTTCCTTTAAGAACAAACCAGCCACATGGACCTCATCGCTAGTCTTCTGGCAGGGAATAAAATGAGCCATTTTTGAAAACCTTTCCACTACCATAAATATGGATTTGTGTCCCTCTGCGTCCTGGGTAAACCAAGAATAAAATCCATGCTAATATCCTCCCATGGCCTTTTAGGTATAGGTAGTGGTTGATATAAACCAGTAGGCTGCCTCAAACCTTTTGCCATCTGGCATATCCTACAACTTTGCATGAATTTTGCCACATCTTTTTGCAATTGCGACCAGTAGTAATTTTCACTAACAAGTGAGATGGTCTTGTCTCGACCAAAGTGTCCAGCTAGACCTCCACTGTGCTTTTCCTTGATGATATTCTCCCTCATTGAGCTCCTCGAAATGCATAATTGGTTCCCCCTGAATAGCATTCCATCTTGAATTAGAAAATTCAACCACTTAGTCCTGTCCAATGTAACAGGCACAGTGCAGGCTTTCCAAGATTCTACAAAATCGGGGTCTACAAGGTATAAACCCTTAAGCTCAGCAAACCCTACAACCTCCACTTTCATCTCCATCAATAGACATTGCCTCCTACTCAAGGCATCCATAACTCTGTTGGATCTCCCACTCCAATGCTTCAGCACAAAGGTGTAGCTCTACAGGAACTCCACCCATTTTAGGTGCCTCTAATTTAATTTCCCTTGACTGTTAATATATTGTAGTGCCTGATGATCAGTATAAAGAACAAACTCCTTTGGCAACAGATAATGCCTCAATTTATTAAGAGCCTAAACTATGGCATAGAACTCCTGATCATTTACCGAATACTTCTTCCTGGCATCGTTGAGCTTCTCACTGAAATAAGCAATAGGCTTACCCTCTTGGCTCAATACGGACCCTATGGCACTACCGCTCGCATCACAGTCTACCTGAAACACCTTGTTAAAATTTGGAAGTGCTAAGACAGGTTGCTCTGTGACCTTCTTCAGCATGGCAAAGCTTTTGTCTGCCCCAGCTATCCACTTGAATTCCTTCTTGTTCCCCCTCATTGTATCCATAAGGGATGCATAAATACTGTTGAATTTTCTAATGAAATTTCTATAGAAACTGACCAAACTGTGAAACGATCTCACCTCAGTCACACTTCTTGGAGCAGGACATTCTATGATAGCCCTCACCTTCTCGAGGTCCATTTTGAGACCATCGACTAAGATAACAAATCCCAGGTATACTAGCTCCCTCTTCACGAAGTTACACTTCTTCAGATTTATCAACAGCTGCTCCTCCCACAGTTTCTCAAAAACTCTTCTAATGTGCATCAGGTTTTTCTCTAGGGTTCTGCTAAAAATCAGGATATCATCCAAGTAGACAATAACAAATTTGCCTAGAAACTCCTTCAGGACTTCATTCATTAACCGCATGAAGGTACTCGGTGCATTGGTTAGCCCAAATGGCATGACCAACCACTCATATAGCCCCTCTCTGGTTTTAAAGGTTGTCTTCCACTCATCCCCTTCTCTAATGCGGATCTGATGGTAACCACTTTTCAGGTCAATCTTCGTGAAGTACTCAGCTCCACTCAAACAGTCCATGATATCATCCATCCTGGGCAATGGGAATCTGTATTTAATAATGATCTTGTTAATTTCTCAAGAGTCTGTGCACATTCTCCATTCCCCGTACTTCTTGGGTGCTAGCACTATAGGTACTGCACATGGACTAAGACTCTCCCTAATCAGCCCTTTCTTCAACAGATCTTGAACCTGCCTATTTAACTCCTCAGTTTCTACAGATGTCATCTTGTGTGCGGCCTTATTCGGCAAGCTCGATCCAAGCACCAAATCTATGTGGTGATTGATATTCCTAATAGGTGGTAAACCTTCAGGAACATTATCAGAAATGATATCTGGAAACTCTTCCAACAGCCCCATGACTTCCACTGGAGTTTCCTTGCATTCTTCTTCCATAACCCTAGGGATTATTGCATAGCACATATGATATGGATTCAGACCATCTAAAAATATTCTGCCATCCACTAGACAGACTCATGCACTGCTGCATACCTTCTCATCTGCCTCCTTCAGGGGTTTCAACTTATGTCGAACTCTATTTTTTGACAAGGAATATGTATTGGCTTGACCATCATGCATAGCACTTCGATCAAACTGCCATGGTCTCCCAAGCAGCAAGTGACATGCATCCATAGGTAAGATGTCACATAAGACCTCATCTCGATAAGTTCCAATGTTGAACTTCACTAGGTATTGCTTACTGACCAACACCCTATGGTATTTTTGTAACCATGCAATTCGATAAGGATGCGGGTGTTTTCTTCTCTCCAGCTGCAACTTAGTAACCATATCCTTAGAGACCAAGTTGTCAGTGCTTCCATTGTTGATGATGATGTTACAGACCTTGCCTGCGCACTTGCATCTTGTTCGAAACAGGTTGTTCCTTTGGTCTGCCTTCTTTTCTTCATTCAATAAGACTCTTTTTATGATCATCACTTCTCCTCTTTCTGCCTCCTCAGAGTGCTCATATTCCACACTTTCGTTTGCTACAGTAGCTCGGGCCTGACCCTCAGGTCTTCGATTTGGCCTTTCTTGATGCTGCGGGAAGTTGTATGCCCAATGTCCTTCTTCTCCATAGTTGAAGCAGGTTCCTCGAAAGACACCTCTTCCAAACCCTTTCCCAGACCTACCTCTTCCCCTCGGGTAGTTGTTGTTCTGATTGTGTGGGCGTTGGTTATTCTCCTCCTTCTCTTCTTTCTATTTTTGGCTACTACTTGCTTCACCAGTTTTCCCCAAATCTCTATATCTTCCTCCACTGGTCCTCCCACCAGCTCTTCCTCCTCGATCCTTTCCTCTCTACTTACCATCAAACCTCCTATTCAGTTTCTCCTCCACTTTTAATGCAAACTGGTATGCATCCTCAATCGTGCTCATTCGAACCAGACCCAGTTCTTCTTTAATGCTGGTTCTCAATCCATTGATGTATCGAGCAACTTTCTCCTTATTCACCTCATAATGGTCGGTTCTAATCGAGATTTGATAGAACTCCTCCGTATACTCTTTGACAGATTTACTTGCCTGTCTAAGAATCTGCATCTTTCTTAGTAAATACAACTCATAATCCACGGGGATGAATTGCCTCTTCAACTTCTCCACCATCCTATCCCACCCGGTGATCTTTTCCTTTCCCCTCCTATTCCTTTCCAGCTACACTCCTTTCCACCAGATGCTAGCATGTCCCTTCAGCTTTGTTTTTATGAACCTGATCTGATTTGGGTCTGAGATCTCTTCATACTCAAAATACTCCTCCATGTCATTGATCTAATCTATCAACTCTTCAAGATTGAGATTTTCAAAATAAGTGGAGACATCAAACTTCGGCTTCTTCTCGATCTGGGATATGGCCCTATATAGCCTAGCCTCTGCTGGATCCAATGCTTCTTCCTCATTAGATGGACCCTCTTCTTCCCAAACTTCATCTTCACTGGGTTCCTCCCTTCTTGGCTCAACTCCTCTTCTGATTTCCTCCTGCAGGGCTTCAACTTGCCTCTGCAAGACTCTAAGATCGACCTCTACTTGCATGTTCCTCACACCACCACGGTTCCTACGTGGAGGCATCCTGCTTATCTTCTCACAACCCACAACCACAATCCTGGCACAAACTGCCTCACTACCGACAATCGGTTTGCGCTCTCAAAACCTTCTGGCTCTGATACCACTTGAAGCATAACTAAGATAACACACAAAAAAATCATGCAAGTTTCATTAGAAGAGGTTTCAAACTCACAAATACAGTAGTTATATTCAAATGGCCAAGAACCCCTTTTACAATGTATGCATTCATTTTATAACAGACCCGACCCCCCTTCGGACATCATTACATAGAATGCGGGATTCCCTGTAATCACCCGCATGAGTGTTCTGTCACCGCATGCATGTTGTGGCCAGGTATCTTTCATCATCATGGCATGGGATGTCGAAGTGTCCTGCAGCCACCTGTCCATCCACCCATCGAGTCATCATTCATAGGAATGCACCATAGCCATCTGTAATCTGCTACCATGTGCCCTTCTGCAATGGCCTCTGTAACTACCTAGCACTCTATGGCCACCTATAATTTGATGCCACGTGTCCTTCTGCAATGGCCTCTGCAATCGTCGACTAGTCTGGAGTCATGAGCGTTTTATCATGATATCGCGATGTGTTTGCTTCCTTACGCCCTTTCTCATCTTCGATCGCTATATCGTGACGTTTTGGCGTTCAGCCTCTGTTTTCTCCGTCGGGCCATGAAACCATGACATGTCATGATTTCGTGACCATTTTACCCCTTCGTGCCCTTGCCTCAAAAGTGTCATGATTTTGCGACCACTTTGCACCCTGTCACCTTGCTTCCGAAAGTGTCACGATTTTGTGACAACTTTCCGCCTTTGATCCTTGCCTTCGAAAGTGTCATGATTTCATGACTACTTTGCGCCTTCGAGCCTTACCTTCGAAAGTGTCATGATTTCATGACCACTTTGCGCCTTCGAGCCTTGCCCTCGAAAGTGTCACGATTTCACGACCACTTTGCACCTTCGAGCCTTGCCTTCGAAAGTGTCATGATTTCGCGACCACTTTGCGCCTTAGAGCTTTGCCTTTGAAAGTGTCATGATTTTGTGACCACTTTGTGCCTTAGAGCTTTGCCTTTGAAAGTGTCATGATTTCGCAACCACTTTGTGCCTTAGAGATTGCCTCCGAAGGTGTCGCGATTTCGCAACCACTTTGCGCCTTAGAGCTTTGCCTCCGAAAGTGTCATAATTTCATGACCACTTTGTGCCTTAGAGCTTTGCCTCCGAAAGTGTCGTGATTTTGTGACCACTTTGCGCCTTAGAGCTTTGCCTCTAAAAGTGTCATGATTTCGTGACCACTTTGCGCCTTAGAGCTTTGCCTCCAAAAGTGTCACGATTTCGAGACTATTTTGCGCCTTAGCTCCATTTCTTTGAAAATGTCACAATTTCATGACCATTTGGCGTCCAGGATGCTTTGCTTTGGAAATGTCATGATTTCACGACCATTTTGCGTCCAGACTGCTTTGCTTAGAAAATGTCGCGATTTCGCGACCATTTTGCGTCCAGGCTGCTTTGCTTCGGAAATGTCACGATTTCACAACCATTTTGCGTCCAGACTGCTCTGCTTAGCAAATGTCATGATTTCGTGACCATTTTGTGCCTTGGCCCCTTTTCTCAAAAAGCGTCGCGATATCGCGACAGTTTGACCCTTTGGCGCCCTTTCTCAAAAAGTGTCGCGATTTCGCGACAGCTTTGGCACTTAAAGAAAAAATATTTTTGGGTGATGCAAGATTGCTTTTCCACCTCCGGATGCTCCTGCATCAGATATCGAGAAGCACATGATTATTCAGATTTGGGATACAATCCATAATCTACTAATTCCCCTTTTGAGCAAGCCTCTCAATGACTCAATATAGATCATGAAGAGGAAAACTATCACAATGATGACTTTAAGGATGAATTATATGAATAATTTTATGTCATTTTGATAGATTCAAATGAATTTGAAGCGAAATCAATCCCAATCACACCATTCATCGAATAGGATGATTATTATCTCAAAATATTCCCCATCCATTAACCCATATTTCGGTTGCTTCTCCCAAGGGAGTGAGTTGAGCCTACTGGAAAAACCACCACCTCCACTTCATTAATCATCTCATAAAAACCTGATGTAACATATGTACATAACAAAAAAAGAATATTGTATTGCATTTGCATGTCCTTATAATTTACATTTATACATGTTTCTTGCTACTATGTAGGTTCTCAGGGTTCCTTCATCGATTCTAGGAGACAAGAGAAAAACAACCCTTCACTTCATAACCACCATCACCCCCCTAAGTCAACATGAATTTTGTTGAATTATTCACACCACTTTGTAACCCATATGATTTGGTAAAACGAATTTATTTTGACATAAGTCTCATAAATATGAAATGGATTTCATCACCCCCAACATATCCAAATTCATTCTTTTTGAGGAACTATTAAGAGGTTCCACCGCTTACATCCCTCCATCACCTTCACCTTCATATTCACCTTTATCCTACTACAAAAGGGGTGGTATTTTCAAGGATAGCAAAATTTCAAAAATATTTCAATGATATCAAGCAATATTTGGCTTCTCCACCAGTATTAACTCCACCTCACTCGGGGATCCCCTTTCATATTTATGTTTGATCAATAGAATTTGCATTAGGAATAATGCTTGCACAGAAAAATAAAAATAACCATGAAAAATAATTCTATTACATTAGTCAAACATTGGTAAGCTATGAAACCAAATGTGGTTATGTGGAAAAATTATGTCTAGCAATGGTTTTCACCACTAAGAAACTTATGTCATAGCTTGTGAAAACCCTCTACATTACATGATGACTCATAATTGCAAAAACACCCATACCACAAAATGGATAATGCTTCTAATGGAATTTTATCTTGAGTTCATTAGTCAAAAATATGTTAAAGGTTAGGTGATAGTCGATAAGTTTGCAGAAGCTCCACTTCCTAGTGATTAACCCTTTTTTTATTGAGCTCCTAGATGACTTGGTATTTATGATCACTAAATAGGAGGAAGATGTCATTCCTCAAGAGGATGTTTATATCACACTCTTATTTTATGGTTCTAAGTGTAAAAAAGAAAAAGTTTTACTAACCATATTTCATACACCATAAGGGATACCTATTCCTTTATTGTTAAAACTTGATTTCCCATGCATAAACAATAATGCAGAGTATGAAGCCTTAATATTAGGAATTCAAATAGCTATAGTTATGGATATAAATTTTATAATATTATTTGGTGATTCCCAACTTGTCATTCATCAAGTAAACGAATCGTACCAATGCAAAGAACCAATATTAAAACTGTATCATGAAGTAGCAATGAAATTGCTTGTAAAATTTTATTGGTGTGAAATCGATAGTTTACCTTGTTTGACTAATATATTTTTAGATGTGATGGCCTCTCTAGGATAATTGATTTCAAATAACTCCATAGGAGAGGTACAATCACTAATCATCACAACAATATCTAAATATGCAATATCTCATGCTAAATCTAAGGACGTGAAGGATGTTTGCTTCATCCATGTTGAACCATTTGAGCCTTGGCTTAATCAAGTAAAAGAATTCATCAAGTTTGGAACACTTCCATCGGATATGTCATGGACTTCCAAATGAACTTTCAAGCAAAAGGTAGCTTGTTTCACTCTCTTGGGGGACGTGTTGTATAGACATGGTTATGGAGTCCTCCTCTTTTGACTTGAGCCTGTAGAGGTACAAATAGCAATATCTGAAGGTCATGATGGTATTTGTGGTGGTCACTTTAGTGGAATTACTATCACAAAATATATTTTATGCATGGGTTATTATTGGACCACCATGGAACACGACGTTTGCACTTATGTCAAGAAATATTAATAATGTCAGCAACATGATAATTTAACTTATGTGCCATTACAAGCATTACAACCTATTAAGAGTCCTGGTTCCTTTCACAGTTGTGTTTGGATTTGATTGGTAAAATATCACCTTCTTCCTTGGGATAACACACATTCATCATTACTGCCACTGAATACTTCACAAAGTGGATCAAGGCAATTCCTCTAACTAGTATGATAGGATCTCGAATTGTGGAGCTTATAATTCAACATATTATCTTTCACTTTGGTATCCCATAAAATTAATCTTTTACAATGGTAAGTATTTCAAAAAAAAGGATATTCAAGCACTTTGTAAGAAATATAATATTCAACATATTTTCTTGAGTCCTTATTACCCATCGATAAATGGATAAGTTGAGGCAACCAATAACACCTTGATCACTATTCTCAAAAATTAGTTAAATAAAATCATCGAGATTGGCATACTCAAATCCCCTTGGAATTATAGGCTTATTTAATGAGCATTCACACATCTATCAGGGCAAAACCATTCTCCTTGGTCTATGGCATTGAAGCCATCATGCCTCTTGAGCTCGAGACCCTCTCACTATGTATTTTATTATACGAATTCATAGATGATGATATTGATATACAAGCATGTCTTGACCAACTCACACTCCTCAATGAAAATTTAATCAATGCCTTGGAGTATTTATGAGTATATTAGGATTGTTTAAAGCATTCTTACAATACCAAATCCATTTATGTGAATTCCATGTAGGATATCTTATCCTTAAATAAAATCAACAAAACACTAATGCATTACCACATCTTCATGATAAATTCATATCTAATTGGTTAGGTCCATATATTGTCACACAAAATATCGATCAAGGAACATATAGGCTTGATAGTCTAGAGGGAATAGAAGAGCTTGAGTCACTAAACATCATCCATTTGAGAGAATTATATGCCTAATACAATTATATATAAATATATATACATGGCTCAAAAAATAAAATAAAAACACTACACATTGCATTTCATTCATCCATTCTGCATAATCACATTCATTGTCACTTCCACACATTCCATCCACCATATTAGGGATAATTTTCTTAGTTTGGATAATTTTTTATCCAATAAGTATTGTTGTCTTAATCTGGGTAATCCTCGAGTTTACACCCATATCATTGCACAATGTCATAAGTTAAGTCATAATTTGAAATACAAATTTCCTTCATCCCTAGGTGTTTTCAATCACTCAACCATTCCTAGTGTTTCAAGCAACCTCCAATACATGTTGAGTTTTATCTAGGACCAAGGCACATTTTCACTAAGAAAATATTGAGTTTTGGGAGTTGACTCTAACACTCTTGAACCAAGAACATATCACACCTATTAAAAACATCTTGTGTAAAAGAGGTATAACACCATAATTATGTTGAACCTCGAAGCAAAAAATCCATCTTTTCTTGTTCCATTATGCACATAGTCCATAATCAGAACAATGGTATTCACCGCTAACAACACTTCCAAATAAAAAATTAGCAGTAAGAATTGGATAAATTTCTCATCACACCTTGGTTGAGAATCTGATTTCCCAAAGCTATAACTCTTTTATAAATCACACACCATATATCCTCAAGTAGTAAGGATAGAACTACATTTCCATCCATATGGTTAGGTATTTTTATTCCCCAAATCTTAGAGATCATACCATTGGACTATGGATCTAATCTCCACTAGGTCTATAGAAACTTTATTGGCAGTGGAGTACGCTCATGCATAGTGACACGTATCTCTTGAAGAGACCTCTGACTACATGTAAAGACAAGCTAGATTACCAATATTCTCCATTATAGGTTTTATCTTAATTTTCGCAAGATGGTTTAATGAACTCACTTGCACATACATTGGTTCTTGATTGACTTGAGGCATCACCATGCTCATGATTAGTAAGTGAACATTCACTACACACACATTTGTTCTTTGAGAATTTAGATAGAACTTTGTGAGTTTGTTTAACATAACTAGGATGTTTGAGTCTTTGTAAAACAAATCTAGATCAGTCATCCATAAGCCAACATAGCATCCATATCATTATCATACCATTACATGAGTCTTTCACTTCACATTCCACCATTAGATGTTGGTGTCCCTGATTAAGCAACAACAATAAATATGGTCAAGCAAAATCTAAACTACAAATGATCATTAGAGCATCAGTTCACTTGCATTATTATCATAAAAACATACACATTACATTGTCATCCATCACATCATTTACACATGCATTCACACAAACATTCACAAAAAGTCATATAGAAAAAATACCATGTATATATATATATATAAATCACATATACAAAGAATGCTCGAAGGCTATATACAATGGAACACTAAGGCTCATATACAAAAGTGCATCACAAGGCACTAGCTAGCTCTCATAAGCAAACCCATATGATCCTGACAGATCATAAGCCTAAGGAATCCTAGAGTGAGATTCACTACACCTAGAGTCACTATGCCTAATAGTCCTAGATACAGAGGAGGAAGATCGCATTGGTAGCCCAATGCCATGCTGCATAAGTAGAGCCTCCAGATCCTAAATGTATCCTTCATAGCATCAAAGGTATAACACATCCTATCTTTTATGAGCATCCCTTCATGCTAGCTCTACCCAAAGCCTCACCATCACATCCTCACCTCCACTTTCCACCATCTGCATCTCCAACTCTATCTATAGTTAATCATTCTTAGCATCTTATACCATTATCCCTACATACTACTATACCACCATATATCAAGGCTGATATCATTCATCCTGGAGCTTAACCCACTCCTCCTCACTCTGAGCAGGATGTCTCTTCAAAACCTTAATATTACCCCCATAATCACCATCACTTCCAATATTAGGAGGTTGATCTACTGTAGCCCTTGATTATCTCCCTCCACTACCAGACCGATGATGTCTATGATGTTGGAGAGTCTCATCTACCTTAGTTGCTACCACCCCATCATCTCCACTACCCTCATACACTATGTTACTTGGTACCCATGGAGGCTATAAAGTGAACCATACATCATCGTTAGTGATGGTCTCGACATCAAACACATCTAGGATATCTATCTACTCATCATCCTCATACTCCACTTTCCACTCCACACAATACAGGCTCAACTCATCAACCCAATGCTTGAAAAACATCAAAGTGTTAGTAACCCCCTATCGTATCCCAAACTACTATAGCACCCATGAGAACTGGATCAGCTCTATCTCATTTCCATGCCAAAAAACCATCCTTCTAGTCTACCTAAACCATCACAATTGCTTTCTATAAGAGGACCATTGAGAATCTCACCATGGTCTCCAATACACTTGGTCTGGTGTCAATCTTACCCACATATTTATGCACTCTTGGTGATTACAACCAAGACAACTCAACTATATCTCCTCAACTACTCACCATATCAATATATATATATATGTTTGAACCCCATCTCACTTGCATGGCAATCCCATAAGATGAGCTATATTTAAGTGCTCCCAATCCTAGATCTAAAGCAACACACTACAACCCAATCCCTTTTTCCCCTACTTATGTACCTCATAAAAATCCATATACACTTGAGCTAGAAAAGTAAGTGCCTAAGCATACACTTGAGGCTCATCGACCATATAAAAAACCAACTGAATCATGTTCCAATGGAACCAACATCTAGTGCTATTAGGCACCAACACATTAGTAAGTAGGAACATGACTAAGGTTGGTAACACATTCAATTGTCCCTCCAAATACATCTCTAGGTACCTGATACCTCCATGAGTAATCTTCACCTTTCACCAATAATCATCAAAATTTTGGCTCATATCATATCCCTTATCATGCCCAACTTGGATACACAATCCTTTCATAGGTACTCAAAATATGCGATACACATCTTCGAGTGTCACCATCATATCCCCTATTGGGAGCTAGAAGGTCCCCCTATACAAGATCCCACCACTCTACTAATTTAGAGAGGTACCCCTCATCAACCCTAACCACCTCAATTCATGCACATTCATCCAAACCCACCCACTCCAACTACTACTAGTTAGTATTCTATAATGCCTTTCTCACAACTGGTATGATGGATAAGAAATGACGTCGAACCTCCAAGATCCTCAGCTACATCACACACAAACACAAATGCACATCAACATATTACATATTGCATTAAATTTTTTTTAAAACTATTGTAAAATAAAACAAGAGGGTTAGAAATACTTACCTCCACCACTTGTGCATTAGCTCCCACCACCGCATTCGCTCCCTCCATCACTATCACCACACTCTTTCACTCTCCTTCACTCAAACGTCACTTCTCAAACTCTCAAATGCAATAATGAAATTAAAATTCACCCCTACATCCTTTTTATAGCTAATTTGGCATGCTTATATGCCCTAAGGCATCTACCAGGTGCACCCAGATACCTCCCTACATCTACAGAGTGGTAGACACCCTCCTACATTTGTGCATGATATGGATGCAGGCTGATGTTTGGATCTAGAATGCTAAAAAAGGACTCAAAGGGCCTCAAAATATAGCAAAACCCCACAAAATCATCACAAAATCCATCCATGCATGCATTACATCATCACATCACATTTTGTGATAACATGGATTGATTTGGGTATTTAATTTTTTATTGCAACCAAAAATTACGAAAATGCTTAAAATGCTTCAAAACATCCCAAAATGGTCCAAAATTTCACAACTACCAAATTCATTATCCTAATCATTCATCACATCAATACATCACATTTTATGATAACATGGATTGATTTGGGTATTTAATTTTTTTTTTGCAACCAAAAATCATGAAAATGACCAAATTGCTTCAAAACATCCCAAAATAATTCCAAATTTCACAAAATCATCAAATTCACTCATCAATGTATTTCCATATTCATTCAAAATTACCACATTCGCTCATCAATGCATTTCCATTCAACTTTATCAAATCCACTTGCATTATCAAGTGAACCTCGTATCTAGTGCTTCACTCTATTCTCCTAGTAGTTGCATTGATTGGTTATCCATACAATTTGGTAGGATGGGTAGATAACCATAATAACACTTGCTCATATCATCATACAACATTATCTTATTCAAAAACAAAATCATTTTGGTATCTTACTTTTTGAGTGTGACTACGCTCAAGCAAATTTGCCCGAGGATGCCATTGATGCCCTCTCCGTGGGGTTACAAACACATATAAATTTGGCTACATTTATTTTTATATTTACAAATTAGAGCCAATAACTAGTGAAAACAAGCCCCTATGATGATTGATTCCTTGACTTTATAATTTTGCATCTTCATCATTTTGCATTTCAATGATGCCAAAAGGTATATTTTCCAACAACACAAAATCACCCCAAACATGGGGTAACCAAATTTGATTTTTATTTCCCACATTGGGATACATCATACATATTAATTACATCTTCCAATAAAAAACCTATTTTTCTATTGGGACAAAAGTAGAATCAATCATACCATTCACATTCATTGCATCATTCACATTAATTACATCATCCACATTTCTATCAATTAGCTTATGAGATATATTATTCACTCATTCGCCAATTGAGGGGGTAAGCTACAAACACATATTTTTATTTTTAGAGTCTTCTTGCATACTAAGGAAAGAATACATTCCACCAAACTAGGTTTCACTTATTTTTGCATCACATTGTGTTTCATGCAACGTGAGACAAAAAGGGGTATCTATAGACAAGCAAGATAAATTGTCGCGATTTTGTGACATATTGCAAGAGAGATAGTACGAAAGAAAAAGTGTCGTGATTTCGCGACATGTTGGAAGAGAAAAATACAAGTAGAAAAAGTGTCACGATTTTGCGACATATTGCAAGAGAGATAGTACGAAAGAAAAAGTGTCGCGATTTTGCGACATGTTGGAAGAGAAAAAGGCAAGTAGAAAAAGTGTCATGATTTTGTGACATATTGCAAGAGAGATAGTACGCAAGAAAAAGTGTTGCGATTTCGTAACATGTTGGAAGAGAAAAAGGCAAGTAGAAAAAGTGTCATGATTTTGTGACATATTGCAAGAGAGATAGTATGGAAGAAAAAGTGTCACGATTTCGCGCCATGTTGCAAGAGAAAGTGCAAAGGAGAAAAAGTGTAGCGATATTGCGACATGTTGCATTTTCGTGACCCGAAGGCAAGAGAAAGAGAAAAGGAGAAAAAGTGTCACGATATCGCGACATCTCGCATTTTCGTGACTCGAAGGAAAGAGAAAGAGGAGAGAGATAAAAAGTGTCGCGATATTGCGACATGTTGCATTTTCGTGCCCAAAGTGAAGAGAAAATGCAAGGAAGAAAAAGTGTCGTGATATCGCGACATGTCGCATTTTCGTGACTTGAAAAGAGCAGGAAGGCAGAGAAGAAAAAGTGTCACGATATCACGACATGTCACATTTTCGCGACTCTAGGAGGAGAGAGAAAGTAAGAAGGTAGAAGTGTCACGATATCATGAAAAAAGTAAAAAGGAAGAGTACGGAGGAAAAAGTGTCGTGATATCACGACATGTGTTTTTACAAGTACAAGCAAATAGAAGAAGCAAGGAGGCAAAAGTGTCACGATATCATGACATGTAGTGTTTTTATGAGCTAAGAAGAGAACCCAACTGAAATAAGATATGTGATCGTTAACTGAAGTTATACAACAGTTACAAGGGTAGTTACAAAGAAAAATCATGCAGCTAAAATAAAAACAGTTGAATGAAGTTAGTACGACAGTTACAGGTGCAGTTATAGAGAAAAATCATGCAGCTAAAATAAGAACAGTAAACTGAAGTCAGAATGACAGTTACCAGGCCAGTTACGGGTTGTATGCCAGAATATGGAAGTTAAAAATAGATTCAGAACTTTGTTATAAAAGTAGGTCTACATGGAGAATTAAAGTGCTGTTGAAATAGTGTGAAAGTGCTGCAATAAGAGGGTTGAAAGAGTGCCGCAACAGAGTATTAAGCAGAGTCATGAGAGCCATAAAAGTGTAGTAAGTAGAGCCTTAAGAGTGTGTGGTGTTTTGGTTAATAGTGAGAGAGGTTGGGTTAGCAATAGACCAGTTAGGGTCTTGTATAAGCGAAGGCATTTTTATGTCAATCTTATAGTTTCAAAAGTGTAGTCCAAGTTGGTGCTTGGAATTAGGGGTTGGTGCTCCTTTCTGTTGGTGCAGAGAAATTAGGGGTTGGTGCTCTTTTCTTTTGGTGTAGATAAATCAAAGGTTGGTTCTCCTTCCAGTAGGTGCTGGTAAATTGATTGTAAAATTGGTATTTTGCAAAGGCTAGATTTGGACAGAAATCCAAGCAGTCATTTTTGAGGAGTAGACAAATTGGTGAACCTCGTTACATCGTGTGTTGTGGAATGCTCTCTTGTTATATTTGCTTTATTGGGTTTTAATTTTTCATTGTTTTGGCATTAAGAGTTGAATATTTAAGTTTTTAATAGCTACACTAATTCACCCTCCACCCTCAATGTCATTGTGAGACTAACAATTGGTATCAAAGCCAAGTTATTGAATAATCTTAATTGGCTAAGGTGATCTTGGAAGTGAGACAATGGCATGTGGTGAAGGATTCTCATCAAACAAAGCACCATTGTTTGACAGAACTAATTACGTATTTTGGAGACTCAGGATGCAAAAATATTTGTGTTCTTTGGAATACGACATTTGGGAGTCAGTAGACAATGGATACACCATACCCACCACTCCTCCAACCGATGTTGCCAATAAGAAATTGTTTGAGAATAACTCTAAAGCAAAGAGTGCTATCATGTGCAGTTTTGTGGACAGCAAACTGATAAAGATTATGAGTTGCAAAACGGTAAAAGACATGTGGGACAAACTAAGGAGCATTCATGAAGGAGACGACAAGATCAAGGAGGCCAAGTTACAAATGCATTGAGCTCAGTTCGAAGCATTAAATATGAATGACGATGAGAACATAGAGGCATACATGTTGAGAGTTAATGGAATCATTAATGCGATTATAGGACTCGAATAAGAAATGGAAGATGCTGTCATCATGAAAAACGTACTAAGATCTCTTCCCCAAAGATTTGATTCTAAAGTTTCAGCAATAGAAGAAGCTAAAGATATTAATACTTTTAGTATGGATGAGATACATGGTTTTTTGACTGCATATGAGATGAGAATAGGAAAAAATAAACCCACAGACATAGAAGATGATTTTAAAGCACATAAAAATATAAAAGCAAAATAATAATCCAAGGAAGAAGAGACATCAGATGAAATAGAAGCAAACTTTGTTCGAAAACTAATAATGGGAAAAGAAAAATACAGAGAAAAGCTACCATTTAAGTGTTTCAACTATGGAGGCGTTGGGCACTTTGCAGCTAAATGTCCACTTAATAAGAAAAACAAAAGTGATGAAGGTTCACACCAAGAAAGAAGTTACTAGAAGAAGAAACCAAATTTTAGAAAAGGAAACTTCAAGAATAAAAGTTTCATATCCAAGAATGTCAGTCCTTCAGAAGATAGCTCTAGTGAGGATTCTGAAGAAGAAAAAAGTGAAGCTCTTTTCATGGCATTTGAAGAAGAAAAAATAGAGAAAAAATAGGAATGTAATAAAAACCTTGAGGCTGAGGCTAAAGTAGATCTGGAAGGTGAGTTGGTCGCTGCATTTAAAGAGCTAAGTATAGAAATGAAAAAGAATAAGAAAACTTCAAGAAAGCTTGAGGATGCCAATGAAATCATATCCAGCTTGAAAGTATAGATAGACGAATTTAAGAAAATATCTGAAGATATCAAAGTACAATTAACCATGAAAATATATGAGTGCAACAAGTTAGAAGAAGAGATTATTGGTTTAAGGATACAGCTAGAAGAGATGAATCGAAAATTGAGTTGCTATCACAAACTTGAAGGAAGTTCTGTGAAGCTGGATAAGATTATAAATAACCAAAGGACTACAGGCATCAAATTTGGTTTAGGTTTCATCGAAGGAGAATCATCAAATGGATCAAAGGCCATAACTATAGAACCCATAAAAAATGAAGATAATATCAGGGTTTATCAAGAAAAAATGAATCATGCTAAAGAAAGCAATAAATCCAGGTACGAGAGGAGTATTGACAATGATGGATTCACCAATGTCACTCATCAAAGGAGAAGAAGATTTATGGCTCCCACTACAAAATGGAAAAGACCATCACCTAGGTTCACTCATTTATTTTTTGGTTATTTTTTAAAATGCAATGGTTATGGTCATAAGATTTCAGATTGCAAGTATAAGGTAGGACAAAGGAACTTTACCAGTAGAAATGTTTTTTCACCGCTGATGGATTATGCAGTAGAATGTTATAACTGTCATAATTTTGGGCACATTGCAAGAAATTGTCGAAGTACATTTGCAGCAAATAAACATCAGGGAATAAAATTTCAACCAAATGGTTTGAGACAAAATAGAAAATTTCTCGAAAAACATGCACAGTCTACTGACAAAGAAAATTCAAAACAAGTGACCAAAACTGTAATCAAACTAGAATGGAAAGAAAAGTAGAAAACCAAGGAAGAAAAGGAATCCTTGATCATACAGACAACATTTAAAGCATAGAAAAAATCTACACCATGGATACTTGATAGTGGATGCTCCAGTCATATGACAAGTGACAAACACAAATTTGAGAAATTATAGAAATATGAAGGAAATAATGATGGAGCCAAGATAGTTGGCAAAGGATCAGTTAAGATAAGTGACGAAAAAATCAAGTTAAAATAAGTCTTTTTTGTGATTGGTTTGAAGCATAACTTGTTAAGCGTAAGTCAGATTTATGATAGAGGTCATGAAGTAATTTTCAAGAAGCAGGGTTGTGAAGTCAAAACAACAAACTATGGAAAGTTGATAGCAACTGTATCAAGAACATCTGGAAACCTGTATACTCTCTCAGAGACTTCGAAAGGAGCATGCTTGATTGGACAAGAAGAATAAAATTGGTTGTGGCACAAGAAGCTCGGTCATATCAGTTTTGACAATCTAGTAAAAATCAGCTCAAAAATGGCAGTGAGAGATATTCCCACCATTGGTAAACCTTTAAATAGCATTTGTGCCTCATGCAAAAAGGGGAAGCAAACTAGATCCACATTTAAAACAAAAGAGTACTTCACAAGAAAACCATTAGAACTAATACATATTGATTTATGTGGACCCATGAGAACGCAAAGCATAAATGGTGACAAATACTTTATGTTGTGCATAGATGACTATTCCAAGATGACATGGGTACTATTTTTGAAGCTTAAATCAGATGCCTTTGAGATGTTCAAGATTTTCAAAAACAAGTTGAGAATAAAACAGGAAAAAGGATTAAATATTTAATATCAGATAGAGGAGTGTTCATTTCAGAGGAGTTTGTAGAGTACTGTGAAAAATATGGGATTAGAAGACAGTTTTCAGCATCAAGGACACCTTAGTAGAATGGTGTGGTAGAAAGAAAGAACATGACAGTGTAGGAAATGGAACGGACTATGTTGACTGAGAGTAAAATAACAAATAGATTTTGGAAAGAGGTAGTCCATACTATGGTATACATCCAAAATAGGTGCATGTTGAGGATGCATGAAAGCAAAACTTCGTATGAGCTGTGGTTCGGTAAAAAGGCAACAACAAGATACTTTAAATTTTTTGGCAATAAGTGTTACATCAAAAGAACTGAAGATAATCTTGGTAAGTTTGAAGATAGAGCTGATGAAGGTATTTTTCTTGGCTATTCGACAAAAAGCAAAGCCTACACATGCTACAACAAGAGACTAAAGAAAATTGTGGAGAGTGCCAATGTTAAAGTTGATGAAGGTAGGGAACGAGAAATAAGCTATAAATAATACTACCCAATTTATGAAGAAGTTATTGAAGGAGATGAGGAAAAGGAAATGAAAAAGAAACAGAAAATTGACTCAGATGATTTAAGTAGTGATTCAGAAGAGGAAGAAGACAAGAAATTCAAAACAAGCAGCTAGCAAAAAAATTATCCTTGAGAGCAAATAATTGGAGACCCCACAGTTGGTGTTCAGACAAGAAGAAGAGTAGTAAGTAACTACTCTCTATTATCCAAAGATAGAACCCAAAAATATTACTGAAGAAAGCAAAGATGAAATTTGGATGACGATAATAAATGAAGAATTAGATCAGATCAAGAAAAACAAAACCTGGGAGTTAGTACCAAGACCTGTAAATAAAAATATAATCAGTACTAAATGGATTTTTCAAAACAAATTGAATTAAGATGGACAAGTAGTCAGGAATAAAGCAAGATTGGTCTATAAAGGCTATGCACAAGTTGAAGGTATTGACTTTGAGGAAACCTTTGCACCATTGGCTAGACTAGAGGCAATCAGAATGTTTTTGGCTTTAGCAGTTCACAAGAATTTCAAAGTTTATCAGATGGATGTGAAATCAGCATTTCTGAATGGAGAAGAAGAGGTCTATATTGAGCAGCCAGATGGTTTCCAACTCAGTGATAATCCCAACTTCATTTGCAATTTGAAGAAAGCATT
The DNA here is from genome assembly GCA_028583015.1 of Wollemia nobilis. Classification (NCBI taxonomy): domain Eukaryota; kingdom Viridiplantae; phylum Streptophyta; class Pinopsida; order Araucariales; family Araucariaceae; genus Wollemia; species Wollemia nobilis. The sequence continues at coordinate 8,639,098 of JAQPPZ010002937.1, read as the reverse complement.
GTATGGCTTGAAACAGACACCCATAGCATGGTATGCAAGGCTAGACAACTATCTTACTCAACAAGGGTTCAAAAAGGGTATGGTGGATAGCAATTTTTATGTCAAAATAGAGAATGGCCATCTCATTGTCCTTGTTTTTTACGTAGATGATATCATTTTTGGCATTAACAATGATGAGTCGTGTAAGGATTTAGCAAATAAGATGCAAAAAGAATTTGAAATGTCAATGATTGGTGAACTTTCGTATTTCCTCGGACTGCAAGTTAATCAAAATGAGAAGGGCATATTTATTTCTCAAGTTAAATATGTGAAAGAGATGCTAAAAAGGTTCACAATGGAGGATTGTAAGCCTGTTAGCACTCCCATGATGATAGGTTGCAAGTTGAGCAAGGATGAAAATTCTCTAGATTTTGATAAAACCATGTACAGATCTATGATTGGGAGCCTATTGTATTTGACATCTACCAGACCAGATATCTTGCAGGCAGTTTGCATGGTAGCATGATTTCAGGCAAGTCCCAAGGAGACTCATGTGACAGTAGTGAAGAGGATTCTTTGGTATCTAAAGGGTACTATGGAGTATGGGTTATGGTAATCGAAAGGTAAGGACTTCACTCTTATTGTGTATTCAAATGTAGATTGGATAGGATATGTCGATGATAGAAAGAGTACCAGTGGAGGTGCATTCTATCTTGGAGACAGGTTGGTTGCATGGCACAGTAAGAAACAAGAATCAGTCTCTTTATCCACAGTAGAGGCAGAATATTGTAGCAACTATGTGTTGTACACAGGTCTTATGGATGAAACAAACTCTAAAAGATCTTGGCATTAAATTTAGTGAGCCAATTTCAGTTAAGTGTGATAACACCAGTGCCATTAACATCTCAAAGAATCTGATTATGCATTCTCACACAAAACATATTACTATCCAATATCACTTTCTGAAGGAGAAAGTTGCGTAAGAAGAGGTAAAGTTGGATTTTGTCCCAAATACAGAGCAAGTAGTGGATATCTTCACAAAACCACTGCCCAAAGAAATTTTTGAGTACCTTCGCAATAAATTGGGAGTGGTCATGCTTCCCAAGCACTGACTAGTTATCAGGACCACATTTTCAGGGGGAGCATTTATATATTTGATTATCTTTGTGCTTATATTTGTAATTTTTGCTAACTGCCATAACGTGTGCTTAAGAATGTTGTGCATGGACTCAAGGGGAGTCTGTAGTAGCCCTTTGGTATTATTGTCAAAGGGGGAGAAGAATTACAAGAAATTGCACTTGTGTTGCCAACAATTCCAAAGGGGGATATTGATGAGCAAGGTGCAGCAACAGTATTGTCATTGTTGTCAACATAGTCAGACAGATCGGTTGATGTAGTGGATAGGAATTAAGAGGATCTTCAGAGTATGTAGAGTGATTTTCCAAAATATCAAAGTGGCCCATATGCAAAAAATCAAAATAAAATCATAAGGAAGAAAACTATTGCGATATCGCGACATGTTGAGCAAGAAAGGAAAACTGTTGTGATATTGTGACATGTAGGAAAATTTTTGTGATATCGTGACATGTTGAGCAAGAAAGGAAAACTATCGTGATATCGCGACATTTTGAGCAAGAAAGGAAAACTGTCACAATTTTGTGACATGTTCGGAGAGAAAGCACAAGCAAGCAAAACTATCATGATTTCATGACATGTTCAAAGAGAAAGCGCAAGAAAGCAAAACTATCAAGATTTCACGACATGTTCGGAGAGAAAGTGCAAGCAAGCAAAACTGTCATGATTTCATATGTTCAGAGAGAAAACACAAGCAAGAAAAACTATTGCGATTTTGTGACATGTTCGGAGAGCAAGCACAAGCAAGACAAAATGTCATGATTTCGTGACATATTGCAAGAGAGATAGTACGAAAGAAAAGTGTCATGATTTCGTGACATGTTGGAAGAGAAAAAGGCAAGTAGAAAAAGTGTCACAATTTTGCGACATATTGCAAGAGAGATAGTATGAAAGAAAAAGTGTCATGATTTTGCAACATGTTGGAAGAGAAAAAGGCAAGTAGAAAAAGTGTCATGATTTTGCGACATTTTGCAAGAGAGATAGTATGGAAGAAAAAGTGTCACGATTTCATGACATGTTGAAAGAGAAAAAGGCAAGTAGGAAAAGTGTCACGATTTCACGACATATTGCAAGAGAGATAGTACGGAAGAAAAATTGTCACGATTTCATGACATGTTGCAAGAGAAAGTGCAAAGGAGAAAAAGTGTTGCAATATCGTGACATGTCATGTTTTTGTGACCCGAAGGCAAGAGAAAGAGCAAAGGAGAAAAAGTGTCATGATATCGCAGCATGTCGCATTTTCGTGACCCGAAGGAAAGAGAAATAGGAGAGAGAAAAAAAGTGTCGTGATATCGTGACATGTTGCATTTTCGTGGTCCAAAGTGAAGAGAAAATGCAAGGAAGAAAAAGTGTCACGATATCGCGACATGTCACATTTTCGTGACTTCACGATTTCACGATTTCATGACATGTTGGAAGAGAAAAAGGCAAGTAGGAAAAGTGTCGTGATTTCGTGACATATTGCAAGAGAGATAGTACCAAAGAAAAAGTGTCACAATTTCACGACATGTTGCAAGAGAAAGTGCAAAGGAGAAAAAGTGTCGCAATAACGCGACATGTCGCGTTTTTGTGACCCGAAGGCAAGAGAAATAGCAAAGGAGAAAAAGTGTCACTATATCATGGCATGTCGCATTTTCGTGACCCGAAGGAAAGAGAAAGAGGAGAGAGAAAAAAAGTGTCACGATATTGTGACATGTTGCATTTTCGTGGTCCAAAGTGAAGAGAAAATGCAAGGAAGAAAAAGTGTCACGATATCGCGTCACATTTTCATGACTTGAGAAAGCGCAAGCAAGCAAAACTATCACGATTTCATGACATGTTCGGAGAGAAAGCGCAAGCAAGCAAAACTATCACAATTTCATGACATGTTCGGAGAGAAAGTGTAAGCAAGCAAAACTGTCATGATTTCACGACATGTTCGGAGAGAAAGCGCAAGCAAGCAAAACTATCGTGATTTCATGACATGTTCGGAGAGAAAGCGCAAGCAAGATAAACTGTCACGATTTCATGACATATTGCAAGAGAGATAGTATGGAAGAAAAAGTGTCACGATTTCACGACATGTTGGAAGAGAAAAAGGCAAGTAGAAAAAGTGTCACGATTTTGTGACATATTGCAAGAGAGATAGTACGAAATAAAAAGTGTCGTGATTTTGCGACATGTTGAAAGAGAAAAAGGCAAGTAGAAAAAGTGTCGTGATTTCATGACATATTGCAAGAGAGATAGTATGGAAGAAAAAGTGTCACGATTTCATGACATGTTGGAAGAGAAAAAGGCAAGTAGAAAAAGTGTCATGATTTCGCGACATATTGCAAGAGAGATAGTATGGAAGAAAAAGTTTCATGATTTCATGACATGTTGCAAGAGAAAGTGCAAAGGAGAAAAAGTGTCGCGATATCGCGACATGTCATTTTTTTGCGACCCGAAGGCAAGAGAAAGAGCAAAGGAGAAAAAGTGTCATGATATCGCGACATTTCGCATTTTCGTGACCCGAAGGAAAGAGAAAGAGGAGAGAGAAAAAAGTGTCACGATATCGTGACATGTTGCATTTTCATGGTCCAAAGTGAAGAGAAAATGCAAGGAAGAAAAAGTGTCATGATATCACGACATGTCACATTTTTGCGACTTGAAAAGAGCAGGAAGGTAGAGAAGGAAAAGTGTCGTGATATCGTGACATGTCACATTTTCATGACTCTAGGAGGAGAGAGAAAGTAAGAAGGCAGAAGTGTCATGATATCATGATAAAAGTAAAAAAGAAGAGTACGGAGGTGAAAAGTGTCACAATATCACGACGTGTTTTCGTAGGTACAAGCAAACATAAGAAGAAAGGAGGTGAAAGTGTTGCGATATCGTGACATATAGTGTTTTCGTGAGCTAATAAGAGCACCCAACCAAAATAAGATATGTGACCATTAAATAAAGTTATACAATAGTTACAGGGGTAGTTACAAAGAAAAATCATGCAACTAAAATAAGAACAGTTAACTAAAGTCAGTATGACAGTTACAGGTGCAGTTACAGAGAAAAATCATGTAGCTAAAATAAGAATAGTGAACTAAAGTTAGAACAATAGTTACAAGGCCAGTTATGGGTTGCATGCAAGAATATGGAAGTTAAAAATAGATTTAGAACTTTGTTATAAAAGGAGGTCTGCATGGAGAATTAAAGTGCTGCTAAAATAGTGTGAAAGTGTTGCAAGAAGAGGGTTGAAAGAGTGTCACAAGAGAGTATTAAGCAGAGTCGTGAGAGCCATAAAAGTGCAGTAAGTAGATCCTTAAGAGTGTGTGGTGTTTTGGTGAATAGTGAGAGAGGTTGGGTTAGCAATAGACCAGTCAAGGTCTTGTATAAGCGAAGACATTTTTATGTCAATCTTATAGTTTCAAAAGTGCAGTCCAAGTTGGTGCTTAGAATTAGGGGTTGGTGCTCCTTTCTATTGGTGCAAAGAAATTAGGGGTTGGTGCTCCTTTCTTTTGGTATAGATAAATCAGGGGTTGGTGCTCCTTCCAGTGGGTGTTGGTAAATTGATTGTAAAATTGGTATTTTGCAAAGGCTGGATTTGGATGGGAATCCAAGCAGTCATTTTTGAGGAGTAACCAAATTGGTGAACCTCGTTACATCGTGTGTTATGGAATGCTCTCTTGTTATATTTGTGTTATTGGGTTTTAAGTTTTCATTATTTCATAATTAAGAGTTGAAGATTTAAGTTTTTAATAGCTACACTGATTCACCCCCCCTCTCAGTGTCATTGTGAGACTAACACCTTGTCTATCTTTCATCTAGATTTCCAATGATTAAATCTCTTGGATGATGCTTCTGTACATACCTGGATGTAGTTTTAGGAAGAATTATTTGTGTTTCTTCTTCTTATTCATCTGATTCCTCATGAAAATCTTCTTGACAACTTCTATCTTCCTAATACACAAATTTTTGAATTGGTTATCTTGAATATATCTTATCATCAATTGTTACATTTATACTTTCTACAATATTATATGTTCTATTTTTGAAGCATCTATAGACTTTATTCTTTTAGAAATAACCAAGAAAAATTCCCTCATCACATCTTGGATCAAACTTTCCTAAGTTTTGATCTTCTCATATTATGTAACACTTACTTTCAAAAATCCTGAAGTGTTTTACAATGACCGATATTCCTTTAAAAATAGCATATGGAGTCTTGTGATGGTTTACCCTCATTTTGTCCCTAGTGATTATGTATATTTTTGTGTTGACTACATATCTCCAAAATTCATCTCATAACTTAGACTCATTTATCATAGCTCTAGTCATATTCTCAAAATCCTATTTTTTTCAAATACTCCATTTTTTTGAGGAGTTCTTGCTGCTAAGTATTCTCTTTTGATTCCATGTTGTTGAAAAAAATCTAAAAATTTATTTGAGGTAAATTATCCTCCTCTGTCAGATCTCAAACGCTTAATCCTTTTGCCAGTTTCATTTTCAACAAATTCCTTAAATGCTTTGAATTTTTCAAAGGCCTCTGACTTCTCTTTCAAGAAAGCTACCAAAACCATTCTGGAGTAATCATATATGAACAATATAAAGTAACTCTCACATTGAATACTTTGTGTTATGGTAGGACCACATAGATAAGTATGTATTAGACTCAATGGCTCAGATGACATATATCCTTTTGAATTAAATCTTGTTCTAGTTTTCTTTCCATGTTGACAAGGTGCACATCTTGTATTTTGTGGTCTTCTTATTTTGGGTAAATCTCTGACAGTCTTCTTATTTCTTATGTTGACTATGTTATCAAAATTCAAGTGACATAATATTCTATGCCACAACCAACTATCATATTCTTGTGATAGAAAGAAATTTTCCCATTTGATCTCACTAAGCATGTATAGATTATTTGGAGTTCTTTTTGCATTGGCAATGACCTTTCCAGTTTATGATTTCTTATCTCACATATATTTGGGTGAAAAGTAACCATATACCCCTGATCACAAATTTGACTTATACTTAGCATATTATGTTTTAATCCTTTAACATACAACACATTTTATGTTTTTTTTTTCCATTATATAAACTTAGAGTTCCTCTTCCACCAATCCTTGCTGATCCATTATCACCAAAACTTATTGATCCTCTATTGGTTTTTTTTAGTACAATGAATTTTTCTTTGTCTCTTTTCATGTGACTAGAAAAAAAACTATCAATATACCATTGTTCTTCCTTATCCTGAGCATGAAGGGTTGTTTGAACTAACATTTATCTAGCCTTAACATTTTTCTTTTCATCTTTCTTAGTTGTTGAAATTGTTTTTCTATGCTCATGAAGTATCTTCTTACACCATATAGCCTTGTGCCCAAAATTATTGCATTTGTAACATACAATATCATCATCCATAAGAGGTACAAAATAATTGAAATTTATATTGACATTGCTTCTTACATGACTAATATAGTGTAAATCTCTATGACCATATTTATTACAAGAAAAAAAATGACCATGGAAGAAATTATGTAACCTGCTTGGATGCCTTTTGGATTATGGTGGAGTGCTTCTCCTTTTGTGATTAAATATCATCCAAGGTTCTTCTTTGATTTCTTCCTTTCTGATGTCCTTATATTGCCTATATTTGTTTGAATTTTTTTCTTCTTGAAGACTTTATTCCTTTTTCTGTTTCTCATACTTTACATCTTGTAGTTCCTTGGTCCTTTCAACTTCATTCCTTAGATAAAAAAATTTTGCTTCCAATATTTCAAATTATGTTTCTTTTTTTCTTAACATATTTATCATATCTTGCTCAATTTTATTTCCTTCTTCTACCCTTATCTCGAGTTCTATGATTTTTTGTAGAAGTTCCATCCTTGCTTCTTCATCCTCTTGAATTTGTTCTTTCAATCTTGAATTCTTATCTCTAATTCTTTCCAACTTTTTTGAGAGCAACAAAGAATTCCTCTTTTATATCAAACATAGTCTGCTCTTCATTTTCTAAAGTCATGTGTGTTTTTGATGGATCCTCCTCTAAGCTTTTAGTCTTTTCATGAAGAGACCCGTTATGATACCAATTGAATAACATGTGCTTATACTGAGAGGGGGGGAGAATAGTATAGGATATATTTTTTTTATTTTTAATCCAAATGATAACATTAGAAATATTAAAGTAGTAAACATCACAAAAATCATCGTACACATGAGAGACATGATTTAACATGGTTCACCCAATGTGGGCTAATCCACGAAGAAAATATTCCTTATATTTTTTTCTCAAATAAATTCTCTTGGTAATCATTTCCCTATAATGTTATGGACCTTTTTCCAAAGGAGACATCAATCTTCTAATAAAAAATTGTTGATCTCTATCCACAGGAGAACTCTCTTCTCCTTAGTTCTAACTGGTGATTTTCTAGAAGAATTGTTATCCCCACTACTCTAGCTAATGGATATCTATCCACTAAATACTCCTATCCTCACTACACTGGCTAACATATCCCTATCTACTAGATAATGTCATCCTCTATACTCTGTCATCTTCAAAGATCTATATTAAATATATACTAAACATAGTCCTTCGGTCTAGCAAAAATGTACTTAATCTTTTTCTCTAGTCTGGTATAAGCCTGTCCTCAAATCTACACCAAACTCTATCCTCTGATTTGTCCTCAATCTCTGTCCTCAAATATATATTGTAATATTCCACTGAAGCTCACACAAATCTATCCACAATTTTTCTCTAAGACTTACCTCGAATATGTTCAACAAGTCAACACTACAACTTGTCCAATCTCATAGAAACATAAAGAGAATTATTAGAGACTTAATATGTTTCACACTCATCAATACTTAACCTATTTATTTAAATCAATTTAGAATATAGACTAATTTTTTTTATAGAACTTGAGCTATCACTTCACACATCCACTTGACTAGTCTCAAACAACTCTACTCAATCAATCACTCAATGAAATAATCCTTACTCACAACCCTAGTCCAAGCATATGAACACTCACTCAAAATGTTTCCAACAATCCTTATTTACAAACCTCACATAACAATGATACTCATGATCTTTGCAAACCCTAGTTCAATTTCTTCACTCAATCAATGGCTTCAACAACAATGCTTATCAAACAAGGTTTTATCAACAACTCTTTATTCCATAAAACCTTGAAGCATTAAAACATACTTAACAATACTTATAAAAAAATCTTCACATATAGCTCAACAACTCAACAAGGAAACCTAATTAAGTCCTTTTCACTCCAAAGTTTTTTTATAAAACCAACCAATCAACTCAACCAAATAATAATATCCCCATACCTTTTTCTCTAATGTAGGATGACCTTCAAATCCTAGATAAAATATCACAACTTTCTTTGCCAGGTACAAATGGTTATATGAAAAGAATTATCACCCTGACACTTTTCACAAAATACATTGATAACTCAAATACCAAATACACCTTATTTATCCATATCAATAATAAATTCCAACATCATATTTTTTTATCAAAAACTCTTTAATAAAGTATAACTCAATTACTACTTATATCTCCTTTCTCAAATTGCACTTATCAAATAAAATAATTTATAAAATAATGCAATTTATTCTTAAAATATAAAAATGAATTACCTTAGTTTTACTTTATCAAAAAATACCTTTTATCATGCCCAAAAATAAATTTCTCTTAAAAGTAAATAATCCACTTTTAGTCATCACCTTATCCCTCCTAATATTCTCACACAAACTTAGGCAATTCAAATTAATAAAAAACTTAATACCTTATCCCTTTGTAGGATTCAAACCCAAGATGCCTCCTCCCATTAACACCTTAGCTATGGCCTTGGCTTCCATGTGAGCTAAGAACTCACGTAAAGTTTTTGTCTTAAAGTGTGCCAATGGAGGAATAATATGAAATATGCCCTAACCATTATAACCATCCAGTGTGGTGGTCTGGTGATAATTTGGAGTGTTCTAGGATGCTCGTGAGTAGGAGGACCCACGTTCAAATCACTACGGGTAGCATTTTATGTGGATTTTATTAAGCACCAAAGGAAACAGTGTAAATATTTTGTGTGAGGCACCAAGAGGGAGAAGATAGAGAACATGGTGCTCTTTCCTCCCAATGTGAGCACCTAGCTCACACAACAGTTGGAGTCATGGCTAGGGCACTGGTAGAAGCGATATCGTGAGCTTGAATATCACCAAGGAAAAGTGTTTATGGTTGTGGAATATTTTGAGGTTCCTTCATCATCAAGAAAAGGTATTTGCACATTCTTCCATAGTTGACTTGATTGGTTGGTTTTCTATAAAACAAGTTTGGAGTAAAAAGAAATTAATTAGGTTTCCTTATTGAGTGTGTTGAGTTAATTCTTCAAGGTTTCTAGAATAAAGAGTTGTCAAAACCATGTTTGATAAGCATTGTTTTTGAAGCCATTTATTAAGTAAATAAATTGAACTAGGCTTTGAAAAGAACGTGAGTATCATTGTTATGTCAAATTGATTGATAAGCATTGTTGGAAATATTTTGAGTGAATGTTTATATGCTTGGACTAGGGTTTTTAAGCAAGGATTGTTTCATTGAGTGATTGGTTGAGTAGAGTTGGTTGAGCCTAGTCAAGTGGATGTGTGAAGTGATTGTTCAAGTTCTATACAAAAAACTATTCTATATTATGAATTGATTTGAGAAAGTGATTAAGAATTGAGGTGAATGTGAATCATATTGAGTCTCTAACAATTCTCTATATATTTCTAAAAGAGTGATTGAAAGTGATTGAGCATTAAGGTGAATGTGAAAAATGTTGAGTCTCTAAAAATTCTCTATATGTTTCTAAAATAATGATTGAAAGTGATTGAGCATTGAGGTGAATGTGAAGCATATTGAGTCTCTAAAAATTGTCTATATATTTCTAAAAGAGTGATTGAAAGTGATTGAAAATTGTGATGAGTATAGAGCATATTGAGTCCTACCAATTCTCTTTATGTTTCTATGATATTGGAAAAGTTCTAGTGTGGACTTTTTTGTGTATATTTGAGGTAAGTCTTTGAGAAGACTTGTGGACATATTTGGATAATATTTTGTGGAAGCTTACAATACAAATTGAGAGAAGATTTGGATAAGTTCTTGTGAGAACTTATTGAGCCGATTTGGACAAGTTCTAGAGAGGACTTGTGGATAGATTAGTGTGAGCATTTTTGGAAGCTTGCAAAGCATATTTGAGATAAGTCTTTGAGAAGAATTGAGAGCAGAATTGATTGATTTTTTCAAATCTTGAGCTAAGGTTTGGGATAGATCTAGTAGATTTAATTTGAGATTGATTCAAGCTTTGAGTTAAGGCTTGAGGAAAGAGGTTGAGTATATTTATGCTAGACTAAAGTATTGTGTTTAGTACATATTCAAGGATAGATTTTGGTACAAATTTGATGATAGGTTTTTGCCAGACTAGAGATGGAGATTTATCAGATTTGTTCTATATCAAAGTACTATTTTTAATACAAATTTAAGATAGATATTTGGAGGTGTTAGAGTACAGAGGATGATAGTCTCTAGTGGATAGAGATCCACTAGCTAGGGTAGTGAGGATAGGTGTCTTTACTAGATAGAGATCCATTAGCTAGAGCAGTAGGGGCAATAGTTATTTTAGAATATCACCAGCCAGAGCAAGAGGAGAAAGGAGTTATCCTATGGATAGAGATCCACAAAATTTATTAAGGGGATTGGTGTCTCCTTTGTACAAATGTCCATAAAAATTGTAATAGGGAAAGGATTCCCAAGATATTGATTGAGAAATTTTTAGTAAAATATTTTCTCTATGGAGTAGCCCACATTGGGTGAACCACGTAAATTTGATGTCTCTATTGTGTGTGGTGATTTGTGCATTTCTTTAATACTACTATTGATATTATATCTATACATTACATAATATTTATTGGGAAAGAAAAGTAAAAAGTGATCTTATACTATTCACCCTGCCCTTAGTATAATATTGTGTTATTCAATTGGTATCAAAGTGATTTCTTTCAAAATATTTTAAAATCCTGAAGGAAAATCCTACAAGAACACAATGGATTCTAAGAATGGATCATCAGATAATTTAGCACCAGTATTTGATGGAAGTGATTATATATATTGGATTATGAGAATGAATATTTACCTGATGGCACTTGGGAATGAAATTTAGGAAGCAGTTGAAAATGGATACATACCACCAGTTGATCCACCTACAGATAAGGAAGGTAAGATTCTACAACATTATAATTCAAAATCAATGAATGTAATTTTGAGAGGTTTACATAGAACAAATTCCATAAAATTTATGCATTTTCAAGATGCAAAAGGAATGTGGGATAAGTTGCAAATTATATACGAAGGAGATAAAGGTTTCAAGAAATAAAAGATATGAAATATCAAAGAACAACTTGAAGATTTAAGAATTAATGATGAGGAAAACATTAGTACTTATCTACTTTGATTTTATGAGGTTGTTAATGCTATGCAAGGAATTGGACTTAAGGTTGAATAATCATATGTTTGTGATAAGATATTAAGATCTCTTTCTAAAAGATTTAATGAAAAGGTTTCTACTATAGAAGAATCAAAGGATAGTGATTCTTTAACAAGATATATGTTGCTTGGTATTATTATAGCTTTTGAGTTAAGAACAAAAGAACCTAATCCCCAAAAGTAATCAACCTTCAAAGAAATCAAGAAGACAAAGGGCAAGAAGTCAAAATTAAGCAATGAGTCATCCAATTATGAAGAAACAAATTACGAAAGAAGGAATAAGGATTCAAGAATATTTAAAGATAAAAAATCTCTTAAATATTTCAATTATGGAAAGTATGGTCACTATGCAACTGATTGTCAAGAAGCTAAAAATAACAATGATGAAGAAAAACAGGATCATAGAAAAAGGGATTCAAAACTATACATGCACCAAAATAAAAGCAAGGATGGACAAAGTAGACAAGGAAATAAGATATTTCAAAGGCAAAAGAGGAGCTACTATGTAGATAAGACAAGTAAGTACTCAAGTGATAGTGATAATAGTTTCTCAAAAAATGATAACGATGAAGTTCTATTTATGATTTAAGAAAAAAATATCAAGAAAAGGTCACCAATAATTCTAAAGTATTTTAGATGTGGTAATTTTGGACATCTTGAATATAGTTGTACAAGGAATGGTTATAGTTTCAGTGATGATTAATATGAGGATACACTTGAAGTACTAGAAGAGAATATTCTAATGGCACTATAAGAAGAGGTAGGTGATCCTACAGAAGACAAGTCAAAATAAAATAAATATGTAGAAAAAGTTAAACAAATAGAGGAAGAATAAAATAAATAAGGATATGATCTCAAGGGAGAACTTATTTATGCTCTTGACATAGTAAAGAAGGTAATAAAACAAAACTCTAAACTTGAGTTTCAATTTCAAGAATGTGATGAAGAGAGAAGAATGCTTATATAGGATATAGACAAATCAAAGGCTAAGACAAATAAGTTCAATGATAAGTTAGAATCAAAGGTCTTAGAATGTGAAAGGTTAGTGATGAGGCCCAAGAATGCCTCATTATTGCACAATGTTTGACTCATTATTGCACAATGTTTGACTACCATATGATAAGTTAATTGCCAAATAGTTGACTAGAATATACTATTTGTTAAGTGTTTGCATGATTTTATGTTAGGAATACTATATCTCTGTTTTTGACTATTTTCAGCATTTTATGACTGATTTTGCGTGATTAAGTAGCAAGTAAGAACATGCATTTCAATTAACCAAATGTGGTATGCTGATATCCATTAACTTCTCAATGGTTTTTGAATGTTTTCCTGCCCTTCAACTTGTTTCAAATCCACATTTAAGCCAAAAGTTTAGGACTGTCATAAATCTGAAAATCTAAGAAAAACAGCCATATAAAAATCAGCAAGCTGTCACTTTATAGGAACACCTTGAAGTTGTCAAGCAAAGCATGAGGATATGGATGGAATGAGTTCAGAAGGACTACAGAAGACATCTGACCTATTTAGAAGCATTCCCACATGATCTAAATAGGCAGCAACAGGGTATAACAGAGCAGGGACAATTGTGCAGCACTGTTGCACTATTTCAGCATGGTTACTTGGTGAATGAAGTGTATAAATTCAGTAGCAACTTGATGTACTCCTTCATGTTGATACTTGAATAATTTTTCCATGTTCTAATTTGTTTGAATTTGCAAGAAATGCCAATATTTTACAACTGTGCAGCAGAACTGGAAAATGCAGTAATTTACCATGTAAATTCTAGCAAGCTACAAATAAACAACAAGGCATGGAATTCACATATGGAAAGAGATGAAGACCATTGGAATATGATCCTAGGAGATAACCCACCTGAGAGATGCAGAAGAAATCACTTGAAAAGCACACATTTGTTCATTCCGAAGTATCTTCGAAATGAACAGATATCTTCGGAATGAGAAAACACAGTGTCTTCGAAATGAGCGGATCTTCGAAATGAGAATTGCAATATCTTCAGAATGAGAATTGCAGTATCTTCGGAATGAGAATTGCAGTATCTTCGGAATGAGCGATCTTCGGAATGAGAATTGCATTGTCTTCGGAATGAAGCCACTTATCTTCGAAATGAAAATAGAATGTGCTTTTTGACTTATTGACCGATTTTTGAAGCTGGAAAAAGGGAAATAAAGGTTGGAAAAGGTAAGGGAAAATATCTCCCATATGATTTTGCCGTCCTTGCCGTCCAAAGCCACCATTTATGGAAAATATCAACTTTGATCCTCTTCTAGGATTAACACAGAAATAACTGCAACATAATAGGAAGTTGTTTGCAAGATAGAAATGGAATATTATGAAGTGGAGAAATATGTGTGAGATATTTCTAGACTCCTCCCACGTACTCCCACCACTGAAGATGCTTTCTAAGGGCCAATGACTACTGCTGCAACACAAACTGTCCAGATTTGCATTTATTTCAGATCCAGAATTATTGGCAAATGACTGTAAAATAGCACATAGGCTGATTTGAGCATGGGATATATTGTAAATATTTATATAAATAACACAGCTCCCTCCTTGGTTGAGCCAGTTAGGAATTAGAATAGAGGAGAGTTTTTAAGAGTAGCAATTAGGACTGTACAGTAATTTTTTGTAATGGTTTTCAACATGTTTTGTCATCAATAAAAGTGCAGTATTTTATCATTTTATGTTCTGAGTGTTAATTAGTTAAGGAGTGCTTTTCACCTCCTTCTAGATCAGGAAGTATGGGCCCACTTTCAGATCTAGAAGGAGGGATTTTATGGCAGGTTTTAATCTGTAATTTTGCTACAGCAGAATTAATAGATTGCTTGCCAGATTTCATTTTCTTGTTTTTATTTTGTGTTGTGTGATTTATGTTTCCTATTATGTTTGTGTACAACATTTGTGTGTATGTCAGCTGACAAATTATATTAAGCATTTTTCCTTTGCTTTCCATGTTTTCCTTTCTATTTTAGCAACTTTCCATTTTTTAGCATATTTCATTTTGCTGTCAATTCCTATAGCAGAAGCTTGACGACCTTCTGTGGCAGGGCATTGACAGGTGTTTTTAGAATAAGTTTTATTTACAAGCATCATTTCAATTCTGCAAGAGTAATTAGATTTCAATTCTGCAAAAGTAGATTAGATTTCAATTTAGCAATTTCAATTATACAAGAGTAATTAGATTTCAATTCTACAAAAGTAGATTAGATTTCAATTTAGCAATTTCAATTCATGCAATTGTAGTTAGATTTCAATTCTTGCAACTTAGATTTAGTTTTCAATTCTTGTAATTTATTTCAGTTTCCATTCTTCAGACTAGGTTTAGTGTGACACCAAAAGGCTAAACCAAAATCTGCTTCACCAATAAATGCTTGAAATCTGAATGCCTGAATTGTACTCTACCCTAGCCTTCTATCGTAGACAGCCTTGGACACCACCCTGAATTGATAAATCATTGAGATTAAATGATGAGACTCAATGACACTCATCATTTTGGCACCGTTGCTAGGGAACATGGTGTTGTTAGAGGGTAAAAGCAGTCAAATAATTATTATTGTGCTAAGTTATGAAGTTCAGCGTTAAATCTGAATGTAATAGCTGGTATAAATAATAATTATTGATAGTTGCATTTCAGTCCATTTAGAAAACAAGCAACCACCACCTTCAGCCCAACCTGGACAGACAACCCCTGTCTATGTAAGCTGAATCTATTAAAAAAAAAATCACAAAAACTTTTGCACAATAAAAATAGGAGTTTACAACTTAATGATGATCCTAGAGTTTTCCATTATTACTTAAAGATTGTTAGGATTTTACCATGCTAAACCACAACCTAGCAATTCTTAGCCTACACAGACAATAGTTGATCTCATTAGAGGTGATCCTACCTGACAAGTAGTTGATCTGCTAAAGTTATACACTTCTTGTCTTATTGTGCAAACCAAAAATATTTTTTTAAGCCCAACCTATGATCAGTTTGAATAATACAGGATAGGCAACCCCTGTCTATGTAGCTGAATCTGGTATAAAAAAAAAAACCTACAGGAAATGTTATTGACTACAACAACATCCAACTGTGCTCAAACAAGAACTTACCTGAGCTTGAAGAGATAAAAATCAATGGAGATATACAGAAAACCTTTAGTCCAAACACACAGAAATTAGCCTTGGATAAAGGAGAAAAACTAGAAAAACTACACATAGAAAATTTACTTCCATTTTACAAAGGGGTAAATTATGTCCTCCTAGGAATGAAACAAATTGAAGTGCAGCCAAGAAAATTCTTGCACATTATTAAGCTGGCTGACTTATAAACAAAAAGCAAAATTGTTGCTATTTTGAAACAATATTTCAATCCCTTTACATAGAATTATAGGGTATATCAAGATTTTATCTTGATGTAAGCACTTAACGTCTTTTGGGAATTGGTATTTAATTGTTTCAAGAATAGATTGACAAGATTTTGCAGACTAGGAGGCATGGACAACACTTGATTGAAGAAGTTTTCAGATATGGAGCAGTGCTTCTTTCTCCCATTGGTAATTCATGGAGGATGTTAGTGGTGAATGGACATTGCCTTCGGGTATACCATGCACCATTAACTAAGGAGGAGTTCTTGAAGGAGATTCCATTGGATGTACACATAATGGAAGAGAATTTCTCTTCAATATCAGATTCAGAGTGATGATAAAAAGTTTGACAAAAAGAGAAAAAAAATATACAAGAAAAGCAAAAAAAAAAAGAAGAATAGTCTTGTTTGTGAACTTCCTTCTTGGGTACAAGCAAGACAAGAAAAATTGAAAAAAAAAAAAGGAAAAAAAGAGAGAAAGAAAGAAAAAAATTGCAGCAAAGGCATGTCCCACAAAATGGGGATACATGAGGACAAGCATCAATTTCAGCAAGAAAGAGGAACAATGGAGCCAATACTTCATTTCCAGCAATAAGGAGGCAATGATGATGTAAGAAGATTCTTACTGCTCATCTAGTAAGGAAGGTTGCATCAATGTTGCAGGTTTCAACAGAAAGAGATGGTGTTTTCATACAACAATTGACATGTTTTTGCAGAATAAGGATTAGTCTTATCCAAATAAGAGTGAGAGATGTTCTCTCTGATTGAAGCACTTGAAAAAAAAAAAAGGACAGAAGTTGGTTGAAAACCAAAAATGGCAGCCTCTTCTGATGAAAAAAATGAAAAAAAAAAGATGAAAAAATTAAAAAAATTAAAAAAAATGATGAAAAAAATATATAAAAATATATATATATATATATATATATATATATAAAAATGAATAATTAAGTAGTGAAAACCTTCCTGGAGGCGCTACTGAGTTGGCTTGCATGAAAACCGATTTTTCGGCATGCATTGCCTTGTTGATCTACCCATCATTGTTCCACCATTGTACAAATCTCACACTGCACATGTGTTATGTTTGTTTATGTTTTCAGATAATCTGCTAACAATCATCAAAAGCAGCTTGTAAGGTGCATGACCAATTTTCAGGATAGTAAGGTATGTGTTTCTTGCATATAATTCATAGTAAACATTTAGCATTTAGTGTATGATAGTCGGTATTTGGCATAAACTATTCATACAATAGTGACAAGTTGAAAAAGGAACATGTTCAAGATGTCAAGAAACACCCCCTTATGCCATTAATTGCATAGAAATTCCAAAACTGTGCAAAAACCTGATTTTGGGACAGACATGGCAACAATTCTATTTCAATTTGTAGGGCAAATTTTAGAAGGAGAACTGCAAGTTTATATCTCACAATTGTCTGATAAATTGAAGGAGGATAATAAAAAAAATGCACCTGAAGGTTGTATTTTAGTACTACTGGAATAAAACAACAACATACAAAACAAAGAATAGCATCTAAACAAAAGGATGAAGAAGGGATTTTTGATGTTATGGAAGGCTTATACACTCTAGAGATGGACCCACAATAGAATCTGTAGCTAACTTTTGCATAGGAGGTCATTTCTACATTTTTTGAAGATCTTCGAAATGAGAAATGCAGTATCTTCGAAATGAGCAGGATATCTTCGGAATGAGCAGAAACTGTACTAGAATTGCTGAAAATGCTACAGAATAGCAAAAAGAGTAGGGTACATCAAATATTGAGGTTTATAAGGCTCTACCACAAGTAAGTACATCCCTCAAGCATTTCAAATAAAATAAAAAAAAATCAATTTTGTTCAAAAGGTGCAAACAACAAAAATAAGCATTCAAGCTGAAATGTTGTTAAGAACAGAAAATTCCATCGGTAGTAGTGCATCTGCCAAATACGGTTCCACAATAAGACTATTGCAAGATGAATCATATGTTATCAAGCCTTTAAGAGGTACCTTGAAGCACTAAAACTTGTAGAAAAATAGAAAAAGAGTCATACATGTGCTTAATTGCAAAATACTTGATATAGTGCAGCAAGGAGGAATTTCTCAGTTAGCGGGTAGCAAAGGATGTTGTTCACAAGAATAAAACCTGCATATTACTATGGCCTACTAAGATGCATGAGGGCATGCATCGGTTCAAGTTGGGGGGGATGATGAGGCCCAAGAATGCCTCATTATTGCACAATGTTTGACTCATTATTGCACAATGTTTGACTACCATATGATAAGTTAATTGCCAAATAGTTGACTAGAATATACTATTTGTTAAGTGTTTGCATGATTTTATGTTAGGAATACTATATCTCTATTTTTGACTATTTTCAGCATTTTATGACTGATTTTGCGTGATTAAGTAGCAAGTAAGAACATGCATTTCAATTAACCAAATGTGGTATGCTGATATCCATTAACTTCTCAATGGTTTTTGAATGTTTTCCTGCCCTTCAACTTGTTTCAAATCCACATTTAAGCCAAAAGTTTAGGACTGTCATAAATCTGAAAATCTAAGAAAAATAGCCATATAAAAATCAGCAAGTCTGTCACTTTATAGGAACACCTTGAAGTTGTCAAGCAAAGCATGAGGATATGGATGGAATGAGTTCAGAAGGACTACAGAAGACATCTGACCTATTTAGAAGCATTCCCACATGATCTAAATAGGCAGCAACAGTGGTATAACGAGCAAGGGACAATTGTGCAGCACTATTGCACTATTTCAGCATGGTTACTTGGTGAATGAAGTGTATAAATTCAGTAGCAACTTGATGTACTCCTTCATGTTGATACTTGAATAATTTTTCCATGTTCTAATTTGTTTGAATTTGCAAGAAATGCCAATATTTTACAACTGTGCAGAACTAGAAAATGCAATAATTTACCATGTAAATTCTAGCAAGCTACAAATAAACAGCAAGGCATGGAATTCACATATGGAAAGAGATGAAGACCATTGGAATCTGATCCTAGGAGATAACCCACCTGAGAGATGCAGAAGAAATCACTTGAAAAGCACACATTTGTTCATTTCGAAGTATCTTCGGAATGAACAGATATCTTCGAAATGAGAAAACATAATGTCTTCGAAATGAGCGGATCTTCGGAATGAGAATTGCAGTATCTTCAGAATTAGAATTGCAGTATCTTCGGAATGAGAATTGCAGTATCTTCGGAATGAGCGATCTTCGGAATGAGAATTGCATTGTCTTCGGAATGAAGCCACTTATCTTCGAAATGAAAATAGAATGTGCTTTTTGACTTATTGACCGATTTTTGAAGCTGGAAAAAGGGAAATAAAGGTTGGAAAAGGTAAGGGAAAATATCTCCCATATGATTTTGTCATCCTTGCCATCCAAAGCCACCATTTATGGAAAATATCAACTTTGATCCTCTTCTAGGATTAACACAGAAATAATTGCAGCATAATAGGAAGTTGTTTGCAAGATAGAAATGGAATATTATGAAGTGGAGAAATATGTGTGAGATATTTCTAGACTCCTCCCATGTACTCCCACCACTGAAGATGCTTTCTAAGGGCCAATGACTACTATTGCAACACAAATTGTCCAGATTTGCATTTATTTTAGATCCAGAATTATTGGCAAATGATTGTAAAATAGCACATAGGCTGATTTGAGCATGGGATATATTGTAAATATTTATATAAATAACACAGCTCCCTCCTTGGTTGAGCCGTTAGGAATTAGAATAGAGGAGAGTTTTCAGTAGCAGCAATTAGGACTGTATAGTAATTTTTTGTAATAGTTTTCAGCATGTTTTGTCATCAATAAAAGTGCAGTATTTTATCATTTTATGTTCTGAGTGTTAATTAGTTAAGGAGTGCTTTTCACCTCCTTCTAGATCAGGAAGTATGGGCCCACTTTCAGATCTAGAAGGAGGGATTTTATGGCAGGTTTTAATCTGTAATTTTTCTATGACGAGAATTAATAGATTGCTTGCTAGATTTCATTTTCTTGTTTTTATTTTGTGTTGTGTGATTTATGTTTCCTATTATGTTTGTGTACAACATTTGTGTGTATGTCAGCTGACAAATTATATTAAGCATTTTTCCTTTGCTTTCCATGTTTTCCCTGCTTTCTATTTTAGCAACTTTCCATTTTTTAGCATATTTCATTTTGCTGTCAATTCCTATAGCAGAAGCTTGACGACCTTTTGTGGGAGGCATTGATAGGTGTTTTTAGAATAAGTTTTATTTACAAGCATCATTTCAATTCTGCAAGAGTAATTAGATTTCAATTCTACAAAAGTAGATTAGATTTCAATTTAGCAATTTCAATTCTGCAAGAGTAATTAGATTTCAATTCTGCAAAAGTAGATTAGATTTCAATTTAGCAATTTCAATTCATGCAATTGTAGTTAGATTTCAATTCTTGCAACTTAGATTTAGTTTTCAATTCCTGTAATTTATTTCAGTTTCCATTCTTCAGACTAGGTTTAGTGTGACACCAAAAGGCTAAACCAAAATCTGCTTCACCAATAAATGCTTGAAATCTGAATGCCTGAATTGTACTCTGCCCTAGCCTTCTATCGTAGACAGCCTTGGACACCACCCCGGATTGATAAATCATTGAGATTAAATGATGAGACTCAACGACACTCATCAGTTAGAACAAGAAGTAGCCCTATTAAAGGAAGACCTAAAAAATTTCAAGAGTAAGCTACAAAAGTTTGGATAGAGCTCAAATATTGTGGATAAGATGATCAAGGTACAAATAAGGTCAACAAACAAAACATGTATTGATTTTGAATAGACTCAAAAGAAATAAGAAAAGAAGTCAACCTCAAGTTCTGAAGGAGAAGAAAATTTAGAAGAAGAAACTTCAGAATAAGATAGTGTAAGAGAAAGTGAGACATTTGAGGATGAGTTGGACAATAGAAATTTCAACAAGGATAGGAACAATGTACAAAGAAGAAACACATGGAACAACAATCAGAATAGGTTAAGAGAGACTAAGATACCGATGAGGTAAAGACAAGGAAACTTCAATGGAAGATGTTTTTCATATCACAGATTTGAGCACATGGCTTCATAATGCATGACACATGAAAGATAGGAAAATGGGAATTTCAAAAATAGATAGATTTTCCATGGGTATTTCTACTCATGTAATCAGTTTGGTCACAATGCAATGAATTGCAGGATTCATGAAACAAAAGGATATGGCTTCAATCGAAGAAATACTAAGATATTTGCACCTCCAAGGAATAATTATATTAAGTGTTATAAGTGCAATAATTATGGACACACAACAAAGTGGTGTAGAGCAGACATTCCATAATCAAGTATGAACAGGAACATGAAAATAAATAGGAAAATAAATATGGATATGAACATGAATAGGAATAGGAACATGGATATGAACATGAACAAGAATAGGAACAGGAACAAGAATAAGAATATGGACATGGACATGAACATGGACATGGAAAGGAATAGTCAGAGAAATCAGAAGGATCAGATAAGACAAAAATATAATAAAGGTAACTACTAGTGCTTTTTGGGAGTAGAAATACTCTCGCCCCATAATTAACCACCTCAAGAGGAGGTGGAGGAGAGGCTAAGTTAAGAGGCTAATTCTTAGCCCTGATCCCCAAATGTGACCCTTTGCCATTGATTTCAAAGGGGGAGAGATTTGAGTAAGGGAGATATATTTGGTATTTGAGTAAAGAGGAGAGATTTGAAGAGATCATTGAGCCAGGGGGAAAAAAACAAAGAAAAGGTTAATTTTTTGGTAAAAATAATTTGGGTTACCATCAATGACAAAGGGGGAGATTTTTGGACATTTTGAGTCAAAGTTTTCATTTATGTCAAGGAACGAAGTTGTCATTGATGTCAAGGAATAAGATAAAATTGATGTCAAAAGGTCAAAAGGAATAATGCAAAGGTTAATGACAAAAGAGCTTCATTATATTTTAAATATTATGTGGAAGCATAAGTACAAGGGTTTTTATTAAAACCATGGATGAGCAAAAATAAAATGTTTTTCTTAAAAATCCAAGGAGGCTTTTAAATTCATGTTAAAAAGCCCAAGGAAGTTTTAATATTTATTTTATAAAATATTTAAATTCAAATTGAATTTAAATTTATAAATAAATATTATTTATACTAGGTGGTAAAACCTAAGAAGGCTTTAATCCTTAATAAATCCAAAAGGATTTAAATCTTAATTTATAACATTTAAATGCTAAAGAATTTAAATAATTTATAAATGAATTATTTAAATATCAAAGGCACCAAAATCTAAGAGAAAAATGAATGCATCGATATTTGAAAGGATGGTGGCATATTGGTATAAAAACCATATGACAAAGTGGCAAATATTTCATCCCTTTCTTGATTGAAAAAGGACTAGGAGTTATGTGTTTCGTGCAATTTCGTGCAAGGTAGAAGACAACAATTTTTGTCTTAAAGTACGCCAGTGAAGGAATAATATGAAAGATGCCCTAACCCTTATAACCATCCAACATGGTGGTATGGTGTAAAATTGGAGTGTGCTAGGGTGCTTGTGAGTAGGAGGACCCACGTTCGAATCGTGATAGGTAGTGTTTTGCATGGATTTTGTTAAGCATTAAAGGAAGTGGTGCAAATATTTTGTTTGAGGCACCAAGAGGGAGAAGATAGAGCAAATGGTGCTCTTCTATCCCAAGGTGAGCACCTAGCTCATGCGATAGTTGGAGCCATGGCTAGGGCACTAGTAGAGGCGACATCATGTGTTCGAGTCTCACCAAGGCAAAGTGTTTATGGTTGTGGCATATTTTTGAGTTTTCTTCATCATCAAGAAGAAGGTATGAGCATATTATTCCATAGTTGAGTTGATTTGTTGGTTTTCTAAAAAAAAAGTTTGGAGTGAAAAGGAATTAATTAGATTTCCTTATTGAGTGTGTTGAGTTAATGATTCAAGGTTTTTTTGGAATAAAGAGTTGTTGTTATAACCTTTTATGATAAGCATTGTTTTTGAAGCCATTGGTTAAGTGAATAAATTGAACTAGGGTTTTAAAAGAACATGAGTATCATTGTTATGTGAGATTGATTGATAAGTATTGTTGGAAACATTTTGAGTGAGTGTTTATATGCTTGGAATAGGGTTTGTAAGCAAGGATTGTTTCATTGAGTGATTGGTTGAGTAGAGTTGGTTGAGCCTAGTCAAGTGGATGTGTGAAGTGACTGTTCAAGTTCTATAAAACAAAATATTCTATATTCTAAATTAATTTGAGAAAGTGATTGAGCATTGAGGTGAATGTGAAGTATATTGAGTCTCTAACAATTCTCTATATGTTTCTAAAAGAGTGATTGAAAGTGATTGAGCATTATGATGAGTATAGAGCATATTGAGTCTCTAACAATTCTCTTTATGTTTTTATAATATTGGACAAGTTCTAGTGTGGAATTGTTGAGTATATTTGAGGCACAAATTTGAGAAGACTTGTCGATATATTTGGGTAAGCTTATAATACAAATTGAGAGCAAATTTGGATAAGTTCTTGTGAGAACTTATTGAGAAGATTTGAAAAAGTTATAAAGAGGACTTGTGGATATATTAGTGTGAGATTTTGTGGAAGCTTGTAATGCATATTTGAGATAAGTCTTTGAAAAGACCTGAGAGCAGAATTGATTGATTTATTCAAACCTTGAGTTAAGATTCGGGATAGATCCAACAAATTTGATTTGATATTGAGTCAAGCTTTGAATTAAGGCTTGATAAAATAGATTGAACAGATTTGTGCTAGACCAAAGGGCTGTTTTTAGTACAGATTCAAGGATAGAGTTTGGTGCAAATTTGAGGATAGGTTTGTTGCAGACCAGAGAAAAATATTGAGCAGATTTGTGCTAGACTTAAGGAATGTGTTTCATACATATTTGAGATAGATATTTGGAGGTGATAGAGTATAGAGGATGATATTCTCTAGTGGATAGAGATCCATTAGCTACGAAAGTGAGGATAGGTGTCTTAATTGGATAGAGATCAATTATTCAGAGTAGTAGGGGTAACACTTCTATAATATCACCAACTAGAGCAAGAGGATAATGGAGTTATCCTATGGATAGAGATCCATGAACTTGATTAAGGGGATTTGTGTCTCCTTTCGATAGAGGTCCATAAACATTGTAATAGGGAAATGAATCCCAAGATATTGATTGATAAATTTTTAGTAAAATATTTTATCTGTGGAGTAGCCCACATTGGGTGAACCACGTAAATTTGATGTCTCTATTGTGTGTGGTGATTTGTGCATTGCTTTGATTACGACTATTTATATTGCTATATATACATTGCATAATATTGATTGGGAAAGAAAAGTAAAAAGTGATCTTATACTATTCACCCCTCCTCTCAGTATAGGCTAATTTTCTTAAACAACCTTATGCCTTGACATCAATGAAAACTCTATGAATTCAAAATTTCCAATAGATAAAATCTTCTTCTATTTTTTTTATCATATTCCTTTTCTTCTTCACTACTACTACTTCTAGCTTATGGACAAGTAGATGCATAATGACAAATATTACAGAAGAACATAAGCTTATACTAAGAGGGGGGTGAATAGTATAAGATAAAAAAATTTACTTTTCTTTCCAAAGTAGTATTATCCAATATTATCAATTGCAATAATAAAATAATGCACAGATCATCACACACATAAGAGACACATATTTAACGTGGTTCACCCAAAGTGGGCTACATCCATGGAGAAAATAATTTTTATAAAGTTTCTCAATAAATATCTTGGGAACCAATTCCCTATTACAATATTTATGGGCACCAATCCAAAGGAGACACCAATCCCCTATGGTCAAGTTTGTGGATACCACTCCATAGGAGACACCAATCTCCTTTTCTCTGGTTTCATGGATACCACTTCACAGAATACACCAATTTCCTTTTCTCTATTTTTGTGGATGCTACTCCATAGGATACACCAATACCCTCTACTTCTATTTTTGTGGACACCACTCTACAGGATACACCAATCCTCTCTACTTATGGTTTTATGGACCTCTATACATAGGAGACACTCATTTCATTTGTTCTATTTCATGTACCTCTATCTATAGGAGACACTAATCCCCTTTTATCTTGTTTGTTGACATTTATCCATAGGAGACACCAATCCTCTTTGCTCTAGTTAGTGGACCTCTATCTATAGGAGACACCAATACCATTTTCTCTGGTTAATTGATCTCTATCCATAGGGGACACCAATCCCCTCTACTCTAGTAAACTCTAAATTTAGCTCTTAACTCTTATCAACTCTAATCCAAGCCTACTCATTAGGATTCTTCAAATATTCTACAAGCCTTCTCACAAGGCTTGATCAAATATTCTTCAAGCCTTCTCATAATACTTGCTCAAATTTGCTTCAATCCTACACACAAGGCTTGCTCAAATCTGATAAAAAACCTACTCTCAATTCTTCCCAAATTTGCACCCATCCTATTCACAAGGCTTTTTTAAATATGCTCCAATACTACTCACAAAAATTGCATGTCTATATCAACACACAACCTACTCAATGTTGGCAATTTTGGGTTTGAGATCCTAGCTTCTTGTCTATGAGTTGTCATTGATGTCAAAAGGAAATGGCATTAATGTTAAGAGGATGTGTTGGCTTCAAAGGTGGAAGATTCCAAGAGAATATTTTTAAGAGAATCCGGAGAGATTCCATTGGCAAGGGTTTTTCATTAAAACCAAACCGGTTTTTATTAAAACCAAGTTGGATAGGGTTTTTATTAAAACCAAGTTAAATGGTTTTTATTAAAACCAATGGAGGTTCTCTTTATTATTTATTTAATTATTATTTAAAACCCTTCAAGGTTTTAATTAATTAATTATTTAATTAATTAAGGGAGAAATTATTTTTAATTTATTAAAAATACTTAAAGGTTTTTAAACCTTTTTTATTCTTAATTTATTAAAATTATTTAAGGGTTTTTAAACCCTTTTTGAAAAGACTTTTGATTAATTTCGAAATGGTCTTTATTTCTGCCGACGTCAAGGTGTCTTCGAAGAGACTATTTATTCTCCAACTCCTAAGGTTGGAAGGCTAATTAATTCGAAATTCCCCGAATGCAATTTGCGGTGTTTGTGCTCCGTATTCGCTGCGATCGAAGGAAGACTTAGAAGCACGTGCGGTTGAAAAGTCTTCCGGGAGTTTTTTTCGAGGGTGAAGTGGAGGGAAGTTCACTTGTGAACTTCATAGCCCGCGTGGGCTAGTGGCAGCGAAGGCTGCTGTTGGGCGCTGCATTGGCGGAGGTCACCGTTTCGAGTCTCGCGGGGGTGCTTTGCTAGAGTAACACACGTTTTTATTAAAACGTCTTTATGCCACGAAATTCGGAGTTTCTTGGACAACGATTTATAAGGTGTGATTAAATTTTATGAGTTTTGGCTTTTGTGATTAGCATTGAATAAAATCTTAGGAGAAATAAGGGCATATTTCTTTGGATGTATTTTTAAGATTATTCTTTGCTATGCTAAAATTAAAAATGGAGGTATAAGGTGTGAGTCCGTGATTGTTGATTTATTGGCATGTTATGGTGGTTGTGTTTAAAGAAGTGGAGCTAAAAGGTGTAATAAAGGAAGTTTATATTATTGCTCATTTCTTTTTATTCTAACCCTAACTTGGTTGGAAGTTTGAGAGTTGTGTGTGGTGACAGCTTGAAGGTTCAATTATCTTCTACTCCAATAAGGTATGGGCACATTCTTCTTATGAGTATGATTGGTGTATGTTTTCTAAAATAAGGTTGGAGTGAAAAGGTATTCTACTAGGTATCCTTTGGCTAGGTGTAAATCCTATTTTCTGGTTTGTTGAAGACTACTTATGCATTGTTATCCTTAAGGAGAGTTTTTGGTGAATGCATAATTTTTGGTTTGAGATAGTGGAAGCTTTGTGCACTAGGGTTTATATTTGTGAGTCTAGCTACTTGCATTGAGTTGGTGGAACCCTTGGTTGGCTGTTTTGAGTTTGATGGTTGAGTTGCTTCCATAGAGGTTGTTTGATCAAGTTATTGCTTTACTTGATTCATGATATTGGGCTTACTCCATTGAGTTGATTTGAGCAAGTTATTCTTTGCATTTGGTGATATTGTGTTGGTGGCTATTTTGTTCAAATATCTTTGGAGGGAAAAGGATTTCTACTTGTTTCCTTTTCTTGTGATGATTGGTTGAATGCTTCAAGGTTGATGTTGAGTTGAATGGTGTTGGTTGACTAAACCTTGTTTGATGAGCATTGTTGTTGAAACCCTAATTGATGGTGAAAAGAACATGAGTATCATTGTTATGTGATTCTTTGCATAGTTGGCAATTGTTGGGGTTTCATGTTCTTGAAAGAAAACATTCTATCCTATCCATTTCAGATATTGAGTTGAGTTTTCAGATTTGAGATTGAGATTGAGCTGAGTTGATTTGAGTTGAGTTTTGAGATTGGGATTTGAGTATAGAACATATTGAGTCTCTAACAATTCTCTTTATGCTTCTATGAGTTTGACAAATCACATTGGGTCTCTAACAATTCACTTTGTGATTTCCTACTAAGAAAGTTTTTCTTGGTGAGCTTGCTGAGTTTTTGGACAGGTTCTAGTGGGGACTTGTGAGCAGTTTTTGGACAGGTTCCAGTGGGGACTTGTGAGTAGTTTTGGATAGGTTTCGGTGGGGACTTGTGAGTAGTTTTGGATAGGTTCCGATGGGGACTTGTGAGCATATTTGGACAGGTCCTAGCAGAGGACTTGTGAGCTGAGTTTGATAGTTCTATCAGAGAACTTGAGGATAGAGGTGCATTGGTTCTATGAGAAGAACCTGAGGATAGATTTGGCAAGTCTTTGAGAAGGCTTGTATGTAGAGGATTGATTTGTTCAAGAGTTGGATAGATCTGACAGATAGAGGAAGACTTGTACTAGACCGATCGACTATGTTTGGTACAGAGTTGTTGAGCTCATTGTGGACGTGATCATAGAAGGCGAGAGGTCTCTTAGGCTAAGCATTGAGGATAGGAGGTCTTCAGTGGAAAGGAGTTCCACGTGCTGGCAAGAGGTAGAGGTAGTTGATCTTCTGAGGGATCATTTCTAGAGCAGAGGGGAAGGTATCTCCTTTGAGCAGAGGCTCATAAATTTTGATTGGGGGAAGGTATCTCCTTTGAGCAGAGGCTCATAAATTCTGATTGGGGGAAGGTATCTCCTTTGGGCCGAGGCTCATAAACATTGTAATTGGGAAGGATTCCCAAAGAACTTTGAGATAACTTTTAGAGAAAAGTTTTGTGGATGTAGCTCAGCCATTCGGGTGAACCACGTTAAAATTGGTGTCACTTTGTGGATGATATTGTGCATTGCTTTGATATTGCTTTGGGTATATTGCTTTACTATTTTGAAGTATAAAGGAAAAAGTAAAAAGAGGTCTTGTATTGTTCACCCCCACCCTCTCAGTATAAGCTTGTGTTCTTCAATTGGTATCATAGCGAGTGCCTTCGAAAAGTTTAACAACTTGAAGGAAAAGCTAGTAAAGAACACAATGGATCATTCAAGTGGCAATGCAACACCTATTCTTGATGGGTCTCCTTTCTTGATGGGTCGATTTTGGTCTTTGGAGTGCAAGGATGAAGGTTCATCTAATGGCACTTGGGAATGAGGTTTGGGAAGTGATTGAAGATGAGTACACTATTCCTGAACATGGTCCTAATACTAAAGAAGAAAGGCTCCTACATCACAACAATTCAAAAGCAATGAATGCAATCCTGAAAGGCTTACGGAAAGCAGATCTCACCAAAGTGATTCACCGCAAGACAACTAGTGAAATGTGGAAACAGTTGAAGGTGGTTCATACAGGTGATACAAATGTCGTAAAGGCCAAGTTGAGACACTTCAAAGGTATGTTTGAACAACTCAAGATGAATGATGATGAAAATATTAGTGACTACATGCTTCGTATGGATGAGGTTGTTAACTCCATGAAAGACTTAGGTCTTGAGCTTGCTGAAAATGATGTTTGTGATAAGATTTTAAGATCTCTTCCTAATAGATTTAGTGAAAATATTTCTGCTATTGAGGAAGCTAAAGATTTGGATAAGTTGAAAAAGGATGAGCTCCATAGTATACTTGCAGCATTTGAGTTGAGAACTCAAGTGAAGGTTGATGTCAAGAAAGAGGCAGCTTTCAAGGCTACCAAGAATTCCAAGGGTAAACAACTTCAAGATAGTGATGAGTCTTCTAGTGATGAAGAGGCATATTACAACAAGAAAGGCAAGTTCTCTAGAAAGCACAAAAGTATGAAAAATATAAGATGTTTCAATTGTGGAAAGTTTGGTCATTATGCTACCGACTGTACTATTCCCAAGAATGAAAGTGATGAAGATAAACAAGATTCTAAGAGCAAGGATTCTGAAAAGCACAAGCATCACAGAAAAAACAAAGATGAGCACAACAATCAAGGAAAGAGGTATTCTCACAAGCACAAGAAGAGTTTCTACCTAGACAAAGCAAGTAAGTGTTCTAGTAGTGATAGTGAAAGTTCTTCAAGTGATAATGAAAATGAGATGTTGTTCATATCAGAAAAAGAGGAAGAACCGAAACATAGATTCATTATCATGAAATGTCTTAGATGTGGAAATTTTGGTCACCTTGAGGATGATTGCACAAATAATGATTTGGTTTCTAGTATGTATGAGGATGCTTCAGAAAACTATAAGGAAGATGCATGTATGGTTTTTGAAAAGGGTAGCACCTCTAGTGATAAGAAATCTGAAAAAGGCTTTGATGATTCAAAAAGCAAACAAATAGAGGAAGATATAGAGGAAGGTGAAGTAGATCTTGAAGGTGAACTTATTAGTGCTCTTAGTGCTTTGAAAAAGGAAAGAAAGAAGAATGCTAGACTCAAGGATAAGTTAGATGAATGTTGTATGGAGAGAGATGATCTTATAGAAAGTCTTGACTTCTCTATGGCTAAGACACAAGAACTCAAGGATGAGTTAGAGTCTAAGGTTCTTGAGTATAGTGAGTTAGAACAGAAAATGGCTTCTTTGAAAGAGGAAACTAAAGAGTACAAGGATAAGCTTTACAGGTTTCAAGATAGCTCCAAAAAGGTTAAGTCACTCATCAAAGGTCAAAGAAAGACAACAGATAAAATAGGCCTTGGTTTTGTTAAGCCACACAAGGAACAAGTTGGAGAGTCTAGTAAGAGACTCCAAAAGGAAGAGAGTTCTGATGAGGAAAGTATTTTAGAAAAGGAGTCCTTGAATGATAGATGCACAGAAACAGAAAACAGAATTCAGAATGAGAAGAAGAAGTTTTCAGAACCTAAGAGGTCAATTAAAGGAAAGTTTCAAGGCAGATGTTTTGCTTGTCACATGTTTGGTCACATGGCTTCACATTGCATGGCTCAAGTGAAGGAGGTAAATGACAGTTTTAGAAGTGCTAGTTACTTTCAAGGGTATTGCTACTCTTGTCAATAGTTTGGGCACAAGGCAATTTATTGCAAGGCAAATAACAGGAACAGGTTTGGCCATAATAGGTTTGGTCAGAACAGGTTTGGTCAGAACAGGTTTGGCTAGAACAGGTTTGGTCAGAATAGGTTTGGTCAGAACTGGTGGATTCAAAGATCAGGTTTACCTCAAAGAAACAACATCGTCAAGTGTTTCAAGTGCAACAATGAAGGTCACATAATCAGATAGTGTAGAGCTGAAATTCCAGAATACAGGAACAGAAACAGTGGCATGATCATGTCCAAGGATCAAGGCATGGACAAGAACAGGGATGAGAACAAGAACAAGAACAGTGACAGGAATAGGAATATGGACAAAGAGTTCAAGAGAAGGCCCGGCAAGGAAGTTATAGACGCTGATGATGATCACTGCCTAATGGGAGTTTTACTCCCACCCAAGAATTAATCACCTCATCAGGAGGTGGGGGAGGGACTAAGCTAAGAGGCTCATTCTTAGTCCCGAGCCCCAAAGGTGACCCTTTGCCATTGATGACAAAGGGGGAGAGATTTGAGTAAGGGGGAGAGCCTCAAGATAGGGGGAGCTATTTATGTTGAGTTTCTGTGTTGTTGAGAAGCATGGTTTGCCATCAATGACAAAGGGGGAGATTGTTGGCAATTTTGGGTTTGAGATCCTAGCTTCTTGTCTATGAGTTGTCATTGATGTCAAAAGGAAATGGCATTAATGTTAAGAGGATGTGTTGGCTTCAAAGGTGGAAGATTCCAAGAGAATATTTTTAAGAGAATCCGGAGAGATTCCATTGGCAAGGGTTTTTCATTAAAACCAAACCGGTTTTTATTAAAACCAAGTTGGATAGGGTTTTTATTAAAACCAAGTTAAATGGTTTTTATTAAAACCAATGGAGGTTCTCTTTATTATTTATTTAATTATTATTTAAAACCCTTCAAGGTTTTAATTAATTAATTATTTAATTAATTAAGGGAGAAATTATTTTTAATTTATTAAAAATACTTAAAGGTTTTTAAACCTTTTTTTATTCTTAATTTATTAAAATTATTTAAGGGTTTTTAAACCCTTTTTGAAAAGACTTTTGATTAATTTCGAAATGGTCTTTATTTTCGCCGACGTCAAGGTGTCTTCGAAGAGACTATTTATTCTCCAACTCCTAAGGTTGGAAGGCTAATTAATTTGAAATTCCTCGAATGCAATTTGCGGTGTTTGTGCTCTGTATTCGCTGCGATCGAAGGAAGACTTAGAAGCACGTGCGGTTGAAAAGTCTTGAGGAGTTTTTTCTAGGGTGAAGTGGAGGGAAGTTCACTTGTGAACTTCATAGCCCGCGTGGGCTAGTGGCAGTGAAGGCTGCTATTGGGCGCTGCATTGGCGGAGGTCACCGTTTCGAGTCTCGCGGGGGTGCTTTGCTAGAGTAACACACGTTTTTATTAAAACGTCTTTATGCCATGAAATTCGGAGTTTCTTGGACAACGATTTATAAGGTGTGATTAAATTTTATGAGTTTTGGCTTTTGTGATTAGCATTGAATAAAATCTTAGGAGAAATAAGGGCATATTTCTTTGGATGTATTTTTAAGATTATTCTTTGCTATGCTAAAATTAAAAATGGAGGTATAAGGTGTGAGTCAGTGATTGTTGATTTATTGGCATGTTATGGTGGTTGTGTTTAAAGAAGTGGAGCTAAAAGGTGTAATAAAGGAAGTTTATATTATTGCTCATTTCTTTTTATTCTAACCCTAACTTGGTTGGAAGTTTGAGAGTTGTGTGTGGTGACAGTTTGAAGGTTCAATTATCTTCTACTCCAATAAGGTATGGGCACATTCTTCTTATGAGTATGATTGGTGTATGTTTTCTGAAATAAGGTTGGAGTGAAAAGGTATTCTACTAGGTATCCTTTGGCTAGGTGTAAATCCTATTTTCTGGTTTGTTGAAGACTACTTATGCATTGTTATCCTTAAGGAGAGTTTTTGGTGAATGCATAATTTTTGGTTTGAGATAGTGGAAGCTTTGTGCACTAGGGTTTATATTTGTGAGTCTAGCTACTTGCATTGAGTTGGTGGAACCCTTGGTTGGCTGTTTTGAGTTTGATGGTTGAGTTGCTTCCATAGAGGTTGTTTGATCAAGTTATTGCTTTACTTGATTCATGATATTGGGCTTACTCCATTGAGTTGATTTGAGCAAGTTATTCTTTGCATTTGGTGATATTGTGTTGGTGGCTATTTTGTTCAAATATCTTTGGAGGGAAAAGGATTTCTACTTGTTTCCTTTTCTTGTGATGATTGGTTGAATGCTTCAA
The DNA here is from genome assembly GCA_028583015.1 of Wollemia nobilis. NCBI lineage: Eukaryota > Viridiplantae > Streptophyta > Pinopsida > Araucariales > Araucariaceae > Wollemia > Wollemia nobilis. Next base: position 8,606,343 of record JAQPPZ010002937.1, on the reverse strand, counting down.
GGTTGATGTTGAGTTGAATGGTGTTGGTTGACTAAACCTTGTTTGATGAGCATTGTTGTTGAAACCCTAATTGATGGTGAAAAGAACATGAGTATCATTGTTATGTGATTCTTTGCATAGTTGGCAATTGTTGGGGTTTCATGTTCTTGAAAGAAAACATTCTATCCTATCCATTTTAGATATTGAGTTGAGTTTTCAGATTTGAGATTGAGATTGAGCTGAGTTGATTTGAGTTGAGTTTTGAGATTGGGATTTGAGTATAGAACATATTGAGTCTCTAACAATTCTCTTTATGCTTCTATGAGTTTGACAAATCACATTGGGTCTCTAACAATTCACTTTGTGATTTCCTACTAAGAAAGTTTTTCTTGGTGAGCTTGCTGAGTTTTTGGACAGGTTCTAGTGGGGACTTGTGAGTAGTTTTTGGACAGGTTCCAGTGGGGACTTGTGAGCAGTTTTGGACAGGTTTCGATGGGGACTTGTGAGCAGTTTTGGACAGGTTCTAGTGGGGACTTGTGAGCAGATTTGGACAGGTCCTAGCAGAGGACTTGTGAGCTGAGTTTGATAGTTCTATCAGAGAACTTGAGGATAGAGGTGCATTGGTTCTATGAGAAGAACCTGAGGATAATTGGCAAGTCTTTGAGAAGGCTTGTATGTAGAGGATTGATTTGTTCAAGAGTTGGACAGATCTAACAGACAGAGGAAGACTTGTACTAGACCGACTGACTATGTTTGGTACAGGTTGTTGAGCTGCTATGGACGTGATCATAGAAGGCAGAGGTCTCTTAGGCTAAGCATTGAGGATAGGAGGTCTTCGGTGGAAAGGAGTTCCACATGCTGGCAAGAGGTAGAGGTAGTTGATCTTCTGAGGGATCATTTCTAGAGCAGAGGGGAAGGTATCTCCTTTGAGCAAAGGCTCATAAATTTTGATTGGGGGAAGGTATCTCCTTTGAGCAAGAGGCTCATAAATTCTGATTGGGGGAAGGTATCTCCTTTGGGCCGAGGCTCATAAACATTGTAATTGGGAAGGATTCCCAAAGAACTTTGAGATAACTTTTAGAGAAAAGTTTTGTGGACGTAGCCCAACCATTCTGGGTGAACCACGTTAAAATTGGTGTCACTTTGTGGATGATATTGTGCATTGCTTTGATATTGCTTTGGGTATATTGCTTTACTATTTTGAAGTATAAAGGAAAAAGTAAAAAGAGGTCTTATACTGTTCACCCCCCCTCTCAATATAAGCTTGTGTTCTTCAATTGGTATCAGAGCAGGTGCCTTCAAAAAGTTTAACAACTTGAAGGAAAAGCTAGTAAAGAACACAATGGATCATTCAAGTGGCAATGCAACACCTATTCTTGATGGGTCAGATTTTGGTCTTTGGAGTGCAAGGATGAAGGTTCATCTAATGGCACTTGGGAATGAGGTTTGGGAAGTGATTGAAGATGAGTACACTATTCCTGAACATGGTCCTAATACTAAAGAAGAAAGGCTCCTACATCACAACAATTCAAAAGCAATGAATGCAATCCTGAAAGGCTTACAGAAAGCAGATCTCACCAAAGTGATTCACCGCAAGACAACTAGTGAAATGTGGAAACACTTGAAGGTGGTTCATACAGGTGATACAAATGTCGGAAAGGCCAAGTTGAGACACTTCAAAGGTATGTTTGAACAACTCAAGATGAATGATGATGAAAATATTAGTGACTACATGCTTCGTATGGATGAGGTTGTTAACTCCATGAAAGACTTAGGTCTTGAGCTTGCTGAAAATGATGTTTGTGATAAGATTTTAAGATCTCTTCCTAATAGATTTAGTGAAAATATTTCTGCTATTGAGGAAGCTAAAGATTTGGATAAGTTGAAAAAGGATGAGCTCCATAGTATACTTGCAGCATTTGAGTTGAGAACTCAAGTGAAGGTTGATGTCAAGAAAGAGGCAACTTTCAAGGCTACCAAGAATTCCAAGGGTAAACAACTTCAAGATAGTGATGAGTCTTCTAGTGATGAAGAGGCATATTACATCAAGAAAGGCAAGTTCTCTAGAAAGCACAAAAGTATGAAAAATATAAGATGTTTCAATTGTGGAAAGTTTGGTCATTATGCTACTGAATGTACTATTCCCAAGAATGAAAGTGATGAAGATAAACATGATTCTAAGAGCAAGGATTCTAAAAGCACAAGCATCACAGGAAAAACAAATATGAGCACAACAATCAAGGAAAGAGGTATTCTCACAAGCACAAGAAGAGTTTCTACCTAGACAAAGCAAGTAAGTGTTCTAGTAGTGATAGTGAAAGTTCTTCAAGTGATAATGAAAATGAGATGTTGTTCATATCAGAAAAAGAGGAAGAACCGAAACATAGATTCATTATCATGAAATGTCTTAGATGTGGAAATTTTGGTCACCTTGAGGATGATTGCACAAATAATGATTTGGTTTCTAGTATGTATGAGGATGCTTCAGAAAACTATAAGGAAGATGCATGTATGGTTTTTGAAAAGGGTAGCACCTCTAGTGATAAGAAATCTGAAAAAGGCTTTGATGATTCAAAAAGCAAACAAATAGAGGAAGATATAGAGGAAGGTGAAGTAGATCTTGAAGGTGAACTTATTAGTGCTCTTAGTGCTTTGAAAAAGGAAAGAAAGAAGAATGCTAGACTCAAGGATAAGTTAGATGAATGTTGTATGGAGAGAGATGATCTTATAGAAAGTCTTGACTTCTCTATGGCTAAGACACAAGAACTCAAGGATGAGTTAGAGTCTAAGGTTCTTGAGTATAGTGAGTTAGAACAAAAAATGGCTTCTTTGAAAGAGGAAACTAAAGAGTACAAGGATAAGCTTTACAGGTTTCAAGATAGCTCCAAAAAGGTTAAGTCACTCATCAAAGGTCAAAGAAAGACAACAGATAAAATAGGCCTTGGTTTTGTTAAGCCACACAAGGAACAAGTTGGAGAGTCTAGTAAGAGACTCCAAAAGGAAGAGAGTTCTGATGAGGAAAGTATTTTAGAAAAGGAGTCCTTGAATGATAGATGCATAGAAACAGAAAATAGAATTCATAATGAGAAGAAGAAGTTTTCAGAACCTAAGAGGTCAATTAAAGGAAAGTTTCAAGGCAGATGTTTTGCTTGTCACAGGTTTGGTCACATGGCTTCACATTGCATGGCTCAAGTGAAGGAGGTAAATGATAGTTTTAGAAGTGCTAGTTACTTTCAAGGGTATTGCTACTCTTGTCAACAGTTTGGGCACAAGGCAGTTTATTGCAAGGCAAATAATAGGAACAGGTTTGGCCAGAATAGGTTTGGTCAGAACAAGTTTGGTCAGAATAGGTTTGGCTAGAATAGGTTTGGTCAGAATAGGTTTGGTCAGAACTGGTGGATTCAAAGATCAGGTTTACCTTAGAGAAACAACATCGTCAAGTGTTTCAAGTGCAACAATGAAGGTCACACAATCAGACAGTGTAGAGCTGAAATTCCAGAATACAAGAACAGGAATAGTGGCATGATCAGGTCCAAGGATCAAGGCATGGACAAGAACAGGGATGAGAACAAGAACAAGAACAATGGATAGGAATAGGAATATGGACAAAGAGTTCAAGAGAAGGCCCGACAAGGAAGTTATAGACGCCGATGATGATCGAGTGCCTAATGGGAGTTTTACTCCCACCCAAGAATTAATCACCTCATCAGGAGGTGGGGGAGGGACTAAGCTAAGAGGCTCATTCTTAGTCCCGAGCCCCAAAGGTGACCCTTTGCCATTGATGACAAAGGGGGAGAGATTTGAGTAAGGGGGAGAGCCTCAAGATAGGGGGAGCTATTTATGTTGAGTTTCTGTGTTGTTGAGAAGCATGGTTTGCCATCAATGACAAAGGGGGAGATTGTTGGCAATTTTGGGTTTGAGATCCTAGCTTCTTGTCTATGAGTTGTCATTGATGTCAAAAGGAAATGGCATTAATGTTAAGAGGATGTGTTGGCTTCAAAGGTGGAAGATTCCAAGAGAATATTTTTAAGAGAATCCGGAGAGATTCCATTGGCAAGGGTTTTTCATTAAAACCAAACCGGTTTTTATTAAAACCAATGGAGGTTCTCTTTATTATTTATTTAATTATTATTTAAAACCCTTCAAGGTTTTAATTAATTAATTATTTAATTAATTAAGGGAGAAATTATTTTTAATTTATTAAAAATACTTAAAGGTTTTTAAACCTTTTTTATTCTTAATTTATTAAAATTATTTAAGGGTTTTTAAACCCTTTTTGAAAAGACTTTTGATTAATTTCAAAATGGTCTTTATTTCCACCGACGTCAAGGTGTCTTCGAAGAGACTATTTATTCTCCAACTCCTAAGGTTGGAAGGCTAATTAATTCGAAATTCCCTGAATGCAATTTGCGGTGTTTGTGCTCTGTATTCGCTGCGATCGAAGGAAGACTTAGAAGCACGTGCGGTTGAAAAGTCTTCGAGAGTTTTTTTGAGGGTGAAGTGGAGGGAAGTTCACTTGTGAACTTCGTAGCCCACATGGGCTAGTGGCAATGAAGGCTACTGTTGGGCGCTGCATTGGCGGAGGTCACCGTTTCGAGTCTCGCGGGGGTGCTTTGCTAGAGTAACACACATTTTTATTAAAACGTCTTTATGCCACGAAATTCGGAGTTTCTTGGACAGCGATTTATAAGGTGTGATTAAATTTTATGAGTTTTGGCTTTTGTGATTAGCATTGAATAAAATCTTAGGAGAAATAAGGGCATATTTCTTTGGATGTATTTTTAAGATTATTCTTTGCTATGCTAAAATTAAAAATGGAGGTATAAGGTGTGAGTCCGTGATTGTTGATTTATTGGCATGTTATGGTGGTTGTGTTTAAAGAAGTGGAGCTAAAAGGTGTAATAAAGGAAGTTTATATTATTGCTCATTTCTTTTTATTCTAACCCTAACTTGGTTGGAAGTTTGAGAGTTGTGTGTGGTGACAGCTTGAAGGTTCAATTATCTTCTACTCCAATAAGGTATGGGCACATTCTTCTTATGAGTATGATTGGTGTATGTTTTCTGAAATAAGGTTGGAGTGAAAAGGTATTCTACTAGGTATCCTTTGGCTAGGTGTAAATCCTATTTTCTGGTTTGTTGAAGACTACTTATGCATTGTTATCCTTAAGGAGAGTTTTTGGTGAATGCATAATTTTTGGTTTGAGATAGTGGAAGCTTTGTGCACTAGGGTTTATATTTGTGAGTCTAGCTACTTGCATTGAGTTGGTGGAACCCTTGGTTGGCTGTTTTGAGTTTGATGGTTGAGTTGCTTCCATAGAGGTTGTTTGATCAAGTTATTGCTTTACTTGATTCATGATATTGGGCTTACTCCATTGAGTTGATTTGAGCAAGTTATTCTTTGCATTTGGTGATATTGTGTTGGTGGTTGTTTTGTTCAAATATCTTTGGAGGGAAAAGGATTTCTACTTGTTTCCTTTTCTTGTGATGATTGGTTGAATGCTTCAAGGTTGATGTTGAGTTGAATGGTGTTGGTTGACTAAACCTTGTTTGATGAGCATTGTTGTTGAAACCCTAATTGATGGTGAAAAGAACATGAGTATCATTGTTATGTGATTCTTTGCATAGTTGGCAATTGTTGGGGTTTCATGTTCTTGAAAGAAAACATTCTATCCTATCCATTTCAGATATTGAGTTGAGTTTTCAGATTTGAGATTGAGATTGAGCTGAGTTGATTTGAGTTGAGTTTTGAGATTGGGATTTGAGTATAGAACATATTGAGTCTCTAACAATTCTCTTTATGCTTCTATGAGTTTGACAAATCACATTGGGTCTCTAACAATTCACTTTGTGATTTCCTACTAAGAAAGTTTTTCTTGGTGAGCTTGTTGAGTTTTTGGATAGGTTCCAGTGGGGACTTGTGAGCAGTTTTTGGATAGGTTCTAGTGGGGACTTGTGAGCAGTTTTGGACAGGTTTCGATGGGGACTTGTGAGCATTTTTGGATAGGTTCCAGTGGGGACTTGTGAGCAGATTTGGACAGGTCCTAGCAGAGGACTTGTGAGCTGAGTTTGATAGTTCTATCAGAGAACTTGAGGACAGAGGTGCATTGGTTCTATGAGAAGAACCTGAGGATAGTTGGCAAGTCTTTGAGAAGGCTTGTATGCAGAGGATTGATTTGTTCAAGAGTTGGACAAATCTGACAGACAGAGGAAGACTTGTACTAGATTGACTGACTGTGTTTGGTACAGGTTGTTGAGCTACCGTGGACGTGATCATAGAAGGCAGAGGTCTCTTAGGCTAAGCATTGAGGACAGGAGGTCTTCGATGGAAAGGAGTTCCACGTGCTAGCAAGAGGTAGAGGCAGTTGATCTTCTGAGGGATCATTTCCAGAGCAGAGGGGAAGGTATCTCCTTTGAGCAGAGGCTCATAAATTCTGATTGGGGGAAGGTATCTCCTTTGAGCAGAGGCTCATAAATTCTGATTGGGGGAAGGTATCTCCTTTGGGCCGAGGCTCATAAACATTGTAATTGGGAAGGATTCCCAAAGAACTTTGAGATAACTTTTAGAGAAAAGTTTTGTGGACGTAGCCCAACCATTCTGGGTGAACCACGTTAAAATTGGTGTCACTTTGTGGATGATATTGTGCATTGCTTTGATATTGCTTTGGGTATATTGCTTTACTATTTTGAAGTATAAAGGAAAAAGTAAAAAGAGGTCTTATACTGTTCACCCCCCCTCTCAATATAAGCTTGTGTTCTTCACTCAAATCTACCTCAAACCTACTCAAATATACCTCAAAACGACACGAATATCCCTAGTTCTTGTGAAGATAATCACATACAACCTGCCTTTCTTCTAAAAAGATGTTTACATTTTATAGTGAAAAACACTAACAAATCAAAAGCTAGAAATAGTTGATTTACCTTTTTTAATGCAAATTCTTCCTAACTTAGAAGATGCTAACATAACCCTAATTTAGCTCTAACTTATTCTATCTAATAAGTTACAAAAAATAATCAATTTTTGGTATAATTAAATTCCAACATTCTCCCCCTTAATGTTGAGAGGGCTGACAAGATAGTATCTCAGATTTATATATTGAGCTTTAGAAATACCTTTGGTGAAGATATATGCTATGCTATCCAAAGTGTTGCAATGTCGTAGCTCAACCACCTATTTATCCACCATGTCTCGAATGAAGTGATACTTCATATCAAAGTGATTTGACCTACTATGGTGGATAGGATTATGTACCAATTGAATGGCACTCATATTGTCATAATATAATGTTGTAGGACCACTTTGTTTCTCTCTGATTTCTTCAATTACTTTTCTCAACCATAAATCTTGGGTATTAGCATTTGTGATTGCTATGTACTTAGCTTCTATAGATTATAATGCTACAACAATATGATTTTTGGAACTCCATGTAATTAGTCCTTATCCAAGACAAATAATTCCCTAAATTAGATTTTCTATCATATATATTGTTGCCCCAATCACTGTCAATAAATCCAATTAATTTTACAGAATTACATTTGTGGTAATGGATCCCAAAATCCAATGTACCCTTTACATATATCAAAATTCTTTTAGTTTCTTGTAAATGAAGTTTAGATGGATCAACCATATACCCTTAAACAAGAGAAATTTCATTTTGAATATCCAACCTTGTGTTGGTGAGAAATATTAGACTCCCAACCATGCTTCTATAAGTGGTCATGTCATCTTTTTATGCTCCATATTATTTACTCAATTGGATCCCATGACCCGTTGGAGTTGCAACATAATTGCATTGCTCCATAGAAAATTTCTTTATCATGTCTTGAGCATATTTGTGTTGACATATGAAGATCCCTTTTTCTATTTGATATACTTCCATGCCTAGGAAATAATGCATCAAACCTAGATATTTCATTTCAAATTATTTCATCATGGATTTTTTGAACTCCTTATTCATATTAGCACTACCAACCATGAATATTAGATCATCCACATATAAACATACAATGAGAATGTATTTACCTTGTTTCATGTAGTAAAGAGTAGTTTCTCTTTTGCTCCGAATGTCCTTGGTGCTTTCTTGAGATCATACAATACTTTCTTTAATTTGCATACAAGGTTCTCCTTACCTTTTTCTTCAAATCCTTGAGGTTGTTGTAAAAAAACCTCTTCAGTCTAGTTTGATGGTATCCTTTCTAGAAATAGGAGCAAAGGTCTCCTCATAGTCAATCCCCTACTTTTGAGTAAACCCTTTCGCAATTAGCCTTGCCTTGTATATTTCAATTATTCCATTTGCATTGAATTTGGTCTTGTAGACCCATTTGCATCCAATACATTTCTTCGCCTTAGGAAGCTTCACTAGCTCCCAAGTATCATTATTTTTTATAGAGGACATGTCCTCTTCCATGGCTACTGCCATACATCATGAGTACATGTTTTTTCATAACTATATGGATCTAGCTCTACACTAGTCATTAAAGCATAATTTACAAAATCTCCCTTAGGCTCTTGGGATTCATCATCACCATACATATGCATATTTTCAAGTCTTTTCAAAACTGCATTCATTTCACTAGCTTAAATTCTAGTGTATCTTTTCTGGAAATTCTTATCCAACATTTGAAAATATGGATGGTTCTAAAGTGGTCTCTTAACTCTTGATGTAGAATCAATACCCATTGGTGAAGAACTTACTAATATTTTGGTAGAAGGACTTGGAGTAGCATCCGATGTACTTGAAGTAGTACTCATACTTAGGCTTGGAGGAGGACTTCCTTTGTTTTTTTTGGGCTGCACTTGCTGCACTTGAGAGGAACTTGCACCATTAGATCCTTCATCAAAAAAAGTTTTTGATGACCCCATTATCCCCCTTCTTAAAAAATCACATCCCTAGAGAGTAAAATTTTATGTTTTTTGGGATTGTAGAGCCTAAATGCTTTGGAAGACTCACAATATTAAACAAAAATACATGCTTGAATTTTGTGATCAAGTTTATTTCTTTTCTCATCAATAATATGGGCGTATGCAAGACAACAAAAAACTTTAAAGTGTTTTACATTTGGCTTTTTGCCATACCATCCGTCATAAGGAGTGATACCATCGAAGCTATAAGTAGGACTCCTATTCAAAATGTAAAAACTGGTTCTAACAACATCAACCCAATACATGTTACTTAGATGCTTAGTTTGAAGCATTTATCTAGCCATTTCTACTATAGTGTGGTTCTTTCTTTCAGACACACCATTTTTTTGTGGGTTATAGGCATTTGTGAATTGTCTTTTGATCCCATAATATTTACAAAATTTTATAAATATATTAGATGAATATTCTCCTCATCTATCGGTCCTGAGACTTTTACAAAAAACTCACTTTGATTTTCTACATTATTTTTGAAATCTATGAAACAATCATAAGCTTCATATTTAGTTTTCAAAAAATAAATCTAAAATATACTAGAGAAATCATAAATGAAAGTGAGAAATTAAGAGTTGTTACCAATGCTTTTGGTTCACATTAGACCATAAATTTTTGAATGCACCAATTGTAGTGGATGGCATACTCTCCATGCTTGTACCTTTGGAAACTTTGATCTTGAGTAATTTCCCAAAGCACATCCTTCACATAACTCCTTGTGTTCTTCAACTCTTGGAAGTCCACTCACCATAGCTTGAGAAGTCAACAACTTCAAGATTGAAAAATTAAGATGACCAAATCTCAAGTGCCAAAGCACACTTGGATTAGCAATAACTACACTGGCAAGTTTAGAACCTCCTTGTTCCCAAAAATTAAGAGGAAGCAATTGATTATTTGTCATAGGTACTTGTATAAAAACTCTATTACAATTATTTTTGTCAAAAATGATACATTTTCCATCTTCAAAAATAAGCTTATAATTCTTTTCCATTATTTATCCAACACTAAGCAAATTATGTTGGAGTTTGGGGTGTAATAGATGTTATTTACCTTCTTGGTGCCTTATTTTGTTGGAACTTCCATGGCTCCCATACCTTCAACTTGTAGGCCTTTGTCATCTCCCAATTTGATCTTTGACTTTTTGGTGAAATCCATTGTAGCAAATAGCTCTTCTTTACCACTCAAGATTTGAGCAACTAGTAATTCAAGTTTCACTGAGATTTTGATCTGATTTTCCATAAGTAAGGAACAGATTCGAAGAAGTTACTTCCTCTTATCCATAGTTTCCATATTGACCTCTCCCTTATTGAGAAGTCTTGGACCAACAATATTTAGCAAAGTGACCAATCTTACCATAATTATAACAAGCTTTCTTTGATTTTTCACATCCTCTTCCTATGCCTTGGTTTCCATCTCTTGAGCTACATCTTTATTGGCTTCTTCTTTGTCCTCTTTGTTGTCCTCTTCCTTGGCCTCTACCTTGACCTCTTCCTTGTGGCTCACCCTAATTGTATGAGAATTATTTGTCATCACCTCCATAGCTTATTGATGTAGAACCCTGTAGTATTTCTTCATGAGACATAAAAGAACCAATAAGAGCATCAAAAGTTAGAGTAGACAAATATTTAGACTTCTAAATAATTATTGCAATATGGTTCCATTTATGAAGAAGTTTTCTCAACACTTTCTTCACAACTACTTCAGTTTTGATGTCTTCTTCAAGGGTTTGCATTTTTTTTACACTGGCTTTCACTCTAACACAATAATCACCTACATTTTAATCATTTTTCATTTTGAGATTTTCAAAATCTCTCTTCAAGGTTTGAAGCCTTATTTTATTCACTTGAACACTACCTTGATAGCTATCTTTCAAGGATCTCCATGCATCTTGGGCTATTAAACAAGAAGCAATCCTTGGAAATATACTTTTCTCCAAGGTTGCTTGGAGATGGTAGAGGGCAAAAGAGTTTTTCTTTTGTGTATCCTTCATGCTGGTTTTATCTACTGCACTCAAGGTTGTCCAATAAATAGGTTCGATGTAGCCTTCTTCGACTATGTCCCATAGTCCTTTTCCAATGAGTAAGGTACTCATCTTGATGGACCAATACTCATAATCTATCCCATTAAATTTAGGAATGGGAATATTATTATTTACTACCATTGTTTTAATTAATACTTTGGAAGGAAAAAATAATAAATACCCTTTTTGTTTTAACTTAAAGTTCCTTCTTTGTTTTAAAGAAACCCCTTAAAAAAAAATCTTATCCTTTTTTAAATTATTATTATTATTTTTTAAATTTAAAGTTTTTTTTATAAAGAAACGTTCTTTGTTTCTTTCTACCAAAATGACCTATTTTTTTTTAGAAAAAGTAGTAAAGAAAACTATAATTCAATAAAGGTTGAATTCAAACAAAAACATTTATATGCCACCGTGGAGCAATAATTGGATGTTGCCTTTGTTTTAACTGTAAGTGAATCTTAATTTTTGTAGCTAACTTCCTTCGGTGGTTCCTTAGGTGATGCTATAGCTAGGACATTCACCTATCTAAAGATATCATAATCGCCTCTGCTATGATTCTCCTCCGCAACTTCAAAACTCTTTTCTTTGCAATGAAACAATTTTTAGTGCAGGATTTCAATGCTCTTCACAACATGTTAGGACACCGATCGGAGGAATAAGGTAAAATGTAGAAATAAGAAATGAATCGTTGTTATAAAGGAATCACTATTAAATTGGAGGAAGACCACCCAATGAAATGTAAATAAATATATATTTGATTGATGATAAATTACACCAAGTTGAGTGCTTATTTCTATGTGCGTGGAGTTGTGACCAAGGGTCACAACTTTGTGAAAGAGAGTAATAACTAATTAACAAATAAGTGACTAGGATGATGGTTAGGATTAGAATCCTAACATGCCACCCTCCTTAAAAGAGCTTTGTCCTCAAAGCTCAAAGTAAGGAGCTTCGTTGCTTGTTTTCCAAGTTGAATTTGCACAATTTCTTGTACTATCTTGATGTCACTTTTTTGAAGGCAAGGATATCATGAAGTTCAGAGTTTTAGTGGGGGATTACCAGGAAAAATAGTAGAATTTTTCTTAAGAGAATTGTGATGACGGTAGGCTTCCACTTTACCCGATTCTTCCTGTGTAGAATGAAGGAAAAATAAAGGTGCACTCACTCTTTTGCCTCTGTTCTGAATTAAGCTACCTATAAGATGAGAAATCACTATTTGTGATGAACTTGTGTGTAGTTCATTGAGAGTGTATGTCTCACCTTCATTATTTACTACATGGATATCTACCTCATTGTTTCATGGTGCATCAAGCACTTTTGGCAAATTGACCTTATTTCCTTCATTGTTATGGTCAGGTGCTTGGGTCATGTCATGCACATCTGCCTTGCCTTCTTCATTGATGTGAGTAGGTGCACTGGTCACTTTGGACACAACTATCTCATCTTCTTGCTCTATGGAGAGACAGGGATCAACTTTATGCAATAAATACAATGTTTGTGTAGCACAACAGTGAATGGGCCCAAATTGCTCATCACAAGTATAGCAAAGGTCTTTCGCTTGTCGCTCCTCCATTTCTTTTAGGCTAAGGTACTTAACTGGAAAGGGTTTGTGTTTTGGAATAGTGTGCGTGAATGTCAATTTATCAATAGGTTGCTCCCCATGTTGACGTTGAACACTGAATGTATCATCAGCTAACAGGGCTAATCCAATGGCTTCCTATAGGGTGCGAGGAGTGTACATCATGATCTTAACTCTAATTTATTCTTTCAATCCATTGATGAACCCACTTATGAGGACTGATTTGTCCAACCCTATGATGTGATTGGCGATATCCTGGAATTGAATTTTATATACACGCACTGATGTGATTTGACGTAGGTGGGTGAGATTAAGTAGCAAACTTAGGTTGGTATCATGATATATTCTTCCATCGGACATTTCGGTTAGGTTTTGGAGATTTAATAACCTTTGTAAGTTGCAAAATTAGCAAGAATTTTCAATGCCTTGACAATTTTTAGCAAGAATTTGCAATAGCAACAAGTCTTCACAAAATTTATATTAGAGGCAAATTTTGGCAATGTTTAGCAAAAATTGTGTAATATTTTAGCAAAATTGCAAGATTAGGGTTTTTCACAACTATGCAAAATTTGGTGTCTATTTTTTTGTGGCGGTGTTCCGCGGTAGGGTCAGGTAGAGACAAACGACATAAGGTATAAGGTTGGGTGGAGGTACAGGCAGTGGAAAGGACAATCAAGGCGCAGGCGCGAGGTGCAAATGATCGACACGGTTAGACGAGGCTGGACACAAGGGACGAGAGGGGAACAAGGTGGTAGTGGCTGAATGGAGGTGGCTAAGCATGGGCGGAGGTACGACGAGTGGTGGGGGAAGCACGAGGACAAGTGCAGACTATGAGATGGAACATATGGCAGGGTCAAATGGTGACAGGTGGTGATGGGAGGTACTATCGAGAGGGGGGGTAAAAGTGTTTGAGTCGTGCGCATGACTATAATGAAGTAGTCACAACCCTTTTGTTGTGATTCCTTCCTTTTAAATCCCAAAATAACAATCACACTATCAATGTGGGATAAAAAGCTTTGGAATTTAAACTTTAAAATTTTGGTGACCGTGATCTTCCGTCGACGATTGGGAAAACGATGCAACCTTAGGTTATATTTTAATTTGTTTATAAATTTTCACCATTAAACTTTGCCTTGTTGAAAAATGATGCTGGGGACAAATTCCTTATTTTTTGATCAATTTCTTCGATGCTTCGTTCGATTTCTCACCGATTTGCAGATTTTCACAATTGCTCACCTATAAAATTTGCTCTTTAGACCTGAATTTTGTTTTGATTTTCCTTGTTTCTTCTGTGACTCATCGACAAACTCAGATGACAAGCTGTATCATATTTTAAAATCTCTAAACCTCACTAGAGGGTGTCACCAGAGGAAGTCAATGCCACTAGTTCTGCTTTACCAGAGGACGTCACCAATTTCACTGCAGGGGCATCCTCGTCGATGATGCAGGGAGGTCCTCACGTCGATTGACACCTATGTCTGTTCTGCATTATATTTTTAACTATGAATGGTATTTCCAATGCACTAGATGAATTACTTCAATGTGAATGGTATGATTTTATTATTGTATTGTTTTTCTATCGACTGTCTTGTCAGATACATAAAATCGTTGATGTTGTTTGCTGCAGGGCAAGGACACCACCAGAGATGCTAAATCGTTGTGTATTTAATGCTTTTTTAGACTCGATAATTTACCAGGGTAGGGGATGGTGAAGAATGGTGAGGGCAGTAGAGGGTAGCGAGGGTGAACGATGATGTTGTTGTTGATGCACCATTGAGGCTTATGCAAGGTAGTACTACTACGATGTTGAGTATATGGAAGGTCGAGTTTATCTATTGGAGTAATAGATTAATGCGTAAAAAAAATTATGACAAGGACGGCGGATTGAAATGGCTCTGATCCAAATGTTAGGACACCGATCAGAGGAATAAGGTAAAATGCAAAAATAAGAAATGAATCGCTATTATAAAGGAATCGTTGTTAAATTGGAGGAAGACCGCCCAATGAAATGTAAATAAATATATATTTTATTGATGATAAATTACACCAAGTTGAGTGCTTATTTCTATGTGTGTGGAGTTGTGACCAAGGGTCACAAATTTGTGAAAGAGAGTAATAACTAATTAACAAATAAGTGACTAGGATGATGGTTAGGATTAGAATCCTAACACAGTAAAATGAGAACAAATTTAGGTAAAATATTTCACTTTATACTTTTGTCAATGATCAATCATCCTCCTTAAGCGTAGTAGGCAAATCACTCCTCTCTCAAAATTCACCTTTGTCCAAGTAGTATTATAGAGTAACTTGCAGGTAGGTAAACACAATGTTGTAACACATCTGACGTTTAACGCAGTGGTCACACAGGCAATGATCATGGATCACACAAGTTTGACACATTTTTTTTATCAAAAAAATAAAAAAAATGTTGCAATAGTCACTTAACATACGCAGCCTCACTCCTCACACATGAATCTAATGTCATGGCTACCAATTAACATACACAGGTAGCCCTTCTTCCAAAATGTTTACTATAAAATTAACACATCGCAACAGTGTAACGTTTTCAACATAGGCTCGCTCACAACAATCATGTTTTTTTTTTTAAACCCACAATGAATCAAATTCACTCCACACTGGTATCATCCTCTCCAATCACTATGCAAGTTGCTTAATACGTTGGGCTCGATTGGTTAGAATGCATCACCATGAAATCTCCATGTAGATCATGCATTTTAGACCTATCTTTGTGCACTTCAAAAACGTAGGTACTAAAATGGTAGACTGTGATATTCTATGATCCTCCAACCTTTCTCATTCATGGAAATCCCCTAGATCTTATACTAGACGTGAAAATAATCACATACAACTTGCATTTATTCTGAAAAAAGGTTTACATTTTATAGTGCAAAACACTAATAAATCAAAATATCATAATATTTTATTTACCTTTTTTAACTCAACTTCTTCCTAAATTAGAAGATGCTAACATAACCCTAATTTGGATCTAACTTATTCTATATAATAAGTTATGAAAAATAATCAATTTTTGGAATAATTAAATTCCATCAATTCTTGCATACAAAAAATTACTTATGTCTTTCCCAAAAGTACTTTCTTTGACTAAATTAATTCAGACATATTCTAACCAGAATTATTTTTCTTCATGAACATAAAGAGAATTATATGTAATACAAATATTCAATATGTTCTTGTCACATTCATTAAGTCTATCAGTTTCACATGTCCCACATTTATTGCTTTCAAAATATATCTCTAGTATAACACTTAGCATTTGACCTTCTTATGTATTTCTCAAAATAAAAAATAATGCACACACTTGCTTCACATATATGATTTCTAACACTTGCACATTCACCTCCAATATCACTCAAACCAATGCACAAATTACTTCACAAAACTGCTCTATAACCCTTGCAAATTTAATCTCAATATCAATCAAGGTTAATGCATAAATTTGTTTCACAAAACTGGTCTATAGCTCTTGCAAGTTTATTCCCAATATCACTCAACACAATGCTCAATTATGCTCTCAAACCCTTGCACCAATATTCTCAATTTCATTCAACAATGATGCACAACTTGTTCACAAACCCTAGCACATGTGTTTCCAATTTCATTTAAAAATGATGCACAACTTGTTCAAAAACCCTAGCACATGTGTTTCCAATTTCATTTAATAATGATGCATAGCTTGTTCACAAACCCTAGCACATATGTTTCCAATTTATTTAACAATGATGCACAACTTGTTCACAAACCCTAGCACATATGTTTCCAATTTCATTCAACAATGAAGCACAACTTAGATTTCAAACTCTAACACAAATATTTTCAATAATGCACATAAAATTAATCCTTATATCTCCACCTTAAAATATTCCTTTCAAACAATCCACCTTGAGAAGGAGTTAAAACACCATACCTCTAAAATCTGCCTTGATGAAGATGTGCCCTCAAAAACCTATCTAAGAATAATCTTCTTTCTTTTGCCACTAGAAAAACTTGGTTAGCAAATTTTTCTTTTCAAATCATCCACAAAAAGTCTTTCCAAAGATGTCCACAACAAATATGAAAATAATACCTTGTTCCCCCTTTTTAATTTCTCAAAATAAAGCTTTTAAAAACCTTTACAATTTATTTTTCTACAAGGTAAAATTACAATTAAATATAAACCATATCACACCTTATCTCTCCTCTTTAACACACAACAATTACAAATATCAAATAGTCCACTCTACACCTTATTACTCCTATTATGAAATAATTATACACATAAACCTTTGCCCTTACAAATACCAAATAATCCACACTACACCTTATTACTCCTATTATGAAATAATCATGCACATAAACCTTTGCCCACAAAAACATTACCCTTAATAATTAAATCAATGAATCCAGCAATTATTTCTTTATCAAATAAATCAATCAAGCCCAATGAACACGATGATCAAAATTTCCTTTTCAATTTAAAATTTTTTTTAAAACTTTCATACCTCAACCAAATGCGTGGGAGTCAAACTCACAACCTTTGCCTACACAGTACGCTAGCAACAACTAGGTATACATCTAGGCTACCCTAGTAGGTGAGATCTACAATGCACATGCACAACCAAATATCCTCTTCATTATTTCACTACCAAACAAACCACATCTCTACCAAGCAAAAACACCTCTATGAGATTTGACCCTGCAACTACTGGTTCAACAGCACCTTAGTGCCACCTAGGCGACCAGCTGGACTAGCCACCCAGTTGGGTATCCAATTATGGTATGCTCAAGATAACATGATATTATCACTACCACAAAGTCTTGCTCTCTCCTTTTTTATTTATCTGCATCAAAATTTGCATGAAAATCCTCCAAAGGATAATATTCGGGGTTGTCGGTAACTTATGTATTATTTTCCCTTTTATATATGTATTTTCTCAAATTAACATATGTAGACACATGTGAAATTCAAATTTATTTTATCCATGTGTATTTTGGCACCTTTCTCTTTTTAAAACCTTTATATTATAATATTTAAAATATTATAATATTAATTCTAAAACTTTGGTCTATTTCATTTTAAATCATTCTCTCCTCTTTGAATATTTTATTCCAATGTCTCTTAAACCTTGGTCCATTGTATTTTTCTCCTTTAAACCTTTAATAAACCTTTCTCTCTTTAAAATTTTGTCCCAAGAAAACTTAAATAAACCTTTCTCTTTATTTATAATATTTAAATTAAAATTTAAATATTATAACCCTTTGTTGAATATTGTATTTGCTTTGCTTCATGCTTGCCTTGGATAAATGCTATTATCTTTGACCTTAAGGATATTTTCCATCCTTATAATATTTCCATCCTTGAAGAATATTCTCGCCTTGATAACTTTTGACATCAATGACAACTCAATATGCTTAATATTTCCAACAATCTCCCCCTTTGTCATTGATGGCAACCCTTACCAAAAAATCTTCTTTTACTTGCAACTGGATTCCAAAAACTACTCCCCCTAACAAGTTGCTCCCCCTCACTGAATTCTCTCCCCCTTTGACATCAATGGCAAAGGGCTCCTTGGGGCTAAAGATAAGACATTTAGCATAGCCCCCTCACCACCTCCTTTCCTTGAGGTGATCAATTTTGGGATTGGAGTAAAACTATTCCCAACTTAAAATTCTCTTATTTTTCAATATTCTCTTTCCATACATTTGTATTCATACCTCTCTAAAACTTTTGGATGTCCTTTTTCTTTCTTACCTTTAGAATTTCCTAAAATTATTTTCTACACCACTTTGCTCCATGCCCAAAATTATTGCAATTGTAACACTTGATGTTGTAGTTCTTATAATGTGCAAACGAATTAAATTTCCTCTTGGTGAAGCCAAAATAATTCCTACTATGAACCCTACAATGTATAGCTCTATGAACAAAATTATTATATGAGTAACAATATCCTTGGAAGAAGTATTTGTCTTGTCTTGGAGAGTGTGGTCTCATAGTTCTTTCCTTACCTTTTCTGTGATAATCCCCATTCCTTGTTTGTGCATTGTTTTCTTCCTATTTGATGCTTCCACTTCTCAAATCATCGTCATAGGTCTTAGTTTAGTCTTCAGCCACTTCCTTTTAAAAATATTTTTATTTTGAGCTTGACTCTCGTTTTTGTATCTCTTGTCCTTCTTCATAACCTAGTCCTATATTGATAAATGAAGATCTTTGTACTTTGAGAATGTCATCCAAGGTTTTTGAGCTTTCATTAATCCTAGTTAGCTTATCAAGATATTTTCCAAGTCCTTTATTTAGAGAGATAACTTCATATTCTAGATTTTCACACTCTAACTCTTTTACCTCTAATTTTTCAGCCATACTTTCTTCAATTTTCTTTGCCTCTTCAACTCTAACTCTTAATTCGGTGAGATCTTGTAGAAGTATTGCCTTTGTATCCTCATCCTCTTGAACTTGAGCCTTCAATATTAAGTTTTCTCTTTTTAACTCTTCAAGTTCCTTTTCCATATCAACTGTAGCTTCTTCTTCCTTTTCTAAATTTTTCTCTATCTCTAGATCTACAATAACAAGAGCATTTTCTTTCTCTTCTACTTGAACTTCAACAAGAGCATATTCTACTTGGTCTTCAATGGGAGTACCTTCTTCCTTATCACTACTCGATTCATCACTTAATTTTTTTTCCTTATCCTTTGTCTTATTTGAAGCTTGGAATGCTACCTCCTTTTTAGATGTTTTTCCTTATTTTTTACTCATCGCATAAGTTGTGAAAATTTCATGTAGTTCATCTATTCTCAAAGTTGCTATATCCTTCATATATTCTATTGTTTAAACATTTGCATCATATCTCATGGGAAGTGACCTTAATAATTTTTTAACAATAGTAGAATCCTCAATATTTTCTCCAAGTCCATGGATGGTATTAACAACCTCATAAACACGAAGTAGATACCTAGCAATATCTTCCTCATATTTCATTTTTAATTCCTTAAATTTCCTCCTATGAGTCTGAATTTTTACCATATTAATCGTGTCATCTCATTCATATGTATTCTATAATTTTTCCCACATATATATTTTTTATTTGTAGTGCATAACCTTCACAAAATTTGTTTCTTGTAATCCACTTAAAATTGTATTAATTGTCTTGGCATTATTTTCATATAGTTTATTACCACTTATATTTGTGGGAGGAGTTTTAGGTGATGTGTACCCATTCTCAACCTATTTTCATGTATCAATTCCCTACGCCATAAAAAATATCTTCATCCTAACACTTGAAAAATCATAGTTAGTCCCATTAAACAGTGGAGCTCTGTGTGTTGAAAATATTTCTTGATGAGCCATATGTATTCTTGTAAGATCTTTTTTCAAGTTTTTAGGCTTCCATGAAGGAAACCACTCTAATACCAATTGAAGAACACAAGCTTATACTAAGAGGGGGGTGAATAGTATAAGATACAAATTTTTACTTTTCATTCAAAATTAGTATTATCTAATATTATCAATTGCAATAATGAAAAAATGCACAAACCATCACACATATAAGAGACACAACTTTAACATGGTTCACACAATGTGGGCTACGTTCATGAAGAACATATTTCTTATAAATTTTCTCAAAAAATCTCTTTGGAACCAATTCCCTATTACAATATTTATGGGCACCAACCCAAAGGAGATACCAATCCCCTATGGTAAAGTTTATGGACACCACTCCATAGGAGATAGCAATCGCCTCTACTCTAGTTTTGTTGAAACCACTCTATAGGAGACACCAATCCCCTTTGCTTTGGTTTTGTGTACACCACTCCACAAGAGACATGAATCCCCTCTGCTTTGGTCAGATCCAAATATTACTCTCAACTCTACTCAATTTTACTCCAAGCCTACTCACAAATATTTCTCAAATCTACTCAAAGCCTTATTATAAGGATCACTCAAATATTCTTCAAGCCTTCTCACAAGGCTTGCTCAAATATGCTCCAAGCCTACTCATAAGGTTTGCTCAAATATTCTCAAACACCTACTCTCAATTCTCCCCAAATATGCACCAAGCCTACTCATAAGGCTTATTAAAATATGCTCCAATACTACTCACAAAACTTGCACAAATTCACCTCAAACCTGCTCATAGAACCTGCTCAAATATTCCTCAAACCATCTTAAACAACCTACTCAAATCTACCTCAAACCTGCTCACAGAACCTACTCAAATATTCCCAATTCTTGCTTACAAACAATTTCTTATGTCTTTCCCAAAAGTAAATTCTTTGACTAAAGTAATTCAAACATATTCTACCTATAATTATTTTTATTCATGAACATAAATATAATGATATGCAATACAAATACTCAATATGTTTTTTAACATTCATTAAGTCTGTCACTTTCACATGTCCCACATTTATTGCTTTCAAAATATATATCTAGTATAACACTTAGTAGTTGACCTTCTTATGTATTTCTCAAAATTTAAACCAATGCACATACTTTATTCACAAATCAAATTTCTAAAACTTGCACATTCACCTCCAATATTACTCAAATCAATGCATAAATTACTTCACAAAACTGCTCTATAACCCTTGTAAGTTTAATCTCAATATCAATCAAGGTTAATTCATAAATTTATTTTAGAAAACTTGTCTATTCCCAATATCACTCAACATAATGCTCAATTATGCTCTCAAAACCTTGCATCAGTATTCTTAATTTTATTTAACAATGATTCATAACTTGTTCACAAACCCTAGCACATGTATTTCAAATTTTATTTAACAATGATGCACAACTTTTTCACAAACCCTAGCACATGTGTTTCCAATTTTATTTAATAATGATGAATAACTTGTTCACAAAACCTAGCACATGTGTTTTCAATTTTATTTAAGAATGATGCAAAACTTGTTCACAAACCCTAGCACACATGTTTCCAATTTTATTTAACAATTATGCATAACTTGTTCACAAATCCTAGGACATGTGTTTCCAGTTTCATTCAATAATACAACACAACTTAGCTTTAAAAATCTAACACAAATATTTTCAACAATGCACATAAAATTAATTCTTATATCTCCACCTTGACATATTCATTTCAAACAATCCACCTTGAGAAGGATTCAAAATACCATATCTCTAAAATCAACCTTGATGAATATGTGCCCTCAAAAACCTGTCTAAGAATAATCTTCTTTCTTTTGCCACTAGAAAAAATTGGTTAGAAAATTTTTCTTTTCAAATCATCCACAAAAAGTCTTTCCAAATATGTCCACAACAAATATGAAAATAATACCTTGTTCCCCCTTTTTAATTTCTCAAAATAAAGCTTTTAAAAACCTTTACAATTTCTTTTTCTACAAGGCAAAATTACAATTAAATATAAACCATATCACACCTTATCTCTCCTCTTTAACACACAATAATTACAAATATCAAATAGTCCACTCTACACCTTATTACTCCTATTATGAAATAATTATACACATAAACCTTTGCCCTTACAAATACCAAATAATACACACTACACCTTATTACTCCTATTATGAAATATCATGCACATAAACCTTTGCTCATAAAACCTTGCCCTTAATAATTAAATCAATGAATCCAACAATTATTTCTTTGTCAAATAAATCAATCAAACCCAACAAACATGATGATCACAATTTAATTTGAAAATTAAAACTTATTCAAAAAACTTTCATACCTCAACTAAGCACACGAGAGTCAAACTCACATCCTTTGCCTATGTAGTGCCCTAGCAACAGCTAGGTAGCAGCTAGGCTACCCTATCAGGTGATACCTGATGAGGCTAGGAATTACCTCAATCATGACATGTTTTGGATCATCATGAACTACCTAATAAACCTTATGTTATGTTATTTATGCTAATTTAGATGAATTTAATGCATTATATATTAGTTTTTGCATGGTTAGAATTTTTAGGAGCATATTACTCTGTTTTACAATTTTTTGCACATTTTTGCACTATTTCAGTATGGTTTCTTGGTGAATGCAATGTGTAATTTCAATAGAAAATTGATGTATGTTAAGTTGTAATCCTTCATGTTGATATTTGAATATTTTTCCCACTTTTTTATTAGTTTAAATTGCAATAAGCACCAATTTTCTATAACTATGCAATAAAAATCTAGAAAAAGCAAGAAATTACCATATAAATTCTAGCCAACTACCAATGAATGGTAGGGCCTAGAATTAGTCAACCAAGGCATGTAAAACCAATTGGGATCATCTCCTGAGGGATAGGGAAAACAACCTATCTAGTTACAACCACATTGGTATCTAATTTAGTCGCATCTGAGCATGGAATATGTTTCACAACCTGATATTCTAAAGAAGCTTCGAAATGAGGGGGAAAAGTGGCCAGTTTTTATCAAACAGAGGTTTGAACACCCAAAAAGGTAGGTAAAAGGTATTTCAAGGTAGAAATAGGTGTACAATATTATTTCCCACCATTTCCAATGCACTCCCACCATCAAAGATGCATCTCAAGGACAAATAACCATTATTGTAGCATACACTATCCTAAACTAGACTAGGTCAGTTTGAGAATTGATTGGTAAATCATTGTAAAATAGCAAATAGCTAATTTGAGCATGAGGAATATGTAATAGGACATTATAAATAACATAGCTCCCTCATTGGTTGAGCTGGTAGATAATTGATAGCTGATAGTAGTGAGCAGTAGCTAATATTGAATAGTGAAAAGCAGGATTTTTTTGCAGAATTGTAATGTGTGTTATCAGTTAATAAAAGTGTAGTTCTTTTATTAGATTTGTGTTCATGAATAGAGTGTGAGTGTTAAGTAGTTAGTAGTGCTTCTACACCTTCTTCTGGATCAGGAAGCAAGGGCCACTTTTAGGCCTAGAAGGAGGACTAATTGGTGATAGGTTTCTTCTGATAAACTTTGTTGCAGTAGATTTTAGCAAAGTACTTGTCAAATTCTATTTCTTGTTGAATGCTAACCTTTGTTTTGAATTCATGTGATGTTTTAATGTTTTGAGTTGTGTTTTCATATAGCATGAAGTAGCTAGATTTGTGATTCCCCTATTTCATGTTCCTGTGATTGAACAACTAGCATAAGTTTGCAATAATTATGTTATTTCCTGTTTTCCCCTACTTTAGCAACTTTTTCAAGTTTTTCAGTATTTCCATTTTTTTTGTTAGCTACTGTGATAGAAGCCTAACAACCTTCTACAACAGGAAACTGATAGGTGTTTTAGCAAGTGTGTTTCCTTTCAAAGCAACTTTTTAATTTTGTTGATTCAATTTTGCAAGCGTAAAATAGGTTTCAATTCTACAACATTTATTTTTCTTGCAATTTCAATTCTTGCAAGTGTAGTTAGATTTCAATTCTAGGTTTTAGAAGTAGTTTTCAATTCTTGCAAGTAGTTAGTTTCATTTCATGCAAAGTAGGATTAGAGGAGACCTAAAACCCCCAACAAAACTTGTTTCACCAATAAAACCTACTGTCTAAATGAGTTGATCTCCAACCTACTGGAACCTTCTCTCGTATATAGCCTTGGACACCACCCTAGATTGACAAATCATAAAGATTAAATGATGCTATTAATGACACACATCATTTTTGGCACCATTGTCGAGGATAAAGGTGTTGTTAGAAGTTGAAAGCAGCCCAATAATTGTTAAGTGTGCTAAGTTGTGAACTTCAGAATGAAATCTGGATGAATGACTGGTACAAGTAACAATTTTTGGTAAGTTATATTTCAGCCCATTTAGAGACAAGCATGAATGAATAGGCTAAGGGATGAAAAAGGTAGATTTATCCGAACCACCCCTTTGCCTACCATAAGAAGGCGATATTCATGCTCAAGAGGTGAATTGCCTATGTTTGAAATTCTTGATAGACTTAAACAAGAACCATCACCTTCATCATCAGGAACTGAAGGATCTCTTGAACAAGAAATTTTAGAGGAACTATCTACTAGTACTCCTCCATCTACTCCTATTGAATCCATACCACCAGGGCAATTTGGACATATCTACACCAAATTTTGGAATAATATTATGGTAGATTTACCAGAAAACCAATATGGAGATAGTAATGTCCACAATCAAGTAGATAATCCTCATTCTTCTAGGACTTTTGAATATCCCATTCGATTAAATCCTACACAAAATTCTCCTATGAAAACAATCTCACCTTCAGTACTTCCAGCCTTCCGAGGGGTTGTATCTGAAGATCCTGATCAATTTTTATTTGAATTCAAGGTTGTATGTCAGACTTATGACTATGTGAATGACAACCAGAAGCTTAAAGTATTCCCTTCCACACTTAAATATGCAACTCTACGCTGGTTTATGAGTCTAGAACTAGAATCTATTCAAACTTGGGAACAAATGGAGAGCGTATTCTTGGATAAATACCAAGAATATTGTAGGGTAAGAAACAGAAAAGATGAATTATTCCGAATTAAACAAGAAGAGGATGAGACCTTAGAGGATTATCTTGATAGGTTTACCTTTATTCAAAAAATATGTGGACTGGTAGAGCCAAAAATGTGTAAGGCTATATTTTTGAGGGGGTTACAAGATGATTCCAGGGAGGTATTGGACTTAATGGGTAAAGGGGATGTAAATACCCTTGACATTGATGAAATTTTGGACTTATGCAGAAATTACTCCCACACTAGGCAAAGAAGATGAAAGCATATTACTAATGGCAATGATGTGAAAGATCTAATGGAAGAATTGGCAAACATGAAAACTGATATTCTTGTGCAATTAAATACAACTCTAGGGGAAATGAATGCAAAATCAAAATCTATGGAACCCCTAGCCATTTATTGCCCAAGATGCAGGACTAAGCATGCTTTACAAGACTACCCTTTGAACAAGACCTCAATTTTAGCCATCTACAAAATCTGTTCAAAAGAGCACCTTAATGATAAATGCCATCTGCTACCTCAAATCAGAAGTGTTTTGGAAAATCATATTGAAGAACTTAATTTTGTTGGACAAAAACCAGGGGGAAACTTCAATCAATATCAAAATACCCCTTGTTTTCCCACAAATTGGGGACAACACTCTTGGAATGTTCCATGGAATCCATCAGAACCACCTCAACAATTTTTGAATTACCCTTCTTGGACACCTCCTCAAGATTGGCAACAATCTGGATGGAGTAATTCATCATGGAACCAGGCCAACCCACCTTGGATGCAGAACCAGTCCTTTGGACCAAGCTAGGGATAGCAATATCCATCTTATCCAAGGTAACAAAGATATCAAGGTCAAATTTAGAACTTGTTGCCTGCTCCTAATAAAAATTTTCAAGGAAGATCCAACCAACCACAACAACAACCATCACAATAGGTGAAGCAACCTCCACTTCCAGCCCAACCTATGACTAACCCAAATAACACAAGATAGGAAGCCCCTGTCTATGTGGCTGAATCTGAAGAAAATGTTATAGTTCATGTTCTTGACTATAGTAATATTCAATTACGTTCAAGAAAGATCCTACCTGAACTTGTTCCACCTACCATTGAAGAACTTGATGGAACACAAGAACCTTCTCATCCAGACCAACTAAAACCAGCCCTGGAGAAAGAAGAAGAAAACATAGAGAAAGTCCAAACAGAGAATTTGCCTTCCTCAGGGATAGTTCCATACCCTGAAAGATTCAAAAACTCTACAGAAATCCCTGAATCAGACCTGGTTAAAGAACTTAAATGGTTAACCATATCACTTCCCTTATTGCAAGCAATTAAGGATGTGCCTTTGATCAACAAAACTATCCAGGATTTGTGTATTAAGAGACCAGGGAGAAAAAGGAAGTCATTCCCTAAAACTGTTCAAGTTGAAGGGAAGCTAGTTGATCTCCTATCAGGGAAACTAGTACCCCCAAAGTATAGTGACCCAGGGAGCCTAGTTATTATAGTCACCATAGGATCAATACCAATTTCAAATGTCTTGATTGATTTGGGAGCTGCAATAAATGTAATGACTAAGGAAACAATGGAAAAATTGCAGCTCAAACATTTAAATCCTACCTCCACAGTCTTAGAGATGGTAGAAATATCAGTTGCAAAACCTGAAGGGATCATAGAAGATATCCCCATAGAAGTTTCTTCATGGGAATACCCTGTAGACTTCCTAGTTTTACAGCCTAGAAACTCATCAAATGGCTACCCCATCATCTTGGGAAGACCTTGGCTTGCAACTGCAACTACATTTATAGACTGTAGGTTAGGAGAAATGACAATTTCTAATGGTATTGACCTAAAGCAGATTTCTCTTTACCCACCTGCCAAACCTTCAAACAAATTCTCAGGTTAGTTATGGTTTCCTGATTCAGATGAAGAACAAGAAGAGACCATTTCCACACTAGCTACCTTAGTAGTGAAGGAGCACATAGAGGAGATAGACTCCTAGGAAAGAGAAGTTTTTGAGAATGAGACCATCCTAGTGAATGCTTTGCATGAACAAGGAATGACAGATGAACCAGTTGTTGTTCATCGCCTGCTATGGAATGATGAGAGTCAAATTTCTGAAAATATGTCATCTATTCCATTGCAGGAAAAATATTTCACATTACCACATGGATGGCACCACCATATTCTCTCCTCTTTCCACTGTCCCATGCAAGACATGCTTCCACCAGGAATCACTATTGAAAATGAGACAAGAGTCTTTCATTCTCTCCAACCACACCATTGTCCACTAAATTCCTTGATAACCAAGTATGAAGGAATAAACTCTATCCTTCCAGGGATAAAGTAGATTGAAGTGCAACTAGACAACTTCTTGAACATAAATAGTTGGTTGACTAAAGAGGAAGAAGAAAAATTGGTTGTTATTTTAAAAAATATGTTCATGCTTTTTCTTGGGACTATAAGGATATGTCAGGGATCCACCCTGATGTGTGCACTCATAGGATATACACTGAAGATGTCAAGCCTGTGAGACAACCCCAAAGAAGACTGAATCTAGCCTTGAGAGATATTGTTAAAGAAGAGATTGAAAAACTCCTAGAGGTGGGATTCATCTATCCAATTTTTGACAGCCGATGGGTTTCTCCATTGGTGATAGTTCCAAAGAAAAATGGGAAAATGCGAGTGTGTGTAGACTATAGAGAGTTGAATAAGGTCACACATAAGGACCATTTCCCATTGCCATTTATAGACCAAGTGTTAGACACTCTTGCTAGAAAGATTTTTTTTGTTTTCTTGATGGATTTAGCGGGTACAACCAGATTCAGGTTGCACCTGAAGATCAAGAGAAGACAACCTTTACATGTCCTTGGGGAACATTTGCTTATAAGGTCTTGCCCTTTGGCTTATGTAATGCCCCAACAACTTTTTAGTGGGTTGTTTTAGCAATTTTTTTGATCTAATTACTGAAAGTATGGAAATTTATATGGATGATTTCATAGTATGTAGAGAAACCTTTGACTTTACATTGGAACAACTTGATAAGGTCTTAACACACTGTGAAACATACCATTTATCCCTGAATCCTGAGAAATGTTTTATAATGATGAAAGAAGGAATTGTTCTTGGTCACCACATCTCTTCTCATGGGATCAAAGTTGACCCCAAGAAGGTTGAGATCATCAAGGACCTTCCCCCTCCAAAAACTCAAATTGATGTTAGGAGTTTTTTAGGACACATTGGTTTCTACCATAGGTTTATTCTGAATTTTAGTACAATAGCCAATCCCATGTTTGCACTATTGACTAAAGATTCTAAATTTTCTTGGACTACAAAATGCCAAGAGTCCTTTGAGGCTTTAAAAGAAAAACTGACAACCCCACCTATGTTGAGAGGACCTAATTGGAAGCTACCATTTCACATCCAAACTGATGCTTCCAATACTACAATTGGAGCAGCATTAGGGTAGATTGAAAATGGTGAGCATTATGCCATATACTACATTAGCAATAATATGACAGGAGTAGAAAATAACTATACCACTACTGAGAAGGAATTCTTGGTAGTAGTATATGCTATCAACAAGTTCAGGCATTATATCATAGGGTATCAAATATTCATCCATACAGACCATGCAACCATTAAATATTTGATGAATAAACCCCTGGTAAGTGCAAGAATTATCCATTGGTTATTGTTGCTGCAGGAATTTGACATCACCATAATCAACAAACTAGGGAAGGCTAATGTAGTAGCAGATTTTTTGTCAAGGTTACAAAACATAGGGGAGGAAGAGTTGGTTGAGGACACTTTTCTTGATGAGCAATTGTTTGCTATATCTTCCCAATCACCATGGTTTGCAGACATAGCTAATTACTTGGTAACAGGTAAAACTCCTCCACATTTCACTCCTAAACAAAGAAAATAGTTAATAAAATAGAGTTCCTCTTTCAAATGGATTAAGGGTCTACTTTTTAAATGCAGTCCTGACCATGTTTTACGTAGGTGCATCCATAAGGATGAAGTGTATGATGTCCTCCGAGCTTGCCATGATGAACCATCAGGTGGACACTATTCAGTAAAAAGCACAATTAGGAAAATTTTGGGTGCAGGTTATTACTGGCCATCCCTTCACAAGGATGTTAAAAAGTACATCAGGCATTGTGATGCATGCCAAAGGATGGGGAAACCCACTCACACAAATGAAATGTCGTTGCAGCCTCAAGTGGTTTTAGAACCATTTGAGAGGTGGGGGCTAGATTTTGTGGGACCTATTGACCCACCTTCTCAAGGAAAGGTGCATATCTTGGTATACACCAACTACGTGACTAAGTGGGTAGAGGTGCATGCTTTCAAACATGCTCATGAAGAGAAGGTTGTTGATTTCCTGTATACTCATATTTTTTAGAGGTTTGGAGCTCCATGATCTATTACCACAGATCATGGACCCCAATTTGCATCTAAAGTTATTGAGGATTTTACTGAATTATATGAGATTAAACATAGAAAATCATCCCCTTACCACCCACAGGCCAATGGTCAGGTTGAAGTGACTAATAGGGAGTTAGAAAATATCTTGACTAAAATAGTAGCTTCCCATAGGAGAAATTGGCTTGACAAATTACCTAAAGTAGTTTGGGCTTATAACACTACTTGGAAATCCACCACAGGTTTCACACCTTACAAGTTGGTTTATGGTAAAAATCCTCTTTTACCTATTGAATTTGAGCTACTAACACTTTGCACAACTTTGGAAGTTGGAATTGAATTGTCATAGGTACAAACAGATAGGATTCTATAGCTGAATGCATTGGATGAACTCTGGTTGGATGCATTGCATCAAATTGAGGTGATTCAGGAGCAATAAAAGTGGTGGCATGATAGCCACATTTAGTAGAGGAGTTTTTAGCAAGGATATTGGGCTTTATTATTTGATTCTCGATATGAGGATTTCCTTGGAAATTTGTAGACTAGGTGGTTAGGACCTTATCAGATTGAAGAAGTGTTTGGAAATGGTGCAGTTCGTCTCTCTCCCATCGATGACTCACAGAGGAAGTTGGTAGTAAATGGACATCACCTTTGGGTATACCATGCACCACTAACTAAAGAAGAGTTCTTGTAATAAATTAACAAATTGGACATATGCATGATGGAAGAGATTCCCTCTTCCATGGCATAATTTTAGGGAAATTTTAAAATTCCTTCATAAGCATAACCAAGATTAACAAAATTAAAAAAATAAATAAAAAAATAAGAAGATAAAAATGAATAATTCAGAAAGTGAAAACCTTCTAGGAGGTGCTTCTGAATTGGCTGGCATGAAAACTAGTTTTCCAATATGCTTTATCTTGAAATAACCTACACATTCTTGTCCCACCATTGTAATCAGTAGGTAATCAATAGAAATGGTCATATGTAAAAAGTAGTATGTGTTTCTTTACATTTCTAATCATTGTAGGCATTTAGTATGTAGTGTGTAAAAATCACTAGTTAGCATAGAAACATTCATAGGGTTTGGCAAATCCAAAGACATCCAACCTATCCAAAAGAAATAAGAGGAATTCTAGTTGTTTTGCAAAATTGTAGGTTTTTATGGGTAAGGAAAGAAAAATGGATAAAAATGGCAGCCCCATGAAATTAGGCACAAATTTGATTGCATACCTTTGCAGAGGTTTCACAGAGCTTCAAAATGTTACCAAGATCTAGAATGAAAAATTATGTTTTATTTGTTTTATAGTGGCAAATTGCATATCTTTAGAATGAGAACAACTTTGGAATGAGAAATTGTTCGAGCTTCAAAATGACAAATAACTTTGAAATGAAAATGGGCCGGTTTGAAATTTGAAATTGCGCGATGAAAATTTGAAATTTCAATGTTCCACATGGCACATGCATAAAAAGGAAATGAAAATTATTTATTTTACCACATCATCCGAGTAGGCGTGAAGGCCAAAGTGCAAGTACCTAGGGTCACATGTTGCATCATTTCAAGTGTTGTTAAATTAGGATCTTTGATGAAGTGTGCACCTCATTTTTCTATCATAATTTTCATGCCATTCGATCAGAATACCTCGATAAATGAAGGTATGATAATCAATGCAATTTATATAGAGAACATTGAGTCATAACCAATGATAAATCTCCAACTCAATGAAATTATAACTGATTGGCAAGGAATCAATGCTTGGGATGGTTCACCCTTCAAGATGCATGATTGGTATTGATATCATGAAAAAGCAACCATTCATAATTTGCCACACATCTGAATTAGGATATGGCACATATATTTTAAAGTCTGCACCACCTTTCGAAGATAATTTGTGTGCTCTAAAATTGAATACTACATATTGTAATCACTATAAATTTGATAAATTTTAAACCACCATTGTAACAGGAATTACAAGTGTAGGGTTCAAACCACAACAAAATTTGTAGAGGACAAGTGCAGCAAAGTGTTCTAGTGTATCCTAAGAGGAAATACAGAGGATTTTGTAGAATGGTGGGTGTAACAACATTATTGTAGCAGAACAAAATTGAATCCAGAATATGGGATGGAAAAACAAAATAGAACCAGATAATGCCAATTACCTTCAAGCATATCCTGAGGTGTTGCAAATTTTTGAAGAAGGTGGGCTAATGCCATTTCTGAACAAGTTTGATGGATGTTTTGAAGGCTTGGCTGTAGAGTTTGCTTGAACATTCAGGAACAACCAAGCCAACATCAGTGACATGACTATTGAGGTAACTCCCAAAATTTTAAGTCAAATTACTAAACTACCCTTGCAAGGTTTACAGATTTTGAAAACTGGTAAGAATGCATTGTCAGAAGTAGTTAACCAGTTCATAGAGGAAGGAGATAATGAACCTGTATTTCAAATGAATAAAAATGTATGCAAAGGGGTAAAAATGACTAGCCTACAGGAGCCATGGGATGAAGTAGTTTTTTTTTTGTTTTTTTTTTTTTTTGGGGGGGGGGGGGGGGGGGGGTGGGTTGGGGGGGGGGGGGGGGGGGGGGGGGGGGGGGGGGTTTGGGGGGGGGGGGGAGGGGGGGGGGGGGGGGGGGGGGGGGGGGGGGGGGGGGGGGGGGGGGGGGGGGGGGGGGGGGGGGGGGGGGGGGGGGGGGGGGGGGGGGGGGGGGGGGGGGGAGGGGGAAGAGAGAATATGATTTTGAATCATCAAAATCTATAGAAAAATAGGGTAAAAATAAGAAGTCTACACCAGGGCTAAGGAGGTCTTCAAGACTCTAAAAAAATGAAGAGGTAGAAAAGGTGATGGGAGAGGAAACAATGGAGGTTGACATATTATCCACCCCTCCTCTGTGATGGAGCCCTAGAAAAATGTAGCAATAGACCATTGCAACAAAAGAGACTAGCCCTAGGAATTATGTTGAGGAAAAACAATAGGAAATGGTGTCCTTAGAAGAAGTAGTAGGAGTTACAGAAACCTTACTGGACACCTCACCTCAAGATCCTATGGAATAGACTAAGGAGACATTTGTTTATATGGAAATACCTGGTTCACCACCAGTAGATGACCTGCCAACTTATTCTTCTGAATCTAGAAGAAGAAGAGGAAGAGGACATTCAAGAATAGTTGAGAGCCACCAGGAGTGTCATTAAGACACACATGAGATGGATTGACCAAAGGGAAGCTACCATTGAAGAGAAGGATAAGCAAATTTTTGACTTACAATAGGAGGTGGAGAGATTGAAAAATAGGTTAGCCCATTTTGAACCTCAAGCTCCAATAGCTGATGCTGAAAAAGATATTGTTGAAGTTCTGTTAAGTTTAGTAGAGCAAGACACAGAAGAGGTAGCACCAGCAGATAATCTGCATCCTCCTCCTCAAATTGGAGAGCCAACACCTGAACCACAAGTAAGTGCACCTATAATATATTTTGTTTTGATAAACCCTATAGAAGAAGTTGAGCCATTAGCCATGAGGGCAAGAACAAAAGATATGGATGATACTCAAGCCCCTCAGTAGGATGAAAATAGCGCAAGGATAGTTGAGAAGCAGGGTTCTCAAGAAAATTTGGGAGTTGAGAGTGTCACTGAGCCTAAAAATGAAGTTTCAAAACCATCCATCGAAGTTCTGGGACATTTTAAAGATGCTCATTCTCATTTTGAAGTTGCACACTCTCATTCTGAAGATGCTTCAGAATGACCTAGAAGTCTGGTTGAACACCCATCAGAGGGCCCACAATAGAAAGGAACATAGACACCACTGAGGGAGGAGGCCATGGATGTCTAGGAGATTGGAAATCAAGTAAGTATGCATTCACATCAACCATCTACACAAATTTTTCCATCTGTTAAAATTGAAACAACAGAAATAGGGGTACAAGTAGATTTGTTGCCAAGGTATCAACCAGTAATTAGGCCCCCAAATATCATTCCATTAGAAAAATACAATGAAGATATTGCATGATGGATATTAAGGTGCCAAAGGTTGGAAAACCAGATTATGGTTCTGAAGCCTTTGGGACAACAAGTTGAGACTAAAAATGTAGAAATAAATAGGTTATAGGAACATGTATAGTATCTTTGTTTGGTCCAATGTAGGAAGCCAACTAGGTTTTATAGTTTGATATTGAAGGAGAAATATCTTCACTAGTAGGTAATGAGAATTCATTCTAACCTCCCCTACAACTTGGACACTACTAAAGAATTTTTGGATGCTTACCTACATAGTCTAGAGGAGCAAAAAAACTTAATGTGTGAGTTGTTCCTACATAAATTCCTCATGCCAGAAGATGTGAAATTCTTACCCCACATTTTTATAGGAGATGTGCAGTTGAGATATTTTGCATCAACTCTACAGAATCAAATTTATTGGGACCAGGAGAAAAGGAGGACCAAGGAGATTGAATTGAAGGTTGAGTTACTGATAAGACCCATCCAGCCCAATCATAAAGTTCCCACAAATCAACACTTTACCATGATGGACAAAGCAAAAATTAAGTAGATGTATTTAAATAATCTTAAGGATTGTTTGACTGGTTTCTAGAGCTTCTGTGCAGAGAATTATACAAATGCTTTGTCAGCTTGCAAGGTTAGATGGGTAGAATTGCCAATATCATTGCAGAAGAGAGAACCCATCTCACCGATCAACCTAGTATGGTCCATGAGAAGAGTAGAAGGTGTGATGCAGACCATCCTTACAATGAAACATCATTGGATAGGTCTGAGGTACAAAATACCTAATATCATCACCCTTGTCCCTTATTACTTTGATAGTGATCCTCAGTCGGATGACCAGTTTCAGGATTGGCTTAGATAGTTGTAGGAGAATAGAGGATATTATATAGGGGATGCACTATTTTATAGGATCTAGAATCAAGAAATAGACCTGTGTGCTTCAGTGGCCCTACAGAATGCATGAGGGCATGCATTAGAATAGGTTGGGGGGAAAATGATGAGGCTAGGAATTGCCTCAATCATGACATATTTTGGATCATTATGAACTGCCTGATAAACCTTATGTTATGTTATTTATGTTAATTTAGATGACTTTAATGCATTATATATTAGTTTTTGCATGGTTAGAATGTTTAGGAGCATATTACTCTATTTTACAGTTTTTTGCACATTTTTGCACTATTTCAGTATGGTTTCTTGGTGAATGCAATGTGTAATTTCAATAGCAAATTGATGTATGTTAAGTTGTAATCCTTCATGTTGATATTTGAATATTTTTCCCACTTTCTGATTAGTTTGAATTGCAAGAAGCGCCAATTTTCTATAATTGTGCAGCAAAATCTAGAAAAAGCAGGAAATTGCCATATAAATTCCAGCTAGCTACCAATGAATGGCAGGGCATGGAATTAGTCAACCAAGGCGTGCAAAACCAATTGGGATCACCTCTTGAGGGATAGGGTAAACAAACTATCTAGTTACAACCACATTGGTATCCAATTTAGTTGCATTTGAGCATGGAATATGTTTCACAACCTGATATTCTAAAGAAGCTCTAGAATGAGGGGAAAAGTGGCCAATTTTTATCAAACAGAGGTTTGAACACCCAAAAAGGTAGGGAAAAGGTATTTCAAGGTAGAAATAGGTGTACAAGACTATTTCCCACCATTTAAAATGCACTCCCACCATAAAAGATGCATCTCAAGGATAAATAACCATCATTGCAACATACACTATCCTAAACTAGACTAAGTCAATTTGAGAATTGATTGGTAAATCATTGTAAAATAGAAAATAGCTAATTTGAGCATGAGGAATATGTAATAGGACATTATAAAAAACCTAGATCCCTCATTGGTTAATCTGGTAGATAATTTATAGCTGATAGTAGTGAGCAGTAGCTAAGATTGAACAGTGAAAAAGTAGGATTTTTCTACAAAAATTGTAATGTGTGTTATCAGTTAATAAAAGTGTAGTTCTTTTATCATATTTGTGTTCATGAGTGTGAGTGTTAAGTAGTTAGTAGTGCTCCTACACCTTCTTCTGGATCAGGAAGCAAGGGCCACTTTCAGGCCTAGAAGGAGGACTAACTGGTGATAGGTTTATTCTGATAAACTTTGTTGCAGCAGATTTTAACAGAGTACTTGTCAAATTCTATTTCTTGTTGAATGCTAACCTTTGTTTAGAATTCATGTGATGTTTTAATGTTTTGAGTTGTGTTTTCATATGATGAAGTAGCTAGATTTGTGATTCCCCTATTTCATGTTCCTGTGATTGAAAAACTAGCATAAGTTTACAATAATTCTATTATTTCCTGTTTTCCCCTACTTTAGCAACTTTTTCAAGTTTTTTAGTATTTCCCTTTTTGTTGTCAGCTACTATGATAGAATCCTGACAACCTTCTACAATAGGAAACTAACAGGTGTTTTAGCAAGTGTGTTTCCTTTCAAAGCAACTTTTTAATTTTGTTGATTCAATTTTGCAAGTGTAAAATAGGTTTCAATTCTGCAACATTTATTTTTCCTGCAATTTCAATTCTTGCAAGTGTAGTCAGATTTCAATTCTAGGTTTAAGAAGTAGCTTTCAATTATTGCAAGTAGTTAGTTCAATTTCATGCAAAGTAGGATTAGAGGAGACCTAAAAAACCCCACGAAACCTATTTCACCAATAAAACCTGTTGTCTAATTGAGTTGATCTCCAACCTGCTGAAACCTTCTCTCGTATATAGCCTTGGACACCACCCTAGATTGACAAATCATAAATATTAAATGATGTTATTAACAATATGCATAAATATATACAATGCACATACACAACCAAATATTCTCTTTACTATTTCATTGCCAAATGAACCATGTCTCTGCCAAGAAAAAACACCTCTACGAGATTTGACCCTGCAACCACTGGTTTGGTAGCACCTTAGCACCAACTAGATGACCAGGTAGACTAGCCAAACAATTGGGTATCCAATCATGGAACACTCAAGATAACATGATATTCTCACTACCACAAAGTCTTACTCTCCCCTTTTTCATTTATCTGCATCAAAATTTGCATGAAAACCTTCAAAGGATAATATTTGTGGTGGTCGTTAACTTATGAATTATTTTTCCTTTTATATATGCCTTCTCTCAAATTAACATACATCGATGCATATGAAATTCAAATTTATTTTCTCCATGTGCATTTTGGCACCTTTCTCTTTTTAAAATATTTATATTATAATATTTAAAAATATTATAATATTGATTCTAAAACCTTGGTCTATTGCATTTTAAATCTTTTTCTCCTCTTGGAATATTTTATTCCAATGTCTCTTAAACCTTGGTCCATTGCATTTTAAATATTTTTCTCCTTTAAACCTTGAATAAACCTTTCTCTCTTTAAATTTTTTTCCCAAACAAACTTAAATAAACATTTCTCTTTCTTTATAATATTTAAATTTAAATTTAAATATTATAACCTTTTGTTGAATATTATCTTTTTTTTGCTTCATGTTTGCCTTGGATAAATGATATTCTCTTTGACCTTAAGGATATTGTCCATCCTTATAATATTTCCATCCTTGAAGAATATTCCTGCCTTATGAATTTTTGACATCAATGACAACTCAATATGCTTAATCATCCTCAAGTCTGTCCTAGAACCATGATCACATGGACCCCACCCCCCCTAGGGTGGATTAAGTTAAATTTTGATGGGGCATCTAGGGGCAACCCAGGTGAAGCTGGGGCTGGTGGCTTACTTAGAGACCACAAGTGTGAGGTGTTTGTAGCTTTTGCAGAACATCTTGGAGCTCAAACTAACAATGTGGCTGAAGCAAGGGCAGTTTGGAGGAGCCTCAAGGTGGCAGAGAATTATCCAGGGAAACCGTTGGTGGAAGGTGATTCTCTTATTATTATAAATCTTCTAAAGAACACTAAGAGAGCTCCTTGGAGATTTGATGACTACATCCATGAAGCAAGGGCTCTAATTCATGATCGACTCGAGGCCATAATTTTGCATACCTTCCGGAAGCAAACATGGCAGCTGATAGGCTGGCAAATGAAGGCATTGTAGCAGCAAATTTGATCACGTGGACTGAAAATCTTCCTCATGCAGTCTCAATGGTGATAGATAATGAAAAACTTTAGATTGGAAGGCTCAAAGTGGATCAATGACAGAAAATGGGGGCATTTTTTAAAAAAAAAAATTGAACCTTATAATGGATTTTGTCATATTTGTTTTTTTTGTTCATGTGACTAGTGTTTTTTGCAACTGGTGGGGCACTGATATAGGTTTTTTATCTACAAATTCATGCATGGGAAAAATCTTCTTTGGCCTCAAGTATTTCCCAAGGTGTTTTTGGATTCGATGTCGCAAAAAGGCCCTAGCAAGAAATAACAAAGTGTTGGAGATCCCTGACAATGAGGCACCAGACCCCACCATAATAGTCTTGGAGAAGATGACAATTTCATCAGCCTCCAACAGGTATCAACCAGCTTGAAGAGTCCTGTCCGGCCTCATCGGTGCAAGTTCGTTGATTTGTGTGATTCCTTAAATCTTCCCGTTTTATAGCCAGCAGTTCCAGGGGCACAAGGAGTCAAAGGCAAAATCTAAATATGATGGCAAGAACGATGATAAGAAGTTAGATGAGGACTACAAGGAAGACTGCTTGGCCTCTTGGCTGTCCATTCTATGGGATGTTTTTTTTTTTTTTTTTTTTGACCATATTCTATTATTTTTATATGGGCACAAGCTACTCTGCATGGTGCTTGCATGATTAGTTTTTGTCTTTGTTAGTTCTTTTTTGCGTCTTTCTTTTCTGATGGCCATAATATTAGGCTTCCATAGTTTAGTTTGGCTGTATTCTAATGGAAGAGTAGGTCTTGGCCATTTTTGTTGTCAGTTTAAACTTTTAGGGCTTGGCCTTTGTCCAGTTGGTCAGTGGACCCTATTTTGTAAAATGGTTTTGGGTCAACCAGTTAAAACCCGGTGTTAATTATAATATTCTCTTACTTACCAAAAAAAAAAATATGCTTAATATTTCCAATAGTTACCACAATTAAAACATTTCATAGAATGCATACCTTTGTATTTTCTTGGATCCTTATTATTCCTTCTCACAAAATTAGCTTCTTCTCCACTGCTTGATTCTGGTTCTTTATTATTTATCTTATTTGAAGCTTTGAATGTTGCTTCTCGTTTGGATGTTTGAAATTTTTTGTCCTTATCTCATAAGCTATGAGAATCCCATGTAGCTCATCCATGCTCAAAGTTTTGATATACTTCATTTCTTCAATTTATGAAACCTTTGGATCAAACCTCATGGGAAGTGACCTCAAGATTTTCTAAAAAATCTAAGAGTCTTCAATACTTTCTCCAAGTCCACAAATGGTGTTGACAATCTCATCAACTCAAAGTAGATACCTAACAATATCTTCCTCATATTTCACCTTAAAGTCTTCATACTTCCTCCTATGGGTTTGAAGTTTTGCCACTTTAACCTTGTCATATCCTTCATAAGTTATCTATAATTTTTCCTATATTTCTTTTTCTAAAGTGCATTGCATAACTTTCACAAAATATAATTCACATACCCCTCTTCATATTACATTCATTTACTTGGCATTATTTTCATATGGTTTCTTACCATTTGCATCCGTGAGAGGAGTAGTAGATGGTGTGAACCCATTCTCAATGGATTGCCATATATCATATCCATGTACCATTAAATAAGTCTTCACCCTCACACTCCAGAAAGCATAGTTAATACCATCAAACAATGGAGCTCTATTTGATGAAAAACCTTTCTGACAAACCATTTGTGTTTCTGTAAGATCTTCCTTCAAGTTGTTAGGCTTTCATGAAGGAACCCGCTATGATACCAATTTAATAACACAATCTTATACTAAGAGGGGGGTTGAATAGTATAAGATAAAACTTTTAATTTTCTTTCCAAAGAAATAACTTCAAATATTACCAATTGCAATAATGAAACAATGCAAAAATCATGACACACATAAGAGACACAAATTTAACGTGGTTCATCCAATATGGGATACATCCATAGATAAATATTTCTTATAAATAT
Organism: Wollemia nobilis; assembly: GCA_028583015.1. Lineage (NCBI taxonomy): Eukaryota > Viridiplantae > Streptophyta > Pinopsida > Araucariales > Araucariaceae > Wollemia > Wollemia nobilis. The sequence continues at coordinate 8,566,929 of JAQPPZ010002937.1, read as the reverse complement.
CTCAACAAATTTTTCTCCAAAACCTACTCAAATATTCTCACACAACCTACTCAAATTTTCTCCAAAATTTGTTCACATTTGGTCACACAACCTGCTCAAATATACTCCAAAACCTCCTCAAATCTGCTCATCTACTTCCAAATATTGCATACATGTAATGCTCATCTATTCCCAAACCAAACATAAAAATCCATAAATCTGCCACACTCACTCCCAAATTCAATAAAAAACCAATGCACAAATTTGCTTACAAATCTGATCTAAATCCTTTGCACATTTACTTCAAATTAAATCAAAATAATACACATTCGATAATTCCTTATACCTCCCACAAAAAAATATTTTTCTTCAAATAATAAACTCAAAATAGCAAGCTCTCTTTTCTAACTCATTTCAATGCAATGTATTCAATAATTCCTTATACCTCCCAAACAAAAATATTTTTCTCAATTAATTTCAACCACCTTGAGAAGGAATTAATTTATCATACCTCCAAATCTACTCAAAAAAAATTTCTACATGTGTAGTCAACTCACAACAGGTCAACAAGTCACCTGAACTACACATATATCCTCCAATCAATGGTTACACTACAAATCACTCATATTCTACCACGTGTCTCGCAAGAGATCAGCACCCTCCAACTGGGCGTGTCTACATATGATGCACAAAGGATTAGCACCCTCCAATTGGGCATCGTGGGCACCGTGAGGTGCTCACAATTCTCCTATTGTGTGCAAGATATTTTAAACTCCTCGACATCCTTTGTAGGGTGGATGTGGGATTTAAATCCTCAACACAAACACAAAGCCAAACTCTCCCAACATGATGATGTCGCTAACCTTTGCAAAAATTAAATAATAAATTTAAATTATCTCTTGCCTATCATTGCACTCATAAACCTTCTATGATGTCTTTTCTCGGATGGTAAATCCACAATGTATACCTCTGATGCTTATTACTCTTTCTACTGTGTGGGTCTTGCAGCCATGATATCAACTTTGTTGTCCAAGATTTTCTTTTTGCTGCCACCATTTCATTTGCTTGCAATGCATTGGAATCACATAGACATTTGAACAACCACTACTTCTACCACACTAAAAACCTCTATCACCATCATGCACAAGTTCTTCAATACTTTTGATCACTGGTTATAGTATACTTTACCATGTGCAAGATTTTTAAACTTACAATCACTAGACTCCTACTGTGTGAAAACCTTCTCCATGCTAAAACTCCCACTATGCACAAAAATTCTTAAAATTCCAATAGTTGGTCCTCATCATGCACAAACTCTCACTGTGCACAAGATTCTTCAACCTACAATCACTGGACTCTCATCATGCGTAAATTCCTTCAACCTCCAACAACTAGTTTTGTCGTGCACAAACTCTCCCTATGCGCAAACTCGCATCATGCTTCAAAAAAATATATCACAATATTGCAATCAAAGTCATAAGCTTTTCATGTATTTATATCAAATATTTCAATCTTGTTATTGGCACACAGATAGTCGACTCATTAAAACTTCATATAATATTTAAATTTGACATTTAAATATTATAAATTTAAACCTTTGCTTTATGATATCCTTCACTTTATAATATTTAAATTTATCATTTAAATATTATAAGCTTCACTTTTATTTTGCCTTGCCTCTCTTTGAAATATTTTTGCCTTATTTCTCATATATTATTTGCATTGCTTCAATATGTGCTATTCACCAAAGTCAACCATTGACATCAATGATAACTCATTAACAGAATAATTCCAACATTTTCTAGTTTTGGTCCACACTATCATGTATAGTTTGGGTCATGGTTATGCATAAGGGGTAGTACCAAAAAAATATTTATCAAATCGGGGTGAATCAATGTGAAAACTATATAAACTATGGGGTGAATTTTTCAAAATTTTGAAGAATTTTTTTCAAAACATGGTGATTTTTTTTCAACTACAAGTATCAACAAAATTAGCAAAAGGCGACTGGCAGAAGGCGATTGGCAAAAGGCAACTAGAAGAAGGCGACTGACAGAAGGTGACTGACAGAAGGCGACTGATAGAAGGTGACTGACACAAGGTGACTGGAAGAATGTGACTGGCACAAGGTGACTGGCAAAAGGTGACTAATAGAAGGCAACTAGCAAAAGGTGACTAACACAAGGCAACTGGCAGAAGGTGATTGATAGAAGGTGACTAATAGAAGGCAACTAGAAGAAGGTGACTGACATAAGGCAATTGGTAGAAGGTGACTAACATAAAGCGACTGGTAGAAGGTGACTGACATAAGGTAACTAGCAAAAGGTGACTGACATAAGGTGACTGACACAAGGCAACTGGTAAAAGGTGACTGACATAAGGTAACTAGTAGAAGGTAGTTGGTAGAAGGTGACTGAAACAAGGCGATTGGAAGAAGGTGACTAGTAGAAGGTGACTGATATAAGGTTACTGATGCAAGGTGACTGTCAGAAGGTGACGGATAGAAGGCGACTGTCAGAAGGTGACTGATAGATGGCGACTAACACAAGGTGACTGGTATAATGTGAATGACATAATGCGACTAGCAGAAGGCACCTAACACAAGGCGACTGACAGAAGGCGACTAACATAAGGAAACTGGTAGAAGGTGACTGACACAAGGCAACTGGAAAAAAATGACTGCTAGAAGGTGACTACCAAAAGGTGACACATGGCGACTGTCACATGGCAACTAGCAAATAGTGAGTGGTAAAATGTGAGTGGCACTAGGTGACTAGCAGAAGGTGAATGGCACATGGTGACTGATAGTATGATAGATGGCGAGTGGTGCAAGGTGACTGATAGATGGCGAGTGGCGTAAGGTGACTGAAAAATGGTGAGTGGCACAATGAAACTGGTAGATGGTGAGTGGAACAAGGTGACCGCCATAACCGTAAATAATATGGTACCACATGTCCTCCCTTCTGCCATGTGTTGTTCATGCGTTAACTCTTTCCATGCAAAAAATCTATAAATTCATTTGCAGGGTCATTTGAAGATTTTTGTAGAGCAACCTTACAATTATTTTCTAGTATTTTTAGGGCATTTTCCACAGTGGTTTTAGAGAGTTTTTAGAGCATTTCCAAGCAATTTTAGTGCATTTTGGTAGTGTTTTTTGAGTGTTTTGGTAGCATTTTGGCAGCATTTTTATAATATTTTGCCAACATTTTTTTGTTTTTCAAAGATGACTATTTGTTCCTCCCCTCTTCCATCCAAATTTCATTTCAAGTACACCTTCTACCCCAATATCAAGAGCATTTTCAACACTCCTGATAGAGATTCCTAATGGATTTACACTGCTAGACTTGCTGGTGTGTTGAAGATGCCTCAAGTGAACATTAACGTTCAGTTGATGCAACGGATCGTTTCTTGTTACAACCATGACATGTGCACTGTTTTGATCCCTATGGATAACAATAAATTTGTTTTTTTAGTTAAACCCTCTTATGTGCAACGACTAACAGGGCTGCCATTTTTGGATGGTGTACTGGTGAACAACCAGTACACCTTAATCGACAATGATAAATCCACCCTAGGAAACCTTTATGCTATTCATCCTAACAATATGAAAGGTATAATTTGAAAATCTATTTTTTATTTAACATTAAATATTGTTCTGCTATAGTTTCATTTCTCTAAAAATGTTCTCCTTATTTTATTTTTTGTTTTCTAATAATGTTCTCTTTTTTCAGTCAATTCTTCTAAGTCCAAAAGGGGCTTAAAAATTTCAAATTTTGGAGATAAATTTCTATATGCTTGCATTAAATTTTTCAGATAAGGCTTATTTAGCAGGGGCGACCTACAAAAATGCCTTTTTGGGCACTTTATTTATTGCTTCGTTGTATTGGTGGCGGTAAATTTGACTGGTGCATGCACATTTCCAACCACCTGAAGCACGACCTTTTGAGTGCCCAAAAAATATAAGCATCTGCTTACATAGTGACTACCAATAATTTTATTCTTGTTTATTTTAGGAATCTTATTTCAACCTTCAATAGAGTAGTCCTCCCATTGCAGTGCACCCTAGTTTGTTGTCTATTACAATGTCTTATGTTGAGATACAGGTAATTTTTTTTTTGAAATATCTTTATTTTATTTTTTTTATTTTATCTTTTTATTCTCTAATTTTGTTTTGAAAACATAAAAGAACATCTCAGTCTTCAAGTAAGAGGGATGCCACATTTAGGATTATGGAAGTATCTACTAATTCTGATATGCAATCGCAGTCATCACCAATGACTCCCAAAAAATGTGTGAGGTCTGATGATGGTTGGATTCAACATACACTTGTGGTACTTTTTACTGGAGAAATAGTTATAGTCGACGTAGAAGAGGTTACCTCCAACCCAAAAGGTAACCTTACTCTGCATTGTTCAAAAATGTTTTTTTTAATGATTTAGTTTTTTGACCTAAAATTATGTTTTTAATGTGTTTTACATATTTTTAAGACAAAGGAAAAATGGTTGAAATATCAATGGCTACATCCTTTAGGGCGAACGTCCCGTTCGCCTTTCCATGGGACGAACATTCTTAATGAAGATCCTAAGCACGTTTGATGTGGCAAAGATGAATTTAAGGCGAACAAGGAAATGGTTAAATATTTAATTGCTTGTATTTAATGAAGGGAACTCTCAGTAACTCTCTTTTGTGAATCATAAGGACAAAGGCGAGGAGAAATAAGTTTTAATGATTTACAATATATCAAAGCTTAATAAAGAATTTAATGATTTCTCCTGTCATGCACATCTATGCCCGGATTTCAGATTTTTTGGAATTTGTTTCTCAAGTGCACGGATTTTCCATGAAATCAAGGAGATTTTTTGGTTGTTGTCTTTGATCCTAGAACATTCTTCTCTAATATGTATTAAATTAAAAGGGCAAAATATCTATAAATACTAAGAAAATATTTTGTAAAGAGAGGTTAGACACTTTACGAGAATACTCTCTAAGTTCTCTGCATTAATGAAAGACATCAGGATTTTGAATTGATAAGCGACTTTGCGTATAATTTCTTTCTACATAGTGCACTTCCTTTAACATTCTCTTTTTATTTGCTAGCTAGTTTAAATTCTATATTTGGATTTAAATGTTGCCAGTGGAAGAGTGAGTACCGAGGTGTTAATTTAAAAGTTATTATTACAAGATTGCAAGTTTATTCTATTGTCTTTCCTTCTATTTGATGTAGTTTTATGCTTGAGTGTTTTCTTGCTTTTTAGTCTGACCCAAAACCTACACTTTGGCCTATGGCCATATTTCCCATTTCTTTCTGCAATTTGCAATTTCTTTCCTATATCTCTAGACTTCAACTAGTTTTAGAATTAGTTCAAGAACCAGCCCTCTCTGGAGATTGGCATGGAGAACATCTCTTTGCTCTAGTATTTCAATGTTGGCCATATCTAGGATGCATAAATATACTATTTATTGATTAGTCATATATTTGACCAACAACTTGTTGAGTAGATTTGAGCAAATTTTGAGTGGACTTGTTGAGCAGATTGAGAAAGTTCTAAGTGGACTTGTTGAGCATATTTGAGCAAGTTCTGAGTGGACTTCTGGAGAAAAGTTTGGTGCATATTTGAGGACAGGTTTATGCCAAGCTAGAGATTGAGATTGAGCATATTTGTTCTATATCAAAGGATTGTGTTTAATGTAGATTTGAGATAGATCTTTGAAGGTAACAGATCAGAGAGGACAGTGGTCTCCATTGGATAGAGATCTATCAGCTAGGGTAGTGATGATAGGTATTTTGAGTGGGGACAAATGTCTTCAGTGGAGAGAGATCCATAAGCCAGTGTAGTGGAGACAGTAGTCTTCTAGAGGATCATCAACTAGAGCAGAGGAGGAGTTCCCCTGTGGATAGATATCCACGAACTTGATTTAGGGGATCAACATCTCCTTTGGACATGTTGTGGAGTTTCCACAACCACCCCAAGCTTCTTGGGGACCCACTTGTCATGTTTTGGTATTAAAGGTTTTTGGTTTTCTTTGGCTTGTAAGAATAGTGATGTTTGACCGTTTATGTTAATGATTTTAATTGCTTTAGTTATTTGATATTTAATGATTAATTAATCTAGGCATTAATGCTTAGATTAATTAAAATCCATTTTGATAAATAGAGTTTAATGTTCTTCATACTATCTAAGGTGATGGAATGTGTTTAATAAAGCAAGGCCTGACCAAAACATTACCTAAAACAAGAAGAGGATACAAAAGGTACAAAGAAATTGTGATAGAAAATAATATGCTATTATCTACCTAATATAATTACATTAATTATATTATGTATATAATAGTAATATTATTATGATGTTCTAAAATGTTATTATAATAATATTATTATGATTATTTCATAATGTTCTAAAATATTATTATTATAATAATATTATTATATTGTATATAATAATATTATTATAATATACTTTACAAAGGATGTGATAATAATATGTTTGACCATGTTACGTTTGATTGTAGGAGAAGGCGATGGCGGCTATTCAAAATGATCGAAGGCAAGGGTGGCTATTCCAAAATGTTCAAGGCTACGTAACGCTGGCAAAAGAGGAAGCGGTCCAAAGATAGCGTTAGGGTTTTAGGAGGACAACACATAAGGCACCGGATTTGATAGTGAAATGGTTGAAACCAGAGGCATGCCATCAAACAAGCCAACAAAGAAACATTATTAGGGCAACCCGTAACCCTAATCGATGGAGATAAAGGTCTACCTTGAGAGCATGGAAAGTTTTTCGTTGGTATTGCGCAACATGAGTGCGAGAGCAAGGAGCTCGACAGCCATGGTGAAGGGTTGACAGCACCATGGCTACATCGATGGTAGCCCCCTGACGTGGTGTTGACAATGCCATGGCTACGATCGAACGCAACACCATGGCGATGTTGTTTTGATAGTGCCATGGCTGCATCGATCGTAGCACCATGACATGGTGTTGATAGCGCCATGGCTGCATCGATGGCGTGATGGCCTCACTGGGTTATATGGAAACCAAAGTGCCCAGGATGGGGGACGTCATCCCAATCCTTGGGCACATTTGGTATGGCTTCGAAGAGATACCATCGGGCCTTGGTTTCGAAGAGCACAATGAAAATATCGCTGAATGAGATTGGCCTGCCTTATTTTAATGTGAATGTTGTTTGATTATATTCAATGTTTTAAAGGAGGCCTAAAATCGTAGGGGTTATAAGGTATAGTTAAATGTTTTTTTATTATTCATTTTGATGGGTGCAAAGGGGTGTTCTTGGGTAGAATGCCTATGTGATAAGAGAAAGGGGAGACATAAGGAGTTACGTAAGATTATGTTTTTGGTTTTATTATTGTTTAAAATAATGTTTAGAAGTGTTATTTTATTGTATTAAATCACAAAAAATGATGATGGATTATTTTCTTATATCCATTTATTATTTTAATTGTGAAAGAAGTTGAAGCGAAAGGACTTCTAAGCATTATTTATACCTTGCTATCCTACCTGTTTAGAGGGGGGCTTGGAAATGATGTAACATTCCGAAAAGCAATAAGAAAGAGCATTTTTCAGATTTTGAGAGGGTAGCAAACTTTTGTGAGCAAAATCAAAAGGAGGGTTTCTAATCATAAAACTAACGTTTTTAGTGTCTTATCATTTCTGCATTTTAGTGACTTCTAGCCATTGTCTTATGCCATGAAATGGGTTGCAATAGGCGAAGGTCAAGATGATGCAGTTTCTCTATTATTTCCTTTGAGTCTTGCACTTGATTTAATGGTATTGTGCTTATGTTGCAGGTCCATTAATTCAGGTTGTTTTATGATTACCTCATAACTTGGGATTTTGCAGGGAGGAGCTTGCTAAACTAATTCAGAATTTGACTTTTTCAGCTAACCAAATCTACATTGTTTATTCATTCATTTTTGTTAAGTTCATTTTATTTCAAGCATTCAATCATTTCATTCTGGTCCATCCAAAATTTTAGTTTCTTTTATTTCCATTCTGGTCCTTTTCCAGAATTTCTGCTAATTTCCTTTTAGTTTCATTTCTATTCTGGTCCATTTCCAGAATTGTTAAGCTTTCAAGTTATTTCCATTCTGGTCATTTTCCAGAATTTTTGCACCTCCAAAATTCATTAATCTAAGCTTTCAGATAAAACACATGGTTTAGGAGGGATACTAACCTGCAATCTCACATTAAGTTAAGATAAGAAGTGAAAGCTAACTTTGCTAACATTGCTAACATGCTAACTTCTACTAATCACTATTAGGGTAGTGGCATCAACATAAGGAAGATAAAATGAACCCACTATCTAAAATTTACTTCATCTTAAAGGCACGAGCATTAAAATAAGGTGGACAATTCCACATTTTATCATTTGAAACCTTTTAAATGAAGATAAAATACTTTGCTAACAGGGATTCAAGGTAGCACCAATTTAAAAAAAAACTAAAAAGAACTACTTTTATTTTGCATTTGCTTTTAGTTAGATCTTTCAATCATTAAGCATTGTTTAGAACTAGCAAAGGCCCCTTGTTTATGGTCACATGCATCATTGAATTATTTCTGGCATTATTGTAATATTTTAGATATTTTACCATAACCTTGGAGAAGTTGAATGTTTGTCATTTGGTTTCTTTTCAAGAGAGAGTTTTATGTTCAATACTCTGCATGTGGTGGTATTTTGCAATTGGGAAAAATATACACTCAACATATTTGGCGCTAGAAGGAGGGCCTTATTTTATGCTTTGTGATTTATTTATTTTTTCTAATGCTAACGTGGTCAGTTTTGGTTCAACAATATTGTGTTTGTAGGTGCAACATGTTACTCTTGACTAGTTTGTGAGAAACCTTAGTAGAATAGATTTAAGTTTCTCAGGCTGGACCCGCCTAGACGCATTGCTACTAGGTCTAAAACCACTGAGGAAACCATTTTTCAAAGTCTTTCTCCCAAACCTAGGAAATCGAGATACAAAATCCAGGGGATCGAAATCCCATCTGAGCCTTCTCATACATTAGGTTTAGAGACGCTTTGCCAAGATTTGGAAAGGCTAGCTCTCAGACCTCTGAATCTGAATACCTTTAGTGGGTGTGCACCCATTAGTTCCACCACAAGAGCTACATCAAGTGTACCCATCTCCGTCATCCCGAGTGTGTCAATTGCTTTAGTAGGGTCATTATCTTTGGTTAATATGGCCCAACAACAAGCAACAACAACCAGTTCCCTGGTTTGGTACCCAAAGTTCTCCATTAAGTATACCTAGGGATGTCCATGACATACCTAGGCACCTTGAGAGGTCTATCCCTAAGTTTATCCATGATGGTCCCATTTCAACTGAAGAGCATGTTCAAATTTACAAGGACCATATGATTAGGCAGGGAGTCAGTCATGAAGACGTCGCTTGTCGACTCTTCCCTAATAGCTTTGACCAAATGGCTCATGAATGGTATAGGAATCTTCCTGTAGGGTCCATTACATCTTGGGCCCAGTTGGAAGCTACCTTTGTTAATCAATTTAGGTCATTGCTAGATCCTACCATCATGTATAACCAATTCGTGTCATGCAAGAGGTATCCTAATGAACCTATCAGAACATTTAATGCCAGATTCCAAAAGCTTTACACAAACGTGACTCGTCATTTTGCAATAGATGCTACTATGGCATTGCAATTATACCTCATAGCCTTAGACCTGATGACAACCATGTTTACCAGGAGAAATCCTCAAGTTACAACGTTGGCCTTAGCCTATGCTGAAGCCATGACTATTGAGCAGCAAATGACACCGCAAGGTGGCACTATGCCTCAATTTCCCATGTTAGGGCAATATGGCCCTTACAATCAATTTGCCATGATGAATCAAGTTATGACACCTCAGATGCCCATGATGAATGCTTTGCCATATCATCAGTCATACCCATTCGCTCCCATGCTTCCATATTTTTTGACATACCCTAATGTTGCCATTCCACCCACTCCACAAATGATGGCTGCTAATCAGATAACCTTACCAGGATTTGAGGTGAGTAGTACTCAGGCCTCAAATGTGTATCCCATGGTTGCACCTCTGTAGGCCAAGGGTCCATGGTGGACCCAAAACACCCAGAGTCAAACCTTAGTGCCTAATCCAGAGGTTGCTAATGTCAAAAATGTCAGTGGATCTAGGGCTGTCATGTCCCAGCCACAAGGTTCCAATTCTGAGCTAGAAGAGCTCAAGAGAATGACCATCAAATAGGGCAATGACATCATTCGGTTACAAAAACAAGTTGCCCAAAATCCCATGCCCAATCGAAACCATGACCATAGGAGAACAGGACCATACAATACGCAGCCTAACAATGGGCGCATACCCAATCCGATAGCCAATCAGGCTGATGCGTTAGGGGATTGTGATGAGTCAAAGTCATGTGATGAGGAAATGCATCACTGTTGCCATAGAAAGTCAGATGCTTTGGTGTCTAAAGTTATTCATTATTTAGAAAATGATGAGATGGAGGAAGATATGAATGTGTTAGGAGAGGAAGAGGATGAAGCCTTGGAAGCTCAAGCCACTAGACATTTTGGGAAAGCCAATCACAAGTATTTTACTAGGAGTTCTAAGGATCCCAAAACATCCTCTACTCCCCCAAACAACCCTTTAGTTCCTCCCGATACAAAAGGTGATGTGAATCCACCACCTCCATTTTTGGAAGCACCTAGGACAATGCCAAAAGTGTCAAATCCTGGAACATCCACTTATAACTTGGAAGAAGACATGAAAAGGACCAAGGCCAATATCTCAATGTATGAGGTCTCTCAATTGTTGGGGCAGGATAAAATTGGGAGGAAGAGATTGAATTCCCCGAGTCAAATTCATGAGGTTAAATCTGTAGAACCCCAACTTGCTATGAGGAAAGAGAAACCAGAGGTACCCCCTTTTCTCATAACCTTTAGGATCATAGACAAGAATTTACACAACTATTTGATTGATTATGGTGCCTCGGCCAACATCATGCCTCTTGAGATAAGCCAAAAGCTAGGACTTAAGCCTGTTCATTCGAATAATAAGGTGGTCCAATTGGATAGATCTATGGTGGATGTAGTAGGTGTTGTAAAATATGTCCTAGTTCAAATCAACTCAGAGCCTAGGGTCCAACATTACATGGATATCCTTGTGCTAAATATTACTACCAAGTATGGCATGGTTTTGGGCAGAGATTGGAGCAAAAATCTCAATGGTTATGTGGTGACTGATTCCTCCCATATGTGGTTGCCATGGAGAGGAGTTGCAAACCAAATCTGGGTAGACAAAGAGCCCAAACTTAGGGAAATGATTACAGAGTATAATAAACCCAATGAGATTCAGTTTACTAAAATAGAATTAGGGGTTTACAATTTTGACATAGAAGACATAGCTGAAGGGTCCCAAAACGATAATATTTACCATGGTACATCGGAAGAAAACAAGAGGGTGTGGACCCTAAAGTTTGATGGGTCCAAATCAAAACAAGGTGTGGGAGCTGGGGTAGAGCTCACATGTCCTGGTAGTAAGCCTTTGATTGCTGCCTACAGACTACAGTTCCCGACCACCAATAATGTGGCGGAGTATGAAGCCCTAATTTTTGGACTTCAGTTAGCCCTAAGAGAAAAGGTAAAGTGCCTTAAGGCATCGAGAGACTCAGAGTTAGTAGTCAAATAGGTCAAGGAGAAGTATACCTGTAGAGACAAGAGGTTGAACCTCTATAAAACTAGAGTGAGGGAATTAATTAATGAGTTTGATGCTTTCAATATTTCCCTCATCTCAAGAAAAAATAATAAAATGGCTGATTCGTTAGTCGTAGCGGCCAGCATGCTTTCACCTATTGACCATAAAAAATGTAAAAAATTTCCATAGAGTTAGTGCCTTGCCCCTCCATACCAGACAATGTCATGAATTTACAGGTCTTTGATAGTGATAGACACATTTTTAGTTTTGTTACTAATTCTGGTATATTTGAAAATCAGGTTATAGACGAAGAAGAGAGGAGGCAAGTAGAAGTAGGAACAACCGGAGTATGGAATGAGATGCCAAGTGATAGGGCCTCTCTTGAAAAGTTGTTTGATATTGGATATCAAAAGAAAAAGGAAATAAAAATACCATCCCCCAAGGAATCATGCAATTCAGTCAATTTGGGGAGTGCAGTAGATCCATGTGAAGTGTTCATTGCAAAGGCATGCACACAATGAGAGAAGGAGTCAATAGCTTAGGTTTTAGGAGAGTACATTGATTGCATAGCTTGGAGCTATGAAGAGCTGAAAACATATGACCAGAATGTAATCATGCATACTATTCCTCTGAAGCCTGATTCCAAGCCTTTTAGATAGAGGTAAAGAATGGTTAACCCAATCCTAGAGCCCTTGATAGAGAAGGAAGTGAAGAGGTTACTGGAAGCCAAAATCATCTTCCCTGTTAGGCATTCCACATGGGTGGCTAATCTTGTCCTTGTTAGGAAAAAGAGTGGAGAAATTCGGTTGTGCATAGACTTTAGAAATTTGAACAAAGCTTGCCAAAAAGACAATTACCCATTACCCACCATTGATGAGATACTCCAAAAGGTAAATGGGTCTGAAATGATGTCATTTTTGGATGGATACTTAGGATATAATCAAATTCTCATACATCCAAATGATAGGATGAAGACGGCCTTCACCATGAAGTGGGGAACATTTGCCTACCGGAGGATGCCGTTTGGTTTGTTGAACGTTGGAGCCACTTTCCAAAGAGCCATGGATTTTGCATTCAAGGGGCTCATTGGTAAGTGCATTATTGTCTATGTGGATGATATCCCTATCTTCTCCAAGAAGAGGGAAGATCATGTTAAAGACTTGAGGAAAGTACTCCAAAGGTGCAGGGAACATGGAATTTCCCTAAATCCAAAAAAGTGCATCTTTGGGGTAACAGAGGGTAAGTTGTTAGGGCATGTCATTTCGAAATATGGGATTGCTATAGACCCAGAGTGGATAGCCACTATCCGGGATATTCCTCATCCCAATAGAAAAAATGAGCTTAGGTCCTTTTTCGGTAAGATTAACTTTGTGAGAAAATTCATTTCAGGTTTTTCCGAGATTGCCAAGCCCCTAAATGATATGCTAAAAAAGGATGTTCCGATAAAGTGGACTAGTGAGAAAAGGGATGCCTTCACAAGCATCAAGGATGCTATTTCCAAAGCCCCTATTCTCATTAGTCCAGACTATGCTAAACCATTTTATGTTTACACATTTGCTTCAGATCATTCTTTTGCAAGTGTGTTAACTCAGAAAAGTGAAGACAACATTGAAAATCCTATAGCCTTTCTGAGTTCTCCTTTGAAGGACGTGAAGCTGAGGTATTCTGTCTTAGACAAGCAAATGTATGCCTTGTTTAAAACTGTAAAAAAATTCAGGTATTACATTGTGCATAGTAAAGTTTTTGCTATAGTTCTTGACCTTGCAAGTAAAGTCCATGTTCTTACAGAGTGAGCTAGGTGAAAGAAGGGGGAAATGGCTTTCTACCCTTCAAGAATTTGACTTAGAGATAAAGCCCATGAAGATAGTGCATGGACAAGGTTTGGTCAAGGCCATCGCAGAAATTGACCCTTCAATAACGTGCCAAAACTATGAGGTTAATGATATCACTATAGAGGAATGGTACGTAGATATTGTATATTTTTTGTTGCATGGTAAGTGCCCTTCTCATTTGAATTCCACTCAGTGCAGGGCACTACGTTTAAAATCAGCTAGATTTTTGATTAAATCTGGTGTGTTGTATAGGAAGAATCACGAAGGAATTTTTCTTCATTGCATTACTCAAGAGGAAGCAACCCAAGTACTCAAAGACTTCCATGGTAAGTATGGAACTGGACACGGGTCAACAAATGCGACAGCACACCAGATTCTTAGAGTTGGGTATTACTAGCCCCACTTGTTTAAAGATGCACATACACATGTAAGAACATGTCACATATGCCAAGTGGCAGCCAACAGAGAGCAGAATGCAGCAATGCCATTGCAGTCAGTGGTAGAGACGAGACCATTTGCACAATGGGGATTAGAATTTGTTGGGGTGATAAATCCTAACTCATCTGATTCCCATAAGTTCATCCTCATCGCTACTGATTACTGCACAAGGTGGATAGAGGCTATACCTACTAAGAATGCCACCTCCGAGGTTGTGATTAGATTTCTAGAGGAAAACATAGTCACTCATTTTGGAATGCCTAACTCCATAGTAAGTGACAACGGTTCTGCCTTTTCCTCTTTAGAATTTACAAATTGGGCGTACGACAATAAGGTGAGTCTAAAATTCTCTTCCAATTATTACCCCCAAGGCAATGGTTTGGCAGAATCATCAAATAAAAATTTATTATGCATAATCAAAAAATTACTTGAAAAGAACCCTAGAGATTGGCATAGTAAGTTAAAATTTTCCCTTTGGGAAGATAGGACCAGAAGCAAGGAGTCAATTGGGACATCTCCTTATCACTTAGTCTATGGGCAAGATCCTATTTTTCCCACTAATCTGAAATTGCAAACTTTACATTTTATAAAAGACTATATTGGGACTGATAATAAACTTGAAACCAGATTAACACAATTAATGCATCTTGATGAGAAGAGGGAGGAAGCCATGCTTCATTTCAGCAAACATCAAGACATAATCAAAAGGTGGTTTGATAAACGGTCCAAAATTAAGGCCTTCAAAGTTTCAGATTTAGTTTTGTTGTGGGATAAAAGGCATGAGAAAAGAGGAGAACATGAAAAATTTGATTGCTTGTGGCTGGGACCTTATCTAATATCCGAAGTCCTAGGTGAAAATAGTTTCAGATTAAAAACCTTGGATGGAAAGGATTTGGCCTTACCCATCAATGGCCTTCATTTAAAGCATTATTTTCAGGCCTAAGGGTAGAGTCATTGTATTATATGTACACTAATCAACTTGCTTGATTGTTTGTCTTGTCAGTTTTATTTCCTGTTTATTTTGTTTTCTTTGATTTCAGGAGTTTTTAGTGTGTCAAGGTTGTCCAATTTTGGATTTGATTGTAAGAGTAAGAGGTCAGCCTATGTGTATACGAATGTCAACCAAGACTAAAAGGATGTGAAACATTGGAATCATATGGCAAAAGGGCTTGAAAATGTGAATATTGTTTGCAGCTCATGAAGCATGAAGTCTTTGATTTTTGCATATCATCCACCCATGTCTCAAGGGCACATTCTTATCACATAAACATCATGACCAATCCACCTCCATATGCTAAACCCAAACACTGAAAGTGAAGTCCAATTATCTTGGGATCAAAGGCACAAAGAACACTAAGAAGATCTTAGGTTTGGAAACTGTTGCCGAAGTTGTCGTGGGTCTATCACATTTATGTCCATGTCCAACATCTTGGGTAAAATAATATGAAACCATACTTGGATGGGGATGTGAGGCGAAAAGATAATTCTGGTCTATCCCACCCTACACATAGTCCATGAATAGTGGTTTTTACCACTACAATATTTATGCTCATAAAATAGTGGTTATCACCACTAGCATGATTTACAAATCGGAGTAGTAAGGATAGGGTCAAATTCTCATCATACCTTGGTTGAGAATCTGATTCCCCAAAACTCTAAACTGAATTGTAAGGATCGTACTACTTGTCCCTGAGAAGGATGGGTAGTCATCCCCAAAATTATTTAAAAATATATATATAGAGCAAAGCCAAGCAAAGAAGACTGGACTATGGGGTTAACCTCCATCGGGGCTATAGACGCTTGATTGGTAGTGGAGTACACTCATGCCTGGTGACATGACTCCCGCAAGGTTGAGATTTATGTCCGCCATGAGGATAGATTAGTCTGATGACCTCATCCATAACCGGTTTAATTATTTTGGTCAAAGATGAGAGCAGTAAAGGATAGGGTTATATTCTCATCACACCTTGGTTGAGAATCCGATTCCCCAAAGCTCTAAGGTCCACTTGCACACACTGACCCTTGATGATGACGGCTCATAACCAAGCTCTAGATCTGGTCAATGAATTCATCGCACACACATTTGATCCTAAGATGGTTAGACATTTTTGAGGTGTTTTCCCAAGCCACCATAGAATGTGCTGCCCATGCTATAAAATTTTTACCCTCAAAGCTCTCCATATTCATTGCGATAATTCTAGTCAAGTAAAATTGGTGATGCAATGCAGAAAAGTTACAAACAATAAGGTGTGGAGTACTTCACACACACATAGTTAATATTGCATGATTCTAATATTTTGTTGTTCTTATGAGTCTATTGACATTATTTATGCATTTGCTGATGCTTGTTGCTTCCTAGTTTGGAGTGTGTTTTCAGATTTTCTTTTTGGGTTCTCACCGAAATGCTCAGGAGCATTTCCCAGCAGAGTCGCCATTTTGTTGTGGAGTTTCCACAACCACCCCAAGCTTCTTGGGGACCCACTTGTCATGTTTTGGTATTAAAGGTTTTTGGTTTTCTTTGGCTTGTAAGAATAGTGATGTTTGACCGTTTATGTTAATGATTTTAATTGCTTTAGTTATTTGATATTTAATGATTAATTAATCTAGGCATTAATGCTTAGATTAATTAAAATCCATTTTGATAAATAGAGTTTAATGTTCTTCATACTATCTAAGGTGATGGAATGTGTTTAATAAAGCAAGGCCTGACCAAAACATTACCTAAAACAAGAAGAGGATACAAAAGGTACAAAGAAATTGTGATAGAAAATAATATGCTATTATCTACCTAATATAATTACATTAATTATATTATGTATATAATAGTAATATTATTATGATGTTCTAAAATGTTATTATAATAATATTATTATGATTATTTTATTCTAAAATGTTATTATTATAATAATATTATTATAATATACTTTACAAAGGATGTGATAATAATATGTTTGACCATGTTACGTTTGATTGTAGGAGAAGGCGATGGCGGCTATTCAAAATGATCGAAGGCAAGGGTGGCTATTCCAAAATGTTCGAGGCTATGTAATGCTGGAAAAAGAGGAAGCGGTCCAAAGATAGCGTTAGGGTTTCAGGAGGACAACACATAAGGCACCAGATTTGATAGTGAAATGGTTGAAACCAGAGGCATGTCATCAAACAAGCCAACAAAGAAACATTATTAGGGCAACCCGTAACCCTAATCGATGGAGATAAAGGTCTACCTCGAGAGCATGGAAAGTTTTTCGTTGGTATTGCACAGCGTGAGTGCGAGAGCAAGGAGCTCGATAACCATGGCGAAGGGTTGACAGCGCCATGGCTGCATCGATGGCAGCCCCCTGATGTGGTGTTGACAGCGCCATGGCTACGATCGAACGCAACACCATGGCGACGTTGTTTTGACAGCGCCATGGCTGCATCGATCGTAGCACCACGACGTGGTGTTGACAGTGCCATGGCTACGTCGATGGCATGATGGCCTCACTAGGTTATATGGAAACCAAAGTGCCCAGGATGGGGGACGTCATCCCAATCCTTGGGCACGTTTGGTATGGCTTCGAAGAGATACCATCGGGCCTTGGTTTCGAGCAGCACAACGAAAATCTCGTTGAATGAGATTGGCCTGCCTTATTTTAATGTGAATGTTGTTTGATTATATTCAATGTTTTAAAGGAGGCCTAAAATCGTAGGGGTTATAAGGTATAGTTAAATATTTTTTATTATTCATTTTGATGGGTGCAAAGGGGTGTTCTTGGGTAGAATGCCTATGTGATAAGAGAAAGGGGAGACATAAGGAGTTACGTAAGATTATGTTTTTGGTTTTATTATTGTTTAAAATAATGTTTAGAAGTGTTATTTTATTGTATTAAATCACAAAAAATGATGATGGATTATTTTCTTATATCCATTTATTATTTTAATTGTGAAAGAAGTTGAAGCGAAAGGACTTCTAAGCATTATTTATACCTTGCTATCCTACCTATTTAGGGGGGCTGGAAATGATGTAACATTCCGAAAAGCAATAAGAAAGAGCATTTTTCAGATTTTGAGAGGGTAGCAAACTTTTGTGAGCAAAATCAAAAGGAGGGTTTCTAATCATAAAACTAATGTTTTTAGTGTCTTATCATTTCTGCATTTTAGTGACTTCTAGCCATTGTCTTATGCCATGAAATGGGTTGCAATAGGCGAAGGTCAAGATGATGCAGTTTCTCTATTATTTCCTTTGAGTCTTGCACTTGATTTAATGGTATTGTGCTTATGTTGCAGGTCCATTAATTCAGGTTGTTTTATGATTACCTCATAACTTGGGATTTTGCAGGGAGGAGCTTGCTAAACTAATTCAGAATTTGACTTTTTAGCTAACCAAATCTGCATTGTTTATTCATTCATTTTTGTTAAGTTCATTTTATTTCAAGCATTCAATCATTTCATTCTGGTCCATCCAGAATTTCAGTTTCTTTTATTTCCATTCTAGTCCTTTTCCAAAATTTTTGCTAATTTCCTTTTAGTTTCATTTCTATTCTGGTCCATTTCTAAAATTGTTAAGCTTTCAAGTTATTTCCATTCTGGTCATTTTCCAGAATTTTTGCACCTCCAAAATTCATTAATCTAAGCTTTCAGATAAAACACATGGTTTAGGAGGGATACTAACCTACAATCTCACATTAAGTTAAGATAAGAAGTGAAAGCTAACTTTGCTAACATTGCTAACATGCTAACTTCTACTAATCACTATTAGGGTAGTGGCATCAACATAAGGAAGATAAAATGAACCCACTATCTAAAATTTACTTCATATTAAAGGCACGGGCATTAAAATAAGGTGGAAAATTCCACATTTTATCATTTGAAACCTTTTAAATGAAGATAAAATACTTTGCTAACAGGGATTCAGGGTAGCACCAATTTAAAAAAAAACCTAAAAAGAACTACTTTTATTTTGCATTTGCTTTTAGTTAGATCTTTCAATCATTAAGCATTGTTTAGAACCAACAAAGGCCCCTTGTTTATGGTCACATGCATCATTGAATTATTTCTGGCATTATTGTAATCTTTTAGATATTTTACCAGAACCTTGGAGAAGTTGAATGTTTGTCATTTGGTTTCTTTTCAAGAGAGAGTTTTCTATTCAATACTCTGCATGTGGTGGTATTTTGCAATTGGGAAAAATATACACTCAACAAGACAGAGGTCCATAAACATTGTAATAGGAAAATGATTCCCAAGAGGTTGATTGAGAAAATTTTAGTGAAATATTTTCTCTGTGGAGTAGCCCACATTGGGTGAACCACGTAAATTGTGGTTTCTCTATTGTGTATGGTGTTTTGTGCATTGCTTTGATTATTGTTATTGATATTGATCTATACATTACATAATATTGATTGGGAAAGAAAATTAAAAATTTATCTTATACTGTTCACCCTCCCCTCTCAGTATAATAATTATGTTCTTCAGGCTAGCCATCCGCTGCACAAACCAGAGGAAGTCTTGTAGGTCGTTGGATAACTATATGTTCCCATCATCACATCTGTAGGAATTATGTGAGTATAAATCCCTTCCCCCATTGTAAACCACCTTCTAAAAAAACATTGTAAATCCTATAGAGAAATAAGGGACCATAGGCAAACCATACACTCTAATCATGCATATCATAGATCACCTTTGCCAGCATCCAAGGTAGGTGGCATCCACTGAGATGGCTCACTACCAGGCCTCCCATGACACCACTCAACAAAACTATCAAATGAGATATTCCCTCTATCTCCTCGAGTCTATCAATGATAACCCCACCCTTCATCAAAATGAAGCTAGGGTCTCCTGTCAACCTCCTTAATGCCTAGCCCTGGTTGTCAAACACAACTATGCCAACACCCTCAATGGTAGCCTTAGGATCCTCCAAACGTCCTCTAGTGTGGGAGTCATCTCACTTGTCGACAATTTGAAGCAGGATGACTCTAGATACCACCTCTCTACCAAAGCCATCAAAACCCTCATGTCTACTGGGATCTGTGGCATTTTTGCCACATGTATCAATACCACCACCTCTAAGCATGTTCTCTCAATAATTGAGAGAGCGGCCAAGTCCACTTGAAGAGTGGCATATCTCCACTCTCAGTTCTTTAGTTTAGCCATATATCGATAACAACGAAACAACAAAATTTTAGTTAGATAATTGTATCAAATTAGCAAAATCGTATCAAATTGTTTAAAATCGTATTAATTTGCTCAAAATCATATTAAAAATAGGAGATCGTATCGATTTCGTGATATCGTATCATTCGATATCGTGAAATCATTTTGGTCAAGATCAAAATCAGACTGATTTCATCGATATCATATTGTACGATATCACTAAATCACTACGATTTTACAAAATCCTTATGATCTCGCAATTAGGGTCGAGCGACGGTGGTCATGAGCTAAAAATAAAAAAATAAATCAAATTAAAAATGAAAACTTGAAAAATCTAAGCTAAACAAGTGAGAAATGCTTACCTAGAGTGCTCCATCTCCTGCTTGGACCAGATCTGTGCGATGGGGAACCTCTGCCATAGTTTTCTCCAGAGCTCTAAAATGAAAAATGGTAAAAAGAAAATGAATTAAGTTTAACTCTATTTTTCTTGTTTTTATTCATTTTACCCTAAAAACAACAAATTTCGAGTTTTTACCCAAACGTGGAATTTGGTGTAAAATTTTGAAGGGGTATCATACCTTAAAACAACTTGCATTAAAACTTGAAACCATCAAAAAAATATGTAATAAATTTTTCTTTCTCGTAAAGCATGTTATTCTCTTCTTTAACGCATTTTTTTCAAAAATGTGCTAAAGAGGGGGTAAAATGTAGCACCCTAAAATTGACTCATAATAATTTGCACTAAAGACAAACAACTTGTAAAATTTGATTTTAAGCTGATTGCCTCGATTTTTATGCCCTCCTAGCAAGATCAAAGTTAATCTGATGAGATCGTACGATACGATACCTAATCGTACAATACGATCCCCTATCGTACGTACAATCCCCTATCGTAAGATACGATCCCTAATCGTACGTATGATCTTGCTCAAAAATAGAAACTACTCAGATTAGCTAAACGACAAATTGGCTATAATGTGTTTTTTCTTTACCTGTGCAACCGTACAACAGTTACGGGATCATATCCTTCGATTAGTACTAGCTTGGAGGAGGTTGCAACCTACTTTGTCTTCTAGCCCAATTTCATCAGCTTGCTTAGCCTTTTAATCAAGCACCTCCTGTCTTGAATATCTCCTAACTTGTTGATATAATTTTTGCATTCAAATCTATGTAATTTTTGCATTCGAATCTATGTAATTTTTGCATTACACATAGATATTTTTGTATTTTGTGCAGGATCGAAGGATACAATCTTGCGATCGTAATACAATATTGCTTTGTTTGTTGTACGATCTTGCACTTTCCATATGATATTGTCTATGGATCACTTGGGGGCAACCCCAAGTGCTGGTTTGTATTTCTTAAGATCTCATTTTGCATATTTATCATCCTGTCTATCATTTTTATTTCATACCACATTAGATTTAATCATCTACATTCTTGGAGTTCACCAATTTGCATCTAATTGCACATTTCATATGGTTTAAAGCATTCAGATGTTGATTTCTTTCATTACGTCATTCAATAGCCAACATTGAATCTAGTTTATGCTTAAAAAGACCAATAACACTTTCTATTTTCTGTATTTTGCACTCTATTTATAAAATTGTAGGTTTTTGTCAAAATTGGATCATCTTATCCTGATCGGATGATACGATCTTGATCAGAATCATACAATTTTGTCCTGCTACATACGATCTTGTCTACATTCAAAAATTATAATCTTCTTCAAACTTTTGGATACAGGTCAGAGTTTCTAATTACTTTTTAAGCATTGCATTATCTATTAAAGCTTTGTTTTCTGTTGTTTGCTATTTTCATACAAATAAAAATTGCATATATATTAGCATAATTGCATATTGGCAAAACACTAGGTGATTATGAGATTTGCTAAAAGGAACACATCAAAACAAACTCCAAAACCTAGGCATGGAAACTACCATAAAATGTTTCCTGGTGAACCCTAAACAATTCGTCAAAAAATCACCAAAGAAGGCACGATCTTAAGTGTCTCTCTTCGAGGTGTAGACCTTTCATTCCCACACTCCCCTTCGAGGTATGGATCCATTAGCCTGGAGGAAAGGAGTGTGCGAATTTTAGACCTACAGGTGGCATTTTGCGTGTAATCCAACCTTGGGAGTCAGGTTCTAGAGAAATTCCTTAAATCTATGAAAGGTAATATTGTATGTATATTTTTGCATAATTGAATGAATTATTGAAGGAGGTTGCCCCCTTGAAGAGGCTTGCGATTCAGTTCTATTGTGAGATTGTTCTTTTTCTGCTATTTACTTCCATATGGTGCATTTTATTTCTAAGTGTGTTGTGAGCATGTATGCTTATTTTCAAGTATTTGTGTGAGTGTTATTTTTTATATTAGGTTCCTAACAAGTGGTATCAAAATGCTTTCCAAGGCTGTGTTCTACTGTGACTATGAAAAATTCTGCCAATTCGACTGTTAGGTATAATATTTTCGAGTTTAGTTTTTTTGTTTGCAAGTTTTCCTTATTAAAAAAAATTACATATCCAGAAAAAGGCCAAAAAAAAATTATAGTATTTTTTACAGTAGTTGAGTAGGTTAGAAACCCTATGCCAGGGGTTTTAAAATATCACGAAGGAGCTATTATTATTGGCTAAGCTAGATAGCCCATAAAGCATCTAGTGAAGTGAGGGGCGATTAGGCTCCAATACCCATGCCTAAGACAACACTTGCACATGGAATTAAGCTCCCACGCATCTTCGGGTGTATCGTGAGACCATCTAGGATTTAACAAAATTTTATTCCTAGGAATATTTTTCGGCCTTATATTGTCCATAGTACACGGGACACAACATCCTAGAAGACTACCCTCACGTACTATCACAGATGCAAATAGTGTGCTCGAGGGTATGTGTGGAATCCTCCTTGAGTAGTGGCCTAAAATATTGGTCTGAGCACTATTGTTTGTCACTACGATATAACAGAGGATCTATGGATATTACATACACCCTTGACTAGAGTACCCTAGTTCTATTTAAACTTGCAAACAAGGTTTGTTCTTCAAGTCTTTTGTTTTGCTTAACCTGCAACCAAAATCCCAAACCTATTACTGTATCCTACACAGAAGTTGAGCATATGAAGAAGACATCCCTATTCTAGAATTCTTGCATGCACAATAGGCAATACAAACTCCCAAAATAATAATAGGAAGATAGGAATCATTAGAGTCTAAAACAAGGGGTTAGAGTTAGCTACAATAAAAATAATTATGTTAGTAACAATGAATATAGGATGGTCAAGATAACAATGTCATAACATTCACCTACACAATCAAAACAATTACCTGTGCTAGTCAGAATAGTCAGAGAATATTAGTGACAGTAAGAATCAAATAGGGAACATAACAATGTTAGGAATTAGTCAGTGATAAGATAGTCAAAAAAGGGAATAGAACGGTATCAGTAATCGAAACATACAAGACAAAGACAGTTGATAGAGTTATGGGAACCAATCTTCAGAAGTAATTTCGACCTCACCAGTTAAAAAAAACATTGAATTTTTACTAAAATAGGGATATCTCTTCACACAGAGCTCAGATTGACTCAAAAATTTAGTAGATAATTCTAAATTCTATTCCAGATAAAATTGTCTTTGACATCCCCTAGTCAAATTTTGCACAAAATTTCCAAAATTGACAATTTTTTATTTTTCTTGCTAAGGCCATAAATTTTGAATGATCAATCAAATTGATCCAAAATTTTGGGATTAAAAGCTACTTGTTATTTTGCACCAAATATCCTTAAGGACTGACTTGTGAAATTTTAAGTCCAAGCGAAAGAAATTACCTTGACATTGACTTGAAACCAACTAGAAGATCACAAAAAGTCAAAGAAGTCAGTATATCTCCTCATTGAGCGCTTAGATTAAGTAACCACTAAAGTGGACCATATCCTAAAATCAGTGTTGCAACCTATTCCCCAAATTAATGTTTGGATCCTTACTAAAAATAGTAACTCCTAAAATCTACCTATATATTTTTAGTAAGTTCCACAAAAAACATTCAAACCTTCACTTATGGCTGAGGAAACTTGCCAACAACTAGCAAACAGGGAACTTCAAATCAAAATGGACAATATGGGTGTTGGAAATATGTTGAATATTTTCCATGTTATTCTAGTGGGGTTAACACTAAAAGGTATTGGATGTTATGTACAAATTTTTAGGATTTTAAGTTATATTTAGACCCATATGGGCTTTGAGGGTTACCATATTTGAACCCTTGCTTTTTTCACCTATGATATTGTAAAATCCGTGCATGTGCCTTTGTTATATATATTGCACTTGCATTAGGGTTTGGATAGAGATAGAAGGAGAATATTATTGTATTGGAGATGGTCAAGTTAATACAATAATAAGATAATATTGTGCTAGTTTTTCTCGGTTGAGGGTTTCCAAGATAAATATTGTGTAATGTGTGAATCTGCTATCTTCTTCCTTTGATTATGCAATTACTGCTTTTCTAGTTTTAGTTTATTGGTGCTCTTTATTTCTCTTTAATGGACACCCAAATATGGGGGAAGCTTAACAAAAGTCTACAGGAAATGCAGTCACAAATCCAATCTTTCCACGAATCTATAGTTGATCTCATCAATGCACAAAAAGTAATGAAGGTTCAATTGGAAAGTAGAGCCTCTACTAATTATGCAGATCCACATGACTAAGAAAACATTGGTATAAGCTACTACCAACAAGCTATACCCAACTATAATAGGATGAGGTTACCCAAATTAGACTTTCCAAAGTTTTATGAAAAAGATATCGACGGGTGGATTTGTAAGGAAGAACAATATTACACTCTTCATAATATTGATATTTTCCTATGGTTGACCATTGCTTCTTTTAATTTTGAATCAGATGCACTCCATTGGTGGCTTAGAAAAGTTGAACCTGAAATTTCATGGTCTGAATTTGGTCAACGCCTACTCACTCGCTTTGGTCCTAGCGAGTTTGAATATTTTACAAGAACCTTTTTAAACTCAAACAAACTTCAACTGTTCGAGATTACCAAACTTAGTTTGAAAAACTTGCCAATTGAACAATAGGACTAAGTGTTGATTCATTCTAGATTTGTTTTGTGGATGAATTGAAGGATGACATTAGGATCGAGATTAAATTTTTGCAACCTCAATCGCTACCACAAGCCATACAATTGGCCAAATTGGTAGAGGAAAAATTCAAGGATCTTGGTCGAACTTCTAAATTTTCTCCATCTAAGTCAACTTTTTGAATAAGCCAATGTCAAGTTCAACTAATAAATCTCCACTTATAAAAAATTGAGTCATGAGGAGATGGAGCATAGGAAGGCACAAGGATTATGTTACAATTGTGATGAAAAATATACTCTAGGGCATAAGTGTGTGGAACAAAAATTGTACTTGCTAGATAAGGATGAAGTTCCCTCTATAGAATCTTCTGAGGATGAGAATGATCCTTCAGAGATAGAAACCATAGATCCACCAATTGATCAGGAGGAATACCAACCATAAATTTTTGTACATGCTTTAGCAGGAATAATCACACCCAAAACCATGAAGGTGATTGGCCATTTCAATGGTAAACGGGTCATCATTTTGATTGACTCTCGTAGCACACATAATTTTATTGATCCATATATTGCCAAATAAGGAAACTGTTACATTACCACATGCAGTTCCTTTGAGGTTATGATTGCTAATGGTGGCACTGATGAGGCCTGAAAATGCTTCATTTTACACTATGGTTAACATATAAAAACTACCATATTATTAAATATACAAAGTTAAATTTCCAAATAGTTGATTAGAATATATTAATTGTTAATTGTTTATATGATTTTATGTTAGAAATATTATACCCATCTTTTGACTATTTTAGGCATTTTACTTGTAAAATGTCAAAAATGAGTATCATGTCAATTATGATGTCATACTATAGTAAAATTACATTCTAATGGAATTTATATATTCATCTCATTGATAACTACAACTTTTATTTTTGAAGCAAGTCAATCCGAGTTGTAGATAAAAAGTTATGAAGGTTACATCATTTTGGAGCTCATGCCTTAGTTTTTTTCTGAGTTGTTAACAGGTGCAAATCTGTGTTAAGAGGCATCTTGGCAGATCTACTGGGAATGATCCAAAGCAAGTTAAGGAACAAAATTCATACCAATTATATCTCATAATGTATAGAACACATGAACCAAATTTGAAGGCATATTGACAAATAATCTGAAAGTTATGGGGACCACAAAATGACAGTTTCACACTTTTTAACTGCTAAAATTTTTGGTAAAAATCTGTGTTAGATGCCAACTTGACAACAATGCTGGGAGTAATTATTAAGGAGTTAAGAGCTAAAAATTGAACCAGATGTAATTCATACAGCCAAGAACATTGGATAAATTTTGGTGTACATTGGAGTTACGAGGAAAAAGTTATAAGAACCCCAAAAGGGTAGTTGTGCATGTTTTTACTGCTATAAAAAAATAGGTGACAGTCCATACAAATTTCAACCACCTATCACTATGAAGGAAGGCATGGATTTTATCAATTAAATATGTATAAAACACTTGAAAATAGATGAGTGAGTGATGGCAAGCCGGGATTCACACCACAAATTCACAGTAGAATCACAGTAATTTTCATTAACTTTCTTAATACAGTCATACAATAATTTTCCAGGCTCACAGTCTCTCTTCCCCAATCCCGACTTCACCATCCCTTTACAAGAAATTTTCCGAGTTTTTAACGAGGCCTCGATCCTCCAGGCAATCAATGCCTCCACCAAAAAAATAATTTCAAATTCAAAATTCCCTCTTCCTGGATTTTCGAAATTTCAGTCTTAATCGGCCATCTGCCCGATCTACCAAGGTACCGGCATTAATGGTCTTCCTGCACTGGCCGCGTCGTTCTGACCGTCCTTGCACTGTCGGCTCCTCCATTAAACTACCAACTGTAAAATGTTACAAAGCCAAAAATGTCGAGAAGAAAAGCGCGGTCGACTCCTCCCTTAACAGTTAAAGTGACCCATAAATTAGCTTGTACACACGTGGCCGGTTGCGTGTTCATCCATCCAAGCTTCTCCCCCTGTTGCCACAAATTTGATCCACGTGCCCTTCACGACCGCCACGTGTCCAGCTTGGCTTTGCCCGGTCGTTCGTCATTTACCCTTGGTCTTGTTTGCCTTCTATTTTCCTTAAGTCTTGCGGTCCCTCAGCCACGTGTCGCCCCTTTACTGGCCGCGATATCGCGACAGGTCACGAAATCGTGACCTGTTGTGATATCACGACCGAACTCCAACTTCACTGCTTCATTTGATAGATCGTCGCGATATCGCGACGTCGCGATATCGCGACGTTTGAAGACTCTCTCCTCTGCTTCAAGTTATCGTCGCGATATCGCGACGTCGCGATATCGCGACGAAACTTACCAAAGTTGCGTTGCCACGTTTGGGGTCACGATTTCGTGACCCCTCCCTCCTTTGCCTTACAAAACTTTCCAAACCAAACTTGCTCTACAAACCTTCCCCAATACTGAGAAATAAGAGGTCAAAGAGTAAAGAACTTAGAAAAGAAACTGAAACAATTTGAAGATGCAAGATTGCCCTACTGTCCCCAGATGCTCCTGCATCAGACACCCGGGGTAAATTAGAAGTGATCCTCACTTCTGTTTTGTTGGGGGAGGACCCAAGCAGTCAACCTCCGTCTTCGACAGCCAAGTTGCATCTTCAACAGGCCTGCCCTTCCATTTGATTAAATACTCAGTATACTGTCTGTTTCTGGTGCTCCTTCCTTCACGGGTATCTAATACTTCCTCGGCCTCATCTGTGCTTGAAGTAGATGCTGGAAGTTGCCATGGTTCTGGACTTCGCATTTCTGTACCTTCTCCCTCATGATATTCCACTAAATCTGAGATATTAAAAATTGGTGAAATATCAAGCCAACTTGGCAATTCCACTTCATACGCATTTCCTGACTCCCGCTTTCCCAATATTCTGCATGGTCCAAACCTTTTCATTTTCAATTTATTATAAGTCTTGGCAGGAAATCTCTCCTTCCTGAGATGCACCATAACCTCATCTCCAACCTTGAACTCCTTGAACCGCCGCTTCTGGTCTGCCCTTGTCTTATATTGACTGTTCATTTTTGTAATTTGTCTTCTTACTTCCTCATGCAGACTTTTCATATGTTCTGCAAATTCTTCTGCCTCGGCACTACACTTTTCTCTTCTGTCCAACGTTCTTAGTTCGGACACATTCCTCGGGCTGTTTCCATATACTATCTGGAACGGAGATCTATTTGTACTTTTATTAACTGAACTGTTATATGCAAACTCTGCCTGTGGTAAGACCAAATCCCATCCCTTGGGTTGATCCACTATCAAGCATCTCAGTAAATTGCCCAGGCTTCTATTGACCACCTCCGTTTGCCCATCTGTCTGTGGATGGTATGCTGAACTGAATTTTAGGTCTGTCTTCAATTTCTTCCACAGAGTCCTCCAGAAATACCCAACAAACTTGGTATCTCTATCTGAAACTATACTTCTTGGTAGACCGTGAAGTCGTACCACTTCCTTGAAGAACAACCCAGCAATGTGAACTGCATCACTTGTCTTTTGGCAGGGAATGAAATGTGCCATTTTGGAGAACCGATCAACCACCACAAATACTGAGTCATTTCCCCTCTGTGTTCTCGGCAATCCAAGGATAAAATCCATGCTTATGTCCTCCCATGGTCTCTCAGGCACAGGTAATGGCTGGTACAACCCTGTATTTTGTTTTACACCCTTTGCCATCTGGCATATTCTGCAACCTTGCACAAACTTCCGCACATCTTGCTGAAGTTGTGGCCAATAGTAATTTTCCTCAACCAAGGCAATGGTCTTATCCCGACCAAAGTGCCCAACCAATCCTCCGCTGTGCTTTTCTTTGATTAAATTCTCCCGCATGGAACTTTTGGGAATGCACAACTTACTACCCTTGAACAACATTCCGTCTTGGATTAAGAAATCCAACCATTTTGTTCTGTCCATAGTAATAGGTATCAAGCAAGCCTTCCAGGCTTCTGCAAAATCCGGATCTGCAGGGTACAGACCCTTCAGTTCTTCAAATCCCACTACTTCTACTGTCAATCTAGTCAGCAGAGTTTGCCTTCTGCTTAAGGCATCTGCAACTCTGTTTGACTTCCCACTTCTATGTTTCAGCACAAAGGTATAACTTTGGAGGAACTCCACCCATTTCATGTGCCTTTGGTTCAGTTTTGTCTGACTGTTAATGTATTGCAAAGCTTGATGGTCAGTAAACAGTACAAACTCCTTTGGTAATAAATAATGTCTCCACTTCTTCAGGGCCTGAACTATAGCATAAAATTCTTGATCATAGACTGAATACTTTCTCCGGGCATCATTTAACTTCTCACTGAAATAAGCAATTGGCTTGCCTCCTTGACTCAGTACAGCCCCTATTGCACTGCCACTGGCATCACAGTCCACCTGAAATACCTTGTTGAAGTCTGGAAGTGCCAAAACAGGCTGCTCTGTAACTTTTCTCTTTAATGTATCAAAGCTCCTTTCAGCCCCTGATGTCCATTTGAACTCCTTTTTATCTCCCCTCATTGTCTCTGTGAGAGGTGCACAAATACTGCTGAAGTTCTTTATGAACTTCCTATAAAAATGGCCAAACCATGGAATGACCTCACTTCCGTTGTGCTCTTTGGAGTAGGCCATTCAATGATGGCTCTCACCTTTTCGGGGTCCATCTTCGGACCTTCTGCTTGAGATTACAAACCCCAAGTATACCAATTCCTTCTTGACAAAATTACACTTTTTCAAATTTATTAATAACTGTTCTTCTCACAGCTTTTCAAAGACCCTCCTGATATGCATCAGGTGTTCCTCCAGGGTCCTGCTGAATATCAATATATCATCTAAATAAACAATAACAAACTTTCCCAGAAATTCTTTCAGTACTTCATTCATCAGCCGCATGAAGGTACTTGGTGCATTGGACAGTCCAAAGGGCATGACCAACCACTCAAACAAGCCTTCTCTTGTCTTGAAGGCTGTCTTCCATTCATCTCCCTCTCGGATACGGATCTGATGATAGCCACTTTTCAGGTCAATCTTTGTGAAGTACTCAGCTCCACTTAAACAGTCCATGATATCATCCATTCTTGGTAACGGGAATCTATACTTAATAGTAATTTTGTTGATGGCCCGTGAATCTGTACACATCCTCCATTCCCCATCCTTCTTTGGCGCCAGCATTGCAGGTACTTGCGCATGGACTCAAACTTTCCCGAATCAATCCCTTTTCTAATAATTCTTGGACCTGTCTATTTAATTCCTCAGTCTCTACAGGTGTCATCCTGTGTGCAGCTTTATTTGGCAGGCTTGATCCTGGTATTAAATCTATATGATGGCTAATTTTTCTCACAGGGGGTAAGCCCTCAGGTACATTGTCTGACACAATGTCTGGAAATTCCTCCAGCAGATTTAGAACTTCTGCTGGGGTATCCTGGCATTCCTTCCCCCTAACTCTAGGGATTATTGCATAACATAAATGTTCATGCTTTAACCCGTTTAGAAACTCTCTTCCCTCAACTAAACAGACTCTGGAAATATTACATACCTTTTCATCTGCATCCTTCAAGGGCTTTAGTTTATGGCGTACACCATTCTTTGTCAATGAGTAGGTGTTGGCACGGCCATCATGTACCGCACTCCGGTCAAACTGCCAGGGTCTCCCCAGCAACATGTGGCAAGCATCCATGGGCAAGATGTCACACAGGACCTCATCACAATAATTTCCAATGTTAAATTTAACAGAACACTGCTCGTTGACCAAAGCTCTGTGGTCCTTTTGTAACCATGCGACCCGGTATGGGTGTGGGTGCTTCTTCCTTTCTAACTGTAACTTTGTAACCATTTCCTCAGAAACCAGGTTATCCGTGCTACCATTATCAATAATGATATTGCAAACCTTGCCCGCACATTTACATCTAGTGCGGAATAAACTTTTCCTCTGGTCGGTGTCCTTCTCCTCATTCAACAGGACTCTTCTTACAATCATTGTTTCTCCTCTCTCCGCTTCTTCGGAATGCTCAGATTCAGCATCCTCCTCTGCCACAGCAGCTCTGGCTGGGCCCTCAGGCCTCTTGTTTGTTCTTTCTCGGTGTTGTGGACATTCAAATGCCCGGTGTCCTTCTTCACCACAGTGGAAACATGTTCCACGAAATACTCCTCTTCCAAATCCTCGTCCAGATCCACCCCGTCCTCTTGGGTAGCTGTTCTGATCTCGGGGCTGATAAACATCTTCTTCTCTTTGTTCCTGGTTACTACTGGCTTCACCAGTCTTCTTCGGATCTTTGTACCTTTCTCCACTGGTCCTCCCACCAGTCCTTCCACCTCGGCCTCTTCCTCTTTGCTTGCCTTCAAACCGCCTGTTCAGCTTTTCTTCTACCTTCAAGGCAAATTGGTAAGCATCCTCAATGGTGTTTACTCGAACCAGGCTCAGTTCTTCCTGGATACCAAGCCTCAACCCATTAATGTAACGGGCTACCTTCTCTTTGTTTGCCTCTAAATGCCCTGTTCTAATAGAAATTTTGTAAAACTCTTCAGTGTACTCTTGGACAGTTTTGTTTGTCTGTCTCAAGCTCTGCATTTTTCTTAGCAGATCTAACTCGTAATCTGTCGGGATGAACTGTCTTTTCAGCTTCTCCACCATTCTATCCCATCTCGTTATTCTCTCCTTCCCTTTTCTGTTCCTCTCCAACTGTATTCCTCTCCACCAAATGCTGGCATGACCCTTCAACTTAGTCTTAGCAAATCTGACCCGGTTAGGGTCTTCAACTTCCTCGTACTCGAAATATTCCTCTAAATCATTTATCCAGTCAATCACTTCTTCTGGATTTAGGTTTCCCGAGTATGTAGAAACCTCCATTTTAGGCTGCTTTCCAATCTGAGAGATGGCCTTATACAACCGGGCTTGAGCTGGATCCACAGCTTCTTCTTCTTCCTCAGACTGTTCTTCCTCTTCAACTTCGTCTTCACTTTCCTCATCCCCTCCGGGTTCGCGCCTTCTGCGTAACTCTGCTTGCAGGGCTTGAACCTGCCTTTGCAAGGCTCGAAAGTCTTCGGCCGGCACCACATCTCCTCCTTCGCCTCGGTTCCTTCGTGGAGGCATTCTATCTCTCTCTTTTTTTTTTTTTTTGAAAATCTTTCCACAGATCCTGGTGTAACTGCCTCCTTCTCCGGCGATCTGTTACACTCTCAGGAGCTCCCGCTCTGATACCACTTGATGGCAAGCCGGGATTCACACCACAAATTCACAGTAGAATCACAGTAATTTTCATTAACTTTCTTAATACAGTCATACAATAATTTTCCAGGCTCACAGTCTCTCTTCCCCAATCCCGACTTCACCATCCCTTTACAAGAAATTTTTCGAGTTTTTAACGAGGCCTCGATCCTCCAGGCAATCAATGCCTCCACCAAAAAAATAATTTCAAATTCAAAATTCCCTCTTCCTGGATTTTCGAAATTTCAGTCTTAATCGGCCATCTGCCCGATCTACCAAGGTACCGGCATTAATGGTCTTCCTGCACTGGCCGCGTCGTTCTGACCGTCCTTGCACTGTCGGCTCCTCCATTAAACTACCAACTGTAAAATGTTACAAAGCCAAAAATGTCGAGAAGAAAAGCGCGGTCGACTCCTCCCTTAACAGTTAAAGTGACCCATAAATTAGCTTGTACACACGTGGCCGGCTGCGTGTTCATCCATCCAAGCTTCTCCCCCTGTTGCCACAAATTTGATCCACGTGCCCTTCACGACCGCCACGTGTCCAGCTTGGCTTTGCCCGGTCGTTCGTCATTTACCCTTGGTCTTGTTTGCCTTCTATTTTCCTTAAGTCTTGCGGTCCCTTAGCCACGTGTCACCCCTTTACTGGCCGCGATATCGCGACGAGGTCACGAAATCGCGACGTTGTGATATCGCGACCAACTCAAACTCTATTCTTTTCATTACCGTCTCGATATCGCGACGTCGCGATATCACGACGTTTGAAGACTTCTTGCCTCCTCCTTTCATTACCGTCGCGATATCGCGACGTCGCGATATCGCGACGTTAAAACTTCTCCAAAGCCTCATGTTATTGGGGTCACGATATCGCGACATGTCACGAAATCGCGAATGTCGCGAAATCGTGACATGTCACGATTTCGCGACCCCTCCCTCCTTTGCCTTACAAAACTTTCCAAACCAAACTTGCTCTACAAACCTTCCCCAATACTGAGAAATAAGAGGTCAAAGAGTAAAGAACTTAGAAAAGAAACTGAAACAATTTGAAGATGCAAGATTGCCCTCTGTCCCCGGATGCTCCTGCATCAGTGAGGTTAGGAGTGACTCTTTCTCCACTTGCCAACACTTCCATGTGATCCAAATAGGAGAAACCAATCAAAATATTGAATTTTAGGAAATTTGGAAACAGTCATACAAATTCTAGCTAGCTGTCAATAAATAGCATGTCTTGGAATTTTTCTATTCTAGCATGTAAAATCTATAGAATTTGTCTTCTAGGAATGAAGGAAGACTGTTTAGTCGATCAAAACCACTTTCTTACACATCTGATGCATGGATAATTGTAAAACTATTACACTGCTTGATATTCCGAAGTAGCTCTAGAATGAGTAGACCAGGACCAGTTTTGGTCAAAACTATAAAAAGAATGGTCAGAAAGGTGGAAAATTATGAAATGAAGATGGATCTAGCTATATGAGGAGTTTTCTCACCCCTTCCAATGCATTTCTCCCAATGGATGACACACAACAAGAAAAATAGATATGCTACAACATAATAGTTTGTTGTATTTTAAGAAGACTTCTTCAGAACAGTTGCTAAATCCCTGAAATGCAGTAACAGAATGGATTTGAATATGTAATATAATGTTATAAATAATAGGCTCCCATGTTGGTTGAGCCAGGTAGAGAGGTAGAGAAGTAGAGAATAAGGATAGGACTTGTGGTAGGAAAGTAGATCTGTGGCAAATTGCAATTTTTAGCAGGTTTTCCTGTAAATATTTTAATGTTGCTTGAGACTAAATAAAGTGCAGGATTTCTCATTCATAATTTGTCCCATTAAATGTCTGAGTGTTTAAGTAGTTAAGAGAGAGTTTTTATGCCTTCTTCTAATATAGGGGAGCAAGGGCGACTTCTAGGTTTAGAAGAAGGCTTATTGGTGACAGGTTTTTTTGCAAATTTTGCTACAGCAGATTAAGTAGAGACTTGTCATATTTTATTTTATGTTCGTAACTGTGTTTTAGTAAATGTAAGTCATATTTTTAGTAGTAGATGTGTGTGTATGGCAGTTGACCACCTATCATAAGTTTTTTTCCTGTTTTCATCAGTTATTTCCAACATTTTGATATTCTCCATTGTGTGATTAATTAGTTGAGTGTGCATTTCAATTCTGCAATTCTTTTTATTTTTGTTATTTCCATTCTGCTAGTGCCATTAGAATTAAATTTTTGCAAAGTTGTTATTTCTGTCATTTTCATTTTGCAAAGCGTAAATAGGTTTTATTCTTGTTATTTTAGATTTTGCAAGGGTAATTAGTTTTAGTTTTTTGCAACCTTTCCATTTTTGCACTTCTTCTTTAGCAAATGTAATTAAGATTCTAATTCAGTTCATAAGACTAGTGGTGACACCAAAAACCCCCAAAAATGACTTGTCTCATCAATAAAGCCTATTTTTCTGAATGAGCTGATTTTCAAGCTGCCTATATCTCCTTTCATATATAGCCTTGTAAACCGCCCTGGATTGACAATTATAATGATTAAATGGTGTGATTGACGACACTCATCATTTTTGGCATCGTTGTCGGGGACCACGATGTTGTTAGAAGGTAAAAGCAACCCAATAATTATTAATTGTGCTAAGTTGTGAAATTTAGAGTGAAATCTGGATAAATAATTGTTATAAGTAATAATTTTTGGTAAATTGCATTTCAGCCCATTTAGAAAATAAGCAAGAAACCATAGGAATAATTTTTTTTACAAGAGGTTGAAATTATGTCAAAATTGTCTAAATTTTTTATTTTTAAAAATGTTGGAATTTTCAAAGAATCACAATCATCGACTTCAAGAACTGCAGGATCCTTTGAGAAATTATTACAAAAAAGAAAAATTGGTAGTTCAACATCACTTTCTCTTGACAAATCCATACACTCAGGAAAATTTGACAAGATTTATAATTGTTTTTGAGAACCTATAATGGAAGTGTCACAAGAATCTAGGGAGAGCTAGTAATGTGTTCTATCCTAGTACAACTAGTGCACCTGCCAAAACTTTTTAGAATTCCATTCAATTAGATATTAATCAATATGCTTCCATGAAGGCCATTTCACCTTCAGTGTTACCAAATTTCAATGGAAATACATCTGAAGATCCTGATATGTTTTTGTTTGAGTTTAAAATTGTATGTCAATCTCATGATTAGACTAATGATAATCAGAAGCTCAAACTGTTTCCTTCCACTCTTAAAGATTCAGCTATACGATGGTTTATCACCTTAGCACCTAATTCAATTAGAACGTGGGATGATATGGAAAACGTATTCTTGGAGAGATACCAAGAATATTGCCAAGTCAAGAATAAAAATGATGAATTTCTTACAATGAAACAAGAGGAAAATTAAATCTTAGAAGACTATCTAGACAAATTTTCTTTTGTTCATAAGAGATGTGGAAGTGTTGAACCTAAAATTTGCAAAGTCATATTCTTAAGAAGACTGCAAGAGAAATTTAGGGATGCATTGAATATCTTAGGGAAAGGAGATGCAAATGAATTTCAGGAAAGCATTAAACTTTGTAAAAATTATTCTCATTCAAGGCATAAAAAAACAAAACTGGCAGTAACACAAATGATTTGAAAGAATTCATGGAAGAGGCTGATATTTTAGTACATCTTGATAAAGTAGTAATGAAAAGAATGAACCTGTTGAACCTTCAATCATCTATTGTTCAAAATGTAATGAGAAGCAACACTCTCTTCATGATTATCCTTTAAAAAAACATTTATACCTGCTACTTTTAGCATTTTTTTGAAAGGACACCCCACAAATTAATGTAGTTTATTACCAAAACTCAAAAGTGTCTTTGAAAAATAGTCTCAACATATGAAAGAATACAACTTTGTAGGACAAAGACAAGGAGATAATTTTCTTAAGTTTCCATATCAGAATGCTTCTCAATTTCCTACACATTGGGGAAATAATCCTTGGTATATGTCATGGTCTACTATAGGTCCACTTCAAAAATATTGGAATAAACCACCATTGGCATATTCCCAAGAATTGTCTCAACATGGTTGGATGTAACAATAATGGAATCAACAACATCCACCATGGTTACAACCAAAACTGTATGGATATCAATGGGTACAACAACAAAAACTGCACAAAGGGCACCAACATTATCAAAAATAGAAATAAAATTTGTTACCCACTCATACGCATAGTTTCTCTCATGGACAACAACAACAAAATGAAAAACAACCTCTGTTTTCAGTTCAACTTGTGGCCAATCCCAACAATGTTAAACAGGTAACTCATGTATCTATGGCTGAATCAGAAATAAATGCTTGTGACTGTGATAAAACTCAGTTGTGTTGAAAACCACTTCTTGAACATATTCCACTTACCAGTGTAGAAATAGGAGTTAAAAGGAATGACCATGAAAACAAATCTACACTGAAACAAGAAGAAGAAAAAGAAAAATATGACTCATCAAAGAAAGTACCATGTCTTTAACAGTTTGAAATATCAAAATTAACATCTTCACAATCAGATTGGATAAAGGAATTAACACATTTAATTGTTAAAATTCCTTTACTTCAAGCTATTAAAGATGTACCAATCATTAATAAGATTTTTCAAGAAATGTGTTTTAAGAAATCAAGAAAAAAGAAGAAAGTATATCCTGAAACCATACAAATAGGTGAAAAATCAGTAGATTTGCTTGCAGGAAAACTTACTCAACCCAAGTATGATTGTCTAGGAAATTCATTGTTTCTTGAATCACACAAGGAAAATGAAAAAAACATTTCAAATTTGGCCTCCATTATTGTAAAGGATAATTTTGAAGAGTTGGATTCATCCAATAAATCTATTTTTAATGTTCATATTTCATATTTTAAAGATGAACCAACTACTGTTCAACAAATATTATGGAATGATGAAAAGTAGAATTTTGAAAATTTGTCACCCATTCCAATACAAAATAGTTTTCTTCATTTACCACATGGATGTTATCATGATGCTTTACTAACACTTTATGCATCTTTAGCAATTGGTATTGAGTTGTTGCAGGTACAAAAAAAATAGATTTTGCAGTTGAATGCATTTGATGAACTTTGGTTGGAAGCACTTCACCAAATAGAGTTCACTCAACAAAACTGGAAAATATGGCATGATGATCACATTAAAAGCAGCAAGGATGAATCAAAGGAGTTTGAGAATGAAGTTGTTCAACTTTCTTCGATTGATGATTTAAGGAGGACATTAGTGGTGAATGGACATATTTTACAGGTGTACCATCTACCACTAACAAAGGTGGAGTTTTCTCAATATTTCACATAGTTACATTTGCATAAGGTAGAAGAGGTTTCCTCTTCTGACAAAGATTCCAAATGATCATATCTTTGAATCTTGAAAAAAAAAATGAAAAAAAAGAGGGAGAAAAGAAGAAAAAAATGAAAGAAAAAAAGAGGAAAAACAAAAGAAAAGAGAAAAATTGCAACAGAAGGCATGCCCCACAAAATGAAGATACATGAGGATATGCATCAATTTTAGCAAAGAGAAGAACTAATGAGGTCAATACTTCATTTCCAAAAATATAGAGACAATGATGACACAAGAAGATTATTACTACTTGTATGGAAGGAAGGTTGCATCATTATTGCAAGATTTTACCTGAAAAAGATGTTTTCATATAGAAAAATTGACATGTTTTTGCAGAATAAGGATTGTTCTTATCAAGAATGAGAGAAATTCTCTCATATTGTAGCCTCATGAGATACATTCTATCTCATTGAAGCCCTTAAAAATATGGAAGTTGGTTTAAAACCAAAAATGACAGCCTCTTATGATTAAAAAAAATTAAACAACAAAAAAAAATGATAAAAAAAAGAAAAATGAAAAAAAATGAAAGAAAAAAATGAATAATTTGGTAGTGAAAACCTTCTGAGAGGCACTGCTGAATTGGCTTGCATGAAAACTGGTTTTTCGGTGTGCATTGCCTTGTTCATCCACCCATCATTGTTCCACCATTGTACAAATTTCACACTGCACATATGTTATGTTTATGTTCTCATATATCTTGCCAACAATCATCAGAAGCAGCTTGTAAGATGCATGATAAACTTTTAGGACAGTAAGGTATGTGTTTTTTGCATTCAATCATAGTAAACATTTAACATTTAATATATAATAATCGGTATTTGGCATGAAATATTCATATAATATTGGCAAGTTAAAAATGTCAAGAAACACCCCCTTATGCTCTTAGTTGCATGGAAAATTCAACACCTAAAGATTTTGTTTTACTCCTACTGTAATAAATTTCGAAGCATCTTTAGAACAACAATCTCATTCTAAAGCAGGCTTCAAACCGAGACAAAGTGTGCTAGAAATTCCTGCAAATATTTCAGAATAGTAGGGCACATTAGAAATTGCAAAGGAAAAAAAATAAAGAGCAACATAAAAACAAGAAAAAAAAATAAAAAGTTGAAAAATTGCAAGGTTGTATACAAAAAAATGAAATACCTGTGCTAATTGAAAATGTTTAGTACAACAAGAATAAAATTCTCAGGTGGCAAAAGATGTTTAACAAGATAAAACCTGCATATTTCTAGGCCTACTGGGATGCATGAGGGCATGCATCAGTTCAAGTTGGGGGGGAATGATGAGGCTTGGAAATGCCTCATTTTGCACTATGGTTAACATATAAAAATTGCCATATTATTAAATATACAAATTTAAATTGTCAAATAGTTGATTATAATATATTAATTGTTAATTGTTCACATTATTTTATGTTAGAAATATTATACCCCTGTTTTGACTATTTTTAAGCATTTTTCTTATAAAAGGTCAAAAATGAGTATCATGTCAATTATGATGTCATACTTCAATAAAATTACATTCTAATGGCATTGATAGATTCCTCTCATCGAGAACTACAACTTTAATTTTTGAAGCAAGTCAATCTGAGCTGTAGATAAAAAGTTATGAAGGTTACATAATTTTGGAGCTCATGCCTTAGTTTTTTTCATAGTTGTTAACAGGTGCAAATATGCATTAAGAGGCATCTTGGCGGGTCTACTGGGAATGATCCAAAGCAAGTTAAGGAACCAAATTCATACCAATTATATCTCATAATGTATAGAACACATGAACAAAATTTGAAGGCATATTTACAAATAATATGAAAGTTATGGGGCCCACAAAATGACAGTTTCACACTTTTTGACTGCTAAAAATTCTGGTAAAAATCTGTGTTAGATGCCAACTTGACAGCAATGTTGGGAGTAATTATTGATGAGTTGAGAGCTGAAAATTTAACCAGATGTAATTCATACAACCCAGAACATGTGGGTAAATTTTGGTGTACATTGGAGTTACGAGGAAAAATTTATAAGCACTCCAAAAAGGCAGTTGGGCATGTTTTGACTACTGTAAAAAAACAGGTGACAGTCCATACAAATTCCAGCCACCTGTCACTATGAAGGAAGACATAGAATTTGTCAATTAAATATGCAAGAAACACTTTGAAACATATGAGGGAGGCTAGGAGTGACTCTTTCTCCACTTGCGAACACTTCCATGTGATCCAAATATGAGCAACCAGTCAAAATATAGAATTGCAAGAAATCTGGAAACAGTCATACAAATTCCAGCCATCTACCAATAAATAGCATGGCTTAGAATTTGTCAATTCCAACATGTAAAATCTATAGAATTGGTCTTCTGGGAATGAAGGAAGACTATTTAGTCAGTCAAAACCACTTTCTTACACATCTGATGCATGGATAAGTTCAAAATTGCTACACTACCTGATATTCTAGAGTAGCTCTAGAATGAGCAAAATAGGACCAGTTTTGGTCAAAACTATAAACAAAATGGTCAGAAAGGTGGCAAATGGTGAAATGAATATGGATCTAGCTGTATGAGGAGTTTTCTCACCCCTTCCAACGCATTTCTCCCAATGGATGACACACAACAAGGAAAATGGATATGCTACAACATAACAATTTGTTGCATTTTAGGAAGACTTCTTCAGAATAGTTGCTAAATCCCTCAAAGGCAGCAATAGAATGGATTGGCATATGTAATAGAATGTTATAAATAATAGGCTCCCATGTTGGTTGAGCTAGGTAGAGAGGTAGAGAAGTAGAGAAGTAAAGAATAAGGATAGGACTTGTGGTAAGAAAGTAGATCTTTGGCAAATTGCAATTTTTAGCAGGTTTTCCTACAAATATTTTAATGTTGTTTGAGACTAAATAAAGTGCAGGATTTCTCATTCATCTTTTGTCCCATTAAATGTTTGAGTGTTTTAGTAGTTAAGAGAGTTTTTTTGCCTTCTTCTGGAACAGGGGAGCAAGGGCCACTTCCAGGTTTAGAAGAAGGCTTATTGGTGACATGTTTTTCTGTAACTTTTGCTGCAACAAATTAAGCAAATACTTGTCATATTTTATTCTTTATTCTTAATTATGTTTTAGTAAATGCAATTCATATTTTTAGTAGTAGATGTGTGTGCATGGCAGTTGACCACCTAGCATAATTTTTTTTCCTGTTTTCATTAGTTATTTCTAGCATTTTGATATTCTCCATTGTGTTATTAATTAGTTGAGTGTGCATTTCAATTCTACAATTCTTTTCATTTTTGTTATTTCCATTCTGTTAGTGCCATTAGAATTAAATTTTTGCAAAGTTGTTATTTCTTTCATTTTCATTTTGTAAAGAGTAAATAGGTTTTATTCATGTTATTTTAGATTTTGCAAGGGTAATTAGTTTTAGTTTTCTGCAACCTTTCCATTTCTGCACTTCTACTTTAGCAAATGTAATTAAGATTCTAATTCAGTTCATAAGACTAGTGGTGACACCAAAAAGCCCCAAAACTGACTTGTCTCATCAATAAAGCCTATTTTTTTGAATGAGCTGATTTTTCAAGTTGCCTATATATCATTTCATATATAGCCTTGAACATTGCCCTGGATTGACAATTATAATGATTAAATGGTGTGATTGACTACACTCATCAGGCACCCTATCATGTAAAGGAAAATGTCGTAATGTTAAGCTAAAAATTGGGGACTATAATCTCAAGTTTGACATGTTTTCTTTACCCTTAGAAGGGTGTGATATGGTTCTGGGAGCACAATGGTTACAAATATTAGGACCAATCCTATGGTATTTTGCAAAATTATGGATGGAATATAGTTAGGATGTGCAGGAATATACCTTTCATGGCAAAAAAGGAGTAGTTCAATTTATTTCTTCTCATAAGATGGAAAATTTGTTAAAGAAATCTTTCCACAGAGTGGTCGCTCGACTTTTTGCTATCATTCCCGAGCAAGGGGATTCTATTCAACCACAACAATATAACATATATTAAATAGGTATTCTCATATATTTGAGGAACCTAAGGGACTTCCTCCTCAACGCTCACATAACCATGCAATACAAATTTTCCTTGGAAGTTTACCTCCTAATGTTCGCCCATATCGGTATGCTTATGCTTCAAAAACTAAAATTAATAAAATTATACAGGAACTTCGAGCTTATGGAATTATCCATTCAAGTGTTAGCCCCTATTCTTCACTAGTGTTGTTAGTCAAAAATAAGGATGGCACTTGGCACTTGTGTGTGGATTATCGAGATCTTAATAAAATTACTATCAAGGATAAGTTCCCTATTCCTATTATTGATGAACTATTAGATGAGTTGCATGGGGCTCAATATTTTTCCAAGTTGGATTTACGCTCGGGCTATCATAAAATTTTTATTAAGAATGAAGATATTCCCAAAACAACCTTTAGAACTCATGAAGGACATTATGAATTTTTTGTTATGCCTTTTGGGTTAACCAATGCACCTTCCACCTTCCAGAGTTTGATGAATTTTTTTTGTCACCCTCATATTCACAAATTCATTCTAGTCTTCTTTGATGACATATTGATTTATAGTCGCACATGGGAGGATCATCTTCACCATTTAGAAGCAACTCTCAAACTTTTGTCTGACCATGCTAGTTGATTGTAGGGTTAATTTTGAAATGAAATGAAATATTTTAATTACGTCTGAGATCTAACATTGTAAAATTTCTTGGCATTGACTAC
Organism: Wollemia nobilis; assembly: GCA_028583015.1. NCBI lineage: Eukaryota > Viridiplantae > Streptophyta > Pinopsida > Araucariales > Araucariaceae > Wollemia > Wollemia nobilis. Next base: position 8,524,456 of record JAQPPZ010002937.1, on the reverse strand, counting down.
TTAGCAAACTACATAATGCACACTAAATTTCACTTCATCTTAAAAACTTTAAGGTGGGTCCCTAATAATTGGGGTACATTGTGTGATTCCACAACAAATAGAGACTCTAATGGGAAATCCTCCTGAGCATTTTGGATGAAGGACCTATTATGAAACCAAGAAAACTAGAGATCAGAGAAACAAATATTTTCTAGCAATATCCAGAGAAAATAGGGGTAAACAACTTCATATGAAAACAAATGAACCATTTGCTTCTACTCAGTGTGTGAACTGTGATTCATTTTACATTCTTGAAACAATCTAGATTCCATCATTTGTTTTGCATTTAGGCTATAGAATATCACCTATAAATATGTGCCTCTACATTGCTCCACTACCATCCAGGAATCTATAGCCTCGGTGGAGATGACCTTGATCTCTTCTATACCTTTGCTCTACTACCAGTCGGGCATATATAGCCCGATAGAGATTATCTGAATCACTCGGGCTCTAGATTGATTTGCATTTCTCTTATATATATATATATATATATATATATATATATATATATATATATATATATATATATATATATATATATAAGTATTTGATTGCTTTGCAAATATCGTATGCGCCCCTTGGGTTAGAGACCACTTAAGGCTAAATATGGAGTGTATTAGATTTTTGCCTTAATCTGCAAACCATAATGACTTTATCCTTCAAGATTCCCAAAGAATGTCCTTTAATATGGTGTGTTACATATGGATCTTCAATGAAATATTTCATTGTTCCAAACTCCACTATCTTAGTCCCATAATCTAAGAATGATTACTAAACAATTTCATTTCCTTTTCCTTAATTCCACATGATTATAAAACAATCAATCCATCCTGCATGATAAAGGAACAAGTACCAATAAAGAGACCAAAAGTTAATAGCTATCACAAAATGCTACCATAATAAAAGAAACACACCCAAAACTATGAAGATGGAAAAGTATAAAACTCAAAAGGGGGGCAAATCAAAATTGTAAAACTAGTAAGCATGTGAGAACATGCTTTCTAATCCTAAAGATATTAACAAGCAAGCAAAAGATAAAATCTCACGAAACAAAATATTATGTATAAAAGTGCAGAAACCAAACAACTATATACAAGAATATACAAAATTGTAAAAATTATGATGAATTCAACATATTATTTTCCTAGATCCCAAACACGATTACCATAATTTGAAATATATCTAATACCAGATTTTATGGGCATCATCCCACAATAATATTAGGCCTAAAAATACAAAGGTCTTTATTTTGCCTCTCTCACCCCACCAACTTGATCTAGTTCTATTAGCAATGGTGTGAATTCCCATTGTCAATTCCTTGCTTAAAATACTATTCTCACTGCTATGATTGGACATGATCCTCTCTAAGGTTATTACCAAATCACTATTCATAATTTTATGCTAGTAATAATTATGCAGCAGTTTACAAGCATCTAGGATATCTACTAAATTAGGATTATTATAAGTTTGTACCCCAAGTTGAATAGTCAATTGTTGGTGAACTTGGTTTAAAAATTCAACCATGTTTTCATTATTTTTGTTTACTGCAACAATTTTTATTAATTGGATGAATAGAAGTCGACTCTAATTCCTTGTTAACCACAAATGGTATTTCTTCATTTGAATCTCCAAGACAATCATGTGAATTTGCACCCAAATTTTTAGTAGTCAAGAATAAAAGAGAAGCTTTTACCTCTTCATCATCCATAACAAATAAATCATAAGAAACATTACCATTTATTCTTTTTTGATTTTGTTTAATAAAATTATATTCAAAATGATTGAATTTTGGAACCTTCTCTATTTTTGCATGTGGCATGTCATTTTTTGATTGTATAGGAATTACAAGTTCTTCATGGGAGATAGAGATTTTAGCATCCTGCATATCAAGAGAAATAAAAATTTCATCAGTAGGAGTGTGAAAAACCAATGATTCCTCATACATTTTCCAACAATTATAATAATTATCTTCTAAAATTAAGGGATGAAATTCTATCGTGTCTTTTGCATAATCTTCAGATTCATCTATTGATTCCTTTTCAAATTCACTTTCAACCACTTTTGATGGTTCAGATATTTCTAAAAGTGAATCAATCCTTGCATTCAGGTTAACTTGATTACCACAATCCTCATTTGTAACTATTGACTCTAATATTATCATTTCTTGTTGGTCATCATTTGGAACATGTTGGATTTATTTACAATTAGTTTTATCAAGTTCATCTGAGTCTATAGAAGGTCCTGAATTATCATATGTTTCAATGCTAGTTAGATCCAAGACTCTTCCATCATTTGAGAGAATATCATATTGAGTATCATTGAAATCCATATCCTGAACACGATCTATGGAATGATTTGGATGTGTATTTTGAGAATCTTGTTTTTGTGATTGAACAAATTTCCTATCAATTTGAACAATTAACCTTTGCAAAATATCTATTTGAATATTGGTGTTATTAACCTGAGTTGTAGTAGCATCATGTAAAGGTATTTGGGTATTCTGAACTTGTGTAGAACTTGGGAATGATGGTTGATTCTGAGTGATATATTGAGATGAAGAAATGGTTGGGTGGGTAAGGGTGGTATTAAATGGTTGTTGATAACATGATCCAAGTTGTCCATTTGATGATATTTGACACACAAAAACCTTTAAAAATCAATTGTTTTTTGAATGCTATTGTTTCATTATAAGCCTTGGAAAAATATGTGATTTAATAAATTCTTTGCAAATACATGGAAATTTATGGGTCAAGAGTGTTGAAATATATTTGGATAGCCTCTCCCTCAATAGGAACAAAAGGTACCACTAGTTGAGTATATAACTTATGGAACCTTTCAGTGAATAACTTCAAATATTCATTTGGTTCTCTACATAAAATGACAAAATAATGGTATATGAGCATTTCATTAACTGATATTTTATTAACACGACTGAGAAATGTTACCTCCAATTGAACCCAAGAGGTGATAGAACCTGAAGGTAGGTTGGTAAACCAGTCATATGCAAACCTATCCAAAGTGCAAAGGAACATTTTACAAGCAACATCTTCATGCATTATTTGCAAATGAATCATATTATATTTGAATGCATGAATGTGTGCTTCAGTTGACCTCATTCCATCATGCCTAAACTGGGGTAGATAACACATAAAATCTATAGGCACATCATGTGAAGGCTCAGGTATGTTTAAAGGGTTGCCTATCATCATTGGAGGAAACATTACCATTTTTAAATAAAATTGTTACTTGTGGTTTTAGGTTTATTTTTTTAAATATTATTATTATTTTTATTTTTAATCAATATAACTTCATTATGTTGAATACCTGCATTAAAATAAAGCATAACAATTAGTGAAATAGATGAAAATCATGCATTAATACAAAATTTGAACAACTTAAATAAATAAATCAAAGAGAATACCTCAAATAAGGCCCTCCTTCTAGCACCAATTATGTTGAGTGGTAATTTTTCCCAATTGCAAAAACACCATCATGGTCAGGGTATTATCAGAAAACCCTCTCTTGCAAAGAAATTTAAAACTTTTTCAAGGTTTTTGTTTGTTTAATCACTTTAAATGTGCTTGATTGCTTGTGAAAATATGAAAATGTGTTGAATACCTTAGAGGTGCAAGTAACTGTTAACAAGGAACCTGTGGTTTGGTATTTATTTGATATACAATATTCTTTGTTGTTAATGAATCTTTTGAAATGTTATTTTATTGATCAACTATCTAATTTAAAATTTGATTTCCTATGGATACCAAATTTGTTGGGACATAATGGTAGTGTTAGGATAGGAAATATGCAATTAAATCTCATTGTTCATTCACGGTATTACTGAAGGCTTGGTCGTAAGATGATTCGTAGTCCCAAATCATAGGAATTTCAAATCCCACTTTGTCCATCCTGTCCATCTCCATATGTGCTGCACTTGCACTAATTTCTCCTTCCATCATAGAAGGGATATTTTGCCATGTCAATATTTCACTGATATCTCCTTTGTCACACCCTTCAACTGGAAAATTTGTGCCATGCCTAGACAAAACTTTTTTCTGGATTTGGAGGAGGACTAAATTCTAGATTTGATGATGGTTGTAACAAATTAAAATTATAAGGTTCATATCTTTTTGATAACTTATGTGCCACTGCTATTTCAAAATAAGAATAAAGAAAAATATATTGATTGTTACTCAAACTTCCATCAGATCCCTCTACATCGATAGCCTGAGTAGCCCCTAGGAAATTTTTGTAATTGTTAATATTAACAAACTCATTCTTAGATGACATTTGTTTCGTACAAGTTGCAAATTTCTCATCGATCTGCCATGTGGACCAAGAATCATCAGGTCTGTCACAGCTTGAAAGAATTCCCAAACAAATCCCCTTTTTCTTAATGCGCAAATTCCATCTCAGTATGTAACTCTTCCCGCATCTCTGCAAACCTGAATAAATACTACACAACAAACAAGCACTAGATATTCAGTCGCACAGCTGAACGTTATACACACACAAGTATATATCAAAATGAATAGCATATGTCATCATAAAATATACTACGTAAAAATCAAGTTTTGAATATGGTTTAGTTTATTTTTAATTTAGTTTAATTATAACTTGTATTATTACCATGTGAAACAATTTTTTTATTAATATTTTTTTATACATTTCGATCGCATTTGAACAAATTTAACGGATAAGATGGTAAATTTTTGAGCTCTAAATATGTGATCACTTAACATGTTGGTTGATTGTAGGGTCAATTTTGAAATGAAGTAAAATATTTTAATTACATCCGAGATCTAACATTGCAAAATTTCTTGGTATTGACTACTCGAAAAACTACACAAGGCAGACTAAATATCACTTCATCAAAAATTTTAAGGTGGATCCCCAAAAATTGGGGTACATTATATGATTCCAGAACACAACATTTTGCTAAAATCATTTTCTTAATTCTAAGGTTGATATTTCAATGCAATAATAATCAGCTTTCAACCTTATACTAAACACCTTATAACTCCTAAATTAAAGTAATGTAATTATTAAATGATATATCTTTTATCTCCCTTCAATATATAATGATCGAGCTAATTGGCCTACAGTGAGGCTTCTAATTTCAAGCATTGATCTTTACTATGGGATACAAGCATTCAATGCTCTCTTTCAAATGATGTTGGTCTTCTCCCCACAACCCGAGCATTCAATTATCTACTTCCAACGGTGTTGGTATATGGTAATCTCTTGTTGTACTTTAAATCCAATTGTGATGCTTTATTATGTGCTTTCATTTCGATACTAGCTAAAGATCTTCACTTTTCTCTATGCACCTTTCAACTTGGGCTATTTGTGGCATGTGAATCTTGGAGCAAAATGGAAATAATAAATATTATTCATTAACTTAACGAAACTTAGAAATTACAATGCTTAAATAGGGTTGATTTAACAACCTTAGGAAATATAGGAGAAGTTAGGAAATGAAGAAAAATAGGGATTAAAGGAGGAAGGGAAATTGATGTTGAATACCTTGTCGTCCATGTCGTCCAATATGCCCAGTAAGTTGTCGTCAAAGGAGTTAAAAAGGTAAGGTCCAAATCTTACCGTTGTAAACAATTTTTTTACACTTTTATACTATTTTAATTTCCAACATTCTCCCCCTTAAAGTTGAGAGGACTGACTATACAGTATCTCAGCTTTATATATTGAGCTTTAGTTATACCTTTGGTGAAGATGTCTACAATATTATCCAAAGTGTTATAATATTGAAGCTCAACTATCTGTTGTTCCACCATATCTCGAATGAAGTGATACTTCATATTGAAATGCTTTGATCTGCTATGGTGGATTGGATTGTATGCCAACTAGATGGCACTTATGTTATCACAATACAGTCAAGTTGGACCACTTTGACTTTCTCCAATCTCTTCAAGAACTTTTCTCAACCATAGAACTTGAGTACTAGCATGTGTGATGGCTATATACTCAGCCTCAGTCGATGACAATGCTACAACAATTTGTTTCTTGGAACTCCATGTAATTAGTCCTAATCCTAGACTAAAACAATTTCCTGATGTAGATTTCTTGTCATCTATATTGTTGCCCCAATAACTGTCACTGAAGCCAACTAATTTCATAGAATTACATTTTTGGTAATGGATTCCAAAATCCAATGTACCTTTTACATATCTTAAGATTCTTTTAGTTGCTTGTAGATGCAGCTTAGATGGACTAGCCATAAACCTTGAAACTAGAGAAACAACATATTGAATATCAGGCCTTGTGTTGGTGAGAAACATTAGACTCCCAACCATGCTTCTATAAGTGGTCATGTCAATCTTTGATGCTCCATCATCCTTGATCAATTGGATCCTATGTCTAGTTGGAGTTGCAACTAATTTGCACTGCTCCATGGCAAATTTCTTGATCATGTCTCGAGCATACTTATGTTGAAATATGAATATCCATTTATTTTTTTGATGCACTTCCATCCCTAGGAAGTATCACATTAAACCAAGATATTTCATCTCAAACTGTTTCATCATGGAGTTTTGAACTCCATATTCATTTTATTGTTACTACCCATAAATATTAGATCATCCACATACAAACAAACTATGAGAATGTCTACTCCATGCTTTAGGTAGTACAGAGTTGGTCCAATTTTTCTTCTTGTGAATCCATACTCGCTGAAATAGCCATCAATGCATGAGTACCAAGCTCTTGGTGCTTGCTTGAGGCCATAAAGTGATTTCTTCAATTTGTAAACAAGGTTCTCCTTTCCCTGTTCTTGAAAACCTTGATTTTGTTGAATATAAACCTTTTTTGTCAAGTATATGTTCAGAAAATTACTTTTCACATCCATGTGTTGAAAATTCCATCCTTTATGGGCTTCTAAGGAAAGAACTAGTCTGATTGTTTCTTGTCGTACAATAGGAGCAATTTTTTCCTCATAGTCAATGCCAAATTTTTGAGTAAAACATTTTGCTACTAGTCTCACCTTATGCCTCTCAGTGCTTCCATAAACATTGTACTTGGTCTTGTAGACCCATTTCCACCCAACACATTTTTTTTGTTTGGGTAGCTTTACTAGCTCCCATGTATCATTATTGTTTATAGAGGTTATTTCCTCTTTCATGGCTTCTTGCCATACATTTTGAGTACTTGCCTTATCATAGCTAGATGGTTCTAGTTGTGTACTAGCCAATAAAGAATAATTGACTACATCTCCCCTAGGATCATGGGAGTCATCATCTCCATACAATTGTAAATTTTCAAGTTGTTACAAAACTGTATCAATCTCACTAGCTTGGCTTCTAGTGAATCTTCTCTGGAAATTTTGATCCAACATTTGAAAGGATAGATGATGTTGTAATGTTCTTTTGCCTCTCGATGGAGAGTCTTTGTCAATGTACATCAATGAAGAACTTATTGATTTTTTTGGAGAAGGACTTGGAGTACCGGTTGAAGTACTTGATGTAGTAGTCCTGTATAGGCTTGGAGGGGATGGTGTGCCTTTGCTTTTCTTTGGAGACACCTGTTGTACCTGTGAAGAACTTACATCTTGGGACTCATCATCAACAAAAATTCTTTGATGACCCCATTCTCCCCCTTCATAAAAAATTACATCCTTGGAGAGTATAACTTTATGAATCTTGGGATTATAGAGTCTATATGCCTTTGTAGACTCACAATACCCTACAAATATACAAGCTTGAATTTTTGGATCAAGCTTCTTCCTTTTCTCATCAGAAATGTGTGCATATGCTAAAGAACCAAACACTTTGAAGTGCTTACATTAGGTTTCTTTCTGTACCACCCCTCATAAGGAGTGGCACCATCTAAACAAGATGTAGGACTTCTATTTATAATATATAAACTGGTTCTTACAGCCTCTGCCCAATACATATGAGTTAGATCCTTAGTCTAAAGCATCGATCTTGCCATTTAAACTATGGTGCGATTATTTCTCTTGGCCACACCATTCTGTTGTGGGGTATATGCAGTGGTGAATTGCTTTTTAATCCCACTTGCTTTACAATATTTCAAGAATACTTTTGAGGAGTATTCACCTCCTCGATCTGTCCTAAGATATTTTACATAATTCCCACTTTGATTCTCTACATTGTTTCTAAAATATATGAAGCAATAAAAAGCTTCATCTTTATGTTTCAAAAAATAAATCTAGCACATTAGAGAAAAGTCATCTATGAAAGTGAGAAAATAAGAATAGTTTTTGAGACTCTGTGTTTGCATTGGTCCACAGATGTCTGAATGTACTAACTGAAGTGGATAGTTGGCTCTCCATGCTTGTCCTTTTGGAAACTTTGACCTTGAGTTCTTTCCCAAAGCACATCCTTCACAGACCTCCTTTTGTTCATTGATTTTTGGAAGTCCTTTCACCATAGCTTGAGAAGTTAGAAGTTTCAATCTAGCGGAATTAAGGTGACCATATCGTAAGTGCCAAAGCACACTTGGATTTTTTATATCTACATTTTCAATTTGAGCTCCTCCTGGCTCATCAAATTTAGAGAATAACCTATTCTTGGTCATTGGGACCTATGTGATGACATGATTACAATTATTTTTATAAAAAATGATACATTGTACTTCATCAAATACAATATTGTAATTGTTTTCTATAATTTGTCCAACGCTTAGCAGATTGTGTTGGAGATTTGTAGTGTAATAGATGTCATGCATTTTCTTTAGTCCTTCTTTTGTTGGAACCTCCATGGCTCCAATACCCTCTACTTGCAATGTCTTATCATCCCCTAATTTGATTTAGGATTTATAAGTGGAATCTAGAGTAGCAAATAAATGTTCTTTGCCACTCATGTGGTTTGAACAACCAGTATCTAGAATCCATGTGTCATTTAGATTCTATTTTGATTGTCCATATGAAAGAAAAATATTAGAGGTATCATCTTCTTCTCCATAATTACCATATTGACTACTACTGCCTTATGAATATTTTGAACAATAGTCGTGAGAAAAGTGACCTGTCTTGCCATAGTTGAAACAAGTTGATTTTGACTTTTCAATTCCTCACCCTTGATTTCCACTTTGTATTTGATTTCCTCCTCAATTTTGATTTCCACCTCTTTGTTGATTGCCTCCTCTATATGAGTTGCCTCCTTTATTGGAATTGCCTCCTCTATTCTAGTTGCCTCCTCTATTTTTATTGACTCCTCTGTAGTTGCATCTACCTCTACCTCTTTGCTTGCCTCTGCCTTGACCTCTTCCCCATCCTCTTCCATTATTTTCATTGGAAGTGAAGGCCTTATCATCGCCTTCGTAGCTGTTTGAAGGAGTTTCAGGAAACCTCTCTTCATGTGACATTAATGATCCGATTAATGCATCGAATGTTAAAAGGAAAAGATCTTTGGATTCTTCTATAATTATGGCAATATGGTTCCATTTATGTGTAAGTGTTCACAACACTTTTGTTACAATTATATCAGGCTTGATTTCTTCACCTAGTGTAACCATTTTATCCGCAATTGCTTTTACTCTAACATAATAATCACCGACTTTTCCATCATATTTTATTCAAATATTTTCAAAATATCTCTTCAGTGTTTGAAGCCTTACCTGCTTCACTTGATTACTACCTTGGAATCCATCACTCAATGCTTTCCATGCATCTTGTGTAGTTGTACAAGCGATGATTCTAGGGAATATGCTTTTCTCCAATGCAGCTTGGAGATGAGAAAGAGCAGAAGAGTTGCTCTTTTTCTCTTATTTTCATGTTTTCTTGTCTATGGCACTTAGTGTTGTCCAGTATGAGGGTTCTGTGTAGCCCTCTTCTATTATGTCCCGTAAACCTCTTCATATGAGCAAGGTCTTCATATTTATAGACCAATACTCATAGTCATAATCGTTAAATTTTGGTATAGGTAAGCTATTGTGTGAGGCCATAGTTACCAAAAAACTCTTTATTTCATGATTACAATAAAGTACTTTGCTGTTTGAAAGAAGGAAAGAAGAAGAAAGAAGATATTACAAATTTAAGTCACTCATTCACTGCTTATTCCTCTTGATGTGGGGATGCTATCTCTTGATTCACAATATTATCTACTACTTCTTCTTCATCATCACTTATCAATATTATTTTGGTGATTCTGGTTCTAATATTTCCACTAAAATATTGTAGTGTGTATACTTTGATTCTTGTGGTGCATCTTGTATGGATTCTGATTGTTCAAATTGACTCCTGAATGAGTTGTCTTCAAATTCAGCCTCATACCCTGAGTCAGGATGCCTTTGATGTGCTATCACTGCATTTTGAAGTTGGCTAAACACAATGTTGAGTCCATAACCTCTTAATTTTCATCAAACCTCTCTGCACCATCTCTTGCTAAAAGTGCACATAAGGCATGATAACAACCATTTGGTTTTATCATCAATGCCTATTTACAATTTTACAATTTTACAATTTGATCCTTGGTATATTTTACAAAAAAAACTAAGCCTCTTAGGCTTATTACACAAGAGTTCTATAGTTTGTGATTCCTTGAATCAAGTAAAAAAAATAAGTATGTACCCTTTGATTACAATAATTGTCTCTTAGACAATATTTTCCTTTCTTTTATAATATTTTTTTTTTTTAAATAAAAGGGTAAAAATTTATTGATAAAAAGTCTAGATTACAAAGTACAGCTGAGCCCCCACCCAAGACTCAAATAAGCAACAAGACAGGCTAAATCACCAGACAAGGTCAACTCCCAAAGAAAACCAAAAAACAAAAAACAAACCACATTAAGTCTAAACATCCTTATGGATCAACTCCCGTAGGTGTTGAGAATCCCCAGACAGGATACTCTCCCAGTTATCAATACTCTGTCCTGAATAAAAACCACATCCGGAGAATGAACACGAATCAAATCACGAACAACTTTTTGTCTGGGGATGCTGTTCAACCCCCTTACATTCCATGAAAGTATAATCATTTTTGGGGGTTATAAAAATGGGAGTCCAATGTTCTCACCAAACCTGACTCTACCAAAGTCTCCCCCATTAACTTAATTTTATCCTAGTCTTTCTTCCGACCCACCTTCATATTCTTATCTGAAGCATTTTTTTTAATTATTTTATGTTGCAATCCCAGCACCGTAGGAGTTTTACAGTCCATGGATGACTGCATCAGTGCCTGGGTAGGAGAGGGCACATCTAAATTTGTGCCATTTTCTAAGATAACTTCACTTCCAGGGCTAGGGCCAAACATATCACCTATACTCGGAACCAAATCCCTTTGTTTTTCATTTAAACCCTATGTATTTGGTTCCCTTGGTTCCATCTCATGAAGAGACAACTGATTTGGTCCTGTTATATCTATAACAGGTAGTGATGTTTCAGGTATCTCCACGCACTGATCAAGATTCTCTAGAATTTCAAAATGATTGAGCTGAGCATCTGGCTGGTTATCCTTAATGTCTCCTTTTGCCTTTCTTCCTTTGTTTCGAGGTTTTACCGTAACAAAGCCTTACTTATCCTGATCCCCTTCCTTTATCTGGGCTTTTCCTTTATCCATATTTTGTACAGTTTGAGAGGGCCCAGGATTTGAAGCCACGAGCAGGACAAACTTAGGGCATTTTCTTTGTAAGTGGCCATATTCATGGCAAATCCGACAACAAAATGGAAGAGCTTCATAGTCAAGTTTTTGAACCCATGTGGTTGATCCGAATTGTATTTCAATAGAATCCGGAATAGGATTGTTTAAATCAATTTCAACACAGATACGAGCAACAAAGATTACCTTTTTATCCGATTGTCCATCCTGACGGCCCAACCAGCTTCCCAAGTAGAAGGGCAATCATATGCAAGATGTCATTTCTCCAAAATTCCAAGGGGAGCCACGGAAGCCGAAACCACATCAAAACCCGTGACAACCGCTCCTCTGATGGGTTGAAACCCACATACCAGGGTTTAAGAAAGAGTCCCGCTTGGTTACAGAAATAAGGACCTCCTTCAAATGCTTTGTTACGATCCACAAGACAAGAAAAAACCACCATAAAATAGTTGTTTGCACTCAGCATCACCTCCACATCACCTTCAGGGTTCCAAGTCTTCCTAACCCAAGCCTCCACAAAGGGAAGAGAAATTTGGATGCCCATAAATTTACCAATAAGCGCATGTTTGGTTAAATACTCCACATCTTCTGCCACCGAGTCTGGTTGAACCACTAGAACCGACCTGGCTTCACATCGTTCCAAACATCCATTGTTCTTTAACAAGTGATTCCTAGCATGCAATGGGAAATCTTGTTCCTTCCAATCATTTTAAAAAAAAATACTAGCCCTAGCATGCACGCTCTGTGACGGACCTGATGCCATCACTACATTCCTCCAGTTGTTCATACCTCCTCCAAAAATTGCTGCCATCCCCGCAGAGCCCACCAGATAGGTCTCAAAAAAATTCCAGCAAAGCAGCTTTCCTCATCAAACCCTAGCAGAGCCTTGAGTTCAAAGTCTTTTAAACTTATCATCTTCGACCTTCTTTTATAATATTAAAAAACTATATTACTATTTAATAAATTAAAAATAATTGCCCTAATTATTTTTTAAAGAAGAAATTATATTTAATATATTAAATATAATATAAGTAGTTTTAATAATTAAAAGAACTTATATAAAAAAAAATTTATGGTTTGCAGGAATCAAACCCGCAACCTCTTGGCATCAACAAATCACATTAACCAAAGCGAATGAATAGAATTTTATGTTGTTTTGGATCCGATTTTTAATTTAAAAAAATTCAAAGTTTTTTTTGTTGCTAGGTTTCGAACCCATGACATGTAAGAAGGCGGGCTCCTTACAGCTAGCTCCTTGAGCCAATCGAGCTGCGTGGCTCGACGGGAAGGCAAGGGAAGCTTGCCTTCCTTATTATTCTCATAGCCACACCGAAAGAAAAAAACAATTTGGGACTTTGTTGAGCAAGGTGTTGCAATAAGTTTGTCATTGTTGTCAACACAGGTAGTTAGATCCAATGATGTAGTGGACAGACAGTGTAGGAGTCATTCAGATGCATAGGACAGAAGTTTCCTAGAAAATAGAGATGACCCTGTTTCAAAAATTCGAAGAAAAAGACAAGTTAGAAAACTGTCGCGATATCGCGACATGTTTTCTATCGCGATTTCACGACAAGTCGGAGGAGAGAGAAGGCACAGTCAAAAATGTCACGATTTCGTGACAAGTCAGAGGAGAGAGAAGGCACAGTCAAAAATGTTGCGATTTCGTGACAAGTCGAAGGAAAGAGAAGGTGCAAGCCAAACTGTCATGATTTCACGACATGTTGGAGGCCAAGAAGCTAAGTTGAGAAACTATAGCGATTTCGCTACATGTTGAATTTTTGCTGACCGAAGCAAGGAGAAAGCATTAAGTGGAAAAGTTGTAGCGATTTCACTACATGTCAAAATTTTGCTGGCTGAAGCAAGGAGAAAGCGTTAAGTGAAAAGTTGTAGCAATTTCGCTACATGTCAAAATTTCACTGGCCAAAGCAAGGAGAAAGCGTTGAGTTGAAAAGCTGTAGCGATTTCGCTATGAGTTGAAAAAGCACAACACGAAGGTGTAGCGATTTTGCTACAAGTCAAAAGTGCACAACGTGAAGGTGTAGCGATTTCGCTACTAGTCAAAAGTGTAGAACTCAAAGATGTAGCGATTATGCTACAAGTCGAAAGTACAAGGCACAAAAGTATAATGATTTCCTTGCAAGTCATAATTTCACAGGCAGAAGCAAAGTTGGAAGCACAAGGCACAATATTATAGCGATTTCACTACTCCATGAAGCTAGGATTGTACGAAAGCCGAAAGCGTCGTGATTTCACGACAAAGATGAGGATGACGTCAGCAAAAGCTGAAAGTGTCGCGATTTCGTGACAAGTTGCAAGAAAAGCCTCAGGAATCCGAAAGCGTCGTGATTTCATGACAAAGATGAGGATGATGTCAGCAAAAGCTGAAAGTGTCACGATTTCATGACATGTTGCAAGAAAAGCCTCTGGAAGCCGAAAGCATCACGATTTCGTGACAAGATTAAGAATGACGTCAGCAAAAGATCAAAGTGTCACGATTTCATGACAAGAACAGTGGCAAAGATTTCAAAGGGCAAAAGAGTCACGATATCATGACAGCAAGGGCAAGAAGGCGTACGGATGTAAAATGTGTCACGATATCATGACATGTTGGAGTTTCACGAGGAAAGCCGCAGAACCAGATAGACTGTTGGAGCCGACAGAGTTAAATCTGGGTCGACATTCATTAGGGTTTGAATCTGACATTCATTAGGGTTTGAAGTCGACAATTATTAGGGTTTGAAGCTGATATTCATAAGGGTTTGACAGCTGACGCTCTTTTAGGGTTTAAGCCGACTACAGTCTCAATATTGTTCTTGAAGATTTCTTCTATAAAAGGAAGGCTAATTCAAGATGGAGATTAACTGTGCGAAGATAATGTGTGCATACGAAATGTGCAGTGTGCAGAGAGTGAGTCATTTCGATTTGAGCTAAGGATGAAGTGATATTTTTGTTGTGACGAAGTGAAGTGTGCATATCGAATCTTCATGAATTAAGAGCGCGATGAGCAGAGGTTGTGTTCTAAGTCCGAAGTGATAGTGCACAGACTACAAAAGTGATCGATCATCTGATTGCAGTAGAGAGTGCAAAGAAGTACAAAGAAGCGGTCGGATAGTGCGAATCATTTTGTGCAGAAGTAGTAGAATGCAAAAAAATAGCAGACTGTGAGAAATGAGGTGAAAGTTTTATTCTATAATTTTCATTATTGTCTTCCAAGTTGTAGCTTGGCATAAGGGGTTGTGCCTCTTTCCAGTAGGTGCTGATAAATTAGGAGTCGGTGCTCCATTCTGCCTGAAATAAATAAAGCAAAGGGGTTGGTGCTCCTTCCAGTTGGTGCTGGTAAAAGATATTGTAAAGTTGTAGCTTTGCATTGGCTAGATTTGTATGGTAGTCCAAGTAGTCGTTTTGAGGAGTAGCCACATTGGTGAACCTTGTTAAATTACTGTGTTGTGTGTCATGCTTTCTTGCTACATTTTGATATTTCTTTTATCAGTTTAAACTGCTGCTGGATTTAAAACTATATGTTTTAGAATTTTTAAATATCACACTGATTCACCCCCCCTCTCAGTGTCATTGTGATTACAACAATTGTTATCAGAGCAAAGTACCTAAATAGTCTTAAATAGCTAAGGTGATCTTGGAAGTTACGCAATGGCAAGTGGTGAAGGTTTCTCCTCGAACAAAGCACCATTGTTTGATGGGACTAATTATGCATTCTAAAAAATTAGAATGCAGACATATCTCAGTGCTTTGGGTTTTGACATCTGCGGTGTGGTAGTTAATGGTTACAAAGCTCCCGCCACCACTCCAACAGACACTGCTGGTAAAAAGGCATTTGAATATGATTCAAAAGCAAAAAATGCCATCATGTGTGGACTAGTGGACAGTGAGCTAGTTAAGGTCATAAATTTTGAATCAGCAAAAGATATATGGGATAAACTAGAGAACATTCATGAAGGAGATGATAGGATCAAGGAGGCAAAGCTTCAAGCACATCGAGCTCAATACGAATCGTTAAATATGGACAATTATGAGAACATAGAGACTTTCATGCAAAGAGTCAATGGGATCACCAATTCAATCAGAGGTCTCGACGAAGAATTAACCGATGCTGCTATCGTGAAAAAGGTATTAAGATCACTCCCCCCTAGATTTGATTCTAAAGTCTCTGCCATAGAAGAAGCCAAAGATCTAAATCATTTTAGTATGGATGAGATGCATGGTTCTTTGACTGCCTTTGAAATGAGAATAGGAAGGTCTAATCCCACAGATAGAGAAGCTGCTTTCAAAGCCCTAAAAGGTAAAGTCACAAAACCGAGTCAGAAGAAGAGGATGTATCAGATGAAATGGAAGCAAATTTTGTTAGAAAACTGAGAAAGAGAAAAGGAAAGTATAGAGGAAAGCTACCATTTAAATGCTTCAACTACGGAGGCATTGGGAACTTTGTGACAAAATGCCAACTCAATGAAAAGAACCAGGGTGAGGAAGCTTCGCACCAAGAAAGAGGTAACTGGAAGAAGAAATCAAACTTCAGAAAAGGCAATTTCAAAAAGAAAAGTTTTATCTCACGAAATGCAGATTCTTTAGAGGACAGCTCTAGTGAAGATTTCGAAGAAGGAACAGGTGAGGCTCTCTTTATGGCATTTGAAGTAGAACAATCAGAAGAAGCAAAAAACACAGAAAAGAGAGAAGGTATGAACTCTAAAGTGTCTATTGAAAAATATGAGGCTGAAGTTGATTTAGAAGGTGAGCTGGTCTCTACACTTATGGAATGGAAATCTAAGAAAAGAAAGAACCAAAAAATGTCAAGAAATCTCGAGGATGCAAATGACATTATAACCAGTCTAAAAACGTAGACAGAAGAATACAAGAAAATTTCCAAAGATCTTGAATTACAGGTAACCATGAAGATAGATTACTGTTGCAAATTGGAAAAATAAAATGTTGGTCTTTGAATATAGATACAACAGCTGGATCAAAAAATTAGCTGTCATTTCAAGCGTGAAGAAAGTTCGATGAAATTGGACAAAATTCTAAGCGATCAAAGACCTATAGGTATCGAATTCAGTCTGGGCTTTACTGAAGGAGAATCATCAAACAAGCAAAAGAAGAAATGTTGAATATGAAAAAGGTAAATACAAGAAACAGGCTGTTGAAAGAAAAACAAATCAAGCAAAAGAAAGCAGTAATGCCAGTCCTGAAATAGGAACTGACAATGATGGCTTTACCAAGGTCACACATCAAAAGAAAAGAAGATCTAAGGCTCCTGCAACAACTTGGCAAAAACCATCTTTCAGGTTCAATCATTATTTCTATGGTTTTTGTTTTAAATGTAATGGTTATGGGCATAAGATTTTTGACTGCAAGTACAATATAGGTCCAAGAAGTTTCACTAGTAGAAATGCTTTTGCTCCTCTAATGAGTTATGCAGTAGAATGCTTTAATTGTCACAACTTTGGGCATATTGCTAGAAATCGTCGTAGTATTTCTGTTTCAAATCAATCTCGAGAAAGAAGAATTCAACCATATAGGGCAAAACAAAATAGAATTTCTTCTGAAGGATATGTGCAAGATTCTAAAAATGGGAAATCCAAGCTAGAACCCAACACCACAGTTAAAACAGAATGGAAACAAAAATAACAGCTCAGGAAAGAACAAGAATCTTTAATAGTGTAAACAGCTTTTAGAGCTCAGAATAAATGTGTACCGTGGATCCTTGATAGTGGTTGCTCAAGTCATATGACAGGTGATAAACAAAAATTTGAAAAACTACAGAAATATGAGGGTGTTTCTGTGAAGTTTGGCAATAATTATGGAGCCAAAATAATAGGTAAAGGATCTGTCAAAATTAGTGAAGGGAAAATCAAGTCAGAAGAAGTTTTATTTGTGGATGGTTTGAAACATAACCTGTTAAGTGTGAGTCAAATTTGTAATAAAGGACATGAAGTAGTTTTCAAGAAGCAGGGTTGTGAAGTCAGAAAAATAAACAGCGAGAAATTAATAGCAACCGGCTCAAGGACGTCTGGCAACCTGTACACACTCTCAGAATATTCAGAAGGTATGTGCTTCATTGGACAAGAAGAAGAGAACTGGTTGTGGCATAAGAGGCTTGGACACATAAGTTTTGATAATTTGGTGAAAATCAGCTCTAAACAAGTAGTGAGAGATATTACAACCATTAAGAAACCTTCAAACAGTGTTTGTGCTTCTTGTCAGAAGGGAAAGTAAACCAGATTTTCATTTAAAACAAAAGAATACCACACTACCAGGCCTTTGGAACTCATTCATACAGACTTATGTGGACCCATGAGAACTCAAAGCATAAATGGCGACAAATACTTTATGCTGTGTATCGATGATTATTCCAGAATGACATGGATATTCTTCTTAAAAGAAAAAATAGAAGCTTTTGAAATGTTCAGAACTTTCAAACAGCTAGTTGAAAATGAAATAGGAAAAAGGGTCAAATGTTTATGATCAGACAGAGGAGGAGAATTCATTTCGAATGAATTTATAGAATACTATGAAAAATA
The DNA here is from genome assembly GCA_028583015.1 of Wollemia nobilis. NCBI lineage: Eukaryota > Viridiplantae > Streptophyta > Pinopsida > Araucariales > Araucariaceae > Wollemia > Wollemia nobilis. The sequence goes on along the minus strand of JAQPPZ010002937.1, from coordinate 8,506,321 downwards.
CGATATCAGGAGACAATATTCAGAAGCTAGAACTCCCTAGCAGAATGGCGTAGTAGAGAGAAAGAACAGAACTATATAGGAAATGGCACGCACCATGCTGGAAGAAAACAAAATAGTAGATAGATTCTGGAAAGAAGCAATTCACACTGTAGTATACATTCAAAACAGATATATTTTAAGAACTCATGAATGCAAAACACCTTATGAGTTGTGGTTTGGTAGAAAAGCAATAGCAAAACATCTCAAAGTTTTTGGCTGTAAGTGCTACATCAGAAAAACTGATGACAACCTTGGGAAGTTTGAAGATAGAGCAGATGAAGGTGTTTTTGTTGGTTATTCTCCAAATAGCAAAGCTTACAAATGCTACAACAAGAGACTCAATAAAATTATGGACAGTGCAGATGTTAAATTCGATGAAGGGAGGAAACAAATAGTTAACTTTGAAGAAAACTACCCAATCTACGAAGAAGTCATTGAAGGAGATGAGGTGCATGGAACAGAAAATACGTCTACGGTTGATGTAGGTAACTTATCCGATGACTCAGAGGTGCAAGAAAACAGAAAATTCAAAACAGGCAGCTGGCAGAAAAATCATCCTAGAGAGAAAATAATTGGAGATACCACAACTGGCATTCAGACAAGAAAGAAAGTAATAAGTAATTACTCTCTTTTATCCAGCATTGAGCCCAATAACATAGATGAAGCAAGCAAATATGATAGCTGGATGAAGGCAATAAATGAAGAGTTGGATTAGATTGAAAAAAATAGAACTTGGGAATTAGTACCTAGACCTGCAAATAAGAATATAATCGGCACCAAATGGATATTTCGGAACAAATTAAATGAAGACAGACAAGTCATTAGGAACAAAGCAAGACTGGTTTGTAAAGGGTATGCACAGATCGAAGGCATTGATTTTGAAGAGACTTTTACACCAGTGGCCAGATTAGAAGCAATTAGAATGTTTCTGGCCTTAGCAGTCCACAAAAACTTCAGAGTTTATCAGATGGATGTAAAATCTACTTTTTTAAATGGGAAACTTGAAGAAGAGGTCTATATTGAACAACCAGATGGCTTTCAAATTAGTGAAGATCCTAACCTTGTCTGCAAATTAAAGAAAGCATTATATGGATTAAAAAAAGCACCACGGGCATGGTATGCAAGGCTAGACAACTATCTCTCCCAACATGGATTCAAGAAAGGTTTAGTGGACGATGATCGTATGTGAAAACAGAAGGTGGACATCTCATTGTTCTTGTTGTCTATGTAGATGATATCATATTTGGTAGCAACAAAGATGAATCTTGTAAAGACTTAGCAAATAAGATGCAGAATGAATTTGAAATGTCTATGATTGGTGAATTGTCTTACTTTCTTGGGCTACAAGTTAATCAAAATGAGAAAGGCATATTCATTTACCAAATTAAGTATGTGAAAGAAATGTTAAAGAGGTTCACTATGGAGGACTATAAGCCAGTAAGCACTCCCATGACAACAGGCTGCAAATTGAGTAAAGAAGACAAATCTCCACCTGTAGACCAAACCATGTATAGATCTATAATTGGAAGTTTACTATATTTAACGACTACCGGACTCGATATTATGTAGGCAGTTTGCATGGTAGCTATATTTTAGGCCAGTCCCAAAGAGACTCATGTGACAGTAGTTAAAAGGATTTTTCGATATCTCAAGGGAACCATTGAGTATGGGTTGTGGTATCCAAAAGGCAAAGACTTCACTCTTATATCATATTCAGATGCAGATTTGGCTGGATGTGTTGATGACAGAAAGAGTACCAGTGGAGGTGCATTCTATTTGGGGGATAGATTGGTTGCATGGCACAGTAAGAAGCAAGAGTTGGTTTCTTTATCTACAGCTGAGGCAGAATATATTGCAGCAGCAACATGTTGTACACAAGTCTTGTGGATGAAACAAACCTTGAAATATCTAGGTATTAATTTCAGTGAACCAATATCAGTAAAGTGTGATAACACCAGTGCAATTAACATCTCTAAGAATCCAATAATGCACTCACGAACAAAGCACATTGCTATAAGGTATCATTTCTTGAAGGAGAAAGTTGCAGAAGGAGAATTTAAATTGGACTATGTCCCAACTACAGAACAAGTAGCAGATATTTTTACAAAACCTTTGCCCAAGGAAGTATTTGAGTATCTTCAAAGAAAATTAGGAGTAGTCACACTTCCTAAGAAGTGACTAGCTACAGGGATCACCTTCTCAGGGGGAGCATTTGAATATTTGACTATTCTTTTGCTCATGATCATGATTTGTGCTAGATGCAACAAATTGTGCCTAAGAATTGTGAGGATGGACTCGGGGGGAGTTTGCAGCAGCCCTTTGGTATTATTGACAAAGGGGGAGAAGAGGTACGAGGAATGTACACAGGTGTTGCCAACAATTCCAAAGGGGGAGATTGTTGAGCAAGGTGTTGCAAGAAGTTTGTCATTGTTGTCAACATAGGCAGTTAGATCCAATGATGCAGTGGACAGACAATGTAGGAGTCATTCAAATGCAGAGGACAAAAGTTTCGTAGAAAACAGAGATGACCCAGTTTCAAAAATTCGAAGAAAAAGACAAGTTAGAAAACTGTCGCAATATCGCGACATGTTTTCTGTCGCGATTTCATGACAAGTCGGAGGAGAGAGAAGGCACAATAAAAAATTTCATGATTTTGCGACAAGTCGGAGGAGAGAGAAGGCGCAGTCGAAAATGTCATGATTTCGTGACAAGTCGGAGGAAAGAGAAGGCGCAAGGCAAACTATCACAATTTTGCGACATGTTGGAGGCCAAGAAGCTAAGTCGAGAAACTGTAGCGATTTCGCTACATGTTGATTTTTCGCTGACCGAAGCAAGGAGAAAGTGTTAAGTGGAAAAGTTGTAGCGATTTTGCTACATGTCGAAATTTCGCTGGCTGAAGCAAGGAGAAAGCGTTAAGTGAAAAGTTGTAGCGATTTCGCTACATGTCAAAATTTCGCTGGCCGAAGCAAGGAGAAAGCGTTGAGTTGAAAAGCTGTAGCGATTTCGCTACGAGTTGAAAAAGCACAACACGAAGGTGTAGTGATTTCGCTACAAGTCAAAAGTGCACAACGTGAAGGTGTAGCGATTTTGCTACCAGTCAAAAGTGCAGAACTCAAATATGTAGCGATTATGCTACAAGTCAAAAGTACAAGGCACAAAAGTATAGTGATTTCCTTGCAAGTCATAATTTCACGGGCAGAAGCAAAGTTGGAAGCACAAGGCATAATATTATAGAAATTTTGCTACTGCATGAAGCTAGGATTGTATGAAAGCCGAAAGCATCACGATTTTGTGACAAAGATGAGGATGATGTCAGCAAAAGCTAAAAGTGTCACGATTTCGTGACAAGTTGCAAGAAAAGCCTCAGGAAGCCGGAAGCGTCATGATTTCATGACAAAGATGAGGATCATGTCAGCAAAAGCTGAAAGTGTCACGATTTCACGACATGTTGCAATAAAAGCCTTTGGAATCCGAAAGCGTCACGATTTCATGAAAAGATTAAGAATGACATCAGCAAAAGATCAAAGTGTCATGATTTCACGACAAGAACGATGGCAAAGCTTTCAAAGGGCAAAAGAGTCATGATATCGCGACAGCAAAGGCAAGAAGGCATACGGATATAAAAGGTGTCGCGATATCATGACATGTTGGAGTTTCATGAGGAAAGCCACAGAACCAGATAGACTGTTGGAGCCGATAGAGTTAAATCTGGGTCGACATTCATTAGGGTTTGAATCTGACATTCATTAGGGTTTGAAGCCGACAATTATTAGGGTTTGAAGCCGATATTCATAAGGGTTTGATAGCCGATGCTCTTTTAGGGTTTAAGTCAACTACAGTCTCAATATTGTTCTTGAAGATTTATTCTATAAAAGGAAGGCTAATTCAATATGGAGATTAACTGTGCAAAGATAATGTGTGCATATGAAATGTGCAGTGCACAGAGAGTGAGTCGTTTCGATTTAAGCTAAGGATAAAGTGATATTTCTGTTGTGATGAAGTGAAGTGTGCATATCGAATCTTCATGAATTAAGAGCGCAATGAGCAGAGGTTGTGTTCTAAGTCCGAAGTGATAGTGTGCAGACTACAGAAGTGATCGATCATCTGATTGCAGTAGAGAGTGCGAAGAAGTACAGAGAAGCGGTCAGATAGTGCGAATCATTTTGCGCAGAAGCAGAAGAATGCAAAAAAATAGCAGACTGTGAGAAATGAGGTGAAAGTTTTATTCTGCAATTTTCATTATTGTCTTTCAAGTTGTAGCTTGGCATAAGGGGTTCGTGCCTCTTTCTAGTAGGTGCTGGTAAATTAGGAGTCGGTGCTCCATTCTGCCTGAAACAGATAAAGCAAAGGGGTTGGTGCTCCTTCCAGTTGGTGCTAGTAAAAGATATTGTAAATTTGTAGCTTTGCATTGGTTGGATTTGGATGGTAGTCCAAGCAGTCATTTTGAGGAGTAGCCACATTGGTGAACCTCATTAAATTACTATGTTGTGTCTCATGCTTTCTTGCTGCATTTTGATATTTCTTTTATCAGTTTAAACTGCTGATTTTGGATTTAAAACTATATGTTTTAGAATTTTTAAAGATCACACTGATTCACCCCCCCTCTCAGTGTCATTGTGATTACAACGGACTTTTAGTCCCACATCGACCATGCGAGAGCATTTGAGGTGTTTAAAACCCTCAACGCTCGCATAGTCACTTGATTGCCTTCGAGCAATTAGTGATCGTATTTTTTCCTCCTTTAGCCTATCGCCTATCACCATGTTACTTGTTGCATCCTTCTACCACATAACCCTTTGTCTGCCACATTGTCAGTTCTCCTTCTACAATGTAATTGAATCTATGTCAATTTTGTGTCATCCAATCTACGTTGGCCTTGCTCTCCTCTCACCATGTGGTGCTCTTCGATTGGTTTCTCCTAGGTTGCTCCTCCTCCTCGCATGCTCTTTGTGTGGGCCTTCTCTAGAACTCACCTTAGTTTATGATTCATGGGACTTCTTCAACCTCACCTCAAATTATGTGTTGTGGGTCCCACTTGACCTCACCAGCCTTAGTGCTCATGCTATTGGTTCCTCCACCTTGATCTTCGAGCCCTCTCTGGTCTTAGATCTGATACCAGATGTGGCACATGAGTATTGGAGCAAAATAGAAATAAGAAATATTATTCATTAACTTTATGAAGCTTAGAAATTACAATGCTTAAATAGGGTTGATTTAACAACCTTAGGAAATATAAGAGAAGTTAGGAAATGAATAAAAATAGGGAGGAAATGAGGAAGGGAAATTGATGTTGAATGCCTTACCGCCCATGCCGTCCAATCTACCTAGTTAGCTGCCATCCAAGGAGGTAAAAAGGTAAGGTCCAAAGCTTATCGTTGTAAACAACTTTTTTACCTTTTTATACTACTTTAATTTCCAACACTATTAATAGTGATACATCCCTTATTGGGGGTGAAATTTACTTTACGTGTTACTATACCTTCTCCCTTCTTGATGCTCTTAAAACTTGGTGCATACGTTGCTCAAATATGTAGGTGGTAAATAATGTTATAATCTCTTTGAACATCAATTGACGAGGCTTCAACCCTTTATTTTTGAATAAAATGATTACTATACCTTTAACCTTCAAAAGATGCCTTCAATGCTTCCAAGATGAGTGTTACGTCTATTTCGAGTGCTTTCTCCCTGTGCAGGCGTTAGAAGAATTATGAAATGGCTTATTTCATTATACCAAGTGGCACTTGCATGTGAGGATGCCTTCAACATATTTTTGACCTTCTATACTTCTTTCCAACGGGTGCAAGTTGTTCAATCTTAGCTTCAACACTTTTATTCTTCTTTCCAACAAGTGCAAGCTATGTTTTTCTAATGAGAAATGATGATATTATCTACATGGTTGGCTCCAGCTATGGCGATTCTAGGGTGCTCCAATGCTACCCTTTTGGTTTATGATTTATCTCCAATCAATGGTCATTCTTGGATACTATTATCACTATTTTATTAGCTAGTGATTCATCTCCAATCAATGGTAGCCCTTGGGAGGTTTAGTTGGTGGTTCAACCACAATATAGCTTGGTAATGCACCTTTCATTTTTGGTGTAACTTCCTTCCTTTCACTACAATGAGTTATCCTTTAGCGTTGTTCCTTCTATGTTGATATACAATAGATGATAGCCACTTTAAGTAGACCTTGTTATGCTATCTTTCTTACGTGGATATACGCTAGATAATGGGCTCCTTACATTGGCTTTGATGTTGTAGGTATGTTATGGATGATTGGCCCTTACGTAGACCTTGTATGTTGTAGGTTTGTGTTGTTGTAGGTACTTGATTTGTTTATGGATTTGGTCTCTTCTAAATTTTTAACGAGTCAAATATCGAGCCTTATGAATGGCTCTTTGCTCAACCACCTTGGGTTGTTCTTCCCTTACCAACAACGGATATCAAGCCCTTCGATTGGATTATTTCTTATGCATATTAACTAGTGCTAATGGTGGATGTTGAGCCCCTATGTATTGGCTCCTCTTCAAGCACTTTTGCTAGTGCTAATGGTGGTTTCTTGTAGATAGGATGATAGGCTATGTAGATTATCCTTAAGATACTTAACCTTTGTCTCCCTTTGATGTAATAGAAGACAATTTTGGTGCTCGAATAACAACCTATACTATATGTTAGAAATAGATTATATTCTATCATTTGGGTTATGTAAATGTATATTCCAAGATACATACTTAGGATATTATATTACTTTAGGGGGAAGTTATCTAGCTACTTCATGCAATGTAATAAATGCACAAGTGTCAATGTGCAAGTTGTAAATGTGCAAGGTGTCCCTTGTACAACTAGATAGAGTGTTGGCCAAGTATCCTATTTTACCTATATAAGGAAGGCCTTAGTGTTAGATAGATATAGAATAGGGAGAGTCGGTGACATAGTAACTTATAGCATCTTCGTAGGTAGTACAATTCTATGTGGATCACAATCCAATGGTGATGGGTGTAATGTAGTCTGGTAGATTTATTAATGGAGTGTTCAATCCCTCCATAGCTACATTGTATTCATTTATATCATTTCTATTTATTGCATGTCTCAGTCTTCTAGCTGATTTACTTTCTTTTATATTATTTTGCATATCATGATTGTTATCTCCCTTTGCATATTATATCAAAAGCTAACAATGGTATCAAAGCTATGGTAGATCTAGTCTGTTTAGGTCTATAGAAAAACCACCATCATTATTGAACCTGAGTGTTTTGTCAACCTGATGCACCATTGGACCAGTCACTATTAAAAGATCTCAAAAGAATATAGGTGGTAGAATTAGGGAGAGTAACAAGTGAGGATTGAAATAAATCTCAATTCCAAAAATATTGAGATTGTAAATTGACTAGAGTCTTTCCACAAAGATATAGGAAAAACTCATGAAGACTAGGACTCAACATTCAATCCACTAGATTGACAGATCATCTAGTGAAGATCTAGGATATCTAGAATTTTCTAATTATTACCCAAAGTTTCTTTTGTTGTAGATAATTAATTCTCATAGGATTGGTACTCCTCCTATGATAGAAATCTAGGAGACTCCAACTTCATTGCTCGAAGTTCGACATGCTCTCATAGTGCAAATATTAGTTCCTTGTGCAGGAGAAGAACACTGTGAAAGAAGACTTCTGAAGAAGAGGTGTGGTGAAGTTAGGAGATTGAATATCTCCATTGTAGATTGAATAACTTCATAGTTAAAGAAAATGCCATATAATCCTTGATACAAAAAGGCCATAGTAGCCTTGAATAAAATGCCATAGAAGCCTTGAAGTAGAATCCTTGAATAAAATGATATTGAAAAGGCCATAGAAGCCTTGATACTAAAAAGGCCACAAAAGCCTTGATACTTAAAAATGCCATAGAAGTCTTGATACTTAAAAGGCCACATAAGCCTTGATACTAAAAAGGCCATAGAAGCCTTGATACTAAAAAGGCCACAAAATCCTTGATACTAAAAAAGGCCACAAAAGCCTTGATACTAAAATAGGCCATAGAATCCTTGATCCTAAATAAGAATTCAAAAGGAATATCTTATTCAGAAGCATATTAAGATTTCAATACTAATATTTTTGTTGCAGGGAAAGAAGATTCAGTAAGTTGGGAAACTTCCTACAAGAATGCTAGGAATATTATATTCTTCATAATCAATTCAACACCTAAAGCAAAAGAGATCAGGAGAAGATCTCATTGAAAGACTTCCAAACTTGGAAGAAGAAGAAGGACTAGGATATTTTTTCTTGAATCTAGAAGAAATAGAATCAAAGATCCAGGAGCAGATCACACTTCCAACACTTCTAGGAGTAGAAGGTTGAAGAGGTATCAAGGGAATACCAGCAAAAGTTGCAATATCAAAGACCTTAGGAAGGTGTCATCGAACATCCAAAAAAATTCTAGGAAAGCCTTAACAAAGAAATCATTAAAGCATAACTCACTGGAGAAATCCACTACCATGGAGAAGCCCTTGAGAGTAAAGGACTTGGGACAATTGTCATCATCCGACAAAAAGCCCAAGAGAAGGATAATTTGGCAAGAAGTGCCAAATATGAGAAGGAGAATTTGGTAAGGAGTGCTAAATTTTAGAACAAGAATCTAGTGAAATACCTCAAGATATTTAGAATCTTGAGAAGAAGATCCTGCTTGAATTCAAAATTTGACAAGAAGACTTGAAGATAGAAGAATCTCATCAAATCTAGGAGATTTTAAGATTGCCTCTTACAGCAAGGAGGCACCACTTTAGAGATAGAGAATTCTCCAAATCTACAGTAGGAGGAGGATACCACAAGAGACTAAATATTAGTCTTGTGAAAGATATTTTGAGATCATCATTTTGTAAAGAAGGAGTTGTTCAAAATAGTCTATAAAAAGCTTCAATATCCTACTTGAGGCAGCAACTTGGTGATCTTAGATACCAAGATCCACATCCTCTACAGAAGTGGAAAAATGAGCTACATAAGGTTATAAAAATGTATGCAACTACTAGTTCTAACTAACTCATTAATTAGACTACTTATCAGATTCATTAGAGCAACTTATCTAGATTAAAGTTGCATGAAGAAAAAGTAGATTATAGTCTTCAAAAGTGTAAATATGAAAAGGTAGTTTTTAAGGTTCATTTGCACATTAATTATGAGTTGATTAGATTTCATAATTATATCTATCATCTACCTATCATCTACTTTGAAAATAGAAAAGAAGACTAAGTACTACAATATTAGTTGTAGTGAATTTGCATAATAACTCTTGAATATTCATTTTAGGTTATTCTTGATTAGTTGTAGTAAATTGATTAAGTGCATTATTTTGGGAGTTGATTGGAGTGATAAGGTGAAATTGTTAGTGCATTAAAAATAAATTCTCTTAGATTTATTTGCATTATTATACTACTCTCAGAAGGAATTAGTTTTATTTTCTTAAAGGGCACAAAATATGATTTGTATCAAGTGTCTAAAGACACTATTGAAGCATATAATTTTACAACTCGTAGTGGCCAAAAGAAGCCACCCAAAAAGGTTAGAATTCTCAAAAACTTGGAAAATAACAAGACTAACAAAAAACAAAAATAGAAGCTTCAAATATTGACACTTGGTGAGTCTCAAATCCAAAGCATTACAATATCAGATGCAAGACAATAAAGTGCATAAATTTGTATAAATTAAAAAGCTTCTATCTACTGTTATCTTGGATTTGTTATGAAAGTGTCCAAGAAAAAAGGGGAAGGTGTCTACTCATAAAAGACAACCTCAAATCCCTTGTATTATAGAAGAAAAATCTTCCATAAAACCATAATTTTAGATCTAAAATAAGAGTGCAAAATAAGGTGCATCAAAGGAGGTTTATGTACAATATATAGTATATTTTATTGCACTACTTCAATTTGTTTTTTTATAGCCTAAGAGTAGCTTTGAATGTGCCCCAAAAAGGTAAAATATCTACAGGAAAAATTAGTAAAGAAATGCCGAACATAAGCACTTTTCTTCCCAAGCAATAAGAGCCATTCAAAGGGCTCATCTTAGATGAATGAACTTGTAAAAACAAATCCCACAAAAGGCTATCATCAAAGCTACATTTATGTAGATAAAAAGAGTGCACATATACCAATGTGGGATGGATAGCATCCACATCTATCAACATGGGATGGACAATATCTACACTACAAAGAGAAGGCATCTACTTCTACCAATGTGAGATGGATAGCGTAACAAGCGGTCATCTACACTACAAAGAAGCACAAGGATTAATACGTTGGAGGCATAGAAGATAATATTATTTTGACTGTGTCTGAATTTAGACATAGTGTCCGAAATCAAACATTGCATCCAAAAATATATTAGTGGTCCATTGGGGGTAAAATTCTAACTTTCATATTATTAGTTACTTTATATTACTATGCATTCTATTTTGTTATTTCATTATTTACTACATATTACTATTATCAATTAGATAAACTGCATATAGAATCATATGTTTCATATTCAAATATTTAGTCATTCATTTTCTTTATGGTTGGCTAAAATAATCAATGGAATTTTACTATCACAAACCATGATCTACTATGGCCTATGCAGATCCCCCATCCCTAATTTTAAAATCCATTGTTCTATTGTGCAATTGTAGGTTTATGATAGATTCATATATGTCCAAATTCATCTAATAAATTCGTACGACCGAATTCATACTATGTGCATCTGAATTCATCTTGCACATCTAAATTCATCACAAATCAAACAACTAGGCTAGATAAGAACTTGAAACCTATTTTCTCATACTCAGATTTATATTTTCTATCTTATATGCATATGTGTTTAATTAGAAAATAGAAAAATCCCAAAACATAGACTTTATTATATTTTTTATAAAATATAAAAATACAAAAAGAAAATAGTTAGCTTAGAAAAAAACTTTTGCATCTTAGTTAAACTTTGTAATGATTTCTAGATAGATTTGTATGCCTTGTCTTCATTTTAAATTGAATTGCATATAGCTAGGTAGAAATTGCATTTTTTCCAAACCCTAGGTGTATGCTTTCAAAATAAATAAAAGAAAAACACATCAAACTACTACCTCACCTAGGTGTGGAAACTGCCATAGCAAGTGTTTCCTAGTGAACCCACCCCATTATTCAACAAATACCAAGGAGAGTGCAACACAAGAAATTTTCGTCTAAGGTGTATATCCTTCATTGTCTCTCCCATTTCAAGCATGGATCCATAATCCTAAGAGAAATTTGTGCAAAATTTTTGGACCTACATTATTTGGTGAACCCCACATGAACTACAAAGTTATTATTAAACTTTATTTTCTTTACAAAAACCAAAACAAAACAAAAGAAAAAAATATATATCCTTAAATGGTAGGCTTAACGAATCCTTCTTTATAGACCTTAGGAGAAAACTCATAAAACAAGTAGTTGATCTCTTCTATAAATGGGTAGCACTGAACTTCAAGTATATTTGTGGTAAAACTTTGGCATCATTTAAAAAAAAAATCACAAGAAATTAGAGAAATCAAGAGAATTGATGTTGCTAGAGCTTTAGGACCTAGTTTCCACTCTCCTTACTTTGAAATCAAAAGAGGTTGTGAGCATTGGCTTGCAGATAAATGAGCTTGTGTCCACTCAAACATTTATCCTTGGGATAATTACTTTGCAGAAGCCTTAAAATATCCATAGATTCTTAGCATACTTAGAAAACAATGAGCAAACCCTAGAATAGAGACACATATTTTATAAAGCACCTAGTGAAATCCTATTTTGAGATTATTGTTATGAATTACAAGTCCAACCTTTTAACTTAGAAACTAAGAAATTTACCTTTGTTCGCTTCATTCAACTCTTAGTAGATGATTTTTATTTTGAGGAAGAACACTACATGAGTTCGGAAGATTTAGAGCCCATAAATGACATCCACAAGCTCTTTAAGGAATATTGAAACCACTTAGCATTATTTTCAAAAATATTGTAAATATTTGAGTTAAAGCATAGTAAATTGTTTTCTTAAAACAACAAAAAAAAAGCAAAAAATTAAAAATTAAAACAAACAAAAACAAAAAAACTTTTAACTAGCATCTTTAGGAAAGATACCTAAACATATAATAAGTGGTATAAAAGTGACAACCAACTATGAATATGAGCTAGATATTGACCCTACTGTAGAAGCTAAAATAGAAGAAGTCTTAGAAGAACCAAAACACAAAATAAGACAAAGTGAAGAAGATGAAACCATCAATGATATTGATCCAAAATTAGGGCCTCAAGGAGGCATTCATTTTTAGTCCATGCAATTTTTTTCTGAATTCTTAAACCAAAATCAAGATTCTGTCACTAATATGTTGGACATAGAATATCAGTTTGTAAAGGGTGATTTATCGATAGAAGTAGCCCTAGAAGTTGATTTTTGACTTCACCCACAATCAGAAACATACATAAACACTTCATTGCAACATACCACTAACAATGACCTCCCTTTATATAATACCAAAAATATGCCTCCTCTAGAGGATAATTCCAAAAAAAAAACACCTAAACCACCACAAAACAACTCGTTGGTGCAACTACTACAAATAATTCTAATAAAATGCAACCATATTCATCTAATAACCCTACCTTGCTTTCACAATATTTTCAACATGTATTTACCCTAAATTTGTCTTCCCAAAAAAATAAAAATACACAAGTTCTAAGTTCTCATCGACCAAACGTCCAATAAAATACAATTCCCTATAATATTCAATATCCTCCTCTTGCGTCAAACCCTATGCATAATATTGTTTCCATTTCAACCCCTTATATGGCAGCACAACAAACTTATTATCCTCCACATGGAAAAATAGTAAACCAAAATAAAAACAGTGAACCATCACATCACTTGGAAGTTGTAGTGAAGAAGTTAGCTTCATGCTTAGATAAAATAGACCCATATCATCCTACATATAGCTATAAAGAGTTGTGCAATCAACCATTAGATCCTACGATCACTACTAGGACATATCCTAAACGGTTCCCTATGTCGATTTTTCCTATCTATAAGGGATTGAATATCCCATAGAGCATCTTCACATGTTTAAAAAATCATATCATGACATTTCTTATGATAATATGTTGTTTCTATTAATATTACCAAAATGTTTGGGAGGAATGATATTGGAGTGGTATTATCAATTGCCAACACACTCCTTAAGAAAATTTGAGGAAATCATAGAAATATTTGTACATCAATTTGGTGCCTACATAGAGAGGCATGCTACAATAAAGGATTTGTACAAACTTAAACAAATAAAAGAAGAGAGTATTGGAAAATTCTTAGCTTTATGGAGGAAATTTTTTAAAAAAATACATTTTGCTTTACCTCCAAGAGAAATGCTAGATATTTTTATTGGAAATTTGCAATAAAAATTGTCTTATGAGTTAGCTATAGCTACAGTAACATCCTTTGACCAAGCTATATATTTAGAAATAAAAGTAGAGGAATCCCTAATCAGGAGGGAATAATTTAAAAGGAAATATAAAGATAAGTCATCTAAAAATAAATACAAAAACAAAAATGTGGTAGGATATGGGGTCACAGATAGTAGACCCCCTCATATTTCAATACCACAGATACCACAAAATAATTCGTGTTGAAAGCACCCCAAAAAAATCCACTACATAATTCTACAAGATTATATCAACCCTTGACAATGGTCTTACCACAACTAGTAGAAAGAGGTCTAATAAAATTTCTAGAGATACGATAACCTGATGCCTCTCAACCTTGGTATAGACCCGACCAACATTATGATTACCACCAAGTTGATGGACATCCAACAAACACTTGTAGAAAATTAAAATATTAAGTATAAGACGTAATTGATGATGGAAAACTAGAAGTGGAATGTCCTCCACCTAATAAAAATCCTCCAACAATAAATACACAACAACATGCATAGAATGTAAACCAAAACTTGGATATTTTTCAAAACCCATTACCAAATCATGGCAAGGAAGCTGTAAATCAGATAGACTATAAAAATATGCCTCATACAACATGGTATGTGGGAGCAATAAAAAATTATTTACCATCTCAACTTTTGTAAACCATTTTTGTGCCTACTCAATCCAACATGACAATTAAACTATTCTAAGGAAAAAAATCACAATTGTCATCCTTGGATGAAACAAAAAATGAATCAAAATCTGAAATAAATATTAGCTCACAACATTTTAATAGTTCAAAACATGAATCAGGGTCAATATTTCCCATTATCGATTCACTAACTCCAAAAGAGCCACTTACAAGAATAGCATCCACTCATTCTTTGTCACAAAATATTATTCCTATTGAACAAAATTCAACTACAATACCACAAGTTATCTAATAAAATAACATTGTTGGAATTATTTGAGTTGTTACTCAACATCAATCTCAAAAACAAAACTCTCAACATCATAATCAATCAAATAATGTTGATCAACAACCTGTTGTTTTAAAACTACCTCATAAATGAAATAACATAATTCGATCTCAACAAAAGACCCCATTTTATATCAAAGAATAACTAGCTAATACAACAACTAGGATTTCCCTTCTAGAACCTCTTAGAACTTCAACTATCCATTAAGAAGAAATAATGAAAACTTTAATCCAGATGATGGTAGCTCAGGACATAGAGCCTACTGATGTATTCAATGTTGTAGTCTCTCATGAAATAGACTATATTTATTTTCATGATAAAGACATCCCTCCCCAAATTATGTATAGAGGTAATCCTCTTTATATAAAACTTTAATTGGGGATGTTTGTGTTAAAAGAGTATTAATTGATAATGGTTCATCCCTAAATATATTCAGTTATTATTTTTTCAAAATATTTGGATTCAAGAAAGAATATTTAAGATAAACTAAAATGATTATTAAATATTTTAATTATGAAACACAAGAAGCTTGTGACATAATATATATTCCACTACAAGTTTTTCATAGTATTTTAGACACGTCCATATTTTTTGTACCTTGCCCAACATCTTACAATTTTTTTTTGGAATGTCCTTGGATCACAGTATTGAGGGTGGTTCCCTCTACTTTGCATCAATGTGTTAAATTCAAATTTAAGAATTATTTGGTCACTATCTTTGGTGATCCTAGACCATTTGAAATGTGTGCAGTATCCAAACCCATCAATGTTCCTTTTTATCCTGCTTTGTCATAATTGGAACCTAAATATTCTAAGACCTCTTTAACCAAATCAAAATCATCACCTCCTTTTGAATTACCAAAACCTTCTAATGATAATAATCCCTCTACATCATATCCTTTAATTTATGAAGTCTTAGAGGATTTATCCATCGTATTGAAGTCCAAAAAATAGGATAATTATAATATACAATATTCCCTTGTCTTGTCTTGATTATAGCCATCTTCGCATACAACTAGGTTACCGTAGAAACAAAGAAACATCTATCATGTTGGAAGTTGTACTTTCAATTTTTTTGATGTACTCTTGATAAAATTAGCATTAGGTGAATTAGATTTAGTATGATGATAGTGGTTTTGATCAAATATTATTTTCCAATAAGTATATAAAATCTAAATAAATTATGTGTGATATGGGATACAAAGGTAAAGGTTTAGGTCCTTTTGAAAATGGAATACGTGAGCCTTTTGAGGTAGAGGAATGGCCTGCCAAATGTGGTATAGGCTATATCCTCAAAAAAACTCAACCTTTTCCCTTTGATAAAGATGATCACCTTATCACATATGGATAATATTTAGAAAAAAAAGAACAACTAAAGAAATACAAGACAGTTCATGGGATTTATTATAATAAATTATTAGTAGTACAACCAGAAATAATAGTTGCTCTAGATGAATGTGTATAAGGAGATGTCTTTTATGACATTTCTTATGAAGAAATTATGAGAAATAGGTTCTTCTTAGATGGTTCTATCTAATGTATAGCTCAAATTCAGAAAACCACAAAAGAAGAGCTATTTTTTGCTTGCTCCTCCCAAATTTGAAAAAGATTTAGGTATCAAAATAGAGGCTATTTTAAAAATTAATATTGGAACAGAAAATAGTCCCTGCATGGTTAAAATTTGGATTTATTTCAATAAAGAAGAAAAAATTAAATAAATAGAACTTCTCATAGAATACCCTAGTATCTTCACTTGGACATATGTAGATATGTGAGGCCTAGACCCTTATGTGGTTATGCGCCACTTAGTGGTTCATACTGATTCTAAACCTGTCAAAAAAAAACTTAGGAAAATGCATCCTATAGTAGCCTTACTAGTTAAAAATGAATTACAAAAACTCTTAGATGTAAAATTCATTAAATCTATAGATTATTTTGACTGGATATCCAATATTATTCCATTAACCAAAAAAGAGGCTACTAAAATCAAATTTTATACTGATTTTAGGGACATCAATGCTGCATGTCCCAAAGAGGACTTTCCCCTTCCTAATATGGATCAAATTATTGATTTTATGATAGGATGTGGAATGTTATCACTTATGGATGGATTTTTAGAATACAATCAAATTCGTATAGCACCAAAATATCAACCTATGATTGCATTCATTACACCTTGGGGAAATTTCTATTGGAAAGTAATGCCCTTTGGTCTAAAGAATGTAGGGGAAACTTACCAATGAGCTATGTGTAGACACTTAAATCACATCATTTTTAGGATACTACTCATATGGGCATCTTTGTAGACCATATGAATGACCTTGGAACTTTCCAAGACCAAGTAGTGGTTCTAACCACTCATTTTAGGTAATCTAAGCCTATATAGCCTTAGCCACTAATGGCATCCATGGCTAGGATCCTAGCTTCTAATGACAACCATGACTATAGGTAGCTTGTCCCTAGATGTGGTTAAAAAATGTGTCTAGGGTCCTAGTGACACTAAGAAACCATGTCTAGCCCTATAAAAAACTCAGGCTACCAAAGCCAAGAAAAATCAATTGCAACAACCATTTGCAAAGGTTTTGGAAGTAGTTTGGGCTTGGAAGTATCCATAAGCTTCCTCCTAACTACCTCTTGTTCTTGGATTCCCCATGAAGCTAGAGCAAGGATTTTGAGATTTTATTTAAGATCCCAATTTTGGAGAGCAAACCCTAAAGAATATCCCAATTGCATTGTAGCGAAGCCCTACCAAATTGGAGATTCAATTGCACCTTATAAAGAGTAAGGAGATGCTGTCAAATTCTAGTTTGATACCAAGCTTTACAACAATGGAGCTTACAAAGGCTTGAGAAAGAAACCTTGCAATTATACACCAATCCAACATGAAATAAAGCAATTTCAACCACCAATATATGTATAGACATGAGGGTGACCCTTGATCATCAATTCCTTGGAGTATTTGAGAATTTCCAAGCCTAGTTGCAAGGGAAAGAATATTTTTCATATAGCTATAGTTGTTAGCCATGGCTAACAGAGCTAGATACTTTAAACACCCATAGCTAGGGTTTTATGCTCTTTTCCATCCATTTTATCCATAGGTTTTCCATTTTAAATATGTATATGGATTAGCCTAGCCTAGATTAGCCTTATTTTACATATTTGTATGGTTAATTAGCAAGATTAGAGGCAGATTTACCTTAATTTTGGTCACATTTTCTAGATTTCAATAATCACCTTAGATTAGCTCTATTTTATGCTTTTCTTACAAATTACATGGTAGAATAGCTAAATTTACTGGTTTTCAAGCATGATTTACATTAATTTATCTATTTTATAAGCATCTGTGCATATATTTATGTTTTCTTTCAATTTTAGCCATACTTGCATTTTCTTGATAAAAGCTTCATCATGAGATGCCTCATATGCTTTTAATTATGCTTTATTGTTTCATGTATGCAGGCTACAGGATATTTTAGGCTTCAAGAAACTTTCAATATCAAGTTCCTCTTCATGAATAGATAATAAGACATCCTTATAAGTCCTTAAGAAGTTTTATGGAGATATGAAGACCAATTAAAACACATATTCCCCCATTTTAGGGCTATTTTGTTAATTGTAACAATTGTATAAGTATTTTGGTATCCCTAAGAGGGATAAATCAGAAACAATACTCATTTGATTAATAAAGAGAGCTTCCCTTTGTTACTTCCTTATTTTACCAAATGTATGCTTAGATTACATGTGTTTTTTATTTCTATTATAATATCAAGGGATGTGTGGTCTCTGTAGATTTCTATAGTGGTGATCATGGTGGAAACCCATAAAATTCACTATTATTTACTAAGTTTTTTTGTTTTTGTGTTGCTAGTCTTAACCATGCTTGACAATCATGATGCATAGTGTTAGCCATGTTTAACACCTGCGGCTAGCATCTTAGTTGCACTTAATAGTTGTGGTTAGCAAAAAGTAGAGAAACATATAGTAGACAATATGTCTCTTCATCGGATGAAGGATTCTAGGTAATTATACCTTCTCTATAATTTATTGTTTCTACGTTTTTCCTATCAGTAGGCTAATTAAATCATCTAGATAAAATTTAGAGGTATGATAATAAAAATTGCCTTGTTTGCTATTAGTCAGTTGAAAACAACTAGAATTGTTAGCTGTGGTTGTCACCCATGACTAAGATTTTAGCTTTGTTTCTATCTCACGACCGAGTATTTTGCTTGTGGTACATAAAAGTAACTAGAATTTAAATATTTGTGTTAGGGTTTACCAGTTTGGGGGTTGTCTATGTTAGGAATATGATCAACATTGTATTATTCAGCAGGCAAATTAAATACAGGTTACAATGTCGGGAATAGCACACCGGCGTAACTGAACTGTTACAGGAGTTGTAACAGTGTAACCTAAATGATGTAATAGAAACAAACTACGTTAATATACGCTAACATCCCCCTTTATTACATTATTTGGGTAATGGTATGACTACTAGCTATACTAACATCCCCTTACATCATTTTGCAATACAAAGTGATCTACGAAACAATTCAAATTTGACACATCCAAGTGCCTTAGTGAAAATTTCTACAACTTGAGCATCGATGGGAATGTGCTGAAGCTAAATTCGGTGTTTTGGAACTTCATCTCGAATGAAATGACATTGTGTGTCAATGTGCTTTGTTCTTTCATGATGGACTGGATTCTTGACAAGGTTCAGAACACCCTGATTGTCGTAAAACAAGTGTATTGGAGATTTTGATGGATGGCCCATATTTGTCAGAATGTGACGCAACCATATCACTTCACACACAGCTTCACATGTGGTGCGATACTCTGCCTTTGTTGATGAAATAGCAACCACCTATTGCTTCTTGCTGTGCCAAGAGACAGGACCGGATCCCAGATGAAAAATGTATCCAAAAGTTGACTTGCGATCATCAAATGATCCGGCATAGTCGGAGTCCGTGTATCCTTGCAAGAATAATTTTTTGTTCCTCTTGTATTCTAGGCCATATTCCATAGTACCACGGACATAGTGAAGAACACGTTTTGCTGCTTTCCAATGAGTGGTCTTAGGCTCCTACATGAACCTCAAAAGATAGTTGATAGCAAATACGAGATCTGGCCTAGTATTGGTTAGATATATGAGACTCCCAATCAACTGTTGATAGAGAGTACCATCTACCTGAGGTGAATCATCATATCACGATAACTGAAGTCCATTCTCCATCGGAGTTGCCATTGGCTTGCAATCAGTCATGCGATATTTTTCCAGCAATGTCTTGGCATATTTTTTCTGAGACACTTTGATGGAGTGCTCCTTCTGGATGGATTCTAGACCAAGAAAATAATGGAGAAGTCCGAGATCTGTCATCTCAAAATATTTGCACAAGTTTCTTTTGACAGTAGAGATCATAGTTTCTGAACTCCCTGTAATGAGCAAATCATCCACATAGAGTACAAGCAACACTATCTCAGAACCCTATTTTTTGAAATAGAGGTTTGCATCTGACGAACATCTCTTAAATCCATGCTGCATAAGGTGATTTTCCATTTTTATATACCAAGCTTGAGGAGCTTATTTCAGACCATATAAATATTTGACCAATTTGCAAACCTTCTGCTCTTGGCCTTCCACTTCAAATCCTTCTGGCTGAGTAATGTAGACTTCTTCTTGGAGATCACAATTTAGAAAGGAACTCTTGACATCCATCTGGTGAAATTTCCACCCATATTATGTTGCCATAGCACACATAACCCGAATTATGGTCATCCGAGCAGTAGGTGCAAAAGTTTCCTCATAGTCAATGCCTTCCTTTTGAGCATAGCCCTTTGCAACAAGACGGGCCTTATGCTTATCAATTGTTCCATCTGCCTTGTACTTGACTTTATATACCCATTTGCAACCAATAGGTTTCTTTCCATGTGGCAGATCAACAAGCTTCCAAGTTTTATTTTTCATCAAAGACTCATACTCTGTATCCATAGTGGCCTTCCACTGAGGCTCACTGAGAGCATCTTGCACTGATGCAGGTTCAAGATCATCTATGGTAGACATGAATGCCTTGTCATCATCAATATCCATATCCTCTACTTCTGTACTTGGAGTTACAGAAAGTTCCTCAAACGATTGACAAATATCATCAACCTCACCAGTTTCTTTGGCTTCTTTTTCCTTTTGAGCCATACTGCGTGTACGAGGTCTATCCAAGTTCAAATTGGGAGGAGTGGATAAATTTGCGTCTCTGATTGTATTTTTACACCATTTTGGATTCTTCTTCGGTGGTGTTAAAGAAGATGTAGAAGGACCTCCTGTCTGTTTTGACGAAGGAATCTTCTCTTCCTTAGATTCCACAAGATCTAGGTGTACTTTAGATGTGCTCTGTGATGTGAAAACTTCATCAAAGACAACATCTCTGCTGATATGAATTTTCTTGGTCAAAGGATCTATCAAACGATATCCTTTAGAATGCTCATCATAACCAAGAAAAATACATCTCAGTGTTTTCTCATCTAGCTTCTTCCTTTTCTCTTTCGGTATGTGCATGAAAGCGTGACATCCAAGAATACGTAGATGAGATATGGAGGGTTTTCGACCACTCCATGCTTCCTATGGAGTCATTCCTTTTAGGGCCTTTGTGGGTGCCATATTCAATAGATATATTGCAGTGGTGACAGCTTCTGCCCAATATTGTTGCCCAAGAGTAGCTCCTGTGAGCATACAATGAACCATTTCCATGATAGAACGGTTCCTTCTCTCAGCAACTCCATTTTTTTGAGGAGTATAGGCAGTTTTTAACTGTATCTTGATTCCATGCTTATCTAAGAATGCAAAAAATTCATTAGAGGTAAACTCCCCCCCTCGATCTGAGCGGAGGGTTTTAATAGAAGTTCCTGACTCCTTCTCAATGAATTTCTTGAACTGCTGGAAGAATGCGAAAGCTTCATATTTCAGTTGGAGAAAGAAAACCCACATCTTTCATGAGTAGTCATCTACGAATAACTAAAAGTACCTCTTCCCTCCACAACTTTTGGGTGTGAAAGGACCGCAAAGATCGGTGTGAATTAACTCCAGAGGTTTTTGTGCTCTTGTTGAGCTCTTCTCAAATGGTACTCTATGCTGCTTTCCTGCCAAGCAGTCAGAGCACACTGGCAATGTGGCAGAAATGGAAGGAAGACCCTTTACCATCTCATAATTACTGAGCTCAAGTAAGTAGCCAGAACTAAGATGCCCATATCTCTTGTGCCATAGGGAAGTTGCCTCCTTGGTAGAGACAGTCATGGAAACATGTGGAGTAGAGATAGCATCTAGGGCAAATAAGCCGTGCTTATATGAAGACGTTGCAATCTTCTTACCCTTCCTGGTAATAGTACAACACTTCTTGCCATTCTCAACATGAAAGTTGACAACCATATTTCTATCCAGGATTTGTGTGACTGACAACAAATTGTTAGCCAATCCCGAAACATAGAGGACTTTGTCAATCTGACACTTTCCATCAGGAAGAGTGACTAAAACTGTACCCTCTCCCTAAACCTTGTAGGTTTTATCATCAAGAATGGTGACAGGTTTGCCCTCTTTGGCCACAAATGATTCAAACCACGATCTGTCGCCAGTCATATGTTTGCTAGCTCCAGAATCGACATACCAAACAGGATCCCTCTATGTGGAATCTGTGGTAGTCATGAGCACCTTGTGTGCCCATTCAAAATCTGAGTCAGATTCTTCAACAACAACATTCACCTGGGGTTTCTTGTTTTTATTTTGTGGTTTGTTTTGGCCTTTCTGCTTGTTCTTATGCCAACACCTGTTGGTGTCATGGTTGTCTTTCTCACAGATCTTGCACCACCTCTTCTTCTGTTGAGGTTGTTTGCCTTTTCCTTTCGTATCTTGTTGAGAATTTCCTCCTTTCTAAAATTTGCCTCCTTTTTTCCCATTACCTTTCTTCCTAGAACCCTGCCTGTTGGTGTATAGGGTTGTATTGGAAGAATCATCCTTGTGAAGTTGGCGTGCCTCCTATTGTTGAAGCAGATTGACCAACTCGATGTAGGTAATTTGTCATTGAGACACCTGGATGGAGGTTATCAACATATCAAATGAAGAAGGTAAAGCTCTCATCATAAGTGAAATGAGAAGCTTTTCATCCACAGTATCTCCCAAAGAATTCAATTTCTCTTTCAATTCAGACACTCTACACAGAAAGAGTTCAACTGTTTCACCCTGTCTCAAACTCAGGTTATGAAGTTGTTGTTGAAGATGAAGAATGGTGGAATAATTCTTTCCCTCATAGATGGTTCTAAGGGCATCCCATGCCTCTTTACCACTTGCTTTGTTAGCTATATGAGGTTGCACTTCATCTGAAACAACAAACAAAATGAGCACCTTTGCTCGACTGTCTTTCTTGTCAAAAGCTATCTGATCTACGGAAGGACCTGTGGATCCTGCTGTTGGTGAAGGCCTAGTTGTTGCTCCAGTAACAATATCCCACAAATCTTCCAATTGGAGAATTGCCTTCATCTTATGTTTCCATGGTGTATAATTTGGACCTTTCAATAACTGATGAGGATCAGTCATCAACTTTGCAACAGTGGCCATAGTGAAGGTTCCTTATATCACCAATTGGTCCCCATTTCGATATGCCTTTTGCTAGGCCGTTATACCATACAAAATACCTGCCCTTATGTGAGGGAAACTGTAGGTATTTATAAAATATCAACAAAAATCACCTGCCCTTACGTGAGGGATACTATAGGTGAGTTTTAGAGATCATACGATATGTGGAACATAAGCAGTACTGAAAGGGAATCGCCTTGTTGATGGCACCTACCATAGAAGATTCTTCTCATGCGTGGGGCGTAACTTCCCCTAAACACTATGAAGAATACTTCGTCAAGATTTACGCCTAAACACAAGTGCGATAAAGGGTAGTGGATGGAGTAAAAAAATGCAAAAATGGCTAACTTATCTCTCCCCGATGATTTATAGAGAACAAGCTCAGACGTCGTTGTAGCAGCTATATTAGGCGACGGATATAGTAGCCCAATCACGACAGCTTTACTTGTAAGTGCTGGCTAGAGGTATCACAAATACCGAATGCTGCAGTGTAATAAATTGCACGGATGGGTTTTAATTATTCCGGGGACTTAGGGAGTGTATTTGATTTTTTTAACTTTTAATGAAGTAGTGCAAAAAAATGAAAATGCATCATACATCAAAAAAATGCCCACAGAATGAAACCCTAATGTGTTGGACACATTCGAAAATGCACCTTTTACAATTCGCCAAATTGCTATTTCAGAAAATTACTCACATTCCCCCTTTGATTTTTTGAAAAAAAATATCCCCCCTTAAAAAAATCTCTTTAACAAAGCATTTTAATAATTATTATATATTTAAAGTTAAAATAAATAATTTTAATTTATATAGTTTTTAAAAACTTATAAAAAAATAAATTAAAATTAAATTTTAATTTATAAAGTTTTAAAAAACTATAAAAAAATAAATTAAAATTAAAAATTTTAACTAAAAAATAATAATTAAAAAAAAAAACTTTAGAAAAAAAATTTATACCTTTGAAAGGGGGGAGTCGGCGGGATTTGAACCCCCGACCTGCAGGCTCCCAGAGCCTTACCGCACGGCTCACGACCACGTGAGCCAGCGGGCTGATCCGGAAGGGTCAATGGAGCCCTTCGTATTTGACCTGCTGCCCGAGCGCAGGTTCCTTCTCTGCAAATCGCGGCCTTGCCGCTGCAGCTTCGTCACGCGTCAAGGATTTAAATAAAAAACAACACGCACTCTGCGCGTTCCCCCATTTTTAATTTCCGTGCTCAGCGAGGGGGGGGGGCCGCGGTTTCTTTTTTTTTTTTTTCAGCGGGGCGGGGGGGGGCCGAGCAGCTGAGCGGACGAACGTTCTCTCAACGAGGTGGGGGGCCTTCCCTCCTGTCATGACCTACAAGCGTGGGGGGGGTGGTACCTCCTCTATTGCGACGTGGATCCTACGACGCGCATCTTGTCGCGACCTGCACACGCGGGGGTGGTCCCTCCTCTGTCGCGACGCGGATGCGTCTGCGACAGACGTCCTGCGATGCACGTCCTATCGCGACCTGCGCACGGACGTCTAGGCGTCCGCCTGTGCATCTATGTGCATGGGGGGGGGTCCCTCCTCATCACCTGTGTGCTACGTTCCAGCCGCAGTGCACAAATTTTTTTTTTTTCAATTTCCTGCCTGCGCTCTGCGATCAAGTCTATGCGCTGCAGGTAAAAAACACCTGCACAGAACGCCGCGCGATTGCGCGCGGCGTGAAAAAAAAAAAAAAAATATGCCTCCCCCGCACAGCAGAAAACAAATTCCTTGTCCTCCAACCTCGGCTTCTCACTGCTCCCTGCAATCTGGCTCTGATGCCATGTTAGGAATACGATCAACATTGTATTATTCAGCAGGCAAATTAAATACAGGTTACAATGTCGGGAATAGCACACCGGCGTAACTGAACTGTTACAGGAGTTGTAACAGTGTAACCTAAATGATGTAATAGAAACAAACTACGTTAATATACGCTAACATCCCCCTTTATTACATTATTTGGGTAATGGGATGACTACTAGCTATACTAACATCCCCTTACATCATTTTGCAATACAAAGTGAGCTACGAATACGAAACAGTGTAACCTAAATGATGTAATAGAAACAAAATACGTTAATATACGCTAATAGTCTAAAGGCCAGTATCTCATGTAATTTTGTATTCTCTGATTTGGAAAATAGCATTTAGTTTTGCATATTTTTGAATTCAAACACAAATTTCCTAGGCATAGAGGAAAAATCATTGGTGCTCTTTGATGCATTTTACTTTTTGTACAAAATTTAAATAAACCCCACACACCACATATCATTTGAACATCAATAGCATTAGCCTCTCACATCCAACCTGCTAATCAAGACCAATGATGGATGACACTACCACTAGGTTGGCTCACTTGAAATTGTATCATTGAGACTTGATCATAGCCAAGGTTGACCCAATAACTATCCTATCTATGCAAAATAGCACACACTCCTCTTTGTAGGGGTGTATCAATGTGCATGGTGTGTTGGATGAGGGTTGGTAGTACCTATGCTACCTCATTGAGTAAGGACTTCACTCACATATTTGGCTTGTGTGACTATATAAGTGAAATTCCTTAAACTATACAAGTATATCATCAACAAAAATACAAAAATGATGAGATTTAGCTTATGCAATAAAAAAAACAAAACATACTAAACAAGTTTTAGGACACACATCTAATCCTTAAAAGATATAATCATATTATCTACTTTGTGTGCTTATTTATTGTTTGGGTAATCAACATCAGATCCTTGATCTAGGACCAAACCCTATTTTTTCAAAAAAAATTCTGCTTTTTGATTTTGGACCCAATGAATCAAAATTATGCAAATCAGAGCTATAACATAAAATTTATGTTGGTTTTATGATTACACTATTTTGAGTGATTTTTAAACCAAAAATACGGAAAAACTGCACTAAAATAGTCAAAAAAAGCCTTATACAACTCCAAAAATTGCCAAATTTGTTTTGTTGTATTAGTTAGCCCATTTTGCATCTCTCATAGAAATTTTGAGTCCTCACTCTTTATTTCTAAAATTTTACCAAAAATTCCAAAAAATGGTCATTTTCCCACAAGCCCCAATTGGCCAAATATTCCAAAAATACAAAATTTGACCCAAAAATCACTTTTTTTGAGTTATAGCTCATTGTGATCAGCTCGTAACATTGATCATTTTGATATATAACACATGCAATGTTTTTTAGAAGTCAAAAAGGTCTCTAAATGGTCGAGGGACCTTCCATGGTGAGCAAGACCTCCAATCTAGAGAGGGAATCAGGTTCCATAACCACTCAACATATCCAAATCAATCCAGAGGATATAGCCATCCATGAATGGCATCCCAAGTTTTATCATAACATAAATACCATCCATATGGACTCAAACCTTCAAGATATACCTTTTAGGGAGGCACCAACATGTCCTCTAGGAAACCTTATTGACTGGAATACCTTGATAAAATTATATATAAGGAATAATCTATCCATTAAGGAACATAGTAGATCAATATCGTAGGTTCACATCCCAGCTTGATCTATACATCAATCAAAAAATGAACATGAGCATACACCATGGCCTAGATTGGGTGAGGAAACCACCCCATATGATCAAGCAAGCCACCCCCCTACTCCTCATAGAGAGCATTCTGCATATGCACATTGTGCTTTAATGATGTCTGAATATATAGAGCTTACATATAATCTTGAATATACATCATTCCTCATAGATAAGGAAGAGGACTCAAGTCATCCTCCTATCCCTTGTGAAGAGTACGTGGGACAACTAGGTTATGGATTTACATCGTCAAACTATATAGATCCCACTCATAGCCCAAAATATCAAGCCAATGCAACCTTTAGGGAGCATGTAAAAAAGTAATAGATCCTACTAGGGGTAAAATACATGATAAACCCATCCATATTTCAAATGCGAGGGTACATAACCCCCATACAATTGAATAATGAGATCATACATATCAGGCACTAAGTCCATAGATTAACCAACAACAACATACATATCAACTCCAGTCGGATAAAAAAAAATTAAATAAAAAATGGGTGGACTCACAAGAAGCACACCTACAAAGGTTGTATCAATGAAATATACAAGAACAACAAAATATAAAACAAAAGCAAGTGAAAAATGCATTACATAAAGTGGTGCTTATTCCTATCACCCAAAGGATGCAACAATCTATAATACATCTAGTACAATATTGAAATATTTCCACTCGGCCATGCCAAAATTGTGTTCATAGTCCTCAATAGTATCAAGATCAATAAAATGAGGAATCATATGAAGAGTCCCAATGAGAACATCAAGATCAAATAGATACCTACCATGAATCTAGTTATGATGAGGTACCTAATGATTATACTTATCATCCATCTCAACATGAAAAGATATTTGTTTTACCTAATCAAGGGCGACAATAGGAAGATCATTTTATTTCATCAAGGTCATACAAAGCGTTAGCTGATGAGATAAATTCATTCAAAAAAAATCAAGGATTGGTTTATCAAAAACCTACGCTAAAGCAACTTAGCAATAAACCTTTGCATCCATCAGTGTCATCATCGACATACCCACCAAATTTTAATATGCCTACACTTAAAAAGTTCAAAGATGATGAAGATGCCCAAGAGCATGTGACAATCTTCATAAATATGTGCTTATATTTTCAATACAATGACCCCTTAATGTTAAGAATATTTCTTACAACATTAGTTTGAGATTCTTTGGAATGGTATAATCATCTACCACATCATAGCATAAACACATTTGAGCAATTGGTTGAGCTATTCCTGCAACTTTATACCTCTAGTGCTAAGAAAATGATAAACTTGACTAACTTGGCCAACCTTCATCTACTTGACAATGATCTAGTCATTAAGTATGGCAATAAGTGGATGGAGGTGATGTCAAAACTACCCTTCACCCCACAAAAAAGCTCATTTATATTTTTACAAGAAGTTGTTCAAAAAAAATCTTGCTTCTCTTGGAATTGCAACAATATCAAACATTCAAGGAGGTATTAGAACAGGCCAAGATCATTGAAGACATCAAGATACATGAGGGTGATATTCAACTCCATAAAAGTGAATGACTAAAAAAGAGCATTACAGGTGGCAAAATGCAACAAAAGGTGGCCCCACTCAATCAAGTTGTTTTGAGCATCCCTAAATTCTCATCCACCATCACAACTACTAGTGCAGCATAATTACCAAGCTCAGCCTCCTATGACCCAAAATCATATGCAACAGAATCATATACAAGGCCAAAAACATTGACCACAATGAAAATATACTAATTTACCTGATACATTAGCATCAATATTTGATCAATTATGTGAAGCAAAAAGAATCAATATTCCATTGAAACCTAATAAGCTTAGATCAAAGGCACATAGGTAAAACCTATATTGTGTTTACCATAGACAAAGGGGTCATGACATCCAGACATGGTATCCCTTTAGATATTTAGTACAAGATATGATCGAGAGGCAAGAACTTCATATAGGAGTCATCCAAGACCCCTTGCCCACATACAAAGTAAACACAAAACTTGCCAATCAAGTTGAAAAATATAATTAAGTGCACATTAATCTACCTCCCCAAGAGTTTGTGGGAATGATTAGTGTTGTAACATAGAAACATGAGTATCAAAATCAATCTATGCAAATTGTGGTATCATCCAATATTTCACCTTCTCTCATATTGTCTCAGAAGGAAATTGGCACTACATAAAATTACACATCACATTAGATGGGGTCAGTTTCTACTACTCCCCCTAGCCAACCCAATCGTAATGCATAAAACACAATGCACATTAAGGGTCTTCAAGGTTTCACACCTTCCCCATCATCCACATCATGATCAATGAAATAAAGTGAGAATTCCAAAGGTATCACACATCCCTCACTTTCATTGAGTGGCACACACACTAGGGGTACCTAAGGTAGCGTACCTTCCCCTTTAAAAACATAAAAATAAACAAAATTCATAAAATATCAAAATCCAAAAACAATTGAAAATTTTCAAAATTTCAAAAACAATTGAAAAATCAAAATTTAAAAACAATTTGAAAAATCAAAATTTCAAAAAATATTTGAAAAACACCAAAAATTCAAACAAATCAAAAAACAGTAAAATCAAAAAATAGTACAAAATACCAAAAATACAAAAACATTTATATTATGCATTTACATTTTGCATTTGCATTCATTTAATTGCACTACATTAGGTATGCCATCCATTGCACTTAAATTAGGATAGGTCGTGTTTACAAGCTTACAAAAAAAACCACATTTGTATGCTAATCATGCGTCTATTCATCATCAGCATCCATCACCCTTGTGAGTAATTGTATTTTTCAACACAACCCTCTCCTATTGCTATGAGGAATATACTAGGCTTTTGTGATCATTCAACCATACCTAGTGAACTTCTCAGATTTTGTAGAAAGCTATCTTTGCTTTTGGAGAAGAGGTCTAGTTTTGATAGCACCTAGAATATATCAAAATACCATAACAAATTAACACATTAAAAATCCTAATTAGGACAACAAAGTATAAACACTACAAAGTGGTCGTAGTCACCTTAAGCAAAAGGTTTTTACTTGCTCATATTGTGATGCACATGGTCTAGGGTGTTGATCATTGAAAAAAGGAAAAGCTCCCCCCTACCCAAGAAATCCCTTGCTTTCATAAAAATGAGAAAAATATTGAAATAAATTAAAAATAAAAGGTAAAATAAATAATGATTATCATCACTACACAAATCCCTTGCTCAAAATAAAATAAAATTCAAAATAAACAATGATTTTCATCACTAAGCATGAGTAAGTATCCCACACCAATGTGAAGAAAATAAGGGGGTGAAGATATTGAAACCCTGGAATTGTCAATGAAACCATTGAGTGATCCCCAATACAACAATGGGCTGAATGAATCCCACCTGGCATTGGGGTAGTTCTAAGAAATTTACAAATGAGCTAGATTTAGGTGGTCTGTCTTACCTAGTAGTCTAGTCCAACTACATCCAAACATAGGATTGTGATGAACATTTGGTGATCCTCATTACAAAAATGGGTTGAATGAATCCTAACTAGAAATGAGGTAGTCTTATGTCTCATATAGTATATTCATTTGCACACACAAGGATAATAAATATGTAGATCTTCATAATAAAATATTTTAGCTCTCAAGGGTCTTGTGTAGTCATTATACATCTTTTGATTAGTCAACTAGGATGTTTGAGTCTCATGGAAAACCTCAAAAATCCCTTATAGCAATAAATCATCTCATCAAATCATATCATATCATATTTTTATGCTTAAATGATTAATTCTTATGATAAGAGTTACCATTTACATTCATGATTTTTATACATTTAGTGGTGTCATTCATTAGTTTGTAAACACACATTATATTTATTCCTTATGTTTTAAGTGATTAAAGTATATAGGTTCATTTGCATTAGCTCATTCTTCATGTAATTAATGCATCATATTACGTAAATCATCTATCATATCACATCACATTTATTAAATGCATCAACCATTGAAACAAATTAAACATGCATTTAACACAAAGCATTGCATCCATATATGCATACATCACCATAGTGCATCTATACATCTAGATCATAGCATCTAACCAAACATCTATCATCTAGCTAGTGCATGTCATCAGTACATTGCATACATATAGCATCTAACCAAACATCTATCATCTAGCTAGTGCATGTCATGAGTACATTGCATTGTAATGGTATATTTTCCAAAACAATCTTTTTTCCACAAAAAATTCAATCACACTACATTACAAACATCAATTACATCAAAACACACTTTGCTTTCCTACAATAATATCTTTATTAAAGCATGAGAAAATGTACATAAAAAACCATAAAACATGACTAAAAATCATAATTATGTAGATCATAAAAAAAAAAAAAAAATCACACATCAACACCAAAACATAAGATAAGCAATAGATATATGTATATATATAATAAAAAATACAATAGAATACAAAACCAGTCGATTGGTATACCTCAATAATAAAATCAATATACTCAATCACTAGGGGTACACCACAAAATCCAACTTAGTGTATCATCCCATAGAACCCCTATAAATCTAGGTGTCATCACCTAGAGGCGGTATAGGCTCACAAAATGGAGTAGCCCGATATATTATACTAGATCTTGACCTACCATGACTCAAAGGAACACACTCTAGGAGTAAAACAACCCTTTGACCCTCTATAATAAGCTGATAATATAACATCTGATAGAAAGATTCCCATTGTGATGTTACAACTAACTCTACCACTACTATCCTACTCCTTGAGGACTGGACTAAAGTCACACTCCTCGACTGTTGATATTGTGACTATGTCTGGTGTGACGATCCATGTCCCTGAATCTAGGCTACTTGATCCTGAGCCTAGCTCACAAGAGTATGTATCTATGTGAGTTGTCCCTCCAACAATTGGATGTGAATCACTTGAATTATGATCTGATGCCTTAGACCATCATTCTCTACCCATAGATCAGCCACCTCCCCTATTCTTCTTGACTCTCCCACATCTGTAGTAATGCCCTTTTTGAGCAAATATGGTCTCAGGGTAGTGTGGGTCTTGTTGGTCCGACTTTCATACACACCCTGTGAAGAATGAGCATAAAACTCTGATAACACTTATACGGGATAAATCCCACTCACTTTAGGATCTAGTTGGTTATCCAAGGTGTGAGTTACAGAGTCGGGTCGAATGTCAATTCACTCTTTTCCGCTTCTAGAATAGTCTTCAATATGGACTTGTCATTACCTTACAACGGGCTCTGAACTTGCTCAGTAGTGTTTAGGAGTTGTCACTTGTTGACAATCAGATTTAAAGTTAATTCTTTGATCTAGCTCTTATGGGTCGCAGATTTAAATAAAGGACAAATTAAAGAAAATAAAAATGGATCATTTCACGGTAAAACAAAGAGGGTAGGGTAAGGCGAGAAGAGAAGTTTATCAAACTTAGCTGTAAAAAAAAACTACCAATTTTATTTATACTATCAGCTTCACAACAGAACAAATCAAAGAAGAAAGTGTCCAGTTTTCTAAGATCACTTTCTACTAAGAGCATAAGGCAGAGATGGAACAGATCTAACAAAAAATTATAAACCGAAGGGAAGTCGGTTAAAATTGGTATCTTTCACCGGTAGCCTAGCTCGCACAATGAGGACAGAGCAATTAGAACAGACCTGAACCTCAAATCTGTAATTTTCCCTAGCATACAATAGAACAAATGAAGCCTAACAACATATTTAATCTTGATAACACAGATTCACAACATATATTTAATAAACTTTAAAGAAACGGATAACAAAAGGAGATGAACTTATCACAATCTACAAAATATTAGGCTCCTGGCCATGCTATCACAGAAAACAAAAGCACATCAACTCCAAGTCCAGAAACAAAGTATTTAACAAAATTTGCAAGAAATTGCTTCAATAGCCTTTTATTTCTAAGTTTTCGCCTCCTGCGATTACATTGAGAAGAAGTATTTATAGACTCAGGACAGACCCTGATCTTTTCAAAAATATCTTCTTCTCAAACCGTAAATCTTATCATCTTAAACCCTAGGACCCGGGTTTTACAATATAAGCTCTTTTAAAACAAAGTTCGGATAAAACTTAACCATCCTGTAAATCAGTGCAGTCACTTGCCATAAATGGAGAAGATAGAATTCGAATGCCACTTGCATTCACCCGCAACTACGAATAAATGTCTTCATTAATGCCCTCGGGTAATTTGGATGAATCACCACTTCTCTGACATTTCATCTCCGCAGAGCCATCCCTGAGTTGAAAATGCCTGCAAGCTATTAATTCTGCCATAAATTTTCATTAAATGCATTCATCGGCAAATTCCGGTAACCGAGTGTAGATATTTTCATTTTTCGGCCCATTCTCGACATACTCCATTAAATGGGCAGCTGCTTAGTCACCGTAAAGTCTCTTTGCGGCCAGATCTGTAAAATTTGGATGAAACAGCAATTTTTGGCATCTTTCATTTCAAAATGGCTATCTTCGATTAATTTGCACTTAACTTCGTTTTTATGGCCATTTCTCCGTTATCCCGTAAGTGCCAGATGGCTTCCTGCATGAAAGACAAACAAGGATTAGCCTTTTAAAATTATTAAATCAAAAGCTTTAATATTAAAAATAAGCCCTAAGGTTCAGTATATGCGGCATGCTTTGTTCTACTGTTTTGACACGTGTCGCAAAAATCGTGACACGTGTCCATTTCCAGCTGTTTTCCTTTGCTGAGCTGTTTTTCTGCCAGGGTCACGAAAATGCGACATGTCACGATTTCGTGACATGTCACGAAATCGCGACCTGTCCAGTGTCTCACAACTTTTCTCTCTGGTTGTCGTGATTTCGCGACGTCGCGAAATCGTGACGTCGCAATATCACCGCCCCTGCACTTCCTTTGGTCCTTGGCTCCTTTTGGCGAATTTTCCACCGTGTCGCGATTTCGTGACACGGTGGCGACTTACCTTGCCATCTCTCCACCATGTCGCGAAATCGTGACATGGTGGCTCCTTTGGCTTCTCTCGCTTCTCCAGGCGCGTCGCGATTTCGTGACATCGCAAAATTACGACGTTGCGATTTCGCAACACGTTGCTCTGATTTGCTCTTGTTTTCTCCAGTCGTGTCACGATTTCGCGACACGGCCTCCCTCGGCACCCCTTTGCCGTTGGCGTGTCGCGATTTCACGACGTCGCTGATTTCGCGACACCCAACTCCTTAAGCCTTAGCTTTTGTTTGACTTTGCCTTGCTTCACTTGGACACTTCTTTCTTCTTGGTTGGACCCGTCGCGATTTCGCGACATGTCACGAAATCGCGACGGTCCGTACGCCTTGACTGCTTTCTGCTTCACTGTCGCGATTTCGTGACGTAGCGAAATCGCGACGTCGCGATTTCGTGACACTTTTCATACTTGCCCCTTTTCTTTCCATCCAACCGCGAAAATGTGACATGTCACGATTTCGCGACATGTCACGAAATCGCGCCCTTTCTGTGCCTTAGTCATTTTTTCTTTCTCACAGCAATGAAAATGCGACATGTCGCGATTTCGCGACATGTCGCGAAATCGCGCCCTGCCTTTGTCCTTTGCTTCCTTTGCCTCCTACAGCCGCGATTATGCGACATGTCGCGATTTCGCGACATGTCGCGAAATCGCGACGTTCCGTACAATCTGGCCTTCTCTCTCCAAAACTGTAGCGATTTCGCGACATTTCCAAAAATGGAAGTGTCGCGATATCGCGACATTTCCAAAAATGGAAAGTGTCACGATTTCGCTACGTTTTTCACACTTGCAGCTTTCTTCCAAAATGTGTCGCGATATCGCGACGTTTTCCACCCTTGCACCTTTCTTCCAAAATGTGTCACGATATCGCGACGTTTTTCACCCTTGCACCTTGCTTCTCTCTTGCAGCCGGAAAATGTGACATGTCACGATTTCGTGACATGTCACGAAATCGCGACGTTTCGTACGATCTTGCTTTCTCTCTCCTAATCGGTAGCGATATCGCGACATTTCCAAAAATGGAAGTGTCGCGATATCGTGACATTTCCAAAAATGGAAGTGTCGCGATATCGACATTTCAAAATGGAAGTGTCGCGATATCGCGACATTTCCAAAAATGGAAGTGTCGCGATTTCGCTACGTTTTTCTGACTTAGCCGATTTTCTTGAAACCTGTCGCGATTTCGTGACATTTCCATAAATGGAAGTGTCGCGATATCGCGACTTTGCCAAAAATGGAAAGTTTTGATTTTCAATGAATTTATCTGTCTGTTTTCTGCATTTTTTTCATACCGGTGTAAGATTTTCTTTATCCATGAATGATTCTAGCATGTAAAAGTGAATTCTGAGTTAACAAAGCTAGAATGCAAGAATACTTGGATACTTTGACACAGGCAAAACTTGAAGAAGAAAGAGGCAAGTAAAAATTTGGAATTAAAACTTGAAAAATATCAAGAGGGTCCCTACTGTAAAATGAAAGCTCAAAATTTTCAAAGGGTGGAAATTCATTTTTCAGTAAAATAGTAGCATTATTTTAGAACCCAGGACTCTAGTTTCAAAACAACATAGACCATGTATCTTGCCTTGCCACAGATATTCTTCAAAATAAATGGACTACTAACTGATAGTTGTTAAAATTTCCCAAGGACATACTAGGCTGAATCATTTAAGGAAGATTTTTGATGTGCAATTACAAGCGTATAAAACTTTCTTCAAGAATGATTGGATCGAATGTTGAACTCTGGATTGATCTGCTTTTCTAGATTGTAAAAAGGGGAAACCGAGTAGAGCTCTGTTTACTAGTTTAGCCTTTTACAGCCCGACAGAGTTACCCTTTAGATTTACACGACCCAAATTTACAACTGTAAGGTAGAATCTACAACTCGGTAGAAGAAAAACATCTTTTGAAGTCTTGGCTGCCTCTTTCATTATATAACTCTTTTTTTTTTTCTTTTTATCTCTTTTTTTTTTTTTATATATATATATATTGGAAATAACAGAGTGCCAATTTCATGTTGTCTTGTTCAACTCTCATCTCTTTCTTTTGAAATACATCAACATCTGAAAAGCCTTAGAAAGAATAACAATTTTCTTTTTAATATTTCATCAATCTGGAATTGCTTCAGCCTAGGCACTGATAGCCTCTATGGATACTCAAATAATTACATGAATCATAGTCCCCTCTTATAACCAACTTTTCTTGGATTCCCCGGGAGTTTCTCCAGCCAAACAGCATAGCAGTTTCTTTATAATTAAAACAACTGTGGCAAGCAAGACACAAAATCCAATCATCCTTCCACTGTTGTTCTGACTAAAAAAATAGTTCCACTGTTCAGTTCAAACAGACTATCTCACAATTATGATAATGAACACTGGATTCTGGACTCGAGAATGAAACAATCTTTAGAAGGCTGACTTTTTCATTGATGCTCGAGGCAAAGGTTAAAGAACAGAATTCTTAAAAGCTAAAGAACTTTGTACAGACTTCTAAGGAAAACTAAAATAAACTGAAACTTAAAAAACAAAATAAACTGTACAGACATTTAAAATAAAACAACACTGTACAGACTTTAAAATAAAACAAAATCAAATAAAACAAAATAAAATTGTATAGGCACTAAAGGAAATAAAACAACTTTAAAGCTTATTTACAATGTATACACATGTTACAACTTCTTTGTGACTCAAAATATGTAGCAGATGGAAAAGCAGAGAACTAGTGCCTTAAAAAAAAATTGACCATTTGCAAGTAAATTTAGAAAAATTACCTTTCAGGTCCTGTTGACGAAATGCACTCCAGACTATGCTTCCAAATTTTTCTGTTACCTGGGAAAAACTTGTGTTTACCGTCTTCCCTCTCTCCTTTTTTTTATTTTTTATTTTTTTTATGGATCTTGTCCCTACTGAAAAACAAATCTGCAACTCTTTCAATTTAAACAAATCATATAATAACAAATCATATGATAACATGTTTATGCTTCTACTTGAAGGGTTTGCAGAATTCTTTCAAAAGGACGAAATGTAAAAAACCCCCAGGATCAAATACCTTAAAGCCCTTATAGACCCAGACCACCACATCTTCAGATTTATGTGACAACTGAAAGAGATCATATTTTATCCGTATGTCCTGGTTCTTAACAACTTGAACATTTTGTGGTTGCTCTACCGCTTCAATATCCAAGACTTCAATTTTTATCCCTCTAGCAGAATTTTCATAATTTGCTTTTTCACTTGAGCCTTGCTTAGATTTAACCCCATCAATGTGTAACGTCCAAACATCATTGTTGTGATTGATTAGAGCTGTAATTATTCTCACCTTCTCAGCTGCCAAATTATAAGATCCAATATCTGCATCAACACAGTTTACAACCTTTTCTTTGATATTATGTTCAGTAGTTACAGGCTTATATTGAGACTCTTCACCTATTCCAAGTTGGCTGACCACATTCACATTTACTATCTTTTCCTCCTCTTCTTGAAATTCAATAGGTGGTCCATAGTAAGCTTCAATCAAGTTATCTTTTTGTTCAACAATCTGGGCCAATTCATGGAGGGTGATGTCGGCTTCAATTTCCTTCATATCCTCAATGATGTTATCCTTCTCCTCAGTTACTTCTGCATAGTGATATTGAATCCCACTTTCATCATCCTCTAATGAGGAAGGATCATTATTAGGTTCTGGACTCTCACATCTCAAATTATAACTGTCCCTTTTGAACTGTTGAAAATCTTGCATTTCATCCATAGGAGTCTCTACAAGACTTTCTGACTCTTCGAGAAAAGTGAAAGAACCTGAAACCCTGGTTGTACTATTTTTGGATGAACCAAAAATATCAATATTTCTTTGGTTCCTAGGAAAATTTAACTCACCAGGAAAAACTTCAGATTTGGGTAATGCTAGATCACAAATGTTTACTTCAAGCACTTCCACTTTGAACTTGTCCGAACCTTTCTCTATATTTTGCACATGCTTGAGTGGATGTTACAGTTAACGGAGTCTCCTTGGGTAGAGCATGACATGTTGGTACTAACTCATGATGTGGAATGGGATCCGAAATAGGCATGTTCTGTGTAACATAGGATATCAAAGGACTACTCAAAATTTGAGGTCCTAATTGTCTTTCAAGAATTAAAGCCTCTTTATAAGCTCCTGCCAGGGTTGTGATATTGATGTCTCTCTTGAGGAAAATAGAGGTCACCGAATCCAATGCATTCTTATAGATTTCTAAGGCCAGATTTGCATTTGGGATGTAATGACCAGTCATTCTACCGTAAGCTCTTTGGAACCTCATATTGAATGACCTGACAGTTTCTCCCGACTCTCTCTTGATGCTGGAAAATTGTTGGTATAACACATTGGGGTCTATCACTTCCCCAAATTGTGATATAAAAACTTTCTCTAGGTCATTCCAACTAGTAACAGAATTGCTAGTGAGATTTAGAAACCAGTCATAAGCTCCTTCCTGGAGAGTGAACGGGAACAATCTGCAAGCAACATCTTCATGCTATATATTTAATAATTTCAAAGCATTCTTGAATGCTAGCAGATGTTCCTCTGTTGTCCTTGTCCCATCATGTTTATATCTGGGGAGATATCTTTTCGGATTTCTAGGCAGGTCATGGGCTATACCCGAAATATTCAAAGCAGTGGCACCTAACCAGCTTGCCATTTTTAAATGTTGGTGTTAAGTTCTACTGTTCAGGAAAAACTCAAACAACAAAATTTTAAAGGGTGAGGAGGAAGGAAAATTGGCTACCAGACCTTGGATAAAATACAACATTTGTCAAGTACCACATACGATCGGATTTCTCAACTCAAGCACACTAAGAATGCAAGTTCGAGCCCTCCTTCTAGCGCCATTTTTAAATGTTGGTCCGACTTTCATACACACCCTATGAAGAATGAGCATAAAACTATGATAACACTTATACGGGATAAATCCCACTCACTTTAGGATCTAGTCTGGTTATCCAAGGTGTGAGTTACAGAGTCGGGTCGAATGTCAATTCACTCTTTTCCGCTTCTGGAATAGTCTTCAATATGGATTGTTTGTTACCTTACAACGGGCTCTGAACTTGCTCAGTAGTGTTTAGGAGTTGTCACTTGTTGACAATCAGATTTAAAGTTAATTCTTTGATCTAGCTCTTATGGGTCGCAGATTTAAATAAAGGACAAATTAAAGAAAATAAAAATGGATCATTTCACGGTAAAACAAAGAGGGTAGGGTAAGGCAGAAAGAGAAGTTTATCAAACTTAGCTGTAAAACAAAACTACCAATTTTATTTATACTATCAGCTTCACAACGAGAACAAATCAAAGAAGAAAGTGTCCAGTTTTCTAAGATCACTTTCTACTAAGAGCATAAGGCAGAGATGGAACAGATCTAACAAAAAATTATAAACCGAAGGGAAGTCGGTTAAAATTGGTATCTTTCACCGATAACCTAGCTCGCACAGTGAGGACAGAGCAATTAGAACAGACCTGAACCTCAAATCTATAATTTTCCCTAGCATACAATAGAACAAATGAAGCCTAACAACATATTTAATCTTGATAACATAGATTCACAGCATATATTTAATAAAATTTAAAGAAACGGATAACAAAAGAAGATGAACTTATCACAATCTGCAAAATATTAGGCTCCTGGCCATGCTATCACAGAAAACAAAAGCACATCAACTCCAAGTCCAGAAACAAAGTATTTAACAATATTTGCAAGAAATTGCTTCAATAGCCTTTTATTTCTAAGTTTTCGCCTCCTGCGATTACATTGAGAAGAAGTATTTATAGACTCAGGATAGACCCTGATCTTTTTAGAAATATCTTCTTCTCAAACCCTAAATCTTATCATCTTAAACCCTAGGACCCGGGTTTTACAATATAAGCTCTTTTAAAACAAAGTTCGGATAAAACTTAACCATTCTGCAAATCAGTGCAGTCACTTGCCATAAATGGAGAAGATAGAATTCGAATGCCACTTGCATTCACCCGCAACTGTGAATAAATGTCTTCATTAATGCCCTCGGGTAATTTGGATGAATCACCACTTCTCTGACATTTCATCTCCGCAGAGCCATCCCTGAGTTGAAAATGTCTGCAAGCTATTAATTCTGCCATAAATTTTCATTAAATGCATCCATCGGCAAATTTCGGTAACTGAGTGTGGATATTTTCATTTTTCGGCCCATTCCCGACACACTCCATTAAATGGGCAGCTGCTTAGTCACCGTAAAGTCTCTTTGCGGCCAGATCTGTAAAATTTGGATGAAACAACAATTTCTGGCATCTTTCATTTCAAAATGGTTGTCTTTGATTAATTTGCACTTAACTTCATTTTTATGGCCATTTCTCCGTTATCCCGTAAGTGCCAGATGGCTTCCTGCATGAAAGACAAACAAGGATTAGCATTTTAAAATTATTAAATCAAAAGCTTTAATATTAAAAAGAAGCCCTAAGGTTCAGTATATGCGGCATGCTTTGTTCTACTGTTTTGACACGTGTCGCAAAAATCGTGACACGTGTCCATTTCCAGCTGTTTTCCTTTGCTGAGCTTTTTTATTCCAGGGTCACGAAAATGCGACATGTCACGATTTCGTGATAGGTCATGAAATCACGACCTGTCCAGCGTCTCACAGCTTTTCTCTCTAGCTATCGCGATTTCGCGACGTCGCGAAATCGTGACGTCACGATTTCGCGACATCACCGCCCCTGCACTTCCTTTGGTCCTTGGCTCCTTTTGGCGAATTTTCCACCGTGTCACGATTTCGTGACACGGTGGCGACTTACCTTGCCATCTCTCCACCATGTCACGAAATCGCGACATGGTGGCTCCTTTGGCTTCTCTCGCTTCTCCGTCACGATTTCGTGACGTCGCGAAATTGTGACATCACGATTTCGTGACACGCCGCTCTGATTTGCTCTTGTTTGCTCCAGCCGTGTCGCGATTTCGCGACACGGCCTCCCTCGGCACCCCTTTGCCGTTGGCGTGTCACGATTTCACGACGTCGTGAAATCGCGACGTCGTGATTTCGCGACACCCAACTCCTTAAGCCTTAGCTTTTGTTTGACTTTGCCTTGCTTCACTTGGACACTTCTTTCTTCTTGGTTGGACCCATCATGATTTCGTGACATGTCACGAAATCGCGACGGTCCGTACGCCTTGACTGCTTCCTGCTTCACCTATCACGATTTGATGACGTAGCGAAATTGCGACGTCGCGAATTCGCGACACTTTTCATACTTGCCCCTTTTCTTTCCATCTAGCCGTGAAAATGCGACATGTCGCGATTTCGCGACATGCCACGAAATCGCGCCCTTTTTGTGCCTTAGTCGTTTTTTCTTTCTTACAGCATTGAAAATGTGACATGTCACGATTTCGCGACATGTCACAAAATCGCGCCCTGCCTTTGTCCTTTGCTTCCTTTGCCTCCTGCAGCCACGATTATGCGACATGTCGCGATTACGCGACATGTCGCGAAATCACGACGCTCCGTACAATCCGGCCTTCTCTCTCCAAAACTGTAGCGATTTCGCGACATTTCCAAAAATGGAAGTGTCGCGATATCGTGACATTTCCAAAAATAGAAAGTGTCATGATTTCGCTACGTTTTTCACACTTGCACCTTTCTTCCAAAATGTGTCGCGATATCGCGACGTTTTCCACCCTTGCACCTTTCTTCCAAAATGTGTCGCGATATCGCGACGTTTTTCACCCTTGCACCTTGCTTCTCTCTTGCAGTCGTGAAAATGCGACATGTCACGATTTCGCGACATGTCACGAAATCACGACGTTCCGTACGATCTAGCTTTCTCTCTCCTAACCGGTAGCGATATCGCGACATTTCCAAAAATGGAAGTGTCACGATATCGCGACATTTCCAAAAATGGAAGTGTCGCGATATCGCGACATTTCCAAAAATGGAAGTGTCGCGATTTCGCTACGTTTTTCTGACTTAGCCGATTTTCTTGAAACCTGTCGCGATTTCGCGACATTTCCATAAATGGAAGTGTCGCGATTTCGCGACTACCAAAAATGAAAAGTTTTGATTTTCAATGAATTTATCTGTCTGTTTTCTACATTTTTTTCATACCGGTGTAAGATTTTCTTTATCCATGAATGATTCTAGCATGTAAAAGTGAAGTCTGAGTTAACAAAGCTAGAATGCAAGAATACTTGGATACTTTGACACAGGCAAAACTTGAAGAAGAAAGAGGCAAGTAAAAATTTGGAATTA
Organism: Wollemia nobilis; assembly: GCA_028583015.1. Taxonomy (NCBI): domain Eukaryota; kingdom Viridiplantae; phylum Streptophyta; class Pinopsida; order Araucariales; family Araucariaceae; genus Wollemia; species Wollemia nobilis. The sequence goes on along the minus strand of JAQPPZ010002937.1, from coordinate 8,464,412 downwards.
AAACCTGAAAAATATCAAGAGGGTCCTTACTGCAAAATGAAAGCTCAAAATTTTCAAAGGGTGGAAATTCATTTTTTAGTGGGGGTGTGTTGCTTCTCAACAGGTCTCTCATTTTAGAGAGGGCACTATTTGCTCTAGCAGAGGAACATCATACTATGAGCCTCCCTCCTACTGGCATCATCCCCTCTTACTTGATTTTGAGAGTCCATTAAGTAATCCCCTATAGTTGCAATCGTCCTCTCAAATAAGGCTTCTCTCTCTATGGTGGCCTCTATATCTGCCTCTCCTCCCCCAATCTAGTAGATCATCACCTAGATGCCTCTCGAAATACCTTCTACATATGACTAGCTATACCTCCCTCTTGAGTGATCCTTATAGGACATAAACTAGAATACCAGGTAGTATAACCATCCACCACCACTGCATCATAACCCTCTATAAGAGTGACTACTACATCATCCTAATCTGCATCAACAAACTTGTTGATATCCCGTGCCCCACTAGTGGTCATAGAATCTCACACAACCTAAAAATAAGTAAATTATCAAACCTTTAGAATTCCCTAGACCAATATAAATTTATGGAGCAATCGATATGCCTGATATAGCTCTATCTCCCCTATCTCCATATGGAGCCATCATACTCATCTTACACAAGATATATTCACTCTATCATCCTCCCATCTGTGGTGCTCTCTCTAAGGTCTTTAGAAAATTCGTACCAAGGCCAACTTATCAATAATATGTTTGGCCTCCTCTAGGCCACCCCCCATTCTCACTCGACCAAAAAATGGAACCTAGTGGAATATTGCAAGTCATCCATCCTCTACATCCTAAATAGAAAACCCTATTGGTCTCCTCATTGTGATGTGCTCCTAGCACCATACTTGAAAAAAATATATAATCACCAAGCTAGTTCCCTTCTTGTACACAATCATAAATAATATGTGGTACAAGTGGCACAAAATATAGGGATCCCAAACAAACTATATACAAGTATCTTACATGTCCACTACAACCTCGACCAACCCCCACAACAAGTATCAACCATTCTGGTGACACACTAGAAGTCCTCCCACTATCTCTGCCAATACCACTATCAAGGTAGACACTCCATCCACTGCAATGATTCCATCTATACTAACTCTGCACAGATTAATGTGAAATGATGGATCTCTAATAAATCTTCGTATAGCCTGAACCTAGGCAAAGTACTGGTATACAAACTATCCTCTAATAAGAACCCTAAGGATCCTCCACACATTCTCTAAATTAGGGGCCATCTCCCCATCGATAGCTAGAAATTCGATGAACCTGAATACCATCACTCGGCTAAAGTAGTATGTAGACTGTAGTCTACCTCTATGCATGGAATTTTAGCCATGTGATTAAGACCTACTACTATCAAAGCATTACTAGAATCCATGCTAAGATCTTGAACATGATCCTCAAAACCAGTATGTCACCACTCGCGACCCTTAAGTGATCCTCCTTACAAAATCAAAAATAAAAATAAATTACTTATAAAAAACTACAAAAAAATAATAAGTTTTTTAAAAAATTTAACTTTAGTCCTAAAGTATAAATTCAGACGTAAAGTACAAATTCAAATGCAAGGAAATGAATTTGTACGTTCGAATTTACAAAATCGGACCTACTATCAAAATCAGACGTATGAATCTATTGAAAAAAAATCTGAATTTATCTATTTGGATGTACTTTTCAATGAATTCGGATGCCTGAATTTGTCATGATGATTTGAATTTATCATCGTGGCCGCACGACGGCATATTGTGTCCAAAAAAAAAAAAATCCTAATTTTAGATCCAAAAAATTGAAACAAGAAGTGATAAAATCACTTACCCCGATGTTACCGCCATTTCCATCATTCCTATCTCAAAATTTTTCCATCCAATAGATTGTGGTAGCCATTCATTTGTTTAGATATAAAGCAAATTCACTAACACTATAAATAAAAATGAATTAGGGTTTTTTGCCCTAATTTCTATTTGATGCCCTTTTTACCCCTTTTTTCTTCGAATTTTGAGTTTTGCAATAAATTATAAATTTATTAAAAAACATGAAGGGGGTATCCATAATAACAAGCATAAACAAAAAAGTTGAACAAATTTTGATTTTTTGCAACATAACGTTCCTTCTCGCTATATCTTTCTTTACAATATTTATTGCTCATAAATGTTCCAAAGAGGGAGTAAAATGTATTCTCTAAATTTTTACACACTTCAAAATTCCTAATTTTTATTTAAAACATCCTAACAACATGAAAATTACCCTCAAATATCCTTGCCTCGATATTCATGCCAAAAAATGGAAAAACAACTTAATTTTCCCCTTCCTGAAAATTTCAGACAATCCTAATGAATTTAGATGCATCCAATAAAATTGGATGCATTTGAATTCATCCAAATTCCATGTGCACCTAATTTAGGTGCCCAGTTGGATTTTGAACCTAATATAGGCATCATCGAATTCTTGATAGTTTTGGATGATCCACCAAAATCAGATGAATCTAAATTTGTCTAAATAGAGCCAAAACATAATCTGGCTTAACAACCCTGCCTAATCTCACAAACCTACTTGACTCTTTGAAATGTAGCAACCCTTTAAACCCGTAACCTCACATCAAATATTTTGGATGGTGATATTTGCAAAAAGTGCTTGGATTATGAAGGAGACTTTGGAGCGTTTTTAAAGGTTGTAGTGGAGAATTTTGATGTTTTATCATCATCCAAGGGACACACTGAAATGGATATACTTTCAACACATGCGGATCTGGTTTATATATAGTCATTATTTGAGTTTTTGCATCATTTTTACAAATTTAGATGCATCTAAATTTGTCACTTTGCATTTGATTTAATTTTTTGTTTTATAGAACTAGCCATTGGATTATTTTGGCTGCATACGAATTCAGACACAGTGTCTAAAATCAAACATTGCATACAAAAAATACTAGTGGCCCATTTGGGATAGTATTCTGACTGTCATATTATTAGTTATTTTATATTTATTATACATTTTGTTTTGTTATTTCATTCTTTACTACATATTATTGTTATCAATTAGATAAATTGCATCTAGAATCATATGTTTCATATTCAAATAATCAATCATTCATTTTCTTTATGGTTGGCTAAAAGAACCGAGGGGATTTTACTATCACAAACCATGATCTACTATGGCCTATGCAGATACCCCATCCTTGATTTCAAAATATAGTATTCTATTGTGCAATTACATATTTTTGACATATGCATACGTATTCGAATTCATATGATTGAATTCATCCTATGTGCATCTGAATTCATGCTGCACATCTCAATTCATCACAGATTAGACATCCAAGCTAGGAAATAACTTAAAACCTACTTTCTTGTACTCAAATTTATTGAATTCATCACATATTAGAAATCTAAGCTAGGAAAGAACTTAAAACCTACTTTCTTGTACTCATATTTATATTTTATATCCTATATGCATCTGTGTTTAATAAAAAAATAAAAAACTCCCATAACATAGACTCTATTACATTTTTTTATAAAATTTAAAAATCATAAAAAGAAAACATGGTATCTTAGACAAAACCTTTGCATCTTAGTAAAATTTGTAATGATTTCTAGATAGATTTTTATGCCTTGTCTTCATTTGAAATTTAATTGCATATCAAAAAGAATTTTTATGAACTGGATCAGAGGAGAAAAAAATGATACACCTTGTAGGATGGACCAAAGTGTGTAGACCCAGGGAAAATGGGGGCTTAGGTCTAAGGAGAATTTCTCATATGAATTTAGCTTTACTAGCTAAGCAGGCATGACACCTCATTTATGGTGAAGAAAATGAATGGACACCTATCATCAAATGAAAGTATCTTCAAAATATGGAATTTCTAAGTGACTCAGTTCCAATCAGAGGTTCTGCTTTTTGGAAAGCAATTATCAATTGTAAGGAAATCATCAAAAAAGGTTTAAGATGGGTTTTAGGAAATGGTGAGAGGATAAATTACTAGAATGACAGGTGGGCTAAGGATGAACCACTAACGCAATATCCTAACTTACCTCGAATCAGAGATATCACAAAAGAACTCATTGGCAAAAAAGTCTTTGATTATATGGTTGAGGGCAAAGGAAGAATGAAGTGGAAACAAATAAGGATTCATGGATTTCAAGCGGAATAAAATGATCTTTGTAACATTCTCGAGAAACAGTTTATCCCCATGAGACCCAAGGAAGATCAAGTGACTTGGGATCCTACAAAAAATGGGTAATTTAGTGTTAAATCAGCTTACAAGCTTCTGCTTGATGACAAGGATTTTGTCCTCCAAAAGGACTTAGTTTGGATAAAAATAATAATTTCAAAAATTATAGTCTTTTCATTGCTGGTTATCAAAGAAATAATTCTAACCATTGATAATATGATGCATAAATGTATTTGTATCACTAATCGTTGTTATTTGTGCAAAGCTAATTGAGAGACCATTTATCACGTTTTCCTTGAGTGTCCTTTTTTCTTGACTATCCTAAGTGGGGTTTTTCAAGCCTTCAATATTTCCTGCATTAAATCAACCATGGTACTTGATTTGTTCATCTAGTGGCCTTACCTCTTTTCAAGCCAAAGACTTAGATACATGTGGAAAATTTGTCTCAATCACTATATTTGGTAGGTTGTTAGTTAGAAAGGAACCATAGAGTCTTTAATGAGTCTATCCATGATCATCAAACTATCATTGCCAGGATCCTATCCTTCGCCAATGAGAATGTGAACCTTATCCCTTTTGATAGATATAAACCTCATTTGTAGGAGACCACGATTGCTCAATATTTAAGCTTAACCTTGTTATATGAGTTTGTGCCTAGGGTAGTCAACCCCAAAGCCAATGTTAAGTGGTACCCACCTCCTACGGGTTGGTTTAAGCTTAATTTTGATGTAGCGGCTAAGGACAATCTTGGTAGAGCAGGCACTGGTGGAATTTTGTGAGATCATAATGGGAATATGATGCTTGTGTTTTTTGAATATTTGGAAACAAGGACAAACAATGAAGCTTAAGCTAGAGCTATGTGGAGAAGCATTCAAATAACTCAAGACTTAGAAGGCAATTTTATCATAGAAGGAGACTCTATGCATGTTATAATTTTCCTCAATAATTGGAAAACACCTCCTTGGAGGATTAAAACAATTGTTGAAGAGTCTAGGATCCTTTTCCAGGGAAGATAGGATAGAAAATCCCAACATGTCTTTTGGGAAGCTAACAAAGTTGCTGATAAGCTGGCCAATTTGGGTGTCAATGATGAAAAAAAATTCAAATGGGAACATGGTGTCCCGAGTTATGTAGAGGAGCTTATTCAACAAGAATACCAAGAATTATAGTTGAATTTACCAATAGGGAAGTCACTTTAAGTTTGAATACTATGAGTATTATCATCTCCTTTTTGAAATGGACTCACAATAAAAATTATCCGAGCTGTCAGTCTTGGTGGATGCTGCTTGGAAATACCACAAATACTAATGGGGACAGTCACATGTCATATAACATGGCTCCTAATCATATTAGTAATTTGAGGTTGGTTGATAATCACAGGGCAAGAAATAAATGACAATGTAAGACTTCAAACCAGAGCCACGTGGACCACCAGATAGCCACTGCCATAAATCTGGCCAGCAATTTTACTTCTCTAAGGCTGATTGGCAAAGACGAGATGCGGTACCAAAGCATGTAATATATAGAAGAAAAAAATTACCAAAGAATTATTAAGAGTAACTATCAATACAGAGCTTGTGGGAGTTTTTTCAGTACTTTGTTATGTGTGTCTGCAACTTTTTGTTTCTCCACTATTTCAAGAAAGGGATATGTGTCTTTATTTTTTTGTAATTATGATGCAGGTGTGTTTTCTTGGGGTATACCCAAAATTTTGTATGGGAAGTTTCTTTTTGATATAGACTATGTGCCTTACCGGATGTAATGGCTTTGGCGGCATGTAGATTTTACATATATAAAATCCTTAGTAAGGACATGTTCATCAACAACCCTGGGCTAATTTTTGTAAAAGGTTTTGGGTCAACCTATAAAACCCGGTATTAATGCTATAGTATATTATCTATGAAAAAAAAATTAATTACATATAGCTAGGTAAAAATTCCATTTTGGCCAAACTTTAGGTGTATTCTTTCAAAACAAAGAAAATAAAAACACATCAAACTACTACCTCACCTAGATGTGGAAATTGCCATAACAAGTATTTCCTGGTGAATCCACCCCATTCATCGACAAACACCAAGGAGAATGCAACACAAGCACTTCTCATTTGAGATATAGATACTTAATTTTCCCTCCCCATTTTAGACATGGATCTATTAACTTGGGAGAAAAGGGTGTGAAAATTTTGGGCCTACACTAACTTATAACTCTTAACAATTGTAGATTCTAATCCAATGCTTGTATAAAGTGAAATTGATCAAAAATGATAAAAACGGTAAATCAAAGCAAATAACAATGCATGCATAAAATGAAAGATCTATTTATTATAAAATCATAGAGCCTAGGTCTCTACTTTATTCATAGATATACCCAAAATTAGGGGTTACAATACATTGTTTGCTTTGATATAGCTATTACAATAAGAGGGTTTTCAAACCCCCATTCAAATGAATGTTAGTATCTCTAGATTATTTTCACTCAAACCAAGTGTGAGTGGGTTTATGTATCTTTGGGGACCACTCAAATCCATAAAACCATCACTAGAAATACCTCTTGTAACCTACACATAAATATATTAGAATAAAGTTATTAGTACTTGTAGGGCCTCCATAGTGTGAGGCCCACTAAAACATGAAAGTGTAAAATCTAACCCTAGCTAAAATACTTGCTAAATTAAGTGTAAAAATATATAATATGTAAGTAAAACAATTAAATCTAATACCTTGTCAAAATATACCTTAGTTACTAGATCTATACTCCTATTAACTCGATCTGGTGACACACAAATGTCTATAAGTATCTTAGGGTTTGATGACTATAAACTAGTGAATGGTGAATACCTTTTAGCATTTAGGGATGGTTGTGGATGCCATACAATGTTCTAGATATGCTCAAAAATATTCAAGGAACACCCTCGAGCATTTAAGGGTTGTTGAGGGATACTTTATAGAATCTAGTTTGGTTCATAGAGGTTTTTATGGTAGATATGGTAGATGTGGTGATGGCAAGGAGGGAATGTGTTAGCAAAGTGCTAGGGTTTATGAAATGATGGATTAAAAATCCTTTCAGATATTGAACTCTAAAAAATAATTTGACCTTCATTCACACAAGTGAATGATCTTTTACAATTTGCCCTTAAACATGTTAAGTTTTTGATGACACCAATGGGTGGTCGAGATTAAAATATGATGAAGGGCTAAGATTGTGATTTGATAAGTGACATGGATCATGTTAAATGAATGGTCAATATTAATATGTGATGGGTAGCTAATATTTATCCATATATATTTTCATATAAATATATAAATATATAAATATATATATATATATATATATATATATATATATAATATTTATATTTTTATTGGAACCAACAATTATCTTCAATACAAAATAAGAGAGGTTACAATAAAAGGGAGCTAGAAAAATCACAGGTCAAGGTGTAAGGCCACCAAAATAATAAACATCATAAAGATGAGGCCCATGTCCAAAAAAACCATCCCCTAAAAGGGTGAATAAATAGAATAAAAAAACAAAGAGATCCAATCAAAGAGGAGACCGAGCCCTACTCTAGGCACTAATAGAATGGCCTGATGCTAAACAATGTCACCTCCTCAATCTACTACACTAAGGCCTCAAATAAAAAGAGGGACCTTAAGGCAGAGGGAGGTTAGGTGAAGCTATGTTGATAGTGCATGGAGCCTCATGCTAGTACCTAACAAGATTTATCAAATGCACCAACTCATGAGTCAACTTGGAAGCCTACAAATGGAGCTAAATAGTAACAACAAAAAATATTGTAATCTTTTCGTGCAAGAAAAACTAAATAGAAATTGAATCTCCATAATAGACAAAAAAATTATTAGCTTTCCAAATTTGAAATAAAATAATAGCATGAAATAAATTCCATAGAGTAGCAATATAGGTAGGCTAACAACTGTTAAATCCAAAAAATATCATCTACCATCTAAAAAAATTAGGATGAAAATGCTTGAACAATGAGTGAATCCAAGACCAAGAAAACTTAGCATGAGGATAGAACCAAAAAAAATGTTTAAAATTATCAAAACAACCACAAGCTGGAAACTTAGGATTAGGAAGACCAACCCTACTAAGTCTCTCTCCCATAGGAAGCCCTTGATAAATAAGAGACCAGAGAAAAAAGTTAATCTTAGGTTCAAGGTTAGACTGCCATATATGGTTCAAATGAGCAATCCAAGTATAGGAGATAGATTGAGTCTACCATCTATCATTAATTTTATGAACACCAGGTTAAATAGTACTAAGAATTTTATAAAGCAAGGAAGAAGAGTATTTCTTGAAAGGAGTATCCACATTCCAATGCCAATCCCTCCACTAGGAAATTGGGGTTGAAGGTTAATATTATGAAGCATGGCATAAGGTATGAGCTCTTGAATATAAATAATAGAAGTAATATATGAAGTTTAAATATTAAATTTTCATTTGAGATCAAACCAAGGAATCCAATCTCAAGAGTGCACTAAATCATTAATATAAAATATGCCCTTGTAAAATAATCTCAAATCTTTAATCCCTAGCATATCAGTAAGAAGAACTGAATAGTTAGAAAAAATATGAGACCACTAGATATTTCAATAATTGAATGAAATACCATTATTAAAACCATAACCAATCTAATGAATATGAGGTTTCACCACCTCAAAATCTTACCAAATACTTTTAACAACAAAGGAACCTTGAATCTTAACTAGAGCAAAAGTAATGATGAGAGTATGGAGGTCAATATTAGCCCAAGATTTGCACCCATAAGGTAGCTCTAAAGAAATACAATGATGAATCAAAACCTTATAGGCTTCAAGACCTTCAATATATTTAACCACCCACATAGCACACAAAGAAAGATTTACCTGTAAATGCCAATAATGTCCATCCCAACATTATTAGTAGGTATGCAACAAATATTCCAAGCAACTCGATGAAAATTGCATTAATTCTTACCCTTGGCCCAAATAAAATCCCTAAGGAGTTTGGCCAACTTATTATAATAATTATTAAAAGTGGCCCAATAGGAGGAGTAATAAACATGGGTGGTAGCAAGAATATTTGTGAAAACCTAAAACTTACTGGCAAGAGAAAGGGGATGCGAGGCCCAACAAAAAATATTCTTTTCAATTATATCAATGAAATGCTGCTAAATTTTAGAGGGAAATCTATCTAAAGTAAATGGGATTCCTAAGAGCTTAAATTTCTCATTACTTTGAAGACAATGCCATAAAAAATGTCTAATCCAAGCAGACATAGAATAATAAGCAAGGCAAAAACAAAGAGACTTAGACCATTGGATTTTGGATCCTAAGGCCTTACAAAAAGTATCCAAACAAACCAAAGTAGTTGAAACTGAAACCTCATCCTTATTTATAGTGAGAAAAGAATCATCTACAAAGTGCCCATTAATAATTTGGATGGATATATCATGAAAAATAATACCTTTGATCAACCCCTTAGAAGCTTGATTGGAAAAAAGATAACAAAAAGCTTCAGCAACAAGGATGTAAAGTGAGGGAGCCAAAATACATCCCTCATGTATAGAACAAAATAAACCAAAATTATATGACCTATTTCCATTAAAATTAAGACAAGCTGAAGCATCAACAAACAACATACTGATAACCCTAATAAAAAGGGGCCAAAGTCAAGAGCTTGGAGCATGGTGAGAATGAAAGGCCACTCAATATGATCATAAGATTTCTCAAATTATAGTTTAATGAAAATAGGCTTTTGGCCAAAGATACGAGACCATTTTAAACCTTCCCATATATCAATAAGATTATCCAAGATGTAACTGCTGATAGTTTTGTCACCTTCCTTAAGGGGTAGAAAAAGAAAACAATTTTGTATAGTATTGTTTAAAGTTTTTTGCTTTGTTGTTTTTATTTTGAAAGTTGCAGCAATTTTGGCTTCCAATGCCACCCCTTTGTATATAAAAATGGAAGAAAAAGAACTTCACTACCGAAAAACCTAGAAAAAAAGAGCTTCATCGAAGGAAAATAAAAATAGCTTCGCACCCGAAGTATTTCCAGCACTACTTCAAGTAAAAGTTTTGCGAATAAGTTTTGCCAAAGGAAAACACAAGCAAAGAAAATGAAACTACTTCGCGCCCAAAGCGCTTCAGTAGCTACTTCGGGCGGAGATTGAGCGAAGCAGTGTTCAGAGCAAAAAAAAGCTTCGCACCCAAAACATTTTCAATATTACTACGGGTGGAGTTTTCTGCAAAGCAATGTGCCAAAGAGAAATGCAAAGGAGAAGGCAAGGAAACTACTTCGCATTCGAAGTATTTCCATCAGTCACTTCGGCCAAAAAATCAGTGAAGCGGAACTCAAAGAGCATTAAAAGTACTTCGCTAGAAAGTTGTTGAAGTACTCATTTTGGGCCCCTCCATCAGCAAACCATCTTTCCTTTGGTAAGAGAATGTTGCGAAGCATTTGCTTTGGCTAATTTTCTGCGAAGTACTTCTATCCGAAGTAAAGGGATACGACATTTTTTGAAGACAATTGCTTTGGCTGAAATATTCCTGAACCACAGTTTTGGAAGAGGATCACAGCGAAGTATTTCTCCAAGGCATCGATGAAGCAATTTTTATGAAAAAGCGGTAAATAAGAAGAGACCCATTTTGCGAAGTTTTGAGAAGCAACACACCCCCACTGAAAAATAAATTTCCACCCTTTGAAAATTTTGAACTTTCATTTTTGTAGTTGGGACCCTCTTGATGTTTTTCAAGTTTTAATTCCAAATTTGCTTGCCTCCTTTTTCAAGTTGTGCTTTTATTTGCATCTAGCTTTGATTTTTAGTTCAGAATTCATTTTTCACATGTTAGAATCATTGCTGATTAAATAAAATCTTTCACCGGTATAAAAAAATGCAGATTCCAGATAGATGAATTCATTGAAAATCAAAACTTTACATTTTTGGCAAAGTCACGAAATCACGACACTTCCTTTTTTGGAAATGTCGCGAAATCGTGACGGGTTTCAAGAAAATCAGCTAAGTCCCAAAAATGTAGTGAAATTGCGACACTTCTATTTTTGAAAATGTCGCGATATCGCGACACTTTCCATTTTTGGAAATGTCGCGAAATCGCTACTAGTCTGGAGAGAGAAAGCAAGATCGTACAGAGCGTCGCAATTTCACGACATGTTGCGAAATCACGACATGTCGCATTTTCGTGGCAGCAGGAGTGAAGAAGAAGCTAAGGCATGAAACAGGGCGCGATTTCGTGACATGTCGCGGTTTCGCTGCAAGTGAAGGAGAAAGTTGCTAAGGCATGAAAGAGGTCGCGATTTCGCGACATGTCACAAAATCGTGACATGTCACGTTTTCGCGGTAGGTGGAGGCAAAAAGAAAGCAAGTCAAAAATAGGTCACGATTTCGCAACATGTCATGAAATCGTGACGTCGTGAAATCGTGACATTTTTCGGCGAAGGGCTCCGAGGCGTACGGACCGTCGCGATTTCGTGACATGTCACGAAATCGCGATAGGTCCAAGGTCAGGCAAAGGGAGCAAAGCGAGCAAGAGGAATCGAATGAAAAAAGTCTAAGGCATTAAAATGTCACGAAATCGCGACATCGCGAAATCACGATGATTTGGAGGGAAAAGGGCCGAAGGCATGAAGGGTGTCGCAAAATCATGACGTCGCGATTTCATGACACAATCCGAAGAAGGGCTCAAAGACGTACGGACCATCACGATTTCGCGACATGTCACAAAATCACAACAGGTCTAATTCAAAGCAAAGTCCAAAAAAAGAACAAGGCAAAGGAGTGTCGTGAAATCACGACGTCATGATTTCACGACGTCGTGAAATCGCGACGCAATTGCAGAAGGCAACCAAGGAAGGGGGGATGTCACGATTTCGTGACATGTCACGAAATCATGACATGTCACGTTTTCGTGGCTCACAGGGCAGAAAATAAGTGCAAGGAAGGTAGGTTTCATGAAATCACGACGTCGCGATTTCGCGACGTCGTGAAATCATGACACAGTCGGAGCCAGAAGCGAAGAGCGAAGAAGGGTCACGATTTCGCGACATGTCACGAAATCGTGACATGTCACGTTTTCATGGCGGAAGGAGCGAAAAGTTGCACGACACTGGGGATGTCACGATTTCGCGACATGTCACGAAATCACGACATGTCGCATTTTCGCGGCCCTAGCAAAAAAGGCCCGAAAGTGGAAACCAGCTGGAAATGGACACATGTCATGATTTTGTGACACGTGTCAAGACAAAGCAAGCCACGTATCAGATGATTAGAGCCGCGTATACTGAACTTTAGGGCTTCATTTTAATATTTAAGCTTTTGATTTAATAATTTTAAAATGCTAATCCTTGTTTGTCTTTCATGCAGGAAGCCATCTGGCACTTACATGATAACGGAGAAATGGCCATAAAGACAAAATTAAGTGCAAATTAATCAAAGACAACCATATTGAAAGGAAAGATGCCAGAAATTGCTGTTTCATCCAATTTTTTTTTAGATCTGGCTGCAAAGAGACTTTACGGTGACTAAGCAGCTGCCCATTTAATGGAGTATGTCGAGAATTGGCCAAAAAATGAAAATATCTACACTCAGTTATCGGAATTTGCCGATGGATGCATTTAATGAAAATTTATGGCAGAATTAATGGCTTGTAGGCATTTTCAACTCAGGGATGGCTCTGCGGGGATGAAATGTCAGAGAAGTGGTGACTCATCCAGATTACCCGAGGGAATTAATGAGGGCATTTACTCACAGTTGCGGGTGAATGCAAGTGGCATTCGAATTCTGTCTTCTCCATTTATGGCAAGTGACTGCACTGAGTTGCAAAGTGGTTAAGTTTTATCAAGACTTTGTTTTAAATGGCTTTATATTGTAAAACCCGGGTCCTAGGGTTTAAGATGATAAGATTTACGGTTTGAGAAGAAGATATTTCTAAAAAGATCAGGGTCTGTCCTGAGTCTATAAATACTTCTTCTCAATGTAATCGCAGGGGCGGAGACTTAGAAATAAAAGGCTATTGAAGCAATTTCTTGCAAATCTTGTTAAATACTTTATTTTTGGACTTGGAGTTGATGTGCTTTTGTTCTCTGTGATAGCATGGCCAGGAGCCTAATCTTTTGCAGATTGTGATAAGTTCATCTTCTTTTGTTATCCGTTTCTTTAAAGTTTATTAAATATATGTTGTAAATCTGTGTTATCAAGATTAAATATGTTGTTAGGCTTCATTTGTTCTATTGTATGCTAGGGAAAATCACAGATTTAAGGTTCAAGTTTGTTCTAATTGCTCTGTCCTCACTGTGTGAGCTATGCTTGCTTGGTGAGAAATACCAATTTTAACGGACTTCCCTTCCGTTTATGATTTTCTTTTAGATCTGTTCCATCTCTGCCTTATGCTCTTAGTAGAAAGTGATCTTAGAAAGTTGGACACTTTCTTCTTTGATTTGTTCTATTGTGAAGCTGATAGTATAAATAAAATTGGTAGTTTTGTTTTACAGCTAAGTTTGATAAACTTCTCTTTCTACCCTACCCTACTCTCTTTGTTTTACCGTGAAATGATCCATTTTTATTTTCTTTTAAATTTGTCTTTTATTTAAATCTGCTGACCCATAAGAGCTAGATCAAAGAATTAATTTTAAATCTGATTGTCAACAAGTGACAACTTCTAGACATTCTTGAACAAGTTCAGAGCCCGTTGTAAGGTAATAGATAGTCCATATTGAAAACTATTCCAGAAGCGAAAAAGAGTGAATAGACATTCGACCCAACTCTGTAACTCGCACCTTGGATAACCAGCTAGATCCTAAAGTGAGTGGGATTTATCCCGTATAAGTGTTATCAGAGTTTCATGCTCATTCTTCGTAGGGTGTGTATAAAAGTCAGACCAACATTTAAAAATGACGCTAGAAGGAGGGCCGAACTTACGTTCTTAGTGCGCTTGAGTTGAGAAATCTGATTGTATGTGGTACTTGACAAATGCTGTATTTTATCCAAAGTCTGGTAGCCAATTTTCCCTCCTCCTCTGCCTTTAAAATTTTGTTGTTTGAATTTTTTGCCTGAACAGCGAAACTTAACACCAACATTTAAAAATGGCGCTAGAAGGAGGGGCCTACTAAAATCCGGTCAGTATTGTAAGTTGTCAGTACAATATTTTAAAATTGCCAGAAAAGAAGACCTCAAGTTCAGTACTCTATTAAGGATTGTAAGTTTGTAAGTGCTTGTGAAAAGCTGGATTCTACATACAGGGTAACAAGGTCCCACCCCAGAGCCGGAGAGCTCCTTGTGCCTGAATTAGAAACTCCGAGAAGAAGTAGCCTCAGAAGGGCCAAGTCTCTGTCTGAAACAGTTTTATCACCGTTGATAGTTACTCCAACCACAACTCAGAATATCACTGTCAACCAAGTAGTAATGGCAAATTGGTTGGGTTCCACTGCTTTGAATATTTCGGGTATAGCCCATGACCTGCCCAGAAATCCGGAAAGATATCTCCCCAGATATAAACATGATGGGACAAGGACAGTAGAAGAACATCTGGTTGCATTCAAGAATGCTTTGAAATTATTAAATGTACAGCATGAGGATGTTGCTTGCAGATTGTTCCCATTCACTCTCCAAGAGGGAGCTTATGACTGGTTTCTAAATCTTACTAATGATTCTGTCACCAGCTGGAATGACTTAGAAAAGGTTTTTGTGTCACAGTTCGGTGAAGTGATAGATCCTAGTATATTGTACCAGCAATTTTTTGGTATCAAAAGAGAATTAAGTGAATCTATCAGATCTTATAATGTTAGATTCCAAAAAGCTTATGGTAGACTTACTGGGTATTATGTACCGAATGCAGACCTGGCATTAGAGATCTTTAGAAACTCTCTAGATCCAATGACCTCTGTCTTCTTGAAGAGAGATCCCACTATTACTAATTTGATAGAGGCTTATAAAGAAGCTTTGATTCTGGAAAGACAGTTGGGACCCCAACCTTTAAATGCTCAGCAAATCCCTCTGGTTACACAAGCTTCCCCTGTGTTCAATCCCATACCCCATCAAATGATGTTGCCAGTTTGTCAGACTCTACCATCAGCAAATCCATTGGTTGTAGCACCTATTGAGAATGTACAGAACCCAGGCAAAGAGGCTGACAATGCAAGAGTTGAAGAAGTCTCAAAAATAGTTCAGAAAGCTGGCCAATGATTTTTTGAGTTTTAAAAGGCAAGTTTCTACTGGGGACAACTCAAACAGGTATTCATATCAACCGAACAGATTCAACCGGCCCCCATATGAACCTAATAAATATTACAAGGGTAAAGCTCATGATGTGAATATTTGCGATTTAGCTCTGCCTAACTGGTGCAGAATACATGCTACTTCTCAGCATGGGGAGTTGGATTGTCTGGAATTTTGTAATGCATTTGAAGCTTTGTCTAGGGATTTGATCTCTCCTAAAAATAAAAGAACTGCTGATGGCCCAAGTTCATCCAGCCACAGTGCAGCTATGGTCTTGGATTCTTTCACTTTCCTGGATGAATCTGAGAATGTAGTTGAAATGCCTATGGATGAGGTACAGGCTTTCCAACAGTACAGAAGGGATAACTACAACCTGAGAAACAGGAATCCGAAGCCTAATACTACATCAACCCCTCCGGACAACTCTCACAATGTTCCTCCAGACCCCTCTCCAAGTAATAATCCATCTCCACCCAAGGGAGGAAATCTGAGAGGACCAGATGCTTTTGTCCCTCCACTTAATAAAGGATATAACATAGTGGAGGACATGAAAAAGATCAAGGCCAACATTACTCTTCATGAGTTGGCCCAAATTTCAGAGCAGAGGGACAACCTGATAAAAACATACTCTGGCCCTACTACTAAACCTGTGGACAAAGGAAAGAAGATGGCAAATGCCAATGTAGCCATGTACAAAGAGAAAACTGAAGTTCCCCCATTTTTATTGACTGTTCGTATTTTTGGGAAGAACTTACACAATTGTTTGGTAGATTCGGGTGCATCTGCTAATGTTATGCCTTTGGCCATTTGTCAATAGTTGGGTCTGACCCCAATGAAGTCCGAAATGAGAGTTGTCCAATTGGACAAATCGGAGGTTAAAGTAGTGGGAGAACTTCAAAATATTCATATCCAATTAGCATCTGAGCCAAGGGCTCAACATAAAATTGAAATCCAGGTTGTGGATATCCCCGTGGGGTACGGGATGCTTTTGAGCAAGGATTGGTCGAGATCTCTGAACGGATACTTGGCAACAGATTTTTCACACATGTGGTTGCCATGGAAAGGAGTGGCAAATCAATTACGGGTTGAAAGAGAACCCAGGTACAAGCATACAATTACTGAATACAATGCAGAGAATGAGACTGTAAATATTGCGAAGGTAGATATTGGAGTTTACAATTTAACAACGGGACAAAATGAGAAGTTTAATAAAGCCCATCCTTGTCATAGTAATGAAGTCTGGACGCTTCATGTGGATGGGGCTAGGTCTAAGTAGGGTTCTGGCACAGGGGCAGTCCTTAAAGGGCCTAAAAGTTAGACATATTTTATGTCTTACCGCCTACAGTTCCCTTGTACAAATAATTTAGCAAAGTATGAAGCTCTGGTATTAGGTTTGAAATTTGCTTTGGACAAAGGAGCAAGAAATATTCAAGTTTTTACTGATTCGGAATTGGTGGCTAATCAAGTCAAGGGTAAATTCCAGTGTAAAGCATCTTATTTAAAAGGATACAAACATCGGGCTTGGGATCTTGTAGAAGACTTTGATGCTTTCAATCTAACACACATACCCAGAGAGCAGAATTCCCGTGCGAGATGTCTTGGCTTCTTCGACCGCAAGTTTAAAACCACTGGAAGAATTTAAATGGAATAAGTTTTCAATTGAGTTAGTCCCTTGTCCTTCAGTCCCAAATAATATAGATAATTTTCAGGTTTTCTCCGATGATCAACAGATTGTAAACTTTTTGCGAGTACTAACACATTTGAAAATGCTATAATTGATGAGGGCCAAAGGGATACTCTGTTAGAGCAGTTAGATGATGACAGGGGAATAATGAGGTTGAAAGACAATAAAATTCCAAAAGGGATGGTGGAGCTAGAGCGGCTCTTTGATGTTGACAAAATCAAGCAAAAGGTGAATTCTGAGGATTATGTGGGTGCCACAGATAGTGAGACTGAAAACCTGAACATAGGAACTAAAGAAGATCCCAGGCACATCAAGTTGGCTAAGAACTATGATCCAAAAATAAAAAGAAGTATGATTGATTTTCTTCACAGGTCCAAGGATGTTATGGCCTGGTCATACAAAGACTTAAAGGTATTTGATCCTAAATTTTACACTCATATTATACCTTTAAAAGAATTCTACAAACCTTTTCGGCAAAAATAGAGGCATGTCAACGCTCTGTTAGAGCCCCTCATCCAGAAAGAGGTAGAAAAACTATTGAGTGCCGCCATTATTTTTCCCATCAGGCATTCTACTTGGGTGGCCAATCTGGTGCCAGTCAGAAAGAAAAATGGAGAGATCCGCCTGTGTGTGGATTTTAGAAATTTAAACAAGGCATCTAAAAAAGATAATTACCCTCTGCCTTCCATGGATGAGGTGCTGCAGATTGTCAATGGTTCGGAGATGATGTCTTTCTTGGACGGTTTCTCAGGGTATAATCAGATATTGGTTGAGAAGGAAGACAGAATGAAAACTGCTTTTACAACTAAGTGGGGAACTTTTGCTTACAAGAGGATGCCATTTGGATTAATAAATGTCGGAGCTACATTTCAACGAGCAATGGATCATGCCTTCAAGGGCCTTATGGGTAAATGCATTGTTGTTTACATGGATGATTTAACAGTCTTCTCTAAATCTCGGTTTGACCATGTAAAACACTTGGAGTCTATGTTTAACAAATGCAAGGAGTTCGACATTTCTTTGAATCCGAAGAAGTGCATTTTTGGTGTAACAGAAGGAAAGCTCCTTGGGCACTTGGTCACAAAATATGGCATTTCCATGGATCCAGACAGAGTTGAAGCCATATCCGGCATACCATTTCCCAACTCCAAGAAAGAGTTGAGGTCCTTCTTTGGAAAAATTAACTTTGTCAGGAAGTTCATCTCCGGTTTTGCAGAGATAGTCAAGCCACTCAATGACATGCTAAAGCAAACTGCTCAGATTGTCTAGACCACAGAAGCTAAAACAACTTTCCAAGAAATCAAGACCGCCATCAAACAAGCACCAGTTCTGGTAAGCCCAGATTTCAGTGCAGATTTTTATCTGTACACCTTTTCTTCTGAACACACACTTGCTGCAGTTCTGACCCAACGGAGAGAAACTGGGGAACATCCAATTGCTTTCAAGAGTACCAATTTAAAAGGGGCTGAGCTGAAATATTCTCGTTTAGACAAACAAGCTTATGCCTTGGTAAGAGCGATTAAGCAGTTCAGGCACTACATACTAAGAAGCAAAATTCATGCTATAGTTCCAGGACCAAGCTGTTAAGTACCTATTAAGTCAGAATGAGTTGGGTGAACTAAGAGGTAATTGGGTTACAAGGCTGCAAGAATATGACTTAGAAATTCAGCCTACAAAATTGATCAGAGGACTTGGTTTGTCCCGACACATTGTCGAAGTACCTGTACGGGAAGAAGTTAATCAGTTAAATTTTGAATCTGATGGTTGGTATGGAGATATTATTCATTTGCTGTAGTTTGGAGTTTACCCATCTCACTTGAATAGAACCCAAAGGAGAGCATTAAAACTAAAGGCTGCTCATTATCTCCTCAAAGCAGGTAATTTTTTCAGAGAAAATTATGCTGGCATTTTCTTAAGATGCATTTCTCCGAGTGAAGTCAATGAAGTCATGTCCGAGTTTTCATGAAAAGTTAGGGGCGGGGCATTCATCGGGATCTGCTACTGTGCATAAAATATTGAGAGCAGACTATTGCTTGGCCTACACTATTTAAAGATGCCCATCAGCATGTGAGAACCTGCCATCAGTGCCAAACTTTTACAGCCAAAGAGGCCAACCGGGCTCTACCATTGCAACCTGTTGTAATAAATAAACCTTTTATGCAATGGGGACTTGATTTTGTGGGAGTGATTAATCCAAATTCTTCAGTAGGGCATAAGTATGTTCTAACAGCTACTAATTATTGCACAAGATGGGTCGAAGCAGTAGCCACCACAAGAAGTACAACTCATGAAGTGATTGAATTTCTAGAGTCAAATGTCATAACTAGGTTTGGGGTTCCTCTGAATTTGGTGTGTGATAATGGGCCAGCCTTCCAATCATTGGAGTTTGCAGAATGGGCATACCAGATGGGGATAGTTATCAGATTTTCATCCAACTATTATCCCCAAGGCAATGGACTGGTTGAGTCCACAAACAAGAATTTAATGAATGCCATTAAGAAATCTGCAGCGAGACAAACCCGAGCGAGTGGCATACATTATTGAAATATGCACTTTGGGCTGACCGGATAAAATATAAAGTGGCTCTTAAAACTTCTCCTTTTGCTTTGTTGTATGGTACCCGACCAATTGTTCCCATCTCTCTGAAGTTACCTACTTACCAATTTGTCTTAGACTATTTTGAGGATCAAGCAGATGCAGAAGCCCGTGTTTTAGATCTAACTAATTTGTAGGATGAAAGACTCCAAGCCCTGGAACACTTCAGTCGGCACCAAGAAACCGTCAAGCGCTGGTTTGACAAGAGGGCCAAAGTGAAAGCTTTTAGACTGGTAGACCTGGTGCTTCTATGGGACAAGGCCCATGAAAAGAAGGGTAAGCATACAAAGTTGCAGCCACTGTGGATAGGCCCCTACCAGATTGCTGAGATTCTGGGTAGTAATGCATTTCGTTTACAAGACCTCGATGGTAATTTTCTGGACCTCCCTGTTAATGGTCAATACTTAAAACATTATTTCTCGGTTGTTCCATCCAATGTATCATTTGAGTGAGTCACAAAGAAGTTGTAACATGTGTATACATTGTAAATAACTCTGCAGTTTTTAGTTTTATTTTACTTTAGTTTTATTTAAATGTCTGTGCAGTGTTGCTTTACTTTAGTTTTATTTTAAATGTCTATGCAGTTTTATTTTGTTTGTTGTTTAAGGTCTGTACACTCTGTGTCCTTCCATTTCGGGTCTGTACATTTATGTATTTTATTTCCTTTGTTGTACTTGTTGTTTTATTTTAAATCTATTTTATTTTTATTTAAGATATGTGCGTTTTATTTCCTTTGTAAATAGCTCTGCAGTCTTATTTTATTTCATTTCCTTTGGTGCCTGTACAATTTTATGTTAAAGTCTGTACAATTTTATTTTTATTTTGTTCTTAAAGGCCCGTGTTTATCCTTGGAAGTCTGTACAGTTTATTTTATTTCAAAAATTATGTTCTTTAAGTTTTTCCTGAGCATAAAAAAAAAAGTCAGCCTTTTAAAGATTGTTTCATTCTGAGTCCAGAATCCAGTGTTCATTATCATAATTGTGAGATAGTCTGTTTGAACTGAACAGTGGAACTATTTTGTTATTCAGAACAACGGTAGAAAGATGATTGGATTTTGTGTCTTGCTTGCCATAGTTGTTTTAATTATAGAGAAACTGCTATGCTGTTTGGCTGGAGAAACTCCTAGGGAATCCAAGAAAAGTTGGTCATAAGAGGGGACTATGATTAGTGTAATTATTTGAGTATCCACAGAGGCTATCAGTGCCCAGGCTGAAGCAGTTCCAGATTGATGAAATATTAAAAGAAAATTGTTATTCTTTCTAAGGCTTTTCAGATGTTGATATATTTCAAAAGAGAGAGAGAAAGGTGAGAGTTGAGCAAGACAGCATGAAATTGGCACTCTGTTATTTCCAATATATATATAAAAGAAAAAAAAAAAGAGTTATATAATGAAAGAGGCAGCCAAGACTTCAAAAGATGTTTTCTTCTACCAAGTTGTAGATTCTACCTTACAGTTGTAAATGCGGGTCGTGTAAATCTAAAGGGTAACTCTGTCGGGGCTGTAAAAGGCTAAACTAGTAAATAGAGCTCTACTCGGTTTCCCCTTTTTACAATCTAGAAAAGCTGATCAATCCAGAGTTCAACATTCGAAGGCCCACTCATTCTTGAAGAAAGTTTTATACGCTTGTAATTGCACATCAGAAATCTTCCTTAAATGATTCAGCCTAGTATGTCCTTGGGAAATTTTAACAACTATCAGTTAGTAGTCAATTTATTTTGAAGAATATCTGTGGCAAGGCTTGATGCATGGTCTATGTTGTTTTGAAACTAGAGTCCTGGGTTCTAAAATAATGCTACTATTTTACCCACAGATATCGCCATTTGTTGAGAAGCAACACACCCCCACTGAAAAATAAATTTCCACCCTTTGAAAATTTTGAACTTTCATTTTTGCAGTTGGGACCCTCTTGATGTTTTTCAGGTTTTAATTCCAAATTTGCTTGCCTCCTTTTTCAAGTTGTGCTTTTATTTGCATCTGGCTTTGTTTTTAGTTCAGAATTCATTTTGCAAATGTTAGAATCATTGCTGATTAAAGAAAATCTTTCACCGGTATAAAAAAATGCAGATTCCAGATAGATGAATTCATTGAAAATCAAAACTTTCCATTTTTGGCAAAGTCACGAAATCGCGACACTTCCATTTTTGGAAATGTCGCGAAATCGCGACGGGTTTCAAGAAAATCCGCTAAGTCCCAAAAACGTAGCGAAATCGCGACACTTCCATTTTTGGAAATGTCGCGATATCACGACACTTTCCATTTTTGGAAATGTCACGAAATCGCTACTAGTCTGGAGAGAGAAAGCAAGATCGTATGGAGCGTTGCAATTTCGTGACATGTCACATTTTCACGGCAGTAGGAGTGAAGAAGAAGCTAAGGCATGAAACAGGGCACGATTTCGCGACATGTCGCGGTTTCGCTGCAGGTGAAGGAGAAAGTTGCTAAGGCATGAAAGAGGTCGCGATTTCGTGACATGTCGTGAAATCGTGACATGTCACGTTTTCACGACGGTGGAGGCAAAAAGAAAGCAAGTCGAAAAAAGGTCGCGATTTTGTGACATGTCACGAAATCATGACGTTTTTTGAGGAAGGACTCTGAGGCATACGGACCGTCGCGATTTCGCGACATGTCACGAAATCGTGACAAGTCCAAGGTCAGGCAAAGGGAGCAAAGCGAGCAAGAGGAATCGAATGAAAAAAGTCTAAGGCATTAAAATGTCATGAAATCGCGACGTCGCGATTTCGCAACGTCGCGAAATCACGACGATTTGGAGGGAAAAGGGCCGAAGGCATGAAGGGTGTCGCGAAATCGTGACGTCATGATTTCGCGACGTCACGAAATCGCGACGTCGTGATTTTGCGACGTCGTGAAATCACGACGTCGAATCGTGACGTCACGATTTCGCGACATCGCGAAATCACGACACAATCCGAAGAAGGGCTCAGAGACGTACGGACCGTCGCGATTTCATGACATGTCGCAAAATCGCGACAGGTCTAATTCAAAGCAAAGTCCAAAAAAAAGAACAAGGCAAAGGAGTGTCGCGAAATCGCGACGTCGCGATTTTGCGACGTCATGAAATCACGACGCAATTGGCAGAAGGCAACCAAGGAAGGGGGGATGTCGCGATTTCGCGACATGTCATGAAATTGTGACAAGTCATGTTTTCATGGCTCACAGGGTAGAAAAGAAGTGCAAGGAAGGTAGGTGTCACGAAATCGCGACGTCGCAATTTTGCGACGTCGTGAAATCACGACACAGTCAGAGCCGAAAGCAAAGAGCGAAGAAGGGTCGCGACATGTCACGTTTTCGCGATGGAAGGAGCGAAAAGTTGCACGATGCTGGGGATGTCGCGATTTTGTGACATGTCGCGAAATCGTGACATGTCGCATTTTCGCGGCCCTGGCAGGAAAAGGCCCGAAAGTGGAAACCAGCTGGAAATGGACACGTGTCACGATTTTGCGACACGTGTCAAGACAAAGCAAGCCACGTATCAGATGATTAGAGCCACGTATACTGAACTTTAGGGCTTCATTTTAATATTTAAGCTTTTGATTTAATAATTTTAAAATGCTAATCCTTGTTTTTCTTTCATGCAGGAAGCCATCTGGCACTTACATGATAACGGAGAAATGGCCATAAAGACAAAGTTAAGTGCAAATTAATCGAAGACAACCATATTGAAAGGAGAGATGCCAAAAATTGCTGTTTCATCCAAATTTTACAGATCTAGCCGCAAAGAGACTTTACGGTGACTAAGCAGCTGCCCATTTAATGGAGTATGTCGAGAATTGGCCGAAAAATGAAAATATCTACACTCAGTTGCCGAAATTTGCCGATGGATGCATTTAATGAAAATTTATGGCAAAATTAATGGCTTGCAAGCATTTTCAACTCAGGGATGGCTCTGCGAGGATGAAATGTCAGAGAAGTGGTGACTCATCCAGATTACCCGAGGGCATTAATAAAGACATTTACTCATAGTTGTGGGTGAATGCAAGTGGCATTTGAATTTTGTTTTCTCCATTTATGGCAAGTGACTGCACTGATTTGCAGAATGGTTAGGTTTTATCAAGATTTCATTTTAAATGGCTTTATATTGTAAAACCCGGGTACTAGGGTTTAAGATGATAAGATTTAGGGTTGGAGAAGAAGATATTTCTGAAAAGATCAGGGTCTATCCTGAGTCTATAAATACTTCTTCTCAATGTAATCGCGGGGGCGGAGACTTAGAAATAAAAGACTATTGAAGCAATTTCTTGCAAATCTTGTTAAATACTTTATTTCTGGACTTGGAGTTGATGTGCTTTTGTTCTCTGTGATAGCATGGCCAGGAGCCTAATCTTTTGCAGATTGTGATAAGTTCATCTTCTTTTGTTATCCGTTTCTTTAAATTTTATTAAATATATGTTGTAAATCTGTGTTATCAAGATTAAATATGTTGTTAGGCTTCATTTGTTCTATTGTATGCTAGGGAAAATCATAGATTTAAGGTTCAAGTTTGTTCTAATTGCTCTGTCCTCACTGTGTGAGCTATGCTGCTTGTGAGAAATACCAATTTTAACGGACTTCCCCTTCTGTTTATGATTTTATTTCAGATCTGTTCCATCTTTGCCTTATGCTCTTAGTAGAAAGTGATCTTAGAAAGCTGGACACTTTCTTCTTTGATTTGTTCTATTGTGAAGTCGATAGTATAAATAAAATTGGTAGTTTTGTTTTACTGACTAAGTTTGATAAACTTCTCTTTCTGCCCTACCCTACCCTCTTTGTTTTACCATGAAATGATCCATTTTTATTTTCTTTTAAATTTGTCTTTTATTTAAATCTGTTGACCCATAAGAGCTAGATCAAAGAATTAATTTTAAATCTGATTGTCAACAAGTGACAACTTCTAGACACTACTGAACAAGTTCAGAGCCCGTTGTAAGGTAACAGACAGTCCATATTGAAAACTATTCTAGAAGCAAAAAGAGTGAATAGACATTCGACCCAACTCCGTAACTCGCACCTTGGATAACCAGCTAGATCCTAAAGTGAGTGGGATTTATCTCGTATAAGTGTTATCAGAGTTTCATGCTCATTCTTCATAGGGTGTGTATAAAAGTCAGACCAACACGAAGTAGATATGCTTCGGCGCTCCCTGCCCCCGAACCAATTTTGTGAAGCTCAATCCTGCGAAGTACGTATCAAAGAGGAATTTTTTCTTCGGCCTAGAACCATTGTGAAGCAAAGTGGTGGATGAAGACTTAGCGAAGCACTTCATAGGCACATTTTCCAAGTCGGGTATTTTCCCGAGGTGATCAAGTGCCTCATAAATGTGATTTTTTGTGTCCAGAAAGTCCACTGCTCATTTTTGGCAATCAAAAATAGAGTATCAAGCCATGATGGAGAGCCCAGCGAACATGGTGGCCACTCGAGAACCACACCCAGAGACCAAGGACGTCTAGACAGCTCATTAATACACTTTTCCATGGTTGACTTGGTTGTAGTTGCTATTTTTAGTAGCTGATTTGAGAGATCAGTCGCAGGAACCATGAGGAACTGATTCTCAGGGCTTGAGGGCATACTCTTCTTCGCTATGTAATTATGATTTAGAGGTCCGGGTCCTCTATAAAAACCCAGGCATTGTAATGGAAAAGTGGGGGGAACTATCTGCTAGAAAGCTACTATAACTTGATGTCCTACAATTAATACTAAGAGACTTTGAGCTCAATTCTTCTCTTTTATGTTGCCTTCTGTGCTTGATTCTTCTATCTCTCCTCGTTTGTATGTTGGATGCTGAACTCTACGTTTGGTGTGCGATCGGGGACAGTGTCCTGAAAGTCATTCGGAAGGATACATAGGAGTTGGAAAACATCTTATTGACTTTCTTTTATGCTGCCTGCCTTGCTTGATTCTTCTATCTCTCTTTGTTTGTAGACTGAGATGCTGAACTCTGCGTTCGGTGTGCGATCGGGGATAGTGTCCTGAAACTCGTTTGGGAGGATACATA
This sequence comes from Wollemia nobilis, assembly GCA_028583015.1. Classification (NCBI taxonomy): domain Eukaryota; kingdom Viridiplantae; phylum Streptophyta; class Pinopsida; order Araucariales; family Araucariaceae; genus Wollemia; species Wollemia nobilis. The sequence continues at coordinate 8,438,696 of JAQPPZ010002937.1, read as the reverse complement.
GGGAGGTTGATATTACGTTTATTTTATTTTACTCTTAGTGTTCTTTGCTTCTATTCAGGTGTCAGTTAGTGATCGTGCTTCCTGTTCTCTCCCACCTCAAATCATCGATCTCTCTTCCCTTAACCCTTTTTTATTTCTTTCTCTAACCCTACTCCTTTTTATTTCTTTCTCTAACCCTACTCCTTTTATCTCTTTCCTGCACTCTTGTCTTCAAACACCCAAGTAGTTTAGCATAGGATCCGGCCTTTCTCTGAAGATTGGCACGAGGGACATCTCTTCCCTTCGGCGTTTCAATGTTGGTCCAGGTCTAAGGTGCGTACATATACTCAAAATCCTTACCTAGGTGGATTTGATGACCAACAATTTTTGGCATGCCCGATGGGACAGACTGTATCTATCTTAGAAAAATCCATAACCAGTCAAGGTCCCATACTTTGAATATCAAACCCGTCTTCATCGGGGCCAATAGTTCTAACTAAGTTCCTGGTGTGACCCGGTCAGTCTCACCTAATTAGTGGTAGTGAGAACCGATGCTCTCATTACCAAAAGACTTTTAGCATCTGGCGACTTTGTTTACCCAAAAATCTCTAAGTCATAAAGACCAGTACCTAAACCTGTGCCTTCATGGCAAAAGTCCCCATGTTTTAAGGAAGTTTGAGTTGGTGAATCTTTGGCTTGCCTCCATTTGTCAAAATCACCTGGCTATTCTAACTAAGCTAAAACCCAGATTCCTTCGTCGTAGACGCCTTTTAAAACTAAAAGAGAATGTCCTAGAAAATCAAGGCCACTGCCATAATGGAAGAAGCTCATTATCCTAGTTGGAATGCCCGTTCCCCTCTGAACCTTCAGGGTTATCATAAAATTCCTATAGGAGCCCTGCATACATTGGCAAAATATGATGGCACTAAAGGAATGGCCCAAAGGCACCTTGAAGACATTGCTGCATTGGCAAACCTCCACAACATAATCCATGAAGATGTCATGGTGAGACTTCTGGTCATGTCTCTGGAGGGAGAAGCGATGCAGTGGTTCAGACTACTTTAAAATGAAAGCATCTACTCGTGGAGTGATTTAGTAGAAGCATTGATCAAGACATTCGATGGCTCTCAAGATCCCTCCCAGCTTTTGATGGATCTGTTCACTATCATAATAGCACCTCTAGAGAGAATCACAGACTTCAACTTCTAATTTTGTAGAAGTTGGAAGGATATACCAGTGGAAATATAACCAACGCATGCCCAAGCTCACATCTTCTATGTTCGTGCCTTTCACTTGTACATATGCCTTCTCTTACTACAATCAGGCGAATGAAGATTCCCCCAGATATTTGAGAAAGCAATACGAGCAGAACAACTCTTGTTTCTATCTGGAAAGTGGCAGAGGGGAGAAATCCCATCACTTTTCACTGATCCTGGCCATCTTGCGCATTATTCATCATGGCAGACTCCTCGTAATGAGCATAGGTTTGAGATGCAATCATTCGAAGCTCAAGAATCAAATTTTTCCCAAGAACAGCAATGGGAATATGCAAGCTTTGACCCAACAATGAACAATGTGGCTGCTTGCAATCTCCATTAGGAGGTAGTCCAAGGAGAGCAGTCGCAAGCGGGAAGGCCTGAGAATGAGGAAGGCACCTTTTTTTGCCCTTTTTGTATCCCAAGGGGCGAGACACAAGAATTCAGTCGAAATCCCTTGAATGTGTCTCAAGAAGCAAAAGAAGAGGGATAACCAGATGTAGAAGCATTCCCAGAAGGAGTGAGAGGAGAAGGGTCTGGAGGAACCTCTAGCCCAATAGATCAAGGCTAAAGGTTCTCCCATCCAAACAAGCTCGTTGCCCTACAAGCCGTCAATAATGCTGACAAGTCTTGTCACATTACACAAGGGTTCACAAAAAAAAAAATTCAAAATCTCCTTTGGGAATTTTTACCTAATGAAGCAGTTGCGAGGAAGTAAAGGGCCAAACCAAAGTTCAAACAAAGGCATGAAATAACTTCACACCTGAAGCATTTCTAACAACCACTTTGGGTAGAAATCTTGCGAAGCAATTTTTCGAAGCACAAGCTTCGGTAGGTAGTCCTTGCAAAGCATGGCAAAGGATAAGTACCTCGGGCCCGAAATGCGGGAGATCAGCTCAAAGAAGAGGTTCGCCATGAAGCATTTCCAAGTCTGACCCTAAAATTTTTTGAACCAATAATGTATAGAATGGGAGCATTTAAAGCATGTCTCGGGAAATGTGCTGACTACCACCTTGAAAAGATCTCGAAGCATATGAATTTAAGGTGAAGGTGGCGGGGCATGTCTCGAGGCAATTTAGTTAAAGCTCACACCCGAGTGCAAGATGTGCTTCCAATGCAAGGTGTAATCATTACGGTGCATAACCTCACATGCGATGTTGTTGGATAGCCAATCGGATGGTGTAGCAATTTCCTAGGCCACTAGCATAGGTTTAATTATGGAAAGAACCATAAATAGGGGTAGTTTCCCCTTAAGGCTATAAATGGTAGGCTTTAGCAAAGGAAAGGTTATTTGAAAGTGTGATATTGAAAGAGCACTGCTTGTCCGTGAATTATGTTGCCACTCGCCGAGAAGCTCCCTGACGCCAAAACAGTATGCGCTAATGGTGTTGCTGCCATAACCATACAACATGGGAAAGAAAAGTTCTACGTAGAAAGGAAAGGAGCCAGAGATGACTGTGCCTAAAAAAATGAAAGGTTCAGAGGAGAAAAAGCAGAGACCCAAGAAGGCCAACCCGAACACCCACCCAGAGAAGCAAGTTGTGGAAGAAAGAGAAGAATCTGAAGAGGAACAACTTGTTGAGCCACTAGTTGATATGTGGGAGAAAATTAAAGATACAAAACTCTCAAGAAGCATGGTTGAGCTTAGGTACACTATCAACTTTATGAGGAGTAGGCTCTCGGCTAACAACAAGAATGCCACCATGTATTACTCCCAAATTTATTGGTATCTGACTCCTCCTATGCACCATTGCCCTAAGCTGATTTACGCCATTGCACAGAACTATCAACCAACCTCAAAGAAAGTGTTGAATGCCACTGGTCACAATTTGTTCTCTATCTTGAAGGAGGACGTGTAGACAACCTTTGCGCCATAGCAGGGTCCACCCAAGGGCTACACGATTTGCAATGTCATTTTGAGTGAACAAACAGAGAAGTTTACCTCGAACAACTACGTGCTACAATTCCTCCGAGAAAATATCAAAAGCGGGCTCCCTTCAGGCAAGCTACCTCAAATGCCTATCCCCTTGGAAGCCTTCAAGAACATAGATATTTTTTCCATCATCGCATGGGTGGCGGGCCTATCGATCGACGCTTCGGTACACCCTTGGCAGGTGTCCCTGGATGAATGTATTTCCAGAGGGGAGTTTTATGCCCCCAATGTTTCGAGGCCAAATACGAACCCAGTATTCTTTGACTGGGAAGAATGGGTAGCCCGAAACCTGCACACGTGGCTTACTGCGATGAAGACTTCTGGAGCGGAGCAACTTTTCAGCCCATGTTCTTTTCTTGTCTGGTTATTCTTTTATCGCACATATAAAAGTTTTCCCCATATTGCGATTACACCAAGTGGCAAGGATGGAAATCCTCTGCCTATATACCAGTGGACTCACCTCCTATTGAGGGCAGAGTCTTATTATTCTTTCAATCAACAATTCTTTGGACCCCCCATGCAATTTTTGATAGGGTCCAGCCCTCGGGTGCCCCTCAGTCTGAGAGACAGGGTGGTGTAGGCAAAAAATGGGGATATTTTTCAACTTACATAGGGGCTTGTGATACGCCTATTTGGCTTCATGGGAAAGACCTTCTTGCTGCCTATTTTCCCATCTGAGTACCAATTCATGCTTAATGTCACTCGGTAGAGCGACACAACCAATGAAATATACAGCCATGGCTAGAAGTGGGATCCTACCTGCGACTTCCCCTTTAGGATGGGGGTGATTGAAGTCTTCGCATTGAAGCAAAAAATTTTCTTGGAGGAAAAACTGGCTAATTTTGGCCTGCTCTAGATTCCTCAAAGGTGGTATTATGATCCCATAGGGGTGATGAAAAATCACTTAAAATGTAAAAATTTTCATGTTTGCCCCCATCCTGAAATTATGGAGCAGAGAAACAATCCCAATGGGAGGGATCTAGAGTGGCATTTAGAAAAAATGAGAACATTGTCTCCCTGGCATAACTTCTATCCCATGGAAATAGAATTCGATCCTGATCAATACCCATTTCCAACCCCAGACTCCACATTCTGGAAGAAGGCCAAGGATGATCTGAAGGAAGAATTGAAGAACTGGGATGAGGAACAACTAAGAGAATGGTGGATAATGAGAGTCCATCGTCGAAATATGAATTCTTATGGACTCTTGACAATGGATAGGGACTTCGCTATCATCTATGAAACTAAGGTTGGATCTTGGAAGCCCATATCCTTCGTCGATTTTGTCCCTCCAGCTACCCCAGGATCAGGCAAAAGTCCAGGGAAGATTGACGATGCCTCGGGAGTATAGAAGAAAGCTGAAGCTACACCAAGGGTATTAACACAAGTACCATCTAAGGATACAAGTGCCAAAGAATCAGAGTAGCCATTGGAAAGAAAGAAGAGGAAAAGGCCAGAGCAAGTACAAGCACCCTCAACCTGTCCAAAGTGATCCCGTATAGGGCATCCGAGTCTGCCTACTGAACAACTTGTGCCAGTATCTGCCGAAGCAAATGTGCCACCAAATTTTGAGACGGTCCCATACATAAAAGTTATCAATGTGGAGGAACTTCTCCCATAGGAAGAGGATCCTGAGGTAGAAGTCTTGGAGGTCGAAGGCATCGAGGCCCCAAAGGGCCAAGAGCTGATCATGCAAAAAGTTACTATGGCCGCTTTGCCAGGAGGGCACATAGGTATGCACTCTCTCCATTTTGCCTCGATCTCTGAAGCATCCACCATGGTCTCGATTGAGGGTCATCATTAACCTTTTTCCCCCCTATAAGGCCAATCATCTCTCCAAGCATTTCCTGTTTCTCTACCTAACCCCATTCCACCTGAGTCATTCGGCCAAGACGAACTTGTTAAAACACCTTCGCCTGCCCATGCCTTCGACCCTGACATTCTTAGCCAGGGTGAAGTCAATATCTCAATGCCAAAACCTGAGATCCAAGTTCCCATCTTACACGGTGCTGTCTTGCTAACCGAGGCCCTTGCTACACCTATTGTCAAACCTTCTGGTGAGGCATTCCCCATCAACCCTTTATATTTTTTTACCCCTTCGACTGGAGATCCAGCCTCATTTGAAATTGAGCTGTCCATAATAAAGGAATGTCCTCTAGCTGAAAAGTTACTTCAGGCCCAACAAAACATAGAGAAGATGCTAAAGGAGGCTAGGAAGAAAAGAGGGCGCTCTCTGGCCCAAGTTGAGAAATGTGCAGTCTTTGATCTGGAGGCTGGAAAATTGCACAAAGTGAAGAAGGTCCCTAGGGTCCAGAAGCCCCTGGATGAGATGACTCTAGCAGACTATGATTATCAAGAGAAAACCAAGGACCTAGAGCACCTGAACATAGACAATGAGTCTTTTTCTATGCATGTAGGGGTCGAGACCTTCCGGGTGCACGCAAACATTGCAAATCAGCATAGATTCGAAGCAGAAAGCACGAATATTAAGCTAGAGAAAGAACTGGCAAGAGTTAGGTCCAAGCTAGTGGATGCCGAAGATTAGTGCAAGTTGATGAGGAAAGAGGCACATGCCCTAAAATTGCAAATAAACCAACTGGAATGTACAACCAAAAATCGAGCACAGAGATAGGCCGAGAATGAGCTGAGGGAAAAAGAGCTCGAAGGAATTTTTTTGTAGATGTAGAACCAGCTGTACAAAAATGAGGGCCTAGGGCTATGTGACAGGATCAGAATCAAGGAGATTCGCTTGCATTTGCTCAAAAAATTCAGATCTCGGGCCTCTAGTGCCCTTTCAATTTTGGCCTACATTATGGAAGCCCGAGATGCCGCTGCCGAAGGAGGGCCAATTATTGAAGAGATCACCCAAAAATCTAGAAGCCGACTCAAACTAGCTTTCGATGTACAAAGCGCCAAGTATCAAGACTTGCAGGTCCTCGCAATGATCCAAACAACTAAGGACTGGTCTACATCCCGAGTCATAGTACGTGTTTTCTTCTCCAAGGTGCAAAAAATGTAGAAGGCAAAATATCTAGATATTTTTGAGAATGAATAGCGCACGTCAATGAGCTATTTTCAGGATCTCTCTTCCATGGGCTTCCCAAGTTTCAGAGATGACGACGGGCATCTCCTGTCCAAAGAAGAGATTAAGCCAACATGACTTCAATTTGAAGACGATGTCTCAGAGATAGACGGATGGGCGAAGCCCATTACAAAAAAGTAGATCACAGACTACCTCCTGAGATACTGCAAGATCGTAGCTTGCCTAAATGACCTGTATACTAGAGCCCAACATGTAAACATTGAGAAAATCGATTAATTCTGAGTATTGATCAAGGCACTACAAGATCTAGAACCTTTATCGAAGAGTGCCTGGTCCTAGGTTCATCGAACCATGAGGAAAATTCATGAGCGTATTGTCCCTTCGTCGATGCAGGAAGCCACTCTAGAAGAGGTAGCTCTAGAGGAGGAAGCCGAAGATGAAGAAGGATCCAAAGAAGAAGGAACCAAAGAAGAAGAAGAATGAGAACTAGCTGCAGAAGCACTCTCGAAAGAAGGAGGAGAAGAATCAAGGAAAGACTCTAGCCCAATGGATTAGAATTGAAGGGTTCTCCCACCGAGACAAGCTCGTTGCCCCATGAGCCACCAAGAATGTTGACAATTTTGTCACATTCCTTAAGGGGTAGAAAAAGAAAACAATTTTGTACAATATTGTGTAAAGTTTTTTGCTTTGTTGTTTTTATTTTGAAAGTTGCAGCAATTTTGGCTCCCAATGCCACCCCTTTGTATATAAAAATGGAAGAAAAAGAACTTCGCTGCCGAACAAACTAGAAAAAAAGAGCTTCGCCAAAGGAGAATAAAAATAGCTTCGCACCTAAAGTATTTCCAGCACTACTTCGGGTAAAAGTTTTGCGAAGAAGTTTTGCCAAAGGAAAACACAAGCAAAGAAAATGAAACTACTTCGCGCCCGAAGCGCTTCAGCAGCTACTTCGGGTGGATATTGAGTGAAGCAGTGTTCAAAGGAAAAGAAAGCTTCGCACCCGAAACATTTTCAATATTACTACGGGTGGAGTTTTTCTACGAAGCAATGTGTCGAAGAGAAATGCAAAGGAGAAGGCAAGGAAACTACTTCGCATCCGAAGTATTTCCATCAGTCACTACAACCAAAAAAGTAGTGAAGCAAAACTCAAAGAGCATTAAAAGTACTTCGCCAGAAAGTTGTCGAAGTACTCATTTCGGGCCCCTCCATTAGCGAACCATCTTTACTTTGGCAAGAGCACATTGTGAAGCATTTGCTTCGGCTAATTTTTTGCGAAGTACTTCTATCCGAAGTAAAGGGATGCAGCATTTTTTGAAGACAATTGCTTCGACCGAAATCTTCCCGAACCATAGTTTTGGAAGAGGATCGCAGCGAAGTATTTCTCCAAGGCATCGGCGAAGCAATTTTGACGACAAAGTGGTAAAGAAGAAGAGACCCATTTTGCGAAGTAGATATGCTTCGGTGCTCCCCACCCTCAAAGCAATTTTGTGAAGCTCAATCCTACGAAGTACGTATCAAAGAGGAGTTTTTGCTTCGACCCAGAACCATTACGAAGCAAAGTGGTGGATGAAGACTTAGCGAAGCGCTTCACAGGCACATTTTCCAAGCTGGGTATTTTCCCAAGGCGATCAAGTGCCTCATAAATGCTATTTTTCATGCCCAGAAAGCCCGCTGCTCATTTTTGGCAATAAAAAATGAAGTATCAAGCCATGATGGAGAGCTCGACGAGCATGGTGGCCACTCGAGCACCGCACCCGGAGACCAAGGACGTCTAGACGGCTCATCAATACACCTTTCCATGGTTGAACCGGTTGTAGTTGCCATTTTTGGTAGCCGATTTGAGAGCTCGATCACGAGAGCCTCGAGGAGATGATTCTCAGGGCTCGAGGGCATACTCTTCTTTGCTATGTAATTATGATTTAGAGGTCCGGGTCCTCTATAAAAACCTAGGCATTGTAATGGAAAAGTGGGGGGAACTACCTGCTAGAAAGTTGCTGTAACTTGATGTCCTATGATTAATACTAATAGACTTTGAGGTTAATTCTTCTCTTTTATGCTGCCTTTTGTGCTTGATTCTTCTATCTCTCCTCTTTTGTATGTTGGATGTTGAACTCTACATTCGATGTGTGATCGGGGACAGTGTCCTAAAACTCGTTCGAAAGGATACATAGGAGTTGAAAAACATCTTATTGACTTTCTTTTATGCTGCCTGCCTTGCTTGATTCTTCTATCTCTCTTCATTTGTAGACTGAGATGCTGAACTCTGCGTCCGGTGTGCGATCGGGGACAGTGTCCTGAAACTCGTTCGGGAGGATACATAGGGAGGTTGATATTACGTTTCTTTTGTTTTACTCTTAGTGTTCTTTGCTTCTATTCAGGTGTCAGTTAGTGATCGTGCTTCCTGTTCTCTCCCACCTTAAAACGACAATCTCTCTTCCCTTAACCCTTTTTTATTTCTTTCTCTAACCCTACTCCTTTTTATTTCTTTCTCTAACCCTACTCCTTTTATCTCTTTCCTGCACTCTTGTCTTCAAACACCCAAGTAGTTTAGCATAGGAGCCAACATTTCTCCGGATATTAGCATGAGGGGTATCTCTTCCCTTCGGCCTTTCAATGTTGGTCTAGGTCTAGGGCGTGTACATATACTCAAAATCCTTACCTAGGCGGATCTGATAACCAACAGTAACACCCTTTAATGAAACCTTTTTGCTCCGATATGATAATCATAGGGAGAATGTTTTGAATATGGAGAGCTAAAGCTTTAGCCAAAATCTCGTAAAAGATATTAAATAGAGTAATAGGTCTCCAACTAGTGATAAGCTTAGGATTGTTCACTTTAGGAATAAATTTAATGTTTGCACGATTGATAATATTACCCAAATAATTATTTTCTAATGCTTCATTGTAGACATTGAGTGGATCAGGCCTAATAAACTTCCAAATGGCTTTATAAAATTCATAGGGAAAGCCTTCAAGACTAGGGGAATTGTCATCTAACATAGTCAAAATATCATTTTGAATCTCATCATGTGGAAGAGGATATCACAAAGAAGTTTATCATAAGAAAAAAACTTAGTAGGAACAACATCAAGACACTCTTTGAGTGTCATCTAATGTTCTAGATAATCCCATTGTACTTGAAATACAAGCTTATAATGATCCACAAAGGCTGAATTGATATCATGAAGAAAATTCATCCTATCATAAGAGACTTGAATAGCCTTGATCTAGATATTGGATTTCCTAAAATAAAGAGACTTGAAAAAATCTTTGGATAGGTGATCACCAACCCTCAACTAGTGCAAAAAATCATAAATCTGAGCCCTCCTAGATTCATATGGTTCATGGACTAGAAGTTGGTGGTGAAGACTAGCAACCATGGTTTGCAATTGTGGATCATATAGATCATTTTCCAACAATAGTAAATTTCGTTGATACTCCTTTGTAACAACCAAATGAGCACACTTTCTGACATGTGTACATGTTTGCTAAAATATCACATGAGAGAGGTAGTACATACAATTGCTTCATTCCACTAAGAAATCCAACTAACAAAGTGAGGAGTTCAAGGTAATAAATTCTAGATTTGCTCAATCATAGCAATGGTTCCAAGGAATTGCAATAAATAAGTATTTAAAAAAAATTAATTGCACAAAAAATTAAATTAGTGACCACTCCACTCAATTTGAAAGGAAATTGAAAATTAATCTGATAACAAGAATTGATCCCATAACATCACAATATTATTAATTATGGATGGAAATAAAAAAGTATTGCTCTAATATCATAACTTGTTCAAGGTGTTTACAGAATCTGTCATTACCCATACAAAAATTGAACCATGTGAACCAGGGTAGAGGTGTGCAATTATACTAGAAAAAAGGGGATAAAAAAGACCCCATCTACATTTAATAAAAAACTAGGCCTCATGCTCTCCAGTACACCATCGCATCAGGAGGTGATCAAATTTATCTTCAGCATGTTCAGCCATATTAAAATTACCATAAAAAATCCAATATGCCATCGGTAAGTGATCAGCTAGGTGCCACCAAAGGGCAGAGTGTTTCCATAATTATGTGCATAAATTTTGGTAATGCATAGGGTGTTCCCATTAATATTCAATAAAATATAGACCACATGATGAGAAGGATCCTTCCCATATCCAAGAAAATAATCCTCAAATTTTTAGGATATATAAATAGAAGCACCACCTTGACCATCTTCATGGTGAGTAGTGAAATGCATAAAAGAACCTGCAATACAGCTGAGAGAAATATCTAACAAAAAACCAAAAATATTAACTTATTATAAAAAAATAACATCAACATGGCCAATACTTTGCAAAGCATATCAAATAAAAAAATTTCTTTAAGACTCTATAAGTCCTCGAAAATTCCAAAAAGGAAATTTACGGAGGGATATCCATGGAGTCATCTCCCATAGGGCTATACCCACTATCAGCTAGTACCAAAGAATTATTAAATGCAAAAGTATGAAAAGGTTGAAGTAAATCAACAACAATTGAGGTACTACCCACACTATCATCTAGCACTAAAAATCTATTAAATAAAGAGGTATGAGAAGGTTGAAATATGTCACCAACAATCAAAATATGATGCTTAGCCTTCGGGCTTCCCCTCGACATTGGTGAGTCATCTCGAGATGGAATAAATGAATGCTTAGAGGATAGAGTTATTGGTAGTGAATTCCTTTATTTTGAGGTTGATTTATGCTCAAAAGGTTTCCCAATAGGTGGAGCCTATGAAGAAAAAATAGGATGAATAGAAACAATAGGAGGCTAATATGGTGGATTCACAACCTTATCTTCATTAGAAAGCATCGAATTAGTAATTGTCACCCCATTATTATCAAAAATTATAATCCAATAACCCTAAATAGAGTATTTGGGAGGTGTAGGTACAATATGAGGAGTAGGGAAAACCACTAAATATTTTTGAGCAGCCAATGGACAATGCTTGATATGATTCATGGTGGATTGGCATCAAAAACAAGTATTAGGTAAATTATAATAAACAATTTTTTGCATAAAATACTTTGTACCAACATAAATGTCCATAAATTATTTGAGATCTTGTGTGAGGTCAATCTCAACATAGACTCTCTTATTAGGTCATTCTAAGAAGAACCATTCTTGTTTCTTACATATCACTTGACTAATGGGTTTAACAATATCATAAATAATCTCCCATAAGGGTAGCTAAAGACCAGGGAGTTCAAGCCAAACCAACACTTTCAAGGCAACTTGATATGAAACTAAAAAAGGAGTCCAAGTTGAGACGAGCATCAAATTATTGTAAAGAAACTAGTAATTGGACTTAAGAACCATAGTTTACACTTGTGAGGGTTCTTTAAAGGAAAGTAAAGCAAATCCTTAATAAGGTTGTGGGTACCTTGCAACCACAACATCATAAGCTTCCTAGTGAATTTTCAACCAAATTTGAAAATATTCTTGTGATAGGATTTGACCAACAAAATAATCTATAAGAAAATTATTCTCATACCATTTTATAACTGGAGAAACAACATCAAGAGAGGGCACAACATCTAGAGAAGCATTATTACCTCATACACCACTTTCAAAAACTTTTAAGCTCACTTCAATGCCATGATTTCCACTGTCTATAACAACCCTTACATCTGTAGTGTTAGATTTTTATGTAATGAGCACTGGGAGATAACAATCACAAGATGCAAAATAATATGAAAGAAAGTAAATATTTTAGATGACTGAAATATGTTGTAAATATAAATCATATAAATAATACAATGTAGCTATGGAGGAAATGAACACTCCATCAATAAAGTTACTGAACTACAATGTACCCATCACCAATGGATGGTGAAGTACATAGAACTGTACTATCACCTAAGTTACATTCTCTGACTATTTCCTACGAAACTATATCTATCTAAGAATGAGGTATTTTTTGTATAGCAACATAGGTTTCTTGGCCAACACTCTACCTAGTTGTGCAAGGGACAACTTGCACATATACAACTTGCACATTGACACTTGTGCATTTATTACATTGCATGAAGTAACTAGATAACTTACCCCTAAAGTAATCAAAGTATGTACCTTGGAAGATACATTTACATAACCCAAATTATGGAATAGACCCTATTTCTAACATCCCCCTATATTACATTATTTAGGTATTGAAGACTTTTAGTCTTCAATATGGATCTTATTCTTCATCTTGATATTTGTAATATTTATCTGCATTATTTGTATTTAGGTTTAGTAGGTAATATGTCTTCATATGATGGAGAGTAAGTTGTATCTAGATATTCTTCTTTCAATTGACTTTGCATTATATTCCTCCTTTATCTAGTATGTCTTCTTATTCATATCTAGTTTTTCCTTTGATTCTAGTTTCGATGCTCTCATAGGAGGTTTAGCTACTACTTGGTTCTTGTGAGTAATATTATCCTTTCCTGTATTTAATATGTATAATTTTTTTTGAACAACCACTTAAGGCATCATGACACAATTTTGATTTAGTAGAACAAGAAGTGTTGATGGTACATGAGGATTGAAAAAACGTCTAGATATGATTCATAAAGTTTATCTTTATTTTTTATTAATTCTATCAATCCTTTTTGTTCTTCATTTTCAGCCTTGTAGTGTTTATAAGTGAGTAGTGTCATGTATAATATGCTCACATAGTCTAAGAAAAGTGAAATATCACTATTTCCATTGCCAATTGCTTCATTGAGATGGGTTTGAAGATAAAATTCCATAGTATCATAATTATCTTCTAAGGCTTCACTATGAATTACTTTTGAAGTTAGATCTAATTTTCCTTCTGATTTCTTTAGTAGATTCATGATCCCAAGTTTTATGTTACTAGATTTTTCTTTTTTGAAGCAATTATTCTTATAGGTATTTTGGGAAGTAGACATCCTTATAGCTCCAAAATTTTAGGATATATGATCCCTAGTTGATGTGTATAAGCTTGATTTGATAAAATATTTATTAATCCTTAGGTTTGTAGGCTACCTTATGTCTCCCGAGTAATGAGAGTATGAACACATAATTTTAGGTCTTTAAGAAAGCTTAAATCTTCCCAACTTGATAATATTAGACAAAAATTATTATCTACTTTTGTAGAATGCCTTATGACTCCCTAATGATCTTGGAGTATGATATTGTACTTTTGTAAAAATATAGTTCAATTTTGGTTGATTTTGTACAAATTTTGTAAAGATCAAAAATCAAATTCTTAACACCTTATTATTATTAATTGAACTAAGCACTCTTCAATTTTTAAATAGGTTTTGATGTTAGATTTCTTTTGTCCCTTTTGAGAAGTTTTGAGAAAATAAAATTATAATTATCCAACCTTAGTAAAAACCATAATAACCTCTTTTTATATCCCTTGGAATATTTCTAATTTTCAATAAATTAATTTTATGTAGTAACCCTTGTGGCTCCCAAATTTGAAAAATTAGAAAATTAATAATATTTGCAAAAATGTTAAATAATTTAATCCAAGTAGAATTCCTTATTTCTCCTAGGTTAAATTGCAAATATTAATTCAATTAGATAAGTTATCCCTTATAGTCGTTGCTTTCAAAATCTAAATTTTAACCTTAGTTTATAACCCTTATATCTCCAAATAGGAGAGCAATAATAAAATGAGATTTAACCTTACCTTTTGGATGTGAAATATCCTCACTGCTCAGTGCTTTATTTTGTTAGATATAATAACAATATAAATGTCACATTTATCACTAGAATCAATGGAGATACCTTGGAGTTGCTTGTCTTCAGTGTTGGTACATAGGTGCTATAAAAAATAGGCAGGTTTGACCTTCAATACTAGGAGCCTTTAATGATCCTTATTTCGTCCTTCGATGATGCGCTTCGGATGACTTTGACCATGCTTTGCTTCCTATTGAACTTTGGACTTCAAGCATATGTTATGGATGAATAGTTATGGGCTTTATGACATGTGACACACCCATTACAAATGAGCACTCCTCTCCTTCTATAACATCCCAATTTATCATTCAACACTCTTTGATCATTCTAAAACATATGGGCACTCATGTGGGAATTTGTGTGAAGCTTGTGGAGGCTAACAAGTGTCACCACTTTACTGTAACTATTGGGTGAGGTTTCTTGAGTGTTGAGAGAGAAATTATGTCTTGTTAATTTTATGCCAAGTGATATTCAATCTCTCTGCATGAAGTCCTTCCATGTAATGTCTTAAAAGGTGGAGATTATAACTCCTCAAATCCTTTCATATACCATTCCTTTTCTTTGCTACATTTCATGGGAAAAAATCAAGCTATTCTTCTACAGGTGGATTGATGATGCACTATGGATATTTGAACGCTAATTTGGAGCTTCCTTCGATGGACGGTCTTATCCAAGTTAAATACATTGAGTGTAACACATTTGATCCTTCTTTTTTATACCTCCAATCATGTTGATTCCTTCGTATATTTTTGATGTATTTTATTAGTAGTTGTGCACTCTTTTTTTCTATGTAAATTTAACTTGATGATAACCTTATATGATATTTGATTATGTAGGTTTGTATGTCTAAGATGAGCCCTTTGAGTGGATCCTTTTGCTTGGGAAGAAGAGTGTTGATGTTTGATCTTCCTTGGTTGATTTACCATGTATTTTTTGTTCCTTTTGAGGCACTTTCAAATATTTTATTTTGTTGTAAAAACCAGATTAGAGTATATTATAAGTTGTACATAAGGCTTCTTTAATGTACCTTCTTTTGCACTCTATTTCCAGATATGAAATTTTGATTTTGTGGTAGATTTTTCTTGCAATACAAGGGTTTTGAGGTTGTATTTTATGAGTAGAAACGCATTTCCTTTTTTTCTTGGACAATTTGATAGCAAATCCAAGCTTCAATAATAGTAGATAGAATATTTTCAATTGATGCAATTTTCTACACTTTCTTTCCTTGCATATAACCTTGTAATACTTTGGATTTGAGACTCACCTAGTCTCAATATTTCAAGCTTCTATTTGTGTTTTTGGTTAGTTGTGTAATTCTAAAGATTTTTGAGGATTCTAAAATTATTGGTAGATCCACTTAGCCACTATGTATTGCATATTTCTATGCTTTAATAGTATATTTAGACACTTGATATAGATCATATTTTGTTCCTTTCAAAAATACAAATCTAATTTATTTTGAGAGTAGTATAATAGTGCAAATAAATCTAATAGACTTTATTTTTAATGCACTAAAAATTTCACCTTATTGCTCCAATCAACTCTCAAGATAGTGTATTTAATCAAATTTACTACAACTAATCAAGAAAAATTTGAAATAAACCTTCATTAATTATTATGCAATTTCACTACAATTTAGTATTGTAGGACTTAGTATTATTTTTCTTTTTCTAAATTATATGATAGGTGTTTGATAGAAGTAGATTGTAATTCTGAAATCTAATTAAATCCTAATTACTATGCAAATAAATACTTAAAAACAAACTTTTCCCTTTTGTACTTTAGAAGACTGTAATATAATTTTCTTCTTGTAACTTTAATCCAAATTCAAGTGCTGTAACAAATCTTATAAGTAATCCAATTAATGAATCTACTTGCACCAAAATATGTTTACCTTTTTTTGTAGATATTTTGACCACCAATTTGCTACTTTGAGTAGGATCTTGTAGCTTTTTGTAGATTGTCCTAAACAACTCCTTCTTCACCAAATGATAATCTTGAACTTTATTTCACAAGCCCAAGATTTGGGATCTTGTTCTCCTCTTGTGTTATCCTTATTCTACTATATATTTGGATATTTATTTGTCTCTAAAGTGGTGCCTTCTTACTATGAGAGACAGTCTTCAAATCTCCAATATTTGGTGAGCTTCTTATTTCTTCAAGTCTTCTTGTTGAATTCTAACTTCAAGAAGTATCTTCTTCTAGGATTTTGCACTCCTTGCCAAATTATCCTTCACAGATTTTGCATTCCTTTCCAAATTCTCCTTCAAATATTTGGAACTCCTTTACAAATTCTTCTTCATGAATTTGGCACTCATTACCAAATTCTCCTTCTTGGGCTTGTTATCGGGTGGTGATAATTGTTCCAAGTCCTTCACTATCAGGGGCTTCACCTTGGAAGTGGACTTCTCCAATAATTCTCCTAATATATATTTTTATGATCTTCAACAAGGCTCTATAGGTTATTTTCTAGATTGTTCTTGAGACCTTTCTTAGGTCTTCAATATTGCAACTTATGATGGTCTTCCTTGAGACTTTTTCTTCAAAATTTTGCTCATGGAAGTGTTGGTGGTGATATATTCTTTTGGATATTCTTATTTTTCTACTTTTGGCTTCGAGAAAGACTCTCCTAGTCCTTCTTCTTCCAATATTGGAAGTTCTTCAATGATTATTCTCTTGATTTCTTTAATTTTGATTTAGGTGTTGAGTTGATTATGAAGAAGATACTCTTCCTAACTTTCTTGTAGGAAGTTTCCCAACTCACTAAATATTCTTTCCCTACAACAAATATATTAGTACTAAAATATTAATATGCTTCTGAATTAGATATTCATTTTTAATTCTTCTTTAGGATCAAGGCTTCTATGGAATTTTCTAGTATCAAGGCTTATGTGGTATTTTTAGTATCAAGGCTTCTGTGGCATTTTTCAATACCAAGGCTTCTATGTCATTTTCATTATCTATGCTTCTATGGCCTTTTTAGTATCAAGGATTTTGTGCTTGTATCAAGGCTTCTATGGCCTTTTTAGTATCAAGGCTTCTATAATATTTTCAGTATTAAGACTTTTGTGGCTTCTTCTTCAACTCTTCTATGGCATTTTCTTAAAGTCTACTATGGTCTTATTGTGTCAAGAATCCCATGGTTTATTATTCAAATATGAAGTTCTTCAATCTAGCAATGGAGATATTTAGTATCCTAACTTTACCACAACTCTTTTCTAGAATTCTTCTTCCACAATATTTTTCTCTTACACAAGGAACTAATATCTTCACTATGAGGGCACACTGACCTTTGGGTAATGAATTTGGAGCCTCCTAGATTTATATTGTAGGAGGATTACCAATCCTCTAAGAATTATTTTTCTATAACAAAATAAACTTTAGGTAATAGCTAGCAAATTCCAAATAACCTAGATGATCTTCACTAAATGATTTATCAATCTAGTGGATTGAATTTTGAGTCATAGTCTTCATAAGATTTCCTTACAAATATATGGAAAAGACTCTAGACAAATATAATCTCAGTATTTTTTGAAACTGAGATATCCTTCAGTCCTAACTTTGGTACTCTTTCTAATTCTACCACCTAGATTCTTCTAAGATATTTTGACAGTGGCTGGTCTAGCGGTGCACCAATTTGACAAAATACTCATGCTCAATGATAATGGTGGTTTCCCTATTAACCTACACATACTATATCTATCATGGATATGATACCACTATTATATTTTGATGTAATAATAACTGGTAGATAAAAATCACAAGATGTAGAATAATATGAATGAAATTAAATCTACTAGATGACTAAAATATGCTATAATTATAAATTATATAAAATAATACAATGCAACTATGGAGGAAACAAATAATACATTAATAAATCTACTGAAATACATTACACCCATCACCAAAGGATGGTGAAGTACATAGAACTATACTATCCCCTAAGCTACACTATCTAAATATTTCAATTCCAATTCTTATTTCTATTTCTAGTCCGAATCTTGGTTTAAATCAATATTCTATTGTAAATCAAGTACCTATAGTGAATCAACCTATAGTGAGTATAATAGATCCTAATGTAAATAAAAATATCAATGTTAATAAAAATATCAATAAAAACCAAAATGTAAATGTTAATAAAAATATTAATAACAACTAAAATATCAATCAGTGGAGAAGCAATAGATATAAAGCTTTTATTTTACCTCTAAATATGAATCCTCTCCTTTGGAAAGATCATAAGTACTTGCCTAAATTCCAAGAAAACAATGTTGGTACTGGTGAAGATCATATTAGAGATATTTTGTATGCCATGGATAGTCTTGATGTAGATGATGAAGATGTTATCCTCAAATTGTTCTTTCAAACTTTAGAGAAACATGCTCAAGAATTGTTTAAAACCCTTGGAACTGGTTCTATCCATAATTTTCAAGAGCTAGAGCACACTTTCCTTAGAAAATATGAAGAGAGGAAGAATTAATAGTGCTTGCTGATAGGTTGGCTACTATGAAAAAGAAATAAAATGAATCAATGGAAAAATTAATAAGAAAAAATTCTTTAAGACCATAAATAATATTCCTGTAGCATTAAGACCAAATGATAATCAGTCCATTTGTTTCTACAAAAATGATTTCCTTGGATATTTTAGTTATGAGGTAAGACCTCAAGTAGTAGCCACCATTGATATATGTATGGAAAGGGCTATTGAAATAGAGACATATAATTGATAGTTATAATATGAAAGTATACTCTTTGGATCCCAATAAACCTAAAAGAAAGCCCAAGAAGGTTGAGTTTTCTATCCCCAAGAAAATAGATCTAGATCCTATGAGCATAATCGCTAGTAAGTTTAGTGAAATGTTTACCACTTTGAATAACAATTTGCCTAGAATAAAAAAGGGTAAGGACGACATTACAAAAAATTTACAGGGCAATAATAGATAGTAATAAGGTAACAGGTCTCCATTTAGGAGGAATTTTAATAGAAATTAGAATAACACTGAAAACGAAGAGGGAAATAGGAATCAAAATGGAAATTGGAAAATAAATAAATAGAGAGAAACCTAGATTCTATTCCAAATACAATAACATATAATAATATAGAATCATATTATCCTTTTTATTGCTCTACCTGTGATGCACCACATAACCTTTTTATTGTGGTATTTATCCAATTTTACATTCGAATGTTGATTTAAATGTTGAATATGAAGATGAAGATGTTAGAATTAATGTGTGTTGGACTTAGGAGGATGAGGTTAGAGAAAAATAATTTGAGAGAGATATGGACTTATGTGCCAATAATCTTGAACAAAGAGCCTTAGTTTTTGGAGAGACATCAACCTCAGCTGAGTCTTCTAATACTATATTTTATAGAATGAAGTAGGGGAAGCTTATACCTATAGTAGAAGAAGTTGAGTATTTCGAGAGAATACATGATATCAATATTAGGAATAAACTAGTGGAGGATAAAATTGATGAAGAGCCTACACAAAAGGATAAAAATACAGGAGTGATCTCATAAAAAAGATAAATTATTGAATATCATGATATAGAGTAAATTATCCAAAAGCAATAAAATGACTAAGTTTATTAGAGATCTAGAAAAAAAATTGATGATAAGAAATAACAATTTGATCTAGGTGTAGAGGTTTCCAATCAAAAGGTCAACACCACTTTTGGAGATTTAATGACTATTCTAAATTATTGGTATTAGGTATGTAGAGCCTTCAAATTAACTGATCAATTAGGAGGAAAACCTCAAAATCCCATAGGCCTTGAGAATAATGTAGTTAAATCCCCAACTTTAGTTAATCCATTTTACGTCTCACTTAGGTATACATCATGCTATGGGGAACAATATGTTATTCATAATTGCATGCTTTATAGTGGTGTTCCATGATTGTGATGTCAAACTAGGTAGTTGATCAATTAGACTTGATTTGTTAGAAATAGTATCCCCTATTTCTATAATGGATAACAAGAGAGTACCTTGTGTAAGAATTATCATCAAACTTATTATCCATCTCAAATAATATCCTAACAAAGGTGTGGTAATAGATTCCATAGTTGTATATGTGGACCCTTTATTTTCCATATTAATCTCTAGGCATTGGACAGAGCAACTAGGTGGTACTATTCAGTTGGATTGGTCATATGCCACTATCCCAATGTAAGGTAAGAAAAAAATCATCTTGAAAAGAGAACCCTTAAACAAGTATTAAATTGAATTTAGATATTCTAATGAAAGCATGGATATGCCATGAATTCTATTGAAGAAAAATATATGGTGGTCTACTCTATTTGGAATTTTCCTTTCATGTTAGAAATGTTCGATGTTGAGAATATGGATCCAAAACTGAAGGTTGAAGTGGATTTAGAAACTAATATAATTCTAACTTCAAAGTTGTGAACTATGACGTTTGATGGAGAAAAATATTGAGCAGGAGCTTAAGTAGTGTTGATAGACATTAATGGAAGCTATCTTGACATACCATACAAGTTATAATTTTCTTGTACAAATAATGTTTCTAAGTATGAAGATTTATTGCTAGGGCTAAGGAGATCCAAGGAATTGGGTATTAATGTTCTCAAATTTAGTGGGGATACTGAGCTAATAATTCAATAGATCAAAGAAAAATATTAAACTAAGAACCCTAGATTAAGGCAATACTTTCCTAGAGTAGTAGTAGATACACCTGAGATAGACCCTTGGTTTATGGATAGGTTCCCAACCATATCTATTTTTAAGCAATTTTTGCCTCATAATATGGTATATTTACAAGTTTTTCATCATGATATACAAATTAATGAACTTATGACTATGCAAAATGAATTTTTTGATGTTATTTGTGATGAAAGTGATGAAGAAAAACTTAAGGATATTATTGGAGAACCCATAGAAGTCATACAACTGAATACCAACATGATCCCCATGGGTTTGGTATCTTTAGAGAGTTTGTTTGATGATTTTCATAGATCATATAAACCTCTAGTTTAATATTCTAAGGTAGATGAAGTTAATATCATAACAGAGGAAGAGCCCAAGATTAATAGGATCAATAAAGCTCTATCAAGAAAACAAAAGCAAAAATATATCAACTTCCTGAAAATAAAAATTGATACTTGTACTTAGAGTTATGCGGATCTAAAGACCTTCAACATGAATTTAATGACTCAAATAATACCCCTTTAGAAATATACGAGGCCTTTTAGGAGAAAAAATGAAATTTCAATCCCACTTTGCATCCACTTATGCATAAAGAAGTATAGAATTTACTGGATACCAAGATAATTAGGAAGGTGATATTTTCTTCTTGGCTAGAAAACCTAGTTCCAATTAAAAAAAATAACTGTGAGATTAGTATTTGTGTAGATTTTAAGAATATGAATAAGATTATTATTAAAAAAAACTAACCACTTTTTAATATGGAATAATTACTTCAAGTAGTGGTTGGGTTATCAATAATGTCTTTATTGGATGGATTTTCAAGTTACAATCAAATTGTAGTGAATCTAGAAGATATACATAAAACAACTTTCACCACACCATGGGTAATATTTGAATAACTCAGGATACCCTTTGGATTGATGAATGCAAGGGTAACATTTAAGAGAGTAATGAATATTGCATTTAAGGGGTTGATTTTTAATATAGTGGTAGTATATCTTGATGACATTATAATTTCTTCAAAAAATATTGAAGATCATTTTGCACATCTAACTCAAGTGTTTGATAGGTGCAAGGAGTTTGGCATATCCTTTAATCCTATTAAATGTGTATTTGGGGCCACACACGGTAAAATTATTAGGCATATTATTTCAAAGAATGGGATTAGCATTGACCCACAAATAATTGAAGCAATTGCTAAAATACCCCCTCTTAAAAATATTAAGGGAGTTAGATCATTCTTTGGGAAGATCAAATTTGTTAGGAGGTTTCTCCTTGATTTTGCTCAGATTTCCAAACCCATAAATGACATATTCAATAAAAGTGGGGAAATCAAGTGGATAGAGGAAAATAAAACTTTTTAGAAGATCAAATATATAATTAATCAAGCTCCATAATTAAATTTTCATCATTACTCTAGAGATTTCAAAATCTACTCATTTTCTTTAGAACACACTATTGTTGGAGTTCTAGATTAGAAGGATGAAGAGGAAAATGAAAGGCCTAAAGCCTTTATGAGTGTAGTATTTAAGGGTGCTAAAATAAAATAATAAATGATAGAAAAATAGGCTTATCCAGTAATCAGAGCATTAGATCATTTTAAAGGTATCTTTGGATCCAACAAGGTAATATCATGTATCTCATACATTGTTGTTAAAGATATTTTCACTTAGCCTGAACCTTTAGGTAGTCCTATAACATGGATGACTAAATTATTATAGTATGATGTGGAATTCAAAGCAACACATATTATAAAATGACAAGGATTGATAAAGTATATAGCCAAAAAATAAGGGGAAGCCATGAATAACACTCTCATATTAGATGAACAACAAGAATCTAGAGTAGTTAATGATTCTGATTGTAGGTGGTATGATGGCATTTTGTTTTATTTTCAGAACTTTTCATTTTCAAAATATATACCCCAAAATAAAATTAAGTCTATCAAGCAATTAGCCCAAAAATATTACATTTAGAAAGGTAGACTATATTGGAGGTATCCAAATGGTGTGTTGCTTCTCTATTTATTTGAGAAATAAGTCAGTCAAATACTAAAAGAATATCATTCTGGTTTCTATTGGGTTAATTTTGCTCCAAAGGCTACTACCCATAAAATCATGAGCGATGGTTATTATTAGCCCTCCTTATTTAAATATGTATATCATTTTGTTAGAATTTGTCATAACTACCAGATTTTTGCAAGAAAAAAGAACTTGCTAGCAATGCCCCTAAGGCCAATTATTGTGGAAGCTCCATTTACTCAATGGGGAATAGATCTCATAGGTGAGATTAACCCCAATTATTTTTGAGGTCACAGGTGGATTATTACAACAACATACTATTTTACCAAGTGGGTATAAGCAACACCTCTTAGAAAACCCACTACAAAAGTGGTTATCAAGTTTTTAGAAGATCACATATTGATAATATTTGTGGTTTCCTAGAAGATAGTCATTGACAATGGTAACTATTTCACTTCCTTTGATATGATTCAATTTTGGGATAAGTACAACATAGAGCATTCTAGTTCTATAAATTACTATCCTCAAGGTAATGGTTTAGCAGAATCCTCAAACAATAATTTGATAACAAGAATTAGAAGAACATTAGGTAAAAAAAGAAGAAGTTGGGACAGTGAGCTAAATTTTGCTTTATGGGCTAACAAAACATATATCAAAAGAAGCACAAAAAAATCTCCTTATGAGCTGGTTTATGGTGAGAATGCTTTGTTACCCCCTAGATGTAAAGTCATGCTTTATATTTGCTTCTTCAAGATCATGAAAAATATAAATGTTTTATAGAGAAGACTTGATCATATTGTGAAGTTGCAAGAAGATAGAAAGGATTCATTAATGAAGATAACTGACCAAACTCATAAAAAAATGTAGTTCAATAAGAAATCCAAAGGGAAACATTTTCGACGAGATATAGTGCTATACTAGGATCCCAAAAATGAGAAACATGGTGAAAAGGGAAGTGGAAGCCCAAATTTCTTGGCCCTTATCAAATCCTTTAGAATGTAGGCCAACATACTTACAAATTGTAAACTTTGGATGGTACAAAATTTTGAATTCTTATCAATGGCCAACATTTGAAATTGTATCATTCAGCACTGAGGTCTTGAGAAGCCACACAAAACATAGAAAGAAAAAAGGGATTGTTTGAGTCTTTAAGTATTGTTCTTTTCAGGTGATTAAGGCATCTTTTTTAGGTGATTAAGGTGTTTTATTTAGGTGATTAAGGTGTTCTTCGTAGGTTATTAAGGTGTTATTTCTATGTTATTAAGGTTTTCTTTTATATGGTTAGTTTAGTTTTTGAGTCCTTGTAGTCTTATAGAGATTTTGGAGTTCTCAGGTGACTCATCATCTCTAAGTCTTTTCATCATCTATCCTAGTTAGAGCCTGTGTTGGATCCTCAAAATCCAACTTGAGTTTACCCCCAATTTTTAAAATTTTGGTGTCCTATGAGTCCTTTCAAAATTTGCAATAATCCCTTAGTCAGTCTCCTTTTAATAAAATTTTAGGTCCTTTCCAATTATTGTAATTTTTTGGTCTTTTAAAAAATTGTTTCACTAAACTCGGGTCTTTGTTTTGCTCTTATGTCAATATTTTGGGCCTAAATAATATTTAATTAATTATTTTTGACCTCCATGGGTCTTAAATATTTAATTAAAAAAATTTCATGTTTATATGTATAAGGTTTGATTATATATTTAATTAAAATTTATTTAAATATTTAATTTAATATTTAATTAAATTTTATTTTTATAAAAAAATATCATAATAAAATATATAACAACACACACAAACAAGGGAGAAAATATAAGGGTATGCATTGAGTCATGGAGATTTGATGAACCACATTGGGGCACTTGAAATCCAAGGGCCTGCATGTATGAAAACCAAGGCAAGAAAAAATTAACTCAAGCACTAGGTAGAAATGGATAGGCTCAATGTGAATAAATATTTTGTATCAAATATGGAGGCAGTTGTAGTTTTTATGGGCCATCACCTGGTTTTAATAAATGATAGTTGTAGTTATGAGCCATCATTGAGGCAGTTGTAGTTTTTGCAATTATGGACCAAATGATCAAGCTATTTAAGAGAGTTGTTGCAGTAGTAAAAGGGATCAATATTTTGCATAGTAAATTCTACAAGAGGTATACCAGAGTGCCCATCCTTGTTAGTTGTATTTTCCTTTGTGTGTCTTGTCTAGTCACCCATTTTTCTTTCCCATTACTATGCAGGTTTTGTTGAGGAGGTGGCCATATAAATGAGATCATTTTTAGTGGCTAAGGTTGGAAGCTAAGAGGTTCTTTGTTACATCATTTGAATGAAGAGTTGTAGTTCTTTATTGCATCATTTGAATGAAGAACTTGTTTGTACTTGTTCAGTGATATTTGATTATTCTGATCAATATCCTATTGTACTGATTTGTTGTTTAAGACAATCTTATTTTATCCTTTCAATAGTTCTATATGCAGTTTTGTGTGTTATCCTATTTAAATTTTACATAATTTTAACGTGTAAATGGCATATTATTTCACTGACATGTTTAATCATTTTTGTTACATTATTTGAATGGATGTAATTGGCTCAATTTTATTGTTTTTCCCTTCTTTGTTTATTGTATTTTAAGTCTAGCTATAATTTACCCAATGGATAAGGAACCAGTATATTGACTAAAGCATTAGTTGGGAGTTACTTCGAAGCTTGGTCAAATTTTATGTTGCATTTTTATTTTATTTTTGCAAATCTAGATGAGCATAAGCATATGAGAAACATTATAGGTAAACCTCAAGGGTTTCGTTACCTTAATCGGTCTGTCTAGAGTCCTATGATAATATTTTATTGAGCTAATGATGGGGAATAGAAAATCACAATCTTATAGATCCAAATTTTCATTCATTAATTCGAAAATAAAATCTACAATATTATCCCGTAGGCATAATTTCCCAATCACTATTTCAATTTCCTGCTCTACATGCCTCTCCTATTACATGCCTGTGTTTTTATAGAGGTCTCGACCCTCTCTAATTTTGGAAATTCATATAATATTAGAACAGCATAATGGCCACTGCATTCACTTCCCGTATGGAAGAAATTCACTGCCTCCACAGTCCTCTAGTCTTCTTTCCTTCGGTTCTGCAACTCCTCTGCACTATACCGAATACCACCACTCTGAACAATCGCTGCAACCTTACTATTCAGAGTTTTGTCTACAGATCAACAATGTCGTAGCCTTCTGTCTCAAATTTGTAGATTGTGCTTCCATCTCAACGGATCCATGTAAACTACCTTACATTCGGCACATTTGTCTACACCTTCTGGTATTTGGAGCTCTTATTGGAAGACACACACAGCCAAGTAGGATCATAATGGACCTCGGCCCTCAAATCTGATCTACCCTACCTGGGGTCGGACTTTGACCCACCCTTTGAATGTCTCTGCTTCCTTTGTTTATAGTCTCTGTCATGACTCTTCACCTTCCACCTGGTGGTCCCCTCGATTCATCTTCCACCTGCATCTCTTGGCCTTTGCATGCCCCTCTGGCTTCATAATTACACAAAATGGCAGAGTGCTCTGTAACTGCCTACAACCGATAATAACATTTTGGCATGCCATCGCTCAATGGCCTCACTCTATAATGGCCTTTGTAATCATCGTCTGACCTCTATTCGTTGTCATTTTCCCCTCGCATGACTCTTCATATTTGCCTTTGCTTTCACTGCACCTTGATGCCACGTGTTGTTCTATAATAGGCTTTGAAAATGTTGCATGTCACAAAATCACGACATCTTCTTCCTCTGGCTCTTCCCCTTCTCTTCCAGTCGTGAAATCATGACTTGTCACGATATCATGACATTTATTCTCCATCAACTTCTCTCTCCTCTTCGGGTCATGAAAACTTGACATGTCATGATGTTGTGACATTTCCTTTCCTCGCTTCCTCCTCATGTCCTTTGGTCATGATAACATGACATGTCACAATATCACAACATCTTTTTGACTTGCGCCTCTTATCTTCTTCGGGTCATGATAACATGACATGTCATGATATCGTGACATCTTCCTGCCATGCATTCTCTCTCCATTTTGTGTTGCGATATCGTGACACTTTTTTTGTCACGATATCGTGATAGTTTCCCCACTGGCTCCTTCTTCGTATTTTGCTCGCAAAAATGCGACATGTCATGAAATTGTGACATCTTCCTCCCTTGGCTTCTTCTTCACCTTCTGGTCGCAAAAATGTGACATGTCATGAAATCACGACATCTTCCTCCCTTGGCTTCTCCTTCGCCTTCTGGTCACAAAAATGTGACATGTCATGAAATCGTGACATCTTCCTCCCTTGGCTCCTTCTTCGCCTTCTGGTCGTGAAAATGTAACATGTCATGAAATTGCGACATCTTTCTCACTTGCACCTTTTCTCGTCCTTCGGTCACGATAACATGACATGTCACAATATCGCGACATCTTCTCCTTTGTGCTTTCTCTCTCTTATTTTGGTCATGATATCGTGACACTTTTTCTGTCATGATATCGTGACAGCTTACCTCTACTGTCTTCTCTCTCCTTTCTTGGTCGCAATAACTTGTCACTTTTTTTGTCATGATATTGCAATAGTTTTCCTTCTCACTGTCTCTTTCTTCCATCTACTCCTTCTCTCTCCTCTTTTGGTCATGATTTCGCAACATGTCATGAAATCATGACATCTTCCTTAGCTAATTTTTTGAAAATGGCTCTACTACCACTGGATGCTCCTACATCAGAGGCCACTGGATGCTCCTGCATCAGACACCCGGGGTTGATGGAGAAGTGACCTTCACTTCTATGTTGTTTGGTCATCGCCTTCTGCAACATCTCCAAATGGGTACCTGCCTCTGCAACTCGCTTAAACTCTGCTCTATCTTCTCACCATTCTTCCATAGATCCTGGTGCAAATTGCCTCACATTTGGTGGATCTGTTTGCACACTCAAGAACTTCTGGCTCTGATACCACTTGATGGGGAACAAAAAATCACAATCTCACAGATCCAAATTTTCATTCATTAATTCAGAAATAAAATTTACAATATTAGCCCGTAGGCATAATTTCTCTATCACTATTGCAATTTCTTGCTCTACATTCCTCTCCTATTACACGCCTATGTTTTTATAGAGGTCCCGACCCACTCTGATTCTAGAAATTCATAGAATATCAAAATAGCATAATGGCCACCGCCTTCACTTCCCATCTGGAAGAAATTCACTGCCTCCACAGTCCTTTGGTCCTCTTTCCTTTGGCTTTGCAACTCCTCTACACTCTGTTGAATACCACCACTCTGAACAATCATCACAGCCTTACTATTCAGAGTTCTGTCTATAGATCAACAACACTGCAACCTTTTGTCTCAAATTTGTAGATCATGCTTCTATCTCCATGGATCCGTGTAAACTACCTCATGTTTGGTGCATCTGTCTACACCTTTTGGTATTCGGAGCTCTTCTTGGAAGACACATATAGCCAAGCAGGATTAGAATGGACCTCGACCCTCGAATATGATCTACCCTACCTGGGGTCGGACTTCGACCCACCCTCTGAACATCTTTGCTTCCCTCATTTATAGTCTCTGTCGTGACTCTTCACCTTCCACCTGGTGGTCCCATTGATTCATCTTCCACCTATGTCTCTTGGCCTTCGCATGCCCCTCTGGCTTCATCATTACACAAAATGGTGGAGTGCTTTGTAATCGCTTGCAACTGATAATGACATTTCAACATGCCATCGCTCAATGGCCTCACTCTATAATGGCATTTGCAATCATTGTCTGACCTTTTTTCGCTATCATTTTCCCTTTGCATGACTCTTCATATTCGCCTGCTTTCACTGCACCTTGATGCCATGTGTTGTTCTGTAACAGGCTCCAAAAATGAGGCATGTCAATAAATCATGACATCTTCTTCCTTCGGTTCTTCCCCTTCTCTTCCAGTCATAAAATCATGACATGTCATGATATCATGACATTTTTGCTCCATCACCTTCTCTCTCCTCTTTGGGTCACAAAAACTTGACATGTCATGATGTCATGACATTTCCTTTCCTCGCTTCCTCCTCATGTCCTTTGGTCGTGATAACGCGACATGTTGCAATATTGTGACATATTTTCGACTTGCGCCTCTTCTCTTCTTCAGGTCGTGATAGCACAACATGTCATGATATTGTGACATATTCCTACCTTGCCTTCTCTCTCCACTTTGTGTCATGATATCATGACACTTTTTTTGTTGTGATATCATGATAGTTTCCTCGCTGGATCCTTCTTCGCCTTCTAGTTGCAAAAATGTGACATGTTGTGAAATCATGACATCTTCCTCCCTTGGCTTCTTCTTCGCCTTTTGGTCACGAAAATGTGACATGTCACAAAATTGCAACATCTTCCTCCCTTGGCTTCTCCTTCGCCTTCTGGTCGCAAAAATGTGACATGTCACAAAATCACGACATCTTCCTCCCTTGGCTCCTTCTTCGCCTTTTGGTCACGAAAATGCGACATGTCACAAAATCGTGACATCTTTCTCACTTGCATCTTTTCTCATCCTTTGGTCGTGATAACACGACATGTCATGAGATCGCGACATCTTCTCCTTCATGCTTTCTCTCTCCTATTTCTTTCATGATATTGCGACACTTTTTTTGTCGTGATATCACGACAGCTTTCCTCCATTGTCTTCTCTCTCCTTTCTCGATCACGATAATGTGACACTTTTTTTGTCAGGATATCATTATAGTTTTCCTTCTTGTCGTATCTTTCATCTATGGGTCGTGATAACACGACATGTCACGATATCGCAATATCTTCCATCTGCTCCTTCTCTCTCCTCTTTTGGTCACGATTTCGCAACATGTCATGAAATCATGACATCTTACTTCCTTAGCCAATTTTTTGAAAATGGCTCTACTGCCACTGGATGCTCCTGCATCAGAGGCCATTGGATGCTCCTACATCAGTTAAATAGGTGGATCCATGAGATTATACAATGCTGATTGGATTATGGAAGTCTTGCAGCATAACATTTCTTTTAAGAGTGCAAGAATTTCCCTCAATAGTAGCTTTAACATTCTAAGAACTTAATAGAAATTAATCCAAGCGATAATGAAGTATTAGCAAAATTTTCCCAATAGAATTCACTACCTACAAAACATAAATAGAAATGAATTAAGCAACATAACTCACATTCTCATTGAAATATAAAAAATTTCTTTACTCTCTCATACTAAGGAAGCTTGAGCTATTTGTAATAATATACAATGTTTCTATTATTCTTGATCATTACATTGAAAACCTTTTATAGGCCTAACATAGATAAACATGACCTATTCAACAATCTTAAAATGTATGGATGTCACTTTTCGAATTTGTTTCAACCAAATTAGCTTAACTATTTTGATTTTAATGATGACAAGGTTGGTCTAGATATCTTCTACAAACTTGGCATCCATGTGTCCTTAACAAGCCTGGGCATATTTGTTTGGATAAATTTTTAACCACTAGGATTTATTGTTGTGCCAGTTGTATAGACAACCAAATCAATTTGAATATTTTTATATGGATGGCTAAGAAGTATTTGAGAGTTTTAGACTTCGAAAAAGCATGATCCTTTCTAAAAATAACATGCCCATGAGCCTTTTTTCATTTTTAGGTCTTAGAGGTCTTGCTAATATTTTTTTACTATTGCAGAGGCCTTAGGGGACAAGTTGATAATTCTATAGATCTTGCTTTATTAGGCTAGGATTATTGAAATATTTGGATAATGTAAAAATCCCAAGCTCCAGATCTTAGGTTTACCAATATTTTTCAATTTTTTTACTTATGTCATAATGGAAATACCTCAACATTTTTCCTATCTAAACTTTAGGCTTACCAAACATTTTTGAAAGCTTGGTTGATGTTAGCACTTAAAAATATTAGTATCCTTTCATTATATTATTTTGATTTACCAAAACCCCTAGAAGTTTTTAGGATCCTTGGGTACTTTACTTTTTGGACTTTAGAATTATCATACCTTTTACTTACTAGACGAGGAATTTTAGACCCTCTGCTTGTTAGATTTTGATGCTATATATTTAATTAAAAGCAACTACAAGATCTAAAATGAGCATGCAATATTAAATATAAGATAATGAAAATATACTAAGCATGTAAAATTCAAGAAACTTTTGCAATTATTCATAAAACTACCATTAATGAAAGCTCAAGAAAATAGGATTTTCATACAAAAAGTAGAGATATCAAATACTCCATGCTTCATAAAATATCTACATTGCATCTAGATTGTACTCTAATTATCTACAATGTGTCTCTAAAATCTCTCTAAAAAGTCTCTCAAAATTCTCTCTAAAGACACCTCAAAAGACTCTTCATATGCTCAAACAAAGGCCTATATATTGTAGAATGTGACTCTTGGTCTTCCATATTCCTTTGAATCTTCATCTACCTACTCTATGGACTCATGTGCACATGGACTAACATGCACATTTACATTATTGAATATTTTTCATATTCTAATAGTACTTGTGTATTTATTACATTGCATAAATTAAATACTCAAACCCTAATCTACGACACACTCCTAATCTAAAGATGTAACCAAGGTGGTACATTAGCATGTACTAAATACAGTAATATATTTCAACACACCCTTGTATTAAATTATTTGGTTATTGGATACTTTAGTCTTCAATATGGATCTTCATCTTTCATATGATCTTCAATTGGATTAGATTCCTATTTAATATTTTTGATGTGATTTCTTCTATTCTTATTTTTCTTTCTTTGCTTTTGTATCTTCACTGGTGGTTCACCTTCAGAGCATTGTGTTAGAAAGTTATCATGATAATACATCTTTGATTTTTGAATTGGATTCTTCAAATGAGTAGCTTCTTTAGATTTAGAATTCATTTTGTCTTTCTTGATCTGATTTCTTTTCTTGCTACTTTTATTTCTTCATTACAAGTGATGTATCTTCAACATGGTGAGTTAGTATATCATCACAATAGTATTGATCTGGATTCATTACTTGAAAGAAATAAAATATAATTAATGATAGATATATCATCAAACATTCTTCTAAAGTAAGCATAACTATGTTTTGAGCATTCCACCAAGATTTAAAAATTACTTCATGAAGATAACCAATTAATATCATAAAATTTTCTTCTTTTGCTTCCTTGAGAAACAAAGAATATTTTTATTTTAAATTAGTAGACAAATATTTGTATCCTTAAAAAGTATCTATTAAGTTTTGTGAATAAAATTTTAGTTCATAAAATAGTTCTTTTTTTTTTAAATAAAGGGGTAAAAATTTATTGATAAAAGTCTGGATAACAAAGTACAGCTGAGCCCCCACCCAGGACTCAAATAAGCAACAAGACAGGCTAAATCACCAAACAAGGTCAACTCCCAAAGAAAACCAAAAAAAAAAAAAAAACCACATTAAGTCTGAACATCCTTATGGATCAACTCCCGTAGGTGTTGAGAATCCCTAGACGGGAGACTCTCCCAGTTATCAATACTTTGAGTATCCAATAGCTCAGAAGCCCTTTTGGCCAGGTAATTAGCAACCCCATTCCATTCCCTTGGAATGTGCACAAAGGATATAAATTTGAACTCTTCACTCATTCTGAGAATCTGAATGGTCACAGAGGCCAACTGCCAATTAACATCCTCCACTCTTTTGTTGTTTAAAATATTAACCAAAATTTGAGAGTCAGACTCGTAAAAAATCCTACACCAGCCAAGAGAAAACCCCCTTTACAAGGCCTCAAGTATCGCCAGATCTTCCATAAGATTGTTGGAGTGAACACATTTATAAATGGAAAAGAAAAAACTAACCATGCCAGCAAAATCTCTCCCAACACCACAAATTCCAGCATGTCTAGGATTGCCCCTGGACGACCCATCAGTATTAATTTTTAAAACTCCTCTAGGGGGCAGTCTCCATCTACCCTCTCTCCTAACCTTCTTGCTAAGCTGAGGAATCCTACTAGGGATAGAAGAATTCACACCAACTCCAAACAAACCAAGGGCCTATCGTACCTTCTCCTCCGTAGAGTCCAAATGAGGGTCCACATCACATTTACTATGGATAGTTTCTTGAACCATACACAGGATCCTTTTCCAGATCTGTTGAACAACCAAATGACTTCCCTCAAAAATGTGTCGGTTTTGTTCGAGCCAAATCTGCCAGATGATGCAATAAGGGCCCAAATTCCAAGCCACTTGGAGGAAGGGGGCCTTGGCTGGAGGTCTGCCCAGACTACTCCAAAACTCCACCAGGGAGAGCACATGAAAACAAGGATGGTTCCAGGCACTCCACCAATAGTGCAAAATGTCTCTGGCAAGGGAGCATTGGAAAAATAAATGAGAAGAGTCATCCTCATTCTTACCATAAAGGACACATAAAGAGGGACCCTAAAATCCCCTCTTCCTCAAGTTATCCCAAGTGAGGCATTTATTACGAGCTACCAGCCAGAGAAAAAAGTTACATTTCAGCCAAGCAAATCTATTCCACACCTTTTTCCACCATGTGACAGGGAGACTCCCGAACTTTTGCTTATCAAGAACTTGATAACCATAGGCTACAGAGTAGGTTCCCTTGGGATTAGGGTTCCAAGACAGAATTTATTTATCCCTCAATGAATAATAGTACCTCTCTACAAGAATAAGAGCAAGCACCTCTCTATCCTTGGCCAATCCCCCTTGGGGCCATTCTTGCAGATCTTTCCATCTGTACATCTCCATATTTCCAAAATATTGGATTTTTTTAAAGTCGTCCACATGAGACCAGCATGCTTCCAATAAACAAATGCTTAGGGAATGTAACCTGGGATATTGAGTCAAGATAGGAGGGTGGCCATCCCAAGAATCCTCCCAAAAAATAACATCTGATCCCCGATTGCAAATCCAGAACAAACCCTGCTTAATTAAATTAGCTCCTCTTTTTAGAGTGTCCCAAATAACAAAACCTTTCCCAACCAAACTAGCTCTAGGGATATCTGCCTCAGAAATACCTCTCAAGTATTTATAAGATAATATTTTAGCCCAAATCCGATCTTGAGAGGTACACCATCTCCAATAAATTTTTGTAGCCAAAGCCTGCCTAGAAAGAGTTGCCTATCGCAACCCAAGGCCTCCCTCTTGAACTGGCCTACAAATGGAATCCCATCTAACCAAACTCCATTTAGATTGATCAAGTTTGCCAGACCACAAAAATTGTCTTGACAGAGCATCCATGTCCTTGATGAAATGAGGAGTTGTTTGCACAAAACATCTATAAATGGGTAAAGCTTGAATAACAGATTTTAAAAGCAATACTCTACCTGCAGAGGATAGCCATATGACAGTCCAGTGATTTACCTTCCTTCTAAACTTATCAAGTATAGACTGCCAAGAAGATCTAGGCAGAGGATGAGATGAAATCGGGATCCCAAGATAAATGAAGGGGGGAGTCCCGACCTGGAATCTTAGAATGCGAGCAATCCTGGCTTGAATAAGA
Organism: Wollemia nobilis; assembly: GCA_028583015.1. Classification (NCBI taxonomy): domain Eukaryota; kingdom Viridiplantae; phylum Streptophyta; class Pinopsida; order Araucariales; family Araucariaceae; genus Wollemia; species Wollemia nobilis. The sequence continues at coordinate 8,404,551 of JAQPPZ010002937.1, read as the reverse complement.
GGGGGGGTATTGAAGAAGAAAATAAAGGACTTGTCCTCATTAATCACCTGTCTAGAAGCACCAAGATATATGTCAAGATACTGTCTAATTTTTCCATCTTCCTTGATAGTGGCAACTCCCAAAAAAGTAGTATCATCAACAAATTGAAGGTGGGAAAGAGGTGGCAAACTGTTATCCCACTTCCACCCCTAAATGAGACCATGCATGACCTGAGACTTGAGTAATCTACCCAACCCTTCTACCATAATGATAAACAAATAAGGAGATAGAGGATATCCTTGCCTCAATCCCCTTGAGGCCTCAAACAACTCTGTTGTCTCGTTATTAACAAGAACAAAGAATGAGGAAGAAGAAATACAGCTCATCACCCATCTAATCCATTCCTCCTCAAAGCCAAAAGTAGCAAGAAATTTTTGAAGAAAGGACCATCTAACTCTGTCATAGGCTTTTGCCATGTCCAACTTAATGAACATAGTTTTCTCCTTAGAAGTTTCCATTGAGTGAATAGCTTCTGTAGCAATAACAACCCCATCCATGATTTGTCGGCCAGCAACAAACCCACCTTGCTCCTTAGAGATGATTTTGCTCAACCATATCTTCAGCCTCTCAGCAATAATTTTTGTGATGATCTTATATAAAATATTACAGAGAGCAATAGGCCTAAACATATCCAAGGAATTCGCTCCCTCTTTCTTGGGAATAAGCACCACAAAGGTAGCATTTAGGGCCCTTAGCATCTGTTTGTTCTTTTGGGACTCACGGACCACTTCCAAAAGGTCAAATTTGATTAACTCCCAAAACTCTTGATAAAAATCAATCGGGAATCCATCCGAACCCGGGGCTTTCCCCTTTTTCATCTTGAATACAACACTTTTCAGCTCCTCAAGGGAAATTGGATCCATCAAGTGCTCATTCATCTCTCTAGAAACAATCGAGGGAATATATTTTAGAATAATTTTTTCTTCCTCATCATCTAAGAGGGCATCCTCCTTGAAGAGAGAGGAAAAATACCTCTTAGTCTCTTCTGAAATATCCCTGAAAGAAGAAAGCAGGGCACCCTGAGAATTAAAAAGAGAGGTAATCAGGTTACCATTACGACGAGCCTTAACAGAGTTATAAAAGAAGGTTGTGTTCCTATCCCCTTCCTGAAGCCAATCTACTCAAGCTTTTTGTTTCCAAAAAATTTCTTCCCTTAGTTCCCATTCAGTAAGGTCTTTTACAGCCTCAGATTCCTCAACAAGAAGCTCCTTTGTGAGTCCCTGATCTCTAATATTCCTTAAGGCTTATTCCACCCTCCTAAGAGCTGCCAGCTTAGCCAAGGAAAGGTTCCAAAAATTTAGTCTATTCCATCTCTTCAATTTATGCTTAACAAATTGAAGTCGCTTCATAAAGGAGTACATAGTGGTGCCATGAGGAGGTTTTCCATTAGTCCACCAGCCTCGCATGAAATCATGAAGCTTAGGATCTCGTAGCCACATAAGTTGAAACTTAAATGAGGGATTCTTTTTTAGCCCTAACTCCAGAGCAGAGAGTTTGATAGGCCAAAGATCAGATCATCTACCCTCCAAAATCACAGAACTAGCGCTTCTATTATTGCCAATCCAAAAACTAGAGATCAAAAACCTATCCAGTCTCTCTGAAATGGAATATTCCCCACATCTTCTATTATGCCAGGTAAATATCCCATTATCCGGCTTGATGTCAACCAAGTTCAAGGCCCGAATATGAGCATTGAATACAGAAGAAAAAGGCTCAATACGATCAATCCCACCACGTTTTTCCTCTAGACAGGTGATAAAGTTGAAGTCTCCAGCAAAAAATCCATGGGTATAGGGGAGCCATACTTCTCACAAAGCCAATGTGCTCCCATAAATTCACTTTACCATTGTAATCAATAGGAGCATACACGTTTGTAAGTAGGATGGTCTCACCAGATTCATTATCATGCCCGATCATCGAAATAGACCACCTGCTAGAAATCCAGGTAAGAGGAGAGATCTTAACTGGATCCCATAAACAAGCAAGGCCACCAACATATCCACATGCACCAATACACTGACATTGCCCCTTTCTCCACAACTTGGGAGCAATATTGAACAAACTATCAATAGCTAATTTAGTCTCCTGAATAAAAACCACATCCGAAGAATGAACACAAATCAAATCACGAACAACTTTTTGTCTAGGGATGTTGTTCAACCCCCTTACATTCAATGAAAGTATAATCATTTTTGGGGGTTATAAAAATGGGAGTCCAATGTTCTCACCAAACCTGACTCTACCAAATTCTCCCCCATTAACTTAATTTTATCCTAGTCTTTCTTCAGACCCACCTTCATATTCTTATCTGAAGCATTTTTTTAAATTATTTTATGCTGCAATACCAGCACCGTAGGATTTTTATAGTCCATGGATGACTGCATCAGTGCCTGGGTAGGAGAGGGCATATCTAAATCTGTGCCATTTTCTAAGATAACTTCACTTTCAGGGCTAGGGCCAACCATATCACCTATACTCGGAACCAAAGCCCTCTGTTCTTCATTTAAACCCCCTATATCTGGTTCCCTTGGTTCCACCTCATGAAGAGACAATTGATTTGGTCCTGTTATATCTATAACAGGTAGCGATGTTTCAGGTATCTCCACGCATTGATCAATATTCTCTAGAATTTCAAAACGATTGAGCTGAGCATCTGGCTGGTTATCCTTAATGTCTCTTTTTGCCTTTCTTCCTTTATTCTGAGGTTTTACCGTAACAAAGCCTTCCTTATACTGATCCCCCTCCTTTATTGGGGATTTTCCTTTATCCATATTTTTTACAGCTCGAGAGGGCCCAAGATTTGAAGCCACAGGCAGGACAAACTTAGGGCATTTTCTTTGTAAGTGGCCATATTCATGGCAAATCCGACAACGAAATGGAAGAGCTTCATAGTCAAGTTTTTGAACCCATTTGGTTGATCCGAACTGTATTTCAATAGAATCTGGAATAGGATTGTTTAAATCAATTTCAACATAGATACGGGCAACAGAGATTACCTTTTTATCCAACGTCTGTCATGACGGCCCAACCGGCTTCCCAAGTAGAAGGGTAATCATATGCAAGATGTCATTTCTCCAAAATTCCAATGGAAGCCATGAAATCCGAACCCACACCGGAACCCATGACGATCGCTCCTCTGATGGGTTGAAACCCACATGCCAGGGTTTAAGAAAGAGTCTTTCTTGGTTACAAAAATAGGGACCTCCTTCAAATGCTTTGTTACGATCCGCAAGACAAGAAAAAACCACCATAAAATAGCTGTTTGCACTCAGCATCACCTCCACATCACATTCAGGGTTCCAAGTCTTCCTAACCCAAGCCTCCACAAAGGGAAGAGAAATTCGGATGCCCATAAATTTACCAATAAGTGCATGTTTGGTTAAATACTCCACATCTTCCGCCACCAATTCTGGTTGAACCACTAGAACCGACCTGGCTTCACATCGTTCCAAACATCCATTGTTATTTAACAAGCGATTCCCGGCATACAATGGGAAATCCTATTCCTTCCAATCATTTTTAAAATAAATACTAGCCCTAGCATGCACGCTCTGTGATGGACCTGATGCCATCACTACATTCCTACAGTTGTTCATACCTCCTCCAGAAACTGTTGCCATCCCTGCAGAGCCCACCAGATAGGTCTCAAAAAAATTCCAGCAAAGCAGCTTTCTTCATAAAACCCTTACCTGATGCTTCCAACCATTGTCTCTGCCAAGAGGTGGGTATTTGCCTTTGTCCGATTCACTTGCTATGGAGTGGAAACTTGTGCCTACATACACAAACACTTACCTCATAAAATAGTTCTTAATTATTAAATGCATTTCTTAATATCTCATCCATGCTTCTATTTTAATATTTGAAGTAGAATTCCTTATAGCTCCTTAGTATTAAGTATTAAGGATAGTTTTTGATAGAATATTTTAACTTTCAAAACCATTGAGGTTGACTTATGACTCCTTAGTTTTGAGTATATAATAAAATTTGATAAACTCTTTTCAATTCTCAAATTTGTAGAATTCAAATAACCGAACAATGATTTTGACCAATATTTAATTTTTTAAATCTCTAGTTAGAATTCCTTTAAGCTCCCTAGTATTTTGGATATAATATAGCTTTGATGAAATACTTAGCTTACTAATTTTTTATTTTGACTTGAATACCTTTTGTATCCCTATTTATGAATAGAAAACTAAATACAATTTTAATGCAATTTCAATTTTGATAAGATTCTCTATTTTCAAGAACTTTAAGTTGATTTCATTATGTCTTGTTAGTTTGATAAAGAGACTAATACCAATGTATTTTTTCCAACTTTTAAAAAAAATTATGTTGTGTTTCAATTTTCAATTGTATGGTTTCTAAATTTCAAAACTATGTTGTTGTTGAATTATTTTTAACTCTTTCATTAGAAATTTAAAAAATAAAGATATTTGCAAATTTAATATTCTTATTTTGATGTAGAAATACTTACCTCTCCAAGTTCAATTATTTGTAGATATTTCTATACAATGATAATTTCAAATAAGATAAAGTAATTTCAAAATCTTCTACAAAACGTATCACTTTAAATATCTTTCAAGTCATTCAATAATTATTCTAAGGTTATAATTCATTACCTTATTTATCATATCATTCAAATAACTTAGTATAATTTATTAATTAATTTTGACCTTAATAATATGCCTTATACTTCCTTAATTTTGCAAAGGTTTTAAATCAATTTAAATATTGCATACTGTAGATACCAAAATATAGCCACTTGTCATCCATCTAGGTCTTCCAACAATTTTACCCATTTATTTATATATATTTAGGCATATTTATTAAATATATGTTTAATAATAATATTTTAATATTATATTTTATATATATTTAATAAATATAAATATTATATATGTGAATAAATCCTAGCCATCCAACTTAACCCAATACTAGTCATCCATTTACATCAATCCATGCCACACACCCAAAATTAATATTTATCCTCCTATGTGTTTAAATTTGAGCCACAAATTTTGTGTCGCTCAAATCCTAACATGTTCTAGTGTGGATTATTAATAGGAGCCATTTTGATGGCCCAAACTGTTAGCGTACTTAACAATAGCTTTGTCTTTATTTGATTTATTAGCTCACTGTTACAACCATGTAACAGTTCTGGTTCTTCCGTTGCGCCGGTGACTATTCCCGGCATTGTAAACGTTATATAACCTGCTGCTGAATAATGAAAGACTAGTTCATTGCATTTTACATGGTATCAGAGCCAGCTATTTTTTTTTGCAGGGAGGCGTGAAGGGAAAGGCTGGAGGAAAATTGCTGCGTTTTTCAGCTGGGAGAAAACTGCTGCGTTATTCGCACTCTTTTTCTGAGTGCGAATATTTTTTTTAATCACGCAATCGTGATTAATTAAGATAAAAAAAAAAAGACGCAGCACACGTAGCACTGTACGTGCCAAAATTTTGGACGCAGTGCCGCACGCGCGTGCCAGACAGTGCTGGTGGACACAGAGCGGAGACGTCTGCGCGCGTCCCAGTCAGAGGGATGCAGGACATCTGCGGCCGGTAACGTGCAGAGCGTCGCGATGCAGGTCCCTGCCCGCACAGGGTGTTTGTCGCAGACGCGTCTGCGTCGCAACGAAAGTCGTGCGTAGAGCGTCGCGACACAGGTCCCTGCGCGTTTGTCGCAGACGCGTTCGCGTCACGACAAACGCAGGAAGTCTGCATCCGTTCACGCGCAGACCGTCGCGACGTGGAGGGGGACCACCCTCCTCGAGCATAGGTCGCAAGGCAAAACGCCCCCCCTCCCCCGTACAGCATGCGACGGGAATTTTAAATTCCCCCCCCTCGCGCAGGAAATTTACGGGGTATAAACCCCCCCCCCGGTCCAGCGCTGGGTAGAGAAAAAAAAACAAACGCGCAGGGGACGAAGGCGCAGTCATAGAGACGCAGGCCCTACAGAGGCGGACACACAGGTCCGTAGCCCCCCCCGCGTTGAAGGCGGGACGTGGGCGGAATTTTTTTTTCGAAAGGTGGGAACGGAAAGCAGCAGAGCCAGCGAGCAGCCGCGAACCAGAAGCGCGTGCAAGCGGAGGCCGCAGCAGAGGCTGAGGAAGGAAATAGGAGGGCTCCACAGATCCTTCCGGATCAGCCCGCTAGCTCACTTGGCAGTGAGCTGTGCGGTAAGGCTCAGGGAGCCTATAGGTCGGGGGTTCAAATCCCGCCGACTCCCCCCTAAGGTATAATTTTTTTTTGCAATGTTTTTTTTTAATTATTATTTTTTAATTAAAATTTTTAATTTTAATTTATTTTTTTATAGTTTTTTAAACTTTATAAATTAAAATTTAATTTTAATTTATTTTTTATAAGTTTTAAAACTATATAAATTAAAATTATTTATTTTAATTTTAAATATATAATAATTATTAAAAATGCTTTGTTAAAGGAATTTTTTTAAGGGGGGATATTTTTTCAAAAAAATCAAAGGGGGATTGTGAGTAATTTTTTGAAAAGGCAATTTGGCGAATTGTAAAAGGTGCATTTTCGGCTGTGACCGACACCTTGTGGGTTATTCCTGTGGGCATTTTTTTTGTTGTATGTTGCATATTTCATTTTTGCACTATAACATTAAAAATTAAAATCAAAACACTCCCTAAGTCCTCGGAATAATTAAAACCCATCCGTGCAATTTATTGCACTACAGCGTTCGGTATTTGTGATACCTCTGGCCAGCACTTATAGGTAAATCTGTCGTGATTTGGCTACTGTATCCGTCGCCTAATATAGCTGCTACAATGACGTCTGAGCTTGTTCTCTATAAATCGTCGGGGAGAGATAAGTTTGCCATTTTTTGCATTTTTTACTCCATCCACTACCCTTTATCGCACTTGTGTTTAGACGTAAATCCTGACGAAGTATTCTTCATAGTGTTTAGGGGAATTTACGCCCCACGCATGAGAAGAATATTCTATGGTAGGTGCCATCAACAAGGCGATTCCCTTTCAGTACCGCTTATGTTCCACATATCGTATGATCTCTAAAACTCACCTATAGTCTCCCTCACGTAAGGGCGGGTGATTTTTGTTGATCTTTCTAAATACCTATAGTTTCCTTCACGTAAGGGCGGGTATTTTGTACGGTATAATGGCCTAGCAAAAGGTATATCGAAAGGGGGACCAATTGGTGATATAAGGAACCTTCACTATGGCCGTTGTTGCAAAGTTGATGATTGATCCTCATCAGTTATTGAAAGGTCCAAATTATACACCATGGAAACATAAGATGAAGGCAATTCTCCAAATGGAAGATTTGTGAGATATTGTTACTGGAGTAGCAACTAGGCCTTCACCAACAATAGGATCCACAGGTCCTTTCGTAGATCAGATAGCTTTTGACAAGAAAGACAGTAGAGCAAAGGTGCTCATTTTGTTTGCTGTTTCAGATGAAGTGCAACCTCATATAGCTAACAAAGCAAGTGGTAAATAGGCATGGGATGCCCTTAGAACCATCTATGAGGGAAATAATGATTCAACCATTCTTCATCTTCAAAAACAACTTCATAACCTGAGTTTGAGACAGGGAGAAATAGTTGAACTCTTTCTGTGCAGAGTGTCTGAATTGAAAGAGAAATTGAATTCTTTGGGAGATACTATGGACGAAAAGCTTCTCATTTCACTTGTGATGAGAGCTTTACCTTCTTCATTTGATATGTTGATAACCTCCATCCAGGTGTCTCAATGATAAATTACCTACATCGAGTTGGTCAATCTGCTTCAACAATAGGAGGCACGCCAACTTCACAAGGATGATTCTTCCAATACAGCCCTATACACCAATAGGCAGGGTTCTAGGAAGAAAGGTAATGGGAAAAAAGGAAGCAACTTTCAGAAAGGAGGAAATTCTCAACAAGATACGAAAGGAAAAGGCAAACAAACTCAACAAAAGAAGAGGTGGTGCAAGATCTGTGAGAAAGACAACCATGACACCAACAGGTGTTGGCATAAGAACAAGCAAAAAGGCCAAAAAAACCACAAAATAAAAACAAGCAACCCCAGGTGAATGTTGTTGTTGAAGAATCTGACTCAGATTCTGAATGGGCACACAAGGTGCTCATGACTACCATAGATTCCACAAAGAGGGATCCTATTTGGTATGTCGATTCTGGAGCTAGCAAACATATGACTGGCGACAGATCATGGTTTGAATAATTTGTGGCCAAAGAGGGCAAACCTGTCACAATTGCTGATGATAAAACCTATAGGGTTCAGGGAGAGGGTACAGTTTCAGTCACTCTTCCTGATGGCAAGTGTCAGATTGAAAAAGTCCTCTATGTTTCGGGATTGGCCAACAATTTGTTGTCGATGACACAAATCCTGGATAGAAATATGGTTGTCAACTTTCGTGTTGAGAATGGAAAGAAGTGTTGTACTATTACCAAGAAGGGTAAGCAGATTGCAACAGCTTCATATAAGCATGGCTTATTTGCACTAGATGCTATCTTTACTCCACATGTTGCCATGACTGTCTCTACCAAGGAGGCAACTTCCCTATGGCACAAGAGATATGGGCATCTTAGTTCTGGCTACTTACTTGAGCTCATTAAGTATGAGATGGTAAAGGGTCTTCCTTCCCTTTTCGCCACATTGCCAGTGTGCTCGACCGCTGGCAGGAAAGCAAGCATAGAGTACCATTTGAGAAGAGCTCAACAAGAGCACAAAAACCTCTGGAGTTAATTCACACTAATCTGTGCGGTCCTTTCACACCCAACAGTTGTGGAGGGAAGAGGTACTTTCAGTTATTCTTATATGACTACTCACGAAAGATGTGGGTTTTCTTTCTCCAACTAAAATTTGAAGCTTTTGCATTCTTCTAGAAGTTTAAGAAATCCGTTGAGAAGTAGTCAGGAGCTTCTATTAAAACCCTCCGCTCAGATCAAGGGGGAGATTTTACCTCTAATGAATTTTTTGCATTCCTAGATAAGCATGGAATCAAGAGACAGTTAACAACTGCCTATACTCCTTAGCAAAATGGAGTTGCTGAGAGAAGGAACCATTCTATCATGGAAATGGTTTGTTGTATGCTCACAGGAGCTACTCTTGGGCAACAATATTGGGTAGAAGCTTTCACCACTGTAGTGTATCTATTGAATAGGGCACCCACAAAGGCCCTAAAAGGAATGACTCCACAGGAAGCATGGAGTGGTCGAAAACCCTCCATATCTCATCTACGTATTTTTGGGTGTCACGCTTTCATGCACATACCGAAAGAGAAAAGGAAGAAGCTAGATGAGAAAACACTGAGATGTATTTTTCTTGGTTATTCTGAGCACTCTAAAGGATATCGTTTGATAGATCCTTTGACCAAGAAAATTCATGTCAGCAGAGATGTTGTCTTTGATGAAGCTTTCACATCACAGAGAACATCTAAAGTACACCAAGATATTGTGGAATCTAAGGAAGAGAAGATTCCTTCGTCAACACAGACAGGAGGTCCTTCTACATCTTCTTCAACTCCACCGAAGAAGAATCCTAAATGGTGTACAAATACAATCAAAGATGCAAATTTATCCACTCCTCCCAATTTGAATTTGGATAGACCTCGTACACGCAGTATGGCTCAAAAGGAAAGAGAAGCCAAAGAAACTGGTGAGGTTGATGATCTTTGTCAATATTTTGAGGAACTTTCTGTAACTCCAAGTACAAAAGTAGAGGATATGGATATTGATGATGACAGGGCATTCATGTCTACCATAGATGATCTTGAACCTGCATCAGTGCAAGATGCTCTTAGTGAGCCTCAGTGGAAGGCTACTATGGATATAGAGTATGAGTCTTTGATGAAGAATAAAAGTTGGAAGCTTGTTGATTTGCCGCATGGAAAGAAACCCATTGGCTGCAAATGGGTATATAAATTCAAGTACAAGGCAAATGGAACAATTGATAAGCATAAGGACCGTCTTGTTGCAAAGGGCTATGTTCAAAAGGAAGGCATCGACTACAAGGAAACTTTTGCACCTACTGCTCGGATGACCACAATTCAGGTTATGTGTGCTATGGTAGCACAATATGGGTGGAAAGTTCACCAGATGGATGTCAAAAGTGCCTTTCTAAATGGTGATCTCCAAGAAGAAGTCTACATGACTCAGCCAGAAGGATTTGAAGTGGAAGGCCAAGAGCAGAAGGTTTGCAAATTGGTCAAATCCTTATATGGTCTGAAACAAGCTCCTCGAGCTTGGTATATAAAAATGGACAATCACCTTATGTAGCATGGATTTAAGAGATGTCCGTCAGATGCAAACCTCTATTTCAAGAAACAGGGTTCTGAGATAGTGTTGCTTGTACTCTATGTGGATGATCTACTCATTACAGGGAGTTCAGAAACTATGATCTCTACTGTCAAAAGAAACTTGTGCAAATATTTTGAGATGACAGATCTCGAACTTCTCCATTATTGTCTTGGTCTGGAATTCAGCCAGAAGGAGCACTCCATCAAAGTGTCTTAGAAAAAATATGCCAAGACATTGCTGGAAAAATATCGCATGACTAACTGCAAGCCAATGGCAACTTCGATGGAGAATGGACTTTAGTTATCACGATATGATGATTCACCTCAGGTAGATGGTACTATCTATCAACATTTGATTGGGAGTCTCATATATCTGACCAATACTAGGCCAGATCTCGTATTTGCTGTCAACTATCTTTCGAGGTTCATGCAGGAGCCTAAGACCACTCATTGGAAAGCAACAAAACGTGTTCTTCACTATGTCCATGGTACTATGGAATATGGCCTAGAATACAAGAGGAACAACAAATTCTTCTTGCAAGGATACACGGACTCCGACTATGCCGGATCATTTGATGATCGTAAGTCAACTTTTGGATACATTTTTCATCTAGGATCCGATCCTGTCTCTTGGCATAGCAAGAAGCAACAGGTGGTTGCTATTTCATCAACAGAGGCAGAGTATCGCGCCGCACGTGAAGCTGTGTGCGAAGTGATATGGTTACGTCGCATTCTGACAAGTATGGGCCATCCATCAAAATCTCCAATACACTTGTTCTGCAACAATCAGGGTGTTCTAAACCTCGTCAAGAATCCAGTCCATCATGAAAGAACAAAGCACATTGACACACAATGTCATTTCATTCGATATGAAGTTCCAAAGCACCGAATTCAGCTTCAACACATTCCCACCGATGCTCAAGTTGCAGAAATTTTCACTAAGGCACTTGGACATGTCAAATTTGAATTGTTTCGTAGCTCACTTTGTATTGCAAAATGATGTAAGGGGATGTTAGTATAGCTATTAGTTATTACATTACCCAAATAATGTAATAAAGGGGGATGTTAGCGTACTTAACAATAGCTTTGTCTTTATTTGATTTATTAGCTCACTGTTACAACCATGTAATAGTTCTGGTTCTTCCGTTGCACCGGTGACTATTCCCGGCATTGTAAACGTTATATAACCTGCTACTGAATAATGAAAGACTAGTTCGTTGTGTTTTACACAAACCCTAAGAATCTAAGTTTTACCTAAGTTTTTCTAAGTATCCTAAATTCCCCAAGTTCCTCATCTATCCTCACTCACCATAGCCCGTGCATATACTACCTCATTTCACTCATTTAGATCTACTTCTACAAATATTCCCTTCAGCTTCCAAACACCTTCGGATGCTTTCCCTCCACTACCAAGTGCCTCTAGGTGCCTTCCACCATTCCAGAGCACCCACGTACATTTTATGTAGCTATCGAGTGCCCACGGGTGTTTTAGAATAGAGGTCTACAACCCTACTAGCCCTTCGGTGATGCTAGGGCATCGCTACACCAATTCTTGCAACAAATTACATTAGATCAGAAAAAAAGAAGTTCAATAAGGTAAAATTTCTATTGTTATTTTATTTTATGCATTTTCAAATTCTGTTCATTCATGTACATTGCATAGCTAGGGTTTTTATACTATTTTATGAGGACCTCACACTATGGAGCCCTCATAGTTACTACTGACCTATTTTCTATCTTCTTGTGTGCAAATATGGAAGTGTTACATCTACATTGTGTAGTTTCTTAAGCTGGAGTGGCCTAGTATTGGATAGAACAAATCCCACTCACATATTTTAGGATCATAAGCGATATTGAAGACACCACAAAATTTTTTTTCTAGGTTTAAAGAGAAACCTATCTATTGTAAACATTTGGACCAAATAAATCAATTATTTCATTGTAACATTAGATATTTGAGGCTTCCCCCCATTAATAATAAAAATCATCTCTTTTGGTGCAATATTGTCTATTGATTTCAATTTGTCTTTATATCTATTTTGGTGTTTCACTTTTGCATCTACAAATGGTGATCATGGTGGGACCCCCTAAGGGTTTCTTACTTTGATTTACCTTGTTAACTAATTTGTTATTTTCTATCTCATCTTGCGGGGTTTTCAGAAGCGCATAATTCATAATGTTTTGTTGGATTAGGGTTTTTGGAGATTTTTAGAAGGATGCAGAAGGTGCGTAATACTTGGTGGAACTTGAGGGTCATCCAAAAATTCCCAGGTGCATTTTATAAATTCCCAAGGGTTTTTTACAAAGAGTTATAGCAAAAATGTAGGCTTCTAGGTAAGTTTTTTGTTAAACCCCAACTTAATATTTTTATGTTTTCTAGAACTTTTATATTTTTTTTTAGATTTTGGGATTAAAATGAACATCATTAGTAAATATGATAAAAAAAAATCATGTTAGTTGCATTTTAGATATTTCATTGCATTCATTCACACATTTCTACTTAAAAATTTCTTAATTTTTTGGTGTGTTGCATTATTGTTTGTATTTGAACTATTAAGCGCATACATTAGTTTACATTATAGGGTTAGATATTTCTATTTTTGTAGGTCTAAATAGGAAAAATGCCAAGATACCAAAAGTATCCCTATACTTGGGTGATTCTATACAGATGAGTAGACAAACCCCCCAGTTGTCTAGAGTAGGTTTTAAGCTATGTACTTTACATACTTTGGATAAATTGGTATTTTGGATATTGGATTCTGATTTAGACTATCAAAAGTAGTTATTTTTCTAACATTGTATGTACAAAATATGGAATTGGAAACATTTAAAAATAATCACACACTTAATGCTTCACATTTAATATTAATGGTTGGATTTCATCACTAGCCATTGCTTGAGATTTGGTGATGATGGCTTTCATCTCCATCCACCAATATCTACCCCTATATGCCTTATATTACCCTCGAGAAAACCTGCTAGACTTCATTACCAACAAGAATCTCTTTGCCCCATCCAAGCCATAGGATTCACCCATCTAATTCATATTAGCACATTGAAACACACAAAATCAAAATCTAAGAAAATAAATTCATATTAAAATGAGATAATCAATGAATGAGGTAAGATACATTTTTTGAAAAAACTTAGCATTGATTTGTCTCTATTTGATTTTTGTAAAGTTTCAATTTTGCATTCCATTTTATTGCACAATTTTTATTTGATTTAGTTGCTTATGGTATTAAAAAAAAATCAATAGAAAACATTAAATAAAAACAATTCCATGGAACCTTCATCTACCTTCCTTATCCAAATGTGACATGGATAGATTTTTCTATAGTTCCCTCACATATAGTGTCACCCATAATATTTCATATGGTTGTTACCTAGATAGAGTTGACCTCACCAACCATTGATCACCATATTACCCACATAGACATGTCCAAAGTAGAGGCCCCTACAAAATAGCCAATTATGTCTTAGAACCCATTCATAATTCCCCTATTCAATATCCTACTTTATAGTAGGAACTTGCTCATTCCTAGCCATCCAACTTCACCCAGGTGTACACCAAACCTCTCTTGGAGGTATTAGTTGGACCTTCCCATCATTTCTCCATTCCCCAATCATCATGTGCTCCTAGTATTACATACACATCAACCTATACCAACCCCTAGAATGAAGCACATGTCAATGTTTCTTCACAAGTGTCCATTTCCTCCAATAAATTTGTAATTCTCATTGCCACTTGTACCCCATCCACATTAGTTGTTCCATCTTCTTCCATTATTTCCAATAATGATATGTACATTCATGAAACATGGTAGCATTTGAACAAATTGTTCAAGAAGTGGTAGATAGCTCAAAAACAAGTTAAATTGAACCCTATGCCTCAACCATTTTCCACTCAATCCATATTTTTTAGCCAAATACCCTCATGGGCACCACAATCCTCTATGGTTTCCATTCCCATGCCTCCATAAACTCATTCCATTTCCATGAGTCAACACATCCATAGTCCTAATACATCATCTTCTCTTCTTTATTCACAATCATTTCTTCACCAACCTCATCATCATAAAATTCACTCCATGCCCCCTCACACCTCCAAAAACATACTCGATATCATCCATTCATCAATACATTCACCACATATCAATTCACTCAATAAGCAAACCAAGGCTTAGAAACATATTATCAGCACACTTCAATTTTGCAATATATTTTGACTCAACTCACTAACAGAGTTATAGTTGAGTCATCATAAATTTCATCATCATTCAGTTCAGCAACCACAATAGTTGCAACATATAATTTCATAATCCACATCTCAGGTTACAATACATATACCATAGATTCAACATCCAACATATTCAGACAAATGCACCAAGCATCCTACAAAGTTCCCTCACAACTACACAGTACTTTTAGAATCTTATGCAACCATTTTTGAAGGTTGTATGAAGCACAATAGATTTCACTTCCAGAAATCAAACCAAAAGACCCAATAAAATGAATCAAACACTATAATGAGCATTTGTACTATCCTTATCATCTAACAAGTGGACCATAACATCGACAATTGTTGTGTATTTAAAAATATTGTCCAAAATCTTATTGATCTGAAATTTTTTCCCAAAAATGGTTCATCCAACACATCTGATCAGGAAATTGGTATTAATTCAATCATTAAGCATACTAGGGATTCTAAGGATTTCACATCCTCCTAGTCCTCTCAATAAATAAAATTGAGGATGCTTAAGGTATCACACCTTCCTCACAAAAAAAAAGCACCAAAGGTACCTAATCCCCTTGGTCACATCTCAAAATTTCAAAAAGCTTCAAAGGTACTTAATCCCTTTGGTTGCATATCAATTTCAAAAATACCCAAAGGTACTTAATCCCTTTGGTCACATCTCAATTTCAAAATGCTACAAATACACTTAAAACCTTTGGTCACATATCAACTCAAAGTTATTTGCACCTGTACATGTTGCTTGTTGTTATCTGAGTTCATAAGATGCAAGGAGCACATAAGCTTACCATACTAGGTGGATTTGAAGAACCCAAACCACTTAATTTCATACACTTGAAAGTGTTCCATGCTTACTATGATTTACATATATGTATATATACATGGCTAATACACAAAAATATTGCATTTCATTTCACATATTTTATTTGCATACATTTCATTTCACAAATTGCATTTCACACATTGCATACATTCCATCATGAATTCCATGTCATATTAGGGATATTTTATTTAGTTTAATGTTTTAATTTGTCCAACAAAGTCATATTGCCTTAATCAGGGGCACCTTCACATCATCATCCATTTAATTGCCCTATTCTCTAAAGCCAATTTGCCTTTCAGAAAAAACATATACCCATATTTACTAGGTTTTTTCGGTCACTCAACCACTCCTAGTATTTTAAGAAACCTCCAAAATACATGTTGAGTTACTTTTAGGACCATCACACACCTACACTAAAAAATATTGAGTTCTAGGAATTGATTCCAAAACATTCTTGAACCAAACACAATTTCACATCTTAAAAACATCTTATGTCAAAGAGATATAACACCATACTTGGGTTGAACCTCAAAGTGAAAAGGATAATCCTCACTTGTCCCATCATGCAACATAGTCCACAAAAAAAATGGTTTTAAACACTATCACAATTCTAAAAATAAAAGAAAGAGTAGGGAAAAATCCCTTAAAAATATAAATATTTTACATAACACACCACTGGCCATTGGGTTGTAAGGATCGTACTACATTTACAGTTAGACAGTTAAGTAGTCATCCTAAAAATATAAATATCAAATCCTTGGACTATGTATTTAGCCTCCACCAGAGCTATAGATGCTTGACTGGTAGTGGAGTATGCTCATGCATGGAAACACATCTCTTTTAAAGAGACCTTTGATCACACATAAGGACAAGCTAGCTTCTTGGTCTCATCCATAATAGATCACACCCAATTTACTCAAGATGAGTTAATGAATTCACTTGCACACACACTTTGTTCTTTATTAACTCAAGTAATTACCATGCTTTTTATTCGATAAATGAATTCATTGTACATACATTGGATTCTAGAGGGATTATGAAGTTTTAGTGAGTTTATTTGATGCCACTAGGATGTCTAAGTGTCTACAAAACAATCAATTTTCCATATCAACATCCATATATTCTTCCATGTCAACATCCATATTAGTTCATGAGTCATCCACCCCACATACCAACAAATTTGGTGCCCTTGATTAAAAAAATGCTAAAACATGGTCAAGAAAATTCTAAACTATGAATGATCCTTAGAAAATTTCATTATCGCTTGCATTAATCATCCATACACATGCATTCACATAAAATCATAACATAAAAGTATAAGACATGTATATATATGTATATATAACTCACATATGCAAATATTGTTAGAAAGTTCAAAAAACAACACAAATTGGGGGTGCTCAAGGTATAACATCTTCTCCCCAACCAAACAATCAAGCACATAACTTAGGGATGCTCAAGTTATCACACCTTTCCCTCAACCAAACAAACAAGCACATAACTTGGGTATTCAAGGTATCTCACCTTCCCCCCAATAAAGCAAACAACCACACAAATTAGGGGTGCTCAAGGTCTCACACCTTTCCCCACCAATTAAAAAAATAATTCAATCACACATACATGTTACATCATCAACACATCAATTGCTAGGTTAAAAATATTATGTTCTTTTGTTAAAGGTTGCACCCTTTACCTTGCATTTACATCATCAACACATCAATTGCTAGGTTCAAAATATTGTAATATTTTATCAAAGGTTGCACCCCTTACTTCACATTCAATCATCCACATCCATTTCTAGGTTTAAAATATTGTATTATTTTATCAAAGGTTGTGCTTTTTACCTTGAATTCATTCATTTTCATTAACCCCTTCATCTGTTAGGGCCAAAAATAGACACATTCATCGCATCTTCTCCATTTAAAAAATACCTTCATATGTTAGGGAAAATATTAGACATAATCATTGCATTTTGCTCATTTAAAAAACCCTTCATCTATTAGGGCAAAGAATAGACACAAGCACAAGTGAACCTTATATTTAGTGGTTTATCTTATTAACCTAGTGGTTGCAGTGACTGGTTATCCATGCAATATTGTAGGATAGAAAAATCACCATAAGGACACATACATATCAAAAACCCCTTCTTCTATTAGGGAAAAGAATAGAAACATTCATCATATTTTACCCATTTCAAAAATCCTTTCATATGTTAGGGCAAAGGACAAACACAATCATCACATTCTTCCCATTTCAAAAATCCCTTCATCTATTAGGGCAAAAAAAATACGTTCATCATATTTTCCTCATTTCAAAATCCCATTCATATGTTAGGGCAAATAATAGACACATTCATCATATTTTACCCATTTCATAAATCCCTTAATTTGATAGTGCAAAGAACATAAACAATCATCGCATTTTTCTCATTTCAAAAACCCTTCATCTATTGGAAAAAAGAACATACACAAGTACAAGTGAATCTCATATTTAGTGGTTTATCCTAGTCACCTAGTGGTTGCAATGACTGGTTATCCATGCAATATCATAGGATGGGTAGATCACCATTAGGACACTTGCATTGTCAAAATTCCTTCATCTGTTGGGGTAAAAAATAGACACAATCATTTCATTTTTTGTAGTTATTGCATCATACACATGTCAAAAACCCCTTTCAATTGTTGGGACAAAAATAGACTCAGTCACTTATATCCATATATTCAAAAATGTAGCTTGCCTCCACAAAATCACTCCAATTGCATCCATCAACAAATTTATCATAATCACATTTTCATGTAACCATCAAATTCAACAACAAGCACATTTACATTTAATATTTTCCAGGTTCAAATACTAACTCAAGTGAACCTCTTATCTAGTGGTATATTATATCTCCTTGATGATTGCAATGATTTGTATCCATGCAATTTAGTAATATGAGTAAACCACAATAATAACACGTCCATTTTCATCATCCACTATCTCCTTGTTCAAAAAGAAATTTACTTATGGTACTTCATATTTATAGTGAGACTATGCCAAGACCAATTTGCACAAAATTTATCATTTATTGCCTTGTTCATGGGGCTTAAAACATAAAAAAAATCATAAATTCTCATCATCTCCTTTGCAATTACACCAGTCTTCAAGGATGTAGCCTGGGTAAAGTGATTGAGTGACCATTTAGGGATTTTGTGTAGGAAATGTTGCAATCATGAGTGGCCCCAAGGATAGACTATTTTATTTTCTTTTTGCATTTGCATACTTAGATTTCAATGACATCGAAAGGCACATTCTTCGATAACATGGAATCACCCCAAACTTGGGGTAATCACATTTGGTTTTACTTTCTCACAATGAGATACATCTTACATGATAATGACATTAACACTTGGAAAAAATCCCTTCATATGTTGGGGCAAAAACAAACATATTTTCATTAAATTTTCATAAAACCCTTCATCTATTGGGGAAACAATAGATGCAATCATTTCACATTTTTCACCAATCCTCTTTTCTATTGGGGAAAAAATGGTACCACATTTACATAATTCATATCATCCATAATAGTTTCCATAAACTTTTCAATTTGCTCATGAGATTCATGCACAAACTCATTCACTAATTGAGGGGGTAAGCTACGCAAATCCAAATTATTTAATTATTTTGTCTTCAAGTTCATTTTTCATCCCAAGAGAAAGTTGCTTTTGCACCTTGTCCAAATAGGTGTCTTGTGTTTTTGCACTACATTGTGTTTTATGCTATGTGATACAGAAATGGGTCTTTGTAGACACCAAAATCTAGCCACTTGTCATCCATATAGGTCTTCCTGCCATATTACCCATTTATTTATATATATTTAGGCATATTTATTAAATATATGTTTAATATTAATATTTTAATATTATATTTTTTATATATTTAATAAATATAAATATTATATTTGTGAATAAATACCAATCATCCAATACTCTATACTAACCATCTATTTACATCAATCCATGCCACACACTTGAAATTAATATCCACCCTCTGATGTGTTTTAATCTAATCCACACAATTCATGTTGCTCAAACCCTAACATGCCCTAATATGGATTATTAATAGGAGCTATTTTTATGGCTCAACCCCTAAGAATATAAGTTTTACCTGAGTTTTTTTAAGTATCCTATGTTTCCCAAGTTCCCCATCTATCCTCACTCACAATAGCCTCTGCATCCACCACCTCATTTCACTCATTCAGATATGCTTCTATAGATCTTCCCCTTAGCTCTCGAATGCCTATGGGTACTTTACCTCTTCTACCAAGTGTCCTTGGGCACCTTCCACCATTATAGATCATCCACAGGTGTTTTCTATGTATTTTGAGCATCCATAGGTATTTTAGACCAAATATCTACAATCCTACTAGCCCTCGGGTGATTCTAGAGCATCCCTGCACCACTTCTTGCAATAAATTACATCAGATTAGAAAACAATAATTTGAATAAAGTAAATTTTCTATTGTTATGTTATTTTATGTATTTATCTTAACATGCTAAGGTTCTATGTAATCCTAGCCAATAAATCAGGATGGTGTCTTCATGCTCGATCGATGCAAACAGAAGTGAGTGAGCTTTAGATATCCTTTTTATAGACCACTCCAACTTAAGTAGCTACACAATGTATATGTAACACTTATAGATTTACACACAAGAAGATAGCAAATAGGTCAGTATCAACTATGACAAATCTACAATGTGAGGCCCTAAATAATAAATACAAAAACCCTAGCTATCTAATGTAAATAACATGAACATAAATTGAAAATGCATGGAATGAAATAACAATAAAAATATTTACCTTGAGATGCTTTCTATTTTTTGATCTATGATATTTGTTGTAGGAAATCAATGTGATGATGCCCTAGCATAACCTAAGGTCTAGAAGGACTATAAGGCTTTGGTCTAATATACCTGCAGGCACTCGGTGATAGAATAAAATTCTTGTCGATACTTGGGAATGGTGAAAGAAACCAGAGGTGGTTGATGGTAGAGGAGAAGCACTTGAAGGTGATCAATAGTAATAGAGAGTTCCTGAAGGCATTTGGGAGCTGAGGTGAAGATCTATAGAATCATATATAGTGGATTTATAGGTATGGTGATAGACATGGGGGTTATAACGAGTGAGGATGGATGGTGTGAAGGCTTGGATAACTAAGGATGCTTAGGTTTCAAATATAACTTAGAAAACTCAGAGAAACTACTTATAAAAATTAGGGGTTGAGCCATAAAAATGGTTCCTATTAATAATACACATTAGAGCATGTTAGGGTTTGAGTGATATGGATTGTGTGGCTCAAATTATAACACATCGGAGGGTGGATATTAATTTTGGGTGTGTGGCATGGATTGATGTAAATGGATGGCTAGGATTTATTCACATATATAATATTTATATTTATTGAATATATATAATATAATATTAAAATTATATTTAACAAATATGCCTAGATATACATAAATAAAGGGGTAAATATTGTAGGAAGACCTAGACGGATGACAAGTGGCTAGATTTTGGGGTCTACAGATGCCCCTTTTTGTATTGCATTGTGCAAAATACAATGCAGTACAAAAACACAAGATACCTATTTGGGTAAGGTGCAGAAGTAGCTTTCTCTTGGGATAAAAAAATGAACTTAAATATAAAAGAATTAAATAATTTATATTTTCTTAGCTTACCCCCTCAATAGGCAAATGATTTTGCAGATGAATCTCATAAGCCAATTGAAAAATATTTGCAGATGACATGTGGATGATATGGATGATGTAAATGTGATACTATTTTTTCCAATGGTTACAAAGGGATTTGCGTATAATGTGAAATGACTGTGTTTTCTTTTGACCAAAATATGAAGGGTATTTTGACATGTCCTAAAAATGTGTTTGTTTTTATCCCAATAGATGAAGCGATTTTTTCCAAGTGTTAATGACATGATCATGTAAGATGTATCCTATTGTGGGAAATTCAAAATCAAATGTGGTTACCCTAAATTTGGGGTGATTCGATTTTTTTTTAAGAATGTACCTTCTAGCATCATTGAAATGCAAGTATGCAAATGCAAAAATAAAATAAAAATAGTCTATCCTCAGGATCACTCATGATTGTAGAAATTCCTATACGAAATTCTTAAAAGGTTTCTCAATCACGTTACATGACATGTATCCTCTAAGACTAGTGTAATTGCAAAGGATATGATGAAAATTTATGATTTTTTTCCATGTTTCAATCCCCACGAACAAGGCCATAAATGATAGCTTTTGAGCAAATTGGTCTTGGTAAGGATTCACGCAAAATATGAAGTACCAAATGTGATTGTTATTTCAAATAAGAAGACATGTTTTTATGAAAATTACCAAGTGCCATTATGGTAGGTTATTCATCTTACCAAATTATATGGATGAAAATCACTACAATCACCAAGTATATAGAATAACCCACTAGATATGAGGTTCACTTAAAATTGTAGGTGAACTTGGTAAATGTTGAATGTAGATGTAATTGTTTATGGATTTGATGGTGGTATGAAGACATGATGATGAGAAATGTATTGATGGATTTAATGTGGATTTATTTTATGGAGGTAAGCTAAGTTTTTGAATATATGTATTCAAGTGACTGAGTCTATTTTTTCCCCAACAAATGAAAGGGATTTTTAAGATGTGTATGATGCAATAACTGTGAAAAATACAATGATTATGTCTATTCTTTGCCCCAAAAGATGAAGGGTTTTTTAAAATGCAAGTGTCCTTATGGTGATCTACCCATCCTACTAGATTGCATGGATAACCAGTCACTACAACCGCTAGGTGACTAGGATAAATCACTAAATACGAGGTTCACTTGTACTTGTGTCTATTATTTGCCCCAAAAGATGAAGGATTTTTGACATGGGAAAATGCAATGCAATTATTATGTCTATTATTTGCCCCCAATATATTAAGGTATTTTTTATAATATAAGTGTCCTTATGGTGATCTACCCATCATATAAGATTGCATGGATAACCAGTCATTGCAATCGCCAGGTGACTATGATAAACCACTCAATACAAGGTTTAATTGTACTTGTGTCTATTTTTTACCCCAACAGATGAAGGATTTTTAAAATGGAGAACATGCAATTACTATGTCTATTCTTTACCCTAACATATGTATAGGTTTATGACATGAGGAAAATGCGATGAATGTGTTTGTTCTTTGCCCTAAAAAATGAAAAGGTTTCTAAAACAGGAGAAATGCAATGAATGTGTTTGTTCTTTGCCCTTATAGATGAAGGGTTTTTTAAATGGGAAAAAATGTGATGAAATGATTGTTTCTGTTATTTTCCTCAACATATGAAGGAGTTTTTAAATGGGGAAAATATGATGAAATGATTGTGTCTATTATTTGTCCCAAAATATGAAGGGTTTTTGACAATGCAAGTGTCCTTATGGTGATCTACCCATCCTACTGGATTGCATGGATAACCAATCAATGCAACCTCGAGGTGACTAGGATAAACCACTAAATACGAGATTCACTTGTATTTGTGTCTTTTCTTTGCCCTAATAGATGAAGAATTTTTAAAATGGGGAAAATGTTATGAATGTGTTTGTTCTATGCCCTAACATATGAAGGGGTTTTTGAAATGGGGAAAATGTGATGAATGTGTCTATTTTTGCCCTAATAGATTAAGGGATTTTTGAAATGGGGAAAATGCAATGACTGTGTCTATTTTTTCTCTAACATATGAAAGGATTTTTTAAATGGAAAAAATGTGATTATTGTGTCTATTTTTTCCCTAACATATGAAGGGGTTTTTGAGAAGGAATTAATGTAAGGCAAAGGGCACAACCTTTGACAAAAGAATGCAATATTTTGAACCTAGAAATTGATGTGGATTATGCTTAGAATATTTTTTGAATTATTGGGGAAAGTGTAATACCTTGAGCACCCCAAATTTGTATGCTTGTTTGCTTTATTAGGGGGAAGGTGTGATACCTTGAACACCCCCAAGTTGTGATGTTGTTTGAAATTTCTAACGATCTTTGCATATGTGAATTATATATATATATATATATATATATATATATATATATATATATATATATATATATATATATATATATATATAACATGGATTTTAATTTTGTGTTATGCATTTATGTGGATGCTTTTGTGTGAATGCATGTGTATATGAATGATGTACTGTAATGCAATGATAATGTGTATGGATGTTGATGAACTAATGCTCTAATGATCATTCATAGTTTAGATGTTTCTTAACGTAATGATATGGATGTTGATATGGAAAAATAAACTATTTTTTAGAGACTCATAAATACTAGTAATATTGAACAAACTCATTAAAACTACCAAATTCATCTAGGACTAAATGTGTGTGCAATGAATTTATTTACCAAATCATTAGCATGGTAATAACTCATGGTAATCAAGAACCAATGTGTGTGAAAGTGAGTTCATTAACTGATATTGAGTAAATTGGGTGAAACCTATTATGGATAAGACCACGAAGCTAGCTTTTCCTTATGTGTGGTTAGAGGTCTATTTGAAAGAGATGTGTTGCCACACATGAGTGTATTCCACCGCCATTCAAGTGTCTATATATCTAATGGAGTCTAACTTCATAGTCCAAGGATTTGATCTTTTAGATCTTGGGGATGACTACTTAATCGTCTGACTAGAAATGTAGTACGATCCTTACAACCCAATTATTAGTGGTGTGTGATGTAAAATATTAAGAGCTTTGGGAATTCAGATTCTCAACCTAAGTGTGATGAGAATTGTACCATATCATTACTACTCTATATTTTGAATTTGGACGCAATTGTGATAGTGGTGAAAACCACTATTTTTTGGACTATGTTGCATGATGGGACAGGCGAGGATTACCATTTTTACTTAAATGTTCAACCCAAGTATGGCATAGCCATTATCCCTCTTTGACACAAGATGTTTTTAAGATGTGAAGTTGTGTTTGGTTCAAGAATATTTTTGAGTCAATTTACAAAACTCAATATTTTCTTAGTGAAGATGTGTAATGGTCCTAAAAATAACTCGACATGTATTTGGAGTTTTTATTAAAACACGAGTGGCTGAGTGACCAAAAATATTTAGGAATTATCAACATGTGCTTTTGCAAATGACAATTTGGCTTTATAGAATGAAATGGGTGATGGTTTTAAGGTTCCCCTGATTAAGGCAACATGAATTTATTGGACCAATTTAAACCTTGAACTGAATAAATTATTCCTAATATGAGATGTGAAATGTGGATGGAATGTATGAAATACAAAGTGTCAAAATAACATGTGTGAAATGTAATGTTGTGAAATGAAATGTGTTCAAATGAAATATGTGAAATGGAATGCAATATTTTTGTGTATTGGCCATGTATATATACATATATATAAATCACATTAATCATGGAAAAATTTCAAGTGTATGATGTTCAATGGCTCGGGTTCTTTTACTCCCCTAGCCTGGTAAGCTTATGAAAAAAGGGATTAATTACCTTTGGATATTTTGAAATTGAAATGTGACCAAAAGTGTTAGGGAACTTTGGGGTTTTTTGAAATTGAGATGTGACCAAAGGGATTTGGTACCTTTGGAGCCTTTTTTTTTTTAAATTGAAACATGACCAAAGGGATTAGGTACCTTTAGGGCTTTTTGAAATTGAGATGTGAGCAAAGGAATTTGGTACCTTTGGAGAATTTTGTTTTTTTTTGTGAGGAAGGT
Source organism: Wollemia nobilis (assembly GCA_028583015.1). Taxonomy (NCBI): domain Eukaryota; kingdom Viridiplantae; phylum Streptophyta; class Pinopsida; order Araucariales; family Araucariaceae; genus Wollemia; species Wollemia nobilis. The sequence continues at coordinate 8,379,375 of JAQPPZ010002937.1, read as the reverse complement.
ATGGTACCTTAAGCATCCTCAATTCACTTGAATATTGATGATGTGGGTGACTAGGAGGATGCCATATCTTGAGAATCCCTATTATGCTTGATGATGGAGTTTATACCAATGTCATGATCATATGGGTTGGATGAAACCTTTGTGGGAAATACTTTTAGCTCAGTAATATCTTGGAAATATTTAAATACATGGTAATAACATGGCCCACTTGTTGATGATAAGGATAGTACAAGTTTTCCATAAAGTGATTGCCTCGTTTGGTTGGATCTCTTGGTTTGATTTTTGGAATTAAAATATCTTGTGCTTCATCAGTACTTAGAAATATGGTTGAATAATATTTTGAAAGCATCGTGTAGTTACGAGGGGGCTGATGCTTGGTGCGTTTATCCAATTTTGTTGGATGTTGAATTTGTGGTACATGTATTGTAATCTGAGATGTGGATTTTGAAATTGGATTTTGCAACTACTGTGGTTACTGACATGGATAATGATGAAATTGACTATGAATCAACTGCAACTCAATGTTAGTTATTCAAGTTAAAATTTATTACAAAATTGAAGTGTGTTGACAATCTAATTGTAACCATTGGTTTGATTGTTGAGTGGATTGAGATGTGGTGAATGGATGAGATTAAGTGTGTTGTTTGAGGTGTGATGAATTAGGGGGTATGGAGTGAATTTGAATATGTTGAGGTTGGTGAAGAAATTATTATAAATTAAAAAAATGATATGATGTATGAGGACTATGGAAGGGTTGACTCATGGTAATGGAATAGGTATGGGCTATGGGAATGGAATGGGTATGGGTATATGCAGGTGTTGGAATGGAAACCATAAAATATAGTGGTATACAAAAGGGGATTTGTCTAAAAAATATGGGTTGAGTGGAAATTGGTTGAGGTATAGGGTTCACTTGAACTTGTTGTTGAGATATTTATCACTTCTTAAGCAAATTTTCAAATGCTCCCATGTTTCATGAATTTCCATATCATAATTGGAGGGCATGGAGGAATATGGAATAGCTGATGTGGTTGAAGGATAACTGGAAATGGGAATTGTAACTTTTTTGGAGGAAATGGGTACTTGTGAAGTAACACTGATATGTGCTTCATACAGGAACTGGTATGGTTATATGTGTATGGAGATGGGATAGAAGTGCTATGAGAACTTGGGTATTTGGAAATGGGTACATGATAGGAAGGTGCAACTGAGGCCTCAAAAATATGGCTACACCTAGGTAAATATGGATGATTTGGAATGAGTAAGTTCCTACTGTAAAGTAGGATCCTATATAGGTGAGTTGGGGACTAACTGTAAGACATAGTTATCAGCCTTCATAAGAGCTTCTGCTTGTGTCATGTCTATGTGTATAATGGGGTGATCTATGGTTGGTGAGGTCGACTTTATTTGGGGAACAACCATATGAAAGGTTATGGGTGACAAGGAATGTGAGGGACCTGCAGACATATCTTCCTATATCACATTTGGGGTATCTACCATAGAAGTGGTGGGGAAGGTGGATGAAGGTTCCATGAAATTGTTTTGATTTAATGCTTTATTTTATTTTATTGTTAATACCATAAGCAAATAAATCAATTAAAAATTATGCAGTAAAATCAAATGTAGAATTTTAAACTTCACAAAAATAAAATAGAGATCAATCAATTCTAATTCTATTCAAAAAATGTGTCTTACCTCATTCATTGATTATCTCATTTTAATGTGAATTCATTTTTTTTAGATTTTGATTTTGTGTATTTCAATGTGCTAATCTAAATTAGAAATGGGTGAATCCTATGGCTTATATGGGACAATGAGATTCTTGCTAGTTATGAAATCCAGCAAGTTTTCTTAGGGGTAATCTAAGGTGTCTAGGGGTAGCTATTGGTGGATGGAGATGAAAGCCACTTTCACCAAATCTCAAGCAATGGCTGGTGATGAAATCCAACCATTATTGTTAAATGTGAAGCATGAAATATGTGATTATTTTTAAAAGTTTCTAATTCTCTATTGTGTACATACAATGTTAGAAAAATAACTACTTTCGATAGTCTAAATCAGAATCCAATATCCAAAATACCAATTTCTCCAAAGGATGTAAAGTACACCACTTAAAACCCGCTCTAGACAACTATGGGGTTCATCTACTCTGTATGGAATCACCCAAGTACAGGGATACTTTGGTATCTTGACACTGTTCCTATTTAGACCTACAAAAATAGAAATCTCTAACCTTAGGATGCAAACTAATGTATGCATTTAATAATTCAAATGCAAAAAATAATGTATCACATTAGAAAATTAAGAAATATTTAAGAATAAATGTGTAATTGAATGTAGTGATATTTCTAAAATGCAACTAAAATGATTTTTTTTTACCAAATTTATTAATGATGTTCATTTTAATCCCAAAATGTAAAAAAATGTAAAAGTATCAAAATACGTAAAAACAAAAAGTTAGGTTTTGATAGTAAACTTACCTATAAGCCTATGTTTTTGCTCTAACTATTTTTAAAATACCCCTGGATGCTTTTGAAATACACCTAGGCATTTCTAGATGACCCTCGAGCACCGTCGAGCATTTGCACACCTTATGCAACATTCTACAAATATCCAAAAATTCTAATCCAAAAAAAAATTATGAATTCTACACTTCTAAAAACATTGCCAGATAAGACAAAAAATAGCAAATTATTCAATAAGGTAAACCAAAGTAAGAAACCCTTATGAGGTTCGACCATGATTTCGATTTGTATATGCAAATCAAAAAACACCAAATAAATAAATTTAAATAAATGAACAATTATAGAAAAATAAACACATGTGATTACACAAAAATAAACTTGATTTTATTATTGGTAGGTGGTTTTTTGATATTACAACCAAATATGCCCCAGATTGGAGGTTTACAATGCTTTATTTCTCAATACAATAATATTAACATGCTAGGGTTCTCAAAAAACCTAGACAACAAATCAATGTGGTGTCTTCATGCTCGATCCATCCCAATAGAAGTGAGTGGGCTTCAGATATACTTTGGATTAACCACTCTAGCTTAAGAAACTACACAATGTAGATGTAACACTTCCAAATCTACACACAAGAAGATAGAAAAAAGGTCAGTAGTAACTTTGAGGGATCCACAGTGTGAGACCCTCAAAAAGTAGTATAAAAACCCTAGCTATGTAATATAAATAAATGAACAAAATCTAAAAATGCATAAAATAAAATAACAATAAAAATTTTACCTTATTGAACTTGTTGTTTTCTAATATGATGTAATTTGTTGCAAGAAGTGGTGAAATGATGCCCTATAATCACCCAAGGGCTAGTAGGGTTGCAAAGATTTGGTCTAAAATGCTTGTGGATGCTCAACAATAGCAGATAATGCTTGTGGGAACTTGAGAATTATAGATGGTGCCTAGAGGTGCTCAGTGGTGGAGGAAAAGCACCTAGAGGTACTCTATGGTGGCAGGCAACACTTGAAGGTATTCAAGAGCTAAGGGAAAGATCTGTAGAAGTAGATATGGTTGAGCGAGAGGGGCGATGATGGATGTGAGGGTTATAGCCAGCGAGGATGGATGGTGTGAAGGCTTGGGTAACTAAGGATGCTTAGGACTCAAAGATAACTTTGAACACTTAGCAAAATTAGGGAAAATGCTTAGAAAACTTAGGGGTTGAGCCATAAAAATGGCTCTTATTAATAATCCACATTAGGACATGTTAGGTTTTGAATGATACGAATTGTGTGGCTTATATTAAAACACATCTAAGGGTAGATATTAATTTGTGGTATGGATTGATGTAAATGGATGGCTGGGATTGGATTAAGTCATATGAATGGGATTTATTCACATATATAATATTTATATTCTTATCAACTTATAATATAATAAAAATATAGAAATATTATGAGTATAAATAGGAACAATGTCAAGATACCAAAAGCTCCAGCTCTAGATCTAGCCTCCACATTCACTCCTTTTTCTTACATAGCTTTCGTGCTCACTCCACTCCACTTTACCCAACTCTCCTAGACACAGCTTATTAAACTCACAAGCACACAAATGCGCTCAAATTTTGCCTAGAAAGCTATTTATAGGTGCTTTAGGTACCTTGATATTCCCATGGGCATTTCTTGGTTCACGAAAGTTCACTAGGGTATTTGCGGAGCACCCAAAAACTGGCAGGCATCTACGCATGCCAAAATCACCAATTGGCGTTTGGAATCAAATTTGACAAAGGGAAAAATATTTTCAAAATAGTGGCTTATTCCATACAAAATCACTCCATATTGCATCCATGAATATTTTTCACCATATTAACAAGTTTTGTGAAGGTTCCAACTGATTTGGACACATGATTTTCATTTGTGACCATAAATTGCAAATTTGCATAACAAGTTACAAAAGCACTCCAAAATGGTCTAAATATTCACAAAATGACAATATTCATCATTTTATTCATAAATAATGCATTTAAATATAATTTTCCATCATCAATCATAACATTTGTATATTTTTCAAGTTTAAATGAATATTCAAGTGAACCTTGCATCTCATGCGTTTTTCTATATACTTGGCTATTCCAGTGATTTGCATCCATGAAATTTTGTAAGATGAATAACCTACCATAAGAACACTTCATCATTTTCATCATTTCATATCTCCTTGTTCAAAATCACAATCACATTTGGTACTTCACATTTTTGCATGAAACCTTGCCAACAATAATTTGCACAAAAGATGTCATTGATGGCCTAGTTCATGGGGCTTAAAACATGAAAAAAATTACATTTCATAATTTCAAATTCCCATGACATTCATCATGGAAACTAGCCTTAGCTAGGTTTATTGGTTTCAATGATAGGAACTATTTGATAGTCACTAGTTGGCCCTCCAAAGATTAACTATTTTTCTATTTTTGAATATTCATTCTTGCATATCAATGGTCTCTTTATATTTATGGAGTTGTAGGGCTCTGGTCTAATACACTTGTGGGTGATCTACGGTAGTATAAAATTCTTGTGGAAACTTGATAATGGTAGAGGGCACCTAGAGGTGCTCGACGATGAATGAGAAGCATCCAAAGGTGCTCGATAGTGATAGAGAGCACCCAAAGGCATTCAGGAGCTAAGGTGAATATCTATAGAAGCATATATGGTTGGGTGAGAGGGGCGATGATGGATGTGGGGGTTATGGTGAGTAAGGAAAATTTTTGAGAGTGCTTGGATACTCTAGAGAACTCAGGGGTAAATGGATTAACAAAATGGCTTAGGGGTTGAGACATCAAAATGGTTCCTATTAATAATCTACATTAGGTCATTTTAGGGTTTGAGCGACATGATTTGTGTGGCTCATATTAAACACATCAGAGGGTAGATATTAATTTCATGTGTGTGGCATGGATTGATGTAAATGGATGGTTGGGATTGGATTAAGTTGGATGGACTGGATTTATTCACATATATAATATTTATATTTATTAAATATATATAAAATATAATATTAAAATATTACTATTAAACATATATTTAAGAAATATGCATATATACATATATATATATATATATATATATATATAATTATATATTTATTTATATATAAAAATGGGTAAAATGGTGGGAAGACCTATATGGACGATAAGTGGCTATATTTTGGTGTCTATAGATGCCCCTTTTTGAGGATGCTTAAGGTATCATACCTTCCTCACAAAAAAAACAAAAGGCTCCAAAGGTACCTAATCCCTTTGGTCAGGTTTCAATTTCACAAAAATAAAAATAAGGGCTCCAAAGGTACCAAATCCCTTTGGTCACATCTCAATTTCAAAAAGTTCTAAAGGTCCCTAACACTTTTGGTCACATTTCAATTTCAAAACCTCCAAAGGTACTTCATCCCTTTGGTCATAATCTTACTAGGCTAGGGGTAGTAAAAGAACCTGATCCACTAAACATCATACACTTGAAAGCATTCCATGATTAATGTGATTTATATATGTATATATACATGGATAATACACAAAAATATTGCATTTCAGTTCACATATTTCATTTGCACACATTTAATTTAACAACATTGCATTTCACACATGTCCTTTTCACACATTGCATTTCATACATTTCACCCATATTTCACATCTCATATTAGGAATCATTTATTCAGTTCAAGGTATTAATTGGTCCAATAATGTCATGTTGCCTTAATCAGGGGCACCTTCAAACCATCACCCATTTCATTCTATAAAGCCAAATTATAATTTTCAAAAGAACATGTCCACAATTCCTAAATATTTTTGGTCACTCAGCCACTCCTAGTGTTTTAAGAAAACCTCCAAATACATGTTGAGTTATTTTTAGGGCCATTACACATCTTCACTAAGAAAATCTTGAATTCTGGGAATTGACTCCAAAACATTCTTGAACCAAACATAATTTCACATCTTAAAAATATCTTGTGTCAAAGAGGGATAACACCATACTTGGGTTAAAATTTGAAGTGAAATTGGTAATCCTCGCCTATCCCATCATGCAACATAGTCCAAAAAAATAGTGGTTTTCACCACTATCACAGTTGCTTCCGAATTCAAAATATAGAGTAGTAAGGATAGGGTACAATTATCATCAAACTTATATTGAGAATCTAATTCCCTAAAGCTCTAAGTATTTTACATCACACACCACTGATCATTGGGTTATAAGAATCATAGTATATTTCTAGTCATACGGTTGAGTAGTCATCCCAAAAACTTCTAAGATCAAATCCATGGACTATGGATTTAGCCTCCATCGGTGCTATATACACATTACTAGTAGTAAAATACGCTCATTCATGGTGACACATCTCTTGCAAAGAGATCTTCGATCACACATAAGTACAAGCTAGCTTCTTGGTCTTCTCCATAATAGGTTTCACCCAATTTACTCAAGATGATTTAATGAAATCACTTGCAAACACATTGGTTCTTGATTACCATGAGTCATTACCATGCTCATGATTCGATAAATTAATTTATTTTACAAACATTTTGTCCTCGAGGTATTAGGTAGTTTTAATGATTTTGTTTGATATAACTAGTATGTATGAGTCTCTACAAAATAGTTAGTTTTTCCACATCAACATCCATATCAACATCCATATCATTACAAGAGTCTTCCATTTCACATGCCACCAGTTTGGTGCCCTTGATTAAACAACAATTCTATACATGGTCAAGAAACATATAAACTATGAATTATCATTAGAGCATTAGTTCATATGCATCCATACACATCATTCATATACACGTGCATTCACATAAAAGCATCCACATAAACGCATAACACAAAAGTAAAATCCATGTGTATATATATATATATAATTCTTATATGCAAATATAGGTAGAAATTTCAATCAAAATCACAAATTGGGGTGTTCAAGGTATCACACCTTCCCCCCCCCAATCAAGCAAATAATGATACAACTTGGTGGTGTTCAAGGTATCATGCTTTTCTCCCAATAAAATAAACAAGCACACAACTTGGGGGTGTTCAAGATATCACACCTTCCCCACCAATTCAACAAATAATTCAATCACGCATACACCTCACATCATCAACACATCAATTTCTAGGTTCAAAATATTATGTCCTTTTTTCAAAGGTTGCACCCTTTGCCTTGCATTCACATCATCCACATAAATTTCTAGGTTCAAAATATTGTGTTCTTTTATCAAATATTGAGCCATTTTCCTTGCATTCATTCCTTGTAAAAAAACCTCTGATTTGTTAGGGCAAAAATAGAATCCATCATTTACATTTTCAAAAATCCCTTCATTTTTAGGGGTAGAAATAGATCACACTCACATTATACATTCCACATCATCAATTTCATTCTTCATTACACACTCATTCAACATTCACAAGTACAAGTGAATCTTGTATTTAGTGGTTTATCCTATTAACCTAGCGGTTGCAGTGAATGGTTAATAAATGCAATCCGGTAGGATGGAAAAATAACCATAAGGACACTTACATTATAAAAAAACTCTTCATATATTAGGGCAAATAACAAACACATTCATCACATTTTACCCATTTTATAAACCCATTCATATGTTAGGAAAAATAACATACACATTCATCATATTTCCTCATTTAAAAAACTCCATCTATTAGGGCAAAAATAGACACAATCATCGTATTTTCCCCCATTTCAAAACATCCCTTCATTTTTTAGGGCAAAAATAGACACAATCATCACATTTTTCCCATTTTGAAAATCCCTTCATCTATTAGGGAAAAAATAGACACAATCATCACATTTTTTCCCATTTCAAAACCCATTCATATATTGGGGTAGAAACAAATAATATTCACATTTACATTCAACATCATCAATTTCATTCATAATTACATCTTCATTCAATATTTCCCAAGTACATGTACAAATACAGGTGAACCTCATATTTAGTGGTTTATCCTATTAACCTAGAAGTTGCAGTGATTGGTTATCCATGCAATCTAATAGGATGGATATATCACCATAAGGACACTTACATATCAAAAACCCCTTCATCTATTAGGGCAAATAATAGACACATTCATCGCATTTTCCCCATTTCATAAATCCCTTCATTTGTTAGGGCAAAGAACAAACACATTCATCACATTTTCCCCATTTCATAAATCCTTTCATATGTTAGGGAAAAGAAAAAATACTTTCATCACTTTTTCTCCATTTCATAAACCCCTTCATCTGTTAGAGCAAAGAACAAACACATTCATCACATTTTACCCATTTCATAAACCCCTTCATTTATTAGGGAAAAGAATAGACACATTCACCGCATTTTTTCCATTTAAAAAACCCCTTCATATATTAGGACAAAGAACAAACACATTCATCACATTTTACTCATTTAAAAAACCCCCTCATCTATTGGGGCAAAAATATATCACATTCACATTTACATTCAACATCATTAATTTCATTCATCATAACTCCTTCATTCAACATTTGCAAATACAAGTGAACCTTGTATTTAGTGGTTTATCCTAGTAACCTGGTAGTTGCAGTGACTTGTTATCCATGCAATCTAGTAGGATGGACAAATCACCATAAGGAAACTTACATTTTCAAAAAAATCCATCTTTTGGAGCAAATAAAATATACAATCATTGCATTTTTCACAATCCTTGCATTTTTCCATGTAAAAACCCCTTCATATATTGGGGCAAAGAATGGACACAATCATTGTGTTTTTCACAATCCTTGAATTTTCCCATGTCAAAAACCCTTCATATGTTGGGGCAAAAAATAGACACAATCATTATGTTTCCCATGTCAAAAACCCTCCATATTTTTGGGTAAATAACAAACACACTAATTTCATTTTCACAATCATTGTATTTTCCCATGTCAAAAAACCCTTCATCTATTGGGGCAAAGAATAGACACAACCATTGCATTCAACATCATCAAATTCCTTGGCACTTTACAAGTGAACCTTGTATTTAGTGGTTTATCCTATTTAACCTAGTGGTTGTAGCGACTGGTTATCCATGCAATCTAGTAGGATGGGTAAATCACCATAAGGACACTTACATTGTCAAAAACCCCTTTCATCTATTGGGGAAAAAATAGATGCAATCACTTGTAGTTCCATAAAACCCCTTCTCTATTGGGACAAAAATAAACTCAGTCACTTGAATCCATATATTCAAAAATATAGCTTACCTCCACTAAATCACTCCACATTGCATCCATCAATACATTTCTCATCATCACATCTTCATGTCACCATAAAATCCATCAACAATTGCATTTACATTCAACATTTGCCAAGTTCACCTACAATTTCAAGTGAACCTTGTATCTAGTGGTTTATTCTATCTCCTTGGTGATTGTAGTGATTTGCATCCATGCAATTCAATAAGATGAATAAATCACCATAAGGACACTTGGTCATATTCATCATCAAATATCTCATTGTAAAAAAATAAAATCACTTTTGGTACTTCACCTTTTGGGTGAGACTATGCCAAGACCAATTTGCTCAAAATTTGTCATTGATGGCCTTGTTTGTGGGGATTGAAACATAGAAAAAATCATAACTTTCATCATTTCATTTGAAATTACACTAGTATTTGAGGATATAGGACAGGTAAAGTGATTGAGAAACTATTTAGGGATTTCATGTAGGAATTACTGCAATCATGAGTGGATTTGAGAGTAAGGTTATTTTTCTTTTCTTTTTGCATTTCAATGATTTTGAATGACACATTCTTCAATAGCTTGGAATCACCCCCAAATTAGGGAAACCTCATTTTATTTTGACTTTTCCCCAATGGAATACATCTTACATGATCATGGCATCTACACTTGGTAAAAACCCTTCATCTCTTGGGGTAAAAATAGATGCAATCAACACACATTTCACAATAACCCCTTTCCACCATTGGGAAAAATATAATACCATATTTTACATCATTCATATCATCCACAATTACACCATTCTTTAGTAAAATCATTTGGACTCACTTATCAATTGGTTCATGAGATTCATCCACAAACTCATTCGCCAATTGAGGTGGTAATCTACACAATCAAAATTCTTTTATCTCCATGCTCATGCCAACATCCCAACAAAGTTCCTTATGCATCAAGCTAGGATAGGTGTCTCGTATTTTTGCATTGCATTATGTTTCACACAATGCAATACCAAAAGGGGTATATTTAGACACCAAAATCTAGCCACTTATCATTCATCTAGGTTTTCCCACCATTTCCACCCAATATTTACATATCTTTTTATATATTGTTTAATATATATTTACATATTAATATATTATATTATGTTTACATATATTTAATAAATATGTGTAAATGAATCCCATCCATCCATATTTTTATAATCCTAGACATCCATTCGCCTTGATCCATGTTGCTTGCCCAACCTTAATCTCCACCCTCCATTATGTTTTAATCTTGACCACACGATTAGTGTCATTGAAACCCTAACATACTTGAGAAAAAATTATAAATAGGAGATATTTTGATGGCTCTAACCCTTAGTTTTTCCTAATTTTTCCCATGATCCCTAAGTTTTCTAAGTACCTAAGATTCATGAAGCTTCATCCTAAGTCCTTAATATTCTAATAGTCAGAGGTTGCCCACATTTTTACATGACTGTGCAAACTACCCAGACTATTTCAGCCATATCTCACTCATATGGAGTTGGATTGAGCCAAAAATTTGAGGGTAGGTTCCTAATAAACTCCATAATGTCTCCAAATGTTTTTATATTAATTGGATCCACAGAGATTATAGCACAACCCTATATTTACATGTAAGAAAATGGTGAATCTCCTAGAGCATATCTATAGTCTACAAACCCTTGGGCATCGCTAGGGCATCCACACACCTATTTTACTTCAATGACAATTCTAGATCAAAGAGCGACAAGTAAAATAAGGTAAATATTTTATTGGTATTTTTTAGTATTGATGAGGCCTAGAAATGCCTCAATAATAACATGTTTTGAACACTGAAATTTCCTACAAACTCTTATGTTTAATCTAATATGCTAGTTAAGTTAATTCAATATGTTGTGTATTAACTATTTGCATGATGAATGTATCTGAACTACTATATTTTGATTTTTATAGCTTTTTGCATAAGTTTTATGTTGTTTTGTTATGACTTGCTAAATGAGATATGCTTTGATTGATAGCAACATTTCACTAATCATGTTTTGATATGTCTTAAGCATTCATTTTACCTAAATCTAGCAACAGTTCAAGAAAATTGTTACTATGTAGCAAAAATTGGGTTTTCCCATGTAAATTCTAGCTAGCTGCCAATGAATGGCAAGGCATGGAATTCACATGTGGAAAGAGATGAAGACCATTGGAATCTAATCCTAAGAAGTAACCCACATGACAAATGCAGAAGAAATCATTTAAGGATCCCACATTTGTTCATTTGAAGTCTCTTCGGAATGAACAGATATCTTCGAAATGAGAAAACATAACATCTTCGAAATGAGCAGATCTTTGGAATGAGAAAACATAGTGTCTTTGCAATGAGTGGATATTCGGAATGAGAATTGCAGTATCTTCAGAATGAGAATTGCAGTATCTTCGGAATGAGCGGATCTTCGAAATGAACCACTTATCTTCGGAATGAAAATAGAATGTGCTTTTTGACTTGTTGACCGAATTTTTATGCTAGAAAAAGGGAAATAAATATTGAAAAGGGTAAGGGAAAATATTTCAGATCTGACTTTACCATCCTTGCCAACCAAAGCCACCATTTATGGAAAGATCAAGTTTGATCTTCTTCTAGGATAAAAACAGGAATTGCTGCAATATAATAGGATTAGATCTTTTGAGATATTCTCAGCTTGTTAGTAGATCTTAGGACATCTATAAATATTTCTCCCATTCAGGTTGAGTTTAGTAGTAAGATGAGTAGAAGATAGAGATATCAAAGAATTAGAAAGTGATTGTTATAGTCATGCAACAGGTTTTCAACAGAATTATTGTAATCATGTTCTTGAATCAATAAAGTGCACTATTTCTATTTCATGTTTCTTGTAAATGAGTGTGAGTAAGATCTAAGAGAGAGATACTCACACCTTCTTTTGGACAAGGAGGTTGGCCACTTCCAGACCTAGGAAGAGGACTAACAATAGGTTTTTATTTTGATTTTGCTGTAGTAGAATGAGTTGTAGAACTTGTCATTTCATTCCTTTGTAAACAACTAATGATATTTGTAATCTTAGCTTATTTTATGTTTTGTGATTAATGGTTTGGTTGTAATCCTCACTTTCAGAAAAGCTTTCAATTTATTGCAGACTGTCATTTCCAAAATTTACTATTTTCTATAATTTCTTGCATTTTATGTTTTGTTGTCAACCCCTGCATAGAAGATTGAAAACCTTCTATTACAGAGCCTTGATAGGGTTTCATTTCCATGTTAGAAGTAGGTTTTCATTGTTGCAAATGTAAATAGATTTCCTTTCTGCAATTATAGTTAGACTTTTAATTCTACAACTGTTATTTCTGCAACATAATTAGGTCTCATTCTACAATTGTAATTAGGACTTCATTTCTGCAATTAATAATTATTTTCCAATTCTGCAACTTAGATTAAGGTTTAATTCATGCAATTTAGATATAGGAATTTCCAAAATCCCCCACACAATCAGTTTCACCAATAAGACCTATTGCTCTAAATTGACCTAAGTTATAACTTTTTTCACCTCTTCTTTCGCAGATAGCCTTGTACACTGCCCTAGATTGACAAATTCATTGAGAATTAATGATGTGTATAACGACTATGCATCATTTTGATGCTGTTGCTGAGGAATTATGTTGCTAGAAGGTAAAAATAGTCCAATAGCTGTTAGTTAGACTGAACTGTGAAGATTCAGGATAAAATCTGAATAGAACAACTGGTTAAAATAACAACTATTGACCTATAATTTATGTCATTTAAGAGTAAACATGAATGAGTAAGTCTAGGGATGAGAAAGGTAGAATTACCCAAAAGGATCCCTGGCTTGCTCTATTAAGGAGATCTTCATGCCTAAGGGGTGAATCACCTGTGTTTGAATTACCAAAAATATTGAAAGAAAAATCACCAGTCTCACCATCATTAGAACATTTTGAGAAAGGAAAATCACCAGTTTCACCATCATTAGAACATCATGAGAAAGAAGAATTTTCAAACTCATTATAAATAGAGGATCTTGGACCTCTTGAGAGATAAATTTGGATAAGTTTAACTAAGAAACTAGAAACTATGGTAGAGGGAGGCAATATAGATAGAGATGGCCAACATGGCTATGTCCATGATGAAGGAGATGATCAAGATATTCCTCAACCTTCTATAACATTTTAATATCTTATTCATTTGAATCCAACACAAAAATATCCCATGAAAACCATTTCACCTTCAGTACTTCCAACCTTTCGAGGTGTTGTATTTGAAGATCCTGATCAGTTTTTGTTTGAATTCAAGGTAGTGTGTCAAACCTATGATTATGTAAATGAAAATCAAAAACTTAAGGTCTTTCCCTCAACACTCAAGGACTCAGCATTACGTTGGTTCATGATCTTAGAGTGAAATTCCATCTAAACTTGGGATCAAATGGAAACTATGTTTTTAGACAAATATCAGGAGTATTACCATGTAAGGAATAGGAAAGATGAGTTATTCAAGATTAAATAGGAAGATGATGAAACATTAGAAGACTATATTGATAGGTTATCCTTTGTTCAAAGGAGATGTGGACTTGTAGAACCAGAGTTATGTAAAACCATATTTTTTAGAGGATTACAAGATGAATCCAGAGAAGTATTGGATTTGATGGGAAAAGGGGATGTAAATACTCTTAGTAATGAGGAAATTGTGGGTCTCTACAGAAATTACTCTTGCAATAATTAGGGAAGAAGAAAAAAGAGTACAAATAGCACTGATGTCAAGGACCTACTAGAAGAACTTGCAAATTTTAAAACTGATATTCTAGTGCAATTAAACACAACTTTGGGGGAAATGTCTGCAAAAGCAAAAAACACAGAAACTTTGGCAATTTATTGCCCAAGATGTAGAAATAAACATGCTTTGCAAGAATTTCATTTGAATAAAACATCTATCTCAGCCGTTTGCAGTATCTGTTCAAAGAAGCATTCAACTGATCAATGCCACTTGCTACCATAACTCAAAACTGTGTTAGAAAGTCAGACTGAGGAACTCAACTATGTTGGACCAAAACAAGGGGGAAATTTTTCTCAATACCAAAATCCCCCTCAATTTCTACAAATTGGGGGTATAATCCTAGGACTATGCCTTGGGTACAATCAGAACCACACCAACGTCCTTAGAATTATCCTCAATGGACAAATTCCCAAGAATGGCCACAAACAAATTGGAGTAATTCAGCCTAGAATTAGAATCAAAACAACCCATCATGGAGTCAAAACAACCCATCATGGAATCAGAATTAGACTAATCCACATTGGATGCAAAGTCAACCATAGTGGAATCAACAATACCAGTCCTATCCAAGGCATCAAAGAAATCAAGGTCAAAATCAGCATTTGCTGCCTGCACCTAATCAAAACTTTCAAGAAAAATAGAACCAACCACAACAAACACAACAAGTGAAACAACCTCAACTTCCAGCTCAATCAGTCACTAATCCAAATAGCATGAGACAGACATCTCTTGTCTATATGGCTAAAGCTGAAGAAAATGTTGAAATAAATGTTATTGATTGTAGTAACATCCAACTTCGTTCAGAAAAAGTTGTACCTGAACCTGTTTCAAATAAAAGTGAAGAAAATGAAGAGCAAGAACCTTTGGAACTAGTTAGATTCAAACCAACAATAGAGAAGGAAGAATAAAAAATAGAACCACAAGCAAAACAATTACCTTCATCAAGGATAATTCCATATCTTGAAAGATTCAATACCACAACAGAAAATTTTGAATCAGACCTGGTCAAAGAACTTAAAAAGTTAACTATATCATTGCCCTTATTGCAAGACATTAAGGATATAGCAATGATCAAAAGTACTATCTATTATTTTTGCATTAAAAGAGCAGGAAGAAAAAAGAAAGCATTTCCTAAGACTGTTTAGGTTGAAGGAAAGATAACTGATCTCTTGTCTGGAAAACTAGTACCTCCAAAGTATAGTGACCCAGGAAGTCTAGTTATCACAGCTACCATAGGTTCAATACCAATATCAAATGTCTTAGTAGATATAGGAGCTGCAATAAATGTTATGATCAAAGATATAATGAAATAATTATAGCTCAAACATCTTAGCCCCACATTTATAGTTTTAGAAATGGCTGATAGGTTAGTTGCAAAACCTGAAGGTATCATTGAAGATGTTCCTATAGAAGTTTCTTCTTGGGAATTCCCTGTAGATTTTTTGGTTTTATAGCCAAGAAATTTAGCACATAGATATCCCATCATTTTAGGAAGACCTTGGATTGCAACTGCAGTAGCCTTCATAGACTACAGATCTAGAAAAATGACTATTTCAAATGGTATTGATCTAAAATAGATCTCTTTCTATCCTCTTGCAAGACCCTCCAACAATTTTTTAGGTCAGTTATGGTTTCCTGATTTAGATGAAGAATCAAAGGAGGTTATTTCCACACTATCCACCTTGGTAGTAAGAGAAAACATAGAAGACCTCCAAGACATAAAAAATTCAAAAAATGAAACTATCCTAATGAATGTTCTTCAAGAACAAGGGTTAGAAGAGGAAGCAGTAAATATCCAATAATTGTTGAGGAATGAGGACAACCAAAACTCTGAAGGTGAACCATCTATACTATTACAGAAAAACTTTGTTTCACTACCACATGGGTGGTACCATCACCTAATTTTTCCTTATCACTGTTCCATACAGGATATGCTTCCATCAAAAAATAATGAAATAGAAGCTTCTTATTTCCTTCCATATTAGCAGTGTCCTCTTAACTCCCTAATCACTAGGTATGAAGAAGTGAATTCAGTCCTTCCAAATACAAAACAAATAGAAGTCCAGCCAAGAAATTTTTTGAACATTTACAGCTGGCTTACTAGGGAAGAGGAAGAAAAATTGATAGTTGTCTTGCAGAAGAATGTTCATGCTCTTGCTTGGGACTATAAAGATATATCAAGAGTTCACCCTGATATATGCACCCACATAATTTATACTGAAGAATTCAAGCCAGTAAGACAACCCTAGAGAAGACTGAATCCTGCCCTAAGGGATATTGTAAAGGAAGAAATTGAAAAACTTCTAGAGGTAGGATTCATTTACCCAATTTTTGATAGCCAATGGGTCTCTCCATTGGTTATAGTTCCTAAGAAAAATAGAAAAATGAGAGTGTGTGTAGACTATAGAGAGCTGAATAAAGTGACATACAAAGACCATTTTCCATTACCTTTCATAGATCAGGTGTTAGACACCCTTGATGGAAAGAGATACTTTTATTTTCTTGATGGATTTAGTGGATATAATCAAATTTAGATTGCACCTGAAGATTAAGAGAAGACAAACTTTACCTATCCATGGGGAACATTTGCCTATAGGGTTTTACCTTTTGGTTTTTGTAATGCCCTAGCAACATTTCAGTGAGCAATTTTAGCAATTTTTTCTGATCTGACTACCAACAGTGTTGAGATATACATGGATGATTTCACAGTATGTGGACAAAATTTTGCCTTTACATTAGAAAACCTTGACAAAGTTTTAAATCGCTGTGAAACATACCAGTTATCCTTGAATCTAGAAAAATGTTTTATGATGATGAAGGAAGGGATATTTCTTGGTCATCACATCTCTCTTCAAGGGATCCAGGTTGATCCAAAGAAGGTGGAAATTATCAAGAACCTCCTTCCTCCAAAAACTCAGACTAATGTCAGAAGCTTCCTAGGACACATTGGTTTTTACCGTAGGTTTATTCCCAGATTTAGCACAGTAGCCAATCCCATGTTTACCTTATTGACTAAATATTCTAAATTTTCCTAGACTGTAAGGTGTCAGGAATCATTTGAAGCTCTAAAAGAGAAATTAGTAACTCCACCTGTGTTAAGAGGACCTAATTGGACATTACCATTTCACATATAGGCTGATGCTTCCAATACTGCAATTGGAGCAGCATTAGGACAAATTTACAATGGTGAACATTATGACATCTACTACATTAGCAAGAATTTTACAGGAGCTGAGAAAAATTATACCACAACTAAGAAAGAATTCTTGGTAGTAATTTATGCCATCAACAAATTCAGGCATTACATCACAGGTTATCAAATATTTATTCACACAGATCACACATCCATTAAATATTTTATGAATAAGCCTATGGTAGGTGCAAGAATTATTCATTGGTTACTATTGCTACAAGAATTTAATATCACTATAATCAACAAACCAGGAAAAGCTAATGTTGTAGCAAATTTCTTGTCGAAATTACAAAACACAAATGAAGGGTAATTAGTTGAAGACACCTTTCCTGATGAAAAATTATTTGCTATATTAGTCCAATCACCTTGGTTTGCATATATAGCCAATTACTTGGTCACTGGGAAATTTCCTCCACATTTCACTTCAAAACAAAAAATAATTGATCAAACAGAGTTCTTCTTTTGAATGGATCAAGGGTATACTTTTTAAGTGCAGTCTTGACCATGTGTTACGTAGGTGCATCCGAAAGGATGAGGTGTATGATATCCTTAGGGTTTGTCATGATGAACCCTCAGGTGGACACTACTCTGTAAAAAGCACAATTAGGAAAATCTTAGGGACAAGATATTATTGGCCATCTCTTCACAAGGATGTGAAAAAGTACATCAGGCATTGTGATGCATGCTAAAGAATGGGGAAACCCACTCATACAAATGAAATGCCACTGTAGCCTCAATTGGTTCTAGAGCCATTTGAGAGGTGGGGGCTTGATTTTGTATAACCTATTAATCCACCTTCTCAAGGAAAGGTGCATATTCTAGTATGCACTAATTACTTGACAAAGTGGGTAGAGGTGCGTGCTTTCAAACATGCTCATGAAGAGAAGGTCATTGATTTCTTGTATACTTAGATTTTTCAGAGATTTGGAGCTCCCCTATCTATCACCATAGACAAAGGACCCCAATTTGCATCTAAAGTCATTGAGGTATTTACAAAATTATACGAAATAAAACGTAGAAAATCATCACCTTATCACCCATAAGCAAATGGACAGGTTGAGATAACAAACAGGAACTAGAATGAATATTAACAAAAATAGTAGCTTTTCATAGGAGAAACTGGCTAGATAAATTACCTGAAGTAGTGTGGGCTTACAATACTACTTGGAAATCCACTACTGGATTCACACCCTATGAACTAGTTTTTGGTAAAAAGCCCCTCTTACCTATTGAATTTGAGCTATTAACACTGCGCACAACATTGGAAATTAGAATTGAATTATCACAGGCACAAACAGACAAGATTCTGTAGCTGAATGCATTGGATGAACTTAGGTTGGATGCTCTGCACCAAACTAAATTAATCTAGGAGCATAGGAAGTTGTGGCATGATAGTCACATTCAGCAAAGGAAACTTCAACAAGGATATTGGGCTTTACTGTTTGATTCTAGTTATGTGGACTTCCCTAGAAATTTGAGAACTAGATGGCTTGGACCTTACCGGATTGAAGAGGTATTTGACAATGGAGCAGCTCGTTTATCTCCTATTGATGGGTCACAGAGAAATTTGGTAGTGAATGGACATCGCCTCAGGGTGTACCATACACCTCTGACTAAAGAGGAATTCTTGTAGCATCTTGATAGTTTAGATGAACAACAGGTGGAAAAAATTTCTTCTTCCACTTCAAAACAATCAGCATGATCATGGATTTCAAGAAAAAATAGAAAAATACAAAAAAAAAAAAAGCAGAGAACAAAAAGATGAATAAATTTTGATTATGAATTCTTTCATGGGTATGATTTCAGGGAAATCATGAATTCCTTCATGGGCATAGTCATAATCAAGAAAAAAGAGAGAAAAGGAGAGGTAAAAAAAAAAAGGAAGAGAGAAAAATGAATAACTCAGTAGTGAAAACATTTTCCAAGGCACTACTGGGTTGGTATGCATGAAAACTAGTTTTCTGGCATGCATAACCTTGAAAATTTCTGAACCATCATTGTAAAAATTCACCAACTGCACTTGTTTTGAAATATTGTAGAAAATCTTAGCAGAACATCAACAGAAGCAGTCACATTTCAAAACCTTGCATTAACTTGTTTTAATCAGGTATATATTTCTTATATTTATTCATTGTAAATGATTGGTATATAGTATATAACAATTAACCATTAGCATAAAAGGTATCCATAAGATTTGGCATACTTAAAACATGTTTTGAGAATGGGAATATTGATTTCTGCCTAATCTTCGAAACAAGAATGCCAAAAATAGTGCCTGCTATCTTCTTCAGACTAATTTTTGTATTGTCTTCAGATTGAAATTATATTTGGAATGACAGTAGAATGAATGTTGTACATTGTCTTCAAAATGAAGCTTTGTCTTTGGAATGATGATTTATCTTCAGAATGAAGCTTTGCATTCAGAATGACGAATTGTCTTCGAAATGAAGCATCTTCTTCAGAATGAAGCTTCATCTTCAAAATGAAGCAAAATTTATTTTCAGAATGCAGTAGGAATTGTCTTCGAAATGAAGTTTTTTCTTCGAAATGATTTTCCTTCGCAATACAGCCTAATATTTGGAAAGAGGATTTGTCTTCGAAATGAGGATTTGACATCGCAAAGAAACATGATCTTCGAAATGAGGACTTGTCTTCAGAATGAAATCATAATCTTCAAAATGAGGACTTGTCTTCGAAATGAAGTCATAATATTTGGAATGAAGTTTTGTTTTTGCAATAGATCATCATATTCGGAAAGAGCATTCAATATAATATCTCCACGTGGCATCCAAGGAAGAAAATAAACACGATCAAATAAAATTATTTTGGCTGCATAGGAGAAATGAACATGTGTCAGTAAGGATATGGTTTATTATTGCACCCATTTAGAAAATACCATAATCATGAAGGACATGACCAACAGTATGCCACCAATTTTTGATGCTAATAAACATGCACATGAGAGTTTGCAAGAAAAACAAAAAAAATAAAAATGAATAAGGTGGATTTGATGGCAAGGACATCTGCGCAACCATTGATGGACATGTGTTCGAAGCAAAAAATAGAAATGTGTGCCACTATTCTTTTCGAAGACATATTTTCTAATGCAAAATGACTATGAGGTACAATGCTTTGATTACGGTTTATTTCAAAGAACAAAAACAGGGCAATTGAAAACTTGGAACCAAACCCTGCAAAGTTGTAAACATCAGAAATTAGAGATCCAACAGAGAAATAGCAACAAAAGTGAGTAGTTTGTAATGTACCAAGATAGGAAAATGGGGTGAAAAATGATAATGGAACCAGCAAATACCACCCACCTCCAAGAAAATCTAGAAGTGCTATAGATTTTTGAAGATGGAGGGCTTATGCCATTTTTGGATAAGTTTAATGGGTCCTCTGAATATTTGGCTGACATGTTTGCCCACACATTCAAAAAAAACCGGGCACACATTAATGACATGACTATTTAGGTAACCCCTGAAGTTTTGAGTCAGATTACTGAACTACCATTAGAAGGTCTTCCAATTTCTAGGTCTGGCAAAAATACATTGGTAAATACAGTTAATCAATTTTTGGAAGAAAACGATGGGGCATCGGAGTATTTAACACATAATAACACATGCAAGGGGGTAAAAATGGCCAGCCTATAGGAACCCTAGGATGAAGTTGCCGAATGGGTAATGAAATTTCTAACCTATGAAAGGCAGTATGTATTTTTGTCAGGGCATCATATAAAATTTTTAAATCATCTTAGACATGGTAGGTAACAACCATATGTTAGGGTAAATATTCCCCTATATCTGCATCAAGAATTGAAAAACATGGAAAAAAGATATCAGGAAGGAAAATGGAGTCTTCGCCACCATGTTATCATTAAACTAGTTTGCCAGCACCATTCTAGAGGAAACCCTAGGATCTTTGAGAGGTTTTACTCTACCTTAAATGATGTAATTTTTAGAGATAAGGATGAGGAGGAAGAAACATATACTGCTAATGCTATTGTAGAAAAATAAACACACCCAACAACAGCAGAAAAACATCTTACTCTAGAACCTTCAACTTCGCAAGCCAAAAAGACAAAAGAAAAGAGGATCTGGAACTAGCAGCAGAACATAAAAATAGAAGAAAGTCCATTTTTCTAAAGTTGCAACTAATTTATAAAAATTGGGAAATGAAGCACCTAGCCCAATAGGGGAAGAAAAAACAAGGGAAACAGAAGCATCTGAAGCTGACCCCACAACCCCTACTGTCACCAAAAAATAGAGCAAAAAGAAGAAATTTGCATCTGGAACTAGGAGGTCTACAAGACTCCACTTGAGGGAAATGGCAGAATAGGTCATAGAACAAGAAGGTGGAAAAAGTAGTCCAGATGTCACAGAGATACAACTAGACCCTAAAAACTTTCTAGAATTCCCTGAATAGATAATTGAGGAAGAAGCTGGGTAGGATAATTTGGAGGTAGCTATAGTTCAACAGGACATATAAATGGTAGATGTAATTATAGATAGTTTCATAGAGCCTCCTGAACAAGAGTAGACAAATGTTGTAGAGGAAGAGACATCTGTTGCACAACCTACTATAGCTAACTTTTTTGCATTTGATTCTAAAGCAGAAACAGAGGAGGAAGACATCATAGAGCAGCTGAGAGCATCAAGGAGTGTTGTCAAGACACAAACCAGATGGATTGTAGAGAGAGAAAACATCATTGAGATGCAGGAAAGAAAAATTGTAGAGTTACAGCAGGAAGTCGCAAAGTTGAGAGAAAGGTTGTCATAGTCTAAAAAATAGCCAATTGTATCCATTAATGAGGATGATTTGGCTCAATTGCTTATATATTTATCTAGGTAAGATGACTCTGTTGAGGCAGACATAGGTGCTCAGTCTGAAGAAGCACCCTTCCATTCTGAAAATGTGCCTTCTCATTCAGAAGCACCCTTTCATTCTAAAGATGTTTTAGACTTGGCAAAAAGCATAGCAGAAAACATTGGAGATGAGTCACCAGCATAGGAACAGTCCAAGTAGTGGCATGAAATAGATCAAGTACTTCTATTGATGTCCCTGTATTTCAAACTGTTACACCATCAGTAGAAATAACAGATAAGGGGGTATAGGTAGAATTACTGTCTAATGACAACCCAATAGAAATAGCAGATAAGGGGGTATAGATAGAATTACTGTCGAATGACAACCCAATAGAAATATCAGATAAGGGGGTACAGGTAGAATTACTATCAGATGATCAACCAGTAGAAGTGGCAAAAAAAGGGGTTCAGGTAGATCTGCTACCTAGAGTTCCACTCGTAGTCGGGGCCACCTAATACTGTGTCCCTAGAACAATACAATGCAGACATAGCCAGTTGGGTGATTAGATATGAGAATCTTGTCACTAAGACTGAAAAATTCAAATTAGAAGGGAAACAGCTAGAGGCCAAGGAAATAGAGATTCAGGCATTGAAAGAAAAGGTGTCTGATTATGTCAAATTGTTGAATTTTTAGTCCAATTCAAACGACCAGCTAGATTTTACAGTCTTATTCTAAAGGAGAAGTACCTCAGATGGCAGGTCATGATGATTAGTTCAAGTCTTCAATATAAATTAGACACCACTGCAGATTTCCTGGAAGCATATTTTGATAGCCCTATTGAGCAGAAAAATCTCTTGTGTGAACTATTTTTACATAGTTTCTTTATTCCAGAAGAAGTAGAATTTCATCCACAGATCTACATTGGAGACATTAAATTGAGGGCATTCATGTCCACCTTGTAGAATCAGTTTTATTGGGACCAAGAGAAAATGTAGAACAAAGATATTGAAACAAGAGCTGAATTGTTTGTCAGAGCAATTCATCCAAATCACCCCATTATCACAAGACAACACTTCACTATGATGAACAGGGATGATGTGAAGAGAATGTACTTGAAAAACTTGAGGGACTACGTGAACAGATTCCATAATTTTTGTAATGACAATTTTATGTCAGCCTTATCAGTCTGTAGAAACAGATGGGCTGAACTTTCTATGTCTTTGCAGAAAATAGAACCCATTTCCCCATCAAATTAGAATGGTCCAGAAGAAGGGCAGAAGGAGTAATACAGTTGATTGAAATCATGCAACATAATTGGATAGGTCTCAAATTTAGGCCTCCAACCATTATCACTCCAATTCCATTCTACTTTGAAGAAGATGCCCAACCTGATGAACAATTTGAAGAATGGCTCAGGGACCTTTAGAAGAACAAGGGATTTTATATAGGCAAGAAGTTGTTCTACAAGTCATGGAATTTGACCATGGACATATGTGATTCCATAGCCCAACAGAATGCATGAGGACATGCATCAATATAAGTTAGGGGGAAAATGATGAGGCCTGGAAATGCCTCAATAATAACATGTTTTGAACACTGAAATTGCCTACAAAATCTTATGTTTAATCTAATATGCTAGTTAAGTTAATTCAATATGCTATGTATTAACTATATGCATGATGAATGTATCTGAAATACTATATTTTGATTTTTATAGATTTTTGCATAAGTTTTATGTTGTTTTGTTATGACTTGCTAAATGAGATATGCTTAGATTGATAGTAGCATTTCACTAATCATGTTTTGATATGTCTCAAGCATTCATTTTACCTAAATCTGGCAATAGTTCAAGAAAACTGTTACTATGCAGCAAAAACTGGGTTTTCCCATGTAAATTCTAGCCAGTTGCTAATGAATGGCAAGGCATGGAATTCACATGTGGAAAGAGATGAATACCATTGGAATTTGATCTTGAGAAGTAACCCACATGATAAATGTAGAGGAAATCATTTAAGGAGCCCACATTTGTTCATTCTGAAGTCTTTTTAGAATGAACAGATATCTTTGGAATGAGAAAACACAGTGTCTTCGGAATGAGCAGATCTTTGGAATGAGAAAACACAGTGTCTTCGGAATGAGCAGATCTTCAGAATGAGAATTGCAGTATCTTTAGAATGAGAATTGCAATATCTTCGGAATGAGCGGATCTTCAGAACGATAATTGTAGTATCTTCAGAATGAACCACTTATCTTCAAAATGAAAACATAATGTGCTTTTTGACTTGTTGACCAAATTATGACGCTGGAAAAAGGGAAATAAAGATTGAAAATGGTAAGGGAAAATATCTCAGATTTGACTTTGCCGTCCTTGCCGACCAAAGCCACCATTTATGGAAAGATCAAGTTCTTCTAGGATAAAAATAGGAATTGCTACAGCATAATAGGATTAGATATTTTGAGATATTCTCAGCTTGTTAGTAGATCTTAGGACATCTATAAATATGGCTCCCATTCAGGTTGAGTTTAGTAGTAAGAGGAGTAGAATATAGAGAAATTAGAGAATAGAGAAAATAGGTAATAATCAGAAAGTGACTGTTACAGTCTTGTAACAGGTTTTCAATAGAATTATTGTAATCATGTTCTTGAATCAATAAAATATACTATTTCTATTTCACATTGCTTGTAAATGAGTGTGATTAATATATAAGAGAGGAGAGACTCATACCTTCTTCTGGACAAGGAGGATGGCCACTTCTAGACCTAGGAGGAGGACTAAGAGCAGGTTTTTATTCTAATTTTGTTGCAGCAGAATGAGTTGTAGAACTTGTTATTTCATTCCTTTATAAAAAACTAATGATATTTGCAATCTTAGATTATTTTATGTTTTGTGATTAATGGTCTGGTTTTAATCTCCACTTTCAGCAAAGATTTAAATTTATTGTAGACTGTCATTTCTAAAATTTACTATTTTCTATAATTTCTTGCATTTTATGTTTTGTTGTCAATCCCTGCATAGAAGATTGACAACCTTCTATTACAGAGCCTTGATAGGGTTTCATTTCCATTTTATAAGTAGGTTTTCATTGCTGCAAAAGTAAATAGATTTCCTTTCTGCAATTATAGTTAGACTTTTAATTTTGTAATTGTTATTTCTGCAACATAATTCGGTCTCATTCTGCAATTGTAATTAGGACTTCATTTCTGTAGTTAATGATTAGTTTCCAATTTTACAACTTATATTAAGGTTTAATTCATGCAATTTAGAGATAGGAATGTCCAAAATCCCCCACACAATCAATTTTACCAATAAGACCTGTTGCTCTAAATTGACCTAAGTTATAACTCTGTTCACCCCTTCTTTTGTAGATATCCTTGTACACTACCCTGGATTGACAAATTCATTGAGAATTAAAGATGTGTATAACGACTACACATCAAGTGTTCCATGGGGACGCTACCCCCCTGGGGGATGCATCCCTATGTTTTCCATGTCCCCAAGCATGTGAGGATGACATTGGGATGTTTCTCCCCATCCTCATTTTTGGCAGATGGCTTGAAAATTTTCCTAGGATGGTTAAGGCATATGGCCTCCATTCCCTAGGATATCCCTTATTTTAGGGTTTCCTTAGGGATGGCCAACCATCCCCAAGGATGGCTGGATCCCTTTGCGAAATCTTGGGCCTTACCTAGGGATGTTTGGGTGTGCCTAAGGATAGTTGGGCACATTTTAAAGGTGTCCATCCATATTTGTGGATTACCAACCATCCATAGGGATGGTATGAGCATCCCCAATGGTTCCTCTCTGTCCCCATTACTGGGCATCCTAACCCAAAGGAGAAATATAAAAATAATAATAAAAAAAGGTAATGGGTGGGACCCATTTTAATTCTCACCCCCCAAACCCTAAACCTAAAATAAACTCTATATAAAGTGAAAATAAAAAGAAATAATTAAAACAACTTACTCATCTTTCAAGTTTGAAGATTTAATAAGAAAAAGAGAGTTGGGAGAGAAAAAGGAGGTAGCAAAAATAGGCAACAAGGGTAGCATAACAACAACAAGTAACAATAATAGCAAGCAACAACAAAAGGAGGCAATAATAGTAGACAACAAGGGTAAGGATAGAAAAAACACTAGCAAGAAGTAACAATAGAGATAACAACAACACTAGAAGACAACAATACCACTAGGTTTTCAATTTTTTCACCTCTTCCAAGCTGTTTTCAAAATTTATATTTTTATTTCAACATAAAACATGGCCAACAATGCATTATGTTCAGTTGAGGTTAATTTAGAGGAGGAAAACCAAACTAAAAAATAAAAATATAAACATTAATGTTGTTGTTGTTAGTGAATCATCCTCTACCATCCAAACCAAAAATTCCAAATGGGACATCACTACTTATCAACCCAGTTTTAACCATCCATATATGTTATTAAAAGAATATGCTAGGGGCCCATTTAGTATAAAAAAACCTCAGCTTCAATTTGAAACCAAATGTGACCAAGGCAAAAAAAAATTGGAGGCTCAAGAACATGGTTGTGTAATTTTTGCAAAACTACATTTAAGGGAAACTATACCAAGGTTGAGTCTCATGTCATGGATAAGGCAAGAACAGGGGTTAGGGCTTACCAAAAAATAACTCGAGCACAAGTTAATGAAGTCCATAAGATTTTTCAAGAGTATAGATTTAACTTTACCTACAACTAGCCAATAATTTAGAGAGGACTTTGGGGCCTCCTCAAAATAGCCACAAGAATAAACCCAAACATATAGTATGCCATCGTTGCACTCAAATAAAAAAGGAACTGTAAATGAGATGTTTAATATACAAGGAAGAGAAGAAGCAGATGATGTTATCACAAAATTATTTTTTGCACATGGGATTCCTTTCCATATTGCATGCTCCCCATATTTCAATAAAGTAGTAATACAAATATCCAAGGTAGGGAATTTATATCTACCACCTGGAGAAACTAGGCTATGTACCTCTCTTTTGGAAAAACACTATTCCAAATGTAGTGTGGTTATGGACTATATGAGGAACACATGGTTGACTCATGGATGTTCTATCATCATGGATGGGATGGAATAGAATTCATCAACATCCACTCATAAATATCATTGTCACATGTAAAGCAAGTCCATATTTTCTTAAAGCCATTGATTTCATGGGAAAAAAAAATGCTAAGTTCTAGTTCCTTTAGTTGAAGGAGGCTATTGAGGAGGTTGGAGCCTCCAATGTTTTACAGGTAATCAATTTGACAATTTTCATTTTAACTTTTAAGTTTTTCTTATGAAATTTAAAATCTTTAAAATTATAAATCTATATTCTAAATAGCTATTAAATGAGACCCTTTTTGTTGTACACTATAGGTAGTTACAGATGCAATCCTTGTTTGCCAGCATGTAGAGAAAATGATAGAACAAGAATATAGACATATTTTTTTGACCTTGTGTTGTGTTCATGCATTGAAAAATGCATTGAAGAACATTGGGAGGATATATTGGGTGAAGACTATGGTTGCACAATCCATATATATACAAATGCTCATTTTCAACCATCACACTTCTTCATCACTCTTTCGGTCCTTCTCAAATAAGGATTTCCTCAAACCAGGAGACACTAGATACACCGCCTATTTCATTTTATTGGAGAGGATGATTGAGGTGCAAGATGCTCTAAAATCCATGGTAGTATGCATGGAAAGGAGGAGGTGGAAGGAATAAAGGAGAGAGGAGGGAAAAAAATTAGAAATAAAACATTGGATGCTAGTTGGTGGACTCAAGCCAAGTAAAAAATACTATTTATGATTTTTTAATTTTCATTTTTGTTTCAAATTGGATTGCTCATATGACAATGTGACATATAGTCTAAGTTTCTAAACTTCATTTTTTATTTATTGTAGGTATATTGTGTCTTTTGTTGCCCTAATTGTTGTAGTCATCAGATATGCTGACACAAATGTTCCTAGTCTAGGAGATATCTATGAGAATTTTGACAACCTGTTGGGGGATATTAAAACAATCATTTCTGCTAGAGATCCATTCCTATTATTATATGAGGTCTACATTAGGCTTATTATATAGAGGAGGTGGGATAGGATGAAAAACCCCTTTCATATGGTAGCATATGCAATAAACCCAAAGTGGTATGAGCCTAGGCCTGGGAGTGGCTTACCATGATGATCTAGAGGTGAGACAAAGGTTTTTGAATACCCTTAGAAAGATATATGCGAGGGAGGAGGGCTTAGATCTTAGATATGAGTGGCTCAAATTTTCTAATATCAAGGGCCCTTTCTTCAACCAACCAGAGTGTATGAAAATAGGGCTACCATTGCCCAAATAAATCCCATTGGATGGTGGTAGCTATATGGGTATAGGAAACCTAACTTGAAATATTTTGTAATTAGGGTTATTTTACAGGTTGCTACTTCCTCTACTGATAAGAGGAATTGGTATACATAAAAATTTATCCACAATGTGAGGAGGAATAGGTTTACCACTCACAGAGTGGAGAAGCTAGTTGCAGTGCATAACTCTCTTTGTCTTTATGAGAGAGTTAAGTCAGAGTACAAGAAATTTCTAGCTACATGATGCGATGTTGATCTAGAGGATGCAATACATATTGATGAGGATGAGAGTCAGGAGGGGTTGGTTGGAGTTTCATTGGAGGATATTCACTTAGATGATAAGGGCATCTCATCAGATAGTGATACAACTTTTGATAGTGACAGCCCAACAAAATTTCCATAGGAGTTCCATACAATCTCATTCCTATGAGTATTTCCTATTTTGTATTTTAGTATTTACTAATTTAGTTTTATGGTGTACATTGTATACTATTTTGAGTTTTTTTTCGTAAATGAGCATTGATACTATGAGTATTTCATATTTCTAATTTATGTCATATTTGAATGGTTAGTGACTGAAAAAAATTAAAAAATGATAGTCTTTGTTTAAACATTGGTGGCTGAAAAATGATGATTGTTATAACTTAAAATGATGACTATTTGAACATTGTTTGACTTGATATCCTTGGCTGAATCCTCAATTTATATTTTTTGAAATTGAAACAGTTAAATGGATGCACTTGGTAATTAATATGAATATCCTAATATCATTTTTTTTGGGTGTAGAATTTTGAATGTGTATATTATTCTAATTTTCTAAAAAATTCAATTTTTATAGTATAATACAAGTCGTCCCCCCAAAAAATCCTCAAGCCATCCCCTAAAATTGGCTCCCAAAACCCATCCCCCACTGTCCCCTGAAACTCGTCCTCCCGTCCCCCGATCCCCCCATCCCATAGGCTTGTGGAACCTTGGTATATTTTTTGCAACTAGGGTTAGAGATTTCATTCTTGAGGGTCTCACATAGTGGAGCCCTCACAAGTATTTCTGACTATTTGTTGTTGTTATCTGTGTGTAGGTCTAAGGATCATTCTAATTGGTAGTTGTTTAAGTTGGAGTGGTCCTGCATAGGATATCAAAATCCCACTCACCTCTATTGGGATCAAGAACGAACCAGAAGACACCACCAACATTGTTAACTAGGGTTTTGGAGAACCCTAGTGTTTTATATTGATTTTATTTAAAACAATAAGCATTGTAAACCCCCTATTTGGGGTATATTTGATTGTAATGCAAGATATCCATCGGTGAGAATAAATTTTATTTCCTTTGTGCAAATCTTGTGTATCAATCTGCTTATCTATTTTTATTCATTTTATATTTGGTGTTTCATTTTTGTTTTACGCTACACAGTACAAAAAGGGGCATCTATAGACACCAAAATATAGCCATTTTATGTCCATATAGGTCTTCCCACAATTTTACCCATTTATTTATATATATTTAGGCATATTTATTAAATATATGTTTAATATAAATATTTTAATATTATGTTTTATATATATTTAATAAATATAAATATTATATATGTGAAAATCTTTGCCATCCAACTTAACCCAATCCCAACCATACATTTACATAAATCCATGCCACACACTCAAAATTAATATCCATCCTCCAATGTGTTTAATCTGAGCCACACAATTCATGTCATGTAAAGCCTAACATGCCCTAATGTGGATTATTAATAGGAGCCATTTTGATGGCTCAACCCTTAAGTCATTTTGCTAATCCATTTACCCCTAAGTTCTTTGAAGTATCCAAGCACTCTCACCTTCCATACTCACTCATTATAAGCCCTACATCCATTATTTCCCCTCTTGCCTAGCTAGATATTCTTCTACAGATCTTCACCTCAGCTCCTAAACATCTCTAGGTACTCTCTGTCACTACCAAGAACCTCTAGGTGCTTCTCCTCTGTTTTTGAGCACCTTTGAGTGCCCTCCACCATTCACGAGCATCCACAGGTATTTTATATTGCCATTGAGTACCCACAAATATCTTAGACCAGAACCTTGCAACCCTACTAGCCCTCGGGCGATGCAAGGGCATTGTTGCATCGATTTCTTGTAACAAATATCACAGATCAGAAAACAACAACCATCTCAAGGTAAATATTTTTATTTTTATCTCATTAAATGAATTTTCAATTTCTATTCATGTTATTTACATTAGATAGCTAGGATTTTTGTATTGATTATTGAGGGCCTCACATTGTGGAGCCTTCACAATTGCTACTGATGTATTTGCTATTTTTTTGTGTGCATATCTGGAAGTGTTACATAACCATTGTACAACTTCTTAAATTGGAGTGGTCCAGTATAGGATAGCATGAATCTCACTCATATCTGTTGGGATCAAAAATGATATTGAAGATACTGCCAAACTTTGTTTGTTAGGATTTCGGAGAACCCTAGCTATTGTAAATATTTATATCAAAGAAATCAAAATTTTCATTGTAACATTTGATATTTGAGGCTCCCCCCATTAATAATAAAAATTATCTCTTTTGGTGCAATATTATCTATTGATTTTAATTTATCTTTATATCTATTTTGGTGTTTCACTTTTGCATCTACACATACCTCCTTGTATAGATAAATTTTGACTTGCTTCTTGTGATTCTTCGCAACTCTGCAACCTATGCTCTTAAAATTATATTCCTTATCGACAAGGTATTTAATGCTCCTTCTTGATGCTCATAAAATTTAGTCTTAAAGAGTGTGAATTTATTTTTTGTCCTCTTTTCTTCTCTTCTTACAGTGCTTATGTTTCACGAACTCTATATTAAGTGGCACTTCTACCCATACCTTTATTTCATGTAAGATGATGTTACTATCGTGGTGGTTGGCACTCCTCAAGGACACTTGGAATTCAATATTTTGACTTCAAAAATTGGTGCTTCTTCCTCCTAAGAGTTATAATATTCCTACCATGAATGTTCTTTTACAAAAATAGCTATTGAAAAACTAGATTTTTCAACCTATTTTTTGTCGTTGCACCTACATCTTATTTTTAACTATCTCCTAAGACTTATGTTACCAAGTGGTGATCCAAAATATTTTAGTTATTTTCACGATGGTTGGTACTCTATTTATGACATAACAAGTGGTAAATAATAACCTTACTACTTCAAATTATGTAGCATATGAGTGCTTTGATTCTCTAATACCCTTCCTTACTATGTAATGCTCAGTAATGAGTAGTCTTCAACCATATTTGGTGCTCCTCCTTCCATTTCAATAGGTGGCACAATATCTTTGAGAGTGTATATGTTACACTGTATGTTACTCAATTGTTTCACCTTACTCCTATATTGGATAGTAAATGTTACATCAAAATTATCCTCCAAATGGTGTGGGTATTTATTGGTACTTTGTTATCCTCTTTTCAATGACTAAACGGCTTTGTATGCAACCATTCACCTTCTTGTCTTCTCCATGACATCAAAGAGATATTTCTAGATTCTTGATGGTCTTAATGTTAGCTCTTCTAAGGGTGGTTGGATTTATTTCAACAATATAGATTTTAATGCTTATCTGGTGGTGATGTTCTATCTCAACTTAGCTCTTGATTGAGTGGTGACATTGGATCTTTCCTCCAATACAATGGCTTCTCTATGTTGGCTCGTTGGTTTTACAACTTCTTTGATGGCTTCCTTTTACCACATTCTTCTCCAACCTTTATATATTATTTTGGTGTCTTAAAACACTTTTGTCCTTACCTAAACTTTAACTCTGTTAGGCGTCCAAATGTTTCTATAATATTGCTTTGTTTTCACTTTCAAAACACAACATTCACTATTGTATAAATATTTTCTCCTTATTACTCCTTTCCAACAATACTTTTAACTCCAATATTCTGCTATTGTGTTTTGCATATTTCAAGTTGATAATGATGCCTCCTTCCTCGGATTGGAGATAATTGACTTAAAGTAGCTTTTTATCCTTAAATAATACTAATATGGTGCTTTCAAAAACCTTATAATGAACTAGTTTTAATGCTTAAATATTGAACTTTCATATCACCACTATTACACACCTTTTTGGCCTCCTTTTGTAGCTAGTATTCTTGGTGATTTGATTCACCTATTTGCTGTCCCGATTTTTTAAAATTTATAGATTCTATTCCTTTTGCTTTTCTGTCCAAATATCTCTCAAATATGCCCTTAAATTATCCAAATATGCAACTTTATTTTCTCCTTCTAATGCTGCCCAATTTTGCAGTCCAAATCTCTTAATTTGCTCCTCCATAATTATGATTTCATTTCCTTTATCTTGCTGTCCAAAAAAAAAATTCAATTCCTCCAAATTTATGCCATATTTTGATATCAAGCCTTCCTTAAATTGTCATTTCAAGGTAAATTTTAATTTTTTTCCAATTCTTCTTTAATTTGCAGCTTTATATCACCTTCAACTTGTTGTCCTATGACTCTTCAACTTTTGCTGCAAAATCAACAATCTTCTCCTCCATAAATAAGCCTTCAAAATTTTAATGGTAGTCTTAAAATTTCTCAAATATATGGCCTATTTTATATAATTTCTTCTCCTTGGATATTGTTAGATTCTATCTTCAAATTTGACCTCTTTCACTAGTTTCTTCCTTAAGAATATGTATGTCTTGAGATATTCAAAAAATTCTTTCCAAAAATTTGACAAACTTCTTGCCAAATCGTTTTTCCTTTTGGGCTTGTTTTTGGATGGTGATAATTTTTCCAAACTCATATTTTTAGGAGATTCTCCCACTTGTAATATTCTATATCAATATTTCTTCAAATCTTCTCTGATTGCCACTTCAACTTCTTCAATAGTGTTTCTCTAGACATCTTATTTCTCCTTCTAAATTTACTTGAGACCTCTTCTCTTGGGTATTCAAAATATTTATCTTCTCAAATAATCATTAAGATGTTTTCTTAGTCCTCTATCTTCAATATTCAATATTTGATCTTATAAATCTGAAAGTTATTTAATGGGACATTCATATTGGGTCTCTTCCTTCTCAATATTTAACAGAGTTGCTTTAGTCTTTCTTCAATCTGTAATCTGTAGTTTTCAATATTCTATGGGGACCTCCTTCTCAGGTCTCCTCAATATTCTATCTTCAATATCCAATGGGACATTTTTCTTGGACCTCTTTAATCTTCAATGTCTACTCTTTTGCTACAACTAAAAACTAATCCCTACACGAGGAAAGCACATATAATTTTTTACAATCGAAGATGAAATTATTATCTATCCATTGTAGGAAGCTTCTCAACTTTTGATAACTAAATTTCTACAATAAAATACATGTAAATATCTAGATATCTAAAAATCAATAAAATTCACTAGCGATCCTTCAATCTAGTGGAAAAAAATCTATGTTGAGTCCTAGTCTTCATGAGTTTTCATGCAACCTTATGAAAAGACTCTAGCCAAAAAAACTTTAAATATTTTGAAAATGAGATATCCCTATTTCCTATAAATATCCCTTGTGGATTTACTTATCTCCTATCAATATCCTTTATGGATTTCCTTATCTCATATCAATCTCCCTTGTGGCCCTGATACCACTGTTATATTTTAATGTTATATATTTAATGAAAAGCAACCACAAGATCTAAAATTGGCATGCAATATCAAATGTAAGATAATGGAAATATACTAAGCATGTAAAACACATAAGAAACTTCTACAAATAATCATAAAATAATCATTAGTGAAAGCTCACAAAAATAGGATTTTCATAAAAAAAGTGGATATCTCAAATACTTCATTCTTCATAAAAGCTCTACATTGTATCTAGATTGTACTCTAATTATTTACAATGTTTCTATAAAATTTCTATAAAAATTCTCTCTAAAGACACCTCAAAAGACTCTCTTCATATGCTCACACAAAGGCCTATATATAATAGAATGTGACTCTTGGCCTTTCATCTTCCTATGACTTTTCATCTACCTATTCTATGGACTCATGTGCACATGGACTAACATGCACATTTACATTATTGAATATTTTGCACATTCTAATAATAATTATGTATTTATTACATTGCATCAAGTAAATACTCAAAATATAATCTAATACACACTCTTAATATACAAATGTACCTGGAACGTGACTTTGCTGTTGTGTTAACATCTGTTTAAGCTCTGGCAATTTTGCGAGAAACCTTCTGTGCAGGCACCGGGCGAAGCTCTAGGGTTTCTGGTGGGAAGATTCTTCCAAGACCTCCGGTGGATTGAATCTACACTACTTTGAAGGATCGTTCGTTGCCTCGGGAGGGCCCAATGGGGTCTCCTCCAGGATCTATCGATGGGAAGAAAAGCTCATATGCTGATATATTAAAAGAAAACCCTGCATCTTCCTCCGATGAAGCTCAGCGAAGTGCTTATCAAATGCTATTTAAGAATGCTGGAAAGGGTTTACCTGCAAACAGAGTTAACGGCTGCCTTCCACAATCTGCTTCCAGGCCTAAGATTGTCATAGAACCAAAACTGGTTGAGGATACGATTATATACCGTGCTACCCATGATCTGATTTGCAAATTCATGGGTATCCGGCCCACTATGAAATTTCTACACACCTGGGTGAGACAGAACTGGGAGCCCATTGGTGAGTACTCTCTATGGCCTATAAGAAATGGGTATTTTATTATTAGTTTCTCTTCTTTAGCAGATAGAAATAGAGCATTTGAATCAAAGAAGAGGAGCCATGGCCTGACAGGATTATTTGTCCAACCGTGGAGAGTGGGTTTTGATCCTCACATTGAGCCCACAACTGTCTTGGTTTGGATTCGGCTGTATGCTCTCCCGATGGAGTTTTGGGTTGAGCATATTCTTGAGTTGATTGGTAATTCTCTAGGTAGATATTTGGGAGTTTCCAGAGATACCATTGAGGGAAATACTGCTGTCTTTGCTAGAATATGCGTAGAAATGGATATTAGCCAGCCACTTCCAGCCAAGGTGGAATTGGAGTTGGTAGGACTAACCTAGATACAACAGCTAGACTATGAAGCCTTACGTTTTAGATGCAGAGTCTGCCATAAGCATTGCCATTTGGCTAGGTTCTGCCCAAATATCCTGACCACAAAAGTGAAAGCTTCATCGGGAGCGCCAAATCACCCCAGAGAGGGTAAGTTCACTCCGGTCAAAGAACCCCTCAATATCCCCCAAGGTTCTGATGCCCAGAAAGATGGCTTTGAACAGCAGAAGCGGAGGAAAAACAAAAAGAGAAATGGCAAAGAGCAGGCTCAAACCAAGCCAACCAATCGATATGAAATCTTCAAATCCCTTGTAGACCAAGAAGACCAAGTCATGGAAGGAGTGGATGGGAATGCTGAGGATAATAACACCCACTCTCATGCTCCTCTATCATCTACTCCTGTCTTAGAATAGGTGATTAAAACCCCTGAGACTTTGCAGCCAGAGAACCTAGGGGCTATGGTAATCCATTCCCCTGCACAACCAGTTATTAAGGATGTCAACATGGGAAGTGCAAAAAAGAACAGAGAAAGACCAACGTTGGGGATTACCCAGGTGGAAAAGAGGTCTAAGAATAGTAATTCCCAAGGAGCTGGTAGAAAATCCAATAAGGATCTACTAGTAGCGCAAGGGGACAAGCTGATCAATGGAGGATCGATGAGAACAATTGACTCTTATTGCTCCCAAGGTTTCCAATGATTATACAATCCTGGAATGTAAGGGGTTTAAATAGTAGAACCCATAAATCTGCTATTCAAAGACTTTTAGGAAGACACAAAACAAACTTTTTGCTCCTTCAGGAAACAAAAATGTCTTTAGATCTTATGTGTAAAACTGTTAGTAGAATATGGAGGGGCGCTGGATATATGGATGTGGCGGCCCAAGGAGCTTCGGGGGGGATTGTTACTCTTTGGAACCCTCTGGTGTGGATAGCAATAGAACATACAGCTTGGAGGGGTGTTCTCACATCTCTCTTTAAGAACATTGTTACAGCTAAACGAGTTTTAATCACAAACTTCTATGGGGCTCAAAGCATTGATGGCCAGCGGCTTCAATGGAATGCTGTTCATTCAATGAGATCCTCCCGAGAAGATTGCGATTGGATTATTTCTGAGGATTTTAATGCAAAATTATCTTCCAGGGATCAGGAAAGTGGTATCCCAATTTTGGATCCAGGGGATAGGCTTCTGATTGCTCAATTCTAGGCCTTTCACCTTGTTGATATCAAAAGTCCTGGCACTTATTTTACGTGGACTAATAAGAGAAGAGAGCCAAACAGTAGGAAGGTAAAACTAGACCGGTTTCTGGTCTCGGAGGAAGCATTTGTGAAATGGAATATTAAATTTCAGATTTTGGAAGGCCCAGTTTCAGACCACTTTCCCATTTTTCTGGAGGGAGGGGCTATGACAGGGCAGTACCATAAACCATTTAAATTTGAAAATTTTTGGTTGCAAAAAGAAGATCTTCGAAGAAAAATTCCTCAGTGGTGGGAAGATGGCCGCCCACCTTTTGGGACTGCAATGTTCAAATTTCACAAACAGCTTCAATTTGTCAAGTGTAAACTGAAACAGTGGAGGCAAACTAACAAATCAGACTTCCAGCACCAACGGGCCCCCTTGTTGGCCAGATGGGATGAGGTGCAAAAACATTACAGGGAAGGAAACATTTCCGAGCACCTTAAATCCGAGGATGATGCTTTGCGCAAAGCGGTTGAGGATATTGATAATCAAGAAGAGATTTACTAGAAACAGAGAGCAAGAAACACTTGGTTATGAGAAGGAAACAGAAATACAAAATTTTTTCAGTGCTCTACCTATGCTAGGAGACAAGTGAATAATATGGAATTCCTTCAAGATGAGAATGGATACTCTTTTGACACTCTTCCTGGTATGCACTCCCACTCAATGGAGTATTTCTCAAAACTCTTTAAGGAAAGTATGGAGCAATATGGGGAAGCCCAAGATGAAGTTATTGTTGTCATTCCTTCTATAATCTCTCCTGAAGAGAACCAAGCCCTACTTAGACCCATAGATAGAGATGAACTTAAGAAGGTGGTCTTTGGGATGAGTACTGACAAATCGCCTGGTCCTGAAGGCTTCCCTATTGAGTTCTTCCAGGCCTTTTGGGATACCCTGGAGGAAGATTTTCTGGCTATCACTGAGGAGTCCAGAACCAATAAAAGAATGCTCAAGGCTCTAAATCATACCTTCATTACTTTAATTCCAAAAGGAGAAGGGGGTGTTCATTTATCTGATTTCAGACCTATTGCCTTATGCAATGTGATCTATAAAATAATCACTAAGATTATGGCTGAAAGGTTAAAACCTATCCTGCATAATATAATTTCCCCAGAGCAAGGGGGTTTTGTTGAAGGGAGGCAAATCTTGGATGGAGTGATTCTAGCACAGGAGGCTATCCATACAATGCACCAATCTGGGAACAAAGGAATGTTCATTAAACTAGATATGTCCAAGGCTTATGACAGGGTGGAGTGGGGCTTCTTGGCAAAGATGTTGACAACCTTTGGTTTCTCTCAGGACTGGACAGACAGGGTCATGAGCTGTATTTCTACGCCTTCATACTCTGTTCTTATCAAGGGACTTCCCTCGCCTCCTTTTGGTGCCTCTCGTGGCCTTCGGCAAGGAGACACTTGATCTCCTTATCTCTTCCTCATCTTGGCTGAAGGATTGGGTAGAATCTTTCTGAGAAGAAGAATTCAAGGTCAGATAACAAGTATTAAGGTCGGGGCTGAAGTTTTGACTCATTTACAGTTTGTATATGATACTGGATTGGTGGGAGTGGCCAGCCTTAGGGAAGAAAGAATAATTAGAGATACTCTAAATGTCTACCTTCGGGCCTCTAATCAAGTCATCAATGACAATAAATCCAAAGTTATCTTCTTCAATATTGATCAACGGTTACAAGACAGAGTTATTGAGATTTTAGGTTTCACTCGGACCTCTTTCCCAGTAGTTTACCTGGGGGTCCCTCTCCATTTCAAAAAAATGAAAATATATGTTTGGAAGGACCTATTGGATGGCATCAAATATAGAATGAACCATTGGTCTCATAGATGGTTAAGTTATGGGGGTCGTCTAACTTTTCTACAGTCAGTTATTCAGGCCATGCCAATTTATAAATTCTCCGTCCTGGCTGCTCCCAGTCTATTTGGAAAGAGCTGGATAAAATGGCTAGAAGATTTCTATGGGAAGGTGCCAAGGGAGAGAGGAAATGGGCCTTGGTTGGCTAGGACAAGGTTACCCAACCCAAGGAAAAAGGAGGGTTGGGACTAAGAAGCTCCAAGTTTAACAACAAGGCTTTGGCTGGCAAACTACACTGGAGGTGGATTTCTCAGCCAACATCCCTCTTCAACAGAATCCTCTCTAGAAAATACTTGAGTTCTATCCATCCTAATGATGTGGGCCGCTTTCCTCTGAAAGGTTTTGGATCATTAGTGTGGCAGGTGCTCAAGCTTGGAGCTCAACTCATCAAAGATCAACTATTCTGGAAAGTGGGGAGAGGGGATAAGGCTCGGTTACGGACTGATTCCTGGGACCAGAATCCTCCCATTATTGCTTGTGTTCCTGAATTGCAACCGATAAAATCTGCTATAGAAGATAAGGGATGGATCCAAAATGAGAGCTACTTTAACACTAGTCAATTGGGGGACTACAAGATCATAAAGTTTAAGTGGCTGGATGAGTGGCCAATACCAATCCCTCCGGAGTTGGTACCTACTTTGGGAAAAATCTTGGCAGAACGATTTATTATTGGGAGAGATGAGGAGGATGAACTGGCCTGGGGCTATGGGAGCCTTGGGGTTTATACTGTGAAAGAGGGATATGATGAGATCCTTCCAGAGCCCCCCCCACACTTTTTTTTGGTTCATGATTGGAGAAAGATATGGCATCCCTAGGGCTGGCCAAAAGTGAACTTCTTCGCTTGGCAGTTTATGCATAATGAAATTCTCACCTATGACAATCTCAGACTCAGAGGCATCATTGGCCATTCTAAATGTGTGTTATGCCACAAGCAGGAGGAAACTACAAATCATCTAATGTTTGAATGTTCTTTCACAAGACAGATCTGGAAACGCTGGTTCTCCCACTTTAAACTTTAGGCTAATGGGGTCTTGTCTCAAAACAATATATGGGAAAGCTGGAAGAAAGGTAGATTTAAATCTAAAGCTCTTCGAATTGGCTGGGAGCTTGGTTTATTTTTTATCTGGTGGCAGGTGTGGTTGGAGAGAAATGCTCGTATTTTATGTGAAACCTTCTCCTCTCTAGAAGGAATATGGCAAGTCATTTGGAGCAAAGTTGCGGAAACGGTTGCCATTCATGCCGAGGGGGAAATTAAGTCTGCTTCTGAGCCTTTGGAAGAGGGAGCTATTATTCAACAAAGGCAGGTGAGTGGTAGTTGGAAACCTCCTCCTGAAGGATGGATCAAAATCAATACTGATGGAGCTGCTAAAGGCAATCCGGGAAGTGCTGGAATTGGAGTAGTGTGTCGCGATCATGCTGGGTCTTTGCTCTATTGGGAACTGCAGGGTCTGGGATGTGCCACAAATAATGAAGCCGAGGCCTTTGCCATTAAATCTGCCTCCTTCTGGGCTGTCAAACAGGGACACAGGAAGATTATTATTGAGTCTGACTCCCAAATATTGGTGGGTGCTCTTGACTGTATGAGAAAATTTGTCTCGAAAGCTTGGAGGTTGCGGATCTTAGTCTCCCAAATTAAAGAGCTTTGGAGGGAATTAGATGATGTGATACCTGTCTATGTGAATCGAGATCTCAATAAGGCGGCCGATTTCCTTGCTAATATGGGTGCTGAAAGGGAGGTTGGGATGCAGCTGCACAGTGACATGCCTGTGGAGGATGCAGAGATTCGATAATGCCTTGAACGATTTCTAAAATGATGTGCAGTGTTTTTTATGCTAAGGAATATTTCTGTCATGATATCGCGACATGTAGTGCCGTCACAGCTTCAAGTTGGAAGCTGTCACGATATCGTGACAGGTTGCGCCCTCACGGCCTTTGGCGGGTTTTTGTTGCGATATCGCGACATGTCGTGCCATTGCGGCCCTCGGGGAAGGCGCATGGTAAATTTGTCACGATATCGTGATAGTTTTGGCAATTTGGGGCTAACTGGAAAACTTGTCGCGATATCGCGGCACTTTTGTAGATGGAGAGCAAAGTGGAAAATTCGTCACGATATCGCAACAGTTTTGAGAACTGGGCGCCGAAAGGAAAAACCATCGTGATATCGTGACACTTTTGGCGATCTGGTGTTATAAGGAAAACCCGTCGTGAAATCACGACCATTTTACTGATGTGGTGCAAAGTGGATAATTTGTCGCGATATCGTGACACTTTTTGGTGATGGCTGCTGCAAGAAAATCTCGTCACGATTTCGTGACAATTTTGGCATACCAGCGGAATGGAGAAAACTATCGTGATATCGCGACGCTTTTGTGATCTGGATGCCATAAGGATAAT
This sequence comes from Wollemia nobilis, assembly GCA_028583015.1. NCBI lineage: Eukaryota > Viridiplantae > Streptophyta > Pinopsida > Araucariales > Araucariaceae > Wollemia > Wollemia nobilis. The sequence continues at coordinate 8,338,023 of JAQPPZ010002937.1, read as the reverse complement.
TCGTCGCGATTTCATGACACTTTTGATGGTTGGATGATTCGGAGGCACTCTGTCACGATTTTGTGACCTTTTTGGCGTTATGGAGCAAGTTGGTCTTCTAGTCGCGATTTCGCGACAATTTTGGCGAAGGGTCGCTGGAGGGAGATGTCGTCGCGATTTCATGACATTTTTGGCGATCGAGTGCTGAGGGCTCTGGCTGTCGCGATATCATGACATGTCACGATTTCGTGACATGTCGCGTTTTCGTGACTGTTGGCACCGCTGCGGAGGAGACGGGGTTGACTGCCGCGATCTCGCGACATGTCGCGATTTCGTGACATGTCACTTTTTCATGCCCAGTTGACTTCTTTGCTTTGTGTTGAGCTGGGTTGACTTTGTGCTCTACTCTTGTAGTGTTGTTTGCTATTCTTGGTTGGGATGTGTTCTCTCCCGCTTGTAATTGCTCTTTGTATTAATACAAGTTTTTTATTTTTTCCAAAAAAAAAAAATATAAAAATGTACCCAAGGTGGTACATAAGCATGTATCAAATAATGTAATACATTCCAACACTAGCTAATATCATCATTTTAAAATCCCAATAACTTGATTCTTTTGGCTTTTGCCTTACCAAAACTTTAAAAACCTTATGCCAACATCATATTTTGGAAACATTGGTATTGTTTATTTAGCTATTTGCTTTACCAAAACCTTCAGCCTTCCATTATTTTTTAGAATTACCATAGTAATTCTCTATTATTACTTTATTTCATTGTTAGAATAACAACTATTGTTAGCGTATACACTATTAGAGATCTATATTGTTTCTCAGATCCTTTTATTACGGGCTATTTGGAGCCTCGACTGTAATATATATTTGTTCGTTCACAAGAATAATATTACCGTTCGTTCTACATGGTATCAGAGCAGGAGTGATTGGACGTGAAAGCAACGAAGCTTGCATTGTGAGGAAGCGTGCACAGCAACTATTGTCTACAGCCGACATGGGACAAATTGCATTGTCTTGGAGGCCACTGCTGTGGAGGAGCCACCAACGAGCTAAGTGATCGCCATCGTGGAGAAGCCGTCGTTACCGTGAAGCGTGATGGACTGCGTAGCTGAAGCGTGATGGACTGCACAGCTGAAGCGTGATGGACTGCATAGCTGAAGCATGAAGGTCGCATGTTTGATCCATGCTCACTTCACCAACACAATGACCGAATGGGAACACTTGCATCATCGAGGGTGGACGAGTGCTGCAGAGGAGTGCAGCACCTCTATTCGCAGATGCAAACCACACAAGACAGAAGATCGGTATGCGGGTGTCTCAAAGACGAGGCCAATCAATACAATCTCAATGACAAAAGTAGCACCGGAGAAGAGTGGCGGACGAATAATATTCGTAGCAAAACTATGGAAAATCACTATGATTTTGCCTCTCGCTGTGAAAAAAAAAAAATCATTTCGATTCGCAGAAAAACTGTGGAAAATCACTATGATTTTGCCTCTCGCTATGAAAAAAAAAAAAACGTTTCGATTCGCAGCAAAACTGTGGAAAATCACTACGATTTTGCCTCTTGCTGTGAAAAAAAAAAAATCATTTTGATTCATAGCAAAACTATGGAAAATCACTATGATTTTGTCTACGAATCGTCACCAGAGCCATTTTCTTCTGCGGCACAACACAAGCGAGCATTGTTTTGAGTTCGATGTATTGGTATTTTTTTACCATGAAAGTCGTAGCCGGCGAGCTAGTGGAGGAGCCACCATCGAGCTGCTGACGCTGTTACTGTAGAGCCGAGCGACCGCTATCGCTGTTGCTCCAGAACCGAGCTGCTGACGCTCGTGACAGACATTTGAGGGCTCGTGCCTTCTCTAGAAAGAGGAGGGCACCCCCTGATCCAAGCGGATCAGCCTGTGAGCTCACCTGGAAGTGAGCTACGCGGTAGGGCTCGGGAGCCCTGAGGTTGCAGGTTCCAATCCTGCTGACCCCACCGCCAACAAAATAAGGTATAAGTTTTTTTATTTAATTTTTGATTAAAGTTTTAATTTTTTAATAATTAATTTTTTATATTAATTAAATTGTTTCTTAATTATTTTTTTAATTAATTAGAAACTTATTTAATTAAGTATGAAATATTTTTATTAAAAGATTAAATTTTACTTTTTTCAAAATTTATAAATTGATAAAATACCATAAAAAGGGGGGATAGAGAGAGTAATTTTTTTTGAAAAATAGCAATTTGGCAAATTGTAAAAGGTGCATTTTTGGCTACGCCCGACACCTAGTGGGTTATTCCTATGGGCACTTTTTTTGTTGTATGTTGCATATTTGATTTCTTGCACTATAACATTAAAAGTTAAAATCAAATTCACTCCCTAAGTCCCCGAAATAATTAAAACCCATCTGTGCAATTTATTGCACTACAGCATTCGATATTTGAGATACCTTTGGCCAGCACTTATAGGTAAAGCTATCGTTATTTCGCTACTGTATCCGCCACCTAATATAGCTACTACAACGACATCTGAGCTTGTTCTCTATAAATTGTCGGGGAGAGATAAGTTTGCCATTTTGTATTTTTTTTACTCCATCCACTACCCTTAATCGTTCTTGTGTTTAGGCATAAATCCTGACGAAGTATTCTTCATAGTGTTTAGGGGAAGTTACGCCCCACGCATGAGAATAATCTTCTATGGTAGGTGCCATCAACAAGGCGATTCCCTTTCAGTACTGCTTATGTTCCATGTATTGTATGATCTCTAAAACTCACCTATAGTTTCCCTCACGTAAGGGCGGGTGATTTTTGTTGATATTTCTAAATACCTATAGTTTCCCTCACGTAAGGGTGGGTATTTTGTACGGTATAACGGCCTAGCAAAAGGTATATCGAAAGGGGGACCAATTGGTGTTATAAGGAACCTTCATCATGTCTGCAAAACTAATGACTGATTCTCATAAGTTGTTGAAAGGTCCTAATTATACACCATGGAAAAATAAGATGAAGGCCATCCTAGCAATGGATGATTTATGGGATGTTGTATCTAGAGCAACAACCAGACCTTCACCTATTGCTGGTGCTACAACTCCATCTAATGCTCAAAGAGACTTTGATAAGCTAGACAGTAAAGAAAAAGTGCTCATCTTGCTTGCTGTGTCTGATGAAGTCCAACCCCATATTACTGACTATGCAACTAGTAAAGCGGCATGGGATGCTCTTAATACTATATATGAGGGAAAGAATGATTCCACCATTCTATTTCTTCAATCTCAATTACACAGTCTGAGCATGAAGCAGGTGGAGACAGTTGAATTCTTTCTTTGCAAAGTTTCTAAATTGAAAGCAAAGTTGAATTCTTTGGGAGAACCAGTTGAAGACAAGCTCCTTACTTCAGTTGTATTGAGAGCTTTACCTGATTCTTATCGGGTGTTGATTACTTCCCTTCATGTATCACAACAAAAAGTTACTTCTGTAGAATTGGTTAATATGCTTCAAGAGGAGGAAGCACGCCAACTACAGAGAGATAATTCTTCTAACACTGCTCTCTACATCAATAGGAAAGGGCAAAACCAAAAGAAGGGTAATTTTCAGAAGGGAGGGAATTCACAAAAGGATTCAAAATGGAAACAAACTCAACAACCTCAATAGAAAAAGAGATATTGCAAGATCTATGACAAAGAAGGTCATGATACAAACAGATGTTGGCATAAGAATAAGCAATCAAAATAGAAAGGCCAAAACAAACCACAAAAGAACAAACAACAAGTGAATGTTGCTGTTGAAGAATCCGACATGGATTCTGAGAGAGCTCACAAAGTTCTCATGACTACCACAAGTGTCCAAGCAGATGGATCCTATATGGTATGTTGATTTTGGAGCCAGAAGCACATGACTCGGTGACAAATCATGGTTTGAGTCTTTTGAGGCCAAAGAGGGCAAAACTCGTCACTATTGCTGATGATAAAACCTACAAGGTTCAGGGAGAAGGCACTGTTTCAGTCACTCTTCCTGATGGCAAGTGTCAGATTGATAAAGTTCTCTATGTTCTAGGATTGGCAAACAATTTGTTGTTAGTCACACAAATTCTGGACAAAGATATGGTTGTGAAATTTAGTGTTGAGGGAGGCAAGAAGTGTTGTTCTATTACTAGGAAGGGTAAGAACATTGCAACCACTTCATATAAGCATGGCTTATTTGCCTTAGATACTATCTCTTCTCCACATGTTGCCATGACAGTCTCTACAAAGGAGGCAACTTCCCTATGGCACAAGAGATATGGACATTTGAGTTCTGGTTACTTACTTGAGCTAAGTAAGTATGAGATGGTTAAGGGTCTTCCTTCCATTTCTACCACTTTACCAGTTTGGTCTGACTGCTTGGCAGGAAAGCAACATAGAGTGCCTTTTGAAAAGAGCTCTACTAGAGCAAATAAACCTTTGGAGTTGGTTCATACTGATCTGTGTGGTCCCTTCACTCCCAATAGTTATGGGGGTAAGAGGTATTTTCAGTTATTTGTGGATGATTACTCATGAAAGATGTGGGTATTCTTTCTTCAACTAAAATCTGAAGCATTTGGCTTCTTTCAGCAATTCAAGAAATCTGTTGAGAAGGAGTCAGGGACTTCTATAAAGACCCTCCACTCAGATCGAGGGGGGGAGTTCACCTCTAAATAATTTTTTGTATTCTTGAAAGAAAATGGGATCACAAGACAGTTAACTACTGCTTATACTCCTCAACAAAATAGAGTTGCTGAAAGGAGGAATCGTTCCATCATGGAAATGGTTTGTTGCATGCTCACAGGAGCTAGACTTGAGCAACTATATTGGGCATAAGCTGTCACCACGGTAGTATATCTGTTGAATAGGGCACCCACAAAGGCCCTACAAGGAATGACTCCATAGGAAGCATGGAGTGGTAGGAAACCCTCCATTTCTCATCTACGCATTTTTGGATGTAAAGCTTCATGCACATACCAAAAGAGAAAAGGAAGAAGCTAGATGAGAAGACATTGAAGTGTATTCTTCTTGGGTATGATGAGCACTCTAAGGGTTATCGTTTTATTGATCCCTTAACCAAGAAGATTCACATAAGTAGAGATGTTTTTGATGAGGCTTTCACATCAGCAAACACATCAGATGTATACCTAGACCTTGTGGAAACTCAGGTTGTTAAATCTCCTTCATCAAAGGTTGGAGGTTCTTCTGGATCTTCTTCAACACCTAAGAAGAATAATCCAAAGTGGTCTACAAATACAATCAAAGACTCTAAGCTATCTACTCCACCAAATTTGACTTTGGATAGGCCTCGTACTCGCATCATGGCTCGATAGGAGAAATCTGTAACAGAGCATACTGGGGTTGATGATCTGTGTCAATATTTTGAAGAACTTTCTATAGATCCAGAGAGAGATACATAATATATGGATATTGATAGTGATAAGGTGTTTATGTCTTCCATAGACGATCTTGAACCTACATCAGTACAAGTTGCTCTCGGTGAGCCTCAATGGAAGGCTGCTATGGATGCAGAGTATAAGTCTTTGATGAAAAACAAAACTTGGAAGCTTGTCGATCTACCGCATGGAAAGAAACCCATAGGCTACAAATGGGTGTATAAAGTCAAGTACAAAGTAGATGGGACAATTGATAAGCATAAGGCCCGTCTTGTTGTAAAGGGCTATGCTCAAAAGGAAGGCATTGACTATGAGGAAACTTTTGCACCTACTGCTCGGATGACAAAAATTCAAGTTATTTGTGCTATGGCAGCACAATTTGGGTGGAAATTTCATCAGATGGATGTCAAAAGTGCCTTTCTGAATGGTGATCTCCAAGAAGAAGTCTATATGACTCAGCAAAAATGATTTGCAGTGGAAGGCCAACAGCAGAAAGTTTGCAAATTGGTCAAATCCTTATATGGCCTGAAACAACCTCCTCGAGATTGGTATATAAAAATGGGCAATCACCTCCTGCAAAGATGGTTTTAAGAGATGTTCGTCAAATGCAAACCTCTATTTCAAGAAACAGGTTTTTGAGATAGTGTTTCTTGTACTCTATGTTGATGATTTGCTCATTATAGGGAGTTCAAAAACTATGATCTCTACTGTCAAAAGAGACTTGTGTCAATATTTTGAGATGTCAGATCTTGGAATTTTCCATTACTGTCTTGGTCTGGAATTCAGCCAGAAGGAGCACTCCATCAAAGTGTCTTAGAAAAAATATGCCAAGACATTGCTGGAAAAATATCGCATGACTGATTGCAAGCCAATGGCAACTTCGATGGAGAATGGACTTCAGTTATCGCGATATGATGATTCACCTTAGGTAGATGGTACTCTCTATCGACAGTTGATTGGGAGTATCATATATCTGACCAATACTAGGCCAGATCTCGTATTTGCTGTCAACTATCTTTCGAGGTTCTTGCAGGAGCCTAAGACCACTCATTGGAAAGCAGCAAAACATGTTCTTCACTATGTCCGTGGCACAATGGAATATGGCCTAGAATACAAGAGGAACAACAAATTATTCTTGCAAGGATACACGGACTCCAACTATGTCGGATCATTTGATGATCGCAAGTCAACTTCAGGATATATTTTTCATCTTGGATCTGGTCTTGTCTCTTGGCACAGCAAGAAGCAACAGGTGGTTGCTATTTCATCAACATAGGCAGAGTATCACGTCGCACGTGAAGCTGTGTGCGAAGTGATATGGTTGTGTCACATTCTAACAAGTATGGGTCATCCATCCAAATCTCCAATACACTTGTTTTGCGACAATCAGGGTGTTCTGAACCTAGTCAAGAATCCAGTCCATCATGAAAGAACAAAACACATTGACACACAATGTCATTTCATTCGAGATGAAGTTTCGAGGCATCGAATTCAGCTTTAGCACATTCCCATCGATGCTCAAGTTGTAGATATTTTCACTAAGGCACTTGCACGTGTCAAATTTGAATTGTTTCGCAGCTCTCTTTGTATTGCAAAATGATGTAATCAAGGGGGATGTTAGTATATCTAGTAGTTATATTATTACCCAAATAATGTAATAAGGGGGGATGTTAGAATTACCATAGTAATTCTCTATTATTACTTTATTTCATTGTTAGAATAACAACTATTGTTAGCGTATACACTATTAGGGATCTATATTGTTTCTCAGATCCTTTTATTATGGGCTATTTGGAGCCTCGACTGTAATATATATTTGTTCATTCACAAGAATAATATTACTGTTCGTTCTACATTATTTTGGGCTTTTATTTACTAGACAAGGATTTTTTGGTTCTTTACCTAATATCATTATTTTAAAATATTAGTAACATGATGTTATATGATCTGATTTATCAGTATCTTTGGACCCTTTAGAAACCATGACCACTTGAGGAAAATACCATATTTATTTGCTTTAGAAAAGTTTTGGCCCCATTAAGGTGTTTTTGGACTAGTTACTTTTGTAATCATGACAATTCTAAAAAGGTTTGGATACTTTTGAAATTATGAATTGAGTAGATGCATATAGACCTTTGGTAGCTTACACATGAAAAAATGATATCCAAATATCAGAGAAATAAATATCATCTAGCAATATCTAGAGAAAATGGGGTAAATTGCTTCAAATGAAAGAAAATGAACCATTTACTCCTGCTTAGTGTGTGAACTATGATTCATTTTGCATTCTTAAAACAATATGGATTCCATAATTTTTTTTGCATTTAGGATATAGAATATCAGTCATAAATATGTTCCTCTACATTACTCCACTGCCATCTAGGTGTCCATAGCCCAAATATGACCTCGAAATCTTCTCGATCTTACTCTACTACCAACTAGGCATCTCTAGCCGTGGTAGATATTATCCAAATCATCCAAGCGTACAATTTATTTTACATTTTTATTTTTATTTTTAAATTTTTTACTAAGCATTTAATTGCTTTGTAAAATTTGTATACCAACTAGGTTAGAGATCACTTAAGGCTAAAGATGGAGTGTATTAGATTTTTGCCTTAATTTACAAATCGAAATGACTTCATCCTTAAATATTTCAAATAATACCCATTTAATGTAGTGTGTTATATGTGGAGCTTCAACGAAATGTCTCATTGTTCCAAAATACGCCATCTTAGTTTAAAATCTAAGAATGATCACTAAAATTTTTTATTTCCTTTTCCTCAATTCCACCTGATTCCAAACTAGGCCATCCATCCTACATGACAAAGGAATATTATCAACAAAGCAACCAAGAGTTAGTAGCTATCACCAAACACTACCTCAATCGGAGGAACCAACCCAAAGCACAAGAAACACAAGACACAAAAATAAACCACAACCTAACCTAATGTGAACTGACATAAATGCAAAGCACGCAAAAAGGATAAATCAAAACAAAACAAGAAAATAAATGAAAACTATATCTAACATTGTAAAATAAAACACATGAAAATAGAAGACTATACACAGGACTATTTACAAAACCAAATTTAGGATTTTCCATATATGAAATTTTCCAAGATCCCAAACATGATTACCACAATTTGAAAGATATCTGATGTGATAGGCATGCCAAATTTTATGGGCATCATCCCATAATAAGATTAGGCCTAAAAATACAAAGGCCTTTATTTTACCTCTCTCACCCCACTAGTTCAATTTAATTCCATCTTCATTATCAAATTTAGATTTTGCTTCATCAAAATTAATGGTCCATAATTGATCTTCAATTAATTATTGTTTACTGTGTGAGATGTTTATTATTGAATTTGTATCTTCAATCACATTTTCAACCAACATGGTGTGAATTCCTATTTTTGATTTAGTGCTCCAAATACTATCTTTATTGTTATGATTAGACATGATATTTTCTAAGCTTGACCCTATTTCTAAAAATTTGATTGTCAAACCATCATTCATAGCTATAGATCAATCATAACAACATAGAATTTTACAAGCATCTAGGATATCTAACATATGAGGATCATTATAACTTTGTATCCTAGATTCAATTGTCAATTATTGATGAAATTGATCTAGTAACTCAAGAACATCTACCTCTATTTCGTTCAACATAACAACCTTATTACTGGTGTGAGTTGGCATCAACTTCAATTCTTTGTTAATCGTAAATGGCATTTCATTATCCACACTATTTTGAATCCAACATAAAATTATATAAAATTTTATGTGGAATTCGAAAGGTAGAAAAAAAGGCTGAGATTCTACCTTTTGTACATTTCCCTTTACTAGGACTTGAGGAGCCTTTGTACCTTTTTCCTCATAATATTCATCATCATCATCTTATAGCCCTTCAGCTTCATCAATTACCTAGTTTTAAAACACACCAAAATTTATCACAAGATTAAAAATATGCCCATCATTTTTAAACCATAAATCATGTTGATCAAGGGATGTGTTAAATAACACATATTCCTAATCAAATACTTGAGTCGTCTCAACTAGAGCAACATTTTTATTTGGATCATAAATAATATCAAATACAAACCATTCATGTTCTAGAATTTTATCTATCTGAGGTAGCATAGGTATTATAGAATCATTAGGTGGGACAAGGCTTTCAATTTCTTGCACATAAAATAGAAATAAAGTGAGTGATTTATGTTCCTTGTCTAGAATAGTAGAATTTTTATATTTCTAAAAAAAATTATGAGATTCCATCCCTTCTTTCATGTCATATTTAGATACATCTATAGATTCCTTTTCAAATTCACCTTCATCCACTTTTGATGGTTCTAATGTTTCCAAAATTGAATCAATTCTTACATTTAGATTGACTTGATTATCACAATCCTCATTTACATCTAATGACTCTAAGATTATCATTTCTATCTGGTCATTATTTGGAACATGTTGAATTTCTTGATCATCTGCTTTAACAATTTCATTTAATTCTATGGAAGGTCTTGACCTATCATATATTTCATTGATAGTTAGATCTAAGAATCCTCCATTGTTTGAGATAGTATCACTTTGAAAATCATTGAAATATGGATCATGAATATAATTTATAGAATGATCAAGATGTGCATTTTGAGGCACTTATTTTTGGAATTTAATAATATCTCTATTAAGTTATAGAAATAACCTATACAACTCGTCCAATTGATAGTTGGCATCATTAACTTTAGTTGTAGTAGTTTGGTTCATTGCATTATCTTGAGACATTTGGGTATTTTGAAATTGATTCATACTTGATAATGATTTTTTATTATAAATGGTATATTGAGGTGAATAAATTGTTGGGTGGGTAAGAAAGGCATCGAATTATTAAGGATTATATGATCCAAGACCCATACCAAAACCTTCAAAACTCAATTATTGTTCAAATGTGATTGCTTCCATATAGGCTTTGGACAATGATGTGATTTGAGGACCCCTTCGCAAATACATGGAATTTAATGGGTCAAGAGCATTGAAATACAATTGGACAACATCTCCTTTTGTAGGCACAAAAGGTACCATCAGTTGAGTATATAACTTGTGGAACCTCTTAGTGAATAGTTGTAAGGATTCATTAGGTTATTTACAAGTAGTGATAAACTGATGGTATATGAGCATTGGGTCAATTAGCCTTTGATTAAAGATATTAAGAAATGTTACCTCTAGTTGAACCCAAGAGGTGATTGAACCTGAAGGTAGGTTGGTAAACCAGTCATATGCAAACCTATCCAAGGTGCAAAGGAACATCTTACAAGCAACATCTTCATGCATTATTTGTAAGCAAATCATACTATCTTTGAATGCATGAATGTGTGCTTCAATTGACCTTATTCCATCATGTCTAAACTAAGATAGATAACATGTAAGATCTATAGGCACATCATATGAAATCATAAGTATGTTTAAAGGGTTTGACTATTATCCAAGAAAAAAAGGACCATTAGTAGATCTTAAAGAATATAATATTTAGTAAAAAAAAATTCTAGTCAAAGAAATATATCTTGCATAGATGCATGAAATGACTAAAAATTTTCAAAAATTTTAATATATAGATCATCATGTTGAACACATGCATCAAAATAATGCATAAAAATCAATGAAAGCGGATGAAACTCATGCATTAATAGAAAATTTAAATAACTTAAATGAATAAATAAAAAAAATACCACAAATAATGCCCTCCTTCTAGAACCAATTATATTGAGTGATAATTTTACCCAATTGTAAAATTACCATTACAGTCAGGGTATTATCAAAATACCCTCTCTTGCAAAGAAATTTAAAACTTCTCCAAGGTTTTTGTTTGCTTAATTAATTAAAATTTTCTTGATTGCTTGTGAAAATATGAAAATGTGTTGAATACATCAAAGGTGCAAGTAACTGTTAACAAGGGGCCAATGGTTTGGTATTTATTTTGATTTACAATCTTCTTTGGTGTTCATGAAATTTATGAAAATATAAAATTATTGATAATCTATCTACTTTGAAATGACAATCCTAGAATGATGATTTAATTTAATTTATCTCAAATGTTGATAAATTTTATCTTCTTTTGATAGCCAAATTTCTCTTGCATTGTTAACCAATTTTATCTTGAATTGTTAACCATTTTTTATCTTGAATTGTTAACCAATTTTATCTTGAATTGTTAACCAATTTTATCTTGAATTGTTAACAAATTTTATCTTCCTATGTTAAGCTTTGTTTGAGCATGAAAGAAAATGACTAAAATCTAACTTTACAATTTGAAATTTTGATTGAATATTAATTGTTCATTTTAATGAAAATTTAGAATTTATTGAAATTTTCATTTTTACATAAAATGAAATTAATTTTCTTGTTTGAACATGTGTGCAAAGTTTTAAATTTATAATTTCTTTAAAAAATGTGAGCTTGTGTGAAACTTGAAATTGCAAAATTCTTTTTTTTTTTTTAAATGTGAACTTATGTGAAATTCGAAATTGCAAAATTCCTTTTAAAAATGTGAACTTATGTGAAATTTGGAATTTGGATTTTCTTTTAAAAATGTGATGGAATCTGAAATTTATTTTAAAAAATGTGAAATCTGAAATTGCAAAATTCCTTTTAAAAATATGAACTTATGTGAAATTTGGAATTTGGAATTTCCTTAAAAAAATGTGAAATTGTGTGAAATGAGAATTTGAAACTTAATCTTGGAATTCACGTATCTCTTTTTGGGGTTTTAATATATATATATATATATATATATATATATATATATATATATATATATATATATATATATCTTATTTTATGAGATAAAAAAATTGTAAAAGGGCTAGGGTTAGAGAAAAAAAATAAAAAAATAAAAGAAACAAGTTACCGAAACCCTTAAAATTTCAAACCAAACCTACAAACATCAATATCCTGCATTAAACCAACATTAGTTTGACCCGTCTTAACACAATACAAAGTTAATGTGGTGCAATATTCTATGGAAAAACACAATATATCAAGAAACGTAAATGAGTCTACCATCTGCATGCATAAAACTCACTAAGATTCCAATATATTTCCAAGAGAAATATTTTTACATGAAATGCATGTGCAAAATACCATTATTGAATGGCTTCCAATGGTGAAATTGGTGCAAATACAAAAACTTGGGAGGAGAAATTTCTTCCACAACTTTGATTTCCAACCTGCAATTATTCCCAAAAGTCTCCGACTCTTTTCTTATGCATTCCATTTGGATTTTTAAAATTTCCAACATTGGCTATTCATTTCGTTTTTCAACTCTAGGTTTTCTAACATTTTATTTTTTTCATTTTGTAAAGCTTCATCCAATGATAAATTAAATAATTCTTGCACTCTTTCCATGAAGTTTTTCTATTCATTGACATGATTTGTAATGTTTTCTCTTCTTGAGTTTTGTAGCTTTCTTTTTCTTTTAATTGGCATGATTTGTAACGTTTTCTCTTCTTGAGTGTTGCCACTTTTTTTTCTTTTTCTTTTTCTTTTTTTAATAGTATTCTGCAATAAAGAACACATAAATTAAACTTTCTAAAACAAAACCATTAATAAAATTAAATTAAAACAAAACTATAGATAAAATTAAATTAAACTTTTGAAAAAACACATTGATGGCATTATTTAATATATATATATATATATATATATATATATATATATATATATATATATATATAATATATATATATATAATTTTAAAGACAATCAAATTTTAAAGTCATTTATATGAATCAAATCAATATAAAAATATTTTGACAATATTAATTGATCCATATTATTTAAAATGCTAAATTCAAGGTTAATTAATCCATATTATTTAAATGAAAATAAATTCAAGATTAATTAATCCATATTATAACAAACCAATATCAAACCATGAGAGATAAATTTAAAATTTTCATACCAATATATAATAAAAGTATAACACCATGTCAAAACTGTCAAAATTTCAAAGCTTGAACATTGGCTTATTTTATTTTTGCTAGGGTTATGTACAAGGGGTCAGCCCCAAAATGTATTTATAAAAAAATGGCAAAACAATTTCGAAATCCAGGCGAATAGTGTCCAAACGCATGTTGGCAATTTTGCATACTTTGGGTACATTGCCTTTGCTCAAGTGTATAAGTTGTCATTGATGTCAAGAAGCTCTTGAAGGAATTTGATTTGATGTCAAATAATTTGTTTTGATGAAGGTTACGGCATGACACTTTCAAAGGTCTTTTGCAAACCCCAAGTTGGCAGGTTTAAATATTCAGGTGGATGCATTGGTTTAATGCATTTGGGTCCAGAAGGAAGTATTTATTTAAATAATTAAAAACCTTGTTAAGGTTCCATTTAATTATTTTTAAAAAAATATTAAATTATTATTTGCAATGGGTTCTCCTAGTCCATGGCGCAAATGTCTTAACTAGGTGGGCGCTAACCAAAGACCTCCATCGACGTGTTAAACTCCTCGTCGACATCAAAGATCTTATAGTAAATTGCATATAAATCTCCCTCGATGAAAACAAAGATTCATCCCATCCAAATTTTGAAATGAGTTGCTCGCTGTAAATTTGACTGTGTCTTCGCTAATTTTCATGGATCCGTTGTTCATCTGTCTGCACTCACCATTTGTCGAATCCGTCGTAAATTTTATTGTCATCGTGTCACGGTAGAGGAAAGGAAGGGACTATGGTTTCATTTTATCCCTGGCATAGAAGGATCAAGGTTAACAGCATGAGGTTTAAACCTCACCGGGTGCCTTTGGCACACCGGTAGCGGCTAGGCTATTGGTGCGCTACCTAAATGGGAGGTTCCACATTTGAATATCGTGAAAGGGTTTTTCGTCATGAAGTGGATGCAGCAGGTGGTGTTAGAATTCATGCACAATTTCTCCATAGCGATTTTTGATGTTGGCTAAGGTATTTTCGAAATTAATTTTTGCTAAGTGTTTTTGTGGATGGAGGAAGTTGTTAGAGGGAAAAACAACGTAGGAGTTATAAGGAGTTTAAAGCTTGTTTGTATTTTGATAAAATATTTTTTTTGAAGATGTTGAAATTTCTTATTGCATTCTTATGAGAGATAAATTTTATTTTTGATAAGACTATAAGGGAGAAATAAGGTGTATAAGGGTTAAATATTTCTTGTAATGTTGAGAGTGCTTTTGGTTGATTATGGAAATGAAAGGATGATGTTTTAAGGTCAATTGATTCTCGTGTGAAGTTGTGAAACCTTAAGTGGGCAGCTTTGAGATTGACATTTGTTTTCATTAAATGGTAATAATCAAGCTATTCTTTACTTGGTTAAAGTGTTGGGCTTACTCCTTTGTTGATGATTTGAAAAGTTGTGTGTGCTATTATGAGTTGAGTTGGTGGATGCTTTTGTTCAAACAATATTGGAGAGAAAAGGAGTTCTACTTGTTTCCTTTTCTGATGTTGATTGTGAAATGCTTCAAGGTTGTGTTTTGAAGCTGAATGGTGTTGATTGAACCTTGTTTGATGAGCATTGTTGTTGAAGCCCTAATTGATGGTGAAAAGAATATGAGTATCATTGTTATGTGATTCTTTGCATAGTTAGCAATTTTTGGGGTTTCATGTTCTTGAATGAAAGCATTCTATCCTATCCATTTTAGATATTGAGTTGAGTTTTCAGATTTGATATTGAGTTTGAGTTGAGTTGATTTCAGTTGAGTTTTGAGATTGAGAGTTGAGTATAGAACATATTGAGTCTCTAAAAATTCTCTTTATGCTTCTATGAGTTTGACAAATCACATTGGGTCTCTAACAATTCACCTTGTGATTTCCTACTAAGAAAGTTTTTCTTAGGTTTTGGACAGGTTCCAGTGGGGACTTGTGAGCAGGTTTTGGATAGGTTCTGGTGGGGACTTGTGAGCAGGTTTTGGACAATTTTTGATGGGAACTTGTGAGCAGTTTTGGATAGGTTCCGATGGGGACTTGTGAGTAGGTTTTGGATAGGTTTTGGTGGGGACTTGTGAGAAGTTTTGGATAGGTTCTGGTGGGGACTTGTGAGAAAATTTGGACATGTACTAGCAAAGGACTTGTGAGCTGAGTTTTGATAGTTCTATCAGAGAACTTAAGGATAGAGGAACACTAGTTCTTTGAGAAGAACCTAAGGACAGATTTGACAAGTATTTGAGAAGGCTTGTGTGTAGAGGATTGATTTGTTCAAGTGTTGGACAAATCTGACAGATAGAGGAAGACTTGTACTAGACCGACTGACTATGTTTGGTATAGGTTGTTGAGCTATTGTGGATGTGATCATAGAAGGTAGAGGTATCTTATGCTAAGCATTGAGGATAGGAGATCTTCGATGGAAAGGATTTCCACGTGTTGGCAAGAGGTAGAGGCAGTTGATATTCTAAGAGATCATTTCTAGATGAGAGGGGAAGGTATCTCCTCTGAGCAGAGGCTCATAAATTTAGATTGAGGGGAAGGTATCTCCTTTGAGTAGAGGCTCATAAATTTAGATTGAGGGGAAGGTATCTCCTTTGAGTAGAGGCTCATAAATTCAGATTGGGGGAAGGTATCTCCTTTGAGCAGAGGCTCATAAATTTTGATTGGAGGAAGGTATCTCCTTTGGGCCAAGGCTCATAAACATTGTAATTGGTAAGGATTCCCAAAGAAATTTGAGATAACTTTCAGAGAAAAGTTTTGTGGATGTAGCCCAACCATTCTGGGTGAACCACGTTAAAATTGGTGTCACTTTGTGGATGATATTATGCATTTCTTTGATATTGCTTTGGGTATATTGCTTTACTATTTTGAAGTATAAAGGAAAAAGTAAAAAGAGGTCTTATACTGTTCACCCCCCCTCTCACTATAAGCTTGTGTTCTTCAATGCATGCAAAATATTCACTATTATTAGGGTCAATGTTAGAGATTTAAATTTAAAATAGTCAAATTATTATACAATTGGGGCAAATCGAGCCAAAAAAAATTTGCACCCAAAAAGTTTTGGCTAATGGTCCTTGGTCAAGGGTCTCAAATATTAACCAATTCCAAATTTTTAAAAACGTAATATTAGCCAATTTGGCAATAAATAGCCACTATGCATAACCCTACTTTTTATGAAAGGCTTTTCTACAAGACCTTGAACTTAGGCACACTTTAAAACTTGACCCTTAATGAAAAATCATTGGATGCAAACAAAACTTCAAATAAACCATAAAATTTTAAAGTGGGTCCCCAAATTGGGGTGTGTTGTGTGATAGCCACAAAAATATCCTTTGTCATATCTTGTGTCATTTTGGAGTTTCCATTAATGTAGGTGCCATCTATTCATTTTTAATATTTCACCTACCTATGCCTAGGTTATCAAGTTAAAGTATCTTTAATAGATAATTCTATATTTTCCTAGTAATGGTGTGTCATTTTGGCTCAACAAATTCTAAAAATTACTCATATCTTCCCTTTCTATTTTTATGATCTCTCACTTGTCAAAGCAATTGGTCACCCTTTGGAACTTCTCTTTTCCTTTTTCTTGGAGGTTTTTATAGAACCCATTTATCAAATTTTTTTGTTTTATTTTAATTTAAAGTTTTCAAAAGTCCTAATAGGTAGTATTATTGGATTTTTATCTTCCACCTTGGCCTACTTATTTATAATCATCCAATCATCCTTTATGCCTCCTACTTCAAAAATCATACCAACTTTTACCTTCTTATTGGATATTTTACTTATCATTTTTAAGGAAATATCCTTTGAAGTCCATTGTGGTGTGAACTATAGATGATGAAATTTAGTCCATGGGACTTTCCTTCTAGGACATTTCTATATGTAATTCAATGTTATAATTTTGATTCACTATTTCTACTGGATGAGTGATTGGTGCAAATAAGCTTCACCTTGTTAACTTCTTTTACTATATGTGAGGAAGTGATGCAAGAGCATCTAGTGGTGTAAGGACAATACTGCATCACCAAAAACTAAAAATTGTATTTTTTTCTTTTGGTTGTAGATTTATTTAGTTGTTTTGGAGTCCATAATTACACTTGAGAGGTGTATGTTAGTTAGAATTCCAAAAAGGCAAAAAATTATCACTGACTATTTTTAGGAAGTCAACCTAAACAAGAATGTATGGAATTAAAAAATTACCCAAGAAGACTAATTGAAAAATATATTCAGTGGTGAAAGAATCACCCTAATATCCTGAATGGTTTGAGAGATATTAAAGTTTTCATCCCAAGAAATCTCGTCAATAAGGTATAAAATTGTTTTAAGACCTTAGAGGCCCCAAAAAAGGATGGTAATTTGAAAAAAAAATATTTAAATGATTTTAATATTGTAGATCTCTTTGCAATATTTCCAATGATATATTATAATAGCCAATCAGACACCTGAGTCAAAAGTTATGGTTCTAGGAAGTTGTGCCACCGAAATTCAAATTTGAATATCTTTTTAGGTGGGAAAATGAAAATTTAAATTTTAAATGAATATATTTCTAGACAAGAAAAAGGGGGTTATGATTTTTAGAATTTACTATGGAAGTTATTAGAGGATGAACATTGATCACCAAAAGGAAGTCTGATATGATAGATTGTGGCTCTAGCTTGCAAATTTCTAGTCAATTTTATTTGTATTCAAATTGGCTCTATGGTTGCATAATTATAATTTTTTATTTTGTAATTTCATTTCATTGAAGAATATTAGAAGTTGGATTTATTTTGAAATTTTTTGTGTTATTGAGTATTGTGTGAGTGTTGGGTGGAGTAGCCCTTCACCAAGTGGTATCAGAGCGATAGTTCCTGAGTGTGTAAATATATCATTGAACGTGAGGTAGTTTGCACCAAGAATTGTGGTTGAGGGTTGTGAGAAAATAAATTAGAATACATCCATGAAGAAACCATGGTGGTGGGAGAAATATTTTGGTTCTAGAATAGGGTTTTAGATCCCTACAAAGACAAGTTCAAGTACTGCAAGAGGAGTTGCATAGAGGGTTTGAGCCAAGAAGGGAAGATAAAAGTGAATATAAAGTTGAAGAAGAATCCCAACTCAAGGAAGAATAGGAGGTCATAGATCCTATGCAAGTCATATTATTTAAGGACATCTCCAAGATTGGAAAAAGGTCTAATATTTATGTTTCTACATTTTTTGGAAATCTTAACCCATAAAAGTTGATCGATTTGATCAATGATATGGAGTACTTTGAGAATGAGGTAGTGGAAGATCCTGAGAGGGTCAAATTTGAAAAGACAAAGCTAAAGGTTCATACTAATATCTAGTGGAAGGAAGTACTAGATAGAAATAGAAGAGGAAATGAAATAAAAAAAATATGGGATTGGATGGTGGAAAAGTTAAAGAGATAGTTCATTCTAGTTGATTACGAGTTAGATTTGTTAAATAAAATGCAAGGTTTGAGGTAGGCAGGTAAGTTTATCAAAGAGTACACAAAAGAGATCTACAAGGTCATGATCAGAATAAGATATTATAAGGCAAACAAGGAGAAGGTAGCCCATTATATAAATGGATTGAAGCCAAGTATTAAAGAGGAGCTAAGTTTGGTTAGAATGACTACCATAGAATATGCTTATCAGTTTTCCCTAAAAGTAGAAGAGAAGCTAAATAGAATATTTTAAAGCAAGCAGATAGAAAGAGGTCAAGGTGGAAAAATTGGTGGAAGACCATATGGATGATGAAATGAAGACCAAATGAATAATGGAGAAGCTATCAATATTCAGAAACAAAAAGGGGATAATGCCTACCACATGTGTGAGAAAAATAATGATAACCAAAGAGGGGGAAGGTTTAGATGAGGACCTGGAAGAGGAGGATTTTTTGGAACTTGTTTCCAATGTGGAGAAGAAGGACATTGAGCATACGAGTGTCGAAAACATTATGGAAGGATGAATAAGATATCTAAAGGTAATGCACGAGTTTCTTATGCATATTAAAGTGTTGAATCTTAGCATTATGAAGATGCAGAAGGAGGAAAATTTCATGTCACAAGGAGAGCATTTCTAAATGAGGATAAAGATCCAGTTTAGAGGAAGAATTTATTTTGCACAAGGTGCAAATGTGAAGGTAAAGTTTGTAATTTTATCATTGATAATGGTAGAAATGATAATCTAGTTTTAGAGGGGATGGTTAAAAAATTACAGTTGGAGAGAAGGAGACATCTACATTCATATTGGATTGCATGATTACAAAAGGACCATAGAGCTTTGGGTAATGAGCAATGTTTAGTGAAGTTCAATATTAGGAATTACCACGATGAGTTATTGTGTGACATCATGCCTATGGATGCTTGTCATGTGCTATTAGGGAGGTCATGGTAATTTTATTGGTGTGCAGTACATGATGGACATGCCAAAACTTATTCCCTAACAAAGGATGGATTTTGCCACAAGTTGAAGCCCCTGAAGGAGGTGGATGAAAAGGTATGTAGTAGTGCAATAATTTTTTTAGTTGATGGTAGAAAGTTTTTGGATGGTATGAAGCACGAGCATATGTGCTATGCATTGATTCCTAGAGTTAATGAATACAAATGTGAATATATACCAGTAGAAGTATTAGATTTGCTTAGATAATTCCAAGATATTATATCAGATAATGTACCTAAAGGTTTACCACCAGTGAGGAAATTTAGTCACCATATGGATTTGATACCAGGATCCAGTTTACCAAATAGGGCAGTGACCTAACCACGAAGTGTCCACCTAGCTACTGCTTTGATCTATACCATCATAAAAGCATAAAAATTCACACAAGTACATAAATTGAACAGAAACAAAGTATGTAAGGTTTCTCATATTAATATTTGAATGAGTTTTGATTACAAAAATGCCCTATTAGGGTCACTTGAAATATGATACTGATATTACAATTGCAAATGTCCTCAATAGGGTAGGTGCACTTATGGTGCTCTATTGATTAGTCACAAAATGCCTTAGGGTGGAGCTAACCCTCTTCTCTGTGATGTGGAATGATTATGACATAAGCTCCTCTTGCACATGTCTCTGTACGAACAAGAAACAATAACACACGATTAAAATATTGATAACCTCTCATGATGAGGCCCTTTAAGGGAATATGCATGTAAGTGCCATTAAACTAGTAAAACAAGAAAGCATAAAGAAATACCTTAAACTATTCTAATTAAATCAGTAATTATGCTACAACATGAAGGGAACGAATAAGCAAATGATGCATGGATCAAATATCAAATTAGGAACAATAAAGGGCATAAAATATCCAATGTAATACTACTTAATACAATGCATGAAATGTCTAATTTCTATGATCAAAGTTTCTCTAAAATGCAATTAAAACTATGAAAAGACTAATATAACTAATCTATGTGATGAAAAGCAAAGCAAGTAAGGTGATCATTAACCTATTGCAAATTGCAGCTATGATGGGTGGTCTACACTGTGAACTGCGGCTGACAGCCTCGGTTTGGCCGTTGATATGTTGACCCTCAGAATTAGGGGTAGTGGGCTTGATCTCCTTGTCCAAATTGATGTTGAAGGGTCGCATTTGTTGTCCTATGACATATTTGGTGGTTAAATCACTGTGAAGGGCCTTCGTTTGCCCGAATTTGTGTTTCTTGATCCTCCTAGGCATATAGGGCATCCATTGCTAATTGGTCTTTATATGGATAGCAAAGAGGCTCTCAAATGCACAAAGTTAGTATGCAATTTGATAGGGCTTTGCTGCTCTCTTGATCCATTAACTCTCTCTCAATTCACTATACAAATCATCTATCTTTCTCCCCGTTTGGAAAGGTTTATTTATAGCATGCCCCATAGGGCTAGGGGTGGCTTCATGGAGAAGCCAAGACCAATAAGGTTGGTTAGGACAGTAGGGATGGAAGCCTCTAGAATATTTCATCCTTCAACTACCTCCTCTTGGATCTCTTGGTCGTTCCAACCGATTTGTCTTAGATAAAAGGCCTAACTGAAATCATGTTAAGACCACAGGTCACAGATGCGATCCAGACTATAGACCATAGGTGTCAACCATGATTTAGACTAGAGACTATAGGTATAGGTTGTGGTTTAGGCTTCTTAGGCCAAAATGCCTAAATTGAGTGGTTAGCACTGCTTCTCTATCTTGGAGTCTGTCCAAGATCATCCATATGGTTTTTTAGCATGTCCATATGAGTAGTCACCCTCAGGATGACACATTTTAGGTGTTTATAGATACCCATTTTGAGATGCATTGTGAGATCGAACAACGCTGAGCAAAAATAAACATCCTAAAATGATATTGAATGTTATATGTTGATCATTAGTCTGATCAATATTAGATGCCCTAGGTCCAGTAAAAAGACGTGCATCTTGGAATCATTGCTTCCAACTTGGGAAGGCTTACATTTTAAAATTTTACACTCACCATCAGACATTTAGGTAGATTTGGTGTTACAATAGGAGTTAGGCATATATAACCAAATTTTGAGAGCTATAAACAAATTTTCATATTTGATATTTACCCCAAGCAAAGGGGGAAGCTTATGATAGCTGTTAGTAATGATTCGCAAGGATGAACGCAATTTTGAAAAGATCAAGGGATCTATGATCTCTGGGATCTTCTATTGATTTTGATTATGACATGAAATTATGACTACCCCCTCAAGTGAAGATTCAATGAGGGTAATGACAATGTATGAAGCGACGAAGTTGCTTGACCATAATGAATGATCCTGAACCACTTTGGATTCAAGCCTTTTAATACCTTGGCTAGGCCTAGTTTAGCTTATGATTGCAACACTTAGTAATATTTGCACATCTCTATCCCATGGAGTAGTCAGGCTATGATAGCCATCTTAGGGAGTCGAAATAATACAAATGCAAGAAGACTTGTGTTGAATCATATTGTTGATGATTTGCTAAAATATGTCATAAAAGAAATGACAAGTTTACCCCAAATGTCCTTATGGTGATTTACTCGTCTTTTTAGATTGCATGGATCACAAGTCGCTGCAACTGCCAATTTTATATGATAAATCACCGAATACAATGTGCATTCGATTTTTCATTATTTTATTTTTTTATTTAATTTTGCATTTATTTGATTGATCCTGGTGCTTGTAACATCACCAAATTTGCAATTTAATATCTGATTTTGAATTTTTATCTGGTGGAAGTTAGTAATTTGTCATTTTAGACCTTCCCACTGTGGGTTTTGAGTGCTTTTATT
Organism: Wollemia nobilis; assembly: GCA_028583015.1. Taxonomy (NCBI): domain Eukaryota; kingdom Viridiplantae; phylum Streptophyta; class Pinopsida; order Araucariales; family Araucariaceae; genus Wollemia; species Wollemia nobilis. The sequence goes on along the minus strand of JAQPPZ010002937.1, from coordinate 8,315,457 downwards.
ATTACCTATGGACCGCAGGTATGGTCAGTGGTTTACATTTCCAAATTTTGGGGACTACGGGTCAGACCTATGGGTGGAAAACCCTAGTTTTAGAACTGCAAGTGTCAGCTACGGTCTATAGAGACTAGGAGGACCTATAAATTGAATTCTCATTTGAAATTTTTCATTATTTTCTTACAACCACTAGCAAATTGAGAGCTTTGAGAGAGAGAAAATATTCCTTGATACGAAACGCTGCCAAACTCTACCACATTTACACTCATCTACCCTGATGGTGGATCCTGATCAGCCATCGACTAGTCGAGGGTAGGGTGCGGGCAAGGTAACTTGAAACTAAGACCACACACTCAATACCAATAAAATGAACCACACTAAGAAATGCAAAAAATTAACCTCACTAAATTGCTAGTAATGAATCCCACTAGTCTAAGCTAGTTTTAGGATTTAATTTTTATGCTTTAGTGGTCTAGGAGGGTACCTAAAATGGGTGCCACTCCTAAACTGTAGCTGGTAGCTACGGTTCCCAGTTGGCAAATTGGGAACCACAGGTTTCAACTGTAGTTCCCAATTTCCAAATTGGGGATCGCAAGTTGCAGCTACGATTCCCAATTTGCAAATTGGGGACTGCAAGTTGCAGCTGTGGTTCCCTATTTGCAAATTAGGGACTACAAGTTGCAGTTGCATTTTGCGATTGCTAGTTTTTTTTTATGTTTTCTAATTAAGAAATTTTTAGTTTTCTTTAGCTCTTCTTAGCTAGATTTAACTTACATTATATATATATATATATATATATATTTAAAAGTTAACTTCTGGAGCGTGGGAGCCTGACCTGATGAAGACTCTCTATGAGGCGTTATCCGATGACGAACGATCATGGTTCTGAACCATTGGGTTTGGTTACATCATGGATCTACACACCATTAGGGTAGATCAAGCCTATCTAACTACATTGGCCCAACACTGGAATGCATGGACCAACATATTTCATCTTCCTCATGGTGAGATGACCATCACCCTAGAGGATGTCTACAGGATCTTTAGGATCCCTATCGATGGTGAAGTTATTGTTTACTTTGCCTACATGACAAAGGATGCTATTTTTGATGCCATATTCAGTGACCAGAGTGTCGACGCATAGGATGATGTAAACCATGGAGGGGTGCACATCGGTGACTGGTATCGGGATGATGTCTTCTCTATTTGAGAGGCCCTCTTTATGCATTTCATCATGTATATTGTCCTTCTATAATCCTCGAGCATGAGAATTCCATGGAACATGTTATCCCCTGCTTGGAGGGTGCTTTAGAGCTTGAAAAAGGAGCCACTATTATTAGCTTGGAGGAGCACCTTACTATGCTAGCTCTACAGGAAGCTATACCAGATTACATAGCAGAGCTGTAAGGGCATCACTTGTAGTCTGTTGCTATATATATGGGGTTGACAGCACATCCATATCTAGTGTCCTATGGAGATACCACTATGCATCACCACCATAGATGATGACCATCAGTGTTACACCACATGCTGGCCTTGTGCTGAGGAGGGTATCCATAGTAGATATCATGTTGGGAACCTGAATCACTATATTATTCAATTTGTATCACTTAGGCCAGGGGATGTTATCTGGAACCCCTACATGGATTGCACTATATAGCCAGAGGTGAATGAGTGGCTACAATGGGACCACCAAGATAGATGTTTTATCTGGCATAAGCTAGAGGTTTAAGAGTATCAATTCTTCTCTCATGTCTTGTGATAGTTTGGCATGGTTTAGTACATACCAAAGATGCCACTTAGGTACAAACACCTAGATATGGAGAGGTATATCCCATTGATAGTTCCTCTATCATTAGGAGATGCACCCAATGAATTCCAGGAGTCAGGTGTTGAGACAAATGGGACCATGCCCAAATATGATGGGTGGTGGTCTCTATTCATATGGAATGGGACAGGGCCTCTGGTTTGAGATCCAGCTAAGGCAAAGGTAAAGGTAGATCCTGATGGGTGCAGGATGCGCTAGTGTACTAAGGGTAGTTGGGGCGTAGAGGCCACCGCTAAGGATATTCTAGAGATTGAACCTAAGGAGGATGCTCCATACGAGGGTGAGGTCCCTATTAATAGTTTAGAGGGATGATTGTTGGCTTAGGTTGCTGACTTGCAGAGTCAGATTGGATGATTTCACACTCAGTATCTTGAGAGAGATAGTACCATCTCCACTCTAGAGGTAAAGGTGACTGATAGGGAGCAACACCTGACTGAGGTTTAGGACCAGGTACAAGAGCTCACTATTTGAGCTACCAATGTAGAGGCCTAGGTGTAGAGATTATAGATACCCTGGATATGGTACAAGTGTAGTGAACTATAGTAGAGGCATAACAGGATCTTGCACGATCATTGAGGGGGGCTATGTCATCTCCTCAAGCTACTATGGGGCCTCCTGTAGCACTAGAAGTAGGTATAATAGCTGCATAGGATCCGAATATGGAGGTAGATTAATTGCACAGTATGGTCATGAGGACCAATGAGATGCATGCAGCTTGACTTACTCACATTGATCAGCTATTCGGTTACATAGAGATGAATGGGCTACAGGTTCTTGAGGATCCTTTTGCATTAGAGTCTCAATGTACCAGGTCTAGGACCATAGGGCAGTTGACAATGAGCTTGAGTCAGAGGAATCACAGGGCTAAGAGGACACATAGGTCATATAGTACACACATAGCAAGGTCATAGGCCAGGACTAGAGATCTGGGGTGGACATCAAAGACCTCCAGTCAGAGGACTAGCCTATTGCAGTTGTGTGTTGGGTGCTTTAGGCTTTGGAGGTAGGCAGGATCCACCACAGTTTTGATATACTATTTTGTGTGTAAGGTAGAGGACGTACACAGTTGTAGCCTGTGGGCATTTTGTAATCCTTATGTACTATTTTGGATACATATATATATATATATATATATATATATATATATATATATATATATATATATATATATATATATATATATATATGACATGATCTCTTATGGATCATTATGTGTACATGTGTATTTATTATTTTGATTTTATGTTTATTTGATGCACATGGATGCAAGGCTTACGTAAATGCTATGTTTATATAATGTGATGTATGGATGACATGCACTAGATAACTATTTTACTTTATGATGATGATATGCAGTGATCTAGATTATTATATGTGTGATATATGATGTATGTGTATGGATGCGATGTTTATTTTGGAACACATATTTATTTTTGCTTTGTGGGCATGCATTTATTTTATGCAATTTATGGTATGCTATGCAATGTATGGTAATGCATTATGTACAAAATCATAATCTAATGAAAATGAACCTATATGCTTTAATCACTTAAAACATAAGGAATGAATGTAAATTGTGTATATCAATTTTTAAAATATGACACTACAGAATGTATAGCAATCATGCAAACTAGTTGATAATTATTATTACAAGAACTTAATCAATTAATCACCATATATGAAATGTAGTGAAATGGATTGGTATAATGTTAATGAATGATTATATCATTTTGTATATTTATTCTTTGCTGCACTATATAGTCAGTGTCTTTCTAAACATCATTTTTGATATTCATGTGATATCTATCCTATATGTTCGATTGTGCTTTGTAAAATGCATTCTAATGAATGAATGACTCATGTTTCAGAAGTCTAATGATATTTGGTATCTTGTTTCTATTGGAGCACATTTTGGGGCTTTCCTTGATACTTAAACATCCTAGTAGATTTATCCAAAAATCACATACTAACTGTACAAGGCTTATACTGGACAAGGCTTTTGTCATGACAGACCAAACTATTCATTATCCCTGTGTGTGCATGTGAGTATTTTTAGATAGATTGTAAGCATACCCCGTATGTCAGTCATGACTCTTTCAACCCATATGTGAGATAGGGTTCCTCATATGATCGTACCATCCTTATTTCAGATTTGATTAGACTTATACAACTAGACAATCCTAGGTACCTAGAGCTAGCTCATCTTGCAAATTTATCAAGGCTACCCATCCAAATGCAGGTGGGACTCTTTCAATCCACTGCTATGTTTGGGGATCACCCAATAGAACTACCCCTCTGATTGTAGGGGGGACTCTTCCAACCCATTACTGTGATCGAGGATCACTCTATTGCTTTAAAAAGGTGGAAAATATAGGGATTCAAGTTCTCACCCTTCTTACTTGCTCATATGTAGTGATAAAAATCACTGTTAGTCCACATGTTACCATTTTATTTGAGCAAGGGATTTTTATAGTGCTTTTGATTCACTATGTCTATTTATATTTTGAACTTGAAATTTGTACTGTTGCACTTTGTAACTTGGGATTTAAACTTTGTGACTTTAGGATTTATAGGGGAAATTATTGTCCTTTTTCCAAAGTACACCTTTCTAGACCGACTATTTGCAAGATAAGCAGGTTGTGAACCCCATCTCTCTAGATACCTAAGACTGCTTTCGTAGCTTTCATCCTCTATCGTCTTAGAAGGATTGTATATTGTTTTGCTTAGTGATGGGATTATGATATGTTGAAGCACTATCCCAACTAATGACCTTGTCTATAACTGCAAAGCAAAATTTCTACAATTTTTGAAGAACCCACTAGGTATGGCTGAGTGACAGGAAAACTTAATATACATATATATTTCTCTGTAATAGGTATCGCGTATGACTACAATGAATTATGATAAATGCAAGGGTGCATGATTGACATACAAACGTGTGATCGTTTATAAAATTTTGATAGATGCATTACACTCTACTATGGAATGCAACGGATGATAAATGCCTAAATGCAATATAATGATGTGAATGTCTATGTGAATGCAAATGAAAATGCAAAATGCAAATGCAAATGTTTTTGGATTTGAAGCTGTACCAATTTTTTTTTTTTTGGACTTTTATATATTTCTCTTGATTTTTATAGATTTTTGAGCTTTCATATTTGACAAAACTATGAGTACATGTCCTTGGAGCTTTTAAGGATGACCAAACATCGAGGAACTGCATTTGGAGATTTTAATTGACCAAGCTACTCAATAGAGAGCTTGGGGCATTTTTGGATGACCGAGTGGTTGAGACAAGACCCTCTAAGCTTTTGGGTTGACCAAAGGGCTTACAAATGCCTTTGATGCCTTTACTTTACCAAGCTCCTTAATCAAAGAGCTTGGGGTATTTTGGGATGACTGAGTAGTTGAGATAAAACCCTCAGGTCTTTTGGGTTGACCAAAGGGCTTATAGATGCCTTTGGTTCCTTTACTACACTCTCAATCATAGAATGCCTTAATATGGATGATATTGAGAGGCTCAATCTCTTCCATACCCTCTAGAAATGTTAGGCGATAGGTACCTGGACCAATATTTTTAGATACGATGTAAGGCCCTAGATAGTTAGCCACAAATTTGTCTCACATATTAGGTGGCAAATTCGAGTTCTATTGGTTCTCTTTCAACACAATATCCCCAAATTCAAAATATCTTTGGTGGAATTTGACATTGTAAGCTCATTTTAATTGCTCTTGATAAACACAAAGATGATTAAGGGCATTCATGCAACATTCATCGAGCAACGTCAATTGATCAAGGCGAGCTTACTGTGTGGTGTCGTCATCAATGAACTCTTTCAATGCGACGTGCAGAGTTGGAATTTTCAACTCTAAGGGAATAATGGCCTCAGTGCCCTATACTAGTGAAAATGGCGTTGCCCCAATGGGCATTCAGATGCTAGTCCTGTAAGCCCATAATGCTAGGGGTAGCTGTATATGCCAATCCTTGTGGTGTTCTTGCACTGTATTTTTAAAAATGGATACCACAGTATTGTTTGAGGCCTCAGCTTGATCGTTTGCTTATGGATAGTATGGAGTTACAAAAATGTGTTTAATGCGGTATTTAAATGTTAAAGCCTACACAATTTTATTCTTAAAATAAGTTCCATTATCCAAAATTATTTTGGATGGTATCCTAAAATGACATATGATATGCTCGAGAATAAATTCTACGATGCGATCTCTAGTGGTCGTTGTAAGGGGAATGGTTTCCACCCACTTTGTAAAATACTCAGTAGTCATGATAATGAATGTATGTCGACCTGATGATGGAGGAGAGATCTTGCCAATAAGATCTAGTCTCCATTGATCAAATGGCCAAGCCGCATGAATGGGATGTAAGGCCTATGATGGCAAGTATGTAAGATTAGCATGATGCTGACATTTAATGCATTTCTTAGCATACACATTGCAATCCTTCTCCATAGTTGGCCAATAGTAACCCATGCGAAGGATGTGTTTGATGATAACCATACCGCTGAAATGTCCACTACACATATCATCGTGAGCTTTTGAAATTGCCCAAGATGACTCCTAGGGATAAAGACATCAAAGGAGAACTCCTTCATGGCTGTGTCAGTACAAAATTTCTCCTATCAAGACATACTTAGTTACTTTCTATTTGAATGTGCATCTTGCAGCACACGACGATCCCTCTAGGGTCATACCAAGTTTTAGGAAGTCTTGGATTTACAACATCCAAATTTGATAAGCCTCAGCTTCGACTACTAAGATGACCTACTCCTCCTACATATTTAAATTTGCAAATGTAGACTGGGAAATAACCTTATGGTGAATAGTAGTACCACTCCCTGTAGGACTCTGAGAAGTCAATGACTCCTAGGGTGCTTGCTTAAGAAAGTCTTCCGCTCTATGGAATAAATCAATTATTGGTTCCACGATAATCATGTTGACTGACTCTTTGTTATCAAAGGTTGCACACTCTGCTACTGGGTGTGAGAGCATTCTAACAAGGATGGTAGTAAAATTGGTAGATATATTCTGAGGTATAGAGGACCCCAAATATTCCATGGTGTATGTGAACCTATTTGATGAATGAGGGATTGCCTCTATGTCATACCATTCAAATTTAGCTAGATAAGTGGCAACAAGATCTTTGTAGGCTTTCAGTATGAGATATCGACACTGAAATAGCCCCTTAACCTGGTTAACTATGAGTAGAGAATCACCAAAAAATGTTTAATATTTTAATACCATGGAGATGGCTACGTGGAGGCCCAAAAGTAGGGTTTCATACTCAGTATTATTGTTGGTGCATGTAAAGTATAACTTGAATGATAAGGGCATTGGAGCTCCTTGTGGCATAAAAAACACTATTCCTGCACCACCCCCTTGCTCACACTTCGAATCATCGAAGAACAATGTCATATCAACATTATTCCCTGGTTCTTCGGGTTTGGTAGCTTTAGATATTATGAAGACCACATCATCTGGAAGCTCAATGGTTAGAGGCCTACTATTGGATAGTGGTGCCTTAGCCATTTTATCAGCTATGACTTGTCCCTTGATGGAATTTTAGTTGATGAATTGTAAATTGAATTCTGTCAATAGCATGATCCACTTTGCAATATGTGTGTTATGATATGTCTTGCTCATCATATACTACAAAGGATTTTTTTTGATATATCATATGTCGTATGACTTAGCATGTAATGCCACAATTTCTTGGTAGTGAACACTACTGCTAAACATAGCTTCTCAACATATGCATATCCTGACTCATAACTCACAAAGGTGCGACTGATGTAATATACGGCTTGCTCTTTACCTTGCATGTTATTTTGGTCTAACATGGTCCCTAATACAAAGTTGGTTGTTGATATATATAGCAAAAAAGGCTCATCTAGCCTTGGTGGAGCTAGTACTGGCGACATTGCTAGGTATTGCTTAATATTAGCAAATGTTGCTTGGTAGTCCTCATCCCAATCAAATGGGACTCCCTTGTGTAGTAGTCGATTCATGGGTCGATATTTATATGATAATTGAGTGATGAATCACTTTATGGATGCTACTTTTCCTTAAAGGCTTCTTAGTTCTTTGATATTAGTGGGAGAACACATCTCTAGAATAGTCATGACCTTTGCTGGGTCTACTTCGATGCCTCATTTAGAAATGATGAATCCCAAGATTTTACCTGAAGTTATTCCAAATACACACTTCTTAGGATTCAACTTGACATTATGCTCTATCAGGTGATCGAAGACCGTCCATAAGACCTCTGCATGCTCTGCTCACAACAAAGACTTAGCTAGTAAGTCATTGATATAATATTCTAAGATTTTATGCATGTAGTCATGAAAGATATATGTCATAGCCTACTGATATGTGGCACCAACATTTTTAATACCAAATGGCATAACTTTGTAACAAAATGTCCCCCATGGCATTATAAACATGGTTTTATGCTGATATTTAGGTTTTATCCAAATCTGATTGTATCCAAAAAACCATCCATAAGAAATCATTAATCATCCATAAACTACATCATAAAACATATAGGCAACATCCATTTGCATACAATCATAAATTCATCATTCATCATCAAAATACATTGCGTCATATCATCAAATCATATAAGAATATACACATCCATATAAGCATCTTCAAATATCATATATCATCTAACATATTAATTAAATCATCATAATACAATCATCGCATCATATCATAAAATGAAATAACAACAAAAACATGAGCAATAAATGATACACATAATGAGTCATAATGAAAATCTATCATAAAAGTATGTGTGTCAAGTCCAATGGATGTACAAACATACCCATGGGCTATAATCATATAGGTCAATCGATCTCAAAAATGGATCAAGGACCAAGTAAAGCATCAATAAAATATCGGGTGTGAGCCCCCTGCTTCACCTCCTCTAGTGCCACCTCCTCCTATGGTGGTGTCACGAGTTGAATTATGTGAACCTATCGATCGCTGTATCTGATTTTGGGTCCTCTGGCTAGGATGAGGAAGACTACCCTAAGGTGGAGCACCCACTAAACTATGAACCACCGACACCAGCTAGATCATTAGGGATAATCCCTTGCCTTTTGAGATACATCTGAGGAATGGTGACATGATCCACAAGTCCTCAGATATTCTACTCATGCTCATCCAAAAAAGACTGAAGCTATCCCACATCAGATCCTAAACCTGCCACTAGAACCTATTGTGGTGTAGGAGGAAAAACAAACTGCATCATGACATATCCACCCCCAATAGTAGCCTGCAGATCATGTATCTGTGCTGAGATCTACTCAATGGTAGCATCTCACCACTATACCTAGATCTTAGTTGCCTGAAGCTCAGTGTCAACCTCATGTAGTTGTGCTCTCAGAGGAGAGTCTCTCTCCTTAGGCTCTAACTCCTCCTCCTCCTCAAGAAAATTAGGATCCTCCACTACCACCTATTCTATTGGTTGGTCCCATACCTCGATCCTAGCTTGGAATCTATATCCTATAAGATCTGTGCCATCACCCCCACCATAATCCTCGCACCCTAGGCTATCGATGCCATGCCACATTTGATTACCCCACCACTAAGTGTAGGCCTCTATAAATCCCCCAGCCACTCTAGGATCAATAGCTATGGCATCCTCCTCATATTAAAGCTCTCTAATATGTCATGGAGGTAGGTCCTTATTTTTTGTGAGGTACCTATACAAGAACGATATCAAGGTCACATCATGCTGCAACCTGTATTGAAGAAGAACCTTGAGTAGAAGAAATACTTGTGTATGGTAACCTTACGGCCAATGAGCCATTGCTCGTACCATGTCCTAGAAATAAAAATAGTTGGATCATCCCAAACAAGACACTCATAGTAAGGCTGCCACACAACATATCTGGTCAAAAGTCTAGTGAAAGTATCATTTTAGTGGGATATCTCCCCTGCAAAAGTGCAAATCTTATGCTCCTCATGCTCTTGAGCCCATCTAGTAGCATAGCATTGTGTCTGAGCATCAACCATTATGATATTGGCCTAGAGCCCCTTAGGTCAATCTACCATAATATGATCCCATCCCCAAACCTATAGGAGCAAGCTACAAGTAATTCTGACACATCCTCATCGATGTATGTGGTACAACTCATCATAGAACTAATACAATAGTGATCTGCCCCATGCATAGATGATAGGCTCATCACTATATAATAGATAATACACCATCACTAGAAGGTTCCATGAGAACCTAAAACCTGAGCAATCCTGGATAAGAAAATTGCTAATCACCATCAGTAATACAACAGGCCTCATGGTGAACACACCCTCCCCATGCCAGCGACTGATGGACACTATACCAGACTTATTGTCCTTGAGAGCTTCCCCAAAGTGATCTCTAAACACTCGAGTGAAGACAACCATATGATTATTAGTAGTTGAAGAGACAATGGGCACCCCATAAAATAGAATCTAAAATATCCTATATATATCGATCCTATATACATCCTTCGATGTAACGGTCATCTCACTGATCGAGAGGTTGAAGGTATTAGGTTGCGGGTCCTAACGATGGACCAGAGCCATAAGGTAAGCCTGATTTGCCATGATTTAAGGTAGCATGATGACATACTACAACCCATGGGCTTTGAACCATGTCTAGTTTGTATCATCAAAGCTAGGAAGCAATTCAATCAGGAGTTTCAGGTCCCAAGCCCGAGTAGTAAGGATCTAAGCAAAGCTGAAAAAAGAGAAAACACAACTACAATTCATCTAAGGCATAATTCACAATAAACATGAAAAGGGTGCAAAATAGTATGGACTATTCTAAGTCTAAGAAAAAAGGATAAGATTGCACCTAATAAAAAAAATAAAAAATGTCATAAAAATCCAACAAAAATGTAAGAAAACATGGCTAAGGGTCTAGCCATTGTCGACTACAGTAGTCAAAATTTGACTGCTAGAGGTAATAGCGACCAAGACCCAATGGTCAAATTTTTGACCATTGGGGTTCAAGCTTGGCCGCTCTGAGTGACAATGGCTCAGAACCGACCACTCTAAGTGACAACGACAAAGCAGTGACAGCAAATCCGTGAACCCTTGTCCAAAAAAAAAATTGCAAAATTACAAAAATAACTTAAACATATCAAAAAAGGGAGAGAAAATGAATAAAATAGAAATCAAATATTCCCACCCAAGCATAAAAAACTAGGCTAATTTCAAAATGCCCAAAATTGCAGTAGTAGGTGAATAACAAAAAAATTCAAAAACCCTAGGCTAAAGCCACTAAAATAAAACAAAATTGGAGCCTAACCCACCATATCAAAGGGTATGCTAAGCCTAATTACGAAGTTTGTTAGTTTCCAATAGATTTAGTGAGGTTAGTTTACCCATTACTTAGTGAGGTTCAAATTACTTAGACAAGAGAAAAGAGAGCTAGGGTTTAGAAAAGAGAAATACCTGAGAAGCTTCGGCTCCTCTAGCAGATGATGTCTCACCCTGCACAACCATGTCCTCAATGCCAGTAAATTTCAAAGTCACAATCATCGCGATCACACCAGAGCTCCCAAAGAAAATATTCAAACAGTGAAAGAGAAAAGTCAAACCCTAGAAATGCAAATTTTGTATTTCCTTAATTACACCTTGGTCACCACTGACGTCAATAACCTGACCTTCTTGGCCGCTCAAGGCAACAACAGCCATAAGTAGGAACTCAGAGGCTGCTAGACTTGATAGCGGCCAAATCCATGGGTCAAAATAAGGGATTTTATCCTTGAGGGATCCCACAAAAATAGCAAATAAACACACTATTATGGTTTTAAATCATCAGAATGTTCAAAATAACAAAAAAATCACATAAAAGCATAATATCAGGTAGGCCTCATATTAAGTCACCTACTCTATCCACTTGGCGATTGTAGCGAGTTGCATTCCATGTATTTTGGTGAGATGAGTAGATAACCATAAGGCCACTTGGGGAAAAAACCACTCATTTTGGAATTACAATGTGCCACCCTTCGATACCGAAGAAGACCAAGATGGTCAGACTGCTCCACAGGTGTAAAATGATCATTCTAATTCCCCTATGATAGAAAAAATATTAAGTCAAAGTGATACAATCTAAACATAAATAGAATCACTCATCCTAACTCCCTAAGAAGGCTACTAATAGTCGAACCGCTCCTCGAGATAAGGGTAGATGATTATCATAAAAATTTGGAATCACACTTGGATGTTGGATCACCCATAAAAAGTAACAAATACTATAAAGGAACCAGATTAGTCATATTGGTCAAGTGACCTGTCGCTTCATTCATTGTCATTTATTCACCAATCCATTGTGTGAGGAAGTAGTTCAAAACTTCAACATAATCATAATCAAAATCAGCAAAATATCACTCGATCATAGAAAAATTGTGTTCATACTATGAATCATTGCATACAACAATCACAAATTTCCCTTGTTTTCTAGGAACATAAGTAGACATGACATCTTCAATTGAAGCTCTCCTACCGATCGAAATTGTTGTAGCAGTTGAAGCTACCCAATTGAGTTTGAGGAATGAGTGCAATTTAAAATGTAAAATCCATTGAGCTAAGTCCTCCAAATGTTGAGGGAATGATTCAAGGGATGCATGCTATCTTGCATGATTGGGCCATCCAGTGTTGATCAAACCATTGATAACCATACACCCTACAAGCATATCAGTCTATGTTTTTGCTCAACACTATGTTTTCCACACAATACGTCACAAAAGGGGCATCTGTAGACACTTAAATCATGTCATGCTTAGGGGATATGCTCATATAGACACACTCATAAGATCATAAGACATAATATTGGACTTTCCAAGCATCAAAAGTGGTTCTCACCACTCATTTGGGGCATTTTCAAGCCATCCAAGTCTAGCCGCTCAATCCAAGAGTAGCCAGATCCTAGTCTCTCAAGCCTAGAGCATCTAGAAATTAGCCAATGCATATGATAGGGGCCATATCTTAGCCGTTGCATATGATAACGGCTAATCCATAAGAAGCAGTTTTTCGATAAATAGGCCTAATCACAAGCAAAAGTGGCAGTATGCATGCAATAAAGCTGAGCGGGAGTAACTTTGTATTCCTTTTCATGACCAGTTCACATAGGAGACCTAAGTTTGCATTTAAAATTTAGTTAACTAACCTCCAATAATAAACAAAGGATAAAAGCTTCTCATGCTAACGATCATTTCACATAGAAGACTCAAGTGGGCAGTTGTATTTCAGTTAACTAGCCTTCAAACATAGACAAAGGACAAAAGCTTCTCATGCTAACTTGTACTACCCATGAAAAATTCATTCCTAGGGCTTGGATATAGACCTAGGGTTTCACACTATAAAAGGTGAAATCCTAAGAGCACCAGGACATATTTTATCTAAGAGAGGACAAGAGAGATAAAAAATCATATCAGAGAGAAAGACATCTTTTCGAGGAGAGCTCTCAAGGCTTGGAGAGTTCTCTTTGCAATCACGTGTACAAAGAAGCTCTGACAAATTTAAGAGCATAAAACCTATTATTTTGACATCAGATACAGAATTTGACCCATAAATTTGGGGTAAAGAGAGCAAGGTTTACCTTAGCAGTCGCTATCGTGGACAGTGGACCACAGGCTTAGCTTAGGTTTTAGAGATAGCTTCTTTTATTATGTTTCTTCATGTTTTCATATAATTAGCATAGATTTACATGATTTCATGGCATAGTTTCATCATATTTATATTACATTATTTTATTACTAACAACCTCATCTGAGGAGACAATCTCAGACACCTAAGCGTGTGTTGGTGTTTCATTGCTTGCAGGGCCATAGGTTCATCGAATGAAGTTTTCAACATACAAGAGCAAAAGGAATCCCTCTAGGAAATAGACCTAGAAAAGGAGGCATCTGTAAGCACTCATACATTTTCGTGTGTGGAACCGAAAAGATTTATAAGTGCACCACCTCTTCGCGAAAGGGGCACTCTTTGCCTATTTGTAACTTATTGTATCAAAATAGGTATCCCTAAGAGGGACCGACATGTAACCGAGTTTCAATATCAATAAAGAGATCTATCTTTGTTATTTTGTGTTATATACTTTTTCTTCTTGTCTTCCATTTCAGATCAGATTTTTAATAACATTGCAAGTAGGGTTAAAAATATGGGTGCACGCATCCTAGGGTCATGACATGTACACTATTGGATGTGTGAGAGCTACTTCTAACTATCAACCTGACCTAAGTTGTACAAGATTATAATCTACATAATTATAATACATAGGTCACATCCCCATGTCTACCTAATATGTGGGATGATTTATCTTAATGTTTGAATTGGAGGTTGGTTGTGTCAATAGTTGTTGTGTCCTGGAAGTAGGTGGTGTGGGTAAACTAAATAGCAGTGGTTTTTGTGTTCTATTTTTTGGAGGAGGAGTCCACACATTATAATTTTACTATTGCATTCTAGCTTGCTGGTATGGCATCCATGCATAAGGTGTGTAAGGAGTAGATCCTTGGGTGGTATTCATCCAAAGTGGCTAACCCCACCCTCCCATGTTGGGTGGTTGAGCTTGACCTTGGTTCACAAAATTTTATCTCCCATATTGTGGTCCTACTATCGGTATTCTACCTCCCATAGGAAACTATTATCAATTTCTCCAATTACCCATGAAGTAAATTTCTACGACTTCTGGTTCCTCTTTCATGTTTGCTAAATTCAGGCATAATTTTATTTTATGATCCATTTGAAAAATAACACACTCTAATATTGTTTTCCAAACACTCATTCTTGGGGTGTTTTATTCTACATCTTGGGTAAAAAAATCTAGTGCTACTTTAGTTTCCTTCTTTTTCTGAAGCTAAAATGTGTCTAATTGAAGTGCAAGAGATGATAGAATATCACTCTTCATGTCTTCTAGAAAATTACCTATTTCTACCTTGGTTACAAAGGCTATGGTTTTTTTCATCGATTGTATGGGTTTACCATTTCTTATACAATAATTTTGATAGAACTATCGAATATCTGAAATTTGGTGTTGGTAAATGTCACCTCCCAATAACATTTTTAGGGCTTCTAAGGATTCATTTGTGATACCTCTTAAGAATATGCTTCTCAAGGATTTCTCACCCAGTTTTGCATGGGGTGAACGTTGAAGATTAAAGTTAAATATTCCCAAGTAACCTTCCAATGACTCTTCCTCCCTTTGTGTCATATATAGAAATTCTTCCCTAGCATATTGTACCCTACAAAAATATTGATATTGTTCTAGGACTATTTTCTTCATGTCTTCCTAGGTGGCAATTTGTTTGTTTTATAGATTGACAAACAAGCGTAATGCTGAATCATCTAACATAGAGGAAAACAATTTTAGTTTTTAGGTATTAGTTTTATAGTCCACTGATCTACAAGACACATCGAATTTGAAAAGAAATAGATCAAGGTTCTCAGTTGGTAGTTCTTTAAAATTAGGATTGTGCACAGGAGAGATATGTTTCATTTTGACATATCCTCTTATTTATTCAATAGGAAAATAAAAAATGATGGAAGCCTCCTCATTTTTTTCCATAGTGTTAGATGTTGTATGTTTAACATCGGCTAATTTAAAAGCTTCTAGCAAAGTGTTACAATCATTTCTTGTATATTCAAATAGTAAATCTAAATCAAATCTAGATGCAAACCCACTTTTTGATTTTATACACCTTGGATCATATTTAAAGAATGTTTATCCAAATATTTGATTAATATGCCAAGGTTTTTTAGGTGGAGATGATGGTGCCTCTTTAGAAGTCTTTTTAGTTATTTCTGAAGTTGTTTCTTATTTTATAATAAAGCATCCACCCAGTCCTCTTAGTCTTCAAGGACTTAGGTACTCTTCGGTAGGGGATCTATGGGTAAGATAGTTTGAATAGTTTTTTCTAGGATGACTGACCTACAGAACCTAAAATACTATAGTTGGCACTCCATGGAAATAACACCAAAATGGTGAGTAGAAAATGGCATTCCTAAAAAAAATTATTTTTCTTCCATTTAATTTATCAATTCAGGAGTTTGTAAACCTGCTGAGTACCTATGCATAGTATGCCTATAGTATTCAGGAGATGAGTCCTATATATCACTTGGTTTGTTGGGGTGTGTTGTTCGTGTAGTTTCAAAATTTAACAAATAACTCAAATTTAAATGTAAAAAAAAATAAATACTTGGAAAGGAATTGTAGGAAGTAAATTGCTGAAATTAAATTACTATTATAAAACATATTACTAAAAGGGAAATGATTGAAATCAAACATACAACTTGAAAGGATAATGTAGAAAAGAAACACACTGTTAAAATAAATAATGCAGGAAACAAAATCACATAGTAGAAAATAAATAAAGTAGGAAATAAATAGGGGAGGATTACTACCTGGATTGGGCCCAAGATCCAGCAGACATCCATCCAACTTGCTATGTAAATATCATCGAATACGTGCAAATGGAGAACACTCTAAATTTATTGATAATTATGAATTACAAAATAGTAATGCTTTGTCGATTAAAATTTTGAGATTTAGGATCCTTTGCTTTGGGAATGGCCTACATTTTACATAGAACATGATCATCCCCTATTACAGAAATAGCCTATTCTATTTTAATCAAGAAATGTAATTCACTATAGTCTATGCATGCATAATTGTAATTGAATTATAATAAAATAGTGTCCATATCTAATTTTAATCATTTTAAGATAATGATAGCACTCCCAGAGTTCATACAAGAATATATTTCTAAATTTGCAGAGTCTTCCAATCAAATAGTCAACGCATAGGATAAAATCACTTTATTTCAATCGAATATAGGTGCTTATCGACCTATCATTGGGATATAGATGTCTTTTGGCCTGTCACCATAATATAGGCACCAAATATTGATGCTTTCTATCTTGTTGAAGATTAGTTACTTTTACCATTGTTGGAAGATAGATGCTTGTTCTATCATTGAAAAACAAGTAGCTTTATTTTGCCAAAATATAGGTACCTTTCAACTTGTTATTGGGATACAAGCACCTTTCCTTTCATCAGAAGATAGGTGCTTTTCCTTTCACCAAATGATAGGCACCTTCTAGCCTATTTCCAAGATACAGGCATTGTACCTTAATGAGATTAGATGTCATTTTCTAGAACTACCATATCCTTTGTGACATATATTTTTCCTTAAACATATTGAATTTTTTTTATAGTGCTAGGTCCATGTGGGACCTCAAATAAAAAGTGTGTAAAATTATCAAAAATTTGTAATCTACACATATTTCCCACTAAAAACACCAATCAAGCATAATACGTCAATTTCCATAAAATATATGTAATAATTACATAAAACTACATTTCTAGTGTTAGTAATTCCACACAATATCCCATTAAAACATGAATATAAATGAGCATTTTTGGTGCTCATCAATTATAATGAAAAATATTCAATAGGGCATAAATGCATACAACAAATGTTATCTTTGTTATAAGTGGATGAATCAATAGTGAATAATATATCTGACAATGAAGTAGAACCATAGGAGAAATATCCTTAGGGTGAGTATAAAGCATAAGAAGAACCACAACCAGCGATATTTGTCCATGCACTTGCAAGAATTTTGACCCCTTATATGATGATGGTAGTAGAAATATTCAAAGGGCAATAAATTATAGTTCTTATTGATTTATAAAGTACATAAAATTTTATTAATTCATGAGTAGCTAATAAAGCAAACTGTTACATAGATGCTTGCAATGCTTTTGAAGTCATGATATAAAATAGAGGAACATCACCTTGTAAGGGTAAATGTCATAATGTTAAGTTGAAGATATGAGACTATGAACTCCAAACTAATATGTTTTATCTTCGACTTAGAGGATGTGATGGTGTTATAGAAGCACAATGGGTACATACCTTGGGAACAATAGCTTAGAAATTTGCAAAATTATGGATGCAATTCTCATAGAATGGGAAGTCCTACACTCTCCATGGTTCATCAACAATATCTCTATAGGTTATTGATTCAATCCACGACAAGAAGTTATTAAAATAATCCTCATGTGGGGTACTAGCCTAATTGTTTGCAATTCAACCATAGAATTCAAAAGTAGATGAACCCCAAGAGGATTTACAACTCATTTTGACTAAATATAATGTAGTTTTTGCATAACTATAGAAATACTTCCACATGATTCCTATTATCATGCAATAACATTGGTACTAGGTATATTGCCACCTAACCTTAGACCTTATAGATGCTCGTATGTGCTTAATTTTAAAATTTAGAAGTTGGTTCAAGATTTGCTAAAATGATGGGCCATGGCAACTATGTATAGACTTTTATAAACTCAATAATATCACCATTAAGGGCTATTTTTCTATCCCTAAAATTGATGAAGTATTGGATGAGTTACATGGTGCAAACATTTTCTCCAAGCTGGATATCTAATATAGCTATCATAAAAAATGCTCAAGGAGGATGATACTTCTAAAACAAAAATTTAAACTCATGAGGGCTATTATGAAATTTTGGTCATGCCATTTGGCCTAGCTAATACACCATAAACATTTTAGAACCTCATGAATAATGTATTTCACCAATTTTTTTGCAATCTTATTTTGGTTTTCTTTGATGACACACTCATCTAAAACCACATTTAGGCTAATTACTTACAATATTTGGATCAAAATTCACAATTATTATTCACTAGTTATTTGTTAAACAATCCAAATCTTCCTTTAGCATGTAGGAGGTTGAATACTTGGGGCATATTGTTTAGCAAGGATTTAAGGTTGATCCCAAGAAAACTAAAGCTATCTAGGATTGTCCTAAGCCATAAAATATCAAGTTGCTTCATTAGTTTTGGGGTCTCATAGGCTATTTCCATTGATTTGTACAAATTAATGGAAAAATAGTTGCTCCCTTAATGACCATGTTAAAAAATGTTTATATGGTCAACTCTAGTAGACCATGAATTTGCAAATATTAACAAGGTTATGATTTTCACCCGAGTTTTGGCTACACCTAATTTTTCTAAACCATTTATAATTGAATGCGATGCTTTTGGTCATGAAATTGGATATGTATTAATGCAAGAAGGGAAACCTTAGCTTTCACTAGTAAGGTGGTATTAGGTAAAAATATAGAAAATATTTTTATGAGAAATAAATGTTGGACATCCTCCATTCTATTAATCATTGGTGACCATATCTCATTGCGAGACATTTATCCATTAAAATAAACCATCAAAGTTTGAAATAGTTCCTAGAAAAAGGGTTTCTACTCCATTGTAGCAAAAAAGGATTTTAAAATTTTTGGGATATGACTATAACATCATGTATAATAATTAAAATAAGACTATTGTGGTAGGTTCCCTCTCTCATTAGTTTAAGTATCAAGTGATAGTGTATTCACTTTCATCCTCAATTCACCAATGAGTCTACCAACTTTAAGAAGAGATTGACAAGGACCAATATTTCTAGACCTTATAGGAACAACTACAAAGGGATCCCAATTTGTGTGTTGGATACTCATGGGATGGGCATATGTTACAATATTAGGGTCACATTGTGGTTTGCAAAAATCCATCACTCCATGAGGCTATTATGAGGGGGATGTACGCTTCACCTATTGTAAGCCATTCAATATTATTGAAGACAAAGGTCATTCTATTGGAAGATAATGAAAAATGATATTCATATTTTAATGGTCAAATGTGAAACTTGTCAATGGATAAAAGGTGAAATAGTTCATACTCTAAGTATGCTAAAATTATGATTAATTCTCTAAAAATCATGGACTAATATCTTCATGGATTTTATTGAAGGGCTTAAATCTAGAGGATAGTTTGTAAATATTTTTGTGGTGGACTATTTCTCAAGGTATGCTCATTTATATTTTCTTTCTATCCTACCCATAACTCCACCATTTTTTGAAATATTCATGGAATCCATTTTCAAACTCCATGGTATGCCAAAATTCATTGTGTTTAATGATGACCCCAACTTTACTAGTTAATTTTGGTAAGAACTATTTAATTTTTAAGAAAAGCAACTACGAATAAGCTCAACATATCATCTACAATTATATGAACAATGTGACATTGTTAACATGTGCTTTGAAACCTACCTTGGTTGTTTTACCTTGGTGTATCCAACATAGTGGACTAAGTGGATGCCTTTGGCTAAGTGGTGGTACAATAGTTCCTTCCATATAGTTTCCAAAATGACTTCTTTAGGGGTAATGCATGGGTATCCACCTTCATTTATCTCTTAATATGTTCCTAGACACTCCAAAGTTCAAGTAGTGGATGCAATTCTTTGTAAGTGTACCCAAATTTTATATCATTTAAAAATGAAATTGGTGTAAGCTCAAAAAAATATGTGATAGAAGATTGACCAAAATCATTATGAGTGTAACTTCAATATATGTGATATAGTTTTTCTTCAACTGCAACCCTACAAACAATTACAACTTTGAGCTCATAAAAAAATGATAGCATGATTTTATGGACCTTATTAGATAGTGTAGTAGATTGGATAAGTGGCCTATAATATTGCATTACCACCTTATCTCTATAATCCATACATACTTCCATATATCTTATCTTAAGAGGATGCTCAACAATCAATTCAAGTATAGTCAACACTCCCTAAGTTATATGAAGAAGGCCTGGTTATCTTGGAGCCTGGAAAATTTTTGGACTGAAGAACCTGCACTCTCCATAACCACACCATCATGAAAATATTTGTCTAGTGGAAGGGATTACAACTAGAAGATGCTACAAAGGATCCTATCCAATAGTTATAGTAGCAATTTCCTCATATATATCTTTGAGGACAAAATTTTTTGAAGGGGAAATGCATGTTAAAACCCCCTTCTAAACTTATTATGTAATTGCCCCTTTCCTAATATGGTTTCCTCATCTTGATAATACTATGTAATATTTTGTAATGTGTATGTGGAATTCAAGGCAAATAGATAAGTGGGGCCATTTTATGTAACCAAATTAAGAATGTAACTATGTGTTTCGTAGAAGATTCTAGATTGGGTGACCACTTGCAAGTGAAGCCAACCCTTGAGTGTTATATTTAGAGTGACAAAAATTATTTAAAAATAAAAGAGGGCATAGATGAAATTGTATATCATATTTTATATCAAAGCTCTACTTCTAAGGAAGACGTCCCCTCAAAGTGACCTATGATTCTATAACTTCTTATTATTTTTCTATAATATAATCTACTGCATTTCTATTTTATCTTACAATATTATTAATTTCAACCTCATTTTGTATTATTAC
This sequence comes from Wollemia nobilis, assembly GCA_028583015.1. Taxonomy (NCBI): domain Eukaryota; kingdom Viridiplantae; phylum Streptophyta; class Pinopsida; order Araucariales; family Araucariaceae; genus Wollemia; species Wollemia nobilis. Next base: position 8,294,317 of record JAQPPZ010002937.1, on the reverse strand, counting down.
TACAATATTATGTGGGTGTGTTATTATTTTACTATAAGGTTCATAACAAACCTCAAAAAACCATGCTTAATTAAAATAAGGGAAGGCCTATGTTCAAAAGAGCAAGCCACATATACTAATTTTTTTAAGAATTATAATGATGTATTTTCTTGGGAATATTATGACATACCTCAAATGCATGAGTATTTGGTTGTTCATAACATGATTACTTATGAGGATGCTACTCCCATCTAAAAAAATCAAAGGAGAATATCTCCTCTCATAAAATACCCATGCAAGATTGAGTTCCAAAAGTTGTTAGATACCAATTTTATCAAACCTATGGACTATTTGAAAGCACAAGGATACGGAAACAAAAAGGAATATGCCAAGCACGATGCGTGTAAAACCAAACTTAACGCTAAAAGCCTATATTGAAAGAACATAGATGAATTGACACAAGATAAAAGCAATATGAAATATAGCCTTCTTTATTGATATGCTTTCAAAGTCGTGTTACAATACGTCTCCTTCCTTTTTTAAGGGATAGGAGCATCAAATATGTTTCTCATCACATCCATGGATAACAATCCTTCTTCCGTGTGCCCACATGTAATATGGGTGGACCAAAACGTCACCACCGCTTGTGTATATTATTATTTACTCTTTCCTACTCCTCTGATGTTGGAAACCTGTGTTCAAAGAAACATAAAATATTAGTAGCACCTGTAGACAGAATAAAACATGTATTTCCCAAGGCCTACTCTTATTGTATGCATGAAAATATTAAAACGATAACCAAATGACATTGAATCAACCTAAAAATTTAATAGAAGCATAAATATGTTACCAGGAAGCCACTATAAAAGGAATAGTCTGGAAATTCCTCACATATTTGTATTCACTTCAGGGTGGGATGAATAGACCTATAATAACTTGTCAGAAAGTACCCTCTTCAATGTCCTATCCAAAAAGATCCAAATGACCTAAAAATTTGGGGTTAGCTAATTGGGGGTGTTTTGGGAAGACCCAGAAGGTCATATTTCTCCAATTTGGCCTTTATCACCTAGATTTTGCTGGTGCCATCTACAAGTTAGTAAATGCGGGAAATGATAAAAACTTGGTCAAAATTCCTCAGAATGAAGTGAAATTTAAACTACAGCCTATTAATAAGACCTAGAATAAGATGCAAAAGAAAAATTAGAGAAATATATCATATATTTCTAATCGTTCCTAGGGAGTGCGATTAGGGTTGTGACAGCTTGGGGGGCACCCGAGGGCAGAACGCCCACCGTTTGGGACTCTTTTTCAGCACCAATACACTTGGGATGGGTCCAAAACTTCTTATGGGGTGTTGTCGACAAATTTTGTGGAATATTGTGGCCAAATATCAGGTTTTGGGTCCAGATTTGTGCTTCCAATAATCACCTAATAACCTCCCTTTCAAATGAGAGATTAAGGATGTGAAAGACACAAATCGCAAGTAGGTATGTAAATTGGTAGAACTTCGTTGCTTAAATGCTCCTTCTTTGTATATATTTTGGATGAGAAAACTCACCAATTTATAGACCTAGGGTCTCTCTGTTTGAATTGTGCATGCGAGGGCGCCACTTGAGTTTTTTGTCCTATTTTGAAAGAAAATATAATTCCCTAATTTAGAATCTCTTTGCATGAGGTCTCTAAAATAAAGAAATGCATGACTAAAGTCTCTCTTCTTGATTTGGAGCCGTTCCTCACAATTGCATGGCCTACAGCTTCAGTTAACTGGCAGACTTGTCGAGGTTTGACTTTTTGCTAGTCAAACTTGCTATTCGCCTCACCTTGGGGTGAATGCTGATATTCGTCCCTAGGTGGGACGAATGCCAGTTTGTATTCGTCCCTGGGTGGGACAAGCAGAAATCAAGGTGCCAAAAACATGCCAAATTGACCTTTGACCTCCAAAACTACTTTTGGGAGTGGTTAGGACCACTTTTTAACCTCTAGGGGCTGCCCTAGGGGCTGTGTGTGTCAATGCAATCAGCGCTTGTTGTCACATAATCGAATTGGTGCTATTTTGGTGTCTACAAATGCCCCTTTTTGGGAAGCACTGTGCAATGCATAGAACCGAGCAAAAATAGATAGCTAAAGAACTAATTATTAGGGTTTCTTAGTAACCTAACCAACTCTTGATACCCCAAGTATGAAAAGGGCACGCATTCTTGAATTCTTGCTTCTGACGAGCTAAGGAACTTAATTCAAGTGTTAACCTTTTTTAGTGAGGTGTTACTTGAGCTTGGACATTGATCAATCATGAATAGGCAAAGGGTGCAACCTTTTGTCCGTGGGAACCTTGAGTTCATGATTCATGAATGCCAAGTGTTTGATTAGCTTGTGATTATTGCTTGTTTGCTGCCCCAAGAAGGGGCACAATTATATTTGTCAATGATCCTTTGAATGCATGTTATTTCCTTGATTGGATATGTTTTTGTTGATTGGTAACTAAGTGTGACTACCCCCTCAAGCACCAAATCAATAAGGGAATGACCGACATGAGAAAAGTGATGAGTCACTTGACCCAAGATGACTTAGGTAAGGGTGCCTTCATTTGTTTACCATTGAATGTGAAAGTAGTTTTTGAACATTCTGACCTTTTTTTGATGGGTGTGAACCCTTTTTGTGACACATTTTGGAGCTGAAATTGTCGAAAATCCGTCCTCCCATGGAACGGTCCGATGATGATAGACTTCTTAAGGAGTAGGATAGGAACAATTTGTAACCCCATCTATTTTGGATGCCAAGAATTTCAGGTGCAAAAGTGCCTTCGTTCGGCAAAGTTATTGCTATTTTTGGATGGGTTTTGACCCGTTTTGGTGATGTCATTTGGGGATGAAATTCTCGAAAGTCCATCTTCCTGTGGAGTGGTCTGTTTATGGTAGCCTTCTTAGGGAATACGATAGTGAGGATTTGTGACCCTAACTTATGTTTTGCATGCTCGAAATGTCAAGTGCCAAAGCACTCTTATCAAACACTTTTCGGGCTTGTTTTTGGTGTATTTTGTGCAGTTTTTGCTATTTTTGAAATTTTTGCATAGTTAGTTATGATGATGTATGCATGTGGTATTATGAATGCGATGTTTTTAATTATATGATGTATGCATATGGAATGAATGAAATTATTTGTTGATAACTTTTCGATGGCACCATAGACTGTGCAAGATCGACTGGCTTGTTGTATTTATGGGATGACTTTGTGGAATGACTTTGCATGTGAAAACTTTGTTTTTGTATTTTGCATATTTTTTGATGGTGATGTACGGAATGAAATGTACCAGTTATTTTAAAATGTAGTTAAGCTTTTCTGATACTCAGATATTTTAACTAACTATCCAAGACTGTACATTTATCTCGCAAGACTTTTGAACAAGGTATAAATCTAATTTGAATTTAACCAAGTTATTTCACATCCCTATGTGTGCAATTGAGTTCATTTATGTGGTATTTGTCAGGATACTGCCAGTTCCAGATAGGCTATCCAACCAAACCTATACTGAGGATCACCTAATTAGCTCCACTAACTTCGTTGTTGTATTTAGTAAGATTAATCCATGAGATAATCTAAGGTACCATAAGCTAGCTCATCCACATGCAAACATTGGTCTACGCACATGCAAAGCTAATGTGATAGACATATCATCATGCGGTTAGGATACCGCCATTGCCAGGTAGGCTGTCCACCAAACCCGTAATGAGGATCAACTAGATGGTTTTCAAATGCTAAGAATTCTAGAGATTCAAGTTTAGGTTGTGTGTTTGCTCAATGGTTTGGGATACTTGCTCGTCTACATTGTGATGAAAATCATTGTTTATTTTTTTCTTTTTGTTTTTATTTTTGAGCAAGGATTTTGAATAGTGGTGATAACCACTGTTAATTGATTTGGATTTTGAGCTTTGTAAGGTCGAGCTTGTAGGTTTATGGCTTGTGAATGACAGTGATCATTTTGGCCTTGGGGATGACTACCCATCCTGTTCAAGGTTGTGTAGTATGAATCCTTACGACTTGGAGAATCAAAGAGGATGATGGAGATTATGAAGTAAGGGCATTGATCTTTTCGACCTTGGGGATGACTACCCATCCTGTTCAGGGACATGCAGTATGAATCCTTACAACTTTGATACCAAAGGTGATTGGATATGGTCGTGATGATGGCTTGTTGGGATTTTTATTTTGAATGGCGTTGATCCTTTTAGGTCTTGGGGATGACTACCCATCCTTGGCAGGGATGTGTAGTACGAATCCTTACAAATTTGAGGACCAACAGTGATTGGGATTTGGTAGTGATGAAAACCACTGTTTGGTAGGGAGAATTGATGGGGAAGAGCTCGTCCTTTTGTCAATTCTTAGCATTATGGAACCATTCGCAGAAGGGGATGAACAGGCTAATATTTCACCTATGGTACCCTAGACTACTTTGTAGGTTTCTCTTGTGTTCACACAACTTAGGAATTATTTTATGTGTTTTAACTTGTGTAGGGATGTTACGTAACGAGGCATGATCCAAGTAAAACTTTCCCTTGTAAAATCTGTTTAACTTTGTATAGTTTTTGGCTAGAAATTTAAAGAAAGCTGAATGACAAAAACCCTATATACATTAGGAGACAATTGACTATGCTAAAAATGGTGATGGTGTTATGCTGGATGTATGCATTTATAAAATGGATTTGATGTGGAAAATGATGGAATTGCCAATTAATGACAGTCTATGGTGCTTTTGACTTGTATGACCTAGCAGATATGCAATGTATGGATGTGATGCCTAATGCAACCTATATTTTTGTATTTTGATTTTGACAAGTATGCATGGAATTGAAATGCAATTTTTTTTGTTATTTTTGATGATTTTATTGTTTTTGTTTGTTTTAGAATATTTGTATTTTGACTAAGCAGTTATGGTAACTCTTGTAGCTTTTGGTTTTGACCAAAGGGTTTATGGATACCTTTGGAGCATTTTTGGGGTTAACCAAGCAATTGTGGGAATCCTTGGAGATTTTGGTTTGACCAAAGAGTTTATGGATACCTTTGGGGCATTTTGGGTTGACCAAGTGATTGTGAAAATCCTTGGAGATTTTGGGTGGACTATGGCTCTCTAGATGTGGAATGGCCTCAAATGACTGATGTTCAAGGGTTCTAATTCCTTGATTCCTTCAAGAGAGGCGAGTCACCAACCTAAAATTCCCTTAAGTGGACCTTCATGTTGTATGCTTTATTAAGTCACTCTTGATAGATACACAAATTATCAAGAGCATTGACGCATCGTTCATCGAGCAACGTCAGTTGGTCCAATTGGGCCTGTCGTGCAGTGTCATCATCGATGAACTCTTACATTGAAATGCGTAGGGAAGGTATTTCCAAATCAAGAGGCATGACTGGTTCGGAGCCATACACTAGAAAAAATTGAGTTTCCCCAATGGGCATTCGAATGCTAGTGTAATAAGCCCATAGGGCTAGTACGATACGATGATATTTTTGAGGATGGCGACTAGCGTTTTGTTTGATGCTTCTACTTTCCCATTTGCCTACGGATAATAAGGTGTTGAAAAACTTTGCTAAGTTTTGTACTTTGTGGTTAAAGCACATACATATTTGTTCTTGAATGATGTCCCATTATCTGATAGGATCTTGGATGGAATACCAAAATGACATATGATGTTATGCAAAATAAACTCCACAATGCGGGTTCCAATCGTAGAGGTTAGCAGAATTGCTTCCACCCACTTTGTGAAGTACTCTATGGCCGTTATGATGAACGTGTGATGACCTGAAGACATAAGGGAGATATTTCCAATTAGATTGAAGCCCCACTGCAAAAAAGGCCAAGACGATTGGATCGATTGCAAGGCCTGAGAAGGTACGTGTGTCAAATTAGCATGGTGTTGACACTTCATACACTTATTTACATATGCGCAACAATCTCGCTCTAAATATGACCAATAATAGCCCATGCAAAGAATGCGCTTTACGATGGCCATACTGCTGAAGTGGCCACCACATGTACCATCGTGTGCTTGGGTGATCACCCAAGCAGACTCTTGCTGGTCCAAGCAATGGAGGAGGATTCCTTCATAGCTCCGACAATACAAAATGTCTCCTAACAAGACATGTTTTACCACTTTCTATTTAAATGATCTTTTCATAGCTTATGTCAATCCAAGTGGGAGGTTACCTAGCTTGAGGTAATCCCTTATGGGTGTGTACCAATCCTGTTGATTAGAAACCTCGATGGTATGAACAACCAATCCCTCTTGAAGTCCATCCCTAGCAACAGTTGAGTGGGAAAGAACTTATAAAAATAGTGTTGTGTTGCTATTAAGAGGGGTTGGGGAGAACAAGGACCCCCATTTTGTGCAAGTCAGACAATCGTGGATTCGAGAGAACCTATCCTGATATGGTTATATCTAGATCAGGTGGATTCCTGATGTTAGGTTAGAGCTTGCATGATCCATCATAGATTGCGATAGTGTTTTGAATTGAATGGTTGTCATCTCACCGAAAGGGTCTTGCAGGATTAGTGACCCCAAGGAGGCCATAGTATCCGCAAAATGATTCGATGATCGAGGGAGTGCCTCGATGTCATACCATTTAAGTTGTGCCAAAAATTTGTCCACAAGGGCTTTGTAGGCCTATAGAACTGGACATTTACATAGGAATATCCCCTTTACTTGATTGACAATTAACAGCGAGTCACCAAGGATGTTTAAATTTTTGATGTTCATGGTGATTGTTGTCTGAAGACCTATGAGCAAGGCTTCATATTTTGCATTATTTTTGGTGCACAAGAAGTTTAATTTAAATGATAGAGGCATTGGAGCCCCTTGTGGAGTGAAGAATATAATTACCATGCCACCTCCTTGCTCACATTTAGAACCATCAAAGAATAAGGTCATGTCAGCCTGTGACTCAGGTTCATCAAAATCTGGCGATTATGAAACATGAAAAACCCCATCATCAGGTAGTTCTACGATTAGAGGCTGATCATCTTCAAGAGGAGCCTCTGCCAGTTGATCGGCGATGACTTGAACTTTTATGGATTTATGTCCAATGAATTCTATGTCAAACTCCATCAACAACATGATCCATTTCACCGTGTGGCTACTATGATAAGTATGACTCATCATGTATCGCAATGGATTCTCCTTAGACAAAACATACGTTGTATTACTAAGCATGTAGTGGCATAGCTTTTTGGTAGCAAACACCACTGCCAAGTAGAGATTCTCAACGTATGCATAGTTAATTTCATAAATGAATAGGGTGCGGATAAGATAATAAGTAGCATGTTCTTTGTGTAGTTCTTTTTTTGGGACAGCATGGCACCCAGTGCCACCGTAGTAGCTAAGATGTATAAATAGAATGACACTCCTTGTCTAGGTGGTGCCAATACTGGCAGTGAAGCCAAGTATTGTTTAATGTTGTCAAATGCTAACTGGCACTCGTCATCCCAGTGAAATGTTACTCCCTTGGCAATAATTTATTCATGGGTCAGCACTTGTCAGATAGCTGCACTATGAAGCGCTTAATTGATGCGACCTTTCCTTGCAGACTTTTGAGCTACTTGATGGTAGTTGGAGGAAGCATTTCAAGGATTACCTTGAATTTGTGTGGGTCTACCTCAATTCCTCGTTTGGAGACTATGTAACCCAAGAGCTTTCCAGATGTGACACCAAAGACACACTTCTTGGGATTTAGTCTGACTTTATGTTCCATGAGGCGATTGAGAATCCTGCTTAAGTCATCAAGATGATCTGGGTGCAAAAGAGATTTGGCCAACAAATCATCCATGTAATCTTCCAAAGTTTTGTGCATGTAATCATGGAATATGTACGTCATGGCACGTTGGTAGGTGGCGCCAACATTTTTAAGGCCAAAAGGCATGACCTTATAACAAAATGCCCCCCAAGACGTTATGAACACCATTTTTAGTTGGTATTTAGGATTGATATGAATTTGATTGTATCTCGAGAAACCATCCATAAGGGAAAGCATTTCATGGCCTGCTATAGCATCTACCAATGCGTCGATGCTAGGCAAGGGAAAATCATCCTTAGGACTCGCTTTGTTTAGATCTTGAAAATCGATGCATATGCAAATCCTCCCGTCGAGATTTTTTATGGGAACCATGTTAGACAACCATAGCGGGTAATCCATGCAGATGACAAACTATGCATCCAATAACTTTTGTAGCTCATATTTGATCATTAAGGCCACTTTTGGGTGCATCTTACATAGTTTTTTCTTTATTGGATTGACTGTCAGATTAAGCGTTAGATTATGCATGACTAGCTGTGGGTCTAGCCCCGACATGTCTTTGTATGACCATGCAAAAATCTCATTCTTCTCTTTGAGAAGGGCAATGTAGTCATCTTGCTCTTAGAGGGATAGAATTACCCCCAACTTGATGATTTGCAAATTCACTGGATCTGAGCTGATGTCTACGTCAGTTGTCTCCGCGATTGACATGTGGGACCTGTACTCCAACTAGTGTGGAGTTGGGAGCAAGTGGATATCATTTTCTAAATTTAGATCATCATTCGGAACGTCAGGTTCCTCTTCAACATGGAAGACATCCTGAATCTATCCTGGGGTGAAATGGAACATCCCACCACAAGGCCAGTACTCTGATGGGGATGGCGGTGTGTCAACGTGATCCCAGTCTATAACATCTAGGTCTAGGTGCAATGACCATGTTGGGTCGATTGGATCATGGATGGGGGTGGTTAAATCAATGGAGATCATGTTAATGAAATGATTGTGGTCTCCATTACCGTGGGTGTGACTGCTCGGACATCCTAGATGATATTTGTGCTCCGGATCTGGCTTTGTGGGTACTGGCACAAATGGATCAGCCCTATGCATAGATATGAAGACAAGGTCCACCCTAGGCACTAATGGTTTTATAGGGTCTCTAGGTGGAAAATGCTCTCTGTATACCTCGAGTGGCAGGTGCAATAATTGCTATAACTACATCGGGTTGAGGTGCTACCTATGCCTTGGCCCTATGTGTAATTGTTCAAACATGTCATCTATGTCCAAGGGATATTGCTGTTGTCGCATATGATTGAGATAAGCCATTTCAGTTTCATATTCATAATCACTGTCAGAGATCCAAAGGCCTTCGTTGCATCCAATAGCTACTTGCAACATATAAGGCTCATATTGCTCGAGAAAATTAATGTGGTCCCATTGAGGTTGTTTTGCTCTCTGTAGGGGGACCCGATTCTCTTAAGGTGGCATATGCTTAATTGGAGCATCCAAAGGGAACATTCTCAGGAAGCTCTCCTAATAATCATCCATAGGATGTACTTGTGAATGATTGCTATTAGACTCGAAAGGATCCCAAGGTGCTACCTTGTATTCTGACTCATCTTCTGAAGACCCTTCTTGGTCTTGTCCATATCCCTCTTGTAGGGGAGTCCTCAAATTTTCTCCCTATTCAGCCGAAGGGAAAGGGTTGTTATGGTCAACAAGGTTGGTTGTTAGCAATGGGTGATAATCCCCCATTGTATATTTTTTTTTAGGATTGGCATATGGATCTAATGCCAACCCATCCTTGTTTCCTATCCCTAGGCCTTGCATGTTCTCTACCAAGATGTCTAGGGGCAAGGGGTGGTTGAACCCTACTCTTGACTTGTCATACGACATTTGATATATCGGTTGACAAAGAACACGCACTCCTTGCTCATACCTACCCAACCCATAGCCATGCCAATTACATTGGCCAAGATATCTCAATGCAAATTTTGGGTTGGAAAAATAGTTAACATCCTCTACAAAGGGTTCTTCATCTTTGTCTTCTTGTAGATAAGTCTCAACACCATTATCCAGGCCCCCATAAACAAAGTTTGTCTGATTAGGTGGGTAGCCTAGAGGAACAACAAAGCCAATGGGGAGTCGAGGTCGCCCCATATCTTGCATGGACTCAAGTGTGGGCATTGCTACAATGTTCCTCACTAGATACTCCCCCAGGCCCGTGTTGGCCATCTCAATGGTGATCATTGGTAGTTGAGGGGAAGCGAATGGGAGTACTTCCTGAGTCCACTCCATGTGGGGTGAACTAGGCGTCTCGACTTCCATTCGGCTAGGCGTCTCTTCGATAGAGATGGTTGAGACTAGGGGTGGTTCATATTCTAGGGGTTTCTTTCCCTTGTCCTTTAGTATGGCCACCGTAGGTGGCATCATTGTTGAAGGACCAGATGAAGAATATGGACCCTGATAGGGATTCGATGAACTCAACAAAGGAGATGCCTACAGAATTAGACCCTGGTTAGATGGATTCAACTAAAAATCCAAATGTGTTGATGGAAGGGTCGATTGTGGCATGAATTGCACTGTATTGCAATACTTGAAAGGTTCTAAGTCTGCCGAGACTACATGCACCTGTCCTTAAAATGTGTACTTCAGGCACTGATGAGCTATTGAAGGGACACACTTCATGTCCCTGATCCAGGGCCGGCCCAGTAAGATATTATAAGCCATATCACCTTCTAAGATGTGGCACAATGTATGAATAGTATTTTTTCCCACTTGGATGGGTAGGAAAATTGTGCCAACCGTCAAGCATATTGCATCATTGAATGCTCAAAGAGTATAGGTGGAGGCCATGATGTGAGATACCAAAAAATTTAGATGTTTCAATGCTACGATTGTAATGATGTTACTGGACGAGCCAGTGTCCACCAACACTCTCTTATACGAAATCCCATTGACCCACGTAATAACGTGCAGGGGTGGATCCACCACATCACCAGTCATTGATTTCAATTCATCTTATCTAAAGGTGATTACTGGTTCTATACATTGTTTTACATGTCCCATGAAGTTTTTGAAAGAGTTTGCTTTGTGGGGCTACAGATTGATTGATTTTAAAATCTCCATTAGAGCCTCCCGATGGGGCACTAATTGTTGAATGAGCTCGTATATGGAGAGCCTAGTCGACGTGGTCCTTAGAATTTGGGTAAGTCTAGTCCAAATTGTGGCAACTGGTCTAGGTGGGGGAAGTTGCGTAGGGTACTGTTGGGGTTGTGACGTCGATGGAACTTCTCCAGTGGCCGCCACAGGGGCAGCTCCTTGATACCTCTTGTTCCTAGTCACTATGCTTATCATCCCTACATACCCCTACATGGGGCAATTCTGTTACACCTCATTGACTTGAAAGGATTTTTCTTGTGCATCATGGGTAGGCAAGGGGTCTCTGAAGACTCCCATATGTTGGTTGTTTGGTTCTATAGGGTTGTCCACCACCAATGTCTTATTGTTGATTAGGTCTTGTACCAAACCTTTTAATTTCCAACATGCATTAAGGTCATGTCCCTTCCATCTGTGGAACCTACAGTACAAGTCCTCTCGGTACCCCTTAGGCTTCGATGCATTGGGGTCTATAGTTTGAATCTATGGTAGGTTGATCAAGTTCATCGCTGACAAGCGGTCAAAAAATGAGTCCCTGGACTCTGTGTAAGGTGTAAATTGTTGCCTAGGGCGACGCTGCTGATTTTGTTGCTACCTCTAGTTTTCCCTATCATAATTTTTAGGAGGCACCACCTGATAGTTATCATTTTGAGGCTGTGTTGCTTGTGTAGGCTTAGGGAAGTTGATAGAAACCTGATTGACCACAATGGGTTTCTGTTGCGGGGTCCCTATTTTAGTGTTCTTGGTCCATTCTTTCTTCTTAGGTTTGGCGATCTCGCCATCATGTATATTGATCTCCTTAATGATTATAGCTTGCACCAGAGCTTCCTCTAAAGTGGCATATTGCTACAACTATAATAGCATGGAGATCGATCTCAAACAGCTCTTTGAGAACATCTAAGTCAAGTCGGACATGGGAGGGAGGTAGGGCAGCTTTGAAAGCAGTGTCCTCCACTGGTTCCCATATGCCGCTAGGGTCTCTTCCTCATACTGCTTGAGGCTAGCTAGGTAACTTAATGACACATTTTTAATGGTGTTGAAGGCAAAACATTCAAGGAACGCATCCACTAGCTGATCCAAGTTACTGATGCTATGTTTTGGCAACTAAGTGAACCAATTCGAGGTAGGGCATACGAATGTGGTTATAAATGTTCTTAGTAACAAAGCATCGTTGTCCTAAATGCCAAAGCACTAGCTCAAGAATCTAGTCACATGCTCTTGGGCATCCTCCTCCCATCTAAAGAGTGCCAACTAGGGCAATTTAAAGTGTTCAGGGTATGGAGGTGCCGACACTGACAGATGCACAGGATGACTATGGAGTTGGCATAAAGTGGGATTTTGGTGCCTAGAAGTCTTGATCTCCATATATTCTAAGTGCTCTAGAAGCGCTTTATATGCATCAAAGGACTTGATTTCTTCCTCCTTGGTTTGCTCCCACTATGGGTTGTGGGGAACCTAAAGCCTATGGAGGGGTGGTTGGGTAGCAGCCCCTCTACCTTGGTAGGGAATTTCAGCCCACTCTTCTTTTTGTTCATACTTCTCATAGGCTTCTTGAGGAGTGCCTAGCCAAGACCTATAAGCATAGGTGGGTGCCCGTGAACGGTGCCCATCATTGTTTCTGGAAGTGGCCTCCCGCTTAGGTATAGGAGGTCTTGGAGGTAGTAATTGATGAGGTCGTGGAGACTTGTCTTGCACCAAAGGGTTATGCCTCTCATACACTTCTAATTTATGTGTGCGAGGAGTTGGGACCTTCTCAGGCACATTATTCAAGAGCAATTTGGCTGTCTAACGCTGAATGCGCTCTTTGTTAAGGTGACATAGATGTTATAACTATTTTTGATCTTTCCTGAGCTACGTAAAAAGTGCTTGGCGTGCGGCATGTTTGGCAAATTCCAAGTCACTTTGTTCTGCCATCTCATTTTTAGGAAGCCTTGATGCCTCTCCTACATGTCTATCTCAGTTGTGGTGATCCGATACCACTATGGGTTGCTTCCCTCTATCGAGGTTAGTGACATTTACCTGAGTCTCCTACATCAATGGGTGATCCTGATACATAGCAGGTGCAGAGGTGCATCATTCCCACGCTGTGTATTGCTCTTGAGGAACATAGTGGTCTTCCTCGCCCTCTCTTTCATATGCATAAAAGGTGCAGGAAAAATTGTCTTGCCCTGTCTGGAGAGCCTGATACTTTGGATATTGTCTAGTGTTTTTAAAAGTAATGCGAGGTAGAGGAGGGATGACAAAATCCTATGGCCCCTCCTTCTGGACCCTCTGTTGCTCTAGCATTTCATCACTAGGCCACCCATAACGAGCATCTAGGGGAGGTTTCCTATCTATGTTGAGTGCTACGTGTAGGTTCTCCTCTTGAAAGGACCTATGCTGAGTGGGGGTGCCTCTCCAAGAGGTGCCTCTATAGTCCTATTTTATGATGGCATGATGTGGACTATCTTGGGTGCCTTGCCACCAAGGCAGGATGGCTAAGTCCTCAGGACTATATCGGAGGAGACTTGTCCACCTTTGCACACTTTCTGCAGCACTTTCCCATGATTGGGATCAGCTACGAGTGTACACCATGGTGATGTGCTCCTAAAGATGAGTAGATTTTTATCTCTTTTAGGATTTTTTTTATGCTACACTTAAACAGAAAGGAAACACACAATCAACACAATGGTTATCTCGTTTAAATATTAAAAGTGTGCCCTAGAATTTGATTTGGTGTGTTTTGATGTTTGTTTGGAAGCTTGTGGAAGAACGTTTAAATGCAAAATGATGGCTCTTATGACTCCCAAAAAATGGTCGCCCCTTCGATATACCATTTCCAGACCGATATACCAACCTATCTATATACCCGCCCTTACATGAGGAAAACTATTGGTACGTGAGAGCAGACGGTACATGGAACATAGGCGGTATGGAAGGGGAATCACTCTATTTATAACACCTACCATAGAAGAATTATCCTCATGCACTGGGAATCACCCCAGCTACACTTGGTCAGCTTTCGTCAGGATTTACGTCTAGCAATAGTCGTGATCGGGGTAATGTATGTAATATCTCAAGCCAAGGTGGTGATAAATCCATCATTGGTCTTGCTCAAGGGTTGGGGTTTTATGACCAACTCCTTGTTGTTTGAAATTACCACGTGGTGTGTGGGGTTATTTTTAAGTTGCATAAATGAAGCAAACAAGCATTCAAACTTTCCTATGCAAGCAAATAACCAGAGAATAGACAACAAAATTTTGATAGAAGGTTTTTAAGACCCCTACCTATTTTTTGCTCAAATCGGATGTCTCTGAATTTCTGCTCTGAAATAGTCCAACGTTTGAAAAATTGGTACCTGTAATAAAAAACAAGCAAATATGATCAAAAATTTAACATTAAAAATCAAGGGACAGAGGTCCCACCGTTATCTCCACTGAAAGCATGAGGATACAGAAACAAAAAGGAATATGCCAAGCACGATGCGTGTAAAACCAAACTTAACGCTAAAAGCCTATATATTGAAATAACATAGATGAATTGGCACAAGATAAAAGCAATATGAAATATAGCCTTCTTTATTGATATGCTTTCAAAGTCATGTTACGATATATCTCCTTCCTTTTTTAAGGGATAGGAGCATCAAATATGTTTCTCATCACATCCATGGATAGCAATCCTTCTTCCGTTTGCCCACATGTAATATGGGTGGACCAAAATGTCACCATCACTTGTGTATATGATTCTTTACTCCTTCCATCTCCTTTAATGTCAGAAACCTGCATTCAAAGAAATAGAAAATATTAGTAGCACCTACAGATAGAATAAAACATGTATTTCCCAAGGCTTACTGTTAGTGTATGCATGAAAATATTAAAATGATAACCAAAAGACCTCAGATTGACCTAAAAATTTAACAAAAGCATAAATATGTTACCAGGAAGCCACTGCAAAAGGAACAGTCTAGAAATTCCTCACAGATTTGTATTCATTTCAAGGTGGGACGAATAGACCTGCAATAACTTGTCGGAAAGCACCCTCTTCAATGTCCTATACACAAATCTCCAAATGACCTACAAATTTGGGGTTAGCTAATTGGGGGTGTTTTGGGAAGACCCAAAAGGTCATATTTCTACAATTTGGCATTTATCACCCAAATTATTCTGGTGCCATCTACAAGTTAGTAAAAATGGGAAATGATAAAAACATGGTCAAAATTGCTCAGAATGAAGTGAAATTTAAACTACAGCCTATTAATCAGACCTATAATAATATGCAAAAGAAAAATTAGAGAAATATATCATATATTTCTAATCATTCTGGGGTGGGGCGATTAGGGCTGTGACAGCTTGGGGGGTGCCCGGGGGCAGAGCGCCCACCGTTTGGGACTCTTTTTTGGCACCAATACACTTGGGATGGGTCCAAAACTTCTTATGGGGTGTTTTTGACAAATTTTGTGGAATATTGTGGCCAAATATCAGGTTTTGGGTCCAAATTCGTGCTTCCAATAATCACCCAATAACCTCCCTTTCGAATGAGAGATTAAGGATGTGAAAGGCATAAATCACAAGTAGGTATGTAAATTGATAGCACTTCATTGCTCAAATTATCCTTCTCTACATATATTTTGGGTGAGAAAACTCACTAATTTATAGACCTAGGGTCTCTCTGTTTGAATTGCGCATGCGAGGGCACCACTTGAGTTCTTTGTCCTATTTTGAAAGAAAAGATAATTCCCTGATTTAGAATATCTTTGCATGAGGTCTCTAAAATAAATACATGCATGAATAAAGTCTATCTTATTTATTTGGAGCCGTTCCTCACAATTGCATGGCCTGCAGCTTTAGTTAACTGGTGGACTTGTCGAGGTTTGACTTTTTGCTAGTCAAACTTGCTATTCACCTCACCCTGGGGCGAATGCTGATATTCATCCCTTAGTGGGAATAATGCCAATTTGTATTAGTCCCTGAGTGGGACAAGCAGAAAGAAAGGTGCAAAATTGACCTCTGACCTCCAAAATTGCTTTTGGGAGTTGTTAGGACCATTTTTTAACCTCTGGGGGCTGCCCTAGGGGCTGTGTGTGTCAATGCGATCAGCGCTTGTTGTCACATAATCAGATTGGTGCTATTTTTGTGTCTACACTATTAAAGGTGGGTATCTAGCATTATTCCTATAAAAAGTAATGAAAATAATATTATGTGACTTGCTATGATTTTATAAATGTAAATTTCACTTGTCCCAAGGATAACATTCCTTAGCCCTCTATTGATGCTATGGTAGATCCTATTGTTGGGTATGAGATGTTGTTCCTTAGAGATGAATAATTAATATATAATAAAATCTACATTATCCTTTATTATTAAACAAAAAATTACCTTTATTACTCCTTGTAAAACATTCTATTATGTTGTCATGCATTTTGGATTGAAAACTTTTATGCTGCTTATCAATAGTAAATGATAAAACAAATTCATGACTTAATATAACATATAGTGGAATCATATGTAGATGATCTCTTAGATAAGTCTAAGAAGTATGTTGACCATAGGAGTGGCCTTGATACCATTTTTTTAATGATTACATTAGTATAAGGTTAGGCTTAATTCTAATAAGTGTTTATTTGGTGTTGCTTGTGGTTAGCTACTAGGATTTACGATGTCCCATAGGGTTATATATGTTTATTAAGATAATATCAAACCCATTGACACCACAAATCCCTACAAAACTATTAAAGTTATCAAATAATTTTGGGTGAAGCTAGGAGTTATCAGTAAATTCATTCCTAAATTAGATTTTAAAGCTTATCCATTGAATCACTTGCTTAGGAAATATGTGAATTCAAGCGAGATAAAATATGGGTATACATTTACTATTCCATTAAATATTTTATAAAATATGGGTATACATTTACTATGCCATTAAATATCACTTATGTAGAAATATGGGTATACATTAACTAGCATATCCACAAAATATTTTATAAAATGGCTCGTCTATGCCATTGATAATTGAAAAAAATCTCACCATTTCCAAATTTATCTTTAATATAATTGTGTATCACTTTGGTTATCCATAAATTATCATGTTAGATAATGATACCACTTTAAAAATCAAAGAAATGCAAGATTTGAATTCTAAATACTAATTCAACACCACTTTTCCATGCCTTACTACCCACAAGGGAATGGTCAAGTTGAATCTAGAAATAAATTTTTTGTCAATATTTTAAAAATGATAGCTAAAGAATCAAAGAAATATTGATACTTAAAGTTATTTCGTACATTATAGATGTACCATGCCAATATTTGGACATCTATAGGTAAAACTATTTTTTCTTTGGTCTATGGTATTAATGTTATTTTACCACTTAAAATTGACTAGCCTTCTTTGCATGTTTTTTTGAAAAACTTGTCGAGTCATGATGAGTACCATTAGGACTCTAAGTAAGATCATATTTTTTGTACATTTTACTCTTAATGAGGTGCATCTATATGATATTGAGCATAATAGATCCTATAAGAGTCATTTTACCAAGCAATATAATAAGAAATTTTGTCATCATAATTTCAAAGTAAAGGACATTATCCTCAAGCTCAATAATGTACATAAGAAGTGCAAGGAAAAATTTATACAAAAATAGCTTGGTCCATATTCTATAAAAGAGTCATTTGATTTTGTGGAAATGAAATTACAAACAATGGATGAGTTTGAGTTGGAGGAACTCACCAACTTCTTGCATTTCAAAGCTTTTATATGTAGTCCCTCTTAACCTATTTGTACAACATTTATGTTTCTTGGTTTTCTTATTAACTTTGGAGCCATGTTTTTCACTATTATTGCTTTGATAGTATATTTTTATGTGTTAGCCATATAAATTATTTGCTTGGCACATGTACATATAATTTATTTTATCTCTTCTTGTCATGTTCATGACCATCCCTTGGAGTAGTAATCTTGGTCATCTAGTTTTCAACGTGTTTTGCTTGTCATGGATTTGTTATTTTTTATTCTAAGTGGATACTGTTTGCTTGACAATGATTACCCCTTAAAGAGGTAATCCTAATTAATTTGACTAATTAATTTTATTTTACCTTATTTTGGTTTGTTTTCACATTGCTACTTCATTGCTTGGTGTTTTCCAATCATTATTACTAGCCTTTATTATTATTGACTTTTTTTACACATTATTTGCCTTTCTTCATCATGGTGTATCTCTTGCTAGTAAGGGGCACCATGATTTCTTCAAAATCTTCCTTTTGTTTATACCCTAATTAAAGTGCCATAAATCAAACTACCATAGTTCATATCATACCATTCCATATATGGTATATGGTCATAACACTAAATCAATATTCTTTCAAATTATCATGCAATAAAAGCAACATAAAAACTATCCAATCAAAAATCATATTAGTGTTCCATTAGGATGCCAATTGTACCTTGTTGAACAATGCACTATAATGTATACTACAGTAGCAAACCCCATTGTAGCAGGGGCATGGTTAATTTGTTTTAATTTGGATCTCCTTCCTCTATAGTAATATATAACATGTATCTAACACATATTTTATCTCTTCTATCATTTTTATGTCTCACTATAATGGCAAGTATGCCTTATTAAAAAATATGCTTGATTGGATACTATAGTGGTAAATCCTATTGTAGTAGGACCATGTTGACTTTCCATTCCATAGGATTTCATCTCCTAGGGTGAGAAAAAATGCATATATATCATACCAATTTATTTCTATTATACTTCTTCTCCCTTATTCTACTAAATATGCCTTGTCGAGCAATGTTTCTACCATAAACAACAAGATGTGAGCCAAATTTATGGATATATACTTACATATCGTTCATGGTATAGGTTGGCATCATTTAGGCCCTTACACAATAGTGGATGGATATTATTTATTTTCATAGTATCCATCTATGTATCTTGTAATTAATGTTAGGATTGAAGTGAAATACTTGTGTCTATACATGACATGGGTTGGTTTCATCCAGTCCAACCTATTGTAGTGATAAATGTGTTTTTTGGTACTTGGAACTTATTAGACATTGCATATGACCTCTCTATTTCAATGAATTGTATGAGTGAAACACCACCCCATGAATGACCTACCCTGGAGGAAGAAAATATTTGTTTATTGGGTATGTATCTAAATGCTACTCAAGCCATACATGTAGTCTGATCATCATGCATGACTTTGAATGTTACTAAAATTGTACATGCAATTCAAAAAATGATGTATCATTGTGTGCTACACAAATGCTGATTATGTTTCATAAAATACAATTGACATGTTGTGTGCTACTCAAAACTTAAGTATATGTCAAGAAAATATGGGTATGTCATCAAATGTGACACAAATCATAAGTATATAGCACATATTTTTTGCACAATATTTTATCGATTTTTGTAAGTGTATTATAAAGACTATGCTTCTAGGGGTTTTGACATGCTCTGGACTCATCTACACACTTTTTTTTTTGGGCTCATTTTGTATCCAAATAGTTTTTTTAATGTGTTGGGTATTTGATAGCTAAATTCATTTCTAGATGCACAAGAAAAGTAAAAAACAATTTATTCTAGCCAAAATTATTAGCAGTATGTATAGGTAAGTATCAAGTATATTTTATTTTAGTCTCATATTTTTTATTGTAACCACATTTTTTTATAAACAATAGAATAAAAATTTCAATATATATATCTTTTTCATAGCATTGATTCTTTGTTTTTGTTTCTTTAGATATCACACATGCTCTTTTTTTTTATTGTTTTCCCTAAGAATTCATGAGTGGCTATTCCTTGTGATGTTGCCTACGGTACTTAGGGAGGGGTAATATGTATTTATAAAGAATAGTAATAGTTTACTTTGTAGATTATGGAGATTTTCATCCTCCTATTTAGGGTATAGGGGTGGAATAAATTTTATTCCTTAGGTAGAACTACAATGATTCATATTAGATTAAAGTTTTGGATTTCTTTCTTCTCCCAATTGATACCTTTTTCTTAACTTTCATGATGTTTTTGGCATCTAATATTTCCAAAAACTAAAAATTAAGGATAGAGTCATGATTAAGGGATGTTGTGACACATACCTTGAAGTACAAACTAAAAATTGATAATTTTAAGATTACCACTTTAAATAGAGAACTTGGTCATTTGATTATTTTTAGGATTCAGATAATGTGTCATTTGGACCAAGATTTATGATTTTATGACCCTAAAAAGGGAGAAAAATTGTTGTTGTATTCAAAGGAAGAGTTATATCCTATAAATATACCTTTAATGCCTTCATTTTATCACCATGCTTTTAAAACCAATACCATATTTTTACTTCTTGATAATATCACTTTTATTCTACTTTCCTCTATTATCATATCACCAACCTTTTTTTTCTCTCTCTCTCTCTCTCTAATTCATAAATTTATAGTTCTTTGTCTTCCATATAGGAGGACAATATGGTCTACTAATAATCATAGCCAAAGACTACTAATTACAAATGAAGGACCAAATTCCAAGATAGTTAAATTCCTCTAAAAACACCCCAAGTGTGATCTCTCCATACATTATTATGGTGACATTACACATAGGATATGATAAAAATGAGTTGTTTATGTTTTTCAAGTTTTGAATGATGTGGTCCTTGATGCCCTACGTGTCAAGTAATTATTTTTCACTACATTAGGATTAGCCCTAACTTGTTGGATTTTTGTGGATGATTTTAGTGCAATTTTTCTTGAATGCTTCAAATTTATTTATGCTTGAGTTAGAATATATTTTGGTATTTACCATTTTACTATCTTATTTTTAGTATCTTGGTTTTTCTATTAGTAATTTGAGTAATTGTATGACATATCCTTTTTTCCACAAATAGTAAATTCAACTAGTAAAAGACTTAGACTTATAATATCAATCTTTCTACATTATGTTAAAATAATATACCATTTTTTTGTTTAGATTATCATTGACATAAGAAGAGGTTGAGTCCTTTAAGGAATCGAATAGTGTGACATTATGAGATACATTATATTATATATAGAACTTACTACTATAATGACTTAAATGCTTTAATAAAGTTTATTTTTATGAAAATTTCTTCCTAATATATGTACCTATATGTACTTATCTACCTTAACTATCATGATGAAATAAAATGAAATATTTTCAAGTGTGGTAGGAAAACTTGAATGTAAGATACTATGATATTGATGAATTTGTCCTAATATATTATCTTGAAATATGCCTGGAACATACATTTGTATAGTGTTATTTTGAGATTCTAGATTTACATGACTTATTATTAGTTTAAGTATTATAATGAGTGTACATTATTACTACCTATGATATCAATTTTATTCATGAATGGATGACATATATGCATGTAATAGTCATTGCTAAAATAATGTATGAAATAATATTATTTGATGAAAATGTATGTGAGTTGAGTTATGTATAGTATGAAATTTTATCTCTTTTTAAATATGATGCTTATACCCTTTTGAATCAATTTTTTTTGGATCATATTATTAATAGTATTTTTTTTCTGCTTGAGAAAAAAGAGGTCCTTGGCCATCCTACCATTGAAAATTGACAACTCTCTATTTTAGATCTTGAGAGTTTACAAAAAAATTTAACTATCATCTCAATTGAGTTGTTATACCTAGATACCTACATTGTTTTTCATAAAATGTCATAATTCTTGATTTTTATGTTATGGATCTTCCTCAATTTTTTTATTATTAATGTATGTTATCAATATGCTAGGATTTAACTATAAATGTTTGCATGATTAAATATTTATAAAAAGGTTTATTTATAATAGTTTGTATAACTTAATTTCATTGTATAATAGATTATTGTTGCATAATATTAAAATAAGCATATTTTGTACTTATGTTGATGAATTACACTTGCACAATAATGTATGGAAATTATGGATTATTATTTTTATAGCTACATGAAAACAAGGAGATACACGAAAAATTAGTTGATGGGGATTTAATTAAAATATCTTCAAGTAGGAGTGTGATACCAACTTTTTTGGATGAAACCTGTGTGCATGACAAGTTATTATGTTTTATTATCCATTGATATTATGATTACCAATGTCATATCCCATTTTATAGTTCTTGAATATATGGATGATACCTTTTTTGAGGTTGAGTACCCAAGTTAAATATCTTGTATGTTCCCTAGGTATAAACACAATGGTTCAAAATAATATATGAACAAATTTTAAACCAATTTTGTTATAACTATATTTGTTTCATGTTTATCACTTCCATATCTATAAAAAAATGTTGCTGAAATGTGAAAGTATGCATGAGGTTGGATGTCACCTCACAAGGATAGGGATTTAGTTACCTAAAGATGATCCTATTTGTAAAAAGTATGAGTTTTTGGAACCTTATACTGATTTGAAAACCATACCATATTACTACCATTAGACCTAACAAATATATGTGATGAATTGTGTAGTAACATCATTTAAAAATAATATTCAAGTGAGGATATTGTTGGAATGAGTAGATTGATATAAAGTCAACAAAGAGTATTCTAAATTATTTTATAGGATCATGTGAGGCATGTGACGAGGTAATATCTCATGAATAATTTACCTAAGATGAAATATGTTGCACTTCACCTCGGTAAGAGGCATAGTCACTAGTCTAGATAGAGTTAATGGTTATACATTTATATTTCTAATATGTTTTATTATAGATGTTGGAATGATAGCCTAATATAATAGCTCAATGGAAATTATATCCAAGTATTAAAAGAATGATTGATATCAAGATGGTATTCAATTTAATCATTATGATTGATTTATGTTTTAACTTATTTCTTAAAAAAATATGATATGTATGTGCGATGGATAGAATTAGCTTTGTGGTATGTTTATGATTGGTGAATTTATGTATAATTATAAATGGACACATAATATAATTGTAATTGTATCGCTCCAAAATTTTCACACCCTTACCTTCAGGCTATAGGATCTATGCCCGAAAGGGGGATGTGAAAAGGATGGTGCGGTACCTCGGACTGAGAGGCCTTGCGAAGGTCCCGCCTCTCGAGGGAGGTGTATATTGGTGATTTTTTGACAGATGGTGGGTTCACCAGGAAACATTCAATGGCAGTTTCCACACCTAGGTTGGGAATGTGTTTTATGTGTTCATTTTAGCCTAAGCATTCAAGTCCTAGGTTTGGCTAAAATGCGTCTAAGCTATTCTATATGAAGATGCAGATTAAATGAATACATAAAATAGAATTAAGATAGAAAATAGAGAAATTAAGGAATGTTAAAATAAAATACCTGATCCGGATGTCTGATGAAGATTCTGATTCTTGAAGCATTCAGGATTGCCTCTGATTTGACAGGATCGTTTGAAATCAGACAGGATCATCTGTGATTTGACGAATTCATCAGACGAATTCGTCAGAGACCTGCAAACAGAGAAATAGGTGCAAAACATAGAAAATACAACAATGCTAGCATAGGGAAACAGTGTAAATTGACACTAACAATATCAAACTAAAACTTAAAAATAGAAACATGAATGAATTATGCTAATTAAATAATAAT
This sequence comes from Wollemia nobilis, assembly GCA_028583015.1. Lineage (NCBI taxonomy): Eukaryota > Viridiplantae > Streptophyta > Pinopsida > Araucariales > Araucariaceae > Wollemia > Wollemia nobilis. The sequence goes on along the minus strand of JAQPPZ010002937.1, from coordinate 8,270,825 downwards.
TATGACTTAATTATGCATTTGATCTAGATGGGTGAACTCCAAAATGTAGAATAGCATAAAATATTGAATATACTAGCTAATTACAACATAAAACAAAAAAAAAAAGATGAAAAAATGCAAACTTAAGGCACTGATTGCCTCAATTTTGACTGCAGTCGAAATCATCTTGCATTGGTATGAAATCATCTCTAATTCGACATGATCGCCTTCGATCTGAACAGGATCGTTGATGACGATGTAAGCTTGCACCGGCTAAAAAACACTAAGGTACCTGCAACAAAAATTGGTATAGAACTACTGCAAATATGAATTTGGGATGTTTTAATGTGTATGAAGTCAGGTTATAGGGAATTATCAGCTAGGGGGGTGCTAAGGGGAGGTCTTAGGATTAAATAGGCTTAGGAGAGTGGTTAGGAGGTTGGAGATCATCCCTATTTGGGAGATCTCCAACGGGGGAGGGTCTCTAACAACGCAAACATGATTTTGCCTGGATTAGAGGCCCGTTGGAACATAAGCTAATTGTGCAAAATTAGTTTTGGGACAAGATCATCTAGACGTCCTAGCCCAGACAAAATCGTCAGATCTGGGGCGATATCTTCTGATCGGTGACGATATCGTCAAACGGTCAAAACAAACTCTAAAAATGGCACGAGAAATGGGGAAACGGATTACACAATGGTTAACGGGTGGTTTGGGAGGTTAAAATTTGAATTTGAATTATTTACTAAAGTAAATGTAATTATTAAAATTTCACTATGCCAATTTTAGGGTGCTACATTTTGCCCCCTCTTTAGCAAATTTTCCAAAGAAAATGCGTTAAATATGAGTTCTTGATTTATGAGAAAGCAAAAATTATTCCTATTTTTAGGCGACGATTCTTGGTCGAATCGTACGACAACTTACTATGGTGCCCCCTCCGTTTTTTTACCCAAATCGAATGTTTGAGGTAAAAACGCGAAAAAGCAAAATTTGAAAAAAAGTTTTTAATTGTGTTTTAAATAAAATTAAGAAAAATAGGGTAAAACCCTAATTCATTTGTACTGTTCATTGTTCTGGTTTTGAGATCTCTACAAGCAAAAATGGTGGAGAGACAATGCATAGATCAACAGAGGTCTGGCGCGGGCTATGGGTAAGAGTCTAGACTTGGCTTAGAATGCTTGAAGTTGAATTTACATGCTTTTTAGGTGAATTTTGGTTAATTTTTGAGCATCGTGACCATTTTTGGGCCGTCAACATCGTCCCGATTTCAACGAAATCGTCTCAAGTTCGTTGATTTTGTCTAAGGGCAAAATCAATGAAAGGGGGACAATTTCATCAAATTAGGGACAATTTCGGCTTGTGAAATCAGAGATGATTATGCTCAAATTTGGGATGATATCATCCAATAGTGGACGATATCATCAGTTGTATAAAATTGAACTTATTTTAACTTGCATTTTTAATTAATGAGTGTTATTAATGATTGTTATTGTTTTGTTGTTTATGTTGTAGAGAGGATTGCTAAAGAGCAGGGAATGGAAATATGGAGGTTTGAGAGATGACTTGGCCGCTCTAACACAAGTAGAGCGGGATCAGCTGACACAAGCTGTCTTACTGCATGTGGCAGAAATGCCACAAGTGTCTACAGACATGGGGCTACTGATAGCCCTGAAAAAAAGGTAGTATCCAGGTTCTTCCTATTTCCAGCTATCGACAAGGGAGATGAGTCCCACTTTGGAGGATGTATGGAGGATTTTGAGGATCCTCATATAAGGACGGTTGATCACTCCTGTGGCCAATCAGGGTCATGTTATGGGACAGTTGTGTGGTGACCCAAGCTTCACCCTGGAGAAGGGCGAAGTTAACATCGAGGCACTACGTCAGATGCCTGGGGCATCTAGACTCACACAAGTTTTGGCCGGAGTGGTTGGTGGAATTTTGCTATGCCACTAGAGTGGGTGCAGGGTACCATGGATGCTAGCAAATGTGATCTACGACATGCGAGACCATGGTTACAGGTTCTCTTGGGGTAGCTTTGTGCTATGCCAACTGTACAGGATCCTACATGGGGTCATGTACAAGGGCGGTCGATGTCTAGTTATGACATTGCTCCTACAGGTTTGGTGCTAGGAGCACATTACAATACAAAGGCCAATAGGGCTTCCTTTGATAGGGATTGATAGGGAGAGGCCCTAAGTTTTCTATTGGTGGCTCTGGAGAGGGTCACAATGGTGAATTGACCTACTAATGTCCCGAAGACTACTGGATGACCTTGTCCCAGACCAGATCACCTGGAGGCCATGAGGAGAGCACCCAGGGTGGGCCGAGGATGGACAGGGGTTGGATCACATCAGGCGAGTTTGCTGGTTACGAATGGAGAGGGGAGAGGTGGAGCTCCATTGCTATGACCGAGTTTTGTGACAGTTCGGTCTATAGTAGGGGATCCCATCTCTTAGGGATTACGAGTTTTCCTGGACTATTCGGGATAACACCATAGTGAGCGGGGCTCCAGACATGCAACGCTTCTAGAGTCAGGAATCAGATGATGCCCCCATTCAGTTAGTGGATGGGGATGATGCAAGGGTAGCTGATGGCTATGATGCCTAGTACATAGGCATCTACCCTACTCAAATGACAAGGGCTCAGGGTCCAATACACATAGTTGTGCATCGGATAGGGAGGCGACACCAGGCGGCTATGGAGGCAGCCTAGGGTCACAGTGGGAGAGAGCAGAGGAGGCCATAGGTGCAGGAGAGGCTGTGACAGTAGGAGAGGAGGGTGGAGAGACCCCCTTCTCCATAGAGAGAGATGCCACCATCGCTCGATAAGGGCAAGGGTGTCGACATAGGGGAGAGTAGCGAGACAGTGACTCTCTGAGCAAAGACGATTCATCTCCAAGCATAGGTGCAGACCCTATAGGAGGAGGCTACACGACACCAATCTGAGGTTACATAGCTCAGAGACGAGATTGCATGCCTTAGGGCACGGGACAAAGGGGCAAGCACTGGAGAGCTGGCATGGGCTATTAAAAAAATCACTTTCTATAAGACATTATACTATTATATGGTGCCAAAGGAGAATATACTACCACTTCCAGCTAACATCGCAAAGCCAATCAAGATCGGGTCATCTAGGACTTCGTCCCGATCGACGACTAGGACTCGTAGTACCACTCATACTGTGATGAGGCCACCTCGTCCACCTTAGGGCGGGGGAGGAGATGAGGCTGAGAGCTCAAGGGGTTCTTGAGGCTAGACTACTACACTACATTGTACAGATGGATATGATAGCATTTATTATTTTTGATAGAGGATTGAGTATGTCGAGGTACAGATTGTGGCATACCGATCCAGTTTTGACATGATGTATATATATTTGTGATATATATAGATGAGATATGTTTTTGATCATATGACTTGTGTCTTATGTACTTTTATGATGCTTTTAATGTTTGGATTGATTGATTTGATGATTCATGTAATTACGTCATTGGAAATATTATAATTTTGATGTCATGCTATAAGATTTTAAATGAAATAATCTTATGTAACAAAATTGGTTGTTTGTGATGTGATGTGATAAAAAAATAAAAAGAGACTTCTAACAATAATTTCAAAAGACATTGTCGCTATTATAGACCATTTCATGGAGTCGCCGCTCACTCGGTCATCAAGCTAATCCCAGTATAGAAATATTGTTAAAATTAAAAGAGTGCTTAAGAGACTGTCTTAAGACTTTGGTGCAATGGTGCAAATGATGATGATGATGGTTTGTTTTTCATATTTCCATAAAAATAATATGCATGAAATAATGTTAAAATAATTTTTGCTAGGCATAAATTCCTAAGTGTGATAAATTTTTTGAATAATTCCTTAGGAATTATACCATCATTGCAAAATTGAAGGTTGACATAATGACATAAATAATGAAAATGTGTTTGTTTGTTTGTAGAGCATAATTGTATAATAGAATGATTTAAGTCATATGGTTTTTCATGATTTTTAAATAAATGGGGAATAAAATTTTTTACAATGGTTTGTGCTAGGCATAGAATACGTAGGTATAGACTTATACCATCATCGCAAAAATCAAAGAAGAAAATAGATTGTTTTATTGCATGGTTGATTTTTTTTAATAAACAGAAAATATGAAGATGAGGACTTGTGCTAGGCATAAAATTCCAATTTTGGTTTTAGAACTATAGCATCATCTCGAAAGTCGATAATATATATATGTATGTTTTGATTGGATGGTTTGAAAGAAATTTTGATTTTTCTATTATGCATATAGTTGTCAAAACAACTGTACTTAGAAGAAGAAAATGAATTATTTCAAACAATTTGCAAAAAATATTTCAAAGTATCTTAAAGACAAAAATTAGATTTATAAGGAATCCCGTGTGCATATGTGAATTCATTTCCAATCTTGATTTATCATAATGATACACAAAATATCTCAAATACAAATGTGTGTGCAATTGCTATGTTCATTTACCAGTTTTGAGCAAGATAATTTGATACAAGTGATTTGAATAAACCAACTAAGTCTTCATTAACCATGATGTAGATGCATATAACCATACTAGACTACTATGTAAGTCATATTATCAAGAGCTAGCTAATCCATAAGCAAACATAGTTCTGTACAAAAGAAGGTCGCTAATGTGACAGACATATCGCCACGCTAGGAGTTACCCAAGGCCAAGCAGGTTGGGCACAAACCACTTTTTATGGGGCATACCTCATAGTTTTCGAATAATTGAGAATTCTAGGGATTCAAGCTCATCAACCCTTCTTTTCTTTTCAAAGGGTAGGGAAAGGGATTTTATTGCTTTTGATTTTTGCTTTCTTTTGCTTTTCTTTTCTTTTTCTTTTGCTTGATAATTGAGATAATGCTTGAAATATTGTTGTAATAACATTTTTTTTTTTCTTTTTTTCTTGAACTTTGCTTTTTCTTTTTATACTAGGGATACTTGCTCAGATTAGCTGTAGAGCAAGGGATTTTTATTCTGGGTAGGGGTGAGCTTGTCCTTTTGCCAATTCTCAAAGATTCTAGACCATGTGCATGATAGGATAGCAGGGGAAACTTTTCGCTTAAGAAACCACTTCTACTATGTAGCAAAGCATGGAAATTACAAATATAATCATTTTATTGTGAAAAATATGTGCTTGGTTTAAGTAAATAACAAGATCAATTATCTATGCTCAAACTTTATTTAATTAAATTTTGTGGAATTTGATATAAGAGAGATTAGTAATCATGCCAGATAAAATCAAAATATTTATTTTTGTGAATGTGAAAGTGAGGGATTCCAAATAAATGCTAATTTATCCAAAATAACTTGAAACATATAACTGCAACATTTGTAAGCAGATATATATAAATAAATACTATTTTTGATAAGCTTTGAGAATGTTGACTCTCTCTTTCTTCTTTATATTGTTTTGGTTTCGAAAGAGTCAAGAATATTGTTGTTTTGATTTTTTTTTTATTTTTTTTCATTTTTGAACACAAAATTAACAAGTGCCATAAATAAATACAACAAATAGTTTTGAAGATTTTGATGATTATGAATGTTTTTGGTTTTTTTGAATTTATAAATTGAAAAAAATACAAAATAGTGAGTTTGAAATATTGTAAACAAATATATACAAGGATGAAATGACCAAATTTATACATAGTAACGTTTAAGATGCAAAATATTCATGGGTTCTTTAAGTTATTTACCATATAAGGTAGATAATTTGTATGCTCCTGATTTAAATTTAGCAGTGATAATGTATGGTCCAAGCCAGTTGGGCTCAAATTTACCTTTAAGGTCCTTAGTTGCATTAGTATTTTTTTTATTTTATTTTAAAACAAGGTCGTCGATCTCGAAGGATTGATGATGAACTATTTTAGCATATGATCTTTTAAGCTTGTTTTGGTAGGCACGGAGATGCTCCAAAGCATTGATGCATTTTTCATCTAGGAGTTCCAGCTGACTGAGTCTGCCACCTTGATATTCATCTCCTACTTCGGTATCTTGAAGTAGCAGAGCCAAAGAAGGAACTTCTAATTCAAAGGGAAAAACGGCTTCAGCGCCATAAACCAAAACAAAAGATGAATTTCCCGTGGGGGTTTGAACACTAGTTCGGTAAGCCCACAAGGCTGGATATAACTAAATGTGCCAGTCACGACCAGTTTTATTGAACAATATTTTGAGAATTTTGATTAAGGTTTTTTTAGATGCTTCTACTTGACCATTACCCTGAGGATAATAGGGAGTGGACCAGCGATGTTGAATCTTATATTTTTGGCATAATTTTTTAACATCTTTATTTTTGAAACAAGTTCCATTGTCAGAGATGAGATTTGCAGGAATTCTAAACCTGCAAATGATTTGATTAAAAATAAATTTAGAGACTTGTGTGCCAGTGCAGGAAGCTAAATGCATAGCTTCAACCCACTTTGTGAAATACTCAGTAGCGGTTATGATGAATTTGTGTCCATCAGATGACACATGATTGATTTTGCCAATAATATCTAAACCCCATTTTGAAAAGGGCCAAGGAGATGAAATATCCTACAACTCTTGTGTAGGCGCATGGACAAGGTTAGCATGTTTCTGGCACTTGTCGCAATGGCGTACATAATCATGTGCGTCATTCTCCATGGTAGGCCAAAAGTATCCTATCCTAAGGAGCTTTTTAGCAATGACACTACCATTGAAGTGTCCTCCACAAGATCCATCGTGGGCTTCACTCAAGGCTGATTTGGATTCTTCTAAATTCAAATATCTTAATAGGATACCTTCAAAATATCTCCTATATAAAGTATTGCCAATTATTACAAATCGACTTGCTCGTCTACGTAATAACCGACACTGGTTTCTATTAGAATTGGTAGGGAAAGTCCCATTTTGGAGAATATCAAATATATCTGTATACCAAGGTTCAGGAGTAGTTTCATTGATTAGAAACACATCTAAAGGCTCTAAGCATGACTTATTTGAAGCGGGTTCCTGGAGTTGACGAATAATGATAGTGGCATATTTGTCATCTAACTCCAAGGGTAGGAGAGATGCAGCTGTGGCCATAGCATCAGCTGCACGGTTGCAAGTTCGAGGAATAGCTTCCAAGGTAACTTGATCAAATAGAGACATTAGTTGTAAAACATAGGCTTTATATAGGTGCATTTTATCATCTTTGGTCTGATAAACTTCATTAATTTGGTTTATAACTAGTTGAGAATCACCAAAAACTAATAGATGTTTAATTTTTAGTGCCAAGGCAGCTCGTAATCCAAGGATTAGAGCTTCATATTCAACAGTATTGTTGGTGCAAGAAAATGTTAATTTGAAGGACAGAGGAATAAGATGTTTTTGTGGGGATATTAAAATAATACCCACACCAGCCCCACTCATGCATCGGGCTCCATCAAAGTATAAGGACCATTGTTCAATATGGTCTGCCTCTAATTGAAGGCATTCATTAGGAAACTCAATGATGAGGGGATGGGTAGACTGTAAGGGTGCAGAAGCTAATTGATTTGCTATGATTTGACCCTTAACAGACTTCTATCCTATGAACGTGAGATCAAATTCGCTTAGAGCAAGAACCCACTTGGCTGTGCGACCCGATAAATAAGGTCGACTCATGAGATACCTCAAGGGATCATATTTGGAAATGACATAAGTTTTCTGACTAAGCATATAATTTCATAATTTTTGTGTAGCAAAAATGACTGCTAGACATAATTTTTCTAATGCTGTGTAGTGGGTTTCATAACTGATGAAGTTTCAGCTAATATAATAATTAGCACATTCTCTCTTTTCATCATCAAGCTGAGCTAACATAGCTCCTAAGGCAAAATTTGAAACTAAAATATATAGGAGAAATGGGCGATCGGGTTTAGACAGTGAAAGCACAGGTGGATTAAAGAGGTATTGTTTGAGAAGTTTAAAAGATTCTCTACAGTCGTCATCCTAATTAAAAGGGACATCCTTCTTAAGAAGTTTAAGAAAGGGACTAGTTTTGTCCGCCAGCTTATCGATGAAGCGACGGATGGCTTGAAGCTTACCTTGTAAACTTCGTAACTCAGATATATTAGTAGGTGCGGGCATATCAGTGATAGTCACAATCTTGAGAGGGTCAATTTCTATACCACATAAAGAAACTAAAACCCCTAATAGTTTATTGGACTTAACTCCGAATATGCATTTTGCTGGATTTAATCGAATAAGATATTCTCGTAATCGATTAAAAACTTTTCTCAAATCAACTAAATTATTATCTTCATTAATAGAGTGGGCTATAATATCATCTACATAATCATGTAGGATATCATGCATCATATCATGAAAATTATAGGTCATAGCTCGTTGATAGGTTGCTCTTGCGTTCTTTAAGCCAAATGGCATCACTTTCCAACAAAAGGTACCCCAGGGGGTAATAAAGGCTATTTTAGCATGATCTTTAGGAGCTATCTTGATCTGATTATAATCGGAGAATCCATCCATTAAGGACATCATCCCACTCCTGGCAGTAAAGTCAATGATTTGATCCATATTTGGAAGAGGAAAATAATCTTTAGGGCATGCAGTGTTAATATCTCTAAAATCTGTGCAAACCCTAACTTTGGTGGCTTCTTTTTTGGTAACTGAAACTACATTTGAGATTCGTTCAGCATAATCAATAGCTTGTGTAAAAACAAAATTCAAGAGTTTTTCTAACTCCCCTTTGACTAGCAGAGCCACTTTGGGATGCATTTTTCTAAGTTTTTGTTTAACAGGTTTAGCATCCGGATGGACCACTAGATGATGCATGACTACAGAAGGGTCGAGACCTGGCATATATTCATATGTCCAAGCGAAGAAATCTTCATACTCTTTAAGGAATGCAATGTATTGCTCTTGTTTTTCTTGATGCAATTCTGATCCAATATTGATTATGTGAGGATTATCCTGAGTTCCAATGTTAATTTTAATGACGTTTTCTACCTCCATGTGTAGATATCTTTCAAAATTAGATGGGGTGGGTGAAACACCCAATTCTTGTAATTCTTGTAAGGTTAATTTGGATAATTCATCTTGAGGATTAGCGGTCTCAAGTTGGGCTATAGTTGGTATAGAACCATCAAAATAAAATCCATTGTGTAACATCTCTTCAATAGAGACATCGTGGAAGATATCTCCTTCCAAATCTTCATCGGGGTCAGCAATCATTTCAGGGTAAGCTATGGATAGCATGTTACATATAAACGACTAATTTTTTAGAGGCAAATCAACATGCCTATCCAAATAATCTTGATAACATATGAGTTGATCATTATCTTCAAAAGGAAAGGGTTGACCCTTACTAGGAAATAGGCCCATACCATAGTGGGTAGGCCACGGTTCTACCTTGAAAGGTTCTTTCATGCCATTTTGGAATGTTCCCAAGCCTTTCCCTTTATATCCCATTTTAAGCATCATGGATTTAGTTTTAATATATTCATTGGTAAAATAACACCGAGCATATCCCTCATGATGAGTTTTAATGTTCCGAGGGATTCTTCCCCAGTCATATCCTTTATAAATGAAGGCACAACTCCCGACTTGGTAAGTACTTCCCATAGGTTGTGGGAGGCCCAAAGTATGAGGAGATGGCGATAAGTTATTTAAAAGAATTGAATCTTGCATGAAAGCATTTGTTTTTTTTGATATTAAGGTTGTGGATAAATCTGGTAAAAGTTCATCAGAAAGAGCATAAGATGTAGAAGGATTATTCCCTATATCTTTAGATGTGGAAGATATGATAGTTGTTGATAATGTGGAAGTGTTAATAGATGGGTCTATAGGTTTTGAAATTATAGGGATAGAACATGAAGGATTTGTTGTAGATTGAAGATCTTTTTGAGGTTCTAGAGTGATTTGTTTAGAATATTGTTGATCTATATATGAGGATGAAATTAATGGAGGGGAAATAGGTGAAGTTATGGGTGTGTGTTTCATAGTTTTATATGAAAAATAAGAATTAGGATGTGTGGATGACAGAGCAGGGAAAAATTGCACTCCAACGGGTTTTGCCAAAGCACACATATCAAAGGGTCTAGGGTCACCATGGATAGTGACCAACTAATTTTTAAATTCAAATTTAACACATTGGTGTAAAGTTGATGGGACAACCCACATTGCATTGATCCAAGGGTGACCCAAAAGTATATTGTACGATTTCGGGCAATGTACAATAAACATGATTGTTTCTAGGGTTCTAAGACCAACTTGCAAGGGGATAGTAATAACTCCACACGTTTCTTATGTTTTGTCATTAAAATCTTTGATAATCATATCAGTTTTCTTCATTTCATCACTTCTAAAGCCAAATCGTTGGTAGAAGTCAAAAGTGCAAATGTTTAGAGATGAGCCATTATCAATCGGGACTCGTTTGATGACTACATCTCCAATTAGAGCAGTAATATATAAGGGATTATCCTTATGTAAACTATGTTGTGGGATATATTTATCCCGAAAGTCAATACAATCAACTTCTCGAGTGATGATAGTATTGGCCATAGCTTTAGGTTGAATGTTTTGAGGTACCATCATTTGGCTTAATGTAAGCATCAACTCATCCCTATGGGTGGGAGAGGATCTTAACAAATCCAAAAGGGAAATTCTGGCTATAGTATTGGATAATTGCTCAGTAATATTGTAAGGGGGTTTAGGTTGAAAATGGGAAGCATGATTCCATTTATTGGGATTTTTCAAAACAAATGGAGCTGATCCATCATTCTGATTTGGTTCTTGTTGAGAATTTTGAGCCTGTTGTCGGGTAACGACTCTAATGGTACCTACAATGTTATATTGAGGACGTTGAACTGGCCTCGGTCTAGCATTTATGGCTTGTTCATTAGGGAGGAATTGATTAGAAGAGGGTCGAGTAGTAACTCTTCTAGGAAATGGTTCTTTTGGAACCATAGCATCTGTGATGGGTTGAATAGAATCTGATTCATTTTTAGAACTATTTGATTGGTTTGAAGTAATGTCTAGTTCACTTTCAGTATCTGATTCTACATCACTAGAATCAGGAGTTGGAATATTATGTAGGGGCCTAGTCATAACCAGGGATAAGGTTGTGTCAAATATTTGAGGATCTTGAATAGGTAATTGTCCACTAATGGTTCCTACATATCGGGTAGGAGGAGGAACATTATGATGTTCGATTTTATTGGCCACCTCTTTACCATGTCTTGGTAAAGGGTTTTGAAATATTTCTAACGATTGATTAGAATTTTGGTTTTGATTTTGGGGAATGGTCTTTTGAGTATTATTAGGAGCATTTTGTTTAGGTTGGAAGGCTTGCACCTCCATTTCATTATTATCAATCAGATCCTGTATTTTATGTTTCAACCTTTTACAAGCATTGGTAGAGTGTCCAGGTCCTCTATGGAAATCACAGTGTAAGTCAGCTCTGTATCTGGGTATAGTTGGATCAGGTTCCCGGATAGCTGATAATTGGATCAAACCTCTTTCAAGTAATTGAGGTAAAATAGTTGATAATGATTGATTCAATGTAGTAAATTCTCGAGGAGGCTTATCAGGAGGTTTCAATATAAATTTTTCTGTTGTCTTCATTGCATTGATATTAGCAACATTTCTATTGTCAATGACTCCATCACCGACAACTTGTTTGTTTTTATATTGATTTTTGGATTTTTTCTCATCATCCTTCTTCCTAAGTTGGCCTCTCTTGATGAGGGCATCTTCTACTCTTTGAGCTAAATCTATAGCCTGATCAAATGTAGTTAAAGTAGCAGTTGATAGCTCATAAGATATTTGTTCTTGTAAATTATTGATAAAAATGTCCAACATTTCCCTATAAGGTAGGACAAAGTGCAGTTTTCCTTTCAACTGCCTCCATATAGCTAAGAAATCGGCAAAACATTCATCCTTGTCTTGTTTTAAGTTGTATAGATCTTTAATGGTTACATGCCTCTCGATGTAGGCACTAAATTGATGGACAAAATATTCAGCTGTTTCTTCAAAATTTCTCAAAGAATGAGTGGGCAATTGATAGTACCACTCTAATGCCATCCACCTAAAATTTTTGGGAACATTTTTAGTAATAGCAAGTCATCATGTGATATATCATGACATGCTATCCTAAACATGTGAAGATGCTCTATTGGATCTTCGGTTCCTTTATATATAGGCAGGATGGGCATGGGAAAATGCTTAGGGTATGGTTGTGCTACAACTATGGGATCCAAAGTTTGACTACATATCTCTCGATAATTATACGAGGGACTATAAGGATCTATCTGGTCCATACGCGAAGCTAACTGTTTCACCATGACTTCCAGATTACTAGTTTGCCCACCATATTGGTTCGGTAGGGCATTGATATGGGTTTTGTGAGCATATGATGGAGGGACATGAAGATTAGATGCTATGTTGCTATTGTGTAAATTGTTGGTAGGAAAAGTGTTATGAAGGAATTTTGAAGTTGTATTATGTTGTATTCCAGATTGTTGAAAATTGGTGTTTGGCTTTGTTTTAGGTTTTTGTTTACTTGAAGCATATTGATCAATAGTTTGACGAAGTAAATTAGTGAAGGAAATTTTCTTTTGTGTGGGAATTATTTTAGGTTGAATAACAGGTTCCTTAGGAGGTTGAGTAACCTGTTGTTTTGACATGTTTTGAATCATAGCGACCATATTTGTATTGGATGGTCCAGCCTTATCACTTTCTTGATCAATGAAAGACAAGAGATTAGTGTGCACATCAAACACATGTTCCATGGCTGCTTGAGTGTCACTAATTTACCCTTTATCAATACGAACTGCCACATTAAGGGCATCAATGTTATCATTGAGAAATTTTTGGAAATGATCTACCTTGTCAAAAGCAATAGTTCCATATGGATCTACTCTAGGGGATGAGGGTCCATCCTCTTTAATACTTTCTTCTTGTTCATTATCTTCACCTAAGTCATCTTCTAGTTGATCTAGAGTTTCTCCTTCTAGAATTGGATCTTCAGGAAGGACATTTGGGTCTCTAGTTTTATTTCCTAACCAATCTTCTTCTTATCCTTCAGTTTGTTTACCATTCCTAAGTTTAGGTATTGTGCCTTAATTTAGATTTCAGCAAATATATATATATATATATATATATATATATATATGCAACAAGCTTAAGAGGTATATATTAATTATATACCTACTACAATATTTAAAATGAAATGTTTTTGGTTTTTGCTATGTTTTTTAGTTTTTAGTTTTTCTTTGTTTTTGAAATAATATTATAAATATAAACAACACAATAAATGCAAGAAATAATACTGAAAGTAATGATCTAGTTTTCTATAAACAATTTATAAATGTCATTAATGGGCTTGAGTTCTTCAGGAGTCATGAAGTGTTCTTCTTCAAATTGAAAGTTTTCTTTTAAAAATTTAATGAAAAGAGCTATAGTGATATTATCAGTCTCAGATTCTGGTTGATAGAAGTAAATCTCATGGCAATACTCTCGATATAACATAGCTCGAGGAAATCTATTCCATATTTCCCTATCTATAAGAACAACCTCTTGGTCTTCTACACGACCTAGGAACTAGTGTACAATGGTTGCGTTCTCGAGGTATTCCTCGAAGGTGAACAATTCTAAAGACACAAGAGCTCTTCTATAAGCTAACCATCTATGGCAGGCTCTCTGAAGTTCATGATAAAAAACAAGTTGATGAGGATCCAGGATTCTATCTAGGATAAGCCTCTTGATTTGTTTAAGTTTTGTTGACCTAGATGAGATGACACTAAGTCTTCTATCAAGTTCGTCCCACAAGAGTTGATTTCTATCTGTTTTAGGCACACTAAGCACATAATTGATTTCTATGGCTGCCAATTGGTTTTCTACATTTATAGTAACTGCTAATATTTTCTTAGGAGCTACCATCTAAACATGATATTAAATTTAAATGATCTGAAATGCATCTATGTTTTAGTTTTTTTATTTTTATTTTTGTTTTTGTTTTCAAAAGGTTTACAATATATTCACGTCGGGTTCACCAAAATGTATCGCTCCAAATTTTTCACACCCTTACCTTCAGGCTATAGGATCCGTGCCCAGAAGGGGGATGTGAAAAGGATGGCATGGAGGTCCCGCATCTCGAGGGAGGTGTATATTGATGATTTTTTGACAGATGGTGGGTTCACCAAGAAAAATTCAATGGCAGTTTCCATGCCTAGGTTGGGAATGTGTTTTATGTGTTCGTTTTAGCCTTAAGCATTCAAGTCCTAGGTTTGGCCAAAATGCATCTAAGCTATTCTATATGAAGATGCAGATTAAATGAATACAAAAAATAGAATTAAGACAAAAAATAGAGAAATTAAGAAATGTTAAAATAAAATACCTGATCCGGATGTCTGATGAAGATTCTAATTCTTGAAGCAGTCAGGATCACCTCTGATTTGATAGGATCGTCTGAAATCAGACAGGATCGTCTGAGATTTGATGAATTTGTCAGACGAATTCATCTGAGACCTACAAATAGAGAAATAGTTGCAAAAAATAGAAAATACAACAATGCTAGCATAGAAAAATAGTGTAAATTGACACTAACAATATCAAACTAAAACTTAAAAACAAAAACATGAATGAATTATGCTAATTAAATAATAATTATGACTTAATTCTGCATTTGATCTAGATGGGTGAACTCCAAAATGTAGAATAGCATAAAATACTGAATATACTAGCTAATTACAACATAAAATAGCAGAAAAAGGGATGAAAAAATGCAAACTTAAGGCACTAATTTCCTCAATGTTGACTACAGTCGAAATCGTCTCGCATTGGTATGAAATCGTCTCTGATTCGACAAGATCACCTCCGATTTGAACAGGATCATCGACGACGATGCAAGCTTGCTCCGGCTGAAAAACACTAAGGTACCTGCAACAAAAATGGGTATAGAACTATTGTAAATATGAATTTGGGATGTTTTAACGTGTATGAAGTCGGGTTATAAGGAATTATCAGCCAGGGGGGTGCTAAGGGGAGGGCTTAGGATTAAATAGGCTTAGGAGGGTGGTTAGGAGGTTGGAGATCATCCCTATTTGGGAGATCTCCAACGAGGGAGGGTCTCTAATGGCGCAAACATGCTTCTGCCTGGATTAGAGGCCCGTTGGAACAGAAGCTAATTATGCAAAATTAGTTTTGGGATAAGATTGTCTGGATGTCCTAGCCCAGACGAAATCGTCAAATCTAGGGTGATATCGTCTGATCGATGACAATATCGTCAAATGGTAAAAACAAACTCTAAAAATGGCACGGGAAAGGGGGAAACGGATTACACGACGGTTAACGGGCGGTTTGGGAGGTTAAAATTTGAATTTGAATTATTTACTAAAGTAAATGTTATTATTAAAATTTCACTGTGCCAAATTTAGGGTGCTACAGTAATACCAATTTATTTATTTTTTAAATATCAAAGCAATATCATCATGGTGTAGCATAGGTTGGACCTATTTATATTCTCTATTATGTATTAAAAAATAGTATCAAAGTATTTGTATATTGAAACACATGTAGGAATGGTTAACTTCCCATAAAATGTGATCTTTTAATTTAATATATACTATACAAACATAAAATATCCAAACTAAATAACTAAAGTACTAAGAAAATTTATGAAATGACACTAAAATAGATAAATAAGTTAAGCCAAATATCACAACTAGAGTAATTAACAATCATACAGGCTCAAAAAAATGACTTATTTATAGTTAGAGCAAGTAGTTAACTATTTTATTTAAAAAAAATTAATATTATCTAATAGCATTATTGGTACTAATCAATAGCATTGTTGATGATAATGAATATATAGTAATTTGGTTTTCTTTTTATCATGTTGATTTAAAACATGATTGATAAGATTAGATTTGAATATCTTGTTGAGATTTGAGGATTTTGATAAGATTTAGAATGTTCAATTTTTTTGTTACATAATTTATTTCTTAAGCCACATGTACCTTATATTTTAATTTATATTTTTATATGATCTCATATTATTTTATTAGACTATAATGATTCATGAATTATCATGTTTTGTTGATATTTGATTGGTTTTAATTTGGGTATCTATATATGTGAAGATTAATAGACTTATATAGTTGTCAAGTGTCCCTTAGAGGTGAAACACATTTTTAATAATAATAATCACTTTAGAGGGCCAATGTTAATTAATCCTAGGGTTAAGTAGTACTATGAAACTATACAAAATATATATCACTAAAAAAAGTTTTTGTACTAACCTAACTTAGCTCCCTACTAACATAACTAAAATTAATAGTATGGATCATTCATATTTAAGTATATAATTAATTTTTTGGATATTATTTTTCTTTTTTACCTTCTCATATTATCTTACATATGTCAGCTTCTATGATGTCAACCTAGAAATATCTAGTGTTTAGTTTCTTTAATGAAGGTTATGAAGGTAACATTTTTTGGTTTATTTTTATTTTTGTTTATTATACAATAAACATAATGTTTTTACTATGTTTAGTGTTTGGTGCATTGGCTTTTACTAGCTTTTACAAGTATATTTAAAGACATGTAAATATTATACTAAATATATAGCTTGTGAATGTTGAAAGTGTGCATATTTAACTATTTAATAATGGAAAGAGACCCTAATAAATAACCCCAACACTTATATCACTTTAAAAACAATATCATAATTTTATTTAATAATTATTATTTAAAATTAAGGTTTAAATAATTACTTTAGCTTTAATGTCAATCATAAAAAGAACTAGAATATAAACATTAGAAAATAATTTGCACATTTAAAATCCCTATTATGGATGATAAAATGATTATAAAGTATCAAGCTTTGGGATTCTTAAGAAATAAAAAATAAAAAATTATATTACCACATTATTTGTTTTTAATAATTAAAATGAATTTATTGATGATGTTACTAATAGGTTTGGGTCAAGTGGTGGAGAATGGTGATTTTTAAGCCATAAGCATAGCATCCAATTGTTATGGCTATACATGAATATAGGTTGGGTGGCCATAAACCTTGGATTGAGTGTACTCATATTATAGATCCATGTCCACCATCACATTTTTAACCCATTTCCAATAGTAACCTTAACACGGTGATCATTGTGTTTGAGGGAAGTGATCAAAAGTGATAAATTTTACAATGTAATCCTAGGTGTCAATCTCACAAGCTAACACTATGTAGACCCATGTAGACATTGGATCAAATGTAGTATTATTTTTTTTGAAGTAAGGTAAAAGTACAATAGGTGTGGCAAAACTAGGGCCACACTCCTCGTGGGCATAACGAGGGCCTCCCTTCCTGTGATTTGAAATTGGATAGCCTGGATAACAGTGGAATGACATACCACTAGGTTATCCCTGTGAGATGTGTATTGATATTATGGATCCAAGCCCAACCTCATATTCTCTACAAAATCCATCCAATATTGACATTAATATCCTCATAAAATGATGATGTCAAGTGTTTAAAAACATCTACATTCAATAGAGAAACCTTATTTCAAATATTTTCAAATATTATATGCATAATTGATAAAAATATTATTGTAATACAATATGTGATTTTATGAAATAATAGAATAACAAGGTCAAGATGTAATATGGGTGGGATATATTTATATCCTATATAAATTACTATTTAGTATACTTTTTTTGGTAGGTAAAAAAAAATTATTGACTATACGAGTTGAGCATAATTGAAATATTCTAAAAATTACAGTATAGGAATCCATCACCCTATAGACTAGACAAGCAATAAACAAAAATAGTAAAAATAGAACCAAACTGAAGCCATTACAAACAAAGGCAGTCCAACTACCTACTGTCACCTTCCCACTTCTACTAGGATTCCGCTTGACCTTCCTCCTTAGCAGCATCTTTCTGATCAGGGGTGAGAAGGACCTTGAGCATAATAGGGATCTCCTAGATTTCACTAATGGTGTTGAAGAGGAAAGAGCCCACCTCCCATTTAGCCCTCTTGCATTCCATGAGAGGACTTTCATTTGGAACCTTTGGAGGGTTTTTTTCCCCGTTTGCCTTACTGTGCGAGGGTTTTGGATCTCTTAGTTTATTCCTTGTTTGTTATCCCTAAGTCCTCGAAATTTTTTTTTTGGGTGCCATTGGTTATATCTTTAGATACATCTTTTTTCTTAGAGCTACCCTCAAGGGCATTCCCTTTTTTCTATCGCCTCCCACATCAACCTAGGTCTTTTTGAAACTTTGAGTCTGTTTTGGATTCCATGGTTCTAGGGATTCTTGGAAATCATCATTTTTAGTCTTGGCTTTGGGAGATTTGGATAGGGAGCATGGTGTCCCAGTATTGCTATGTGGGAGAGACAATAGTGGGGAATGGGGGGTTGGGGGGGTTTAGGGGATTCGCGAAATCAATACCATTGTCAGGAGTGGGGGAAGGGTATCAAGGTAGGGATGGGAGAGGGGTTTCTGAGCGATGAGATCAATAGTGTTTGATTGAACTATGGGGTTTGTATCAGGGGCTTCTTCATAGGGGATTTCCTAAAATTGGAATTTTACATTGTGACCAAAATTGCTAAGTAAATCAAATTTGTTGGAGATGGTGAGAAGATTACTTACCTTTTACTTGTCACTGCTTGGAGGGGGAAAAGCCTATTTCTTGCCTTTATGGTTCTGGTTCTATCCCATGCTAGCCTTCATATTTTGATTTTTCCCCTGGAATGGGTGAGCCACAGGCTACGACTTTTTTTGTGTGTTTTTATGGTTTAAGGGTTGGAATGAAAGGTGCCCTCGTAGTTGGAATTTGGAGCAAAAAGTGGGTTTATTTTCATACTCCAACGACTGGCTTTACATGTAGGTTTCGTAAATTAGGTTAACCTGGCTAGGGAGTTGTATTTCCAAGTTGACATTGATGCATATGCATATTTGCATCATACGAGTCCATGTGCGGGTTGCTGGATTAATGGCTACTAATTCCCCTATTGCTTGAGCTATCACTTGGAGCACATATTCATAGAAGAAGTGTGATGACAAGTTCAGGAGCCACACCTAAATGAGAGTGTAATTTATGCTCTACAACTCTGGATCGAAGTCCTCTCCCCACTTCTAGAAAACCAAGGGCCTCCTAATAAAATATGATCAACATCTTCCTGTGTGTTGAGGTGGACCATGTATAACCCTTTGGATATGGTTGATAGCTCTAGGCACCCTCTAGTTTTCTACTTGATCACCACCCAATGCTAAAGTGAGTCCATATCCGATCTGCCTCCAAAAAAATTTCCTATCAGGGAAAATGAGTCTCGATTAGCATATTTTGTCATAACTGGCTCTGGACAGAGGACATTACAACCTTGGGTTATGAAGGCGTTCGTTATCGAGGACCTAGGTTTAGGTTTTTCTTGAAGCGCTTATGTGAAAGAAGATTGGTTGGTATTATTTACATTTGTTTCATTTTTATCTAGTGGGCCTTTGCCTCTGCGTCCTCCTTTCCTGTCTCCCCCTGTGCCTGGATTTGTTTTGTTTGCTGGTTCATCATTTGCCTAGTGGGGGTTGTATTCGTATCGCGATCACGAGTCGGTCTTAAGGTTTTTATTCCCTCCTCTTTGCTTGCCATTCAATAACACATCACCCCCTGAGTGTTTTCTTTTACTCTCATTCCATTGTTTCCCACTCGTCAATGACTCGATCGCCACATGTTCGCTCGCCTCTACCTCCCTTTTGCTTGTCATTAGCCTATTATATAGTATACTTATATAAATTAATCAAAATAAATAATTGAAGCACTTAGAAAATGTACAATTTAATAATAAAAAAATTAAGCTATATACCCTAAAGTAATATATATATATATTCTGAAATTTAAATTTCATTACATCAAAAAAACCAACTCAACTGAAAAATCAACTTCTTAAAAAATCATATAATAAAAAAATTAAAAATAAAATTATATAAAATTAATATTATAATTACTACATAAATTCCTATAAATAAACATGGTAATGATTCCCTATAACTCTTTAACGTTTTTCCTATACATTTAGGAGAGATCCAATATTCAAATACTACAATTATGTTGATAAAAATCTTCAAAAGCACTTTCCTTTCCTTTTAATTTTATATAAATATTTGTAATTATTATACACTATTTAATATATAAGTAATCTATATATAACCTTAACTTTAAAATATTGAATTTAATTTTTTTTTTACTTTTATGGCCTATAATCAAATTGTTAAACGAAATTAGTTATGTTTTTGTTTCTTATATATTTAAGACACTTATTGAAATTAAGTTATTTATATTTTCTCTATTTCAAGTTTATATATGTATGTGTACGAAAGATTCCCTTAAATACTATATATTAACACATTATCCTTACATGTATTGAATTTTAGAATTACAGTTTATAATCATTATTACTTTCTAACCTATATATATATGAATATATATATGAATCATAGTATACAGTAAACAATTAAAAAAAAAATACTCATTTAAAAAAATTAAGATATCAAAAATTTAAAGCAGTGTATCAGGTGTATATATTAAAAAAAAAAATTAGTATTTTAAATTTACTTTAGTCATAGACCACCAAATATTTATTTAGGTTTTGAATTATTCTGTGTCATTTTGTCCTTTTTATTATCTTAATTATCACCGGCAAATTCTCTTCGAAGACAAATTCTCTTCGAAACATCCAAAGTTATTAATTTACTATAAGCCGTACATATACATTTTCAAACGTTGATGACGATTGACGTCCTCCTTTTTATTATTATTTTTGTTTCGGTTTTTTCTCTTCTGGTTACTTACCACCGACAACCATGTTTTCAATCTCATTCAACTTTAGAAAATTTCCCCAACTGCCCCTTTCCGTGGAGGCGCTCTATTTTTCCATACAAATGGCTTATCGCCACGTAACCCGGTGCTTAAGACGTCGTTGCTTATTTTCCCAAATCCCCGCGCGAGAATTTCATTGATTTTAATATCAATGGCAAACTGTCAGCAACTGTAAAAAAGAATTCGTCAATCAAAATTCGACATCCAATGTCCAAAAATGAATTGCGTTGAATTTTTCCCTACGAAATAGAGCTGCAATTACCTTCTTCTTATAGATAAGGTGGTCCATGGAAAAAAAAAAGAAATTACTTACATCATTAAATCACACTTAAATAGTTATGCAATTCACTTATTCTCGTCATAGCAATCTTATCGCCATGCAACTCGATGCTTAATACGACTTTGTTTATTTTCCCAAATCCCCGCGCGACAATTTCATCGATTTTAATGACCATGCAAACTGAATTGGGTTGAATTTTTCTCTACGAAATTGAGCTGCAATTACTTTCTTCCTATGGATAAGATGGTCTAAGGGAGAAAAAAAAAACACAAAAAACTACTTCACATTTAAGACATTCTTGTTTATATTATTAAATCACAGCTAGAAATCTATGGAATTCACTTATTCTCGTCATGGCAATGAGGTCAGCAGAGTAGTTTCGGCGATACTTCCATGTGGGGCTATGGAGTAGTTGTAGAGGAAGCAGCCTCAACAGTAGACACGGTTGACGCGGATGATTGAGATCGAAGTCGTAATGATTATTGATTATTGCCGGGTACGGGAGCCAGAATTGGAAATAAGTAGCCAACAACAGAAAACATTTTAGTCATCCTAATCCATCAGGAATTCCGAGGAAAAAATTTCTTGTCTAGTTGTTGTTATTGAAAATTCCAAGGCATGGATTCGTCGTACAGAAGGGAACTGGGAAGCTGGTCGGGAAGAGCTAGGCAAGAGAACCGCGTCATGGGCTATGGGGTTTCCTGCAACAGAGGGAAGAGAAAGGCGCCGCGCCATGAATTAAAACAAGCTCTGAAAGGTCGTGTGATTAATCTGTTGTCATCTGGAAGTTCAAGCTGCGAGTCTCTTGGAGACCACAGGCTGGATGATGATCCAATCTTGACGGGTTACGATTTCTCAAAAGCTCAATGTATTACGATGGACTACGATGGATCTGCCATGGTTGGAGGCAAGAAAGAAGATAACAAAGAGAAAAAGTCCAATGTGGAAAAAGAGAAGCATTACAGGGGAGTGAGGAAGAGGCCATGGGGGAAATATGCAGCGGAAATCAGAGATTCAAACAGAAATGGAATTCGTGTGTGGCTTGGAACGTTTGAGAAAGCGGAGGAGGCAGCCATGGCTTATGACCAAGCTGCCCTCCGCATTCGAGGACCGCGGGCTATCCTCAACTTTCCAATCGGCAACTCAGATTTCACGAATGAAGTTGATGAGGGTGCTCCTAATGGAGACGATAGTGCAGAAAAATCGAGGGGAAGCAACGAGAGATTTGTGCTAGAATTGGAGGACTTGGGTGTGGATTACTTGGAGGAGATTCTGCTAACAAGTGAAAGAATGACTTCTTCCTGGTTCTCCAGTTCTCTGCCACAGCAGTGAAGCCTAAGGCCATAAACTAATATATTATTGACGTAAGGTTGATTTCCACTGAAGCTATGTACTTTAAATTGCTTATCTTTGAATTGTTTCTAGAAGGAATCAGTGGCTTTTTAAACTGTGGATCGTCAAGAAGATTGAATGCTATCTGATTCTCCAAAGCTCATTGCATATGCGTTTTTTTGCTGTTTGCTTGAATAATCAAATGTCACTTACATAAAGGAATAACAACTTCCTTTACACAGATTATTTAAATAGAACGAATTTCCTCACAGGAATGGACATTATAAATATCTGTAACAGAGAATGAGATTTCTCACGAGAATGATAGTTTATATAAGAAGAATGGTATAAAAATGAGTTACAACTTCTTTTAGAAGAATTATTTAAAGGAGAAGCTGGGGTGCAGTTAAATATTAGTAAAACTTATATTATGGTTTTTGTTTTTTTTTTTTCAATTTGGAGAGGATAAAATCGCCCATTAAATTTTTTTTTACAGGTAAAATACAAATGTTTTGTGTTATATTTTTAAAGCAAATTTAATTGAGGAATTCAAGTAAGATGGAGGACACTCTACTCATTGTTAAATAGGAATAAAAAAACATTGTCAGATTAGAAAACCACTAGGATTTTTGTACAAGATAGAGGGCACTGATTATTAAAAGAAAAATTCAAAATTAAAGCATTACATCCGTATGAATTTCTCTAAGGATTTTTCCAGTAAAAGCAAAAGCTATAATAAAGTTATTGAGATACTCAAAATAACTTTCAGAATTAAAGCATTACTTCCGTATGAATTTTTCTCTAAGGATTTTTCTAGTAAAAGCAAAAGTTATAATAAAATTATTGAGATACTCAAAATAAATAGAAAGAATTATAGTAGGATGCTATTCAAAGAAACACTAAAAAAAAATTGTATTCAATGAAAAATGAATGGAAAAATATAGCATTAAATTTTATGATATTTCAAACTTTTTAAAATTTAGATTTATAACATAGATTAAAAATTTAAAAAGAAAAAACAGTTTTACAGTATTCAATCCAATAATAAACACAACCAAAAGAAATACAATATATTCTCAAAATAATAGGAAAAAATGCACAGTTATACAGCTATAACTGTGATCTCGCTGTGATCTCCCAACAGAGAGTGAGGTTACCCTTTATGAAACCAGAATGCGAGGTTACCCTCTACGAAACCAGAGTGCAATAAGGCAGCCATGACAGCATGTGGTGGTCCTTTTTTTATGGCCGTTTCTTAATTGGCATTAATGTAAATTGAAAGTTTATCAGACAATGCCCTTAGGATAAAATAATTCATAGAAGAAGAACATCATATGATTGGACAACCAGTGTGGATTTTCTGTTTATAACGACGTCGATGTTTCATGGTACACCGCTGGAATCTTTTCGGTTTTCCTTCTGTTTTCGAGAAAGCGTAATGCTATAAGCTAAAACTTTTAGCCAGACTGGAAACTGGTGAGTATTTTGATGACATAATGGCAGCTGGCGTAGAGAACAGATATAAAGGAGAACGAAATTCGATCATAAAATACCATTTGAAACAAAACAAAAGGCCAACTACAACGAAAATGATTTTAGACAACAAAAGGCCAACTAAACGAAAATGAAAATGATTTTTAAAAAATCACAGTAGAAGGGTTAGATAACAAAAGGCCAACTACAACTAAAATTTAGCCAAAAGGAGAACATGCATGAATCTGGTTCTGAAGAGCTCCAGCTGGGACTTTTCTACCCATAAAACTAAAAATCTTCT
The DNA here is from genome assembly GCA_028583015.1 of Wollemia nobilis. Lineage (NCBI taxonomy): Eukaryota > Viridiplantae > Streptophyta > Pinopsida > Araucariales > Araucariaceae > Wollemia > Wollemia nobilis. The sequence continues at coordinate 8,246,614 of JAQPPZ010002937.1, read as the reverse complement.
GGAAAGGTGAATGTTGAAACAATAATCTTTTTTTATCCATCCATCTGCTGTACATTAAACTCAAGTCTTATTACTGAATCGGATTTTGAATGCTCCCCCTAATCATGCATAACAATTTGGAGTTGGAATAAAAATGCAGCAAGATAGCATACATATTTGATATTTTGAGGGAGAAATAATGCTTTCTTAATAAAAAGGGCATTTTCAGTGTTTAAGGAATGCTCCTAATGTGGTTTAGGATGTTAAAAGAGAAAAAAAAGTTAGAAAATACGGATAGATATTGGAGCATACTAGGTATATAATTTTATTTATTATAATTGAACTTAAACTTTATAGTAAGAGATTCAAAGTTTTTTCACAAAATTTCAACCTTTGGACATTCTATGTTAAAATGATATTTTATGATTTTTTTTAATTTTATTGATTATGTGATTTTTTAAACCTTTTAAAATTAAATTTATGATTGAATTCTTAACATCAAAATTAAAACAATAAAAAAGAAAAAAGAAGACAGAAATATTTTGAGTGCAATATTATCATTGAAATATATCATTTATTATTAATAAAATTGATATAAATTAATTACACTAAATAAATATACCAATTGTTGAAGATACAACATATTTATAACACTATTATAGTGTTATTAATAATTTGTTCATCTCTATTCAAAAATACAATTGTTAACTTTTCGCTCTAAAAAAAATACAACAATGAGCTTTTCATTCCAATTTAAAAATAACATAACTATTGTTAAACTTTTATTTTGTTTTCAACACAAATTTTATTCCATTTTTATAATTTTTTTCTTTCCCTTCTTATTCTCTTTTCCTAAATTTACATGAAATAAACATTGAAATATTTTAATACCCTCAACATTTATTTGGGTAGGATGAGCTAAAAATGTCAACACTTTAAAGAAGTTCTAGTAACTCCATATATTGAACACAATGAAGATGTAACATGTATAGAATTTAAAAAATTTAGCCAATGGTAATGCTTTGGAGAATATGTTAACTACTTGATGATTTGTTCTACAATACTTTGACTCAACCATGTCATCTCTAGTCAATTTTGGGAAAAAGCAATGATGGAATTTAATATGCTTTAAGTGAACATGATAAACTAGATTCATTGCCAATTGAATTACACTTTCATTATCACAAATGACGATAGTTCAATTACCTTGATGTACATTCACTTATTCTACTAATCTTTAAGTGAAATTTTTTTTTGAGATACCTCTCATTATTGATGAAAGAGACATTATGGACTCCTTCTTGCTATTCCACAAAATTAGACCTAATCCTAGATGAAATATATAACCTAAATTATATTTTCTATTAATATCTTGCATAATCTAAATCTATGTGTCCTACATATGTATAATCTCTAATATATGTGATACAAATTTATTATATGTTATGAATGTACCTTCAAAATATTTTTACTACCTTCCAATAATCTTCATGAGGATTAGCTATCTGTTTAAAAGTAGCACCATCATGACATGTAATATCTTGTCTAAAATTGTGAGATGCAACCAACTACCAACAAGTTGTCTATATAGGGAACCATCATTACCTAAATAAAATTTGATACTTAACTTCAATCCAACCTCAAATGATAGATAAAGATATTTGTAATAAAGCATCCTAAATTTCTTCAACATATCAAATAAATATTTTTATTATGTGAAGTATTTTGTCCTTTTTCTTTCCAAGCATGCCCATAAAAAATGCATCAAACCCCAATTAATCATATCAAAATAATTTTTTAATTGTGCCTTATTATTTTCACATACTAAATAATTACCAAGAACACTCCTATTATTTGTGGTTTAAAATGTTTAAAAAAAGTTGAAAACTAGTTTTTAACACCCATATGATCATAGGTCAAATGGGATATCTTTTAGTAACAATGTGTATTAGAGTGTACAAAAGTATTGTATACAACATCATTTGATAGGATTCAAATATTGATCCTCCTATTTGGAGTTTTTAAGTTTTCATAGTCAAGGTTCCATCATTTGAACATCCTATGTTAAAATGGTCTTTTATGTTTTTTCTTTTAGTTTTATTAATTATTTGATTTTTTAAACCTTTTTTAAAAAAATGAACTCATGATTGAATTTTTAACACCAAAAATTAAAACAACCAAAAACAAGAAAAAGAGAAAGACATAAACATATGTGAGTGTTACCGCCAAAATAAAACATTTATATTTTATGAGATTGACATAAACTAATTACACATAATGGATATGATAATTGATGGAGATACAACATATTATAATACTATGGGAGTGTTACTAATAAGTTGTTCACCCCTATCTAGAAATACAACTTCTAACTTTTCACTCCTCTCCAAAAATATAACAACAAACTTTCTATTACTATAAAAAAATACTACAACTATTTTTAAAATTTATATTCTATTTTCAACACAACTTTTATTCCATTTTTGTTGTTATTTTTTTTCTTTCTTATCCACTTTTTCTAATTTTACACAAAATAAATATTGAAATATTTTCACACCCTCCTTAATGTTTATTTTGGGTAGGATGAACAAAAAATAATCACTTTATTGAAATTGGAATTACTTGACATATCCAACACTACCAAGATATAACATGTATAGAATTCTAACAAACTTAGCCAATGGTAATGATTTGGTAAGTATGTAAACTACTTGATGATTTTTTCTACAATACTTTAGCTCAAGAATGACATCTTCAATCAAATTTAAAACAAAGTGATAATGGACTTCAATATGTTTTGACCAAATAGGATAAACTTGATTTTTTTGAATTACACTTTGATTATCATAAATGATGATAGTTGGATGACCTTGATGTACATTCACTTTCTCCACTAACATTTTAGTACATATTTCTTCTTGAGATGCCTTTTATGAATTAATATATTCCATTTTTTTTAATAAAAGAGACTTTGTGGACCACTTTTTATTTTTCCATGAAATTTGACCTAATCCTAGATGAAAGATATAACTTGAATTATATTTTATATCATTATCTCTTGCATAATATAAATTTATGTATCTTGCATGTATTAGATATCCAATTTATCTATATGTGATGCCAAGTTATTATATGTCACAATTTTTTTCTAAAATTCTTTTTTTTTATTGAAAAACTACTTCATATTAATGAATAATCAGAGAATACATCATCATAAAAATACTACAGCAGTTTGTGAATATGTAGCAAATAATAATATCTAAAACTTTTATAATTTATAATATAATCCTAAATAATCTCAGACCTAAACACCTTAAGTTGACTAGAAACAAGCTCAGTAGCTTTGCTAACAGTAACAACAACCGACACCTCCTCATTTTTAAAAATTAGACTACATCTATCTTTCCAAATACTGAACAAGATAGAGAGTTTGATAATATGCCAAAATATCCTTTTGTGGCTCGCACAATCAATGGGGTCTCCAAACAACACTGTCTTCCACCTTAGCTGCCCCTAAAAAACATTGTCATACAACGAGACTGCCTTTCTCCATACCTTTCTTGTTTTCAAACATTTCCAAAAAATATGCTTAATTGTTTAACTTTTTCCATAGCTCAAACAAGCATTCGATGTAAGCATCCATTTGGTTAGACGAGCCTTACTATGAAGATCCTACATAATAACTAACCAGGAAAACACCTTTAACTGCATAGAAACTCGGAACATCCACACCCCAGTGAGACGCTTCTTCCATTTTTTGCAAGAACAACTCAAACCCCATATGATGTTCAGAATATCATCAAACGGGATTCAAGGAACCATCAATTGATAAATATTAGAGGCTTTAAAACACCAAATTGATTTTCCATATTTCCACCTCCAATCCTTCCAGATAGGACCTACAAGACCATTGGAAAGCTTGTATAGTTGCTCCATCGAAAGAAGACTTTGTATGTGCTGCACTGCATAGCTATCGGAGGACTTTAGTTTAAATTTAGCAACCAACTGTTGCCACTGAGTCCAAATACCAGTGTTTCCATCCCAAAGATCCGCCCTCTTGAAAATTCTCTTCTTACCGAGTCTCTTACACTGCAAGGTAGGCATATCTGCTGCATACGCCCCATTTTTTTCTAAAGGTAAATTGCTTTAGAGAAAAGAGTCCAACCCCGTATATCATTCAAAAAGTCCCATTTAACCAATTCGACTACACCTTTTCAAGCATCCCATATTATTTTAATTAGGATGTAGCCTCCAATTTTAAATTTCCTGAGGTGACCAACAATATCTTCAAAACTAAAATTTCCCTTGACTTTATTAATATTCACACAGTTCTTGATCTGATGATGCAACAACCTTTTCCAGCCAAAATCACCCTCCAAACACCTAATGACCCACTTACCTTGAACCTGGATGTTGAGCAACCCAAGGCCACCATCCTTATTATGAACAGTACAATACTTCCATGCAACTAGAGGAACCCGCCTGGAACCATCCATATTTGCCCATAAAAAAATCATGCAGATCTCTAGTCTTCTATATTGAGTAGGATTTGTAAGCCAACAAGAGGAATAGTACATATGGCACATCTGAAGAATTTTACTTACCACAGTAAGTTTCCTTGCAAAGGAGATCATCTTACTTTTAAAAATTTAATTTTTTTTTCAAATTTGCTCATACACCAATCCCACAGATTTAAGCGAAACCCTTCTGCCAAATGGGATGCCCAAATATCTAACAATATCTCCATACCTAACTTTTTGCCAACCTATATGAATTTCTTCGGGCAAGGACTCAACTCCTACCAACTAGTAGTCATATTTGGTCTCACTAACCACAACATGAGAAGCAAGATAAAATTGACTACATTAATTATATAGGTCAATAATCGAGTCCTTATTTATCTGAACAGTAAAGAATGAATTATCTACAAAGTGGATGTTCATAAGATGACCACCAGGAATAAAAATTCCTCTAATTTGACCAGCAAGCCTCATTTGTTCCAACATATAACCCAAAGCATCGACGAAAAGAACAAAAAAAAGAGGAGCCAATGGGTAGCCCTATCTGATAGATCTGAACAGTTGAATATATTCTGACATTTTACCATTAACCACCATTCTAGCCGAGGCTAAGGAGAAAAGCATTTGTACTTTATGAATTGTTGTGAGACAATACTGCTAGAATTATTCGAGAGGAACAGACTAGGTTTGTTAAAGGTAGGTTCATTCTAGATATAATGCTTTCAGTTTGGGAAGCTATGGATTGGGCAAAGGAGTCAAAGCAATTGATTTTGATAAAGCTTATGATAGAATGAATTGGACCTTTATTTTTAATATGTTGCAATGGCTTGGATTTTCTAAAATTCTTGTTACTACCTTATAATAATCTTCATGAGAACTACCAATCTATATAGAACAATACCAATTGGATATGCAATATTTTTTAGAAATGGTGAGAGACAACAAGTTGTTTATATTTGCAATTGGCCAACCTAAATCTCTTCAACATATCAAGTACATATTTTTACTGAGAGAGAAATGTTTTATCCTTTTATTTTGAAAAATGAATGCCTAAAATATAATGCATCAAACCTAAATTAATCATGTCAATAGTTTTCAAATGTACCTCAGTATTTTAATGTAGTAAATATGATTACTAGTGATGATTATATCACTAGGGTAAAATACAAGAAGTACATATTCACCCTAATTATTCACATACATGCTTGGATCAGCTTTAATCTTTTGAAATTGTATATCCAAAAAAAAAATTGTTAGTTTTGCCATACCAAGCTTTACAAATGTGTTTGAGGTAATATAAAGGCTTCTTCTACCTAAAAACCAAATTTTCATTTCTAGGTTTCGTAAATCGTAGTGGTTGTTGCCTATAATTTTACCTCTTTAATTCACCATTTGAAAATGTACACTTAATATATGTTTGATGAATATCCCAATAAAATTTTATAACTAAAGCAATGTTACTCAAATGATCATGTTATTTGTAATAGGAGCAAAAGTCTCACTATAATCAATACCCTCATTTTTTTTGGTAAGTAAGAGACTGTTATAGTTAACACTGGGTTTTAACCGGTTGACCTAAAACTATTTTACAAAATAGGGTCCATCGACCAACCGAACAAGGGCCAAGCCCTAAAAGTTTAATCTGACAACAACAAGGGTCAAACCCTACTCTTCCATCTAAAGACAACCAAACTAAAATATGGAAGCCTAATATTATAGCCAGCATAAAAGAAAGACGCAAAATAGAACTAACAATGAGAAAAACTTATCATGCAAGCGCCACACAGGGTCACTTGTGCCCATACAAAAAATAGTATAATATAGTCAAACAAACATCCCACAGAATGGACAACCAGGAGACCAAGCAGTTAGTCTTCCCATCTGACTCCTTATCATCCTCATCCTTAGATTCCTCCTTGCCATCAAATTCAGATTCTGCCTTCAACTCCTCACGCCCTTGGAACTGCTCAGTGTAAAACATAAGATTTATATAATCATGGAAATCAACAACTGCACTAATGAGGCCAGACAAACTCTTTAACTGGTTGATAATATTGGAGGCTGATGAAATCACCATCTTCTTCAAGACTGTTACAGTGGGGTCCGGTACTCCATCGTCACGGATCTCCAACACTTTGTTATGAAGCCAAAGGAGATGTAAACTATATCAGTGCCCCACTAGCTACAAAAAATACTAGTCACATGAAAGAAAAAAGCAAATATGACCAAAGCCATTAATTTTGAACTTTGAGCCAAAAAATATTTTGAAAAATACCTCTATTTTTTGTCATTGATCCACTCTGAGCCTTTCATTTTGAACTTTTTCATTTTCTATCACCGTTGAGACCACATGAGCAAGATTTGTAGTCCACGTGATCAAGTTTGCCACTACAATGCCTTCATTCGCCAACCTATCAACTGCCATGTTTGCTTATCAGAAGGTATGTGAAATTATGGCCTCGGGTCGAGCTTCCATGTTTGCTTATCGGAAGGTATATGAAATTATGGCCTCGGGTCCATCATGAATCAGAGCCCTCGCTTCTTGGATGTAGTCATGAAATCTCCAAGGAGTTCTCTTAGTGTTCTTTAGAATATTTATATAATGAGAGAATCGTCTTCACCAACAGTTTCCCTTGATAATTCTCTGCCACATTTAGGCTCCATTTTGTGAGAAACCTTTAGTTGCCATTTTTAATTTTATGCTTTCCAATAGATCCTTCTAAAGTATACTTATTATTTTAGTACCACTTACATCTAACCATGAATTTCTGTCTAAAGAAGGATTTTTTCACTCGAAGCAAAAGCTATAATAAAGTTACTAAGATACTCAAAATAAATAGAAAGAATGGAAGATAGTAGGATACTCTCAATTATTCATAGAAACACTAAAAACAAGAAAAAAATGCATTCCGTGGAAAAATGAATAAAAAAATATAACATTAAATTTTGTGATGTTTCAATTTTTTTTCAAACTTTTATAAAAAAATTAAACAATATATGAGTAAAAAATTTAGATTTATGACATCGATTGAAAATTAAGAAAGAAAAAACAGTTTTACATAACCATGTATTCAATCCCAATAATAAACACAACCAAAAGAATGGTAATGTATTCACAAAATAATAGGAAAAAATGCAGTTATACAGCTATAACTGTGATCTCACAACACAGAGTGAGGTTACCCTTTACGAAATCAGAGTGCACTAAGGCATGACAGAATGTGTTGGTCTTTTTTTAATGGCCGTTTCTTAATTGGCATTAATGTAAATTGAAATTTTATCAGACTATGCCCTTAGGATAAAATAATTCATAGAAGAACATCTTATGATTGGACAACCAGTGTGGATTTTCTGTTTATAACGACGTCGATGTTTCATGGTACACCGCTGGAATCTTTTCGGTTTTCCTTCCGTTTTCGAGAAAGCGGAATGCTATAAGCTAAAACTTTTAGCCAGACTGAAAATCTGGTGAGTATTTTGATGACATAATGGCAGCTGGCGTAGAGAACAGATATAAAGGAGAACGAAATTCGATTATAAAATACCATTTGAAACAAAACAAAAGGCCAACTACAACGAAAATGATTTTAGACAGAAGGTTTTGTTTACAACGAAAATGAAAATGATTTTAGACCAATCACAATAGAAGGGTTAGATAACAAAAGGCCAACTATAACGAAAATTTAGCCAAAAGGAGAACATGCATGAATCTGGTTCTGAAGAGTTCCAGCTGTGCTGGGACATTTCTACCCATTAAAAGGTGAAAGTTAGAAACAATTTTTTTTTATTATCCTGCTGTGAAAGAAACTCAAGTCTTATTGCTGAGAATGTAAGTAGTGTTCTTATCGATAGACTACACCCGGCTATAGTGAAACAAACTTGACGATGGACCTAGCGATTTTAAAGTTTTGTCTGGTTTGCGATCGGATTTTGAATGCTCCCCTAATCATGCATAACTATTTGGAGATGGAATAAAAATACAGCAAAATAGCATACACATTTGATATTTTGAGGGAGAAATAATGCTTTCTTAACGGGCATTTTCAGTGTTTAAGGAATGCTCCTAATGTGGTTTAGGATGTTAAAAGAGGAAAAAAAGTTGGAAAATACGGATAGAGATTGTAGCAAGGTATATAATTTTATTTATTATAATTAGAACTTAAACTTTATAGTAAGATATTCAAAGTTTTTTCACATTATTTCAACCTTTGGACATTCTATGTTAAAATGATATTTTATGTTTTTTATTTTTATTTTATTGATTATGTAATTTTTAAAATCTTTTAAAATTAAATTTATGATTGAATTTTTAGCATAAAAAATTAAAACAATAAAAAAATAAAGAAGAAAGGAAAATATTTCTAAGTGCAATAGTATCATTCAAATATATCATTTATCATTAATGAGATTGATACAAATTAATTACATTAAATAAATACACCAATTGATCTAGATATAACATATTTATAATACTATGGGAGTGTTACTAATAATTTGTTCATCCCTATCCAAAAATACAATTGTTAATTTTTCACTCCTCTAAAAAAAAATACAACAATGAGCTTTTCATTCCATTTAAAAATACCATAACTGTTTTTAAACTTTTATTTTATTTTCAATACAACTTTTATTCCATTTTTATAGTTTGCTTCTTTCCCTTCTTATTCTCTTTTCCTAAATTTACATGAAATAAACATTGAAATATTTTAACACTCAATATTTATTTGGGTAGGATGAACTAAAAATATCAACACTTTAAAGATGTTGGAGTCATTCCATATATTGAACACAATGAAGAAGTAGCATGTATAGAATTTAACAAATTTAGCCAATGGTAATGCTTTGGATAATATGTTAACTACTTGATGATTTGTTCTACAATACTTTGACTCAACCATGTCATATTTAGTCAATTTTGGGACAAAGCAATGATGGCCTTTAATATGTTTTAAGTGAACATGATAAACTAGATTCACTGCCAATTGAATTACACTTTCATCATCACAAATGATGATAGTTCAATTACCTTGATTTACAATCACTTATTCTATTAATATTTAAGTGACATTGTTTTTTGAGATACCTCTCATGAATCAATATATTATGCTTTTTTTTTTTATGAAAGAGATATTATGGACTCCTTCTTGCTATTCCACAAAATTAGACCTATTACTAGATGACCTAAATTAGATTTTCTATTAATATCTTGCATAATCTAAATCTATGTGTCCTACATATGTATAATCTCTAATATAAATATATGTGATACCATGTTATTATATGTTATAAATGTACCTTAAAAATATTTTTACTACCTTCCAATAATATTCATGAGGATTAGCTATCTATTTAGAGATAGCACCATCTAGACATGTAATACCTTATCTAAAAATCATGATACAACCAACTACCAACAAGTTAACTATATAGGGAACCATCATTATGTAAATAAAATTTGATACTTAACTTCAATCCAACCTCAAATGATAGATCAACATATTTGTAATAAAGCATCCTAAATTTCTTCAACATATCCAATAAATATTTTGATTAAGAGAAGTATTTTATCATTTTTCTTGCCAAGCATGCATGCCCAAAAATAAATGCATCAAACCCAATAATTTTTTAGTTGTGCCTTATTATTTTCACATACTAAATAATTACAAAGAACACTCCTATTATTTGTGGTTTGAAAAAAAAAAAAAAAAATGGAAACTAGTTTTTAACACCCATATGATCATAGGTCATATGGGATATCATTTAGTAACAATGCGTATTAGAGTGTAAACAAGTATGGTATACAACCTCATTCGCTAGGATTCAAATCTTGATCCTCCTATTTGGAGTTCTAAAGTTTTCATAGTCAAGGTTCCATCATTTGAACATCCTATGTTAAAATGGTCCGTTATGGTTTTTATTTTAGTTTTATTAATTATTTTATTTTTTAAACCTTTTTTTAAAAAATGAACTCATGATTGATACAACCAAAAACAAGAAAAAGAGAAAGACATAAACATATGTGAGTGTAATAATACCGTCAAAATAAAACATTTATATTTGATGAGATTGACATAAACTAATTACGCATAATGGATATGATAATTGATGGAGATGCAACATATTATAATACTATGGGAGTGTTACTAATATAATTTTTTCACCCCTATATAGAAATACAACTGCTAACTTTTCACTCCTCTCCAAAAATATAACAACAAAATTTCTATTACTATCAAACAATACTGCAACTATTTTTAAAATTTATATTCTATTTTCAACACAACTTCTATTCCATTTTTGTTGTTGTTTTTTCTTCTTCTTATCCACTTTTTCTAAGTTTACACAAAATAAATATTGAAATATTTTCACACCCTCCTTAATGTTTATTTTGAGTAGGATGAACAAAAATAATCACTTTATTGAAATTGGAATTACTTGACATATCCAACACTACGAAGATATATATATATTTTTTTTTGGTAAGTAAGAGAATATTATAATTAACACTGGGTTTTAACTGGTTGACCCAAAACCATTTTACAAAATAGGGTCCATCGACCAACTGGACAAAGGCCAAGCCCTAAAAGTTTAAACTGACAACAAAAATGGCCAAGACCTACTCTTCCATTAGAATACAGCCAAACTAAACTATGGAAGCCTAATATTATGGCCATCAGAAAAGAAAGACGCAAAAAGAACTAACAAAGACAAAAACTAATCATGCAAGCACCATGCCGAGTAGCTTGTGCCCATATAAAAATAATAGAATATGGTCAAAAAAAATCCCATAGAATGGACAGCCAAGAGGCCAAGCAGTCTTCCTTGTAGTCCTCATCTAACTTCTTATCATCGTTCTTGCCATCATCTTTAGATTTTGCCTTCGAATCCTTGTGCCCCTGGAACTGCTGGCTATAAAACAGAAGATTTAGGGAATCACACAAATCAACAGCTGCACTGATGAGGCCAGACAGACTCTTCAACTGGTTGATACTGTTGGAGGCTGATGAAATTTTCATCTTCTCCAAGACTATTATGGTGGGGTCTGGTACCTCATTGTCAAGGATCTCCAACACTTTGTTATTTCTTGCTAGGGCCTTTTTGCGACATCGAATCCAAACACACCTTGGGAAATACTTGAGGCCAAAGCGAGATGTTTCCCATGCATGAATTTGTAGATAAAAAACCTATATCAGTGCCCCACCAGCTGCAAAAAACACTAGTCACATGAACAAAAAAAACAAATATGACAAAATCCATTATAAGGTTCAAAAAATATTTTTTAAAAATGCCCCCATTTTCTGTCATTGATCCACTTTGAGCCTTCCAATATAAATTTTTTCATTATCTATCACCATTGAGACTGCATGAGGAAGATTTTCAGTCCACGTGATCAAATTTGCTGCTACAATGCCTTCATTTGCCGACCTATCGAGCTGCCATGTTTGCTTCCGGAAGGTATGCAAAATTATGGCCTCGGGTCGGTCATGAATTAGAGCCCTTGCTTCATGGATGTAGTCATCAAATCTCCAAGGAGCTCTCTTAGTGTTCTTTAGAAGATTTATAATAATAAGAGAATCACCTTCCACCAACGGTTTCCCTGGATAATTCTCCTGCCACCTTGAGGCTCCTCCAAACCGCCCTTGCTTCGACCACATTGTTAGTTTGAGCTCCAAGATGTTCAACAAAAGCTACAAGCACCTCACCCTTGTGGTCTCTAAGTAAGCCACCGGCCCCGACTTCACCTGGGTTGCCCCTAGATGCCCCATCAAAATTTAACTTAATCCACCCTAGGGGGGGTGGGGTCCATGTGATCATGGTTCTAGGACAGACTTGAGGATGATTGAGGCCATCAGTGAGAGGTAAGTTTAATGACTGGCCTAATGAAGCTTCAAAAGGATTTGGATTTCTAGATGCTGTAGGCACTAAACAAGCATTCTCATTAGCATATGCTAAAATTTTTGACAGGACAGAGGATGACTGAGAAACCTTATCCAAGAAGGCCCGATGATTCCTTTCCAACCATATCTGCCACAAGTAGTGATGAAGGCAGATCTTCCACATATACCTAAGATGCCTATTCAAAAAGGGAGAAGGCCACTGGACAAATAAGTCAAAAATGGATTGAGGATGGACCCAATAAATATGAAACACTTGTAACGAGACCTAACAAGATTGAGACGAGAAAAATTACAATACAGAAACAAATGATCAATAGACTCCCACTCAGACATACAAAGATAACACCTATTAACAACAATCACACCTCTTTTTATTAAGTTATCCATGGTGAGGATCTTATTTTGGATGGCCAACCATGCAAAATACCCAACCTTCGGAACAATGCTTTTGGGCCAAATTTCCAAGTGAGGGAAAGTAGGTTCATCATTATCAATAAGCATCAGATAAGCAGTCTTGACAGAAAATTCCCCATTGTCTAAAGCTTCCCAGATAAGCTGGTCCTCAAGAATGCCAAAAGTGAGTAAAGACTATTTTAATTCATTCTCCAGTATTATTGATGCCCCTGGTAGATCATTATTCATTATTGGCTTCCATACCCTTCTATTGTTTGACAAAGTAATAAAATTTGCAACTTTGGTACCAAAAACTTCAATTGTCCAAGCTCTAAGGGTTGAAATGATGGGGTCTACGAGAGAGGGGATAGTCCTTTAACCATTTGTGGTCCCAAAAATCAATGTTTCTTCCATTTCCCGGTTTCCAACGTAGCCCTTTGCTTAGCAAGTTTTTAGTTTGAAGGATTGATTTCCAAAAAATTGATCCCCCGGGAGGAAAGGAATAACTTAAGAATTCAATTTCTTGCAAATACTTTCTTCGATTATAGTAATCCATTCCGCATTTGCATTTGTCAAAAGACGCCATGCTTGTTTGGCCAGGAGGGCCATGTTTAAATGTTGTATTCTCCTTAGTCCAATACCTCCAAACTCCCTTGGTTTGCAAACCCTATCCCAGGACACCAAGTGAAAGCGCTGCTTAGATTCAGAACCAGTCCATAGGAACCTCTTCTGGATCTGTTCAATTTTAGTGTAGACACTTGTAGGAGCTTTAAAAACAGAGAGAAAGTAGACAGGGGATGCTTTGAATGGAAAACTTGGTGAGAAGCTGCCTTTCCGGCTTGAGATAACAAATTCCCTTTCCATCCGACCTGACTTCCTCCGAATTCTTTCAATTACATTAGTCCACATGGAATCGGTAGCTCGCTCTGTAAATAAATGAAGGCCTAGGTATGTGGATGGAAGAGTAGACACTGAGCATCCAAGAATCCTAGCAATATTAATCTGCCTCTGAATGGGAGTGTTAAAGAAATAAATTTTACTCTTTGAAAAATTTACCTTTTGCCTCATGACATCCTCATATAGCTCTATGATATGTTTTATGACTTTAGCATCAAAAAGCGATGCAAGAGTTAACAAAAAAGTATCATCCACAAACTGTTCATGTGTAACTGCCTGTGTTTGTGATGATGCTTTAATTCTTGAAATAAGACCAATATTACAGGCAGCTTTGATTGTCCTCCCAAGGGCTTCAGCCACAATGATAAACAACATGGGAGAGATAGGGTCACCTTGCCTTAGGCCCCTTTTACTTTGAAAGTATCCAGCAGGAGCACCATTAACAAGGACTGAAAACCAAGGTTTCATAAAACATCCTTCCAAAAGCTTGATCCATTCATGATGAAAACCAAATTTCTGAAGAATGGCAGAGACAAAACTCCAGTTTATGCGGTCATAAGCCTTGTTCATATCCAGCTTGAGAGCAAAAGCAGGTTTTTTAGTCTGGACTACCGAATGGAGGGATTCATGAACTGTTATGACCCCATCAAGGATGGACCTTCCAGGGACTGAACTGCCTTGACAAACATCAATAAACATAGGAAGGATCTTCCTCATTCTATTTGCAATTGCCTTGGTCAAAATTTTATAAACAACATTACAAAGGCTAATAGGTCTAAAATCCATCATAGATCTAGGAGTAGGAATATTTGGGATTAAAGCAATAAAAGTGGAGTTAAAACTTCTCGGAATATGCTTTGTGGACTGAAATTCCTTGATAGTAGCACATACATCAAAACCTACAATATCCCAAAAAGCCTAAAAAAAATGAGGTGAAAACCCGTCTGGACCTGGAGCTTTATCAGGGTTCATTGAGAAGAGGGCCTCTTTGATTTCTTCATCCGTGAAAGGATTAATTAACTCCCCATTCAAGTCATCAAAAATTAAATGAGGAATATGGTAAAGCATTGATTCTGAAGCTAAGGCAGAACTGAAATGTTCTTCTCCTAAAAGATTCTGAAAATAGGAAACTGCTTCATTTCTGATTTCATTAGGACTAGAAAGGAATGATCCATCATTTCTAACAAGTTCTTTAATTCTATTGTGGCTTCTGTTCCTTAAGGTAGATGCATGAAAAAATCTTGTATTGGCATCACCTTCTTTTAGCCAGGTAGCTCTAGACTTTTGCCGCCAAAAAGTCTCCTCGCAGGCTAGAACATTATGGTACTCAGCAAGGGATTTCTTTTCATCTACCTGTAGGGAAGGGTCTGGAAATCCCTCTTCAAGTTTTTTCTCAATGGTTGATAACCTTTCAGAGATGGCTTTCTTGTTTTCAAAAATATTTCCAAAAATTTCCTTATTCCAGATCCTTAGATTTTCTTTCACCACTTTAAGTTTCTGGGCTAATCTGAATGAAGGCCTGCCCTGAAAAGAATGCTGCCACCACTGAGAAATTTTTTCTCTGAGATCAGGGTGGTGCATCCACATAGATTCAAACCTAAAAGGCCTTTTGAATTTTGGAGTCTTCAATTTCAAGTAAAATCGGGTTGTGGTCAGACCCAATGCGAGGCAAGGACAACAGATTTGCATCCCCAAAAGATTGTATTGCTTCCTGTGACAAAAAAAACCTATCAAGCTTTTCCATTATAAGTTGATTTCCAGACCTCCTATTGCTCCAAGTAAATTTAGCATTTTTTAATTTGACATCCAATAAATTGTTGTTGTTGATGAAATATTGAAAGTCCTCCATACTTCTTGTTGGAATTCCTACTCCCCCTTTTTTATCAGAGGGGTAAAGAGGGGTATTAAAGTCCCCCGCCACTATCCATGGGATATCTTGAAAAGATTCCTTGAAATGACTGAGTAAATTCCATAGATCAGCTCTCCCAGATATAGAATTAGGGGCGTACACATTTGTTAATATCCAAGAAAGGTCATTAACCTTATCCTTAAAAATAATGCTCATTACCCTTTCCCCCAATTGAATAACCTTGCCTTCCACCTTCCCTAGATTCCAGATACAAATAAGACCACCTGAGGTTCCATTGGCTTTGCAAAAAATTGCTTCTCCATTTTTCCAGATATTGAGGGCAATTTTTCTAGACAAAACTTCATCGACTTTAGTTTCTTGCAAAATAAGAACACTACGAAGATATAACATGTATAGAATTTTAACAAATTTAGCCAATGGTAATGATTTGGTAAGTATGTCAGTTATTTCATGATTTTTTCTACAATACTTTAGCTCAAGAGTGACACCTTCAATCAACTTTAGAAAAAAGTGATAATGAACTTCAATACATTTTGAGCAAACGTGATAAACTAGATTTTTTGCAAATTGAATTACACTTTGATTATCATAAATGATGATAGTTGGATGACCTTGATGTACATTCACTTCCTCCACTAATATTTTAGCACATATTTCTTCTTGATATGCCTTTGATGAATTAATATATTCCATTTTTGTTAACAAAAGAGACATTGTGGACCAGTTTTTATTATTCCATGAAATTTGACCTAATCCTAGATGAAAGATATAACTTGAATTAGATTTTGTATCATTATATCTTGCATAATATAAATTTATGTATCTTGCATGTATTAGATATCGAATTTATCTATATGTGATTCCAAGTTATTATATGTCAATTTTTTTTTCTAAAATTCTTGTTACTACCTTCTAATGATCTTCATGAGAACTAGCCATATATCTAAAACAATACCAATTGGATATGCAATATTTTTTAGAAATGGTGAGAGACAAACAACTACTAACAAGTTGTTGATGTTTGTAATTGGCCAACCTAAATCTCTTCAACATATCAAGTACATATTTTTACTGAGAGTGAAATATTTTTTCCATTTATTTCCAAACATGAATGCCTAAAATATAATGCATCAAACCTAAATTAATCATGTCAAAATAGTTTTCAAATGTACCTTAGTATTTTAATGTACTAAATATGATTACTAGTGATGATTATATCATTAGGGTAAAATACAAGTACATATTCACCCTAATTATTCACATACATGCTTGGATCAAATTTGATCTTTTGAAATTGTATATCGAAACAATAAATTGTTAGTTTTTCCATACCAAGCTTTAGAAACACGTTTGAGGTAATATAAAGGCTTCTTCTACCTAAACACCAAATTTTCCTTTATAGGTTTCATAAATTGTAGTGGTTGTTGCTTATAATTTTACCCCTTTAATTCACCATTTGAAAATGTACACTTAATATATGTTTTATTAATATCCCAATCAAATTTTATAACTAAAACAATGCTACTCGAATGATCATGTTATTTGTAATAGAAGCAAAAGTCTCACTATAATCAATACCCTCATTTTGTGAGAAATATTTAGTTGTCATTTTTATTTTATGCTTTCCAATAGGTCCTTCTAAAGTATACTTAGTATTTTAGTACCACTTACATCTAACCAAATTTTTTTTTTTCCTTTTGAATTATTGTCAAATCTCATATGTCATTCTTTATTAGTTAATTATAATCATCTTGCATCACTTATTCCCACTATGCATTAGGATTATTCATATATTTGTGGATCATCGATCTACATATCTTTAGTCATGAGAGTACAACTAACAAAGTATTTTCTTTGACCTTGTTCATAGATATCATCAATAATCCTTTTTCTTCTAGTCGTTTTATTGTCTTCATATTTCACACCTTTAGATATTTTTGCTTCACCTACAAATATCCCTATTATATTTATAGAAGATGTCACTATCATAGATATATAATATGTCCCTATTATACCTATACAAGATGCCATGTTGGCCTTGCAAGCAACCCAACCTTTTAAACCATGAATTTTAAAATTTTCCTAACTAGATGACCCTTTTTGCCTCTAAGGTATTCAAAACATTGTTAGATGCACCAAAATTTTGAAGGGTGCACGAAGCCCACATGATCCTTGTTTGGGTCATGTGATCCATCCATTTTGATCACATAAATATTTTATGGGTGTGCAAAGCTCACACACCCCATTTTGGAGTCGTGCACTCCACTTTCTTGGAGCACACGAAAGTGTAAGTGGTGCAAGAAGATCATGCACCTCAATTTTGCCATGTGCCCCATTCCTTTGGAGTGCACCAAGGTTCAATGGGTGTGTGAAGCTTGCACACCTTACTTTTGTCATGTACCCCATACTTTTGGAGGGCATAAATTTTTAAGGGACACACAAAGTTCATGTACCCTATTTTGGAGTAGTGTGCTCCACTCGCTTGGAGTGCATACAAGTGTAAGAGGTTCACAAAGCATGTGCACCTCATTTTTTGTTTAGCACTCATTTTTAATGGAACACACAAAGGTATTAATGATATATAAAGTTTGTGCACCTTACCTTTGGTTCACATGTCTCTCCTTTCTCAATCATTTAGAGCTTGTAAAAGCACACAAATTTTGTATGCCTCCTCTCGAATTCATGTACCCCATGATTTCAATGCACATATTTACTCAAATTATGTCGATACCATACCAATAAGAAAACATCATATGGATTACCTATATTTTTTGGTGTAGGGATCAGACCGAGAATATTGAAAAGACTTCCTTCCAATGCTTTCAAAGAGTTGATTCATACACCTAGCCCCCATGGCACGAAAAACTAAACTTCCTCAACCAATAGAAAGACATAGTACCACCTAGAGGTCGTTAAGGAAGCTATTTAAAAAAAAAATGTGGTAATGTCCTCCCATAATATCGATGAGGGTAAATGAATAGATGTATGAAAAAGATACTGTGAACACTAATCGTAGAGTAAATTCAAGCTAATGATAAATGGGGAGCTATAACAGAAGGAAGTATCCTCAGTATATAATTTCCTAATCCAATGGTCTCCATAAGCACTGCATCATTCAGGGTAACAGATTTCAAGGCTCGTATAAAGAAAATAATAAGGGCTTGGCCAATAAAAAAGAAGATAGGAAGGACCAAGGACCCTAAGGCATGGAAAAATCGATCAATTTCAAATAGGGAAATTATTATGGACTAACAGGAAGAGCTACACAATTTTACTATCTATAGTTTTGACCCAATAAAGGAATATAACTAGTGTAACCTGAATCTACTCAATGGGCTGTTTATGAGTGCACAAAGGAAAAAATATGAGCTAAGCCCTATCTCTAACAAGTGGTCCATGAACCTAGGAAAATTGGTTTACCCTAGGGTCTACCACTTGACGGACCTCCTCGCATGGTTGGAAGTGGCATATGATCCAAAAAATAGAACTATCAAGCATCGTACCAACCATGTTGTATTTAGGCTCATAACTGATAGTATTAGAAGAGTGTTTGATATTTCCACTATTTCTCTAATATCGGATTTCTAGGTATTGGCCCTCCAATCCAATTTCATGCTCGAAATATATTTTTTGGGTAGGCTTCTAAAGAGAAATAGGTCCATGCCATCAGATTTTCATGGAATTACAAGAAGCTATCCTAGGTGAAGTGGAACATCTTCCCTGATTTTCATATTATTCATTTTTAATTCACCTAGTCTTGGGCCAAATGAAGCAATATTTGGTTATTCAAATAAGAGGAGTCAACACCATTGCAGTTTAAGACTAATTACTTTTTATGCAAGAGGGTTGCTCTAGTTACATTGCCTACTTTGAGAATGTCCTCCCAATTATTCATTCTTGACTGTGTGGGAAATATATTGATAGCATTGCGATCGGTGTTATATTGTTTCTACATGAATTCCAAGCAGATGACTTCTTATTAAAAAATAAATATACATACATCAAGTTCAAATTGCTATCCGACCTCCATAGCTATCCTTGGAGATAACTAGACAAATTGCTAAAGAAGTGAAAATTAGGTCCATAAGGAAGTTCATTTGCTTCCAATTGATTGCATAATGGGCCCATACGTATACATGGTCCACATTAGCCTACTTAGATCCATTTGGAATATGGATACATACTATTTCCTAGAGATCACATGGAGACCTTACGATCCCTCTAGCTCTCATAAATAGACTATCATAAATAAAATATCCCTTGTACAGGTTATGCACAGGGTAGATGATTTTGAAGATAAAATACAGAAGACCCTTAGGCAGAACTTGTCATTAGAACTAGTATGGAAAATGGAAGATAAACCCCATAATAAGCTAGAAGTAATGGGTTATTATACCACCAACCTGAGGATGCACAAGAATATGTTGGTAGAAAAATTGGTCCCCTTGGTCCTCATTGTTTTTATTAAGGACTTTTAGGATCCCATCCTTCAAATCATTAATCAGGATTCAAACTTATTTGAGGTGGCAATGATAATCTTAGATGCAACCCTTCAGGAGCAAGTAAGACTTTATGCATCCTCTAGTTCTCCTACTATGGTGTCAAGGGGAAATGATATAGTAGCTCATCCTTCACATCGACCATAAATTTTAGTTGCAACCTTGACCCAAGCATTGATATCTCCATCGAGTCAGATCGACCTAGTGGTATACCAATCTTCTATGGTCTCTGCCACCTTGGTAATCAATCAAAAAGAGAACCTAATTCTTTATAAAACACTCATTAAGATATAAAATATAGGGTAATTGTCAAATATACTCCAAGAATTTGAGGTCTTGATATAAATACCATCATAGTATCCTACCTGAAAGAAAACCATAATCAAAATGTCAAATCTGAATGTGAAAATTTTTACATTGTCCAAGGTAAGAGAAGTGGTATAGTTTACTATCAAAGAGGAGGATCAGATACAGGATATGGAGGATCAAAGATATCCTAGTAGAGGAGTGGATAGGGCCAAGAAAATATATGAATGAAGTACTTATGATGTATCTACCATCATGGTGGCCATTCCCTTGCCCTCGAGCTTGAAAGAAGCCAGAATCGACTTAGACAGGGGTGTTATTATGGCTATGGCTGATCTAGTCGACATGATGAAATCACATGTAGCCTCTAAGGTACATTTGGTAGAAGATATAGAAAAGGAAGTAAAAATTTTAAAAACCAGGATTGCAAAGGTAGAACAAATAAAATAAAAAATAGAGAAATTGCAATTAGAGGTAGAGAAGCTTTGGAAAATCTCACCTACTTCTCAGAGCACTAACATGTAGGCTAATGACCACTCCAATATTGTTCAATATTTTAAGCAAGATATGATGGATAAAGTGTAGGAGAAGATAGTCGATTTAGCTGTAGTATTCTATAATATTTATACCACAAGGTACACTCCATATACTTTGAGAAGCTTGTTGCAACAGGTAGATCAGAGAATAAATCTCATCTATCATGTATTCTAGAAATTCAAAGAAAATTATGTAGAAGTGAGTGAGGGGGTGATCACTCTAAGATATGGGTCCGTTTGCTTTTGTGAAGAGAAGTTCACAAAGATCTTCATATTCTTACATAATAAATAAAACTGGCTTAAATGGGATGGGGAGATAACAAACCCTGAAGAAGAGTTACAAAGTGAGCTCAATGATTGTGGGTTCACATTAGAAGAGTTTTTTCAGGAATCGACATCAGAGATTTAATTTTCAATAAGATACAAGAATTTGACTTAAATAAAAACACTAAGTTGATGGGGCAGCTTAATTCCTTAGCAGAAATGATAGATCACTTGTGTGTGTTCTTTGAGAACACCATGGCATGGTCCAAGGAGTGGGTGAACAAGATTACACAAGATGCCAATATGTTGAAATTTGCATTGACCTTCCATGATGAATCTTGGGTCTACATTGACCAAAAACTACAAAATCTCAAAAAGGAAAATGTAGTGGAAGACAAAGATCAAGTAAAAATAGCTAGTAACAAACAAGGTCAAGTGGGGCTTGGTGTAGCATAGGAAGAAGAGGACCAAGACACAAAATAGCCACCTATTCAAGGTGTTGAGGATGTTAGTGCATAAGAGAAATGATCCCAAGAAAAAAATGTGGGCAACCTATCACTTTTTGTCTCTACCATGATTTTGTACAGGACATGAGATCATTCTAGATGGAGGGCCTATAGAAAAATAGTTACAACATGACTCAATCACCTAGTACTATAGATAGAGGAAAATTGTAGCATAATTTTTTATCATCAAGCCTTAGATAGCAAAAATTTGGTCCAGGTATAACTGTGTCTTGAAGTCAGTCATATTTTCTCCTTCTATGTATTTTTCCTTTGTCTCTCATTATCACCTTTTCCTCTGTTATTGCCTAGGAACTGCCTAGGAAGCTCAACCAGCTAAGATTATTTCCAATGGATGCATGAGGAGTTGGAAGCTCTCACATCACTACAATTAGGATGGGGAGATATAGCCCTCTGTTGCGATATTTGAATAGAGGTGCCATTGTAGTCATTGCTATATAGACTCAAGCACTTTGTTAGGCTCTTTCTATTGTAATTTTTTCATGAATATAATTCCAACTCCATTTTTAGCATTCTTGTATCAATGACTTGTGTGTTACTTATTTGCATATTACAACATATGAATGTGTAAATAATATTTTCCTTCACTAGTTTAATCGTTCTTGTTTATTACATTATTTGAATGAATCTGAACAAACTAGTTTCTCCCTTCTCTTTCCTTTCTTAGTTCATGAGGTATTATAAATTTTCTATGACTGCCCAATGGACATGGCACCGGTTTGGTCTTAAAATATAGAATGCTACATGGTTTGGTCAAGAAGAAAAAGAATTAATATAATAACACTTAATCTGGTAAGACATGGGCTATAATATCAGAATATCAAATGTTCTCGCCCATAACCCGGGGTATCCTTACCCGACCTGGTCTATTTAGAGTCTTAGAGATAATATTTTCCTAGGTCAAAGAGGTAGATCCACCAGAGTCTACAAATTGGTTGTGATTCCAGGGATTTTTTGATGTGACATGTTTAGAAAGGGTAAGCAAGAATTCCCCACAATAGTTTTTGGTATCGTTGTTGGGGACTAATCTTTTTTTTTCTATTTTCAAATTTTTCTTGGTTATTCCCTATGAGATTTAGGATTAGTGGGTTGAGCAATCTTGGCCAGAGAACACCTCCTATATTCTTTACTTTGCACTATGTGTTGGCAACTCTCAAGAACCCATAATCAAGAAGAAGGGACTACTATGGTAGCCCCTATAAGAAGAAAAAAAGAACTCTACCCCAAACTTCCAGATCCATAGGTACTTTTCTAACCATGTAAAAATAGGAAATATCCTTTACTTTCTGTCATTAGGGCTACAATAGTACTAGTTCTTTTCTTAATAATTCCCATTTGTCAAGTATTGTTCCCTCTACCATTGTACCTCTCTATACTGGTGACCTTAGTAACACAAATGGCCAACCCTCCTTTAAAAAACTAGTGGATGAATAGGTATAGGTCCTTTATGTTACCCCCTATCTTGAACCCATTGCCCCCTAAGGCCCACAAATATCTACCCAAGTTCTTAGGGGATAACACCATAACTAGGGAAGACCACATCAAAGATTTCTTGTATGCCATGGATAGTTTGGAAGTAGAATATGAGGATGTTGTCCTCAGGTTATTCCTACAAACCTTGGAGAAGGATGCTAGAGAGTGGTTCAATAGTCTCACAATAGATACTATAGGCACCTTCCAAGAATTAGAAATTGCATTCCTCAAAAAATACAGGGAAAAGAAAAATGAGCAATCACTTTTAACTGAGCTTGCCATAATGAAGAAGGATGATAACAAAAATATGGATGAGTTTAATAGATGGTTCACTAAACTTATGAATAGAATCCCCACAGTCCTAAGGCCAAATGACCACCAATCCATTTTCTTTTATAAAAATGCATTTCCCAAGGACTTCAACTATGAACTCAGATAGGAACCCACACTTACCATTGATGCCTATATGGAAAGAGCTATCATAATTGAAATAAATATGATAGATAGTGGGAAGATGAAGCCATCCTCAGTAGATCCTAGCCCAAGCCAAACTGAGAAGAAGCCTAAGAAAGTGGGTTTCAATATATTAAAAAAATCAAAACCTGATCCCATTGAGAAACTGTCAACTCAGTTAATAGAAATGTTCCATTCAATGAATAATAGGCTATCCAAAATAGAAAGGGATAAAGAAGATAATGGGGAACCTTCTCAGAACCAGAATGACAATAGACCTCCTTTCAGGAGAAACTTCAACATAAATTGGAAAACAACAACTAGAAAAGAAAAGAAATCCAAAAGGATCAATATGTTATCCCGAACCCCATGGCTTCGGCCAATGTGGCCTCTGATTTTCCTTTCTTTTGTCCTACATGTGATGCCCCCCACAATTTGGCCAATTGTGGCATGTACCTCAGCCTACATGCAAACGTTAACCTTGAATAAGAATCAAATGAGGAGATAAGAGTGAATGCATGCTAGAATTGGGATGAAATAGTTAAAGGGTCATGAGTTGAAGAGGAAGTGAACGAATCCCCTAGCTCTGAGGCCAAACCCATAGCCTTCACCCTTGACAGTGTAAAATTTTTAAAAGGGCCACAGGATAGATTTTTTGAATGAATGAAACAAGGCAAGTTGGCACCCACAATGGAAGAAGTAGAAGCTTCAAAAAGGATTCATGCTACCAACCTTAGAAATAGAATTGTGCTAGATAAAATTAATAGAAATAGTGCAGCCGAGGGTAGGGGATAGCATAACTCAAAGAAGCAGAACACCATTCACCAACCTGCACCCTAAAATAGTAGAACCGATGAGTGAAACCCAAAAACAATAGGAGGCCAGCAAGGTCATGGAGAATAAGAAGGTTGAGTTCGATGTTGGACTTGAGTTATCCAAGAAAAAAATAAACATAACCTTTGGGGAGTTGATGACAGTGCCCAAGTATAGAGAGCAGGTTTGTAAGGCCTTTGGTTTAATTGAACAATGTGATAACCATGTTCTCAATGCTTCACCTACCAACCCTTCTAGCAGAAATCCCTCCTCGGTTAGGCCTTTCTATATATCCCTCTGCTATACATCAGGTTATGGAGACCAGTATGTGATACACAATTGCATGCTCGACAATGGTGCATCCCATAACATCATGCCAAAACAAGTAGCTAACCAATTGGGATTAATATGCACTAAATATTCTCCCCCCATCTTGGTCATGGATAGCAGACAAGTGCCTTGCATAGGGATAATCATAGGCCTATTGGTGTTCCTAGACCAATACCCCAAGAAGGGCATCATGATGGATGTAGTTGTAGTGGATGTGGATCCCTTATTCTCCCTATTACTGTCTAGGCACTAGGCAGAGTAGTTGGGTGGTTCAATCCAGTTGGATTGGTCCTACACCACCATACCTCTTTTGGCTAAAGAACATGCCACTCTAAGAAGGGAACCTTTTAATAAGTATTTTGTCAAGCTAAGGAGGTCTGATAATATGATAATTAATCTGGTCAACTCTGTGGAAGAAAAATAACTAGGCATTTATTCCATATGGCACACACCTTTTCTCAAAGAAATTCCCAATGTAGAAGGTATGGATCCCAAAGTAAAGGTAGAAGTAGATGCATAATAGGATAGGATTTTGGATATTGAAATATGATGATGCTAAGTCATAAACATGGGCTAGTACTAGGATAAACTGACATAAAAGGTAACTATTTGGGAATACATTACCATATGGAGTTGCCCTACATAAATAATGTGTCCAAATATGAGGTATTGCTACTCAGGTTGAGAAAAGCTAAATAACTTGGTATAAATTACCTCACCATCAGTGGAGATGCTAAACTCATCATACAACAAGTAAAAGGGAAATATCAAACTAAACACCCTAGGTTGAAGCAATATAGGCAAGCAGTGCAAGATGAAATAGATAGATTCCTAGCCTTTAACCTATCTTACATCCCTAGGGAGAAAAATCATATTGTAAACCTATTGGTTATAAATGCGTTTGAGGCCAGATAGTCCCAAGATTGACACTGAGTATATGGATAGGTTCCCCACCATATCCATGTACCATCCTTCTATCCTAGATAATGTGGTATACCTGCAAGTTTTCTAGGATGATGTTGACATTAGATATTTTATGACTATACATAACCATTTTGCTGGTATGATCTATGATGAGGAAGATGAGAACAAATTAAAACACATTATAGGGGAACCCATAGAAGTAATACAATTGAAAACCAATAAGATCCCTAGGGGGTTAGTATCTTTGGAGACTCCTTTTGATGATTTTGATAGAGCACATAGGCCTACATTCCAAGAATCTAAGGTTGAGGAGGTTAATATTGGGACAATAGAGGAACCCAGAATAGTCAGAATAGACAAAGCACTATCAGGTAAGGAGAAGAAACAGTACATTGATTTCCTAAGAAAGAACATGGAAAGTTTTTCCTGGAGTTACGAGGATTTGAGGACCTTCAATACCAATGTCATGACTCATATTATCCCCCTACAGGAAGGCACTAAACCCTTCAGGTAGAAGTAGAGAAAGTTTAATCCCACTCTACACCCTGTCATGCAAAAAGAGGTGCAGAAACTATTGAATGCAAAGATAATTAAGAAAGTGAGATTCTCATCCTAGATAGCCAATTTAGTCCCTGTCAAAAAGAATAATGGAGAAATCAGATTATGCATTGAATTTAGAAACCTGAAAAAAATTCTCTCAAGGATAATTACCCCCTCCCTAATATGGAATAACTTTTGCAGGTAGTGGTGGGGTCAGCTAGAATGTCCTTGTTGGATGGTTTTTCAGGTTATAATCAAATCTTGGTCAACCCAGAGGACCGGTATAAAACTACCTTTACCACACCATGGGGGACTTTCGAGTATCTGAGGATGCCTTTTGGGTTAATGAACATTGGGGCCACTTTCCAAAGGGCCATGGACTTTACTTTCAAAGGATTGATGTTCAAAATCATGGTGGTATACTTGGATGACATTACAATATTTTCAAAAAATCCGAGTGATCACTTCTCTCATCTCACAGGTTTTTGAAAGGTGTAAAGAGTATGGGATATCACTAAACCCAAAAAATGCTTATTTGGGGCCACACATGGAAAGCTATTAGGACACATGGTTTCTAAAGAAGGAATAAGCATTGATCCCCAGAGAACAAAGGCCATTGCAAAAATTCCCCCCCCAAAAATTCTAAAAGGGATTAGATATTTCTTTGGCAAGATAAACTTTGTCAGAAGGTTTATCCCAAACTTTGCTGAAATTGCCAAACCTATTAATGATATGATTAAGAAGGATGCAAGCATAAAATGGAATGAAGAAAACACTATGATTTTTCAATAGATAAAATATACCAACACCACTGCACCCGTGTTGACATGCCCAGACCATTCAAGGGACTTCAACATCTACTCATTTGCTTTAGAACACACAATAGTTGTAGTCTTGTCACAAAATTTTGAAGGGGGAGATGAGATATCTATATAATTCATGAGCTTTGGGATGAAAGGAGCTCAATTGAGGTATAAGCTCTTGGAAAAACAAGCATTCACCCTGATACAAGCCCTAGAACATTTTAAAAGTATTTTTGGTTCCAACAAGGTAATTGCTTGCATCCCCTATATGGTTGTAAAAGATGTCCTCACACAACCAGAGCCTATGGGAAGCTCAACAAGATGGATGGTCAAATTATTGCAATATGATGTTGAGTTCAAGGCAATCAAGGTGATAAAAGGACAAGGGCTAGAAAAGTACATGGCCAGTAAAGGGGGAGAGGACATGAACAACACCATCATGGTAGGTGACTTGCAACATGACAAATCGATGGGTGATGATGAGTGTGACTGGTACTAAGATATCCTATTATACCTTTGAACCCTATCATTCCTGCTAAGAAAGTCACAAAGTAGAATAAGAAGTATCAAGAAGCAAGCTCAAAAGTATTATCTCCAAAAAAACCAACTTTATTGGAGATATCCAAGTGGGGTATTGTTACTATATCTATCAAATAAATAATTCCCCAATATAATCAAAGGAAAAAACTAAAACTATAATGAGGGTGGGGTACTATTGGCCTTCAATGTTCAAATATGTCTACCAAATTTTTAGGGGATGTTATAGTTTCCAAATTTTTGCAAGAAGAATCTGCCTACAATGTCACTGAAACTGATCATCATGGAAGCTCCATTACTCTACGGATAATAGAACTAATAGGAGACATCAATAGAATTCCTTGGGAGGCCATAAATGGATAATCATATCAATTTATTACCTTACCAAGTGGGTCAAGGCAGCTCCCCTTAGAATATGAATGCTAGGAATAATTGTTAGTTTCCTAGAGGAAAACATCTTGATCATGTTTGGTGTGCCTAGAAATATAATTACAGATAATCCTAAATATTTCACCTCTTTTGAGATGGTAGAATTTTGTGCTAAGTACAATATAGAGTTGGCCCATTCTACAAATTACTACCCCTAGGGTAATGGACTAGTAGAATCTTCTAATAAAAATCTCATTACCCAGATCAAGAGGTCATTGGGGAAGAACAAAAGAAGTTGGGATAGTGAGTTAAAATATGCTTTATGGGTAGATATATTATCAGTAAAAATGGCCATAGGTAGATCACCATATGAATTGGTTTATGGGGAAAGTGCACTTTTGCCACCTCAACTAGAGTGAACAAATCTCTCTTTACTCCTTCAGGATCATGAAAAGCCTGATGCCCTACAAAGGAGGATGGATCAGATTGTTAAATTAGAAGAAGATAGAAGAGAGGTAATTACAAAGATGATTTCCTAGATAAAAAGGATAACTAGGTTATTCAATAAGAAAGCAAGAGGAAAGTCCTTTTCAGAGGGTGAGATAGTACTCTACTGGGATCCAAAAAATGATAAACCAGGTGAGAAAGGCAAGTTTGAGCCCAAATGGTTAGGCCCATATCAGATTGCTAAGGTGATTGGCCAACATACTTACAGGTTACAGGACTTAGAAGGAGAAGAAATACCCATACCTATCAATGGCCAACATCTAAAGTTGTTTGGCCCTCTCCATGAGGGTAATAGAGGCTAAGTTGGCTTCATATTGTGTGTGTGTGTTGTCTCTCTCTCTTTTTTTTTTTTTTTCTTTTTTTTTTTTTTTTTTTGTGGGGGGGGGGGGGGGGGGGGGTGTTCTTAAGCCAATTCATGTAGTTTTGCAACATCACTCATTCTCCTATCCCATTCAGATTTGGTGTTGGTCTTGCAAGCAACCCAACCATTTTAACCATGAATTTTAAAATTTTCCTAACTAGATGACCCTTTTTACCTCTAAGACGATTGAAATCTTGTTAGGCGCACCAAATTTTCAAAGGGTGCATGAATCCCACGCACCCTTTTTTTGGGTCATGCAATCCATCCCTTTAGAGCACACAACAATTTTAGGGGCACGAAAAGCTCACGTGCCCCATTGTGTAGTCGTGCACTCCACTCGCTTGGAGTGCACAAAAGTGTACGAGAGATGCAAAGCTTGCATGCCCTGATTTTTTCATAGACCACATTCCTTTGGAGTACAAAATTTTTGAAGGGAAACACAAAGCTTTCATGCAATGCTTTTGTCATATGCCCCATCCCTTTGGATCACACAAATATTTAAGGGGTGTGCGAAGCTCACACACCCCATTTTGGGGTCATGTGCTCCACTCACTTGGAATGCACAAAAGTGTAAGAGGTACGCAAAGCTCGTGCACCCTATTTTTTGTTAAGAACTCATTTTTAATAGAGTGCACAAACATATTAAATATGCATGAAGTCTGTGCACCTTCCCTCTGATTCATGTGCCTCTCCTTTATCAAGAATTTAGAGCTCATAAAGGCGTATGAATTTTGTGTGCCTCCTCTTAGATTCATGCACCCCAAGTTTTTGACACATGCATTTACTCAAAGCACACCGCACTCGAGACAATAAGGAAGAGACACATGGATGGCTTGGATTTTTTAGCGTTGGGATCCAACCAAGTAGATTGAAAAGGCCTCCCTCCAACATAGATGAAGAATTGATTCATGCACCCAACACTCATGGCATGACAAACTAGACTCTCTCAGCCAATAAAAAGGTAGTGTGCCACCTACTGGTCATTAATGAAGCTATTTAGAAAATAAATGTGGTGACATCCTCCCATAATATAGATGAGGGCAATTGAATAGGTGTATGCATAAGGCACCGTGAGCACCAATCATAGAGTGAATTCAAGCTAGTGATAAATGAGAAGGAGTTGTAACACAAGAAGTATCCTCGGTCTATAATTTCCTAATACAATGGCCTCCACAAGCACTTAGTTGACCAGGGTGATGAATGTCAAGGCTCGTATCAAGAAAATAACAGGGGCTTAGCCAGTAACAAAGAAGATAGGGAGGACCAAGGACCCAAAGGCATGGGTAAATAAATCAATTTTAAACATGGAAATTATAGTGGACCAGTAGGAAGAGCTAAAAATTGTTACTCTATATAATTTTAACCCAATCAAGGAAGATAACCAGCGCCACACGACTATGCTTAGGGGGCTATTTATGAGGGCATAGAGGTAGAAATATGAGTTGAGCCCTGTCTATAACAAGTGGGCCATGAAACTAGGAATTTGGTTTACCCTAGGGTCTACCATTCATTGGATCTCCTCACATGGTTGGCAGTGGTATATGATCCCAAAAATAGAACTATCAAGGATCATGCCAACCAGGTTGTATTTAGGCTCATAGCTGATAGGATTAGAAGAGTGTTTGGGCTTTCCACTACCTCTCTACTATTATATTTCTAGGTATTGGCCCTCCAATCCAATTTTATGCTTGAGACCTCTTTCTCGGGTAGGCTTCTAAAGAGAAATAGGTCCATGCCCTCCAATTTCCCAATTCACAAATCCATACTCTACCCTTGGGCCTAGGATTATGTGGATATGATCAATCTAGTACTGGGGACAAAGGATTTAGAACAAATCACCAAGGAAGTCATGTTCTTAATCATCTAGTGCAACAAGAGGGATCGAACACCCATGTATAGGTGGGAAGATACAATTAGTGATAACATAAATAAAGATCTAACAACATTGCAAGAGGCTATCCTGGGTGAAGTGGAACAACTTACCCCATTTTCATATTATTCATTTTTAATTCACCTAGTCATGTACCAAATGGAGGAGTCTATGGTCAGTCATATAGGAGGAGTCAACACCATCGTGGTTCAATATAGGCTACTTTGTATACAGGAGGGTTGCTCTAGTTACACTACCTTCATCGAGAATGTCCTCCCAATCGGTCAACCTAGGGCCTTTGGTTAGAATTAGAATGTACCCTTGGGATCCTACACTTGTAGAATTAAAATTGACTATCTCTTTACAAGTTACTTACTTATTACTGTTAGCTTTTGGATCTAAATACTTAATATAAAATAACCACAAGATCTAAAATAAATTTGCAATATGAAATATATGATAATGGAAAAAAACTAAACATATAAAAATCATATATAACTTCAGAAATAATTCATAGAAATACCATTAACAAATTCTAACAAAAATTGTATCTCAATTGAATAAAGATATCAAATATACCATACTTCTTCACACTCACACTCTACAATTGTGTCTATTATACACACACTCATAGACACATATATAATGAAATGTGACTCTTCATATGGATAACTCTTGGCCTTCACTCTTCTAGAGAATCCTAATCTTCCTACTCTATGGAATCATGTGCACATGGACTATTATGCGCATTTAAATTACCAAAATGCTTTGCACACTTTAATAATACTTGTGCATTTATTATATTGCATAAATTAAATACTCACACTCTAATTTGGGACTCTTATATCTTAATATAAATATGTACCCAAGGTGGCACATTAGCATGTAGCAAATAATGTAATATATTCTAACACCCCCCTATATTACATTATTTAGTTATCGAAGACTTTTAATATTCAATATGGATATTCATCTCTTATCTTCAATCTCTTTTTAAGATCAATTTCTGAATTTTCATAGAATGATTCCTATTTAACCTTTATGGTGTGACTCCTTATATTATCTTATTTTCTTTGCTTTTGTGTCTTCATTGATTATTTTCCTTCTGAGTATTGTGTTAGCATACCATAATAGTAATATAACTTTTGTTATTGTATTGAATTCTTCAAACAAACATATTTTTTAGTTAAAGTCTTCACCTTGTCTTTATTGATCTATTTCCTTTTCTTGTTTTTTTTTTTTCTTTTTTTAATCAAAATACCCCTTGCGGGGTCGCCTTGGTCTAAGAGACCACGAACAAGGGGTTCTACACCATCAAAGTCACCCGGGAGTCACACCCGACCCTGCCCGCACCAAAATTATCAATTGGATTTTGGATACCCAATTCAGCTTTTTGGTAGGGTGGAGATTTGAACCTGGGACCTCTTTTGGAGTATTTCCCTCTCCTCTCCAACTCACCTAAAATACCTAGGTAGTTTATTATTTTTCTTCATTCCTACACTTCTACTAGTGATATATCTTTAGTGTAGTGAGTTAGTGGATCATCACAATAATATTGACTTGGATTTGATGAATCTTCCTTGAGATAATCATATGAATTATTTATTTCAACTTGTATATTTCCTTGAAAGAGTTCAAAAACAATTAATGAAAGATACATCATTAGATATTCATTTGTAGTGATATAATAATGTCTTGATATTCCCAACAAGACCTAAAATTTTTTTTGTGAAGGTATTCTAATTCCATAAAGGTATTAAATTTTTCTTCCTTAGCTTATTTGAAAAATAAAATCAATTTATCCTTTAGAACATCAAATACTTGATCTCCATCAATGTTGGGTATTAAGCCATGTGAATAAAACCTGAGTGCATGTAACATTTCTTCACTATTTTCATTAAACACTTTCTTTACTATTTTATTCATATTATTTTGATGTAGACTTCCTTGTAACTCTCTAGTCTCAGAAAAAATGAAAGACATCTTTGATAGGATATTTTTAAATATTTAAACCTTTGAGGTTAACTTCCTTATTACTCCTTGGTTTAGTTTATTAAACAATTAATTGATGTAATCTCAAATTCTCTATTCTTTATTTCTCCTTATTTTCGAATGATATACTAGGATAGTTTTTAAATTTTGACTTTATGTTGACAACCTTATATCTCCCTAGTTTCAATATAAGTATTAAAAATAACTAGTTTTATTTTCCTCTTATCAATCAATAATTTGAATGCAATTTCAATCTTCCAAGTATTCAAACTTGTGTCTCTTTTAATTTTGAATTAGAGACTAAATTATCAATGCAATTTTTCTTTATCAAAATTTCTCTGTTAAATTCCTTTTATCTCCCAAATTTCAATAATATAATTTCCCAATTCTAAATTTCATAAATCTATGTTGATGTTGAATTCCTTATGACTCCAAATTTAGAAATTTATAAATTCTATAAAATAGTATTTGCAATTTTTGTATTCCTAATTTGATGTAGGATACGTTATTTCTCCAAACTTATCAAATTGTAAATATTTCAAATTGTTTTGTAAATTCAAATTATCTAATTACAAAACTTCAATTTTCAAATCAATATTCAAATCTTCATAAAACTTTAAATTTGCAGTAATCAAGTTTCTAAGGTTTTAAAATATTATTTCAAGGTCTTATCTCTCTAATAAAATTATTTCAACTTAACCTTATACAATAATATTTTCTTCTAGCCTTATAACTCCTATCTTGTGCATGTAATTAATTTCAAATGAAATGAATTACCTCCAAAAATTGAGGTACTCCTCTGCTATCATATTCTAACTTGCTTTAAAATTAGATGTTCTCTTACCTCCTTGACCAGTCAACTATACTCCATGCTTTTCTAAGATGCTTGAAAAAATGAACGTACATCCTCCTTGTTGTAGTAAGTATGGTAGTATTGGCTTATTTTCATAGCATGCATTAATGGGTTATTCAATAAATTATATATTCCATTAGTAATGATTGGCTTATGGAATACCAAATGATAAATGGAATAAAATATCCCTCCTTGCTCTTACTAACATATTCTAAAATAATTATCTTACTTTAAATGGCTTATGGCACTCCTTCCTCATGACAAGTGGTACAAACAATTTTATAATGTTCAACCAATATTGCAAATGATATTCTCAATGCTTCAAGCTCCAAATAATGTTCGATGATTTTGTTTTTATTCTTCCAACAGTTGGTCACCTATGTAACATCCTCAATGAAGCAATAAAATATTGTCTTATCTACAAAAATATTTATGGATGCCAATTCTTCGCTTCTCTTCTTGGTAGTTGCAAAAACCTAGACATTTGGTTTTCTCATACCTTTTTGATATACAAATGTTGACTCTTCTATTTCTTACCTTTCAAATTTTACAGATAATGGTGGCTCTTCTTCACTTAGGCACTTCTCTACTCCTCCTCCTAGACTTGGTGGCTCCACATTTCAATGGTGGATCTAAAAAATAGTGCGCTATGGGTGGCTATTCTCCTATAGATGGTGGCATTTCTTTTCTACCTGGTGGATCTTCTTCTAGGAACTACATGGATGCTTAACCACTTGTTCTTCAACGTCACCTTGGCCCCTCTATGTTTAGTGTATTTGAGCTCTACTCAGTGGATTATTTTGTAGGATGGTGGCTCTTATTTTAATATGGTGTTACTTGGTGGATCTACCACTCTTTTTGGTGACTTTTCTTCACCAATATTTTTTAGCAACTTAAATCAACCGTAAATTTGAGCACTATTTGGCCTTTCTTTTATTCAAAAGAAATTATATCAAATCTACACTTATTTTGATTATAAAAACAACATATATTATTTTTTATTATCACTCCATTTCAAGCACTTTTTAACTCCAAATATTGATGTTATGTTTTGCAAATTCTAGAATGATAATTATGTCTCCTTCCTTGGCTTTGAGACACTTACTTAGACTTCCTTTTGCTAAATTTTTACAACTCTAATATCGTGCTTTCAAAAAAATGAAATAACTAATTTTAATACATGTATAAGAACACTTTTATAGCACCAATATTACACACCTCTTATGGCATCCTTTAAGGATAGTCTTCTTGGTGATTCGTTATCTTGAATTTATGAATTTTTGCAGCTATTTCTTTTCCTTTGCTGCTCTAGAATCATCAAATTTTTAGCTCTAATTGCTGCCCAAAAAACATCTCTCTTGCTATCAACTTTTCATTCAACTTTTACTTTATTTCTCCTTCAAATGTATGTTTTCAAACATTAAAATTTGTAGCTACAAATTTGGCCTTCTTGCTGTCCAAATTTGCAGTAATTATCCTTCTTCAAATGTTGTCGACTCTTCCTATACTTTGCTACCCAAAAATGTCTCAAATTTATCCATAAATTTTCAAAATCATAGCTCTATAATTTATTTAATTTATTTTCATGTGACCTTTCAAATTCTACCTCAAAAATCAGTAACCTCCTCCTTTGCAAATCAGCCTTAAAAATTTTGCAGATGTCGTCAAACTTCTCAAAATCGTGGCCTCTTTAATTGTTCTTTATTCTTCAATATTCTTATCAAATTTTGACTTTAAATCTGATATCTTTTGATATCCTCTCCCTCAAGAATCTGAATGTCTTGAGGTCTTCAAAAATCTTCTCAAAATTTGGAAAAATTCTTGCCAAAACCTTCATTCTTTTGGGTTTGTTATCAAATGGCAACAATTGTTCCAAATTCTTGTTTTTAGGAGCTTCTCCTACTTGAAATATTCTATCATAAACTTTCTTTAAATATCTTCTAATGGAAACTTATTCAAATTTACAATGGGCTTTCTCCAGCCTTACTCTTCTTCTCCAAATTCTCTTGAGACGTCTTCCTTGGGTCTTCTAATTCAACTTCTCAAATTCTTCTTCTCAAATCCTTTAATGAGATATTTCCTTCGTATCTTCAATCTTCCAACTATGGAAATTATGTAATGAGATCTCTTTCTTTGATCATGAAATTCTGCTACTTCTCAACTCTTTAATAGGACCTTTTTTTTATCTTTCTCTATCTTCAATATTCAATATTATATCTTCCAAATATATAAGTTCTTCAATGCGACATATTTCTTGGGTCTCTTAAAACTTCAATATGTAGTATTCAATATTCAATGAGGCCTATTTTTAGACCTCCTTAATATTCAATGTCTATTATTTTTTCTATAAATCAAAACTAATCTCTACATGAGTAAAGCACATAGAATTTCAAGAAACCGAAGGAGAAATTATTCTCTATCTATTATAGGAATATTCTTAACTTATAAGAACTAATTTTTACAATAAAAAATTAAACAATAGTAACCAAATACATTCAAATTTCTAAAATTATAAAATTAATAAACTTCACTAGATATTCTCAAACCTAGTGGAAAGAAATCTATGTTGATTCCTAGTCTTCATGAGTTTTCCTTCAACCTTGTGGAAAGACTGTAGCAAAATATTAATTTGGAATATTTTTCTTTCTATTAAAATTTTCAATAGGACCTCCTTATAGGATATCTTAATTTCATAAATGTCAAGGTCTATCTTCAAGACTTGTAATTTCCTTCTATTTCAAATTTTCTCTTGGAATAGGTAAATCTTCAAGTTTCACTGGTTTTCCTTCAACATAGTGAAAAATACTATCTTTCCTGGTTTTTATTTAAAGGTAACTTCTTCAAATTCAATAGTTTCTTCTTAACCAATGGAATTTTCCTTTGCAACTTTAAAACCTCTACAAGACAAAACCTTGTTGTGGATTTAATACCACTGTTAGCTTTTGAAGCTGTAGACACCAAAACAACACCAATCTGATTATGTGACTGCAAAAACTGATCACATTGACACACAGCCCTAGGGCAGCCCCCATAGGTTAAACAATGGTCCTAACCACTCTCATAGTAGTTTTGGAAGGTCAGAGGTCAATTTGGCACCTTCAGGCACTCTGCTTCTTATTCATTCCACCCAGGGACGATTACAAACTGGTATTTGCCCCACCTAGGGACAATGAGAAATATTCGCTCCAAGGTGGGGTGAATAGCAGGTTTGAAAGGAAAAAATTCAAATCTTGACAAATGGCAGCTCAGATCCGCCACTTAACTCTTCCTTCATTGCATGGGAGTGTGAGTGAGCATTTTTTAGCATTAGAGGCAGTTACAGGGGTAGTCATGGAGCCCCTAATCAGGGAGGAATCTTCTTCCCCCTGGGAAGGCATGATTGCCAAGTGATGCCTCTGCATGCTCAATCACAAGAGACCTCCAGGTCTATAAATTGGTGAGTTTCCTTACCACAATGGAATAGATAAGGAGCATTTTGAGCAACGAAGTGCTGCCATTTTACATCCACACACACCTTTTGATTTGTGCCTTTCACATCCTTGATCTCTCTTTTGGAGGGAGGTTATTGGGTGATTATTGGAAGTGCAATCCGGACCCAAACCCAAACATTTGGCCATAATATCCCACCAAATTTTTTGACACAATCCCCTAAGAGGTTTTGGACCCATCCCAAGTGGATTGGTGTTGAAACAGAGTCCTAAACAATGGGCATCCTGCCCCCGGGTGGCCCCCAAAATGTCACAGTCCTAATCGCCCCACCCCGGAGTGATTAGAAATATGTGGTAGATTTCCTTTCTATTATTTTTGCATCTAATTCTATACTACTTAGATATGTTGTCATTTAAATTTCACATCATTTTGAGAATTTTTGATCATGTTTTTATCATCGCCACCCTTTACTAACATGCAGGTAGCATCATCAAATTCTTGGTGATAGAGGCCAAATTGGGAAAATATGACAGTTAGGACTATGCTTTTTGACACTTTTTTGTAGGTCTATTCATCCCGCCCCAGAACGAATATGAATATATGGTGAATTTTCTAACTGTTCCATTTGCAGTGTCTTCCTTGTGATTTTTTGATGGCCTTGTAAAGTTTTCAATTCATTTGGATCTATTTTAGTTATCATTTTATTTATATTTTGCATGTGCTAGTTGAAGGCATGGGGATCACATGTTTCATTTTATCTACAGGTTCTACTGACTATTTTCTATTTCTTTGAATGCAGGGTCTCAACATTAGAGGAGCAGTAAGGATTCAAGACTCATCAACGCAAGCGATGGCAATGTTTGGTCCGTCCATTCTACATGTGGGCACGTGGAAGAAGGAATACTATTTGTTGATGTAACAAGAACATATTTGACTCTCCTAACCCCTAAAAAGGGAGGCAAATTGTAATCAAATTCTAAAGCATGTTAATAAAAAGGGTTGTCTTCCATATTGGATTTCTATTTGGTTTCAATTCATTTATGCCTCTTTCCTTTCATGCACTTTCAATTCATAGGATTTAGCGTTATCTTTTGTTTCATTTGCATCGCATCTTGGATTTTCCTTTTTTTTCTGTATCCTCGTGTTTTCAGTGGTGATCACGATGGTACCTATGTCCCTTGATTTTAATATTAAATTTCTAATCAAAATTTGCTTGTTTTTGCTTGCAGGTACCAAGTTTTCAAACGATGGACTGTTGTTCGTTCCAGTATGTGACGAGTACAAAGCTAGAATTCGTCTTACCCAGGGAAAAATGGGCATTCGCCCCACCCTGTGATGAATACAGTTCTGTCATTCATTTCACCCAATGATGAATATCTCTCTATGCAATTTTAGAACATAAATTTAGATACATCCGATTTTGGTAGAGAAGAGGTAGGGGTCCTAAACACCTTCTATCATTTTTTGTTTTTTTTTTTGTTTTTTGGTTATTTGCTTGCATATGAGTGTTTAAATTCTTGTTTTCTTTATTTATGCAAATTAAAAAGAACCCCACACACCACATGGTGATTTAAACAATAAGGAGTTGGTCGTAAAACCCCAACCCTTGAGCAAGACCAATGGTTGATTTCATCACCACCCTGGCTTGAGATATTGCATACATAACCCCGATTGGGATTGTTGCTAGATGTAAATCATGATGAAAGCTGACCAAGTGTAGCTGGGGTGATTCCCAGTGCATGAGGATAAGTCTTCTATGGTAGGTGTCATAAAAAAAGTGATTCCCCTT
Organism: Wollemia nobilis; assembly: GCA_028583015.1. Classification (NCBI taxonomy): domain Eukaryota; kingdom Viridiplantae; phylum Streptophyta; class Pinopsida; order Araucariales; family Araucariaceae; genus Wollemia; species Wollemia nobilis. The sequence continues at coordinate 8,207,885 of JAQPPZ010002937.1, read as the reverse complement.
CCGTACCGCCTATGTTCCACGTACCATCTACTCTCATGTACCAATAGTTTCCCTCACATAAGGGTGGGTATATAGAGATGTTGGTATATCGGCCTAGCAATGGTATATCGAAGGGGTAACCATTTTTGGGAGTCATAAGAGCCATCATATTGTATTTAAACATTATTTACAAAAGCTTTCAAAAAAAAATAAAACACACTAAACCAGATTTAGGGCACACTTTTAATATTTAAACGAGATAATCATTGCTTTGTGTGTGTGTCATACTTTCTATTTAGTGTAGCATAAAAATCATAAAAAGAGATAAAAATCTATGCATATTTAGAAAGACATCACCATGGTGTACACCCGTAGTCGAGCCCAATCATGGGTAGAGCTATAGAGAGTGCACAAAGGGGGAAAAGTCACCTCTGATATAGTCATGAGGACTTGGTCATATCGCCTTGGCAACCTGACACACAAGATAGTCTGCATCATGCTATTATAGAATAGGACTATAAAGGCACCTCTTTGAGGGGCACCCCCACTCAACATAGATCCTTTCAAGAGGAGGACATACACGTGGTACTCAACATAGATAGGAGGGCTCCCTTAGATGCTTGTTATGAGTGGCCTAGTGATGAAGTGCTAAAGCAACATAGGGTCCATAAGGAGGGGCCACATGATTTCGTCATCCCTCCTTTACCCCTTATTACTGTTAGAAACACTAGACAAAATCCAGACCACAAGGTTCTCCTGCCCACCCCTTTCACACATAAAAAAGGGAGTATGAGGAAGACCACTACATTCCTCAAAAGCAATACATAGCATGTGGGCAATGTGCCTCTGCACCTGCTATGTATCAGTATCACCTAATGAGGCCAGAGACTCGAGTGAATGCCGCTAACCTCAATAGAGGAAAGAAACCCATAGGGATCTCGGATCACCATGATCGAGATAGACATGTAGGAGAGGCATCTAGGCTTCCTAAACACAAGATGACAAAACAAATTGACTTGGAATTTGCCAAACATGCTGCCCACCAAGCACAAATCACGTAGCTCAGGCAAGATCAACAATAGTTAGAGCATCTGTACCACCTTAGCAAAGAGTGCATTCAGCATCAGATAATCGAATTGCTTCAAAATACTGTACCTGAGAAGGTCCCAACCCCTCGCGCATATAAAGTAGAAGTGTATGAGAGGCACAACCCCTTGGTGTGATACAGGTCCCTGCGACCTTATCAAACATTGCCTCCAAGACCTCCTAGACCTGAGCGGGAGGCCACTCCTAGAAATAATGATGGGCACCCTCTACGGGCACCCACCCATGTTTATAGGTCTCACCTAGGCACTCCTCAAGAAACCTATGAGGAGTATGAGCAAGAAGAAGAGTGGGCTAAAATGCCCTACCAAGGTAAGGGGGATGTTGTCTGGCTACCCCTCCATAGGCCTCAAGTTCCTCGCAACCCACAATGAGAGCAAACCAAGGAGGAAGAGATCAAATCCTCTGATGCATATAAAGTGCTGCTAGAGCGCTTAGAGTCTATGGAGACCAAGAATTTTGGGCCCTAAAAGCCCACTTTATGCCAACTCTATAGTCACCCTGTGTATCCATCAGTGCCGACACCCCCATACCCTAAACACTTTAAACTACTCCAATTGGCACTCTTTAGAGGGGAGGAGGATGCCCAAGAGCACGTGACTAGATTCCTGAGCCAATGCTTTGGCATTCAGGACAACAATGCTTTGTTACTAAGAACATTTATAAACACATTCGTAGGCCCTACCTCAGATTGGTTCACTCAGTTGCCAAAACATAGCATTAGTAACTTGGATCAACTAGTGGACGCATTCCTCGAATGCTTCACCTTCAACACCAAGAAAAAGGTGTCACTAGCTAGCCTCAGGCAGTATGAGGAAGAGACCATGACGGCCTATGAGAATCGATGGAGGACATTGCTTTCAAAGTTGCCCTACCTCCCTCCCATGTCTGACCTGACCCAAATGTTCTCAAAGAGCTATTTGAGGTTGATCTCCATGCTATTGCAACTGTAGCAATATGCCACTTTAGAGGAAGCTCTGGTAGAAGCCAGAATCATTGAGGATATCAAGATACAGGATGGTGAGATTGCAAAGCCAAAGAAGAAAGAATGGTCTAAAAACACCAAAACAAGGACCACGCAACAAAAACCAACTACGGTCAATTAGGTTGCTATAAACGTCCCTAAGCCTGCACAAGCAACATAGCCACAAAATACTAACTATCATGCGGTGCCTCTTAACAATTATGACAGACAAAATTAGAGGCAAGAAAAAAATCAACAGCATCGCCCTAGGTGATAATTCACACCTTACACAGAGTCCAGAGACTCCCTGTTTGACCTCTTGTCAGTAACAAACTTGATCAACCTGCCCGAAATTTAAACCATAGACCCAAATGTACCAAAGCCTAAGGGGTACAGGAAGGACTTGTACTGTAGGTTCCATAGACAGAAAGGACATGACCTTAATGCATGTTGGAATTTTAAATGTTTGGTGCAAGACCTAATTGACAACAAGACGTTGGCAGTGGACAACCCCGTAGCACCAAACAACCAACAAATGTGAGTCTTCAGAGACCCCCTTCTTGCCCATGATGTGCAAGAAAAACCCCTTCAAGTCAATGAGGTGACACAAAATTGCCCCATGTAGGGATATGTAGGGATGATAAGCATAGTGACTAGGAACAAGAGGTATCCAGGAGCTGCCCCCACAGCGGCCACAGGAGAGGTTCCATCCACATCACAATCTCAACAGCTCCCTATGCAACCTCCCCCACCTAGACTAGTGGACATGATTCATATTAGACTTACCCAAATTCTAAGGACCATGTTGACTAGGCTCTCCATATACAAGCTCATTCAACAATCAACACCCCATCGAGAGGCTCTAATGGAGATATTAAAAGCCATCGAGCTATAGCCCCATGAAGCAAACTCTTTCAACAACTTTGTGGGACATGTAAAAAAATGTATAGAACTAGTCATCACTTTTATAGAAGATGAATTAAAATCGGTGACTGATGATGTGGTGGATCCACACCTGCACGTCATTGCGTGGGTCAACGGGATTTCGTATAAGAGGGTGTTGGTGGACGCTGGCTCATCTAGTAATATCATTACAACAATAGCATTGAAACATCTAAAGTTTTTAGCATCTCACATCATGGCCTCCACCTATACTCTTTGAGCATTTAATGATGCGATATGCTCGACGGTTGGCACAATTGTCCTACCCATACAAGTGGGACAAAAGACTATTCATACATTGTGCCACATATTGGAAGGTGAGATGGCCTATAATATATTACTGGGCCGGCCTTGGATCAGGGACATGAAGTGTGTCCCTTCTATAGTTCATTACTACTTAAAGTACACATTTGAAGGATAGATGCATGTAGTCCCGATAGACTTAGATCCCTTCAAGTACTGCAATGCGGTGCAACTAATACTGTAGTCGACCCTTCCATCAACACATTTGGATTTTTAGTTGAATCCATCTAATCAGGGTTCAATTCTACAGGCATCCCCATTGTCAAATCTCCAACCGGGTCCATCTTCCTCATCTAGTCCTTCAACAATGATGCCACCTACGGTGGCCACACCAAAGGACAAGGGAAAGAAACCCCTAGAAGAGGAACCACCCCTAGTCTCAACCATATCTATCGAAGAGATGCCTAGTAGAATGGAAATCGATATGCCTGGTTCACCCTACATGGAGTGGACTCTGAAAGAACTCACATTCGCTCCCCCTCAACGACCAATGATCATCATTGAAATGGCCAGTACGGGCCTAGGGGAGTATCTAGTGTGGAATATTGTAGCAAAACCTACACTTGAGTCCATGTAGGACATGGGGAGACCTCACCTCCCCATCGATAGTATGGTTCCTCTAGGTTACCCACCCTATCAGACAAACTTTTTTTATGGGGGTATGGATAATGGCATTGAACCTTACATGTAAGAGGACAAATATGAAGAGTCCTTTGCTAAGGATGTCAACTATTTGTCCAACCTAGACTTCGCATTGAGATATCTTGTCCAATGCAATTGGCATGGATATGGGTTGGGCAGGTATGAGTAAGGAGTGTGTGTTCTTTGCCAACCAAGATATCAAATGTCATATGACAAGTCAGGAGTAGGGTTCAACCACCCCTTTCCCTTGGACATCTTCATAGATAACATGCAAGGCCTAGGGATAGGCAACAAGGATGGGTTGGCATTAGATCCATATGCCAATCCTAACACAATATATACATTGGGGTATTATCACCCATTGCTAACAACAAAACTTGTTGACCTTAACAACCCTTTCCCTTCAATCAAAAAGGGAGAAAGTTCGAGGACTCACCTACAAGAGGGATATAGACAAGACCAAGAAGGGTATTCAGAGGATGATTCAGAGTATGAGGTAGCACCTTGGGATCCTTTCGAGTCTGATAGAAATCATTCATAAGTGACTCCCATAGATGATTATCAGGAGAGCTTCATGACAATGTTCCCTTTGGATGCTCCAATCGAACATATGCCACCTCAAGAGAATCATGTCCCCCGAAAGAGAGTGGAACAACCTCGATGGGACCACATTAATTTTCTCAATTAGGATGAGCCTCATAGGTCACAAATAGTTGTTGGAGCCAATGAAGACCTTTGGATCTTCGACAGTTATTATGAAGATGAAACTGATATGGCTTATCTCAATCATATGTGATAGCAGCAATATCCCTTGGACATAGACATCATGTTTGAACAGCTACACATAGGACCAAGGAATATGTGGCACCTAAACCAGGCACAATTGGACCAATTATTGCACCCGCAACTTCAAGTATATAGAGAACATCTTCCGTCGGGAGACCCTATAGAACCATCAGTGTCAAGGGTAGATCTTGTCCTTTTATCCACACATAGGGTCGATCCATTTGTGCTAGTACCCATAGAGCCTGATCTGGAGCACATAGATCACCTAGGATGTCTGAGTAACCACATCCACTATAATGGAGACCAAAATAATTTCATCAACATGATCTCCATTGACTTAACCACCCCCATCCATAATCCAGCCAACCCAACACGGTCATTACACCTAGACCTAGATGTTATAGACTGGGATCACACTAACACACCACCATCCCCATAAGAGTACTGGCCTTGTAATGGGATGTTACATTTCACCCCAGGAAAAACTCAGGATGTCTTCCATGCTGAAGAGGAACCTGATATTCTGAACGATGATCTAAATTCAGCAAACAATATCCACTTGATATCAACTCTACACCAGTTGGAGGATGAGTCCCACATGTCAGTAGAGGATACAACTGACATAGACATCGGCTTAGATCTAATGAATTTGCAAATCATCAAGCTAGGGGTAAGTCTATCCCCCAAAGAGCAAGCCGAATACATTGCCCTTCTCAAAGAGAAGAAAGAGGTTTTTGCATGGTCCTACAAAGACATGTTGGGGCTAAACCCATAGCTAGTCATGCATAATCTAATTCTTGATTCGACAGTCAAGCCAGGAAAGCAAAAACTACATAAGATGCATCCAACAATAGCCTTAATGGTAAAATACGAGCTACAAAATCTATTGATTCACAGTTTGTCATCTACGTGGATTACCCACCATGGTTGTGTAATATGGTGCCCATCAAAAATCTTGACGGGAGGATTCACATATGCATCAATTTTTGAGATCTAAACAAAACAAGTCCTAAGGATGATTTACCCTTGCCTAGCATCGATGCATTGGTAGATGCTACAGTGGGACATGAAATACTTTCCCTTATGGATGGTTTTTTGGGATACAATAAAATTTGTATCAATCCCGAGGACCAACTAAAAATGGTGTTCATAATGCCTTGGGGGACATTTTGTTATAAGGTCATGCCCTTTGGCCTTAAAAATGTAGGTGCCACCTACCAACGTGCCATGACGTACATATTCCACGATAACATGCACAAATATTTGGAATATTACATGGATGATTTGTTGGCCAAATCTCTTTTGCGCCCAGATCATCTCGATGACTTAAGCAAGATCCTCGATCACCTCATTGAACATATAGTCAAAATAAACCCCAAGAAGTGCATATTTGACATCACATTTGGAAAACTCTTGGGTTTCATAGTCTCCAAATGAGGAATCGAGGTGGACCCATACAAATTCAAATCCATCCTTGAAATGCTTCCCCCAACTACTATCAAGCAGCTCAGAAGCCTGTAGGGAAAGGTCACGACAATCAAGTGCTTTAGAACACAGTTATCTAACAAGTGCTGACCCATGAATAAATTATTGCACAAGAGGGTAGCATTTCACTGGGATGACGAGTGCCAGTCAGCCTTTGATGATATTAAACAATACTTGGCTTCATCGCCAGTATTGGCACCACCTAGACCAGGAGTGTTGTTCTACTTATACATATCAGCTACTGAGGTGGCACTGGGTGCCATGTTGTCCTAGAAAAATGAACTACACAAAGAACAGGCTAGTTACTATCTTAGCCGCACCCTGGTTAGTTATGAACTTAACTATGCATACCTTGATAATCTCTACTTAGAAGTGGTGTTTGCTACCAAAAAGCTACACCACTACATGCTCAGCAATACGACGTATGTTATGTCTAAGGAGAATCCATTACGATACATGATGAGTCATACTTATCATAGTAGCCGCACAAAAAAATGGATCATGTTGTTGACAGAGTTTGACATAGAATTCATTGGATAGAAATCCATAAAATTTCAAGTCATCATCGATCAAATAGCAGAGGCTCCTCTTGAATATGATCAACCTCTGACTATAGAACTACCGGATGATGGGGTCTTCCATGTTTCAAAATTGCTAGATTCTAATGAGCCTGAGTCATAGGCTGACATGACCCTATTCTTCGATGGTTCTAAATGTGAGCAAGGAGGTGACATAGGAATTGTATTCTTCACACCGCAATGGGCTCCAATGCCTCTATCATTTAAATTAGACTTCCCATGCACCAAAAACAATGCAGAATACGAAGCCTTGCTCATAGGTATTCAAACAGTAGTCACCATGAACATTAAATGCTTAAACATCTTTGGTGATTTGCTATTAATTTTTAATCAATTCAAAGGGGTATTCCAATGTAAATGCCCAGTTCTGAAGGCCTACAAAGCCCTTATGGATAAATTCCTGGAACAACTTGAATGGTACGACATCGAGGCACTCCCTCAATCATCGAATTGTTTTACGGACACTATGGCCTCCTTGGGGTCACTAATCCCATAAGACCCTTTTAGTGAGATGACAACCATTCAGGTCAAGGCATTATCGTAATCTATTATGGAGCATGCACGCTCTGACCAAACACCAGGAATCTACTTAATCTAGATTGAACCATCTCAGGATGGGTTCTCTCGAATCCACGATTGTCTGACTCAAGACAATTGGGGGTCCTTATTCTCCCCTACCCCTCTTAATAGAAACACAATGCTATTTTTACTAGTTCTTTCCCACTTAGCTTCTACTAGGGATGAAATTCAAGAGGGATTGGTCGTTCATACCATCGATGTTTCTGATCAGCAAGATTGGTACACACCCATCAGGGATTACCTTAAGTTAGGTAATCTCCCACTTGGATTGACACAAGCCATGAAAATATCATTTAAATAGAAAGTGACAAAACATGTCTTGCTAAGAGACTTCTTGTATCGTCAGAGATATGAAGGAATCATCCTCCATTGCTTGGACTAGCAGGAGTCCGCTTGGGCAATCACCCAAGATCACAATGGTACATGCGGTGGCCACTTCAGTGATATGGCCATCACAAAGTGCATTCTCTACATGGGCTATTATTGGCCATATTTAGAGCGAGATTGTTGCGCATATGTAAATAAGTGTGTGAAGTGTCAACATCATGCCAATTTGACACACGTACCTTCTTAGGCCTTGCAATCGATCCAATCGGCTTGGCCTTTTTTGTGATGAGGCTTTTATCTAATCAAAAATATCTCCCCTACATCGTCGGGTCGTCACACATTTATCATAACGGCCACAGAGTATTTTACCAAGTGGGTGGAAGCCATTTCGCTAACCTCTACGAATGGACCCCGCATTGCAGATTTTATTTTGCATAACATCATATGTCATTTTGGTATTCCATCCAAGATCATCTCGGATAATGGGACGTCATTCAAGAACAAAGACATGCATGCTTTGACCACAAAGTATAAAATTCAGCACAATTTTTCAACACCCTATTATCTACAAGAAAATGGGCAAGCAGAGGCATCAAACAAAATGCTAGTCACCATCCTCAAAAAGACCATCACAGATAGTCATAAGGATTGGAACATTCAAATCCCACTTGCCCTATGGGCTTATTGCACTAGCATTCGGAAGCCCACTAGGGCAACTCCATTTTTGCTAGTGTATGGCTCCGAGGTAGTCATGCCTCTCGAGTTGGAAATCCCTTCCCTACACATTTCAATGCAAGAGTTCATCGATGATAACACTGCACGATAGGCCCAGTTAGACCAACTTACGTTGCTCAATGAATGACACATCAATGCTCTCGAGCATTTACGTATCTATCAAGAGTGACTTAATAAAGCATACAACATGAAGGTTCACCTAAGGGACTTTTAGGTTGGTGACTTGGTCTTAAAAGAGAACCAACATAATTCTAATTTTCCACCCCATCTAAGGGACAAGTTCACGACAAACTGGTTAGGTCCTTATGTTATTGATAGTAAAATAGGACCTGGAACATACCGACTCGCCTCTCTTGAAGGAATCAAGGAGCTAGAACCCTTGAACATCAATCATTTGAGGCCATTCCACATTTAGAGAGCCATAGTCCACCCAAAAGCTCCAAGGATTTTCACAATCGCTTGGTCAACCCAAAATGCCCCAAAGGTGTCCATAAACCCTTTGGTCAACCCAAAATCTCCAGGGATTCTCGCAATCGCTTGGTCAAACCAAAAGCTCCAAGGATTCCCATGATCGCTTGGTCAACCTAAAATGCCCCAAAGGTATCCATAAACCCTTTGGTCAAACCAAAATATCCAAGGGTTATCATAACCGCTTGGTCAAAACAAACATTCAAAAAAACAAAAACAATAAAATCATCAAAAATAACAAAAAAATTGCATCTTAATTTCATGCATACTCATAAAACATCAAAATACAAAAATATAAGTTGCATTAGGCATAGCATCCATACATTGCATATTTGCTTGTTCATACATGTCCCACACACCATAGACTGTAATTGCTCGACAATTCCTTCATTTTACACATTCCACCCATTTTATAAATGCATACATCTAGAATAACACCATCCCCATTTTTAGCATAGTCAGTTGTCTCCTAATGTATGTAGGGTTTTCGTCATTTAACTATATTTAAATTTCTAGCCAAAAATTATACAAATTTAAATGGATTTTACAAGGGAAAGTTTTACTTGGGTCATGCCTCGTTATGTAACATCCCTACACAAGTTAAAACACATAAAATAATTCCCAAGTTGTGTGAACGAAAGATGAAAACTACAAAGCAGTCTCGGATACCATAGGTGAAATATTAGCCTGCTCATCCCCCTGTGCAAATGGTTCAAGAGTGCTAAGAATTGACAAAAGGGCAAGCTCTTCCCCATTAATTCCCCTTAATAAATAGTGGTTTTCACCACTAGCACAAATCCCAATCATTGTTGGTCCCCAAAGTTGTAAGGATTCGTACTACACATCCCTAAACAGGATGTGTAGTCATCCCCAAGGCCTAAAAGGATCAATGCCATTCAAAAACAAAATCTCCACAAGCCATCCTCACGACCATCTCCAATCACATTTGGTCTCCAAAGTCATAAGGATTCATACTACGTGCCCCTGAAAAGGATGGGTAGTCATCCCCAAGGCCTAAAATATCAACGCCCTTACTTCATAATATCGCTAATCCCATTTGGTTCCCAAATTTGTAAGGATTCATACTACACGTCCCTGAACAGGATGGGTAGTCATCTCCAAGGCCTAAAAGGATCAATGCCATTCACACACCACAAGCTTACAAGCTCAAACTTACGAAGCTCAAGATGCAAAATCAAATAACAGTGGTTATCACCACTATTCAAAATCCTTTCTCAAAAAGAAAATCAAAAAGATAAAAATAAACTGTGATTCTCATCACTATGTATACGAGCAAGTAGCCTAACACGTTGAGCAAATAAAAATCCTGAACTTGAATCCCTAGAATTCTCAGCATTCGAAAACCATCTAGGTGATCCTCATTACGGGTTTGGTGGACAAACTACTTGACAATGGCGGTATCCTAAATGCATGACGATATGTCTATCATATTAGCTTTGCATGTGAGTAGACCAATGTTTGCATGTGGATGAGCTAGCTTGTGGTACCTTAGATTGTATCATGGATTAATCTTACTAAATACAACAACGGAGTTAGTGGAGCTAATTAGGTGATCCTTAGTACAGGTTTGGTTGACAGTCTATCTAGCACTGGCGGTATCCTGACAAATACCACATAAATGAACTCAATTGCACACACATGGATGTGAAATAACTTGGACAAACTCAAGTCTGATTTATACCTTGTTTAAAAGTCTTGTGAGATAAATGTACAGTCTTGGCTAGTTCGTTAAAATATCTGAATCTCATAAAATCTTAACTATATTTTAAAACAACTGGTACATTTCATTATTTACATCACCATCAAATAATATGAAAAATACAAAAACAAAGTTCTCACATGCAAAGTCATTCCACAAAGCCATCACATAAGTACAAAAAGCTAGTAAATCTTGTACCATTGACAAGTTATCAACAACTCATTTCATTCATTCCATATGCATACATCATATAATTAGAAACATCGCATTCATAATACCACATGCATACATCATCATAAATAACTGTGCATAAATAGAGAAACAAACCATGACAAGTGTATAAACACAAAGAAAGTCATCTGTATATATATCATCAAAAATTCCTACAGGCTACAATGAACCGGTCCTCTGACCTCGCAACAAAGCAAAACCTCAAAAACACCCAAGCCTAGGGCATTGGCCACCATGATCACGTAGGATCAGTACGACAGGAACTACCCCCCATAGTGTGAGTCCTTTGGGACCTCTCAGGGTGACTGCTACTCACCCCTACATCACGCCCACTAGACAATGTTGACTGCTAAGTATCACTGCCCCTCATCTGGCACGAAGACCCACCTCCATAGGGCTTAGGTATCCACCCCCCGAGATGAATGATCTCTCCCTCAAAATCCATCTGGTGCCAAAACCACTTTGCCTCCCATCGACGATACAAAGTTACTACATCGTTGTGTTGTGCCATCACCTTCTCTCTCTTCACCAGCTATGTCTATAGAATATCCCTCTCTCATGCAACATCTGTGTCCCCATCCTACCGACGGTACATAGCAAATGCGTTCTCCCACTCAGCCAACTGAGTTTACAGGAGATCCCTCTCTTATAGAGCCTCCCCTAGCTCCTCATATCACCTCTATAGTAGCCCCTCTAATCATGCATTCTCAGCACATAACCCTACCTCCATGTCCTTCGATACTGCCTGAGGCATTGGCATCTCTGAAATAGTAGTCTGCTCTGGATCCCACTACTTCGGGACGTCCTGCATCTCTAACTGATCTAGAACCCCAAAATCCACACCCACATCATCCACCTCCACCATATCCACATCCTTCAGTGGAGCTCCCCAATCATCTCCTGATGTCTCTCCACCCTCCCTTCTTGCTTCTACTGCCTCTACACCTCCCAGTGGTCCCTCTCCTCGCCATTGCTGTAGTGTCCACCACTGGTCGTACTCAGTCGTCACCTCGATGTCATCCACATCTGGCACATCAATGACTATATCTAACTCCTCCCCTTGTGGCTTGATGATCGACCAGGACAAGATCCTCTTGTCCCCCCAATGACAATATATCAAGGGCTCACTAGGTAACCCTTGGTGCACCCAAAACTATCGTGTCACCCAACCGTATGGGAAGAACTCCTGCTCAGTACCGTGCTTCCCAATCAGCCACCTCCCCATACGACCCTGTCAAAGCCACCCTCTAGCATCAGGCCAGGCTGGATAGTCCTGGTAGGGGTGCTAGAACACCTCCCCTGGAGCAAGTCAAGCGAAGGCATCGGCATAGTGCCCTACGACACTTGCCCACCATGGAATCTGTCCCTACTCCTCAGACCTCCACCATAATGCCTCATATCCAATATCTCGGTCTACCATCTCTGCTTGAGTCATCCATGGCAACCCCATCGACCTCTCCACTACTATGTGTTGCAAAACCCAGCACTACAACATATAACTACATCCAATCCCCTTTCGCCTTCGATAGTGGACCTCGTAAAACTCATCATAGAGCTATGCCAGCAGAGTTTGTTCCCATATCATGATCATAGGTGCCTCTATCGGACACTCCACCAACCTGAGCACCACCTCCAACAGGTTCCATGGGAACCTCGCACCCGAAGAGTCAGGTAGCAACATGTTGGAAATGAGGCCCATCAGTACAGCGTTCCTCACTCCCAACACACCCCTCTCTAGCCACCAGCGAACCAAAATGCCACCAATCTGGTAGTCGCCCTCTGCCCTCTCCATTGGGATATCTACATCCATCTCCTCCCCATGCCCGAAGCATCGAGTTAGTACAACTGTCTGCTGATCACGCGACATCATCCTGATCGGTAGCCCATCTATTGAAATCTATAGAATTTGATAGATGTCTTCGAAATTCACTGTCATCTCCCCTATTGGGATATGGAAGGTGTTGGTTCGAGGATCCCACAAGTTGATCAGGGCTGTCAGATAGGCCCGATCCCTGACCATAGGCTCCAACCAAGTCACCTGCTTGAGCCCCAGGGTATCAAGCCACTCCCAATCAGCCAAAGTCAGTGCCTCTCATGCTTTAGTGAAAATCATAGGTAGACGGTATCGGCTCTTCACAACCTACAAAAGACAACAATACAAAAACATTAAAATCATGAAAAACTATACAACAATAGCATGAATATCTAGCAATACATGAAACAATGTACAACTAAAAAATAGACAAATAACGAGCAACAAAATTCACACAAATTCAAAAAATAAATGATTTTTCAGTCCTAGGGTTTTTAACTCTAAACTGATAAATTCAATACAAACAAAACAAGTCAAAAAAACAATAATTTTTAAATCCTAGGGTTTTTAACTCTAAACTGATAAATTCAAACCAAACAAAACAATTCACAAAATAATTTGTCAGTCCTAGGGTTTTTAACTCTAAACTTATAAATTAAACACAAACAAACAAAATTCAAAAACAAATTTTCAAGTCCTAGGGTTTTTAACTCTAAGTCTAAAATGACAAATTAAAAACAAACAAAAAAAATCAACAACAATTTTTCAATTCCTAGGGTTTTTAACTCTAAGTCTAAAAATGATAAATTAAAAAAAAAAAAAAAAATTCAAACAAATCATTTGTCAGTCCTAGGGTTTTTAACTCTAAGTCTAAACTGACAAATTAAAAACAAACAAAACAATTCACAAAACTAATTTTTCAGTTCCTAGGGTTTTTTTGTGTAAATCTAATGGTCAACTGATAAATTAAACACAAAATTACAAAAAAAATTCAACAACAATTTTTCAAGTCCTAGGGTTTTTAACTCTAAGTCTAAACTAACAAATTAAAAACAAACAAAAAAAACTTAAAAACAAATTTTTAGTTCCTAGGGTTTTCATTCTACTTCAAACTGATAAATTAAAAACACAAAAATAATCAAAACAACAGTTGTCAGTACCTAGGGTTTTTAATTCTATGTTTAAATTGATAACTAAAACAAACAACAAAATTCAAAACAATTCAAAAAATAGTTGTCAGTACCTAGGGTTTTAACTCTACGTTTAAACTGATAACTAAAAAAAACAAAACATTCAAAAAAACTCAAATAATTTTTCAGTTCCTAGGGTTTTCACTCTACTTCAAACTGATAAATTAAAAACACAAAAATAGTCAAAACAACAGTTGTCAGTACCTAGGGTTTTTAATTCTACGTTTAAACTAATAACTAAAACAACAACAAAAATCAAAACATTCAAAAAATCAAAAACAGTTTGTTAGTACCTAGGGTTTCTAACTCTAATTTTAACCTGATAAACACAATTAAAAAAAAATACAAAAATAAATTTTTTAGTTAATCTAGGGTTTATAATCCTAGTCTAAACTGCTAAAAATATACCAAAAAAACAAAATTAAAATGACAGTTTTTTTAAACAAAAAACCTCGGGTTTTTTAGCTAAATTTTAAAAATGACAAATTAACCTAAAACTCTAAGCTAGGGTTTTGCATTTATCCTAGGGTTTTCATTTAACAAAAAAATAAAAAAAGACAACAAATTTTTCTTTTTATATAGGGTTTACCTTAGTTTAAAATAGAAAACAAATTTCAAATTTTAATTACGTCTTTTCAACATAAATTTAAACTAGGGTTTCATTTTTAAAATCACGAAACAAACTACAAAAGAGAGGCAAATTGCACTTTTAAACTGTAACATAAAACACAATCAAATAACAAATAGGAGGCGCACTCACCGATCTCACTTTGGCTCCACCACATGATGACCTGGTCTATGCACTCATGATGTCTGGACAAAGTTCGGTAGCACTTCACTTCACAGAATCAACCTCCTCCTCCTCAGAGCTCGAAATTGCCAAAAAATTCAAATGCAAATGATCCCAAACCTTAGTTTTGGCTCTTAAATAGGCTTTCAGGCCTATAATCGTTCCACCCTAGGATGAGCACTCTGGTAAGTGCTTGTTCCACCCTGGGACGATTACCAACCTAGTATTCACCCCACCCAGGGACGATTACAGAGCAAGAAAAACAAAAAACAACAAAAACAACAAAAAAAAAATGCACAAAAAATAGCAATAAAATTGTCCAATAAGAGTTCTTTTGCACTTGACATTTCGGGCATGCAAAAAAAAATGCCGAGGTCACAAATCCTCACTATCCTACTCCCTAAGAAGGCTACCATAGCCGTACCGCTCCATGGGAGGACTGATTGCAGAGAATTTCATCCCTAAATGGTGTCCCAAAAAGGGTCCAAACCCACCCAAAAATAGCAATAAAATTGCCGAACAAAGGTGCCTTTGTGACCGTCATTCTTGGCATGCAAAACTGACGTTGGGGTAACAAATTGTCACTATCCTACTCCCTAATAATGCTACCATAGCCGGACCGCTCCTTGGGAAGATGGATTTTTGACAATTTTAGCTCCACAAAGCATCACAAAAGTGTTAACACCCACCAAAAATAGGTCTAAATGTCAGAATACTGCACACAAATTCAAAGATAAACATATGAAGGCACCCTTACACAAGTCATCTTGGGTCAAGTGACTCGTAAATTTTCTTATGCAGGTCATTCCCTCATCGATTCGTCGCTTGAGGGGGTAGTCACACTTAGTCACCATTCAACAAATACACACCCAATCATGGAAATGCATGCATTCAAAGAATCATTGACAAAGACAATCACGCACCTACTTGGGGCAGCAAACAAGCAAGAATGACAAGTTGATCAAACACTTGGCATTCGTGAATCATGAACTCAAGGTTCCCATATACAAAAGGTTGCACCCTTTCCCTATTCATGACTGATCAATGTCCAAGATCAAGTAACACCTCACCGAAAAAGGTTAACACTTGAATTGAGTTCCTTCGCTCATCAAAAGCAAAGATTCAAGAATGCATGCCCTTTCCATACTTGGGGCATCAAAATTTGGTTAGGTTACTGAGAAACCCTAATCATTAGTGCTTTGGTTGACTATTTTTGCTCAGCATTGCGCCATGCACAGTGCATCCCAAAAAGGGGCATCTGTAGACACCAAAACAACACCAATATGATTATGTGATTGCAAACACTGATCGCATTGACACACACAGCCCCCAAGGCAGCCCCCAAAGGTTAAAAAGTGGTTCTAACCACTCTCACAGTAGTTTTGGAAGGTTAGAGGTCAATTTGGCATCTTCAGGCACTCTGCTCCTTATTTTTTCCACCCAAGGACGATTACAAACTGGTATTTGCCCCACCCAGGGACGATTAGCAGTATTCGCTCTAGGGTGGGGTGAATAGCTAGTTTGACGGGCAAAAAATAAAATCTTGACAAATGGTAGCTCATATCTGCCACTTAACTCTTCCTTCATTGCATGGGAGTGTGAGTGAGCGTTTTTGAGCATTAGAGGCAGTTACAGGGGCAGTCATGGAGCCCCTGATCAAGAAGGAATCTTCTTCCCCCTAGGAAGGCATGATTTCCAAGTGGTGCCTCTGCATGCTCAATCACAAGAGACCTCCAAGTCTATAAATTGGTGAGTTTTCTCACCACAAGGGAATAGAGAAGGAGCATTTTAAGCAACGAAGTGTTGTCGTTTTACATTCACACACCCCTTTTGATTTGTGCCTTTCACATCCTTGATCTCTCTTTTGGATGGAGGTTATTGAGTGATTATTGGAAGCACAATTCTAACACAAACCCAAAAATTTGGCCACAATATCCCACCAAATGTTTTGACACAACCCCATAAGAGGTTTTGGACCCAGTCCAAGTGGATTGGTGCAAAAATAGAGTCCTAAACGACGGGAGTCCTACCCTCGGGCACCCCCCAAACTGTCGCAGTCCTAATCGCCCCACCCCGAAGTGATTAGAAATGTGTGGAAAATTTACTTTCTATTATTTTTGCATCTGATTATATACTGCTTAGATAGGTTGTCATTTAAATTTCACATTGTTTTGAGCATTTTTTATCATGTTTTTATCATCTCCCGCCTTTACTAACATGTAGGTAGCATCATCAAATTCCTGATAGAGGCCAAATTAGGAAAATCTGACCTTCTGGGTCTTCCCAAAATACACCCAATTAGCTAACCCCAACTTTGCAGGTGATTTGGAGCTTCTCGAATGTGACATTTAGGACTGTGCTTTTTGACACTTTGTTGCAGGTCTATTCGTCCCGCCCCAGAGCGAATACGAATTTGTGAATTTTCTGACTGTTCCATTTGTAGTGTCTTCCCTGTGATGTTTTGATGCCCATATCAAGTTTTCATTTCATTTGGATCTATTTTAGTTATCGTTTTATTTATATTTTTCATGTGCTAGTTGAAGGCGTGGGGATCACATGTTTTATTTTATCTGCAGGTGCTACTAACTATTTTCTATTTCTTTGAATGGAGGGTCTCAAAATTAGAGGAGCAGCAAGGAGTCAAGACTCATCAATGCAAGCAGCGGTGATGTTTGGTTTGCCCATTCTACATGTGGGCACGCGAAAGAAGGAATACTATTTTTTGATGTAACAAGAACATATTTGACGCTCCTAGCCCCTGAAAATAGAGGAGGAGAATTGTAACTGAATTCTGAAGCATGTTAATAAAAAGTGTTGTCTTCCATATTGGCTTTCTATTTGGTTTTGATTCGTTTATGCCTCTTTCCTTTCATGCACTTTCAATTCATAGGATTTAACGTTATCTTTTGTTTCGTTTGCATCGCATATTGGATTTTCCTATTTGTTTTCATATCCTCATGCTTTTAGAAGCTAAATACTTAAGTTAAAATAACCACAATATCTAAAATAGAGTTGCAATATGAAATATATGGTAATGTAAAAATACTAAACATATTAAACTCATACATATCTTCAAAAATAACTTATAGAAATACCTTTAAAAAATACTCATAAAAATTGTATCTCAATTGAATAAATATCTCAAGTACACCATACTTATTCACACTCTCACTCTACAATTGTATCTATTACAAACTCATAGACACATCTATAATGGAATGTAACTCTTGATATGGAGCACTCGTGGCCTCCACTCTTCTAGAGAATCTTAATATCCTTACTCTATGGACTCATGTACACATGGACTACTATGCATATTTACATTACCAAAATACTATGCATACTTTAATAATACTTGTGCATTTATTACATTGCATAAATTAAATACTCACAATCTAATGTATGATTCTTCTCTCCTAATCTAAATATGTACCCAAGGTGGTACATCAACATGTACTAAATAATGTAATATATTTCAACACTTACACTTGTACAAGCAACATGGTCTACTATTCTCATATTACTTTTTATATTTGTAGAATCAAAATGTATTATCTCTTGGTATTACTTATATGCTTCAAATATGCATTGAAATCCTATATTTGTAGAAATAAAATGGATCATTCTCTTAAATCTGTTTAATGATGCCATGAAGAATAAACATAGATCATAATTTAATTTTTAATATACATGAGCATTGTACATATAAAATTATTATATATTAATATATTAATATATAATAATTTAGAGGAATTTATATACCTTATATATTTAGCTTTTAACATTGAAATTTACCATTATAACATTTCACACTATACCAAAAACATGACATATATCCATGTATAAATTTGTTGACCTTTCCTATAGCATGTGTGGAGTGTATAGTCATGAAAAATGTAAGGAATGTGGGGTTATCAATGTGCACACACCTTCTTCTATATAAATTTTCTAACTTGAAAATTCAAAATACAAGTGTTGGCACATGGATTTTTTTTTAGAATGGAATTGGTTAATTCATTTTAAATAAAGCATGACCAATTAATTCCAATGGAATATTATGGATGGACCATCAAAATTAGTGTATTATGTACTTGAAATTCAAAATAAAGATATATTATAATATTAAGATGATAAATTTCTCTAGATGTATGGTAAAGAAATATAACGAGGTTCTAAAATAAATATTAAGAATATTGGTTTAAAAGATTCTAATCCACAAAGGTTAACCTATGATGTTAATATCAATATTATAGTTATCAGTCAATGGGTGTAATATTCAAGATATTGAAACTCCAAATAAGGCATCTAATATTTAAATCCAAAAGGTAGTAGCATTGTATATTATGTCCTCATAAGCAAATTTTAGTTTAGGAAATAAATTTATATATGAATAACATCATCCATGAGGATTGTCCCATATGGCCCATTGTCCTGTGGATGTTAAAACTCAGTAATGGATTTGATGTCTGTATGGGGAGGGAAATGCATTCTATCAATAATGTATTTTATTTTTAGTCTACTCAAGTTTGAGGATTGTGGTAATAGCTACGAAAACGAGCCCCTCCTTCGGTTGATCCAAATAAGGTTAATGGTAGCCAATCCTAATATATGGGTTGATGTAATAAAACAACTTCTAGAAATATAATAATAGCAATAACAGTTCAATAATATACAAAAGGAAATATTCACTAAAAATAATAATTTAAATTTACCAAAAATTTAGAAACATAAGTAAAAAATTTTAAATTTCAAATCAATACAAATCCTAGCAACTTATAGAGGATGAAGTCTCTTATCCACTTAGAGAAATAAAAATTCCATATGTGCAACAAATATGACTAAGATTTAAATAAAAAAGAATATTATAAATACATCATAATTATTTCTATTTATATACTAGATCAAAATTAACCCTAATACTTATGCTCAAGGGCTAGCTACCTTATCATAGGGTCTGAGCTAATAATAAAAAATATAGTTGGCATTACTTTGTTTGATTTGTTGTATGGATTCACCCCAAGAAATCATTGTATTCAAAGCTAGAATTTTTTTAAAATTGCTCTTAAGACCCCATATTGAATCTTCTTTTGGAATATCCTACCACTTGATGAGAAATTATTTAATTTTATAAGATCATTAAATAAAAACTTTAGATTAAAATAATGCTTCTACCTAGAGAGTGATTTGATTCTCTTGAATGAGTACTGGAAAATCCATATAGAATTGCATAGTGTATCCCATAACCCATTTAAGGCAAGAGATATAAAATACAAGATGAATGTGAGAAGATGGTAGAAGCTTCAACAAAAATGTCACTTTATAAATGTGATGAACCACCTTGTAGGGGTCATAAAATTGAGGAGACAACTTCTTACTATGCTTGATCTTCAAGAAGAATTACTTATAAGGATGGAGGTATAAATAGATCATATCCCCTATGATAAATTATTTCTCAAATTATTGCTCATAATGACATAAATCCTATTGTGAATATACATACTCACCTTATGGTTATAGAGGTTACGAAAAGTTGGATAGTAGTTGTAACTCACAACTTCATAACTTCTTGATATCACATGTATATATACTTCTATCATATCAATGCAAATGTTGATCATAGTCTATAAATATATTTTACATTTATAATATTCCATACCAAAGTAGGTTGATATTATAATGAAGCTTTCATTTGTGAATGTGATCGCATTGCCATGAAGTAGGAGAAACCTCTCAAATTTTGTGGAAGTGTGTTATTTCTTGAAAAAACTTGAAAGTAGCAGACATGAGTTTGAGTGAGGAGAATACCTTTCCATTTAGAGAAGAAAAAAAAAATCTTGCGTAGATCCTTTGCAATTTATATTATTGAAGGCCATCTTCTAGATTGGAAAAGGGTTGAAGATTGATAATTCTACATTTTCAGGGAATATCAACCCAGAAGAGTTGATCGATTAGATCAATTATATGGAGGAGTAATTCGAGTATGAGGAAGTGGAAGATCTTGAGAGGGTCAAAATTACAAATACCAAGCTTAAGGGTCACACTAATATCTAGTGGAAGGAAGTACAACTAGACAAAAATATAAGAGGAAAAGAGAGAATAACAAGATGGAATCAAATGGTGGAAAATTTGAATAGATAGTTAATTCTAGTTGATTATGAGTTAGATCTTCTGAATAAAAAGGTAAAGTTTGAGGTAGGTAGGTAAGTCTGTTAAACAGTATACAAAAGAGTTCTACAAGGTCATGATTAAAGTAGGACATTTTGAGGGAAACAAAGAGAAGGTAGCCCGCTATATAAATGGATTGAAACCAATTATTCAAGAGAACTTAATTTTAGTCAAAATGACTACCATAGAAGATGCTTACCAGTTTTACCTAAAGTTAGACAAGAAGATAAATAGAATATCTCTTTGCAATATTTCCAATGATATCTTATTATAGCCAATCAGACACCAGGTTCAAAAGTTATGGTTTCGGGAAGCTATGCTATTGAAATTCAAATTTGAATATCTTTCTAGGTAGGAAAATGAAAATTTAAATTTCAAATGAATATCTCCCTAGGCGAGAAAAAGGGAGTTACACTTTCCAAAAATTTCTATGGAAATTATTAAAAGGTGGAATAGGGATCAGCAAAATAAATTTTGGGAAGATAGATCATGGCTCCACCTAGCATATTTCCAGTTGACTTTCTTGCTGATAAAATTGACCTTGTGGTCATACCATTGTAACTTTGATTCTATTATTCTATTTCATTGAAATAATATTAGATATTGTGTCTCTTCTAAATTTTTCTATGATTTGAGTATTGTGTGAAGTTTTGGGTGGAGTAGCCCTTCATCAAGTGGTATTATAGTGGCAGTTCCTGAGTGTGTAAACAAATCACCGAACGTGAGGCAGTTTACACCAGGACCTAGGGTTGTGGGTTGAAAGAAAAGTTATCAGAATGCCTCCATGAAAAAACCACGATGGTGGGAGAAATATTGTGGTATTAGAATATGGTTTTAGATCCCTATAAAGATAAGATAAACCACTATAATAGGAGTTGCATAGAGGGTTTGAGCCAAGAATATAAGAGGAATGTAGTTTTCATCTAAAAGGGTAAGTTGATCTAATTGTGCTTGATGAGTAGTATTATCATTAATGAATTCTTCTAAGGAGATACTTAAAGAAGGAATATCTAGTTATAAGGTCATAATGGCCTCTACACAATAGACTAATGAGAATGGTGTTTCCAAATAGGTGTTATTATGCTAGTTCTATAGGCCTAGAGTGCTAAAGGCTTCTAATTATGCCAATCATGGTGTGAATTTGCTATGGATTTGATAAGAATGGTGCAAATATTTTTATTTGTAGCTTTTTATTGGCCATTACCCTAGGGGTAGTATGGTGTTGAGAAGATATGTTGAATATTTTGTTTTACAATGCATAAATGTTCTTGTTTTTAAATGGTGTACCATTCTCAAAGATATTTTTGAAGGAATACCAAAATAAAAAATTATGTGTTATGTAATAAAATTAACAATTTTAGGCCCTATCATTTGGATAAGAGGAATCACCTCAACCCAATTTGTAAAATATTTTATAGTGGTAATAATGAACTTGTGATTGCTAGAATAAGGGGGGTAATTTTTCCAATGTGGTATAGGCTCCATTGAGAAAATGGCCAAATATATCAAACAAGTTGTAGAGCTTGAGATTTTAGGTGCATGAAATTAGCATAGTGTTGGCACTTAACACATTTCTTGATTTATGTACAACAATAATTCTTCATGGTGGGCTTGTAATAACCCATATGGAGGATGCATTTGGTGATGGCCATCCCACTAAAGTGGGCAACACACATATCATTATTAGCCACTATGAGAATGTGATTAACCTCTTGGATCTCAAGGCAAAAACAAAGGATGTCATTATAGTTGTGTTTGAAAAGGATGTCTCCCTAGTAAAGTGAAATGGATGGCCTTTTGTTTGAACGTATGCTTACTAGTGTAAGGTAAATCTGGCAAAAGAATTACTAGCTTGATATAGTCCTTGATTTGGAAAAACCAAGGATCACAAGGCTGGGGTTGAGCAAAATTGATGCCCACATCATCGAATGAAGTTGGTGGGGAGATGGTTGATTTATTAAGTGTTTGAACCTACACATGAGTGATTTCATCATGTGGATTTTGTAGTATCAAGGAACTAAGTTAAGTCATTGTATTGGCAAAATGATTAGTATACCATAGAGAAACTTCAATTTCATACCATTCAAACTAAGTGAGTAATTCATTAGTGATGTGATTATATTTTTTGAGCATGGGAAACCAAAATTGGTAAATTTCCTTCACTTGATTGATGATGAGTAAGAAACTACCCTAGATTTGTAATCAATTGATGTACATAGCAAGTGTTATTTTAAGGTTGAGGATAAGCACTTCATATTCAATATTATTATTGGTGTAAGGAAAGTATAATTTGAATGAGAAATGGATCGATGACCCTTGGGATGTGAAGAAGATGATCCCTATGCCATACCCACATTCATAATAGGAGATATTAAAGAAGAGGGTCAGGTATGTTTTTATCTTAGGTTCCACTTGTTTAGCTTCAATATATTGAATCATCAAGAAGCTCGATCATAATTGGTTTATCATTAGGTAAAGGAAATTCTACGATATGGTCCATGATGACCTTGATTTTGATTTATTTTTTATTGACTAAATCAAGATCAAATTCAGTGAACAACAAGATCCATTTGGTTGTGTGACTATTATTGTATATTCTACCCATCATGTATCTAATTGGATTATCATGATCTACATTGTAAGTTGTATTATTTAACATGTAATGGAACAACTTCTTTGTGGTGAAGACTACCATACGGTAATGTTTTTCCATGTAAGTATAATATGTTTCATAGCTTACTAACATGTGAATGATGTAGTAGATATCTTGTTATTAGCTAGCCTTATTTTTTTGGGCCAACAACATTCCCAACACAAAACCTATACCAGATATGTACAAATGGAAAGGGAAATCAGGATGAGAAACGAATAATAAATGCAATAAAATGAGATGGGTATTGATAGCATCAAAGAAAACTTGAAATTCATGATCCCAATTGAATGTAACCCTGTTCTTTAAGATATGGTTGAACAACTTGTACTTGTTTTAAAATTGTAAATAAAGTGCTAAATCACTTGGATTTTATCCTACAAGCTACGTAATTATTTAAAATTCATAGGGGGTGGCATGGTTATGATATCCTTGAAATTATTAGGGTTTAATTTGATTACCTATTTGGAAACAATGAACCCAAGAAGTTTACATGAGGTTACACCAAAGACACACTCTTTTATATTCGAACATACTTTGTGCTCAAGGAGTTGATAAAAAATTTTATGCAAGTGATTGATGTGTTGATGATACATTTTAGACTTAGCCAATAGGTCATGGAAGATATAGGTCATGGAACATTGATACATGGCATCTATGTTCTTAAGCCCAAATGGCATGACCTTGTAATAGAAACTCCAAAGGGAGTGGTAAAGGATGTATTGTCTTGGTCATTAAGATTAATGTAAATTTGGTTGTATTATAAAAACCCATCCATGAGGGATATAATTTTATCACCTGCTATAGATTCTACCAAAGTATCAATATTGGGGAGGAGGAAGTTATTCTTAGGACATGCTTTATTAAGATATTTGAATTTAGTGCATATCTAAATTCCTCCCTTTGGCTTTGTGATGGGGACCATATTGGAGACCCATTCAGTGTAATAACTTGGTTGTATGAATCCAATGTCAAGGACTTTTTGTAACTCCTCATTTACAATTAATGTAATTGTAGGAATCATCTCATTGAGTTTCTACCTAATGGGTTTAGTGCTTGTATTGAGTGTAATATTATGTATGATCAAAGATGGTTCAAGACCTAGTATGTCAGTGTATTATCATGCAAATATGTTTTTATATTATTTGATAAGTGTCATAAATCCTTTTTTATTTTCAAGGGATAGGTACTTACCTAATTTGAATATATGAGGATCAGAAGGATCATCAATGATATCAACATCAACTGTATCCTCCACAAGAATGCGGTAACCTTTCTTAAGTCGAGCAGATATGGGAATGAGGTGTAAGTCCTCTACAAAATTAGGGATAGTATTCTCATCGTTATGATAAATGTTTGCATTATGGATGAACAAATATTTAGGGAAAATAGAAAAAAAGTGGGTGTTACCACATGAAGTAAGTGTTATGATGGGAGTAAATCCTTTGGGAAAGGTTTAGATGAAATATGATCAAAATCAAGTTAATCAATATTGACAGATATGATTTAATTAGAACAAGCATCGTACTGAAGTGGACAAATAAATCTACAAATATCATATTTATTGATGATTGTGGTCTATGATAAAGCATAGAATTGATGGAATATGCATTTAAATGAGATGAAGGTATGGATTGATTCAATTAGAGTCACAAAACCATAGGTGGACAAAAAAGGTGATGAGAAGACAATCAAAATCATATCCTATTAGATGAGTGAGTGTATGGGTGGATAGGTAATGAAAATGTGGGAAAAGGGACTACGTCCATCTGACTAGATATCAAACTAGGTGTGAGTGATAGCATCATGAAGTCTTTAATGAGATATTCCATAGTATAAGTAGATGGAATAAAATATTGTGACAAATCTTGAAATAAATGGCCAAGAATATTTATGATAGAATGAGGTGATGGTGGATCCCTATGGAAATTGCATTCCAACTCAACATCATAACCATCCTATAGGGGGTCCAAAGAAAGGTGATGAAGTTCATCTTCCAAGATATTGATAAGTTCATGGTGATAATCCAAGATGTATTTGTGCCTAGGTTGTTGATACGATGGGTCAATAAGAGTTCTAGATCCTTATTCATAATGGTCCAAACCAAACCCTTACCAATGGAAGTACTAGAAATAACATCTTGTGAAATCTAGGTTTGACATATGATCAATATTTCCACAAAACCTATGTTTAGGCTATTTGGACATGGGTATGGGATAAGAGATATTGACACCCCCATAGATGAAGATCATGTAATTTGAAGGTGGACCAAGGGGTATGATGACACAAATTATGAGGGGTGCATTACAAGGATGACCAAAGTCATGAATGAACTAGAGGTTGGGAGGAGAGACAAGAGCATTGTGAATATTATACTCCCCTAGACAATAATTGGTCATGATAATGGATACATGAGGTATACCATAATGTTCATGTTAGGATGATGACCCCTAATGTGATGAGGAGAATGATGGTTGTGACTCCTGAGGAAGAGATACAGTAGGAGTGATTGATGGTAAGGATTGGTGGAGTTGGGATTCAAGTTGGGTGGTGTGTTGTTCCCATGAATGACACTCAAATAGAGTCGATAAAATAGGATGGTTAGCATGTGGAAATTATGAAGTAGATGGAGATGGATATCCATTGGGGAAAATATTAGAGTGAGAGAGATCTAAGAATGGTTGTGTGCAAGTAAAAGGAATGATAGAATTTGGCAATATGGGGATGTTAGGCACGATATTAGCATATGTAAGAGGCTGTAACTCGAGATGGATTGAGTATGAGGATGGCAGCAAGGGATGTTGGAGATATGAAAGAGTGGAAAATATTGAGGGTGAATTACTATCGTTGTGACCACAATATTTACCTAATGTGTGGATGAAAGGAGAAGATGATAAGATTTAAGGGTTCAATTGAGTGGCGTGCAAAGTGGGTAAATGATCAAAAGTATTAGGTTGTACTATGATGAGTTTCAATTATGTGGAAGATAGTGGTGAACCTGGTGAGGGAGCAACTGCATTAAAAAATTGGAAGAGATCCTCATTGGCTTCAATGCAATGGCCTTAATCTCCATGAAGATACTTGATATTGTGATGGGGTGTGGAGGGGATGCATTACATGTCTCAAATCCATGGACACCCAAGGAGAATTTTGTATTACATCTCTCCCTTGATTATGTGACATAATGTGGGTATTATATTGATGTTGAGTTGGATGGAAAAGACAATGGAACCTATCATTTTGTGGATGGAACCATCAAACACTCATAGATACAAAGTAGGAGTAGTGAGGTGGGTGGGTGGAATGTTGAGATGCTACAAATAAATAGTGGAAATAATTCTTATGGATGAGCCTATATCAACTAGAACATGTTTATATGATTTGGAGGATCAATATCCTCACCATCAAGATTTGTGATCTCATGGTCATAAAATATGATAGAAATTTGTATACATGTTTGTACATTGTCGATAAACTATACGAAGGCATTGGTATCATGTGTTTCCATATTTATTTATTTTAGGATATAATTTAAATATTTTTGATGAGGCTATGATTGTTGTAAGAGGTCATATACGGACAACTTGGTAGGAGCTACATGAATTTGATGAGTGAGGCTATTGTGAATGGTAACAATGTTGTGTGATACTAGTGGTGAGTTTCTTTGTATTTATAGCATAAATAAATAAGTAGTGATGGTGGATCAAATTTCCTGATGATCAGGATGCATGGGGTAGCATTGGTATCATGTAGTGACATTGATCATGCCCATGAAACCCTTCTAGGATGGGTTATGATTTATAGTATTAACCTATCGAGAGGCAGGTTGAGAGGTGGAAGTATTGAGTTGTGTTTGGGATTGTCCATGTTGTAGCAGAGGTATTTTTTAGATCCCTAAATTTTTATTGCAGGGTGCTAAAGGGTTTTCAACATGAATAACCCCATTATCAATAAGATATTGCACCAGATGGTGAAATATCTGAAAAATATTGATATCATGTCCCCACTACCTATGATATTTGTAAAATTTATGTTCAATGTAATTCTTGGGCTTTGACCGACTTGTTTCATTAGGCCTTGATTTTGGTAAAGCAATGTGCCCAACATCATACATATTCTAAAATATATTCGATAATGGTTTTGATAAAGGAGTCTATTTTCATGGTGTAAATTGTTGATGTTGTTGTTAATTTTGGGCTTAAATAGTTGGGGGAGTAACCCTAGGATGTTGGTATCCTTGCTAATATGTTTAATATTTTTTTGGGGATGGTGTAGGTGCAAGACTCAACATAACATGATTGGCCTATAGTGGTTTTGGTGGATTTGGAATTGGACCACCTCTACTGAACCAAGTTTTGGTAGTGTAGTTAGTCTTCTTAAAAATCTTGAATTCACCCAATTGTATTTTTATATCCTCAATTATTTTGACTTGAGAAATTGCATCTTTGAAAGAGTGGTGTTGTTGTATTTGAAGTGTAGCTGATATATGTTTGGCACATATTTTTGTGAACATATTGACTAAATCCATGGGTGGAATTGGAGATATCAAATCATTCTACCACACAACATATTAATTTACTAACTTATCATCAAAGTATCATAGACTATAGAGGTATAGAAATACCATTTTATTTTTTATGTTTATGGAGAAATGCTCAAGAAATTGGTTGGCCACTTGTTTGAATATGAGTAGGGTATATTGAGGAAGGTTGTTGAACCAATCGAGGGCCTAACCACCAAGAGATAATGAAAATATGTAGAGCATGAGTGCATCACTACCATGGAGAAGGTGGTAAGCATATCAATAATTATGCAAGTGCTCCTGAGGATCCTCCTTACCCTTAAATTTATCATATTTGAGCATTTCATATTTCTAAGGGTATTGATGAAGTGTCATAATTGGATAAATAAGGTCATTGTAAATTTGATTGTAAGTCAATTTCTATGGCACATAACCAGTAGTCCACAACTTTAGATTTCTAAGTTGCTCTCTCATGAGCTACATTTCAATTAGGGGTGCTTTCAATTGAAATAATAATTATAGATACTAGTAGAATGATGAGGAAGCAATTTTATGTAATGGGTAGGAGGAGACCGAGTATTATACAATGTGGTATGGAGTTGAGATGATGAAGAAGGAATTTATTATTTTTGAAATTGTTGATACAACTGATGTTGTTGTTATTGTTATTGTTGAAATTTGTGTTGGTATGATTGTTGTTGATTGAGCTACTCCTTGTGGAGTTGTTGTTGAGGGAGGTGATCTTGGTGGAGTTGCTATTCATGAAGCTACTCCTAATGGAGTTGTTGATGATGAATTTGGTATTCTAAAATTATTTTTGTTGGTAATATGGGGCCTTAGAGGGCTGATTTGGATTGCTACAAGCTTGATGTTACACCTGAGATGAAACTTGTTGACTTATCTAAATTGGAATTTGTTGGAGAATTTAAGAAACTCCCTAAAAATGTGGACAATATGAATGCTATAGATAGTTCTAATTGAACTATTGAATAGAGACTTGGGTTGATGCCTACTAATAGGTGGAAGGCCTCTCGTATTAAGATGTATGGAGAGGGCAAGAAGGTGATGTTGTGGGAACAATGGAAGTCCACATTGGTGGTGAAGTGAAGAAGCCACTCTGGTGTGAAAGAGGTATGGAAGTACTCACTTGAGAAGGTGTAGGAATATTATGCTGAATAATATGAGAAGATGTTTGTGGAACAAAAGAATATGTAGGCATATTTTGAAGAAGTTGAGAGATATGATAATAAGTTGGAACTTGTGCATAACTATTAGAAGAAGGGTCCTACGTATGCATGTTATATAGGTTTTGGAGAAGAATATCAGAAGAAGACTAATTGATATTATGTAGATCAGCTTTGAGAGGTGAATTTGTGGAATAAAGGGAAGCAGGTAGCATTGATGTGATGGAATGAGAAGAAATTTGTGGAGGTATGCTAAAGAAGAGATAAAAATCTTGAGTGTAGAGGAAGGAGGATTTGCATATGTTGTGAAGAAGAAGGAAAATTTGAAGAAGAGACCCCTTAAATATTAGGGGTAGTTGTGGTGGAAAATACCATGGTGATATTTTATATAGTGGTTGTGATGTCTTGTTGAGCATGGGCCAAATTTTTGTTGCCATCCAAAAGGTATTGTGATGGGTGTTGCAGAAATGGGTGTGTGGAATACAAAAATAGTGGTGAAGGGTCCTTCTCATAGATGATCTTAGGTTTGAATTCAATTGGAAAAAGTAAATTAGTCCTGGGAAAGAAACTAATTTGTGGCTTGACTCTTTTGAGGAATGATATGATGATATATCAATAGAACATTTAGTTATATCTTGAGCAACATTTGTCATGTTGGATGAAGTCGTAAGCAGTTGATACTAATCGAGAGTGTGAGTTGCAAAAGTTGGGACAACAATGGTGTCAAATTCTATAGAAGGTCTAAAAAAATGTTGGCAATTTTGGGTACCTTGGGTACATTGCATTTGCTCAAGTGAATAAGTTGTCATTGATGTCAAGAAGCTATTTGAAGGAATTTTATTTGATGTAAAATAATTTGTTTTGATGAAGTTTCGGCTTGACAGGTTCGAAAGAAAGTAAGTTGGAAAAATGTCGCGATATCGCGACATGTCGCATTTTCGTGACTTAAATAGGAGAGAGAAAGCTTTTTGAAAAAGTGTCGCGATATCGCGACATGTCACATTTTCGTGACTTAGGCAGGAGAGAGAAAGCTTTTTAGAAAAGTGTCGTGATATCGCGACATGTCGCAGTTTCGTGACTCAAAGAGGAGAGAGAATGTTCGAGTCAGAAATGTCGCGATTTCACGACATATTGCAAGGAAGGTTGAACGGACAAAAAAGTGTCGTGATTTCATGACATGTTGCAAGAGAGAGAGTCCGAAAGAAAAAGTGTCATGATTTCGTGACATAATGCAGGAGAGAGAGTCCAGGAGAAAAAGTGTCACGATATCGCGACATGTCGGGTTTTCGCGACCCGAAGAAAAGAAAAGCGCTAAGGAGAAAAAGTGTCACGATTTCGTGACAAGTCAGAAGACAAAGTGAAAGCAAGGTAAAGTGTCACGATTTCATGACGTGTTGCAAAAGAGCTAGAGTCCAGTATGAACTGTCGTGATTTCACGACGAGTTCGAGGAAAGAGAAAGAAAAATGAAAAGTGTCACGATTTCATGACATGCTACAGAGTTCGGGATGGGAACTGTCATGATTTCATGACATGCAACAAAGGAAAGTGTTCCAAGTGAGAACTGTCACGATTTCGCGACATGCAACAGAGAAAAGAGTTCGAAGTGAGAATTGTCACGATTTTGCGACAGGCTGTAAAGCAAATGTACGAAAGCTAGAAGTGTCGTGATTTCGTGACAAATTCAAGGAGGAAGAGCTCAAAGGTGAAAGTGTCACGATTTCATGACATGTTCCATTTTCGTGGAAGAGCTTAAGGCAAGAAAGCGTCGCGATTTCGTGACATGTTCCATTTTTGCTAGTGCAAGCAGTCAAGAGTGCAAGGAAGAGAAAGTGTCGCGATTTCGCGATAGATTGAGATAGCAATGTTTGATTGGAGAAAGTGTCACGATTTCACGACAGAAACAGAATGCAGGCCTTCTATAGGAGAAGTGTCACGATTTCGTAACAAAAGTAGAGAGGAAGGCTATGAAGACAGAAGTGTCACGATTTCGTGACAAAAGCCGAGAAGAGGTTGAGAAAGTGAGAAATGTCACGATTTCATGACAGAAGTGAAGATGACGTCAGCAGAGGTAGAAGTGTCACGATTTCATGACAAAAGCCAAATGAAAGTGTTCGGTTGCAAAAGTGTCATGATATCGCGACATGGTGTAGTTTCACGATAGAAGCTACAGAAGAGTTGTAGAGGCAGTGAAGCCAACAAAGTTAAATTTGGGCCGACAAAGATTAGGGTTTGCAATCGACGTAGTTTAGGGTTGTGCAGTTGACTAAGATCAAGGTTTTGATCTTGAAAGTATTAGTATAAAAGGAGGGTTGTTTGAAGAGAAAATGTATCGATTTTGGTGTGTGCATTCGAAGTGGGACATTCACAGATAGAGTGCGAGGGAGAAGTCCGATCGCTGAGAGTAGAGTGCATTTTGTCAAAATTGTCTAAGTGAGAGAGATCACAAGGAATCAGAGTGCACGAAGATGGTGTCACTGAGTTTGCACATAGAGAGCAGAAAAGCGCAAATCTATGGGGTGCATCATTTCTACGATGTTCAGAGATAGTGCGTAGGATTTGATGGTCTTGGACAAATAATTGAGAGGGATTGTTGGACAGATTTGAGCAAGCTTTTTTTGAGCTTGTGGAGCAGTTTGGGAAGGTTCTAGTGAGAACTTGCAAAGCAGATCTGAGACAAGTCTTGGTGAAGACTTGGGTGAAGATCAAGCAAGCTTTTGTGGAAGCTTGTGAACAACTTATGTGAACCAGATTTGAGGACCAGTTGAGGACAAATATTGGTGCAGATTCAAGGACATTTGTGCCAGACCGAAGGACTGTGTTTGGTGCAGATCAAAGAAAGAGAATGAGGACATTTGTGCTAGACCGAAGGACTATGTTTAGTGCAAATTTGAGGACCAGTTTTGGAGGTGATAGAGTTGAGGACAGAGGTCTCCAGCTAGAGTAGGGAGGACAGGTGTCTTCTATGGATAGAGTTCCATTTGCTAAGGGTAGCGGAGGCAGAGGTCTTCTAGAGGATCACCAGCCAGAACAGAGCTAGGGGATTGGTGTCTCCTTTGGGTTGGTGCCCATAAACATTGTAATCGGGAAAGGTATTCCTAGAATTTGGTTGATAAAATTTTAGTGAAAGATTTTATCCGTGGAGTAGCCCACATTGGGTGAACCACGTAAATTGTTGTGTCTCTTTGTGGATGGTGTTTTGTGCATTGCTTTGATTACGGATTTTGATACTGCTATCTATACACTGCATAATATTGAATTGAAATTTGAATTGAAGGAAAAAGTAAAAAGTGGTCTTATACTGTTCACCCCCCCTCTCAGTATAAGCTTGTGTTCTTCAATTGGTATCAGAGCGGGTGCCTTCGAAAAGTTTAACAGCTTGAAGGAAAATCCAGTAAAGAACACAATGGATTATTCAAGTGGCAATGCAACACCTATTCTTGATGGATCAGATTTTGGTCTTTGGAGTGCAAGGATGAAGGTTCATCTAATGGCACTTGGAAATGAGGTTTGGGAAGTGATTGAAGATGGGTACACTATTCCTGAACATGGTCCTTATACTAAAGAAGATAGGCTACTACATCACAACAATTCAAAAGCAATGAATGCAATCCTGAAAGGTTTACATAATGCAGATCTTACCAAGGTGATTCACTGCAAGACAGCTAGTGAAATGTGGAAACAGTTGCAGGTGGTTCACATAGGTGATGTAAATGTCCGAAAGGCTAAGTTGAGACACTTCAAAGGTATGTTTGAACAACTCAAGATGAATGATGATGAAAATATTAGTGACTACATGCTTCGTATGGATGAGGTTGTTAACTCCATGAAAGACTTAGGTCTTGAGCTTGCTGAAAATGATGTTTGTGATAAGATTTTAAGATCTCTTCCTAATAGATTTAGTGAAAATATTTTTGCTATTGAGGAAGCTAAAGATTTGGATAAGTTGAAAAAGGATGAGCTCCATAGTATACTTGTAGCATTTGAGTTGAGAACTCAAGTGAAGGTTGATGTCAAGAAAGAGGCAGCTTTCAAGGCTACCAAGAAATCCAAGGGTAAACAGCTTCAAGAGAGTGATGAGTCTTCCAGGTGATGAAGAGGCATATTACAACAAGAAAGGCAAGTTCTCTAGAAAGCACAAAAGTGTGAAAAATATAAGATGTTTCAATTGTGGAAAGTTTGGTCATTATGCTACTGACTGTATTGTTCCCAAGAATGAAAGTGATGAAGATATACAGGATTCTAAAAGCAAGGATTCTGAAAAGCACAAGCATCACAGGAAAAACAAAGATGAGCGCAGCAATCAAGGAAAGAGGTATTCTCACAAGCACAAGAAGATTTTATACCTAGACAAAGCAAGTAAGTGTTCTAGTAGTGATAGTGAAAGTTCTTCAAGTGATACTAAAAATGAGATGTTGTTCATATCAAAAAAAGAGGAAGAACCGAAACATAGATTCATTATCATGAAATGTCTTAGATGTGGAAATTTTGGTCACCTTGAGGATGATTGCACAAATAATGATTTGGTTTCTAGTATGTATGAGGATGCTTCAAAAACCATAAGGAAGATGCATGTATGGTTTTTGAAAAAGGTAGCACCTCTAGTGATAGAAAATCTGAAAAAGGGTTTGATGATTTAGAAAGCAAACAAATAAAGGATCTAGAAAGTGAACTTACTAACGCTCTTAGTGTTTTGAAAAAGGAAAGAAAGAAGAATGCTAGACTCAAGGATAAGTTAGATGAATGTTGTATGGAGAGAGATGATCTTATAGAAAGTCTCGACGTCTCTATGGCTAAGACACAAGAACTCAAGGATGAGTTAGAGTCTAAGGTTCTTGAGTATAGTGAGTTAGAACAGAAAATGGCTTCTTTGAAAGAGGAAACTAAAGAGTACAAGGATAAGCTTTACAGGTTTCAAGATAGCTCCAAAAAGTTTAAGTCACTCATCAAAGGTCAAAGAAAGACAACGGATAAAACAGACCTTGGTTTTGTCAAGGAACAAGATAGAGAGTCTAGTAAGAGACTCCAAAAGGAAGAGAGTTCTGATGAGGAAAGTATTTCAGATTATGAGTCCTTGGATGATAGATGCGTAGAAATAGAAAACAAAATTCAGAATGAGAAGAAGAAGTTTTCAAGACCCAAGAGGTCAAATAAAGGTAAATTTCACGATAGATGTTTTACGTGTTACAAGTTTGGTCACATGGCTGCACATTGCATGGCTCAAGTGAAGAAGGTGAACGGAAATTTCAGAAGTGCTAGTTTCTTTCGAGGGTATTGCTACTCTTGTCAACAGTTTAGGCACAAGGAAGTCTATTGTGAGGTAAATAACAGGAATAGGTTTGATCAGAACAGGTTTAGGCAGAACTGGTGAATTCAAAGAACAAGTATGCCTAAAAGAAATAACATTGTTACTTGTTATAAGTGCAACAATGAAGGTCACACAGCTAGACAATGTAGAGCTAAAATTTCAAGGTACAGGAATAGGAACAGTGGTATAAACAGGTCCAAGGATCAAGGCATGAACAAAAACAGGGATGAGAACAAGAACAAGAACAGTGACAAGAACAAGAATGATAACAAGAAAAAGAACGATGACAAAGAGTTCAAGAGAAGGCCCGGAAAGGAAGTTATAGACGCTGATGATGATCGATGCCTAATGGGAGTTTTACTCCCACCCCAGAATTAATCACCTCATCGGGAGGTGGGGGAGGGACTAAGCTAAGAGGCTCATTCTTAGTCCCGAGCCCCAAAGGTGACCCTTTGCCATTGATGACAAAGGGGGAGAGTTATGAGTAAGGGGGAGAGCTTCAAGTGAAGAGGAAAGCTTCAAGTCAGGGGGAGCAAAACTTCAAAGAAATTTCTCAGTTGTTAGCACAATTGGTTTCAATTTTGGCTCGTGAGACGTGTTTTTAGTAAAGGTTTGCCATCAATGACAAAGGGGGAGATTGTTGGCAATTTTGGGTACCTTGGGTACATTGCATTTGCTCAAGTGAATAAGTTGTCATTGATGTCAAGAAGCTATTTGAAGGAATTTGATTTGATGTAAAATAATTTGTTTTGATGAAGTTTTGGCTTGACAGGTTCGAAAGAAAGTAAGTTGGAAAAATGTCACGATATCGCGACATGTCGCATTTTCGCGACTTAAACAGGAGAGAGAAATCTTTTTGAAAAAGTGTCACGATATCGCGACATGTCACATTTTCGTGACTTAGGTAGGAGAGAGAAATTTTTTTAGAAAAGTGTCACGATATCGCGACATGTCGCAGTTTCGCGACTCAAAGAGGAGAGAGAATGTTCGAGTCAAAAATGTCACGATTTCGTGACATATTGCAAGGAAAGTTGAACGGACGAAAAAGTGTCGTGATTTCATGACATGTTGCAGGAGAGAGAGTCCGAAAGAAAAAATGTCACGATTTCATGACATAATGCAGGAGAGAGAGTTCGGGAGAAAAAGTGTCACGATATCGTGACATGTCGGGTTTTCGTGACCCGAAGAAAAGAAAAGCGCTAAGGAGAAAAAGTGTCACGATTTCGCGACAAGTCAGAAGACAAAGTGAAAGCAAGGTAAAGTGTCACGATTTCACGACGTGCTGCAGAAGAGCTAGAGTCCAGTATGAACTGTCGTGATTTCGCGACAAGTTCAAGGAAAGAGAAAGCAAAATGAAAAGTGTCACGATTTTGTGACATGCAGCAAAGGAAAGTGTTCCAAGTGAGAACTGTCATGATTTCACGACATGCAGCAGAGAAAAGAGTTCGAAGTGAGAATTGTCATGATTTCGTGACAGGCTGCAAAGAAAATGTATGAAAGCTAGAAGTGTCACGATTTCGCGACAAGTTCAAGGAGGAAGAGCTCAAAGGTGAAAGCGTCATGATTTCGTGACATGTTCCATTTTCATGGGCTTAAGGCGAAGAGCTCAAAGGCGAAAGCGTCGTGATTTCATGACATGTTCCATTTTCGTTAGTGAAAGCAGTCAAGAGTGCAAGGAAGAGAAAGTGTCACGATTTCATGATAGATTGAGATAGCAGCGTTCGGTTGGAGAAAGTGTCGTGATTTCATGATAGAAACAGAATGCAGGCCTTCTATAGGAGAAGTGTCATGATTTCGTGACAAAAGCAGAGAGGAAGGCTATGAAGATAGAAGTGTCA
Source organism: Wollemia nobilis (assembly GCA_028583015.1). Classification (NCBI taxonomy): domain Eukaryota; kingdom Viridiplantae; phylum Streptophyta; class Pinopsida; order Araucariales; family Araucariaceae; genus Wollemia; species Wollemia nobilis. Next base: position 8,171,584 of record JAQPPZ010002937.1, on the reverse strand, counting down.
TGATTTCACGACAAAAGCCGAGAAGAGGTTGAGAAAGCGAGAAATGTCACGATTTCGCGATAGAAGTGAAGATGACGTCAGTAGAGGCAGAAGTGTCACGATTTCGTGACAAAAGCCAAATGAAAGTGTTCGGTTGCAAAAGTGTCGCGATATCGTGACATGGTGTAGTTTCGTGGCAGAAGCTACAGAAGAGTTGCAGAGGCAATGAAGTTGACAAAGTTAAATTTGGGTCGACGAAGAGTAGGGTATGCAACCGACGTAGTTTAGGGTTGTGCAGCCAACTAAGATCAAGGTTTTGATCTTGAAAGTATTAGTATAAAAGGAGGGCTGTTTGAAGAGTTAAAGTATGGATTTTGGTGTGTGCGTTCGAAGTGCGACATTCATAGATAGAGTGCGGGGGAGAAGTCTGATCGCTGAGAGCAGAGTGCATTTTGTCAAATTGTCTAAGTGAGAGAGATCGCAAGGAATCAGAGTGCGCGAAGACGGTGCTGCTGAGTTTGCACACAAAGAGAAAAAAGCGAAAAGCTATGGGGTGCATCATTTTTGCGACGTTCGGAGATAGTGCGCAGGCTTTGATGGTCTTGGACAAATCATTGAGAGGGATTGTTGGACAGATTTGAGCAAGCTTTTGTTGAGCTTGTGGAGTAGTTTGGGCAGGTTCTAGTGAGAACTTGCAAAGCAGATCTGAGACAAGTCTTGGTGAAGACTTGGGTGAAGATCAAGCAAGCTTTTGTGGAAGCTTGTGAACAACTTCTGTGAACCAAATTTGAGGACCAGTTGAGGACAAAGATTGGTGCAGATTCGAGGACATTTGTGCTAGACCGAAGGACTATGTTTGGTGTAGATCAGAGAAAGAGAACGAGGACATTTGTGCTAGACCGAAGGACTATGTTTAGTGCAAATTCGAGGACCAATTTTGGAGGTGATAGAGTTGAGGACAGAGGTCTCCAGCCAGAGAAGGGAGGACAGGTGTCTTCTATGGATAGAGTTCCATTTGCTAAGGGCAGCGAAGGCAGAGGTCTTCTAGAGGATCACCAGCCAGAGAGCTAGGGGATTGGTGTCTCCTTTGGGTTGGTGCCCATAAACATTGTAATCGGGAAAGGTATTCCCAGAATTTGGTTGATAAAATTTTAGTGAAAGATTTTATCCGTGGAGTAGCCCACATTGGGTGAACCACGTAAATTGTTGTGTCTCTTTGTGGATGGTGTTTTGTGCATTGCTTTGATTACGGATTTTGATACTGCTATCTATACACTGCATAATATTGAATTGAAAGTTGAATTGAAGGAAAAAGTAAAAAGTGGTCTTATACTGTTCACCCCCCCTCTCAGTATAAGCTTGTGTTCTTCACAAAAGTAGAGGGGTTTGCATGAGTAACATACATCACAAGACGACCTTTCTCATATGCTTGGCTATGGGTAACCACCATTGCTTGGTAGATAAGAGGTTAAGAAACTAATTTTCTATCAAATTTGGGCTAAGGAAACAGTTATGGGTGTGTTTTGAGAGTGAGAAAACCTTTCTATAAAATGAAATTTTTGGTCACAAGGTACCCTAAAAATATTTTGGGTCACACCCTACCCTATTACTATGATGAAACATGTTAAAAAAGTGGTAGAGTTGCCTAAAATGTATCCAAAGATGTTTAAAAAGTTGTTTTATAGGTTTTGTAACCTATTTTTAAGCTTTTGTAAAATATTTTATGGGATAAATCAACCTAATTAATACGTAAAATAATAAAATTTAATTTTTGTAAAAGTGTGTTTCAGATATTCCAACAAACCCTAAAACAAAAAAAGGGGTAGCAGATATGACCTATGAAGGTATGTTCATGCATAGTTTCCAGTTATACCCAAAGGTATGTAAGGAGTAACTATAAATAAATAGGTGAATGGCTTATGATAAATATAATGACTTAAAAAACCTAGAGGGGAGATATACAAAACCTCTTAAGAAATATATAACACTATCTAAGACTTACTACTAGCCTAGTTAGGCTTTCACTTCACCCTCAGACAGGCTTAGTCACAAATGATAGTTGCACACTTAATAATTATATAAATCCCTATGAGTAGGGGTGTCTAATCCTAACCTATCCTGGGGATCTCTCAAAAGTATGGGATTATTTGGTGATGAAGTCCAAAAAACCTCTTGTGGGGGTTGCTATGATGTTTAGGGGGCAATCCAACGAAAGTAGATGAATTACAATATCGTTGGTCTCAATTGGGGGTTGATGATGAAATCCAACCTTACCAATGTAAAAATATGTGAAGTGTGTGTATGCGAATTAGGAAAGCTGGAAATGTAGAAAAGAAAGGTAGACTAAGAAAAAGTAGTGCCCTTTTATTTTTATTTTATTTTTTTGATTTTTTGATTTATATTTCATGAAATGCTTTTATGGAATGAAAGGAATGTGAGAGAAGCAATACAAATTGTAGTTTGTAAAGAGAGGAAATTTATGCTATGGAGAAATAAGGAAAGTCACTTGATTTCAATGAGCTATTCTAAGACTTTCTTAGGTACAAATTTGTTTACACTAGCCAAGATATGCCTATTAAGGTTATGGCTAGATGTCCCTTAGAGATTTATATATGAGGTAAATATTGGAATATTGCTCTCAACTCATGTATATGAAAATATTAGGAGGCCTCTTCACACCTTATGCATGTTTTTAAACTCTAAACGATGCAACAATGCAACTAATCAACATGTATATAAGTAAGAAGAATATTTAAAATTTTTGACCAAAGTGGTTTTCAAGCCTTTATAAGCAAATAACAAGAAAAATTATATGTGACCAAATGGATTTAGGGTATTTTGTAAGCCTAAGAAGCAAAATAAATGAATTTTATAAACTGACCAAAGTGATTTTTGGGATTTTGTGGAAGTAAGAGATGTTAGAAATCCTAGCCAAAGTTATTTTTTTGAACCAGAGAGATAGTATTTTTAGACTTAGTTATGGTCTCTAGCTCCTAGAAGTGTTTGTGACTGTGTTTGTGGGGCTAAAATATGTCTCAACTTCAATCGCAGGGTAACCTAAAATTTAAAATGGTTGCATCATATCTGGTGACTCAATAAAAAATTAAAATTTATGAAATTTGGGCCTATTGATAGTATTTGTGGTATGTTTATTGTTTTGTGTACATTACATACAACAAAAAAGGACAAAATATTATTTTTTTGAGCAAAAATACTATCTACCAAACAAAAATGAAAGTGAACACAAAAGTTTTCAAGATGGTGTAGTACCAAGTTTTGCAAAACCCTAAAAGTAAGAGAAATATGTTTGATTGCACCTATAGGGATGTCATTGTTATTGAGTGGTTTTGCCTATGGAGGTAGGGTGGAAAGGGAGATAACAATATCTTATGAGGGTAGATAATGTCAGAGAAAATGGTAGTTTGATTAATCACGTAGTAGAATAAATAATACAAACTAGGCTCTAATTAGCCCTAATAAAACGGAGCTCGTTAACAACAACGAGCCTAAATAAAATATGCTAATAGATATTGTTAGCATAGAATAATGTAATAATAGCTAACTTAAATATACGCTAACATCCCCCCTTATTACATTATTTGTGTAATTGAATAACTACTAGCTATGCTAACATCCCCCCATACAACAATATTTGGGTAAAGTATATAACTGCCCCAATATAGTGAAAAGAATAAGAGAAGAAATGAAAGAATGGTGGCTCATGCTTTGTATTCAGCTCTGGCTCTGGCTCATGGCTCTGGCTCTGGCTCTAAGCATACCTCTGGATCTGTACCACTGGGTCTATCTTGAGATCTGCCTGTGAAACTGCCTCTGGATCATTGCCTCTGGATCTGCCTGTAGATCTACCTCTGGAACTTTGTAACTGGGTCTGTCTTTAGGTCTGTCTCTGGGTCATTATATTTGGGACTGCCAATCGGTCTGTCACTGGATTTGCCTCGGGGTCTACCATAGGTTTTACCTTTTCTATAGAAGCCATACAACATTTCTTTCATCATGGTCCATTGTGTGAAATCTGTCCATCCACAATCTATATGAACCTTGTTGGCCATTTTCAATTTGTACCAACATTTTGAAGAAGAATGATTCATACATCCACATGAATCACAAGGATGTAATCTCCAACACTTAGCTGCAACATGTCCTATCTTTCCACAGTGACTGCAACAATGCTTTTTAGGAGATGTAGGAGATTTAGGTTTTACAAAAATGGAATTACTGGTACTTGCTTGTCCAGTATAGCCAAGGCCTTCATTCTTTGCCCTGACATTTGGCATTATAGGATTTTTAATGCCTTGTTCCTGTTTACCTAATATCTCACCATTGAATCCCATTTTCTTCATTATTTTGGAACCAAATCCTTTGATGTGTTTTTCAAAACACCCAATTTCAACATCTTCATCAATGCTTTTAACAATATTGCATTTGTCATTATTGATGAGATTATGGAGCTATTTTTGAGGAGGTTCAGTTTTTAAGTCACTAGTGTCACAAGAAAAATCTACTACTGAAATGAGATCACATGTGCTACAACTGATATCTACCATAGAAGGTATGAGGTCGCTTGTATCACAATAAGCATGTGCCACAATGGGCTGAAGGTCACTTGTGTTACAACAAGCATTCGCATTTAGGACCTTGTTTTCCTCATTTATTTCCAATTTACGTTGGGCACGGTCAAGTGCAACAAAGACCAGGTATATGCCCCTTAGAACGCCAATAGGAACTTGAGCACCATTTTTCTAAAGGTCTATGCAAGACTCAGAATCATCGAGGAGAGCTACTAAACCATTGTTTAGTGTGAGGAATGTGCTCTCCTCATAAAAGTCCAACCCATCCATCTCTGGTGGAAAGTATGGATCTTTAACTGATTTAGCAACATTAGTTTTTAGGGTTATCTTTTTCTTTGATCTTCCCATTTTTAAGGTGTTGGTATCTGCCGAAAATGCACCTTTTACAATGAATTTTGCAAAAATAATCTGACTAAGGTGTCGGACTCTGCTGAAAATGCACCCTTATAAGTCTTCCCCCTTTATTTTTGCAAAATTATATATCATGCCTTTGTGGAGAGAAAAAAGTTTATCCCCCCCTTTCAGTGCAAAAAAAAAAAATGCAACTATGAAGCCTCAAAGGGCTCTTACAAAGCTTGCATCGTAGGCAGATTAGCACAAAATATCACCAAAAAAATCCCCCCTGTGTGAAGTACTTCAAACAAAAAAAATTTCTTTTTATGAAGTCTAAAAAAACAGGTTTGGAGGTAGGATGATTTTATGCCTCTTTAACTGCTTTGATGGTGGAGAGAAAAAAAAAATCCCCCCTTGTTAAGTTTTGAAAAAAAAATTCTTTTCTAAAGTCTTTTAAAAAAAAATCCTTTTATAAAGTTTAATTAATTAAATAATTACTTTTTCATAAAAAATTATTAAAAATAATTTTTTTTATAAAAAAAGTAATTAAAATTTTTAATTTTAATTAAAATAAATAAAAAAAATTAAAAAAAAACTTTATAAAAAAAATATTAACAAAACATAACAAAAAAAAATATACCTTGGGGGTCTGCGGGAATTGATCCCCTGACCTCTTGCCTCCGAGTGTGTTAACACTTAGCAAGCTACCACCCCGGCTACCACTGCTAGTGGTAATGAAGAGAACGTGAGCCTATTTGGCCTTTGTCAAAGCTACCCAAAAAAAAATATTAAAAAAGAAGAAGACTATGCTATCCTCCACGCGGCTATCCTCCACACAGTTATCCTCCATGCACCCAAAAAATGGTAGGTTTCCGAAACCACGCAATTTGATTGGTGGTATTAACCTTAGGTTTAATTTTTTTTATTTCTCCTGCATTCGCGTTCGCTCTCCAAGCAATCTGCGTTCTCCGACAGAGACCTCCTTCTATGACAGGCGGCACACCTCTCTGAATGACAGCTCTTCTGAACAAAAAAAAAATGGGCCTCCTACTATGCAAGCTCTGTCTGCTCAATCTTCTCTATCTGCTACCAACAAGCGATGAAATTTGATATCACCACAAAATGGCCTTGGATTCTCGCATCAAAGCACACGAATGGCACTATTTCAAATCGGATTCGGCTGACTGTTGCTGCTTCTATAGGTGCTACGCAAGCAATTTCTCCTGCATATTCCTTTCTACCATTTCTAGTCCACAACAACCCACGTGTCCCTTCTCGTTGACTTGGAGGTATTCTATGTTAAGTTCCATGCGTCAAGGCACTTTACCCCTTGTTTTTCTGTAGAAGTGCGAAGCTATATATACCGCACGCCATTCTCAATTCATCATCGACATGAACAGAGCCCCATATTCACTTCTCCAGAAGAAATGTCCAGACAATACAAGGGAATCCGAAGGCGGAAATGGGGGAAATGGGTCTCCGAAGTGAGAATGCCCAATTCCAGAGCCAAAATTTGGTTGGGCTCTTACGACACCGCAGAGCAGGCTGCCCGCGCCTACGACGCCGGGGTTTACTGTCTCAGGGGACCCAAGGCCAAATTCAATTTTCCCAACTCCATACCCGCAATTCCCTCTGCGTCTTCGCTTTCTCGTGAGCAGATTCAGGTGGCCGCAGCTAAATATGCACTCGACCAGATCCCCTCCTCCAGGTGAGGTGAATCACACAAGCTATACAAAAAAAAATAGACCGATGCTGCAACAAGCCACAGGTCCACCAGAGTTCCAGGTCTCGAGAGTTCCAGGTCCCCCTACTCTCCAGCTACAATCAAGCCGAGAGCTTCGTTGCCTCTGATACCATGTCAGAGAAAATGGTAGTTTGATTAATCACGTAGTAGAATAAATAATACAAACTAGGCTCTAATTAGCCCTAATAAAATGAAGCTCGTTAACAACAACGAGCCTAAATAAAATATGCTAACATATATTGTTAGCATAGAATAATGTAATAATAACTAACTTAAATATACGCTAACATATAAGGCCCCCAAATTTAACTACAACTATGGAGTTGTTGGTTCTGTAGAGACTGGTTTATGAACCTATGTTTGAATCATTTGGATTGGTTATAGGGTACCCTGTGACTGAAAATCCTACCTTGTGAACCTAGCTAATAGACTAGAAATACTTATGTATTTGGATTGAGTTGTGTTTCAAGGTTTTGTAAGGTTTTGGGCTAGTTTTGTATCACTTGTAGCACAAAAAAACAACAAAAATTAGTCAACTATTTTAAAAGTTAACTAAAAGCAACTAACATGGTGGGGGTCCCACTAGGCATGCCAAAATGAAACCAAGGAAAGACAATGTTGTTTACAATTGATAGTTTAAAGGGTTACAAGGGATACCCTTTCACAAAAGTGCCTTTCGAGGTAAAAAAATGAATTTTTGTAAGGTATAAAACCCTTCTTCAGTAAGGAGGTCAACTACACCTTAATAACCTACCAATAGATCCTCAAGTTGAGTGGGCTTATTGCTCATGTGCCACTATTGATATGACCTATCCTCAAGACTTGTAAGACTTGCAAAAAGGGGTTAGAATATTTGGGGGTCTATCTAGATCAGACCCCTCCTGTTTAAAGACAAAAGGACTCAAAAGTGAGCTAAATCATTATAAAATCTATAAAATTATTTATAAAAGCATAAAAAAATAGTAGTATTTACCTTCTAGGAGGATTTTGTGGTATGTTGATGCCTAAAATTAACCCTTGAAAAGGGCCACACCCTAGGGTGTGACTATTTTTGGTTTTGAGGTACCTTGTGACTTTGATTATGATAACCTGATAGAATTTTAGGTGATTTAGAATGGTCTCCTACAAATTTTGGAACTCTTATCTCTATTGGGTCAACTTTAAAACCTACAAAATACACATAATTTGGGATACAAAAGGGTGTAAAAATATTATTTTTTTATGTTGATTGATGGAGATTCATGGCAAAGTGGATGATGGAATGTAGGAGAAACCTATCTAAATTTTGGTATAGTTTTGTTAAGTAAAATTTTTATGGATGGTAATAGGAAAATACCCTCTATTTGTAGAATTTGGAGTGGTTAGTGGGGGGTTAAGGTTCCCATACGATGTCCCATGTGAGGTTTTCCATGTGAGGTGTCTCTTACGAGGTTTCCCCTAATATGGCATGCCTCATTAGTGCATTTGGGTGAGAAAATCCCTCACCCATCTACTTGTCATGAATGAGCATGGGGATGTGGAGTGGAGTAAGAGTCTAACCCTAACTATGGTAAGGTTAACCCTAGGTTAAGGGTTGACTTGGGTGAGGTGGAAGGTGACTCACCCTTGACCCATGCCTTGAAACCCAAAAGTCCTCAAATATAATTTATGGATTTAAATGCACATGGGGACTTGAAATGGAGCAAGGGTTAGTTGTGACTAGGGTTAGGTTGACCCTAGGTTAGTTGTTGAATTTTTGGGTGAGGTGGAGGGTGACTTACCCTTCACCCACAATTTGGGACATAAAAACCCCCAAAAATATTTAAGACCTTAATTTCTCATGGGGAGATGTGTGGAGCAAGGGTTAAGGTTAACCCTACTTAGATTAACCCTAGGTTAGACCAAGGTCAAATGGGTGAGGTGGCACCTAGGCTAGTCAAAGAGTAGACTAGGTGAGGTGGCCATGAGTTAGGTTGACCATGTGGTAGAATTTAACTATGAGGTGACCTTAACCAAGGTTAGAGATTAACCATGGTTACACAAAGATTATGGTTGCATGAGGACCCAAAGTTAATTTTAGGAAAGGGCTTAAGTTCCTCAAATGGGGCTTATGAATAATGCATGAATAGTGATTTTGATAAATGAATAGTTTTTGAAGCTAAGATATGCAAAATTTATGGTTTTTTCAAATTGATAGATCAATATGGGAGAAGTGGTAATGTGTGACTTTTTGATATCTACAAATTTTACCTACCCCTAAAATCTATAAAAAGTGAATATGGTAAATCTACAAGGTATGTCTATACATGCTCCTCAATATACCCAAGAGTATGTGGGGAGAAGCTATGTATAGATGACCAAATATATTCCTAAGGATGGCATGGCTCAAGGTATCCTAAAAGAAAAAAACACCTCCAATACCCTTTTTAGGGGTATAAGAGGTGGCACTATCTAGAATGTGCATCAACCTTATTGGCTCTTGCTTCACCGTCGATCCAGCTTGATCAAAAATAATAGTTGCACACCCACTAATTATTTAGCCCCGTGAGCAAGGGCATATAATATCAAACTACCTTGAGCTAGTCCCAAGGGTATTTAGCTTCCAGATGATGAAATATAAGAATCTATTTGATCTAACTATGGTTTCTAGAGGGATCAATCAACAATTGGGGATGAATTCGAATGTCACCAATTGGTTTACATCATGTCATGTAAAGTGTGTGTAGTTTTGGATTTTTATTATGTTTAAAATATACCTAACTAGGATTCTCAAACAAGTCTATCCTAAGGATGCAAAATGTAAACTTTTTCTAAACTAAATGCAAATAAAGCACAAATCTAAGAATGGTCTTTCACTATATAAGATGCAAAAAAAAGGAACCTATATAGGAAATTAGATTAAACAGTATGACAAGAAATGAAACTATCTAAGCAAAATTATTTTGGAAAGGAAACCTAATCTAAAAAAAAAATGAATTAAAGACTCCTAAACTAATCAAGCAATAAAAGGAACCTATCCTGTAAAATCAAAGGGAAGGAAATACCTATGCTAATTTGAAAAAAATAAAAGTTATTCTCATAACAAGTAATGTAAAGGATAAGGAAAAAAACTTCTATGCTAATAAAAACAACTTGCTAAAGCAAGGAAAATACAATTCAAGAAATGAAAATCTATTCTAAAAAATACAAGTAACAATGTAGAAAAGGAAATCTACTTCTAATGAAAGTAAGAAAATTACATGGAATAAAACTAATCTAGAAAACAAATAAAATGCTCAAGAAGGAAACTCTAATATATGAAAGAAAGGAAAAGCATCAAAGGATAAACTAAACTAATAATGTGAGTAAATACTTGAAATGAAACTAATCTAGAAATCAATAAAGGAATTAAAATAAAAATAATCTAAGAAAGCCAAAAAAGTACTTTAAAGTAAACTCTACTCTAGAAAAGCAAAGGAAGAATACTTGAAATGAAATTTTATTCTAAGAAAGCAATAAAGTCATGGAATACAATTATACTCTAGGAAAAATAAAATGACATGAAATAAAACTAATTCTATGAAAGAAATAAAGATACATGAAATGAGAACTACTCTAAGAAATAATGAAAGGATGATGGTGATGATGTTCTTTGATCCTAGGTGACCTCTCTATTTTTTATTCCCAATTTTGAACAAAGTGCAAGGGAAGAACATACACAAAATAGGAAACATTTTAATATGATAATGTTGTGGGATTTATATGATGTTCATTGACCTAGACGAAAAGATGCTCTTTTGATCTCCAAGATCTTCCTAAGGTGCAAGGAGAGAGCATACAAGATCAAATCCTTATTTTAATATGATTGTGGTGAGGGTTCGTTACCTTAGAAGGGATGACCTACTTTTGATCTCCAATATCACCCTACTATGTGAGGAGAGAACATACACAGGCCATGTCTTCTATTTAGTGTGATATGCAAGAATGCGATGAAAAAAAATGCTATGAAGTAAAAATAAGTTTATTGACTCTAAAAATTTCTTCTACCCTTTTGATTCTCAAGATTACCTTTTGAGTGTGGGAGGAGATCATACATGCAAGAAAATATCTTTTATTTAATGTGATCCAAGGATCAAAAGAAATTAATATGGGTAATCAAAACTAAAGCCTTAAATACACTTGCTTTGACAATATTAGATTGAAAACAAGAAACAAGGATGCCTACCAAAGGTCCTAGGCATGCTAGAAGTTGAGTTTATCTATTGTTCAAGTTCTATTATTGAAATTTGCTCTATGATTTCAATCGTCACACCTTAGGTGGTTCACAATAAAATAACCCATCCCTAGGTATTTTATTCTAGGAGGGATTTCTAGTTGGCTAGATGCAATGTATCAAGTTATTATGCCTCAAGAGATAGTCTAGTAGCTTTTTTTGCAAAATCCAACAAGAAAAATAGTCAAAAAATATATTTTGATTACAAAAAAAAGAGTGGTAAGAAGCCAAGATAACCAAAGGAAATAACAAAAGGACAAAAGCGATTTGAAGACTATCAAATCTAACAAAAAATAAATCTAACTGGCAAAAATCATCAAAATTGTAAAGAAAGAAAAAATAAGTAAATAAATGTGATAGATGTGGAAATATGATATACCTTCGAATACCCCTAAATTGATTGATGATTGACTATAAATTATTAGGTGTTAAGGATTAATACACACCTAAAACCACTATGACAGGTTATTTTAAATGGGTACCTAACTATTGGGTCTCAATTCGAAGCAATAATGGGTGAACCACCCTTGCAGGGGTGGTCTGGATTGTTAACCACCTAGGTCTAGATAATTGGGACAATGAATTGCCTTGGGATGGGCAATAAGGATTGATAGTAGATGATAGGGGACAAATTTGGATGAATTCTTGTCTATATGATTTTTGGATAGTTTGTAAGTGATTTTTGACCTAAAATACAAATAGAATGCAAAAACGTAAGTGAGATGTACAAAATTTTAAAATAACACACAAAGCATGTGATGAAATTAATAGTAAGAAAACCATAGTTTCTATGTCCTACAAAATGAAATATGCCATGTTTGGCCAAAGAGTAGGCTCCCATCATGATCATCAAAATATTGTAGAGAAAACACATCATTTCATTCCATTACAAAAGATGTCAAAGTACTTGCCTTTATTATAAATGCCATCATAGGCTATAAGAGGGGTTCCCAAAATGAAATATCTATTTTACAAAATTGACTAAAATGACACCCAAAAGGTCTTCTAAACCACCTCAAAGAGTCGATGGGTTTTAAAGGCTTGAATTATTGACCATAATTAGTTGTATGCACCTTAGTGAGCCCTACACACAAATAGATACAAGAAATAGTAGCATCTAAAGGGAATACCATGGTTACACAAAAATTTGCAAGAGATGCAAATAATAACAAAATAAGAAATCTTGGATTAAAGTAATAATAAATCTTAAACTAGAGCAAAACACATAAAATATTATCTTGCTTAACTTTGTTGATTGTATGTTGCTGATTATATGGCTAAAATAGACTTCTAGAGTGGACTGCTTGGAGGTAGTTGGTTGACTATCAATTGCCTAGGACGGGCAATTGAGTCTATACTACTCAAAATGCTACAAAATTCCCAAAAGAATCTTCTAGATGTTGCTTGGAATAAAATATTTGACTAAGTCAAATCTTGAGTGGGAATTGCCTAGGGTGGGCAATTGCGACTATGAACCACCTAGGAGTAGATGATTGGAACCTAGCTACTCAAAATTTGATAAAACTTGTGGAGGACCTTCAAGATGGTGTCATGAGCCTCTGGTAGGAATTTGGGATAAAATAGAGATTTCACCTATGAGCAGTTTTACAAAAGAGATACATGCAAATGGAGACATATGAAAGATTCTATGGTTGGTTTGAAAACAAGAATGTGCACATATAAGAGTATAACTAAATTTTTGTGGATTTTTGGTATGTTTTATTTAACTTATATAAATAAATAAATGAGGGGATATTTATAAAATTTTCCAAGAGAAAAGGGGCAATGAGGTGGAAACGACATGACAACCAAGTGTCATGAATGAAGAGGGTGGAAAATCTTAACAAATTTCACTTGCATGGCCAAAGAGGGTGTGTGCACCATGCCTTGTTAATTTCCTTGGGTGGGAATAGTCCTAACTAATGAGGCCCAAAAATACCTCATTTTTGCACTATGTTTGACATAAAAAACTGCCATATTACCAAACATGAAAAATTTAATTGCCGAATATTTGATTATAATATATTATTTGTTAAGTGTTTCCATAATTTAATGTTAGAAATACTACATCCTTGTTTTGCCTATTTTTTTTGCATTTTGTGACTATTTTTGACATGATTTTGTTGATGAAAACACCATGGAAGAATAAATTGAATAATCATGTTCAGATATTTGGCTAACTCCAACATGTTTGAAGTGTCATACCATTTCAAAACTAGAGTTTTCAAGTGATTTGGCATCAAAATAATCTCTGTTGCAAAATAGGATAATGACAAGTTTTGTGCAACACACAAAAATCATCTAGATGTCACATTAAAGGAGCACCTTGAAGTTGTCAAGCAAAGCATGAGAAAATATATGGAATGTATTCAGAAGGACCAGATAAGACATGATCTATTTAGAAGCATTTCCACATAGTATAAATGGACATCAATAGGGCATCACAAAATAGGGACAATTGTGCAATATTTTTTCACTATTTTAGTTAGATTAATTAGCAAATAAAATGTGCATTTTAAAAATTCAAATATTGTGTGCTATTTTTTATCACCTCACAATAATGTTTGAATGTTTTTTTCTACATTCCAACTAGTTTGAATTTTAATTTGGCACCAAGTTTCTATGACCGTGCAACAAAACTGTCAACTGCAAAAAATAGATCATATATAATCCAACAAGTTGTCACTTTATTAGTGGTGAATGGATATTGCCTTTAGGTATACCATGCACCATTAACTAAGGATGGGTTATTGAAGAAGTTTCTACAATTGGATGTACACATGATGGAAGAAAATTCCTCTTCCATGTTAGATTCAGAGTGATGCTAAAATGTTTGAAAAAAATAAAAAAATACAAGAAAAGAAAAAAGAAGAATAATCTTGTTTGTGAACTTCCTTCATGGGCACAATCAAGACAATAAAAAAAGAAAAAAAAAGAGAAAAATTTACAGCATAAGGCATGTCCCACAAAATGAGGATATGCATCAATTTCAACATGGATGATGAAAAATAAAGTCAATACTTCATTTCTAGCAATAAATAGGTAATAATGACAAAAAAATATTCTTACAACTCATGTGGAATGAAAGGTTGCTTCATTATCGCTATTTTATTACAGAAAAAGATGTTTTCATTCAAGAAATATTGATGTGTTTTTTTGTAGAATAAGGATTGTTCTTATCCAAATATTAATGAGAGACATTATCTCATTGCAACCTCATGAGATACATTCTATCTCATTGAAGCCTAGAAAAAAATAGAAGTTGGTTGAAAACCAGAAATGACTGCCTATTTTGATAAAAAAATATGAAAAAAGAAAGAAAAAGAAAAAAATGAATAATTTAATAGTGAAAACCTTCTCGAAGGTACTCTTGAATTGACTTGAATGAAAACCACTTTTCTAGTGTGCATTGGATTAATTTGATCTACCCATCATTGTTCCACCATTGTACAAATATCACCTACTACACATGTGTTGTCTTTGATTTCATAAAATCAGCTAACAATCATCGAAAGCAGCTTGTAAGGTGCATGATAAATTTTTAGGATAGTAAGGTATGTGTTTCTTACATTTAGTCATAGTAAGCATTTAGAATTTAGTGTATGATAAGCAGTATTTGGCATAAACTACTTATACAATATTGTTAATTTAAAAATGGAACATGTTCAAAATGTCAAGAAACACCCCATTTTACCCTTAGTTGCATGAGAAATTCAAAACTATCTTCAAAAACCTGATTTTGGGATAGACATGGCAACAATTCTATTTGAATTAGAAGGGTAGGTTTTAGAAGGAGAACTACAAGTTGATATCTCACAATTGCCTCATATATTTGAGGAGGATAATCTAGAAAATGCACTTGAAGATTCTATTTTACTACTACTGGAATAAAACATCAACATACAAAATGAAGAATAACATCTAAACAAAAGGATGGAGAAGGGATTTTTGATGTTTTGGAAGGCTCACAGACCCTAGATATGGGCGCAAAATAGAATATATAGCTAAATTTTGCATAGGAGGTCATTTCTACATTTTTTTATGCATCTTCAGAATGAACAAAGACAACTTTGGAATGACAGTCTCATTTCAAAGAAGCTTCAAAATTATATAAAAACTATACCGAAATTCCTAAAAATGGTACAAATTAGAAAAAAAGAGCATCACACACCAAATTTTGAGTTCCCTCATTCTTATAAAATCCCACCACAAATAAGTACATCCCTAAAAGGTGCAAAAACAACAAAAATAGGCATTCAAGTTGAAATGTTGTCAAAACAAAAAATTCCACTAGTAGTAGTGCATCTGCTAGGTATGGTTCCATTAGAACAACACAATAAGGCTATTGCAAGATGAATCACATACTATCAAGCCTTTAAGAAGTACTTTGCAACACTAAAATTTGTAGAAGGGCAAAAAAAGAGTCAAAACTATAGGAATTGTAGAAATTGCAATATTGAAGGGTGAAAGTGTAGAAATCAAAGAATTGCAATTTGAAAATGAAAAATTTGAAAAAAATGCAAGAACAAAACAAAGAGCAGAATAAAAAAGGGGAAGAAAAGAAAAAATTGCAGGAATTACAAAAATTGAAAAATTGTAGAGTTGCAGCAAAATGAAATGCATGTGCTTAATTGCAAAATATTTAGTGTAATGCAGCAAGGAGAAATTTCTCAAGTGGTAGGTAATGATAACTATTCAATAATTTTTAGAAACTACAAGTTCAAGATTTTTAAGAACTTTTCAAAGTTTCAAATTTTATTTTTGAAATTTTTGGTAGTTTTTTTCAAAAAAAACAACAATTCTATAAATTGGAGCATCTTTGTCATTTCTCAAAATTTGTAAAAATTTACCCAGGCGTTGTAGGTGAGTTGGATAGGAGAGGGCAATCCTCCAAGGGAGTTCCTAGGTTCAAATATTCACCCTATCAAAAAGTTGAATTGGGTATCCAAAATCCAATTGATAATGTTGGTGCGGGCAGGGTTGGGTGTGACCCCCGGGTGACTTTGACGATGTAGAGCCCCCTGTTCATGGTATCTCAGACCAAGGTGGCTCCACAAGGGGTTTTTCGCTTAAAAAAAAATTGTAAAAATTTCTCAAGTGGCAAAAGATGTATAAAAGGATAAAACTTGCATATTACTATGGCCTACTAGGATTCATGACGACATGCATCAGTTAAAGCTAGGAAGGATGATGAGGTCCAAAAATACCTCATTATTGGACTAGGTTTTAAATATAAAAACTGTCATATTACAAAACATGAAAATTTTAATTTTTAAATAGTTTATTAGAATATATATATTTTTTTAAATAAAGGGGTAAAAATTTATTGATAAAAATTTTGGATTACAGAGTACAACTGAGCTTCCAACCAGGACTCAAATAAATAGCCAAACAGGCTCAAACCACTAGACTAGAATGACACCCAAAAAATATAACAAGAACAAACCACATTAAGTCTATACATGCTTGTGGATCAACTCCCAAAAGTGTTGAGAGTCCCCAGATGGGAGACTCTCCCAATTATCGATACTCCAAGGATCCAACAACTCAGAAACCCTTTTGGCAAGGTAATCAGTAACCACATTCCATTACCTTGGAATGTACACAAAGGATATAAATTCAAACTCTTCACTCATTCTGAGAATATGAACGTCTATAGAGGTCAACTGCCAATTAAATTCCTCCACCCTTTTATTGTTTAAAATATTAACCACAATTTGAGAGTCAAACTCACAAATAATCCTATGCCAGCCAAGATAAAACCCCCTTCACAAGGCCTCAAGAATTACAAGAGCTTCCATAAAATTGTTGGAGTGAACACCTTTATAAATGGAAAAGAAAAAATTGACACCACCAATAGAATCTCTCCCAACACCGCCAATGCCAACATGTCCAGGATTACCCTTGGACGATCCATCAATATTAATTTTTAAAACTCCTCTAGGGGGTGGCCTCCACCTACCATCTCTCCTAACCTTATTGCTGCACTAAGGAATCCTACTAGGGCTAGAACAGTTCACACCATCCCCAAAGAGACCAAGGGCTTGTTGTACCTTCTCCTCACAAGAATCCAAAAGAGGGTCCACATCACATTTACTATGGATGGTTTCCTAAACCATATATAGGATCCTTTTCTAGATCTTTTGAACAACCAAAGAACTACCCTAAAATATGTGTCAGCTTTGTTCAAGCCAAATTTGTCATATGATGCAAGAAGGACCCAAATTCCAAGCCACCCAAAGAAATGGGGCCTTGGCCGGAGGTTTTCCCAGACTACTCCAAAATTCCACCAGGGACAACACATGAAAACATGGATGGTTACAAGCACTCCACCAATGGTGCCAAATGTCTCTGGAAAAGGAGCATTGGAAAAAAATATGAGAAGAGTCATCCTCATTCTTACTGCAAAGGACACAAAAAGAGGTATCCTAAAATCACCTCTTCCTCACATTATCCCAAGTGATGCATTTATTACGAGCTACCAACTAGATAAAGAAGTTACATTTTGGCCAGGCAAATTTGTTCCACACCTTTTTCCACCAAGTGATAGGAAGACTCCCATACTTTTGCTTATCAAGAACCTGATAACCATAGGCTACCGAGTAGGTTCCCTTAGGATCAAGATTCTAAGCCAGAATATCTTTACCCCTAAATAAAGAACAAGGCCTCCCCATAAGAATAAGAGCAAGCACCTCTCTATCCACCTGTATATCTCCATATTTCCAAAATACTAGATTTTTTAAAGTCCTCCACATGAGACCAGCCTACTTCCAAGAAAAAAATGCTTAGGGAATGTAACCTAGGATATTGATTCAAGATAGGAGGGTGGCCATCCCAAGAATCCTCCCAAAAAAGAACATTTGATCCCCGATTGCAAATCCAAAACAAACCTTGCTTGATTAAATTATCTCCTCTTTTCAGAGTGTCCCAGATAACTGAATCTTTCCCAACCAAGCTGACTCTAGGGATTTCAGCCTCAGAAATACCTCTCAAGTATTTACAAGATAATATTTTAGCCCAAATTTTATCTTGAGAGGTACACCATCTCCAATAAAGTTTTGCAGCCAAAGCTTGCCCAAAAAGAGATGTTCGTCCCAAGTGAGGAAGAGGAAATAATGGAAACTGAAATCTTAGAAACACAATTTAAATATGAAGGGAAGAACTCAGAGACAAACCAACAAATCAAAGGTTTTCAATAGAAAAAAAAGGAGAAAATTTACACAAGAAAAATAATATTTCAAATGTCAAAAATTCAAATAATGCAGGTCCCAATATAGACTTCGTTGAACCGTCTAGTAAAATTTTGGCTGTGTACGAGCATTATTCAAGGTTAGAATCCATCTCAGATTCAATTGGAATAAGTCAAAAAATAGGGAAAAAAAATTGAATATGGATTCTAATCAAAAAGTAGGTCGCAAGATGTTGAGCAAGGTCCAACAACAGTATTGTCATTGTTGTCAACACAGTCAGATAGATCTGTTGATACAGTGGACATGAAGTTCAAAAGCTATTCAGATGCAGAAGACAGGAGTTCAAATGTTATTCAGAGTATGTACAGTGATTTTCCAAGAAGACCGAAGTGGCCCATTTACAAAATATCAAAGAAAAATACAAGTAAGAAAAGTGTCGTGATATCGCGAAATATACAGTAGGCAAGAAAAATTGTCACAATTTCACAAAATGTTGGATGAGAGAAAAAAACAGGAAAAACTGTCGTGATTTTGCGACATGTTGGAAGAGAGAGAAAAAGTAGGAAAAACTGTCACGATTTCGTGACATGTTGGAAGAGAGATAAAAAGTAGGAAAAACTATCACGATTTCATGACATGTTGGGAGAGAAACAGGCAAGTGGAAAAACTGTCACGATTTCGTGACATGTTGGAAGAAAAAGAGAAAGCAAGAAAAAGTGTCACGATTTCACGACAAGTTCGAAGAAAGAAAACAAGTAAGAAAAGTGTCACGATTTCGCAACATGTTGCATTTTCGCGACTAAAATAGGAGAGATAAAGTAAGTTTGAAAAGTGTCGCGATATCGTGACATGTCACATTTTTGCGACAAAAGAAAGAGAGGAAGCGTACGGAAGCAGAATTGTCGTGATTTTGCGACAAGTTTGAAGAAAGAGAACAAGTAAGAAAAGTGTCGCAATTTCGTGACATGTCACATTTTTGCGACTAAAATAGGAGAGAGAAAGTAAGTTTGAAAAGTGTCACGATATCACAACATGTCACATTTTCATGACAAAAGAAAGAGAGGAAGCATACAGAAGCAGAACTGTCGCGATTTCGTGACAAATGTAGAAATCAAGACTTCGAAAGCAGAAGTGTCACGATTTCATGACAAAAGCAAAGAAGTAAAGTACGGAAGCAGAAGTGTCATGATTTCATGACAAAAGCAAAGAATAAGACTTTGAATGCAGAAGTGTCACGATTTCATGATAAAAGTAGAGAAGAAGACTTCGAAGGTAGAAGTGTCACGATTTTGCAACAAAAGCAAAGAAGCTAAGTACGGAAGTAGAAGTGTCGTGATTTCATGACAAAAGCAGATAAGAAGACTTTGAAGGCAAAAGTGTCACGATTTCATGACAAAAGCAAAGAAGCTAAGTACGGAAGCAAAAGTGTCATGATTTTGTAACAAAAGCTAAGTTGAAGACTACGAAGATAGAAGTGTCACGATATCATGACAAAAGTAAATTCAAAGTCTATGGAAGCAGAAGTGTCGTGATATCACAACAAAAGCAAAGACGAAGTATACGAAGGCAAAAATGTCATGATATCACGACAAAAGAAAAGACGAAGTCTGCAAAGGCAAAAATGTTACGATATCGTGACAAAAGAATAGAGAAAGCGTATGGAGGCGAAAGTCTCACGATATCGTGACATGTATTTTCGTGAAAACAACAACAAAAGAAGATACAGAGGCAAAAATGTCATGATTTCATGATAGGTCGTAAATGCGCAAGTCAAGAAGGAGAACCCAACTGAAATGAGAAGTATGACAGTAGACCAAAATCACTACAGCATTTATAGGGGCAGTTACAGAGTGATTTCATACTGCTAAAATACGAAGAGTGATCAAAAGTTAGTATGGCAGTTACAGGGTCTGTCTAGAATGAAATCATCAAGCGACGGATAAACCAAACATCTTCTTGAGTTGAAGCCGACGAATACCAATGACAATCGACTAAAATTAGGGTTTACAATTGTATGAAAGTCGACTAATATTAGGGTTTTTATCATAAAAATGTTGTTATAAAAGGAGGGTTGTTTGGAGAATTGTTAATATGGTCGAATGTGTGTGAAATATGGTCATTGTGCAGAGAGCAAGTCATGTTGAATCATGCTAAGTGCAAAATTTACAAAGAGAGTAGAGTGCGCAAAAGGGAGAAGACTATCATGAAGTTCGACTATAACGAAGCAGAGTGTGCAAAGTGATTACATAGAGAGAGCAGAGTGCATAGAGAATGCAAATGTGAAGAAGACCAGTTAGGGTTTTGCAAAAGCAAAGGTATCTTACTGTCAAACTTATAGATTCAAATTGAAGTTCAGGTTGCAGCTTGGCATCAAGGGTTGGTGCTCATTTCTATTGGTGCAGATAAATAAGGGGTTGGTGCTCCTTTCAATTGGTGATGGTAAATCAGGGGTTGGTGCTCCTTCCAGTTGGTGCTGGTAAATTGATTGTAAAGTTGGTGCTTTACAAAGGCTGGATTTGGATGGTAGTCCAAGCAGTAAATTTTTGAGGAGTAGCCACATTGGTGAACCTCATTAAAAGGTTGACCAATGTATCATATGGTAAAATAAGGTGAAAAGCTTATAGATTAAGGTAAGATTAATGCCCTTCCCAACTTTTATAGCCCTGGTATTAATGAAGATCATCACTTGGAATATTATAGGACTCAAAGGGAGTCTTTCAAAATAAAATGAAAATAGAAGAATGATTTAGGTAAATCATCCACATCTTGTTTTCCTTCAAGAAACAAAGATGTCAATGGAGGATATGGACTTAATTGCCAGTAAAATTTGGCCAATTGGAAAAGTGGTTTCCCTCAGTTCCCAAGGGACTTCAGGTGGCATTGCTTGTATTTGGGATCCAAAAGAGGTAGTTATTCACCATATGGTTGGCAGTTGGGGTTTTTTGGCTATAGCTATTCAAAGTAGACTTCCAACTAGATTATGCTCTGCATTACTGTTTATGCTCCAACTTCTTTGGAGGAAAAAAGAAGATAGTGGAAGGATATTACTCATATTATCTCTCATTTTCATAAATCTTGGATCTTGATCGGAGGAGATTTCAATACCATCCTCTCTTTGGATGAGAAAAGGGGGGAAAATAGAAATATGGACAAAAGCACTGACCTCATGAGCGAATATATTGCAAACCTCCATCTTGTGGATATCCAACTAGATAATGGCCTTATGACTTGGTCTAATAGAAGGCAAGGCTTAGCTTGTATAATGGAGATATTGAATAGGTTTTTACTCTCTAAAAATTTCTTAATCCATGGTCACATTCCTAAAGTGAAGACTCTTGATAATGTTGGTTTGGATCATTGGCCAGTCATGGTGGAAATGTGGAAAACCAATGTGAGTTTCTCTCCTTTTTGTTTTCAATTAATGTGGATTAGGGACATTTCCTTCAAACCTAATGTGCAACAATGGTGGAAGGAAGGTAAACCTAGGCATGGGACTAAGATGTTCTATTTTGCCAAAGGATTGCAATACATTAAATCCAAAATCAAGACTTGGAACTGGAAAGAGTTTGGGGATGTTAAAAAAAAAATATGAAGTTATTGCTCATATTGAATATTTGAATAAGAAAATCCATTTAGATGGCCTCACAGAGAAGATAAGTGCATATGAAATTAAACTCACAACTCAGTTAGAGGAATGGGAAAAAAGAGAAAAAAATCTTATGGAAGCAAAAATATAGAATTCAATGGCTCAAAGAAGGAGATCGAAACATAAATTTCTTCCACACATCTCTTGATAGAATATCTCACAACTTTATTTACTCCTTAAAATCATATTCTGGAGATGTTTTTTATACTTGGGATGGCATGAACTCTATTGTTGTTGATTACTTTTCCAATATTTTTGTTGCTACTCCCCTTGACTTAGCTTCCCAATATAATGTTCTTCAAGCAATACCTTCTCTTATGAATTCTGAGGAGAACTCTATTTTGACTGCTTCTGTTACTATCAATGAGCTTCAACAAGTATTTTTTAAAATGTAAAAATGGAAAACCCCAGGTCCTGATGGTTTTCCTATTGAGTTCTACCAAGAGTTCTGGGATATCCTTCATGTTGATTTATTAGAGGTGGTGGAAGAAGCCAGGAAAGCCAAATAAATTTTGAAGGTTATCAATAAAACTTATATTACTCTTGTTCCAAAAGCTCAAGAGGTTGATCATATCTCAACTTTTAGACCTATTTCTTTATGTAATGTTCTTCTCAAAATCATTACTAAAATCATGGTATAAAGGTTGAAGCCTCTTTTGCCTAACATTATTTCCCCAGAGCAAGGGGGTTATTTGAAAGGACGTCAAATAGTAGATGAGATATTTCTTTCTCAGGAAGCCATTTATTCCATGGATATGCAAAATTCTTCTTCCATGTTCATTTGGTTAGACTTATCCAAAGCTTATGACAGAGTGGATTGGTACTTCCTTATCAAAGTTTTGAGGCAATTTGGTTTCTCTAAGGATTGGATGGATTGGATTATGGTATGTATCTCTTCATTTTCCTACTTAGTTCTTATCAATGGTAGGTCTTCTCAGTATTTCCTAGCTTCCAAAGGTATTAGGCAAGGTGACCCGCTATCCCCATATGTATTCATCATTCTTGTTGAATGCTTGGGTAGGACTATAACCAAAAAGAGGGAAAACAAAACCCTTGAGGGAGTTACCATTTCTCATGGAGCTAGACCTATCTATCATCTTCAATTTTTGGATGACTCTACTCTTTTAGGTAAAGCTACAATTAAGGAAGCTTCTAATATTAAGCAAATCATTAGCTATTTTTCTAAGGCTACTAGGAAGTTGATAAATGAAGACAAATCTAAAGTTATTTTCTTTCATTGCTCTGCTAGACAGGAATCCATGGTCTTGGATAAACTAAGATATAAGAAGACCTCTCTTCCAATCACTTATTTAGGTATTCCCATAAATATTCAAAGGCAGAAAAATAAATATTGGAATTAGTTGTTGGACAAAGTCAAGAAGAAAATTGGAAAGTGGACCAACAAGTGGCTTTCTTCTGGGGGTAATCACCTTGGTAAAATCAATCCTTCAAGCTATTCCTATTTATGTTTCTTACATTTTGAATATCCCAAAGGCTGTTCTTCGAGAATTGGATCAAATCAGTCATCATTTCCTTTCGAGTGGTACTAAGGAGAAAAGAAAATGGGCCTTGGTGAAATGGGATACTTTATGTCTTCCTAAGAGTGAAGTGGGTTTAGGATTATGATATTCAATTAATAACAACAAAGCTTTAGCTGATAAATTATATTGGAGGATGTTGCATAACCCCAATGCTCTTTGGGCCAATAATCTTTGTGCTAAATATGCTGAGAACAAAAGTCCTAAAGACCTTGTTTGCTATCAACTTCCTACCAAAGGTTATCCCATTTTAGCATTTATTAATACTGGTGAGGATTTGATAAAGAAAAAATTATTTAGGATCATTCATAATGGTCAGCATACAAATTTTTGGATAGATTCTTGGGATGGTCACAAGCATTTGATAACTCAGTTTCCTGATTGGAGGCCTTGGATGGAGGAGCTTCACCAAGCTAATTGGATAAAGGTGGCTAATTACTGTCGGTACCATACTAGTAATTCAAAGGTTGGTAGATATTGGATCCCTATTGAGGACTGGCCTATTCAAATCCCAGAAAGGCAAAGACAAGATATCCAAGGCATCCTTCATATGAGATCCCTCTCTTGGTCCCATGAAAAATATTGTTTTGGATGGAACAACACTACTAAGGGTGAGTATTCAGTTGCTCAATGTTATTTGACCTTATGCCATAATAATCCCAACCATTATTCTGACATATTTTCTTGATTGTGGGCTCAAAATATTTGGCCTAAGGTGAGGTTCTTTAATTGAATTTTATTGCATCATAGGGTGCTTACTGGTGAGCAACTTATGAAGCGTGGTTTTCATGGCCCTTTTAGATGTGAAATGTGTGAAGAGAATGTAGGAAATATCAACCATATTTTTATTGAGTGTACATTAGCCTCTGAGCTGTGGAGGAGAATGGCCACTTTACTTGGCTTATAGTGGTCCAATTTTTTTACTTTTGAATAGCTTTGGAGGGATTGGCCTAATCAAGTGGGTTTTGATCATTTTATTAGGTAGTTAGTTTGAATGGGTTCTACCATTCTTCTTTGGAATATTTGGAATGAAAGGAATAGCCAAATTTTTAATCAAGATAGGAAGGATATTCACTATATTTGGCAAAAGACCATAGCCAACTTAGTTGAATCAGTCCATCATCTCCTTAATCACCCCCAAAAATCCCACCAAAGATGGGATCAAGTGATGCAAAGATTGAAGATTAAACCTTCTAAGGGCAACCAACTTAAAGGGAATGTGAGTATTAGTAATATGGATAAGAATAGAAATTGGTAACCTTCTTCTAAGTATTTTGGAAAATTCAATACTGATGGAGCCTCTAGAGGGAACCCTAGAAAAGCCAGTGTGGGTGGAATTGGTAGACTTTCAGATGGCTCCCTGGTTTTTACTTTTGCTGAGAATTTGGGTATTATTTCCAATAACCTTGCTAAGGGGTATGGGATCCTCAGAGGCCTTCATGAGGCTACTAAGGTTGGATGGGAAAAGGTGTTAGTTGAGTCTGACTCTCAACTTATGATTAATCTCTTGAAGAATCCTTCTAAGAATCATAAGGTGGATTGGAGAATAAAAAGAATTATTGAGAAGATTTAGTTAATCTAGATGGGATTTTTGAAAGTTGATTACAATCATGTGGTCAGAGATCAAAACAAGAGTGTTGATGCTTTAGCTAATTGGGCTTTGGAAAAAGGTGATCTTACTTGTTATGGCCACCCTCCTATGTTTGGGGCTTCTCAAATTAGGGAAGCTCTTCTTTCTATCATTTCTTTGGATGGCTCCAGTTTTGAAGGTACCTAGTTTCTTCTTGTTTTTTTCTTTTTTTGCTTCTCTTTGGTTCATTAATTTTTTTTAGTTCCCTAGCTCATTCTATTCTTTATTTTGTTTCCTCTGTTGATTATTGCCTTAATAGGCTTCTGGTCTAGATAGGTCATTGTTTTGTTCATTTTTTGTTTCTTTTTTCTTTTTTTTGTTTAGTTTTTTAAGGTGGGTGGGTTTTTTTTTTATTTTGTTTTGATTTTGTGTTCTTTGTGTTGTTTTTTTTTGTTCTTGTGTTTTTTTTTGTTTTTTTTTTATGTTTTTGGTTATTATTCTTGTGTTTTTTTTGTTCTTGTTCTTGGGTTTCTCTTTGTTTGTGTTATTTCATGTTTTTATGTGTGAGTGTTTTCTATGTTTTTTTTTTGTTTATTGTCTGTTTTTGGTTGTTTTTTATTTTTATTTTTATTTAATTTTTTAATTTTTTAGGTTTTGGTTATTTTTCATGTTTTTTTTTTTGGGTTATGTCTTTGTAGTGTTCTGTTGTTTTTGTCTTGTTTGTGTTTTGTTATGTGGTTCTTGTGTTTTTTTATGTGGTGTGTTGTGGTTTATTTTATATTATTGTGTGTTTGGTTGTGCTTTTGTTTTTGACACACTCAAGGAGCATGTTTTTTATTTTATTTTATTATTTTTGTTGTTATTTACATATTTTTAAATTTGTTTTGTGTGGTTGTTTGCTCCTTGAGTATGTCAAAGGTGGTAGGCCAAGTCCGAGTCCTAGGTATTTTTGGTGGAATGGATACCCCTACCTCATTGGGTATCACCCAAAAGTGGCATCCCTTTTGGGATGTTTTCCACAAAAAAAAAAAAAATATTGTCTGTCACAACCCAAGGCCTCCCTCTTGCACCGACCTACATATAGAATCCCACCTAACAAAACTTGATTTAGATTGATCAAGTTTTCCAAACCATAAAAACTGTCTTGACAAAGCATCCATGTCCTTGATGAAGTGAGAAGGAGCTATTTGTACAAAACATTTATAAATGGGTAAAGCTTCAACAACAAATTTTAAAAGCAACACTCTACCTGCAGTGGATAGCCATCTGAAAGTC
Source organism: Wollemia nobilis (assembly GCA_028583015.1). NCBI lineage: Eukaryota > Viridiplantae > Streptophyta > Pinopsida > Araucariales > Araucariaceae > Wollemia > Wollemia nobilis. The sequence goes on along the minus strand of JAQPPZ010002937.1, from coordinate 8,145,489 downwards.
CAGTGATTCACCTTCCTTCTAAAATTATCAAGCATAGAATTCCAAGAAGATCTAAGTAGAGGGTGAGATGAAATTGGAATACCAAGATAAATGAAGGGGGGAGCCCCAACCTAGAATCTTAGAATGCTTTTATTGCAGTTGACAGTTTTTTTGCACAGTCATAGAAACTTGATGCCAAATTGCAATTCAAACTAGTTGGAATGCAATAAAAGCATTCAAAAATTATTATGGGGTGATAAACAACAACACACAACATTTGAATTTTTTAAATGCACATTTTATTTGCTAATTAATCAAACTAAAATAGTGCAAAAAATGATGCACAATTATCCCTATTTTGTGATGCCTATTGTCGTCCATTTATACTTTGTGGGAATGCTTCTAAATAGGTCATAGGTCTTCTCTAGTCCCTCTAAATACATTCCATCTATTTTCTCATGTTTTTCTTGACAACTTAAAGGTGGTCCTTTAATGTGACATCTAGCTGATTTTTGTGTGTTGCACAAAACTTGTCATTACCCCATTTTGCAGGAGAGATTATTTTTATGCCAAATCATGCGACAACTCTGATTTTGAAATGGGATGACACTTCAAACATGCTGAAGTTAGCCAAATATTTGAACATACTTATCTGCTTTATTATTCTATGTTATTTTCATCAACAAAATAATGTTAAAAAAAGTCATAAAATGTAGAAAATTTTGTCAAAATAGAGATAGTATTTTTAACATTAAATCATGTAAACACTTAAAGAAATAATATATTCTAATAAACTTAGAAGCGAGCAATCCTGGTTGGATGTTGCCGCTATCTTTAACGACCTATTCATACATAAAAACAATCGTGAATGCTTTGTCAGTGATAATTGAGAAAGACATTCGAACAAAATAAGACTTTCATCGTCAAACTTTCAAATTGCAGAGTAAGAAACTTAAATAAATAACTTCCATACAATATATCGACTGAAATTGATGGTTCTTACCTACGTTTCAAAGAATGCTATATAGGATTTTAACTCTTTTATTACCTTTACTAAGGTGATTAGTAATTACAATTGTCTATAGCCATTAATATTTGATAGAAATAATATTTTAGGTTGTAATTTAATTTATTTGATTAATAATTATATTTGATATGAATAATATATTATAGATTTATTTATATTAGATTATAATTTTTATTTGTTTAATAAGTTATGAAAAGTATTTTATTAAAATAATAAAAAATTATATTTGAGATTAGATTAACAGACCATTTTTTTAGCTTGTATCTATATAAAAACTATTTAGCTCTGAAAGTAAGAGAAGAAAGATAGCCTAAAAATTGAGAGATATTACCATTTAACTGATTGTAGTGAAAGGTTTTGTAGAGAAGAGAGATTTCGAAGAGAAGATGGCAGAGTTCCACTCAACTGGTTGGAACTAAGATCAAGATGAATAAGGCTAGTAAGTAAACCAATAGCAAGGGGAATTGTCCCACTTAAAATATTATAAGATAATACAGAGAGGAAGATTACATATTAATTAATTATTCGATAATTGAAGGCGTGTGAGAAAATGAAGGTGGCACAAGCTAGCGGATAGCACACCTCCTTCGAGAGAGTACCAAAAAATAAGGTTCAGTATATGACCAGTGTGCATAATGCAGTATATGTTGTCCCATGAGCCACAGTCAGTTTCTTTTACCCATGAGCTTAGATTGTCATTGAGATCATACAACCCGCATTTGAAGAGCATAAGAGCATTATACCCCTCTTGACTACATGCTTGTAAAGATAGATGAATTTGCAAAAAAATTATGAGGATAATAAGGGGAATGTGGTTGTGAAGAGGTAGAGCCATTGGGTTTGAACTCACCAATGGCAAGTGGACAATATGGAAGAGGATAAAAGTAGTAAGGATTATGTTAATATTATTGAAGTAATACTAATGATATATGTACTTAGCGTACTTTTAATTTAAGAATTATTGTGTAGTTTGGTAGGTTCGGTAGGTTCTTAGTCTTGATCTTATTTCAAGTACTCTGCCTTCGGGTTATTTTTATTTTTTTATTTTTATTTTTTTATTTTTTAACATGGTGGAATTGGTAGCTGCCATGAATCCGGGAAGGTTATTCAGCTTTTATGGCCCCCACAGTATTATACGTTGTTCGCCCCAAAATCCGCCACACAGATCTTCATGCAGTTCGCCTCTATAATTGCCATGCCATAATCATTTTAAACCTTTTACGCCACTGAAAGCACCAGGAAAGGGACAAGCGTTCAGTTCGACGAGGCCCGAGATTTGAACCTTGGACCTCCGCCCCCTTATGGGGTTTGGATGAACCAATTGGTCTACACCTCGGACCTGTCTTTAGGCTATTTTGTATTACTATTTTATTTTAATATTATAGTTGCTGATTTTCAATTAAAAATATTACTGAAGTAATTTATTTATTTTTTTTTTGAGAAATTTGAAAAAACTTGTATTAAAACAAAGAACATTTACAAGTTGGGATGAGACTTTTCCTAGCATTAGTCAGAGAGAACACATTATTACAACAGTAAAAGAATATTTGCAATGGAGCCAAATCTCTTAAACCATTACCTAGCTAACAGGGGAGTTGGCGAATCTGACATTCAAGTGTGGAGAGACTCCTTCCCCATTGGCCTAAGGTACGATCCTACAAGTTTCAATGTTTGCACAATGTGAGATGTTGCCAGGGGGATCGGTTTGGTCTGTTGATACAACTTGTCACGAAATCGTGACACGTTTTTCTTCTTCTCCTTTGGCCGCTAAAATGCAACATGTCGTGATATCGCGACACTTTTCTCTTTTGGCCGCGAAAATGCAACATGTCGCAATATCGTGACACTTTTTCTCTTTTGGCCGTGGTGTTGCAACATGTCGCGATATCACGACACTTTTTCCTCATTTGGCTGCGACGATGCAACATGTCGCGATATCGTGACACTTTTTCTCTTTTGGCCACGATGATGCAACATGTCGCGATATTGCGACACATTTTCAAGAAGTAATTTATTTGGAAGTAGAATTTTCTTCCCCTAAGATAGTTGAGTTCTATACTATTGAGGACTATATTGCAAAATTTAAGATGTTGAGGTCAAATATTACATTTTCCATAGGTAAAAAACAATATCATGTAGAATGTTTTAAAATTTTCTTTACTAATGTTTTTTAATTTTTTTAGACATTGAACTTAATGGTTTATATAATTTCTATGATTTTGGAATCCCAAAAGACTTATTCTTGATTAAATTTTTTATTTTCTAGCTTATTTTCATATTGCAATGTGTAATTGTGGTGATGAAGCTCCTCAAATACAAGCTCACATAAGGGAACTGAAAACTGAGGAGGATAAGACCAAAGGGCTCAAGCGCAAGGATAAATCTTCAAAGAAATTGAAGACCACTTGTGGATACTATAAAAGGGAGGGACACCCAATGAAAATTTTGTTACTAAATATATAGAAGATTGAAGATAATTTCTTGAAGCAAGGTATACATATTTTAGATGATGAGGGATATTAAGATAGATTTCTCTCAAGTAAAATCGCACTAAAAAATCCATTATGGGGGAAGATATTATTCTTCTTGGCCCCTCAGCCTAGACTATGGGAGCTGATATTTTTGTTATATTTTAGATAGGCCTAAGGGCCCTTCATTTTGCAATGCATTTAATATTTTAAGCTATTTATGTAATCCCAAGATGCCATTGTTAACATAGTTATGACTAAACTTCATTTAATATTTATATCTAATCTAAAGCCTACTTGTTATGACTACTTAGATTAAATTTCATGACGTAATTAGGAGTTTTGGTATTACTATAAATACCCCCTCACACTTCTCATTTCTCATTAGAGTGTTATGCAATATAATGTGTTCATAGTGAATACATATAGTGTATATGAGCACCCCAAATTTTTTTTCATTTATTTTTGCTTTATGTATAAGATTTGAGTGAAAGATATTACTTTTGTTCATTTCTGGAAAATATTGTGAATCCTAACACTTTATTTTCTTCTCTATGACTATTAATAGAAGGTAAGGAATATTTAGACAATATAAATAGTTAAACACAATGCATATGGTATTTATATGTTTTGTGTTCAAATGAATTCATGACTTCAATATAACGATATAAGTCTTTGGGCAATGGAAATATTTCCATCATTAATAATTTAATCTACTAGGTCAACCACATTGTCTTTTAAATAGATCTTTGTGATAATGATTATGGATAAAATAAAATTAGAGTACAAGAAATGTTTAGTGTTTTCCTTTAGATGACGCACTCCTTTAGAATTCTCCTCTTTAAATGTTAAATACAACTATGTCTAATGGTTGACTCCTCACAATAATGCTACAACAATTTTTCACTTCATAAATATCACACTTCTCCTAGATTGTGCACCAAAATAAAGATTCATGAACTCTTTTATTCCCATGTTTATTGGAATCTTATTATCCAATTTATTCCACTTGTCCACCATGTTGAAATGTTCAATTCTTCATGTCTTATAAATATCTCAGGTTAAACAACACTTCCTCTTTGCACTTGCACTTATTATTGGTGAAACAAATGTTCTAGATGGAGAATAATCACTCTCTCTACTAGAAAATATATTATTTAAATTTTAATATGTTTTTTTAGAAAACATTGTTGTGGCTCTATCACAACTAGAAAAACCCTATGTCTCCACTAAACAACATTATTTCCTCTTTAGATTACCATTTTTCCTTATATATTGGACTTTAAAATATGTAATGAAGAAAACACATTCAACATTAATGAAAATATTTTCATTGCACTAAACATCCCATATGAAGATGTTCTTTTTCAAAAATAATACACTACTATTATTTGAACTATGCTTTTGATTTAGTCAATGCTTGTTTCTCTTGGCAATCCTTAACTTTAATGTAATATGACCTCAAATGACCTCTTCGGATGTCATAGTTTGGAAAATAAGAAACCCTCAAAATGGTTGTATGTCTCATCTCAAATTGGCCTAGATGTGTTAATAAATTTTAGATAGCCTAACATTAAAACTATTGAAGTCATTAACACATTTGAATATCACTATCTCAATATAGATAGTTCATCAATGCTTTCATAACTAGTGCTCTTATAAGAACTAAAACATTATATTTTTCAATCAAATCAATAGAATATTCTTCTTCTCACACAAATACATGATCATTAAATTGCTTATTATATTGGTCAAGAAGTATCTGTTTTACAATATCAATCTCACTTTTGCAACATCTAATATATAATGTCAAATATTATGAATGTTGACATGATACAATAAACATTCCATTGATGTCCTAGATGTGTCTATATAAGAAAGTATAATGAATGGAGGGATCTTGAATGGAGGGGTCTTTCATTATAATTGACTTGTAATTACCCAAAACTAACTACATGATTATGATATATTCATAATAGATATGTCTTCCTAATTCTACATAGATTTTTTATGTAACCAAATTTACTTTCAAATTTTCACTCTATAGATAATTTCCTTTTATTTTATTAGTTCATAAGAGTTATTGTCATTGTTTAAGGAATATTATTCTTTTAAACTTGAATTTAAATATAATAATATTTTCATTTCTAATTTCTACTCTAAATTTTTATTCACTAATATAATATAATTTCAAATTTATATTTTTTTTGAAGTCTAACTCTATTTGGCTGACCTTATTTTCTTATCTTATAATTTATGAACCTAATGTGAGGAATTTTTAATCTCTATAATTGTGTTGCTCACTTAAGGGGTGACTTGAAGAAAACTATTATCTTTAATAATAATATTTATTAAGCATGTTTGAAGTGTCACCCCATTTCAAAACTAGAGTTGCCAAGTGATTTGGCAACAAAATAATCTCTACTACAAAATAGGGCAATGACAAGTTTTTTGTAGTATACAAAAAACAACTAGTTGTCATATTAAAGGAGCACCTTGAAGTTGTCAAGCAAAGCATGAGAAAATGAATGGAATGTATTCAAAGTGGCAAAAGAATATATATGACCTATTTAGAAGCACTCCCATATAATCTAAATGGATAGCAACAAGGCATCACAAAATGGGGATAGTTATGTAGCATTTTCTACACTATTTAGTTTGATTAATTGGAAAATAAAATATGCATTTTAAAAAGTTAAATATTGTGTGTTGTTGTTTATCACCTCACAATAATGTTTCAATGCTTTTATCACCTTCCAATTGGCTTTATTTGTAATTTGGAACCAATTTTATATGAGTATGCAACAAAAATATCAATTATAGAAAACAACTCATACAGAATCCAACAAGGTGTCACTTTATTATAAGTCTTAGAATGTGTCAATATTTACATGTAAAATCAATTAGAACCATATTCTAAGGGACAGGGTAGATGTCCTATCCGGTTAAACTAGATTTTTTGGGTTTTTTAAGCGTAGTTGATCATAAAGTTTGTTTCATAGCTAGATATTATGAAGAAGCTCTGAAATGAGGGGGAAAAGTAGCCAGTTTTAGTCAAACAAAGATTTGAGCACCCAAAATAGTAGGGAAAAGGTATTCTAATATGGATATAGGTGTAAAAAATATTTCTAAACTGCCTCCAACTCACTCCCACCACTAGATATGCATTCCAAGAACCAATGAATGATAATGCAACATAAAACTATCTCAATTTGGACTAATTTAGTTTCAAAGTTATTTGTAAATCACTGAGAAACAACAACATAGATAATTTGAGCATGAGGTATATTTAATAGGATATTATAAATGACACGTCTCCCTCATTGGTTGAGCTAATTAGAAGGTAGATGATAGCTTGTAATAGGTTTTTCAGTAAATAGTAAGAATTTGTTGTAGTATTGTAATGTTTTGTAATAGTCAATAAAAGTTAGTCTTTTTCAGTAATATTTTGTTCATGAGTTAGTGTGACTATTAGATAGTTAGCAACAACTTCCCAACTTCTTCTATATTAGGAAATTTAGACCCACTTTTAGGCCTAGAAGGAGGACTGCTATGACAGGTTTTTCTGTAAAATTTGCTGTAGTAGATTTAATAGGATATTTGTCAAATTTTTATTTCTTATTTTGATTTAATGTGATGGTATTCATATATTCAATTATGTTTTTATGCAGTCAATGTGTGTGTCAGCTGATAAAATAGTTTAAACCTGTGTTTTCCTATGTTTCTCCTATTTCCCCTCTTTTCCCTATTTTTCATGTTTTTCTTATTTTCATGTTTTAGCAACTTCTGTCAAGTTTTCAGAAAATTTTATTTTGCTATAAGTCACTATAGAAGGAGCTTGACAACCTTCCATAGTAGGATATTGACAGGTGTTTTTAGCGCAAGTGTTATTTTCGGGCATCATTTCAATTCTGTAAGAGTAAACTAGGTTTCAATTTTGCAAGTGTAATTTAGGATTTCAATTCAACAACATTTCAATTTTGTAAAAGTAAGAAATTGTAGTTAATTATCAATTTTTGTAACTTAGAATTAGTTTTCAATTTTTGCAAGTTTCCATTCTGTAGATTAGGTTTAGTGTGACACGAGAAAGCTAAACCAACATCTGTTTCATCAAAGTAATGCTTGTTGTCTTAATGTCTAAATTGTAATCTACCATAACATTCATCATAGATAGCCTTGGACACCACCTCGGATTTAACAAATCATAAGATTAAATGATATTATTAATGACACACATCACTCACCCCACTCAAGCGCTATGTATACCTCATGCCCCATTAATGTTCTTGGGTGGAGAAACCACTCAACCTTACCAAGTTGCATTAAGAGGCATGAGGATGGTAAGGGTGCATGGGGATGTCGAAGGTAGGGAGTAGACTAGGTGAGGGTGAGGTGGATCCAAGCTATGGTCCCGGTCCCATGAGTAGATTAGGAGTATTTGCACATATGCTAAGGGATTGTACACATAGGATAGGGAAAGTGAGGAAGTCGCAGAGTAACCAAGGACTTGGTATAGAAGAGGGTTTAATGATAAAAAGGAACTAGAGAGAGCACATTTAATGTTTATAAGGTTACATGTCAAGTATTTTAATTAATTAAAACCTTTGTAAAATTATTATTATTAATATTAGACAACTAACAATTTTTGGATGTCTACAACTAGCACGGCCATAATAAATTAATAATAATAGATAAAAATACATTTAATAAAATATAAGGTAGAGAAGAAACAAAACCATTAATAAATCATTAAAAATTAAATTATAGACTAAACATAATTAGAGGTTGACAAATACATTGAATAGGCTAGTGCTCTTATAAGAACTAAAACATTATATTTTTCAATCAAATCAATAGAATATTCTTCTTCTCACACAAATACATGATCATTAAATTGCTTATTATATTGGTCAAGAAGTATCTGTTTTACAATATCAATCTCACTTTTGCAACATCTAATATATAATGTCAAATATTATGAATGTTGACATGATACAATAAACATTCCATTGATGTCCTAGATGTGTCTATATAAGAAAGTATAATGAATGGAGGGATCTTGAATGGAGGGGTCTTTCATTATAATTGACTTGTAATTACCCAAAACTAACTACATGATTATGATATATTCATAATAGATATGTCTTCCTAATTCTACATAGATTTTTTATGTAACCAAATTTACTTTCAAATTTTCACTCTATAGATAATTTCCTTTTATTTTATTAGTTCATAAGAGTTATTGTCATTGTTTAAGGAATATTATTCTTTTAAACTTGAATTTAAATATAATAATATTTTCATTTCTAATTTCTACTCTAAATTTTTATTCACTAATATAATATAATTTCAAATTTATATTTTTTTTGAAGTCTAACTCTATTTGGCTGACCTTATTTTCTTATCTTATAATTTATGAACCTAATGTGAGGAATTTTTAATCTCTATAATTGTGTTGCTCACTTAAGGGGTGACTTGAAGAAAACTATTATCTTTAATAATAATATTTATTAAGCATGTTTGAAGTGTCACCCCATTTCAAAACTAGAGTTGCCAAGTGATTTGGCAACAAAATAATCTCTACTACAAAATAGGGCAATGACAAGTTTTTTGTAGTATACAAAAAACAACTAGTTGTCATATTAAAGGAGCACCTTGAAGTTGTCAAGCAAAGCATGAGAAAATGAATGGAATGTATTCAAAGTGGCAAAAGAATATATATGACCTATTTAGAAGCACTCCCATATAATCTAAATGGATAGCAACAAGGCATCACAAAATGGGGATAGTTATGTAGCATTTTCTACACTATTTAGTTTGATTAATTGGAAAATAAAATATGCATTTTAAAAAGTTAAATATTGTGTGTTGTTGTTTATCACCTCACAATAATGTTTCAATGCTTTTATCACCTTCCAATTGGCTTTATTTGTAATTTGGAACCAATTTTATATGAGTATGCAACAAAAATATCAATTATAGAAAACAACTCATACAGAATCCAACAAGGTGTCACTTTATTATAAGTCTTAGAATGTGTCAATATTTACATGTAAAATCAATTAGAACCATATTCTAAGGGACAGGGTAGATGTCCTATCCGGTTAAACTAGATTTTTTGGGTTTTTTAAGCGTAGTTGATCATAAAGTTTGTTTCATAGCTAGATATTATGAAGAAGCTCTGAAATGAGGGGGAAAAGTAGCCAGTTTTAGTCAAACAAAGATTTGAGCACCCAAAATAGTAGGGAAAAGGTATTCTAATATGGATATAGGTGTAAAAAATATTTCTAAACTTCCTCCAACTCACTCCCACCACTAGATATGCATTCCAAGAACCAATGAATGATAATGCAACATAAAACTATCTCAATTTGGACTAATTTAGTTTCAAAGTTATTTGTAAATCACTGAGAAACAACAACATAGATAATTTGAGCATGAGGTATATTTAATAGGATATTATAAATGACACGTCTCCCTCATTGGTTGAGCTAATTAGAAGGTAGATGATAGCTTGTAATAGGTTTTTCAGTAAATAGTAAGAATTTGTTGTAGTATTGTAATGTTTTGTAATAGTCAATAAAAGTTAGTCTTTTTCAGTAATATTTTGTTCATGAGTTAGTGTGACTATTAGATAGTTAGCAACAACTTCCCAACTTCTTCTATATTAGGAAATTTAGACCCACTTTTAGGCCTAGAAGGAGGACTGCTATGACAGGTTTTTCTGTAAAATTTGCTGTAGTAGATTTAATAGGATATTTGTCAAATTTTTATTTCTTATTTTGATTTAATGTGATGGTATTCATATATTCAATTATGTTTTTATGCAGTCAATGTGTGTGTCAGCTGATAAAATAGTTTAAACCTGTGTTTTCCTATGTTTCTCCTATTTCCCCTCTTTTCCCTATTTTTCATGTTTTTCTTATTTTCATGTTTTAGCAACTTCTGTCAAGTTTTCAGAAAATTTTATTTTGCTATAAGTCACTATAGAAGGAGCTTGACAACCTTCCATAGTAGGATATTGACAGGTGTTTTTAGCGCAAGTGTTATTTTCGGGCATCATTTCAATTCTGTAAGAGTAAACTAGGTTTCAATTTTGCAAGTGTAATTTAGGATTTCAATTCAACAACATTTCAATTTTGTAAAAGTAAGAAATTGTAGTTAATTATCAATTTTTGTAACTTAGAATTAGTTTTCAATTTTTGCAAGTTTCCATTCTGTAGATTAGGTTTAGTGTGACACGAGAAAGCTAAACCAACATCTGTTTCATCAAAGTAATGCTTGTTGTCTTAATGTCTAAATTGTAATCTACCATAACATTCATCATAGATAGCCTTGGACACCACCTCGGATTTAACAAATCATAAGATTAAATGATATTATTAATGACACACATCACTCACCCCACTCAAGCGCTATGTATACCTCATGCCCCATTAATGTTCTTGGGTGGAGAAACCACTCAACCTTACCAAGTTGCATTAAGAGGCATGAGGATGGTAAGGGTGCATGGGGATGTCGAAGGTAGGGAGTAGACTAGGTGAGGGTGAGGTGGATCCAAGCTATGGTCCCGGTCCCATGAGTAGATTAGGAGGATTTGCACATATGCTAAGGGATTGTACACATAGGATAGGGAAAGTGAGGAAGTCGCAGAGTAACCAAGGACTTGGTATAGAAGAGGGTTTAATGATAAAAAGGAACTAGAGAGAGCACATTTAATGTTTATAAGGTTACATGTCAAGTATTTTAATTAATTAAAACCTTTGTAAAATTATTATTATTAATATTAGACAACTAACAATTTTTGGATGTCTACAACTAGCACGGCCATAATAAATTAATAATAATAGATAAAAATACATTTAATAAAATATAAGGTAGAGAAGAAACAAAACCATTAATAAATCATTAAAAATTAAATTATAGACTAAACATAATTAGAGGTTGCATTTACTACTGTAAAGGACCTCACAATAAGTTTTAGGGAGAACAACAACATAAAATCATTTAAAATCCCCACCACCACAACACAACAAAACAAAAAAAACAAAAAAAAACTGATTGAACATTATTAGAATTCCTTAGGTTGTAAGTTTGTTACGATCGACGGTGACCTTTACATAAACAAAACCATTCTCGTGATGTAATGTAGCCTTTGATCTATACAGTAAAGTGGTCTTTATGTTGCCTAAAAGATGACTACAAAGAAAAATGCTTCTCCGTATCAAACGCCATGTACGTTCCATCAAATTTCCAAGCACATGCACGAGTCTCCACATACGTGACTTTGCTGTCGTAGTATCGAACACGTTGGGAGAACATTTCAAATGTAGAAGGTCATTATCGAAGAAAAACCGGGAGTTGTGGTATACAAGGATATCTAAGAAATACCGGGAGTTGTGGTATACAAGGATAAAACTAAAGCTGGATGTTGCACATAGATTTATATATTAATTATTTAATACTATATTTGTTTTTATAAAAAAACAAATATTAAAATGATAAAAGTTTTAGGTTTTACAAGGATAATGATAAAAGTATTTGGTTTCTAAACAAAGGTTAAATTCAATTCATAGATGGTATTAATATATCATAACAACAACCGTCAATGTAAACTAAACTAAGTTGGATGCTGCCGCTGTCCTTAACGACCTATTCATACATAAAAATAATTGTGAATGCTTTGTCGGTGACAATTGAGAAAGACATTCGAACAAAATAAGACTTTCATCGTCAAACTTTCAAATTGCAGAGTAAGAAAATTAAATAAATAACTTCCATACAATATAGCGACTGAAATTGATGGTTCTTACCTACGTTTCAAAGAATGTTATATAGGATTTTTAACTTTTTTATACCTTTACTAAGGTGATTAGTAATTACAATTGTCTATAGCCGTTAATATTTGATAGAAATAATATATTGTAGATGTATCATATTAGGTTATAATTTTAATTTATTTGTTTAATAAGTATATTTGATATGAATAATATATTGTAGATTTATTTATATTAGATTATAATTTTTATTGGTTTAAAAAAGTTATGAAAAATATTTTATTAAAATAATAAAACATTACATTTAAGAGTAGATTAATATATCATTTTTAGCTTGTATCTTTGTAAAAATTACTTAGCTCTGAAAGTAAGAGATGAAAGATAGCCTAAAAATTGAGAGATATTACTATTTAACTGATTCTAGTGAAAGGTTTTGTAGAGAAGAGAGATTCCGGAGAGAAGATGGCAGAGTTCCACTCAACTGGTTGGAACTACGATCAAGATGAGAGATATTACCGTTTAACTGATTGTAGTGAAAGGATTTGTAGAGAAGAGAGATTCCGGAGAGAAGATGGCAGAGTTCCACTCAACTGGTTGGAACTAAGATCAAGATGAATAAGGCTGGTAAGTAAACCAATAGCAAGGGGAATTGTTCCACTTAAAATATTATAAGATAATACAGAGAGGAAGATTACATATTAATTAATTATTCCATAATTGAAGGCGTGTGAGAAAACCAAGGTGGCACAAGCTAGCGGATAGCACACCTCCTCCGAGAGACTACCAGAAAATGAGGTTCAGTATATGACCAGTGTGCAGAATGCAGTATATGCCGTCTCATGTGCAACAGTCATTTCCATTTACCCATGAGCTTATATTGTCATTGGGGTCATACAACGCGCCTTTGAAGAGCATAAGAGCATTATACTCCTCTTGTCTACATGCTTGTAAAGAGAGATGAATTTGCAGAAAAAATGATGAGGATAATAAGGGGAATGCGGTTGTGAAGAGGTAGAGCCATTGGGTTTGAACTCAGAATAAAAGTGGTAAGGTTTATGTTAATATTATTGAAGTAATATTAGTGATATATGTATTTAGCGTTTTTTAAAGAATTTTTGTGTAGTTTGGTAGGCTCTCAGTCTTAATCTTATTTCAAAAACTCTGCCTTTGCGTTATTTTGTATTATTCTTTTATTTTAATATTATAGTTGTTTATTTTCAATTAAAAATATTAATGAAGTAATTTATTTGGAAGTAGAACTTTCTTCTCCTAAGATAGTGGAGTTCTATATTAAGATGTTGTCGTCAAATATTACATTTTCTAGAGGTAAAAAAGAATATTGTGTAGAATGTTTTAAAATTTTATTTACTAAAGTATTTTTGTTTTTTAAGACATTGAACTTAATGATTTATATAATTTCTATGATTTTGGAATCCCAAAAGACTTTTATTCTTGATTAGATTTTTTATTTTCTAGTTTATTTTCATATTGCAATGTGTAATTGTGGTGATGAAGCTCCTCGAATACAAGCTCACATAAAGGAACTGAAAATTAAGGAGTATAAGACCCAAGGGCTCATGCGCAAGGATAATTCTTCAAAGAAATTAAAGACCACTTATGGATACTATAAAAGGGAGGGACACCTAATGAAAAATTTGTTGCTAAATATATAGAAGATTGAAGCTAAGTTCTTGAAGAAAGGTATACATATTTTATATGATGAGGGAGATTAAGATAGATTTACCTCAGGTAAAATACCACTAGAACACCCATTATGGGGGAAGATATTATTGTTGCTATTGTTATTATTCTTCGCCCCTCAGTCTATATTATGGGAGTTGATATTTTGTTATATTTTAGATAGGCCTAAGGGCCCTTCATTTTGTAATGCATTGTTAACCTAGTTATGATTAAACTTCATTTAATATTTATATCTAACCTAAAGCCTACTTTTTATGACTACTTAGATTAAATTTCATGATGTAATTAGGAGTTTTGGTATTACTATAAATACCCCCTCACACTCCTCATTTCTCATTAGAGTGTTATGCAATATAATATGTTCATAGTGAATACATATAGTGTATGTGAGCACCCCCAAATTTCTCTTCATCTATTTTTGCTTTATGTATAAGATTTGAGTGAAAGCTATTACTTTTGTTCATTTTTGGAAAATATTGTGAATCCTGACACTTTATTTTATTCTCTATGACTATTAATAGAAGGTAAGGAATATTTAGACAATCCAAATAGTTAAACACAATGCATATGGTATTTATATGTTTTGTGTTCAAATAAATTCATGCCTTCAATATAACAATATAAGTCTTTGGGCAATGGAAATATTTCCATCATTAATATTTTGATCTGCTAGCTCAACCACTTTGTGTTTTAAATATATATTTATGATAATGATTATGGATAAAAGAAATTTAGAGTAAAAGATATGTTTAGTTTTTTCCTTTAGATGATGGACTCGTTTAGAATTCTCCTCTTTAAATGTTATATACAATAATGTCTAATGGTTGACTCCTTACAATAATTCTACAACAATTTTTTCACTTCATAAATATCACAGTTCTCCTAGATTGTGCATCAAAATAAATATTCATGAACTCTTTGATGCCCATGTTTATGGGAATATTATTATCCAACTTATTCCACTTGTCCACCATGTTGAAATGTTCAATTCTTCATATTTTATAAATATATTAGGGTAAACAACACTTCCTCTTTGCACTTGCACTTATTATTGGTGAAACAAATGTTCTAGATGGAGAATAATCATTCTCTCTAGATGGCCTCCAATATTGTTATCCTTTTGAAACGATCCTTCATTCGTAAGAAGTAGATAATAGTAAAAATTATACAAATCCTTACATATAGAAAATATATAATTTAAATTTTAATATGTTTTTTTAAAAAACATTGTTGTGGATCTATCCCAACTAGAAAAACCCTATGTCTCCACTAAACAACATTTTTTCCTCTTTAGATTACCATTTTTCTTATATATTGGACTTTAAAATATGTAATGAAGACAACACATTCAACATTAATGAAAATATTTTCATTGCACTAAACATCCCATATGAAGATGTTATTTTTCAAAAATAGTACACTACTATTATTTGAACTATGCTTTTGATTTAGTCAATGCTTGTTTCTCTTGGAAATCATTAACTTTAATGTAATATGACCTCAAATGACCTCTTTAGATGTCATAGTTTGGAAAATAAGCAACCCTTAAAATGGTTGTATCTCTCATCTCAAATTGGCCTAGATGTGTTACTAAATTTTAGATAGCCTAACATTAAAACTATTGAAGTCATTAACACATTTGAATATCACAATCTAAATATAGATAGTTCATCAATGCTTTCATAACTAGTGCTCTTATAAGAACTAAAAGATTCTATTTTTCAATCAAATCAAGAGAATATTCTTCTTCTCACACAAATACATGATCATTAAATTGCTTATTATATTGGCCAAGAAGTCTCTATTTTGCAATATCAAGCTCACTTTTGCAAGATCAAATATATAATTTTAAATATTATGAATGTTGACATGATACAATAAACATTACATTGATATCCTAGATGTGTCTATATAAGAAAGTATAATGAATGGAGGGGTCTTGAATGGAGGGGTATTTCATTATAATTGACTTGTAATTACCCAAAACTAACAACATGATTATGATATAATCATAATAGATATGTCTTCCTAATTATACATAGATTTTTTATGTAACCAAATTTACTTTCAAATTTTCACTCTATAGATAATTTTCTTTTATTTTATTATTTCATAAGAGTGCTTTTCATGATTTAATAAATATTATTCTTTTAAACTTGAATTTAAATATAAGAATATTTTTATTTCTAATTTCTACTCTAAATTTTTATTCACTAATATATTATAATTTCAAATTTGTAATTTTTTTGAAGTCTAACTCTATTTGGCTAATCTTATTTTCTTATCTTATATTTTATGAACCTAATATGAGGAATTTTTAACCTCTATAAATGTGTTTCTCACTTAAGTGGTGACTTGAAGAAAACTATTATCTTTAATAATAATATTTATTAAGCATGTTTGAAGTGTCATCCCATCTCAAAACTAGAGTTGTCAAGTGATTTGGCATCAAAATAATATCTACTACAAAATAGGGCAATGAAGTTTTGTGTAGTATACAAAAATAAACTAGCTATCATATTAAAGGAGCACCTTGAAGTTGTCAAGCAAAGGATGAGAAAATGAATGGAATGTATTCAAACTGACTAAAGAATATATATGACCTATTTAGAAGCATTCCCACATAATATAAATGGATAGCAATAGGGCATCACAAAACAAGGATAGTTATGAAGCATTTTCTACAATATTCAGTTTGATTAATTGGAAAATAAAATATATATTTTAAAAAGTTAAATATTGTGTGTTGTTGTTTATCACCTCACAATAATGTTTGAATGTTTTTCTGACCTTCCAATTTGTTTTAATTGTAATTTGGCACCAATTTTATATGACTATGCAACAAAACTATCAATTACAAAAAACAACTCATACAGAATCCAACAAGGTGTCACTTTATTATAAGTCTTGGAATTTGTCAATATTTACATGTAAAATCAATTGAAACTATATTCTAAGGGATAGGGCAGATGTTCTATCCAGTTAAACTATATTTTTTGGGTGTTTTAAGCATAGTTGAGCATAAATTTTGTTTCACAGCTAGATATTCTGAAGAAGCTCCAAAATGAGGGGGGAAAACTAGCCAATTTTAGTCAAACAGAGGTTTGAGCACCCAAAATAGTAGGGAAAAGGTATTTTAATATGGAGATAGGTGTAAAAGATATTTTTGAACCGCCTCCAACTCACTCCCACCACTAGATATGCATTCCAAGAGCCAATGAATGATGCTGCAACATAAAACTATCTTAATTTGGACTAATTTAGTTTCAAAATTATTTTTAAATCACTAAGAAATAACAACATATATAATTTGAGCATGAGGTATATGTAATAGGACATTATAAATGACATGGATCCCTCATTGGTTGAGCTAATTAGAAGGTAGATGATAGATTTTAATAGGTTTTTTAGTAAATAGTAAGAATTTCCTGTAGTATTGTAATGTTTTGTAATAGTCAATAAAAGTTAGTCTTTTTCAGTAATATTTTGTTCATGAGTGAGTGTGAGTGTTAGATAGTTAGCAACAACTTCCCAACTTCTTCCATATTAGGAATCTTAGACCCACTTTTAGGCCTAGAAGGACGATTGCTATGATAGGTTTTTTTGTAAAGCTTGTTGCAGTAGATTTAATAGGATATTTGTCAAATTTTTATTTCTTATTTTGATTTAATGTGATGGTTTTCATATATTCAATTATGTTTTTATGCAGTCGATGTGTGTGTCAGCTGATAAAATAGTTTAAACCTGTGTTTTCTTGTGTTTCTTCTATTTTCCCTCTTTTCCCTGTTTTTCATGTTTTTCTTATTTTCATGTTCTAGCAACTTTTGCCAAGTTTTCGACAAATTTTATTTTGCTGAAGTCACTATAGAAGGAGCTTGACAACCTTCATTAGTAGGACATTTATAGATGTTTTTAGCGTAAGTGTTATTTTCAAGTATCATTTCAATTATGTAAGAGTAAACTAGGTTTCTATTTTGTAAGTGTAATTTAGGATTTCAATTCAACAACATTTCAATTCTGTAAAAGTAAGCAATTGTAGTTAATTATCAATTTTTGCAACTTAAAATTAATTTTCAATTCTTGCAAGTTTCCATTCTGCAGATTAGGTTTAGTGTGACACGAGAAAGCTAAACCAACATCAGTTTCATCAAAGTAATGCTTGTAGTCTGAATTTCTAAATTGTAATATACCATAACCTTCATCGTAGATAGCCTTGGACACCACCTCAGATTGATTAAATCATAAGATTAAATGATGTTATTAATGACACACATCACTCATCCCACTCAAATGCTATGTATACCTCATGCCTCATTTATTTTCTTGGGTGGATAAATCCCTCAACCTTACCAAGTGGCATTAAGAGGCATGAGGATGGTAAGGGTGCATGGGGATGTGGAAGGTAGGAAGTAGAGTAGGCTAGGGTGAGGTGGATCCAAGCTATGGTCCCATGGGTAAATTAGGAGGATTTGCACATATGTCATATGCTAAGGGATTGTACACATAGGATAGGGAGAGTAAGGAGAGTAACCAAGGACTTGGTATAGGAGAGGGTTTAATGGTAAAAAAAACTAGAGAGAGAAAATTTAATGTTTATAAAGTTACATGTAAAATAATTTAATTAATTAAAACTTTTGTAAAATTATTATTATTAATATTAAACAACTGACAATTTTTAGATGTCTATAATTATCACGTCCATAATAAAAATAATAATAATAGATAAAAATACATTTAATAAAATATAAGATGGAGAAGAAACAAAACCATTAATAAATTATAGACTAGATATAATTAGAGGTTGCATTTACTACTGTAAAGGACCTCACAATAAGTTTTGGGGAGAACAACAACATAAAATAATTTAAAATTTAAAATAAAAAAAAATAAAAAAATAAAAAACTGATTGAACATTATTACAATTCCTTAGGTTGTAAGTTGGTTACGATCGACTGTGACCCTTACATAAACAAAACCATTCTCGTGATATAATGTAGCCTTTGATCTATACAGTAAAGTGGTGTTTATGTTGCCTAAAAGATGACTACAAAGAAAAATGTTTCTCCGTATCAAACGCCATGCACGTTCCATAAAATTTCCAAGCACATGCACGAGTCTCCACATACGTAACTTCGTTGTCGTAGTATTGAACACGTTGGGAGAACATTTCAAATGTAGAAGGTCATTATCGAAGAAATACCGGGAGTTGTGGTATACAAGGATAAAACTAAAGTTCAAAGGTGGTCATTATCGAAGAAAGGAGTTGTGGTATACAAGGATAAAACTAAAGCTGGATGTTGCACATAGATTTATATATTAATTATTTAATACTATATTTGTTTTTATAAAAATATTAAAATGATAAAACTTTTAGGTTTTACAAGGATAAAAGTATTTGGTTTTTAAACAAAGGTTAAATTCAATTCATAGATGGTATTAATATATCATAACAACAACCGTCAATGTAAACTAAACTAAGTTGGATGCTGCCGCTGTCCTTAACGACCTATTCATACATAAAAATAATCGTGAATGGTTTGTCGGTGACAATTGAGAAAGACATTCGAACAAAATAAGACTTTCATCGTCAAACTTTCAAATTGCAGAGTAAGAAACTTAAATAAATAACTTCCATACAATATAGCGACTGAAATCGATGATTTTTACCTACGTTTCAAAGAATGCTATATAGGATTTTAACTCTTTTATTACCTTTACTAGGGTGATTAGTAATTGCAATTGTCTATAGCCATTAATATTTGATAGAAATAATATATTGTAGATGTATCCATATTAGGTTATAATTTTAATTTATTTGTTTAATAAGTTATGAAAAATATTTTATTAAAATAATAAAACGTTATATTTAAGATTAGATTAATATATCATTTTTAGCTTGTATCTTTATAAAAATTATTTAGCTTTGAAAGTAAGAGAAGAAAGATAGCCTAAAAATTGAGAGATATTACCATTTAACTGATTGTAGTGAAAGGATTTGTAGAGAAGAGAGATTCAGGAGAGAAGATGGCAGAGTTTCACTCAACTGGTTGGAACTAAGATCAAGATGAATAAGGCTGGTAAGTAAACCAATAGGAAGGGGAATTGTCCCACTTAAAATATTATAAGATAATACAGAAAGGAAGATTACATATTAATTAATTATTCCATAATTGAAGGCGTGTGAGAAAACCAAGGTGGCACAAGCTAGCGTATAGCACACCTCCTTCGAGAGAGTACCAGAAAATGAGGTCCAGTAAATGACCAGTGTGCAGAATGCAGTATATGCCGTCCCATGTGCAACAATCAGTTCCGTTTACCCATGAGCGATCATTCAACCCGGCTTTGAAGAGCATAAGAGCATTATACTCCTCTTGACGACATGCTTGTAAAGAGAGAGATGAATTTGCAGAAGAAAGGATGAGGATAATAAGGGGAAGGAGGTTGTGAAGAGGGAGAGCCATTGGGTTTGAACTCAGAATAAAAGTGGTAAGGTTTATGTTAATATTATTGAAGTAATACTAGTGATATATGTATTTAGTGTTTTTTAAGGATTTTTGTGTAGTTTGGTAGGCTCTTAGTCTTAATCTTATTTCAAATACTTTGTCTTTGGGTTATTTTGTATTACTCTTTTATTTTAATATTATAAATGTTAATTTTCAATTAAAAATATTACTGAAGTAATTTATATGGAAGTAGAATTTTCTTCTCCTAACATAGTTGAGTTCTATACTAAGGACTATATTGCAATATTTAAGAAGTTGAGGTAAAATATTACATTTTCCAGAGGTAAAAAAGAATATTGTGTAGAATGTTTTAAAGTTTTCTTTATTAATGTATTTTCATTTTTTAGACATTGAACTTAATGGTTTATATAATTTCTATGATTTTGGAATCCTAAAAGAATTCTATTTTTTATTAGTTTTTTTATTTTCATATTGCAATGTGTAATTTTGGCGATGAAGCTCCTCAAATACAAGCTCACATAAAGGAACTGAAAACTAAGGAGGATAAGACCCAAGGACTCATGCACAAGGATAATTCTTCAAAGAAATTGAAGACCACTTGTGGATACTATAAAAGAGAGGGACACCCAATGAAAAATTTGTTACTAAATATATATAAGATTGAAGTTAAGTTCTTGAAGCAAGGTATACATATTTTAGATGATGAGGGAGATTAAGATAGATTTATCTCAAGTAAAATCCCACTAGAACATCCATTATGGGACAAGATATTATTGTTGCTATTGTTATTCTTCTTGTCCTCTTAGTCTAGATTATGGGAGCTGATATTTTGTTATACTTTAGATAGGCCTAAGGGCCCTTCATTTTGTAATGAATTTATTATTTTAAGCTAATTTTGTAATCCCAAGAGGCCATTGTTAACCTAGTTATGATTAAACTTCATTTAATATTTATATCTAGCCTAAAGCCTACTTGTTATGACTACTTAGATTAAATTTCATGACGTAATTAGGAGTTTTGGTATTACTATAAAAACCCCTTCACACTCCTCATTTCTCATTAGAGTGATATGCAATATAATATGTTCATAGTGAATACATATAGTGTATATGAGCACCCCCAAATTTTTCTTCATCTATTTTTGCTCTATGTATAAGATTTGAGTGAAAGTTATTACTTTTGTACATTTTTTGAAGATATTGTGAATCCTAACACTTTATTTTATTCTCTATGACTATTAATAGAAGGTAAGGAATATTTAGACAATACAAATAGTTAAACACAATGCATGTGGTATTTATATGTTTTCTGTTCAAATGAATTCATGCCTTCAATATAACAATATAAGTCTTTGGGGAATAGAAATATTTACATCATTAATCTTTTAATATACTAGCACAACCACTTTGTGTTTTAAATAGATCTTTGTGATAATGATTATGGATAAAATAAATGTTTAGTGTTTTCCTTTAGATGATGCACTGATTTAGAATTATCCTCTTTAAATGTTACATACAACAATATCTAATGGTTGACTCCTCACAATAATGCTACAACAAATTTTTCACTTCATAAATATCACACTTCTCCTAGATTGTTGATGAGGATTGATGTTTGATCTTTCATATGACCCCTCTAGTAGTTCCTAGCTAGGTTTGCATAGTTTATTTCTTGCAAATTAATAATTGTAAGTGAGTCTCCTTCTCACATGCACTTGTGGGCACTAGTTATCTTCTAGTTGTCATTTAGAGTGTTAGTTAGTAAGTGTGAACTCAAACTAGGAAGTGTGTACTTCAAGATAGCTAAAAAGGATCTTATAGTTAGCATTATTCCTTTCTCCTAGCTTAGAAAGTTACGTGCATTCTCCTTTGCACTTTTGTAGCTTATGGTTAAGCATATTGGATCAAATCCATGATTTGATGGGTTTGGTTATGTATTTTGGGCCATTAGAGCCTATAAATTGAATTGTAAATAATAGAACACTTAGTTGGATTTTCAATCCTTTTCATTGGTATCAGAGCCTAGTTCATGTTTGCACTAGGGCTTGTGAGGTGAGAGGGTAGGAGATAATTTTGTTATGAGAAATTATTTCTCATTGAGGACTCGGTTTAAGCTCAAGGGGAGCTTGAAAACCATTCGTAGAAGGAAGTTCCTTCGACGACAAACTCCTCGTTCCAACTTTTTGCTTATGCTCAAGAGGTATAGGAAAATTTTGCCTCAGAGTTCTTCCTATTGTGATCCTTGGAAGGGATTGGATCGTAGCTACGGTCCAATTAGGATTAGGGAGCCATTTAACCCTATTGCCCCCCCCATTTTTGAGTACTGAAGAGCTCCAGGAGATCATCTATACCAGGTCGTGTGTCGACTTGGGTCTGGTTGCCTTTCAAACGCTGGTCGTGTGTCGACCGGATCTTGAAAGGAGAGCTACTGAAGGGATCATGGTAAAATTTGTAATAGTTTAAGTTTTCAATGTTTTTAAAATTAACCCCCCTGGTTAATTTTTAAAATTTCATTGTTTGTATTAGAAAAGCTTAAATTTTCATTAATATATTATTTTCTTAATATATTAATTTGAAGCATATTGTAAAAAAAAATACATATAATTTTTTAAATATTTTTGGCTTGCCTCGACCCCATCTCAGCAGGAGCTGAGGCTTGCTGACATCGGCAGCCGGTCGAAAGCCGTATCCTGATGGCTATCGATGGAAATCGAATGTGTTAAGGCCCAATAGTCAGTGGTGATGTCTGTCCGCCTGTAATATTTGTAGGCATGGACTTTGATGCGCCGACCTACTGTGGCTGACAGTTGACAGGACTGGTCAGCTCTGCCACAACTGACAGGCCGATAGGGGCTGTCAGGTCTGCCACCCTTTTAGGCATCAACATTGTATTTTTGTAGTCACGGATGTCAACGTGCCATTCGGCCTGCCACGGCTATCAAGCGTCAACGTTGTCTATCCGCAATCGCGGACGTCGACGCATCATTCGGCCTACCATGGCTGACAAGCCATCGGGACAATGTTCGGCCTACCACGGTTGACAGGCCATCGGGATAGCGCTCGGCCTACCATGGCTGACGAGCTCTGTCTGCTGTCGAGCTTGCTCGCTGTCGAGTCGGTCGCACCGACTACCGCTCGCATAAGTCGCACGCATGCAGTCTTCAACCTGCACGAAGGGTGTTGGATTCTATGCACCAAGGGGCAACTGCACAAGGGCCCAAAAATTTTTACAGATCCCATTGGGCAAAGTGCACATTGCCTCGGGAACTATGCCATGCAATTTTTTATTTGTTTTTTGCACCTCGAGAAACGTGCAACTGGTAGTTTCAAAAATTCATGCAGGTTCAGTGCAGTGCAGTTCCAGTTTAGGCAGCAACTTCAAGGGTAATTTCTTGTAATGTTTTTAATTTTTACTATTCTAAGGTTGCATGTTAAATTTTATTTTTATTAATTTAATTTTTAATAACTTAATTAAAATTAATTAATCTTTGATTAATTACATTTAATTTTTACTTAAGTTATTTTTAAATTAATAAATTATAAATTGCACCTTAGGTTAGTTTAAAATTTTAAATTTTGAGCCTTAGGAGTAATTTTCAAAATTCAGAGGCACTCCATTGTAACAAGGAAAATTTCCATTTTTCCCTTGATTTAGTGCTTTCTTATTTTTTTACTCCTGGCTTATACCCGGTTTCACATGGCTTCTGACTTGGCTGCCCAAGTGGCAGAACTTGCCCATGTTGTTAATGCTTTAGCAGATAAAGCTAATGATACTACGAAGTCCTTGGCAATCTTGCCATGAAGGTAAATGACATTTCTATGCATAATGCTTCAACTTCTGCTCATGATTCTCGCTTGAAAGTTCGTTGTGAAGTTCCATTTTATGATGGATCCAGGAACCCTGATGTCTTGAATAGTTGGATTCTTGACATGAGTTCTTGGTTTTCTTACTCTCAGCTTTCAGATGAAGATGTGGTTCCTTATGCTAAGCTAAAACTTTCTGGTTTAGCTAAAGTACTTGTTGAACGAAAAAGAGGTCATGATGAACTCACCTCATGGGATGAGCTTGTAGATTGTCTTAAGACCAATTTTTATCCTTCCAATTATTCTAAGGAATTGGTCATTAAATGGTTTCATTTTCGACAAAGTACTAATATGACTGTATAGGAATATATTTTTCAGTTCAACAGGTACAGGATACTTGTGAATGTGGAGGATGATGTTCCAGCTTTGATTCTCAAATTTCAAAGTGGCTTGTTAGAGCATTTGTACAGGGAACTAATGTTTATTTCTATGGACACATTGGATTCAGTTTTCAACCAAGCGCAACTTGCGGAGGACAAGTTTAAGGCGCATTCGCAGGCATTCCGTGCACCTGTTACTCAAGTGGTTGCAAACTCATCAAAAGGGAATAATTCTTTCTCACAAAAGAAGAATTTTGCTCAAAAGAAGAATGTTTCTTCTCCATCTCCTTCTTCTCCTTCCCCTTCCGCTTCTACTCCTTCTTCTTCTTCTAAACCTTCTTCTTCTTCTTCTTCTAAAAAGTTTTGTAACTATTGTAAGAAGAAAGGTCATGAAAAAGCTGATTGTTTTAAGCTTAAAAAGAAGAGTTTAGTCATTACTACTCAAGAGGAGGATGCTCCCAAAGGTCCCCTTGAGTCAGTAGGAGAGAGTAGAGTATACACGAAATTACGAGGTAAGCTCAATGAAGTTACCTTGGTAAATGTAAGTTCATCAGAGGGCGCTCGTGATGCTTTGTTCATCACTCGAGCTCATTTGCTCCATAATTTTGCAATAGATTGTATAGTGGATAATGGCTCGCAGAAAAATCTAATTGCGAGGTCCATTGTCGAGCGTTTGAAGTTACCTATGGAGCCTCATCCTCAACCTTATTCTTTGGGTTGGAAGGATAGTGGAAGAGGCTCGGAAATCACTCACACTTGCACATTAAAATTTGCACTTGGCCCACATTTCATAGATCAAGTCACTTGTGATGTGACTCCTATGGATTGTTGTGGGATTTTGCTTGGACAACCTTTTCTAGTATGATAGGAGAGTTGTTTATGATGCTTTCAAAAGAACCTACACACTTCAAAAATATGGTAAGGTCTTTCTCATTAAAAGCACCAACACTCCTAACATCATTCTAAGTTCCAAGCAAACAAAAAGAGTAATTAAAAAAGGTGGTGATGTTGCTCTAATTTTCATTCGCTCTCAAAACACTTCTACATCCACATCCATTCCAAAGCAACACTCTTCAATGGATAAAATATTGCAAAGTTATTCACACATATTTTAGGAGCCAAAGTCTCTTCCTCCAATTTGCACAATTAATCACAACATTGAAATCATTCCTGGTTCTTCACTACCTAATGCACCCATGTATAGACAATCTATTTTGCAAAATGAAGAAATAAAAAGGCAAATAGAAGATTTGTTGTCTAAGGGTTTCATTAAGGAAAGTACTTCTGCTTGTGCCTCACCTATTTTGTTGGTTCTTAAAAAAGATGGCACTTGGAGATTGTGCATTGATTTTCGTGCTTTGAACAGAATTTTTGTAAAGAATAGATATCCATTACCACGCATTGATGATTTATTAGATCAGCTTCAAGGAGCTAAGTTCTTTTCAAAAATAGATCTCAAAAGTGGATATCATCAAGTGCGTATCCAAGCTGAGGATACATGGAAGACAACTTTTAAGACGAAGATGGGCCTCTTTGAATGGTTGGTCATGCCCTTCGGTCTTACTAATGCTCCTGCAACCTTCATGAGGTTGATGAATGATGTATTTCGTGATGTACTTGACAAATTTGTAATAATATATCTTGATGATATATTGATTTTCTCAAAAACTTGGGAGGAACACCTTAGGCATATCCAACAAACACTTGATCTTCTTGCGAAGAATCAATTATATGCCAATTCTTCCAAGTGTTCTTTTGGCAATACTTCGAGTTTCTTACCTTGGCTATGTGATTAGTGAAAATGGAATTCAGGTAGATCCCACCAAAGTTGATGTTTTACTTAAGTGGTCCCCTCCTACAACTCTCACTGAGTTAAGGAGTTTTCTAGGACTTGCGAATTTTTATCGCAAGTTCATTCCTCAATATTCCACCCTTGCAGCTCCATTGCATTATCTCACTAAGTCTAAAATTCCATTTCATTGGGAGAAAAGCCAAGAAGTTGCCTTTGAGAAACTCAAAAAGAAACTTTGTACAACACTTGTGTTAACTTTACCTGACCTCTCTCAACCTTTTGAGATTGAAACGGATGCCTCTAAAGTTGCCTTAGGAGCTGTGCTAAAACAGAATGGTCATCCAGTTGCTTATCATTCAAAACAAAATTTTGCTGCTAAGTTGAACTATTCTACATATGACAAGGAGTTGTATGCATTAGTTCAAGCTATCAAGTCTTGGAGACATTATCTTTTGGGAAAAGATACGAGTAGTACACACCGATCATATGCCTCTCAAGTTTTTACAATCTCAAAGTAAAATTGAAGAATCAAGACATATGAAGTGGGCCTCTTACCTCCAACAATTTCACTTGGTGATCAAGTACAAAAAGGGGAAGAGTAATACTGTTGTTGATTGTTTGAGTAGGCCTCCTACCGCTCTTGCCTTAACAGTTATGTCCACTTCACACTTGGGATTTCAGACTTGGCCTAATCAGTATTCACAAGATCCTGATTTTGGGAAAATATTTGAGCAAGTGAGTAAGCCTTCTTCTTCCAATTTGCATCCTTTCCAAGATTTCTACATCAAAGAAGGACTTCTTTACAAATTGGACAAGGTTTGTGTTCCTTGTGAGCCTAGAGTGTCACTTCTTAAGGAAGCTCATTCTACACTTTATGGTGGTCACTTTGGGAAGCACAAAACACTTCATCACTTGCAAAGATTTTTCTATTGGCCTAAAATGCAGAGGGATGTGTTGAGATTTCTCAAACAATGTGCAGTTTGTTGTCGCTCAAAACCAGCTAATAGGAAGTTTGGCTTAGGCATGCCTTTGCCCATTCCTTCCCATCCTTGGGAAAGCATTTCCATGGATTTGGTTAGTGGTTTTCCTATGACAGTGCGACAACATGATTGTGTGTTCGTGGTGGTTGACAGATTCAGTAAAATGGCTAAGTTTATTCCATGCCGCAAGACAAGTTCTGCAGTAGACTTAGCCCAATTTTTCTTTGACAACATTTGGCGTTCCTTTGGTCTACCTACCAGCATTATCTCGGATCGTGATTCACGCTTTGTGGGTCACTTTTGGCATTCTTTGTGGAATATTTTGGGAGTTTCCCTTAACTTTTCCATCGCCTATCATCCGCAATCAGATGGGCATATTGGAGTGGTAAACCGTACCCTTGTGCAAAGTTTACGAATCTATCATCACGCTTCACCTAGCAAAGTGGGACTTGAGTCTCACTCATATTGAACATGCCTACAATAGGGCCCTACATTCTTCTACAGGTCATTCACCCTTTGAGGTTTGTATGGGATTTCAGCCCTTGGCACCTTATGAGTTACCTTTGTCTTTGCCTTCTCCTGTCACTTCACATCTTCAGAAGGAGCAAGACAAGGCACACTCATTTATTCAGCATTTGCACAATCTGCAATCAAAGGTGGTTGAGATTTTGCAAAAGACACAGCAACAGCAGAAAAATGCCATGGATCGACATCGAATTCCTCATCCATTTCAGGTTGGTGACAAAGTTTGGTTGCATCTTGACAAGCGACATTTTTTTGATAAGACTCATAGTAAAATCAAACCGATTCGCTATGGGCCTTATACTATTCTTCAACAGGTGTCCGAGAATGCTTTCCGCCTTGATCTTCCCACACACTTGGGAATTCATGATGTCATCAATGTAGATCTTTTGAAGTTGTATTTTGACTCTACATTGGAGACAACACCAGCTATCAGTCATCCTGTGGACGTGGTTCCTGATTCTCAGTTACCATTGGATTCCAATCAGATCTATGACACAAAGATTTGACGAGACTCACTATGGGTCTACCACCTCGTATCTTGTGGCTCGACGAGGACAAGCTGCCGCATCAGGCTCGTTGGATTTCTTTTCATCAGATGTCCCGTGACTTTCCTACTCTTCTGAAAGCATTGGAGTCCAATGCTTCTATTGTGGGGAGGCATGATGAGGATTGATGTTTGATCTTTCATATGACCCCTCTAGTAGTTCCTAGCTAGGTTTGCATAGTTTATTTCTTGCAAATTAATAATTGTAAGTGAGTCTCCTTCTCACATGCACTTGTGGGCACTAGTTATCTTCTAGTTGTCATTTAGAGTGTTAGTTAGTAAGTGTGAACTCAAACTAGGAAGTGTGTACTTCAAGATAGCTAAAAAGGATCTTATAGTTAGCATTATTCCTTTCTCCTAGCTTAGAAAGTTACGTGCATTCTCCTTTGCACTTTTGTAGCTTATGGTTAAGCATATTGGATCAAATCCATGATTTGATGGGTTTGGTTATGTATTTTGGGCCATTAGAGCCTATAAATTGAATTGTAAATAATAGAACACTTAGTTGGATCTTCAATCCTTTTCAATTGTGCACCAAAATAAATATTCATGAACTCTTTGATGCCCATGTTTATGGGAATATTATTATCCAGCTTATTCCTCTTGTCCACCATGTTGAAATGTTCAATTCTTCATGTTTTATAAATATATCAGGGTAAACAACACTTCCTCTTTGCACTTGCACTTATTATTGGTGAAAAAAAGGATCTAGATGGAGAATAATCACTCTGTCTAGATGGCCTCCAATCTTGTTATCCTTTTGAAATGATCCTTCATTCGCAAGAAGTAGATAATAGTAAAACTTATACAAATACTTACATCTAGAAAATATATTATTTAAATTTTAATATATATTTTTTTAAATATTATTGTGGCTCTATCCCAACTAGAAAAACCCTATGTCTCCACTAAATAACATTATTTCCTCTTTAAATTACCATTTTTCCTTATATATTGGACTTTAAAATATGTAATGAAGACAACACATTCATCATTAATGAAAATATTTCATTGCACTAAACATCCCATATGAAGATGTTCTTTTTCAAAAATAATACACTACTATTATTTGAACTATGCTTTTGATTTATTCAATGCTTGTTTCTCTTGGCAATCCTTAAATTTAATGTAATATGACCTCAATTGATCTCTTCATATGTCATAGTTTGGAAAATAAGCAACCCTCAAAATGGTTGTATCTCTCATATCAAAATGTCCTAGATGTGTTACTAAATTTTAGATAGACTAACATTAAAACTATTGAAGTCATTAACACATTTTAATATCACTATCTCAATATAGATAGTTCATCAATGCTTTCATAACTAGCACTCTTATAAGAACTAAAAGAATCTAGTTTTCAATCAAATCAATAGAATATTCTTCTTCTCACACAAATACATGATCATTAAATTGCTTATTATATTGTCCAAGAAGTCTCTATTTTGCAATATCAATCTCACTTTTGCAACATCGAATATATAATGTCAAATATTATGAATGTTGATAGGATACAATAAACATTACATTGATGTCCTAGATGTGTCTATATAAGCAAGTATAATGAATGGAGAGATCTTGAATGGAAGGGTCTTTCATTATAATTTACTTGTAAATACCCAAAAATACCAAAACTAACTACATGATTATGATAGATTCATGATAGAAATGTCTTCCTGATTCTACATAGATTTTTTATGTAACCAAATTTACTTTCAAATTTTAACTCTATAGATAATTTCCTTTTATTTTCTTAGTTCATAAGAGTTCTTGTCATGATTTAAGGAATATTATTATTTTTAACTTGAATTTAAATATAATAATATTTTTATTTCTAATTGCTAATCTAAATTTTTATTTACTATTATAATTTAATTTTAAATTTGTAATTTTTTTGAAGTCTAACTCTATTTGGCTGATCTTATTTTCTTATCTTTTATGAACATAATGTGAGGAAGTTTTAACCTCTATAAATGTGTTGCTCACTTAAGGGGTGAATTGAAGAAAACTATTATCTTTAATAATAATATTTATTAAGCATGTAATGATGAACTTACAAACATAACAAAACCTCTTATCATCCTTATATGGAATTAAAAAAACGTTACTTATTGTAATCAATATTTTCATAAGCAATTCAGTAGGTAGTCCATCAAATCCTTGGTATTTTTGCCACATTAAAATTTTGTAAAATTTTACACACATATGTAAACAATTTTGCAGTAAAATTCATTTTGAGTGTTTTCGCCCCATTAAAAAGTTTGTTGAAATTAAAAAAATTTCTGAAAATTTTCTCAGTGTTTGATGAGTACAGTTTTGGGCAAAATCTGAGTGAAATGGCTTTTCACTCCCATGCACAGTGAAATGCCTTTTCGCCCCCAAGCACAGCAAATTGTTTTTTGGACATTTCACTGGCGAAATTACCTCCTGGACATTTCGATGGTAAAATCATTTTAGCAATAGTTTCGCTCCCATTTATAGAAAAAATTATTTTCACTTCATTTCTTAGCAAAATCCAATTTCTATAAGGGGCCCCACTTTTGGCAATGCAAGATCCTCCTAGATGAAGTCATAGTAAAGAGGTAAGTCTACGAAAAAAATATTATTTCACCCAATTTTGGGGTGAAAATCCTATTTCACCCAAGTTTGGGATGAAACTCCCATTTTACCCAAGTTTGGGAGGAAACTGCATTTTTGAGTGTGTCCTAGGTGAAAATATTGACAAGTGCACATTCCAAGTGCAAGTCTAAGTGAAAGCTCATTTCAGGCATGTCTTGGGTGAAATCAAGATGAAGGCTCGTTTCAGGTGTAACTTTGAGCGAAAGCTCATTTTAGAAGAAAATACCATTGCCCCAATGTTTTCAGTGAAGATCTTCTTTGGGAAAGGATCAAATCTCGTAAACTTAATTTTTGTGGTGATGCAATTGATATATCTAGGATCATTGTTGAAGAACTACTAAGTTTAAATATTGCACCCTTGATTCCAGTGTAATCATATTCATTTCCAAGGCATCGTTATGAAGATTGAAATCAAATTGATGATTTTTGCCAAATCCTCGATACGCCATGTGAAAAATCATTGGATATTTTCAATGCATTTGCTGATTGTTTTATTTCTATTACCAAGGAGAAATTGTTGTTATTTTAACTTCGACTAGCCAGCATTTTATTTTAATGTGCTTTTAATTATTGAGGTGAAATCCTCTATAAAAACTAAGAAACTTGATGTAAAATGGAGGATAGACATTCTTCCAAAAAACTCTTTGAGTTTCATTTTCTACATCAATTGAAATATTGTTGGCTTTTGGTTCTTGGATCAGTGTTGTATGCAATTACTTTCTACCTATCATTTCTGATATGTTCATTTCTAAATATAAATTTAATTCCTGATAAAGAAGTAAATACTAAAATATTTATTGGAAGTTATCCTTGTAAAGTTGTGAATGGTTCCTATGTTTTTCTTTTGGTTACATTCTAGTTAAAAACAAAATTTGATTTTTAGCTATTATTTTATCCCCACTCTATTGTTGTGGCTCATAGCCATATTTCCCATTTCTTTCTATCATTTCCCATATTTTTCTGTTACCCTAAGCTTTACATCGATTGTTAGATTAGTACAAGAACTAGTCCTCTCTGGAGATTGGCTTGAAGGGTATCTCTTTCCTTCAACCTTTCAATGTTGACTGGGTCTAGGACGCATATATATTTTGTACTTAGATATATTTGTGACAAATAATTTTTGGTATGCTCGATGGGACCTTAAAATTTCCATGTTGAGGAATATTAATGTTTGATGTTCATATTTTTACTATCTGATTTTGGTGATTTAGTTTTACCCAGAAGCCTCTAAACGTGAAGTGATAAAAATATTTACTTCATGGTCACAAGATTGAAGACCAAAAATTCTAAAAATCCCATTGAGTTTTTTGAGCATGACACGCAAGTTTTAGGGGACCATCCTAGGTTAGTCACTCTGATTGTTCCATCAATTGCAACATCTTCATAGGTAGCTGATGTGTTTTCTATTCCTTCAAGTCTCGCTAGCACTGCTACTAGTGTTTCTCCCCAAGAAAATAGTCTAGTCCAAATGGCTCAAAATCCACCACCACCACCATGATAATTTCTAGATTGGAACCACTTCAAAGCTTTGAATCTGCAAGCTCATAAACCTATTCTACAAGCAACATTGAAGGCTTTACCTACTTACAATGGTACGGGAAAAATGGCTTTTGAGAATGTTCAAGATGTGGTTTATTTGGTGACCATTATGATGCAGGAGCCTATCTTTAGAGGGTTTTTTAAAAGAAGCTTTAAAGTAGATTTTTTATTACTCAAAATGGAATTATTTTATGCAAAATATAATTTGCCGAAAATGGTAATTACTAAAAACGGCAATTTTTTATGAGAAATTAATTTGCCGCAAATAGTAAATAATTAAAAAGGTATTTTTTGGTGGAAAAATCAATTTGCCGAAAATAGTAATTTTTATTTTTATTGTTAGGGTTTTAAGCTTTAAGGTTTCTTTGGGGATATATATTCCCTTGGTATTACATTGTGAAAGGGGAAGTGAATCTAAGAATGATAATAGAAAATATTTATTGATTCATTTCCATGATTTGTAGTTTTTATGTGAATGGAGGGTTTTTATGATTATTTTCATTTATCATAGTTTTTATGTAAATGGAGGGTTTTGCATATTATTTTCATTTATCACAGTTTTTATGTAGTGGGAGGTATTATGTTTTGACCTCTTGCAGTTGGATTTACATCATTTGGTATCAGATCAGGTTGGATCTTGTTGGGAGGATAAATAGAAGAGAAGAAAAGAGAAAAGGAGAGGAGAGTAAATAGGCTAAAAAAAAAAATTGACACTCTATGCAGTGCTTGTAGAAGGTTTGTGAAACCTTGGAGACAAAAATTGGCACTTTGTGTAAGTGCTTGCAGGAGGTTTTTTATGTAAAAGCCTCAGAGAAAGAGATTGGAACTTTGTGTAGTGCTTCCAGAAGGTGTGTGAAACCTTGGAGAAAGAAATTGGCACTTTGTATAAGTGCTTGCAGGAGGTTTTTTTATATAAAACCTCAGAAGGAGGAATTGGCACTTTGTGTAGTGCTTGCAGAAGATTTGTAAAACCTTAAAGAAATAAATTGGCATTATGTGTAGTGCTTGCAAGAGAGCCTCAGAGAGAAGAATTGGCACTTTATGTAGTGCTTGCAGGAGGTTTTTTATTTTAAAACATCGAAGGAATAAATTGGCACTATGTGTAGTGCTTGCAGGAGATTTGAGATATAAAACCTCAAGAGAAGATTGGTACTTTGAGGAGTACTTGTAGATGTGTGGCACTCTATGAAGAGTGATTATGAGCTTTATTGGAGGAAATCGTAGGAGCAAAGTTCTTTTCAACCAAAGGAGAATGATGCAAGAGCCTATCTTTAGAGGGTTTTTTTAAAAGAAGTTTTAAAATAGTTTTTTTATTACTCAAAATGGAAATATTTGATGCAAAATATAATTTATCAAAAATGGTAATTACTAAAAACGAAATTTTTTTATGAAAAATTAATTTACCGAAAATAGTAATTACTTAAAAAGACATTTTTTGGTACAGAAATCAATTTTCCGAAAATAGTAATTTTTTAATTTTTAGGGTTTTAAGCTTTAATGTTTTCTTTTAGGGCTTCTTTGGAGATATATATTCCCTTGGTATTGCATTGTGAAGGGGGAAGTGAATCCAAGAATGATAATAGAAAATATTTATTGATTCATTTCCATGATTTGTAGTTTTTATGTGAATGAAGGGTTTTTATGATTATTTTTATTTATCATAGTTTTTATGTAAATGGAGGGTTTTGCATATTATTTTTGTTTATCACAGTTTTTATGTAATGGGAGGTATTATGTTTTGACCTCTTGCAGTTGGATTTACATCACATTCATAGCATCATAGATGAAAATGTCATGGTAATATTGCTTATGATTTCTCTAAGAGGGAAGTTGCTTTACTGGTACCGATATTTACAGCCTACCACCATTACCACATGGGACTAATTGGTTGAATTCTTGATAAAAGTTTTTAATAAAAAAGTGGATCCTTTATCTCAATTTGCATCAATTTACTACCATTCAAAGTTATCCATAGGATGAAATTGTTGACTTCAATGTCAGGTTCATCCAAACATGGCAAAGAGCCCTTAATGGTCTATGATCTTGAATAAGCCATATTTTATTACTTAAGAGCCTTCAATTTTGACTTTAGCATGGTCATATGTCAGTAAAACATTGATACATTATCAACCTTATACTCTATTGCACAAAAGGCTAAGGTTGATCTGATTGCTATCAGTAAGCTTCTACCAAAAATTATGATGTCTATATTTCTTAATCTCCCATAGTATTTGTATTTGAATGCATCTTCTTAAGACTTGCAAATGTCTCCCATGTATCCAGTCCCTTCATGGAATCCAAGGTGTTCTCAAACCGCAATGATAAGTTTTGTCCCACAGTTTCTTTCTCTATCCATTCCATAGCTACCTGCTCTAGTTCCATTCCCAGCATTGTCATCTCTGCCTGTACCACTTCCATTAACAGCTCCTCCAACACCCTCAAAATTTTTATCCCCAAGAGAAGTTACCAAAAGAGATGTAGTTAATGAACTTAACCATATGAGCGATGAGTAATGAGATCACAATTATTAAGAAGAAGCAGGTTGAGAAAGAATTCCAACCTAGGATATTTCAACCTCTTCCAATCATTAGATATAAAGCAACTTCAACCAACAAGGTGTCTGAGAGGAATTTATCCATACTAACGAATGAAGAAATTGGCACATCAGACAATGTGTACTAGTGCTCTACCTACAATTATCTACATGGTGAAGAAACTTGCATGGTGCACCTAAACTATGTACAAACATTGGTAGATAGTTCTTTTGGTGGTCAAATTAACATGATTATAAAAGTCGGTCATAATTTCATGGTCCCTTACAAAGAACAAGTTTCAATTCTCATGAGAGCTGGAAGAAAATCCCTCACAATAGATCCAACCAAGATGGATCCGCTAAAGGTCCATGCCAACCCAAAAGTTTAGAATGAGAAAAAACAAGCACAAGCAAAAGCACCTATTCCAGCATCCAATCCAGATGCACCTGTCTTTTTAAAATATCTCTTACCTCTACAAGAAAAATAAATATTGCAATAAAAGGCTTCAACTTCACAAAAAAAAATTGAAACGAAGGAACAAGATAGAGAAAGGCTCAAATACCCATCCTTGACCAAGTGTCAGAGGGTAGAAGCTATGTAGAAGTGTTGAAGCAAGTATGAGGCTACCAATTAAGGAAGACAATCCAATGCATCTACATGCAACATTTTTGAGGATCTAAAGAAGCTTTTAACCAAGGTTAGTCTCTATGATGCATTGTAATTACCTAGACAAGTTGACTTGTTGCAAGAATCAATCACGTTTATTAAAGATAAGGGAAAGGATCCTACTCAGACTATATTTTCTCAAACACTGACAACTTTTGCTAATGGAAATAATAGGCCATCCATTTCTACTTTTATCTCAATATGGAGGGTTGGATTGTACATAACTACATGATCAACTCTAGTGCTATGACAACTATCATGCCAAAGGCAGTTTGTGACGTTATGATCATGGAATATACAAGAAGCAACCTTGGAATTTTTTAGTTAGATGGAACCCCTAAGAGAATAGTAGGGTCATCAAATATATTCCCATTGTCTTGCATAAATACCTCAGATCACTATGATCCAAGAAGTGGTTGTGGTTGATATAAATCCATATTTGTGCCTTTCAAGAGATTTCACTACCAAGTTGGGAGGCTATCTTTATTTAGACTATTCCCATATGGATATTTATATCAAAGGGAAAATCATATGAATCTATAATTAAAATACTTCAAATTTTCATTTAGATAATATTGAGGAAGAAGAAAAGTCCATAAATTATGTCAACATGATGACTAAAGAACTAGAAGAATTGGATTTAATGGAAGAAGTTATGGATGAGCTTCAAACAGAAGATGAGTTTTTGCTTCTTGATTTTAATGACTTTATGGAAATGGAAATTTTTTATTACACCATTACCAAGCATGAAAAATCTAAAATGAGGGTTCCTGACAATCAAGATCCTAATCGAGATCAATATTGGAAGCTCTACTTTGATGGTACGAGATGCAAGAATGATGTAGGAGCTAGAATTGTTCTCGTTTCTTCTATTATTGTGTAGAATACTTATTCATACATATTGACCTAGATTTGTAGAAATAATGCTACCAATTATGAATCATTATGCCTAGTCTTGAAGAAATCATGGAAGCTTGGGATCAAACAATTGCAGATTTTTGAAGGTTTAGAATTGATTGTGAATCAAGTAATGAACAAGTGTGTCTTCAAGAAGCACTATCTGAAGGTATACCGCAACAAATTTTATGATTTATTTTAATCTTATATATCATTAAACATCCAAGTGATCTCATGGGAACAAAACAAACATGTTGATCTTTCGGTATCCCTTGGTGCCAATTTTTCTCCAGTTGAGCATGTGTTGAATAAACCAATGATCATAAGGTTAGTTTGCATTCCTTTAGTTCCTGATAAGAATATCTACTGCTAAGTGTTCAAAAGTGATGATAAGATCATGAAATTCCTGATAAGAGGGGCCAGTACTGTGGAAGTAAGAACACTTTATGAAGATGAAGTCGAGGGATTAATCTAGTTAAGAAACAATCATATCCTAAAAGGATTTATTATGATTGAAATCCTAATTGATCATAATGACAAAGATGAAAATCAAAATATCAAAGTGGATGAGAAAAAGTACACTAAACTGCATTTGAATCTCGAGAAGTCAATGAATGTTGGAACCGATTGCACTCCAAAAGAGCTTGAGAAGATCAAGGATCTATGCCATGATATCCCAAATATTATCACCTGGAGCTACCAAGATTTGAAATTCTACAACAAGGATGTGATAAAGCATTCCATAGAACTACAGGAAGGAGTGAAATCCTTCAAGAATAAACAAAGGACTGTTAATCCTAAAATTTAGATCTTGATGAAAGTTGAACTATTGAAGATGTTGAATGCTAAAATTATTTACTCGATCAAGCATTCTACCTAGGTAGTGAATTTTGTCCTTGTACGAAAGAAGAACAGAGATATTCACATGTGTGTTGACTTTCAAAATTTGAATCAGGTATCCTTGAAGGATCATTATCCTTTACCCCAGATTGATTAGATTCTTCACATAGTTGCAGGTGATCAGAGATTTTATTTTCTAGATGGATTCTCCAGCTATAATTAGATTTGGGTCAAGGATGAAGACCAATATAAAATTGTATTCACCATAAAATGGGGTACATTTGCTTATTAGTGATTGAAATTTAGTCTTGAATACTAGAGCAACTTTTCAAAGAGTGATGGACATAGCTTTTGGTGAGTTGTTAAATCACATCCTTATAATTTATTTGGATGATATGACTATATTATCTCACAACAAGAATGGGCATAGTTTACATTTAAGGCAAGTGTTTGAGAAATATTGAGAGTTTAAAATATCCATCAATACGAAGAAGTCTATAATTGCGCTAAAGGAAGGAAAGCTTATGGGCCATGTGATTTCAAAAAAAGGTTTAGCTATTGATCCAGCTAGAGCTGAGGCTATTCTGAAGCTTCCATTGCTAGCAAACAAGAAGTATTTGTAGTAATTATTTGACCAGGTTAACTTTATTTGAAATTTTATTGTAGAGTTCACCCAAGTGGTAAAACCAATGACTAATATTTTAAAGAAAAATGTTGAGTTCAGATGGACTGAGCAGAGGAAGTGATTATTCAAAGAAATAAAAGAAATAATTGCTCAAGCTCCAATTCTGGTAAACCTTTATTATTCAAAGGATTTTATCCTCTATGTCTTTGGTGAATAAGAGAGTTACGCAATGGTGCTCATGCAAAAAGGAGACGATGGAGATGAACGATAAATCACTTTCTTAAGCTAAGTCATCCATATTCATGAGGAGAAGTATAATTTAATTGAGAAGTAAATATATGCAGTGATGAAGTTCTTAAATAATTTTCAACATTTTATTTCCTAGAGCAAAACAATAGTGTATGATGTTCATCAAAATATCCAAAGTTTCATCATCTAGGGGGATCTTGGATATAAGAGAGCTGGTTGGGTTTCCAAAATCTAAGAATATGATATTGAAATCCGACCAACAAAGCTAGTTCGAGGTTGAGCACTATGTTAGGAGCTTGTGAAGAGCGTCGCCTTTGAATCGATGATTTATCAACATTAAGGTTTAGTAAATGAGTATAATATTGCTAATCATTCCCCAAGTGACCATGATTAGATAGAGGACCTTATAGAATACTTTGATTTGGGAAAGTATCCTTCACATCTCAATGCTTCACAAATAAGGATATTCAAACTACAGACCCTTAGGTATGTGATGTTGCCAAATAGATTGTTCCAAAAAAATATTGATAGAGTACTTCTCAGGTGCATCAAAGAATTAGAGAAGTAGAAAATACTAGAAGAATTCCATTCTAGATTGTTACGATGCCACTATGCAAGGAGACCCATGATGTTGAAGATCCTTAAAGTAGGTTATTTTTGGCCCACTCCCTTTGCAGATACTTCCAAAATTAGTAAAAATTATGAAAAATGCTAGAGATATGTCGATAGAAGTAGAAATGCATATTTTCCCCTTCATCTTATTCAATTAGAAGCACCATTTCAATAATGGGGTTTAGATTTTATTGGGATTATTGATCCTAATTCATATTTCGAGCATAAATACATTCTAAATGGAATTGACTATTGCACACATTGGGCTAAAGCAATCCTAACCAAGAAGGCAAATAAGGAGGTGGTCATCACATTCCTTGAAGGATTGATCACTCGCTTTGGTATCCTAGATGCAATTATAACAGATAATGAAACACCATTCATCGGTACCAAAATCAATGAGTTCATGAGTAAGAATAGTATTAAAAATATCATCAAATTACTATCCGTAGGTAAATGGTCTAGTCAAATCCACGAACAAGAATATGCTCAGGATTTTGAAGAGGACTCTTGTTAACAAGCAAAGTTGGTACTAGTTCTTGAACCAAGCCTT
The DNA here is from genome assembly GCA_028583015.1 of Wollemia nobilis. NCBI lineage: Eukaryota > Viridiplantae > Streptophyta > Pinopsida > Araucariales > Araucariaceae > Wollemia > Wollemia nobilis. The sequence goes on along the minus strand of JAQPPZ010002937.1, from coordinate 8,105,915 downwards.
ATGGGTTGATCGCATCTTAGTGAAAAAATATATCAAGACGTATCCCTATTCCTTGGTGTATGACAAAGAAGCAGTCTTTCCCATTCACATTGAATTATCAACCCTTAAATCCTTGCACTACTTGATGGTGAATATGATAAATTTGATCCCATGAGCATAAGGTTAGCTTAGCTTTTACAGTTGAAGGAAGAAAGGGAGAAACTGTACAATGCCTTCATGGAACATGACCAGATGACAAAGAAGTAGTTCGATAAGAATACTTCTGAGAGGGCGTTCAAGGTGGGTGGCCTAGTGTTGAAGTGGAATGAGAACAAGGCAAAGCTAGGAAAGCATCATAGGTTCAAAGTGATTTGGGAGGGCCCTTTCCAGATTTTAGGTGTGAATCAAGTTAATTCATTTTATTTGCAGGATATGGATGGCCATGTGTTGCCAATTTCAGTTAATGGTCTTCATTTGAAGGTCTACTACAAGTGATAAAATTAATATTACAAATGTAAACATATACATATTTTCATTTAACTTTTTTTTTTTGAAAAATTCTTAAGGATGAGGAGAAAAATCCCTTTTTGCTGTGAAGGGGTGTTTTCGCTGGAAAAATGCATTTTCCCCGATGAAAAGCCTTCTTCGCCCCTTTCTAGTTCTAAAAAAAATCAAGAAGCAAAATTCCTTTTCATTGGAGCAAAAGGTATTTTCACTAGCGAATGTCATTTCACCAGCAAAAAGCCCTTTTTGTGCTTTCCTTTGGGAATTTCATCGAGAAGTGCTTTTTCGACACAAAAAGTGTCAAAAGTATCCATGCTTTTAAATGTTTTATTTTTTTAGGTGAAGGAAGGTAAAATCATACAAATTTTAAAAGTTGGAAACCCAAGTTAGGAAAAGCACTTGATAAGAAAAAGGAAAAAAAAAGAAAAAAAAAGGGAAAAAAAGATTAAAGAAAGAAAAAGGAAGTTTTTTTTGCCCAAGACATGAATTTCGCTCATTCTATTTGGATTTTTGGGGTGAAACTCAATTTGGCAACAATAAACCCCCAGTTGCATGCTTTTTTGGGTGAAAAGTGTGGTGAAAGTTATTTTTAGAGTGAAAGGGAATGAAATGTCTTTTTTCCCTACTTTTCTAGTGAATCCCCAATATGCATGACATTTTACCCATAAAAGCAACAAAATTACTTTTCAGTGTCCCACATTAGTGAAAAAAGGCACTCATAATGCAGTTCAAGAAAAAAAAGCAGCAAAGCATGTTTTCCAAAAATAATCATTAACGACAAGTTACGCCCCCCAAGAAGAAAAAAGCTATTAAAAATTAAAGAAACCAATTAGAGTGTTTGGAGAAGAGGTGGGTGAAACTACTAAATAATTGGAAAGTGTGGTATATACCTAAAATTATATAGCACATCACAGGTGTTTATTTCGGTAGGTGTGATTCAAAAGTAATAAAAGGGTAAATGTTTTAGTTTCATAATAAATAAATAAATAAATAGCAAAGCACTTGGTTTTAGAGTTGCTGTGAATTATTGTTTGTTTACTGCAAGGTTTGAAGTGATTTTTTATCTTCTTGAAGGAATCTAAATATGGGGAATTTAACCTCAAAATCCAAGAAGGGGAAATCTCAAAAGAAAGTTGACCCAGAAAAGAGGTAGCAAAAGGTGAGGGAAGAAGATAAATAGAATTGGTGCCTTACTACGACCACCTAGTGCAAATTAGTGACTGCGTAATTTTGAACAAGGGTGTGGAGAAACTATACTAGGATGTTGATATCTCTCTAAAAAAATATCTACTGAGATTTCCCACACTATGGTTTTCTATTCTCATCTCTTATGGTGCTTGTGTATGCCTGTGCACTCATATCCAAAACTAGTTTGGGTGATTGTGTAATGTTATAACCCTACTTTGGGATAAGTTGTTTAGTATTTTGGCTATATCAATAAGGGATGCCTTCTCTTGTGGTGTGAAAAATCCACCCGACTTACTTTTAAAAAAGCTCAATCTTATGGAGTAGGAGGAAAGGTACTAGTCTACAATTCACATGTACCTGTTTATGGAGAACTAGTTATTGAAGATACCACGTATTGAAGATTTGATAGAATTTTTGGTGTTACTGAGGGATTTTGGGAGCCCAAATTTATATTCAATGCTAGTATGGATGGTGGGATTGTATTCATATTCCACAGTTCATAAGTGGCAAGCATTGCTAGTGTAGTGTATTTCACAGGTGGAGTTTTAAGATTAGACTACTTTGACAGTGACCACAAATCTTATTTTGTTTTATTGGGTAGATTTCATAGCATGGAGAATGCACTCATAGTTTTAGAAGTGCAACGTGAGGAAAATGTTTCTTTTAGGTATTGCTCCCTTCTGGTATGGTACTTTTTCTATCACATACATTCATATTTTGCTTTCATAACAGTAAGGAACATAAATAAAATAGGGAGAATGTTGCCAGTGTATTCATGGACTCAAAGTTTATCAATAAAATAGTACTATTATAATTTTAACATAATATTTTTGGGGCTCACCCTCTATTTTATTTATGGGATATGCAACAGAGTGCCTCGAGAAATGAAATTAGAGGTGGTTGATAAGAAAAAAAGTGACATTTTTTTATTGACACAAGGAGTGGTGGTCAGACTTTTTAGTTTCACAGGGAAACCCTTGTCGTTGCCATATTTTACCATCAAACATATTTTATCCCTATAGGTAGCCCAATAGAGTGATTTCACAAATGATACGTATGAGATAGGTAGGGTAAAGAGATCTATATGCACTATATCTTTCTAGTGTAGACAGAATGGATTTATTGTCGAAATGTTGTACGAACATGGGTTGGTTGAGATTACCCAATGATGGTGGTATGATCCTTTGGGTGTTTTCGAGAGTTTCATCAAAGCCAAGAATTTCCATTGATAACCTTGAGAAGACATCTTGCACCAGAGGAATAATTCCAAGGGGTGAGACCTTGAATGACATATCAAGAAGATGATGCCACTTCCTTCTTGTCATGATTTTATGATATGGATGTCGAATACGATCCCACAAATCATCTAGAGCAGGTTCCTCCTAGTTTATTCAATTAAATAAAAGTGAAATTACATGATTAGTCTAATGAAAATCTCACCAACTGGTGGGTCATGAGGTTCCATCGAAGTAATTCTCATTCAAGTTATTTGTTGGTCATGGATGAGGTATTTTCACTGATTTATGATGACCATTGTGAAAAATACCATCCCCTCTCCTTCATCGACTTGGTACCTTGAAGTATTCGTAGCCTTGACATGGAAGAAAATATGGTGAGATAAAAGAAGGCATTAATTGAAGAGAGGGCAATTATCAAAGAATAAGAAGAGGAGTAACCACCAATCGAGGAACAAATTTTTCTCATAATGAGAAGTGCAAGTATAAGTGTACCATTCTCTAATATGGTGAAGAGACCCAAAAGTGGTGTAGTTTCTATGCTTAGCACAAAACCACATCCTTCACAAATGATTGAGTAACCATGTTTTTAGGATATACCCTCTTCAGCTTATCATGAACAATAAAGGCCAATGGTGACCATAGTAGATCTAGATATATAGGATAAAAAGGTATAAGGAAGAGGAAGAGTCTACAATGTGTCAGTATTCATCACTAGCTCAAATGGTTTCGAAGCCCATAAGTACGTATTTTATTTCCTCTTTTATCTCTAATAATAACTTGGTGACCACTACCTCCCCATCCGTAGTTCCCATATCTACTTAACCTCCATTCACTATCCCCATCTCTTTAGTTTCCCTTTCCACCTCATAGTTGTAGGTCACCAATGCTTCCCTAGTTTCATTCATTCCCTCTATTTCTATTTATTTTAGTTCATTTGCATCTACCCCAAACCTATTTTTCCTTTTTTTGTCTTACATTCCATATTCCATCCCTTCCAATCCTATTACCACTATAATTATTCAAGCCCCTCCCAAAGTAAGCATAAATATAGCACCTCAAACTTTCAGTTTTATTGTGGAGTCAAACCCTCAGCAGGTCCTTTTCCTATTTTCTCTAGTTTTTGTAGTATAGGAGCAACTTTCTTTTGATATGGAGTTACTGTCAATGCACCCCATTGAAAAAAATATCATTAGAGAGTGTGGTAAAGTTCCTCACATTGGTTAAAGAATCGCAAGTGGAAGGCGTGCAAGCCCCGATGAAACAAATGAAGAAAGTGACTTTTGACCTAGAGGCTATGGAGCTGCACACTATGATGATGGTCCCTCAGGTCCAAAAACCTCAAGGAGAGATGGTACCCAGTGATTATTCATACCAGGTCATCATTGAGGATCTCATGAAGATAGACATAGCTAATAAAATGGGTAATATATGTTGGCAAATCCAGGATGCAAATAATTAGGTCTGAAGCATTGATTTATTATTGAAATGCAATAGAGTTTAAATAACATATGATTTAGGCTATTCATAGCCTAATTAACTATTTCCCCCTTAGGTAGTAAACAATGTGAATAGGTAGCCTTCCCCCTAAGGTAGCTAACAACCTTAGGATATAACGCTAACTACTAACAAATATTATTCACGTAACAATGTGAATAATCATTCATATCATTAACCATAGGTAATAGTTAAAGATATTTACAATGGTAAAACAAAGTAAATAATGGAATAACCTAATGGTAAAAATAAATACTACTTTTTACCCTAACATTCCCCCTTTATTACATTATTTTGAAATACATAGTGTACTTTTGAACAACTTAAATTTGACATGGCTAATTACCTTCATGAAGATGTCTACAACCTATTTGTTAGTGGGAATGAATTGGAGCTTGATTTTGTGTTTAGGAACTTCATAATGAATGAAATGACACTATGTGTCAATATGTATGATACACTCATGGTGAACTAGATTCTTCACTAATTTTAAAACACCCTGGTTGTCGTAGAACAAGTGAATTAGAATTTTCTTAGGTAAACCCATACTTTCTACGATGTGACTCAACCATATGGATTCACACACTACATCTCATGCTACGTGATATTCTCCCTCTATTGAAGATATACCAACCACTTGTTGCTTCTTTCTGTGCGATGAGATAGGTCTGTATCCTATATGAAAAACATATCCATATGTTGACTTTTGATCATCTACTAATCTAGCATAGTCAAAGTATGTGAAATATTGTAAGAATAATTTTTCATTCTTCCAATACTCTAAACCATACTCCACATTACCACAAATATAGTGGATAACATGTTTTGCTGTTTTCTAGTGAGTAACTTTTGGTTCTTTCATGAACCAAGAAAGATAATTCATAGCAAATGTGATAATTGATCTAGTGTTTGTTAGGTATATAAGGCTCGCAATCATTTGATGATAAAGTGTACCATCTACCTGATGTGAATAATTATATCATGACAATTGAAGCCCTTGTTCCATCGGTGTTTCTTTTAGCTTAAAATCGGTCATATGATACTTTTATATCAGTGTCTTTGTGTACTTCTTTTGAGTTAACCATAGGGAATTCTTTTTCTATTCAATCTCTAAACCAAGACAATAAATGGAGAAGTCCCAAATCTGTTATATAAAATTACTCTCTCAAGTCATTCTTCACTATGTCTATTAATGTCTCTGAGTTGCTGGTTATGATTAAATCATCCACATAGATTACAAGTATTACTATCTCAGAACCAATGTTCTTAACATAGATATTTGCATCTGAAGGACGTCTCTTAAATCCATGTTGTAGAATGTAATTTTCTATATTTATATACCATGCTCTAGGGGCTTGTTTCAACCCATATAAGGATTTAACCATTTTGAAAACTTGTTTCTCATGGCCTTTCTCAACAAATACTTGTGGTTGAGTCATGTATACTTCTTCATTCAGATCACCATTTAGGAATGTGATATTTACATTCATTTGATGATGTTTCCATTCGTACTATGCTACCATAGCATAAATAACACAAATGGTGATCATCCTTGTAGTGGGTGCAAATGTCTTTTCATAATAAATGCCTTCATTTTTATCATAGAACTTTGCCACAAGTTGGGCCTTATGCTTGTCCATGGTTCTATTTTTCTTGTATTTCATTTTGTAAACCCATTTACAGCCAATGGGTTTATTACTTGAAGGTAAATTTACCAACTTCCATGTATTGTTCTTAATGAGATATATATATTCAACATCCATAGCTACCCTCTATTGTGGCTCACTAAGTGCTTCTTTGACCATGGAAGGTTCATGTTCATCATATGAAGACATATAAACCCTCTCATCATCAATCTCCATGTCTTCTCCACTATCAATATCTCTATCTACAAAAAGATCTTTAAAATGTTGGTAAATGTCATCAACTGTAGGTGATGCTTCTAATATCTTCTGCAGAGATATGTTGTGAGTTCAAGGATGATTTAGAGTAATATAAATAGGTGAGGTCAATTTTGAATCTTTCACCATATTTGTATACCATTTCGGTACCATTTTCTTCGGTGGAGAAGTTTATTTCTTTGGCTCCTCATCTTTCAGGTATATAGTGGATGTGATATTAGGTGTGAAAGCCTCATGAAATACCACATCTCTACTTACATGTATTTTCTTTGTTCTAGGCTCATACAATCGATACCCTTTATAATATTCATCATAGCCAAGAAAAATGCATTGTAAGGTTTTCTCGTCTAGTTTATTTCTCTTTTCTTTAGGTATATGCATAAATGCCTTACACCCAAAAAATATTAGAGGAGATATGGAGGGCTTCCTACCGCTCCATGATTCTTGTGGAGTCATATATTTAAGGGCCTTTGTGGATGCCCTATTCAAAAGATATATTATTGTTGTGATAGCTTCTACCTAGTAGTGTTGCTCAATATTTACACCTTTAAGCATACTATAAACCATTTTCATGATGGAATGATTTATCCTTTCAGAAACTCCATTTTGTTGTGCATAATAGGTTGTGGTTAGCTATCTTTTGATCCTATGTATTTTCAAAAATGAAGAGAATTTATTTGAGGTATATTCCCCCTTGATCATAGTAGAGGGTCTTTATGTAGCATCTAGAATCTTTCTCAACTAGTTGCTTGAACTTCTAAAAGTAGTAAAATGGTTCAAATTTTAGTTGAAGAAAGAAGACACACACTTTCCATGAGTGATCATCTTTAAACAATTGATAATAAATTTTGCTCCAAAACATTTTTGTATGGGAACACACAAATCAGTGTGCACTAACTCTAATGGTTTCTTAGCTCTAGAAGAGCTAGCATCGAATGGTGCTCAATATTTCTTATGTGCTAAGCAATCTGAGTAGATGAGCAATGTATAAGAAAGGGTGGTAAGTCCCTTCACCCTTTGATATTTACTTATATCAAGTAAATACCCTTTACTAAGATATCCAAATATCTTATGGCAAAGAGAAGTGGCCTCCTTGTTGACTTTCATGGTAACATGAGGCGTTGAAATAGCATCTAGTGTGAACAAGCCATGCTTGTAAGAACCAGTTGCTATGTATTTATCCTGCTTGGAGATATAGCAATATTTCAGTCAATTATCCACTTTGAAATTGAAAAACATATTATTATCCAAGATTTGTGGAATTGACAACAAGTTGTTTGTCAATCCTAGAACATAAAGGACATTGTGAATATGACACTTTTCATATGGAAGGGAAATAGTGACACTACCTTCTCATTGGACATGATAAGTCTTATTATGAATAATTGTTACTATTTTGCCTTCTCTTGCCACAAATGCCTCAAATCACTACTTGTTTCCATTCATGTGTTTGTTGGCGCTTGAAGAAATGTACCAAAAAAATCCTTATTATTATAATCTATATGGGTTATGAGCACTTTGTGTGCTATTTCTAAATTAGAATCATAATTTTTAATAGAAACATATCCTCGTTGTTGTCTATTGTTATTTTGTGGCTTATTTTTACCATTTTTGTCTTGTTTGCTCTTAAACCATGATGTCATGGTTGTCCATTTTGCAATGTGTGCAATAATTTCCTTGAGATTGAGGTTGCTTGCCTTTATCTCTTGATGATGATCCTGAAGATGATGTTCCATTTTGAAAGTTACCTTTCTTATTTCCACCTTGTTTGACACTTCATCACTTTGGAGTTGATTTGCTTAGTTTGTTTGAAGCAAATTTACTAACTCCAAAAAGGTGATTGTTCTTTGAGATACATTAAGGGATATTATTAACATCTTATACAATTCAAGAAGAGCTCTCAATATTACTAAAGTTAGAAAAGTATCTTCTACTTTGGCTCCTAAATCATTCATCTTTGACTTCAGTTCTGCCACTCTGCAAAGAAAGAGCTCTACTGATTCTCTTGACATCATATGGAGTGTATGAAGTTGAGTTTGAATTTTTAGAATAGTCGATTGATTATTACCTTAAAAAATGGTACAAAGTGCATTCCATGCATCTTTACCATTTTTAGCTTCACTTATGTGAGATTGGATCACATCAAAAGTAGATAGGATAATCAACATCAGAAGACAATTGTTATTTTTATCCCTTGATTTCTAATCTACTCCTAGTGATGTGGTTCTTGTATCAGTGCCATCCATTAAATACCATATTTCCTCTATAGTAAGTATTGTTGTCATCTTGGTTTTCCATGCTAAAAAATTAGGACCTTTAAGCAACTATGTATCATTTAGATATTTGTTGATAGTTTCCATAATGAACATGCTAAAATGGTTCCAATATGATCTCTCTTGTTCTCTTTACTTTATTTTTAATGGCACCTGCCTAAAAAATCTTTGTTAAGGATTTATTAGTTTGAGTATATTTAATCCAAACAAGAAGAAAGTAGAGACAATTCACTCTTTAGTGATATTTAATGGCACCTACCTAAAAATCCTTTCAAAGAAAAATATTTAGTTTGAGGGAATTAATCCAAACAAAAAAGAGTGAATTAAGGATTTTGATGTAGGAGAGAATATCAAGAAAATTTGGATTTTATACCTATGCAATGAGTTACACAAATTATTGTGAAATTTTGGGGTTTTTAGTGCTCTTGATTTTTTATGACTTTTAATTGCAAAAAAAAAAAAAAGTAAATGCAATAATCAATCAAAGATGACCCACAAAATATTTATCACTAAGGTGTGAGATGCAACCAAAAATGTACCTTATTTAGGAATGCCAATTTTAATATAGGTGTCGAGTAATATAAAAAATGCACCTAATTATAAGTTTGTGCAACAAAAGATGCATTTGTGTTTTGCAAAAAATAATAATTTTGAAGTTCAAATTCTCCCCCTTTGGTGTTACAATTTTTACAAAAATATAATTTATCAAATATCAATTATCCCCCCTTCGTTTTGTAAAAATAACAATGTAGCTCACCTTTCAAGACAAGCCAACACACAACAAGATTTTGAAAGGCTTTCCAAAACCAATTGGAAAACAACTTGGTTTTAGTGGACCCTTTGAGGCTTCAATATTCAAATATTTGAGGGGCATCAGGATTAAAGGGTTTCCTAATCCTCATGGGACCATAGCTTCAGTCCAAACCCTTCCAAGGATATGTATAAGTATTGAAACAAGGTAAACTTCATCTATACTCTCGAAGCATATGATGAAAAAAAGATCTTGTTTTTTGTCATCAAAGTTCATTCCTGTTTCTTATAATTCTATGATGACGAAGATATTTTTGAATCCAAGGCCTCTTCTTCATGAGATAAAACCTTACTTTCAAAAAAATAATTAGAAAAAAATTGGAGTAAAGTGTTTACAAATCTCAATTTGTTTGCAAAAGAAATTGTGCTTTGAATTTTGTCTTGTATCCCCCCTTGATTTGGAGAAAAACAAAAAAACAACAATTTATATATGTTGCAAAAACAAAAATAGGCCTTTAAAGTATTCAATTTTTAATGCAAAATTTGAATATTTTTAATCATGATTTAATAAGAAAATTAATTTTGGTGTAAAATAAATTTAATATATAAAAAAGTTGATTTTAGACAAAACAATAATTAAATTATATAAAAAAATGATTAAAATATATTAAAAACTTTACAAAAAAAATTAAAAACTTATACCCTGTGTTTTTTTTATGTTTTCGAAGGCAAAAATAGATTTTGACTCTCGCCAAGAGTCAATCCTATGACTCCATGGGCACTGGTCGTATGACTAGTGCTCCTGCTAGTCAAGCTAGCCATCCCGATGGAAAGGGAAGGGAATAACATTCCATTTACCTCATTTCCTACGATCAAGTGGGAAAAAATATGGGATTTATCCCACATCACCCAGGCAGGCAATTTTGTGGGACTTAAAAGGGTGAACATGCCCTTTGGTCTATGACTGCCTTTGAGAATTCAGTCCCACTGGTCTTTTTGGTCATCGCTACATGTCACAACTAGGTTGAGTTAGGTTAGTGGCTTATCTGCCATGTGTCATGGCTAGGTCAAGTCTGGTTAGTGGCTTGTCCACCATGTGTCATAGCTAGGTTGAGTTTGGTCAGTGACTTGTCCACCACATGTCATGTCAAGTCTATGTTAGCGGTTCACGTGGTCCAATGACAAGTCACCACATGTCCACAACTAGCCCTTCCACCATGTTAGCTATAAAATCCTTGATCCATGCACCATCCAATTTGATACTCATATCACCTTTGTGCCATCCACCTAGAACCACATTCTTGTAGTTGTATCAATATTTTAGGTTGGCAGTTGTGGTCATGTCAATAGCTAGGTCTAGGTGACATCAGTATCATGTCTGTCTAGTCGACAGTCACGTTGATAGCTATGGTCACATCAGTACCTATCTGGTTGTTTATGATGCTAGTCTAGGTTTCAGGGTCTATGTATTCATGATTGTTAGGACTTATATTAGAGGGTTCTCCTACCCTCTGGTTGAGGTTGGCCACCTCGTATCAGTCACTAGAGGCTCCTATTTGATAACCAATTTTAGGGTGTACGTGCAGTTGGTGGACTGTGGACCAACTAATCTACGTGGGCCTCCTGCGCACATGGATGGACTATGGACCTTTGGTCCAATCCAATGTTTCAAATTGAAATTAAAAAAAAATCAAGAAATATTAATAAATAAAAAACAAACAACACAACCTTGGTGATGTTGCATTGAAACACATTTGGAACAAGAGACTTCCTCCCACCTTTCCTAGTGTGGAACCATAATACTTCCTCCCACATTGTCTAATGTGCATCTTGTTGAGTATTGCTCCTCTGTAGCTTTGATGCCAATGTTGGTAAATCTAGGATGCAAATAATTAGGTCTAAAGTATTCATTTATTATTGAAATGCAATAGAGTTTAAATAACATATGATTTAGGCTATTCATAGCCTAATTAATTGTTTCCCCTATAGGTAGCAAACAATGTGAATAGGTAGCCTTCCCCCTAAGGTAGCTAATAGCCTTAGGATATAACACTAACTACTAACAAATATTATTCATGTAACAATGTGAATAATCATTCATGTCATTAACCATAGGTAATAGTTAAAGATATTTACAATGGTAAAATAAAGTAAATAATGGAATAACCTAATGGTAAAAATAAATACTACTTTTTACCCTAACCTTATATAGGTGGAAATGATTTCAATCTACCTACATGGTGAGCATTACAATGACCACTTCTTCTAGTCTAAGGCAAATATAGTGGAGCTATAATATATGTTGGTAGCACAAAAGTCCCAACTGGACACTGCATAGTCTGAGTCTCAATAATGGTAGCAGAAGATGGTGCACTTAGAGGGTAAAAATAAGGAATATAAACATATATCAAAATAGTATCAGGTAGCACATCAAGAAGCACAATAGTAGATCCAAGCCTTGTAGGACCAACTCCAAAATCTATATAATTACTTAGTAGTAAATGTGACACATTCAATTACCCTCATGAAAGAGAATATTAAGGAGGCTCATAGTCAACTACTTATTGATTGTAAAATTATGGTGAGAAAGATAACGTTAGTTCATATGTTCCTTCAAGAAGTAAAAATGATCATTTCATATGGTAAACATGTAGTGGAGTATATAGAAGAAAACCTAGAGCTAAAATTGGAAATGGTAACAAAGGTTCAGGTAATGTCTCAAATGGACCTCCAATTCTGCCCACTAAGTGAAATGGCCCATGCTTGGGTAAGAGCTAAAATTATGTTACATGGTTGTTTCTTCGATTTGGACCTAGTTAAAGAAGCCCACAAGCTGCTAGATATATTTGAGCAAGAGAGGTGCATTTCATTGGTTTATTTTGATACAATAGAAGATAATGGTTTCCCTAGTTTTGTTGATAATAAAAGAAATATTCTACCAAAGAAGTACATGGATGCAGTATGGGCCATTTTTGTGGATGATGCTTTAGATATCGATGACTTGAAAGAGTCCATCACTGAAGAACACGTGTTGCCATTAATGAGGAAATTCATTCGCATCGATTCTATATTGTTGAATCTCAGTCAAAGGGTCAACCATATTGATCTAGAGCAGGTTGAGACTTTTTGATACATTGAGGATACACTCAATGCTCGTGATATAATTTTTATGAATGCCTAGGCCGAAGCAGTTGTAGAGTATGAATCTATAGATTAACATCTCAAAAAGTGGGAAGAAGCTAGTACAAGTAGGAGGTAATCAGATGTAACTGGTGGAGGAGACTCTGGGCCTAATAAATGAAAGCCTAGGATCGATTGCATTCAAATGAGCTTAATATCCACGAACCGCCAGAAATATTGGAAGTTTTGCCACATTAAAAATTTGTAAAATTTTACCCACATATGTAAACAATTTTGCATTGAAATTCATTTTAAGTGTTTTCGCCCCATTAAAAAGTTTGTTGAAAATTTTCTAGGTTTTTTATGGGTGCAGTTTCGGGTAAAATTCGAGCAAAATGCCTTTTCGCTCCCATGCATAGTGAAATGCCTTTTCACCCCGAGGCATTAAAATACTTTTGTGGTTATATCGCTAGTGAAATTACTTCTTGGGTATTTCACTGGCGAAATCATTTTATCGATATTTTTACTTCCATTTATAGTGAAATTCCTTTTCGCTTCATTTCTCAGTGAAATTCAGTTTCCAATATGGGCCCCATTTTTAGTAGCACAAGCTCCTCCTAGATGAAGTCGTAGTAAAGAGGTAAGGTTGGGATGAAAATCCTATTTCATCCAAGTTTTGGATGAAGATATTATTTCACCCTTGGGGTGAAACTCCTATTTCACCCAATTTTGGGCGAAACTCCCATTTCACCTAGGTTTGGGGTGAAACACCATTTTTTAGCGTGTCCCAGGTGAAAACATTGATAAGTGCAAGTCTATGTGAAAGCTAATTTCAAGCACATCTTAGATGAAATCAAGATGAAGCCTCATTTTGGATGCAACTTTGAGTGAAAGCTCATTTTGGAAGAAAATGTCATTGCCCCAAAAATTTCATTGAAGATGTTCTTTGGGAAAGGATCAAATCTGGTAAATTTAATTTTTGCGGTGATGCAATTGATATGTTTGAGATCACGACTAAATAACTACAAAGTTTAATTATTGTGATCTTGATATTTATGTAATCATATTCATTTTCAATCTATGGTCATGAATATTGAAATCAAACCTATGATTTCCACCAAAGCCTTGATACGCCATGTGACGAAATCGTTGGACATTCCTCATGCATTTTTTGATTGGTTTGTTTCTATTGTCAAGGAGGAATTGTTTTTGTTTGATCATTGACTAACCAAAATTTTGTTTTAATGTGCATTTAATTACGAAGAGTAAATATTTGATAAAAACTAAGAAACTTAATGTAAAATGGAGGATAGAAATTCTACTAAAAAACTCTTTGAGTTTCATTTTTTGCATTAATTAAAATATTTTTGGCCTTTGATTCCTGGATTAGTGTTGTATGTAATTAATTTTTGCCTATCATTTTTAATATGTTCATTTCCATTATTAGATAAGTTTAAATTTTGCATCTGAATTTAATTCCTGATAAAGAAGTGAATACTAAAATGTTTATTGGAAGTTATCCTTGCAAAGTTGTGAATGGTTCCTGTGTTTTTCTTTTTGTTACATGCTAGTTAAAAACTTAATTTGATTTTTAGCTGCTAGTTTATCCCCACTCTGTTACTCTAGCTCATAGCCATATTTCCCATTCCTTTCTATCATTTCCCATCTCTTTATGTTACCCTAAGCTTTACACCGATTGTTAGATTAGTACGAGACCAACCCAATCTAGAGATTGACTCGAAGGACATATCTTTTCTTCGGCCTTTCAATTTTGGCCAAGTCTAAGGTGAACATATATTTTGTACTTAGGTAGAGTGGCCAAAAATAGGTAGTCCATCAAATCCTTGGCTATTTGCAAGACTATAGAAAATATATTTTCTAGCTCTTTGAAATATACAAATCTTCCTAAAATTTGCCTAGTCTTCTCATAAATATTTCAAAAAATACATGAAACCAAAGTATTAATCAATTCATTGACTTAAGAATCTTGATGGAATAATTTTCCATAAGCACCTCTCTAGTTTAATCATTTTCAATGATCAATTTATCTTTTAAATATCTATGTTTCGTAATACTTTTTCATTTTATGTTTATCAAAGGTAAAATTAAAATAATTTTAGAACCTTTTAACTATGTTGAATCCATAAACTTATAATTTTTATATGATCCCCTTTTATTTTATTATTTTATATTTTTTAAAGTTTACTCATTAGGAATAAATTATAACTAAAGAATAAGTGCAAGGTTCTTGATAAGAGCTTGTCTAATAAGTTCAAACTTTAGCTAAAGTACTATCTCTTATTCTTCTTAATAATCATCTTCCCAATGTTTGTAAAAATTAAAATATTATATAATAAAAAAATTTACCAATTAATGTAACCATTGTTTCTAGAAGGATATAATATTATGGTCCATATGAAAAATAATGATTGCATGCATTAAGGACAAAACAAACAGAAAGATTATATTTATGATGAACTAAGACCAAAAAAAAAAAAAAATGCATGAAATAATCTAAGAAAGATTATAAAAAATGAAATAATCTAGTAAAGTAGTTGATTAACAATATCAAACCAAAGTCTATCTTGGAAACAAATTGACTATAATGGATATAAAATGCAAAACCAATAAATATGACTAAACCAACCTTCCTCTACATCCTAATGAAAAGACCATGTATACTATTTGCCTCCAATTAGTATCTATAGAAGAAATGGATACATCCGCATTGCTTTTACCTGATATCCTAGAGTTAATTTTTTACAAAAGTGAGCACGAATGAATCATTTAGCTATTAATACGTGGTGAACTATCCAATCCCACACTAAGATATTATATTTGTGATCATTCATGATATTTCTCCGTATCAAACGCCGTGTACCTTCCATCATAAACAATCTAACCAAATTTCCAAGCACATGCACGACTTTTCCGTCATAAACAATCTAACCAAATTTCCAAGCACATGCACGACTTTTCCATCATACACAATCTAACCAAATTTCCAAGCACATGCACGACTAAAGTCAAATTCCCCTGCACGACTTTCCACAGTTTGACCAAATTTCGTGTCTCCACATACGTAACATCGTTGTTGTAGTATCGAACAGGCTTGGAGAACATTTCAAACATGGAAGGTCATTATCGAAGAAATGCCGGGAGTTGTGGTATACAAGGATTCCCTTGCTTATATATTAAAACCAAAAAAAAATAATTAAAGTTGGACGCTGCACATAGATATTTATATTTATTTTTAATATTTTATAGTAACATCATAATAATAAAAATATTAATTATTTAATATTTTATAGGGATATCACAATAATAAAAATATTAAACTATTTTAATAAAGTCTAAATTCAAATAAAAAATAACTCTATATACCTCCAATTTTTTAACTAAAAAACTATTTTTTTTGTTACATAGATGAATTGGTTACAATCACAAATAAAAAATAACTATGATATCTCCAATTTTTTAACTTAAAAAAAATTATTTTTTTGGGTTACATAGATGAATTGGTTACAATCACTACCAAGTAGGGTTCAAACTATACACCGTCTCGTTAATGGTAACCCGATCCACCGTCTCATTAATGGTAACCCAACGTGAGATAGGGACCGTCGGACGCACAGGGTTCACACCATCTTCGTCAGTTTGGATCAACACGTAGCATGAAAGGGACCACCAAGCAGGAAACAAATCGTCATTGTCAGTCAGGTGCAACACATAAAGGAATCGGACCGGGCTACTGGCTATGCATGGACACGCCCGTGGGAATCTGGATCAACATGTGACATGAAAGGAACCGCCGGACAAGCAGGAAACAAATCGTCATCATCATTCAGGTGCAACACACAAAGGAATCAGATCGGGCTACTGGCTATGCATGGACATACCCGTGGGATTCCAACATAAGTATCTTCTCAATAAACTTCCTAACTTACCAATTCACCTAAACCCCAAAAATAAAAATAAAAAAACTATCTTCAACCTATCTTCCCGATGCGTACATAACAATATTCGTCAATGTAAACTATACTAAGTTGGATGCTGCCGCTGTCCTTAACGACCTATTCATAGGTAACAACAATCGTGGATGCTTTGTCGGTGACAATTGAGAAAGCCATTCAAACAAAATAAGACTTTCATCGTCAAACATTCAAATTGCAGAGTAAGAAACTTAAATAAATAACTTCCATACAATATATCGACTGAAATTGATGGTTTTTCCCTACGTTTCAAAGAATGCTATATAGGGTTTTAACCATTTTATTACCTTTACTAAGGTGATAAGTAATGTGCCATTAATATTTGATATGAATAATATATTGTGGATGTATCTATATTAGGTTATAATTTGAATTTGTTTAATAAGTATATTTGATATGAATAATATATTGTAGATGTATTTATATTAAGTTATAATTTTAATTTGTCTAATAAATTATATGTAGATTTTATGAAAGGTATTTTATTAAAATAATAAATTATTATATTTGAGATTGGATTAATAGATTATATTTAACATGTATTTTTATAAAAATTATTTTAATATCTTTTAATATATATTTTTTGATGTTATTTTTACTAAGAGATAATTTTTAATAGTTATTTGCTTTTTAATATTTTAATTTAATTAAGTAAAAGATTAATTATATAATTAGTTAACTTATATATTATACTATTTGACATTTCCAAGATCCTATCTTTATAAAAAAATTATGCATATCTAAAAAAATGTTGTTGTTGATTCATTTTTTGCATCCTTCTTTTATAGCATAATAATAATATAATAATCCCCCTATATATGCCTTCGTCTTTTTTTCATGGTCATCTTGATCCTTGTAAGAAGTGAAATCTAAGTAGGTGAGGAGAATTTTTTCTTCACAATCATGTAAAAACCACCTTCACCAGCTTTTCTAGGGTATCCTTTGGAAAAACTATGAAAATTAAGTTTGATAAACCCATATTTTGATATTTTAATTTTACTATGAGTCTATGTAAATTCTTTCCACTAACTCCATTATTGCAAATCATCCTCATGTTTATCTTAAAATCCTATAAGCAACTGACTACAAAATCCTTTCCATAACATAGACTTACCATGGTGAGAAGGTCATACCTATAATATTGTTTGCAAAAGAAGAAACAATGCAAATCCAAATTGTGGTGGATCTTGAGATTTATTTTTGACAATTATATTATTTCTTTTAAGCCACAAATTTTATGTCATAATGGTAGGACGAAACCTCTACAAAGTGGTTAATTCTTTAGCTCTAAACAATTTCTCTGACATTTTATCAACTCTTATAATGTTAATAGAACAATCTATATATGTTCTCATGTTTATGAAAAATATCCACAAATGGCAAAAGTGAATAATATTAAATAAATAGATGATCTAATATTTTTAGGTTCTCCTTACATAAGGTATACTTAAAATGTCCATGATATACACTTCTTTAAAAAATATCGTATCTAACAATTTTGTTTTGCACTACTAACCAAAGGAATTTTGAGGCCTTAGGGAGGGACACACATGACCAAACACTCTTGAAAGACTGTTTTAGGAATGCAATTGTTGATTGATTTTAACCCTTACATAAAATTTTGATAAAGTATCCACAATATTTTGATATATTTTGAACCAAATGATCCTTTCATGAAAAATGGTTAAATAATGTTCTTGAAACATCTTTTGTCAGTTCATTCATTGCTTGTTTGAGGTCCTTCCATTCAACCAAATTATAATAAAAATCAAGGTTGTATAATTACTACCAACATCAATATAATTTTTTTTAAATCCCTACAAGCAAAAATAACTTGAGCCAATGGTTACCATCTTTTATTAGATAAATATTCAATCCAACATCCAATGAAAATCTTATAAAATTCCCCTACATTGATTGATCATCTCATATATATGTTATTGATTACTAGCTCTCTAATATAAAATTTCTATTAGAATATTGATTATTAAGGTTATCTTGAGGTCATGATCAAATTTTATAGTGTTTGTTCATATTAGCCGTTGTGGCCTTGTGATCCTTGAGAAAGCTATTTTTATACTATTTTTTAAATTTTATTTTTCTAGGTTAGTCTCACAAGCTTGACCTAAAGGTAAATTGTATTTATGTATAAATACCCCATCATACCAAGTATTTGGTTATTGGTTGGAATGTAATTATTTTTATTGAATCGAGAAGAGAAGTTCTAAATTTTACCCCAGCAGAGGAGGCTTAATGATAGCTTAATAAAAAGGTTATTGGATACATGTGATTCTAGGATTGGGTGTTTTGGTATTAGACCTATTTGTGACAAAATTTTGTGAGATATGTCTACCCTCTCAAGTGATGATATTGTGGATGATGAAATGAAAGATAACAACAAAACATCTAACAAAAATGACATTATGCAATGAAGAAAATGTTATGAATTAGACAAAGGCTGATATTTGTGGTTGAATTGAGCAAAATTGATATTGGAGAACTGTAAAATGCTAGGCAGATGACAACCATCCCAAGAAGTTACCAAATGTATAGGATGGTCATGGGTTCTTAGGATAAAAGACACAATATGTAGTGTAATGGCTCATTTGCATCCTACATCATAGGAGGATTGAGAGATAGAGGGATGCAAGAAAGAATTTGATGTGGAGATCTTGTAGATTGATAATTCAGGCAAACAATATGGTGAATAGAGGAGTTGGATAGGGCATTGGAGGTAGTGCAAGGTTGGTTAGTCCTTTTGTATCCCTTTCTTTTTATTTTTGCCTTTTAATGGATAAATGAACCCTAGAGTTTTATTAAATGTATTTTCTTTTTCTTTATGTTTTTGTAGAAAAATGACACCATAGATAAAAGTAGGCTAGCATAGAAAATGAAAAATACATTATGGTTTTGCATGTTTGGGTTTGGGGTTTTGGTTGTTTATGTTGTTTGTACCTTTTTTATTACAAGTTTAGTTTTTGGTCATTTTGAGATAATGAGTATCTCAATACAACTTTTGCTTGACAATCACTTGGGATCATATGATTGTAAGACCATATAAATTTGTATGGTTGACTCTTTTTTTTTGCTTAATTTTTTGGGGAAAAGGATCAACCATCCAAGGTCATGTAGTTGGACCAACTATCTAGGGGCAAGCAGTTGATTCAACCATCTAGGGTCAAGATATTGAATTTTTTTTGTGGGAGGAACTGTATGGATCTATATAAATGGGTCGACCGTAGGCGACTATACAATTATTTTTTATTTTTATATTTTTGGATGAGGTTGATGGAATGTGGATTTTGATGGGGAAAATTATGGTAGCTAAATATTTTGAAACCACAATATAGGTTTAGACAGGTATTTTAGAATGTGAGGGACTTATTGGATGAGGATGACTAGTAGTGGTTAAGGAAGATAGGATTTGAGGGGGTGGCATTTTTAGAGCTTATGCATACAAACAAATGTTATTTATCAATATTGGCTAAGAGGTGGGACCCAAATAGAAGGATGTTCTATTTATTGATTGTAAAGAGGATAGTTACATTAGAGGATATATATTGAATACCTTGGGTACTAATTGAGAGCTACACCATAATTATTGTGGATGAACCACAAAAGGATTTAGTTATGGAGTGAGTGTTTGGGGAGGGATGGAGGTATGTGAACATCGATAGTGGTGGTGTTATTTATGATTTGTATTATGATGAGAGTATATTGAATCAATGATACGATATGATGATGGTGCTCATATCAAGAATTATTTTACTTGATTTATTAGGTTCATGGTTTCTCTAAAATATGCTAAGAGTAGTAGAATATCTGGTTGATAGTTCAGTGGTGTTTTCATGGGCCCCAACCTTATTAGCCCAAACCTACAAAAAGTTGTATGAGGTATGAAGGATGGGGCTAAGTTGTAGCCTATTATTATAGATATGGATTTGGGAGCATGTAGTCTGGATAGAACTTGAGGGTTACCATTTGATGCACATAGGTGTATGGGGATCCATATTTCATATGCTCTAAGGTGGTGACAAGGCAACGAAACTTAGGCAAGAAAAACTTATGCAAGGAATGGTGAACATTATCACTCTAATAGGATGAGTGTGAGGTTGTAAGATATTCGTTGGTGACCATGGTAGGGTAGACTAGTATGAATAGAGGATTGAGTGCATATAGCTCATATGTAAGGAGTGAGGTGTGTTATTAGATAATAGATAATGTAATATAATTGCTTTTAGTATACATGAGTACTATGAAAGTTTAGTCTAATGTATGGCATACTAGAGTCACTTATGATATATAGGAGGAGATAGAGGGAACCTATAGTGGCACTACATGTAGAGCCACTAGGTGTAGAGGTAGATGATGTTATAGTGGTGCTAGACATGAATAATATTGGCATGAGTCTAGAGTATTATGAATGGTGCACCACTCAATAATGGTATGCAAATGGAGGTATATATGAGGATATGGATAGGGAGTTGATGGAGGAGTAGAGTTAGGTAATGAGAGGGATGAGGAGGATGATCCATTATTTCAATGAGTATGTCATTGATTAGAGGCTAGAGTAGACCCATTAGGGGTGATAGTTGAGGATATACCAGTGATCAATTTTATGAGTGGCATAGGGCTAAATTTTGATAATATCTTGGATATGGGTGAATTTATAGATGTAGCCAATGAGATAGAGACTTTAAGAGAGTGAGTGTAGCTATTGGAGGTATAACTTAGAAAGGAGGAGACAACATTCATACAAGAGAGGGTTGTATGGCAACAAGAAGAGAGGAATATACTATAGGGACAAATGGAGAGTCTACATAATGAGTGGGATAGATATTATAGGTAGTGTGAGATAGAGAGAGCTATGTTACAAGGGTAGCTTGAGATCATAGTAGTGGATAGGGATAGGCTCTTGTAGGATATGGAGCAACTGAGGGTACAACCACTAGCAACAACAAGTGGGGTAGGCATAGCAGCCTTACAAGATGAGATTGTAGAGTTATTATAGAGTAAGAATACTATTTTAGTGAGTTGTTTATGGTAGAGGGATAGATTGGGTATATTAGAGGAGATATTATTGAGAGTGAATATACCTATTCCATTGCTCTCAACATTATGATCTTAATAGATTCGAAGGAGCACACCATCAGTTGTTCCAATCATACCCCAATTCATGGAGCTTGTAGCATCATAGGTATCAATGATAGGTCCCTCTTGAGGTGATGAGTGACAACAAAGGAGTGGGGAGATCTTATAGAGTAGAAATGATAAGATAGACGATGATTACTATGGCAAAGAGGATATTATGGAAGATGATAAACAAGGAGGAGTGAAGAGAAGGGGAGAGATGGCAAGGAGACAACAACAAGAATAATATTTTTGGCTATGGCATGAGAGATCACCATTTTGTATATTTTAATGATGTATGATTTTGTATGTCTAAGAGTGATTTTTATGTAGCCTACGAGCAGATATGATGATGTATGTATTATTTATTAGTGATGATATATATATATATATATATATATATATATATATAACAACGGTTTGATGATGTGTATTATTATTGGTCTTGATTTATGATTTATGATTAGATATATATGCTATATGATGTGATGGATTTGATTATATGGATGATGATATGCATAGAATTGTGTGTTTTTGTTGATTTATGTTTTGGATATGTATCTATGTATTTTATAATCAAAACTAGGTTAATTAATCAATGAAAAATGTACAACCATGATGTCATGATAATAGGACATTAAACATTATAATCACAATGGACACAATATGTAAGACATGGACAATAATGTAATCAATAATGAATAATGTATGAACTAAACAACCAATTATAGGACATATATACAATGAAGGGGTTTGAGTTGAAATGCATGTCATCCAAATATCTTAGGATTGTTGGATCCTAGAAGTATTTCAAGAAACTCAAACACCCTATTGGAACCAATCAAACTCATTTGGTGTTCAAGTAGCATCCTATAGAGACCTAGATCATCCTAGAAAATATTAAGCTAATCATGAACCAATGTGTGTGTAATGATGTTCCTTGAATAATTTTGAGTAAGGTTGGACTAACCAATTGCAATACAATCCAATATAAGCTAGATCTAATGAGGCAATAAAATATCTCATTATTTTAGTATTCTTTTACATAAAAATACCTATTTTACCTAGATACTATAGGTTAATGTCAAGTAGTTTAATTATTATTTATTTTTATGTTGAATTTAACATGGTAAATCATATAAAATAATATGTTGTTTCTTGGACATGTTTTCTATATTTATTGAGATCATTTTGTAAATTTTTAGCAGTTATTTAACATAAATAAAGCACAGTGGAAAATAGCTATTGAATAAATTTATGATAAAATCTGATTGTATGAACAAATTCAAAGTGTTTTCCACTTTATAAATATTTTTGGGATGATATGGCACCATAAAACCCCTGTTGTAGCTAAAACAGAGCACGAACTACTAAAAATAGAATTTATAGGTGCAGCTCTAGAACATTTGAGTAGCAACCTGGGGGTTAATAGGAAGTTAAGGAGAAATGCCAAATCTAGAGGTGAAACCACTTTGGGAGCATAAAATAAGTAAAAGGATATATGACCAACCACCTGTATTTAACTCAACATTATTTTTCCAATTTATTTGTATAAATCACATTTTTAACCACATCTTCCAAAGTTGTTGCAGGTTTTTCTCCATACAAAAACTAGAATTAATTGTTGATCATTTTGAATATGTAAATGGTGAGATGGAAAAGTAAAATTTGGCATAAATACCTAAGAATATTTTAAATTATATCATAATAATTGGACATACAAAATGATGGAATATCTCTATTTTAGTTTACAATTTTAATTATGAAAAATGTAGACTTATTGCAGGAATTTCTATAAGAAAATATGAAAATCACTTTTTGGCCAATTGTTTGAGAGAATAAGATATTTTGCACATGTATGGATGTAAAAAATTATATTCCACATCTAAATATCTCTTTTCTTGTCATTGGAGGTAATAAAAACAAGACAACTAGCTACAAATAAGATTGTGTACCAATTCTAGGTTGAATTTGTTGTAGCAAGTCAACGAATTAGGAATTGATAGCAAGAAGATTAGTTTGTATTTGTCAACTATAATATAGGATCATGGGATACTTTGTATAAATATATCCCCCTTCCTACATTTAAATGAATAAAAAAAGGCAAATAGGAATAGACATAATATTTTTTAAATTGTCAACTTTTGTAAGAATAGTGTTTCATCAAATAAAGTGTAGTCTTCATTTCAACATATGTTTTATGTGTGATTGGTTTATAAGAGTTTTGGAATTTATAGTTTAACCCTTATTATGGACCTAAGAGCAAGGTTCCACTCTTAAGGTTGGTGGAAGGCATCTATCATATTTTTGTAGGTTTTCTAAATTTGTTGTTTTTATTGTCAAAAACTGCAGCTTTTCAGTTTTTGTTATTATTTTTCACAGTTTAGTAAAAATTCTATTTTTCTTTCCTAGTTTTCATGTGTGAATATTTTTATGTGTTTTAACCTAGTTGAATTTTATTTTTCCTGTACTTTCCATTCTTGTTACCATTATTTCCACTTAGCATTTTTATTACAGTTTTTAGTAGTAAACTTTATTTTTAGCATTTCCATTTAACAACATTAATTTTCAGCAATTGTTAGTTCTGTCTTTTTCATGCAATAATTTTATTTTTCTATTATTTCAATTTATAAAATATAATCTAGACTCATTTTTCATTCTACAAATTAACATAGCTTCTTTTTTTAAAATATTTCCTGCTTTCCTAGGATAGTTTGGTGTCTTGATATCTAAAAAATAGTTTAAAGATCTCTAATGCATACAACCTTAATATACCTCCCCAAATTTGATAAATTAAATTAAATTAAATGATGAGAATTAATTACACTCATTATTTTTGGTGTTATTTCTAAGGAGCAAATTGGCATTATTAGAGAAAAAAAAAGTTTTTCAATGTTAATACTTTTCTTGTGAAATTGAAAACATCACATAAAAATAGTTGTATTTCTTGGGATTACATTTTGGACATTAAGACACTAGAATAGGAGTATTTTTTTAGAAAGTATGAATAGGATTAGACATAAAATAAACTTTTCACAAACCATAGGAAGAAGACATTCATGATAAGAGGTTGAACCTATGTCAAAGTTGCTAGAATTAGTGATTCCTAAAAATATTAAAATATTATAATCATAATAATTTGTTTTAAAAAGTGAAAAATCCTTTAAAATAACATTAGATGAAATCAACATAAAGAATGAATCTATTGAACCTTTATCCATCTATTATTCAAGATGTAATAAGAATCACTCTCTTCATGAATGTCATTTGAGAAAGAGATTTATATCTGCTATATTTAGCATTTGTAAAAAATGACATCTTATAGATCGATATAATTTATTACTAAGAGTCAAAATTATCTTGGAAACATATTCTGAACCAATGAAAGAACTTAATTTTGTAATATATATACAAGAAGATAAGTTTCTTAAATATCCATATCAAAATGGTTATCAATTTCCTACAAATTGAGGAAATAATCCTTGGCATATACCATGGCTTACTTCAAATTCACTTCAACAACATTGGAGTCAACCATCATGGGTATATTCTTAAGAATGATCTCAACCTAGATGGATGAATCAATAATTAAATCAACAACATCCACCATGGTTACACCCACAAATGCAGGGACAAAAATGGGTACAAAAACAACAATCATATCAAGGACAACATCAACATCAAAACCAACAACAAAATTTATTGTCTACTCATACCCATAATTTTCGTCAAGGATAACAACAACAAGCAAGCAAAACAACCTCTACTTTTGCATCAACCTATGGCTAATCCTAGTAACATTAATTAGGCAACCCCTATTTATATGGCTAAATCACAAGATATAGCCATGATAAATATCATTGATTATGAAAATACTCAATTTTGAAAAAAACACTTATTGAATCTATTCCACCTTTGATTGTAGAAATGGAAGTTGAAGGAAATAAATAAAAAGACCCATCTATACTGAAATAAGAATAAAAGAAAGAAAAGGAAAAACTTTTTCAAGATGATTTACTAGAGAATGTACCATATCCTAGACAAATTAAGATATCAAAATCATCTTCAAAATTATATTTGGTAAAGGGATTAAAACATTTAAATTTTATAATCCCTTTACTACAGGTTATTCAATATGTACCTATGATTAACCATACTATTCAAAAAATATTTTTTAGCAAACCAAGAAAAAATAAGAAAGTATATCCTAAAACCATACAAATAGATGGAAAACTAGTAGACTTGCTTGTAGGAAAACTTATTCCACCTAGGTATTGTAATCTAGGAATTTAATGGTTTCTTGATTCAGATGAGGGAAATAAAAAGAAACATCTTTATCTAATTGAGTTTGAATTCCTAAAATTTCATATATCTTTAAAATATGGCATTAAATTATTGTAGGTACAACAAGAGAGGATTTTGCATTTGAATGCATTAGATGAACTTTGGTTGGAGGTCCTTAACCAAATAGATATCATTCAACAACAAGAAATGTGGTATGATAATAACGTTAGGATCAGTAAGGATGAGCTAGGTGATTGGGTATTATTATATGGTTCTTGTTATGGTATTTTTCTAATAAGCTACAAACTCAATGACTAAGACTATGAAATTGAATAAGTGTTCGAGAATGGACTTTTTGACTTTCTTTGATTGCTTATTCGAGGAGGATATTGGTGTGAATGGACATCATTTACAATTATACCATAAGCCACAACTAAAGGTGGAATTTTCTCGATATTTCTCATAGTCAAAATTTCACATGATAGAAGAGGCTTCCTCTTCTATTATTTATTATGAATGATCATATCTTTGAATCATAAAAAAAATATTTAAAAAAAAAAAGAGAAAAATAGACAAAAAAAAGAACTAAAAAATAAAAAATAGTTGTAGCTTCTTCTAGGAGGGCAAATGAAGGTAATATTCATGAGGAAATGCATCAATTTTAGTAGGAGGGAAAATGAAGTTAATATTCATTTTGAGTAATAAGGAGCAAATGTTGACATAAGAGGATTTTTATTATTTATATTGAAAGAAATGTTGATGCTTTTATGTTGTTGTTTTCATGCAGAAAGAATAGATAAATATACTTTTGTGGAATAAGGATTGTTCTTATCCAAATAAAATAAGAGATATTCTATCTCATTAAAGCTCATGAAAAAAAAAAAATCTTGGTTGTGAAAATCCTTCATGGACACAATCAAGATAGAAGAAGGTTGAAAACTAGAAATGGCGACCTCTTTTGATGAAAAAAAAAAAGAGAATAATCTTTATTGTGAAAATCCTTTATGGATGCAATCGAGAGAAGTTGGTTGAAAACCAAAAATGTCAACCTCTTTTGAGAAAAAAAAAAAAAATAGAAAAATAAGAAGAGAAAAAATGAATAATTCAATAGTGAAAATCTCGTTGAGGCGCTATTGAGACTTACATGAAAACCAGTTATATTTTGGAATATCTTTGGAACATACAAGATGATAATAGTGTATTCTAGAAGAGCTCCAAAACATACAAGTTGAAAATAGTGTATTCTATAAGTGCTCTGAAACATTATAGGTAAGTGCTCTAGAACATACATAATTGTAGAAAAAAGTGTAGATTACTTCGAAACAATAAGCTAGAAATTACATAAAAAAAGTGCAGGTTGCTCTAGAACAACAAGTTGGAAAAGTGTAGAAAATTATACATTGCTCCTGAATAATATGGCTAAAAACTACAATTGTTAAAAGCCATAAATTACTGAAAATTGTGATTGCTAAAACTTAGAGTTGATAAAAACCAAAGATGATGAAAATACAATTGAAAAAAAAAAATTCAACAATTACATTAATTTTAGCAATTTTCACAAATTTCAACAAATTACACCATTTTCAATATTTTTCAAAATTTGCAACAATTACAATAATTCTAGCATTTTCAGTAGTTTTAACATTTTTAGCATTTTTCAGCAACTTATGTATTTTTTTAGAAATTGCAGCAATTTCAGCAATATTTGCACTTGTTAAAAATTGTAGCAATATCAACATTTTTCAACAATTTTCGCATTTTTTAGAAATTGTAACAATTTCAGCATTTTTCAACAATTTTCACATCTTTCAAAAATTGTAACAATTTCAGCATTTTTCAACAACTTCTGCATTTTTTCAAAAACTACAATAATTTCAGCATTTTTTTAGTAATTTCTGCATTTTTCAAAAATTAGAACAATTTCAACATTTTTCGGTAATTTTCACATTTTTTAGAAATTTCAGCAATTCTAGCATTTTTCAGCAATTGCAGAAATTTTAGCATTTTTCGGCAATTGCAGAAACTTCGACATTTTATGACATTTCAACCATTTCAACAATTTTAGATTTGGTTGGAAGAATAGAGGATGTCATTCAAAAAGCTAGACCTAGATATTGCTATGGCCCACTAAGATGAATGAGGGCATATATTAAGATAAATAGGGGGAATGATGAGACAATAAAATATCTCATTATTTCAGTGTTCTTTCACATAAATACTATCTATTTTTCCTAAACACTATAGGTTAATGTCTCAATGGTGATAGATAATGAAAAATTTTAGATTGGAAGGCTCAAAGTGGATCAATGACAGAAAATGGGGGCATTTTTAAAAATATTTTTTTTAACCTTATAATGGCTTTTGTCATATTTGTTTTTTTTGTTCATGTGACTAGTGTTTTTTGCAGCTGGTGGGGCACTGATATAGGTTTTTTATCTACAAATTCATGCATGGGAAACATCTTCTTTGGCCTCAAGTATTTCCCAAGGTGTGTTTGGATTCGATGTCACAAAAAGGCCATAGAAAGAAATAACATAGTGTTGGAGATCCCTGACAATGAGGTACCAGACCCCACCATAATAGTCTTGGAGAAGATGACAATTTCATCAGCCTCCAACAGTATCAACCAGATTGAAGAGTCCTGTCCGGCCTCATCAGTGCAATTGTTGATTTGTGTGATTCTCTAAATCTTCTGTTTTATAGCTAGCAGTTCTAGGGGAACAAGGAGTCGAAGGCAAAATCTAAAGATGATGGCAAGGAGGATGATAAGAAGTTAGATGAGGACTACAAGGAAGACTGCTTGGCCTCTTGGCTGTCCATTCTATGGGATGTTTTTTTTACCATATTCTATTATTTTATATGGGCACAAGCTACTCTGCATGGTGCTTGCATGATTAGTTTTTGTCTTTGTTAGTTCTATTTTGCGTCTTTCTTTTTCGATGGCCATAATATTAGGCTTCCATAGTTTAGTTTGGTCGTATTCTCGATGGAAGAGTAGGTCTTGGCCCTTTTTGTTGTCGGTTTAAACTTTTAGGGCTTGGCCTTTGTCCACTTGGTCAGTGGACCCTATTTTGTAAAATGGTTTTGGGTCAACCAGTTAAAACCCGGTGTTAATTATAATATTCTCTTACTTACCAAAAAAAAAAATGTTGAAGTTAACATAGTAAATTGCAAAAAATAATATGTTGTTTGGACATGTTTTTTGCATTTTTGGAGATCATTTTCTAATTTTTTAGCAATTAATTAGCATAAATAAAACATAGTGGAAAATAGCTATTGAATAAATTTTTGATGAAAGCTCAACAAATTTGAAGTGTTTCCCACTTTAGACATGTTTATAGGATGATATAGGACCATGAAACTCCTACTATAGATAAAATAGAGCACAAACTAATGAAAAAAATTCTAGGTGTAGCTCCAAAACATCCGAGCAGCAACCTATAGGTTAATATGAAGCTAAGGAGAAATGCCAAATATAGAGGTAAAACCATTTTGGAAGCATAAAATGTAAAAGGAGATATGACCAACCATCTAGAGTTGACTCAACATTATTTTTCCAAATTGTTTGCATAAATCACATTTTTAGCCACATCTTCTAGAGTTGTTGTAGGTTTTTCTCCATACAAAAACCAAAATCAATTGTTGACCATTTTGAACGTACAAATGGTGAGCTGACTATTATCATTTTGTGATGTATATTAATGGAGATGTGGCCACAAGATGTAAAATATGCAGGCTATGGTAAGTATATGATAATGGTACTTAAATATGTAGGAAAATAAGAGAATAGACTTTTGCAATAGCTCAGTAAAATACCATTAATGAAAGCTCACAAAAATAGTACAATGTAATATAATGGAGGACTATGAACACTCTAGAATTTTACAATGATGATCTATATTGTACCTACTTGCTACTCTATACTAGCGTTGTCTCTCTTCTCTTTTTCTCTATAGCTCAAGGTACATATATATAGGAGGATAAGTTTCTTGGACTTTACTCTGCCTATTCCTATGACTCATGTACATGTCGACTACATGTGCATTTACATCATTGCATATTCTAACACATGAATTTTTTACATCCTCCCCAAGTAACTACTTAAAATAATGTAAACTCCTAATATAATAATGTATCGAAGGCCAATATGTAATGTATTATCTAACACCCCCTTGTATTACATTATTTGGGTATTGAAGACTTTAGTGTTCAATATGGATCTTCATCCATCAAATAATATTTTGTTGGATTTGGTTCTTCCACTTCTACTTTGATCTTCATGTTGTATTTTTCTTTGGATGTTCTTCAACTTGGTTTGGTTTTTTTCTTCGTTTGGTTCGGTATTTATGTTGTCTCTCCATGTTTTCTTCATTCCACTATTTTTTGGTATTTCAAAGTGTTTGGTGGAATTCCTAAAATCTTCTAGATAACCTTGTTGAAGTAAATATTTGATAATCTGGAAAGTTATAAGTGGATCATAATAACTTCCTATTTTGTTCCTATATGACCTATATCCTTGATCTTCAAATATGTCAAGCTTGAGATCATTCTTTGTGAATGCTTCTAAAATGAGAACTTGGATGATATATTCTAATCTGAATATTAGTCTCTCCTCATATATTGTATAGTACTTGTCTTTGTTGTAACAATAGTAATATGGATGATGTTTTCCTCCATAGCATTTACATGGATGGAAACTCTAGCATTTAACCTTTTCATGACCAAATTTGTTGTAGTAAGTACATAGTAAAGATATCCCAATTTATTTGTTATCTGGTTTAGGAATATCATGTTTATCTATTTTCTTGATGAAATAATTAAACCATGTGTGTACAATTGAAGCTATTCTATCTTTACTTCTTTTATAAATTTGTATGAGATATTTTTGATCAATATTATTTTCTACCTTTTGAATATGATCTTCAATTTCCTCATTGTCATTAATTCCCTTTACTATTTCATTGGAATATGTTCCTGAAGAATCCACTTTCACCAAACTATTAGTTTGTGAATTTTCAAAAATCCTTTTAAATTCTATTGATTCTTCTTTTCTATTTTCATATTACTTATTACTTAATGAATTATCTGAATCATCAATCATGCTTTTAAGCCATATTAGAATTTTCGTTGCTCATTTTATAATTACAATATTTTATATTTTCTATGGTGTAAACTTCCTTATAGCTCCCTATTTTAGAGTATGTGAATCAATTTGATAAAACCTATCCAAGCCTTAGGTTAAGTAGGACTCCTTATGTCTCCCAAGTGATTAGAGTATGCTATAATCTTGATAAAGTGCTTGATAGTAAACATAGATTTTAGTTTTACTTTGAGTTGAATCCATTTTGACTCCCTAATGATTTGATGATATAATTTTCAACTCCTAATTTTCTTTCTCCTTATGTACTTTTCAATTTGCTGAAGTTATCTATGGTTGGATTCTTTTATCCCTTTAATGTGAGTATGATATAAGTATAAGTAGTTAATTTTAACTCTTTTATGTAAATAATGAACTTCTATTTATTCCCTTAATATCCAATAGTTTACTATTTCTAAATCCCAATAATCTATTTTTGATGTAGTATAGCTTATAACTACCTAATATTGAAAATTTAGAAATAATAGTATTTGCAAAATATTATCACATTGATTTTCCTAGATATAAAACCTTATCACTCCTATTGCAAATATTATATTGTGTGTATTTTACCTTAGTGTAATTTGAAATATCATTCAAATAAATAAACTTTTGATTTTGCTTTCTAATTTCTAAGGTTGTAATTTTCCTATATTCAAGCAAATAATAATAAGTTTGAACCTTACATAATAAACCACCTTACAACTCCTTAATATCAAAGAAAGCAATTATAAACTTTATATTAAACTTTAACTTCCCTTTGAAAGAATTACACTACACTCTGATTGGTCCTTCGAATTGAGTCTATTCAAGCCTGTGCACTGGTTTTGTTGGTCTCCTATATATGAATTTGAGCTAAGTAATTAATGCTCATTGGTGGAACGCTCCTAGGTGGATGGTATTATACTTTAATGACTTTTAGATTGAATTAATTCTCTATTATATATTTACTACACTTGTCTTAAATTTTAGGTATTAAATACCTTACTCTTCTATTGTAACGAATACCATATGGTAAGTTATTACTAGTAACAAATGCATTATCATCTTGGAGATGTTATTAGGATGGTGTCAACCTTTGCTCATGCATTGAATTATGATAATAAAATTCTCTATCAATATTGAACACTTATTTGCCTAGGCATAGATGTTATAAAAGAGTTAAAAATGCTCTCTCCCTAGTGCCAAGTGGAACTTAAGTACTGGTGATGTGAAGATAAATGGATGCACCTTATTTACATGGAATCAAATGTTTCAATGTTAATTTTAACCCTAAATCTTATATTGTCTTATTTACTTTCTTGAGCACCTATTCTCTAACTCCATTCGTAGTTTAACTTGGCTTCTTGGCAATGACTATTTTCCAATATTGATGGATGGCCTTTCAAGTTCTAGCACTTGGGTAACGCACCTTGTATTTTCCAACCATTTCATGTTATCTCTAGCTTGCACTGTCAATGTTTGGCTTATCTTGTTATGTTGTTTTTATTGTAGGTTTTATGTTGTAACAGGTGGCCTTTGCAATGTGTTGCTTCTATACAGCTATATCCCTGTATATGGTATCTTTTAGCACCTTTATGAGGTAGATATATAGCCCTATGGATGGTTTTTTACTTAAGCACCATGGGTTGTGGTTTTCCTTTACTAATGATGGTTGATTGTAGATGTAGAGGATAGGCTATATAGTATGTCCTTAGGAGGTACTTGTAAATAACCTGTAATAACTTGCAATGGATCACTTGATTGTACCTAAAATATGAGACTCTTCTAGTCTCCTTTTGTAGCTCATTTTCCTAAGTTTAAAGGTGGCTTTCTTTGTTGGAAATTTGAGCAATATTTGTTGTCATTGATGTCAAGAGTTGTCAAGAGGTTGTTGTTTCAATTTCATCATCATTAATTTCATCAAGTGGTTTTTCCAAAAGGTAAGGAATAGGTTTAAATAAAAAGGATATAATATTTATTTTTAATATTATATGCCTAAAGTGGCCTAAAAGGTTGATCCCCCAACGAAGGCAAAGCATGTTTAAAAGGTACTAATAATATTATAATATTTAATATTATAATGTTCCATGTTACAGGTTGAGGTGAAGAGAATAGGTCCAAGGAGTAATAAAAAATAATTTATTCCTCGAAAGACCCATTGAGTAGTTTACAAAATATTTAATTTAATTTATTTAAATTAAATATTTTAATCTAAAGGTTAAAATTTAATTTAAATCAATATTAGGTGCCAAAGTTAAAGGTTATAAATTAATTCAAATTTTTAAATTTGAATTAAAGTCGACATCGAAGCGCATAAGGCAAAACATATATAAAGGGGGAGTAAATTTTTTACTAAAATAATTCATGCATTATTCAAAAACAAAAGTCTAAGAAAAATCATACGCTGCTTGTTGTGAGGAAGAGGAGATTTCGTGTGTTTAAAAAGCTTTGGTGGGCAAGCAATAGTTTAAATGCATGTGGTGCAACCCAAGCGTATCCATAATGCTGGTTAGCATAGTTGGTGACCAGGGAAGAGTTAAAATGTTCGTAGAGCAAAGTTTGGTATTTTAAATCCCCATGCAGTCATTTTGAGAGGGCAGAGTGTTTTGTTTTCGATCACCAAAAATCACAAAGGTAACAAGGAGGAGCACTTGAGTGTTTATGCTTGTGTGGGCGTGTGGCCCAATGGATACCTAGATTTGGCTAGAGCACAGTGGCAGCAATGAGGTCATGGGTTTAAAGTGCAGCCAAGGTGTGCACTATCCATTTTGCATGTGGGCCAAGGTTTTAAGGTAAGCATTAAACTTTTCGATTTCAATTTTTAATCTGCACCTAGGTTGGGAAGCGCATATGCATTAAGGCCACGTGATTTTTGATAGTGCCTTGGAAAAGTAGGGATTTATAAGGTATTTGGTAGTTTATATTATTTTGTGTTTCGTAAAATTAAATAAAGGTTGGAGTAATAAGGGTTAGTCAAAGGATTAATTCTTATAGGTTGGAAATTATCATTGAAAGTTTATAAAGTGATTAGTCTTCTATAAATTTATTAATTTGGAGTTGATAAAGTAAGTTGATTTTTTATGTGTTGAGAAGTATTTTGATAAGTTTGGATATAATAAGGTGTATTTGAGTCTTGTTAGTTTTGTAATGGTGAATTAATTTTGAAGGAAATATTTGAGTGAATATTTTTGTTTCTAACCTTGAAATTGGAAAAGAAGAGTTGATTGTGATTAAGATAGGCTTTGAAGACATCTCCATAAAAAAAAAGATATGGGCGCATCTTCATTGTGAGTGAAATATTATTGTATTGAGTGTTGTGAAATGCAAAGTTGGAGTGAAAATGATTGTTTGATAAACATTGTTGGAAATTTTTGAGTGAACCTTCATGTGCATGATTAGGGTTTGTGAAAGAACATGAGTATCATTGTTATGTGATATTGTTTGATAAGCATTATTGGAAATAATTGAGTTAGATTTCATGTGCATGATTAGGGTTTGTGAAATATCATGAGTATTATTGTTATGTAAATTTGAAATCATCTTGATTCAAGGTTTGAGATCCATAGTGTGAGTTTTTGGAAGTGTAGTGAAACACTTGGTTAGGGTTTGGAAGCAAGTTGTGTTTCATTGAATGAATTTGGATGAGCATTATTGATTGAATGCATTAGAGTGATAATTCAAGTTCTGTGAAACAAATTATTCTTTATTCTGAATTGATTTTAAGTGATTTGTAAGGGTGAAACATATTGAGTCTCTTACCATTATCTATATGTTTCTATGATTAAAAATTATTCTGAGTGAAACTTATTTGTAATATTGAAGAGATTTTATGTAAGATATTAAGTTGAGTTTTGTATGCAAGTTTACAATTGATTTGAATAAGATTTTGTGAAATCTTCTGAGCAGAATTGAGTAAGTCCTAGAGGGGATTTAAGGACTGAGTTGAGTAAGATTTTGTGAAAGCTTAAGGATATATTTGTGTGAGCTTTTGTGGAAGCTTACAATCATATTTGAGGTAAGTCTTGGTAAAGACTTGAGAGCATATTGAGCAAGTTCTAGAGAGAACTTGTTGAGAATATTTGAGATAAGTCTTAATGAAGACTTGTTGAGTAGATTGGACAAGTTCTAGGGAGAACTTATTGAGTATATTGGACAAGTCTTAGTGAAGACTTGTTGAGAATATTTAAGGTAAGTCTTGGTGAAGGCTTGTTGAGACGATTGGACAAGTTCTAGAGAGGACTTGTTGAGTAGATTTGAAGCAAGTCTTTGAGAAGACTTGTGAGCAGAGTTGATTGATTGATTTGTTCAAGATTTGAGTTAAGGCTTGGAGCAAATATAGCAAAATTGATTTGTGATTGTGTCAAGATTTGTGTTAAGGCTTGAGGATAGATTTGAGATAGAGATTGAGCAGATTTATGCTAGACTGAGGGATAGTATTTAGTGCATATTTGAGATAGATATTGAGCATATTTATGCTAGATCTAAGGATAGTGTTTAGTCCAAATTTGAGATAGATATTTATCATATTTATGCTAGATCGAAGAACAATTTTTAGTGCATATTTGAGACAGATATTGAGAAGATTTGTGCTAGACCGAAGAACAATGTTTAGTGCAAATTTGAGATAGATATTGAGTAGATTTGTGTTATATTGAAGGACAATGTTTAGTGTAGATTTGAGATAGATATTGAGCAGAGTTAAAAATAAGTTTTGTAGGTGATAGAGTAGAGGATAGTAGTCTCCAATGGATAGAGATCCATTAGCCAAGGTAGTAAAGATATATATCTTTTGAGTGATGATAGATTTATTCAATGGAGAGAGATTCATAATCCAGTGTAGTGGAGGTAGTAGTCTTCTAGAGGATCACCAACTAGATCAAACAATAATATGTTCTCCTATGGATAGAGATCCATGAATCAGCAAAGGGTAAAGGGTTATCCTATGGATAAATATCCACGAAATTGATTAGGTTATTGGTGTCTCCTTTGGATAGATGTCCATAAATATTGTAATAGGTAAGGATTCCAAGAGATTTGTTGAGAAAATTTTAATGAAATATTTTCTCCTTGGAGTAGCCCACATTGGGTGAACCATGTTAAATTGGTGTCTCTATTATGTGTGATGATTTGTGCATTTCTTTTGTTACAACTATTGATATTGTCATTGATAATATTGAATAATATTGTTTAGGAAGGAAAAGTAAAAGGTGGTCTTATACTGTTCACCCCCCCTCTCAGTATAAGCTTGTGTTCTTCAATTGGTATCAGAGCTAGTTCCTTCAGAAAAGGTCTAGCAACTTGAAGGAAGATATTAGAAGAAAACACATGGAAAATAAAGGTAAAATTAGAACCATGAGACCTAAAAATAAAATAACACACATGGTCATGAAAGAAAAGAATATGAATTTGATTTTGTTTTCAAAGAGATTGTTGCTCTAAGAGGAGAAGTGAAAATAGATTCAAAATATGAATCAAGCAATGGATAAGAGGCTAAATTGATAAAATTTTATACCAGATGTAGGAATATAGGTCACCATACATCTTATTATCCACAAGATGGTGAATAAGTTTTTGTTTGTGGTCAACTCGATCATGATGTAGATTATTACAATGGGTTTAGTAGCATTGAAGATGAAATAGAACTCAAGGAAAATAGGCACAATCAAAACAATAAATATGAAGAAGATAGTTCTATAATTGAAGACCTAGATGATGGTTCAAAAAAGGATAACAGGGATAGTCAAAATAGGTATGAAGAAAAAATTCTACTTTTGACAATAGAAGAAAAAGGAGATGCTCCTATTGAAGACCAAAGAAAAGAGAAAATTTTAGAAAATCAAGAAAAGAAAGAAGAGGAAGATTCAGAAAAATAAAAGGAGGAAGCCACACTTAAGGAACTTGTTGAGTTAAAAATGGAGAACTTAGAATTAAAAGTTCAAATACAAGAGGATGAGAAAAGTAATACAAAGCTTCTACAAGATCTCTCTGACTTGAAATATAAGGTTGAAAAGGCATGAAAATCTGAAAAAGGTATGGTTGAACAGTTAAAGGTAAAAGAGCTAGAATGTGAAAGACTTGTTGTTGATCTTGAAGAATTAAAAAGGGGAACTCAATATTTAAAGTCCAAGAACAAGAGGATGAGGAAACAAAGGAAAATTTTCTACAATATCTCACTAACTTCAAGTTTAAGGTTGAAGAGACAAGGAAAATTGAAGAAGGTATGGCTGAAAAATTATAGATAAAAGATATAGAGTGTGAAATATTAGAACATGAAGTAGTTTTACTAAGGATGGAAGTGAAATACTCTAAGTACAAGCTACAAAAGTTTGATAAAATTTTAAAAGTTGTGGATAACATTACCAAAGCACAAAGATCTTCATAAAACAATATAGGACTTGGTTTTGAATAAGAACAGAGAGAACAAGGACAGGAGTCAAAGGATTAATTCTTATAGATTTAAAATTATCATTGGAAATTTATAAAGTGATTGGTCTTCTATAAATTGATTAATTTGGATTTGATAAAGGAAGTTCATTTTTTATGTATTGATAAGTATTTTTATAATTTTGGAGATAAAAAAGTGTATTTAAGTCTTTTTAGTTTTGTAATGGTGAATTAATTTTGAGGGAAATATTTGAGTGAAGATTTTTATTTCTAACCTTGAAATTAGCAAAGAAGAGTTGATTGTGATTAAGATAGGATTTGAAAATATATCTCCATAAAAACAAAAGGTATGGGCGCATCTTCATTGTGAGTGAAATATTATTGGATTGAGTGTTG
Source organism: Wollemia nobilis (assembly GCA_028583015.1). Taxonomy (NCBI): domain Eukaryota; kingdom Viridiplantae; phylum Streptophyta; class Pinopsida; order Araucariales; family Araucariaceae; genus Wollemia; species Wollemia nobilis. Next base: position 8,068,163 of record JAQPPZ010002937.1, on the reverse strand, counting down.
TGAAATGCAAATTTGGATTGAAAATGATTGTTTGATAAGCATTGTTGGAAATTTTTGAGTGAACCTTCATGTGCATGATTAGGGTTTGTGAAAGAACATGAGTATCATTTTTATGTGAGATTATTTGATAATCATTTTTGGAAATAATTGAGTCAGCTTTTATGTGCATTATTATGGTTTGTGAAATATCATGAGTACCATTGTTATGTGAATTTGAAATCATCATGAGTTAAGGTTTGAGATCCATAGTGTGAGTTGTTGGAAGTTTAGTGAAACACTTGTTTAAGATTTAGAAGCAAGTTGTGTTGCATTGAGTGAATGGTTGAGTGAAGTTGGATGAGCATTATTGATTGAATGCATTGGCGTGATAGCTCAAGTTATGTGAAACAAATTATTCTTTATTTTGAATTGATTTTAACTAATTTGTAAGGGTGAAACATATTGATTCTCTTACCATTATCTATATGTTTCTATGATTAAACAAGATTCTGAGTGAATATTTTTTGTGATATTGAAGAGGTTTTCTATAAGAAATTAAGTTGAGTTTTGTATGCAATTTTGCAATTGATTTGAATAAGCTTTTGTGAAAGCTTGTAAGAATATTTGAGTAAGTCCTAGAGGGGAATTAAGGACTGAGTTGAGTAAGCTTTGGTGAAAGCTTAAGGATATATTTCTATCAGCTTTTGTGGAAGCTTACAATTATATTTTAGGTAAGTATTAGTGGAGACTTGAGAGCATATTGACCAAGTTCTAGAGAGAACTTGTTGAGCATATTTTAGATAAGTCTTGGTGAAGACTTGTTGAGAATATTGGATAAGTTCTAGGGAGAACTTGTTGGGCAGATTGGACAAGTCTTAGTGAATACTTTTTGAGCATATTTAAGGTAAGTCTTGGAGAAGGCTTGTTGAGAAGAATGAGCAAGTTCTAGGGAGGATTTTTTGAGCATATTTAAGGTAAGTCTTGGTGAATGCTTGTTGAGTATATTGGACAAGTTCTAGAGAGGACTTGTTGAGCAGATTTGAGGTAAGTATTTAAGAATACTTATGAGAAGATTTGATTGATTGATTTATTCAATATTTGAGTTAAGTATTGGAGCAAATCTAGAAGAATTGATTTGTGATTGAGTCAATATTTGTGTTAAGGCTTGAGGATAGATTTGAAATAAATATTGAGAAAATTTATGCTAGACCGAAGGACAATTTTTAGTGTAGATTTGAGATAGAAATTGAAAATTTTTGTGCTAGACCAGAGGATAATTTTTAGTGCAGATTTGAGATAGAGATTGAGAAGATTTGTGCTAGACTAAAGGACAGTATTTAAATCATATTTGAGATGGGGATTGAGCAAATTTGTGCTAGACCAAAGGATAATGTTTAGTAAAAATTTGAGATAGAGATTGAGCATATTTATGTTAGATTGAAGGACAGTGTTTAGTGTATATTTGAGATAGATATTGAGTAGAGGTAAGATCAATATTTGGAGATGACAAAGTAGAGGATAGTATTCTCTAGTTGGTAGATATCTATTAACTAGGGTAGTAAGGATAGAGGTCTTCTGAGTGAGGATAGATTTCTTCAATGGAGAGAGATACACAAGCCAGTGTAGTGGAGGCAATAGTCTTCTAGAGGATCACCAGCCAGAGTAGAGGAGGAGTTTTTCTATTGATAGAAATCCATGAACCAACAAAGGTAAAAGAGTTCTCTTATGGATAGAGATCCACAAACTTTATTAGGGTATTGGTGTCTCCTTTGTATAGAGTTCCATAAAAATCGTAATAGGGAAGGATTCCCAAGAGATTTGTTGAGAAAATTTTAGTGAAATATTTTCTCCATGAAGTAGCCCACATTCGGTGAACCACGTTAAATTGGTGTCTCTATTATGTGTGATGATTTGTGTATTGCTTTGGTTACTGTTTTTTATATGTCCTTTGATAATATTAAATAATATCATTTTGGAAAGAAAATTAAAAAGTGATCTTATACTGTTCACCCCCCCTCTAAGTATACGTTTGTGTTCTTCAATTGGTATTATATTTGGTTCCTTAAGAAAATTTATAACTTGAAGGAAGATCTTACAAGAACACACATGGAAAAGAAAGGTAAAAGTAGAACCTTGAGACCTAGAACACACATGGTCATGAAAGAAAAGGAAGATGAATTTGATTTTATTTTCAGATAGATTGTTGCTCTAATAGGAGAAGTGGAAATAGATTCAAGAGATGAATCAAGAAGTTGAGAAGATGCTAAATTGTTAAAATTTTATACCAAATGTAGGAATATAGGTCACCATACAACTTATTGTTCAGAATATGGTGAAGAATGTTTTTTTTATGGTCAACTCGATCATGATGCAGGTTATTGCAATGGGTTTAGTAGTAGTGAAGATGAAATGGAACTCAAGGAAAATAGGCACAATCAAAATAGTGAAGATGAAGAAGATACTTCTAGAATTGAAGACCTAGAGGATGGTTCAGAAAAGGATAACAGGGACAATAAAAATAGGTATGAAGAAGAAATTCTACTTTTGACAATAGAAGAAAAAGGAGATGCTCCTATTGAAGACCAAAGAAAAAAGAAAAATTTAGAAAATCAAGAAAAGAAAGAAGAGGAAGATTCAGAAAAAGAAAATGAGGAAGCCACACTTAAGGAACTTGTTGAGTTGAAAAGGGAGAACTTAGAATTAAAATTTCAAATACAAGAGGATGAGAAAAGTAAGACAAATATTCTACAAGATATATTTGACTTGAAATATAAGGTTGAAAAGGCAAGAAAATTTGAAAAAGTTGTGGTTGAACAGTTAAAGGTAAGAGATAGAATATGAAATGCTTGTCATGGATCTTGAAGAATTAAAAAGGGAAAACTCAAGATTGAAATTCCAAGAACAATAGTATGAGGAAACAAATGCAAAGTTTCTACAAGATCTCACTAACTTCAATATTAATGTTGAAGAGGCAAGGAAAATTGAAGAAGGTATTGCTAAAAAATTAAAGATAAAAGATCTAGAATATGAAATATTAGAACATGAGGTAGTTTTACTAAGGATGGAAGTGAAATACTCTAAGGAAAAGCTACACAAGTTTGATAAAATTTCAAATCTATGGATAACATTACCAAAGCACAAATATATAGAAAACAAGACAATAATTTGTTTTGAACAGGAATAAAGAGAACAAGGAGAGGAGTCAATCTTAAGCTCCAAATATGAAGAATCTTAATAAGAAGAGAGTGTAAGAGAGAGTGAGAATTTTAAGGATAAGTTGGACAATAGGAAGTTCAACAAGTAAAGGAACAATGCACAAGTAAGGAACAAATGGAATAGGAAACATCACAAGGAAGAAGAGACTAAGAGAGCAATGGGGTCAAGGCAAGGTTTCTTCAATGGACAGTGCCTCTCATATCACAGGTTTGGTCACAAGGCCATGCAGTGCAGGATACATGAAATACAGGGTTATGGTTTCACCAATAGAAATTTTAGAAATGGGCATCTCTTTCAAGGTATTGTCACTCTTGTAATCATTTTGGTCATAAGTCATTTAATTGTAGATTTAATGATAGGAATGGATATGGATTCACCAAGAGGAACTATAGGATATTTGCACCTTCAATAAATCACAATATTAAGTGTTATAAGTGCAATAATATTGGGCATATGGCTAAGTGGTATATAACGGAATTTTAAAAACATCCAAGGACATGAAAGAAAGAGGATTCTCAAAAGGTTAAAAAACATATGACTTCAAAGGTATGGAAGAGAAATCTAAGAAAGGAGAAGAGCAGTGTAATATGGGAGTAGATTTAATCCCACCCCATAACTAACCACCTCAAAGAGAGGAGGTGGTGGAGGGGCTAAGCTAAGAGTCCTATTCTTAGACCCAATCCCCAAAGGTGACCCTTTGCCATTTATGTCAAAGGGGGAGATATTTGTGTTAGGGAGAGAGCATTTAGTTAGGGGAAGCAGTTTCTCAGGGGAGCTGAACTAAAAAAGGTAAAATAAATGGTTAAAGGAAAATGGGTTACCATCAATGACAAAGGGGGATATTGTTAGAAATTTGACCAATATTTGTTGTCATTGATGTCAATAGTTGTCAAAAGGTTGTTGTTTCAATTCCATCATCATTAATGTCATCAAGTGGTTTTACAAAATGCAAGGAAGAGGTTTAAAGGAATATGATATAATATTTATTTTAAATATTATATGCCTAAAGTGGCCTAAAAATTTGCAGTCCCAAGGAAGGGAAAGCAGGTTGAAAAGGTAATAATAATATTATAATATTTAATATTATAATATTACAGGTTACATGTTGAGGTGAAGAGAAAAGATTGAAGGAGTAATTAAAAATAATTTATTCCTTGAAATATCCATTGAGTAGTTTGCAAAATATTTAATTTAATTTATTTAAATTAAATATTTTAACCTAAAGGTTAAAATTTAATTTAAATAAATATTGGGCACCAAAGTTAAAGGTTATAAATTAATTCAAAATTTTAAATTCGAATTAAAGCTGACGTCGAAGTGCATAAGGCAAAACATATATAAAGGGGGAGTAAATGTTTTAATAAAATCATCCATGCATTATTCAAAAACCAAAGTCTAAGAAAAATCGTGTATTGCTTGTTGTGAGGAAGAAGATATTTTGCGTGTTTAAAAATATTTGGTGGGAAAGTGATAGTTTAAATGCATGTGGCACAACCCAAGCATATCCATAATGCTGGTTAGTATAGTTGGTGACAAGGGTAGAGTTAAAACATTCACAAGGTAAACATTGGGGTTTAAAATCCCTGCATAGTCATTTTGAGAGGGTAAAGTGTTTTATTTTCAATTGCCAAAAATTATGAAGGTAACAAGGAGGAGCACTTGAGTTTTTATGCTTGTGTGGGCGTGTGGCCCAACGATGGCCTAGCTTCAGCTAGAGCATAGTGGTGACAACGAGGTCATGGGTTCAAAGCATAGCCAAGGCATGCACTATCCATTTTGCACATGGGCCAAGGTGTTAAGGTAAGCATTAAAGTTTTTTATTTAAATTTTTAATTTGTTCCTAGGTTGGGAAGCGCATATGCATTAAGGCCACATGAGTTTAGATAGCACCTTGGGAAAGTAGGGAGTTATAAGGTATTTGATAGTTTATATTATTTTGTGCTTTGGAAAATTAAATAGAGGTTGGAGTAATAAGGGTTAGTCAAAGGATTAATTCTTATAGGTTGAAAATTATCATTGGGAGTTTATAAAGTGATTGGTCTTCTATAAATTGATTAATTTGGAGTTGATAAAGGAAGTTGATTTTTTATGTGTTGAGAAGTATTTTGATAAGTTTGGAGATAATAAGGTGTATTTGAGTCTTGTTAGTTTTATAATGGTGAATTAATTTTGAAGGAAATATTTGAGTGAATATTTTTGTTTCTAACCTTGAAATTAGCAAAGAAGAGTTCATTATGATTAAGACATGCTTTGAAGACATATCTCCGTAAAAACAAAAGGTATGGGCACATCTTCATTGTGAGTGAAATATTATTGGATTGAGTGTTGTGAAATGCAAATATGGAATGAAAAGGATTGTTTGATAAGCATTGTTGGAAATGTTTGAGTGAACCTTATTGTGCATGATTAGGGTTTATAAAATAACATGAGTATCATTGTTATATGAGATGGTTTGATAAGCATTGTTGGAAATAATTGAGTCAACTTTTCTGTGCATGATTAAGGTTTGTGAAAGATCATGAGTATCATTGTTATGTGGATTTGGAATCATATTGAGTCAAGGTTTGAGATCCATAGTGTGAGTTGTTGGAAGTGTAGTGAAATGCATTTTTAATATTTAGAAGCAAGTTGTGTTTCATTGAGTGAATGGTTGAGTGAATTTGGATGAGCATTATTGATTGAATGCATTGGAGTGATAGTTCAAGTTCTGTGAAACAAATTATTATTATTTTTGAATTGATTTTAAGTGATTTGTAAGGGTGAAACATATTGAGTCTCTTAACATTCTCTATATGTTTCTATGATTAAACAAGATTCTAAGTGAAACTTGTTTGTGATATTGAAAATATTTTCTATTAGAGATTAAGTTGATTTTTGTATGCAAGTTTGCAATTGATTTGAATAATCTTTTGTGAAAGCTTACGAGCATATTTGAGTAAGTCCTAGAGGGGACTTAAGGACTAAGTTGAGTAAGCTTTGGTGAAATCTTAAGGACATATTTGTGTGAGATTTTGTGGAAGCTTACAATCAGATTTGAGGTAAGTCTTGGTGAAGACTTAAGAGCAGATTGAGCAAATTCTAGAGAGAACTTATTGAGCAGATTTGAGACAAGTCTTGGTGAAGAATTTTTGAGGTTTGGACAAGTTATAGGGAGACATTTTTGAGCATATTGGACAAGTCTTAGTGAAGACTTGTTGATAATATTTAAGGTAAGTCTTGGTGAAGGCCTATTGAGCCAAATGAACAAGTTCTAGGAGGACTTGTTGAGCAGATTTAAGGTAAGTCTTAGTGAAGGCTTGTTGAGAAGATTGGACAAGTTCTACAAAGGACTTATTGAGTATATTTGAGGTAATTATTTGAGAAGACTTGTGAGAAGGTTTGATTGATTGATTTGTTAAAGCTTTGAGTTAAGGCTTGGAATAGATCTAGAAGAATTGATTTGTGATTGATTCAAGCTTTGTGTTAAGTATTGAGGACATATTTGAGACAAATATTGAGTATATTTGTGCTAGACCGAAGGATAGTGTTTAGTGCATATTTGAGATAGATATTGAGTAGATTTGTGCTAGATCGAATGACAATGTTTAGTGTAGATTTGAGATAGATATTGAGCAGATTTGTGCTAGATCGAAGGATAGTGTTTAGTGTATATTTAAGACAAATATTGAGTATATTTGTGCTAGACAAAAGGATAGTGTTTAGTGCATATTTGAGATAGATATTGTGTAGATTTATGCTATACCGAAGGATAGTATTTAGTTCAAATTTGAGATAAATATTGAGTAGAGCTGAGAGCAATCTTTAGAGGTAACAAAGTAGAGGATAGTAGTATCCAGTGGATAGAGATACATTAGCTAGGGTAGTAAGGATAGAGGTATTCTGAGTGAGGATACAGTTCTTTAGTGGAGAGAGATCCACAAGCCAGTGCAGTGGAGGTAGTAGTCTTCTAGAGGATCACCAACTAGAGTAGAGGATAAAGAGTTCTCCTATGGATAGATATCCATAAACCAACAAAGGGGAAAGGGTTATCCTATGGATATATATCCATGAACTTGATTAGGGTATTGGTGTCTCCTTTGGACAGAGGTCCATGAACATTGTAATAGGGAAGGATTCCCAAGATATTTGTTGAGAAAATTTTGGTGAAATATTTTCTCTATGGAGTAGCCCACATTGGGTGAACCATGTAAAATTAGTGTCTTTATTATGTGTGATAATTTATGCATTTCTTTGGAAACTATTTTTGATATTTCCATTGATAATATTGAATAATATTTTTTGGGAAAGAAAAATAAAAAGTGCTCTTATACTATTCACCTCACCTCTCAGTATAAGCCTGTGTTCTTAATTCTTCTCCACTCCTTAGACGAATATTACCCTATTTAGTGGATTATCTAAACCATTAAATATTGGAGGTTTTAATGTACTTAATAGTGTCTTTAAAAAACTTTGATAGTATGCTGATCTATGCACTTTTATTTATCATCTTAACTTAACAAAAAATGCACATAATAATCCTTTAAGAGAAACTAGTTCAATGTACTTAATAATAACTAGTATAGTGGAGTAGTGATATCACCTTATTTCTCCTTCAAAGTAACTTGTAAGATGCAGTAGTAATAACTCTTAAAGAACTATAATCTCTCCAACTTTTACTAAGTAGTATAGTTTTCTTTACTATAATTGGATAATAGGAAGATGATATTTTTATTTACGTCAAAATATATCTAAATATTATTTTAATGTGTAGGTATTAACCTTAAAATAAACTATCTTTTACACTCTAAATATTTTAATATGCAACCTTCTCCATGAAACTTTAACTCTGATATGGTGCTTAATGAAATTTAATAACAAACTAAGTATCTTAAAGTTTAGTGATAAACCTATTCCAACAAAGTTGCTTACCTTAACAAAATTTGTAGATGAAGGATTGCAAGGTGATCAGATTCACCTTATTTATGCCTTGTAATGGATGAAATCATTGCTCTTGCTCATTTTTGAAAATAGCTCTTTAGCTCACCTATTTGCAGCTATGAAAATCTCTAACTTGCTACCCTAAAATTATAGTAGGTGAAATCAATTCTTATTTAGAATACACTATGTAAATATAGCCTTCAAATGAAATATTCAAACCTCTTAGGTTTTGTAGTAGTGTTTGGTTCATTTCTCTTTCAGTATCATTGTCGAATTCTAACTTCAATCTAGGCCTTCTTTGAAAGACTTTAAAATCTTGAGGTCTTCACCAATATCCTCCAAAATTTGGAAAGAATCTTGCCAAATCTATCTTCATTTGGGATGTTTTCTAGATGGTGACAATTATCCCAAAATTTTCTTTTATCAGGAACTTCTCCTTGGTGGTAAATTTCTCCAATGAGTTCTCCTAATAATTAATTTTAATGGCATAGAAGATTGAGGTTCACCCCTGGGGTTCTTCAGCAATCTACCTTCTTCATGGTTGAGGTTCACCCCCGGGGTTCTTGTTTTTGGAAATCTATTCTTACTGTTCATCCCCTCATCCTCGAGGGCCTCCGATGGAGGGTTGGCAATGGCAGTCAGATTGATTTTTGGAGGGACAATTGGGCGCTGGAAACCCCTCTGATTCAAAACCCATTATTGGCTAATCTCAAGCAATTTACAGATATTAGTTTTGGGCCTCTAGTGTCTGAATTTATTGAAAACCATAATGGGCAGAGAATATGGAAGCAGATCAACATTAATGAGTTGCCAAATGAGTCTACTCAGCTTCAAGCAATCATTCAGGCTATCTTCATTCGACAGCAGGCTCACAATGATCAATTTTTTTGGCAAGCCTCCGAATCAGGGGTTTTTTCGATCAAAACTACCTTCAATCTTCTAATTCCTAGTGAACCTACTGAATTGCCTTTCAAGCTTGTTTGGTCCAAACACCTGATTCCAAAAATTGCGTCTTTTGTGTGGGTTGCCATCCAAGGGAAAATTCTGACCAATGACAACCTTTTGAAAAGAGGTATGTTTATTCCCAATAGATGTCATCTGTGTTGTTCCAATTGGGAATGCCCTCGACACATTTTTTTGGAATGCTCATTCACTACACCTATCCTTTACAAGTTGTTTGACTGGTTCAATATTGCCTGGGCTTCCCCCTAGACCCTTGCCGATATTTTTATACAGTGGTTGAACCCCTTCTTCAACCTACGTCTTAAAGCATTCTGGCATTTCTGTCTCCATCACTTCATGTGGTATATCTGGCTTGAAAGAAATAGACGTATTTTCAAAAACTTATCCCAGAACGCTGATATTTTATGTCTAAAAATCCTCAATGCTGCCAAAGAGAATGTTGGTTTGATTCCTCTTCAATCCAAGTCTTGTCCTGTTGCTAAAATGAGATTAGCCGCATCCTTGGACTTTCCCATTGTCTCTTTTGTGCCTCCAAACCCCCAACCCAGATGCATCTCAATCTGGACTCCCCCTCTCGAAGGTTGGGTCAAACTTAACATGGATGGGGTAGCTAAAGGTAACCCCAATAAATTTGATGTTGGAGGTGTTGTTAGAGATTTTCAAGGTAACGTTCTCTATGCTTTTGTCGAACCACTGGGTATTCAATCCAACCAAGTGGCTGAAGCTAGGGCCCTGTGGCGGGGACTCACCCTTGCTCAACGGTTTGCTGCTTCTAAGATCTTGGTGGAAGGAGACTCCCTAATGACCATAAATTACTTCAAGAATAATAAGAACCCCTCTTGGAAGGTTAGGAATTGTGTTGACGAATCCAAACTTCTGTCTTGCAATTTTCAAGAAATCATTTTTCAACACACCTTTTGGGAGAACAATAAGCTTGTTGATGCTCTTGCAAATCATGTTGTATCTATCGAGGAGATGTCCATATGGAATTCTACCCTGCCTCCGATGTTCGAGCAGCTAATTATTAATGACAAAGTCTCTTATGGGGGCCAATCAAGGTCCGTTAATGCCACCTGTGTTAGCTCCTTTGTGAGTCCTGATGAAGTGTGATATCCTCATTGCTGACCGGATTCATGTTAACCCGGTATGAATTGTTATTTTCTCAATGCTCACTTCTTCATGAAACCCCACACCAACGCTGATCTGATGGCGGTAGCTGACGGTATCCACTTCCTTCCTAAGGAATCCCCTGCTGGTGAGGCAATGGTTTTCACTAACACTAGCAAGTCTTGCATGGAGAAAAGTCTAAATTAATGTCTGTAGCTCCTTCTCTATTTCTCTAGGAACTAGTTTGTGCCTCGTGGATGTGTTCTTCTTCCTCTGCCCCCCTAGGACTTCTCTTTCCCCTTTCTGCTTAGTATTTTAGTGTTTTGTTAAAGGCCAGCCTTTGTTCCTGGTTACTTTTACTTTACCACCTTCTTCCGCGGCTGGTATCCTGTATCTTTTTGTACTCAGGGTAAGGGTCCCTGTTAAAACCCCTCTTTTAATATATACCTCATATATTTAATCGACCAAAAAAATAATTAATTTTAATGGCCTTATCTAAATATCCTTCACTATTGCTCACCAAGCCTTCTCCTTAATTCACCTTGAGACCTCTTCTCTAGGGTCTTAACTTGTGTAGCTTATTTGGCCTTCACAATGAGACCTTTCCTTAAACCTTCTACTATGGAAGTGTTGGCAATGACATCGTCTTCTTGGATATCTAAAATTTGATGCTACTAGAATCTAGAATGGGACTTTTTACTTGTCCTTCTTCAGTATTCTATCTTCCTAAACTAGAATTTCTTCAATGGGACCTATTGTAGATCTTTTCCAACTTCTTCATGATGATGTCTTCAATCTTCAACAAATATCACCAATCTCCTATCTTCACTAGGACTCTTCTATGGAGTCTCTTCTTCTTGGATTCTATTGTAAGGCTACTATGGCCTTTTCTTCTACAATTTATAGGTATTAATATTCATTAGAGATCACCAATATCCAATTTTCTCTTGGAATATTTCTTTGTAGTCTCTTATTCCTTGATTCTATAATAATGTTGCTATAGCTTTTTCCTCTATTCTACAATTTGTAGATATGCAACTCTTGTAATGGGATATTTCATTAGGTCTCTAAAATATTCAACCTTCTACTTGTTTCTACAAGTGATGTAATGATTCTAATGAATATCTTCTTCCTATTGTTGTGTAGAAAGCTTTTCCACATTTTTTAATATCATTTTCCTATAACACGATGTTAGAAATTGGAATGGAAGAATCTAAAATTCTAGAGATAATGAACTTCACTAGTTGACTTGTTAATCGAGTGGAATTAACACTGAGTTTTAGTCTTCACAAGTTATTTTGCAAATATGTAGAAATACTCTAGCCACATGCACTCTCAAAAATTTTAGAACTAAGATTTTAGAACTCTCAATATCTCTTTGTGACTCTCTCTATTGCATATCAATCTACCATGTGGTTTGATACCACTGTTAGTTTTTGGTGATGTATATTAATGGAGATGCAACCACAAGATGTACATTATACATGCTATAATAAGTATATGATAATGGTACTTAAATATGCAGGAAAATAAAAAAATTGACTTTTGTAATAACTTAGTAAAATACCATTAATGAAAGCTCGCAATATGGTACTTGTATGGTTTGCTCTTATGGTTGTATGGTTTAGTCCTAGCTGTATGATTTACAAAACTTGCCAAAAATATCAAACTTGGGTAAATCCATTTATCACTTCTTCTTTTTTAAGGTGAATTTACTACCTACATTTGCCCTCCCCTTTAATTTTATTGGTGTCCTCACTGACTCATCCTTTTATTTTAGTTATATCTTGTAATTCGTAACTACAATGTTTAGATCATTCACTTGGGTTTGAATAATTGTGCATTGGTTATTCAAATTTGTTGCATAGTTACCCATTTCTACTACTTTCACCCCATGGTAATTAGCTTTCTCTTTGGTAGTCTTCAGGAGTTCCCTCAATTGCTTTCATGATTAGTGGCACTCTTCTTCAGCTTCTCCTACAAATGTGCTTCTATTCAAGTTGTTACTTATAATTCTTCATTCTTATCTGCAATTATCTGTAGATGATGATGAATATCTTCCTCCAAAGCATGAACAATATCTTCTTTAGAAATTAATTGCACTTGCTTCTCCAGGACCATATCATTATATATTTTATTGTCCTACATGAGCTCTTCTATATTCTTAGCCAACATCGTCAATTCCTCATATTTTTTGGCCAACTACATTTTTAGCTATTCATCCTTTTCTCTGATTTGAGCCTCAAAATCCTTAATCTTATATTTCGTCGTCTATGAGACATGATGCTTCTCCTATTCAAGAGAACTAAATATAGCTTCAAAATTAGCCCTGGTGCTTAGCATTTCTTCTTTAAATTTATTTATTTTCTCCTCTATCACATCCTTACTCTTTTGCAATTATTCCTTCATTGCAATCATTTCTTTCTGAGTGGCTTCTATCTCCTCTTCATCTTTCTTGACCTGATAGATCTACTCCAATATAATTCTCAACCACTCTATCCAACGTGTTAGGAAGTTTAACTTTATCGGAGTGATATCCAATCCTAAAATAACCCTCCTATGTTCCAAATTTGTTGTATTCATGAGACAATTCAATTAGTTGACTCTATCCAGGTACAACCTCAGATGCTACCTGCAATTGGTTCTCACTCCCTCTAGAAATTCATGTTTTTCCAACAGCATGGTTACCTCTTCCCTGGGTAACCTCCATGGATGTTGTACATGAATGTCTATAATTCTTCTTGTACTCTCCTCATTGCTCACCCACTCAGTTATATTTTCCAACTTGAGGAACACTTGTTCCTCCCACAACTTCAATTATCCCATGCATCTAATTTAAAACTGTAATTTGGTGCTAGTTATGGAATTGCCTATCTAAGAGAAGAAATGTTCCACCTTATCTTCTACTCCTTGCACATCCTCCTTAGTTTCAATTTTGGTAAATTGTGGTATCTCCAGAAGATATAGTTTTTGCATTCTTCATATTTCCTCCTTTGTAGGATTTCACTCTTCCTCTTCTTCCCTGTGGTGGCTAGAGCTTCCCCCAAGCTCTAGTAGTTTTCTCTCTGTGTTTCTCTTTTCCTATGGAGTCTGTTCTACTATATTTTCCACCTCAACATATTCTTCTATATTTACAATCTCCTACTGAGATTGTTGTTTCTCTATTTATTTTTGAGCTTATTTCTATTTAGTGAAGCCCATTTGTTGTTCTTTGATCACCTGCTCCTCCTGATTCTATTAAGCTTCCATTGTTGTGAATTTTCCAACAATAGGTTCTTATTGTTCATGTGATGCCTTCATTTATTCCTGTGCATCACTTTGATTATTTTGGTTCGAGCTTCCTCCCATTACAAATTTGAAATGAAGCTTCTTATTTTCTCTATACTCTTCCTCGAAGGCTTCCACTCTTATCTTAGTTTTCACTTTTTCTTCCTGACTAGTGATTGCTATCTCCTATGCTATCCACATCACTTCTATACCTTCTAATTTTTTTGAAGAGTCCAAAATTTCAAATTCATCATGCTGGAAAATCTATGGGGATTCCAATAGATGTTCTACTTTTACTCAATTACATTCATGCAATTCTATCTTCTTTGAGTTTGATTGTTCTTCCTCTTGTTGATCCTTATGTACAGTATCAGCTTGTTTTTCTGGAGCATGATTATTTACAATTCTTTCTCGTTGCCTCCTTGTTCTTATTTGTATTGGGATGGATTGCCTCCCGACAATTTCCTTCATTTATTGAACTGATGACTACTCCTATCATTGCTAAAGTTATTTTTGTTCCATCTCAGGTTCCAACTTTCTATACCTTTTCCTTCTAGGGTGTACATCCTCATCCGATGAAGTATCCTCATGTCCTTCAGTGGCATTCTAATCTTTCTTTGTTTGAGACTTCTCTAGAGTCTCCTTTTGAACTGGTACTTACTTTGCCCACCTTAAAATTTTTGCTATCCTACCTTAACATCCCTAGGTTTTTTCAAACCTGGAAAGTGGATTCCCTTCTCCGTAACAGCATTTAACAGCAATCCAATAGCATGGAAAGTCATCCCAAAATTCTTCGACCTCTTTTTCAGTACCTCATGTATCTTCATCTCTAAATAGGTACCCCAATCGTACCTAATTCTTTTGGTGATGCCTTCTATATATTGATCCATCTAGATTGGAATTTATGTGGTTTATGTATCCCCTAATAGTCAAACCATCACTGTATTCATAGCACATGGCCAATATTTCCCTTTCAATTGGATCTATTTAATTCCTTGAGTCCATGCACCTGAGATCTTTGCATTAGTTGGTTATTTCACATTGGTAAGTGAAGTGATGATATGATTTGCTTCAATTAGATCAATCAACTTCTTAACTACCTCCATACCATATGTTGGCAATTCAAACATTTTCTTGAATACCTTTGACGTAAATTCTACTTTCATTGATCGATTACCCACATTGACATAGGTTATTTTTGTTGTAGGATTATATTCCTAAACCATCTACAACAAATAGTTGTATAAGGTCTTCTATTTTGTTGGCACTTGTGCTATTCTAGCTACACCAACCTCCTCAAAGTGTTTCCTCTAGGGATGGTTCTTGTTCTGTTTGTTACTCCACCACCTCCTGCATGTCTCATCTCCATGTTGTATGAATGATATACATGTTATCCTAACATTATATTACTCAGGTCCACTACTCAAATCCTCATCTAAATCTAGAAAATATACTTCACTCCTTAATTACCTCCTTGGGATCCTCTCTTGAGCCATCCTCTCCTCTCGGTATCTTGGTGGTATTCTCCTTTGATTAGCCCTCCAATACCTCTACCATCTCCACAACCTGTATCCTCCTCTCCTTCAAATATGAGTACCATGCCAACCATAGGATTGAAACTATCACCCTTGGTATTTCTACATATGTAACTCTCTCGTGTAGGGGTCCTAGTGACCATTCCACCCTATTGACTACAATTCATCTTAATCGGTATCTGAACTCTTTGGCTAAAATCATTTTCTCACCATTGCTTCAGTTAGATTGATACTCGAACATCAAAAATTAAACAATGAGAAGTGTTTTAGAAATTGTATAGTCTACTATAAATCATACAGTATGCTTTTCCAATCCATAGCCACCTCTAGATCGTACAACTGTTCAATCTTCCAATTGTTCAATATTTAAATTGTTCAATCTTCTGTAAATCATACAAATTTTGCACAAAAATACATAGGGTTGTACTAATCCATACAATATTCCTTTCTAGCTGCTTCCCCTCATCGAATTTGTACACTTTCATACGATTCCATACGATTTACTCAAAAAGCTCAAAACAACCCAAAAATTTCCTAAAATTGTACAATCTTCTTCCTTAGATCATACAGTCTATCTTCAAATCATACAATATGTCTCTTAAAACCCTTTTTGCTTGAAAATCACATTTTTCACCTCTCCTCCACAATTTCTCACTAACCCAGTTGTCAAAATTATCTTATCTATCTTTTCAATGCTTTTCAAGAGCAATTTCTCAATTTTCCACACTTGGTGCAATTTATCCCCAAAAACAAAAATTTCTAGTTGTTTAATACGATTATACGGTCTTCTTCTTCCTTCTCTCTATCTTATCCAATTCATATTTGGCTACTTTTATCATATGAGGGTTTGTAAGTTTCCTTTTCCCTATAATTTATCTACTTTGGCTCCAATCCATAAGTTTCTCGAAACCTAATGTACATTTTTCAACACCCCGGTTCGTACTTGGATGCCTTTTGGCTACAAACCCTTGTTTCCTTTCGGCTGAACTTGATTTTTTTAATGGATTCAAACCCTTAATTTTTCTCCTCTAGTTTGATTTCTTTGAGTTTGAAAATTCTCCATGGTGTGAATTAAAATATGGGTCATGCAATCTTGTAGCTCACTGATGTATTTTAATGCCCATGCCGTCATCTTCATTCAGTTGCATGCTTTTCACCTTCGTCCTCCTAAAAATTCAAATTTCTCTTTGTATAGTTTATAAAATTGCTAGGGTATGCCTTGTATTTAAATTGTTCTCAAACCCTAACCACTCCAAATTTGAAATTGCATCACTTTACATGCCTTTTCCTTTTTATTGCTTGGATGATTGATAACTCATCATTTTTCCATTTGATTTTAACTTTTTCCCACACTTTTTTGACAACACATCATTCTACACATGCGAACATTAAATGCGACAATTGGAAATCATACAACTACACCTAGAACAATTCATTGTACGATCCAAATTGTACAACATACCTCGTACAATTTTTCATGTAATTTTCCCAAATTTTCTTGTACAATATCTCACTTATATTTTTCAACTTTAATTTGACTTTGTACGATCTATTACTTAGAGAATTTTTCTATTTTTCTCTCTTTGAAGAGGTTTTTGTTTCTGGTTTTCAACCCACTTATTAATTGTGTCCTAAGGGATTTTCACAATTAAAGCATTTTATTTTTTTCTTTTTCTTTTTTTTTCATTTCCTAACCTATTTATACTTATCGTCATGGGAATCGTACAGTGACATTCACTTGTATGATCCCATCATATTTCTATCTTGGAGGTTTGACTATGACATTCTGAGTGGTTATGTCATCTGGAACCACTTGCTCTTTAGGTCGATTCATCTCTACTTGTGATGTTATAAAATTCCTTGGCCTTCCCATACCATGTGTACAATTCAAAATTGTACAATTTCAAGCTAGAGTATCTTCACCTAGTGTCCCTTCCTCTTGTCGTGTAGGTGATTGATCCCTTGGTAGCGGTGTCCTTACTACTCTACTATCATTCGAGCGACTCCTTCATCTCTCTCCTTGGATCAATTCTTGCTCAAAACTTGGTGATTATATCCTTTTTTGTTCCTAGTTTCTTTCATCTAAAAAATGTACTCATCCTCTACCAGCAAGGAATCTACCACCCAAGTGTCTTCCCTATCCTATTTCTCTTGACATCGAACTTATCTATACCAATGGTGATTCCTCCCTTTATTAGAGTACTCCTCTTCCACCTACCATTCTTCGAGGTCCTCATTAGATTAGGGTTGGTCATACCAATGGATAATGCCTTGTGGGGTTTGGTAGGATCCCTCTCATCTGTGGCAAACCCTACAGATTCCTTGTCCAATTTAAACAAGCTAAGGGTGTATCTCCTAGCCATGTAGGAGTAGGGGGTCAGAACCATCCTCATCCTCTTCCTCCTCTAATTGTAACATCACCTTGTCCTTGCTTATTGTATAGCTCAAAATTTTTTGCATCCCTACCTTTAGGCTATTGGATCCGTGCCCGAAAGGAGGATGGGAAAAGGATGATGCGGTACCTCAGACGAGAGGACTTTACGAAGGTCCCGCCTCTCAAGGGAGGTGTATTTTGGTGATTTTTCGACGGATGGTGGGTTCACCAGGAAACATTTAATGGCAGTTTCCACGCCTAGGTTTTGGAATGTGTTTAGATGAGTTTGTTTTGATCTTAAACATTCATCCTAGGTTTGGCCGAATGAATCTAAATTAAACTACATGAAAATGCAATTTTCATGAATATAGCAAACAAATTTGAAAGCAAAAAATAGAGAATTTATAGGAGGAAAACGGGGAATACCTGATCCGGATGTCTGAAGAAGATTCTGACATTTGAGGCAGTCTGGATCGTCTGGAATTCGACAGAATCGCTTGCAATCTAACAGAATCATCCGAAAACTGACAGATTCATCTGGAATCTGACAAAATCATCTGAGACTGACAGAATCGTCCGAGATTTGACGAATTTGTCAGACAAATTCGTCAGAAACTTGCAAAACAGAAAATAGATGCAAAATACAAGAAATCCTACTATGCAAACAAAGGCAAATTACACCAAATAGCAATATGAATACTGAACAATATTTAAGAACAGAAATTAAAGCAAATTATTGTACTTAAATGACAAAACATGATCTTAATATGCAATCTAGGATAAATGGGTGAACTCCAGATGCAAAATAATGTAAAAACTAAATAAATTGTCTAATTTGCAGCATAAGATGACAGAGAAAAAGGTGAGAAAAACAAACTCTAGGCACTGATTGCCTCAATATGGATTGCAGTCGAGATCATCTCGCATCAGTACGAAATCATCTCGTATTTGACAGGATCGCCTCCGACCTGGACAGGTTCGTTGGTGACGATGGGTGCTGGCTCCGGTTGAAAAATAATGCTATACCTGCAACAAAATAATATGAAACTAATGCAAATGCAAAGTAGGGATGTTTCAACGTAGGGGGAATCAATTTACCAAGAATTTTAGCCAGGGGTTGGGGAGGGAAAATCCTAGAGGTTAAATAGGCTTAGAGGGAGTAGGTAGGAGGTTGGAGATCATCCGAATTTGGGATATCTCCAACGGGTGAGGGTCCCAACGGCGCAGACACACTTCTACCCAGATTGGAGACCCGTTGGAACAGATTCCAACTATGCAAATTCAGTTTTACGACAAGATCGTCTGGACGTCCTACTCCAGACGAAATTGTCAAATCTGGGGCGATATCGTCTGATCGGCGTTGATATCGTCAAATGGTCAAAACAACCTCTAAAATTGGTGCAAAAAAGGGGGAAATAGAATACCCGACGGTTAACGGGCGGTTTGGGAGGTTAAATTTGATTTTAAAATTATTTACTAAGGTGAATGTAAATTTTATAATTTTATTGTGCCAATTTTAGGGTGCTACATTTTACCCCCTCTTTAGCGAATTTTTCGAAGAAAATTCGTTAAATATGAGTTCTTCTCGACTACAAGAAATCAAAAAATTATACCCATTTTTAGGCGACGATTCTTGGTCGAATCGTACGACAGCTTACTATGGTGCCCCCTCCGTGTTTTTACCCAAATCGAACGTTTGAGGTAAAAACGTGAAAAAACACAAAATTATTGTTGAATAAAATTAGGAAAAATAGGGTAAAACCCTAATTCATTGTTACTGTTCATTTTTCTGGTTTTAGAGCTCTGAAGCAAAAAATGGTCGAGACAGCGCACAGATCTGCAGAGGTCCGACGCGGTCTACGGGTAAGGGTCTAAACTTAGTTTAGAACTGATTTAATTTGAATTGACATGCTTTTTAAATAATTTTTAGGTGAATTTTGAGCATCGTGGCCGTTTTTGGGGCTTCAACGTCGTCGGGATGAAATCGTCCCGATTTCGACAAAATCGTCTCAATTTCGTCAATTTCACCCAAGGGCAAAATCAACGAAAGGGGGACGATTTCGTCAATCTAGAGACGATTTCGAAACGCGAGATCAAAGACGATTATGCTTAAATTTGGGACGATATCATCCAATAGTGGGCGATATCATCAATTGTAAAAAATTGAATTTTTAACTTGCATTATTGATTACTTGAATTATTGATTAATGATTTGTTTATTGTTTTTTTTTTGTTTATGTTTGCAGAGAGGATTACTAAAGAGCAGGGAGTGGAAATATGGAGGTTTGAGAGATGACTTGGCTGCTCTGACATAGGCAGAGCGAGATCAGCTGGCACAGGCCGGCTTACAGCATGTGGTAGAGATGCCACAAGTATCCACGGAAATGGGGATTCTAACAGCCCTAACAGAGATGTGGTATCCGGGTTCTTCTTGTTTTTGGCTACCGACAGGGGAGATGGCTCCCACACTAGAGGATGTATGGAGGATTCTGAGAATCCCCATACAAGGACGGCTCATCACTCCTATGCCCAATCAGGACCGCACTATGGGACGGTTATGCGGTGACCCGAGCTTCGCCCTGGAGAAGGGCGGAGTTAACATCGAGGCACTGCACCAGATGCCTGGGGCATCTACACTCACACGAGTTTTGGCTGGGGTAGTTGGTGGACTTCTGCTATGCCACCAGAGCGAGTGCAGGGTACCATGGATGCTCGTATATGTGATCTACGATATGCGGGACCATGGGTACATGTTTGCTTGGGGCAACTTTGTACTATGCCGATTATATAGGATCCTGTATGGGTTCGTGTACAAGGGCGGGTGATGTCTGGTCATGACATCGCTCCTACAGGTTTGGTTTTGGGAGCACATTGCAGTGCGGAGGCCGATAGGGCTTCCACTAATAGGGGTGGATAGGGAGAGGCCCCGAGTCTTCTATTGGTGGCTCCGGAGAGGGTCATAGCGACGGATCGACCTACCAATGTCCCAGAGGCTACTGGATGACCTAGTCCTATACCAGATCACCTGGAGGCCATGGAGGGAGCATCCAGGGTGGGCCAAGGACAGATAGGAGCTGGCTCGCATCAAGCGAGTCTACTGGTTGAGGATGGAGAAGGGAGAGGTGGAGCTCCATCGCTACGACCGAGTTTTGAGGCAGTTTGATCTACAGCAGGGGATCCCATCTCTCATGGATTACAAATTTTCCTGGACTGTCTGAGATAACACCACTGTTAGCGGGGCTCGTGACATGCAGCGGTTTTGGAGTCAGGACACAGATGATGCCCCCATCTATCCAGTGGATGGGGACGATGCAGGGGTAGCCGACGGCTATGATGCCTAGTACGTAGGCATCCGCCCTCCTCGGATGACGAGGGCTCAGGGTCCGATTCATGCGATTGTGCATCAGATAGGGAGGTAGTGCCAGGCAGCGATAGAGGCGGCCCAGGGTCACGACGGGAGAGAGTAGAGGAGGCCACAGGCACAGGAGAGGCCACGACAGCGGGAGAGGAGGGAGGAGATACCCCCATATCCATAGAGGCCACCATCGCTCGATAAGGGCAAGGGTGTGGACATAGGAGAGAGTAGCGAGATGGCTACTCTCTAGGTGAAGAGATATCATCTGTAGGCTCAGGTGCAGATGCTATAGGATGCGGCTGCACGACACCATGCTAAGGTGTCACAGCTGCAGGATGAGATTGCACGCCTCAGGGCACGGGGCGGAGGGGCGAGCTTAGGAGAGTTGACACGGGCTATCACCCAGTTGACATTCTATCAGACACTATACTTCCAGTTGGTGCCAGAGGTAGATAGACTACCCCTGCCAGCTAACATCGTAGATCCGATCAGGATCGGGTCATTGAGGACCACATCTCGATCGAGGACTAGGACTACACAGACTGCGATGGAGCCACCTCGTCCACTTCAGGGCAGGGGAGGAGATGATGCAGAGAGCTCGAGGGGCTCTCGAGGCTAGAGGGCTGCACATTGATGTTGTATTATATATATATTTTTGTTTGATAGAGGATTGAGTATGTCGAGGTACAGATTGTGGCATACCAATCCAGTTTTGATGATGTACATATATTTGTGACATATATAGATGAGATATTTTTGATCATATGACTTGTCTTATGTGATGCTTATGATGCTTTTATGTTTGATTGATTGATTTCATGTGATTATGTCGGTGGATATATTATAATTGGAATGTCATGCTTGTAATATTTGAAATGAAATAATCTGATGTAACAATTTGGTTGTTTGTAATGAAAATGTGATAAAAATAAAAAGAGACTTCTAACAATAATTTCAAAGGACATTGTCACTATTATAGACCATTTCATGGAGTCGCTGCTCACTCGGTCGTCAAGCTAGTCCCATTTATAGAAATATTGTTAAAAGTAAAAAGAGTGCTTAAGAGACTGTCTTAAGACTTTGGTGCAATAGTGCAAATGATGATGATGATGATGATTTGTTTTCAGATTTCCATGAAAATATTATGCATGAAATATTTTAAAATGATTTTCGCTAGGCATAAATTCCTAAGTGTGATAAAATTTTTGGATAATTCCCTAGGAATTATACCATCATTGCAAAATTTAAAGGTTGACATAATGATATGAAATAATGAAAATGTGTTTGTTGTTGAAAAGCATAATTTGTGTAACATAATGAATTAAGTCATATGGTTTTCATGATTTTTGAATAAATGGAAAATAAAATTGGTACAATGGTTTGCGCTAGGCATAGAATATGTAGGTATAGACTTATACCATCATCGCGAAAATCAAAGAAAAATAGATAGTTTTATTGCATGGTTGATTTTTTGATGAACAGAAAAGATGAAAATGAGGACTTGTGCTAGGCATACAATTCCAATTTTGGTTTTGGAACTATACCATCGTCGCGAAAGTCGACACGATATATATGATATGTTTTGAAAGAAATTTTTGATTTTTCTATTATATAGTTGTCTTTGTGGTAAACAACTGTACTTGATTTATTCCAAACAAGTTGCAAAAAAATAATATTTCAAAGTATTTTGAAGACAAAAAGTTAGATTTATAAGGAATCCCATGTGCATATGTGCATTCATTTCCGATCTTGATTTATCTTAATGATAAACAAAATCTCTCAAATACAAATGTGTATGCAATTGCATTGTTCATTTACCAGTTTGAGCAAGATACTATGATACAAGTGATTTGAAAAAACCAAATAAATGTTCATTAACCATGATGTAGATGCATATAACCATATTAGACTACTATGTAGATCGGATTATCAAGAGCTTTCTAATCCATAAGCAGACATAGGTCTAGACAAAAGAAGGTCGCTAATGTGATAGACATATTGCCACGCTAGGAGTTACCCAAGGCCAAGCAGGTTGGGCACAAACCACCTGTTATGGGGCTTACCTCACAGTTTTCGAATAATTGAGAATTCCGAGGATTCAAGCTCATCAACCCTTCTTTTCTTTTCAAAGGGTAGGGAAAGGGATTTTATTGCTTTCTTGCTTTCTTTTGAACTTTGCATATTTTTCTTTTGTATTTCTTTTGCTTGATAATGCTTGGAACATTGCTATAATGATATAAAAGAACATTTCTCTTTTCTCTTTTTCTTGAATTTTTCTTTTCTTTTTCTTTGCTAGGGATACTTGCTCAGATTAGCTGTAGAGCAAGGGATTTTTATTCTGGGTAGGGGTGAGCTTGTCCTTTTGCCAATTCTCAAAGATTCTAGACCATGTGCATGATAGGATAGCAGGGGAAACTTTTCGCTCAAGAAATCAGTTCTACTATGTAGCAAAACATGGAAATTACAAATATAATCATTTTATTGTGAAAAGATGTGCTTGGTTTAAGTAAATAACAAGATCAATTCTTTGTGCTCAAACTTTATTTAATTGACTTTTGTGGACTTTGATATAAGAGAGATTAGTAATCATGCCAGATAAAATCAAGATATTTATTGTTGTGAGTGTGCTAGTGAGGGATGCCAAATAAATGCTAATTTTATCCAAAATAAGTTGAAACATATAACTGCAATAATTGTAAGAAAATATATATAAACATTTTTGAGAAGTTTTGAGAATGTTGACTCTCTCTTTCTTTCTGTATATTGTTTTATTTTGGTTTTGAAAGAGTCAAGCATATAGCTGTTTTTAGATTTTGATTTTTGTTTTGAGCAAAAAGAATTTAACAAGTGCTTTAAATAAATGCAATAGATAGTTTTGAAGATTTTTAGAGATTTATGAATGTTTTTTTTTTTTTTGGTGTTTTTGAATTTTTTTTTTTTTTGAAAGAAATACAAAATAGTAATTTGGAACAAATATATACATGGATGAAATGACCAAATTTATGCATAATAACGTTTAATATGCAAAATATTCATGGGTTCTTTAAGTTCTTTACCATCTAAGGTAGATAATTTATATGCTCCTGATTCAAATTTAGCAGTAATGATGTATGGTCCGAGCCAGTTGGGCTCAAATTTACCTTTAAGTTCTTTGGTTGCATTTGTATTTTTTTGATTTTCTTTTAAAACAAGGTCGCCAATTTCAAAGGATCAATGATGAACTCTCTTAGCATATGATCTTTTAAGCTTGTTTTGGTAAGCACAGAGATGCTCCAAAGCATTGATGCATTTTTCATCGAGGAGTTCCAGCTGACTGATTCTACCAGCACGATATTCATCTCCTACTTCGGTATCTTGAAGTAGCTGAGCCAAAGAAGGAACTTCCAATTCAAATGTAAAAACTGCTTCAACACCATATACCAAAACAAATGGTGAAGTGCCCGTGGGGGTTCGAACACTAGTTCGATAAGCCCACAAGGCTGGATATAATTGAATATGCCAATCACGGCCAATTTTATTGACTAATTTTTTGAGAATTTTGATTATATTTTTGTTAGATGCTTCTGCTTGACCATTACCCTGAGGATAATAGGGGGTGGACCAGCGATGTTGAATCTTATATTTTTGACATAATTTTTTAACATCTTTATTTTTGAAAGGAGTTCCATTGTCAGAGATGAGGTTGGCAGGAATTTCGAACCTGCAAATAATTTGATTAAAAATAAATTTAGAAACTTGTGTGCCAGTGCAGGAAGCTAAAGGCATAGCTTCAACCCACTTCATGAAATACTCAGTGGCAGTTATGATGAACTTGTGTCCATCAGATGACACGAGATTGATTTTGCCAATAATATCCAAGCCCCATTTAGAAAAGGGCCAAGGAGATGAAATAGCCTGCAACTCTTGTGCAGGCGCATGGACAAGGTCAACATGTTTTTGACACTTGTCGCAATGGCACACATACTCATGTGCATCCGTTTCCATGGTAGGCCAAAGGTATCCTATCCAAAGGAGCTTTTTAGCAATGACACTACCACTAAAGTGTCCTCCACAAGATCCCTCGTGGTCTTCACTCAAGGCTGATTTAGACTCATCTGAATTTAAACATATTAATAGGATACCTTCAAAAGATCTCCTATATAAAGTATTTCCAATTATTACAAATTGACTTGCTCATCGATGTAATAACCGACGCTTGTTTCGATTAGAATTAGCAGGGAAAGTCCCATTTTGGAGAAAATCAAATATGTCGGTATACCAAGGTTCAGGAGTAGTTTCATTGATTAGAAACACATCCAAAGGCTCTAAGCATGACTTAGTTGAAGCGGGTTCCTGGAGCCGACGAATAATGATAGTGGCATATTCATCGTCTAACTCCAAGGGCAGGAGAGATGCAGCTACGACCATGGCATCAACTGCACGGTTGTTAGTTCGAGGAATGGCTTCCAAGGTGACTTGATCAAACAAGGACATTAGTTGTAAAACATAGGCCTTATATGGGCGAATTTTATCATCTCTGGTCTGATAAAATTCATTAATTTGGTTTATAACCAATTTGGAATCCCTAAAAACTAAGAGGTTTTTAATTTTTAGCGCTAAAGCGACTCGTAATCCAAGGATTAGAGCTTCATACTCAACAATATTGTTGGTGCAAGCAAAGGTCAGTTTGAAGGACAGAGGAATAAGATGTTTTTGTGGAGATATTAAAATAATACCCACACCAGCCCCACTCATGCATCGGGCTCCATCAAAGTATAAGGACCATTGTTCAACAAGGTCTGCCTCTAATTGAAGGCATTCATCAGGAAACTCGATAATGAGGGGATGAGTAGACTCTAAGGGTGCAGCAGCTAATTGATCTGCTATGATTTGACCCTTAACAGACTTATGTCCTATGAATGTGAGATCAAACTTGCTTAGAGCAAGAACCCACTTGGCTGTGCGACCCGATAAATAAGGTCGACTCATGAGATATCTTAAGGGATCATATTTGGCAATGACATACGTTTTTTGGCTAAGCATATAATGTCGTAATTTTTGCATAGCAAAAATGACTGCTAGACATAGCTTCTCTAACACTGTATAGCGGGTTTCATAGCTGACGAAGGTTCGGCTAATGTAATAATTAGCACGTTCTCATTTTTCATCATCGAGTTGAGCTAACATAGCTCCTAAGGCAGAATCTGAAGCAGAAATATATAGAAGAAATGGGCGATCAGATTTAGGCGGTGAAAGCATCGGTGGGTTAAGGAGATATTTTTTGAGAAGTTCAAAATCTTCTCTACATTCTGTGTCCCAATTAAATGGGATGTCCTTCTTAAGGAGTTTAAGAAAGGGACCGGTTTTGTCTACCAGCTTATCAATGAAGCAACAGATAGCTTGAAGTTTACCTTGTAAACTTCATAATTCAGATATATTAGTGGGTGTGGGCATATCGGTGATAGCCACAATTTTGAGAGGGTCAATTTCGATACCACGTAAAGAAACTAAAACCCCTAATAGTTTTTTGGATTTAACTCCGAATATGCATTTTGTTGGATTTAATCGAATGAGATATTCTCGTAATCGATTAAAGACTTTTCGTAAATCATCCAAATGATGATCTTCAATAAGAGAGTGAGCTATAATATCATCTACATAATCATGTAGGATATCATGCATCATATCATAAAAAATGTAGGTCATAGCTCATTGGTAAGTTGCACCTATATTCTTTAAGCCAAATGGCATCACTTTCTAGCAAAAGGTACCCCAGGGGGTAATAAAGGTTGTTTTAGCCTGGTCTTCAGGAGCTATCCGAATTTGATTATAACTAGAGAATCCTTCCATTAAGGACATCATCCCACTTTCGGCAGTAAATTCAATAATTTGATCCATGTTTGGAAGAGGAAAGTCGTCTTTAGGGCATGCAGCGTTGATATCTCTAAAATCGATGCAAACTCTAACTTTGGTAGCTTCTTTCTTGGTGACTGGAACTACATTTGAGATCCATTCAGCATAATCAATAGCTTGTATAAAGATAACATTCAGGAGTTTTTCTAACTCCCCTTTGACTAGCAAAGCCACTTTGGGATGTATTTTTCTAAGTTTTTCTTTAACCGGTTTAGCATCCGGATGGACCACTAGATGATGCATGACTACGAAGGGTCTAGACCTGGCATATCTTCATATGTCCAAGCGAAGACATCTTCATACTCTTTAAGGAATGCAATGTATTGTTCTTGTTTTTCTTGACTTAGTTCTTCTCCAATATTGATTATGTGAGGATTGTCCTCAGTTCCAATATTAATTTTAATGACATTTTCTACCTCCATGTGTAGATCTCTTTCAAAATTAGGTGGGGCGGGTGAAACACCCAACTCTTGTAATTCTTGTAAAGTTAATTTAGATAAGTCATCTTGAGGATTATTGGTCTCAAGCTGAGCTATGGTTGGTATAGAACCATCAAAATAAAATCCATTGTGCAACATCTCTTCAAAAGAGACATCATGGAAGATATCTCCTTCCAACTCTTCATCGGGGTCAACAATCATTTCAGGGTAGGCTATGGATAGCATGTTGCATGAAAATGACTAATTTTTAAGAGGCAAATCAACATGCCTATCCAAATAATCTTGATAGCATATGAGATGATCATCATCCTCAAAAGGAAAGGGTTGTCCCTTACTAGGAAATAGGCCCACACCACAGCGGTCAGGCCACGGTTCTACATCGAAAGGTTCTTTCATGCCATTTTGGAAATGTCCTAAGCCTTTCCCTTTATATCCCATTTTAAGCATCATGGGTTTAGCTTTAATATAATCATTGGTAAAATAGCACCGAGCGTATCCTTCATGGTGAGTTTTGATATTCCGAGGGATTCTTCCCTAGTCATATCCTTTATAAATTAAGGCACAACTCCCGACTTGGTAAGTACTTCCCATAGGTTGTGGGAGGCCCAAAGTACGAGGAGATGGCGGCAATTTATTTAAAAGGTTTGAATCTTGCATGAAAGCATTTATTTTTTCTGATATTAAGGTTGTAGATAAATCTGGTGATAGTTCATCAGAAATGGCATAAGATGTAGAAGGTTTATTACCTATGTCTTGAGATGTGGAAGGTATGATAGATGTGTCTAGAGGTTTTGAATTTGTAGGGGTAGTAGTTGAAGAATTGGTTGTAGATTTGAAATCTTTTTGAGGTTCTAAAGTAATTTTTTTAGAGGGTTGTTGATCTATATAGGAGGATGAAATTAATGGAGGGGAACTCAGTGAAGTTATGGGTTTATGTTTCATAGTTTTAGATGAAAAATAAGACCTAGGATGTGTGGATGACAGAGCTGGGCAAAATTGCACTCCAACTGGTTCTGCCAAAGCACACATATCAAAAGGTCTAGGGTCACCGTGAATAGTGACCAACTGATTTTTAAACTCAAATTTAACACATTGGTGTAAAGTTGATGGGACCGCTCGCATGGCGTTGATCCAAGGGCGACCCAAAAGTATATTGTACAATTTTGGGCAATGTACAATGAACACGGTTGTTTCTAGGGTTCCAGGACCAACTTGCAATGGGAGGGTGATAACTCCACATGTTTCTTGTGTTTCGTCATTAAAATCTTTGATAATCATATCATTTTTCTTCATTTCATCACTTCTAAAACCAAATCGTTGGTAGAAGTCAAAGGTGCAGATGTTTAGAGATGAGCCATTATCAATCAAAACTTGTTTGACAGCTACATCCCCGATTAAAGCAGTAATGTATAAGGGATTGTCCTTATGTAAATTGTGTTGTGGGATATCTTTATCCCAGAAATCAATACAATCAATCTCTCGAGTGATGATAGTATTGGCCATAGCTTCAGGTTGAATGTTTTGAGGCACCATCATTTGGCTCAATGTAAGCATCAACTCATCCCTATGGGTGGGAGAGGATCTTAATAAATCTAAGAGGGAAATTTTGGCCGTGGTATTAGACAATTGCTCATTAATGTTGTAAGGGGGTTTAGGTTGAACAATAGGAGCATGATTCCCTTTATTTGGGTTTTTCAAAATGAATGGAGTTGATCCATCATTCTGGTTTGGTTCTTGTTGGGAATTTTGAGCTTGTTGTCGGGTGACGACTTCGATGGTACCTACAATGTTATAGTGATGACGTTGAAACGATCTCGGTTGAGAATTTATGGCTTGTTCATAGGGAAGGACTACATTAGAAGAAGGTCGAGTAGTGACTCTTCTAGGAAATGGTTCTTCTGGAACATTAGCATCTGTGACAGGTTGAATAGGATCTGATTTGTTTTCAGAACTATTCAATTGAATAGTGTCTACTTCACTTTCACTATCTGACTCTATATCACTAGAATCAGAAGTTTAAAAATTATGTAAGGGCCTGGTTGTAACCAGGGATAAGGTTGTGTCAAATATTTGAGAATCCTAAACAGGTAATTGTCCACTAATGGTTCCTACATATCGGGTAGGAGGGGGAACATTATGATGTTCGATTTGATTGGCCACCTCTTTACCATGTCTTGGTAAAGGGTGTTGAAATATGTCTAGAGTTTGATTGGCGTTTTGATTTTGATTTTGGGGAATGGTCTTTTGAGTATTATTAGGAGGGTTTTGTTTAGGTTGGAAGGCTTGCACTTCCATTTCATTATTGTCAATAAAATCTTGTATTTTATGTTTCAACCTCTTACAAGCGTTGGTAGAATGTCCAGGTCCTCTATGGAAATCATAGTGCAAATCAGCTCTATATCCGGGTATACTTGGGTCAGGTTCCCGGATGGCTGGCAATTGGATTAAACCTCTTTCAAGCAGTTGAGGTAAAATAGTTGACAAAGGTTGGTTTAATCTAGTGAACTCTCGAGGAGGCTTATCAGGAGGTTTCAATATGAATTTTTCTATTGTATTTGTTACATTGATATTGGAAACATTTCTGCTGTCAGTGACTCCATCACCGACAACCTATTTGTTTTTATATTTATTTCTAGATGTTTTCTCATCATCCTTCTTCCTAAGTTGGCCTCTCCTAATGAGGGCATCTTCTACTCTTCGAGCTAAATCTATATCTTGGTCGAAGGTAGTCAAAGTAGCTTTTGATAGCTCATAAAAAAGTTGTTCTTGTAAATTGTTGATGAAAATGTCTAACATTTCCCTATAGGGTAGCACAAAGTGCAGTTTTCCTATCAATTGCCTCCATCTAGCTAAGAAATCAGCAAAGCATTCATCCTTATCTTGTTTTAGATTGTATAGGTCTTTAATAGTTACATGCCTCTCGATGTAGAAACTAAATTGATGGACAAATGATTCAGCTATTTCTTCGAAGTTTCTCAAATAATGAGTGGGCAACTGATAATACCACTCTAACGCCATTCCACCTAAAATTTTAGGGAACATTTTTAGTAATAGCAAGTCGTCATGTGATATGTCATGACATGCTATCCTAAACATGCAAAGATGTTCTATGGGATCTTCGGTTCCTTTATATATAGGCAGGACGGGCATGGGAAAATGTTTAGGATATGGTTGAGCTACAACTATGGGATCCAAAGGTTGACTACAGATCTCTCAATAATTATACGAGGGATGGTAGGGATCTATCTGGTCCATACGTGAAGCTAATTGTTTCACCATGGCTTCCAGATTACTAGTTTTCCCCCCATATTGGTTTGGTAGGGCATTGACATGAGTGTTATGGGCGTAGAATGGAGGAACATGCAGATTAGATGCCATATTACTGTTGTGTACATTATTGGTAGGAAAAGTATTATGGAGGAATTTTGAAGTTGTATTATGTTGTATTCCAGATTGTTGAAAGTTTGTATTTGGCTTAGTTTTAGGTTTTTGTTTATTTAAAGCATTTTGCTCAATAGTTTGGCGGAATAAAGTAGTGAAGGGAATTTTCTTTTGTGCGGGAGTGATTTTAGGTTGAGTAACAGGTTCCTTAGGAGGTTGGGTAACCTATTTTTTTGACATGCTTTGGGCTATAGTGACCATATCCGCATTGGATGGTCCACCCTTGTCACTTTATTGATCAATGAAAGACAAGGGATTAGTCTGCATATTGCACATATATTCCATGGCTACTTGAGTTTTACTAATTTTCCCTTTATCAAGGCGAATGGCCACATTAAGGTCATCAATGTTTTCCATGAGAAATCTCTTGAAATGCTCTGCATTTTCAAAGGCAATATTTCCATTTGGAGCTACTCTAGGGGATGAGGATCCATCCTCTTTAACATTTGCTTCTTGTTCTTTATCTTCCCCTAAGTCTTCATCTGATTGACCTAGAGTTTCTCCTTCTGGATTTGTTTCTCCAAGAAGGACATTTGGGTTTTCAGTTGTATCTTGTAACCAATCTTCTCCTTCTCCTAGAGTTTCTTTACCATTCCTAAGTTTAGGCATGGTGCTAAGTTTTGATTTCAGCAAATATATATATATTTATATATATATATATATATGCAACAAATTAAAAGGTATATATTTATTATATACCTACTATAATATTTGAAATTGAAATGTTTAAGTTTTTGCTAAGTTTTTTGATTTTTTTAGTTTTTCTTTAATTTTTTGAAATAATACAATAAAGACAGTAAATAAAACAATAGATGCACGCAATAATAAGACTGAAAATAAATGAGCTAGTTTTCTATGAATAACTTATGAATATCATTAATAGGTTCGAGTTGTTCAGGGGTCATGAAATGTTCTTCTTCAAATTGAAAGTTTTATTTTAAGAATTTGATGAAAAGGGCTATGGTGATATTGTCTGTCTCAAATGCTGGTTGATAGAAGTAAAGCTCGTGGCAATAATCTCGATATAACACAGCACGAGGAACTCTATTCCATATTTCCCTATCTGTAAGAACAACCTCTTGGTCTTCTACAAGGCCTAGGAATTGGTGCACAATGGTTGCGTTCTCGAGGTATTCTTCGAAGGTAAATAATTTTGAAGATACTAAAGCTCTCCTATAGGCTAACCATCTATGGCAGGCTCTCTGAAGTTCATGATAAAAAACTAATTGATGAAGATCCAGGATTCTACCCAAGACTAGCCTCTTAATCTTTTTAAGTTGTGTGGACCTAGATGAGATGATACTAAGTCTCTTGTCAAGTTCATCCCACAAGAATTGATTTCTACTTGTTTCAGGGATACTAAGGACAAAATTAACTTCTATAGCTACCAATTGATTTTCTACGTTTATAGTAACTGCTAACCTCTTTTTAGGAGCTACCATCTAAACATGACTTTGAACCTTAAATGTTTTAAAATGCATCTAAGTTTTAGTTGTTCTAATTTTTTTTGTTTTTGTTTTTGTTTTCAAAAGGTTATGATGCATTCACGTCGGGTTCACCAAAATGTATCGCTCCAAATTTTTCGCATCCCTACCTTCAGGCTATTGGATCCGTGCCCGAAAGGAGGATGGGAAAAGGATGATGTGGTACCTCGGACGAGAGGACTTTACGAAGGTCCCACCTCTCAAGGGAGGTGTATTTTGGTGATTTTTTTACGGATGGTGGGTTCACCAGGAAACATTTAATGGCAGTTTCCACGCCTAGGTTTTGGAATGTGTTTAGATGAGTTCGTTTTGATCTTAAAAATTCATCCTAGGTTTGGTCGAATGAATCTAAATTAAACTACATGAAAATGCAATTTTCATGAATACAGCAAACAAATTTGAAAGAAAAAAATAGATAATTTATAGGAGGAAAACAGGGAATACCTGATCTGGATGTCTGAAGAAGATTCTAATGTTTGAGGTAGTCTGGATCATCTGAAATTCGATAGAATCGCTTGCAATCTGACATAATCATCCAAAAACTGATAGATTCATCTAGAATCTAACAGAATCGTCTGAGACTGACAGAATCGTTCGAGATCTGACGAATTCGTCAGAAACCTACAAAACAGAAAATAGATGCAAAATACAAGAAATCCTACTGTGCAAACAGAGGCAAATTACACCAAATAGCAATATGAATACTGAAAAATATTTAAGAACATAAATTAAAGCAAATTATTGTACTTAAATGATAAAACATGATCTTAATATGCAATCTAGGCTAAATGGGTGAAATCCAGATGCAAAATAATGTAAAAACTGAATAAATTGTCTAATTTGCAGCATAAGATGACAGAGAAAAAGGTGAGAAAAACAAAATCCAGGCACTTATTGCCTCGATGTGGATTGCAGTCGAGATCATCTCGCATCAGTATGAAATTGTCTCGTATTTGATAGGATCGCCTCCGACCTGGACAGGTTCATTGGCGACGATGGGTGCTGGCTTCGGTTGAAAAATAATGTTGTACCTGCAACAAAATAATATGAAACTAATGCAAATGCAAAGTAGGGATGTTTCAATGTAGGGGGAATCAATTTACCAAGAATTTTAGCCAAGGGGTTGGGGAGGGAAAATCCTAGAGGTTAAATAGGCTTAGAGGGAGTAGGTAGGAGGTTGGAGATCATCCCAATTTGGGAGATCTCCAATGGGGGAGGGTCCCAACGGCGTAGACATGCTTCTACCTAGATTGGAGACCCGTTGGAACAGATTCCAACTATGCAAATTTAGTTTTGCGACAAGATTGTCTGGACGTCCTAGTCCAGACGAAATCGTCAAATCTGGGGCAATATTGTCTGATTGGCGACGATATCGTCAAACGGTCAAAACAACCTCTAAAATTGGCGTGGAAAAGTGGGAAACGGAATAACCGACGGTTAACAAGTGGTTTTGGGGGTTAAATTTGATTTTAAAATTATTTACTAAGGTGAATGTAAATTTTATAATTTTACTGCGCCAATTTTGAGGTGCTACACTTATTTTATAGTCAACTACCTCATCCCCTTCCTATATGAAGCCTTAGGGGTCCTTCTTTATTCCTCCCTCCTATAGGTCGGTTATTAGGAGTTATCTCTACCAACTCAATGTTGGCTAGTGGACTTCTACTTCTTCTTGTACTTGGTGATAATTGTCATAGTGCTTTGATTCTATGGTATGCACATGCTAAGTGATGTCTCCATCTTCTTTCCTAAAAGTATCTTTGTGGATATGAGGTTGTGAATATCTCTTTGTATGCATAAAAGAAGTTTATCTCAGAACTACTTGAATCATTCTTATTTTCTTCTCTCTATTCTGCCCAATTTGTTGAAAAATTCATCAGTATTTCTAATATCCTTCTCTCTTTTTTCTTCTTAGCTATAAATGTGTTAGTATATATGCTTGCAGATCAAGGTTGTGTTGGAGAAAAATATACCTTTGGTTACGTTTGCACCCAATACTTTGCCAACATTTACAGACCAGGTTAACATAGAGTTTACATGGTTTAATATCCAGAGGAGGTTGGTTCCTTGCTTATTTTAGGAAAAGGGGGTAAGAGGAGAATTCATAAATAAATGGAAATATATCTATTTCTAGAGAGTTTAAATGATACATATTAGGTAATAGCAAAGCAACTATTATAGAATTTTACATAGAACCATATAATCGAATTGCCAAACAGAGAAACCAAAATTCTGGTGAAAATCTATTTAAGTGCAAGCTTATCTATAAAGTTAATTTTAGATCTAGCAGAACTTTATTGCAAGAATTTAGAGTAAGAATTGATGCAGGTTACATTCAATCTAGATTTATATAGCAATCAACAATACATACATACTTGATTTAGAACACCAGTGAGCTAAAAACCATAATGGATGATCTTTTAATAAGCTTTCCAAAGTTCTGTGTACATAGCCTTGTAAAAACCTAAGAGCCAATATTTTATTTTGGTCGCTCATCCTTTATATAAGAGTTTTATATAACATAAAAACTAAAAGTTATTACAATATTATGCCTGTAGGCTCATTATGGTAAAGAAGCAATTAAGAGAGAGTGGAGCCTTCAACTGGAAGTGATTGAGATCCTCTTGTTATAGCAATCTTCTTTAACTTATTTTGGGCATCGTGGTCTAGCTATCTTCAGAGTGTTGCATCATCATTGCTCATTGTCTTTGTTTGGATCCTCAGCTTCAAACTATTGTGACATCGTGAACATTTTTCCTTGATTCTATTTTGGTCTTCAAAATGTCATGCTATCACAATTTTTGGTCCATATATAGCTATTGTCCTTCAAAATGTCATGTTATCATAACTTTTCTCCCTTATTTCCGCCTTGGCCTTCCAAATATCATGATATTGCTACCATTTACCTTAGTTTTGCTCTTAAAAACATCACGTTGTCATGAATTTTTTCCTTAGCTCCACCTTTGACCTTTAAAATGCCATTCTATCACAAATTTTTTGCCTTAGATCCACCCTTGGTCTTTAAAATGTCACGATGTCATGACTCTTGGTCATGAATTGACCTTTGGGCTTGAAAATATCGTGTTATCACAACTTTTGGTTTTCATCTGGCCCCTTAGCTTTAAAGTGTCACATTGTCATGACTTTTCTCCCTTAGCTTAAATTTATCTTCAAAGTGTTGCATTGTCATGACTTTATTTCCTTATTTCTACCTTGGCATTCCAAATGTCGCGATATCGCGACAATTTACCTTAGTTTTTCTCTTACTTTCAAAACATCGCACTATCATGACTTTTTGTCTTAGCTTCACCCTTGGTCTTCAAAAAATCATGTTGTCATGACTCTTCATCATGACTTGACCTTCAGGATTCAAAATGTCATGTTATTGTGAATATTTTCCCTTATTTCCACCTCAATCTTCAAAATGTCGTGCTATCGCGAATCTTCTCTATACTTAGTGAAATCTTGAGAAGACTACTTATTTCCTTAGATGTGATTATTTTTACCAACATTATTGGTGCCTCCTAGGGTAATTATGTTAGTGTAATGTTGGAACCTACAACCTTTATACATTAGGTAACAAAGTAAAAATAACTAATTTAAAAAAAGGGAAAGAACGTGGGAATGATACTAAGCACAAAAATACTTCTTGCTTTGGGCGGTCATTATGTTCAAGTATCTTCTTTAGTTGATTTCTCTACTTTGACTTGACCAAGATTTGATGCACTACTTGATGAGGCTTTCTTAGCCTTTTCCTATATTTCCTTTTCCTGGATGACTCCATTATAAGTGGCACACACTTTCCTCCAAGTCTCCTCATCTGTATCTAATTTTTCCTTGAAAGTGATATACAAATATTATAACTCTTCAACCTTGTCATATGATAGGGCTTTTGATTTCATGTATAGTTCATGTAGACAAGAGTCGATCTGGGCAATATCTTGAGCCATATTAATAAATTGTTCTTCTATAATAGGCTCCTCCCAACTATCGATTTTTGACTCATCTTCTAAAAATATTTTCTAGGCGGCCTTCAATTCTTCCTCTACCAGGAAATTTGAATTGTTGTCCTAGAAGCTAGGCATGCCATAATTTTTAGGTATACTTACATATTTCAGAATTACCTTAGCTTCTGCTCTGAGATCTTGCATGATCTTAGCACTTTTTGTTACCATATTGCCCCTTTTGAAGAAGTTTCTAGCAACTAACTTGGCCTGGGACCAATTATTTTCTTGTGCTTTGTATGCAATTATTTTTTGCATGCTATCTGCAAAAACTTAAATTTTTGTAGCTATTGATAACCTTATTTTTAGTAGTTTAATTTATGTTTTGAATTCATCTTCCACTTGGTCCAATGTGTTATAAATTTTGACTAGATATTATTGGGTGGGCCTTGCCTTCATGGTAATTTTATAAATCCTTTCAATAATTTCTCTCCGGATCATCCTTACCTTTTCTTTAGATAGCCTTCTAGTCTTATTAGCATTGTTTGATAGTTGTTTTTTGAGGTCCTTGACCTACTGGTTCAATAGTTGGATTTGTTCTTCAGCTTTTGTAGCTTTCTCCTTATAGGGGGGCTTCATTGAACATCAACTCCCATTTTTTAACCTCATTTTTCAAAGCCTTTTCAATTGTTTTTTTTTTGGCTCAAGGCCTCTTCTAAATGTTGCCTTGCTTGTTTAGCTCTGAGATACTTTTCCTTGTAATATTTAGCATTTAGATATATGGTTCCCATGTGGTTTTGGGCCTTACTCCACTCATCTTCCATTGGTAGTTGAGTTATATCTTCTGTAGTTATCTTTGTTGGATATTTTGAGTCCTTAAGCTAAAATTGTCATTCATGTCAAAAGGTTATTTGATGTCAAAAGGATCTATGATGGCATGCACTATGTTTTGTGAAAGTGTAAGGAAGGGTTTTTGTGAAAACCAAGTCAGGAAAAATAAAAGGTTTTATTTAAAACCATGGACAGCATATTTGAAATGGATTTTTCTTAAAACCCAAGTTGTCTTTTTGTTTCATCAAAAAAGGTGCCCCAATGATGGAGTTATTTAATTTTAAAGATTTAGTTTATTTAAAATTAAAATTTTAATTTTAAAATTAAATTAAAAGAATATTCGCCGACATCATAAAGGAAGGTTCAAAAGAACCGACGTTTCCAAGATAAGGGAAGGCATATATATATGCCATTAAAATTTTTGAAGAATATTATCCTTGCTCGATTGAGATTAATGATTTGTTTTTGCAAAGGAAGAGCTTGTGTTATTTTCGTTTTGTGAAGCAACAAATATTGAATGCTAACCGCGTCCATTTTCCAAAGTGTGTTGGGTAGTGTGGCCTAGTGGTAGCTTAGTTTGTGAAAATATGTTGGTGGCAGGAAGTTCAAGTGTTTTATTCCTGAAAGTGTCGTTTTGGCTTTGTTGAGGCACTCAAGGCGCATTTATTTTTTCCTTGGTGGAAGGAGAGAAGAACAAGAAGCGAGTGGTTCTTATTTCTTCACGACGAGACCATAGCTTGTGCAGAAGCTTGGCCACAGCTAGGGCATTCACGTTGGACAGGACGGGGGTTCGATTCCCCTTGAGGAAGGCATTGAGGTTTTTATTTATTTTGACATTGCCTAAGGTGGAGTGATAAGGGGTAAAGGTGATTTCATAGTTGATGTATTGAATAACCTTAGGAATAATGTTATAGTGGTTGTTTGAGTTGTGGAGTTAAATTTTTAATTATGATTTTTGAAATTATTAGGAGCAATAAGGGTTATTGATAAATTTCTTTTAGTGAAAGTTATTTTCGAGTAAGGGTTTTTCTTCAAAAAGAACTTTGGTGGATGTTAAAATAAAGTAGAAGTAATAAGGTGTTATTTGGACATTATTTTATTTTTGTGTTATTACTCAAGATCTCTAACCCTTGTTGAGATTGGAAAAAGAAAAAATGTTGAGTGTGGTATATTTAGTGGACAACTCATAAGGCATCAAAAAGGTATGAGTAACATTCTCCATTGATTTTATTTGGGTGGTTGATTTCTAAAATATCATTGGAGTGAAAAGGATTGATTGTGGTTTCCTATTTGAAAATAGTTGGTTTAATGCTTCAAGGTTTTCTGGTTTGAAATTTGTGATTAAAACCTTGTTTTATAAGAATTGTTGTTGGAGTGAGTTGTTGTGCAAAGAACTTGAACTTGAGCTGAAAAGAACATGAGTATCATTGTTATGTAAGAGTTTTTGTCAAGTATTGTTGAAAACATTTTGATTTGGTTGATTCTTGCTTGTACTAGGGTTTGTGAGAAAGATTTTTCCTTGTGGTTATTGGTCGAGTAGATTTATTTGAGCCTATTCAAGAGATTGTGTGAAGTGGTTGTTCAAGTTCCATAAAACAAACTATTTTATATTCTGATTTGAATTGAGTTGAGAAAGAAATTGGATTTGAGTTTAGAACATATTGAGTCTCTAACAATTCTCTTTATGCTTCTATGAGATTGTTGAGTTGAGATTGCTGAGTTGATATTGATTTGAGTTGAGATTGGGATTTGAGTATAGAACATATTGAGTCTCTAACAATTCTCTTTATGCTTCTATGAGATTGCTTAGTTGAGATTGATTTGAGTTGATATTGGGATTTGAGTATAGAAAATATTGAGTATCTAACAATTCTCTCTATGCTTCTATGAGATTGTTGAGTTGAGATTGATTTGAGTTGAGATTGGGATTTCAGTATAGAACATATTGAGTCTTTAACAATTCTCTTTATTCTTTTATGATATTGAGTCGAGATTTTGTTGAGCTGATTTGAGGTAAGTCTTTGAGAAGGCTTGTGGACTGATTTTGAGTAAGCTTTTGTGAAAGCTTGCTATGCAAATTTGAGCAAGTCCTAGAGAGGACTTATTGAGCATATTTGGACAAGTTCTAAGTGATATTGTTGAGAAAATTTAGACAAGTTCTGAGTGACCTTGTTGAGAATATTTGAGTAGGTTCTAAGTGAACCTATTGAGCAAATTTGAGTAGGTTCTAAGTGAGCATATTGAGCATATTTGATCAGGTTCTGAATGATCCTATTGAGCAGATTTGAGCAGGTTTTGATTGAACCTATTGAGCATATTTGAAGAGGTTATAATTGAACCTATTAATAGATCTTTGGAGGTGATAGAGTATAGAGGACATAATATCAGTGGATAGATATCTAGTAGCCAAGACAATTGAAGACAAATCTAAGTGAGGAGTCTTCAAGTGGAGAGAGATCCACAAGTCAGTGCAGTAGAGAGATAGAGTCTTCTAGAATATCACTAGCTAGAGTAGAAGGGGAAAGAGTTATCCTATGGAATATATCCATGAACTTGAGATTTAGGGGATCAAAATATCCTTTAGATAGAGGTCCATAAACATTGTAATTGGGAAGGATTCCCAAGAGATTGATTGAGAAAGTTTTAGCAAACTATTTTCTTCATGGAGTAACCTGCATTGGGTGAACCACATAAATTGTTCTATCACTTTTGTGGATGGTATTTTTTGCATTGCTTTTATTACTTCTATGGATACTGCTATCTATACACTGCATAATATTGAATTGAAAAGAAAAGTAAAAAGTGGTCTTATACTGTTCACCCCCACCCTCTCAATATAAGCTTGTGTTCTTCAATTGGTATCAGAGTGGGTTCCTTCAGAATAGTTTAACAGCTTGAAGGAAAAGCGGTCTAATAACACAATGAATCAAAAGGATAAAAGAGACAGACCCTTCAATAATGTAGTACCAATATTTTATGGAAGTGACTTCTTATATTGGTGTATGCTTATGAGATTTTACCTGATGGCACTTGGAAATGAAGTTTGGGATGCAATGGAACTTGGATATGATTCAATAGTCAATATTCCTACAAATAAATAAGGTAAGCTTCTAATGCATGAAAATTCAAGAGCTATGAATGCAATTATAAAAGGTTTACATAGAGCAAAATCTATGAAGGTTATGGAATGTAAAACAACAAAATAAATGCGGGAACTTCTACATGAAATATATGAAGGAGATAAAGGAGTCATAATGGATAAGGTCATAAATATCAAAAGAGAATTTGAGAACATAAGAATGAGGGATGATCAAAACATTCATGACTATCTCAATAAGGTTGATGAGCTTGTACATGAGATTAAAAGTCTTGGAATGAAGGTTTATTAATTTAATTCTTGTGACAAGATCTTGAGGACTCTTCCAAAAAGGTATAGTGAAAAGGTTTCTTCTATAAAAACATCAATTGATAGTGATTCTTTTACAAGGAATTATTTTCTTGGCATGCTTACTAATTTTGAGATAAGAAAAAAAGACCCTATTTCTCTGAAAGAAGCTGCTTTCAAATTAGACAAAAATAAAAAGGGAAAGAAGATAGAATCAAGCAGTGAGTCATCTAGTGATGAAGAAGCTAACTATGGTAGAAGAGATAAAGGTTACAGAAGACCCATAGATCTAAGATCTATCAAATTTTTCAATTGTGGATGGTATGGACATTATGCAACATAATGAAAAGAGCCAAAAGGCAACAATGATGAAGAAATAGGATCACAGATACAAGGAATCAGAAAGACATAGGTACCAAAAGAGAAGCAAGGATGGACAAAGAAAACAAGGAAAGAAGTTCTTCCAGAGACAAAAGAGAAGCCAGTATGCATAAAATGCAAGTAAGTACTCAATTGATAGTGATGCTAGTTTTTCAGACAATGATAGATATAAAGTCTTATTTATGGTTAAAGAGAAAAATCTAGTTAAGAAAAGAACTCCAGTTATTCTCAAGTGTTTTATATGTGGTAAATTTGGACATCTTGAAGATGATTGCACTAGGGATGGTTATAGTTTCAGTGATGATGATTTTGAAGATGCACTTGAAATACCATATGATAATCTTGTAATGGATTTGGATTATAGAGAAGATGATCCTATAGAAGACAATCCAAAAGAAAGAAACAATTTGGACAAAGACAAACAAATAGAGGATTATTCAGTATAGAATGGCTATGATCTCAAGGGAGAACTTATCTATGCCCTTGACACAGTAAAGAAGGTTAGAAAGAAACACTCCAAGCTTGAAAGTCAGTTTCAAGAATGTGATGAAGAAATTTTATTGCTCATAGAGTATTTAGAGAAGCCAAAGTATAAGGCAAGCAAGTTCAAGGATAAGTTAGAAGTAAATATTTTGGAATGTGAGAAGTTAGTACAATAAGTGGCTATTCTAAAAGAAGACTTAAACAACTCCAAGATCAATATGAAGAGTTTCACAAATAGCTCTAAAAACTTGGATAAGTTCATTTGTGGACAACAGAGAACATCATGTTCAACAGGTCTTGGCTTTGGAAAGGTTCAAAAGAAATAGGAAAAAGAATCTACTTCAATTCTTTATGAAGAAGAAACTTTAGAAGAATATACATCATAAGAAGACATTTTAAGTGAAAGTGGGACAACAGAGGATGAGTTGTACAATGAAGAGGTCAAAAATAGGAATAATGCACAAAAAATATACAAATGGAACATCAATCATAATAGGAGACCAATGAGGTATAGGCAAGGAAGCTTCAATGGGATATGCTTCTCATGTCACAGTTTTGGGAACATGGCTTCACAGTGTAGGTCATATTAAAGATAGGAATATGGAAAAGGATAACTTTTCCGTGGGTATTGCTACTCATGCAATGAGTATGGCCACAAAGCAATAAATTACAGGTTTCATCGTAGAAGAGGATATGGTTTCACTAGGAGGTATCCTAAGACATTTGCACATCCAAGTAATAATAACATTAAGTGTTATAAGTGCAATAATAATGGCCACATGACAAGATGGTGTAGAGCAAATATTCCAGAAGCAGGCATGAACAGGAACATGAACTTGGATGAGAACAAGAACAAGAACATGAATAGGAACAGGAACATGGATGAGAACATGAACAGGAACATGAACAGGAACATAAATGATAACAAAAATAGGAATGATGGCTTGGAAATAAATAGTGAGAGGATTCAGAAAACTTAGAAAGGAAGAGAGAAAGATAAAGGTAAAGAGCAGTGCTTTCGAGGAGTAGAAATACTCTCACACCAAAATTAACCACCTCATGAGGAGGTGGGGGAGGGGCTAAGCTAAGAGGCTCATTCTTAGCCCCGAGACCCAAAGGTGACCCTTTCCCATTGATGACAAAGGGGAAGATATTTGTGTATATTGGGGAGAGTTTTTGATATGGGCAGAGATTTGATATTTGAGAGAGCATTGAGCCAGGGGGATCAGAAAAGAAGGTCAAATTTTAGTAAAAGGACAAGGGTTTCCATAAATGATAAAGGAGGATATTTTTGGACATTTTGATTCCCTAAGCTAAAATATTATCGTTGATTTCAAAAGTTTATTTGATGTCAAAAGGATCTATGATGGCATGCACTGTGTTTTGTGAAATGCAAGGAAGGGTTTTTGTGAAAACCAAGGTAGGTAAAATAAAAGGTTTTATTTAAAATCATGGATGATATATTTGAAATGGGTTTTTCTTAAAACCCAAGATGGCTTTTTTTTTCATCAAAAAATGTGCCCTAGTGATGGAGTTATTTTATTTTAAATATTTAGTTTAAATTTTAATTTTAAAATTAAATTAAAAGAATATTCATTGACGTCATAAAGGAAGGTTCAAAAGCACCAACGTTTCCAAGCTAAGGGGAGGCATATATATATGCCATTAACTTTTTTGGAAAATATTATCCTTGATCGATTGAGATTAATGATTTGTTTTTGCAAAGGAAGAGCTTGTGTTATTTTCATTTTGTGAAGCAGTAAGTATTAAAAGCTAATCGCATCTATTTTCCAAAGCATGTTGGGAAGTGTGGCCTAGTGGCATCTTGGTTTGTGAAATTTTTTTAGTGGTGGCAGGAAGGTTAAGTGTTTGATTCCCACAAGCATCATTTTGGCTTTGTTGAGGCGCTCAAGGCGCATTTCTTTTTTGCTTGGTGGAAGAAGAGAAGAACAAGTGAGTGGTACTTCTTTCTTCACGATGATCTCATAGCTCGTGCGGCAGCTTGTCCATGGCTAGGGTGTTCACATTGGAAAGGATGGGGGTTTGATTCCCCTCGATGAAGGTATTGAGGTTTTTATTTATTTTGTTATTTCCTAAGATGGAGTGATAAGGGGTAAAGGTGATTTGATAGTTGATGTATTGAATAACCTTAGGAATAAGGTTATAGTGGTTGTTTGAGTTGTGGATTTAAATTTTTAATTGTGATTTTTGAAATTATTAGGAGTAATAAGGGTTATTAATAAAGTTCTTTTAGTGAAAGTTATTTTTGAGTAAGGGTTTTTCTTTAAAAATAACTTTGGTGGATGTTAAAATAAAGTAGGAGTAATAAGGTGTTATTTGGAAATTATTTTATTGTTGTGTTATTACTCAAGATCTCTAACCCTTGTTGATATTGGAAAAAGGAAGTGTGTTGAGTGTGGCAGATTTAGTGGACAACTCATAAGGCATAAAAAAGGTATGAGTAACATTCTTCATTGATTTTATTTGGGTGGTTGATTTCTGAAATATCATTGGAGTGAAATTGATTGATTGTGGTTTCCTATTTGAAAATAGTTGGTTTAATGCTTCAAGGTTTTTTTGTTTGAAATTTGTGATTAAAACCTTGTTTTATAAGCATTGTTGTTGGAGTGAGTTATTGTGCAAAGAACTTGAACTTGAGCTGAAAAGAACATGAGTATCATTGTTATGTAAGAGTTTTTGAGTATTGTTGAAGACATTTTGAGTTGGTTTATTCTTTCTTAGACTAGGGTTTGTGAGAAATATTTGTTCCTTGTGGTGATTGGTTGAGTAGATTTGTTTGAGCCTAGTCAAGAGATTGTGTGAAGTGGTTGTTCAAGTTCCATAAAAAAAACTATTCTATATTATCATTTGAATTGAGTTGAGAAAGAAATTGGATTTGATTTTAGAACATATTGAGTCTCTAAAAATTCTCTTTATGCTTCTATGAGATTGCTGAGTTGAGATTGTTGAGTTGAGATTGATTTGAGTTGATATTGGGAGTTGAGTATAGAACATATTGAGTCTCTAACAATTCTCTTTATGCTTCTATGAGATTGCTGAGTTGAGATTGGTATTTGAGTATAGAACATATTGAGTCTCTAACAATTCTCTTTATGCTTCTATGATATTTTTGAGTTGAGATTGATTTGAGTTGAGATTGGGATTTGAGTATAGAACATATTGAGTCTCTAAAAATTCTCTTTATGCTTCTATGAAATTGAGTTGAGATTTTGTTGAGCTGATTTGA
The DNA here is from genome assembly GCA_028583015.1 of Wollemia nobilis. Classification (NCBI taxonomy): domain Eukaryota; kingdom Viridiplantae; phylum Streptophyta; class Pinopsida; order Araucariales; family Araucariaceae; genus Wollemia; species Wollemia nobilis. The sequence continues at coordinate 8,023,922 of JAQPPZ010002937.1, read as the reverse complement.
GGCAAGTCTTTGAGAAGGCTTGTGGACTAATTTTGATTAAGCTTTTGTGAAAGCTTGCTATGTAGATTTGAGAAAGTCCTAGAGAGGACTTATTGAGCAGATTTGGACAAGTTCTGAGTGAGCTTGTTGAGAATATTTGGACAATTTTTGAGTGATATTGTTGAGCAAATTTGAGCAAGTTCTGAGTGAACCTATTGATAAGATTTGAGCAGGTTCTGAGTGAGCCTATTGAGTAGAGTTGAGCAGGTTCTAAGTGAGCCTATTGAGAAAATTTGATCATGTTCTAAGTGAACCTATTGACAGAGCTTTTTTGGTGACATAGTAAATAGGATAGAGTCTCAATGGATAGATATCCAACAACCAAGATAATTGAAGACAAATCTGAGTGAGGAGTCTTCAAGTGGAGATAGATCCACAAGTCAGTATAGTAGAGAGACAAATTCTTCTAGAAGATCACTAGCCAGAGCATAAGAGGAAAGAATTCTCCAATGAAATAGATCCACGAACTTGAGATTTAGGGGATAATCATCTCCTTTGGATAGATGTCCATAAACATTGTAATTGGGAAGGATTCCCAAAAGATTGATTGATAAATTTTTAGCAAAATATTTTCTCCATGGAGTAGCTTGCATTAGGTGAACCACATAAATTGTTGTGTCACTTTTATGGATGGTGTTTTGTGCATTGCTTTGATTACTTCTATTGATACTGCTATCTATACATTTCATAACATTGAATTTAAAAGAAAATAAAAAAGTGGTCTTATACTATTCACCCCTCCCCCTCTTAGTATAAGCTTGTGTTCTTCAATATTAGTTTGGTAGTCCTCTAGGGTCATCTCCCCTTCAGGATTTTGAATGAGTGGCATCATTATTAGGGTGGAACGCTCCATACTTATGAGGTCCAGTACCTCTCCTTCTTTGATGTGGACTATATCTTTAGAATTTTGAGAGCTTCATGAATTCAACCATGCAATAGCATTCAAGTTTACCTTTTTTAATTTTTTCAAATTGGAGATGGTGGGGTTGCTCTCGAAAGAAGAGGTAGATATGGTTTGGAAGATCTAAATATTGGTGGAGTAAGAAAAAGGGATAGTGGATAGGGATACCTCCACATTTTATTATTCAATGGGAGAATCTGTAGGGGTAGAGGAGGATGCTTTTGGGTATTTTTGACCTGGTGGCAGTGATGATGGAGGCTGGTGAGTGGAAGTAGGTAAGGCATTACCTTGAACTGTAGAATGGAAGGGGGAATTCCTTTGGTAGTGAGGAGAAGGAGTATTAATATTAATAGAATACATACCTAATATTTTTGGTGGGTTGTTGTCTTGGTGTATCTTTGGAAGCTTCTATGTAATTTTTCAATTTGCTTCAAGCTCAAGTCACCAGCCTCAGTTGTAGCTTTTATTGTGCCTTCTCCTTTGCCAGGGGTTTCTTTGATAGTATCATCCAACTATTAACTATCTATATCTTGGTGCTCAAAGGTCTACTCAAAATCTTCCACTATCTCATCCTATTCTTCTACCTTTTTTTGATCCCATATTTTCTCTTGGTCTTTCGTTTCTTCTTGAAACCCTATTTATTCATATTCCTTTGTCTCTTCAGAGTATCTTATTTTATTATTATTTTATTTCATCCTTTTATTTTGGTAATTTTGCTTATGCTTCCTTTATTATGCTCTCCATTTTCTATGGATTAGAGGCTCTTCATCAGACTTTGTGTCTGATCCAGAAGGGGAATGAAACTTCTAGGTTTCTTTTTAGGGACTTCTATTTTCTCAATGGTGATCTATTTTCCTTTATTGGTATCTATTTTACCTTCAATTGATTTTATGGGGATACCATTGATTCCCATAGGGAACTTATCTATAATATTTTTGGACCATTCATCATGATTTTCATCATACTTTTTAGAGAACTCCTTGTCAATTTGTGTCCCATACCTGGAAAATGTTTGTATGTTGCATATCATTTGCCACCATGCTAGTATCTTGGTGTGATCCCAATATTTCCTTTTTTTTTCATCCTTTTGATGGTCTTGTTATCCAACCTATGGGTTAGGTTCACATCAGGGCTCCAATATACCAAGTGTTCATAGAAATCATGCCATGGAGGTAGTGGCTTGATGAGGATTAATAAACATGAACAAAAAAAAAATCTAAGGAGTTAAATTAGAATTATTTTCATAATGCCAGCCTAAAGGGGTAGAATTTACAATGCCAGACTTGTTCAATAGTGGAGCCCAATCCCAGATCGAAGACCCTCTTTCCAAATCCAAAATCCCATTTTAAAATCTACCTTCCTCGCCTAACTGGCGGCTGAAAAAAATTTAAATTCTACTTTCCCGCCCAACTGGCGGCTGATAAAATTTTAAATTCTACTTTCCCGCCCAACTGGCGGCTTACAAACACCAAGGCAAAACACTTAGAATTTTTTTTTTTGTTTTTTTTCTGTTGATGCAAGATTGCTCTACTGCCACTGGATGCTCCTGCATCATGGCTACATCTTTTCAATGTACCATTCTAATGGTTGGTGTTCTTCATTGTTACTGCCCTATTTATTAATTTTCCTATTTGATGAATGAAAAGTCTTGAAGGGGGATTTATTAATGGGAGCTTGACTTTGAGCGAATTTATCTTTAGGGTTGTATGTCCATTTCTAATGTAACTCGACTAATTTTATATTCCTCAAAGTTTGAGCAATTCGCTCATGGTCTCCCCTTTTTGGCACTGATACACCCTTAAACTAAAAGGGCATGAGGGAGGTACCTATTTTACCAATGTATGTGCTAAATTTTTTGTTAATGAATTCAATTTGCCTTACATATTATAGAGTGAAAAATCACTTAGATACATATTAAGGCAACAAAAAAGGCTTGCTTGTGAAACCATATAGTCTAATGACTACTCCCTATGTTAAAAAAAACTTGTCTCCTACATCTGCTGAGGGATTATTGGCATGACACCATACATTAGCTTCAGTGTAGGGCCTAAGAATTCCATATTAAAATGGTAGTATGATTCTACCTTTGAAAGGAGAGGCATCCATTCACACATAGGCAGGAGGTTTCGTTATTGGTCTTTGTTCATGATAGATATGTAGCTTAATTTCTTTACCTAGAAGAAAAAGAAAAGCCATAATAGGTAAGAAGAAAACTTGAAGGTATCAGATTCATCTCTCTAGAGCTTAAATAGACCTGCATGTAGCTGCTATTCTAGGTATAGAGGCTAGTCAAAAAAGAGTGGCACTCTATTTGGGTCCAAGCACGATGCATCATAAAACTTGGGGTTAGACATGCAGTGTGCTACTGCAACTTGCCATCCATAGGCCTATGTATCTGTCTCTAGCCCTACCACCATGTCTAGAATTAAAAATAGCTTCTTATTATTGAATTAAGATAGGGGAATTAGGCATCTTGGTATGGTTCCTTCAGGGAGAGGGTCTGCTAGATGTTCTTGTAGGAATAATCGGATGTTAAGGGTTTTGGTATAGGATGTTAAGGGTCAAAATGGATGGGATTTACCATAGGCTTTCTGCCACAACTGAAGGCAGCCTTAATTACATCTACATCAAGTGTGAAAATGACTCCCCCTTAGATTTCTTCACGATCCTTTGTTTGGCATCATATAATTTTGCCATAGCTCTGATCAACTTGGGGTAGGGATGGACCTGGAGGAATATGTACCAGTATAGCAAGGTGTGGTAAGAAAACATTTTGGTACAATGAAGTAACATCTTTGATGACCCTAGATGTTATATCCTTTTGAATTCACCCTAGATATCTCCATGTCACCCTGATATTAGTTATGTGGTTATCTGGGTCAAAAAAACCACATCCACTCTTTTTCGAGCTATGTTTCCCCTTAGTAGTAGCTAGTGCTAAATTTTTCATGGTTTCTTGCTATTTTTTAGATGTAAAAATATGTATGGAATAAATTTATAAAAGAGTTGCAAGGTTTTTTGAGCAAGCAGAGAGTGCAACAAGCAAAAGAAAAAACATAGAGAGGAAAATAGTGATTGAAAAACTTTTGTGATGTTTTAAAAGAATGTGCATGTGCATGCCAAGATGATATGAAATAAATGAGTTTGGTGGTACACACCCTATTATTAATTTTGAATATTTTCTAGAAGTCTCGATTCATGTGCTTCTTTCAAGAAACCAACTACAAACATTACCATTCTGCTAGGGCCAATGAGCTGGTACAATAGTACCTCAAAAATGGGACCTTTTAAACTAATTTTCCCATCAAAAGGTGTGATTGTCCTAAGATGGTCATCGAACGTCGAAATGTCATGTCATGGCGAAATTTTCACTTGGAGTGGACATCGGTCATCGAGATGTCATGAAATTATAAATATTTTTATTGAGGAGGCATGTGCATGCTAAAATTTCATGCCATCACAATATTTTCACTTGGAGTGGACATCGGTTGCTGATATGTCATGTAATAATGACAATTTTCATTGATGATGCATGTGGGATCTGAAATATCATACCATTGTGATATTTTCACTTGGAGTTGCCATCGGTCATCGACATGTCATGAAATTGTAATAATTTTCATTGAGAATTTCTATGGGAACTAAAATGTCATGCCATCATGACATTTTCACTTGGAGTGGCCATCAGTCACCGAGATATCATGAAATCATGACAATTTTTATTGAGGAGACCTATGGATGCTGAAATGTCATGCCATCATGATATTTTCACTTGGAGTGACCATCAGTCATTGAGATGTTGTGAAATCATAATAATTTTTATTAAGGAGACCTGTGGGTACCAAAATGTTATGCCATCATGACATTTTCACTTGGAGTATCCATTGGTAGCTGAGATGTCATGAAATCACAACAATTTTCATTGAGGAGACCTATGGATGCTAAAATGTCATGCCATTATGACATTTTGATTGAAGACTAAAAGAAAATAAATATTTACATAAAATACATACAAGACAGGGGAAACCATTTACTTGTAGTACAACTTCAAGTGGAAGCCATTGATAGGGATAGGTTAAACCTAACCCTATTCGTTTCTCAACAGGAAAGAGTTTTGCTATTTTCTTCTATTATTTCAAAAGGACCTTCCCATAACACATAAAATTTTTTATGATTTCCAGGTTTAAACTTCTTTTCATTCCATATTAAGACCAAGTCTCCTCCCTTAAAATCTCTTAGAGTGGCTTTTTTGTCGAACCATTTTTTCATGGCAACAACATATTTTTGATAGTGATCACAGGATTGCTCCTTTTGTTCCTCTAACTGTAGGAGTTGGATAAACATGTTCTCCATTGGTTCTACCTCTTTTGTGTCGGTCTGATAGAGCAGTTTTAAAGTTGGCATCTTTATATGTATTGGAAGAATTGCTTCTTTTTTGTAGACCATAGAGTAGGGAGACATGTTGATAGAATTATTCATGGTTATTTTATCGGCCCACAATGATTTGTTGATCAGAGAATGCCAACTTCTCTTTTTGTCCTTCAAAGTCCACTTCAAGATCCTGAGAAAGTTTTTTTTTGTTGATTCGGCTAATCTGTTTCCCTATGGATAATAATTTGAGGATATTTTCAAGTAAATCCTATATTTACATATGAATTAAATCATCTTAGCACCTACGAAATATGAGCCATTTTCCATGACCAATGCATCTAGGATGCCAAATATTGTGATTAAACTTTCCATGAATTCCATCGCCATCTCTTGGTCTACGTTTTTAGTGGGTATTACTTCTGACCACTTAGTAAAATAATCGATAGTTGTTAGGATGTATTTTTATCCAGTGGATGAGTTGGGCTCTATTATTCCAACAAAGTCCAATATCCATTGTTTAAAAGGTTATTCAACCAAAATGGATTTTAGGGGTATCGAAGCATTCCTATTTCTCCCAACGTATCTCTGGCATTCCTCGTATTTTTTTGTTATTTTGAAGGTGTCTACAAATACAGTTGGCTAGTAGCATATAGTTTTTATGCTTTTTAAGGTAGTGGCCCTCTCTAAGTAGTGTCCTCCTAAAGATCCTCCATGGAATTCCTCCAAGATATTTCTTTTTATTCTCATTTATGCATCGAAGAAACACTCCATCCAAATTTTTTATGTACAACCCCTCAGGTAGAAGAGTGTATTTCAAATATTGGATCCTATACCTTCTTATTTGTGAAGCATTCAAACTTGCTAGGAACTTTCCAATTTGGAAGTACCTAATTAATTCATCTACCCAATCAAGTTGCTCTGAAGGTTGATCATCATTTGAGGTTGCTTCTTTAGTTTGGAAAGCTACATATTCTGATGAAGCTTGCTTGGTGAGCTCCTGGCATAGTGCTCTGCCTATTACCAGCTTGGTTGGGTGTATTTCTACACTTTATTCTTGTATCTTCATCATCCAACCTACTCTTTTATCATCGAGTTCACCCTATATAATAAAATTTCTAATGTCAGGGTGAACTACATATACTATAGTCCTCTATGAGAGAAAATGCCTAAATGTTTTAGAGATTTCATTATTGCATTGATATATTTTTCAATGAAGCTATATTTCTCTTCATGTTCTTGAATAGTTTGACTTAGAAAAACTATGGGCCTTTCTTCATTGTCAGACCCTTTATGCATGAGTACTACGGCGTATCTTTCTTGTTCGCCTACAACATATAAGATGAAACCCCTGGAGTAGTCTAGGTTTACCAAGACATGTGCTTGAGCTATTTATTCCTTGATTTTTTGGAAGGTCTATTTCCTTGCATATGTCCACTTGAACACATCTTTCTTCATGGGTTTGACAATTTGTGCAAAGTCGGCTATGAATTTGCGCATGAAGTTGATTTAGCTGAAGAATGACTGTAAGCCATTTTTTTGGGGGGGATAGGGAGTTCTAACAATGCTTTCACCCTGTTAGGATCTATGGCTATACCATTATTAGAAACAACATGGCTAAGTAAAAGTCCTTCTTCCACCATGAAGATATATTTATTGGTATTTATAGATATGCCAAACTCTTTGTATTTTTCAAACACACTCCTGAGGTGTCCTATGTGATCTTTATTTTGGTGAGAGAACATTGTCATATCATCTAGATATGTCACTATTATTTTATTGACAATTTCTTTGAATACCACATCCATAGCTCTTTGAAATGTTTCTCTAGCATTGGATAACCCAAAGTGCATTCTAAGGTAGGAAAACATTTCCCACTTGGTTGTGAATGCGGTCTTGAATTGATCTTCATCTTTAATCCACACCTGATTGTACCCATAGAAGCCATCCAAGAGTGAGAACATTTCTATTCTTGCTACTATGTGCAAGATCTGGCTGATCTGTGGGAGAGGGTAATGGTCTTTCAGAAAAGCTTTATTCAAGTTGCGAAAGTCAATGTACAACCGGATATCTCCATTCTTTTTTCTAACAAGGACTAGGTTAGCCACCCAAGTTGAATATTTTATCAGGTAAACAATCTTGGCTTCAAGAAATTTTAGTAGATCTTACTTCATCAAAGCTTCGATCTTAGGATTTATCGGATGTTGTTTTTATTGAAATGGCTTTGCACCTTATTCAAGTTTTATCGTATGTTGGATTGTTTCTTTGGAATAGACTTTCAAATCACCGTAAGTCCAGGGTATGATGTTCGGGTACTGTATCGCTCCAAATTTTTCACACCCTTACCTTCAAGCTATAGGATCCATGCTCGAAAGGGGGATGTGAAAAGGATGGCACGGTACCTCGGACTGAGAGGCCTTGCAAAGGTCCCGCCTCTCGGGGGAGGTGTATTATGGTGATTTTTTGATGGATGGTGGGTTCACCAGGAAACGTTTGAATGGTAGTTTTCATGACTAGGTTGGGAATGTGTTTTATGTGTTTAGTTTTATCCTTAAACATTCAAGTCCTAGGTTTGGCCAAATGAATCTAAATTTTTCTATATGCAAATTAAATGAATACAGAAGAACAAATTAGGACAGAAAATAGGGAAAGTAAGCAATATTAAAAAGTCATACCTGATCCGGATGTCTGATGAAGATTTTGATTCTTGAAGTAGTCAGGATCACCTCTGATTTGACAGGATCATCTGCTATCAGACAAGATCGTCTGAGATTTGACGAATTCGTCAGACGAATTCGTCAGAGACCTGCAATCAGAGAAGTAGACACAAAATGCAGAAAATGCAACTATTCTAACAGAGGGCAATGATGTAGAATAACAGCAATAACATTGAAATGATGATGATAAGTAAAATACGAGTGCACTACAATGATTTAACGACAATTGATGACTTAATTATGCATTTAAAGCTACATGGGTGAACTCCAAAATGCAGAATAGTAGAAAATAATAAATAAACTAGCTAATTGCAGAATAAAACAACAGATTGGAAAGAGGAAAATGCAAACTCTGGGCACTGATTGCCCCCAATGATGATTACAGTCAAAATCGTCTCTGATTTGACAGGATCATCTCCGATCTGAACAAGATCATCTACAACGATGTAAGCTTGCTCTGGCTGAAAAATGATAAGGTTCCTACAAGAAAATTGGATGCAACAAATGTAGATGGTAATACAGATTATTCTAATGCATGTGAAGGTCGATTTACAAGAAATTTCAGCCAGGGGAATGCTAAGGGGAGGGCCTAGGATTAAATACTCTTACGATGGATGTTAGGAGGTTGGATATCATCCCTATTTGGGATATCTCCAATGGGGAGGGTCTCTAACAGCGTAGACACGCTTTTGCCCGGATTAGAGATGTCGTTGGAACAGAAGCTAATTGTGAAAAATTAGTTTTGGGACAAAATTGTCTGGACATCCTAGCCCAGACGAAATCGTTCGATCTGAGGCGATATCTTTTAATCGGCAACGATATCGTCAAATGGTCAAACCAAACTCTAAAAATGGCACAGGAAATGAGGAAACGGATTAAGCGATGGTTTGGGAGCGGTTTTGGAGGTTAAAATTTGAATTTGAATTATTTACTAGAGTAATTGTAATTATTAAGGTTTTACTACGCCAATTTTAGGGTGCTACATTTTGCCCCCTCTTTAGCAAATTTTTTGAAGAAAATGCATTAAAGATGAGTTCTTCTCGATCTACGAGAAAGCAAAAATTATTCTCATTTTTAGGCGACAATTCTTGGTCGAATCGTACGACAACTTACTATGGTGCCCCCTCCGTGTTTTTACCCAAATCAAACGTTTGAAGTAAAAATGTGGAAAAGCAAAATTTTAATTGTATTTTGAATAAAATTAAGAAAAATAGAGTAAAACCCTAATTCATTGTTACTGTTCATTTTCTTGATTTTTAGAGCTTAGAAAACAAAAATGGTTGATATGATGTACATAATTTTGTTGATATATATATGATCTTGTTTCTGATGATATGACTTGTTAATATGTTTTTATGATGCTTTAATGTTTTGGTGTGATTGATTTGATGATTCATGTAATTACGTCGTTGAAAATATTATGGTTGAAATGTCATGCTTGAAAAATTTAAATTAAATAATCTGATAGAACAAATTGGTTGTTTGTGATGTAATGATGAAAAATAAAAGGGAACTTTTAACAATAATTTCAAAGGACATTGTTGCTATTATAGACCATTTCATAGATTCGTCGCTCACTCGGTCGTCAAGCTAATCCTGGTATAGAAATATTGCTAAAAGTAAAGGAGTGCTTAAGAGACTTTCTTAAGACTTTGGTGCAATGGTGCAAATGATGATGATGATGGTTTGTTTTCAGATTTTCATAAAAATAGTATGCATGAAATAATGTTAAAATGATTTTTGCTAGGCATAAATTCCTAAGTGTGATAAATTTTTTGGATAATTCCCTAGGAATTATACCATCATTGCAAAATTTAAGGTTGACATAATGACATGAAATAGTGATAATATGCATGCTTTTTTTCAAAAAACATAATTGTATAATAAAATTATTTAAGTCATGGTTTTCATGATTTTCAAATAAATGGGGAATAAAAATTGGTACAATGGTTTGCGCTAGGAATAGAATATGTAGGTTTAGACTTATACCATCATCGCGAAAATCCAAAAAGAGAGAGTTTTATAGCATGGTTGATTTTTAATAAACAGAAAATATGAAGATGAGGACTTGCGCTAGGCATAAAATTCCAATTTTGGTTTTGGAATTATACCATCGTCGCGAAAGTTGACAATATGTGTTTTGATTGTATGCTTTTGAAAGAAATTTTGATTTTTTTGTGTTATGTATGTAGTTGTCTTTATAGTAAACAATTGTACTTTAAAGAGGAAAATGAATTATTCCAGACAATTTGCAAAAAATATTTTAAAGTATCTTAAAGACAAAATTTAGATTTATAAGGAATCCCATGTGCATATGTGAGTTCATTTCCAACCTTGATTTTTCATAATGATACACAAAATCTCTCAAATACAAAATGTGTGTGCAATTGCTATGTTCGTTTACCGGTTTTGAGCAAGATAATTTGATACAAGTGATTTGAATGAACCAAATAAGTGTTCATTAACCATGATGTAGATGCATATAACCATACTAGACTACTATGTAAGTCGGATTATCAAGAGCTAGCTAATCCATAAGCAAACATAGGTCTATACAAAAGAAGGTCGCTAATGTGACAGACATATCGCCACGCTAGGAGTTACCCAAAGCCAAGCAGGTTGGGCACAAACCACCTGTTATGGGGCTTACTTTACAGTTTTTGAATAATTGAGAATTTCAGGGATTCAAGCTCATCAACCCTTCTTTTCTTTTCAAAGGGTAGGGAAAGGGATTTTATTGCTTTTGTTTTTGCTTTCTTTTGCTTTCTTTTGTATTTTTGCTTGATAATGTTGTAATGATAAAAATAATATTTTTTTTTCTCTTTTTCTTGAACTTTGCTTTTTCTTTTTGTTCTATGCTAGGGATACTTGCTCGGATTAGCTGTAGAGCAAGGGATTTTTATTCTGGGTAGGGGTGAGCTTGTCCTTTTGCCAATTCTCAAATATTCTAGACCATGTGCATGATAGGATAGCAGGGAAACTTTTCACTCAAGAAACCACTTCTACTATGTAGCAAAGCATGGAAATTACAAATATAATCATTTTATTGTGAAAGGATGTGCTTGGTTTAAGTAAATAACAAGATCAATTCTCTATTCTCAAACTTTATTTAATTGAATTTTGTGGACTTTTATATAAGAGAGATTAGTAATCATGCCAGATAAAATCAAGATATTTATTTTGTGTTTGTGAAAGTGAGGGATTCCAAATAAATGCTAATTTATCTAAAATAATTTGAAACATATAACTGCAACATTTGTAAGAAGATATATATAAATACTTTTTGAGAAGTTTTGAGAATGTTGACTCTCTCTTTCTTATTTATGTTGTTTTGGTTTCGAAAGAGTCAAGAATATTGTTGTTTTTATTGAAAGAGTCAAGAATATTATTAGTTTTTTGTTTTTGAAAGAATTAACAAGTGCCATAAATAAATACAACAAATAGTTTTGAATATTTTGATTATTATGAATGTTTTTGGTGTTTTTGAATTTATAAATTGAAAAAAATACAAGATAGTAATTTTGAAATATTTTAAACAAATATATACAAGGATGAAATGACCAAATTTATACATAGTAACGTTTAAGATAGAAAATGTTCATGGGTTCTTTAAGTTCTTTACCATCTAAGGTAGATAATTTATATGCTCCTGATTCAAATTTAGCAGTGATAATGTATGGTCCAAGCCGGTTGGGCTCAAATTTACCTTTAAGGTCCTTAGTTGCATTAGTATTTTTTTGAAGATTTTGAGGATTTTGATTTTTTTTTGTATTTTGATTTTAATTTATGAATTGAAATTGGTGGTATATACAAGATGATCTATATACACTATACAAGGTTATTTGAGTATAGTATGTCTAAGGTTGCTTCAAAATCAAAGGAGGTTTTGAAGGATAATTTGGTTGAGGTGACGGTAAGAACAAAAGGTGATGAATAAAATGTAGCAATAACAAAATATTTGTTATAATGTAGAATAATGTAGCAAAAGATTTAACTTTTATATGTGTAAAATTGATCATGTTACACAATAAAATGTAAGAAGGATAAGAAGGTTCTTCATTCTTATCACTATCTTCCAAGTCTTGATAAGATGGAGGGAGCATATATGAAATATATGCATGGGTGTTATTTGGCAAACAAGGATGATCATATATGAATGAAGAAAAGTGATGGATAAAGAATAATTGTGACAATGGATAATGTATAGAACTTGATGTTTCAACCGTTAAATATTCTTCAAATGGTGTTGGGTCACCATGTATGGTAACACTTTTATTTGCAAGTTCAAACTTCAAACATTGGTGAAGAGTGGAAGGGACAACCCATATCGTATGAATCCAAGGACTTCTGAGAAGTAGGTTGTAATGTGAAGGGCAATATGCTACATAAGATAGAGTATCCAAGATCTTGGATCCAATATTAAAGGGAGGAATTATAGTACCTTGAGCTTCTTGAATTTCATTGTTAAAATATTTTATAATAACATTTTATTCATTAATATGTTCTTCCTTTGTTTTGGGTTTTTGGAATAATTGATAAGTGCATAAATTAAGAGAGAAGCCATTATCTACCATGATAGTTTTAACAGGTGTTTCTTTACTAGATCCTATAATGTAAAGATAGTAGTCTTCTTGTGTAGTAGAGGAAGGAATATCCTCATCATAGAATGAAATATGGTTAACCTCATGAAGGTTTACACCATTAATTATGTTCTTAGAGAAAATATGATGAGGAAAAAATTGTTGGCTAGGTATTTTGAACAAAATTTTCTTGTGATAACTTTGTAATACTTCTAAAAGGGATATCTTTTCTTGAGGATTAATCACTTGTTGTTGGCTATCAAAGGGGATTTTAGATTGAAATTTTGATTCTAAATATGAGATTTCTATGCTTACATTCCATTTTGTATCATTCTCTAGAGCCAAAGATAGTTTTGAAGGTTGGTCAAATGAGTAATCCATATCTTAAATATCAGATTGAGTTGATTGAACTTGAGGTTGCTCATTTGTAGTTTCTGTTACAATATTAGTAATATCATCATGATGGGACACATTAACATGCAATATTTGATTGGTTTCCTGTTGTTGATAATTGAAGAGGGGTTCTTGGGAGATCCCCATGTCTTGATTGATTATTGGTATTTGTTGTGTAGGAGTTTGATTGTTTACTGGAGATTTATAATCAGTTGTAGATTGTAATTCTTTTATATTAAAAATACCTTCATCAATCAAATCTTGAATTGCACATCTTAAATCTTTACAATTTTGTGTCATATGTCCATCCACTCTATAATATTCACAATGTAGCTCAGGTTTAAACCAATCTGCTATGGTATCAGGTTGTCTTATGGAAGGGAGTTCAATCCTATTTGTATCAAGTAAATGCTTGAGAATTATATCCATTGGTTGATTGAGCTTAGTAAATTTACGTGATGAAGGTTTTCGAGAGGTTTTTGATACGTGCCTTAGGAATTCAGTCATAAAAGGTCCTAATGGTTTCTCACCTCTACTTTCTTTATTATGGGTAGAATGATGATAGGAAGATTTCAAAGTATGAGGTGAGTGCATGGTAGAATTGGAAGAATAAGTATTTTCTTGTTGAAATGGATGTGTTGTATTAAGAGAAGAATATTGAAAAGGTGGAGGAGAATTGTATGTGGATGGATAGACATAATATGGATATATGGGAGAATAGATAATATCGTTATGAAGATGATTGGCAAAGGGATTGTCCTGTTGGGGTAAGGATGAAAAATGAGAAAAGTGTGATGGAGGTGATGTTGAATAGGGATGAGGTTGGGCAAAATCAACAAATGTATTTGGCTGAATTCTTCCAACATTACTAATGGGCTCATATTGATTTGAGTAAAAAATCATGGTTTCTTTAGTACTTATAAAAGTAATATTTAGTATCTATTATTTAGAATTGAATCTAAAACATACAAACTTGAAATGATGATTTTGTTTTTGTTTTTCTTGTATACATATATATATATATATATATATATATATTTGTTTTTTGTTTTTTTATTTATTTTTGAATCAGAAATATGCCTATGTTATTCACGTCGGGTTCACCAAAATGTATCGCTCCAAAATTTTCACACCCTTACCTTCAGGCTATAGGATCCGTGCTCGGAAGGGGGATGTGAAAAGGATGGCACGGTACCTCGGACTGAGAGGCCTTGCAAAGGTCCCGCCCCTCGAGGAAGGTGTATTATGGTGATTTTTTGACGGATGGTGGGTTCACTAGGAAACATTTGAATGGTAGTTTCCACGACTAGTTTGGGAATGTGTTTTATGTGTTCAGTTTTATCCTTAAACATTCAAGTCCTAGGTTTGGCCAAATGAATCTAAATTGCTCTATATGAAGATGCAGATTAAATGAATACAAAAGAACAAATTAGGACAGAAAATAGAGAAAGTAAGCAAGATTAAAAAGTCATACCTGATCTGGATGTCTGATGAAGATTCTAATTCTTGAAGCAGTCAGTGTCGCCTCTGATTTGATAGGATTGTCTGCTATCAGACAAGATCATCTGAGATTTGACGAATTCGTTAGACAAATTCGTCAGAGACCTACAATTAGAGAAGTAGACACAAAATGCAGAAAATGCAACTATTCTAACAGAGGGCAATGATGTAGAATAACAACAATAACATTGAAATGATGATGATAAGCAAAATATGAGTGCACTATAATGATTTAACGATAATTGATGACTTAATTATGCATTTAAAGCTACATGGGTGAACTCCAAAATGCAGAATAGCAAAAAATAATAAATAAACTAGCTAATTGCAGAATAAAACAACAGATTGGAAAGAGGAAAATGCAAACTCTGGGCACTGATTACCCCAAATGATGATTGCAGTCGAAATCATCTCTGATTTGACAGCATCATCTCCAATCTGAATAGGATTGTCTGCAACGATGTAAGCTTCCTCCGATTGAAAAATGACAAGGTTCCTGCAAGAAAATTGGATGCAACAAATGTAGATGGTAATACATATTATTCTAATGTGTGTGAAGGTCGATTTACAAGAAATTTTAGCTAGGGGAATGCTAAGGGGAGGGCCTAGGATTAAATAGGCTTAGGAGGGAGGTTATGAAGTTGGAGATCATCCCTATTTAGGAGATCTCCAATGGGGATGGTCTCTAATGGTGCAAAGATGCTTCTGCCTGGATTAGAGACGTCGTTGGAACAGAAGCTAATTGTGAAAATTTAGTTTTGGGAAAAAATCATCTGGATGTCCTAGCCCAGATGAAATCATCCAATCTGAGGCGATATCGTCTGATCGGCGATGATATTGTCAAACGATCAAAACAAACTCTAAAAATGGCACGAGAAACGAGAAAATAGATTAAGCGACGGTTTGGGAGTGGTTTTGGAGGTTAAAATTTGATTTTGAATTATTTACTAGAGTAATTGTAATTATTAAGGTTTTACTGTTCCAATTTTAGGGTGCTACAGGTACTCTTTGCATAATTCTCTGATTTGGTCCTAGTCCCCTTCTGTAGTATTCACTACCACTTTGATGGACTTATCAGGTCCCATTTGAGCTTCTTTGTATATATGCTTTTCAATTTTTATTTTATGGCCAGTTTACCTATCATTGTTATCAAATAACCTCTTAAGGGTGATCAATGATGTGATTATTCTTTAATTGGATCATACCTATATCTTCTTCATCTTCGGTTGTCTAGTTGCTAGAGTAATTCATATCATGGACAATAAAATCTACTATCTACTTTTCATTCTCAAAGAGTTACCATAAGGTATCTTTGTTCAGTATGGAAGGCCTGTAAATTAGCCTAACTATTTTTTACTTTTGAATTACGTTTTTGATTGGGAAAAAATTTACACCTATCGAAGCTAGCAAATTTGCATGGGTGTTCTTCTCTCTTGGGATTGTTTTAAGATTTAGAGATTAAAAATATTCTAGTAGGTCCTAAGCCTTATTTTTTTAAGCTTTAAGGTAATATTTTTTTCTTACACATTTCTCAATAACCTGATTCACTATCAGTTTAGAGTCTCCAAAGATCTGTAGTTTCTTGATACCCATATTTTTAGCCTTCTTGAGACCTTAACATAGTGCTTCATACTCTACTACATTGTTAGTACAACACTAGATAAATCAATAAGAGAAAACTTTCTCTTCACCTATTGGAGAGATAAGAACAATACCTACTCTTGCTCCATTTTTACATCTAGCCCCATCAAAAAAAAATTCCATAATTGATTATTGGGTTGGTCAACCTAAGGAAGAGGAATGGGGATATCGTTTTTAGGTTTTAAATTTTATGTAACTCCCTATGTTAGTATCGATCATGGCGTTGTAGTATTGGAGAGAGAACTTGTATTCCTCTTGTACTACATTTAGAGCTTATTCCATCAGGTTTAGTTCTTCTAGTTCCTCTGTCATCATGTTCACAATGGTGGACTATTTATCTTCCTCTTCAAGTCTTTCGATATGAAAATTTGAGGGATTTTCATTAAATATTTTCACTCTTTTGCCCTTGAATGGTATTTCTATATGTGATAAATATAACAAAAAATATCCTCCTATATTTATGATGAACTCCCTGGATAGGCACATACTAAAATAGGGCTCTAAATAAACCACCGCTACCTTTTGTATAACTGTGATCTGAGGTAGTTTGTGGAGAACTATTAGAATATATTTTATTGCTCCTACCATTTTTATAGGAGTTTCATCTAATTGCAAGACACCAGTATTGATCCTTGTATTATTCCATTCTCGTGATGTCACATACTTCTTTGGGAATTACAGTGGTTGCAGCTCTAGAGTCTATCATCCAGTTGTGAACTACCCATCCCTCTATCTAAAGAGATAGATAGAAGGGAGGGGTCCTATTTTTTCCTAAAGTGGATGTTAGGCTAGCTTGTGTAGAGTCCAACTATATTGGGGTTCTATTATTATTTTTCATATATCTTAAGGATTATTGCAACAATTCGATCTATCCTGGAAGTTGTAGAGCTTCATACATAGTTTCCTTTGAGGGGGTTTTATTCATTTCCTTAACTATGTTAAATATATTGGGTTCAACACTTTTATCCTTCACTGCTACATCATACTTATTTTTGTACCTCTGAGTAGCATCAATTCTTTGATGCTTAGTCAATGATGGGTATCTCAGTTTATCCCTAGTGTGTTCTTGTGTTTCTACTTCTTTCTGCCAAGGTGCTTCCTTACAAGATTTTGTATATTTCTAGATTGAACTTAGGGAAAAAATTTCATAAGAGGTTTTTTCTCAATAGGGTTCCATATAGGCGAATGCACCTTCAGGGGTTTGAGTTCTTGGGGATCAACTTGTATCACTCCAAATTTTTTGCATCCTTACCTTCAGGCTATAGGATCCACACCCGAAAGGGGGATGCGAGAAATATGGGACAATACCTCAGACTGAGAGGACCTTTTGAATGTCTCGCCTCTCGAGGGAGGGGTATAAGGGTGAATTTTTGATGGATGGTGGGTTCACCAAGAAACTTTTGAGTGGTAGTTTCCATGCCTAGATTGATAATAGGTTTGATGTGTTCATTTTGTGCTTTAATCATTCAATTCCTAGGTTTGGCCAAGATGAGTCTAAGCTATTCTATATGCCAATGATGATATTTATGAATACAAAAAACATGAATAAATTTTGAACACAAAGAATGTGCTAAATAGGATAGAACATACCTGATTTCGGATGTCTGATGAAGATTCTGAGTCTTGTAGAAGTTCAAATGGTATCAAATCGAACAGAATCATATAAAATTGCACAGAATCATCTCACATAATAGTCGATCATCTGAGATCATATAGGATCATCAACGATCTGATGAATTTGTTAGACGAATTCATCAGAGACCTGCAATCATAGAAATAGATACAAAATACCAAAAATGCAACTGCAAAAGCAAGGGGAAATGATAGAAATAACAATGAATTTGTCTAAATGATAGATAAAAATAGAAATTAAATGGAAATGCATCAATTTGACAATTTATTTTGACTTTATCATATATCTATGCTAAATGAGGTGAACTCCAGGATGCATAAATATAATAACCTAAGATAATGCAGAAAATAATAAGGAAATGCAAACTCTGGGCTCTGATTGCCCCCAATCTGGACTATAGTCAAGATCACCTCTGATCATACGAGATCATTTCCGATCTATGATAGGATCATCTGAAATCATCTGGAATAGCCTGCGATGATCCAAGATTGTTTCAGCTAAAGAACAATAAGATTCCTGTAAGAAAACTCAAAATAGGCAATGCAAACAAATTATGAAAGTATTCTAAGGCACAAGGAACCAAATTTGCATGGAAATCCATAAGCTAGGGGGTTCAAGGGGATAAACTGAGAAAATCCTAGTTTATATAGGATTAGGGAGAGGTTAGAAGGTTGGAGATCATCCCAATTTGGGATATCTCCAACGGGGAAGACTCTAACTGCGCAGACATGTTTTTTGCCCAAGTTAGAGAAGCTGTTGAAACAAAAGCTAATTATGAAATTTTGGTTTTGGGACAAAATCATCTGGATTTTTTGTTCCAGATGAATTCATCAGATCTGGGATGTTTTCATCTAATCTAAGACGATATTGTCCAATGGTCAAAACAAATCCTAAAAATGGCATGAAAAATGGGGAAAGCAGGTAACGGGCGATTTCGGGTTAAAATTCAAATTTTTATCTTTTTACTAAGGTTTAGATATGCCAATTTTAGGGTGCTACATTTTGCCCCCTCTTTAGTGAATTTTCCAAAGAAAATGCGTTAAAGACAAGTTTTTCCACTTTTACGAGAAAGCAAAATTTTACTCCATTTTTTAGATGGCGATTCTAGGTCAAATCGTACGACTGCTGACTATGGTGCCCCCTCCTTGTTTTTACCTAAATTGAACATTTGAGGTAAAAGCACAAAAAATCAAAATTAAAAAAAATGTTGATTTTAAATAAAATTAAGAAAAATAGGGTAAAACCCTAATTCATTTTTACTGTTCATTTTTACTGGTTTTAGAGGTATGTAGAGAGAAAAATGGTTGAGACAGCACATCGATCGACAGAGGTCCAGAGCGGGCTACGGGTAAGGATCTAATTCTAGTAAATTAGGCTTGAATTTAATTTGTGCAATTTTTTGTTGTCAAATTTGATTTTTTTGGGGCATTGCGGCCGTTTTTAGGCCATCGAAGACGTCAAGATGAAATCGTCCCTAGATTGTCAATTTTGTTGGATGGAAAAATAGGCAAACTAAGGGCGATCCTTTCCAACAAGGGGTGATCCCCAAGTTGTGAAATCGAAGATGATTTTTTCCTACAAAGGACGAGTTTGCCCAATTTGGGACGATATCATCACTTTGAAGAAATTAATCTTGATTAAAAAAAATTTAATTTAATTTTAATGATTGGTTTATTAACAAATTTTGTTGTTTTATTGTTTGTTTTGTAGAGGGGATTACTAAAGAGTTGAGAGTGGAAGTACGGTGGGCTGGGAGATGACATAGCCACGCTCGATCAGGCAGAGTGCGACCGACTGGCTCAGGTCGATTTGCAGCATGTGGCAGAGATGCCACAAGTATCGATAGACATGGGGCTACTGACAGCCCTAGTAGAGAGATGGTATTTGGGGTCATCCTAATTTTAGTTATCGACAGGGGAGATGGCTCTGATGGGAAGCCAAAATTGCTCACGCCAAATTCTCAATTCTTATTCAATAATTTGAAAAAAATATTACAATAATGGTAGCAGTCTTCCAAATAAACTCCTTTATCCCGAAAGATAGTTTATATTACAACATCTTCCACCCTGGAAGAAAAACAGCCTAAAAAGGTCTAGAATGACCCTCTTGCCTTCATGTCTACAACTATGTCTCCACAGTTTTCTGACCCTTGTGCATACCTTCGCTTCTCCTTTTAAAACCTCTAGCATGACTCTCAGTTTTCCTTTTCTGACCCTTCATTTCATTTCCCGTGCCTCTTCATTGTCTTGGCTTTTGAAACATCTTTCTTTTTGACTCTTGATCTTTTTTTGCTTTAATTGCACCTTGGTGCCACGTGCTTGTCTAGTGCTGCCACTGTAGACTCTGTCCGCCTGTCAACCAATGATGGCGTTCGGTATACCCATCCCTCAATAATTTCCTCTGTAATGGCCTTTGTAACTGCCTGCCTTTTCTTTCCTTTTATTTGGTCCCAAAAATGTGACATTTTTGCTTCATTGCCTTCCTACCCCTTTTCGAGTAGCAAAAATGCGACATGTCGCGATATCACGACACTTTTTTTTTTGGCCTTCTTGCCCTTTGTGAGTCGCAAAAATGTGACATGTCGTGATATCATGACACTTTTGCTTTTTGGCCTTCCTACCCTTTGCAAGTCGTAAAAATGCGACATGTCACGATATCGTGACACTTTTTCTCTCATGTGCCTCCTCTTGTCTTTTGGTCGTGATGATGCGACATGTCGCGATATCACGACACTTTTCTCTCCCGTGCCTTCCCTTACCTTTTGGTCATGAAAATACGACATGTTGCGATATCGTGACACTTTTCTCCTTTACGCTTTCTCTCATCCTTTGGTCATGAAAATGTGACATGTCGTGATATCACGACACTTTTTCTCCTTTGTGCTTTCTCTCGTCCTTTGGTCATGATAATGCGACATGTCGCGATATCATGACATCTTTCCTTTCCAGCTCCTCTTTCTCCTTTTCGGTCACAAAATCATGACATGTCACGATATCACGACATCTTTCCTTTCAGCCTCCTCCTCGTCTCTCGGGTCTTGAAATCATGACATGTCGCGATATCATGACAGCTTTGCTCTCTACTTTCTCTCTCCATTTCGTGTCATGAAATCATGACATGTCGCGATATAGTGACAATTTATTTTTTTGCTCCATGCCTTCTCTCTCCTTCCTGAGTCATGAAAATGCGACATGTTGCGATATTGCAACACTTTTCTCTCTTGCACCTTCTCTCGGCTTTTGGTCATGATAATACGACATGTCGTGATATCGCAACACTTTTTCTTCTTTGCCGACATGTCGCGATATCGCGACACTTTTTCTACTTTGCTGTATTTTTCCTTTCGTTGGATGCTTTTGCATCAAAAAACCGAGGTGGATTGAGAAGTGACCATCACTTTTGTACTGTTCTGTCACCTTCTTTTTAACTGGGGCTATACAAGCTCTCCAAGGTTCAGCAAAATCTAGGTCTGTAGGGTACAAACCCTTAAGTTCTTCAAACTCCACAACTTCCACTCTCATTGTTGTCAGCAAAATTTTTTCATCCATCTCCTTCAATGGCTTCAACTTGTGGTGCACTCCACATTTCATCAGAGAGTAAGTATTCACATGCCCATCATACACCGCACGTATTCAATGGCTTCTCTTCAACTTTTAGAGCAAACTGGTAAGCATCCTCAATGGTGTTAATCCTAACCAGACTCAACTATTCTTGAATACTAGTTCTCAATCCATTGATGTAATGGGCTACCTTCTCCTTGTTAGCCTCAGAATGGCCAGTTTTGATTGATATCTGGTAAAACTATTTTGTATATTCTTTGACAGATTTGTCTGACTGTCTCAAACTCTACATTTTTCTCAACAGGTCCAATTCGTAATCTACAGGAATAAACTGTCTCTTCAGCTTCTCTACCATTCGATCCCATCTGGTTATCTTTTCCTTTCTGCTTCTATTTATTTCTAGCTGCACTCCTTTCCACCATATGCTAGCATGGCCTTTCAACTTTGTTTTTGCCAATTTGATCCGATCTGGATCGACAACCTCCTCATACTCAAAATATTCCTTGAAATAATTGATCCAATCAATCAAATCCTCTGGATTGAGATTCCCAGAATACGTGGAGACATCAAACTTTGGCTTCTTTCCAATCTGAGATATGGCCTTAACTAACCTGGCTTCTATAGGATCCATTGCTTTTTCTTCATCTAATGGATCATCAACCTCCCAAGCTTCATATTCACTATGGTCTTCTCTCTTTTGCTCAACCCCTCTTCACAACTCCTCTTGTAGGGCTTGCACTTGCCTCTACAAAACTCTGAAATCTTCTTCAGGTACCACATTTCTCCCACCACCATAGTTTCTTCATGGAGGCATTCTTCCTCACTCTCTTCTCACAACACTTCCATAGATCTTGGTGCAAAATGCCTCACTTTCGGCGATCTCCACACACACTCAGGAACTCATGATCTTATACCACTTGATGGGGAGCCAAAATTGCTCACGCCAAATTCTCAATTCTCATTCAATAATTTGAAAAAAATATTACAATATTGGCAGCAGTCTACCAAATAAAATCCTTTATCCCAAAATATATTTTATATTACAACATCTTCTACCCTGGAAGAAAAACAGCCTAAATAGGTCCATAATGGCCCTCTTGCCTTCACGTCTACAACTTTGTCTCCATAATTTTTTGACCCTTGTGCATGCCTTCACTTCCCATTTTAAAACCTATGGTGTGACTCTTTGTTTTCCTTTTCTGACCCTTCATTTCATTTCTCATGCCTCTTCGTTGTCTTGGATTTCGAAATGTCTTTCTTTCTGACTCTTGATCTTTGTCTGCTTTCATTGCACCTTGGTGCCACATGCTTGTCCAGTGCTACCACTGTAGACTCTGTCCTCCTATCAACCAATGATGATGTTCAGTATACCCATTGCTCGATAATTTCCTTTTTAATGGCCCCTATAAAAACTTGCATTTTCTTTCCTTTTTTTTGGTCATGAAAACATGACATTTTTGCTTCACTACCTTCCTGCCCCTTTTCGAGTCACGAAAATGTGACATGTCGCGATATCATGACACTTTTGCTTTTCGGCCTTCCTGCCCTTTGTGAGTTGCGAAACTGCGACATGTCGTGATATCGTGACACTTTTCCTCTCCTACGCCTTCTCTCGGGTTTTGGTCATGATAATGCGACATGTCACGATATCATGACACTTTTTCTTCTTTACCGACATGTAGCGATATCATGACACTTTTTCTACTTTGTTGTATTTTGCCTTTCGTTGGATGCTCCTACATCAGGATCCCACACTAGGGGATGTATGGAGGATCATGAGGATCCCCATACAAGGATAGTTGATGACTCCTACATAAAATCAGGGTTAGGTGATGATGAGGTTGATTGGGTATCTGAGCTTCACCCTAGAGAATGTTAGAGTGAACATCGAGTCTCTAAGGCAGATGCCTGGGGCATCTAGGCTAACTCGGGTTTTGGTAGGGGTGGTAGGTGGCTTACTGTTGTGCCACCAGAGTGGGTGCAGATTACCCTGGATCCTCTCATATGGGTCTACTTTGTACTATGCCTCTTGTATAGGATCCTACATGGGGTTGTATACAAGGGAGGCTGATTTTGGTCTTGCCATATTTACTGCAGGTTTGGTTCTAGGAGTACATTGTGGTGTAGAGGCCGGTAGGGCTCCCACTAATAGGGGTTTACTAGGAGAGGCCTTGGGTTTTCTACTAGTGGTTATAGAGGGGGTCACAATAGTAGATATATCTGTCGATGTCACAGAGGTTGTTGGATGACCTCATACTGTACCATATCACCTGGAGGCTATGCTGAGAGCATCCTGGGTGGGCAGAGGATGGGCAGGAGCTAGCTCACATCAGGCAAGTTTGCTGGTTGAGGATGGAGCAAGGAGAGGTAGAGCTCCACAACTATGACCAGGTTCTACAATAGTTTAGTCTATAGTAGGGGATCCCTTCTCTCAAGGATTACGAGTACTCCCAGACTGTCCAAGATAGTACCACGCTGATCGGGGCTCCAGACATGCAGCAGTTTTGGAGTCAGTACGTAGATGATGCCCCCATCCATCTAGTGTATGGTGACGACGTTGGGGTTACAGATGGCTATGATGCCTGGTATGTAGACATCCACACTCCTTGGATGACAAGGGTGTAGGGTCCAGTGCAGGCTATGGTGTGATGATTGGGGAGGCAGCGTCAAGCTACTATTGAGGTAGCGTAAGGTCGTGGTAGGAGAGAGCAGTGATGATCTCCATATGAGAGAAACCAAAGGATGGGTCATGCTCCATAGAGACCTCAGGAGATAGGGAGGAGGGAGAGGGGAGTCCCTTCTCAGAAGGGAGAGAGACCACCATCACTCAATAAGGGCAAGGGTGTCAAGGTAGGGGAGAGCAGTGAGACGAAGACTCTCCAGGCTAAGGTTTCCTGCCTCTGAGATCAAGTGTAGATGCTACATGATGAGGCTACCTGTCTTAGGGCTCAGAGTAGAGGGGTGAGCACTCAGGATCTAGAATGGTCTATTGCTCATACCGCATTCTACCAGGGGCTATACTATCATGTGGTCCCAAAGGAATAGAGGGTACCACTTCCAGCCCCCATTGTATGTTAGGATCTCATCCTAACCCTTAATGTAATAACTCCCCTTTTGTAATAATTCCTAGTGAACGTGGGTAGTATCCATGATTAATATTTTGTAATGTTCTAAGTTTTAGCTTAGGTAGTGCCTATGACAAATGGCACCCTTTTTATGTAACACATGGTAGATAGGTGGCATTGTGCATGTAATTCGTGTGGCATTGTGCATGTAATTCGAGTGGCATTGTGCATGTAATTCGAGTGGCATTGTGCATGTAATTCAAAGTGGCACTATGCATGTAATTCGGGTGGCATTATGCATGTAATCCAGGTGGCATTTTGCATGTAAGCCAACCTTGGAAGGAAACTCCTTAAATACCCGAAAAGGCACCAATGTAACCATATTTTTTGCAAAATTAATGAAGTATTGAAGGAGGTTGCCCCCTCGAAGAGGCCCGCGATTCAGTTCTATTGTGAGATTGTTCTTTATGCAAATTTCTGTTATATTAATGTGATGTTTATGTGAGTTATTTCCAAGCAATTGTGTGAGAGTGTGTTATTTGAGTTTATTTTATAGCAGGATCTTAACAAGTGGTATCAGAGCGCTTTCCAGGGCCAAGTTCTGCTGCAATTGCAATGATTCTTGCCATCCAAATCCACCTATTAGGTATAAATTCCGTGTGTTTTTTTCATTCTATTTTTCCTTATTAAAAAAAAAAATCAAAAAAAAATACAGTGTTTTTTTTCCAGACCAAAAAAAAAATATATATATTATTAGTTGAGTAGGTAGAAACCCTGTACCGGGGTTTTAAAATATCGCAAAGGATCTGTCATTATTGGCTAAGCTAGATAGCCCATAAAGCGTCTAGTGAAGTGAGGGGCGATCAGGCTCCAATACCCAGGCCTCGGACGTGAACTCGCGCACGGACTTGAGCTCCCACGTATCTTCGGGTATATAGGGAGACCATCTAGGATTAAACAAATTTTTAGCCATTAGGAAGCTCTTCGGCCTTGTATTACTCATAGTCTACGGGACACGAGCATCCCGGACGATTACCCTCCCGTATTGTCGAGAGGCGGGTAGTGTGCTCAAGGGTATGTGTGGAATCCTCCTTGAGTAGTGGCCTAAAATATTGGTCCGAGCACTATTGTTCGTCACTGTCGGTATATTAGAGGGCCTATGGGTGGTACATACTCCTATACTTAGCATTCCCCGGTTCTGTTAAACCGTAACTTGTAAAAAATACAAAAATAAAAATCAAAATAAGAATCCAAACACCCCCATTCGTAAACTCGCATTTCAAAAGTGAGCATATGAGAAAGGAGTCCTCTACCAAAAAAATAACAAAAGGGACATGCATTCGGGATAAGCCATGAGGGTGACACTTAAGTTGAAAGTCTGGAGAGTAATGAGTCAAATTTACAGTGGCAGTCCACGATCAGTCGATCAGTCGGAGAGGTCAAGACACGATAGAGGCGGAATTCACGAGTCTTCGAGTCGAACAAAGCGTCATATCGGTCACCTGCAAAATACAGAGAATCTTGAGTGTGAAACACGGCCAGTTTTAGATAGTGCTCCAGTACCCAACTTTTGCTTAGTAGCTCAGAATCAGAATCTGTAAACACCGTTAGACTCAGCAAAACAGGAGATAAAAAAAAAAAGTCTGGGGTGCCAAAAAGTAGTGTTAAGAGATATAGCTCATTGTGACCACCTTCTCCTGCTGATCATTTTGATATATAGCACCCAAGCACTTTTTGGGCATTTACTAAAAATAGTAAGTCAAAAAATTCAATTCTATTTTTAGTAACTGGTCACAAAAGGTCAAAAAATGGCCCAGGGTACTCGTGGACACCAGAAAGAACTAGAACACTTGGATTCCCTAACAAAAGCCATTGAGAACTTGAACTCGGATTTTCACTCCATAAGGGAAGAAGTCCAAGGTCTTCGCCTAGAGCATGAGGCCACTAGCAATCGCTTAGAAGAAGCATTGACTGAAGTGGACAACAAACTGAGAAGAGAACCACCCAAATCAGAATACCAAGCTGAGAGTTCTACAAGGAATCGTGACCATGATACACCCTTCAGAATGCCCAAGTTGGACTTTCCCAAATTCAGTGGGAAGGATGTTGATGGGTGGCTATGTCGGGTTGACCAATTCTTTCGACTTCATAATGTACCAGTATTTCATCGAGTCCAGATGGCTTCCTTTAACTTGGAATCTGAGGCTTCACACTGGTTTCAATGGGTGCGTCTTACCTACCCAAATCTCTCTTGGGAGGATTTTGAATCCCAAATACTCACTCGATTTGGTCCTAGTGAGTTTGAGGACTTCACAGGAGCCTTATCCAAACTACAACAAACAGGGTCAGTTCGAGAGTACCAAGCTCAATTTGAAAAATTGGCCAATCGAACAAGAGGATTGAGTGAAGGGTTCTTTCAGAGTTGTTATATCAGTGGGTTGAAGATGGAACTCCAAGAAGAAGTCAAAATGTTGAAACCACGAACTATGATGGAAGCTATCAGTTTGGCCCGTCTGGCCGAATCTAAACTCTCTGCCCAAAGATGCCCATCAAAGTTTCTACAAAATAGACCTTCATTTCCTCATAGAGCCCAAAACCCAGTTGATAATAAACCTGCTGCACCAAAGCGCCTCACCACCGAAGAGATGGATGCACGTCGTTCCCAAGGATTATGCTATAATTATGATGAAATTTTTTTCAAAGGGCATAAATGTGCACACAAAAAATTGTTCCTGATCAATGTTGAAGAACCTGATACCTCTGATGAGAGTGATAAGGATGAGGACCCTCCAAAAACACCTCCTCCACAAGAAGAAGTGAAACAAGAACCTGAAACAGCAATTACAGTCCATGCCCTTGCAGGCATTACTACCCCTCAAACCATGAAGGTTACAGGATTTTTCAAGGGCCAACGTCTTTCCATCCTTTTGGACTCGGGAAGCACACACAACTTTATTGACCCTAGAGTTGCTCAGTAGGCAAATTGCTATATCCACACTTGTAACTCCTTTGAGGTCATGGTAGCCAACCGGGGAACCTTACCTTGTAAGGGAAAGTGTCGCAATGTTAAAATCCAGATAGGGGACTATGCACTCAAGCAGGACATGTTTGCCCTCTAGTTGGGTGGATGTGATATTGTTTTGGGATCTCAATGGTTGAGTACACTGGGCACTATCAGTTGGAACTTTGCTGAACTTTGGATGCAGTTCTCCCAGAATGGCCAAACACACATCATCAAGGGCTCCCCAGTAGGAACACCTCAAATTATCAGTTCAAACGACATGGAGAAATTGCTAAAGAAATCATCACGTGGGGTCATTGCACAACTATTCTCCATCCAACCATCCACATCCCCAATGGGTGAAATTCCACCAGACATGCAACAGGTTCTCCACAAACATGAGGCCATATTTTCAGAACCAATCACACTACCACCGCATCGCTCTCATGACCATGCCATTCCATTATTTCTAGATAGTACACCTCCCAATATCCGCCCGTACAGATACCCCCATGCCATGAAGTCAGAGATTGAGAAGATGATACAGGAATTACTCAAGGCGGGTGTCATTCGGCCTAGTACTAGTCCCTACTCTGCACCGGTCTTACCGGTCCTCAAGAAGGATGGCTCTTGGCGATTGTGTATTGACTACCGAGAGCTCAACAAGATAATGGTCAAGGATAAATTTCCTATCCTTGTGGTTGATGAATTACTAGATGAATTACATGGGACCATGTACTTCACCAAGCTAGACCTTCACTCTGGGTACCATCAGATCCGGCTTAGGGATGAAGATATTCCTAAAACTGCTTTTCGCACTCATGAAGGTCATTATGAATTCTTGGTAATGCCATTTGGTCTCACAAATGCTCCTTCCACATTCCAAATCCTGATGAACAACATCTTTTGCCCCTTCTTGCGGAAGTTCATCCTTGTGTTCTTCGATGACATCTTGATTTACAGTCACACATGGGAAGAGCATCTCAATCATGTAGATCAAACTCTCCAACTACTGGCCGACCATAAATTGTTTGCAAAAAGGTCCAAGTGCTCCTTTGGTTTGACTGAAGTAGAATATCTGGGACACATTGTCTCAAAGGATGGCGTCAAGGTTGACCCTAAGAAGATCCAAGCAGTCCAAGAATGGCCAAAACCTCGCACACTCAAGGGACTTCGAGGATTTTTAGGGCTTACAGGATAATACCATAAATTTGTCTGCAATTATGGAAATATAGCCGCCCCCCTCACCTCCATGTTGAAGAAGGATTCTTTTATGTGGACAAGGCCGGCTGAGCAAGCATTCCTGGACCTCAAACATGCCATGACCACCACTCCAGTTTTAGCCATGCCAGACTTCTCAAAAAAATTTGTCATTGAAAGTGACGCTTCTGGTCGTGGTATTGGGGCAGTATTGATGCAATAAGGATGCCCTTTGGCTTTTACCAGCAAAGCCCTATCTGATCGCAATCTGGGAAAATCCACCTATGCTAAGGAAATGTTGGTAATATTGCATGCAGTCCTACATTGGCGGCCTTACCTCATTGGGCGCCATTTCTCCATCAAAACTGACCACCAGAGCCTTAAATACTTTCTAGAACAACGAGTTGCCACTCCTGAACAACAAAAGTGGGTATCAAAACTCATGGGCTATGATTATGACATCACGTACAAAAAAGGGAAGGAAAATCTTGTGGCAGATGCTCTCTCTCACAAATTTGAGGCCCTTAGTATGTCGTGGTGCCATCTCCGCACCATTGCCCCAATGGATTGAGCCCTTACGTCAGGAAATACTTCGGGATGCAGATTTGAAAGACCTAGTTGCTTCACTTAGGGATGATCCAGAGTCTACACCAGGATATAGTTGGGATGGCCAAGATCTGCGTTACCATCAACGTCTGGTTCTTCCTCCTAAGTCCCCACTTCGAGAACTCCTCATGAAGGAATCACATGCTACTCCATCTGTTGGCCATTCAGGGTTCCTAAAAACATATGAATGACTCAAGCGCACCTTATTTTGGAAAGGCATGAAATAGGACATTCGCTCTTTTGTAGCGGATTGCGACACTTGTCAACGAATGAAAGGAGAAACAGTGCACTCCCCAGGCACTCTTCAACCATTGCCGATACCAGATCAGGTGTGGACTGACATTTCCATGGACTTCATAGAAGGGCTACCTAAATATGGAGGCAAGTCTGTTATTTTTGTGGTAGTGGACCGCCTTTCAAAGTATGCTCACTTTTGTGCCCTAACCCATCCTTACACAGCATCCACTATTGCCCAAACTTTTCTTGACTCCATATTTCGCCTTCATGGCATGCCCGCCTCCATTGTATCTGATCGTGATCCCACCTTTACTAGCAATTTTTGGCAAGAGTTGTTTAAGTTGTAGGGGACTCAGCTCAAAATGATTTCAGCCTACCATCCGCAAATGGATGGTCAAACAGAGGTTGTTAATAAATGCTTGGAAACCTACCTTCGCTGCTTTGCCTCTGATCATCCTACTCATTGGGCAAAATGTATTTCTTTGGCTGAATGGTGGTACAACACTTCCTATCATACCGCCACCAAACTCACACCATTTGAGGCATTTTACGGGCGCCCTCCACTCATGCCTTCCTCCTACATTCCGGGCAGCTCCAAGGTCCAGGCCGTCGACAATGCTCTGAGTCAACACACCGAGGTCCTCCGCCAACTCAAGCAAAATTTGAACATGGCCCAGAATCGTATGTGCCAACAAGCTGATCAGCATCATTCTGAGCGTAGTTTTGATGTGGGTGATATGGTCTTCCTTCGTTTGCAGCCATACAAACAATCATCCCTACAACTCCGCAGGTGTCAGAAGCTTGCTCCAAAATTCTATGGTCCTTATCAAGTTCTGCAACGGATTGGTCCAACAACTTACAAATTGGCTCTTCCCCCCACTTCCAAGATCCACCCTATTTTTCATGTTTCCCTTATCAAGAAAGTTGTGGGCACAAAGGTACAGGTTCAATCAACACTCCCTGAATTGGATGAAGAAGGCTCCATCTTACTTGCACCGGAACAATTGCTGGATCGTCGAACTCGCACTCTGCGCAACCGTACCATCACAGAGGTCCTGGTTCAGTGGCGTGGACTTCAACCTGAGGATGCTACATGGGAGTCTCTCCATCAACTCCAGCAACAGTTTCCTCATTTTCAGCTTTGAGGAAAAAGCTCCTTTAAGGAGAAGGGCATGTTAGGATCTCATCCTAACCCTTAATGTAATAACTCCCCTTTTGTAATAATTCCTAGTGAACGTGGGTAGTACCCATGATTAATATTTTGTAATGTTCTAAGTTTTAGCTTAGGTAGTGCCTATGACAAATGGCACCCTTTTTATGTAACACATGGTAGATAGGTGGCATTGTGCATGTAATTCGTGTGGCATTGTGCATGTAATTCGAGTGGCATTGTGCATGTAATTCAAAGTGGCACTATGCATGTAATTCGGGTGGCATTATGCATGTAATCCAGGTGGCATTTTGCATGTAAGCCAACCTTGGAAGGAAAATCCTTAAATACCCGAAAAGGCACCAATGTAACCATATTTTTTACAAAATTAATGAAGTATTGAAGGAGGTTGCCCCCTCGAAGAGGCCCGCGATTCAGTTCTATTGTGAGATTGTTCTTTATGCAAATTTCTATTATATTAATGTGATGTTTATGTGAGTTATTTCCAAGCAATTGTGTGAGAGTGTGTTATTTGAGTTTATTTTATAGCAGGATCTTAACATTGTAGAGCCAGTCATGATGGGATCATCGAGGACATCCTCACGATCAATAGTGAGGACCTAGGACATAGTTCAGACCTCCATGGGACCACTTCCTCCATGCCAGGGTAGGTGAACAGATGAGGCTGAGAGCTCGAGGGCTTCTCAAGGCTAGCTGCTGTAGAGGGTAGAAATTATTATTATACATAGTTTTTGAGGAGATTGAGTATGCCAAGGTTTTGATTGTGAAATACCAATCCAGATGATGTACATAATTGATTGAGATATATAGATTATCTTTTTGATGACTTGTGTATATGTTGTATGGTGCTTTAATTTTGAATTTTGTGATTCATTATTGGAAATAAATTTTAATTTTTTGTTTTATGTCGTGGCATAAAATTGTAAATGAAATAATCATATGTGCATAAATTGGTTGTGTTTGTGGTGTGATTTGATGAAAAATAAAAGGGACTTCTAACAATAATTTCAAAGGACATTGTTGCTAGTATAGACTGTTTCATGAAGTCACCGCTCACTAGGTTGTTAAGCTAATCCTAGGATAGAAATATTGTTAAAAGTAAAAGAGTGCTTAAGAGACTGTCTTAAGACTTTGTGTTGTGATGATGGAAGTGATGATGGTGATGATTTGTTTTCAGATGTTCATAAAAAATATTATGCATGACATATTAAAGAAATATGATTTTTTCTAGGCATAAATTCCTAAGTGTGATGAAATTTTTGAATAAGTCCCTAGGAACTATACCATCATTGCAAAATTGAATATTGACATAATGACATGAAATAGAATAAGTGTTCGTTTGTTTTAAAGCTCAATTGTGTAACATAATCATGTAAGTCATGTTTTTATGAAAAAAAATTAAAATAAATGGGAAATAAAATTATAACAATGGTTTGCGCTAGGCATAGAATTATAGGTATAGACTTATACCATCATCACAAAATCCAAAGAAGAAATTGATATTTTAGTTTTATTGCGTGATTGATTTTTGAATTTTGATAAATAGAAAAATAATAATATGAACATGACTTTATTGATTATATTTGTGTCATATGTTGTTTGAAAGCATTTTGTGATTTTTGAAAACAATGTATGTAAATGTTTTTATAAAAAACAGATGTTTTGAAATAAGAAGATAAAATTATTCTAAAAAGAGTTGCAGAAATATTTGACATTATCTCAAAGACAAATGTAGATTTATAAGGAACCCTCATGTGCAAATGTGAGTTCATTACCGATCTTGCTTTATCATAATGATACAGAATCTCTCAAATACAAATGTGTGTGCAATTGTATTATTCATTCACCAATTTTGAGCAAGAAAATTTGAGACAAGTAATTTGACTTAACCAAAGGAGTGTTCCTTGACCATGATTTATATGCATGTAACCATACCAGACTACTATGTAAGTCGGGTTATCAAGATCTAGCTAATCCATAATATGACATAGGTCTATACAAAATAAGGTCACTAATGTGACAGACATATCACCATGCTAGGAATTACCCAAGGCCAAGCGGGTTGGGCACAAACCACCTGTTATGGGGCTTACCTCATAGTTTTCGAATAATTGAGAATTCTAGGGATTCAAGATCATTCACCCTTATTTTCTTTTCAAAGGGTAGGGGAAAGGATTTATTTGCATTTTTCTTGTGCTTTTCTCTTTTTTTTTTTTTTTTTTTTTTTTGTATTTTTGCTTGATATTGAGATAATGCTGAAATATTGTTGTGATGATACAAAATAATATTTTTCTTTTTCTCTTTTGCTTTGACTTTTTCTTTTGCTTCCTATACTAGGGATACTTGCTCGGATTGGCTATAGAGCAAGGGATTTTTATTCTAGGTAGGGGTGAGCTTGTCCTTTTGTCAATTCTCAAAGATTCTAGACCATGTGCATGATAGGATAGCAAGGGAAACTTTTCGCTCAAGAAACCACTTCTACTATGTAGCATCATATTGAATTTGCAATGAAATCATTTTAATGTGAATAATCGAATGTTCTTGTAGGAATAATCGGATGTTAAGGGTTTTGGTATAGAATATTTCTAAATTGACGGGGTCAAAAAGGATGGGATTTACCATAGGCTTTCTGCCACAACTGAAGGCAACATTAATTACATCTACATCAAGTGTGAAAATGACTCCCCCTTATATTTCTTCACGATCCTTTGTTTGGCATCATAGAATTCTGCCATAGCTCTGATCAGCTTTGGGTAGGGATGGACCTGGAGGAAGATATACCAGTATAGCAAGGTGTGGTAAGAAAACATTTTGGTACAATGAAGTAACATCTTTGATGACCCTAGCTGCTATATCCTTTTGAATTCACCCTAGATATCTCCATGTCACCCTGATATTAGTTATGTGGTTATCTAGGTCAAAAAAACCACATCCACTCTTTTTCGAGCTATGTTTCCCCTTAGTAGTATCTAGTGCTAAATTTTTCATGGTTTTATGCTATTTTTTAGATGTAAAAATATGTATGGAATAAATTTATAAAAGAGTTGCAGGGTTTTTTGAGCAAGCAAAGAGTGCAACAAGCAGAATAAAAAGCATAGAGAGGAAAATAGTGATGGAAAAACTTTTGTGATGTTTTAAAAGAACGTGCATGTGCATGCCAAAATGATATGAAATAAATGATTTTGGTGGTACACACCCTATTATTAATTTTGAATATTTTCTATAAGTCTCGATTCATGTGTTGCTTTCAAGAAACCAACTACAAACATTACCATTCTGCTAGGGCCAACGAGCTGGTACAATAGTACCTCAAAAATGGGACCTTTTAAACTAAATTTCCCATCAAAAGGTGTTATTGTCCTAAGATGGTCATCGGACGTCGAAATGTCATGTCATGGCGACATTTTCACTTGGAGTGGACATCGGTCGTCGAGACGTCATGAAATTGTAAATATTTTTATTGAGGAGGCATGTGCATGCTAAAATGTCATGCCATCACAATATTTTCACTTGGAGTGGACATCGGTTGCTGATATGTCATGTAATCATGACAATTTTCATTGATGATGCATGTGGGATCTGAAATATCATACCATTGTGATATTTTCACTTGGAGTTGCCATCGGTCATCGACATGTCATGAAATTGTAATAATTTTTATTGAGAATTTCTATGGGAACTAAAATGTCATGCCATCATGACATTTTCACTTGGAGTGGCCATTAGTCATCGAGATATCACGAAATCATGACAATTTTTATTGAGGAGACCTATGGATGCTGAAATGTCATACCATCATGATATTTTCACTTGGAGTGACCATCGGTCACTGAGATGTTGTGAAATCATAATAATTTTTATTAAGGAGACCTGTGGGTACAAAAATGTTATGCCATCATGACATTTTCACTTGGAGTATCCATTGGTAGCTGAGATGTCATGAAATCACAAAAATTTTCATTGAGGAGACCTATGGATGCTAAAATGTCATGCCATTATGACATTTTGGTTGAAGACTGAAAGAAAATAAATATTTACATAAAATACATACAAGACCGGGGAAACCATTTACTTGTAGTACAACTTCAAGTGGAAGCCATTGATAGGGATAGGTTAAACCTAACCCTATTCATTTCTCAATTGGAAAGAGTTTTGCTATTTTCTTCTATTATTTCAAAAGGACCTTCCCATAACACATCAAATTTTTGATGATTTCCAGGTTTAAACTTCTTTTCATTCCATCTTAAGACCAAGTCTCCTACCTTAAAATATCTTAGAGTGGCTTTTTTGTCGAACCATTTTTTCATGGCAACAACATATTTTTGATAGTGATCACAGGATTGCTCCTTTTGTTCCTCTAATTGTAGGAGTTGGATAAACATGTTCTCCATTGGTTCTACCTCTTTTGTGTCGGTATGATAGAGCAATTTTAAAGTTGGCATCTTTATATGTATTGGAAGAATTTCTTCTTTTTTGTAGACCATAGAGTAGGGAGACATGTTGATAGAATTATTCATGGTTATTTTATCGGCCCACAATGATTTGTTGATTAGAGAATGCCAACTTCTCTTGTTGTCCTTCAAAGCCCACTTCAAGATCCTGAGCAAGTTTTTTTTTGTTGATTCGGCTAATCTGTTTCCCTATGGATAATAGTTTGAGGATATTTTCAAGTAAATCCTATATTTACATATGAATTCAATCATCTTAGCACCTACGAAATATGAGCCATTCCGTGACCAATGCATCTAGGATGCCAAATATTGTGATTAAACTTTCCATGAATTCCATCGCCATCTCTTGGTCTATGTTTTTAGTGGGTATTGCTTTTGACCACTTAGTAAAATAATCGATAGTTTTTAGGATGTATTTTTATCCAGTGGATGATTTGGGATCTATTATTCCAACAAAGTCCAATTTCCATTGTTTAAAAATTTCTTCAACCTAAATGGATTTTAGGGGTATCGAAGCATTCCTATTTCTCCCAACGTATCTCTGGCATTCCTCGATTTTTTTTGTTATTTTGAAGGTGTCTACAAATATATTTGGCTAGTAGCATATAGTTCTGATGCTTTTTAAGGTGGTGGCCCTCTCTAAGTAGTGTCCTCCTAAAGAGCCTCCATGGAATTCCTCCAAGATATTTTTTTTTATTCTCATTTATGCATCGAAGAAACACTCCATCCAAATTTTTTATGTACAACCCCTTAGGTAGAAGAGTGTATTTCAAATATTGGATCCTATACCTTCTTATTTGTGAAGCATTCAAACTTGCTAGGAACTTTCCAATTTGGAAGTACCTAATTAATTCATCTACCCAATCAAGCTGCTCTGAAGGTTGATCATCATTTGAGGTTGCTTCTTTAGTTTGGCAAGCTACATATTCTGATGAAGCTTGCTTGGTGAGCTCCTGGCATAGTGCTCTGCCTATTACCAGCTTGGTTGGGTGTATTTCTACACTTTATTCTTGTATCTTCATCATCCAACCTACTCTTTTATCATCGAGTTCACCCTATATAATAAAATTTCTAATGTCAGGGTGAAATACATATACTATAGTCCTCTGTGAGAGAAAATGCCTAAATGTTTTAGAGACTTCATTATTGCATTGATATATTTTTCAATGAAGTTATATTTCTCTTCATGTTCTTGAATAGTTTGACTTAGAAAAACTATGGGCCTTTCTTCTTTGTCAGACCCTTTATGCATGAGTACTACGGCGTATCTTTCTTGTTCGCCTACAACATATAAGATGAAACCCCTGGAGTAGTCTAGGTTTACCAAGACATGGGCTTGAGCTATTTATTCCTTGATTTTTTGGAAGGTCTATTTCCTTGCATATGTCCACTTGAACACAACATCTTTCTTCATGGGTTTGAAAATTTGTGCAAAGTTGGCTATGAATTTGCGCATGAAGTTGATTTAGCTGAAGAATGACTGTAAGCCATTTTTTGGGGGGGGATAGGGAGTTCTAACAATGATTTCACCCTGTTAGGATCTATGGCTATACCATTATTAGAAGCAACATGGCCGAGTAAAATTCCTTCTTCCACCACGAAGATATATTTATTGGTATTTATAGATATGCCAAAATCTTTGTATTTTTCAAACACACTCCTGAGGTGTCCTATGTGATCTTTATTTTGGTGAGAGAACATTGTCATATCATCTAGATATATCACTATTATTTTATTGACAAGTTCTCTAAATACCACATCCATAGCTCTTTGAAATGTTGCTCTAGCATTGGATAACCCAAAGTGCATTCTATGGTAGGAAAACATTTCCCACTTGGTTGTGAATGCGGTCTTGAATTGATCTTCATCATTAATCCACACCTGATTGTACCCATAGAAGCCATCCAAGAGTGAGAACATTTCTATTCCTACTACTATGTGCAAGATCTGGTTGATCTATGGGAGAGGGTAATGGTCTTTCAGCAAAGCTTTATTCAAGTTGTGAAAGTCAACGTACAATCGGATATCTCCATTCTTTTTTCTAACATGGACTAGGTTAGCCACCCAAGTTGAATATTTTATTAGGTAAACAATCTTGGCTTCAAGCAATTTTAGTAGATCTTACTTCATCAAAGCTTCGATCTTAGGATTTATCGGATGTTTTTATTGAAATGGCTTTGCACCTTATTCAAGTTTTATTGTATGTTGGATTGTTTCTTTGGAATAGACTTTCAGATCACTGTAAGTCCAAGGTATGATGTTCGGGTACTGTATCGCTCCAAAATTTTCACACCCTTACCTTCAGGCTATAGGATCCGTGCTCGGAATGGGGATGTGAAAAGGATGGCACGGTACCTCAGACTGAGAGGCCTTGCAAAGGTCCCGCCTCTCGAGGGAGGTGTATTATGGTGATTTTTTGACGGATGGTGGGTTCACCAGGAAACGTTTGAATGGTAGTTTCCACGACTAGGTTGGGAATGTGTTTTATGTGTTCAGTTTTATCCTTTAACATTCAAGTCTTAGGTTTGGCCAAATGAATCTAAATTGCTCTATATGAAGATGCAGATTAAATGAATACGGAAGAACAAATTAGGACAAAAAATAGAGAAAGTAAGCAAGATTAAAAAGTCATACCTGATCCGGATGTCTGATGAAGATTCGGATTCTTGAAGCAGTCAGGATCACCTCTGATTTGACAGGATCGTCTTCTATTAGACAAGATCATCTGAGATTTGATGAATTCGTCATACAAATTCGTCAGAGACCTGCAATCATAGAAGTAGATATAAAATGTAGAAAATGCAACTATTCTAACAGAGGGCAATGATGTAGAATAACAGCAATGACATTGAAATGATGATGATAAGCAAAATACGAGTGCACTACAATGATTTAACGACAATTGATGACTTAATTATGCATTTAAAGCTACATGGGTGAACTCCAAAATGCTGAATAGTAGAAAATAATAAATAAACTAGCTAATTGCATAATCAAATAGCAGATTGGAAAGAAGAAAATGCAAACTCTGGGCACTGATTGCCCCCAATGATTATTGCATTTGAAATTGTCTCATATTTGATAGGATCATCTCCGATCTAAACAGGATCGTCTGTGACGATGTAAGATTGCTCCGGCTGAAAAATGACAAGGTTCCTGTAAGAAAATTGCATGCAACAAATGTAGATGGTAATACACATTATTCTAATGTGTGTGAAGGTCGATTTACAGGAAATTTCAGCCAGGGGAATGCTAAGGGGAGGGCCTAGGATTAAATAGGCTTAGGAGGGAGGTTAGGAGGTTGGAGATCATCCCTATTTGGGAGATCTCCAATGGGGAGGGTCTCTAACGGTGTAGACACGCTTCTGCCTGGATTAGAGACACCGTTGGAACAGAAGCTAATTGTGAAAAATTAGTTTTTGGACAAAATTGTCTGGACATCCTAGCCCAGAAGAAATTGTTTGATCTGAGGCGATATCATCTGATCAGTGATGATACCATCAAACTGTCAAAACAAACTCTAAAAATGGCACGGGAAATGAGGAAACGGATTAAGCGGCGGTTTGGGAGCGGTTTTGGAGGTTAAAATTTGATTTTGAATTATTTACTAGAGTAATTGTAATTATTAAGGTTTTACTGTGCCAATTTTAGGGTGCTACATTTTGCGCCCTCCTTAGCGAATTTTTAAAAGAAAATGCATTAAATATGAGTTCTTCTCGATCTACGAGAAAGCAAAAATTATTCCCATTTTTAGGTGACGATTCTTGGTCGAATCGTACGACAGCTTACTATGGTGCCCCCTCCGTGTTTTTAGCCAAATCGAACGTTTGAGGTAAAAACGTGGAAAAGCAAAATTTTAATTGTATTTTGAATAAAATTAAGAAAAATAAGGTAAAACCCTAATTCATTGTTACTGTTCATTTTCTTGATTTCTAGAGCTTAGAAAACAAAAATGGTTGATATGATGTACATAATTTTTTTGATATATATATGATCTTGTTTCTGATGATATGAATTGTTCATATGTTTTTATGATGCTTTAATATTTTGGTGTGATTGATTTTATGATTCATGTAATTACGTCGTTGGAAATATTATGGTTGAAATGTCATGCTTGAAAATTTTAAATGAAATAATCTGATAGAACAAATTGGTTGTTTGTGATGTGATGATGAAAAATAAAAGGGGACTTTTAACAATAATTTCAAAGGACATTGTCGCTATTATAGACCATTTCATGGATTCGCCGCTCACTCGGTCGTCAAGCTAATCCTAGTATAGAAATATTGCTAAAAGTAAAGGAGTGCTTAAGAGACTGTCTTAAGACTTTGGTGCAATGGTGCAAATGATGATGATGATGGTTTGTTTTTAGATTTTCATAAAAATAGTATGCATGAAATAATGTTAAAATGATTTTTGCTAGGCATAAATTCCTAAGTGTGATAAATTTTTTGGATAATTCCCTAGGAATTATACCATCATTGCAAAATTGAAGGTTGACATAATGACATGAAATAGTGATAATATGCATGCTTTTTGTCAAAATACATAATTGTATAATAAAATTATTTAAGTCATATGTTTTTCATTATTTTCAAATAAATGGGGAATAAAAATTGGTACAATGGTTTGTGCTAGGTATAGAATATGTAGGTATAGACTTATACCATCATCGCGAAAATCCAAAAAGAGATAGTTTTATAGCATGGTTGATTTTTAATAAATAGAAAATATGAAGATGAGGACTTGCGCTAGGCATAAAATTCTAATTTTGGTTTTGGAATTATACCATTGTCGCGAAAGTCGACAATATGTGTTTTGATTGTATGGTTTTGAAAGAAATTTTCATTTTTTTGTGTTATGTATGTAGTTGTCTTTATACTAAACAATTGTACTTTAAAGAGGAAAATGAATTATTCTAGACAATTTGCAAAAAATATTTCAAAGTATCTTAAAGACAAAAGTTAGATTTATAAGGAATCCCATGTGCATATGTGAGTTCATTTCCAATCTTGATTTTTCATAATGATACACAAAATCTCTCAAATACAAAATGTGTGTGCAATTGCTATGTTCGTTTACCAGTTTTGAGCAAGATAATTTGATACAAGTGATTTGAATGAACCAAATAAGTGTTCATTAACCATGATGTAGATGCATATAACCATACTAGACTACTATGTAAGTCAGATTATCAAGAGCTAGCTAATCCATAAGCAAACATAGGTCTGTACAAAAGAAGGTTGCTAATGTGACAGACATATCGCCATGCTAGGAGTTACCCAAGGCCAAGCAGGTTGGGCACAAACCACCTGTTATGGGGCTTACCTTACAGTTTTCGAATAACTAAGAATTCCAGGAATTCAAGCTCATCAACCCTTCTTTTCTTTTCAAAGGGTAGGGAAAGGGATTTTATTGCTTTTGCTTTTGCTTTCTTTCGCTTTCTTTTGTATTTTTGCTTGATAATGTTGTAATGATAAAAATAATATTTTTCTTTTTTCTCTTTTTCTTGAACTTTGTTTTTTATTTTTGTTCTATGCTAGGGATACTTGCTCGGATTAGTTGTAGAGCAAGGGATTTTTATTCTTGGTAGGTGTGAGATTGTCCTTTTGCCAATTCTCAAAGATTCTAGACAATGTGCATGATAGGATAGCAGGGGAAACTTTTCGCTCAAGACACCACTTCTACTATGTAGCAAAGCATGGAAATTACAAATATAATCATTTTATTGTGAAAGAATGTGCTTGGTTTAAGTAAATAACAAGATCAATTCTCTATGCTCAAACTTTATTTAATTGAATTTTGTGGACTTTGATATAAGAGATATTAGTAATCATGCCAGAAAAAATCAAGATATTTATTTTGTGTTTGTGAAAGTGAGGGATTCCAAATAAATGTTAATTTATCCAAAATAATTTGAAACATATAACTGCAACATTTGTAAGAAGATATATATAAATACTTTTTGAGAAGTTTTGAGAATGTTGACTCTCTCTTTCTTCTTTATGTTATTTTGGTTTCGAAAGAGTCAAGAATATTGTTGTTTTTATTGTTATTATTATTTTTTTGTTTTTGAAAAAATTAACAAGTGCCATAAATAAATACAACAAATAGTTTTGAATATTTTGATGATTATGAATTTTTTTGGTGTTTTTGAATTTATAAATTGAAAAAAATACAAGATAGTGATTTTGAAATATTTTAAACAAATATATACAAGGATGAAATGACCAAATTTATACATAGTAACGTTTAAGATGCAAAATGTTCATGGGTTATTTAAGTTCTTTACCATCTAAGGTAGATAATTTGTATGCTCCCGATTCAAATTTAGCAGTGATAATGTATGGTCCAAGCCAGTTGGGCTCAAATTTACCTTTAAGGTCCTTAGTTGCATTAGTATTTTTTTTGAAGATTTTGAGGATTTTGATTTGTTTTTGTATTTTGATTTTAATTTATGAATTGAAATTGGTGGTATATACAAGATGATCTATATACACTATACAAGGTTATTTGAGTATAGTATGTCTAAGGTTGCTTCAAAATCAAAGGAGGTTTTGAAGGATAATTTGGTTGAGGTGACGGTAAGAACAAAAGGTGATGAATAAAATGTAGCGATAACAAAAGCTTTGTTATAATGTAGAATAATGTAGCAAAATATTTAACTTTTATATGTGTAAAATTGATCATGTTACATGATAAAATGTAAGAAGGATAAGAAGGTTCTTCATTCTTATCACTATCTTCCAAGTCTTGATAAGATGGAGGGAGCATATATGAAATATATGCATGGGTGTTATTTGGCAAACAAGGATGATCATATATGAATGAAGAAAAGTGATGGATAAAAAATAATTGTGACAATGGAGAATGTATAGAACTTGATGTTTCAACCGTTAAATATTCTTCAAATGGTGTTGGGTCACCATGTATGGTAACACTTTTATTTGCAAGTTCAAACTTCAAACATTGATGAAGAGTGGAAGGGACAATCCATATCGTATGAATCCAAGGACTTCTGAGAAGTAGGTTGTAAGGTGAAGGGCAATATGCTACATAAGATAGAGTATCCAGGATCTTGGATCCAATATTAAAGGGAGGAATTATAGTACCTTGAGCTTCTTGAATTTCATTGTTAAAATATTTTATAATAACATTTTATTCATTAATATGTTCTTCCTTTGTTTTGATTTTTTGGAATAATTGATAAGTGCATAAATTAAGAGAGAAGCCATTATCTACCATGATAGTTTTAACAGGTGTTTCTTTAATAGATCCTGTAATGTAAAGATAATAGTCTTCTTATGGAGTAGAGGAAGGAATCTCCTAATCATAGAATGAAATATGGTTATGTTCTTAGAGAAAATATGATGAGGAACAAATTGTTGGCTAGGTATTTTGAACAAAATTTCCTTGTGATAACTTTGTAATACTTCTAAAAGGGATATATTTGCTTGAGGATTAATCACTAGTTGTTGGCTATTAAAAGGGATTTCAAATTGAAATTTTGATTCTAAATATGAGCTTTCTATGCTTACATTCCATTTTGTATCATTGTCTAGAGCCAAAGATAGTTTTGAAGGTTGGTCAAATGAGTAATCCATATCTTGAATATCAGATTGAGTTGATTGAACTTGAGGTTGCTCATTTGTAGTTTTTGTTACAATATTAGTAATATCATCATGATGGGACACATTAACATGCAATATCTGATTGGTTTCCTATTGTTGATAATTGAATAGGGGTTCCTGGGAGATCCCCATGTCTTGATTTATTATTGGTATTTGTTGTGTAGGAGTTTGATTGTTTACTGGAGATTTATAATCAGTTGTAGATTGTAATTCTTTTATATTAAAAAGACCTTCATCAATCAAATCTTGAATTGCACATCTTAAATCTTTACAATTTTGTGTCATATGTCCATCCACTCTATGATATTCACAATGTAGCTCAAGTTTAAATCAATCTGCTATGGTATCAGGTTGTCTTATGGAAGGGAGTTCAATCCTATTTGTATCAAGTAAATGCTTGAGAATTATATCCATTGGTTGATTGAGCTTAGTAAATTTACGTGATGAAGGTTTTTGAGAGGTTTTTGATACGTGCCTTAGGAATTCAGTCATAAAAGGGCCTAATGGTTTCTCACCTCTAATTTATTTACTATGGGTAGAATGATGATAGGAAGATTGTGAAGTATGAAGTGAGTGCATGGTAGAATTGGAAGAATAAGTATTTTCTTGTTGAAATGGATGTGTTGTATTGAGAGAAGAATATTGAAAAGGTGGAGGAGAATTGTATGTGGATGGATAGACATAATATGGATATATAGGAGAATAGATAATATCGTTATGAAGATGATTGGAAAAGGGATTGTCCTGTTGGGGTAAGGATGAAAAATGAGAAAAGTGTGATGGAGATAATGTTGAATAAAGATGAGGTTGGTCATAATCAACAAATGTATTTGGCTGAATTCTTCCAACATTACTAATGGGCTCATATTGATTTGAGTAAAAACTCATGGTTTCTTTAGTACATCTAAAAGTAATATTTAGTATCTATTATTTAGAATTGAATCTAAAACATACAAACTTGAAATGATAATTTTGTTTTTGTTTTTCTTGTATACAAACATATATATATATATATATATATATATATATACATATATATATATATACATATATATATATATATATATATATATATATATTTTGTTTTTTGTTTTTATTTTTTTTTGAATCAGAAAGATGCCTATGTTATTCACGTCGGGTTCACCAAAATGTATCACTCCAAATTTTTCACACCCTTACCTTCAGGCT
Organism: Wollemia nobilis; assembly: GCA_028583015.1. NCBI lineage: Eukaryota > Viridiplantae > Streptophyta > Pinopsida > Araucariales > Araucariaceae > Wollemia > Wollemia nobilis. The sequence goes on along the minus strand of JAQPPZ010002937.1, from coordinate 7,980,040 downwards.
ATAGGATCCGTGCCCGGAAGGGGGATGTGAAAAGGATGGCGCGGTACCTCGAACTGAGAGGCCTTGCGAAGGTCTCACCTCTCGGGGGAGGTGTATTATGGTGATTTTTTGACGGATGGTGGGTTCACCAGGAAACGTTTGAATGGCAGTTTCCACGCCTAGGTTGGGAATGTGTTTTATGTGTTCAATTTTATCCTTAAACATTCAAGTCCTAGGTTTGGCCAAATGAATCTAAATTGATCTATATGAAGATACAGATTAAATGAATACAAAAGAATAAATTAGGATAGAAAATAGAGAAAGTAAGCAAGATTAAAAAGTCATACCTGATCCGGATGTCTGATGAAGATTTTGATTCTTGAAGTAGTTAGGATCGCCTCTGATTTGATAGGATCGTCTGCTATTAGACAAGATCATCTGAGATTTGACGAATTCGTCAGACGAATTCATCAGAGACCTGCAATTAGAGAAGTAGACACAAAATGCAAAAAATGCAACTATTCTAACAGAGGGCAATGATGTAGAATAACAACAATAACATTGAAATGATGATGATAAGAAAAATACGAGTGCACTACAATGATTTAATGACAATTGATGACTTAATTATGCATTTAAAGCTACATGGGTGAACTCCAAAATGCATAATAGCAGAAAATAATAAATAAACTAGCTAATTGCAGAATAAAACAGCAGATTGGAAAGAGGAAAATGCAAACTTTGGGCACTGATTACCCCCAATGATGATTGTAGTTGAAATCATCTTTGATTTGACAGGATCATCTCCAATATGAACAGGATCGTCTGTGACGATGTAATCTTGCTCTGGTTGAAAAATGACAAGGTTCCTACAAGAAAATTGGATGTAACAAATGTAGATGGTAATACAAATTATTCTAAAGCGTGTGAAGGTCGATTTACAAGAAATTTCAGCCAGGGGAATGCTAAAGGGAGGGCCTAGGATTAAATAGGCTTAGGATGGAGGTTAGGAGGTTGGAGATCATCCCTATTTGGGAGATCTCCAACGAGGAGGGTCTCTAATGGTGCAGACACGCTTCTGCCCAGATTAGAGACGTCGTTGGAACATAAGCTAATTATGAAAAATTAGTTTTGGGAAAAAATATTCTGGATGTCCTAGCCTAGACGAAATTGTCTGATCTGATGTGATATCATCTGATCGGTGATGATATCGTCAAACGGTCAAAACAATCTCTAAAAATGGCATGGGAAATGAGGAAATGGATTAAGCGGTAGTTTGGGAGTGGTTTTGGAGGTTAAAATTTGATTTTGAATTATTTACTAGAGTAATTGTAATTATTAAGGTTTTATTGTGCCAATTTTAGGGTGCTACAGGTACTCTTTGCATAATTCTATGATTTGGTCCTAGTCCCCTTCTGTAGTATTCACTACGACTTTGATGGACTTATCAGGTCCCATTTGAGCTTCTTTGTATATATGCTTTTCAATTTTCATTTTATAGCCAGTTGACCTATCATTGTTATCAAATAACCTCTTAAGGGTGACCAATGATGTGATTATTATTTAATTGGATCATACCTATATCTTCTTCATCTTTTGTTGTCTGGTTGCTAGAGTAATTCATATCATGGACAATAAAATCTACTATCTGCTTGTCATTCTCAAAGAGTTTTAGCCTTCTTGAGACCTTAACACAGTGCTTCATACTCTACTACGTTGTTAGTACAACTCTAGATAAATCGATAAGAGAACTTTCTCTTCACCTATTGGAGAGATAAGAACAATACCTGCTCTTGCTCCATTTTTACATCTAGCCCCATCAAAAAAAATTCCATAATTGATTATTGGGTTGGTCAACCTGAGGAAGAGGAATGGGGATATCGTTTTTAGGTTTTAAATTTGTGTAACTCCCTATGTTAGTATCGATCATGGCATTGTAGTATTGGAGAGAGAACTTGTATTCCTCTTGTACTACATTTAGAGCTTATTCCATTAGGTTTAGTTCTTCTAGTTCCTCTGTCATCATGTTCATAATGGTGGACTATTTATCTTCCTCTTCAAGTCTTTCGATATGAAAAGTTGAGGGATTTTCATTAAATATTTTCACTCTTTTGCCCTTGAATGGTATTTCTATATGTGATAAATATAACGACAAATATCCTCCTATATTTATGATGAACTCCCTGGATAGGCACATACTAAAATAGGGCTCTAAATCAACCACCGCTACCTTTTGTATAACTGTGATCTGAGGTAGTTTTTGGAGAACTATTAGAATATATTTTATTACTCCTACCACTTTTATAGGAGTTTCATCTAATTGCAAGACATCAATATTGATCCTTGTATTATTCCATTCTCGTGATGTCACATACTTCTTTGGGCATTACAGTGGTTGCAGCTCTAGATTCTATCATACAGTTGTGAACTACCCATCCCTCCATCTAAAGAGATAGATAGAAGGGAGGGGTCCTATTTTTTCCTAAAGTGGATGTTAGGCTAGCTTGTGTAGAGTCCAACTATATTGGGGTTCTATTCTTTTTTTTCATATATCTTAAGGATTATTGCAACAATTCGATCTATCCTAGAATTTGTAGAGCTTCATACATAGTTTCCTTTGAGGGGGTTTTATTCATTTCCTTAACTATGTTAAATATATTGGGTTCAAAACTTTTATCCTTCACTACTACATCATACTTATTTTTGTACCTCTTAGTAGCATCAATTCTTTGATACTTAGTCAATGAGGGGTATCTCAGTTTATCCCTAGCATGTTCTTGTGTTTCTACTTCTTTCTGTCAAGGTGCTTCCTTACAAGATTTTGTATATTTCTAGATTGAACTTAGGGAAAAAATTTCATAAGAGGTTTTTTCTCAATAGGGTTCCATATAGGCAAATGCACCTTCAGGGGTTTGAGTTCTTGGGGATCAACTCTGTATCGCTCCAAATTTTTTGCATCCTTACCTTCAGGCTATAGGATCCACACCCAAAAGGGGGATGCGAGAAATATGGGACAATACCTCAGACTGAGAGGCCCTTTTGAATGTCCTGCCTCTCGAGGGAGGGGTATAAGGGTGAATTTTTGATGGATGGTGGGTTCACCAGGAAACTTTTGAGTGGCAGTTTCCATGCCCAGATTGATAGTAGGTTTGATGTGTTCATTTTGTGCTTTAGTCATTCAATTCCTAGGTTTGGCCAAGATGATTCTAAGCTATTCTATATGCCAATGATGATATTTATGAATACAAAAAACATGAATAAATTTTGATCATAAAGAATGTGCTAAATAGGATAGAACATACCTGATTTTGGATGTCTGATGAAGATTCTGAGTCTTGTAGAAGTCCAAATTGTATCAAATCGAACATAATCATATAAAATTGTGTAGAATCATCTCACACCATAGTCGGTCATCTGAGATTATACAGGATCATCGAAGATCTGATGAATTTGTCAGACGAATTCATCAGAGACCTGTAATCACAGAAATAGATACAAAATACCAAAAATGTAACTACAAAAGCAAGGGGAAATGATAGAAATAACAATGAATTTGTCTAAATGATAGATACAAATAGCAATTAAATGGAAATGCATAAATTTGACAATTTATTTTGACTTTATCATATATCTATGCTAAATGAGGTGAACTCCAGGATGCATAAATATAATAACCTAAGACAATGCACAAAGAAATGCAAAAAATAATAAGGAAATGCAAAATTTGGGCTCTGATTGCCCCCAATCTGGACTACAGTCGAGATTGCCTCTGATCGTACGATATCATCGCCGATCTATGACAGGATCATCTGAAATCGTCTGGAATAGCCTGTGATGATCCAAGCTTGTTCCAGCTGAAGAACAATAAGATTCCAGTAAGAAAACTCGAAATAGGCAATGCAAACAAATTATGAAAGTATTCTAAGGCACAAGGAACCAAATTTGTAGGGAAATCCATCAGCTAGGGGGTTTAATGGGATAAACTAAGAAAATCCTAGTTTATATAGGATTAGGGAGATGTTAGGAGGTTGGAGATCATCCCAATTTGGGATATCTCCAACGGGGAACACTCTAACTGTGTAGACACGCTTTTCGCCCAAGTTAGAGAAGTTATTGAAACAAAAGCTAATTATGAAATTTTGGTTTTGGGATGAAATCATCTGGACTTTCTGTTCCAGACGAATTTGTCAAATCTGGGATGATTTCGTCTAATCTGCAACGATATTGTCCAACGGTCAAAACAAATCCTAAAAATGGCACGAAAAATGGGGAAAGCGAGTAACGGGCGATTTCGGGTTAAAATTCAAATTTTTATCTTTTTACTAAGGTTTAGCTGTGCCAATTTTAGGGTGCTACATTTTTCCCCCTCTTTAGCGAATTTTCTGAAGAAAATGCATTAAAGACAAGTTTTTCCACTTTTACGAGAAAGCAAAATTTTACTCCATTTTTTAGACGACGATTCTAGGTCGAATCGTACGACTGCTGACTATGGTGCCCCCTCTATGTTTTTACCTAAATTGAACATTTGAGGTAAAAGAACAAAAAAGCAAAATTAAAAAAATGTTGACTTTAAATAAAATTAAGAAAAATACGGTAAAACCCTAATTCATTTTTATTGTTCATTTTTACTGGTTTTAGAGGTCTGCAGAGAGAAAAATGGTTGAGACAGCACATCGATCGACAGAGGTCCAGAGCGAGCTATGGGTAAGGATCTAATCCTAGTAAATTAGGTTTGAATTTAATTTGTGCAATTTTTTGTTGGCAATTTTGATTGTTTTGGGGCATCACGGCCGTTTTTAGGTCGTTGAAGACGTTGGGATGAAATCATCCCTAGATCGTCGATTTCGTTGGAGGTCAAAATCGACAAACTAGGGGCGATCCTATCCAACAAGGGGTGATCCCCAAGTTGTGAAATCAGAGATGATTTTTTCCTACAAAGGACGAGTTTGCCCAATTTGGGACGATATCATCCAATGGTGGACGATATCATCACTTTGAAGAAATTAAGCTTGATTAAAATATTTGTAATTTTATTTTAATGATTGGTTTATTAACAAATTTTGTTGTTTTATTGTTTGTTTTGTAGAGGGGATTACTAAAGAGTCGAGAGTGGAAGTACGATGGGCTGCGAGATGACATAGCCATGCTCGATCAGGCAGAGCGCGACCGAGCGGCTCGAGTCGATTTGCGGCATGTGGCAGAGATGCCACAAGTATCGACAGACATGGGGCTGCTGACAGCCCTAGTAGAGAGATGGTATCTGGGGTCATCCTACTTTCAGTTACTGACAGGGGAGATGGCTCTGATGGGGAGCCAAAATTGCTCATGCCAAATTCTCAATTCTCATCCAATAATTTGAAAAAAATATTACAATAATGGCAGCAGTCTACCAAATCCTGAAAGATAGTTTATATTACAACATATTCCACCCTAGAAGAAAAAAAACGTAAAGAGGTCCAGAATGACCCTCTTGCCTTCATGTCTGCAACTATGTCTCCATAGTTTTCTGACCCTTGTGCATGCCTTCGCTTCCCATTTTAAAACCTCTGGCATGACTCTCTATTTTCCTTTTCTGACCCTTCATTTCATTTCTCGTGCCTCTTCGTTGTCTTGGCTTTTGAAACGTATTTCTTTTTGACTCTTGATCTTTGTCTGCTTTCATTGCACCTTGGTGCCACGTGCTTGTCCAGTGCTGCCACTGTAGACTCTATCCACCTATCAACCAATGATGGCGTTCGGTATACCCATCCCTCAATAATTTCCTCTGTAACGGCCCTTATAACCGCATACCTTTTCTTTCCTTTTATTTGGTCAAAAAAATGTGACATTTTTGCTTCATTGCCTTCCTGCCCCTTTTCGAGTTGCAAAAATGAGACATGTTGCGATATCATGACACTTTTTCTTTTCAGCCCTCTTGCCCTTTGTGAGTCGCAAAAATGTGACATGTCGCGATATCGTGACATCATGACATGTCACGATATCACGACATCGTGACATCGTGACATCATGACATGTCACGATATCACGATGTCACGATATCACGATATCGTGACATCATGACATGTCATGATGTCACGATATCATGACATCATGACATGTCGCGATATCATGACACTTTTTCTTTTTAGCCCTCTTTTCAGCCCTCTTTCTCCTTTTCGGTCACAAAATCATGACATGTCACGATATCACGACATCTTTCCTTTCTGCCTCCTCCTCGCCTCTTGGGTCACGAAATCATGACATGTCATGATATCGCGATAGCTTTGCTCTCTACTTTCTCTCTCTATTTTGGGTCATGAAATCATGACATGTCACAATATCATGACAGTTTATTTTTTTGCTCCGCACCTTCTCTCTCCTTCCTGAGTCACGAAAATGCAACATGTCGCGATATCACAACACTTTTCTCTCTTGCACCTTCTCTCAGCTTTTGGTCACAATAATACGACATGTCGTGATATTGCAACACTTTTTCTTCTTTGTCGACATGTCACGATATTGTGACACTTTTTCTACTTTGCTATATTTTTCCTTTCGTTGGATGCTCCTGCATCAGACAACCAAGGTGGATTGAGAAGTGACCTTCAATTTTGTACTGTTCTGTCACCTTATTTTTAAATGGGGTTGTACAAGCTCTCCAAGCTTCAGCAAAATCTAGGTCTGTAGGTTACAAACCCTTAGGTTCTTCAAACTCCACAACTTCCACTCTCATTGTTGTCAGCAAACTCTTTTCATCCATCTCCTTCAATGGCTTCAACTTGTGGCGCACTCCACATTTCATCAGAGAGTAAGTATTCACATGCCCATCATACACCGCACGTCTTCAAATTGCCATGGCCTCCCCAACAACACATGGCAAGCATCCATAGGCAAAACATCACACAAGACCTCATCCTGGTATCTCCCAATATTGAACTTGACTAAGGACTATTCACTAACCAATGCCCTATGGTCCTTCTACAACCATGCAATCCAGTATGGATGCAAGTGTCTCCTCCTCTCTAGCAATAACTTAGTAACCATTTCTTCAGAGACCAAGTTATCAGTACTACCATTATCTATAATAACATTACAGACCTTACTTGAACATTTACACCTTGTGTGGAATAGGCTCTTCCTCTGGTCTGGTCCTTTCTCCTCATTCAACAAGGTTCTCCTTGTGACCATAGCTTCTCCTCTCTCTACCTCCTTAGAATGTTTTGATTTAGCAACTTCATCTGCTATAGTAGCTCTGGCATGACCCTCAGGTCTCTTATCCATCCTCTCTTGGTGTTGGGGACACTCATATGCCCGATGTCCCTCTTCTCCACAATGGAAACAGGTTCCACGAAATCCTCCTCTTCCATATCTACCTCTTTCTCTTTGGTAACCATTGTTCTGATTATGGGTTCTATAATAATTATCGCCCTTCTGATCCTGACTACAACTAGCTTCTTCTTTCTTCTCATCTCATCCTCCATGAGTTCTTTCTCCATGACCTCTTTCTTTCTACTTACCCTCAAACCTTCTGTTCAGCTTCTCTTCAACTTTTATAGAAAACTGGTAATCATCCTCAATGGTGTTAATCCTAACCAGACTCAACTCTTCTTGAATACTAGTTCTTAATCCATTGATGTAATGGGCTACCTTCTCCTTGTTAGCCTCAGAATGGCTAGTTCTGATTGATATCTGGTAAAACTATTCTGTATATTCTTTGACAAATTTTTTTGACTGTCTCAAACTCTACATTTTTATCAACAGGTCCAATTCGTAATCTACAGGAATAAACTGTCTCTTTAGCTTCTCTACCGTTCGATCCCATATGGTTATCTTTTCTTTTCTGCTTCTATTTATTTCTAGTTGCACTCCTTTCCACCATATGCTAGCATGGCCTTTCAACTTTGTTTTTGCCAATTTGATCCGATCTGGATCGACAACCTCCTCATACTCAAAATATTCCTTGAAATAATTGATCCAATCAATCAAATCCTTTGGATTGAGATTCCTAGAATACGTGGAGACATCAAACTTTGGCTTCTTCCCGATCCGAGACATGGCCTTAACTAATCTAGCTTCTGTAGGATCCATTGCTTTTTCTTCATCTGATGGATCATCAACCTCCTAAGCTTCATATTCACTATGGTCTTCTCTCTTTGGCTCAACCTCTCTTCGCAACTCCTCTTGCAGGGCTTGCACTTGCCTCTACAAAACTCTAAAATCTTCTTCAGGTACCACATTTCTCCCACCACCATAGTTTCTTCATGGAGGCATTCTTTCTCACTCTCTTTTCACAACACTTCCATAGATCCTGGTGCAAACTGCATCACTTTCGGTGATCTACTCACACACTCAGGAACTCATGATCTTATACCACTTGATGGGGAGCCAAAATTGCTCACGCTAAATTCTCAATTCTCATTCAATAATTTGAAAAAAATATTACAATATTGGCAGTAGTATACCAAATAAAATCCTTTATCCTGAAATATAGTTTATATTACAACATCTTCTGCCCTAGAAGAAAAACAACGTAAACAGGTCCATAATGGCCCTCTTGCCTTCACGTCTACAACTTTGTCTCCATAGTTTTTTGACCCTTGTGCATGCCTTCACTTCCCATTTTAAAACCTCTAGTGTGACTCTCCATTTTCCTTTTCTGACCCTTCATTTCATTTCTCGTGCCTCTTCGTTGTCTTGGCTTTCGAAATGTCTTTCTTTCTGACTCTTGATCTTTGTCTGCTTTCATTGCACCTTGGTGCCACATGCTTGTCCAGTGCTACCACTGTAGACTTTGTCCTCCTGTCAACCAATGATGGCGTTCGGTATACCCATCGCTTAATAATTTCCTCTGTAATGGCCCCTATAACCACTTGCCTTTTATTTCCTTTTGTTTGGTCATGAAAACGTGACATTTTTGCTTTACTACCTTCCTACCCATTTTCGAGTCACGAAAATGTGACATGTCACGATATCGTGACACTTTTGATTTTCGGCCTTCCTACCCTTTGTGAGTTGCAAAACTGCGACATGTCATGATATCATGACACTTTTTCTCTTCTGTGCCTTCTCTCGGGTTTTTTTCACGATAATGCAACATGTCACGATATCACGACACTTTTTCTTCTTTGTTGACATGTCATGATATCGTGACACTTTTTCTACTTTTTGTATTTTGCCTTTCATTGGATGCTCCTACATTAGGCTCCCACACTAGGGGACGTATGGAGGATCATGAGGATCCCCATATAGGGATAATTGATGACTCCTACGACCAATCAGGGTCAAGCGATGATGAGGTTGATCAGGGATCCGAGCTTCTCCCTGGAGAAGGGCAGAGTGAACATCAAGTCTCTAAGGCAGATGCCTAGGGCATCTAGGCTAACTCGGGTTTTGGTAGGGGTGGTAGGTGGCTTACTACTATGCCACTAGAGTGGGTGCAGATTACCCTGGCTCCTCTCAGATGTGGTATGTGATATGAGAGACCACGGCTACAAATACTCATGGGTCTGCTTTGTACTATGCCTCTTGTATAGGATCCTACATGGGGTCATATACAAGGGAGGCTGATTTTTTGTCTTGCCATATTTACTGCAGGTTTGGTTCTAGGAGCACATTGCAGTGTGAAGGCCGGTAGGGCTCTCACTAATAGAGGTTTACTGGGAGAGGCCTTGGGTTTTCTACTGGTGGTTACAGAGGGGGTCACAGTAGTAGATAGATCTGCCAATGTCACAGAGGTTGTTGGATGACCTCATCCTGTACCATATCACCTGGAGGCTATGGTGAGAGCATCCTAGGTGGGCAGAGGATGGGTAGGAGCTAGCTCACATCAGGCAAGTTTTCTAGCTGAGGATGGAGTTGGGAGAGATAGATCTCCACCACTACGACCGAGTTCTATGACAGTTCGATCTACAATAGGGGATCCCTTCTCTCAGGGATTACGAGTACTCCCAGACTGTCTAGGATAGTACCATGCTGATCGGGGCTCCAGACATGCAGCAGTTTTGGAGTCAGGATGCAGATGATGCCCCCATCCATCTAGTGTATGGTGATGTTGTTGGGGTTACATATGGCTATGATGCCTGGTATGCAGGCATCCACCCTCCTCAGATGACGAGGGTGTAGGGTCCAGTGCAAGCTATGGTGTGATGATTGGGGAGGCAGCGTCAAGCTGCTATTGAGGTAGCACGATGTCGTGGTAGGAGAAAGCAGTGATTATCTCCATAAGAGAGACACTAGAGGATGGGTCATGCTCCATAGAGACCTTAGGAGATAGGGTGTAGGGAGATGGGAGTCCCTTCTTAGAAGGGAGAGAGACCACCATCACCCGATAAGGGCAAGGGTGTCGAGGTAGGGGAGAGCAGCGAGACGACGAATCTCCAGGATGAGGTTGCCTACTTCTAAGATCAAGTGTAGAAGCTACATGTCTTAGGGCTCAGAGTAGAGGGGCGAGCACTCAGGATCTAGCGTGGTATATTGCTCATACCACATTCTACCAGGGGCTATACTATCATGTGGTCCCAGAGGGATAGAGGGTACCACTGCCAGCCCCCATTGCAGAGCCAGTCATGATGGGATCATCGAGGACATCCTCATGATCGACAGTGAGGACCTAGGACATAGTTCAGACCTCCATGGGACCACTTCCTCCATGCCAGGGTGGGGGAGGAGATGATGTTGAGAGCTCGAGGGCTTCTTGAGGCTAGCTGCTGCAGAGGGCAGATTGTATTATTATACATAGTTTTTGAGGAGATTGAGTATGCCAGGGTTTTGATTGTGGCATACCAATCCAGATGATGTACATAATTGATTGAGATATATAGATTATCTTTTTGATGACTTGTGTATATGTTGTATGGTGCTTTAATTTTGAATTTTGTGATTCATTATTGGAAATAAATTATAATTTTTTATTTTATGTCATGGCATAAAATTGTAAATGAAATAATCGGATGTGCATAAATTGGTTGTGTTTGTGGTGTGATTTGATGAAAAATAAAAGGGACTTCTAACAATAATTTCAAAGGACATTGTTGCTGGTATAGACCGTTTCATGGAGTCACCGCTCACTAGGTCGTCAAGCTAATCCTAGGATAGAAATATTGTTAAAAATAAAAGAGTGCTTAAGATACTGTCTTAAGACTTTGTGTTGTGATGATGGAAGTGATGATGGTGATGATTTGTTTTCAGATGTTCATAAAAAATATTATGCATGACATATTAAAGAAATATGATTTTTTCTAGGCATAAATTCCTAAGTGTGATGAAATTTTTGAATAAGTCCCTAGTAACTATACCATCATTGCAAAATTGAATATTGACATAATGACATGAAATAGTATAAGTGTTCATTCGTTTTAATGCTCAATTGTGTAACATAATGATGTAAGTCATGTTTTTATGAAAAAAAATTAAAATAAATGGGAAATAAAATTAGAACAATGGTTTGCGCTAGGCATAGAATTATAGGTATAGACTTATACCATCATCACAAAATCCAAAGAAGAAATTGATATTTTAGTTTTATTGCGTGATTGATTTTTGACTTTTGATAAACAAAAAAATAATAATATGAACATGAATTTATTGATTATATTTGTGTCATATGTTGTTTGAAAGCATTTTGTGATTTTTGAAAACAATGTATGTAATTGTTTTTATACAAAATAGATGTTTTGAAATAAGAATATAAAATTATTCTAAAAAGTGTTGCAGAAATATTTGACATTATCTCAAAGACAAATGTAGATTTATAAGGAACCCTCACGTGCAAATGTGAGTTCATTACCGATATTTATTTATCATAATGATACAGAATCTCTCAAATACAAATGTGTGTGCAATTGTATTGTTCATTCACCAATTTTGAGCAAGAAAATTAGAGACAAGTAATTTGACTTAACCAAAGGAGTGTTCCTTGACCATGATTTATATGCATGTAACCGTACCAGACTACTATGTAAGTCCGGTTATCAAGATATAGCTAATCCATAAGACGACATAGGTCTATACAAAATAATGTCACTAATGTGACAGACATATCACCACGCTAGGAATTACCCAAGGCGAAGCGGGTTGGGCACAAACCACCTATTATGGGGCTTACCTCATAGTTTTCGAATAATTGAGAATTCTAGGGATTCAAGCTCATTCACCTTTTTTTCTTTTCAAAGGGTAGGGGAAAGGATTTATTTGCATTTTTCTTGTGCTTTTCTCTTTTTTTTTTTTTTTGTATTTTTGCTTGATATTGAGATAATGCTGAAATATTGTTGTGATGATACAAAATAATATTTTTCTTTTTCTCTTTTGCTTCCTATACTAGGTATACTTGCTTGGATTGGCTATAGACCAAGGTATTTTTATTCTTGGTAGGGGTGAGCTTGTCCTTTTGTCAATTCTCAAAGATTCTAGACCATGTGCATGATAGGATAGCAGGGGAAACTTTTCGCTCAAGAAACCACTTCTACTATGTAGCATCATATTGAATTTGCAATGAAATCATTTTAATGTGAAAAGATATTCTTGGTTCAAGTAAATAACAATATCAATTCTCTATGCCCAAAACTTTATTTAATTCAACTATGGACTTTGATATAAGAGAGATGAATAATCATACCAAATAAAATCAAGATATTTATGCATGTGAGTGTGAAAGTGCGAGATTCCAAATAAATGTTAATTTATCCAAAATAATTGAAAATATAACTGCAATTCTTCAAGAATTAACAGGTACAAAAATAAAATATGTTTTTGAAGATTTTGATGATTTTGATGTTTTGATTTTGATTGATGAATTGAAAGAATAAATACTATTACTATTTTTGAAAAAAAAATTGATATAAAAATACAATATATACAAATGATGAAATGACCCAATGTTATGCATAATAACGCTTAAGATGCATAATGTTCATAGGTTCTTTAATATCTTTACCATCTGAGGTAGCTAATCGATATGCTTCCGATCCAAATTTAGCAGTGATGACATATGGTCCGCCAGTTGGGCTCAAATTTACCTTTAAGGTATTTAGTTGCATTAGTATTTTTTTATTTTATTTTAAGACAAGGTCGTCGATATCAAAGGATCGATGATGAACTTTCTTGATGTATGCTCTCTTAATCTTGTTTTGGTAGGCACGAAGATGCTCCAAAGCATTGATGCGCTTTTCATCTAGGAGCTCCAACTGACTAAATCTACCAACAGGATATTCATTTTCTACTTCAGTATCTTGAAGTAGCAGAGCCAAGGAAGGAACTTCTAATTCAAAGGGAAAAATAGCTTCAGCACCATAAACCAAAACAAAAGGTGAAGTACCGGTGGGAGTGTGAACGCTAGTTCTATAAGCCCACAGAGCAAGATATAATTGGATGTGCCAATCTCGGCCAGATTTATTGACTAGCCTTTTGAGGATTTTGATTAATGTTTTATTAGATGCTTCTTCTTGGCCATTACCCTGAGGATAATAGGGAGTGGACCAACGATGTTGAATTTTATATTTTTGACATAATTTTTTGACATCTTTATTTTTGAAACAAGTTCCATTATCTGAGATGAGATTTGCAAGAATTCCAAAACTACAAATAATTTGATTAAAAATAAACTTGGAAACTTGGGTTCTCGTGTAAGGAGCTAAGGGCATAGCTTCAACCCATTTCATGAAATACTTAGTGGCTTTTATGATGAATTTGTTTCCATCAGATGACACAGGGTTGATTTTTCCAATGATTTTTAAGACCCATTTTGAAAAGGGCCAAGGAGATGAAATAGCTTGCAGTTCTTGTGCAGGCGCATGGAAAAGGTCAGTGTGTTTCTAGCACTTTTCATAGTGACGCACATAATCATGTGCATCATTTTCCATGGTAGGCCAAAAATATCCTATCCTAAGGAGATTCTTAGCAATGGCGCTATCACTAAAATTCCTCCCATAAGATCCATTATGGGCTTCACTCAAAGCTGATCTAGATTCTACTAGATTCAAACATCTCAGTAAGATGCCTTCAAAAGATATCCTATACAAGGTATTACCAATAATTACAAAGCGACTTGCTTTTCTACGTAATAATCGACGCTGGTTGCTATTACAACCTTCAAGGAAGGTCCCATTTTGTAGAAAATTAAATAAATCAGTGTACTATGGTTTAGGAGTAGTTTCATTGATTAGAAACACATCCAAAGGTTCTAAGCATGATTTGCTTGAAGTGGGTTCCTAGAGTCGACAAATAATGATGGTACCATATTCATCATCTAATTCCAAGGGCAAAAGAGATGCAGCTGCAGCTATAGCATCAACCACATGGTTGCTAGTTCGAGGAATAGCTTCCAAGGTAACTTTATCAAATAAAGATAATAATTGTAAGACATGTTTTATATGGGCGTAATTTATCATCTCTGGTTTGATAAACATCATTGATTTGATTTATGACAAGTTGAGAATCACCAAAAATTGATAATGATTAATTTTTAGTGCCAACGCAGCTCGTAATCCAAGGATTAGAGTCTCATATTTAGCAATATTATTAGTGCAAGCAAATGTTAGTTTGAAAGATAGAGGTATAAGATGTTTCTATGGTGATATTAAAATAATACCTACACCAGCCCCACTTATGCATAGGGCACCATCAAAGTATAGGGACCATTGCTCTGGATGGTCTACCTCTAATTTAAGGCATTCATCAGGAAACTCAATGATGAGGGGATGGGTAGACTCTAAAGGTGCATCAGCTAATTGATCTGCTATGATTTGACCTTTAACAGACTTTTTTACTATAAACATGAGTTCAAACTCGATGAGCGCAAGAACCCGCTTGGCTATGCGACCAGATAATTACGGTCGACTCATGAGATACCGCAAAGGATCGAATTTAGCAATAACATACATTTTTTGACTGAGCATATAATGGCATAGTTTCTATGTAGAAAATACGATTGCGAGACATAACTTCTCTAATACTGTATAACGAGTTTCATAACTGATTAAGGTTCTGTTGATGTAATAATTAGCATGTTCTTTCTTCTCATCGTCAAGTTGAGCTAACATAGCTCCTAAGGCAAAATCTAAAGCAAAAATGTACAAGATAAATGGATGATCAGATCTAGGTGGGGAAACCACTGGTGGTTTAAGGGGATATTGCTTAATGAGTTAAAATGCTTCTAGGCATTCATCGTCCCAATGAAAAGAGACATCTTTCTTAAGAATATTAAGAAAGGGTCCTATTTTATCCACCAACTTATCGATGAAGCGACGGATAGCTTGAAGCTTTCCTTGTAAACTTCATAGTTTAGATATATTTGTGGGTGCGAGCATATCAATGATAGCCACAATATTGAGAGGGTCAATTTCAATGCCATGTAAAGAAATGATAACCCCTAATAATTTACCAGACTTAACTTCGAATATACATTTGGCTAGATTTAATCGGATAAGATATGCGCTTAACCGATCAAATACTTTTTTCAAGTCATCTAAATGATCATATTCTTTTATGGAACGAGCTATAATATCATCTACATAATCATGTAAAATATCATGCATCATATCGTGAAAGATATAAGTCATGGCTCGTTGATATGTTGCACCTGCATTATTTAAGCTGAATGGCATCACTTTCCAACAAAAGGTTCCCCAAGGGGTAATAAAGGTTTTTTTAGCCTGATCTTCAAGAGCTATCCTGATCTGATTGGAACCAGAGAATCCATCCATTAGGGATATCAGTCCACTCCCAGCAGTAAAATCAATGATCTGATCCATGTTAGGAAGAGGAAAATCATATTTAGGGCATGCAACATTAATATCTTTAAAGTCTGTGCAAACCCTAACTTTGGTAGCTTCTTTCTTAGTTACTGGAACTACATTTGAGATCCATTCAGCATAATCAATGGCTTGTATAAAAATAACCTTCAAGAGTTTTTCTAATTCTCCTTTGAATAGTAAGGCCACTTTAGGATGCATTTTTCTAAGTTTCTGTTTAACAAGTTTAGCATCCGAATGGACTACTAGGTGATGCATAACTATAGAAGGGTCTAATCCTGGTATATCTTCATATGTCCAAGGAAAAATGTCTTCATATTCTTTAAGGAATGCAATGTATTTAACTTGTTTTTCTTGACTCAATTCTGATCCAATGTTGATGATGTGAGGGTTATCTTTGGTTCCAATGTTAATTTTTATAACGTTTTCAACTTCCATATGTAGATCTCTCTCAAAATTATATGGGGTGGGTGAAATGCCTAATTCTTGTAATTCTTCCAAGGTTAGCTTGGATAATTCATCTTGAGGAGTCATGGCCTCAAGCTAGGCTATACTAGGTATAGAGACATTGAAATAAAATCCATTATGTAACAATTACTCAACGGAGACATCATGGAAGATATCCCCCTCCAACTCATCGTCAGATTCAACAATCAACTGAGGGTAAGCTATGGATATCATTTTGCATGTAAATGGGTTATTCCTTAAATGCAAAGCATCATGTTTATCCAAATAATCTTGGTAACATATGAGATGGTCATCATCCTCGAATGGGAAGGGTTGACATTTACTAAGAAATAGGCCCACACCACATCGGGTGGGCCATGGTTCTACTTCAAAAGGTTCTTTCATACCATTTTGGAAAGGTCCCAAACCTTTCCCTTTATAGCCCAATCTAAGCATTATAGGTTTAGCTTTAACATACTCATTAGCAAAATAACAATGAGCATACCCATCATAATGAGTCTTGATGTTTCTAGGTATTCTTCCCCAGTCATATCCCTTATAAATAAAAGCACAACTCCCGACTTGGTAGATACTTCCCATAGGCTGTGGGAGGCCCAAGGTACGAGGAGAGGGTGGCAATTTATTTAAAATAATGGAATCTTGCATAGCAACATTTGTTTTCTCCGATACAAGAATTTTAGATAAATCAGGTAAGAGCTCGTCAGTAAGAGCGTAAGAGATAGAAGGATCATTTCCTATGTTTTTGGATACGAGAAACATGCCTTTGATAGGCGTAGATGTTGTAGAGATGTCGATGGATGGGTATAAAGGTATGGAAGTTATAGGAGTAAAACAAGAAGCATTGGTGGTGGGTTTAGGATCTTTTTGAGGTCCTAATGTGGTTTGTTTGGAAGATGGTTGAACTATATGTAGAGGTGCGGTTGGTGGGAAAAAGGTAGATGATGTTATGAGTGTGTGTTTCACATGTTTGGGTGGATTATGAGAACTAGGATGTGTGGATGACATAGTAGGGCAAAATTGAACTCCAATAGGTTCTACCAATGCACACATATCAAAGGGTCTAGGATTAAAATGAATGGTAACCAACTAATTTTTAAATTCAAATTTAACACACTGATGTAAAGTTGAGGGAACAGCTCGCATCGCGTTGATCCAAGGGTGACCCAAGAGTATATTGTACGATGTAGGGCAATGTACAATAAACATGGTCTTGTCTAAGGTTCTAGGACCAACTTGCAATGGAATAGTAATAACTCCACACTTTTCTTGTGTTTCGCCATTGAATGCTTTTATAATAATATCAGTTCTTTTCATTTCATCACTTCTAAACCCAAATATTTGGTAGAATTCAAAAGTGCAAATTTTTAAAAATGAACCATTATCAATCAAGACTCATTTAACTGCTACATCTCCAATTAGGGTAGTAATATATAAGGGATTATCCTTATGTAAACTATGTTGCAGATATCTCTATCCCGGAAGTCAATACAATCAACTTCTCGAGTTATGATAGTATTGGACATGGCTTCAGGTTGAATATTTTGTGGTACCATCATTTGGCTTAATGTGAGCATTAATTCATCCCTAGGTGTAGGAGAAGATCTTAAAAGGTCCAAACGGGAAATTCTAGTTGTAGTACTTGATAATTGTTCATTAATATTATAAGGAGGTTTAGGTTGAACTTCAGGCGCATGATTCCCTTTATTGGGATTTTTCAAAACAAATGGAGCTGATCCATCGTTCTGAGTTTGATCCTATTGAGAATGTTGAGTTTGTTGTTGAGTAACAACTCTAATGGTACCTACAATATTATTTTGCAGATGATGAATGGGTCTTGGTCTAGCATTTATGACTTGTTCATTAGAAAGTAATTGGTGAGAAGATGGTCGAGTAGTGACTCTTCTAGGAAATGGTTCTTCCGGAACCATAGAATTTGTGATGGGTTGAACATCATCTGATTCATCTTTAGAACTATTCAATTGATTTGAGGTGATTTCCATGTCACTTTCAGTCTCATATTCGGTATCACTAAGAGCAGGTGTCCGAATATTATGTAGAGGTCTAGCCGTAACCATGGATAAAGTTGTGTCAAAGATTTGTGGATCATGAATAGGTAAATGTCCACCAATAGTTCCTACATATTGAGTAGGGTGGAACATTATGATGCTCAATTTGATTAGCCACCTCTTTACCATGCTTTGGTAAAGGATGTTGAAATATGTCCAATGATTGATTGACATTCTAATTCTGATTTTGGGGGATGTTCTTTTGAACATTATTAGGAGGATTTTGTTTAGGTTGAAAGGCTTGCACCTCCATATCATTGTTATCAATCAGGTATTGTATTTTATGTTTTAATATTTTAAAATATTTGGTAGCGTTTCCAGGTCCTCTATGGAAATCATAGTGTAAATCAGCTTTGTATCCGGGTATAGTTGGATCAGGTTCTCGGATATTTGGTAACTGGATCAGTCCTCATGCTAGTAATTGTAGGAGAATGGTTGATAAAGTTTGATTTAACCTCGTAAATTCTTGGGGTGGTTTATCAAGAGGTTTTAGTATAAATTTCTCTATTGTTTTTGCAACATTAACAGTAGCGATATTTCTACTATCAGTGACTCCATCGCCCACAACTTGTTTATTTTTATATTGATTTTTGGATGTTTTCTCATCATATTTCTTTTTAAGTTGACCTCTCCTAACAAGAGCATCTTCCACTCTTTGATCTAAATCTATAGCTTGGTCGAAGGTGGTCAAGGTAGCAGTTGATAACTCATAGGATAGTTGTTCTTGTAAATTATTGATTAAAATATACAACATTTCCCAATAAGGTAACACAAAGTGCAATTTTCCTATCAACTATCTCCATCGAGTTAGGAAGTCAGCAAAACATTCATATTTGTATTGTTTTAGGTTGTACAAATATTTAATGGTTACATGCCTTTCAATGTAGGCACTAAATTGATGCACAAAAGACTCGACAATTTCTTCAAAGTTTCTCAAAGAATGAGTGGGTAGTTGATAATACCATTCTAATGCCATCCCTCCTAAAATTTTTGGGAACATTTTTAGTAATAACATATCATCATGGGATATATCATGACACGCTATCCTAAACATATGAATATGCTCTATGGGATCTTTAGTTCCTTTGTATATAGGTAGGACAAGCATAGGAAAATGTTTAGGATATGGTTGTGCTACAACTATAGGATCTAGAGGCTGACTACACATCTCTCAATAATTGTACGAGGGACGATAGGGATCTATCTGGTCCATGCGGGAGACTAACTGTTTCACCATGGCTTCCAGATTACCAATTTTTCCACCATATTGGTTTGGTGGTACCTGAGTATGGTATTTGTAAGCGTAGTATGGCGTGACGTAAGGATTAGATGCTATATTGTTGTTATGCAAATGGTTGGTAGGAAGAGTATTATGAAGAAGATTTGTTGTAACATTATGTTGTATCCCAAATTGTTGGAAATTGGTGTTTGGTTTTGTTTTAGGATTTTTTTGACTTGAGGTATGTTGATCAATAACTTGGTAGAATAGAGTAGTGAATGATGGTTTTTTTTGTGTGGGAATAACCCTAGGCTTGGTAACAGGCACTCTAGATGGTTGGGTAACCTGTTGTTGTTGCATGTTTTGGATTATAGCGGCCATATCCAAATTGGATGGTCCAGCTTGATCACTTTCTTGATCAATGAAGGACAAGGGATTAGTGTGTGTGTGATATATGTCTTCTAGGGTTGCTTGAGTGTCACTAATTTGATCCTTGTCCATATGGACTGCTCTATTAAGAGTGCCAATATTAGTATTGAGGAACTTCCAAAAATGTTCCATGTTCTCAAAAGTAACAGCTCCTTCCAGAGATATTTTAGGAGATGAGGAACCTTCCTCTCTAACAATTTCTCTTTATTCATTTGTGTCAAAAAAATCTTCTTCTTGTTGGTCTAGGGTTCCTTCTTCCTGAATTGGGTCTTCAGGAAGGACATCTGGTTTATTTACTATTTTTCCTAACCAATCTTCTTCTACTTCAATTTGTTTTCCATTCCTAAGTCTAGTCATTATGTTTAAATTTAGATTTTAGCAAATATATATTAATATATTTGCAGCAAATTTGGGAGGTATATATTTTAATTATATACCTACTATAATGCTTAAAATAAAATGTTTTTGATTTTTGTTATGATTTTTTGTTGTTTATATATATATATATATATATATATATATATATTTGTTTTGTTTTTATGATTATAAAGACAACAAACAACACACTAAATGCAAGAAATAATAATAATAAAAGAATGGTTTAGTTTTCTATAAATAGTTTATAGATGTCATTGATAGGATCAAGTTCATCAGGAGTCATGAAATGCTCCTCTTCAAACTGGAAATGGTTTTTTTAGGAACTTAACAAAGTGTGTTATGGTGATGTTATCTACTTTTGACTATGTCTTGTAAAAATAGAGCTCATGGCAATACTCTCGATATAACATAGCTCTAGGAACTATATTCCATCTCTTTCTATCCGTAAGGACGACCTCTTGATCCTCTATACAAGATAGAAATTTATGTACTACAACTGCATTTTTGAGGTATTCCTCAAAGGTGTACAATTCAGAAGACACAAAGGCTCTTTTATATACTAACCACCTATGGCAAGCTCTCTGAAGCTCATGATAAAAAGTCACTTGATTAGGATCCAGGATTCTATCTAGGACAAACCTCTTGATTTGCCTAAGTTCGGTTGATCTAGATGAAATAAGATTCAATCTTCTATCAAGTTCATCCCATAAATGCGAGACTCCATATGTTTGAGATACTCTAAGCAAAGAAGTAATCTCTATAGCTGCTAATTTGTTTTCAAAATTAATTGTGATAGCTCGTATTTTATTATAATCTGCCATCTAAATATGATATGCAAGCTTTGATTCTAAATGCATTTATGTTTTGTTTTTTATTTTTTATTTTTTGGATTGTTTTCAAAAGGTTTTAGTTTTTCACATCGGGTTCACCAAAATGTATTGCTCCAAATTTTTTGCATCCTTACCTTCAGGCTATAGGATACGCACCCAGAAGGGGGATGTGAGAAGGATGGGACAATACCTCAGACTGAGAGGCCCTTTTGAAGGTCTCGCATCTTGAAGGAGGTGTATAAGGGTGAATTTTTTACGGATGGTGGGTTCACCAGGAAACTTTTGAGTGGTAGTTTCCATGCCTAGGTTGATAGTAGGTTTGATGTGTTCATTTTGTGCTTTAATCATTCAATTCCTAGGTTTAGCCAAGATGATTCTAAGCTATTCTATATGCCAATGCTGATATTTATGAATACAAAAAACATGAATAAATGTTGAACACAGAGAATGTACTAAATAGGATAGAACATACCTGATTCCATATGTCTGATGGAGATTCTGAGTCTTGTAGAAGTCCAAATCATCTCGAATCATACAGAATCATCTAAAATTGCACATAATAATCTCATATCATAGTCGTCCATTTGAGATCAGACAGGATCATCAACGATCTGACAAATTTGTCAAAGACTTGCAATCATAGAAACAGATACAAAATACCAAAAATGCAACTACAAAAGCAAGGGGAAATGATAGAAATAACAATGAATTTGTCTAAATGATAGATCCAAATAGCAATTAAAATGAAATGCATCAATTTGACAATTTATTTTGAGTTTATCATATATCTATGCTAAATGAGGTGAACTCCAGGATGCATAAATATAATAACCTAAGACAATGCACAAAGAAATGCAGAAAACAATAAGGAAATGCAAACTCTGGGCTCTGATTGCCCCCAATCTGGACTATAGTTGAGATCACCTCTGATCATACGATATTGTCATTGATCTATGACAGGATCATTCTAAATCGTCTGGAATCGCCTGCGATGATCCAAGCTTGTTCTAGTTGAAGAACAATAATATTCTTGCAAGAAAACTCGAAATAGGCAATGCAAAGAAAGTATGAAGGTATTCTAAGGCACAAGGAACCAAATTTGTAGGGAAATATGTCAGCTAGGGGGTTTAGGGGGATAAACTAAGAAAATACCAGTTTATATAGGATTAGGGAGAGGTTAGGAAGTTGGATATCATCCCAATTTAGGAGATCTCCAATGGGGGAGACTCTAACTGTGCAGACACACTTTCTGCCCAAGTTAGAGAAGCTGTTGAAATAGAAGCTAATTATGAAAATTCGGTTTTGGAATGAAATCATCTGGACATTCTGTTCCAAATGAATTCGTGAAATCTGGGATGATTTTGTCTAATCTACGACGATATTTTCCAATGGTCAAAACAAATCCTAAAAATAGCACAAAAAATGAGGAAAGCGGGTAACGAGCAGTTAATGGGTGGTTTGGGGTTAAAATTCAAATGTCTATATTTTTACTAAGGTTTAGTTGTGCCAATTTTAGGGTGCTACACAACCTGTTAAGGTTTCTATCCCGATATGGTAAGAAAAACTACTTTTTCAACTAAAGGCATCATGAAATTCTAATTATCTTCTCTGATCATATTAACCTAGGATTTGAGGGTTCTCTCAACATTTTTGATAACTATCTTTTGAACATGGTGTTGATGAATTTTGAAAGAAGTTTTTCCATGGGGGCTGTTACATGTGGAGCACCAAAATTTTGACTCTATCAAAACATTACTAGGTTCACTCTCTTCATTGGCATAAACCGTGTTAGATTTATCATAGCTTCTATTGCTAGTGGATGCTTGATCCTTCATCACTTGTGGAAACCTCCTTGGTTTGAAATTCCTTTCTTTCCATGGAATTCATCTTATTTGGCTGATTTTTCATGGATGCTTGTAAGTCTTGTAGAGCTGTAAGTGGAATATCTAAAGTATACGAAACTACTACTATTGGAAGTGTATAAATGGTAGGAAGTATTGGAGGAGTGGGAGATGCATGTATCACCAGGATATTAGGTTGTCCAATCCAACTAGGGATACTCACATTAGGAGTGGGGGCATGCACATTTGATTCTTGTGGTAGATCATGGAAAATAGGTATTACCATATTTGTAGGGAACCTTTCAATATCAATCATATCCTTTTCTACCTTATGAGATTCTTGATAAATTTTTGGGAAAATAAATATTTGGGACTACTTTATGGCCATACTTATGTTTTATTTGAAAGCTCTCAGATAGTAATACATTGATTTTTCATGTTTCGGTCTCAGTACGTCAGGTACTCTTTGCCAATTTTGATTGAATATGATGTTAAAATAGGCTATCTCTTATTGAGGATGCTTTTGGATAATAGTAAACTGACTCACCAGGGATAATGGATCTGCATGTTCATTGAATTCTTCTACTATTTTATTGGTAAGTTGGGCTTAGGTAGATATACTTTATTTTTTGAGGGCTTTGTACTAATAGATCATTTTGACTTTCAATGAAATAACTTGTAATATAATCATAATATCTTCTTCAATGATATTATGTATTAGGGTGAGCACTACCACATCCTAGTAGTGCTCATAGATTGTCTTCCCAATATAATCATACTGGGGTAATACTTTTAGGGCTACTACTATAATTGGGTATTGAGCTAGCAGGTTTAGGGGCCCTGTGTGGTTCCATAAAGGATAGGGTAGAATTGGATGATTTGTAGTCATTGTATTTATAGCTCTATTGGATATTAAATATATATAGGTAGTTGGAGTTAGATTTCCACTAGTAGCAGTACTAGGGAAGGCTATAGGGGGAAGATTTGTGTATCCTGTATTAGCAATATATGAATGAGTTGCTCGAGCAACTAAAATAGGATTATCTTGAAGGCTACCAAGGTGTAGTTCAAAGAACTCAATGGGTTCTTCTGAATTTCTTTCTTTATATCTAGTTATCATAAAATACAGTATATAACCAGAAATCAGGTAAAGGATTTTATAAGGTTCCTTTCTAGGGAAGATTTGCCATGTGATTTATAAAAAACTAGTAGGGCAAAGGTATTCATTGAAACTTTGATTTGTATACTATGTGGGATTGGGTCCCACTAGTGCGCCAAAAATTGTTGGAGAAAAATATGCATTTGGTTACGTGTGCACCCAAGACTTTGCCAACATTGAAATACTAGGTTAACATAGAGTTTACCTAGTTCAATATTTAGAGGAGGCTGGTTCCTTACTTATTTTAGGAAAATGGGGAAAGAGAGGAATGCATAGTGAAAGGAAATTATAGCTATTGCTAGAGATTTTAGATGGTACAAATTAGGTAATGGCAAAGCAACTATTATAGACTTTTATAGAGAAGCTTATAATCAAACTGCCAAATAGAGAAACCAAACTTCTGGTGAAAATATATTTAAGTGCAATCTTATATATAAAGTTAATTTCAGGTCTAGTAGAACTTTATTGCAGGAATTCAGAGTAAGAATTGATGCAAGTTACATTCAATCTATATTTATATAGCAATAAAAAATACATACATACTTGATTTAGAACACCAGTGAGCCAAAAACTAGAATGGATGATCTTTTATTAAGCTTTCAAAAAGTTTTGCTTACATAGCCTTGTAAACACCTAAGAGTCGATCTTTTTTTTGGTTTCTCATCCTTTATATAAGAGTTTTATATAATAGAAAAACTAAAATTTGTTACAATATTATACACGTAGGCTCATTCTTGTAAAGAAGTAGTTAAGAGAGAGTGGAGACTTCAACTAGAAGTGGTTGATATCCTCTTGTTATAGCAATCTTATTTAACTTCTTTGGGGTGTCGTGGTCCATTTATCTTAAGAGTGTTGTGTCATCACTGCTCTTTGTCTTTTTTTGGACCCTCAGCTTCAAACTATCTTGCCATCATGACCATTTTCCCTTGATTATGTTTTGATATTCAAAATTTCACGTTATCACGATTTTGGTCCATATCTGGTTGTTGGCCTTCAAAATGTTGTGTTGTCATGACTTTTCTCCCATATTTTTTCCTTGGCCTTCCAAATGTCACAATATCATGACCATTTGCCTTAGTTTTACTCTTACCTTCAAAACATCATGTTGTAATTTTTATCGTAACTCCACCTTTGGCCTTCAAAATGTCATGTTGTCATGACATTTTTGCCTTAGATCCACCCTTGGTCTTCAAAATGTCATGCTATCACAACTCTTGGTCATGACTTGACCTTTGAGCTTCAAAATGTTGCACTATCATAACTTTTGGTCTTCATCTGGTCCCTTAGCTTCAAAGTTTCATATTGTCATGATTTTTCTCCCTTAGTTTATCTTTATCTTTAAAGTGTCATGCTATCATGATTGTTTCCCTTATTTCTACCTTGGCCTTCCAAATGTCATGATATTGTGACCATTTGCCTTACTTTTGCTCTTACTTTCAAAACATCATGTTGTCGTGACTTTTTACCTTAGCTCCATCCTTGGTATTTGAAACATCACATTGTCATGACTCTTGGTCATGAATTGACCTTTGGGCTTCAAAATATCATGTATCATGACTCTTTTCCCTTATTTCCACTCGGTATTCAAAATGTTACACTATCACGACTCTTCTCTATACTTAGTGAAATCTTGAGAAGACTACTCCTTATTTCTTTAGATGTAGTCATTTTGACCTATAGGTTGGTTTAATGCTCCTATGATCTCCCTAGTCGTTATTGTGTTGTTTTACATGCTGGGGTATCACAAGTATCTCAAGTATTCTAAGGATTTCCTGGGAAATCATCATCATCACTACTTTATATGCTAGCTTCCCTTACTAGCGAAGGCATTCATTCATTACTAGAGTCACTCAAATCTAACCGTGCATTACCTTGTGATTCAGGTGATGTGGTTTCTTCCTCAATGTCTTTCCAAAGCATCTCCACATCTTCATTTGTCATTGGTATATCACATGGTGGTACTTAAGAACTTGTAATTGCATCATCATTTCTTATACCACTCCTTCGAGTTATCTCATTATTCTCAAGCTCCCCTTCTAGCTCCTATAGCCTAGTTGTTCTTTGTTCATTCAGCATTTGTATTGTACTATCTAATTCTTGTATGGTTTGTTCTCTCAATATTGCATTATGATATCACAATGTTCGATATTCTTCCTATAGTTGTTGATTTTGTAGTCACATTCTCTACTATAATAGCCTTATTTGCACTAATGGAGTAAGTATAGCTAATTCTTCATTGATGGTATCATTCCTATTTTTCTTTGGAACTTCCATTTCAAAAGTATCCACTCTATCCTCATATCATACTTTTAATCGTATCCTTCTTCATCCTTTAGTTTTTTTGGGTAGTTCTCTCTGCTCCATCCGAGGATACCTCATATTTCTATTTTCATGGGGTGTTTCTTATTGTCTTCCCCTATTTGCAATCTTCTTCTTTCTTTGGATTGAGGTGCCAAATCCTACTATTCTATGGTTGGTCTTGTATCCTCCCCTTATAAAAATAAATATGTGAGTCCCATTTTAGGCTCTTCCTACGATGGACCTTGATCTCCTTGAGTCCTCTATTGATATTTCATCTTCTTCATTCAATCTCTTTTGAAACAATGAATAAGCATTGTACTTTGTAAGGCTTCATATTTGAGCCATTTAGAGTGTTAGGTACATCTATCCCATTCAAGTTATATAACTTGACTGTTCCATTATTCATTACATATACCACTTTATAGGGACCAAGACATAAAGTCTTCAAATTACCAGGCTTGATTTCCCACTTTCCATTAAACTTTAGAACCAAGTCACCCGGACTAAGTTATAACTTCCTCAAGTGTTTTTCATGTGCCTTCCTCATTTTTTGAGCTACCTCAATTACCTATTGTGCCATGACTCTTATTTCATCTAACTTTATTAGTGCTATCATTTGCTCTTCCAAACTTTATTGATCACCCAAGCGATGCTCTATCGCGACTGTCAAACTTGGTATCAATAATTCCACTGGTACCACTATCTTCTATCCATACATCAATTGGAAATGTATATGCTCTATTGTTGGTTTAAAATTTGTTCTATATACCCATAAAATAGATGGTAGCCTTTCCTCCCAATATGCTTCCTCTATTCCACAAATTTTATACAAAGTAGATACCAAGACTTTATTTGTTGCCTTTGCCTACCCATTTGCTCTAGGATAATACGAAATAAACAATGAGTGCAAAATCCTAAATTTCGCTATCAAAATCTTGATGATTTCATTGACAAAGTGTCATCATCAGTCACTTATGATCTGTAGTGGAATACCAAATCTTATGATTGCTTGCTCATACAAGAATCTCACTGTATTTTTTGATGAGTTATCAGGTAATGTTCTCGCTTCGACCCACTTTGTTAAGTATTTCATTGCTACAAAAATATATCTACACTTTTTTCTACAAGATGTCTACAATGGTCTGACAAAGTCCAATCTCCACATTTCAAATAGCTATTGGGGTTGTGATGGATGCAATGGCATAAATTCCCTCTTTACTAGATTGCATATCCTTTGACAAGTATCGTATGCTTTCACATACTCTTTCACATCATTATACAGTGTGGTCCACCATAATCTAGCTAGTAATATTTTCCTAATAGTCACATATAGTCCCATATGTCCTCCTACGAAGCCTTCATGAGCTTCTTTCAATGTCGCTTTAAGTTCTTCCTCCATCACACATATTCTCAAGATACCATCACTTCCCATTTTGTACAACAATCTTGCTATCAACTGGAAGGGTGATGACTTCATAATTATATTCTTTTTATTGGTTGTCATAATTTCTTGTGGTAAATCTCCTATGGAAAGGCACTGGTCAATAAAATTGTACCATAATGGAACAACATTTATGGTTAATAACTATGCATCAGGGAATTCATCCAAAACTCATGTTCTTGTAGGCTATCCTAATATTATTCAAGACAACTAGTCTGCAATGACATACTTCTTACTAGGTCTCAGTACTACTCAAAATACAAACCATATAGGGTGACGAGCCACCTACTAACCCATCCTTGTATCATTGGTTTGTTTATCAATTACAACATGGCTTGGTGATTTACATAGAAATCAAAGAGATTTACCAGTAGGTAATGCCTAAACTTTTGGACTACATATACCATACCTAAAGCTTCTCTTTCTATTGTACTATAATTTATCTCCATCCTTGAAAATAGGTGATTAGCAAAGAAAAGGTTGATCTAGCATGAACTGCCTTTATTGTGCTAAAGCACATCTGATTACAAAATTTAAAGCATCAATATGGATATGGAATTCCTTATCATAGTTTGGGAACACCAAAATAAGACTACTCACAAGCTTATCCTTCAACTCCTGAAAGGCTCCTTGGTGCTCCTATATCCATATAAAAGAAATATTCTTCTTCATCAATGAATCCAATGGATAGGATACATGTGCATAGTTCTTGATAAACCTTCGATAATACCCCATTGATACAAGGAAGGTTTTAAGTGAACTCACATTGTATGGTTCTTCCATGTGCAATATCACACGTATCAGGATCTATTTTTAATCCTTCGCTACACACTATGTGTCCTAAAAATTTCCCATATGGTACCATCAAGTAACATTTCCCAAGATTTAATGATAACTATGCATTTTTGCACCTACTCATACATTCACTGAGGGTAGGAATATGCTCCTTGATCTTCCCATAAATGGACCAATCATCCAAAAATGCTTTAAAGTTTATTTTTGCCAACTAGTCAAAAATATATAGTATGATGCACTAAAATGTAGTTGGCCTATTACAGACCCTAAATGGTATTCAATTGTATACATAGATGCAATTCTCCATAATAAATGTGGTCTTTAGCTTATATTCCTTGGATATAATTATTTTATTGTAACCTAAAAATACATCCAAAAATGAATAGATCTCATGTCCTACGGCTTCTTCCAGGATAGAATCTGTGAAGGGAATAGGGAAGGGGTATTTAATAGTTACTACATTTAGACTCCTAAAGTCCACACATATTCTAATTTTTTCACTTCCTTATTCAAGGTGACTATTATAGATGATACCTACTCATTGTTCGTAACCCTGAAGATGATTCCTACCTCTACCATTTTATCTATCTGTGTGTTTACTAATGCAACATATTTTGGATTCATTCTATATGGTATCCTTATGGTTGTGCTCTAGGTATTAGTGTAATATTATGGATACATAACTCAGGTGGTACTCCCTTCAAGTCCTTATATTTCCAAGCAAAGATATCCTTATATTCCAATAATATCTTAAAAGTTACCACTTTTAGTACAGGGTTCCAATCATCTCCACAGTGAATCATCCTAGGTTCATCCTTCATACCTATATTGATTTCCACTATTTGAGGTCCTTCATATTTTATATTCTCCAGATCACTTGCTACTTTCTCCATATTATTTGGGTGTGACATTCTTGCATCAATGTTTTCATCTCCTATCGTATACTCAGTGAAACTCTTTGGAAAATTCCATTTCTCTTTCGCCTCCTTCTTAGGTTCCTAGCTGTCTTTGGGTTCATTTTGTTTTTCCTTGATCTTCTCTAATTCAATACAAAGGTGGTTGGGCTAAAAATTTTATACTCCTCCTTTTACCAATGAAGAAGCCCACTACCATATCTAGCTTTACCTTCACTACATTCATCCAAGTACAACATTCCCTCTCCATATGGTTCATATCCTTCATATCCTAAGGAATTTTCTGATTCATCGATCGTAGCTACATCTTCACTGACCTTTTTATTAGCCATAGTAATCATATATTTGTGTTATCTATTCTTGAAAGTGATATGATTATTTCCCTAGTTGTGATTAACTTTGGCTACTCATAGCCATCCTCTCCCCAAGAGGGTATTGTATTCAAGCGTTTGCATAGTAATTACAATGAAATCCAAGATAAAATTTTGGTCATCTATTACCACTTATTGTGTTGTCAAGACTCCCTTTGTCTTAATACCATACTGGTTATAACCATATAATCAAAATATTAGTGCCCATAGAGATGGAGTTCCTAGTTTTATCCAAGTCCTTTTAGGTAGCAATTGACACAAAATCCTCCATCCACAATAACTTATATTAATTTGTGCCCTAGTATATCCATATGCACTAATGCAGGTTTCTTTCCCACATAAATCATCAATATAGTTGGATCCATAAATTTATCTTTCCATTATTTTTCCTAAATTGGTTGACTCTACACTTCCATCACCTTATATGGTTGTATCTCTTCCACCATCGCTTAATGTAATGATGGAATAGCTTCCAATAGGTTAGCCAATTTGATCTCTATTTTGGTGTTCAAAACTTGTGTTGCCAGACTCTGCACAGTTGCCTTCTCTTCTAATGGCTTTTTCAGTTCCTTTTCTTCAATTAAATTTACTTGTTTAGCCTTTTGTGCTTCATCTTGTAATATTTTCTTTTCTACCTACCAACATTGCTTTTCCTTTTCTAGCTCTAGATACTTATCCCTTTTAGCTTGATTTCTCATCATGGCTAGAAATTATTGGAATTCCTCCTTAACTTGATGAACCTCAATATCTAAATAATTTACATTATACGGGTTAATTGAACTCGCCTACTTTGGGTAATTTGCTTCCTTGTGGTTACCCAGACCACACCACCTACACATGTATGTAGTATTTTATTGCAGCATTTCCTATCTCTAAGGTGAAGGATAATTTTTTGTGAAATACCCCCCGTTATTGGAAATTGTGATATTGTATGATCAGCCTCCCTTCTGAGTCATACTACAAATTACTCTGTCCTCCTTACCGATTGCCCCAGTTTGGCCTTCTACCTCAATGGCTATTTCTATAACCACCACTTTTTTCTTGTTGCCCACTACCTAGGGTCTTCTATTTCTCTTCCTGCTCCTAGATTATTAGGACCTATGGACGTACTCTTGCATTATATGGACACAGCATCACCTCATGTCCCATCATGTTGTAGACATGATACTACTAATTTCGAGGATACTTCACATTTTTATGGCCTTCAATATTGCATTATGTGCACCATATATCATTCATATCAGGTTTGCTTCTTTTTTCTTTCATGATCTTGTTAAACTCCTGATGAAACGATGCTACCATCCACTATATAGTATCTTCTTCTCCACTATTCAAATCATTGGACTTGAAATGAGACAAAATACCTGTGTATGTCTATTTTAATTCACTCTCCAAATTATTTGCATGCTTCACCACTTCTTCATATTTTTCTTATGGTAATGCCTTCATATTTTTCTTGTATTTGTGTAGTAACCCATCTATGAACCACCACTTTACCAATACATCTACCAAACACATTTGCATATTATATACTAACTACTTTAGCCTGCAGTTGTATGATTTTAAATATTCATACATATTTTTATTATTCATACATAGTTCAATAACAATATCTCCATCATCCTTCAAAGGGTAAAATTCCTCAATTATTTTTTCCTTCACTTGATTCCAATTTCAAAAATTTATTGTATTTTCCCTCTTCGGATACCAATCCATCACCAATCCTTTCAATGTAGAAAGAAATAAAGTTACCCAATCATCTGTATTATCTACACCATTTTATCTCTAAATGGTTATACAATTTCGAATATGTCTTGTGGGGTCTTCTCTACCTTCACCTATAAAAGGTGGACATCTTTGTTTCCCTGCCCTATTAGCCATTTTTGAAGAACATCCTTTTTACTTAAGATCTCCCATGGAATATTTTTTTGATTCCTTCTTGGGGGTGTTTTACTATAGTCATCATCAAAAGTTTCTATTCAAGGTATCTTATTTTGTCCCACAAATTGTTTACCAAACTCACATGCATATTCATTTTGTGACCTCCTTCGTTGATGTGAGGGAGATGGTATTGGTCCTTCCTCCTGAGACCTCATGCTTTGTTGCTATGGTGCCTAAATCCCATCCTTTAAACTCCCTTGAAACCCTTCCATCACTTTATCATGTGTCACCATCCACTCTCCTTCCTCATGCACTACTTATCTATCAACTTATGCCTCTACACTAGGTAGTTCTATTACCTCCTCTTTTGTCTCTATCAGTAGTGTTTCAAAATCTCCTTCTTCAGATGCCCAAAATTACTATATTTTTGGTTCATGTGTACTATGATCTAATTTAATTGCATTCTCTCTTTCATAAATCCTTTTTCTTCTTCTTACTAGGTTTTTCTCTCGTAATTCCCATCTCCTATACCTTTTCACACTAGTTTCTATCATTCACCTCCAATTTTTTGTAGTATTCTTTACTTATCAATTTGACCCATTTTAACAAAAATGTCAGGTTCAATAAGGCAATGGCACTAAATTTAGTACAAGGTTGTAGTATTCCCTATGGGGAGGTATTTCTCAAGGATTAGAATGATCAACTTACTATTCCCAATAAATGGACCAAATAGTACAATTGTATGATCCTCACAACTAATAATATGTGACCACTAATTAGCTTGTATAGAACCCAAATCATACAATGATAGATCTGGTATAATTTCACACTTATCCAATCCTTTAGATTTAGTTTTGCAATATGTCATACACAGTTTTGTAATTAAACAATAAAATTTCCCAATACTACCAATTTAGGTAAATTCCATTTAATCTCATAAATAGCCAAATCATGTAATTATCTTTTGTAAGATTTGTACAAATTTTGGTGTATGATTTGTATGAAATGAAGGTACATACAAGTGCTAAATTGAATATTCTATTGGTCCAATATCTCTTATATAAGTTTTGTAAGGATTTAATATGGCCTTAAATCCTAATCCCATTCACATGCAAAGTACTTTATCAGGGTTGAGAGAGTTTTATATCCAATGGTGATGCCCAAAAATTATACAAAAATTTTCAATACATCTTTCCCAATGTTATCATCATCATGTATCTTTCCTCATAGCCACACTAGTTATGGTTTAATCTAATTCATCCATAGTAATTCATAAATTAGGCATAAGAACCAAAAAAGAAGTACATGCAATAGAAATAAACTATCAAATACTATTCTACCATTCCAAGATCATACAATACGGGAGAGAAACCATGAAATATGCTCAAGAATTATTAGTTTTCAACAATATCACTCAAAAATAGAGATATGCAATAATAATTCATAGCCAAAACTCATAGCATTCCCAATACCCAGAACAACACTAGATCATAACCAGAATCTAAGCAGACTATCAAAATTGAAAATGGGACCTTATATAATATTTCCTAGGCCATTCCAAAATGGTTCCTGATGTAATTAGTTATTTAAAACTACCCATGCATAATAGAATGCATTAATTAAAACTTTTACTAAGTCTAACACTTTAATAATCACATACATGTGCAATTACAACTTTAAAATATATTTCCCATGCATTTCATTTTATTTCATTGCACCTTGTATGGTTTAAATTCACCTTGTATGGTTTTATCTTCTAGTTGTATTGTTTAATCCCACCTGTATGATTTACAAAACTTGCAAAAACTATCAAAATTGGGCAAATCCTTTTATCACTTCTTCTTCTTCTGGGAGGTGGATTTTCTGCCTACACTATAGTCTTCATTTTAGCATATGTTTTATGTATGATTTTTTTACAAGAGTTTAGGAATTGGTAGTTTAAACCTTCCATTGGACCTAGGAGAAAGGGCCCCCTCTCAAGGCTAGTGGAAGGGATCCTCATCATCTTGAACATGATGGACTTAGTATTCAAGAAGATACTTGATACAGTGATGGAGTGTGGAGGGGATGCATTGCATATCCTAAATCCATGGATGCCTAAGTAGAATGTTGTATTTCATCTCTCCCTTGATGACATGACATAAAGTGGGTATTATATTGAGATCAACTTGGATGATCAAGATAATTGAATCTACCATTTTACACATGGAACCATCGAACACTCATAGATATAATGTAGGAGTAGTGAGGTGGGTGGGTTAAATGTAGATATGTTGTAAATAAATAGTGGAAATTATGCTTACAGATGAGTCTCTATTGATTAGAACATGTTTGTATGGTTTGGATGATCAACACTCATGTCTTCAAGAGTTATGTTCTCATGGTCATAAAATATGATAAAAGGTTGCATGCATGTGTATAAACTACTAATAAATTATACAAAGGCATTGGTATCATGTGGTTCCACATTGATTGATATTAGGATCTCATTTAAATCTCCTGGATGAGGTCATGATTGCTACAAGAGGTCATATATGGATAGCAGGGCAAGATCCATAAAAATTTGGTGAATGAGGTTGTTGTGAATGGTAATGATGTTGCAAAATACTAGTGGTGAGTTGCTTTGTATTGGTGGTGTAAATGAATAAGTAGTGCTAGTGGGTTAACTTTCCTGATGATCAAGATGCATGGGGTAGCATTAGTTTTACGTACTGATATTGATCATGCCAACAAAAATGTATTGGTATGGGTTAAAAATTACATGATTAACCTATCGATAGGTAGGTTGAGAAGTGGAAGGATTGAGTTGTGTTTGGGGTTGACCATGTTCTAGTAGAGGTATTTCATAGATCCTTAAATTTTGATTGCAGGGTGCTAAAGGGTTTCAGCATGAATAAACCCATTGTCAATAATATATTAAACCATATGAGGAAATTTGTAGAAACTATTGATATAACATCCCTACTACCTATCATATTCACAAAATACATATTCATTGTAATTCTTAGGCTTCAACTGACTTGGTTCATTAGGCATTACTTTTGGTAAAGCAATGTGTCAAACATCATACAACTTTTGAAAAATATTTGATAATGATTTTGATAAAGGTTTCAAAATTCATGGTGTATGTTGTTGATACTATTTTTAATTTTGGGCTTGATTGGTTGGGGTAGGAACCTCAAGTTGTTGGTACCCTTGTTGTATGGCTAATATTATTGTGGGATTGGTATAGGTGCAGGACTTAGCATAACTTGATTTGCCTATGATGGTTTTTGTGGATTTGGATTTGGACCACCTCTACTAAACCAAGTGTTGGGAGTGTAATCAGTCTCCTTACAAAGCTTGAATTCACCCTCTTGTACTTTTATATTAACAATTTTTTTGGCTTGAGCAATTACATATTTAAAAGAGTAGTGTTGTTCTATTTAAAGTGTATCTGATATGTATTTGGCATAGCTTTTTGTGAATATATTAACTAACTCTAGGGGTGGAATTGGGAATTTCAAATCATGTATGGTCCCATGCCACCACACAACATATTCATTTACCATATCATCATCAGATTATCATAGAATATATAGGTCTAGTAATGAAATTTTATTTTTGATGTTGATGGATAAATGCTCAAGAAATTGGTTGGCCACTTGTTCA
Organism: Wollemia nobilis; assembly: GCA_028583015.1. NCBI lineage: Eukaryota > Viridiplantae > Streptophyta > Pinopsida > Araucariales > Araucariaceae > Wollemia > Wollemia nobilis. The sequence goes on along the minus strand of JAQPPZ010002937.1, from coordinate 7,944,592 downwards.
AATATAAATAGGGTATGTTGAGGAAGGTTGTTGAACCAATTGAGGGCCTAACCATGAAGAGATAATGGAAATGTGTATATTATGAGTGCACCACTATGATGAATAAGATTATAAGCATATAAATAATTATGTAGGTGCTTCTGAGGATCATTCTTACCCTTGAATTTATCGAATTTGGGCATTTCATATTTTGTAGGGTATTGAGTAAGTGTCATCGCTAGATGAATATAATCATTGTAGATTTCATTATAAGTTGGTTTCTATGGCCCATAACTAGTAGTTCACAACTATATATTTCTAAGCTACTCCCTCATGAGTTACATTTTGGTTGGGGATACTTGCAATGTGTGGGTGGAGAGAAGAGTTTGTTTCACAAAAAGTCATTAAAATTAATTATAGATGCTAGTAGACTAATGGGGAAGAAATTGTGTGTAATGAGTAGGAGGAGACTGAGTATGAGATAATATGGTATGGATTTGAGATTATGAAGAAGGCATTTATTTTTATTTTCATTGTTGGTATGACTATTATTGAATGTGCTACTTTTGGTGGAGTTGTTGTTGATAGAGGTGATCATGGTGGAGTTGTTGCTAATGAAGCTACTCCTAATGGATTTTTTGATGATGAAGTTATTATTTTTGAAGTTTTTTTTGGTAGGATAGGGCACAAAGGGCTAATTTAGATTTCTAGAAGATCGATGTTGCACTTGAGATGATGTATATTGAGTTATATAAATTAAAATTTGTTGGAGACTTTGAGAAGACCCTTGAATAGGTGGATGATATGGATGTTGAAGATAATTTTCATTGACCTATTGAACAGGGACCTGGGTTGATACCTATTGATAGGTGGAAGACCACTTATATTGAGATGTAAGGAGAGGGTAATAAGATGATGTTGTCAGCACAGTGGAAGTCCATCTTGGTGGTGAAGTAAATAAACCACTCTAATGTGAGAAAGAGGGATGGAAGTACTCACTTGAGAAGTTGTAGGAATGTTATGCTAAATAATATGAGAAGATGTTGGTGGAAAAAAATAATATATAGGTATATTTTGAAGAAGAGATATTTGATAATAAGGTGGCACTTGTGCATAACCAACAAAATAAGGGGTCTACATACTGATGTTATACAAATTTTGGAGAATAATACCAAAATACTAATCAATATTATGTAGATTAGGTTTGAGAGTTAGGTTTTTGGAATAAATGGAAGCAAGTAGTGTTGACAATATGGAATGAGAAGGAAGTTGTGGAGGTATACTAAAGAAGAGATCAAAATATATGGGTGTAGAAGAAGGAGAAATTTATGTATGTTGTTGCAAATAATAAGGTATATTTGAATAGGAGGACCTTGAGTATTAAGGGGATTTGTGGTGAAAAATACCGTGGCAATGGTTTGGATAGTGGTCGTGATGTCTTTCTAAGTGTGGACTAGATTTTTTTTGCCATTAAAAAGGTATTGTGATGGGTATTGTAGAAATCGGTGTGTGGAACAAGAAGAAAGTTGTGAAGGATCCTCCTCATAGGTGACCAAGTTTGAAATCACTTGGAAAAAGGTAAATTATTCCTATAAAATACATTGCTTCATGGGTTGACACTTCTAAGGATTGAGATGATGTTGTATCAATGGGAGGCTAAGTTATATATTGAGTGATATTTATCATGATGGATGAATTTGTAATTAGTTGAGACTGATCAAGAGTGTGAGTTGTAAAAGTTTGGATATTTATGGTTACAACCTTTATAGAAGACCCAATGAAAGAATCAAGGTTTGCGCAAGCAACATCCATCGTAATACAAGCTTGCTTGTAGGCTTGGCTATAGGTAACCACAATTGTTTGACAAATAAGAGGTTAAGAAACCAAGTTTCTATCAAAATTGGGCTGAGGAAATAGTTGTGAGTGTGTTTCTAGAGTGAGGAAACCTTTTTGTTAAACAAAATTTTGCATTGTAAGGTACCTTGCGACTATTTTGGGTCACACCCTACCCTACGACTATGATGAAAATAGTTACAAAAGTGATAAAGTTGCCTAAACTATGTCCAAATATGTTTATAAAGTTATTTTGATGGTTTTGTAACCTATTTTGAAGGTTTTATAAAATATTTTATGGGATAAATCAACCTAATTAACAATAAAAATAATAAACATGCAAGTTTTGTAAAAATATGTTTTAGATATTCCAACAAACCCTAAAATGAAAAAGAGATAGTAGATATGACCTATGAAGGTATGTTCAGGAACAATTTCCTATTATACCCAAAGGTATGCAAGGGTAACAATACATAAACATGTGAATGTCTTATAATAAAGGTAATGACTTGGAAAACCTAAAAGGAAGATATACAAAACCTCTTAAGAAAGAGGTAACACTGTCTAAGACTTACTACTAGCCTAATCGGGATTTCACTTCACTCTTGATGGCCTTAGTCACAAATGATAGTTACACACTCACTAACTTGAAGCCCTATGAGCAAGGGTGTCTAATCCTAACCCACCATAAGGATATCTCAAGAGTAAGGTATTCTCTAGTTATGAATTCTAGAAACCTCTCGTATGAGCTACTATGGTGTTTAGGAGATGAGCCAACAAAAGGATATTAATTCCAATATCATTGGTCTTGATTAGGAATTGGAGATGAAATATAACCTTACCAATGTAAAAAAACATGAAGCGTGTGTGTGTGTGTGTGCTAGTTAGGAAATATAGAAATGTAGAAATGAAAGCTAGACTAAGAAAAAGTAATATCCTTTTCTTTTTGTTTTTTATTTTATTTTTGACTTCTATAAAGTGAAATATTTTTTTGAATAAAAGGAATGTGAGATAAGCAATGCAAATTATATTTTGTAAAGAGAGGAAATTTATGCTAAAGAGAAAAGGAAATTTTATTGATTTAAGTGAGCTATTCTAACACTTTCTTAGGTGTAAATATGTTTACACTAGCCAAATTATATAACTATTAAGGTTATGGCTAGATGTCCCTTAGAGATTTATATATAAGGTAAATATCAGAATCTTGCTCTCATCTCATGGATATGAAGAGATTAGAAGGTCTCTTTGTAACTTATGCATGTGTTTTAACTCTAAATAATGCAACTATGAAACTAATCAACATGTATAGAAGTAAGAAGGAGATTTAAAAAATTCAACCAAAGAGGTTTTGGAGCTTTTCTAAGAAAATAAAAATCAATATTAAATGTGACCAAATGGATTAGGGACATTTGGTAAAGCTAAGAATAAAAAGAAATAAATTTTGTAAAGTTCCAAAAATGATTTTGGGGCTTTAGTGAAACTGAGAGATGTTAGAAATCCTAACTTAAGTTATTTTTAAACTAGAAAAATAGGCTTTTCAGACTTACTTGTGATCTCCAGGTCCTATAAGTGTTTGTGACTATGTTTGTGGGGCTAAATTGTATCTCAAATTTTATCACAAGGTACTTATGGCTAAAAATGATTGCACCCTACCATTTGATTCAATAAAAAGTTGAATTGCTATAAAATTTAGGCTTGCTAATAGTCTTTGTGGTATAGAAGTTGGTTTGTGTACATGTGCATACAACAACAAAGAATAATATATTAGTTTTGAAATCCAAAAGGCTATCTACCAAATAGAAATTGTAGACACCAAACCCTAACCCTTCAAAAAAATCATCCATCCTATAAAGCTGCATAATAAAAATGTGCCTAAGATAGCTCTGTCAGGTACCATTGGAAATCTATCAATGTGTATATTACAATGGAATCAACAACTATGTGGCTCAATACTTTTTAGACCATTTTCGAGGTTCAAAAACTTCATATAGTACCACAAAATGTCCTAGAAATATATTCTATATAATTTTGTATTTTTTTCTACTATTTTGCATGTTGCCTATATGTTGTATGTCTTTAATTACATTTATAGGAATAAAATTTTGAATTTCATTATAGCTTGCATATTTAGGGTTAGTTTTGTGTTTTTTTTACAAAATATTACAAAACCAAAACAAAAAGAACACCCCACACACATGCACTATCATAATTCTACACCTATGCTTTGAAATGTGTGAGTAAAACCTCCTAAATGAGTTGGAATTCATCACTAATCATTAGTACAGCCCTAGATAAGCCATAGTTAGTATGATAGTCACTTGGATTTCATCACCAATGAGTTGATCACTCTTGAGGATAGCTCAAGATAATCATTAGGTTAGATGCCCTTTAACCATGGGGCTAAATAATTACTGGATCATAACTATCATTCTTGTCCAAGCATTCTCGATTGTGAAGAAAAATTTCAACCGGGAAAGTAGTAGGACTTAAACAACACAACCTCTTTTAGGAGGTAATTTTGATTCCCTAGGTTACACCCATTGCCAAACCTTCATCTAGGAATCTTTATCAGTTATTCATGATTCATCCTTCGTCAGAGGGGTGGTTTCAAAAACACCTTTTAGATTCCATTTGATCACCTACCTTCCATATTTTTTAGGTCTATGTTACATAAAATACACCAAAACTAAAAAAAAAACTTCAAAATTTTCAAACAAAAAAATATCTTCCAAAAAAAGAAGAGAACAAAAACCCAAAAATAAAGTTGTAAAAATAAATGAAAAATAGAAAAATCTTTTTTTGTTTGTGTGATTGTGTGTTTATTAATTTTTTATTTTCACCATATTTCCACACACATGCCTACACACTCATCACCCCATATCACCCCTAGCTTAAGGTATTGACCTGAAGTGAAGCCAAAGTATTAACAAACACATAAAACCATGCACCTGCATCCATGGAGCATTACACTCAGATTTCCCAAGCCTCAACCACTTCCATAGTTGATAAAATGGGTATGTCACAAGCCAATAATCTCTTCATAAACCTCCTTTTTTAATCCAAAACCATGACTATGAGCCAACGCTATAAATCATCATCCAGTCAAAAAATCTCCATGCCATCCACCCATAACATCATCTACTCCAATCTGCTCTATGAAGCATAGGAAAATATTGCTTTTTAGGTGCCACATTCGATCCCACCCACATCACAATAATATATTAAACCCATCCAATATAACATTCCTTGTTCAGTTGTGATACCCTTCGCCACCTACCCTCCATCAATACCCACTCATATTGCTAAAATGCATCGTTCTCAATATTCCACCCCCATTCAACCATGCAACCTACATATATGATTGCAATACATCAAGATTTTCAACACTTGAAACAATTTATTGTGAATAATTCTAATCAAAGCACTTATCCTATCTCATAGTAATAATTACATTGATAAATTTTAATCATCCACACACATCAATCCAAAATACCTTCTACACCCAAGATCCATCATGGGTATCGCGACCACCAACCATCACCATACCTGCACATCCACTTCACAATAACTATGCCAATCCATAAACTCAACACACTATCATCCCCCATATTCTCATCAATAGCAACTCCATCAACAAAAATTATACCATAATCAATTTCAAAAAAATATGCAACATCATAAAATTTTGAGTAACACCACACATCAAACAAACAAAGGCTTTCAATCACCATTGGAAGACCTTAAATTTTAGTTTTTATAGAACCAAATTGATAGCTTAGTCATGTATATGCCTGTAATTTTACATCAAAATCCCACTCTAACGCATATGGTCAATCATATAATTCATTATTCATCACCATAATTACCTTATCCAATAGATCTCACATTATCAGAGTTTGATAATGAAAGCTAGAAATTTGAACAAAATAAAATGAAATAAAGTAGTAATGAATGAATACATGATGATAGAACAACGTAAAATAAGGTGGGTTCCTTTTTTATTTATTTTTATTGTCTTTCAAGGTGTTACAATCAAAATCCCCTCTTAGGAGATGCTACCAAATCGATACAATGATTTACAACATCATGAACAAAGTCTCTTGGTGTAGTAGAAGAATATCTCTGCCAACATAGTTTGTAAGGGAGTGGGTTTTCTAAGACCACTAAGTGAGGGTTGTATGTGAATTCTTTTGTTGTCCTTGTACTTATAACTTTCACACAATAGAATAGCCACAAATTAGTAGCATGTGCAGGTCCCACCAAGGTTGGACCTTTGTTCAATTTGAAGATAAATAAAATGAATAAAATACAAGTGCATGTATGCGATAAACAAAATCTAAACTGATGTAAATAGGTAAAGTAAGCAGATTTAATATAATATAGAAATAAAATAGTAAAACCTGTGGCCTATCCAAGACCATATCAGGTCAAGATAAATTGTATTTATGGACCATATCGAGTCAAGATAGTCATTGTCCTTGACCTACTTTTCTTTGTTGCCAAGGTCGAGCAACATTTGGGATGACCTGGGGAGTATTATCAATGGATTTGTGTGGTGGGCAGGAGAGTTTAATGAACTTGAACAGTCACCAAAGTGGGGGTATTTCTTATGTGTATGATTAAATAAATGCTTCAAATCCCTTGTGGCAGTCTAGAAACATAGTGTTTTGTAGTAGGAAAACCTAACAAATTTTGGGTAGCACTTCGTTGCTTGAGAACAAAATTTGGGGATCAAATATAGTAGCACTTCATTGCACAAATTCAAAAGCTTCAAATATTCAAAACTAAGGGGTGAGTTTCATTTTATATATCTCTTGATCTAAGCTAGGGAAATCTACATGAAAATGCAAAGGGGTTGTTTGTATTGTAAAAATAGATGCATACCCCAGAATAGCTGATTGCATGAAATAAATTCAAAATTGGCTCATGCAAGGCATCTAAAATTGGTGCAAGATCATGCGAATAACTAAAAATCAATTTCGGTTGCTAGCTACTATTTTTATTATTTTTATTTTTTATTTTTCATCATCATCTCAGGTTGAGATGGTCATGGTTTGGAGATTGTCTCGGGTCAATATGGATAGGCAACTTATAATAAAAATTGCATAATATTGGTAAAAAACCATCAAGTTAGCCCTAGGTCTGGCCAAGGTGGATTGTGGGGGTAGGAAGGGGTATTTTTGGTGAGTCTCCTTAAATAACACATTTTAGGTATCTACAAATAAGTTTAAGAGGGATGAGGACCACTGAGAGCACATAAGCATGTTCATCAATGCTTGCTTTAGAATGCAAGAGAATGATCCTTTGATACTCTGAATATTACTTCAAACATTTGGAGGAGATGCTCTATAATTGTACAACCATTTTCACACCATAGTATCTATACTTTTGGGAAATTAGTAGACCATTTCTTAGAGCGTTTCTCTCTAAATGATAGAAATAAAACAACATTAATTGACTTGTTCAACCTATGTCAATTTGAATACAAGTTAGTTTATTATTTTAGAAGCCACTAGAAGTAAATTATTACCAAGTTGTCATTCTCCCTCCCCATGGAGAAAATCATAAGAAATTCAAAAGGAGATATTCAAAACCAATCTTCTTTTAGTTACAATTGGCACAATTCAAAAAATTCTAAGAAGCACTTGCCCAAGATAGAGTGGTTGAAGAGATTAAAATACAAGAGGGCAAGATAAAACATAAAAATAAATAATGGAAGAATAAGAATAAAAGGGGGAACAATAAGTGCCAGTCCAAATCTGGTCAAGTAAACCAAGTGGTCTTGAGCCAACATCAATTGCAGACACAACAAGATCAAGTCCAACTCCAAAACCCCCCATAATAACAAAAATTGCAACAACAAACATATCAAGTGGTACCATCCCCACAACAAATACAAAACCTATTAGATTTTGATAATTTATGATATAGGAGATAACAATCACAACATGTAAAATATGCAAAAATATAAGATAATGGAATTTTGCAATAAGACTAAAATATGCTATTAATGAAAAGTTGTAAAAATAGTGCAATGTAAAGTAATGAAGGAAATGAATACTTCATAACTCTAATGGAAACTACATGGTACCTACTCACTACTTTGTAGTGAGTAGAACATCTAATTTACACACACACACACATCTATTCACTATGGGATCTATATATAAGAAGATAAGTTACTTGGCCCTTACTCTTCCTAACTACCTTTCCTATGACTCATGTACAAGTGAACTCCTTGTACATTTACAACATTATACATTGACACTTGTGCATTTATTACTTCTTCCTCAAGTAACCTAAGATAAAATACTAATATAACAATGTACCCAAGGTGGTACATTGACATGTACCTAAATAATATAATTATAGTATGCAAAAACCACACACCTAAACAAGTATATGAAATCAAATTGATAATATAATCATGTAGCCATCAAAGATTAAAAAAAGAAATATAGAAAATAGTGTCCTCATTAATATTGAAATATTCCTTCACAAGGCAGTTACAAATATATCCCTCTTAGGTATTTATACCAATTTGATATAATTTACAATAAAGAACCCAAAAGTAGGTGTATCCCACAAAGTCTTTGCACCCACAAAACTGATTTGGAAAGGGTTTCTTGTGACCTCCGCATGATGAGATAAAGATTGATGAATCTTTATGTTGAATAGCTCTGACTAATATCTCAATATTACACGCAATAACATTTACAAGACATTAATAGCAAATTGAGGAACCTCTAATGATAAGGTCCATATCTATGATAAGAAATTGAAAGAAAGATGCTAAAAATGATTAAAAAATGCATGAAAATTGAAACAAAATATGATAAAATAGAAATGAATTGTTGCTAAATTTATTGTAACTAAGAAAAATAGAGAAAATATATGTCATCAAGAGGTCATTCTAGTGTAGAAAAATCTAACCTCTTGGTTATCCTAGGTTAGGGCAGTGATACCTATGAGCTACTTTGGGGTGAAGCGATTACTGAACAGTAAATTGTTTCTTCATGACTGATGTAAGGAACATCTAGATTTAGCATGTCAAATTGATGTTCAAGGATCATGATCTTCAACGCATAGTTAAATCATGGCTTGAATTCAGGATTTTTTATTGTGAAAGAGTGTTGAACTTGGTATTCAAACTCCAAGGGAATCTATTGTTGCATTGGCAAGCTCCACAAATTTCATTGTGTAGAATTAGCAAGGTATCACTTAGGAATAATTTGGTAGCACTTCATTGTGGAAAATAGCTAGATTACTTCTCAATTTGACAACACTTTGTTGCATGAGATTGAGATATTTTTCAAAAAGACTTGGTTTCTTCTTATAGATTCCTCAATGGAAATATTGGATTTCTTGAGAAGCCAAGAAACGGTTAGGATCAAGAAGCACAAAAAATCATTCTAGAAGATTCTCACAACTAATGATAAGTGTTGTTGGGTTTGGTTGGCCATCGAAACTATTTTTACCCATGGTTTAATTTTTGAGTTTGTTATAGGTGTGGTCATCATAGGGTAGAGTTACCATGACTACTGTCCATCACAAGGTATGATTACCTTTGGAGGTTGCTCTTGGGTATGACAGTCTAGTCTTCAAAAAGAGAATCCTTCTTGTTGAAGTGATAAAAATCATTGTTAAGCCCTGAGGCTGCCTTGGGTGGGTCATATAAAAAGGTATCCATATAGGTAGTCTTCTCAAAATAATGTATTTTAGGTTTCTGTAGATGCCTCTTTTTGGGATGCATTGTGTGAAAACACAACGGACAACAAAAATACATGACCTAAAACCAGATTTTGGTTTATAGTGATGACTTAATTTCTCTCTCCTATTTTATTCACGAAAATGTGACATGTCACAAAATCGTGACACTTTTCCAACTTACTTTCTCTCTCCTATTTTAGTCGTGAAAATGCGACACTTTTCTTACTTGTTCTCTTTCTTCGAACTTGTCGCGAAATCATGACACTTCTTCCTGCTTTCTCTTTTTCTTCCAACATGTCACAAAATCACGACAGTTTTTCCACTTGCCTTTTTCTCTTCCAACATGTCACGAAATCACGACAGTTTTTCTTGCTTTCTCTTTCTCTTCCAACATGTCATGAAATCACGACAGTTTTTCCACTTGCCTTTTTCTCTTCCAACATGTTGCGAAATCGTGACAATTTTTCCTGCTTTTTCTCTCTCTTCCAACATGTCATGAAATTGTGACAGTTTTTCCACTTGCCTTTTTCTCTTCCAACATGTCGCAAAATCGTGACAGTTTATCCTGCTTGTTCTCTCTCTTCCAACGTGTTGTGAAATCGTGACAAATTTTCTTGCTTTTTCTCTCTCTTCCAACATGTCGTGAAATCATGACATTTTTTCCTATTTTTTCTCTTCCAACATGTCGCGAAATTGTGACAGTTTTCCTTGCCTATTGTATATGTCACGATATCGCGACACTTTTCTTACTTGTCTTTTTCTTTGATCTTTTACAAATGGGCGACTTTGGTCTTCTTGGAAAATCACTGTACATACTCTGAATAACCTTTGAACTCTTGTCTTCTACATCTGAATAGCTTTTGAACTTCCTATCCACTGCATCAATAGATCTATCTGAATGTGTTGACAACAATGACAATACTGTTGTTGCACCTTGCTCAACAATCTCCCCCTTTGGAATTGTTGGCAACATGTGCAATTTTTTGTAACTCTTCTCTCCCTTTGACAATAATACCAAAGGGCTACTGCAGACTCCCCCTGAGTCCATGCACAACATTCTCAGGCATAATTTATTACACTTAGCAAAAATCATGAACATGAGAAAAAATATAATCAAATACTTAAATGCTCCCCCTAAGAATGTGATCCCTATAGCTAGTCAATTCTTGGGAAGTGTGATCACTCCCAATTTATTGTGAAGGTACTCAAAAAATTCCTTGGGAAATGGTTTTGTGAAGATATCTGCTACTTGCTCTGTAGTTGGAACAAAATCCAACTTAACCTCACCTTTCGCAACTTTCTCATTCAAAAAGTGATACCTGATAGCAATGTGTTTTGTGCGTGAATGCATAACCAGATTCTTGGAGATGTTAATGGCACTGGTGTTATCACACTTAACTGATATTGGCTCATTGAATCTAATACCAAGATCTTTCAGGGTTTGTTTCATCCACAATACCTACGTACAACATGTTGTCGCTGCAATATATTTAGCCTCTTCTGTTGATAAAGAAACTAACTCTTATTTCTTACTGTGCCATGCGACCAATCTGTCTCCAAGATAGAATGCACCTCCACTGGTACTCTTTATATCATCTACACATCCTACCCAATCTACATCTAAATACAAAATAAGGGTGAAGTATTTACCTTTCGGATACCATAACCCATACTCCATAGTACCCTTGAGGTACCAAAGAATCCTCTTCACTATTGTCACATGAGTCTCCTTGGGATTAGCCTAAAATCATGCTACCATGCATACTGCCTACAAAATATATGGTCTAGTAGCTATCAGGTACAATAAGCTTCCAATCATAGATCTGTACATGGTTTGATCAACAGGTGGATATTTGTCATCCTTGCTCAACTTGCAACCTGTTGTCATGGGAGTGCTAACTGGCTTACAATCCTCCATTGTGAACCTTTTTAACATCTCTTTCACATATTTAACTTGAGAAATAAATATGCCCTTCTTGTTTTGATTAACTTGCAACCCGAGGAAATATGAAAGTTCACCAATCATTGACATTTCAAATTCTTTCTACATCTTATTTGCTAAATCTTTACACGACTCATCTTTGCTGCTACCAAATATGATATCATCTACATATACAACAAGAACAATAAGATGCCCATTTTTTATTTTGACATACAAATTACTATCCACCATACCTTTCTTAAACCTTTATTGAGTGAGATAGTTGTCTAGCCTTGCATACCATGCTCGGGGTTCTTGTTTTAAGCCATATAATGCTTTCTTCAACTTGCAAACCAAGTTGGAAACCATCTGGTTGCTCAATATAAACCTCTTCTTTAAGTTTCCCATTCAAAAACGTTGATTTCACATCCATTTGATAAACTTTGAAATTCTTGTAGATTTCTAAAGCCAGAAACATTCTAATTGCCTCTAGTCTAGCTATTGGTGCAAAATTTTCCTCAAATTCAATGCTTTCAACTTGTGCATAACCCTGACATACCAGTCTTGCTTTATTTCTGACTACCTGTCCGTCTTCATTCAATTTGTTTTGAAAAATCCATTTAGTCCCAATTATATTTTTATTTGCAGGTCTAGGTACTAACTCCCAAGTTTCGTTTTTCTTGATCTGATCTAATTCTTCATTTATTGCCTTCATCCAACTTTCATATTTTCTTGTGTTAGCAACATTTTTGGGCTCAATGCTGGATAATAGAGAGTAGTTACTTACTACTCTTCTTCTTGTATGAACACCAACTTTGGGGTCTCTAATTATTTGCTCTCTAGGATGATTTTTTTTCCAGTTGCCTATTTTGAATTTCTTATTTTCTTCCACTTCTGAATCACACCTTAAATCATCTGAGTCAATTTTTTGTATCTTTTTCGTTTCGTTTTCCTCATCTCCTTCAATAACCTCTTCATACATTGGGTAGTTATAGCTAATTACTCATTCTCTACCTTCATCAAATTTAACATCGGTACTATCCAAAATTTTCTTTAGCCTCTTGTTGTAGCATTTGTAAGCTTTGCTTTTTGATGAATAACCAACAAAAATACCTTCATCCGCTCTATCTTCAAACTTACCAAGATTATCTTCAGTCCTTTTGATGTAGCACTTGCTGCCAAAAACTTTGAGGTATTTTGTTGTTGCCCTTTTACCGAACCACAACTCATAAGGAGTTTTGCTTTCATGTGTTCTCAGCATGTACCTATTTTGGATATACACCACAGTATGAACTGCTTCTTTCCAAAATCGGTCTGCTACTCTACTTTTAGCCAACATAGTCCATGCTATTTCCTGCACTGTCATGTTCTTTCTTTCTACCACTCCATTCTGCTAAGGTGTCCTGGCTGCTGAAAACTATCTCCTAATATCCATGTAATTATGGAATAGTCATCAATGCACAACATAAAATATTTGTCACCATTTATGCTTTGTGTTCTCATGGATCCACATAAATTAGTGTGTATTAGTTCCAAAGGTTTGCTTGTGTAGTACTCTTTTGTTTTGAATGTGACTCTAGTTTGCTTCCCCTTTTGGCATGAAGCACAAATGCTATTTGCAAGTTTTCTGATGGTGGGAATATCTCTCATTGCCCTTTTTGAGGTGATTTTTACTAGATTATCAAAATTGATATGACCGAGTCTCTTATGCCACAACCAATTTTCTTCTTCCTATACAATAAAACAAGCTCCTTTTGAAGTCTCTGAGAGTGTGTACAGGTTGCCAGATGTCCTTGATCTAGTTGCTATCAATTTTCCACTGTTTGTTTTTCTGACGTCACAACCTTGCTTCATAAAAACTACTTCATGACTTTTATCACAAATCTGACTTACGCTCAACAAGTTATGTTTCAAACCATCCACAAATAAGACTTCTTCTGACTTAATTTTTTCATCACTAATTTTAACTGAACCTTTGCCAACTACCTTAGCTCCATCATTATTTCCAAACTTTAGTGAACCACCTTCATATTTTTGTAACTTCTCAATTTTTTTTTTGTCACCTATCATATGACTGGAGCATCCACTATCAAGTATCCATGGTACATATTTATTGTGTGCTTTAAATGTTATTTGTACGATTAAGGATTCCTTTTCTTCCTTAAGTCACTCTTTTTCTTTCCACTCTGTTTTGATAGTAGTTTTGGGTTCTTGTTTTGCATTTCCCTTATCAATAGCTTGTGCATGTTTTTCGAGAAGTTTTCTATTTTGTCTCATCCTATTTGGTTGAAATTTTCTTCCCTAAAACTGATTTGATGCAAATGTACTTCTACAGTTTCTTGCAATGTGCTCAAAATTATGACAGTTATAACATTCTATTGTATAATTCATTAGAGGAGAAAAAGCATTTCTACTGGTGAAATTCCTTGGTCTTACATTATATTTGCAGTCTGATATTTTATGTCCATAGCCATTGCATTTAAAAAAAAAACCAAAAAATGGATAATTGAACCTGGGTGATGGTCTTTGCCATGTTGTCGTAGGAGCCATAGGTCTTCTTTTTCTTTGATGTGTGACATTGGTGAATCCATCATTGTTAATTCTCCTTTCATGCCTGACATTATTGCTTTCTTTTGCATGAGATGTTTTTCCTTGATCAACCTATTTCTTATATTCATTATTTATGGATTCTACATTTCTGGCCTTTGATCCATTTGATGATTCTCCTTCGACGAAACCCAGACCAAATTTGATGCCTGCAGGCCTTTGGTCATTTATGATCTTATCCAGCTTCATAGAACTTTCTTCACATTTGTGATAACAACTGATTTTCTTATTCATCTCTTCTAGCTACATTCTTAAACCAACAATCTCTTCTTCTAGCTTGCTGCAATAATCTATTTTCATGGTTATTTGCACTTCAAGATCTTCGAAGATTTTCTTGGATTCTTCTATCTGTGCTTTTAAACTGGTTATGATTTCATTTGCATCCTCAAGCTTTTTTGAAATTTTCTTATTCTTTTTCCTCTCTATTTTCCACTCTTCAAGTGTAGAGATCAACTCACCTTCTAGATCTACTTCAGCATCAGGATTTTCACTACCTACTTCAGAGTTCACTCCTTCCTTTTTTGATTTTACTTCTTCAAATGCCATGAAAAGAGCTTCACCACTTGTCATTGTGTTACTTCCAAGATCACCCTAGCCAATTAAGCTTGTATAGGAACTTAGCTCTGATACCAATTGTTAGTATTACAATGACATTGAGAGGGGGGGTGAATCAGTGTAGCTCTTTAAACTTGAATTTATAGCTCTTAATACAATAAAAATTAAAACTTATAACTAGATACATCAAGTATAACAAAAGAGCATCACACAACACAAGATTTAATGAGGTTGACCAATGTGGCTACTCCTCAAAAATGACTACTTGGACTACCATCCAAATCCATCCTTTGCAAAGCACCAACTTTACAATCAATTTACCAGCACACACTGGAACGAGCACCAACCCCTGATTTATCTGTACTAACAGAAAGGAGCACCAACCCCTAATTTATTTGTACTAACAAAAAGGAGCACCAAACCCTAATTTATCTGCACCAATAGAAAGGAGCACCAACCCCTGATTTATTAGCACCAATTGGAAGGAGCACCAACCCCTGATTTATCTACACCAATAGGAAGGAGCACCAACCCCTGATGCCAAGCTGCAACCTAAACTTCAATTTGAATCTATAAGTTTTACAGAAAGATACCTTTGTTTTTGCAAGACCCTGACTGGTCTTCTTCACCTTTGTGTTCTTTACATGCTCTGCTCTCTCTGTGCAATCACTTTGCACACTGTGCTTCATTATAGTCGACCTTCATGATCGTATTCTCCCTTTCATGCACTCTGCTCTCTTTGCAAATTTTGCACTTAGCACGATTCAACACGACTTGCTTTTTGTGCACTATGACTGAACTTCACTCACTTCTACATCCTTCAATTCTCAAAACAATCCTCCTTTTATATCAACATTTTCATGATGAAAACCCTAATCTTAGTCGGTTGTAAACCCTAATATTAGTCGGCTTTCATATCAATTGCAAACCCTAATTTTAGTCGGCTATCATCGATCTTCGTCGGCTTCAACTCAACCATGAAAAGACAACATGTCACAAAATTGTGACACTTTTTCTTTCTCTCTCTTTCTCCTTGCTTTGGACCGCAAAAATACAACATTGTCGCGATATCGCAACACTTTTTCTCCTTGATCTTTATCTTTGCATCAGACCACGAAAATACATGTCATGATATCGTGACACTTTTACCTTCGTACACTTTCTCTATTCTTTTGTTGCGATATCATGACACTTCTGCTTCCAAAGACTTTGACTTTGCTTTTGTCATGATATCGTGACACTTCTACTTCCAAAGACTTCGACTTTGCTTTTATCATGATATCATGACTCTTCTGCCTCCGTAGTCTTCAACTTAGTTTTTGTCATGAAATCATGACACTTCTACTTTCGTACTTAGCTTCTTTGCTTTTTTCATGAAATCATGACACTTCTGCCTTCGAAGTCTTCTTCTCTACTTTTGTCATGAAATCACGACACTTCTGCTTCTGTACTTTACTTCTTTGCTTTTGTCACGAAATCGTGACACTTCTGCTTTTGAAGTCTTGCTTTCTTCTTTTGTCACAAAATCACGATAGTTCTGCTTCCATACGCTTCCTCTCTTTCTTTTGTCGTGAAAATGCAACATGTCGCGAAATCGTGACACTTTTCCAACTTACTTTCTCTCTCCTATTTTAGTCACAAAAATGTGACATGTCGCAAAATTGTGACACTTTTCCAACTTACTTTCTCTCTCCTATTTTAGTCGCGAAAATGTGACATGTCGTAAAAACGCTACACTCTTCTTACTTGTTCTCTTTCTTTGAATTTGTCGTGAAATCATGATACTTCTTCTTGCTTTCTCTTTTTCTTCCAACATGTCATGAAATCACAACAGTTTTTCCACTTGCATTTTTCTCTTCCAACATGTCATGAAATTGTAATAGTTTTTCCTGCTTTCTCTCTCTTCCAACATGTCGCAAAATCGTGATAGTTTTTCCACTTGCCTTTTTCTCTTCCAACATGTCATGAAATCGTGACAATTTTTCCTGCTTTTTCTCTCTTCCAACATGTCATGAAATCATGATAGTTTTTCCACTTGCCTTTTTCTCTTCCAACATGTCTCGAAATTGCAACAGTTTTTCCTGCTTGTTCTCTCTCTTCCAACATGTCATGAAATCATGTCAGTTTTTCCTGCTTTTTCTCTCTTCCAACATGTCATGAAATCGTGACACTTTTTCCTATTTTTTCTCTCTCTTCCAACATGTCGTGAAATCGTGACATTTTTCCTTGCCTACTGTATATGTCGCGATATCATGACACTTTTCTTACTTGTCTTTTTCTTTGATCTTTTGCAAATGGGCCACTTCGGTCTTCTTGGAAAATCACTGTACATACTCTGAATAACCTTTGAACTCCTATCTTCTGCATCTGAATAGCTTTTGAACTTCCTATCCACTGCATCAACAAATCTATCTGACTATGTTGACAATAATGACAATACTGTTATTGCACCTTGCTCAACAATTTAGTCAATGTTAAATACCCTACTCATGAAAGAGCATGCATCTTTGAGTCATTGCTTCTAATAAAATTAAAGTGCTTAATTCAAGTAAACCTTTCGATGAGGCATACTTGATCTTGGTATATTATCCATTCATGAAGAGGTAGGGCATATGAAACCTTCATGCTTCAAGAATGCCAAGCATTTTTTAATTAAATTTTTTTCTTTTTGTCTACCCCAAGCAAGGGCATGATTGTATTTGGAAATTATTCATGGATGAATACAATTAACATGATTAAGTGCTTGATTATTAACTTTTATTATGATTTTTGTGATTATGACTACCCTTTCAAGTGATGAGTCAATGAGGAGATGGAAAATGATGAAAGTTGTGATTCGCTTGACCAAGATGACTTTATTGAATTGAACAAAGATATAGGCTTCTTTGGAGCTTTTTAAAATTTGACCAAATGAAACTAGGTGTCTTTGGAGAATTTTGAAACCAAACAAAAGGAAACTAGGCATCTTTAGAGCCTTTAAAATTTGACCAAAGGATGGTTAGGAAATTTGAAAAATATAAATGAAAATATACAAATTTTTAATATCATTTTCATGGGTAACAGTGAGATAAAAGGGAGAAGTGAGGTGGAGGAGAGATTATTTGACATAGAACGCTATCAAAAACCCAACCTAACATGATCATGGACCAACCAGAGTCTTCTACAAGCAGAGGATCTAGGGCTAGGAAGGTATAAATATCATGGACTCTCTTGTTAATTTTGCAAAGTAAAATGAACATCACTAAACTATTGGTAATGAACCTCACACTATATTAGGAATGTCTAGACTAGGTCAGTTTAGGGGTAGTTTTAATTTTTAGCATTTTTGGCATGGATTGTACCCCTCTTTAGGTGCCATTACGTGGTTTTCCTAGGCAAGAGAGGCTCCACTTTGGATGGTTGGGGACCATCCTGGGGTAGGGTGGTCATGTTTGGAAACCAATGGTTAAATTTTTGGCTATTGAGGTGGTTGTCCCAGGGTCCA
Organism: Wollemia nobilis; assembly: GCA_028583015.1. NCBI lineage: Eukaryota > Viridiplantae > Streptophyta > Pinopsida > Araucariales > Araucariaceae > Wollemia > Wollemia nobilis. The sequence continues at coordinate 7,926,503 of JAQPPZ010002937.1, read as the reverse complement.
ACGGTTGTGCCTATCGGTCATCCTGGCCTAGAGCAGCTACAATTATTTTTTGATATTACTTTTTAATTTTTAATTTTTAATTTTTTATTTTTTATTTTTGACTTGTTTTGAATTGTATTGTTCCTATCGAGCTTTAGATTTTGACGTCTCGATATAGGGAACTCACCTTGTTTGGGGAATTATGAGATCAATTTTTAGATGATGACTAGGTATGGTTTGAGGTGATTGGCCTTAAACAGGTGGTGTGCATTCCCACAATTATGTTATATCAAACACATTTGATGGTCCTAGCTCATTGATAGGACAATAGGACCAACACCATTCATATCCTTACTAGCAAGATGATTGTGACTCTAGAGGACATTAATTGGATCTTCTATATTCTGATCGAGGGGTACCATATCACCTCCACTTCCCTTCTGCAATGGGGGAGAGTTATTCAAAGGATATTTGAATTTTAGGTAGATTTTGTATTACCACAGATGGACCACGATGGAGTTCTCATTATATCCTAGTATGATATTGATGTGTTCACTCGATGCCAAGCAGTAGTGATGTACATTATCTCAAACATCCTATTACCAAATTCCTCAAGAGCGAGGTGACCTTAGAACCTCCTTGACATGGTGTAGTATATTATCGAGTTTTATATTGAGGATCCTATCATTATAGCATGGAGTAGCACCCTACTTGCACACTTGTACGATGAGTTGTACAAGATACAACACCAAAGTCGAGCAAGATTGGGATGTAGTATGCTCCTCCAAATATGGGTATGGGAGCACATCTGAGTGGACCGGCTAGCAAGATTTCTAGTGCCATGATCTGATTTGGGTGACACAGATATTGGTTATGTGGCTCAATGACAATGAGATCAGAAGATTGGCCAGAGTCAGCCAGAGGTAGGTAGAGTGGCACACTATGCAAGATCTTATACTGCATAGTAGTATGCAAAATTTGTACACCTAAAAAGTTATATAAAATCAAATTGACAATATAATTATGTAACCATCAAATATTAAAACAAGAAATATAGAAAATGGTGTCCTTCTTATTAATATTGAATTATTCCTTCACAAGATAGTTACAAAGATATCCCTCTTAGGGATTTATACCAATTTGATACAATTTACAATAAATAACCCAAAATTAGGTGTATCCCATAGATTCTTTGCACCCTCAAAACTAATTTGGGGAGGGTTTATTGTGACCTCCACATAATGAGATAAATATTGCTAAATATTTATGTTGAATAGCTCTTACTAAGATCTGAATCCTACACACAAGAACATTTACAATATGTTAATAGCAAATGAGGAACCTTTCATGATGAGGTCCATATCTATGATAAGAAATTGAAATAAAGATGCTAAAAATGATAAAAATATGCATGGAAATTGAAACAAAATATACTAGAACAAAAATGAATTGTTGCTAAATCTATTGTAACTAAGAAAAACAAAGAAAATAGATGTCACCAAGATGTCATTTTGGGGTAGAGTGGTCTAGCCTACTGGTCATCCTAGGGTAAGGCAATGGTACCTATGGGTTGCTTTAGGGTGAAGCACCTGCTGAATAGCAAAAATTTTCTTCATAACCAATGCAGGGAATTCTTGGATTTAGTCTATTAAATTGATGTTCAAAGGTCTTTCTATTTGAAGCACAATTAAATCATGAAAATTGGTTCAAATTTAAGATGTTTTATGGTGAAAGAGTGTTGAAATGGTCTTCAAAATACAAGGGATTCCATTCTTGCATTGGCAAGCTCCATGAGTCCAATCCAACATCACTTCATTGTGTGTAATTAGCAAGATATCACTTAGGAACAATTTGGTAGCACTTCATCGTAGAAAATAGTCATATTAATTCTCAATTCGACAACACTTCATTGTGATATTCTCACAATGACACTGAGAGGGGGGGGGTGAATCAGTGTAACTACTTAAAAACTTAAATCTGCAACTTTTAAAACTAATGATGCAAGCTTGAAACTAGATAAAGCAAGTATCACACAAGAGCATCACACAACACAAAATTTTACGAGGTTCACCGATGTGGCTACTCCTCAAAGAATGACTGTTTGGACTTCAATCCAAATCCAGTCTTTGCAAGGATTCAATATTTACAATCGTTTACCAGAGACCCACCTGGAAGGAGCACCAACCCCCGATTTATCTGCCGCAATGAGATAGGAGCACCAACCCCTTTATCCAAGCACCAACTTGGATTTCTATTTTGCAAGATAAATGGACATAAAAATGCCTTCTCTTTTGCAAGACCCTTACCGGTCTATAGCACATACAAAAATCTCACGAAGCATAGAGAGAATTGTTAGAGACTCAATATCTTCTGATTTACTCTAAAACCTTTCTCTTGAATATTCAATAGAATTGCAGGTTTTTATTCAAGGTTGTTTTCTTACAGCACCCTTGCTTACTGAGACCTTTTAAAATGCACAAAAAAAATACAGTCGCAGTAACCTTCTCACTATGCCAATTCGATCCTTTTATTCTTGAGTTCTTCGAACGGCTCGAGTTTGAACGGTTTAACTTTTCCCTCCATTTTTTTTATTGCATTCTCGGCTGTAATTGACGTGTCAAATCCTTCTGACCTGATCCGCCTTTTAGCCGCTTTCTTTCTGACATTCTGACGTTCTGATAGCCTTTTTCTCTGCACAGTCTGCATATTCTGACAGTCCTTCTCTGCAAATACTGACAACCCTTCTACGCGTTTCGATGCTCTATTGTTTCTTCGAAATTGCTCTGTCTTCTCTGTTAAAAACTATGTATTTTTATCTCCTATGATCAACTATTCCTTATGATATACGCAGTTGACAAATGTCACTGCAATCAGTTCTCGATACAACGTCGCTTTCCTGTGAGTCTGCCACCTTTCCCAGTCATGCTTTGTTACGGCCCTGCAACAGCCGTTCGCGTCTTAAATGCAATGCTTCGTAACTTACATTTTAACTTCAGTTAACTGCAGCATGAATTTCTCCTCTGCAATCTCACCATCTGTCACTTGGAACTGCAGATCTGACTCTGGTTAATTTTTCGTAACTGGCATCTTTTTGACACCTGTCGCAATGCATGTATCTTTGACTTTTTCTCGCCAAAACATTACCCCGTCGCGATATCGCGACGTTTTCCGCTTTGCCGACGTCATCCTTAACTTTGTCGCGATATCGCGACACTTTCGGCTTCCTGAGGCTTCCTTGGCAACTTGTCGCGATATCGCGACATTTTTGGTTTTGCTGACGTCATCCTCTAAGATGTCGCGAAATCGCGACGTTTCTGGCTTCATGAGGCTTCTCTGGAAACATGTCACGAAATCGTGACATTTTCTGTCTTGCTGACGTCATCCGCTAAGGTGTCACGAAATCGCGACGTTTCCGGCTTGCAATGGCTCTTCGTTCACCCTGTCGCGAAATCGCGACACATTTTGGTTTTGCTGACGTCATCTTCATTGCCGTCGCGAAATCGCGACGTTTCCGGCTTGCAACGGCTTTTCGTTCACCCTGTCACGAAATCGCGACGCATCTGGCATCCGTACTATTTTTACTCCATGCAGCCACGAAAAACCTTACATGTAGCGAAATCGCTACATCATTGTTGCCTTAGCATTTTTCTTTTCTGCTTGCTAGTGAAACTTCGACGTGCAGCGATATCGCTACACCTTTCCAACATGTGTTTCTAACCCGTAGCGAAATCGCTACACCTTCGCATTATGCACTTTCAACCTGTAGCGAAATCGCTACACCTCCGCACTATGCATTTTCAACCTGTAGCGAAATCGCTACACCTCGCATTATGCATTTTCAACCTGTAGCGAAATCGCTACACCTCGCATTATGCATTTTTAACCTGTAGCGAAATCGCTACACCTCGCATTTTTTAACGTAGAAATCGCTACACCATTTTATCTTGCACTTTCAACTTGTAGCGAAATCGCTACATCTTTCTCCTTGCACTTTGACCATGTAGCGAAATCGCTACATCTTTCTCCTTGCAACTCAGTCGTATCTAAGTCGTTGCACTTTTGTTCTTAGTGTTTCAAGCTTGTAGCGAAATCGCTACGCTTTTCTTACTTGGTGCTTTTTCTTTGCTTATGCTGGTGAAACTCAGATATGTAGCGAAATCGCTACAACTTCTTCATCAACTTTCTCTCTCCTCCCATATGTCGTGAAATCGTGACATTTTTCATCCTTGGTGCCTTTGCTTCAAACTTGTCGCGAAATCGTGACAGTTTCTCGATTTGGCTTCTTTCCTTCCAGCATGTCGCGAAATCGTGACATTTTTCCTTGCACATTCTCTCTCCTCCGATATGTCGCGAAATCATGACATTTTTCAATGCATTTTCTCTCTCCTCGGATATGTCGTGAAATCGCGACAGTTTTCAATGCATTTTCTCTCTCCTCGGATATGTCGCGAAATCGCGACAGTTTTCAATGCATTTTCTCTCTCCTCGGATATGTCGCGAAATCGCGACAGTTTTCAATGCATTTTCTCTCTCCTCGGATATGTCGCGAAATCGTGACAGTTTTCAATGCATTTTCTCTCTCCTCGGATATGTCGCGATATCGCGACAGTTTTCTTCCTTGTCTTTTTCTGCAAATTTCTGGATCTGGGTCCCCTCTGTTTTTCTTGAGATTTTTTGCACTTGATCTGACTGACCTCTGAACTGCTTCAACTGCATCACTCTGTCTGTGTTGACAACAATTACAATCCTTTTGCACTGCTTTTGCTGCACCTTGCTCAACAATCTCCCCCTTTGGAATTGTTGGCAACACTTTGTAGCCTTGCTCAAATTCTTCTCCCCCTTTGCCAATAATGCCAAAGGGCTGCTCGCAGACTCCCCCGAGTCTATGCACAACATTCTCATGCATAAATAACTTGAATGCTCCCCCCGAGAATGTATTTCCCATAGCTAGTCAGTGCTTGGGAAGTGTGACTACTCCCAACTTCTTCCGAAGGTATTCAAATACTTCCTTTGGTAAAGGTTTGGTGAATATGTCTCGCTACTTGCTCTGTAGTGGGAACAAACTCCAATCCGACCTCTCCTTCCGCAACCTTATCCTTCAAGAAGTGATACCGGATTGCAATATGTTTGGTGCGGGAATGCATTACCGGATTCTTTGAAATGTTGATTGCACTAGTGTTGTCACATTTGACTGAAATGGGCTCATTGAAGTGAATTCCTAGATCTTTCAATGTTTGTCTCATCCATAGTATTTGTGTACAACATGTAGTAGCTGCAATGTATTCGGCCTCGGATGTGGATAAAGAGACTGATTCTTGCTTCTTACTTGTGCCATGCAACCAATTTGTTTCCAAGAAAGAATGCTCCTCCACTTGTGCTTTTTCTGTCATCAATGCATCCTGCCCAATCAGCATCATAGTATGCAAAGAGAGTGAAGTCTTTTCCTTTTGGATACCACAGCCCATACTCCATAGTACCTTTGAGATACCTAAAAATCCTTTTCACTGCTGTCACATGAGTCTCTTTTGGGCTAGCCTGAAATCTTGCAACCATGCAAACAGCTTGTAAGATATCCGGTCTAGTGGCTGTCAAATACAGCAGGCTCCCAATCATTGATCTGTACATTGTTTGATCAACATCCGGAGATTTATCATCCTTGCTCAACTTGCAGCTTGTTGTCATGGGGGTGCTCACTGGTTTACTATCTTCCATAGTGAACTTTTTCAGCATTTCTTTCACATATTTAATTTGAGAGATAAAAATTCCTTTTTCTGTTTGATTAACTTGTAATCCAAGGAAATATGAAAGTTCACCTATCATAGACATTTCAAACTCCTGCATTTTGTTTGCTATGTCTTTGCATGATTCATCATTGCTACTTCCAAAAATTATATCATCTACATAAACAACAAGAACAATGAAATTGCCATTTTCAGTTTTCACATATAAATTGCTATCCACCATACCTTTCTTGAATCCTTGCTTAGTGAGATAGTTGTCCAGCCTTGCATACCAAGCTCTAGGTGCTTGTTTCAAGCCATACAATGCTTTCTTCAGCTTGCAAACAAAGTCGGGATTATCACAAAGTTGAAAACCATCCAGGCTGTTCAATATATACTTCTTCTTCAAGATTTCCATTCAGAAATGCTGATTTTACATCCATCTGATAAACCTTGAAATTCTTATGAACAGCTAAAGCCAAAAATAGTCTTATTGCTTCAAGTCTGGCCACGGGTGCAAAAGTTTCTTCAAAATCAATCCCCTCAACTTGGGCATATCCCTTACAGACTAATCTTGCTTTATTCCTTACCACCTGTCCATCTTCATTCAGTTTGTTTCTAAATATCCATTTAGTGCCAATTATGTTTTTATTTTCAGGCCTTGGTACTAATTCCCAGGTTTTGTTTTTCTCAATTTGATCTAGTTCTTCATTTACTGCTTCCATCCAGCTTTCATCCGTGCTTGCTTCAATAATATTCTTGGGCTCAATACTGGATAACGAGAGAATAGTTATTTACTACTCTTCTTCTTGTCCGAATGCCAACCGTAGGGTCCCCAATAATCTGCTCTTTGGGATGATTTTTCCGCTAACCGCCCGTTCCGTATTTTCTATTTTCATCTCTTTCTAAGTCCTCTGAATCTGATTTGTCTCTCTTCTTTTTCTTGATCTTCATCTTCTTCAATAAATTCTTCATAGGTTGGGTAGTTTTCATTATTGCTGATTTCTTGTTTCCCGCCTTCATCAACCTTCACATCCGCACTCTCCACTATTTTCTTAAGTCTTTTGTTGTAGCATGTATAGGCTTTGCTTTTAGTTGAGTACCCAAGGAATATTCCTTCATCAGCTCTGTCTTCAAACTTGCCAAGATTGCTTTCAGTTCTCTTAATGTAACACTTGCTGCCAAACACTTTGAAGTATTTGGCTGTAGCCTTTTTGCCAAACCACAGTTCATATGGTGTTCTGCTTTCATGCGGCCTCAACATACACCTATTCTGAATATAGACTGCAGTATGGACTGCCTCTTTCCAGAACCTGTCAGCAATTTTGCTCTCTGTTAACATGGTCCTTGCCATTTCCTGTACCCTTCTGTTCTTTCTTTCAACTACTCCATTCTCGTTGAGGTGTTCTTGCCGCTGAGAACTGTCTTCTTATTCCATGTTTTTCACAGAATTCAGCAAACTCATTTGAAATAAACTCTCCTCCTCTATCAGATCTCAAACATTTTATTCTTTTTCCAGATTGATTCTCAACCAGATTTTTGAAGGTTTTAAACATCTCAAAGGCTTCTGACTTCTGTTTCAAAAAGAGTACCCATGTCATTCGGAAAAATCATCAATGCACAGCATAAAATATTTGTATCCATTTATGCTTTCTGTCCTCATGGGTCCGCATAAATCAGTGTGAATCAGTTCTAATGGCTTGCTAGTGAAATATTCTTTTGCTTTGAAGGTAGATCTGGTTTGCTTCCCCTTTTGGCATGACTCACATATACTGTTTGATGGTTTGCCAATAGTGGGTATGTCTCTTAATCGCTCTTTTCGAGCTGATTTTTACCAGATTATCAAAGCTTATGTGACCGAGTCTTTTATGCCACGGCCAGTTTTCTTCTTCCTGTCCAACCAAGCAAGCTCCCTCTGAAGTCTCCGAGAGAGTATACAAATTTCCAGAAGTTCTCAATCCAGTGGCTATTAACTTTCCATTTGTTGTCTTTCTTACTTCACAGCCCTCCTTCTTGAAAATTACTTCATGACCTCTGTCACAAATCTGACTTACACTCAGTAGGTTATGTTTCAGTCCTACCACAAAAAGAACTTCCTTAGAGTTGATTTTACCGTCACTTAACTTAACCGATCCTTTACCCACTATCTTTGCTCCATCATTGTTTCCGAATTTCACAGAACCACCTTCGTATGTCTGCAGCTTATCAAACTTCTGTTTGTCTCCTGTCATGTGACTGGAGCATCCACTGTCTAGAATCCAGGGAGCAGATTTATTCTGTGCTTTGAGAGCTGTTTGAACGATCAGGGATTCTTTGTCTTTCTTCGGTTGTCCCTTTTCTTTCCACTGAGTTTTGACAGCAGATCTGGTTACTTTCTTCACCTTCTCCCTTTCATTGTGCTGTGACTGTTTTTCGAGAAATTTTTTGTTCTGTGTTGATCCAGTTGATCGAAACTTTCTTCCCTGGTATTTATTTCCTGCAAAAGAGCTACGACAATTCCTTGCAATATGGCCGAAGTTATGGCAGTTATAACATTCTACAACATAATCTATCAGAGGTGAAAAATTATTTTTGCTAGTGAAATTTCTTTGTTCTATATTATATCTACAACTAGAAATTTTATGACCATATGCATTGCACTTAAAACAATAACCAGAAAAGGAACGAGTGTACCTGGGAAATGGATGTTGCCATGTGGAGGTAGGAGCCATGGGTCTTCTTCTTCTTTGATGAGAGACTTTGGTGAATCCATCATTTGCAGCACTCCTTTCGAGCTTGGATTTGTTGTTTTCTTTTGCATGATACGGTTTATCTTGATCAACTCTAATCTTGTCTTTATTATTTACTGGATCTACTGTTACAGCCTTTGAGTCCTTTGAGGTTTCTCCTTCATCAAAGCCCAAGCCAAACTTGATACCAGTGGGCCTTTGATTATTCAACATTTTGTTCAGTTTCTCAGAACTGTCTTCAAATTTTTGATGACAACTTCGATTTTCGATTCATTTCTTCTAGCTGCAGCCTTAATCCAACTATTTCCTCTTCCAGTTTATTGCTCTCATTTATTTTCACGGTCAACTGAGCTTCAACATCTTCAGACCTTTTCTTGTATTCTTCAGTTTGTACTTTCAAACTTATTATTACATTTCTGGCCTCCTCAAATTTTCTTGTAATCTTTTTATTTCTTTTTCTTTCTGCACTTAACTCTTCAAGAGCAGCAATTAACTCACCTTCCAGATCTATCTCAGCCTCATCTTCTAATTTTTCTTCACACTCCTGTGTTTCCTCAGTTGTTTGTTCTTCAAAAGCCATGAATAGGGCTTCACCAGTTTCTTCTTCTGATTCCTCACTGGAACTGTCTTCAGAAGAATCGATATTCTGGGAAATGAAACTCTTCTTCTTGAAGCTTCTTTTTCTAAACTGCGGTTTCTTTTTCCAGACATTTCTTTCTGGATATGTTCCTTCATCATTTTTATTTTTCTCCTTCATTGGGCATTTTGCTGCAAAGTGCCCGATGCCTCCACAGTTAAAACATTTGAACGGCAACTTACCTCTGTACTTTCCTTTTCCCTTTACTAATTTCCTAACAAAGTTTGCTTCATTTTCATCTGCAGATTCTTCTTCCTCTGACTCTTGTTTAGATTTTACATTTTTCTCGTGCTTGGAAGGTCTGCTTCTCTCGTAGAGGGCTTAGTTTGTCCAATCCTCATTTCATAAGTTGTTAGAGAACCATGCATTTCATCCATACTCGAAAAAATTTAAATCTTTTGCTTCTTCTATGGCGGAAACCTTTGCATCAAACCTTTTGTTGAGAGTTCTCAGTACCTTCTTCACAACAACTGCATCTTCCATTTCTTCCCCCAGTCCTCTTATTGCATTGATGATTCCGTTTACTCTCAGCATGTAAGCTTCTATGTTTTCATCATCGGTCATCTTTAAAGCTTCGAACTGGGCACGATGTGTTTGCAGCTTAGCTTCCTTGATTTTGTTGTCTCCTTCATGAATGCTTTGCAGTTTGTCCCATATGTCTTTAGCAGATTTGCAGTTCATGATGCGTATCAACTCACTGTCGACCAATCCACACATAATCGCATTCTTGGCTTTCGAGTTGTTCTCAAACTTTTTCTTTTCAGCCGCATCTGTTGGAGGAACAGTGGGAGTGGTGTATCCATTTTCAACAGATTCCCAAATGTCATAACCCAATGCACAGAGATAGGTCTGCATTCTGAGCCTCCAGAAGGAATAGTTTGTTCCATCGAACAGAGGAGCTTTGTTGGAAGAAAAACCTTCACCACCGGCCATTGTATATCTCCCAAGAACACCTTAGCTGATTAAGCTTGTGCAGGTGCCTGGCTCTGATACCAATTGATATTCTCACAATGACACTGAGAGGGGGGGGTGAATCAGTGTAACTACTTAAAAACTTAAATCTGCAACTTTTAAAACTAATGATGCAAGCTTGAAACTAGATAAAGCAAGTATCACACAAGAGCATCACACAACACAAAATTTTACGAGGTTCACCGATGTGGCTACTCCTCAAAGAATGACTGTTTGGACTTCAATCCAAATCCAGTCTTTGCAAGGATTCAATATTTACAATTGTTTACCAGCACCCACTGGAAGGAGCACCAACCCCTGATTTATCTGCTGCAACAGATAGGAGCACCAACCCCTTTATCCAAGCACCAACTTGGATTTCTATTTTGCAAGATAAATGGACATAAAAATGCCTTCTCTTTTGCAAGACCCTTACTGGTCTATAGCACATACAAAAATCTCACAGAAGCATAGAGAGAATTGTTAGAGACTCAATATCTTCTGATTTACTCTAAAACCTTTCTCTTGAATATTCAATAGAATTGCAGGTTTTTATTCAAGGTTGTTTTCTTACAACACCCTTGCTTACTGAGACCTTTTAAAATGCACAAAAAAATACGATCGCAATAACCTTCTCACTATGCCAATTCGATCCTTTTATTCTTGAGTTCTTCGAACGGCTCGAGTTTTTAACGGTTTAACTTTTCCCTCCATTTTTTTATTGCATTCTCGACTGTAATTGACGTGTCAAATCCTTCTGACCTGATCCGCCTTTTAGCCGCTTTCTTTCTGACATTCTGACGTTCTGACAGCCTTTTTCTCTGCACAGTCTGCATATTCTGACAGTCCTTCTCTGCAAATACTGACAACCCTTCTGCGCGTTTCGATGCTCTATTGTTTCTTCGAAACTGCTCTGTCTTCTCTGTTAAAAACTATGTATTTTTATCTCCTATGATCAACTATTCCTTATGATATACGCAGCTGACAAATGTCACTGCAATCAGTTCTCGATACAACGTCGCTTTCCTGTGAGTCTGCCACCTTTCCCAGTCATGCTTTGTTACGGCCCTGCAACAGCCGTTCGCGTCTTAAATGCAATGCTTCGTAACTTACATTTTAACTTCAATTAACTGTAGCATGAATTTCTCCTCTGCAATCTCACCATCTGTCACTTGGAACTGTAGATCTGACTCTGGTTAATTTTTCGTAACTGGCGTCTTTTTGACACCTGTCGCAATGCATGTATCTTTGACTTTTTCCCGCCAAAACATTACCTGTCGTGATATCGCGACGTTTTCCGCTTTGCTGACGTCATCCTCAACTTTGTCGCGATATCGCGACACTTTCGGCTTCCTGAGGCTTCTCTGGCAACTTGTCGCGATATCGCGACATTTTTGGTTTTGCTGACGTCATCCTCTAAGATGTCGCGAAATCGCGACGTTTCTGGCTTCATGAGGCTTCTCTGGAAACATGTCGCGAAATCGCGACATTTTCTGTCTTGCTGACGTCATCCGCTAAGGTGTCACGAAATCGCGACGTTTCGGCTTGCAATGGCTCTTCGTTCACCCTATCGCGAAATCGCGACACATTTTGGTTTTGCTGACGTCATCTTCATTGCCGTCGCGAAATCGTGACGTTTTCGGCTTGCAACGGCTTTTCGTTCACCCTGTCGTGAAATCGCGACGCATCTGGCATCCGTACTATTTTTACTCCATGCAGCCACGAAAAACCTTACATGTAGCGAAATCGCTACATCATTGTTGCCTTAGCATTTTTCTTTTCTGCTTGCTAGTGAAACTTCGACGTGCAGCGATATCGCTACACCTTTCCAACATGTGTTTCTAACCTGTAGCGAAATCGCTACACCTTCGCATTATGCACTTTCAACCTGTAGCGAAATCGCTACACCTCTGCATTATGCATTTTCAACCCGTAGCGAAATCGCTACACCTCGCATTATGCATTTTCAACTCGTAGCGAAATCGCTACACCTCCGCATTATGCATTTTCAACCTGTAGCGAAATCGCTACACCTCTGCATTATGCATTTTCAACCTGTAGCGAAATCGCTACACCTTTTTATCTTGCACTTTCAACTTGTAGCGAAATCGCTACATCTTTCTGCCTTGCACTTTGACCATGTAGCGAAATCGCTACATCTTTCTGCCTTGCAACTCGAAGCTGTATCTAAGTCGCTGCACTTTTGTTCTTAGTGTTTCAAGCTTGTAGCGAAATCGCTACGCTTTTCTTACTTGGTGCTTTTTCTTTGCTTATGCTGGCGAAACTCAGATATGTAGCGAAATCGCTACAACTTCTTCATCAACTTTCTCTCTCCTCCCATATGTCGCGAAATCGCGACATTTTTCATCCTTGGTGCCTTTGCTTCAAACTTGTCGCGAAATCGCGACAGTTTCTCGATTTGGCTTCTTTCCTTCCAGCATGTCGCGAAAACGTGACATTTTTCCTTGCACATTCTCTCTCCTCCGATATGTCGCGAAATCGTGACATTTTTCAATGCATTTTCTCTCTCCTCGGATATGTCGCGAAATCGCGACAGTTTTCAATGCATTTTCTCTCTCCTCGGATATGTCGCGAAATCGCGACAGTTTTCAATGCATTTTCTCTCTCCTCGGATATGTCGCGAAATCGCGACGGTTTTCAATGCATTTTCTCTCTCCTCGGATATGTCGCGAAATCGCGACAGTTTTCAATGCATTTTCTCTCTCCTCGGATATGTCCGCAATCGGTTTTCAATGCATTTTCTCTCTCCTCGGATATGTCGCGAAATCGTTTCTATTCCAACCGACAGGAAACATGTCGCGATATCGCGACAGTTTTCTTCCTTGTCTTTTTCCTGCAAATTTCTGGATCTCGGGTCCCCTCTGTTTTTCTTGAGATTTTCTGCACTTGATCTGACTGACCTCTGAACTGCTTCAACTGCATCACTCTGTCTGTGTTGACAACAATTACAATCCTTTTACACTGCTTTTGCTGCACCTTGCTCAACACATTGCATGAGATTGAAATATTTTTCATGAATACTTGGTGTCTTCTTATAGATTCATCAATGGAAATGTTGGTTTCCTTGAGAAGCCAACAAATGGTTAGGATCAAGAAGGGCAAAAAACCATTCTAGAAGCTTCTCACAACTGATTGCAAGTTTCATTGGGATTGGTTGGCCATTGAAACCATTTTTTCCCATGGTATTGGTTTTTATTTTGTTACAGGTATGGATTTCATAGGGTAGAGAAACCGTTACTACTAATCATCACAGGGTACGATGGCCTTTGGAGGCTGCTCTTAGGTATGAAGGTCTAGTCTTCAAAAGGAGAATCCTTCTTGTTGAAGTGATAAAAATCATTGTAAAGCCCTGAGGCTTCCCCAGGTGGGTCATATGGCCTAAAAATGTGTCCATATAGGTATTCTTATAAAAATAACATGTTTTAGGCATCTACAATAATATACTTCAACACCCTTGTATTACATTATTTTGGTATTGAAGACTTTAGTATTCAATATGGATCTTAATTTTAGAGTTTGTATTCTCCTCTATTTTTGTAACCTATTCAAGCAAGTAGTTAGTACCTTCATAAAATGCTATCCTTGCTGAAATAGCTTTGAATTCATGATCATTTTTAGAATCTTCTAGTTATTAAATTTATTCAATCCTTTGAGCCAAGTGTCCTTTCTGATTCCCTTCGCTCTATTCCAATTGTGGATAATTGTTTTGTCACTAAAACTATTGCTAACATGAATTATTTTGATATTGTCTTGCTTGGTATGACCTATGTGGTTGGATTCTATAGTTCATATGGTTTCATTGATTCTAGATTCTTGGATTGAATATACAATTATGACATTTTCTCCTGCATATATAATAATATCTATAAATTTCCTTGTCTTTATCCTTTTGAATATGAGGTTATGTTTCCCTATGGAGTATCCTTTAAAATCAATGCACTGTTAGTTATATCATATACTATCTACTTCATATTCTTGAAGAATTTTGATTAGCTCATCAAATGATGTATCTTTACTTAGAACCCATAGAGATGTAACTAGATACTTTTAGCTATCTGGAAGTTCTCTCATGGTTACTTGAACAATAAATTTATCTTCAAAATTTTATCCTAAGATTAATAATTTTTCCCTGATGTCTACTACTTTCCTTAGGAATAGTTCTATATTTTCTTCACTATTCATTTTCAGGGAATGTAATTGAGTTTGAAGATTTAAGATAGTAGCTTTATTTTTCCCTTAAAATATTTTCTCTAAATTTTTTCAAGATTCTGTAGATGATCCTGCTAAACTAATGTAAGCTTGTATTTCATATATGATGGCAAAAGTTATTATTATTAATGCCTTAGCATCACTTTATTTAGACCTTTGAATATTTGTATCACTTGAATTTGGTTTAGTTTTTGTTCCTTTGAAAATTTTCCAAAGCTTTTCAAATATCAAAATAGCCCTTACTTTGTTTTTCCATGAGGAAGTAATTCGGACTATTAAGTAGTTGAGATTTTGTAAGAATGAATTTTTTTGTAGTCATGGTGATATTTGTAGGCTTCCTTATAACTCCTTAGTTATATGCAATAGATTTTGATAATAAGTTTAGCAATAATTAGTTCACCTTTTGAGTTGATCTTGTAATGTTTTGAGAATAATAATCAACCTTCAATTTTACCTTCTCTCCCAATGAAGTATGCTCTAATGAAGTTATTATAGTTGTATTTCTTTTTTTTCTCCTTAGTTTGAGTATGAGACAAGTATTACCAATTAATTATAACTCTATATGAAAGCAATAGATTTGCTTCTCTATTTAATTTTCTAAAGTTCTAATTATTTATAGTTTTGTGTAGTATACCTTATAACTCCCTACTTTTGGAATATTAGAAAATAATGATAATTGTAGTTGTAAATTATTATTTGAGTTTACAAAGGTTGACAACCTTATATATCCTACCTGATTATTTGTAAATATGAGAATATCCTTCAATTATAATACTTTGAAATGAGCTTTCTTTATAAATTACTAATGCTTTTTTAATGTTTGTTATTCCAATACAATAGTAAATTCGATTGTATCACCTTATAAGTCCAATGCCACCTTAATTAAATAAAGGAATATTGAATTTACATTAGTGCTACTTGTGGCTCAACATATCTATTGGATGGATGAATATGAACATTCAATGCTCTTCAACTCGTATTTAATGCTACTCCTTTCGTTGCTTTGATCCTACTTTGCAAAAGAACTTCATTGTAGACAACCATGTGCTCCTCCTTTGATATGCATGCTATTCACCATGAGAATATTTCACCTAATTTATTAATACTATAGTCTCCCCTACATGGAGTGCCTTGAGGTTTTATGCTCCCTTCTTGATGCTTCAAATATGTGGCAGTTGGGTTGTAGAGGTTACACCCTATGTTTCAACACTCTAGATGTAATGATAGTCTCTACTTTCAACCTTCCAATGCTCAAGATATTACTTCCTTTTTGTACTCCTTATTTTAATGCTCCAAGGTGGGTATTACTCTTAACTAGGCATCAAATTATTATTCTTATATTCAATGCTCAAATGTGAGCGTTATTCCTTTTATAGGATCCTTTGTGACAAGAATATAATGCTTCTCTTATTTGTGTCAAGTGGCACTTACATGTGAAACTCTTTAATATTCTCTTTTATACTTATATCTCCTCCAGCGAATGCAAGTCGTTCCCTTATTTTTTTCAATGCTTTACCAATGAATTCTAGCTTGCAATTCTAGTGATTATTTTATCCAACATTGGCTCCAACTATGAATCCAATGTAGCTTCTAGGAAGATGATATGGTGTCTCTTAATTGAAATACTTGGATCCTTCTATGGCTCTCTTCCTTTCTATAGGGTTATGCATAGTGGTGAATATTTGCAAAATGGGTGAATATTAGGATTTCTAAAATTAGAAATTTGCAAATATGAGGACCCTTGACATCGGCCCATTCACCTAAAATTTTAGGACCAATTTTTTATTAGGGTCAATTCACCAAAATATATCCAAACATAAGCATATTTGTACTCATTGAAAAGCTCTTTTTGATCCTGATCTAATGGTGGTATTTTTATGAATTTATAAGGTGATTTAATAGGTCAAAATATACCCCAAATATGATATTACTTTTTAGGGCTTCAAATACCCCAAATTTTGGTGTGAAGATGATTGATTTGATTTTATTAGGATTCGCCTTGATTCACCTTGATTTTGATTAGGATTCACCAATTTTTACAAGTACATTTTGATTCCAACCCCTTATGCATAACCCTACCTTGCTAGTTGTTATATGCTTGGATGAGGTAATTTTTCATGACCTTCCCTTGGATTATACATGGATTTCCACATTTATATGATGCCTTGCTTTGCAATAGGACTGTAATGGTTGCAATGCTTCCAATGTGGTTGTAGGTTGACATCATTAGTGGGTATTTCTTTGGTGATTGGAATGGTTTTTTTAGAAACCTCAAACCTAGCACTTGTGAACCCTATATCAGTTCTTCTTATGCCTTCATTCATTCACCAATAGTAGATGTTGAATACTTGTTGTGTTAGTGTCTTGAGACACTTGATAATATATCCTCTTTTTAGAGGTATATGGTGCACCAATGTAATATAAATAAGAGATATTTATTTTGCACCAAATTTTAGTGATTTCCTTGTCTCTTTTTTATGTTATTTCCTCCTTTTATATGATATATCCTCATTGTATGGCTTGAGGACTAATGTATATTGATCTAAAGTTTTTCCTTTGCTTCTTATATATGTCCATTGCTTGATCTACTCTTTGAGAGCAATGTATTATTTCCTTTCTTATTAGACAACACTAGTATCTAATTTCTTCACTTAGATAATTTAGTAACAATGAATATAAGCTAATAATCATACAACCAATATGCTAGAGAGATTAATATTTGCACTAACTTTCACCTTTACTATAATACTTAGTGCACTTCTAATAAGCTTTAAGAGAAACTAATATAATGCAACTACAATCTCCTTATTACTCCTTAAAATTAACTTGTAATATGCACTAACGATAA
Source organism: Wollemia nobilis (assembly GCA_028583015.1). Lineage (NCBI taxonomy): Eukaryota > Viridiplantae > Streptophyta > Pinopsida > Araucariales > Araucariaceae > Wollemia > Wollemia nobilis. Next base: position 7,909,409 of record JAQPPZ010002937.1, on the reverse strand, counting down.
CTCTTAAAGAACTCTTAAATTATTCTATAATATATGCAACTTAATGTAGTCTTCTTTTTTGTAACTAGATAATAGGAAGATGATATTTTTATTTCTTTCAAAATATCTAACTCCTATTTTAATGTGCAGGTAATAACCCTTAATAGGAACTATATTTTGCACTTTCCTTAAAGACTTTAGAATGTAACCTTCTTCTTGAAACTTCTATATTTTAATAAGGTGCATAATGAAGCTAAGTAATGAACTGAATATAAGTGTTCAAGTAATGAACCCTTTACACCTAACTTGCTTACCTTTAATGATTTCTGAATATGATGTATACCTTGATGAATAGATTCACTAATTTGTCATCTAGAATGGTAGTAAATTGCATCTATAAAGCATTCAGTATTTTGATATAGATTTAGCAAACCCTTATCTCTAAAATGTGCCTTTTTTGGATATGAAATGTAATCTCCAAATCTCTTGTATTTGGTAGGCTCTTCTATCTGAGTTCTACTTCAAACTCCTTGTTGAATTTTAGCTTTAATATAGGCCTTCTCAATAATATTTAAGTCTTGAGGTCTTCACTGGTCTTCTCTAAAATTTAAAAAATTTATCAAATCATTCTCCTTTGGGCTTGTTATCGTATGGCAAAAATTATCCCATTTAATTCACTATTAGGAGCTTCTCCTTAGTAGTGAATTTCTCCAAATATTTCTTCTAGGAACTCTTCTAATGGCTTCTTCGAACTCTGTAATAAGGCTCTCCAAGCCTTCTCCTTGTTTCTTCTTGAGACCTCTCCAAGGTATTGAATATCATAGCTTCTCTAGTCTTCTCAATGAGACCTTTCCTTCAACTTTCTACTATGGAAGTGGCAATGAGATCTCTCAAATCTCTAGAATCTAATTCTAGAATATGAAATAAGACCTTTCTAGTCCTTCTTCACTTCTATAATCTATAGGCTTTGATGGATATCACCAACCTCCAATATTTTAGAACTAGGAGTTCTTTAATGGGACATTCTATTAGTCTCTTTATCTTATTTAGGCTAATTTATTCAATTTACTATTTTCAGTATTCGATGGAGATCACCAATATCCTATATTCTTCTGGAATATTTTTTGGATTTTCTAGGATTAAAAACAAGGCTACTATGGACTCTTCTTCTTCTGTAATGTGCAGGTCTACAATAGGACTTCCCTCGGGTTCTTGGAATCTCCTTTTCTTCTATTTGTTTATTTTGGTACTAAATTTATTATGAAGATGATATTCTTCCTAGATATTTGTAGGAACCTTCACAAATTTCTTTTAATATCCTTTTTTTTGCAATAAAGCATTAGGATTGTAATGAAAAAAACTCTAAGTAATAAATATTCACTAGTTGACTTGTAAATCTAGTGGAATGAATTTTGAGTCCTAGTCTTCACGAGTTTTACTACAACTCTATAGAAAGACTCTAGCCAAATGCAATATCAAAAAATTTGGAACTGGATTTGATTATCTACTCTCAATCTCTCTTATGACTCTTCCTATTATTATTTGATCTACCATAGCTTTGATAACACTATTAGCTTTTGATAATGTATGATATTAGGAGATAACAATAACAAGATGTAAAATATGTAGAAAATTAAGATAATGGAATTCTAAAATAAGGCTAAAATATGCTTTTAATGGAAAGTTGAAAAAACAATACAATGCAAAGTAATGAAGGAAATTAACACTTCAAAACTCTAATGGAAACTACATTGTACCTACTCACTACTTTGTAGTGAGTAGCACATATTCTTTATGCACACACACACACTTATATTCTCTATGGGGCCTATATATAAGAAGATAAGTTACTTGACCCTTACTCTTCCTAACTACCTTTTGTATGACTCATGTACAAGTGGACTTCTTGTACATTTACATCATTGCACATTGATACTTATGCATTTATTACTTATTCCTCAAGTAACCTAATATAAAATCCTAATATAATAATATACCCAAGATGTTACATTGACATATACATAAATAATGTACTATACTCTAACAAAAGCAAGCTACAACAATATATAACCATCATTGTCGATAGTACACTCGGTCACCCCATAACTACATCCCATTACCTGAGCCACTATCCTCCATTTTCCAATGGTTGTGTAAGGCACAAGCGATTAATATACCACAAATAAAACCAAAATATCCAACCAACCCATGTGGTAAAAACTATAAGGAGTATTAGTAATAAACCTTTCATTAATAGAAAGGTCATGACATTATTGATTTCTATTCATTCAAGGATATCATATAAGACCTGATTGAGAAGGGAGCTATCAAGATTGATAATCCTCTAGCATAGTAAAACTAGAACCATGGCATGTATTAGACACCACTGCCTCATCATGAGGTAACACAAAAAAAAACAGAGGCATGAAATTCTATAGTTCCTCCAACCAAGTTAAATATATCAATGATACTCAAAAATATCAAGTTTTTATGGGTGCTATCAATATAGTTACTCAAGATTAGATAAGTGTAAATTGCATGCAGCAATCAAAAAAAACAACACAAGTAGTAATCCCTCCTATGACACCATCAAAAAACATACCTCTATAATAGGAAACCCATCCATATTAAATAATCCATCAAAGTCATCCACCTAGGTAAACCATCACATTAAGGAGTTGACCGACACATGGACTAAAATTAACATCTAAAATTTATGAGATAATATAGCAATCCCCACCACATCATGAGAAATTTTAAAATCTAATCATCCAAAATTCACTTAGTGGGGATAAGCCTTCACTTCTCAAATCCAATAGCTCAACCCCTCATCAACACTTACACCCACTTCATCAATCACATGCCAAGACACCTCATCAAAAAACTCATTTAGGAGGCTCTTCCCATAGTTGATCATGCTTCCACAGTTGATATTTTCAACCCAAATAATGCTTATATAGACACCTAAAGTACATGATGTTGAGGATACTAGCTATATATACTCCTTTAAGACCATATGACCCACCTTGGGTAGCCCTAGGGCTCAACAATGGTTTTCACCACTCAAACAAGGAGAAATTTCCCTTTGCAGCTAAGACCATATGACCAAATAATGGCATCCAAAGATTTTCTTATCTCGATATGACCTCCCTTCATGACAGTATCACTATGATATGGTTGCACCTAAGAGAAGTTCAATCCTACACCATTGTTAAAGTGGTTACACAAGCTAGATAAGCATACACAATCAGTTGTGAGGAAGATTCTAGAAGGGTCAATTACCTTTTATGAATCTAAATGCTTCTTGTATTCCATTGCAGGAGTGTAATCCCTTTTTGAAGTATATATAATGGCACCTAACCTTCATTCATTTATCAATGAGTGTTCATTTTCAAGCAATGAAGTTCTACCAAATTTCAACCATGAAGATTCCAAACCCTTTTGCATTATTTTATCCATGGAAAACATGCTAATGTATCATTTTGAAGGTTGAATATCACATTTTTTCTCTTTATGCAATCTAACATCTTTGTTTCAACATTGAATTTCACCTGCTAATTCATTTCCCATGAATGCACTAATTTGTCAATAGATCCATAGATCAAACCCAATATCATCTCACATCAACCACAAGAGAATTGCTCATAGATTAGTGGCCATATCTCTCAAATTTGACCCATAGTTATGACTGTATTTCTCCGATATGGCCTGTAGGTATGACTATATTGCACAGAGATCGCCTCTTAGGCAAATATTTGTTTCCTATTTTCTTTCTTTTGGTAATATTTAGCAGTATTTTTTATTACTATTTAGTATAGATGGATTTCATTTTCATCCATGCATTCATCTTGTTTCAATTTCTTTATCATTTTCTTTACCATTAGTATGGGCCTTATCTTGAATAGCTTTGCATATGATTTTAATGTTCTTTAATCTTCTTGTATGCATATCATAGGCACCTACGAGGAAGCAAAAACATAAATATTTGTATATCATCATCATCCATTGTGATAGTCCTAAAATCCTATCCCAAATTAGGTTTTGGATGCAAAAATATCCTATGTAGTACATCCAAATTATTTCATTTGTAATTCATTATATCAATATTGGTAGCAATCCGTCAAAGGGGATCTTATTTTTAATCTTATTGAAAAAGAATAAGATATTATTAATAAAAAGGGTATCATACATCATTTTCATTCATTTCATTCTTTATCTTTATAGTTGCATATTGATTGGCTATATTTCAATATTGCATTTTATTTCATGGATCTATGATCTTTTTCAGTATTTTTAGTGGTGATAATGGTGGTTCCTAATCCACATCTTGCATTCACATTGCTAATTATTGTTTATTTTTTGTGTTTTTGAGTTGTAGGTATGACTATCCCTTATCGATATGGCCAACAAACATGGTCATCCCTTATAGATATGGCTAGCATATGCAACCAATCCTCATAGAGACAACCTTAGATAAAAAAGTAGAAACACCAAAAAATAGTATCTACATCAGATGTAGGCTATCACAATAAGTCATTTTGTCTTTCTTTCTCTGCTCTCAATAAAGAAAAGTAAAATTTTCATGTTTAAGTGAAGGAATTTTAGAATATTTTGAGTTTTTAAAATTCTCTATCTATGACCATCCCTAGTTCAGATAGCCCCTATCTGTGAGCTTCTCTATCTTAGATGGCCCCTATTTCTAGCTATTTATGTACCAAATAACCTCTATCTATAGTCATTCCTCTACAAGATAACATTTTCTTGAATACTACTGTGGTTTGCTTATTATTGTATGTCTAAAACGTTAGTCTCATTATAGGGTTCTACATTTTTAAGTTTTAATTATTTTAAGGTTTCTAAAAATCAAACATCAATTTCTACATTAGTAAAAATCATCAGGTGCTTCATAATTTATTTTCTTTTGCATAATAAAAGGAAACCCACACACCATGATTCTTAAACATTGAGTTAGAATTCATCATTAATCAATGGTCTAAACTAGTGATGGTGGGCTTCACCTCCATCTGTTGGCTTGCACCCTCGAAACTTAGTGTCCAAAAGTGAGTAGTTTTTCAGATTTCATCACTGAAAGGTCCCCTAATATTGGGTGCAACCTAGAGTGGGAAGGTTAGCAGAGCTCTTTTACCATAGGATCTTTAAAATAATCAGTGGATGCAATTATCACTACTATCCATGCCTTAAATGTGAGGTTTAAGGGAAAGTGAGGCTTCACTAGTAGCAATACATTAGACAATGCAACCCCTTTAAATGTTAATTTGTTCCCATAAGGTTACCTTAATCCAATATCCAATAGGAAGCAATTTTTTGCCATTTGAATCACATCCCTTAATAGGGGGGTGTGCTTGAAAAACATTTTAGTAATTTTATATTTTTTTAAACCTTAGTTCATAGGAATAGGGGTTTTCAACATCAAAATATGCTAAACAATATAAGGACTCATAATTAAAACTTAAACAAGATAATCACATTGTTTGCTTGTTTGTTTCTTTACTATTTTTCTTAATCAACATCATGGTAACAATGCATAACCAACTTCATTCATGAGCTGATGTTATTGAAAATTTCCAAGGAGGTACATAACATCTTTGTTTTAGTCTTGAGGATAGGGTGATTCCTAAATGACATCTCGGTATCCATAATAACACTAACACAACCTATAGGGAATCTGATATTTAGGATATTCCTATCCAAGATACACCTATGAGTTCTCAATAGGATCAAGAATATGAGATTCTTGTTCAAAACCAATCTCATACTACTATTAGACATAACCCATCCACTAAGGGGCTTAGTAGGAGAGAACCACATATTTGCATCCTAACTCAATATATCCACCAATATGAGTAGGAGTAAGATTATGCACCATCACCTAGCCTATATGAATGAGCAACTCCACTTGTTTTTCAATGGATGAGCCAAAATTTTCTCATTTAGATAGGTACAACCCTCATCATATTGATAGGATAGCCTCATATGCTCACATATATCTTGAATAAGAGGAAGAGAAAGACCCAAGTCATCTTATTTTTCATTGTAGAGAGTGTTCCATGCAAGCACATTATGCTTCTATACTATCCAAGTATGTATAGTTCATCATAAAGCTTGAGCACCAGGTCAACGTGGCTTCCATAGATTATGGGAAAATGGATAGCCAACACTATTGATACCATAGAGCTAGCCAAGTCCCTTCATATTAATAAAAGGGATCGTTGACCTTACACGACTGATCAATTAAATAAAATACCTAAGAAAAAAATAAATAGATGGGAGTAGTTAAATCAACTATGGTTGGATAAGTTTCAAATGTATCAAGAACACCTAGAATGAAGCTAATTAGAACCACTAAGGGTGTACCAATAAAGGTTGCATCAACAACAATTGCATCACAAATAATTACAAAAATTAGCACGAGTAAGTCCTCACACCTAGTACCTATAGGCAACAAACCCATCAAAGGTGCATTGCACAACATCATGATCTACCTCCTAGACCAAATTAAAATCACCCTCCTTGCATTCTCATCCATCACCATAGGTCTCAATAGTGTCAACTAGAATATGAGGCTTGTGAGGATCCATACTCAGAGTATCAAGAACAAGGATATCCTAAAATACTCTATGACAACATGGTTGATGATTATATTACCTCATCCTATAAAAAACTTTTTGCCTCCTCCTCCTTAAGGAAACATGCAAGAATATGATATAATGTAATCTCAATCTTAGAGGGTCCTCACAAAGTGCATTAGATCATTGTATAAGCAAGGAATAAGTTATTAAAATCCCACATTACATCAACAATGTAATCAACCACTCCATCCTTTGGTCCCATGTCCTATTTATCTTGAGCATTTTGAAATTCCCAAATTAGATAAATTTAAAGGAGATGATGATGCACAGGAACACGTAACCAATTTCATGAACCTTTATTTCCAACTACAGGATGATGATTGTGACAAGGAACAAGAGATGTCTAAAAAAAAATGCACCACGTGTAACTCCAACCAATTTTCTTCCTATATAACAACCCTTGTCACAATAAAATCCTATCCAAGATTCACCAAACCAACTAGTGGTGACAATCAGAAGTAGACTAATCCAAAGTCTATGAACAACATTGGCTAAACTCTCCATCTACAAGCTAATACAACAATTACCACAACACAAAGAAGCTCTAATCGATATTATGAAATTAGTTGAATTGAAACCCTAGGATCCCAACTTATTTTTCAATTTTATGGGAAATATTCAATAATTTAAGGATCCTATAATTACATTTCATGATGACGAGATCAAATAAACTCTCACTACTAGGGTTGATCCTCAACTACAGATCATTACCAATGTAAATCAGATTTCTTACAAGTGGGTTTTGATTGACACATGATCCTCCATATATATTATCACAACTTATGTACTACATCATCTTAGTATTCCAATATTGCACACTGTAGCATCTACATTCACTCTTCCAGCATTCAATTATGCTTTATGCTCCACCATTCACACAATAGTCCTTCCTATTTAGGTAGGAATAAATACTATTCCTACATTATGGCATGTATTGGAGGGTGCAATGTAGTATAATATATTTCTTGGAAGACCTTATATTAGGTACATGAAGTGTGTACCATCCATTTTGTATTAGTGTCTTACATATGTACTTGAAGGGCAAGTTCATGTGGTTCATTTTAATCTAGATCCCTTCAAGTATTGCAATATGGTGCACTACTCATAGGATACTACCCTACCATCTATACATATAAACATCATATCCAATTATCCAATTCAAATTTTAGATCCACCACCATAGTCAGTCATGGAACCACCTCCATCCCCACCTTGTCCTAATTTCCATTCTTCATCCTTGGATCCTTCGAACAAGCAAAGGTTGAAGAGGCCAATTAAGGAGTTTCTTCCATCTATTTTTACCATTTAAATAAGGTATATTCCAAATCCTATAGATGAGAGAGAATAATTAATTGCTATGGATGAGTCATATCAAGCCATATCCCAATTATCCACCCCATCGTAGATCATGATTCACTTGGCCAATCTTGGATTCGTTGAGGATTTGATGTAAATTATCATATTCACTCCACTCATTGAGTCCCCATAGGACATCGGTAGACCTTGCTTGCCTTCACTACCCATTGGTACCATCATGGCCTTGGGGGTGCTCCTGAACTAGATGAACTTTATATATGGGGTTTTAATGATTCTACAAGTTTTTTGCCTATGGTGACGGACGATGAAGATCCATTTTTAAGGAATGCCAATTATCTATCAAACCCAAATTTCACCCTGTGATAATTTTATCACTATGATTGGCATGGGTATAGTATTGGTTGGTATGAGTAGTATTTCTGAACACCTTACCAACCACAATACCATATCCCTACAAAAAAATTTGGCTTAGGGTATTTTGTGTGTATATCAAATGAACTCCTCATGGGCTTCCTCAAGTGCTTAACCATAGGATTTGAGGATGATATTGATGAAAATTATTATGCTGACCCAAGCTATTTCCATATGTTATGATATCATATTCCCATTATAATGGTTTTAATTGAGCCTTTTGAATCCTTCAGTGAGACATCAAAAGAATATGAGGATGAAATAAAATTGGCGTATCTAGGCCCCCACTACATTTGGTGAATTACAAATGAAGGAGAATACTTTGCTCTCACTAAGCCTCTCATATACCTAGATGAGCTATATCTTAGATTTTTTCCTAATCACCAGCACATATGGAGGTTTCTTCTACCACTATAAGATCTAATCATCCTACCTCATCATAGGCCTCACCCAATCATTCCACTACCACATAATACACCTCTAGTATATCTAGAGCCACCCATATTTGATAGGATTTTCCCATATGCAAATGGAAACTATCTGTTGTCTATCAATATGGTTTCCATTGATCTAACCACACCACTCTATATCTAAGTGACCCCTTCAAACCTTTGCACCTCAACCATGAGGCCATCAATTTTTACCACATCACGTTACCATCATCACCCAAAGAGTTCTTCCCTTAAAAAGAAATTTTACAACCATTTCATTTATACCAAGGGCCATCTGGAGATGTTTGTCAAGCTAAGATTAAACTAAACATGATCGAATATTTGAATCCAAATTATGACATCAAATTGATCCATATTCCTCATCAGCTTGAGGAAGGATCCCACATATCAATAGAGGAAACAATTGATATAGATATTGACACTAATCCTAAGGTTCCTTGAAATGTAAAATTGGAACAATGTTTGTCCCTTGAAGAGTGAGCTATCTACACAACTCTATTGATAGATGATGATTGTCAAAGTATTACAATATATGGATCTATTTTACTTATATATTTCTTATAAATTAATGGATATGAATGATTTTTAATTGTTATTTCATATTAATATCATTATTTATGCATTAATATGATTAATTGTTATAAAAGTTATTTATGCATATATTTTACACAAATTATGTGCAATATGTTGTGTTTTTAGGTAGATATGTGTATGGAGTTGGTCAAAGGTCATGGTTGATGAACCAGGAGGTAGGCATACATAGAATGGTTGAATGTATGGTGCACTTGTGGGATCTGTGGATAAGTGCTATAGAAAAGTGATACTAAAAGCATCTACTGAAAGGGGTGCTATGGAAATATCGAAGTCAAAATTGACCAAGCCTTGTTTGGACATTGCATCCACCACAAATATATCATAGACAGTCAACCATTTGACTATCAATGTTGGGAAAAGCATATTTGGAATTTTGATTATTATTAAATAAAAGTTGTAAATTTGTTATTAAATTTGGAGAGGATCAAAGTTGTTAAATTATTCCACCAAATTATAATTATCTTTCCTTAAAAATAGGATAACATATTATTATTGTTATTCCTTAAATTAAGAAGTTGTTAAAGTGGTTGCCACTTGGGTTTGCATTGATTAGTCTAAGTCCCATTTGTTATGAAGTTGTATTTTTTTAGAAAAATTCATTTAACACTTGGGCTTGCATTGATTAGTTCAATATATGTCTTGTTGTGAAATTGTATTTTTTTTTTTTAATTTATCAGTACGTAGGTTAGGATTTAGATTTTACTAGTTATAAAGAGACAAAGAATATTATGGAAGACTTCATTGAAAATAATTATATAAATTACAATGATGAGGCCTTTGAAAAGATCCTCATCATGAAGAGTAAAGAAATTTATGAAGTCGCTCCTTGAAAAAGTCTCTATAGTTGTTTGATAATGATTACAATTTCCAGTAATGTACATGATTGAAGTTCAGAAATAAAATAGTATTTTCTTTCCATATTTTTTGCAATGTATTTTTTCTTTCACAATGATTTATTTTCTTCTGTAGAAGCTTTATTTTTTCTACATCAATGAATAGTTAAGATGTTAGAATAGGTTAAATGAAATAATAGTTACTAAAGTAAGATAGCATAGAGGAGAAGAGAAATATACTAAAATTTCTAAAGGTAGGGCCCACTTCATCAAGACCAATCCCTACTCTCTCACTCCTGCAATAAATAGGATTAGTTAATATAAAATAGAATTAATCTAAATTAAACCACATTATTTATTTCAAAATTAAAATAGTCAAAACATTATTAGTTGTGTGTGGATCCACATTCATTAGGTTAAATTTCATATTAAAAGAATTACATTTAAAACATTTTTAACTTTTATATAACCTGATCTTAACAAATAAAACTAAGTTTGTTAATGTGATGGAATATTTATACTAGATATATGTTCTTTAAATTGATTAAGACCTAGATTTATAATTAAATTATTAGCTATTCAAGATAGACATTTTTGGTGTCATTTTTAGGGAGAACAGTGCCATTGCATTAACATGATTATTGTTAGACCACGTAAGGAAGGTGTGAACCCCCAAGAGGTGCACACTTCTGGCTCTTCTTGCAAAATTATACTGGAATGAAATGAAAGACCATGAAATGCATATAACATGGAAATAAAAAATAAAGATCCTTTTATTTATATTGAAACCCGGTTACATGTTGGTCCCTCTGAGTGATACCCATTTTGATGTAATGAATTACAAGTTTGTATAATATACCCATGTAAAAAGGGGTGGTGTGCTTTCATAGGCTTCTCAATATCACACATGAACTTGTTTTAGGGCTCACAAATGCCTCCTCCTTATCTCGTCTAAGAGGGGTCATGTGCTTTGGATGCCTTCATATGGTCTTGTAAACCTGCAAATCTACATACATAAAAATAAAAAAGCACGGTAAGTAGTACGGACCACCTCTCCGAAAGAGGCTCTTTTTAGCAAATACAATAATTAGGATAAATAAGAATGATGCATTAAGACAAAGCAAATATAAGTAATGTGCATATGGAAACCAAGAATATTAACCTAAATACGATAGAATGCTTAGATCTATGCTAAAGACATGTAAATGAAATAATAATAAATGCATATCTATTACTAAGAACAAAGGAATCGACCATTTTAAAACTTGGCTATGACTATGGGCCATTGTCAAAGACAACGACCTCTAACTTAAATGTTACCTTAGGTCTTATGGGCTATGGCAGTCAATCCCTCACTCAAATTGATGTTAAAGGGTCATTTGGTGTGTCTCCTACATTGATTGGTGGTTTGGAATGATGATTTCAATGCTGATGCATGGGCGTAGCTTGACCTAATGACGCTCCAATACTCCTCAGAATGGCATAGCTCGGTTTTCCATTTTGTCAGGGATTCATTGCTTAGCCTTGAAAATTTCATGGATCTTTTTGCTTTTGTGGGAGATTCTATATTTAGGATTCTCTCATAGATTTAGATCTTAGTTTCTTGGAGAAGCATCTCTCCAAATTGCATGTAACTAACCATTCCAAGTGAGAAGCAGTAGTCACAATTTTGCATTGAAGGGGTAGTTAGGAGGGAGTCATGGAGTTCCTCATCTAAATATACCCAAAATCCATGCATAAATGCAGTAAGACTACATGATTTAGGCCCATATTTATGGCTATATTGTTTGTGATATTGGCCACTATCAGGTCTAGTGACCAGGTTTCATCGTTGTAGTATCCAGCAGCCAGATGTTATGGTCGCTCTACTTGAGAGCGGACAAGCCTAAAGGGGTCAGAATTGCCTTGCCTAAGTGGTTAGGACCACTGCTTGCTCTTGGATAAATCCAAGAGGGTTCATATGGTTTATAAATATATCCATATGGGTATTTTCCTAAACATGACGTGTTTTATGTGTCTACAAATACCCTTTTGGGAATGGACTATGAGTGAAACACAACATAGAGCAAAAAAAAGTAGACCATAGAGGGCCATATTGTAGGTTGAATGAAGATCATTGATTTGATCAACATAGGATGCCCTAGTCATGCGGGAGGGCATGAATCCTAGAATAATTGCTTATAATAGAATGAAAGGCTTATATGTGTGGGAGTTTGCACTCTCTCATCAAGCAATCAGGTAGCTTCAGTGCTACTATAGATCCGAAGGGAGGGGAGCTACAAACCTAATTGTCATATTTGCTTTTTTCCCTAGTAAAGTGTAAGCTTATGATAGTTGTTGGCAATGATTCATAATATGAACGTAACTCTATCATGATTGAGATGATCTTTTGTTGAATTTTATTCTGATTGTTGAAAATATTGAATACCTCCTTAGGCGTTGATTTGATGAGGAAAGGACAATTAACAAATCAATAAATTGCTTGACCAAAATGAATGATTTGGATATCCTTAGAGGTTTGCATTCATTGTTATAGATCAGTTCTCACCCATGTGTGATTTAAAATTCATTTAGTTATTGCATATATTTATCCCATGGGGTGATCCAGGTGAACTGGCCTTCTTAGGGAATCAATGTGTTAACAATTCTATTGTGGCTTGTGTTGACTTGCTATTTGATATAGGAGAAATGAGATGTATCCTCGCTCATGTGGGGTGGTCCAACCACAATTGGCCTTCTTCGGGTTTGGAAGGAAGCATTTCAATTTTGTCGCAATTAGTTTACCCCAAGTGACCTTATGGTTACTTGTTCATCTTGTCGAGTTGCATGGATTGCTTGTCACTACAATCGCTAAGTGTATAGAACAAGTGACTGGGTAGGTTCTTTTGGGTTTTTTTTGTTGGTTATGTGATTTTTAATTTTTATTTTTTGTGATGTTTTAGTTGTTTGATTTATATTCTAAATGATCTAAGCAAATAAGTGCCTGATATGGCCTATTTTGAAATGCTCTGCGATGGAAATTTGATGTAAAATTTCTTCATTTTCTAGTTGCTATCAGGTTCAGTGGCCTCTAATTATCATGCATGATTGTTTTCAGGTCCATCAGACATGAATTTAAAGCCACTAGCACTGGTAGTGGCTAAGGCACAATTTTGAAAACAAAAAATAAATTAGGGTTTCAAGCAGTCATTTTTACTAGTTGTAAAGTCTGCTTTTGGAGCTTCGAGGTGAAATAGACTAATCTGACTCAAATGTTGTTGATTGGACGCAATGGCCGAGCATGGCAAGTCTTCAACAAGTGGAGGAGCCATAGCTTCATGGGTACCACTCTAAACCTTAAATTATTTTGCAATTATGGTAAAAAGAACCAAATTAAAGATACTTAGTAAATGAACCTCATTAACCGTGTTGGCAACAAATTTCACCAGTAGTTAGGCTTCCTTTATTTTTTATATAGATGAGTTCTTCTTGTTTTTATAATTTTGCATTTTTTATTTTATTTTTGGGCTCAGAAGGAATGTCATTGGCATACCACCCATTGGCCGTTGCTTCTTAGAGTAACTAGTTTGCATTGCAGCTAGTCGTTGTTGCTGTCAATGGCTAGTTTGAAAACCCAACTGTCAAATTTTTAACCATTGGGAACTGGCCACTACCAGCTACAACGACCGAGTCTTGGCCACTCCTAATGTGAGCGGACAAGGAAATTTAGGTTTTAAATTTTGAATTTTTAAATTTTTAGGCCAATTAATTGATTTTTTTGGAATTTTGAGTTGTTTTTATGCAAAGTTTTGAATGATTAGGTGCATTTATGTATTACTCATGTAGCCTTAGGGTAGTTTGATCATATTTGCACTATTTAGTATGTTTATTGCCTTTATTTAGCTACATTTCATTAATGTAGGCCTTTATTTTGAAATCTTAGATCTTATCTCCTCGGGCTCAGGATCCAAACCTGCTTTATGACCTTTTGCACAAGATGACTGATACTAAGTGGGGCTAGATTAAGGCCTATGGGCTCTAGTATATCACTCGCATATCCATGGTTATGTCCAATAAGACCTACTTGATGGCCCTACCCCATGAATGGGACCATAGGACTAACACTTTCCACCTTCCTATCGGTGAGATGATCATTACATCAGAGGATGTTTACAATATCTTTAGGATCCCCTTCAACAGAGTTCCCATTGTTTCCTCCCCCACTATTGCATGACATGCTATATTTATGAGGGTATTTTGTGAGTATGTTAACACTACCTCCAAGGATACTCACTCGAGGGAAATCTCTATTTCCTATTGGTACGATGAGGAGGTCTTTACCCGCCTGCATGCTATGTTGCTTATGGTCATCTAAAAAAGCCTTATTCCTTACTACTATAGACCGAGGTTCCTATGGAACCTCTTGGCTATGGTGCATGACCCAATTGATAGCAAGCAACCCATTATCTATGCTTGTGGGAGTGCACTGCTAGCACAATGTTATGATGAGTTGTACAACATCCAGTGTCGCAGATGAGCTAGCATTACTTGTAGCTTGCTTCTTCAAGTATAGGGTTGGGAGCATATTAGGGTAGACCGCCATAGAGGAATTCCAGTGGAGATTGTTGATCTGGATAATGATGTCTAGTGCTACAAATATAGGTGGTCTAGGGTTCTTGAGGAGCACAAGGAACATCATGCAGGGGATATTTCTCACTACAAGGCATATTTGACATGTTTACTGGCTATTAACATCATATGGAGACCTTATCATGAGTGTCCTACCTAGGATGATCCTACTATATTTACAATGATGACTCATCATAATTGATGGTTTATTAGTCATAAAGTTGGTATCATGGATTTCTTATACTACTCCAAGATGCTCTGTCAGTTCAGGATTTAGTAGGATGTTCCTCTCGAGCTGGTGGTCTATCATTGGATTGCCATTGAGAAGAAACTTCCATCGCCTCATGTTATAGTAGTACTTAAGGAGGATGACCCTCCCATAGTTGATCCAGGTGTTGCATATGCTAGAGTGATAGATGTGTACTCCCTCTAGTGGGGTACCCAACTATGGTAGGGTGGCAACCATATGGGACAATATTTGGATGAGGCTGAGGCCATGGATCCTAAGGGGCATCGAGTGTAGGCTTGGATAGATGACTAGGGACAGGCCAAGTAGTAGGATTAGGTAGAAGAGGAACATGTTGTAGGGGATTAGGTTGCCCTAGAGGAGGAGGAGGATGTAAATAATACAGATCAGGAGTGTCCTCTTCAATCTCAGTTTCACCAGATTGAGGTCGAGTTGCAAACCTCATATATACAAGTCCAACAATGAGATACCACTATTGTAGACCTTCAGGGATAGCTTACCCAGGTTACCATTGAGTGCAATGATGCTCAAAGTTAGGTTGCCTTAGGTACATGTGCAGATCTTGGATTCAAGGTGAGATGATTGTAGGGGATCATAGAGGAGGATGATGCTTAGATGACATTAGATACTACCTACATTTCTATCCTCAGGTCATAGATACGACCTTTAGGTGCTACTCCTCGATAGAGTCCCACAGTAGGGGGCTCAGAGTGCAACACGTAGAACACTTCCAAGTAGTCTTCAAATTGATTGAGCCTTAGTACCAAGTCCTAGATAGAGTGCATTAGAGGTACCATCTCTATACCACCTCCTAGAGGATGTGGTGAGGGTGGTCACGAGACTAGTGGTGCAGGCCACTCTTGATGTACTATGATTATTTGATACTTTATACCTATTTTTGGGGTGTAAGGTCACATGACCTGAATGAATATAGATTTATTGGTGGTTTTTGTACTTACAAATACTTATTTGACACATGATTATATGATATTCATGATTTGAGACTCTTCATTTGTATTTCTTCATGTTTATGCTTTTATGTTTATGTGATGCATTATTATGATTTTATGATGTGATGTGATTTTAATGCTTTATGATGTGATGCAATGTGATAGATGTATGTTTTGATGATGTTGTATTTATATGTTCCGGTGTATGATTTATGATGTATGCAGGTGGTTTTAGTTTTTATGACTTATACTTCATGATGTTCATGTGTGGATGAATGTTGTATTTATGTGTCAGTGTATGATTTATGATGTATGTAGGTGGTTTTAGTTCTTATGACTTATGCTTCATGATTTTCATGTGTGGATGAATGTTTTTGTGATTTTATGCTATATGGTATGGTTTACATAACTTGTGCTTTATGGTGTGTGAATGACTAGATGGTATGATGTTGATAATGGTATGTGTGCCTGAATACGTAAAATTTACTACACCGCATTATGGCTATTCATTGCAATGTGTAACATTTATCAAGCATTCAAAAGGAAATGAGCATAAACTTGCAATCTATCAAAATGAAGCAAATATATACCCAAATGGTGGATTTCTCCTTCTATTTAATCATTGTATAACTTCAAATGCTGGATTACAAATATCCCCTTGAGGGCCTTTACAAATTGATACAAATTCCATTACAATGTTCAAGGTATCTAGTACCTTGAAAGAGGCCTCAAAATGATGTAAATTATTGTTTGTATTTGTAAATCTCGCATTCTATGATTGAGAGCTATCCTTCAACCTGTTCTTCTGGTATTCTTAGCTCCTTCCTCCTACCTAGAGGAGCATGTCAAGAGGAGAACACATACATGGATATGATGGAGGATGATATAGTGTGTTGTAAGGGGCGCATACTAGATTAGGCATTAGCTATTGGATCACAATGTAGCTAAGGGAGCGAGAAAGGACACTCGTCTACTCGGATGAGGGATTTGAGTACCTCTCAGAGGATGGATGTATCTGGAGGTAGAATATCAAGGGGGAGCAGTTCATGGAGCTCCCGATGGACTCGTACTGATAGAAGAGGAGAGAGTCAAGGTACCGGTCAAATGTGACCATGGTCAGCGGACTCTGATGGTTCTTTTTGGTTTTTTGGATTGTGAAGTCAAATGACTCGCTTTTATTGTAGCCTATGGGTAGTTTATATACTATGATGTTGCTTTTAGCTTTTATATATGGACATATATATATATATATATATATATATATATATATATATATATATGACTTAGCTTTTGATCATTATGTCATTTTACTACTTTATGATATGAATGCAATTTTTATATTTGCTATATGATGTTATGATGGATGTCTAACATGGATGCATGTATTTATCCGATGATGTGATTTGATGATATGTAGATGTGGATGGTTCATTTTATATGCTTTTGTAAATTAAAAGGTATGCATAAAATAGTCAGTGGTCGTTTAAATATTATTGCTAATATTTAACTGGTATCTATCCTAGATCATGAATACCACTTAATAAACAAAAGTTTTAAATGTGTATGATTGAAATTAATGATTTGATTGGATTTAATTTTTGTATGATGTATTTACAATGACTATTGGACACATTATATGCTAGCACTATAGACTATACAAAATGTATCTTGTTTATTTTCATGTTATTATAACACTTTATTTGATGGCTATTTGTAATTTTGACAAACATGTGACAACATGCTGTAAAATGGAATAGATAATGTGATGTGATATGATTGTATTTGATAGTTTTTAAGAGACTCAAACACTCTAGTTACCTAATCAAAATTCATATACTAACTATACAAGATATTTTGACAAAGTATGCACCTACTAAGATAACATAGATAATCAATATACATGTGTGTGCACGTGAGTTCATTACCATGATAACACGTAAGATTACCCTAGTGCAAATGGGATTTATTCAGCCCATCGACACTAGAGATCATTATGTGAGTCTCATTATCCAGAGTTTTGTACTTATTTGGATTATACCACTATATAAGTTAGGTTACAACAAGCTAGCTCATCCACATTCAAACATTGGTCTATACCTAAATAAGTTACTTAAGTGATAGACATATCGTCATGCGGGAGGCTATCGCCATTGATAAGTAGGCTATCCACCAAACCTGTAATGAGGATAACCTTATGGTTCTCTGATGCTAAAAATTCTAGGGATTCAAGTTCTAGATTCCCTACCTTTCTTTGAATTTCTCAAGGGAATTTGCTCATTTTGATTTGTTGAGCAAGGGATTTTAATAGTGGTGAGAACCACTGTTTCTTTCTACTTTTCCTAGTTATAATAATAATTGTTTCCTTATGCATATTTGGGGGTTATAATGATCACTATTTTCTTCGAAATATTTCTTTGAGATAATTGCCCTAATGTAGGGCAATGTATGTTTTCAATACTAGGGGGGTAATAATCATTACTGATTTTCTTTCTTTGGGATACTTACCCCAGTGTAGGGTAAGGGATTTTGGATAAGGAGGAACTTGTCCTTTTGTCAATTCTTAGCATATTTGAACCATTCACACAGGGGGATGAGAAAGATAACCTTTTTGCTTGAAATTAACCTAGACTACTTCATAGTTTTCATCTTTCCTTGTGCTAGACTTAGATTTATTAATGTGAAAATTGTGTTGGGATTTTGATGTATACCAAGCATTATCTAAGTAGTATTCTACCTTCTAAAAATCATCCTATATTTCTACAAAATCTGAGAAGACAACTAGATATGGCTGAGTGACTGAAAACTTTAACTATGTTTATCAACAATGGCTAAGTGACGAAAAACAGACATATAATGTAAATGGTATATGTAATATAAACCGGTGGTATAACTGACATATGATAACAATGAATTTTTACTAGATGCCTAATGTGTAGACCTGGTGCTAGACATATATGATCAAATTGGAATAATACATAATGCAATGATGAATATGCCTAATGTAACTATGATTATAATGCAAGTGATGAGAAATGCAATACAATGCAATATTTTTGTATTTTGATGATTTTCATAAATATTTATTTATTTTTTTGCAATTTTGATATATATATATATATATATATATATACACACAAGTTGACCAATGGTCTTAATGAATGCAATTGGAGCTTTTTGGGTGACCAAAGGGCTTATAGACACCTTTGGAGCATTTAGGTTTGACCTAGATAGTTGTAAACTGCCTAGGAGCATTTTAGCTTGACCTACACGGTCATAGACCGCCTAGGGGTGTTTTGGGTTGACCTAAATAATCATGGACTGCCTAGGAGAATTTTAAGGTGACCAAAGGGCTTATATATGCCTTTGGATATTTTAAGGTTGACCTAGATGATCTTAGATAGTCTAGGGACTTGTTTATGTGACCTAGTCGGTCAAAAACTGGTAGAAGCTTTTTGGGTGACCTAGGCAGGTAACGACACTTAGAAAGTGTCTACGAATGCCTAGGGGTATTTTATTATGATAAAAGAGCTTATGGACACCTTTGGATAATTTAAGGTTGACCTAGATGATCTTAGATAGTCTAGGAGCTTTTTTATGTGACCTAACCGATGATGAACCACTAGGAGCCTTTAGGGTGACCTAGGTGGGCAACAACACTTAGAAAGTATCTATGATTGCCTATGGGCACTTGGTTGGTGCTTTAAGCATGAAATGGTCATAAATGAATTATATTCATGGGTTCAGGATCTTCATTTCCTTCGATGGATGCTAGGCCATAAGTTCCAGTTCCAATCTGATGTGTAATGATGAATGGACCTAGCTAGTTTGCTGTAAATTTGTCTCGCAAGTTGGAGGGCAAATTTGATTTTTGTTGGTTTTCCTTTAGAAATTAATCACCTATTTGAAAGTATCTCTGATGTACTTTCAAGTTGTAAGCTCTTTTAATATGCTCTTGATAAACACGTAGATGCTCAATGGCATTCACACATCGTTCATCAAGCAATGTTAGCTGATCTAACTGAGCTTGCCTAGTTGTATCATCGTTGATGAATTCCTGCATGGAAATGTGCAGCGACAAAATATCTAACTCCAGAGGCATGATGCCTTCAACACCATACACTAGTGAAAATGAATTTTCTCCAGTGGGCATTTGAATACTAGTGCGATAGGCCCAAAGGGCAAGAGATAATTGATTATGCCAATCTTTATGGTTTTCCTAAATGGTTTTCTTCAAGATGGCGACTATTATTTTATTTGATACCTCTTCTTGCCCATTGGCCTATGGATAATAGGGCATGGAAAAGCTAAGATTTATGTTATACTTTGTTGTTAACATATGTATATCCTTATTTTTAAAGGGTTTTCCATTATCCGATACTATTTTGGATGGAATACAAAAATGACATATAATGTTATGTAGTATGAAATCCGCAATGCGAGGTCCAGTCGTTGTGGTAAGAGGAATTGCTTCCACCAATTTTATGAAATATTCGGTTGTCGTTATGATAAATGTGTGACAGACCGATGAGGTATGTGAGATTTTCCCAATTAAATCAAATCCCTATTGTGCAAATGGCCATATAGATTGAATCAGTTGTAAGACCTGTGAAGGTACATGTGTTAAATTTGCATGGTGTTGAAACTTCACACACTTATTAACATAAGCACAACAATCTTACTCTAAAGTTGACCAATAATAGCTCATGCAAAGAATGCGCTTGGTGATGACCATGCCACTAAAGTGGCCACCGCATGTACCGTAGTGTACTTGGGTGATGGCCTATGCTGACTCCTGTGAGTATAATAAGTGAAGGAGGATACCTTCATAACTCTGATGATACATTATGTCTCCTATTAAGACATATACCTTTTGCTTGAATGCTCACTTTGTGGCATGCAAAAATCTAGGTGGAATATTACCCAATTTAAGATAATATTTAATTTGGATGGCCCAATATTGCTTTGAAGAAGCCTCAATATTATGAATCATGCTATCCCTTTGATTTTTGTCTTGTGTAAACACTGATTGAGAGCGAAAATTTTTAGTCTTACAATGGCACTGAGAGTGAGGGGGTGAATCAATGTAGCTCTATAAACTTAAATTTACAGCTCTTAATACCGCAACAATTAAAACTTATTATTAGATACAACAAGTATAACAAAAGAGCATCACATAACACATGATTTAATGAGGTTCACCAATGTGGCTACTCCTCAAAAATTGACTGCTTGGACTACCATCCAAATCTAGCCTTTGCAAAGCACCAACTTTACAATTAATTTACCAGCACCAACTGGAAGGAGCACCAACCCCTGATTTATCTGCACCAATAGAAAGGAGCACCAAACCCTGATTTACCAGTACCAACTGGAAGGAGCACCAACCCCTAATTTACCAGCACCAACTGGAAGGAGCACCAACCCCTGATGCCAAGCACCAACTTAGAATTCAATTATGAAACTAGAAGATTGACAGTAAAATACCTTTGCTTTTGCAAGACCCTGACTGGTCTTCTTCACCTTTGCATTCTCTGTGCACTCTGCTTTCTCTACACAATCACAGTAGCACCTAGTCAAACTTCAACCTTTTCACTCTCTGTGCACTCTACTCTCTCTATGCAATCACTTCACACACTCCACTTCGTTGCAGTCAAACTTCACGATCGTCTTCTCCCTTTTGCACACTCTGCTCTCTTTGCAAATTTCACACTTAGCATGATTTGACACGACTTGCTCTCTGCGCACTATGACTGAAATTTGCACACTTCGACAACATGAAATTATCCAAACAGCCATCCTTTTATAACATCTTCATGATGAAAACCCTAATCTTAGTTAGCTATAAACCCTAATCTTAGTCGACTTTCATAACAACTGCAAACCCTAATTTTAGTCGAATGTCATCGGTCTTTGTCGGCTTCAACTCAACCGCAAAAATACATGTTGCGATATCACGACACTTTTTCTTTCTCTCTCTTTCTCCTTGCTTTGGCCCTCGAAAATACATGTCGCAATATCATGACACTTTTTCTTTCTCTCTCTTTCTCTTTGCATCGGACCGCAAAAATGCTACATGTCACGATATCGCAACACTTTTTCTCCTTGCTCTTTTTCTTAGCTTTGGCCCATGAAAATACATGTCATGATATCGCGACACTTTCACCTCTGTACACTTTCTTTATTCTTTTGTCATGATATCATGACACTTCTACTTCCAAAGACTTTGACTTTGCTTTTGTCGTGATATCACGACACTTTTGCTTCCAAAGACTTTGACTTTGCTTTTGTCACGATATCATGACACTTCTACCTCCATAGTCTTCAACTTAGCTTTTGTCACAAAATCATGACACTCCTGCTTCCTTACTTAGCTTCTTTGCTTTTGTCATGAAATCGTGACACTTCTACCTCCGAAGTCTTGCTTTCTGCTTTTTTCACGAAATCGTGACAGTTCTGCTTTCGTACGCTTCCTCTCTTTTTTTTGTCGCGAAAATGCGACATGTCATGAAATCACGACACTTTTCCAACTTAATTTCTCTCTCCTATTTTAGTCACGAAAATGTGACATGTCACAAAATCGTGACACTTTTCCAACTTACTTTCTCTCTCCTATTTTAGTCACGAAAATGTGACATGTCATGAAATCGCGACACTTTTCCAACTTACTTTCTCTCTCCTATTTTAGTCACAAAAATGCGACATGTCATGAAATCGTGACACTTTTCTTACTTGTTCTCTTTCTTCGAACTTGTCACGAAATCACGACACTTCTTCCTGCTTTCTCTTTTTCTTCCAACATGTCACGAAATCATGACAGTTTTTCCACTTGCCTTTTTCTCTTCCAACATGTCACGAAATCATGACAGTTTTTCCTGCTTTCTCTTTCTCTTCCAACATGTCATGAAATCACGACAATTTTTCCACTTGCCTTTTTCTCTTCCAACATGTCGTAAAATTGCAACAATTTTTCCTGCTTTTTCTCTCTCTTCCAATATGTCGTGAAATCGCGACAGTTTTTCCACTTGCCTTTTTCTCTTCCAACATGTCACGAACTCATGACAGTTTTTCCTACTTTTTCTCTCTCTTCCAACATATCACAAAATCATGACAGTTTTTCTTGCCTGTTGTATATGTCGTGATATCGCGACACTTTTCTTGTATTTTTCTTTTATCTTTTGCATATGGGCAACTTCGGTCTTCTTGGAAAATCATTGTACATACTCTGAGTAACCTTTGAACTCCTATCTTCTGCATCTGAAAAGCTTTTGAACTTTCTATCCACTGCATCAACAGATCTATCTAACTGTGTTGACAACAATGACAATACTGTTGTTGCACCTTGCTCAACAATCTCCCCCTTTGGAAATGTTGGCAACACATGTGCAATTTCCTGTAACTCTTCTCCCCCTTTGACAATAATACCAAAGGGCTATTGCAGACTCCCCCTGAGTCCATGCACAACATTCTTAGGCATAATTTATTACACTTAGCAAAAATCATGACCACTCCCCTTGAGAATGTGATCCCTATAGCTAGTCAATTCTTGGGAAGTGTGACCACTCCCAATTTATTGCGAAGGTACTCAAAAACTTCCTTGGGCAATGGTTTTGTGAAGATATCTGCTACTTGCTCTGTATTTGGAACAAAATCCAACTTAACCTCACCTTTTTGCAACTTTCTCCTTCAAAAAGTGATACCTAGTAGAAATGTGTTTTGTGCATGAATGCATAACCGGATTCTTGGAGATGTTAATGGCACTGGTGTTATCACACTTAACTGATATTGGCTCACTAAAGCTAATACCAAGATATTTTAAGGTTTTTTTCATCCACAATACCTACATACAACATGTTGTCGCTACAATATATTCTACCTTTGTTGTCGATAGAGAAACTAACTCTTGTTTCTTACTATGCCACATGACCAATCTGTCTCCAAGATAGAATGCACCTCCACTGGTACTCTTTCTTTCATCTACACATCCTGCCCAATCTACATCTGAATACAAAATGAGGGTGAAGTCTTTACCTTTCGGATACCATAACCCATACTCCATAGTACCCTTGAGATACCAAAGAATCCTCTTTACTGCTGTCACATGAGTCTCCTTGGGATTAGCTTGAAATCATTCTACCATGCATACTGCTTGCAAAATATCTGGTCTGGTAGCTGTCAGGTATAGTAAAGCTTTCAGGTATAGTAAGCTTCCAATCATAGATCTATACATGGTTTGATCAACAGGTGGAGATTTTTCATCCTTGCTCAACTTGCAACCTGTCGTCATGGGAGTGCTAACTGGATTAAAATCCTCCATTGTGAATTTTTTAAACTTCTCTTTCACATATTTAACTTGAGAAATAAATATGCCCTTCTTATTTTGATTAACTTGCAACCCAAGGAAATACGAAATTTCACCAATCATTGACATTTCAAATTCTTTCTGCATCTTATTTGCTAAATATTTACACGACTCATCTTTGCTGCTGCCAAAAATGATATCATATACGTATACAACAAGAACAATAAGATGCCCATTTTCTATTTTGACATACAAATTACTATCCACCATACCTTTCTTAAACCTTTGTTGGGTAAGATAGTTGTCTAGCCTTGCATACCATGCTCGGGGTGCCTATTTTAAGCCATATAGTGCTTTCTTCAATTTGCAAACAAATTTAGGATCATCACCAAGTTGGAAACCATCTGGTTGTTCAATATAAACTTCTTCTTCAAGTTTCTCATTTAAAAACACTGATTTCACATCCATTTGATAAACTTTGAAATTCTTGTAGACTGCTAAAGCCAGAAACATTCTAATTGCCTCTAGTCTTGCTATTGGTGTAAAAGTTTCCTCAAAGTCAATGCCTTCAACTTGTGCATAACCCTTACATACCAATATTGCTTTGTTTTTGACTACCTATCCATATTCATTCAATTTGTTTTGAAAGATCCATTTAGTCCCGATTATATTTTTATTTGCAGGTCTAGGTACTAACTCCCAAGTTTCGTTGTTCTTGATCTGATCTAATTCTTCATTTATTGCCTTCATCCAACTTTCATATTTACTTGCTTCGACAACATTTTTGGGCTCGATGCTAGATAATAGAGAGTAGTTACTTACTACTCTTCTTCTTGTTTGAACACCAACTTTGGGGTCTCCAATTATTTGCTCTCAAGGATGATTTTTCTATCAGCTGCCTATTTTGAATTTCTTATTTTTTTCACTTCTGAATCACAACTTAAATCATCTGAGTCAATTTTTTGTATCTTTTTCGTTCCATTTTCCTCATCTCCTTCAATAACCTCTTCATAAATTGGGTAGTTCATTTCATAGATAATTACTCGTTCTCTACCTTCATCAAATTTAACATCAGCACTATCCACAATTTTCTTTAGCTTATTGTTATAGCATTTGTAAGCTTTGCTTTTTGATGAATAACCAACAAAAATACCTTCATCTACTCTATCTTCAAACTTACCAAGATTATCTTTAGTTCTTTTGATGTAGCACTTGCTGCCAAAAACTTTGAGGTATTTTGTTGTTGCCCTTTTACCGAACCATAATTCATAAGGAGTTTTGCTTTCATGTGTTCTCAGCATGTACCTATTTTAGATATACACCACAGTATGGACTACTTCTTTCCAAAATATGTCTTCTAGTCTGCTTTCATCCAGCATAGTCTATGCCATTTCTTGCACTATCCTGTTCTTTCTTTCTACCACTCCATTTTGTTGAGGTGTCCTGGATGCTAAAAACTGTCTCCTAATACCGTATTTTTCACAGTGCTCTGTAAACTCTTCTGAAATGAATTCTCCTCCTCTATCTGATCTTAAACATTTGATCATATTTCTTGTTTCATTCTCAATCTGGTTTTTGAAAATCTTGAACATATCAAAAGCTTCTGATTTATGCTTCAAGAAAAATATCCATGTCATTCTGGAATAGTCATCAATGCACAACATAAAATATTTGTCACCATTTATGCTTTGTGTTCTCATGGGTCCACATAAATCAGTGTGTATTAGTTCCAAAGGTTTTCTTGTGTAGTTCATAAAAACTACTTCATGACCTTTATCACAAATCTGACTTACGCTCAACAAATTATGTTTCAAACCATCCACAAACAAGACTTCTTCTGACCTAATTTTTTTGTCACTAATTTTAACTGAACCTTTGCCAACTATCTTAGCTCCATCATTATTTCCAAACTTTCATTGAACCACCTTCATATTTTTGTAACTTCTCAAATTTTTGTTTGTCACCTGTCATATGACTGGAGCATCCATTATCAAGTATCCATGGTACATATTTATTCTGTGCTTTAAATGTTGTTTGTACGATTAAGGATTCATTTTCTTTCTTAAGTCGCTCTTTTCCTTTCCACTCCGTTTTGATAGTAGTTTTGGGTTCTTATTTTACCTTTCCCATATCAATAGCTTGTGCATGTTTTTCAGGAAGTTTTATATTTTGTCTCATCCTATTGGGTTGAAATTTTCTTCCTTGAAACTGATTTGATGCAAATGTACTTCTACAGTTTCTTGTAATGTGCCCAAAATTATGACAGTTATAACATTATACTGTATAATTCATCAGAGGAGAAAAAGCATTTCTACTGGTGAAATTCCTTTGTCTTACATTATATTTGTAGTCTAATATTTTATGTCCATAGCCATTGCATTTAAAACAGAAACCATAAAAGGGATAATTGAACCTGGGTGATGGTCTTTGCCATGTTGCCATAGGAGCCATAGGTCTTCTTCTTCTTTGATGTGTGACATTGGTGAATCCATCATTGTCAATTCTCATTTTGTACCTGTCATTATTGCTTTCTTTTGCATGCGATGTTTTTCCTTGATCAACCTGTTTCTTATCTTCATTCTTTATGGATTCTACATTTTTCGCCTTTGATCCATTTGATGATTCTCCTTCGATGAAGCCCAGACCAAATTTGATGCCTGCAGGCCTTTGGTCATTTATGATCTTATCCAACTTCATGGAAATTTCTTCACGTTTGTGATAACAACTAATTTTCGTATTCATATCTTCTAGCTACATTCTTAAACCAACAATCTCTTCTTCTAGCTTGCTGCAATAATCTATTTTCATGGTTATTTGCAATTCGATATCTTCGAAGATTTTCTTAGATTCTTCTATCTAAAATTTCAAACTGGTTATGATTTCATTTGCATCCTCAAGATTTTTTGTAATTTTCTTATTCTTTTTCCTTTCTATTTTCCACTCTTCCAGTGCAGAGATCAACTCACCTTCTAGATATACTTATGCCTCAGAGTTTTCACCATATACTTTAGAGTTCACTCCTTTCTTTTTTGATTTTACTTCTTCAAATGCCATTGTGTTACTTCCAATATCACCCTAGTTGATTAAGATTATACAGGAACTTAGCTCTGATACCAATTTTTAGTCTTACAATGTCACTAAGAGAGGGGGGTGAATCAATGTAGATCTATAAACTTGAATTTACAACTCTTAATACAATAACAATTAAAACTTATAACTAGATACATCAAGTATAACAAAAGAGCATCACACAACACAAGATTTAATGAGGTTCACCAATGTGGCTACTCCTCAAAAATTGACTGCTTGGACTACCATCCAAATCTAGCCTTTGCAAAGCACCAACTTTACAATTAATTTACCAGCACCAACTGGAAGGAGCACCAACCTCTAATTTATCTACACTAATAGAAAGGAGCACCAACCCTTGATTTACCAGTACCAATTGGAAAGAGCACCAACCCTTGATTTACCAGCACCAACTGGAAGGAGCACAAACCCCTAATGCTAAGCACCAACTTGGAATTCAATTCTAAAACTAGAATATTGATAGTAAAATACATTTGCTTTTGCAAGACCCTGACTGGTCTTCTTCACCTTTACGTCCTTTGCGCACTTTGCTTTCTCTATGTAATCACAGTAGCACCTAGTCAAACTTTAACCTTTTCTCTCTCTGCACACTCTGCTCTCTCTACACAATCACTTCACACACTCTACTTCGTTACAGTCAAACTTCATGATCGTCTTCTCCCTTTTGTGCACTCTGTTCTCTTTGCAAATTTTGCACTTAGCATGATTTGGCACAACTTGCTCTCTACGCACTATGACCAAACTTCGTACACTTCAACAATGTGAAATTCTCCAAACATCCCTCCTTTTATAACAACATCTTCATGATGAAAACCCTAATCTTATTCGACTTTCATAACAACTGCAAACCCTAATTTTAGTCGGCTGTCATCGGTCTTCGTCGGCTTCAACTCAACCACAAAAATACAACATGTCGCGATATCGCAACACTTTTTCTTTCTCTCTTTTTATCCTTGCTTTAGAACCCAAAAATACATGTCACGATATCGTGACACTTTCTTTCTCTCTCTTTCTCTTTGCATCGGACCATGAAAATGCTACATGTCATGATATTGCGACACTTTTTCTCCTTGCTATTTTTCTTCGCTTTGGCCTACAAAAATACATGTCACGATATCATGACACTTTCGCCTCCATACACTTTCTCTATTCTTTTGTCACGATATCGCGACACTTCTGCTTCCAAAGACTTCGACTTTGCTTTTGTCGCGATATCGTGACACTTCTGCTTCCAAAGACTTCGACTTTGCTTTTGTCATGATATCGTGACACTTTTGCCTCCGTAGTCTTCAACTTAGCTTTTGTCATGAAATTATGACACTCCTGCTTCCGTGCTTAGCTTCTTTGCTTTTATCACAAAATCATGACACTTCTGCCTCCGATGTCTTGCTTTCTACTTTTGTCATGAAATTGTGATAGTTTTGCTTTCGTACGCTTCCTCTCTTTCTTTTGTCATGAAAATGCGACATGTCGCAAAATCGTGACACTTTTCCAACTTTCTTTCTCTCTCCTATTTTAGTCGTGAAAATGTGACATGTCACGAAATCGTGAAACTTTTCCAACTTACTTTCTATATCCTATTTTAGTCGTGAAAATGCAACATGTCACGAAATTGCGACACTTTTCTTACTTTTTCTCTTTCTTCAAACTTGTCACAAAATCATGACACTTCTTCCTGCTTTCTCTTTTTCTTCCAACATGTCGTGAAATTGCGACAGTTTTTCCACTTACCTTTTTATCTCCCAACATGTCATGAAATCGTGACAATTTTTCTTGCTTTCTCTTTCTCTTCCAACATGTCACGAAATCGTGACAGTTTTTCCACTTGCCTTTTTCTCTTCCAACATATCACGAAATAATGACAGTTTTTCCTGCTTTTTCTCTCTCTTCCAACATGTCATGAAATCACGACAGTTTTTCCACTTTCCTTTTTCTCTTCCAACATGTCACGAAATTGCGATAGTTTTTCCTGCTTTTTCTCTCTCTTCCAACATGTCGTGAAATCGTGATAGTTTTTCTTGCCTGTTGTATATGTCGCAATATCGCAAAACTTTTCTTACTTGTCTTTTTCTTTGATCTTTTGCATATGTGCAACTTCGGTCTTCTTGGAAAATCACTGTACATACTCTGAGTAACCTTTGAACTCTTGTATTCTACATCTGAAAAGCTTTTGAACTTCCTGTCCACTGCATCAACAGATCTATCTGACTGTGTTGAAAACAATGACAATACTGTTGCCGCACCTTGCTCAACAAACTTGGAGATATAGCGTTGTGCTGGTATCAAAAGTATTATGAGATAATAAAGTCCCCTAGTTAACATTATTCAAATATTGGTGTAGTTGAGAGAACCTTTCATGAGAAGGCTCAATATGAATCATGTGAACAACTGGTATAGCCTTATGATCTTCATGCTCAGTCACAACTTGCGCTAGCATTTTTATTTGAATAGTTGTGATATCATCTGAAGGGTCATGTGGGATTAGCAACACTAAGGAAAACATTGTATCCACAAAATGATTAGATGAATAAGGGAGCGCTTCTATATCATACCATTCAAATTTGACTAGGATTTTGTCCACTAGGGCTTTGTAGGCTTGCAAGACAGGACATTAACACTAGAAAATCCCTTTTACCTAATTAACTATGAGCAAGGAATCACCAAAAATGTTTATATTTGTTATTTTCATGGCGATTGTCGTCTGAAGTCCTATGATGAGAGCTTCATACTTGGTGTTGTTATTGGTACAAGGAAAATAGAGTTTAAAATAAAGATGTATGGGAGCCCTTGTGGTTTGAAAAACATGATACCTACAGCACCACCTCACTCACACTTGGAACCATCAAAGAATAGAGTTATGTCTACCTGTGACTCAGGATCTGCAAAATCAAGTGATTCTGAAATTTGAAATACTCCATCATTGGGAAGTTCTATATTTAGAGGCTGATCATCCTTTAGAGAAGCCTCTGCTATTTGATCAGCTATGACCTGTACTTTGATGGATTTTTGTCCAATTAACTCTAGGTCAAATTACGTTAACAACATTATCCACTTTGTCGTGTGACTATTATGATATGTTCTCATCATATAGCGCAATGGATTTTCTTTTGATACAATATATGTGGTGTGATTTAACATATAATGGTGTAGCTTTTTGGTGGTAAATACCACTACTAAGCATAGCTTCTCAACATATGTGTATCTAACTTCATAGTTGACTAGTGTGCGACTGATGTAATAAGTAGCTTGTTCTTTATGAAATTTGTTCTTTTGGGACATGGTACCCAAAGCTAATTCAGTAGCTAAGATATATAAATAGAATGACACTCCTGGTTGTGGTGGACCCAATACATGTGGCGAAGCCAAGTATTTTTTTATCTCATCAAAGGCATTTTGACATTCTTCATCCCAATGAAATGAGACCCCCTTATGTAGCAACTTATTCATGGATCGACACTTATCCGATAACTGCACTATGAAACGTTTTATGGATGCGATATTCCCTTGCAAACTACATAGTTGCTTGATAGTTGTTGAAGGAGGAATTTCTAATATTACCTTGACCTTGTTGGGATCTACCTCTATGCCTCTCTTGGAGACTATGAATTCCAAAATTTTACCATATGTGACACCGAAGACACACTTTTTGGGATTAAGTCTAACATTGTGCTGTATGAAGCAATCTATGATCTTACATAGTACATCAAGATGTTCATGGTGTAATAAATATTTTGAAAATAAATCATCCATGTAATCTTCCAAAATATTGTGCATGTAGTCGTGGAAGATATATGTCATGGCTCATTGGTAGGTAGCACCAACGTTCTTAAGGCTAAAAGGCATCACCTTGTAACAGAATGTCCCCCAAGGTGTTGTGAATATCATTTTGATTTGGTCTTTTGTATTAATGTGAATATGATTTGTAGCACCCTAAAATTGGCGTAGTTAAACCCTTAGTAAAAGATAAAAGATAAAAATTTAAATTTTAACCCCAAAACTGCCCCAAAATCGCTTGTTACCCGCTTCCCTTCTTTTTCATGCCATTTTTAGGATTTGTTTTGACCGTTGGACGATATCATCGCATATCAGATGAAATCATCCCCGATCTAATGAATTCGTCTGGAATAGAGCATCCAGATGATTTCGTCCTAAAATCGAATGTTCATAATTAGCTTTTGTTTCAACAGCCTCTCCAACTTTGGCAAAAGCGCGTATGCACAGTTGGAGATTCCCCCGTTGGAGATCTCCCAGATTGGGATGATCTCCAACCTCCTAACCTCCCCCTAATCCTATATAAACTAGGATTTTTCTAGTTTATCCCCCTGATTCCCCCTGCTCTAAACCCCCTAGCTGATGGATTTCCCTGCATCTTCGCACTGCTGTCTGCATTCTGTATTTCACATTTTCTTGTAGGAACTCTACTATTTTTCTATTGGAGCAAGATCGGATCATCGCAAGTGATTTCAGAATTATTTCGGACGATCCTCTCGAGGAGCACAGATGATCTCGTACGATTGGAGGTGATCCTGACTGTAGTCTAGATTGGGGGCAATCCGAGCCCAGAGTTTGCATTTTCTTAACTTTTTTGCATTTTTCCATTATAATTCTGCATTATCTTAGGTTATTATGTTTATGCATCTTGGAGTTCACCTCATTTAATGTAAATGCATGATAAAATCAAAATAAATTGTTAAGTTGATGCATTTCTTCTTTGATTTCTATTTGGATTTATCATTTAGGTAAATTTACCATTACTTCTATCATTTCCCCTATGTTTTGGCACTCGTATTTTGGTATTTTGTATCTGTTTCTATGATTGCAGGTTTTTGACAAATTCATCCAACGAATTTTTTAGATCCATGATGATCTCATCTGATCTCAGACGATCGACTATGATCTGAGATGATTCTGTCTCATTTCAGACGATTACATGCAATTTGAGATGATTTTGACTGCTACAAGACTCAAAACCTTCATCAAACATCCAGAATCAGGTATGATCTGTCCTAATTTGCATATTCTCTGTGTTTAGCACTCATTTCTATTTTTTGTATCCATTTAAATCAGTATTGGCATATAGAATAGTTTAGATTCATCTTGGCCAAACCTAGGAGTTGAATGATTGAGTATAAAAATGAACACATCAAACCCATTCCCAACCTAGGCATGGAAACTGCCACTCAAAATTTTCCTGGTGAACCCACCATCCATCAAAAATTCACCTTTATACTCCTCCCCCGAGAGGCGGGACCTTCAAAGGGCCTCTCAGTCCGAGGTATTGTCCCATCCTTCTCGCATCCCCCTTTCGGGCGCGGATCCTATAGCCTGAGGGTAAGGATGCGAAAAATTTGGAGCGATACATTTTGGTGAACCCAACGTGAATAACATAGGCATATTTCTGATTCAAAAATATAAAAAAATAAATATATATATATATATATTTTTATATATATATATATATATATATATATATATATATATATATATATATATATATATGTATATGTATGTATGTATGTATACAAGAAAAATAAAAACAAACAAAATCATCATTTCAAGTTTGTATGTTTTAGATTCAATTCTAAATAGTAGATACTAAATATTACTTTTAGAAGTACTAAAGAAACCATGAGTTTTTACTCAAATCAATATGAGCCCATCAGTAATGTTGGAAGAATTCAGCCAAATACATTTGTTGATTATGACCAACCTCATCCCTATTCAACATCACCTCCATCACACTTTTCTCATTTTTCATCATTACCCCAACAGGACAATCCCTTTTCCAATCCTCTTCATAACGATATTATCTATTCTCCCATATATCCATATTATGTCTATCAATCCACATACAATCCTCCTCCACCCTTTCAATATTCTTCTTTCAATACAACACATCCATTTCAACAAGAAAATACTTATTCTTCCAATCCTACCATGCACTCACATCATACTTCACAATCTTCCTATCATCATTCTACCCATAATAAAGAAAAGAGAGGTAAAAAACCATTAGGTCCTTTTATGACTAAACTCCTAAGGCACTTATCAAAAACCTCTCGAAAACCTTCATCACGTAAATTTACTAAGCTCAATCAACCAATGGATATAATTCTCAAGCATTTACTTGATACAAATAAGATTGAACTCCCTTCCATAAGACAACTTGATACCACAATAGATTGGTTTAAACCTGAGCTACATTGTGAATATCATAGAGTAGATGGACATATGACACAAAATTGTAAAGATTTAAGATGTGCAATTCAAGATTTTATTGATGAGGGTCTTTTTAATATAAAGGAATTACAATCTACAACTGATTATAAATCTCCAGTAAACTATCAAACTCCTACACAACAAATACCAATAATCAATCAAGACATGGGGATCTCCCAAGAACCCCTATTCAATTATCAACAACAGGAAACCAATCAAATATTGCATGTTAATGTGTCCCATCATGATGATATTACTAATATTGTAACAGAAACTACAAATGAGCAACCTCAAGTTCAATCAACTCAATATGATATTCAAGATATGGATTCCTCATTTGACCAACCTTCAAAACTATCTTTGGCTCTAGAGAATGATCCAAAATGGAATGTAAGCATAGAAAGCTCATCTTTAGAATCAAAATCTCAATCTGAAATCCACTTTGATAGCCAACAACAAGTGATTAATCCTCAAGCAAAGATATCCCTTTTAGAAGTATTACAAAGTTCTCATAAGGAAACTTTGTTCAAGATACCTAGCCAACAATTTGTTCCTCATGATATTTTCCCTAAGAACATAATTAATGGTGTAAGCCCTCTTGAGGTTAACCATATTTCATTCTATGATGAGGAGATTCCTTCCTCTACTCCACAAGAAGACTCCTCTCTTTACATTACAGGATCTAGTAAAGAAACACCTGTTAAAACTATCATGGTAGATAATGGCTCCTCTCTTAATTTATGCACTTATCAATTATTCCAAAAACTCAAATTAAAGGAAGAAGATCTTAATGAATCAAATGTTATTATAAAATATTTTAACAATGAAATTCAAGAAGCTCAAGGTACTATAATTCTTCCCCTTAATATTGGATCCAAGATCCTGGATACTTTGTTTTATGTAGCATATTGCCCTTCACCTTACAACCTACTTCTCAGAAGTCCTTGGATTCATACGATGAGGGTTGTCCCTTCCACTCTTCACCAATGTTTGAAGTTTGAACTTGCAAATAAAATTGTTACCATACATAATGACCCAACACCATTTGAAGAATATTTAATGGTTGAAACATCAAGTTCTATACATTCTCTATTGTCACAATTATCTTCTATCCATCACTTTTCTTCATCCATATATGATCATCCTTGTTTACCAAATAACACCCATGCATATATTTCATATATGCTCCCTCCATCTTATCAAGACTTGGAAGATAGTGATAAGAATGAAGAACCTTCTTATCCTTTTGACATTTTATTTTGTAACATGATCAATTTTACACATATAAAAGTAAAAT
Source organism: Wollemia nobilis (assembly GCA_028583015.1). Lineage (NCBI taxonomy): Eukaryota > Viridiplantae > Streptophyta > Pinopsida > Araucariales > Araucariaceae > Wollemia > Wollemia nobilis. The sequence goes on along the minus strand of JAQPPZ010002937.1, from coordinate 7,874,463 downwards.
ATTTTGCTACATTATTCTACATTATAACAAAGCTTTTGTTATCACTACCTTTTATTCATCACCTTTTGTTCTTACCTTCACCACAACCAAATTATCCTTCAAAACCTCCTTTGATTTTGAAGCAACCTTAGACATGCTATACTCAAATAACATTGTATAGTGTATATAGATCATCTTGTATATACCACCAATTCCCTTTCAAAAATAAAAAAAAATTCAAAAAATAATGTATTTTTCTTTCCATTCATAAATTAAAATCAAAATATAAAAAAACATCAAAATCTTCAAAATCTTCAAAAACATATTTTATTTTCATACCTGTCAATTCTTGAAGTATTGTAGTTATATTTTCAATTATTTTGGATAAATTAGCATTTATTTGGAATCCCGCACTTTCACACTCACATGAATAAATATCTTGATTTTATTTGGTATGATTATTAATCTCTCTTATATCAAAGTCCACATTGGCATTAAATAAAGTTTTGAGCATAGAGAACTGATCTTGTTATTTACTTGAACCAAGTATATCTTTTCACATTAAAATGATTTCATTGCAAATTCGATATGATGCTACATAGTAGAAGTGGTTTCTTGAGCGAAAAGTTTCCCCTGCTATCCTATCATGCACATGGTCTAGAATCTTTGAGAATTGACAAAAGGACAAGCTCACCCCTACCCGAATAAAAATCCCTTGCTCTACAAGCCAATCCGAGCAAGTATCCCTAGCATAGGAAGAAAAATAAAAGTCAAAGAAAATGAGAAAAAGAAAAATATTATTTTGTACCATCGCAGCAATATTTCAGCATTATCTCAATTCCAAGAAAAAATACAAAAAAAAAAAAAGAAAGAAAAGCAAAAGTGAAACGAAAAAGCAAAAAGCAATAAAATCCCTTTCCCTACCCCTTGAAAAGAAAATAAGGGTGAATGAGCTTGAATCCCTGGAATTCTCAATTATTCGAAAACTGTGAGGTAAGCCCCATAACAGGTGGTTTGTGCCCAACCCGCTTGGCCTTGGGTAATTCCTAGCATGGTGATATGTCTGTCACATTAGCGACCTTCTTTTGTATAGACCTATGTCAGCTTATGGATTAGCTAGCTCTTGATAACCCGACTTACATAGTAGTTTGGTACGGTTATATGCATATAAATCATGGTTAAGGAACACTCATTTGGTTAAGGCAAATTGCTTGTATCAAATTATCTTGCTCAAAATTGGTGAATGAACAATACAATCGCACACACATTTGTATTTGAGATATTTTGTATCATTATGATAAATCAAGATCGGTAATGAACTCACATTTGCACATGAGGATCCCTTATAAACCTACATTTGTCTTTGAGATAATTTAAAATATTTCTATAATTCTTTTCGGAATAGTTTTATCCTCTTATTTCAGAATTTTTGTTTTGTATAAAAACAATTATATACATTGTTTCACAAAATCACAAAATGATTTCAAACAACATGTTCATATTATTATTTTTCTGTTTATCAAAAGTCAAGAATTAATCATGCAATAAAACTAAAATATCCATTTCTTCTTTGGATTTCACGATGATGGTATAAGTCTATACCTATAAGTCTATGCCTAGCGCAAACCATTGTTCTAATTTTATTTTCCCATTCATTTTAATAAAAACACATATGGCTTACATCATTATGTTACATAACTAAGCTTTAAAATGAACGCACACTTATCTTATTTCAGGTCATTATGTCAACATTCAATTTTGCAATGATGGTATAGTTCCTAGGAACTTATGCACAATTTTTATCACACTTAGGAATTTATGCCTAGCAAAATTCATATTTCTTTTATATGTCATGCATAATATTTTTATGAAAATCTGAAAACAAATCATCACCATCATCATTTTCATCATCACAACACCAAGTCTTAAGACAGTCTCTTAAGCACTCTTTCACTTTTAACAATATTTCTATCCTGGGATTAGCTTGACGACCTAGTGAGCGACGACTCCATGAAATGGTCTATAACAGTGACAATGTCCTTTGAAATTTTTGTTAGAAGTCCTTTTTATTTTTATTTTCAAATTACACCAAAACAACCAATTTGTTTACATCAGATTATTTCATTTACAATTTTATGCCATGATATCAAAATATAATATTTCCAAATGACATAATTACATGAATATTCAATCACAAATTAAAGCATCATACAACATATACACAAGTCATATCATCAAAAACAAGACCATATATATATATATATATATATATATATATATCAAATTATGTACATCATATCAAAACTGGATTGGTATGCCACAATCTATACCCTGGCATACTCAATCCTCTCAAAAATCTATACAATCTCTATGCAGTCTATAGCCAACTATCCTCGAGAAGCCCTCGAGCTCTCAGCCTCATCTCCTCCCCCACCCTGACGTGGAGGAGGTGGTCCCATAGAGGTCCGGGTTGTGTCTCGGGTCCTCGTTGTCGATCGTGAGGATGTCCTCGACGATCCCATCATGATTGGCTTCACAATCGGGGTTGGCAATGGTACCCTCTAGTTCTCTAGAACCATGTGATAGTATAGCCCCTGGTAGAAAGTGGTCTGAGTAATAGACCGCACCAGATCCTGAGTGCTCGCTTCTCGATCTTGAGCTCTGAGCCATGTGGCCTCATCCTGCAATGTCTGCACCTGAGCTCGGAGGTGGGCAACCTCAGACCTGGAGAGCCGTCGTCTCATTGCTCTCCCCTACATCGACACCCTTGCCCTTATCAAGCGATGGTGGTCTCTCCCCCTACTACAAAGGGAGTCTCTCCTTCCTTCCTCCCTATCTCCTGTGGCCTCTATGGAGCCTGACCCATCCTCTGGCATCTCTCCTATGGGGACCACTGCTGCTCTCTCCTACCATGACCCCGCGCTGCCTCAATGGCAGCCTGGCACCACCTCCCCATCCGATGCACCATGGCGTGCACTGGACCCTATGCCCTCATCATCCGAGGAGGGCGGATGCCTACGTACCAGGCATCGTATCCATCAGTCACCCCAACATCATCACCATCCACTGGCTGGATGGGGGCATCGTCTGCGTCTTGACTCCAGAATCGTTGCATGTCTGGAGCCCCGCTCAGCGTAGTATTATCCCGAATAGTCTAGGAGTACTCATAATCCCTGAGAGAAGGGATCCCCTACTGAAGACCGAACTACCATAGTACCCGATCGTAGCGGTGGAGCTCTACCTCTCCCCGCTCCATCCTCAGCCAGTAGACTCGCTTGATGCGAGCCAGCTCCTGCCCATCCTTTGCCCACCCGGGATGCTCTCTCCATGGCCTCCAGGTGATCTGGTCTGGGATGAGGTCATCCAACAACCTCCGTGACATCGACAGATCTATCCACCACTGTGACCCTCTCTGTAGCCACCAATAGTAAACCCGGGGCCTCTCCCGATCAACCCCTATCAATGGGAGCCCTACCGGCCTCTGCACCGCGATGTGCTCCCAACACCAAATCTATAGCAGTGATGTCAAGACTAGACATCGACCTCCCTTGTATACGACCCCATGCAGGATCCTATACAAGCGACATAGTACAAAGCTACCCCATGCAAATCTGTAGCCGTGGTCTCTCATGTCGTAGACCACATCTGACAGGAGCCAGGGTAATCTGCACCCGCTCTGGTGGCACAACAGTAAGCCACCTACTACTCCTGCCAAAACTCGAGTCAACCTAGATGCCCCAGGCATCTGCCTCAGAGACTCGATGTTCACTCCACCCTTCTCCAGGGTGAAGCTCGGGTCTTCGGTTAGTCTCATCATTGCCTGGCCCTGATTGGTCATAGGCATCATGAGCCGTCCCTGTATGGGGATCCTCATGATCCTCCATACGTCCTCTAGTGTGGGAGCCATCTCCCCTATCGGTAACCAGAAATAGGATGACCCCGGATACCATCTCTCTGCTAGGGCTGTCAGAAGCCCTATGTTCGTCGGTACTTGTGGCATCTCTGCCACATGTCGTAGCCCGACCTGTGCTAGTCGGTCACGCTCTACCTGGTCGAGAGTGGCCAAGTCGTCTCTCAGCCCGTCGTATTTCCATTCCTGGCTCTTTAGTAATCCCCTCTACAAAACAAACAATAACAACAAAAATTCATTAATCAACCAATCATTAAAATAAAATTAAAAACATTTTAATCAAGCTTAATTTCTTAAAAGCGATGATATCGTCCACCATTGGATTATATCGTCCCAAATTTGGCAAAATCATCCTTTTTAGGATGAATTCGTCTCCGATTTTGCAACTTGGGGATCGCCCCTTGTTGAATGGGATCGCCCCTAGTTCGTCGATTTCACCCTCCGACGAAATCGACGATCTAGGGACGATTTCGACGAAATCGGGATGATTTCATCCCGACGTCGTCGACGGCCTAAAAATGGTCGCGATGCCCCAAATAGTCCAAATTTAAAACAAAAAAATTGCACAACTTAAAATCAAACCTAATCTACTAGGATTAGATCCTTACCCGTAGCCCGTGCCGGACCTCTGTCACTCTGTGCATTGTCTCCACCATTGTTTCTCTTTGCAGAGCTCTGGAACAGTAAAAATGAATAATAAAAACAAAAAAAATGAATTAGGGTTTTCCCTATTTTTCTTAATTTTATGCAAAACCAACAACATTTTAATTTTTGCTTTTCCGTGTTTTTACCTCAAACGTTCGATTTGGGTAAAAACACGGAGGGGGCACCATAGTCAGCAGTCGTACGATTCGACCTAGAATCGTCGTCTAAAAAATTGAGTAAATTTTGCTTTCTCGTAAAATGGGAAAAACTCGTCTTTAACGCATTTTCTTCAAAAAATTCGCTAAAGAGGGGGCAAAATGTAGCACCCTAAAATTGGCGCAGTTAAACCCTTAGTAAAATATAAAAGATAAAAATTTAAATTTTAACCCCAAAACCCCCAAAACCGCTTGTTACCCGCTTCCCTTCTTTTTCATGCCATTTTTAGGATTTTTTTTGACCGTTGGACGATATCGTCGCATATCAGACGAAATCGTCCCCGATCTGATGAATTCATCTGGAACAGAGCATCCAGACGATTTTGTCCTAAAACTAAATTTTCATAATTAGCTTCTATTTCAACAGCCTCTCCAACTTTGGCAGAAGCACGTATGCGTAGTTGGAGATTCCCCCGTTGGAGATCTCCCAGATTGGGATGATCTCCAACCTCCTAACCTCCCCCTAATCCTATATAAACTAGGATTTTTCTAGTTTATCCCCCTGATTCCCCCTGCTCTGAACCCCTAGCTGATGGATTTCCCTACATCCTCGCACTGCTGTCTGCATTCTGTATTTCACATTTTCTTGCAGGAACTCTACTATTTTTCTATCGGAGCAAGATCGGATCGTCGCAAGCGATTTCAGATTATTTCGGATGATCCTGTCGAGGAGCGTAGATGATCTCGTACGATTGGAGGTGATCCTGACTGTAGTCTAGATTGGGGGCAATCCGAGCCCAGAGTTTGCATTTTCTTAACTTTTCTGCATTTTTCCATTATAATTCTGCATTATCTTAGGTTATTATGTTTATGCATCTTGGAGTTCACCTCATTTAATGTAAATGCATGATAAAATCAAAATACATTGTTAAGTTGATGCATTTCTTCTTTGATTTCTATTTGGATTTATCATTTAGGTAAATTTACCATTACTTCTATCATTTCCCTTGTGTTTTGGCACTCGTATTTTGGTATTTTGTATCTATTTCTATGATTGTAGGTTTCTGACGAATTCATCTGACGAATTCGTCAGATCCATGATGATCTCGTCTGATCTCAGATGATCGACTATGATCTGAGATGATTATGTCTCATTTCAGACGATTACGTGCAGTTTGAGATGATTCTGACTACTACAAGACTCAAAACCTTCATCAAAAATCAGGTATGATCTGTCCTAATTTGCATATTCTCTATGTTTAGCACTCATTTCTATTTTTTGTATCCATTTAAATCAGTATTGGCATATAGAATAGTTTAGATTCATCTTGGCCAAACCTAGGAGTTGAATGATTGAGTATAAAAATGAACACATCAAACCCATTCCCAACCTAGGCGTGGAAACTACCACTCAAAATTTTCTTGGTGAACCCACCATCCATCAAAAATTCACCTTTATACTCCTCCCCGAGAGGCGGGACCTTCAAAGGGCCTCTCAATCCGAGGTATTGTCCCATCCTTCTCGCATCCCCCTTCCGGGCGTGGATCCTATAGCCTGAGGGTAAGGATGCAAAAAATTTGGAGCGATACATGTTTATATCTAGAAAATCCATCCATTAGGGATAGCATTTCATGTCTTGCTATTGCATCTACCAACGCATCAATGTTAGGTAAGGGAAATTAATCCTTAGGACTCGCTTTGTTGAAATCTCGAAAGTCGGTGCAAATGTGAATCCTCCCATCATGCTTTTTTATGGGAACCATGTTTGAAACCTATGGTAGATAATCTATTGAGATGATGATATTAGCGTCCAACAGCTTTTGTAATTCATATTTCACCATTAAGGCTATTGTTGGGTGTATTTTTCATAACTTTTGCTTAACAGGTTTGATCTTGGGGTCTAGTGTAAGATTATGCATGACTATATTTGGGTCTAGTCCTAGCATATCTTTTTACGACCAAGCAAAATCTTTAATCCTTGCTTTCAATGTAGCTATGAAATCATATTGCTCACTTAAGGAGAGGTCTTCCCCTAATTTAATGGTATGGGGATTATCAGGATCTGTATTGATATCCTTGTCAATTATTGGTTCGATTGACATGTGAGACCCATCCTCCAACTGATGTGGGGTGGGAATTAAGTGAATTTCATCAGCTAGGTTTACTTCTTCCATAGGAAATTTAGGGTCAACCTTAGCTTGAAAAACATCCTAAGTAGTTCTTGGAGAAAATTTAAATGATTGTAACATTTCCTCACAAGGCCAATACTCTAAGGGTGATGGAGAAGAATCTCCCTAATCAAAGTAAATTACCTCTAAATCAAGATGGAATTTATTGGATGGGTCATTAAGATTCACCAATGGTGTCATTAAATCTATGGAAATCATGTTGATGGATACATGATCTCCTATTCTAGGGCGAGTGGGTCTAGAGACCTGATGTTGTCTCATAACTCGTGGGTGTGGCTTGGGTGGAAATGGAATAACTGGCGATGGCCTGTGTGAAAGAGGGTGAACGTGCTCTTCATGAGGCAAAAACTGGCATAAAATGGTTTCTTGGATGGGAAATAACATATAAAGAAAATATTCATCCTCATTGTCCAAAGGGAACACGTGCCCGTATTCATTATCTAAGCTATGGTAGTTAATGGGTGCGATGCCATAATCATCTTCATCATCAGTCGTCCATTCATGAGGATAACCTTAGTCTTGTTCCTCACTGTCAGATTGCAAGGTGTGTGAGCTCTAACCCACTTCATGGGGTTGGATGAAATCACTGGAAAGACCTTGATCTGTCATGACTATGGGAAAATGATCTCCCAATGAATGAACATGATTCAGATTAGTATATGTATCATGGGCGAGTTTATCCTGATGACTTAGGCATAGGTGCTCAAGACTCTCGATGAGGACATCCAACGGTACCATTTTATTGTTTCCCAACCCAAATCTATCATACGAAAGTTGATATTGGGGTTGACATGGAACACGGTTACCTTGCTCATACAGGCCAAGACCAAACCCATGATAATTACAACAATTTAGATATTTCAATGCATATTTTGGATTTGACAAATATTTTCCATCCTCAAAAAAGGGTTCATCATCATCTTCTGTCTGAGGAATGGGTAGAACTCCATACTCTATACCTCCATATATAAAATTCATTTTATTAGGAGGTATACCAAGAGGTACAATGCTACCTATGGGAATACAAGGTCTTTCTATTTCTTGCATTGTCTCCCCTGATGGAACTATCATGATATTTCTCACCAAGTATTCTTCTAACCCTGTGCTAGACATCTAGACTGTGACCTGGGATGGCGAAGCTATATGAGATGGAATGGATGTTTGAGGTGATTCAATGTTCACCTTTGGAGGTAATTCCTAATTAATGACACAAGGAACCTCCTGCATGGATATGGTAGAAACTAATAGTGGGATCTCATCAATAGGCTTCTTTGTCATGTTCTTTGATGGAGGGTTTTACGATGTCAAAGCCTTCTCTAAATGTGGTGATTATGAGGATGGAGTAGATGATGATGAAGGTGGTGGAATGGGTAGACTCTGATTAGGTGTATTTAATCAGAAGTCTACATGAGTCAAAGTTAATATCAACTCTGGCATCTGCTGCAACATGTTGTAGTATTTAAAGGGCTCTAGATTGGAAGATACTACATGTACTTTCCCTTCATGAGTGTATTTAAGACATTGATGTGTGATGGATGGGACACACTTCATATCTTGTATCCAAGGTCTTCCAAGAAAAATATTGTAGGTCATATCTCCCTCTAGCACATGGAACAATGTCGGTATAGTATTTTATCCCACTTGGATGGGTAAAATTATGGTACCGACAGTAGAGCATATTGTGTCATTGAAAACATGAAGAGTGTAAGTTGACGCCACAACATGAGATGCTGAAAACTTAAGATGCTTTAGTGCTTTAGTTGTTATGATGTTACTTGAGGACCCAGTGTCTATAAGAACTCTCTTGTATGGTATCTCATTTATACATTTAATGATGTGTAAATGAGGGTCTAACACATCATTGGCTATTTCTTTTAGCTCATGCTCCTGAAATTGTATGACTGGTTCTTTACACTGTTGCACATGTCCCACAAAATCTATGGAGTTAGAATCCTATGGTTGCAACTCTATGGATTTTAAAATATCCATCAAGTCATCCCGATGTGGAGGTGATTTTTGGATCAACTTATAGATGGACAATCATGTGGATGTGGTCCTCAAGATTTGTGAAAGCTTGCTCTTAATTGTCATTTTTGGCCTAGTAGGAAGGCCCTATACTATAGGTGGTGTAGTTTGAGATGTAGTTAGAACATCATTTGAAGTCACAGGCTATGCAACTTGACTTGGATATCTCTTGTTCCTGGTCACAATACTCACCATTCCAACATACCCTTGAATAGGGTGTTTTTGGTTCACCTCATTCATTGGTCTAGCAGGCGCTGCCTGTACCTCATGAGTTGGTAAATGGTCCTTCAAAATACCCATTTGTTGATTGGTAGGAGCTACTGGAGTATCTAATGTAAGCTAATTCCTCTCAATAATGTCTTGTACAACATGTTTAAAAATATAACACAATTGTAAATCATGGCCACATTGTCAATGAAACTTACAATATTGATCCTCTCGGCGTCCCATGAGCTTGGGTTTACCTATTTTTGGATCGTTGGGTTTGATATCTAGTAAATTAACCATATTTTTAGCCCACAATCGATCGAAAATGGAATCCATGGATTCAGCGATGGAAGTAAATTGTCACTGAGGACGTTCTTTTTGTCCCTAGTTCATTTTACAATTATTATTGTAATTCATAGGAGGAGGTTGAGCTTGATAGTTCACCTTTTGGGAAGGTATAAATTGATGAGGCGTAGGGACATTTATGGCCACTTTATTGACCGTAGCTAGCTTTGTAGGTGCCAAGATATTCTTAGGATTCTTTTTCCACTCCTTCCTGTGAAATTTTGTTATTTCTCACTTTTGGATTTTGATTTATTCTATGTTTCTATCATATGCTAGAGCTTCTTCCAAGGTAGGGTATTGATGTAATTAAAATGTCAAAGAGATGGGTTTCAAGCAACTCTTTGAGAACAAATGAGTTAATTCAGTCACTGGAAATAGATAGGATAGCTTAGACAAAAGCATTCACCATATTTTTCAATAGTCAGTGATCATCTCATCCTCAGTTTTTTTCATTCCTGTGAGGTTAGTTAATGTCACCTTTATTTTGGTGTTAAAGGAAAAACATTCCAAAAATGCATTAACAAATTGTTCAAATGTGTAGATGCTATGTTTTGGAAGTTGGTTTAACCACTCAATGGTAGGACCAGCAAGGGTACTCAAGAAATTTCTTAAGAGCAATGCATCATTTTCTTGTATGTTGAAGCACAAATTTATAAACCTAGTAACGTGCTCTTGAGCATCTTCTTCATCCTTGAATCTATCAAATTTGGGCATTTTGAAATGCTCAAGAGAGACCAGGGAAGGAATGGATGGGTGTAATGGTTGGTTCTTTAGCTGATGCAAAGTAGGCTTTTGAAGCCCATTGCTAGTTGTCCTACCTTCTACAATTTCTAAGCGTGCAAGCAAATCTTGATATGCATCTATATCGCTCCAATTTTTTTGCATCCTTACCTTTAGGCTATAGGATCCATGCCCGGAAGGAGGATGGGAAAAGGATGGCATGGTACCTCATACTGAGAGGCCTTGCGAAGGTCCCACCTCTCGGGGGAGGTGTATTATGGTGATTTTTTTATGGATGGTGGGTTCACCAGGAAACGTTTGAATGACAGTTTCCATGCCTAGGTTGGGAATGTGTTTAATGTGTTCAGTTTTATATTTAAACATTCGAGTCCTAGGTTTGTCCAAATGAATCTAAGTTGTTCTATTATGAAAATGCAAGCTAAATGAAATACAAAAAATAGATTTTAAACAGAAAACAGAGAGAAAAAGCTAAATTATAGAGCCATACCTGATCTGGATGTCTGGTGGAGATTTTTATGTTTGAAGCAGTCCAGATCGTCTGGAATTTGACAGGATCGTCTCTGACCCGCAGGATCATCTGAGATCTGACGAATTTGTCAGAGACCTACAAACAGAGAAATAGGCACAAAATAAAGAAAATACAGCAATACAAATAGAGGGTAATGATGTGAAATAATAATAATAATGTTAGTAAGATAATCCTAAATAGGAATGTAAGAAAATTACGATGTTTTAATAGTTAATCATGTTTTCATTATGTAATTAAACTACATGGGTGAACTCCAAGATGCATAATAGCATAAAATAATAAATAAAATGACTAGATGCAGAATAAAATAGCAGATGAGAAGAGAAAAATGCAAACTCTGGGTGTTGATTGCCCCTAATGCAGACTGTAGTCGAGGTCATCTCGAATCGGTGCGAAATCGTCTAGAATTGAACAGGATCGTCCATGAAGAACTAAGCTTGCTCCGGCTGAAGAATGACAAGGTTCCTGCAACAAAATTTGGATAGGACAAGTGCAGATGGTAATTCAAGATGTTTTAGTGCGTGTAAAGTCAAGTTACAGGAAATTTCAGCCAGGGGGATGCCAAGGGGGAGTCCTAAGTATAAATAGGCTTAGGAGGGAGGTTAGGAGGTTGGAGATAATCTCAATTTTGGAGATATCCAATGGGGAGGGTCTCTAATGGTGCAGACATGCTTCTTCCCGGATTAGAGATGTCGTTGGAATAGAGGCTAATTGAGAAAAATTAGTTTTGGGACAAGATCGTCTGGACATCCTAGTCCAGACGAAATCGTCCAATCTAAGGCAATATCATCTGATCGGCGACGATATCATCCAACGGTCAAAACAAACTCTAAAAATGACGTGGGAAAGGAGGAAATGGTTTAAACAGCGGTTTGGAAGCGATTTTGGGGGTTAAAATTTGAATTTGAATATTTACTAGAGTAATTGTAATTATTTAAGATTTTACTGCGTCAATTTTAGGGTGCTACATTTTTCCCCCTCTTTAGCAAATTTTCTAAAAAAAATGCGTTAAATATGAGTTCTTGATCTACGAGAAAGCAAAAAATATTCCTAGTTTTAGGCGACGATTCTAGGTCGAATCGTACGACAGCTTAATATGGTGCCCCCTCCGTGTTTTTACCCAAATCGAACGTTTGAGGTAAAAATGTGGAAAAGCAAAATTTTTAAAAAGGTTGTTAAGTGTTTATGAATAAAATTAAGAAAAATAGGGTAAAACCCTAATTCATTGTTACTGTTCATTTTCCTAGTTTTTAGAGCTCTGGAGACAAGATGGTCGAGACAGCGCACAGATCAACAGAGGTCCGGTGCGGGCTACGGGTAAGGATCTAAACTGAATTTAGAATGCTTTACTTAGAATTTCATGCTTTTTAGATTAGATTTGATTGATTTTTGAGCATCGTGGTTGTTTTTGGTTCGTCGACACCGTCAAGATGAAATCGTCTCAATTTCGTCAAAATCGTCTCGATATCGCCGATTTCGTCCAGAGGCAAAATCGACAAAATGGGGACGATTTCATCAAAAAGAGGACGATTTCGACTGGCAAAATCGGAGACGAATTTTATCAAATTTGGGATGATATCGTCCAATTGTGGACGATATCATCATTTATAAAATTGAACTTATTTTGACTTGCATTTTTAATTAATGATTTATTAATGATTTTTATTATTGATTTTGTTTATTTTATAGAGAGGATTACTAAAGGGCGGAGAATGGAAATACGACAGGTTGAGGAATGACTTGGCCACTCTATCTCAAGTAGAGCGAGATCAACTAACTTAGGTCAGCTTGTAGCATGTGTCAGAGATGCCACAGGTTTCTACAGATATGGGGCTATTGACAGCCCTAGAAAAGAGGTGGTATCCGGGTTCTTCCTATTTTTGGTTATCGACAGGGGAGATGACTCCCACATTGGAGGATGTATGGAGGATTTTTAGGATCCCCATACAAGGATGACTGATCACTCCCATGGCCAATCAGGGCCACATGATGATGCGACTTTATGGCGATCCGAGCTTCACCCTGGAGAAGGGCAGAGTGAATATCGAGTCGCTGCACCAGATGCCTAGGGCATCTAGAATCACATGGGTTTTTGTTGGGGTAGTAGGTGGTCTTTTGTTGTGTCACCAGAGTGGATGTAGGGTACCATGGGTACTGATAAATGTGGTATGCGACATGAGAGACCATGGATATAGGTTTGCTTGGGGGATCTTTGTACTCTGTCGATTGTATAGGATCCTTCATGGGGTCGTATATAAGGGTAGCCAATGTCTGGTTATGACATCACTACTACAGGTTTGGTTCTAGAAGCACATTGCGGTGTGGAGGCTTGTAGGGCTCCCACTGATAGGGATTGACAAGGAGAGGCCTTGAGTTTTCTACTAGTGGCTTCGAAGAGAGGCATAGTGGCGGATAGATCTGCCAACATCCCGAAGACTACTAGACGACCTTGTCTCCAACCAAATCACCTGGAGGCCTTGGAGAGATCATCCAGGGTGGGCCAAGGATGGACAGGAGCTGGGTTACATCAAGTGAGTCTGCTGGCTATGGATGGAGAAGGGAGAGGTGGAGCTCCACCGGTATGATCAAGTTTTGAGGCAGTTTGGTCTATAGTAGGGGATCCCATCTCTGAGAGACTACGATTTTTCCTAGACTGTCTGGGATAACACTACAGTTAGCGGGTCTCCAGATATGTAGCGATTCTAGAGTCAAGACATAGATGATGTGCCCATTCAACCAGTGGATGGGGATGATGCTAGGGTAGCCGATGGCTACGATGCTTGGTACACAGGCATCCGCCCTCCTTGGATGACGAGGGCTCAGGGTCCAATTCACATAGTTGTGCATTGGATGGGGAGGCGATGCTAGGCAGCCATTGAGGCAGCATAGGGTCATGGCAGGAGAGAGCAGAGGAGGCCACAGGCTCAGCAGCGATCGCAAGGGATTTTTATTATGGGTAGGGGTGAGCTTGTCCTTTTGCCAATTCTCAAATATTCTAGACCATGTGCATGATAGGATAGCAGGGGAAACTTTTCGCTCAAGAAACCACTTCTACTATGTAGCATAGCATAGACATTACAAATATAATCATTTTATTGTGAAAGGATATGCTTGGTTTAAGTAAATAACAAGATCAATTCTCTATGCTCAAAATTTATTTAATTGAATTTTGTGGACTTTGATATAAGAGAGATTAGTAATCATGCTAGATAAAAATCAAGATATTTATTTTGTGTTTGTGAAAGTGAGGGATTCCAAATAAATGCTAATTTATCCAAAATAATTTGAAATATATAACTGCAACACTTGTAAGAAGAAATATATACAAATACTTTTTTGAGAAGTTTGAGAATATTGACACTCTCTTTCTTCTTTATTTTTTTTTGGTTTCGAAAGAGTCAAGAATATTGTTGTTTTTATATTTATTTTATTTTTGTTTGTTTTTGTTTTTGTGTAAACAGTTTGATATATTTTTAAAATAAGACAACATGCAAAATATGTACAAATGATGAAATGACTAAATTTTATGCGTAATATCGCCTAATATGCATAATATTCATAGGTTATTTTAAATATTTACCATCTAAGGTAGCTAATTTGTATGCTCCCGATTCAAATTTAGCAGTAATAATGTATGGTCCAAGCCAGTTGGGCTCAAATTTACCTTTAAGGTCTTTAGTTGCATTTGTATTTTTTTTATTTTCTTTTAAAACAAGGTCGTCGATCTCAAAGGATCGATGACAAAATTTTTTAGCATATGATCTTTTAAGCTTGTTTTGGTAGGCACAGAGATGCTCCAAAGCATTGATGCGCTTTTCATCTAAGAGTTCCAGCTGACTGAGTCTACCAGCTCAATATTCATCTCCTACTTCAGTATCTTGAAGTAGTAGAGCCAAAGAAGGAACTTCTAATTCAAAGGGAAAAATGGCTTCAGCACCATAAACCAAAATAAAAGGTGAAGTTCCAGTGGGGGTTTGAACACTAGTTTGATAGGCCCATAAGGCTAGATATAATTGAATGTGCCAGTTGCGGCCAGATTTATTGACCAATCTTTTGAGAATTTTTATTAAGGTTTTGTTAGATGCTTCTGCTTGACCATTACCCTAAGGATAATAGGGAGTGGACCAACGATGTTGAATCTTATATTTTTGGCATAATTTCTTGACATCTTTATTTTTGAAACAAGTTCCATTATCAGAGATGAGATTTGTAGGAATTTTGAACCTACAAATGATTTGATTGAAAATAAATTTAGAGACCTGTGTGCCAGTGCAAGAAGCTAAAGGCATAGCTTCAACCCACTTTGTGAAATACTCGGTGGCGGTTATGATGAATTTGTGTCCATCAGATGACACAGGATTAATTTTGCCAATAATGTCTAAGCCCCATTTTGAAAAGGGCCAAGGAGATGAAATAGCCTGTAGTTCTTGTGCAGGCACATGGACAAGGTTAGCATGTTTCTGGCACTTGTCGTAATGGCACACATAATCATGTGCATCATTCTCCATGGTAGGCCAAAAGTATCCTATCCTAAGGAGCTTTTTAGCAATGACACTACCACTGAAGTGTCCTCCATAAGATCCATCATGGGCTTCACTCAAGGCTGATTTGGATTCTTCTAAATTCAAACATCTTAATAGGATACCTTCAAAATATCTCCTATACAAAGTATTGCCAATTATTACAAATCAACTTGCTCGTCTACGTAATAACCGATGCTGGTTTCTATTAGAATTGGCAGGGAAAGTCCCATTTTGAAGAAAATCAATTATATCCATATACCAAGGATCAGGAGTAGTTTCATTGATTAGAAACACATCCAAAGGTTCTAATAATGACTTATTTGAAGCAAGTTCCTGGATTCGACGAATAATGATAGTGGCATATTTTTCATCTAACTCCAAGGGCAGAAGAGATGCAGCTGCGGCCATAGCGTCAGCCGCACAGTTGCTAGTTCGAGGAATGGCTTCCAAGGAAACTTGATCAAATAGGGACATCAATTGTAAAACATAGGCTTTATATGGGCACAGTTTATCATCTCTAGTCTGATAAACTTCATTAATTTGGTTTATAAAAAGTTGAGAATCACTAAAAACTAGCAGATGTTTAATTTTTAGTGCCAAGGCATCTCGTAATCTGAGGATTAGAGCTTCATATTTAGCAGTATTGTTGGTGCAATAAAATGTTAATTTGAAGGACAAAGGAATAAGATGTTTTTGCGGGGATATTAAAATAATACCCACACTAGCCCCACTCATGCATCGGGCTCCATCAAAGTATAAGGACCATTATTCAATATGGTCTGCCTCTAATTGAAGGCATTCATCAGGAAACTCAATGATGAGGGGATGGGTAGACTCTAAGGGTGCAGCAGCTAGTTGATCTGCTATGATTTGACCCTTAACAGACTTATGTCCTATGAATGTGAGGTCAAACT
The DNA here is from genome assembly GCA_028583015.1 of Wollemia nobilis. NCBI lineage: Eukaryota > Viridiplantae > Streptophyta > Pinopsida > Araucariales > Araucariaceae > Wollemia > Wollemia nobilis. The sequence goes on along the minus strand of JAQPPZ010002937.1, from coordinate 7,858,300 downwards.
CACTTAGAGCGAGAACCCACTTGGTTGTATGACCCGATAAATAAGGTCAACTCATGAGATACCTCAAGGGATCATATTTAGCAATGACATAGGTTTTTTGACTGAGCATATAATGGCATAATTTTTGCGTAGAAAATATGACTGCTAGACATAGTTTTTCTAATGTTGTGTAGCGGGTTTCATAACTGATGAAGGTTCAGCTAGTATAATAATTAGCACGTTATCTCTTTGCATCATCAAGCTGAGCTAACATAACTCCTAAGGTAGAATATGAAGCTAAAATATACAGGAGAAATGGGCGATCAGGTCTAGGTGGTGAAAGCACTGGTGGGTTAAGGAGGTATTGTTTGATAAGTTCAAAAGCTTCTTTACATTCGTCATCCCAATTAAAGGGGACATACTTCTTAAGGAGCTTTAGAAAGGGACCAATTTTTTCTGCCAACTTATCGATGAAGCGACAGATAGCTTGAAGTTTACCTTGTAAACTTCGTAATTCAGATATATTGGTAGGTGCGGGCATATCAGTGATAGCCGCAATCTTGAGAGGGTCGATTTTGATACCACGTAAAGAAACTAAAACCCCTAATAGCTTACCAGACTTAACTATGAATATGCATTTGGTTGGATTTAATCGAATAAGATATTCTCTTAACCGATTAAAAACTTTTCTCAAATCATCTAAATGGTTATATTCATTAATAGAGCGAGCTATAATATCATCTACATAATCATGTAGGATATCATGCATCATATCATGAAAAATATAAGTCATAGCTCGTTGATAGGTTGCACTTGTGTTCTTTAAGTCGAATGGCATCACTTTCCAACAAAAGGTACCCTAAGGGGTAATAAAGGCTATTTTATCCTGATCTTCAGGAGCTATCTTGATCTGATTATAATCATAGAATCCATCCATTAAGGAGATCATCCCACTCCTGGTAGTAAATTCAATGATTTGATCCATGTTTGGAAGAGGAAAATCATATTTAGGGAATGCAATGTTAATATATCTAAAATCTGTGCAAACCCTAACTTTGGTAGCTTCTTTCTTGGTGACTGGAACTACATTTGAGATCCATTCAGCATAATCAATAGCTTGTATAAAAACAACATTCAGGAGTTTTTCTAACTCCCCTTTGACTAGCAGGGCCACTTTGGGATGCATTTTTCTATGTTTTTTTTTAACAGGTTTAGCATATGGATAGACTACTAGATGATGTATGACTACGAAATGGTCCAGACCTAGCATATCTTCATATGTCCAAGCGAAGACATCTTCATATTCTTTGAGAAATGAAATGTATTTATCTTGTTTTTCTTGACTCAATTCTGACCCAATATTGATTATGTGAGGATTCTCCTCAGTTCCAATGTTAACTTTAATGACGTTTTTGACTTCCATGTGTAGATCTCTATCAAAATTAGGTGGGGCGGGTGAGACGCCCAATTCTTGTAATTATTTTAAGGTTAAGTTGGATAATTCATCTTGAGGATTAGTGGCCTCAATCTAGGCTATAGTTGGTATAGAACCATCAAAATAAAATCCATTGTGTAACATCTCTTCAATGGAGACATCGTGGAAGATATCTCCTTCCAACTCATCATCGAATTTAGCGATCATTTCAGGGTAAGCTATGGATAGCATGTTACATGTAAATGGCTGATTTTTTAGAGGCAAATCATCATGCCTATCTAAATAATCTTGATAACATATGAGTTGATCATCATTTTCAAAAGGAAAGGGTTGACCCTTACTAGGAAATAGGCCCACACCACAGCGGGCAGGCCATGATTCTACTTCAAAAGGTTCTTTCATGCCATTTTGGAAAGGTACCAAGCCTTTCCATTTATATCCCATTTTAAGCATTATAGGTTTAGCTTTAATATATTCATTAGTAAAATAACATCGTGCATATCCCTCATGATGAGTTTTGATATTCCAAGGTATTTTTCCCTAGTCATATCCTTTATAAATGAAGGCACAAATCATGACTTGGTAAGTACTTCCCATAGGTTGTGGGAGGCCCAAAGTACGAGGAGATGGCGGCAAGTTATTTAAAAGAATAGAATCTTGCATAAAAGCATTTGTTTTTTCTGATATTAAGATTGTGGATAAATCTGGTAAAATTTCATCAGAAAGAGCATAAGATGTAGAAGGACCATTCCCTATATCTTGAGATGTGGAAGGTATGATAGATGTTGATAATGTGGAAGTGTTGATGAATGGGTCTATAGGTTTTGAAATTATAGGGATAGAACATGAAGGATTGGTTATGGATTGAAGATCTTTTTGAGGTTCTAGAGTGGTTTGTTTAGAAGATTGTTGATCTATATATGAGGGTGAAATGAATGGAGGAGAAATAGGTGACACTATGGGAGTGCGTTTCACAGTTTTAGATGAAAAATAAGAATTAGGATGTGTGGATCACAGAGCAGGGCAAAATTGCACTCCAACAGGTTCTGCCAAAGCACACATATCAAAGGGTCTAGGATCACCATGGATAGTGACCAACTGATTTTTAAATTCGAATTTAACACATTGGTGTAAAGTGGATGGGACAGTCTGTATTGCATTGATCCAAGGACGACCCAAGAGTATATTGTACAATGCAGGACAATGTACAATAAAAACGGTCATATCTAAGGTTCTAGGACCAACTTTCAATGGGATGGTAATAACTCCACACGTTTCTTGTGTTTCATCATTGAAAGCTTTTATGATCATGTCAGTTTTCTTCATTTCATCACTTCTAAAGCCAAATTGTTGGTAGAAGTCAAAAGTACAAATGTTTAGAGATGAACCATTATCAATCAGGACTCTTTTAACAACTACATCTCCAATTAGAGCAGTAATATATAATGGATTATCCTTATGTAAACTATGTTGTGGGATATCTTTATCCCGAAAGTCAATACAATCGACTTCTCTAGTGATGATAGTATTGGCCATGGCTTCAGGTTGAATATTTTGAGGTACCATCATTTGGCTTAATGTAAGCATCAACTCATCCCTATGGGTAGGATAAGATCTTAATAAATCCAAAAGGGAAATTTTGGCTGTAGTATTGGATAATTGCTCACTAATATTGTAAGGGGGTTTAGGTTGAACATTGGAAGCATGATTCCCTTTATTGGGATTTTTCAAAACAAATGGAGCTGATCCATCATTTTGGTTTGGTTCTTGTTGAGAATTTTGAGCCTGTTTTCGGGTAACGACTCTAATGGTACCTACAATGTTATATTGAAGATGTTGAACTGGTCTCGATTGAGCGTTTATGGCTTGTTCATCAGGGAGGAATTGATTAGAAGAGGGTCGAGTAGTAACTCTTCTAGGAAATGGTTCTTCTGGAACCATAGCATCTGTGATGGGTTGAATAGGATCTGATTCATTTTCAAAACTATTCGATTGGTTTGAGGTGATGTCTATTTCACTTTCAATATCTGATTCTATATCACTAGGATCGGGAGTTTGAAAATTATGTAGGGGCCTGGTCGTGACCAAGGATAAAGTTGTGTCAAATATTGGAGGATCCTAAATAGGTAATTATCTGCTAATAGTCCCTACATATCGGGTAGGAGGAGGAACATTATGATGCTCAATTTGATTGGCCACCTCTTTACCATGTCTTGGTAAAGGATGTTGAAATATGTCTAATGATTGATTAGAATTTTGATTTTAATTGTGGGGAATGTTCTTTTGAGCATTATTAGGAGTATTTTGTTTAGGTTGGAAAGCTTGCACCTCCATTTCATTATTATCAATTAGATCTTGTATTTTATGCTTTAATCTTTTACAAGCAATGGTAGAGTGTCCAGGTCCTCCATGGAAATCACAATGTAAGTCAACTCTGTATCCGGGTATGGTTGGATCAGGTTCCCAGATATCTGGTAACTGAATCAAACCTCTTTCGAGTAATTGAGGTAAAATAGTTGATAATGGTTGATTCAACCTAGTAAATTCTTGAGGAGGTTTATCAGGAGGTTTCAATATAAATTTTTCTATTGTCTTCGTTGCATTGATATTAGCAACATTTCTGCTTTCAATGACTCTGTCACCTATGACTTGTTTGTTTTTATATTGATTTCTGGATGTTTTCTCATCATCCTTCTTCCTAAGTTGGCCTCTCCTAATGAGGGCATCTTCCACTCTTTGAGCTAAATCTATAGCCTTATCGAAGGTGGTTAAAGTAGAAGTTGATAACTCATAAGATATTTGTTCTTGCAAATTGTTGATAAAAATGTCCAACATTTCCCTATAAGGTAGCACAAAGTGCAATTTTCTTGTCAACTGCCTCCATCTAGCTAAGAAATCAGAAAAAAATTCATCTTTGTCTTGTTTTAAGTTGTATAAATCTTTAATGGTTACATGCCTCTCGATGTAGGCACTAAATTGATGGACAAAAGATTCAGCTGTTTCTTCAAAGTTTCTAAAAGAATGAGTGGGCAATTGATAGTACCACTCTAATGCCATTCCACCTAAAATTTTTGGGAACATTTTTAGTAATAGCAAGTCATCATGTGATATATCATGATAGGCTATCCTAAACATGCGAAGATGCTCTATGGGATCTTCGGTTCCTTTATATATAGGCAGGATGGGCATGGGAAAATGCTTAGGGTACGGTTGTGCTACAACTATGGGATCCAAAGGTTGACTACATATCTCTCGATAATTGTACGAGGGATGTCAGGGATCTACTGGTCCATGCGGGAAACTAACCGTTTTACCATGGCTTCTAGATTACTAGTTTGCCCACCATATTGGTTCGGTAGTACATTAATATGGGATTTGTGAGCATATGATGGAGGGACATGCATATTAGATGCTATATTGCTATTGTGTAAATTTTTGGTAGGAAAGGTGTTATGAAGAAATTTTGAAGTTGTATTATGCTGTATCCTAGATTGTTGAAAATTGGTGTTTGGATTCATTTTAGATTTTTGTTGGTTTGAAGCATATTGATCAATAGTATGGTGGAGTAAAGCAGTGAAGGAATTTTTATTTTGTGTGGGAATGATTTTAGGCTCAATAAAAGTTTCCTTAGGAGGTTGGGTAACCTATTGTTTTGGCATGTTTTGAATCATAGTGACCATATCTCTATTGGATGGTCCAGCATTATCACTTTCTTAATCAATAAAAGACGAGGGATTAGTGTGCACATCAAAAATATGTTCCATGGCTGCTTGAGTGTCACTAATTTTCCCTTTATCAATACGAACTGCCATATTAAGAGTGCCAATGTTATTATTGAAAAATTTCCAGAAATGATCTAAGTTATCAAAAGCAATAGTTCCATCTGGAGCTACTCTAGGGGATGAGGATCCATCCTCTTTAACATTTTCTTCTTGTTCATCTACAGCAAGCTCATCGTCTTGCTGGTCTAGAGTTTCTTCTTCCGGGATTGGATCCTCGGGAATGACATTTGGGTTTCTTGTTTTGTCTCCTAACCAATCTTCTTCTTCTCCTTCAGTTTGTTTACCATTCCTAAGTTTAGGCATTGTGCTTAACTTAGATTTCAGCAAATATATATATATATATATATATATATATATATATATATATATATATATATATATATATATATATATATATATATATATATATATATATATATATATAAAAATGCGGACAAGCTTAAGAGGTATATATTAATTATATACCTACTACAATATTTAAAATGAAATGTTTTGGTTTTTGTTATGTTTTTTAGTTTTTCTTGTTTTTGTAATATTGTAAAGATAACAAACAACACAATAAATGCAAGAAATAATACCGAAAGCAATGATCTAGTTTTCTATAAATAATTTATAAATGTCATTAATGGGCTCAAGTTCTTCAGGAGTCATGAAGTGTTCTTCAAATTGAAAATTTTCTTTCAAGAATTTAATGAAAAGGGCTATAGTGATATTATCTGTCTCAGATTTTGGTTGATAGAAGTAAAGCTCGTGGCAATACTCTCGATATAACACAACTCGAGGAACTCTATTCCATATTTCCCTATCTTTAAGAACGACCTCTTGGTCTTCTATACGACCTAGGAACTGGTGTATAGTGGCTGCGTTCTCGAGGTATTCCTCGAAGGTGAACAATTCTGAAGACACAAGAGCTCTCCTATAAGCTAACCATCTATGGCGGGGCTCTCCCGAAGTTCATGATAAAAGACGAGTTGATGAGGATCTAGGATGCTATCTAGGACAAGCCTCTTGATTTGTTTAAGTTTTGTTGACCTAGATGAAATGACACCTAGTCTTCTATCAAGTTTGTCCCACAAAAGTTGGTTTCTATCTGTTTCAGGCACACTAAGCACGAAATTGATTTCTATGGATACTAATTGGTTTTCAACATTTATAGTAACTGCTAATATTTTCTTAGGAGCTACCATATAGACATGATATGCAACTTATTAGTTTTAAATGATTTTAAATGCATCTATGTTTTTTGTGTTTTTTTTTTTTCAAAAGGTTTTAAATGCATTCACGTTGGGTTCACCAAAATGTATCGCTCCAAATTTTTTGCATCCTTACCTTTAGGCTATAGGATCCGTGCCCGAAAGGAGGATGGGAAAAGGATGGCATGGTACCTCAGACTGAGAGGCATTGTGAAGGTATCGCCTCTCGGGGGAGGTGTATGATGGTGAATTTTTGACAGATGGTGGGTTCACCAAGAAACGTTTGAATGGTAGTTTCCATGCCTAGGTTGGGAATGTGTTTAATGTGTTCATTTTTATATTTAAACATTCATGTCCTAGGTTTGGCCAAATGAATCTAAGTTGTTCTATTATGAAAATGCAAGCTAAATGAAATACAAAAAACAAATTTTAAATAGAAAATAGAGAGAAAAATCTAAATTACAAAGCCATACCTGATCCAGATGTCTAGTGGAGATTCTGATGTTTGAAGCAGTATAAATCATCTGGAATTTGACAGGATCGTCTCCGACCTACAGGATCGTCTGAGATCTGATGAATTCATCAAAGACCTACAAACATAGAAATAGGCACAAAATACAGAAAATACAACAATACAAATAGAGGGCAATGATGTGAAATAATAATAAGAATGTTAGTAAGATAATCCTGAATAGGAATGCAAGCAAATTACGATGTTTTAATAGTTAATCATGATTTCATTATGCAATTAAACTACATGGGTGAACTCCAAGATGCAGAATAGTAGAAAATAATAAATAAACTGACTAGATGCATAATAAAACAACAGATGAGAAGAGAAAAATGCAAACTCTAGGCATTGATTACTCCCAATGTAGATTGCAATCGAGATCGTATCGAATCGATGCGAAATCATCTCAAATTGAACAAGATCATCCACGATGAACTGAACTTGCTCCGATTGAAGAACGACAAGGTTCCTGCAACAAAATTTGGATAGGACAAGTGCAGATGGTAATTCAAGATGTTTTAGTGTGTGTAAAGTCAAGTTACAAGAAATTTCAGCCAGGGGGATGCCAAGGGGGAGTCCTAAGTATAAATAGGCTTAGGAGGGAGGTTAGGAGGTTGGAGATCATCCCAATTTGGGAGATCTCCAACGGGGAGGGTCTCTAATGGCGTAGACATGCTTTTGCTTGGATTAGAGACACCGTTAGAACAAAGGCTAATTGAGAAAATTTAGTTTTGGGACAAGATCGTCTGGACGTCCTAGTCTAGATGAAATCATCCGATTTGAGGCGATATCGTCTAATCGGCGACGATATCGTCCAACGGTCAAAAAAAAATTTAAAAATGGCGTGGGAAATGAGGAAACGGGTTAAACGGTGGTTTGGAAGCGATTTTGGGGGTTAAAATTTGAATTTGAATATTTACTAGAGTAATTGTAATTATTTAAGATTTTACTGTGCCAATTTTAGGGTGCTACAGCATCCAAGGATTTAATCTCCTATTCCTTTTTTTTAACTCATAGAGGTGTACGAGGAATATTAAGCCTAGGTTGGGGTGGTTGATTGACATCAGCCACGCCTCCATAAGGTGCTTCTACATAATCATCATCTTGTTCCAAATAATCGTAAGCCCCATAAGGTGTTTCAGGTATGGGCCTACAAGGAGGAACTAATACCTGTTGAAGGTGATCTATGTTTGGCCTATCATATGTATTCTATTTAGGCCTACGAGGTCTAGGAGGCAACATAGGATTAGGTCTAGGAGACCTATCTTGTTGGAAATTTGGTTTCCTTGGGTGAGCCTCTTGTCTACACATACTTTTAGTGACAACTCCATGACGTAGAGTTTCTTGAATTTGTCTTTCAAGATTTTCTTTCTCTATTTGCTACCATTGCTCTAAGATATCTAAGCAATGTTTATCCGACCTAAGTCGATTAAACTCAGCTTAGAGGTCAGCATTGTTAAACAATATTGAACAAAGTGCAATTATTCATTAACCAACATTAGAAAAATATGACTAATGTTTAAACAGGTTACAAAATAGGAATACTAACTTAATCTCCTTAATCCACACTAAAAAATGTGCTATAGGAGAAGTAGATTAAGGTTTAGATTTGATAATATTGGATATTTAAGTTTTAACCTATCTACCATCAGATATTTAAAATAGTAAATATCTACATGGTAATTAGTACAAAGTAAATGTAATAATATACTAAACTAGTGTAATGCAATATACTAGCTTATTGTACCCTAACATCCCCCATTTATTACATTACTTTGATATACAAAGTCTACTTAGGAACAACTCAAATTTGACATGTCCAAGTGTCTTTGTGAATATGTCAGCAACATGTTCATCGGTGGGAATGTATTGGAGCTTGATCCTATGTTTAGGAACTTCATCACGAATGAAATGACAATCTGTGTCAATATGCTTTGTATGTTCATGATGGACTGGATTCTTGACCAAGTTCAAAACACCTAAGTTATCACAAAACATGTGAATAGGAAGTTTCTTTGGTAGGCCCATGGTAGCCAAGATGCAACTTAACCATATCGCTTCACACACAGCTCCACGTGCAACGCGATATTCTACCTCAGTTGAAGATAAAGCAACCACTTGTTGCTTTTTACTATGCCATGATACAGGACCAAACCCAAGATGAAATACATATCCTAATGTTTATTTTCTATCATCTAGGGATCCATCATATTCAGAGTCAGTATAACTATATAATAAGAATGAGTTATTCTTCTTATACTCTAGACCATAATCTACACTACCCTGAATGTAGTGAAGAACTCTCTTAGATGCTTTCCAATGATAGACCTTTGGTTCTTGCATGAACCAAAAAATATAGTTTACAACATAAGTAATGTTTGGTCTAGTATTGGTTAGATAGATGAGGCTTCCAATAATCTGTCGATATAGCATGCCATATACATGTGGTGAGTCATCATACCGTGATAACTAAAGCCCTGATTCCATCGGTGTTGCTTTGGGATTACAATTAGTCATACAATATTTTTCTACTAAAGTCTTGGTATACTTTTTCTGAGTCACCCTTAGATGATTCTTCTTATATTCTATGTCAAGGCCAAGACAGTAGTGGAGAATTCCAAGATCTGTCATATCAAATGACTCTTTCAAGTCATCTTTCATGACATTAATCAATTTCTTTGAATTTCTAGTGATGATCAGATCATCTACATACAGTACAATAATCACTATTTCAAAACCCATGTTCTTGATATAGATATTTGCATCTAATGGACTTCTCTTAAATCTGTGTTGTAGTAGGTGACTATCCATTTTGATGTACGATGCTCTTGGGGCTTGTTTTAGCTCATATAATGATTTGACCAATTTGGAAACCTATTTCTCATGGCATTCCTCAAAAAATCCTTGAGGTTAAGTCATGTATACCTCTTATTTTAAGTCATCATTTATAAAGGCACTTTTTACATCCATTTGATGTAATTTTCATCCGAACTATGCTGCCATAACACAAAGAACTTGAATGGTGGTCATCCTTGTAGTGGGTGCAAAGGTTTTCTCATAATCAAGGCCTTCCTTTTGAGAATAGCATTTTTACATAAGATAGGATTTATGATTGTCTATGGTACCATCCACATTATATTTGACTTTGTAAACCCATTTGTAGCCTATGGGCTTCTTTCCTTTAGGCAAATTGACCAGCTTCCATGTTTTGTTTTTAATGAGGGATTTATGTTCAGCATCCATAGTTGTCTTTCACTAAGGCTGACTAAGTGCTTCATCAACTATAGAAGGTTCATTTTCATCATATGAAGACATGTAAACCCTCTCCTCATCAATTTCCATATCATTTCCACTTTCTAAATCTCTATCAATATAAAGCTCTTGAAAATCTGCACAAAGATCATCAACTAAAGTAGATGCTTTTGTCGTTCTCTATCGAGACATGCTTCGTGTCTTTGGATGATTGGGAGTGATATATAGTAGTGAAGTGATTTTGGAATCTCTCATAGTACTTGTATACCATTTAGGAGGTTTTTTCTATTATGGAGGAGGAAGTGGTTGTTGCTCCTCATCATCCAGGTATACTGATGTAGTGTTAGGTGTGAAAGCTTCATCAAACACTACATCTCTTCTAACATGTATTTTCTTGGTGAATGGATCTATCAATCGATAGACTTTTGAGAATTCATCATATACAAGAAAAACACATTGTAGGATCTTCTCATCTAACTTATTTCTTTTCTCCTTAGGTATATGCATAAAAGCCTTACACCCAAATACTCGTAGATTATATATGGAGGGTTTCATTCCACTCCATGCTTCCTAAGGAGTCATACCTTAAAAATCCCATGTGGGTGCCTTATTTAGAAGATATACTATAGTTGTTATAGCTTCAACCCAGTAAATATGCTCAATATTAGCTCCCTTAAGCATACATTGAACCATTTCCATAATGGAACGATTTCTTCTCTTAGAAACTCCATTTTACTGGGATAATAGGCTATTGTTAACTGTCTTTTTATCCCATGTTTCTATAAAAATGAGTAAAATTCTTTTTATGTGTATTCCCCTCCTCGATCTGAATGGAGGGTCTTTATGAAACATCATGATTCTTTCTCAACAAGATTCTTGAACCACTGAAAATAGTCAAATGCTTCAGACTTCAACTGCAAGAAGAAGACCCACATTTTTTGTGAGTGATCATCTACAAACAATTGAAAATGCCTTTTTCTTCCACAACTAGTAGACATAGGACCACACAAATCTATGTGAACTAATCCCAAATGTACCTTAGCTCAAAAGGATCTAGGTTCAAAACATACTCTATGTTGCTTTCCTAACAAGAAATATGAGCACATTGGCAAAGTAGATGAAAGAGTAGGCAGTCCTTTCACGATTTGATATTTACTAAGTTCTAGTAAATACCTTGAACCTAGATGCCCAAATATCTTATGCCATAGAGAAGTGGCCTCTTTTGTGGTTACTGCTATTGCAGTATGTGTAGAGGTAATTGCATATAAGATAAACAAACCATGTTTGTATGAACCTATTGCTATTTGTTTTCCTTTCTGAGTGATAAAGCAATGTTTATTTTCTTTGTCCACTTTGAAATTGACATTCATGTTTGTAGACACCAAAACAACACCAATCCTATTATGTTACTGCAAGCACTGATCACATTGACACCCACAGCCCCCAAGGCAGAACCTAGAGGTTAAATAGTGTTCCTAACCACTCTCTCAACAATTTTTGAATGTCAAAAGTCAATTTGGCACCCTCAGTTACTTTGCTCCATACTCGTTTCACCCAAGAATGAATACGGTTTGGTATTCACCCCACCCAGGGATGAATAGCAGTATTCACTCCGGGGTGGAGTGAATAGTGGGTTTGACGAGCAAAAAGTCAATCCATGACAAATGGCAGCTCAGATTTGCCACTTAACGCCTCCTTCATTTCATGGGAGGATGGGTGAGCATTTTCAAGCGTTAGATGTTGTTACAGGGGCAGTCATGAAGCCCCTAATCAAGGAGGAATCTTCACTCCCCTGGAAGGGCATGGATTCCAAGTGGCACCTCTGCATGCTCATCCCAAGAGACCTCCAGGTCTATAAATTGATGAGTTTTCTCATCCCAAAATATACAGAGTAGGAGCATTTTTTAGCAACAAAGTGCTACCGTTTTACTTCCCCATACATCTTTGTGTGATTTGTACCTTTCACACCCTTGATCTCTTTTAGAGAGGAGGTCATTGGGTGACTATTGGAAGAATGAATATTGAGCCCAAAACCCAACACTTGACCATAGTATACCACCCAATTTGTCGATAACACCTTAGGAGAGATTTTGGACTTGTCCCAAGTGGATTGGTACCGAATCAGGCCCCAAACGATGGGCTGCCTGCCCGGGTGACCCCGCATTGTTGTGGGTCTAATCGTCCCTTTAGGGAGAAATTAGGAATCTATGGCAGATCTGTCTTTCTATCATTTCCATTTTGTATGCAATCGTTATGTTGCTTAGATAGTTTACAATTTTGATTTCATCTCATTTTGATTAAATTGGTATTATGTTTTATCATATTTTTGCCTTCACTAACTTGCAGAGGGCACCATCGAAATTTGGGTGTTAGAGGCCAAATTGGGGAAATCTGACCATCTAGGTCATCCCAAAATGCCCCCAATTAGCTAACCCCCACTTTTGCAAGAAATTTGGAGCCGTCTAGAGGTGACATTTGGGACGGTTCTATTTGGTATTTTGTTGCAGGTATATTCGTCCCGCCCCAGAATGAATACGAATCCACAGTGAATTTGCAGACTGTTCTTTTTGCAATGCCTTCTCGGTGATGTTCCCATGCCTCTGTGAAAATTTTAGTCGGTTTGGAGTTGTTTTGATCATCATTTTATTTATTTCTTCGCATGCATTAGTTTTTGGAATTTTGAGATTGCATGTTTGATCTTCTTTACAAGTGCTATTGACTACCTTTTTGTTTCTTTGAATATAGGATCAAAACATCGAAGGAGTATCAAGGAATCGACACTTGTATACAAAGCGGCGATGACATTTTGGTCCGCCCATCTTACATGTGGGCACGTGGAAGAAGGATGGCTATCCATGGATGTAACCAAGAGACGAATTTAACACTCCTCGCCCTAAAAGGGGAGGAGGCGAATTGTAACCGAATTGTGAAATACATCAATAAAAGAAAAGGGCTATTTATTTCATTTGGGTTTCAATTTGTTTATGCTTTCTCCATTTTATGCATTTTTAATTCGTAGGATTCAGCGTTAAGTTTAGTTTCGTTTTTGCATCATGCTTAGAGTTTATCCTTTTCTGTTTTCGTATCCTCTTGCTTCCAGTGGCGATAACGGTGGGACGTTGTCCTCTACTTTTTTAGAACAAAAATCTGATCAAAACTTGCCTTGCTTGTAGGTATATATTTTTTTCAAACATGGGACTATTGTTCATTCCAGTATGCGATGAATACAGAGCTGTAATTCGTCTCATCCAGGGATGAATGGGAATGCACCCCACCCTGTGACGAATATAGTTTTGTTATTCATCTGATCCAAGGACAAATAGCTCTCTATGCATTTTTAGGACAAAGACTTAGAACCAGAAGATTTGGGCAGAGAAGAGGTAAGGATTTTGAACTTTCCTTGTCATTTTTTGCTGTCAATTTTTATGTTTCTGGATTACTTGCTTGATTAGGGAAAGTTTTCTTTTTGCTGCTTGCTTGTTTCCTTTGGAAAAATAAAAATAACCCCACACACCATGTGGAAAATTAAAAACCAAGGAGCTGGTCGTAAAACCCCAGCCCTTGATCAAGACCAACGGTGGATTTCATCACCACCTTGGCTTGAATCTTGCATCCATTACCCCGATCGCTATTGTTGCGAGACGTAAATCCTGACGAAAGCTGATCGAGTGTAGCTGGGGTGATTCCCAGTGCACAAGGATAAGTCTTCTATGGTAGGTGTCATAAATAGGGCAATTCCCCTTTCGTACCACCTACGTTCCACATACCATCTGCTCTCATGTACCTATAGTTTCCCTCACGTAAGGGCGGGTATATAGAGAGGTTGGTATATCGGCCTGGCAATGGTATATCAAAGGGGTGACCATTTTGGGAGTTGTTGAGTGGTGTTTTCACCCAATTGTGGAAGCACACTCTCCGGTAGGATCTGAGTCCCAAAATCCTCTACTTGCAAAGAAATTATAACAGAATAATTTCTCCAAGGTTCCTGTTATGCTGGTTCTTTGTATACCAATGATGTTGTTCAATTTAAATGCTGGGAACACCTTAGGGTTGCAAGTGGATGTTAACAAGGGGCACTGTTGTTTATTTTAATTTGAATTTGCAGTGGACTCAAAGTAAATAAATCTAAGAGATGAATTTGTTTTGATCTTGAGCTTTGATGGATTTTCAGTTATTTATTTAAATTACAGTAATTAAAATGCAGAAAATAAAATGAAGAATTGTGAATAAAAGAAAATGCAAAGAATAGTAAACTAAACTACGCTCAGAATGCTGCCACCTCAATTCGACGAAATCGAAGATAATGAGGTTTTCTACATGCAACCTAACCTATTGAATCTGCACATTCGCACAATCCTGATAAGCTAGGTGCGGGTTTCTAGGGTTTTACTATAATTTTAGATTTTAGGCGTTCGCATGAAGCAACCGAGAGAACTCGCATTAAACTCCATCTATAAACCTAAAAATCTGAAAGGGGAAGATAAACATTAAATCATGCATGCAAAAATGACTCCTTCTTTCTCATCAATGAGATGCCAACTCTCTGTATTTATGTATTAAAATGGTATATCAGTTACAATGACAGAATGTTCCAGGTATAACAAATCCAGAACAAATGAAGGAAATTGCTCCAAGTGCAGGCCCAGAATGGCTTGCAGCCCTTGTCTCTGCAACTCTGCTAGCAGCAATTTCCAACCCTTGTATCGATCTGCGCTTCTAATTTTATACTAACTGATACGGCTCTTCGATTCACCCTGCGTCGCTTCGTTTCACCTCCTAGAATGCATCATTTCAAATTCCTCGCCTTTTCATTGCTTTTGATTCATGCTCGATGTCGAAACATTCAAAATTTTCTGTTACATGTAACACTTCTGCAACTCTGACACCTGTATGCCACGTGTTCTATGTTCCAACATGTTTCATAATGGCCCCATGTAAATCATGACGTCTTTATGCATGCAGCTTGTTCCTCTGCCAACATAGCGAAAATGAGATAGGTAGCGAAATCATGACATTTTTCAACCAATAGCCTTCTTGCCTTCTTGCCCAACAAAAATGCGACATGTCAAGAAATCGTGACATGTCGTGAAATCATTACTTTTTATTTTAACTCTCCATTCGATATTTCGCGATTTTTTCCTTGTTTTTTCCCTTTTTCTTTTCAATTCTTTTTTCGTTTACCTTACTTATGCCTTTGTTGCTGTTTTGTCATGATTTCTGCTACTTTGGGCCTTATCGCCTTTTGGCTCGATTTTGTCACGATTTCACGACCATTTTACATTTCATGCCTTCCACCTGCTTACAAGCTATGAAAATCAAACACGTCACGATTTTGTGACGGTTCTGCCCACCTGTTGCCGCTGTTGCGTTGACCACGATTTTGCGACGCATCACGATTTCGCTACGCCTTTCTACTTTGTGCCCCGTTTGCCGCTTCCTGTCACGATTTCATGATATTTTTTCTTTGCCTTGTTTGACTGGTTTGACCCATGATTTTGTGACATGTCACGATTTCGCTATGCCTTTCCATTTTGCATTTCTCTCTCCTCTCTGGGCCGCGACGGAGCAACATGTCACGATTTCGTGACACTTTTCATTTTTGGCCGTGACGGAGCAACATGTCATGATTTCGTGACACTTTTCTATTTTTGGCAGTGATGGCGCGACATGTCGTGATATCGTGACACTTTTCTTCCTTGTGCAATTTTGCCCCTTTTTCTTGATTTTTTAGCATCTGGGTCACTGAGATTTTCTTTGAAATCTTGCAAAAAAGGTGGGTCCCCAATTTTGGGGTGTGTTGTGGATCAGCCACAACAAATGGTGACTCTGTTGTCAAATGCTCTTGAGCATTTTAGTGAGAACCCAACCTGAAACATATACAAACTCGAAAACATGTGTTAGCACATAAGCAATATAAACAAATGCCCAAAGATCAGAAGTACATGAATCATCAGAATCATCAAGTATTAGCTCAGTGTGTGCAATGAATTTCTTTCCCTATCGTTTGAAATTGATCAACATTCCATTGTCAGTTTTGCATGAATGCATATGTGAGATTGTGAATGATTTGTGTAACCTAATGAATATGCTAGGAGATCTTGCTTTTATAAAAGGCATAGTCCTTCTTCTAGTATCATGTACAAACATTCAAGATTGCCAAACCCTCTTAGGATCCACTAATGAATTGTTTTATTATATCCCAAAGTTGGTTATGAGTCCCTACTATCTTGAACCCATGTGCAAGTGAATGTGAAATCAGAACTTTGGGGAATCAGACTCCCAACCTAACCAAGATGGGAGTTTAACCCTATCCTTACTATTCTGATTTAGAGTTCATTACCTCACTTTGAGCAAAATAATTTAACCAATTATGGAGGAAATGGTCATGCTAGTCTAACCCTTTGGACAATCAGTGGTCTTGTTTTTTAGACAAGACATGTTGCCATGCATGGGCACACTTAACCCCACAATCCAAAACTTATCTTCATTTCTTTGGACCTTGGGGATGACTACCCATCCTTTGCAGAGGACAAGTAGTACGATCCTTCCAATCCAAAATAAATATGAGATGGGAAAAATTAATTTTTTACTTCTTGGACCTTGGGGATGACTACCCATCCTTGCTAGGGACATGTAGTACGATCCTTCCAATCCAAGCTTTGGATAAAAATGGAAAATATTAATTTATTACTTAGACCTTGGGGATGACTACCCATCCTTTGCAGAGGACAAGTAGTACGATCCTTCCAATCCAAGACTTATTATGAAATGAGACATAAGAGCTTTGGGGAATTGGATTCTCAACCTAAGCGAGATGAGAATTTATGCCCTATCCTTACTACTCCATGTAGGTCAAATCAAAGCTTTGGGGAATTGGATCCTCAACCTAAGTTCGATGAGGACTTAACCCTATCCTTACTACTCTGATTTTAGGCTTTAAGCTTTATGGAAATGGTCAAAACCACTTGTTTTAAGGATCATGTTGCATAATAGGATAGACATGAAAAACTTCTTTCGCCCAACCTTTTCTTCCAAGTTAGGTTTTGATCATTTTGCTCAAGATCCTTTTTAATGTATAAGACGTGCTTGGTTCTAGATATCTCAAGACTCAGTTTCCAACCTTAGGATTTTTCTTACATTTATGTTATAACACAACCCTAAGAGGATTTGACATACTTTAATGATTTGTACCTAAGATGCATATGCAACTAAGATGGAATGTATATGTAAAGTGAGATGTAACATGAATGCATTATCTCTTGAATTGCAAATGAAATATTTGCCATACAAAATTGACTACTTCATGCATCACAAAATCAAACGATATAACTTAAAATGTTTGTGCTACTTGTGGAGCTTTTACAAGACAATTCCAATATTTCATATTCTCCTAGTCCTAAGCATAAGTTGACATCTCAATTTTATTCTTTTTTTTTTTTATAAAAATAAACAAAACATGTCAATTGAAATCAAACCCACAACCTAAATCCTAACTAGACTAACAATCCTAAAAAATGAAAACAAAATTTGAAAATCTCCACCAAAACCGAAAGGAATAACATCAAAATCTCACAACCTAAGGGCTAAAATAATGCTTTAAAATCTGCCCATTAACCGGTAGCATAAAATCTTTCCCTTCTAAAGTTTTTAGCCTGAAGGTATTTTTTCCGAGAATTTCTGAAATCTGATAGGGGCCTAACCAAAGACAATCAAACTTTTGATGATTCCCTTTTTCCTCATGTCTTTTGTCCCATAGTAATACCAAATCTGAAATTCGAAGGACTTAATTTTGGCCCTTATATCAAACCATCTCTTGATAACTTCCTGGTGTTTATTCATGTGATTCATGGCTTCTTCTCTCTTTTCATCAAGGTGCAGCAAATGACTTAACTTGGCTTCAACTTGATCATCTGTCCCCAAGTACTCTTGTATGAAATGCAAGGTCCGCAACTTCAAATTTGCAGGAAATATCGGGTCTTGCCCATAGACCAAATGATAGGGAGTATTCCCTATGGATTCTTTTACTCTGGTCCTATCTGCCCAAAGGGCAAACTTTAATTGGCTGTGCCAATCCCGAGGGTTCTTTTCCAGCAATTTCTTAATAGTGTTCAACAAATTTTTATTTGAAGATTCGGCCAAACCATTTCCTTGAGGATAATAATTAGATGCAAACTTTAAGCTCACTTTGTTGTCATATGCCCAATCTGCAAATTGTGTAGAAATAAAAGCTTTACCATTGTCATTGACAATAGAATCGGGCATTCCAAATCTTGTTATAATATGGTCCTCAAGGAATTTTATTACAACGTCTGTGGTGGCATGTTTAGTAGGAATCAGCTTCGTCCACCTTGTACGATGAGTCTATAGTTGTCAATATGAATTTATGAGAATCAAAAGAATTTGGGTTAATAACCCCAATGAAATCTAGTCCCCATTGTGCAAATGGTCTCATTTCAACTACAGGTTGTAATGGCATGGCTGCATTTCTTTCTCTATTGGCAGCCACTTGACAGATATGACAAGATCGTACATGGGCATGTGCATCTTTGAAAATGTGGGGCCAGTAGTATCTTGCTCTCAGGATTTGATGTGTTGTAGCATTTGCCGCACCATGACCAGTTCCATGTTTCCCGTGAAATTCTTGCAACACCCTGGCAGCTTCTTCTTTGTTCAGGCACCTCAGGTAGATCCCTTCATGATTCTTCCTGTAAAGAACACCAGATTTCATCAGATAATTGACAGACTTAAGCCTTAAAGCTCTTCTTTGAGTTGAATTCAGATTAGAAGGACACTTACCATTCAATAAAAATTGCACAATATCAACATACCAGTCATCCTTAGCAATGTATTATGTATTCGAGTATTGGCATGTTATTTGCGGATTATTTTCAGCGATCGCCTTCACCAGTCCCTGTCCTCGAACTAGTTTCATAGGTTGGATTTCGAGATCAAATTCTTGGATGGTGGAAATCCATTTCCCTCTTTTCTCACCTAGTTCATTTTGTAAAAACATGGTCTTAACAACGAGTCGAGGCACGATGGCAATAACTCTGTTGTGCACAATGTAATGCCTAAATTTTTTCACCGTTTTAAAAAGTGCGTACATCTGCTTATCAAGGATTGAATACCTTAATTGAGCATCTTTTAGAGGGGCACTTAAAAATGCTATGGGGTTTTCAGCACTATCCTCACCTTTCTGGGTCAAGACACTCGCAAAAGAGTGTTCTGATGCGAAAGCATAAATATAGAAAGGCTTAGAATAGTCTGGACTTATGAGGACAGGGGCTCTGGAAATGGCATCTTTGATGTTCTGAAAGGCCACCCTACTTTCCTCGTTCCACTTGACCTCTACATCTTTCTTGAGCATCTTGTTCAGAGGTTTGGCTATCTCAGCAAAGCTCGAGATAAACTTCCTCACAAAATTAACCTTGCCCAAAGAAAGATCTCGGTTCTTTTTTACTACAGGGAGAGGTAAATTTTGGATAGCTTGTATCCTTTCTGGATCAATGGATATGCCCTCTTTTGAAATGATGTGACCAAGCAATTTTCCTTCTGTTACTCCGAAAATGCACTTTTTGGGATTTAAGGAAATTCCATGTTCTCTGCATCTTTGGAGCACTTTCTTCAAATCTTTGACATGGTCTTCTCTCTTCTTTGAGAATATTGGAATATCATCCACATACACGATGATACATTTGCCTATAAGCCCTTTGAATGCATAGTCCATGGCGCGTTGAAATGTTGCACCGGCATTTAACGGTCCAAACGACATTCTCTTATATGCAAATGTCCCCCACTTGGTGGTGAAGGTTGTTTTCATCCTGTCATTTGGATGTATAAGAATTTGGTTGTATCCAGAATACCCATCAAGAAAGGACATCATTTCAGATCCATTTACCGTTTGTAGAATTTCATCAATTGAAGGCAATGGATAATTATCCTTTTGAGAGGCTTTATTAAGATTTCGAAAATCTATGCACGACCTAATCTCTCCACTCTTTTTTCTTATTGGAACGAGGTTAGCAACCCAGGTTGAGTGCCTAACAGGAAATATGATCTTCGCTTCCAATAATATTTTGACCTCCTTTTCGATCAAAGGCTCCAATAGCGGGTTAACAACTCGTTGTCTTTGCCTAAAAGGCTTGGAGTCTAGCTTCAAAGGGATGGTATGTGTGATAATGTCTTGGTTGTATGTTTTCAGCTCATTGTAATTCCAAGCAATGCAATCTATGTAATGCTTCAATGCCTGTATTATGTTGCTCCTTTCTTCATCTGTACATGCCTTTGCAATGTACACCTCCTTTGGATTGTCTGCACTCCCTAGATTAATTGAATCACATGCATCTTTGGGGAGTGGGACCCTTTTTCCTTTTTTGGTCTTGTATCCCACGTCGAACATTTTCTCCAATGAAACCACGTCTTTAGGTATTTTGTTGGATTGACATGCGGTTTCACTCTCGTTTTCTGTTTCATCTTGCCACCTTTGCTCCTCATCAATCACTTGATTTTCAAAAATACCCGAGTTCGTGACAAATTTGAAGATGTGTCTGTCATTTTCAAAAACCTAGAAATTCTTGACATTATCGGGTATTGATGGACAAGGAACCAATTCAATGGAGAACTTTTTACACCTTTTTATATCAATCGGGTTTAACATGCCCGCGACGACTACAAGAGAGTCTGCTATTCGATTTCCTTTTCTAGAAATAAGGGCTATATTGAATGCGTCGAATTCCTCAATGAGGTCCATAACCCTAGTTCTATAAAGGCTTAGTCTCCTGTCATGGCATGTATACTGTCCTTTGATCTGCTTGACTACCAGCTC
This sequence comes from Wollemia nobilis, assembly GCA_028583015.1. Taxonomy (NCBI): domain Eukaryota; kingdom Viridiplantae; phylum Streptophyta; class Pinopsida; order Araucariales; family Araucariaceae; genus Wollemia; species Wollemia nobilis. The sequence continues at coordinate 7,837,323 of JAQPPZ010002937.1, read as the reverse complement.
AGAATCTCCCAAAACCTTCAAGCATTTAACTTGCTTGCTCAATGCTAGACGTAAACCAAAGATCAATGCTTCGTATTCTACCACATTGTTCGTGCAAGGAAATTGCAATCTATAAGCAACCAATAATGGTTTACCTCCTGGACCAGTGAGCTCGACTCCAGCTCCTGCTCCCTGTCTAGATTTTGATCCATCAAACCTGAGCAACCATGTGCAATCATTTTCCTCAGAAGAGCCACCATGACATGTTTCCTCTTTAGGCTCTTCAGTAGCTTCCTCAACATCAAGTGCATAAACCCCCAGTTCTGGCTCAAAAAACTGAACTTCATTCGGCTTGTTAAATTTTGTTATGATTTCTTTAAGCCTCGGTTCATTTTCCACTCTGATTTGATTTGCAATTCCTTTCCAGGGTAGCCACATATGTGAGCAGTCTGTTGAAAAATAGCCATTCAGAGTTTTCATCCAATCCCTCGCAAGTAGCATTCCATATCTACTTGGGATATTAACAACCAGAATGTCGACAACCTGTTGGACCCTGGGTTCAGAATTTAATTGAATTTTGACATCATATAGGGTCCCTACCACATTTACCTCCGATCGGTCCAATTGCGGGACCTTGCATTTGGATGAAACAGGTTGGAGACCTAGCATTTGACATATCTCCGAAGGCATGAGGTTGCTCGTGGCACCCGTGTCCACCAAACAGTTATGCAAATTCTTACCCACAATTCTCAGAGTCAATAAGAATGGCGGGACATCCCGTCTCTCCTTTCGTAAAATCAGATGGGACTCAACTCCTTTTCCCTTCCACATTTGATCAGGTGAGTTCAGAGCCTTTATCAACGCCTCCTTTTGGCCAGGCAATCTAGCCGCGTCCAAGAACGAAAGGCTAGATTTGGACTTCTTTAGATCCTCCACTATGTCATAGTTTGGTTTTTCGAATTTGACTGTCTTACGCACGTCATTAGACATTTCTCTTCTGAGTGGAGGAGGAGGATTATTATTTGCCTTAGTATCCGGAGGAAGAATAGAGTTGTTTGGAGGTGTTGATGAGGTTTTAGGGGCTTTAGATTTACTTCTCAAATGGTATCCATGATTCCCCTTTCTAAAATCTCGAAAAGCTTGCACCTCCTATTCCAAAATTTCATCTTCTTCTTCCTCACTCTCACCTTCTTGATGATATACAGTTTCCATCACCATAATGTTATCATCTTGATGTTGCGATGGACCCTCATTTGATACCAGTTCCAAATCATCAACTTGTGCTTGAAGACAATGAGTGTATCTAGCAATTTCAGGACAATTCCTCTCATTGTGTTCTTTTGTGTTGTGCAACCTACACCCCCTTTCCCATGCCAAATCTGAAAGATTCAAAAGGGAATTGGATTGACTAGGTCCTGCAGAAGTATCTAGTTGATTAGCAATGGGAGCGGGTACTCCTCCATTGTTTGGCTTTGTGTTCCAATGTCTCCCTCTATTGTTAAAATTTTGATTTGAGTGAGGGGCATGGGATTCATACTTCTACTTCTGAACCATGTCATTGCTCAGCTTATGAACTATTTTCTTGAGCTCTTCGACCTCTGAATAAATCTCCTTCGGTGGAATCACATTGTTGTTAACCCCCGTTGGATTTGCATAATTGGTGGGGTCTTGATTCAACATTTGGGTCGGGTTTTGAGGAATTTGATTCCCGTATGGATTGACACTTTGAATCGGAGTTGGATTTGGGAAAGGAACTATAGCCTGAGAATTAACTTGGCTGGTTCCTTGCATAGTCGATTGACTATTCTACAAAAATGCGAGAACAGGTGGAATGGATGTAATTGGTTGGATTGGAATGGGTGCATACGCAGTCTTTGGTGGATACGGTTGCTTGATATGGGAAGGCATTCATGCTTGGCATTTGTGGTGCCATGATCTGATTTGCCAAGGGAGCTTGACCATATGGAGCATATTGTCCCATCATAGGCATCTGGGGAAATCCATAGCCCTGTGGTGTCATTTGCTGCTCGATGGTCATGGCTTCATTATAGGCTAGAGCTAGCATGGTGACTTGAGGATTTCTCCTTGCAAACATGGCTGTCATGGGGTCCAATGCCCCAAAATATATCTGCAAAGCCACTACGGGATCGATGGCAAAATGCCGAACTGCTCTATTATAGCACTTTTGGAATTTTTGATTAAATGTTCTGATTGGTTCCCCCTGGCCCCTTTTGCATGTAATGAATTGATTGTAAATGGTTGCGGGATCCAAAGGTGACCTGAACTGATTGACAAAGGCATTCTCCATTTGCGTCCATGAAGTGATTGAACCAGTTGGTAAGCATATATACCATTCATATGCTATTGGATCTAAGCTCATGGGGAAAAGTCTGCAAGCCACATCTTCATGTTGGACTTGCAGCCTAATTAAAACATCCCTATAGGCTTGGATATGTTCTTCTGTTATTCTTAGGCCATCTGGTTTGTATTTAGGCAAAAATATTTCTATGTTCTTGGGGATTTCATGGATATCCCCTACAATGTTCAAAGGAATATTGTTAGCTCCATACCAAGGAGCTACTGGAGGTTGAGCCATTTGACTCAAAATCGATGAGGACAACCCTACAAGAGCAGTAGAAATATTACTGACAATAGGCACACTAGTGGCAACTGATGTCACTGGTGTAGGTCCACTCGATGTTCCTAGAGAAAAAAGGTCTTTTGTGACTGGTAAGCTTACGACTTGCTTGGTTTTATTCTTGGGAGTACCAGTGAGCGTAAGGTCATGAAAAATGGTTTCCCCGGTTGTTTGGGACCTAGTCGCAATACGACGTGGTGGGTCCAGCCTGCCTGATGAAACCCTCGGTTATTTCCTACAACAGAAACAAAAACAAATGCTGCAGTTTAGCCGTTTGTGAGATTTAAGATACAATTTCAAAATTGAATCAAAAAGATATTACTTATGCATGAAAATCAAAATAAAGTAAACCAATCAGGCCCTCCTTCTAGCGCCAATATGTTGAGTGGTGTTTTCACCCAATTGTGGAAGCACACTCTCCGTAGGATCTGAGTCCCAAAATCCTCTGCTTGCAAAGAAATTATAACAGAATAATTTCTCCAAGGTTCCTGTTATGCTGGTTCTTTGTATACCAATGATGCTGTTCAATTTAAATGCTGGGAACACCTTAGGGTTGCAAGTGGATGTTAACAAGGGGCACTGTTGTTTATTTTAATTTGAATTTGCAGTGGACTCAAAGTGAATAAATCTAAGAGATGAATTTGTTTTGATCTTGAGCTTTGATGGATTTTTAGTTATTTATTTAAATTACAGTAATTAAAATGCAAAAAATAAAATGAAGAATTGTGAATAAAAGAAAATGCAAAGAATAGTAAACTAAACTACGCTCAGAATGCTGCCACCTCAATTCGAAAAAACCAAAGATAATGAGGTTTTCTACATGCAACCTAACCTATTGAATCTGCACATTCGCACAATCTTGATAAGCTAGGTGCGGGTTTCTAGGGTTTTTACTGTAATTTCAGATTTTAGGCGTTCGCATGAAGCAACCGAGAGAACTCGCATTAAACTCCATCTATAAACCTAAAAATCTGAAAGGGGAAGATAAACATTAAATCATGCATGCAAAAATGACTCCTTTCTCATCAATGAGATGCCAACTCTCTGTATTTCTGTATTAAAATGGTATATCAGTTACAATGACAGAATGTTCCAGGTATAACAAATCCAGAACAAATGAAGGAAATTACTCCAAGTGCAGGCCCAGAATGGCTTGCAGCCCTTGTCTCTACAACTCTGCTAGCAGCAATTTCCAACCCTTCGTATCGATCTGTGCTTCTGATTTTATACTAACTAGTGCGGCTCTTCGATTCTCCCTGCGTCGCTTCGTTTCACCTCCTAGAATGCATCGTTTCAAATTCCTCACCTTTTCGTTGCTTTTGATTCATGCTCGATGCCGAAACGTTCAAAATTTTTTGTTACATGAAACGCTTCTGTAACCTTGACACCTGTATGCCACGTGTTCTGTGTTCCAACATGTTTCGTAATGGCCCCATGTAAATCATGACGTCTTTATGCATGCAGCTTGTTCCTCTGCCAACACAACAAAAATGAGACAGGTAGCGATATCATGACGTTTTTCGGCCAACAGCCTTCTTGCCTTCTTGCCTAGTGAAAATGTGACATGTCACAAAATTGTGACATGTCACGAAATCGTGACGCTTTTCTGTTCCATACACTCTCATCCGCAATCTATCGTGAAATCGCTATGCTTCTCCGTTTTGTGCCCTTTCGCTGCTTTTTGTCATGATTTCGTGATGTTTTTGTGCTTTGCTTTTGTCATGATTTCGCGACGTTTTTCTGGTTTGTGCATGATTTCATGACATTTTTGTGCTTCGTGCCCTTTCACTTGATTTTGTCACGATTTCATGACATTTTTTTGCTTCGTGCCCTTTCGCTCGTTTCTGTCATGATTTCGTGACGTTTTTCACTCGACACTCCTTTGGCTGCAACCTGTCGTGATTTCGCAACGTTTTTTCATCTGGAACGTTTCCTCCAAAACTTGCGTGAAATCGCTATGCCTTTCACCACTTAGGCCCTTTAGTTCACTCGCACCACAAAAACGTGACGCATCGTGATTTCACGACACCTTTCGACTTATGCACTTTGTGCCTGTTCTTGTCGCGATTTCGCTACACTATTGGGCCTTATCGCCTTTGGCTCGGTTTTGTCGTGATTTCATGACCATTTTCCATTTCATGCCTTCCACCAGCTTATAAGCCACGAAAATCAAACACGTCATGATTTCACGACGGTTCCCCACTCCCGCGCATTGACAATTTTGCGACCCACGATTTGCTACGCCTTTCTGCTTTGTGCCCCATTTGCCACTTCTGTCACGATTTCGCGACATTTTTTTGCTTTGCCCTGTTTGACTGGTTTGACCCATGATTTTGCGACATGTCGCAATTTTGCTACGCCTTTCCATTTTGCCTTTCTCTCTCCTCTCGGCGCGACGGAGCAACATGTCGCGATTTCGTGACACTTTTCATTTTCGGCCACGATGGAGCAACATGTCATGATTTCGTGACACTTTTCATTTTTCGGCAGCGATGGCGCGACATGTCGCGATTTCGCGACACTTTTCTTCCTTGTGCAATTTTGCCCCTTTTTCTTGATTTTTAGCATCTGGGTCACTGAGATTTTCTTTGAAAGCTTGCAAAAAAGGTGGGTCCCCAATTTTGGGGTGTGTTGTGGATCAGCCACAATAGGAGTCATAAGAGCCATCATTTTGCATTTAAACGTTCTTTAAAACCTTAAAAAAAAACCAAAAAAAACAAAAACAAAACAAAAATCAAAAACACACTAAACCAGGTCTAGGACACACTTTCAATATTTAAACGAGATAATCACTACTTGTGTGTGTGTGTGTGTGATATTTTTTGTTTAGTGTAGCATAAAAAAATCATAAAAGAGATAAAAATCTACATAGCTTGTAGAGAGACACCACCATGGTGTGCACCCGTAGCCAAGCCCAATCATGGGCGAAGGCTACGGAGAGTGTACAAGGAGGCACAAGTCACCTCCGCTATAGCCACAAGGACTTGGTCATTCCACCTTGGTGGCCTGACCCACGAGACAGTCCACATAGGGACATTTCAGAACAAGACTATAGAGACACCCCTTTGAGGGGCACACCCAGTCAACATGAACCCTTTCAGGAAGAGTCCGTACACGTACCATTTGACTTAGGCAGAAGGGCTCCTTTGGATGCTCGTTATGAGTGGCCATCGTGCGATGAAGTGCTAGAGCCGTATAGGGACCATAAAGAGGGGCCACATGATTATGTCATCCCCCCTTTACCCCTTTTAACTATTAGAACCAATAGACAAAATCCAGAGCGCAAGGCTCTTCAAACAGGGTGAGCTAACTCTGCCCACCCCTTTCACACATATGAAAGGGAGCATGAGGAAGATGATTACATTCCTCAAGAGCAATATACAGCATGGGGGCCATGCGCCTCCACACCAGCTATATACCATGATCACCCACCGAGGCCAGAGCCTCGGGTAAATGCCGCCAACCTCGACAGAGGGAAGCGACCTATTGAGATCTCGGATCATCACGATCGAGGTAAATGCATAGGAGAGGCATCTAGGCCTCCTAGGCTCAATATGGCGGAACAAATCGACCTGGAAGTCGCCAGACATGCCGCCCGCCAAGCGTAGATCACGCGGCTTGAGCAAGACCAACAGCAGCTAGAGCATTTATATCGCCTTAGCAAAGAGCGCATTAGGCGCCAAACAGACGAGCTGCTCCATAACCCGATGCCTGAAAGGGTTCCAACCCCACGCACCCAAAGAGTGGAACCATATGAGAGGCGCAACCCCTTGGTGCGAGATAGGTCTCCATGACCTTACCAAGTGCTGCCTCCGAGACCTCCTAGACCCGAATGGGAGGCCACTCCCTGGAACAATGATGGGTACCCTCCGTGGGGACCCACCCAGGGTCATAGGTCTCACCCAGAGACTCCTCAGGAAGCTTACGAGGAGTATGAGCAAGAAGATGAGTGGGCTGAAATGCCCTACCAAGGCGGAGGGGTTGCTATCCGGCCACCCCTTCATAGGCCTCAAGTCTCCCACAACCCACAATGGGAGCAAACCAAAGAGGAAGAAATTAAATCCTCAGATGCATATAAAGCGTTGCTAGAGCATCTGGAGTCTATGGAAACCAAAAATTTTGGGCCCCAAAAGCCCACTTTACGCCAGCTCCACAGTCATCCTGTGCATCCGTCAGTGCCAGCACCTCCTTACCCTGAACACTTTAAGCTGCCTCAGTTGGCAACCTTTAGAGGTGAGGAAGATGCTCAAGAGCATGTGACGAGATTCTTGAGCCAATGCTTTGGCATTCAGGACAATGATGCTTTGTTATTAAGAACATTTATAACCACATTCGCAGGCCCTACCTCGGATTGGTTTACCCAATTACCAAAGCATAGCATCAAAAACTTAGATCAGTTAGTGGATGCGTTCCTCGAACGCTTCACCTTCAACACCAAGAAGAAGGCATCACTAAGTGACTTAGCCAGCCTCAGGTAGTATGAGGAAGAGACCATGGCGGCCTATGGGAATCGATGGAGGACTTTGCTTTCAAAGCTGCCCTACCTCCCTCCTATGTCCGACCTCACTCAAATGTTCTCAAAGAGTTGTTTGAGATCGATCTCTGTGCTATTGCAGCTACAACAATATGCCACCTTAGAAGAAGCTCTGGCACAAGCTAGAATTATTGAAGAGATCAAAATATAGGATGGCGAGATAGCCAAACCTAAGAAAAAAGAGTGGACTAAGAACACTAAAACCGGGACCACGCAACAGAAACCCGTGGTGGTCAACCAAGTTGCAATCAATGTCCCTAAGCCTGCACAAGCAACACAGCCTCAAAAGGCTAACTATCAGGTAGTGCCTCCCAACAACTATGATAGAGAAAATCAGAGGCAAGAACAGAATCAATAGCGTCACCCTAGGCGACAATACACACCCTACACAGAGTCTAGGGACTCCTTGTTTGACCGCTTGTTAGTGGCAAACCCGATCAACCCGAGAGATTCAGACCATAGATCCCAATGCACCCAAGCCTAAGGGGTATAGAGAGGACTTGTACTATAGGTTCCATAGGCAGCAAGGGACATGACCTAAATGCCTATTGGAAATTTAAGGGCTTGGTGCAAGACTTGATTGATAACAAGACACTAGCGGTGGATAATCCCGTCGCACCAAGCAATCAACAAATGGAGGTCTTCAAAGACCCCTTGCCTACTCATGCTCCGTAGGCAAAGACCCTACAAGTTAATGAGGTCACACAGAACTTCCCCATGCAGGGGTATGTAGGGATGATCAGTATAGTGACTCGAAACAGGAGGTATCCGAGCATGAATGCTCCTACGGTAGCTGCAGGAGAGGTGCCAACAACATCACAACCACAACAACACCTTGCACAACCTCCTCCGCCTAGACCAGTGGCCACACTTCGGACCAAACTCACTCAGAGTTTGAGGACCACATCGGCTAGGCTCTCCATATACGAGCTTATACAACAATCTACGCCCCATCGAGAAGCTCTAATGGAGATATTGAAAGCCATCGAGTTGCAGCCCCATGAGACAAATTCTTTCAACAACTTTGTGGGCCATGTCAAATGATGCACTGAGCTGGTCATCACATTTTGAGAAGATGAATTGAGATCAGTGACTGATGACATGGCGGATCCACCCCTGCACGTTATCGTGCGGGTCAACGGGATCCCATACAAGAGGGTGTTGATAGACACTGGCTCGTCTAGTAATATCATCACAACTATGGCCCTAAAACATCTGAAGTTGCCCGCATCTCACATCACAGCTTCCACCTACACTCTACGAGCATTCAATGATGCAATCTGCTCGACAGTTGGCACAATAGTCCTACCAATCCAAGTGGGACAAAAGACCATACCTACATTGTGCCACATATTGGAGGGTGAGATGGCCTACAACATCTTGTTGGGTCGGCCATGGATCAGGGACATGAAGTGTGTCCCTTCGATAGCTCACCAATGCTTAAAGTATACATTTGAAGGGGAGGTGCATGTAGTCCCAGTGGACTTAGAACCCTTCAAGTATTGTAATGCGGTGCAGTTGATGCCGTAATCGACCCTGCCATCAACGCATTTGGATTTCCAGTTAAATCCATCTAAACAGGGTCCGATTCCGTAGGCATCCCCGTTAGCAAGTTCTTCAAAATCCCAGCCGGGTTCATCTTCATCGTCTGGTCCTCCACCAACGACACCATCTATGGGGGCCAAATAGAAGGACAAAGGGAAGAAACCCTTGGAAGAGGCAAAACCTTTGGAAGAGACACTGCCATCAGTATCAACTATCTCTACTGAGGAGATGCCTAGCCGAATGGAAGTCGAGGCTCCTAGTTCACCCGACATGGAGTGGACTCAGGGAGAGCTTCCATTCCCTCCCCCTCAACCGCCAATGATCACCGTTGAAATGGCCAATACGGGCCTGGGGGAGTATCTGGTGTGGAATATTGTAGCAACACCCACACTAGAGTCCATGCAGGACATGGGGAGACCTCGCCTCCCCATTGGCACTATTGTTCCCCTAGGCTACCCGTCGAACCAGACAAATTTTGTGTATGGGGGCCTTGATCATGGCATTGCACCATGCACGCAAGAGGACGAAGATGAAGAGCCTTTTGCTAAAAATGTCAATTATTTGTCTAACCCAGAATTTGCTCTGAGATACCTTGGCCAATGCAATTGGCATGGATATGGGTTAGGCAGATATGAGCAAGGGATACGTGTTCTTTGCCAACCAAGATACCAAATGCCATATGACAAGTCAGGAGTAGGGTTCAACCACCCCCTGCCCTTGGACATCTTGGTGGAGAACATGCAAGGCCTAGGGATAGGCAACAAGGGGGGATTGGCATCAGATCCATATGCCAACCCTAACACCACATATACATTGAGGGATTATCTCCCATTAACGGCAATCAACCTTGTTGACCCTCGCAATCCCTTCCCTTCGCTCGAGAGAGGAGAAAGCTCGAGAGCTCATTTTTAGGGAGGGTCTAGACAATGTCAAGAAGGGTCCTCAGAGGATGAGTCAGAGTATGAACCAGCATCATATGACCCCTTCGAATCAAATAGCGATCACTCACAGGTGATCCCCATGGATGATTATCAAGAAAGCTTCTTGACAATGTTCCCTTTGGATGCTCCAATCGAGCAAGTGCCACTCCAAGGAAATCAGGCCCCACCGTAGAGAGCGGAACAACCCCAATGGGGCCACATCAATTTGCTTGAGCAAGGCGAGCCTTTAATGCCATGAGCAGTTGTCGGAGCCAACGAAGGCCTTTGGATCTCCGATAGTGATTATGAAGATGAAACCGAGATGGCATATCTTAATCACATGCGGCAAATGCAGCGACCATACCCCTTGGAGATTAATGACATATTCGAACAATTAAACATAGTGCCAGGGCATGAGTGGTACGTAGACCCAACGTGGTGGGACCAAGTGTTGGATCCGCCACTCCAGGTATACGGAGCATACCTTCCACCCAGAGACCCTAGAGTGATATCAGTGCCGAGGGTAGATCCCATCCTCCTATCCACACATAGGGCCGATCCATTCATGCCCATCCCTCTAGAACTAGATCCCAAGCATAGAGAACATCCAGAATGTCCGAGTAACCACACCCATGGTAATGGAGACCAAAATCATTCCATCAACATGATCTCCATTGACTTAACCGCCCCCATCCATAATCCGACCGATCCAACATAGTCATTGTCTCTAGACATAGATGCCATAGACTGGGATCACGTCAATTCCCCCCCCCCCTCCCCCAGTATTGGCCTTTTGGTGAAATGCTTCATTTTACCCCTAGGCCAACTCAGGATATCTTCCATGCTGAAGAGGAACCCGAGGTTCCTAACGATGATCTAAACTCAGCAAATGATATCCACTTGATCCCAACTCCACACCAGTTGGAGGACGGATCCCACATGTCGGTCGAGGAGACGACTGACGTAGACATCGGCTCGGATCCAATGAATCCACAGATCATCAAGCTAGGGGTAAGTCTATCCCCCGAAGAGCAAGCCAACTACATTGCCCTTCTCAAAGAGAAGAAGGAGGTTTTTGCATGGTCATACAAAGACATGCCGGGACTAGACCCGTAGCTAGTCATGCATAATCTAACGCTTGATCCGACAGTCAAGCCAGTTAAGCAAAAACTATGCAAGATGCACCCAATAGTGGCCTTAATGGTCAAAGATGAATTGCAAAAGCTGTTGGATGCACAGTTTGTCATCTGCATGGATTATCCACCATGGCTGTCCAACATGGTGCCCGTCAAGAAGCCTGATGGGAGGATTCGCATATGCACTAATTTTTGAGATCTAAACAAAGCGAGTCCTAAGGATGATTTCCCCTTGCCGAGCATCGATGCCTTGGTAGACGCTACAGTGGGTCACGAAATGCTTTCCCTCATGGATGGTTTCTCGGGATACAATCAGATTTGTATCAATCTCGAGGACCAACTAAAAATGGCGTTCACAATGCCTTGGGGGACATTTTGTTATAAGGTCATGCCCTTTGGCCTTAAAAATGCTGGCGCCACCTACCAACGTGCCATGACATACATCTTCCATGATTACATGCACAAGACTTTGGAAGATTACATGGATGATTTGTTGGCCAAATCTCTTTTGCGCCCGGATCATCTCGGTGACTTAAGCAAGATCCTCGATCGCCTCATGGAGCATAAAGTCAGACTGAATCCCAAGAAGTGCGTATTTGGCGTCACATCTGGAAAACTCTTGGGCTTCATAGTCTCAAAATGAGGCATCGAGGTGGACCCAAACAAAGTCAAGGCAATCCTTGAAATGCTTCCCCCAACTACCATTAAGCAGCTCAGAAGCCTACAAGGAAAGGTCACGTCGATCAAGCGCTTCATAGCGCAGCTATCTGACAAGTGCCGACCCATGAACAAATTGTTGCACAAGGGGGTAGCATTTCACTGGGATGACGAGTGCCAGTCAGCCTTCGATGACATTAAACAATACTTGGCTTCACCACCAGTATTGGCACCACCTAGACCAGGAGTGTCATTCTACTTATACATCTCAGCTAACGAGGTGGCACTGGGAGCCATGTTAGCCCAGAAGAATGAACTTCACAGAGAACAGGCTACTTACTATCTTAGCCGCACCCTGGTCAGCTATGAACTTAACTATGCATACATTGAAAAACTCTGCTTGGCAATGGTGTTTGCTACCAAAAAGCTATGCCATTACATGCTGAGCAACAAGACGTATGTTGTGTCTAAGGAGAATCCATTGCGGTACATGATGAGTCGTACTTATCATAGTAGCCGCACGACGAAATGGATCATGTTGTTGACGGAATTTGACATAGAGTTTATCGGACATAAATCCATAAAAGGTCAGGTCATAGCCGATCAACTAGCAGAGGCTCCTCTCGAAGATGATCAGCCTCTGACTATAGAACTACCCGATGATGGGGTCTTCCATGTCTCAGAATCACCAGATTCTGATGAGCCTGAGTCACAGGCCGACATAACCCTATTTTTTGATGGTTCTAAATGTGAGCAAGGTGGTGGCATGGGAATAGTATTCTTCACACCGTAGGGTGCTCCAATGCCTCTATCATTTAAATTAAATTTCCCATGCACCAACAACAATGCAGAGTATGAAGCCTTGCTCATAGGTCTTCAGACAACAATCACCATGAACATTAAATGATTGAACATCTTTGGTGATTCATTGTTAATCGTCAACCAAGTCAAAGGGGTATTCCAATGCAAATGCCCAGTTCTGTAGGCCTACAAAGCCCTTGTGGACAAATTCTTGGCAAAGCTTGAATGGTATGACATCGAGGCACTCCCTCGATCATCGAATCATTTTGCGGACACTATGGCCTCTTTGGGGTCACTAATCCCGCAAGACATTTCTGGTGATATGACAACCATTCAAGTCAAAACACTATCGCAATCAGTGATGGAGCGAGCAAGCTCTAATTTAACGCCAGGAATCCACTTGATCCAGATTGAGCCATCCATGGACAAGTTCTCTCGAATCCATGATCGTTTGAATCATGCCAACTAGGGGTCCTTGTTCTCCCCTACTCCCATTAATAGCAACACAATGCTATTCTTACAAGTTCTTTCCCGCTCAGCTTTTGCTAGGGATAAACTTCAAGAGGGATTGGCCGTTCAGACTATCGAGGTTTCTGATCAGCAGGATTGGTATACACCCATCAGGGACTACCTCAAGTTAGGTAACCTCCCGCTTGGATTGACGCATGCCACAAAATGATCATTCAAATAGAAAGTGGCAAAACATGTCTTGTTAGGAGACATTTTGTACCGTCGAAGCTATGAAGGGATTCTCCTCCGTTGCTTGGACCAACAGGAGTCCGCTTGGGCAATCACCCAAGCGCATGATGGTACATGCGGTGGCCACTTCAGCGGTATGGCCATCGCAAAGCGCATCCTTCGCATGGGCTATTATTGGCCATCTTTAGAGCGAGATTGTTGCGCGTATGTGAGGAAGTGCGTGAAGTGTCAACATCATGCCAATTTGACACACGTACCTTCTCAGGCCTTGCAGCCGATCCAGTCGGCTTGGCCATTTTTGCAATGGGGCTTAGATCTAATCGGAAAGATCTCCCCTACATCGTCCGACCATCACACGTTTATCATAACGGCCATAGAGTACTTCACCAAGTGGGTGGAAGCGGTTCCGCTAACCTCTACGACTGGACCCCGCATTGTGGAGTTCATTTTACATAACATCATATGTCATTTTGGTATTCCATCCAAGATAATCTCGGATAATGGGACGTCATTTAAGAACAAAGATGTGCGTGCTTTGACTACAAAGTACAAAATTCAGCATAGTTTTTTGACACCCTATTATCCATAGGCAAATGGGCAAGCAGAGGCATCAAACAAGATGCTAGTCACCATCCTCAAAAATATAGTCATAGACAATCATAAGGATTGGCACATTCAGATCCCACTTGCCCTGTGGGCTTATCGCACTAGCATTCGGACACCCACTAGGGCAACTCTATTTTCGTTGGTGTATGGCTCCGAGGCAGTCATGCCTCTCGAGTTGGAAATTCCTTCCCTGCGCATATCAATGCACGAGTTCATCGATGATGACACTGCACGGCAGGCCTGGTTAGACCAGCTTACGTTGCTTGATGAACGACGCGTTAATGCTCTTGAGCATTTACGTATCTATCAAGAGCGACTTAAGAAAGCATACAACATGAAAGTTCACCTAAGGGACTTTCAGGTTGGTGACTTGGTCTTGAAAGAGAACCAACAGAACTCTAACTTGCCACCCCATTTAAGGGACAAGTTCACGGCAAACTGGTTAGGTCCTTATGTCATTGAAAGTAAAATAGGACCTAGAACATACCGGCTAGCCTCTCTTGATGGAATCAAGGAACTAGAACCCTTGAACATCAGTCATTTGAGGCCCTTCCATATTTAAAAGAGCCATAGCCCACCCCAAAAAGCTCCAAGGATTCCCATAATCGCTTGGTCAACCCAAAATGCTCCAAGGATTCCCATAATCGCTTGGTCAACCCAAAAAGCTCCAAGGATTCCCATAATCGCTTGGTCAACCCAAAAACTCCAAGGATTTCCATAATCGCTTGGTCAACCCAAAAAGCTCCAAGGATTCCCATAATCGCTTGGTCAACCCAAAAATGCCCCAAAGGTGCCCATTATCCCTTTGGTCAAACCAAAAGCTCCAAGGATTACCTTAATCGCTTGGTCAAAAACAAGAAAATTCAAAAACAATAAAATCATCAAAAATAACAAAAATTTGCATCTCATTTCCATGCATACTCAAAAATCATCATAACAATACAGAGTTCTTTTGCATCTCATCCTCATATTCACAAAAATCAATCCCTCAAAAACACAAAAATATATAGCCGCATTAAGCATCGCATCCATACATTGCATATTTGTGGTCATAAAGGTCAAAGCACCATAGACTGTCATTACTTGGCAAAACCATCATTTTCTACATTTTTCCACTTTATCAATAACTCATCGCCCATAACCGCCATTCACGTTATTCTCCCACATCATAGTCAGTTGTTTTCTAATGTATCGAGAGTTTTTCGTCATTCAATCGTCATTAGCTTTCTAGCCACGTATTGTACCAAGTCGAACAGATTTTATGCAGGTAGAATTCTACTTGGATCACACCTTGTTACGTAGCATCCCAACACAAGTTAAAACATATAACAAAATTCCCAAGTTGTGTGAATGAAATATGAAACCTGCAAAGCAATCCAGGTCACCATAAGCGAAATGGTTATCTTGCTCATCCCCCTGTGCGAATGACCCCAAGAATGCTGAGAGTTGGCAAAAGGACAAGCATCCTCCCTACCCAATTCCCCAAGAATCCCAAGTTCTCAAAAAGTTGCAAAACATCAAAAATTTGCAAAAATCAAAACTCCAAAAATTTGACATCTCAAAGTGCCTACCTCAAAAAAGCACAAACAATAGTGATTCTCATCACTCACTATTCCAAATCCCTTGCTCAAAAGAAACAAACAAAAAAAATAAACAATGATTTTTATCACTACAAAAGAGCAAGTATCCCAATACAATTGAAGAAAAGAAGGGAGTCGAACTTGAATCCTTGGAACTCTCAGCATTCAGACGGGTCATGAGGCAAACCTCAGTACCGGTTTGGTTGATAGCCTATCGGTCACTGGTGGTAAACCTCCCGCATGATGATATATCTGTCACATTAACTTGTGTGCAGATCAATGTTTGCATGTGGATGAGCTAGCTTATGGTATCCTACGATAGCACCATAGATTAATCTGACTAAATACAACAAAGGAGTTAGTGGAGCTAATCAGGTGATCCTCGATACAAGTTTGGTTGATAGCCTATCTGGCATTGGCGGTATCCTGACAAACACCACATAAATGAACTCAATTGCACACATAGGGATGTGAAATAACTTGGTCAAAGACAAGTCTGATTCATACCTTGTTCAAAAGTCTTGTAAGATAAAAATACAGTCTTGGCTAGATAGTTAGAACATCTGAGTTTTGAAAAACCCTACATACATTCTAAACCAACTTGCTATCTTTCATCCTCACATTGCCATCAAAAAATCCAAAAAAAAAAAATACATATAACCCATATGCATAAAGAAAGTCATGTCACCCAATAATCGCCTAGGACAAAAAGCCACAAAGTTCTAAACAGTCTATGGTGCGACTACCAAACATCACAAATTCAATTCATCCATTCCATTTGCATATCATATAAATTAGAAACATTTGCATTCATCAACACATATGCATCCATCAATATAAATCAACATGCATACATCCATATTCATCCATCATCGTGCATAACATCAAATCATGACATGTGCATAAATAAAATAAAGTCATCTATATATATCATCAAAAATGCCCGTAGGCTACAATAACTGGTCCTCTGACCCCGCAAAAAGCCAAAAACTCAAAAACCCCCAAGCCTAAGGCGTCGGCCACCATGATCACGTAGGATCGGTGCGACGGGAACTACCCCCTATGGTGTGGGTCCTATGGGACCCCTTCGGGTGGCTACTGCTAGCCCCCGCATCATGCCTACTCCCCCTCCCTCATCCAATCGCCTACGATGAGATGATGCTGACTGCTCAGTATCACTGCCCCTCATCCGACATGAAGACCCACCTCCGGGGGCTCAGGTAACCACCCATCGAGGCGGATAATCTCTCCCTCCATATCCATCCGATGTCGAGACCAATCTGTCTCTCACCACAACCACTCTGCCTCCCATCGATGGTAATAAGCTACTGCATCATCACGCTGCACCAATGTCTTCTCCTTCTCCACCAGCTGCGCCCGTAGGAGATCCCTCTCCCGTGCAACACTGGTGTCCCCATCCCCTCGATGGTATGCAGCAAATGCGCTCTCCCACTTCACCAATTGAGTCCATAGGAGATCCCTCTCCTGCAAAGCCTCCCCCAGCTCCTCATCTCACCTCCATAGTAGCTCTACCAATCATGCATTCTCAGTGCGCACCCCTGCCTCCATGTCCTCCACCATGGCCTGATGCATAGGCGACTCTAGAACAACAGCCTACTCTGGCTCCCACTACTCCGGGACGTCCTGCATCTCCGGCTGATCCGGAGCCCCAAAATCCATGCCCAAGTCATCCACCTCCACCATGTTCGCATCCTCTAGCGGAGCTCCCCAACCCTCACCTGGTGCCTCTGCACCCTCATCCCCTCCTGCTGCTACCTCCATGCCTCCCAGTGGTCCCTCTCCCCACCATCATCGTAGAGTCCACCACTGATCATACTCCGTGGTAGTCCCGATGTCATCCATGTCCAGGACGTCAATCACCACATCCGAATCCTCACCTAGTGGCACAATAACTGGCCAGGCTAAAGTCTTCTCGGCCCCCAATGTCGATAGATCATGGGCTCACCAAGAAACCCCTGGTGCACCCCAAACTATCATGTGACCCGACCATATGGGAAGAACTCCTGCTCAGTCCCATGGTGCCCAATCAACCATCGCCCCCTCCGTACCCATCGGAGCCACTCTCCAACCTCAGGCTAGGCTGGACAGTCCCGATAGGGGCGCCATAACACCTCCCCTGGAGTCAATCAAGCGAAGGCATCCACATAGTGCCCTACGACACCTGCCCATCATCGAATCTATCCCTGCTCCTCAGACCGCCACCACAGAGCCGCATACCCTACATCCCGATCCACCATCTCCGCCCGGGTCATCCATGGTAACCCCGCTGGCCTCTCCACCGCTATGTGCTGCCATGCCCAGCACTGCAACAAGAAGCTGCACCCAATACCCTTCCGCCTCCGGTAGCGGACCTCGTACAACTCATCATAGAGCTGTGCCAGCAATGTCTGCCCCCACCTCATGATCATTGGTGCCTCCGTCGGGCACTCCACCAATCGAAACACCACCTCCAGCAGGTTCCATGGGAACCTCACGCTCGAAGATTCGGGCAACAACATGTTGGAAATGAGGCCCATAAGCAATGCGTGCCTCACTCCCAACACCCCCCTCTCAAGCCACCATCTAACCAGAATGCCACCAATATGGCAGTCGAGCTCCGCCCTCTCCACTGGGCTATCCACACCCACCTCCGCCCCATGCCCGAAGCAGCATGTCAACACTACTGTCCACTGGTCTCGTGGCATCGTCCTGATCGGCAAGCCGTCTATCGAGATCCATAGAATCTGATAGACATCCTCTAACGTAACTGTCATCTCCCCTGTTGGGAGATGGAAGGTGTTAGTCCGAGGATCCCACAAGTTGATCAGGGCCGTCAGGTAGGCCCGATCCCCGACTACCGGCTCCAGCCGAGTCACCTGCTTGAGCCCAAGGGCATCAAGCCACTCCCTGTCCACCAAGGTCAGTGCCTCCCGTGCTTCAGTAAACATCGTAGGCACCCGATACCGGCTCTTCACAACCTGCAAAAGAAAACACACAAAAACATTAAAAAAAAAATTATACAAAAACATGGATATAAAAAAAAAAAAAAAAAAACAAAAAAAAAAAAAAAAAAATCAACAACTAATGGTTTGTGAGTCTAAGTTTATTTTAAATAAATTAACCCTAAAAAAAAAAACAAAGCAAACACACAAACAATAAATGAGGAGGATCACTTACTGGTCTCGCTTCGGCTCCACCGCTGGATCCGGTATGTGAACTCATGGTGGCAGAAAAATTTGGCAGCGCTTCGCTTCGCAGAATCAACCTCCTCCTCCTCAGAGCTCCAAACTCACCAGAAAAAGCAAATGATAATGACCCCAAACTTTGATTTTGGCCTATAAATAGAACTTTCTGCCTGTAAACGTCCCACCCTAGGACGAGCACTCTGGTTTGCACTCATCCCACCCTGGGACGATTACCAGCCTGGTATTCGCCCGACCCAGGAACGATTACAGAGCAAGAAAAACAAAAAAAAAGCAAGAAAAACAAAAAACACAAAATGACCAAAAACAAAGCAATAAACTTGCCCAATAAGAGTGCTTTTACACTTGATATTTTGGGCATGCAAAATAGACGTCGGGATTGCAACTCCTCGCTCTCCTACTCCCTAAGAAGGCTACCATAGCCGGACCGCTCCACGGGAGAACGGATTGCCGAGAATTTCATCCCTAACACGACGTCACCAAAAGGGTTAACACCCACCAAAAATAGGTCTAAATGTCGGGAAAACTGCACACACATTCAAAGATCAAACATCTGAAGGCACCCTTACCTAAGTCATCTTGGGTCAAGCGACTCGTCGCTTTTCTCATGCAGGTCATTCCCTCATCGATTCGTCGCTTGAGGGGGTAGTCACACTTAGTCACCAATCAACAAAATACACACCCAATCATGGAAACAACATGCATTCAAAGAATCATTGACAAAGACAATTACGCTCCTGCTTGGGGCAGCAAACAAGCAATAATCACAAGCTGATCAAACACTTGGCATTCGTGAATCATGAACTCAAGGTTCCCATGGACAAAAGGTTGCGCCCTTTGCCTATTCATGATTGATCAATGTCCAAGCTCAAGTAACACCTCACCGAAAAAGGTTAACACTTGAATTGAGTTCCTTCGCTCGTCAGAAGCAAGGATTCAAGAATGCATGCCCTTTCCATACTTGGGGCATCAAAAGTTGGTTAGGTTACTGAGAAACCCTAATCATTAGTGCTTTGGTTATCTATTTTTGCTCAGCACTACGCCATGCACAGCGCTTCCCAAAAAGGGGCATCTGTAGACACCAAAACAACACCAATCCGATTATGTGACTGCAAACACTGATCGCATTGACACACACAGCCCCCAGAGGTTAAACAGTGGTCCTAACCACTCTTTCAGCAGTTTTTGAAGGTCAAAAGTCAATTCGGCACCCTCAGGTACTTTGCTCCATACTCGTTTCACCCAGGAACGAATACGGTTTGGTATTCGCCCCGCCCAGGGACGAATAGCAGTATTCGCTCCGGGGTGGAGCGAATAGCGGGTTTGACGAGCAAAAATTCAATTCATGACAAATGGCAGCTCGGATCCGCCACTTAACGCCTCCTTCATTTCATGGGAGCATGGGTGAGAGTTTTTGAACATTAGAGGTTGTTACAAGGGCAGTCATGAAGCCCCTAATCAAGGAGGAATCTTCCCTCCCCTGGAAGGGCATGGCTGCCAAGTGGCGCCTCTGCATGTTCATCCCAAGAGACCTCCAGGTCTATAAATTGGTGAGCTTTCTCACCCCAAAAGATACAGAGTAGGAGCATTTTTGAGCAACGAAGTGCTGCCATTTTACTTCCCCATACATCCTTGTGCGATTTGTGCCTTTCACATCCTTGATCTCTTTTAGAGAGGAGGTCATTGGGTGACTATTGGAAGGATGAATCTTGAGCCCAAAACCCGACACTTGACCACAGTATACCACCCAATTTGCCGACAACACCTTAGGAGAGATTTTGGACCCATCCCAAGTGGATTGGTGCCGAAATCAGGCCCCAAACGGTGGGCGGCCTGCCCGGGCGCCCCCGCACTGCTGCAGGTCTAATCGTCCCTTTTAGGAGCGATTGGGAATCTATGGCAGATCTTTCTTTCTATCATTTCCATTTTGTATGCAATCGTTATGCTGCTTAGATAGTTTACAATTTTGATTTCATATCGTTTTGATCAATTGCTATTATGTTTTATCATGTTTTCGCCTCCACTAACTTGCAGAGGGCGCCATCGAAATCCGGGTGTTAGAGGCCGAATTGGGGAAATCCGACCATCTGGGTCATCCCAAAATGCCCCCAATTAGCTAACCCCCACTTTTGCAAGAAATTTGGAGCCGTCTGGAGGTGACATTTGGGACGGTTCTATTCGGCATTTTGTTGCAGGTATATTCGTCCCGCCCCATAATGAATACGAATCCACGGCGAATTTGTAGACTGTTCTTTTTGCAATGCCTTCCCGGTGATGTTCCCATGCCTCTATGAAAATTTCAGTCGATTTGGAGTTGTTTTGATCATCGTTTTATTTATTTCTTCGCATGCATTAGTTTTGGGTTTTGAGATTGCATGTTTGATCTTCTTTGCAGGTGCTATTGACTATCTTTTTGTTTCTTTGAACGCAGGATCGGAACATCGGAGGAGCAGCAAGGAATCGACACTCGTATACACAAGCGGCGGCGACGTTTTGGTCCGCCCATCTTACATGTGGGCACGCGGAAGAAGGATGGCTATCCATGGATGTAACCAAGAGACAAATTTAACGCTCCTCGCCCCTGAAAAGGGAGGAGGCGAATTGTAACCGAATTGTGAAATACATCAATAAAAGAAAAGGGTTGTTTATTTCATTTGGGTTTCAATTCGTTTATGCTTTCTCCATTTTATGCATTTTTAATTCGTAGGATTTAGCGTTAAGTTTAGTTCCGTTTTTGCATCGTGCTTGGAGTTTTTCCTTTCTTGTTTCCGTATCCTCGTGCTTCCAATGTTATTGTCCAAGATTTGTGGAACTGATAAGAGATTATTTTTTAATCTTGGTACATAAAGAACTTTTTGAATATTACATTCTCCATATGGAAGGGAGACATAAACACTTCCTTCTCCCTAAACTCAATAGGTCTGATCATCAGCAATGCTTACCGGTCTACCTTCTTGAGCCTAAAATATTTCAAACTAGTATTTATCACCAGTCATATGTTTACTAGCACCTGAATCTATGTACCAAATAGTATCCTTTTGAGGGGAGTTTGTATGTGTCATGAGCACTTTATGTGCTCATTCAGAGTCCAAACTAGAATCTTCAGTGGCAATATGTCCCTGTTGCTACTTATTCTTGTTCTTTGGTTTACCTTTGCCCTTATTTTTTCCTTGTTCATTGGGTGGTTTGTTCTTAAACCAACATATTTTGGTTTCATGAGTGTATCACAAATTTTACAATACTGCTTCTTCTTATGAATTTCTTTGCCTTTACCTTTGTATTTGTTAGAAGAAGATCCTTTTTGTTGATTCCACTTTTTCTTGCCACTTTGCTTGTTTGAGAAAAGTGCATTGTTGGATGCCTCATCTCTTTGGAGTTGATTAGCTTCTTCAGTTTGAAGAAAATTTACCAACTCTACAAAAGTCACTATCCTTCCAAAGACTTGTAGTGAATGATCAACATTCTATAGGAGTCTGGAAGAGCCCTTAAAATGATAGAGGTCAAGATATTATCTTCCACTTTTTCTCCTAAGGCTTGCAGTTTTGTTTTTATATCTGTGACTCTACAGAGGAATAACTCTATTGTCTCTCCAGATTTCATATGAAGAGTATCAAGTTGTTTTTGAATGTTAAGAATTGTTTATTGATTCTTTCCTTAAAATATAGTTGCTAAGGCATTCCATTCCTCCTTACAATTTTTAGCTTCACTTATATGAGGTTGTATGTCATCAGTAATAGCTATCAAGATCAATAAGTAAAGTCTTTTATCCTTATTATCATATGTTTTCTGATATGAACCTGCTGATGTGGATCTAGAATCAGTGCCATCCACTATTCTCCACATCTCATCTACAGTTAAAATGACTTTCATATTAGTTTTCTAGGCAAAATAATTTGAACCTTTGAGAAGTTGGCTCTCATTGAGATACTTGTTGATCATGGCCATGGTGAAGGTTTCAAATTGATATGACTAAGATGAATTTATCTTGCAGTATACCCTCAAAAGAGTATATGGAAGATTTTAATTTTCTCTTTAAGATATTTAATGGCACCTGCTTTAACACCCTTAACAAGGGATGAAAAGTTTGAGGATTTTAAGCCAAACAAAATAAAGCAAATTAAAGGGGTAGGTTTTGAAAGACTTTTGATTGTGCTCTCTAGGATATTTAATGGCACCTGCCTTAACACCCTTCAAGAAGGATGGAAAGTTTGAGGAAATTAATCCAAACAAAGAGAGTTAATCAAGGTGTTTGTATTTTGACCTTTGATGGGGAGAAAAAAAAATTGACTTTGTTTTAACCTGTGCAAGGTGTAGCATGATTTTGAGTGAAGTTTGGGTTTTGTGAAATGCTTCTTCAATTTTTTATCTGATTGTTTAATTGCACACAAAAAGCATAATTTTTAGTGCAATAATAATAAAAAAAGAGCAACACAAATTATTATCACTCTCGGTGTCGGATGCAACTGAAAATGCACCTAGTATATTCAATTTTTAAGAAAAGGTGTCGAGTAAAATCGAGAATGCACCTTTCTTGCTTTGAAATATCCCATCTTTCTCTTTACAATTTTGCAAAAAATAGAATCACAAAATATGACTTCTGTCCTCCCTTAATTTTTACAAAATTGAAAAATTTGAGCACTCCTTTCAAGAAAAGTCGACACACGACCCGCGATTGAAAGGCTTCCAGACTAGTCAACACACGACTTTGGTTTTTGTCTTCAACACTCAAGCATGAGGATTAAGAAAATAGGTTCAAAATATTTCTCAAGTTTACAACAAAAAAATTGCAATTTTATGTTTTATATCTCCTTTGTGAAGAAGAAAACAAAAGCAAATTTTGGATTTTGTTGCAAAGAAAATGACCTATGTGCTTCCTCAATGTTGTAAATCTCTTTGTTTTGCAATAGAAGTTTGAGTTTCTATGTCTTGTATCTCCAAAAAATGT
Organism: Wollemia nobilis; assembly: GCA_028583015.1. Classification (NCBI taxonomy): domain Eukaryota; kingdom Viridiplantae; phylum Streptophyta; class Pinopsida; order Araucariales; family Araucariaceae; genus Wollemia; species Wollemia nobilis. The sequence continues at coordinate 7,814,080 of JAQPPZ010002937.1, read as the reverse complement.
GTGAAGAAAACTATAGAACTTTTGAGTAATTTATTGCAAAAATTTGTTGAAGAAATGCTTGTGTTTTGTCTCTATATCTCCATGTGTGAAGAAAACAAAAGCAAATTTTGTTTTGAAAATTGTAAAAAAAAATAACACCCTTTTTTTTTTTGCAAAATTTTAAAATAAAGTTTAAAGAAAAATATTTTAAAGAGTAATAAAAATATAATTATTTTTGCTTAAAAATCAATTAAAAAAAAAAAATGATCTGAAAAAACATTAATTATATTCAAAGTACTAAAAAAAATATTAAAAAAAAAACTTTAATTAAAAAAAAAGAATTGCAAAAAATTTTGTTACCTTGGCGGGCTTGGTTTCATAAACAAAAAAAAAAGTTCACATTTTTGACCTCTATAGGGATCGACCTTGCATCCTGGCACGAGGCTTTGTCTTCATATAGGGTAGCGAACCAACCCAACCCACGGTCGGACGTGAACGAAAGTTCACGAAGGCTTTATTAAGACTTTGTCCACCGTGCTAAGCTTTCAAAAGAAATATTGGGACTTATTAGTCCCACATGCAGTGCATGACTGAATGTGCGCTACATAAAAACATTATTGTGCATGTTATGTCTCGATTACCTTCGGGTAATCAGAGATTAGCATTTTTTCCAGATGATGAAGCCAACCACTCCATGCCATGTATGCACGCTATGACGAACTAAAAAGTGCCACGTTGCAGCCAATCTTCATGTCAGATCAGTGCTAGCTCACCACTACTCAGCACCATGTTAGCTCAGTCACACATCGATGCCATGTCATATCAGAGTGATACCATGTTGGCTAGCCTCGATTCTCATGTCCTACCTCTTGGCTACCACGTGCCAGGCATATAAGCATCCAAGTGGCATGCAAGTAGGGTGTAGGTGGCTTCCATATGGTGTGCAGGGAGGTTTCAAATGATGTTCCATGTCAGATTCTGGGATCATTCAAAGGATCTTCTATGAGTGATCCTGGTGGGCCTACACATCGAGTGCGGGATTGGTGGGCCTTCATGTCGTGTATGGGTCCTGTAGGGCCTCATAGCGTACGTGGGGGCTAGCAGTGCCTACTCTTGCGATCCAGACCTACAAGCCTGCACGCCGCGTGGGGAGTGGCTGAAATCCAAAAAAATGCCTTGGGATGTGTACGTGGAGACAGTAAGCCTCATGATGCAGAAGAGTCAGTAGGGAGGAGGCAACATAGATTCTAGGGTACTAGGTGGAATGAGCGATGCTCGTGTTATCCACCCCAGTGAGGATACCAATGTTAAACAATATTGAACAAAGTGCAATTATTCATTAACCAACACTAGTGAAATAGGACTAATGTTTAAATAGGTTACAAAATATGAATACTAACTTAATCTCCTTAACCCATGCTAAAAAACATGCTATAGGAGAAGTAGAGTTAGGTTTGGATTTGATAACCTAGGATATTTAGTATTTAACCTATCTACCATTAGATATTTAAAACAAAAAATATCTGCATGGTAATTAGTACAAAGTAAATGTAATAATCTACTAAACTAGTGTAATGCAATAAACTACCTTATTTTACCCTAAAAAGCATATCTCTGGATCAAATTATTAATTAGATCAGCTGTATCAGGTCTACGTAACTTAGCATGATTGCCTCGTTGTCTATATTGTTCAGGAGGCTATGTGAGATCAATTAAGTGATTCCCTCGATTGAGGGCAGTCACATTGACTTGATGTTCTCTCCTAGACAAATATTTTTTAAAGACTACTAGCATAGAGGCACAAAGTGCTTTCATTAACACATTTTTATGAGGATAATATAGATGTTCCTCAAGTATTCCATCATAAACAAGGTAAGGTAATGCGGAATAAGGTCACCTAATTTGACGAGTATCATACTCATGATTTTGATACGTTGGAGTAGGGTGACTTGAAATGTTGATATGATCATTCAAGCCTACTCGAGGTGTGAGGTCTTGCTCCTGTATATGATCAGGAGTAGAGGATCAGGAAGGCACGCAAATGCGTGGTATTGCTCTATGTGGAGGTGCCTCATTGTGCAATGACTCTTATCGAAAGAATGTGTTTGTAGCATATGAATTAGGGAGATACTTTACCAAACTAGCACTATGATCTACAGGAGTACCCTACGAAGGGGTCCCCTATAAGCTAGATCCTCTAGTTGACTCTCTAGGAGTAACCATCCACTCGTCAGTCGGTGTACAACTAGGATTAGTAGCTGATTTCTAGGGAGGAATGATCTTATCCCTAGACTCAACATGAGGACGTTATATATCCTCTTCTCTATTTCCCATAGCTGCTACCCCCGAATGGGCTTGGCTATGGGTATGCGCCATAAATCTATACGCTAACTACTATGTGTTTATCTCCTTTACAATTTTTATGAATTTGAAACAAACAAACAATAGAGACACACAAGCATAAAAGTGATTATATCGTTTTAAATTTTTTAGATGTGAATCCTAAACTGTTTGTTGTGTTTAAATATGTGTTGATTTGTAAAGAAAATACTTTTCTTGTGTTTGATATAGTTGAATGATATTATCAAATTTTAAAGGATTTCACCTATATACTCGTACAAGTCAAATATGGGGATGAAATACATATCCAACGAGGTAGCATAGGTACTACCAACCCTCACCAAGCACCTTGTGCATAGAGATACACCCCTCCAAAGAGGAATGCATGCTATTTTGCATGGTTAGGACAAATCTTGGGTAAGATTTGGCCACATACGGGTCCCGATAATACTTCTCACGAGCCAATCGAGTGGTAATTACATCCACTATTGGTCTTGATCAATGGGTTGGATGTGAAAGCCCAACTCCATTGATGTTAAAATAAAAACTTGGTGTGTGGGGTTCCTTTTAAAATATTGAAAGAAAACAAAGTAGCACTCAATTATTTTTGACTAAATGCATGAATGTGTGTTTTACTTTCAGAATTGTCAGTAGCATAAAAGGAAACCAAAAATGCACACCTATATGAACTTAACCCCCTTTTGGGCAAGTGACAAGCAGTCAAACCAGAAAAATGCAATGAATTCTACTGTATTTTCTTCTATTTTTCTAATCTAATTAATGCATGATTTAGGAAAGAGAAATTCTAACCTTTCTATGCAAATAATAAGTGAGAAAAACATGGAATTTTGCAATTTTAAGCAGTAAAAAGTCAAATTTATGATGCAAAAAGGTGTAAAATGAACCTGTAAAGTTGTTGTTTTTGCAAATTTTTGTAGAAAACCTCTGGTTTTATGGCCATCCCAGTCAGGGATGGTCATACATTGGGGCCTGTCCCACCCGGTCCCATGGAGCTAGCTATATCACCCAATGCCATGGAGCAGTAAACAGACTGTTTCTTCTCAAAATGGTCAACACCTGCAATAGAGAAAACTAGAAAAGGAGGTACAAGTTAGCACCATTTAAATGGGAGATTGAAAAAATCAAATATTGTGATAGCCAATGAAGACGTAAAATTTACTACATCGCCTTAAGGGCATTCATTGCAATGTGTAATAGTTATCATGAATTCAAAGGGAAATGAGCATAAACTTGCAATCTATAAAAATGAAGCAAATATATAACCAAATGGTGGATTTATCCTTCTATTTAATCATTGTATAACTTCAAATGTGAGATTAAAAATATCCCCTCGATGGCCTTTACAAATTGATACAAATTCCATTACAATGTTCAAGGGATCTAGTCCCTTGAAAGAGGCCTCAAAATGGTGTAAACTATTGTTTGTCTCTGTAAATATTGCATACCATGATTGAGAGATATCCTTCAACCTATTATTCTAGTCTTCTTAGCTCCTTCATCGTACGTATAACTACCTATACCTACACACAAGGGCTTAGAATGGTGTTAGTAGAACCTATTTCATAAAATGAAGATAGCATATAAAACATAGTAAAAGGTGTGAATGCTACAGCCAAACAAAGTGATCTACACATGTAAAAAATGATCTAAAATGAGCATATATATATATTATAAGATGATATAAGCAGAAATAAATGGATTTGAAAGAAATTTATAAGGTGAAACTATGTTGAACTATTGTCCGCTCCGGGGTGAGCCATGGAGACCTGCAACATTGGGGACTCCAAATATTGAACCAAAACTCCTCCAAATGACCTCAAATTTGGACCAGAGGTTCATCTAGACATCCTAAGGAGGTCTATGGAGGAATTTATCCAAAATTCTCTATTTTTTTGAAATCATCCCTATGAGTGCCATGGGCTGACTGCTAGTCATCCCCAAGTGGTACGGTTACAAAACTGGCTTAGTTTTATCACCTATGGCCTTGGAAATTGGTCCAAAATAGGGTGAGGATGTTGTCGACAGATGGGGCCAAGTTGTCTTTCAATTTGGATAGTTTTGGATTGTTAAATCAGGTCCTATTGCCTCTGAAAGTACCTTCCAAGTGAAGAGGGTTTCAAGGCAGGGAAAGGGTGATTTTTGGTTTGCAAATGGGTTGGTAGCAAGTAGGGATGGATTTTGGCATCACTTTGTTGCTCAAATGCTCTTATTTTATCCTATATTTAAATGGAGGTTCAGGCCTCCTTTTATAGCCCAAAGGGCATCTAGGGCCAAATGGCATATTTACCATGTGACACAAGTGATGCCATTCATACTAATTGCATCATTTATTGGGGAGGGGAAGGTTGCCCCTTTGGGGCTCCCAATATACTGCCCTGTAGTCCATTAGCAGGTCCCCAATCAATATGGGATGATTGGATGTGCTAATGGTAGTCTTGGATTGCCATTTAGTGTGTCCTTTAACTTTTTCAAAGGTCCAATTAGGGTCCGTCTAACCCAATGACGGTTGCTAATTGCCATTTTTGGGTGGGACGGTCATCAGTAGGGGCCCCAAAACTACCCTAGACTACTAGTAACCCTCCAAACTAAGTTTTGGAGGGTTTTGGAATCCTTTTGTTAGCCTAGAGAGGTGCCTAATAAGGCCATATGTTGTCGATAAGAGGGTATATGTAATGCACTAATAGTCTTATATGATTTGCATGATTTAGGTGTCTATAGTGCCTATTGGTTATATGTATGTCTAACTTTGATGTATTGATATGATGTATGTCATATTTGAGACACACTATTTATGTGATGGTAATTTAATGCAAATGAACCTGTATGCTTTAATTACCTAAGTTATATTAGTGATTAGATATGAGTTTAATAATTTAATGGCCAACACCACAGAATACATAACAATTATGGATGTAAATAATAAATCTTAATACAATAATTACTTATTTATACATTTCAAATGTGAGGTGAGATGATGTGATATGTGTGATTATGCTTTGAAATGATATGTATGATTATGGGGTGAAATGAGTTATTGTTATGTATGATTTTTGACATTTTCTATGAGACTCAAATACTCTAGTTATTTCATCAAAAGTTGTATACTGACCATACAGAGCCTTTGAAGGATAAAGTTTTGTCATGAAGACCTAGGTACTCATTATCCTTGTGTGTACAAATAAATATATTAGATGAAACATAAGTATACCCCAGTGCTAGGCAGGATTCATTCAGCCCATTGATGTATTGGGAATCCTCTAGTGTTTATCTTGATCTGAAGTTGGACTTTAGTTGTATTAAACCACCAGGCGGTACAGGACACCTAAAGCTAGCTCTTCCACATGTAAAATTTGGTATGTACCAAAGAAAGATACTTATGATAGACATATCATCATGCATAAGGTTTGACTATGCAGAGAATTCCAAGGATTCAAGTTCTATACTCCCTTATTTTCTTTATTTTTATGAAGAACACAAGCTTATACTGAGAGGGGGGGTGAACAGTATAAGACTTAACCAATTAATAATTTTAACTTTAGATAGCAGAGGCATCAACACAACATTAATCAAGATAGAAAGCATCACACATTGAAGACCCATTTTAATGTGGTTCACCCAAAATGGTTGGGCTACATCCACGGATAAAATCTTTCACTAAATTTTATCAATCCAAATTCTGGTAATACCTTTCCCGATTACAATGTTTATGGGCACCAACCCAAAGGAGACACCAATCCCCTAATCTCGAGTTCATGGGCACCAAACCACACGAGACACCGATCCCCTAGCTCTACTCTGGCTGGTGATCCTCTAGAAAACCTCTACCTCTACTGCCCTTAGTAAATGGAACTCTATCCATAGAAGACACCTGTCCTCCCTACTCTGGCTGGAGACCTTTGTCCTCAACTCTATCACCTCCAAAGTTGGTCCTCAAATTTGCACTAAACACAATCCTTCTTTCTAGCACAAATGTCCTCGTTCGTCTTTTCCTGTTGCACTCACTTTGCACGCTTTGAAATCATCTAGCCACTTCTATGATCTTGTGCTCTTTCGACTGCATCTCGCACACTTCGACACACATTTGACTATTCATCAATCACACTCAACTCTCCAAACATCCCTCCTTTTATACTAACACTTTCAAGATCAAAACCTTGATCTTAGTCGACTGCACAACCCTTAAATACGTCAGCTAAAAACCCTAAACTACGTTGGCTACAAACCCTAATCATTGTCAGCTCACATTTAACTTTGTCGGCCTTATCTGCCTCTGTAACTCTTCTGTAGTTTTTGTCATGAAACTACAACATGTCGTGATATCGTGACACCTTTGCATCCGTACACTTTGTTTTGGATTTTGTCACGATATCGCAACACTTCTGCCTTTATCGACCTCCTTTCTATTTTTGTCATGAAATTGTGACACTTCTGCCTCAATAGACTTCATCTTCACTTCTATCACGATATCATGACACTTTTGTCTTCATAGTTCACAACTTGGCTTCTATCATGAAATCATGACACTTCTCCTGTTGAAGACCTGATTTGTGTTTCTATTGCAAAATCGTGACACTTTCTCCAACCGAATGCTGCCATCTCAATATGTCATAAAATCGTGACACATTCTACATATGTTTGCTTTCTCTTCAACCTATTGTGAAATCATGACGCTTTCAGCTTTCGTATGTCTTCTTTGCAACCTGTCGCAAAATCATGATGCTTTCAGCTTCCATACGTCTTCTTTGCAACTTGTCGTGAAATTGCAATGCTTCTCATTTCAAACTCTTCCCTTTGCTGCATGTCATGAAATCGCGACACTTTATCTTGCATCCACTTTGTCTTCTGACTTGTCGTGAAATCATGACACTTTTTCTCCTTAACACTTTTCTTTTCTTTGGGTCATGAAAACTCAACATGTTGCGATATCGTGACACTTTTTCTCTCAGACTTTCTCTCCTGCATTATGTCACGAAATTGTGACACTTTTTATTTTGAATTCTCTCTCCTGCATTATGTCATGAAATTGTGACATTTTTGACTCCGAACATTCTCTCTCCTCTTTGAGTCAGAAAACTATGACATGTCGCGATATCGCGACACTTTTCTAACTTGCTTTCTCTCTCCTGCTTAAGTCGTGAAAATGTGACATGTCGCGATATCATGACACTTTTCTAACTTGCTTTCTTTCGAACCTGTCAAGCCGAAACCTTCATCAAGACAAATTATTTTACATCAAATCAAATTCCTTCAAAAGCTTCTTGACATCAATGACAACTTATACACTTGAGCAAAGGCAATGTACCCAAAGTACCCAAAATTGCCAACAATCTCCCCTTTTGTCATTGATGGCAAACCTTTACTAAAAACACGTCTCAAGAGCCAAAAATGAAACCAACTGAGCTAAAAACTGAGAAACTGTGCCCATAACTGAGAATCTTCCTTTGAATTTTTGCTCCCTCTGACTTGAAGCTAGCTCTCTCCCTTACTCATATCTCTCCCCCTTTGTCATCAATGGCAAAGGGTCACCTTTGGGGCTCGGGACTAAGAATGAGCCTCTTAGCTTAGTCCCTCCCCCACATCCGAATGAGGTGATTAATTTTGGGGTGGGAGTACAACTCCCAATTTCTCCCTTAGATACTCAAACATATCTCTTTGAAGAGTTTTGGTGAAGATATTTGCAATCTTCTCTTTAGTAGACACATACTCTACCTTGACCTGCTTGTCTTGCACTTTCTCCCTTAGAAAGTGATACTCGATGGAAATATGCTTTGTCCTTGAGTGCATTACCGAATTTTTGGAAATACTTATGGCACTTGTATTATCACAAAATATGGATATGGGTTGTTCATGCCTGACTTTGAAATCCTCCAATGTGGTTTTCATCCATAAAACCTATGTACACCCAGCAATTGTAGCTATGTATTTAGCCTCTGTTGTAGATAAGGAAACTGAAGGTTGTTTCTTACTTAACCAAGAAACCAAACTCTTTCCCAGAAAGAATGCTCCACCACTAGTGCTTTTTCTATCATTAATACTTCCTGCCCAATCTGCATCTGTATAAGCTATGAGGGTGAAATCATCACCTTTGGGATACCAAAGCCCAAAGTCCATAGTGCCCTTCAGATATCTGAATATCCTTTTAAATGCTATAACATGAGAATATTTTGGAGCTACCTGAAATCTTGCTACTAACCCAACTTCCTGCATGATATCTGGTCTGGTATCCATAACATATAATAAGCTGCCAATCATTGATCTGTATAATATTTGATCTGCCGCTGGAGATTCATCATCTTTACTCATATTGCACCCTGTAATCATTGGAGTACATACTAGTTTGTTGTCCATCATCCTAAACTTTTTCAACATTTCTTTGATATACTTTCCTTGAGAGATAAATACACCATATTTTGATTGAGCAATCTGAAGACCTAAAAATAATGACAGCTCTCCAATCATAGACATCTCAAATTCCTTCTGCATGGTGTTAGCAAAAACTTTGAAAATCTGAGTATTATTTCCCCCAAAAATAATATCATCAACATAGACAACCATAATCAACATATCGTCATATTCATTTTTAATATACAAATTGCTATCTGCCACGCCTTTCCTAAAGCCTTTCTCATGAAGATAACTTTCAAGTATTGAGTACCATGCCCTTGGTGCTTGCTTTAACCCATATAAGGCATTTTTTAGTTTACACACATAGTCTAAATGTTCTGTGAGAGACACTCCTTCTGGCTATTCTATGTAGACTTCTACCAACACCCCATTTAGAAAAGCTGAATTTACATCCATTTGATATACCTTGAATGATTTGAAGCTTGAAAGGGCCAAAAAAATTATGATAGCTTCAATACAAGCAACAGGAGTGAACGTCTCTTCGAAATCAACACCTTCTACTTGAGCATAACCTTTGCAGACTAACCTAGCTTTGTTTCTGACAATCTTTCCATCCTCATTGAGTTTATTTTTGAATATCCATTTTGTGCCAATGACATTCTTGTCCTTAGGTCTTGGAACCACATCCCAAGTTTCACTTTTCTCTATTTGATTTAGCTCTTCATCAATCGCTTTTACCCAAAATTTTTCTGCACATGCTTCACTGAAATCTTTTGGCTCAATCTGAGATAATAATGAAACATTTTTAGAATCATGTGAAGGAATGACTCTTCTTCTTGTTTTCCTACTATTTGGATCACCAATGATCAAATATTTGGGATGATGTTTCTGAACATATCATAAAGAAGTTTTGGGAAGCAGTTGTTGTCTTTCCTCTTCTTCATCTGAAACCTCTCTAAATTCTTCTTGACAAATTTCATCACTAAGTTCCTTGACTGGTTCTCTTATCCCTGTATTTTCATCAACTGTTACATTTATGCTCTCTATGACTATATGCGTTCTTTTTTTGAAGCATCTGTAGGCCTTGCTTCTGTTGGAATATCCAAGAAATATTCCCTCATCACACCTAGGATCAAACTTACCCAGATTTTGATCTTTCATTCTGATGAAACACTTACTCCCAAACACTTTGAAGTATTTTACTGTAGCTGGTCTTCCTTTCCACAACTCATAAGGAGTTTTATGATGATTGACTCTAAGTTGGGCCTTGGTGATAATTTAGACTGTTGTCTTGTTGCCTCTTTCCAAAAGCCATCCGAGAGTTTCGACTCATTTAACATAGCTCTAGCCATATTTTCAATAGTTCCATTTTTCCTTTCAACTACTCCATTTTGTTGAGGAGTTCTTCTTGCTTGAATATTCTCTTTTGATTCCTTGTTGCTCACGAGTATTCCACAAATTCATTTGAAGTGAACTCTCCTCCTCTATCCGATATTAAGCATTTGATTCTCTTATCAGTCTCATTTTCAATCATTTCTTTGAAAGCTTTAAATTTTTCAAAAGCTTCAAATTTTTCTTTGAGAAAAGTAACCCAAGTCATTCTAGAATAATCATCTATAAACAACATGAAGTAGCTTTCTCCTTGAATGCTCTGAGTTCTAGTGGGGCCACATAAATTAGTATGAATAAGATCCAATGGTTTTGAAGAAGTATACCCTTTTGATTTGAAACTGGTTTTGGTCTGTTTTCCATGTTGATAGGGACCACAAATGATATTATGGGGCCTTTTTATTTTGGGCAAGTCTCTAACTGTTTCCTTGTTACTAATATTGACAAGATTATCAAAGCTCAAATGCCCCAATATTTTATGCCATAGCCAACTCTCATCTTCTTGAGTTAGAAAACACTTTTCCCTTTTTATCTCACTCGGCATGTAAAGATTGTTTGGAGTCCTTGTAGCACTCACAATGAGTTTTCCATTTTTTTCTTTACTTATCTCACATCTATCTGAAAAGAAAGATACTATGTGCCCTTGATCACAAAGTTGACTCACACTTAGAAGATTATGTCTTAGGCCTTCTACATAAAGCACATTTTATGTTTTGGATTTCCCTTCCAAACTAAGAGTCCCTTTACCACAGATTTTAGCTGACCTATTATCTCCAAAACTGGTTGTTCCTCTGTTTGTTTTTTTTAAGACCAAAAACTTTTCCTTTTCACCAGTCATATGTTTTGAACAACCACTATCAAGATACAATTTTTCTACTTTGTCTTGAGCATGAAAAGCAGTTTGAACTATCATTGACTTAGATTTGATCTCATTTTTCTTTTTAGTGAACTCAAGGCTAGATCTATCCAAACTGCACATCCTTGCTATATGCCCAAAATTCTTGCACTTGTAACACATGAAATTTTTATTCATAAGATGTGCAAAAGAGTTAAAATTTTCCTTACTATGGCTATTCAAGGATTTATTGCAATGCATAGATTTGTGACAAAAATTCTTGCAGGAAAAACAATAGCCATGGAAAGTATTATGTAACCTGTTTTGATGCCTTGGATGATTGTTCTTCTTGTGACCAGCTGGAATCCACCGCTCTTCGGGATGAAGATTGGTCTTGATTGAAGACCCTATTTCATGAATAGTGATACCATCCTTCTTTTGCTTTTCATACGGAGTATTCTGTCTGAGAGCCAATTGTTCCAACTTCACTCTAAGAGACAACTTCTTCTTCTAGTTTCTCACAATTAGCTTCCTTTTCTTTTAAAGCCTCTGTCAGAACCTATTCAACCTTCTGTCCTTCTTCAGCTAGAATTTTGAAGTCTATAACTCTTTGAGACAATTTTGATCTTACAATCTCTTCTTCCTGACATTGATGCTTCAGAACAAAAGTTTCTTCCCAAAATTTCTCAATTTTTAAAAGCCAAGAAGAATTCACCTTTGAGATCAAACTCAACCTCTTCATCTCTTTCTAAATCTATATGTTCCTCTAATAGATCCTTCTCCAAGTTGTTAGGCTCTTTCTAGAGAAACCCGCTCTGATACCAATTGAAGAACACAAGCTTATACTGAGAGGGGGGGTGAATAGTATAAGACTTAACCAATTAATTATTTTAACTTTAGATAGCAGAGGCATCAACATAACATTAATCAAGATAGAAAGCATCACACATTGAAGACCCATTTTAATGTGGTTCACCCAAAATGGTTGGGCTACATCCACGGATAAAATCTTTCACTAAATTTTATCAATCCAAATTCTGGTAATACCTTTTCTGATTACAATGTTTATGGGCACCAACCCAAAGGAGACACCAATCCCCTAATCTCGATTTCGTGGGCACCAACCCACAAGAGACACCGATCCCATAGCTTTGATCTGGATGGTGATCCTTTAGAAAACCTCTACCTCTGCTGCCCTTAGAAAATGGAACTCTATCCACAGAAGACACCTGTCCTCCCTGCTCTAGCTGGAGACCTCTGTCCTCAACTCTATCACCTCCAAAGCTGGTCCTTGAATTTGCACTAAACACAGTCCTTCAGTCTAGCACAAATATCCTCATTCATCTTTTCCTGTTGCACTCACTCTGCACGCTTCGACATCATCTCACCACTTTCGTGCTCTTGCGCTCTTTCGGCTACATATTGCACACTTTGACACACATTTGACTATTCATAAATCACACTCAACTCTCCAAACAACCCTCCTTTTATACTAACACTTTCAAGATCAAAACCTTGATCTTAGTCAGCTACACAACCCTAAACTACGTCAACTACAAACCCTAAACTACGTTGGCTGCAAACCCTATTCATCATTGGCTCACATTTAACTTTGTCGACCTCATCTGCCTCTGTAAATATTCTATAGTTTTTACCACGAAACTACAACATGTCGCGATATCACGGAACCTTTGCATCTGTACACTTTCTTTTGGCTTTTGTCACGATATCGCGACACTTCTGCCTTTGTCGACCTCCTTTCTACTTTTGTCATGAAATCGTGACACTTCTGCCTTAGCAGAATTCATCTTCACTTCTGTCATGATATCATGACACTTCTATCTTCATAGTTCACAACTTGGCTTCTATCATGAAATCGTGACACTTCTCCTATTGAATACCTGCTTTGTGTTTCTATTATGAAATCGCAACACTTTCTCCAACCAAATGCTGCCATCTCAATTTGTCACGAAATTGTGACACTTTTTGCATCTATTTGCTTTCTCTTCAACCTGTTGTGAAATCACAACACTTTCAGCTTCCGTACATCTTCTTTGCAACCTATCACGAAATTGCGATGCTTTTAGCTTTCGTACGTCTTCTTTGCAACCTATTGCGAAATCGTGACGCTTCTCATTTTAGACTCTTCCCTTTGCTACATGTCGTGAAATCATGACACTTTATCTTGCTTCCACTTTTTCTTCTGACTTGTTGCAAAATTAGGACACTTTTTCTCCTTAACGCTTTTCTTTTCTTCGGGTCCAGAAAACCCGACATGTCGTGATATCGCGACACTTTTTCTCCTGGACTTTCTCTCCTGCATTATGTCATGAAATCATGAAATTTTTTCTTTTGGACTCCCTCTCCTGCATTATGTCACTAAATTGTGACATTTTTGACTCCGAACATTCTCTCTCTTCTTTGAGTCATGAAACTGCGACATGTCGCGATATCGTGACACTTTTCTTACTTGCTTTCTCTCTCCTACTTAAGTTGTGAAAATGTGACATGTCGCGATATCGTGACACTTTTCTAACTTGCTTTCTTTCGAACTTGTCAAGACGAAACCTTCATCAAGACAAATTATTTTACATAAAATCAAATTCCTTCAAAAGCTTCTTGACATCAATGACAACTTATACACTTGAGCAAAGGCAATGTACCCAAAGTACCCAAAATTGCCAACATTTTATTGGTGCTTGCTCATGTATAGTGGTGATAACCACTGTTTATTTTGAGTTTTTGATTTTTTATTTTGAGCAAGGGATTCATGTATTGAGGATAATAATGTTCACTTTGTTTTTGGGTTTTTGATTTGAATTTTGAATTTCAAATTTTGTTTTGCTTGGGATTTTTGCTTGTTTTGATTAAAGCAAGAGACTTCTTTGGGTAGGGGTGAACTTGTCCTTTTGCCAATTCTCAGCATTTCCAACCAGTCGCATAGGGGGATGAGCAAGATAAACCTTTTCACTTTAGGATTTGTAATACCACTTCATAGTGTTCATATTTCCTTGTTCCAACTAGGATTTTAGTGTTTTGATTAGTGATAGGATTTTGACATATACCAGGTGCTATCAAACTAAACCTCATCTATAGAAATCCAAGATAAATTTCTACCACACTTGATAAAATCACTAGGTATTGTGGAGTGACTAGAAAACCTTAGTATATTCCTCATAGCAATAGCAAAGGGTTGTGTTGAAAAATACAGTTACACTCATGGGTTATGGATGATGATGGATTTTGATTATGCATGATTGAGATACAACTATGGTGTAATTTTTAATATTTGCAAATGCAAATGTAATGGATGTAACTCCTATATGCAATGTGACTATATGGATGCAAGTGTGAATGCGTAATGCAAATGTTATTTTTGTATTTTTAATGCTCTCAATTGTTTTTGAGTTTTTTATTATTATGATTTTTTTTTTTTGGAATTTTATGTTTTTGCTTTTGACCAAAGGGCTTTAAAATGCCTTTGGGGATTTTTATGATTTGACCAAAGGGCTTTAAGATACCTTTGGGGATTTTTTTGATTTGACCAAATGGATTTAATATGACTTTGGAAATTTTTTGTGATTTGACCAAAGGGGCTTTAAGATGCCTTTGGAGCCTTTTTGTGATTATATTTTATTTCAATGTTTTTTTATTTTACCAAAGGGATTTAAAAAACCCTTGGGGATTTATGTGATTTGACCAAAGGTATTTAAGATGCCTTTGGGGATTTTTGTGATTTTACCAAAGGGTTTCAAGATGCCTTTGGGGATTTTTGTGATTTGACCAAAGGGATTTAAGATGCCTTTGGAGCCTTTTTGTGATTTGACCTAAGGGGATTTAATATGCCTTTGGAGCCTTTTTGTGATTTGACCTAAGAGGCTTTAAGATGCCTTTGGAGCCTTTTTATGATTGTTTTTTATTTTAATGTTTTCTAATTTGACCAAAGGGCTTTGAAATGCCTTTGGGGATTTTTGTGATTTGACCAAAGGGCTTTAAGATGCCTTTGGGGCTTTTTGTGACTTGACAAAAGGGCTTGAAGATGGATTTAGGGATTTTTATGATTTGACCAAAGGGTTTTAAGATGCCTTTGTAGCATTTTTGTGATTCAACGTATTTTTCAAGATTGCTACTATTGTCTTGTTTGAGGCTTCTACTTGCCCGTTCACATTCAAATCGTATGGTGTCACAAAACTATGTTGAATGTTGTACTTAGCCATTATAGCTCACACATTTTTGTTTTTGAAAAACGGTCCATTATCTGAGATTATTTTGAAGGGTACCCCAAAACAGGAAATTATATTATGGAGTATGAACTTCGTGATCCGAGGACCAATTTTTGATGTCAAGGGGACCGCTTCCACCCACTTGGTGAAGTACTCAGTAGCCATTAAAATAAACATGTGTTAGCCTGACAATGAGGGAGATATTTTTTTGATTAGATCAAAACTCCACTGAGAAAAGGGCCAAGTCACTTGGATAGGTTGTAAGTCATGGGATGACAAGTATGTCAGATTCACATGATGTTTACATTTAACACATTTATTTACATACTAACAACAATATTTCTTCATTGTGGGCTAGTAATAGCCCATTCAAAGGATTCCTTTGACAATGTCCATGTTGCTAAAGTGGCCATCACATGTACTATCATGAGCTTGAGATATTGCTAAAGTTGATTCTTAAGACTCTAAGCAATGGAGGAGGACTCCATCGTAACTTCGATGATACAATATATCTCCTAGTAAGACATATCTAGTCACTTTTTTCTTGAATGCTTGCTTTTCGACATGCGATAGTCCTTGTGGGATACTTCCAAGTCTTAAGAATCTTTGTAATTGGGACAACTGATCTTGATATTCTATGGCCTCGATCGATAGGACGAATTGTGCCTCCTACGATTTTGTTTACACAAACACAGACTGAGGGACAATGTTGTGGTGAATAGTGGTACCATTCCCCATGGGACCTTGATAGATTAATGATCCCCAAGGTGCCTTATTTAAGAAGTCTCTAGTCTTACAAAACCAATCCTGGTCTGGATCTATATGAATCATGTTGGATCACTAAATACAAGAGCATTTTGACATGGATGGTCATGAAATTAGCACATAAATTTTGAGGGATCAAGGATCCCAAATATACCATGGTGTCTGCAAACTTGTTTGATGAACGAGGAATTGCCTTGATGTCATACCACTCTAGTTTTTCTAGTTATATTTCAGTAAGCTCCTTTTAAGATCTCAAGATAGGATCCTAACATTGAAATAGTCCTTTGACCTGGTTGACTATGAGGAGGGAGTCACTGAAGATATTTAGCCTTTCTATTTTCATGGAGATTGCTATTTGGAGACCCAAAATTAAGGCCTCGTATTCGATGTTGTTATTGGTGCAAGGAAAGTCTATCTTGAATGACAAGGACATTGGAGAACCTTGTGGCATGAAGAAGACAATTCCTTGATCGCATCCTTACTCACACTTTGAATCATCAAAGAACAAATTCATGTCAGCTTTATTTTTTGGTTCCTCAGGCTTGAGTGATTCTAATAGTGCAAATACTACATCATCAAGAAGCTTTATGGTGAGGGACCTACTATTCTATATTGGTGCCTCAACCAACTAATAAACTATGACTTTCCCCTTGACGGACTTCTAGATTATGAAATCTAGATTGAATTTTTTCAATAGCATGATCCAATTTGTAGTGTGTGTTATGATATGTCTTGTTCATCATATACTGCAAAGGATTTTGTTTGGATATTACATACATGGTATGGCTCAACATATAGTGGTGCAACTTCTTGGTTGCAAAGACTACTATCAAACACAACTTCTCTATGTATACATATCCAATTTTATAGCTCACCAAGATGTGGCTAATGTAATATATTGCTTGCTCTTTATTTTGCACATTATTTTGAGCTAACATGGTGCCTAAAGTAAAATATGTAGCTGATATGTATAACAAGAATGGCATGTCTGGCCTTGGTGGAGCTAGTATTGGCAGCATTTCCAGGTACTCTTTGATCTTGATAAAGGCTTACTGACACTCTTTGTCCCATTGGAAAGGGATTACCTTGTGTAGCAGTCAGTTCATGGGTCGACACTTGTTCGAGAGTTGTGCGATACATTATTTTATGGATGCTACTTTTCACTATAGGCTTCTTAGCTCTTTGACATTCATGGGCAAGGTAATTTCTATGATAACCTTTACCTTTGTTGGGCCTACCTTGATGCCTTTTTTGGATATTATGAATCCTAATATTTTTCCTAAAGTTATGCCAAATATGCATTTCTTGGGATTCAACTTGACATTGTGCTCGATCAGGTGATCGAAGACCTTTGTGAGGGTCTCAACATGCTCTTTATGTAACAACAATTTGGCTAGCAAATCATCGATGTAGTCTTCCAAAATTGTGTGCATGTAGTCTTGTAAAATGTATGTCATAGCCCACTAGTATGTTGCACCAATTTTTTAAGGCCAAACGACATCACTTTGTAGTAGAACATCCCCCATGGAGTAGTGAACACAATTTTATGCTTGTCTTTGGGTTTAATTTGAATCTGATTATAACAAAAAAAATCATCCATTAGGGAGAGCATCTCATGACCCATAGTTGTAATTACAAGAGCATGTATGTTGGGAAACAGGAACACATATTTTGGGGTTGCCTTGTTGATATCCCTGAAGTCCATGCAAACTCTTCCATAGGGTTTTCCTATGGGTACCATGTTTGACACCCACTCTAGATAGTCGATGGGAACAATATAGATGACATCCAACAATTTTTGCAACTCATTTTTAACCATCAAAGCAATGGTTGGGTGTATATTTCTAAGATTTTTCTTGACTAAATTCTTCATGGTATCTATGGATAGGTTGTGGTCAACGAACTTTAGATATAGCCCTAGCATGTATTTGTAAGTCCAAGAAAAGAGATTCGATCTCTACCTCAGTAGAGGAATTATGATGGCCTATTCTTTTGGAGATAAGCTTTCTTTGAACTTGACTTTATTTGGTTGATATGGATTGACATTGATGTCTACCTCAAAATTTTCATCTATTTCCATGTGTGACCCCTCATCAAGTTGATGAGAAGTGGGTATTATATGAATGCCATCTATTGGATTCATAGTTCCTAATGCCTTAGGGTAAAAACTAGTGTGATAGACATCATGCACATAGCCTAATGCAAAATGGAATGGTTGTAGCATCTCTTCATGGGAGAAGAGATCTTCAGGATCTAGGGTTGAATTAGCATGACCCTAATCAATGGCATCTAGATCAAGACACAATGGTTTCAATGGTTCTGGTGGGTTATGGATTGGAGTGGTCAAATCAATGGATATCATGTTGATGGGTGGGATGAAATATCTAGGGCCACATGGGTAAAAATTTATCTTGAGGGGATTCCCCCTATGCTCACGATAGGTCTTTGGTGGCATAGGGATATCGGGACCTGATCGATAGACATATGAGACGACTGGGTCATTGGAAAATAGCTACTCTCTAAATATTGGTGGTTTCAGGTTGACCATACGATGGATGGCATCTAGTTTCATTGGTCTTCCTAGGAATAAAAAATTGGGATCGATGGCACAGAATATTGCTTCCATTTCCACAAGAAAATCGCCTGGCCTCAAGTGTCAAGGTCCAAGATAAGACATCTTAGTATCATATTCAATGTCATCGTCACTTATCCAAAATCCATTGGCATTAGTTTCTAGTCCTAGGATGGATTGGTGTTTGGATTTTTGATACCGCAGATAAGCCAGCTATATTTCATATTCATAGTTATCATCACTTATGAAGAATCCATTAGCATTTGTCTCTGGACCAACACTGTAGCTTGTGTGTCTTGGGTGCAAGTAGGCCATATCTGTTGAGTCCTCTAACTCATAGTCAATTTTTTTTGCCTTGTATCATCCACCACTTGGGACAGAGTCACTTTTTTTTATATGTATCCACTTATTTTCTAGCCTATCCTATCACAAATCTGCACATATCATAGCCCATGGTAGGCCAATCCAACTTCATTTTCATCCTCGATCGGTACATAGTTGTACTCTTCTTACCTATATCCATGTAGTGGCTCTTCTTTCCACAGGGTGGATCCTAAGGAGGGTGCTTCAAGGGAGGCTTCAGTGTGATGTCTTAGGGGGTACGATATTGATTATTGACACCCATTCATCACCCCAAAGGTTTTTGATAGGGGATCGATATGGGTTCCAATCAATATCTTCTTCGAACCCAATGTTTAGTCTATCCAATGCTACTTCTAAGGAGTCATCATGGCCCTACATTTGGTAGCCTAGACCACACCTATCTGTTGGTAGCTAATATTATGGTCAAAATGGTAGCCTATGCCCCTGTTCATATAGGACTAAACCATATCCATGTCAAAGACATTGTTCAAATTATTTTAGCATGAACCCAAGGTTTGACAAGTAATGGAAACTCATGGTGAATGGCTCATCCTCATACTTCTCTAAGTTCAAAGCAATGTGGGTATAATCTAGACCAGTGTATATGAAGTTATTTTGGTTAGGCAGGATCCCTAAGGGCACCACCATTCCTATTGGTAGATTTGGGACTCTTGGCCATCCCATGTCTTATGCAGACTCAATGATTGGTGTGAACATAACGTTTTACACAATATATTCTCCTAGAATTGTTTTGGCTAGGTGAACTATCACCTGGAGTGTAGATGAGGTTGTCAATGATGTAGGTGAGGTAGGTTGAGGTACCTCCTCGACTCTTCCCTAGGAATGTTCCTCCTCCATGGGAGTATGGATTTTTGCTACTGTTTTGATTAGTTGCCCTTGGAACTCTTTCTCTACTAGGGGTGCCTTTAGATTCTACTTACCCCTAGCCTTATATATCAAAATAATTTCAATAGTTCCCATGGATTTGAGTGCATAAGGTGGTGTCGATGTGTATGGGTCACCTCTCACTGATCTGATTTGGCTTTTAGGCTGTGTGGTTGGAGATGAAGGTCTAATGTAAAGTGTGTTGACGATAGGTCAAAACCTCTTGGTAAGTCAATTTGGTGCACATACTTGAATGGCTCTTTATCATATGGGACCACATGCACTTGTTCCTCATGCACATACTTGACGTATTGGTGTAATATTTAGGGTATGCACTTCATGTCCCTAATAGAAGGATGCCCTAGGAGGATGTTATATTATATTACCCCTTCCAACACATGACACATTGTAGGGATGGTATTATGCCCTACTTTTATAGATAAAATGATTGTTCCCATTGTGGTGCATAGCACATAATTGAAATCCCTAAGGGTGTATGAATTTGGAATAATGTTGGACTTGGGTATCTTCAAGTGCCTATAGCCTTGGTAGTAATGATGTTTATTGATGAGCTTGTATCAATATGAACCTGCTTGAATGATATGTCATTGATAGATGCAATGATTTAAAAAGGTGGGTTTGTTGTAGTAGTTGGCACTTCTTTGATTTCATGATCATAAAAACATATCACTAACTCTTGGCACTACTGAACTTGCCCCATGAAATGTGTGAACACATCTGGATTTTGGGTTTGGAGCCCGATTGATCTCAAAATATCCATTAACATCTCTCGATGCCTAGGATATTGTTGTATGAGCTCATATATGGATAATTTGGCTAGAGTCATTTGTAAATTTTATTCTAATCTACTCAATAGTCACCATAGGCCTAGTGGATGGTTTTCATGCACTAGCCTCCACCAAGGTGCAATTGGAATTTTGACAAGAGCTATTGGAGGTTGTGGTTGCCCATATATCTGACTCTTGGTTTTCATATTAACCAATTTGACCATTCTTATGCACCCATGAATAGGTGGCTTGAACCAAACTTGGTTAACTTGGGGACCTTGATATCTATGGGTTTCATGATTTGGCAACGGGTTTTGATATATACCCATATTTTTGTTATCGAGAGCTAGTGGGTTGTAAAATTTTAGCTCTTCTTTATCGATCATGTTTTGTACCACATTATTGAATCTAATGCAATTCTCGATATCATGCCCTTGTCTCCTTTGGTATGGGAAATGGTGATCTTCCCTATATCCTCTTGGTTTGGGATAGTTAGGGTCGAGCAGTTGTATGTCAGGAAACCTTATCCTCTGTGCCTTGTTTAATTGGTTGAATATCAACTACATCGATTCATTTAGAGGCATGAAATAACGAGGTGGTTGACATTCCCTATTTTGGCCCTGGTTGTCCTTGGGATCATAGTTGGCTAGTGGGGGTTGCGCTTGATAGTTTTGGGGTTGTTGTACATTCCCCCTTATGGTGTGGCTAACATGACCTAATTAACTTGAGCAGGCTTGGCCTGCTTCTGTTTGTTCTTCTTGTTCTAATTTTTTTTACTCCATTATTTTTTATTGTAGAGCTTAAGGTCTTCCTCATAGACCTTAATGTATTCAATAAGCTTGACTTTGGCCAATGCTTCTTTGAATGATTTGTATTGCTATAGCTAGAATATTAGGGAAATATATTTTGCACAACTCTTTGTGAATATTCGAACGAGTTATTCTGAGGGGAAAAAGAATGATAGATTCACCATGATTTTTCTCTACTTGTCTCCATAGTCCATCACTGGCTCATCATCATATTACTTTAAGTTGGCTAGGTCAAACAAGTTTATCTTCTTCTTCACACTGAAGGAGAAATGTTCTAGGAATGCATTTGCTAATTGCTCAAATTTGGTGATGATATGTTTGGGCAACTGGTTGAACCATTGTGTTGTCATGCCTGAGAATTTCATGATGAATGTTCTCAGCATCAGGGCATCATCTTTGTTAAGGTGGAATAATGTGTTGATGAATTTGGTCATGTGTTCCTACGTGTCTCCCTCACCCTTAAACTTATCTAGTCTAGACATCTCAAAGTGCCTATGATATGCATGACTTGGGACTGATGGGCACAGAGGTTGGTTGTGTATCTTGTCTAATGTTAGATTTTATCCATTTGTGTCATTTTCTAGATATTTGAATCACTCGATGAGTATTTGGTATACCTTTAAGGAGATAATTTCATGTTCTTAAAGGTTTTCCTATGGTGGTAATGGAGGTATTCCAGTGTTGGCCCCAATCGGGCCTCTATATTCATCTCCCATGACCATGTTCAAAATTTTTGGCTGGGTTTGTTCTTGATATCCTATCCTTGCCTAGTCTCCATTGACTTGTGTTTGCCTTGGGTCCAGGTGTTGTAGATGTTGTGGGGCAAGTTGAAGATGCTCATATGTAGCACCATTCCCTCATGGAGAATTGGTACACCCTTCATGTTGATATCTCTCACTAGTAATGTGTGCATCTATTGAAGCTAGCCTCTCTACTATATCCTCATGCTTTGCCCTTTCTTCTCTCAAGAGTTGTTCTTGTAAGTGCAGGTATATTTTTCTGCACTCTTCTTGCTCAAGATATTCCATGTATTCCCATTCAACTTGTAGCTCTTCTTCCAACCTATGTAGGTGGTCAGAGCAACTTTCTATTGAGGGTTCATTTATTTAAATTTATGTTCGAGGGGTTCTAATTTTGAGTCCTCTCATAGAGATTCCTCTTGTGCGCTTGCCCCTATCTACTAGGATGACTTGCTCTATGTATTGTGTAAAGGGTCGAGTACACTCACGATATGAAGCAATGTATGTGCTACGAGGTTGCTTTGAAAATTTCCTTGGTTCATTGGTGCATCTAGTGGCCACACTACATGAACTCCCTAAAGCTAAACGTGCATTAGTGATGCTTCTTAGAGATGGCCTTGAGGGAAACAAATCTAGCTCATCGAGCTATCTAGTTATACATGGATGATCCTGTGAAGTACCATTTTTACCAATGAGTTCATGATATAGGGGCACTCTCCCATCCATAGGGAGGCTACAAGATGTTTTGAGTCTGTTACTAGGCCTAGCCCTATGGTTTTACCCCTTAGTGGGTGGGTTTTTTCTATGCATGTCATGCGATGTTTGGGATCTTACCTCCCTTTCCTACCTATACAATGAATGAGGTCTTGATACCTTCTCATGCTAGCATGAGTATGGAGGCATTGAAGCCTCCACATGTATGTATGATGAAGGTGGTCATGATGCCTCTATAGGTATATGTGAGGAGAGAGGTCGTGATGCCTCCACTCATTTATGTGATGACGAAGGTCGTGATGCCTCTATGTATTTATATGATGTGTGGCACCATGAGGACTCATAATTCTTGTGTGATGACAGAGGCCTTGAGGACTCCTCATGTATATGTTACGAGGACCCAGGAAATGGATCTCTTGCTAGGGTTTCTCGTGGAGTCCCCCCAAGGGTTGAGTTGTCGTCCCTAAGACTCATCGACCTTCATTCGACAATGCTATGTGTGGGCGACTCAATGCCAATGTGTTTGTGAGTGTGAGGAGTGATATTTTCCCCTTCGGTAATGGATCGAGTCTAGTTTCTCCATGTGTTCACCATTCTAATTTAGGTTCTCTTCTTGATTACTTTCTGAATTACACAAATAAATTAAACATGTGTTTATCTTGTTTAAGGATTTTAATGTGTTCCCTAAATTGTCCTGTGTATTTTAAATTTGTTGATTATTTTGATCTCTTATCTATGCTTTAGACTTGGAATGAGGTAACTCAATCAAAGTGGAGTAATGAAACTAGTGTCGAACATGACTTATCAAAAGAGTCTATGGTACACCGCTTAAATCCTAGTGGGGGGTTTGTCTATCTCTTCCACTATTACATAGTGGGAGATAGTTTGAACACAAGTGACTCATATAAGCTCAAAAATAATTCTCTATTCCATCTAAGGACATCTAGGGGGCAAGCCAGTGGAAGGAGATGAATTCCAATATCATCGGTTTGAATTGGGGGTTGGTGATGAAATCCAACCTTGCCAATGTTATGATAGGACGTGCAAGTATTTGGTGTTATTTTTATGTATTCTAAAATATAATATGAAGCATCAACAATAATTCATGCTTTATATCCCTACATGCCTAAAAAGAACATTTTTCTTTTAGAAAGATGGATATTTAATTAACATAGATGATCTTTGTGTTATGCACTTCCTACTTTGTGAATGGGTAGCCACTGGTTGGGCCACATCCAAGCAGATTAGTCACATAGAAGCCTAGCACGCTAGAGACTAGGGTAGACCTTACAAGTAGGGGCCCACTATTCCTAGTAGCACCTAGAGAAAACTAAAGAAATACAAGAAATATACAATATAGTTTTCATTTGATTTTCCTCATTTTTCCCTACTTAGCTATGTTTGGAAAATAATTACATATAGAAAGTCATCGAGAGTCATAAATGTGTACCAAACTCAATTCCTCACCTAATGATGGCTTGGATGATCTATTTTTCAACTCTCTTGCTGGTCGTTGTTGACTAGAGTGACTAATTCTGGTCGCTGACAACTATAGCGGCTAAGCTCTTCTGGTTTCTATTGACCAGAGTGGCTAGAATTGCACAAAAAAAAGGCATCCAAAACATAAGTAACTTGGTCAAAAAATAAAACCTTGGTGGGAGTCCCACCGTGATCGTCATATGTGCATCGTTGGGAGGCACGCACCACTAGCTCTTCTTGCAATATTATATCAAAATAAAATGAAATACCATGAAATGCATATAACGTGAAAATAACAAAGAAGGATCATTTTATTTATATTGAAACCCAGTTACATGTCAGTA
The DNA here is from genome assembly GCA_028583015.1 of Wollemia nobilis. NCBI lineage: Eukaryota > Viridiplantae > Streptophyta > Pinopsida > Araucariales > Araucariaceae > Wollemia > Wollemia nobilis. The sequence continues at coordinate 7,789,489 of JAQPPZ010002937.1, read as the reverse complement.
CCTCTGAGGTATACCCATTTTGATACAATAAATTACAAGTGAGTATAATGTCTCTATATAAAAGGGGTGGTGTGCTTTTGCAGGCTTCCCGATATTGCACACGAACTTTTTTTAGAGCTCATAGATGCCTTCTTCTCCTTCTCTCATCCAGGATGTATCACGTGGTTTGAATGTATTGATATGGTCCTGTAAACCTATAGATCTATGTACATGAAAACAACAAAGCACGATAAGTAGTACAAGATGCATCTCCAAAAGAGGCTCTTTTTAACAAATACAATAATAAGGATAAATAAGCATGATGCATTAAGACAAAGCAAATATAAGTAATGTGCATATGGAAACCAAGAATATTAACCTAAATATGATATAATGCTTAGATCTATGCTAAATATATGTAAATGAAATAACAATAAATGCATATCTATTACTGAGAACAAAGGAATTGACCATTTTAAAACCTAGCTGACTATAGGCCGCTTTCAAAGACAAAAACCTCTAACTTAAAGGTTACATTAGGTATTATGGGCTATGGCAGTAGATCCCTCACTCAAATTGATTTTCAAGGGTCACTTGGTGTGTTTCCTAAACTGATTGACTATTTGGAATGATGAATCTGAATGTTGATGCGTGGGCATAGCTCGAATGAATGATGATCTAGTACTCCTCAAAAGGGTGTAGCTCGGTTCTCCATTTTATCAGGTCTTTGTTTCTTAGCCTTGAAACTTTGTAGATCATTTTTATTTTGTGGGAGATTCTATATGTAGTTTTACCTCCCAGATATGGATCTTGGCTTCCTAGAGAAGTGTCTCTCCAAATTGCATACGACTAACCATTTTGGTGAGAAGTAGTAGTCACAATTTTGTATTGAAGGGGTATTTAGGAGGGATTCAAGAATTTTCTCACTAAAATATTCTCAAAATCTATGCATAGGTGCAGTCATACTGTGTTATTAGGCCCATATTCATGGCCAAATTTTTTGTGATGTTGGCCGCTATTAGGTCTAGCGGCCAGGTTTAGCCGTTGTAGTATCCAGCGGCTAGATGTTATGGTCGCTTTGCTTGAGAGTGGCCAAGCCTAGAGGGGACAAAACTTCCCTACCCGAGTGGTTAGGACCACTACTTGCTCTTGGATAAATCCAAGAGGATTCATATGGTTTGTGAATGTGTCCATATGGGTAAATTTCTAAACATGACATGTTTTAGGTGTCTATAAAAGGAAGCTTACCTATACATGGATGGTGGCGCAAGTAGTTATCAATGCATGTATAAAGTTGCATGTGGAGGGTGGCAAAAGTAGTGATCAATGCACATGCACACCAAGCATACCTCACCTTAGGTGGACTAGGTTATACTTTCTTAAATCAAATTTTATTTGCTTTCCTAGAATTAGCAATTTATTTTCCAGCATTTACTTTTTAGTAATTTTTCTTTTTAGCAATTTTCCTTTCAGTAATTTATTTTCTTGCACAGTGTGGTTGTTGCTAGTTTAAATCTAATACACTTTGGCTTGTATAAACACAAGGTAGTATAGGAAGTAGGTGTGATTGAGTGACACAACCACAGTGTAAACATCCCTTAGAAGTAAAATGGTAACAAAAACATTTTATTTCTTCTTATTGTGCTAAAATTAGTTGTATGAATCTATTGACTGTGGGTTGCACCTAATTTTAGTTACAATAGGATTGATTTAGAACTAGAAATATTTAATTTCCTACTATTTTTCTAAAATTAGCTATATGAATCCATTGATCGTGGGTTGCACCTAATTTTAGTTATGATAGGATTGCTTTAGAACTAGAATTTTTTACTTTCCTTGTATTGTGCTAAAATCAGTTGTATGAATCCATTGAATTTAGGATGTACCTAATTTTAGTTATGATAGGATTGCTTTAGAACTATAAATTTTTACTTTCCTCCTATTTTGCTAAAATTTTCTGTATGAATTCATTGATCGTGGGTTGCACCTGATTTTAGTTATAGTAGGATTGCTTTAAATTGCAAAACAAAATAAAAATAGAATAAAAAACAAAATAATATATATATAAATATAAGCAGAGACATAAAATTTGTTAGATGGTGGAAAATTGTTTAAATCAATCTGTGATAGACCTCAAGAAAATAATATTGGAATAAAAATTAATTTTATATTTGAGAAAACAAAACATTTGGGAGAGAGTGGATCCAATTAAGGAAGGTTAAAATTTGTTTCAAAAATTTCATGAACAAACATAGAGACTCGAAGGGAAGATTTATTAAATTTATTAAACTAGAAGTAGTTTTCCAAAGAGACCTTAGTAAGAAATCTAAAACTTTTGAGTTAAAGGAAACTAAAACTGCAATCCAAACATATACATATTCTACATCATAAAATGATATTGAATTTCTAAAATAAGATCTCAAAACATATCTACTACCCAAACCATAATTTGATGATCATATAGATTCCTCAACACTATTTTTTGAATGTATACCTAAGCCAATTATTTAATTCTTATATTCAATCATGGCTGATTAGGCTAGTGAACATAGGGAAGTAAATAGAAATTAAAGGGAACATAGGCAAAGGACTAATGATAAAGGAGAAGTAGAAAACCAAAGGGGAGGTGGATAGAGAAATACTTTTGCCTTCCCAATTCCTTCTTCTGAAGAAAGGCTAACAAGAGAACCTAAACCAGTCTCTATTGTTGTTTTTCTTACCTTTCATGGGAAACCGCATGAGGATCCTGATGCATTTCTATTTGAATTTGAAATGGTGTGCCAAGCTTACTTTTACACCACTAATGATAAATTTATTAAGACTATTACTCTATATGCTTAAATACGTAACCTTAAGATGGTTCATGGATTTAGGAGAAAATTTTTGTAATCGATGGGATGATGAACATGGATTAAAAGACATATTCCTTGAGAGATATAAAGATTATTGTAGAGTTCAAGATAAGAAATCCAAGTTGTTTCACATGAATAAAAATAATAATGAATCCCTTGAGTATTATCTTGAGAGATTCCGGTTTGTGGGATCAAGGGTAAACATTGAGTTGGATGAGGAGGTTCAAAAATAACTTTTTCTTAAAGGGCTAAAGGAAGACATCCTAGACATACTAAACCTTATGGAAAAAGGGGATATCCATTAGATGGGATTAGGATAAATTGTAAATCTCTACAAAAATTATTCAAGAAATAAGCCATTAAGAAGTAATAAGTACCCATCATCAAGAGGAGTAACGCGAGTTGAAATTGGAAATATTCTAGAAAGTCTTAAAATTGATCTATTGAGCATATTAACATCATACCTTGACCTCATGGATAAGAAAATGAAGGATAAAAACATTGAAGAAATATATTGTCACAGATGTAGGAAGAAACACAACTTGAGAGAATGTCCTCTCAACATTACAAACATTTCCAACATCTCTACTTGTAAAATCTATGACAAGAACCATAGTACCAAAAATTGTAAATATATTTTTACTATCAAAACTGCTATAAAAGAACCTGAGGTCAAAGAAGCAGAAGATGTTTATTTCATAGCTCAAATAAGGAATGGTCCATTTAATGGTCCACCCAATTGGTCAAAATCTAACTATTCCAACCAACAAAAACCTAATTATTGGTCAAATGCTTCAAATTGGTCAAACTGGAATCAATTCAACCAAGATTGGAACATGCCTCCTTGAGCACAATTCATGTCAAATTCATATTGAAATTCACCTTTTATGGATGGCAAGCCAAAATAAGAATGCATATAATTGGAACACAAGTGGCTAATACAATCAAACATGACCTAGCTGGTCTCAAGGGCAGCCCCAAAAACAAAACTTTCAAAACCAATTTAGGGGGTAAGTACCTAAAAAACATTCCCAAAATAGATTCCTTCCACCTTTGAATAATGTAAATAAGAGGCCTCAATGGCCTACCCAAACATAGAGAAGTCAATGCAATAATAAATCAAATGAATCCAACTATTATCATGTTGCAAGAAACAAAAACTGATGAGATTCAGTCAAAAAAATAGCAAAAAAAATCTGGAATCAAGGGGATATGGTTTGCAAATCATCCAGAGGAGCATCTGGAGGCCTTATGACTTTGTGGGATCCCATGATAGTAGAAGGTACCATTATTCATAAAGATGACAAGGTTCTTATTGTTTTATTTAAGGAAATAAATAGCAATAGGTCATGGACCCTTTCAAATATTTTTGCCTCGACTTCAATTCAAGGGAGAGCTCTACTATGGGAGTACTTAGGCAATCTGAGTGAAATCTTCCATAATGTCCCCTGGATTCTGGCTGGGGATTTTAACACTCCTATTTACCCTTCAGACAAAATGGGTGGAAATGGACCATCTATTAGGAGCATGAATGAGTTCAATGACTTTGTGAACTCCAACATGTTGATGGATGTAAAACTTAGAGGAGAAAATTATTCCTGGAGAAATTGATGAAGAGTGTGTCATCTCATTCAAGAAAGGATTCATAAGATTTTTCTATCAAAGGAGGCTACAACTTTGTTCAATTATTCTACCCTGCAAGCCCTTCCTAAAATTGCCTCTGATCATAATCCCATTTTTTTGGATATCCCTAACTCTCTGTCCTTCAAGAAACATTTCAAATTTCAATATATGTGGATCCAACATTCTAGTTTCAGAGATAAATTAAATCAGTGGTGGCAGCAGCCTGTCAGGGATAGTGCAACTTTTAAACTTACTAGCAAATTAAAGTTTGTTAAGGAAAAACTTCAAACTTGGAACAAAGAGGTCTTTGGGAACCTCTTTGAAAATAAAAAACATGTTGAAAGTTTGAAGATAATTGATCAAAGGATCCAACATGTTGATGCTGATGAAACTACTAAGCAGGAGGAACGAACAAAACTAATAGAGTTTCATAACATTTTGGCCTGTGAGGAAATCTATTGGAGGTAAAAATCAAGGGCTATTTGGTTGAAATGGAGATTTAAATTCCAAGTTTTTTCATGTCACCATGCTTAGAAACAGAAGCAATAACAAGATAATTTTTTTTTAAAAACAGATGGTTCTATTGCTCAAGACTTAATAGAAATTAGAAAGGAGGCAGTAACTTATTTTAATTCTATCCTTGGTCAAGAATCACAATGCAATGAGAAGGCCAAAGATATTATCTTGCAATCCATTCCTAGAATTACAAATGAGGATATAAACCTTAAGCTTCTAGCTCCCTTTTCTTATGAGGAAATTAAGGAAGCCTTGTTTAGCATGGAGCCAGACAAAGCCCCGGGACCCGACAGCTTTCCCCATCATTTCTATCAAGATTTTTGGGACATCGTAAGTGAGGATGTAATTTATTCTTTCAAATAATTCCAAGCAAACAATCATATCCCAAAAGGTATCAACTCTACTTTTATTTCTCTAATTCTTAAGAAGCAAACCCCTAAATCTATGGCTGACTTTAGGCCAATAAGTCTATGCAATGTTTCTTACAAGATCCTAACTAAAGCCATTGCAAATAGAATGAAATATATTATGCCCCGCATCATAGATCCATGCTAGGGAATCTCTGTCTAGGACAGGTCAATCTTGGATGGATTTATCATAGTTCGTGAAGCTCTGCACTCTGCTCATAGGACTAATAGATTTGTTTTTACCCTCAAGCTTGATATGAACAAAGCATTTGATAGGCTAAATTGGGACTTTCTGATTGTTGTCCTCCTTAAGTTTGGTTTTCACCACAAATGGGTTAATTTGATCAAATAATGTATTTCTAAAGCATGGTTCTCGATTCTAGTTAATGGAACAACTGCTGGTTACTTTTAAAGTCATAGAGAAATTCGACATGAGGACCCTATCAGCCCCATGTTATTCATCATTATGGTAGAAGGTTTAGGCAGAACCATAAAAAATGCTTGCAGTTCAAGGCTAATATCGGGAATCAAGGCAACATCTCTCACTAGGGCTATTTCTCACCAAAAATTCATCGATGATACCCTTATATTGACTAAGGCATCAGTGGTTGAGGTCAAAATAATTAAATACATCCTGCAACTCTACGAGGACACTGATGGTCAGAAAGTTAATTTCAGTAAAAGAAAGTTATATTTCTTGAACACCCCCATTCAAAGGCAAGGAAGGATTGCAAAAATTTTAGGGTGTGATATAGCAAACCTCCCACTCCGTATCTTGGTCTCCCTATTTTCATTGGTTCTCCGAGAGAGTCAATGTGGGACAGGGTTATTGAAAGGATTGAAAAAAAACTTGTTGCATGGAAAGGTCATCTTCTATCTCAAGTAGGAAAGTTGACCCTCACTAAGGCCTCTCTTCAAGGCATTCCAGTCTATTTCCTCTCCATTTTCAAAGCCCCTGTGAAGGTTTTCCAAAAAATTGAGAAACTCCAAAAATAATTTTTATGGACTGGATCAAAGGATAAAAAAAGGATACACCTTATAGGATGGACCAAAGTGTGCAGACCTAGGGAAAATGGGGGCTTAGGTCTGAGGATAATTGCTCATATAAATTTAGCTTTACTATCTATGCATACATGGCATCTCATTTTTGGTACAGAAAATGAATGGACAACTATCATCAAATGAAAGTATCTTCAAAATATGGAATTTCTAAGTGACTCAGTTCCAATCAAAGGTTATGCTTTTTGGAAAGCAATTCTTAATTGTAAGGAAATCATAAAAAAAGGTTTAATATGGGTTTTAGGCAATGGTGAGAGGATAAATTTTTGGAATGACAGGTGGGCTAAGGATGAACCACTAATGCAATATCCTAACTTAGCCCGAATCAGAGATATCACAGAAGAAATCATTGGTAGAAAAGTCTTTGATTATATGGTTGAGGATAGAGGTAGAATGAAGTGAAAACAAATAAGAATTCATGGATTTGAAGTGGAATCAAATGATCTTTGTAACATTATCAAGCAACAATTTATCCCCATGAGACCCAAGGAATATCAAGTGACCTGGGCTCCTACAGAAAACAAACAGTTCATTGTTAAATTAGATTACAAGCTTCTACTTGATGACGAGGATTTTGTCCTCCAAAAGGACTTAGTTTGGATAAAAAATTTAATTCCAAAAATTGCAGTATTTTCATGGTTGGTTATCCAAGGAAGAATTCTAACCATTTATAATATGATGCGTAAAGGTATTTGTATCACTAATCATTGTTATCTATGTAGGGCTAATTGGGAGACAATTTATCAAATTTTCCTTGAGTGCCCTTTTTCCTTGACTGTCCTAAGTGGGATTTTTCAGGCCTTCAATATTTCATGGGTTAAACCAGCCATCGTACTTGATTTGTTCATCCAGTGGCCTTGCCCATTTTCAAGCCAAATACTTAGATACATGTGGAAAATTTGTCTCAATCACTATCTTTGGCAGGTGTGGTTAGAAAGGAACCATAGAGTATTTAATGAGTCTACCCATGATCATCAAATTATCATTTCCAGGATCCTATCCTTTGCCAACAAGAATATGAACCTTATCCCTTTTGATAGTTGTAAACCTAATCTACAAGAGACCACAATTGCTCAATATTTAAGCTTAACCTTGTTAGATGAGTCTGTGCCTAGGGTAGTCAACCCTAGAGCCAATGTTAAGTGGTCTCTACCACATACGGGTTGGTTTAAGCTTAATTTTGATGGATCAGCTAAGGAAAATCTTGGTAGAGCAAGAACTGGTGAAATTTTATGAGATCATAATGGGAATATGATTCTTGCATTTTCAAAATATTTAGGAACAAGGATGAACAACGAAGCTGAAGCTAGAGCTATGTGGAGAGGCCTTCAAATTACTCAAGAATTAGAAGGCAATTTGATCGTATAAGGAGACTCTATGCATGTTATAAATCTCCTCAATAATTGGAAAACACCTCCTTGGATGATTAAAACAATTGTTGAAGAGGCTAGGATCCTTTTCCAGGGAAGACATGATAGAAAAGCCCAACATGTCTTTTGGGAAGCTAACAAAATTGCTAATAAGCTGGCCAATTTGGGTGTTGATGGTGATGAACTTTTCAAATGGGAACATGGTGTCCCGAGTGAAGTAGAGGAGCTTATTCAACAAGAATTCCAAGAATGATAGTTGAATTTACCAACAGGGAAGGCACTGTAAGTTTGAAGGCTAGGAGTATTCCCATATCTTTTTTGAGTTGGTCTCACAATAAAAATTATCTGAGCTGTCAGTCTTCATGGATGTTGCTTGGAAATACCACAAAGACTAATGGGGACAGTCACATGTTAGATAACATGGATCCTAGTCATCTTAGTAATTTGAGGTTGGTTGATAATCACAGGGAAGGAAAGAAACGACAATATAAGACTTCGAACCAAAGCCACATGGACCACCAAATAGCCATCGCCATAAATCTAGCCAGCAGGTTCACTTATCCAAGGCTGATTGGCAAAGATAGTATGTGGTACCAAAACATGTCATATACAAAAGAAAACAATTACCAAAGAATTATTAAGAGTAACTATCAATACAAAGCTTGTGGGAGTTTTTTTCAGTACTCTGCTATGTGTGTCTGCAGCTTTTTGTTTCTCCATTGTCTCAAGGAAGGAATCTGTGTCTATATATTTTTTGTAATTATGATGCATGTGTGTTATCTCAGGGTATACCCAAAATGTTGTATGGGAATTTTCTTTTTGATAACAGGCTATGTTCCTTACTGGATGTAATGGCTTTGGCGACATGTATATTTTACATATATAGGATCCTTAGTAAGGATATGTTCATCAATAGCCCTGGGATGATTTTTGTAAAAGGTTTTGGGTCAACCTGTAAAACATGGTATTAATGCTATAGTATCTTATCTACCAAAAAAAAATGTAAATAATCCTCCTAAGCAGTCACCTTTACCAGCTCAATAGGTTCCTAACCCTAATAATAACAAAAATATTCAATAGGTCTATGAAACAAATGAGACATGCTCAATATTTGTGGTACCTTGCCAATAGATTCAATTAAGATCTGGAAAAATATTGGACAATACTAGGGCTACTCTCAGAGAGATTGAATAACCCTAAATACTTTGTCTAAAAAAGTAAATGAATATGAAAATCCTAAAGAAGAGGTCGTAGCTTTACCAAAAAAAAATCTATCCAAACAAAAATAGATTCAAATTCAAAGGAAATAAGTGGAGATATCATTTCCTAAAAGGCCGACAATACCAAAGGAACCATATAAACCAGCTTTCAATTTTTTTCAAGAGTTAGAAAATATCACCATTAAAATTCCTTTGTTACAAGCCATCAAGGACATTCCTATCTATTCCAAGTTAATCAAGAACATATGCACAAATTATAGAAGGAAAAAAAGAATAAAACTCAAACCATTCAAGTCATTGGATAGTTGTATGAGATAATGATTGAAGGTAGGTTATTACCAAAATATAACGATCATGGAATACCTATCCTTACAGTTCATATTGGTAAAATAGCCTTGCATAATGTTTTGGTGGATTTAGGAGCTATTATTAATTTCATGACCAAGGAAACAATAGAATCATTAGGAGTACGTAAATTACAACCAACTTCTATAGTATTCCAACTTGCAAATAGATATACTGTTAGACCAGAAGGAAAATTGGAGGATGTTATAGTTTTTGTAAGTTCATGGGACTACCCTATAGACTTTATAGTCTTACAACCCATGAAAAATATAGGGGGAAATTCCTTAATTTTAGGATACCCATGGATTGCAACAACTGATGCCTACATCAGTTGTAGATCTAGAAACATGACTATCTCCAATGGTAAGAACACTAAAGATCTTAGCCTATTTCCTAAATCGATGATAGATAGATATTTTTTGAAATAAATATGGTATTATTTTCCTCATGACTTGGACGATATCAAAACCTTATCAATAAATATTCTTAGTGAACACCTACAACAAGAAGTTGAGGGACCTGTTGAGTGGTATTTTCACACCCTTGTGAAATTACACTCTTCCTTAGGATTTGGGTTCTAAATCCCCTCTTGCAAAGAAGTTAAACAACCAACTTCTCCAAGGTCTCCGTTGTATTAACATTTGCATATGTATATTAGTAATCTCAAATAAAGATATTCAATTAAAATGCTTGGAACACCTTAGTGATTGCAAGTAACTGTAAACAAGGGGCAATGTTGGTTTATTTCACCATGTAACTTTAGTGATTGTTCATTATTTTATTTTTTTTTAGATTTTGTAATTTTTTTTTTAATGTTCATTAAACCTTTTGGAAAATAAAATAAAATGAACAAAAAGAAATACAAAAAATTAAAAGTAGAACACGTTCAGTCTGATGCTATCCTATTTCGACAAAACCGAATACGTGAGAGTTTTGTACATGCAACCTAGCCTATTTGACCTACAAAACAAACACAATCAAAGTAAACTAGGTGCTAGCTCCAAGGGTTTAAAATTATTTTCAGATTGCAGACATTCACATGAAATAACCCAAAACAATGGCATGTATTTCATTTATAAATCTGAAATATGAAAGGAGAAAAATAGAACAATTAAAATGAAGCATGCAAAAAATTTCTCATCCTTTCTTGCCCATAAAATGCAAATTTTTGAACAATTCTACATTAAAAATATGTCCTGTTACAATAGTAGAATCTCTGGTTTTTTTCAAAACCAGCAAAAGTGGAAGAAAAGCACTCCACAGCAGGCTCAAAACGGCTAATCACCCTCAACTCTACAACCCGCTCGTAGCGGTTTCTGACCCTGTATCAATCTGTGCCTCTGCGTTTTATACTTTCTGGAAAACTACTTTTCCTTCCATGATGGTTCGTTTCATCTTCAGATTGCTTCATTTCACCTTCCCCACATTTCCATTGCTTTTGATTTTATGCTCGAGATCTTCTCTGTGAACTGCAACGCCTCTGTAGCCCTCACACATGTATGCCACATGTTCCACACTTTTCTACATGTTTTGTAATGGCCCCATGTAAATCGCAACCCAAAAATAGCATGTAGCTTTGCTCCTTTACTGTCACCATGAAAACGTGACATGTCACGATATCACGACATTTTCCTGCCAACAGCCTTGTCCGCCTTCATGCACAGCGAAAATAAGACATGTCGCGATATCGTGATGTTTTCCTGTTATCGGGCCATGCAGGTGCAACCTGTCGCGAAATCGCAACAATTTTTTTTTTTGTACGCTCTGGCTGCTTTATGTCGCGAAATCGTGACAATTTTCTCTATCGCTAGGTTTTGCTGCACTTGGCCACGAAAACGCGACATGTTGCGAAATCGCGACACTTTTCTGTTTCGTACAATTTTTTGGCTTTCTGTCATGAAATTGCTACGCTTTTCTATTTCGGGCCCCTTTGCTGTTTCCTGTCACGAAATTGTGATGCTTTTTCGCTTCGTGCCCCTTTGCTGCTTTTTGTCATGAAATCATGACATTTTTAGCGCCTTGCCCTGTTTGACTTGTTTGACCACGATTTTGTGACATGTCGCAATTTCGTGACCAGTTTCCATTCTATCTTTCTCTCTCCTCTTTGGACCACGATTTCACAACACGTCACGAAATCGTGACAATTTTTGATCAATGCCTCTTCCTGCTTGCCTGGGCCGCGAAAACGCGACATGTCGCGATATCGCGACACTTTTTCATTTTTTCCAGCGACGGAGCAACATGTCGCGATATCGCGACACTTTTTCATTTTTTCCAGCGACGGAGCGACATGTCGCGATATCGTGACACTTTTTCATTTTTTCCAGCGATGGAGTGACATGTCGCGATATCGTGACAACTTTCAGCTGCGATAGAGCGACATGTCACGATATTGCGACACTTTTTCACTAAGGAGAAAAAGTGTCACGATATCGTGACATGTCGCTCTGTTGTTGTCGAAAGTTGTCACGATATCGTGACATGTCGCTCCATCGCTGGCAAAAATGAAAAAGTGTTGCGATATCGCGACATGTCACTCCGTCGCTGGAAAAAATGAAAAAGTGTTGCGATATCGCGACATGTTGCTCCATCGCTGGAAAAAATGAAAAAGTGTCGCGATATCGCGACATGTCGCGTTTTCGCGGCCCAGGCAAGCAAGAAGAGGCATTGATCGAAAATTGTCATGATTTCACGATGTGTTGTGAAATCGTGGTCCAAAGAGGAGAGAGAAAGATAGAATGGAAACTGGTCGTGAAATCATGACATGTCACAAAATCACGATCAAACAAGTCAAACAGGGCAAGGCGCTAAAAACATCGTGATTTCACGACAAAAAGCAGCAAAGGGGCACGAAGCGAAAAAGCGTCGTGATTTCATGACAGGAAACAGCAAAGGGGCCCAAAATAGAAAAGCGTAGCGATTTCACGACGAAAAGCCAAAAAAGTGTACGAAACATAAAAGTGTCACAATTTCGTGACATGTCGCGTTTTTGCGGCCAAGTGCAGCAAAACCCAGCGATAGAGAAAATTGTCGCGATTTTGTGACATAAAGTAGCCAGAGCGTACGGAATAGAAAATTGTCGTTATTTCATGACAGGTTGCACCTGCATGGCCCGATAATAGAAAAACGTCGCGATATCATGACATGTCTTATTTTCGCTGTGCATGAATGCGGACAAGGCTGTTGGCAGGAAAATGTTGCGATATCGTGACATGTCACGTTTTTGCAGTGACAGTAAAGGAGCAAAGCTACATGCTATTTTTGGGTTGCGATTTACATGGGGCCATTACAGAACATTCAAAAAAGTGCGGAACACATGGCGTACATGTGTGAGGGCTGTAGAGGCGTTGCAGTTCACAAAGAAGATCTCGAGCACAAAATCAAAAGCAATGGAAAGGCAGGGAAGGTGAAACGAAGAAATCTAGAAGATGAAACGAACCATCATGGAAGGAGAAGCAGTTTTCCAGCAAGTATAAAATGCAGAGGCATAGATTGATATAGGGTCGAAAATCACTACGAGTGGGTTGCAGAGTTGAGGGTGATTAGCCATTCTGAGCCTGCTGTGGAGTGCTTTTCTTCCATTTTTACTGGTTTTGAGAAAAACCAGATATTCTGCTATTGTAACAGGACATATTTTTAATGCAGAATTGTTCAAAAATTTACATTTTATGGGCAAGAAAGGATGAGAAATTTTCTGCATGCTTCATTTTAACTGTTCTATTTTTCTCCTTTCAAATTTCAGATTTATAAATGAAATACATGCCATTGTTTTGGGTTATTTCATGTGAATGTCTGCAATATGAAAATCATTTTAAACCCTTGGAGCTAGCACCTAGTTTACTTTGATTGTGTTTGTTTTGTAGGTCAAATAGGCTATGTTGCATGTACGAAACTCTCAAGTATTTAGTTTTTTCGGAATAGGATAGCATCAGACTAAACGTGTTCTACTTTTAATTTTCTGTATTTCTTTTTTGTTCATTTTATTTTATTTTCCAGAAGGTTTAATGAACATTAAAAAAAAAATTACAAAATCTAAAAAAAAATAAAATAATGAACAATCACTAAAGTTACATGGTGAAATAAACCAACATTGCCCCTTGTTTACAGTTACTTGCAATCACTAAGGTGTTCCAAGCATTTTAATTGAATATCTTTATTTGAGATTACTAATATACATATGCAAATGCTAATACAACGGAGACCTTGGAGAAGTTGGTTGTTTAAATTCTTTGCAAGAGGAGATTTAGAACCCAAATCCTAAGGAAGAGTGTAATTTCACAAGGGTGTGAAAATACCACTCAAAATTTTGGCGCTAGAAGGAGGACCTGAACCGGTTTATTTCAGATTGATTTAAATGCTATAGGGATTTAAATTTTGAATATTTCATGCCCTATTAATTATTATCTTTAGCCCTCTTTTAATATTACAACTTTGTACTGTTAAAAGGAGGACATGAATTGCTATGCACTGTTCTAACACTTTGATTGTTCATACAGGAATAATGTGATTTAATTTAATTTAAAAAAAAAAATAATAATAATAATAATAATAAATTAATTAATTTTTTTTTTTGATATTAAGGTTATATTCTTTAAGATTTACTAATGGTTATGTTTTCACCGTGGATGACAGGTAGCCCATTGAACATACCAGGAGTTCAACATTATCTTCTCGTTGGTTTTGAGAGATGTCTTCCTCGATTTTTGTCTAATGGGACAAATATTACAGGAGAACACATTCAAGCATTCAAATTTGTTGTGAATCACTTAACAATTTGGCATGATGATGTTGTTTGTAAAATGTTCCCTTACACCTTGGACAAAGTGGCATTTGATTGGTTTACAAGTCTTCCTTTAGGATCTATCACTTCTTGGGCTCAACTAGAGGCAGCATTTCTTAATCAATTCAACAAAAAGCAAGTTGACCCAATCTGCATGTATGAGCAGTTTCTCACTATTAAAAAAGGACCAAGTGAAAATGTGAAGTTATTTTCTGAAAGGTTCTTTGGATTATATGCTCAATTAGTAACATTTTATGCTCTTCAAGAAGAAATGGCTCTCCAAATATATGTAAATGCTCTTGACCCACTCATTTCCACATATTTGCGAGGGATGCCTCTAATCACATCTTTGTCGCAAGCCTATACTCAAGTAATGACAATTGAGCAACAATTGAGTTGTCAAAATTACGGTGTGGATTTTGGATCATGTAATTTGCAATCATTTAATACCTCCTTTACCTATCCAATGATTTATCCACCTCAACCAAGTTCAAGTGTAAATAAATTTCAGAATCAACAGTCATTCCCAAGCTTCAATCAATTTCAAAATCCTCAACCTACTATGCAAGATCAACCATATTTTTAAAGTATGAATCAACTTCAAAATACTCATCTTGATTCAAAGGATATTTCTAAAATAATTTTTAATGATTTTCATAAGAATATCATTTTAGGCAAGGGAGGAGTACTATATCCAACTAGTATTGAAACATGTGACAAATTGGAAACCCTTGACTCACCAAAAGATGAATTTTATGAGGATGAATCTGTTTCGGATGACATTGTTGAAAATGATGGCCTAGAAAATTCACACCTTCCAAATCATGTTAAACGTGAATAATGGGTTACATATGTGGATTATGATAGCATTATCAATTTGAATTCAAGCAATAACCCAATTTTGGAAGTAATTGAACCATCTAAGGAAGGTGAAGATAAATTTGATGAGAAAAATGTTGATGAATTAAAAGATGAAGAAGAAATAGTTGAGCGTCACAATTTGATTTTGAAAGATGATCATCATGATTCTTGGGAAGAGTATGCTCACTTCAAAATTGCTAATGAAATTTGTGTGCCTATTGATATGCAGGATGATACAATTGCCATTTCACATGAGGATATTACAAATCCTATGCAATCTAAAAATGTGTTGGAAGAAGGATTGGAATCTCATCAAAGGTTTGAGAAGGATATTAATTTTACTACCATGGATGAAGAAGGAGAATCAATTGTTTTTGTTCCCCTTGAGGGGCAAGAAATCAAAAATCTTGATCCACCTATTGATTCTACAATGTCTATGCCATCTCAAAATGATGAAATTACAAATCCTAAGTGGTGTGGGTTTGATACTATTGATTATCCTAATGAAAATATGGATTTTGAAGCAACTCAAGCCATTGATCATGGAAAGGTGTCACGTGACACATATTTTGAAAAATTAGGATCTTGTTTTGAAAAGGATGCAAGCATGTTTGATTGGGTGCCTAACTTTGGTGTTTTTGAACAGGTGTGGGATGATGAAGAAGACAATGAAGAAAAAGAAAAAGCTACTAACACTCATCAAGTTGTGATAAATTATAATCATGATGGGTTGAGTATGGGTGACAAAGTGAAATCTCTACCTTTGGTAGTAGCTACAAAAATTTCAAATGATAGGTTACATGATGTCCCTTTGGATGCTAACATCATTAGTGAGGAAATGCCAAATTTTGTTGATGCTTGTCAAGTTTTGAATGATTTTGATTGCTTTAAAATCCTGGAAAATGATTTGAATTCAAGATTTTTAGAAATAGGCTCTTGTTTGCAATATCTCACATTTGAAAAAGAAAGCCTACTTCTAAATCATGAATGGAATGATGAAACTTGCACTTTAAATAATAGACAAAATAAAATTGAATACCAACCATTGTCTAATCAATTTGATTTGAATCTCACCTATGATGTTGCTAATAGAACTAAATCAAATTGGTATGGTGAGCATGGCAAGTTGAAATTTGTTGCATTGCTTGGTTTGATCTCATTGTTATTGGATTCCTACAACAGTTGGCATGTGTATTGTGACATATGTCTTTTGAAATGTTCTAATCATGTTTGGGATCCAGGAAAGTAATAGTCCAAGCTTGGCATCATCTTGTACTATATTGTATATAACTTTTGGTTTTGGTTTGGGTTTGTGTTTTCAAGTTTCATTTTGGGATTGCTATTTGGATTAGGATTTAAGTTGTGTGTTTTATTTCATTTGACATGTTTCGTTTGCTTTGATAAAAAATAAAATAAAAAAAATAAAAAAATAAAAAAAAATAAAAAAAAAGAGAAGAAAATTTGAGATGTCAAATTATGCCTAAGACCAGGAGAATATGAAACATTGGAATTGTATTGTAGAAAGCTCCACAAGTAACACAAACATTTAAATAATATTGTTTGAATTTTGTGATGCATGAAGTTGTCAGTTTTGCACATTATGGTAAATTAGATGATATATTCCAAAAGAAGCAATGCATTCATATCTCATGTCATATTCCACATTGCATATACAGGTCATCTGAGTTACATTTTCATTCCATGGGCAATTATCGAGAAGGTGTTGAATCCTCTTAGGATTATTACATAACATATATTAAAAGAATCCTAAGATTGGGAACTGCTGCCCAAGCTATCTTGAACCAAGCACTTTCCATGCACATTAAAGAGAGTCTTGAGCAAAATGGTTAAAACCATACTTGAATGAAAAGGTGAGGTGAAAAGAATATTTCATGTTTGTCCTATCATGCAACATAATCCTTAAAACAGTGGTTTTTACCATTTCCATCAAGCTTAATGCTTAAAACCAGAGTAGTAAGGATAGGGTTAAATCCTCATCGAACTTAGGTTGAGGATCCAACTCCCCAAAGCTCTGATTTTACCTACATGGAGTAGTAAGGATAGGACTTAATTCTCATCTCGCTTAGGTTGAGAATCCGATTCCCCAAAGCTTCCATTTTTCCCATTTCATCATAAAGCTCAGATTGGAAGGATCATACTACATGTCCCCTGCAAAGGATGGGTAGTCATCCCAAAGGTCCAAGCAATAAAAGTAAAACTAATTGTTTCCATTTCAACTCCATCTTGGATTGGAAGGATTGTACTACGTGTCCTCTGCAAAGGATGGGTAGTCATCCCAAAGGTCTAAGTAATAAAAAATTAATATTTCCCATTTCATAAATCTTGGATTGGAAGGATCATACTACATGTCCCTAGCAAGGATGGGTAGTCATCCCAAAGGTCCAAGAAATAAAAGAAAAAGAATAAATGAAGCCAAGTCATGGATTATGAGGTTAAGTATGCTCATGCGTGGCAACATGTCTTGTCTAAAAACAAGACCACTAATTGCTCATATGGATAGACTAGCCTGACCATTTCATCCATAACAGGTTAAATCATTTTTTTCAAGATGAGGTAATGAACTCCAAATCAGAATAGTAAGGATAGGGTTAAATTCCCATCTCACTTAGGTTAGGAATCCTATTCCCCAAAGTTCTGATTTCACTCACACTTGCACATGGGTTTCAATATGGTAGTGACACATAACCAACTTTGGGATCTAGTAAATTTAACTCAGTATACATATATTTGGTCCTAAGAGGGTTTGACATATTTAATATGTTTGTCCATGATATAAGAAGGTTTGAGCATTTATAAAGCAGGTTATTACATCTCTAGCATCTTCATCATGCATCAAATCCTGCACAAATCATTCATAACCTTGCATAAAAATCATAAGTGAAACTAATAGTGGAATGTTGAACAAGTTCAAATGATAGGGAATGAAGCACATTACACACATCGAGCTGATACTTAATGATTATGATGTTTCATGTATTTTTGATCTATCGATATTTGTTTATCTTCTATGTGCTGATGCCTATATCTAAGCTTGTATGTTTCAGGTTGGGTTCTCACCAAAATGCTCAAGAGCATTTGACAGTAGAGTCGCCATTTGTTGTGGCTGATCCACAACACACCCCAAAATTGGGGACCCACCTTTTTGCATGCTTTCAAAGAAAATTGCAGTAGCCCAGATGCTAAAAAATCAAGAAAAAAGCAAAAATTTCACTAAGGAGAAAAAGTGTCACGATATCGTGACATGTTGCTCTATCACGGCCGAAAGTTGTCGCGATATCGTGACATGTCGCTCCGTCGCTGGCAAAAATGAAAAAGTGTCGTGATATCGCGACATGTCACTCCGTCGCTGGCAAAAATGAAAAAGTGTCACGATATCGTAACATGTTGCTCCGTCGTTGGGAAAAATGAAAAAATGTCGCGATATCGTGACATGTCGCATTTTCGCGGCCCAGGAAAGCAAGAAGAGGCATTGATAAAAAATTGTCGCAATTTCACAACGTGTTGTGAAATCGCGGTCCAGAGAGGAGAGAGAAAGACAAAATAGAAATTGGTCACGAAATCGTGACATGTCACAAAATCACGGTCAAAAAAGTCAAATAGGGCAAGGCACTAAAAATGTCATGATTTCATGACAAAAAGCAGCAAAGGGGCACGAAGCGGAAAAGCATCGCGATTTCATGACAGGAAACAGCAAAGGGGCCCGAAATAGAAAAGCGTAGCGATTTCACGACGGAAAGCCAAAAAAGTGTACGAAATAGAAAAGTGTCGCGATTTCGTGACATGTTGCATTTTCGCGGCCAAGTGCAGCAAAACCCAGTGATAGAGAAAATTGTCACGATTTCACGAAATAAAGCAGCCAGAGCGTATGGAACAGAAAATTATCATGATTTCGTGATAGGTTGCACCTGCATGGCCTGATAACAAAAAAATGTCATGATATCGCGACATGTCTCATTTTTGCTATGCATGAAGGCAGACAAGGATGTTGGCAGGAAAATGTCACGATATCGCAACATGTCACATTTTTGCGATGACAGTAAAGGAGCAAAGCTACATGCTATTTTTGGGTTACGATTTACATGGGGTCGTTACCGAACATGCCAAAAAGTGTGGAACACGTGGCGTACATGTGTGAGGGTTGCAAAGGCGTTGCAGTTCACAGAGAAGATCTCGAGCACAAAATAAAAAGCAATGGAAAGGCGGGGAAGGTGAAACAAAGTAATCTGGAAGACAAAACGAACCGTCGTGGAAGGAAAAGTAGTTTTCCAGCAAGTATAAAACGCAGAGGCACAGATTGATACAGGGTCAAAAACCACTGCGAGAGGGTTGCAGAGTTGAGGGTGATTAGCCGTTCTGAGCCTGCTGTGGAGTGCTTTTCTTCCACTTTTGCTAGTTTTGAAAAAAACCAGAGATTCTGCTATTGTAACAGGACATATTTTTAATGCATAATTGTTCAGAAATTTGTATTTTATGGGCAAGAAAGGATGAGAAATTTTTTGCATGCTTCATTTTAACTGTTCTATTTTTCTCCTTTCAGATTTTAGATTTATAAATGAAATACATGCCATTGTTTTGGGTTATTTCATGTGAATGTCTGCAATCTAAAAATCATTTTAAACCCTTGGAGCTAGCACCTAGTTTACTTTGATTGTGTTTGTTTTGTAGGTCAAATAGGCTATGTTGCATGTACGAAACTCTCATGTATTCGATTTTGTTGGAATAGGATAGCATCAGACTAAACTTGTTCTACTTTTAATTTTCTGTATTTCTTTTTTGTTCATTTTATTTTATTTTCTAGACGGTTTAATGAACATTAAAAAAAAAATACAAAATCTAAAAAAAATAAAATAATGAACAATCACTAAAGTTACATGGTGAAATAAACCAACATTGCCCCTTGTTTATAGTTACTTGCAATCACTAAGGTGTTCCAAGCATTTTAATTGAATATCTTTATTTGAGATTACTAATATACATATGCAAATGCTAATACAGTGGAGACCTTGGAGAAGTTGGTTGTTTAACTTCTTTGCAAGAGGGGATTTAGAACCCAAATCCTAAGGAAGAGTGTAATTTCATAAGAGTGTGAAAATACCACTCAACATGACCCTTATCATTGTTACAAAGAAGTCAACAAGAAGATTAAGGTCATGAAAATAGTTGTTTGTATGAATCAACTATGTTCATTAATGAGGCTAGCACAAGTCAAACTTAGTAATTGATACCATATGACTATCACCTAAATGTACTTAAACCTAAAATTATGGGAATAGATGTGAATACAAAAAATTGCAAACAGATAGATATTACACCAGGAAGAAATTTGAACATTAGTAATGAGATTATGAGCATACAAGAATCACAAATGATTGATGTGCTTAAAAAATATCAATTTGCATTTGCATTGAACTATGCGGACATGAAAGGAATACATACAAACCCATCACTTATTTTTTCAATAAGGTTGCCACCCAGTAATACAACCCCAAAGAATATTAAATCTAGTTATGAAATATTTATTTCAGGAAGAAATCATTCAAATCTTGAATGCAAGATTTATATCTGATTTCTGATAGTCAATGGGTATCACCATTAGTAATAGTCCCTAAAAAAATGGTAAACAGAGGATTTGTGTGGATTACAAGGACCTGAATAAAGTAACAAGGAAGGACTATTTCCCCTTACCATTCATTGATCAAGTCCTTGATGCCTTGGCTAGGAAGAAATACTTTTATTTTTTGGATGGCTTTAGTGGGTATAATAAGGTTTCCATAGCTAAAAAAATCATAAAAATACAACTTTCACATGTCCTGTAGGCACCTATGCTTATAAATTCTTTACCTTTTTGACTATGCAATGCACCAACCACTTTTCAAAGGACTCTCTTTGCCATTTTTGCTGATTTAATTAATGAATGTGTAGAAGTCTATAGATATGAATTCACAGATAATGGTAACACCTTTGAAGAAAATTTATCAAGATTACAAAATATTTTGATTAGATTCTAAGAAGAAAACCTCTCCCTGAGTCACAAAAAGTGTTTCATGATGATGAGAGGAGGTATTGTTTTAGGACATTACATATCAGAGAAAGGTGTTAAAGTAGACCCTGGACAAATTCAAGTTATCAAATCCCTCCAACCTTTAAAAATACAAATAGAGGTAAGAAGTTTCTTAGGACATGCAGGATACTACCGTAGATTCATTAAATATTTTAGCAAAATTTTTGCTCCTATGCTTAAGATCCTAATCAAATAAAGTGAATTTAGTTAGACTGAAGCATGTTAGGATGCCTTCGAAATTGTAAAGAATAAATTTATTACTGCTCCAACCCTGAGGGGACCAAATTGAGAATTACCTTTCCACATACATTGTGATGCTTTAGGATATGTGATAGGGGTAATGCTGCAATAGATAGAAAACAAAACACCTTGTGCTATTTATTATGTAAGTAAAAATTTACATGGAGCTGAACCGAATTACACAGTTACTAAAAAAGAGTTCTTAGCTATAGTCCATTCTATTAATAAATTCAAACATTACATAATAGGGTATGAAGTATTTGTTATCATTGGTCACTCTTCCATAATATACTTAATGAACGAAGCCATAGTAGGAGGTAGAGTGGTTAGATGGGTTCTCTTATTGCAATAATTTAATGTCATAATTATAGACAAAGTAAGCAAGGATAACATTATTGTATATCATTTATCTTGTATGAAAATATTTGATGGTGATGAGTTAATTCCTGATAATTTCTTGGATGAACATTTTTTTTCTCTCTCTATTTTCACTCCTTGGTACACTGATATTGTAAATTACATAGTAATGAGAAAGATACCTCAAAATTTTACATCTTATGAGTGAATAAATTTAGTACATCAGAGTGCCCCTTACATGTGGATTAATGGGATTTTATTCAATTTTTTTCCAGACCATGTAATTAGGAGATGTGTACAGGAAGACATTGTATATGATATCATTAGAGTTGCACATGAAGAAACTTGTGGAGGTCATTATGTATCCCAAATAATGGTTATTAAAATACTCCAAGCTAGATACTTTTGGTCTACTATAAATAAGGATGTTCATAAATTATTTCATATATGTGATGAATGCCAAAGGACTAGTAAACGAACCTCCAAAATGGAGATGCCCTTGGTACCCAAAATTATGTTTGAATCATTTGAGAAGTGGGGAATTGATTTTTTTGGACCAATAGATCATCCAAGTGCAAATAATAAACGTATTTTTGTGTGCATAGATTATGTTACAAAATGGGTGGAATTAGAAGCTTTTCCACATGGACAAGCTGAACCCGTTGTTGATTTTCTCTATTCACACATATTATGTTGCACTTTGGAGCACCTAAAGAACTAGTTTAAGATCAAGGAACTCAATTTATCTCTAAAGTAATACAGCATTTCACAAAAATTTATGAAATAAAACATAGAAAAACTTTACCATATCATCCTCAAGCTAATGGACAAGTGGAAGTAACCAATAGAGAGCTTGAAAATATAATAACCAAAACTATGGCCACTAGTAGAGTAGATTGGAAAAAAATATTAAAATGAGTTATATGGAATTATAACATGACCTGAAAGACTACCACTGGTTTAACACCTTATGATATAGTTTATGGTAATCAAGCTACCATACCTATTGAGTTTAAAATTGAGACTCTTCGCACAGTAGTACAATTTGATATGAAATTAGATCAAGCATATAGATCTAGGCTAGAGAAATTAAATACTATTGATGAGAGAAGACTTGAGGCACTACATAGAACTGAATTAACACAACAACAAAGAAATAGATGGCACGATAAACACATTGTACCTAGAATATTTCAACCAAGAGATTGGGCTTTACTATCTGACTCCCACTACCAATATTTTCAAGGGAAGCTAAAGACAAGATGGCTTGGGCCTTAAGAAATTGAAGAGATATTTAGAAATGGTATAGTAAAAATCAAGCCTATTGATCACTCAAACAAAAAATTTCTAGTTAATGGACATATGGTTAAATTATATAAAAAACCACTTTCTAAAGAAGATTTCATACACCATCTTAAGAAACGAACTAATTTGCAATGTATATCTAAACTACAAATCACTACTATTGAATAAACACTTCTCTTTAACAAGCAACAAATACACTACCTATTAAATAAGTTGTTGCTTTATATATAAATATATATACATATACATATACACACACAAAAAAAGAGGATTATGCTTCTTTTGTTCCATAATGGAGTTCCAATATCTGTAATACTCTCATATTATTATTAATAAATTTTTAGTCTCAATATTATTTCAAAAATATATTAAAAAGACACTTCTTTTATTTGTGACAATTTCAGAATTTGTAGGAAAATTACTGCCACATCTTACATAACACTTTGTTTGATAAAACAAAATCTAGGTGTTTTCAACTGCTCAACCACCACTATTATTTTGTGCAAATATCCATTGAAAATAAAATAATATTTGAGTGTTATAAGTTACTCCTAGTCAATCAAGTTTCCTTTTTGACTATGCACATTATAAAAATAAAACAATTATGAGTTTTGGAAAGAATAACTCATAAGTTACTATTTACATAAAGTGAATGGTTTCCCCTGCTTATCCAATTATGTGTGTGGTATAGAAATCTAATGAATTGGTAAAATTGCAAGCTCCCCATTCATACTTCAAAAACAAAATCCATTGCTCTCTCTACACGAGCAAGTATCCAAAAAATTATCTTCTTGCTCCACCTTAAAATGAGTAAGAATCCCATAAAGTATTAAAAATCCCTTCCTCTCTCTAAATGAGCAAGTATCCCAAGTAATATTCAATAAAATAAGTATGAAGACATTGAACCCCTATAATTATTAGTATTTTTAAAACCATGGGGTGATCCTCATTACAATAATGGATTTAATGAAACATACTTGGAAATAAGGTATCCTTATGCAGTAGTGCTAAGTATAGACAAGACCTATGGATGCTCATAGATAAGCTAACTTGTTGGCATAAGTGACCATTGGTTTACTCAATTCTTAATCATGATGAGAAATTAAAATTCACTACACACATAGTTGGTCCTAAAGAGGCTTGAATTCATTAGAATAAATTTAGCATCATAACAATTTTTGATATGAATAGATGAATTTGTTTAAAATCACTAGGATGTTTGAGTCTTTGTGAAATAACTCTAGAATATCATAAGCAAGCAAAAGTCATGAGCAAATTCCTATTTTCTATGTAGGTACTATAGTTCATCCCATCCTACAAATATGTGGTTTGTATTTCCCAAGAACCTTAATATTTACTTATAGGGTCAAAGCAATAAGGATAGGGTTATAATTCCCATCATGAATCTGATAGAGTGGTTGGGAATCCAATTCCTCAAAGCTTTTCACCCCTATAAGAACAACAAAAACAAGTATACTCCCAAAGGAAATAAAGGTCATCAAGATGACATATAAAAACTATCCTAATATTCTGTTGAAATCATCCAAACCTTTGATAATATTAATGTCTGATATTAGATTTGCATCCATTATTTTCTCACATGGAACTCCTTATGAAATTAAAAGAAGAAAATATTCCATAAATATAAAATATATATATAATAATAATAAAATAAAATAATATATATATCTATATTTTTACCCCCATACCATTAAATAAAATATATATATATATATATATATATCCTACAAATATAAACATCTTTAAATAAAAATATTTCCCTCTATTTTTTTTGGCTATATAGCCAAAATTATAGTTTGGGGGGAGGTATAAGGCTAATACAATAAAGTCCATAATACAACTTGGGGGGGGGGGGAAATTTGCAATAAAATTAAACTTTTCTTAGTAATGTTTCAGTAGCAAGATTTCTGCATAATCTTTCCATAGACCTGCATTTGAAAAAAAATAATAACTATTTTGGTGGGAAAATCAAATTTAAAGGGAAGTGTCATTTTGGTGGAAAATAAAAAAAAATAGCATTAGAATTCAAATTAATTTTAAACCTACTTGAATGACATGAGATATATGTTGGAATCCAAATAATTTTTAAATTCGTTTTAATGATCGTAGTAATGCGTTGAAACTTAAACAGTTTTTAAAACTGCCTTAACGATAGGAGCATTACACTAGATTTCAAATGCTTTTCAATTCGCTTCACCGAAAGTGGAATTAATAAAGGTAATAATTTTTCTTTTTAATATTTTGGGTAGTTTTTTGAATTACAATCATGAGCTACCCTCGGATCTGACGTGTCAGACCAAGAGCAGCCCAGATGCCATTTTGATTGGCTAAAAAAGGGGGTACCATGCTACCATGAAAGCACCAAGTAAAGAATAAAAGGTACACCTCATTACCATATCGTAGCCACACAAGCATTGGAAACCATGTTGTATGGGTTAAAATAGCTACATGTTAATTAAAACCTCGACCACATGGAAATCAACAAGCCCATGAGCAAGTAATGTGAAAGTAGAAAATGACGAAGTAATGTGGAAAAAATTCAACCCTAGGTAATGATTTGGAGATACTTCACTGGTTAGCACACCTAGTAAAGACACGGTGGCATGGAAATACAAAGGAAAACTTATAACCTCATGGCCAAAGAACCCAATCATTGATGAGACGGCCAAGGATGTGATTAAAACATTGCTAAGGTTATTAGAAATATGAGCAAGTTTTGTTGTCATTGATGTCAAGAGGTTGATGTCCAAGTTTCATTGTCATTAATGTCATCAGGTGGTTTTTCCACAAGGCAAGGAAGAGGTTTAAAGGAATAGGATATAATATTTATTTTTAAATATTATATGCCTAAAAAGGCCTAAATAGATTAAAGACCCAAGGAAGGGGAAGTAGGTTAAAAGGAAACCCCAAGGAAAGAGAAGCAGTTTAAAAGGAAATAATAATATTATAATATTTAATATTATAATATTCTAGGTTACAGGTTAAGTTGAAGAAAAATGAGGGCCAAGGAGTTATCAAATTACAAGTTCTCAAAAAGACCCAATTGGCAGATTTTGAAGATTATGTTTTAATTTATTTAAATTTAAATATTTTAACCATAGGTTAAAATTTAAATTTAAATAATCAATTAAGGTGCCAAAATTTTAAATAATTAAATTCGAATTTTGCATGTGTTAAAATTTTTGTTGGGTAGATGAGGTATAAAATCAAATGAGAGTGCCAAACTTATCTCAAAGTGCTTGGTAGCATAGGTGGCAGCCGAGGGCTGCGTTAAGGACGTTCGTGAGCGCGAGGTCACGGGTTCGATCCATGCGATCGACTTTTGCAAAGGGAAGGCTTGTTTTGTTTGCGTCGTGTTGGAGGAGGCATAAGACAAAAGGGAATCATGCACCCTTTTGATTTTGTGAGGGCACGTAGCCCAAGTGGTGGATGTGCTTTGCATGAAGGTGCTTGGTGAGGCAAGGTTGGGTGTTCGAATCTCGTCGAAGGTTTTTGTTGGGAAGAATAAAAGGTATGTGCTTCACATTTTAATTTGCCAAGGTTTTGATAATTTGAAAATTGCATAGTGTTGAAATTAAAAGGTGGTTTATGAGTTGTTGAGGGAGATATAAGGGATTATAAAATTAAAATATTTTATTTTGATTTTGGTGGTTAGAATTTATGAGATAGGAGTAATAAGGTATGCAAGGAATATTATATCTTGTATTTTGAAATAAAGCTATATTGTGTTAATTATTTTGAGAGGAGAAATAAGGTGCATAAAGGAATTTATTGTGGAAGTGAATTAATTGAATCTTTGCTAATTAAAGTTTGGAGATTATAAGGTGTATTTGAGATTTAATATTTTTGTATGGTGAAATAATTTTGAGGGAAATATTTGAGTGAAGATTTTTGATATCTAACTTTGAGATTGGCAAAGAGGTTGATTGTGATTGAGATAGGTTTTGAGATCAAATATCCATAAAACAAAAGGTATGGGCATATCATCTTTGTGAGTGAAATATTGTTTGATTGAATGTTGTGAGATGCAAAGTTGGAGTGAAAAGGATTGTTTGATAAGCATTGTTGGAAATGTTTGAGTGAGCCTTCATGTGCATGATTAGGGTTTGTGAAAGAGCATGAGTATCATTGTTATGTGAGATTGTTTGATAAGCATTGTTAGAAATATTTGAGTAAGATTTCATGTGCATGATTAGGGTTTGTGAAAATAACATGAGTATCATTGTTATGTGAGATTGAGAACTATCTTGAACTAGGGTTTGTGAAAAATCATGAGTATCATTGTTATGTGAAGTTGAGAACTATCTTGAGCTAGGATTTGTGAAATATCATGAGTATCATTGTTATGTGAAGTTGGAATCATCTTGAGTTAAGATTTGAGTTCCATAGTGTGAGTTGTTGGAAGCATTGTGAAACACTTGGTTAGGGTTTGTAAGCAAGTTGTGTTTCATTGAGTGGATGCTTTGAGTGAAGTTGAATGAGCATTATTGATTGAATGCATTGGAGTGATAGTTCAAGTTCTGTGAAACAAATTGTTCTTTATTCTAAATTGATTTGAAGGAGAGTTTGAAAGTGATTGAGTGTTTTTGTGAGTGTGAAATATATTGAGTCTCTAACCATTCTCTATATGTTTCTGTAAGTTAAACAATATTCTGAGTGAAACTTGTTTGTGTGATTGAAGAGGTTTTCTAAAAGAGATTGAGTTGAGTTGTGTATGCAAGTTTTGCAATTGATTTGAATAAGATTTTGTGAAATCTTGTGAGTAGATTTGAAGTAAGTCCTAGAGTGGACTTAAGGATAGAGTTTAGCAAGATTTTGTGAAATCTTGTGAGTTGATTTGAGTAAGTCCTATAGTGGACTTAAGAATAGAGTTGAGGAAGATTTTGTGAAAGCTTAAGGATAGATTTGTGTGAGCTTTTGTGGAAGCTTACAATCATATTTGAGGTAAGTCTTGGTGAAGACTTGTTGAGAATATTGAGCAAGTTCTAGTGAGGACTTGTTGAGCAGATTTGAGGTAAGTCTTGGTGAAGACTTGTTGAGCATATTGAGCAAGTTCTAGTGAGGACTTGTTGAGAAGATTTGAGGTAAGTCTTGGTGAAGACTTGTTGAGTATATTGGGCAAGTTCTTGAGAGAACTTGTGGATATATTTGAGGTAAGTCTTTGAGAAGACTTGAGAGTAGAGTTGATTGATTGATTTGTTCAAACCTTGAGTTAAGGTTTGGGGTATATATAGTAGAGTTGATTTTTGATTGGATCAAGCTTTGTGTTAAGGCTTGAGGATAGATTTGAGGATAGATTTTGGTGTAGATTTGAGGATAGATTTGTGCTAAACTAGAGATAAATATTGAGAAGATTTGTGCTAGATTGAAGGACTAGTGTTTAGTGTATATTTGAGATAGAGATTGAGTAGATTTGTGCTAGATCAAAGGATAGTGTTTAGTGTAGATTTGAGATAGAGTTGAGAGTAAGATTTGGAGGTGATAGAGTAGAGGATAGTAGTCTCTAGTGGATAGAGATCCATTAGCTAGGGTAGTGAGGATAGAGGTCTTCTGAGTGAGGATAGGAGTCTTCAGTGGAGAGAGATCCACAAGCTAGTGTAGTGGAGGTAGTAGTCTTCTAGAGGATCACCATCTAGAGCATAGGAGAAGGAGT
The DNA here is from genome assembly GCA_028583015.1 of Wollemia nobilis. Lineage (NCBI taxonomy): Eukaryota > Viridiplantae > Streptophyta > Pinopsida > Araucariales > Araucariaceae > Wollemia > Wollemia nobilis. The sequence continues at coordinate 7,760,819 of JAQPPZ010002937.1, read as the reverse complement.
TCTCCTATGGATAGAGATCCATGAACTAGTTGAGGGGATTGGTGTCTCCTGTGGATAGGTATCCATGAACTTGATTAGGGGATTGGTGTCTCCTTTGGATAGTGGTCCATAAATATTGTAATAGGGAAGGATTCCCAAGAGATTTGTTGAGAAAATTTTAGTGAAATATTTTCTCCGTGGAGTAGCCCACATTGGGTGAACCATGTTAAATTGGTGTCTCTATTGTGTGTGGTGATTTATGCATTGCTTTGATTACTACTATTGATATTGCCATTGATATATATTTGTGAGAAATATGAAAGTAAAAAGTGATCTTATACTGTTCACCCCCTCTCAGTATAAGCTTGTGTTCTTCAATTGGTATCAGAGCGGGTTCCTTCGGAAGAGTTTAACAACTTGAAGGAAAATCTTACAAGAACATAGATGGATTCTCAGAGTGGATCTTCAGGGAATAAGGCACCATTGTTCTATGGGAACAATTATGCATTTTGGAGTGTAAGAATGAAGATTTACCTAATAATGGAAAGTAGTTGAGGATGGGTACATACCGCCAACTACTCCACCTATAGATAAATATGGTAAGCTCCTACAACTGAATAATTCAAAGGCAATGAATGGAATTTTAAATGGTTTACATGAAATAAAGTTTGTAAAAGTTATGCATTGCACATCAGCAAAAGAGATTTGGGATAAGTTGAAAGGTATATATGAGGGAGACAAAAAGGTCAAGATGGCAAAGTTGCTAAATCACAAGAAAATATTTGAAGACCTAAAGATGAAGGATGAGGAAAATATTGTTGCATATCTACTTCATGTGGATGAGGTTGTCAACTCCATGCAAGGACTTGGGTTTAGAGTTGAAGAAACAGATGTTTGTCATAAGATTTTAAGGTCACTCCCTAAGAGGTATAGTGAAAATATTTCAGCCATAGAAGAGTCAAAAGATATTGAATTTTTGACAAGGGATGAGTTACATGGAATTCTCATAGCTTTTGAGATGAGAATAAAAGAGGAACCTATCCCCCAGAAAGAAGCAGCCTTCAAAGTTACAAAGAAGTCAAAGGGTAAGAAGTCAGATTCAAGCAATGAGTTATCCAGTGATGAAGAAGCAAACTATGGCAGAAGGAACAAGGACTCAAGAAAGTATAAAGGTACAAAATCAGTTAGGTGTTTTAATTATGGTAAATATGGTCACTATGCATCTGATTGTCCAGAGGCTGGAAGTAGCAATGATGATGAAAAATAGGATCATAAGAACAGGGAAACAAGAAAACACAGGTACCAAAAGAAAAGTAGGGATGGACAAGGCAAGCAAGGAAAGAAGTTTTTCCAAAGGTATAAGAAGAGTTTTTATGCAGATAAGGTAGGTAAGAGTTCAAGTGATAGTGATGAAAGGTCCTCAGATAATGAAGAAGAAGAAATTCTATTTTTGGCAGAAGAAAAAGATGATGTTAGAAAAAGGGCACCAATGATTCTCAAGTGTTTTAGGTGTGGTAACTTTGGTCATCTTGAAGATAGTTGTACAAGGAATGGATTTAGTTTTAGTGAAGATGAATATGAAGATGCTCTTGAAGGTCCAGAAGAAGAAATTCTTCTTATGGCAATAGAAGAAGAAGGAAGTGCTTCTAGTGGAAATGAATCATAAAAGAATGAAGATGATCTTGAAGATAAAAGAGTAGAGGAAGAATCAAAAAATTCAGAGGAAGGAGAAGTTGATCTTGAGGGTGAGCTTATTTCTTCTCTTAAGGAATTAAGGAAGGTAAGAAAGTAGAACTCAAAACTCAAGCTTCAATTTCAAGAATGTGATGAAGAGAAAGGAAAGCTTATAGAAGATCTAACCAACTCAATAGCTAAGACAAGGAGATTTAAAGAGAAGTTAGAGGCAAAGGTTCTAGAATGTGAAAGGTTAGAGCATGAAGTAGCTTCACTAAGGAAGGAAGTAAAAGAGTCTAAAGACAAGCTACACAAGTTTGGGAGAAGCTCAAAGAACTTGGATAAGATTATCAAGGTACAAAGATCTTCATCAAACAAGACAGGACTTGGTTTTGAATAAGAATATAGAGAACAAGGAGAGGAGTCAATATCAAGCTCCAAGGAAGAAGAAGCTTCAGAAGAAGAGAGTGTAAGAGAGAGTGAGACTTCTGAGGATAAGTTGGACAATAGAAAGTTCAACAAGGAAAGGAACAATGCACAAATGAGGAACATATGGAATAGGAAACATCATAGGGTAGAAGAGACTAAGAGACCAATGGGGTCAAGGCAAGGTTTCTTCAATGGACGTTGCTTCTCATGTCATAGGTTTGGGCACAAGGCTACATAGTGCATGACACATGAAAGATAAGAATATGGAAATTTCAAAAATAGGCATCTCTTCCAAGGGTATTGCTACTCTTGTAATCAGTTTGGTCATAAGGTAGTAAATTGCAGGGTTCATGATAGGAATGGATATGGCTTCACCAGGAGAAACTTCAAGATATTTGCACCTTCAAGGAATCACAACATTAAGTGTTATAAGTGCAATAATGTTGGGCATATAGCCAAGTGGTGTAGAGCAGAATTTCTAGAGACAAGCAGGAACATGAACATTTAGAGGAATCAGAAGGATCAGTTGAGGTAGAAGGTGGACAAAGGTAAAGATCAGTGTATGTTGGGAGTAGAGATACTCCCACCCCAAAATTAATCACCTCAAGAGAGGAGGTGGGGGAGGGGCTAAGCTAAGAGTCTCATTCTTAGCCCCAAGCCCCAAAGGTGGCCCTTTGCCATTGATGTCAAAGGGGGAGAGATTTGAGTTAGGGGGAGAGCATTCAATCAGGGGGAGCAATTTCTCGGGGGAGCATAACTGAAAGAGGTAAAGGAATTGGTAAAAGGAAAATGGGTTGCCATCAATGACAAAGGGGGATATTGTTGGAAATATGAGCAAGTTTTGTTGTCATTGATGTCAAGAGGTTGATGTCCAAGTTTCATTGTCATTAATGTCATCAGGTGGTTTTTCCACAAGGCAAGGAAGAGGTTTAAAGGAATAGGATATAATATTTATTTTTAAATATTATATGCCTAAAAAGGCCTAAAATAGATTGAAGACCCAAGGAAGGGAAGCAGGTTAAAAGGAAACCCCAAGGAAAGAGAAGCAGTTTAAAAGGAAATAATAATATTATAATATTTTGGGTTATAGGTTAAGTTGAAGAAAAATGAGGGCCAAGGAGTTATCAAATTATAAGTTCTCAAAAAGACCCAATTGGCAGATTTTGAAGATTATGTTTTAATTTATTTAAATTTAAATATTTTAACCATAGGTTAAAATTTAAATTTAAATAATTAATTAAGGTACCAAAATTTTAAATAATTAAATTCGAATTAAATCAAATTTCCAAAGACCGCCAACATGTTAGGAGTGCATAACTTATAATATAAAAGGAGGCAAGTTTATTTTATAAAAATCATCCATGCGATTTATGCCCAAAAGTCTAAGTGTTTCGTGCATCAAAGAGAAAGAGAATTTTGCATGTGTTAAAAAGTTTTTTGGGTAGAACAAGGTGTCAAATTAAAGTGGAGCACCAAACATATCTCGAAGCACTTGGTAGCATAGGTGGTAGCCGAGGGTTGCGTTAAGGCGTTAGGTGAGCACGAGGTCATGGGTTCGATCCACGCGATCAACTTTTTGCAAAGGGAAGGCTTGTTTTGTTTGCATCATTTCGAAGGAGGCATAAGACAAAAGGGAATACATGTGCCTTTTTATTTTGTGAGGGCACGTAGCCCAAGTGGTGGATGTGCTTTGCATGAAGGCACTTGGTGAGGCAAGGTTGGGTGTTCGAATCTCACTGAAGGTTTTTGTTGGGAAGAATAAAAGGTATGTGCTTCACATTTTAATTTGCCAAGGTTTTGATAATTCAAAAATTGCATAGTGTTGAAATTAAAAGGTGGTTTATGAGTTGTTGAGGGAGATATAAGGGATTATAAAATTAAAATATTTTATTTTTATTTTGGTGGTTAGAATTTATGAGATAGGAGTAATAAGGTATGCAAGGAATATTATATCTTGTATTTTGAAATAAAGCTATATTGTGTTAATTATTTTGAGAGGAGAAATAAGGTGCATAAAGGAATTTATTGTGGAAGTGAATTAATTGAATCTTTGCTAATTATTTTTAAGTTTTGAGATTATAAGGTGTATTTGAGATTTAATATTTTTGTATGGTGAAATAATTTTGAGGGAAATATTTGAGTGAAGATTTTTGATATCTAACCATTGAGATTGGCAAAGAGGTTGATTGTGATTGAGATAGGTTTTGAGGTCAAATCTCCATCAAACAAAAGGTATGGGCATATCATCTTTGTGAGTGAAATAATGTTTGATAGAATGTTGTGAGATGCAAATTTGGAGTGAAAAGGATTGTTTGATAAGCATTGTTGGAAATGTTTGAGTGAGCCTTCATGTGCATGATTAGGGTTTGTGAAAGAGCATGAGTATCATTGTTATGTGAGATTGTTTGATAAGCATTGTTGGAAATATTTGAGTAAGCTTTCATGTGCATGATTAGGGTTTGTGAAAAGAACATGAGTATCATTGTTATGTGAGGTTGAGAACTATCTTGAACTAGGGTTTGTGAAAGATCATGAGTATCATTGTTATGTGAAGTTGAGAACTATCTTGAGCTAGGGTTTGTGAAAGATCATGAGTATCATTGTTATGTGAATTGGAACTATCTTGAAGTTTTGTGAAGTGAGAAATTAGATAGTGTTTGAAGCATAGTATATGTTGGAAGCATTGTGAAATACTTGTTTAGGGTTTGTAAGCAAGTTGTGTTTCATTGAGTGGATTCGTTGAGTGAAGTTGATTGAGCATTATTGATTGAATGCATTGGAGTGATAGTTCAAGTTCTATGAAACAAATTGTTCTTTATTCTAAATTGATTTGAAGGAGAGTTTGAAAGTGATTGAGTGTTTTGTGAGTGTGAAACATATTGAGTCTCTAACCATTCTCTATATGTTTCTGTAAGTTAAACAAGATTCTGAGTGAAACTTGTTTGTGTGATTGAAGAGGTTTTTTGAAAGAGATTGAGTTGAGTTGTGTATGCAAGTTTTGCAATTGATTTGAATAAGCTTTTGTGAAAGCTTGTGAGTAGATTTGAAGTAAGTCCTAGAGTGGACTTAAGGATAGAGTTTAGCAAGATTTTGTGAAATCTTGTGAGCTGATTTGAGTAAGTCCTATAGTGGACTTAAGGACAGAGTTGAGGAAGCTTTTGTGAAAGCTTAAGGATATATTTGTGTGAGCTTTTGTGGAAGCTTACAATTATATTTGAGGTAAGTCTTGGTGAAGACTTGTTGAGCAGATTGAGCAAGTTCTAGTGAGGACTTGTTGAGCAGATTTGAGGTAAGTCTTGGTGAAGACTTGTTGAGAATATTGAGCAAGTTCTAGTGAGGACTTGTTGAGTATATTTGAGGTAAGTCTTGGTGAAGACTTGTTGAGAATATTGAGCAAGTTCTTGAGAGAACTTGTGGATAGATTTGAGGTAAGTCTTTGAGAAGACTTGAGAGTAGATTTGATTGATTGATTTGTTCAAACCTTGAGTTAAGGTTTGGGTTAGATCTAGTAGAGTTGATTTGTGATTGGATCAAGCTTTGTGTTAAGGCTTGAGGATATATTTGAGGATAAATTTGTGCTAGAAAAATTGAGATAGAGATTGATCAGATTTGTGCTAGACCGAAGGATAGTGTTTAGTGTAGATTTGAGACAAAGATTGAGCATATTTATGCTAGATCAAAGGACAATGTTTAGTGTAGATTTGAGATAGAGATTGAGAGTAAGATTTGGAGGTGATAGAGTAGAGGATAGTAGTCTCCAGTGGATAGAGATCCATTAGCCAGGGTAGTGAGGATAGAGGTCTTCTGAGTGAGGATAGGAGTCTTCAGTGGAGAGAGATCCACAAGCTAGTGCAGTGGAGGTAGTAGTCTTCTAGAGGATCACCAGCTAGAGCATAGGAGAAGGAGTTCTCCTGTGGATAGAGATCCATGAACCAGTTGAGGGGATTGGTGTCTCCTGTGGATAGGTATCCATGAACTTGATTAGGGGATTGGTGTCTCCTTTGGACAGTGGTCCATAAACATTGTAATAGGGAAGGATTCCCAAGAGATTTGTTGAGAAAATTTTAGTGAAATATTTTCTCCATGGAGTAGCCCACATTGGGTGAACCACGTTAAATTGGTGTCTCTATTGTGTGTGGTGATTTGTGCATTGCTTTGATTACTACTGTTGATATTGCCATTGATATATTGCATAATATTGTTTGGGAAAGAAAAATAAAAAGTGGTCTTATACTGTTCACCCCCCTCTCAGTATAAGCTTGTGTTCTTCAAAGGTAGCAAGGTACGTCACACGAGAAGGTATTTTGAACATCACCATTTTTACCCATGCAGTAAAATAAGGCCTCTATGGCTGGACAACATCATGGGAATGAATCTTATAGCCTTTTGTGTCCAAAAATGCTCATCAAAACAATAAAAAAATACCCTCAAAATAGGTATATAGTACCATGGGTAAAACAGAGAGTTATCCCAAGTTAGTCATATGTGTCAAGTGACTCATCACTTTATCATTGGTCATACCCTCATTGACTCATTTCTTGAGGGGGTTGTCATAATAATAATTTTATAAATCAATTCAACAATAAAACACTCAAAAGTGCAAGTTTCAATCATTCAAAATAATCTTTGCTAAAGATAAAATTTCAAGCCCATGCTGGGGCAAACAATCAACATAAGCAAAAAAAAAATATCTTTACCTCCTTAAAGCCTCGGGAATTGACCCATGTAAAGGCTTACAAGACCACATAGCACCAAGACCTAGTATACCATAAGACCCTAAAACTATCATTACAGTGTGGCTGAAAGGTATACCCAATTAATCCTTTGACTATGTCAAAATAAAGGTTTCAAAGAATGTATGTTCTTTCCACAATGGAGGCATCTAAATTTGGTTAGGTTAATGAATAACCTCAATCATTTAACAATTTAGCCATATATTTTTACTCAACACTTTGTTGCACATAGTGCATCCCAAAAAGGGGCATTTATAGACATTAAAATTATGTAAATTAGATAAGACTACCAATGCACCACTTGTGACATTCTTATCGACATCATATGGACCCATTGGGCAACCCCCTAGGGTAACATAAGGCTCCATAAATTTTTTTGGAAGGTTTCCATTATTTTTGGGAGGTTTTAGATCATATTGTTATGACCATCCCACCCTAGGACGGTCACAGATGGTGACCATCCAACCCATGGATGGCCACTCATAACTATCCCTGGGTGGGATGGTCCCTAAAAAGACCCTCCAATTGTCAAAGGGACAGAGAAATGAAAATCAATTACTACCATATTTTTCACCCAATCATCAAAAATTGATTTGGAGACTATCATAGAGATCAGAAACTCCAAATTAGAGGCCCCAAATGGGTAACCTCTTCCACCATTGCATGGAAAAGGTTTTGACAAGTGGCGGCACTTACCTTGCATGCCATAACTGGACCCTTTGCCCCAAATTCCCTAATTGGACTATAAATTGAGGTGTGCTCACCCCAATTTCAGGATAGAAGAGTTAAAGCATAGACCACAATTGCTACCCAATTCTACCCTTGCTTTTGCTATTTAATTTACCTTAGTATTTTTTTGAAACCCTCTTCATTCGAAGGCACTTTTAGAGGTATCCCAAATACACCAATTTTATTCCAAAATTGGTCAAATTAAAGAGTAATTTGACCATATTTTCTAAGACAATATTTAGAAGAGTTACAAACCAGATCCCTTTGGAATTGGTGGTAAATTCCACTCAAATTGGTAACCATCCCACCCTAGGACGGTTAGCAATGGTTAGTTGCAACTGCAGGGGTGGTTAGAAAATAGTATGTAATTTTGGTTCAATTCCACCATAGATCATTTATAAATGTTTATATTAGACGTGCATCCAATTTTGGTGATATTCGGAGTTGTTTTGATGGGTCAATTTGGAGTTTTGTGTTTGCAGGTCTAGTTGTCCCTGTCAGGGATGATCACTATTTTTGCTAACAATTTCCTTTCAATTCATGCTCAAATATTTCCAAAACCATGTTAATAACATCATACTATATTTGCAAGTCATTTGGAGTTGTTTAGATTTATTACAAATAAGTTTCATTGTTTCTAGATGCATGCTTTCTATGTTTTCCTAGCTTTCAATCTATAAACACATATGCTTTTAATATATTTCAATATCTTGCATGTGGGTGCAGGTATGCTAGATATAAGGAAGGAGATAAGTGGCACATAATGATAGGTCCAATACTAGCTCTCAAGTGTGGGTTGTGATAAGAACATTGGAACATGCCATAAATATTTTAGAAGGATTAGATCCTTTGTATTTTGGAGTATGAAATGTATAAAATGAGAAGCCCTCAAAGGGGGATGTATTGTAACCATTGGAATCATTGAATAAATAAATACAAGGAGTGATCCCCCCTCTTTTATTTGCACATTATTATTCATTTCAGTATATTACATATTTTACATCTTTCCCTTTTAATGCTTTGCTTTAACACACTTTTACATTTCAATAAAGAACATTAAAGGCGTACCGTTATTTTTGCTTCTTTAGGATGTAAAGCTTGTGATGGTACCTAAGTTAAATTAGCATGTTCTTGAAAATTTTTACAATGTTTGACATAAGTGCAACAATCACATTCCATTGTGGGCCAATAATAACCCATGCATATAATGTGCTTTGCAATGGCCATTCCACTAAAATTACCACCACAAGTACCATCATGAGCTTCAACTAAGGCTCTTTGTGCCTCACTAGACTTGAGACATCGAAGGAGGACTCCATCATAACCATGTTTATACAATACGTCCCCTAAGAGAATAAAACAAGCTATCTTTTTCTTGAATGTGTGTTTGGCAGTTCGATACATGTCATATGGGAGTATTAAAAACTTGAGAAAAGCTACTATTTGGCTTGACGAAGGCTCATATGAATCTGACTAGACAAAGAAAACATCATTTTTATATTTAGATTTAGTACGGATAATTACATATTTAGAGACTGTTGAAATGATAAGGGGTTGTACATCTCCAAATGAGTCTTTTGGAATAAATGATCCTAGGGAGGCCATCGCATCTGTGAATCTAATAGTCAAACATGGTAAACTATTGATTTCATACCAATCAAACTTAGAGAGAAATTTCATTGCTACTTCATGGTAAAATTTAATAGTAGGTTCTTTGCATCGGTATTATCCATTTATTTTCTTAACAACAAGTTGAGAATCATCAAATATTCTGATACACTTAATGCTCATAGCTATAGCTTATTAAAGACCTAGGATTAAGACATCATACTATGTAGTGTTGTTTATGCATTGGAAGTCGAGTTTGAATTATAAGAGGATAGGTACCTCTTGTGGTGTATGAAAAAAAATCTAGTACCTTGACCTTTCATGCACTTAGAGCCATCAAATAATAGTATGATATTGATGTCTTCCTTCAGAATGACGTCTTCTTCTTGTTTAGTGATAACAAATACCAAATCATCTGGGATATCAATAATCAAAGGATGATCACTATGTAGTGGAGCTTCCACAAGTTGATCGACTATTACTTGACCTTTAATGGATTTTTGGCTAATAAATTCAAGGCTGAATTCAGTAAGGAGCATTATCCATTTACCAGTGCGATTTTTTTTATAAGTGTGATACATCATACAATGTAGATGATTTTCTCTAGCTATGACATACGTTGTGTAACTAAGCATGTAATGTCAAATTTTCTTAGTGGTAAAAACCACTACTAAACATAGTTCTTCTACATAAGTGTATCTAGTTTCATAGCTTACCAATGTTTGACTAATGTAATTAACAACTTGCTCTAGATTTTCCTTATTCTTTTGTGCAAGCATTGTCCCTAATGCAAAGTCTATTGCTAAGATATAAATATAGAAAGGGATATCTAGATGAGGAGGATCTAATATTAGTGGAGAATATAGGTATTGCTTAATGTCATCAAAGACTTTTTGGCATTCACCTATCCAAGAGAATGGCACACCCTTTTGTAGTAGGTGATTGAATGAGCTACATTTATCAGAAAGTTATGTAATAAAATGATGGATTGATTGGATATTTTCTTTTAAACTACATAATTCCTTTAATTTAGTTGGGGGAGACATCTCCATGATTGCCTTGGCCTTGTTAGGGTCCACCTCAATGCCTCTTTTGGAGATAATGAATCCTAGAAGTTTTCTCAAGGTAACACTAAAGACACATTTCTTGGGATTAAATCTTACATTATGCTCTAGGAGTTGGTCAAAAAATTTCTTCAATACACCAATATATTCTTGATAAGTTTTGGATTTAGCCAAGAGATCATCCACATAATATTTGATAATCTTATGCATGTAATCATGGAAGATGTATGTCATGGCACGTTTATATGTGAAACCTATATTTTTGAGGCCAAAGGGCATCACATTGTAACAAAAAGCACCCTAAGGTGTAGTGAATGTTTTTTTGTGTTGGTCATCATGATTTATTCGAATTTGGTTGTATCCTAAAAAATTGTCCATGAGTGAAAGCATTTCATGGCCAACACAGGTATCGACAAGAGTATCAATGTTTGGAAGAGGAAATTCATCCTTAGGACATGATTTGTTAAGATCTTGAAAGTTAGTGCAAATGTGTATCACCCCGTTAGGATTGTGAACGGGTACCATGCTTGAAATCCACTCAAGATAATTGATGGGAACTATGAAGTTCATGTCTAAGATTTTTTGAAGCTCTATTTTTACCAAGATGGCCACGGTAGGATGCATTCTCCTAAGTTTTTTTTTGATCGGATTAAAATCAAGTTGTAAGGTGAGATTATGGAAAACCAAACTAGGGTCAATACTAGACATGTCCTTATAGGACAATGTAAATATACCCTTCTTCCTCTTGAGGAGAGCAATTAATTGCTCTTGTTCAATGGGTGATAGACTTTTACCAAGATTAACAATTTGGGGGTTGTATTTTTCTAAACTAAGGTCCACATCAATAGTATATTCAATAGACATGTGGGAACCTTCCTGAATATTATGGGAAATAGGAATTAGATTAATGTCATCTAATATGTCATAAAATTGTTCTAGTTTATCCTCATCTATTTTTGCCTAGAAAACCTTAGGATACGAAGGTGAAGGTGAAGGTGAAGGTGAAGGTGCAGTGGAAGGAGGAATGTAGTTAGTGGAATCCCTTAACAATTCCTTGAAAAATATAAATTTAGAAAATAATGGAGGTGAGAAAATCTGATCCATATCAACGAGACTTATGTCATTTGGAATTGGCTTAGTCAGATCATATGGGTTATGGAGTGGGGTGAACAAATCCACAGGATTCATGTTGACTTACTAACAAGGTGGATAAGTTCAAATAGAATGAATGGGACCTAGGAAATGGTGCTAGGAGCTTGGTTAACCTAAAAAGTAGTAAGAAAAATAAATAAATGCATCTAAGTTATATGTACATGCAATGCTGAAAAAAAATAAAACATATATTTTTTTATTTTTGTTTGATTTTGATTTTTTTTATAGTGATGAAAACCTCTATTTTTTTGTTATGTACATATGTTATAGGTTGGCTTATTAAATGGCTTAATGAAATGGAGGTGGTGGTTCACCGGTAAGTACAGATCACTCTTGTGGAAGAAGCAAGTGAAATATGGGCTCATGGATGGGGAACATGTTGAGATAAAATCATGTTGTTCGGTATGGGAATGATGGGCTCCAATTTTCTTCAGATTCATCCAAAATTATCAACATAAGTTCAAATTATTCATAGATTTAATCATCAAAATTATTGGGGTGGAGGGCTTCTTCTCCTTAATTTAGATTAAGCCTTTGGAATGCTTGTTCAAGAGAATAAGTGGTGGAAAGAGGGTGGAAACCTAGGCTTGAAAAGTCATGCACCTCTTGATATGGAACAATTAATTTCTCTTGTTCATGTATTGGATTATGGAAAAATAAAAATGTGAGTGGAAGGAATCATGGATTCATAGGGGTTTGAAATGAAATACCAATACTTAAATGGTTCGACGTCCATCAGTATGCAAAGTACTTGTCCCTCATGAACGTATTTCAAACATTGATGCAAAATTGAAGGGACACATCTCATTTCCCTTATACAAGGTCTTCCAAGGAGTACATTGTATGCCATGGATCCTTCCAATATGTGAAACATGGTGTGCAACATTTTTACCCCTACTTCAATGAGTAAAACAATAGTACCAACTGTGAAACATAACACATCATTGAAATCTTTTAGGGTAAATGATGACTTGGTGATATGGGATAGAAAAATATTCAAATGATGGAGGGAAGATGTGGTGATGATATTTATAGAGGAAATGGTGTAAATTAACACTCTTTTAAAGGGCTTATTATCAATTAGAGCCATAATATGCAATGGATGGTCTACTAAGTTCGATGAGATTGGATTAATCTCAAAGTCATAGAATGTGATGGAAGGATCCATGCATGTTTGGATGCTCCCTACAAAGTTGTTGAAGACATTAGAATCTTGAGATTGTAGTTCAATGGATTTTATAATATCCATTAATACCTCAAGATGTGGGGGAGATTGTTGAATTAACTCATAAATTGACAATTTGGTGGAAGCCATATTTAGACTTGTAGTTAACCAGCTACTCAATGATATAATTGGTCGAAGTGGATGATTTATGGGTGGATTTGGTAGATTTTTTTGGCTAGGGATATGGATAGGTGATGAAGTATTGGGGAAAACTTGTATGGGTGGTGATGTAGGAGGTTATGACACACTTTCTTGAGGTGGTTTCCTTCCATTTTGTTGATTTTTTCTTTGACCTCTAGTGATCCCATGGATGGCCCCTACAAACCCTTGGTATTGTTGTACATGATTTAATTGATTAGGAGAATTTTTGGTGTTATCCCCTCCTACATTTGGTTGTACCTCCTCGTGATGAGGAAGTGGTGTTTGAAATATACCAATGTTTTAATTTTTTTGAGCAAGAGGATTATCAAGCTTGATCACCCCCAAGTCAATAAGGTCTTGAACTATTTTTTAAATGCATGGCAATTGTTAATGGCGTATCCTTTTTGCCTATGATAAGTATAAAATATATGTTATCGATAGTGTTTACTACATTTGGTAGGATCATCAAGTCTGATTTTGAGCAAAGTAAGTATTGGAAATTTTGAGTATATTGTTGTCATTGATGTCAAAGGATTAATGTCATAAGTTGATGATATTAGTTGTCATTTATGTCAAGGAAAGTTTTAAAAAGGAAAGACAATATTATAATATTTTTATTATAATATTTGGGCCAAAGGAAGTTATAAGAAAAAATAAGGTCTTATGTTCTCCATGATTATGTTAGCAAACACAAGACAAGGACCCATTTACAAGGTTAAAAAAAAGGAGAAAGGGATTTCAAGAACAAAGACAAAAACCTTTAAAAATATAATTATAATATTTAAACCCAAGTTTAAATATTATAATATTCAAATGTTTGAAAGGTGCCAAGATTTAATTTCAAATTATAGCAATATTAAAAAGGGTGGTCGACATCATTTAAATGAAGGTATGCATATTTAAAGGGGAACAAAAATCATGAGTCTAATGCATATACACAATCACACCTTTCATGGAGGCAGAAGGAAGAAAATATGAGCACAAAAGGTTAGGGAAGAGAAGGCATCATGAAAAGGAGAATGATGCATGAAAAGGTTTCAAGCAAATGGTTAGTGCAAGTGGCAGACATGACTTGCATAGGTTGTAGCAGAGGAAAGGTTGACGGTTCAAAACTCGGTGTATTTGTTTTACAAAAGGAAAGAATTTTGAAAATAATTTGAGTTATACGAAAGTCATATATAATATTGGTTGTGCGCACATTGATTGTTGTGTGGGCATGTAGCCCAGGTGGTAAAATAACAAAGGCTAGGGTGCTACATTGGGAGAGAGCACGAATTTGAATTACGTGAAGTTTTTTGTGTATGGTGTTTGAGGTGCATGCAAAATATTTGAGTTATTTAACTGGATGTGAGGTATGCATTAATAATTTTTTAATTATTTTATATTGTTGGCTATGTGACATAGAGAAAGGTAGATAGTTGATTGATTCTATTTAATAAATTGGAGTCATAAGGTGTATAAAAAGAATATCAATTATTGTAATGTGTAATGTGTGATTTTATTTAAGGTAGTGGAGACATAAGGTGTCTTAAAGAAAAATATTTTATTGTAATGTGTGGATAGATATTGAAGGTTGGGAAATATTTTGAGTAATGGAGACATAAGGTGTCTTAAGGAAAAATATTTTATTGTGATGTGTGCTAAAATATTAAAGTGTAGAAGGCATTTTGAGTATTGTTTTAAAAAGCATATACTTTGTATTTTGACCTAGGAAATAAAGGGTCTTGATGCCTTATTGTTGCATATTAATTTTGATTGCTTAAGTTAGGAGTAATAAGGTGTGATAAGTTGCTTGACATATTATTATAACCCTTGCATGGTGAAAGGAAGATATGGAAGGTTTTGTTGGGTATTAATGCTTTATTTTTTAGAACAAAATAAGAGTGATTAAACATAAATTTCAGATTTCATTGAGCATATATTTTTGAGAAGAAATTTTATGTGGATGTTTTGAGATAGTATATTGTAATCTAACCCTTGAAGTTGCACTAGAAAAATCAATTGTTTGTGAGACAGGTTTTTTAAGACATATCTCCATTAAATAAAATTAAGAGGTGTGGGCACATCATTCCTTGTTTAAGATGTTTTATTGAGTGAATGTTTTTGGAACATAAGGTGGAGATAAAAGGGTTGTTTGGTAAGCATTGCTGAAAATATTTGAGTTAGGGTTTGAGAACTACAAGGACATAAATTATTGAAAGCAAGGAAACATTTGTGATAGTGTTTGAGAACATGATTGTGATTCTATTGTTGAAAGATATTGAGACATTTGTGCTAGATATTGTGAACTAGGGTTGAAGACAAGTTAGTGCATCATTGTGAAACTTTTTGAACATTAATTTGAGAGATATTGATAACAATTATGAAAGTGTTTGAGATCAATTTTTTTGAGGGAAATTGTGCATTAGTGTGATTGATATTTGAGAGAAAATTTACAAGAAAGGTAGATTAGTTTTGTGAAGAAAGTTATACAAAGTTTTAATTTGATTTGAAGGGGTTTTTGCAAGAGAGAGATATTGGACTTGTTGAATGCAATATTTGTAAATATGAAGAACATATTGGGTTTTGATAGTGCATATAATTCTCTATATGTTCTAGAAGTTAAACGAATTCTAGGTAGAATATGTCTGAATTGCCTAGTTGAAGAAAGTACTTCTGAAAGAGATATAAGGATTTGTTTGTATGTAATATTTGGAAATATTTGAGTAGGTGTAGTGAGCAGTTGTGAGGAAAATTTTATAAAGTCTTGTGAGAAGACTTGAAGTAGCTTTGAGGTATATTTGAGCAAGTCTTATGAGAATACTTGGAGTAGCTTTGAGGTATATTTGAGCAAGTCTTGTGAGAAGACTTGGAGTAGCTTTAAGGAAGATTTGAGCAAGTCTTGTGAGAAGACTTGGAGTAACTTTGAGGTAGATTTGAACAAGTCTTGTGAGAAGACTTGGAGCAGCATTGAGGTAGATTTGAGCAAGTCTTGTGTTAAGTCTTGGGGTATATTTGAGACATAATTGAGAGCAAGTTTGGTTGCTTATTTGATCAAGATTTGTGTTAAGGCTTGGGAAAATTTGAGACATATTTGAGAACATATTTGGTTGTTGATTTGATCAAGCTTTGTGTTAAGACTTGGGGTAGATTTAAGATATAATTGAGAGTATACTTTGGAGGTGACAATATCAAAGAGGATAGAGGTATCCAGCACAGTGGGGACAAAGGTCTCCTATGGAGAGAGATCCACAAGACAAAGCAGTGGGGATAGAAGTCTTCTAGAAGTTAATCATCCAGAGCAAAGGGGAAATATTTCTCATGTGGAGAGAGATCCACAAACTAGATCAAAAAGGGGAAAGAGTTCTTATATGGAGATAGATCCATGAACAAGATCAGAAAGGGGAATGAGTTTTTCTATCGAGAGAGATCCATGAACCAGATAAAAGAGGGGATATAGTTCCCCTATGGAAAGAGACATGAACCAGCTAGGGAGATAGAGTTATTTTATGGATAGAGATCCACAAACTAGTTGAGGAGATAGAGTTATACTTCTCTTGGATCAAGTTCCATGAACTAGATCAAAGGGGAAAGAGTTTTCCTATGGAGAGAGATCCACAAATCAGAGAAAAGGGGAAATTGTTCTCCTATGGAGAGAGATCCATGAAATAGAGCAAAAGGGAAAGTGTTATTGTAGGTCTAAAATTTTTGCACCCTTACCTTCAGGTAGATGGATCCACGTTCGAAAGGGGGATGGGAAAAGGATAGGTCTACACCTCGGACAGAGAGACACTTTGAATCATGCCCTATTTGGTGATTTGTCGACGGATGGTGGGTTCACCAGGAAGCATTTTGGGGTAGCTTTCGAGCCTAGGCTAGGAATGAATTGGATGTGTTCATTTTAGTTTAAAAACACTCAAATACCTAGGTTGGCCAGAATGAAGCTAAACTATTCTATATGCAAATTGTGATTTATATGTAGACAAAAAACAAAAATAAATTCTAAATGCAATTCTTGAAAGGAAAAGGAAATATATTACCCGGTTCTAGATTTCTAATGAAGGTTTAGCTTTTTGAAGTAGTTAAGATCATCTCTAATTCTGCAAATTCATCTACAATTGGATAGAATCGCCTACAATTTTGTAGGTTTGTCTGTAATTGTGCAGATTCGTCCGAAATCAGATGAAATTGTCTAAAATAAGATGAAGTCGCTTGATCGATTTCATCAAAAACCTACAATAGAATAGATAGATGCCAAAACAAATAAAAATACAGTGCAAAATACTATTTAAAATGATAAAAACATTAATTGAATTCTTAATTGATCCTAGAAAATCCGATAAAATCTGAAATATTGAAATGCCCTTATGCTTTAAGTGGAATTGATCCTAAATGCAAAATGTCATTAATAATGAGGTGAACAACAGATGCAATACATAATAAAGATATAAACTAATGCAAATTGATTAATTGAATCACTAGAAAATTCAAACCTTAGATCTTGATTGCCCCCAAGAGGAGTACAATCAATATCACCTGAAATGGTACCAGATAGTCTCCAATAGAGACGAGATCATCTCTAATTTGAATAGGATTGCCTGTGATGATCCAATATTCCTATGACTGATGTAAAATGAAAACCTACAAATGGATATGGAAAACTTATGTGAATAATCAAATTTCAAGATGTTCTAGCAGGGTATGGAGCTTGGTTTATAGGAAATCGATTAGCCAGGGTGGGTTTAATGGAAATAAAGGTTTAAATAGAATTGAGGGGGGGTTTAGGAGGTTAGGAGTCATCCCAATATGGGAGTTATCTAGTGGAACGTCCTCCAATGGTGCAAACACGCTTCTGCTAAGCTGGGAATGAGAGTTGGAACTATTTCCAACTATGAAATTTTAGTTTTTGAACAAAATCATTTGGACATTCGGGTCCAAATGATCTCATACAATTAGGGATGATATCATCAAATCGATGACGATATCATCCAACTACCATAATTGCCTCTATATTTGGCACAAAAAATGAGGCAGGTGGTTAAAAGGTGGTTTTACGATTGATTTTCAAATTATTACCTTAGGGTAAATTAAATTACATCAATTTTAGGGTGTTACACTTTTCCCCCTCTTTAGCGAATTTTCTACAGAAAATGCGTTAAAGAAGATATTGGCACGCTTTACGAGAAAGAAAAATTTTATTCCAATTTTTAGGTGACGATTCTAAGTCGAATCGTACAACTGATGACTATGGTGCCCCCTCGGGTTTTTAACAAAATCGAACATTTGATGAAAATGCGGAAGAGTTAAAAAAGTACTTTTTTAATATATATATATTTTTAGAAAATAGGATAAAACCTAATTTCATTTTTATTTTCACTATTACCATTCCAGAGTTTTGAGGCCAGAGAAATGGTGGAGATATAGGCAGAGGTCCTATAGCTCAGGGAGAGAGGACGAGGAGCTTGGGCCTCCGAGTTGGCACGGTCGATGGCACAGACCAAATTTTATCATGGTATGTACTTTGAGCTGGCCCCTGAGGGTCATAGAGAGGAGTTGCATGCAGACATAACAGGACATATTCGGGTTGGATCATCATCCAAGACTTCATCGAGGATGACTTCAAGGACACAGAATGCATATGCATTTATGGGACCACCTCCTCTAGTTCCTGGAGGTGGAGTAGATGAGGTAGAGAGCTCGAGAGGCTCTAGGAGATAGATAGATGAGGTGTATATATATTTTTTGTAGATTTTGTACGATGATTGAGTATGTCGAGTCATTTATTGTGGCATACCAATCAATATGATGGATGTATATATTTTTATGATGATATATATATAGATATATGTTTTTGTCATGTGACTTATGTTCGAAATGATTCTTTGTGAGTTTATGTTTTCATATGATTGCATGTCCCAAAATGTTTATGGTTTTCCCATGCTATAAAATTAAATGAAAAATGTGTTTGTGACAACAAATGTGTTGATGAAAATGAAAATAGAAAAAAAAATACTTTTAACAATAAACCGCGAAGGATGTATATGTTGTGACATGACCATTTGATGGAGTCACTGCTCTGCTTAGGTCATTAAGCTGATCCTATTATGGGTAGTATTGCAAAAGTAGTTGGTTTTGCTTAAGAGTAATTCTTAAGGCTTTTGGTGATGAAATTAATGATGTTTTGATGTTGTTTCAGAACAGGATTTCAAATAAATTGAAGTAGGAAAACATGAGAGAATTATTTGTGTGTAAGTATAGAATTCCTAAGTGTGATGGGCAATTTAATGTGTACTTAGGAATCAAAAATTGAAATGATAAAATGGTATGAAAATTTCATTTTTCGATGAAGCATGTGTTTGCAAAGAATAATTAAGTCACATATTTTTATAAGTTTATAAAATGCTTGTGGACACACAAAAATTAAAATGATGACTTGCGCTAGGCATAAAATTCCAAAGTGTGGAATTATACCATCATCACGAAAAATCATGATGGAAGAAAATATGATGTTTTATTTGATAATTTTTACGATGGGTATAAAATTATGTAAATATGACTTACGCTAGGCATAAAATTCCAAATTGGTTAGGAATTATACCATCATCGTGAAAGTAAAGATTTTTATTGTAAGATTTTATTGCAAGATTTTGAAATATTTTGATAAAAAATCAAATTAAAGTTTAAGATATCGCAAAATTGACTTACACTAGGCAAAATTTGCAAGTATGAAAATTTTGAATTTATAATTTCTTGAAAATGATGCCATCATAATGAATTCAATGTTTTTATAAGCAATGACTATTTTGCGAAAAATAATGGATACCTTTTTTTTTTTTTAGAAATTTTAAAATCATATTTTAATTTATTTCAAAGAGAAATTTAAATTTATCCAGAACCAGTGTGTGCAAATGTGAGTTCATTGCCCATTTCGATTTAACATAATGAAAAAAAATATCTCAAAGATCAATTGTGTGTGCTTTGTAGTGTTCATTTACCAATTTTGAGTAAGGTATTTATATGCAAGCAATTTGAATGAACCAATGTGTGTGCGATTGAAGATTCATTAATCATGATTTTTGTGCATGTAACCATACCAAACTACTATGTAATTTAGGTCATCAAAAAATATCTAATCCACAAGTTGACATAGGTCTATACAAAAGAAGGTCGCTAATGTGATAGATGTGTCGCCACACGAGGAGTTACCCAAGGCCAAGCAAGTTGGGCACAAATCACCTATTATGGGGTTTACCTCATAGTTTTCGAATAATTGAGAATTCTAGGGATTCAAGCTCATTCACCCTTATTTTATTTTCAAAGGGTAAGGGGGATTTTATTGCTTTTCTTTTTCTCTTTTCTTTCTTTTTTTAATTTTTCTAGATTTTTGACTTTGATATTTGATATTACTTGGATTTATTTTTGTATTTTGAACATTGCTCTTTTTTTCTTCTTCTTTTTATTTCTATTCTAGGGATACTTGCTCAGCTTAGATGTGGAGCAAGGGATTTTTATTTTGGGTAGGGGTGAGCTTGTCCTTTTGCCAATTCTCAAATATTCTAGACCATGCGCATGATAGGATAGCAGGGGAAACTTTTCACTTAAGAGACCACAAATACTGTGTAGTATTGTTTTACGAATTTGCAACAAATCATTTTAATATGTAAAAATGGATTTGATTCAAATAAATAGCGAGATCAGTTCCCAAAACTCAAAATATTAGTTATTGCACTAGTGCTTCAATATAAGAGAGATTTATAGTCATAATGCTACGATCAAAAATATTTATTCATGTGGATTTAAAGTGCATGGTCCAAGATAACTTTTAAATTCATCCGAAACAAAGGAAAATATAACTACAAAACTTCAACTTTGGTAATGTAAATGAACATGTTTTTGATAGTTTTAAGGATTTTTTATTTTTGTTTGATTTTGAATTATTATGTAAATTGCTTGAAATGAGAAAAGCTATGAAATGTAAATGTTTTTGATGGTTTTGAAGTTTTTATATGAATTGCTGAAATGAGAAAACATATACAATTATGTACAATGATGAGTAATTTTGTTTTTAAGCATAATATCATTTAAGATGCATAATGTTCATGGGTTCCTTGAGATATTTTTCATCCAATTTTGTGAATCGATATGCACCTGATCCAAATTTAGCAGTGATGATGTATGGTCCAAGATAATTGAGCTAAAATTTGCCTTTATTATCTTTAGTTGCATTAGTATTCTTTTCATTTTATTTTAAGACTAGATCGCCGACTTCAAAAGATCAGTTATGCACTTTATTTGAATATGCTCTTTTGAGATTGTTTTGATAGGCATGAAGATGTTCCAAAGCATTGATGCACTTCTCATCTAGAATATCCAGCTGACTGAATCTGCCAGCACGATATTCATCTCCTACTTCAGTATCTTGAAGTAGCAAATCCAAAGAAGGAACTTCTAGCTCGAAAGAAAAGATAGCTTCAGCACCATAAACCAAAATAAAAGGTGAAGTGCCTATGGGAGTATGAACACTAATGCAATAAGCCCATAAGGCAGGATATAATTGCATATGCCAGTAACAGCCTGATTTGTTAACTAATATTTTGAAATTTTTAATTAAGGTTTTATTTGATGCTTCAGCTTGGCTATTACCCTGAGGATAATAGGGAGTGGACCAACGATTTTGAATTTTATATTTTTGACATAATTTTTTAACATATTTATTTTTGAAAAAAGTTCCATTATCTAATATGAGATTTGAAGGAATTCCAAAACTACAAATGATTTGATGGAAAATAAAATTTGAAACTTGGGCTCCTATGCAATAAGCTAAAGGTATAGCTTCTACCCACTTTATGAAGTATTTAGTTGTTGTTATGATGAATTTGTGACCATCGGATGATATAGGATTGGTTTTTCCAATGATGTCTAAACCCCATTTAGAGAAATTTTGATGAGATAAAATAGCTTGGAGTTCTTGAGCAGGAGTGTGGACAAGGTCAGCATGCTTCTGGAACTTGTTGCAATGGCGCACGTAATCATGTGCATCCTTTTCCATGGTAGGCCAAAAATATCCTATTCTAAGGAGTTTATGAGCTATGGCACTACCACTAAAGTGTCCTCCACAAGATCCATCATGGGCTTCACTTAAAGCTCTTCTAGATTCATCTATATTTAAACATCGTAATAAGATACCTTCAAAGGATCTCATATACAAAGTATTGCCAACTATTACGAAGCGAACTGCTCGCTTACGTAATAACTGGTGTTGGTTTATATTGAAGGTTTTGGGAAAAGTTCTCATTTGGAGAAAATTAAGGATGTCGATGTACCATGGTTCAGGAGTAATTTTGTTGATTAGAAATATATCCAATGGATCTAAATAGGATTTTGTGGAAGCAGGTTCCTAGAGTCGATGAATAATGATAGTAGCATAATCATCGTCCAACTCCAAGGGTAATAAGGAGGCGGTTGCAGCCATAGTATGAGCAACATGGTGACTAGTTATAGGGATAGCTTCTAAGGTGACCTTATCAAACAAGGACTGAAATTGTAATACGTAGCCTTTATATGGGAAAATTTTATCATTTCAGGTCTGATAAACATCATTAATTTGATTTATCACTAATTGAGAATCACCAAAAACTAATAAGTCTTTAATTTTTAGTGCTAAAGCGGCTCAAAATCAAAGGATTAGAGCCTCATATTCGATGGTATTATTTGTGTAAGAAAATGTTAATTTAAAAGATAATGGTATAAGGTGCTTCTGAGGGGATATTAAAATAATACCTACACCAGCCCCACTCATGCATCGGGCTCCATCAAAATATAAAGACCATTGTTTCGAATGATCCTCCTCTAGGTTGAGGCATTCATCAAGAAACTCAATGATGAGGGGATGAGTGGCTTCTAAGGGTGCAACAACTAATTGGTCTACTATGATTTGACCCTTAATGGATTTTTTACCTATGAATGCGAGCTCAAACTCACTCAGAGAAATAACCCACTTAGCTATGCGATCGGATAGATAAAGTTGGCTCATGAGATACCTTAGGGGATCATATTTGGCAATGACATATGTCTTTTGACTAAGCATATAATGACGCAATTTCTACATAGAAAATACAACTACCAAACATAACTTTTCTAGTGATGTATAATGAGTTTCATAACTTTTTTTTTTTATTGGTTGAAAGGGTGTTGAAAGGTCCCTAAACCTTGTACAAAACAGTCATGGGCCTCCGAAGAGGGAGGCAAAGGGGAAGAACGGCGGTAGTAGAATGAGACAACCTAAAAATAGCAGGGGCCACCTAAGGTAAAGGCACCCAGAGGAACCAACTAGAAGAACTAACTAAAGGGAAACATGACCAGAGGCTAATCAGAAAAGGGAAAGCAAAACTTAAATAGAGAAATTCACCATTTGGAGGTTTTGTGGCTGCTCCACAATGTACCCCAAAATTAGGGACCCACCTTTTTTTTGCATGTTTTCCAAGAAGACCGAAGAGGCCCATATGCTAAAGATCAAAGAAAAAGAAAAACACCACAAGGAGGAAAGTGTCGCGATATCGTGACATGTTGCATTTTCACGGTCCAAAGAAAAGGGAGAAAGCAAGGAGGAAAAAGTGTCGCGATATCGTGACATGTTGCATCATCACGGCCAAAGGAGGAAAATGTGTCACGATATCGCAACATGTTGCATCATCATGGCCAAAGGAGGAAAATGTGTCGCGATATCGCGACATGTTGCATTGTCACGGCCAAAGGAGAAAAAGTGTCACGATATCATGACATGTTGCATCGTCACGGCCAAAAGAGAAAAAGTGTCACGATATCGTGACATGTTGCATCGTCGTAGCCAAAAGAGAAAAAGTGTCGCGATATCGCGACATGTTGCATTGTCGAGGCCAAAAGAGAAAAAATGTCATGATAAATTATTAATGTTATGCTAATATAATAATTTTCTCGTTCTTTCTTCTCATTATCAAGTTGAGCTAACATAGCTCCTAAGTCAAATTCTAAATAAAAAATATACAAGATGAAAGGACAATCCATTTTGGGAGGCACAAGCACAAGAGGACTTAAAAGATATTGTTTTATTTGTTCAAAGGCTTCTTAAAATTCATCATCCCATTGAAAGAGAATATTTTTCTTAAGAAATTTGAGAAAAGGTCCAGTTTTGTCTGCCAACTTATCAATGAAATGGTAGATAGCTTGAAGTTTACCTTGTAAAATTCATAACTCAGATATATTTTTAGGAGCTGGCATATCAATGATAGCCTAAATTTTAAGAGGGTCAATTTCTATGCCACGCAAAGAAATAATAACCCCCAACAATTTACCTGACTTAACTCCAAATATACATTTTGTTGGGTTTAAATGGATATGGTATTCTCTTAACCGATCAAATACTTTTATCAAATCATCTAAATGTTCATCTTATTTAGTAGAATGGGCTATAATATCATCCACATAATCATGCAAAATATCATACATCATATCATGAAAAATGTAAGTCATAGCTCGTTGATAGGTTGCACCTACATTCTTTAATTCTAATGGCATTACTTTCCAACAAAAGGTTCTCCAAGGGGTGATAAAAGTTGTTTTAGCTTAGTCTTCAGGAGCTATCTTGATCTGATTATAACCTGAGAATCCATCCATAAGGGATAGCATCCCACTTCCAACAATAAAATCAATGATCTGATCCATATTAGGGAGAGGGAAATCATCTTTAGGACATGTAGCGTTGATGTCTCTAAAGTATGTACAAACCCTAATCTTGGTTGCTTATTTTTTAGTTATAGGGAAAAAATTATAAATACCATCAGCATAATCAATGGCTTGAATGAATGAAACATTTAGGAGTTTTTTGAACTCACCTTTGACTAGTAGGGCAACCTTAGGATGCATTTTTCTAAGTTTTTGTTTAACTAGTTTTGTGTCCGGTCATACTACTAGATGATGCATAACTACATAAGAGTCTAAACTAGGCATATCTGCATATGTCCAAGAAAAAAAATCACTATATTTTGTAAGAAATGCAGTGTATTTGTTTTGTTTTTCTTCATTTAATTTTGATCCAATGTTGACTATGTGAGAATTCTCTTCTATTCCAATATTAACTTTTATGAAACTTTCCACTTCCATATGTAAGTCTCTTTCAAAATTAGGAGGGGCGGGTGACACATACTGTAATTCTTTTAAGGTCAACTTAGCTAATTCCTCTTGAGGAGTTGTGGCCTCAATATGAGCTATAAGTGGTATAGACCCATCAAAATAAAATCCATTATGCAATAATTCTCAAATGTAAATATCATGGAAAATGTCACCCTATAATTTTTCGTCCATCTCAACAATTATTTTGGGGTAAGATATAGACAACATATTACAATAAAATAACTTACCCATAGACTTAAGGATCTCTTGTTCATCTAAATAATATTGATAGGGTATTAAGTGATCATCATCCTGAAATGGAAATGGCTAACACTTACTAGAAAATAGGCCTATACTACATCGGGCAGGCCATGCTTTGACCTCAAAAGGTTCTTTCATGCCATTCTAGAAAGGTCCCAAACCTTTCCCTTCATATCCTAATTTAAGCATTATAGGTTTAACTTTGATATATTTATCGGTAAAATAACTTTGAGCATATCCATCATAATTGGTTTTAATATTTCTAGATATTCTACCCCAATCATATCCCTTATAAATGAAGGTATATCTCATGACTCGGTAAATACTTACCATAGGTTATGGCAAGCCCAAAGTGTGAGGAGACGGTGGTAATTTGTTTAAGGCAAGGGAATATTGCATGGAAAAAGATGTTTCTTCTGATGTTATGAGTATTTTGGACAAATCAGGTAATAGTTCATCAAACAAAGCATATGAGGTATAAGGAGCCTCTTCTATGGATTTACATGCAAAAAACACAAATTTTGTAGATGTGGATGGAATAGAGGTTGTAATAGGTGGAATTATTGTGGATTTAGACGATGTAGAGGTAGAACAAAGAGGAGTTATCATGGGACTAGTATTAGATGTAGATTTTGGTGGAGATTTTGTAGGAGAATGCTGAGGATATGGAGATGTAATAGGTGTAGATGGAGGAGATGATATATTAGGTGTAAGTTTCACACATTTAGAAGTAAATGCAGAATTAGGATGAGTAGAAGATAATGCGGGGAAAAATTGAATCCCAATAGGTTTTGCCAAAGCGCACATATAAAATGGTCTAGGATCACCATGAATGGTGACCAATTGATTCTTGAATTCAAATTTGACACATTGGTATAAGGTAGAGGGCACATCTCACATTGCATTGATCCAAGGGTGACCCAAAAGTATATTGTATGATGTAGGGCAATGTACAATAAACATGGTCGTATCCAAAGTTCTTGGACCAACCTGCAATGGAATTGTAATAACTCCACATGTTTCTTGTATTTCATCATTAAAGGCTTTTATGATCATATATGTTCTCTTCATCTCATCACTTCTAAATCCAAATATCTGGTATAAGTCAAAAGTACAAATATTTAGGGATGAACCATTATCAATTAAAACGCTTTTGACAGCTACATCTTTGATTAATGCAGTAATGTACAAGGGATTGTCTTTATGTAAACTATGAAGTGGGATATCTTTATCACAAAAGTCAATACAATCAACTTCATGAGGTATAATAGTATTTGCCATAGCTTCAGGTTGTATGTCTTGTGGTACCATCATTTGACTTAATGTACACATTAACTCTTCCCTATGTGTGGGAGATGATCTTAGGAGGTCGAAAAGAGAAATCCTTGTTGTAATATTAGAAAGTTGTTCATTGATATCATAAGGGGGTTTGGGTTGAGCATTTGATGCATTATTTCCTCTACTAGAAACCTTCAGAACAAATGGGGCTGAATTATCATTATGATTTTGATCTTGTTGAGAATTTTGGGCCTGTTGTCTAGTAATGACTTCGATGGTACCCAAAATATTATTGTGTGCATGGTGAATGGGTTGTGGTATAGCATTTATGGGTTACTCATTAGGAAGTATTTTTTGTGAGGATGGTCATGTCACGACCCTTATTAAAAATGGTTCCTCTAGAACCATCTGAGCTGTGATAGGGAGAATAGGTTCTGACTCATCTTCAAAGCTATTTGATTGTCTGGATATAATATCTAGGTCACTTTCTATTTCAGAATTCGTATCACTTGGCTATGTTGTTAGAATGTTATGTATGGGTCTAGTGGTGAACACATATAATGTTGTCCTAAATATCTCAAAGTGTTGAGAAGGTACATGTCCACTAATGGTTCCCACATATCAGGTTGGATGGGAAACATTATGATTCTCGGATTGATTAGCCACTTCTTTACCATGTTTGGGTAAAGGATGTTGAAAAATGTCCAATGTTTGATTTGCATTCTGATTCTAATTTTGTTGTGTATATTTCTAAGCATTGTTTGGAGCATTTTGTTTTGGTTGGAAATTTTGTACTTCCATTTTGTTGTTATCAATCAAGTCTTGTATTTTATGTTTTAATATCTTGCAAGAATTTGTTGAATGCCCAGGTCCTCTATGGAAATCACAATGTAAGTCAGATCTATATCCAGGTATGGTTGTATCATGTTCCTAAATATTAGGTAATTGTATTAGACCTCTTTCTAATAACTATGGCAAGAGAGTGGATAAAGGTTGATTTAACCTAGTAAATTCTCTCGAAGATCTATCAAGAACATTCGATACAAACTTCTCTGTAGTTTTTGCAGCATTAATATTCGTAGTATTTCTACTATCGGTGACTCCATCAACCACAACCTGCTTATTATTATATTAATTTTTATATGCCTTATCATCATCCTTCTTCTTAAATTGGCCTCTTCTAATGAGGGCATCTTCAACTCTTCATGCTAAGTCTATAGCCTTATTGAAGGTTGTCAATATAGCATTTGAAATCTCATAGGACAATTGTTCTTGCAATTTATTGATAAAAATTTCCAACATCTCTCTACGGGGTAATGCAAACTGTAATTTCCCTAGCATATGTATCCATATTGCTAGGAAATTGGCAAAGCATTCATATTTGCCCTGTTTCAAGTTGTACAAATCCTTAATTATCACATGCCTCTCTATGTAGGCACTAAATTGGTGGACAAATGATTTAGTTGTTTCTTCAAAATTTCTCAAATAATTGGTAGGCAAATGATAATACCATTCCAATGCCATACCTCCCAAGCTTTTCAGGAACATATTTAGCAATAGCAAATCATCATGAGATATATCATGATATGCTATTCTAAACATGTGAAGATGCTTTATGGGATATTCGGTTCCTTTATATATAGGGAGTACAGGAATAGGAAAATTCTTAGGATAAGGTTGGGCAACCACTATGGGATCCAAAGGTTGACTACACATCTCTTGATAGTTATATGAGGGATGGTAGGGGTCTATCTAGTCCATGTAGGAAACTAATTGTTTCACTATGGTTTCAAGATTACTGGATTGTCCACCATATTGATTCGATTGCATTATGGTATTGGTTCTTTGAGTGTATGAAGGAGTGACATAAATATTCGATGCCAAATTACTATTATGCAAAGCATTACTAGGAAGGTTGTTATGAACTGGATGTGGGACAGTGTTCTATTGAACTTTTTGATGTTGATAGTTGGTATTTGGTTTTGATTTAAGTTTTTGTTGTTTTGAAATTTGTTGATTAATAGCTTGAGAAAATAAAGTGGTAAATTATGGTCTCTGATGTGGAGGATTGTTCTTTGGTTTATTGACAGGCACTTTAGAATGTTGGGTTGTTTGATGTTGTTGCATGTTTTGAATCAAGGATGCCATATTTACATTTTATGGTCTTGCTTGGTCAATTTCTTGATCTATGAATGAAAGAGGATTTGTATGCATTTGAAATGCATTTTCTAAAGTGGCATGTGTTTCACTAATTCTATATTTATCTGCTAATACTGTTAGGTTGAAATCCTCAATGTTGGTTTTTACAAATTTTAGAAGGTGTTCCATAGATTTAAAGTTAACAGTTCCTTTTGGATTCACCTTAGGTGATCCAGTTTCATCTTCTCTATTGATTTCTTCTTGTTCATAGTCTTCAGCAAGACTTCCATCACAGTGGTCATGAGAACCTTCCTATTGATATTGTTCTTCAAGAGGGAGATTTTGTGTAGGTGGTGGTTCCACCCACTCATCATATATTTGTTTACCACTCCTTCGTTTATGCATTATGGTAGATTTGAATTTTTGCAAATATATATGTTCTTATATATATATATATATATATATATATATGCAATGGAATTTAAGGAGGTATACATTTTATATATATACCTAATTAATATAATGCATATATGTATATATATATTTTTAGCTTTTTATAGATTTAATTTGCAAAAATTAAAGGAAAACAATAAATACAAAATATTATAATATAAGTATTATAAATATTATAACCTAGCTCTCTAGAAACAACTTATAAATATCATTGATGGGTTCAAGTTCATCAGGTGTCATGTAATGCTCTTCTTCAAATTGAAAATTGTCTTTCAAAAATTGGATAAAATATGCTATAGTGATATGATCAAATTCAAAATTAGACACATAAAAATAGAGTTCGTGATAATATTCTCGGTATAAGACTGCCCTAGGAACTCTGTTGAATCTTATTCTATCAGTCAATACAACATCTTGGTCTTCTATATGGGATAGAAATTTATGTACTACCACAAAATTTTCAAGATAATATTCAAAGGTGTATATGTCAGAGGAAATGATTGCTTGTTTATGTGCTAGCCATATATGGCAAGCTATCTGAAGTTCATGATAGAAGGATAAGTTATCAAAATCCAGGATTCTTTCTAAATAAAACCTCTTGATTTGTCTAAGTTCGGGTGCTCTAGACTCAATAATAGTTAACCTTCTATCCAATTCATCCCAATGTGCTTGATATCTAAATCTAGGACCTCTAACTAGAGTAGAAATTTCTATGGTTGCTAGTTGAACACCAACATTAATCAAAACACCACGTCTTCTATAGTAATCTACAATATAATGGATTGATAAGTCAAATAATATAAAATTTTAAGTTCTCTCTATATATATATATATTTTCAAAATATTTTTAATGTGTTTCATGTCGGGTTCACCAAAGAATATAGGTCTAAAAATTTTGCACCCTTACCTTTAGGCAGATGGATCCGCACCCAGAATGGGAATGGGAAAAAGATAGGTCTACACCTCAGATGGAGAGACACTTTGAATCATGCTCTCTTTGGTGATTTGTCAATGGATGGTGGGTTCACCAGGAAGTGTTTTGGGGCAGCTTCTGAGCCTAGGCTAGGAATTAATTGGATGTGTTCATTTTAATTTAAAAAAACTTAAATACCTAGGTTGGCCAGAATGAAGCTAAACTATTCTATATGAAAATTGCGATTTATATGCAGAAATAAAACATAAATAAACTCTAAATGCAATGCTTGAAAGGAAAAGGAAAGATCTTACCTAGTTTTAGATGTGTGATGAAGGTTCAAATTTTTGAAGTAGTTCAGATCGTCTCTAATTCTGCAAATTCATTCGCAATTGGACAAAATTGCTTGTAATTTTGTAGGTTTATCTGTAATTGTGTAGATTCATCCAAAATCAGACAAAATCATCTGAAATAATATGAATTTGCCTAACTGATTTCATAATAAACCTACAATAGAACAGATAGATGCCAAAAAAAAGGAAAATACAGTGCAAAATACTATTTAAAAGGATAAAAAAATTAACTAAATGCTTAATTGATCCTAGAAAATCTGATAAAATTTGAAATAACGAAATGCCCTTATGTTTTAAGTGGAATTGATCCTAAATGCAAAATGTCATTAAGAATGAGGTGAACACCATATGAAATACAAAATAAATATCTTAACTAATGTAAATTGATTAATTGAATCACTAGGAAATTCAAACCTTAGATCTTGATTGCCCCTAAGAGGAGTACAGTCAAGATCATCTGAAATGGTACCGGATCGTCTCCAATAGAGACGATATCATATCTAATTTGAACAGGATCGCCTGTGATGATCCAAGCTTCCTCTGACTAATGCAAAATAAAAACCTGCAAATGGATCTAGAAAACTTATGCGAATAATCAAATTTCAAGATGCTCTAACAGGGTATGGAGCTTGGTTTGCAGGAAATCGATCAACCAAGGTGGGTTTAATGGAAATAAATGTTTAAATAGGATTTAGGGGGGATTTAGGACGTTAGGAGTCATCCCAATATGGTAGATCTCCATCGAAACACCGTCCAATGGCGTAGACACACTTCTACTAAGCTCGAAATGACAGTTGTATCTGTTTCCAATTATGAAAATTTAGTTTTTGAATGAAATCATATAGACTTCAGGTTCTAGATGATCTCATCCAATTAGGGATGATATCGTCAAATCGATGATGATATCATCCAACTACCATAACTGCCTCTATATTTGGCATGAAAAATGAGGTGGGTGGTTAAAAGGTGGTTTTATGATTGATTTTCGAATTATTACCTTAGGGTAAGTTAAATTACATAAATTTTAGGGTGTTACAGTTATCCTATGGAGAGAGATCCAAAAATAAGAGCATAGGAGATTGGTGTATCCTTTTTATATAGGTCCACAAATATTGTAATAGGGAATTTATTCCCAAGATATTTGTTGAGAAAATTTAGAAGAAATATTTTCTTTGTGGATGTAACCCACATTGGGTGAACCACATTAAATTTGTGTCTCTCATGTGTGTGATGATTTGTGTATTGCTTTGATTACTGCTATTGATATTACAATTGATAATATTGGATAATATTATTTGGGAAAGAAAAGTAAAAGTTGATCTTATACTGTTCACCCCCTATCAATATAAGTATATGTTCTTCAACATTCAAAAAATGGAATCAAATGACTCAACTAAAGGGGTGTATTGGCAATTTTGTTGAACATAATATCACCAGGGATGATTTTCTATAGTTGGAACTATGTTCTGCATGCCTTGGGTCATTGAGGGTACCACATGATAAGTAATTTGTTGTAGTGTTTGTTGCACAAATTTTTTTTGAGCCATGATTGACTAGCTCATGACTACTTGATTAACTTTATTGGAATTTTTGGCTAGCATAGCCTATGTTGATTTTGGTTGTCCATAATAGTTTCTTTTGTATTGGCCGTTATTTTACCATTCCTTATTTTTAGGCTTAACTATGCCTTATTGGATTTTTATCTCCTCAATGACACTATCTTGAGCTACATATTCTTCAAATGAATGATAGGTTTGTAGTTGAAGCATCAAAGGAATAGGTTTTAAGCAAATTTTGGTGAATAATTTAATTATCTCATCCATTGGTAGGGTGAATGGCAACTTGGTGATTCCAACCCTCCAACGGTTTCCAAAATCATAGATAGAATCATCATCATGTTGTCTTAAAGCATAGACATAAAACAATGAGATATTATTTTAAACATTTAAGATGAAACATTCAAAGAATTTGTCAATAAATTTCTCAAAAGTATAAATACTATGGTTGGGTAATTGATTATACCATTCTATGGGATCTCCTCCTAATGTTTGAGCAAAATTTTAGAGCATGAGAGCATTATCATTTTGAATTCTAAAACAAGCATGTACAAATTGAAGAACACAATATTATATTGATAGGGGGGTGAACATTATAAGACAACTTTTTACATTTATTTACTCAAACAATATTATTCAATATATCAATGCGATGTCAATAGTAGTAATCAAAGCAATTCAGAAATCACCACACACAATAGAGACACCAATTTAACATGGTTCATATAATGTGGGCTACTCCACCGAGAAAATATTTCACTAAATTTTTCTCAACAAATCTCTTGGGAATCCTTCCCTATTACAATATTTATGGAACTCTATCCAAAGGAAACACCAATCCCCTAATTTGGTTTGTGTATCTCTATCCATAGGAGACACCAATCCCCTTAGTTGTTTCATGGATATCTATCCATAGGAGAACTAATTCTCCTCTACTCTAGTTGTTGATCCTCTTAGAAGACTAATACCTCCACTCCTCTAGCTTGTGGATCTCTCTCTACTGAAGACCGTTGTCCTCTCTACCTCGGCTAATGGATATCTATCCACTAGAGACTATTATCCTTTGCTCTATCACCTAAAAATATTACTATTAGCTCTACTCAATATCTATCTCAAATATGTAAAAAACACAGTCCTTTGATCTAGCACAAATTTGCTCAATATCTGTCTCAAATATGCACTAAACCTAGTCCTTCAGTATAGCACAAATCTTCCCAATATCTATCTCAAATATATATAAAACACAATCCTTCTTTCTATCACAAATATGCTCAATATCTATCTCAAATTTATACTCAATATAGTCCTTAGGTCTACCACAAATTTGATCACTCTCTATCTTTGGTATGTCACAAATTTACCCTCAAATATGCTCCAAAAATTGTCCTCAAATTTGTCCTCAAGACTTAACATAAATCATGATCTAATCACAAATAAACTATGCTAGATATACCCCAAGCCTTAACACAAAGCGTGAACAAATCAATCAATCAACTCTGCTTTCAAGTCTTCTCAAATACTTGTCTCAAATATATCCACAAGTCCTTTCAAGAACTTGTCTGATCTACTCTCAAGTCTTAACTAAGACTTACTTCAAATTTACCTAATACGTCCTCACTAGAACTTGTCCAATCTACTCAAAAAGTCTTCTTTAGTACTTGCCTCAAATATGTCCAACAAGTCCTCACTAGAACTTGTCCAATATGCTCAACAAGTCTTCACCAAGACTTACCTCAAATTTGCTTTGTAAGATTTCACAAAAGCTCACACAAATCTATCCTTAAGATTTCACAAAATCTTCCTCAATTCTATACTTAAGTCCCATCTAGGACTTACTCAAATATTCTCACAAGATTTCACGAAATCTTATTCAAATCAATTGCATAACTTACATATAAAAACTCAACTCAATCTCTCATAGAAAAACCTCTTCAATCAGTCAAACAAGTTTCACTCAAAATATTATTTAAACTTATAAACATATAGAGAATGGTTAGAGACTCAGTATGTTTCACAAAACACTCACAAAACTCAACTTAGTCTCTTTCAAAAAACCTCTTCAATCAGATAAACAAATTTCACTCAGAATTGTGTTTAACCACAGAAACATATAGAGAATGATAAGAGACTCAATATGTTTCACACTCACAAATCACTCTATCACTTTAAAACTCCTTTTCAAATCAATTTAGAATTAAGAAAAATTTGTCTCATAGAAATTGAACTATCACTCCAAAAATTTCAATTAACTATGCTCAATCAACTCCACTCAACCACTCACTCAATGAAACACAACTTGCTTACAAATGCTAAACAAGTGTTTCACAATGATTTCAATAACTCACACTATAGTACTCAACCCTGAATCAAGATGATTCTAAATTCACATA
Organism: Wollemia nobilis; assembly: GCA_028583015.1. Taxonomy (NCBI): domain Eukaryota; kingdom Viridiplantae; phylum Streptophyta; class Pinopsida; order Araucariales; family Araucariaceae; genus Wollemia; species Wollemia nobilis. The sequence goes on along the minus strand of JAQPPZ010002937.1, from coordinate 7,726,616 downwards.
ACAATGATGCTCATATATTTTACAAAATCTAATCAAGCACATGAAATATTACTCAAATAATGCTTATCAAACAATCTCACATAACAATGATACTCATGTTCTTTCACAAACCCTAGTTCAAGATAGTTCTCAATTTAACACTAAATTGCTCTCCAATAATTTACCAATTATGTATATCAAAACCCACTCAATAATGCTTATCAAACAAACCTTTTCACTCCAAATTTACTCAATCCAATAATATTTCACTCACAAGGAAGATGTGCCCATACCTTTTGTTTGATGGAGTTTTGACCTCTAAACCTGTCTCAATCACAATCAACCTCTTTGCCAATCTCAATGGTTAGATAGCAAAAATATTCACTCAAATATTTCACTCAATATTAATTCACCATTACAAAAATTAACAAGACTAACATACACCTTATTATCTCCAAAATTATCAAACAAATATTTCAAGCACTCAGATTCACTATAACCCCTTTCAGAAAATTAATGCATGAAGTAATCCAAAATCCTACTTATGTCTCCCTACTCAAAATTGTATTTTAAAAATAATTTATTTTATAAAATAATGAAATTTACTTTTAACCTTCAATAAAAATATTTATCACTTTTTTTCTAAGGTAAAAATAATTTACCTTATCCTCCTTTTAACTCCTTAGGCACTCACTAAATCAAATACACCACGTGCTCATATCATACCCACAATGCACATTAACCCAGGTGCTTTGATCATCGCTAACAATGCAAAATTAAATCATGTGCTTCAACTAAGTGCCACCAACAACCATAGACCATAGACCATAGACCATAGACCATGCACTTTAATAAAAAAATTAAATACCTCATGCACACTCCTTGGTGGGACTCGATCCCTGGTTGAAGCACCGTCTACGCCTTAACCACGACTACCCTACCGCGTGAGCTAAGCGCTCATGTGGGAGGCAAAGTGCCTTGAGTGCTTTGTATCTTCCTCCCACACCAAAGCTAAAAAGGCTTTCTCCTTTCACATTTGGAAATATTTGAACACATCACCTCTGTGTTTCCAATGCGTTACACACCTCAGAATTACCACTAGCCCAATTGCTTGGTTGGTGTTAAGTCTTTATGCCTCAATCGCCTTGTTCTTCACGTTTTTTGGGTGCAATTAAAAATTAAAAACCTTTGTCTTTATTTTCTCATGAATTATTTGCATTCCCTTTCACAAATCGTATGCACATGATGTTCAGACTTAGCATTTTGAAACAAACAATATGGTATTTATACCATATGCTTTTATCCTCCAATGTCAGGAGGGGGAATAAAATTTTATTTAAAATTTGCGTGCAACCCAACTTTTGGTTAAAATATTATTATTATTATAAATTATTTATAAATTAACTTAGGTTTTAATTAAACCTTTAATATTATAATAGAAATATTATAATATTATTTCCATTTGGGCCTAGGTATTTTTCTCTTTTGCCCTTAGACCTTTTCTGACTGCATTTAATATTATAATAATAAATATTATAATATTATTTCCTTTAGGTATTTTATTCAAGGTATTTAACCATCCTTTTGATCAATCATGTGAAGCTCTTAAATATAAATATTTTTACCCTTCTTTTGCCAAGTCCTACACTGATTCCTGACACAAAATATTGACATTAATGACAACACAACTAACTCAAAATTTCCAAAAAAAATGTGCTCACATGTTCTTTAGTATCCTTAGTTCCATTGAATGTATAAAAATTAGGCACCGTGAAATCTTCCGGGTATGGTTGTGATGGTACTGAAGGATGAATGGGTTGATTGATCAATTACCATAAGGTTGGTTTCTGATTTTTCAAACTAGGAGTATATTGTATCAATTGATCTATCTATTTTTGCATGGCCTTAATTTGAGAGTCTTATTTAGGAATGTGGAAGCCCTGAATTACCTTATGATTTTGTGGTGGAGTGGAGAAATGTTGTGGAGTGACTAGGTGATGATGAGATTGGTAATGATGGCTAGGTGAATTTGATGGAAATTGATGAAGGGGATATTTATGATGAAAATATGGATAATTTTGAAATGATGTTGATGTATGAGGGTTATGGCTATGTTGGTCAATGGTAATAGGATGGGTGGTGGTATAACTTGACAGAGGAATAGGTATAGAAACCACAGAAGATTATGGTGCCCATAATGGACCCTGATTAATAAGGGTAGTCTGAGTAGAGTTTGGTAAAGGCTTAGGGTTCACCTGTACTTGTTGTTGAGCATTTTGAGGTTTTCTAAGTAATTTTTTTATGTGTTTCCATACCTCATTAATATCTCTATAAAAAATTGAGGGTATGGAAGTAATTGGTATGGAAGATATGGCTTGGGGACAAGTTATACTAGGTATAGTAACTTGTGAGGCTAAAACTTGTAAAACAACATTTATATGTGATTCATACAAGGGGTTGGTGTATGTGGATGTGTATGAAGTGCTAGGAGCACATGAGGATTATGGAATGGACATATGGGAGGAAGGTGCAACTTATGCCTCAAAAAGAGGGTTGGTGTACACCTACGTAAAGCTAGGTGGTGGTTGGGAATAAAAAGACTCCTACTATAAAGTAGAATCCTTTCTAGGTGATTTTGGGATTAACTATAAGATATAGAAGATTTCATGAGAGCTTCTACTCTTGCCATGTCTATATGCATAATTTTGTGGTTGATGGTTGGTGAGGTTGACTCTTCTTGGGGCATAGCCATATGAAAGGCTATGGATGGTAAGGAATGTGAGGGACCTGTAGACAAATCTACCTTTGTCACATTCAAGGATTCTACCACATAAGTGTTGGGGAATGTGGATAAAGGTTCCATTTTATTATCTTGATTTAATTATTTCTTTTATTTTCTTGTTAAGACCATAAAGCAAATAAATCAAAATACAAATTATGCAATAAATAAAAACACAAAATATAAATTTTATAATAAAAATAAACAATCAATGCTTAGTTTTTTTAACACGTGTGTCTTACCTCATTCATTGATTATCTCATTTTAATGTGAGTGCATTTTCTTAAATTTTAATCTTGTGTGTTTCAAATGTGCTAATATAAATTAATAAAATAAAGGTAAAAACTATGGCTAAGTTGGGGCAATGAGATTCTTGCTGGTGATGAAATCTAGCAAGTTTTCTTGGGGGTGACCAGGGTTTCTAAGGGCAAATATTGGTGGATGGAGATGAAAGCCACCATTATCAAATCTCAAGTAATGGTTGGTGATGAAATACAACCACTACTATTGAATGTGAATGATACAGTGTGTGATTCCTTTTAAAAATTATGATTTTCTATTGTGTTCATACAATGTTAGAAAGATAACCACTTTCAATGGTCTAAATTAGAAGCCACTATTCACAATACCAATTTATCCAAAGGATGTAGAGTACACTGCTTAAAACCCACCCTAAATAGTGGGGGAGTTCATCTACTCCTCCATATGGAATCACCCAAGTACATGGATACTCTTGGTATATGAATAATGTTCCTACTTAGACCTACAAAAATAGGAATCCCTAACCCTATAATGCAAACTAATGTATGCAATTTCAATTTACATGAAATCATAATGCAATATATTTTTTCCCACATAGTAGAAACTCAAAAATTTCAAATAAAAGATGTGGATGGATGCAAATGATTAATCTAAAACCTAAGATGCAATCTAATATGAATTTTCTTTTCTATATTAATTAATGATGTTCTTTTTATCTTAGAAACCTGAAAGAGACATAAAACTACTAGAATACGTAAACGAAAAATCTAGGGTTTGGATAGTAGACTTACAAATGACCTATGTATCTACCCTAAATATCTGTAAAATACCCTTGGATATTTCTAAAATGCACCTGGACATTTCTATATGGCCTTTGAGCACCATCGAGTGTTTCATGAACCTTTTGCAACTTCTTGCAACTCTTCAAAAACTCTAACCAATGAAAAAATGCTCGATTTACGACTCTAAAAATCCTACAAAATGAGACAAAAAATAACAAATAAATTAGTAAGGAAAATCATAAAAAGAAACCCTTAGGGGATCCCACCATGATCACCATTTGAAGAGACAAAAATGCAACACCAAATAATGCTAAATAAATTGAACACAAAGAACCCAAAATTGCATAATATATGATCTTATATTAATGGGTGGGAGCCTAAAAACTCCATTGTTACAATGAGGATCTTTGAATATTTTTGATACAGATTTACAATGGCTAGGGATATCTAAAACCCTAGAAAACAAGGCTGGTGGTATCTTCAGGTACATCCTTGCTCCTAACATAAGTAAGTGGGCTTTTAGTTATCTAGTGTCGGGCAACTCTAGATTAAGCAGCTATCCAATGTTGATGTCACACCTTCATATCTGCACACAATAACACAAAAAATAGATTAGTAGCACCTGTGAGGGCTCCATAATGTGAGGCCCTCTATAAGAAATAATAAAAACCTAACTATCTATTGTAAATAAAATGTATAGGAATAAAAGTGGACATAATGAAATAATAAACAATAGATTTTCATTTATGTGTTCATTGTAATGAATCAGCATAGTGATGTCCTAACATCACTCGAAGTCTAATAGGACCTCATAACCCTTATGTAAAATGCCTGCGAGTTTTCAATAGCTACAGGAAACACCCATGGGCATTCAAGAGTGATGAGAAGGTGCCCAAAGGTGCTTTTTCGATAGAGGGGAAACACCTAGAGGATCTAGGAAATGACATAAAGCACCTAGAGGCATTTAGTGGCTGAGAGGGAAATCTATAGAAGTAGATCTGGTTGCATAAGGGAGGCAACAATGAATACAAGGGGCTATGGTGAGCAAAGATGGTAGGGAAGAGTACTTGGATACTCTAGAGAACTTGGTAGTAAATACTTCATGAAAATGCGTATGATTTAGGGATTGCTTAGGGAATTTTAGGGTATGAATTGCTTAGGGGTTGAGCCATCAAAATGGCTCATATTAATAATCCAACCTAGGGCACAGTTAGATTTTCAATGACACTAATCGTGTGGATGAGATAAAAGTACATCGGAGGGTGGATATTAAATTTAGGTTGTGGTATGGATTGATGTAAATGGATGGATAGGATTAAATGAAATCGGATGGCTGGGATTAATTCACTTATATAAATATATATTTATTAAATATATAATATAATATATAAAATATTAATATTAAATATATATAAAATAAATATATATAAATATACATGAATAGTAGGCAAAAATGGAAAGAAAGAATGGATGGATGACAAGTGGCTAGGCTTTTGTGTCTACGGGTATGACCGTATTGCATAGAGATGACGTCTTGGTCAGATATTTGTTTCCTATTTTCTTTATTTTATTTAGTAACATATCTTATTATTGTTTAGGATAGATAGATTTCATTTTCATCCATGCATTCATCTTAGTTTAGTTTCTTTATCATTATCTTTGCCATTAGTATGGGCCTTATATTGAAAGTCTTTGCATATACTTTAATATTATTTAATCTTATTGTGTGTAAATCACATGTACCTACAAGGAATCAATAACATAAATATTCACATATCATTGTCATCCATTGTGATAGTCTTGAAAACCTATCCCAAATCAATTTTTGGATGCAAAAATATCCTACATAGTACATCTAAATTATTTCATTTATAATTCATTATACCAATATTGGTAGTAATCCCTTAAAGGGGATCTTATTTGTAACCTTCTTAGAAAATAACAAGACATTATTAATAAAAATAACACCCTTCATCAATTTATTTCATTTCATTCTTTATATTTATGGTTGCATCTTGATTGGCTATATTTTGATCTTGTATTTCATTTCATGGATGTATGATATTTTTCACCATTTTTAGCTTCTTCATCCACATCATATCACTTTCCCATAACACTTCATCATCCAATAAATCAACCCTCATCTCCATCAGGACAAGACCCATTACCTCATTTAGCTAATCAACTTCTCATCAATCCAAGCTTCACATAGAGTGGGAAGCTTCCATATCATAGAGTCAACCACCTAACCCCTCATCAAAACTAACAATCAACCATCATTATTTATCATACACCCATAAAAATTCATAAGTACCCTTCATCATCACACATTAGCATGATTGTAGCACCCTAAAATTGGCGCAATAAAATTACAATAATTACATTCACCTTAGTAAATAATTTAAAATTCAAATTTCACCTCCCAAATCGCCCGTTAACCGTCGAGAAATTCGTTTCCCCCTTTTTCGTGCCATTTTTAGAGGTTTTTTTGACCGTTTTACGATATCGTCGTCGATCAGACGATATCGCCCCAGATTTGACGATTTCGTCTGGACTAGGACGTCCAGACGATCTTGTCACAAAACTGATTTTGCAAAGTTGGATTCTGTTCCAACGGGTCTCCAATCTGGGCAGAAGCATGTCTGCACTGTTGGGACCCTCCCCCATTGGATATCTCCCAAATTGGGATGATTTCCAACCTCCTAAATACTCCCCTAAGCCTATTTAATCCTAAACTATTCCTTTAGCACCCCCCTAGCCAAAATTATTTGCAAGTTAACTCCATTTACGTTAAATCATCCATATTCTTCATTTGCACTAGTTCCATATCAATTTTGTTGTAGGTACATCATTGTTCTTCAGCCGGAGCCAGCACCTATCGTCATCGACGAACCTATTCAGATCGGAGGTGAACCTGTCGAATTCGAGGTGATTTCGTACTGATGCAAGACGATCTCGACTGCAGTCCGTATTAAGGCAATCAGTGCCTGAAGTTTGCCTTTCTCAACCTTTTCTCTGTCATTTTATTCTGCAAATTAGATAGTCTATTCAGTGTTTTATGTTATTTTGCATTTGGAGTTCACCCATTTAGATTAAGTGCATAATTAAATCCTAATTATCATCTAATTAGCATGATTCATTTCTATCTCTGTGTTTAAGTTTCAGTTTGATAACATTGCTACCATTTTATATCATTTCCCTCTGTCAGCACTGTAGTACTTTTTGTATTTTGCATCTGTTTTCGGTTTTGCAGGTCTTTGACGAATTCGTCTGACGAATTCGTCAGATCTCAGATGATCTTGTCTGATTGCAGATGATTCTGTCGAATCTCAGACGATCCAGACTGCTTCAACATCAAAATCTTCTTCAGACATCCGGATCAGGTATTCCTCATTTGCATTCTGTAATCTCTCTATTTTTTGTCTTTAAACTTGTTTTCTATATTCATGGAATTTGCATTTTCATATAGATTAATCTAGGATTCATTCGGCCAAACCTAGGATATGAATGCTTAAGGTTAAAAACGAATTCTTAAGGTTAAAAATGAACACACTAAAACACATTCCAAAACCTAGGCGTGGAAGCTGCCATTAAATGTTTCCTGGTGAACCCACCATCCGTCAAAAAATCATCAAAATACACCTCCCTTGAGAGGCGGGACCTTCACAAAGTCCTCTCAGTCCGAGGTACCATGACATCCTTTTCCCATCCTCCTTCCGGGTGTGGATCCAATAGCCTGAAGGTAGGGATGCGAAAAATTTGGAGTGATACATTTTGGTGAACCCGACGTGAATGCATCATAACCTTTTGAAAAAAAAAAAAAAACAAAAACAAAAACATATATAGAACAACTAAAACATAGATGCATTTTAAAATATTTAAGTTTGAAAACATGTGTAGATGGTAGCTCCTAAGAAAAGGTTAGCGGTTACTATAAACGTAGAAAATCAATTGGTAGCCATAGAAGTCAATTTTGTCCTTAGTGTGCCTGAAACAAGTAGAAATCAATTCCTGTGGAACAAACTTGATAGAAGACTTAGTCTCATCTCATCTAGGTCCACACAACTTAAGCAAATCAAGAGGCTAGTCCTAGATAGAATCCTGGATCCTCACCAACTAGTTTTTTATCATGAACTTCAGAGAGCCTGCCATAGATGGTTAGCCTATAGGAGAGCTCTAGTATCTTCAGAGTTGTTCACCTTCGAGGAATACCTCGAGAACGTAGCCATTGTGCACCAGTTCCTAGGTTGTGTAGAAGACCAAGAGGTTGTTCTTACAGATAGGGAAATATGGAATAGAGTTCTGCAAGCTATGTTATATCAAGAGTATTGCCACGATCTTTACTTTTATCAACCAACATCTAAAACAGACAACATCACTATAGCTCTTTTCATCAAATTTTTAAAAGAAAACTTTCAATTTGAAGAAGAACACTTCATGACTCCTGAACAACTCGAACCTATTAATGATATTCATAAATTTTTTATAGAAAACTAGATTATTACTTCAGTATTATTTCTTGCATTTATTGTGTTATTTGTTGTCTTTATTATATTGTTTCAAAAAAACTAAAAAACTAAAAAATCAAAAACTTAGCAAAAACTTAAACATTTCATTTTTCAAATATTGTAGTAGGTATATAGTAAATATATACCTCTTAATTTGTTGCATATATATATATATATATATATATATATATATATATATATATATATATATATATATTTTCTGAAATCAAAACTTAGCACCATGCCTAAACTTAGGAATGGTAAAGAAACTTTAGGAGAAGGAGAAGATTGGTTACAAGATACAACTAAAGACCCAAATGTCCTTCTTGGAGATTCAAATCCGGAAGGAGAAACTCTAGGTCAATCAGACGAAGACTTAGGTGAAGATAAGGAATAAGAAGGAAGTGTTAAAGAGGATGGACCCTCATCCCCTAGAGTAGCTCCAAATGGAACTATTGCCTTTGACAATGCAGAGCATTTCAAGAAATTTCTCATGGATAACATTGATGACCTTAATGTGGCAATTCGCCTTGATAAAGGGCAAATTAGTAACACTCAAGTAGCCATGGAATATATGTGCAATATGCGCACTAATCCCTTGTCTTTCATTGATCAAGAAAGTGACAAGGTTGGACCATCCAATACGGATATGGTCACTATGGCTCAAAACATGTCAAAACAACAGGTTACCCAACCTCCTAAGGAACCTGTTATTCAACCTAAAATCACTCCCATACAAAAGAAACCTTCCTTCACTACTTTGTTCCACCAAACTATTGAGCAATATGCTTCAAGTAAGCAAAAACCTAAAACAAAGCCAAATACAAACTTTCAACAATCCGGAATACAACATAATCCAACTTCAAAATTCCTCCATAATACTTTTCCTACCAATATTTTACACAACAGTAACATGGCATCTAATCTTCATGTTCCTCCATCATATGCCCATAAGACTCATGTCAATGCCCTACCAAACCAATATGGGGGGCAAACTAGTAATCTGGAAGCCATGGTGAAACAATTAGCTTCACGTATGGACCAAATAGATCCCTACCGCCCCTCGTATAATTATCGAGAGATCTGTAGTCAACCTTTGGATCCCATAGTTGTAGCTCAACCATACCCTAAGCATTTTCCCATGCCCGTCCTGCCTATATATAAAGGAACCGAAGATCCCATAGAGCATCTTCGCATGTTTAGGATAGCATGTCACGACATATCGCATGACGACTTGCTATTACTAAAAATGTTCCCCAAAAGTTTAGGTGGAATGGCATTAGAGTGGTACTATCAATTGCCCACTCATTCTTTGAGAAACTTCGAAGAAATAGCAGAATCATTTGTCCATCAATTTAGTGCCTACATCGAGAGGCATGTAACTATTAAAGACCTATACAATTTAAAACAAGACAAGGATGAATGCTTTGCCGATTTCTTAGCTAGATGGAGGCAATTGACAGGAAAACTACACTTTGTGCTGCCTTATAGGGAAATGTTGGACATTTTCATCAACAATTTACAAGAACAGATATCTTATGAGCTATCGACTGCTACTTTAACTACCTTCGATCAAGCTATAGATTTAGCTCGAAGAGTAGAAGATGCCCTCATTAGGAGAGGCCAAATCAGGAAGAAGGATGATGAGAAAACATCCAGAAATCAATATAAAAACAAACAAGTTGTCGGTGATGGAGTCACTGACAGCAGAAACGTTGCTAATATCAATGCAACGAAGACAACAAAAAAATTCATATTGAAACCTCCTGACAAGCCTCCTTGAGAATTCACTAGATTAAACCAACCCTTATCAACTATTTTACCTCAATTACTCGAAAGAGGTTTGATCCAATTACCAGCCATCCGGGAACCTGATCCAACTATACCCGGATATAGAGCTGACTTGCACTGTGATTTCCATAGAGGACCTGGACATTCTACCAACGCTTGTAAAATATTGAAACATAAAATACAAGATTTTATTGACAATAATGAAATGGAAGTGCAAGCCTTCCAACCTAAACAAAACCCTCCTAATAATACTCAAAAGACCATTCCTCAAAATCAAAATCAAAATGCCAATCAAACTCTAGACATATTTCAACACCCTTTACCAAGACATGGTAAAGAGGTAGCCAATCAAATCGAACATCATAATGTTCCCCCTCCTACCCGATATGTAGGAACCATTAGCGAACAATTACCTATTCAGGATCCTCAAATATTTGACATGACCTTATCCCTGGTTACGACCAGGCCCTTACATAATTTTCAAACTTCTGATTCTAGTGATATAGAATCAGATAGTGAAAGTGAACTAGACATTACTTCAAATCAATCAAATAGTTCTAAAAACGAATCAGACCCTATTCAACCCATCATAGATGCTATGGTTCCAGAAGAACCATTTCCTAGAAGAGTCACTACTCGACCCTCTTCTAATATATTCCTTTCTAATGAAGAAGCCATTAATGCTCAATCGAGACCAGTTCAACGTCTTCACTATAACATTGTAGGTACCATTGGAGTCGTTACTCGACAACAAGCTCAAAACTCTCAACAAGAACCAAACCAGAACGATGGATCAACTCCATTCGTTTTGAAAAACCCCAATAAAGGGAATCATGTTCCTACTGTTCAATCTAAACCCCCTTACAATATTAATGAGCAATTGTCCAATACTACGGCCAGAATTTCCCTCTTAGATTTATTAAGATCCTCTCCCACCCATAGGGATGAGTTGATGCTTACATTGAGCCAAATTATGGTACCTCAAAACATTCAACCTAAATCTATGGCTAATACTATCATCACTCGAGAGATTTATTGTATTGACTTTCGAGATAAATATATCCCACAACACAGTTTACATAAGGACAATACCTTATACATTACTACTTTAATTGGAGATGAAGCCATCAAAAGAGTTTTGATTGATAATGGCTCATCTCTAAACATGTGCACCTTTTACTTCTACCAATGATTTGGCTTTAGAAGTGATGAAATGAAGAAAACTGATATGATTATCAAAGCTTTTAATGATGAAACACAAGAAACGTGTGGAGTTATTACCCTCCCATTGCAAGTTGGCCCTAGAACCCTAGAAACAACCGTGTTTATTGTACATTGTCCAAGCATCGTACAATATACTTTTGGGTCGCCCTTGGATCAACGCCATGCGAGCGGTCCCCTCAACTTTACACCAATGTGTTAAATTTGAGTTTAAAAATCAGTTGGTCACTATTCATGGTGACCCTAGACCTTTTGATATGTGTGCTTTGGCGGAACCCGTTGGAGTGCAATTTTTCCCTGCCCTGTCATCCACACATCCTAGTTCTTATTTTTCATCCAAAACTGTGAAACATAAACCCATAACTTCACCTATTTCCCCTCCATTAATTTCATCCTCCTATATAGACCAACAACCCTCTAAACAAATCATTTTAGAACCTCAAAAAGATTTTAAATCTACAACCAATCCTTCAAGTTCTATCCCTATAAATTCAAAACCTTTAGACACATCTATCATACCTTCCATAGCTAAAGACATAGGTAATAAGCCTTCTACATCTTATGCCCTTTCTGATGAACTCTTACCGCATTTATCTACAACCTTAATATCAGAAAAGACAAATGTATTCATGCAAGATTCAAACCTTTTAAATAACTTACCGCCATCTCCTCGTACTTTGGGCCTCCCACAACCTATGGGAAGTACTTACCAAGTCGGGAGTTGTGCCTTCATTTATAAAGGATATGATTGGGGAAGAATCCCTCGGAATATCAAAACTCATCATGAAGGATATGCTCGGTGTTATTTTACCAATGATTATATTAAAGCTAAACCCATGATGCTTAAAATGGGATATGAAGGGAAAGGCTTGGGACCTTCCCAAAATGGCATGAAATAACCTTTTGAGGTAGAACCATGGCCTGCCCGCTGTGGTGTGGGCCTATTTCCTAGTAAGGGTCAACCCTTTCCTTTTGAGGATGATGATCATCTCATATGCTATCAAGATTATATGGATAGGCATGTTGATTTGCCTATTAAAAATTAGTCATTTTCATGCAACATGTTGTCCATAGCATACCCTGAAATTATTGTCGACCCCGATGAAGAGTTGGAAGGAGATATCTTCCATGATGTCTCTGTTGAAGAGATGTTACACAATGGATTTTATTTTGATGGTTCTATACCAACTATAGCCCAACTTGAAGCCACTAATCCTCAGAATGACTTATCTAAATTAACCTTACAAGAATTACAAGAATTGGGCGTTTCACCCGCCCCACCTAACTTTGAAAGAGATCTACACATGGAGGTAGAAAACGTCATTAAAATTAATATTGGAACTAAGGATAATCCTCACATAATCAATATTGGATCAGAATTAAGCCAAGAAAAACAAGAACAATACATTGCATTCCTTAAAGAGTATGAAGATGTCTTCGCTTGGACATACGAAGATATGCCAGGTCTAGACCCTTCTATAGTCATGCATCATCTAGTAGGAGATACTAAAGTAGGAGATGAATATCGTGCTGGTAGACTCAGTCAGCTGGAACTCTTAGATGAAAAACGCATCAATGCTTTGGAGCATCTCCGTGCTTACCAAAACAAGCTTAAAAGATCATATGCTAAAAAAGTTCGTCATCGCTCCTTTGAGATCGGTAACCTTGTTTTAAAATAAAATAAAAAAAATACAAATGCAACTAAGGACATTAAAGGTAAATTCGAGCCCAATTTGCTTGGACCATACATTATTACTACTAAATTTGAATCAGGAGCATACAAATTATCTACCTTAGATGGTAAATAACTTAAATAACTCATGAATATTTTGCATCTTAAACGTTACTATGCATAAATTTGGTCATTCTTCATCCTTGTATATATTTGTTTTCAAAATTTTTTATATTTCTTTCAAATTTATAAAAATCCAAAAACATAAAAAATATTCATAATCTTCAAAACTATCTATTGCATTTATTTAAAGCACTTGTTAAATTTTTTATGCTCAAAATAAAAAAAATAAAACCAAAAATCAAAATAATGATAAAAATATAATAACAACTATATGCTTGACTCTTTCGAAACCCAAATAAAGAAGAAAGCGAGAGTCAACAGTCTCAAAACTTCTCAAAAGTGTTTATATATATTTTCTTACAATTATTGCACTTATATGTTTTAAATTATTTTTGGATAAATTAGCATTTATTTGGCATCCCTCACTTGCACACTCACAACAATAAATATCTTGATTTTATCTGGCATGATTACTAATCTCTCTTATATCAAAGTTCACAAAATTCAATTAAATAAAGTTTGGGCATAGAGAATTGATCTTGTTATTTACTTAAACCAAGCACATCTTTTCACAATAAAATGATTATATTTGTAATTTCCATGTTTTGCTACATAGTAGAACTGATTTCTTGAGCGAAAAGTTTCCCCTTCTATCCTATCATGCACATGGTTTAGAATCTTTGAGAATTGGAAAAAGGACAAGCTCACCCCTACCCGAAATAAAAATCCCTTGCTCTACAGCTAATCCGAGCAAGTATCCCTAGAAAAGAAAAAGAAAAGAAAAGTTCAAGAAAAAGAAAAGAGAAAATAAAAATGTTATTTCAGCAATGTTCCAAGCATTATCAAGCAAAAGAAATACAAAAAGAAAAATAAGCAAAGTTCAAAAGAAAGCAAGAAAGCAATAAAATCCCTTTCCCTACCCTTTGAAAAGAAAAGAAGGGTTGATGAGCTTGAATCCCTAGAATTCTCAATTATTCGAAAACTATGAGGTAAGCCCCATAACAGGTGGTTTGTGCCCAACTTGCTTGGCCTTGGGTAACTCCTAGCGTGGTGATATGTCTGTCACATTAGCGACCTTATTTTGTACAGACCTATGTCTGCTTATGGATTAGCTAGCTCTTGATAATCCGACCTACATAGTAGCCTAGTATGGTTATATGCACCTACATCATGGATAATGAACACTTATTTGGTTTCTTCAAATCACTTGTATCATAGTACCTTGCTCAAAACTGGTAAAAGAACAATGCAATTGCACACACGTTTGTATTTGAGATATTTTGTGTATCATTATGATAAATCAAGATCGGAAATGAATTCACATATGCACATGTGATTCCTTATAAATCTAACTTTTGTCTTCAAAATAATTTGAAATATTATTTTTTGCAACTTGTTTGGAATAAATCAAGTACAGTTGTTTACCATACAGACAACTATATAATACAAAAATCAAAAATTTCTTTCAAAATATACAATAAAAAACATATACATATATATCTGGTTGACTTTCGCGACGATGGTATAGTTTCAAAACCAAAATTGGAATTTTATGCCTAGCGCAAGTCCTCATTTTCATATTTTCTGTTCATAAAAAATCAACCATGTAATAAAACTATATTTTTTGGATTTTCGCAATGATGGTATGAGTCTATACCTACATATTCTATGCCTAGCACAAACCATTGTAACAATTTTATTCCCCATTTATTAAAAATCATGAAAACCATATGACTTAATTCATTATGTTACACAAATTATGCTTTTCAAAAGCAAACACATTTTCATTATTTCATGTCATTATGTCAACCTTCAATTTTGCAATGATGGTATAATTCCTAAAGAATTATCCAAAATTTTTATCAGACTTAGGAATTTATGCCTAGCAAAAATAATTTTAAAACATTATTTCATGCACAAATATTTTTTATAAAAATCTGAAACCAAACCATCATCATCACCATTTGCACTATTGCACCAAAGTCTTAAGACAGTTTCTTAAGCACTCTTTTACTTTTTAACAATATTTCTATAAATGGGACTAGCTTGACGACCGAGTGAGAAGCGACTCCATGAAATGGTCTATAATAGCGACAATGTCCTTTGAAATTATTGTTAGAAGTCTCTTTTTATTTTTACATTTCATTACAACAAATTAAATTGTTACATCAGATTATTTCATTTAAAATATTACACGCATGACATTCAAATTATAATATTCCAAACAACATAATTACATTCAATTATCAAATCAATCAATCAAAACATTAAAAGCATCATAAAAATACATAAGAAAAGTCGTATTATCAAAAATATCTCATCTATATATATCACAAATATATGTACATCATCAAAATTGGATTGGTATGCCACAATCTGTACCTCGGCATACTCAATCCTCTATCAACAAAAACAAATATAATACAATATCAGTGTCCATCTCTCTAGCCTCGAGAGCCCCTCGAGCTCTCTGCCTCATCTCCTCCCCCACCCTGAGGTGGACGAGGTGGCCCCATCACCGTCTGTGTAGTCCTCATCCTCGATCGGGATGTGGTCCTCAATGACCCGATCCTGATCGGATCTGTGATGTTAGCTGGCAGGGGTAGTCTATCCGCCTCTGGTACCAGCTGGAAGTATAATGTTTGGTAAAATTTCAGCTGGGTGATAGCCCGTGTCAACTCCCCAGAGCTCGCCCCTCCGCCCCATGCCCTGAGGCGTGCAATCTCATCCCGCAGCTGTGACACCTCATCCCGGTGTCGTGCAACCGCATCCTGTAGCATTTTCACCTGGGCCTGCAGACGATCTCTCTCTGCCTGGAGAGTAGCCATCTTGCTACTCTCTCTTGTGTCCACACCCTTGCCCTTATCGAACGATGGTGGCCTCTGTGGAGATGGGGGTCTCGCATCCCTCCTCTCCCTCTCTCTCTACCGCGACCGCTCCTGTGCCTGTGGCCTCCTCGCCTCTCTCCCGCCATGACCTTGGGCTACCTCCATCACTTCTTGGAATTGCCTCCCTATCCGATGCACAATCATGTGGATCAAACCTTGTGCCCTCATCATCCGAGGAGGGCGGATGCTTGCATACCAGGCATCGTAGCCATCGGCTACTCCTGCATCGTCCCCATCCATTGGCTGGATGGGGGCATCATCTGTGTCCTAGCTCCAAAACCGCTGCATGTCGGGAGCCCCGCTAACTGTAGTGTTATCCTAGATAGTCTGAGAAAACTCATAATATTTGAGGGATGGGATCCCCTGCTGTAGACCAAACTGCCTCAAAACTCGGTCGTACCTATGGAGCTCCACCTCTCCCCTCTCCATCCTTAGCCAGCAAACTCACCTAACATGAGCCAACTTCTGTCCATATTTTGGCCACCTTGGATGCTCCCTCCAAGGCCTCCAGGTGATCTGGTCTGGGACTAGGTCATCTAATAGCCTCTGGGACATCGACAGGTCAATCCGTCGTTGTGCCCCTCTTCGGAGCCACCATTAGAAGACTCGGGGCCTCTCCTCATCAACCCCTGTCAAAGGAAGCCCTACCGGCCTCCGCATCACAATGTTCTCCCAACACCAAACCTGTAGTAGCGATGTCATAACTAGACATCGGTCGCCCTTGTACACGACCCCATATAGGATCCTGTACAATCAACATAGTACAAAACTACCCCATGAGAACCTATACCTGTGGTCCTACATATCATAGATCACATCTACGAGCATCCACGACACCCTGCACCCGCTATGGTGGCACAACAGAAGTCCACCAACTACTCCAGCTAGAACCCGTGTGAGTGTAGATGCCCCAGGCATCTGGCGTAGTGCCTCTATGTTAACTTCGCCCTTCTCTAGGGTGAAGCTCGGGTCACCGCACAGCCGTCCCATAGCATGGCCTTGATTTGCCATAGGAGTAATCAGCCATCCTTGTATGGGGATTCTCAGAATCCTCCATACATCCTCCAAAGTGGGAGTCATATCCCCTATAGGTAGTCGGAAACATGAAGAGCCCGGATACCACCTCTCTACTAGGGCCGTCAGTAGCCCCATGTCTGTAGAAACTTGTGGCATTTCTGCCACATGCAGTAAGCCGGACTGTGCCAGCTGATCTCACTTTGCCTGTGTAAGAGCGGCCAAGTCATCTCTCAACCCGTCGTATTTCCATTCTCTGCTCTTTAGTAATCCTCTCTGCAAACATAAACAACAAAACAATAAGCAATCATTAATAAACAATTCAAGTAAACAATAATGCAAGTTAAAAGTTCAATTTTGTACAATTGATGATATCGCCCACTATTGGACGATATCGTCCCAAATTTGAGCATAATCATCTCCGATTTCGTAGTTTGAAATCTTCCCTAATTTGATGAAATCGTCCCCCTTTCGACGATTTCGCCTTCAAGCGAAATTGTCGAAATTGAGACGATTTCATCGAAATCGGGACGATTTTGTCCCGACGACGTCGACGGCCCAAAAATGGCCGCGATGCTCAAAAATCATCTAAAAATTACCTACAAAGCATGTAAAGTTAAATTAAAGCATCATAGATCATTCTGGACTCTTACCCGTAGACCGCGCCGGACCTCTATTGATCTATGCGTCGTCTCCACCATTTTTGCTTCAGAGCTCCAAAAACCCAGAAAATGAACAGTAAAAATGAATTAGGGTTTTACCCTTTTTTTTTAATTTTATTCAAAAATAATATTTTGCTTTTCCTCGTTTTTACCTCAAACGTTCGATTTGGGTAAAAACACGGAGGGGGCACCATAGTAAGTTGTCGTACGATTCGACCAAGAATCGTTGCCTAAAAATGGGAATAATTTTTGCTTTCTCGTAGATTGAGAAGAACTCATATTTAACGCATTTTCTTCGAAAAAATTGCTAAAGAGGGGGCAAAATGTAGCACCCTAAAATTGGTGCAGTAAAATTACAATAATTACATTCACCTTAGTAAATAATTTAAAATTCAAATTTCACCTCCCAAACCGCTCGTTAACCGTCGAGAAATTCGTTTCCCCATTTTTTGTGCCATTTTTAGAGGTTGTTTTGACCATTTGACGATATCGTCGTCGATCAGACGATATCGCCCTAAATTTGACGATTTCGTCTGGACTAGGACGTCCAGACGATCTTGTATCAAAAATGATTTTGCAAAGTTGGATTCTGTTCCAACGGGTCTCCAATCTGGGTAGAAGCGTGTCTACACCGTTGGGACCCTCCCCCATTGGATATCTCCCAAATTGGGATGATCTCCAACCTCCTAACTACTCCCCTAAGCCTATTTAATCCTAAACTATTCCTTTAGCACCCCCCTGGCCGAAATTCTCTGCAAGTTAACTCCATTCACGTTAAATCATCCCTATTCTTCATTTGTACTAGTTCCATATCAATTTTGTTGCAGGTACATCGATGTTCTTCAGCCGGAGCCAACACCTATCGTCGTCGATAAACCTATTCAAATCGGAGGCGAACCTGTCGAATTCGAGGCAATTTCGTACTGATGCGAGATGATCTCGACTACAGTCCGTATTAAGGCAATCAGTGCCTGAATTTTGCATTTCTCAACCTTTTCTCTGTCATTTTATTCTGTAAATTAGATAGTCTATTCAGTGTTTTATGTTATTTTGCATTTGGAGTTCACCCATTTAGATTAAGTGCATAATTAAATCCTAATTATCATCTAATTAGCATGATTCATTTCTATTTCTTCTGTTTAAGCTTTAGTTTGATAACATTGCTGCCATTTTATATCATTTCCCTCTGTCAGCACTGTAGTACTTTTTGTATTTTGCATCTATTTTCGGTTTTGCAGGTCTTTGACAAATTCGTCTGACAAATTTGTCAGATCTCAGATGATCTTGTCTTATTGCAGAAGATTCTGTCGAATCTCAGACGATCCAGACTGCTTCAACATCAGAATCTTCTTCAGACATCCGGATCAGGTATTCCTCATTTGCATTCTGTAATCTCTCTATTTTTTGTCTTTAAACTTGTTTTTTGTATTCATGGAATTTGCATTTTCATATAGATTAATCTAGATTCATTCGGCCAAACCTAGGTTATGAATGCTTAAGGTTAAAAACGAACACACTAAAACACATTCCAAAACCTAGGTGTGGAAGTTGTCGTTAAATGTTTCCTGGTGAACCCACCATCCGTCGAAAAATCATAAAAATACACCTCCCTTGAGAGGCGGGACCTTCGCAAAGTCCTCTCAGTCTGAGGTACCGCGACATTATTTTCCCATCCTCCTTCTGAGCGCGTATCCAATAGCCTGAAGGTAGGGATGCGAAAAATTTTGAGCGATACAATGATCCTCTAGTCATAAATAACTCCACTTAATTGGATCCACCTCTGCCTCCACCAACCAATATCTCATCAACAGATTTGACTATCCATAAGGCACCCTTGCAACACACAAAATTTCCCCCACCTAAGTCATAGGTCACCCTTGAATCCTCCACCTCTACCCTCATGTTTTCCACAGCTGCACCCACACAAGTTGTACTTCATCTCATCAACCCTAGCATTGGTGAGTACATGCTTCAAAATGTTGCAATCACCCCACCTATAATTGATACCGTTAGAGATTATAGTCACCCACGTGAACCACATTTAGCTATAGGTTTGGTATATAAAATGTGTTTAGTTTCAAATAAAATTGCTTTTTTATATAGAGGAGTTGATTCTTCATTCAATCCACCTTCTCCTGATGAACCCAAACAATAATTTTGTGCTAACATTGAATATACGTCCAGTTTGGATTTTCCCAATGAGATATTTTCATCAGGTTAACTGGAAGGGTTATGGTTTAGGATGACATGAATGGGGTATTCATGAAATATTTGAACCTCACTATCAAGACGTACATTATCACTCTAGCCTGAGATACAGGTCATAATCCTCCATGACCTCCTTTAAGGATGCATTTCAACAACTTCCCATAGATACCAAAGAGGATGATGAAGATAGTGAGGATAGCGATGATAGTAAGGATGAGCATATAGACCATGATTTTTGATCTCATTTGTACAAGGATTTTTCAAAAATTTGACCACAAGTTGTCATGATTGACTCAATTTCTGATTATGACTCTGATAAATATTTCGATGAGGAATATGATGTACTCCTGATTTCCTTTGATAGCTTCAAAGAAGAGTCATCCCCTATTGCAACTTTCACTAATGAGTATGAGTTTTACCTATGTATGTTTCCTATCCATAGACCCATATTTCATTTTCTCCTTCTACTAGAGTGATTTGATCCACTTGTTGATCTACCACCGCCACCTTAGCCAATCTGATGTAAAATATATACATATATACATGGTAAAAATAGACGAGTTTCAACTTAGTCATTCATATTGCATTATGTGCATTCATTCATGCATCCATAAATCATATACATTCCATGATTATTTCCTTGTACATTGTATTTGTGTATCCCTATCATATGCATTCATACATATCACTTGCCATATTAGTTATCATTCGATTATTTCGATAATTATTATTCCATTGAGTCTTATTAACCAAGGGCACTTTCGAACTAGAATTAGTCTCATGTTGCCATACACAAATCATGTAAAAAACAAATTGTAATAAAATATTATAACACCTCATTTATTTGGTAGTCTTTGGTATCAAGAATCTCTAGGTGTTTTTAGTCACTCAACCACTCCTAGTTTTTTAGGCAACCTCCATTGAAATTCAAACAATCCTTAAGTGCTAAAAGTTATTTCTAGCTAAATCAAGTTTCCTCTTGGACCATGCACATTATCACAAATTAATAAAATTGTGATACCTTGGAACGATGAATTCATGAGTAGCTATTACCAAAAAATGAATGGTTTCTACCACTTATCCTATTATAAGATAAAATTAAAAGATAAAAGTCGTTTACAAAAAAAATATCAAATAAATCCTTGGAATTCTTAGGTCATTATATCATGGGGTTAACCTCCATCAGGGCTATAGACTCTTGATTGGTAGTAGAGTACACTTGGTATGGTGACATTTTTGTCATAATAACTAACTTATTTTGTATAGACCTATGTATGTTGATGGATAAGCTAGCTTCTTGGCATAAGTTACAAGTGATTAGTTTACCCATGATCATGATTTACAATGAACATTCAAAGCATACATAGTTGGTCCTTGAGAAATTAGACTCCACTAGGTTACCATTAGTATCTTATGGATTTGCAATATTAATATATGAGTTTGTTTCAAATCACTAGGATGTTTGAGTCTTTGGAAAACAAATCTAGATCCTTTATCCCTAAGACAAACAATTAGATACGTGAGCTTACAACCCATACCACCATTTCATCATTAAACTAATATTATTATGTTGATGTCCCTGATTAATCAATAAATATAGAGTATTCTAAATAATAGTCCATAACCTACTCAAATAATAATTGATAATTCATACCATTAATTACATTTCATCCATTGTTACAATATCATATGCATTCATTCATTTCATCGCATACATACATCATCATATATACATTCATAATAAAAGAAAAAAATACAAAGCACAATGAAAATTATACATAAAATACATGTATATATATGTTTGAATTATAAAGTATATAGAACACCAAAATATTGTATACAATAGAGCACTAAGGCTCATGATAAAAAATAAAAACATAAAAAAAAGTACATGCGCTACGAGCCAACATTACCAAGTGCTCTAGGTGGTCCAAGAGGAGGCCCCAAGCTAGATACCTATGATGCTAATGGTGCTCTAGAATGAGAACTACCAAACCTCAACTCGCTCCATCGACTTGATCCTAATCTTGTCGAAGATCACCCTAGCAGCAAAAGACCATGCTCTAATATATAATCATCTAGTGATTTTGCATATGCAATCTCTTGACGTAGATGCACCATATTAGTTTGAGAAGTAGTTGTTGTAGTTTATTTACCACCCGCACCATGGGAACTCTGTAGCCCCTTCATATCACTCTACAACCATACTATCTTAACATTTTAAGAAACCCCAATCTATAGTAGGAATTTGTGCTCCTGTACTAAGTTTTCATACTATCCTTAGAGTGTATCCCACTCCTCCTTGTTGCACAATGAAGCCCTCTATGGAACCTCATCCATAACCTCCATTTCTACAACTCCATATCCACCAGATCCACCATCACCTTTGTAACCTCCTTCTATAGGTGTACCAAACCTAGCCCTCATGGTCTTGGCACCACCACTCAATTGATGATGTCTCTATCGGTGAGGAGGTTACTACATCGCTCCTGCATCTCCCTCATCCAAATAAGTATCATCCATATTCTAGATTAGTATCCAAGGTGGCTATGCATTAAACTGGGTATTATAATCAGCCATTATCCTAGCATAATTCATATCTAGGATATCCATAGCCTCATCACCGTTTTCCTTAACTAGCTAATCATCAAAATAGGGTAAGTTGATCTCATCACTACAATACCTATATATCATTGGATCATAAGCAATCCTCTATGGTAACCCAAAATATGATAGGATGTGAGAGAATTGGATGAATTCTCTCTCACAATTGTGTAATCCAATCATCCATTTAGCACATCTAACCCATTATAGCTACTCCCCATCCTCATACCATCCAACAACCCCTCACCATAGCTGCTAAACCACATCACTAGTTATCAATCCCTCAAACATGTCCCTATAGTCTTACAAACTACAACTAAGTTGGCTTGGCCATAACTCCTCATATACCCACCATCTGAGTGCAAAAGGGCATGAGGGATCCAATTGACAAGGTAAACTAGTAGAGAAACCAATGCTAAAATGCTCCCAACCCTAGATCTGTAATAGAAGACTGTAAACCAATCCCTTTTGCTCCTATCTCTTCACCTCATATAATTCAATATAATTTTGAGCTAGTGAGGTAGGGGCATAAGCATATACTTGAGGTGAGCTAATCATGTATAAAACTAACTGAATCTAGTTCCAATGGAACCTGGCTCTTGTGTTATTTGGTAAGAACATATTAGACAAAATAGACATCACATAAGTGGGTAGTGCCTCTAGCTCCCCTATTTGAAACATCTCAATGTACTAGATGCCACCCTTTCTAAAATCCACACCCTACCATCCATAACTAAAAGGGGTCTTAGCTCATGCACCTTATCCCAAATAACTCGAAAAGCCACCCCTTCCATAGGCACATGGAAGATGCGGTAAATATTCTTGAGTGTAACCATAATCTCCCCTATTGGGAGATAAAAAATCCCCTTTCCTAGATCCTAACTCTCTACCAATGTTGAGAGGTACCCCTCATTCACTCTAACAACCTCCACATGAGTAGCTCCATCTTATCCCACCCTCTCCAACCACCTCCAGTCATTATAGGTCAATGCCTTCCTCACTCGAGTCAAAGTAGGATATAATAGATGTCATTCCACTAACATATTCACCTACATCAAAATAAAAATAAAAAATCATGTTAGTACATCATCCATGGTAAAAAAAAAAAATTTGCCCACCCCCTTATTGTTATAAAAAAACAAAAAAATAAAATTAAAAATAAAAACAAAATAAAAATAAAAGCACCAAAACTAGAGGGATACAAGGGTCTATCTCTACCATGTTCCCTCCCACTCTATCCATCACACCAGCCCCTCCTACCTTTGCCATTGCACCTACACTCTCCATCACTCTAGAAAGATCTTTTTGTCTCTTACACACAAAATAAGAAGGCTCAAACACAAGAATGAGTGCAAATGACCCCATAGCCTAAAAATGCATTGTAAAACATAGACCTACATTTGGTAGGTACCTCAAAATGTAGGATTATATTTGGATGTGTCTGCTAAATGTAAACCTACATTTGGTAGTGCACAAATATAGACCTATATTTGGTAGAGTGTAAACATATTTCTGTATTTGGAGAGCCTCAATTATAGATCTATGTTTGGCCCCAAAAGCCCAAAAATATTTCTAAAATAAATCAAAAGGCTAAAAAAATTCACAAAATCATCAAATAGAGTCATCAATACATTTAACACATCATCCCGCTTCATATTATCATAAATTTGATCAATTTTTTAACTCAGTTTTAAAATGTGATTGCGTTCAAGAAAATGTTCTTAAGAAAATCATCAAACCCTCTCTATGGGGTCACAAAAGTGAAAACCTTTACAAATTACAAATTGGTATGCACTATGCCATTTAAAAATGGGTCAAATGTGAACCCTCAATGGTTAGTCCATATACCATAGTAAAATTACTTATAATGTTTCCAAAATCAAAGTTTTAACAAATCATGCCCACTCCAAACTTGGGGCTATCAACATTGATTTCCATTTGTGATATTTTCATCCATAAAATCACATCATACCACCATCCACATTATTTCAAGTGGATTATGGGTTTTATTTTTTTCATATTTCACACATTCATTGCTTGAGGGGGTAAGCCAAAATTAATTTTTCCAAGAGTCATTTTATCCTCATGTTGGGGCAACAAAATCAATCAATCCCTCCATCCAATAAAGCTAAGTATCTCTTGTTTTTGCACCGCATTTTTATTTGCACATTTTAGTACAAAAAAAGGTTATTTGTAGACACCAAAACCTAAACCTTAATAAAAATCATCCATCACATAAAAATACATAATAAAAATGTGCCTAAGGTCTAACTTAGGCATAATTTACTGCACATTATCCTATTTTCCAGATTTTGTAAAATCTATAAAATCAACCTAGGATTCCTTGTCTCTCCATTAGACAAGTGTCCTAGACACCTCTAATACTCCACTTAAAACATCTCACACACCTGACCCAACTATCACCTACCCATATGCCACCACTCCACCTAAGGGAGACACCTTATGTGAATCACTCTAACTACCTAAGATAGGTTGCTACCCAATCCTTGTCATTTGGCAGCCCTACCTTACCACCTATGATTTCCCCCCTTATCTCCCAAAAGCCTATAAAGGCTCTACCATTTTGATTAATGAAGAGGACTAAAAACATACCATCACATTTTCCAAATTGCTATAGGAGAATACCAACATTCTTGAAGGTCGAGCCATCAAAGTTGAGGAACCATCCTAAACCTTCTACCAGTTAGTTATAAATACATAACTATATTTACATATGAGAAAATGTTTCCTTACATTTGTGCAAATATAGCCCTATGTTTGACCAGGTAATCACAAACATGGCCATGTGTTTTACCATCCCCAAATAAAGCCCTACATTTTCCCAGGACCAGATTCAACCATCAACACCACATACCAAAATAGGTAAATCAATAATATTTTGTGTTTCATTGATTTCTATCTTTTGCGCATTTATTTCACATTCTAATATTTACATTCAAGGTTTGATAGCTTTCATTTATACCAAAAATAGCCTCACACAATGGAGGTCCTTCATATGCTATTAACTCTCTTTTGGCAGGATATGTGTGTAGGTGATAGGTTCTTGAGTAGTTGTTGAAGCAATGACAACCCAAAAAGATACTCATGCCTATTTCATAATCCAATTGTAGCAGAGAAGATCATTGGAACCACCATTATTTTGAATTTCAAATGAGGCTTTTCTCCCTTTTGCCCATTACACTTTGAAATAGTAAGCATTTGTTTGTAATCATACCCCTATGCACTTGGGGCAACAACATTGTAAAGACCACAATTCCACAAATTAATATAAAAATAATTTATTGCAATTGCTTGTTTCTTTCTTATCATTTATTTTGGTGCTATCTTATTTGCTTACAAAAATAAAATTCAACGCAAAATTTTGCAATATGGTGGGGTATCAATTTTTGTAAAATCTTAAAAGTAAGAGAAAGGTGTTCGATTACACCTGTAGGTATGCCATTGCTATCGAGTGGTTTTGCCTAAGTAGACATTGTGGCAAGGGAGATAACAATCTATTGTGAGGGTAATCATTCTCCCAAACTTACTTGCAACTATGGAGTCATTATTGGTTGTGTAGAGACTAGTTTATGAACTAGTTTTTGGAACATTTAGTTTGATCGTAGGGTTCTTTGTGATTGAAAATGGTCACATCCTACCTTGTGACCCTGGATCATAAATCTATATTTGACTTGAGTTGTGTTTCAAGGTTTTGTAGGGTTTTGGGCTGGTTTTGTATCACTTGTAGCACACAAAATAAACAAAAAATAGTCAACTATTTGAAAATTTAACTAAAAGTAACTAACATGGTGGGAGTCCCACTAGGCTTGCCAAAATCAAGACAATAAAAGTTGATGTTATTTACAATTGATGGTTTAAAGGGATACAATGGATACCCTTTTTAAAAAGTGCCTTTAGAGGTAACAAAATAGGGTTTTGTAAGATATAAACCCCTTTTTAGTGATGAGGTCAACAACACCTCAACAACCTTACAAGATATCCTCATCTTGAGTGGGATTATTATTCATGTGCCACTATCGATCTAACATATCCTCAAGACTAAAAGTTATAAAATTATTTACAAAACCAAAAACAATAGTAGCACATAACTTTTGAGAGTTTTTTATGGTCTGTTGATACCTAAAATTAATCCTTGATAAGGGTCACACCTTAGGATGGGACTATTTTTTATCGCAAGGTACCTTGTGACTCTAATTGTGATACCTTGATAGAATTTTGGATGATTCATAATGGTCTCCTATAGTTGTTGGAACTCATGTCTCCATTGAGTCACCTTTAGAACTTGTAAAATACACCACATTTTGGATACAAAAAGGGTGTAAAATTATGTTTTGTGATGATGATTGATGGAGATTGAAGTCAAAGTGGATGATGGAATATGGGAAGAGCCTAGCTAAATTTTGGGAGACTTTTGTTATGTAAAATGTGGATGGGTGAGAATAGAAAAAATGACCCTCTATTTAAGAATTTGGAGAGGTTAGGAGGGTTGAGGTGTCCCATGAGGTTTCCCTTGAGGTTTTCCTTGAGGTGTCCCATGCGAGGTGTCCCTTGTGATGTGTTCCCTAATATGACAATGTTCATTAGTGCATTTGGTGAGAGAATATCTCACCCATATACCTGTCATGAATGAGCATGGGGATGTGGAGTGGAGTAAGAGTCTAACCCTAATTATGGTAAGGTTAACCTTGGATTAAGGGTTGATTTGGATGATGTGGAAGGTGACTCACCCTTGACCCATGCCTTGAAACCCAAAAAGTCCTCAAATATCATTTATGGATTTAAATACACATGGGGACTTGAAATGGAGTAAGGGTTAGTTGTGACTAGGGTTAGATTGACCCTAGGTTAGTTGTTGACTTTTTGGGTGAGGTGGAGGGTGACTCACCCTTGAACCATGTTTTGGAACATAAAAGTCTCCAAAAATCATTTAAGACCTTAATTGCTCATGGTGATATGTTTTGAACAGTGGGGAAAAGGTTAAGGTTAACCCTACTTAGATTGATCCTAGGTTAGACCAAGGTCAAATGGGTGAGATGGCACCTAGGCTAGTCAAAGAGTAGACTAGGTGAGGTGGCCATGAGTCAGGTTGACCATGGTTAGGTTGACCATGTACTAGAATATGACTATAAGGTGACCTTGACCAAGGTTAGAGAATAATCCTGGTTAGGTAAAGATAATGGTCACATCAAGATCCAGAGTTAAGCATAGAAAAGGGCTTGAGTGCCCCAAAGGAGGATCATGAATAATGCATGAATAGTGATTTTGATCAATGAGTATGTAGATTTTGTGGGCTTTTCAAATTGATAAATCAAGATGGGAGAAGTGGCAATGTGCGAATTTTTGGTGTCTATAAATTTTACCTACCTCTAAAATCTACAAAAGATGGATATGGTGAATCTAGAAGGTATATCTATACACGATCCACAATATACCCATGTGGGGAGAAGCTATGTATAGATGACCAAATATCTTTCTAAGTATGTGATGTCTCAAGGTATCCTAAAAGGAAAAAAGACATCCAATAGCATTTTTAGGGGTATAATAGGTGGCACTATAAAAAACCTATATGGAATTAGTCAACTTTTGCTTCATCCTCAGTTAGGCTTGGTCAAAAATGATTGTTGCACACTCACTAGTTACTTAACCCTATGAGCAAGGGTGTCTAACCTTAGACTATCCTAAGCTAGTCCCAAGGGTAGTCAGCTTCCCGATGATGAAATATAGGAAACTATGTTATCTATGGTTTGTAGAGGGATCAATTAATGGTTGAGAATGAATTCTAACATCATCAATTGGTTTAAAATATGTCGTGTAA
Source organism: Wollemia nobilis (assembly GCA_028583015.1). NCBI lineage: Eukaryota > Viridiplantae > Streptophyta > Pinopsida > Araucariales > Araucariaceae > Wollemia > Wollemia nobilis. Next base: position 7,698,288 of record JAQPPZ010002937.1, on the reverse strand, counting down.
AGTGTGTGTGATTTTGGATTTTTCCTGTCTTTCAAATATGCCTAACTAAGATGCTCAACCAAGTTTATCTTAAGGATGCAAAATGTAAAGTTTTTCTTAAACTAAATGTAAATAAGAACACATCTAAGAATGTTATTTAACTACCTAAGATAAAAATAAAAAATAAACCTCTCTAGAAAATGAAAGGTAATTAGCTTAAACAAAACAACAAGAAATGAAATTATCTAAGAAAAATGCTTTTGGAAAAGAAACCTAATCTAAAAAGTAAATGAATTAAAGACTCCTAAACTAATCAAGTAAGGAAAGAAACCTATGTTAGAAAATAAAAAGGAATGAAATACCTATGCCAATTTGCAAAATATAAAATTTATTCTAATAATAAATAATGTAGAGGACAAGGAAAAAAACTTATATTCTAAGGAAACTAAATTTCTAAAGAAAGAAAAAGACAATTTAAGAAATGGAAATCTATTCTAAAAAAAGCAAGTAACAATGCATAAAAGGAAATATACTTCTAATGAAAGCAAGAAAATTGCATGGAATAAAACTAATCTAGAAAATAATAAAACAACTCAAAAAAGAAACTCTAATCTATGAAAGAAATACAAAGCATGAAATGGAAAAGTAATCTAAGAAAGCGAGTAAATAATTGAAATGAAACTAATCTAGAAAGAAATAAAGAACGTAAAATGAAACTAATCTAAGAAAGCAAAAAAAACTATTTGAAGGAAAATCTACTCTAGAAAAGCAATAAAATGACATGAATTGAAACTATTTCTAAGAAAGCAAGAAATAGACACGAAATGAAAATTACTCTAAGAAAACATGAAAGGATGATGATTATGATGTTCGTTGATCCTAGGTGACCTACCTAATTTTTATTCTCAAGTTTGTGCAAAGTGAAAGGGAAAAGCATACATGAAATATGAAACATTTTAATGTGATAATTTTGTGAAATTGATGTGATGTTCATTGACCTAAAAGGAATGATGTTATTTTGATCTCCAAGATCTTCCTAAGGCACAAGGAGAGAACATACAAGGTCAAATCCTTATTTTAATGTGATTATGGTGAGGATTCATTACCTTAGAAGGGATTCCCTACTTTTAATCTCCAATATCACCCTAGGGTGCAAGGAGAGAACATACGTAGGTCATATCTTCTATTTAGTGTGATATATAAGAATTCAATGATAAAAAATACTATGATGTAAAAATAAGTTCTTTGACTCTAAATGTTTATTCTACCCTTTTGATTCTCAAGATCATGTTTTGAGTGTGAGAGGATATCATACATGTAAGAAAATAGCTATTTATTAGTGTGATCCAAGGATCAAAAGCAATTAAGATAGAAAATTAAAACTAAATCCTTAAATTACACTTGCTTTGACAAAATTAGATTGAAAACAAGAAACAATGATGCCTATCTATGGTTCTAGGCATGCTGGAAGTTGAGTTCATCTATGGTTCAATTTCTATGATTGAAATATGCTCTATGACTGCAACCATCACATCCTAGGTGGTTCACAGTAAAAACTACCCATCCCTAGGGATTTTAGCCTAGGAGGGATTTATGGTTGGCTAGCTCTAATTATCGAGTTCTTGTGCCTTAGGAGATAGTTTAGTAGCTTTTCTTCCAAAATCCAACAAGCAAAAAAATCAAAAAATAGATTTTGAATGCAAAAAAAAGAGCTATAAGAAGCCAAGATAACCAAAAAAAATAACAAAAGGACAAAAGCAATTTGAAAACTATTAATTCTAACAAAAAATAAATCTAACTAGTAAAAAGCATCAAACTTGCAAAGAAAGCAAAAAGAAGTAAATAAAAGTGATTTATGGGGAAATATGATATACCTTTGAACACCTCTAAATTTATTGATTATTGATGATAAATAATTAGGTATTAAAGATTTGTACACACCTAAAACCACTATGATAGGCTATGTGAAATGGGTACTTGGCTGTTGGATTTCAGTTCAAAGTGATAGTAGGTGAACCACCCTTATAGGGGTAGTCTAGATTGTTAACCACATAGACCTCGATAGTTGGAACTATGAATTACCTAGGGATGGGAAATAAATATTAGTGGTAGATGATAAGGGACCAACTTGTATGGGTCCTTATCTAGATAATTTTTGGATAGTTTGTGAGTGATTTTGGACCTAAACAAGCAGATAAAATGCAAAACAAAGTAAGTGAGATGTGCAAAATGCTAAAAGAACACACAAAGCATGTGACGAAATGGATAGTAAGAAAAATATTATATCTATGGCCTACTAAATAAAAAATGACATCTGTGGTCCAAGGTTAGGGTCCCATCATGATCACCATCATAGACTACAAGAGGGGTTCCCAAAATGGAATATCCCTTTTACAAAAGTGACTACAATGATACTCAAAATGTCTTCTAAACCACATCAAAGAGTGGAGGGGTTTTAAAGGCTTGAATACTTGACCATCATTGGTTGTATGCACCTATTTGAGTCCTAGACACAACTAGATACAAGGATTAGTAGCATCTATAGGGTCTAACTTAGCTAGACCCAAATTTGTACATGATGCAAACAATAAAAAAACAAAAAATATTGGATTAGAGCAATAACAAAGATTAAAATAGAGCAAAACACATAAAATATTACCTTGCTTATCTTTGTTGATTGTCTATTGTTGATTATTGATGCAGGAGCATCCGGTGGCAGCAGAGCAATCTTGCATCATCAAAAAAATTTCTAAGTGTTTGCCTTGATGTCATGATATCATGATGGAGAAAAGTGTTGCGATATTGTGACATGTCGCATTTTCATGACTCAGGAAGGAGAGAGAAGGCACGAAGCAAAAATATCACGATTTCGCAACATGTCATGAAATCACGACCGAAAGAAGATAGGAAAGGCCAGAGAAGAAAATGTCACGATTTCGTGACATGTCACGAAATCACGATCGAAGGAGCAGAAAGAAAGCAAGGAAGGAAACTGTCGCGATATCGTGACATGTCGTGATTTCATGACTCAAAACAGAGAGAGAAAGCAGAGAGCAAAGCTGTCGTGATATCGTGACATATCATGATTTCGTGACCCGAGAGGCAAGGAGGAGGTAGAAAGGAAAGATGTCGCAATATCACGACATGTCATGATTTTGTGACCGAAAAGGAGAAATAAGAGCCGAAAAGGAAAGATGTCGCGATATCATGACATGTCGCAATATCAAAGGATGAGAGAATGCACAAGGGAGGAAAAGTGTCGTTATATCGCGACTTGTCACATTTTCATGACCAAAAGACAAGAGAAGGCATAGAAGAGAAAAAGTGTCGCAATATCACGACATGTCGCATTATCACGACTAAAAGAGAAGAGGAAGAGCAAGAGAGAAAAGTTGTTGCAATATCGCGACATGTCGCATTATTGTGACTACAAGAGAAGATAAAGAGGAAGGAGGAAAAAGTGTCGCGATATCGCGACATGTTGGCAAAGAAGAGAAAAGTGTCGCGATATTGCAACATATCGCATTTTCATGACCAAACAAAATAAAAGAAAGGATAGGTGGTTACAAGGGCCATTACAAAGGAAATTATTGAGCGATGGGTATACCGAATGCCATCATTGGTTGATAGGCAAACAGAGTCTACAGTGGCAGCACTGAATAGCATGTGGCACCAAGGTGCAATGAAAGTAGATGAATATCAAGAGTCAGAAGGAAAGATGTTTCAAAATCCAAGACAATGAAGAGGCACGGGAAATGAAACGAAGGGTCAAAAAAGGGAGATGGAGAGTCATGCCAGATATTTTAAAAGGGGAAGCGAAGGCATGCACAAGGGGTCAGAAAACTATTGCGAAAGAGTTGCAGATGTGAAGGCAAAAGGAGAGGGCCATTCTGGACCTGTTTGGGCTATTTTTCTTCCAGAGTTGGAAATGCTGTAATACAAAAAATAAAAATAAACTATCTTTTAGGATAAAGGAGTTTATTTGGCAGACTGCTGCCATTATTGTAAATTTTTCCAAGTTTAATGAATGAGAATTGAGAATTTGGTGTGAGCGATTTTGGCTCCCCATCAAGTGGTATCAGAGCGGGAGTTCCTAAGTGTGTGAGTAGATCGCCGAAAGTGAGGCAGTTTGCACCAGGATCTATGGTTAAGGGTTGTGAGAAGAGAGTGAGGAAGAATGCCTCCATGAAGAAATTGTGGTGGTGGGAGAAATGTGGTACCTGAAGAAGATTTCAGAGCTTTGCAGAGGCAAGTGCAAGCCCTGCAAGAGGAGTTGCGAAGAGGGGTTGAGCCAAGGAGAGAAGACCATAGTGAAGATGAAGCTTGGGAGGTTGATGATCCATCAGATGAAGAAGAAGAAATGGATTATACATAAGCTAGATTATTTAGGGCCATATCTTAGATTAGGAAGAAGCCAAAGTTTGATGTCTCCATATATTTTGGGAATCTCAATCCAGAGGTTTTTATTGATTGGATCAATGATATGGAGTATTTTGAGTATGAGGAGGCTGTAGATCCAGATCGGATCAAGTTTGTAAAAACAAAGTTGAAAGGCCATGCTTGCATATGGTGGAAAGAAGTGCAACTAGAAAGAAATAAAAGCAGAAAGGAAAATATAACCAGATGGGATCGAATGGTAGAGAAGTTGAAGAGACAGTTTATTCTTGTACATTATGAATTGGACATGTTGAGAAAAATGTAGACTTTGAATTGGACATGTTGAGAAAAATGCAGATTATGAATTGGACATGTTGAGAAAAATGTAGAGTTTGATACAATCAAACAAATCTGTCAAAGAATATACAGATGAGTTTTACCACTCAATCAGAACTGGCAATTCAGAGGCTAACAAGAAAAAGGTGGCCCGTTACATCAATGGGTTGAGAACCAGTAGTCAAGAAAATTTGACTCTGGTTAGGGTGAGCACCATTGATGATGCTTACCAGTTTGCCCTCAAAGTTGAAGAGAAGCTAAATAGACGGTTTGAGGGTAAGCAAAGAGGAAGAGGTCATGGTGGAAGAATTTGTGGAAGGACCAGTGGAGAAAAAATAAGGATCAGAAGAAGGCTGGTGAAACCAGTAATACCCAGGATCAGAAAGAGGGGAACACATCCCAACCCCGTAATCAGAACAATGGTTACCCAATATGGAGAGGTAGATCTGGACATGGATTTGGAAGGGGAGGATTTCGTGGAACCTGTTTCCACTATGGTGAAGGACATCGAGCATAGGAGTGTCCACAACACTAAGAAATGATGAATAAGAGACCTGAGGGTCCTCCCAGAGCTGTTGTAGTAGATGAAGGTGTTGAATCAAAACATTCTAAGGAAGCAGAGAGAGGAGATTTTATGGTCATAAGGAGGACCCTGTTGAATGAGGAGAAAGGATCAGACCAGAGGAGGAGCTTGTTCCATACAAGGTGCAAAATTTTGGGTAAGGTCTATAATATTATTATAGATAATGGTAGTACTGATAACTTGGTCTCAAAAGAAATGGTTACTAAGTTACATTTAAAGAGGAGGAGACACCCGCATCCATATCAGATTGCATGGTTACAAAAGGACCATAGGGCTTTGGTTAGTGAGCAATGCTCGGTGAAATTTAATATTGGGAATTACTGTGATGAGGTCTTGTGTGACATCCTGCCTATGGATGCTTCCTATTTGTTGTTGGGAAGGCCATGGCAGTTTGATCGGTGTGCAGTGCATGATGGTCACACCAACACTTACTCAGTTACGAATAATGGAGTGTGCCATAAGCTAAAGCCCTTGAAGGAGGCGGGCGAAAAGGTATGTAGCAGTGCTAGAATCTATTTAGTTGAAGGGGGAATATTTTTGGATAGTTTAAAGCATGAGCATATGTGCTATGCATTAATTCCTAGAGTTAGGAAGGAAGAATGCAAGGATACCTCTATAGAAGTCTTAGGACTGTTAGAAGAATATTTAGACATTATATCTGATAATGTGCCTGAGGGTTTACCACCATTGAGGAAGATCAGTCACCCTATAGATTTGGTACCAGGATCTAGTTTACCCAATAAGGCAACACATAGAATGACTCCTACAGAAACTGAAGAGCTGAACAGACAAGTCCAAGAGTTGTTGGAGAAGGGACTGATTTGGGAGATCTTGAGTCCATGTATAGTACCTGCAGTACTAGCACCAAAGAAATATGGAGAGTGGAGAATGTGTACATACTCTCGAGCCATTAAGAAGATCACCATAAAGTATGAATTTCCATTACCAAGGATGGATGACATTATGGGCTGTTTGAGTGGAGCCAAGTACTTCACAAATATTGATCTAAAGAGTGGTTATTATCAAATTCGTGTCAGGGAAGGAGATGAGTGGAAGACAGCCTTCAAGACCAGAGAGGGTTTGTATGAATGGTTGGTCATGCCATTTGGGCTAACCAATGCACCAAGAACATTCATGCGACTGATGAATGAGGTATTGAAAGAATTTTTAGGCAAATTTGTCATTGTCTATTTGGATGATATTTTAATATTTAGCAGAACCATGGAAGAGCATCTAATGCATATCAGAAGGGTTTTTGAGAAGCTGCGGGAGGAGCAGTTGTTAATTAATTTGAAGAAGTGTAATTTCGTGAAGAAGGAGTTAGTGTACCTAGGATTTGTCATCTCAACCAAAGGTCTAAAAATAGACCCAAAAAAAGTGAGAGCTATCATTGAATGGCCTACTCCGAGAAGCACGACTGAGGTAAGATCATTTCATGGTCTAGCAAGTTTTTACAGGAAATTCATTAGGAATTTCAGTAGTATTTGTGCACCCCTTATAGAAACAATGAGAGGGGATAAGAAAGAATTTAAGTGGACCTTAGGAGCAGATAAGAGCTTTGATATGTTGAAGAAGAAGGTTATAGAGCAACCTATTTTGGCACTTCCAAATTTTAATAAGGTATTTTAGGTAGATTGTGATGCTAGTGGTAGTGCCATAGGAGCTATTTTGAGTCAAGAAGGTAAACCTGTTGCTTACTTTAGTGAGAAACTCAATGATGCTAGGAAGGAGTATTCAGTTTATGATCAAGAGTTTTATGCTATAGTTCAGGCTCTAAAGAAGTGGCAACATTACTTGTTGCCAAAATATTTTGTTATATATACTGATCATCAGGCCTTACAGTATATTAATAGCCAAGGGAAGCTAAATCAGAGGCACCTGAAGTGGGTTTAGTTTCTACAAAGTTATACCTTTGTGTTGAAGCACAAGAGTGGAAGGTCAAATAGAGTTGCAGATGCCTTAAGTAGAAGGCAGTGTTTGTTGACAGAAATTGTGGAAGTGGTAGGATTTGATAAACTGAAGGTTTTGTACCTTGAAGATCCTAATTTTGTAGAATCCTAGAAGGCTTGCTTGGCACCTGTCACTTTGGGAAGGACCAAGTGGTTGGATTTTTTGATCCAAGATGGAATGTTGTTTAGAGGAAGTCAATTATGCATTCTAAGGAGTTCAATGAGGGAAAATATGGTCAAGGAGAAACACAGTGGAGGGTTGGCTGGACATTTTGGTCGGGATAAGACCATTGCCCTGGTTAGTGAGAACTACTATTGGCCGCAACTGCAGCAAGATGTGAAGAGGTTTGTGCAATGTTGTAGAGTATGCCAGATGGCGAAAGGTATGAACCAGAACACTGGATTATATCAACCATTACCTATACTAGAGAGACCATGGGAGGACGTCAGCATGGATTTCATTCTTGGTCTACCAAGGACATAGCGGGGAAATGACTCCATATTTGTGGTGGTTGACAGGTTTTCAAAGATGGCACATTTTATCCCCTGCTAGAAAACTAGTGACACAGTTCACGTTGCAGGTTTATTTTTCAAAGAGGTGGTACGACTTCATGGTCTACCAAAGAGTATCGTTTCTAACAGAGATACCAATTTTGTGGGGTATTTTTGGAGGACCTTGTGGAAGAAATTGAATATAGATTTGAAATTCAATTCTACATACCACCCACAAACTGATGGCCAAACAGAGGTGGTGAATAGAAGTCTGGGAAATCTATTGAGATGCTTGATAGGAGATAAGCCCATGGGATGGGATTTGATTTTTCCACAAGAAGAATTTGCATACAACAATTTTGTCAATAGGAGTACTAACAAATCTCCATTCTAGATAGTATATGGGAGCAGTCCAAGGAATGCTTCTGAATTGAGGAAGATGGATATAGGGGAAAAGCGCAATGTCGATGCTGAGGACTTTGCAAAGCCTATGAAGAGCATGCATGAAGTGAAGAAGCACATTACTAACATGAATAACCAATATAAGACAAGGGCAGACCAGAAGTGATGATTCAAGGAATTCGCAGTGGGAGATGAAGTCATGGTCCATCTGAGAAAAGAAAGATTTCCTGCTAAAACCTATAACAAGCTGAAGATGAAGAAGTTTGGACCATGCCGAATTATAGGAAAACAGGATTCAGAAAATGTGTATGAAGTGGAATTGCCAAGTGGCCTTAACATATCACCTATTTTTAACATTGTAAATTTGGTAGAATATCATGAAGGAGGTAGTAGTGAGACACCAAGTGCATAATTGTGGAGTATTCCAACATCTACTCTAGCAACAGACGAAATCGAGGAAATACTAGACACTCGAGCAGGCAAAGGTACCAAGAACAGGCAGTATTCTGAATATCTGGTCAAGTGGAAGGGCAGGCCTATCGAAGATGCAACTTGGTTGTCAAAAATAGAGGTCGACCGCCTGGGTCTTCCTCCAACAGTACAAAAGTGAAGGACACTTCTCAATCCACCCCGGGTGTCTGATGTAGGAGCATCCGGTGGCAACAGAGCAATCTTGCATCAACAATTTTTTTTTTAAGTGTTTGCCTTGATGTTGCGATATCGTGATAGAGAAAAGTGTCACAATATCGTGACATGTCATGTTTTCGTGACTCAGGAAGGAGAGAAAAGGCGCAAAGCAAAAATGTCATGATTTCGTGACATATCACAAAATCGTGATCGAAAGAAGACAAGAAATGCTAGAGAATAAAATGTCGTAATTTTGTGACATGTCACGAAATCACGATCGAAGGAGCAGAAAGAAAGAAAGGAAGGAAACTATCATGATATCGCGACATGTCATGATATCGCGACATGTCACTATTTTGTGACTCAAAATAGAGAGAGAAAGTAGAGAGCAAAGCTATCGTGATATGACAACATGTCATGATTTCGTGACCCAAGAGGCGAGGAGGAGGCAAAAAGGAAAGATGTCACGATATCACGACATGTCACGATTTCACGACCGAAAAGGAGAAAGAAGAGCCGAAAAGGAAAGATGTCGCGATATCGTGACATGTCACATTTTCATGACCAAAGGATGAGAGAAGGCGCAAGGGAAGAAAAGTGTTGCGATATCGCGATATGTCGCATTTTCACGACCAAAAGACAAGAGAAGGCACAGGAGAGAAAAAGTGTCGCGATATCATGACATGTCGCATTATTGCGTCTAAAATAGAAGAGGAAGAGCAAGAGGGGAAAGGTGTCACGATATCGTGACATGTCGCATTATCGCGACTACAAGAGAAGAGAAAGAGGCAGGAGGGGACACTGAGAAGAGAAAGAGGCAGGAGAAAAAAGTGTCCCAATATCACGACATGTTGGCAAAGAAGAGAAAAGTGTCGCGATATCGCGACATGTCACATTTTCATGACCAAACAAAAGAAAAGAAAGGGCAAGCGGTTACAGGGGCCATTACAGAGGAAATTATCAAGCGGTGGGTATACCGAATGCCATCATTGGTTGACAGGCGGACAAAGTCTACAGTGGTAGCACGTGGCACCAAGGTGTAATGAAAGCAAACGAAGATCAAGAGTCAAAAAGAAAGACGTTTCAAAAGCCAAGACAACGAAGAGGCACAGGAAATGAAACGAAGGGTCAGAAAAGGGAGACGAAGAGTCACGCCAGAGATTTTAAAAGGGGAAGCGAAGGCATGCACAAGGGGTCGAAAAACTATTGCGATAGAGTTGCAGATGTGAAGGCAAAAGGAGAGGGTCATTCTGGACCTATTTGGGTTGTTTTTCTTCCAGAGTTGGAAATGCTATAATGTAAAAAATAAAAATAAACTATCTTTCGGGATAAAGGAGTTTATTTGGCAGACTGCTGCCATTATTGTAGATTTTTCCAAGTTTAATGAATGAGAATTGAGAATTTAGCGTGAGCGATTTTGGCTCCCCATCATTTATATGGCTAAAATTAGCTTTTGGAGTAGATCGCTTGGGGGTAGGTGGTTATGACTATCAACTACTTAGGTATGGACAATTGAGTCTATACTACTAAGAATGCTACAAAATCCTCAAAAGAATCTTCTAGAGGTTGCTTGGAACAAAATCTTTGACTAAGATTGATCTTGAGTGAGAACTGCCTAGGGATGGGTAGTTGCGACTATGAACTACCTAGGGGCAGATGGTTGAGATCTATTTACCAAAATTGATTAAACTTGTAGGGTCCCTTTAGGATGGTGTCATGAGCCTTTGGTAGGAATTTAGGACCGACTAGAGCTTTCAACTATGAGCAGTTTTACAAAAGAGATGCATACAAATGAAGACATATGAAGGATTCTATGGTTGGTTTGCAAACAAGGATGTGCACATAAAGGAGGAGTCCTAAGTAAATTTTGGTAGAGTTTTAGTATGTTATCTTGCACTCTCAGGTAAATGAAGAAATGAGGGGGGTATTTATACAACTTTGCAAGAGAAAAGGGTATTGATATGGACATGACATGGTAACCAAGTGACATGGGTAAGGGGGTGGAAAATCTAAAAAATTCCACTTGCATGGCCAAAGAGAGTGTATGCACCATGCCTTATTAATTTCCTTGGATGGGGACAATCCTCACCTCACTCAACTAACATGTACACACCATGCATCATTAATGTTCTTGGGTGGTGAGAGTCCTCAGCTTCCCAATTAGCATTAAGAGGCATGAGGATGGTAATGGTGCATGTAGATGTGGAAGGCATGTGGTAGATTAGGCTAGGGTGAGGTGTACCTAAGCTACGGTCCAATGAGTAGATTACGGGGATGTGCACATAGGCTAAGGGATTGTGCACATAGGATAGGGGATGGGAAAGTCACATGATAGCCAAGAGCTTGATGTAAGAGAGGGTATAGTGGTAAAAGGGGGTTAGAGAGGGTAGATTTAATATTTGTAAGGTTACATGTCAAATATTTAAATTAATTAAAACCTTTGTAAAACTATTATTATTAACATTAAACAAATGTCAAAATGATAATTTTCGAATGTTACAACTAACACGACCTAATAATAATTGATAAAAATACATTTAATGAGATATAATAAAAAAGAAACAAAACCATTAAACATTAAAAAAAATTTATAAACTAGGCATGATTAGAGCTTGCATTTACTACTGTAAAGGACCTCACAATAAGTTTTGGGGAGAACAACATCATAAAATCATTTAAAATCCCCAAAATAAAACTCAAACCTATAACTGATTGAACATTTTTGCAATTGCTTAGGTTCTAAGTTTGTTACAATGGACGGTGACCCTTACATAAACAAAACCAATCTCCAAACTTGTGATATAATATAGCCTTTGCTCTTTACCTTAAAAAGTGGTCTTTATGTTGGCCTAAAAGATAACTACAAGAAAAATGATTCTCCGTATCAAAAGCCGTGTACGTTTCATCAAATTTCCACAATTTGAGCAAATTTAGTGTCGAACATGTTGGGAGAACATTTCAAATGTGGAAGGTCATTATCGAAGAAATGCCGGGAGTTGTGGTATACAAGGATCACCTCTCTATAAAAATAAAGTTGGATGCTACACGTAGATTTTTATATTAATTATTTGCGACAGTAATAATATATTTATATTTGTTTTCGGAATGATATTATAATAATAAAAATATTAGATTTTTAACGAGACAAGAAAGTATATCTTTAACTTAAAAAAATAATATATTAATATTTTAGAAAAGAATTTAATGTCCTTTCAATGAGAAGGATGAGTTTGTTGGATGCAGCAGTTGATGGTTGAAACCTTGCCTTAGCAGTTACTACAAATTGTGATCGTAACCAATCCCAACGAGATAGATGGGTTACTACAAATTGTGATCGTAACCAATCCCAACGAGATAGATGGGTTTTTTTTGGATGCAGCGTTAATGGTTGAATTGTAACCAATGATCAACTAAATAGATGGGTTTATTGAATGCAGCCACTGAATAGTTGAAATGTGTAACAGACACCATTCTGAATGCTTTGTCGGTGACATCTGAGAAAGACATTCGAACAAAATAAGACTTTCATCGTCAAACTTGCAGAGTAAGAAACTTAAATAAATAACTTCCATACAGTATAAATTAAAAAAAAACAATCGTGAATGCTTTGTCGGTGACATCTGAGAAAGACATTCGAACAAAATAAGACTTTCATCGTCAAACTTGCAGAGTAAGAAACTTAAATAAATAACTTCCATACAGTATAAATTAAAAAAAAACAATCGTGAATGCTTTGTCGGTGACATCTGAGAAAGACATTCGAACAAAATAAAACTTTCATCGTCAATCTTTCAAACTTGCAGAGTAAGAAACTTAAATAAATAACTTCCATACAGTATAGCGACTGAAATTGATGGTTCTTCCCTACGTTCCAAAGAATGCTATATAGGGTTTTAAATCTTTTATTACCCTTACTAAGGTGATAAGTAATGACAATTGTTTATTGCCTTAGCAGTTACAACCATTAATATTTGATATGAATATTAGTTATATTTTTAATTTGTTTAATAAGTTATGTGTAGATTTTATAAGAGCTATTTTATTAAAATGATAAAATATTATATTTGAGATTAAATTAATAAGTTATATTTAGTTTGTATTTTTATAAAAGTTATTTAAATCTTATTTAAATTATAATTTATTTTTGTTATTTTTATTAAGAGACATTTTTAGTAGTTTTTTTGTCTCTAAATTTTTTAATTTTATTAAGAAAAATATTAATTATGTAATTAGTTAACTTATTTGTCATACTATGTAGCATTTCCAGGATACTACCTTTATAAAAAATTTCATATCTAAAATAATATTGTTGTTGATTTATTCTTTGCATCCTTCTTTCATACCACAATAATAATCTAATAATCCCCCTATATATGTCTCCATCCCTTTTTCATGGCCATCTTGATCCTTGTAAAAAGTGAATTTGGTGAGGAGAATTTTTTCTTCACTATCATGAAAAAAACCACCTTCACTAGCTTTTCTAGGGTATCCTTTGGAAGAACTATGAAAATTAAGTTTGATGAACCTATATTTTGACATTTTTATTTTACTACGATTATATGGAAACTCTTTACACTAATTCCATTATTACAAATCATCCTCGTGTGTATTTTAAAATCCTATAAGCAACTGACTACAAAATATTTTTCCACAAGTTAGACTTACCATGGTGAGAAGGTCATACCTATATATTGTTCGCAAGAGAGGCAACAATGCAAATCCAAAGTGTGGTGTGATCTTAAGATTTATTTTTAACAATTATATTATTCAATTTAAGCCACAAAATTTAGCTCGTAATGGTAGGACCAATCCTCTACAAAGTGTTTAATGCTTTAGCTCTAAACAATTTCTTTGACATTTTATCAACTCTTATAATGTTAATAGAGCAATCTAGATATATTATCATGTTTATGAAAAATATCTACAAATGGTAAAAGTGAAGGAATATTAAAGAAGTAAATGATCTAAAGTTTCTAGGTTCTCCTTACATAAGGCACACTTAAAAGGTCCATGATATCCACTTCTTTAAAAATTATCATATCTAAGAATTTTTTTTTAAACTACTAACCAATGGAATGTTTTGGCCTTGGGAAGGGACACACATGACCAAAGACTCTTCCAAGGAAATTTTTAGTAATGCAAATGTTGATAGATTTTTATCCTTAAACATCAATTTGATAAAGTATCCATAATTTTTTGATATATTTTGAACCAAATGATCCTTTCATGAAAAATGGGTAAATAATGTTCTCAAAGCATATTTTGTTGGTTCATTCATTGCTTTTTTAAGGTCCTTTCATTCCACCAAATTATAATAAAAATAAAGGTTTTAGAATTACTACCAACATCAATATATATATATATATATATATATATATATATATATATATATATATATATATATATATATATATATAAACCCTTACAAGCCAAAATAACTTAAGCCAATGGTTACCATATTTTATTAGATAATTATTCAATCCAACATCTAATGAAAATCTTATAGAATTTACCTACATTTATTGATCATATAATATGTTTTATATTTATTACTAACTCTCTAATATGAAGTTCTTATTAGAATATTGATGATTAAGGTTATCTTGAGGCCATGCACAAATTTTAAATTGTTTGTTCATAAAAGCCCTTTTAGTCTTGTAAACCTTGAGAAAGCTATTTTTATACTATTTTCTTATTTTATCTTTCTAGGTTAGTCTCACAAGTTGACCTAAAGGTAGCTTGTATTTATGTATAAATACGCCATCATACCAAAAATTTTGTTATTGGTTGAAATGTAATTATTTTTATTGAATTGAGAAGAGAAGTTTTGCTTTTTACTCTAATGGAGGAGGGTTAATGATAGATTTAGGAAATTTTTCTTGGACACATGTGATTCTAGGATTGGGTGTTTGGGTATTGGACCTATCTGTGACAAAATTTTGTGAAAAAAACAAAGCATATAACAAAAATATCATTATGCAATGGAGAAAATGTGATGAATTAGGCAAAGGGTGAGATTTGAGAATTGAATTGAGCAAAATTGATATTGGAAAACTGTAAAAGGGTGGGAAATTGCCAACCATCCTAAGCAATCACCAACTATCTAGGATGTTCATGGGTTCTTAGGGATAAAAGGTACAATATTTAGTGTAATGGCTCATTTAAATCCTTCATCCTAGGAGGATCGAGAGAGATGCAAAATCAAGAATTTTATATGGAGCTCTTGTATATTTTGGTGTTGCACCTCTCATGATGGATAGTAATTGTTTCACCATCAACTTCCTACAAGCTCATGTGCAAATAGAAAGTTGAAACATAAATTTGCCCTAATAACTTACAATCATCCCTCACACACCAAAAGAGACCAATAACAATGATTCTCGAACTTGTTCTGAGGTAAAGCTTGCTCACATGTTTGGGTAAGATAAAATATGGACCTATTTTTTCATTCATCATGCAATAAAAAACTTGCAAGAGGTGTTCATTGAAGATTGTGCGGTTACAATATCTCTGCATATGACTCATAAAGATATTCTCCAAGTTGAGCCATAAGCTCTACGTGCCCCAAAAATTGAAGCTATGCATGAGAGTGTATGTTTAAAATAAATCCTATGAACTTATAAAAATTCCATAGATCAATGAAACCTCTAATGATGTGTCTTGAAAATGTTATCCAATCTAAGAGATATTTTCTATAACATGGAGAAGATGTGGCTACCCAAGAAACCTGAATCCTAAGAAAACTCACAAAAGATATGCAGGCATGGGATTACCATCGATCAGGGGGGGAGGAGAGCATTCATTTCAAATGGTGAGTTTAGTAAAAGAAACCCCTAGGTTAGCTAGAAAGTCAATGACTTGGTTTCCTTCCCTAAAGACATGTTGGAAAGTGACATGAGGGTAAGAGCTCAAAAAAATTTGCCTTGAAGATTAAACTAGAGATGTTCGAGGAAGCTAACTCGGTGCCTACAATGCTTCTAATAATGTTCATAAAGTCACATTTAATAATAAGGTTAGGGTGGTTTATTCTAGATAGGAGAGATACACCTTGGAAGAGGGCCCGAGCTTCAATAAAATGATTGGTTTGGATGCCAATATTTTTTGCAAAGGCTAACAATATCTTCCATATATGATCTTGAAAGATACCTCCTACTCCAGCCAGCCCTAGGTTGCCCTTGGCAGCACCATAAAAATTATACTTGATCCATCCCAAAGGTGGAGGAGACCAATTGATAAGTAAGTGATCAACCATAAAATAGGGAGAGGAAATATTATAGGAAGGGAGTTGGAAGGACTTTGCTAACTGAGCTTCACTTGGGGACTCCAACCACCTAGTGCCCTGAATAATAGAGAGTTACAATTTATTTTAAAATTTTGATATTTGGAAATTTGATAAAATTAATTAGATTTTGGAGAGAAATATTTCTACTTCAAACAAAATTTGAAAATTTGATTGATTAAAGATTTATTTTATTAGAATTTTTTCTATGAGTTCCATTATGTCAAATAACCAAATTTTCCATTCTATAGTTATGTGTAAGGGGTTGGCCCTAAAATGTATTTATAAAAATGGGACGAATTAGTTTCGAAATCCAAAATTCTTTATAATTTCAAGGTGAAAATATCCCCTATTATTAGGGGTAATATTGGAGATTTAAACTTAAAATGGTCTAATTATTATAAAATTGGGGTGAATCTACCCAAAAAATACACAAAATTTTTGGGCTAATGGACCTTGGTCAAGGGTCCCCAATATTAGCAAATTTCAAATTTTAAAAATAAAAATATTCGTTAATTAACAATGGTCAGCCACTATGCATAATCCCGTTTCCTTCCAAATCTCAACTTCTGAAAGAAGTAAATTTTGCATCATAGAAAAACAAAATGAAATCAATTCTTATTATAGAAAAATTTGGAAAATAGTGAATGGTACAAAGAAAAAACATAGTGAATATGAAAGAGGAAAAAAAAGTTTGAATAAAGTTATACAAAATCCCTTATGATGATTACATTTTGGATAATTAATGAAATACAACCATAATTAAGTGGAAAAGAAAGAGTTGGAGATGCTTGGGAGAAATTTTGTAAAATATTTAAAGGAAATAATAAAGAAACCATCATAATTGAGTTTTCATTGATGTCAAGGTGTATGACAGTCAAGGCAAAAATACTCCCCATGAGGTTAATGAATAGCAAGCAATGGACAAAATTCAAAATAAAGGTATATCTCCAAAGTAATTTTATAAGAGAAGGATTAGTAATATTTAAATGTCAAATTTAAATATTATGAAGAAGGACAAGGTTTAAAATGTTTTGTTACAATTGCTTGAAAATTGAAAAATAATAAAATAAGCCCAAACGTTTAATTTTATAGAGGAGGCAAAAGGGTTTAATTAAAATAAGTTGGGACAAAATTTTGAAGGCCTATGTTAAAAAAAAAGTAATATTATAATATTTTTAAATATTATAATATAAAGTTACAAGCATAATGCCAACGTTTATAAATCATGATTTAAATTCTCGAGCACCGACATCATGTGAGCATGGAGGTAAAAGGTATTTAAATCAAACATTAATCTAATGCAATGCTATGGTTTTTAGTGTGTGCATTTAGATATCCACTCATGCTTTTTGATACGATGAATCATAGAGGAGAAGGGTCATAAATTTTAGTAGAGAACACAGTGAATATAAGGACAAAGGGTTGTACATTTGGTTTCAGTTGGTAGGCAAGCACAGTTGGTCATTTGGATAGTTCTAAGGAACTGTGAGAGATGTGGTCATAGGTTCAATTCATGCTAGCAACATGCGTTGAAGAAAAAAAGCTTATATTGAGAGGGGGTGAACAATATAAGACCACTTTTTACTTTCTTTCCAAACCAACATCAATTAATGTCCTTAATTACAATAACCAAATATAGCAGTGTGCATTAATAACTCAGATAGTAGTAGTAAGAAAGAGCACAAGTCACCACACAATTGAGACACAACAATTTACGTGGTTCACCCAATGTGGGCTACTCCATGGAAAAAATATTTTACTAAAAATTTCTCAATCAATCTCTTTGGGAATCACTCCCAATTACAATGTTTATGGATCTCTATCCAAAGGAGAACTCTTTCCTCTTATACTCTGGCTATGTGATCTTCTATAATAATTTGTCTCTCTATTGCAGTGACTGGTGGACCTTTATCCACTTGAAGACTCCTCACTCAGATTCGTCTTCAACTATGATGGCTATTGGATCTCTATCCATTGAGACTTTGTCCTTTGTACTCTATCATCTCCAAAGATCTATCAATAGGCTCGCTAAGAACCTTATCAATAGGATCACATAGAACCTGCTTAACAAGCTCACACAAAACTTGTCAAATCTGTGCTAGCAAGCTCACCAAGAACTTGCCCAAATCTACTCTAGCAAGCTCACCAAGAACTTGCCCAAATATTCTCCAAAAAGCTCACTAAGAACTTGTCCAAACACTGTCCTCAAATATGTCCCAACATTGTCCTAAAATCTATCCCAAAGGCCTTCTCAAAGGCTCAATCAATCATGCTCAAGTAGTACTCAAAATGAACTCAACAATGAATGGCAATCTCAACTCAAATTAACTTCATAGAAGCATAACAAGAATTTTTAGAGACTCAATATGTTCTAATATCACTCTCAACCCAAATAAATCTCAACTCAAATAAAATCAACTCATAGAAGCATAAAAAGAATTTTTAGAGACTCAATATGTTCTAATCTCACTCTCAACTCAACATAGAATGATGGAATAGTTTGTTTCATATAACTTGAACAATCACTTCACACATCACTTGACTAGGCTCAATCAACTCAACTCAACCAATCATCACAAGGAACAACTCTTTCTCACACAACCCTAGTCCAAGTATGTATCAACCAACTCAAATATTTTCAATAATGCTCAACCACAAATATCACATAACAATGATACTCATGTTCTTTTATCACTCAAGTTATTTCACAACCAATAGGCTTCAATAACAATTCTTATAACACAAGGTTTAAACACAACTCTCAATTCAAAAAACCTTTAAGCATTCAACCAACCACTTTCAAAAAGGAAACCACAAACAATCTTTTTCCCTCCAATGATATTTCAGAAATCAACCACCATAAAAAATCAATAGGAGAATGTGCCCATACCTTTTATGAAGATGAAAAAACCTCTTTGTAAATATGCCACAATCACAAAATTCTTTTGCCAATCTTCACAAGGGTTAGTAGATCACAAAATAATCAACATTACTCTACTTTTCAATAATCATCAGCAAGGCATTTAATTGCACAACTTCCTTACTCCTAAAACCACTTGTACCATAAAATAAAACAAATAAAAATATTGCATAAACGTTTCACTCCCAAAACCACTTATTCCATAAAATAAAATAAATCACAATATTGCATACCTTGTCACCTCATGAAAGAATTAATCCTCTTGAAAAAGAACAAGGCAAACTTCACTTTTGGAACCCCTTTGCAAAATCAGAAATATCTCTTTACACACACCTTATTTCTCATTCTAAATAAGTTAGTCAAATAGCCCTCGAAATAAGATTTTTGATGATATATAGTATGCCCCATTTCCAAAATAAATTGAAATATTTCCACATATATATATATATATATATATATATATATATATATATGCCAACCTCCATTAATTGCACATAGGTCGGACCTCCATTAATTTAAACTTAAACTTTAAACTTTAATATCTTCATCATCGAAGGTCCTTTTTCGATGAAACAAAATTCCACCTTGGATTTTAAGAAAATCCCTTTCCACATAAGCCCACCATGATTTTAAATAAAACCTTTTATTTTGCGTGTCTTGTTTTTCATAAAAAACCTATAAATGGTCATGCTTTACAAAATATCATAAATGCTTATTTATGAAATATTTTGGCCAACAAAACCAAATGTGATCCATGTGACATCAATGACAACATAAAATACCTCAAATTAACTCAAATTTTCAATAATCTCCCCCTTTGTCATTGATGGCAACACCTCTAATGCAAACACCACAATCACTGCAAAAACCATTTCTAAGAATAAAAGTTGCTCCCCTGACTCAATACTCTCTATGGAGGTTGCTTCCTTTTGAGTGGTATTTTCACCCAGTTGTGAAAGTACAATCTCCTTTAGGATTTGGGTTAAAATTCCCCTCTTGCTTTGAAGTTAAAAAAACAAATTCTCCAAGTTCTCCGTTGTATTAGCATTTGCATATATGTATTAATAATCTCAAATAAAGATATTCAATTTAAATGCTTGGAACACCTTAGTGATTGCAAGTAACTGTAAAAAAGGGGCAATGTTGGTTTATTTTACCATGAAACTTTAGTGATTGTTCATTGAACAAAAATAAAGCAAATGTGAGTTGGCCCTCATATGACCACGATGTAGTGCCTTAATTCCTTTTATCTTGATAGTTTTAAGGTAGATTTTATCTTCTTTATTAAGTCCAAATATGGCTTCTTATCATGAAGATAAATATAGCTTTCAATATAATCGATAAACTATCCCTCTTTGGTGAAATGAATTTTCACAAAGAAGCAATAATTTATGGCCTTAGATAAAGGGCTTTAAATGTCACTTTAACTTATCCCTCTTAAATGAAATTGAATTTTCATCAAGATGAACAATTAAGTGCTTTGAAGAAAAGACCTTCAATGTAATACTCAAATTACCCCTCTTTCGTAAAATTAGAATTTTTATGAAGAGGGTAATTTTAGGCTCAAAATGGAAATTTGTGAGAATGCCATAAAACATAACTCCTTCAATGAAATTGGAATTTTCATGAAGGGAATGTCATCATAGGCTCATGAGTGCAAAACAAAACTGAAAAAATGAAATTTGACCTTAAAATGGAAATTTTCTACTTTCGGATTTTTAAAATATGTAACAAAACAACAATTTCGATGAAATTTTACAAATACTAAACAACTCCAAAAATGAAATTTCAAAGTGCGTATTGGAAGTCTGAAGTATAACCTATGCAATGGTGAAATTATTTTTGGATTTTGAAAATTTTTAAATTTTTATTTTAATGCCTGAAAATAAAAAAAAAGTTAAAATTTTTGGAAAATAAAATGCAGAAAATGAAAATGAAATGCAGAAAATGGAACACAAGATACATTCAGTTTGATGCTATCCTATTCCGAAAAAATTGAAGATGTGAGGTTTTCATGCATGCAACCTAACCTATTGGACTTGCAAAACAAGCACAATCCGAATAAGCTAAGTGCTGGCTCCTAGGGTTTTAAATGAGGTTTTCAGATTTAAACATTCACATGAAGCAACCAAGAAAACTTGCATAAACTCCATTTACAAGCCTAAAATATGAAAAGGGGGAAAAATAGACATTTAATATTGCATGCAGAAAATGACTCCTTTCTTGTCCATAAGATGCAATTTTCTGAAATTTTCTGTATTAAAAATTTGTCAATTTACAATAACAGAAATTTTTTGTTTTCCTAAACTAGTCTGTTGGTCCGGCTTTCATGCACACCCCGGGAAAAAGGATGAAGGCAAGGAAAGCTCCGGAGACACCCACGGGACTGATCCCACTCATCTTTAGGATCTATCTGGTTATCCAAGGTGCGAGTTACAGAGTTGGGTCGAATGGCAATTCACTCTTTTCCACTTCTGAATAGATTTCAATATGGACTCGCTCTCGTTACCTTACAGGGGGTTCCTGAACTTGTTCAGTAGTTGCAAAAGTTGTTGACAATCAGATTTAACTTGAATTCTTTGATCTAGCTCTCATGGGTCAGCAGATTTAAATAAAAGGCAAATAAAGAAAATAAAAATGGATCATTAACGGTAAGCAAAGAGAGGGTAGGGTAGGGTAGAAAAGAGAAGTTTATCAAACATCAATTGTAAACCCAAACTCGTCAATCTTATCTATTCTATCAGCTTCACAACAGAACAAATCCCAGAAGAAAGTGTCCAGTCAGTCTAAAATCACTTTCAACTAAGAGCACAAGGCAGAGTGAAACAGATCTAGCAGAAAATCATAAATCCAAGGGCAACTGGTTAAAATTGGTATCTTTCACCGTGCAGCCTAGCTCGCACAATGGAAGACAGAGCAATTAGAACAAACTTAACCTCAAATCAGTAATTTCCCCTAGCGGACAATAGAACAACCGAAGCCTAACAAAGATATTTAATCTTGACAATGGCAGATTTACAAGGATATATCTAACAAACTTTAAATGGAACGGATAACAAAAGAAAATACACTTATCACACTCGCAAAAGATTAGGCTCCCGGCCATGCTATCACAGAAAAGCTAAAGCACATCAACTCCAAGTCCATAAACAAAGGATTTCACAAAATTTGCAAGAAATTGCTTATAAGCCTTTATTTCTAAGTCTCCGCCTCCCGCGATTACATTTAGAATTTGTATTTATAGACTCAGGACAGACCCTGATCTTTTCCAAAATATCTTGCTCAAACCCTAAATCTTATCGCACTTAAACCCTAGGACCCGGGTTTTACAATAAAAATCCATTTAAAAATCAAAGTCCGGATAGAACTTAACCCTTCTGCAAATCAGTGCAATTAGCTGCCATAAATGGAGAAGATAAAATCAAATGCAATTTTCATTCATCCGCAGCTGCAAATAAATGCCTCCATTAATTCTGCTGGTGAGCCGGATGAGTCACCACTTCTCCATCAATTTGATCTCCGCAAATCCATCTCTGAGTTGAAATGGTCTCCATGCTATCAATTCTGCAATAAATCTCCATTAAATGCATTTACTGGCTTCTTTTCCTCTAGCATGGCGGTCCTTGACTAAATCCGCACTTTATCTTTGCCTTTATGGTCTTTCCCGGTTGTCCCGCAAGTGCCAGGTGGAATCCTGCATGAAAGACAAAAAGATGCATTAGATTAGCATTTTAATTAAATCAGAAGCTTAAAACATTAAAAACAGATTAAAAACCGCAAAATAAGCTTGCATGTCGGCTTCTGTTTGTCCCATTCACGCTTTGACACGTGTCGCTACCCCAGGAAGCCTTCTGTTTCCCGCCGGAATGCACTTTCAGGTCAACTATGACTTTCTCTCTCCTACCGCGATTCTACGACATGTCGCGATTTCGCGACATGTCGCGAAATCGCGACCCTGCCAGCGCATCGGCAACTTCTTCCCTCGTCGGCCGCGAAAACGCGACATGTCGCGTTTTCGCGGCATGTCGCGAAATCGCGACCATCCTGGCCTCCGTACAGCCATCCCGATTTTCAGCCGCGATTCTAGAACACGTCGCGATATCGCGACAGTTCCCTACCTGCATGCGTTGACCGCGATGGACCGCGATTTTGGAACATGTTTGCGACTTAGCCGATTTTTCATCCCGCAGCCCATTTTCTCTCTCCCCCGCCGCGAAAATACGACATGTCGCGATTTCGCGACATGTCGCAAAATCGCGCCCTCCGTACAGCTTGCTTCTCTCTCCCAAAATCCGTCGCGATTTCGCGACATGTCGCGAAATCGCGACCTTCCTGGCACTTAGCCGCATTTTGACTTACCTGTCGCGATATCGCGACATTTCCAAAATGGAAGTGTCGCGATATCGCGACACTACCAAAAATGGAAAGTTTGATTTTTCAATGAATTATGCAACTCGTTTTCTGGATTTTCTCGGTACCGGTGCAAGATTTTGCTTGTGCATGAATGATTCTAGCATGTAAAAAGTGAATTCTTGGATAACACAAACTAGAATGCAAGAAAAAGCACAACTTTAAAAAGGAGGCAAGCAAATTTGGATTTAAAACCCGAAAATCATCAAGAGGGTCCCCGCTGCAAAAATGGAAGTTCATAATTTTCTAAGGATGGAATCTCATTTTTCAGTGGGGGTGTGTTGCTTATCAACAAATGGCGATATCTGTGGGTAAAATAGTAGCACTATTTTAGAACCCAAGACTCTGGTTTCAAAACAAAAAGACCATGCATCATGCCTTGCCACAGGCATTCTTCACAATAAATTGACTACTAACCGCCACCGTTAAAATTTTCCAAGGACATACTAGGTCGGATTACTTCAAGGAAGATTTCCGATGTGCAATTTCAAAGGGTATAAAACTTTCTTCAAGGATGACTGAATTGAATGATAAACTTGGATTAATCAACTTTTCTAGATTGTAAAAGGGGAAACCGAGTAGAGCTCTCGTTTACTAGTTTAGCCTTTTACAACCTAGACAGAGTTACCCTTTAGATTTACACGACCCAATTTACAACTGTAGGGCGTAATCTAATATTGGCTGCCTCTTTTAATTATAACTTTTTTTTTTCTTTTTTTCTTTTTTTTTTCTTATCTCTTTTTTTTTTATCTCTCTTCTTTTTGAAATATATCACTATCTGGAAGACCTTAGAGAAATTACAATTTTCTTTTAATATTTGATCAATCTGGAACTATTTCAGTCTAGGCATTGATAGCCTCTGTGGATACCCAAATAATTGCATGAACCATAGTCCCCTCTTATAACCAGCTTTTCTTGGATTCCCCGGGAGTTCCTCCAACTAAACAAAGATAATAGTTTTTCTATCATTAAAACAATCGTGGCAAGTAAGACACAAGATCCAATCATCTCTCTACCTTCATCCCGGATAACAAAATAGTTCCACAGCTTCGAGCAAGCGAGACTATCTCAATTAGAATAATGAGCAGAATGGGGAGGCACTGGATTGAGGATTTATCAGCTAGGAATAAAACAATTTTCAGCAGGCTGACTTTTCATTGATTGCTCAGGCAGAGGCAAAGGACAGAAAATTTTAGAAGCCAAAGGACTTTATACAGGCTTCCAAGGACAGGCACAGGCTTTAAAGCAAAACAAAATAAAACTGCATAGACTGCAAATAAAATAAACTAAACACTGAAAACTGCACAGCTGTACGCACAAAGGAATAAAACAAACTGCAAGGCTATTTACAAAGGATGCAAAGCACAGCTGTACAGGCAGCAAAATTAAGCTAAAACAAATAAACTAAGAACTGAAGCAAATAAATTAAAACTGCACAGACAACAAACAAAACTGCACAAGCAACAAAATAAAACTAAAACAAAAGACTGTACAGACAACAAAGAAAAGGAAAAGCAGGGAAGAAAATAAAAACTATACAGGCAATAAAAGAAATAAACTAAAAGAATTGAAGCAAATAAAAATTGCTGAACTGCAAAGAAAGCTAAACCGCAACAAAGACTGAAATAAACTAAACTGCAACTGAAATAAAATAAACTGCAACTGCAACTGCAACTGTACAGATAGCAAAGAAAAAGAAATGCAATAAAGAAAAGACTGTACAGACTAAAATAAAAGCAAGCTAAAATAAAAAGACAAAGAAAGGAAATAAAAAGCACTGACAAAAGAAATAAACTGCACAAGCTAAAACTGAAAAACAACTAAAGAAAACTGAAAATCGCAACTCGTACGTACATTTAAAAATAAAACCGCACCGACAAAGAAATAAACTGAAAAACAAATAAATTAAAACTGCAGAGCATTAAAATTAAACCGAAACAGATTAAAACCGCACGTACATTGAAATAAAAACCGCACCGACAAAGAAATAAAACCGAAAAACTTCAAAGCTTATTTACAATGCATACATATGTTACAACTTCCCTTCATACTCAAAAAATGCAGCAGTTGGGAAAGCAGAGAAATGGTGCTTTAAAAAATTTTGACCATGCAAGTAATTTAAAAAAAATTACCTTTCAGTGACGAAATGCACTCCAGACTGTGCTTCAAAAATTTGCTATCTGGGAAAGACTTGGGTTTACTGTCTTCCCTGTCCCATTTGAAAAACAAATCTGCAACTCCTTCAAATTAAACAAATCATATAATAACAAATCATATGATAACATGTTTATGCTTCTAATTAAAGGGTTTGCAGAGTTCTTTCAAAAGGACTGAATGTAAAAACCCCCAGGATCAAATACTTTAAAACCTTGACAGACCCAGACCACCACATTTTCAAATTGATGTGACAACTGAAAGAAATCATGTTTTATCTGTATGCCCTGGTTCTTAACAACTTGAACATTTTGTGGTTGCTGCACTACTTCAATATCCAGGACTTCAATTTTTATCCCTCTAGCGGAATGCTTACAATTTTCCTTTTCACCCGAGCCTTGCTTAGACTTAACCTCATCAATGTGCAATGTCCAAACATCATTGTTGTTATTGATTAGGGCTATAATTGTTCTCACCTTTTCAGCTTGCCAAATCATAAACTCCAATATCTCGCATCAACACGCTTTATAGCCTTATCTTTGATATTATGTTCGAAGTTGCGAGCTTATGTTGAGACAGCTCATCAATTCCAAGTTGGTCGACCACATTCATATTTACCATCTTTTCCTCCTTTTCTTGAAATTCAACAGGTGGTCCAGAGTAAGCCTCAATCAAGTTAATGTTTTGTCCAACAATCTGAGGCAGTTCATAGAGGGTGATGTCAACTTTAAGTTCCCTCATATCCTCAATGATGCTATCCTCCTCGCCATTTCTCGCATAGTGAGATTGAATCTCACTTTCATCATCCTCTCGATGAGGAAGGATCATTATTAAGTTCGGACTCTCACATTTCAAGTCATAACCGTCCATTTTGAACCGTTGAAAATCTTGCATTTCATCCACAGAAGTCCGTACAAGACTTTCTGTCTCTTCGGGAAAAGTGACAGAATCTGAAACCCTGGTTGTACTATTTTTGGGTGAACTAGAAAGATCAATATTTCTTTGATCTCTAGGAAAATTTAACTCACCAGGAAAAACTTCAGATTTGGGTGGTGCCATATCACAACTGTTCAGTTCAAGCACCTGCACTTTGAACTTGTCAGAACTTTTCTCTCGTATTTTGCACATGCTCGAGTGGATGTGACAGTTAACGTAGTCTCCTTGGGTAGAGCATGACATGTTGGCACTAACTCATGATGTGGAATGGGGTCTGGAACAGGCATGTTCTGTGTAACATAGGATATCAAAGGGCTGCTCAAAATTTGAGGCCCTAACTGTCTTTCAAGAATTAAGGCTTCTTTATAAGCCCCTGCCGTGGTTGTGATATTAATATCTCTCTTGAGGAAAATAGAGGTCACCGAATCCAATGCATTCTTGTAGATTTCTAAGGCCAGATTTGCATTTGGGATGTAATGGCCAATAATTCTACCGTAAGCTCTTTGGAACCTCATATTGAAAGACCCGACGCTTCTCCCGACTCTTTCTTGATGCTCGGAAAATTGCCGATATAAAATGTCTGGGATCTATCACTTCACCGAACCGTGATATAAAAGCTTTCTCTAGATCATCCCACCTAGTAATGGAATTGCTCGGTGAGGTTTAAAAACCAGTCATAAGCTCCCTCCTCGGAGAGTGAACGGGAACAATCTGCGGCAACATCTTCATGTCGTATATTCAACAATCTTAGAGCATTTTTTAAAGCTAGCAGATGTTCTTCTACAGTTCTTGTCCCATCATGTTTGTACCTAGGGAGGTATCTTTCTGGACTTCTGGGCAAGTCATGGGCTATACCCGGAATGTTCAAAGCTGTGGAGCCCAACCAATTTGCCATTAATACTTGGCTGACAGTGATGTTCTGATTTGTAATTGGATAACTGCAAGTGATGATAGAACTGCTCTTAACAAACCACCGAACTTAAGGCCTTCTCTGGCAATTTCAAAAACTGCACTGACAACTTTCAAAACCGCACTGACAATTTACAAAACTGCACTGACAATTTAAAACCGCACTGACAATTTAAAAATTGTACTGACAATTTATAAAACTGTACTGACAATTTATAAAACTGTCCGGAGTTCACTGTGGGTCCTTCAAATGTTGTCGTTATGCCCTTACAATACTTGAATCGAAGTTCATGCCCTCCTTCTAGCGCCAATTAGATGTTGGCCGAGGAGGAGGGGAAAATTGGCTACCGTACTTTGGATAAAATACGGCTTTACAGCCCACATACAAATGGATTTCTCAACTCAAGTGCACTAAGAACAGTATGTTCCTGGCCCTCCTTCTAGCGCCAATTAGGTGTTGGTCCGGCTTTCATGCACACCCCGGGAAAAAGGATGAAGGCAAGGAAAGCTCCGGAGACACCCACGGGACTGATCCCACTCATCTTTAGGATCTAGCTGGTTATCCAAGGTGCGAGTTACAGAGTTGGGTCGAATGGCAATTCACTCTTTTCCACTTCGGAATAGATTTCAATATGGACTGCTCCGTTACCTTACAGGGGGTTCCTGAACTTGTTCGGTAGTTGCAAAAGTTGTTGACAATCAGATTTAACTTGAATTCTTTGATCTAGCTCTCATGGGTCAACAGATTTAAATAAAAGGCAAATAAAGAAAATAAAAATGGATCATTCACGGTAAGCAAAGAGAGGGTAGGGTAGGGCATAAAAGAGAAGTTTATCAAACATCAATTGTAAACCCAAACTGTCAATCTTATCTATGCTATCAGCTTCACAACATAACAAATCCCAGAAGAAAGTGTCCAGTCAGCCTAAGATCACTTTCAACTAAGAGCACAAGGCAGAGTGAAACAGATCTAGCGAGAAAATCATAAATCCAAGGGCAACCTGATTAAAACCGGTATCTTTCACCGGCAGCCTAGCTCGCACAAGTGAAGACAGAGCAATTAGAACAAACTTAACCTCAAATCTGTAATTTCCCTAGCGAGATAATAGAACAACCGAAGCCTAACAACGATATTTAATCTTGACAATGGCAGATTTACAGAGATATATCTAACAAACTTTAAATGGAACGGATAACAAAAGAAAATACACTTATCACACTCGCAAAAGATTAGGCTCCCCGGCCATGCTATCACGTAAAAGCTAAAGCACATCAACTCCAAGTCCGTAAACAAAGGATTTCACAAAATTTGCAAGAAATTGCTTATAAGCCTTTATTTCTAAGTCTCCGCCTCCCGCGATTACATTTAGAATTTGTATTTATAGACTCGTGACGTACCCCGATATTTTCCAAAATATCTTGCTCAAACCCTAAATCTTATCGCACTTAAACCCTAGGACCCGGGTTTTACAATAAAAATCCATTTAAAAATCAAAGTCCGGATAGAACTTAACCCTTCTGCAAATCAATGCAGTTAGCTGCCATAAATGGAGAAGATAAAATCAAATGCAATTTTCATTCATCCGCAGCTGCAAATAAATGCCTCCATTAATTCTCGCTCGGTGAGCCAGATGAGTCACTACTTCTCCATCAATTTGATCTCCGCAAATCCATCTCTAAGTTGAAATGGTCTCCATGCTATCAATTCCGCAATAAATCTCCATTAAATGCATTTACTGGCTTCTTTTCCTCTAGCATGGCGGTCCTTGACTAAATCCGCACTTTATCTTTGCCTTTATGGTCTTTCCCGGTTGTCCCGCAAGTGCCAGGTGGAATCCTGCATGAAAGACAAAAAGATGCATTAGATTAGCATTTTAATTAAATCAGAAGCTTAAAACATTAAAAACAGATTAAAAACCGCAAAATAAGCTTGCATGTCGGCTTCTTTTTGTCCCATTCACGCTTTGACACGTGTCGCTACCCCATGAAGCCTTCTGTTTCCCGCCGGAATGCACTTTCAGGTCAACTATGACTTTCTCTCTCCTACCGCGATTCTACGACATGTCGCGATTTCGCGACATGTCGCGAAATCGCGACCCTGCCAGCGCATCGGCAACTTCTTCCCTCGTCGGCCGCGAAAACGCGACATGTCGCGATTTCGCGACATGTCGCGAAATCGCGACCCTCCTGGCCTCCGTACAGCCATCCCGATTTTCAGCCGCGATTCTAGAACACGTCGCGATATCGCGACAGTTCCCTACCTGCATGCGTTGACCGCGCTGGACCGCGATTTTGGAACATGTTTGCGACTTAGCCGATTTTTCATCCTGCAGCCCATTTTCTCTCTCCTACCGCGAAAATACGACATGTCGCGATTTCGCGACATGTCGCAAAATCGCGCCCTCCGTATAGCTTGCTTCTCTCTCCCAAAAACTGTCGCGATTTCGCGACATGTCGCGAAATCGCGACCTTTCTGGCACTTAGCTGCATTTTTACTTACCTGTCGCGATATCGCGACATTTCCCAAAATGGAAGTGTCGCGATATCGCGACACTACCAAAAATGGAAAGTTTGATTTTTCAGTGAATTATGCAACTGTTTTCTGGATTTTCTCGGTACCGGTGCAAGATTTTGCTTGTGCATGAATGATTCTAGCATGTAAAAAGTGAATTCTTGGATAACACAGCTAGAATGCAAGAAAAAGCACAACTTTAAAAAGGAGGCAAGCAAATTTGGATTTAAAACCTGAAAAGATCAAGAGGGTCCCTGCTGCAAAAATGGAAGTTCATAATTTTCTAAGGATGGAATCTCATTTTTCAGTGGGGGTGTGTTGCTTATAAACATAGTCCATGGAAGAAAAACAGCCCAAATAGGTCCAGAATGGCCCTTTTGCCTTCAAATCAGCAACTTTACTCATAGTAGTTTCCAACCCCTCAAAACATCCTTGCCTGGCGTATTTATAATTTTCAGGAAGCTTTTTGTTTCATCTTCCAATGGTTGTTTCTCTGCCTGCCTGCCCCTTTTGAGTCACGAAAATACATGTCTCAATATTGTGACACTTTTGTTTCTCTGCCTGCCTACCCCTTTTGAGTCACGAAAATACAACATGTCACGATATGACGACACTTTTGTTTCTCTGCCTGCCTGCCCTTTTTGAGTCACGACAATGCAACATGTCGCGATATCGTGACACTTCTTCGTTCTTATTCTTTCTCTTATCTATTGGCCGCGAAAATGCAACATGCCGCAATATCGCGACACTTTTTCTTTCTTTTTCTTTCTCTTTTCTTTTGGCCGTGAAAATGCAACATGTCGCGATATCGCGACACTTTTTCTTTCTTGTTCTTTCTCTTCTCTTTTGGCCGTGAAAATGCAACATGTCACGATATCGTGACACTTTTTCTTTCTTGTTATTTCTCTTCTATTTTGGCCATGCAAATGCAACATGTCGCGATATCGCGACACTTTTCTTTCTTATTCTTTCTCTTCTCTTTTGGCCGCGAAAATGCAACATGTCGCGATATCGTGACACTTTTTCCTCCTTTCTTTTCTCTTTGCTTTGGACCGCAAAAATGTAACATGTCGTGATATCGCGACACTTTTTCCTCCTTGATTTTTCTCTTCTCTTTTGGCTGCGAAAATGCAACATGTCACGATATCGTGCCACTTTTTCCTCCTTGTTTTTTTCTCTTTGCTTTGGACCGTGAAAATGCAACATGTCACGATATCGCGACACTTTTTATCCTTGTGATGTTTTTCATTTTTTTTTATCTTTAGCATATGGGCCACTTCGGTCTTCTTGGAAAATATGCGAAAAGGTGGGTCCCCAAATTTTGGGTACGTTGTGGAGTAGCCATAACAAATGGCGACTCTACTGGGAAATGCTCCTGAGCATTTCGATGAGAACTCAACCTGAACACCTTAAAAACTCAAACACAAGCATCAGCAAATATCCCAAGAATGAAACTAGACAAGAAATACATGAAGCATTATAATTATTAAGCACCATCTCAGTGTGTGCAATGTGCTTCATTCCCTATCATTTGAAACTCATTCAACTTTCCATTGTCATTTTCACTTATGATTCGAGCGTATGAGAAGTTATGGATGATTCTTGTAGGATTTAATGTATGGTGAAGATGCTAGAGATATAACAAGCTTTGCAAAGGCTCAAAATTTCTAGTACCATGAACAAACATATTAAAACTTTCAAATCCTCTTAGGACCAAATATGAGTATACTAAATTAATTTACTAGATCCCAAAGTTGGTTATGTGTCACTACCATATTGAACCCATGTGCAAGTGTAAGTGAAATCAGAGCTTTGGGGAATAGTATTCCCAGCCTAAGCGAGATGGGAATTTAACCCTATCCTTACTACTCGATCCGGAGTTCATTACCTCATCTTGAACAAAATGATTTAACCTCGTTATGGATGAAACTGTCAGGCTAGCCTATCCGTTTGAGCAGTCAGTGGTCTTGCTTTTAGACAAGACATTGCCACACATGAGCATACTCCACTGCCAGTCAGGTGTCTATAGCCCTGATGGAGATCAACCCCATAATACAGGATTTGACTTTACTTTTGATTTCTTGAACCTTGGGGATTGATATTCTCACAATGACACTGAGAGGGGGGGTGAATCAGTGTAGCTATTTAAAAACTTGAATCTGCAACTCTTAAAACTTAAACATGCAAGATTAAAAATAGATAAAGCAAGTATCACACAAGAGCATCACACAACACAAGATTTAACGAGGCTCACCGATGTGGCTACGCCTCAAATAATGACTGTTTGGACTACAATCCAAATCCAGTATTTGCAAGGATTCAGTATTTACAAATTATTTACCAGCACCCACTGGAAGGAGCACCAACCCCTAATTTTTTTGCTGCAACAGAAAGGAGCACCAACCCCTTTTTCCAAGCACCAACTTGGATTTCTATTTTGCAAAATAAATTGACATAAAAATGCCTTCACGTTTACAAGACCCTCACTGGTCTATAGCTCATACAATTTTATCTCACAGAAGCATAAAGAGACTTGTTAGAGACTCAATATCTTCTTTTTAAATCTAAAACCTCTCTGTTATTTTTACAAGAAAAATATGCAGGTTTCAGTTCTCTTGCTGTTGTTCATACAACACTCTTACCCAACCACGCATTTTGATATTCACGATAAAGCACAGTTGCAGTAACCTTTTAACTATTCCTGTTCGATTCTTATATTCTTGATTTCCTCGAATGACTCAATTTGAAACAGCTCAAATTTTCCCTCCAATTTTTCATGCATTCTCGGCTGTAATCAATCTGTCAAACCTTCTCTGACTCGATCTTTTAGCCGCTTTCTTACTGACATATCCTGACATTCTTCTCTGCACTTTCTGACAGCCTTATTCTGCGTATCCTGACATGTATCTTGACAGCCTTTCTGCGTGTATCTTGACAGCCTTTCTACGTACCTCGGCTCTCTGATGTTCTTCTTTCTTCTCTTTTGAATACTGTGCGACCACTTTTTACTTCTGCATTCGACTGTATCTTCTTGATATACACAAAAAAAAAAAAATTCTCTGTAATTGATTCTCGGAATACTCAACCCTGTGACAGTTGTTATGTATTTAATGTTTAGTTTCATAGCTTCCCTATGTAACTGCCACCTTTCCTTGTCATGCTGTATCATGGTCCTGCAACAGCAATTCTTTTCTTAAATGTACTGTCTTGAAACTCTCACTTGTAACTCCAGTTAACTGCAGATCTGACCCAAGTTAACTTTACTATAACTGGTTGCATGCTTATTCGACACCTGTCACTGTGCATGCATCCTTGGATTTTTCTTGCCAAAATGATTACCTGTCACGATATCACGACATTTCTCCCTGTTTGATTTTATTTGGGCTGTTGACTGCGAAAACCTGACTTGTCGTGATATCACGACGTTTTCTGCCTCCTAGACTTCCTTTCTGTATGCAACCACGAAAACATTACATGTCGCGATATCGTGACGTTTTCCGTCTCCTCCTACTTTACTCGGCATACACCTACGAAAATGAAACACGTCATGAAATTGCGACACTTTTCGCTCTCCGGCACCTTGCTTCGCTTCCACCCGCAAAAATGAAACACGTCGCAAAATCGTGACACTTTTTGCTTTTGCTGACGTCATCCTCAAAGTTGTCACGAAATCGCGACGCTTTCGGCTTCCAGCGGCTTTTCTTTCAACTTGTCGTGATATCGTGACACTTTCAGCTTTTGCTGACATCATCCTCAAAGTTGTCACGAAATCGCAACGCTTCCGGCTTCCAGCATCTTTTCTTTCAACTTGTCGCGATATCACAACACTTTCAGCTTTTTCTGACGTCATCCTCCGCTTTGTTGCAAAATCGTGACGCTTTCGGCCTCTGTACAGTTCTCACTTCATGCAGCTGCGAAAACCTTACATGTAGCGAAATCGCTATAGCTTTGTTGCCTTGGTACTTCCTCTTGCTTCAACTTTGAGTTCTGATCTTTTGACTGGTAGCGAAATCGCTACATCTTCACGTTGTGCATTTTGGACTTGTAGCGAAATCGCTACACCTTCTTGTTTGCTCTTTTTCAACTTGTAGCGAAATCGCTACACCTTTGTTTCCATGCATTTTGTCATGTAGCGAAATCGCTACACCTTTGTTTCCATGCATTTTGTCATGTAGCGAAGTCGCTACACCTTTGTTTCCATGCATTTTGTCATGTAGCGAAATCGCTACACCTTTGTTTCCATGCATTTTGTCATGTAGCGAAGTCACTACACCTTTGTTTCTATGCATTTCGAACCTGTAGCGAAATCGCTACACTTTTTCGCCTTGCATTTCGAACCTGTAGCGAAATCGCTACACTCTTGCGCCTTGTATTTCAAACTTGTAGCAAAATCGCTACACTTTCTTGACTTAGTGCATTTTCTTTGCTTCAGCCAGCGAAACTGCAACATGTAGCGAAATCGCTACAGTTACTCGACTTTGCTGCTTTGCCTCCAACATGTCGCGAAATCGTGATAGTTTTCATCCTAGGCGCTGCTTCTTCAAACTTGTCGCGAAATCGTGACACTTTTTGTCCATGGCACTTTTGCTCCAGACTTGTCACGAAATCGCGACAGTTTTTCAACTTTGCTTCTTTCCTTCCAGCATGTCGCGGAATCGCGACAATTTTTCATGAACTTTCTCTCTCCTCCTTTTTTTTGTTGTGATATCGCGACACTTTGCGCCCTTAGTGCTTTTCTTTCGAAACTGTCACGATATCGCGACACTTTCTCATGCACTTTCTCTCTCATCCTTTTTGTCATGAAATCGCGACAATTTTGCTTGCGCCTTCTCTCTCCTCAGCCATGTCACGAAATCATGACAATTTTGCATGCATTTTCTCTCTCCTTCGTTATGTCACGATATCGCAACAATTTGGCATGCATTTTCTCTCTCCTCGGTTTTGTCACGAAATCGCGACAGAAAACATGTCGCGATATCGCGACAGTTTTCTTCCTTGTATTTTTCTACAAATTTTTGGATCTGGGTCCCCTCTGTTTTCCTTGAAATTCACTACACTTGATCTGACTGACCTCTGAACTGCATCAACTACACCATTCTGTCTGTGTTGACAACAATGAAAATACTTTTGCAATGCTTTTGTTGCACCTTGCTCAACAATCTCCCCCTTTGGAATTGTTGGCAACACACTGTAACCTTGCTCAATTTCTTCTCCCCCTTTGCCAATAATACCAAAGG
Source organism: Wollemia nobilis (assembly GCA_028583015.1). NCBI lineage: Eukaryota > Viridiplantae > Streptophyta > Pinopsida > Araucariales > Araucariaceae > Wollemia > Wollemia nobilis. Next base: position 7,663,183 of record JAQPPZ010002937.1, on the reverse strand, counting down.
GCTACTGCAGACTCCCCTTGAGTCTATGCACAACATTCTCAGGCATAAATAATTTTAATGCTCCCCCTGAGAATGTGTTCCCCATATCTAGTCAATGCTTGGGAAGTGTGACTACTCCCAACTTACCCCTAAGGTATTCAAAAACTTCCTTGGGCAAAGGTTTGGTAAATATGTCTGCTACTTGCTCTGTAGTTGGAACAAACTCCAATTTGACCTCTCCTTCTACAACCTTATCCTTCAAGAAGTGATACCGGATTGCAATATGTTTGGTGCGAGAATGCATGACTGGATTCTTTGAAATGTTGATTGCACTAGTGTTATCACATTTGACTGAAATGGGCTCATTGAAGTGAATACCTAGATATTTCAATGTTTGTCTCATCCATAATATTTGTGTACAACATGTTTTTTTTTCAATGTATTCTGCCTCGGGTGTGGATAGAGAGACTGATTCTTGCTTCTTGTTGTGCCATGCCACCAATTTATCTCTAAGATAAAATGCTCCTCCACTTGTACTTTTTCTATCATCAATACATCCTGCCCAATCTGCATCAGAATATGCAAAAAGAGTGAAGTCCTTTCCTTTTGGATACCATAGGCCATACTCCATAGTACCTTTGAGGTACCTAAAAATTCTTTTCATAGCTGTCACATGAGTTTCTTTTGGACTAGCCTGAAATCTTGCAACCATGCAAACTGCCTGTAAGATATCCGGTCTTGTGGTCATCAAATACAACAGGCTCCCAATCATAGATCCGTACATTGTTTGATCAACATCTGGAGATTTATCATCCTTGCTCAACTTGCAGCTTGTTTTCATGGGGGTGCTAACCGGCTTACTATCCTCCATAGTGAAATTTTTTAGCATTTCTTTCACATATTTAATTTGAGAAATAAAAATCCCTTTTTCAGTTTGATTAACTTGCAATCCCAGGAAGTATGAAAGTTCACCAATCATAGACATTTCAAATTCTTTCTGCATTTTGTTTGCTATGTCTTTGCATGATTCATCATTGCTGCTCCCAAATATTATATCATCTACATAGACAAAAAGGACAATAAAATTGCCATTTTTAGTTTTGATATATAAGTTGCTATCAACCATACCTTTCTTGAATCCTTGCTTAGTGAGATAGCTGTCCAATCTCGCATACCAAGCCCTAGGTGCTTGTTTCAAGCCATACAAAGCTTTCTTCAGCTTGCAAACAAAGTTAGGATTGTCACAGAGTTGAAAACCATCAGGCTATTCAATATATACTTCTTCAAGATTTCCATTTAGAAATGCTGATTTTACATCCATCTGATAAACTTTGAAATTTCTATGAACTGCTAAAGCCAAAAACAGTCTTATTGCTTCAAGTCTGGCCACTGGTGCAAAAGTCTCTTCAAAATCAATCCCCTCAACTTGAGCATATCCTTTGCAGACTAATCTTGCTTTATTCCTTACAACCTGTCCGTCTTCATTCAATTTGTTTCGAAATATCCATTTAGTACCAATTATGTTTTTATTTTCAGGCCTTGGTACTAATTCCCAGGTATTATTTTTCTCAATTTGATCTAGTTCTTCATTTACTGCCTCCATCCAGCTTTCATCTGTGCTTGCTTCAATAATATTTTTGGGCTCAATACTGGATAATAGAGAATAGTTATTTACTACTCTTCTTGTCTGAATGCCAACTGTAGGGTCCCCAATAATCTGCTCTTTGGGATGATTTTTCTGCCAGCTGCCTATTCTGAATTTCCTGTTTTCTTCTCTTTCCAAATCATCTGAATATGATTTCTGTCTCTCTTCCTTTTCTTGATCTTCATCTTCTTTAATAAATTCTTCATAGGTTGGGTAGTTTTCATTATTGTTTATTTCTTGTTTCTTGCCTTCATCAACCTTCACATCCACACTCTCCACAATTTTCTTTAGTCTTTTGTTGTAGCATGTGTAAGCTTTACTTTTTGTTGAATAACCAAGAAAAATTCCTTCATCAGCTCTATCTTCAAACTTGCCAAGATTGCTTTCAGTTCTTTTAATGTAACACTTGCTGCCGAACACTTTGAAGTATTTTGTTGTAGCCTTTTTGCCAAACCACAGTTCATAAGGTGTTTTGCTTTCATGCGGCCTTAACATACATCTATTCTGAATGTAGACTGCAGTATGAACTGCCTCTTTCCAGAACCTGTCAGCAATTTTGCTCTCTATTAACATGGTCCTTGCCATTTCCTACATAGTTCTATTCTTTCTTTCAACTACTCCATTCTGCTGAGGTGTTCTTGCTACTGAAAACTATCTTCTTATTCCATGTTTTTCAAAGAATTCTGCAAACTCATTTGAAATAAACTCTCCTCCTCTATCAGATCTCAAGAATTTAATTATTTTTCTAGATTGATTCTCAACAAGATTTTTGAAGGTTTTAAACATCTCAAAGGCTTCTGATTTCAGTTTCAGAAAGATTACCCATGTCATTCTGGAAAAATCATCTATACACAACATAAAATATTTGTATCCATTTATGCTTTCTGTCCTCATGGGTCCACACAAATCAGTGTGAATCAGTTCTAACGGCTTGCTTGTGAAATACTCTTTTGCTTTGAAAGTAGATCTGGTTTGATTCCCCTTTTGGCATGACTCACAAATGTTGTTTGATGGTTTACCAATAGTGGGTATGTCTCTTACTGCTCTTTTCGAGCTAATTTTTATCATATTATCAAAGCTTATGTGACCGAGTCTTTTGTGCCATAGCCAATTTTCTTCTTCCTGTCCAACCAAGCAAGCTCCTTTTGAAGTCTCTGAGAGAGTATACAAATTTCCAGAAGTTCTCAGTCCAGTGGCTATTAACTTTCCATTTTTTGTCTTTCTTACTTCACAGCCCTCCTTGAAAATTACTTCATGACCTCTATCACAAATTTGACTTACACTCAGTAAGTTATGCTTCAGACCTATCACAAAAAGAACTTCCTTAGAGTTGATTTTATCGTCACTTAACTTAACTGATCCTTTACCAACTATATTTGCTCCATCATTGTTTTCAAATTTCACAGAACCACCTTCGTATGTCTGTAGCTTATCAAACTTTTTTTTGTCTCCTGTCATGTGACTGGAGCATCCACTGTCCAGAATCCAAGGAGCAAATTTATTCTGTGCTTTGAGAGTTGTTTGAACGATCAGAGATTCCTTTTCTTTCTTTGGTTGTTCCTTTTCTTTCCATTGAGATTTGACAGCAGATTTGGTCACTTGCTTTACCTTCTCCCTTTCATTGGCTTGTGACAGTTTTTCGAGAAATTTTTTGTTCTGTTTTGATCTAGTTGATTGATACTTTCTTCTCTGGTATTTATTTCCTGCAAAAGAGCTAGGACAATTCCTTGCAATATGTCCGAAGTTATGACAGTTATAACATTCTACAGCATAATCTATCAAAGGAGAAAAAATATTTCTACTAGTAAACTTTCTTTGTTCTACATTATATCTACAACTTGAGATTTTATGACCATATGCATTGCATTTAAAACAATAACCAGAAAAGGAACGAGTGTACCTGGATAATGGTTGTTGCCATGTTGTAGTAGGAGCCATGGGTCTTCTTCTTCTTTGATATGTGACTTTGGTAAATCCATCATTTGCGGAACTCCTTTCAAGCTTGGACTTATTGTTTTCTTTTGCTTGATATGGTTTATCTTGATCAACCCTGATCTTGTCTTTATTCTTTAATGGTTCTACAGTTACATAACCTTTGAGTCCTTTGAGGATTCTCCTTCATCAAAGCCTAAACCAAATTTGATACCCGTAGGCCTTTGATTATTTAACATTTTAATCAGCTTCGCAGAATTGTCTTCAAATTTATGATGACAACTCAGTTTTTGATTCATCTCTTCTAGATGCAGCCTTAATCCAACTATGTCTTCTTCTAGCTTATTGTACTCTTTAATTTTTACGGTTAGCTGAGCTTCAAAATCTTCAAACTTTTTCTTATATTCTTTAGTTTGTACTTTCAAACTGATTATTAAATTGCTAGCATCCTCAAATTTTCTTGAAATATTTTTATTTCTTTTCCTTTTTGCACTTAACTCTTCAAGTGCAGCAACCAACTCACCTTCCAGATCTACCTCAGCCTCATCCTCTAATTTTTCTTCACACTCCTGGGTTTCTTCTATTCTTTGTTCTTCAAAAGCCATGAACAAGGCTTCACCAGTTTCTTCTTCTGAGTCCTCACTGGAACTATCTTTAGATGAGTCAATATTCTTTGAAATGAAGCTTTTCTTCTTGAAGTTCCTTTTTCTAAAATGTGGTTTCTTTTTCCAGACATTTCTTTCTTGGTGTGTCCCTTCATCACTTTTGTTTTTCTCATTCATTGGGCATTTTGCTGCAAAGTGCCCGATGCCTCCATAGTTAAAACACTTGAACGGCAGCTTACCTCTGTACTTTCCTTTTCCTTTTACCAATTTTCTAACAAAATTTGCTTCAGTTTCATCTGTAGATTCTTCTTCCTCAGATTCTTGTTTAGATTTTATATTTTTTTGTGCTTGAAAAGCTGCTTCTCTGTCTGAGGGCTTAGTTTGTCCAATTCTCATTTCATATGCTGTTAAGGAACCGTGCATTTCATCCATACTGAAAAAATTTAAATCTTTAGCTTCTTCTATGGCAGAAACTTTTGCATCAAACCTTTTATTGAGAGTTCTTAGTACCTTATTCACAATGACTACATCTTCCATTTCTTCCCCGAGTCCTCTTATTGCATTGATGATTCCATTTAATCTCAGCAGATATGCTTCAATGTTCTCATCATCAGTCATCTTTAATGCTTCGAACTGGGCACGATGTGTTTGCAGCTTAGCTTCCTTGATTTTGCTATCTCCTTCATGAATGCTTTGTAGTTTTTCCCATATGTCTTTTGCAGATTTGCAGTTCATGATGCGTATCAACTCACTGTCTACTAATCCACACATAATAGCATTCTTGGCTTTCGAGTTGTTTTCAAACTTTTTTTTCTCAGTCGCATCTGTTGGAGGAACAGAGGGTATGGTGTTGTTGGCATTTTTGCCACATTGATTCTCATTTGTTGAAGTTTAATGCTTAAGTTGTTGCTTACCTAACTTTTCTACTGACTTTGATGCGGTTTTGATCAAAAAGGAGCAAAAAGACTAAGTCCAGAAACCGTCGCGATTTCGCGACGTGTCGCGAAATCGCGGTCAACGCATGCAGGTTGGGAAGAACCGTCGCGATATCGCGACGTGTTCTATTTTCGCGGCTTCAAAAGGTCTAAGGTAAAAGTTGCAGCGATGCGCTGCATGTCTCAAAATCACGGGCAGTGGTTGTAAAAGGGAGTCCAACGCAAAAAGTGCAGCGATGCGCTGCACGTTCCATTTTCGCAACGCGGATAGCTTCAAAGACCTAAGTGCTCGAATGTGTAGCGATATCGCTACACCTATCAAACAAAAGAGTCTAAGGAAAAAAGTGCAGCGATGCGCTGCATGGTTTCAAATCGCGGAGCATTGGTTGAAGAAGAGTCTAAGGTAAAACGTGCAGCGATTCGCTACACTTTTAGAAAAGAGTTCCGGCAAGGTAAAAGATGTCGCATTTTCACGACGAAAAGTGGCCAATGGTACGGAAAGGGAAAAATGTAGCGATATCGCTACACGTTCTAAAATCGCGGTCGTTTTGGTTCAAAGGGCAAAAGACATGAAAGTGGTAGCGAATCGCTACACTTTTGACGATAAGGCTGAGCGAGATGAAGACGTCGCGAAAGCGCGACGGGGAATAAAAACCGTACAAAAAAAAACAGTGAGATGGTAGTGATTTCATGCCACGTTGTTAAAGATGACTAAGTGTTCTTATGTGTAGCGAAATCGCGACAGGGGTAAGGTCGAAGACATTTCAAAGAGTAAAAGTGTCGCATTTTCGCGGCCTATGAACAAGACCGTACAGAGTGTAGGAAACATGTAGCGATATCGCTACATGTTCCATTTTCGTGGGTTCCAACAGCAAAGGTGTACGACACAAAAAGATGTCGCGTTTTCGCGACCTGCGACAGTTTCCCGCCCAAGCGCAGTATGAACGGCCCGAGAAGGTTTTTTCGATTTCCGAGGATTAAATGCCTGCCCGAATTTAATGTTTTGCGGATTTCCAAGGTAGTCAAGGTCGAAGAAGCGCCCAGGCCACCAAAATTGAAGATTTTATTTGTTCGAAGCTGCTATTCGTGGATTGTTCTAACGGTTTCATGCACATGTTCAAAAACGAATTTAATGAAGGTGACCGCTGATGTCAAATTGCATTCAATTTTGTGCTTCTTCAAGGCTGCGATTAAGGGGATCATGCTCCTAGTTTCCATGGCATAATTGTAGATCTCAAGAAGGTCGGTGGCAAATATTAAATGCTGCAAAGAGGACGGCCCTCTATAAAAACCAATGTAAACCTCATTTGAAAAGGTTGGGAGTTTTTCTGCTAGAAACTGGAAGTGCATTTGCAGGAATAAAAGAGTTGGCTTCTAATTTTTCAAGCGTTGTATGGGTGATTTTCCTTTCTGTCCTTTCGCATTTCTAATAGCATTTATATTTCTTAATGGCTGTTCCATTTAAATTCTGCATAATTGGATTTAAATACTGCTGTTAAGGTATGATTCCTGGAGTGTAGTTTTGGAGGGATTTTCTGCATATATCGTGCGAGAGTTAAGTTAATGCTTTCTGTTACTTGTTGTTGTTGTCCTTCAAGTTTTCTGTTGTTGTTCTCCTGATCTTATAACTTCGGCTACGGCCATATTTCCCATTTCTTTCCGCAATTTCTTAATTTCTTTCCAGCAACCCTTATCTTCAAACAAATTTAGAGTAGTAAAGGGAACCAGCCCACTCTGGAGATTGGTCTGGGAGCCATCTCTTGCTTCCAGCCTTTCAATGTTGGTCGGGTCTAGGGCGCACTTGTAAAATCCTTTCCTGTGGCGGATTCGTGACCAACGCTTTTGGCACGCCCGGTGGGACAGATTTTTTCTATTCTAAAAGATCCCATGGTGTTGAAGGTTTAATGTTCACCTTCATACTGTAAAATTAGAACATTTGGTGACTCTACTGTACTCAGGAATCTCTGAACGTGGATGTAGTGAAAGTCGTACTTCATGATCACGAGATCACAGTCCAAGAAATTTGGAGATCTTGTCGAGTTTTTTGAGCTTGACAGTTCAAGAAGTGGTGAGCATTCTAGGTTAGTTTCTCCATCCCTTCCATCTTCTGCTACACAAATCTCTGGTATTGTTACTAGTGTTTCATCTTCCCAACCATATCCACTAGTTCCAATGGCACAATATCCTCCACCCCCACCCAGGAAATTCTTGGCATGGAACAGCTCTGGAGCCTTGAACTTGCAGGCTCAGAATCCAGTCCCTCAGGCTGCTCTGAAGGCTTTGCCAACTTATGATGGTACGGGTAAAACTGCATATGAACACATAAATGATGTAGCTTCTCTAGCGGCCATCCATGATATTACTGATGAAGATGTAATGGTGAAGTTGTTGGTATGCTCTTTGAGAGGTAAATTGTTGTTTTGGTACCGAACCCTGCCACCAGGCACTGTAACATCGTGGGATCAGCTAGGAGATCTGCTAGTTAAAAATTTTCATGAACAGGCTGACCCCTTTTCATTGTTGAATCAGTTTACTGTAATCCAGAGACACCCGCAAGAAGAGATAGCTGATTTCAACGTCCGATTTACCAAAACCTGGCACAGAATTCCTGATGGTCTTCGGCCCGCTGATGAATTGGCTGCACTTTACTACCTCAGAGCGTTCAACACGGATATTGGCTGGGCGGTTCGGCAGTCCAATGTGACAACATTTCCAGAATTGTTTGAACAAGCAATAAAAGCAGAAGCTGATCTGATTGCTATAGGGAGACTTCCACCAAAGGTAACTATGCCTCTTATTCCAGATTTGCCTCAGTATTTATATTCTGGCTCCTTTCCACAGCCCATGCCATCTATGTATCCCACCCCATCATGGAGCTCTAAAGCACCTCAAATTGCACCTGTCCCAGCTCCTCAGTTGCCTACTTTAGCTCCTCTGCCGCTTCCTGCACCCAGCACTCAGCCATCTCCCATTTCCACTTCATTTCCAGCTTTGCCTGCACCACCAGCTCCTTTGCCATTGCCAGCACCTCCTGCACCTGTGAACCCTGATCCATATACAACATTATTGCAAGAGGTAAAGTCCGCCAATTCGGCAATTAGGGCCATGGGTAACAAGATCACACTCATTGAGAGGAAGCAAGCTGAGAGAGATTTCCAGCCAAGGAGATTTCAACCTCCTGCAATTACTAGAGACCAAGCTGCCTCAACTAGTAAAGCACCTGAAAAAAGCTTAACTGCTTTGGTAAATGAAGATCCAGCCCTTGCAGCATGGAATGTATTGATGCTTGACTTGCAATGACCCTCATGGAGAGGATACTTGTATGGTCCATCTGAATTATGTGCAGACATTGGTTGCTAGTTCTTCGGGTGGACAAGTTAATATGATTTCTGAAGCTGGTCATAGTTTGATGTCTCCAGTGGAAGATCAAGTTTCAGTTCTAACAAGGACTGGAAAGAAGCCTGTGAATGTTGATCCTGCTGACTTAGAGCCGTTAAGAGTGCCGGCTGAGGTGAAGAGGCCAGTGAAAGCTCCTGTGCCTGTTCCAAAGTCTGATGTGCCTGTTTTGCCAAAGGATCCTGTTTCTCACAGAGTTCAAGGAAAAGCTGCAGCTGCACCAGCAAGATCGGAAGCAGAGGAGCAAGCTCGAGAAAAGTTGAAGTATCCCTCACTGACAAAGAGGCTAAGGGTGGAAGCCACACAGCAGTATCGAACCAGATTTGAACAACCTGTTGAAAAGAAGGACTCTGCTACGGTGGCATACAACATAGTTGAAGAACTAAAAAAGACCCCGGCTAAGGTAAGCCTCTATGATGCTTTGCAGTTGCCAGGCCAGGTAGATTTATTGCAGGAATCATTAAAATCTGTAAAGGATAATGAAAAAGGTTCTACCCAGACAGTGTATGCTCAAACCTTAACCACCTCTGCTACTGGGAAAAATAGACCACCTCCATTTTATTTATCATTGCAAATAGAAGGTTGGATTGTGCATAACTGCATGATTGACTCTGGAGCTGCTACAACAGTCATGCCCAAGGGAGTTTGTGAAGCAATGGGAATGGAATATACACGGAGTAGTCCCGGAGTTCTGCAATTGGATGGTACTCCTGTAAAAATAGTAGGTGTAATCAAGGATGTTCCAATTGTTCTGCATACTATGCCCCAAATTACTGTTATCCAAGAAATTGTTGTGGTAGATCTAGAACCCTACTTTAGTATGTGTTTATCCAGGGAGTTTACCGCAAAGTTGGGGGGTTATCTGGCACTAGATTATTCCCACTTAGAAATTCCTTTCAAGGGTAGGCGTCTCAGGATTCAGAATGAAAAACCTTCCCCTTTTCATATCGAGAAGTTGGAAGAAGCAGAAAAAGACATGCAGTCTGTCCACATGCTTACTGAAGAATCCGAGGATTCTGTTTTGATGAGAGAAGTTTTAGATAATCTTCAGTTGGATGATCAGTTTTCTATGCTTAATTTTAATGCCATGTTGGAGACTGAAATCGGCTGTTATGCCATCCAAAAGCCTGAGAGTGATACAAAGCAAGAATTTTCTAACCAAGCTGATCAGAATGCTGTTACAGATCAACTATGGCAGCTATATTTCGATGGGGCTAGATGCAAGAACGGTGCCGGAGCAGGTATTGTTTTGATTTCTCCTTCTGGTATCCAAAGAACATATTCATACCGTCTTACATGGAGTTGTACTAACAATGCTGCTGAATATGAAGCATTATGTTTGGGTTTAAAGAAAGCAAGAAAGTTAGGAATCGAACAGCTCAAGATTTTTGGTGATTCTGAGCTTGTTGTAAACCAGATCACAAATAGGTGCATTGCTAAGCAGCATTACCTTAAAGCATATCGCAATCAAGTGTGGGACCTCTTTGAGTTTTTTACAGCTCTAAATATTCAAGCTGTTTCCCGAGAGATGAATAAACATGCAGACCTTTTAGCATCTCTTGGAGCCAATTTTTCCCCTGTTGAACAAGTAATGAAGAAACCCAAGACAGTAAGGATGGTATACAGGCCCAGTGTGCCAAACAAAGAAACTTTCTGGCAAGTCTTCGAAGATGATGAGCAGATTGTCAACTTCCTGATCCATGAAGCTGCTACTGTTGAAGGGAGAACTTTGGAGCATGAAGAAGCCGAAGGTCTCATTCAGTTACGGAACAATCACATTCCGAAGGGTCTTATAACTCTGGAAAGTTTATTTGATCAGCACGATAGATCCAAAAAACATCGGATAGAGATTGATAAAAAGGAGTACATGGAGTTAGAGTTAGAGCCTAATAAAGCTATTAAGGTTGGAACTGACTCTACGCCAGATGAACTGCAGGAGATCAAGCACCTGTGTGAGGAGTTTTCTGATATTGTAGCTTGGAGCTATGAAGACTTGAAGGGATACAATAAACAGATTGTGCAGCATACAATTGAATTGGAGGAAGGAGTTAGACCTTTTCGGCAAAAACAACGACCTGTAAATCCAAAGATTGAGATGTTGATGAGGGCTGAGCTTGTAAAAATGCTGCAAGCCAAAATTATTTATCCAGTTAAGCATTCCACTTGGGTTGCCAATCTGGTCCCGGTTCGAAAGAAGAATGGAGACATACGATTGTGTGTAGACTTCCGAAACTTGAACCGTGCATCATTGAAGGATCATTATCCTTTGCCACGTATAGATCAAATACTGCATGTTGTGGCTGGAGCTCAACGTTTTTCTCTCGTTGGATGGATTCTCTGGATATAACCGGATTTGGGTGAAAGATGAGGATCAGTACAAGACAACATTTACAACAAAGTGGGGCACTTTTGCTTATCAGCGAATGCCTTTCGGACTATCAAATGCTGGAGCTACCTTTCAAAGAGCCATGGACATTGCATTCAAGGAATTGTTGAACAAGATCATTGTGATATATCTTGATGACATGACAGTATTTTCACATAGACGGGAGGATCACTGTTCTCACCTGAGACAGATTTTTGAAAAGTGCAGGGAATTTGGGATTTCCATTAATCCAAAGAAGTCAGTGTTTGCAGTAAAAGAAGGTAAGCTTCTGGGGCATGTGATTTCAGAGGATGGGTTAGCAATAGATCCAGCCCGAGTTGAAGCATTAAAGAAGTTGTCACTCCCTGCAAACAAAAAAGAACTGCAGTCTTTCTTTGGACAGATCAATTTCATTAGGAAATTCATTTCTGATTTTGCCCAGGTTGTAAAACCTATGACTGAATTGTTGAAAAAGGATGCAGATTTTCAATGGACCGCTCGAAGGAAAGAAGCATTCCAAGAGATTAAGGAAAGAATAACACAGGCCCCTGTTCTGATTAACCCTGATTACTCCAAGGATTTTATTTTGTATGCAGTTGGGGAAGAAGAAAGTTATGCCGCGGTTCTTACACAGAAAGGAGACGATGGGAATGAAAGGCCCATTGCTTTCCTTAGCCAGGTCATTCTACCTCATGAGGCAAAGTATAACTTTATTGAAAAATAGGTGTATGCAGTTATGAAATCCCTTAAGAAATTCAAGCATTTTATATCTCAGAGCAGAACAATTGTTTACGTGATTCATCCTGATGTAAGAAATTTTATTCTTCAAGGAGAGTTGGGTGATAAACGTGCTGGTTGGGTCACCAAGATCCAAGAATTTGATGTTGAAATTCATCCTACTAAGCTGGTGCGTGGTAAGGCTTTATGCCAACATTTGGCAAAGATGGTAGCCTCTGGTATAGATGAACATCAAACAGAAAATCTTGCCAGTGATGACAATTTGATGAATTTCTTAATTCAAGAAAAGGATTGGACAGAAGACCTCATTGATTATTTCACAACTGGTAGATGTCCTTCACAGTTGAATGCTTCACAGAGGAGGAGATTTCGGTTGCAAGCTCTTCGGTATGTCCTGTTACCAGAAGGTTTGTTTTTTAAGAATATTGATGGTGTTCTTCTAAGATGTGTAAAAGAAGCAGATAAGGCTAGGCTCCTGGAAGAATTTCATTCTGGTCTATCAGGAGGACACTTTGCAGGAAGACCGATGGCTTTGAAGATAATCCGAGCTGGTTATTATTGGCCGACCCTGTTTTCAGACGCTTTCAAGATTGCACAAGCCTGTGACAAATGCCAGAGATACACAGGAAGAGTAAGGAATGCAGCACTGCCTTTGCATCCAATTCAGGTTGAAGCACCCTTTCAGTAGTGGGGGTTGGATTTCATTGGGATCATTGATCCTAATTCCTCAGCTGGTCATAGGTACATTTTAACAGCTACAGACTATTTCACGAGGTGGTCTGAAGCTATCCCAACAAAGGTGGCAAACCAAACTGTGGTGATTTCTTTTGTTGAAGGCTTGATTACTCGCTTTGGCATTCCTGATGCCATTATTACAGATAATGGGACCCCATTTATTGGAGCTGAACTAGCTGAGTTTGCGAATAGGTATGGCATTTTCCTAAAAACATCTTCTAATTATTATCCACAGGGAAATGGCTTGGCGGAGTCAACAAATAAAAATTTGCTTCGGATTTTGAAGAGGTCTTTGGGAGAGAACAAGAGATCATGGCACCTTTTACTGAATCAAGCTTTATGGGCAGATAGGATTTTAGTTAAGAAGTCCATCAAGACCTCACCCTATGCCCTAGTTTATGGGAAAGAAGCAAGGTTGCCTGTTCATCTTGAGTTGCCAGTATTGCAGCAATTGCAGGCTTTTCAGGACAATGAGACAGACACAAGTTCCTTGGATATGCGGATAGCTCAATTGTTGCAGTTAGAAGAACAGCGTTCAGAGGCATATGAAGAGTTTGTCAAACACACACAGGGTATGTCAAAGTGGTTTCATAAACATTCTACAGATCGTCCACTCAAAACAGGAGATTTGGTGTTGAGATGGAATGAAAACAAAGCTAAACCTGGGAATCACAAGAAATTTGATGCTTTATGGGAGGGTCCCTTCCGCATTACCAGCACAGGTGCAGCAAATTCGTTCTACCTCGAAGACTTGGAGGGCAACCCACTTCCAATTTCAGTAAATGGCTTTCATTTGAAGGCCTATACTTCATGAATTGATGAGTCCAGTATGAGTTTGTATATAGTAGTAAAATAAAAAAAAAAAAAACAAAATATATAAAAAAAAAAAATATACATGTTTTGCTTTTATTTTGTCACCTTAGTTCTTGTTGCTTGCGAACTGTAGGTGCCTTTTGTTTTTCTGTGATTTTCTCCTTTCCCAGCAGTTGGTGGCTTTCTAGCAAATTCTTCCTTTCCCTTCCCTTTTTCTTTCCTTCCTTTCTTCCTCTTCCTCCTTCTTCTTCTTTCTTCTACAATAATAATAAAAAAAAAAAAGCAAGCCACGGCTGTTGTTTCTTTTCCCCTTTCTCATTGTTCCCCGTTCCTTCTTCTCCCTTTCTTCTAAGTTTCATCATTTTACGCATTCATTTACAGTCTTCATTTCCATTCCATAGTCTACATATTTCCATTCCCATTCCATAAGTTCATTCACTTTCATTCCACATCGCTTTGTCATTATATCATTCCATTATTATCATCATTCCATTTTGCATTCACCGCTTGCGCAATCGCAGGAGCTCACTCCATTATCTCATTCCATTTGTTCCATTTCATTCTCCGTTATATGCAGGTTCTTCCGGTTTCAGCTTTTCGGCAGAAGTTATTGCAGCAAGTCCCTTGAGATGTATCACAGCAGCCAGCTTTCTGTTCTAAGTTTTATGACTCTGTGCCCAATGGATTCAGGCCTGGATTCTTGCATACAGCGAGCTGTATACCCCGCGAGCCGCCAAGAATGTTGGCATTTTTGCCACATTGATTCTCATTTGTTGAAGTTTAATGCTTAAGTTGTTGCTTACCTAACTTTTCTACTGACTTTGATGCGGTTTTGATCAAAAAGGAGCAAAAAGACTAAGTCCAGAAACCGTCGCGATTTCGCGACGTGTCACGAAATCGCGGTCAACGCGGTCAACGCATGCAGGTTGGGAAGAACCGTCGCGATATCGCGACGTGTTCTATTTTCGTGGCTTCAAAAGGTCTAAGGTAAAAGTTGCAGTGATGCACTGCATGTCTCAAAATCATGGGCAGTGGTTGTAAAAGGGAGTCCAACGCAAAAAGTGCAGCGATGCGCTGCACGTTCCATTTTCGTGACGTGGGTAGCTTCAAAGACCTAAGTGCTCGAATGTGTAGCGATATCGCTACACCTATCAAACAAAAGAGTCCTTTATGTTTCAAAATCGCGGAGCATTGGTTGAAGAAGAGTCTAAGGTAAAACGTGCAGCGATTCGCTACACTTTTAGAAAAGAGTTCCAGCAAGGTAAAAGATGTCGCATTTTCATGATGAAAAGTGGCCAATGGTACGGAAAGGGAAAAATGTAGCGATATCGCTACACGTTCTAAAATCGCGGTCGTTTTGGTTCAAAGGGCAAAAGACATGAAAGTGGTAGCGAATCGCTACACTTTTGACGATAAGGCTGAGCGAGATGAAGACGTCGCGAAAGCGCGACAGGGAATAAAAACCGTACAAAAAACAACAGTGAGATGGTAGTGATTTCATGCCACGTTGTTAAAGATGACTAAGTGTTCTTATGTGTAGCGAAATCGCGACAGGGGTAAGGTCGAAGACATTTCAAAGAGCAAAAGTGTCGCATTTTCGCGGCCTATGAACAAGACCGTACAGAGTGTAGGAAACATGTAGCGATATCGCTACATGTTCCATTTTCGTGGGTTCCAGCAGCAAAGGTGTACGGCACAAAAAGATGTCGCGTTTTCGCGACCTGCGATAGTTTCCCGCCCAAGCGCAGTATGAACGGCCGAGAAGGTTTTTTCGATTTTCGAGGATTAAATGCCTGCCCGAATTTAATGTTTTGCGGATTTCCAAGGTAGTCAAGGTCGAAGAAGCGTTCAGGCCACCAAAATTGAAGATTTTATTTGTTCGAAGCTGCTATTCGTGGATTGTTCTAACGGTTTCATGCACATGTTCAAAAACGAATTTAATGAAGGTGACCGCTGATGTCTAATTGCATTCAATTTTGTGCTTCTTCAAGGCTGCGATTAAGGGGATCATGCTCCTAGTTTCCGTGGCATATTTGTAGATCTCAAGAAGGTCGGTGGCAAATATTAAATGCTGCAAAGAGGACGGCCCTCTATAAAAACCAATGTAAACCTCATTTGAAAAGGTTGGGAGTTTTCTGCTAGAAACTGGAAGTACATTTGCAGGAATAAAAGAGTTGGCTTCTAATTTTCAAGCGTTGTATGGGTGATTTTCCTTTCTGTCCTTTCGCATTTCTAATAGCATTTATATTTCTTAATGGTCGTTCCATTTAAATTCTGCATAATTGGATTTAAATATTGCTTGTAAGGGTATGATTCCTGGAGTGTAGTTTTGGAGGGATTTTCTGCATATATCGTGCGAGAATTAAGTTAATACTTTCTGTTACTTGCTGTTGTTGTCCTTCAAGTTTTCTGTTGTTGTTCTCCCGATCTTATAACTTCGGCTACGGCCATATTTCCCATTTCTTTCCGCAATTTCTTAATTTCTTTCCAGCAACCCTTATCTTCAAACAAATTTAGAGTAGTAAAGGGAACCAACCCACTCTGGAGATTGGTCTGGGAGCCATCTCTTGCTTCCAGCCTTTCAATGTTGGCCGGGTCTAGGGCGCACTTGTAAAATCCTTTCCTGTGGCAGATTCGTGACCAACAGGTGTATCCATTTTCAATAGATTCCCAAATTTCATAACCCAATGCACATAGATATGTCTGCATCCCGAGTCTCCAGAAAGAATAATTTGTTCCATCAAATAGAGGAGCTTTTTTAGAGGAAAAACCTTCACCACCGGCCATTGTGTATCTTCCAAGATCACCTTAGCTGATTAAGCTTGTACAGGTGCTTGGCTCTGATACCAATTGATATTCTCACAATGACACTGAGAGGGGGGATGAATCAATGTAGCTATTTGAAAACTTGAATCTGCAACTCTTAAAACTTAAACATGCAAGCTTAAAAATAGATAAAGCAAGTATCACACAAGAGCATCACACAACACAAGATTTAACGAGGTTCACCGATGTGGCTACTCCTCAAATAATGACTGTTTGGACTACAATACAAATCCAGTCTTTGCAAGGATTTAGTCTTTACAAATTATTTACTAGCACCCACTAGAAGGAGCACCAACCCCTGATTTTTCTGCTGCAACAGAAAGGAGCACCAACCCCTTTTTCCAAGCACCAACTTGGATTTCTATTTTGCAAAATAAATTGACATAAAAATGCCTTCACGTTTACAATACCCTCACTGGTCTATAGCTCATACAATTTTATCTCACAGAAGCATAAAGAGACTTGTTAGAGACTCAATATCTTCTTTTTAAATATAAAACCTCTTTGTTATTTTTACAAGAAAAATGTGCAGGTTTCAATTCTCTTGTTGTTGTTCATACAACACTCTTACCCAACCATGCCTTTTGATATTCATGATAAAGCACAGTTGCAGTAACCTTCTAACTATGCCTGTTCGATCCTTATATTCTTGATTTCCTCGAATGGCTCAATTCGAAATGGCTCAAATTTTCCCTCCAATTTTTCATGCATTCTCGGCTGTAATCAATCTGTCAAACCTTCTCTAACTCGATCTGCCTTTTAGCCGCTTTCTTACTGACATATCCTGACATTCTTCTCTGCACTTTCTGACAGCCTTATTCTGCGTATCCTGACATGTATCCTGACAGCCTTTCTGCGTACCTCGGCTCTCTGATGTTCTTCTTTCTTCTCTTTTGAATACTGTGCGACCACTTTTTACTTCTTCATTCGACTGTATCTTCTTGATATACACAAAAAAAAAAAAAATTGTAATTGATTCTCAGAATACTCAACCTTGTGATAGTTGTTCTGTATTTAATGTTTAGTTTCGTAGCTTCCCTATGTAACTGCCACCTTTCCCAGTCATGCTGTATCACGACCCTACAACAGTCGTTCTTTTCTTAAATGTACTGTCTTGAAACTCTCACTTGTAACTCTAGTTAACTGCAGATCTGACCCAAGTTAACTTTACTGTAACTGACTGCATGCTTATTCGACACCTGTCACTGTGCATGCATCCTTGGCTTTTTCTTGCCAAAATGATTACCTGTCGTGATATCGCGACATTTCTCCCTGTTTGACTTTATCTGGGCTGTTGACTACGAAAACCTGACTTGTCGCGATATCGCGACGTTTTCTGCCTCCTAGACTTCCTTTCTATATGCAACCACAAAAACATTACATGTCGCAATATCGCAACGTTTTCCGCCTCCTCCTACTTTACTCGGCATACACCCGCAAAAATGAAACACGTCGCAAAATCATGACACTTTTCGCTCTCCGGCACCTTGCTTCGCTTCCACCCATGAAAATGAAACACGTCGCAAAATCATGACACTTTTTGCTTTTGCTGACGTCATCCTCAAAGTTGTCATGAAATCGCGACGCTTCCGGCTTCCAACGGCTTTTCTTTCAACTTGTCGCGATATCGTGACACTTTCAGCTTTTGCTGATGTCATCCTCAAAGTTGTCATGAAATCGCGACGCTTCCGGCTTCCAGCGGCTTTTCTTTCAACTTGTCGCGATATCGCGACACTTTTATCTTTTGCTGACGTCATCCTCTACTTTGTCACAAAATTGCGATGCTTCCGACCTCCGTACAGTTCTCACTTCATGCAACCACGAAAACCTTACATGTAGCGAAATCGCTACAGCTTTGTTGCCTTGGTGCTTCCTCTTGCTTCGACTTTGAGTTCTGATCTTTTGACTGGTAGCGAAATCGCTACATCTTCACGTTGTGCATTTTGGACTTGTAGCGAAATCGCTACACCTTCTTGTTTGCTCTTTTTCAACTTGTAGCGAAATCGCTACACCTTTGTTTCCATGCATTTTGTCATGTAGCAAAATTGCTACACCTTTGTTTCCATGCTTTTTGTCATGTAGCGAAGTCGCTACACCTTTGTTTCCATGCATTTTGTCATGTAGCGAAATCGCTACACCTTTGTTTCCATGCTTTTTGTCATGTAGCGAAGTCGCTACACCTTTGTTTCCATGCATTTTGTCATGTAGCGAAATCGCTACACTTTTTTGCCTTGCATTTCGAACCTGTAGCGAAATCGCTACACTCTTGCGCCTTGTATTTCAAACTTGTAGCGAAATCGCTACACTTTCTTGACTTAGTGCATTTTCTTTGCTTCAGCCAGTGAAACTGCAACATGTAGCGAAATCGCTACAGTTACTCGACTTTGCTGCTTTGCCTCCAACATGACCCAAAATCGCGATAGTTTTCATCCTAGGTGTTGCTTCTTCAAACTTGTCACGAAATCGTGACACTTTTTGTCCATGGCACTTTTGCTCCAGACTTGTCGTGAAATCGCGACAGTTTTTCAACTTTGCTTCTTTCCTTCCAGCATGTCGCGGAATCGCGACAATTTTTCATGAACTTTCTCTCTCCTTTTTTTTGTTGCGATATCGCGACACTTTGCGCCCTTAGTGCTTTTCTTCCGAAACTGTCACGATATCGCGACACTTTCTCATGCACTTTCTCTCTCATACTTTTTGTCGTGAAATCATGACAATTTTGCTTGCGCCTTCTCTCTCTTCGACCATGTCGCAAAATCGTGACAATTTTGCATGCATTTTCTCTCTCCTCCGTTATGTCGCGATATCGTGACAATTTGGCATGTATTTTCTCTCTCCTCGGTTTTGTTGCAAAATCGCGACAGAAAACATGTCGCGATATCGCGACAGTTTTCTTCCTTGTATTTTTTTGCAAATTTCTGGATCTGGGTCCCCTTTGTTTTCCTTGAAATTCACTGCACTTGATCTGACTGACCTCTGAACTGCATCAACTGCACCATTCTGTCTGTGTTGACAACAATGACAATACTTTTGCAATGCTTTTGCTGCACCTTGCTCAACAGGGATGACTACCCATCCTTGCAAGGGACATGTAGTACGATCCTTCCAATCCAATATCAATGATGCAATAAAAATAGGATGAAAAATATTTTCTTTGGGATTTCAAGTTCTTGAGTGTAGATCACGCTTTTAATTTCTTAAAGTGTGATGGAGGCAAAATAGAAGCTTTGGGGAGTTGGATTCTCAACCTAAGCAAGATGAGAATTAGACCCTATCCTTACTACTCCATGAAGATCAAATCAGATATTTGGGGAATTGGATCCTCAACCTAAGTTCGATGGGGATTTAACCCTATCCTTACTACTCTGATTTTAGGCTTTAAGCACTATAGGAGTGGTAAAAACCACTATTTTAAGGATTATGTTGCATGATAGGACAAACACAAAATACTCCTTTTGCCTCACCTTTTCTTCCAAGTATGGTTTTGACCATTTTTCTCAAGATCCTCTTTAATATGTGTAAAACGTGCTTGGTTCAAGATAGTTCAAGCATCATTTTCCAACCTTAGGATCCTTTTAATATATGTTATGTAATAACCCTAAGAGGATTCGACACCTTTTCAATGATTGTATTTGAAATGTATATGCAATGTGAAATGTAACATGATATACGGATGAATGCATTGCTCTTTTTGAAATGCTGATGGAGTATACCACCTATTTTTCCATAATTTGTAAAACTGACAACTTCATGAATCATAAGTTCCAAACGATATTCTTTAATGTGTTTGTGATACTTGTGGAGCTTTCTGCAATACAATTCCGATGTTTCATATTCTCTTAGTCTTAGTCAACATTCATAAGGACATAAGTTGACATCTCACTTTTCTTCTTTTTTTTTTTTCAAGACAAACCAAAAGTGTCCAAAGGACCAACACTCAAAACATAAAACCAAAATGTTATCCAATCCAAAACCAAAACACAAAAACCAACAGTATATACAAATATACAATATAATACAAGATGGTGCAAAGTTTGGATTATCATTTTCTCGGATCCCAAACATGATTAGAATTCTTTAAAATACATATGACGTGATACGCATACCAAGTTTTGTAGGAATCCAACAAAAACAAGATCAAAACAAAAAAAGAAACAAACTTCCACTTGCCCCTCTCACCATACCAATTTTATTTAGTTTCATTAATAATCCTATGGTGAAGTCTCAAGTTTTCAAACTAATTAGACAATGATTGATATTCAATTCCTTTATGTCTATTCTTTAATATGTCCATTCCGCACTTTGATTCATGGTGTAGAAATAAGCTTTCATTTTCATTCAATAAATCCATAACATTAATAATATTTGAATCAAACCATTCATTAGGCAAACCTTCATTCGAATTTTGCATGGTGAAACCAAAAAGGTGATATTTTACCTTTGGCATGTTTTCATTTGACCTTACTTGAAGAGAATTTGAAAATTCCTCTTTTATCTCATGACATTCATCATCATGAAGCACTTGTTCTTTCTCCATGATTTTTTTATCAAAGGCACCAAACTTAGGTACCCAATTGAAAACATGTCCATCCCTTTCAAACCATAAGTCTTGTCTATCTAGGGGTGGGTTAACTAACACATTTCCATGATCAATCACTTGGGTTGTTTTGGGTAATGTGAGATTTTCAATTGGATCATCAATGATATCAAACCCAAATGATTTAGGTTTTGTAATTTTCTCATTTTGAAATGGCATAATCATTGTAGCACAAGTAAGTGGATCAAGATTTTCAATTTATTTTCCTTAAAAGGAATCTAAAGGAAGTGAATCTCTTTCTTGATTCATGGTTGTAGAATATTTATCATGTTCCAAAATTTGATGAGATTCGAATTCCTCTTCCAAAACTTTCTCAAATTGTATAGGATTTATAGTATCCTCATGTGAGGAAGCAATTGAGTTATCCTACATATTAATTGACACAAGAAGTTTGTTAGAAGATTTAGATTGATAATATTCTTCCCATTTCTTCCATGAATCATAGTAATCATCTTCCAATTTCAAGTTGTGATGCTCAAGTACTTCTTCTTCATCTTCTGATTCATCAGCATGTTTCTCATCCAATTCATCTTCACCTTCATTAGATGGTCCAGTTATTTCCAAAAGTGGGTTATCTCTTAAATTCAAATTGGTAAAGCTATCATAATCTAAATTTGTAACCCATGATTCAATTTTATCACAATTTGGAAGGTGTGGACCCTCTTGGTCATCACTTTCGATAACATCATCCAAAGTGTCTTTCGAGAACAAGTGGTGAAATTCGATTATGACTTCAACATCATTTGTTGATTTTCTTTCAAATTTATTTTCAACCACTTGTGATGGCTTAGGAGCTTCTATAATGGGATTGATTTTTGATGCAGGAGCATCCAAGGGCAGCAGAGCAATCTTGCATCAACCAAATTTTTCTAAGTGTTTTGCAAAGAAAAATATGTGTCGCGATAACACGACACAAAAAGTGTCACGATATCGCGACACAAAAAGTGTCATGATATCGCGACCAAAACAGGAGATAGAGAAGCGACGGACAGAATGTCACGAAATCGCGACCAAAGCAGGGAAGCAAAGGCACGGAGGACAGAAGGTCGTGAAATCATGACATGTCACGAAATCGTGACCAAAGAAGGGAGCAAAGGTGCAAAGAACCGAAGGTCATAAAATCATGACCAAAGCAGGGAACAAAGGCACGGAGGACCGAAGGTCGCAAAATCATGACATGTCACGATTTCATGACATGTCGCGAAATCACAACCAAAGCAGGGAACAAAGGCGCGGAGGACCGAAGGTCACGAAATCGTGACATGTCATGATTTCGCAACATGTCACAAAATCATGACCAAAGCAGGGAGCAAAGGTGCAGAGGACAGAAGGTCACGAAATCGTGACCAGAGCAGGGAGCAAAGGCACGGAGGATGGAAGGTCACGAAATCGTGACATGTCACGATTTCGCGACCAAAACTGAAGAACGGAGGCGCAATAGAAAAACATCACGATATCGCGACATGTCGCGATATCGCGACCAAAGCGAAAGCGAGAAGGCATGAAGGAAGAAATGTCACGATATCGTGACATGTCGCGATATCGTGACTAGAGTAGGAGAAAGAAAGCACAGAAAGGAAATTGTCACGATATCGTGACATGTCACGATATCGCGACCAAATAGAAAAAACATGCACTCCAAGCTTTCATAAATGCGTCCCTTCGTGCACGGCAAGCTAGCGGTAGTGAAGCAATAGTTTTAGAGGAAGATTCCAACAAGCATGTTGGCCACTCGCGCATGATATCTAGAGACGCATTTATAGCAACTAGCAACGAAGCAGCAGTTCCAGAAGAAGATCTCGATGGTTATGGCAGCCAGTCACGCACCTCACCCAAAGTCTCATCAATGCAACTTTCCAGTATTGTTCCAGGTGGCAATTGCAGATCATGGGAAGTTTGAAAACACAGAGGGTCGGGACCTCGATAAAAACCCAAGAATTGTAAGGAGAACGGGTTGGCAAAATGGTAGATTGTTGTATATTCTCTGTAAAATCTTTCTGAAGCTACTGAATAAGGAATTTGGCTCTTGTTATTCTTGTTTCCTGTCTTGTGCTAGATCTATTCTCCACCAAGTGGTATCAGAGTCGAAAGTTCTTGAGTGTGTAACAGATCACCGGACGTGAGGCAGTTACACCAGGATCTATGGGAGGGCTTGTGATTGAGTGAGAAGAATGCCTCCAAGAAGAAACCCTGTTGGTGGGAGAGGCATGGCGATAGTGAAAGATGTCCGAGCTTTGCAACAGCAAATGCAAGCCCTGCAAGAAGAGATGCGTAGAAGATTGGAGCCAAGAAGAGATGAAGGTAGTGAAGAGGAAGATGATGAAGAAGAAGGCCAGCTTGAGGAAGAAGAAGAAGCAGTAGATCCTGCTCAAGCCAGACTATACAAAGCCATATCCCAGATTGGGAAGAGGCCGAAGATGGAGGTTTCCACGTATTTCGGGAACCTTGATCCGGAGGAATTGATCGACTGGATCAACGATCTGGAAGAGTACTTTGAGTACGAGGAGGTTGAGGATCCTGATAGGGTCAGATTCGCTAAGACCAAACTGAAAGGTCATGCCAACATTTGGTGGAAGGGAGTGCAGCTGGAGCGAAATAAAAGAGGAAAAGAGAGAATAACAAAATGGGAATGGATGGCAAAAAAGCTGAAGAGGCAGTTCATCCCTGGTGATTATGAGTTAGACCTGCTAAAGAAAATGCAAGGGTTGAGGCAATCAAGTAAGTCTATAAAAGAATACATAGAAGAGTTTCATAAAATTATGATCAGAATAGGCCACTCAGAGGCCAACAAGGAGAAGGTAGCCCGTTACATTAATGGGTTACGAGCAAGTATTCAAGAAGAATTAAGTCTGGTCCGGATGACCACCATAGAGGACGCTTACCAATTTGCCCTAAAGGTTGAAGAAAAGCTCAATAGGAGGTTTGAGAACAAGCAAAGAGGAAGAGGTCGTGGTGGAAGAACCGACGGAAGGACCAATGGAAGAAGAAATGAAGATTCTCAAAAGAATGGAGAAGGTAGCAGTAATCAGGAACAAAGGAGAGAAAATACCTACCGCCCCCATAATCAGAATAATGATTACCGAGGGGGAAGGGGCAGAGCTGGACGTGGCTAGGGAAGAGGAAGATTCCATGGAACTTGTTTCCAGTGTGGAGAAGAGGGACATCACCAATACGAGTGTCCACAACAACGAGAAAGGAATAATAGGAGGCCGAAAGGAAATGCCAGAGCCGCGGTCGTTGATGAAGATGCTGGATCTGAGCATTCTAAAGAAGTAGAGAGAGGAGAAGTAATGATCATGAGGAGAGTCCTGCTGAATGAAGAGGGGGCCACAGATCAGAGGAAAAGCTTATTCCGCACAAGGTGTAAATGCGTGGGTAAGATTTGCAATATTATTATTGACAATGGTAGCATGGATAACCTAGTTTCAGAAGGAATGGTTACAAAGCTACAACTAGAGAGGAAGAGACACCCGCATCCATATCGGATCGCGTGGTTGCAGAAAGACCATAAGGTGTTGGTCAGTGAACAATGCCTGGTAAAATTTAGTATTGGGAATTACCATGATGAGGTCCTGTGCGACATCCTGCCCATGGATGCATGCCATTTGTTGTTGGGAAGGCCATGGCAGTTTGATAGGTGCGCGGTTCATGATGGTCATGCCAACACCTACTCCGTGACAAAGAATGGAATGCGTCATAAGCTGAAACCCCTGAAGGAGGTGGAAGAAAAGGTATGTGGCAGTGCCAAAATTTGCTTGGTTGACGAGAGAAAATTTTTAGATGATTTGAAGCATGAACATATGTGTTATGCATTAATTCCTAGAGTCAGGGAGAAAGAATGCAAAGATACCCCGGTAGAAGTCCTAGATCTGTTGGAGGAATTTCTAGATATTATATCTGATAATGTGCCTGAGGGTTTACCCCCAGTAAGGAAGATCAGTCACCATATCGATTTGGTGCCAGGATTAAGCTTGCCCAATAAAGCTGCACATAGAATGACGCCTGTAGAAATTGAGGAGCTAAACAGGCAGGTCCAGGAGTTGCTGGAGAAGGGACTGATTCGGGAAAGCTTGAGTCCATGCGCAGTGCCTGTAGTGCTAGCGCCAAAGAAATATGGAGAGTGGAGAATGTGTACAGACTCTCGAGCCATCAACAAGATCACAATAAAATACAGATTTCCATTGCCAAGAATGGATGACATAATGGACTGTTTGAGTGGAGCCAAGTACTTCACCAAGATTGATCTCAAGAGTGGTTACCATCAGATCCGTGTTAGAGAAGGAGATGAGTGGAAGACAACCTTCAAGACCAGAGAGGGTTTGTATGAGTGGTTGGTCATGCCATTTGGGCTGTCCAATGCACCAAGTACCTTCATGCGGCTGATGAATGAGGTACTGAAAGAGTTTTTAGGAAAATTTGTCATTGTCTATTTAGATGATATATTAATATTTAGCAAAACCCTGGAGGAGCACCTGATGCATATCAAAAGGGTTTTTGAGAAGCTGCAGGAGGAGCAGTTATTAATTAATCTAAAAAAGTGTAATTTTGTAAAGGAGTTAGTATACCTAGGATTTGTAATCTCAATAGAAGGTCTAAAAATGGACCCAGAAAAGGTGAGAGCTATCATCGAATGGCCTACTCCGAGAAGCACAACAGAGGTAAGATCATTTCATGGTCTAGCCAGCTTTTACAAAAAATTCATTAGAAATTTTAGCAGCATTTGTGCACCCCTCACAGAAACAATGAGAGGGGATAAGAAGGAATTTAAGTGGACCTTAGGAGCAGATAGGAGCTTTGATCTATTGAAGAAGAAGGTCATAGAACAACCTGTTTTGGCACTCCTAGACTTTAACAAGGTATTTCAGGTAGATTGTGATGCCAGTGGTAGTGCAATAGGAGCTGTACTGAGTCAGGAAGGCAGGCCTGTTGCTTACTTTAGTGAGAAACTCAATGATGCTCGAAAAAAGTATTCAGTTTATGATCAGGAGTTTTATGCAATAGTTCAGGCTCTAAAGAAGTGGAGGCATTATTTGTTGCCAAAAGAGTTTGTTCTATTTACTGATCATCAGGCATTACAGTACATTAACAGCCAAACAAAACTGAATCAGAGGCACTTGAAGTGGGTTGAGTTTCTCCAAAGTTATACCTTTGTGTTGAAGCATAGAAGTGGAAAGTCAAATAGAGTTGCAGACGCCTTAAGTAGAAGGCAGAATTTGTTGATTAAAATGACAGTGGAAGTGGTAGGATTTGAAGAACTGAAAGGTTTGTACCCTGAAGATCCTGATTTTGCAGAAGCCTGGACGGCTTGCTTGACACCTATTACTGTGGACAGGACAAAGTGGTTGGATTTTCTAATCCAAGATGGAATGTTGTTCAGGGGAAGTAAATTATGCATTCCAAGGAGTTCCATGCGGGAAAATTTAGTCAAGGAGAAGCACAACGGGGGACTGGCTGGACATTTTGGTCGGGATAAGACCATTGCCCTGGTGAGTGAGAACTACTACTGGCCGCAACTGTAGCAAGATGTGAAAAGGTTTGTGCAATGTTGCAGAATATGCCAGATGGCGAAAGGCGTGAAGCAGAACATAGGATTATATCAGCCGTTACCTGTACCTGAGAGGCCATGGGAGGACATCAACATGGATTTCATTCTTGGATTACCGAGAACACAGAGGGGAAATGACTCCGTATTTGTGGTGGTTGATAGATTCTCCAAGATGGCACATTTTATTCCCTACCAGAAAACAAGTGACGCGGTTCACATTGCAGGGTTATTTTTCAAGGAAGTGGTACGACTTCACGGTCTACCAAAAAGCATAGTTTTTGACAGAGATACAAAGTTTGTTGGTTATTTCTGGAGAACATTGTGGAAGAAGTTGAAGACAGATCTGAAGTTCAGTTTTGCATACCACCCACAGACTGATGGACAGACAGAGGTGGTAAATAGAAGTCTAGGTAATTTATTAAGATGCTTGATAGCAGATAAACCCAAGGGATGGGATTTGGTTTTGCTACAGGCAGAATTTGCATACAACAATTCTATCAACAAGAGTACAAACAAATCCCCATTCCAAGTCATATATGGAAACAACCCAAGAAATGTTTCTGAGCTGAGGAAATTAGAGAAAGGGGAAAAGTGCAGTGTCGAGGCTGAGGAATTTGTGAAACAGATGAAAAGCCTGCATGAAGAAGTGAAGAAACAAATTACAAAAATGAATACTCAGTATAAGAAAAGAGCAGACCAAAAGCGGCGGTTCAAAGAGTTCGAAGTGGGAGATGAAGTCATGGTCCATCTCAGAAAAGAAATATTTCCAGCCAAAACTTATAACAAGTTGAAGATGAAGAAGTTTGGGCCATGCAGAATACTAGAAAAACGGGATTCAGGCAATGCATATGAAGTGGAATTGCCAAATGGGCTTGACATTTTGCCTGTTTTTAACATATCAGATTTAGTGGAATACCATGAGGGAGACAGTACAGAGGCACCAAGTACAGAGTTATGGAGCATTCCAATGTCTAACCCAACCACCGACGAGATCGAGGAAATATTAGATACTCGTGAAGGCAGAAGCACCAGGAACAAATAGTATTCTGAATATTTGATCAAGTGGAAGGGCAGACCTGTAGAAGATGCAACTTGGTTGTCGAAGACAGAGGTTGACCACCTGGGTCTTCCTCCCAAAGATCAAAAGTGAGGATCACTTCTCAATCCACCTCGGGTGTCTGATGCAGGAGCATCCGAGGGCAGCAGAGCAATCTTGCATCAACCAAATTTTTCTAAGTGTTTTGCAAAGAAAAATATGTGTCACGATATCGCGACACAAAAAGTGTCGCGATATCGCGACCAAAATAGGAGATAGAGAAGCGATGGACAGAATGTCATGAAATCATGACCAAAGCAGGGAAGCAAAGGCATGGAGGACAGAAGGTCATGAAATCATGACATGTCACGAAATCGCGACATGTCACGAAATCATGACCGGGGGGGGGGGTCGTATGACCAAAGCAGGGAACAAAGGCGCGGAGGACCGAAGGTCACAAAATCGTGACATGTCATGATTTTGCGACATGTCGCGAAATCATGACCAAAGCAGGGAACAAAGGCACGGAGGACCGAAGGTTGCAAACGTGATTTGTGACATGTCATGAAATCGTGACCAAAGCAGGGAGCAAAGGCACGGAGGACAAAAGGTCACGAAATCGTGACCAGAGCAGGGAGCAAAGGCGCGGAGGATGGAAGGTCATGAAATCGTGACATGTCACGATTTCATGATCGAAACTAAAGAACGGAGGCACAATAGAAAAATGTCGCGATATCATGACCAAAGCGGAAGCGAGAAGGCATGAAGGAAGAAATGTCACGATATCGCGACATGTCACGATATCACGACCGAAGCAGGAGAAAGAAAGCACAGAAAGGAAATTGTCACGATATCGTGACATGTCATGATATCACGACCAAACAAAAAAACACGCACTCCAAGCTTTCATAAATGCGTCCCTTCGTGCACGGCAAGCTAGCGGTAGTGAAGCAACAATTTCAGAGGAAGATTCCAACAAGCATGTTGGCCACTCGCGCATGATATCTAGAGATGCATTTATAGCAACTAGCAACGAAGCAGCAGTTCTAGAAGAAGATCCCGGTGGTTATGGCAGCCAGTCGCGCACCTCACCCAGAGTCTCATCAATGCAACTTTCCAGTATTGTTCCAGGTGGCAATTGCAGATCGTGGGAAGTTTGAAAACACAGAGGGTCGGGACCTCGATAAAAACCCAAGAATTGTAAGGAGAAGGGGTTGGCAAAATGGTAGATTGTTGTATATTCTCTGTAAAATCTTTTTGAAGCTATTGAATAAGGAATTTGGCTCTTGTTATTCTTGTTTCCTGTCTTGTGCTAGATCTGTTCTCCACCAATTTTTGAATTCCATGTCATATAGTTGCTCCAATACTTTGCAAGTACATCTGACCAAATCAAATCCACATAAGTTCGTTCATCCAAATCCTCCTTTTTGGGTAATGATTCTAGATATTTATTTTCCAAAACAAGATGGTGATCATTTGATTCCAACTTCTTGTTACCCATCCATAGAATTTATTCTCCAAAAACTTCATGCTCTTAAATATTTTTCGAATAGGTATTTACTTCAACGTGAGTCACCTCAAAATATCTTGTATCGCTTGAAGAAGCATAACATGAAACATCATTAAGATCGACATTATGAATTTTCTTCCTAGGATGATTTGGATGCATACATTGGCGTGCTTCTTTTTATGGTGGAACATGCCTACATACCTTCTTAACCACTTTCTTTTGCTCTTTTACTTCCAATGTGAACTCTTTGGGTTGAGTGGTAGAAGTAGTAGGATTAGTTGGATTGATATCCATGGACAAAGATTAAATATTTGTTGCAATGGTTCCATGAGTGACCACATGATTATCTAATTGAGACATAGTTGGATGAATGGAAGTACTTGTATAAGCACATGTGGGAGCATAAGTTGGTATGGTAGGATAAAGTTGATTGTAGGGAAAAACATTTGATATAAAATTTTGTTGTGCCCACACTTGATTTACCATCGAGGTTTGATTGCAAGCCCCTAGTTGTCCTACCATAGTTGATTGCTCTATTCCATAACCTTGTGGCCTCAATTGTTGATCTACAATCATAGCTTCTATGTAGGCTGATGCAAGATCAATAACCAAGGGATTCATCCTAACAAATATGGAAAACAATGGATCCAATGCTCGAAAGTATATTTGAAGAGAACCACTTTCCTCAATAGTATAGGGAGAAATTAGTCTCGTATAAAGCTTTCGAAACCTCAAGTTGAAATTTCTCACTGGCTCATTAGATTCTCTTTTGCAAGAAGTAAATTGTTGATATATCATGAGAGGATCAATGAGCAACCTAAATTGATTGATAAACTCATCTTTCAATTGAGTCCAAGATGTGATAGAACCAATGGGTAAGTTGATGTACCAATCATATGCCACCACATCTAGAGTTCCAAGATACATTCTACATGCCACATCCTCATGTTCGACATTCCATCTAACTAGGATATCCACATAGGCTTGAATATGTTCCTCGGCTAATGTTGGACCATTGTGTTTAAATTAGGGCAAATGTTTTTCTGCGTTCTTGGGTAAATCATGAGAATCTCCACTAATGTTCAAAGGATTAACATGTATCCCATACCATGTTCCTACAGTTGTAGCCATTTATGAAACTCAAAGAATAACTTTAACATCAATTTGTTAGTCATGAATAAAAGAAGGAACCATGACAAAGCAATATTCTAAAAATGTAAATTAGTTTCTGATTCACCAGATCGCATATGCGCAAGTTAAGAGCATACTCCTAGTGTTGTAGGCTTTCTGATTCATAAGATTGCATTACACGCAAGTGAAGAGCATAATACCGACAACAACTACATTTTAGACAAACAAATAAGCATGAATGACTAGCAAATATCAAACATGTAATGTATGAATAATCATGTTAGCATCAACCAAGAGATGTGTCCATTAAAATCAAATGAAAGTAATTGCATGGAGACAACCTCGTTAGTCAAGACCAAAATTTTTCAAAATCAAATCAAAACACATTATTCCTGTATGAACAATCAAAAGCATTAGAACAATGCATAGCAATTCATGTCTTCCTTTTAACACTACAAGGTTGTATTGTTAAAAGAGGGTTAAAGATAATAATAAATAGGGCATGAAATATTCAAAATTTAAATCCCTATAGCATTTAAATCACACTGAAATAAACCAATTCAGGCCCTCCTTCTAGCACCAAAATTTTGAGTGGTATTTTCACCCAATTGTGAAAGTACACTCTCCTTTAGGATTTGGGTTCCAAATCCCCTCTTGCAAAGAAGTTAAACAAATAACTTCTCCAAGGTCTCCGTTGTATTAGCATTTGCATATATGTATTAGTAATCTCAAATAAATATATTCAATTTAAATGCTTGTAACACCTTAGTGATTGCAAGTAACTATAAACAAGGGGCAATGTTGGTTTATTTTACCATGAGACTTTAGTGATTGTTCATTGAACCAAAATAAAGCAAATGTGAGTTGGCCCTCATATGACCATGATGTAGTGCCTTAATTACTTTTATCTTGAGAGTTTTAAGGTAGATTTTATCTTCTTTATTAAGTCCAAATATGGCTTCTTATCATGAAGATAAAGATAGCTTTCAATATGATCAATAAACTATCCCTCTTTGGTGAAATGAATTTTCACAAAGAAGCAATAATTTATGGCCTTAGATAAAGGGATTTAAATGTCACTTTAACTTATCCCTCTTAAATGAAATCAAATTTTTATCAATATGAACATTTAAGTGCTTTGAAGAAAAGACCTTCAATGTAATACTCAAATTACCCCTCTTTCGTAAAATTAGAATTTTTATGAAAAGAGGGTAATTTTAGGCTTAAAATGGAAATTTGTGAGAATGCCATAAAACATAGCTCCTTCAATGAAATTGGAATTTTCATGAAGGGAATGTCATCATAGGCTCATGAGTGCAAAACAAAACTAAAAAAATAAAATTTGACCTTAAAATGGAAATTTTCTACTTTCGGATTTTTAAAATCTATAACAAAACAGCAACTTCGATAAAATTTTAAAAATACTAAACAACTCCAAAAATGAAATTTCAAAGTGCATATTGGAAGTCTGAAGTATAACCTATGCAATGGTGAAATTATTTTTGGATTTTGAAAATTTTTAAATGTTTATTTTAATGCCTGAAAATTAAAAAAAAGTTAAAATTTCTAGAAAATAAAATGCAGAAAATTGAACACAAGATACATTCAATTTGATGCTATCCTATTCTAACAAAACCAAAGATGTGAGGTTTTCATGCATGCAACCTAATCTATTGGACTTGCAAAATAAGCACAATCTGTATAAGCTAAGTGATGGCTCCTAGGGTTTTAAATGAGGTTTTCAGATTTAAACATTCGCATGAAGCAACCAAGAAAACTTGCATAAACTCCATTTACAAGCCTAAAATCTGAAAAGGGGGAAAAATAGACATTTAATCTTGCATGCAAAAAATGACTCCTTTCTTGTCCATAAGATGCAACTTTCTGAAATTTTCTGTATTAAAAATTTGTCATTTTACAATAACAGAAATTTTTGGTTTTCCCAAACTAGTCCATGGAAGAAAAACAGCCCAAACAGGTCCAGAATGGCCCTCTTGCCTTCAAATATGCAAATTTGCTCGCAGCAGTTTCCAACCCCTCAAAACATCCTTGCCTGGCGTATTTATAATTTTTAGGAAGCTTTTTGTTTCATCTTCCAAAGGTTGTTTGTTTCACCTTCCCTTGTGCATGCATGTGTTTTGGTTTCCAAAAAGGCTTTTCGTTTCTATTTTGTGGCCCTTCATTTCATTCCCATCGTTTGGCTTCCTCTATTTTGTTTTCTTCACTTTTCGTTTGATTTCAAAAAAATGTTTCCTTTTCTCCACATGGGCATGCATCCGCTTCCTTCCATGTGTAACGACCATCTTAAATTATTTCAAATCATTAAAGATTCCTTATGTAAAGTTTTGTCTTATTCATTAGATTTTGTTGTTATGTGTCCACGTCATTATGCAGTCTTCAGTTTCACTATCCTAGTGTTCATCACTAATATCAGACGCACTGTCCACTACTCTGTTTTCTTCGCAAAAATTCAACATGTCGTGATATCGCGACACTTTTGTTTCTTTGTCTACCTGCCCCTTTTGAGTCATGAAAATACATGTCACGATATCGCGACACTTTTTTTTCTCTGGCTGCCTACCCATTTTGAGTCGCAAAAATACATGTCACGATATTGCGACACTTTTGTTTCTTTGTCTGCCTGCCCTTTTTGAATCGCGACAATGCAACATGTCGCGATATCGCGACACTTTTTCCTTTGCTCTTGGCCACAAAAATGCAACATGTCATGATATCATGACATTTTTGTTTCTCTGCCTGCCTGCTCCTTTTGAGTCACAAAAATACATGTCACGATATCGCGACACTTTTTTTTCTCTGTCTGCTTGACCCTTTTGAGTCATGAAAATACATGTCACGATATCGCGACACTTTTGTTTCTCTACCTACCTACCCTTTTTGAGTCGCGACAATGCAACATGTCATGATATCGCGACACTTTTTCCTTTGCTCTTGGCCACGAAAATGCAACATGTCGCGATATCATGACACTTTTTCTTTCTTGTTCTTTCTCTTCTCTTTTGGCCACGAAAATACAACATGTCGCAATATCGCGATACATTTTCTTTCTTGTTCTTTCTCTTCTCTTTTGGCTATGAAAATGCAACATGTCATGATATCGTGACACATTTTCTTTCTTATTCTTTCTCTTCTATTTTGGCCATGAAAATTCAACATGTCGCGATATCGCGACACTTTTTCCTCCTTGCTTTTCTCTTTGCTTTGGACCGCAAAAATGCAACACGTCACGATATCGCGACACTTTTTCCTCCTTGTTTTTTCTCTTCTCTTTTGGCCACAAAAATGCAACATGTCACGATATCGTGATATTTTTTCCTCCTTGCTTTTTTCTCTTTGCTTTGGACCACGAAAATGCAACATGTCGTTATATCATGACATTTTTTCTCCTTGCGGTGTTTTGCTTTTTCTTTGATCTTTAGCATATGGGCCACTTCGGTCTTCTTGAAAAATATGCAAAAAGGTGGGTCCCCAATTTTGGGGTATGTTGTGGAGAAGCCCTAACACTTCCCTTAACTCAATACTCTCTTTGGAGGCTGCTCCCCCTAACTTAATGCTCTCTTTGGAGGCTGCTCCCCCTAACTCAATGCTCTCCCCCTTACTCAAATCTCTCCCCCTTTGACATCAATGGCGAAAGGGACACCTATGGGGATAAAAGATATGACTCTTAAGCATATCCCCCTCACAACTTTCTCTCTTGAGGTAATTAATTTTGGGGTGGGAGTACCTTTTCTAATATCCTTCTCTCAGTGAATTACTTTATCTCATTGTCTTGAACCAGTTTGACATTCTTGCCTTGAACCTATTTGGAATTGAGTCATACACCATCTTGCAATATGCCCAAAGTTATTGCAATTAAAAAATTTGATATTGTAGCCTTTGAATGGTGCCCATGTCCTGAATTCTTTTTTGAAGTAATTTCCATATCCATTCCTTTCCTGAACCCTGTATTGTGAAGCTCTTTTTTCATGACCATTATTACCATGAATTTTGAATTTTGTAGCTCTAAAACCAAAACCATGTTGCTCATTTCATTTGCACTAGAAAGCTTTATGACCAATCCTATTACATGAGAAGCAATGTCCCTGAAAACCATACTTTCTTCCTTTGAAGTTTATTCTAGCAAAATAAAACTTCTTTGATCCATGGATTCTACAATGTATAGCCCTGTGTCCAAATCCATTACAAGAAAAACAATGTCCTTGAAAAGCTCTTTGTTCATGCCTTGGTTCCTCATACCTTTCTTGACCATTATCCTTATGATCATATTCAACTTGTGCATTGCATTCTTGAACCTTCTTTGTAGCATCTAAAACCTCTTCCTTAGTTTCTTCCTTGTCTTTCTATTTGAGAGTTTCTTCTCCTTTTGAACTTGATTCACCTATCTCAAAACAAGATCCAAATTTTTGGTTTTCCCAAACCAGTCCATGGAAGAAAAACAATCCAAACAGGTCCAGAATGGCCCTCTTGCCTTCAAATCTACAACTCTGCTCGCAGTAGTTTCCAACCCCTCAAAACATCCTTGCCTGGCATATTTAAAATTTTTAGGAAGCTTTTCGTTTCATTTTCCAATGGCTATTCATTTCACCTTCCCTTGTGCATGCATGTGTTTTGGTTTCCAAAAAGGCTTTTCATTTCTATTTTGTGGCCCTTCATTTCATTCCCATGGTTTGGCTTCCTCTGTTTGGTTTTCTTCACTTTTTGTTTGATTTCAAAAAAATGCTTCCTTTTCTCCACATGGGCATGCATCCACTTCCTTCCATGTGTAACGACCATCTTAAATTATTTCAAATCATTAAAGATTCATTATGTAACATTTTGTCTTATTCATTAGATTTTGTCCTTATGTGTCCACGTCATTATGCAGTCTTCAGTTTCACTATCCTGGTGTTCATCACTACACTGTCCACTACTCTGTTTTCTTCATGAAAAAGCAACATGTCGCGATATCGTGACACTTTTGTTTCTCTGCATGCCTGCCCCTTTTAATTCATGAAAATACATGTCGTGATATCGTGAAACTTTTGTTTCTCTGCCTGCCTGCCCTTTTTGAGTCGTGACAATGCAACATGTTGCGATATTGCGACACTTTTTCCTTTGCTCTTGGCCACGAAAATGCAACATGTCGCGATATCGTGACACTTTTGTTTCTCTGCCTGCCTACCCCTTTTGAGTCATGAAAATACAACATGTCGCGATATTGTGACACTTTTGTTTATTTGCCTGCCTGCCCCTTTTGAGTCATGAAAATACAACATGTCGTGATATCGTGACACTTTTGTTTCTCTGCCTGCTTGCCCTTTTTGAGTCGCGACAATGCAACATGTCGTGATATCGCAAAACTTTTTCCTTTGCTCTTCACCATGAAAATGCAACATGTCACGATATCATGACACTTCTTCTTTCTTGTTCTTTCTCTTCTCTTTTGGCTACGAAAATGCAACATGTTGCGATATCACGACACTTTTTCTTTCTTGTTATTTCTCTTCTATTTTGGTCACGAAAATACATGTCACGATATCACGACACTTTTTATTTCTTATTATTTCTCTTCTATTTTGGCCACGAAAATGCAACATGTCACGATATCGTGACACTTTTTCCTCCTTGCTTTTCTCTTTGCTTTGGACCATAAAAATGCAACATGTCGCGATATTGCGACACTTTTTTCTCCTTGCTTTTTCTCTTCTCTTTTGGCCGTAAAAATGCAACATGTCATGATATCATGACACTTTTTCCTCCTTGCTTTTTTCTCTTTGCTTTGGACCGCAAAAATGCAACATGTCATGATATCGTGACACTTTTTCTCCTTGTGGTGTTTTTCTTTTTCTTTGATCTTTAGCATATGGGCCACTTCGGTCTTCTTGGAAAATATGCAAAAAGGTGGGTCCCCAATTTTGGGGTACGTTGTTGAGCAACCACAACACTTCCCCTAACTCAATAATCTCTTTGGAGGCTTCTCCACCTAACTTAATGCTCTCTTTGGAGGCTGCTCCCCCTAACTCAATGCTCTCCCCCTTACTCAAATCTCTCCTTTTGACATCAATGGCAAAAGGGACACCTATGGGGCTAAAATATATGACTCTTAAGCATATCCCCCTCACAACCTTCTCTCTTGAGGTAATTAATTTTGGGGTGGGAGTACCTTTACTCCCATATTACATTGATTATTTCCTCTATCAAATTTCTTCCATGTTTTTCTAATATCCTTCTCTCGGTGAATTACTTGATCTTCTTGTCTTGAACCTGTTTGACATTCTTGCCTTGAACCTATTTGGAATTGAGTCGTACACCATATTGCAATATGCCCAAATTTATTGCAATTAAAAAACTTGATATTTTAGCCTTTGAATGGTTCCCATGTCCTGAATTCTTTGTTGAAGTAATTTTCATATCCATTCCTTTCCTGAACCCTGTATTGTGAAGCTCCATTTTCATGACCATTATTACCATGACTTTTGAATTGTGTAGCTCTAAAAACAAAACCATGTTGCTCATTTCCTTTGCAATAAAAATATTTATGACCAATCTTGTTACATGAGAAGCAATGTCCCTGAAAACCATACTTTCTTCCTTTGAAGTTTCTTCTAGCAAAATCAAACTTCTTTGATCCATGGATTCTGCAATGTATAGCCCTGTGTCCAAATCCATTACAAGAAATACAATGTCCTTGAAAATATCTTTGTTCATGCCTTGGTTCCTCATACCTTTCTTGACCATTATCCTTATGAGCATATTCAACTTGTGCATTGCATTCTTGAACCTTGTTTGTAGCATCTAAAACCTCTTCCTTAGTTTCTTCCTTGTCTTTCTATTTGAGAGTTTCTTCTCCTTTTGAACTTGATTCACCTATATCAAAACAAGATCCAAACTGAATATTTGGAGCCATAGGAACTTTGGAAATTTCCTCAAAAATATTAGGTGCTTTCTTGCTTTCATATTTTAGAACTTCCTTTCATTTTGAGTGTGATTCCCCAAACCTAAAATATGGGACCTTTGGTGCTTTGGAATATTCCTTTTCTTTCTTTTCATTTGTGTCAAGTAGCAACTTGGCATCCATATCTATAGCCTCTTAAATACATGTTTCCTTCTTAGTACAAATATCTTGACCTTCTGAGTCATGTGATGGATCAAACTTCTCATGTAGGGAACATCTCAATTCTTTTGGATTCTCCTTAACCTCTTGTAGTTGCTCATGGATAACATTGAAGTCTTCCTTTAGATCAACTGAGATATTATCCTCTTTTTTAACTTCTTCTATTTGGAGTGAATTTTATTCTTCTACTTATCTTATTCCATAGAAAAACCCTTCTTCATATTCACTGTCACTAAGATCATTATAATATTCTATAGCAAACAAAATCTCAATATTTCTTTGACCATGCCTATTTCTTTGATGTGTCATCTCATATTCACTATCATTGAAACCATTGCAATATCCTGATCTATGATCTCTTTGACCACACACAAAACATTTTTCTATTTCGCCTTCTATTCCTAGGAATAAATGCTCTTCCTTTTCATTATTTGAATTGTCTCTATCACTATGATTTGAGCTATCACTTGCTTCTACAATGTAGTAAGATTTCTTTACCTTATGAAAAAATTTCTTCTTCTCATACCTTTTTTGCTTTAATATGTCATCTCTGTCATGCTTATGCTTTCCATCTTCTTTTCTTCTGTTAACCTATTTTTCATCACCACTAATTTCTTCATGTGGACACTTGTATGCATAGTTACCAAGATCACCACACTTGTAGTACCTAAATTTCCTTATATCTTTGAAATTCCTTGAGTCCTTATTCCTTTTGATGAAGTTAGCTTCCTCATCATTTTCTAAAAATCTATCTATTTCTGAAACTTTCCATTTCTCTTTTTTTGAAGCCTTGAATGCAATATCTTTTATTTGAGCTTGATGCTTACTTACCCTCATCTCATAAGCTTTGAGAGTACCTTGCAATTATTCCATTGTTAACTTGTTGATATCCATTGTTTCTTCTATTGCTGAAACCTTTGCATCATATTTCATGGGAAGTGATCTCAAAATATTTTGAGTAAATTCTGATTCTTTCATCTCAAAACCTAGGACTCTCATAGTGTTAGTAATCTCATCAACTCTAAGTAAGAACTTTGCAATATCTTTAGAATATTTCATTTTCAATTCAAATATTTTTCTATGAGTTTGTAGTTTTGCCAACTTTACCTTGGAATATCCTTCATAAGTATTCCTCAACTTGGTCCACATCTCATTAGCTGAAGTACATACCATGACCTTTGCAAAATCTGTCTCATGTAGCCCACTCAAAATATAATTCATTGCTCTTTCATTAATCTCAACCAATTTACCGGTAGTATTATATTCCTCGGGATCACCTTTAACCTTATACTCTTTTTCAACCATATGCCATACCTCATATCCTTGTGATGTCAAGTTGTTCTTCATTATCATTCTCTAGAAAGCATAATTGTTACCATAAAACAATGGAGCCTTATTTGAATATAATCCTTTCCGTGAAGCCATCTATGTTCTTTGTAGAATCTGCCCTGAAGAAAACCTTTGGAACTAATACACACTGATTTATGTGGTCCCATGAGAACACAAAGTATAAATGGTGACAAATATTTTATGTTGTGCATTGATGATTATTCTAGAATGACATAGATATTTTTTTTGAAACATAATTCAGAAGCCTTTGATATGTTCAAGATTTTTAAAAACCAAGTTGAGAATGAAATAGGAAAAAAGATCAAATATCTAAGATCAGATAGAGGAGGAGAATTCATTTCAGAGGAGTTTACAGAGTACTATGAGAAATTCGGTATTAAGAGACAGTTTTCAATAGCTAGGACACCTCAGCATAATGGAGTGGTAGAAAGAAAGAACGGGACAGTGCAAGAAATGGCACAGACTATGCTGGCTGAAAGCAGAGTAGCAAATAGATTTTGGAAAGAAGTAGTCCACACTATAGTGTATATCCAAAATAGGTACATGTTGAGAACACATGAAAGCAAAACTCCTTATGAGTTGTGGTTCGAAAAAAGGGCAACAAAAAAATACCTCAAAGTTTTTGGCAGCAAGTGCTACATCAAAAGAACTAAAGATAATCTTGGTAAGTTTGAAGATAGAGTGGATGAAGGAATTTTTGTCGGATATTCATCAAAAAGCAAAGCTTACAAATACTACAATAAAAAGCTAGAGAAAATTGTGGATAGTGTCGATGTTAAATTTGATGAAGGTAGAGAACGAGTAATTAGATATGAAACGAACTACCCAATTTATGAAGAGGTTATTGAAGGAGATGAGGAAAAAAAAATGGAGAAGATACAGGAAATTGACTCAGATGATTTAAGTTGTAATTCAGAAATGGAAGAAAATAAGAAATTCAAAATAGACAGCTGGCAGAGAAATCATCCTAGAGAGCAAATCATTGGAGACCCCAAAGTTGGTGTTCAGAAAGAAGAAGAGCAGTAAGTAACTACTCTCTACTATCTAGCATTGAGCCCAAAAATGTTGATGATGCAAGTAAATATGAAAGCTGGATGAAGGCAATAAATGAAGAATTAGATCAGATAGAAAAAAATGACACTTGGGAGCTAGTACCTAGACCTGCAAATAAAAATATAATTGGAACTAAATAGATTTTTCGAAACAAATTGAATGAAGATGGACAGGTAGTCAGAAATAAAGCAAAATTAGTTTATAAGGGTTATTCACAAGTTGAAGGCATATATTTTGAGGACACTTTTGCACCAGGAGCTAGACTAGAGGCAATTAGAATGTTTCTGGCCTTAGCAAAGTTTATCAAATGGATGTGAAATCAGCATTTTTAAATGGGAAACTTGAAGAAGAGGTTTACATTGAGCAACCAGATGGTTTCCAACTTGGTGATGATCCCAACTTTGTTTGCAGGTTGAAAAAAGCATTATATGGCTTAAAACAAGCACCCCGAGCATGGTATGCAAGGCTAGACAACTATATCACTCAACAAAGGTTTAAGAAAGGTATGGTGGATAGTAATTTATATGTCAAAACAAAAAATGGGCATCTTATAGTTCTTGTGGTATATGTAGATGATATCATATTTGGCAGTAGCAAAGATGAGTCATGTAAAGACTTAGCAAATAAGATGTAGAAAGAATTTGAAATGTCAATGATTGGTGAACTTTCATACTTCCTCGGATTGCAAGTTAATAAAAATAAGGGCATATTTATTTCTCAAGTTAAATATGTGAAAGATATGTTAAAAAAGTTCACAATGGAGGATTATAATCTAGTTAGCACTCCCATGATGACAGGTTGAAAGTTGAGCAAGGATGACAAATCTTCATCGGTTGATCAAACCATGTACAGATCTATGATTGGAAGCTTACTATACCTGACAGCTACCAGACCAGATATTTGGTTGTTTTGAGTTTGATGGTTGAGTTGCTTCCATAGAGGTTTTTTGATCAAGTTATTGCTTTACTTGATTCATGATATTGGGCTTACTCCATTGAGTTGATTTGAGCAAGTTATTCTTTGCATTTGGTGATATTGTGTTGGTGGTTGTTTTGTTCAAATATCTTTCGAGGGAAAAGGATTTCTACTTGTTTCTTTTTCTTGTGATGATTGGTTGAATGCTTCAAGGTTGATGTTGAGTTGAATGGTGTTGGTTGACTAAACCTTGTTTTATGAGCATTGTTTTTGAAACCCTAATTGATGGTGAAAAGAACATGAGTATCATTGTTATGTGATTCTTTGCATAGTTGGCAATTGTTGGGGTTTCATGTTCTTGAAAGAAAACATTCTATCATATCCATTTCAGATATTGAGTTGAGTTTTTAGATTTGATATTGAGATTGAGCTGAGTTGATTTGAGTTGAGTTTTGAGATTGGGATTTGAGTATAGAACATATTGAGTCTCTAAAAATTCTCTTTATGCTTCTATGAGTTTGACAAATCACATTGGGTCTCTAACAATTCACTTTGTGATTTCCTACTAAGAAAGTTTTCTTGGTGAGCTTGTTGAGTTCTTGGACAGGTTTCGATGGGGCCTTGTGAGCAATTTTGGACAGGTTCTGGTGGGGACTTGTGAGCAGTTTTGGACAAGTTTTGATGGGGACTTGTGAGAATTTTTGGACAAGTTTCGATGGGGACTTGTGAGAAGATTTGGACAGGTCCTAGCAGAGGGCTTGTGAGCTGATTTTGATAGTTTTATCAGAGAACTTGAGGACAGAGGTGCATTGGTTCTATGAGAAGAACCTGAGGATAGTTGGAAAGTCTTTGAGAAGGCTTGTATGTAGAGGATTTATTTGTTCAAGATTTGGATAGATCTAACAGACAGAGGAGGACTTGTACTAGACTGACTAACTGTGTTTGGTACAGGTTGTTGAGCTGTTGTGGACATGATCATAGAAGGCAGAGGTCTCTTAGGCTAAGCATTGAGTACAGGAGGTCTTCGATTGAAAGGAGTTCCACGTCTTTGGCAAGAGGTAGAGGTAGTTGATCTTCCGAGGGATCATTTCTAGAGTAGAGGGGAAGGTATCTCCTTTGAGCAGAGGCTCATAAATTTTGATTGGGGGAAGGTATCTCCTTTGAGCAGAGGCTCATAAATTTTGATTGGGGGAATGTATCTCCTTTGGGTCGAGGCTCATAAACATTGTAATTGGGAAGGATTCCCAAAGAAATTTGAGATAACTTTTAGAGAAAAGTTTTGTGGACGTAGCCCAGCAATTCTGGGTGAACCACGTTAAATTTGGTGTCATTTTATGGATGATATTGTGCATTGCTTTGATATTGCTTTGGGTATATTGTTTTATTGTTTTGAAGTATAAAGGAAAAAGTAAAAAGAGGTCTTATACTGTTCACCCCCTCTCAGTATAAGCTTGTGTTCTTCAATTGGTATCAGAGCGGGTGCCTTCGAAAATTTTAACATCTTGAAGGAAAAGCTAGTAAAGAA
This sequence comes from Wollemia nobilis, assembly GCA_028583015.1. NCBI lineage: Eukaryota > Viridiplantae > Streptophyta > Pinopsida > Araucariales > Araucariaceae > Wollemia > Wollemia nobilis. The sequence goes on along the minus strand of JAQPPZ010002937.1, from coordinate 7,621,438 downwards.
CACAATGGATCATTCAAGTGGCAATGCAGCACCTATTCTTGATGGGTCATATTTTGGTCTTTGGAGTGCAAGAATGAAGGTTCATCTAATGGCACTTGGTAATGAGGTATGGGAAGTGATTTAATATGAGTACACTATTCCTGTACATGGTTCTAATACTAAAGAAGAAATGCTCCTACATAACAACAATTCAAAAGCAATGGATGCAATCCTGAAAGGCTTATAGAAAGCAGATCTCACCAAAGTGATTCACTACAAGACAGCTAGTGAAATGTGGAAACAGTTGAAGGTGGTTCATACAGGTGATACAAATTCCAGAAAGGCCAAGTTGAGACACTTCAAAAGTATGTTTGAACAACTCAAGATGAATGATGATAAAAATATTAGTGACTACATGCTTCGTATGGATGAGTTTGTTAACTCCATGAAAGACTTAGGTCTGGAGCTTGCTGAAAATGATGTTTGTGATAAGATTTTAAGATCTCTTCCTAATAGATTTAGTGAAAAGATTTATGCTATTGAGGAAGCTAAATATTTGGATAAGTTGAAAAAGGATGAGCTCCATAGTATACTTGCAGCATTTGAGTTGAGAACTCAAGTGAAGGTTGATGTCAAGAAAGAGGCAACTTTCAAGGCTACCAAGAAATCCAAGGGTAAATAGCTTCAAGATAGTGATGAGTCTTCTAGTGATGAAGAGGCATATTACAGCAAGAAAGGCAAGTTCTCTAGAAAGCACAAAAGTATGAAAAATGTAAGATGTTTCAATTATGGAAAGTTTGGTCATTATGCTACTGACTGTACTGTTCCCAAGAATGAAAGTGATGAAAATAAACAGGATTCTAAGAGTAAGGATTCTGAAAATCACAAGCATCACAGGAAGAACAAAGATGAGCACGATAATAAAGGAAAGATGTATTCTCATGAGCACAAGAAGATTTTCTACCTACACAAAGCAAGTAAGTGTTCTAGTAGTGATAGTGAAAGTTCTTCAAGTGATGATGAACATGATATGTTGTTTATATCAGAAAAGGAGGAAGAACCGAAACATAGATTCATTATCATGAAATGTCTTAGATGTGGAAACTTTGGTCACCTTGAGGATGATTGCACAAATAATGATTTGGTTTCTATTATGTATGAGGATGCTTCAAAAATCTATAAGGAAGATGCTTGTATGGTTTTTGAAAAGGGTAGCACCTCTAGTGATAAGAAATCTGAAAAAGGCCTTGATGATTCAAAAAGCAAACATATAGAGGAAGGTGAAGTAGATCTTAAAGGTGAACTTATTAGTGCTCTTAGTGCTTTGAAAAAGGAAAGAAAAAATAATGCTAGACTCAAGGATAAGTTAGATGAATGTTGTATGGAGAGAGATGATCTTATAGAAAGTCTTGACTTCTCTATAGCTAAGACACAGGAACTCAAGGATGAGTTAGAGTCTAAGGTTCTTGAGTATAGTGAGTTAGAATAGAAAATGGCTTCTTTGAAAGAGGAAACTAAAGAGTACAAGGATAAGCTTTACAGGTTTCAAGATAGCTCCAAAAAGGTTAAGTCACTCATCAAAGGTCAAAGAAAGACAACAGATAAAACATGCCTTGGTTTTGTTAAGCCACACAAGGAACAAGTTGGAGAGTCTAGTAAGAGACTCCAAAAGGAAGAGAGTTCTAATGAGGAAAGTATTTCAGAAAAGGAGTCCTTGAATGATAGATGCACAGAAATAGAAAACAGAATTCAGAATGAGAAGAAGAAGTTTTCAGAACCTAAGAGGTCAATTAAAGGAAAGTTTCAAGGTAGATGTTTTGCTTGTCACAAGTTTGGTCACATGGCTTCACATTGCATGGCTCAAGTGAAGGAGGTAAATGACAATTTCAGAAGTGCTAGTTACTTTCAATGGTATTTCTACTCTTGTCAACAGTTTGGGAACAAGGCAATTTATTGCAAGGAAAATAACAGGAACAGGTTTGGTCAGAAAAGGTTTGGCTAGAATAGGTTTGGTAGAACAGGTTTGGTCAGAATAGGATTGGGCAGAACAGGTTTGGTCAGAACTGGTGGATTCAAATATTAGTTTTACCTCAGAGAAACAACATCATCAAGTATTTCAACTGCAATAATGAAGGTCACACAATCAGACAGTGTAGAGCTAAAATTCTAGAATATAGGAACAGGAACAGTGGCATGATCAGGTCCAAGGATCAAGGCATGGACAAGAATAGGGATGAGAACAAGAACAAGAATAGTTACAGGAACAGGAATATGGACAAATATTTCAAGAGAAGGCCCGACAAGGAAGTTATAGACGCTAATGATGATCAATGCCTAATGGGAGTTTTACTCCCACCCAAGAATTAATCACCTCATCAGGAGGTGGGGGAGGGACTAAGCTAAGAGGCTCATTCTTAGTCCCGAGCCCCAAAGGTGACCCTTTTCCATTGATGAAAAATGGGGAGAGATTTGAGTAAGTGGGAGAGCCTCAAGATAGGGGGAGCTGTTTATGTTGAGTTTTTGTGTTGTTGAGAAGCATGGTTTGCCATCAATGACAAAGGGGGAGATTTTTGACAATTTTGGGTTTGAGATCCTAGCTTCTTGTCTATGAGTTGTCATTGATGTCAAAAGAAAATGGCATTAATGTTAAGAGGATGTGTTGGATTCAAAGGTGGAATATTCCAAGAGAATATTTTTAAGAGAATTCGGAGAGATTCCATTGGCAAGGGTTTTTCATTAAAACCAAACCAGTTTTTATTAAAACCAAGTTGGATAGGGTTTTTATTAAAACCAAGTTAAATGGTTTTTATTAAAACCAATGGAGGTTCTCTTTATTATTTATTTAATTATTATTTAAAACCCTTCAAGGTTTTAATTAATTAATTATTTAAGTAATTAAGGGAGAAATTATTTTTAATTTATTAAAAATACTTAAAGGTTTTTAAACCTTTTTTTATTCTTAATTTATTAAAATTATTTAAGGGTTTTTAAACCCTTTTTGAAAATACTTTTGATTAATTTCGAAATGGTCTTTATTTCCACCGATGTCAAGGTGTCTTCGGAGAGACTATTTATTCTCCAACTCCTAAGGTTGGAAGGCTAATTAATTGGAAATTCCTCGAATGCAATTTGCGGTGTTTGTGGTCTGTATTCACTGCGATCGAAGGAAGACTAAGAAGCACATGCAGTTGAAAAGTCTTCGGGAGTTTTTTTCGAGGGTGAAGTGGAGGGAACTTCGTAGCCCGTGTGGGATAGTGGCAGCGAAGGCTGTTGTTGGATGCTGCATTGGCGGAGGTCGTCGTTTCGAATCTCGTGGGGGTGCTTTGCTAGAGTAAAACATGTTTTTATTAAAACGTCTTTATACCACGAAATTCAAAGTTTCTTGGATAGTGATTTATAAGGTGTGATTAAATTTTATGAGTTTTGGCTTTTGTGATTAGCATTGAATAAAATCTTAGGAGAAATAAGGGCATATTTCTTTGGATGTATTTTTAAGATTATTCTTTGCTATGCTAAAATTAAAAATGGAGGTATAAGGTGTGAGTTTGTGATTGTTGATTTATTGGCATGTTATGGTGGTTGTGTTTAAAGAAGTGGAGCTAAAAGGTGTAATAAATGAAGTTTAAATTATTGCTCATTTCGTTTTATTCTAAACCTAACTTGTTTGGAATTTTGAGAGTTGTGTGTGGTGACAGCTTGAAGGTTCAATTATCTTCTACTCCAATAAGTTATGGGCACATTCTTCTTATGAGTATGATTGGTGTATGTTTTCTGAAATAAGGTTGGAGTGAAAAGGTATTCTACTAGGTATCCTTTGGCTAGGTGTAAATCCTATTTTCTGGTTTTTTGAAGACTACTTATGCATTTTTATCCTTAAGGAGAGTTTTTGGTGAATGCATAATTTTTGGTTTGAGATAGTGGAAGCTTTGTGCACTAGGGTTTATATTTGTGAGTCTAGCTACTTGCATTGAGTTGGTGGAACCCTTGGTTGGATGTTTTGAGTTTGATGGTTGAGTTGCTTCCATAGAGGTTGTTTGATCAAGTTATTGTTTTACTTGATTCATGATATTGGGATTACTCCATTGAGTTGATTTGATCAAGTTATTCTTTGCATTTGGTGATATTGTGTTGGTGGCTATTTTGTTCAAATATCTTTCGAGGGAAAAGGATTTCTACTTGTTTCCTTTTCTTGTGATGATTGGTTGAATGCTTCAAGGTTGATGTTGAGTTGAATGGTGTTGGTTGACTAAACCTTGTTTGATGAGCATTTTTGTTGAAACCCTAATTGATGGTGAAAAGAACATGAGTATCATTGTTATGTGATTCTTTACATAGTTGGCAATTGTTGGGGTTTCATGTTCTTGAAAGAAAACATTCTATCCTATCCATTTCGGATATTGAGTTGAGTTTTTAGATTTGAGATTGAGATTGAGCTGAGTTGATTTGAGTTGAGTTTTGAGATTGGGATTTGAGTATAGAACATATTGAGTCTCTAACAATTCTCTTTATGCTTCTATGAGTTTGACAAATCACATTGGGTCTCTAACAATTCACTTTGTGATTTCCTACTAAGAAAGTTTTTCTTGGTGAGCTTGCTGAGTTCTTAGACAGGTTCCGGTGGGGACTTGTGAGCAATTTTGGACAGGTTCTGGTGGGGACTTGTGAGCAATTTTGGACAGGTTCCGGTGGGGACTTGTGAGCAGATTTGGATAGGTCCTAGCAGAGGACTTGTGAGCTGAGTTTGATAGTTCTATCAGAGAACTTCGAGACAGAGGTGCATTGGTTCTATGAGAAGAACCCGAGGATAGTTGGAAAGTATTTGAGAAGGCTTGTATGCGAGAGGATTGATTTGTTCAAGAGTTGGATAGATCCGACGAGATAGAGGAAGACTTGTACTAGACTGATTGAATGTGTTTGGTACAGGTTGCTGAGCTACTGTGGACATGATCATAGAAGGTAGAGGTATCTTAGGCTAAGCATTAAGGATAGGAGGTCTTCGATGGAAAGGAGTTCCACATGCTGGCAAGAGGTAGAGGCAGTTGATCTTCTAAAGGATCATTTCCGGAGCGAGAGGGAAGGTATCTCCTTTGAGCAGAGGCTCATAAATTTTGATTGGGGTAAGGTATCTCCTTTGAGCAGAGGCTCATAAATTCTGATTGGGGTAAGGTATCTCCTTTGGGCCGAGGCTCATAAACATTGTAATTGGGAAGGATTCCCAAAGAAATTTGAGATAAATTTTAGAGAAAATTTTTTGGACATAGCCCAGCCATTCTGGGTGAACCACGTTAAATTTGGTGTCACTTTGTGGATGATATTGTGCATTGCTTTGATATTGCTTTGGGTATATTGCTTTACTATTTTTAAGTATAAAGGAAAAAGTAAAAAGAGGTCTTATACTGTTCACCCCCCCCCTCTCAGTATAAGCTTGTGTTCTTCATTGCCATGAGGTATCATTTTTTGAAGGAGAAAGTTGCAAAAGGTGAGGTTAAGTTGGATTTTTTTCCAAATACAAAAAAAGTAGCAGACATCTTCACAAAAACATTTTGCAAGGAAGTTTTTGAGTACCTCCACATTAAATTGGGAGTGGTCACACTTCCCCAAAATTGACTAGCTACAGGGATCACATTCTCAGGGGGAGCATGTATATATTTGATTATCTTTTTGCTCATGTTTGTAATTTTTGCTAACTACATTAATTTGTGCCTGAGAATGTTGTGCATGGACTCAAGGGGAGTCTGCAATAGCCCTTTGGTATTATTGTCAAAGGGGGAGAAGAATTATAGGAAATTGCATGTGTGTTGCCAACAATTCCAAAGGGGGAGATTGTTGAGCAAGGTGCAAGAATAGTATTGTCATTGTTGTCAACATAGTCAGAAAAATCGATTGATGTAGTTGATAGGAGTTAAGAGGTTCTTTAGAGTATGTACAATGAATTTCCAAAATATCAAAGTGGCCCATATGCTAAAAATCAAAATAAAATCACAAGGAAGAAAACTATCGTGATATCGCGACATGTTGAGCAAGAAAGAAAAACTGTCGCGATATCACAACATGTTGAGCAAGAAAGAAAAACTGTCACGATATCGCGACATGTTAAGAAGAAAGAAAAACTGTCGTGATTTCATGACATGTTCGGAGAGAAAGCGCAAGCAAGAAAAACTGTCACGATTTCAAGACATGTTCGGAGAGAAAGTGAAGGCAAGCAAAACTGTCATGATTTCGTGACATGTTCGGAGAGAAAGTGCAAGCAAACAAAACTATCACGATTTCATGACATGTTCGGAGAGAAAGTGCAAACAAGCAAAACTGTCACAATTTTGCGACATGTTGGAAGAAATAAAGGCAAGTGGAAAAACGGTCGTGATTTCGTGACATGTTGGAAGAAAAAGAGAAAGCAGGAAGAAGTGTCACGATTTCACGACAAGTTCGAAGGAAAAAGAACAAGTAAGAAAAGTGTCGCGATTTCACGACATATTGCAAGAGAGATAGTACAGAAGAAAAAGTTTCACAATTTCATGACATGTTGGAAGAGAAAAAGACAAGTAGAAAAAATGTCGCAATTTCGCGACATATTGCAAGAAAGACAGTAAGGAAGAAAAAGTGTCACGATTTTACGACATGTTGAAAGAAAAAAAAGACAAGTAGAAAAAGTGTCGCAATTTCATGACATATTGCAAGAGAGATAGTATGAAAGAAAAAGTGTTGTGATTTCACGACATATAGCAGGAGAGAGAGTCCGAAAGAAAAAGTGTCACGATTTCATGACATATTGCAAGAAATATTGTACAAAAGAGAAAGTGTCATGATTTCATGACATATTGCAGGAGAGAGAGTCCAAAAATAAAAGTGTCGCAATATCGCAACATGTTGGGTTTTCACGACCCGAAGGCAAGAGAAAGAGCAAAGGAGAAAAAGTGTCGCAATATCGTGACATGTCAGGTTTTCATGACCCGAAGGCAAGAGAAAGAGCAAAGGAGAAAAAGTGTTGCGATATCATGACATGTCGCATTTTCGTGACTCAATGAGGATAGAGAAAGTAAGAAGGCAGAAGTGTCACGATATCATGACAAAAGTAAAGAGGAAGAGTACGGAGGTGAAAGTGTCATGATTTCATGACATGTGTTTTCGTGGGTACCAGCCAAGAAAAGAGGCAAGGAGGCAAAAGTGTCATGATATCATGACGTGTTGTGTTTTCATGAGTACCAGCCAAGAAAAGAGGCAAGGAGGTGAAAGTGTCATGATTTTGTGACATGTTATGTTTTCATGGGTACAAGCCAAGAAAAGAGGCAAGGAGACAAAAGTGTCACGATATCGCGACATGTTGTATTTTCGGGGGCCAAAGCAAGGAGAAAGAAAGAGAAAGAAAAAGTGTCACGATATCGTGACATGTTATGTTTTCATAGTTGAGTTGAAGCCGACAAAGACCTATGATAGCTGACTAAGATTAGGGTTTGCAGCCGACTAAGATTAGGGTTTGTAGCCGACTAAGATCAGGGTTTATAGCCGACTAAGATTAGTATTTTGATCATGAAAATGTTGTTATAAAAGGAATGTTGTTTGAAGAGTTAAGGGTGTTGAAGTGTGCAAAATTTGATTGTAGAGCGTAGAGTGCAAGTCATGTCGAATCGTGCTAAGTTCAAAATTTGCAAAGGAAGTAGAGTGCGCAAAAGGGGGAAGACAATCGTTCGACTATGACACAGTAGATTGTGCGAAGTGATTTTGTAGAGAGCAAAGTGCACAAAGATCGCAAAGGTGAAGCAGACTAGTCGAGGTGTTGTAAAAGTAAAGGTATCTCTCTGTTAATCTTCTAGATTCATAATTCAAGTCCAGGTTACAACTTTGCATCAGGGGTTGATGCTCCTTCTAGTAGGTGCTAATAAATTAGGGGTTGGTGCTCCTTTCTATTGGTGTAGATAAATAAGGGGTTGGTGCTCCTTCCAGTAGGTGCTGGTAAATCAGGGGTTGATGCTCCTTTGTGTTGGTGCAGATAAATAATGGGTTGGTGCTCCTTCCAATGGGTGTTGGTAAAGTGATTGTAAAGTTGTTGCTTTGCAAAGGATAGATATGGATGGTAGTCCAAGCAGTCATTTTTTAGGAGTAGCCACATTGGTGAACCTTGTTAAATCTTGTGTTGTGTGATGCTCTTTTGTTATTCTTGTTGTATCTTGTAATAAGAGTTAATTGCTACTGTATTACAAACTGTAAATTCAAGTTTAAAGAGCTACACTAATTCACCCCCCCCTATCAGTGTCATTGTAAGACTAACACACCTATCCCAAATATGGACTCTGCTCTATCTTTGTCAGAATGATCTTCTAACTTGTAATATATCACTATGCTAGCAATTAGAAATTACATGCCTATGTCATCGGCTACCCCATGGATCTGTTCATCCAATTTGACTCTTGGGATTTTCTCTAGACCGGTATCCCTCAAGATGTCTTCATGATATATCTTGGGTGGTTCTATAGTGATGTAAGACACTAACTAGTTATACCTTTGAAAGGTAGAGGGATTGGGGTGATAAGGATTGAAGTCAACTTCACCCCCCATACCGAGGTATAGGTGGTCTAAATATGTCTTGAGGATTTCATCTTGTCCTCCAATATAATATCCTAACCCAAACCTATTAGTAGGCAACTGATACTATAGTTCATAAGACCTCCTACGCCCCTGCTCGAATAATCCAAGACCATAACCATGCCAATGGTAACACTCAAAATATTGTAAGACATACTCTGAGTTAGAAAGATAATGAACCATTCACAATGAATGGTTCATCCTCATCCTTGTCCATCGAAGTGCAAGATGCAAGTTGATCAAGCCCTCCATAGATAAAATTGGTTTAGTTAGGAGGTACCCATAGTGGTACCACCATCCCTACGGGAAGGTGATGGGCTTGTGGTTGGCCCATGTCCTATGCAGTCTCTATGATTGGCATAAATGTCACATTATGCATAATATATTCCCCTAATTTAGGATTAACCAAATGAATGATCACCTATGGTACATATGACCCTGATAAATATGTAAGTGAAGCAGGTTGAGGTGCCTCTTCGACTTCTACTTGAGTATTTTCTACTTCCATGGGATTAGGAACCTTGACAACAACTGGTTTGGGCACTTGCTTTATCTCTTTTTCACCCACCTTTACCTTTAGCTTCCTATCATCTCGATATACTATGGATGCAGATAGTCTGGTAGAAGCAACTATCGTGTGCTCTGATCATTGACATGTGGATGTTGTAGATTTGGCACACACTTATTTTATTTTACCTCCTAGATCTTTGATAGGTGACACCAGTCGTATGTCCAGGTGCATTGAGGGGAGCATGAAATACCTCAATAGATCTATTAAATTCATTTATTTGAATGGTTCTTCATTTGAAGGTACCACATGAACCTGTCCCTCATGCATGTATTTTATACATTGATGGAGAATGGAAGGGATACAATGCATTTATCTTATCCAAGGTTGTCCTATAAGTATATTATACTGCATAGAATCTTCAATCACATGACACATCACAGGGATGGTCTTTAGTCCCACCTGAATAGGTAAGACTATGGTACCGATAGTTGAGCATAATACATCATTAAAAGTTCTCAATGTGAAGGTAGAAGGTATGATATGCATCTTTGATAACTTCAGTTATGTCAATGCCTTGGTCATGATTATATTTATTGATGATCCTGTATCAATAAAAACCTACTTGAAAGGTTTGTGATTCACACATGCAATAATATGGAGTGGTAGGTCTATTGTCACAGTGGAAACCATCTTGATTTTATGATCATAAAACTGTATGATCGGTTCTTAAAACTATTGCATGTGTCCCACAAAGTGTGTGAATGCTTCAGGATCCTAGGACCACTTCTATGGACCTTAGAATATCCATAAGTGTATCCCTATGCTTGGGATACTAATGAATCAGCTCATAAATAGACAACTTTGCTAGAGTTATCTGTAGATTTTGAACTAACCTACTCCTTATTGTCACCACCGGTCTAGTTGGTGGGCCTGGCACATTTTGGATTGACCTTGGAGGAGGCATAGCATGGACTCTAATGGGAGTTGTAGGTTGATTTGGTATTTCATACCTCGCATGTCTTGTGATGATGTTGACATTTTTATGAACCCGTGGGTTGGTTTTTCGATGCATACTTGATTGACTTGGCCAACATTGTTCCTTGGTGCCTCATGGTTTGATAGAGGTTTTTTTATAAATTCCCATATTCTAATTATCTGGTGCTTCTGTATTATCTATAAGAAGCATACCTCTTTTGATCATATTTTTTACTAAATGTTTGAAATATCAACATACATCTATGTCATGACCTTTCATTTGATGAAATATGCAATATTGTTCATCCTTATATCCCTTAGGCTTGGGTTGATTAGGGTCCACTAATTTGACCTCAAGTAAGTTTATTTCCTTTTCCTCACATAATTGATGGAAAATCACTATCAAAATTTTTGATAATTGAGTGAATACGTGAGGAGGGCATCTTTATTTATCCTTATCCTTCTGGTTGTTATTGCACTACTCATATTGCACAGGAGGAGGTTGGGCTTGATAATTGTGTTGTTGTTGTCCCTTATCTCCTTTCTGAAGGTTTAAAACCACCTGATTAACGTGGGCTAGCTTGATCAGTTGTTTCTCAATGCTCTTATCATTCCATTTCTTCTTATTTTCTATCTTCAAGTTACCCTCCTATAACTTAATATCCTCTATCACTTTGGCTTGCACCAAATCCTCTTTGAATGTATGATATTGTTGCAACTGCAACAATAGCGAAATATGCTTGGTGTAACTTTTTGTGAACATCTGAGTTAGTTCAGACGATGGGATGGAGAATGGTGGATTTACAATCATATTTCTCCATAATTTCCCATAATCCATAATTGGCTCATCATCATGTTGCATTAAAGCAGCCAGGTCAGATAGGTTCAACTTTTTCTTGATGCCGAAGGAGAAACATTCAAGAAATGTATTAGCTAGTTACTCAAAACTAGTGTTTTTATACCTTTTGAGTTGATTAAACCACTCACAGGTTGGGCCCAAGAGGGTTGTAATTAAGGTCCACAGGAGCAGGGTATCATTGCTTTCAATTTGAAAGTACATGTCTAGAAAACCTATCACATGCTCCTAAGCATCCTCTTCTCCTTTAAACCTTTCCAGCCTAGGCATCTCAAAATGCTCAGGATATGATGGAATACGTATTGATGGGCATAAAGGTTTGTTATGAATATTTTTCAAGGTAGGATTTTGATAAGATATTCCTTACTTCTCGATAACTCTAAATTTTTTTGCCAAGGCATTATAGTCCTGTGAAGACAATAACTCCTCTTCTATGGATTTTATTTTAGGTACCTTTGGAGGCATGTTCCTCTTTGATTGAGGTGGAGGACTAGGCTCATCATCCACTTCGACTTGGGAGATTTCAGGATATTCTTGATCTAATTCCTCTCCCACTTATTCTTCATACTACCTATGTCCATGATGTTTGAACATAGGGTGCCAAAATCTATGTTGGGTTGTACGACGAGCATGGGTGTCTATATACTCAGGGTATAAATCAGGCTATAAAGTATCTCATATATCAATTCTCTCCCCGTGCTCACTACGGGGAGGTAAACTGGCACTATCCAATCGGTCCTCTCTCTCAACATGCTCCTTCTAATAAAGGGTGTTTTTTTTGCACATGTTTTGCTCGTATAAGCATTGTATTATGAACCTTTGCCTCTGAGTGTTCTCATTTTTGAGGTGTTCCCACTCTGTTTGAACATCCTCCAATTGGTATTGGAGAATATAACATATATAATTTAACTCCATATTGTGAGATCTATCTATGTGATCAAACGTATGAGGCCTTTGGTGTGTGTGCTCTATTCAATCAGATTTGTGGGTGTGTCCCCCAATGGACTGATTTGCTATGCTCTTTCCCTTATCTATGAAGATGGAATTCAAATCTAGTTATTGCCTATACTATGTGCCTACATGACATTCTAGGGTATGCATATCATGAGAATGTTAGGAGCACTCTCTAGGTTCTCTAATGGTCCTAATGGTACTACTGCTATGCATGATCACACAACAAGAATATGTAGGAGTAGGATTATAACCTAATTATCCTAAAACTCTATCTAGATCATCTAATTTTCTACTATGCCATGGCTCATGAGGTGGTATACCATTTTGTCCCACTTTAGATATGTTTATTGTGATTCTACAAGGATCACTTCTGTTAGGATTTTGCATGGGCCTACACTTGAAAGTTGACCTATCTACTTGCTCCTAAATGGGTAGATCTTGAACTCATATATACTCAGATGGCAGGGGCCTCAAGCCTCCCCTAGGCATAGGTAGAAGGGGTACCAATCTGGATTCCTCTATGACAAACTCTTTTGTAGATACTGTGGATGCACGTGGAGCATGATCATGGCAAATTTTGCCATGTTTAGTACCCCCATTTTAGGAAACACCATGCTCTAATATATGCCTTGAAGAATTTCTAGTGGCTCCTCTAATCGAGGTATTCTCAATAGAATCCCTACACATAGAATTATCCCCTCTAACACTCATCAAATGATGTTCAAGAGGATTTTGTTGTTGAGGGTTCTGCGCGTCTTGTTATGTATTGGGTGGAGCTTTGACCTCAATCTCGGATCTATGTATGGATCAACCTCTTCGTGTAACCACCTTGATATTATATTATCTTGTATGTAAGTTTTAAGGTAAATAAAATAATCAATAATGATTATCTCTTTTAAAATATTTTGCTTGTGATCCCTAAACTAATTTGATGTGTTTTGAGATTTGTTGTATCTCTCATCATATTTTCAAAAAGTTGATGATATAATCAATTGTTAAAGGGCTTTCACCTATATACTCACAAATCGAAAACCTAGAAATGAACTCTAGTCCATGTAATCCCACCTATCATGTGTGGTAATTAAGTCCACACATAGTCAGGGAGCACAGGTCCTCCCGATCCTCACTTTGTTCGCATGTAGTTACCTATATACCTCTCCAATGAGAGATACGTGCAAATTTTTCATGGGTTATATCATCATCTTGGATCTGGTATTGGTCTAGTAACAAAAGGATCGAGGGAGTTGGGCCAACATATGGAAATCACTACCACTATTGTTGAACCCTACTAGTGATTGGATGTGACTTCCAACTCACTAGCGTTTAAAGTGTGTCATGGTGTGTGGGATTATTTTTTACTTTGCATGAAATAAAAATGCATAAAGCAACACTCAAATGATTATGCTACATGTTTTTCAAAAGAATGTTTTACTTTAAAAGAATGCATGACTATGCTATATGATTTTTTAGAGAATGCAATTATCTATGAAGGAATGGCCATTGATTGGGCCTCAAGCATGCAAACTCTAAAACATGAAATATCCTAGACCGCTGGAGACTAGGGCAGACTGCAATCAAAGATCCTCTATTCCTAGCAATGACCAATAGAAAACTAAAAATGCATCTATGAATTTTCCATTCTACCTTTTTGCTATGTTTTCTACTTAACCTAACATTTATGCATTCTACAAAAAAAATACACAGACATGAAATTACAGAGATAGAAAAATGATCCTACCTAATATCCAAGTCCAATGGAGATTTGGTTGCTTGCTATTTGTTATGTTTTATGTTGACCATGTTTATCAGGTGCGGTTGCAACTATTGCCCATGGCTCTATGGCACGGTGACAACTTTTAACCATGGTTGTCAACCATGGCTAAGCCCTGACATAAAAAAATAGAGCAAGTTAGCCTTTAAATCACATAAATTGTGGAGTTCCATCGTGATCACATTTTGTGGCAACCTGGAAAGCATACGCCTAAGCTAATAATAACTGAAAATCAACATAATGCATGAAAGAAAAATTTACAAATGAACATAAAGAAGGGTTTTCTTTATTATATTTCCATTGAAACTCGATTACAAATCCATCCCTCTTAGGGATACCCAATGTGATATAGTCATTACAATAATGGGAAAATACCCACAAAATGGTAGGTGTAATCAAAAGACTTCCTAGATTGTCATGAACTGCTCTAAGACAAATGTAGCCTTCTTCTCTATTATTAGAGGTATTTTCCACGTTGAATGACAAAAACCTATTAATATTGCATTCAAGAAACAACAAAAAACAATTAAACACAAAGGAGGCCTCTCTTGATGAGGTTTTTGGAGGAAATTATATAAAATATGACATGAAAGCTTTAAATCAATAAAGTGCAAGAAACATAGTAAACTACACTAAACATGATAATTGATCATCAAGAAATGTAAAGAAAGCATGGATAAAATCCTCTAATATCCTAATTAACAATTGAGAGAATAAATGCTTGAAATAATGACATCTAATCTAGAATTTCCTAACACTTGGAAATGAAAGGAATATACCCAAAATTGATGATTCTAACAATCTAATGATAATACAAAAAATCAATCTATAGTAATTATGCCTAAATTAACAAATACAAATGGAAATCTATTGCTAAAACTGACTAAAATGAGGATTAAACCTTGACCGCATGTCTTTCACATGGTTGGCACTGTTAGCCATGGATGACAATTGTGGCTAAGGTGTAAATATCCTTGTTCTCCAAATCAAGGCTTGATTCCTCAATTCACTCTGATGAATTTATGATCAAGGGTCACTGTGATGTCCTCTAATAAATATGGTGGTTGAATTGCTCAGATCGGTGATGGAATAGGCTCAATTGTATTTTTTGATTCCTCCTATCCCTCCATAGCCTTCTTGGTTCCAAGTGTTGTGTGATCTCCAATTGGGCGAAAAAAGTGTTCCTATCAATAAATTCAAGTGAGTATGCAATTTGATAGGGCTTCATCGCTTTTCAACTCAAAATTCGTCTCCCTATTTCCTAATTTAGAGGGGGTTCTTATAACATTTGGAAGGCCATGTCTTAGATTCTTGGAGTATCCAATATCAATAAAGGGCAGTTGAGATAGTTGGAGGGAAGTTTCTGAAACTTTTCACTCTCAAACAGCTCTGATCCACAACCAATTGGTCGTTGAAACCGATTTTGGGTCGGCCAAGGTCAATATTTGAAATGGTTTGGTGTTGTTGGTTGATGGTCATATCATCTACTTTTTTTTTTATTCCATATCATCTATATATGCTATAGTCATTTCTTCATCTTTTGACTTCATCCACATTTGAAACTCAACATGCTTAGAATTTGGTGCCAGGCTATAGGCATGTCTAGTGCTAGATTATAACTAATCTATATAGAAAATCACTACTCCTTTCAATGCCAATCAAATGTAGTCAAATTTTGTGTTGACTATGTAAACATAGTCTAGCATGAAATGAACCCAAAGCTAGATACCAAGTTATCCAAGAATCCCAGTTTTATACAAAATATCTAATAACCCTCTTTTTATTACAAAGTCTTGGCATTAATCAACAAAATGGATTTTTATCTACCTTTCTTGGCATATAAATCTATTCTATCTATCTAAGCCTACATTTCCTCCTAATTACCCTATTTAACCACATAACTAATGCAATAATAAAACAAAGCATATCCTAATAGTGCAAAAAGGTGGTAAGAGGTTGTAAAAAATGAGAAATTTTTTTGCCTCATCAACTTGAAATATTTTTTGCCTATGATATTATTTTTATGTTTCTTTTGCTTATTTTAGATCTTTTTAGAATTGTCTTTAACTAATATTTGTAATATATATCAACTCTTTTTTTCTTTCTCTTATGTATTCTTCAATTTTGTTTTCACTAACTACTTATATTTCTTGTTATTTATTGTTTGGATGGAAGAACATTGAGAATTATAGAAAAAATAGTACAATTTAATAATATGCAAATAAAATTACCCAAATGATAACGATAATTCAGATCCAAATCCCCAAAAATTAAATATGCAACAATTAATTATAGATTCAAATCAACATAAATTCTTAGCCACATAGAGGGGGAAAATTCTCATAGTCTCTTGGAGAGGAGAAGTCTCATATACATAGCAAACATTACTAAGATTCAAATATGAAATATGATATTGAAAACAACCTAACTCTTCCTCTATATAGATTAAATAAATCATTAACCCTAATCCTAATACTCAAGTGCTAACTACCTAAATCTAGGGCCTGAGTTAATAAAATAAAGATAGTTGACATGGCTATATTAGATCTGTTGCATGGATTCCTCTTAGAAGATTTGTCCTCAAAGTTGGAAAAGACTGAAAAATATTTTAGGATCCCATGTAGCATCTTCTTCTAGAAGCTCTTGCCACTTGATGAGGAACTCCTAAATTTGGTGAGACTAAAATAATAAACTTTAAATTGTAATAATAGGACTATAGCTTGGCAGACTGCGCAAAGATTTGTGTGGCGGCTTCTGGGGCAAACAACACAGAATACTGTGGCGGCCATAAAAGTTGGACAGCCTGCTCGGATTCATGGTGGCTACCGATTCCACCATGTAAATTCAAAAAAAAAAAAATTAAATAATAGGACTATAGCTTCTAGCTAATAAACTATTTAAGATAATATACAAGAATTATATGATGGATATGAGAAAAATATGGGAGCACCAATTGATATGCCATTTTACTAATGTAACAAACCACCTTGTAGGTCCCATAAAATCACTTTTTGCTAGACTCGGTCATTAAGGAAAATTGCTTATAGGTTTTTATATGCAAAAATACCATATCTAATATGTAAATTATTATTTAGAATGGTATGAATCTTACTATTGCTTCATGCTAATTTTGGCATGGGTCAAATTATTTTTAATAATTTAAAACACAAGTCATCATTGCTTTAACAAATCATCTACATGGGCAACCTTGGAGGATCCTTGAGCATAATTTGTTACTAGTGAAGTTTTTTACCATACAATGCTTCAAATAGGGATATCTTAAGGGATTAATTATAAGACGTATTATTACAACATTCAAAAAAATAAAGCCATTGATCCCAAAGATACTAATTTTATTAAGAAAAATAATGGAGGTAAGTATCGAAACATTTATTAACAACCACTATCTAAGAATCTATTTGAGGGTGATAATAAAATGATATATTCAACTTGGTATAACTAAGATAAACTAATTCTTTCTAAAATATACTAGTGAATACAAGGACATGGTTATTCACAATGGTTTTGGGCATACCATATGATTTTAAAATATATTCTAAAAATATATTTTCCACATTACTTGTTGAATGGAGATATTATAATGCATAGAAATGAGTAAAATTGTAAAGAGGATTTACTACCAAAAATATCACCACTTTGCCATCATATTTTGGAATTCCCTTAATAAAATCCATGGATATATGCTCCCATTGGTGATCAAGGATAGGCAAGGGTTCCAATAATCTATGAGATTGATTTTTTTTTCCTTTGTTATGATAACACAAATTACACTTCATCATAAACATCTTGACATTTACTTTTAATCATTTCCAAGAAAATAATTTCTTTAGACATTGACACATTTTCCAAAATCTTGAATATCCATGCAAAGGAGATTCATGCAATTATTAGAGAAAATTTGACCTAATAGAAAAATACTAAGGAAAATAAATTTGATTCTTATTGTGAAGAAATCCATTAATATATGAGAAATAAGAATGTAATGATCAGGCCACCTCCATTTCTTGAATGACCTATATAGTCTCTAGGTTTTAAAGCTAATATTTATGTAGTTGGAATAACCATTATGGAATAGTACTAGATATGACATTGACAAAAACAACATGCTCATATTTTTGGGACAAGGTATCAACCATGGCATATTCATTTTCTTTATTTTATTAATGATAAAATCATAACCCAAGATCTTGCTCATCCATTTAGTTTGTTCAAGGTATGCGAGATTCTACTTTAATAAACTCTTAAGGATATTATGGTTCGTATTGATAATGATATTATGTCTAACTAATAAGGCCTCCATTTCACTATGGCATGTAGAACAACTTATATTTATTTCTAATAAATAGACTATCCTAGATCCTTGCTACAAAGTTGATTAATTTCAAAGGTTAATGGGTGTCCATATTGAATCAAAATAGATCCAAATACCTTTTATAGTGATCTTGTTGAGGTGATGTACCATAAAAAATAAAGAGGATTATGGATTAATTTTGGGAAGAATGATTTCTTACTCCAATATTTCCTAATCTAGCTTCATAATTTCTAACTTTAGGGTTTGGGGATAGTAGTAAGGATGCACATTAGGAGGTTGACTTCATACAACAAGGTGGATGGTATGATCATGTATGTGCTTATAAGGTAGACCCATGGACTCACTAAATACCTTCTTATGATGAAACACAATATTTTATAAATCCAAAGGAAGAGTTAAAAGAAGTGGATCTAAAGACTAATCCTCTATGCAATTGAATTTGAAAAATAATCCTCAACCATATTTCTTCAGTATATTTTGCATGCTATGTGAACTAACCATATTTGAGGGAGGGGATAGGATTCCTTGGATACAAATGACTCTTCCCTTCATCATGCATTTTAAATATATAATTTTTATAGATTAATAGTAACATTGCTAAGTTGATATGGACATCGTGCTCCCAAGATGACATGTGAACTACCTAGGTTCATGGAAAAGAGATTTCCTAGCAAAGTATAATCCTGTATTTGGATGTTAACTCCATTTGACCCACACATTGAGTGGTAGCACCATTTACAAAGACTTATAATGTATCATAATTTTACGTATTGAAATACAATCTAAAGGACTTTACTATCTTCTTATCTATAAAGTTATGTGTGCTACCTTAATCAATCTACATATTGAAATGTTATTATTTAATAAATCCTTGTAGCTTGAGAGTATGGTAATATTGGAATCCCATACGATTATTATTAGAGAGTGTTATGATATCATCCTCAGGTTTTTAGTTATCTACTTCTACTAGTTTCTCTTGCTTAAATGAATCATCTTCATATACTATGATATCTTCACCTTCCACTTGAAATATAAAATATAATAATCCTTCATAAAGTTTGTACCATGTTTTCCAAGAATCCCAGTTTTATACAAAATATCTAATAACCCTCTTTTTATTACAAAGTCTTGGCATAAATCAACAAAATGGCCTTTTATCTACCTTTCTTGGCATATAAATCTATTCTATCTATCTAATACTACATTTCCTACTAATTATCATATTTAACCACATAACTAATGCAATAATAAATCAAAGTATATCCTAATAGTGCAAAAAGGTGGTAAGAGGTTTTAAAAAATGAGAATTTTTTTTGCCTCATCAACTTGAAATATTGTTTGCCTATGATATTATTTTTGTGTATCTTTTTATTATTGTAGCTCTTTTTAGAATTGTCTTTAACTAATATTTGTAATATATATCAACTCTTTTTTTCTTTCTCTTATGTATTCTTCAATTTTTTTTTCACTAACTATTTATATTTCTTGCTATTTATTGTTTTGATGGAAGAACATTGAGAATTATAGAAAAAATAGTACAATTTAATAATATGCAAATAACATTGCCCAAATGATAAAAATAATTCAGATCCAAATCCCAAAAAATTAAATATGCAATAATTAATTATAGATTCAAATCAACATAAATTCTTAGCCACATAGAGAGGGAAAATTCTCATAGTATATTGGAGAGGAGAAGTCTCATATACATAGCAAACATCACTAAGATTCAAATATGAAAGATGATATTGACAACAACCTAACTCTTCCTCTATATAGATTAAATAAATCATTAACCCTAACCCTAATGCTCAAGTGCTTAGAAGGTGGATTGTATGATCATGTATGTGTTTAGAAGGTAGACCCATGGACTCACTAAATACCTCCTTATTATGACACACAATATTTTATAAATCCAAAGGAAGAGTTTAAAGAAGTGGATCTAAAGACTAAGCCTCTACGCAATTGAATTTGAAAAAGAATCCACAACCATATATCTTCTGTATATTTTGCATGCTATGTGAACTAACCATATTGGATGGAGGGGATAGGATTCCTTGGATACAAATGACTCTTCCCTTCATCATGCATTTGAAATATATAATTTTTATAGATTAATAGTAACATCGCTAAGTTGATATGGACATTGTGCTCCCAATATGACATGTGAAATACCTAGGTTCATGGAAAAGAGATTGCCTATCAAAGTATAATAATGTATTTGGATGTTAAATTTAGCCATTTGACCCACACATTGAGTGGTAGCACCATTTACAATTAAGACTTAGAATTTATCATAATTTGAAGTATTGACATACAATCTAAAGGACTTTACTATCTTATTATCTATAAAGTTATGTGTGTTGCCTTAATCAATATACATATTGAAATGTTATTGTTTAATAAATCCTTGTAGCTTGAGAGTATGGTAATATTGGAATCCCATACGATTATTATTAGAGAGTGTTATGATATCCTCCTCAAGTTTTTATTTATCTACTTCTACTAGTTGCTCTTGATTAAATGAATAATCTTCATATACTATGATATCTTCACCTTCCACTTGAAATATAAAATATAATAATCCTTCATAGTGTTTGTTATTGTAGTAAGGATAATGAGTTGATATCACATCTATATTCAGGACTAGAATCTTGGAGTATTTTTCTACCACTAAAGCTATATGTTGAGAAACATTAAGCATATAAGGATTAACCATGTTGAATTCCTATTAAATTTTAACCTTAAGACCATGGTGAATGTTTGAGACCACAACTATTGGTAGGTTTACGTGAGAAGACTAGTTATCTTAGAGCAATATTTATTCACTATTCCTATCCACTTTATTTGCATATGATGGACCATAATAATGTGAAAATTCATTTATCAATTTTTTAGAGAGATCATTCTTTGTATTCATGCAATGGAAGAGAACCCCCATGTTGACAAAGCTACCATAAAAACCACTAATTATCTTGGTTTTGTAACTTAGAATCTACTAATGTGACAAGTGCTACATTAGGAAAATGGTATAGGTAGATGAGGCTATCCATATTGGTGAGCCCTCCTCATGGATAGACACCTTTAAAGGTTGGTATTTAAATACAATAAATAGGAACTTCATGAGGCTAGTTAAGGAAATTAGAAGCACCTACTACCATAGAATCTAGATCAAAAGTAAAGCATAGGTAATAAGATTTCATAGTTGGAATATAACATTGGGTGACATAAAGAGTTGAGTGATTTCCATAGGAATCGTGAGGACTATGACTAGGTCACAGTTGAGGAATAATATTAGTATTTGGTGCCTGATGAATGATCAAAGACTTTTATCCTATAGTTTGTTATGACCGTTGGACAAAAGGAGGCTATTAGAATATATTTGTGTAGATACCTAAAATACGCCATGTTTAGGAGACTACTCATATGGGCACCTTTGTAGACCATATAAATGATCTTGGACCTATCCAAGAGCTAGCAATGGTTCTAACCACTTAATTGAGGTGGCTTTGTCCTATTCAATCCTAGCTACTGATGCTTAGAGCGAATATGATTTAGTTATGCTTTCCAATAGTGACTAGGAGCTCCTAGCCACCTTGAGTGAGAGTCTCTAGCTCTAAAACATAATCAGTCCTATGAAACTAGCCGAATTAGTTATACCAATGATATTTTGAACTAACTCAAGTGGTGAAGGGTGTGTATCTTCTGGAATATTCCTTCCAACTACCATAGGTTTGCAATTTTTGATCTTGGCTTATCTATGAAGCTAAGATTGGAATTTGGGAGGCCTATTTATATGCCCCTCCCATGAATAAAAAAAATAGAGAACGTTTATGCAGTGAAGCTCTATCGAATTTGACAACGAATTGATAGCCCTTGAGTAGAGTCAAAGTGCTACCAAATTATGGAATGACAAGCATACAAACAACAATGGATTCCAAAATACTAAGAAGCATACACCACAAATTCACACCAATATAACATGAATTCAAATTATTTCAACCACCAATTTGTCTTGAGACATGCAAGCGACCCTTGACCATTAATTTAATTGGTGAATTGTGTGTTGTAGACCCTAGTTTAAGAAGCAGAATACTCAGTTTATGGTTTTTATATTTGATAGTGGCTCGTAGGCTCAGCCACCCATGGTATCAGTAGATAGCAGAACCAACTGCTCTGAGCGACAGTGACTAGGATTTGATGTATTATTTATTTATTTCTTAGCCTATATTTCTATTTATTATTTCTTTATCAGCTTAGATTAGAGTAGATTTACTATTTTCAATGCATTTGTACCATTGATTAGCATTTATTTACTCATATTTGTGCTTTTCATGATTTTATCATGTTTTCATGTCATTTTATATAAAATATTTGAAATAAACCTCATCATGAGAGGTTTCATATGCTATTGACATGTTTTATGGTTGCTTTGTGCACAGGTGACAAGATCTACAAAGGATAAAACCGCATCCAAGGATATTTTCTTTGAAAAAGTTATAAGGAGGCATCAATAAGAACTCAATCAATTTGTGTCGATCTAGAAGGCCTATGAATTACACAACCCCTATTTTTTGGCTTCATATCTTTGTATTCATTGTATCAAAATTTGGTATCCCTAAGAGGGACGTACATGTAACTGATTTTCATGATGAATTAATAAAAGGAGTATTTACATTTTCTTAATTCATTGTAATTTTATGTTTTATTACTTTATCTTTGATATTAAGATGCAAATACAGTAGGTTAATTCGTTCTAGCATCATATAGATGGTGATCATGATGGAAACACCCAAAATTTATGTTGTTTGTTGATTTGTTGCATGTTTTTTTCACACAGGTGTAACCAATCTAATTGATAGTGGCTAGAATATCTCAATTGTTCTTGAAGACAATTTCCATATTTAGATCCACCCTGAGCGATAGTGGCCAATAGAAAAAATTGCAAATAGTAGACAGCCAGATCATCAACATACTTGGATTTTAGGTTGGTTGAAATTCTTTATATTTTTGCTTCTTTTTCTATGTTTTTATTTTTTGAATGTAGTAAATGAATGATAATTAGATAACATAGATAAATTTAAAAGAAAAATTTATAATATCTCTTAGGTTTTCTACTATCAGTTTCTAGGAACATTGGTCTCTGATTGTAATCCACCCTAGTCTCTAGTGGTCTAGATTGTATGTTAGAGTTTGCATGCTTGAGGCCCAATTAGAGGCCATTTTCATAATTAGTATTGCATACTCTGAATATCATATATATTTTAGATGGCATTCTCAACAATAGAAATATTCTTTTTAAGAATATAGAAAAATCATTTGAGTTCTCTATGATGCATTTTCTTTTCATGTAAAATTAAAAATAACCACCACACACCATGTTACACTTAAATGTTAGTGAGTTCAATTTCATCATCAACCACTAATAGAAACCAACGACAATGGGATTCATCTCCACCCATTGGATCAAATCCTATGAACCCTATTTTTGGCCAAGGCTAGATCTAAGAACTAATGTATGTTAGAAAATTTGCATGTACTTCTATTCAGATGGTATAACACTGACCAAGTGAGACTAGGTGAGAACTGGTAGGACTTGTACTTCTTGATTGGGTGTGGGCTTCATATTCATACTTTGGTGGGTTTACATGACTAAACTTTCATTATCGATTTTTGAGCTACGATCATATAGGTGAAAACCATTTTAACAAAAGAATATCATCCAACAAAATAAAACATGTGACATGAGGTCTTTTTAAAAATCAACAAATCAAAAACACACAAAACAAGTTCTTAGAACACACTTCTAATAATTAAAAGAGATAAACACATTTGTCTACTTTATTTGCATGTATTAGAATTTACACAAGAGATAAGGTCACATTTTCATGGTCATCATATAGATCAACCACCCTCGGTCCAACACCGATGCGAGAACTAGTGCTCCACTTAATAACAATCACAACAACACTAATGTTAAACCACCCATAAAGAACACTGCTAGACAAAGTTTAGTGAGCCTCAAGTGGGATAACATAAGTGTTGCATCCAATCATAGACCTACCACAACTTCTAACCACATTGAGTATAGTTATAATAGACACCAATATTATTGGAGCAAATGGCACTTTATGATATTAGCCATGGAGAACCAGAAAACTAGACGAACTAGATCAAGTTCTCCTAAGGCCTATACAGAAAAAAATTGCTACTATGCCCTCGATCTTTAATATTTTATGTAGTCATAAAATAGTGAGGCACACTAATGAGTGAGGGGAAGCTTCAAAACATCCCTGCAACACTCACACTACTTCCGATCATGGATGTATAGATCACATGTCATTACATACGGATAATGTTGCCTTTATAGATAAAGGTAAAAGCATAGTGGAGGCTCCTTAAAAGAACATTACCATAGTGACTCCTTGCACATAGTTATGAAGTAAAATATCTTCAGCGGTGGTTCAATCTGACCATGTGGATAGGTTATATGAAGATGCACAATATCAATAAAGAGTACACCAAGACAAAAGGGAGGCATTATGTGTAGAGTAGTAACACCTAGATAAACTTGAACAAGAAGAGTTGTAGGTACAAATAAAATGGTGCCAACATTTATATCAATAGTGCTTGAGAGAACAACATACCTTAGAATTAAAAAATCATGAGTAACAAGTATATAGGTTGGCTCAAGCTAATCTACACATGGGCAATAAGTACTACCACTCCAATAGATGTGTTGCTTCTCAATCTGAGAGGAATTCCAGATAGGTAGATGATCACACTCACCGCACCTCACAACATGCTTCAAGACACCAATGGTGCCTAGCACAAGAACAAGAGATAAATATGGATGACCAAGAATAAACTTATCCTAAACCATCATCCATAGCCATGGAAGAGGACTATAATAGACTAACTCAGTCTAATGCAGGATAATTACCTCCTCGACCACCCTAAAAGAACCTTTAGGAGAAAGGGATCATCTCTTCAAAAGCTTACAAGGTGCTTATCGAGAGATTCAAATATCTTGAGAAACAAGACATGGCTAGTCAAAAGCCCACTTTATGTAGGATACAAAATCAGCCCTTGTGCTCATCGGTACCAAGTCTTGCTTATCCAAAACATTTTGAGATGCCTCAGTTAGATAATTTTAAGGGAGAATAAGATGTACAAGATCATGTGACCAACTTCATGAATGCATATTTTCAGCTCCAACATAATGTCACCCTAATATTAAGAATGTTCATCATCACATTATCAGGTGCAACAACAAAGTGGTTTAATCAACTACCCAAACATAGCAACATCATATTTGAGTAACTGGTGAATGCCTTACTTGAATTATTTTCATTTGGTGTTAGGAATAAGACCAACTTTTCTGACATGGCCAATCTAAAATAACATGATGATGATCCGGTCTATGACTATAGGAATAGAAGGAGAAAACTAATCGTAAAATTATTGTTTTTCATTCCCACTATAGATCTAACTGAATATTCACCAATAGTTGTGCCAAGCATATATCACTCCTTTTGTAGCTTCAATAGTATGCAACATTTGAGGAAGCCTTGGTACAAGCCAAGCTTATAGAAGATATCAAAGTAGAAGAAGGAGATGTTAAGCTCCGTAACAAGAAATACTAGAACAAGAACCACAAAAAATGCAATCAATAGTAGTAGGCCAATACTACACCAGTCAACTAGGTTGTATTAAATATATCAAAAGGGGGAATAGCCAAAAACCATAAAATTACCAATCTCAACCACCCCCAGCTAACTACAACCAAAATAACAAGAACCAAGGTTGAGGCAAGCAACATCAGCCACCTCACTAGTACACACCATTTTAAGAATCTTTGGCATCAATATTTAATCAACTAAGTGAGGCATAGGTACTCAAACTACCCAAGGTACAAATTATTGATCCTAACTACCCCAAGCCTAAGGGATATAGGGATGATCATTATTTCCCATACCATAGATTACAGGGTCATTATATTGAAGTGTGCATTAGTTTCAAAAACATTATACAAAATATGATCGAAAAGGGTGAGCTACAAGTTGACAATCCACTAGATCCAATAATAGGAACATGGGCATATTTAAAAACCCATTGCCTAATCATGAAGCCCATAAAAATTAGGGTGCTCAATGTAATTAGGTTCAAGTTGAACCTCCCACTTAGGGATTCATTATAATGGTCAATATGGTTACAAGAAATCAGTGATAGAACCAACTAGAGCCTCCAATGACTCCCATTTGTATCCCAACTACACTGTAATAGATTTTAACGCATAATAATCTTCCACGTATGCCATCATGACCTGTGATAACAATCCAAAATAGACTTACTCATATTCTTTAAATAAATCTAACTAAGTTATCGATATATGAGCTTATTCAAAAATATCCTAGGCATAGGGAGACCTTAATGGAAATATTGAAATCTATTGAGCTCCAACCCTAAAACCTTGAAGCATTTACAAAATTTTTGGAGTAAGTGCAATAGTGCCAAGAGCCAATGATTCATTTTTATGATCATAAAATAAAGGTAGTCCTAACTACCATAGAAGACCCGCATCTGCACATCATCACATGTATCAATCATACACCCTTAAAGTGGGTTCTAATTGATATAGGATCGTTGATTAACATAATAATTACCAAAGCTATAAGACACCTAAACATACCTAGGTCCAACATAGTCCCTTATTCTTACACATTGAGAGCGTTCAATTATGCATTGTGCTCCACAGTGGGTACAATAGTCCTACCTATTCAGGTAACGCATAAGACCATCCCTATGATGTGTCTTGTGTTAGAAGGGTCCATGCAATATAATATCCTCCTAGGGCATCCTTTGATAAGGAACATGTAATGCACAATCCTACATCAATGTATTAAATATGTACACAATGGACAAGTGCACGTGGTACCATCAGATGAAGAACCATTCAAATATGTACATAAGGTTGACTTGTCAAGGGATTTCATCCTTTCATATACTCACCCATACATTAGACATTAATCCCCTACCATGTATCTAGGAAGTAAGTTAATATTAGTGTGAGGTGATCCATCCATGTCGGTGCCGCATCCTACTTCCAAAACTATTGGTGCTTCTAATAAATCAATAATATCTAAAATAGTAGACTATCATAAGTTGAAATCTCTCATAGTGGAGGAAGAACCTAGGGTAATCCCAACCATAGCAATATCAAAACTTCCAACTCCTATGGAGGAGGAATATCCTCAAGATATAGTCAAGTAGGTGTCTCAACCTGCCTTTCCTGCATCATAATTAGTGTTATTTGCACCACAGGTGACTCTTCACTTAGCCAACACAGGACTAGGTGAATATCTTGTTGAAATAGTTTTACTCAAATAATTGAGTTTGCACAAGATATGGGATGACCAAGAGTCCCAAACCTACCCATAGGAATAGTGGTACCATTAGGTATGCCACCCAACCAGACTAATTTCATTTATGCTAGTTTTGATCAATCTCATGATGCCTCAAACATTGAAGATGACAAAAATGAGTCATTCACAACAAAAATTCATTATCTATCCAACCCTGATTTTGCTATTAGATACTTCGAATGCAACCATTGGCATGTCTATGATTTAGGTCTATATGAGCAAGGGTGATGAAACCCAATTGAACCACAATATCAGTTACCTACTGATATGTCTAGCCTAGGATATCGTATCTAAAGCTACAATGATTCATTAGCAACATCTCTAGATACACTGAGATTAGTGTTCAAGGAATACATTGAATGGAATCCTTATCACCTGAACATAAGCTACATAAATGATAGGTTGGTGACCATGGTCACTATAGAACAACCTATTGTATATCATCCAAATTTCTCTCTCGAGGCAAGCCCATCAGGAATTATATTGTGGGAAGATGAACCAAACTACGGTTATGAATGAGAAGAGAATGAGTACATCATATATCACAGTGAGTCCGAGGATGAGACTGAATTAACCTACCTTGGATCTCAACATTCACATCATCTCATGGAGACAGTAGACATGGATAATGGACACTTCATAGATGATAGTGATTATGAAGATGAGACCAAAATGGTCTACCTTGGGCCTTGAAACTTACATCATTGCAATGAACCATTTGACATAGATGAGATGTATCACAAAGTATATCCTAGCCCTCACCTTAGGGGGAGACTAACAAATTCAGATGAAATCTATCATATAGTTTTCCCTGATCCTCCTATATTTATATAGCTCCTACATCCAAATAATCCCATATTTCGATCAATTTATAGACTAGATCATGAGATCCCCATACCCCCAAAACCACATCTTGGGTATGGAAGTCACATCAAAAATATAGAGTTGCACCCATGTGGTCTTGGAGATTCCATCCCATCCATCAACATGATATCCATTGAGTTGACCACTCCACTCCATAACCCAGCTGATCCTTCCAAACCATTATGTTTTAATCTAGATGCTATCGATTGGGATCACATTGATTCACCATTGGAGTCTAAATATTTTTTCCCCAATGAATAAATGTTACAACTATTTCACTTTGCACTAGGCTATGCACATGATTTTTATCATATCGATTTTGATATTGATTTAATCAAACCATTAAATCTAGTAGATGATATTCATTTGATCCCTACACCTCACCATCTTGAGTAGGGGTCGCACATGTTTATAGAGGAAACTTTTGAAATGGACATCAACAATGATCCATATGATCCAAAGAAAGTTAAATTCAAAGAAATATTATCTCCTAAGGAACGGGCCACCCTCACACCTCTATTGAAAGAGAGATCTGATCTCTTTGCTTGGACCTACAAGGATATGTTGGGTTTAGATCCAAAATTGGTTTTTCACAACCTTTTGTTAGATCCTGCAAAGAAACTCCTCAAGCAGAAACTCAGGAAGATGCATCCTACTATCACCTTGATGGTAAATAATGAGCTTCAAAAGCTATTGGATGTAGTCTTTATTATTCCCATCGACTATCCAGAATGGGTATCAAACATGGTACTATTGGGCACCAAATTAACATCCCATTTTACTCAACACTGCAACTGTCTATATCCCAATTTTTTGTCCATGCATGCACCTAATAGTCGTGGCTTGACACTCAAGCATTAGATGGACCAAAGACAAATTCAATGCAACCTCTAGAGTAGGTTGGTTTCTTGTCAACTTAAACTGGTGTTGACTCAATTAAAGCTCAAATAGAATAAGGGTTAGAAAAGGTTTAGGGTTAGAAATATTATGAAAAGTAATGGTCAGATAGGCTAACAACATAGGAAAATACAATAAAATTCTCCCACAAGCTATTTCTAGTGTCCCATTACTCAATATTAACATCACCCAAATTAATGAAAACTTCACATATTAAAGCGTAAATAAATATATATTGCAGAAAGCAATTCCAACATCCAATATTGATAATCCAAATATTAGAATAGATCAATAGTTAGATTTAACAAAAATAAACTTCCTAACAATACATATATAATCAAGGATATATTTCAACTACTCTCACAACTAGTAATCCAATAAGTTAGAATGAACTAACCATTCAAGTATTAACAGAAATGTAGCTCAAGACTTTGAACCTCTTGTACAATATGATGAAGATGATAATTTTGAGTCAAAATATCAAACTAATGCTCCTTCCATTAGATCACAAGAATATTTACAATAGGGAAAGCAAACGCACTAGAGTCAACCTTAAAAAATAAGGGTTCAACCTCTATTTATAGTTTGTAAATGAAATAATATTAAGGAGACATTACAAATATTGTATATCTACAACTCAGTAGAGAGTTTTCTAGCATTATCTTACTGGCTGGAGAGCTCCAAGAAATCCACTGTGAGAAATCTACCATGGAAGCATACCTCTACAACTTGTTGATTTTCTTATGGTGGTTAGAGTTTGAATAGTTGGAAACTGCTTCTCATTCATAGACCATTCTTGGAAGCTCGACTCCACCATAGATATACAACCACATCTAGTTCTTGTTCTTAAAAACCCTTTATGCTTCATCTTCCTACCCTCTAACTGACTGCACTCTGATCTGGTGAGTTTTGGTATTTTAAATCCTTCAAGAATATCAACAAAACTTGGACTGTAGATCTTCAACATGGATGACTATGATTAAACCTACCAAGATACTTTGCAAATTGATGAGAAAAACCAAGGTGCCATTCCACACTTTTAAGTTTTTGACATCATTTTTTATAGCCTTGATCATGTGGAATCGAATTCCAACGTAAAATACATTAAGAGGTGAGCAGGATGGAATCCACTCATTAACCTTCCTCTTCTCTTCTTTGGCTTCAAAGCAACTAAAATCCACACCATAAAGCATGTTGACATCACCTTTGCTTTGTAAATATGGGAAATTGAACTTCATACTCAGGTAATGGTAAATCATCCTTTGTTGTCATTCCACACCGGTTGTAGTGTAAAATAGTTTTTATCACCATTATGCTCCAGATATAGTTTAAACATACCCTTTGTCTCCAATCCACACCTTATGAAGTGTTTTTTTCTCATTATTGTCAATTTGTAGAAAACTACTCTTGAGACTAGTGAAATTGACCTTATTAACACTTAGCCATTTTGGAGCATGCAAAAACTACTCTCAGTCATCATTCTACACTTTATTTTATGCTGAAATCATCATCACCAAAAAATTTTATGGAATAGGGACTCATCACCAATCCACACCAAAATACATTATAAATCGAGCATAATTGCTCAAGGTAAAATTGCACTAAGTGTTGGGCGGATTAGGAAACAAATGTTGTGAATATACTCAAAAATACACTAAAATGTGTGTGGAATAGAAACTTCATACCTTAAAATAAAATTTTCAATGCTTTCTAAGGATGTGGCCATTGTGGTCCTACAAGTACCTGTAGGAAAACCTCATGGAGGAATCCGTATCTACACGAATTTTAGAGACCTCGATAACGCAACACCAAAGGATTCATTCCTTTTTCCCAATATATATGCTCTTTTAGATGCAAATACGGGTCATGATATGCTCTCCCTAATGGATGGTTTTTCTGGTTACAATTAGATTTGGATTAAAACTGAAGACCAACATAAAACTATGTTCACAATGCCATGGGGGATCTTTTGCTAGAAGGTAATGTCATTTGGTCTTAAAAATTTTGGTGCCACATATCAATGGGTCATGAAATATATCTTCCATAACTATATGCACAAGATCCTAGAGTATTACATTGATGAATTACCGTCCAAGTCATTTCTACGTGAAGAGTATGCTAAGGTCTTGAGAAAAGTCTTCAATCTCCTAATAGAGCATAATATTAGGTTGAATCCCAAGAAGTGTGTATTTGGTGTAACTTCAGGAAAAATATTAGGATTAATTATTTCTAAATGTGGGATCAAAATTGATCCAATAAAGGTAAAGGCTATCCTAGAGCCATGCCCACTAACATCAAAGAGCTGAGAAGCCTACAGGGCAAAGTAGCATCCATAAAGTGATTCATCGCATAGTTATCGGATCAATGTCGACCCATGAATCAATTGCTACACAAGGGGTCCCATTCCATTGGTATGGGAAATTTCAGTAAGCCTTTACTGAAATCAAGTAATATATGGCAAAACTGCCAGTACTAGCTCCACTAAGGCTATATGTACCATTCTTGCTTTATAAATCAGCTACTAACTTTGCACTGGGAACCATATTAGTCCAAAAAAAATGCAAGACAAAGAGCAAGTGATATACTATATTAGCCGCACCTTTGTGAGTTATGTTCTAGGGTATGCATACGTAGAAAATTTGTGCTTATAAATGATTTTTATGACTAAGAAGTTGTGCCACTACATGCTGAGTCATATGATGTATGTAATATCAAAACAAAATCCTTTGCAGTATATGATGAGCAAGACATGTCATAATATACGTACTGCAAAGTGGATCATGCTACTAATAGAATTTGACTTGGAATTCATTATTCAAAATTCCATCAAGAGACTAGTCAAATCAAATCAGCTGGTAGAGGCACCTCTTCAAGATAGTAGACCTATCATCATAGAACTTCTTGATGATGCAATATTTGCATTATCATAGTCACCCAAATCCAAAGAACCAAATAAAAAATATGACATGACTTGATTATTTAACGGTTCAAAGTGTGAGAAAGGGGGTGGTGCAGAAATCATATTTTTCACATTGTAAGATGCTCCAATGCCCTTGTAATTTAAACTAGACTTCCCTTGCATAAATAACAACACTAAATACGAGGACCTAATATTGGATCTCCAAACAACAATCACCATGAATATAAAAAAGTTAAACATATTTGGTGACTCCCTTCTCATTGTTAACCAAGCTAAGGGAATATTTCATTGTAGGTGTCCCATCCTAAAAGATTATAAGGATATTTTTGAAACTTATCTAGCCTAGATAGAGTGGTATTACATTGAGGCAATCACTTATACATCAAACAAATTTGTAGACACTATGGCATCTTTGGGATCATTGATCTGTCAGAATCCATCTATTGAATTCACTACCATTCATGTGAAGACACTCTTGCAATTTGTGATGTAGTGTGAGGCTTTTGACAACAAAGAATAAATCAATATGATTCATATAGAACCAAACGATGAGTGGTTATATAGAGATAGAGACTTTCTAAAGAAGGCACCTTAGGGGTCTTTGATATCATAGGATCTTGGGAGGAATGGCACCACCATTAACCACAAGGTTTTTTCTCAGTCTGTATTCGTTCACATCGAATTATAAAGGGAAAAATTCATATCATCTATTGAGGTTGTAGCTTATTAGGATTAGTTAAGCCATTTACAATATTATATTAAACTTGGAATAATCCTGCATGGATTAGTGCATGTTGCAAAATTACCATTTAGAAAAAAAATGACTAGATATGTCCTGCTACAAGACATATTGTATCATCAAAGCTATGATGGAGTCCTCCTTCATTACCTTGAGCTTCAAGAATCAACTTGGATAATTTCACAAGCTCACAATGGTACATGTGGTGGCCATTTCAGTGACATGGCCATCATCAAGTGCATCCTTTGAATGGATTATTATTGGCCCACCATGGATCATCAAGAAGTCCATTAAGTGTCAATATCATACAAATTTGATGCACTTGCCATCACAAGCCTTACAACCCATTCAAGTGGCTTGGCCATTTTCTTAGTGGGATTTTTATCTAATTTGTAATATCTCTCCCCCATATTTGGGTTGACACACATTTATATTAATAGCCACTGATTATTTTACCAAGTGGGTGGAATCAATCTCCTTAACATCAATGATAAGAGCATGAATTGTGGATTTCATACTTAATATATCATCTATCACTTTGGGATCCCATCCAAGATAATTTTGGATAATGGTACTTCATTCAGTAACAAATATGTGCAAGTTTTAATGTCTAAATATAACATTTAGCATAGCTTTGCAACACTATTATATACAAAAAAATGGGCAAGCAGAAGCCTTGAACAATATAGAAGTAGCCATATTGAAAAATATGGTTCAAGAGAATCATAAGGACTGGAAATTGCAGTTGGTCGTTGCATCATGATATTATAGAAATAATGTACAAATTCCCACTAGGGTAACACCATTTTTATTGGTATATGGTGTTGAGGCCATTATGCCCTTGGAATTAGAAATTCCATCATTGTGCATAACATTGAAAGAGTTCATTGATGATGACACTACGTGGTAATCTCACCTTGATCAATTGACCCTTCTGTTGAGCAAGGTGCAGCAACAATATTGTCATTGTTGTCAACACAGTCAGACAGATCGGTTGATGCAATGGACAGGAGTTAAGAGGTTCTTCAGAGTATGTACAGTGACTTTCCAAAAGATCGAAGTGGCCCATATGCTAAAAATCAAAAGAAAATCACAAGGAAGAAAATTGTCGCGATATCGCGACATGTTGAGCAAGAAAGAAAAACTATCGCGATATCGCGACATGTTGAGAAAGAAAGAAAAACTGTCGCGATATCGCGACATGTTGAGAAGAAAGAAAAACTATCACGATTTCATGACATGTTTGGAGAGAAAGCACAAGCAAGCAAAACTATCATGATTTCGTGACATGTTCGGAGAGAAAGCGCAAGCAAGCAAAACTGTCATGATTTTGTGACATGTTCGGAGAGAAAGCGCAAGCAAGCAAAACTGTCATGATTTCATGACATGTTCGAAGAGAAAGTGCAAGCAAGAAAAACTATCATGATTTTGTGACATGTTGGAAGAGAAAGCGCAAGAAGAAAAGTGTCATGATTTCATGACATGTTGGAAGAGAGAAAGGCAAGTAGAAAAAGTGTCACGATTTCGTGACATATTGCAAGAGAGATAGTACGGAAGAAAAAGTGTCACGATTTTGTGACATGTTGGAAGAGAGAAAGGCAAGTAGAAAAAGTGTCACGATTTTGTGACATATTGCAAGAGAGATAGTACGGAAAGAAAAAGTGTCACGATTTTGTGACATATTGCAAGAAAGATTGTACAAAAGAAAAAGTGTCACGATTTCGTGACATATTGCAAGAGAGAGTGTACAAAAGAAAAAGTGTCATGATTTCACGACATATTGCAAGAGATAGAGTAAAAGAAAAAGTGTCAGATATTCGTGACATATTGCAAGAGAAAGAGCAAAGGAGAGAAAGTGTCACGATATCGTGACATGTCGTTTTATGACCGAAGGCAAGAGAAAGAGCAAAGGAGAGAAAGTGTCACGATATCGTGACATGTCACGTTTTCGCGACCCGAAGGCAAGAGAAAGAGCAAAGGAGAGAAAGTGTCGTGATATCGCGACATGTCGCATTTTTGCAACTAAATGAGGAGAGAGAAAGTAAGAAGGTAAGTGTCGCGATATCAGACAAAAGTAAGAGGAAGAGTAGGAGGTGAAAGTGTCATGATTTGATGACATGTGTTTTGGTACAAGCCAAGAAAAGAGGCAAGGAGGCAAAAGTGTCACGATATCGCGACATGTTTTTTTGCGGGTACAAGCCAAGAAAAGAGGTACGGAGGTGAAAGTGTCATGATATCGTGACATGTGTTTTTGGGTACAAGCCAAGAAAAGAAGCAAGGAGGCGAAAGTGTCACGATATCGTGACATGTTGTATTTTCGGGTCCAAAGCAAGGAGAAAGAGAGAGTAAGAAAAAGTGTCATGATATCGTGACATGTATTTTTCATGGTTGAGTTGAAGCCGACAAAGATCGATGAACAATCGACTAAAATTAGGGTTTATAGTTGTCATGAAAGCCGACTAAGATTAGGGTTTACAAGACTAAGATTAGGGTTTTCATCACAATAATTTTGTTATAAAAGGAGGGTTGTTTGGAGATTTGAAGAGTGGATGAATGCATCGTCGAATATGTGTCGAAGCGTGAAATGTGGCCGTAAGAGCGTAAAAAGCACAGAAGCGGCGAGATGATGGTGAAGTGCGCAAAGTGAGCAAAGAAGTCATGTCGAATTGTCCTAAGTGCGTGTGATTGCATAGAGAAAGTAGAAGGAGTAGAGTGTGCAAAAGGGAGAAGACGATCGTGAAGTTGGATTGCAATGAAGCAGAGTGTGCGAAGTGTTTGCGTAGAAAGAGCGGAGTGCGTAGAGAATGCAAAGGTGGAGAAGACCAGTTAGGGTCATGCAAAAGCAAAGGTATCTTATTATCAAACTTATAGATTCAAAATTGAAGTCCAGGTTGCAGCTTGGCATCAGGGGTTGGTGCTCCTTCTAGTAGGTGCTGGTAAATCAGGGGTTGGTGCTCCTTTCTGTTGGTACAGATAAATCAGGGGTTGGTGCTCCTTCCAGTGGATGTTGGTAAACTGTTTGTAAAGTTGGTGCTTTGCAAAGGCTGGATTTGGATGGTAGTCCAAGCGGTCATTCTTGAGGAGTAGCCAAATTGGTGAACCTCGTTAAAATCTTGTGTTGTGTGATATGTTCTTTTGTGATGCTTGCTTTATCTGGTTTTAAGGTTTCATTATTTCAGTTTTAAGAGCTATAAATTCAAGTTAAAAGAACTACACTGATTCACCCCCCCTCTCAGTGCCATTGTAAGACTAACAATTGGTATCAGAGCCAAGTTCCCTTCTAAGGCTAAATCAGTCAGGGTTGATCTTGGATTAGTATGCAATGGGTAAGAAGAATAGATCCTCCTCCAAAAGGGCATCTCAGTCAGTTTTAGTTCCTGTGGAAGAGAAAATTGAACCAGAAAAGGTTGAAGACTTCTCATCAAACAAAGCACCTTTGTTTGATGGAACAAATTACGCGGTCTGGAGAATCAGGATGCAGACATATCTTTGTGCTTTGGGATACGACATCTGGGATTCAGTAGACAGTGAATACACAATACCCATCACTCCTCCAACCGATGTTGTCGATAAGAATCTGTTTGAGAATGACTCAAAAGCAAAGAATGCTATCAGGTGCGGATTAGTAGACAGTGAACTGGTAAAGATCATGAGTTGTAAAATGGCAAAAGAAATATGGGACAAACTGAGGAGTATTCATGAAGGAGACGATGAGATCAAGGAGGCCAAGTTGCAAACACATCAAGCTCAGTTCGAAGCTTTGAAGTTGAATAACGATAAGAACATAGAGGCATATATGCTGAGAGTTAATGAAGTCCTAGAGGATGATTCTAAGAAAGAAATAGGTGGAGGTCTTTTCATGACACTCGAAAAAGAAACAGAAAAAGAACAGGAATGTGATGAAGAAGAAATTGATGCAGAAATAAATTTGAAAGAGGAATTAATTGCAGCTCTGGATGAATTGAAGATAGAAAGAAAAAGGAATAAGGAAATCTCAAGAAAGCTTGAGGATGCAAATGAAATAATAACCAGTTTGAAAGTACAGGTAGAAGAATTCAAAAGGATTGAAGAAACTCTCGGGTCATAGTTCAATGAGAAAGAGATTGGTTGTCTGCAAACAAGAGGAAGAGATTGTTTTATTGAAGAAACAACTAGAAGAGGCCAATACAAATCTCAAATTCGAGAAAAGCACAGAGTTGCTAGATAAAATGATAAGCCAACAAAGAAGCTCCACGGATAGGCGTGGTCTTGGATATGAAGTTGAACAACCTTCATCTTCCAACTCTGCAGAGAAGAAGAAGTTCACTGTTGAAGGATCAAAGCAAGAAAAGCTTGAAGCTGAATTTTCAAAAGGAAGAAAATATCAAAGGAGATCTACAACAAAGCAACCACAACAAAAGAGGTTCTATCACTCTCACTCTATTCATAATAATACTTTTAATGGCTATTGTTTCAGATGCAACCAGTATGGTCACAAGGCAATTTATTGTGGATTGAATAATAAATCAAAGAGTTATGTTGGTAGAAATACTTCTGCATTTTTGAGTGAACAATATGTACAATGTTTTCAATGTAATGGTCATGGGCACATAGCAAGGTTTTGTCCAAGCATTTTTGTATCTAATCTAAGGCAAAACAGTAGATTTCATCAGACGCAAAGAACGCAACACAGACAGGGAATAAATCAGGTACATAAAAAGGAAAATAATCATTCATCAAGGATGCACAAGAGACAACCACACAAGAGAAATGTTCGAGTTCACGAAAAGGTGCAAAACAGGGATGCAGTTGAAAAATCCAAGCCCGAGTTCAAGAAAGTTTGGAGAAAGATAGAAGAAAGGAAATCATGTCTCCTTGGACTGAAGGAGACTACTCCGATATTGCACTAAGCAACTCCAGGTAGCACATCCTCAGGGGAGCAATCTTGAAGTTTCATTTTAATGCTCCTATGTATTTGTTTGATTACCCGAGGATGAAAGGCAAGTAGTCGGGGAAGTTGTTGTATAGTTGTCAAAGTGTGTTTTCAGTTCATGTAGTTTGTGGAAGTGTCGTGAAGGGTGGTGATTAAATTGAGAGTTGTCATTATTGGTAGTATTGCTATATGTCATTGTTGTACTGGTGATGGTTCTTACTGCCACTGTCCAAAGTTAAGGATTATAACAGTTCTGATAATTTGGTTAGTGAAAGAATGTTGCCCTAGCCGCATATATGTGTTTCGATAAAAGCAGTGTGTATTTGAACTACACATTGACGTGAAGATTGTTAGATCTATTATGATGCTGTGGTGAAAAATATTGAAGTCTGATCATTGACTCATGTTTAGCCCATCAAGATGAGCAACTTTGCTTTGTGAATCATACCTATCCGAGGTCCAGAAGTATGAGTTTGAGTAAGGTGCACTATAGTTGGCCGTAAAGTGTTTAACAAAATATTGTCTCCTGATTCGAACAGTTGAAAGTAAGGTGTGACCAGCGGTGACTGTAGAAAACATAGACCAAGTTGAAAATATAAAAAGGGATTTGGTTGTGTTGTGGTATAGTGTTTGATGCTTGCACAGAGTTGGCAGTAAAATTGCAGTGTTGGTACAGTGTTGGACAAAAGTTGGTACAAGTGTGAGTCACTTGTCAATTTTGTTGACAGATGTGAAATCAACATTTTTGAATGGGAAGCTTGAAGAAGAGGTTTATATTGAGCAGCCAGATGGTTTCCAGCTTGGTGATGATCCCAACTTGGTTTGTAAGTTGAAGATATATGGCTTGAAACAGGCACCCCAAGCATGATATGCAAGGCTAGACAACTATCTCACTCAACAAAGGTTTAAGAAAGGGTGCAAGTTGAGCAAGAATGACAAATCTCCACCTGTTGATCAAATCATGTACAGATCTATGATTGGAAGCTTACTGTACTTGACAGCTATCAGACCAGATATTTTGCAGGCAGTATGCATGGTAGCACGATTTCAGGCTAATCCCAAGGAGACTCATGTGACAACATTATGGTGGTTGATTTCTGAAATATCATTGAAGGGAAAATGATTGTTTGTGGTTTCCTTTTTTGAAAGTGGTTGGTTGAATGCATCAAGGTTTTCTGAATTGAGAGTTGTGTTTAAACCTTGTGTTATAAGCATAGTGGTTTAAGCCCATTGGTTGTGAAAGAACTTGAGTTAGAAAAGAACATGAGTATCATTGTTATGTGATATTTGTGGTTGAGCATTGTTGGAATTATTTGAGTTGGTTGATACATACTTGGACTAGGGTTGTGTGAGAGAGAGTTGTCCCTTGTGATGATTGGTTGAGTTGATTTGATTGAGCCTAGTCAAGTTATGTGTGAAGTGATTTTTAAAGTTCTATGAAGTGGATTTGATTTGAGATCGCCATTCATTGTTGAGTTCATTTTGAGTACTACTTGAGCATGATTGATTGAGCCTTTGAGAAGGCCTTTGGGAAATATTTGAGGACAATGCTGGGACAGATTTCTAGAGCAGATTTGGGCAAGTTCTTGGTGAGATTGCTAGAGAAGATTCGGACAAGTTCTTAGTGAGCTTGGTGGAGCAGATTTGGACAGGTTTTGTATGAGCTTGTTATTCAGCATTGGACAAGTTCTATGTGAGCCTATTGAGCAGGTTCTTAGTGAGCCTATTGACTGAGCTTTGGAGGTGACAGAGTACAGAGGACAGAGTCTCAATGGATAGAAATCTAGCAGCCAACACAGTTGAAGATAGATCTGAGTGAGGATTCTTCAAGTGAAGAAGAGGTCCACCAGTCAGTGCAACAGAGAGACAGAGTCTTCTATAATATCACAAGGGTACTATGGAGTATGGGTTATGGTATCCAAAAGATGCAGATTGGGCAGGATGTGTAGATGATAGAAAGAGTACCAGTGGAGGTGCATTCTATCTTGGAGACAGATTGGTCACATAGAACAGTAAGAAACAAGAGTCAGTTTCCTTATCCACAATAGAGGCAGAATATATTGCAGCGACAACGTGTTGTACGTAGGAGAAAGTTGCAGAAAGTGAGGTTAAGTTGGATTTTTATTCCAACAACAGATTGTGGAGTGGTCACGTTTCCCAAGAATTGACTAGCTACAGGGATCACATTCTCAGGGGAGCATTTAAGTATTTGATTATCTTTTTGCTCATGTTCATGATTTTTGCTAAGTATAATAAATTGTGCCTGAGAATGTTGTGCATGGACTCAAGGGGAGTCTGCAGTAGCCCTTTGGTATTATTGTCAAAGGGGGAGAAGAATTACAGGAAATTGCACGTGTGTTGCCAACAATTCCAAAGGGGGAGATTGTTGAGCAAGGTGCAGCAATAGTATTGTCATTGTTGTCAACATAGTCAGATAGATCTGTTGATGTAGTGGATAGGAGTTAAGAGGTTCTTCAGAGTATGTACAGTGACTTTCCAAAAGATCGAAGTGGCCCATATGCTAAAAATCAAAAGAAAATCACAAGGAAGAAAACTATCGCGATATCGCGACATGTTGAGCAAGAAAGAAAAACTGTCGTGATATCGCGACATGTTGAGCAAGAAAGAAAAATTGTCATGATATCATGACATGTTGAGAAGAAAGAAAAACTGTCACGATTTCATGACATGTTCGGAGAGAAAGCGCAAGCAAGCAAAACTATCATGATTTCATGACATGTTCGGAGAGAAAGCGCAAGCAAGCAAAACTATCATGATTTCGTGACATGTTCGGAGAGAAAGCGCAAGCAAGCAAAACTATCATGATTTCATGACATGTTCGGAGAGAAAGCGCAAGCAAGCAAAATTATCATGATTTCATGACATGTTCGGAAGAGAAAGCGCAAGTAAGAAAAAGTGTCATGATTTCGTGACATGTTGGAAGAGAGAAAGCAGTAGAAAAAGTGTCACGATTTCGTGACATGTTGGAAGAGAGAAAAGGCAAGTAGAAAAAGTGTCACGATTTTGTGACATATTGCAAGAGAGATAGTACGAAAGAAAAAGTGTCATGATTTCGTGACATATTGCAAGAGAAAAGGCAAGAGAAAAAGTGTCATGATTTCGTGACATATTGCAAGAGAGATAGTCTGAAAGAAAAAGTGTCACGATTTCGTGACATATTGCAAGAGAGATTGTACGAAAGAAAAAGTGTCACGATTTCGTGACATATTGCAAGAGAGATTGTACGAAAGAAAAAGTGTCACGATTTCGTGACATATTGCAAGAGATAGAGTAAGGAAGAGAAAGTGTCACGATATCGTGACATGTTTTTTTGACGAAGGCAAGAGAAAGAGCAAAGGAGAGAAAGTGTCACGATATCGTGACATGTCACGTTTTCGACCCGAAGGCAAGAGAAAGAGCAAAGGAGAGAAAGTGTCACGATATCGTGACATGTCGGTTTCAGACCGAAGGCAAGAGAAAGAGCAAAGGAGAGAAAGTGTCGCGATATCGTGACATGTCGCATTTTCGTGACTAAATGAGGAGAGAGAAAGTAAGAAGGCAGAAGTGTCACGATATCATGACAAAAGTAAAGAGGAAGAGTACGAGGGAAAGTGTCACGATTTGTGACATGTGTTTTAGGTACAAGCCAAGAAAAGAGGCAAGGAGGGAAAGTGTCGCGATATCGTGACATGTGTGGTACAAGCAAGAAAAGAGGGGAAAGTGTGATTTGACATGTTGCAAGAAAGAAGCAAGGAGGAGAAAGTGTCACGATATCGCGACATGTTGTATTTTTGCGGTCCAAAGCAAGGAGAAAGAGAGAGAAAGAAAAAGTGTCACGATATCGCGACATGTATTTTTGCGGTTGAGTTGAAGCCGACAAAGATCGATGAACAATCGACTAAAATTAGGGTTTAGGTTGTCATGAAAGCCGACTAAGATTAGGGTTTACAATCGACTAAGATTAGGGTTTTCATCACAAGAATTTTGTTATAAAAGGAGGGTTGTTTGGAGATTTGAAGAGTGGATGAATGCATCGTCGAATATGTGTCGAAGCGTGAAATGTGGCCGTAAGAGCGTAGAAAGTGTAGAAGCGGTGAGATGATGGTGAAGTGTGCAAAGTGAGCAAAGAAGTCATGTCGAATTGTCCTAAGTGCATCTGTGATTGCATAGAGAAAGTAGGAGCAGAGTGCGCAAAAGGGAGAAGACGATCGTGAAGTTGGATTGCAGCGAAGCAGAGTGTGCGAAGTGTTTGCACAGAAAGAGCGGAGTGCACAGAGAACGCAAAGGTGGAGAAGACCAGTTAGGGTCATGCAAAAGCAAAGGTATCTTATTATCAAACTTATAGATTCAAAATTGAAGTCCAGGTTGCAGCTTGGCATCAGGGGTTGGTGCTCCTTCCAGTAGGTGTTGGTAAATCAGGGGTTGGTGCTCCTTTCTGTTGGTACAGATAAATCAGGGGTTGGTGCTCCTTCCAGTGGATGTTGGTAAACTGTTTGTAAAGTTGGTGCTTTGCAAAGGCTGGATTTGGATGGTAGTCCAAGCAGTCATTCTTGAGGAGTAGCCAAATTGGTGAACCTCGTTAAAATCTTGTGTTGTGTGATATGTTCTTTTGTGATGCTTGCTTTATCTGGTTTTAAGGTTTCATTATTTCAGTTTTAAGAGCTGTAAATTCAAGTTAAAAGAACTACACTGATTCACCCCCCCTCTCAGTGCCATTGTAAGACTAACACCTTCTTGATGAACGTTGTGTGATACCCTCGAGCATCTCCACATTTACCAAGATCATATTAAATAAGCTTATAACAATAAAGTCCATCTAAGAGACTTTAAGGTTGGTGATCTTGTGCTGAAAGAGAGCCAACAAAACTCAAACCTGTCATCGCACTTGTGAGACAAATTTAAGGCCAATTTGTTAGGTCCTTATATCATCTTAGAGAATATTGGACCTGGAACATATCACCTAATATTTTTATTGAAGAACACAAGCTTATACTAAGAGGGGGGTGAATAGTATAAGACCACTTTTTACTTTTATTTTCAATTCAATATTATGCAGTGTATAGATAGCAATATCAATAGTAGTAATAAAATAAATGCACAAAACACCATCCACAAAAGTGACACAATAATTTACGTGGTTCACCCAATGTGGGCTACTCCACAAAGAAAATATTTTTCTAAAACTTTCTCATTAAATATCTTAGGAATTCTTCCCAATTACAATGTTTATGGACCTCTATTCAAAGGAGATGTTAACCCCCTAAATCTCAAGTTCGAGGATCTCTTCCATAGGATAACTCTTTTCCCTTCTGCTATGGCTAGTGATCTTCTAGAATACTTTGTCTCTCTACTGCACTGACTGATGGATATTTCTCCACTTGAATACTCCTCACTCAGACCGGTATTCAATTGTCCTTGCTGCTAGATCTCTATCCATTGAGACTCTATCCTCTATAATATGTCACCTCAAAATCTTTGTAAATAGGTTCACTCAGAACCTCATCAAATATGATCAATAGGCTCACTCAGAACCTGCTCAAATCTACTCAATAGGCTCACTCAGAACTTGCTCAAATATTCTCAATAGGCTCACTCAGAACATGCTCAAATATGCTCAATAGGCTCACTTAGAACCTTCTCAAATTTGCTAAATAGTCTCACTTATAACCTACTCAAATTGGCTCAATAATTCCTCTCTAGGACTTGCTCAAATATGCATAGCAAGCTTTAACAAAAGCTTACACAAAAATAGTCCACAAGCCTTCTCAAAGACTTACCTC
This sequence comes from Wollemia nobilis, assembly GCA_028583015.1. Classification (NCBI taxonomy): domain Eukaryota; kingdom Viridiplantae; phylum Streptophyta; class Pinopsida; order Araucariales; family Araucariaceae; genus Wollemia; species Wollemia nobilis. The sequence continues at coordinate 7,577,942 of JAQPPZ010002937.1, read as the reverse complement.
AAATCATCTTAACAAAATCTCAACTTAATCTCATAGAAGCATAAAGATAATTTTTAGAGACTCAATATGTTCTATACTCGAATCCCAATCAAAATTCATAGCAATCTCAACTCAGCTCAATCTTATAGAAGCAAAAATATAATCGTTAGAGACTGAATATGTTCTATACTCAAATCCCAATCTCAACTCAAAGCAATCTCAAATCAGCTCAATCTTAACTCAATCTCATAGAAGCATAAAGAGAATTTTTAGAGACTCAATATTTTCTATTCTCAAGGCTCAATATCAACACAATCAGAATATAGAATAGTTTGTTTCATGGAACTTGAACAACCACTTCATGCACCCACTTGACTAGGCTCAATCAACTCTACTCAACCAATCACTTCAAGAAATAACTCTTTCTCACAAACCCTAGTCCAAGCATGAATCAAATAACTCAAAATATTTCCAACAATGCTCAAAAACAAATCTTACATAACAATGATACTCATGTTCTTTTTTAACTCAAGTTCAAGTTCTTTTCATCACCCATTGGTTTCAACAAAAATGCTAATAATACAAGGTTTTAATCACAAATCTCAATTTAGAAAACATTGAAGCATAAAATCAAAGTATTTCACTCAACCAATGGTCTAAAAGACAATGTTTATCAAACAAGGTTTAATCACAACTCACAATACATAAAACCTTGAAGCATTAACTCAACCACTTTAGAAAAGGAAACCACAATCAATCCTTTTCACTCCAATGATATTTCAAAAATCAACCACCCAAATAAAATCAATGGAGAGTATTACTCATACCTCTTTGATGCCTTATGAGTTGTCCATTAAATTTGTCACACTCAACACACTTTATTTTTCAACTCTTAACAAGGGTTAGAGATCTTGAGTAATAACACAACAATAATATCCAAATAACACCTTATTACTCCTACTTTATTTTAACATCCACCAAAGTTCTTTTTAAAATAAAACCCTTACTCAAAATAACTTTCACTAAAAAGAACTTTATCAAAAACCCTTATTACTCCTAACAATTTCAAAAATCACAATTAAAAATAATTCACAACTCAAATAGCCACCATGACCTTATTCCCTAAGGTTACTCAACAAATCAACTAACGAAGCATCTTTACCCCTTATCACTCCACCTTAGGAAATCCTAAAAAAATATTAATAAAAACCTTAATACCTGCCTCAAGGGAAATCGAACCGTTGTCTTGCCCCAACATGAATTCCCTAGTCGCGACCAAGTTTTCACATGAGTTGCATGCTCATTGGTGAAAAAGAAGCTCCACCCACTTCTTATTCTTCACCCTCTTTCGCCAAGCAAAAGTATGCGCCTTGGGCACCTCAACAGAACAAATCCAAAAATGATGTTTGTGGGAATCGAACGCACAACCTCCTTGTCACCAAAACCTTTTCAAAATCCAAGATGCCACTAGGCGACACTATCCAATGTGTTTTTGGAAGTGGTCATTTTCTCCCTTTAATATTTGTTGTTTCACTTAAACGAAAAACACGAGCTCTTTTTCTTTGCAAATACCAAGCACAAATATCAATGAGCAAGGATTATTGAATTAAAAAATTCAATGGCATATTTATATGTATTCCCTTTGCTTTGGAAACATCAGTATTTTTGAAACTTCCTTCATGACATCGGCGGATAAACTTTTAATTTTTAATTTTAAAATTTTAATTTTAATTTTAAATAAATTAAAGTTTAAACTAAAACTTTAAAATTAAATATCTCCATCACCGGGGCACCTTTTTCGATGAAAAAAAAATCCAACTTGGGTTTTAAGAAAAACCCATTTCAAATATACCATCCATGGTTTTAAATAAAACCTTTAAAATTAAATTTATCCATCACCGGGGCACCTTTTTTGATGAAACAAAAAGCCAACTTGGGTTTTAAGAAAAACCCATTTCAAATCTACTATCCATGGTTTTAAATAAAAACCTTTTGCAAAGCTTCCATTGAAGCTCATTTTGGAACCAAATTCCATGCATCCCTTCTTGAACCTTTGATAAAAAAAACCTTTTCTTCTCATGAAACTCTTTATGAAACACAAACATAGTGCTTACTTACATAGATCCTTTTGACATCAATGACAACTATTAGCTTAGGGACTCAAAATGTCCAACAATATCCCAATTTTTCATTGATGGCAACCCATATGCTTTTACTAAAATCTGACCTTATTTTCTACTCCCCATGTGACTTTACTCCCCCTAGCTCAAAGATTTCTCAAATATCAAATCTCTCTCCATATCAAAAAATCTCCTTAATATACACAAATATCTCCCCCTTTGTCATCAATGGAAAAGGGTCACCTTGGCGGCTCGGGGCTAATAATGATCCTCTTAGCTTAGCCCCTCCCCCACCTCCACATGAGGTGGTTAATTCTTCGGTGGGAGTATTTATACTCCTTGAAAGCACTACTCTTTACATTTACCTTTATCTCTTCCTTTTTGAGTTTTCTAAATCCTCTCACTGTTTCTTACCAAGTCATCATCACTTATGTTCATGTTCCTATTCTTGTTCTCATCCATTTTCCTATTTCTATTCATATTCCTATTCTTTTTCTCATCCATGTTCATGTTCCTATTCTTGTTCTCATCCATGTTCATGTTCCCATTCATGTCTGCTTCTGGAATATTTGCTCTACACCATCTTGATGTGTGACCATCATTTTGCATTTATAACACTTAATGTTATTATTCCTTGGAATTGCAAATGTCTTAGGATATCTCCTAGTGAAACCATATCCTCTTCTGTCATAAACCCTGCAATTCATTGCCTTGTGACCAAAATCATTGCATGAGTAGCAATACCCATGTAAAGGTTGTCCTTTCTCATATTCATGTCTTTTGTATGACCCACACTATGAATTCATGTGCCCAAACCTATGACATGAGAAGCATCTCCCATTAAATATTCCTTGCGTAGACCTCATTGGTCTCCTATTTTGATTGTTGTTCCATATGTATCTTATTTGTGCATTATTTCTATATTTGACCTCTTTGTTGTCCAACTCATCCTATGATGTCTCATTCCAACTTACACTGTTATTTCTTGAAGTATCTTCTTCTAAAATTCCTTCTTCTTCTAGACTTGAAGTAGACTTTTCTTCCCATTTATTTTAAGCCTGTTTGGAACCAAGACCTATATTGTTTGTTGCTCCTCTTTGTATCTTGATTATTTTGTCTACACTATTTGCATTATTCACATATTTGTACAACTATTTATTGGAATCCTCTAAATCTTCCTTTAGTAGTACCACTTTTTGTGTTAAATTTTCACACTCCAAAATCTTTACTTCTAACTTATCCTTGAACTTACTTGCCTTAGAATTTGACTTTTCTAGTCCTCTATGAGAAATAATCTTTCTTCATCATATTCTTGAAACTAAATTTCAATCTTAGAGTGTTGTTTTTTTACCTTATTTACTATTTCAAGAGCATAGATATTTTTTTCCTTGAGATCATATTCATTCTCCACTGAATAATCCTCTATTTTTTTGCCTTTGTCCCTATCATTACTTCCTTTTGGCTTGTCTTCTATAGGATTACGTACTTCATCTTCTAATTCCATTAGAATATTCTCATCTGGTCTTTCAAGTGCATCTTCAAAACCATCATCACTGAAACTATAGCCATCCCTAGTGCAATTATCTTCAAGATGTCCAAATTTACCACATCTAAAATACTTGAGAATAACTGGAGTCCTTTTCTCTATAACCATAAATAGGACTTCATATCTATCATTGTATGAAAAACTAGCATCACTATCATTTGAGTACTTACTTGCATTATCCGCATAGTAGCTTTTCTTTTGCCTTTGAAATAACTTATTTCCTTTTCTATTTTGTTCATCCTTGCCTTTCTTCTTGTACCTATGTCTTTTTTATTCTTTGTACTTGTGATCTTGTTTTTCTTCATCACTATTGTACTTGGCTCTTTTCATTCTATCACATAGTGTCCATAATTTCCAAAATTGAAGCACTTAATAGATCTTACATATATTAATATTTTGGAACCTTTATATCTTCTACCATAGTTAGCTTCTTCATCACTAGATGACTCACTGCTTGATTCTGTATTTTTACCCTTTTTATTTTTGTCCACTTTGAATGCAGCTTCTTTCGGAGGAATATGATCTTTTGTTCTTATCTCAAAAGTAGTAAGCATGCCAAGCAAAGAATTCCTTGTCAAATAATCACTATCAATTGATGTTTCTATAGCAGAAACCTTTTCACTATACCTTTTTGGAAGAGTTCTCAAGATCTTATCACAAGCATCAAATTCATCAACCTTCATTCCAAGACCTCTCATCTCATGTACAAGTTCATCAATATTACTGATATAATCACAAATATTTTCATCATCTCTCATTCTTAAGTTATCAAATTATCCTTTGATATTTCTGATCTTAGCTTTCCTAACACCTTTATCACCCTCATATATGTGATCCAGTAGATCCCACATATATTTTTTTGTTTTACAATCCATAACCTTTATATATTCTAATCTACCCAATCCTTTTATAATTGTATTCATAGTTGTTGAATTTGTATGCATTAGAAGCTTACCTTCCTTATATGTAGGAGGATTGATTGTAAAATCATATCCAAGTTCCACTGCATACCAAACTTCATTTCCAAGTGCCATCAGGTGAAATCTCATCAACATACACTAATACAAGAAGTCACTTTCATAAAATATTGGTACTGCATTATTGAAGGACCCATCCTTTTGATCCTTGTGATCCATTGTTTTCTTAGACCACTTTTCCTTCAAGTTGTAAAACTCTTCAGAAGGAACCCGCTTTGATACCAATTGAAGAACACAATCTTATACTGAGAGGGGGTGAACAATATAAGACTACTTTTTACTTTTCTTTTCAATTCAATATTATGCAGTGTATAGATAGCAATATCAATAGTAGTAATAAAAGCAATGCATAAAACACCATCCACAAAAGTGACACAACAATTTACGTGGTTCACCTAATGAGGGATACTCCACAGAGAAAATATTTTGCTAAAAGTTTCTCAATCTCTTGGGAATACTTCACAATTACAATGTTTATGGACATTTATCCAAAGGATATGTTGATCACCTAAATCTCAATTTTGTGGATCTCTTCCACAAGATAACTCTTTCTCATTCTACTTTGGCTAGTGGTCTTCTAGAATAATTTGTCTCTCTACTACACTTAATGGTGGATCTCTCTCCACTTGAATACTCCTCACTCAGGTCAGTATTCAATTGTCCTGGTTGTTGAATCTCTATCCACTGAGACTCTATCCTCTATACTCTATCACCTCCAAAGATATTTCAATAGGTTCTATCAAAACCTCCTAAAATATGCTCAATAGGCTCACTCATAACCTGCTCAAATCTGCTAAATAGGCTCACTTTAAACCTACTCAAATATGCTCAATAGGCTCACTCAGAACCTGCTCAAATATGCTTAATAGGATCACTCAGAACTTACTCAAATCTGCTCAATAGGCTCACTCAAAACCTACTCAAATCTGCTCAATAAGTCCTCTCTAGGACTTTCTCAAATATTCATAGCAAGCTTTCACAAAATATTACACAAAAATAGTCCACAAGCCTTCTCAAAGACTTGCCTCAAATTAGCTCAACAAAATCTCAACTAAATCTCATAGAAGCATAAAGAGAATTGTTAGAGACTCAATATGTTCTATACTCAAATCCTAATCTCAATTCAAAGTAATCTCAACTCAGCTCAATATTATAGAAGCATAAAGAGAATTGTTAGAGACTCAATATGTTCTATACTAAAATCCCAATCTCAACTCAAAGCAATCTCAACTCAGCTCAATATTAACTCAATCTCATAGAAGCATAAAGAGAATTGTTAGAGACTCAATATGTTCTATTCTCAAGGCTCAATCTCAACTCAATCAGAATATATAATAGTTTTTTTCATGGAACTTGAACAACCACTTCATGCAACCACTTGACTAGGCTCAATCAACTCTACTCAACCAATAACTTCAAGAAACAACCATTTCTCACAAACCCTAGTCCAAACATGAATCAACTAACTCAAGATGTTTCCAACAATTCTCAACAAAAAATATTACATAATAATGATACTCATGTTATTTTCTAACTCAAGTTCAAGTTCTTTGCATCACCCATTGGTTTCAACAACAATGCTAATAATACAAGGTTTTAATCACAACTCTCAATTCAAAAAACCTTGAAGCATAAACTCAAAGTACTCCACTCAACCAATGGTCTAAACAATAATGCTTATCAAACAAGGTTTAATCACAACTCACAATCCAAAAAACCTTGAAGCATTAGCTCAACCACTTTCGAAAAGGAAACCACAATTAATCCTTTTCACTCAAATGATATTTTAAAAATAAACCACCCAAATAAAATCAATGGAGAGTTACTCATACTTTTTTTATGCCTTATGAGTTGTCCACTAAATCTGTCACACTCAACACACTTTCTTTATCAAAAACCCTTATTACCCCTATTACTCCTAACATTTTCAAAAATCACAATTAAAAATAATTCACAACTCAAATAGACACCATGACCTTATTCCCTAAGGTTACTCAAAAAATCAACTAATGAAGCACCTTTACCCCTTATCACTCCACCTTAGGCAATCCAAACAAAAGATTAATAAAAACCTTAATACCTACCTCGAGGGGAATCGAACCCTTGTATTGCCCCAAAATGAACACCCTAGACACAACCAAGCTACTACACAAGCTGTGGGCTCGTTGGTGAAAAAGAAGTGTCACCCACTTCTTATCCTTCACCCTCTTCCACTAAGCAAAAAGTATGCGCCTTGGGCTCCTCAATAGAACAAATCCAAAAATGATGCTTGCGGGAATCAAATGCATAACCACCTTGTCACCAAAACCTTTGTACAATCCAAGCTACCACTAGGCCATGCTACCCAATGTGTTTTGGTAAGTGGTCATTGTCTCCCTTTAATGTTCGCTACGTCACTTAAACGAAAAACACGAGCTCTTTTTCTTCGCAAATACCAAGCGCAAATATCAATGAGCAAGGATGATTGAATTAAAAAATTCAATGGCATATTTATATGCCTTCCATTTGCTTTGGAAATGTCGGCCTTTTTGAAACTTCCTTCATGACGTCGAAGGATAAACTTTTAATTTTTAATTTTAAAATTAAAATTAAAATTTGAAATAAATTAAAATTTAAACTAAATCTTTAAAATTAAATATCTCCATCACCGGGGCACCTTTTTTGATGAAACGAAAAGCCAAATTGGGTTTTAAGAAAAACAGATTTCAAATATGCCATCCATGGTTTTAAATAAAACCTTTAAAATTAAATTTTTCCATCATCGGGGCACCTTTTTCAATGAAACGAAAAGCCAACTTGGGTTTTAAGAAAAACCCATTTCAAATATGCCATCCATGATTTTAAATAATAACCTTTTGCAAAACTTCCCTTGAAGCTCCTTTTGGAACTAAATTTCATGCATATCTTCTTGAACATTTGATCAAAAAATTTTGCTTCTCATGAAGCTCTTTATGAAACACAAACATAGTGCTTACTTACATAGACCCTTTTTGACATCAATCACAACTCTTAGCTTAGGGACTCAAAATGTCCAATAGTTATAATGGGTTGAAAAGCTCGAGCCTCTCAAAATTATTCATTTGAAGGTATTTTACACATAGTAGCAAGAGAAAATTCAAAAACATTCAATTAAATCATAAAATTGAAAAAATCATAAAATTTAAAAAACAATTGAAAACATCAAGATTACGAAAATATTTGCATGTTACATTTTGCATTTGCATTCATTTAATTGCACTCCATTAGGCATTTTTCATCCATTTCACTTGCATTAGGATATGTTGTGTTTTCAATATTACAAACGGTACCATTTTTGTATGCCAATCATGCATCTATTCATCATCATCCATCATATTTGTGAGTAATTGTGTTTTTCAACACAATCCCTCCTGTTTCTATAAGAAATATACTAGGGTTTTTTGGTAATTCAGCCATACCTAGTGATCTTCTCATATTTTTTAGAAAGCTATATTTGCTTTATAATATGAGTTCTAGTATTGATAGCACCTAGCATATGTTAAAATCCAATCACTAATTAACACATTAACAATCCTAGTATGGACAAGGAAATATGAACACTACAAAGTGGTCCTAGTCATCTTAAGTAAAAGGTTACTACTTTCTCATATTGTGATGTGCATGGTCTAGAGTGTTGATCATTGGCAAAAGGAAAATCTCCTCCCCACCCAAAGTAATACCTTGCTTTCATGAAAATGAGCAAAATCCTAAAACAAAGCAAAAATCAAAATCCAAAATAAATAGTAATTATCATCACTACACAAATCTCTTGATCAAAATTAAAAAAATACAAAATAAATAGTGATTTTCATTACTATGCATGAGAAAGTATCCCAATAAATGTAAATAAAATAAGGGGGTAAAGAGCTTGAATCCCTATAATGTTCACTACTCAAAGCCATTATGTGATCCCCAATACAAAAATGGGTTGAATGAATCCCACCTAGCATTGGGGTAGTTCCAAGCAATTTATAAATGATCTAGCTTTAGGTGGCCTGTATTACCTAGTGGTCTAGTCCAATTGCATCCAAAATTAGGATCAAGGTGAACATGTGGTGATCCTCATTACAGTAATGGGCTGAATGAATCCTGCTTGGTAATGAGGTAGTCTTATGTTTCATCTAATATATTCATTTGCACACACAAAAATAATGAATATATTGGTCTTCATAACAAAAACCTTTATCTTTCAGGAGTCCTGTATAGTCAGTATACAACTTTTGATTAATTAATTAGGGTGTTTGAGTCTCATGGAAAAACTCAAACATCCCTTATAGAAATAACTCATTACATCAATCAATCATCAATGTTTCCTTATGAGGTTTTATTTATTAAGGGATGTTCATGAGATAGGTTAGATACAAGATGGATATTAGCAATGATATTTATATGGTGACTAACTATTTTGTATATAACTTTTAATTTACAAAAGCTTATAGAGAAAGCAATGCATCTATCATATCATCTCAGATATGGATGCTTAACTGATTATTTATTATGATAATATTTAACATTTACATTCATGGTTTTCATAAATTCTATGGTGTCACCCATTAGATTTTTAAACACATATTACATTCATTCCATATATTTTAAGTGATTAAAGCATGTAGGTTCATTTACACTAGATCACCATCATGTAAATAATGCATTACATACATTGCATTCACCATATCAGAACAACATAAATTTTATGCATACAATTAAATAAAAATTAAACATGCATTTAAAACAAATCATTGCATCTAATCATACATACATCATCTAGCTAGAACATGTCATCAATACATCACATCATAAAGAAATAATAAAATCATGTAAGAATTGCATACATATTGCATCGCATGAACATAAAAGTAAACACATTATACACATAATGAGAAATAAAATAGAGTATCATATATATATACATATGTGTCAGTGTCTAAATACATCAAAAAACAAAAATTCTCGTAGGATACAACTATGTAGGTCCTCAGACCTTACACTCAAAAATGGTATATGTCTCTTAGATATATCAATATGGGCCTACACCCCCTTTCTCACCCCCACCCTTAGTTCCATCCTTATGAGTCTACCTAGAGCTTGCTCCTGCTGATTTCTCATATTGTGTAGTTATCTTGTGACTAGGATACATTAATGACTGCCCAGACTCACTCCTCCTAGTCCGTTGAGATCCTAATGTCGTAGATATGGCTGGCATAATGCCACTACATAATATGAACTTAGCCATTAGAATCATTATGTGATGTGCTTTAATATCGACCACCTCACATCATATGCTAGTATACCTTTTAGTTGCTTGATCTTTACCCCTACATCTAAACCTCCTAGCCCCTGAATAGCTGGAGCAGTTGGTACAACCTATCCCATAGGAACAACCTCTATATATAGCTGAAGAGCATCCTTCTCAGTAGTCACAACACCTATAGTATCATGTATCAAATATCTCTATAGTGAGTTGCTCTATATGTTTAGGGCTTGTGAGATTTGCATTTTAATTTACCCCAATTGGGGTCTGTCTCAAGATGAGACGGTCCCTATTGTGATGTTAGGAGCTATCTTAGGGTGATATGGTCGTGGTTCAAAATCCAAAAATAAAATATATGACCATTTTGGAGGTCATCTCGACCCAAGATGACCTTTCTTAGGGACTGTATCAGCTCGAAATAGCCTCACTATTTATTGATTTTATGGTTTTTTTTTACCTAATTGTCAAATTTTCAATTTGTGTATTTAGCGTGTGAGGGCTCACCATAGATATCCCATGGTCTACAAGACAACACATGATGCACTTATGGATGATTATTAAGAGTGGCTTGAGTCCATTGGTCTTAAGTGAGTGGTGAGGCTAGAGGTAGTGATTGTAGATCAAGCCCACCTAATAGTATTGATTAATCATTGGGATATCCAAACCAACAATTTTCACCTTTTGACGAGTGATATGATAGTCACCCTAGAGTATTTTTATAGGATATTTCGCATTCTGATTAATAGAAACCCCATCATATCTACACCTACTAGCTAGTGGAAGATAGTACTTCAAAGGTATCTTGGCAAGGACTAGGAGGTTACTGAGAACAAATTGGATAATGATGGGGTGCTTGTGGAGGCATGGTATAGGGTTGATGTGCTCATGACTAGATATATGGTTCTCATGACTAGACATGTGGTGCTAATATCACTCAAGTCTAACATACTATTGTCTGACTCATCAAGATTTGGGTTCCTTTGGAACCTACTCGAGTTAGTACAGGATTTTTTTGAGTGCACCACTAAGGAGCCACTAATTATGGCCTAGGGAACTACACTACTAGCTTATTTGTATGATGAGCTCTATGAGATTCACTAGTAGTGTAGGATTGTATTGGGCTACAATTTCCTATTATAGATATGGGGTTGGGAGCACATTCAAGTGGATATACTAAAGGGGATCTCTTGGTTAGGATGGGCTTATATGGTAGACAAATATATTGGCTATGGGATGCATTGGATGTGGGTCAGAGTTGACCCCACTCAGTTAGGATTGCTCATTACACATATTATTTTGAGATATTGAGGCTAGAGCAGGTAACATGGTAGCCATAAAAGGATTGCCCACCTTGGATAGAGGTGATTAAGTAGCTAAGGCATGTGATATGCAGGTGATGGATGATTGATCAACATGACACAAAGTAGGAGTACATTTAGTAATCTCGCACTTGTTGTTTTTTGGGGTTCATCAGGGTGTGCTTGGTGAACACATCATTTACCGAGGCTGGGGTGATAAGGTAGACTTGACTTGACCTCATGTAGAGGTAGGGGGTGAGGATGCAAACCAACTAGTGGTAGATACTAGTGTGGATGATGTAGGTACTATAGTAGAGTACGATGCATGGTGGGTGACTCAACTATGGTAGGCTCATGGACCTATAGGTGATCAGGTTGGAGTGCCAGGGGATGAGGGCATTGTAAATGCTAAGGATAACTAATGAGTGCATCACTTAATGGAGGTGGAGTGGGTTCAGACCTCAAAGGGAGGTACCAAACCATATAATTAGGGTGATTATGATGAGTATACCCAAGATGAGGATGCTAAACTTAAATAACATGTCTCATCACTATAGGCACATTTCATAGAGTAGGATACCACAATTATGATACTATAAAGCTAATTGGATAGGAAGAGACAGTGGAGGAGGAGCTTATTTGAGGAGAATAATTTTTTTACTATACAATTATAGAGCTCTTAGGATGAGGTGTATAGAGTGACAGCTGAGGGATATGCTCTATGGACATAGGTGGTGGCTCAGACTATAGAGCGGGATGCTCTACAAACTTAGGTGGTGGTTTTGACCACAACTTAGATAGTCAGGTACATGTAGCTAGGCTACAAGGGATGTAATAGGGATACAACCTGAGGTAGGTATATTATAGATACTATTGAGTGACTATTAGGCTCAATGTTGATCGGATGGAGCCTATATATAGGATTTGAAGGATCGAGTAGAGCTACTTGGTGGTCACCTATTTGCTCACTCTTTAGTAGGAGGATATCATTAAAGCTGATGTAGTAAGTCAAGGTATACTTCTATGAGGCTACGATCTCCTAGGTCTACGATTGTGCCAAATACTTCAATAATCGATGGTTCAGGGTAGCCTCATAGAGATGAGGAGAAGGGAAATGATGACTCTATGGGCATAGGCCCTGCTTTATTTGGACTCATGGGTTGTCATATTTTTGTTTGTGAGGTCTGAGGACCCACTCTATTGTAGCTTACAAACATTTTTGTATCATGATTTACTAAAATTATCACACACACACACACACACACACACACACACACACACATATATATATATACATGGCATGAATTTTATTATGGCTTATCATGTGGTTATTCATATTTTTATTTTATGTGATGCATGGATGCACTTATGGATGCAATTGTGGATGTAGTTATGGATGCAATACCTAATGTTTAGATGCATTTTGAGATTTATTTTTATGATAATAAATTTATGTAACTCATGTTATTGATTTGACAAATCTAATATGTATGCATAGACCTAGACATGTATGAGATGTACTAATGATATGTGATGTGACTAATGTAAAATGTGATATGTATGTGTAGAGCTAAAAATGTGACACCAAATAAAGCATATAAAATAGAACTCAAGTGAATCAAATATTGCACAACAAAATGGAATTTATATTGATAAAGGGGGAAGCCTAGAAACTCTGTTGTTACAATAGTGGATCCAAGAATACCTTGATACAATATTACAAAATTTTCTATGGTTCTTCAAAACCCTAGCCACAAATAATTGGTGGTGTCTTAAATTGTGTCTTTTCTCCCAATAAGGTTGAGTGGGATTCTACATATCCGATAATGATCCACTCTAGCTTAAGCAGTTGTCCAATGCTTCTGATGTATTATTAAAACTTGCACACAAATAAACCAGAGAATTAGTAATAACAAATAAGTGCTCCACAATGTGAGCCCTCATAAATCACAACTTAAAAACCCTAGTTATAGCATTCAAATGTTAATAGGATAAGAAAATATGAAATATAATAACATATATAGATTTACCTTGCTCTTGCTTATTGTTTGTTGATGGATGAATCTGTTGCAGGTGGAAGGTGAGGGTAGGCCCTAGAAACACCCAAGGATATTGCTCATCATCATAATAGGGATATAAAATGACCACAAGTTATTTAGGAGAGTAGCAGGGTGCTTAGGAGGTCTACGAAGAGTAGTAGGGTACTTGTGAGGTCTGCAAATAGTAGTAGGATGCTTGAGAGATATGTAGAGAGTAGCAGGGTGCTTTGGAGATCTAAAAATAGTATAAGGGTGATCGAGAGATCTATGGAGAGTAGTAGGATGCTTGAGAGGTTTATGAAGAGCAAATGGGTGCTTGGGAGGTCAGATCAGATCTACAAAAGTAGATCCAATGAGGGTGAGGGATGCAATGATGGTGGCAATGAGTGAGGTGATAGAGAAATGGTGGATTAATTAGGGTAAATGTAGGGTTAGGGCACTAAAATCATAGTTGTAACTCTAATGCACTTAGGGTATTTAGAAACTTAGAAAAATTAGGTCACTTTCTAGCTAGTTATAATTCTAGAGAACTTCTAGGGGATTTGAACCTTAAAATGACTCATATTAATAGTCCAATCTAGGGCATACTTTAGGGTTTCAATGACACTAATATTGTGGTTGATATTAAAGCATATCTAAGGGTGGACAATCAATCTAGGATGTGGCATGGATTAAGGTAAATGGATGGATGAGATTATATGAGATCATATGGCTAGGAATAATCCACTTTATAAATATATATTTATTAAACATATATTAAAATATAATATAAAATATTATATTTAAATATATAAAATAAATATATATAAATAAATTTGAATAATGGTAAAACATTGTAGGAAATAAGTATGGTGGACAACTGGATGGTGGGAAAGAATAGATGGAGGACAAGTGGCTAGATTTTGGTGTCTACAATATGTTTTAAATAATAAAACGTAATGAATGAATCTATATGTATTAACCTAACTGTAAGCACCACATAATGTATAAAAGTCATCAATAAAAATGTTAAACTTTTCACAAAAGTCATACATTTGAAATCCAACCATATGTAAGATGATAAAAATGTAAATGATGGATGGATGACCAGTAAGATGCTATAGGGAAACAACATGGTTTTCATGAGACTCAAACACCCTAGTTGACAAATCAAAATATGTATACTGACTATACATGACTCTATAAGATAAAAATATGCTAATAAGACCCAAATATTCAATATTCCTATGGGTGCATGTGATGTTCATTAATGATGCATATGACTACCCCATTGTTAGGCATATTTCATTCAAACCATTATTGTAAAAATTATTACCTCATCATCATCCTTATTCTAATTTTGGACATAGTTGGACTAGACTACTAGGAAATACAAGCCACTAAAAGCTAACTCATATGTAAGTTGGCATTGGTCTGTACAAAAGTGTAGATACTAAAATCATGTAAATCAAATAAGACTACTAATGTTACACTCTTATCGACATCATATGACCCCATTGGGCAACCCTCATGGGTTAATTAGGGCTCCCAATCACGTTTGGAAAGGTTCACCCCAATTTCGGAAGGTTTTAGGGCATGTAGCCATTACCATCCCACCCCAATATTGTCATAGTTCCTGATCATCCCACCCAGGTATGGCCATAGGAAACTGTCCTTGGGTGGGATAACCATAGCCTAGACCCCTCAAAATTCAAAGGGCAGGATAAATGGTAATCAATTTTTGCCATTAATCCTACCTAATCAATCATGATATATTGGGAGGCTGTCATGACCATTAGGATCTACAAATTGGAGGTCCAAATGGGAAGCCTCTTCCACCCTATGCATGACAAAGGCATTGCCAAGTGGTGGAACTTGCCTTGTATGCCCAAACTTGATACTTTGCCTCCTTGGTCTTGGGATATAAATTGAGGTGTTTTCATCCTATTTATAAAAAAGAGACTTTGCATTTATTGACCACGATGTGCTGCCAATATTTTCCCTCACCTTTTACCCACATATTTACCTTGGAAATTTTTTTAATTGAAGGAATTTTTAGGGCATTCTAGGATACGTTCATTTGTTTCAAAACCCATAAATTCAGATATTTAATTGACCAAATTCGATGACAATACCCCTAGGAGTATTCTAGACTAGATCTAAGTGGAATTGGTGGCAGAAACCACCCTGTTTTGTGATCGTCCCCATGGTATGGTTAGCAGGCCTAGTTGGAACTCTTAGGGACATCCATGAATTGGCCCACAATTTTAATATAATTTTAGTGTAGTTCAATTCTATAGCATTAGATTAACATCATATTCAAATTTGGTGAAGTTTTGAGTAGTTTTGATATGTCAATTAATTTTTTGTGATTATAGTCCTAGTTGTCCCTCTCAGGAATGACCATAGGTTTTGCTCATAATCTCACTTTGATTTCTACTCATATATTTACAAAATTACAAAATAAACATCATATTAAGTTTTCAAGTCATTTTGAGTAGTTTATATTAGTTGCATAAACATTTTATAATCAATACTACATATGTTTCATGGTTTTTATTATCATACGCATATGTTATTAATATCTTTCAATATCTTGTGTGTAGGTATAGATATTCCATGCATGAGGGAGGAGCTAAGGAGCTGAATAAATGTATCCCAAAGATAGCTCTATATCATGAGTGCGAGAGGAACATTGAAAGCACACCATTAAGTTCATGGAGGGATTTGATCCCTCAAACTTTGTAACTTGAAATGTATCACATTGAAAAGCCCTCAAGGGGATTTATTGTAACCTATGATTTTATAAATTAATAAATACAATAATAACCCCCTTTTTTTCCTCAACTTATATTTCAATTAGTTGTTTACATTATTGCATTTTTGCATGTTTTATTAATACATTAGTGTAGACACATAAAACGCATCATGTCGAGGCGACTACTCATATGGGACATTCTAGAAGACCATATGGAAGACCTTGGAAAAATACCAAGGTATAGTAGTGGTTTTAACCACTCAATTAGGTAGTTTGGCCTAATCATGGTTAGCCATGGTTGACACCCATGGTTAGTAGTACTGATCGCACCTCAAAGCCACGGCTAGCATCTAGAATCAGTTGGCTTTTGACCAAGTCAAATTTGGTTCCAACAACCAATTGGTTGTAAAACTGAGTGATTTAGGGGTAGAATGATCGATAAGCTTTCTTCCATATGCTCCAACTACCCATTCTTGATCTTGGCTTCTCCATGAAGCTAGGACATAGCCCTCCAAGGTGCTATAAGACCCCCATCCAAAATGGGAAATGAGAGAGATGCATAGGAAAATTTGAGTAGTGAATCCCACATGGAGGCAACCCTTGAACATCAATTTAGCAAGAGGATTCATATATTTAGCCCTTGAATTGGAGGATAAGAACACTTCAAGCTCCACTATGACTTTCAGTCGCATCTAAAGGTGCTCACCACGTCACAAAGTTGTAGTTAGGGCATCATGCCTGATTTCCTTACTTTCTAGTTGCAGGATTTGTTAATGGCATTAGACTAAGCATAATTTAGGTTTGATTACATTATTATATATTTATGATTGATAGAATCATTTGTTTAGTTATCTTGTTTTCAATATTGCAATTAGGATACTAATTAATATTTTTCATGCTTCCATGTATTTCAAATTCATAATTAGGCCATTAGATAGATACATATATTTTTACTTTACATGTTTCATAGCATATTTTCATGTTTTCATAGGTTTACTAGCTCTCTTGCATTTTATTGATTATATACTAGTAACATCATGTGTTCATACAATTTCCTTAAAAAGCCTCATCAAGAGAGGTATCCTTTATTATTGATGCTTCTTATTGTTTATTTCACGTAGGACTAACAAGGTTTTGACATGCAAGGCAAAAAATTCCTCTAATCATGGAGAAGAAGGTCATCAACACCTTGGAGTAGTTCATGTCATTTTAAAAGGCATTTGGAATGCACCTACTCTTAAGGGGGATTTGACACTATTGTAATTGTTGTATCAAATGGGTAACCATAAGAGGGATGGATTTGTAACTTGGCTCAATTTGAAATTAATAAAATATCTTTGTATTTTGTTTCTTTTCATTCTTGTCAATTTGTGTATGCCTATTTGCATCATTTTTAGCAATTTAAATATTAGGTGCAAACCTTTTTGGATGCTACAGAAGGTGATCATGATGGGACTCTGTATTAAATGCCATGGATCACTAAATTTTATGTTTTTTGATGACAGGCTCTAGCCATGGTTAACAAACATGGTCAAAAGTTGTTGTCGTGGTATAGACCCATGAGCAACAGTCATAGTTGCATCACAAAGCTATGGTTAGTAGCAGATAGACCGTATAGTAAGGAGAAAAAGCTTAATCGGATGAGGATATGAGGTAGTATCCATTTTTCTTTGATTTTACCTATTCTCTATCTGTGTTTTTCCATAAAGTCAAAATTGCTAGCATAATTAGGGAATGCGACAAAAAGATAAAATGCATTGAGTTCCTAGGTATTTTTCTTAGGTTCTACTTGTCGTTTCTAGGAACAATGGATCTCTGAGTGTAGTCTACCCTAGTCTCTAGTGGTCTAGGATTTTATTGTATGTTGTTTTGGTTGTGTGAGGCCCATCTAGTGGCCATCTCGTCATCATCATTAGTGTGCATTTTGCTTGAAAATCATACAGTTTAATCATGCATACTTCTAAAAGTTAAACATTCTTTTTTAATTTGCATAGCATGTAGAAGAGTCATGGATGTTGCTTTATGCATTTACTTTCATGTAAAATAAAAGGAACCCCACACACCACGACACATTTTAATGCTAGTGTGTTGGTAGTCACATCCAACCACTAGTAGGGTTCAATGACGATGGTAGTGATTTCCATATGTTGTCCCAAATCCCTCAAACCTTTTTGTTACTAGACAAATACCAACTCCAAGATCCATCCTAACCATGAAAAATAGCATGCATTCCTCTTTGGAGGGGTTTATCACTGCGCACGGGGTATCAAGGTGAGGATTGGTAGGACTTGTGCTCCCTGCTCAGGTGTGGGTTTCATATCCACATTTCAAGGGGATTACGTGACCTGGAGTTCATAGCCATGTTGTTGAGATGCGAGTATACAGGTGAAATCCCTTTAAAAATTGAGTATATCATCAACATATTGAAAACATGATGAGAGTTACTTATTGATACAACAAATTACAAAACACGTCAAAATGTTTAGGGTTCACATTAAAGCTTTAAAAGAGATAATCATCATTGTATTCTTTGTGTTAATAAAATTTGAATCTAGACATATGATATGCACTATGGTGGTTACATAGAGAGGCCAACCGGTAGTGGATCTAAGGTTAAGGCTGAAGCTCCACCCAATACACGACAATATGTGTAGTTCTCTCAATCACAGAATCCTCTCGAACATCATTTTACGAGTATTATGGGGGATAATTCTATGTGAGGGGATCTTGTTGAGAGTACCCTGGTACAAGGAGCCATTAGACACTCCTCGAGACATAGATTAATGTATGGAGCTTCCTAGCATGGGGGTTTCGAACATGTTAGTATTTACTATGACCACATTCCACGTGCATCCATGGGATCTACTAAAGATTTTTTCATTGAGGGATCCATATTGGTACCCCTTCATCCTATAGCTAATGGAGGCTTGAGATCCCCAACATCTAAGTATAGATGAGTTTAGGATCTACCCATACAGGGGCAAACATATAGGGCCACTTTCGAACACAAGCCTACTCAAAATCCCAACAAGGGTGAGCCTTTTAGGATAACCATAGATGTATCCAAAGTAGAAGCCAATGGTATGCCACCTCATGAGCCATGGTGTAGTAGATAGTTAGATGGTTTGGGTAAGGTTATAGGGTAGCTATGTTATAAGGCTACTCCTGCACCTTCTCGCTCTGAGTATGTGTAGTGGTAGTACCATTAGGACTATCAAAGAACTGAAGAGTGCTCCAAGCATTCTTGAGATATGCGTACCCTTCCATATGATGCAAGAAAAAAAATTAGACAACAAATAGATGTGAATGCCATATTCATAGACAAAAGCAAGAGCATAGCAGATTAGTCCATTGGAGGACACACCCATAAAGTTACTCAAAAAGAGCACACACACCATAGGCCTAATATAGCTTATCACATAGATAGATCTCACAAGTGCGGTGTCAGAGCAAAGATGTCAAATCATCCAAGACCAATTGGAGGATGTTCATGCAGAGCAAGAACACCTCAAAAATAAGAAAACTCAAAGACAAATGTTCATAATACAATGTTTATATGAATAATGCATGTGCGAACAACACATCCTTGATCAAAAAGAGCATGTTGAGAGGGAGGATCGACTGGCCAGTATCAGTTTACATCCCCATAGTGAGCATAGGGATCGTATTGATAGATGAGTTACTTCACAACCTAATTTCCACCTTGAGTATATAGATACCCATAATCACTACATGACCCAACATAAAAATGGGAATCCTCCACTCGAGCATCGTGGAAATATGCAGTACAAAGAAGAAGTAGGAGATGAATTAGATCAAGAATATCCTGAAATATCCCAAGTCAAGGAGGAGGATGATCCTATTCCTTCACCTCACCTGAAGAGGAACATGCCTCCAAAGGTGCCTCCAAGGCAATCCATAGAAGAGGAGTTCTTATCTTCACATGCTTATAAAGTCTTGGCATAAAAGGTCAAAGCTATAGAAAATTAGGGAACAACTTATCAAAAGCCAACCATGAATAAAATTTATAATGAACCTTTATGTCTTTCAATGCCTATTCAAGCTTATCCCGAGCATTTTGAAATGCCTAAGCTAGAAAATTTTAGAGGATAGGAAGACACTCAGGAGCATGTCATGATATTTTTAGACATGTGCTTTCAAATTGGAAGCAATGATGCCCTACCCCTATAAAATTTCATCATGACCCTATCATATCCACCTTGGGAATGATTTAATCAACTCAAGAGGCACAATATCACTATTTTTGTGCAACTGGCTGATGTATTTCTTGAATGCTTCTCCTTTCGCATAAAGAAGAAGGTGAACTTATTTTAGTTGACTACTTTAGTACAAATTGATAATGAGCCAATTATGGATTATGAGAAATTATGGAGAAATATGATGGAAAAGCTACCATTTTCCATCTCTACTACTGAACTAACTCAGATATTTACAAAAATTTGTGCAAAGCATATTTCATTATTATTATAGTTGCAGCGGTATCAAACATTCAAAGAGGCTTTGGTGTAAGCCAAATTGATTGAGGATATCAAGTTATAGGAGGGTAACTTGAAACTTAGAAATATTAATGAATAGAACAAGAAAATCACTGAGAAATAGCAGGCCAAGCTAGATCACGTCAATCAGGTGGTTCTAAATATTTAGAAAGGATATAAGGGGCAGCAACAAAGAAACTATCAAGCCCAAACTCCCCCTATGCAATATGAACAATGCAAAAACGAGAGGGATAAGGACAAATAAATATGCCCTCCTTGCATATTTACACAACTATCAGAATCATTGACAGTGATTTTCCATCAGCTATGTGAGGCAAAGGTAATAAACTTACCAGAGGTCAAAATGATAGACCCTAATCAACCAAATACTAAGGGGTATAAGGATGATCAATATTGCATATTTCATCGAATGAAAGGTCATGACATAGAGGTATGTTGATATTTCAAATATTTAGTGTAAAACATGATTGAAAGAGGTACACTTCTTGTGGACAACCCACAAGCACCAGATAATCAGAATATGGGGATTTACAAGAATCCTCTACCCAACCATGAGGTACCAAGGAACAATTTTGGCCAAGTCAATGAAGTACAAATAGAACCACCAACACATGGGTTCATCATAATGGTCGATGTTATCACAAGACATGTATGAAAGACCAAATCAATGTCCAACTCCTATCAGAGTCCATTTTTTGCCTCCTTCAAGGCCAACCCAACATGTATCAGGTCCACAAAATAGATCAATGGTGACAATCAAGAGTAGGTTAATACAAAACCTATAGATAACTCTAGAAAATTTTATGATTTATGAGCTAATTTAGCAGTATACCAAGCATAGGGATATGCTTATAGAAATTATAATGTCCATATAAGTATAGTCCCAAGATCCTGAAGCATTCACACACTTCATGGGACACATGTAGCAATGTCAGGATCCGGTAATACAATTCTATGATCATGAAATCAAGACGGTCTCCACTGTCATGATAGACCTACCACTCCACATCATTGTGTGCATGAATAACATACCCTTAAAGTGGTTTTTTATTGATACATGATCATAAATAAATATTATCAAGACCAAGGAATTAACATACTTGAATTTATCAAAGATGCATATCATACCTTTTGCCTTCACATTGAGAGCTTTTAATGATGCATTATGCTCAACTATCGACATGATAGTCTTACCTATTTAGGTGGTACTGAAGACCATCCCCATGATGTGTCATGTGATTGAAGGTTCTATGCAATGTAATATACTTCTAGGATAGCCTTGGATAAGATAAATGTGTTGTCCCCTCTATTCTCCATCAGTGTATCAAATACATTCATGAGGGATAGGTTTATGTGGTACCTTAAGATGAGGAACCATTCAAATATGTGAATCTAGATGATTTAATAGGGGATTTCGTGCTCCCCTCAATACACCTAGGCATAAAACCAGTGACACCAATTAAATATCCAAGAGGTAAAATTAATGAAGTGTGTACCAAACCTACAACATCTGCATCTCAATGATCGAAGCACACAATAGTTGCTTCTACTAGATCGTATGCATCTATAATGCATCGAGATGATGAGAAGATAAAAGCCAAAATGGGCAAAAAAGAGATAAAGTGAGTGCCTAAACTAGTGGTTATTGAGGTCTCTATTTCCATGGAATTATAGGATGCTCAAGGAGGATTCAAAGAGGCACCTCAGCTTGCTTTACCTGCATATTTAGCAGGGTCATCTACACAATAGGTGATAGTTCATTTGGTTAATCCCATATTGGGGGAGTATATCATGCAGAATGTGATGTTTACATCGATCATAAAGACTGTACAAGACATGGGCTGACCGCGATTCCATTGCCTTCTCGTAGGGATGGAGGTACCATTAGGGGTTACCACTAACCAAACAAATTTTATTTATGGAGGGCTCAACTAGATTGCATCCCAAAACCCCATGGATGAGGATGATGATGCGAAATTTACTGTGAACATTCATTATCTCTCTAACTCAGAGTACACCTTATGATATTTCAAACATTACCATTGTCATGGTTATAGTATCATATTATCTGATCAGGGGTGGAGAAGGCCTTATGAACTAAAATATTAGATTCCTACACATAGGTTTGGGTTAGGATATCATGTTAGAGGACAAGATGAACTTCTCATGGCATATTTGGACCACCTGTACCTCAGTATAAGAGAGGAATTTGATATTAATCATTATCACACCAATACTTCTATCTTTCATTGGGACAACCATATAGTGTATTATATCACTATAGAACCACTAGAGATATATCATAAAGATATCTTGGTTGAGATCGGTCCAAAGCATATCCCAAGAGATAACTTGGATGAACAAATTCATGTAGTAGTCGATAATACAGGCCTATGAGTTCACAATGATGGCACATTGGTAGAATCCGAGTTAGAATATTATTTTTATGAGGACATAGTAGAGTCCATATCTAAGAGAGGGGTACCTAGTTGCGTGTATGACATGGATGACAATGGTGAGTCCTCAAATGATAAGCTATTTGAGGACAACACTGGGCTAGCTTATTTAGGCCCTCTTAACTTAGGTCATCTAATTCCTTTGGAGACAATCACTGAGGATGAGTAATCCTCTATTGATGATGACGAGTATCGAGTGTGGGCTTACATGGGGCTCCATATCCCTAATACCCTAGTGCCAAAAGATAGTGGTAAAGTCTTTCATTATGATATTGACAACAAATATGAAATAAAGAGAGCCTATTTGGGATATTCTTACTTGCATAATCGTAATGCATCGTACACTGTAGATGATATGTATAGAGATATCAATATTCATCCTTGCCTCAGAGGAAGACCACCTAATTTGGATAGGATTTATCATATGGTATTCCCTAATCTACCAACATTTAGAGAGCTCCTTGAGCCTAGAAATCCTATGTTTTATTTTTTCCATAGATTGGATCTAGAGATCCCCATACCCCAAGAACCACATCTTAGGAATGGAATTTATACAAATTTAGAGTCACATGCACATGGTCCTAGAGACATGATCCATTCCATAAATATGATCTCCATTGATTTGACCACTCCACTTCACAACCTAGTTGATCCTTCCAAGACATTGTGTCTAGATGTAGATGTTATTAATAGGGATCACACTGACTCACCACTAAAACCTAAGGATTTCTTCCCTAATGAATAAATGTTGCAACATTTTCACCTTGCACTAGACTATGCACATGATGTTTATCATGCCAAGGATGGTTCCAATATGGAACCCATAAATCCAACATATGACATCCACTTGATCTCTATGCCTCATCAACTTGAGGAGGTCCCACATGTCGATAGAGGAAACCTTTGAAGTGGATATCAGTAATGATCCCACAAATTCAAGGAAGATTAAATTTAGAGAAAGTTTATCTCCTAATGAGTAGGCCAACCTCATCCCTCTACTGAAAGAGAGACCTGATCTCTTTGCTTGAACTTATAAAAATATGCGAAGTCTATATCCAAAATTGGTTACTCATAACCTTTTGCTGGATTTTTCAAAGAAGCCAATCAAGTAGAAAATCAGGAAGATGCATCTGATAATAGCCTTAATGTTTAAATATGAATTGCAAAAGATATTATATGTAGAGTTTGTCATTTCCATCAACTATCTGGAATGGGTATCAAACATGGTGCCTTTAGGAAAACCTGATGGAAGGATCCATATTTGCACAAATTTAAAAGACCTCAATAAGGCAACACCAAAGGATTCGTTCCCATTGTTGAACATAGATACTCTCGTAGATGCAAATACGGGTCATGAAATGCTCTCCCTAATGGATGGTTTTTCTGGTTACAACCAAATTTGAATTAAGCCCAAAGACCAATATAAAACCGTGT
Organism: Wollemia nobilis; assembly: GCA_028583015.1. NCBI lineage: Eukaryota > Viridiplantae > Streptophyta > Pinopsida > Araucariales > Araucariaceae > Wollemia > Wollemia nobilis. Next base: position 7,553,570 of record JAQPPZ010002937.1, on the reverse strand, counting down.
TCATAATGCCATGGGGGATATTTTGTTATAATGTTATTCTATTTGGTATTAAAAATGTTGGTGTTACATACCAATAGGCTATGACATATATATTTCATGAATATATGCATAAGATCTTGGAATATTGCATCAATGACTTATTGGCGAAGTCATTGTTGCATTTAGAGCATGTTGAGGTATTGAGAAAGGTCTTTGATCACATGATAGAGCATAATGTCATTTTGAATCCTAAGAAGTGCATATTTGGCATAAATTCAAGAAAGATCTTAGGATTCATTATTTCAAAGTGAGGCATCAAAGTTGATCCAACAAAGGTCAAGTCTATTTTAGAAATGTGTCCTCCCATGAATATCAAGGAATTAAGAAGCCTACAGGTCAAAGTAGCATCCATAAAATGATTTATCATATAGTTATCAGATAAATTTCAACCCATGAATTAACTACTACATAAGGTAGTCCCATTCAAATGGGAAAGAGCTATCAAGCAGCCTTTGCTGAGATTAAGCAATACCTGATAATGCTGCTATTTCTAGCTCCACCAAGACCATATGAGCCTTTTATGCTATATATATCGGTAACTTACTTTGCATTAGGGACCATGTTAGCCCAAAATAATGTGCAATACAAAGAGTAGGCCATATATTATATTAACCGAACCTTGGTGAGTTATGAGATAGGATATGCATATGTGAAAAAACTGTGTTTAGCAGTAGTGTTCACCATAAAGAATTTGTGATATTATATGTTAATTCATATGATGTATGTCATATCAAAATAAAATCCTTTGAAGTATATGATGAGAAAGATGTATCATAATACACGTACTACAAAGTGGATCATGCTATTGATATAATTTTATTTGGAATTTATTAGCTAAAAGTCCATTAAGGGACATGTCATAACTAACCAACTGGCTAAGGCACCTCTTGAAAATAGCAGGCCCCTCACTATTGAGCTTCCTAATGATGTAGATTTTGCCTTATCAGAAGCACCCAAACTAGAAGAACTAGGTAATAAATATGATATGACTTTGTTCTTCGATGGTTCAAAGTGTGATCAAGGGGGTGGTCTAGGAATAGTGTTGTTCACACTGCAAGGTGCTCCTATGCCCTTGTCATTCAAGTTAAACTTTCCATGCACTAAAAATAATTTTGAATATGAAGCCCTAATTTTGGGCCTCCAAATAGCCATCACCATGAATATTAACATGTTAAATATCTTTAGTGATTCCCTTCTCATTATTAACCAAGTGAAGGAACTTTTTGAGTGTCGATGTCCCATCCTGAAGTCTTACAAAGATATTGTTGATACATATTTATCTCAGTTGGAATAGTACAACATTGAGGCAATCTCTCATTCATAAAAAATATTTGTAGACACTATGGCATATTTGGGATTCTTAATCCCTTAGAATCTATCTACTGATTTTACTACCATCCACATAAAAACATTATCACACTCTACTATGCAATGTGAAGCTTTGGATAACAAAGAGTCAATCAACATGATTTAGGTAGAACCGAACCATGAATGGTTTTACAGAGCTAGATACTTTCTCAAGTGAGCATCTTGGGGGTCTTTGATCTCACACGATCCTATAGGGAGTGGTACTACCATTCACCATAAGGTTATTTCCTAGTCAAAATTTGTGAATATTGAACCACAGGGGGAGCATGTTGTCTTGTTAGTTGATGTTGACAGTTATCATAATTGGATGTTAGAAATATACGACTTCCTTAAGATTTGTATAAACCCTCAAGGATTGTCGCATGCCACAAAGCACACATTTAAACATAAAGAAACAATGTATGTCTTGTTAGGAGATATTTTGTATCATCGAAGATACGATGCAGTTCTCCTTCATTGTCTTGATCCCCAAGAATCATCTTGAGTAATTTTGTAAGCTCATAATGGTACGTGTAGTGGCCATTTCAATGACATGACTATTTTTAAGTGCATCCTTCGCATGGGTTATTATTAGCCCACTATGAAAAAGGATTATAATGTGTATGTCAAGAAATGCATTAAATTCCAGCATCATGCTAATATTGCACACCTACCATCACAAGCCTTACATAACATTCAAGCAGCTTGGCCATTTTCTCAATGGGTTTGGATTTCATCGGTAAGATATCTCCTTTGTCATCGGGTTGGCATACATTCATTATTATGGCTACTAAGTATTTTACTACGTGGGTGGAAGAAATACCGTTAACAATGATAATTGGATCACATATTATTGATTTCATTCTCACTAATATCATAAGTCATTTTGGGATACCATCCAAGATAATTTTAGATAATGGAACCTCATTCAAAAATAAAACTGTGAGAGCTTTGATATTTAAGTACAAGATCAAATACAATTTTGTGACTCCATATTATCTGAAGGGGAAACATAAAGGCTTAAGCTTTAAACAAGATAGTGGTTTCCATTTTGAAAAATATGGTACAAGAGCACCACAAAGATTAGCACATCCAGCTGCTCCTTGCATTATGGGCTTTCAAGACTAGTATTCATACACTCACTGGGGCAACTCTGTTTTCACTAGTATATGGTGTTAAGGCCATTATGCCCTTAGAGTTGAAAATTCTAATGTTGTGTGTTGCATTGAAAGAGTTCATCGATGATGACACCGCATTGTAAGCTCACATAGATCAATTGATGCTACTTGAAAAATATCGCATGAATGCCTTGGAGAATCTCTATGTTTACCAAGAGCTCTTAAAATGAGCTTACAATTACAAATTCCATCTAAGAGACTTTGAGGTTTGTGATCTTGTGCTAAAAGAAAAACAACAGAACTCAAATTTGCTTCAAAAAATGTGAGACAAATTTGTAGCTAATTGGTTAGGTTCTTATATCATCTCTGAGAAGATTGGACTTGGGACATATTGCTTAACATCGTTGGAATGGGTTGAAGAGCCTGAACCTCTCAACATTCTTCACCTTAAATTATTTTATGCCTAAAACCATAAAAATGCTCCAAAGGCATATGTAAGCCCTTTGGTCATCCAGTAAAAGACTCCAAAGACGTCTATAAGCCCTTTGTTCAAATTAAAAAGTAATAAATTCTAAAAAAATTGGAAAATATCAAAATTCAAAAACATTGCATTGTATTTAATTTGCATCATTGCATTTCATTTTCATCATCATATTCGAGTTATTGCATAATTTCAAATTGCATTGCATTAGGTATATCTATCCATCGCACTTGCATTAGGATAGTTTGTGTTTATAATCTTACAAACGACGCCATGTTTGTCTTTAAATCATGCATTTTTGCAATATAATCATCATGCATCACCCTTGTGAGTAATTATGTTTTTCAACACAACCATTCTTATTACTATGAATAATATACTAAGGTTTTTTAGTCACTCAACCATACCTAGTGGTATTCTCAGGACTTTGGTAGAAATCTTACTTTAATTTTGTAGATGAGGTCTAGTGTTGATAGCCCTTAGCATATCAGAATCCTATCACTAATATCCAAACTAAAAAATCCTAATTAGGACTAGGAAAAAATGAATCCTACAAAGTGGGATGAGGTATCCTAAAGTGAAAATTTTATTCTTGCTTATCTCCCTGTGTGGATGGTATAAGAAACATTAGTAATTTGCAAAATGACAATCTTGCCCCCTACCCAAATAAATCCCTTGATTAAAAATAAAGGAGCAAAATCCTAGAATGAATTCCTTGAGTGAAATTCTAAAGTTAAATCCTCAAAAATCAAATCAAATAAAGATCAAATTCAAAGTCAAATCCTATCAGTATCAAATCCCTTGCTCAAAGAAAAAAATATATATATAAAAAAGAAAAGAACAAAATAAACAATGGTTTTTATCACTAAAAGAAAAATTATAAAATAAACAGTGATTCTTATCACTTTACATGAGCTAGTATCCTGATAAATTAAAGAAAAAAGGGGGTGAGCTTAAATACTTGGAATTGTCAGCACTATTGTACCTTACACATGATGATATATCTGATACATTAGCATTTCACTTCTGTGCAGACCGATATTTGAATGTGGAAGAGCTAGCTTTAGGTGTCCTATATCACCTAGTAGTCTAGTCCAACTGAAATCTAAACCTAGGATTGGATAGACATTTGAGGATACCAAATCTTAGCAATGGGCTAAAATAATCCCGCTTGATATCATGGTATGCTTGTGCCTTATCTAAATATACTCATTTACACACACATGGATAATGAATAGTTAGGGTCTATCCTAGTGAAATCCTTATATTTCAGAAGTCTAGTATGGTCAGTATACAACTTTTGATAAGTCAACTAGGGTGTGTGAGTTTCATGGTAAACCTCAAAAATTCCCAATAGAAACAAACAATTTTCAATGCAATCATCAAAAATCAATTTATTTTATGAGAGTTTGTTTATTAGAATTATTATAATATAGGCTAGATACCATATGGATGTCAGAAATGATATTTACACAACCACTGACTATGTTATACATATTATTTTAATTTACAAAAGCTTATGAACAAAGACCATATATAATTGCATCTCACATATGGGTGCACAATGTATCAATTTCATAAAAATATATAGCAATTAAATCTCATGATTGTTATACATTCGGTGGTATCATCCATTAGATTGTTAAAACTCATAGTGCATTCATAAATTATGTTTTAAGTGATTAAAGCATACATGTCCATTTCAGAAAAATATTATCAGCAAAAATAATGTATATATGCAATAAATACATGGCATAGATTATGTCATAACATCCTAATTAAATGCATACAAGTACAATAAATCAAACATGCATTTAATAACAAACATTGCATTCATATACATTCATCTTAAGTAGTCTATCTACACATATATATCATTGCATTTAAAATCATACATTCATCATCTATCTAGTGCATGTCATCCATACATCACATCATATAGCATAAAATAAACATCACATCTAAGCATTGCATCCATATGCATCTCATAAAATCTAAAAATAATACAAATAATAAACAACACATATAATGAGTCTTAATGTCAGATCATATATATATGTGTATCCTAATCTGGGATGTTGGGGTTGGTGGTATAATCCAGGATCATAGTGGAAATATCATCAAGGCATTCATTGAAAATTTGGGGATTCAAAAAAATAATTATGTTGAGGATCGTGCCCTGTGGAGGTGTTTTGTTTTGTGCAAAGATTTTCCTAATCCAATCATATTTGAAGGTGATTACCTTGTTGTGGTTAATCATGCAAAAGGTTCCTTGAAACCAGGTTGGAATATTAAAAATGTTATTAAGGAAAGTCAAGCCATTCTCAGGTAGCTTCCCTTAAGTACAATTTAACATGTCTTCTATGAAGCCAACGTTGCTGCTGACATTTTGGCTAATTTGGCAGTAAATTAATTTGATTACATTATTTGAGAAGACTTCTTTCCAAAGTCTTTAAGAAGCATTGTTCAAAAATAAAATGAGCAGGTTTCTTAATAATCATAGATTTGCTAGCAAAGGTGTTTTTTTCAATGCCATAAGGTGTTTTGTCAACACTGGTGTCTTTCCTTTCAAGTGTTTTTTCAACACTATTATCAGTTCCAACAATGGTGTTATTTTTAATGCTATAAGGTTTTTTGTAAACACCCCGTTCTTTTGTCTATGGTGTTTTGGCAACACCATTCCTTGTCCATTTCAGGATCCCACATGTTTCCTTTCAAATTGTGGGATTTTTCAAAATTGTGGTTTTCATAACAAGGCTAATGTTTTCACTTCTGTGCAAAACCTTCTCCATGTTTTTCATGTTAGCCACCCCACTAAAGGCTTCATTTATTTTTCCAAGATCCTCTCCGACATTGATGACAACATTACTGATGAGTTTGTTAATTCATGGAATGATGGAATGGTTCATGTTAGAGGGTTTCAAATTGAGTTCGTGGATGAAGCTAAAAATATTATTAGCTATCCTGTTGAAGACCTTCATTCTAGAATCATCAACCATGTCTCAGGGGCGGTTGACCAAATCCTGGTAGCATACAATATGATCAAGGAATCTGGGATCATCTTCTCTCTTAACATCAAGGAATTGAAGGATATTTCGACACTGAAGATGGTGATAAATCCCAGTAGTCCTGGGTTCTGGGTTAGTGGGATTTTTGAGTTTAGTTTATGTTACTGAACCTTCCTTGTTTTGTCAGGTATATCTCTGGTTTCTTTTTATTGTTAAAAAATGTTATTGGAATCTTCTACTTTGTATTTTTTGTGTTCTAATAGAACTATAATAACTCTTAAATAGAACTAGAATAACTCTTACCTATGTCTATGGGGATTGTTCTATTTTTGTATCTTCGGTGCTAGATAATAGCCTTATGTAAATAGGGATTGGAACCTTTCAACCCAGTGATATTATTAAATTTTATTACCTACCAAAAAATATATGTGTATCAAAAATATATATAAGCAGTGAACCAACATGTGTCAAAAATACCCACAGGCTACATATATGTAGTTCCTCGACCTTACACATAAAAATGATACAATAGAATTTGTAAGATCTGTAATAAGTAGCGTCGCTTGCACCCCCAACTTGAGAGGCTCCACCGTCGCCTAGACTATCCCTATGAGTCCTCCTAGAGCTAGAACCAGAGGTCCTCTATGACCTATGTGATCTACAATTGGAGCTATATGAGGACTAGCCTATCTCTTGAGTGTGAGTCATTTAAGACCTTGAAGCTATGTGCATCTCTGAAATCTCACCATGAGTAGCCCAATCGATCCTATCAAAGTAGATATGTAAGTAGCACTCCATGCTCCATCATTGATGTGCTTTTGCACCAGGGCCTGGAGTCTCATGATCTCTACCCTCTGATCCAGCCCTACTAATCCTTGTGCTACCTGAGCTACTAGAGCATCTAGAGGTGCTAGAGCAACCTGTGAAGAGGAGGGGTCCTCCCTCTCAACCCGTAGTGCATCATACTATACCTTGAGAGGATCTATATAATATTGGATGAGGATCCATTGGTATGTAACCCATTGTATCTCTATATATACCATGGTAATATTAGCCCACATAACAATCTTTTCCTCCTCATAGTTGTGCCACTAATACTACCCTAATATAAGCCAAGATTGTAGGTCCTCAATATTTTCTTGTAAGGTGGAAATGATGGTATCCTGATGTAAGAGTTGCATCTACAGAGAACCTACCTAATTCTATAGGCTAGCAACCTATGCCATGATCTATCCAATATCATTATCAGGTGGTGCCTCACCCTCCCCAAGAGTTGTGTCCTCCTCCTTAGCCATAGGTAAATCCTCTATAGATCCCTCATCCCATCCACCCTCAATCCTCTAACAAAATTTGCGATCATGAGGATCGATCTCTGTGCCCTATGCACCCTTTGTAGTGTCATATTCTACCCTACCCAAGGGACCATCAAAGCCCCACCATACCCTAAGGGTCCACCAAGTGTCATAATCAAGAGAAGTCCCTGCATTTGTTAGTTCTAACTCCTTAAATTCATCATCCTTGTCCCCCAGTGGAGTCACCCTAGGCTAGGTCAAGTCCCTATCTAAAGTGAGGTGATGGTATATGGTAGGCAGTTCTGGAATGTCCTTCCTAATTCCAAACTATCGGGTGATGTGAGAGAAGTAAAATAACTCTCGTATCTCAGACTTGCATTTGAGGAGCCATTTATCTCTATGTGCTTGATTTAGACAGTCATCAACCTCCATCCATGGAGGGTAGTATAGGTATGGGCACCAGTCAATATGATCCATCTATGTTGAAATAAATGAACACTCTTCCATTGATTAGAACAAGTTTAAATAATACATTGAGAGCCCAGATTAGCTCGTAATCTTAGGATCTAATCAACAGCTTAGGTCTTCAAATAAAAAATTAAAAATAGACCAAATATTATTACGCTAACAATAGCGTAACTAACCTAGGTAGTTAACTAACTACCCTATATAAATAAAGTAATAATAAGAATTACTATAGTAAATCTAACATCCCCCCTTATTAAATTATTTATGTAATTTAAAAAAAACTACTAACATCCCCCCTGATTACATCATTTGGTAATACAAAGAGAGCTGCGAAACAATTCAAATTTGACACGTGCAAGTACCTTAGTGAAAATGTTTGTAACTTGAGCATTGGTGGGAATGTGCTGAAGCTGAATTCAGTGCCTTGGAACTTCGTCTTGAATGAAGTGAAATTGTGTGTCAATGTGCTTGGTTCTTTCATGATGTACTGGATTCTTGACAAGATTCAAAACACCCATGTTGTCATAGAACAAGTGTATTGGAGATTTTTATGGAAGACCCATACTTGTTAGGATGCGATGCAACCATATCACTTCACACACAGCTTCACGTGCGGCATGATATTCTGCCTCTGTTGATGAAATAACAACCACCTATTGCTTCTTGCTATGCCAAGAGATAGGACCAGATCCAAGATGAAACAAATATCCTAAATTTAATTTACAATCATCATATGATCCAGCGTAGTCGAAGTTCATGTATCCCTGTAAGAAGAATTTGTTGTTCCTCTTATATTCAAGGCCATATTCCATTGTGCCATGAACATAGTGAAGAACGCGCTTTGTTGCTTTCCAGTGTGTAGTATTAGGCTCCTGCATGAACCTCGAAATATAGTTGACAACAAATACAATATCTAGCCTAGTGTTGGTCAGATATATGAGACTCCCAATCAACTAGCGATAGAGAGTACCATCTACCTAAGGTGAATCATCATATCGTGATAATTGAATTCTTGTTTCCATCGGAGTTGACATTGGCTTGCAATAAGTCATGCAATATTTTTTCAATAGGGTTTTGGCATATTTTTTCGGAGACACTTTGATGTAGTTCTCCTTTTGGCTAACTTCCAAACTAAGACAATAATGGAGAAGTCCAATATCTGACATCTCAAAATATTGACACAAGTCTCTTTTGATAGTAGAAATCATAGTTTCTAAACTCCCTGTAATGAGCAGATCATCAACATAGAGTACAAGCAACACTAATTCAAAACCTTGTTTCTTAAAATAGAGGTTTGCATCTGACAGACATCTCTTAAAACCATGCTACAGAAGGTGATGATCCATTTTTATATACCAAGCCCCAGGGGCTTGTTTCAAACCATATAAGGATTTTACCAATCTACACACTTTCTACTATTGGCCTTCCCCTTCAAATCCTTCCGGTTGAGTCATGTAGACTTCTTCTTGGAGATCACCATTTAGAAAATCACTCTTGACATCCATTTGATGTACTTTCCACCCATATTGTGCTACCATAGCACAAAGAACTCGAATGGTTGTCATCCGAGCAGTAGGTGCAAAAGTTTCCTCATAGTCAATGCCTTCTCTTTGAGCATAGCCCTTTGCAACAAGTTAGGCCTTATGCTTATCTATTGTAGCATCTACCTTATAATTAACTTTATACACCCATTTTCAGCCTATGGGCTTCTTTCCATATGGCAGATCGACAAGCTTCCAAGTTTTGTTTTTCATCAAAGACTTATACTCTGCATCCATAGCGACCTTCCACTAAGGCTCACCAAGAGAAAATTGCACTGATGCGGGTTCAATATCATCTATGGAAGACATAAAAACCCTATAATTATCAATATCCATATCTTCTGTATCTCTCTCTGGATCTACAAAAAGCTCCTCAAAATATTGACACATATCATCAACCCTAGTATTCTTTGTTGCAAATTTTTCTTATTGAGCCATGCTACGAGTACGAGGCCTATCCAATGTCAAATTTGGTGGAGTAGATAGCTTAGAGTCTTTGATTGTATTTGTATACCACTTTGGATTCTTCTTCTGAGGTTTTGAAGAAGATGAAGACGGACCTCCAACCTTTGATGAAGGAGATTTATCAACCTTAGTTTCCACAAGGTCTAGGTATACATCTGATGTGTTTTTCGATGTGAAAGCCTCATCAAAAACTACATCTCTACTAATGTGTATCTTCTTGGTCAAGGTATCAATCAAACGATAACCCTTAGAGTGCTCATCATACCCAAGAAGAATACACTTCAATGTCTTCTCATCTAGCTTCTTTCTTTTCTCTTTTGGTATGTGCATGAAATATTTACATCCAAAAATGCGTAGATGAGAAATGGAGGGTTTCCTACCAATCCATGCTTTCTATGGAGTTATTCCTTGTAGAGCCTTTGTGGGTGCCCTATTCAACATATATCTTATTGTGGTGACAGCTTTTGCCCAATATAGTTGCTCAAGACTAGCTCCTGTGAGCATGCAACGAACCATTTCCATGATGGAACGATTCCTCCTTTCAGAAACTCCATTTTTCTGAGTATAAGCAGTAGTTAACTGTCGTGTGATCCCATTTGCTTTCAAGAACTCAAAGAACTCTTTAGAGGTGAACTCCCCCCCTCGATCTAAGCGGAGGGTATTTATAGAAGTCCTTGACTCCTTTTCAATAGATTTCTTGAATTACTAAAAGAAGCCAAATGCTTCAGATTTTAGTTGAAGAATACCCACATATTTCGTGAGTAATCATCCACGAATAACTAAAAATACCTCTTACCCCCAAAACTTTTGGGAGTGAAGGGACCACACAGATCGGTGTGAATCAACTCCAAAGGTTTCTTTGCTCTTGTAGAGCTCCTTTCAAAGGGTACTCTATGCTGCTTTCCTACCAAGTAGTCAAAACAAACTGGTAAAGTGGTAGAAAGGGAAGGAAGACCTTTTACCATTTCATACTTACTTAACTCAAATAAGTAACCAAAACTCAAATGTCCATATCTCTTGTGCCACAGGGAAGTTGCCTCCTTTGAAGAGACTGTCATGGCTACATGTGGAGTAGATATAGCATCTAAGGCAAATAAGCCATGCTTATATGAAGTAGTGGAAATGTTATTACCCCTCCTGGGAATAGAACAATAATTCTTGCCTCCCTCAACACTAAAGTTCACAACCATATCTTTGTACAAAATTTGTGTGACTGACAACAAATTGTTTGCCAATCCTGGAACATAGAGAACTTTGTCAATATGACACTTGCCATCAAGAAGAGTGACTAAAATAGTACCTTCTCCCTGAACCTTGTAGGTTTTATCATCAAAAATAGTGATAGGTTTTCCATATTTGGCTTCAAAAGACTCAAACCATAATTTGTCACCAGTCATGTGCTTACTGGCTCTAGAATCAACATACCAGATAGGATCCATCTGCTTGGACACTGTGGTAGTCATGAGAACCTTGTGGGCTCTCTCAAAATCTGTGTCAGATTCTTCAACAACAACATTCACTTGTTGCTTATTCTTTTGTGGTTTGTTTCAGCATTTCTATTTTGATTTTTTATTCTTATGCCAACATCTGTTTGTATCATGACCTTCTTTGTCATAGATCTTGCAATATCACTTTTTTTGTTGAGGTTGTTGAGTTTGTTTCCCTTTTGAATCCTTTTGTGAATTCCCTCCCTTCTGAAAATTACCCTTCTTCTAGTTCTGCCCTTTCCTATTGATGTAGAGGGCAGTGTTAGAAGAATCATCTCGCTGTAGTTGGCGTGCCTCCTCCTCTTGAAGCATATTAACCAATTCTACAAAAGTAACTTTCTGTTGTGATACCTGAAGGGAAGTGATCAACACCCGATAAGAATCAAGTAAATCTCTCAATACAATTGAGGTAAGGAGCTTGTCATCAACTGGTTCTCCTAAAGAATTCAACTTTGCTTTCAATTCAGACACTCTGCAAAGAAAAAATTCAACTGTCTCCCCCTGCTTCATGCTTAGACTGTGTAATTGAGATTGAAGAAATAGAATAGTGGAATCATTATTTCCCTCATATATAGTATTAAGGGCATCCCATGCCTCTTTACTATGTTCACAGTCAACAATATGGGGTTGAACTTCATCAGCTACAACAAGAAAAATGAGCACCTTTGCTTTGTTGTCTAGCTTTTCAAAGTATTTTTGAGTAGTAGATGGATCTGTGGCACTAGAAGTAGATGAAGGTATTGTTTTTGTTCTAGATACAACATCCCATAAGTCATCCATGACTAGGATAGCCTTTATCTTGTTTTTCCATGGTGTGTAATTAGGACCTTTCAACAACTGATGAGAATCAATCATTAATTTTCCAGACATGGTGAAGGTTCCTTATAACACCAATTGGTCCCCCATTCGATATACCTTTTGCTAGGACATTATACTATACAAAATACCTGCCCTTACGTGAGGGAAACTATAGGTATTTAAAAAGATAAAAAAAAATCACCCGCATTTATGTGAGGGAAACTATAGGTAGTTTTTAGAGATCATACGATACATGGTACTTAAGCAATATTGAAAGGGAATAGTCTTGTTGATGGCACCTACCATAGAAAGTTTTTAATCCTCATGTGTGGGGTGTAACTTCCCCTAAAAAAATTGGATTTTAGAACTTTCTATAGTATTTACGCCTAAACACACGAACTATTAGGGTAATTGATGGAGTAAAAAAAATGCAAAATGGCAAACTTATCTCTCCTCGATGATTTATAGAGAACAAGTTTAGACGTCATTTTGGCAGCTATATTAGGTTGCAGATACAGTAGCGCAATCACAATAGCTTTACCTATAAGTGCTGGATAGAGGTATCACAAATATCGAATGCTACAGTGCAATAAAATTGCACAGATGGGTTTTAATTATTCTGGGGACTTAGGGAGTGAATTTGATTTTTTTTTTTTAACTTCTTAATGAAGTAGTGCAAAACAAAACAAAATGCACCCTACAACATAAAAAGTGCCCACAAGAATGACCCACTAGGTGTCAAGCATAGCCAAAAATGCACCTTTACAATAATGCCAAAATTTGCTTTTCAAAAAATTACTCACTTTCCCCTGCAAATAGTCCTACAATATCACTGGCGCACCTCTAGAATAGTGCTGATATTGAGTGGTAAAACGGTGGGGTGCTAGATCTTAATATGCTGCCACCCCAATATTTGAAGTAGTAGGCTACAACTAATGCCTACTCTGCTCCTCTATATGATTTGATATAGCATTATAGAGTTGTGCTAGTAGGGCACTCCCCTAGGATAGGATCAAAGGCTGATCAATAGGGCTTCCTAGGATATCCTACATCCTAGACAAGAGGTTCCAAGGGAACCTCACTCTAAAATATTTGGGTAGGACAATATGTACGATCAAGTGCATGAAGATAACTACTCACTAAGAGAAGACCTATTGGGTGTATGAGTGCTCAATGTGTACCCCTCCATGGTTCGAGTGTCATTGTTCTACATCATTGCGACTACCAAAGATCATAGTGAACATTGTATTCTTCACATCCTTCGATGAATATGTGATGGCCTCACCATCCAAAGGGAGTTAGAAGATGTGGTAGACATCCTCTAGTGTAACATTCATCTCACCTGTCAGTAGGTGAAAGGTGTTGGTCCGCGCATCCTAGCATCAGGTCAATGTAGTCATGTAGGCCTGATCAGCCATAATGGTAGGGAGGTGCAAGACATAGCCAAATCCCACAACTATGAACCAATCTTGCTCTTCCTGGGTTAGGGCATCATACAGATTATGAAGGATATCTGATTCCTTTGCCCTCGTGGTCAGAGTCTGGTCGATGGTAGATAGTTGGGAAAAAATAAATAAATAAATCAACCAAAAATGCATAAAAAGTGACTTAAAAATAACAAACAAAATTATAAAATCATAAAAACACATAAAAATAAAAAAAAATACTCAAAAAATTCAAAACAAATCATCAATGACTACTAAAAATGTAAACAAAATTTAAAAATTTGAAAAAAAAAAACAATTCCTAAGGTTTCGAACCATGGCTCAGACCTGTAGTTGGGATGGCGATCAATTTTTTGACCGTTGGGATTTAAATCCTGTCACGGTTGACAGTCGTGGCCCCCAATTTTCCAATTGGGGACCGCACCTACCAGTGGCGGTTAGGAGGGAAGGCCTTTTCAAGGTCCTTCCTCATCCTGAGACCCCACCAAAAATTAAACAATAATAAACAAACAAAAAACAACAAAAAAAATTTAATTTTAACCCTCCCCTTAAGCTAACCTTAGCTAAACCTAACTAGGGTGAGGTTTGTGACCAACAGTTTAATGATATTCTTTTGACCCATTACTTAATGAGGTTAATTTTAAAAACTGGTAAAATAAAAATGGTCAAGGTTTTTGTGTGCTTCTACCTTAGTAGCATCGACTCCTCCATGTTGGGCTATCATCGATGCAGTTAGTGTTGACATCGAAGTTCCAAAAATATTTCATGTTAGAAATGTCTACTCACCTATAAAAGCACTCAGGATTTGCAAGCTATCAAATTGAAAATGACATCGAAAATGATAATTTTTTTAAAATATTTCTTATTTTTCACTTGACCATGATTGACACCTACGGGAGCAAAACTAAAGTTTGCCAATCGCGACTGTCAGCCATGACTAGAAAATTTTGAAAACTTAGCTTCTTTTGACAAATGCGGCTAGCAAACCATAATAAATGCTTAAAAATACCACTATGAGGAGCTAAAAATTGCTAAATTAAAAATACCCATTTGATAAGAATTGCCAAAAACATTAAAAATAATGAAAAAAATTAGATAAAATAAAAAGCCAAATGTGCCTTGTACCTAGTAATTTACCCTATACACTTGGCGGTTGCAGTGACTTGCACTCCATGCAATCCAATAGGATGAGTAAATTACCATAAGGACATTTGGGGTAAATTCATCATCGTTGAATTGATATGCTTCATTTCAAACCCTAAGAAGGCCCAAACAATCAGACTGCTCCACGGGAATGAAGCAAACATATCACTTCTTCTATGATAGTTTCAACAGATCATCGAACAATATGATTCAACATATGCCTAATTAGAATTTCTATCATCTTGATTCTCTAAGAAGGCCATTGAGGTTGGAGCGCTCCATGGGATAGAGATGTACAATTATTATTAATAGTTACAATCATAGTTGATTAGGCCTAATCAATTATCAAATGCTAAATCCTATTTTATTCAAAGTCATTCATAGTGATAAAGCAACTCATCACTTCATTTAATTGTCCTACCCTCATCGAATCATCGCTTGAAGGGGTTGTCATACTATAATAATCATAATAAAAGTCAACAAAATATCCCTTGATCGTAGATCTCTTGATCTTGTCAAAATTATGTTCGTCTTACGAATCATTGCCAACGACTATCATAAGCTTACCCTTTGTTGGGGAAAAAATAAAATATGATAGTTAAGTTAGTAGCTCTCCTCCTTTTGGATCTATATGACACGAAAGCCTATGATAGCACTAAAGCTACCTGATTACCACTGGAGCTTGCCAAATCTTTACAAATTTAAGCCTTCCAACCAGTTGGAAGCAATTATTATAGGATGCATGTCCTTTTGTTGTACCTTGAGCATCTAATATTGATTAGACTAATGATTATTATCCAATATACAACATCATTTTAGGAGGTATATTTTTGCTCAGTATTGTTTAGTATCACAATGCATCTCAAAAGGGGCATCTATAGACACCTAAAATACATCATGTTGAGATGACTACTCATATGGGACATGCTAGAATACCATATGGAAGACCTTGGACAAATACCAAGGTATAGCAGTGGTTTTAACTACTCAATTAGGTAGTTTGACCTAATCAGGGTTAGTTGTGATTGACACCCATGGCTAGCAGTGCTGATCGCGTCTCAGATCTACAGATAGCAGCTAGAATCAATTGACCTTTGATTGAGTCAAAGTTGGTTCCAATGACCAATTGGTTACAGAATCGAGAGGTTTGGGGTGGGATGATCAAGAAATTTCCTTCCAACTACTCCAACTGCCCATTCTTGATCTTGGCTTCTCCATGAAGCTAGGACATAGCCATCCAAGGTGCTATAAGAGCCCCATCCAAAATAGGAAATGAGAGAGACGCATAGGAAAATTTGAGTAATGAAACCATGTCAAATTCAACACTCACATAATTGCATTGTGATATTGCTTTCTTGCCCCTAATTGAGAGATTGAAATGGCAATTATAGCCGTGGATGTCCTAGGAGGTTAGGAGAGCCAAGAAACTCAATTACACCCATTTAACATGCAATCAAAGCAATTCAACTGCCAAATATATTAGAGGACACATAGGTGATCGTTGACCATCAATTTGGTAAGAGCAGTTAGATATTTAGCCCTTGAATTAGAGGATAAGTACACTTCAAGCTCCACCATGACTGTTAGCCATGGCTAATAGTGCTCATTGCACCACAAAACCATGGTTAGGGCATCATATCTGATTTCCTTGTTTTCTAGTTGTAGGATTTGTTAATGGCATTAGACTATGTATAATTTAGGTTTGATTGCATTATTAGAGATTTTTGACTAGTAGAATTAGTTGTTTAGTTATCTTGTTTTCAATATTGCAATTAGGATACTAATGAATCATTTTCATGCTTCCATGTTTTCAAATTCATAATTAGGCTATTAGATAGTTACATATGCTTTTTATTTACATGTTTCATAGCATCTTTTCATGTTTTTCATAGGTTTACTAGCTTTCTTGCATTTTATCGATTATATGCTAGTAACATCATGTGTTCATATAATTTCCTCAAAAAGCCTTATAAAGAGATGCATCCGTTATTACTGATGCTTCTTGTTGTTTATTGCTTGTAGGACTAACAAGGGTTTGACATGCAAGGTAACAAATGCCTCTAATCGTGGATAAGATCATCATCGACACCTTGGAGAAGTTCGTGTCATTTTAAAAGGCATTTGGAATGCACCTACCCTTGAGGGGGATTTAACACTACTGTAATTTTTGTATCAAATGGGTATCTCTAAGAGGGATGGATTTTTAACTTGACACGTTTTGAAATTAATAAAATATCTTTGTATTTTGTTTCTTTTCATTCTTGTCAATTTGTGTATGCATATTTGCATCATTTTAAGCAATTTCAATATTAGGTGCAAGCATTTTTGGATTATATAATTAGATGCATTTCAATTGAATATTCTAGGCATAGCCATTTTTCATGCTCTTCAGTGGTGATCACGGTGGAACCCTTTTCCAATTTCCATTTTGACCTTGTTCTTATGTTTTGTATGTTGTAGGTTATGGACGTTCTGAGCTGAAACGACACCTAAATTCCTAATTGTAACTTCTAGGGATGGCCACAAAAACTATCCCATCTAGGGACAGCCCCTAAATTTGTAGTCGTCCCACCCAGGGATGGCCAAAAAACCAAGGATTTTTTGCAGAAATTTCCAAAAACAACTTTCAAAATAGGTAAGGTAAGTGCCTAAACAGTCAATTTGCAAGTAGGTTGTTCAGAAAAGGATAAATTGATGTTTTTCATGTCTTTTATTAGGTGATTGAAAGCTATATTTCCCTTTCTTAAATTCCTAAGTAGAGAACAAAGAAAAGAGAGGAAAAAAACAATCTTAGATATGCATTTGAGTGGTTTACCTGCATGTGACCTACCTAAGGGTTAGGTTTTCATATAGGTTAAACATTTGTAAGTTTCTTACTTATTTATGCATCTAATTATGAAAGTAAAATACTCATGCATTTAGTGAAAGGTCATTAAGTGCTACTTTTTTTACTTTAATTTAACCATAAAAAGAACTACACACACCACGTCACTTTTAAACGTCAGTGAGTTGGAATTCATCCCCAACCACTAATAGAGTTCAATGATGGTGGGTTTCATCTCCATCCATTGGATCAAATCATACGTACCCTATTTTTTGCCAATGCTGGCTCCAAGAACCATCTTAGCCATGGAAAAATGTATTCACTTCTCTTTAAAGGGTGT
This sequence comes from Wollemia nobilis, assembly GCA_028583015.1. Lineage (NCBI taxonomy): Eukaryota > Viridiplantae > Streptophyta > Pinopsida > Araucariales > Araucariaceae > Wollemia > Wollemia nobilis. Next base: position 7,535,774 of record JAQPPZ010002937.1, on the reverse strand, counting down.
ATCAGTGCCCATGGTCAATATGGGCGAGGACTAGTAAGACCTATGATCCTTGATCGGGTATGGGCTTCATATCCATGCTTTGGTTGGTTCACATAACCAAAATTTTGTTGACGATTATCGAGTTGTGAGTGTATAGGTGAAATCCCTTTAACAATTGAGAGTTACATCAACAAACATTCAAAACACATGAAAGAGATTCTTTACAAAGCAACAAATCAAAAACACACTAAATAGTTTAGGAACACATAATATTTAAAATATATAATCATTTGTATTCTTGTGTGTTTCTATTTTTGTGTGTTTAAATCCATAAAACTTGTAAAGGAGATAATCACATAGAGATTAGAAAAAGTAGTTATGGTATATACCTACAGCCAAGCCCACTTAAGGGATGATGCTATGAGGAGTAGGCAAGGATACATGGATCATCTCCCATTTGACCCCAATGACATGTTTATACCTCCTTGGTTGCTACCTCCTCTCCCAAATCCTAGAGCATCAAAGAAGGGACCTATCTTACAAGGAACCCCTATGTGGGGTACATCTATAGGTCATAGTCCCACTCTAGAAAATTACTTTCCAATTATGGATAATTCAAATGCCTTATTTCAATAAAGGCAACCATGCAATGAGGTGCCTACACATAGAGAAATACCACACATTTTCGTACCTACTCGGTCTACTCTACACAGTTGTGTGTAGAATCAAGACTATACACCAAGGTTAGGGCTAAATAATCATATTATGCTCTCAAATCACCCTTCTCTAAAATATGCATATCAAGATGATTACAATACTCATCACATTGGGTGAGCCAATTCTACCCTGACCTTCCTCATTTATGAAGGAAGACTCAAGGAAAATCTTGATTATCCTTAGTTGCATCATTCCACGCAAGCACGATATGCCTCTACGCTAGTAGAATACCAAGAACATATGTTTATGAGTGAGCCTCAAGTTAATGTGACTTCCCTCAATGAGGGAAAGCCGTAATAGACCTCAAAAATCCTACTAAATAGGATAGGTATTAGGGAAATAATGCTAAGGCCCATAGGCCTAACACAACTGATCAAATAAATCAACTAGTCAAGAGGTATGTTGATCGTCAAGATAATTTTAATAAACTTCAGTTAGATAAACAATGCTTGGATATCCTAGAGTAGCTACAACAATTAGAAAGACAAATACTTGAATAGCAAATTTAAGAAATATTGTGCAATAGATTTCCTACTCCAAGCACGCATAGATAAAAGGCTCAACAAAGACAACCCACTTTCCATCAAGATAGGTCTCCTAGGCCTAATAAAATGCTTTTGCCTCGACCTCCTAGGCCTATCAGAATTTACCTAATAGACCTAATATAGATAACCTTCAATAGGTATTAGTTTCTCCTTGTAAGTCCATTCCAAAAACACCTTATGGGAATTATGATGATTTGGAACAAAACAAGGAATACCTAGAAGCACCATTTGGAGGTATGGTTTATGACAATCAACCACCTCAAAATATACTTAGCATTCCTCATCTGCCTCTATGGGTCCAAAATAAATAAGATAATATTAAATCCTTTGATGTGTATTGAGCATTGCTTGAATGCATGGAAACTATAGAGAGTAAGACAACTCGGAATGGGCTTCAAAATCCCACCTTGCACTAGTTGCATAGTCAACCACTGCATCCATATATACCTTCCCCTACATACCTTGAGCATTTTAAAATACCCAAACTGGAAAAATTTAAATGGGAATAATATGCACAAGGGCACATCGCTAGGTTCATGAACTAGTGCTTCAACATATAGGAGAATGATTCATTACTCCTAAGAACATTTCTAATTACCCTCTTTGGCCTAGTTGTTGAGTGGTTTAATTAACTTCCAAGGCATAACATCTATACATTTGAAAAATTTGTAGATGTGTTCTTGGAATGTTTCACCTTCAATACCAAGAGAAAGGTGACCTTAACCGACCTTATGGGGTTAAAAAAATATGTCAATTATTCTATCACTGATAATGGAAACAAGTGGTGAATGCTTCTAGCAAAGCTACCTTACCTATTTCCACTGTTCGAGTTAACTTAGATGTTTTCAAAGAGTTTTCTAAAACCAATATATATTTTTTTACAACTCCAACAATATCACACTCTTAAATATGGTCTAGAACAACCTAGAACCATAGAAGAGATCAAAATTCAAGAGAAGGAGATATCAAAACCTCTTAAGGAGTGGACTAAAAATCCAAAGAGCAATATGGTGCCATAAAAGCTAACACTGGTCAATCAAGTGGCCATTAATGTCCAAGGGCCTACACAAATGATGTCTTATCAAAAGGTAAATTATCAGGCCCAACCTCCTCCTATGATTTATAATAATAATACCCAAGGAAATCAAGGGCAAAATCAACAACTTCACCCTAGGCAACAGTATACGCCTTTTGTTGAGTCAATGGAATCCCTATTTAATCATATGTGGGTAGACAAAGTGATTGGTTTACTAGAAATCAAGCTTATAGACCTGATCATAGGTAAAAAAAATCCTATGAGTCATCGAGAAGAGTCATTTTGTAGATATCACCGACATAATGGTCATGACTTACCTATGTGCTACAGTTTCAAAAACCTAGTGCAAGATATGATCAAGAGGAATGAACTTCAACTGGATAACCCTATCACCCCAAATATTCAATAAATGGGTGTTTTCAAAGACCCATTACCCACTCATGAGGTACAAGCATCTCCTACCAAACAAATGAATGAGGTCAAGATGGAACCCCCTCAACAAGGGTACATCGAGATGGTTAGTATTGTGACCAGGAATAGATGCTATCCAATTCAAGTTGCACCACCTGTAGCTTCAAGTGATATTCTATCTATGTCAAATCCTCCACCACATCTTGTACAAAGCCTTCCATATAGACCAGTGATGACAATAAAAAGTAAGATTACCCAAATATTAAGAACAATATCAACTAGATTATCCATTTATGAGCTCATTCAACAATCTCCACCTCATAGATAAGCTTTGATGGACATTCTTAAGTTGATAGAATTGCAACCACAGGAGTATAACTTATTTTTCAATTTTGTGGGGCATGTGCAGTAGTGTAAGGAACTAGCGATCATGTTCCATGAGCATGAACTCAAACCCATAGTTAGTGATGTGGTTGAACCTCCTTTACACATCATTGTATGTGTGAATAAAATATAGTATAAGAGAGTTTTAATTAACATTGGTTCATCAAGAAACATAATAACCATTAGTGCTCTTAAACACCTAGGACATCTAGCATATCATGTTTTTGTAGCCACCTACACCCTCTAAACATTTAATGATACAATATTCTCCATAGTCGGAACTATAGTCCTACCCATTCATGTGGTATGCAAAACTATACTAATATTATGTCATATTTTGGAGGGTGCAATGGCCTACAACATGTTTCTAGGTAGATATTGGATCTGGGACATGAAGTGTGTTCCCTAAAGTTCTCACTAATACCTAAAGTATACTTATGAAGGGCAGGTACACATAGTCTCTATAGACCTCAAGCCCTTTAAGTACTACAATTTGGTGCAACAAATCCTTGAGTCAAACTTACCATCAACTCATGTGGAATTCCAACTGAACACATCCATTCAAAGTCCACTTCCATCACCATCACCATCCATTACACCATTACCATCTTCAGATCCTTCGTAGAGGAACATGTCAAAGATGTCAATTGATGAGATCCCTCCCATAATTTCCACCATATCTACAAAAAATATTACTAGTATAGCAGATGAGTAACCATCTTAGGAGGTACACATTGAGTTATATCAAGCCTCACTTTCATCTCCTCCACCTTCATCATCCCAGGTTATAATCCATATGGCTATTACAGGGTTAGGAGAGTACTTAATGAGGAACATCACAATAATTCTATCCATCGAGATAGTGCAAGATATGGGATGACCACATCTTCCCATAGGTAGAATAGTACCTATAGGTATACCACCCAATCAAATGAATTTTTTATATGAGGGTATCAAGTATGGAACGTTACTAGTTCCTAAATAAGAAGAAAATGACAAACCATTCTCTGAGGATATAAATTACATGTCAAATCCTGACTATGCCATGCAATATCTCCATCGCTACCATTGACATGGCTATGGTCTAGGGTTATATGAACAAGGTACTCATGTTCATTTCCAACCATAATATCAACTACCATATGATAAATATGGGTTGGCATACAACAAGATATTACCTTTAGATGTACTCACAGAGAGTTTGGAATGCCTAGGTCTAAATTACAGGGATGAGCTTGCACACGATCCGTATACCAATCCAAATCATATCCACTCATTGGGAGATGTTGAGTGGTATTTTCACCCGATTGTGAAAACACACTCTCCGATAGGATTTGGGTTCTAAATCCTCTGCTTGCAAAGAAATTAAACATGTAACTTCTCCAAGGTTCTTGTTATGTGAGCATTCTGCATATGTGTATTAATAATCTCAAATAAAGATATTTAATTAAAATGCCTGGAACACCTTAGCGGTTGCAAGTAACTGAAAACAAGGGGCACTGTGGTTTATTTTACTATGAAATTTAATGATTGTTCCTTGAACCCTAATAAAGTAAATGTGATTTGATCCTTAAATGACCATGTTGTAACTTCAAAATAAAATTTAATGAAATGCCATAACATGAATGGAATTATTTTTGGGTTTTGAAGTTTTTTAATTTTTAAATTTTATTTTAAAGCTTGAAAAATTAAAATTGGGGTTTCTGAAAATAAAGTGCATTAAAAAGAAAATAAAATGCAAAGAAAAAGAAATTAAAATTGCATTCAACTTGATGCTATCCCGTCTTGGAAAAACCGAAGATGTGAGGTTTCCATGCATGCAACCTAACCTATTGAACCTGCAAAATTTGCACAATCCAGATAAGTCAAGTGCTGGTCTCTAGGGTTTACTATTATTTTTCAGATTTAGACATTCGCATGAAGCAACCAAGAAAACTTGCATTAAACTTCATCTATAAGCCTAGAAATCTGAAAAAGGGAAAGATAAACATTAAAACATGCATGCAGAAAATAACTCCTTCTTTCTTGCCAACAAGATGCAAATTTCTGAACACTCTACATTAATAATATATCAAGTTACAATGGCAGCATCTCTGGTTTTCTCAAAACCAGCAAAAAAGGGAAGAAAACAACCCCAAAGCAGGCCCAGAATGACCCTCTGGCCTCTAACACTACAACCCTGCTCCAGCGGTTTTCGACCCCCTTGCACCAATCTGTGCCTCTGCTTTTAAACTTACTGTTGAATTGATTCTCCTTCCACGACGGTTCGTTTCATCTTCCAGTGGCTTCTCGTATTTTGGCTTTATGCTTGACATTAAGATGTTTGATCTTCTTTGTAACGCTTCTGCAGCCTGTACGCCATGTGTCCCACACTTTTCTGCATGTTCTGTAACGGTTCCATGAAAATCGTGACCAAAAAATAGCATGCATCCTTGTCCGCCTTCCTGGCCGCGAAAATGCGACATGTCACGAAATCGTGACATGTCGCGATATCGCGACGTTTTCCTTTTTCCGTACCATTTGTCCGCAATCTGTCGCGATTTCGTGACGCTTTTTTGTTTCGTACACCTGGGCGGCTTTCTGTCACGAAATCGTGACAATTTTCTCTTTCGTGCTGCTTCGCTGTTTTCTATCACGAAATCGTGACACTTTTTTCTGTTCCGTACCATCGGTTCGCTTTTCGTCGTGAAATCGCGATGTTTTTCCACTTTGGGCACCTTTGCTGCATGCTGTCGCGATTTCATGACGTTTTTCTATCTCGGGCTCCCTTGCTACTTCTGGCCGCAAAAACGTGACATGTCACGATTTTGGGACATATTTTCCTTCCGTACGCCTCAGCTCGTTTTTGTCGCGATTTCACGATGTTTTTTTGTTTCATGCCCTTTCGCTCGATTCTGTCACGATTTCACGATGTTTTTTCGTTTCATGCACCTTCGTTGTAACCTGTCATGAAATCACGACGCATTTTCATTCCGTACACCATCGCAGCAACCTGTCATGAATTCATGACGTTTTTCCACTTCGGGTTGCTTAGCTGCTGCCATTGACTGCGTTGACCGTGATTTTGTGACATGTCATGATTTTGCTACGCCTTTCTGCTTCGTGCCCCGTTTTATTGGTTTGACCCGTGATTTTGCGACATGTCACGATTTCTCTATGCCTTTCTACTTCACCTTTCTCTCTCCTCTTTCGGCCGCGACGAAGCAACATGTCACGATTTCGTGACACTTTTTCATTCTGCCTTTCTCTCTCCTCTTTCGGTCGCGACGGATGCGACATGTCGCGATTTCACGACACTTTCTATACTTGTGCATTTTTGCCCTTTTCTTGATTTTTAGCATCTGGGTCACTGAGATCTTCTTTGAAAGCATGCAAAAAAGGTGGGTCCCCAATTTTGGGGTGTGTTGTGGATCAGCCACAACAAATGGCGACTCTACTGTCAAATGCTCTTGAGCATTTTAGTGAGAACCCAACCTGGAAACATATATAAACTCGAAAACATGCGTTAGCACATAAGCAATATAAACAAATGCCCAAAGATCAGAAGTACATGAATCATCAGAATCATCAAGTATTAGCTCGGTGTGTGCAATGTGTTTTCATTCCCTATCGTTTGAAATTGATCAACATTCCATTGTCAGTTTTACATGAATGCATATATGAGACTGTGAATGATTTGTGTAACCTAATAAATATGCTTGGAGATTTTGCTTTTATAAAAAACATAGTCTTTCTTCTAGTATCATACACAAACATTCAAGATTGCCAAACCCTCTTAGGATCCACTATATTAATTGCTTTATTATATCCCAAAGTTGGTTATGAGTCCCTACTATCTTGAACCCATGTGCAAGTGAATGTGAAATCAGAACTTTGGGGAATCAGACTCCCAACCTAACCGAGATGGGAGGTTAACCCTATCCTTACTATTCTGATTTAGAATTCATTACCTCACTTTGAGCAAAATAATTTAACCAATTATGGAAGAAATGGTCATGCTAGTCTAACCCTTTGGACAATCAGTGGTCTTGTTTTTTAGGCAAGACATGTTGCCATGCATGGGCATACTTAACCCCACAATCCAAAACTTATCTTCATTTCTTTGGACCTTGGGGATGACTACCCATCCTTTGCAGAGGACAAGTAGTACGATCCTTCCAATCCAATATAAAGATGAGATGGGAAAAAATTATTTTTTACTTCTTGGACCTTAGGGATGACTACCCATCCTTGCTAGGGACATGTAGTACGATCCTTCCAATCCAAACTTTAGATGTAAATGGAAAATATTAATTTTATTTCTTAGACCTTGGGGATGACTACCCATCCTTTGCAGAGGACAAGTAGTACGATCCTTCCAATCCAAGATTTATTATGAAATGAGACATAGGAGCTTTGGGGAATTAGATTCTCAACCTAAGCGAGATGAGAATTTATGCCCTATCCTTACTACTCCATGTAGGTCAAATCAAAGCTTTGGGGAATTGGATCCTCAACCTAAGTTCGATGAGGATTTAGCCCTATCCTTACTACTCTGATTTTAGGCTTTAAGCCTAATGGAAGTGGTCAAAACCACTGTTTTAAGGATCATGTTGCATAAATAGGATAGACATGAAATACTTCTTTCGCCCAACCCTTTTCTTCCAAGTTAGGTTTTGATCATTTTACTCAAGATCCTTTTTAATGTATGAGACGTGCTTGGTTCTAGATATCTCAAGACTCAGTTTCCAACCTTAGGATTTTCTTCTTATTTATGTTATAACACAACCCTAAGAGGATTTGACATACTTTAATGATTTGTATTTGAAATGCATATGCAACTAAGATGGCATGTATTGCAAAGTGAGATGTAATATGAATGCATTGTCCTTTGAAATGCAGATGAAATTTTGCCATATAACTGACTACTTCATGCATCACAAGTTTCAAACGATATTATTAAATTGTTTGTGTTACTTGTGGAGCTTTTACAAGACAATTCCAATGTTTCATATTCTCCCGATCTAGAACATAAGTTAGCATCTCAAGGCAACTTTTTCATCATCATTTTTTTTATTTTTTTTTTTATAAACAAACAAAAAATGTCAAATAAACACACAACTTTAAATTAAAACTTATTCAATCCAAATAGCAATCCCAAAAATGAAAATTTGAAAACACAAACCCAAAACCAAAAACCAAAATCTATATACAAATGTACACTATAATACAAGATGATGCAAAGCTTGGCTTATCACTTTCCTGGATCCCACACATGGTTAGAACATTTCAACAAAAATATAACATGATATGCATGCCAAATGTTGTGGGAATCCAACACAAACAAGACTAAGCCAAACAATGCAACAAATTTCCACTTGCCATGCTCACCATACCAATTTGATTTAGTTCCAATAATACTCCCATAGGTGAGCATCAAATTACTAAAATTATTAGACAATAAATGATTTTCAATTTTATCTTGTCTATTCTTTAAAATGTGAACTTCATAATTCCCTCCTTGATTTAGAATTAGGCTATCCTTTTCAAATATGCAATTTTGTAAGTAAGAGCCTATTTCTACAAATTTTAAAGCCAAATTATTTTCCAAATTTGTAGGCCAATCAAATTTATGTAACAATTTACAAGCATCTAGGATATTTACTAAATTAGGATCATTAAAAATTTTTATCCTAGATTCAATTAGTAATTGTTGATGAATTTGATTTAACAATTCAAGTGCATCAACTTCTTTTCCATTCATTAAAACCATGTTATTAAAGGTGTGATTAAAAATTATACCTTGTTTTTCATTTACCTTTAATGACATTTCATCACAACTATCAATCAAATTCAAAACATGGTCATGCAAATTTTCAACCCTCAAATGCTTTTGGTCAAAGTGTATGTCCCATGACTCATCTTGATGATCCTTCATTTGAGTTGCTTCCAATTGATCAATCTCTCTATCATTTGGTTCCAATTCTTTGTTCACTACCCAAGGTATCTCTTCATTTGAATCCTCAAAATCATCATGCAAACTTGCATCCCCACTTTCAATGAATTTATATTCAACATGATCTAATTTTGTCACCTTTTCAAATCCTGTGAATATGAGATCTTCGTATGATGTAGAAGGCTCACCATCCTGCATGTCAAGTGAAATATGAGTTTCATTTATGGAGATGTGAGAAAAGAATGCATTATCATATCTCCCCCAACCATTGTGAAAATTGTCATCCAAATCTGTGATATGAAACTCCATGGTATTTGTGACATGATCTTTTGATTCATTCATCCATTCATTTTCTTCTTTGTCCTTGGCAATAGGATCATTATAATCTTCCAAAATTTGATGAGATTTGAAACCCTCTTCCAAAACATCCTCAAATTGTACAGGAGTTGTAATATCTTCCTTTGAGTAGGCAATTATGTCAGTCCTGCATATCAATTGGCACACAAGTTTCATTAGTAGCTTTGGAAAGAGTGAAGTCTTCCCACTTCTTCCAAGCATCATAATAATCATCTTTCAAAATCAAGTGGTGACGTTCAACTATTTCTTCAACATCTTCCAATTCATCAATGTGCTTCTCATCAAATTCATCTTCACCTTCCTTAGATGGTTCAATTATTTCCAAAAGTGGGTTATTTCTTGAATTCAAATTTATAAGGCTATCATTGTCCAAATTAGTAACCCATGATTCATTATCACAATTTGGAGGGTGAAGAATTTCTTGATCCTTAATTTTACACATCTCATCAATAGTATCTTCCAAGAACAAGTGGTGAGACTTTATCATGTCTTCAAATTCATTTATTGTTTTTCTCCCCATTTTACTTTCAACCACTTCATTTAATTCCATGGCAGGTTCCATCTTATCACATATATCAAACATTGTTGAATTTAGAACCCCTTCATCTAGATAATCATGTATCTCTACATGATCCTCACTAGTGGATGTTGTCTTAGCAATTTGCACCTCCTCGTGGACTACATCTAAGGTGGTTGTAAGATTTGGATATTCAAATTCATCCCCTTGATCATTTACCTTAGATATCATTGGAGTGGAGGGTGCTATGTTTGATGGTTGGTGTAGGTTGGCATCAAAAGAACAATCTTTCATATGAACATGTTGTGCCTTTTCTTCTTCAAGACCTTGTCGTTCTATCTCTTCTAAGACCTCATGGATTTTCTCTAGGGACAAACCACTCGAGTTTTTCCTCAATGAGTGAAGCAAGTGTGGGGTGTATGGCTCCTAGGTATACTTCCATGGCTTCCTCTTCTAATGTGTTAAAATTTTCCCACATTTGGGAGTGCAACTCACGAAATCTTCCATTGAATTGACTCAAGGATTCATTAGACTCTTTACATATGGAGGTAAACTGATTTTTCAGGATTTCTAAGTCAACCTGATTACCAAAATGATAAAGATAAGCTGCTTCTAGTTGTATCCAAGAAGTCCTAACCTCCATGGGTAGTTGGGTATACCAAAAGAATGGTCTATCATCCAAAATGTATGCAAATAACTTACAAGCCACCTCCTCATAGAAAATCTGAAATTTACATAATGTATCCTTGTAGACATGCAGTTTTTGCAAGTATCCTAGTGGCACCTCTTGATTAAAACACCGTAAAAAATCCAATAACATTGTAGGAATATGATAGGGTATCACATGTAAACCCTCATAATAATCCTCCATTATTAATACCATTCTCTCTCTTAGAGATGTTATTTCAGCTCTTAGTGATACCATTTGCTCCTCAAGTGTTGCCATTAGTGAACCTTGAAATATAATTTTAGAACCAAATCTGTTGAATATTCAACCTGCAAAGTATAAAAAAAAATCAGGTTAGCATCAATTAAGAGATGTATTTATTAAAATCAAATGAAAAGTAATTGCATGAGACCAAAATTTTCAAAATTAAATCAAATCACATATTTCTGTATGAACAATAAGAAAAGTGTTAGAATAATATACAACATACCTGAAAAATAGAACAAGTAAATAAATTCAGGCCGTCCTTTTTACAATCTGCTGAATGTTAGAGGACTAATGCATACAAAGATTTAAATTTATATTACACTAAAAATAAACCCGTACGGCCCTCCTAGCACCAAACCGTTGAGTGGTGTTAGAGGCCGAAGATGCTAATAAAATGGACTTGAAATATTTAGCAATGTAAAGTTCTTAAAAAATTATAAATCCGTAGCATCTAAAATCACGATAAAATAAACCCGAACAAGCCCTCCTTCTAGCACCAATCTGTTGAGTGGTATTTTCACCCGATTGTGAAAACACACTCTCCGATAGGATTTGGGTTCTAAATCCTCTGCTTGCAAAGAAATTAAACATGTAACTTCTCCAAGGTTCCTGTTATGTGAGCATTCTGCATATGTGTATTAATAATCTCAAATAAAGATATTTAATTAAAATGCCTGGAACACCTTAGCGGTTGCAAGTAACTGAAAACAAGGGGCACTGTGGTTTATTTTACTATGAAATTTAATGATTGTTCCTTGAACCCTAATAAAGTAAATGTGATTTGATCCTTAAATGACCATGTTGTAACTTCAAAATAAAATTTAATGAAATGCCATAACATGAATGGAATTATTTTTGGGTTTTGAAGTTTTTTAATTTTTAAATTTTATTTTAAAGCTTGAAAAATTAAAATTGGGGTTTCTAAAAATAAAGTGCATTAAAAAGAAAATAAAATGCAAAGAAAAAGAAATTAAAATTGCATTCAGCTTGATGCTATCCCGTCCTGGCAAAACCGAAGATGTGAGGTTTCCATGCATGCAACCTAACCTATTGAACCTGCAAAATCTGCACAATCCAGATAAGTCAAGTGCTGGTCTCTGGGGTTTACTGTTATTTTTCAGATTTAGACATTCGCATGAAGCAACCAAGAAAACTTGCATTAAACTTCATCTATAAGCCTAGAAATCTTAAAAAGGGAAAGATAAACATTAAAACATGCATGCAGAAAATAACTCCTTCTTTCTTGCCAACAAGATGCAAATTTTTGAACACTCTGCATTAATAATATATCAAGTTACAATGGCAACATCTCTGGTTTTCTCAAAACCAGCAAAAAAGGAAGAAAACAGCCCCAAAGCAGGCCCAGAATGACCCTCTGGCCTCTAACACTGCAACTCTACTCCAACGGTTTCCGACCCCCTTGCACCAATCTACGCCTCTGCTTTTAAACTTACTATTGAATTGATTCTCCTTCCATGATGGTTTGTTTCATCTTCCAGTGGCTGCTCGTATTTTATCTTTATGCTCGACATTAAGATGTTTGATCTTCTCTGTAACGCTTCTACAGCCTGTACGCCACGTGTCCCACACTTTTCTACACGTTCTGTAATGGTTCCATGAAAATCGTGACCAAAAAATAGCATGCAGCCTTGTCCACCTTCCTGACCACGAAAACGCAACATGTTGCGAAATCGTGACATGTCACGATATCGTGACATTTTCCTCTTTCCGTACTATTTTCCCACAACCTGTCACGATTTCGTGATGCTTTTTCATTTCATACACCTGGGTGGCTTTCTGTCGTGAAATTGTGACAATTTTCTCTTTCGTGCTGCTTCACTGTTTTCTGTCACGAAATCGTGACACTTTTCTGTTCCATACCATCGGCCTGCTTTTCGTCGCAAAATCACGATGTTTTTCCACTTCAGGCACCTTTGCTGCATGAAGTCATGATTTTGTGACATTTTTCTATCTCGGGCTCCCTTGCTGCTTCTGGCCACGAAAACGCAACATGTCACGATTTCGCGACATATTTTCCTTTCGTACTCCTCAACTCATTTCTGTCATGATTTCGTGACGTTTTTTCGTTTCATGCCCTTTCGCTTGATTCTATCATGATTTCGCGATGTTTTTTCGTTTCATGCACCTTCGCTGCAACCTGTCGCGAAATCACGATGCATTTTCACTCCGTACACCCTCGCTGCAACCTGTCGTGAAATCGTGACGTTTTTCCACTTCGGGTTGCTTAGCTGCTGCCGTTGACTGCGTTGACCGTGATTTTGCGACATGTCATGATTTCGCTATGCCTTTCTGCTTCATGCCCCGTTTGACTGGTTTGACCCGTGATTTTGTGACATGTCGCGATTTCGCTACGCCTTTCTACTTCGCCTTTCTCTCTCCTATTTCGACCATGATGGAGCAACATGTCGTGATTTCGTGAAACTTTTTCATTCTGACTTTCTCTCTCCTCTTTCACCCGTGACGGAGCAACATGTCACGATTTTGCGACACTTTCTATACTTGTGCATTTTTGCCTTTTCTTGATTTTTAGCATCTGGGTCACTGAGATCTTCTTTGAAAGCATGCAAAAAAGGTGGGTCCCCAATTTTGGGGTGTGTTGTGGATCAACCACAATAGGAGATTACTTTACCATAAACATGATAGATCAAGGGTTATCTAGTGATGTCACTCAATTTCATGAAGTGGGAGAGAGTTTGCACACCCTTAAATTTGATAATGAGGAAGAGGATAAAGGTCCTATTTATGAATGGACAATAGATGATGAATTAGACTATGGCATAGCTCCTATAAACTATCCAAGTTTATATGAGGAACACAATCAAGTCATCCCTTTGGATAATGAAGAAGAGTTTTATATTTGCATATTCATAGTACAACATCCTCTCTAGCAATAATATTTTCCACTCAAAGAACAAACTTTTCGTATTCCACATCAACCACCACCAGTCATTCCACCTCCACCATAGCTACCATCACAAGTTAGGAGACAACCTCAGATATCTAGATTTACTCGCCTATACAAGGGAGATTATGTATCCATAAACATGATTTCCATAGATCTTACTACACTATTGAGATATATGAATAACCCATAAAAGCCATGATACCTCGAGCTTGGGAAAATTGACTTTGATAAGGGAGATTCTCCCCCATATCCATCAGAGTATTTGCCTTATAAGGAAATGTTACAACCATTTCATTTTTCTCTAAGGACTACTCAGAATGTATTTCACATTGAGGTTGAGCATGAGTTGTCAATTGATGGTGTAAACCTAGATGATGATATTTACTTGATCTCTATTATACATTAGTTGGAATATGGATTCCATATTTCAATTGAACCAAAAATTAACAAGGCTATCGGTATAGATCTGTATAGTCCCCATAACATCAAATTGGTGGAAGGTCTATCCTCTAATGAACAAGATGATTACATAAAGGTTTTAAAAGAAATGATAAAAGCTTTTACTTGGTCTTATAAGGATATGCCAGGATTAGATCCTAATTTAGTTATGCATAATCTTACACTGGACCCAAATGTCAAACTAGTTAAGCAAAAGCTACGTAAGATGCATCCAAAAATCAATTTAATGGTAAAATATGAATTACAAAAACTATTGGATGACAACTTTATTATATCATCTGATTATCCACCATGGGTTTCCAACATGGTACCTATCAAGAAAATCGATCGAAGGATTCACATTTACACTGATTTTAGAGATCTCAATAAAGCAATTCCTAAGGATGAGTTTCCTTTGCCAAAAATTCATGCATTGGTAGATACTACAATAGGACACACAATGTTATCCCTTATGTACGTTTATTTGGATACAATAAAATTCATATTAATATAGAATATCAAATCAAAACGATGTTCACCATGTCTTGGGGGACATTTTGCTATAAGGTCATGCCTTTTGGCCTCAAAAATGTTGGTGCCACCTACCAACGAGCTATGACATATATCTTCCATGACTACATGCATAAAATTTTGGAATATTAAATGGATGACTTATTGTAAAAATCTCTATTATGCCATGAGCATATCGATGTCTTGTGCAAGGTTTTAGATTGCCTCATTGAGCATAATGTTAGGCTAAATTCCAATAAGTGTGTATTTGGTATCACATCTGGAAAACTCTTAGGATTCATAGTCTCTAAGCAAGGCATAGAATTAGACCCAAATAAAATCAAGGTAATATTAGAAATGCCTCCCCCCACTACTACCAAGCAGCTACGTAGTATGCAAGGAAAGGTTGCATCCATAAAGTGCTTCATAACACAATTATCGGTTAAGTGTCAACCTATGAACAAGTTACTACATAAAGGGGTCACATTTTATTAGGATGCAAAATTTCAAGATACCTTTGATGAGATAAAACAATATTTTTCTTTTCCACTAGTATTACCTCCTCCACAACTAGGAGTGTTGTTCTATCTTTACATCTTAGCTAATGAGCTTGCATTGGGCACCATGTTGGCCTAAAAGAATGAATTGCATAAAGACCAAGCTACATACTATATTAGCCACACCCTATTCAACTATGAAATAAATTATGCATACACTGAGAAGATATGCCTAGCATTTGTCTTCACCACAAAAAATCTATGCCATTACATGCTCAATAATACCATGTATGTAGTATCAAAATAAAATCCATTGCACTACATGATGAGTCAAACTTACCATAGTAGTCGCACGGTGAAATGGATCATATTGTTGATAAAATTTTGACCTATATTTCATTGGATAAAAATCAATTCAATGGTAGGTCATAGTTAATTCACTAGAAGAGGCTCCCCTCTGGTATGACCAGCCTCTCACTATAGAGCTTCCCTATGATGGAGGTTTTTACGTCTCAAAATCACTTGATCCTGAAGAGCCTGAGTCATAGGCTGACATAACTCTATTATTTGATGGTTTTAAGTGTAAGAAAGGGGGTGGCATAGGAATCATGTTTTTCAAACTGCAAGGGGCTCCAATACCTTTTTATTTAAACTTTATTTCCCATGCACCAATAACAATTATGAGTATGAAGCTCTTCTCATAGGCCTTTAGATGAAAATCACCATGAAAAACAAAGCTTAACATTTTTGGTGATTCCTTAGTCATATCTAATCAGTTCAAAGGAATATTCTAGTGTAGGTGCCCAGTATTTCAAGCCTAAAAATCCCTAGTGGATAAAATTCTAGCAAAGTTTGAATGGTATGATATTGAGGCACTACCTTGTTCATATAACTATTTTTTGAACACAATGACCTCCTTAGGGTCTTTAATATCGCAAAAACCATATAATGATATCACAACCATTCAAGTAAAAATGCTATCATAATATATGACTAAGCATGATGATCTTAAATCCATACCAAAAGTCCACATGATTCATATTGAGTGTTCACATGAACGGTTCCCTCAGATTCACAATTATTTAAATAATGCCACTTGGGGGACTTTGTTACCTCAAAATCCTTTTTGATACTAACACAATGGTGTATCTAAAATTTCTCTCTCAATAAAAATTTGTGAGATATGAATGTCAAAAGGATCATATAATTCATACAATTGAGGCTTCTTTAAAACATGATTAGGCCATCCAAATAAAAGAGTATTTAAAACTTGGAAGTATTCCTTCTAGATTGTTGCATGCTATAAAATAAGAATTTAATAAAAAAGTGGTAAAGTATGTCTTACTTGGAGATATAGTGTATTGTCAAAGCTAAGAGGGTATCCTCCTTCATTGATTAGACCATCAAGATTCAGCTTGGGCCATTGCCTACGCACACGATGGTTCATGTGGTGGTCATTTCAGCAGCATGTCCATCGTAAAGTGCACTCCTTGCATGGGCTATTATTTTCCAATTGTAGAGAGAAATTGTTGTGCTTATGTAAAGAAGTGTGTAAAGTGTCAAAACCATGCTAATATAACACACGTACCTTCACAGGCCTTACAACTAATTCAATCGGTTTGGCTATTTTCAAAATAGGGGTTGGATTTAATTGGAAAAATATCACCTACCTCCTCAGGCTATCACACGTTTATTATTATAGCTACTGAGTACTTTACAAATTGGGTGGAAGAAATTACCCTTACCACTATGATTGGACCTCACATTACGGAGTTCATACTACATAATATCATTTGTTGTTTTGGTATTCCATCCAAGATAATTTTATATAATGGGACACTTTTTAAGAATAAATATGTGCGTGCTTTTAACATCAAAATATAACATACAACACAACTTTTCTATGCCCTATTATCCATAATAAATGGGCAAAAAGAGGCATATAATAAAATAGTAATTACAATATTAAAGAAAATCTTAAAAAAAAATCATAAATATTGGCATAATCAATTACCTCTTACCTTTTGGGCCTATCACACTAGTATTCGGACTCCCACTAGGGTAAATCTATTTTCACTAGTGTACGATTTTGAGGCTATCATACTTTTAGAGTTAGAAATATTGTTGTTGCACATCTCTATGTAGGATTTCATTGATGATGATACCGTGCGGCAAGATCATCTAGACCAGTTAACTTTGCTTTATGAAAAATGTGTGAATGCTTTTGAGCATCTACGTGTTTATCAAAAGCGTCTTAAGATATATTACAACATGAAAGTCCATCCTAGTTCTAAAAGAGAACCAAAAAATTTCAATATTTTTACCCCATATATAGGATAAACTTACAGTAAACTAGTTAGGTCCATACATCATTACTACTTATACTGGACCTAGAACTTATCACTTAGCATCTATCTAAGGAAGTGAAGAGCCTGAACCCTTGAATATCAATCACCTATGGCCTTTCCATGCTTAGAGCATCATGCCCTACCTTAAATGCTCCAAGGTAGTCTAAAACTACTTTGGTCACCCTAAAACACTCCTAAGTGGTCTACAACCATGTAGGTCACCCTGAAATGCTCCTAGGTGGTCTACGACCATCTAGGTCACCCTAAAATCATCCTAGGTGGTCTATGAATGTATAAGTCACCCTAAAATGCTCCTAGGTGGTCTACAACTATCTAGGTCATTCTAAAATTCTCCTATGTGGTCTACGACCATCTAGGTCACCCTAAAATGCTCCTAGGTAGTCTAAGACCATCTAGGTCACCCTAAAAAACTCATAGGCAGTCTACGATTGTATAGGTCACCCTAAAAAGTCCCAAAGGTGTCTATAAGTCATTTGGTCACTCCAAAAGTCCCCAAATGCATTTATAAACACTTTGGTCACCCAAAAAGCCCCAAAGGTATATATAAGACATTTGGTCACCCCAAAAATTCCCAAAGGTATCTATAAATGTTCGACATTTTGAGTAGATGAGTTGTCATTGATGTCAAGAGTGAATGGTCATTGATGTCAAGCTTCAGCACTAGTCAATGGTAGTTTCAATAGACAACATTAGTTTCAGGTTCTCCAATAAATGCAAAAGTATAGTCCATCTTCAGTTGATCAAGACCTAGTTCTAGGAAGTCGGATGAGGTCCAAAGGGCAAAGAAGAGGCCCAAGAAAATAATATTATAATAGTTTATTATAATATTAAAAAGGAAATTTAAATTAATTATAAATTAATTAATATAATTTTATTATAAATTAATTTATTAATTAATTTAATTAACTGTCATATTACTTAATTTAATTATAAGTTAATTTTTAGTTAAATTATAAATTAATTTTTATTAATTTAATAAACCCTAAAAAGGGTTATAAAGCAAAGTTTACAAATTGAATTTAAAAAATGATTTGAAGTGCTAACGTGTTATAACATAAAGGCAACATATATATAAAGGCAAAACCTTTGCCTTAAATATCCCCTCATGAATTTATTCGAATGCGTATGCTATTATTTTATGCGCAAAGAGAAAGTAGTGATTTTCATGTTTGAAAAATCTTCAGTGGAAGAAAAGGAACAAAAAGGAGCAAGACTCCATTCAATTTGCACACGCATCGTGTAGCATAGCTAGCGATGGTGGAATGTGTTAAGATGTTTGCTGGTAGGGAGGACGTAGGTTCGAATCCCACGGGGTTCATGTTTTGCAAGGAAGAAGGTTTACATTTTGCGAACAACACCTAGCATGGGGAACAAAGGGAGGCTAGTGCCTTCCCCTTTCCATGGGATCACGTAGCCCACATGGTGGGCTAGCGCCTTGGTAAGGCACTCAATAGAGAGGTTTTAGGGTCAAAAACCACTGATGCCTTTTAGTGGTTGAGAGAAATGTATGCACTGATGATTGTTGGGTTTGTCGCTTAATTTGGATGTGCTAAGGTTGAAGAAAAATATAAATATTTTTATGTGCCTAAGGTTGAAAAATAATTGTTTTGATTGGTTATAAGATTTAATTTTTGCCTAAATTAAAATTGGTTATTAAGTGTTTTGAGGGAGATAAAAGGGTAGACAATTATTATTTTTGAAGGGTTATTTTTGAAAGTTTGATTTATTAAATTGGAGATTATAAGGAGCATTTTGAGTGATTATTTTTATGTGTAAATTTATGATTGTTAATTTTAGGAAGGAGTAATAAGGTGTACTTGGAATTGATTATTTTTTTGTTTGAGAAATATTTTGAAAGAGAATTAGTGTGATATTTTTTCATCTAATCATTGAAATTGGCAAAGAAGAAAATTGTGATTGAGACAGGCTTTCTAAGGGCACTTCTACATAAAACAAAAGGTATGGGCACATCTTCATAGTGAGTGATTGTTGAAAGTTGTGAATGCAAAGTTGGAGTGAAAAGGATTGTTTGGTTAACATTGTTGAGTGTGTTTTGAGTTAATACTTCAAGGTTTTCTGGAATAAAGAGTTGTTTATAAAACCTTGTTTTATAAGAATTTTTGTTGAAGTGATTAAATTAAGTGAAGAACTTGAACCAGGTTTAGAAAATATCATGAGTATAATTGTTATGAGATTTTTATTGATAAGTATTGTTGGAAATATTTGAGTGAGTGTCTATATGCTTGGACTAGGGTTTGTGAGCAAGGATTATTTCATTGTGTGATTGGTTGAGTAGATTTGGTTGATCCTAGTCAAGTGGATGTGTTAAAGTGATAGTTCAAGTTATATGAAACAAATTGTTCCATATTTTGAATTGATTTGAGAAAAATATTGAGTGTGGATGAATGTGAAACATATTGAGTCTCTAAAAATTCTTTATATGTTTTTGTGATAAAAGAGATATTGAAAGTGATTGAGATTTTATGAGTGTGAAGCATATTGAGTCTCTAACAATTCTCTATATGTTTCTATAATAAAAGAGAGATTGAAAGTGATTGAGAGTTTATGAGTGTGAAAAATATTGAGTCTCTAACAATTCTCTATATGTTTCTATGATAAAAGAGTGATTGAGCATTGCGATGAATGTGAAACATATTGAGTCTCTAACAATTCTCTTTATGTTTCTATGATATTGGACAAGTTCTAGTGAGGACTTGTTGAGAGCATATTGGACAAGTTCTTGAGAGGACTTGTGGATATATTAGTGTGAGATTTTGTGGAGGACTACAAGGCATATTTGAGACAAGTCTTTGAGAAGACTTGAGAGTAGAGTTGATTGATTGATTTATTCAAACCTTGGGTTAAGGTTTGGGACAGATCTAGCAGAGTTGATTTGAGATTAATTCAAGCTTTGTGTTAAGGCTTGAGGACAAATATTGAGGATATATTTGTGCTAGAACAATGGACTATGTTTAGTTCATATTAGAGGATAGATATTGAGGAAATATTTGTGCTATACCAAAGGACTATGTTTAGTACATATTTGAGGACAAAGTTTAGTACAAATTTAAGGATAGGTTTGTGCCAGACTAGAGATAGAGATTGAGCAGAATTGTTGTAGACTGAAGGATTGTGTTTAGTATAGATTTGAAATAGAGCTTTGAAGGTGATAGATTATAGAGGATGACAATATCTAGTGGATAGAGATCCATTAGCTAGGGCAGTGAGGACAAGTGTCTTTAGTGGATAGAGATACATTAGCCAGAGTAGTGGGGGCAATAGTTCTTCTAGAATATCACCAATTAGAGCTAAGGATAAAGGAGTTCTCCTATGGATAGAGATATAAAAAATTTATTAGGGGATTGGTGTCTCCTTTGGATAGAGATCCATAAACATTGTAATAGGGAAAGGATTCCCAAAATATTGATTAAGAAAATTTTAGTGAAATATTTTCTTTGTGGAGTAGCCCAAATTAGGTGAACCACGTAAAATTGGTGTCTCTATTATGTGTCTGGATTTGTGCATTGATTTTATTAATGTTATTGATATTGCTATCTATACATTGCATAATATTTATCAAGAAAGAAAAGTAAAAAATGATGTTATATTCACCCCCACTCTCAGTATAAGCTTGTGTTCTTCAATTAGTATCAGAGTGGGTTCCTTCGGAAGAGTTTAACAACTTGAAGGAAAATATTTTAAGAACACAATGGATTCTAATAATATGTCCTCATATAATTCAACACCAATATTTTATGGAAGTGATTATATATTTGGAGTATGAGAATGAAGATTCACCCGATGACACTTGGAAATGAAATTTGGGAAGCAGTTTAAAATGGATACATACCACTAGTTGATCCACCTACAGATAAGAAAGGTAAGCGTATACAACATTACAATTCAAAAACAATGAATGCAATTTTAAGAGGTTTGCATATAATATAATAAATAAAGGTCATTCATTGTAAATATGCAAAAGGAATTTGGGATAAGTTGCAAAGCATATATGAAGGATATAAAAGTGTCAAAAAGGTAAATATACAAAATATCAAAGGACAATTTGAATTAAGAATGAAGGATTAAGAAAACATTAGTACTTAACTACTTCGGGTATATGAGGTTGTTAATGCCATGCAAGGACTTGTACTTAATGTTGAAGAAGCTGATGTTTGTGATAAGATATTAAGATATTTCCCAATAAGATTTAGTGAAAATATTTTAGTTATATAAGAAGCAAAGGATGGTGTTTCTTTGACAAGAGATATGTTACTTGGTATTCTTACAACTTTTGAGTTAAGAAAAAAAGAGGAACCTTATATCTAGAAGGAAGCAACCTTCAAAGCAATTAAGAAAACAAAGGGCAAGAAGTCATATTCAAGCAATGAGTCATACAGTGATGAAGAAGCAAATTATGGCAGAAGGAATAAGGATTCAAGAAGATTTAAGGATGCAAAATCTATTAGATGTTTCAATTGTGGAAAGTATGTTCACTATGCAACTGATTGTCAAGAAACTAGAAATAACAATAATGAAGAAAAATAAGATCATAAGAACAAGGAATCAGAAAGATACAGGTACCAAAATAAAGACAAGGATGAACAAGGCAAAATATGAAAGAAGTTCTTTCAAAGATAAAATATGAGATACTATGCAAAAAATGCAAGTAAGTACTCAAGTGATAGTGATAATAGTTTTTTAGACAATGATAAAGATGAAGTCTTATTTTTTATTGAAGAAAAAGAAGATGTTAAGAAAAGGTCACCAATAATTCTCAAGTTTTTTAGATGTGGTAATTTTGGACATCTTGAAGATAGTTGTACAAGGAATGGTTTTAGTTTCAGTGATGATGAATATGAGGACGCACTTGAAGGACTAGAAGAGAATATTCTAATGGCACTAGAAGAAGAAGAAGATTATCCTATAGAATATAAGTCAAAATGAAATGAAGATGTTGACAAAGGTAAATAAATAGAGGAAGAATAAAAAAAAGGAGTTGATCTTGAGGGAGAGATTATTTATGCTCTTAAAACTTAAAATAAGGTAAGAAAATAAAACTCCTAACTTGAGATCCAATTTCAAGAATGTGATGAAGAGGGAGAAAATATTATAGATGATCTAAACAAGTCAATGGCTAAGACAAAAAAGTTCAAAGATAAGCTAGAAGCAAAGGTCTTAGAATGTGAAAAGTTAGAACAAGAAGTAGCTCTACTAAGGGAATATTTAGAAAAGTCCAAGGATAAGCTACACAAGTTTGGAAAATGTTCAAATATTTTAGATAATATGATCAAGGTACAAAGAAGGTCAACAAATAAAACAGGTCTTGGTTTTGAACAGGATCAAAAGAAACAAGAAGAAGAGTCAACCTCAAGTTATGAAGAAGAAAAAACTTTAGAAGAATAAAATTTAGAAGAAGACAATGTAAGAGAAAGTGAGATTTCTGAGGATGAGTTGGACAACAAAAAGTTCAACAAGGAAAGGAACAATGCACAAAGAAGAAATAGATGGAATAGGAACCAACATAGAGAAAAAGAGACTAAGAGACCAATGAGGTCAAGGCAAGGAAATTTCAATGCATGATGTTTATCATGTCACAAATTTGGGCACATGGCTTCATAGTGTAGGACACATGAAAGTTAGCAATATGGGAAATTCAGAAAAAAAACAACTTTTCCATGGGTATTTCTACTCATGTAATTAGTTTCATCACAAGGTAATGAATTACAGGGTTCATGATAGGAACATATATGGCTTCACCAAGAGAAATCCCAAGACATTTGCACCTCCAAGGAATAATAACAATAAGTGTTATAAGTGAAATAATGATGTACATACAACAAAGTGGTGTAGAGAAGACATTCCAGAACCAATTATGAACATAAAAAGGAACGATAACAAGAATAGGAACAAGAACAAGATTAGGAATATGGACATGAACAGGAACAAGAACAAAAATAGTAACATGGATACAAATAGGAACAAGAATAAAAAGAGGGATATGGATAGGAACAGAGATATGGATAGGAACAGGAATATGGACATAAACAGGAATAGTCAAAGGAATCATAAGGATCATATGAGAAGCAAAGAGGACAAATATAAAGAACAATCCTTGCTGGAAGTAGAAATACTCCCACCCTAGAATTAACCACCTCAAGAGAAGGTGGGGGAGGGGCTAAGCTAAGAGACTCATCCTTAGCCTCGAGCCCCAAGGGTGACCCTTTTCCATTTATTTCAAAGGGGGAGATATTTGAGTAAGGGGGAGAGATTTGGTTTAAGGAGAGAGCATTGAGTCATGGGGAGCAATTTCCCAGGGAGAGCATAATCGAAAAAAGGTCAAGTTTTGGTAAAAAGAATTTGGGTTGCCATAAATGAAAAAGGGGGAGATTGTTGGACATTTTGAGTAGATGAGTTGTCATTGTTTTCAAGAGTAAATGGTCATTGATGTCAAGCTTCAACACCAACTAGTGGCAGTTTCAGTGGGCAGCATCAGTTTTAGGTTCTTCAATAAATGCAAAAGAATAGTCCGACTTCAGTTGATTAATACCCTGTTCTAGGAATTAAGATGAGGTCCAAAGGGTAAAGAAGAGGCCCAGACAAATAATATTATAAAATTTTATTATAATATTAAAAAGAAAATTTAAATTAATTAATATAATTTTTTTATAAATGAATTTATTAATTAATTTAATTAACTTTCATATTACTAAAATTAATTATAAGTTTATTTTTAATTAAATTATAAATTAATTTTTATTAATTTAATAAACCCTAAAAGGGGTTATAAAGTAAAGATTACAAATCAATTTTAAAAATCAATTTGAAGCGATGACGTGTTATAACATCAAGCCATCATATATATAAAGGTAAAACCTTTGACTTAAGTCTCCCCTCATGAATTTATTCAAATGCCTATGCTCTTGTTTTATGCGTAGAGATAAAGTAGCATTTTTTTGTGTTTGAAAAGTATTCGACAGAAGAAAAGGAACAAAAAAGATCAAGGCTCCATTCACTTTGCACACGCGCCACATAGCGTAGCTGGTGATGATGGAAGGTGTTAAGACATGTTTTGGTAGGGGGGACGTACATTCAAATCCTATGGGGTTCGTGTTTTGCAAGGAAGAACACTTGTGTTTTGCGAAAAAAACCTAGCATGGGGAAAAAAGGGAGGCTAGCGCCTTCCCCTTCCCATGGAAGCACCTAGCCCACGTGGTGGGCTAGCGCCTTGGTAAGGCACTCAGTAGAGAGGTTTTAGGGTCAAAACCCATAGAGTCCTTTTAGTGGTTGAGACAAAGGTATGCACTCATGATTGTTGGGTTTGTTGCTTAATTTGGATGTGCTAAGGTTGAAAAAAATTATAAATATTTTTATGTGCCTAAAGTTGAAAAATAATTATTTTGATTGGTTATAAGAATAAATTTTTGCCTAAATTAAAATTGGTTATTAAGTGTTTTGAGGGAGATATAAGGGTAGGCAATTATTATTTCTGAAGGTTTATTTTTGAAAGTTTGATTTATTAAATTGGATATTATAAGGATCATTTTGAGTGATTATTTTTATGTGTAAATTGATGATTGCTAATTTCAAGAAGAAGTAATAATGTGTATTTGGAAATGATTATTTTTGTGTTTGAGAAATATTTTGAAAGAGAGTTAGTGTGATATTTTCTCATCTAACCATTTAAATTGGCAAAGAAGAAAATTGTGATTGAGACAGGTTTTCTAAGGGCACTTCTACATCAAACAAAAGGTATGGGCACATATTCCTAGTGAGTTATTGTTGAAAGTTGTGAATGCAAAGTTTGAGTGAAAAGGATTGTTTGGTTAGCATTTTTGAGTGTATTTTGAATTAATTCTTCAAGGTTTTCTAGAATAAAGAGTTTTTGATAAAATATTGTTTTATAAGCATTGTTGTTGAAGTGGTTAAATTGAGTGAAGAACTTGAACCAGGGTTGGAAAAGATCATGAGTATCATTATTATGTGAGATTGATTGATAAGTATTGTTGGAAACATTTGAGTGAGTGTTCATATGCTTGGACAAGGGTTTATGAGCAAGGATTATTTCATTGTGTGATTGTTTTATTAGAGTTGGTTGAGCCTAGTCAAGTGGATGTGTTAAAGTGATAGTTCAAGTTCTATGAAACAAATTGTTCTATATTTTGAATTAATTTGAGAAAAATATTGAGTGTGGATGAATGTGAAACATATTGAGTCTCTTAAAATTCTTTATATGTTTATGTGATAAAAGAGAGATTGAAAGTGATTGAGAGTTTATGAGCATGAAGCATATTGAGTCTCTAACAATTCTCTATATATTTCTATGATAAAAGAGAGATTGAAAGTTATTGAGAATTTATGAGTGTGAAACATATTGAGTCTCTAAGAATTCTCTATATGTTTATGTGATAATAGATTTATTAAAAGTGATTGAGTATTGTGGTGAATGTGAAGCATATTGAGTCTCTAACAATTCTCTTTATATTTCTATGATATTGGAAAAGTTCTAGTGAGGACTTATTGAGAGCAGATTGGACAAGTTCTTGAGAGGACTTGTGGACAAATTAGTATGAGCTTTTGTTGAAGCTTACAAGGTAGATATGAGATAAGTCTTTGAGAATATTTGAGAGTAGAGTTGATTGATTGATTTTTTCAAACCTTGGGTTAAGGTTTGGGTATATATAGCAGAGTTGATTTGAGATTAAGTCAAGATTTGTGTTAAGGCTTGAGGAAAGAGATTAAGGATAGATTTGTGCTAGATATAAGGACTATGTTTAGTGGATATTAGAGGAAAGATATTGAGGACATGTTTGTGCTATACCGAAGGGCTATGTTTACTACAAATTTAAGAATAGAGTTTGGTGTAGATTTGAGGATAAGTATGTGCCAGACCAAAGATAGAGATTGAGCAAATTTGTACTAGACTAAAGGACTATGTTTAGTACATATTTGAGACAAATATTTAAAGGTGACAGAGTATAGAGGATGATAGTCTCTAGTGGATAGAGATACATTAGCCAGGTCAGTGAGGAAATATGTATTCAATGGATAGAGATCCATTAGCCAGAGCATTAGGGGCAAAAATTCTTCTAGAAGATCACTAGTCAGAGCTAAGGAGAAAGGAGTTATGTCTGAAAAATTAAATGTAAAATATCTAGAGTGTGAAATATTAGAGCATGATGATTTCACTAAGGATGGAAGTAAAATGTTATAAGGACAAGCTACACAAGTTTGAGAAAAATACAAAGATGTTGGATAATATTATCAATGCACAAAGGTCATTAGTCACCATAACAGGACTTAGTTCTAAAGAAGAACAAGGGAGACAGGAAGAAGAAAAAGGAGAGTCAAGATCAAACACCAAAAAAGAATAAGAGTCAAAATAAGTAAGTAAAAAGGAGAGTGAGACTTATAAGGAGAATTTGGACAATATCAAGTTCAAAAAAGAAAGGAACAATGCACAAGTAAGGAACATATGGAACATGAAATAGGTAGAAGAGACTAAGAGACCAATGAGGTCAAGACAAGGAAGCTTCAATGGAAGATGTTTTTCATGTCACAAGTTTGGGCACATGGCTTCATAGTGCAGGACACATGAAAGATAGGAATATGGGAAATAACAACTTTTCCATGGGTATTGCTACTCATGCAATGAATTTGGTCACAAAACAATGAATTATAGGGTTCATGACATAAGTGGATATGGCTTCACTAGGAGAAGTCCTAAGACAATTGCACCTCCAAGGAATAATAATATTAAGTTTTATAAGTGAAATAATGATGGGAACTTAGCAAGATGGTGTAGAGAAAATATTCCAGAAATAGTCATGAACAATAATGGGAATATGAACAAGAACATGAATATGAATAGGAAAAAGAATATGAATAGAAATAGGAACATGAACAAAGATATGACTAGAAATAGAAACATGAACAGAGATATGAACATAAATAGGAATAAGGATGAGAACCAGAACAGGAATAGGAACAAGGATGATAATAGGAACATGGATTATAACAAGAAAAAAAACAAGAATAGAAGTGATGATAGGATCAGGGATGATGACTTGGAAAGAAACATTCAGAAGATTCAAAAAACTTAGAAAATAAGAGAGAAATATAAAGGTAAATAACAGTGCTTTCGGGGAGTAGAAATACTCTCACACCAGAATTAACCACCTCATGTGGAGGTGGGGGAGGGGCTAAGCTAAGAGACTAATTCTTAGCCCCGATCCCCAAAGGTGACCCTTTGCCATTGATGTCAAAGGGGAAGAGATTTGTGTATTGGGGAGATATTTGATATGAGATTTGATATTTGAGAGAGCATTGAGCTAGGGGGAGCAAAGTCCCAGGGGGAGCAAAAAATAAGGTCAGGTTTCAGTAAAATGAATATGGGTTACCATCAATGACAAAGGGGGAGATTGTTGGACATTTTGAGTCCCTAAGCTAAAAGTTGTCATTGATGTCAAAAGGACATATGTAAAAAAGCACTATGATTTTGCTCCACAAAGAGCTTCATGAGAAGCAAAGGTTTTGATCAAAGGTTCTAGAAGGGATGCATGGCATTTGTTTCCAAAAGGAGCTTTAAGGGAAGATTAGCAAAAGGTTTTTATGAAAACCAAGGAAGGCAAGAAAAGGTTTTATTTAAAACAAATGGATGGCATATTTGAAATGGGTTTTTCTTAAAATCCAAGTTGGCTTTTAGTTTAATAAAAAAAGGTGGCCCGATGATGGAAAAATTTAATTTTAAAGGTTTAGTTTAAATTTTAATTTATTTAAATTTAAATAAAATGTTTTTCCCTCCTTTCTTATTGGTGTCGCCAATGTCATGAGGGCAATGTTAAAAGGGTCGACGTATTCGCATTGAAGGATGGCTTATATAAATAAGCCAAAGGTTTTCCATTTAATAAATCTAAGTAGTGTCGCATGATTTTCAAAAACCCAAAGTATTTTTGCATCTGAATATTGCATAGCAAATTTTGTGGAGTGTTATATGGGCAGTCAAGTCGTGGATGGTCAAATTTTGGCACCTTGTGAGGAAAGCACACGTGGCTTAAGGAAGAGAGTGCCCAAGGCACTCACGTGGGCAGTTTTAGCTCATGCGGCTTAGCTTGGTAGCATGGTGGGCAAAGGTTTGAAATGCCAAAGCCCTTCAAGGGCTTCTTTGAGGTATGAACTCCGAATTTGATATTTATGGGGGTCAACATTTTAATTAAAATATTTGGTTGCTATGGTTTGATTATGTTTTTGTGGGAGATATAAGGTTGAGCAATCTTTAATATTTTATTATGGTTTAATTATGATTTTTGTGGGAGATATAAGGTTGAGCAAGCTTTAATATTTTAATAAGGTTTGATATTTTATTAATGTGAGATATTGCCTAAGAAAGCTTTGTGATTACTTTTGAGTGCAAAAGTTTTGAAAGGAAGGATATAAAATATTTTATTTATTTTATAGTATAAGTGGTTTTTGGAGTGACAAGGTTATGCAATGTTTTGATTTATTTTATTTTATGGTACAAATGGTTTTAGGAGTGATAAGGAAGTTTTGCATTAATTATTAAGAAGGTTTTCTAATTAAAAGCCTTCGTAAATATTATTATGAAGTGGAGTAATGTTGATTATTTTGTGATCTTCTAACCCTTGTGAATATTGGCAAAAGAATATTGTGATTGTGGCAGATTTCCAAAGAGGCTTCTTCATATTCATAAAAGGTATAGGCACATTCTCCTATTGATTGATTATGGTGGTTTATTTATAAAAATATCTTTGGAGTGAAAAGGATTGATTGTGGTTTCCTTTTCGAAAGTGATTGGTTTAATGCTTCAAGGTTTTTTGGATTGGGAGTTGTGATTAAACCTTGTTTTATAAGCATTGTTGTTGAAGCCCATTGGTTGAGAAAAGAAATTGAACTTGAGTTATAAGAGAACAAGAGTATCATTGTTATCTGATATTTGTTGTTGAGTATTGTTGGAAACATTTTGAGTTGGTTGATTCATGCTTGGACTAGGGTTTGTAAGAAAGGGTTGTTCATTGAGGTCATTGGTTGAGTTGAGTTGATTGAACCTAGTCAAGTGGAAGCATGTGGTTGTTCAAGTTCCATGAAACAAAGTATTCTATATTCTGATTTGAGTTGAGATTGAGATTTGAGAATAGAACATATAGAGTCTTTAAAAATTCTCCTTATGCTTCTATGATATTGTATTGAGTTGAGATTGGGATCTGATTATAGAACATATTGAGTCTCTAACAATTATATTTATGCTTCTGTGATATTGATTTGAGTTGAGATTGGAAATTAAGTATAGAACATATTGAGTCTCTAACAATTATATTTATGCTTCTATGAATTTGAGTTGAGAAAGTGATTGAGCATTGAGTATAGGACATATTGAGTCTCTAACAATTCTCTTTATGATTCTATGAGATTAGAAAAGTTCTATGTGGACTTGTTAAGTAGATTTGATACAAGTCTTTGAGAAGGCTTGTGGACTGATTTTGTGTGAGCTTTTGTGGAAGCTTGCAAAGAAGATTTGAGAAAGTCTTAGAGAGGACCTATTGAGCAAATTTGGACAAGTTCTGAGTGAGCTTGTTGAGTAGATTTGAGAAGGTTCTGTGTGGACCTATTGAGAATATTTGAGCAGGTTCTGTGTGGACCTATTGAGCATATTTGAGCAGGTTCTATGTGGACCTATTGAGCAGATTCAAGAATGTTCTGAGTGGACCTGTTGAGCAGATTTGAGCAGGTTATGAGTGGACCTATTGAGCATATTTTATCAGGTTCTAAGTGGACCTATTGAGAATATTTGAGAAGGTTATGAGTGAACCTATTTATAGAGCTTTGGAGGTGATAGAGTATAGAGGACATAGTCTCAGTGGATAGAGATCCAACAACCAGGACAATTGAAGACAAATATTCTAAGTGAGGAGTATTCAAGTGGAGAGAGATCCACCAATCAGTATGTCATAGAGATAGAGTCTTCTAGAAGATCACTAGCCAGAGTTGAAGGGGAAAGATTTATCCTGTGGAAGATATCCATGAAATTGAGATTAGGGGATCAACATATCCTTTGGAAATAGGTCCATAAACATTGTAATTGGGAAGGATTCCCAAGAGATTATTTGAGAAATATTTAGAAGACATATTTTCTCTATGGAGGTAGCCCACATTGGGTGAACCACATTAAAATTTGTGTCTGTATTATGTGTGATGATTTGTACATTGCTTTAGTTATTGCTATTGATATCACCATTGATTTTATTGATTAATACTATTTGGGAAAGAAAAGTAAAAAGTGCTCTTATACTGTTCACCCCCTCTCAGTATAAGCTTGTTTTATTCACTTGGACAGGATTTGTTAGAAGCAAATGTTATGGCATGGAAGGAGTATTTTTTGGAGCTACAAGTGGTGCATCTTGATTAGGATACCTCTTGTTCCTTGTCATTATATTAATCATCCCTAAAAAAACTTGGTTGGGTAGGGCTATGTGGATCTCATTGACCTATCGTGATTGGTCTACCTACACCTCATGTGTGGGTAGTGGATCCTTAAAAATACCCATTTGCTAATTATTGGTTTTTATGGGATTGTATAATTTGAAGTTCATTCTTGTTAATCATATCTTGTGCTTTCTTCTTAAATGTGTAACATGACTGAATATCATGAGTATTTTGTTGATGATAAGGATAGTATAGGTCCTCTTGATACCAAATTAGTCTTAGGCTTATTAGGATCTAAGGGGTGAATCTCTAGTACATTGATAGCCTTTGCCTCACATAGTCAATTTAAAAATGATGCCAAAGATTCAGGCAATGGAGTATAATTATAATGTGGGTGAAATTGTTGCTTTTTCCAATGATTCTATTGAGATTTATTATGATACTATGTAGGAGGGGGCTATGCCTAAATATTGGTTTGTTGTGGTGGAGTTTTCTTCACAGGCCTTGGAACATTTAAGGGAACATGGTTAACCGTTGATGGTTTTTATTGAGCATGGTTGTCTTTTGGATTTTTGTTCCATTTCTTATTTAAAAGTTTGATTTCCCCTTCCTATACCTTAATATCTTCTATGACCTTGGCCTAAGCATGGGATTCCTTGAATGTTTGATATTGGTCAAGTTGTAACAACAATGAAATCTATTTTGAACAACACCTTGTGAATAAACAAGTTAGCTCTCTCATAGGTAAGGTAAATGATAACTTTGAAATAACTACTCACCATCTATTACCATAATCCAAGATTAGTTCATCATAAAATTGGTGAAGATTATATAAATCAGTCAAAGTTGCTTTATTATTTATGCTAAATGAAAAGCATTCCAATAATATGAATATTATGCCTTAAAAGATGATTGTACCACTCTATGGTTGCGATTTACCAAGAAGGTCTCAGTGTACTGCTCCAAATTGTTTGCATCCTTACATTCAGGCTATAGGATCCGCGTCTAGAAGGGGGATGTGAGAAGGATGGGACAATACCTCAGACTGAGAGGCCCTTTGAAAGTCATGCCTCTCGGGGGAGGGGTATAAGGGTGAATTTTTGATGGATGGTGGGTTAACCAGGAAACTTTGAGTGGCAGTTTCCATGCCTAGGTTGAGAATGGTTTTGGTGTGTTCATTTTATACTAGATCATTCATAATCCTAGGTTATCCAGAATGAATATAAGCTATTATAAATGAAAATGTTGATTTACATGAATACATAAAGTAGGAATGAATCCCAAATGTAAATATTATACGAAATGAGAAAGAATGCACCTAATTTCAGATGTCTGATGAAGATTTTGAAGCTTGTAGGAGTCCAGATCGTCTTGAATATGTCAGGATCATCTGCAATTGTACAAAATAATCTCAGATCATAGGTGATCATCTGAGATCGGACAAGATCATTGTCAATCTGACGAATTCGTCAGACGAATTCATCAGAAACCCACAATCAAAAAAATAGACACCAAAAAATGAAAATGCTACTGCTAGAATAATGCAAAATGATAGTATAAATGCCTAACTGATAAATCTAGATAGCAAATTAAAGGAAATGCATTGTTTTAATAACTTATTTTAACTTTATCATGCATTTATGTTGAATGAGGTGAACTCCAGGATGTAGAATGAAAATAATGAAGAACATGGACTTATACTGAGAGGGGGGTGAACAGTATAAGACTTAACCAATTAATAATTTTAACTTTAGATAGCAGTGGCATCAACACAACATTAATCAAGACAGAAAGCATCACACATTGAAGACCCATTTTTAACGTGGTTCACCCAAAATGGTTGGGCTACGTCCACAAAAACTTTTCTCTAAAAGTTATCTCAAAGTTCTTTGGGAATCCTTCCCAATTACAATGTTTATGAGCCTCGGCCCAAAGGAGATACCTTCCCCTCTGCTCTGGAAATGATCCCTCGGAAGATCAACTGCCTCTACCTCTTGCCAGCCACGTGGAACTCCTTTCCACCGAAGACCTCCTGTCCTCAATGCTTAGCCTAAGAGACCTCTGCCTTCTATGATCACGTCCACAGCAGCTCAGCAACTTGTACCAAACACAGTCAGTCGGTCTAGTACAAGTCTTCCTCTGTCTATCAGATCTGTCCAACTCTTGAACAAATCAATCCTCTGCATACAAGCCTTCTCAAAGACTTGCCAAATCTGTCCTCGGGTTCTTCTCATAGAACCAATGCACCTCTGTCCTCAAGTTCTCTGATAGAACTATCAAACTCAGCTCACAAGTCCTCTGCTAGGACCTGTCCAAATCTGCTCACAAGTCCCCATCGAACCTATCCAAAACTGCTCACAAGTCCCCAAAACTGTCCAAAACTGCTCACAAGTCCCCATCGGAACTGTCCAAAGCTGCTCACAAGTCCCCATTGGAACCTGTCCAAAACTCAGCAAGCTCACCAAGAAAAACTTTCTTAGTAGGAAATCACAAAGTGAATTGTTAGAGACCCAATGTGATTTGTCAAACTCATAGAAGCATAAAGAGAATTGTTAGAGACTCAATATGTTCTATACTCAAATCCCAATCTCAAAACTCAACTCAAATCAACTCAGCTCAATCTCAATCTCAAATCTGAAAACTCAACTCAATATCTGAAATGGATAGGATAGAATGTTTTCTTTCAAGAACATGAAACCCCAACAATTGCCAACTATGCAAAGAATCACATAACAATGATACTCATGTTCTTTTCACCATCAATTAGGGTTTCAACAACAATGCTCATCAAACAAGGTTTAGTCAACCAACACCATTCAACTCAACATCAACCTTGAAGCATTCAACCAATCATCACAAGAAAAGGAAACAAGTAGAAATCCTTTTCCCTCCAAAGATATTTGAACAAAACAGCCACCAACACAATATCACCAAATGCAAAGAATAACTTGCTCAAATCAACTCAATGGAGTAAGCCCAATATCATGAATCAAGTAAAGCAATAACTTGATCAAACAACCTCTATGGAAGCAACTCAACCATCAAACTCAAAACAGCCAACCAAGGGTTCCACCAACTCAATGCAAGTAGCTAGACTCACAAATATAAACCCTAGTGCACAAAGCTTCCACTATCTCAAACCAAAAATTATGCATTCACCAAAAACTCTCCTTAAGGATAACAATGCATAAGTAGTCTTCAACAAACCAGAAAATAGGATTTACACCTAGCCAAAGGATACCTAGTAGAATACCTTTTCACTCCAACCTTATTTCAGAAAACATACACCAATCATACTCATAAGAAGAATGTGCCCATACCTTATTGGAGTAGAAGATAATTGAACCTTCAAGCTGTCACCACACACAACTCTCAAACTTCCAACCAAGTTAGGGTTAGAATAAAAAGAAATGAGCAATAATATAAACTTCCTTTATTACACCTTTTAGCTCCACTTCTTTAAACACAACCACCATAACATGCCAATAAATCAACAATCAGAGACTCACACCTTATACCTCCATTTTTAATTTTAGCATAGCAAAGAATAATCTTAAAAATACATCCAAAGAAATATGCCCTTATTTCTCCTAAGCTTTTATTCAATGCTAATCACAAAAGCCAAAACTCATAAAATTTAATCACACCTTATAAATCGCTGCCCAAGAAACTACGAATTTCATGGCATAAAGACGTTTTAATAAAAACGTGTGTTACTCTAGCAAAGCACCCCCGCGAGACTCGAAACGGTGACCTCCACCAATGCGGCACCCAACAACAGCCTTCGCTTCCACTAGCCCATGCGGGCTACGAAGTTCACAAGTGAACTTCCCTCCACTTCACCCTCAAAAAAACTCCCGAAGACTTTTCAACCGCACGTGCTTCTAAGTCTTCCTTCGATCGCAGCGAATACAAAGCACAAACACCGCAAATTGCATTCGAGGAATTTCGAATTAATTAGCCTTCCAACCTTAGGAGTTGGAGAATAAATAGTCTCTTCGAAGACACCTTGACGTCGACGAAAATAAAGACCATTTCAAAATTAATCAAAAGTCTTTTCAAAAAGGGTTTAAAAACCCTTAAATAATTTTAATAAATTAAGAATAAAAAAGGTTTAAAAACCTTTAAGTATTTTTAATAAATTAAAAATAATTTCTCCCTTAATTAATTAAATAATTAATTAATTAAAACCTTGAAGGGTTTTAAATAATAATTAAATAAATAATAAAGAGAACCTCCATTGGTTTTAATAAAAACCATATCCAACTTGGTTTTAATAAAAACCGGTTTGGTTTTAATGAAAAACCCTTGCCAATGGAATCTCTCCGGATTCTCTTAAAAATATTCTCTTGGAATCTTCCACCTTTGAAGCCAACACATCCTCTTAACATTAATGCCATTTCCTTTTGACATCAATGACAACTCATAGACAAGAAGCTAGGATCTCAAACCCAAAATTGCCAACAATCTCCCCCTTTGTCATTGATGGCAAACCATGCTTCTCAACAACACCGAAACTCAACATAAACAGCTCCCCCTGTCTTGAGGCTCTCCCCCTTACTCATATCTCTCCCCCTTTGTCATCAATGGCAAAGGGTCACCTTTGGGGCTCGGGACTAAGAATGAGCCTCTTAGCTTAGTCCCTCCCCACCTCCTGATGAGGTGATTAATTCTGGGGTGGGAGTACAACTCCCAATTTCTCCCTTAGATACTCAAACGTATCTCTTGGAAGAGGTTTGGTGAAGATATCTGCAATCTGCTCTTTAGTAGACAC
Source organism: Wollemia nobilis (assembly GCA_028583015.1). Lineage (NCBI taxonomy): Eukaryota > Viridiplantae > Streptophyta > Pinopsida > Araucariales > Araucariaceae > Wollemia > Wollemia nobilis. Next base: position 7,500,008 of record JAQPPZ010002937.1, on the reverse strand, counting down.
ATACTCTACCTTGAACTGCTTGTCTTGCACTTTCTCCCTTAGAAAGTGATACTTGATGGAAATATGCTTTGTCCTTGAGTGCATTACCAGATTTTTGGAAATACTTATGGCACTTGTATTATCACAAAGTATGGAGATGGGTTGTTCATGCTTGACTTTGAAATCCTCCAAGGTGGTTTTCATCCATAAAACCTGTGTACACCCATCCACTGTTGCTATGTATTCAGCCTCTGTTGTAGATAAGGAAACTGAAGGTTGTTTCTTACTTAGCCAAGAAACCAAACTCTTTCCCAGAAAGAATGCTCCACCACTAGTGCTTTTCCTGTCATCAATACTGCCTGCCCAATCTGCATCTGTATAATCTGTGAGGGTGAAATCATCACCTTTGGGATACCAAAGCCCAAAGTCCATAGTGCCCTTTAGATATCTGAATATCCTCTTAACTGCTATAACATGAGAATATTTTGGAGCTGCCTGAAATCTTGCTACTAACCCAACTGCCTGCATGATATCTAGTCTAGTAGCTGTAATATATAATAAACTGCCAATCATAGATCTGTACAACCTCTGATCTGCTGCTGGAGATTCATCATCTTTACTCATCTTGCACCCTGTAATCATTGGAGTACACACTGGTTTGCTGTCCATCATCCCAAATTTCTTCAACATTTCTTTGATATACTTTCCTTGAGAGAGAAATATACCATCCTTTGATTGAGCAATCTGAAGACCTAAAAAGAATGACAGCTCTCCAATCATAGACATCTCAAATTCCTTCTGCATGGTGTTAGCAAAAACTTTGCACATCTGAGTATTATTTCCCCCAAAAATAATATCATCAACATAGACAACCATAATCAACATATCATCATTTTCATTCTTAATATACAAATTGCTATCTACCACGCCTTTCCTGAAGCCTTGCTCATGAAGATACCTGTCAAGTCTTGAGTACCAAGCCCTAGGTGCTTGCTTTAACCCATACAAGGCCTTTTTAGTTTACACACATAGTCTGATTGTTCGAGAGAGACACTCCTTCTGGCTGTTCTATGTAGACTTCTTCTACCAACACCCCATTTAGAAAAGCTGACTTTACATCCATTTGATATACCTTGAATGATTTGAAGCTTGAAAGGGCCAAAAATATTCTGATAGCTTCAAGACGAGCAACAGGAGCAAACGTCTCTTCGAAATCAACACCTTCTACTTGAGCATAACCTTTGCAGACTAACCTAGCTTTGTTTCTGACAATCTTTCCATCCTCATTGAGTTTATTTTTGAATATCCATTTTGTGCCAATGACATTCTTGTCCTTAGGTCTTGGAACCAATTCCCAAGTTTCACTTTTCTCTATTTGATTTAGCTCTTCATCCATTGCTTTTACCCAAAACTTATCTGCACATGCTTCACTGAAATATTTTGGCTCAATCCGAGATAATAATGAAACATTTGTAGAATCATGTGAAGGAATGACTCTTCTTCTTGTTTGCCTGCTATTTGGATCACCAATGATCAAATATTTGGGATGATGTTTCTGAACATATCGTGAAGGAGTTTTGGGAAGCAGTTGTTGTCTTTCCTCTTCTTCATCTGAAACCTCTCTGAATTCTTCTTGACAAATTTCATCATTGAGTTCCTTGATTGGTTCTCTTATCCCTGTCTTTTCATCAACTGTTACATTTATGCTCTCTACAACTGTATGAGTTCTTTTGTTGAAGCATCTGTAGGCCTTGCTTCTGCTGGAATATCCAAGAAAGATTCCCTCATCACACCTAGGATCAAACTTACCCAAATTCTGATCTTCCCTTCTGATGAAGCACTTACTCCCAAACACTTTGAAGTATTTTACTGTAGTTGGTCTTCCTTTCCACAACTCATAAGGAGTTTTATGATGATTGACTCTAAGTTGGGCCCTGGTGATAATGTAGACTGCCATACTGACTGCCTCTTTCCAAAAACCATCTAAAAGTTTTGACTCATTTAACATAGCTCTAGCCATATTTTCAATAGTTCTATTTTTCCTTTCAACTACTCCATTTTGTTGAGGAGTTCTTGCTGCTGAATATTCTCTTTTGATTCCTTGTTGCTCACAGTATTCCACAAATTCATTTGAAGTGAACTCTCCTCCTCTATCTGATCTTAAGCATTTGATTCTCTTGTCGGTCTCATTTTCAATCATTTCTTTGAAAGCTTTAAATTTTTCAAAAGCTTCAGATTTTTCTTTGAGAAAAGTAACCCAAGTCATTCTAGAATAATCATCTATAAACAACATGAAGTAGCTTTCTCCCTGAATGCTCTGAGTTCTAGTAGGGCCACATAAATCAGTATGAATAAGATCCAATGGTTTTGAAGAAGTATACCCTTTTGATTTGAAACTGGTTCTGGTCTATTTTCCATGTTGACAAGGACCGCAAATGATGTTATGGGGCCTTTTTATTTTGGGCAAGTCTCTAACTGCTTCCTTGTTACTAATATTGACAAGATTATCAAAGCTCAAATGCCCCAATATTTTATGCCATAACCAACTCTCATCTTCTTGAGTTAGAAAACACTTTTCCTTTTTTATCTCACTTAGCATGTAAAGATTGTTTGGAGTCCTTGTAGCACTAGCAATGAGTTTTCCATTTTTTTCTTTACTTATCTCACATCTATATGAAAAGAAAGATACTATGTGCCCTTGATCACAAAGTTGACTCACACTTAGAAGATTATGTCTTAGGCCTTCTACATAAAGCACATTTTCTGTTTTGGATTTCCCATCCAAACTAAGAGTCCCTTTACCACAGATTTTAGCTGACCTGTTATCTCCAAAACTGACTGTTCCTCTGTTTGTTTCTTTTAAGACCAAAAACTTTTCCTTTTCACCAGTCATATGTTTTGAACAACCACTATCAAGATACCATTTTTCTACTTTGTCTTGAGCATGAAAAGCAGTTTGAACTATCATTGACTTAGATTTGATCTCATTTCTCTTTTTAGTGAACTCAAGGCTAGATCTATCCAAACTGCACATCCTTGCTATATGCCCAAAATTCTTGCACTTGTAACACATGACATTTTTATTCATAAGAGGTGCAAAAGAGTTAACATTTTCCTTACTATGGCTATTCAAAGACTTATTGCAATGCATAGCTTTGTGACCAAATTTCTTGCAGGAAAAACAATAGCCATGGAAAGTATTATGTAACCTTGTTTTGATGCCTTGGATGATTGTTCTTCTTGTGACCAACTGGAATCCACCGCTCTTCAGGATGAAGATTGATCTTGCTCGAAGACCCTATTTCATGAATGGTGATACAATCCTTCTTTTGCTTTTCACACGGAGTATTCTATCTGAGAGCCAACTGTTCCAACTTCACTCTAAGAGACATAACCTCTTCTTCTAGTTTCTCGCAATCAGCTTCCTTTCCTTTGAGAGCCTCTGTCAGAACCTGTTCAACCTTCTTCCCTTCTTCAGCTAGAATTTTGAAGTCTATAACACTTTGAGACAATTCTGATCTTGCTATCTCTTCTTCCTGACATTGATGCTTGAGAACAGAATTCTCTTCCCTAAATTTCTCAAGCTTTCTTAAAGCCAAGAAGAATTCACCTTTGAGATCGAACTCAACCTCTTCATCTCTTTCCGAATCTGTATGTTCCTCTGATAGATCCTTCTCCAAGTTGTTAGGCTCTTTCTGGAGAGACCGGCTCTGATACCAATTGAAGAACATGGACTTATACTGAGAGGGGGGTGAACAGTATAAGACTTAACCAATTAATAATTTTAACTTTAGATAGTAGTGGCATCAACACAACATTAATCAAGACAGAAAGCATCACACATTGAAGACCCATTTTTAACGTGGTTCACCCAAAATGGTTGGGCTACGTCCACAAAAACTTTTCTCTAAAAGTTATCTCAAAGTTCTTTGGGAATCCTTCCCAATTACAATGTTTATGAGCCTCGGCCCAAAGGAGATACCTTCCCCTCTACTCTAGAAATGATCCCTCAGAAGATCAACTGCCTCTACCTCTTGCCAGCACGTGGAACTCCTTTCCATCGAAGACCTCCTATCCTCAATGCTTAGCCTAAGAGACCTCTGCCTTCTATGATCACGTCCACAGTAGCTCAACAACCTGTACCAAACACAGTCAGTCGGTCTAGTACAAGTCTTCCTCTGTCTGTCAGATCTGTCCAACTCTTGAACAAATCAATCCTCTGCATACAAGCCTTCTCAAAGACTTGCCAAATCTGTCCTCAAGTTCTTCTCATAGAACCAATGCACCTCTGTCCTCAAGTTCTCTGATAGAACTATCAAACTCAGCTCACAAGTCCTCTGCTAGGACCTGTCCAAATCTGCTCACAAGTCCCCATCGAAACCTATCCAAAACTCACAAGTCCCCATCGAACTGTCCAAAACTCACAAGTCCCCATAAAAAGATCAAACAAGTCCCCATGGAACCTGTCCAAAACTCAGCAAGCTCACCAAGAAAAACTTTCTTAGTAGGAAATCACAAAGTGAATTGTTAGAGACCCAATGTGATTTGTCAAACTCATAGAAGCATAAAGAGAATTGTTAGAGACTCAATATGTTCTATACTCAAATCCCAATCTCAAAACTCAACTCAAATCAACTCAGCTCAATCTCAATCTCAAATCTGAAAACTCAACTCAATATCTGAAATGGATAGGATAGAATGTTTTCTTTCAAGAACATGAAACCCCAACAATTGCCAACTATGCAAAGAATCACATAACAATGATACTCATGTTCTTTTCACCATCAATTAGGGTTTCAACAACAATGCTCATCAAACAAGGTTTAGTCAACCAACACCATTCAACTCAACATCAACCTTGAAGCATTCAACCAATCATCACAAGAAAAGGAAACAAGTAGAAATCCTTTTCCCTCCAAAGATATTTGAACAAAACAGCCACCAACACAATATCACCAAATGCAAAGAATAACTTGCTCAAATCAACTCAATGGAGTAAGCCCAATATCATGAATCAAGTAAAGCAATAACTTGATCAAACAACCTCTATGGAAGCAACTCAACCATCAAACTCAAAACAGCCAACCAAGGGTTCCACCAACTCAATGCAAGTAGCTAGACTCACAAATATAAACCCTAGTGCACAAAGCTTCCACTATCTCAAACCAAAAATTATGCATTCACCAAAAACTCTCCTTAAGGATAACAATGCATAAGTAGTCTTCAACAAACCAGAAAATAGGATTTACACCTAGCCAAAGGATACCTAGTAGAATACCTTTTCACTCCAACCTTATTTCAGAAAACATACACCAATCATACTCATAAGAAGAATGTGCCCATACCTTATTGGAGTAGAAGATAATTGAACCTTCAAGTTGTCACCACACACAACTCTCAAACTTCCAACCAAGTTAGGGTTAGAATAAAAAGAAATGAGCAATAATATAAACTTCCTTTATTACACCTTTTAGCTCCACTTCTTTAAACACAACCACCATAACATGCCAATAAATCAACAATCACGGACTCACACCTTATACCTCCATTTTTAATTTTAGCATAGCAAAGAATAATCTTAAAAATACATCCAAAGAAATATGCCCTTATTTCTCCTAAGCTTTTATTCAATGCTAATCACAAAAGCCAAAACTCATAAAATTTAATCACACCTTATAAATCGTTGTCCAAGAAACTCCGAATTTCATGGCATAAAGACGTTTTAATAAAAACGTGTGTTACTCTAGCAAAGCACCCCCGCGAGACTCGAAACGGTGACCTCCGCCAATGCAGCGCCCAACAACAACCTTCGCTGCCACTAGCCCATGCGGGCTACGAAGTTCACAAGTGAACTTCCCTCCACTTCACCCTCAAAAAAACTCCCGAAGACTTTTCAACCGCACGTGCTTCTAAGTCTTCCTTCGATCGCAGCGAATACAGAGCACAAACACCACAAATTGCATTCGAGGAATTTCGAATTAATTAGCCTTCCAACCTTAGGAGTTGGAGAATAAATAGTCTCTTCGAAGACACCTTGACGTCGACGAAAATAAAGACCATTTCAAAATTAATCAAAAGTCTTTTCAAAAAGGGTTTAAAAACCCTTAAATAATTTTAATAAATTAAGAATAAAAAAAGGTTTAAAAACCTTTAAGTATTTTTAATAAATTAAAAATAATTTCTCCCTTAATTAATTAAATAATTAATTAATTAAAACCTTGAAGGGTTTTAAATAATAATTAAATAAATAATAAAGAGAACCTCCATTGGTTTTAATAAAAACCATTTAACTTGGTTTTAATAAAAACCCTATCCAACTTGGTTTTAATAAAAACCGGTTTGGTTTTAATGAAAAACCCTTGCCAATGGAATCTCTCCGGATTCTCTTAAAAATATTCTCTTGGAATCTTCCACCTTTGAAGCCAACACATCCTCTTAACATTAATGCCATTTCCTTTTGACATCAATGACAACTCATAGACAAGAAGCTAGGATCTCAAACCCAAAATTGCCAACAAATAAATCAAACTAATGCATAGTAAAATAAAGAAGACAAATGAGGAATGCAAACTCAGGGCTCTAGTTGCCCCCAATCTGAAATGCAGTCGAGATCGCCTCCAATAATACGAGATTGTCACCAATCTGTGACAAGATCATCTGAAATCATCTGGAATTGCCTGCGACAATCCGAGCTTTCTCCAACTGAAGCATAGTGAAAACTTGTAATGAAAACTTAAAACTACGAGTGCAAACAATGGTGGATAGGAAGTCTTGACACAAAAAAACTAAATGGTAGGTAAAATGAATTAGGGAATCATGGGATCAGCCAAACAGGGGGATAAAATAAGAAAATACCAGTTTATATAGGATTAGGGGGAGGTTAGGAGGTTGGGGATCATCCCAATCTGGGAGATCCTCAGCGAAGGAATCTCCAACTACGCAGAAATGATTCTGCCCAAGTTGGAGAGGCTATTAAAATAGAAGCTAATTATAAAATTTGGTTTTGGGACAAAATCGTCTGGATGTTCTGTTCCAGACGAATTCATCCGATCTAGGACGATTTCGTCTGATCGGTGATGATATCGTCCAATGGTCAAAACAACTCCTAAAAATGGCACAAAAAATGGGGTGAGTGGTTAATGGGTGATTTCGAGGTTAAAATTCAAATTTTTATCTTTTTACTAAGGTTTTAACTGCACTAATTTTAAGGTGCTACATTTTGCCCCATCTTTAGTGAATTTTCCAAAGAAAATGCGTTAAAGACGAGTTCTTCCTGTTTTACGAGAAAACAAAAATTTACTCAATTTTCTAGATGACGATTCTAGGTCGAATCGTACAATTGCTTACTATGGTGCCCCCTCCATGTTTTTACCTAAATCAAACGTTTGAGATAAAAGCGCGAAAAAGCAAAATTTTTAAAAAGTTGTTATTGTTTTTAAATAAAATTAAGAAAAATCGGTTAAAACCCTAATTCATTTTTACTGTTTATTTTCACTATTTTTAGAGCTCTGTAGGAAAAATGGTAGAAACATCGCACAGATCGATAGAGGTCCGACGTGGGTTGCGGGTAAGGATCTAAACCTAGTGAATTATGTTTTTAATTGGATTTGTGTAATTTTTTATTTAAATTTTGACTGTTTTGGGGCATCGCGGCCATTTTTAGGCCGTTTACGACGTCGAGATGAAATCATCCCAATTTCGTCATAATCGTCCCTAGAGCGCCGATTTCGTCTAGGAGCGAAATCAGCGGAATAGGGGCGATCCCATCCAACAAGGGGCGATCCCCAAGCTGCAAAATTAGAGATGATTTCATCCTACCAAGGATGATTTGACCTAATTTAGGATGATATCATCCAATGGGATGATATCATCATTGTTTTTAGAAGATTAAATTGATTTAACTGATTTTAATGATTATCTATTGATGCTTTTTATTGTTTGATTGTTTATTTTGCAGAGGGGATTACTAAAAAGTCAAGAGTGGAAATACAGGGGACTCAGAGACGACGTAGCCATGCTCAACTAGGTGGAGCGAGACCAACTGGTGGAGGTTAGACTACAACATGTGGCAGAGATGCCACAAATACCGATAGACATGGGGCTACTGACAACCCTAGCAGAGAGGTGGTATCCGAGGTCATCCTATTTTTGGTTACCGATAGGGGAGATGGTTCCCACTCTAGAGGGCATATGGAGGATCTTGAGGATCCCCATACAAGGTCGGTTTATGACTCCTATGGCCAATCATGACCATGCCATGATGCGACTATGCAGAGATCTTAGTTTCACCCTGGATAAGGGCAGGGTAAATATCGAGACATTACGACAGATGCCTAGGGCATCTCGATTGACTCAAGTTTTGGAAAGGGTGGTGGGTGGCTTACTGCTATGCCACCAGAGTGAATACAAGTTACTCTGGATACTCTCATATGTGGTCTGCGATATGAGAGACCATGACTACAAATTTTCTTGGGGCAGCTTTGTGCTATACCGCTTGTATAGGATCCTACATGGGGTCGTATACAAGGGAGGTTGATGTCTGGTTTTGACATCACTGCTACAGGTTTGGTGTTGGGAGCACATTGCAGTGCGAAGGCTGGTAGGGCTTCCAATGATAGAGGTTGACCGAGAGAGACCCCGGGTTTTCTATTGGTGGCTCCAGAGAGGGTCACAACAACGGATAGATCTGCCAATGTCTCGAAGGTTGGTAGATGACCTCATCCTAGACCAGATCACCTGGAGGTCATGGAGAGAGCATCCAGGGTGGGGAGAGGTAGAGCTCCATCGCTATGGTATGCAGACATATACCCTCCTTGGATGATGAGGGCATAGGGTCTGATGCACGCTATGGTGCGACAGATGGGGAGGTAGTGCCAGGCTACTATCAATGCAGTGAGGGGTCAGGGGGTAGGGAGCATCGATGGTCTCCTTAGGAGAGATGTCGAAGAGTGCCATAGGCTCTAGAGAGACCACAATAGGCAAAGAGGAGAGAGAAGGGACTCCATTCTCAATAGAGGGATAGACCAACATCATCCGATAAGGGCAAGGGTATCGAGGTGAGAGAGAGTAGCGAGATGGCAAATTTTTGGGCAGAGAATGCCCACTTACAAGCTCAAGTGTAAACTCTGTAGGATGAGGCTACATGGCTCAGGGCTCGGAGTAGAGGGGTGAGCATTCTAGAGCTAGTGTGGTTGGTTTCTCAGACCACATTCTATCAGGGAGCATACTTCCAACTGGTTCCATAGGTCTAGAGGTTACAGCTGTCAGTCGACATTACAGATCTGATCAGGATGGGGTCATCGAGGAAATCCTCATAATCGATGTCAAGGACCCATGACACAAGATGAAATACGATGGTGCCACCTCCTCCACCTTAGGGCGGGAGAGGAGATGAGGTTGAGAGCTCGAGGGCTTCTTGAGACTAGCTGCCATAGACTGGATTATATATTTTTGAGAGGATTGAGTATGCCAGGATATAGATTGTGGCATACCAATCCAGTTTTGATATGATGTACATATATTGTGATATATATATATATGATCTTTTTTGTGATATGACTTTTCCACATGTTTTATGATGCTTTAAGTTTTAAATGGTTGATTGATTATTCATGTGATTATGTTGTTTGGAAATAGTATAATTTTATGTCATGCTGTAAAATTTAAATGAAATAATCTGATGTAAACAAACTGGTTGTTTTGTGGTGTGATTTGATGAAAATAAAAGGACTTCTAACAATAATTTCAAAGGACATTGTCGCTGTTATAGACCATTTCATGGAGTCGCCACTCGCTAGGTCATCAAGCTAATCCCAATATAGAAATATTATTAAAAGTAAAAGAGTTCTTAAGAGACTGTCTTAAGACTTTGTGTTGTGATGATGAAAATGATGATGGTGATGATTTGTTTTCAAATTTTCATAAAAATATTATGCATGAAATATTAAAAATATGATTTTTGTTAGGCATAAAATTCCTAAGTGTGATAAAATTTTGAACAATTCCTTAGGAATTATACCATGGTTGCAAAAATGGAATGTTGACATAATGAAATGAAATAGAAAAATGTGTTCATCCTTTTTAAAGCACAATTGTGTGACATAATGATGTAAGCCATATGTTTTTATAAATTATAATGAATGGGAAATAAAATTAGAACAATGGTTTGCGCTAGGCATAGAATTATAGGTATAGACTTATACCATCATCGCGAAATCCAAAAAGGAAATTGATATAATAGTTTTATTGCATAGTTGATTTTTAATTTTGAGATAAATAGAAAAAATATATAAACGTGACTTTATTGCTGGATTTGTGAATATGTTGTTGAAAGAATTTTTGGATTTTTGAAAACAATGTATGTAATTTTTTGTATACGAAACAAATGTTCTTTTAAATAAGAAGATGAAATTATTCCAAAAAGAGTTGCAGAAATATTTTAAATTATCTCAAAGACAAAATGTAGATTTATAAGGAACCCTCATGTGCATATGTGAGTTCATTGCGGATCTTGATTTATCATAATGATACAAAATCTCTCAAATACAAATGTGTGTGCAATTGTTTTGTTCATTTACCAATTTTGAGCAAGATAATTTGATACAAGTAATTTGAATTAACCAAATGAATGTTCATTGACCATGATTTATATGCATGTAACCGTACCAAAATACTATGTAATTCGGGTCATCAAGAGCTAGCTGATCCATAAGAAGACATAGGTATGTACAAAAGAATGTCACTAATGTGACAGACATATCACCATGCTAGGGATTACCCAAGGCCAAGCGGGTTGGGCACAAACCACCTGTTATGGGGCTTACCTCACAATTTTTGAATAATTGAAAATTCCAGGGATTCAAGCTCATTCACCCTTCTTTTCTTTTTCAAGGGGTAGGGAAAGGGATTTTATTGCTTTTGCTTTTGTTTTTTCTTTTTCTCTTATTTCTTTTTTATTTTTTGTATTTTTTCTTGGAACTGAGATAATGCTGAAATATTGCTATGATGGTACAAAATAATATTTTTCTTTTTCTCATTTTCTTTGAATTTTCTTTTTCTTCCTATACTAGGGATACTTGCTCGGATTGGCTATAGAGAAAAGGATTTTTATTCTGGGTAGGGGTGAGCTTGTCCTTTTTTCAATTCTCAAAGATTCTAGACCATGTGCATGATAGGATAGCAGGGGAAAATTTTTGCTCAAGAAACCACTTCTCTATGTAGCATCATATTGAATTTGCAATGAAATTATTTTAATGTGAAAAGATATACTTGGTTCAAGTAAATAACAAGGTCAATTCTCTATGATCAAAACTTTATTTAATTCAAATATGGACTTTGATATAAGAGAGATTAATAATCATACCAAATAAAATAAAGATATTTATGCATGTGAGTGTGAAAGTGCGAGATTCCAACTAAATGCTAATTTATCCAAAATAACTAAAAATATAACTGCAATACTTCAAGAATTGACAGGTATGAAAATAAAAGATGTTTTTATATTTTGATTTTGATTGATGCATTGCGAAGATACACAATGTGATTGGTTTTTTTTTTTTTTGAATTTTTTTATATGAATGACTAAAATGAAAGAATATGCAAAATAACAATATATACAATGATGAAATGACCAGAATGTATGCATAATAGCGTTTAAGATGCATAATGTTCATAGGTTATTTAAGATATTTACCTTCTAGGGTAGCTAATCGGTATGCTCTCGAGCCAAATTTAGAAGTGATGATATACGGTCCAATCCAGTTGGGCTCGAATTTACCTTTAAGATCTTTAGTTGCATTAGTATATTTTTTATTTTCTTTCAAGACAAGGTCATCGATCTCAAATGATCGATGATGAACTTTCTTGAGGTATGCTCGCTTAAGATTGTTCTGATAGGCTCGAATATGTTCCAAAGAATTGATGCGCTTCTCATCTAGGAGTTACAACTAACTAAATCTGCCAAAGACAATATTCATCTCCTACTTTAGTATCTTGAAGTAGCAAAGCCAAAGAAGGAACTTCTAATTCAAAGGGAAAAAATGCTTCAGGGCCATAAACCAAAACAAAAGGTGAAGTGCCTATGGGGGTATGAACGCTAGTTTGATAAGCCCACAAAGTAGGATATAGTTGAATGTGCCAATCTCGGCCAGATTTATTGACCAGTATTTTGAGAATTTTAATTAATGTTTTATTAGATGGTTCTGCTTGGCCATTACCCTGAGGATAATAGGGAGTGGACCAACGATGTTGAATTTTATATTTTTGACATAATTTCTTGACATATTTATTTTTGAAACAAGTTCCATTATCCGAGATGAGATTTGCGAGAATTTTGAACCTACAAATAATTTGATTAAAAATAAATTTGGAAACTTGGGTTCCAGTGCAAGAATCTAAGGGCATAGCTTCAACCTACTTCATGAAATACTCGATGGCGATTATGATGAATTTGTGTCCAGAATATGACATAGGGTTGATTTTTCCAATGATGTCTAAGACCTATTTTGAAAAGGGCCAAGGAGATGAAATAGCCTGTAGCTCTTATGCAGGCACATGGACAAGGTCAACATGTTTCTGGAACTTTTTGCAATGGTGCACATAATCATGTGCATCATTCTCCATGGTAGGCCAAAAATATCCTATCCTAAGGAGCTTTTTAGCAATGGCGCTACCACTAAAGTGTCCCCCACAAGATCCATCGTGGGATTCACTCAAAGCTGATCTAGATTCTTCTAGATTCAAACATATCAGTAGGATACCTTCGAAAGATCTCTTATATAACGTATTGCCAATTATTACAAAGCGACTTGCTCGTCTACATAATAACCGACACTGGTTTCTGTTAAAACCTTTAGGGAAGGTCCCATTTTGAAGAAAATTGAATATATTAGTGTACCAAAGTTCAGGAGTAGTTTTGTTGATTAGAAACACATCCAAAGGTTCTAAGCATGATTTATTTGAAGCGAGGTTCCTGAAGTCGATGAATAATGATGGTAGCATATTCATCCTCTAACTCTAGGGGTAAAAGAGATGCAGTTGCAACCATAGCATCAGCTGCATGATTTCTAGTTTGAGGAATAGCTTCCAAGGTAACTTGATAAAATAAATATATTAGTTGTAATACATATGCTTTATATGGGTGCAATTTATCATCTATGGTCTGATAAAAATCATTAATTTGATTTATAACAAGTTGAGAATCACCGAAAACCAATAGATTATTAATTTTCAGTGCCAATGCAGCTTGTAAGCCAAGGATTAGAGCCTCATACTCAGCAGTGTTATTAGGACAAGCAAATGTTAATTTAAAGGACAGATTTATAAGATGTTTTTGTGGAGATATTAAAATAATACCTGCACTAGCCCCATTCATGCATCGTGCTTTGTCAAAGTATAAGGACCATTGCTCTGAATGATCTGCCTCTAGTTTAAGGCATTCATCGAGAAACTCAATGATGAGGGAATGGGTAGACTCTAAGGGTGCATCAACTAATTGATTTGCTATGATTTGACCCTTAACATATTTTTGTCCTATAAATGTGAGTTCAAACTCGCTTAGGGCAGGAACCCACTTTGTTGTGCGACCAGATAAGTACGGTCGACTCATGAGATACCGCAAAGGATAGGATTTAGCAATAACATAAGTTTTCTGATTGAGCATATAATGGCATAATTTTTGTGTAGAAAATACGACTGCTAGACATAACTTCTCTAATGTTGTGTAATGGGTTTCATAACTGATTAATGTTTTGCTGATATAATAATTAGCACATTCTTTCTTCTCATCATCAAGTTGAGCTAACATAGCTCCTAAGGCAAGATCTGAAGTAGAAATATACAAGATAAATGGGCGATCAGGTCTAGGTGGTGAAAGCACAGGTGGGTTAAGAAGATATTGTTTGAGAAGTTCAAATGCTTTATAAAATTCATAGTCCCAATGGAAAAAGACATCCTTCGTAAGAAGCTTAAGAAAGGGTCTAGTTTTATCCTCCAACTTATTGATGAAGCGACGGATAGCTTGAAGCTTACCTTGTAAACTTCATAATTCTGATATATTTGTGGGTGTCGGCATATTAGTATGTATTGCATTCTATGTGTATGATGAAATCTATGGTATTGCCTTAGATTGGATACAAAAGTGCTTGAACAAAACCTTGCTATGTGCCCATGGCCATTACATTTAAAACATTGCACGAGGTGTTCACTCAAAAAAATAGAAGTACTTTTATCAGCATAACTCTTTGATCTATTGTTCAGTCCACAATAAATTGCCTTGTTACCAAAGTGGTTGCATTTAGAACAATAGCCATAAAAAGCATTATTATTAAAAGAGTGAGAGTGAGAGAACCTCTTTTGCTGTGGTTGCTTTGTTGTAGATCTTCTTTGATATTTTCTTCCTTTTGAGGATTCAGCTTCAGACTTTTCTTGTTTCAATCCTTCAACATCAACGTCTATAACTTCCTTGTCGGGTCTTCTCTTGAACTCTTTGACCATATTCTTGTTCCTATCATTGTTCTAATCCTTGGACCTGATCATGCCACTGTTCCTGTTCCTATATCCTAGAATTTCAACTCTGCACTGTCTGACAGTGTGACTTTTATTCTAACTCTTTAATCTTTTACTAGCACCAACTGGAAGGAGCACCAACCCCTTAACTTTATCTTTTACACCCTGCTTTTCAAACTCGAAGTACCCTTTCTTTTATAGAAGAAGTTTTAGGAACAAACCCTAAAAGAACGTCGGCTTTGAAAACAAGCCGGTGAACAGCTTTAATTTAATTTTAAAATATTAAATTAAATTTTAAATAAATAAATAAAATTTAAACTGGATATTTAAAATTAAATATCTTCATCATCGGAGCACCTTTTTCAACAAAACGAAGAGCTAAATTGGGTTTTAAGAAAAACCCATTTCAAAATTGCTGACCATGGATTTAAACAAAACCTATAATTTAGTATGCCTTGGTTTTCACAAAAACCCTTCCACTCTTTGACATCAATGACAACATCAACACTTGAGCAAGGGCAATGTACCCAAGGTACCCAAAATTGCCAACAATTAGTGATAGCCGCAATCTTGAGAGGGTCAATTTTGATGCCACATAAAGAAACTATAACCCCCAATAATTTACTAGACTTAACTCCGAATATACATTTAGCTAGATTCAATCGGATAAGATGTTCCCTTAACCGATTAAATACTTTTCTCAAATCATCTAAATGGTCATCTTCTTTAGTAGAACGAGCTATAATGTCATATACATAATCATGTAGTATATCATGCATCATATCATGAAAGATATAAGTCATGGCTCATTGATAGGTTGCACCTGCATTCTTTAAACCGAATGGCATCACTTTCCAACAAAAGGTTCCCCAAGGGGTAATAAAGGTTTTTTTAGCTTGATCTTTAGGAGCTATCCTAATCTAATTATAACCAGAAAATCCATCCATTAAGGATATCATTCCACTCCCAATAGTAAAATCAATGATCTAATCCATATTGGGAAGAAGAAAATCATCTTTAGGGCATTCAACATTAATATATCTAAAGTCTGTACAAACCGTAACCTTAGTAGCTTCTTTCTTAGTTACGGGAACTACATTCGAGATCCATTCAACATAATTAATGGCTTGTATAAAAATGACACTCAGGAGTTTTTCTAACTCCCCTTTGACTAGTAAGGCCACTTTAGGATGCATTTTTCTAAGTTTATGTTTAACAGGTTTAGCATCCAAATGGACTACTAGGTGATGCATAACTACAGAAGGGTCTAATCCTGGCATATCTTCATATGTACAAGCAAAGACATCTTCATATTATTTAAGAAATACAATATATTTATCCTATTTTTCTTGACTCAATTCTGATCCAATGTTGATTATGTGAGGATTACCCTCAGTTCCAATGTTAATTTTTATGACATTTTCTACTTCCATGTGTAGATTTTTCTCAAAATTATATGGGGCAGGTGAAACTCCCAATTCTTGTAATTCTTCCAAGGTTAGTTTGGATAATTCGTCTTGAGGAGTCGTGGCATCAAGCTGGGCTATACTAGGTATAGAGCCATCAAAATAAAATTCATGATGTAATAATTCCTGAATGGAGACATCATGGAAGATATCTCCCTCCAACTCATCATCGGATTTGGTGAACATCTTAGGGTAGGCTATAGATAGCATATTACATGTAAGTGGCTTATTCACTAAATGCAAAGCATCACGTTGATCTAAATAATCTTGGTAACATATGAGATGGTCATCATCCTCAAATGGGAAGGGCCGACCTTTAATAGGAAATAGGCCCACACCACATCGGGTAGGCCATGGTTCTACCTCAAAGGGTTCTTTCATACCATTTTGGAAAGGTCCCAAACCTTTCCCTTTATATCCTAATTTAAGCATTATAGATTTGGCTTTAATATACTCATTAGTAAAATAACATCGAGCATATCCATCGTAATGAGTCTTGTTGTCTCTAGGTATTCTACCCCAGTCATATCCCTTATAAATAAAAGCACAACTCTCGACTTGGTAAATACTTCCCATAGGTTGTGGGAGACCCAAGGTATGAGGAGATGGTGGAAAATTATTTAAGATAAGGGAATCTTGCTTAGCAACATTCATTTGCTCTGATATAAGAATTTTAGATAAATCGGGTAAGAGCTCATTAATAAGAGCATAAGTGGTAGAAGGAACATTTCCTACATCTTCTGATACAGAAACTATGCCTTTTGTGGATTTAGATGTTGTAGAGATTTCGATGGATGAGTCTTTTATAGGGATAGAAGTGATAGGAGTAAAACAAGAAGCCTTGGTTGTGGGATTAGGATTTTTTTGAGGTCCTAATGTAGTTTGTTTAGAGGATGTTTGAGCTATATGAAGGGGTGGAACTGATGTAGAAGGAGTAGATGGCATTGTGGGTGTGTGTTTCACATGTTTAGATGGATAATGAGAATTAGGATGTGTGGATGATAAAGCAGGGCAAAATTGAACTCCAACAGGTTCTGCCAAAGCACACATATCAAAGGGTCTAGGATCACCATGAATGGTAGCCAACTGATTCTTAAATTTGAATTTAAAACATTGATGTAAATTTGAGGGAATGACTCGCATTACATTGATCCAAGGGTGACCCAAGAGTATATTGTACGATGCAGGGCAATGTACAATAAACACGGTCGTATCCAAGGTTCTCGGACCAACCTGTAATGGAATGGTAATAACTCCACATGTTTCTTGTGTTTCATCATTGAAGGCTTTTATGATCATATCAGTTCTTTTCATTTCATCACTTCTAAACCCAAATATTTGGTAGAAGTCAAAAGTGTAGATGTTTAAATATGAACCATTATCAATCAAGACTCGTTTAACTGCTACATATCCAATTAAGGCAGTAATATATAAGGGGTTATCCTTATGTAAACTATGTTGAGGTATGTATCTATCCCGAAAGTCAATACAATCAACTTCATGAGTTATTACAGTATTAGCCATGGCTTCAGGTTGAATGTCTTGTGGTACCTTCATCTAGCTTAATGTGAGCATTAATTCATCTCTATGTGTAGGAGAGGATCTTAAAAGGTCCAAAAGGGAAATTTTAGCTGTAATGTTTGATAGTTGCTCATTAATATTATAAGGAGGTTTAGGTTGCACATTAGGTGTCTGATTCCCTTTATTAGGAACTTTCAAAACAAATGGAGTTGATCCATCATTGTGCATTTGATCATGTTGAGATTTTTGAGCATGTTGTCTAGTAACAACTCCGATGGTACCCCTAACATTATTCTACGGATGATGAATGGGTCTTGGTCTAGCATTTATGGCTTGCTCATTAGAAATTAATTGGTGAGATGATGGTCTAGTAGTGACTCTTCTTGGAAATGGTTCTTCTAGAACCATATAACTTGTGATGGGGAGAATAGGTTCTGACTCATATTCAGAGCTATTCGATTGATTTGATGTGATTTCCATATCACTATTAGTCTCGTATTCTGTATCACTAAGATCAGGTGTCTGAATATTATGCAGAGGTCTAGTTGTAACTATGGATAAAGTTGTGTCAAATATTTCCAAATCATGAACAGGTAAATGCCCACTAATAGTTCCAACATATCGGGTAGGAGGGGGAACATTATGATGTTCAATTTGATTAGCCACTTCATTGCCATGCTTTGGTAAAGGATGTTGAAATATGTCCAATGACTGATTGGCATTCTGATTTTGGTTTTGAGGAATGTTATTTTGAGTATTATTAGGAGGATTTTGCTTAGGTTGAAAGTCTTGCACCTCCATCTCATTGTTATCAATTAGGTCCTGTATTTTATGTTTTAATATTTTACAAGAGTTGGTAGTGTGTCTAGGTCCTCTATGGAAGTCACAGTGTAAATTAGCTTTGTATCCGGCTATAGTTGGATTAGGTTCTCGGATAGTTGGTAGTTGAATAAAAACTCATTCTAATAATTGCGGTAGAATGGTTGATAAAGGTTGATTCAACCTAGTAAATTCTCAAGGAGGTTTATCAGGAGGTTTTAGTATAAAATTCTCCGTTGTCTTCGTAGCATTAACGGTAGCAATATTTTTGCTATCAGTGACTCCATAACCCACAAATTATTTATTTTTATATTTATTTCTAGATGTTTTCTCATCATCTTTCTTTTTAAGCTGACCTCTCCGAATGAGAGCATCTTCCACTCATCTGGCTAAGTCTATAGCCTGATCAAAGGTGGTCAAGGTAGCAGTTGACAATTCATAAGATAGTTGGTCTTGTAAATTATTAATAAAGATGTCCAAAATATCCCTATAAGGTAACACAAAGTGCAATTTTCCTATCAACTATCTCCACCTAGCTAAGAAATTGGCAAAACATTAATCTTTGTCATGTTTTAAGTTGTACAAGTCTTTAATGGTCACATGCATTTCGATGTAGGCACTAAATTGATGCACAAAAGACTCAGCAGTCTCTTCAAAGTTCCTCAAAGAATTAGTGGGTAATTGATAATACCACTCTAATGCCATTCCTCCTAAAATTTTTGAGAACATTTTTAGCAATAATAAGTCATCATGTGATATATCATGACATGCTATCCTAAACATACGAAGATGCTCTATGGGATCTTCGGTTCCTTTATACATGGGCAATACAGGCATAGGAAAATGTTTAGGATACGATTGTGCTACAACTATAGGATCTAAAGGCTGACTACACATATCTCAATAATTGTATGAGGGACGGTAGGGATCTATCTGGTCCATGCGGGAAACTAATTGTTTCACCAAAGTTTCAAGATTACTAGTTTGTCCACCATGTTGGTTTGGTGGGACATAAGCATAGGATTTATAAGTGTATGATGGTGTGACATAAGGATTAGATGCTATATTGCTATTATGCAAAGCATTGGTAGTAAGAGTATTATGAAGAGGATTTGTAGTAGGATTATGTTGTATCCTAGATTGTTGATAATTGGTGTTTGTTTTTGTTTTGGGTTTTTGCTGATTTGAGGTATATTGCTCAATGAATTGGCAAAATAGAGCAGTAAATAAGGGTTTCTTTTGTGTGGGAATGAACCTAGGCTTGCTAACAGGCACTTTAGATGGTTGGGTAACTTGTTGTTGTTGCATGTTATGGATTATAGTTGCCATATCCAAATTGGATGGTCTAGCTTGATCACTTTCTTGATCGATAAAGGAAAAGGGATTAGTGCGTGTGTGAAATACGTCTTCTAGAGTTTCTTGAGTGTCACTAATTCGATCCTTTTCCATATGGACTGCTCTATTAAGCACACCAATATTAGTCTTAAGGAACTTCCAAAATTGTTCCATGTTTTCAAAAGTAACAGCTCCTATCAGAGATATTTTAGGGGATGAGGATCTTTCCTCTCTGTTTTCTTCTTGTTCATTTCTTACAACAAGCTCTTCTTATTGCTAATCTAGGATTTCTTCTTCCTGAACTTGATCTTCAGGAAGGACATCCGGGTTATTTAATGGTTTTCCTAACCAATCATATATATATATATATATATATATATGCGATAGGTTTGAGAGGTATATATTTTAATTATATACCTACTATAAAAATGAAATGTTTTAATTTTTTGTTTTGTTTTTATATTGTTTTTGTGTTTTATAATATTATTATAAAGATAACAAATAGCATTCTAGTTGCAAAAGGAATAACAATAATAAAAGAATAACTTAGTTTTCTATAAATAATTTATGGATATCATTGATAGGATCAAGTTCATCAGGAGTCATGAAATGCTCCTCTTCAAATTGGAAATGGTTTTTCAAAAATTTGACAAAGTGTGCTATAGTAATATGATCTGTCTCAGATTTTGACCTGTAGAAATAAAGTTCATGGCAATATTATTGATATAACATAGCTCTAGGAAATCTATTCCATATTTTTCTATTCGTAAGAATGACTTATTGATCCTCTATACGAGATAGAAACTTATGTACTACAACTGCATTCTCAAAGTATTCTTCAAAGATGTATAATTCAGAAGACATAAGTTCTCTTTTATCTGCTAACCACCTATGGCAAGCTATCTGAAGTTCATGATATAAGGTTACTTGATCAGGATCCAGGATTCTATCTAGGACAAACCTCTTGATTTGCCTAAGTTCGGTTGATCTAGATGAAATAATATCCAATCTCCTATCAAGTTCATCCCATAAAGGTTGGAATCTATTTGTTTGAGGTACTCTAAGCACAGACATAATCTCTATGGTTGTTAATTTATTTTCAACATTAATGGTGACAAATCACCTTTTATTATAATCTACCATCTAAATATGATATGCAACTTTAATTGTTTGTCTAATGATTCTAGATGTTTTTAATAATGCATTTATTTTTTTAATGTTGTTATTTTTTTACTTTTGTTTGTTTTTAGAAGTCTTTTAGTTTCACGTCGGGTTCACCAAAATGTACTGCTCCAAATTTTTTGCATCCTTACCTTCAGGCTATAGGATCCACACCCGAAAGGGGGATGCGATAATAATAGGACAATACCTTGGACAAAGAGGTCCTTTGAAGGTCGCGCCTCTCGAGGGAGGGGTATAAGGGCAAATTTTTGACAGATGGTGGGTTCACCAGGAAACTTTGAGTGGCAGTTTCCATGCCTAGGTTGAGAATGGTTTTGGTGTGTTCATTTTATACTCGATCATTCATAATACTAGGTTGGCCAAAATGAATCTAAGCTATTCTATATGAAAATGTTGATTTACATGAATACAGAAAGTAGGAATGAATCCTAAATGTAAATATTATACGAAATGAAAAATAATGCACCTGATTTCGGATGTCTGATGAATATTCTGAAGATTTTAGGAGTCCAGATCATCTCGAATATGATAGGATCGTCTGCAATTGTACACAATCATTTCAGATCATAGGTGATCATCTGATATCAAACAAGATCATCGTCGATCTGACGAATTTGTCAGACGAATTCATTAGAAACCTGCAATCACAAAAATAGACACCAAAAAACAAAAATGCTACTACTAGAATAATCTAAAATTATAAAAATGATAGTATAAATGCTTATCTGATAAATCTAGATAGAAAATTAAAGGAAATGCATTGTTTTAATAACTTATTTTAACTTTATCATGCATTTATGCTGAATGAGGTGAACTCTAGGATGCTGAATGAAAATAAATCAAACTAATGCATAGTAAAATAAATAATACAAATAAGGAATGCAAACTCAGGGCTCTGGTTGCCTCCAATATGAACTGCATTCGATATCACCTCCAATTATATGATATCATCACCGATCTATGATAGGATTGTCCAAAATCATTTGGAATCGCTTGCGACGATCCGAGCTTTCTCCAACTGAAGCACAGTGAAAACCTGTAATGAAAACTTAAAACTATGAGTGCAAAAAATGGTGGATAGGATGTCTTGACATAGCGAAACTAAATGGCAGGGAAATTCAATCAGGGAATCATGGTATCAGCCAACCAGGGGGATAAACTAAGAAAATCCCATTTTATATAGGATTAGTAGGAGGTTAGGAGGTTGGGGATCATCCCAATCTGGGAGATCCTCAGTGGAGGAATATCCAACTACGCAGAAACGCTTCTGCAAAAGTTGAAGAGGCTGTTAAAATAGAAGCTAATTATGAAAATTTGGTTTTGGGACGAAATCGTCTAGAAATTCTGTTCCAGACGAATTTGTCCGATCTGGGATGATTTCATCTGATCGGCGATGATATTGTGCAATGGTCAAAAAAACTCCTAAAAATGTCACAAAAAACAATATGAGTGATTAACGGGTGATTTCGAGGTTAAAATTCAAATTTTTATCTTTTACTAAGGGTTTAACTATGCCAATTTTAGGGTGCTACACTCAGTAACATGGCATCATCATCCTAAAGTTAAAAGTAAAGGTTCATGAAACTAATGACATATTCCTATGCATAATCATATCCTTTAAACTTATGTAACTTGGGTATTTTAAAATGCTTTGGTTATGGAGGAGATGAGATAAAAGGATGGAGGTATTGATTACAAACTTGACTCAGAGTGGGTTTTTTGTAACCTATTCCTGAAGCTTGTTTTTACAATGATCTAATACGCTCAATGATAACCTTGTAATATTTATATAAAATGATCTCATATTATTTCCTTTTCCCTTAAGGAGGGGGAGATGGAAGATGTCTAGTGGGATGAGGTAATTGATTATGATCATCAACCATATCATCATAATGTGACTCAAGTTACCCATGATCTTGATAATATGATCCTAAGTCTTAATAAGACTCATGCTCGTACCGAGCATTGTTGGGTTGATGCTATTGGGACCTAGGGGGTGCACAAAGATGGTTCTAATTGGGTCTAGGTGAAAGTTTATTATGGTGTGTAAGGTAATTTTTATGGATATGCTGCCTATATGTACTCAGTGTGGGAACTGCCTCATGCATGGATTTCTATAATCTATCATAATGTAGTATTTCCTAGTGCAACCTATGTTTTTGTAGCCTCTACTGACTCAAATGATATTGCTCATCTAAGCATTTTTTATCAATTCAACAATGCTTGGATGTATGATTCCACTATGATCACCACTAAAGTGCAGAAAAAGACCATACATCTAAGTAAATGAAATATGAGATAACAATCATGTAACCATAATGACAAAGTAGAATATAGAATAATGGTGCCCTTTTTATTAATAACAAATCTATTTTCTCAATCGATTACAATATGATCCCTCTAAGGGATGCTACCCAATTTGATAAAATGAAACACAATAAGAATATTTCATATGTAATATGCAAGATCTTCTTCACACCCATGAACCATCTGGAAGTGGGTTTTTTATGACCGTCGCAAAGGGTGATGATATTGAGTTCTTGCACTCTTCCTTCCTCATAGAAATATGTAGTTTGCACATTAGGAAAAAAAAGTGATTAGTATAGTAGAACCCTGAAGGTTCTAGCTAATATTTAATAAATAAATAAAATAACATTAAAAAGAATCACTTTTAGATACAAATCGCCTTTTGCATTGGTTTGGGAAATCCCTCCAATGGGTTTTAAAAAATATATATTCTTCTTGGATGATTTGATATGGATTCCTCTCATATCATATATATAGAATTTTTCAATCATGACCTTTCAATCATGACTTTTCAATCGTGACTCTTCAATCATGACTTTTCAACCATGACTTTTCAACCATTACTTTTCAATAATAATGAAATATGTAATTAGAGTAATAAATAATAATTAATAAGTAATGTTATGATGTGGCATCCTAACATAGTAGAATGTGCAGATGTAATAATAAATGAAAGTGATGAATAACTAAAACATGATAAATGCATATGTAAATTAAAACCTACTTATGCTAAAACAATGAATAGAAATACTGCTAAAACTTATTGTGCAAAGAAATAGTAAAATAAATCTAAACCCTAGAGGCCATATCTGTGTAGGATGACCATACCTGTGGGCCATCTCTAAGTGAGACAACCACTAACCTATAAGCCATTTTCTCAAGGCTGATGTAGGGTGAATCTAGGTTTGATCCATGGTATTTTCAGTTGACTAATGTGCTTTATGCAAGTGGCAAGAATATCAGATCACGAGGATGATGTAAATGTAGCTTCAATATCTAAAGTGATCCAATGCCATAAATTCCAGTAGTGAGAAGGTTTATAGATTTGAAATTGTTAAGCCTTCAGATGCAAAATATCATGGTGAAAATCTAGTAGTACTTCATTGCTTGAAAACTCAAGAACTTTGTATCTTTTGAATGATGGGTGAGCACTATTATATAGATTCCTCCAAAGGAATCTAATAATAGCACCACCCTATGCATGAAAAAGTGAAGAGGCGGTTCACATTAAGAAAAGTGAATGACTATCTTCAAAATCTCAATGTAAACTAATTTTTTCATGCAATTGTTCTAATTTGGGCTCATGCACAAGTTGAATTGTGGTGTGAGTTTATGCATGGGTTTAATTGGTAGTTTTGGCTACCAGTTTTGTGCTACTCTTTTTTTATCTTTGCTTTTGGCACAATCATCTTGGGGTGGGATGACTCTGACTAGGGGTAACCTCTTGGTAGGATGGCATTTAGAGGCCATACCTTGTAGGGATGGCAAAGGTTTTAAAGGGAAATATCCCTTGTTTGAGTGGTAAAAACCACTTTTTAATC
Source organism: Wollemia nobilis (assembly GCA_028583015.1). NCBI lineage: Eukaryota > Viridiplantae > Streptophyta > Pinopsida > Araucariales > Araucariaceae > Wollemia > Wollemia nobilis. Next base: position 7,475,353 of record JAQPPZ010002937.1, on the reverse strand, counting down.
CCTAGGGCTTCGCAAGGTTGGTCATATGGTCTTAAGGAAGTCCATATAGGTAGTCTCTTCAATATGACACATTTTAGGTATCTACAAATATTATAAGAGGTTTCATAAGGGATGAAATAGATAAAAGTATTAAGAACATACGGTCCAACTTTCAAAGGTAAAAAAATAGTACCACAAGCTCCTTGTTTTCCACCATAAAAGGCATGAATGATCAATTATATCTTTTGGAAATAATATTGTGTTAGGTCAAGGTGATGGATAAAGTCTAAATTATAGATATTAAGTTCAAATCCATTATTCATCAATATCTACTTGATATATTTATTTGATATGACATATGATATACAAAGGATAATTATTAGAAATAGTTGATGGGGGAACATTGATTTATTGAAAATATATAAAATGATGGCCACCCAAGGTCCCAAAAATATTAGTTATATCACTGAGAGATAAATATTGAGGAACGATGCACTCACTAGGAAGTTGGAAGGGCATGTCACGGTAAGAAAATGTTCTAAACATTTCTAAGAGAAAAATATTAGGAGGGACATCCTCTACTTGTCAATGAAAACCAAAGGAGCTAGTACGAGTAGATGGGATGACAATAGGAAATTTTTCTAACATGGGGTTCTTTCCATTTTTTTGAAGGGTTATGGGAGGTTAAGATGATGATATAGAATTTTGATCCCTTTATTGCTACTAAGTGAGTACATATGTGGAAACCATACCAATCATATTCTAATAAGTCATAAAATTATCAATCCTCTAGTTATGATCATGTAAGGGATTTTGTAAAATATGAAGATCTTGGTTGGAGGTAGAGGGTTGAGAATTAGAATCGTTGATGCGAAGTTGACCTTTGTCAATTAGATTTTGGATGAGGTTACAGAAGATATTACACTTATCAGTATTGTGACTGACCACTCGATGAAAATCACAATGTTCATCAAGAGTGTACTAGTTAGGTGTTCCTTGTGATAAATAAATTGGTTTTGGCTATGTAAGGTTGATTAGTTTTGCATTAAGGATTTAGCCAAAGATAGCAAACTAAGGCAAGGCTAACCTAGTGAACATTTATATTGGACTTTGGTTGTTTAGCTAAGGTGATATTTGGACCACAAGGGTAGTCCCATTCATGTTATTCATTTGATGAGTAACAATAACTCCTTAATCTACAACATGCTTATTAGTATATTTTCTCTAGGGCTTATCTTCTTATTTATAGAGTTTATTAAAGCGAAAAACCCCTTGTGGGGCCTCCTTGGTCTAAGAGACCACGAACAGGGGGTTATACACTGTCAAAGTCACCCAGGGGTCACACCCAGTCCTGCCTGCACCAACATTATCAATTGGATTTTTGGGTACCCAATTCAACTTTTTGGTAGGGTAGAGATTCGAACCTGGGACCTCCCTTGGAGGATTTCCCTCTCCTCTTCAACTCACCTACAACACCTAGGTAAACTAATTTATAGCGAAAAACACCCCTTTTGAGGTGCCACTTTCAACAGGTTGGGAATAAGAGGAATGGAGATTTGTCGGCCTCTACCAACACATAGGACATTCCTAACTATACCATATATCTGTAGTATGAAGACAAGGGGAATGGAACTTGGGTCGGTCTCTACCAGAACCCAGGGTATTTACCACTGCACCATAATAAACAGATTATAAATTTTAACTTGACCTCTATGAATAATAATAGTTTTAACTTTTCTAGCAAGGTCAACTACAACCTCAAAAAGTGGCAATGGGTATGGGTTCTATATGGTAGGCCAATTGCTTATGCAAACTATGTATAAAGAATTTGAGGAGATATTTAGGTGGAGGAATAAATTTAAGCTTTCCTACAAAGGTTTTCCATAAGATTAAGAATTTTGTGAAAGGTTTTCTAAGCTTAATTGATTTTATAAATGTCATCAATAGGGATGCACTTTTATATAGACAATAAAATACTAGATAAAACTTTTGTTAATTGGAAAAAACTAATGGAGTGATAGGGTAAGAAGAAATACCATTCTTGAGCCATATTTCCAAGGTTGATAGGGAACATTTTTAAGAAGAAAAATTCATCATGGGTAATAATTATGCACACCGCCTTGAAATGTCAAATGTGAATAATAGGGTCATCTAACCCTCTATAAAACTGAAAAGAAAGGTGTTTAAATTTTTTTAGAGTAAGGTTGATTAGTAATTGATGGAACTAAAGGCTCATTATAAAAATCATCAAAGAAATATTGCAGGCTTAGAGAAGTTCCCTAGATGGCAATAAATTATTTCTTTATATGTTGTAGTTTGACCTTAACTCTTAAGTTGAGTCTATATGGCTCTGGGTGAGGTACACTCATGGAAGGCTAAGAAAATGGAGGATAGCCCTAGGGAATATAAGGAAATGAGACTACATGAGGAATATAGACCACATTATATCCACCAAAGAGAAAAGGATTGATGGGAAGAACTGGTAGGATAAAAGGAGGTGGATTCTAAGTGAGACTAGAGCTACATGGTGGAGTCATGGGAACATGTAGTCAAGCAACACTAGGTTGGGATATAGGGCAATTTTTTTTTTAGGAATAAGATATTGACATGACTTGTAGGTATTCTATAGTGACATGAAAAGGGAATGGCTTGGGCTCAATTAATGGTTGCAAAAACAATGATAGAAATGGTAGAATCAACATATTGGGGAACATACTAGGACCAATAATAGCAACCTGGTTCACAATATTTTTAAAAGGGTTATTGTCATAATGGGGTCACATTCAATGATCAATAGTAGCATTGATGAATGCTGATTGTTATATTTGCTCTTGGGGTAGGCCTTGGTATTACTCTTAGTATTAAATGATATCTATAAAAACATAGTGATTCATATTCACAAACTCACATAGGTGATCCATCGAGGCTAAAGTAATTCTATTAAGAATGCCATAGTCAGGAGGATTTTGGTTTTCTTCCTTGTTTTTATTATAAGTAGAATTATTGAAAGGATCCTCTTCATCATTATTTCTATCTAAAAGTGAGTGAAGAGAGGAATCTACATAGGTTGAAAATAGACATGGTTAGCCATGATTGTGAGCTTATAGGAGACGCTTAATGTAAAAGGATTATGGAGATGATTTGGAAAATGGAGTTAAGGATGACTGTAAATAAATCATGGAGGTGTTCATGTTGATTTCACAAAAATGTAGAATAGATGAAATACCATGTAAAATATTGGTTCTTTACTGGTCTACTAGCTCAATATGGATATTATTCATTTACAATAACATGGAATGGAGAGAACTATGGAAAACAACAACAAAATATTAATACATAAAACAATAAAATCACCGTGATATCAGGATAAAGCAATGTCAATATGCATTTAAATACACACAAATAGGGAAATAAAATACAATGAAGATGCTAATGAGAGATTTTAGTATATCAACGTATTTATCTAGTGGTTGGTCAACTATAACTTCTTAGTCTATAAAATTGGATTAGGACCTATAGGGGAAGCCAATAATTCAATATTTTGTGAAGAACAACAAAAAACATTAAGATTTAGGGTGGTTATCATGATTTAGACACATGAGATATGCCCTTATCTAGAAAACCAATCCCCAATTTATTTTATGGTGGGTAATAAATAAATAAAATACGATCAAATACAAAAATATAAGAGTTGTAATAATGCAAAAAATGTAACAATGAAAGCAGTGTACACAAAGAGATATAAAGCACCCGAGCGAATGATCAGATGACAACATGATTAGAATCAATATTTGTTTACAAGATGTGAATCACCAAGGATTTATCTTATTATTGTAATATGATAAACTAGTCCATGAACTCAAAGAGCATTTATAATGCACAACTGAGTATTAGATCATTAAATGATTTATTTATCAATCATTATTGGTTGTTAGTCATTAGCCATTCTAATTAGCTCTTTTTAAGAAATGGTATTTATGAAGGAGGTTTAATACTTGTTTATTTTAGACTATTGTAGGGGACATATTACTTGGAGTAAGATGCCACCTACCTCAAGTTATGGTGATTGCTCTATGGTAGCTAAAAACAATAGTTGTTTTAGGCTTGTAATTATGTCTTGGCATGATAAACTAAGTTGAGCTTATTTGGTTGATTATGTCATATTTATAAAATAGGTAAGTTATTTAAATATATCAAGAAAATATTTTGATATCTTTTCTATAATGGTTAGTGTTGTGGCTACTCCACAACTAGCCCAAAAATTAGGGACCCAGCTTTTAATTTTTTGTTTTGGAAGTATTGTTGTATTTGAGTGCTTATATTTGATAATACCTTAATCATTATCTCATCATGCAGACTTTGAAGGTTTCATTTCATCTTGCCTTATTGTAAAGGTCGATATCATGGTTTTTATTGAAGTATTGGTTTGGGTGTTAGTTGTCTTAGGTTAGTTTAAGAGTTTAATTTTAATGTCTCAATCTAAAGCAATTCAAATGTTCGCTTGTAATTAGATCTAATTTAAATGAACATTTGAAATGAAAAAATCATATATAAAAAAAATAAAATAATATATATATATATATATATATTATATTTTATATAATAATAATATATTAAAATAAAAATTAAAAATTAAATAAAATAAAGTCAATATATATATATATATATATATATATATTGTAATAAATAAACCTTCTAAGGTATTTTTCCCATCCTCATCCTCGTGAGTTCTAAGTAACTTCTTTTTGAATTAGGTAAAATAAGGCCTTAGGGCTTTGTTTTATAATGGGTAATATTTTAATATGTTATTAGAAGGGAGTTAATGTAACACTTTCATAGACTTTATTTTAGAGGGCTCAAATTAACTTTTGAAGCTCCTTTTGATTTTAGGTAATGACGAAATATTTTGGTGTTTTATTGTCAATACGTAATGATGCTTCTCATGAGCGGAATATGGGTGCATGGGACCCACGTAGACTTGGACATGGAGCTAAAATCGAAATAAACCCAAAATGTATAGCCGATAGTAGTATATAAAAGTGATGATGCATGACGTACATCATAGGGAGATAGTTTGGCACAACATATTCGATGGTTTCTTGATGGATTCGAAGGGATCAATTAGACCACCTAGGGGAGAGATGGGCCATGGTGGAAGAATGCGGGACCCACCTATGGTGATGACTAGAAATTGACATATGCTGGAATGAAGATGCTGATGATAGCATGGATGTTGTGAGCCATGATAACAACACGAAAGGAGATTTGACAGTGGGTCCCACATGATATTTGAGGACACTGTATATGGTGACAAAGGTGGAAAGAAATTATGGAGGTTGAATAGTAACTACGTAGACAAAAATGGGTCGATAAGCTGGTGTGTGTTCATTGAGAAACTTGGTAGTGATGATCATAAAGGAATGACACTAATGGTAAGGTACATGGATACAAACCCAAGATGTGGGGTTGGCCCAATTGTCCATGATGGGACAATATGGTCCCTATAGTTAGTTTTCCATGATGAACCAGATTATGGAACTGTAAGTACCAACGATGAATGCCATCCCATATAATCAAAAAATTCCATTCATACCCATGTATTCACCCTTTCCTACCTATCCTAACACATCCATTCCACCCACCACATCCATGTTGGCAAAAAATTAGATGACCATGCCTGGATTTAGTGTGATCAATAATCAGTTGACCATGCCTAGATTTAGTACGATCAATAATCAGTTGATCATGTCTAGATTTAGTGCAATCAATACCCAAAGACTAACAACCTATCAATTGGTGATGCCTCTTCAAATAATGAATCCTGGGTGGAACCAAAATATTCAAAACCAAGCCATCATACCCATTCCAAATGTGGTTAACATAGGAAATACGTTGGTATGTGGTACTATAGTGGCCTAATCACAAGGTTTTGATTCAGGTATGATGAATTGGAGAAGCAGGTTATCAAATTGACCAACCACATGGGCCACACACACAAAAACCTTGTACAATCCTCTGGATATAACCAAAATTACAACCATAGAGGAAAGGGACCATACAACACTCACCTCAATAATGGATGTGTCCCAAACCCTGTAGCCAATCAGGGAGATGCCATGGAATATTATGGTGAATTAGAACCCTGTGATGAGGAATTGCCCCATTATTTCCAAGGGAAGTAGGATTCTTTGGTGACTGAATTTGTCCACTATTAAGAGAGTGAGGAAGATGAGGAGGACATTGAAATTGTAGGAGAATAAGATGACAAAACTTTGGAAGTCCAAGATATTAGACATTTTGGGAAAGGAAATCATGGGTATTACACAAGAAGTTCTAAGGATCCAAAAACTTCCTCTACTCCTCCAAACAACCCCTTAATTCCTCCTGATGTGAAAGGTGACATTAATCCACCTCCTCCTCCGGTTGTTGAAATGTCCAAACCAACACAAAAGAGGCCAAATTCAAAAAAATCCACCTATGACTTAGAAGAGGATATGAAAAGGACTAAGGCTAATATCTCGATGTTCAAGGTTACTGAACTATTGGGTCAAGAGGAATATTTTGTGAAAGTGTTGAATCCATCAATTCAAATTCATGAGGCCAAAGGCATCGAATCCCAAGTAGTATTGAGAAGAGAAAAATGAGAAGTGCCTCATTTTATCATAACCATTAGAATTGTAGGTAAAAACCTACATAATTGTTTGATAGGTTTGAGTGCCTTGGGTAACATAATGCCCCTCGATATTTACCAAAATTTAGGATTCCAACCAATTGTCTCTAAGAGTAAAGTGGTTCAATTGGAATGGTGGATGTGGTTGGAACTTTAAATGATGTCCTGATTTAGATCAATTCAGAACCTAGAGTTCAACATCATGTGGACATACTGGTGCTTAATATTTCCACTAAATATGGTATGGTATTGGGAAGATATTGGAGTAAGAAATTGAATGGATACATCGTTACAAATTCTTCCAATATGTGGCTACCTTGGAGAGGAGTAGCAAACCAAATTTGGATGGATAGTGAGCCAAGGGTCAAAGATATTATAACAGAGTATAATAGGCCCAACGAAATTCAATTTGCTGAAACTAAGTTAGGGGTCTACACGTTTGACATAGAAGAATTTCTCGAAGAGTCTCAAAAGGAAAGCATTTATTATGGCATTTACAAAGAGGATATTTTGGTTTGGACTTTAACATTTTATGGATCTAAATAAAATCAAGGTGCTGGAGTGGGTATTGAACTTACATGTCCCGGTAGCAAGCCTATGCTAGGTGCCTATAGATTACAATTTCCAGCCACCAATAATGTGGAAGAGTATGAAGCATTGATTTTCGGACTTCAATTAGCCCTAAGGAAGAAGGTTAAGTGTCTCAAAGTGTTGGGAGATTTGGAATTGGTGGTCAAAAAAGTGAAAGGGCAATATGCATATCGAGATAAAATATTAATCCTTTATAAAACTAGCGTTAGAGATTTGGTAGATGAGTTTGATGCTTTCAATATCTTCCTTATATCTAGGAAACACAATAAAATGGTAGATTCTTTAGCCATAGCTGCAAGCATGATCAAACATGTGGACCATAAAAAATATAATAAATTTTCAATCGAGTTAGTTCCATGCCCATCTATACCAGTTAATATTACCAGCTTACAAGTATTCAATAGTGATAGGCACATTTTCAACTTCATCACTAATTCTGGTATTTTTGAAAATCAGGTGATAGATGAAGATAAGAGAGGGTAAGAAGAAATAAATTTGAAAGGTGAAACAACTCAAATGAGGAATAAAATGCCAAATGATATGGTTTCACTAGAAACAATATTTGATATCGAATATCTAGCAAAAAGAGGCAAAAAGGTACCATCCCCTAAAGAAGCATATGATTTAATCAATATAGGGAGTGCAGAGAATCTACAAGAGGTATTCATTGCTAAGACATGTACAATATAAGAAAAGTATTCTATCACTCATGCATTAAAGGAATATGTGGATTGCATAGCATGGGGTTATAAGCATCTGAAAACCTATGATCAAAGTGTGATAATGCATACGATTCCATTAAAAACCGACTCCAAACCTTTTAGACAGAGACAAAGAATTATCAACCTATTATTAGAACCTCTAATAGAGAAAGAGGTGAAGATATTTCTAGAAGAAAAATGTATCTTTCTTGTTAGGCATTCCACATGGGTTGCCAATATTTTCCCAGTGAGAAAGAAGAATAGAGAGATAAGGCTATGTATTAACTTTAGGAAATTGAACAAGGCTTGTCAAAATATAATTACTATTGCTTTCCATCGATGAGATTCTTAAAAAGGTTCATGGGTCAGAAATGATGTCATTGTTGTACAATTATTTAGGATATAATCATATCCTTATTCACCCAAATGATAGAATGAAGACAACATTCACAACAAAATGGGGTACGTTTGCATATGAAAGAATGTCATTCGGATTATTGAAAGCGGGTGCCACCTTACAAAGAGTTATGGATTTTTCATTCAAGGGGATCATTGGTAAGTGTATCATTGTTTACGTGGATGAAATTCCTATTTTTCTAAGAAAATGAAAGATCATGTCAGGGACCTGAGAAAAGTACTTCAAATATGTAGGGAATACAAGATATCTCTTAATTCTAAAAAATGTATTTTTGGGGTAAAATAAGGTAAGATATTGGGCCATGTTATATTGAATGATAGGATTGCTATTAATCCAAAAATAACATATGTTATACAAGACATTCCTCCATCCAATAGTAAGAAAGAGTTAAGATATTTATTTGGCAAGATCAATTTTGTAAGAAAGTTGATTTCAGGATTCGCATAATTGTCAAGCTGTTGAACGACATGTTAAAGAAGGATACTCAAATTAAATGGACAAAAAAAAATAGGGATGCTTTCAAAAGTATCAAAGATGCTATCTCTAGAGTCCATATTTTAATTAGTACAGATTACACTAAATCTTTTTATGTATATAATTTTGCTTCAGACCATTCCTTCACGAGTGTCCTAACCCAAAAAAATGAGGGTAATATTGAAAATCCCATTGCTTTCTTGAGTGCTCCTTTGAAGGATGCAAAATTAAGATACTCCATATTAGATAAACAAATGTATGTGTTTTTCAATACCATTAAGAAATTCATGCATTACATAGTCCATAGTAGGGTTTTTGCTGTAGTCCCTGACCCTATTGTCAAGTCTATGTTTTTACAAAATGAGCTAGGTGAAAGATGAGAAAAATGGATTTCAACCCTCCACGAGTTTTATGTAGAAATCCAACCCATGAAAATAGTTCATGGACAAGGTTTTGTTACGTAAAATACAAAAATTGATCCATTGGTCTCATGCCAACATTACAATGTAGAAGACATAACTAAAGATGATTTGTATGTTGATATAGTGTATTTCTTGTTGAATGGTAAGTGCCCATTACATTTAAATTATACTCAACGTAGAGTGAAGCACTTGAAATCTGCAAAATTTCTAATTAGGTCTAGCATTTTGTACAAGAGAAACCACAAAGGGATTTACCTTCGTTGTGTTAATTAATAAGAGGCGATCCAAGTACTTAAGGATTTCCATGGTAAGTATGGAACCAGACATCAGTCAGCTAATTCAACGACACACCAAATTCTTAGGGCATGATACTATTGGCCTCACTTGTTCAAGGATGCACACGCTCATGTGAGATCATACCACACATGTTAAGTGGCAGCCAATAGATAAATAAATGCAACAATGCCACTACAATATGTGGTAGATGCAAGACCTTTTGCACAATGGGGACTCGATTTTATGGGATTTATTAATCCTAACTCATCATATTCTCATAAATATATCCTTACTACCATGGATTACTACACTAGGTGGACTGAAGCCATTCCCACCAAGCATGCTACCATAGATGTTATTAAATTTTTAGAGGATAATATTGTGACTCATTTCAGAATGCCCAAATCCATTGTAAGTGATAACGAGTCTGCTTTTTATTCTTTGCAATTTACAACTTGGGTATATGATAACATGGTAATCTTGAAATTCTCCTCAAATTATTACCTTCAAGGTAATGGTTTAGCGGAATCCTCTAATAAAAATTTGCAAGGTGTAATAAAAAAATTACTTGTAAAGAATCCTAGGGATTGCCATAGCAAGTTAAATTCACCCTTTAGGCTGATGGGATCAAAATAAAAGAATCAATAGAAACATCTCCATATCACTTAGTTTATGGGCAAGATCCTATTATTCCCATAAATTTAATATTCAACCACAGTAAAAGTGATGAAGCAGACAAACCTAGGCAGTGCAATAGAATTGAAGATTGGCAGTGGGGATGCAATACACGACAGTAGCTAGTGTTCATCGATGTTAAAAAGGAACTGTGTAGATGAGATGCATCGTAAGAACTATGCTCCCAGCTCATCAATATATCACCAACACTGAGGAAATAATGGGAAGTTATTTTATTGGAAGAAATAGAATTCAATGGCATAAGTGAGGGAAAAATCTGGTAGTGGAATATGCTGGTATAATGAAGCCTTTGCAAATAATGTTAGTGGCGTCAGGGGTGGTAGAGTTGTTAAGGCTATGAAAACTGAATACAGAATGAGTGAATAACTTGGTTGACCAAAATCCTAGTTACGACGTTATATTCTTAGGCTTTCAAATAGATCAAGTTTAATAATTTCTTTTATTTTTGATTCGAATACCTGCATCATACAGAGCAGAGGTCATACTTTAGAAGGATGCAACTCCACATTGAGGCGTAGCTTGATGCCGATAAGCAATCAATTGGAGTCATTGTTGTGAAGGCATATGGACACCATCACAGGCCAAAGCCATGAATGAGTGTTGCAGCTGCTATGAGAAGTAGGCCCACGTTGAGAAGAAGGTAATCTTCAAAGTTTTTTTTGTGTTGCTTGATATAGCATTTGGGAGATATAAGGGTATGTAAATAAAAGGTTTATATATGTTTTATATATTCTAATATATGAAGGACCAAAGGACTTATAAGGAGGTGGAATACGAATAATTCAAAGCTTTCGATAAGGCCTACATTTAAAAACAATTGTTTATTTATTTTTATATCATAATATACCCAAGGAAGTATAAGGGTTAAATATCGCATATTTAAATTTTGGGTATATTATAGTATGAAAAGGATAGCCAAGGTTTCATTTTATCTTTTTATTATGATGTTAAAAGGGGTTTATACAGGAATGTGAAACTGAAAAAGTTTATTTTTAGTTTTTAACATCAATAAAGAAGAGGGAAGATGAAAAGAATCAGAAAATGGAAATATTAAATACCGAAGGAGGTCATTGTACAAGGGATAGCAAATTTTGTAAGCAAGATCACTTATTGAGGAATCAAATGCATTCTTTTTGGCAAATATAAACATTGTGAACAAAACTAAAAGAAGATTGTGTCTAAGGCTATTGAACTTATTTCTTTATCTTTACTACATTTTATTTTAATTTGTATCTATGTATTGATGTCGTTAAGGGTTATACTAGGTGAATATTGGAATAATATGCAAATATTCTTTGTCCTTTGAGTCTTGCACTTGGTCTAATGGGATTGTGTTTTTCTATAGGTTCTTTTAGATCAGGTTGCCTTTAGATTCATCTCATAACTTGGGGTTTTGTAGGGAGGGGATTGTGATACCAAAATCTAATGGTATTTTTGTTGCTTTCCATATTTTGTAAATAATTTATTTTGGTTTATTTTCTGCAACTACGTTAATCCATTTTCATTTATGTTCATTGTTTTCTTTGATCCTGGTCAATTCCAAAAGTTTTGTTTTCATTTCTTTTCCATTCTGATTATTTATCAAATTTTTGTACTTAGTTTTCTTTCCATTTTGGTCATTTCTAGAATTTTGTGTACTTTATTTCATTTTATTATGGTCATTTCCAAAATTTCTGCATTTAGTTTCAATATTTTATTCTATTATATTTTCCAGAATTTTAGTTCACACTTTTGTTCATTTGTTTCCATTATGGTCCTCATCCATAATTTTTGCACCTCCAAATTGCACTAAGTTTAATTTTTAGATAAAATCAATCTTAGGAGGGAGGGTACTAACACCAAATTGACATTAATGGCATATAAAGCAAATGAATACTAACATGCTAACTTGCTAACAGCTACTAATGCCAAATTCTAATTTATCTTTAGTATAAGGTTCAAAATGAAGATACAATGAATCTATTGACTATAAAATGAATCTCACATTAAAGGTACTAAATTTAAAATGAAATGGGTTATTCCATGCACTTTGCATTTTTACACCGTTAATTTGAAGATAAAATGAACTTGCTAATTGGGATTCAAGGTAAATCATATTAATATCAAGAGCATTAAAATAAACCACTTTCACACAAGCAAATTTCACTTGCACTTTGAGAATTGAAGAATCATGATCACTAAGCATTGTATGAATTAAATCATCAAGGCCCCTTGTTAACTGTCACTTGCATACTACGAGACTATTCTGGTGTATATTTTATTAATCATCATCGATTACATGTATGTATACAGAATGTTTGTCTACTAGAACCTTGGAGAAATGTATGTTTGCACTTAATTTCTTTGCGAGAGGGAGTTTTTGATTTAATACTCTGATTGTGGTGATTATTTTGCAATAGGGAAAATATTCACTCAACAGTTAGGTAAGATCTTGACAAATATTTTGTTTTGAATTGCTTGCACTTGGGTAAGAGGCATTAAATTTTGGCTATGACATAGTGCAATGACTTGTAAATGTGATCATACTTTGATGATATTGGTATTTGTTATGCCCTATTGCATATCATCTTGAGATTTGTGAGATAAATGAGAATGCATATAATGTGATAGATGGACTTATCTCAAATAGTTTGTGCCATGTAAGTAGTTTAATCATGAGGAAAGGCATCTTTTAAATATAATTTTAGAGTGGGTCCACATCTCACTAGTTGTGTCTAGAGGATTTTTTATGCCTCTGGAGACCATTTCATGTTTCATAGGGTTATCCAAGGTACATAAATTATGAATCCATGCAAATGAATTTGTTAACACAAATTTAGCATTCGTAATTTGGATGAGTACAAATTTAGAATAGGTAAATTGTAAATATTGAAAGAAATATTTTCTTTTTTGCTTCAAGGTTTTAATTCAAATATTTAAGACACAAAATTGAAAATCCTTATATATAACATTCAATATTGATTTTATTTGCTACTATAAATAGAGTCTATATTCATTTTCTATGAAAAAATGAGAGGTACTTGTTTCTCTAGATTTTAAATATAAGAATATATATTGGTTGACAATTGTGAAAGGAATTATGGAAAAATGCAAAAAACTGAACCAATCCACAAGGATCAATGGGTTGAAACAACATCACATTAACCAAAATAGAGAGACTAAAAAATAGAAACAAGATAATGAAAGCTAATAAAAAAATTGTAATATCATATCTATATCAAAATTGATTATTAGTACAATGGATAAGCCTTGCTTAAATAGGCAAGGAAGATCCACCACAACCATATGATCAACAAAAAGAGAAGGATAAATATCCACTGTATAAACAAGGAGGTGAAATATGATACATGGAGAAAATATCTCAATCCTCCAAATGTAATCAATGAGTGTAACTCTGTAGGAATGCCAAATATCCTCATAATATCTAAATAAGATAAAAATATCCACACATAAAGTGGATGGAGAAATAAACTAAACTAATATAAAATAAAGTACCTAAGTGAGCATGATCTAGAGTCTAAATACCTATCTAACACCCCCATACAACAAATCTAGCTGTAAAAACAAAGTAGCATATCCATAGTATGAGTCCTGACAGCAAGACCTATTTAGGTAATCATGTACAATGTGTATCCAAAAGATATTAAACCAAAAGGAGGGAAAACCACATGGAAAAAATTATCTAGCTAGAAAGAGAGAAGAAGAAGAAATTAAGGTGGCTTCATTTATACCCTTCAAGGACAACTTCCCTCACCCCAAGCATATCTCACAAAAAATAAAAAATATATGGAAAATGTATAGTGAATATGTCTATAATTTATTGCTGAGTGGGAATGTAGTCTAGGCGGATCACTCCATCCTAGATAAGTTGCTAAATAAAGTGTATATGAATCTAAATGTGCTTGGTCCTCTGATGCTCAGTAGGATTGCAAGAAATATGTATGGTACTTTGGTTGTCACAACAAATTGAAGTGCTACATTGATCCTATGAAAATCCAAGCTCTATAAAAAACTATTGAATTCAAAAAATCTCATGACTAGAAAATACTATTGATAGGTATTTTACCATTGTTGATGAAAGTGCAATAGTTATATACTTTTTGCATGCCCAATAAATAGGTGACGATCCAAGGTAGAAGACATAACTATAAGTAGAAAATCGAGTATCAACATACTTATCGAATCAGAATCTATATACCCAACCAACTATAGAGGTCCCATAGAAAAATGAAGCTAAAAATATGAAGTCCCTCAAAGATACCATAAAATTTTCTTGGTAGCCTACCAATGATTGTCATGTGGATCATATGAAAATTGAGATATCAAACTAAATACAAATGATATGTTAGAATGAGTGTGAGTTAAGTAAATCAAAATCCTAACCAACTATCTATAAATGGTGGAATCCACTCTAGGAGTAGAACATAGGCACTCAAAGCAACACTTGACTAAAAAGGAGTGGGAGATGGATTACATTCAACCATTCCAAATTGTTGAAGAAAATATAATGTGTAATTCTGCTGACAAATAGAGATCCTTGAATATGACTATAAAATATGAAACCCAAGATTTATCATCTCAAAATGCTTGAAAACAGAGCATTGCACAAACTAGATGCATGAAGTAGAATTGCCTAAGATCAATAAATCATCAACATATAATACAATGATGAGGATGTCCTCTTTATCATTGAAAGTGTAAATTGTAGGATAAAAATGGCATCTTAAAAATATGAAAGATAGAAGAAAAGAATCCATCTTCTCATATCAAGCCCTAGGGGCTTGTTTGAGGCCATAAAGTGATCTTCATAATCTACACAACAATGAATAATCCTATACAAATCCTGGAGGTTGCTCCAAATAACTCTCTTCTTACAAATCTCCATGCAAGAAGGAACTCTTCACATCCATATGGTAAAGTGACCTGCCTTGTGATGCAGTAATAGAGAGTACAAGACAAATATAATCCAACATGAGAACATGAGAAAACATCTCAGAGTAATAAATCCCATAAACCTATAAAAAACCCTTCACCACAATTCAAGTCTTCTACCTATGAATGGACCCATCTACTACATATTTGGTGTGATAAACCCATTTGCATCTCATAATTTTTCTTAATTTTGGAAGAGGAACAAAATACCAAGTATGATTCTTCATTAAGAAAAAATATTCAACATCCATGGCATCATCCCACTCTCGATTGCCATGGGCCTCATCAAACATTTGTGGATCAACATAAATTTCTAAATAAGGAAGACCCATGCAAAATGTAGAAGTATGCCTTGAAGGTGGAAGACCTTCAATGAAAGGTGTTGCCTCCAAAATTATAGTCTAATCCCATTCAGGAATGGGGGTAGCATGTGCAAGAACCTCTAAAACTATCTAAAAAATATCCTCATCCTCACTATGATCATCATTAAAACAACCATGTTCAAAGTGAAAAGTAGATGAAGATGAGGAGTAAAAATAGTTGGCGTAGTTGGAGAATAATTCTTAGCAAACTAGACATGAGTCCAAAAAAGAACTTCATGTGTATATGGATCCAGTACTATATAAATCTTGTATCCTCATAATAGCTAAAAAAAATGAGTGGCTTGTTCTTTCTATCCAAAGCTATCCTTTTCTTCTTCAAAAAATGAGTCCATGCTTGACTTCCAAAAACTTGGAAATGAGAAAAATTAGGCTTGTTCCTTATCCAAGCCTCCTCTATATTCATCTACTCAAAAGCTTAATGAAGTGTGTGATTTTAAATGTAATTTACACAATTGATTCCCTCATCCCAAAACATGGGAGGTAAATCCCGTAAGTGTATCATACAATTTACCATTTCCTAGAGTGTTCTATTTTCCTCTTAGCTACACCATTTTTATATGGTGTATGTGGGATAGAGTGTTGATGTAGATTTCCATGAGGGGCCAAAAAAATCTAGAAACTCCCTATTGAAATACTACCCCCCATTATTTGCGTGAAACTTCTTGATGCAACTCGAAGATTGATTCTCAACAAAAACCTTAAATACTTTGAATGTGGTAAAAAAATCACTATTGAACTTGAGAAAATATACCCAAGCTCTCCTTGATAAATTATCAACAAAGGTGAGTGCATAGTCAGCTCCCAAAAAGGGAGTGGAAAAAACCATCAAGTCACTATGCACCAACTCAAGGTGGGAAGAAGCTCTCTAGGACTTACCTTTAGGAAAAGGATCTTGATGTTGTTTGCCAAGTATACAACCTGGACAGACTCCATCAATACAAGAGATCTTAGGTAATTCAATGACCATATCATGAGTGCTTAAATACTTCAAATATTCATAATTGAGATGCTCAAATCTCTCATTCCAAATGTTGTTTTCTGAATCTACATGAGCCACCAAACAAGTACCTCCAAGTGAAGAATAAAAATATTCAAAGTGATAAAGACCTGGTCTATGGTCAACAAATCCTTGTGCAATAATAGATTATGGGTAACTCAAATATCTAATCTTAGCTCCTTAAGGTTTAAACAACACAATTTTATGCCTTGTATAATGAAAAATTTGGTACATAAAGAGCAAATTGGTGGAAATATTTAGAACATAAAGAACATTCTTAATGCATCCACCATCAACCTATATGTCACCTTTTTACTTAACTAAAATGGAAGAATAATCTCCAACCTCAATGCAATATGTAGAAGTAAAACACATGGTGGCAAATGAATCCCTGGATGAAGTCATGTGATGAGTTGCTCCATAATCCAAAATTCAATCCTTAAAAATAGCATTAGAGGATTTTTCAAAAGCACTCAAATCCTTGACATTATATTTTGAAGGAGTGAAGGATAAATTTTGGGTCCTAAAGGCTTCTTGTAAGTCTTGTAACTTTTTTCAACACTTATTATCAAAATGACCATTGACTCCACAATATGAACAAGTAACATTTGTCCTATTTTTGCTTTTGGACTGCTTAGGTTTATGATTGGAATATTTGTAGGAAAACTCTTTTTTATGTGACTCTTTGGGATTTTGATGAAATGAAGGAGAAGGAGAAGGATTAGTTTAGGACTTTTCCTTACCTTTGGAAGTGGAAGTGGAGGATGCCACAAATTCCTTATGTGGGGAGTTGTAATGCTCAGAGTTAAGAACTTTGGATTCTTCCCTCAAAATATTAACATAAAACTTCTTAAAAGTAGGTATTCCATGTAATCCATATTGGCAAAAAATGCAGAGGTAAACATATGGAATGGACTCTTAAGTTTTGACAAGATCATGACAATACATTCTTCATCCATTTTAGTTTTTTACTACCCTTTGAAACTATTAGCAAGGATTGAAAATTAGTGATAAAATCACATATAGATGGAAAATCATAAGGATTGAGAGCACCAAGTTCAACATCAAGATGTAAAACTCTCAAAGTGTCCACTTGCCCAAATAGTTTCTCAAGTTTCTCCTAAATTTGAAAAGGAGTATCACAACCATTAAGATGAAACAATAGATTGTCACTCACATGCATCCGGATTAATCTCTTACATTCATCCTTTTTGCAATCATGAACAAACTTATGATACTTTTTCTAACTTCAAGTAGCTATTCTTGCACTAATCTTGATAACCCTTTAGATTGAATAAGTGTTATCATGCAAAGCTTCCATATGTGATAATTATGAGTTAAGTGGATCAAAATCCTCCAAATTCATTTTCAATCATAAGAAATAAAATGCAAGATCCATAAATATGATGCTCAAATCGACACCAAGACATCCCACCCAAAATATTTTTATTCAATACTTCCATAAATAAGAGCCCCCCCCGAAAAAAAAGAATCAAACATATTTGTAATTTAGGCATTAAAAAGAGTATATGATCGAATCGAAATTTTTACAATCATTGAAATTTTGTAGATCTGAAAGGAAAAATAAATTGAGTAACAACTTACAAAACAAATAATTTACAAATTTGTTTTCAAATACACATAATATCAATAAAATACATTTTTTTGTTTTAAAAAAATGTATTTTTACCAAACACTATTAGTAATTTAAATGTAGATCTAAGTTTAAAATTTGGAAAGAAATCAGGAATGAGGAAGATAGGTTGCAGATCTCAAAAATCCAGATCTGCAACAAACAACTTCAGATATTGTAGAAAACTAGGTATTTTGTAGACTGTGTGCAAAACAAAACCTACATACATTTTTTTTTGCATACAACAGTGGCCACTGGAGGTTGAAAGTTATCAACGATGGTTTTGGATTGACGATGGTATGGTGAGCAGGGTCATTGATGGTTTTGCAACTATTAAAACAACCCATAAAAAAAACTCCAAAAACAATTCTGATCAATATTTGTGTTTAAAGGGGTTAACCAAGATGCAATAAAGGGCTAAAAAAAGATATAGAAAATATTCAAAAAAAAATAGAAGAGAAAAAAATCAATTTTCATCTTCTAGGGTTTAGAAACATCCAATCTCCAACTGAAACATTCAACATGATCAAGTTACATGAATGTCAACAATGGATGTTTCCAATAGTCCTCAAATATTTGATACCATGAAAGTAATGATGAAAAAATGCAAAACATCAAACTAAGCCACAAGGATTAAGGGGTTGAAGCAACACTACATTAACCAAAATAATGATCTCGAAAAACAGAAACAAGATAATGAAAGCTAACACAAAAATTGTAATATCATATCATATATCAGTTTTGATTATTAGTATAATAGAGAAACCTTGCTTATATAGGCAAGGATGATCCACCACATTTGTACAATAAATAAAGAGATAAGGATCAATTTTCACTATACAAACATGAAGGTACGATACGATCCATAGATGACAGGGGACCAAAAATCGACACGTTCTCAACTCAAAATTTTCTTCATTAAAATTTGGAAAAACACTTCCAGCTACAACACAGCCCACAGGCTTACATTAACCAGTAGCTATGGCTTGGTTTTCTCACTCCTATCCTCTACCTCCGATCTCTGATCCACCACCCGATCTAATACATTGAACTAGGTTTTTATAGAGGCCCCGACCCTCTGAAACACCTTACACAAAAATCGGTCCACCAACCCGATTTATTACAATCTCTGAGTTTTTATCGAGGTCTCGACCCTCTAGGCCATTAATGACCCACCTGGCAAACTTCATTACAAAAACTGGCAAAATCGGCTTCCACGGCCGAGTCTTCAATTTCTTTCCATAAATGGGCAACTGCCCCGATCCGCCATGAAAGCATGCATTTAAAAGACCCTTGACCTGCAACCGTCGCTCTGTTAGAATGTCCATCGAGGACTGTTGCCTCTTTTTTCATGCACATGACCGTCCATGTGGCCATTTCTTCTTTGCTTTCTTTCGACTGCGATATCGCGACTTGTCGTGATATCGCACCAAAATTCCCTCGTGTCCTCTCTTCTGCTTTTGTGTCACGATATCATGACCCATCCACCTCATTGCCTTGCATTTTCTTTTACGTCACGATATCACGACATCACAATATCATGACATCGTGATATCGTAGTGTCATGATATCGTGACCATTCTACCCTCAAGCCCTTTGCTCTATTTTTTGTCATGACATCATGACGTCGCGATATCATGACCACTCCACCTCCGAGCCCCTTGCTCTATTTTTTGTCATGATTTCATGACGTCGCGATATCACGACGTCGCAATATCGTGACCATTCCGCCTTTCGCCCCTTGCTCTGCTGAGTCTTCGCTCCGACGTCATGATTTCGTGACATCATGAAATCATGATGTCATGATTTCGCCACTAGCCTCCGCCTTCACTTTCGCTTCATGTCACGATTTCGTGATGTTGTGATATCACGACGTCACGATATCATGACCTCCCTGCCTCTCCGCCCTTCCTTCAGCTTTATGTCATGATTTCACGACGTCGCGATATCACGACGTCACAAAATCATGACCAACCTCTGCCTTGTCCAAGACTAAAAACTTAGAAAAATTTTGGTCGATGCCAGATTGCCCTGTTGCTGCCGGATGCTCCTACATCAGATGATGGCATGAACAATAATGGTTTAATTTTGTTAGGGATGAGCCAATCCCAAAACCACTGGGTCAAGTGTTGACTTCTAAAGTCTCTTTAATGTTTAGTTCATTTCGACCAAGGCCCTTTCTAATATGCCCTATACTAAAAATATTTTTCTTAGGGATGGGGTAATCAATGTATAAATAACAAGATGCAAACTCTCTTGGGTGGAAATATGTTATCACCATGTACGTGCTCATCGATGTTCCAACACAAAAAAAATAATAACTTCAAATTTGTACAATTGAACCCTTAGTGGTGGGTCAACTATAGTCATGAGGGGAAGTGAACAAGGTGGTATGGTCTAACACAAGGTCAGGATGGGTTTCAACATGAAGAGAAGGTGATGAAGAATTATGGGTAGGTGTAATAGGTTGATCAAGCAAGGATGATTTTTGATTTATAGTTTGAGGTGTGGTTGAAGAAAATAATTGTAAAGGACAAAAGGTTTTAGGAAATGAGGCCATCTAGCAATAAGCAAAAGGTTGTGAGTTAGCATGGATATGCATTGTTTTATCTTGATACTCATATTTGAGACATTGATGCTAGGTGAAAGGTACAACTTACATGGAATGAATCCATGGTCATCCTAAGAGAATATTATAAGAGTTTTTATAAGGTATGGCATAGATCAAAGTGTCAAGAACATAAGGTTTAATTTTCAAAGACAAAAATAGTACCACAAGCTCCACATTCCCTACCATAAAAGGCATAGATGATCAATCCTATCTTTTGGAAATCATGTGTTAGAACAAGGTGATGGATAAAGTCCAAATTATACATATTAAGTCTAAATCCATTATCCACCAAGATCCGTTTGATATATTTCTCTCTTATATGGCATATGATATGCAAAGGATGATCACCAGGAAGAGCTTATGGGAATAACGATTACTTGAAAATATATAAGATGATGGTCAACCAAGGTCCCAATAGCATTATTGATATCACCAAGGGACCATGAGGTCACAAAGAAGTTGGAGAAGCATGTCATGATGAGCAAATGTTCTAAACAATTCTAAGGGGAAATCTTAATAGGGACATCCTTTAGTTATCAACAAAGGTCAAAGGAACTAGTACAAACAACTGATATGACAATAGGAGATTTATATAACATGGATTTATTGCATTTATTTTGAAAGACTATGGTATTTCAAGCAGATAAGCTAAAATTTTTATCCCTTTGTTGCTGCTGAGTGATTGCATGTCTAGAAACCATACCAACCATATTATAATAAGTCACATTATTAATAACCCTCCAGTTATGATTAGGTAAGGGATTTTGGAAAATCCTAAGATCTTGATTGGAGGTAGAGGATTGAGCATTGGATTCATTGATGACAATTTTAACTTCATTAATGAGGTTTTGGAAGACGTTACACAAGGTATTACACTTATCAGTCTTGTGGCCCACCACTCGATGGAAATCACAACGTTCATAAAGATTGTACTAGTTAGGTGTTCCTTGTAAAAAATCAATTGGTTTTGGCTATGTAAGGTTGATTAGTTTGGCATTAAGGGGTTAGCCAAGTATAGTATACTAAAGGTAAGGTTAACCTAGTAAACTTTCTATTGGACTTTGGTTACTTAGCTAAGGTGATATTTTGGGCTATAGGAGTAGTCACATTCATGTTATTCATTTGAAAAATATCAATAAATCCACCATATGTTTTCTTTGGGTCTAATATTATTATTTATAGAGTTCAAGTTGACCTCTACAAATAATAATAGTTTCAACTTGTCTAGCAAGGTTGACTACAATGTTAAAAGTGGTAATGGGAATAGTTTCTATATGGTAGGCCAATTGTTCATGCAAACTACATATAAAGACTTTAAGAGGAATTTACTAAAGCTTTCCTAAAAGGGTTTGCCATCATTCTATGAATTCTATGAAAGGCTCATCCTTAGTTTGATTGATATAATAAATATCATCAATAGAGACTCACTCTTTGATATAGAAAATAAAATATTGGATAAACACTTGTGCTAATTTAAAAAATATCTTTATAGTAAGTTACGAGGTAAGAAGAAATACAATTATTGGGCCATATTTCCAAATCTAGTAGAGAACATTTGCAAGAAGATAAATGTGTCATGAGTAACAATGATGCACACCACCTTGAAATATAGAAGGTGAATGATAGGGTCATCTAACCCCCTATACAACTAAAACCAAGGTGCTTTATAATTTTTAAGGTAAGGATGATTGGTAATGGATGGATCTAAACATCATTGGAAAACTTGTCAAAGAAATATGTTAGATTTAGAGAAGCTCCCTAGATGACATCAAGTTGTTTCTTTATCTGCTCTAGTTCAACCTTAACTCTTAAGTTGGGTGGATATGAATTTGGGTGAGGTAAACTCATGGAAGGTTAAGAAAAAGGAGTATAGCCCTAGGGAATATAATAAAATGATATTGTAAGAGGAAAATAGATCACATTCTATCCAACAAAGATAAAAGGATTGGTGGGAACAATAGGCAAGATAAAAGGAGGTGGGTTTTGAGTGAGACTAGAGATATATGATGGAGACATGAGAATGTGCAGTTAAGGAACATTAGGTTGGGATATAGGGTGGTTTCCTTTGAGGAAAAAGATATTGATATGAATTATGGGTATGCTATAGTGATGAGCAAAGAGAATGAATTGGTCTTAGTTAGTAGTTATAGATACAGTGGGAGAAGTGGTAGAATCAACATAATGGGGAACAAACGTACTGGACCTAGAAGTAACAAATTGGTTTTTTATCTCTTTAAAAGAGTTATTATCCTCATAAGATCACTCTCAATGAGCAATAGTAGTATTTTTGGATGTTAATTATTAGATTTTATCTTGAGTTAGACCTTGGTATTGCTCCTTGTATTGAATTATATCTATGAAAACATAGCGATTCATCTTCACAAACTCACATAGGTGATCTATCGATGTTAAATTTATTCTATTAAGAATATAATCATAAAGAGGAGTCTAAGTTTATTCTTCATCTTTATTATAAGTAGAATTATTGAAAGGATCCTCTTCCTCATGATTGTTATCAAAAGGTGAATGAAGGGAGGAATCTAAAAAGGTTGAACTACACAAGAAATAACCATGGTCAGCCATGACCATGATATTATAGGAGAGGATTAATATTAAAGGATTATAGAGATGATTGGAAAATGGGATTAAGGAGGATTGTGAATTATTTGTGGAGGTTTTCATATTAGGTTCACCAAAATGTAGAGCCAAAAAAATACCAAATAAAATATTGGTCCTTTACTAGTCAATATAAATACTATATATTTATAATAACATGGAATGGGGAGAAATTGGAAAAAAAAACAACAAAAAATTAATGCATTTAACAATAAAATGACCAAGATATCGAGATAAAGCACTCACAATATGCATTTAAATACACACAAATGGAGAAATAAAAAACAATGAAGACAAAAATGAGATATTTTAGTATATAGATATATTTATCCAATGATTGGTCAACTATAAATTCTCGGTCTATAACATTGTATTATGACCTATAGAGGAAGATAGTAATTTTAAATTTTGCAAAGAAAAAAAGATAAAATTAATATTTATGAGGAATATCAATATTTAGACATGTGAGATATACCCTCAACTAGACAACCAGTCCCTAGTTCCTTTTATGGTGGGTAATAAATAAATAAAATATGACCAAATACAAAAATATAAGAGCTTTATAAATGCAAACAAAGTAACAATGAAAGCATTATACACAAAGGAGATATAGACCACCCAATAAAATTATTAGATGACAACATGATTAGAATCAATAGATGCTTCAAATAATGGAAGTGGAAGTGCCACATATTAGGGATTCATGTTGTTATTATATTGTGATAAACTAGTTCATGAACTCAAAAATTGCTTGTAATGCATAACCGAGTATCAGATCATTAAGTGATTCATTTATCAGTTGAAATTAGTTGTTAGTCATTGGCCATTCTAATAATATTTTTTTCAAAAATTATATTTATAAATAAGGATCAAGCCTTAGCCTATTTTAAACTATTTCAAGGGAACTATTACTTGGAGTAAGATGTCACCTTCCTAAAATTGTGGTGATTGTTCTATGCCAGCTAAAAATAATAGGTGTTTAAGGCTTATCATTATGGCCTGGAATGATTAACTAAGATGAGTTTATTTAGTTGATCATACCATATTTCTAAAATAGCTAATTCATTTACAAAAATCAAGGGAAACAATTTGATATTTTTCATGTAATGGTTAGGTAGGAAGATATTGATAGATATTTTGATTTGAATTGCTTGCATTGGGGTAAGAGGTATTAACTTCTAGCTATGATATAGTACACTGTCTTGTAAAAGCAATCATCCTATACTGATATTGGTCTTTGTTATACCCTATCAAATATAATCCTCAGATTTGTGAAATAGACAATAATGCACATGTCATACGGAAGTTTGACAATCAATCTGATAAATGGACTTAGCTCAAATAGTTTATGCCACGTTAGAAGGTCAAAAATAATGGGGAAAGGTATATTTTAATTTAATGTTAGAGTGGATCCCTGTTTTGGATTTTCAGTTTGTGTTTTAGAGGTTTTTCCATACCTTTGACCATTTTGCATTTTGGAGGCTTATCCGAGGTATGGAAATCGTGAACGCATGTAGACAAATCTATCAAAAAATATTTAGTAGACACAAGTTGGGAGGGCACAAATTTGGCATAGGTAACTTAAAAAAATTGAAAAAAATATTAATTTTTTAATCCCAAGGTTTTAATTCAAATGTTTAAAACATGGTTGTATTAAATTTTAAGGCAAAGTGAATATTTTTATAAAATTGCTTTGCTAGGGTTTTATGAGGAAAGCTGCTCTTCTAGGGTTTGGGTCTGATGCTATTCATAAATTTAGCTAATTTGGTTTTGGATATTGATATTTATTCCAATTCTATGGTCACTCTCCTTTTTTATGGCTTCACCATTCATAGATGTAACAAGTGTTACACATAGTGGAACTCATGACACCAAAGAAAGCTCAAAAGTTTGTTTTGAGAGTGGTGGACAAGGTAATTATTCTTCTCTAGATGTTGTGATATCTCTTGATGTTTTTTTGTCTAGATGTAAAATGGTATGAGAATAATTATCCTATGGCTTATTTTTTTGGTTAAATCCCATCACAAGAACATTTTAAAAATTAGCTGAAACTTCACTGGGAAGCTTATCGCGTTGTGGTTGCAGGTATCTGCAATCTTACTAAGTTTTTTTTGCTTTCCTTTAGAGAATCCTTGCAAGTGTAGATTATTGTTTCTAAGTCCAGTTGTTGGTTTCTTCACAATACTTTTATGTTCATCTCTCCTTGGACTTCTTCTTTCTGAGTTTTAGATCAAGTTACCTTGAAAGTACTGATTTGGCTTAAACTCCCTGGTCTTCCACTATCCTTATAATAGTTTATTGATGATATTGTTAAACCTATTGGTTAGGTGGTTTATATAGAACAAGAGTGGTTCTTCTCAGAACAACCTTATAAGAGAATCTGTATTGAGGTTGACATCACACAGGATCTCAGAGAGTTTGTTAACATTCAAGTTGGAACATAGTGTTTTACACAAACAATTATTTACTATAATTTTCTTAGTACTTGTTTGCAGTGCCAATCCACCATGCATTATATCAAGGATGTCTATTGGTTGCTCTAAAACCTTTGGTAGTTAGTCATGCTCCTCATATTGTGCCTGCACCTTCCAAACCCTCTATTGAGGGTGATTGGATTATAGTTTCTAATAAGAAGGGGGTGACCAACCCTAATTTGATGCTTTCTAATAGAGATAAGGTTGTGAAGCCACCATATTAGCCTCCTATTTTTCTTTTTCATCCTATTTTGGCTCCTCAAGATCCACCTACTAAGAAACCTCTTGAGCATAAATCGACCTCAAAAGAAGGGAATTCACTGACAATACCTCCACTCTCTAGGAATTTGCATAGTCCATCTCAGGATGGCTCACCATCATCGAGGGGAATCCAGGAGGCTAAGAATCATCTTTCAAATATTGGTGATATATTTCAACCTTCTTAGACCTCTTTATTTAATAGATTTTTGGTACTAGATGACAGTGTGGGAAGTCCCTCATTTGTTGGTGATTTACCTCAACCTTCTCAAACTTCTGCATTTAATATTTTTTTGATCCTAGCTGATAGTGGGAGTAGCCCTATGGGATATAGATCCATGGATATTCATACTCCATTAATTTCCTTCTGTGGAATATTTGAGAACTTATAGAGTCATCAAAAAAATATTTTGCTTGATCTAATTTTCAAATTATTTTCCATGTTGATGTTATTTTTTTACAAGAAGTTAATATTTTTGGTTTTTTGTTAGATATTTCCCTCAACTGAAGAACACAAGCTTATATTGAGAAGGGGGGTGAAAAGTATAAGATAAAAATTTTACTTTTCTTTCCAAAGCAATATCATCCAATAATATCAGTTCCAATAATGAAGCAATGCATAAATCACCACACATAAGAGACATAGATTTAATGTGGTTCACACAATGTGGGCTACATCCACGGAGAAATATTTCTTATAAATTTCTCAAATAAATTTCATAGGCTCCAACCCCTATTACAATATTTGTGGACACTTATCCATAGGAGACACGTTCCCTCTACTCTGGTTCATGGACCTTTATCCATAGAAGACACCATTCCCCTCTACTTTGGTTCATGGACCTTTATCCATAGGAGACACCAATCCCATATACTCTGGTTCATGGACCTCTATCCATAGAAGACACTAATATCCTCTACTCAATTATGCTTCAAAAATTTCTCACAACACAGCTCAAGTTTACTCCAAAATAGCTCACATATTTTTCTCAAATCTACCTCACACCTGCTCACTAAACCTGCTAAAATATGCTCCAAACCTACTCACAAAACCTACTAAAATCTACCTTAAACATTTTCACAAGTCATCAAATATACCTCAAACTTGTTCATAAGTCCTGCTCAAATCTACTTCAAAAACTATCCTTAAATCATCACAAATTTTGTCCTTATTTCATCACAAATTTTACCCTTAACTCATCACAAATTCTATCCTTAATTCTTTTCAAAGTATATTCTCAATACATCACAAATTCTATTCTAAATTCATCACAAATTCTATTCTCAATACACCAAAAATTCCATTCTCAATTCATCACAAATTCTATTCTCAATTCATCACAAATTCAATCCTCAATACATCACAATTTCCATTCTCAATTCATCACAAATATTATTCTCAATTCATCATAAATTTAGTCCTCAAATTATGCATAAATATTATTCTCAACTTATCACAAATTTTACCCTTTTCTTGAGTTTGCTTTCTTCAAACCAAAATGTAATCTACCCAGTATTTGTCTATTCTTATGAACATATAGAGGATGATATACTAGTGTTGGAAACTTCAAATGGTCAATCTACTTATCATATTATTTGTCACTTATATTTTTATCACAAATATATAGTTCTAGTCTAGCATTGAATAACTAACCTTACTTATTATTTTAGATGGATGAATTTTCCTTTTTGACACTTGAATGCTTAGGTGAAGTTATGCACTAATATTCACACTCTATCATTTTTTTTTTTAAATTCAATGACCATGCAATAGATGAGAACATACAAAACAAAAGCTTCCAATATCTTCACAACAATGTCATCAATTTCAACTATTCACTTTGACTTATAATTACCTCTTTGATTCTCTATTATCATTTCTAATAAAAATACTTTCATTATCCCTCATTTCTCTTTTTGTAAGAACCATACATGAAAATATTATTCTAAAATACAAAATCTCTACTTATACCTCCCACTTTAAATTCAATCAATTATAATTACTTCACAAAATAAAATTATCTTAATGTACCTCTTTGGCTACCAACATCAAAAATGAAACCTCTTCCTTTGAAATCTTTATTTTCCACACTCTACAAACGGAAATCATGCATGAGACTCAAACCTAGGTCTCTCACTTCCAATATTTACCAATGCAATGAAAACCACCTTGGATACACTATCCATTGAGAAGAATATTCAACACCCTGCTCTTTGAAGTGGATATGTCAACCAAAGCTCTTTAACTATGTTGCCCTTCCTATCTTCCCGATCAATATTTTTGCATAGTGTTCAATGTCAATGCCTAGAAGCAACCAAAATGTGTCACAAAATTCCAATATGCTCTTCCACTCAACAATATGAATATTTATTCTTCCTGCACATCACTGCAAATCATGGTGGCTCTATCTTCAAATCAGTTATCTATTAGGTTAAATCTAGTTTGCCATCTTCTTGTGCTTGTGTTGATGCACTCAACCCTAATAGCTATCCTTCCATTTTAATGCATGAAAATTGTAATATATTCTTGCAAGGATTTTTTTGGTCCTCTCTAGCTGGTGCTCTCAAAAAATATCTTCATTCATCTCCTTTTGTATGTAGGTGAAATCAAATTCACATATTTTGATTTGTGCCCGAGTTTGCTCACTGGTTATGTCATCACTATCTTTGTAATACCTTCGACATCCAAATAATTTTACTCTAATCTACACATTATCATCATCTTAGTCAAAGATATTCAAATGAACCACATTTTATACCTGAGTGATATGATCTTCTATATCTGTAGTGTTTCTTCTCCTGTATATCTGTGCAAACTCAATGACTTATCTTTGCTCTCACATTCCAAATTTTATCCCATGTTCTTCCTAATCCTGGTATATTCGGGATATCTATTTTTCTCTATATCAAATAGTGAAGGATTATCAAGAATAGTGATTGTAGACATCAATGGAATTTCATGAAAAGTTGTTGTGAAATAGTGATTTTGAATGACATAGAACTCCTTCGAACGGTGGTAGTGAACTCTCACTAATGGTGGAAACAAATATGATAGTGAAGAATTCTCCAAAAACAGTGAACAAAGACACTAAAGAACAATAATGAAAGGCACTCAAAGTGGTAGAAAATTATTCTCCATGAATGATGAACAAAGACACTCACCAATAGCAAAAAAATGCACTCACGATGATAGTGAAGGATTCTCCATGAACGGTGAATAGATAAGAGATTTCACCTCCAAAAACCTTATTTTCAATGGGCTTCAATATGTTATTTATACTCTCCTCCATGTGGTGCCTTAAGACGTCGGCCCACAAATTCAACTTTCCACTTCATATAAAATATTTAAATCGTTGATTTAAATATTTAAACTTTTATATCTTAACCTTTAATTTAATATTTAATTAAATATTAAAGTATATCCCACTCTAATATTTAGATACTAAATTTAAATATTAAAGTTCACACTTTGTCTTGTATACCTTTTGAAGATATATTTGTCTTGCATAGTTTGCTCCAACACATCATGATTTTCTTTTGACATCAATGACAACTACTATCAACCAAAACAACCTTTGACATCAATGATAACTCAATTATTCCAACAATCTCCCCCTTTGTCATTGATGGCAACCCTTCAAAGAAAATTGTCTTCTTCTCAAGATGCTCCCCTTGACATGCTGCTCCCCCTCACTTAAATTATACCCCTTTGACATCAATGGAAAATGGCTCCTTGGGGCTACAAATAAGATACTTAACACAACCCCCTTACCACATCATTTTCTTGAGCTGATTAATTTTGAGATGGGAGTAAAACTACTCCCAACTTTCAATAATCTTCTTCTTTTTTAGTTTTCATTTTCCAAATTTTTGAAGTCATACCTCTTTGAACATTTGACTATCCTTCTTCTTGCTTGTCTTTGGAAATTTTGAAAAATCTGTTCTACACCACTTAGATTTATGCCCAAAATTATTGCAATTGAAACACTTGATGTTGTAGTCCTTGAAAGGTGCAAATAAATTGAATTTCCTCTTAGTGAAGCCAAAATTATTCTTATCATAAACCCTGCAATGTACAATTTTGTGACCAAAATGATTACATGAGTAACAATAACCTTGGAAGAAATATTTATCTTGCCTTGGAGGATATGGTCGTATGGTTCTTTCTTTGCTTTTTCTGTGATGGTCTCTGTTCCTTGATTATGCATTATTTTATTCCTCTTTGATGTTTCCACTACTCAGAACATTAGTATAGGTCTCAGGATCTTCTTCAACCACTTTATTTTATGCTTTTGGTTATTTTGAGCTTGACTCTTCTTTTTGTTTCCCTTGACCTTCTTCATAACCAAGTCCAGTCTTGATAAATGGATATCTCTATATTTTGATAATGTCATCCAAGGTTTTTGAGTTTTTCTTAAACTGAGATAACTTATCATAATATTTTCCAAGTCCCTTCCTTAGAGAGATAACTTCATATTCTAGTCTTTCACATTCTAGCTCCTTTTCTTTTACCTTATTCAAATTTCCTTGCCTCTTTAACTTTAACGTTTAAGTTAGTGAGATCTTGTAAAAGTTTTGCCTTTGTTTTCTCATCCTCTTTTATTTGAGCCTTGAATCTTGAGTTTTATCTTTTCAAATATTCAAGTTACTCTTTCATATCAACTATGGCTTCCTCTTCATTTTATAATTTTTTTTCTTCTTTTTGGTCTTCAACTATAGGATCATCTTCTTTATATTTTTTCTTGATATTCAATAAAAAGAGCATATTCTTTCTCTTCTATGGCCAAAAATATAATTTCTTTTTTTTTCACTATTGGAGAAACTTTCATCACTGTCACTTGAAGCACTACTTGCTTATTCAACATAAATGCTCTTCTTTTATCTTTGAAATATCTTCTCATGCTTGCCTTGACCAAGGTTGTTTTTATTTTCATGAGAAAAAAATATTTTTTCTTTTTCTTATATTCTTTTTCTTCTTCACTGCTACTATTCCTAGGATAATTAGCTGCATAGTTACCAATGTTACCACTTCTAAAAAATTTCACAATCTACATATTTTTGTGTTTTCTTGGACCCTTCTTATTTATTCTCACAAAGTTAGCCTCTTCTTCACTACTTGATTCATCACTTGATTCTTGTTATTTATTCTTTTTCTTTTTTAAAGCTTTGAATGCTACCTCTCTTTTTGATGTTTGTTATTTTTCTATCCACATCTTATAGGATGTGAGAATTTCATGTAGCTCATCCATACTTAAATTTTTGGGATCCTTCATCTCTTCTATTGCTAAAATATTTACATCATACCTCATAGGAAGTGACCTTAATATTTTCTGAACAATAGTAGATTCCTCAATATTTTATCCAAGTCCATGAATGGTGTTAACAGCCTCATCAACATGAAGTAGATACATAGAAATTTCTTCATCATATTTCATGCTCAAGTCTTCAAACTTCCTCCTATGTGTTTAAAATTTTGCAATTTTGACCTTGTCATCTCCTTCATATGTTCTCTAACTTATCACATATTTATTTTTTTGAAGTGCATTGCATGAATTTCAAAAACTCGGATTCATATAACCCACTAAAAAAATACACTCATTGCCCTAGCATTATCTTCATATGATTTCTTACCACTTGCATTTGTAGGAGGAGTTGTAGATGGTATGAAGCCATTCTCAATGGATTTCCATATAACATATCCATGTGCCATCAAATAAGTCTTCATATTCACTCTCCAGGAAGCATAGTTAGTCCCATCAAAAAATGGAGCCTTATTTGATGAAAATCCTTCCTTATGAGCCATGTGTGTTCTTGTAAGATCTTCCTTCAAGCTGTTAGGCTTTTACGAAGAAACACACTTTGATACCAATTGAAGAACACAAGCTTATACTAAGATATGGGGATGAACATTATAAGATAAAATTTATACTTTTACTTACAAATAAATAGAATTCAATAATGTTAATTGCAATAATTAAATAAAGCACAAATCACCACACACATAAGAGACACATATTTAACATGATTAACCCAATGTGGGCTACATCCATGGAGAAATATTTATTATAAATTTCTCAAATAAATTTCATGGGTTCCAACCCCTATTACAATGTTTGTGGACACATATCCATAGGAGACACCTATCCCCTTTACTCTGGTTCGTGGACCTCTATCCACAAGAAACACCAATCTTGTTTTCTCTGGTTCATGTACCTCTATCCATAGGAGATACCAATACCCTCTACTTTGGTTCATGGACCTCTATCCACAAGAGAAACTAACTCTGCTCAAGTATACTTCTAAACCTGCTCACAACACTGCTCAAGTTTACTACAAACCAACTCACATATTTAGCTCAAATCTACCTAAAACATGCTCACAAAACCTAATCACATTTACTCCAAACCTGCTCACAAAACCTACTTAAATCTACCTCAAATCTATACACAAATCCTACTCAAATCTGCCTCAAACATGTTCACAAGTCCTGCTCAAATATGCTTCAAAACATGTCCTTAACTCATCATAATTTTTATCCTTAGTTCATCACAATTTCTACCCTTAACTCATCACAAATTCTATCCTTAATTCATCCCAAATTCTATTCTCAATACATCACAAATTATATTCTCAATTCATCACAAATTCTATTCTCAATACATCACAAATTCCATTCTCAAATTATCACTAATTCTACTCTCAATTCATCACAAATTCAGTTGTCAATACATCACAAATTCCATTCTCAATTCATCACAAATTCTATTCTCAATTCATCATAAATTCAGTCCTCAACTTATGCATAAACATTGTCCTTGACTTATCACAAATTCTGCCCTTTTCTTGAATTCACTTTTTTCAAACCAAAATGTGATCTATCTAGTATTTGTCTATTCTTATGAACATATAGAGGATGATATATTGGTGTTGGAAGCTTCAAATGACCAATCTAATTTTCATATTCTTTGTCACTTCTATTTTTCTCACAAAGATATAGTTCTAGTCTAGCATTGGATAACTGACCTTACTTCTTATTTTAGATGGCTGAATTGTCCTTTTTGACACTTGAATGCTTAGGTGAATTTATGCACTAATATTCACCCTATATCTTTAATTTTTCAAATACTTCAATGACCATGCAATAGATGAGAACATACAAAATAAAAGCTTCCAATATCTTCACAACAATGTCATAAATTTCAACTATTCACTTTGACATATAATTCCCTCTTTGCTTCTCTATTATCATTTCAAATCAAAATACTTTCATTATCCCTCATTTATCTTTTTGTAAGAACCATACATGAAAAGCTTATTCTGAAATACAAAATCTCTACTTATACCTCCCACTTTAAAGTCAATCAATTATAATTACTTCACAAATGAAAATTATCTTAATGTACCTCTTTGGTTGCCAACGTCAAAAATGAAACCTCTTCCTTTGAAATATTTATTTGCCACACTCTAAAAATAAAATCATGCATGAGAATCAAACCTGGGCCTCTCACTACAAATATTTACCAACACAATACAAACCACCCTAGATACACTATCCGTTGAGAAGAATATTCAACACCCCTCTCTTTGAAGTGGATACATCAACCAAAGCTCTTTAGCTGTGTTGTATTTCCTGTCTGCCCGATAAATATTTTTGTGTAGTGTTCAATGTCAATGCCTAGTAGCAACCAAAACATGTCAAGAAATTATAATATACTCTTCCACTCAATAATCAGAATTTTTGTTCTCCCTGTATGCCACTACAAATCACAATGGCTCTATCTTCAATTTAGTTCTCTGTTAGGTGAAATCCAGCTTGCCATCTTCTTGCAATTGTAACATCTTCTTGCAAGAATTTTCATGGTCCTCTCTAGTTGGTGCTCTCAACCAATATATTCATTCACCTCCTTTTGCATGTAGGTGAAACCAGATTCACGTATTTACCTCTATGTTTGATTCTTCTCACTGTTTGTGTCCTCATTGTCTTTGTAATGCCTTCGGTATCCTAATGATTTTACTCTAATCCACACATTATCATCATCTTAGTAAAAGATATTCAAATTAACCATATTTTATACTTGAGTGATATGATCTTCTATATTTGTAGTGTTTATTCTCCTGTATCTCTGTGTAAACTCAATAAATTATTTTTCTCTCACATTCTAAAATTTATCCCATGTTATTCATAATATCGGTGGCTTCGGCGTCTCTATTGTGCTCTATCTCAACCAGCTAAGGATTCTCAAATATAGTGATTGCATACATCAATGGACTTTCATGAATGACTATTGTGAAATAGTGATTACGAAAGGCACAAAAATCCTTCGAATGGTGATAGTGAACTATCACTAATGGCAGAAACAAAGATGATAATGAATAATTATCCATAAATTATAAATAAATATACTCACAAACATCAACGAAATACACTCACAATTGTAGCAAAGGATTCTCCATGAACGACAAACAAAGACTCTCACTAATAGCAATGAAAGGCACTCATAATGGTAGCAAAGGATTCTCCAAGAATGACAAACAACTAAGAGATTTCAACTCCTAAAAACTTATTTTGAATGAGCTTCAATCTGTTATTTATACTCTCCTCCATGTGGTGCCTTAAGATATCGGTCCACAAATTCAACTTTCCACTTCATATAAAATATTTAAATCGTTGATTTAAATATTTAAACTTTTATATCTTAACCTTTACTTTAATATTTAATTTAAATATTAAAGTATATCCCACTCTAATATTTAAATATTAAAGTTCACACTTTGCCTTGTATACCTTTTGAAGATATATTTTTCTTGCATAGTTTTCTCCAACACATCATGATTTTATTTTGACATAAATGACGTCTATCAACCAAAACAACCTTTGACATCAATGACAACTCAATTATTCCAACATAAACTGTACTATAGGTTATTTTATGCACTTCACTACTCACCATGAAGATGGTCGGGGTGGTGCTTCTATTTCTATCTCCTCCAAACTTGAGTATTTTTTGCTTGAATCTAACGAGGATCCTTCTCGTCATATGGTCTAGATTTTGTTGAATATTAATGGGAAAACCCTTGGCATAGCCAAAATTTATGCACCTAATGATGGGCCTAGTCACTCTGCCCTTTGGTGGTACCTTGCTGATCACCTACCGATGGCATATTGAATTTTTTTGTGGTGATTTTAATATGGTTGAGCATGCTAAAGATAAATTTGGTCACCTCCTAATGCACTGATGTGTTTGAGAGAATGAGACTTGGTTTTGTCTTAAATATGGATGGGGTATTTTTGATCCCTTTTTCCCAATGTAATTGCATGCCTCCACTCTGGTTTACATGGTCTAATTTTTGTGCAGGTAATGATAGATTTTGCAAGCACCTTGATCGAGTTATGATGTCATAGAAACAATTTTTTTTATTCTCCTCCATCAATAACAAGATTGTGATAGTCTGGGATCAATTCCTATTATCAGATCATTTTCTAATTTCCTTTCAGATTGAGTGGAGTGGTCACCAATTTAATTTTTCATGCAAGCAATTTTATTTAAATACTTCTTTATTGCAACATACTGGAACCATTACTGTGATTGAGATAATATAGAATTTATTACCTCGACATCCTCACTCTATTAGTTGGATTCCTTTATGGAATGAACCAATTGTTTATACTACCTATTTCATCCGGTATTTTGGCAATTAGGTGGTACATATAAGAAAACATGCTCATTTGGTTGTTACAAAGGAGTATCAACAAAATTTACAATTGCTAGAAAATGATCCGTATGATTGATAGTTCCAAATAAAGGTTGTTGGTATTTGACACCAAATTATAGTCCATGAATGACATGAAGCTAAGGGGGCTCAGATTTGGGCTCATCTACACTGGCTAAGGGTTGGTGATCACCCATCCAAAGATTTTTTCAAGTCTCTTCATTCCAGGTAGGCCAGGATTCAGATCAAGGCTATTCAAGTCTCTCATAGTAGGTTATCTTCTCTTCCTGATATTGCTTGAACCTTTGTGGATCATTATAAGCTTATTTTTCAAGCATAATAGGATTTTATAGAACGTCAAATGGATATCCAACAGTATCGTGATGTTGTTCCTACTAAGTTATCTGCTTATAACAAAATTCTTTGTGAGGCTCCTCTTTCATTTGATGAGCTTCATAATTCTCTTATGACTATGTTAGATGACAAGTCCCCTAATCTTGATGGCTTTCCATGTAAATTTTATAAAGTCACTTGGAATTTTAGTGGGCTTGATCTGCTCAATGTCTACAATGAAGCGTTAGCCAATAATTCTCTGGGCAATATTATCAATCGTGAAACATTAAATTTATTTCTAAAGAGGGCAATCCTGAGCTTATCACCAATTGGTGATCTATTACTCTGCTTAATGTCTTATACAATATTTTGGCTAAAGCTTTAGCTCTCTGTATTTGCAACATTCTCTTTGTGATTATCAAACTAGAGCAAACATGCTTCATTAAATAGCGTTACATCTTGGATAATGTTATTGCTATCTAAGAAGGTTTATAATGGGATCGTATCTTTGGATAAGAGTCCATTTTCCTTAAAGTAGACTTTGAGAAATCTTATGATTGTATTGAGTGGCCTTTCATTATTGCCATGCTCCAAGATCTCGGCTTTGGCTCCTTTTTATCAGGGCTATCAGTATGTTGTTTGATGATGCCTCAACTTCTCTTACTATTAATGGACTTAGCTAAGAGGATTTTAGTTTATTTCATTCTATTTTCTAGGGTTGTTCTTTGACCCCATTGCTTTCCTTCTATTCTTAAGATTCAAGAGATCATACCTGATGTTATGCTTCATAAGCTCAACCTTCAACCCCCAAGTACCTGGTGGAGGGATTGGCACTGGAATGTGGATACTCCTTTCAAGAACTACTCTTCTTCCTTGCTTTATCAACTTCTTAGTCCTGTTTCTGCTAGTGTTTTTAAACTTAATGAGAGATGGCAGACTCATTCTACCTCTTATACTTAGATTGCTCGTCTGAACCATATCTGGTAGTCTAACCTTGAACCCAAGATTACCTTTTTTCTCTGGTCTCTTATTTATCAAGGGCTTCCTATGGGAGAGAGACTTAGTAGGGTTGGTCTTCCTAATCCTAAGTATCCAACTTGTGGTCATTTTGAGACTTTCAAAAATCTATTTTGGTTCTGCCCTCATGCTCAGTCTACTTGGTCCTGGATTCACTCATTGTTCAAGTCCTTTCATCCTGAATTTTTTAGATGACAGATGATATTTTTTGGAGATAACAGTTGCTGGCCTGCCTATATTACTGCTCTGTGAAATTTCTTCTATGCTGTTATTTTTTTTCAACTTTTGAAAGCTAGGAATGTTGTTGTCTCTTTTGGAGATTCAATTTCTAGTCAGTTTTCCTTGCATGAAAATATTACGGTATTTTTTGTTGTTACTATTCAACTCCATTCGTAGGCTTCCAAGTTGACTCATGAGTTGGTGCATTTGATAATTCTTGTCAAGTTCTGGCGCGAGGTTCTATGCACTATCAACATGGCTTCTCCTAACCTCCATCCACCTTAAGGTCCCTCTATTTCTTTGAGGCCTCGGTGTAGTAGGTTGAGGGGGTGACATTTTCTAACATCAGGTTGTTCTATCAGTGCCTACCGTAGGGCTCAGTCTCCTCTTGGAGTGGTTCCCTTTGTTTAGTTATTCCGTTTATTCACCATTTTAAGGGTTGGTTTTGTTTTTGACCTCGAATCTTTACGATGTTGATTGTTTAGGTGGCCTTGCATCTCTAGCTGTATTTTTTCCAGCTCATTTAAAACATAAAATTAAGTATCCATATATATAATATTCAATATATATATATATATATATATATATATATATATATATATATATATATATATATTAAATATTGATTTTATAGGCAACTATAAATAGAATGTGTATCCATTCTCTATAAAATAACGAGAGACACTCTTATTTTTTTTTTCTAGATTTCACATATAAGAATATATTTTGGTTGACAATTGAACTATGATTGAAACCCAGAATTTCTAATTGAAGGTCAAATAATTGTGCATTTCAAATTTAATGCAAACTATACTTTTTGTTAACCTAATATAAAAATGAATGGTTTTTTAATATTTATAATTATTTTTCAACATTCAAATGATAATCCCACCTCATTTTTCAGAAAATGTCAAGACTGGAGGCGACATTTATGTAGAATATTGAACCTATATGTTGAATTTCATTTAATATTAGATATATATAATATTAAATGAAATTCATATATATAAATTTACGTCTAAAACTGTCCGTGAAGTGGTCACGTGAGATTCCAGTTAACAGGGTCAGTACACTGCAGCACATTTGAAAGCTGTGAGGAAGGAGAGGGAACGGGGCACGTGAGATACTAGTTAACATGATCAGTACGTTTGGAAGCTGTAAGGAAGGAGAGGGAGTGAAGGAACAGTACCTTTGGAAGCTGTAGGGAAGAAGAGGGAGTGAAGGCACTGTGAAGTGAGAAACGTACTATGTACAAAGACAAAGGTAAGGAAAATCCGACCTTGTCCCCCTGGAATGTGCTTGGAAAATAAAAAAATTTACGCAACTGATTGACAGTAAAGTCGCAGTGAAAATAAAAAAATTTAGGCCGTACCCCGGTGGGATTAGAAAATAAATAGCGATTCACAGAGAATTCAATCAAGAACAATCCTGTATGTTTTGTCTAATTTTTGGTATTGAAGATATAGGAAAGCATGGATTCTTCATACAGCGAGCTCGAGATCGAATGGGAAAAAGAGAGGGATGAGAAAATTGCCATTAAACGGAAAAGAGAAGTCGGACGCCATGAGTCAAAACAAGGTGGGAAATGTCGTAGTATTAATCTGCCATCCTTTTCAAGTTCAGGATCAGATTCTCAGGGAGAGAAGAGGCTAGAGGAATCAGACTTGAATGCGTATGGAAATTCATGCTTTAATGTCAATAATTCTGGGAACATGGGCTTGCATATAGCGGCTGAGGTCGAGCCTTCCAAAGATGATGGGAAGAAGAAATCACCAAACAGCGAAGGAGAGAAACGTTACAGGGGAGTTCGGAGGAGGCCATGGGGAAAATATGGAGCAGAAATCAGAGATTCAAACAATAATGGGGTTCGTGTCTGGCTTGGAACTTTCAACAGTGCAGAAGAGGCAGCCATGGCTTATGATCGAGCTGCTCTCAGAATTAGAGGTCCAAAAGCTATCGTCAACTTTCCTGTATGGAGCACAGATTTCGTGAATGAAGGTGGAGGCGCTCTTGGCAATGGAAGCAAGTTTGCAGAAGAAGAATCCCGTGGTAGCAATGAGCAGTCTGTGATAGAATTGGAGGATTTGGGTGTGGAGTATTTGGAGGAGCTCCTTTTGACAAGTGAAATATTAACTGCTTCGTTGTTCCCTGCTTCTGCACCGGAACATTGACTATATTGAAGCTTATGTACTATAACACCATGGAATTGATTTCTCCTTGGTAAATAATAAGATGGCATTTTATTGAAGCTATGACAACGATTGCGTCCAATAAGCTGAATGTTTCAGGCTATGCATTTGTATTTATTTTTCCTTTGAGACTCACCATACTTTTTAGCAATATTCTTAAACATTTACCATGATTAAAAAAGATACAATAGTCAAACAAGGATAGTATTATAAATGAAATAGAGAGCGAAATGAAGAGAAACGACAGACGTGGGTGGTTATAGGCACTCTAAAATCAGTTGTTATGGGTATTTATAGTGATACTAAATCCTTAATTAGATATTAGTTTTATGTTGATATAATTTTATTTAAATATTAAATTATAATAGAATAAATATTTTAAATCTTTTAATCAAGGTTAAACATATTGGTGGTATAACTAATATTACTAAGGGTAAATATATCAAAATTGCCTGTAGGCTTACATAAACACATGTCTATAGGCTACATTAATGGTACCCATAAGCACTATTTAATACTTTTGGCCTTTGGCCTAATAAGATGAAATTGCAAATGCTTCAAACCTTCCCATAATAAGAGTTAAGGGGGACAAGCAAAGGAGACATTAAAGATAATAACATCCCTCCAATAATGGATGCTCTTGTTTGCCTTTGCTTTGCAATCTTCATTCTTTATATTTCATCATAAAAGAGCTTTTGTCTTGACCTCAAGAATTTTGTTTCAATATTATTTAATCTTGTTATGCAAGTTTTGATGGAGTGCCATTTCCTTCTATGGTATTCACATGTGTTTGAATTCTTTGGAATATTTGACTTACTCTTGGGTAGTTGAGCCTTAGGTTCCATTGATTTGAAGTCCTTTGTATGAGATTTCATATGAGAAAGAGCTCCATAATTCTTCATAGCAATTTTATAATGAATAAGAAGTTTGAAAATTTCTTCAAGAGTTATTGGTTAAGGATCCTTGATAGTCATAACATTCACATAAATAACCAAGTAAATTGTATGAAAAAGTGGACTCATTTTGGAGGTAATATATTTTACATACTCTTCATCACCTTCTACCTTGCCTCATGCCATAACTAGGTCAACATATAGGGTTTTGAAGCAAGTTATGTAATCTTGAACATTATCAAAATTTAAATTATTGAGATTGAAGAACTTCATCTCTATCTTGATAACTTCACTAGCAAAAATAGAAAATAAAAACTAATTATTATAGACAACAAACTAATATAGAACCTAAATGCCAAAATGAAAGATATGAAAGTTAGACAAAACCCGATTTTACCATAGATATAGAAGTAATATAGATCCCATAAAAGCATTATTGATGCTATTGTGTCCTAGAGGTATTTCTTGCTTATCTATAAAATAGAAAAAATAGAATAAATTAATGGTAAAGGGTTCTCCATAAGTTAGAGGAGAGTGTCAGGCCCCCTTGGCTAGCATCAAACCCTTTTTAAGTGATGTAATAAAAAAATCCATGGAATGATAATCATAAAACTATGATGAGATGAGACTAAAGCAATAACATATGGGCTATTGGTTAGACAAATGTAATATTAGCATGCAATGATAAATTGAGTAGAAAATGACATAATGAATACAATGGAAAATGTCAAAATAAAAGGCCACAACCAATTATATACAAACAAGCTTGTAGGCTCAAGAACATTGCTAGATATCCCTTATCATGATGAACGCTTGTTGTTTAGATAAGAGCAAAAAATACCTTTTTATTGCAATGGTAGATAGCGTCTATGAGGATTTTAGTAGGGCTTTCCTACATTAACATGTCATGGATTGGGATATTCTAAGGGATGGATTTATAGAAAACCATGGGACTCTTAGGGGATAATTTGGAGAATCTACTAGAATTGGAAAGTGTGAGAGATAGCATACCTACATCAAGGTGATGAAACATATTGAAGGTATGTATCAAAAAGCTCAACATGCACCTAGGATGAGGAATGAAAGAGGTAAGTTTTGGAATTCTAATTAAGGCATAATTGAGGTGGTAGATTATGTTGGTAGGACCATATTTAGACTCAATAAGTAGTTCATTAATTGCCAACTAGATTCCTTTCCTTTTTTATATCTAACAATCAAAAGTGCCAAATGATGATAGTGATGATGACACTAAAGCTCCTAGTATTTTTTAAAAATAATAATTACCAATCAAAAGGGCAAGAAATTATAAAAATTTGATATTTTGATAAAAGCAACACTAGTTGTCAAAAGTGCTAGGGCATCTAAAGTGTTGCTAGGGCATAAAAACATTGCTAGAGTGTGAAAACTACTTCTATGACATCACAATTGTTTCTTGAGAATTAAAACTACATCCAATGGTATTTTTAATATTAAATACCCCTAAGTATGGTTTCTATATGCTTGATTTACTTTGGATGCTTGGTTGGCTAAGTGATGTAGATGACCGTGAGTTTTAAGGACTTGATGATGTGCTCCAAATTGGGTGTCTACTATCTACTATTTATATTTTTGAATACTTAATTACAAAAATGAATTTTCTATGTAATGTTTTTAAAGTTCCATATGGATATTGTAGGGTAATGCTTTTAGGGGTTTTGGATTGCTTGAGACTCATCTATGCACTTTGTTTTTCGCATTTCACACTTAACTTAGCTTTTTTTAGTCTTTGGCCCTTTGTAGATAAATTCCTTTAAAGTCACTTGGGTCAAATAAAACTTAATGTCATCCATCCAAAAATTTTTAGGATCATATATAGTTAAGTATCAAGTATATTTTATTCTATGCTTATATTTTCTTCTATGCTTCTATTATTTGGATACATAGATAGTAGATTCAAAGCTAACAAAAAATATGTTTTTTGCACTATAGCATATATGTTTTATTTTTGTCACTTTGGCTATAGCATATTGCTCCTTTTCATTTTTCCTAAGGACTCATGATTGACTATCCCTTACAATGTTAAATGTGGTCTTTAGGGAGGGGCAAGATGTATTTATTAAAAGAACACTAACAACTAATTTGGTGGTGGTGGAGTAGTTTATCCTCCTATATAGGACAAGGATGGACTAACATTTTGTTTGTATAAAATGGACTAACTTTGTTAGTCCTTGGATACAACAACAATGAGCCATGTTGGATAGTGGTTTTAGTTCACTTCTATCACCTAGTTTATCACCTCTCTTCAATATTTTATTGTTGTTCTCATTCACTAAATTTTTCAAAACAATAATTAAGGATATAGACATGATTAAAGGATGTGTTTATATGTGTATGCAAAGCATTTATTCCAATAATAAAATGTGTCATTCTCTCCACTTTAAGCGTAAATCATTATCATTAATCAAATTTAAGGTTTTTTAATGTATGGTCCAAATCCTAGCATTAGTTTATACCTAGGGTTAATATGAGACATCATTATCATTAATAAAATTTTAGGGTTTTTAATGTATGGTCCAAATCCTAGCATTAGTTTATACCTAGGGTTAATATGAGACATAATTTTAATCGACAATTGTGATTTAATAGTTATCACAAGAGTGTAACACATTAGCTAGACTCAAAAGAGAAAATTATTGCCGATAGGGCAGTTGCCCTAGTGGCTAAGATGGTGGTTGTTTCTTAAGTGGTCTTGTGTTCAAAACCCCTTGAGGGTGGTTGTTGATGTAATTTGTAAACATTATCCCTAAAAAGATAAAATAATAAATAATCATTTTATTTTCTTATTTGATCTTAAAAATTCTCACACTAAACATCAAACATTCACTATGCAAAGTTCTTTATCAATATTGTTTTCAATATGAATTTTTTTTGTTATAAATACCCATTTTATTACTGCCTTTGCTTTTGGCAATGCATGCAACCATATTTTTGCTCTACCAATATCTCTTGTTTTTAGGTACAACCAAATCCATCTACCATTAGTTTTTTGACTTCAATGGATGAGGATGAAATGCTACACTAGGATCTGTAACTAAAGATTAAAATTGTTCCTCCAAAATTGATTTCGAAGGTAATTCAATTCACCTATACCAATCCTAAGTGTGGTACTTATTATAAATGTGATATTATATGCAAGATAGAATAAGGTTAAGTGTTTTCAATGCTTATAACTATAATATAGTGAATTTTTTGGTCATTGATATTCTAGGTTATCAAGTATTTGCTTTCTTCATTAGGATTAATCTTACATGTGCTTTATGGTTTATCTTAGTGTAGTAATATTTCTTACTCTCATTTATTATCTTTTACTTTGACGAAGATAATATTAACCCAATTATTGTATGATTGCTTATATTGTGGTTG
This sequence comes from Wollemia nobilis, assembly GCA_028583015.1. Lineage (NCBI taxonomy): Eukaryota > Viridiplantae > Streptophyta > Pinopsida > Araucariales > Araucariaceae > Wollemia > Wollemia nobilis. Next base: position 7,431,458 of record JAQPPZ010002937.1, on the reverse strand, counting down.
TTTTACTGTATTAGATATAGTATTTTGACATATATTCTACTGATTTATGTGATTGCATGAGATATCCCTTTTATAAACAACTATATAATTTATAATACATTTTACACCATTTGGGCTTAATAGGGATATGATTGCAATATTTAAATTACCTTGTATTTATAGTGATAATTCCTTCCAATCAATTAATATTTCAAAGAGAGGTACTCTTTAATAATGCAATGTTCAGTTGGTTAATGTTCATTCTACCTATTTTTTGAAAATTAAAATAATAAATTTAGATGAATTAAGATCCTCTAAATTTTTTATAATAAAATCACATGAAATTTTATAAGGTTTATAATTTTTTTATTAAAAAGATATGTAAAATTCAAAGATTTATTTTTACTTAAATATGAAATTATCAACCCACATTTTTTGGACACATATGCAAGGAATTATATGTAATATTTCCATAAAAATTCATTTAAAAAGTATCCTTCATTGTAGATTACTAAATACTGATTGTTGTCATCTTTGAATGCACCTACCAATTTGGGCAAAAGGTCTGATGAGCCAAATGCACCCATGTCTCATGTAGAGTGAAACAACAAGAAGCACCATGGATGGAAGACCACCTATGGGGCAACCTCTAGGGTTTTATTTTTGTTTTTTTATTGAAAATTCCCATGTATACTGAAAAGAATAATAGTTACACTTATCACAAAAAAGGTAGGTGGTATGGTAGCACATCTAAAATATCAAACTATGAATCCACCCAAAACCAACAATAGAAATTTAGAACTTACACAAAAGAACCTTAACCTAAAACAAGAGGCTCTAAACCCTAACAAACCACCAGGTAAAACTACCATGTAAATTGATAAACTAGTGACAACAAAAAAAAGCTATGTAGATCTCAACCCTTGCACACACTAAGACCTAGACCTAAAAATTTTGATGGACCGCCACCTATGTGAAATTGGGACCTTCAAAAATCCAATATTGCATGTAAGGCCATTTACATTTAGATTAAAAATATTTTTCATCTTTAGCATAAAAGAATCCAATACTCCAGAGTTTATATCGAGGTTTTTCCAATTGAGTATTGGAGAGATGGGGTCATTTCTCTATGAAAAACTCCCCTTATTTTCTTACCTAGGGTTGCATGAATGTTGAGATCTCATAGGGGGAGGAAGAGGGGAGCTTGCCTTTGTGGATAGTTTGGTACCCATATTATCTTTTGTTGGGGTATGACTTAGGAGAGACAAAGGATCCTTAGTGACCATCATTTTTTCTATTGGTTGCCCTATACTGATATACTCGTTTTCCTTTTCTAGAGGTTATAGATTTGAAATTTCAACCTTCTTTAAATTTGGTTTGAAGTGCTAAACTTTGGCTATAGAAGCACACTTGCTTTTGCACCCTTCCACCATGGTCCAACTGTAACAACCCTCCTAACATGACTACTATTTAATTTATGTAGATATAGATTGATGTGTTGTACTTTTATTTTTCCTCCTAGAATATGGTACTACTAATGACTTTTGTGATTGGAGGTCTAGGTACACTCCTTTGGAAGACAAATAAAAGTCAACCAGAAGAGGTAAAGTAGAAAGTAATGACAAGTGTGAAATATCACCATGACTTGTGAGTACATGGAAGCTCACATAATTGCATTCATATAGGTGCATTTTGAATGTTTGACTTGCATTGTGTGTATATCTTGTTTATTGGATTGCATGCTATATATTCCATACCTTTGAATAAATGAATATCTAATCCCCCGGTGGTAAGTAAAGTGCCTAAACAGATTTATTCTCTTATGGTAAATAGAAACACGATATTGCTAGTATAGGAAGAAGAATTGAAGGTAAAAATCAATTTGATAATATATATATTTTAAAAATTTATTATTTATAAATCAATCAATATAAAATTTATAATAAATATTTTTATTATTTTGAATTGCGCATGAACCTTGGTATTTTCTAATTTTTAATTGAATGAATGAATGAAAGATTTTAATTACGTCCATGAGACCCAAATATGGTCTATGGGACCTCAAATATGGAAGTACAATTGCTCAAATCATATCATATGATCTTTAATATCTTTGAGAAGGTTGTTCCTTCTTTTGCTGATTTGTGTCAGCAATTCTCCAACTTTTTTTATTTTACTGTCTTCAAATATATCTGCCATAAACTCGTTTCCAAGTGTTTCTTTCTATTTCTCACAGATATCTAAAAAACTTGGGCATTTATAGATGAAGTGTTCCTCTGTCTCGACTGCCCCTATGCTGCATAGAGTACATATCCTTTCTTCCCATTGTTATTTGGGCGTTGTCCATCTCCTTGTTTCACATCTAAGCCTATGAGAGCTAGTCCTTATCTGAGCAATGAGTATTTTTTCCTTCCACTTGATTTCGATGCCTATATACGCTTTTTCCTGGTGGTCATACATTGGGTTAAAATTTGCAATATAATATTGCCTTTTCCTGCTTGCATTTTTCCACATTCCACTTCTGAACTATTCATTCACATAAATTTTTATGTCTTTGTTGACATTTGGGCATTCATTTATGTTGATTTCCTAATGTTTCATCCATTTCTGATTTTGTTTCATCCATGTATTCTTTCGCCTATGCAACTCTTCGTCCCTAGCTGCCCTAGGCCATCTATCATTTGTCATGTTTTCTATTTTTTTCAAGTAACATAGTAGCTTGGTCAGAGCAATTGCTTCTAAGAGGAACATTCAAGTTTCAGCTAGAATAATTTCATAAGGGGTTGTGGCCTTAATTTTGAGAAATTTTGTGATTAGATATTTTTTAATATTTTCTATTTGCCTCCATTTTGCATTTGTTGTGCCACTAACCCACACCTCGCAACTATACAACAAATCGGTGTAAAAAGTAGGCGAAATAAGACCTTGGTGGTCTTCCAGTCCCACAACTCGGCATTCGTACACCTGTTTTGAAGTGCATATAGTGCTCTCCAACCACTTTGAGTTATTTTCATCCTACATGTATTCCAATTAAGTTTGTCATGAAATTCTATGCCCAGGTATTTGTATTCTACTACTGCATCAAGCAGTTCTCCTGCAAACTAAAATTTGAGTTGTTGCTTCTTCTTTTTTTTTGAAAAAATCATAATTTTTGTTTTGCTCGTGTTCACCTGCATCCCAACTTATTTACAAAATAGTTCTAGAGCTTGAACGTGATCTTATAGATCTGTGGTTGTTTTGGCCACAAGAATTACATCATCTGCATACATGAGGAGTTTTACCACATATTTGGCTAAATGCACACTCGCTCCCCCAAATTTTTTTATCCATTCTTCTAACTTGTCAATGTACAACCCAAATAAGGTCGGAGATAGAGGGCAACCTTGTTTGACACCTATGTCACTACCAAAACATTCAGATAACCCTTTCTGTGTTCCGATTCTAGCCTTTACATGCTCATATAGTCTATGAACTACTGCCCTGTAGTGAATTGAAACCTCTAGCTCTTCCATTCTGCTCCATCATTTTTTCCTTGGCACTGTGTCAAATACATTTTTGAAGTCTACAAAACAACAAAAAGCCTCCTCTTTTTTGTCCCATATTTTTTCCACTGTGTCTAAGCGTGATACAGTGATCAATAGTTGAGTGCTTGGGCCTAAAACCTGCTTGCCCCTTTGCTCTCTTTCCATTTTCTTCTGCCCATATGCTGATCCTACACTCTACCATACTCCCAAACAACTTTGCAAAGAGAGGGTTGATCATGATAGTTCGATATTTTGAGGGATTATTTACATCTCCACTTTTAAACAAAGGAATAGTCAAGCTAGTTGTCCACTCAGTAGGGAAGCCATTTTGTATGACCTCATTGAAAATTTCTTTGATTTGCGGTGCCAAGATATCTACCCCATGTAAACACTACTAAAACATGTAAAATGATCACCTGGAAAGTAGAGGTGGCAAATTGCATGTTATGTAGCCCTTCACTCTTATAAATGAATGAAAATGGTGGAGGAAGTGGAGGGAAGGGTGTGTCATTGGTAGATATCATCAATCTGGTAAAAGTAGCGTATAGGAGGTAATGACCGAGTTGCAGAAAGCTTTAAGCATGAGAACACGTTGGATCTTAGATATTCTATAGTTATTGTTGAATAGATAAAAAAATTTGTTGATAGAGCTATCTGAATTATTGTGGTTGTTTGCTTGTTGTCTGAATTTAATACTTGGTTGAGATTATATTTATGGTGCTTTTTGTTTGTTATAACCATGGAATAAATCATCGAACTGAATTTCCTGTAAACATTGACAACTGCCTGTGAGTCACATCCTTGCCTAGCTAACGATATTATTCAGTTGTTTTATTAATGTGGAATTTGTTCCTTTGGATTTTCCTATGAGTTAACTGTTGATCCCCTCTGGTCTATGTTATCACCCATGTTCCCAGGGTGAATCTATGTCCTTTGAATCCAGTGCTTTGCTAAAACATATTTTGCTTGGTTGTGTGCAATGGATAAGTGAGTGATTGCTTTACCCGGGCATATGTATGTTTTTCACTAGTCAAACATTGTTTAAGAAAACCTTCTACTATACGTCTGGTAGCGCTCAACCAGCCTCATGTTTATGTCAAGTTGTTGGTATGAAATATATATATATATTTTTTTGACTTCATGAACATATGGATATTTGTGTATATTTTATTCTGCTAGTTTTGAGTCAAATTGTTAGTCTGTTGGTGAGTTATTAGGTGTTTAATGACAGGGTAGGTAGCGTTGCTCTAAGTCTTCTTTAAGAATTTTCTTTTACATTAAAACTGAAGCTATGATTTAATTTGAATTATAATTACCAGCTGGTAAATTGCATTGATGTATTGTTTGTTGTTTGCCTAGTAGTAATTATCATGTAGCTGTATTCACTACATTTATTCCTGGGCTATTCTGATCCCACATTAACTCCTATCAGGCCCCAATTACCGGATGAGTTGGAAAACGTTAGCTAGAATATGAATGCTACTAAATGAACTTTCTTGAAGGAGAATTCCATCCCTGTAAAGGAAATAGCCTTACTATTATTTTCAGATCAATATAAATAGAGAATTTTAACCTGGATATCTTTTCCAATAATATCATATTGAGTAAATGAGAGAAATATCTCCAATAGTATGTAACATTATGGTTTTACCCTCACTGGATAATGCCCCATTTTCCCTGATACTTTGTATATTGAAGAAAGATAAAGGGTGTATTGCTTATTTATATCTGATCTAGGAAAAGGCGCTGCTCGAGTATGCAATACTTCTTGTTGTTGCCAGTAACTTTATTCTTTTTATAAAGAATTAAACTTAGTGTATATTACCTAAGTTTTTAATTACGTCACTCACTGTTTTATTAGCACCCTCCAAAGGAAATTGCATAGTTGGTCTAAAAATCTCCTTTGTGTTGTATACATATGTTTATGAGTACTTTAATATCTACCATTTAGATCAATCACATCTAGCAAATGAGTTTATCTTCATTAAGTTAAATTGTAGGTGCATTCCTTCTTTAGTACAGCTGTTTTAATGAAAATCGTTTATAAAATTATTATCTTCCTATGATAATTTAAATAAGAGGTGATAGTCAATATTTAAATTAGTTTAATGGAAAGTTTACTTTTGTCTATCAGTTTCATAGTGCTCTCCTGGAGATAGTCGAGGGATATATCCTCTAATCGGAAAATGAACCACATAGATGAAGAAGTGGAAAATAATAGTCAAAGAATAATTTATTTCATCTTTATTAGTTTGCATTTTCCCCTTATGTGGATGTGATAATTTAATAAGAATCAAAAGTGCAATTTAATTAGGGGTTTGTTCTTGTCCGCAATTTTCCCCGTACGTTTGCAAAAGGATTAAATTATAGCAAAATGAAGATCCTTTAGAAAGCTATGGTAAATGATTAAAAAACAAAAAGAGAGTAATTTAAAGTTTATAATAAGCTTTTATATATATATATATATATATATATATTTTATTTAACCTGGAATAAATTTTCTAACATGCCTTCTTAGTTAGAAATATAAAAAAAATCAATGATTACTTGTCTTTTTCTTTTTTTAGAGAATATTTTTGATATTGAAGATTATTATTTTTTATTAATCTGTTTAAGGATTATTTTTTATTGATTTAGTTTAAAAGGATTTTATTTAGATTTTTAGAAAAGAATTTTGATATTGAAGACTATTATTTTATATTAATCTGTTTAAGGATTATTTTTTTATTGATTTAGTTTAAAAGGATTTTATTTAGAGTTATATTTTTTTAGTAAATACTTCTTATACATATACATATCTGAGAGATTGAACACAGGTCACATCACCTATAATGCAAGTAGTGTCCTTATAATAAAATAAAAATAAAAGATATGCACTGTGGAAATATGTTTTAATTGACCTTGAATAAATAGTGGGCTAGCCTTAGGCAGCTCAGTCAATTTCCTTCAGAACTTATAAAAGAACCTATTATAGTTATTTTTTCTTTCATAGTATTAATCTCATTAATTGTAAATTATTTTTAAGAGAGAGTTTTTAGTTTATCTTACACTTATAATTGCTGTCCCCTAGAAATTCCAATTTAAAAGTATATCGTGCACCTTTTTCAAAAGCTTAGATGAATGTTTGGTCTCTATTTTGTTTCTATGGTTAAATAAGGAATTGTTACTAGTAAAATTGCTTCTTCTTTATTATAATTAAGAAGTGAGAATTTATTTATAATTTTATGTAATCTTAATATTTCATTATAAGATTTCACAGAGTTATGTTTTATTCTTTTACTCAATCCTTATGGAAAAAGGATATAATTTAGTATAAACTTATTAAAACAGGTTAAGATTAAATATGTGGAAAAAATATTTTATGAAGCTCTTAGGGTTAGTGAAGTTGAGTAGTTTTCCTTATGAAAACCTTTTAACTTTTTTATTATAAAGGATGAATTTTTATAATCATTTTTCATTGTGGAAGATGAAACACTCAATATTGGTAGATACAAGTTGGTAACTATTATGATTCGACAATGACCGCTTACTAGAAAGACAAGTTAGTATTAGAGAATATATTACATTATTGGGTACATATCAATATGTTAGAGTAAATCACTATATAAAATATAGAAAAAAAATTATAGTGTTTCAAACTTTAACAGCATAATTAAAGAAAAATAAGACAAACACACACAAAAGAAGAGACAACGATTTTAACATGGTTCACCCAATGTGGGTTACATCCACCGATAATTTTTAGTCCTTCATTTCTCAATCCAAGAAATAGAGGGTTACAACCTACAGCCAACATCTGCTGTAATTTCCTCTCTATTTTTCCAAGGAATCAACATAGTAATTTTCATTGTCATAGTCATCTCTATTTTTCCTCACAACTATATATAAGAAAAAAACAAAAAAAACAAACTGCTTTTCTTAATACATTCCAAGATTAACATTGAGTTCCTAGCATCTAATTTTGGGATAAAAACAAAAAAAACTTTCCTTGGCTATCCTATTGTAAATCCGGAAACTTCCTCTGGTAGACTAACAGACTGTAAATCTGGAAACTTTCCCTGCCTGTCTTGCAGTAAATCCAAAATTTTTCTCTGTTTAGCCTCCTCATAATTAGGCTCCATTCCTAACAATATCCCACTTGGAGACTAATTCCATTGCACCATACTGCAACCAATGACTGAAAAATTCTCATCATGGCCTCTTATTCCTTAAGGCCAACTGAAGTTGAGAAAAAGCTCAACTTTTCTCTTGACACCACTTTTGTAAGCATGTCAACAGGATTTTGTGATGTGTGAACCTTCCCTAATTTCAAAGATCCATCTTCCACTACTGATCTAATGAAATGATACCTGAGTTTGATGTGTTTAGTTTTTGAATGGAATGCCGAATTCTTCGCAAGGTGTATAGCACTCTGGCTATCACTCCACAACCTATTATCCTCTTTCTTCTTCCTTAGTTATTCCATTAGTCTTTGCAACCAAACCATCTCTTTGCTTGCTTCTATAGCAGCAACATATTTAGCTTCAGTGGTTGAAAGGGCAACTACGTGTTGGAGTTTAGAAATCCAACTAACCGCTCCTCCTCCTATAGTAAAGATGTAGCCAGTAGTGCTCCTTCCACCATCAATATCACCTACCATATCAGAATCTACAAAACCTTTCAAGCATATATTAGAGCCTCCAAAATTCAAAGAATAATTTGAAGTTCCTCTCAAGTACCTGAGTATCCATTTTACCGCTTGCCAATGTCCTTTTCTCGGATTACTCATAAATCTACTCACTACTCCCACTGCGTGGGCAATGTTTGGTCTTGTACAAACCATTGCATACATCAAGCTTCCAACCACTGATGCATAGGGAACCTTAGACATATGCTCTTGTTCCTTTTGTGTCTTTGGACACAAATATTTGGTGAGTTTGAAATGCTTTGTCAATGGAGTAGCAACAGACTTTGCATTGTTCATGTTGAATCTCTTAAGCACTTTTTCAATGTATTTTGCTTGTGATAATTTCAGAGTGTGACTCTCCTTGTCTCTTGTTATCCTCATACCAAGGATTTGTTTGGATTCTCCCAAATCCTTCATGGCAAAGGATTTAGCCAAATTCTTCTTAAGCATGTTTATATCTTGCATATTTTTTCCTGCAACTAACATGTCATCCACATACAATAGCAAAATAACATAGTTACCATTTCCAGTTTGCTTAAAATATACACAGTGATCACTTTGACATCTTTCAAACCTTTGATTAGCCATGAACTTATCAAATTTTAAATACCACTATCTAGGAGCTTGTTTTAACCCATACAAGCTCTTTTTTAGTTTACATACCCAATCCTCTTTACCTTTCACCTGAAAGCCTTCTGGTTGGTGCATATAAATTTCCTCCTCCAAATCACCATGAAGAAATGTTGTCTTCACATCCAATTGCTCCAGAAACAAATTTTCTATAGCTACAAGACTCAAAATAGCTCTAATAGAGGTCATTTTTACAACTGGAGAAAAAATATCATCAAAATCAATACCTTTTTTCTGAGCGAATACCTTGACCACTAGTCTTGCTTTGTATCTCTTATGCCCTTCATTCTCCACTTTAATCCTGTACACCCATTTATTGGTCAACGCTCTTTTACATTTGGGTAGCTCAACCAAATCCCAAGTTTGGTTGTGGAATAAAGAGTCCATTTCTTCATTCATTGCAAGCTCCCACTTATTCCTGGTATCCATCTGTAATGCTTCCTGAAAACATTTTGGCTCACCAGCATCAGTATACAAAACATAATCAGAGAAACGTTGAGGAATTTTACTTATCCTAGTAGATCATCTAACAACACTTTATGGAGATTGAGGTGCTTGTTGTTGCTGCTGTACATTTTGATCTTCTACCACTTTTGGAGTTACCTTTTCTGTGTCCATCAAGGTCTATGTATTCAGCAATTTCCTCTTTCTGTTTCTTTCCTTGCAACCGATCTTTATACAAGCTTTTTTCATTAAATATGACATCCCTACTTCTAATGACTTTTCGGTTATCACAATCCCATAATCTATAACCCAAGCCATCAATACCATAACCAATAAAATAGCACTTTTGGGCCTTAGCATCTAACTTATTTTTATTCTCTTTGTCTATATGCATAAAAGCCTCACATCCAAATACCTTAAGGAAAGAATAATTTACTGGTTTACCTATCCAAAGCTCTTCCAAAATTCCTCCATCCAAGGCACTAGACGGTCCTCTATTAATCAGATATACTGCAGTATCAATAGCATGAGCCCATAAAAATAATGGTAATCCTGCATGTATTCTCATGCTCCTAGCACGCTCCATGATGGTTCTATTCATTCTTTCTGCAACCCCATTTTCTTGAGGTGTTCTTGGAACTACCTTGATTATTCTAATTCCATTTTTAGAAAAAAACACATCAAATTCTCTACTGCAATATTCTCCACCATTATCCGACTTTAGACACTTTAACCTTTTTCCAGTTTCATTTTCAACTAATTCTTTCCAATTCTTAAAGGTATTAAAAACATCACTTTTATTCTTAATGCAATATATCCATGTTTTCCTTGTTGCATCATCAATAAAAAGTACATAGTAAGAGGAACCTCCAAGAGAAGTTACCTGAGGTGGGCCCCAAACATCTGAGTGCACAAGCTCCAATTTCTCTTTCTTCCTTTGCTTGCCATCCTTGAGAAATCTAACTCTCTTTGCTTTACCATAAACACAATCCTCACAGAATTCCAAATCAATCTCTTTTAACTTAGGCAATAACTTTCTTGAATGTAAAATTTCCATACCTTTTCCACTCATATGGCCAAGTCTTTGGTGCCACAAAGATGCACTCTCACCTGTAGAAACTAAATTCATGGAGTAGTGAGAAAAATCAGTAAGTAAATAAAGAGTACCCACCAATTTACCTCTAGCTACTATCAATGAACCTTTAGTAACTTTCCAAGAATTTTATTCGAATGCAACTATGTATCCTTCACCATCAAGCTTACTTTCCGATATAATATTTCTCTTTAAATCTGGTATGTTTCTCACCTCTTTAAGAGCCCATTGACATACATTTGGGGATTTAATCAAAATCTTTCCAATACCCACGATTTTACATGGTTGGTCATTTCCCAATAGAACCTGTCCATAATCTCCAGAAACATAATCTATGAAGTATTCCTTATGTGAGGTAGCATGGAATGAAGCACCACTATCAATTACCCAATAATCACTATTTCTATCAAGAGATAAGATTAAAGCATCTTGTAGAATTTGTCCGATGAATATTGGCTTCTGAAGTGTTACCATTATTATCATTACCTTCATTTCCATCACCCTTTCTTTGCCAACAATCCTTCTTGAGATGACCCTTTTTGCCACAGTGCCAACACTATAGCTTTCCTTTTCCACGTGATTTGGATCTGCCTTTGGATTTGCCACGATGTGAACTCTTGCCTCTTTCTCTTCCTCTTCCTCTATTCTCAACAGTTAAGGCGGTGCTAGATGATTCTCCTATGGTTTTTCTTCTCATGTCCTCACTGAGTATCACACCAACCACATCATCAAATTCTAATTTGTTTGAACTCGAAGTAGAGTTACTTACCACCATTACCAAACTGTTCCAACTTTCCGGAAGAGAGCATAAGATTAATAAGGCCCTAAGCTCATCATCAAAATCCAATCCTATTGAATGCAATTGATTAGTGACAGTATTAAATTCATTTAAATGATCATGCACAGATCCTCCTTCACTCATTTTCATGTTAAATAACCTTTTCATTAAGAATACCTTATTTGATGTTGATGGTTTCTCATACATCTTGGCCAACTTATCAATGACTCCCTTGGTAGTCTTATCATCAGAGATGTTGAAGGCTACGATGGCTCCCAAGCACAACCTCACAGTACCCAATGCCTTTCTATCAAGGAGACTCCACTCCTCATCAGACATAGATGAAGGTCTCTATGTTTCCCCCTCAAGAGGTAAGTAAAGATCCTTCTGGTACAAGTAATCCTCCATTTGCATCTTCCAAAATTGAAAATTTTGGCCATTGAATTTTTGAACTCTAAACCTCCCTTCTTCCGCCATTACTCCCACTTGATCCAAAAATTCTCCTTCTATCAAGTGCACCCAACAAAACAACCGCTCTGATACCACTTGTTAGAGTAAATCACTATATAAAATATAGAAAAACAATTATAGTGTTTCAAACTTTAACAACAGAATTAAAGAAAAATAAGACAAACACACACAGAAGAAGAGACAACGATTTTAACGTGGTTCACCCAATGTGGGTTACATCCACCAAGAATTTTCAGTCCTTCCTTTCTCAATATAAGCAATAGAGGGTTACAACCTACAGCCAACATCTGCTGTAATTTCCTCTCTATTTTTCCAAAGAATCAACATAGTAATTTTCATTATCATAGTCATCTCTGTTTTTCCTCACAACTATATATAAGAAAAAAATAGAAAAAACAAACTACTTTTCTTAATACATTCCAAGATTAACATTGAGTTCCCAACATCTAATTTTGAGATAAAAACAAAAAAAACTTTCCTTGGCTGTCTTGTTGTAAATCATGAAACTTCCTCTCGTAGACTAACAGACTGTAAATCTAGAAACTTTCCCTGCCCGTCCTGCAGTAAATCCAGAAACTTTCTCTATTTAGCCTCCTCATAATTAGGCTCCATTCCTAACACAATATACCACCTTTAGTACATTACTAGAGTAGGATTTTACTTTAGATTAAAGTTAAGTAGTTACTTTAGCATGTAATAAATGCACAAGTTTTAGAATGTGCAATGATGTAAATGTGCATGTAGTTCACATGTACATAAGTCATAGGATAGAGTCAAAGGTAGAGTAAGGGCAAATGAACCTATCTTCCTATATTAAGATGTTATAGTGAGTGAAATAGAGGGAGATAATATAGAAAGTGCATAGTATAGATTAGTAGTGTGATACAATGTAGTTCCTTGAAAAAGGTTTATGGAGTGTTCATGTACTCCATTATATTGCATTGCACTATTTTTGTGATATTTAATTAATGGTATATTTTAGAGAAATTGCAAAAGTTTATCTCCTTATTTTCTTGCATATCATAGTGTCATTATCATATAGATATCTTAGCTTATTTATTTGCATCTTGTGATTGTATTTACAATATAATATACTCATCAAAATATAATAGTGGTATCAAAGCCACTCGGTAGATCGATAAGAAATAAGGAGAGCCATAAGTGAGATTGAGACAAAATCTAAAAATCCTATTTACAAAATATTTGAGATTTATTTGGCTAGAGTCTTTCCATGGAGTTGTAGAAAATCTTGTGAAGACTAGGACTCAACATAAATTCCACTAGATTGATAAATCAAATAGTGACGATTGATTATATCTAGATTTAAAGTTTCTTCCATTACAGTCCTAACACTTTGTTGCAATAAAAAGGATATTCAAAATGAGTTGGGAAGCTTCCTACAAAATATCTAGGAATAATATCTTCTTTAGAATCAATCCGACATTAGAAGAGTAAATATTTGAAGGCCTACATAAAAGGTCCCATTACTAGATATTGCAAACCTACAATATATATATTTGGGTTAATATATTTGAACCCATGGATTATTATATTTGGGTTAATATATTTGAACCTATGGATTATTTTATTTGGGTTAATATATTTGAACCCATGGATTATTATATTTGGGTTAATATATTTGAACCCATGGATTATTATATTTGGGTTAATATATTTAAACCCGGGTTTTGTGGCCATGATATTGTAAAACCCCTTGATGTGTTGTTGGTATATAAAGCAACACTTGCATGAGGGTTTGAGAGAATGGAGAATAGGCTGGCAATGTGAGAGACTGAATAGTGAATGTCCGGACATCCCCCCAAAGGGGGGGAACACATTGTAATGTCATGCACGGTTGTGTACAAAAGGGTTTTCTAGATAGAATACTAAGGGCCGAGTTATTTTCTCTATGAAGTAGCCCAATTTGGGTGAACCACATTATATCTGTTTCTATTGTGTATTGCACAATTTCTTCTGTGTTTATTTTTGCATTATATTATTGCTCATATTTGTTATTTAATCCTAAAAACTAGTATCAGAGCTAAGGGTTTGAGAAATGCACTCGAAATGAGGGTTTCCAATTTAAGTGGAAGCAATGGTAGAAGAAGGCAAGTGGTGGAGCTAGTGTGCTTCGATAATGGTGGATCCGATGAGCTCTAGTAGTGTTGGATCCTGTGAGCTCTAGAAGCAATGGATCCGATGAACTTTGATAGTTGTGGATATGGTGAGCTCTAGAAGTGATGGATCCAGTGAGCTCCAACAGTGATGGATCTGATAATCTCTAGCAGTGGTAGATCTGGAGAGCTCTAAGAGCAATGGATCTAGTGAGATCTAACAGTAGTGGAGTTGGTGAGCTATGGTAGCGATGGAGCTAGTGTGCTTGGATATTTGTGGAGTTGGTGTGGTGTGCTCTAACAATGATAGAGCTGGTGATCTTCAATAGCGATGGAGTTGTTGAGCTCTGGTAGCGATGGAGCTGGTGTACTCAAGTAGTGGTGGAGCTGGTGTGGTGTGTTTTGGCAATGATGGAGTTGGTGTGCTCTGATAGTGGTAGAGCTAGTGTGCTCTGATAATAGTAGAACTGGTATGTTTTGGTAGTGGTGGAGTTGGTGTGCTCTGGTAACGATGGAGCTATTGAGCTCTAGTAGTGGTGGAGCTGGTGTGCTCCAAAAATGGTGGAGCTGGTGTGCTCCAAGAGTGGTGGAGCTGGTGAGATCTAGCAATGGTAGATCTAGTGAACTTCAAAAGTGGTAGATCTAGAGTTTAAGGTTGGAAATGCTTGTTCTAATGGTTTTATTACAAAGTTGCTAAAAATGTCTGAGATGGTTTATTGGTTGTACCATAAGTTTTTGGGCAACCATTAACTACTATAACTAGTGTAGCTTGTACCTAAAGAAGCTACTATAACTATTGTAGTTGTGCCCAAAAGATGAAGAACACAAGCTTATACTGAGATGGGGGGGTGAACAGTATAAGACCTCTTTTTACTTTTTCCTTTATACTTCAAAAGAGTAAAGCAATATACCCAAAGAAATATCAAAGCAATGCACAATATCATCCATAAAGTGACATCAATTTTAACGTGGTTCACCCAGAATGGCTAGGCTATGTCCACAAAAATTTTCTCTAAAAGTTATCTCAAAGTTCTTTGGGAATCCTTCCCAATTACAATGTTTATGAGCCTCGGCCCAAAGGAGATACCTTCCCCCAATAAGAATTTATGAGCCTCTACTCAAAGGAGATACCTTCCCCCAATCAAAATTTATGAGCCTCTGCTCAAAGGAGATACCTTCCCCTCTACTCTGGAAATGATCCCTCAGAAGATCAACTGCCTCTACCTCTTGCCGACACATGGAACTCCTTTCCACCGAAGACCTCCTGTCCTCAATGCTTAGCCTAAGAGACCTCTACCTTCTATGATCACGTCCACGGTAGCTCAACAACTCTGTACCAAACACAGTCAGTCAGTCTAGTACAAGTCTTCCTCTGTCTATCAGATCTATCCAACTCTTGAACAAATCAATCCACTACATACAAGACTTCTCAAAGACTTTCCAAATCTATCCTCAGGTTCTTCCCATAGAACCAATGCACCTCTATCCTCAAGTTCTCTGATAGAACTATCAAACTCAGCTCATAAGTCCTCTGCTAGGACCTGTCCAAATTTGCTCACAAGTCCCCATTGAAACCTGTCCAAAAACTGCTCACAAGTTCCCACCGAAACCTGTCCAAAACTACTCACAAGTCCCCATTGGAACTTGTCCAAAAACTGCTCACAAGTCCCCACCGGAACCTGTCCAAAAACTGTTCACAAGTCCCCACCGGAACCTGTCCAAAAACTGCCCACAAGTCCCCACTGGAACCTGTCCAAAAACTGCTCACAAGTCCATACTGGAACTCGTCCAAAAACTCAGCAAGCTCACAAAGAAAAACTTTCTTTGTAGGAAATCACAAAGTGAATTGTTAGATACCCAATGTGATTTGTCAAACTCATAGAAGCATAAAGAGAATTGTTAGAGACTCAATATGTTCTATACTCAAATCCCAATCTCAAAACTCAACTCAAATCAACTCAGCTGAATCTAAATCTCAAATATGAAAACTCAACTCAATATCTGAAATGGATAGGATAGAATGTTTTCTTTCAAGAACATGAAACCCCAACAATTGCAACTATGCAAAGAATCACATAAAAATGATACTCATATTCTTTTCACCATCAATTAGGGTTTCAACAACAATGCTCATCAAACAAGGTTTAGTCAACCAACACCATTCAACTCAACATCAACCTTGAAGCATTCAACCAATCATCACAATAAAAGGAAACAAGTAGAAATCCTTTTCCCTCCAAAGATATTTGAACAAAACAACCACCAACACAATATCACCAAATGCAAAGAATAACTTGCTCAAATCAACTCAATGGATTAAGCCCAATATCATGAATCAATTAAAGCAATAACTTGATCAAAAAACCTCTATGGAAGCAACTCAACCATCAAACTCAAAACAGCCAACCAAGAGTTCCACCAACTCAATGCAAGTAGCTAGACTCACAAATATAAACCCTAGAGCACAAAGCTTCCACTATCTCAAACCAGAAATTATGCATTCACCAAAAACTCTCCTTAAGGATAACAATGCATAAGTAGTCTTCAACAAACTAGAAAATAGGATTTACACCTAGCCAAAGGATACCTAGTAGAATACCTTTTCACTCCAACCTTATTTCAGAAAACATACACCAATCATACTCATAAGAAGAATGTGCCCATACCTTATTGGAGTAGAAAATAATTGAACCTTCAAGTTGTCACCACACACAACTCTCAAACTTCCAACCAAGTTAGGGTTAGAATAAAAAGAAATGAGCAATAATATAAACTTCCTTTATTACACATTTTAGCTCCACTTCTTTAAACACAACCACCATAACATGCCAATAAATCAACAATCACGGACTCACACCTTATACCTCCATTTTTAATTTTAGCATAGCAAAGAATAATCTTAAAAATACATCCAAAGAAATATGCCCTTATTTCTCCTAAGCTTTTATTCAATGCTAATCACAAAAGCCAAAACTCATAAAATTTAATCACACCTTATAAATTGTTTTCCAAGAGACTGCGAATTTCATGGCATAAAGACGTTTTAATAAAAACGTGTGTTACTCTAGCAAAGCACCCCCGCGAGACTCGAAACGACGACCTCCACCAATGCAGCCCCCAATAGCAGCCTTCGCTACCACTAGCCCACGTGGGCTACGAAGTTCACAAGTGAACTTCCCTCCACTTCACCCTAAAAAAAACTCCCGAAGACTTTTCAACCGCATGTGCTTCTAAGTCTTCCTTCGATCACAGCGAATACAAAGCACAAACACCACAAATTGCATTCGGGGGATTTCCAATTAATTAGCCTTCCAACCTTAGGAGTTGGAGAATAAATAGTCTCTTCGAAGACACCTTGACATCGATGAAAATAAAGACCATTTTGAAATTAATCAAAAGTATTTTCAAAAAGGGTTTAAAAACCTTTAAGTATTTTTAATAAATTAAAAATAATGTCTCCCTTAATTAATTAAATAATTAATTAATTAAAACCTTGAAGGTTTTTAAATAATAATTAAATACATAATAAAGAGAACCTCCATTGGTTTTAATAAAAACCATTTAACTTGGTTTTAATAAAAAACCTATCCAACTTGGTTTTAATAAAAACTAGTTTGGTTTTAATGAAAAACCCTTGCCAATGGAATCTCTCCGAATTCTCTTAAAAATATTCTCTTGGAATCTTCAACATTTGAAGCCAACACATCATCTTAACATTAATGCCATTTCCTTTTGACATCAATGACAACTCATAGACAAGAAGCTAGGATCTCAAACCCAAAATTGCCAACAATCTCCCCCTTTGTCATTGATGACAAACCATGCTTCTCAACAACACAAAAACTCAACATAAACAGCTCCCCCTGTCTTGAGGCTCTCCCCCTTACTCAAATATCTACCCCTTTGTCATCAATGGCAAAGGGTCACCTTTGGGGCTCGGGACTAAGAATGAGCCTCTTAGCTTAGTCCCTTCCCGACCTCCTAATGAGGTGATTAATTCTTGGGTGGGAGTAAAACTCCCATTAGGCACTGATCATCATCAATGTCTATAACTTCATTTTCGAGACTTCTATTGAACTCTTTGTCCATATTCCTATTCTTGTCATTGTTCTTATTATTGTTCTCATCCCTTTTCTTGTCCATTCCTTGATCCTTGGACCTGATCATGCCATTGTTCCTGTTCCTGTATTCTAGAATTTCAGCTCTACACTGTTTGATTATGTGACCTTAATTGTTGCACTTGAAACACTTGACGATGTTGTTTCTTTGAGGTAAACCTGATCTTTGAATCCACCTGTTCTGACCAAACCTGTTCTGGCCAATCCTGTTCTAGCCAAACCTGTTCTAACAAAACCTATTCTGACCAAACCTGTTCCTATTATTTGCCTTGCAATAAACTGCCTTGTGCCCAAACTGTTGACAAGAGTAGCAATACCCTTGAAAGTAACTAGCACTTTTGAAACTATCATTTACCTCCTTCACTTGAGCCATGCAATGTGAAGCCATGTGACCAAACCTATGACAAGCAAAACATTTGCCTTGAAACTTTCCTTTAATTGACCTCTTAGGTTTTGAAAACTTCTTCTTCTCATTCTGAATTCTATTTTTTGTTTCTGTGCATCTATCATTCAAGGACTCCTTTTCTAAAATACTTTCCTCATCAGAACTCTCTTCCTTTTGGAGTCTCTTACTAGACTCTCCAACTTGTTCCTTGTGTGGCTTAACAAAACCAAGGCCTGCTTTATCTGTTGTCTTTCTTTGACCTTTGATGAGTGACTTAACATTTTTGGAGCTATCTTGAAACCTGTAAAGCTTATCCTTGTACTCTTTAGTTTTCTCTTTCAAAGAAACCATTTTCTATTCTAACTCACTATACTCAAGAACCTTATACTCTAACTCATCCTTGAGTTCTTGTGTCTTAGCCATAGAGAATTCAAGACTTTCTATAAGATAATATCTCTCCATACAACATTCATCTAACTTATCCTTGAGTTTAGCATTCTTCTTTCTTTCCTTTTTCAAAGCACTAAGAGAACTAATAAGTTCACCTTCAATATCTACTTCACCTTCCTCTATATCTTCCTCTATTTGTTTGCTTTTTGAATCATCAAAGCCTTTTTCATATTTCTTATCACTAGAGGTGCTACCCTTTTCAAAAACCATACATGCATCTTCCTTATAGTTTTTTGAAGCATCCTCATACATACTAGAAACCAAATCATTATTTGTGCAATCATCCTCAAGGTGACCAAACTTTCCACATCTAGGACATTTCATGATAATGAATCTATGTTTCAGTTCTTCCTCTTTTTTTGATATGAACAACATCTCATTTTCATTATCACTTGAATAAATTTTACTATCGCTACTAGAACACTTACTTGCTTTGTCTAGGTAGAAACTCTTCTTGTGCTTGTTAGAATACCTCTTTCCTTGATTACTGTGCTCATATTTGTTTTTCTTGTGATGCTTGTGCTTTTTAGAATCCTTGCTCTTAGAATCTTGTTTATCTTCATCACTTTCATTCTTGGCAACAGTACAGTCAGTAGCATAATGAACAAACTTTCCACAATTGAAACATCTTATATTTTTCATACTTTTGTGCTTTTTAGAGAACTTGTCTTTCAGGATTGCATTCATTGCTTTTGAATTGTTGTGATGTACAAGCCTTTCTTATTTAGTATTAGGACCATGTTCAGGAATAGTGTACTCATCTTCAATCACTTTCCAAACCTCATTCCCAAGTGCCATTAGATGAACCTTCATCCTTGCACTCCAAAGACCAAAATCTGACCCATCAAGAATAGGTGCTACATTGCCACTTGAATGATCCATTGTGTTCTTTACTAGCTTTTCCTTCAATTTGTTAAACTTTTTGAAGGCACCTGCTCTGATACCAATTGAAGAACACAAGCTTATACTGAGAGGGGGGGTGAATAGTGTAAGACCTCTTTTTACTTTTTCCTTTATACTTCAAAATAGTAAAGCAATATACCCAAAGAAATATCAAAGCAATGCACAATATCATCCACAAAGTGACACCAATTTTAACGTGGTTCACCCATAATGGTTGGGCTATGTCCACAAAACTTTTCTCTAAAAGTTATCTCAAAGTTCTTTTAGAATCCTTCCCAATTACAATGTTTATGAGCCTCGGACCAAAGGAGATACCTTCCCCCAATCAGAATTTATGAGCCTCTGCTCAAAGGAGATACCTTCCCCCAATAAAAATTTATGAGCCCCTGCTCAAAGGATATACCTTCCCCTCTGCTCTGGAAATGATCTCTCAGAAGATCAACTACCTCTACCTCTTTCCAGCATGTGGAACTCCTTTCCACCGAAGACCTCTTATCCTCAATGCTTAGCCTAAGAGACCTCTGTCTTCTATGATCACATCCACAGTAGCTCAACAACTTGTACCAAACACAATCAGTCGGTCTAGTACAAGTCTTCCTCTGTCTTTCAGATCTATCCAACTCTTGAACAAATCAATCCTCTCCATACAAGCCTTCTCAAAGACTTGCAAAATTTGTCCTCAGGTTCTTCTCATAGAACCAATGCACCTCTGTCCTCAATTTCTCTGATAGAATTATCAAACTCAGCTCACAAGTACTCTACTAGGACCTGTCCAAATCTGCTCACAAGTCCCCACCAGAACCTGTCCAAAAATTGCTCACAAGTTCCCACCGAAACCTATGCAAAACTGCTCACAAGTCCCCACTAGAAACTGTCCAAAAATGCTCACAAGTCCCCACTGGAACCTATCCAAAAAATGCTCACAAGTCCCCACTGGAACCTATCCAAAAACTGCTCACAAGTCCCCACTGGAACCTGTCCAAAAACTGCTCACAAGTCCCCACTAGAACCTGTCCAAAAACTCAGCAAGCTCACAAAGAAAAACTTTCTTAGTAGGAAATCACAAAGTGAATTTTTAGAGACCCAATGTGATTTGTGAAACTCATAGAAACATAAAGAGAATTGTTAGAGACTCAATATGTTCTATACTCAAATCCCAATCTCAAAACTCAACTCAAATCAACTCAGCTAAATCTAAATCTCAAATCTAAAAACTCAACTCAATATCTGAAATGGATAGGATAGAATGTTTTCTTTCAAGAACATGAAACCCCAACAATTGCCAACTATGCAAAGAATCACATAACAATGATACTCATGTTCTTTTCACCATCAATTAGGGTTTCAACAACAATGCTCATCAAACAAGGTTTAGTCAACCAACACCATTCAACTCAACATCAACCTTGAAGCATTCAACCAATCATCACAAGAAAAGGAAACAAGTAGAAATCCTTTTCCCTCCAAATATATTTGAAAAAAATAGCCACCAACACAATATCACCAAATGCAAAGAATAACTTGCTCAAATCAACTCAATGGAGTAAGCCCAATATCATGAATCAAGTAAAGCAATAACTTGATCAAACAACCTCTATGGAAGCAACTCAACCATCAAACTCAAAATATCCAACCAAGAGTTCCACCAACTCAATGCAAGTAGCTAGACTCACAAATATAAACCCTAGTGCACAGAGCTTCCACTATCTCAAACCAAAAATTATGCATTCACCAAAAACTCTCCTTAAGGATAACAATGCATAAGTAGTCTTCAACAAACCAAAAAATAGGATTTACACCTAGCCAAAGGATACCTAGTAGAATACCTTTTCACTCCAACCTTATTTCAGAAAACATACACCAATCATACTCATAAGAAGAATGTGCCCATACCTTATTGGAGTAGAAGATAAT
Source organism: Wollemia nobilis (assembly GCA_028583015.1). Lineage (NCBI taxonomy): Eukaryota > Viridiplantae > Streptophyta > Pinopsida > Araucariales > Araucariaceae > Wollemia > Wollemia nobilis. Next base: position 7,409,989 of record JAQPPZ010002937.1, on the reverse strand, counting down.
TGAACCTTCAAGCTGTCACCACACACAACTCTCAAACTTCCAACCAAGTTAGGGTTAGAATAAAAAGAAATGAGCAATAATATAAACTTCCTTTATTACACCTTTTAGCTCCACTTCTTTAAACACAACCACCATAACATGCCAATAAATCAACAATCAATCACACCTTATACCTCCATTTTTAATTTTAGTAAAGCAAAGAATAATCTTAAAAATACATCCAAAGAAATATGCCCTTATTTCTCCTAAGCTTTTATTCAATGCTAATCACAAAATCCAAAACTCATAAAATTTAATCACACCTTATAAATCGTTGTCCAAGAAACTTCGAATTTCACGGCATAAAGACATTTTAATAAAAATGTGTGTTACTCTAGCAAAGCACCCCCGCGAGACTCGAAACGACGACCTCCGCCAATGCAGCGCCCAACAGTAGCCTTCGCTGCCACTAGACCACGTGGGCTACGAAGTTCACAAGTGAACTTCCCTCCACTTCACAATCGAAAAAAACTCCCGAAGACTTTTCAAGTGCACGTGCTTCTAAGTCTTCCTTCGATCGCAGCGAATACAGAGCACAAACACCGCAAATTGCATTCGAGGGATTTCCAATTAATTAGCCTTCCAACCTTAGGAGTTGGAGAATAAATAGTCTCTTCGAAGACACCTTGATGTCGGCGAAAATAAAGACCATTTCGAAATTAATCAAAAGTATTTTCAAAAAGGGTTTAAAAACCTTTAAGTATTTTTAATAAATTAAAAATAATTTCTCCCTTAATTAATTAAATAATTAATTAATTAAAACCTTGAAGGTTTTTAAATAATAATTAAATAAATAATAAAGAGAACCTCCATTGGTTTTAATAAAAACCATTTAACTTGGTTTTAATAAAAACCCTATCCAACTTGGTTTTAATAAAAACCGGTTTGGTTTTAATGAAAAACCCTTGCCAATGGAATCTCTCCGAATTCTCTTAAAAATATTCTCTTGGAATCTTCCATATTTGAAGCCAACACATCCTCTTAACATTAATGCCATTTCCTTTTGACATCAATGACAACTCATAGACAAGAAGCTAGGATCTCAAACCCAAAATTGCCAACAATCTCCCCCTTTGTCATTGATGGCAAACCATGCTTCTCAACAACAAAGAAACTCAACATAAAAAACTCCCCCTATCTTGAGGCTCTCCCCCTTACTCAAATATCTACCCCTTTGTCATCAATGGCAAAGGGTCACCTTTGGGGCTCGGGACTAAGAATGAGCCACTTAGCTTAGTCCCTCCTCGACCTCCTGATGAGGTGATTAATTCTTGGGTGGGAGTAAAACTCCCATTAGGCACTGATCATCATCAGCGTCTATAACTTCCTTTTCAGGACTTCTATTGAACTCTTTGTACATATTCCTATTCCTGTCACTATTCTTATTATTGTTCTCATCCCTGTTCTTGTCCATGCATTGATCCTTGGACCTGATCATGCCACTGTTCCTGTTCCTGTATTCTGGAATTTCAGCTCTACACTGTTTGATTATGTGACCTTCATTGTTGCACTTGAAACACTTGACGATGTTGTTTCTTTGAGGTAAACTTGATCTTTGAATCCACCTGTTCTGACCAAACCTGTTCTGGCCAATCCTGTTCTGGCCAAACCTGTTCTAACAAAACCTGTTCTGACCAAACCTGTTCCTATTATTTGCCTTGCAATAAACTGCCTTGTGCCCAAACTGTTGACAAGAGTAGCAATACCCTTGAAAGTAACTAGCACTTTTGAAACTGTCATTTACCTCCTTCACTTGAGCCATGCAATGTGAAGCCATGTGACCAAACCTATGACAAGCAAAACATTTGCCTTGAAACTTTCCTTTAATTGACCTCTTAGGTTTTGAAAATTTCTTCTTCTCATTCTGAATTCTATTTTTTGTTTCTGTGCATCTATCATTCAAGGACTCCTTTTCTAAAATACTTTCCTCATCAGAACTCTCTTCCTTTTGGATTCTCTTACTAGACTCTCCAACTTGTTCCTTGTGTGGCTTAACAAAACCAAGGCCTGTTTTATCTGTTGTCTTTCTTTGACCTTTGATGAGTGACTTAACATTTTTGGAGCTATCTTGAAACCTGTAAAGCTTATCCTTGTACTCTTTAGTTTTCTCTTTCAAAGAAACCATTTTCTATTCTAACTCACTATACTCAATAACCTTAGACTCTAACTTATCCTTGAGTTCTTGTGTCTTAGCCATAGAGAATTCAAGACTTTCTATAATATCATCTCTCCATACAACATTCATCTAACTTATCCTTGAGTTTAGCATTCTTCTTTCTTTCCTTTTTCAAAGCACTAAGAGCACTAATAAGTTCACCTTCAAGATCTACTTCACCTTCCTCTATATCTTCCTCTATTTGTTTTCTTTTTGAATCATCAAAGCCTTTTTCAGATTTTTTATCACTAGAGGTGCTACCCTTTTCAAAAACCATACATGCATCTTCCTTATAGTTTTCTGAAGAATCCTCATACATACTAGAAACCAAATCATTATTTGTGCAATCATCCTCAAGGTGACCAAAATTTCCACATCTAGGACATTTCATGATAATGAATCTATGTTTCAGTTCTTCCTCTTTTTCTGATATGAACAACATCTCATTTTCATTATCACTTGAATAAATTTCACTATCGCTACTAGAACACTTACTTGCTTTGTCTAGGTAGAAACTCTTCTTGTGCTTGTGAGAATACCTCTTTCCTTGATTATTGTGCTCATCTTTGTTTTTCCTATGATGCTTGTGCTTTTCAAAATCCTTGCTCTTAGAATCCCGTTTATCTTCATCACTTTCATTCTTGGGAACAATACAGTCAGTAGCATAATGACCAAACTTTCCACAATTGAAACATCTTATATTTTTCATATTTTTGTGCTTTCTAGAGAACTTGCCTTTCAGGATTGCATTCATTGCTTTTGAATTGTTGTGATGTAGGAGCCTTTCTTCTTTAGTATTAGGACCATGTTCAGGAATAGTGTACTCATATTCAATCACTTCTCAAACCTCATTCCCAAGTTCCATTAGATGAACCTTCATCCTTGCACTCCAAAGACCAAAATCTGACCCATCAAGAATAGGTGATGCATTGCCACTTGAATGATCCATTGTGTTCTTTACTAGCTTTTCCTTCAATTTGTTAAACTTTTTGAAGGCACTTGCTCTGATACCAATTGAAGAACACAATATTATACCGAGAGGGGGGTGAATAGTATAAGACCTCTTTTTACTTTTTCCTTTATACTTCAAAATAGTAAAGCAATATACCCAAAGCAATATCAAAGCAATGCACAATGTCATCCACAAAGTGACACCAATTTTAACGTGGTTCACCCAGAATGGCTGGGCTACGTCCACAAAAATTTTCTCTAAAAGTTATCTCAAAGTTATTTTAGAATCCTTCCCAATTACAATGTTTATGAGCCTCGGACCAAAGGAGATACCTTCCCTCAATCAGAACTTATGAGCCTCTGCTCAAAGGAGATACCTTCCCCCAATCAAAATTTATGAGCCTCTGCTCAAAGGAGATACCTTACCATCTGCTCTGAAAATGATCCCTCAGAAGATAAACTACCTCTACCTCTTGCCAGCATGTGGAACTCCTTTCCACCGAATACCTCTTGTCCTTAATGATTAGCCAAATAAACCTATGCCTTATATGATCACGTCCACAGCAGCTCAGCAACTTGTACCAAACACAGTCAGTCGGTCTAGTACAAGTCTTCCTCTGTCTGTCAGATCTGTCCAACTCTTGAACAAATCAATCCTCTCCATACAAGCCTTCTCAAAGACTTGCCAATTTTTTCCTCAGGTTCTTCTCATAGAACCAATGACCTCTGTCCTCAAGTTCTCTGATAGAATTATCAAACTTAGCTCACAAGTCCTCTACTAGGACCTGTCCAAATCTGCTCACAAGTCCCCACCAGAACCTGTCCAAAAATTGCTCACAAGTTCCCACCGAAACCTATCCAAAACTGCTCACAATTCCCCACTAGAAACTATCCAAAAACTGCTCACAAGTCCCCATTGGAACCTATCGAAAAAATTCTCACAAGTCCCCACTGGAACCTGTCCAAAAACTGCTCACAAGTCCCCACTGGAACTTGTCCAAAAACTGCTCACAAGTCCCCACTAGAACCTGTCCAAAAACTCAGCAAGCTCACAAAGAAAAACTTTCTTTGTAGGAAATCACAAAGTGAATTGTTAGAGACCTAATGTGATTTGTCAAACTCATAGAAGCATAAAGAGAATTATTAGAGACTCAATATGTTCTATACTCAAATCCCAATCTCAAAACTCAACTCAAATCAACTCAGCTGAATCTAAATCTCAAATCTGAAAACTCAACTCAATATCTAAAATGGATATGATAGAATGTTTTCTTTCAAGAACATGAAACCCCAACAATTGCCAACTATGCAAAGAATCACATAACAATGATACTCATGTTCTTTTCACCATCAATTAGGGTTTCAACAACAATGCTCATCAAACAAGGTTTAGTCAACCAACACCATTCAACTCAACATCAACCTTGAAGCATTCAACCAATCATCACAAGAAAAGGAAACAAGTAGAAATCCTTTTCCCTCCAAATATATTTGAAAAAAATAGCCACCAACACAATATCACCAAATGCAAAGAATAACTTGCTCAAATCAACTCAATGGAGTAAGCCCAATATCATGAATCAAGTAAAGCAATGACTTGATCAAACAACCTCTCTAGAAGCAACTCAACCATCAAACTCAAAACAACCAACCAAGAGTTCCACCAACTCAATGCAAGTAGCTAGACTCACAAATATAAACCCTAGTGCACAAAGTTTCCACTATCTCAAACCAAAAATTATGCATTCACCAAAAACTCTCCTTAAGGATAACAATGCATAAGTAGTCTTCAACAAACCAAAAAATAGGATTTACACCTAGCCAAAGGATACCTAGTAGAATACCTTTTCACTCCAACCTTATTTCAGAAAACATACACCAATCATACTCATAAGAAGAATGTGCCCATAGCTTATTGGAGTAGAAGATAATTGAACCTTCAAGCTGTCACCACACACAACTCTCAAACTTTCAACCAAGTTAGGGTTAGAATAAAAATAAATGAGCAATAATATAAACTTCCTTTATTACACCTTTTAGCTCCACTTCTTTAAACACAACCACCATAACATGCCAATAAATCAACAATCACAAAATCACACCTTATACCTCCATTTTTAATTTTAGTAAAGCAAAGAATAATCTTAAAAATACATCCAAAGAAATATGCCCTTATTTCTCCTAAGCTTTTATTCAATTCTAATCACAAAATCCAAAACTCATAAAATTTAATCACACCTTATAAATCGTTGTCCAAGAAACTCTGAATTTCACGGCATAAATATGTTTTAATAAAAACGTGTGTTACTCTAGCAAAGCACCCCCGTGAGACTCGAAACGGTGACCTCCGCCAATGCAACGCCCAACAGCAACCTTCATTGCCACTAGCCCACGCGGGCTATGAAGTTCACAAGTGAACTTTCCTCCACTTCACCCTTGAAAAAAACTGTCGAAGACTTTTCAACCGCACGTGCTTCTAAGTCTTCCTTCGATCACAGTGAATACAGAGCACAAACACCACAAATTACATTCGAGGGATTTCCAATTAATTAGCCTTCCAACCTTAGGAGTTGGAGAATAAATAGTCTCTTCGAAGACACCTTGACGTCGACGAAAATAAAGACCATTTCGAAATTAATCAAAATTCTTTTCAAAAAGGGTTTAAAAACTCTTAAATAATTTTAATAAATTAAGAATAAAAAAAGGTTTAAAAACCTTTAAGTATTTTTAATAAATTAAAAATAATTTCTCCCTTAATTAATTAAATAATTAATTAATTAAAACCTTGAAGGGTTTTAAATAATAATTATATAAATAATAAAGATAACCTCCATTGGTTTTAATAAAAACCATTTAACTTGGTTTTAATAAAAAACCTATCCAACTTGGTTTTAGTAAAAACCGGTTTGGTTTTAATGAAAAACCCTTGCCAATGGAATCTCTCCAGATTCTCTTAAAAATATTCTCTTGGAATATTCCACCTTTGAAGCCAACACATCCTCTTAAAATTAATGCCATTTCCTTTTGACATCACTAACAACTCATAGACAAGAAGCTAGGATCTCAAACCCAAAATTGCCAACAAAAGATATTGGTGTGGATTCTAGTGGTGGTTTCCTGGTATAATGTTCTCATAGTTAGCTCCAACAATATTTGTAATGTTTTTAAAGTGGTTCTTTGGACTATTTTGTTATCTTGCCAGTATATGGCTGAGGGTAACAGGTTAAGCTAATATGTTTAGATATTAAACATGCAGTGGGAGTAGTTAGCAGATATATGTCCAATTAACAATTGACAATGGCAGTTTTCATACCTTATGGAAAGTATTCAACAAGTGGGAGATTTTTGGAAATGTGTTGAATATTTTCATGTTAATATATTTGGGTTAATATATTTGAACCCATGGATTATTATATTTGGGTTAATATATTTAAACCCGGGTTTTGTGGCCATGATATTGTAAAACCCCTTGATGTGTTGTTGGTATATAAAGCAGCACTTGCATGATGGTTTGATAGAATAGAGAATAGACCAGCAATGTGAGAGACTGAATAGTGAATGTTCGAACATCCCCCCAAAGAGGGGGAACACATTGTAATGTCGTGTGCGATTGTGTACATAAGGGTTTTTTGGATGGAATACTAAGGGCCTAGTTATTTTCTCCATGGAGTAGCCCGATTTGGGTGAACCACATTATATCTGTGTCTATTGTGTATTGCATAATTTCTTTTGTGTTTATTTTTGCATTATATTATTGCTTGTATTTGTTATTTAATCCTAACACTAGGAAGAATATATTCTTTAGAATGAATCCAACATCAAAATATTAAATATTTGAAGGCCTACAAAAAAGGTCCCATTACTAGAGATTGCAAACCTACACAGTGTAGAATGGATAAAAGACCATAAGAGCCTTATTGCAAATTTGAGGGAGAGAAAAGGACTTCAATAAAGAGTCTTGGTGAAGATAGGATATTTGTGATCTCCAGTGTAGACTAAATACTTTACTCTAAAGAAGTTGAAAAACCCTTAGAAGGTCTAGTTAAAGAACTCCTAGTTCTAGAATATTGGAGGTTGGTGATCTCCATTGAAGATTGAAACCTGTAGATTGTAGAAGAAAAGACCACAATAACCTTACAATAGAATCTAGGAAGAAGAGACTCCAAAGAAAGAGTCCAGGAGAATATTGGAGATTGGTGATATCCATTGAAGATTAAAGCTTATAGATTGTAGAAGGAGAAAACAACTCAAGAAGCTAAAAAACACCTACAAGAGGTCCCATTGAAGAAATTCTAGTTTTGGAAGTAATAAAGGACCAAAAAATATCCCATTCCAAACTTCTAAAGCAAAAAAAATTAGAGATCTGAGTGGAAGATCTCGTTGCCAACACTTCCATAGTATAAGGTTGAAGGAAATGTCTCATTGGAAAGACCAAAGAAGATATAAGAGTGGAGACTCTAGATAAGTGGTCTCAAGGAGGAATAAGGAGAAGGCTTTGTGAGCCTCATTGAAGGAGATTCAAATAAGGTCATTGGAGGAGTTTCTAGGAGAACTTATTGGGTAAATTTACCACCAAGGAGATGTTCCTGATAAAGGAAGATTTTGGGACAATTATTGCCATCCAAAAAAAAGCCCAAATGGAGAAGGATTTGGCAAAAAATTTACCAAATTTTAGAGAATATTGGTGAAGACCTCAATAATTTTATATTCTTAAGAAGAAGAGCTTCATTGAAGTTAGAATTTGACAAGGAGGTTGAAGGAGAAAAGAGCTAGATATTACTGCCAAACCTGAGAGGTTTAAATATTGCATTTGAAGGCTAGAAGGCTCATTCAAATATAGGGGTTTTTTGAATATATAGAAGAATACTAAAGAGTCCTTAAAGGAAAATATCAGTTGTGATTTGGAGAATTCCCTACCAAATTTTTGAGATTCAAGGCTAACATTACTATCTATAGAAATTTAGATTTATAGAGAGCATCCTGAAGGAGAATCAAAACCACCACACTATATTTTCAAGCAACAAGATAGAGGAGTTACTAATATTTGAATTGGTGAGTTGAGAAGTTGTTTAGGATAGCCAAGAATAACTACAAGTTCATCCAGTTAAAGGCAACAATAAGTTGAATCTAATCACCTAGAAATCCTTCATATTTATAGATCTTAAAGGTAAGAAACTTAGGTGCAAAGGGTTCATTTTATAAACACTTATATTTGGTTCATTATTTAGTTTCATTGAGCACATTATTAGAGTTTAAAAGTTGTAAGGAGAAAGGTTGTATTTTAATCTTCAAAGGAAGTGCAGAAGATAGTTGCTTTTAATTTTTATACCTACACATTAAAATAGGAGTTAGATATATTTTGATAGAAAGAAAAATATCATCTTCTTATTATATAGTTACAAAAAATAAGACTACATTAAGTTATAGATATTATAGTGCATTTAGGAGCAATTACTAGTGCATGATTTAAGGTTCATTTGAAGGAGTAATAAGGTGAGATCAATATTGCACTATACTAGTTGTTCTTAAATACTTTTAAGGTGCTCTAAGTATTTTAATTTGTAGTAAAAATTAAGTGCATATTTCAAATTACTTTGAAGGTTAATTTATAGGAGCAATAAGGTTAAATTATTATTTTTTTTGAAAAATAATTTGAAAAATTTGTATTAAAACAAATATCATTTACAAGTTGGGATGATACTTATCCCAACCTTAACCAAAGTGAACACATGTTTACAATAGCAAAATAAGATTTATGATGAGCATCAGAAATGCTCATATTTTGTATACATTTTCTTGATTATTATGCGGTTGTATAATAAGGATTGCATATGTTTATGAATGATTATATAATTATTTGATGAAATTATGCGTGTTATCTAATTCATGTGTTTTCAGTGTGTTTTTGTGGAATTGTAGTTGATTTAGTATATTTGGATTAGTCGAGGTCTTTTCATGGACCTGGAACTTTGTTTCTTTTGGAATCAACGTAGAGAAGGTAGGCGCCTTCCTCTTCCAGGAAGGCACCAAGCGTAAGTAGGCACCTTCCTCTTCCAGGAAGGTGCCAAAGGAAAATAAGCACCTTCCTCTCATTAGGAAGGCGTTGACAGGAATGCGCCACTAGAATGCAAGCGCCTTCCTCTCACAGGAAGGCACCAATGAAAGATAAGCGCCTTCCTCTTCCAAGAAGGCACCAATAGTAGTAAGGCACTTTTGCATAGAGAAGACGCCCGACATACTTAGGTACCTTCATCATAGGAAAGGCATCCATGTTCTTCACCCGTTGACCAGACAAGCACGACATGGAAAACAGAGACTAGTGCAGTTCCAACTCTACGTCATGTAGAGTTAAATTGAGGATTGCATCAATGTATGAGAACGTCCTACCAATGCCAGGTGAAGCACAAACCAATCAGTGAACATGCTATCATTAGAAATGAATACCAATTTTAGCATACGTCGATCACATTTACCAAACTATCTTAGTTTAGTATAGAATGAATCGACTGTTATAACTTCTTTGTAACAGAAGATCTACAGGTGTGCTATATAAACACACACAGACCTCTCTAAATATATATAAAATATTTTGATAGTAAATGTAGAGATCTATACAGAAGAAGCATTGTAATAATTTGATAATTATAATACAGTTCTAAGATTTTCTATGTGCGTGTTCAGCTGGGAGGAAGCTGTTGGAGCCTGGGCCCACTCCAAGCCATTATTTCTTCCCCTATTTTTCCTATGTTTTCTAGATTAGTTTACCACTTTTATAATATTTTTTATCGCATTGTTATTTCTAGTATTGCAATAGGTTTATTTCCAAGAATGCATGAATATTTCCTTTCTGTAGATTTAATTGTTTTTACGTAAATTATTGAGGAGTGTATGAATGATTGATGACCGTCGAAACACCCCCAAATTGTAGAACTAGCGAACTCATATCAAGTGGTATTGTAAGCAATCTTGTTCAAGACCCTTCACAAGTTTACGAAGCTCCTTGGGTTGATAAATTAAATGCACAGGCATGTGACAAAAGTAGGAAAGAAGTTAACCTTGTTTGGCCTGCAACATTTTGGCACCATTTTCGGGGAAGCATCTCAACTAGATTATTTACAATACCTCAAAAAATTCCATCTGACCTTGTATGAGTTCTTCGAGAAGAAGACCTGACAATCAGTTTATAAAAACCAATCCATCAGAACTTGAGTCAGTCGAACATTTTGAATTTGAATTAGACTCGCCCGACCCACCACCAATAATCCATTGGAGTGAGGATCCATAGTTTGTGCAAAGTGCCTCCTCACCCCATCAACTTGGGAAAGCATGAATCATCATAAATCCCCTATTTAATAGGACACCCTTAGAGGAAGCCCTGTTGTGGAAAGATATATAATATTGGACAATAACACCAGAAAACCTTAGAGCCTTGACTCAAAAAGTCTTAAACAATCATAAGGCCATAAATACTGCATTAGAGACCGCATTTCTTAAAAAATGGATGACAACGAAGAAGTCTCATCTGGATTTAGTTTCCCTATTGATGAAGGAGTAGGAGATACCAAAATGAAAAACATATCCCCTACTCACCTTCCAAATTTCAGAGGATACCCAACTGAGGACCCTAATCTATTTTTATTTAAGTTTGATGTCTTATGCAGGTCTGTGAACTACAAATTTGATACGCAAAAGCTAAAATTTTTTCCTTCCACATTGGATGATGTAGCTCTGTGGTGGTTCATCGATATGGGAGACAAACACATTGCCACTTGGGATCAAATGAAGAAGCTCTTTTTAGAGCAATACCAAGATTTCAATAGAGCAAGAGACTCTAGAGAAGAGGTCCTGAGCATGACGTAGAAAGAATATGAGTCTCTCGAGGAATACTATGAGAGATTCAACTTCAATCTTCAATTATCTCCTCACACAAAACTATTTGATAAGTCCCTCAAAAGCATATTTTTGAGAGGACTTACCAATGAATCACTAGAGGCTCTTAACATGATTTATGGAGGTGATGTCTACCAGCACATTATGGAAGACATCCAAAAATTATGCCAGAACTACTCAATAAGGAGAGGCAAGACCACTTCTAGAACCATGAAAATGACTGCTTCAGTCACGAAGATAGAAATAGGTAACATGCTAGAAGATTTAAAGAGTGAAATGCTCTCATCTCTAGCATTGTAGATGGATACACTACTATTAGAGAAAAAGAAGCAAGAAAACAAAGCAACATTGGCTTATTTATGTCCAAAATGTAGAGGGAAGCATGCAAAGAATGCATGCCTAGAGAACAAATTCAGAGTATGCACAGTTTGTAGGTTGAACCATAAAACTTGATTATACCCACAACTACCCAGTAATCAGGAGGATCCTAAAAGTGTTGATGCCTATTTCAAAGGAAATAGAAAGAGTTGGCCACAATCCCATATAGGGAATATGCCAACCAGAATGTCGTCATATCAGGGAGGATCATACATGCCCCAAGGCCTGCCTCAACCACCTAACATGGGGTGGTGGGGGCCATCACCCTGGTCCAACGCACCCCCAACAGCATTCCTGAACCAGCATCCATGGAAGCCATATCCATATCCTATGCAGCAATGGAGAGGCCACATTGTGTGGAATCAGGCTCCACAGAATGTAGCACCAGCTCACCCTCAACAAAATTTATCGATGTTTCCAGCAGTGAGACCTGCGTAGCTACCTGCACAACCAACAACGAATCCTAATAATAGGGTGAACCAGCCAGCATACAACATGGAGGATGAGATGTATCTGATGTACTATATTCATCTTAGGTCTGGTAGATAGCTAGGAGTAGGAACACCTCCACTAGTAGAAGAGGAGGAAGAGGTAAGAGAAACACCTCTTGTAGAATAGGTGATAGAAGAAATGCCTGAGAGAGCAAAGGCTCCATTTCCTAGCCAGCTACAAGAATAGAGGAAAGTAAAGCAGCCGAAGTTTGATATCTTGTCTAGCTTGAAGAACATCACCATGACAATTCCATTATTTCAAGCCATTCAAGATGATATATACCAACGCGATAAGAGAGATGTGTCTAAGGAAGCCATGATGAAGAGCAACCTAGACTATCAGTGTCATGGGTAAACTAGTAGATTTTATGATGGGCAAAATGTGCCATCCTAAGTATGCAGACCCATGTAGCCCGGTGTTGATTGTAAAAATTGAGGGACATTCCCTGTCCAATACGTTGGTCGATCTCAGAGCAACCATAAAGGTAATGCCTCAGGAGACCATGAAAATGCTATAGCTCAAAAACCTAAAACCCACTATGACAGTGTTGTAGTTGGCCAATCGATCGACCATGGCATCGAAAGGAATGTTGGAAGACGTAATAGTGATAGTCAGTGCATGGGAATATCCAACCGATTTTTTAGTATTGCAATCTAAAACTAGGTTGGGCAATTGCCCGATCATCTTGGGAAGGCCATGGCTAGCAACAGCTAATGCTTACATCAACTATAGGGATGGGCTGATGACCATCTTCGATGGACAAAATGTTAAAATGTTGACTATTTCACCCCCAACATAGTCCGTCGACTCATTAGGAGAACCCATGTTGACCGAGCATGAAAATCCTGAGCTATCCATGATCTAGTCGGTGATGATGTTGGATGATTTGGTAGAAGAAGACAAATATGGTGCTATTGTGGAGTTCCTCCATGGGGAGTCCTCCATATCCACACCTGGATCATCATTGGTCGGTGCCCAAGATCACCACGTTCAGCAAATACACATCGGGCATAGAAGAACGTTTAATGTCAGCAGTGGATTGACTCCCACACAATTGATGAAAGTAGAAGAGCTCTTGGTTAGATACCAATAGGCATTTTTATGGGATTACCTAGATATTAAGGGTATCAACCCAAATATCTATACCCATCGTATATGCCTCGATGATCAAGCAACTCCAAGTAGGCAACCACAGAGAAGAATGAATTAAAAAATGAAAGACATTGTCAAGGAAGAACTGCAAAAACTGTTGACTGTTGGATTCATCTATCTGATTTTTGACAGTGAGTGTGTATCACCATTAGTGGTTGTCCCTAAAAAGAATGGGAAGTGGTGAATCTATGTGGACTACAGAGCGTTAAACAAAGTGACCAAGAAGGACCACTTCCCACTCCCGTTCATTTATCAAGTCTTGGATACACTCTTCGGGAGGAATTATTTCTCCTTCCTGAATGGATTCAGTGGATACAACCAGATCCAAATAGGAGAAGAGGATCAGGATAATACAATGTTCACCTACCCATGGGGAACATTTGCCTATCGGGTACTACCTTTCGGATTATGCAATGCACCTACCACATTTTAAAGGGCAGTGCACTTTATTAGACTAGATTAAGCATTTTATTAGTTTAGTTAGCATTTGTAGAGACTCTGACTAACATAATTAGGGTTTTTATTAGGTTTACTTAATTGTTGTAATTAGGACATAATTAGCTTAATTTCATGTTCTAATACTTAATTTTATGCAATTAATCCATTAGATTGATAGCTATACTCATTGTTTCTATGTTCAAAGCATTATTTATGAGTATTGAATATGTTTAACACATTTTATTAACTTTTTTGATTTCATTAGTATTATGGCATTTTCATGTTTAAATACTTTAAAGGGCCTCATCATGAGAGGTTGCCTATGTTTTTAATTCTTTTGTGTTGTTTCTTGACTGTAGGAAAGCAGATTCAAAGGAGATTCAACCATAAAATTCCTTCCTCAACGCGAAGAAGAGGGTCAACTCCACCCTAGAGTAGTTCGTGTCACCCAAAATGGCTTGAAACTCACATTTGCCCTTGAGAGGGATTTCATATAATTTTCCTACTGTAATAAGAGTATAAAATTGGTATCCCTAATATGATGCTTGCATTTTCTAAATATTTGGTAACAAGGACGAAAAATGAATCTGAAGCTAGAGCTATGTGGAGATGCCTTCAAATGACTCAAGACTTAGAAGGCAATTTGATCATAGAAGGAGACTCTATGCATGTTATAAATATCCTAAATAATTGGAAAACACCTCCTTAGAGGATTAAATATTTTTTTGAAGAGGCTAGGATCCTTTTCCTAGGAAGATAGGACAGAAAATCCCAACATGTATTTCAGGAAGCTAACAAAGTTGTTGATAAGTTGGCCAATTTGGGTGTCGATGGTGAGAGACTTTTCAAATGGGAACACAGTGTCCTTAGTGAAGTAGAGGAGCTTATTCAACAAGAATGCCAAGAATGATAGTCGAATTTACCAACAGGGAAGGCATTGTAAGTTCAAAGGCTATGAGTATTCCCGTCTATTTTTGAAATTGACTCACAATAAAAATTATTCGAGCTGTCAGTCTTGGTGGATGCTGCTTGGAAATACGACAAAGACTAATGGGAATAGTCACATGTCAGATAAAATGGCTCCTAGTCCTCTTAGTAATTTGAGGTTGGTTGATAATCACAGGGCAGGAAAGAAACAACAATATAAGACTTTGAACCAGAGCCACGTGGACCACCAGATAACCACCACCATAAATCTAGCCAGCTATTTCACTTCTCCAAGGCTGATTGGCCAAGATGAGATGTGGTCCCAAAGCATGTCATATACGGAAGAAAGAAATTACCAAAGAATTATTAAGAGCAATTTTCAATACAAAGCTTGTGGGAATTTTTTTCAGTACTCTTCTATGTGTGTTTATAGCTTTTTTTTTCTCCACTGTTTCAAGGAAGGGATCTATGTCTGTTTCTTTTTTTGTAATTATGATGCAGGTGTGTTTTATCGGGGTATACCCAAAATATTGTGTGGGAAGTTTCTTTTTGATAACAAGATATGTGCCTTACCAGATGTAACAGATTTGGCGGCATGTATATTTTACATATATAGGACCTTAGTAAGGACATGTTCATCAACAACCCTGGGCTTATTTTTGTAAAAGGTTTTGGGTCAACCTGTAAAACTTGGTATTAATGCTATAGTATCTTATCTACCAAAAAAAAAATGGTATCCCTAAGAGGGACGTATTTTTAATTAGGATTGGCTTTTTTAATGAAATAAAGTGTTCTTGTTCTCTTCCATTTTTTGGCAATCATGCATGCATTTCGTTTGAATTTTTTTTTTTATATTACATAGTAGGAAGCATAGGTGTGAGGCTATTTTGGTGGTCATAGTAGGCAATCATGACGGAACTCTGAATTTCTTGCATTTGATATCTGATTTCTTTATGTTTTTTGTCATCAAGTGCAAACCATAGGTTACAGCTACGGTCTCATTATTGGCCTGTGGCTTCAAAAAGTGGTTTGTAGTTTGAACCGTGCATCAGACCTGCAATTCACAACATACAACAGGATTCAAATGGTAAATCGGATGAGGACCTATGGTAGGCCCTTCTTACACTCTCTATCTCTATTTTTCTTCTTTGTGTTTTTCCATAACAAACAATTTGAAACCTAGATAATTAAGGATAAAATGAACATGAAATGAATTAGTTCCTTAGGGTTTATTTTTCTAAATTTTAGCTAGGTGTTTCTAGGAATAGTAGACCTCTGAGTGTAGTCCACCCTAGAATATAGTGTGCTAGGTTTAAATCATGTGGTATTTTGTATGCTTGAGGCCCAATTAGAGTCTATATCACCGTAATTTACATTGTCAAAAATTCATATAGGATATAGCATGCATTCTCTGAAAATGAAACATTTATTTTTGCGTATCATATTGGAAACAATCATTCATGTTGTATTATGCATTTTCTTTTCTATGCAAATATTAAAACAAACCACACACACCATGTTTCAATTAAATGCTAGTGATTTGGGAGTGACATCCAACCACTAGTAGGGTTCAATTATGGTGGATTTTATTTCCATCCTTTGGTCCAAATCCTACGTACCCTTGGATACTAGACCAATACCAAATTTGAGAACCTTTTGTACCCTAGAAATTTTACATGTATTCTCTTCAGAGGGTATAACGCTGACTAGTGGAAAACATGTGAGGATATTGGAGGACCTATGCTCCCTAACCATGTGTGGGTTTCATTACCACACATTATAGGTTGGATTATGCGACTTGGAATTCATAGCCAAGTTTTTGAGATGCGAGTATACAGGTGAAATTCAATTAAACTAATATTATTATCCAACAAGATTTCAAACATGATAAGAGTTTCTAATACTAATACAACAAATTGAAACATAGAAAATAGTTTATGGCTCATTTTAAATTGTAAAAGAGATAATCGTCATTGTATACCTTGTTTGCATAATAAAATATAAATCTAGACACTAGGTGCACCATGGTGGAGACACAGGGAGGTCGTAAGAGGCTCAATTTTTATGCTAATGACCAAGCCCCACCAAATTCAAAACAAAACGTGTCGAACCCTCACCCACATGCACTTCCTAAACATCATTCAGTGAGCATTAGAGGATATAATTCAACACAAAGGGACCCCATTGAGTGTGCCCTCGATAGAGGAGATTCTATACACTCTTCTAGATGTATCATAGAGCATGGAGCCTCTCAACATGAGGGTGTTCCACTCATAAGCCATTATCAAGATCGTAGTGCACGTGCATCCATGGGATCGATAGATGAGTATGTCATCCAGGGAGCCAAGTTGATACCCCTACATACTAAGCCTACAGGAGGTTCCATACCTCCAAATTAAGAATATATAAGAGATCGATATCCACCCATTCAGGGGCATGCTGACAAGCCCGCTTCTGAGAATAGGTCTATCCACACTCCCATGCATAGTGAACCTCACAGGATCACTATTGACATGTCCAATATGGGAGCCAATGGGACACCATCACATGATCCATGGTGATCCAAAAAGTTGGATGGTTTGGATAGTATCCTAGAGCATATAGGCTACAAGCCTTCAACTCTATCCACTCGCACTCTAATTGATCATGGCGGGAGAATTGTTAGGACTACCATAGAGCATGGAGAGGCTTCTAAGTGCCCTTATGGTTTGCATCCACCATCCGTGCATGGTGGCACACAACACATAACTCAGCATGACACCAATGTCATATTCATGGACAAAAGCAAAGATGTAGAAAATCTTTAAGATGGGTATAGAACCCATAATGTCACTCACATTGAGCATACATACCAGAGGCATCTTACAATTGCTCACATTGATAGATCGCATAGACTGGTATTCGAGAAGAGATGATGACTCCTTCAAGATCAATTGGAGGATGCCTATGCAGATAGGTAACGTATTGAAGATGAGAATCTTTAGTCATAAAGGCTCATTAGACAAAGATTATATGAGAGTGTATGCATGAGGAATGCATCCTTTACCAAAAGGAGCATGCAGAATAAAAGGATAGGCTACCCAGGGCTGGTTTATACACTCATGATGAGCACAAAGAGTGCATTCATAGGAGGGATTTTTCACAAGCCGACATGCATCAGGAGCATAGAGGTGCTCACACTCATGTCAGTTCCCAACAAAGAGAATGACCACCATCATTTGAAGATCATAGGTAGCAACAATATGAGGAAGAAGAGGGAGACGGATCTGATCATAGATATCCCAAAATCTACCATGTTGAGGAGGAGGAAGAGCAACGTCCTCCACTTCGACAGAGGAAGAATATGCCTCCAAGACCACCCTCACATAAGCTTAGGGAGAAGAACTTTATTTTCTCACAAACATATAAGATTCTAGCAGAAAAGGTGAAAGCAATTGAGAAGCAAGGTGTGACTTTTTAAAATTTGACATTGATCAAGATTCATAATGAGCCTTTGGACCCATCGATGCTTAATTCAGCATATCCTGAGCATTTTATCATGCATAGGTTAGATAAATTCAAAGGTGATGAAGACACGCAAGATCATGTCACAATATTTTTGGATGTATGCTTCCATATTGCAAGAAATAATACCTTTATTTTGCATACATTCATCACAACACTCTCAGGCCCAGCCTGAGAGTGATTCAATCAGCTGAAGAAGCACAGTATCACCAATTTTGAGCAACTGGTTGATGCCTTTCTAGAATACTTTTATTTTAGCACCAGGAAGCAAGCTAAAATTTCTAATCTAGTTGTGCTAGCTCAATGTGATCATGAGCCAATCCTAGAATACAAAAATAGGTGGAGGATATTAATGGTAAAGTTACCATTCCCTATTCCTACTAAATAATTAACCCAAATGTTCACAAAGAGTTGTGCCAAGCACATCTCATTATTGTTGCAACTGCAATAGTACCTGATGTTTGAGGAAGATTTGGTGCAAGCTAAAGTAATTGAGGATATCAAGTTACAAGAGGGCAACTTGAAACTCAAAAATAGGAAAGAGGGATACAAGAAGAGCTCCATGAAACATCAGGGCAAGTAGGCCCATGTCAATCAAGTGATGCTAAACCTCCAAAGAGAGGATAAGGGGTAACAAAAGTAGAACTATCAGGCCCAACCTCCTCCTATGTAGTATGAGCAATGCAAGAATAATTACAAGGGCAAAAATAAGGAACAATGCCCACCTCACCAATTCACACCTTTGATGGAATCATTGCCATCGATATTCCATCAATTATTCAAGTCTAAGGTAATCAGGTTGCCCAAGATTAAACTAGTTGATCCTAACCATCCCAAGTCAAAGGGGAATTAGGATGATCTTTTTCGCATATTCCATTTTGTGAAGTACCACGACATTGAAGTGTGTTGGTCCTTAAAACATATTGTGCAAAACATGATCGATAAATTTGAGTGTGTAGTGTCAAATAATCTTCTAGCTCCTGACAACCAAAACATGGGGATTTATAAAAATCTATTTCCAAACCATGAGGCACCATGCAACAATGATGGCCATGTCAAAAAAATGCATGTCGAACCACCTATCCAAGGATTTGTAGGTATGGTTAATGTTGTTACCATACATGGGAGATATGAGCAGCCAAATCAACCTCGCATTCCCATCAGGATACAAGCTATGCTAAATCAATAGCCATCTTAGAATATTCTAGTCCCACTAACTAGATCGATGGTGACCATACGAAGTAGGTCAGTTCAAAACCTATAGACAACTACTACAAAGTTGTCTATTTATGAGTTGATACAATAGTCCCCTAGAAACAAGGAGACTCTCATGGACATTCTGAGATCCATCAAGGTACAGTTCTAGGATGCTCAAGAATTCACCAACTTTGTGGGACACGTACAATAGTTCTAGGAACCTACGATCCAATTTTATGATCATGAAATTAGGATGGTTCCTATAGATACGGTTGACCCTCCATTACATATCATCACATGTGTCAATAATGTGCTATTAAAGAGGGTCTTAAGATATTAGTCCATCGATCAATATTATAATGACCAAGGTGTTAAATCCTTTAAAGCTACCCAAGTCACATATTGTGCCACCACATTCACATTGAGAGTGTTTAATGATGCACTATGTTTAATGGTTAGCACAACCGTCCTACCTATTTAGGTTGGTTTAAAGACCATCCCCATGATGTATCATGTGATCAAAGGTGCAATGTAGGATAACATCTTGCTAGAGAGGCCTTGGATTCGAGAAATGTGTTGTGTTCCCTCCATATTACATCAATGTACATTCATGAGGGATAGGTTCACATGGTGTCGTAAAACAAAGAAATATTCAAATTTATGAACCTAACTGATTTTCCTGGGGGTTTCATACTCTCATCAACGCACTTGGATGTTTGACCTGCGTCGTCAATTAAGAATCCAAGAGGTAAAAAAAAAGTGTGATCTCAACCATCAACATCTGTATGTCATAGATCTAAGCACACTACTACTACTTATTTGAAACTAACTACATTTTCAATGCTTTGGGATGAAAGGAAGCTAAAGGTAAAAGTGGGTAAAAATAAAAAGAAGAAAGTGCCTGAACCAGTCACCAATGAGGCTCCCACTCCTATGGAAGTAGAGGAAGCCCAAGATAAATCTAAGGAGGTACCTTAGCCTCCCTCACCTACTTCATCAGCAAGGTCATCCACTCTGCGGGTGACTGTTCATCTAGCCAACACAAGGTTAGGAGAATATATTATGTAGAATATCACCTTTGGACCAATTTTAGAGACTATACAAGAGATGGTCCGATCCCATGCTCATCATTTTTTTGTTGTATCAGTAGTTCCATTAGGAGAGCCACCCAATCAAATGAAATTTATCTATGCTAGGCTAGATAAAATTCCTACTCGAATGCCCATGGATGAGGATGACGATGAACCATTCATAGTGAATGTTTGTTATCTATCCAACCCTGAATATGCCATGTGTACATTTGAATTATATTATTGGTATGGGTATGACCTTGGTATTTTTGAGCAAGGGCGTAGGACTCCACTTGAGCCACATTATTAGTTGGAAATTGATAGGTTTGGGCTAGGGTTGCAAATATAAGGACAGGATGATTTTCTTACATCTTTAGATCACCTGTACTTTAGTCTAGGAGACGATGTGGATTTCAACCCATATCACCCTGATATTTTTGCATTATAGAGGGATAATCAAATGGTGTCTTGCATCACCATAGCACCGCCCAAGTCATATCATGAGGATATTTTAGTGGACAGTGATTCCTCACCCAAAAATCAATCAGGGAATGAGTTTGAGCCAGTTTATGAGGCAGTATCGTATTTACGGTGCTTATACTCAATTTTACGAGATAGTGATGATAGTTATCAGGAGATCACCTATATGGGACCACATTTCCTAGAGAATACCATACTAGTAGATAGTGGTGAATGATTGTATTACGACAATGACAATGAGGACAAAATAGAGAGATCCTATTTAGGACCTCCCTACCTACGTCATCGTAATGCACCTTATACAACTAAGGAAATGTGTAGAGAGATCAATATCAACCCTTACCTTATGGGAAGACCACCAAACTTTGATGTGATATATCACATGGTGTTTCCTGACCTACCTACGTATAGGGATATAATTGAGATGAATAATCCTAGCTTACAATTAGTGCATAAGGAGGACCCAATCATTTATAGCCCGTATAGAGAGGACCCATTTGTGCTCATGCCTATAGAGCCAGATATCGGGTATAGGAGCTACATCTATGATGTAGGTGTTTGTCCATATGTTCTAGAGATAAATTCCATTCCATCAATATAGTCTCCATTGATTTGACCACTCCACTCTGTAATCCAACTGATTTGTCCAAACCATTGTATTAAAATATAGATGTTATCGACTGGGATCATGATGACATACCTATTGAACCTAAATATTTCTTCCCTAACAAAGAAATATTGCAACCATTTCATTTTGTGCTAGGTTGTGCTTATGATGTCTATCATGCTAAAGATGCTTCTAATGCAAAACCTATAAACCCAATCGACGACATCTATTTTATCCCTATGCCTCATCAACTTGAGGAGGGATCACACATATTAGTAGAGGAAACCTTCGATGTGGATATCTATAACGATTCCACCCATCCAAGGAATGCCAAATTTGAAGAGAGTCTCACTCCCAATGAGCGTGCCACCCTCATCCCTCTACTAAAAGAGAGACCTAATATTTTCGCTTGGACTTACAAAGATATGCCTAGTCTAGACCCAAAATTGGTTACCCATAACCTTTCACTAGATCTATCAAAGAAGCCAATTAGGTAGAAGCTTAGAAAGATGCATCCAAAAGTAGCATTAATGGTGAAAGATGAATTGCAAAGTTGTTGGATGTAGAGTTTATTTCCATCGACTATTCAAAATGGGTATCCAATATGGTACTTGTAGGAAAACCTAATGGAAGGATCTGTATTTGTAAAAATTTCAAAAACCTGAATAAGGCAACACCAAAGGATTCATTTCTGTTACGAAATATCGATTCTCTTGTAAATGCAACTACAGGTCACAAGATGCTCTCCTTAATGGATGGTTTTTTTTGTTACAATCAAATTTGGATAAAGCCCGAAGACTAGCATAAAACCACGTTTATAACATCATGTGGAACATTTTGCAATAAATTTATGCCATTTAGTCTCAAAAATTTTGGTGCCACATATCAGCAGGCCATGACATATATTTTTCATGACTATATGCATAATATCCTAGAGGATTATATGGATGGGTTGTTGGCCAAGTCATTACTACGTGCTAAGCATGCAGAGGTCCTGAGGAAGGTCTTCGATCGCCTGATAGACTATAATGTTAGGTTGAATCCTAAGAAGTGTGTATTTGGCATAACTGAATAATGCTAATATGACCTTGTTCTTTGATGGTTCAAAGTGCAAGCAAAGAGGTGGTGCAAGAACATTGTTTTTCATGTCGTAAGGAGCTCCAATGCCCTTATTGTTTAAATTAGACTTTCCTTGCACTAACAACAATGCTGAATACAAAGCCCTACTTTTGGGCCTCCATACAGCCATCACCATGAACATTAAAATATTAAACATATTTTGCAACTCTTTTCTCATAGTCAACCAAGTTAAGGGGCTCTTTTAGTGTCGATGTCTCGTACTGAAAGCTTACAAATATCTTGCTACTACACATTTGGCTAGGTTGGAATGGTATGACATCGAGGCAATCCATCGTTCATAAAATAGGTTTGCAGACACCATGGCATATTTGGTATCCTTAATCCCTCAGAATCCATCTACAAATTTTACTATCATTCATGTTAAGATGCTCTCGCATCATGCAGTGGAGCGTGCAGCCTTTGATAATAAAGAGTCACTAAACATGATTAGTGTGGAACCAAAATATGAATGGTTTTGAAGAGCTAAAGACTTCCTAAATAAGGCACCCTCTAGGTCATTAACCTCTAGAAGTCTGACGGGGAGTGGTACTACCATTCACCACAACATTTTTTTCTAGTTTGCATTTACACAAGTAGATACTCAGGCAGAGCAAGTCATCTTAGCAGTTGAATTTGAGGCCTATCATAACTGGATGTCATAAATCCAAGACTTCTTAAAACTTGGCCTTATCCCAGAGGTATTGTTGCATTCTGCAATATGCATATTCAATCATAAAGCAACTAAATATGTCTTTATAGGAGATATTTTGTACCGATGAGATTACGATGGAGTTCTCCTTCATTGTATAGATCTCCAAGAGTCATCTTGGGTGATTTCACAATCTCATGATGGTATGTGTGGTGGCCATTTTAGTAGCATGGCCATCATCAACCGCATCCTTCGAATGGGTTATTATTGGACCACTATGGAGAAGGATTGCAATGTGTATGTCAAGAAATCTATTATGACACTGCTCGAAGGAACCAATATAATGCAAATAATAATATAAATGAATTGTGTTTTATAAGAATCGCCTTTGGAAATATTGAGTTTAACCTACAATATTGATATATAAAAATGAATGTATTGATGATTAAAATTGAATATGGTGATGCACCATAAATATGAAGGATGGGGTGCGATTGGAAAGACGCACCCCGGATAAATATATTTACAATATGTTAGGAGGGTCCTAACATGCCACCCCCCTTAAAGGAGCTTTGTCCTAAAATCTGGAAATTTGGAAATTGCTGCTAGATATCGTGAAGAGTTTCCCATGTCGCGTCTTCTAAAGGTAGACCTTTCCAATGGATTAACACTTCCGTGATATCACGAGTACGAAGGTGATGAGAGCAGCGATCCAAGATAGCTTTTGGCTCGACTAAAAGTACTCCCTCCTCGGAGAATTCTGGAAGAGTGGTTTGTGTCGTGATATGTGTTCTGACTGTGAGCTTAAGGCAAGATACATGAAATACGAGGTGAAGTTTGGAAGAGGGAGGAAGCTCAAGTTTGTCCAAACCATTGTATTAAAATATAGATGTTATCGACTGGGATCATGATGACATACCTATTGAACCTAAATATTTCTTCCATAACAAAGAAATATTGCAACCATTTCATTTTGTGCTAGGTTGTGTTTATGATGTCTATCATGCTAAAGATGCTTCTAATGCAAAACCTATAAACCCAATCGACGACATCTATTTTATCCCTATGCCTCATCAACTTGAGGAGGGATCACACATATTAGTAGAGGAAACCTTCGATGTGGATATATATAACGATTCCACCCATCCAAGGAATGCCAAATTTGAAGAGAGTCTCACTCCCAATGAGCGTGCCACCCTCATCCCTCTACTAAAAGAGAGACCTAATATTTTCGCTTGGACTTACAAAGATATGCCCAGTCTAGACCCAAAATTGGTAACCCATAACCTTTCACTAGATCTATCAAAGAAGCCAGTTAGGTAGAAGCTTAGAAAGATGCATCCAAAAGTAGCCTTAATGGTGAAAGATGAATTGCAAAGTTGTTGGATGTAGAGTTTATTTCCATCGACTATTCAAAATGGGTATCCAATATGGTACTTGTAGGAAAACCTAATGGAAGGATCTGTATTTGTAAAAATTTCAAAAACCTGAATAAGGCAACACCAAAGGATTCATTTCTGTTACGAAATATCGATTCTCTTGTAAATGCAACTACAGGTCACAAGATGCTCTCCTTAATGGATGGTTTTTTTTGTTACAATCAAATTTGGATAAAGCTCGAAGACTAGCATAAAACCACGTTTATAACATCATGTGGAACATTTTGCAATAAATTTATGCCATTTAGTCTCAAAAATTTTGGTGCCACATATCAGCAGGCCATGACATATATTTTTCATGACTATATGCATAATATCCTAGAGGATTATATGGATGGGTTGTTGGCCAAGTCATTACTACGTGCTAAGCATGTAGAGGTCCTGAGGAAGGTCTTCGATCGCCTGATAGACTATAATGTTAGGTTGAATCCTAAGAAGTGTGTATTTGGCATAACTGAATAATGCTAATATGACCTTGTTCTTTGATGGTTCAAAGTGCAAGCAAAGAGGTGGTGCAAGAACATTGTTTTTCATGTCGTAAGGAGCTCCAATGCCCTTATTGTTTAAATTAGACTTTCCTTGCACTAACAACAATGCTGAATACAAAGCCCTACTTTTGGGCCTCCATACAGCCATCACCATGAACATTAAAATATTAAACATATTTTGCAACTCTTTTCTCATTGTCAACCAAGTTAAGGGGCTCTTTTAGTGTCGATGTCTCGTACTGAAAGCTTATAAATATCTTGCTACTACACATTTGGCTAGGTTGGAATGGTATGACATTGAGGCAATCCATCGTTCATAAAATAGGTTTGCAGACACCATGGCATATTTGGTATCCTTAATCCCTCAGAATCCATCTACAAATTTTACTATCATTCATGTTAAGATGCTCTCGCATCATGCAGTGGAGCATGCAGCCTTTGATAATAAAGAGTCACTAAACATGATTAGTGTGGAACCAAAATATGAATGGTTTTGAAGAGCTAAAGACTTCCTAAATAAGGCACCCTCTGGGTCATTAACCTCTAGAAGTATGATGGGGAGTAGTACTACCATTCACCACAACATTTTTTTCTAGTTTGCATTTACACAAGTAGATACTCAGGCAGAGCAAGTCGTCTTAGCAGTTGAAGTTGAGGCCTATCATAACTGGATGTCATAAATCCAAGACTTCTTAAAACTTGGCCTTATCCCAGAGGTATTGTTGCATTCTGCAATATGCATATTCAATCATAAAGCAACTAAATATGTCTTTATAGGAGATATTTTGTACCGATGAGATTACGATGGAGTTATCCTTCATTGTATAGATCTCCAAGAGTCATCTTGGGTGATTTCACAATCTCATGATGGTATGTGTGGTGGCCATTTTAGTAGCATGGCCATCATCAACCGCATCCTTCGAATGGGTTATTATTGGCCCACTATGGAGAAGGATTGCAATGTGTATGTCAAGAAATCTGTTATGACACTGCTCGAAGGAACCAATATAATGCAAATAATAATATAAATGAATCGTGTTTTATAAGAATCGCTTTTGGAAATATTGAGTTTAACCTGCAATATTGATATATAAAAATGAATGTATTTGATGATTAAAATTGAATATGGTGATGCACCATAAATATGAAGGATGGGGTGCGATTGGAAAGACGCACCCCGGATAAATATAATTACAATATGTTAGGAGGGTCCTAACATGCCACCCCCCTTAAAGGAGCTTTGTCCTCAAAGCTGGAAATTTGGAAATTGCTGCTGGATATCGTGAAGAGTTTCCCACGTCGCGTCTTCTAAAGGTAGACCTTTCCAATGGATT
Organism: Wollemia nobilis; assembly: GCA_028583015.1. Taxonomy (NCBI): domain Eukaryota; kingdom Viridiplantae; phylum Streptophyta; class Pinopsida; order Araucariales; family Araucariaceae; genus Wollemia; species Wollemia nobilis. The sequence goes on along the minus strand of JAQPPZ010002937.1, from coordinate 7,383,680 downwards.
AACACTTCCGTGATATCGCGAGTACGAAGGTGATGAGAGCGGCGATCCAAGATAGCTTCTGGCTCGACTAAAAGTACTCCCTCCTCGGAGAATTCCGAAAGAGTGGTTTGTGTCGTGATATGTGTTCCGACTGCGAGCTTAAGGCAAGATACATGAAATACGGGGTGAAGTTTGGAAGAGGGAGGAAGCTCAAGTTTGTAAGCAACGGTCCCAATACGTTGGAGAACTTTATACGGCCCATAAAATTTGGGTGCTAACTTTTGAGAACCTTTTTGTTTAAGAGAGGTTTGTCGGTAAGGTTGGAGACGTAAGAAAACCATATCACCCTCATGGAAACTACGTTCGCTTCTATGTTGATCGGCTTGCTGCTTCATGCGATGTTGGGCGGTGTGGAGGTTCTCTTTTAGGGTCCGTAGTATGTCCTCTCGACTAGCAAGTTCTGTTTCTACCGCATGGACTTTTGTAGTCCCTGGAATATAGGAAGTGAGGGATGGTGGTGTTTGACCATATAGTGCTTCGTAAGGAGTCATTTTGATGGATGTATGGTATGAAGTGTTATACCACCATTCCGCTAGTGAAAGCCACCTTACCCAATGGAGTGGTTGAGTAGAGACAAAACATCGAAGGTATGTTTCCAAGCATTTATTTACAACTTCGGTTTGGCCATCGGTTTGAGGATGGTAAGCGGAGCTCATACGAAGTTGAGTACCTTGTAATTTGAATAATTCCTTCCAAAAGGTACTAGTGAAAGTTGGGTCACGATCACTAATAATTGTGGAGGGCATACCATGTAATTTAAAGATGTTATCGAGGAAGAGGTGGGCTATAGTGCTTGCGGTATAAGGATGAGCCACTGGACAAAAATGGGCATATTTAGATAAACGATCAACAACTACGAAAATGGTTGTTTTTCCGCCTGATTTAGGCAATCCTTCAATAAAGTCCATAGAAATATCTGCCCATGTTTTGGTGGGTATAGGAAGAGGTTGAAGTAATCCGGGAATAGCGATGGTCTCCCCCTTTTGTCTTTGGCACACTTCACATTCTTTTACAAAGTTTTTGATGTAATTTTTCATTCCTACCCAATAGAAGGAGGTAGTGGCTCTTTTATAGGTTTTTAAGAACCCTGAGTGGCCTGCAATGGGTGAGGTATGTAACTCATGGAGAAGTTTCTTTCGATAAGTTGAATTGGGGGTGAGGACCATCCTCCCTTTGTATCTTAATATATTGTCCTTCCAAGTGTATGGAGGTTTGCTACTAGGATTATGTTGAAGTTGTTGAATTAAGGCATGGGTAATAGGATCATTTATCCATTCTTCATGCACCTCATCTACCCATTTAGGAATAAGGGAGGAAAGAGCATGGACTTGAGGCATATCCTCAAATTTTCTAGAAAGTGCATCGGCTGCCATGTTGTCCTTGCCCTTTTTATATGTAATTTCATAATCATAGCCAAGAAGTTTAGTAACCCATTTTTGTTGTTCCGGGGTATTAGTCCTTTGTTCCAAAAAATATTTCAAGCTATGATGGTCGGTGCGTATAATGAAATGTTGGCCAATAAGGTAAGGCCTCCAATGTTGAATAGCATGGACAATCGCCAACATCTCTTTTTCATATGTAGAGCGAGCTAAATTCTTAGGAGAAAATGCTTTGCTTATAAAAGCTAGGGGTCTTTCATCCTGCATGAGTACGGCTCCTATTCCTATTCCTGAAGCATCACTTTCAATGACGAACGGTTTAGAAAAGTTGGGCATGGCTAGAACAGGGGTGGTACACATTGCAGTTTTCAAGGTGATAAAGGCCTCGTCCGCTTTAGGCGACCATTTGAAAGCATTTTTCTTAAGTAATGTTGTTAGAGGAGCAACGATTTTACCATAATTTTGGACAAATTTTCTATAATATCCCGTTAGTCCAAGAAACCCACGTAGAGCCTTTACGGTTTTTGGAATAGGCCAATTTTTCACTTCCTCGATTTTGGAAGGATCTACCATCACGCCTTCCTTTGAGACAATATGCCCTAAGTATTCAATTTCTTGTTTCCCAAAGGAACACTTTGATCTATTTGCATAAAGTTGATTTTCCTTCAAGATTTGGAACGCTTGTCTAACATGGTCCAAATGTTCTTCCCATGTTTTGCTATAAATCAAAATGTCATCAAAGAAAACTAATATAAATTTACGAAGGAAAGGGTGAAATACCTTATTCATTAGACTTTGAAAGGTAGAAGGAGCGTTGGTAAGGCCAAATGGCATCACCAAGAATTCGTAGTGCCCTTCGTGAGTGCGAAAGGCCGTCTTAGGAATATCCTTTTCAGCGACTCGTATTTGGTGGTAGCCTGACCGTAAGTCCAACTTGGAAAAGTAAGCTGCCCCATGGAGTTCATCTAGTAGCTCGTCTATGACCGGAATAGGAAATTTATCTTTGATGGTCATTTTATTTAGCGCTCGAAAATCGACACATAAACGCCACGAACCATCCTTTTTCCTAACTAAAATAATTGGAGAGGAGTAAGGGCTTTTGCTAGGTCTAATGACTCCTGCTGTAAGAAGCTCTTGTACTAATTTCTCTATTTCGGTCTTTTGGAGGTATGGATAATGATAAGGTCTAATATTAGGAGGTTGATGCCCTGGAACTAGTGGAATAGTGTGATCGTGACTTCGTTGTGGAGGTAGTCCTTTTGGTTCGTTGAATACCGCCTTATGGTGGTCTAAAATTTTTTGTAACTCTGGTGTCTCGTCTTTTTGGTGACTAGGTTGAATTGAAAATAATTGGGCGACCATTCCTTTGTTCCCTTTTCGGATAATTTTCTCCATTCTATGTGAGTTGACGATTTGGGAAGGTCCCGATTTCGAGGCCTTGGATAATATAGGTTTGGTTCTTTGCTTGTGAATTTCATCCATAGTTCATCAAATTCCCATTGGACTACGCCCAAGGTTCTTAACCATTGTACGCCTAGTACAATGTCGCATCCCCCTAGGGGTAAGACGTACATGTCGCTTTGCATGGTATAAACTCCCATAGTTAGTTTTATATTTCTGCATTTTCCTTTGCATGCAATTTTTCTGCCATTTCCAATCATCACTTCGAAGTTATTGCAAGGGTATATGAAACAATTTGCTTGTTTAGCCACTTTTGGATCGATAAAATTGTGCGTGCTACCAGAATCTAGAAGCACGGTAAGGTTTTGTTTCTTAAAATACCCTTTTACTCGCATTGTTTGAGGGGCAAAAAATCCGGCAAGGGCGTTGAAGGAAACCTTTGGTGTATTTTCTTCGTCACTTTCAAGTGTGTTGGATAATACCTCTACTTCGAGTTCAGGTTCCTCTTCAGTAGAATTCCCTTCCTCTGTGGCATCGAGAATATATAATTTTCGTGAGGCACATTTATGATTTCTATCAAATTTCTCATCGCAATGGTAGCAAAGACCTTTAGCTTGTCTCTCTTTCATTTCCTCGAAACTCAGACGTTTAATTGGTAGAGCGGGGTTAATTTTGGGGGTTGTGTAGGAGTTTTGGGTTCGTCCATTTTGCATTGGCTTGGGGTTGGTATAAGTGTTTGATTGTCTCCCCCAAGTTGGTTTCGTGAATCCGATTTCGTGCCTTGATTTTGTCTTCTCGCTAATTTCGCTAAGCCGATGGTCTCTAACATGTTTGTAGGGTTGTACATTTGTACCTCAATTCGAATTTCTTCTTTTAATCCACTAACGAAACATTCTTGAAAGAAGGCAGCGTCTAATCCGGATGTTCGATTAGCTAACCTTTCAAATTCTGCTTGGTACTCGCTTACTGAAGTGGTTTGGCATAATTTAGTGAGAGCCCCTGTAAAGCTTTGAAATTTGCTAGGGCCAAATCGTACTAATAGGTTCTGTGTAAAGGTTGACCACGGTGGAGTGCCATTAGTTTTCTCGAACCATTGGTACCATTGGATGGCGTCATTTTCCAAATGGAAGGAGGCGATATGCACTTTTTGTATTTTTGGAATTTGATTTAGTGAGAAATATTGCTCTGCTCGGTAGATCCAGTTTGTAGGGTCTCCACCTTCAAATTTTGGGAAGTCTAATTTGGTCGTCCATGGTAGAATGGAAGTTTGTGGACCTCCTAACATTGCTCGGTTTGATGACCCATTGTTGGTTGAGTTTGCTTGTGTTGTTGCCTGTTTTTGACTGATGGCATCAAGTTTAACATCCATTGCAAATATTTTCTCGAAGAGTTCTCTTGTGTTACGGGAATTCTCCTCTCTTTCCTGTTTAACTTCTTCAGTGAGCCTTTCGTGTTTCTCGTGGATGGAATCCAGTGATCGTCGTCCGTCGGCCATTGCGGTTGGTGTAGGTAACGATCAAAGTGAGTAAAAAAAATTAAAATTTAAATATATATATATATATATATATATATATATTTTTTTTATTTTATTTTTATTTATTTATTTATTTATTTAAATTGGTGGGCAATGCCCTATCAACTTTTTATTTTGGCCCTCCCCTCGAGAGCGCACAACGGTTTGCGGGCTGGAAGGACGACAGAGGCAGCCCGATAGCAGCAGGCGGCAAGGCTGAGATTGACAGACAGGCGACAATAGGCGACGGCAAGACAGAGGTAGCCTGAAAACAGCAGGCAGCAAGGCTGAGACTGACAGACGGGCGACAACAAGCGACGGTAAGGCTAAGACTGACAGACGGGCGACAACAGGCGGCAATTGACGGAGGCGACATGCGGTAAGAAAACTAACAGACAGGGCGACAGCAGGCGTACGTGCGAGGATTGGTCAATGGGAGGGCGTGACCGAAGTCACGGTTTAGTAAGCGTGCTACCTACCTTATAAGGTATGCAAATGCTCCTGTACCCGATATGTGGGATAATGACCTTAAATTATTTTTTGTTCGTCTTCCTCTGTCAGGCGTCGAAAGCTTATTCTGCAATCGAAATATATATATATATATATATATATATATATATATATATATTTAAACCTTAAAGAACTTTATAAAATATTTTAATTTTTTCCTCACTGTGAATGGAATCGCCAGAAGTATGCAGGGTCACGCTGTAACAATGCCGCAAGAATTTGTTTTGGGACACCGGTAAATTTGAAACGCTCAAAAAAAAAACCAAGTTGTTGTTCCTTTCGCTGGAGTGTATAGACGTCTGTCGTCGCCGAACAAGGGACAGTGGAACTGGTTGTTCCCCACGCAGGTTTTCTCGATTACAGTCAGTCGCCAATGGATCGGCGTCGAATTTCAGCTTTTCATGTACAACGCTCTGTTCGTAGTGCAGGATGTAATTTGGGCGGAAGCTTAATGATAGCAGCGGCTATTGTCGTGTATTGAGTAGTTCGTTTTGCTATCCCCAGTGGGAAAAAATTCTACCCAGTAATGGCTCTGTACCAGATGTTATGACACTGCTCGGAGGAACCAATATAATGCAAATAATAATATAAATGAATCGTGTTTTATAAGAATCGCCTTTGGAAATATTGAGTTTAACCTGCAATATTGATATATAAAAATGAATGTATTGATGATTAAAATTGAATATGGTGATGCACCATAAATATGAAGGATGGGGTGCGATTGGAAAGACGCACCCCGGATAAATATATTTACAATATGTTAGGAGGGTCCTAAAAAAATCCATCAAATGTCAACATCATGCTAATCTTACGCACTTGACATCGTAGGCCTTACATCCCATCCAAGTGGCTTGGCCATTTTCTCAGTGGGGATTTGATCTCATTGGAAATATTTCTCCCCCATCATCGGGTCAGCATACATTTAATATCACAACTGTTGAGTACTTTAAAAAGTGGGTAGAGGCAATACCCTTAACAACGACTACTGGAGCTCGCATAGTAGAGTTTATACTCGAGCATATCATATGTCATTTTGGGATTCCATCCAAGATAGTTTTGGATAATAGAACATCATTTAAGAACAAAATTGTGAGAGCTTTGACATCTAAGTATAGAATCAAACACATTTTTGTGACTCCATACTATCTGCAAGCAAACATGAAGGTTGAAGCTTCAAATAAGATAGTGGTTTACATCTTGAAAAATATGGTACAAGAACACCACAAATATTGGTATATCCAGATGCCCCTTGCATTATGGGCTTATAGGACTAGAATTTGGACACCCACTAGGGTAACTCTATTTTCACTAGTATATGGCACTGAGGCCATTATGCCCTTAGAGTTGGAAATTTCAATGATGCATGTTGCATTGAAAGAGTTCATTGATGATGACATCACATGGCAAGCTCGATTGTATCAATTGATGCTGCTTGATGAAATTCGCATGAATACCCTTAAGAATCTATGTGTTTATTAGGAGCAATTAAAACAAGCTTCTAATAACAAAGTCCATCAAAGAGAATTTAAAGTTGGGGATATTGTTTTGAAAGAGAACCAATAGAAGTCTAATTTGTTACCTGATATGTGAGACAAATTTATGGCTAATTGTCTAGGACCTTATATCATATCTAAAAATATTGGTCCAGGTACCTATCGCCTAACGTCGCTAGGGTGTGTTGAGGAGCCTAAACATCTCAATATCATCCATATTAAGGTGTTCTATACTTAAAAGCATAGCAAAAGGCTCCAAGGGTTCCAAAAACCGCTTGGTTATGTCAGTCAAAGGCCCTGAGGGTTTACTTATAACTGTTCGGTCATCCCAAAAAGGCATAAAGGGTTTCTAAGAAACCGCTTGGTCAACCCAAAGGTCTTGAGGGTTTGCTTAAAACTGCTTGGTCATCCTAAAAGGCTCCAATATCTCTTATTAGCAGTTTGGTAAATAAAAATCTCCAAAGGTATTTCAAACCTTTGGTCAATACCAAAAGGCTTCAAGGGTTTTGTTTATAACCGCTCGATCATCCTTAAAAGCTCCAAGGATTTTTTTTAAAATGGCTTGGTCAAGTTAAAGGCTCCAATGACATTTACTCACCATTTGGTCACTCCTAAAGGATCCAAAGGCATGTACTCACCGTTTGGTCAGATATAAAGGATCAAAATCAATAAAAATTTAAAAATCAATAAAATCCAAAAAAAATGGTAAAGCATAAAATCCAAAAACATTTACATATGCATTCAGTGCATTATATTGCAAGTAGGCATTCTTTGTTGAGCAAGGTGCAGCAAAAGCATTGCAAAAGTATTGTCATTGTTGTCAACACAGACAGATTGGTGCAGTTGATGCAGTTCAGAGGTCAGTCAGATCAAGTGCAGTGAATTTCAAGGAAAACAGAGGGGACCCAGATTCAGAAATTTGCAGAAAAAGACAAGGAAGAAAACTGTCGCGATATCGCGACATGTTTTCTGTCGCGATTTCGCGACAAAAAAATAGAAGAGAGAAAAAGAAAAATGTCGCGATTTCGCGACATAACGGAGGAGAGAGAAAATGCATGCAAAATTGTCGCGATTTCGCGACATGGCTGAGGAGAGAGAAGGCGCAAGCAAAATTGTCGCGATTTCGTGACAAAAAGGATGAGAGAGAAAGTGCATGAGAAAGTGTCGCGATATCGCGACGGGAAGAAAAGCACTAAGGGCGAAAGTGTCGCGATATCGCGACAAAAAGGAGGAGAGAGAAAGTTCATGAAAAATTGTCGCGATTTCGCGACATGTCGGAAGGAAAGAGGAAAGTTGAAAAATGTCGCGATTTCGGACAAGTTTGGAGCAAAGGTGCAAGGAGAAAAGTGTCGCGATTTCGCGACAAGTTTGAAGAAGCAGCGCCTAGGATGAAAACTGTCATGATTTCGCGACATGTTGGAGGCAAAGCAGCAAAGTCAAGAAAGTGTAGCGATTTCGCTACATGTCGGAGTTTCGCTGGCAAAAGCAAAGAAAAAGCACTAAGTGAAGAAAGTGTAGCGATTTCGCTACAAGTTTGAAATGCAAGGTGCAAAAGTGTAGCGATTTCGCTACAGGTTCGAAATGCAAGGTGGAAAGGTGCAGCGATTTCGTTACCAGTTCAAAATGCAAGGCAAAAAAGTGTAGCGATTTCGCTACAGGTTCGAAATACAAGGTGCAAAGGTGCAGCGACTTTGCTACAAGTTTGAAAAGCAAGGGGCATAGGTGTAGCGATTTCGCTACAAGTGCAAAACACAGAACACAATGGGGTAGCGATTTCGCTACAAGTCTTAAGATCAACAAGTCGAAGCAAGAGGAAACACCAAGGCAACAAAGTTAGATTTTCGAAGGCCGTAGCAAAGAAAATTGCTAAGTCAAAAAGGTGTAGCGATTTCGCTACCACATGAAGCAAGAATTGTACGGAGGATGGAAGCGTCGCGATTTCGTGACAAAGTTGAGGATGACGTCAGCAAAACTGAGAAGTGTCACGATTTCGCGACAAGTTGAAAGAAAAGCTGGAAGCCGGAAGCGTCGTGATTTCGTGACAACTTTGAAGATGACGTCAGCAAAAGCCGAAAGTGTCACGATTTCGTGACAAGTTGCAAGAGAAGCCTCAGGAAGCCGGAAGCGTCGCGATTTCGTGACAACATTGAGGATGACGTCAGCAAAAGCGAAAAGTGTCACGATTTCGTGACATGTTTCATTTTTGTGGGTGTATGCCGAGTAAAGTAGGAGGAGGCGAAAAACGTCGCGATATCGCGACATGTAATGTTTTCGTGGTTGCATACAGAAAGGAAGTCTAGGAGGCAGAAAATGTCGTGATATCGCGACAAGTCAGGTTTTCGTAGTCAACATACCTGAGAAAGTCAAATAGGGAGAAATGTCACGATATCACGACAGGTAATAGTTTGGCGAGAAAAAGCCAAAGATGCATGCACAGTGACAAGTGTCGAATAAGCATGCAGCCAGTTATAGGAAAGTTAACTTGGGTCAGATCTGCAGTTAAAAAGTGACAGGTGGTGAGAATGCTTAGAGAAAATTCATGCTACAGTTAACTGGAGTTACAAGGAAAAGTTACAAGACAGTGCATTTAAGAAAAGAACGGTTATTGCAGGGCCGTGATGCAGCATGGCTGGGAAAGGTGGCAGTTTCAAAGGGAAGCTACGGAACTAAGCAATAAAGACAGAACAGCTGTCACAGGGATGACTATACCGAGAACCAATTACAGAGATATTTTTTTGTTGTGTATATCAAGAAGCTACAGTCGGGTGCAGAAGTAAAAAGGTAACACAAAATTCAAAAAGGGAGAAAGAAGAACAGAGCGCCGAGATACGTAGAAAAAGGTGTCAGGACACACAGAAAAAGGTTGTCAAAAAAAGGCTGTCAGAATGTGCAGAGAAGAATGTCAGAACTGGACAGAAAGAAAGCGGCTAAATGGCAGAACGTGTCAGTGAGGGTTTGACACATTGATCGTAGCCGAAAATGCATGGAAATTAGGAGGGAAATTCGAACCGTTTCAAATTGAGCCGTTCCAAGAAATCAAGTATAAAGACTCGAACAAAAAAGTAAGAATGTTACTACAACTGTGCTTTATTGAATATATCAAAAGGCGTGGTGTGGTAAGAGTGCTGCATGAATAACAACAAGAGAACTGAAACCTGCACATTTTTCTTGTAAAAATAACAGAGAGGTTTTAGATTTGAAAAGAAGATATTGAGTCTCTAACAAGTCTCTTTATGCTTCTGTGAGATAAAATTGTATGAGCTATAGACCAGTGAGGGTCTTGTAAACGTGAAGGCATTTTTATGTCAACTTATTTTTTGCAAAATAGAAATCCAAGTTGGTGCTTGGAAAAAGGGGTTGGTGCTCCTATCTGTTGCAGCAGATAAATCAGGGGTTGGTGCTCCTTCCAGTGGGTGCTAGTAAAATAATTGTAAAGATTGAATCCTTGCAAAGACTGGATTTGGATTGTAGTCCAAACAATCATTATTTGAGGAGTAGCCACATCGGTGAACCTCGTTAAATCCTGTGTTGTGTGATGCTCTTGTGTTAAACTTGCTTTATCTATTTTTAAGCTTGCATTTTTAAGTTTTAAGAGTTGCAGATTCAAGTTTTTAAATAGTTACACTGATTCACCCCCCCTCTCAGTGTCATTGTGAGAATATCAATTGGTATCAGAGCCAGGCACCTGTACAAGCTTAATCAGCTAAGGTGATCTTGGAAGATACACAATGGCCGGTGGTGAAGGTTTTTCTTCTAACAAAGCTCCTCTGTTCGATGGAACAAATTATTCTTTCTGGAGACTCAGGATGCAGACATATCTATGTGCATTGGGTTATGACATTTGGGAATCTATTGAAAATGGATACACCATACCCTCTGTTCCTCCAACAGATGCGGCTGAGAAGAAAAAGTTTGAGAACAACTCGAAAGCCAAGAATGCTATTATGTGTGGATTAGTAGACAGTGAGTTGATACGCATCATGAACTGCAAATCTGCAAAAGACATATGGGACAAACTGCAAAGCATTCATGAAGGAGATAGCAAGATCAAGGAAGCTAAGCTGCAAACACATCGTGCCCAGTTCGAAGCATTAAAGATGACTGATGATGAGAACATAGAAGCCTATTTGCTGAGAGTAAATGGAATCATCAATGCAATAAGAGGACTCGACGAAGAGATGGAAGATGCAGTTGTTGTGAAGAAGGTACTAAGAACTCTCCATAAAAGATTTGATGCAAAAGTTTCTGCCATAGAAGAAGCTAAAGATTTAAATTTTTTCAGTATGGATGAAATGCACGGTTCCTTAACAAGCATATGAAATGAGAATTGGACAAACTAAGCCCTCAGACAGAGAAGCAGCTTTTCAAGCACAGAAAAATATAAAATCTAAACAAGAATCTGAGGAAGAAGAATCTACAGATGAAACTGAAGCAAATTTTGTTAGAAAATTGGTAAAGGGAAAAGGAAAGTACAGAGGTAAGCTGCCGTTCAAGTGCTTTAACTATGGAGGCATCGGGCACTTTGCAGCAAAATGCCCAATGAATGAGAAAAATAGAAGTGATGAAGGGACACACCAAGAAAGAAATGTCTGGAAAAAGAAACCACATTTTAGAAAAAGGAACTTCAAGAAGAAAAGCTTCATTTCAAAGAATATTGACTCTTCTGAAGATAGTTCCAGTGAGGACTCAGAAGAAGAAACTGGTGAAGCCTTGTTCATGGCTTTTGAAGAACAAAGAACAGAAGAAACCCAGGAGTGTGAAGAAAAATTAGAGGATGAGGCTGAGATAGATCTGGAAGGTGAGTTGGTTGCTGCACTTGAAGAGTTAAGTGCAGAAAGGAAAAGAAATAAAAATATTTCAAGAAAATTTGAGGATGCTAGCAATTTAATAATCAGTTTGAAAGTACAAACTGAAGAATATAAGAAAAAGTCTGAAGATTTTGAAGCACAGCTAACCGTGAAAATAAATGAGTGCAACAAGCTAGAAGAAGACATAGTTGGATTAAGGTTGCAGCTAGAAGAGATGAATCGGAAACTGAGTTGTCATCATAAATTTGAAGACAGTTCTGCGAAGCTGAATAAAATGTTAAATGATCAAAGGCCTACGGGTATCAAATTTGGGTTGGGCTTTGATGAAGGAGAATCCTCAAAGGACTCAAAGGCTGTAACTGTAGAACCAATAAAGAATAAAGACAAGATCAGGGTTGATCAAGATAAACCGTATCAAGCAAAAGAAAACAATAAGTCCAAGCTTGAAAGGAGTTCTGCAAATGATGGATTTACCAAAGTCACATATCAAAGAAGAAGAAGACCCATGGCTCCTACTACAACATGGCAACAACCATTACCCAGGTACACTCGTTCCTTTTCTGGTTATTGTTTTAAATGCAATGCATATGGTCATAAAATCTCAAGTTGTAGATATAATGTAGAACAAAGAAATTTTACTAGTAGAAATATTTTTTCTCCTTTGATAGATTATGCTGTAGAATGTTATAACTGTCATAACTTCGGACATATTGCAAGGAATTGTCGTAGCTCTTTTGCAGGAAATAAATACCAGGGAAGAAAGTATCAATCAACTGGATCAAAACAGAACAGAAAATTTCTCGAAAAACTGTCACAAGCCAATGAAAGGGAGAAGGTAAAGCAAGTGACCAGATCTGCTGTCAAATCTCAGTGGAAAGAAAAGGAACAACCGAAGAAAGACAAGGAATCTCTGATCGTTCAAACAGCTCTCAAAGCACAGAATAAATCTGCTCCTTGGATTCTGGACAGTGGATGCTCCAGTCACATGACAGGAGACAAACAAAAGTTTGATAAGCTACAGACATACGAAGGCGGTTCTGTGAAATTCAGAAACAATGATGGAGCAAAGATAGTGGGTAAAGGATCAGTTAAGTTAAGTGACGGTAAAATCAACTCTAAGGAAGTTCTTTTTGTGGTAGGTCTGAAGCATAACTTACTGAGTGTAAGTCAAATTTGTGACAGAGGTCATGAAGTAATTTTCAAGAAGGAGGGTCGTGAAGTAAGAAAGACAAAAAATGGAAAGTTAATAGCCACTGGACTGAGAACTTCTGGAAATTTGTATACTCTCTCGGAGACTTCAGAAGGAGCTTGCTTGGTTGGACAGGAAGAAGAAAATTGGCTGTGGCACAAAAGACTCGGTCACATAAGCTTTGATAATCTGGTAAAAATCAGCTCGAAAAGAGCAGTAAGAGACATACCCACTATTGGTAAACCATCAAACAACATTTGTGAGTCATGCCAAAAGGGGAAGCAAACCAGATCTACTTTCAAAGCAAAAGAGTATTTCACAAGCAAGCTGTTAGAACTGATTCACACCGATTTGTGTGGACCCATGAGGACAGAAAGCATAAATGGATACAAATATTTTATGCTGTGTATAGATGATTTTTCCAGAATGACATGGGTACTCTTTCTGAAACAGAAATCAGAAGCCTTTGAGATGTTTAAAACCTTCAAAAATCTTGTTGAGAATCAATCTGGAAAAAGAATTAAATGCTTGAGATCTGATAGAGGAGGAGAGTTTATTTCAGATGAGTTTGCAGAATTCTGTGAAAAACATGGAATAAGAAGACAGTTTTCAGCAGCAAGAACACCTCAGCAGAATGGAGTAGTTGAAAGAAAGAACAGAACTGTGCAGGAAATGGCAAGGACCATGTTAACAGAGAGCAAAATTGCTGACAGGTTCTGGAAAGAGGCAGTTCATACTGCAGTCTACATTCAGAATAGATGTATGTTGAGGCCGCATGAAAGCAAAACACCTTATGAACTGTGGTTTGGCAAAAAGGCTACAACAAAATACTTCAAAGTGTTCGGCAGCAAGTGTTACATCAAACGGACTGAAGACAATCTTGGCAAGTTCGAAGATAGAGCTGATGAAGGAATTTTTCTTGGTTACTCAACAAAAAGTAAAGCTTACACATGCTACAACAAAAGACTAAAGAAAATTGTGGAGAGTGCGGATGTGAAGGTTGATGAAGGCAGGAAACAAGAAATCAGCAATAATGAAAACTACCCAACCTATGAAGAATTTATTGAAGAAGATGAAGATCAAGAAAAGGAAGAGAGACAAAAATCAGATTCAGAGGATTTAGAAAGAGATGAAAACAGAAAATCCAAAACAGGCAGCTGGCAGAAAAATCATCCCAAAGAGCAGATTATTGGGGACCCTACAGTTGGCATTCAGACAAGAAGAAGAGTAGTAAATAACTACTCTCTGTTATCCAGCATTGAGCCCAAAAATATTATTGAAGCAAGCACAGATGAAAGCTGGATGGAGGCAATAAATGAAGAACTAGATCAAATTGAGAAAAACAAAACCTGGGAATTAGTACCAAGGCCTGAAAATAAAAACATAATTGGTACTAAATGGATATTTCGAAACAAATTGAATGAAGACGGACAGGTTGTAAGGAATAAAGCAAGATTAGTCTGCAAAGGATATGCTCAAGTTGAGGGGATTGATTTTGAAGAGACTTTTGCACCAGTGGCCAGACTTGAAGCAATAAGACTATTTTTGGCTTTAGCAGTTCATAGAAATTTCAAAGTTTATCAGATGGATGTAAAATCAGCATTTCTGAATGGAAATCTTGAAGAAGAAGTATATATTGAACAACCTGATGGTTTTCAACTTTGTGAGAATCCTAACTTTGTTTGCAAGCTGAAGAAAGCATTGTATGGTTTGAAACAAGCACCTAGAGCTTGGTATGCAAGATTGGACAACTATCTCACTAAGCAAGGATTCAAGAAAGGTATGGTGGATAGCAATTTATATGTAAAAACTGAAAATGGCAATTTCATTGTCCTTGTTGTTTATGTAGATGATATAATATTTGGGAGCAGCAATGATGAATCATGCAAAGACATAGCAAACAAAATGCAGAAAGAATTTGAAATGTCTATGATTGGTGAACTTTCATATTTCCTGGGATTGCAAGTTAATCAAACTGAAAAAGGGATTTTTATTTCTCAAATTAAATATGTGAAAGAAATGCTGAAAAAGTTCACTATGGAGGATAGTAAGCCTGTTAGCACCCCCATGACAACAAGCTGCAAGTTGAGCAAGGATGATAAATCTCCAGATGTTGATCAAACAATGTACAGATCTATGATTGGGAGCCTGTTGTATTTGACAGCCACAAGACCGGATATCTTACAGGTAGTTTGCATGGTTGCAAGATTTCAGGCTAGTCCAAAAGAAACTCATGTGACAGCTGTGAAAAGAATTTTTAGGTACCTCAAAGGTACTATGGAGTATGGCCTATGGTATCCAAAAGGAAAAGACTTCACTCTTTTTGCATATTCTGATGCAGATTGGGCAGGATGTATTGATGATAGAAAAAGTACAAGTGGAGGAGCATTTTATCTTGGAGATAAATTGGTGGCATGGCACAACAAGAAGCAAGAATCAGTCTCTCTATCCACAGCCGAGGCAGAATACATTGCAGCAACAACATGCTGTACACAAATATTATGGATGAGACAAACACTGAAAGATCTAGGTATTCACTTCAATGAGCCCATTTCAGTCAAATGTGATAACACTAGTGCAATCAACATTTCAAAGAATCCGGTCATGCATTCCCGCACCAAACATATTGCAATCCGGTATCATTTTTTGAAAGATAAAGTTGCAGAAGGCGAGGTCAAGTTGGAGTTTGTTCCAACTACAGAGCAAGTAGCAGACATATTCACCAAACCTTTGCCAAAGGAAGTATTTGAATACCTTCGAAAGAAGTTGGGAGTAGTCACATTACCCAAGCACTGACTAGCTATGGGAAACACATTCTCAGGGGGAGCATTAAAATATTTTATGCCTGAGAATGTTGTGCATAGACTCAGGGGGAGTCTGCAGCAGCCCTTTGGTATTATTGGCAAAGGGGGAGAAGAAATTGAGCAAGGTTACAGTGTGTTGCCAACAATTCCAAAGGGGGAGATTGTTGAGCAAGGTGCAACAAAAGCATTGCAAAAGTATTGTCATTGTTGTCAACACAGACTGATGCAGTTCAGAGGTCAATCAGATCAAGTGCAGTGAATTTCAAGGAAAACAGAGGGGACCCAGATTCAGAAATTTGCAAAAAAAGACAAGGAAGAAAACTGTCGCGATATCGCGACATGTTTTCTGTCGCGATTTCGCGACAAAAAGTAGGAGAGAGAAAATGCAGCCAAAATTGTCACGATTTCGCGACAAAAAGTAGGAGAGAGAAAACTAGCCAAAATTGTCACGATTTCACGACAAAAAGGAGGAGAGAGAAAGTGTAAAATTGAAGTGATATTCGCGACAAAAAGGAGGAGAGAGAAAGTTCATGAAAAATTGTCACGATTTGGAAAGGGAAGGAAAGAGGGTAACAAGGACGAAAAATGTCACGATTTCGTGACAAGTTTGAAGAAGCAGCGCCTAGGATGAAAACTGTCACGATTTCGCGACATGTTGGAGGCAAAGCAGCAAAGTCAAGAAAGTGTAGCGATTTCGCTACATGTTTGAGTTTCGCTGGCAAAAGCAAAGAAAAAGCACTAAGTGAAGAAAGTGTAGCGATTTCGCTACATGTCAAGTTAGAAGATGCAAGGTGCAAGAGTGGTAGCGATTTCGCTACAGGTTCGAAATGCAAGGTGGAAAGGTGTAGCGATTTCGTTACCAGTTCAAAATGCAAGGCAGAAAAGTGTAGCGATTTCGCTACAGGTTCGAAATACAAGGTGCAAAGGTGCAGCGACTTTGCTACAAGTTTGAAAAGCAAGGGGCATAGGTGTAGCGATTTCGCTACAAGTGCAAAACACAGAACACAATGGGGTAGCGATTTCGCTACAAGTCTTAAGATCAGCAAGTCGAAGCAAGAGGAAACACCAAGGCAACAAAGTTAGATTTTCGAAGGCCGCAGCAAAGAAAATTGCTAAGTCAAAAAGGTGTAGCGATTTCGCTACCACATGAAGCAAGAATTGTACGGAGGACGGAAGCGTCGCGATTTCGTGACAAAGTTGAGGATGACGTCAGCAAAACTGAGAAGTGTCACGATTTCATGACAAGGTGAAAGAAAAGCCGCTGGAAGCCGAAAGCGTCACGATTTCGTGACAACTTTGAAGATGACGTCAGCAAAAGCTGAAAGTGTCACGATTTCGTGACAAGTTGAAAGAGAAGCCTCAGGAAGCCGAAAGCGTCGCGATTTCGCGACAACATTGAGGATGACGTCAGCAAAAGCGAAAAGTGTCACGATTTCGTGACGTGTTTCATTTTCATGGGTGTATGCCGAGTAAAGTAGGAGGAGGCAAAAAACGTCGCGATATCGCGACATGTAATGTTTTCGCGGTTGCATACAGAAAGGAAGTCTAGGAGGCAGAAAACGTCGCGATATCGCGACAAGTCAGGTTTTCGCAGTCAACAGCCCAGACAAAGTCAAATAGGGAGAAATGTCGCGATATCGCGACAGGTAACAGTTTGGCGGGAAAAAGCCAAAGATGCATGCACAGTGACAGGTGTCGAATAAGCATGCAGCCAGTTACAGGAAAGTTAACTTGGGTCAGATCTACAGTTAAAAAGTGACAGGTGGTGAGAATGCTTAGAGAAAATTCATGCTGCAGTTAACTGGAGTTACAAGGAAAAGTTACAAGACAGTGCATTTAAGAAAAGAACGGCTGTTGCAGGGCCGTGATGCAGCATGGCTGGGAAAGGTGGCAGTTTCAAAGGGAAGCTACGGAACTAAGCAATAAAGACAGAACAGCTGTCACAGGGATGACTATACCGAGAACCAATTACAGAGATATTTTTTTTGTGTATATCAAGAAGCTACAGTCGGGTGCAGAAGTAAAAAGGTAACACAAAATTCAAAAAGGGAGAAAGAAGAACAGAGCGCCGAGATACGCAGAAAAAGGTGTCAGGACACACAGAAAAAGGTTGTCAGAAAAAGGCTGTCAGAATGTGCAGAGAAGAATGTCAGAACTGGACAGAAAGAAAGCGGCTAAATGGCAGAACGTGTCAGTGAGGGTTTGACACATTGATCGTAGCCGAAAATGCATGGAAATTAGGAGGGAAATTCGAACCGTTTCAAATTGAGCCGTTCCAAGAAATCAAGTATAAAGACTCGAACAAAAAAGTAAGAATGTTACTGCAACTGTGCTTTATTGAATATATCAAAAGGCGTGGTGTGGTAAGAGTGCTGCATGAATAACAGCAAGAGAACTGAAACCTGCACATTTTTCTTGTAAAAATAACAGAGAGGTTTTAGAATTGAAAAGAAGATATTGAGTCTCTAACAAGTCTCTTTATGCTTCTGTGAGATAAAATTGTATGAGCTATAGACCAGTGAGGGTCTTGTAAACGTGAAGGCATTTTTATGTCAACTTATTTTGCAAAATAGAAATCCAAGTTGGTGCTTGGAAAAAGGGGTTGGTGCTCCTATCTGTTGCAGCAAAAAAATCAGGGGTTGGTGCTCCTTCCAGTGGGTGCTGGTAAAATAATTGTAAAGATTGAATCCTTGCAAAGACTGGATTTGGATTGTAGTCCAAACAGTCATTATTTGAGGAGTAGCCACATCGGTGAACCTCGTTAAATCTTGTGTTGTGTGATGCTCTTGTGTTATACTTGCTTTATCTATTTTTAAGCTTGCATTTTTAAGTTTTAAGAGTTGCAGATTCAAGTTTTTAAATAGTTACACTGATTCACCCCCCCCTCTCAGTGTCATTGTGAGAATATCATTCTTCATCCGTTGCATTCCACAATAGGATGGATTATGTTTATCAGTATTACAAATGACACCACACTTGTGTTTCAATCATACATCTCTGCATTTATCATAATCCATCATTCATATGAGTATTATGTTTTTCAACACAACCCATATTATTGCTATGAAGAATATAGTAGGGTTTTTCGGTCATTCAACCATACCTAGAGGTCTTCTCAAGAGTTCATAGAAATATTTCTTTGCTTTTGTAGTTGAGGTCTAGTTAGTATATCCCTTAGCATATCAGAATCCTATCACTAATCAACAAATTAAACAATACTAATAAGGACTAGGGGAAGATGAAACCCATGAAGTAGGATCAGGTATCTTGAGGTGAAAAGAGTTATTCCTGTTTATCCCCTTGTGTAGACGGTTTGGGAAATATTGGTAATTGGCAAAAGGACAAGTTCATTCCCTACCCATAATTCTTTTGTTACTATAAAATGAGTAATATCCCACATCAATCCTCAATATTGATACCCCAAATTGATATCATAGATCGATATCCCAGATTGATATCCCATATTGATATCATAGATTGATATCCTCAATCGATATCCCAGAAATAGTTCTCCAAAGTAAAATTCCCAAAGGGAAGTTTCTAAAGAAAAATAGCAAATGTAGATTCCAAAAATATAATATCAAATGAAAATCAGAAATAAAAGTTCAAACAAAGATCAAGTGAATATCAAAAAGCAATTTCAAATGAATATCAAATAAATATCGAAAGAAAGTTCAAATTCAAAGTGGAATCAAATCCCTTGCACAATTTATATGAGCAAGTATACCAAAAAATTGAAGAAAAAAAAAGATTGAACTTGAATCCATGAAATTGTCAGCACTAATGTACCTTACTCATGATGATATGTCTGATGCATTAGCACCTTGCTTATGTACATACCAATGTTTGAATGTGGAAGAGCTGGATTTAGGTGTCCTATATCTCCTAGTGGCTTAGTCCAACTAAAATATAAACCTAGGATTAGATAAACATTTACAGACTCCCAATATTAGCAATGGGCTGAAAGAATCCCTCCTGACATCGGGGTATGCTTATGCCTTATCTTAATATAATATATGCACACATAGGGATAATTAATAGTTAGGGCCTATCCTAGAAAAATCCTTATATTTCATAAGTCTAGTTTGGTCAGTATACAACTTTTGATAAGTCTATTAGGGTATTTGAGTCTTATGGAAAACCTCAAAAATTTCTCTAATAACAAAAAAATACCAAATATCACAAACCATATAAAATATAGTCATGTCAATCATCAAGATGCAAAGTATTGAATATGTGATACATTATTTAAATCAATCACAAAGTTTACATTATATAGGATAGATATTGGATTGATATCAGAAACGATATCTAGAAAGCCATTGACTATATTGTGCATATCTTTCAAATTTCAAAAGGAATATCAAGTTACATATTATACCATTCGCATCATACAGATTCACATCATTGAATTTCATATATGGGTGATTAATTGATTAAATTCTTGTAATGAGGATTTTCAATTACATTCATGATTTTTACACATTTTGTGGTGTCGTCCATTCGAGTGTTAAACACATATCACATTCATTCCTTATTTTTTAAGTGATTAAAGAATACATGTTCATTTACATTAGATTACAATCATGTAAATAATGCATTACATACATTGCACTAGCATATCAGGACATTGTCATAATTTAAATGCATGAAATAAAGTAAAATTAAATATGTGTTTAAAAGTATACATCGCATCCATATGCATCCATCATAAATAGCACATCTAATCATCTATATCACTGCATACCATCAACATCATAAATTAAAATAGTCATCTAGTACATGTCATTCATACATCACTTCATAAAATCATAGCATCAATATAAACATATGTATCCATGTGCATAACAAAACATAAAAAAATAAATGAGCCAAAATGATCAATCTCATATATATATATATGTGTGTGTGTGTGTGTGTGTGTGTCCAAAAATGAGTACATCAAGAGTACATAAAAAATACACACAGGCTACAACTATGTAGGTCCTCAAACTTACACTCAAAAATAGTACACCAAAATATCTCTAAGATATTTACTAAGTGTGGCTTGTACCCTAGTCTATGAGTCATCTTCGTCACCTCTGCCATCCTTGTGAGTCCTCAACAAGCTAGCACCTTGAGTACTCAAATACCTATGAGTCCTCTTAGTCCTGTGTGTCCTATGGCTCGAGCTAGAGGTAGACTATCCTGTATCCTTGGTCCTAGTCCTAGAGTTACTCTTGTGGGTCCATGTAGAATAAATGTCCTCTAGAACATCCCCACCTATCATCCTGATGTAGCCCTCTAGATGAGAGATGAGAGTTCCCCTCACATTCTAAATAGTATTACCCTCCTCAACAAGGGAAGTGAGTTGTCTGATCTTGGTCATGGAGTCACAACCTCCTAGTAAGGAAGATTATGGTGTGGTGGGAGGTGCCATAACAACCTATGTAGATGAAGGATGTCCCATCGATGCCCTTAATAGATTTTGCTTAGTGGTCACGGTATCCAGATGTTCCTGTGATAGGTCCTACTCACCAATGAGCCTTGTGATATTTTTCTCTGCTATAGTTAGTTGTACCTTGAGGAGAGGCCCCTTCTCCTCATAGATTCACCACTAGCTCTATCCATGTGCAATATTCACCTCTATCATGGTGAGTGAGGTATCCCTATGTCATAACTGAGTCTACAACATACCAACCTAACTCTAAAGATTAGTAATCTGAGCCAGTAATTGCCCCACCTCACTATTATGAGGCACCTCACCCTCCTATGATATGTCCTCCTCAACCTCAACCTACAGAGCATTCCCTATTGTGGACTCTACACCCCATCCACCCTAGGTCTATTGGCACACATTGTGCCCATCTGGATCAACCTCACATCATCATCCATTCAGTTGAGGTACCCCTCTCCATGCCACTATAGAAGGTACCACAAAGTATCATATGCTAGGTTGGTGCCAGGCCTAGCCCCACATGACTCCTGGAAGTCATATGCCTCATCCCCCAATGGTGTGGTCTCGATCCACTATAGATACCTCTCTAGAACTAGGTGCCTATAGATCATAGGCAACTCTGAAATATCCTATACCATACCAAAATTTTGCTAGATGCGTGAGAAGAATTGATACTCATGAATCTTAGCCTTATGTACGAGTAACCACCTATCCCTCCTCGCCTTTCGGAGTCACTCGTCAACCTCCTCCCACATAGGATAATCCATGTACGGGTGCCACTCTATGTCATCCACCCAAATATGTGCAAATATCAATATGTAATGGTCTAGATATCTAGTGTGAGTCCTACTCCAGAAACCTGCCTCCTCACGGGGCTAGCATACCACATAGCATTGGTGAGCATAAATAATAGTGGTGATGATGAGAGGCAAGTCTATCGACCACTTGATCTATATGTGTTGCCATCCCCAGATCTTAAGTAGTAAGCTACAACTGATACCTACCCAAATCATGTGGGTAATTTGATATAGCTCATGGTACATCTACACCAATAGTGTACTCATCCAGGCTAAGAGTAGTGTCCACCATGTCAAACTTTGCATAACTCTCCTAACAATAGCCATGAGGTTGTAGGGGATCCTCACACCCGAGGAGTCTAGAAGCACAATTTGGGCAACTAGATGCATAAAGACAACCTCTCAAACTAATAAGACACCCTCGCCCTGCCAGTATCCAATGTGGATGCCCCCATGATCAGTCCTGCCTTGGGCATCCTCGCTTAGGTCACCAAAAATATCATCAAAAACATCCTTCTTGCTGGTGAAATGAGTGGAGGTGATGCACTCCCCATAAATTGGGATCCTACAGATCTGGTAGACATCCTCCAATATCATAGTAATTTCACCTGTGGACAAGTGAAATGATTTGGTCCATGCATTTCAGTTCCAGGACAACATAGTAATGTATGCTTGGTCTACCTGGATCATGGACAGATTAAGCACATAATCAAAGCCAATCACACTGAACCACTCCCACTCCTAGTCAGTGAGTTGATTATGAAGGGTGCAAAGGATGTCTGGATCCATGGATATAGAGGTAATTTTTTGTAAATAAAAAAGGTATAAGGACAATTATGACTAAGTAAAACTAAACACAGATAAAATCAACCTTAAAAATACCAAAAAATCTAAAAACGTTGATAAACATTTTGAAAAAAATCTCAACAGGTGCAGAACCACGGGTCAAACCTGCGGCCTGCATACGGTCAAATTTTTTACCGTTGGGATTTGAATCCCACCATGATTGATAGATGTGGTCCCCAATATAGAAATTGGGAACCACACCTTCCAGTTGTGGTCTAGGAATATGATATTTTTTGGGTCACTTCCTAGCTTGGCAACCAAAAATAATAATTAAACCTAGCCTAGACTAGTGTGAGGTTCTTTACTAGTAGTTTAATGAGATAAATTTAGCCCATTATTAATGAGGTTCATTTAAAACTGGTAAGGAGTGCAAGGACTCGATTTAGAGTTACCTTTCACACATCGATCCCTCTACTAGATGAAAACTATGAAGGGTTCACCATTGGGATATGTGTGAGGTGGTAGGTAGTGGTTTCGATAGCATTTTGTGTCAGTAGTGCTTCCTCACCTCTTAGAGCTCTCTAGTTACAAGTCGCTTTCAAGGAATAATAATGAAATTTTCAAATGGGAAAAAATTATATACCTTTGCCTAATTTTTTCGGAGCGCAGTTGACAATCGTGGTCCCAAAATTAGGGTTTTGCGACCACAAGTTTGAGTTGTAGTTCCTAAATTTGAAATTTTTAGCTACAGTCCAGACATGCAGTTTTCAACTGGTATTAAATGCATTAAAATATAATCATGGGAAGGTCTTAAATGGAAAATTAATGACTCATAATGGATTAAAATCTCAATAAGAGCAATCAATTTAACAAATTTGGTGATTTGTAAGCACCACAATCAATTAAAAATTCTAATAAACAAAAAAAATAAAATAATAAAAACCAAATGCACCTTGTATTCAGTCATTTACCCTATACACTCAGTGATTGTAGTGACTGACACTCCATGCAATCCGACGAGATGAGTAAATAACCATAAGGACACTTGGGGTAAAATTGTCATCGTTGATTTTATATGCTTCTTTTCAATCCTGAAATAAGGCCTTCAAGGCTGAACCACTCCATGGGAATGAGGTGTTTCATGTCATTTCTCCTATGACATATTTTCAATAGATCATCAAAAAATTGATTCAACATAAATCTAATTAGGCATTGTATCATTTTGAATCTCTAAGAAGGCTATTATAGCTTGACTGCTCCATGGGATAGAAATGTGCAATTACTATTAATAGTTGCAATCATACGTTGAACTAAGGCCTAGCCAAGTAATTAAAATGCTCAAATATAAGTTTGCATAGATCCTTCATAATGGTCAAGCAACATTGTCACTTAATTCATTGTCATTACCCTCATCGACTCGTCGCTTAAGGGGGTAGTCATAATATCATAATCATAATCAAAATCAATAGAAGATCCCTAAAATCATAGATCCCTTGATCTTGTCAAGTTGCATTCGTCCTTACAAATCATTGTCAAAAGCCATCATAAGCTTACCCCTTTGCTTGGGTAAAATAGCAAATATGATAGTTAGTTTGTAACTCTCATCCTTTCGGTTATATAGGCCTAACTCCTATTGTAGCACCAAAGCTACACGAATTTCTAATGATGAGTGCAAACTCTTGCAAATTTAAGCCTTTCACCTAGTTGGAAGCAATAATTCTAGGATGCATGTCCTTTTTGAAGGACCTGGGGCATCTAATGTTGATCTGACTAATTATCATCATGTAACCTTCGACATCATTTTAGGAGGTCTATTTTTTCTTAGCATTGTTTGATCTCACAAGGTATCTTAGAAAGGGCATCTATAGACACCTAAAACACATCATGTCGAAGGCGACTACTCATATGGGACATGCTACAAGACTATATGGAAGATCTTGAAAAGACTCCAAGATAGAGCAGTGGTTCTAACCACTCAATTTAGGCTCCTTGGACTAATCAGGATGAACTACAATTGAGACCTACGATTCACATCCTAGGCCACAAATATGACCTATGGTCTAAACTGAAGTTTAGTTGGCCTTCATCCGAGCCAAATCGATTGGAACAGTCATTTGTTCTAGAATATGGTAATTGAAGGATGGAAGATCCTAGAGTCTTCCAATAAAACTGTCCCAACTACCTCTTCTTGATCTTGGCTTCTCCATGAATCCACCCCTGGCCCTTGGGTAGTCCTATAAGTACCCCTCAAAATTAGGGTAAACGATGAGAGGGAGAGATTGCATTTGAGAAGTGAAGCCCTATAAAATTATGGACTCACTTGAGTGCATTGAGAGGGATTGTTGTTGTTATTCAATTGTTAACTAATCAAGCATCATGACAATTCATGCCATGGATATCCTAAGGAGCTAGAACACCAAGAAACATGAATTTGGGTAAACAAAGGCCCAAATGCACAATTCAACCACCAATCCAGTCAGACGATACCATGGCGACCCTTGATCATCAATTTGACAAGGAGGATCAAGCCCACAATCCTTAATTTGGAGGGCAAAACAACTTTATTGCTCACCGTAGCTAAAAGCCATGGTGTATAGTGCAGACTACTCATCAAAGCTATTTTTTATAACCAGTGACAATTCTCCTTACTATTTTATTTTACATTGTGCTCTATTAGACTAGATTAAGCATTTTAGTAGTTTATTTAGCATTTGTAGAGACTTCGACCGACATAATAAGGGTTTTTATTAGGTTTACTTCATTATGGTGAGTAGGACATAATTAGCTTAATTTCATGTTCTAATGCTTCATTTTATGCAATTAATCCATTAGATTGATAGCTATACTCATTATTTCTATGTTCAAAGTAATCTTTGAGTATTGAATATGTCTAACACATTTTATTAACTTTCTTGATTTCATTAGTATTATGGAATTTTCATGTTTAAATCCTTTAAAGGGCCTCATCATGAGAGGCTACCTACTATTTTAATGCTTTTGTGTTGTTTCTTGACCGCAAGAAAGCATATTTGAAGGAGATTCAACCATCCAATTCCTTCCTCAATGTGAAGAAGAGGGTCAACTCCACCCTAGAGCAGTTCGTGTCACCCCGAATGGCTCGAAAATCACATTTACCCTTGAGAGATATTTCATATGCTTTTCCTACTGTAATATGAGTATCAAATTGGTATCCCTAAGAGGGACATATTTATAATTAGGATTGGATTATTTAATGGAATAAAGTGTTCTTATTATATTCCATTTGCTGTCAATCACGCATGCATTTCATTTGAATATTTTGTTTATATTACACAGTAGGAAGCATAGGTGTGAGGCCATTTTGGTGGTCACAATACCATACCCTATCTCACTTTCTGTGAGTTGTGCTTGCATCGTCCAAGGTAGTCCTCATGGTCGATCCATGATAATATACTATTATCCCCACACCTGTACTAGAAATTTGTAGGCTAACCCCTTATACCTATGATAACAGATCTCATACAGTTCATCATAGAGATATGCTAATAATATAGTACCCCATGCCATCACTATAGGCCTCTTTGTGGGGCACTCCACTAGTGTAAACACTAGCTCCAACAAGTTCCATGGGAACCTGGCTCCTCATGAATTCAGTAGTAGTATGTTAGAGATCAATATCATCAACAATACATGTATCACCCACATGACCTCTACATCATACTATAAGTCAACTAGGATGTTGCTGCTCAGCAAATATCACAATGCCTCAAGCTAGTCAAGTCCAAAGTATCTCTCCAAAACTTTATCTCTAAAATTTTGGTGAGTGGATGCAATCGGTTGACCCTCTATCAGAACATACAAAATCTAGTATATGTCCTCTAGGGTCACTTTCATCTCCCTAGTAGGCAAATAGAAGGTGTTAGTGCATGGGTCCCATAGATCTATCAATGCAGTTAGATAGGCTCTATCGCCTTTCATTGGCTCTAATTGGGTCGCTTTCTTGAGCCCAATGTTTTCAAGATATTCTCATTAATCCTCTATCAAGAGGTCACAATAAGTCCTAAATAGGGTTGAAAATTGATATTGACTATTAAACGCCTGGCAGGTGCAAGCATGTTTAAAAACAAAACCAAAACAAAGCAAAAATAAGCAAAAAAATCACCCAAAAACATTAAAAAGGGCCCTTTTTCAAGCTAAATAATGGCCATACCATCCAAGGATGGCCCAAAAATTGGTGGCCATCACACCCAAGGATATCCCCCAAATAGCTTAGGTTGGTCGTCCCTCCTAGGGATGGCCCCCCAAAATGGATCAAAATTGGCCTTCTTGGCCACCAAAAACAGTCAAAATTGACATAAAAAAGCAAAATAAAGCAACAATATTGCACAAAATCCAAAAATAAAGCACCAATTATTGCACACTACAACTATTGGGGTTCATTTTCCAAAATTTAGTGTGTTTGGTGAGGAAAAACAAAAATAATTGTAATATCTAGTTCAATAAGGTACAAGGGCAAATGCAGTCCTTACCCATCTCACACCGGCTCTACTGCTAGTCGAGTCCACAACCTAGATCATGATGACCATGGGATGATGTTAATAGTGCTTCACTTAAAAAAACACTCTCCTACTCTTCACCTCTCAAACTGCAAAGTCAAAAATGTACAAATGAGCTCAAATTCCACATTTTGAGCTTAAATAGCCCTCCAAGAGGCATGGTTGCCTCTGGGTGGGATGGTTGGCCTATTGGCTGAATATCACACCTTGGTATGGCTATAAACTATGCAAACATCCCACCCTAGGATGACTACCAAAAAAAACACCTCAAAACAACCCAAAAAGGGACCAACAAGGGTCCAAAACCCACTAAAAAAAAGTTAAATTTTGTCAAAATTCAGTCTATATCAAGATGAAACTAAATTTCTCATGGATGAGTAGAAATGTATTTACTTAAATAGATAATAAGGCCATTGTGGTTGAACCACACCATTGGAATGATGTATTCAATTCCTTTCTTCCATGAAACATCAGCAAAATCATCAAAATACTTTCCAAAATTGCTCAATTTTATAATGGGTCAAATTGAAGGAAACCCCAACCAATTCATATGGGTCAAACAACTCATAAATTTTATCACTGGTCATTCCCTCATCGAATCATCTATTTATGGGATAGTCATACTTGACAAATTCATAATCAAAATCAACAATCAAACACAATCATGCAAATTACGTGCATCCAACGAATCATTGACAAAGACAATCACACCCCTACTTAGAGCAACAAACAAGCAAAACTTTCAATCAAACAAATATTTGGCATTATAGAATCATGAAGGAACATAGAACTTTCTTATGATTGACAAATATCGAAGATCAAGTGAACTGGACATGAAATTTTGTACTTGAATAAAGTTCCTTAGCTCGTCAGAAGCAAGGATTCAAGAACACATGATATTTCCATGATTGGGGTATCTAAAGTTGGTTTGGTTACTGAATAACCTTAATCATTTGATATTTTAATTATCTATTTTTTCTCAGTTCTGTATTGCACATAATGCATCCTAAAAAGGAGTATCTATAGACACTAAAATCACGTCAATCTGATTATATGACCATGGCATTGTCAAATTTGACACCATATGGCCCCCTTGGGTAACCCTTAGAGGTTACATAGTGGTCCTAACCACCTTTTGGGGGTTCTACTCCACTTTTTGGAAGTTTTGGATCATGTAGACATGGTCATCACACGTTGGGATGACCACAATTCATGGTTGTCACACCTATGGATGACAACCAGCAGTCGTCCTTGGGTGTGACGACCATGGTATTTGACCCTCAAAAAGTCAAATTTGGTATAAATGGCACCAAAAAACTAGCATTATACCACCTATTCGAGCATGCTTGTGAGAGGGTGCATAACTTTCATGAAACATTGTAGATTGGATGACAAAAAAGAAGATTTCTTCCCCCTCTAATGCATGGCAACCTTTGGGACAAATGGCGACCCTTGCCTCGCATGGATTTGCATGCCCATTTGCCTATGTGCCCTCTTGGGCTATAAAGTGGATCAATTCCACCCAATTTTAGAGAGGAGTCTTTGCATATTTCACCATGGAGTGTTGCTGATATTTTCCCCCAGTTTACTGTGCATTTTCCCTTGAGATATCCCTGGAGCAAAGGAGGTTTTCAAGTGATTACAAAATGATATTTTTACAAAACCTATCTATTTGAGTGAATCCTATCCCCAAATTTATTGAAAATATCCTTGAGATTGTTTTGGACCAATTCCCTAAGGAATTGATGGTAGAAAAATCAGGATATTTGGTGGCCATCCCACCCCATGGTGGCCCCCATATTATGACAGTCCCAACTGTCACACCCTATGATGACCACAAATTGGAGCATGATTTTATTACTATTTTTGTAGAGGTACATTATAGATTATATTATATGCTTGTTGTTCAAATTTGGTTTAGTTTGTAGTTGTTTTCAATTAGTTATCATGATTTTTGGGTTTTGTAGTCTTAAATGCCACACCTTGTGATGGCCATAAATTAGGATTGCAATTTATTTACTGTTTTTGCACAGATAGTTTCTAGACCAAATTATATGCTCTCTATTCAAATTTGGTGTAATTTGGAGTTGTATTGCTCCTGTTATTGTGTTTTTGTGAGTTGGGCGTCCACATGCCACACCTCAGGATGACCATAAATCTAGGCATAATTTCTTTACTATTTTTTATTAGATAATTTAGAGAGAACATAATATGCCTATATATCACTTTTGTAGCATTTGGAGCAGTATTGAACAATTTATTGCACTTCTCTTTCAAGATTATTGATGTATTCACCTTCATGGTTTCATCTTAATCTGCACATGTTTTTGATCAATTTATTTTTCTTGTGTGCAGATCCAGGTATTATAGTGCATGTGGAAGGACCAAAAAGCTAGTAAAATGATAGGATATTTTATGGCAGCATCAAGAGCCCTCTCACCTCAATTGTGAGTGCGAGGAAGACATTGTAAGCCTACCTTGGATTCTTGGAAGGATTTTATCCTTAGGTTATTGTATTGAGTGTATCAATTGAGAGCCCTCAAGGGAACATTTTTTAACCTCATATTTGATATTTATATCAATATAATGATAACTACCCTTTTCTTTTATATACTTATCATTTTATGCATGTTTGAAGTGTTGCTTTTGTAGTGCTTAGAATCAAGTAGAACAATAGATGCATCTAAATTACTCTTGCTAGGAGTGCCATTTTTCCCCTACTTCAAGAAGTCTCATGTACATGAAAACAACCAGACTAGACTTGATGTTTGCAGTGATTTTGAGTAGAAGATTTATGGAAGCACTAAAGAACACTCAATTGTAGGCAGGTAAGAGAATTCTATGTTATGTCAATGGGACCAGAAACCATAGAATTTTTTATGCAAGGAAATACCAGTTTGAGCTTGTTGGATACATAGATAGCGATTGGGCTAGCATTTTTAGATGATATGGAGAGAACTTCCAGTTATGTATTCCATCTTGGATCGGATGTAGTTTCATGATCATCAAAGAAGCAACTAATTGTTGCATTATCCACTGCTAAGGAAGAGTAATTTTTTGCAACTTTAGCCACATGCCAAGTAGTATGGCTATGAAGAATTTTGTGTGAACTTAATCATCACTAGGAAGAGGCAACAACAATATACTATGAAAATAATTCTACCATATCACTATCAAAGGATCCAGTGTTTCATGGCACAAGAAAGCACATCGATATTTTCTACCGCTTCATCAAAAAGCTGGTAAAATTTAATGAAGTTATGTTATTGTTTTGCAGGTCCAAAGATCAATTTGCAGATATCTTCACAAAACCTTTGAAGGAGCTAGAGTTTAAAATATTAATGGAAATGCTAGGTGTCAAAGTCTTTGTGAAATCTTGTTTAAAGGAGGATATTAGAAATTAAACCATTTTTCACACCTAATAGATCTCTGAAATATGCTTGTATGCCACAAAGGTTTTTCGCTAAATTCAAAAAAATTATAATATAGGAATATGCTTGTATGCCATGAGTGCAGCACGTACTATCGATGATTTTTAGCATTTCTCTTTTTGAACACATACTATCGACAATTTTTGGCATTTATATTTTTGAACACAACATGTGAAGTCCAAGTTGTTAGTCTCACAATGACACTAAGAGGGGGGGTGAATCAGTGTAGCTCTTTATAACTTAAATCTTCAACTCTTAAATCCAAAACAATGAAAAATTAAAACCAAATAAAGCAAGTATAACAAGAGAACATCACACAACACAAGATATACCGAGGTTCACCGATTTGGCTACTCCTCAAAATGACTGTTTGGACTCCCATCCAAATCCAGCCTTTGTACCAAATTTACAATCAATTTAACAGCACCCACTGAAAGGAGCACCAACCTCTGATTTACCATCACTAACTGGAAGGAGCACCAACCCTTGATGCCAAGCACCAACTTGGACTTCAATTTTGAAACTAGAAGATTGACATAAAAATACCTTCACTTTTACAAGACCTTGACTGGTCTATTGCTTACCCAACATTGCCCACAATTCACAAAACACACACACTCATCGCACTTCACAAAATAAAATCCCCTGCTAAAATTCTCCAAGAAACACTCCTTTTATAACTATCCTTTCTCTTTGTAACTCCAATTGTAACTCCTTTCATATTCTCATATGCCACTTGTCAATTGTAACTCCTTCTTTATGTAACTCCTTTTGTATATTTTGAGAAGGCATTTCATCAAACATGTCACATGCAAATAATTGACACAATATTCTCCTACCATGACTATTCGTTTCTCGGTCATGACTGTTCATTTTCTCCTTCGATGACTGTTTGTTTTCTCCTTCATGACTATTCGTTTTCTCCTTGCATGACTGTTCATTTTCTCTTTACATGTCTATTCATTTTCTCTTTGCATGACTGTTCATTTTCTCCTTGCATGACTATTTGTTTTCTCTTTGCATGTCTGTTCATTTTCTCTTTGCATGACTGTTCATTTTCTCCTTGCATGACTGTTCATTTTCTCCTTGCATGACTATTCATTTTCTCTTTCCCTTATGCATGCATGTGTTTTGGTTTCCAAAAAAGGCTTTTTGTTTCTATTTTGAGGCCCTTCATTTCCTTTTCTCCACATGGGCATGTTTCCGCTTCTTTCCATGTGTAACTACCATCTTAAATGATTTCAAATAATTAAAGATTCCTTATGGGTCCACGTCACTATGCAGTCTTTAGTTTCACCATCCTGATGTTCATCACTAATATCAGACGCATTGTCAACTACTCTGTTCGTTTGGCGAAAAAGCAAAATGTTGCGATATCATGACACTTTTGTTTCTCTGCCTACCTACCCCTTTTGAGTCATGAAAATGCGACATGTCGTGATATCACAACACTTTCGTTTTTCTGTCTGCCTGCCCTTTTTGAGTCACAAAAATGTGACATGTCGCGATATCGTGACACTTTTGTTTCTCTACCTGCATGCCCTTTTTGAGTCATGAAAATGCGACATGTCGCAATATCGTGACACTTTTTTTTCTCTGCTTGCCTGCACTTTTTGAGTCACAAAAATGTGACATGTCGTGATATTGTGACACTTTTCCTCTTTGTGGAGTTTTGATTTTTCTTTTATCTTTAGCATATGGGCCACTTCGGTCTTCTTGGAAAATATGCAAAAATGTGGATAAACATCCTCATAAGCATTTAACATCACTGTACATACTCTGAATAACTTCTGAACTCATGCCCACTGCATCAATCGATCTATCTGACTGTGTTGACAACAATGACAATATTGTCACTGCACCTTGCTCAACAATCTCCCCCTTTGGAATTGTTGGCAACACACGTGCAATTTTTTGTAACTCTTCCCCCCCTTTGACAACAATATAAAAGGGCTACTGCAAACTCCCCTTGAGTCCATGCACAACATTCTCAGGAAAAAATTATTACACTTAGCAAAAATCACAAACATGAGCAAAAAGATAAACAAATACACAAATGCTCCCCTTGAGAATGTGGTCCCGATAGCTAGTCAATTCTTGGGAAGCATGAACACTCCCAATTTATTTAGAAGGTACTCAAAGACTTCCTTGGGCAATGGTTTTGTGAAGATATCCGCTACTTGCTCTGTTGTTGGAAAAAAATCCAACTTTACCTCACCGTCCACAACTTTGTCCTTCAAAAAATGATACCAAATAGCAATATGTTTTGTGTGAGAATGCATAACCAGATTCTTTGAGATGTTTATCAAACTTAACTAAAATTGGCTCACTAAAGTTAATGCCAAGATCTTTCAATGTTTGTTTCATCCATAATACCTGTGTACAACACATTGTCATTGCAATATATTCTACTTCTGTTGTGGATAAGGAGACTGACTCTTGTTTCTTACTGTGCCACATGACCAACCTGTCTCCAAGATAGAATGCACCTCCACTGGTAATCTTTCTATCATCTACACATCCTGCCCAATATGCATCTGAATATGCAATAAGGGTGAAGTACTTACCTTTCAGATACCATAACCTATACTCGATAGTACCCTTGAGGTACCGAAGAATACTCTTTACTGCTGTCACATGAGTCTCCTTGGGACTAGCTTGAAATCGTGCTACCATGCATATTGCCTACAAAATATCTGGTCTAGTAGCTGTCAAGTATAGTAAGCTCCCAATCATAGATCTATACATGGTTTTATCAACATGTGAAGATTTTTCATCCTTGCTCAACATGCAACCTGTCATCATGGGAGTGCTAACTGGCTTACAATCCTCCATTGTGAACTTTTTAGTATCTCTTTCACATATTTAATTTGAGAAATAAATATGCCCTTCTCATTTTGATTAACTTGCAACCCGAGGAAATACGAAAGTTCACCAATCATTGACATTTCAAATTCTTTCTGCATCTTATTTGCTAAATATTTACACGACTCATCTTTGCTCCTGCCAAATATGATATCATCTACATATACAACAAGAACAATAAGATGACCATTTTCTATTTTGACATACACATTACTATCCACCATACCTTTCTTGAACCCTTGTTGAGTAAGATAGTTGTCTAGCCTTGCATACCATGATCGGGGTGCCTGTTTTAAGCCATATAATGCTTTCTTCAACATGCAAACCAAGTTGGGATCATCACCAAGTTGGAAACCATCTGGCTGCTCAATATAAACCTCTTCTTCGAGTTTCCCATTCAAAAATGCTGATTTCACATCCATTTGATAAAATTTGAAATTCTTGTAAACTGTTAAAGCCAGAAACATTCTAATTGCCTCTAGTCTAGCCACAGGTGCAAAGGTTTCCTCAAAGTCAATACCTTCAACTTGTGCATAGCCTTTACATACCAATATTGCTTTATTCTTGACTACTTGTCCGTCTTCACTCAATTTTTTCAAAATATCCATTTAGTACAGATTATATTTTTATTTGCAGGTCTTGGTACTAACTCCCAAGTTTTGTTTTTCTCGATCTGATATAATTCTTCATTTATTGCCTTCATCCAACTTTCATCTTTGCTTTCGTCAACAACATTTTTGGGCTCAATGCTGGATAATAGAGAGTAGTTGCTTACTACTCTTCTTATTATCTGAACACCAACTATGGGGTCTCCAATTATTTGCTCTCTAGAATGATCTTTCTGCCAGCTGCTAGTTTTGAATTTCTTATTTTCTTCCACTTCTGAATCACTATTTGAATCATTTGAGTCAATTTTTTGTTTCTTTTCCATTTCCTTTTCCTCATCTCCTTCAATAACCTCTTCTTAAATTGGGTAGTTCTCTTCATAGCTAATTACTCATTCCCTACCTTCATCAACATTAACATTAGCACTGTCCACAATTTTCCTTAGATTCTTGTTGTAGTATTTGTAAGCTTTGCTTTTTGACAAATAGCCAAGAAAAATACCTTCATCCTCTCTATCTTCAAACTTACCAAGGTTTTCTTTAGTTCTTTTGATGTAACACTTGCTACCAAAAACTTTAAAGTATCTTACTATTGCCTTTTTACCAAACCACAAATCATAAGGATTTTTTCTTTCATGTGTCCTCAACATGCACCTATTTTGGATGTATACCGCAGTATGGGCTACCTCTTTCCAAAATCTTTCTGCTACTTTGCTCTCAGTCAACATAGTTTGTGCCATTTTTTGCACTGTCCTATTCTTTATTTCTACCACACCATTCTGCTGAGGTGTCTTGGCTGCTGAAAATTGTCTTCTAATACCATATTTTTCACAGTACTCTGTAAAATCCTCTGAAATGAACTCTCCTCCTCTATCTGATCTTAAACATTTAATCCTTTTTCATGTTTTATTCTCAACTTGGTTTTTGAAAACCTTGAAAATCTCAAAAGCTTCTTATTTATTCTTCAAAAATAGTACCCATGTCATTCTGGAATAGTCATCTATACACAACATAAAATATTTGTCACCATTTATGCTTTGCGTTCTCATGGGTCCACATAAATCAGTATGTATTAGTTCCAAAGGTTTTCTTGTGTAGTACTCTTTTTTTTTAAATGAGACTCTAGTTTGCTTCCCCTTTTGGCATGAAGCACAAATGCTATTTGATGGTTTTCCAATGGTGGGAATATCTCTCATTGCATTTTTTGAGCTAATTTTTACTAGATTGTCAAAAATGATATGACCAAGCCTCTTGTGCCACAACCAATTTTCTTCTTCATGTCCAATCAAGCAAGCTCCTTCTGAAGTCTCTGAGAGAGTGTAAAGGTTACCAGATGTCCTCGATCCCTTTGTTATCAACTTTCCACTATTTTATTTTCTGACTTCACAACCCTGCTTCTTAAAAATCACTTCATGAACTCTATCACAAATCTAACTTACGCTCAACAAGTTATGCTTCAGACCAACCACAAACAAGACTTTTTTTTACTTGATTTTTCCATCACTGATCTTAACTAATCCTTTGCCAACTATTTTAGCTCCATCATTATTTCCAAATTTTACTGAACCACCTTCATATTGCTATAACTTCTCAAATTTCTATTTGTCACCTGTCATATGACTGGAGCATCCACTATCAAGTATCCATGGTGCAGATTTATTCTGTGCTTTAAATGTTGTTTGTACGATCAAGGATTCATTTTCTTCCTTAGATCGATATTTTTCTTTCCACTCTGGTTTGATTATAGTTTTAGGCTCTTATTTTTACTTTTCTTTTTCAGTAGCTTGTGCATGTTTTTCGAGAAATTTTCTATTTTGTCTCATTCCATTTGGTTGAAATTTTCTTCCCTGAAATTGATTTGATGCAAATGTACTTCGATAATTTCTTGCAATGTGCCCAAAATTATGACAGTTATAACATTCTACTACATAATCCATCAAAGGTGAAAAAACATTTCTACTGGTAAAATTCCTTGGTCCTACATTATACTTGCAATATGAAAGCTTATGTCCATAACCATTGCATTTAAAATAGTAACCAGAAAAGAGATGATTGAACCTGGGTGATGGTCTTTTCCATGTTGTCGTAGGATCCATAAACCTTCTTCTTCTTTGATGTGTGACATTGGTGAATCCATCATTGTCAATTCTCCTTTTGTGCCTTGCATTATTGCTTTCTTTTGCATGAGTCAATTTTTCTTGATCAACCTATTTCTTATCTTTATTCTTTATGGATTCTCATTTATGGCCTTTGATCCATTTGATGATTCTCCTTCGTCAAAGCCCAAACCAAATTTTATGCTTGTAGTCCTTTGGTTATTTATGATCTTATACAACTTCATATAACTTTCTTCACGTTTGTGATAACAACTAATTTTATGATTCATCTCTTCTATCTGCATCCTTAAACCAACAGTCTCTTCTTCTATCTTGTAGCAATAATCTATTTTCATGGTTATTTGCACTTCGAGATCTTCAGATATTTTCTTGGATTCTTCTATCTGTACTTTCAAACTGGTTAGAGACCCAATATGTTCTATACTTAACTCCCAATCTCAATCTCAAAAGAATAATATAGATGTAGTATGCTTTTCTCAAGGATATGAAACACAACCCAACAATTGCCAACCATGCAATATCTCATATAACAATGATACTTATATTATTTTCACCAACAACTAGGGTTTCATCATCTCAATGCAAGTAGCAAGACTTACTAACATAAACCCTAGTGCAAAGATGCTTCCACTTCCTTAACCATAATTATGCATTCACCCAAAAACTCATCAATGATTTTAATGCATAAACAATCTTCAATATCCAGAAAATAATATTCACACCAAAAATACCTAGTAGACAACCTTTTCACTCCAAACTCAATTTCAGAAACTATACCATCAACAACATACATACAAGAAGTTGCCCATACCTTTAATTTGATGAAGAAGGAGAACTCAAACTCTGTCACAACACTAACTCTCAATTTGCCACTAATTAGAGTTAGCAACTAAACAATAATACACAATAAAGATCCAAATTAACACCTTATTTCTCCAACTTAATAAGAACCACTATAAGAGTAATATACATACAAAGTAAAACCTCTTTACACCTTATTACTCCACATAAACATTAAGCATCAATAAAATAATGTCAAAGCAAATATGATACCTTAACCTTATACCTCCCGTGCATTTACAGCCGCTATCCTTTGCACACCACGACCAAAAGAAATTCCCAACGAAGAGAATCAAACTCGGCACCTCTGTCGTCTAGCGCTTTCACTTAAACGCCACCGCCGTTGGGTCACAAGTGCCCAAAGAAGAAATACAACACTGCCCTCTCTTTTATCTTCCTTTTACGCCAAGAATCTGGAAAACGTAAACGTCTTTCGCAAGCAACATGCAAACTGGTGAGTGCTATCCAAAACGTAAGTCACTGAATGCTTGCATTAATCATCACACAACACAGTCTGGAAAAACGTAGTTCAAGTGCAATTGCCAATCCACTAACGTCCAACACAAAGGTAAGGATGTAGCCCAAACTCAAATCCGAACATGCCAAGCACGGTTTCCAAGACATAGAACAAGCACGATTTCAAGGACGTCAATCGAAGATTCGAAGACACAAAGCGTTGTTCAAAAGAATAGAGAAAATGCAAAATCGCAGACGCCAAGCGCAAATCAAAAGATACAGAGCAAACCGCAAATCGTAGATGTCAAAAATCGGTGGTGCTTACTTTAGAAAAACATCCCCACTTATATAGCCATTTCTCCTTAAATTTTGACGTCGGTGCTCCTCCAACGATGGCAACATATCGGCGAAAGAATTATTTTTCCTTCCGTCGCTTAAGGGTTGAAATACCCTTTAATAATAATTAAAATAATAATAATTATTATTTTATTAATAATAAATTAAACTTGGACCTTTGACAAAGGTTTGAGTTAATTTAATTATTAATAATAAACATGGACCTTTGCATTAAGTTAAGCTTGGTTTTAATAAAAACCCTTAATGAGTCCAAATGGTTTTAAGAAAAACCTTTAACCTTGTCACCATGGTTTTAATAAAAACCCTTTAACATAATGAAGCTTCTCAAAATATTCTTGACATCACACTCTTTTGATATCAACACAAAAATGCCTTTTGACATCAATGACAACTTATACATTTGAGCAAAGGGAATGTACCCAAAGTACCAAAAATTGCCAACAATCTCCCCCTTTGTCATTGATGGCAAACCTTTACTGAAAACACTTCTCAAGAGCCAAAACTGAAACCAACTGTGCTAACAACTAAGAATATTTCTTTGAATTTTTGGTCCCCCTGACTTGAAGCTTTCCTCTTCACTTTGAAGCTCTCCCCCTTACTTATATCTCTCCCCATTTTTCATCAATGGCAAAGGGTCACCTTTGGGGCTTGGGACTAAGAATTAGTCTCTTAGCTTAGTCCCTCCCCCACCTCCTGATGAGGTGATTAATTCTAGGGTGGGAGTAAAACTCCCATTAGGCACTGATCATCATCAGCGTCTATAACTTCCTTGTCGGGCCTTCTCTTGAACTCTTTGTCCATATTCCTATTTCCATCACTGTTCTTGTTCTTGTTCTCATCCTTGTTTTTATCCATGCCTCGATCCTTGGACCTGATCATGCCACTGTTCCTATTCCTATATTCTGGAATTTCAGCTCTACACTGTCTAGCTATGTGACCTTTATTGTTGCACTTATAACAAGTAACAATGTTATTTCTTTTAGGCATACCTGTTCTTTGAATCCACTAGTTCTGACCAAACTTGTTCTAACCAAACCTGTTCTGACCAAACCTATTCTGGCCAAACCTGTTCTGACCAAACCTATTCTGACCAAACCTGTTCTGACCAAACCTGTTTTGACCAAACATGTTCTGATCAAACCTATTCCTGATATTTGTCTTGCATTAAACTACCTTGTGCCCAAACTGTTGACAAGAGTAGCAATACCCTTGAAAGAAATTACCACCTCTGAAACTGTCATTTACCTTCTTCACTTAAGCCATGCAATGTGAAGCTATGTGACCAAACCTGTGACAAGCAAAACATCTGCCTTGAAACTTTCCTTTATTTGACCTCTTAGGCTCTGAAAACTTCTTCTCATTCTGAAATTTGTTTTCTATTTTTGTGCATCTATCATTCAAGGACTCATGATCTGAAATACTTTCCCCATTAGAACTCTCTTCCTTTTGGAGTCTCTTACTAGACTCTCCAACTTGTTCCTTGTGAGGCTTAACAAAACCAAGGCATGTTTTATCTGTTGTCTTTCTTTGACCTTTGATGAGAGACTTAACCTTTTTGGAGCTATCTTGAAACCTGTGAAGCTTATCCTTGTACTCTTTAGTTTCATCTTTCAAAGAAGCCATTTTCTATTCTAACTCACTATACTCAAGAACCTTAGACTCTAACTCATCCTTGAGTTCTTGTGTCTTAGCTATAGAGAAGTCAAGACTTTCTATAAGATCATCTCTCTCCATACAATATTCATCCAACTTATCCTTGAGTCTAGCATTCTTCTTTCTTTCTTTTTTCAAAGCACTAAGAGCACTAATACGTTCACATTTAAGATCTACTTCACCTTCCTCTATATGTTTGCTTTTAGAATCATCAAAGCCTTTTTCAGATTTCTTATCACTAGAGGTGCTACCCTTTTCAAAAACCATACATGCATCTTCCTTATAGTTTTCTCAAGCATCCTCATACATACTAGAAACCAAATCATTATTTGTGCAATCATCCTCAAGGTGACCAAAATTTCCACATCTAAGACATTTCATGATAATGAATCTATGTTTTGGTTCTTCCTCTTTTTTTGATATGAACAACATCTCATTTTCATTATCACTTGAAGAAATTTCACTATCACTACTAGAACACTTACTTGCTTTGTATAGGTAGAAACTCTTATTGTGTTTGTGAGAATACCTCTTTCCTTGATTGTTGTGCTCATATTTGTTTTTACTATGATGCTTGTGCTTTTCAAAATCCTTGCTCTTACAGTCCTATTTATCATCATCACTTTAATCCTTGGCAACAGTACATTCAGTAGCATAATGACCAAACTTTCCACAATTGAAACATCTTACATTTTTCATATGTTTGTGCTTTCTAGAGAACTTGCCTTTCTTGCTGTAATATGCCTCTTCATCACTTGAAGACTTATCACTCTCTTGAAACTATTTACCCTTGGATTTCTTGGTAGCCTTGAAAGCTGCCTCCTTCTTGACATCAACCTTCACTTGAGTTCTCAACTCAAATGCTGCAAGTATACTATTGAGCTCATCCTTTTTCAACTTATCCAAGTCTTTAGCTTCCTCAATAGCAAAAATATTTTCTCTAAATCTATTAGGAAGAGATCTTAAAATATTATCACAAACATCATTTTTAGCAAGCTTAAGACCTAAGGCTTTCATGGAGTTAACAACCTCATCCATACGAAGCATGTAGTCACTAATATTTTCATCATAATTCATCTTGAGTTGTTCAAACATACCTTTGAAGTGTCTCAAATTTGCCTTTCTGACATTTGTATCACCTGTATGAACCACCTTCAACTTATTCCACATTTCACTAGTTGTCTTGCAGTGAATCACTTTGGTGAGATCTTCTTTCTATAAGCCTTTCAGGATTGCATTCATTGCTTTTGAATTGTTGTGATGTAGGAGTCTTTCTTCTTTAGTATTAGGACCATGTTCAGAAATAGTGTACTCATCTTCAATTACTTGCCAAACCTCATTCCCAAGTGCCATTAGATGAACCTTCATCCTTGCACTCCAAAGACCAAAATCTGACCCATCAAGAATAGGTGCTGCATTGCCACTAGAATAATCCATTATGCTATTTACTAGCTTTTCCTTCAAGTTGTTAAACTTTTTGAAGGCACCCGCTCTAATACCAATTGAAGAACACAAGCTTATACTGAGAGGGGGGGGTGAACAGTATAAGACCTCTTTTTACTTTTTCCTTTATACTTCAAAACAGTAAAGCAATATACCCAAAGCAATATCAAAATAATGCACAATATCATCCACAAAGTGACACCAATTTTAACATGGTTCACCTAGAAGGCCTGGGCTACGTCCACACAAATTTTCTCTAAAAGTTATCTCAAAGTTATTTGGGAAACATTCCCGCATTACAATGTTTATGAGCCTCGGCCCAAAGGAGACACCTTCCCCCAATTTGAATTTATGAGCCTTTGCTCAAAGGAGATACCTTCCCCTCTACTCTAGAAATGATCCCTCAGCAGATAAACTGCCTCTACCTCTTGCCAGCACGTGGAACTCCTTTCCACCGAAGACCTCCTATCCTCAATGCTTAGCCTAAGAGACCTCTGCCTTCTATGATCACATCCATAGTAGTTCAGCTACCTGTACCAAACACAGTCAGTCATTCTAGTACAATTCTTCCTCTGTCTGTCAGATTTGTCCAACTCTTTGAACAAATCAATCCTCTGCACACAAGCCTTCTCAAAGACTTGCCAAATCTGTCCTCAGGTACTTCTCAAAGAACCAATGCACCTTTGTCCTCAATTTCTCTTATAGAACTCTCAAAAACTTAGCTCACAAGTCCTCTACTAGGACCTATCCAAATCTTCTCACAAGTCCCCATCGGAACCTGTCCAAAACCTGCTCACAAGTCCCCATCGAAACCTGTCCAAAACCTGCTCACAAGTCCCCATCGAAACCTGTCCAAAACCTCAGCAAGCTCACCAAGAAAAACTTGCTTAGCATGAACCCACAAAGAGAATTGTTAGAGACTCAATATGTTCTATACTTAACTCCCAATCTCAATCTCAAATCTCATAGAAACATAAAGAGAATTGTTAGAGACCCAATATGTTCTATACTTAACTCCCAATCTCAATCTCAAAAGAATAAGATAGATGTAGTATGCTTTTCTCAAGAATATGAAACACAACCCAACAATTGCCAACCATGCAATATCTCATATAACAATGATACTTATATTCTTTTCACCAACAACTAGGGTTTCATGATCTCAATGCAAGTAGCAAGACTTACTAACATAAACCCTAGTGCAAAAATGCTTCCACTTCCTTAACCAGAATTATGCATTCACCCAAAAACTCATCAATGATTTTAATGCATAAACAATCTTCAATATCCATAAAATAAGATTCACACCAAAAATACCTAGTAGACAACCTTTTCACTCCAAACTCAATTTCAGAAACTATACCATCAACAACATACATACAAGAAGTTGCCCATACCTTTACTTTGATGAAGAAGGAGAACTCAAACTCTGTCACAACACTAACTCTCAATTTGCCACCAATTAGAGTTAGAAACTAAACAATAATACACAATAAAGATCCAAATTAACACCTTATTTCTCCAACTTAATAAGAACCACTATAAGAGTAATATACATACAAAGTAAAACCTCTTTACACCTTATTACTCCACATAAGAATTAAGCATCAATAAAATAATGTCAAAGCAAATATGATACCTTAACCTTATACCTACCGCGCATTTACAGCCACTATCCTTTGCACACCATGACCAAAAGAAATTCCCAATGAAAAGAATCGAACTCGGGACCTCTGCCATCTAGCGCTTTCGCTTAAACGCCACCGTCATTGGGTCACAAGTGCCCAACGAAGAAATACAAAGACTGCCCTCTCTTTTATCTTCCTTTTACGCCAAGAATCTAGAAAACGTAAACATCTTCCGCAAGCAACATGCAAACTGGTGAGCGCTGTCCAAAACGTAAGTCACTGAATGCTTGCATTAATCATCTCACAACACAGTCTGGAAAAACGTAGTTCAAGTGCAATTGCCAATCCACTAACGTCCAGCACAAAGGTAAGGATGCAGCCCAAACTCAAATCCGAACATGCCAAGCATGGTTTCCAAGACACAGAACAAGCACGATTTCAAGGACGTCAAT
This sequence comes from Wollemia nobilis, assembly GCA_028583015.1. Taxonomy (NCBI): domain Eukaryota; kingdom Viridiplantae; phylum Streptophyta; class Pinopsida; order Araucariales; family Araucariaceae; genus Wollemia; species Wollemia nobilis. The sequence goes on along the minus strand of JAQPPZ010002937.1, from coordinate 7,341,139 downwards.
CGAAGATTCGAAGACACAAAGCGTTGTTCGAAAGAATAGAGAAAATGCAAAATCGCAGACGCCAAGCGCAAATCGAAAGATACAGAGCAAACCGCAAATCGCAGATGTCAAAAATCGGTGGTGGTTCACTTTAGAAAAACATCCCCACTTATATATCCATTTCTCCTTAAAGTTTGACATCGGCGCTCCTCCAACGATGGCAACATATCGACGAAAGAATTCTTTTTCCTTCCGTCGCTTAAGGGTTGAAAGACCCTTTAATAATAATTAAAATAATAATTATTATTATTTTATTAATAATAAATTAAACATGGACCTTTGCATTAAGTTAAGCTTGGTTTTAATAAAAACCCTTAATGAGTCCAAATGGTTTTAAGAAAAACCTTTAACCTTGTCACCATGGTTTTAATAAAAACCCTTTAACATAATGAAACTTCTCAAAATATTCTTGACATCACACTCTTTTGATATCAACACAAAAATGCCTTTTGACATCAATGACAACTTATACATTTGAGCAAAGGCAATGTACCCAAAGTACCCAAAATTGCCAACATCATCTAAATTCTAGGTATAAATTAATGCTAGGATTTGGACTATACATTAAAAGCCCTAAAATTTTACTAATGATAATTGTTTCCACTTAAAGTGGAGAGCATGGCATAATTGATTGTTGGGATACATGCTTTAAGGACACATATAAACATATTCCTTAATCATGTTTATATTTTTATTTATTATTTTGAAAAAGTTAATGAATAAAAACGAGAATAAAATATTAAAGAAAGGTGATAAACTGGGTCGCATAATTGAACTAAAACTACTAGCCAACATGGTTCATTGTTGTTGTACCCAAGGACTAATAAAGTTAGTCCATCTTATCCCATAATAGGAAGATAAACTACTCCACTACCACCAAGTTAGTTGTTAGTGTTTTTCTAATAAATACATCTTACCCCTTCCTAAGGACCGCATGTGGCATTGCAAGTGATAACCAATTATGCATGAAAAGACAAAGAGATCTAGATTCAAACTTTGATTTTTATTAAGAGATCTAGATTCAAACTTCTTAAAATTTGAATCTTCTTTAATAATAAAAAAAACTATAAATGATTCCCCTATATCAAAAAAAATTCCGAGGTGCTAAAATACAGAAGCTTCAATGCTGAAACTAACATTTAGTGAACTATAGTCACTGTTCCAGTGCAAAATCAGGGAACGACGAAGCAGTTAATATTTCACTTGTCACAAGGAGCTCCTCCAAATACTCCACACCCAAATCCTCCAATTCTATCACAGACCGTTCATTGCTTCCACGGGATTCTTCTTCTGCAAACTTATCTCCATTGCCAAGAGCACCTCCACCTTCATTCATGAAATCTGTGCTGCATATAGGAAAGTTGAGGATAGCTCTTGGACCTCTAATTTCTAGAGCAGCTCGATCATAAGCCATGGCTGCCTCTTCTGCGCTCTCGAAAGTTCCAAGCCAGACACGAATCCCATTTCTGTTTGAATCTCTGATTTCTGCTGCATATTTTCCCGATGGCCTCTTCCGCACTCCCCTGTAACGTTTCTCTCCATCTCTATTTGGTGATTTCTTCTTCTCATCATCTTTGGAAGGTTCGACCTCAACAGCTCCATGCAAGCCCATGTTCTCAGAATTATTTACATTAAAGCATGAATATCTTAAATATCCATACGCATTAAAGTCTGCTTCCTCTAGCCTCTGCTCTCCCTGAGAATCTGATCCTGAACTTGAAAAGGATGGCAGATTAATACTACGACATTTCCCACCTTGTTTTGACTCATGGCGTCCGGCTTTTCTTTTCCCTCTAATGGCAATTTTCTCTTCCCGCTCTTTTTCCCAATCGATCTCGAGCTCGCTGTATGAGCAATCCATGCTTTCCTAAATCTTCAATACCAAAAATTAGATTGATTGATTGATTGAATTCTCTGTGAATCGCTATTTATTTTCTGATCCCACCCGGGTATGGCCTAAAAATGTATATTTTATTTGCGACCTTACTGTCAATCATTTGCATAAAATACGTCGCCAATGGCGGCTGCACATGTATACATTCCAGGGGACAAGATCGGATTTCCTTAAGGACTATGTACATAGTACGGATCTCACTTCACAGTGCCTGCCCTCCCTCTCCTTCCTTACTGCTTCCAAATGTACTGATCCTGTTAACTAGAATACCAAAATTTTATATTTTCACCGCGACTTTACTGTCAATCATGTGCGTAAAATAGGTCGGCAATAGCGACTGCACATTTTCCAAGCACATGTAGACATTCCCGGTGGACAAGATCGGATTTTCCTTACCTTTGTCTATGTACGTTGGAAGGTTCTCACTTCAGAGTGCATTCATTCCCCCTCCTTCCTTACAGCTTCCACATTTGCTACACACGTGCCCACTTCACGGACTTTTTGTGACAGGACAAATTTAAATATGAATTTCATTTTATTTTATTTTATTTTATTTTATTTTATTTTTGTTATATGGGAAAGTTGGTTATAACCTAAATCACATAGGTTGTTGGGCTGTTTGCACCAAACTGCTTCGTTATTGTTGATCCAGCCTAAAAAAAGACCACCTGTTCCACTGGGATTGATACCATTATCACTCAAAAGATTTTTACTCATACACATATTACCTTTCCTCCACCACCATCACCATCTAAGTTTTAATTTTGAATTTGGATTGTGAAAGAATTTAAAACTTAAATTATTAAAAAAAATTATTGTAATATCAAAGTTTTAATTTTGAATTTGGATTGTGAAAGAATTTAAAACTTAAATTATTAAAAAAAATTATTGTAATATCAAGAAAAATGGATTATAATTTAACCAAAATAAATCAAAACATTAACCATTACTAAAAAAAAATTATTTTAACTTTTTAACCATGTTTTTCATAACAGTATTTAATAATAGTTTTAAGGAAAGAAGTTTCCATGTCTATTTCCTAAAAGAAACAACATTGGAAATTAAATACCTACTTGATCTAAAACGAAGATTCCTTACCTATTTCCTACGAATAGGTAAAAGAAACAGTATTGGAAATGAAACACCCCTACGAATAGGGTTAGGTTGCGAAAACTTATCATGTAGATGTTAACCATTATTGTATATAAATGAGAATGAGACGCGCCTCCATCCTTGACATAAAAATGAGGTGGCATTATCATCAGAATTTGAATGTTGAAAAATAATTATAAATATTAAAAAATCATCAAATCCTTTGTACGATGTAAATAAAAAATATAGTGTGAATTGAATTTGAAATGCCCAATCATTTGACCTTCAATTAAAAATTCGTTTAGTGTATAGATATTTGTTTTTATCTGAGGATATTTGGCATTATCATCAGAGTTTGAATGTTGAAAAATAATTATAAATATTAAAAAATCATCAAATCCTTTGTACGATGTAAATAAAAAATATAGTGTGAATTGAATTTGAAATGCACAATCATTTGACCTTCAATCATCAAATAAGGAGGTGGCATTATCATCAGAATTTGAATGTTGAAAAACAATTATAAATATTAAAAAATCATCAAATCCTTTGTACGATGTAAATAAAAAATATAGTGTGAATTGAATTTGAAATGCACAATCATTTGACCTTCAATTAAAAATTCGTTTAGTGTATAGATATTTGTTTTTATTAGAGGATATTTGGCATTTTTAAAAAGTCTTATTGATTGATTACATTTGGAAGGTTGAGATCTTTTCTTCATGGATCATATCAAACCTTTTTGTTTGTACGGTGGATATTAATCTTTATCTCTTTGTTAATCCTGCAACCGTAGTGGATCTTTCTTACCTATTTAAGCAAGGCTTCTCCATTGTACTAATAATCAATTCTAATATATGATATTGCAGTTCTTGTGTTAGCTTTCATTATTTTTTTCATGTTTTTAAATCTCTCTATGTTGGTTAATGTGGTGTTGCTTCAACCCCTTGATATTTATGGCTTGGTTTAATGTTTTGCATTTTTTCATTGTTTCTTTCATGGTATTAAAGCTTTGAGGACTGTTCGAAACATTCAGTGTTGAGGTTCATGAAATCGGATCATGTTGAAGATTTTGTAGTTGGAGATTGGAGGTTTATGAGCCTTTGAAGGTGAAAATTGATTTTTTTTCTCTTCTATTGTTTTGCAAAGAGTTTCTCTATCTTTTTTAGCCCTTCATTGCATCTTGGTTGACCCATTTGACCATAGAGATTGATCATAAATGTTTTATTTTTTAGAAGTTTTTTGGAGTTTTTTTTGTGGGCTATTTTTAATAGTTGTAGAACCATCGACGACCCTGTCCACCTGATTGTCATCAATCCAAAAGCATCATAAATAATTTTCAATCGTCAGTGACCATTATCGTATATAATTTTTTTTTATATGCGGGTTTTTTCTTGCACGCAATTTGTGAAATATATGGTTTTCTCCAATATCTGATGTTGCTTATTATGGATTTGGTTTTCTATGATTTGTAACATTTCTTCTTCACTCCTTAGTTGTTTCTATGTTTTTTATTCAAATCTACATTTAAGTTATTGACAAGGTTTTCTAAACATTTGTTTTTTAAACAAAGAAAACATATTTTGTTGGTAGTTCTATGTATTTGAAAACAACTTTGTAAAATATTTTTTTGTTAATATGTTACTCAATTTTTTTCTTTTTAGATCTATAAAATTTCAATGATTATAAAAATAAAATCTCATCATATACTCTTTGCAATGCTTGAATTATAAAAGAAATTGATTTTTTGAGGGGCTCTTATTTTTGGAAGTATTAAATAAAAATCTTTTGGATGGGGTGTCTTGGTGTCGATTTGAACACCATATTCATGGATCTTGCATTTTATTTCCTGTGATTGAGAAATTAATTTAGAGGATTTTGATCCACTTAACTCACATAATTATCACATATGGAATCTATAGACACCAAAACCTAGCCACTTGTCGTCCATCTTGATTTTCCTGCCATTTCCACCATTTATTTACATATATTTATATATATTTAATATTAATATTTTATATATTATATTTTATATATATTTAATAAATATATATTTATATAAGTGAATTAATCCTAGCCATCCAATTTCATTTAATCCTATCCATCCATTTACATCAATTCATGCCACAACCTAGATTTAATATCCACCCTCTAATGTGATTTTATCTCAGCCACATGATTAGTGTTGTTGAAACCCTAAGTATGCCCTAGGTTGAATTATTAATAGGAGCCATTTTGATGGTTCAACCCCTAAGCAATTCCTAAATTATAAGTACTTTTCATAAAATACTTACCACCAAGTTCCATAGATTATCCAAGTGCTTATCCCTTCCATCCTCGCTCACCCTAGCCCTCGAATCCATCGTCACTTCCCTTGCTTAGTTATATTTGCTTCTATAGACTTCCCCCTCAACCATCGAACACTTTTGGGTGCTTCCTATCACTATTGAGTTCCTATTGGCACTTCCTTATCGATCGCCAAGCATCTTTGGGTGCCTTCCACCATCACCAAGTGTCCATGAGCGTTTCTTGTAGCCATCAAGCACCCACGGGTGTTTTACGCCAAAGATTATAAAGTCTCCATAGTATCCATGTGATACTAGGGCATCATCGCATCAATTCACTGTAACAAGCTATATAAAATCATAATACAATAAATACATAAGGTAAATCTATTGTTTATTATTTTATTACATGCACTTTTGGTTCTACTCATGTTATCTATAGTAAATAGTTAGGGTTTTAGTATTGATCATAGAGGGCCTCATATTGTGGATCCTTCACAGGTGCTACTAACTTATTTTTTGTTTAATTATGTGCAGATTTGGAAGTGTTACATCATCATTGGATAGTTTCTTAAGCTAGAGTGACCCAACATCAGATAACTAAAAGCCCACTCACTTCTATTGGGATCAAGGATGCGTTTGAGGACACCACCAACGTTGTTTTTCTAGGGTTGTAAAATCTGTATCAAAGGGATTCAAATATCCTCATTGTAACAATGGATTTTTGAGGCTCCCTCCATTAATATAAGATCATTCATTATGCAATTATGTGTTCTTTGAGTTCTGCTTTCTATTTCATATTTGATGTTGCATTTTTGTATCTTCAAATGGTGATCACGGCGGGACCCCCTGAGGGTTTCTTTTTATTATTTTCCTTAATGATTTATTTGTTATTTTTTGTAATCTTACAAGGCTTTCAAAAGTACAAATTTCATATACTTTGTTGGATATAGGGTTTTTGGAATTTTGTAGAAGGTTGAAGAGGGTGCACGAATGCTCGATGGTGGTCAAGGGCCATATAGAAATGCCCATATGTATTTCAAAAATACCCAAGGGTATTTTATAGAGATTTGGACCAAAAGCGTAGGCTATTTTACTAACCAAGATCCTAGCATCGGTTCCTAGGTCCCATGCATTCCTTCCAACCTTATCCACCTTACCCATAATTCAAAATGAATCTTATTGATTTATTTTCCCTACTTCATAATCTATACGATCAAGATAAACCAATTCCAATTGACATAAGCTTTATTGATATGGACTAGACTTCCTTACCTCCATCCCTTTTTGAGTTTGTTTTATATGAGGAATTGTTACGGGCTTCTACCAACTACATTCCTCCCTCCCCTCAGCCTTCGCCTTCACCTTCACCTTCTAGTTCCATGATTTTCTAGGCAAAAATAGATGAGGATAAGCTAGAAGAGTTTGATTACATTCTTAGATGACATTCATCTAATCCCTATGCCCCATAAACTTGAGTAAGGTTCCCACATGTCCATTGAATATACTATCAATGTGGATCTTAGTTCAGATAAGGACAATCTCAAAATTGTCAAGCTTGGTAAAATTTTATCACCTAACAAGCAAGAGCAATTAATTGCTCTCATAAAGAGGTAAGGATATGCCCGGTCTTGACCCTCAACACTATATTTTTTTACGATCACTCAACCACTCCTAGTGTTTTAATAAAACTCCAAAATACATGTCGAGTTATTTTTAGGACTATTACACATATTCACTAAGAAAATATTGAGTTTTGGGAATTGACTCCAAAATATTCTTGAACCAAACACAATGTCACATCTTAAAAACATCTTGTGTCAAAGAGGGATAACACCATACTTGTTATGAATCTCAAAATAAAAATGGTCATCCTTGCTAGTCCCATCATGCAACATAGTCCATAAAAATAGTGGTTCTCACCACTATCACAATTCTAAAAAAATAAAAGAAAGATTAGGGAAAAATCCCTAACAAAAAATCTAAATATTTTACATCACAAACCATTGATCATTTGGTTGTAAGGATCATACTACATTTCTAGTCAGACAGTTAGGTAGTCATCCCCAAAACTTAAGATATCAAAAACACAAATCGTGGACTGTAGAGTTAGCCTCCATCGGAGCTATAGACACTTGATTAGCAGTGGAGTATGATAATATGTGGTGACACATATCTTTCAAAGAGACCTCTGACCGCTCATACGAATAAGCTAGCTTCTTAGTCTCATCCATAATAGATTTACCCAATTTACTCAAGATGAATTAATAAAATCACTTGCACACACATTGGTTCTTGATTGCCTTGAGTCATTACCATACTTATGATTTGATAAATGAATTCATTGCACACACATTTGTTCCTAGAAGAATTAGGCAGTTTTAGTGAGTTTATTTGATACCACTAGTATGTATGAGTCTATGCAAAATAGTTAGTTTTCCATATCAACATCCATATTTTCTTCCATATCAACATCCATATCTTCTTCCATGACAATATCCATATCATTTCATGAGTCATTCATCCCATATACCACCAAGTTTGGTGCCCCTGATTAAACAACAATGCTAGAACATGGAAAAACAATATCTAAACTATAAATTATCATTAGCACATTTGCATTCCATACCTTACATTAATCACCAAAAACATATCATATGTATGCATCATACATATAAACATGCATTACATAAAAGCATTCCAAAAAAGCATTCACACACAAAAATATAACACAAAAGATAAAATCCATGTATATATATATATATATCGCATGTACAATGAGTACCAAAAGGCTACATGAAATGGAGCACCAAGGATAATATACAAAAAGTGCATCTAAGCACTAGCTATGTACTCCAAGAGGACCCTTGTGACCTAGTAGGGGCCCTATACCTAGAGTTATGCCTAGAATGACTACACCTAGCACCCTCAAATACAGATGAGGTTGGAGGATCTAGAAGTGGAATATGATGTTACATCAATCTATCCTCCAATGCCTCAATATATCTATGCTGAGAGCAAATACGTGCTATGTGGACATTATACCAACTCTTCCTATCTACTAGCTCTACCTGGAACCTTGTGATCCTCACATCCTACTCTACCACCTATTGTTCCAAACGTGTCCAATCCTCCTTGATATAATTTGGAGGCCTATCCAAAACCTCCTCCACATCCTCTCCATCTCCACCATATCCCCCACTCTCAGGAGCCTATATCACTGCTCCCTTAGTCCTCCTCCTTTGACTATCTAATAAAAGGTACCACTATCACTTAGAGGTCTCACGGGTCCCCTCACCATCACCCTCAACCTTATTTTTGCCTCCATTAGCAACTACTCTATATGATTTCCATGGTGTATGTGTAGTGAACTATACCTCATAATATATGGTACTCCCTACATCATCCACATCTAAGAGATCCACCTCCTCATCATCCTTGCAAGGCACCTTCCATGGCTTTGCACATGGTAGCCATGTCTCCTATCGATACCTCCTATAGAGAACCAAATCATCCAGGACCTCCTACCTCAAGCTGAAATATCAAAGTACTTATGAGAACTAAAATTACTCAACCTCACTCTGATATTGCCCAACCACCCACCTAGCCTACCATAGTTATCGCAAGTGCTCTTCATCCCTAGTCCACCTACAAGTCCACCACAACCTCCATATCACTTGGGCAGATTTTAATCTAGACCACAACTCCTGGTACCATTGACTCATCCACATTGGTCGACTTGGTTGTACCTCCTTCACCACTACCCATATCCTAGCATAAGGCTACTCCCTACCCAAGCCTACAACTAGTAAGCCCTTCGTTCAAGTCACACTAAAGTGCTCCCATACCCAAAAATGTAACAATAATCTAAACCCAAATGTTTTTCTCCTCCAAATCATCACCTCATATAGATCCCAGTACACATGTGCTAACAAGGTAGGAGCCCATGCATACACCTATCACCTAGTGAGCATATCACTCACAACCCCTATCAGGTTCCAAGGGAACCTACACCAATTTTTGTTCGGTATCACAATGTTGGCCAACACAAACATAACCAAGGCACAAAAGGAATCCAAATCCTTGTCCATGTACATGGAAAAGTAGGGTATACCTCTACTCTCCACCCTCACACCCTTCCATGCATCATCAAACATCTTCATCATCTCAGTATTTTGAACATTCCCAATCTCAACTCGGATCCCCTCTACTGGAAGCTTGAGGATGTGATATACATCCTCTAGGGTCATGGTCACCTCTCCCATGGGGAGCTAAAAAATCCCCCTATCCGCATCCCACCTCTCTGCCAAGGCAGAGAGGTACCCCTCATCAACCCTCACCACATCAACCCGAGCTACCTTCACTGGCCCTACATCCTCCAGTAGCTCCCACTCCTCATCCAAAATTGCCATCCTCATGCCAAGAATGTATACATAGAATAGGTGCTAAGCCTTCAAAATCCTAAGTTGTAGGACAACATAAAATACTTTTCATTTGTCATTTTTCAAAAAAAATCACAAAAACACAAAATATTTTGCACAATACAAAAAATAAGAAATTACCTCCACAACTTGCACTCCAGCATAGGTCCCAACATCTACACTTTCTCCCTCTATTGCCATAGCTTCCTCGCTCAAATCACTTCACCTCACTTCACTCCACTCTCCCAGACATAACTTCACAAATTCTTAAATGCATAAATGAGATTTATTTCTCATCCTGGTTTCTATTTATAGCTGCTTAAGGCACCTTGAGATGCCCATGGATATTTACAAGACACCCAAACATCAAAGGACATTTTTGGAGGCCAAAAGTGCCAAAGAGCATTTGGCATAAAATTACACAAAAGATAAAATTTTCACAAAATAGTGGCTTATCCCCACCAAATATTTTCATATTGCATCCGGGAATCTATTCCATCATTTTATCAGGTTTTGTGAAGATTCCAACTGATTTGGATGCACAATTTTCATTTGCGACCATAAATTGCAAATTCACCTACCAAGTTACAAAAGCCCTCCAAAATGGTCCAAATATTCACAAAATAACCACAATCATCAATATCATCATTCATAATCATTTTCATATCATTCCATATCATCATCTGCATGCTTGCCTAGTCAAACAACATTCAAGTGAACCTTGTATCTAGTGGGTTATTCTATATACTTGGCGATTGTAGCGATGTGCATCCATACAATTTGATAAGACGAGGAGCCTACCATAAGGAAAATTTGTCATTTTCATCATTTCGTATCTCATTTTTTGAAATTATAATCATATTTGGTACTTCACATTTTGAGTGAAACCTTGCCAAGAAAAATTTGCACAAAATTTTTCATTGATGGTCTAGTTCATGGTGCTTAACACATGGACAAAATCAAACTTTATAATTACACATTTCCTTGAAAATCAAAATGGAAACTAGCTTTAGCTAGGGTGATTGGTTCTGATCATAGGAATTATCTAACAGTCACTAGTTGACCCTCAGAAGTTGACTATTTTTATCTTTGCATTTTCATCTTTGCATATCAATGATGTCAGAAGGTATATTCTTCAACAACATCGAATCACCCCAAATTTAGGGTAACCACAATAGGTGTTGACTTTCCCATAATGAGATACATATTATATGATTATGGCATCTACACTTGGAAAGAATCCCTTCATCTGTTAGGGCAAAAATAGACACATTCTCCATCACACATTCTCACAAAACCCTTCATCTGTTGGAGCAAAAACAAATACATCATGTCACATTTTAACCAATATCCTTCCCATCGTTCGGACAAAAATGGTATCACATATCACATCATCCATAATTTATTTGCATATATTTTCAATTGGTTAATGAGATTCATCTGCAAACATATCACCAATTGAGGGGGTAAGTTATGCAAAAATTCAAATTATTTTATTCTTTTATCTTCAAGCTCGTGTTCCACATCCCAAGAGAAGTTGCTTCTACACCTAGCCAAAATAAGTGTTTCATGTTTTTGCACTGCATTATGTTTCACACAACACAATACAAAAGGGGCATCTATAGACACCAAAACCTAGCCACTTGTCATCCATCCTGACTTTCTCACCATTTCCACCATTCATTTACATAGACTTATATATATTTATTTTATATATATAATATTAATATTATATATTATATTTTATATATATTTAATAAATATATATTTAAATAATTGAATTAATCTCAACCATCCAATTTAATTTAATCCTATCCATCCATTTACATCAAACCATGCCATAATCTAAATTTAATATCCACCCTCTAATGTGATTTTATCTTAGCCACACGATTAGTGTCGTTGAAACCCTAAGTATGCCCTAGGTTGAATTAATAATAAGAGCCATTTTGATGGCTCAACCCCTAAGCAATACCTGAATCATAAGAATTTTTGTAAATTTCTTGCCACAAAGTTCCCTAGAGTATCCAAGTGCTCTCCCCTTCCATCCTCAGTCACCCTAGCCCCTGCCTCCACTGTCGCCTCCCTCACTCAGCCAAATGTGTTTCTGTATACTTCCCCCTTAGTCATAGAACACATTAGGGTTCTTCCTACCACTCCTGAGCACCTCTAGATGCTTCTTTCCCCACTACCAAGTACCTCTAGATTCCTTTTGCCATAACCAAGAACCCACTGGTGTTTCTTGTATCGACCAAGCACCCGTGGGTGTTTTACGCTAGATATTCTGAAGTCTCCCTAGCCTCCAAGTGATGCTAAGAAATTTCTATATTAGTTCACTACAACAAGCTACATCAGGTCAGAAGACAACAAATACATAATGTAAATCTATTGTTTATTATTTTATTACATGCATTTTTGGTTTTTCTCATGTTATTTATTGCAAATAGTTAGGGTTTTAGTATTGATAATATAGAGCCTCATATTATGGAGCCCTCATAGGTGCTACTAACTTATTTTTTGTTTCAATGTGTGCATATATGGAAGTGTGACATAAGTATTGGATAACTGCTTAACATGAAGTGGCTTGACATTGAATAACTAAAATCCCACTCACTTCTATTGGGAGTAAGGATGCATTTGAGGACACCACCAGTGTTTGTTTGCTAGGGTTTTGGAGAACCCTAACCATTGTAAAATATGTATCAAAGAGATTCAAAGATCCTCATTGTAACAATGGAGTTTTTAGGATCCCTCCATTAATATAATATCATTCATTGTACAATTCTATGTTCTTTGAGTTTTGCTTTCTATTTTATATTTGGTGTTGTGTTTTTGTCTCTTCAGAATACATTCATAATGACACTTATTCAATCTAAAGGGTTATTAATATTAATGCAAGAGGAGCTACTTGAAGTTACAAAAGTATATCATATGTTTATTTATGATTACAAAATGAATGAATGTAAGGGATTAATTGGAATTCATGTGAGTGGCAATTTGTTGTTTCATCTCAATGATTGTGATAGTCATTTTCAAATTTAGAAGAAGCTTGAGAAACTATTTGGGCAAGTGGATATTTTGAGAGTTTTACATATTGATGTTGAACTTAGCACTATCAATACAGATGATTTTTCATCTATGGGTGATTTTATCACTAAGTTTCAATCCTTTCTCACACTTTTAAAGGGTAGGAAAAACTAAAATAAATGAAGAAAGGATTTTCATGATCTTGTCAAAACTAAGGGGTCCATTCCATATGTTAATCTCTGTATTTTTTACCATTATGGATTCCATGGGTTTTTATCACAAAATGCTTACTTTGAGAAGTTTTGTGTTAATATTTTGAGAGAAGAATCCAATATTATTAACTTTGAACATTACAATTAACATACGGTATCTTCCACTTCCAAAGGTAATGGAAAGTTTGAGTATAAGTCCCAACCTAATCCTTCTCCTTCTCCTTCATTTCATCAAAATTCTAAAGAGTCACATCAAAAATAGTCATTCTCCAAAGAGTCCAATTATAAATCTAAGTAGTCCAAAAGAAAACATAGGTTAAATGTTACTTGTTCATATTGTGGAAGCAATGGTCATTCTAACAAATAAGTTTTGGAGAAATTTAAGACTTAGAGGAAGCCTTTAGGATAAAAATCATCCTTCACTCCTTCAATAGATAAAGGAAAGGCATTGAATTCTTTTGGAAAATCATCTAAGGCTATTTTTGAGGATTAGGATTTGGATTATGGAGCGACTCATCACATGACTTCATGTAGGGAGTCATTTGCCACCATATGTTCTATTTCTACATCTTGCATTGAGGTTGGTGATTCTTCTTCCATTTCAGTTAAGGAATATATGACATATAGGTTTATGGTGGATGCATTAATATTATTTTTTATGTTCCAAATATTTCCACCAATTTGCTCTTTATGTACCAAAATTATCATTCTAGAGGGGGTAAATTGTGTTGTTTATACCCAAAGTAGCTAATATTAGAGATTTGAGTGGCCCATAGTCTAATGTTGCACAAGGAGTTACTAAACATAGATCACATATTTATCACTTTAAATTTTTTTATTCTTAACTTAGAGGTACTTGTTTGGTGGCTCATGCAGATTCAAAAAGCAATATTTGGCATGAGAGATTTGGCCATATCAATTACAAATATTTGAAGGATTTAAGCACTCATGATATGGTCATTGAATTACATAAGATCTCCTATATTGATGTAGTTTTTCTAGGTTATGTACTTGACAAACAACATCAAGATCATTTTCGCAAAGGTATGTCCTAGAGAGCTTCTTCCCACCTTGATTTGGTGCACAATAACTTGATGGTTTTTCCCACTCCTTTTTTGGGAGCTAAGTATGCACTCACCTTTATTTATGATTTCTCAAGGATAACTTGGGTATATTTTCTCAAGTTCAAGAGTGATTTTTTACCACATTCAAAGTCTTTAAAGTTTTTGGTGAGAATTACTATTTGATTCACATCAATAAGCTTTGCACAAATAATGGGAGGGAGTATTTCAATAGGAATTTTTCCAAAAAATTGAATCTTCATGGGATTCTACATCAATACTTTATCCCACATACACCACAATATAATGGTGTAGCTGAGAGGAAAAATAGAACACTCAAGGAAATGGAAAATTGTATGATGCACTCATAGGATTTACCTCCCAAGTTTTGGGCGAAGGTATTCAATTATATGAATTACATTAAAAATCACACACCTCATTGAGATCTTGAGCATATGACTCCAAAGGAGGCTTGAACAAAGACCAAGCCTAATGTTTCTCATTTTTGAGTTTTTGGGAGTCAAGCATGGGCTCATGTTTCAAAGAAGAAAATGTAACTTTGGATAGAAAAAGCAAGCAACTCATTTGTATTGGCTATTGTGAGGATATGTGAGCTTATATATTATTGGATATAGATACACATGAAGTTATTTTTCAAACTCATATCCAATTTGATGAGCATTATTCTCCAACTAAACTCACTCTTTCTACTCCTCCATATTCATCTACTTTTCACTTTGAAGATGGTTGTTTTGATGATTCTCATAGTGAGGATGATGATATTATTGATACAATTGTATAGGTTCCTAAACATGTTGCCCCCATGCCTCGATGGGATCAAACTACAATTCAGAAGATAACACCTTTCATTGAAGGTTTCCCACCTTCAAGGTATACTTATACTTCTAGTTCTAAATCATAGATAAACCATATAATCACCATAGATAATTCTTCTACTTCATCCAAATTAAAGGCATCCCTAAAATAAGTCCATACTTCTATTATTAATTTCCAAAGGCCTAAAGAAACATTAATAGAAGTTCATGCCTCGCTTAATTACTTTTAAAATTGTGCTTATCTAGTCCATAATTTTTTTTTTCATCATTTCAAAAGTTATCTTTTTAAAAGAAACCCATACTTCCCTTAGATAAACCTAGCTCTTCAAAATGGACTTTTCATATTCTTAATTAAGCCAATGGTCATGTAATAAAATCAATGGTCAAAATAATCAACAGTCACCTTAGCGGTCTAGATATTCAATGGTCACATATAATTTTAATAAAAACCAATGCTAAAAATATGATAGTGCTTTGATAGCAACGCCCTAGCCTTCTTAGCTAGGTTGACCAACTCAACAATAAGTTAGGAATTAGAAATGATCATCAAACACAATGGGATCATACTCCATAGGCCACCCATATTTGCGTCATCAACTAACGTATTGGAGACCACACTTGATGGCACTCCATGACCATCGAGTTATGGTCGATTAACATAGGGATAAGACTTCCCCTTTAAATTGCAAATATATCACATCCTCTTGGATGTGGGTTTATGTTTTAGAAAGGTCGAGAAGACCTTTCTATCTAAGACTACCAAGTATTGATAGTGCACTTTGAGGCACATAGAACAATAAATATTAAATCCCAAAATGTATTAATTACTAAGGTAACTTTATTAAGTTTCCATTAGGGTATTTTCAGCAATGGAAGCTGCTTACGAATGCTACTCTTCTACAATCATCATAGAGGGTTGATTTAGCTAATGTAAATATGTAACAACCTATAGAATATTGATTGTAATATGTTGAAAAGGGTTTAATTTGAGTGCCTTTAAATCTCTGTTCCACTATTCTAACAGTCACTAGGGTATTCAAAGCTAGATGAGGCAGTTCTATAACACAATGTTAACACAACATAGACTCACAGAGTGACATCACCAATTATAAACAATCTCAAGCATATATCATTCAACCCATAGTACACTCTTTTAGGATGCTCTCTATGAGTAGAATATGTGAACCAATTATAGGTAGAAAATGTAATCTTGGTTTATGATAGGATAGGAAAGGATGGTGCCTTTAAAATTCTAGCAATAACATACTTCAATTACCATGCATAGGCCATTAAACACAGAGGGAAAATGATGTCTCCATTTGCAAGTGTATAACAGGGGTAAATGTATCCCACATTCACTACATCGTGGACATAGTTCAATATAAATTCCATTACACACCAAGTAGAAAGTAATCACCAAGCAGTGATCGATGGGCTCCATTGGTGGTTGTTGATCGGTGGTTTAGTGAAGGTTTGACTACCCTATATAGTTGGTAGTTTGACTATTTTAATTTTTGGTACTTGCACTTATCCTAAGGTGCCTTTAGACCAAAATATAATCTTTAAATAATTCCAACACATTTATGTCACCCATGACATTCTAATTTAGTGACTCTTAATATAGCCAAAGTTGATTTGGGTCAAGGTATTAAAATTACACCAAACGCTACAAATTAGTGGATTGAAATAATTAAGGGCAATATAATATTAACTAATAATAACCAGAGTTCAATATTCAAAAGAGACTATTAGTAATCTCATAAAAGTTCATAATAAATTGCTAGTCAAAATAAACTTAAAAATTCCCTTGTTTTAAAATAATAACTGCGAAAGAAAAGATAAATTTGTAGACACCAAAACAACACCAATCCAATTATGTGACTACAAACACTGATCGCATTGACACACACAACTTTTAGGGCAGCCCTCAGAGGTCAAACAGTGGTCCTAGCCACTTACACAACAGTTTAGAAGGTCAAAAAGTAAACAAAGCAAAGTTGGTCATTTTAACAAGGCAAAGCCCAAAGGGGAACCTTGGCCGAGGGTGTCGCGAAATCGTGACATCGCGATTTCGTGACGTCGTGAAATTGCGACACCAAAAGCCCAAAGGGGAACCTTGGCCGAGGGTGTCACGAAATCGTGATGTCACGATATCATGACGACACAAAATTGTGATGTCGTGATTTTGTGACGTCGCAAAATCGTGACACCAAAAGCCCAAAGGGGAACCTTGGTCGAGAGTGTCACAAAATCGCGACGTCACGATTTCATGACATCACGAAATCATGACACCAAAATCCCAAAGGGGAGCCTTGGCCGAGGGTGTCATGAAATTGTGACGTCACGATTTCACGACGTCATGAAATCACGACACCAAAAGACCAAAGGGGAGCCTTGGCTGAAGTGTCGTGATATCGCGGCGTCGCGATATCGTGACAAACTTCGCATTTTGTGCCTAGGCAGACTTTAAGCCAATCAAAAGTAGAAATCCAACCAATAAAAGGCAAACATTAAAACATTTAAAAGTGCTGTTAAAATGATTTAAAGCGGACGTTAGACAAGTGGCAGCCGAGGACAGTCAGTTATTGCCGCCTGTTGTGCATGCACGCGTAGGTGGGCAGATTGGCAGTTAGCGGACTGTTGCAAGGGCAGTCATGTAAGCCCAAGTCAAGGAGGAGTCTCCTCCCTTTTGGGAAGGCATGGCCGCCACGTGGCATACCTACGTGCACCTCCAAAGAGACCCCATGGGTCTATAAAACGGTGGACTTTCCTGCCTAGAAGGACAGGTGGACAAGCATTTTTAAAAGCAACGAAGTGCTGCGAAACCAGGGACCCTATTGCATTCCTTGCCGATTCATTTCTTCTACACTCTTAATATCTTTCGCAAGAGAGGTTAGTGAGTGGTTTTTAGAAGCATGGATCTGGACCTCAGAACCCGACATTGGACCATAGGAATCCATTAATTTGTTGACAACTCACTCTCTAAGATTTTGGGCCCATCCCTAGTGGATTGGCGTCGAAGTCAAGCTTTAACGGGGGCGGCCCGCTTGGGCACCCCACACACGTTCTTAGTTTCAATTTAATTTATGCTATTTTTGAATATATCCTGCAATTAACAGTGTTTGAATATATATTTCAGAAGACGTTTATCACATATTATCATGCTTAAATAGTTTATCGAATATATTATCATGCTATCGCAACTTTAGACGTTTATCAAGTATTATCATGCATTACGCCTTCTGTTCGAATATATATACTACATTACGCTTTACGTCTAATTTAGATTTCAGAAGATATTTATTGAAGACATCTTGCATTACGTTCTACGTTCTACGCTGTTGGTTTTTCACTAACTTGCAGGTAACAGTGATCAGTTTCACCGATTGTTCTGCTGGCAGCAACTTTTGGTGATGTTTTTGAGTCTCTGTCAGAGTGCAGATTAATCAATCTTTTTGCATGTATTTATTATTTATTTTTAAAGTCAAACATTATGTTCTTGTGTTGTAGGTGTTACTAACGTCTCTGTGTTTCTTTGATCACAGGAGAAACAACAAGCAAGGATTCAGTATCGTAAGCGACGACAACACTCTGGCCCGCCCATTTTAAATGTGGGCATGTGGAAGAGGGATCACTAATCACGACTGTAACCAAGACATGATAACACTCCTAGCCCCTAAAAAGGGAGGAGATGTATTGTAACTGAGTTTGGAATTAATATAAAAGGGTTGTGCTCCTGCTTTCTCTTTATATTTTTTCTCAATTTGATTACGTTCTTCCTATTTCATGCATTGAGTTAGTTATGTTTTCATTGCACTTTAGTATTTCTTTCTTTCAGAATCTCATGCTTTCAGTGGCAATCATGGTGGGACCCTGTCCCCTATTTTTTTTTAGATCCAAAAATTGATTGAAATTTATGTTTTTGTGCTTAAAGGTACTTGGTCGAATCAGAAACAACCGATTTGGGAAGAAAAGACAGCCGATTTGAGCAGAAAAAAAGGGTAAGATTCCAAAGCTGTACCTTCATTTTTTTTTTATCATTATTTTTTGTTTCTACTTTTTTGTCAACTTTTACTTACCTAGGGAAAGTTATTCATGCTTGTTTCATTTTTATTATATAAAATGAACCCCACACACATCACGTGGCAAATTAAACCAAGGAGCTGGTCGTAAAACCCCATCCCTTGAGCAAGACCAACGGTGGGTTCATCACCACCTTGGCTTAGCTTTGCATCCATTTCCCCGATTGTCACTATTGTTAGGCGTAAATCCTGACGAAAATTGACCGAGTGTTGTTGGGGTGATTCCCATGCATGAGAGGATAAGTCTTCTATGGTAGGTGTCATTAACAAGACAATCCCCCTTCCGTATCGCCTATGTTCCACATACCATCTGCTCTCATGTACCTATAGTTTCCCTCTCATAAGGGCGGGTATATAGAGAGGTTGGTATATCGGTCCGGTAATGGTATATTGAAGGGGCGACCATTTATGGGAGTCATATGAGCCAACATTATGCATTTAAACATTCTTCAAAACTTGCAAAAACAAAACAAAATATCAAAATGCACTAAACCAGTTTAGGACACACTATTAATCCTTAAAAGAGATAATCACTGTTTGTGTATGTGTGTGTTCATTTCTTCTTAGTGTAACAAAAAGAAAAATCATCATAAATGAGATAAAAATCTGCTTAGCTAGTAGAAGAGCACCACAATGGTGTTCTCCCATAGCCAAGCCCAATCACGGGCGGATGCTATGGGGAATATCCAAGAAGGCACAAGTCGCCTTCGATATAGCCCCAAGGATTTGGTCATACCACCTTGGCGGCATGACACACAAGGTAGTCCCCTCCGTCCCCTGACGAAATGAGACTATAGGGGCACCTCTTCGAGGAGCACTCCTGTTCAACATAGCACTCAGCACACACCCTTCCATGAGGGGTAAATTCATAGGAGAGCTCCCTTAGATGCTCATTATGAGCGATCACCAGGCGATGAAGCGCTAAGTCAACATAGGGTTCAACGGGAGGAACCACATCATTACATTATCCCTCCTTCACCCCCTCTAGTTGTCAGGACTACAAAGACAAATCCAGAGCACAAGGCTCCTCAGGCGAGGTGAGCCAACTCCACCCATGACTTTTTCACTTATGACAAAGAGCAAGAGGAAAACCCTTACCTTCCTCAAGAACAATATACATCACGGGAGCAAGATGCCTCCGCAAATGCTAGCTATCAGGATCACCTACTGAGGCTAGAGCCTCGGATAAATGCCACTACCTCCAAAATATGGAGCTAGCCTATAGAGATATTGGATCACTACAATCGAGATCAATATCTAGAAGAGGCATCTAGGCCTTCTAGACATGAGGCAGTAGGACCAACTATCTTAGAATCTATCAAGCATTTCGCACATCGAATGCAACTCACGCAACTTGAGCTAGAACAACAATAGTTAGAGCAATGGTATCTTCTAAATAAAGAGCACCTTTAGCACCAGAAGGATGAGTTGTTCCAACACACTATGCAGGAGAGGACTCCAACCCCTCACACACATAAGACAAAACATTATGAGAGGCACAACCCTCGGGTGCGAGACAAGTCTCCGTGACCTCATCAAGTACCGCCCTCGATGCCTCCTAGACATGAGCGGGGGGCTAATACTATAACCAATGATGGATGCCTTCCTCAAGAACCCACTCAAGATTATGGTCCACCTTTAGAAATTCATCAAGAAGCCTCTAAGGTATCAGAGCGAGAAGAAGAGCGGGATGAACTACCCTACCAAGGCATGGGGGGTGCTATCTGGCCACCCCTCCATAGGCCCCAAGTTCCTCAACAAAAACCAACCAAAGAGGAGGAGCTCAAATCTCCCGATACATGCAAAGCGCTAGAGCACTTAGAGTCGGTAGAGACCAAGATTTTGGAGCTCCCAAGGCCCAACTTACATGAGGCTCCTTTCAAAGAGGATCAACCTCTAACCATAGGGCTACCTGATGATGCAATCCTCCATGTCTTAGAATCTCCATATTCTGATGAGCTATACTCACTGGTCGAAGGTGAGGATAAAACAGAGATAGCCCACAAAAATCACATGCGACAACATCGACATCCCATAAATATCGATGAAGCATGTCAACAAATAAACATAATACTAGGGCATGAGTGGCACGTTAACCCACCACAATGGGACCAAGCATTACATCCGCCACTTTGGGCATACAAAGATCAACTTTCGCCCAGAGACCTCATAGCAACATCAGTACCGAGGGTAGACCCTGTCCTCCTATCTATGCATAGGGCCGATACATTCGTGCCCATTACCCTAGATCCAGATCTAAAGTGTAAAGACCATCAAGTTGGGGGTACCCCTATCCCCTGAAGAGCCATAATCCAAACCAAAAAGCTCCAAGGATTATCGCAATCGCTTGGTCAATCCCAAAATTCTCCAAGGATTATCGCAATCGCTTGGTCAATCCCAAAATGCTCCAAGGATTATCGCAATCGCTTGGTCAATCCCAAAAATGCTCCAAGGATTATCGCAATCGCTTGGTCAATCCCAAAAATGCTCCAAGGATTATCGCAATCGCTTGGTCAATCCCAAAATGCTCCAAGGATTATCGCAATCGCTTGGTCAATCCCAAAATGCTCCAAGGATTATCGCAATCAATCCCAAAATGCTCCAAGGATTATCGCAATCACTTGGTCACCCCAAAATCTCCAAGGATTATCGCAATCACTTGGTCACCCCAAAAGCTCCAAGGATTATCGCAATTGCTTGGTCAATCCCAAAAAGCTCCAAGGATTATCGTAATCGCTTGGTCAATCCCAAAATTCTCCAAGGATTCTATAATCACTTGGTCAATCCAAAAATGCTCCAAGGATCCCTAAAATCGCTTGGTCAAATCCCAAAAATGCTCCAAGGATTCTTGCAATTGCTTGGTCAATCCCAAAAATGCTCCAAGGATCCCTAAAATTGCTTGGTCAATCCCAAAAGGCTCCAAGGATTCTTGCAATCACTTGGTCAATCCCAAAAATGCTCCAAGGATCCCTAAAATCGCTTGGTCAATCCAAAAATGCTCCAAGGATTTCCACAATCGCTTGGTCAAAAATCAAGAAAATTCAAAAACAACAAAAATCATCAAAAACAACAAAAATTTTTGCATTTCATTTCTAGGCATACTCAAATTCATCAATAGAGAGCTCTTCTCGCACCTCATCTTCATATTCACAAAAATCAATCCATCAAGAATACAAAAATACATAGCTGCATTAAAGCATTGCATATTTGTGGTCGTATGGGTCAAAGGCACCATAGGCTGTAATTGCTCTACTAGTCCATCTTGTTCCACATTGTTCCATTTTAAAAAAACAATAAAAACACCATGCATTGCTTTTTACCACACTAGAGTCAATGGTCTTTTAATGTATCAAGATTTTTCGTGATTCAGTCATCATTTTGCTCTTTAGCTACGTAATGTACCGAGTCAGACAGATTTTACGAAGGTAGAGTTACACTTGAAATACGCCTTGTTATGTAACATCCCAACACAAATTAAAACACATAAAAATTCCTAAGTTGTGTGAACGAAAGATGAAACCTACATAGTAATCTAGGTCACCATAAGTGAAATGGTCATCTTGCTCATCCCCCCATGCGAATGGTTTCAGAATGCTGAGAATTGACAAAAGGACAAGCTCTTTCCTATCCATTCACCTCCATATACAGTGGTTTTCACCACTACCAAATTCCAATCATAGTTGGTTCCCAAAGTTGTAAGGATTTGTACTACACGTCCCTGCCAAGGATGGGTAGTCATCCCCAAGACCTAAAAGGATCAATGCCATTCACGAACAAAATTCCAAAAAATCATCATCCTAACACTTTCCATTCACCTTTGGTCTCCAAGTTGTAAGGATTCGTACTATCCGCCCCTAACCAAGATGGGTAGTCATCCCCAAGGCCTAAAAGATCAATGCCCTTACTCCATAATCTCCATCATCCCCTTGGTCCCTAACATCGTAAGGATTCGTACTACATGTCCCTGCAAAGGATGCGTAGTCGTCCCCAAGTCCACAAGGATCAAGGCCACTCACCAGCCCAAACTCATAATACTCAAAATACAAAATCAAATAACAGTGGTTATCACTACTATTCAAAATCCTTGTTCAAAAAGAATTAATAGAAAATAAATAGTAATTTTCATCACTATATAGACGAGCAACTTTTAAATCATTCAGCCAACAAATATCCCGAACTTGAATCCCTAGAATTCTCAGAATTCGAAAACCATCTAGGTGATCCTCATTACAGGTTTGGTTGACAGCCTATCTGGCAATGGTGGTATCCTACCCGCATGACGATAGGTCTGTCACATTCGCTTTGCATATGTGTAGACCAATGTTTGCATAAGGATGAGCTAGCTTATGGTATCCTGGATAACACCGCATATTAATCTAACTAAATACAACAAAGGAGTTAGTGGAGCTAATTAGATGATCCTCAGTATAGGTTCGGTTGAAAGCCCATCTGGCACTAGCGGTATCCTGAAAAATACCACATAAATGAACTCAATTGCACACACAGGGATGTGAAATAGCTTGGTCAAAAAAAATTCCGATTCATACCTTGTTCAAAAGTCTTGTAAGATAAAGTACAGTCATGGCTAGTAAGTTCAAACCGTCTGAGTCTCAGAAAACCTTAGCTACATTTCTAAACCAACTGCGCTACTTTTCATCCTTACAATACCATCAAAAAATACAAAAAAAGAAAAACCACATGTATACATACAAAGTCAGGCATCACAGCAATCGCCTAAAAGACAAAATAATAGAGTTCTAAATAGTCTATGGTGCCATAGCCAAACATCACAAATTCTATCCATCCATTTCATTTCTGCATATCACATATAAATAAAAAACATTTGCATTCATCACAACATATGCATCCATAAAAATAAATCAACATACAACAATCGCATTTATCATACCATATGCATACATCAATATAAAGTAGCATGCATCCATCAACATCAATCATTGTGCATAACATAAAATCATGACATATACACAAAGAAAGAAAATCAAAACAACAAAAACATCACAAAAATGAAACACAAAAACATAGCAATAAGCATTGCCGGACACAAGTGCTCTTGCACTTAACCTCTTGGCATAAAAAATCGATGTCGGGGCTCAAATTGTTACTCTCCTACTTCCCCAAGAAGGCTACCATAGCCGGACCGCTCCACGGGAAGACGGGTTTTTGATGATTTCACCCCATTATGGCATCACCAAAAGGGTTAACACCCACCAAAAATAGGTCCAAATGTCAAGAAATTGCACATGCTTAACGGTAAAACATCTAAAGGCACCCTTGCACAAGTCATCTTGGGTCAAGTGACTCGTCACTTTTCTCATGAAGGTCATTCCCTCATCGATTCGTCACTTGAGGGGGTAGTCACACTTAGTCACCAATCAACAAGCACACACCCAATCAAAGCAATGACATGCATTCAAAGAATCATTGACAAAGACAATCATGCTCCTGCTTGGGGCAGTAAACAAGCAACAATCAAATTGATCAAACACTTGGCATTCCCGAAGCATGAATACAAGGTTCCCCTATGGACAAAAGGTTGCGCCCTTTGCCTAATCATGACTGATCAATGTCCAAGCTCAAGTCACACCTCACCAAAATAGGTTAACACTTGAAATCAAATTCCTTAGCTCGTCAAAAGCAAGGATTCAAGAATGCATGCCCTTTCCATACTTGGGGCATCAAAAGTTGGTTAGGTTACTAAGAAACCCTAATCATTAGTGCTTTGGTTATCTATTTTTGCTCAGCACTGCGTCACCCACAACGCTTCCCAAAAAGGGGCATCTCTAGACACCAAAACAGCACCAATCCGATTATGTGACTACAAACACTGATCGCATTGACACATACAGCTTTCAGGGCAGCCCTCAGAGGTCAAACAGTGGTCCTAGCCACTTACACAATAGTTTAGAAGGTCAAAAAGTAAAAAAAGCAAAGTTGGTCGTTTTAACAAGGTAAAGCCCAAAGGGGAACCTTGGTCGAGGGTGTCGCGATTTCGTGATGTCGCAAAATCGCGACACCAAAAGCCCAAAGGGGAATCTTGGGCAAGGGTGTTGTGAAATCGTGACACCAAAAGCCCAAAGAGGAACCTTGGTCGAGGGTGTCACGAAATTGCGATGTTGCAATTTTGCGACGTCGCAAAATTGCAACGTCACAAAATTGCGACACCAAAATCCCAAAAGGGAGCCTTGGCCAAGGGTGTCACGAAATCGCGACATCACGATTTCGTGACGTCGCGAAATCACAACACCAAAATCCCAAAGGGGAGCCTTGGTCGAGGGTGTCGTGAAATCGCGACGTCGCAATTTCGTGATGTCACGAAATCGTGACACCAAAAGCCCAAAGGGGAGCCTTGGCTAAAGTGTCACAATATTGCGACGTCGCGATATCGCAATGAACTTCGCATTTTGCGCCTAGGTGGACTTTAAGACAATCAAAAGCAAAAATTTAACCAATCAAAGGCAAACACTAAAACATTTAAAAGTGTCATTAAAATGATTTAAAGTGGACGTTAGACAAGTGGCAGCCGAGGACAGTCAGTTATTGTCTCCTACTGTGCATGCATGCGTAGGTGGGAAGATTGGCAGTTAGCAGACTATTGCAAGGGCAGTCATGTAAGCCCAAGTAAAGGAGGAGTCTCCTCCCTTTTGGGAAGGCATGGCCGCCATGTGGCATCCCTGCATGCCCCTCCAAAGAGACCCCGTGGGTCTATAAAATGGCAGACTTTCCCACCCAGAAGGACAGGTGGACAAGCATTTTTAAAAGCAACGAAGTGCTGCTAAACCAGGGACCCGATTGCATTCCTTTCTGATTCATTTCTTCTACACTCTTAATCTCTTTCGCAAGAGAGGTTAGTGAGTGGTTTTTAGAAGCGTGGATCTAGACCTCAGAACCCGACATTGGACCACAGGAATCCATTAATTTGTCGACAACTCACTCTCTGAGATTTTGGGCCCATCCCTAGTGGATTGGCGTCGAAGTCAAGTTTTAACGGGGGCGGCCCGCTTGGGCACCCCACACACGTTCTTAGTTTCAATTTAATTTATGTTGTTTTTGAATATATCTTGCAATTAACAGTGTTTGAATATAGATTTCAGAAGACATTTATCACATATTATCATGCTTAAATAGTTTATCGAATATATTATCATGCTATCGCGACTTTAGACGTTTATCAAGTATTATCATGCATTATGCCTTCTATTCGAATATATATATTGCATTACACTTTACGTCTAATTTAGATTTCAGAAGATATTTATCAAAGACATCTTGCATTACGTTCTACGTTCTACGTTGTTGGTTTTTCACTAACTTGCAGGTAACAGTGATCAGTTTCACCGATTGTTCTGCTGGCAGCAACTTTTGGTGATGTTTTCGAGTCTCTGTCAGAGTGCAGATTAATCAATATTTTTGCACGCATTTCTTATTTATTTCTAAAGTCAAACGTTTTGTCCTTGTGTTGCAGGTGTTACTAACGTCTCTATGTTTCTTTGATCGCAGGAGAAACAACAAGCAAGGATTCAGTATCGTAAGCGACGGCAACACTCTGGCCCGCCCATTTTAAATGTGGGCATGCGAAAGAGGGATCACTAATCACGACTGTAACCAAGACATGATAACACTCATAGCCCCTGAAAAGGGAGGAGATGTATTGTAAGAGTTTGGAATTAATATAAAAGGGTTGTGCTCCTGCTTTCTCTTTATATTTTGTCTCGATTTGATTACGTTCTTCCTATTTCATGCATCGAGTTAGTTCTGTTTTCATTGCACTTTAGTATTTCTTTCTTTCGAAATCTCATGCTTTCAAAATCCAGCCCTTCTTATTCAAGTGGAAATTGCCATTAAGAGGACCTTCCTAGCCTCCTAGTCCTCCTATCCCAAGACTCCTTTGTGAGAAGTGAAACAACATTTGATTTATTTGACGAAGTATAAATAATACATTAGGGCCAAGATTAGTCCGGAGGTTGTGGAACCACCCGAGACCAATATAGGCGTAGTTGTAACAAAATAACTGGCCTAAATTAATCAATTCTAACAATATAAGATCATTAGGATTGAATTAACTAATGAAATAAATATTGAAATATATTCTAACATCCCCCCATATTACAATATTTTAGGAAACATATAACTACTAGCTATACTATCATCCCCCCATTATTTTTAAATACATAGAAAGCTGCGAAACAATTCAAATTTGACACGTGCAAGTGCCTTAGTGAATATGTCTACAACTTGAGCATTGGTGGAGATGTAATGAAGCTGGATTCAATGCTTTGGTACTTCGTCTCAAATGAAGTGGCATTGTGTATAAATGTGTTTGGTTTTCTCATGATGCACTGTATTCTTAACAAGATTCAAAACACCCATGTTGTCATAGAATAAGTGTATTGAATATTTTTATGGAAGACCCATACTTGTTAGGATGCGATGCAACCATATCACTTCGCACACAACTTCACGTGCAGCATGATATTTTGCCTCTGTTGATGAGATAGCAACCACTTGTTACTTCTTACTGTGCCAAGAGATAGGACCGGATCGAAGATGAAAAAAATATCCTGAAGTTGATTTATGATCATCATATGATCCGGCATAGTCGAAGTCCGTGTATCTCTATAAGAAGAATTTGTTGTTATTCTTGTATTCTAGGCCATATTCCATTGTGCCACGAACATAGTGAAGAACTCACTTTGCTTCTTTCTAGTGTGTAGTCTTAGGTTCCTGCATGAACCTCGAAAGATAGTTGATAGAAAATACGATATTTGGCCTAATGTTGGTTAGATATATGAGACTCCCAATCAGTTGATGATAGAAAGTAGCATCTACCTGAGGTGATTTGTCATATCGTGATAACTGAAGTCCTGTTTCCATTGGTGTTTCCATCGGCTTGCAGTCAATCATGTGATATTTTTCTAGTAGTGTCTTGGCATATTTTTTCTGGGATACTTTTATGTAGTGCTCCTTATGGTTCACTTCCAGACCAAGACAGTAATGGAGAAATTCGAGATCTGTCATTTCAAAATATTTGTTCAAATCCTATTTGATAGTAGAGATCATTATTTCTAAACTCCCTATTATGAGAAATCATAGAGTACAAGAAACACTATTTAAAAGCCTTGTTTCTTAAAATAGAGGTTTGCAAATGAACATATCTTGAATCCATGCTTTAGTAGGTGATTATCCATTTTTATATACCAAGCCCAAGGGGCCTGTTTCAAACCATATAAGGATTTGAACAATTTGCAAACTTTCTACTATTGGCCTTCCACTTCAAATCCTTCCGGTTGAGTCATGTAGACTTCCTCTTGGATATCACCATTTAGAAAGGCACTCTTGACATCCATTTGGTGCACTTTCCACCCATACTATGCTTCCATAGCACAAAGAACTCAAATGGTTGTTATTCGAGCAGTAGGTGCAAAAGTTTCCTCGTAGTCAATGCCTTCTCTTTGAGCATAACCCTTTGCAACAATTTGGGCCTTATGCTTATCTATAATTCCATATGCCTTGTACTTGACTTTGTATACCCATTTGTAGCCTATGGGCTTATTTTTGTATGGCAGATCGACAAGCTTTAAATTTTTGTTTTTCATCAGACTTATACTCTGCATCCATAACGGCCTTCCACTGAGGCTCACCAAGGACATCTTGTACTGACGCAATTTCAAGTTCATATATTGAGAACATAAACACCCTGTCATCATCAATATCCATATCTTCTGTATCTCTCTCTTGATCTACAAAAATTTCCTCAAAATATTGAAACAGATCATCAACCCCAGTAATCTCTACTGTAGCTTTCTCCTGTTGAGCCATGCTATGAGTACGAGGCCTATCCAATGTCAAATCCTATGGAGTGGATAGTTTAGAGTCTCTAATTGTACTTGTATACCACTTTGTATTCTTCTTCTATGTTGATGAAGAAGATGAAGAATGACTTCCAACCTTGGATGAATGAGACTTCTCAACCTTAGTTTCCACAAGGTCTAATTATACATCTGATGTGTTTTCTAATGTGAAATACTCATCAACGATTACATATCTACTGATGTGTATCTTCTTGGTTAAGGTATCAATCAATCGATAACCCTTAGAGGGCTCATCATACCAAAGAAGAATGCACTTTAATGTTTTCTCATCTAGCTTCTTCCTATTTTCTTTTGGTATGTGCATGAATGCTTTACAACCAAAAATGTGTAGATGAGATATGGAGGGTTTCCCGCCACTCCATGCTTCCTGTGGAGTCATTCCTTGTAGGTCCTTAGTGGGTGCCCTATTCAATAGATATACTGTTGTGGTGACAGCTTCTGCCCAATATTGTTGCCCAATTCTAGCTCCTATGAGCATGCAACGAACCATTTCCATGATGGAACGGTTCCTCCTTTTATAAACTCCATTTTTATGAGTATAAGTAGTAGTCAACTGTCGTGTGATCTCATTTTCAGTCAAGAACTCAAAAAATTCTTTAGAGGTGAACTCCCCCCTCGATCTGAGTGGAGGGTCTTTATAGAAGTCCTTGACTCCTTTTCAACATATTTCTTGAATTGTTGAAAGAAGCCAAATACTTTATATTTAAGTTGAATAAATAATACCCACATATTTCATGAGTAATCATCCATTAATAACTAAAAATACCTCTTACCCCCACAACTATTAGGAGTTAAATGACCGCACATATCGGTGTGAACCAACTCCAGAGGTTTCTTTGCTCTTGTAGAGCTCCTTTCAAAAGGTACTCTATGTTGCTTTCCTGCCAAGCAGTTAAAGCAAACTGGAAATGTGGTAGAAATGGAAGGAAGACCCTTTACCATTTCATACTTACTTAACTCAAGTAAGTAACCATAACTCATATGTCCATATCTCTTGTGCCATAGGGAATTTGCCTCCTTTGTAGAGACAATCATGGCTACATCTAGAGAAGAGATAGTATCTAGGGCAAATAAGCCATGCTTATATGAAGTGGTTGTAATTTTATTACCTCTCCTGGTGATAGAAAAACACTTATTGCCCCCCTCAACACTAAATTTTACAACCATATCTTTGTCCAAAAATTTTGTGACTGACAACAAGTTTTTTTCCAATCCTAGAACATACAGAACCTTCTCAATATGACACTTGCCATCAGGAATAGTAACATAAACTATTCCTTCTCCCTAAAACTTATAGGTTTTATCATCAGTAATAGTGATAGGTTTGTCCTTTTTGGCCTCAAAAGACTCAAACCATGATTTTTTGCCAATCATGTGCTTACTGGATCCAGAATTGACATACCAAATAGGATCCATCTACTTGGATACTGTGGTAGTCATGAGAAATTTGTGTGCTCTCTTAGAATTCATGTCGTATTCCTCAACAAAAACATTCACTTGCTATTGTTCATTCTTTTTTTGTTTATCCTGGCCTTTCTATTTTGATTGTTTATTCTTATGCCAACATATGTTTGTATCATGACCTTATTTGCCACAAATATTTCAATATCTCTTTTTCTGTTGAGTTTGTTTCCATTTTGAATCATTTTGAGAACTCCATACCCTCTGAAAATTACCCTTCTTCTTGTTTTACCCCTTCCTGTTGGTGTATAGGGCAGTGTTAGAAGAATCATCTCACTGTAGTTGGCGTGCCTCCTCTTCTTGAAGCAAATTTACCAACTCAACAAAGGTAACTTTTCTCTGTGATACATGAAGTGAGGTGATCAACACTCTAAAATAATTTGAAAGAGCTCTCATTACCACTGAGGTAAGGAGCTTATCATCAACTAGTGTTTCCAAGGAATTCAATTTTCCTTTCAACTCAGACACTCTGCATAGAGAGAGCTCAACTGTCTCTCCTTGTTTCATGCTAAGAATGTGTAATTAGGACTAAATAAATAGAATGGTGGATTCATTATTTCCTTCATATATAGTTTTAAGGGCATCCTATGTCACTTTACTATTTGGACAGTCAACAATATGAGGTTGAACTTCATCAGAAACAACAAGCAAAATGAGCACTTTTGCTTTGCTATCTTTCTTGTCAAAGTCTTTCTGATCAACAGTTAGAGTTGTGGATCTAGCTAAATATGAAGGTCTTACTATTGTTCCAGACACAATATCCTAAAAATCATCCATCTCTAGGATTGCCTTCATTTTTTTTTTCCATGGTGTATAGTTTGGACCTTTCAATAAGTGACGAGCATCAGTCATTAGTTTTGCAGACATTGTGAAGGCTACTTATAATACCAAATGGGCACCCCTTCGATATACCTTAATGCCAGGTCATTATACCATACAAAATACCCACCATTACATGAGGGAGACTATAGGTATTTTGAAAAACCAAAAAAATTACCTGCCCTTACATGAGGGAGACTATAGATATATTTACTGATTATACGATACGTAGTACTTAGGCGATACTGAAATGGAATCACCTCATTGATGGCACAGACCTTAGAAAGCCTTCAATATGCATGTGTGGGGTGTAACTTCCCCTATACACTTTGGATATCCAAAATTTCGTCTGGATTTAAGCCTAAACATGAGAGTGATTGGGGTAGTGGCTGGAGTAAAAAATAGCAAAATGGTAAACTTATCTCTCCCTGAAGATTAATAGAGAAAAAGCTCAGATGTCATTGTGGCAACTATATTATGTGGTGAATACAGTAGCACAATCATGACAAATTTACCTGTAAGTGCTGGCCAGAGGTATCACAAATACCAAATGTTGTAGTGCAATAAATTGCACGGATGGGTTTTAATTATTTCGGGGACTTAGGGAGTGAATTTGATTTTAACTTTAATGATGTAGTGCAAAAGAAGAAAAAATGCAACATACAACATAAAAGTGCCCACAGAAATAAACCACTAGGTGTCGGGCATAGCCAAAAATGCACCTTTACAATAATGCCAAAAAAAAAAAAATTCTCAAAAAATTACTCTCAATCCCCCCTTGATTTTTCGAAAAATAAATAGTCCCCCCTTAAAAAAAAATCTCTTTATAAAGCATTTTTAAACATATTTATTCTTGATATTTTCGAAAACAAAAATTGCGGGAGAGCTCTGGCAATTTTTTCCTCTAAACTAGGGTTTTTGGAACTTCAAAAAATATAGGGCATCAACTGGATTGCAGTACTTTCGAGGTACAGTGGATCTGAAGGCTAGATTGGTGCCCCAATAGGGTCCAATGGGGACTTCTCCAGCTCCTTTTCTAGGGAGTAGCAGCTCATACGCAAATTTTTTTAAAGAAGAATATCCTCCAAAGAATGATGAAGCTCAAAAAATGACATATAAAATGCTCTTCTCGGCTGCTGGGAATAGGTCGACAGCACATCGTGTGAATGGATGTTTGCCGCAGGCCGAAACCAGGATAAAAATTGTCATCGATCCAAGTATGGTTGAAGAATAAATCATTTATAGAGCTAATCATGATTTAATCTACAAGTTCATGGGTATACATCCTTCCCTAAAATTTTTGCACTCTTGGATCCGCCAAAACTGGGAGCCTCATGGTGAGTATTCATTGTGGTTTATTAGCAATGGATATTTTATTGTTAGCTTTTCATCTTTGGCCGATAGAAATAGGGCTTTCGAGTCAGAGAATAAAAATCATGTCCTGGCAGGGCTATTTGTTCAACCATGGAGAGTAGGATTCGATCCTCGAGTTGAACCTACTGTTGTCCTAGTATGGATCCGACTATATGCTATTCCAATGGAATTCTAGAGTGAGTAGGTGTTGGCAAGGATTGGAAATTCTATTGGAAGACATTTGGGTGTTTCCAGAGACATAATGGAAGAGATCATGGCGGTGTATGCAAGAATATGTGTGGAGATGGATCTCAGCCAGCCTTTATCGATATATATGGAAATTGAATTTGCAGGACTCTCCTGGATTCAACAACTGGACTATGAGGCCCTACCCTTTAGATGTAGGGTTTGTCACAAACATGGACATTTGGCCCATTTTTGCCCTAATAATATGAATGCTAAAATGGAGGCCCCTTTAGGAATGCCAAACCTACCTAAATAGGATAAGGCAACACTTAATAAAGATTCTAATAGCACCATTCAAGGCCAGGAAGCTCAGAGAGACGATTTTGAATAGCCCAGAAGAAAAATACGAACAAAGAAAAAAGATGGAAAGGAGCAATCCCATCTCAGACCTGCCAATAGGTATGAGATATTTAAGTCACTGGTTGATGAAGAGGAACACTTTATGGAGGGCATGGAGGGTAATAAGGAAACTTCTAATATTCTTGGGAAACTCCCTCTCTCATCTCCTCCCATCATATAGCAGGTAGTTGAACTCTGTGAGGTATCATAGCCAGTGTGTTCAAGGGCTTTAGTAGTGCATAACCAGGAGCAGATAGTATCTCAGGATGTCAGCATGGGAATAGCAGAGAAGAACAGGGAAAGTCCAACTTTGGGGATAACCCAGGTAGAAAATGTTACAATCATAATGACACTGAGAGGGGGGGGTGAATCAGTGTGTTCTTTAAAAACTTAAAAGCAATTTAGACTTTTAAAAAAACTGTAGAATATTAAAACAAAAATAATAAAAGTACTAAGAGCATCACACATAACACGACATTTTAACGAGGTTCACCGATGTGGCTACTCCTCAAAAATACTGCTTGGACTACCATCCAAATCCGAGTCAAATGCAAAGCTACAAATTTACATAATCATTCACCAGCACCAGCTGGTAAGAGGCACCAACCTCTAAATTTTATCTGCTACAACGAGAATGGAGCACCAACTCCAATTTTTCCAGCACCAACTGGAAAGAGGCACCAACCCCTTTTTCAAGCTACAACTTGAAGATAATAATAAAAATTGCAGAATGTAAACTTTCACCTCAATTATCACGATCTGCTATTTTTCTACGATCTGCTACTTGTCGGCATTCGACTGCTGCTGTGAAAAATGATTCGCACTTTTTCAACCACTCCTCTATATCTCTCCGCGTTCTCTGCTGCAACTTCATAGAAATATTACTTCTACAGCCAGCACACTGTCATTTCACACTCGGAACATGACTTCTGCATACCGTGTTCTTATCTTCTCTTTGCACCACTCACTCTGCTGCACCTTCCATGAAATCTCACTTCTACCATCTGCGTATTTTTGCCTCGAACTTTAAACACGCCGTCTGCATATCGCTCTCTTTTTTCTCGATCAATCGATATGCACTCACTCACTATCTCATCGCTACGATCTCTTTTCTTTAACTCCAAAGAACTATCACCGACTTACACTCTGCTGCACACGAACTTCATTCGCATATATCGCATCACGCCCACACTTTAACCTTGCAACAGTCCCGCATTTTTATAGAATAGAATATCCCATCAAAACATTCTCAAACACGTCGGCTGCAACCCTAATTAGGTCAACATGAAACCCTAGAATTTTTTGGTTGCTTAACCTTGCTTTGTTAGCAGGAAACCCTAATTGATCCGTTGCAAAACCCTAGCAACGTCGGCTTTGAAAACAAGCCGGTGAACAACTTTAATTTAATTTGAAATATTAATTTAAATTTTAAATAAATAAATAAAATTTAAACTCGATATTTAAAATTAAATAACTTCATCATCGGAGCACATTTTTCAACAAAACGAAGAGCTAACTTGGGTTTTAAGAAAAACCCATTTCAAAACTGCTGACCATGGATTTAAACAAAACCTATAATTTAGTCTACCTTTGTTTTCACAAAAACCCTTCCGCTCTTTGACATCAATAACAACATCAACACTTGAGCAAAGGCAATGTACCCAAGGTACCCAAAATTGCCAACAATCTCCCCCTTTGTCATTGATGGCAACCCTTTACTAAAAACACATCTTCAAGAGCCAAAACTGAAATCAATCTCTTTGAAGTTTTGCTCCCCCTGACTTGAAGCTTTCCTCTTCACTTGAAGCTATCCTCCTTACTCATATCTCTCCCCCTTTGTCATCAATGGTAAAGGGCCACCTTTGGGGCTCGGAACTAAGAATGAGCCTCTTAGCTTAGTCCCTACCCCACCTCCTGATGAGGTGATTAATTTTGGGGTGGGAGTAAAACTCCCATTAGGCACTGATCAACATCAACGTCTATAACTTCCTTGTCGGGTCTTCTCTTGAACTCTTTGACCATATTCTTGTTCCTGTCATTGTTCTGATCCTTGGACCTGATCATGCCACTGTTCCTGTTCCTATATCCTAGAATTTCAACTCTGCACTGTCTAACAGTGTGACTTTTATTGTTGCACTTATAACAAGTAATAGTGTTGTTTCTTTTAGGCATACTTGTTCTTTGAATCCACATGTTCTGACTAAGCCAGTTCTGACTAAACCTATTTTGACCAAGCCTGTTAGTGTGATGTTATTTTGTTTTAAATGAAACTCTGGTCTGTTTACCCTTCTAACATGAAGCACACATACTATTTGCAGGTTTTTTAATGATTGGAATATCTCTCACTACTTGTTTAGCGCTAATTATTACCAGATTATCAAAACTTATGTGTCCAAGCCTCTTATGCCACAACCAGTTCTCTTCTTCTTGTCCCATGAAGCACATACCTTCTAAAAACTCTGAGTGTACAGATTGCTAGACGTCCTTGAGCCAGTTGCTATTAATTTCCTGTTGTTTATTTTTCTGACTTCACAACCATGCTTCTTGAAAACTACTTCATGTCCTTTGTCACAGATTTGACTCACACTCAATAGATTATGTTTCAAACCATCCACATATAAAACTTCCTCTGACTTGATCTTTCCTTCACTAATTTTGATCGTTCCTTTACCTATTATTTTGGCTCTGTCATTGTTGTCGAATTTTATAGAACCACCCTCATACTTTTGTAAATTTTCGAATTTCTGTTTGTCACCTATCATATGACTTGAGCAACCACTATCAAGAATCCAAGGAACATGTTTATTCTGAGCTCTAAAAGCTGTCTGCACTATTAAAGAATCCTGTTCTTTCCTAAGCTGTTCTTTTTGTTTCCATTATGTTTTAACTGTGGTATTGGGTTCTAGCTGTGACTTCCCCTTTTTAGAATTTTGCACATATCCTTCAGTATAAATCTGCTTTCATGAGGTTGATATGAAACAGACATACTACGACAATTTCTGGCAATATGACCAAAGTTGTGACACTTAAAACACTCTACTGCATAACTCATTAAAGGAGCAAACACATTTCTACTAGTGAAACTTCTTGGACCTATGTTGTATTTGCAGTCAACAATTTTATGCCCATAAACATTACACTTGAAACAAAAACCATAGAAATAATGATTAAACCTGAAATATGGTCTTGGCCAGGTTGTTGCTGGAGCCTTGGATCTTTTATTCTTTTGATGTGTGACCTTAGTA
The DNA here is from genome assembly GCA_028583015.1 of Wollemia nobilis. Lineage (NCBI taxonomy): Eukaryota > Viridiplantae > Streptophyta > Pinopsida > Araucariales > Araucariaceae > Wollemia > Wollemia nobilis. Next base: position 7,304,834 of record JAQPPZ010002937.1, on the reverse strand, counting down.
AAGCCATCATTGTCAGCTGCTATTTCAGTTCTGGCATTATATCTTTCTTTTGCTTGATTCTTGTCTTTGTTCTTTTCACTTTCAACATTGCTTGCTTTTGGTCCAGTTGATGATTCTCCTTCAGAAAAGCCGAGACCAAATTTGATACCTGTGGATCTTTGATCGCTCAAAATTTTGTCCAATTTCATCGAGCTTTCTTCACGTTTTACATGACAGTTGATTTTTTGATCCAGCTCTTGTATCTGTATTCGAAGACTCACATTTTCTTCTTCCAATTTGCTGCAGTGGTCTATCTTCATTGATACCTGTATTTCCAGATCTTCAGACATTTTCTTGTATTGTTCAGTCTGTATTTTTAAACTGGAAATAATGTTGTTTGCATCCTTAAGTTTCCTTGACAATTTTCATTCTTCTTTCTCTCTGATTCCCATTCTATAAGGGCAGACACTAGCTCACCCTCTAAATCAACTTCAGCCTCAACTTCTTCAACTTTAGAGTTCATTCCTTCTGCCATTTCTGGTTCAATTTTCTCAACCATGGGAACTAAAACTGGCTGGGATGCCTTTTTGGATGAGGATCTATTCTTCTTAGCCATTGTGTACTAATCCAAGATCAACCCTAACTGATTTAGCCAAAATTGGGAACCTTGCTCTGATACCAATTGTTACAATCACAATGACACTGAGAGGGGGGGGTATATCAGTGTGTTCTTTAAAAACTTAAAAGTAATTTAGACTTTTAAAAAAACTGCAGCAGATTAAAATAGAAATAATAAAAGTACTAAGAGCATCACACATAACATGGCATTTTAACGAGGTTCACCGATGTGGCTACTCCTCAAAAATACTTCTTGGACTACCATCCAAATCCAGTCAAATGCAAAGCTACAACTTTACATAATCATTCACCAGCACCAACTGGTAAGAGGCACCAACCTCTAAATTTTATCTGCTACAACAGAATGGAGCACCAACTCCAATTTTTCCAGCACCAACTGGAAAGAGGCACCAACCCCTTTTTCAAGCTACAACTTGAAGATAATAATAAAAATTGCAGAATGTAAACTTTCACCTCAATTATCACGATCTGCTATTTTTCTACGATCTGCTGCTTGTCGGCATTCGACTGCTACTGTGAAAAATGATTCGCACTTTTTCAACCACTCCTCTATATCTCTCCGTGTTCTCTGCTGCAACTTCACAGAAATATTACCTCTACAGCCAGCACACTGTCATTTCACACTCAGAACATGACTTCTGCATACCGTGTTATTATCTTCTCTTTGCACCACTCACTCTGCTGCACCTTCCATGAAATCTCATTTCTACCATCTACGTATTTTTGCCTTAGACTTTAAACACGCCGTCTGCATATCGCTCTCTTTGTTCTCGATCAGTCGATATGCACTCACTCACTATGTCATCGCTACGATATCTTTTCTTTAACTCCAAATAACTATCACCGACTTACACTCTACTGCACACGAAATTCATTCGCATATATCGCATCACGCCCACACTTTAACCTTGCAACAGTCCCACATTTTTATAGAATAGAATATCCCATCAAAACATTCTCAAACACGTCGGCTGCAACCCTAATTAGGTCAACATGAAACCCTAGAATTTTTCGGTTGCTTAACCTTGCTTTGTTCGTAGGAAACTCTAATTGATCCATTGCAAAACCCTAGCAACGTCGGCTTTGAAAACAAGCCGGTGAACAACTTTAATTTAATTTGAAATATTAATTTAAATTTTAAATAAATAAATAAAATTTAAACAGGATATTTAAAATTAAATATCTTCATCATCAGAGCACCTTTTTCAACAAAATAAAGAGCTAACTTGGGTTTTAAGAAAAACCCATTTCAAAACTACTGACCATGGATTTAAACAAAACCTATAATTTAGTCTGCCTTGGTTTTCACAAAAAACCTTCCGCTCTTTGACATCAATGACAACATCAACACTTGAGCAAGGGCAATGTACCCAAGGTACCCAAAATTGCCAATAGAAAAAAGATAAAAAAATAGCAATTCTTAGGGAGTAGGTAGAAGATCCAATAAGGAGTTGCTAGCAGTCCAAGGAGACAAACTGATCACGGGAGCATTGGTGAGGACAATAGACTCTTATTGCTCCTAGGGTAACCAATGATTATACAATCATGGAATGTGAGGGATTTAAATAGCAGAAACCATCAATCTGCTGTTCGAAGACTTTTAGAGAATCGTAATACTGATTTTTTGCTTTTTTAGGAGACTAAGATGTCATTAGATCTTATGTCCAAAACGGTCAACATAATTTGGAGGGGTGTTGGTCATATGAATGTGGCTGCCCAAGGTGCCTCAGGGGGGATTGTTACTCTATGGAACTCTCTTGAATGGTCTGCAATTGAACATCTTGCCTGGAGGGGTGTTCTCACTTCTCTTTTTAGGAATAATTTCACTACGTAACACGTTCTAATCACAAAATTTTATGGGTCTCAAAACCTAGATGGTCAGAGGTGGCAGTGGAAGGCTGTGCATAACATGCGAACCTCAAGGGAAAATCTAGACTGGATTATAGCGGGAGACTTTAACACTAAATTATATTCTAGAGACCAAGAAGGGGGAACACCATTTTTAGACCCAGGGGACCGTTTCATGATTGCCCAAGTTCAGGCTTTGCACTTAGTGGACATTAAATGTCTTGGCATTAACTACACTTGGACTAATAAAATGCAGGAGCCACATAGCAGGAAGGTTAAGCTAGATCATTTTTTGGTTTCAGAGGAGGCGTTTGTAAAATGGAATATAAATTTTCATATTTTAGAAGGCCCAGTTTTAGATCACTGTCCCATTATGTTGGAATGCGGGACTTGGATGGGGCAGCATCACAAACCTTTCATATTTGAGAATTTTTGGCTTCAGAAAGAAGAACTTTGGGAGAAAATTCCATAGTGGTGGGAAGAAGGCCGCATAGCTTATGGAAGAGCAATGTTCAGAATCCACAAACAACCACAATATGTCAAAACTTAGTTGAAGTATTGGAGGCGTGCTAATAAAATAGACTTACAGGCCCAAAGAGCTCCATTGGTGGCCAGATGGGATGAGGTCCAAAAATAGTTTAGAGAAGGAGTAATTATAGACCATCTCAAAGCTGAGGATGATGTCTTGCATACAGCGGTTGAGGACATTGACAACCAGGAGGAGACCTATTGGAAGCAGAGAGCAAGAACCACCTAGTTATTAGAAGGGGACAGAAATACAAAATTCTTTCATCAAACTGCTTGTGCTCAAATACAGATGAATAAGATGGAGGACCTTCAAGATGAGAACGGTCATTCCTTTGATACACTTCCAGGTTTGCATTCCCATGCTATGGATTATTTTTCTAAGCTTTTAAAGGAAAGTGTGGTACAAGATGTAGAGGCCCAAAATGAAGTTATTTCTGTCATACCTATTGTTATTTCTGAGGATGAAAATCAGGCCCTCCTCAAACCCATTGATAGAGATGAATTGAAAACTATGGTCTTTAGAATGAGCATTGGTAAAACTCTAGGTCCAGATGGCTTCCCAATTGAGTTTTTTCAGGCTTTCTGGGACTACTTAGAGGAAGATGTAAGGGTTGTTGTAGAAGAGTCTAGAGAAAATAAGAGAATGCTTAAAGCTATAAACCACACTTTCATTACCTTAATTCCAAAATGGGAGGAGGGGGTTCATATTTTAGATTATAGGCCTATTGCCTTATGTAATGTGTTGTAAAAAATAATCACAAAGGTAATGGCTGAGCGCCTAAAACCTCTTCTTCACAACATTGTCTCCTCTGAGAAAGGGGGTTTTGTTGAGGGACAACAGATTCTAGATGGGGTGGTTGTGGCCTAGGAAGCAATCCATTCAATGCACACTTCTGGTAATAAAGGGATGTTCATAAAACTAGACATTTCAAAGGCTTATGACAGGGTTGAATGGATTTTCCTGGCTAAAATGATGGCAGCCTTTGGTTTCTCTTAGGACTGGATAGAGTGGGTCATGAGTTGTGTCTCTACCTTGACTTACTCTGTGCTAATCAAGGGCCTTCCTTCGCAACCATTTGGAGCTACTCGGGGACTGTGCCAGGGGGATCCATGTTCTCATATTTTTCTCATTTTGGTTGAAGGTCTTAGCAGAATTTTCTTGAGGAGAAGACAACAAGGTATATTATTGGGTATCAGGGTGGGTGACGAAGTTTTAACGCACTTGCAGTTTGTGGATGACACTAGTTTGGTGGGAGTGGCCAGCTTCAGGGAAGCAAGAATGATTAGGGATACTCTTAATGTCTATCTCAGGGCTACTCAACAGGTCATTAATGAAAAAAAATCCAAAGTGGTTTTTTTTAATCTGGAGCAAAGGCTTCAGAACAGAATTTTAGAAATCCTGGGATTCATAAGGACTTCTCTTCTAGTGGTTTACTTGGGGGTCCACTTGCACTTTAAGAAGCTAAAATTAGACACATGGATAAATCTTCTGGAGTGTATCAAGGATAGAATTAATAACTGGTCTCACAAGTGGTTAAGTTATGGTGGCAGATTAACGTTCTTATAGTCTGTCATTCAAGCCATGCCAATTTACAATTTCTCTATCCTAGCTGCCATGATTACAATATGGAAAGAGTTTGATAGGATGGCTAGAAATTTTTTATGGGAAGGAGCAAAGGTAGAGAGAAAGTGGGCCTTAGTGGGCTGGGACAAAGTTACCCAGCCCAAGGTTAAAGGAGGTCTGGGTTTGAGAAAATCTAAGCTAAATAATAAAGCTTTGGTTGGAAAGCTGTACTGGAGATGGATCTCCCAACCCACCTCCCTTTTTAGTAGAATCCTAACTTCCAAATACCTGGGACAGGCTGACCCAATCGATGTAGCTCGCATCCCCTTGTATGGTTCTGGGTCCCTAGTTTGGCAGGCTCTCAAGTTAGGGTCTCAGGTTGTTAAAGACCGTTTTTTTTGGAAAGTGGGAAGAGGGGAGAAGGCTCATTTTTGGACAAATTCTTGGGATCAATTCCCACCCATCATTGCTGAATTTCTAGAATTACAAGCTAATAAAATCAGCCATTGAAGCCAAGGGATGGATCCATATTGAAAGTTATTTCACAACTACTCAGTTGGGGGAGTGTAAGTTTAAGCAGTTCAAGAAGTTGGATGAGTGGCCCATTTCAATCCCTCCGGATTTGACTCCCATCATGACTAAAATTTTGACAAAAATATTTCTTTCAGGGGGAGACATGGAGGATGAATTAGCCTAGGGCTTTGCGAGTCTTGGCGTCTATACAGTAAAGGACAGATATGACAGCATTCTCCCAGAGCCCCCCCTCATACTTTTTAGGTTGAGGACTAGAGGAAAAGCTGGGCACTCTAAAGGCTGGCCAAAAGTTAACTTTTTTGCCTGGCAGTGCATGCACAATGGAATCCTCACTTTTGATAATCTTAGATCAAAAGGTATCATCGGCCCTTCTCAATGTGTACTATGCTACAAGAGTGAGGAAACTATTGACCATTTGTTGTTTGGTTGCCCTTTCACACGATAGATTTGGCTGCGTTGGTTTGCATACTTTAAAATTCAAGTGGTGACCTGAACCAGATGAATATCTGGGCAAAATGGTAGAAAGGTAGATTCAAATCTAAAGCTCTTCGTTTTGGCTAGGAGCTCGGTTTAAGTTTTATTTGGTGGCAAGTATGGCTGGAAAGAAATGCCAAAATTTTTAGAGAAACTTTTACTACTCTAGACGAGGTTTGGCAGACCATTTGGAGAAAGGTTACCAAAATTATGGCTATTCATGCTAAGGAGGAAGCTCAAATTGACATTGGACCTATGGAAGAATGCCTTGAACTGCAAGAGGGACAGGCCAAAAATTGTTGGAAACCTCCCCCCAAATGTTGGATTAAAATCAATACTGATGGAGCTGCAAAAGGCAATCCGGGTAGAGTCAGAATTGGAGTGGTGTGCCAAAACCATGTTGGTACTGTGCTCTATTGGGAATTGCAAGTCCTAGGAAGATCCACTAACAATGAATTTGAATCCATTGCCATCAAGTATGCTTCTCTTTGGGCAGTGAAACATGGCCACCGCAGGATTATTATTGAATCAGAGTCACAAATAATGGTTGGAGCTCTAGACTGCATGAGGAACTTTGATTTGAAATCTTGGAGGTTGAGGGCTCTTATTATCCAAATTAAATAATTATGGAAGGAATTGGAGGACGTGATCCCAGTTTATGCGAGTAGAGATTTGAACAAAGCGATTGACTTTCTGGCTAATATGGGTGCAAAAAAGGAGGTTGGAGTTCAGTTGCACAGTGACATGGATATTGAGGATGAGGTGATTAGATAGGGTCTGGAAATGTCCTTGAGTCAATGATCAAATAAAAAGCAAAGGGAGGAAAGTTGTCATGATATCGCAACATGTTGCACCATCGCGATCATTGGAGGAAAGTTGTCATGATATCGTGACATGTTCTGTCGTCGCAGTCACTGGAGGAAAGTTGTCATGATATCACGACATGTTGCGTCATCACAGTCAAGGGAGGAAAGTTGTCATGATATCGTGACATGTCACTTCAACGCGGCCAAGGGAGGAAAGTTGTCGTGATATCGCGACATGTTGCGCTGTCGCGGTCACTGGAGGAAAGTTGTCATGATATCGCGACATGTTGCATCGTTGTGGTCACTGGAGGAAAGTTGTCATGATATCGTGACATGTTGCGTTGTCGTGGTCAAGGGCAGAAAGTTGTCACGATATCATGACATGTCGCTTCGTCGCGGCCAAAGGAGGAAAGTTGTTGCAATATCGCGACATGTTGCTTCATTGCGGCCAAGGGTGGAAATTTGTCACGATATCGCGACATGCTGCTTCGTCACGGCTAGGGGCAAAAAGTTGTCATGATATCATGACATGTTGCTTTGTCGCGGCCAAGGGTGTAAATTTGTCGCGATATCGTGACATGTTGCTTTGTCACGGCCAAGGGTGGAAATTTGTCACAATATCGCAACATGTTGCTTCGTCGGGGCCAAGGGTGGAAAGTTGTCACGATATTGCAACATGTTGCTTCGTCGCGGCCAAGGGAGGAAAGGTGTCACGATATCGTGACATGTTGCATTTTTGTGTCTAAAGGAGAAAAGGTATCGTGATATCACGACATGTTGCATTTTTGCGGCCAATGGAGAAAAGGTGTCGCGATATTGTGACATGTTGCTTTTTCACAGCCAACGGAGAAAAGGTGTTGCGATATCGCAACATGTTGCATTTTCACGACCAAAGGAGAAAAGGTGTCACGATATTGCGACATGTTGCATTTTCACGACCAAAGGAGAAATGGTGTCGCGATATCGCAACATGTTGCATTTTCGTGGCCAAAGGAGAAAAGGTGTCGCAATATCGCAACATGTTGCTTCATCGCGGCCGAGAGGGAAAAAGTGTCATGATTTCGCGACATGTCACACTTTCATGCCCAAAGGAGAAAAGTGTCATGATTTCGTGACTTGTTGAATTTTTGCGGCCAAAGGAGGAAAATGTCGCGATATCGTGACATGTTGCTTTTTCGCGACCAAAGGGGAAAGGTGTCGCGATATCACGACATGTTGCATGTTCGTGGCCTAAGGAGAAGAATAGTGTCGAGATCTCGTGACAAGCTGCATCAACTGTCCATGCCGACCCCCCTGCTAGCTAGTTAATGGTTCAGGAGATTTGGCTCCATTGCAAATATTCTTCTACTATTGTAAGCTTGTGTTCTCTCTGATTTTGGTTGGAAAGAGTCTCTTCCCATATTTTAATTGTTCTTTGTTTTAATACAAGTTTTTTCAAAATTTTCAAAAAAAAAAAAACATATTTATTCTAAAGTTAAAAAATAATAATTATTCCTTATAGAAAAAAAGTCTCTTAAAAAAAATAATTTTAAACTATATAAAAGAAATAATATAAAAAATTAATTTTTAACTTTAGATAAAAAATATTAAAAAAAATAACTTAATAATTTTTTATTTTTTTTACCTTTGCGTTGGGGTGCGGGGATCGACAAGATTCGAACCCATGACATCAGGCTCCTGGAGCCTTAACCACTCGATTCACCACTAGGTGAGCTAGTGGGCTGATCTGTTATAGATCAGGTTCCACACGTTCTTAAGGAGCTACCACGAGCCTAATGGCCCCCGTGGTGGCGCTCCCTCTTCATCCACCACTCGGGCGGAGTGCAGGTGGTGCTGCTCTGGTAGAGCACAGGTGGCGCATGGGTGGCACAAAGGTGGCGAGTGGGTGGCGACAGTGTGGTTGGCTCATATACAAACAAAAATTTCTCAAAACATGCCCAAACTAGATCCTTTCGAATTGTTTCCCTACTGCAATGAGATACAACCAGATTTACACCTTAAAAAAATTCAAAAATGAAGTAGAATCACCTAAAAACTATCATCCATTGATGCCCTGCGTGATGAAAAAACCAGATTTGGAGGATTTTTAAAGGATTAAATCAAATTCTAATCTAGCCAATCTACTCCGATTCGCTTCCTTCTTCTAGAAAATTGCATAGAATTACAAAGAACTTAACATAGTGATAAGGAAAAATTCGAACTGAGTCACAGTTTTGACACCAAAAGTTTTAGGTGACAAAAAAAAACTCCAGGTGATGCACGTGGTTGATTTTTCAATGTCAAGGTAGATAGAAGGTATGTCCCACATCGATGGGATAGTCATCATATAAGGGTTTTAAAAATACTTTTACTCCACAAAGGAGTATAGCCTCTCGGGGAGAGGCTCTCTCCTGAGAGGGTCGTGGGTAAGCCTTGGTGTTGGCTCCCATGATGTGTTGGTATCTATGCCTTGCCTGCCTCTATTTTATCCATTCGATCATATGGTCGATCACATTTAGTTGTCCGTCGATCACTTCGATCTAAGAAAACAATTTTTTTGAGAAATCTAATCTTGAAAAAAAAAATTCTCAAACTCGAAAAATTATTTCCAATCAAGATTAAAAATCTTCGCTCATCTAGATCTCCGCTACTACGAGATCACTTCGAGAGAAATGAGAGTGGCGGAGGTCGGGTTTTGATACCATGTGAGAAGCGGAATAACATTTGATTTTTTTGACGAAGTATAAATATTACATTAGGTCCAGGATTAGTCCGGAGCTTGTGGAACCACCCAAGACCAATATAGGCGTAGTTGTAACAAAATAAAAACTAGCCTAAATTAATCAATTATAACAATATAATATCTTTAGGATTGAATTAACTACTGAAAGAAATATTGAAATATATTCTAACATCCTTTATTTTCAAAACTCATGCTAGTTCTTCTCCTAATATCTATCCTTTCTAATAAAGGTTTTTTTCCCTTATCCTGAGCCAACAAGTGGCTCTTATTAAAGATGACCTTTATTTTAGTCCTTTCATAACCACTTTTCAAGGCCTTCCTCCTCCATCCATTTGAAGGGAATCCAAACCCATCACTCAATCACTAATTTGGCCTCATTGCTAAGTTTAAAAGGGCTACTATTGAAATAGTAAGATGCCTCTTATTAAATTAATTACGATTCCCAAGTGGAGATAAGGTGAATGACCTTATTTTGTCTTATGTTCTTCCTTTCCCAAAACATTACAAATTTAGCACTATTATATATTAGAGAGGGGAATCCCTCCCAATAAAACAATCAAAAATATATTATAATATTCTAATGTTTTTCTATCCAATAAGAATATGACAAGTCTAAATAAGACAAAAGCATCTAATTGCATTTAATTAGATTAATAAAACCTAATTAATTAATAGGATTATCCTTTTTAATCCTTTCACAAAAGTAATTAATCCATTTACAAAAGTATTTATTTCATTCTCAAAACTTCACAAAATACCTTAATTGGAATTTTGTAGAGATCTTTAGGGCCAATGATCCTCTATTCAAGTATTAATTGATCCCTCAGACCAACTAATACCCTTTGGAAAATATCCAATTGAGACACGTTGTGACATACACCCCCTTGGAGTAAACATAGTTTGTTGTGTTTCTAGCATAGGTAAAGCATAAAAATAACAAAATAGTAATTATAATTTTACATAACAGTTTAAATCTATTATTATTTTCCATCTTTTCAATATCTCATTCATGATGGTAAGTGACATCGTCCATCCACGAGAGTACCTAGTCCTGCAAAAATACAAAATATTAGCTGTACCATATTCTCAAAGCAATAAATCATTCATATTGTATAAACAATGAGTATTGAAACATCATCAATACATAAATATCATTTTATAATAAAAGTTGTTGAAACATCTTTCAAGGCATATCTAGCTACAATAGTGTATTGCACTAATATAATTACAAATTATATCCATAAAGATGATATGAAATCATATTTCCATGATAGGTTAGACACAATAAGTTTAATTAGATCCATAAAAACTCTCACAAAGGAGTATCACACTATGATTGAATAGCCCTTAACATGAGTTAACCTGATAGAAATAGGTGTCATCAAAGACTAAAACATAATTTCATAAATCTCATTTTGGGATACTCATATATTCTAGAATTTTCATTGGTAAACCTATTTGAGACTACCAGTGAATCATCCTTGATATTCCTTGGTTTACATCTTTAGTCAACATAATACCATGGAGGAGTCTTATACCTCCTCCAATAATGGACTCCATGCCTATTCTTCCAGGTCTAGAAGATTTACATTCTTTTTTATATAAATAATTAGGTTCATTTAGCAATTTCATCATACACATAGAATAATTCATTATCTATTTCTACTCAAAAATCATAGAGACATACAAAAAAAAGTATATAATACAAATGTTTATTGGTTACATTTTTCCAAATTCCTTGGCATACATACTATACATCCTTATAGCCTACAAAGTGGTGGCTTTATGCCCAATGAAAGAATCTCAAGGTTGTTGCCCCTTGGTCCTTTCACCACTCTATGATATGTCCACTCATTCTATTTTAAAAACTACTAGAGAAACCACATAAGAATCTACTTGAGCTCTACACCATGTTGTTGCTCAAGTTTCTTGAGTTGTTCTTCGATGCCCACATTGTTCACTAATAGTTGGCTAATATGGGATGAGCAAACCTTGTCTCACCAGTGCATAAAAATAGAAATACAAAAATGCAACCCTATAGTCTTCCCTTTCTTTGTGTAGCTGTGCATTCTTTGCATGTAGGTTTGCTACAGTTGTATCCTTGAAGTTATGCATTTGTGCTACCTCTAGTCAGATCCTATCATACTCTGCTATGGTAGAATCTCTATACCTATAATATCAACCTTTCTTGTGCCCATGTATCATATTGATCCAATTCATGGGTCCATAATAGCCGGATTTATTCCCTTAAAATCTCCACCTCATGTCATCCATCATCTTCTTTAAGATTTAATGGACCTACTTCTATTTCTACTCGATGATGTACATGTCTTCTAAGAGGTTATTTCTCTACTACCTTCTTAGATGAGAGATATTATTCTACATCAACAACCTCTATTATTTCTCTACTATATTTTACATCCTCTTTCATATCTTCCTCTTGTTGCCATCATTGTGTTGTCCACCAAATATCAGAATCTAAATTTGTACCAACATCATCCTCATTTGGTGTTATTATCACGTCATCTAGTTTTTGATAGATAAAACAAAACTCGTATTTTATTAATCAGTAGATTAAATAGACATGATATGCCCTATTAATCCCGGAGGTTACGAAACCACCCGTGGCTGAAATAGGCACTGTTACAACAAGAATGTAATAATAGTGCAAATAATATATGCTAACATCCCCCCTTATTACATTATTTGGGTAATAATATAACTACTAGCTATACTAACATCCCCCCTGATTACATCATTTTGCAACAAAGAGAGCTACGAAAAAATTCAAATTTGACACGTGCAAGTGCCTTAATGAAAATGTTTGCAACTTGAGCATCGGTGGGAATGTGTTGAAGCTGAATTCGGTGCCTCGAACTTCATCTCGAATGAAATGACATTGTGTGTCAATGTGTTTTGTTCTTTCATGATGGACTGGATTCTTGACTAGGTTCAGAACACCTTGATTGTCGCAAAAAAAGTGTATTGGAGATTTGGATGGATGGCTCATACTTGTCAGAATGTGACGCAACCATATCACTTCGCACACAGCTTCACGTGCGGCGCGATACTCTACCTATGTTGATGAAATAGCAACCACCTGTTGCTTCTTGCTATGCCAAGAGACAGGACCGGATCCAAGATGAAAAATATATCCTGAAGTTGACTTGCGATCATCAAATGATCCGACATAGTCGGAGTCCGTGTATCCTTGCAAGAAGAATTTTTTGTTCCTCTTGTATTCTAGGCCATATTCTATTGTGCCACGGACATAGTGAAGAACATGTTTTGCTACTTTCCAATGAGTGGTCTTAGGCTCCTGCATGAACCTTGAAAGATAGTTGACAACAAATACGAGATCTGGCCTAGTATTGGTCAGATATATGAGACTCCCAATCAACTGTCGATAGAGAGTACCATCTACCTGTGGTGAATCATAATATCATGATAACTGAAGTCCAGTCTCCATCGAAGTTGCCATTGGCTTGCAATCAGTCATGCAATATTTTTATAGCAATGTCTTGGCATATTTTTTTTGAGACACTTTGATGGAGTGCTCCTTCTGGCTGAATTCCAGACCAAGACAGTAATGGAGAAGTCTGAGATCTGACATCTCAAAAGATTGACACAAGTCTCTTTTGACAGTAGAGATCATAGTTTCTAAACTCCCTATAATGAGCATATCATCAACATAGAGTACAAGAAACACTATCTCAGAGCCCTATTTCTTGAAATAGAGGTTTGCATCTGACGGACATCTCTTAAAACCATGCTGCAGGAGGTGATTGTCCATTTTTATATACCAAGCTCGAGGAGCTTGTTTCAGGCCATATAAGGATTTGACCAATTTGCAAACTTTTTGCTGTTGGCCTTCCACTAAAAATCCTTCTAGAAGAGTCATATAGACTTCTTCTTGGAGATCACCATTCAGAAAGGCACTTTTGACATCCATCTGATGAACTTTCCACCCAAACTGTGCTGCCATAGCACAAATAACTCGAATTGTTGTCATCCGAGCGGTAGGTGCAAAAGTTTCCTCGTAGTCAATGCCTTCCTTTTGAGCATAGCCCTTTGCAACAAGATGGGCCTTATGCTTATCAATTGTCCCATCTGCTTTGTACTTGAATTTATACACCCATTTGCAGCCAATGGGTTTCTTTCCATGCGGCATATCGACAAGCTTCCAAGTTTTGTTTTTCATCAAAGACTTATACTCTGCATCCATAACAGCCTTTCATTGAGGCTCACCGAGAGCAACTCGTACTGATGTAGGTTCAAGATCGTATATGGAAGACATAAACACCTTATCACTATCAATATCCATATCTTCTGTATCTCTTGCTGGATCTACAGAAAGTTCTTCAAAATACTGACATAGATCATCAACCCTAGTATTCTTTGTTGTAGATTTCTCCTGTCAAGCCATGCTGCGAGTACGAGGCCTATCAAAAGTCAAATCTGGTGGAGTAGATAGCTTAGAGTGTTTGATTGTATTTGTATACCACTTTGGATTCTTCTTCTTAGGTGTTGAAGAAGATCCAGAAGAACCTCCAACCTTTGATGAAGAAGATTTAACAACCTGAGTTTCCACAAGGTCTAGGTATACATATGATGTGTTTGCTGATGTGAAATCCTCATAAAAAACAACGTCTCTACTTATGTGAATCTTCTTGGTTAAGGTATCAATAAAAAAATAACCCTTAGAGTGCTCATCATACCCAAGAAGAATACACTTCAATGACTTCTCATCTAGCTTCTTCCTTTTCTCTTTTGGTATGTGCATGAAAGCTTTACACCCAAAAATGCGTAGATGAGAAATGGAGGGTTTCCTACCACTCCATGCTTCCTGTGGAGTCATTCCTTGTAGAGCCTTTGTGGGTGCCCTATTCAACAGATATACTACTGTGGTGACAGCTTCTGCCCAATATAGTTGCTCAAGTCTAGCTCCTGTGAGCATGCAACGAACCATTTCCATGATGGAATGATTCCTCCTTTCAACAACTCCATTTTTCTGAGGAGTATAAGCAGTAGTTAAATTTCTTGTGATCCCATTTTCTTTCAAGAATGTAGAAAATTCTTTAGAGGTGAACTCCCCCCTCGATCTAAGAAAAGGGTCTTTATAGAAGTCCTTGACTCCTCAACAAATTTCTTGAATTGTTGAAAGAAGCCAAATGCTTCAGATTTCAGTTGAAGAAAGAATACCCACATCTTTCATGAGTAATCATCCACAAATAACTAAAAATACCTCTTACCCCCACAACTATTGGGAGTGAAGGGACCGCACAGATCAGTATGAACCAACTCCAAAGGTTTCTTTGCTCTAGTAGAGCTCTTTTCAAAAGGCACTCTATGCTGCTTTCTCGCTAGCGATCGAGCAAACTGGTAAAGTGGTAGAAAGGGAAGGAAGACCCTTAACCATCTCATACTTACTTAGGTCAAGTAAGTAACCAGAACTCAAATGTCCATATGTCTTGTTCCATAGAGAAGTTGCCTCCTTTGTAGAGACTGTCATGGCAACATGTGGAGTATAGATAGTATCTAAGGCAAATAAGCCATGCTTATATGAAGCGGTTGCAATGTTCTTACCCCTCCTGGTAATAGAACAACACTTCTTGCATCCCTCAACACTAAAGTTCACAACCATATCTTTGTCCAAAATTTGTGTGACTGACAACAAATTGTTTGCCAATCCTGGAACATAGAGAACTTTATCAATCTGACACTTGCCATCCGAAAGAGTGACTAAAACAGTGCCTTCTCCCTGAACCTTGTAGGTTTTATCATTAGCAATAGTGACAGGTTTGCCCTCTTTGGCCTCAAAAGACTCAAACCACGATTTGTCACCGATCATGTGCTTACTGGCTCCAGAATCAACATACCATATACGATCCGTCTGCTTGGACACTATGGTAGTCATGAGAACTTTGTGAGCTCTCTCAGAATCCATGTCAGATCCTTCAACAGCAACATTCACTTGTTGTTTGTTCTTTTGTGGTTTGTTTCGGCCTTTCTATTTTGATTGCTTATTCTTATGCCAACATCTATTTGTATCATGACCTTCTTTGTCACAGATCTTGCAATATCTCTTTTTCTGTTGAGGTTGTTGATTTTGTTTCCCTTTTGAATCCTTTTGTGAATTCCCTCCCTTCTAAAAATTACCCTTCTTCTGGTTCTGCCCTTTCCTGTTGATGTAGAGAGCAGTGTTAGAAGAATCATCTCTCTGTAGTTGGCGTGCTTCTTCCTCTTGAAGCATATTAACCAATTCTACAAAAGTAACTTTCTGTTTTGATACATGAAGGGAAGTAATCAACACCCGATAAGAATCAGGTAAAGCTCTCAATACAACTGAAGTAAGGAGCTTGTCTTCAACTGGTTCTCCCAAAGAATTCAACTTTACTTTCAATTCAGAAACTCTGCAAAGAAAGAATTCAACTGTCTCACCCTGCTTCATGCTCAGACTATGTAATTGAGATTGAAGAAATAGAATGGTGGAATCATTCTTTCCTTCATATATAGTATTAAGGGCATCCCATGCCGCTTTACTAGTTGCACAGTCAGCAATATGGGGTTGGACTTCATCAGACACAACAAGCAAGATGAGCACTTTTGCTTTACTATCTAGCTTATCAAAGTCTCTTTGAGCATTAGATGGAGCTGTAGCACCAGCAACAGGTGAAGGTCTGGTTGTTGCTCCAGATACAACATCCCATAAATCATCCATTTCTAGGATGGCCTTCATCTTATTTTTCCATGGTATGTAATTAGGACCTTTCAACAATTGATGAGAATCAGTCATTAGTTTGGCAGACATGATGAAGGTTCCTTATAACACCAATTGGTCCCCCTTTCGATATACCTTTTGCTATGCCATTATACTGTACAAAATACCTGCCCTTACGTGAGGGAAATTATAGGTATTTAGAAAGATCAACAAAAAAACACCCGCCCTTACGTGAGGGAAACTATAGGTGAGTTTTAGAGATCATACAATACGTGGAACATAAGTAGTACTGAAAGGGAATCGCCTTGTTGATGGCACCTACCATAGAAGATTCTTCTCATGCATGGGGCGTAACTTCCCCTAAACACTATGAAGAATACTTCGTCAGGATTTACACCTAAACATAAGAGCGATTAAGGGTAGTGGATGGAGTAAAAAAATGCAAAAATGGCAAACTTATCTCTCCCCGACGATTTATAGAGAACAAGCTCAGACGTCGTTGTAGCAGCTATATTAGGCGGCGGATACAGTAGCGCAATCATGATAGCTTTACCTGTAAGTGCTGGCCAGAGGTATCACAAATACCGAACGCTGCAGTGCAATAAATTGCACGGATGGGTTTTAATTATTCCGGGGACTTAGGGAGTGAAATTGATTTTAATTTTTAATGTTATAGTGCAAAAAACAAATATGCAACATAAAAAAAAAAAATGCCCATAGGAATAACCCACTAGGTGTCGGGCGCAGCCGAAAATGCACCTTTACAATAATGCCAAAATTGCTTTTCAAAAAATTACTCTTTCCCCCTTTGATTTTTGGAAAAAAAGAATACCCCCTTCTTTTAGAAAAAAAAAATCCCACAAATGATTTTGAAAAGTATTTTATAACCTTAAAGTTAAAAAAAATATTAATTTTAATTTATATAGTTATAAAAAACCTTTAAAGAAAAAATTAAAATCAAATTAAAAAATTTAATTTTAATTTATAAAGGTTAAACTATAGAAAATAAATTAAAATTAAAAAATTAAAGTTTAACTTTAAGGAAAAAATAATAATAAAAAAAAATGTGGAAAATTTTTACCTTTGTGGAAGGGGGGTCGACGGGATTGGAACCCGCGACCTGCAGGCTCCCAGAGCCTTACCGCACAGTCCACCTCCAGGTGGACTAGCGGGCTGATCCGACAGGATCAGGGGCCCCCTCGTATTTGAGGAGGGTCCCCAGTCCGCTGCCCGAGCACAGCCTCTACAAGGTGGCGCAACGTACTCCTCTGCTGTTGGTCGCGTGTGCTCTCCTCCACGACTGCTTTTGTGGCCACGGCTGCAGCTCGCTGCGCATCGCGGCTACTTGCAGCTCGCTGCGCGTGCATGGGCGGCCACATCCGTAGCGGGGGGGGATCGAACATGGCATCTGCAATGGGGGGGGAGGATCGGACGTGGCATCCACAACAGGGGGGGCAGACGGACGTTCGCATCATAGCAGCCTGCACTGAGCGCGACCACGTCCGCAGTGGGGGGGGTGGACGGACGTCCGTGTCGCAGCGTCGCGACTACCTGGACTACGCGTCATGGCTGCCTACGTGCGCAGGGGGCAGCCACGTCTGCAGCGGGGGGGGAGGGCCTCCCCAATGTTGTGCGGACGCGCGACGTGTCATTTTTGCACGACGGGAGGAGGGGAGGGGGGAAGCTCCCTCAGTCGCGCGTGGATGCGCGACGAGGAGTATCCTGTCGCGTGTCTGCACGTGACAAATTATTATTATTATTTTTTTTTAAATAAAAAAATCTCGCTGCAAATACAAATCGCGCAGCGTAAAAATTTTTTTTTTTAATAAAACTCCACGGAACGTCGCGCGATTGCGCGCGACATGATTTAAAAAAAAAAAAAAATTGCCTTCCCAGCACAGAAGGAAAAAAAAATTGCGTCCTCCCAGCATAGAAAAAAAAATGCGTCCTCCCAACAACTGTCTGCAATTTTCAGTCGCACGTCCTAGCAAGCGTCTGCAAAAAAAATTCCAGCACAAGCTCGGATACCATGATAGATAAAACAACACTCGTATTTTATTAATCAGCAGATTAAATAGACATGATATGCCCTATTAAGCCCGGAGGTTACGAAACCACCCGCGGTTGAAATAGGCACTGTTACAACAAGAATGTAATAGTAGTGCAAATAATATACGCTAACAGTTTTAAGGTTAAAAGTCTCATTTATGGGGGTATTACCCTTTACACCCCTTTCTTCTATAGATCATAGGTGGTTCGGTATTCTTTGTGTAATATCAAACTATCGCAATACTTGAGTATATTGAAAATACTGATATTGCATGCTCACATGTCCAATCAAATACCTTGCTCACCGCACACGAGCGAGTTGCACTCCATATTTTTCCTATACTGGGTCCTCTCTCCATGGTCTCAAGATCACATCTTGGGATTTCAAATATTCCTAATTAGAATGAAATTGCTCTTTATTCCTTTTATATGATCTATTACTACTCCACTCTTCCCCATCTACCACCTTAATGCATAAGGTCCCTCTAGGCCCAAAAAATTATGTGCATCATAAGGTAACCCTCGAGGTCTCCCTACAACTGTGTGTTCCCATGACCACAATATTAATAGACTATATCTCATTCATGCTCACTTCATTGTTCTTAACTCAAACAAATCCCTATAGGTCTAAGCCAACATGGCTAGAGCCCATGCAAACACAACTGATTTCTCCACTAGGTCTTGCACTATTTCCAACATATTCAAGGGAAACTATGGACCTATCAATTCAGTAAAAATAACACTTGATATAAGTTCCATAATTATGGTTTGTCTGTGTGTTAGTCTATCCAAAACATAGTGCAACTCAAATATTATGTTGCCCTTATCAGTGTTTATACTTCTCCACTTAGATAATATTTCCAATATGTGCCCCATATCTGCTTCATTGACAATGATCACTATGCACCCCTCTACTGGTACCCAATATATTCGGTACACATATTCTAGGGTGATGGCCATATATCCAGTGGGTAACTTTAATGTCCCTCTATTGGGATCCCACCTTTGAATCAGGGCTTACATATAATATCTATCTGTAATATTTAGCTCTATATGAGTTGCTCCTTCTAAGCCAATTTCTTTTAACCATCACCAATCATTAGCATCCAATTTATCCCTAGCACTCTATAAGATTTCTCTCAATGAATGTCATGGTCTGATGACCTTAAATGGTCTAATTTCTTCTAGCTCTGCATCACCACATCGATTGGTTCCAATACTACCAAAAGCCATTTTCTCATATTATATGTACTAGTAGATCAACCACTAGAAGTAGAAGGATCAAGAAGCATACTATGGAGTTTACTCCAAATATCATCAATATCAATAGGGAAAACCCTAATACAAGTAAAATTGTGTTCACTACCATGAGTAATTGATAATTTAATATTTTATTTTGGGTTGAATAAAATTTATCCACATTACAACTCTACACCATCTTCTCAATGTTGCGACATTAGAGTTATTACATTGATTTTGTTCAGTCAATCACATCTTGATTATCTTGAAGTTATTCATTCATCCCTGCAAATCACATCTCAATTGTCTTAGGCCACCTCATTCCTCTTTAGCTCTTGAGGTGATAACGTCTTCCAATGCACTTGAAAATTTATTATTACGATATGTGTATTTCTTTGTTACAACCTTTAAATTTACATAAAATTCCATCATCACCCCTTCAATGACTCCAATCGGTTTTGTACACACTTATTTAGGTATCTTATCCTTAGGTACCATTTTCAAGTTTGGTCATTATTACTTTGTTGACAATGGTCACAGTCATGTGTGTCTATCCGTAAGGTGTCATCTCACAGTGTGGTGCATTAACAATCATTCACTAATAATATAGATGACACATAGTTGAGTTTAGTTATTTAAAGTTGGTCCTTTGTCACTTTGGAGTAACTTTTTTTATCATCAATGTTTGTTCTGAAACCAATCTTTTATATGCGGTTATTAATACCACATGCACCGTGTAGTGGGGCTATCCCATATATAAATAATGTATAACACACTATTAAACTCGATCACCACTCGAGTGGTTGGGTGGCATACTATTCTATGATGAAAGTGTTCATTTAGGAGGCTTCAAGTTCCTTGGTGATGTCTTAGAGGATTGTAAATCGATGACAACCATGACTTCAAATATGGTGGTTTTCAATATTGTATTATTTCATCATTTCTGAGATGTTCAACACCTTGCTCTAACCAAAATTCGTGATTGTATTTAGAGACTACATAGTCTCTTTAATCTAATAATTAATAATATAAAATATTCTTTTGTCAATCACCTAATCATAATAAGTCCCAATTAGTTGAATTACATGATATTTTCCAAGTTCTAGGCTAACTCTACCTATATTTGAGCTTAGCCTCTATGGAATTTCTCCAAAATATTTCTCTTAAGGGGTTACTATCAACTTCTATTATCATTTTTACAACACTTAAAGTAAAGAGGAAGCTTAGTTGAAATATTAAAATGCCAAGTGAGGTCCTCAAAAGAGTCTAAGGTACACCACTTAAGACCCACATACGTGGAGGGTTCGCCTAGATATTTCACTTGAATACACCAATGGTTTCAATAGTGGAAGGAAATACTTGCACATAAGAAATCTCCAAGCGTTTGTGTGGAGAAGAAACACACCCCACTAAAAATAAAATTTTGATATTTATATAATTGTTTTTATTTTTTGAGGGGACCCTCTTGAAGTCTAAAATCATTAAGCTTTTGCTAAGTTTATTTCTCACATATTTATTAAGTAGTTTGGTTTATCAATTTTTTGCAGATCGTATTTTATTTGCAAGTCTTTAAATGTCCCCCCATCCAAAAAAAAAGAAAAGCTTTGACGAGTTTCGTAATGAAATATTTTTGGTCTTAATTCCAATTGTTCTTTGCCATCATCAGAGTGTTAATATTCCTTGCATGAGAGCAATGATTTGAATAATTTTTTTCTATGAATATTCATGTATTAATGATATTATTTTGAATCCACTATTTCAGAAAATTTAATTTTCCATGGTTTTCCTAAGGTTTAAAATATTAAAATTAATTTTTAGGGTTCTTTAAAAAAAATCAATCTCGTTTATAAATTTTCTTCAAAATTCAAATCATCACAACTCTTAATAGAAAATCCGTTTTAGGTGATTCAAATTCTAGATGAAATATCTCGAGCTCCTCTTTTCAATGGTATCTAATTTGTAGATTTTTAGATGCCATTTTCTTTCCAAAAAAGTAATATCCAATTGCAGCCATCAAGCTTTAAAATGCAATTTCTCTTGATCCGTAGATAAATTTCAAAATTTCTCAACTACTTTCAGTACCCATTTGGCTATTTTAGAAGCATGGAATGTTTTCCAATATTTCCAAGCACTTCGGATTTTTACTTAATTTTCTCATCACGAAATTCAAAGAAAAGGTCTGAGGTTTCCCATTTGCGTTGAGATTCTCAAGTGCACTGAAATTCTTAAATTTAGGAGAAATTCTTAAATTTTTCCTTACCCCTTTGCAAATGGAGTGAAAACAAGAATGTGCTGATAAACAATATTGCATGAGAAAATGAGATTTGGTGTAAAAACAAGAATGCGCTAAAAAAATTAGCATAAACAAGAATGCACTGAAAATTAGGTAAAATGGAGAAGTTCTTAAGTTTCTTAAGCTCCTTTGCAAATGGAGTGCAAACAAGAATGCATTGCGAAATAAGGTTAGGTGAGAAAATGATATTTCATGAGAAAATAAGAATACGCTGTGAAACAAGGTTGCACGAGAAAATGAGATTTTATGAGAAAAAAAGAATGTGCGAGAAAATGATATTTCAGGAGAAGTTCTTATGTTTCTCTTGCTCCTTTGTAAATGGAGTGCAAACAAGAATGCGCTAAGAAAATAAGAATGCACTGTGAAACAAGGTTGCACGAGAAAATGAGATTTTATGAGAAAACAAGAATGCATGAGAAAATGATATTTCGGGAGAAATTCTTAGGTTTCTCTTGCTTATTTGTAAATGGAGCGCAAACAAGAATGCGCTAAAAAGGGAGCGCAAACAAGATTGCATGGATTTAATATTTCGTTCTAATTTTATTAAGAGAGTGCATTTATATTTTTCCTCATGTGAGAGCACAAATTTGGATTTTCATTACATTTTCATTAAGAGAGTGCATTTTGGATTTTCTTTGTATGAGTGCAAATTTTGTGAAAGAAAGGGCATCAAAATTAAATATTACATATAATATTTTGCCCTAAAATTAAAATCTCAACTCTTAAGGATATTTTAAAATTATAAGAATTAATTAATTTAAAAACTCAAAAATCAAAGGTTCACACCTTAGAAAAATTGATTAATTCAAATTAATTATAATATTAATGTTCTAACCTTTGCCTTTTTTCAATTTTTGCTGGAAACCATAGTAATGGCGAAAGTAATGATGGATGTGATGTTGAGCATGAAATTTCAAAACAAACCAATTAAGGGCATGACTTTGTAGGATGGAAGACACGTAAAATTAATGATCAACCCAATTTGCAGAGTGCTAATATTTAATGAGGCATGGCATTTCCAGGATCCTTGAGCATCGTGCAAGTTGAAAGTCAAAGAAGTGTGGTCGTTACTGAGCTTGCAGAGTGACAAAGATCTTATGAAGCATGGCCAAGTAGTGCACACAAAATAAATATGTCTTCAATTGTATGGAAAGTAAATGCATATCTACATGCAATCACAGTTTGTCAAAGATAAGATCAAACAATATCTTCACCATTTATGGCGAGATACTTGGGCACAGAATCTTGGCAGTGAGATTTTTATATTATGGTTTAATTCCATGGTAGAAAGATATATTTAAAATATCAAGGCATATCATGAGTCTATATATACTCCCATTGAATGTAAACAAAAGATGCAAGAATTTATAATAGAAGTATTTTTTCTAAAATTTACCTTTTTGGAAAAATTTCTTTATTTTCGACATGGGATCTTTTGTGGTGTTGTTACTCTGAAGTGGTGTAGCCAGACCCTTAATATGCTTCTTAAATTTCAATGGTGTTCATTTCCTTGTTCTTATTTTTATTGGGATGTATGTAATTAAAATTATCATGAGTTTGATTAATTTGGTATGTTGTTAGTGTTAAGAAAGAGCTTCATTGTAGTTTGAATTCTAAAATTTAATTCTTATTTTACTTGCTTTAATTTTACTATGTGAGCTAAGCTACTGGTAAAATCATCCAAGTGAGATTTAAATTTTAGAAATATTAAACTATCTTAAGGATGTGTTTAAACCAACTAGTTTAAAGATCTGAATCTGATAGCTCTGGTCTGTGTGCATGAGCATTTGCTATCCACAAATACATCCTATTAATTCTAGGGAGAACTATGTTTTAAATAGGTTGATCTATCCTAAAAATTGCTTCACCCCTTGCTAGATAATAAGTTTATCTTAGAAAGTTGGATGATTTATTATTCTATTTTTTCCACTTAGATAACACACCATATGCTGAATTGAAAGATAATTGATAGTTGATATTTATGAGTCCCATTCTATTTTCTTACCTACCTTACCCTCTCTATTTTATTTCTGAAAAGTTCTATTTTTATGTTCTTTAAAATTATTTATTTATTTAATCTACTAAAATCCGAAGAGCTAGATATATTTATAAATGTAAATCCGATAAATAAACAAAACACCACTAAACAATAGCAAATGAAGTTTGATCCCATTGTAGGTAAAAAAAAATAGTCTACTTGAAACTATTCTAAAATTGAAAAAGAGTGAGAGCATTTGACCCAACCCTATAACTCACACCTTGGATATCCAAAAAGATCCTAAAGTGAGAGGGAATTTATTCCTATTTATGTGTTACTGGTGTGTCTTGTTTACTCTTCATAGGGTGCGCATGAAGGACCAATCAACATTGTTTTGGTGCTAGGAGGGTCCGAACTTTCATTTGATGATTAAAATGGTGTGTTTAAAGTGAAAAATATAATTGTATGCTATTTTTTATCTTATATGGTCTTTACTGCAATAGTCATGGACAATTCGTTGGGTTCCACTACCTTGAATATTCTTGGTGCAACCCATGATTTACCAAGTAATCCCAAGAAATATCTTCCAACTTATAAACATGATGGTGCTAGGAAAACTGAAGAGCACATGGTTACCTTAAAAAATGCTCTTAAATTGTTAGATGCCCTTCATGAAGATGTCACTTGTGGACTTTTCCCTTTTACTCTATAATAATATGCATATGAATAGTTCTTGAATTTGGCCAATGACTCTATCACTAGTGGGGATGAGTTAGAAATTTCTTTCATTTCTCAATTTGGTCAAGTGGTTGATCCTAGCGTGTTGTATCAACAATTATCTAGCATTAAGAGAGAAACTGATGAAACTTTCATCTCTTTCAATGTGAGATTCCAAAAGGCTTATGGAAGAATGACTATCATTACATCTGAAGTGCAAATTTAGCCTTATAAATCTATAAGAATGTGTTGGATCTAGTGACCTTTGTTTTCTTCAAGAGAGATACCAATATCACAACCCTGGAAAGAGCTTATAAGGAAGTTTAATTCTTGAAATATAGTTATAACCTCAAGCTTTGAGTAGTTCTTTGATATCCTATGTTATGCAGAACATACATGTTTTAAATATCATTCCACATTAGGTGTTAATTACAATGTGTCACACTCCACCCAAAGAAATTTCATTAGCTATGACACACATTGAACATGTACAAAATGCAGAGATATATTGACAAGGCCAAGGTGGAAGATGTATCTAAGATGGTCCAAAAACTAGCAAATGACTTCTTGAGTTTTAAGAGGCAAGTGTCTACGAGAAAAATTTCAAACCGGTTTCCTTACCAACCAAATAGACTCCCTAGACCTTCGTATGAAGCCAATAAGGATTACAACAAAGGTAAAGGACCTGAAGTAAACATATGTGACTTGGCTTTACCCAATTGGTGTAGGATTCATGGAACATCTCAATACATGGAATTATATTATCTAGAATTTTGTAATGCTTTAGAAGATTTATCTAGTGAGTTTCATTTTTCTAAGAATCAAAGAATCATTGATGGTCCTAGTTCATCCATACCTAGTGTTTCTATGGTTCTATATTCATTCACCTTCCCAAATGAGTCAAAAAATATTGTGGAAGTGCCTATCGATGAGATACAAGATTTTCAATAGTTCTTGAAGGGTAGTTACAATCTCAAGAATAAAAATATAAATCCCAACACTACTTCAACTCCTCCTAAAAAAACTTATGGTATTCATCCATATTATACTCCTAATAATGAGCCTCCCCCACCAAGGGATAGTGAAAATAAGATTCAAGATCAAACTAGCAAAGTACCTAGGAAGGAGTATAACATCGTTGAG
The DNA here is from genome assembly GCA_028583015.1 of Wollemia nobilis. NCBI lineage: Eukaryota > Viridiplantae > Streptophyta > Pinopsida > Araucariales > Araucariaceae > Wollemia > Wollemia nobilis. The sequence goes on along the minus strand of JAQPPZ010002937.1, from coordinate 7,279,600 downwards.
GATATAAAGAATAACAAGAGTTAATCTAAGCCCTATATTAAAATTCAAGAAAAGGAGAAGGAAATGGTAAACGTAAATGTGTCCAACCAACTTAGACTAGATAGAGAGCCTCAATATAAATATATGATCATTAAACATAATCTCAAAAATAAGGTTTTAAATTATGTTGATGAAGATATTAGGGTTTATAATTTGACAATTGAGAAGGTGAGACCAGTTAAATCTCCAACCAATTACAACAATGATATTTGGATATTACATATTGATGGGGCTAAATCTAAGAAAATCTTAGGTACAAAGAGCAAATTATGGAAATTCCAATAGTGTAATAAAAACTAAAACCTTGAACATTGGAGTAGTAGAGCAACCACAAAATTTTCAAGTTATTAAGAACTATGACCCACAAATAAAATATGATCTCACTGAGTTGTTACGTAGATCTGAATATGTGATGATCTGGTCCTATAAAGGCCTTAAGATATTTGATCCTGGAAGTTTTACATATACAATCCCTTTGAAAGAATTATGTAAACCCTTCAGAAAAAAATAGAGATATGTTGATGCCTTTTATAGAAGGAGGTAGAAAAACTATACGTGCTTTGGGCTAATAGGATAATACATAAGCAGGTTCTAAAAACTTTGTCGTTTGCTTTACTATATGGAACTAAATCAATAGTTCAAGTTTTAATTAAGAAGCCTACTTACCAGTTTTCCTTGGACTATTTTAATAAAATTGCAAATGTGGAAGCTCGTTTATTAGAATTGGTTAATTTATAGGGTGAAATAATTGTAGACCTAGTGCTTATGTGGGACAAAGCTCACAAAAAAAAGGTAAACACACCAAGTATTTTTCGGATAGCATAAATTCTAGGAAATGTAAACTGGAGTGCATTTCATCTGTAGGACCTAGAAGGTATTTTTAAACTTACCTATAAATGGTCAAATTTTAATGTTTAGTTTACTTTATTGGCATTAAGTTGGTCCAATTTTTTCTTCTTTTGGATCTTTGCCCCAGTTTTTGAATCAAAGTAGGGTGATTTTGGTTAAAAGGTCTTCTAATTATGGAAAGAGTGGTAATACTTTTTATTTAGAATGATAGTGGAAATATAGTTATATTTTGCACCTTGTCTGCCATAGCTAGTTTAATTATAAAAGCACTATTATGTTGTTTAGTTGGAGAACTACCAAGGGATCCAAGAAAAGTTAGTCATAAGAGGAAAACTTTGATTCACAAATATCACTTTAAATACTCTAAAGAGGCTATTAGTGCTCGAGATAAAATGTTTAGTTGATCAACTATTTGGTTGATAAAACATTAGGGAAAATCCAACTATCGAACGTCTAGTAAGACTTCTAGGATATCTAGTCTTTTAAAAAAAAAAAAGAGAGTTCTAAAAAAATAATAAAAAAAGAGAGTTCCATAATGAAAAGAAGATAGCCAAGATTTTTTAAAGATAAGTCTTATACATTTTAACCAAGGCTATAGATGCTCCATGGTTGTGAACCGAGGCCTTAAAAAGAAAGCTAAGAGTAACTCTATTGGGGTTGTAAAAGGCTAAACTAGCAATGGAGCTCTACTCAACTAAACCCCATGCAATACAAACAGTCTAGTTAATACTTAGTAAGAATTCTAAGCCATGGTTATCTTAAGACGAAGAATTTACACACTTTCAATCACACACCAGACTTTTCTTTAAATCATTCAACCTAGTATGTCCTTGGAAATTTTGATAGATTGGCAGATAATAGTTAAAATATTTTAAAAAAATCTGTGCAGGAAGGTGTAGTACATAATTTTAACTATTTTAAAACTATATTTATGGATTCCAAATAGTGCTATGATATCCTCATAGATGTCACCATTTTTGAGAAGCAACACACCCCACTAAAAATAAAATTTTGAGCTTTTGATAATTGATTTTATTTTCCGAGGGGACCCTCTTGAATTTTGAAATCATTACGATTTTTCTAAGTTTATTTCTTGCATATTATTAAGTATTTTGGTTTGTCAATTTTTTGTGGATCCTCTTTTGTTTGCAAGTATTTAAATGTCCCCCTCCCCCCTCTCCCAAAAAAAATAATTTTTTTTTTTTGACAAATTTCTTAATGAAATATATTTCGTCTTAATTCCAATTGTTCTTTTTTTTTATTTGTGGAAAACATCCCAAAAGGGATGCCACTTTCGGGTAAGACCCAAGGAGGCAGGGATATCCAATTCCAATTGTTCTTTGCCATCATCAAAATGTTATAATTCATTGCATGAGAGAATTGATTTGAATTATTTTTTGCTGAATATTAATTTGTTAATGATATTATTTTGAATCCAATATTTCAGAAAATTTTAATTTTCAATGGTTTTCCTAAGGTCCGAAATATTAAAATTAATTTTAGGGTTCAATATTTTTGGCAAATTTACTTCAAAATTCAAATCATCATATTCTTAATAGAAGAATCTGTTTCAGGTGATTCAGATTCTATATGAAATATCTCGAGCTCCTCTTTTCAATGGTACCTAATTTACATATTTTTAGATGCCATTTTATTTACAAAAATAGCAATATCCAATTGCAACCATCAAAATTTAAAATGCAATTTCTCTTGATATGTAGATAATTTTCAAGATTTATCAATTGTGTTGAGTGCCCATTTGGCTATTTTAGAAGTATGGAACATTTCGCAAGATTCTAAGCACTTTGGATTTTTACCTTATTTTCTCATCATGAAATTCAAAGAAAAGGCCTTAGATTTCCCATTTGTGCTGAAATATTTCTTAAATTCGAGAGAAATTATTAAATTTTTCCTTGCCCCTTTGCAAATGGAGTGAAAATAAGAATGCACTATTGCACGATAAAATGATATTTGGTGTAAAAACAAGAATGCGCTAAAAAATGAGCATAAACAAGAATGCGCTGAAAATTAGGTAAAATGGAGAAGCTCTTAAGTTTCTCAAGCTCCTTTGAAAATGGATTGCAAACAAGAATGCACTATTCAATAAGGTTGTGTGAGAAAATGATATTTCATGAGAAAACAATTATGTGATACAAAACAATGTTGCACGAGAAAATAATATTTTATGAGAAAACAAGGTCGCGCTGTGAAACAAGCTTGTGTGAGAAAATGATATTTCAGGAGGAGTTATTAAGTTTGTATTGCTCCTTTATAAATGGAGCATAAACAAGAATGCACTAAAAAAAGGATTGAAAAAAATATTCCACGGATTTAATATTTCATTTTATTTTCATTGAGAGAGTGCATTTATGTTTTTCCTCATGTGAGAGTGTGGATTTGAATTTTCATTACATTTCACTAAGAGAGCGCATTTCAGATTTTATTCATGTAAACAAAATATGCAAGAATATATACTCCCATTGAGTGTAAAAAAAAGGTATAAGAATTTATAATAGAAGTATTTTTTGTGAAAATTACCTTTTCTGGAGACTTTTTCTATTTTCGACATGGGATCTTTTGTGGTGTTGTTACTATGAAGTGGCATATCCAGGTGATTAATATGCTTCTTAATTTTCAACGGTGCTCATTTCCTTGTTATTTTTTCATTGGGATGTATGTAATTAAAATTATCATGAGTTTGATTAATTTTGGTATGTTGTTAGTGTTAAGAAAGAGCTTCATTGCAATTTGAATTCTAAAATTTAATTATTATTTTACTTGCTCTAATTTTGTTATGTGAGCTAAGCTACTGGTAAAATCATCCAAGCGAGATTTGAATTTTAGAAATATTAAACTATCTTAAGGATGTGTTTAAACCAACTAGTTTAAAGATCTAAATCTGATAGCTCTAGTCTATGTGCATGAGCATTTGCTATCCACAAACACATCCTATTAATTATAGGGACAACTATGTTTTAAAAAACATGATCTATATTGAAACTTGCTTCACTCCTTGGTAGGTAATAAGTTTGTCTTAGAAATTTGGACAATTTATTATTCTATTTGTCCCACTTAGAGAACACACCATATGCTGAATTGAAAGATAATTGATAGTTGATATTGTTGAGTCCCTTTCTATTTTCTTCCCTACCTTACCCTCTCTATTTTATTTTTGAAAAGTTCTATTTTTATGTTCTTTAAAATTATTTATTCTTTTAATCTGCTAAAATTTGAAGAGCTATATCTATTTATAAATGTAAATATGATAAATAAATAAAAGACCACTAAAAATAACAAATAAATTTTGAGTTCATTGTAGGTAAAATAAACAGTCTACTTGAAACTATTCCAGAAATAGAAAATAGTGAGAGCATTCGACCCAACCTTGTAACTCACACCTTGGATAACCAGCGAGATCCTAAAGTGAGAGGGAATTTATTTCCATTTATGTGTTACTGGTGTGTCATGTTTACTCTTCGTAGGGTGTGCATGAAGGACCAACTAAAATTTTACTTCTTCCTTACAAAGTGTATATTGACATTTCTACTAGTCATCACTTCCACATACAAAGTCTCCTAGGTTCTATTATACAACCTAGGTGTTAATATACATGCCAAAAAAATAATTTGAATAAGTTTTATGTACTTTCCAATTAAACTTCCAATAGTTAGTTTCAATTTCCATGAACTAACTTAGATGGTTATCTTCACACTTGTATCCCCACAAGGTGCTAACCATTCATTTTTAAAATGTAATATTAATCACACTCTTTCCACATATAAATATACTATCACATAATTATATTAACAAATGGGGTTAATTTCCTTAATCGTCATAACTTATCAAATATATTATATTCCCTAGATAATATCAATGTCTTACCACTTCATGTAATGTTCCATTGCTAGGTAAGCTTATATCCATTATAGAATTTTAATAACTATCATGTTGTTATTAATGGTTTAACAACCATAGCTCAAGTTGAGCAATCAAAATATTTGAACCAACCTATGGTTACACTTGCCCATATATTTTTCTAGCCTAGACATAACACTAGAATCCATTAGCTAACCTAGCTCTAATACCAACTGTAATGACCCAAATTCACTACTTAACTTTAAAACAACCCAAGAGTATAATTTTTTTGTGAAGAACTTAAATAAATACAATATTCAAAATTTTATTTTTTCATCGAGCATAGATACTCTTATCACTAATCATTTAGAGAACTTACCTTTAGATCTACAACCTAGGAACCTACAAACCTCTATACCACATGTTTAACCGTACCACATTCTAAGGATACTGCAAGCCTCATAGTGCTCAGGTGGATAGGACTTAGTCGGTCCCATAGCTTGTGATTCTTGTATATTAGGCACCAATATGAGCCTTTATCACACATGTGCATTCGAGCTTTGAATTTTAATGTAAGAAATTTTTTTTGAGATCCCAATTCAAACACGAATTGTAATCTCCAGGCTTCAACCCCTTTGAGCTACAACTTAGAACATACTAAATTGATTACCATTTAGCATTTCATTACTATAGTATCTATAGAAACAATCCTCACAACATATTTCCATTCACATCTTCATCATAATGAAAGACTATGCATAAAAATTAAATCAAAGCATATGAACCATTGCATCATGAATATTTGAGATTACATATCCATAATTCATTTTAATAACATCTCATCGAAAAGTAAATAAAATTTGTATGAAAGATCAATTGCAAAACACAAATTTAAGATATACCACATATATCCTGAGAAGCCTCACGGGGAATAAAGCCAACCTCCAAAAATACTTCCTCACATTTCACAATACCAATTATTTCAAATATAATAGCGTAAAGGACTCTCGTAGATCCCTCTAGATTATCAATATAAATTAAGGAATCACATAGTTTCTTTCTTCCAAATCATTATAAATAAATACACATAAGAATTTCCTAATTCTTATGTCCTCTAGGTTTTTGAGTCTTCTAATTCCTATATCTCCTAAGAATGCATAGAGATTTGCAAGAAGATATTTATATGGAGCAACCTCTAGGATTTGTCTAGGATTCTTCATTGGTGTATAGATTATGGATATCACTTTATGGCCTCAAATAGGTCCCCAAATCTTGGTATGAGAATATGGATTTTTTTTAAGAGGACTTAAGAGGGGAACTACAAGGGACTTCCATGGGAAGTCATGTTCTACTTCCCTACTTCCCCCTTCCCTGGTCTTGTACCAATTCCCTGACACTTCACTAGCCCTTCCTTCTTGGCTGGTTGGTTTGGTAGATGATATCCTTGGGGTGGGAGGTCACTTCTCCTTTTTTTTACCCCCTTCAATACCCATTTTAAGGATTATTTTGAGTTACTCTGGTCTTGGACGTCCCTAGGACCTTCCTTGGGTTTTCTAGGTTGTTTTAGGGATTATTTTCCTTGGTTCTCTTAGTGTGTCCTATATTTTTACAGGTTTCTACTTGATACTAGGATTAAATGGTTCTCTAGGTGTGGAGGGTCATAGCTTTGGGAGAGTTGCTTCTTGATCAGTTTTGCATAGTATATTTTTGATCAAGAAAAGGACCATGTGCTTATTCTTGTGATTATGCTTTTTGGGTTCATGGATGTTTATTTGTTGGTGGGTTTTCAAAAAAATTCATGGCTTTGTGAGGGGCCTTTGTGTTGCTTACTTTTTTGATCCCCCTGGTCTTCCTTATCTGGTTCCTAGAAGTTGTTTATTGGTGGTGCTAAAGGTTGCCTAGGGTTTCTTGTTGTATTTTTCTAGTATGGATTACCCTGTACTTAATACTTGTAGCTTGTATACCCCATGGATCCTTCCTTTTGGGTCCCTTATGAACTTCCATGTCTATTTCCCATTGCTTATGGTTCTACTTTTGATACTTCCTATGCTTCTTATGGTGTCTTTTTAGATCAACCTCTTTGTAATGGGATTTCATGGGCTATGAAGATCACCAAATTTTTATTCCATTTTTCAGGGCTATGTGGGATGTTGTTATGTTCATATTCTTGCATCCTTGCATGTTTCTTGACCCTCCTTGGGTGGTTTTTTCTTCTTGGTAGCTCCTCTATTACACCCTATTATTCAGGATGGTTTTATTTTTAGCTATTTTGTTTTTTCGGTATTTTCTTGGTGAAATACTTGGTTATGGTTTATCCCTTGCATGGTATTTTTCAAATTTGTGTTTTTACTTCCTTGGAGGGAATTTTCAAATCACCTGCTAGGCAGGTTTTTCAATACTTCTATTGGGTGGTACTTTTAAATTTTTCCCTCTTGGTGCTTCAGGCGCGTTTTCCTTCAGGCCATCCTTTGTCCTTTCCTTAGGCTTTTCCTCTAGCCCATCCTTGGGATTTTCCTTAGGCCTTTCATGTGGCCTTGTCTTTAATCTAATGACCTAATGTAAAAAGGTTTTTGGGCCCTTTAAAAAATCCTTTTAATGAAATCTTAACTTACCAAAAAAAAAAATATGGATTTTTTTCTTCTATTTTTCATATTTTTGAGATGTGATTTTGATACTATGGTTTACACTTTGAGGGATGTAGAGGACATCCTCATATTTGTTTTATATTTTGATGATTTATTGATCATAAGTAGTTCTACTTCACAAAAAATTCCCCATTGTCTGAAGCTTCCCAGATAAGCTTATTGATCGATGCTTATTGATAATGATGAACCTACTTTCCCTCACTTGGAAGTTTGGCCCAAAAGCATTGTTTCGAAGGTTGGGTTTTTTGCATGGCTGGCCATCCAAAATAAGATCCTCACCATGGATAACTTAATAAAAAGAGGTGTGATTGTTGTTAATAGGTGTTATCTTTGTATGTCTGAGTGGGAGTCTATTGATCATTTGTTTATGTATTGTAATTTTTCTTGTCTCAATCTTGTTAGGTCTGTTACAAGTGTTTCATATTTATTGGGTCCATCCTCAGTCCATTTTTGACTTATTTGTCCAGTGGCCTTCTCCCTTTTTGAATAGGCATCTTAGGTATATGTGGAAGATCTGTCTTCATCACTACTTGTGGCAGATATGGTTGGAAAGGAATCGTCGGGCCTTCTTGGATAAGGTTTCTCAGTCATCCTCTCATCTCGTCAAAAATTTTAGTATATGCTAATGAGAATGCTTGTTTAGTGCCTGCGGCATCTAGACCTCCAAATCCTTTTGAACCTTCATTAGGCCAGTCATTAAACTTACCTCTCACTGATGGCCTCAATCATCCTCAAGTCTGTCCTAGAACCATGATCACATGGACCCCACCCCCCCTAGGGTGGATTAAGTTAAATTTTGATGGGGCATATAGGGGCAACCCAGGTGAAGCTGGGGCTAGTGGCTTACTTAGAGACCACAAGGGTGAGGTGCTTGTAGCTTTTGCTGAACATATTGGAGCTCAAACTAACAATGTGGCTGAAGCGAGGGTAGTTTGGAGGAGCCTCAAGGTTGCAGAGAATTATCCAGGGAAACTATTTGTGGAAGGTGATTCTCTTATTATTATAAATCTTCTAAAGAACACTAAGAGAGCTCCTTGGAGATTTGATGACTACATCCACGAAGCAAGGGCTCTAATTCATGATCGACTCGAGGCCATAATTTTGCATACCTTCCGGAAGCAAACATGGCAGTGATAGGCTGGCAAATGAAGGCATTGTAGCTGCAAATTTGATCACGTGGACTGAAAATCTTCCTCATGCAGTATCAATGGTGATAGATAATGAAAAATTTTAGATTGGAAGGCTCAAAGTGGATTTTGTCTTTGTTAGTTCTATTTTGCGTCTTTCTTTTCCTGATGGCCATAATATTAGGCTTCCATAGTTTAGTTTGGTTGTATTCTATTGGAAGAGTAGGTCTTGGCCCTTTTTGTTGTCAGTTTAAACTTTTAGGGCTTGGCCTTTGTCCAGTTGGTCAGTGGACCCTATTTTGTAAAATGGTTTTGGGTCAACCAGTTAAAACCCGGTGTTAATTATAAATATTCTCTTACTTACCAAAAAAAAATAAGTAGTTCTACTTCATGCATCTAGTTTGTGCAATGCTCTCTTTTTGAGCATTTTAAGATGAAAAATCTTGAACTTTTGCACTTTTCCTTGGGTTTCAGATTTCATAGTTATAACCAAGGATCTTTATTTATCAGTAAAAGTACACATTATATTTGCTTCAGTGATTTGAAATGGCTGACTACAAGCCATATTCTACTCCTTTTTAGTTAGGTGTTATTTTGAGTACCACATGTTCTACTCGAGTTGATGGCACCATTTATAGATAGTTGGTTGGGATTTTGATTTACTTAACTCACACTCATCCTAACATATCATCTATAGTTGGTTTGGTCTCATGGTTTTCACATGATTCACATGATAATAATTGATAGGTTGTCAAGCAGATTTTGTGGTATATTCAAGGGACTTTACATTTTGTGCTTCACGTTTCTAGAGGACCTTTATAGTTGGTTGGATATAAATATTTTGATAGGGTAGATTGTATTGATATTTGATTGTCTACTTCTGGTTATATCTTCTACCTTGGTTCTTCACCTATTTATTAGGCATGGAAAAAGTAGATATATATCACACTTTCATTAACATAGGTAGAATACCAGGTAGCAATATTGTCTAGTCAAGAGATTCTTTGGATTCCACAATTTTGATAGAGATTGGATTTTCAAAGGATCAGTGTAACAATTCACTTTGGTATGACAACCAAAGTACCATATATATTTCTTGTAATCTTGTTAAGAATCAAAGGACCAAGAACATTGAGATTCATATGCACTTCATTCAATAACTTATCTAGGATGGAGTGATCATCCTTGACTACATTCCCTCTCAGCAACTGATTATCGACATCTTTACTAAACCCTTCCCATATCCTTATTTTCATTTGTCATAAGATATTCTTGGGGTGAATGAAGTTGTCCTTGGATGGTGTGGATGAGGCCACCTTCCATTATTTTTCTTCTCTCTTTCTAGATGGATGGTTTTTACCATGTGGTTTTCCCTTCTTTTAGTTCAAGAGATTTTGGATACACATTGTACATGAGTACCTGATAAATCCTTGTTTATGGGACTCATACCTTGGATATGCCACTTCTTTTTAACCCCTATATTAACATGAGGGGGGTGTTAGAGTAGGTATTTATAATCTAGCTCATGCTTACCTAGGTACTTTATTTTATATTAGTTTAGTTTATTTTTCCCATCCACTTTATGTGTGGATGTTTTATTTTATCTTATTTAGATATTATGGAGATATTTGGTATTTCTAAGGAGTTACACTCATTGATTACATTTGGAGAATTAATATTTTATATCCACGGATCATATTGAACCTCCCTATTTGTATGGTGGATATTGATCCTTATCTCTTTGTTGATCCTATGACTATGGTGGATATTCATTTCCTATTTAAGCAAGGCTTCTCCATTGTACTAATAATCAATTTTGATATATGATATGATATTGTAGTTTTTGTGTTAGCTTCTATTATCTTGTTTCTATTTTTTAGTCTCTCTATTTTGGTTAATATGGTGTTGCTTCAACCCCTTGATCCTTATGGGTTTTTTTTTCATTTTTCCATCATTCCTTTTATAATTGTCAACCAAAGTATTTTTTTATATTTAAAATCTAGAGAAAAAAATACCTCTTATTATTTCATAGCAAATGGAAATAGACTCTATTTATAGTAGCAAATAAAATCAATATTGAATATTATACATACATATATATACAGATATTCAATTTTGTGCACCTTAAATATTTGAATTAAAACCCTGAAGCAAAAAAGATAATATTTATTTCAAATTTTACAATTTACCTATGCTAAATTTGAGCTCATCCAACTTGCATATGCTAAATCAGTCTTGACAAATTTATCTACATGGATTCAAAAATTTTCATACCTTGGATAAGTCTCTAAAATGTGAAATGGTCTCTAAAGCATGGAAAAGCATTTAAACACAAATTGCAATGCATAAAACTACTCTAACATTAAATTAAAAGGTCGAAGGTGTAGACCAATTGGTTTGACAAAATACTATAATGGGGTGGAGGTCTAAGGTTTAAATATCAGGCCTTGTTGAACTGCAAACTTATCCTTTTCCTAGTTAATTTAGTGGCGTAAAAGGTTTAAAATAATTATGGCATGGTGGTTATAGGGGCAGATTGCATGAAGAGCTATATGGAATATTTCGGTGAGGGTAGTGCAAAATACTATGGTGGCCATAAAATATGGACAACCTGCTCGAATTCGTGGTGGCTACCGATTCCACCATGTAAATTCAAAAAAAAATTAATTATATAAAAATATATATTTCCTCATGATTGAACTAATAGTAAGGCATAAACCATTTGAACTAAGCCCATCTATCACATTGAATGTCAGCCTTCTCTATGATATATGCATTCTCATCTATCTCACAACTCTTAGGATGATATGTGATAGGGCATAACAAAGATCAATATCAGCATAGGATGATTACCTTTACAGTGCACTATGTCATAGCCAAAATATAATGCCTCTTACCCTAGTGCAAGCAATTCAAATCAAAATATATGTCAAGATCTTCCTACCTAGCTATTATAGAAAAATATTAAAATATTTTTCTTAATATATTTAAAAAATTACCTGTTTTAGAAATATGACATGATCAACCAAATAAGATCATCTTATTTGATCATGTTAAGACATTATCACAAGCCTAAAACAACTATTGTTTTTAGTTTCCATAGAATAGTCACCACAATTTTAGGTAGGTGGCATCCTACTCCAAGTAATATGTCCCCCACAATGGTCTAAATTAGTCAAGTATTGAACCTCTTTTATAAATACCATTTCTGAAAAATATCTAATTAGAATGGCCAATGACTAATAACCTATAACAATTGATAAATAAATTACTTAATGATCTAATACTCGGTTGTGCATTGCAAACAATTTTTGAGTTCTTGACTAGTTTATCACAATACAATAATAAGATAAATCATTGGTGCTTTGTATCTTGTAAGCATCTGTTGATTCTAATCATGTTGTCATCCGATCATTCGCTCGGGTGCTCTATATCTCTTTGTGTACACTAATTTTATTGTTACATTTTTTACATTGCTAAAGCTATTATATTTTTATATTTAGTCATATTTTATTTATTTTTTACCCACCATAAAAGGAACTAGGTACTGGTTGTCTATATAAGGCCATATCTAATGTGTCTAAATCCTATTAACCCCCCTAAATATTAATGTTATTTGTTGTTCTTCATAGAATCTTGAATTATTGGATTCTCCTATAGGCCATAATCCAATGTTATAGACTAAAAAGTTATAGTTGACCAACCACTAGATAAATATATCGATATCCTAAACTCTCTCATTGGAATCTTCATTGTCTTTTATTTCCCTATTTGTGTTTATTTAAATGCATATTAACATTGCTTTAACTTGATATCTTTGTCATTTTATTTTTGTATGAATTAATTATTTATTGTTGCTTTCCAAAGTTCTCCCCATTCCATGTTATTGTAAATGTATAGTATCCATATTGAGTTAACAGACTGGTAAAGAGCTAATATTTTACCTAGAATTTCATCAGTTATACATTTTTATGAACTTGACATGAAAACCTCCATGAGCCATTCATGATCCTCATTAACCCCATTATCCAATCATCTCCATAAAACTTATACATTAAGCCTCTCCTAAAAGCTCACAATCATGGCTAACCATGGTTATTTTAAACCTATGTAGATTCCTTATTTCACTCACTTTTAGATAGCAATCATGAGGAAGAGGATCATTTTGATAATTCTACTTATAATGAAGACAAGGAAGAAAACCAAACTTCTCCTGATGATGGCATTCTTAATAGAATGACTTTAGCCTCGATATATCACCTATACGAGTTTGTGAAGATGAATCATTATGTCTTCATACATATCATTCAATAAGAGGAGTAATACTAAGACCTTCCCCAAGAGAAAATATAAAAGTCACCAACAATGCTACTATTCATCATTTAGAGTGACCCCATGATAACAATAACCCTTTTAAAGAGACTATGAACCAGGTTGCTATTGTTGAGCCTAGTATGTTTGTTTCCCATTATGTTTATTATACCATTTCTCTCATTGTGTCTATAGTCATTGATTGAACCCAAGACATTCCCTCTTCTTGTCATTATAGCATACCCACAAGTCATGTTGATATCCTAATATTTAAAGGAAACCCCCTATATCCCAACCTAGTGTTGCTTGAATGAATGTTCCCACAACTCCACTATGCAAATATAGTCTCACTAAGAATCCATATTCTTTTATCTTTATAGTTGTTCCCACCAATTATTCTCTTTTATGGATAGAATTTGGTCTCTATTCCTCATGCTATCTCATATCCTTAGATTCCCTATGGATATCATTCTTTTTTAGCCTTCAATGAGTGTACCTCACCCGGATCCATATCCACCCAACTTAAGAGTTGAGTTCAAACTAGAAAAAAATAAATAAATAACTTGATGCCATCTAGGGGACTTCTCTAAGCCTATAATATTTCTTTTATGAGTTTACCAATGAGCCTTTAGATCCATTAATTACAAATCAGCCATACCATAAAACTTTTGAAACACCTTGTTTTCAATTGTACAAAGTGTTAGATGACCATATTAGTCACCTTCGATATTTAAAGGTGGTATGCATCATTATTTCCCATGATGAATTTGTATTCTAGAAAATATTCCTTACTAGCCTTAGTGACATGGCCCAGGGATGGTATTTCTCCTTACCCTCTCACTCCATAAAGAGTTTTTTCCAATTAGAAAACATTTTTATCTATTTTTTTATTGTCTATATCGAAGAGTGCATCTCTATTGATGATATTTATCATATCAAATGATATTGGATGAGCCTTTCAAAAAATTCCTATAATTATGGTGAAACTTTGTAGGAAATCTTCAATTTATTCCTCCACCTAAATATATCCTTAAATTCTTTATACATAATATATATGAACAATTGGTCTACGATATTAAAACCATACCCATTGCCACTTTTCATACAATATATAGTTGACCTTGTTAGACAAGTTGGAACTATTATTATTCATAGAGGTCAAATTAAAATATAGAAATAAGAATATAAGCCCCATAGACAATATAAGAAAAAGCATGTTGTGGATGATGGAGTTATTGATACTTGTTAGATGAATATCATGAATGGGACTACCCATGTTGCCCAAAATATCACCTTAGCTAAGAAAACAAAGTATAATAGAAAGTTCACTAGGTTAGCTTTACATTATTCTTCTATCCATGGTCAACTCCTTAATGCAAAAGTAATCAACCTTCCATAGCCAAAGCCAATTTATTTATCACAAGGAAAACCTAAGTAGTACAATCTTAATGTCTTATATATTTTCAAGAAATAAATGTTCTTTCATCAACTATTCCTAGTGATTATCCTTTGCATCTCACATACCATATCAAAGAGAAATATATCAAGTAGATCTTGGTGAATAATGGATTTGGACTTATACTTCATTCATCACCTTGGCCTAACACAACATTATTTCCAAAATAAATAATTAATCATTTGTGCATTTGATGATGGAGAACATGGAGCTTATGGTACTATTTTTTTATCTTTGAAAATTGGGTCATGTGTGGTTAATACTTTGATATATGTAATCCCTTGTGAAACCTGTTATAATATTCTCTTAGGATGACCATGGATTTATGCCATGCAAGTCATACCTTCCACCTATCATCAATGTATCAAATATGAGTATTAATTTAAAAAACTACATATTCATGCTAACTCATAACCTTTTGCTTATTGCTAGATGGTCTCAGTTCCTAAAACCTTTTGTCCTTTACAATTATTTTCTTCAACCACATCTCAAATTGCAACTTCAAAACCATCCTTGCTAGATCAACCTATTGCATCTACACATAATTTTTCATCACTTTATGTTCATTTTGAAATTTATCTCAACCCTGTGTCTAGCCTTTCTACCTTGTTCACTTCTACTCATGACTACGGTTGAACCATCACTAAGGGTTAAATTGAAAAAATTGAAAGTTATTGTTTTATATGTGTTGGCACATCTAATAATAAGCACATACATGGAAATAATATATTTCCATCCGAGATATTTTTCATATTTTTATTTATCCCTTGATTAACCCATTCCTAAGCAAATTCTTGTTAATATGGGATATCTTAGGGAGGGCTTTAACCTTCCTAAACTGTTTAAATTAGAGTATATTACATTATTTGAGTGATATTATGTAATGTACCTATTGTGGCCTCTCCACAACTATCCCCAAATTTTAGGGACCCACCTTTAAATTTGTATCTTTGGGATTTTCGGGATTATTTGAGTGTTGTTTTTGGAGGTCCTTATTCGCAAGGTTGCAATGCAAGTTTGTCTCATTGGCTATGGTATCCCTTTAGTTCCTTGAGGGTGTTTTGGGTGTTGTCTAATTTGATTTGATATTGTGATCATTTTCAATGTTTTAATGCTTAGACTAATTTTATTGGTTTTGAATTTAAATTTAAAACATTTGAAATAAACCAAAAGAAAATAATGTAAATTTTTTTTTTTTATGTTTTTGTCCATTTTTTTCATTATATCATTTTCTTTAAAAAAAATAAAAATAATAAAAAATAAAAATAAAATTTTGATTTTGTTTAACTTAGGGTTTAATTTTTTTCATATGTTAATATTAGTTAGTTGGTTTTATTAGTTTTAGAAGTCATGTATTTTTTAGGTTATTTTTAATTTAGTTTTGTGTTTAGTTTTATTTTTATTTTGTTTATTCTTTTTAATATTGGTGTTGCCATGGT
Organism: Wollemia nobilis; assembly: GCA_028583015.1. Taxonomy (NCBI): domain Eukaryota; kingdom Viridiplantae; phylum Streptophyta; class Pinopsida; order Araucariales; family Araucariaceae; genus Wollemia; species Wollemia nobilis. The sequence continues at coordinate 7,263,879 of JAQPPZ010002937.1, read as the reverse complement.
AGGGTGGACTCATGCTATGACTCGGGCGTCAACGTAGATGACTCTTGAATGAGGTGGCTCTCAGAATTGAAGAATAGGGACACTAGATATTGATGTCAATGAGGAAATGTTGGCCCCACAATGCATGAAATGAGCTCCAATTGGACCAACTAAGGATGTGGACACCAATCACAATCATACGATGACATTGAGGATAGGGCATCTAAAATATGAGATGACATTTTGGCCATTGGGACTTACAAGGTAGACGACATATTATTTGGACATGTTTAGTTAGACACCACACTGAAAGTGTGGATATTATAAGGTAACTATTATGAGATGGGGTTTAAGAACACAATCTTATACTGAGAGTGGGGGTGAATAGTATAAGACCACTTTTTACTTTTCTTTCCAAATTAGTATATGCAATGTATAGATAGCAATATCAATAGCAATAATAAAAGCAATGTATAAATAACCACACACAATAGAGAAACCACAATTTACGTGGTTCACCCAATGTGGGCTACTCCACGGAGAAAATATTTCACTAAAATTTTCTCAATCAATCTCTTATGAATCCTTTACCTATTACAATGTTTATGGACCTCTTTCCAAGGGAGATACCAATCCCCTAAATCAAGTTCATTTATCTCTATCCATAGGAGAACTCCTTCTCCTCTTCTCTGGTTGGTGATCCTCTAGAATACTACTACCTCCACTACACTGGCTTATGGATCTCTCTCCACTAAAGACTCTTATCCCCACTCAGAAGACCTATCATCACTACCCTAGCTAATGGATCTCTATCCACTAGATACTATTGTCCTCTCTACTCTATCACATCCAAATATATATCTAAAATTTGCACTAAACATAGTCCTTTAGTCTAGCACAAATATTCTCAATATATATCTCTGATCTAGTACAAACCTGTCTTCAATGTACCAAACTCTGCTCTCAAATCTACACTAAACATGATCCTTTGGTCTAGCACAAATTTGTCCTTGATCTCTATCCTCAAGCCTTAACTCAAGGCTTGAATCAATTCTATTGGATCTGACCCAAACCTTAACTCAAGGTTTAAACAAATCAATCAACTTTGCTCTCAAGTCTTCTCAAATACTTGTCCAATCTGCTCCACAAGTCCTCTATAGAACTTTCTCAAATCTGCTCTACAAGTCCTCTCTAGAACTTGCTCAAATCTGCTCTACAAGTCCTCTCTAGAACTTTCTCAAATATACTCAATAAGTCCTCTCAAGAACTTATTCAAATATGTATTGTAAGCTTCCACAAAAGCTCACATAAAATCATTCCACAAGTCTCCTCATAGACTTACCTCAAATCTACTCAACAAGTCCACACAGAACTTTTCCAATCTCATAGAAACATAAAGAGAATTTTTAGAGACTCAATATGTTCTACACTTATCACAATGCTCAATTACTTTCAATACCTCTCTTAGAAACATAAAAAATAATTGTTAGAGACTAAATATACTTCAAATTCAACTCAATGCTCAATCACTTTCTCAACTCAATTTAGAATATATAATAGTTTTTTTTAATGAACTTGAACAATCACTTCGCACATCCACTTGAATAGGTTCAACCAACTCTACTCAACCAATCACTTAATGAAACACTCATTTATCACAAACCCTATTGTAAGTCTATAAATACCAACTCAAAATATTTCCAGCAATGCTCAATCATAAATCTCACATAACAATGATACTCATGTTATTTTCAAACCCTAGTTCAATTTCTTTGCTCAAAAACTCACTTCAACAACAATGCTTATAAAACAAATCTCACATAAAAATGATACTCAAACCCTAGTTCAAGTTCTTCACTCAACCAATGGCTTCAACAACAATGCTTATAAAACAAGGTTTTAACAATCAACTCATTATTCTAGAAAACCTTGAAGCATGAAATCAACACACTCAATAGGAAAACCTAATCATGTCCTTTTCACTCCAAACTTATTTTCCAGAAAACTAATCAATCAACTTAAATATGGAAGAATGTGCTCATACCTTTTTTCTTGATGATTAAGGGATCTCATAGATCTGCCATAATCAAAACAATTTCTATGCCAAACTCAAATAGGTTAGAAGATAAATATTTCCCACAATGTAATGCAAAAACTCAATCACACCTTATCACGCCATATTTAAAAAACAACCATCAACATACATAAAATATTTTGGTAAAAATTAAATCTACTTTCCTTATAACTCCTATAACATAAATCAATTTCCAAACAAACAACTTTTTATTCTACCCTTATAACTCCCTTTTACCTTAGCAAAGACTTTAGGCAAATAAAAATTTATTTAACAAAAATTACCTTTGCCACTTATGAGATTCAAACCCCCAATCTCTGCCTCCTCATGCACCCTAGCCATGGGCTAGACCACCATGTGTGCTATACGTATGCTTGGAACCCAAAGAGCACCTCATGCTCTTTCTTCCAACCTTGGCACTCAAAACAAGCGCATTCAAAATGTTTTCCTCTGCAGCGCTCAAGACCAACACGCAAACAACCTCCTTACGAATCAATCATGGATACTTCCACTCCCAATGCCCTCACAAAATGTGTTCTGCTAATGGACCACCATATCCAATGGGAGTGAGGCTTAAGCCCTCCCTTTTTCATATTTTCCTTGGCGCTAAAAGACAACTCGAATTTATCTTCTTCCTCAACGATTGCATGAATTATTCTCTCACTTGGTCGCATGAAATTTAATCGATGAAGGGTAAGTTTAATGCCCCTTTGGTATTGCTTTTATATATGAATTTCACCTTTTGTCATGGACATCGATGCTCCATTAAATTTATGACATCGGTGCCTTCTTAAGACCTTTATAATTTATAAATTATTTTATAAACCTTTGACTTTAATAAAAATTAAATCCTTCTTGAGATAAACTTTAAACCTTTCTTTGTACTCCATGGGTTTGATGTAAATTATTCTGCCACCATGGTTTTAATAAAAACCTTAATTCTACCATCACAATGTTTAAGGAAGCCTTTATATCCTCATAATGATTTTAATAAAACCATTTAATTTTCCACCATGGTTTTAACACAAACCCTTATAAAACCATATTTTGACACTTTTTCTTAAACTCTTCCCATTGTTCCTAGTGGCATTAATGATGTACTCCATGGTGTTAATTACAACTTCATGTGCTCACCTTGGCATCAATGACTTCTCATATTGACATCAATGACAACTAAATGAGCTCAAAATGTCAAACAGGGGCTGCATAATGCATTGCGAGAACTTAACATTTGATGACAATTATTAAGATGATGCATATGGTCATCGTCGATGAAGTGAAGGTAAACGAGCATACGATAGGAAAATTGTATAAGATGGAATGACATCGTGGAACGTGGACTCCAGGAGATGTAAACATCAAAATGGGTGATGACACGGTGTGGACATAATGGATACAATACATAGCGTCTACCAGCGAAATAATGGGACTTACACGATGGCAGTTTCAATGATGGAAACAATGCAATAGACGTAGCTCAGGATGCATAATAGAAAAGCCATGACCATGAGGATAAGCAAGAATTGGTGAAGACAATGCATCATGATGATCTAGAACAAGAATATAATATTATACTCCCAGCGGTGTAGATGATGATGTCAGGTAATATCACATGTAGTGTGAGAATGTGGTTTCAATTTGGAAATATCATTGAATGTATAAACAATAGCCTTGCTATAGAAAGATGTTGAACGATCCTAATCCACTGTTATAGTGAAGGAAGTCATGCACAGCAAGGTTAGTGTCAACGTCATCTCCACCACATTACACCATGTGCAAATATGGATGAAAAACTAGATAATGTATGGGAACGAAATGGGCATAACCAGCAGTGCGTACGCATAGTTGATAGTGGAAGATGCAGATCTTTGTGTGCATGGATAATGTTGATAAATAGAGGTGGCTAGATGGTGGGTTCTAATATGTGAGACATGATGCAGTAGAAGTTACTCGATGGATTGTTATGGGTAGGACCAATGGCAGTAAAGGTCAGAAAGATAAATATTATGAAGTGAACTTCTTTGATGTTAGGGTTGGATGATGATGCAAAACCATCATGGTATTTAGATCTACCTGGTGTTCAAAAATAGACATGGACCTATCTATTCAATGGGGCCCTTATGTGAATATAATACAATAAATTATGCTTAAGTGGATCTTTTGGTAGAGGACCTACCGCGAATAACATGAATCATTATTTATAAACGGAGATACACAAATGGTGAGGTCTAATGTTATTCAACAGATAGATAGAGACACAACCTAACATATATATTTGGATGACCTCATTGGTGTTTTTGGTCATACATGTAAGAGAATGTCACCAACCACCAGCACCGCAGATATATTGATGAATGCAAAAACTTCCCGAATAGAGGATGTAGATGTGCTCGATGAGGCTATGCATGTTCGGGCAATTGTTGTAGAAATAAAGTTGGATAGAGAAATGAAAATTTCACACTGCATTTAGATATTTTGGTAGGTAGCAGCAGTTGACACCCGATGCGCAGGAGTGGTGATATGATAGAGATATGTGACAGGGACTGATTACTTTAGTGGTACTTACCATGGGGGATTTTATTCATGCTTACGTAGTCCAATCTATGGAGGCAGTTACAACCCAGAATAGCATTTATGGACACAGGTAGATAGCATTAGTTTTCAACTTTTGCAGTGGAATGGGATAAGAAGGAAATATTGGCCATCATCAAATTTACCAATTATGGGAAGTTTCACTGAAACACGGTGTACACATGTCGGAGGCCACATAATAGATGGTGCCAAATACAGTTGTAGAATGATTATGGCATAATCAAATGGTGAAAGCATGGAAAGTGGATATTGCTAGGCTTAATTACCATAAATAGAAAGTATTCACTTTCTTACTGCATGCAAAGGGGTAGTCAATATTGATAAAAATTAAAAGTTTTCGAAATGTTTTGAATTAAATAAATGGACAACATCATACAAAAAGAAAAAAAATAATGAAATGCAGGTGAAAAGCATTACGTAAACCAAGAGGGAGTTGCAAACCAAATGGAATGTCGTTAAGGCAAAGGGGGACAAAATTAGAAGGGAACATTTCATGAAAGCGGTTAAATACGCCATTTCAAAACATAATCGAGGTTGGAAACCTTTGGAATAGGGGCTGCAGAAATGAAGACTAGGTTTTTTTTCTAAGAATTTTTCCTTCCAAAGTATTGGATTGTATTTTTTTCATCGAAGCCATGTGGGAGTCTGTATTTTATATTTTTGTTGGATTTTATTGAAAAATCTATTTTGTTCCATTATATTGAATTATTTGTAGGTTTTAATGCATGTTGTTGGTTAATCTGCTGATATTTTTCAATATACATGGCTTTTCCCTTAGGATATTGCACCCCATTATAGGCTAGATTGCATGAATATGGGTCACCTTAATGTGGGTTTTCATGTAGGATACAGATGTTTGCAGGGTTTATGGAGATATTTAAGTTGCAACATTTAGAGCTAGTGCATTTTTATTTTATTTTATTTTAATCTCCTAACCTTATCTTTTCCATTTTTTTTAATGTCTACAAAATAAAATTTAAAAATATAAAATCCCAAAAGCAGATTCACGGATTCAAATAATAAGCTCTAAAATTTCATCTAGAGAATTTTAAGATTTTTTTCTTGAGATTTTTTTGAAATTCTAAAAATTTAAAGTTTGCAGTCTTAAAAGGAATTTCATAGTCTCAGTTTTGTACAGTTCCATATTTTGGTTTCTATTTTCATTTCAAGCACTAGATTAATTCCTCTGTATGAAAATTATAATTTCATAAATAAAGGGGTAATTTAGAAGGTATTTTCAAGCAATCAATTATCTTTATGGAAATAAATTTCATTGAAGATGGTTATTTATAATACAAATCAAAGACTATTGAGGCAACATAAAAGGAATCCACTTATTATTTTCAGATTCATAGGTTAGAGTCAGATTTTGATCTTTATTTCACGTCTAAAGCAAGGTTTAATAAAGGATAAAATGGGTTAAAATTGCTAAATAAAGAAATATAAAATCTATCTAAAGAATTTCACTTGTACATTGTGGTCATATGAGGGCCAATCACATTCATTTTCCTTTTAATTTTTGTGAATAATAATCACATATTACACTTAAGTAACCCCAGCACATGCCCCTTGTTAACAATTGTTTTGGTAGAGCACTAATGTATTCCATGCACTCATTTGACAAGCATACATGCACACACTAACGTAAAAGTAACCTTGGAGAAATATATATTTCTTTGCAAGAGAGGGTTTTCTAATCAAATTCCTAACTGTGAGTGTGGTTTTGCACTAGGGCAAAATTCCCACTCAACATTTTGGTGCTAGAAGGAGGGCCTGATTTGGTTTTTTTTATTATAGATGCTAACTTGTTCATGTTATTGGAAAGAGTGATTTAAAGGCATTTATCTTGACTAATGAGGATTCATTTATCATATCTATTGATTTGAAATTTCTCTAATTGATGATGCATGGATACTAACATTTGCAAAGTGGAGAATAGTATTTAATGTCATGATTTAATTGATGCATATCTTTTGATATTTGTGAGTCATTTTGTGCTTCTTTGCAAGATGTTTCTTTGACTAATAAAATTGGTTTTAAATTCATATTATTTGAAGTTATCTAATGGAATTCCTTACTTATTTAAGGGTAGGTTGTTCTTTAAATATACCTGGGCCTTCACATCATATACCTATAGATATTTTGTGTAATCTACCTCAGTTTATGCATTATGGAATGTAATCATATGAAGAGCATATTCAAGGATGTAAGAGCATTTTAATTCATTTGCAAATCATACACGAAGATGTTGTTTGTAGGATGTTTCCATCCACATTAGATGAATCTTAGGAAGATGAATTTTTTGAAATAGAAAAGGATGAATATGAAGAAGAGGCATTCTTTGAAGTTGAAGAAGGTGAATCAATAGATGAATTTGAAGATTATACAAAAGACTTGATAGAATCTGATTCTTTGATATTAAAAGATAAATATGACTCTCTTTACACATTCTGATAAAAACTTTTCTTCATCTCATATGTTGGACACTAAAGTTGCTATTTTGCATGAAGAGCCTACACTTTCTGAGCAAGTAGAGAATCATATGCCATTTGAAAACATGATATAGTTTCATCCCATGGATTAATAATATGATTATTGTTATGGTTGGGGAAGATATGAGGGCTTATTTGTGTCTCACTTTCCTACTAACAAAGGTTCTATTTCATTTGATATGTAGGATGTTGAAATGACTCTATCACATGAAGTGTTACAAGAAGATGATCATGAAGCCCATGAAGAACATGAAAATATTACAAGGGTTCACAAAGTGTTGGTAAATGAAAATATACAAAAGGTAGAATCTAATCTTTTATATCCAAACATATAAAATTTAGGTGAAAATTTGTATAATTATTTATTGCATTTGAATGTTATTTATGATGAAATGCTAGTAGAAGTGAATGAAGAATTAGAGTAGATTTCTACTCAACCCACTAATGATATTGCTTTGTTAAATGAAGGAGAAGTAGACATGCTTGAATTGTTAAACAGGTTCATCTACAATTGATTACTGAATCTGAGATACAAGATTATGATGATCCTCATTTAATATATGTCCTAGATACTTGTAGATTATTACATGAGTATGATTGGTCTAATGACATGGATGAAGATGTTGCTTCAAAAATTTTAGAAATAGCCTTTTGTTTGAAAGAAACCTTACATGCTCATGAAAATGAATCAAATTTTTAAATTTACGTCTCTTTGAACAAACAAAAGATTATTGAAAATCATGTATTCACTTTCAAGTTTAATGTACCAAATGCTCAACATGGAATACTCAATAATGAAGCAAGGTGGTTGTATGAGAGAGGCAAGATGAGAGTTCTTGCATTATTTGGTCTAATATTACTTTGGTTGGATTCCTATAAAGCTTGGCTTTCATATTATGATTTATGTGTTTTAAAGTGTGCTAATCATGTTTGGGATCCAAGGAAATGATAATCTAAATTTTTGAATCATATTGTAAATTATTATAAATACATTTTTGTTTTCGTGTTTTGGTGTTGGTTTCCTATTTTGTTTTTTGTTTCCTAGTTTGGGTTTATGTATTGAGTGTTGTTTCAAATTTTGGTTTTGGTGAGTTTTGTGTTTTTTTCTTGGTTAATTTACATTAGGTTAGGTTTTGGGCTTGTTTTTCAGGTTTTGGTGTGCAAGTTTTGAGTTTTGGGTTGGTTACTCTATTGGTGGTTGTGTCCTATGGTAGTTTTTAACGTTTGGCCTCTCGAAAGGATCAATTGCTTATCATATAGATCAAGAAAAATGGAATAAAATTATTTAGTGATTTATCCTAGATTTTGGGGACTAATATAATGAATTTTGGGAATCATGAACCATTTTTCTAAGGCTACACATGAACTCATCACATTAAGGGGTATTCTTGGAATCTTAAATAGGAAGTTATTTGGTTTGCAAATTAAGGTGAAAACCTTCTATATACTCAATTTTTAACCTTATTTGATCACTAACCTAGGTGACAGGTGAAGCTTGCAAAGTAATGAATGATTAAAAAAAGAAAAAATCCAAATCAATCAAATGGCTTAGGACATATCCACCGGGGCTATAGACGCCCGACTGGTAGTGGAGCAATGTTTACAAAAGAGGCAAACACAAATTTAACTTGATATCTAGGTGAGTGAATGCATCTCCATCGGGGCTATAAATTCCTAACTAGTTGTGGAGCAATGCAAAGGTACATATTTAGTGAGTAATTTTTATAGCCTAATGCAAAACAAGTGATAGATTTTGAATAGTTTTCCAAAATATTAAAAATAAAGCACTTTTGCACACTTAGCTAAAGCACAAGATTTATGTGTTTTTGATTGAATTTGTCTATCCCCATCATCTTTGGATGTTGTCGAATAATTTTATTTCTAATATTTGTTTATTTGGGTTTCAAAACCAAATATTTTGGGTTTCTCATCCAGAACACTCAGGAGCATTCCCTAGTAGATTCGCCATTTTTTGTGCCCTTTCCATAACTATCCCCAAATTTTTGGGACCCACCTTTAAATTTTGATCTTTGGAATTTTAGGCTTCTTTGAGCATTGTTTTTGGAGGTCCTTATTCGCAAGGTTGCAATGAAAGTTTGTATCATTGGCTATGGTATCCCTTTAGTTGCTTTAGGATGTTTTTGGTGTTGTCTAATTTGATTTGATATTGTGATCATTTGCAATGTTTTAATGCTTAGACTAATTTTATTGGTTTTGAATTTAAATTTAAAAATTTTAAATAAACCAAAATAAAATCATGTAAAAAAGAAAAAAAAAATTATGTTTTTGTCCATGTTTTTCATTAAACCGTTTTCTTTAAATAAAATAAAAAATAATAAAAATAAAATTTTGATTTTGTTTAACTTAGGGTTTAATAATTTTCATATGTTAATGTTATTTAGTTGGCTTTATTAGTTTTAGAAGTCATGTTCTCATTATTACTTTTGAAGCTTGTAATGGTTTAAGTTTTAGGTTATTTTAATTTAGTTTTTGAGTTTATTTTTATTTTTATTTTGTTTATTCCTTTTAATGTTGGTGTTGCCATGGTAGGGTGGACTCATGCTATGACTCAGGCATCGAAATAGATGGATCCTGGATGAGGTGGCTCTCAGACTTGATGAATAAGGACACCAAATATTGATGTCGAGGAAGTGTTGGCCCGACAATGCATGAAATGAGCTCCAACTGGATCGACCATGGACATGGACACCAATGATAATCAGATGGTGACATTGAGGATAGGGTATCTAGAAGGTGAGATGATAGATTAGCCATTTGGAATTACAAGGTAGATGACATATGATTTGGATATGTCTATGCAGACACCATGTTGATAGTGTGGACGTGATAAGGCAACTATTATGAGATGGGATTTCATAACACATTGTGAGGACTTAACATTTCATGGCACTGATCAAGACGATGTATATGATAATTGTCGATGAAGTGAAGGTAAAGGAGCGTAGGCCAACAACATTATATAATATGGCATGGCACTATGGAATGTGGATCCTAGGAGATGTAAACAATAAAATAGGTGATGACACAACATGGACCTATTGGAGACAACACACGGTGTCTACCAGTGGAATAATGGAACTTACACAATGATAGGGGTAGTTTCAATAATGAAAAAAACATAGTAGATGTAGCTCGAGATGTGCAATAGGAAATCCATCATCATGAGGATAAGCAAGAATTGGTGAAGACATCACAACATGATTATCTAGAACAAGACTCAAAAATTAGACTCCCAACTATGTAGATGACGATGTTGGGTAATGTCACATGCAGTGTGAGAATGTGGTTTCAATTCGGTGATATCACTGAATGTATAAATAAAATCCTTGCTATAGAAGGATGTCGAACGATCCTAATCCACCGTTACAGTGAAGGAATTCATGCCTAGTAAGGTCAGCATTGTCACTATCTCCATCAAATTACACCCTATGTAGCTATGGAAAAAAAATTAGATAACATATGGGAACAAAATGGGCATAGCCAGTAGAGTGTACCCATAGTTGAAAGTGGAATATGCAGATATTCGTGTGCATGGCTAATGGCGATAAGCATAGGTGGCTAGATGGAACGATCCAATATGTGAGATATGATGTAGTAGAAGTTACACGGTGGTTTGTTATGGGCATGATCAATGGCATTAAATGTCGGCAAGATGAATATTATGAAGATACGTCCTTTGATGTTGGGGATGGATGAAAGTATGAAACAATCATGGCATTTGGATCTACCTGGTTTTCAAAAAAAAACATGGACCTGTCTATTCGATGAGACCCTAATGTGAACAAAATATAGTAAATTATGCTTAAATGGATCTTCTTGTAGAGGAACTACCGCATATGACACAAATCATTGTTGATAAACAAAGATATATAGATGGCAAGGTCTAATTTTATTCAACAAACGAATAGAGATGCAACCTGACATGTATATTTGGATGACCTCATGGGCATTTTTAGTTGTACATGGAAAAGAATGTTGCCAACCACCGGTGTTGTAGAAATATTTATGAATACAGAAACTTCCTTGATAGAGGACATGAATGTGCTTGACGAGGCTATGCGTGTTTGAGCAGTTGTGGTAGAAATAAATCTGGACATATATAAATGATAATTTTACACTACATTTAGGCATTTTAGTAGGTAGTAGCAGTTGAAACCTAACGCACAGGAGCGGTGATATGATAGAGATACGTGATAGGGACTGGTTACTTTAGTAGTACATGCCATGGGGGGTTTATTTTATACTTACATAGTCCAGTATACAAAGGTGGTTATAGATGATAATAACATATATGGCCATAGGTAGACAATGTCAGCTTTTGACTATTGTAGCAGAATGAGGATAAGAAGGAAATATCAACCATTGTTGAATTTACCAATTGTGGGTAGTTGCACTGAAACACAGTGTACACATGTTGGAGGCCGCGTAACGGATGGTGCCAAATACAGTTGTAGAACTATGTTGGCATAATAAAATGGTGAAAGCGTAGAAATTGGATTGTTAGGATCTCATCCTAACCCTTAATGTAATAACTTCCTTGATGTAATAATTCCTAGTGAACGTGGGTAGTACCCATGATTAATATTTTGTAATGTTTTAAGTTTTAGCTTAGGTAGTGCCTATGACAAATGGCACCATTTTCTATGTAACACATGGTAGATAGGTTAGGTAAGGTGGCCTTGTGCATTTAATTCAAGTGGAATTGTGCATGTAATTCGTGTGGCATTATGCATATAATTCGAGTGGCATTGTGCATGTAATTCAAAGTGGCACTATGCATGTAATTTGGGTGACATTATGCATATAATCTAGGTGGCATTTTGCATGTAAGCCAACCTTGGAAGGAGACTTTTTAAATACCCGAAAAGGCACCAATGTAATAATATTTTTGCAAATTAATGAAGTGTTGAAGGAGGTTGCCCCCTCGAAGAGGCATGCGATTCTATCTATTGTGAGATTGTTCCTTTTCAGTAATTTATATTATCATATGCATTTAATTCTGAATATTGTTATAATGTTTATGTGAGTTTATTTCCAAGAAAATGTGTGAGAGTGTGTTTATTTGAGTTGAGAGTGTGTTGTTTAGTATATTTTATAGTAGGATCTTAACAAGTGGTATCAAAGCGCTTTCCAGGGCCAAGTTCTACTGCAACTGCAATGATTATTGCCATCCAATCCACCTGTTAGGTATAATTCTGTGTGTTTTTTCCATTCCTATTTTTCTTTATAAAAAAAATACAAAATACAAAAAATACAGTGCATTTTTTTTCCAGACAAAAAAAAAATCTTTTTAGTTGAGTAGGTAGAAACCCTGTGCCGGGGGTTTTAAAATATCATGAAGGATCTGTCATTATTGGATAAGCTAGATAGAACATAAAGCATCTAGTGAAGTGAGGGGTGATCAAGCTCCAATACCCAGGCCTCAGATAGAACTTGCACACATACTTGAGCTCCAACGTATCTTCGGGTATATCGGGAGACCATCTAGGTTTAAACAAACTTTTAGCCATTAGAAAGCTTTTCGACCTTGTATTACTCATAGTCTATGGGACACAACATCCTGGATTATTACCCTCTTGTATTTTCAGAGAGGCGAGTAGTGTGCTCAAGGGTATGTGTGGAATCCTCCTTGAGTAGTGGTCTAAAATATTGGTCCGAGCACTATTCTTTGTCACTATCAGTATAATAGAGGGCCTATGGGTGTTACATACTCCTCTACCTAGCATTTCCTAGTTCTGTTAAAACTTCAACCTGTAAAAAATGAAAATATAAAAAAAAACAAAAAAAAAAACAAACCTTCCTATTCGTAAACCTACATTTCAAATCCCCAAAAGTGAGCATATGAGAAAGGAGTCCTCTACTAAAAATATAACAGAAATTACATGCATTCGGAATAGACCATGAGGGTGACACTTAAGCTGAAAGTCTATAGAATAACAGTCAAATTTACAATGGCAGACACGATCGAGTCGATCGGAGTCGGAGAGGTCGACACGATCGAGTCAGAGAGGTCAGCACAGTCAGGTCAAAATTTATAGTTTTCAGGGTCAAAATAGAACTGTCATAACAGTCACCTACAAAATACAGAGAATATTGGGGCTAGTGAGGTCAGTAGTGTTAGAGAGACTGTCAAGACTGGGCCAACCAGTGAGAGCATGACACGAGGCTAGTTATAGATAGTGCTCCAATACCCAACTTTTGCTCTATAGCTTAGAATCAAAAACTGTAAACACCATTAGACTCAGCAAAATAGGAGATAAAAAAAAAATTGGGGTGCCAAAAAGTAGTTTTGAGAGATATATATCATTGTGACCACCTCTTCGAGCTGATCGTTTTGATATATAGCACCCAAGCTCTTTTTTGGGCACTTACTAAAAATAGTAAGTCCTAAAAACTAAATTCTATTTTTAGTAACTGGTCAAAAAAGGTTTCAAAATGGCCAAGGGTACCCATGGACGTTAAAAAGAACTAGACCATTTGGAATCCTTAACAAAAGCCATTGAGAAATTGCACTTAGCTTTTCACTTCATAAGGGAAGAAGTCCAAGGTCTTCTCCTAGAGCATGAGGCCACTAGTAACTGCTTAGAAGAAGCACTGATAGAAGTAGACATAAAACTAAAAAGAGGACCACCCAAAATAGAACACCAAGCTGAGGGTTCTGCAAGGAATCATGACCATGATCCATCCTTTAAAATGCCCAAAAGGGACTTTCCCAAATTTAGTGGGAAGGATGTTGATTGGTGGCTATGTAGGGTTGATCAATTCTTTAGACTTCATAATGTCCCCATATTTCATCGAGTCTAGATGGCTTCCTTTAACTTGAAATATAAGGCTCTACACTGGTTTCAATGGTTACGTATTGCCAACCCAAATCTCTCTTGGGAGAATTTTGAATCCAAACTACTCACTCAATTTGGTCCTAGTGAGTATGAGGACTTTATAGGGGCCTTGACCAAACTACAACAAATAGGGTCAGTCCGTGAATACCAAGCTCAATTTGAAAAATTGGCCAATAAGACAAGAGGATTGAATGAAGGGTTCTTCTAGAGTTGTTATATCAGTGGGTTGAAGGGGAAACTCCAAGTGGAAGTAAGAATTTTGAAACCACAAACTATGATGGAAGCTATCAATTTGGCCTGTTTGGCCGAATCTAAACTCTCTACCCAAAGGCACCCATCAAATTTTCCCTAAAATAGACCTTCATTTCCTTCTCGATCTCAACACCCAGTTGATAATAAACCTACTGCACCCAAGCACCTAACCATAGAAGATATGGATGCACATCGTGCCCAAGGATTATGCTACAATTGTGATGAAATTTTTTTTAAAGGGCATAAGTGTGCACACAAAAAATTGTTCTTGATAGATGTTGAAGAACCTGATAACTCTGACTAGAGTGATGAGGATGAGGACCCTCCAAAAACACCTTCTCTATAATAAGAAGTGAAATAGGAACCTGAGACATCAATTATAGTCCATGCTCTTGTAGGCATTACTACTCCACAAACCATGAAGGTTGCGAGATTTTTCAAGGGCCAACATCTTTCCATCCTTATGGATTCGAGAAGCACGCACAACTTCATTGACCCTAGAGTTTCTCAGTGGGAAAATTGCTATATCCACACTTGTAATTCCTTTGAGGTCATGGTAGCCAATGGGGGAACCTTACCTTGTAAAGGAAAATGTCGCAATGTTAAAATCAAGATAGGGGACTATGAACTCAAGCAGGACATGTTTGCCCTCCAGTTGGGTGGATGTGATATTATTTTGGGATCTCAATGGTTGAGTACGTTGGGCACTATCAATTGGAACTTTGCCAAACTCTGGATGCAGTTCTCCCAAAATGGAAAAACACACATCATCAAGGGCTCCCTAGCAGGAACACCTCAAATTATTAGTTCAAATGGCATGGAGAAATTTCTAAAGAAATCATCATGTGGGGTCATTGCACAACTATTCTCCATCCAACCATCCACCTCTCAAATGGGTGAAACCCCATTAGACCTACAATAGATTCTCCACAAACATGAGGCCATCTTTGTGGAACCAACTACACTACCACCACATCGCTCTCATGACCATGCCATTCCATTATTGTCGGATAGTGCACCTCCCAATATCAGACCATACAGGTACCCTCATGCCATGAAGTCAGATATTGAGACAATGATACAAGAATTACTCAAGGTGGGTATCATTCGATCTAGTACTAGTCCCTACTCTACACCAGTATTACTGGTCCTCAAGAAGGATGGCTCTTGGCGACTGTGTATTGACTACCAGGAACTCAACAAGATAACTGTCAAGGATAAATTTCCTATCCCTGTGGTTGATGAATTACTAGATGAATTACATGGGAACATGTACTTCACCAAGCTAGACCTTCACTCTGGGTACCATCAAATCCGGCTCAGGGATGAAGATATTCCTAAAACTACTTTTCACACTCATGAAGGTCATTATGAATTCTTGGTAATGCCATTTGGTCTCACAAATTCTCCTTCCACATTTCAAATCCTGATGAACAACATATTTTTTCCTTTTTTGTGGAAGTTCATCCTTGTGTTCTTCGATGACATCTTGATTTACAGTCACACATGGGAAGAGCATCTCAAGCATGTAGATCAAACCCTACAACTATTGGACGACCATCAACTATTTTCAAAAAGGTCCAAGTTTTCCTTTGTTTTGACTAAAGTGGAGTATCTGGGACACATTGTCTCAAAGTATGGTGTCAAGGTTGACCCTAAGAAGATCCAAGCAGTACAAGAATGGCCAAAACCTCACACTCTCAAGGGACTTCGAGGATTTTTAGGGCTTACAGGTTATTACCATAAATTTGTCTATAATTATGGAAAGATAGCTGCCCCACTCACATCCATGTTGACGAAGGATTCTTTTACTTGGACAAGGCCGGATGAGCAAGCATTCCTGGAACTCAAGCATGCCATAACCACCACTCCAGTTTTAGCCATGCCAGACTTCTCTAAAAATATTGTCATTGAAAGTGACACTTTTGGTTGTGGTATTGGGGTGGTATTGATGAAAAGAAGGATGCCATTTGGATTTCACCAGAAAAGCCCTATCTGATCATAATTTAGGGAAATCCACATATACCAAGGAAATGTTGACAATATTGCATGTAGCCCTGCATTGGTGACCTTACCTCATTAGGTGCTATTTCTCCATCAAAACTGACCACCAGAGTCTGAAATACTTTCTAGAATAATGGTTTGTCACCCCTGAGCAACAAAAGTGGGTATCAAAACTCATGGGCTATGATTATGACATCACATACAAAAAATAAAAGGATAATCTTGTGGTAGATGCTCTCTCTCACCAATTTGAGACCCTTAGTATGTTGTGTGCCATTTCTAGACAATTGCCCCAATGGATTGAGCCCTTACGTTAAGAAATACTTCAGGATGTAGATTTGAAATACTTGGTTGCTTCACTTATGGATGATCTAGAGTCTACACCAGGATATAGTTGGGATGGCCAGGATCTGTGTTACCATAAATGCCTGGTTCTTCCTCCTAAGTCCCCACTTTGAGATCTCCTCATGAAGGAATCACATGCTACTCCATCTGCTGGCCATTCAGGGTTCCTAAAAACTTATGAGCGACTCAAGTGCACCTTCTTTTGGAAAGGTATGAAATAGAACATTCACTCTTTTGTAGATGATTGCGACACATGTCAAAGGATGAAAGGGGAAACATTGCGCTCTTCGAGCACTCTTCAACCATTGCCGATCCCAGAGCATGTGTGGACTGACATCTCCATGGACTTCATAGAAGGGCTACCTAAATATGGAGGCAAGTCAGTTATTTTTGTGGTAGTGGACCGCATTTCAAAGTATGCTCACTTTTGTGCCCTAACCCATCCTTACACAGCATCCACTATTACCCAAATTTTTCTTGACTCCATATTTCGCCTTCATGGCATGCCATCCTCCATTGTATCTAATTGTGATCCCACCTTTACTAGCAATTTTTGGAAAGAGTTTTTTAAGTTGTAGGGGACTCGGCTCAAAATGAGTTTAGCCTACCATCTGTAAATGGATGGTCAAATAGATGTTAATAAATGCTTGGAACCCTACGTTCACTGCTTTGCCTCCGATCATCCTACTCATTGGGAAAAATTGCTTCCTTGGCCAAATGGTGGTACAATACTTCCTATCATACCGCCACCAAACTCACACTGTTTGAGGCGGTTTACGGGTGCCCTCCACTCACACCTTCCTCCTACATTTCGGGTAGCTCCAAGGTCCAAGCCATTGACAATGCTTTGAGTCAACACACCGAGGTCCTCTGCAAACTCAAGCAAAATTTGAACATGGCCTAGAATCGGATGCACCAACAAGCTGATCAGCATCATTCTGAGCATAGTTTTGATGTGGGTGATATGGTCTTCCTTCACTTGCAGCCATACAAACAATCTTCCCTACAAATTTGTAGGTGTCAAAAGCGCAGTCCAAAATTCTATGGTCCTTATCAGGTTCTACAACGGATTGGCCCTACAACTTACAAATTGGCTCTTCCCCCCACTTCCAAGCTCCACCCTATTTTTCATGTTTCCCTTCTCAATAAAATTGTGGGCACAAAGGTACAGGTTCAATCAACACTCCTCGAATTGGATGAAGAAGGCTCCATCTTACTTGCACCAAAGCAGCTGCTAGATCGTCGAACTCACACTATGTGCAACCGTACCATTACAGAGGTCCTTGTTCAGTGGCATGGGCTTCAACCTAAGGATGCTACATGGGAGTCTCTCCATCAGCTCCAGCAACAGTTTCCTCATTTTCAGCTTTAAGGAAAAAGCTTCTTCAAGGAGAAGGGCATGTTAAGATCTCATCCTTGAAGAACATGAACTTATACTGAGAGGGGGGTGAACAGTATAAGACTTAACCATTTAATAATTTTAAATTCAGATAGCAGTGGCATCAACACAATATTAAACAAGACAGAAAGCATCACACATAGAAGACTCATTTTTAACGTGGTTCACCCAGAAAGGTTGGGCTACGTCCACAAAACTTTTCTCTAAAATTTTATTTCAAATTCTTTGGGAAACCTTCCCAATTACAATGTTTATGAGCCTCTGCTCAAAGGAGATACCTTCCCCTAACTCTACTCTTGCTGGTGATCCTCTAGAAGACCTCTGCCTCTTCTACCCTTAGCAAGTGGAACTCTATCCATAGAAGACACCTGTCTTCCCTGCTCTCGCTGGAGACCTCTGTCCTCAACTCTATCACCTCAAATCTGGTCCTCGAATTTGCACTAAACACAGTCCTTCGGTTTAGCACAAATGTCCTCTTCCTCTGTTCTGCAAAACACAGTCCTTCACTCTTATTTCGCAATTACAACTGCACTCGATCGAACATCGACCTTTGCACCTCTATGCAAACACAACAACATTCAACACTCTACGATCGGACTTCTCACAGTGCGCATCAACTCGCCACTTCTACGCTATTTGCGCTGTTATGGCTGCATCTCGCACACTTCGCACTAATCGATTCGACTAGGTCTCTATGCATCGTGGACTTAACATGCACAATTTTGATACACACACTCAATGCCTTCAATCTCGAAACAACCCTCCTTTTATAGAGTAAATTTCATGATCAAAACTCTCAAACTACGTCGGCTGCAAAACCCTAACTTTGTCGGCTACATGCCCTAATTTACGTCGGCCCAAATTTAACTTTGTCGGCTCAAAGTTAACTCTGTCCTTCAACCGCCTCTGGAACTCACTTGTAGCTTCTGCCGTGAAACTACAACATGTCATGATATCGTGACACCTTTGCCTGTCGAACACCTTCTTTTGCCTGCTATCACGAAATCGTGACACTTTTTGCCTTTGTCTGCCTTGGCTACGTCCTTGTCATGAAATCGTGACACTTCCGACTTTTGCTGACGTCATCTTCACTCCTATCGTGAAATCGTGACACTTTAGACTTCATGGCCTTCTTCTCTGCTTTTGTCATGAAATCATGACACATCTGCTTCTACTGACGTCATCTTCACTTATGTCACGAAATCGTGACCCTTTTGTCTTCATGGCCTTCTTCTAGGCTTGCACTAGCGAAAATGAAACATGTCACGAAATCATGACACTTTCACTGCCTTAAGATTTTCTTTGCCTTACACCCGCAAAACTAGAACATGTCACAAAATCATGACGCCTTTCATTTTCGTACACTCTTCTCTATAGACACTTCCCTTTGCTGCATGTCATGAAATCGCGATAGTTCTCACTTTGAGCTTTTCAGCATGTCGTGAAATCGCGACAGTCCTCAACTTGAAATTTTGCATCATGTCATGAAATCATGACAGTTCTCGAATAACTTTCTCTCTCTTCGATCTTGTCGTGAAATCGTGATAGTTCACACTGTGGACTCTCTTTTTTGCATTATGTCACAAAATCGTGACACCTTTTTGTCCGTACAACTTTCTTGGCAATGTGTCACAAAATCGTGACACTTTTCCTTCTCTGCCTTCCTGCACTTTTCGAGTCACGAAAATGCGACATGTCATGAAATCGCGACACTTTCCAACTTGCTCTCTTTCTCTGCCAACATGTCATGAAATCGCGATAGTTTTCCTTCTTCTCTTTCTTCCAGCATGTCACGAAATCATGACAGTTTTGCTAGAACTTTCTCTCTCCTCAAACATGTCACGAAATCATGACAGATTTGCTAGCACTTTCTCTCTCCTAAAACATGTCATGAAATCATGACAGTTTTTCCAACACTTTCTCTCTAAACATGTCACAAAATCATGACAGTTTTTCCATCTGCCTGCATACTTTTTCTTACTTGTCTTTTTCTTGATCTTTTGCAACTGGGCTACTTTGATCTTCTTGGAAACTCACTTTCCAAACTGAAACCTTCATCAAAACACATTCTTTGACATCAAACCAAATTGCTTCAAGACCTTCTTGACATCAATGACAACATCTACACTTAGAGCAAAGGCAATGTACCCAAGGTACCCAAAATTGCCAACAATCTCCCCCTTTGTCATTGATGGCAAACCTTAATTGAAAACACTAGTCAAGAGCCAAAACTGAAACCAACCGATCCAACAACTGAGAATCTACCTTTGAAGTTTTTGCTCCCCCTGACTTGAAGCTCTCTTCTTCACTATGAAGCTCTCCCCCTTACTCATATCTCTCCCCCTTTGTCATCAATGGCAAAGGGCCACCTTTGGGACTCGGGACTAAGAAAGAGCCTCTTGGCTTGGTCCCTCCCCCACCTCTCGATGAGGTGATTAATTCCGAGGTGAGAGTACAACTCCCAATTTCTCCCTTAGATACTCAAACGTATCTCTTGGAAGAGGTTTGGTGAAGATATCTGCAATCTGCTCTTTAGTAGGCACATACTCTAGCTTGACCTCGCTTCTCTTGCACTTTCTCCCTTAGAAAATGATATTTGATGGAAATGTGCTTCGTCCTTGAGTGCATTACCAGATTTTTAGAAATACTTATGGCACTTGTATTATCACAGAGAATGGAGATGGGTTGTTCATGCTTGACTTTGAAATCCTCCAAGGTGGTTTTCATCCATAAAACCTGTGTGCACCCAACCACTGTTGCTATGTATTCAGCTTCTGTCGTAGATAAGGAAACTGAAGGTTGTTTCTTACTTAGCCAAGAAACCGGACTCTTTCCCAAAAATAATGCTCCACCACTAGTGCTTTTCCTATCATCAATACTGCCTGCCCAATCTGCATCTGTATAGGCTGTGAGGGTGAAATCATCACCTTTGGGATACCAAAGCCCAAAGTCCATAGTACCCTTCAAATATCTGAATATCCTCTTGACTGCTATAACATGAGATTCTTTTGGAGCTACCTAAAATCTTGCAACTAATCCAACAACCTGCATGATATCCGGTCTGGTAGTTGTACTGTATAGTAAACTACCAATCATAGATCTGTACAACTTCTGATCTGCCACTGGAGATTCATCATCTTTACTCAGATTGCACCCTGTAATCATAGGAGTACACATGGGTTTGCTGTCCATCATCCCAAATTTCTTCAACATTTCTTTGATATACTTTTCCTGAGAGAGAAATATACCATCTTTTGATTGCGCAATCTGAAGCCCTAAAAAGAATGACAGCTCTCCAATCATAGACATCTCGAATTCCTTCTGCATGGTGTTAGCAAAAACTTTGCACATCTGAGTATTATTTCCCCCAAAAATAATATCATCAACATAGACAACTATAATCAACATATTATCATCTTCATTCTTAATATACAAGTTGCTATCTGCCACGCCTTTCCTGAAGCCTTGCTCATGAAGATAACTGTCAAGTCTTGAGTACCACGCCCTTGGAGCTTGCTTTAATCCATATAAGGCCTTTTTCAGCTTACACACATAGTCTGACTGTTCTATGAGAGAAACTCCTTCTGGCTGTTCTATGTAGACTTCTTCTACCAACACCCCATTTAGAAAAGCCGACTTTACATCCATTTGGTATACCTTGAAATATTTGAAGCTTGAAAGGGCCAAAAACATTTTGATAGCTTCAAGACGAGCAAAATGCACAAACGTCTCTTCGAAATCAACACCTTCTACTTGAGCATACCCTTTACAGACTAACCTAGCTTTGTTTCTGACAATATTTCCATCCTCATTGAGTTTATTTCTGAATATCCATTTTGTGCCAATGACATTCTTGTCCTTAGGTCTTGGAACCAAATCCCAGGTTTCACTTTTCTCTATTTGATTTAGTTCTTCATCCATTGCTTTTACCCAAGACTCATCTGTACATGCTTCACTAAAATTTTTTGGCTCAATCTGAGATAACAATGAAACATTCGCAGAATCATGTGAAGGAATGACTCTTCTTCTTGTTTGCCTGCTATTTGGATCACCAATGATCAAATATTTGGGATGATGTTTCTGAACATACCGTGAAGGAGTTTTGGGAAGCAGTTGTTGTCTTTCCTCTTCTTCATCTGACACCTCTCTGAATTCTTCTTGATAGATTTCATCACTAAGTTCCTTGATTGGTTCTCTTATCCTTGTCTTTTCATCTACTGTTACATTCATACTCTCTACAACTGTATGAGTTCTTTTGTTGAAGCATCCGTAGGCCTTGCTTTTGCTGGAATATCCAAGAAAAATTCCCTCATCACACCTAGGATCAAACTTACCCAAATTCTGATCTTCTCTTCGATGAAGCATTTACTCCCGAACACTTTGAAGTATTTTACTGTAGTTGGTCTTCCTTTCCACAACTCATAGGGAGTTTTATGATGATTGACTCTGAGTTGAGCCCTGGTGATGATGTAGACTGTTGTACTTACTACTTCTCTCCAAAATCCATCTAAAAGTTTTGACTCATTTAACATTGCTCTAGCCATATTTTCAATAGTTCTATTTTTCCTTTCAACTACTCCATTTTGTTGAGGAGTTCTTGCTGCTAAATATTCTCTTTTGATTCCGTGTTGCTCACAGTATTCCACAAATTCATTTGAAGTGAACTCTCCTCCTCTATCTGATCTTAAGCATTTGATTCTCTTGTCAGTCTCATTTTCAATCATTTCTTTAAAAGCTTTAAATTTTTTAAAAGCTTCAGATTTTTCTTTGAGAAAAGTAACCCAAGTCATTCTAGAATAATCATCTATAAACAACATGAAGTAGCTATCTCCCTGAATGCTCTAAGTTCTGGTGGGGCCACACAAATCAGTATGAATAAGATCCAATGGTTTGGAAGAAGTATACCCTTTTGATTTGAAACTGGTTCTGGTCTGTTTACCATGTTGACAAGGACCGCAAATGATGTTATGGGGCCTTTTTATTTTAGGCAAGTCTCTGATCGCTTCCTTGTTACTAATACTCGACAAGATTATCAAAACTCAAATGTCCCAATATTTTATGCCATAACCAACTCTCATCTTCTTGAGTTATAAAACACTTTTCCCTTTTTATCTCACTTAGCATGTAAAGATTGTTTGGAGTCCTTGTAGCACTAGCAATGAGTTTTCCATTTTTTTCTTTACTTATCTCACATCTATCTGAAAAGAAAGATACTATGTGCCCTTGATCACAAAGTTGACTCACACTAAGAAGATTATGTCTTAGGCCTTCTACATAGAGCACATTCTCTATTTTGGATTTCCCATCCAAACTAAGAGTCCCTTTACCACAGATTTTTGTGGACTTGTTATCTCCAAAACTGACCGTTCCTCTGTTTGTTTCTTTGAAAACCAAAAACTTTTCTTTTTCACCAGTCATATGTTTTGAACAACCACTATCAAGATACCATTTTTCTACTTTGTCTTGAGCATGAAAAGCGGTTTGAACTATCATTGACTTAGATTTGATCTCATTCCTCTTTTTAGTGAACTCAAAGCTAAATCTATTCAAACTGCACATCCTTGCTATATGCCCAAAATTCTTGCACTTGTAACACATGATATTTTTATTCATAAGAGGTGCAAATGAGTTAACATTTTCCTTACTATGGCTATTTAGAGATTTATTGCAATGCATAGCTATGTGACCAAATTTCTTATAGGAAAAACAATAGCCATGGAAGGTATTATGTAACTTGTTTTGATGCCTTGGATGATTGTTCTTCTTGCGATCAACTGGAATCCACTGCTCTTCAGGATGAAGATTGATCTTGCTCGAAGACCCTGTTTCATGAATGGTGATACCATCCTTCTTTTCACATGGAATATTCTGTCTGAGAGTCAACTGTTCCAACTTCACTCTAAGAGACATAATCTCTTCTTCTAGTTTCTCACAATCAGCCTTCCTTTCCTTTTAGAGCCTCTGTTAGAACCTCGTTCAACCTTCTTCCCTTCTTCAGCTAGAATTTTGAAATCTATAACACTTTGAGACAATTCTGATCTTGCTATCTCTTCTTCCTGACATTTATGCTTGAGAACAAAATTCTCTTCCCTGAGATTCTCAAGCTTTCTCAAGGCCAAGAAGAATTCACTTTTGAGATCGAACTCAATCTCTTCATTTCTTTCTAAATTTATATGTTCCTCTGATAGATCCTTCTCCAAGCTGTTAGGCTCTTTCTGGAGTGACCTGCTCTGATACCAATTGAAGAACATGAACTTATACTGAGAGGGGGGGTGAATAGTATAAGACTTAACCATTTAATAATTTTAAATTCAGATAGCAGTGGCATCAACACAATATTAAACAAGACAGAAAGCATCACACATAGAAGACTCATTTTTAATGTGGTTCACCCAGAAAGGCTAGGCTACGTCCACAAAACTTTTCTCTAAAATTTTATTTCAAATTCTTTGGGAAACCTTCCCAATTACAATGTTTATGAGCCTCTGCTCAAAGGAGATACCTTCCCCTAACTCTGCTCTGGCTAGTGATCCTCTAGAAGACCTCTGCCTCTTCTGCCCTTAGCAAGTGGAACTCTATCCACAGAAGACACCTGTCTTCCCTGCTCTGGCTGGAGACCTCTGTCCTCAACTCTATCACCTCAAAGCTGGTCCTCGAATTTGCACTAAACACAGTCCTTCGGTTTAGCACAAATGTCCTCTTCCTCTATTCTGCAAAACATAGTCCTTCGCTCTTATTCCGCAATTACAGCTACACTCGATCGAACATCGACCTTTGCACCTCTACGCAAACATAGCAGCATTCAACACTCTACGATCGGACTTCTCACAGTGCGCATCAACTCGCCACTTCTACGCTATTTGCGTTGTTATGGCTGCATCTCGCACACTTCGCACTAATCGATTCGACTAGGTCTCTACGCACCGTGGACTTAACATGCGCAATTTCGATACACACACTCAATGCCTTCAATCTCAAAACAACCCTCCTTTTATAGAGTAAATTTCATGATCAAAACTCTCAAACTATGTCGACTGCAAAACCCTAACTCCGTCGGTTGCATGCCCTAATTTACATCGGCCCAGATTTAACTTTGTCGACTCAAAGTTAACTCTGTCCTTCAACCACCTCTGGAACTCACCTGTAGCTTCTACCGTGAAACTACAACATGTCACGATATCGTGACACCTTTGCCTATCGAACACCTTCTTTTGCCTACTATCACGAAATCGTGACACTTTTTGCCTTTGTCTGCCTTGGCTACGTCCTTGTCACGAAATCATGACACTTTCGACTTTTGCTGATGTCATCTTCACTCCTGTCATGAAATCATGACACTTTAGACTTCATGGCCTTCTTCTCTGCTTTTGTCGTGAAATCATGACACATCTGCTTCTGCTGACGTCATCTTCACTTATGTCACGAAATCGTGACCCTTCTGTCTTCATGGCCTTCTTCTAGGCTTGCACTAGCAAAAACGAAACATGTCACGAAATCATGACACTTTCGCTGCCTTAAGATTTTCTCTGCCTTACGCCCACGAAATTGGAACATGTCACGAAATCGCGACGCCTTTCACTTCCATACACTCTTCTCTGTAGACACTTCCCTTTGCTGCATGTCGCGAAATCGTGATAGTTCTCACTTCGATTTTTTTAGCATGTCACGAAATCGCGATAGTCCTCAACTTGAAACCTCCCGCTCCCCAAAACGCGGAGTCCTCACTTGGAATTTTGCATCATGTCACGAAATCATGACAGTTCCTGAATAACTTTCTCTCTCTTTGATCTTGTCATGAAATCGTGATAGTTCACACTGCGGACTCTCTTTTCTGCATTATGTCACGAAATCGCGACACCTTTTTGTCCGTACAACTTTCTTGGCAATGTGTCACGAAATCGTGACACTTTTCCTTCTCTCGCCTTCCTGCACTTTTCGAGTCACGAAAATGCGACATGTCGCGAAATCGTGACACTTTCCAACTTGCTCTCTTTCTCTGCCAACATGTCACGAAATCGTGACAGTTTTTCCAGCTTCTTCTCTTTCTTCCAGCATGTCACGAAATCACGACACTTTTGCCAGAACTTTCTCTCTCCTCAAACATGTCATGAAATCGTGATAGATTTTCCAGCACTTTCTCTCTCCTCAAACATGTCACGAAATCATGACAGTTTTTGCCAACACTTTCTCTCTCCTAAAACATGTCGCGAAATCGCGACAGTTTTTCCAGCCGCCTGCATACTTTTTCTTACTTGTCTTTTTCTTGATCTTTTGCAACTGGGCTACTCTGATCTTCTTGGAAACTCACTTTCCAAACTGAAACCTTCATCAAAACACATTCTTTGACATCAAACCAAATTGCTTCAAGACCTTCTTGACATCAATGACAACATCTACACTTAGAGCAAAGGCAATGTACCCAAGGTACCCAAAATTGCCAACAATCCTAACCCTTAATGTAATAACTTCCTTGATGTAATAATTCCTAGTGAACGTGGGTAGTACCCATGATTAATATTTTTAATGTTCTAAGTTTTAGCTTAGGTAATGCCTATGACAAATGGCATCCTTTTCTATGTAACACATGGTAGATAGGTTAGGTAAGATGGCCTTGTGCATGTAATTCGAGTGGCATTGTGCATGTAATTCGTGTGGCATTATGCATGTAATTCGAGTGGCATTGTGCATGTAATTCAAAGTGGCACTATGCATATAATTCGAGTGGCATTATGCATGTAATCCATGTGGCATTTTGCATGTAAGCCAACCTTGGAAGGAAACTCTTTAAATACCCGAAAAGGCACCAATGTAATCATCTTTTTTCAAATTAATGAAGTTTTGAAGAAGGTTTCCCCCTCGAAGAGGCCTGTGATTCTATCTATTGTGAGATTGTTCCTTTTAAGTAATTTCTATTATCATATGCATTTAATTATGAATACTATTATAATGTTTATGTGAGTTTATTTCCAAGCAAATGTGTGAGAGTGTGTTTATTTGAGTTGAGAGTGTGTTGTTTAGTATATTTTATAGTAGGATCTTAACATGGATATTACTAGGCCTAATTACCATAAATAAAAAATATTCACTTTCTTGTTTCATAGCAAGGGGTAGTCAATATTTATTAAAATTAAAAGTGTTCTAAGTGTTTTGAATTAAAGAAATGGACAAAATCATACAAAAAGAAAAAAATTAATGCATTACAAAGAAACGTAGGTGAAAAGCATTACATAGGGGAGTTGTGATCCAAATGGAACATCCTGAAGGCAAAGGAGGACAAAAGAGGAGGGAGCGTTTCATGAAAGGGGTAAAATAAGCCATTTTTGAGACAAAATCGAGGTTGGAAACATTTGGAAAAAGGGCTGCATAAATGAAAATTGGGTTTCTTTTCTAAGAATTTTTCCTTCCATTCTGTTGGATTGTAGTTTTTCCATGGATGCCAAGTGGGAGTCTGTATTTTGTTTTTTGGAGTTTATTGAAAAATCTATTTTGTTCCAGTATATTGAATTATTTGCAGGTTTTAATGTATGTTGTTGCTTATTACACTGTTATTTTTCAATATACATGGCTTTTCCCTTAGGTGATTGCACCCCATTATAGGCTAGATTGCATGAATATGGGTCACCTAAATGTGGGTTTTCATGCAGGATACACATGTTTGCAGGGTTTATGGAGATCTTTAAGTTGCAAAATTTAGAGCTAGTGTATGTTTTATTTATTTTTATCTTTATATCCTAACGTTATATTTTCAATTTTTTTAATGTCTGTAAAAAAATATAAAAATATAAAATCCCAAAAATAGATTCATGGATTCAAATAATAAGCTCTAAAAGTTCATCTAGAGCAGTTTAAGTTTTTGTTCTTGAGCATTTTTTGAAATTCCAAAAATTTGAAGTCTACAGTCTTAAAAGGAATTTTGTAGTCTCAGTTTTGCAAAATTCCATATTTTGGTTTCTGTTTTCATTTCAAACACTAGATTAATTCCTCTGTATGAAAATTGTAATTTCATAATCAGAGGGGTAATTTAGAAGGTATTTTCAAGCAATCAACTAACTATCTTTATGGAAATCAATTTCATTGAGGATGGTTATTTATGATGCAAATCAAAGGCTACTGAGGCAACATAAAAGGAATCCACTTATTATTTTTAGATTCACAAGTTAGATTCATATTTTGATATTTATTTCACTTCTAAAACAAGGTTTAGTAAAGGATAAAATGGGTTAAACTTGCTAAATAAAGAAATATAAAATCTATCTAAAACATTTCATGATACAAATAATTTTACTTCTACATTATGGTAATATGAGGGTCAATAACATTCATTTTCCTTCTAATTTTTGTATATAATAATAGCATATTACACTAAAGTAACCCCAGCACAGGCCCATTGTTAATAGTTGTTTTAGCATAGCACTAAGGTATTCCATGCACTCATTTGAAAAACATATATGCACACACTAACGTAAAAGGAACCCTGGAGAAATATTTATTTCTTTGAAAGAGAGGGTTTTCTAATAAAAATCCTAACTGTGAGTGTGGTTTTGCACTTGGACAAAATTACCACTCAATAGTACCAAAGGTACATAGTTAGGACATTATATTACTTTAGGGGGAAGTTATCTAGTTACTTGAGGAAGAAGCAACATATGCACAAGTGTCAGTATGCATGTGTGCAAGGTATCCCATTGTACAACTAGTTGGAGTGTTGGCCAAGGAACCCTTCTTCCTATATGAAGGGGGTCATGGTTCACCTCATTTTGTATCACTTCTATTCATTCAATAATATGTTCTATTATTTTGCTCTATGTCTCCTAATGTAATGATGCTAAATCCATCAGTGGTATCAGATCTACGATCATTTTTATAGAAGAATAGAGAAATTTATTACTATAGGTTTTGTAAAACAGACATTCCTTTGGACTTTCCACTTGTAAATTCCTTTGTTGTGAGATTGATTAGAATAAGGAGAAGGTTATGATAAGTGAAAGAATTTGGGACAATTTTTGCCATTCGACAACAAGCCCAAAAAGAAGAAGTTAGAAGATCAGAAGGAGATATGTCAAATCTAGGAAGAATATTACAGAGAAAGAAACATGCTTGGTGAACCTAATCACTAAAATATGCATTCTCTACAAAGTATTTCAGTTTTAAAAGGTATGCATCTTGGGTGCAATCAGATTTATTGATTAAACTTCAAAAAAAATTGAATCATTCATAAGAATTGTTAAAACACCTTATGATAGATCATAAAAGTACAAAAGAAAAGAAACTATTTTAAAAGGTTAATTTGCACATTAATTTGGAGTTGATTAGATTACAAAATTACAACTATCTATCAACTACCTATCTTGTATCTTGAAAAAGAAGACTGGATCCTACAACTATGTTTGTAGTAAAATTTGCAGATTATATTTGAAAAGTTATAGTGGAAGTATTAAGAGCCTATTTAAGAAATTAGTGGAGCAATAAGGTGAATTAATTGTTACCATTTATTATGCATATATTAAGAACTATTGTAATTAAAATATTAACTATTTTCTCTATATTTTTTTGTGTTGATTAAGAAGCACAAAAATATTTGTAGCACTTTAGTGGCCAAAAGAAGCCACCATTACAAGCAGAAAGGTGGAATAGAAAAACCACCATTGAAATCCTTGAAGGAAGCCTCAAATAAATACCTTGGTAGTCTCAACATTCAAGGAGAATAAAAGGATTCTTTCTTCAAGCACAAAGTGTAGGAATCCTCATTTTCAATAGCTTGGATTGACTATCATCCAAAAGAATCAAGAAGGATTATAAAAATTCTTCATTTTAGGTGTAAAATTATATATTACAAAATGCACCTCCTATTTTACTTGGAAGAACAAAGGTATTACCATTTACAGGGGGGTATAAGGACATTTTCATCTAATAGGTTTATGACCAAAAGGAAGAGCTACTGGAGAGCTCGCACATCCTTTTATAATAGAGTTGCAGCTAGGTGAAGGAGCCCATACGAACAAAAGAGTTGCAACCAAAGAAAGAGCTACCAAATAGCTCACACATCCAAAAGTTGAGGTGTTTAAAAACACCATTTTTTCTTTGATTAGAATCATCCCTATAAGGCAACACATCATCTGCAATAGTGGAGCCATTTTAAAAAGGGATTCACACTCATGCGTACATATAAATAAGGATAGTATTCGATGAAGACTCATGTACATAAAATACAAAGCATTAGTGGTTCTAACTAGCAACAAATGAAGGAATAAATTAGCATTAGAAATCTACAAACAAGTACAAATAGAGGAAATTACACCTAAGGTGTCAATTGAAGCAAGCATCCACCAAGAGAAGAGATCAAAGGTGTGCCATAAGACTGTGAAGTTTTTGGACATTTTGAGTCCTCTAAGTCAAAGTTGTCATTGATGTCACCTGATAGAGTTATCACTCTTATAAAGGAATTCGACAAGAAATAAAGTCGCCCAAGTCATCCAGGAAAAAGCTTCATCAGTGCAAAAGTGAAAGGAAAAAGGCTCCATAATATTTTAATATTATTGGGAGCACAGGTTAAGTGATTGGTTTATAAAAACCCAAGATGGGTTATTGCAAAGGTTAAAAAGGAGGTTTAATAATTATTTATAAATTATTTAAATTCACAAGGAATTTAAATTTTATAAATAATATTTAATTATACCAAGATTGGGCATTAAGACAAGGTTCTAAGGTTTAATTAAATTAAACCTAAGGTTGGTTCTTTTTAATTTATAATATTTAAATTTAAATTAATTATAAATTAAAAATCACGTCGACGTCGAAATTATTCGAAGCATCGACGTGATTGCAAAAGAGGACAAAGGCATTATATAAATGCCATCAAAAAACATTTACCAAGGCATCCCTTGCAATTATTATTCGAAGCGCATGCGAAAAGGTTTTGTTTTTCGAAGGCCTTACGATTTACGTAAAGGCTAAAGGTGTGAAGGTTCGGAGGCTCTAAGCGCAAAGGCCAGCATGGCCTAGTGGTATGTTGGCTTGGTACTAAGGAGGAGGTCCCGCGTTCGATTCACGTGAGGCCTTTTGGATTGCAAGGAAGAAGCGCTTGAAGCGCTTGTTGTTTTGGAGGAGCGTTGTTCGCAAACTTTATGGTGGACGTGCCATTTTAGACACGTCAGGGCACGTGGCCCAACGATGGCTTGGCTGCGGCTAAGGCATTGGGAAGGAGGATGTCGGGGATCGAATCCCATCGAGGGCAAGGCAAGTGGATTTAATTTTTGATGTTGTTTAATATTTTAATTTTTGCCAAGGTTGCCTAAGGAGAAATAAGGATATGGTATGCCCTAGGAAAGATAGAGATTTTTGCTGATTTTATTTTTGGAAGTATATCATATTATATATCATTGGAAAGCTCTTTTCGAGAGCTATTTGTTTAGATTTCTTAGAGGGAGAAATAAGGTGTGTGCAAGGAGATATTTCTGGTTTTGTCAAGGAGTTTCAAAAGTAAGTTTGATTCATTCTTTTGAGGGTTTATTTCTTGCATAAGAGGGTATGGTGCATTTTATTGAGTAGGAGTAATAAGGTGTTATTGAGATATTATTTTTATTATTGTGTTATTACTCAAGACCTCTAACCCTTGTTGATATTGGAAAAAGAAAATGTGTTGAGTGTGGCAGATTTAGTGGACAACTCATAAGGCATCAAAAAGGTATGGGCAATATTCTTCATTGACTTATTTGGGTGATTGATTTCTGAAAATATCTTTGGAGAGAAAAGGATTGATTGTGGTTTCCTTTTTGAGGAGTTGTTGGTTTAATGCTTCAAGGTTTTCTAGTTTGAGAGTTGTGATTAAACCTTGTTTTATAAGCATTGTTGTTGAAGCCAATTGGTCATGCAAAGAACTTGAACTTGAGTTAAGAACATGAGTATCATTGTTATGTGAGATTTGTTGTTGAGCATTGTTGGAAATATTTTGAGTTGGTTGATACATGCTTGGACTAGGGTTTGTGGAAAGGATTGTTCCTTGAGGTGATTGGTTGAGTAGAGTTGATTGAGCCTAGTCAAGTAATTGTGTGAAGTGGTTGTTCAAGTTCCATGAAACAAACTATTCTATATTCTGATTTGAGTTGAGATTGAGATTTGAGAATAGAACATATAGAGTCTCTAACAATTCTCTTTATGCTTCTATGAGATTGATTTGAGTTGAGATTGGGATTTGAGTATAGAACATATTGAGTCTCTAACAATTCTCTTTATGCTTCTATGAGATTGAGATTGAGTTGAGATTGGGATTTGAGTATAGAACATATTGAGTCTCTAACAATTCTCTTTATGCTTCTATGATATTGAATTGAGATATTGATTGAGCATTGAGTATAGAACATATTGAGTCTCTAACAATTCTCTTTATGATTCTATGAGATTGGACAAGTTCTGTGTGAGCTTGTTAAACTGATTTGAGGTAAGTCTTTGAGAAGGCTTGTGGACTGATTTTGTGTAAGATTTTGTGGAAGCTTGCTATGCAGATTTGAGGAAGTCCTAGAGAGGACTTATTGAGTAGATTTGGACAAGTCCTAGAGAGGACTTATTGAGAAGATTTGGACAAGTCCTAGAGAGGACTTATTGAGAATATTTGAGCAAGTTTTGTAAGGACTTGTTGAGCATATTTGAGCAAGTTCTATGTGGACCTATTGAGCATATTTGAGCAGGTTCTGTGTGGACCTATTGAGCATATTTGAGTAGGTTCTATGTGGACCTATTGAGCATATTTGAGAAGGTTCTGTGTGGACCTATTGAGTAGATTTGTGCTAGATCGAATGAACTATGTTTAGTGCAGATTTGAGTGGACTTGTGCTAGATCGAATGAACTGTGTTTAGTGCAAGATATTGAGAAGAGTTGTGCTAGACCGAATGAACTATGTTTAGTACAAGATATTGAGTAGAGTTGTGCTAGACCGATTAGACTATGTTTAGTATAGTATTGAGATAGAGCTTTGGAGGTGATAGAGTATAGAGGATAGAGTCTCAGTGGATAGAGATCCAACAGCTAGGACAATTGAAGATAGATCTGAGTGAGGAGTCTTCAAGTGGAGAGAGATCCACCAATCAGTGCAGCAGAGAGACAGAGTCTTCTAGAAGATCACTAGCCAGAGCAGAAGGGGAAAGAGTTCTCCTATGGAAGAGATCCATGAACTTGAGATTTAGGGGATCAACATCTCCTTTGGATAGAGGTCCATAAACATTGTAATTGGGAAGGATTCCCATGAGATTATTTGAGAAATATTTAGAAGAAATATTTTCTCTATGGAGGTAGCCCACATTGGGTGAACCACGTTAAAATTGGTGTCTCTATTGTGTGTGATGATTTGTGCATTGCTTTGGTTATTGCTATTAATACTGCCATTGATTATATTGATTAATACTATTTGGGAAAGAAAAGTAAAAAGTGGTCTTATACTGTTCACCCCCCTCTCAGTATAAGCTTGTGTTCTTCAATTGGTATCAGAGCAGGTTCCTTCGAAAGAAGTTTAACAACTTGAAGGAAGATCCTACAAGAACACAAATGGCAAAGAAAGGCAAGAGTAGAAGCATGAGACACAAGAAGAAAAGAACACCTATGGTCATGAAAGAAAAGGAAGATGAGTTTAATATTGTTGTGTTGGGAGGACAAATGGAAATAGATTCAAGAGATGAATCAAGTAATGGAGAAATATCTAGACTGATAAAGTTTTGTACTAGGTGTGGGAACATAGGTCACCATGCAACTTATTGTCCACAAGAATGTTTTGTTTGTGGTCAACTTGGCCATGATGCAAGATATTGTAATGGGTTTAGTAGTAGTGAAGATGAAGATGATATTCTTAAAAATGAAATCCTAGAGATTGGTTCAAGAAAGGATAATAGGGACAATCAAAACATGTATGAAGAAGAAACTCTACTTTCAGTAATAGAAGAAAAAGAAGATGCTTCAGAAAAAGAAAAAGGGAAAGCCACTCTTAAGGAGCTTATTGAATTGAAAAGAGAGAATTTAGAATTGAAGGCTCAAATACAAGAAGATGAGAAATGTAAGACAAAGCTTCTACAGGATATCTCTGACTTGAGAGATAAGGTTGAAAAAGCAAGAAGAGTTGAAGAAGGTATGATTAAATAGTCAAAGGTAAAAGAGATAGAATGTGAAAGGCTTATGATTACTCTTGAAGAATTAAAAATGGAGAACTCAGGATTAAGGGTTCAAGCTCAAGAATATGAGAAAGAAAAAGCAAGGTTTCTACAAGAACTCACTAACTTCAAAATCAAAGTTGAAGAGACAAGAAAAATTGAAGAAGGTATGGCCAAAAAATTAAAAATAAAATATCTAGAGTGTGAAATATTAGAGCATGAGATAGTTTCACTAAGGTTGGAAGTAAAAGGTTCTAAGGAAAAGCTACACAAGTTTGAGGAAAATTCAAAGACCTTGGAAAGGACTATCAATGCACAAAAGTCATCAGTCACCATAATAGGACTTAGTTCTAAAGAAGAAAAAGGGAAATATGAAGTAGAAAAAGGAGAGTCAAGCTCAAACACTAGAAAATAAGAAGATTCAAAAGAAGTAAGTAAAAGAGAGAGTGAGACCTCTAAGGATAAGTTGGACAATAGAAAGTTCAACAAGGAAAGGAACAATGCACAAGTTAGGAACATATGGAACAGGAAACAGGTAGAAGAGACTAAGAGACCAATGGGGTCTAGGCAAGGTTTCTTCAATGGAAGATGTTTTTCATGTCACAGGTTTGGGCACATGGCTTCACAGTGCAGGACACATGAAAGACAGGAATATGGGAAAGGATAACTTTTCCATGGGTATTGCTACTCATGTAATGAGTTTGGTCACAAGGCAATGAATTGCAGGGTTCATGATAGAAGAGGATATGGCTTCACTAGGAGAAGTCCTAAGATAGTTGCACCTCCAAGGAATAATAACATTAAGTGTTATAAGTGCAATAATGATGGTCACATAGCAAGATGGTGTAGAGAAAATATTCCAGAAACAGGCATGAACAGGAACAGGAATATGAACAAGAACAAGAATATGAATAAAAATAGGAATATGAATAGAAGCAAGAAGATGAATAGGAATAGAGACTCAAAAAAAAAAGAATAGGAACAAGGATGAAGAAAGAATAGGAACAAGAATAGAACATGGATGAGAACAAGAACAGGAATAGGAACAAAAGTGATGACAGGAACAGGGATGATGACTTGGAAAGAAATAGTGAGAGGATTCAAAAAACTTAGAAAAGAAGAGAGAAAGATAAAGGCAGAGAATAGTGCTTTCAGGGAGTAGAAATACTCCCACCCCAGAATTAACCACCTCATGTGGAGGTGGGGGAGGGGCTAAGCTAAGAGGCTCATTCTTAGCCCCGAGCCCCAAAGGTGACCCTTTGCCATTGATGTCAAAGGGGGAGAGATTTGTGTATTGGGGAGAGATTTGATATGAGGAGAGATTTGATATTTGAGAGAGCATTGAGCCAGGGGGAGCAAAGTCCTAGGGGGAGCAGAAAAGAAGGTCAGGTTTCAGTAAAAGGATAAGGGTTGCCATCAATGACAAAGGGGGAGATTGTTGGACATTTTGAGTCCTCTAAGTCAAAGTTGTCATTGATGTCACCTGATAGAGTTATCACTCTTATAAAGGAATTCGACAAGAAATAAAGTCACCCAAGTCATCCAGGAAAAAGCTTCATCAATGCAAAAGTGAAAGGAAAAAGGCTCCATAATATTTTAATATTATTGGGAGCACAGGTTAAGTGATTGGTTTATAAAAACCCAAGATGGGTTATTGCAAAGGTTAAAAAGGAGGTTTAATAATTATTTATAAATTATTTAAATTCACAAGGAATTTAAATTTTATAAATAATATTTAATTATACCAAGATTGGGCATTAAGACAAGGTTCTAAGGTTTAATTAAATTAAACCTAAGGTTGGTTCTTTTTAATTTATAATATTTAAATTTAAATTAATTATAAATTAAAAATCACGTCGACGTCGAAATTATTTGAAGCGTCGATGTGATTGCAAAAGAGGACAAAGGCATTATATAAATGCCATCAAAAACATTTACCAAGGCATCCCTTGCAATTATTATTCGAAGCGCATGCGAAAAGGTTTTGTTTTTCGAAGGCCTTACGATTTACGTAAAGGCTAAAGGTGTGAAGGTTCGGAGGCTCTAAGCGCAAAGGCCAGCGTGGCCTAGTGGTATGTTGGCTTGGTACTAAGGAGGAGGTCCCATGTTCGATTCGCGTGAGGCCTTTTGGATTGCAAGGAAGAAGCGCTTGAAGCGCTTGTTGTTTTTCGGAGGAGCGTTGTTCGCGGAAACTTTATGGTGGACGTGCCATTTTAGACACGTCAGGGCGCATGGCCCAACGATGGCTTGGCTGCGGCTAAGGCATTGGGAAGGAGGACGTCGGGGGATCGAATCCCACCGAGGGCAAGGCAAGTGGATTTAATTTTTGATGTTGTTTAATATTTTAATTTTTGCCAAGGTTGCCTAAGGAGAAATAAGGATATGGTATGCCCTAGGAAAGATAGAGATTTCTGCTGATTTTATTTTTGGAAGTATATCATATTATATATCATTGGAAAGCTCTTTTCGAGAGCTATTTGTTTAGATTGCTTAGAGGGAGAAATAAGGTGTGTGCAAGGAGATATTTCTGGTTTTTTCAAGGAGTTTCAAAAGTAAGTTTGATTCATTCTTTTGAGGGTTTATTTCTTGCATAAGAGGGTATGGTGCATTTTATTGAGTAGGAGTAATAAGGTGTTATTGAGATATTATTTTTATTATTGTGTTATTACTCAAGACCTCTAACCCTTGTTGAGATTGGAAAAATAAAATGTGTTGAGTGTGGCAGATTTAGTGGACAACTCATAAGGCATCAAAAAGGTATGGGCAATATTCTTCATTGACTTATTTGGGTGATTGATTTCTGAAAATATCTTTGGAGAGAAAAGGATTGATTGTGGTTTCCTTTTTGAGGAGTTGTTGGTTTAATGCTTCAAGGTTTTCTAGTTTGAGAGTTGTGATTAAACCTTGTTTTATAAGCATTGTTGTTGAAGCCAATTGGTCATGCAAAGAACTTGAACTTGAGTTAAGAACATGAGTATCATTGTTATGTGAGATTTGTTGTTGAGCATTGTTGGAAATATTTTGAGTTGGTTGATACATGCTTGGACTAGGGTTTGTGGAAAGGATTGTTCCTTGAGGTGATTGGTTGAGTAGAGTTGATTGAGCCTAGTCAAGTAATTGTGTGAAGTGGTTGTTCAAGTTCCATGAAACAAACTATTCTATATTCTGATTTGAGTTGAGATTGAGATTTGAGAATAGAACATATAGAGTCTCTAACAATTCTCTTTATGCTTCTATGATATTGATTTGAGTTGAGATTGGGATTTGAGTATAGAACATATTGAGTCTCTAACAATTCTCTTTATGCTTCTATGAGATTGAGATTGAGTTGAGATTGGGATTTGAGTATAGAACATATTGAGTCTCTAACAATTCTCTTTATGCTTCTATGAGATTGAATTGAGATATTGATTGAGCATTGAGTATAGAACATATTGAGTCTCTAACAATTCTCTTTATGATTCTATGAGATTGGACAAGTTCTGTGTGAGCTTGTTAAACTGATTTGAGGTAAGTCTTTGAGAAGGCTTGTGGACTGATTTTGTGTAAGCTTTTGTGGAAGCTTGCTATGCAGATTTGAGCAAGTCCTAGAGAGGACTTATTGAGTAGATTTGGACAAGTCCTAGAGAGGACTTATTGAGTAGATTTGGACAAGTCCTAGAGAGGACTTATTGAGCATATTTGGACAAGTTAGAGGACTTGTTGAGCAGATTTGAGTAGGTTCTGTGTGGACCTGTTGAGCAGATTTGAGCAGGTTCTATGTGGACCTGTTGAGAGATTTGAGAAGTTGTGTGGATTTGAGAGATTTGAGTAGGTTCTATGTGGACTTTGAGCAGATTTGAGTAGGTTCTGTGGACCTATTGAGTAGATTTGAGAAGGTTGTGTGGACCTATTGAGAGATTTGTGTAGATGGATGTTGAGTGGATTGTGTGGTGTTAGTGAGAATAGAGTTGTGCTAGACCGAATGAACTATGTTTAGTACAAGATATTGAGTAGAGTTGTGCTAGATCGACTGGACTATGTTTAGTATAGTATTGAGATAGAGCTTTGGAGGTGACAGAGTATAGAGGATAGAGTCTCAGTGGATAGAGATCCAGCAACTAGGATAATTGAAGATAGATCTGAGTGAGGAGTCTTCAAGTGGAGAGAGATCCACCAATCAGTGCAGTAGAGAGATAGAGTCTTCTAGAAGATCACTAGCCAGAGTAGAAGGGGAAAGAGTTCTCCTATGGAAGAGATCCACGAACTTGAGATTTAGGGGATCAACATCTCCTTTGGACAGAGGTCCATAAACATTGTAATTGGGAAGGATTCCCATGAGATTATTTGAGAAATATTTAGAAGAAATATTTTCTCTATGGAGGTAGCCCACATTGGGTGAACCACGTTAAAATTGGTGTCTCTATTGTGTGTGATGATTTGTGCATTGCTTTGGTTATTGCTATTAATACTGCCATTGATTATATTGATTAATACTATTTGGGAAAGAAAAGTAAAAAGTGGTCTTATACTGTTCACCCCCCTCTCAGTATAAGCTTGTGTTCTTCAGAAGCTATCCAGATGTAGCCATCCATCACCCTCTCCAATACAACTTGCAAAAGAAAGCTTGTGTACCAAGAAACAAAAAGCTCACATAGGGTGAAAAGATAAAGAATAAATTAGGGTTTCTTGGAGTGTTAGAAAGAAATATTACATGCACAATCTACTTGGCACAAAATATCTATATTTACAAACATTCAAGCACTCACCTAAAGGGAGTTACACTTAGTTGGAGGGATTTGAGATTCATTGGAGGTTACCACCAACCTCATCATTGTTGAAGAAATGCTCACTACCAAAGAACACTCATCATTGCCGAAGGGAGGGAGCTCACAATGCTTTGTGTGATACTTGTCATGAAGCCCATCCTTATTAATATGCTAATTTGGGAGAGTGAAAGACACAATAGTAGAACACAGTCAAGCAAAGCAAGGAGTAGTTAAAACCAAGTTAATTCTTCAAGGTGAAATATCTATACGCAATTCAACAATGTAAGAAAGATAGTAAAGATGCTACCATTAAGCCAACATTTGGAGAAGACTAGCGAGAGATATTTGAAGTTGTCATGTTGCAGAAGTGTTTGATCACCAGTAAAAAGGATAAGTATACACTGATTAAATAGGGCTTTGAATTTCCCACAAGCACTACGTAGCAAGTAGCTATGAATCTACCAACATAAAACAATGAGGAGCAATTGATGTAAAATATTTATGCTTGTCTTAACATAAGGTTTAAGGAGTTATAAGGAAACATATTTTCGTTAAACAAGAATACTTTAGATTTGTTGTTATTTATAAAATTTATCGAGGAGGAATAAGAGAATATTATTGTTAAAATAACTTGCAAATATTATTTTCTAATTTTTCCAAACTTGGGAGTTATAAGGAATACAAAATCAACATAGGAATTGAAAATTAGAAAACATTAAATCAGTCAAAGAGGGAAATTTAAATAGGTTTATTAAAATTATTCAAAATTTGGTCTTTTTATAGTGTTCTCTCAAAAACACTTAAATAAAGGAAAATAAATACCAACATAAAAAAAAAAAATCTTAGTGCTTAGTTCAATAGGAGTAATAAGGAGTTAGAAAATTTGCTTTTGTATTTACAAAATTTTACAATATATACTTAAAATTGAACTACAATATATTTCCTAACCACATTTACAAAAGCACTATATTTCTTATTTAATACATCCTAGGCAGTCATAAGGTATTCTACAAAACTGAATTTTTTTAGATTCCAAATTCATCTACTATGGATTATTGGTATATATACTTAGGAGCAAGCAAGCATATGACTAGGAATATTCATTGGTTCAATTCCCTAAAATAAGTACATGAGAACCTAGTTGTTGTAGCAGACAACAAAACATATAAAGTAAAAGGAATTGAAAATAGTTTGGTGAATCTAGGAGATGGAAAAGGAATAATCAAGAATATTCTATATGTTCCAGGATTGAATACTTATCTACTTTTTGTTTCTCAACTCATGGATCAAAACATAATAGTTGAGTTCAAATTTTTCAATAAAAAAACAATGTCACATATCTAGGTAAGGAAAAATGATAGCATTGGTTCCTACAAAAATACTCTATTTATTCTAGACACTGCTAATCACTCAGCACTTTCAGTGAAAGCCTTAGATCTATGGCACAAGCATCTTTGGCATACAAGTGAAACTTCAATGAAGAAATTATTCAACTATCAAATGGTTGAAGGACTACACAATTTATCTCTAAAAACTAATGTATGTCCAAAATATTTAGCATGAAAACAATACATAATTACTTTTGAATTGCATCAACACAGAGCTCAAAAGCCTTTAGAGATAATATATACATATTAATGTGGGCCAATGAGGTTTAATAGTGTTGGAGGACATAAACACTTGCAGTTGTTTATTTATGATCACGCAATAAAAATGTGGGTATAATTCATGAAATACAAGTCAAATGCTTTTAGTTATTTTAAACAACTCAAACTCAAAGTAGAAAAAGAATAAGGAAAGACTATAAAATCACTTCATTCAGACAGAGGATGAGAATTTTTTTCTAAATATTTTGACTTTTTTTATAGGAAAATGAAATTAAAAGATAGCTCATTACAACATATTCACCTCAATATACTAGAATTGTAGAAAAAAGAAATAGGTTAATAATGGAAATGGTTAGATGAATATTGAAAGAGGCACAACTTGATCGTAAATATTGAGTGGAAGTAGTACAAATAATAGTCTACATACAAAATATGCTACCTACAAGAGTACTCAAACATATTACACCAAAAGAAGCATGGTCAAGGTAAAATCCCAACATAGAGAAATTGAAAATCTTTGGATGTAAAGCCTATATGCATATTCCAAAAAATAAGAGGACTAAATTAGATGACAAAATCATATCAGATATATTTTTTGGTTACTAAAATGAATCTACAGGATACATCCTTCTACAAAGAAAGTCTACATTAGTAGAGATGTAGTCTTTGATGAAAAAGTTAAAGCTGACACAAAAAAATCCAATGATGACATAGAAGTTATGTTAGATATTTCTGAAGAAGATACAATAAGTGAAGAGTTAGAATAAGAATATCAATAATAGGGAACATAATATCCTAGAATAGAACCAATATGGATCAAATATACACTCAAAGAAGTAAATCTAGAAAGGATGCTAGATCTTACTACTATAGTACCTCAAACTCATAGCATACCAAGAATTAACATAGGGATGTTGGGTAATATAGCAAAACTAACATCAACGCTACAGACACCAAATGATTCACACTAGAAATCAACAATGGAATATGAATATATGTCACTTCAAAAGAATAAAACATGGAATCTAATGGAATTACCCCCTGGAAAAGGGTAGTAGTATGTAAATGGGTTTACAAGGTCAAATGCATAGCATATGGAACACTACACAAATATAAGGCTAAATTAGTGGTAAAAGGATATACTACAATAGAAGGAATAGACTATGAAAAACCATTCACACCAACAACAAGGATGACTACTCTTAGAACATTATATACACAAGTGGCACATAAAGGATGGAAAATTCAATAGATGGATGTAAAAAATGTCTTTCTTAATGGTGACCTAAAAGAATAATTCTAAATATCACAAACAAAAGGCTTTATAACTTAGGGATAGGAATATCAGATATGTTATCTAGTTTAAAGCAAGCTCCTAGATCCTGGAATATAAATATAAACAATCATCTACTACAACATATCTTCAAAAGAATTTCATCTGACACCGGTTTATATACCAAAAAATTAGAAATGATATCTTGATTCTCATAGTATATATTGATGACATTGTGAAAACTGGGAGCTCAAAAAAAATGATAAGAGATATAAAAAAGAATCTAGAAAAGGCGTTTGAAATGATAGATATAAGGTTAATGAGTTACTATCTTGGTTGAGAAATTTATCAAGGAGAGGATATAATAGTGATCACTCAATAAAAATATGCAAAAGCCCTTCTAGAAAATACCGAATGATAGAATGCAAGCCTAAATATACACCAATGGAACAAGGGGTTCAACTATCTAAAAATGATGAAACACCACTGGTTTTAGCTACATTATATAGATAGTTGATTGGAAGTCTTCTATACTTAACAAAAAACCAGCCAGATATTGCTTTTTTGTAAATTATCTATCAGATTTCATGAAAGAACTAAGATAAAGTCATTGGAAAGCTACAAAAAGGATACTACAATATATCAGGAAGACTATAGACTATGGACTAACCTATTTAAAAGATGTCAAAGGATTTTGTCTACAAGGTAACTCATATTTAGACTATGTTGGATCTATTGATGATAGAAAATAAACCTTAGTATGTCTTCTACCTTGGATCAAGATCCATATCCTAGCACAAAAAGAAATAACATATAGTAGCACAAGCATCAACTCAAGCAAAATATCGAGTAGCAAGAGATA
The DNA here is from genome assembly GCA_028583015.1 of Wollemia nobilis. Classification (NCBI taxonomy): domain Eukaryota; kingdom Viridiplantae; phylum Streptophyta; class Pinopsida; order Araucariales; family Araucariaceae; genus Wollemia; species Wollemia nobilis. The sequence goes on along the minus strand of JAQPPZ010002937.1, from coordinate 7,221,258 downwards.
CCACCTGCGAAGCACTATGACTACAATACATACTAGCTAACATGGGAATTAAATGAACTCCAACCATGATATTCTATGATAATTAATGAGTATTGAACCTGGACAAGAATCCAATCATACATGAAAGAACAAATCATATTGAAGAACAATGTCATTTCTACAAAATATTAGACAATAAATATCTTTACAAAGGCACTTGAAAATATCAAATTTTAAAAATTTAGATATCATCTATGCAATTCAAAGGAATCTCATATCCAAATAATGTAATACATGGGGGTGTTAGAATTATATTATATTACATAATTTGGGTGATATTATGTAATGTACAAAAGGTACATAGTTAGGACATTATATTACTTTAGGGTGAAGTTATCTAGTTAATTGAGGAAGAAGCAACATATGCACAAGTGTTAGATTGCACTAGTTGGAGTGTTGGCCAAGGAACCCTTATTCCTATATAAAGGGATTCATGGTTCACCTCATTTTGTATCACTTCTATTCATTCAATAATATTTTCTATTACTTTGCTCTTTGTCTCCTAATGTAATGCTACTAAAGCCATCCTAAACAAGGCATTAAAGAGCCTTTAGAAGCTAATGCTTGACCTAGTTGTTGTGGGATTGGCTACATCCCTAACAAAACCAAACCATCACCTTTAATGCCATCATCCAATGTTGAATATGTAGATAATCCTCCTTCACTATCCCATTTCCTTCATGGCTCTCAATAGGACGAGTCTAAAAAGAAAAACTTGGGTCTCTTATCATGCCTAATACTCTTTATATTTCTCATTTTTTTGGTATATATTACTCTACCCTTGTCTCTCCTACATTTTTTATGAGTATATTCCTATCCTAGATGGAAGATAAATCTTATGATTCATCTAATTTGAGCTTGTGTATAGATGAGTCCACTTTTGTAATGACTAGTACTTTTATTTTGCACACACCTATAGCTCAATATGTTAATCCCATAGACACTAAGGGCTTAGGGGTCCTTTCATCTTCTCAACTTGAAAATGATTCTCATATTCTCATCAAACACACCATGGACACTAACATAGGCACTTTTGCTAATCCAAAAATTCTTAAGTTAGGTGCTACCTTAACCCTTTATGAATATCTAAAATATATGGCTCTTATCTAGGATTTTTATGACATTTATGTATGGACTTATGTCAAAATATCGGGGTTATATCAATTCCTAGTTGTTGATAATTTAGTTGTCCATTTGAAATCCAGTCTAGTTAAGCATAAGCTCCATAACATACACTCTAAGGTCCCTCTCCTTATCAAGGATGAGTTGTAGAAGTTTCTAGATATTAACTTTATAAAATCCATTGATTGTTCTAATTGGATCTCTAACATTGTACCTATCATTAAGAAAGAGAACATTTTATATGTATGTACTATATTTTGGGACATTAATGCATCTAATACAAAGGATGATTTTCCTTTCTCTAATATTGATATGATTATAGATTTTATTGCCAATTGCATAATTCTATCCCTCATGGATAGATTATTTGGGTATAATCAAATTCATATTGTGTAGACACATAAATCATGTAAATCGGATAAGACTATCAATACATTACATATGCCCTCTTATCGACAACATATGACCCTATTAGGCACCCTTATAGGCTAGAAAAAGGCTTCCAAAAGGCTCCAAAACTCATTTTGGAGGGTTCCTAGTAGTTTAGGACAATTTTGGGGCACCTCCTGGTGATCGTCCCACCAAGGTATGGTCATAGTTGGTGACCGTCCTACCCAGGTATGGCCATCCATAACCGTCCCAAGGTGTGATGACACCTAATTAGACCCTTGAAAAAATCAAAGGATGCACTAAATGGCAATCAAATACTGCCATTAATGCATCCAATCACCCTAGATTTATTAGGAACCTACAATTAGAATGTAGGATAGTATATTGGGAGCCCCAAATGGGCAACCTTCCCCTCATCAATAAATGACAATATTAGGACACATGGCGGAACTTGCCTCACATGGCAAGACATGGCATTTTGCCCTAGATGTCCTTTTGGGATATAAAAAGAGATTCAAACTCCCAATTTTAGAGAGGAGAATGTGGATATTAATGCCATGAAGTACTACCAAAATTGAACCCCACCTTTTGCCAACTAAAACCCACCTTTATTTTTGCCTTGAAACCCTCTTCATTCGAAAGTGATTTCATGGGAAATAGGCTCGATCCACTAATTCCAAACTGACCAAATTGAAGCATTATTTGGCCCCATATGTCGACAACACCCTTACCTAAGTTTTGGAATAATTTCCATAGCCATAGGTGGCAAAACCAAGTTAGTTTTGTAACCATCCTACCTAGGTACAGTCATTAGTCTGTGTATGGCACACCTAGGGATGGTCATCAAATAGGTTGGAATTTTAGAGAAATTCCTCCATAGTCCCTTTAGGAATGTCTAGAGGAGACTCTGGTCCAAATTTGAGGTAATTTGGATTAGATTTGGTGCAATATTTGTGATCCCCAATGTTGCAAGTTTATCTAGCTCACCCAAGAATGGTCACTATTTTAGCATTGTTTCACCCTTGATCTTGCCTCAAAATCTATTTATTTGCATTTAGATTAGTTAATAACATGTTCATTATTAACCTACATCAGTTTATATGTACGTAGATAACTTTTTATGGTTGTAGGATATGCTCCTTTTTCATGGTTTTATGGCTTTATTCTATAACACAAATGCTTTTAATACCTTTTCAATCCCTTGCTTTCAGGAAAAATAATACTAGGCAAGAGGAGGAGCTAAGGAGGTGCAATATTATCATACCAACAATAGCTCTCGAGTGTGGGAAGCAGGAGTTCACACCATTATTTATTGTCTTAGAGGCCTCCTTCTAAGGGACTAGATTCTCTTGGTTATTGTAATGAAATGTATCAATTTATAAATCCCTCAAGGGGATACTTTGTAATCTAATTTTGAAGCTACTTATCAATGAATAGAGAAATATTTTGATCATTTGAATTTCCTATTTAGCTTCATTTCACTAGATTACATGTTTATGCCATATTTCCTTTGAATGCTTTATAACTAATATACATTGCTATTAAATGCCATTAAGGCGATATCGTGAATTTCACTTCTTCAGTGGCGATCATGGTATCTAAGGTTTTTTTCAATCTCCCCTTGAATGGTGCTAATTTGGACCTCCATTTCCAATTTTATTTGTTGCAGGTACTGACCATTCTGATAAAAAATGACCCCTTTGCTGCTACATGGCTCTGGCTAAGATGACCATCTACATGGCTCTAGGTGGGATGGCCCCTAATCTGCCATCGTCCCTGATAGGGATGACGACAAAACCAGAGGGTTTTTGCAAAAATTTGCAAAAACAACTTTAAAGGTCCATTTTTTACCCCTCTACGCTATCAATTTGACTTTTTACAGTTAAAAATTGTCAAAATTTATGTTTTTATCACTTATTATTTGCATAGAAAGGTTAGAGTTTCTCTTTCCAAAATTGTTCATTAATTATTTTAGAAAAATAGAGAAAAATATAGTAGAAGTTTCTAATTTTTTTCTGGTTTGTTTGATGAAAGCTTGCCAAAATGGTTAATTGCATATAGGTTTCTAAATATTTGTGTTTCCTTTTATGCTACTAATATTTCTGAAATAAAAATGCACCTTCATGCATTTAGTAAACAATCATTGAGTGTTCTTTTTTTTTCTTTAAAATATTTAAAAAGGAACACACACACACCATGTTTCATTATAAACATCAATAAAGTTGGGCTTTCATATCCAACATGTTTATTGAGACCAACAGTGGATTTAATCACCACTAGATTGGCTCTTGAGAAGAGTATTATCGAGACCTATCCGTGGCCAAGGCTGACCCAAGATCTATCCTAACCATGCAAAATAGCATGCATTCCTCTTCAAAGGAGTGTATCACTACGCACAGGGTGTTGGGTGAGGGTTGGTAGTACCTATGCTACCTCATTGGATATGGATTTCATCCCCATATTTGACTTGTGTGAGTATATAGGTGAAATCCTTTAAAAATTTAAGTATATCATCCAATGAAATATCAAACACGAGAAAAGTATTTTGTTTACAAAGTAACACATCTTGAAACACATCTAACAGTTTAGGATTCACACTTAAAATATTTAAAACAAGATAATCGCTTCTATGCTTGTGTGTCTCTATTGTTTATTTATTTTAAATTTATATAAATTTTAAAGAAGATAAAAACATAGTAGTTAGAGTACATAGGTATGGTACGTACCCATAGCCAAGCCCATTCAGAGGCAGAAGCTATGGGAAATAGATAAGATGATATAGAATATCCTCGTGTTGAGCCTAGGGATAGGATCATTCCTCCCTAGCAATAAACTACTCTCCCTAGTTGTACACTGACTAATGAGTGGATGGTTACTCCTAGAGAGTCAACTATAAGGTCTAGCTTACAAGGGACTCCTTCATAGGGTACTCCTACAGGTTATAGTCCTAGTTTGAGAAAATATCTCCCTAATTCATATGATACAAATACCTTCTTTTGAGAAGAGTCACCGTGCAAGGAGGCACATCCACATAGAGCAATACCACACGTTCGTGTGCCTGCTTGATCCTCTACTCTTGGTCATATATAGGAGCAAGAGCTCACACCTCGAGTAGGGTTGAATTATCATCTCAATATTTCAAGTCACCCTACTCCAATATATCAAAATCACAATGAGTATGATACTCGTCAAATTAGGCAACCTTATTCCACCTTACCTTACCTTGTTTATGAGGGAAGACCTGAGGAACATCCAAATTATCCTAATGAAAATGTGTTAATGAAAGCACGTTGTGCCTCTATGCAAGTAGTCTTTCAGAAAGATTTGTTTAGGAGAGAACCGCAAGTCAATGTGACTGCTCTCGATCAAGGGAAGCATGTAATTGATCTCATAGATCCTCTTGAACAGGATAGACAACAAGGAAATAATGCTAAGGTACTTAGACCTAATACAATGGATCAAATTAATAATTTGGTCCAAATATGACCGCTAGGTCGAGTTTAATCGACTTAGGTCGGATAAACATTGCTTAGATCTCTTAGAGAAACGGTAGCAAATAGATAAAGAAAAGCTTGAATGACAAATTCAAGAAACTTTGCATCATGGAGCCATAACTCCAAGCATGCATAGACAAGAGCCTCACCTGAGGCAACCCAATTTCCAACAAGATAGGTCTCCTAGACCTAATCCTGTGTTGCCTCCTAGAACTTGTAGGCCTGAACATAATGCATATGATATGTTGTAATATGTAATGCAACTTTGTGTAAATTATTCTTAGACTAAAATATAAAGTCTAAAGAATAATATTTGAATTAGAAAATAATTATATTTTATGTAAAAATATTTCCACCCAATTAATAAATAAAATAAGGTTGCTAGGAATATTTAATTTGTGGGAAAATTTTATTTTCCCTTTTCTAGCAAATATTAAAAAGTAACCAATCACTTTTTAATATTTGATAGATGCCACTTGTCACACATTTCAAGATAATATTGTGATAAGATTTGTCATATATCTCAAGACAAGATTGTGATAATATTTGTCACACATCTCAAGATAAGATTGTGATAATATTAGGGCAATTTTAGGGTTTTAGTAGAAAAGCTTCTCTTTAAATATGGGTGTTGTCTACTACATCTTGTCATATCATGTTGATGCATACTGTTGCATAACATTGAAACATTTTTGTATTGTTGAATCATTAAGTAATATAGTGAGCTTCATAGTGGATGTTTCCTTTCTTCATTTGAAGTAGGGTTTCACCACTTAATATTGGTGTTGTGGGTTTTCCTCTTTTGTGTGTGATTGATCTTGTGGAGCATTCTTCGATCTTGGAGAGACTTTACTTGTCTCACATTTGGTATCAGAGCGGTTGGTATCTCCATCAAGTTTCTTCAATCCTTTGAGGTGAAAAACCCATTAAGGTATATTTTTTTTTTGTTTTAATGCATGCATTTGATATTTGGGTATTTTATGCATTTGATATTTGGGTAAACTTATTTTGCAAATCTTCCATTAGGGTTTATATATTTATTGTGTTTTTTTTTCTTATCTAGTTAGATCTTTTGCAAATGGTGTTTTCATTTTAAATCTATAAATTTTTGGGATTGAGCTTTTGCTGGAAGGGTTTTGGAGCCAAACATACCCCATGGTTGCGTCCAGAAGGCCCAAAAACCCTATTTACATATATTATTTTCCCTATTTTGGTGAAAAATAAATTAGAGGCAATTTTATTTATTTACCCCACCCATTTTGCTGTATAGTCTGAATTTTTTTATTATTTTGTTTTTTAATAAAAAATAGTCATTTAATATAAAAAAATAGTCATTTTTTATTATTCTATTTTTTAATAAAAAAATAGTCATTTTTTTATTATTATTCTATTTTTTTAATAAAAAAATAGTCATTTAATAAAAAAAATAGTCATTTTTTATTATTCTATTTTTTAATAAAAAAATAGTCATTTAATAAAAAAAACAATCATTTTTTATTATTCTATTTTTTAATAAAAAAAATAGTCATTTAATTAAAAAAACAATCATTTTTTATTATTCTATTTTTTAATTAAAAATAGTCATTTAATAAAAAACCAGTCATTTATTATTCTGTTTTTTAATAAAAAAATAGTCATTTATTTTATTTTAAGACCTAATAATCATTTTTTTTGCATAAATTGAAATGCATTTTTTATTATTGTATAATCCAACTAGAATCCTTTTATGCAAATTTTGGCAAATTTTTAGTCAAATTGTCAAATAATTTAGACCTTATAGTAATTTTTTTATCACATTAACAATGGTTGTTTGTGAGTTTGCTTGTTTTGCAAGGTTATCCAAGTATGTTTTGGAGTATACAAGGCAATTTTGGATCAACGTTTTCACTCTCTTCCCCCTATTTTTATTATTTTCTTCTAATCTCTCTCAAGCATTTGCTTGAAGCATAATGTAAATTAATGTAACTTGTATCTCTCATAATGAAATTAAAAGAGAAGAAAGAGAGAGAGAGAGTGTGTGTATTTGTGTTTTGTCTATTTTGCATCTCAACTAACTAACTATTAACTTACTTGCTACAAAACAATCTACTAACCAACTAACTTGCAATTTACTAATTTTCATATTAATCAAAAGGTTAAAAATGAATCAACTTACTAGCCACAACTTTAGTATTTTATTTTTACTTAATATTGCAACACAATTTATATTTGCTAAACACCTATTGAATCCAAAATAATCTGCTCTATCTGTAGCAAGTCCTTTTTGGGTCCTTGTACCCGTACCATTTTGGGTAGCTTTGTTGACCTTGGATGAGATGAATTGGTAATTCATTAGGCTATAAAAAAAACCTTAAAATGAACACTAACTTATTGACTATCTAACATTTAACAAATGTTTTATGGTTCAATTCAAGTTAGTTTATTTTGTTGCAAGATGATTGTTATGGTTAGTTACCTTCTTATTACAAGTTAATATATTGCAAGTTGATCTTGGTTTATTTCCTTTATTCAATTGCAATATGGTTATAGTTGTTTATTGCAAGATGGTTATAGTAGTTCACGATGATGTTGATTATCTTTCATGATGATGCTTACCTCTCTTGATGATGCTTAATTTTGATTATCTTTCATGATGTTTATCTTTCATGATGATTATATTTGATGATTGAAAAGTAGATTACTTGAAAGTTATGTTTTTTTATATGCAAGTATGTTTATCTACTTTCTTATTGCATCATTTATGTTTTGATTATGTTCACTTTCTATAATGGTTGATCATGGAATCTCATTCACACCTAAGCACATCCTTGATGGATCAAATTTTGGAATATGGGAACCAAGGATGAGGGCTAAATTTCAAGCAAGAAAGTTATGTCCCATTGTGAATGGAGATGAAGCAATCCCAACCCAAGCAAGGGCACTTGAGACATACAACAACAAGAGTCACCTTGCACTTTCCATGATTATCAATAGTGTGAGTGATGAGATATTGCTCACTATAAGCCATTGTGAGCATGCTAAAGATTTATGGGATTTGCTAAAACAAGTCCATATAGGGTCCAACACATCAAGGAAATTCACTTTATTGTCCAAAATTCTTAGCACTATGCAAGGTGAAGAAGAAAGTGCCTTGATATTCCTCTCAAATATGAAAGACATGATAACTCAACTATTGGCTTGTAATTGTGATTGGATAAGTGAGAAGATCTTAAGCTTTATCATTTTGAGGAACTTGTCAAGCAAGTTCAAGAATTTTGTCACCATTATTGAGACTAGGCTAGAGCAAGAAGAGGATGTCATTCCTCTCAACACTCTTTCACAATTATTGATTCAACATGAAGAGTCTCTTAATAGAGACAAATTGAATGGTCAAGTTTTCAAGGAGAAGAATGTTGCCTTGAGTGCCAATAATGCTTCCTTCAAGAATAAATACAAGGGAAGGAAAAATCAAAATTTCCAACCCAAAAAACCTAGAGTTGATTTCACTTACAACTTTTGTGGCAAGAAATACCACAAGGAACAAAATTACTTCAAGAATAAGAATATTGCAGAAAAGGAAGAGCAAGAAAATGCTAAGGGACAAGGACCTAAGGAATGGTTTTGCAAGGGAAAGAAAAAGAACAACAATGTAAAGAAAAATTCTAATAAAAATACCTTTGTTTGTGCCCTCTACTCCATTGACTCATCTACTTCTAATGAATGGGTGTTAGATTTTGGATGCACTAACCATATGTGTTTTAAAAAGGATAAGTTTGTGGACTTTCATAAGCACTCTTCAGATTCAGTTGTCATTGGTGATAATACTAGACTTCAAGTAGAAGGTGTTGGCAATGTTGTAATTGAAGGGAAATTACTTGATAATGTCCTATATGTGTCTAACCTTAGGAGACATTTAACTTTAGTTTTGCAAGTTGCTAGAAGTGGTCACACTATTGAGTTCAATGCAAATTCATGGAGCATTAGGAAAGACATGCTATCAATCATTATAGGTTATGTAAAGAATAATCTTTATGTGTTAGGTGATGCTCCTCCTAAAGTGTGTTTAGCAACTAATGTTTCTCCTAGTAGCAATCTTTGGAACTTAAGGTTAGGCCATAAAAAATATCAAAATATTCAAATGATGAAGTCCAAAAATTTTGTTTAAGGCTTGCCTAACATTTCACCTATTCATGGTTTGTGTGAAACATGCATATTAGGCAAGATGAGCAAACAAAAGTTTGCAAATAACAAATCAACAAGGGCCACACAAATTTTTCAACTCATTCATACAGATATTATGGGTCCATTACATGTTAGATCACTTGGTGGTGCATCCTATATTCTCACCTTTATAGATGATTATTCAAGAATGATCTTTGGGTATCTACTTAAGAATAAATAAGATTGTTTTGAGAAATTCAAGGAGTTCAAATATTTGGTAAAAAATCAAAATGGAGTAAAGATCAAAATGATTATAAGTGACAATGGATGGGAGTACAATAGCAATGATTTCAATGAGTTTTTTTCTTCTCATGGGATCAAAATGTAGTTTACTTATCCATACACTCCTCAAAAAAATGGTGTTGCAAAGAGGAAAAATAGGAAAATAATGGAGATGGTAAGATGCATGCTTGGTGACAACTTACCTAAATCTATTTGGGGTGAAGTAGCCAGTACAACAATCTACATTCTTAACACATGTCCTTCAAAATCAGTTTAGGGGAAGACTCCTTATGAGGTTTGGAATGGTAAGAAGCCAAATTTGTCACACTCAATATTGTTTGGATGTGATGCATTTTCATATATTCCTTCAAAAAAGAGGAAGAAATTGGATAAAAAGTCTCAAAAATACATCTTTGTTGGCTATGATGCAAAACATAGGGGCTACAGGTTATACTCACCTTCTTCATGCATTGTATTTTTTTCAAGAGATGTCAAATTCAATGAAGAACTTCTTGAGTTAGAAAAGGGTGGGCCTTGTGTCAAAAGGACCAAGTGGTTGGATCATTATAGGGGTCCTAAAGAGCAGAATTCAGCTAGCCAAAGGATAACTAGAAGTATGAACTTTAACATGTCTCTTGTAGCTAATATAGAGAATGATCATGAGCCTAATTCTTACCAAGAAGCTTCAAAACACTCTTTTTGGGTTGATGTCATGAAGGTTGAGATGGATTCTCTTCTAAAGAATAAAAATTGGGATATAGTACCTTATCCTAATAAAAGAAATGTTATTGGGAACAAGTGGGTCTATAGAATCAAGTACAATTATAAAGGAGATATAGAAATGTATAAGGCTATATTGGTTTCTAAGGGTTATGCTCAAAAACATGGCATTGAATATGATGAAACCTTTGCACCAGTTTCCAAAATGCCCACCATTCGACTTCTCATTGCTATTGCTGCTGCTCAAGGTTCACAAATTTTTTATCTTGATACTAAAAGTGCCTTTCTAAATGGTGATTTGTATGTGGATATCTACATGAGTCAACCACAAGTATTTGTTGTACAAGGTAAATAAAAACTTGTGTTTAAACTAAATAAAACCTTGTACGGTCTGAAGCAAGCACCTAGAGCATGGTACATGAATATTTAAGGTTATTTTTTATCTCTTGGTTTTGATAAATGTTATTCAGATATAGATCTCTATGTGCTTAGGAAGGATAACTTGGTCATTTTAATAGCTCTATTTTTTTATGACCTTATTATGACTAGAAATGATAATGAGGCCATTTTTGATTTCATCTCCAAATTAAATTCAGAGTATGAAATGACTGACCTTGGTCTTCTACACTACTATCTTGGCATGCAAGTTTATCAGCATGAGGATTGTACCTTTTTGAGTCAATACAAGTATATTGAAGATCTTCTTAAGAGGTTTTATTTGGAGGATGGCAATCATACTTCCATTCCTATTTCTATAGGGGTTAAGTTGGAAGTAAGTACAAAATCTCAGTTGGTTGATGCTACATTGCATAGGCAGATCATTGGTAGTCTTATTTATGTTACCATCACAAGACTAGATATTGCTTTTGCAATTGGTATGATGGATAGGTTCATGCAAAAACCTTATATTGAGCATTTACAAGCTACCAAGAAGATTCTCAAGTATATTTTAGGTACTAGATATTTGGCACTCAAGTATTCTAGGCTTCCTTCCTTTGCTCTTCTGGATATGTTGATTCTGATTTTGGAGGGGATAGAATAGATAGAAAGTCTACCACAGTATATATTTTTATTATTGGATCTGTAGCTATCTCTTGGTCTTCCAAGAAGTAAGATACAATTTCTCTTTCTATAATGGAACTGGAGTATAATGCTATGACAACAGTTACACAGGAAGTGGTTTGGCTTCATACCCTCATGAAGGAAATTGGCTTTGAGCAATTTGGTCCTTCACATTTGCTCTTTGATAATCATTCAGCTATTGCCTTGGCTAAAAATCCTGTAATGCATAAAAGGACAAAGCATGTTTAAATCCAAGCCCAATTTATCAGAGAGAAGGTATTGGACGGGACTATTTAGCTGGAGTATTTTCCATCATCTTCTAATTTTGCTGATTTGTTCACCAAACCTCTTCCCAAGGAGCAATTTTGTAAGCTAAGAGACTCACTTGGTTTGGTGAACAAATCAATAGAATTAGAAGATGATGGGAAATACTTCAACTGAATATTCCCATACAATACCTTCTCTCTGATAAAGTAGGCTTGGATTTCAACATGCTTTGTCCTTTGATGTATTACAAGATTTTTAGCCAAGGCAATAGCTGAATGATTAGTAGAGAGCAAATGTGAAGGAGCAGTTTTGTAAGTTGAGAGACTCACTTGGTTTGGTGAAGTTCTCCTCAAGGGGTAATGAAGTGTAGTTACACTTGTGTGATGACAACTTCATCCTTATGAGGTGTTTTGTGCTATATATATGAGTTGATATTTGGTGGTATAATTACTTTTTGCATCTCTTTTGAACATGGTACTTTCTTGTTTGTGCAAATTTTGTACATGTTACTTTGTATATGACATTGTGAAATTATGGTATATGATGCAATTGTTTTATGCAACTCTTTTACATGGCACTTTAATGTTGCCTTGTGCAACTTTGTACATGTTTTTATGTAGTTGGCATTACGCAATTGGTTTATTATGGTACTTTCTTGTTAGCATTTATGCTACTTTTGTACATGATATTTTATGGTTGGCTTTATGCAACTGGTGTGCACACTTTATTATTTTCATATACCTTATGCAACTCTTGTAAATGGTACCTTTTGTTAGCCTTGTGCTACTTTTGTACATGGTACTTTAGGGTTTGCATTATCATGGTACTCCTTGTTTGCTTTATGCAACTTTGTACATGATATTTTTTAAACCAACTATATAGCATGTGACTATAAGTATGGCTTGGCATCTTTTTGTGATGACTTATAGTTCACTATTTGTTAGATCAATTTTTTTATCATATTTGGATATTCATATATTTTGTGGTGAATATATTTATGATGATGTATCTAACTGATCTTATGTTGAGCTGCTTGTAGCTTGTAGGTACTTCCATTTGGGGTTTTGCAGGCTTATTAAATACACCCTTATGATGTTTTATTCTTGTCATTTGCAACCACTTGTATTTTATGCATGGATTTGTAAGCTACTTGTATCTGAAGCTACTCTGTTGGGGGCTTGCAGTCTCATTTTGGCCCATTTTGTGTTGGTGCCTTATTGTAGACCATTCTTGGTCGTAGAAGCTTATTGTAACTATATTACTCATTTGATTCTCATCCCCATTTGTATATTTAGGGGGAGAATGTTTATTTGTTTCATAATTCCTTTCCCCAATATTGCATTAAGAGGGAGTGTTGGAATATGTAATGCAACATTGTGTAAATTATTCTTAGACTAAAATATAAAGTCTAAAGAATAATATTTGAATTAGAAAATAATTCTATTTTATGTAAAAATATTCCAACCCAATTAATAAATAAAATAAGGGTACTAGGAATATTTAATTTGTGGGAAAAATTTATTTCCCCTTTTCTAGCAAATATTAAAAAGTAACCAATCACTTTTTAATATTTGATAGATGCCACTTGTCACACATCTCAAGAAAAAAAATGTGATAATATTTGTCACACATCTCAAGATAATATTGTGATAATATTAGAGCAATTTTAGGGTTGTAGTAGAAAAACTTCTCTTTAAATAGGGGTGTTGTCTACTACATCTTGTCATATCATGTTGATGCATATTGTTGCATAACATTTAAGCATTATTGTATTGTTGAATCATTCAGTAATATAGTGAGATTCATAGTGGATGTTTCCCTTCTTCATTTGAAGTAGGGTTTTACCACTTAATATTGGTGTTGCGGGTTTTCCTCTTTTGTGTGTGATTGATCTTGTGGAGCATTCTTCGATATTGGGGAGATTTTTCTTGTCTCAATTGATAGGCCAAACATAGATCACCTTCAACAGGCATTTTTTCCTCCTTGTAGACCCATACCTGAAACACCTTATGGGGCTTATGATGATTTGTAACAAAATTAGGATTATGTAGAAGCACCTTATGGAGGCATGGCTGATGTCAATAAACCACCCCAACCTAGGCTTAATATTCCTCATCTACCTCTATGAGTTCAAATAAAGGAATAGGATATCAAATCCTCAAATGTGTATAAAGCTTTCCTTGCACGATTAGAAACTATAGAAGGTAATACAGATGGCAATGGGCTTCAAAATCCTACTTTGTGATAGCTAAGGAACCAACCATTGCATCCATCCATTCCTTCCCCATTCTATATTGAGCATTTCAAAATGCCAAAATTTGATAGATTCAAGGGCGAAGAATATGCTCAAGAGAATGTCACTAGATTTCTAAATATGTGCTTCAACATACAGGATAATGACGCATTGCTCCTAAGAACTTTCTTGAGTACCCTCACAGGTCCAGACATTGAGTGGTTCAAGCAACTTCCAAAACATAGCATCTACACATATGAACAATTCACTGATGTATTTTTGGAATGTTTCACCTTCAACACCAAAATCAAGGCGACATTAACCGACCTCATAAGGATGAAACAAACTGAGGATGAGTCAATTACTAATTATGTAAACATGTGGTGAACGCTTTTGGCTAAGCTACCCTATCTATTGCTAGTGACTGAATTAACTCATTTATTTTCAAAGAGTTTCTTGAAACCCATCTCTTTGACACTACAATTACATCAATACCCTACCTTGGAAGAAGCTCTAGCATAGGCTAGAAACATAGAGGAAATCAAAATCCAAGAGGGTGAAATAACAAAACTTCATAAGGAGTGGAAAAATAATCCTAAGAATAGCTCGACACCTACAAATCCATCTACAGTAAATCAAATGGCCACAAATATCCCTACACCTACTCAAGTTACACCTCCCCAAAATATGAACTATCAGGCTCAACCTCCTCCTACGAGTTATAACAATAATGGTACAGTGAACCAGGGAAAAAACAACGTTGCCATCAATGAAACTTTACTCCCATCACTGAATCTATGGATTATATTTTTGATTGATTATGGGCTGCAAATATGGTTAATTTACTAGATATTAAACCCAATGATCTATAAATAGGTAAACCCAAGCCTATGATATGCTGAGAGGATCAATATTGTAAGTTTCATCGGCAAGGTGGCCATGATTTGCAATCATGCTATGGTTTTAAACATGTAGTACAAGACATTATTGAGAGGAATGAGCTTCAAGTGAATGCTCCATTAGCTCCTACCAATAAATATATGGGTAAATACAAAGAACTTTTACCAACTCACCAGGTACAGGTAGTGCCTACTAAATCAATGAATGAGGTGAAGCAACAACACCCTATGCAAGGGTATTTTAGGATGGTGAGTATTGTGACCAAGAAAAAGAAATATCCAATTCAAGTTGCATAGCATGCAACTTCGAATGATATTCCAACTACATCATAAACTACACCACCTGTAGTACAAGGCCTTCCTTCTAGGCCAACAATGATAATTAAGAGCAAGCTTACACAAATCTTGAGGACCACATTAGCATGATTATCCATTTATGAGTTGATAAAATAATCACATCCACATCGAGATTCCTTGATGGACATTCTAAAATAAATAGAGTTGCAACCATGGGAGTCCAACTCCTTCATATATTTTGTGGGTCATGTGCAACAGTGTAAGGAACCAGTCATACAATTTCATGAGCATGAGCTTAAGGAAATAGCTAATGATGTGGTAGATAATCCTTTACACATCATTTCATGTATAAATGAGATACCATACAAGAGAGTGCTCATAGAAATTGGTTACTCAAGTAATATCATAACAACTAAAGCACTAAAGCACCTTCAATTTCCAGCATCTCATGTTGTGGCATCAACTTACACTCTTCACACCTTTAATGACACAATATGCTCTACTTTTGGTACCATAGTTCTACCCATTAATGTGGGGAAAAATACTATATCAATGTTGTGCCATGTGCTAGAAGGTGATATGGACTATAACATTTTGCTAGGTAGACCTTGGATATAGGATATGAAGTGTGTCCCCTCCATAGCGTATCAATATTTTAAATACACTCATGAAGGGCAAGTGCACATAGTTTATGTCGATCTAGAGCCCTTCAAATACTGTAACATGTTGCAGCAGATGCCA
This sequence comes from Wollemia nobilis, assembly GCA_028583015.1. Lineage (NCBI taxonomy): Eukaryota > Viridiplantae > Streptophyta > Pinopsida > Araucariales > Araucariaceae > Wollemia > Wollemia nobilis. The sequence goes on along the minus strand of JAQPPZ010002937.1, from coordinate 7,205,572 downwards.
GAGTCGATAGTACCTTTGACTCATGTAGACTTCCTATTGAATACACCTATTTAGAGTCTACCCATTCCACCACCTTCATCATCATCCACTCCATCCTCATTATCACCACTTTCAGATAAGGCTTCAACATCATCAAATCCTCCATCGAGGAACACATCGAAGAGGCTATTTATGAGAGCTCGTCATTAGTTTCCACCATATCTATAGAAGATGTTCCTTGTTTCATTAATGATGAATTACCTCTAGAGGTGAGCACTGAATCACCTCAAACCTCCATTCTATATCATCCATTTTCACCATCCCAGGTCAAACTCCAGATGTCTAGTACAGGGATAGGAGAATATCTGGTGAGAAATTTCATGACAGTTCCATTGCTAGAGACAATGCAAGATATGGGGAGACCTCATCTTCCCATAGGTAGAATTGTATCTCTTGGCCTACCTCCTAATCAAATGAATTTTATATATGGAGGTTTAGAGTATGTATCTCTGCCCATTCCTTAGAAGGAAGATGATGACGAACCCTTTTTTGAGGATGTAAACTATTTTTTGAACCCAAACTATGCGTTGTGGTACTTAGATCATTGCAATTTGCATGGGTTTGGTCTCGTTTTATATGAGTAGGGTAATCGTGTTTCATGTTAACCCCAATATCAACTTTGGTATGATAGATCCAGGTTGGGACACAATAAATTGGTATCGTTGCATGTCCTCATCGAGATTCTCGAACACCTATACCTAATTCATCAGGCTAAGGTTGCCCATGACCCATATGCTAATCCGAATCACGTTCATTCCTTGGGAGATAATTTCCCCATAGAAATGGCATATCAAGGTCTTTCCAATGATGTTTCCCAACCCCATGAAGTGCGGTAGAGCTCACACACCTTGTAATATAATAGTGAGGAACAATACCAAGGTCCTCCTCATGAATTGATGAGTGATGGTGAAGATGATTATGGCATCGCACCCAGTTATTAGACAACATCAGGTCTCTAGACCCACTCGCCCTAGATCAATAGATCATGTATCCATAAACATGATTTCCATAGATTTAACGACACCATTGGTGAATCTGAATAACCCATACAAGCTATTGCATCTTGATTTAGAGGTAATTGACTTTGATCGGGGAGATTCTTCTCCATCGCCCTCAAAGTATTGGCCTTGTGAGGAAATGTTACAACCATTTAACTTTTCTTCAATAACTACTCAGGATGTTTTTCAATCTAAGGTTGACCCTAAATTTCCTATGGAATAAGAAAACCTAACTGATGGCATTCACTTAATACCCACCCCACATCAGTTGTAGGATGGGTCTCACATATCTATCGAGCCAAAAATTGATAGGGATATTGGTACAGATCTTGATAATCCCCATACCATTAAATTAGGGGAAGGTCTCTCCCTAAGTGAACAAGATGATTTCACAGCTGCATTGAAATAAAGGATTAAATATTTTCCTTGGTCATATAAATATATGCCAGGACTAGATCCAAATAGAGTGACACATAATATTACATTAGACCCCAAGATCAAACCTGTTAAGAAAAATTTATAAAAAATACACCCAATAGTAGCCTTAATGGTGAAATATGAATTACAAAAGTGGTTGGATGTTGATATCATCTTAGTATATTATTCACCATGGGTTTCAAACATGGTTCCCATCAAAAATCTTGATGGGAGGATTCGCATTTGCATCGAATTTCAAGATCTTAACAAAGCGAGTCCTAAGGATGAATTTTCCTTACCTAACATTGATGTGATGGTAGATGCAACAATAGGATATGAAATGCTACCCCTAATGGATGCATTTTATGGATATAATCAGATTTGTATTAATCTATAAGGCCAAATCAAAATGGCGTTCATAACGCCTTGGGGGACATTTTGTTACAAGGTCGTGCCTTTTGGCCTTAAGAATGCTGGTGCTACATACCAATGAGCCATGACATATATCTTCCATGATTACATGCACAATATTTTGGAAGATTACATGGATGATTTATTGGAAAACTATTTATTATGCCATGAACATCTTGATGTATTGTGTAAGATCCTAGATCGCCTCATAGAGCACAATGTTAGACTTAATCCTAAAAAGTGTGTCTTCGATGTCACATTTGGTAAACTTTTGGGATTCATAGTCTCCAAGTGAGGCATAGAGGTAGATCCAAACAAGGTCAAGGAAATATTAGAAATGCCTCCTCCCACAACCATTAAGCAACTACGCAGTTTGCAAGGAAATGTCACATCCATAAAATGCTTTATAGCACAATTATCAGATAAATGTCGACCCATGAATAGGTTGCTACACAAGGGGGTCTCATTTCATTGGGATGAAGAATGTCAAAATGCCTTTTATGAAATTAAACAATACCTAGCTTCACCACCTATATTGGCTCCATCATGACTAGGAGTGTTGTTATATTTATACATCTCAGCTACTGAGTTGGATTTGGACACCATGTTGTCCCAAAAGAATGAATTCCACAAAGAAAATGCTACTTATTACATTAGTCGTACACTGGTCAACTTTAAAACTAGATATGCATAGGTTGAGAAGTTAAGCTTAGTAGTGGTATTCACCACAAAAAAGCCATGCCATTATATGCTTAATCATACCATGTATGTTGTATCTAAATAAAATCTATTGTGCTACATGATGAGTCAAACATATCATAATAGTCGCACGATGAAATTGATAATGTTGTTGACATAATTTGACCTAGAGTTCATTGGACAAAAATCTATCAAATGATAGGTCATAGCTGATAAACTAGTAGAGGCTCCTCTATAGGATGATCAGCCTCCAAATATAGAACTTCCTGATGATGGAATATTTCATATCTTAGAAACACCTGATTATGCCGATCCTGAGTCACAAGCGGACATAACTCTATTCTTTGATGGTTCTAAATGCGAGCAAGGTTGTGGTGTAGGTATCATGTTTTTCACACCACAAGGGGCTCTCATACATATTTTGTTTAAAATCAATTTTTTGTGTACTAACAACAATGTCGAGTATGAAGCTCTCATCATCAGAATTCAAATGATAATCACCATGAACATAACAAAGTTGAACATTTTTGGTGATTCCTTGCTCATAGTAAATCAGGTTAAAGGGATATTCTAGTGTAAGTGTCATGTCTTGCAAGCCTAAAAATCCTTAGTAGACAAACTCCTGGTAAAATTTGAATGGTATGATATAGAGGCACTCCCTCACTCATCTAATAATTTTTTGGATACAATGGCTTCCTTAGGGTCACTAATCCCACATGACCCTTCAAATGATATCACAACTATCCAAGTAAAAATGCTAGCACAATCTATGACTAGGCATGAAGAGCATAATGCTATACCATTTGTTCACATGATTCATATTGAGCCTTCCCATGAAAGGTTCTCTTAACTACACCAATATTTGAATAATGTTAACTAGGGGGCTTTGTTCCCTCATAATCCTTTTTATACTAGCACAATGCTATATCTCCAAGTTCGCTCTCAATTAGCATTCGCATGAGATAAACATCAAAAGGATAGCATGATTCATAATATTTAGGCTTCTTCAAAGAAATATTGGGTCATCTAGATTAAATATTATCTTAAGCTGGGTAATATTCCACCTGGATTGTCGCATGCCATAAAGCAATAATTCAAAAAATATGTGGCAAAATATGTCTTATTAAGAGACATAATGTATCATCAAATCTATGAAGGTATCCTCCTTCATTGCTTAGACTCACAAGAGTCAGCTTGGATCATCACCCAAGCACATGATGGCACATGTGGTGGCCACTTTAGTGGTATGGCCATCGCTAAGTGCATTCTTTGCATGGGCTATTATTGGTCAAATTTAGAGTAAGATTGATGCACTTATGTTAAGAAGTGCATGAAGTGTCAACATCATGCAAATTTGACACATGTACCTTCACAGGCCTTACAAACGATTCAATCGGTCTGGCCATTTGCACAATGGGGGTTTGATTTAATTGGGAAAATCTCACCTGCCTCATCGGGTCGTCACACGTTTATCATAACGAAAATCGAGTACTTAAAAAAATGGGTGGAAGAAATTCCCCTTACCACAAGGACTGGACCTCGCATCGCAGAGTTCATGCTACATAATATCATATGTCATTTTGGTATTCCATCCAAAATAATATCGGATAATGAAACACCCTTTAAAAATAAGTATGTGCGTGCATTAACAACAAAGTATAACATAAAGCATAGCTTTTCTACACCCTATTATCTGCAAGCCAACAGGCAAGTAGAGACATAAAATAAGATAGTAGTATCCATCTTCAAGAAAAATGTCAAGTAAAATCATAAATATTGGCATAATCAATTACCTCTTGCCCTTTGGGCTTATTGCACTAGAATTCGGACACCCAGGGCAACTCCATTTTCACTAGTGTATGGTGTTGAAGCCATCATGCCTCTATATTTAGAGATTCCTTCACTATGCATTTCTATGCAGGAATTCATCGACGATGATACAGCTAGACAAGCTCATTTAGATCAGTTAACGTTGCTTGATGAACGATGTGTAAATGTCCTTGAGCATATACGTGTTTATTAGGAACATCTTAAGAGAGCTTAAAACTTGAAATTACATCAAAGAGACTTTCAAGTAGGTGATTTAGTTCTAAAATAGAACCAACAAAACATAAATTTGCCCTCCAATTTGTGAGACAAATTTGTAGCAAACTAGTTATGTCCATTCATCATCACAAGCCAAATTTGACCTAGAAATTATCGCTTAGCATCCATCAAAGGAAGTGAAGACCCTGAACCCATGAATTTAAGTAATTTGTGACCATTTCATGCTTAGAAAACCATCAAATACCCCTAGGTAGTCATAGACACTTTCTAAGTGTCGCTGATCGTCTAGGTCACCATAAACGCTCCTAGCAGCTTTGACCGTCTAGGTAAAATAAAAAGCCCCTAGACTATCTACGATCGTCTATGTCACACTTAAAATCTCCAAAGACATATATAAGCCCTTTGGTCACAACCAAATACCCCTAGGTAGTCATAAACACTTTCTAAGTGTTGCTAACTGTCTAGGTCACCCAAAAGGCTCCTAGCGGTCTTTGGCCGTCTAGGTAAAATAAAAAATCCTCTAGTTAATCTACGATAATCTAGGTCAAACTTAAATAATCCAAAGACATATATAAGCCCTTTGGTCACAATCAAATACCCCTAGGCAATCGTAGACATTTTCTAAGTATCATTGACCGTCTAGGTCACCCAAAAGGCTCCTAGTGGTCTTTGACCATCTATGTCACCCAAAATGCTCCTAGCGGTCTTTGATAGTCTAGGTCAAATAAAAAATCCCCTAGAAAATCTATGATCATCTACGTCAACCTTAAATTATCCAAAGGTATCTATAAGACCTTTGGTCACAATAAAATATACCCCTAGGTAGTCGTAGACACTTTCTAAGTGTTGTTGACCATCTAGATCACATAAAGGCTCCTAGCAGTCTTTGACCATATAGATCAAATAAAAATGCTCCTAGAATATCTCCGATCATCTAGGTTAACCTTAAAATCTCCAAAGGCATCCATAATCCCTTTGGTCATAATAAAATTCCCCTAGGAAATCGTAGACACTTTCCAAGTGTTGCTAACCATCTAGGTCACCTAAAAGGCTCCTAGCAGTATTTGACCATCTAGGTCAAAGAAAAAATCCCCTAGACAATCTACGATCATCTAGGTCAATCTTAAATTCTCCAAAGGCATCTATAATATCTTTTTTCACAACCAAATGCCCTTAGGAATTTGTAGATACTTTCTAAGTGTCACTGACTGTCTAGGTCACCCAAAAGGCTCCTAGTGGTCTTCAACCATCTATGTTAAATAAAAAAGCTCCTAGACTATCTACGATCATCTAGATCAGCCTTAAAAGCTCCAAAGGCATCCATAAACCCTTTTGTCATAATGAAATACCCCTAGGCAATTGTAGACACTTTCTAAGTGTCACTAACTGTCTAGGTCACCTAAAAGGCTCCTAGCGGTCTTTGACCATCTAGCTCAAATAAAAAATCCCCTAGACAATCTAAGATCATCTAGGTCAGCCTTAAATGGTCAAAAGGCATATATAAGCCCTTTGGTCACAACCAAATGCCCCTAGGTAGTCGTTGACACTTTCTAAATGTCATTGACCATCTAGGTCACCCAAAAGGCTCCTAGCAGTATTTGACCATCTAGGTCAAATAAAAATACCCCTAGACTATATACGATCACCTAGGTCAACCTTAAAAGCTCCAAATACATATAATCCCTTTGGTCACAATAAAATACCCCTAGGCAGTCGTAGACACTTTCTAAGTGACACTGACCATCTAGGTCACCCCAAAATGCTCCTAGAAGTCAATGACCATCTAGGTCAAATAAAAATGCTCCTAGACTATCTACGATCATCTAGGTCAATCCAAAAAGCCCCAAAGGCATCTATAAGCCCTTTGGTACCCATAAAATATCCCTAGGTGGTCTATAACCATCTAGGTCAAAATAAAAAGTTCCTATGCCATCTACGATTGCCTAGGTCATCCCTAAATGCTCCAAAGGTGTCTATAAGCCATTTGGTCACCCAAAATCCCCAATGGTGTTTATTAAGCCCATTTGTCAATATGTATATACATCTATATCAAAAATTTCAAAAATATCATTAAAATCATCACAATACAAAAATATTGCTTCATTGCACTTCATATAAATTGCATTAGGTATTCTCATCATTGCATTATGCATCATTCCAAATTGATCATACATGTCTAGAACCAGGTTTGTACACTATACATCCATTAAAATAATTGTTATTATGAGTCAATATTACCACCTATTTACATTACATATACCATTTACATTTACATTATATGTTTGTTTCCCGTCACTTAGCCATTGTTAGTAACACAGTTAAATTTTCGGTCACTCAGCCATATCTAGTTGTCTTTTCATATTTTGTAGAAATATAGCATGATTTTTAGAATGTAGAATCCTACTTAGATAATGCTTGGTATACATCAAAATCCCAACACATTTTTCACATTAAAAATCCAAGTCTAGCATAAGGAAAGATGAAAACTATAAAGTAGTCTAGGTTACAGTCAAGCAAAAAGTTTATCTTGTTCATACCCCTGTGTGAATGGTTCAAATATGCTGAGAATTAATAAAAGTACAAGTTTCTCCTTACCCAAAATACCTTACCCTACACTGGGTTAAGTATCCCAAAGAAAGAGAATTAGTAATGATTATTATTTCCCCCCAGTATTCCAAACATACATTGCCCTACACTGGGGTAAGTATATCAAAGAAATATTCCAAAGAAAATAGTGATTATTATCACTTCCAAATATGCATAAAGAAATAGTGATTATTATGTTGGCAATTTTGGGTACTTTGGGTACATTTCCTTTGATAAAGTGTATAATTTGTCATTGATGTCAAGAAGCTCTTGAAGAAATTTAATTTGATGTCAAATAATTTGTTTTGATGAAGGTTTGGCATGACAGCTTCAAATGTCTTTTGTAAACCCCAAGTTGGCAGGTTTAAAGATTATAGGTGGATGCATTAGTTTAATGCAATTGGGTCTAGGAGGAAATATTTATTTAATAATTAAAAACCCTGTTAAGGTTCCCTTTAATTATTTTTAAAATAAATATTAATTATTTGCAATGGGTTCTCTTAATCCATGGCGCAAATATTTTATCATGGTGGGCGCTAGCCAAGACCTCCGCCGACGTGTTAAACTCCTCGTCGACGTCAAAGAGCATTTGGTAAGGATTCATATTAATACCCCTCGATGAAATCAAAGATTGATCCCATCTAATTTTTGAAAGGAGTTGCTCGCTATAAATTTGACTGTCTTCACCAATTTTTGTAATTTGTTGATCGTGTGTTTGTCTTCACCATTTTTGTATCTGCTATTCGTTCGTTTGTCTCGCCATTTATCAAATCAGCCATAGAGCTTGTCGTCTACGAATTCACATCAAAATGAAGGGAGGATTGTGTTTTATTTTCTTGGCATAGAAGGGACAAGCATAACAGCGTGAGGTTTTAACCTCACCGGGTGCCTTTGGCGCACCGGTAGTGGCTAGGCCGTTGGCGCGCTATCCAAATGGGAGGTTTCGTGTTTGAATCACGCGAAAGGATTTTTCATCGTGGATGTAGCGGGTGGTGTTAGATTTCAGGTGCAAAATTTCTCTAAAGAAATTTTTTGATGTTGGCTAAGGTATTTTCAAATTTAATCTTTTTCTAAGTGTATGTTGCGGATGGACGAAGTTTGTTAGAAGAAAAATAGCTTAGGAGTAATAAGGGTTTTAAAGCTTCTTGTTATTTTGATAAAATATTAGTTTGAAGATGTTGTTGAAATATCTTATTGCATTCTTATAAGAGATAAACTTTATTTTTGATGAGACAATAAGGGAGAAATAAGGTGTATAATGGATAAATCTTTCTTGTAATGTTGAGAGTGCTTTTGGTTGATTATGGAAATGAAAGCATGATGTTTTAAGGTTAATTGCTTCTTGTGTGAAGTTGTGAAACCTTAAGTGGTCAGCTTTGAGATTGACATTTGATTTCATTAAATTGGTTATAATCAAGCTATTCTTTACTTAGTTAAAGTGTTGGGCTTACTCCTTTGTTGATGAATTGAAAAGTTGTTTTATGCTATTGTTGAGTTGATTTGGTGGATGCTTTTTGTTCAAACAATATTGGAGATAAAAGGAGTTCTACTTGTTTCCTATTCTGATGTTGATTGTGAAATGCTTCAAGGTTGTGTTTTGAGTTGAATGGTGTTGATTGAACCTTGTTTGATGAGCATTGTTGTTGAAGCCCTAATTTATGGTGAAAATAACATGATTATCATTGTTATGTGATTCTTTGCATAGTTGGAAATTTTTTGGGTTTCATGTTCTTGAAAGAAAGCATTCTATCCTATCCATTTCAGATTTTGAGTTGAGTTTTCAGATTTGAGATTGAGTTTGAGCTGAGTTGATTTGAGTTGAGTTTTGAGATTGGGAGTTGAGTATAGAACATATTGAGTATCTAACAATTCTCTTTATGCTTATATGAGTTTGAAAAACCACATTGGGTCTCTAAAAATTCACCTTGTGATTTTCTACTAAGAAAGTTTTTCTTTGTGAGATTGTTGAGTTTTTGGATAGGTTTCGGTGGGGTCCTGTGAGCAATTTTTGGATAGGTTTTGGTGGGGACTTGTGAGAAAGTTTTGGACAGGTTTCTATGGGGACTTGTGAGCAGATTTGGACAGGTCCTAGCAGAAGACTTGTGAGCTGAGTTTGATAGTTTTATCAGAGAACTTGAGGACAAAGGTGCACTAGTTCTTTGAGAATAACCTGAGGACAGATTTGGCAAGTCTTTTAGAAGGCTTGTGTGTAGAGGATTGATTTTTTTAAGTGTGGGACAAGTCTGATAGACAGAGGAAGACTTGTACTAGACTGACTGACTATGTTTGGTACAAGTGGCTGAGCTGTTTTGGACGTGATCATAGAAGGCAAAGGTCTCTTAGGCTAAGCATTAAGGACAGGAGGTCTTCGGTGGAAAGGAGTTCCATGTTCTGGCAAGAGGTAGAGGTAGTTGATATTCTAAGGTATCATTTCCAGAGTAGAGGGGAAGGTATCTCCTTTGAGCAGAGACTCATAAATTCAGATTGGGGGAAGGTATCTCCTTTGAGCAGAGGCTCATAAATTTCGATTGAGGTAAGGTATCTCCTTTGGGACGAGGCTCATAAACATTGTAATTGGGAAGAATTCCCAAAGAAATTTGAGATAAATTTTAGAGAAAATTTTTGTGGATGTAGCCCAGCCATTCTGGGTGAACCACGTTAAAATTGGTGTCACTTTGTGGATGATATTGTGCATTGTTTTGATATTGCTTTGGGTATATTGATTTACTATTTTTAAGTATAAAGGAAAAAGTAAAAAGAGGTCTTATACTGTTTGCCCCCCCTCTTAGTATAAGCTTGTGTTCTTCAATTGGTATCCGAGCAGGTGCCTTCAGAAAGTTTAACAGCTTGAAGGAAAAGCTAGTAAAGAACACAATGGATCATTCAGGTAGCAGTGCAACACCTATACTTGATGGGTCAAATTTTGGTCTTTGGAGTGCAAGGATGAAGGTTTATCTAATGGAACTTGGTAATGAGGTATGGGAAGTGATTGAAGATGAGTACACTATTCATGTACATGGTCCTAATACTAAAGAAGAAATGCTCCTACATCACAACAATTCAAAAGCAATGAATGCAATCCTAAAAGGCTTACAGAAAGCAGATCTCACCAAAGTGATTCACTGCAAGACAACTAGTGAAATGTGGAAATAGTTGAAGGTGGTTCATACAGGTGATACAAATGTCAGAAAGGCCAAGTTGAGACACTTCAAAGGTATGTTTGAACAACTCAAGATGAATTATGATGAAAATATTAGTGACTACATGCTTCGTATGGATGAGGTTGTTAAATCCATGAAAGACTTAGGTCTTGAGCTTGTTGAAAATAATGTTTGTGATAAGATTTTAGGAACTCTTCCTAATATATTTAGTGAAAATATTTCTTCTTTTGAGGAAGCTAAAGATTTGGATAAGTTGAAAAAGGATGAGCTCCATAGTATACTTGCAGTATTTGAGTTGAGAACTCAAGTGAAGGTTGATGTCAAGAAAGAGGCAGCTTTCAAGGCTACCAAGGAATCCAAGGGTAAACAACTTCAAGATAGTGATGAGTCTTCTAGTGATGAAGAGGCATATTACAGCAAGAAAGGCAAGTTCTCTAGAAAACACAGAAGTATGAACAATATAAGATGTTTCAATTATGGAAAGTTTGGTCATTATGCTACTAACTGTACTGTTCCCAAGAATGAAAGTGATGAAGATAAACAATATTCTATGAGCAAGGTTTCTGAAAAGCATAAGCATCACAAAAAGAACAAATATGAGCACAACAATCAAGGAAAGAGGTATTCTCACAAGCACAAGAAGAGTTTCTATCTAGACAAAGCAAGTAAGTGTTCTAGTAGTGATAGTGAAAGTTCTTCAAGTGATAATGAAAATGATATGTTGTTCATATCAGAAAAAGAGGAAGAACCGAAACATAGATTCATTATCATGAAATGTCTTAGATGTGGAAATTTTTGTCACCTTGAGGATGATTGTACAAACAATGATTTGGTTTCTAGTATGTATGAGGATTCTTCAAAAAACTATAAGGAAGATGCTTGTATGGTTTTTGAAAAAGGTAGCACCTCTAGTGATAAGAAATCTAAAAAAGACTTTGATGATTCAGAAAGCAAACAAATAAAGGATCTTGAAAGTGAACTTATTAATGCTCGTAGTGCTTTGAAAAAGGAAAGAAATATGAATGCTAGACTCAAGGATAAGTTAGATGAATGTTGTATGGAGAGATATGATCTTATAGAAAGTCTTGATTTCTCTATAGCTAAGACACAAGAACTCAAGGATGAGTTAGAGTCTAAGGTTCTTGAGTATAGTGAGTTAGAATAGAAAATGGATTCTTTGAAAGAGGAAACTAAAGAGTACAAGGATAAGCTTTACAAGTTTCAAGATAGCTCCAAAAAGGTTAATTCACTCATCAAAGGTCAAAGAAAGACAACAGATAAAATAGGCCTTGGTTTTGTTAAGCCACACAAGGAACAAGTTGGAGAGTCTAGTAAGAGACTCCAAAAGGAAGAGAGTTCTTATGAGGAAATTATTTCAGATCATGAGTCCTTGAATGATAGATGCACAAAAACAGAAAACAAAATTCAGAATGAGAAGAAGTTTTCAAGACCCAAGAGGTCCAATAAAGAAAAATTTCAAGGCAGATGTTTTGCTTGTCATAATTTTGGTCACATGGCTTCACATTGCATGGCTCAAGTGAATATGGTAAACGATAATTTTAGAAGTGCTAGTTTCTTTCAAGGGTATTGCTACTCTTGTCAATAGTTTAGGCACAAGGAAGTCTATTGCAAGGTAAATAACAGGAACAGGTTTGATAAAAATAGGTTTGGTCAGAACAGGTTTGGTTAGAATAGGTTTGGTCAGAACAGGTTTGGTCATAACAGGTTTGGTCAGAACAAGTTTGGTCAGAACAGGTTTTGTCAGAATAGGTGGATTCAAATATTAGGTTTACCTCAGAGAAACAACATCGTCAAGTGTTTCAAGTGCAACAATGAAGGTCACATAATCAGACAGTGTAGAGCTGAAATTCTAGAATATAGGAACAAGAATAGTGGTATGATCAGGTCCAAGGATCAAGGCATGGACAATAACAGGGATGAGAACAAGAACAATAACAGTGACAAGAACAAGAATATGGACAAAGAGTTCAAGAGAAGGCCCGACAAGGAAGTTATAGATGTTGATGATGATCAGTGCCTAATGGGAGTTTTACTCCCACCCCAGAATTAATCACCTCATCAAGAGGTGGGGGAGGGACTAAGCTAAGAGGCTCATTCTTAGTCCCGATCCCCAAAGGTGGCCCTTTGCCATTGATGAAAAAGGGGGAGAGATATGAGTAAGGGGGAGAGTTTCAAGTGAAGAGGAGAGCTTCAAGTCAGGGGGAGCAAAGTTGATTTCAGTTTTGGCTCTTGAGAAGTGTTTTCAATAAAGGTTTGCCATCAATGAAAAAGGGGGAGATTGTTGGCAATTTTGGGTACTTTGGGTACATTGCCTTTGCTCAAGTGTATAAGTTGTCATTGATGTCAAGAAGCTCTTGAAGAAATTTGATTTGATGTCAAATAATTTGTTTTGATGAAGGTTTGGCATGACAGCTTCAAAGGTCTTTTGTAAACCCCAAGTTGGCAGGTTTAAAGATTACAAGTGGATGCATTAGTTTAATACAATTGGGTCCAGGAGGAAATATTTATTTAATAATTAAAAACCTTGTTAAGGTTCCCTTTAATTATTTTTAAAATAAATATTAATTATTTGCAATGGGTTCTCCTAATCCATGGTGCAAATATTTTATCATGGTGGGTGCTAGCCAAGACCTCCGTCGACATGTTAAACTCCTCACCGACGTCAAAGAGCATTTGGCAAGGATTCATATTAATACCCCTCGGTAAAATCAAATATTTATCCCATCCTATTTTTGAAAGGAGTTGCTCGCTATAAATTTGATTGTCTTCACCATTTTTCATAATCTGTTGATCGTGTGTTTGTCTTCATCGTTTTCGTATCCGCTGTTCATTCGTTTGTCTCACCGTTTATCGAATCAGCTGTAGATCTTGTCATCTACAAATTCACATCAGAAGGAAGGGAGGACTATGTTTTATTTTCCTAGCATAGAAGGGGCAAGCATAATAGCGTGAGGTTTTAACCTCATCGGGTGCCTTTGGCGCACCGGTAGCGGCTAGGCTATTGGCGCGCTATCCGAACAGGAGGTTTCACATTCGAATCATGTGAAAGGGTTTTTCGTCATGGACGCAGAGGGTGGTGTTATATTTTGGGCACAAAATTTCTCCAAAGCAATTTTTTGATGTTGGCTAAGGTATTTTCAAATTTAATATTTTGCTAAGTGTATGTTGCAGATGGACGAAGTTTGTTAGAAGAAAAATAGCTTATGAGTAATAAGGATTTTAAAGCTTGTTGTTATTTTGATAAAATATTAGTTTGAAGATGTGGTTGAAATATATTATTGCATTCTTATAAGAGATAAAATTTATTTTTGATGAGACAATAAGGGAGAAATAAGGTGTATAATGGATAAATATTTCTTGTAATGTTGAGAGTGCTTTTGGTTGATTATGGAAATGAAAGCATGATGTTTTAAGGTTAATTGCTTCTTGTGTGAAGTTGTGAAACCTTAAGTGGGCAGCTTTGATATTGACATTTGCTTTCATTAAATTGGTTATAATCAAGCTATTTTTTACTTGGTTAAAGTGTTGGGCTTACTCCTTTGTTGATGAATTGAAAAGTTGTTTTATGCTATTGTTGAGTTGAGTTGGTGGATGCTTTTTGTTCAAACAATATTGGAGAGAAAAGGAGTTCTACTTGTTTCCTTTTCTAATGTTGATTGTGAAATGCTTCAATGTTGTGTTTTGAGTTGAATGGTGTTGACTAAACCTTGTTTGATGAGCATTGTTGTTGAAGCCCTAATTGATGGTGAAAAGAACATGAGTATCATTGTTATGTGATTCTTTGCATTGTTGGCAATTTTTGGGGTTTCATGTTCTTGAAAGAAAGCATTCTATCCTATCCATTTCAGATTTTGAGTTGAGTTTTCAGATTTGAGATTGAGTTTGAGCTGAGTTGATTTGAGTTGTGTTTTGAGATTGGGAGTTGAGTATAGAACATATTGAGTCTTTAACAATTCTCTTTATGCTTCTATGAGTTTGAAAAATCACATTGGGCATCTAAAAATTCACCTTGTGATTTCCTACTAAGAAAGTTTTTCTTTGTGAGCTTGCTGAGTTTTTGGATAGGTTTCGATGGGGACTTGTGAGCAGTTTTTGGACAGGTTTCGAAGGGGACTTGTGAGTAGGTTTTGGACAGGTTCCGGTGGGGACTTGTGAGCAAATTTGGACAGGTCATAGCAGAGGACTTGTGAGCTGAGTTTGATAGTTCTATCAGAGAACTTGAGGATAGAGGTGCACTAGTTCTTTGAGAAGAACTTGAGGACAGATTTGGCAAGTCTTTGAGAAGTCTTGTGTGTAGAGGATTGATTTGTTCAAGTGTGGGATAGATCTAACAGACAGAGGAAGACTTGTACTAGATCGACTGACTATTTTTGGTACAGGTTACTGAGCTGCTATGGATGTGATCATAGAAGGTAGAGGTCTCTTAGGCTAAGCATTGAGGATAGGAGGTCTTCGGTGGAAAGGAGTTCCACATGCTGGCAAGAGGTAGAGGCAGTTGATCTTCTGAGGGATCATTTCCAGAGCAGAGGGGAAGGTATTTCCTTTGAGCAGAGGCTCATAAATTTATATTGGGGGAAGGTATCTCCTTTGAGTAGAGGCTCATAAATTTTGATTGGGGGAAGGTATATCCTTTGGGCTGAGGGTCATAAACATTGTAATTGGGAAGGATTCCAAAAGAACTTTGAGATAAATTTTAGCGAAAAGTTTTGTGGACGTAGCCCAGCCATTCTGGGTGAACCACGTTAAAATTGGTGTCACTTTGTGGATGATATTGTGCATTGTTTTGATATTGCTTTGGGTATATTGCTTTACTATTTTGAAGTATAAAGGAAAAATTAAAAAGAGGTCTTATACTGTTCACCCCCCCTCTTAGCATAAGCTTGTGTTATTCATATTATCACTAGGAAAACCAAAAAGAAACAGTGGTTCTCACCACTATTAAAATCCCTTGCTCAACAAATCAAAACGAGCAATTCCCTTGAGAAATTCAAAGAAAGTTAGGGACTCTAAAACTTGAAGCCCTAGAATTATCAGCATTAGAGAACGATAAGGTGATCCTCATTACAGGTTTGGAGGATAGCCTACTTGTCAATGGTGGTAGCCTCCTGCATGATATTTCTATCACTTAATCAACTTATTTAGGTATATACCAATGTTTGAATGTGGATGAGCTAGCTTGTTGTAACCTAGGTTATATAATGGTCTAATCCAACTAAGTACAAAACTCAGGATAATGACACTCACAGAATGATCTCTAGTATCGATGGGCTGAAAAAATCCCATTTGCACTAGGGTAATATTATGTGTTATCATGGAAATGAACTCACGTGCACACATAGGGATATTGATTATCTTGGTTATCTTAGTAGGTGCATACTTTTTCAAAAGATATTTTATAGTTAGTATATGACTTTTGATTAGGTAACTAGAGTGTTTGAGTCTCTTCAAAACTATCAAATAATATCATATCACATTACATTATCCATTCCATTTTATATCATGTTGCCATGTTTGTCAAAATTACAATGTCCATCAAATAAAGTGTTATAATAACATAAAAATAACAAAGGTACATTTTGTATAGTCTATGGTGCTAGCATATAATGCATCAAAATAGTCATCACAAATCCATTATACAAAATTAAATCTAATCAATCATTACTTCCAATAATA
This sequence comes from Wollemia nobilis, assembly GCA_028583015.1. NCBI lineage: Eukaryota > Viridiplantae > Streptophyta > Pinopsida > Araucariales > Araucariaceae > Wollemia > Wollemia nobilis. Next base: position 7,189,521 of record JAQPPZ010002937.1, on the reverse strand, counting down.
CACATTTTACACTGTTGTTCATTAAGTGATGTTCAAAAGCTAGGATAGATACCGATTAAATATTAGCAATAATATTTAGATGGCCACTGACTATTTTATGCAAATATTTTAATTTAAAAAAACATATCAATAAAGCATCCACATCTACATATCATCAAATTACATCATTGGATAAATATATACATCCATTTTAGATATCCATCATAACATCATAAAGCAAATATAAGCATTGCATTCATATCATAAAGCAGTAAAATATGACATAATGATAAAAACAAAGTCATACATATATATATCTATATGTAAAAGCCAAAAAGCTACATCATAGTCCATAAACTTCCCGTAGGCTATAATAAAAGTGAGTCATACGACTTTGCAACCCAAAAAATATAAAATGAATCATCAGAGTCCATTGACCATGGTCATGCAGGACTAGTACCTCGAATCTCTCCTCTGATATCAGTATGAGTCCATCATGAGCTCCCAGACCTACTACCCATTGATCAGCTACCTCTAGATACCTCCATACTCTGAGAAGTTCTTGAATCCCTCATTTGAAGAGACGAGTGTCCCATCCCACCCCCTAGCTATGTTGTGATCCAATGGCTAATGCCCAATCTAGTATGCACCCCTTAGAGTGCACTATCTCATCCTCCATCATATCCATATAGGTGCGCTCCTCTTGACACCTAGTCTAATAGGTCACCACCAAACCTTGGAGATGTGTTATCTCATCCTACATCCTAGCTAGATCACCACTATTGGAATCCCCATGGCTAGGGCCCTATCCATCAACTTGTGCCTGAATTTTAGCTATCATTGTTGTCTACCTCTCCATCTCAACTTGTGCACTCTACACCTATTCCTATAGTAATGCCTGATCACTTCGTAGTTCTACAATCATAGCATCTTGTGCTGCTAGCTATGTCTGCATACCCTGATCCCCCAAGTCTCCATTATCAAATCCCACTAGATCTTGTACGTATATCAACTCCACTCTATCCATTGACACATATTGATGCATGGATCACTCACCTGTGTCTCTCTCATCATCAAGAGACTCACCAATTCCCTCCTCATCTGGAGCACCCCTATATGCATCTGTTACCCTAGAAGCTGCATCCCCTCCTACTGGTACCTCCCCTCACCACTACTGTATGACCCACCATGCGTCATACTCCTCTATAGTTCCCGTGTCATCTAAATCATAAACTACCACCTCAAGATCTGACTCATATCCTAATTCCTCTACCACAGGCTATACTAGAGTCCTCTCATCCCTGTAATGATGATAGACCATCGACTCCTTTGGTAGCCCTTGGCGTATCTTGAACTATCATAGCACATGATCATAATAGAAGTACTCTCATTCTATGTCATGTTTTACTATCAACCATCTACCTCGCTAAACTCAACGTAGATGTGTCTCAGCCTCCTTCTAGTCAGGACAACCCCTGTATGATCTCCCCTCGATATCTACTGCCCTGAGCCATGCAAAAGCATCTGGATAGTGTCCTACCTCCCCATAATATCATCAGCTATGCCTTGACTCACATGACCTCTTCCATATCTCCCCATAGCAAATATCCCTATCTAGTAGCTCTACTCGAGAGGTTCATGGTAGTCCATGTGGTATTTCCACTACAATATGCTACCAAGCCCAACTCCAAGCATATAGTATGAATATGCAACCCAAACCCTTCTACCCACGAGAGTGGATATCATACAACTTGTCATATAGTTGTGCCAATAAAGTAGGATCCCAGGCCATAATATGGGCTCATCCTCTGTGCAATCCACCAGAGTAAAAGCCATCTCTATTAGGTTCCATGGGAACCTAGCTCCGAAGAATCAGGTAGTAGCATGTTGCTGATCAATGTCAAAAACAAAGTGTGCCTAATGCCAGCACACCACCTTGGTACCATATCACCACTAGAATCCCTCCGATGAGAATATCAACCAGTACATCCTCCCAACACACTCTGAAGTACCTCTACGCTATTACCTATCATCGCCCTGTCGGAAAAGATACTATATAGCACCCCTCTATCAGAATACACAGTATTCCATATACATCCTCTAGTGTCACTATCATCCCCCTCGTAGCTAAATGGAAAGTATTAGTATGAGGGTCTCATAGGTCTATTAAAGAAGTTAGATAAGCATGGTCTCCCACCATCGTATCTAACCACATAAATTTATTTAGACCGATGGAATCGATCCAATGCTAGTCTATAGTAGGAAAATGGTCTCTAGTGACCTAAAGGATACTCAATACCCTATACTGAATCCTAACTATATGTTCATGCAAAGTAGGGTGTTAAAATTTCCCTAAAAATGCTAAATTTTGCTTTAAAAACACCCAAAAAAATGCATAGAAAAGGGGCCCTTTTTGGCCTAGTTTTTGGCTTTACCACCCAGGGATGGCCACCAGTAGGAACGGTCCCCAAACAGGGGTAAAATAGGGTCAATTTGATCCCTAAAAATGCCCTAAAAATCCTAAAAAACATAAATTAATTGGTATTTTATTCTAATACTTTTTCAAATAAAACATAAATAAAAGGTAAATTTCATATATTTTAGTCCTCCTAGGGTTTCTCAACCTTGGGTAGGGCTGTAGTCATGAAATTATAGCAGAAAATGCAAAAATATAATAAAATATGGTAGAGAAAAGCATGTAATCCATACCCATTTTGTACTGGCTCCACTACCTGATGCGTCCTCTGGTTGGCTCATGTTGTAGGTTGATATTTTTATAGCTCCGTACTTAATAACTCCCTCTACTACTCCTCTCCTACCCAACTTCTCCAAGTAGCATGCACAAATGAGCTTAAATGACCCTTTTTGGCCTTTTATAGCTCTAAAATAATTTGACCACCCCTGTGTGGGAGGAGCACACTTTTGACTATTTTTCCCACATTGGGATGGTTATTAATGTTGTACTTGTCCCCCTAGGTATGACCACAAGAAAATTGCACTAAAAAAATTAAAAAACTCCAAAAATGGGGCAAAAACCCATAAAAAACAAGGCAGAATGGGCAACAAAATTGGAGGGATCAAGACTGAACCTATAATAATTTTGGATGCATCATAAGACTCTATTTTATTCCCCAAGAAGGCCTCCATGTCTGTACCACTCCATGGGAATGATATATTTGACCTTTTGCTTCCAAAACCATTCATCAAAACAATTGAAAATCACCCCAAATAGCTATTTAGTACCATGGGTGAAAAAAAGAGTTACCCCAATGAAGTCATATGTGTCAAGTGACTCATCACTTTAGAATTTTTTATTTTGGTTTTCCATCTCTTGAGGGGGTAGTCATAATAATTAATTCAAAAATAGAATTAACATTTAAACACCATTCAGAAGAATCTTGGCTAAAGATAAATTTTTAAGCCCATGTTGGGGCAAAGAAACAACATAAGAAGCAAATTAAATAGGCTTGACCTCCTTGAAACCTCGAGAATTAACCCACGTAAATTTTTACAATAATACAAGGCACCAAGACCTAGTATGCCCTAATCCCCATAAGATTGTCCTTACAACACGGTTGAAAGGTATACCTGCAATCGATCCTTCGACTATGTCAATAGAAAGGATTCTAAGAATGTATGATCTTTCCACAATGGAGGAATCCAAAATTGATTAGGTTAATGAAAAACCTTAATCATTATATGATTTAGTGATCTATTTTTTCTCAATGCTTTGTTTCACATTGCGCAACCCAAAAATGGGGTATTTGTAGATACCTAAATCACATAAATCGGATAAGACTATCAGTGCATTACATATGCCATCTTATCAACAATATATGGCCCTATTGGACACCCTTATAGGCTAGAAAAAGGTTTCCAAAAGGCTCCAAAACTCATTTTGGAGGGTTCCTAGCAGTTTAAGGCAGTTTTGGGGCACCTCCTAGTGACAATCCCACCAAGGGACAGTCATAGTTGGTGATCGTTCCACCTAGGGACGGTCATCCATAACCGTCCCTCGGTGGGATGGCTCCTAACTGGACCCTTGAAAAAGTCAAAGGACATGCCAAATGGCAATCAAAGACTTCCATTAATGCATCCAATCACCCCAAATTGATTGGGGACCTCCAATTAGACCGTAGGACAGTATATTGGGAGCCCCAAATGGGAAATATTCCCCTCATAAATCAATGACAAGATTAGGACATATGGCAGCACTTGCCTCGCATGGAAAGACATGCCATTTTGCCTTAGATGCCCTTTTGGGTTATAAAAAGTGCTTCAAACTCCCAATTTCAGTGAGTAAAATTTGGAGATTAATGCCATGAAGTGCTGCCCAAATTGAACCCCACCTTTTTCCAACTAAAACCCGCATTTGCCTTGGCCTTGAAACCCTCTTCATATGAAGGTGATTTCAGGGGCAATAGGGTTGATCCACTAATCCCAAAATAGACAAATTGAAGCATTCTTTGGCCCCATATGTTGACAACACCCTTACCCAATTTTTGGACCAATTTCCATAGCCATAGGTGACAAAACTAAGTCAATTTTGTAACAGTCCCACCTGGGGACGGTGAGCAGTCTGTGTATGGCACACCTAGGTACGGTCACCAAATAGGTTCAAATTTTAGAGAAATTCCTTCATATTCCCCTTAGGAATTTCTAGAGGAACCTCTGGTCCAAATTTGAGGTAATTTGGAGTAGATTTGATGCAGGATTTGTAATCCCCAATGTTGTAGGTTTATCTGGCTCACCCAGGAATGATCACTGTTTTAGCATTGTTTCACCCTTGATCTTGCCTCCAAATCTATTTATTTGCATTTATATTAGTTAATAACATGTTCATGCTTAATCTAGATCAGTTTATATGTATGTAGATCACTTTTTATGGTTGTAGGATATGCTCCTTTTTCATGGTTTTATGGTTTTATTCTATAACATAGATGCTTTTAATCCCTTTTCAATACCTTGTCTTTAGGAACAGGAATGCTAGGAAAGAGGAGTAGCTAAGGAGGCATAAGCTTATCATCCCAACAATAGCTCTCGAGTGTGGGAAGTAGGAGTTCACACCATTATTTATCGCCTTAGAGGCCTCCTTCCAAGGGACTAGATTCCCTTGGTTATTTTAATGAAATGTATCAATTTATAAAGCCCTCAAGGGGATACTTTGTAATCTAGTTTTGAAGCTACTTATGAATGAATAGAGAGAGATTTTTATCATTTGGATTGCCTATTTTTCTTCATTTCACTAGATTATATGCTTATGTCATCTTTCATTTGAATGCTTTATAACTTATATACATTGCTAGTAAATGCCCTTAAGGTGATATCATTGAAAGTGTCCCACCGTGATCACCATTGAAGAAGTGAAACTCACGATATCACCTTAAGGGCATTTACTAGCAATGTATATCAGTTATAAAGCATTCAAAGGAAATATGGCATAAGCATGTAATATACTGAAATGAAGCAAAATAGGCAATCCAAATGATCAAAATCTCTCTCTATTCATTCATAAGTAGCTTCAAAACCATATTACAAAGTATCCCCTTGAGGGATTTATAAATTGATACATTTCATTACAATAACAAAGGGATTCTAGTCCCTTGGAAGAAGGCCTCTAAGGCGATAAATAATGGTGTGAAATCCTGCTTCCCACACTCGAGATCTATTGTTGGGTTGATAATTTTATGCCTCCTTAGCTCCTTTTCTTGCCTAGCATTCCTGTTCCTGAAGAAAAGGGATTGAAAAGGGATTAAAATCATATGTGTTATAGAATAATGCCATAAAACCATTAAAAAGGAGCATATCCTACAACCATAAATAGTGATTTACATACATATAAACTGATCTAGGTTAAGGATGAACATGTTATTAACTAATATAAATATAAATAAATAGATTTGGAGGTAAGATCAAGGGTGAAATAATGCTAAAACAATAATTGTTCCTAGGTGAGCCAGATAAACTTGCAACATTGGGGATAACAAATCCTGCATCAAATCTACTCTAAATTACCTCAAATTTGTACCAGAGTCTCCTATAGACATTCCTAAGTGGACTATGGAGGAATTTCTCTAAAATTCCAACCTATTTGGTAACCATACCTAGGTGTGCAATACATAGACTGCTCATCGTCCCTAGGTGGGATGGTTACAAAACTTAGTTTTGTCACCTATGGCTATGGAAATTGTTCCAAAACTTGGGTAAGGGTGTTTTCGACATATGGGGCCAAATAATGCTTCAATTTGGCTGGTTTTGGATCAGTGGATTGAGCATATTACCCCTAAAATCACCTTTGGATGAAGAGGATTTCAAGGCCAAGGTAAAAGCATGTTTTAGTTGGTAAAAAGTGGGATTCAATTTGGGCAGCACTTCGTGGCATTAATATCCAAATTCTCCTCTCTAAAATTGGGAGTTTGAAGCTCTTTTTATAGCCCAAAAGGGCATCTAGGGAAAAATGGCATGCCTTGCCATGAGAGGCAAGTGCCGCCATGTGTCCTAATATTTTCATTGATTGATGAGGGGAATTTTTCCCATTTGGGGCTCCCAATATACTATCCTATGGTCTAATTGTAGGTACCTAATCAATCTGGTATGATTGTATGCATTAATGGAAGTCTTTGATTTCCATTTAGTGCATCCTTTGAATTTTTCAAGGGTCCAATTAGGAGTTGTCCCACCTAGGGATGGTTATGGATGGCCATCCCTGGGTGGGACAGTCACCAACTATGACTGTGCCTTGGTGGGACGGTCACCAGGAGGTGCCCCAAAACTGCCCTAAAATGCTAGGAACCCTCCAAACTGAGTTTTGTAGCCTTTTGGAAGCATTTCTATAGCCTATAAGTGTGACCAATAGGGCCATATGTTATCAATTAGAGGGAATATGTAATGCACTAATAGTATTATTAGATTTACGTGATTTAGGTGTCTACAGATGCCCCATTTTTGGGATGCACGATGTGAAAAAAAGTGTTGAGAAAAAATAGATCATGAAATCATTGAATGATTAAGGTTTTTCATTAACCTAATAAACTTTGGATGCCTCCATTATGGAAAGAGCATACATTCTTAGAATTATTTCTATTGACATAGTCGAAGGATCGATTGTAGGTATACCTTTTAGTCGTGTTGTAATGAGAGTCTTATGGGGCTTAGGGCGTACTAGGTCTTGGTGCCTTGTATTCTTGTAAACCTTTACATGGGTTAATTCTTGAAGTTTCAAGGAGTTCAAGCCTATTTAATTTGATTCTTATTTTGTTTATTTGCCCCAACATGGGATTGAAAATTTATCTTTAGCCAAGAGTCTTCTGAATGCATGGAATTTACACTTATGAGTGTTTAAATGTTAATTCAATTTTTGAATTCATTATTATGACTACCCCATCAAGTAATGAATCAATGAGAGCATGAAAAATGCTAAATCTATGAGTTTCTTGACACATATGACTTCATTGGGGTAACTCTTTGTTTCGCCCATGGTACTAAATACCTGTTTAGGGGTGATTTTCAACTGTTTTGATGAATAGTTTTAGAAGCAAAAGGCCAAATATCTCATTCCTGTGGAGTGGTACATAAATGTGGGGACTAAAATAGAGTCTTATGATGCATCCAAAATTATTATAGGTTTAGTCTTGATCCCTCCAATTTTCTTGCCCATTCTGCCTTGTTTTTGGTGGGTTTTTGGCCCATTTTTGGAGTTTTTAATGTTTTTTAGGGTATTTTTGACACCCTAAAATTTTTGTATTTTAGGGTATTTTTGACACCCTAATTTGTATGAATAGATAGTTAGAAGTTAGTATAGGGTACTTAGTCTCTTTCAGATCACTAGGGACCATTTTATTAGTGTAAACTAGTGTTGGCTCGATGCCATCAGTATGAAGCAAGTTACGCGGTTAGATCCTATGGTGGGAGACCGTGCCTATATGACTGCTTTGATAGACCTATGAGACCCTCATACTAATACTTTCCATTTAGATATGGGTGAGATGATAGTGAAACTAGAGTATATATATCATATACTATGTATTCCAATAGAGGGGCACTAGATAGTATCTTCTCTAACAGGGTGACAAGAGGTCATAGCGTGGAGGTATTTCAGAGCGTGCTAGGAGGATGTATTGGTTGATCTTCTTAGTGGTGGGATTCTAGTGGAGAGATGGTACCAAGATGGTGTTATCAGAATTAGGCACACTTTTTTGATGACCTTTATCAGCAACATGCTACTACCTAACTCTTCAGGAGCTAGGTTCCCATGGAACTTAATAGAGTTGTTTTTTACTCTAGTGGATTGCATAGAGGACGAGCCCATAGTTATGGCTTGAGGTCCTACTTTATTGGCATAGCTATACAATAAGATGTATGAGATCCACTCTCATGGGTGGAAGGGTTTGTGTTGTATATTCCTACTAAAGGTTTAGTATTGGTAGCATATTGCAGTGGAGAGACCAACGGGACTACCATGGACCTCTTGAGTAGAGCTACTAGATAGGAATATTGGCTATGGGGAGCTATGGAAGAGGTCATGCGAGTCAGAGTGTAGCTAAAAATATTCTTGGGAGGTAGGGCACTATGTAGAGGTGTTTTCATGGTTGAGGGTAGCAAATATCTAGTGGAGACCCTACAAGGGTTGTCCTGACTGGAGGGAGGCTGAGACACATATACACTAAGTTTAGTGAGGTAGATGGTTGATAGGATGACATGGCACAAAATGATAGTACTTCCATTATGATTGTGTGCTATGATAGTTTGGGCTAAGTTAGGGGTTTCTTAGGGAGCCGATGGTCTACCATCATTGTGGGGATAAGAGGACTCTAATATGGTCTATGGTAGAGGACTTGGGAGATGATTTAGATCCTAAGATAGTAGTTTCTAATTTAGATGATGTGGGTACTATATAGGAGTATGATGCATGGTGGTTCATACGATAGTGGTGAGGGGAGGGACCACTAGGATGGGATGCAACTACTAGGGCAATTGATGCAACTAGGGGTTCTCTAGATGAGGAGGGCATTGGTGAGTCTCTTTATTATTAGAATATAGACATAGGTGAGTGATCTGTGCATCAACATGTGCTAATGGATAGGGTGGAGCTGATAGATGTACAAGATTTAGTAGGCTTTGATGAGGGAGACTTGGGGGATCAAGGTATGCAGGAACAACTAGTAGCATGAGATGCTACAATTGTGGAGATTTAGAGTGATTGGGAATTACTACAAGAATAGGTGAAGAGTGCATAAGTTAATATGGAGAGGCAAGCAGCAGTGATAGCTACACTTTAGACATAAGTCGATGTATAGGGCCCTAGCCATGGTAAGTCTAGAAGTGGTGATCTAGCCAGGATGTAGGAGGAGATAACACATATCCAAGTTTTGGTGGTGACCTATCAAACTAGGTATTGAGAAGAGCACACCTATATGGATATTATGGAGGATGAGATAATGTGCTCTAAGGGGTGTATACCATATTGGACATTAGCCATTGGATCATAGCGTGGCCAGGGGAGTAGGATGCGACACTCATCTGATTATATGAGGGCTTCAAGCACTTCTAAAAGGATGGAGGTATCTGGAGGTAGCTGATCAGGGGGTAGCAGATCTAGGAGCTCACAACGGACTCATACTAGGAGTAGAGGAGAGAGTCAAGGTACTGGTCTTGCGTGACCATTGTTAGCAATATTTGATGGTTCTATTTAGATTTTTTGGGTTGTGAAGTTGGATGACTTGCTTTTATTGTAGCCTACAAGAATTTTATGGACTATGATGTATTTTTTTGGATTTTACATATAGATATATATGTATGACTTTTCTTTTATCATTATGTCGTATTTTACTACTTTATGATATGAATGCAATGCTTATAATTGCTTTATGATGTTATGATAGATATCTAACATGGATGTATATATTTATTCGATGATGTAATTTGGTGATATGTATATGTGTATGCTTTATTGATATGCTTTTGTAAATTAAAATATGTGTATAAAATAGTCAGTGGCCATCTAAATATTATTGCTAATATTCATCCGGTATCTATCCTCACTTGTGAACATCACTTAATGAAAAAAAGTGTAAAATGTGTATGATTGGAGGTAATGATTGATTAGATTTAATTTTGTATGATGGATTTGTGATGACTATTTTGACGCATTATATGCTAGCACCATATACTGTACAAAATGTATCTTTGTTATTTTCATGTTATTATAACACTTTATTTGATGGACATTGTAATTTTGACAAACATGTGACAATATGATGTAAAATTGAATGGATAATATAATGTGATATGATATTATTTGATAGTTTTGAAGAGACTCAAACACTCTAGTTACCTAATCAAAAGTCATATACTAACTATAAAAGATATTTTGACAAAGTATGCACCTACTAAAATAACCAAGATAATCAATATCCCTATGTGTGCACGTGAGTTCATTGCCATGATAACACATAAGATTACCCTAGTGCAAATGATATTTATTCAGCCCATCGGCACTAGAGATCATTCAGCGAGTCTCATTATACTGAGTGTCATACTTAGTTGGATTAGACCATTATATAACCTAGGTTACAACAAGCTAGCTCATACACATTCAAACATTGATCTATACCTAAACAAGTTGCTTAAGTGATAGACATATCATCATGCAGGAGGCTACCACCATTAACAAGTAGGCTATCCACCAAAAATTTAATGAGGATCACCTTATGGTTCTCTAATGTTGAGAATTCTAGGGATTCAAGTTTTGGAGTTCCTACCTTTCTTTGACTTTCTCAAGGAAATTGCTCATTTTGATTTGTTGAGCAAGGGATTTTAATAGTGGTTTGAACCACTATTTATTTTTGCTTTTCCTAGTGATAATAATAATTGTTTATTTATGCATATTTAGGAGTGATAATAATCACTATTTTCTTTGGAATATTTCTTTGAGATACTTCCCTAGTGTAGGGAAATGTATATTTGGAATACTGGGGGGAATAATAATCATTACTGATTCACTTTCTTTGGGATACTTACCCTAGTGTAGGGTAAGGGATTTTGGGTAATTAGGAACTTCTCCTTTTTTCAATTATCAACATATTTGAACCATTCACATAGGGGGATGAGCAAGATAACCTTTTCTCTTGAAAGTAACCTAGACTACTTTACAATTTTCATCTTTCCTTGTGCTAGAATTTGATTTATTAATGTGAAAATGTGTTGGTATTTTGATGTATAATAAGCATTATCCAAGTAGGATTCTACCTTCTAAAGATAATGATAGCTTTCTATAAAATCTAAGAAGACAACTAGATATGGTTGAGTGACCGAAAACTTTAACTATGCTTTTCTAACAATGGCTAAGTGACGAGAAATAGACATAAAATGTAGAGTGTAAATGTAAATGGTATATGTAATGTAAAAATGTGGTCATATTGACTTATAATAATAGTTATTTTAACATATGCCTAGTGTACAGACCTGGTGCTAGACATGCATGATCAATTTAGAATGATGCATAATGCAATTTATATGAAGTGCAATGAAGCAATATTTTTGTATTTTGATGATTTTGATAGTATTTTTGTATTTCTAATATATATGTATATACAGGTTGACCAATGGGCTTAATGAACACCACTGGAGCTTTTGGGTGACCAAAGGGCTTATAGATGCCTTTAGAGCATTTTGGGATGACCTAGGCAATCGTAGACGACCTAGGAACATTTTATTTTGACCTAGATGGTTATATACCACATAGGGATGTTTTATGGGGACCAAAGGGCTTATATATGCCTTTGGGGCTTTTTGGATTGACCTAGATGATTGTAGATAGTGTAGGAGCATTTTCATTTGACCTAGATGGTCATTGACTTCTAAGAGCATTTTGGGGTGACCTAGATGGTCAACGACACTTAGAAAGTGTCTATGACTACCTAGGGGTATTTTATTGTGACCAAAGGGCTTATATATGCCTTTGGAGCTTTTAAGGTTTACATATATGATCATAGATAGTCTAGGGGAATTTTTATTTAACCTAGATGGTCAATGACCGCTAGGAGCCTTTTGGGTGACATAGATTGTTAGCGGCACTTAGAAAGTGTCTACCACTGCTTAGGGATATTTTGTTATGACCAAAGAGCTTATAGATACCTTTGGAGAATTTAAGGTTGATCTAGATGATCATATATTTTCTAGGGGATTTTTTATTTGACCTAAATAGTCAAAGATTGTTAGGAGCCTTTTGGATGACCTAGACGGTCAAAAACACTTAGAAAGTGTCTACAATTGCCTAGGGTTATTTCATTGTGACCAAAGGTCTTATGGATGCCTTTGGATATTTTAATGTTGACTTAGATGATCGTAGATAGTATAGGGGTATTTTTATTTGACCTAGATGGTCAAAGACCGAAGCCTTTTGGGTGACCTAGATAGTCAACGTCACTTAGAAAGTTTCTACTACCTAGGGGTATTATTTTATGACCAAAGAGCTTATATATGACTTTGGAGCATTTAAGGTTGACCTAAATGATCTTATATTGTCTAAGTCCTTTTTTATAAGACCTAGATGGTCAAAGATCATTAGGAGCATTTTGGGTGACCTATACGGTCAACGATACTTAGAAAGTGTCTATGACTGCATAAGGGTATTTCATTGTGACCAAAGGCCTTATGGATGCCTTTGGAGCTTTTAATGTTGACCTAGATGATCGTATGTAGTCTAGGAGTTTTTTAATTTGACCTAGATGGTCGAAGACTACTAGGAGCCTTTTGGGTGACCTAGATGGCAAACGACACTTAGAAAGTGTCTACGACTACCTATAGGCATCTTATTGTTACCAAAGTGCTTATAGATGCATTTGGATATTTTAAGGTTGACCTAGATGATCATAGATAGTCTAGGGGATTTTTTTTATTTGACTTATATGGTCAAAGACCACTAGGAGCCTTTTGGGTCACCTAGATGGTCAGCGACACTTAGGAAATTTCATAGATTATCTTGGGGCATTTGGTTGTGACCAAAGTTATTATATATTCCTTTGGATATTTTAAGGTTGACCTAGACAATCATATATAGTCTAGGAGCATTTTTATTTGACCTAGATGGTCAAAGACCGCTAGGAGCCTTTTAGGTGACCTAGATGATCATTGACACTTAGAAAGTGTCTATGACTACCTAGGGATATTTGATTTTGAAAAACAGGCTTATAGATGCCTTTGGAGCATTTAAGGTTGACCCATGTGATCATATATTATCTAGGGGCTTTTTTATTTGACCTAGACGGTCAAATACTGCTAGGAGCCTTTTGGGTGACCTAGACGGTCAACGACACTTAGAAAGTGTCTACGACTACCTAGGGGCATTTTATCGTGACCAACGGGCTTATATATGCCTTTGGAGGATTTACTAGCAATGTATATCAATGAAATTCAATCACCCTTTCAATCTCCCCTTGAATGGAGCTAATTTAGACCTCCATTTCTAGTTTTATTTGTTGCAGGTACTAACCATTCAGATAAAAAACAACCCCTTTGTTGCTACCTGGCCCTAGGTGATATGGCAAACTATATGGATCTATGTGGTATGGCCCCTAATATTCCACTGTCCCTGATAGGGATGGCCATAAAACTAGAGGGTTTCTGTAAAACTTTGCAGAAACAACAACTTTAAAGGTCCATTTTTTACCCCTCTACACTGTCAATTTGACTTTTTACTATTAAAATTTGTCAAAATTTATGCTTTTCTCACTTGTTCTTTGCATAGAAAGGTTAGAGTTTCTCTTTCCAAAATTGTGTATTAATTAGTTTAGAAAAATAGAGAAAAATACAGTAGAAGTGGTGGAGAACAAATCTAGCACAAGACAGGAAACAAGAATAACAAGAGACAAATTCATTATTTAGTAGCTTCAAAAAGATTTACAGAGAATATACAGCAATCTACCATTTTTCCAACCCCTTCTCCTTAAAATTCTTGGGTTTTTATTGAGGTCTCGACCATCTATGTTTTCAAACTTCCCACGATCTGCAATTGCCACCTGGAACAATACTGGAGAGTTGCATTGATGAGACTCTAGGTGAGGTGCACGACTGGTTGCCATAACCACCGAGATCTTCTTCTAGAACTGCTGCTTCATTGCTAGTTGCTATAAATGCATCTCTAGATATCATGCATGAGTGGCTGACATGCTTGTTGGAATCTTCTTTTGAAACTGCTGCTTCACTACTGCTAGCTTGTCGTGCACAAAGGAACGCATTTATGAAAGCTTGGAGTATGTGTTTTTCTATTTGTTCGCGATATCGTGACATGTCGTGATATCGTGACAATTTCATTTTTGTGCTTTCTTTCTCCTACTTCGATTGCGATAGCGTGACATGTTGTGATATCATGACATTTCTTCCTTCATGCCTTCTCGCTTCCACTTTGGTCACGATATCGCAACATGTTGCAATATCACGATGTTTTCTATTGTGCCTCTGTTCTTCAGTTTCAACCGTGAAATCATGACATGTCATGATTTCATGACCTTTCGTCCTTCGTGCCTTTGTTCCCTGCTTTGGTCGTGATTTCATGACATGTCATGAAATCATGACATGTCATGATTTTGTGACCTTCGGTCCTTCATGCCTTTGTTCCCTGCTTTGGTCACAATTTCACGACCTTCGGTCCTCCACACCTTTGCTCCCTGCTTTGGTCACGATTTCGCGACATGTCACAAAATTGTGACATGTCATGATTTTGAGACCTTTGGTTCTCCGCACCTTTGCTCCCTGCTTTGGTCATGATTTCATAACATGTCGTGATTTCATGACCTTCTATCCTCCATGCATTTGCTTCCTTGCTTTGGTCATGATTTTGTGACATTCTGTCCGCCGCTTCTCTATCTCTTGTTTTGGTCACGATATCGCGACACTTTTTGTGTCACGATATCATGACACATATTTTTCTTTGCAAAACACTTAGAAAAATTTGGTTGATGCAAGATTGCTCTGCTGCCCTCGGATGCTCCTGCATCAGATACCCGGGGTGGATTGAGAAGTGATCCTCACTTCTGATCTTTGAGAGGAAGACCCAGGCGGTCAACCTCTGTCTTTGACAACCAAGTTGCATCTTCCACAGGTTTGCCCTTCCACTTGATCAAATATTCAGAATATTGTTTTTTCTTGGTGCTTTTGCCTTCATGAGTATCTAATATTTCCTCGATCTCGTCGGTGGTTGGGTTAGACGCTGGAATGCTCCATAACTCTGTACTTGGTGCCTCTGTACTATCTCCCTCATGGTATTCCACTAAATCTAATATGTTAAAAATAGGCGAAATGTCAAGCCCATTTGGAAATTCCACTTCATATGCATTGCCTGAATCCTATTTTTCCAGTATTTTGCATGGCCCAAACTTCTTCATCTTCAACTTGTTATAAGTTTTGGCTAGAAATATTTCTTTTCTGAGATGGACCATGACTTCATCTCCCACTTTGAACTCTTTGAACCATCACTTTTGGTCTGCTCTTTTCTTATACTGAGTATTCTTTTTTGTAATTTGTTTCTTCACTTCTTCATGCAGGCTTTTCATCTGTTTTACAAATTCCTCAGCCTCGGCACTGCACTTTTCCCCTTTCTCTAATTTCCTCAGCACAGAAACATTTCTTGGGTTGTTTCCATATATGACTTGGAATGGGGATTTGTTTGTACTCTTGTTGACAGAATTGTTGTATGCAAATTCTACCTGCAGCAAAACCAAATCCCATCCCTTGGGTTTATCTGCTATCAAGCATCTTAATAAATTACCCAGACTTCTATTTACCACCTTTGTCTATCCATAAGTCTGTGGGTGGTATGCAGAATTGAACTTCAGATCTGTCTTCAACTTCTCCCATAATGTTCTCTAGAAATAACCAACAAAATTTGTATCTCTATCAAAAACTATGCTTTTTGGTAGACCATGAAGTCATACTTCCTTGAAAAATAACCCTACAATGTGAACCACATCACTTGTTTTCTGGCAAGGAATAAAATGTGCCATCTTGGAGAATCTGTCAACCACCACAAATACGAATTCATTTCCCCTCTGTGTTCTCGGTAATCCAAGAATGAAATCCATGTTGATGTCCTCCCATGGCCTCTCAAGTACAGGTAACAGTTGATATAATCTTGTGTTCTGCTTCATGCCTTTCGCCATTTGGCATATTCTACAACATTGCACAAACCTTTTCAAATCTTTCTGTAGTTGCATCCATTAGTAGTTCTCACTCACCAGGGCAATGGTCTTATCCCGACCAAAATGTACAGCCAGTCCCCTGTTGTGCTTCTCCTTGACTAAGTTTTTCCGCATGGAACTCCTTAGAATGCATAATTTACTTCCCCTGAACAACATTCCATCTCAGATTAGAAAATCCAACCACTTTGTCCTATCCACAGTAACAAGTGTCAAGCAAGCCGTCCAGGCTTCTGCAAAATTAGGATCTTCAGGGTACAAACCTTTCAGTTCTTCAAATCCTACCACTTCCACTATCATTTTAATCAGCAAATTATGTCTTCTACTTAAGGCATCTGCAACTCTATTTGACTTTCCACTTATATGCTTCAACACAAAGGTATAACTTTGGAGAAACTCAACCCACTTCAAGTGCCTCTGATTCAGTTTTGTTTGGCTGTTAATGTATTGTAATGCCTGATGATCAGTAAATAGAACAAAATATTTTGGCAAAAAATAATGCCTCCACTTCTTTAGAGCCTGAACTATTGCATAAAACTCATGATCATAAAATGAATACTTTTTCCGAGCATCATTGAGTTTCTCACTAAATTAAGCAACAGGCCTGCCTTCCTGACTCAATACAGCTCCTATTGCACTACCACTGGCATCACAATCTACCTAAAATACCTTGTTAAAGTTTGGGAGTTCCAAAATAGGTTGTTCTATGACCTTATTCTTCAACAGATCAAAGCTCCTATCTGCTCCTACGGTCCACTTAAATTCCTTCTTATCCCATCTCATTGTTTTTGTGAGGGGTGCACAAATGTTGCTAAAATTTCTAATGAATTTTCTATAAAAGCTGGCTAGACCATGAAATGATCTTACCTCTATTGTGCTTCTCGGAGTAGGCCATTCGATGATAGCTCTCACCTTTTCTGGGTCCATTTTTAGACCTTCTACTAAGATTACAAATCCCAGGTATACTAACTCCTTTATAAAATTACACTTTTTTCAGATTAATTAATAACTGCTCCTCCCGTAGCTTCTCAAAAACCCTTCTGATATGCAATAGGTGCTCCTCCAGGATTCTTCTAAATATTAATATATCATCTAAATAGACAATGACAAATTTTCCTAAAAACTCTTTCAGTACCTCATTCATCAGCCGCATGAAGGTACTTGGTGCATTGGACAGCCCAAATGGCATGACCAACCACTCATACAAACCCTCTCTGGTCTTGAAGGCTATCTTCCACTCATCTCCTTCTCTGACATGTATCTGATGGTAACCACTCTTGAGATCAATCTTGGTGAAGTACTTGGCTCCACTCAAACAGTCCATTATGTCATCCATTCTTGGCAATGGAAATCTATATTTTATTGTGATCTTGTTGATGTCTCGAGAGTCTATACACATTCTCCACTCTCCATATTTCTTTGGCACTAGCACTACAGGAACTACACATGGACTCAAGATTTCCCAAATTAGTCCCTTCTCCGGCAACTCTTGGACCTGCCTATTTAGATCCTTAGTTTCTACAGACGTCATTCTATGTGCAGCTTTATTGGTCTAGCTTGATCCTAGCACCAAATCGATATGGTGACTGATATTCCTTACTGGGGGTAAACCCTCATGTACATTATTAGATATAATATCTAGAAATTCCTCCAAAAGATCTAGGAATTCTGCCAGGGTATCTGTGCATTCTTTCTCCCTGACTCTAGGAATTAATGCATAAAACATATGTTCATGCTTCAAATCATCTAAATATTTTCTCTCATCAACCAAGCAAATTCTAGCACTACCACATACCTTTTCTTCCACCTCATTCAAGGGTTTTAGCTTATGACGCATTCCATTCTTTGTCACAAAGTAGGTGTTGGCACGGCCATCATGAATCGTGCACCTATCAAACTACCATGGCCTTCCTAACAGCAAATGACATGCATCCATGGACAGGATGTCGCACAGGACCTCATCACGATAATTCCCAATACTAAATTTTACTAGGCATTGTTCATTGACCAACACCTTATGGTCTTTCTGCAACCACACGATCCGATATGGATGTGGATGTCTCTTCCTCTCTAGTTGTAGCTTTGTAACCATTCCTTATGAAACTAGGTTATCCGTGCTACCGTTGTCAATAATAATATTGCAAATCTTACCCATGCATTTACACCTTTTGTAGAATAAGCTTTTCCTCTAATCTATGGCCCCCTCTTCATTCAACAGGACTCTCCTCATGATCATTACTTCTCCTCTCTTTGCTTCTTCATAATGCTTAGATCCAGCATCTTCATCAACGACCGCGACTCTGGCATTTCCTTCTAGCCTCCTATTATTCCTTTCTCATTGTTGTGGACACTCGTATTGGTGATGTCCCTCTTCTCCACACTGGAAACAAGTTCCATGAAATCTTCCTCTTCCTTGGACATGTCTAGCTCTGCCCCTTCCCCCTCGGTAATCATTATTCTAATTATGGGGGCGATAGGTATTTTCTCTCCTTTGTTCCTGATTACTGCTACCTTCTCCATTATTTTGAGGATCTTCATTTCTTCTTCCACTGGTCCTTTCATCGGTTCTTCCACCATGACCTCTTCCTCTTTGCTTGTTCTCAAACCTCCTATTGAGCTTTTCTTCAACCTTTAGGGCAAATTGGTAAGCATCCTCTATGGTGGTCATCCAAACCAGACTTAATTCTTCTCGAATACTTGTTTGTAACCCATTAATGTAATGGGCTACCTTCTCCTTGTTGGCCTCTGAGTGGCCTATTCTGATCATAATTTTATGAAACTCTTCTGTGTATTCTTTTACAAACTTACTTGATTGCCTCAACCCTTGCATTTTATTTAGCAGGTCTAACTCATAATCACTAGGGATGAACTGCCTCTTCATATTTTCTGCCATCCATTCCCATTTTGTTATTATCTCTTTTCCTCTTTTATTTTGCTCTAGCTGCACTCCCTTTCACAAAATGCTAGCATGACCTTTTAGTTTGGTCTTAGCAAATATGACCCTATCAGGATCCTCAACCTCCTCGTACTCAAAGTAATCTTCCAGATCATTGATCCAGTTGATCAATTCCTCTAGATCAAGGTTCCTAGAATATGTGGAAACCTCCATCTTCGACCTCTTCCCAATCTAAGATATGGCTTTGTATAGTCTTTCTTGAGTAGGATCTATTGCTTCTTCTTCTTCCTCAGGATGGCCTTCTTCTTCGTCATCTTCCTCTTCACTACCTTCATCTCTTCTTGGCTCCAATATTCTATGCATCTCTTCTTGCAGGGCTTGCATTTGCCACTGCAAAGCTCATACATCTTTCGCTACCGCCATGCCTCTCCCACCAATAGGGTTTCTTCTTGGAGGCATTCTGCTCGCTCAATCACAAGCCCTCCCATAGATCCTGGTGTAACTGCCTCATGTCTGGTGATCTGTTACACACTCAGGAACTTTCGGATCTAATACCACTTAGTGGATAACAGATCTAGCACAAGACAGGAAACAAGAATAATAAGAGCCAAATTCCTTATTCAGCAGCTTCAAAAATATTTACAGAGAATATACAACAATATACAATTTTTCCAACCCCTTCTCCTTACAATTCTTGGGTTTTTATCGAGGTCTCGACCCTCTGTGTTTCCAAACTTCCCACGATCTGCAATTGCCACCTAGAACAATACTAGAAAGTTGCATTGATGAGACTCTAGGTGAGGTGCGCGACTGGCTGCCATAACCACCAAGATCTTCTGGAACTGCTGCTTCGTTGCTAGTTGCTATAAATGCATCTCTAGATATCATGTGTGAGTGGTCGACATGCTTGTTGGAATCTTCCTCTAAAACTATTGCTTCACTACTGCTAGCTTGTCATGCACAAAGGGATGCATTTATGAAATCTTGGAGTGCATGTTTTTTTGTTTGGTCACGATATCGCGACATGTCATGATATCGCAGAAATTTCCTTTCTATGCTTTCTTTCTCCTGCTTCGG
Organism: Wollemia nobilis; assembly: GCA_028583015.1. Lineage (NCBI taxonomy): Eukaryota > Viridiplantae > Streptophyta > Pinopsida > Araucariales > Araucariaceae > Wollemia > Wollemia nobilis. The sequence continues at coordinate 7,169,376 of JAQPPZ010002937.1, read as the reverse complement.
TCATGATATCACGACATGTCGTGATATCACGACATTTATTCCTTCATGCCTTCTCGCTTCTGCTTTGGTCATGATATCGTGACATGTCGCGATATCACGACATTTTCTATCGTGCCTTTGTTCTTCAGTTTTGGTCGTGAAATCATGACATGTCATGATTTCATGACCTTCCGTCCTCCGTGCCTTTGCTCCCTGCTTTTGTTGCGATTTTGTGACATGTCATGAAATCATGACATGTCACAATTTCATGACCTTCGGTCCTTCACGCCTTTGTTCCCTGCTTTGGTCATGATTTCATGACCTTCGGTCCTCCGTGCCTTTGCTCCTTGCTTTGGTCACAATTTCATGACATGTCACGAAATCGTGACATGTCACGAAATCGTGACATGTCACGAAATCGTGACATGTCACAATTTCGTGACCTTCTCTCCTCCGTGCCTTTGCGTCCCTGCTTTTGTCATGATTTCTCGACATTCTATCCGTCGCTTCTCTATCTCCTATTTTGGTCACGATATCGTGACACTTTTTGTGTCACGATATCGCGACACATTTTTCTTTGCAAAACACTTAGAAAAATTTAGTTGATGCAAGATTGCTCTGCTGCCATCGGATGCTCCTGCATCAAGAAGTTTCTACTTTTTGTCTGGTTTACCTGAAGAAAGCTTACCAAAAAGGTTTAGTGCATATAGGTTTCTAAATCTTTGCATTTCATTTTATGCTACTAATATTTATGAAATAAAAATGCACCTTCATGCATTTAGTAAAAAATCATTGAGTGCTATTTTGTTTTATTTCAAAAATTTAAAAAGGAACCCACACACACCACATTTCATTATAAACATCAGTGGAGTTGGGGTTTCATATCCAACACATTGATTGAGACCAACGGTGGATATAATCACCACTAGATTAGCTCTTGAGAAGAGTATTATTGGGACCCATCCATGGACAAGGCTTACCCAAGATCTCTCCTAACCATGCAAAATAGCATGCATTCCTCTTCGTAGGAGTGTATCACTGCACACGGGGTGTTGGGTGAGGGTTGGTAGTACCTATGCTACCTCATTGGATATGGATTTCATCCCCATATTTGACTTGTGTGAGTATATAGGTGAAATCCTTTGAAAATTTTAGTATATCATCCAATGAAATATCAAACATGAGAAAAGTATTTTGTTTACAAAGCAACACATCTTGAAACACATCAAACAATTTAGGATTCATACTTAAAATATTTAAAATGACATAATCACTTATATGCTTGTGTTTCTCTACTGTTTGTTTATTTCAAATTCATAGAAATTATAAAGAAGATAAACACATAGTAGTTAGAATACATAGGTATGGTATGTACCCATATCCAAGCCCATTTAGGGGCAGAAGCTATGGGCAATAGAGAATAGGATATAGAATGCCCTCATGTTGAGCCTATGGATAGGATCATTCCTCCCTGGAAATCAACTACTCTACCTAGTCATAGACCGACTGATGAGTGGATGGTTACTTCTAGAGAGTCAACTAGAAGGTCTAGCTTACAGGGACTCCTTCGCAAGGTACTCCTGCAGGTCATAGTCCTAGTTTGGGAAAATATCTCCCTAATTCATATGATACAAACACCTTCTTTCAAGAAGAGTCACCACACAATGAGGTGCCTCCACATAGATCAATACCATGTGTTCATGTGCCTTCTCGATCCTATACTCCTAGTCATATATAGGAGCAAGAGCTCACATCTCGAGTAGGGTTGAATGATCATAACAATATTTCAAGTCACCCTACTCCAAGGTATCAAAATTACAATGAGAATGATACTCATCAAATTAGGTGATATTATTCCACCTTATCTTACCTTGTTTATGAGGGAAGACCTAAGGAACATCCAGATTATCCTCATAAAAATGTGTCAACAAAATCACGTTGTGCCTCTACACCAGTATTCTTTCAAAATGATTTTTATAGGAGAGAACCGTAATTCAATGCGACTACCCTCGATTGACGGAAGCATGTAATTTATATCACATATCCTCCTAAACAAGATAGAAAACAAGGAAATAATGCTAAGGTACTTAGACCTAATACAACAGATCAAATTAATAATTTTATCCAAAGATATACTGACCGCCAGGCTGAGTTTAATCAACTTAGGTAGAATAAACATCTCTTAGATATCTTAGAGCAACAACAACAAATAGAGAAAGAAAATCTTGAGCAAAAAATTCAAGAAACTATGCATCATGGAGCTGTAACTCCAAGAACACATAGAAAAGAGGCTCACCCGAGGCAACCTAATTTCCAACAAGATAAGTCTCCTAGAACTAATCATGTGTTGCCTCCTAGACCTTGTAGGCCTGAACATAATGCATATGATAGGCCAAAAATAGATCGCCTTCAATAGGTGTTTGTTCCTCTTTGTAGGTCCATACCTGAAACACCTTATGGGGCTTACAATGATTTGGAACATAATGAGGATTATGTAGAAGCATCTTATGGAGGTGTGGATGATGTCAATCAACCACCTCAATATAGGCCTAATATTCCTCGTCCATCTCTACAAGTTCAAAGTAAGGAAGAGGAGATCAAATCTTGAGATGCGTATCAAAATTTTCTTGCACACTTAGAAACTATAGAATGTAAGATAGTTGGTAATGGGCTTAAAAATCCTTCTTTGCAGTAACTAAATAACCAACCATTACATACATCCATTCCTTCCCTAGTATATCCTAAGCATTTCAAAATGCCCAAATTTAATAGATTCAAGGGTGAAGAACATGCTCAAGAGCACATCACTAGATTTCTAAATCTGTGCTTCAACATATAGGACAATGACACATTGCTCCTAAGAAATTTCTTGAGTACCCTCACTGGTCCAGCCATTGAGTGGTTCAACCAACTTCCAAAACATAGCATCTACACATTTGAACAATTTGTTGATGCATTTTTGGAACGTTTCACCTTCAACACCAAAAGGAAGGCGACATTAATAGACCTCATGAGGATTAAACTGTTAGGCAAAAACAAATAAAATGCATTGATTAAACAATGAATAAATAGTACAACTTAGGACTAAATTAGCCCGTAGTTATAGGATCCTAGAAATAGCCTAGAGCCCGAAATAACTTAGGCTAAAAAATGTCGCTAACCATAACAAACTGAGGATGAGTCAATTACTAATTATGGAAATAGGTGGTGAAAGCTTTTGGCTAAGCTACCCTATATATTAACATTGACTAAATTAACTCATTTATTTTCAAAGAGTTGCTTGAAACCCATCTCTTTGACATTGAAATTAAAAAAATACCCTACCTTGGAAGAATATCTAGCACAAACTAGAAACATAGAGGAAATTAAAATCTAAGAGGGAGAAATAACAAAACCTCATAAGGAGTGGACAAAGAATCCTAAGAATAGCTCAGCACCTCCAAAGCTAGTTATGGTCAATCAAGTGGCCATAAATGTCCCTGCACCTACTCAAGTTATGCCTCCCCAAAAGTTGAACTATTAGGCTCAACCTACTATTGTGATTTATAACAATAACGGTACAGCGAACTAGGGACAAAAACAACATTTCCATCAGTGATAATTTACTCCCATCACTGAATCTATGGATTCTATTTTCAATAGATTTTGAGCTGCAAAAATGCTTAATTTACCCGACCTTAAACCCAATGATCTGGAAACAGGCAAACCCAAGCCTATGGGATGTTGACAGGATCAATATTGTAAGTTTCATCGACAATATGGCCATGATTTACAATCATGCTATGGTTTTAAACATGTAGTACAAGACATGATTGAGAGGAATGAGCTTCAAGTGGATGCTCCATTAGCTCCTACCAATCAGCAGATGGGTATATACAAAGATCCTTTACCAACTCATGAGGTACATGAAACATCTGATAAATCGATGAATGAGATGAAGCAACAACACCTTGTGCAAGGGTATGTCGGTATGGTGAGTATTGTGACCAAGAACAAGAAATATCCAAGTCAAGTTGCACAACCTACAACTTCGAATGATGTTCCAACTACATCATAAACTACACCACCTGTAGTACAAGGTCTTCCTTCTAGGCCAACAATGATAATTAAGAGCAAGCTTGAACAAATCTTAAGGAACACATTAGCATGATTTTCCATTTATGAGTTGATCCAAAAATCACCTCCAAATCAAGATGCCTTGATGGACATTCTAAAATCAATAGAGTTGCAACCATAGGATTCCAACTCCTTTATAGATTTTGTGGATCATGTGCAATAGTGCAAGTAACTAGTCATACAATTTCATGAGCATGAGCTTAAGGAAATAGCTAATGATGTGGTATATCTTCCTTTACATATCATTGCATGTATAAATGATATACCATACAAGAGAGTGTTCGTAGCGCCGAGAGGATCAATATTGTAAATTTCATTGGCAAGGTGGCCATGATTTACAATTGTGCTATGGTTTTAAACATGTAGTACAAGACATTATTGAGAGGAAAGAGCTTCAAGTGGATGCTCCATTATCTCCTACCAATAATTATATGGGTATCTACAAAGACCCTTTACCAACTCATGAGGTACAGGTAATGTCTGCTAAATCAATGAATGAGATGAAGCAACAACACCCTATGCAAGGGTATTTTGGGATGGTGAATATTGTGACCAGGAACAAGAAATATCCAAGTAAAGTTGCACATCCTGCAAATTTGAATTATGTTCCAACTACATCACAAACTACACCACCTATAGTACAGGGCCTTCCTTATAGGCCAACAATAACAATTAAGAGCAATCTTGCACAAATCTTGAGGACCACATCAGCATGATTGTCCATTCATGAGTTGATCCAACAATCATCTACACATCGAGGATGTCTTGATGAACATTCTAAAATCAATAGAGTTGCAACCACAGGATTCCAATTCCTTCATATATTTTGTAGATCATGTGCAACAGTGCAAGGAACCAGTCATACAATTTCATGAGTATGAGCTTAAGGAAATAGCTAATGACATGGTAGATCATCCTTTACACATCATTGCATGTATAAATGAGATACCATACAAGAGAGTGCTCATAGACACTGGTTCCTCAAGTAATATCATAACAACTAAAGCACTAAAGCACCTTAAGTTGCCAACATCTCATGTTGTGGTGTCAACTTACACTCTTTGCATATTTAATGGCATAATATACTCTACTATCGGTACCATAGTTCTACCCATTTAGGTGGGGTAAAAGACTATATCGATGTTGTGCCATGTGATAGAAGGTGATATGGCATATAATATTTTTCTAGGTATACCTTGGATATGGGATATGAAGTGTGTCCCCTCCATAGCATATCAATGTCTTAAATACACTTATGAAGGGCAAGTGAACATAGTTTTTGTCGATATAGAGCCCTTAAAATACTGCAACATGTTGGAGTAGATGCCAGAGTCGAAATTACCTTTGACTCACATAGAATTTCAATTGAATACACATGTTTAGAGTCTATCCATTCCACCACCTTCATCATCATTCACTCATCCTCATCATCACCAACTTAAAATAAGGCTTCGACATCATAAATCGTCCATCGAGGAACACATCGAAGAGGCCTATTGATGAGAGCCCACCATTAGTTTCCACCATATCCACAAAAGAGGTTCCTTGTGTCATTAATGAGTAATTACCTCCAGATATGAGCACTGAATCACCTCAAACCTCCATTCCATATCATCCATCTTCACCATCCTAGGTCATAGTCTAGATGTCTAGTATAGGGATAGGAGAATATCAAGTGAGAAATGTCATGACAGTTCCATAACTGGAGATAGTGCAAGATATGGGGAGACCTCGTCTTCCCATAGGTAGCATTGTACCTCTTGGTCTATGTCCTAATCAAACGAATTTCATATATGGAGGTTTAGAGTATGGATTTCTGTCCATTCCTCAGAAGGAATATGATGATGAACCCTTTTCTAAGGATGTAAAATATTTGTCTAATTAAGACTATGAATTGTGGTACTTATATTGTTGTAATTGGCATGGGTTTGGTCTCGGTTTATATGAGCAGGGTAACCATGTTCCATGTCAACCCCAATATCAACTTCCATATGATAGATCCGGGTTGGGCCACAATAAACCAGTATCGTTGGATGTCCTCACCGAGATTCTTGAACACCTATGCCTAAGTCATCAGGCTAAGCTTGCTCATGACCCATATGCTAATATGAATCATGTTCATTCCTTGGGAGATCATTTTCCCATAGAAATGACAAATCAAGGTCTTTCCAGTGATGTCACCCAACCCCATGAAGTGGGGGAGAGCTCACACACCTTGAAATATGATAGTGAGGAACAAGACCAAGGTCCTCCTCATGAATGGATGAGTGATGACGAATATTATTATGGCATTACACCCATTAACTGCCATAGCTCCAATTATGAATATGAACACGTGTTACCCTTTGACGATGAGGATGAGTATTATATTTGTATGTTATTCCCTATCCAAGGACCCATATTATGCCAACTATTGCCTTGTGAATATTAGGCTAGCCCTCTTCCGCATAGGCCACCACTAGTTATTCCACTTCCACCCCAGCCACACTTACAATTTATGAGACAACATCAGGTCTCTAGACCCACTCACCCTAGAGCAGGATATCATGTATCCATCAACATGATTTCCATAGATTTAAATACACCATTGGTGAATTTTAATAACCCATCCAAGCTATTGCATATTGATTTAGAGGTAATTGAATTTGATCAGGGAGATTCTTCCCCATCATCCTCAGAGTATTGGCCTTGTAAGAAAATGTTACAATCAATTAACTTTTCTTCAAGAACTAATCAGGATATTTTTCAAGCTGAGGTTGATGCTGAATTTCCTATGGAAGAAGCAAACCTAGCTGATGACATTCACTTAATTCCCACCCCACATCAGTTGGAGGATGGGTCTCACATGTCAAGTGAGCCAACAATTGATAGGGATATTGGTACATATCCTAATAATCCCCATACCATTAAATTAGGGGAAGGTCTCTCCCTAAGTGAAAAAGATGATTTCACAACTGCATTGAAAGCAAGTATTAAAGATTTTTCTTGGTCATATAAATATGTGCCAAGACTAGACCCAAATATAGTCATGCATAATCTTACATTAGACCCCAAGATCAAACCTGTTAAGCAAAAGTTACGAAAAATGTACCCAAAAGTAACCTTAATGGTGAAAGATGAATTAAAAAATCTATTGGATGTTGATATCATGATCTCAGTATATTATCCACCATGGGTTTCAAACATGGTTCCCATAAAAAATCCTGATGGGAGGATTTGCATTTGCACCAATTTTTGAGATCTTAACAAAACGAGTCCTAAGGGTGAATTTCCCTTACCTAAAATTGATACATTGGTAGATGTAACAATAGAACATGAAATGTTATCCCTAATGTATGAAGTTTTTGGATATAATCAGATTCGTATTAATCCAAAAGACCAATTTAAAATGGCATTCACAATGCCTTGGGGGAAATTATGTTACAAGGTCATTCCTTTTGGCCTTAAGAACGCTGGTGCTACATACCAACGACCCATGACATATATCTTCCATGATTACATGCACAAGATTTTGGAATATTACACGTATGATTTATTGGAAAAATATTTATTACGCAATGAACATATTGATGTATTGTGTAAGATCCTAGATTGCCTCATAGAGCACTATGTTAGACTTAATCCCAAAAAGTGTGTCTTAGGTGTCACATCTGGTAAAACTTTGGGATTCATAGTCTCCAAGTGAGGCATGGAGGTAGATACAAAAAAGGTCAAGGCAATATTAGAAATACCTCTCCCCACAACCATTAAGTAACTAAGCAGTTTTCAAGGAAAAGTCACATCCATAAAACACTTTATAGCAAAATTATTGGATAAGTGTCAACCCATGAATAGGTTGATACACAAGGGGGTCTCATTTCATTGGGATGAAGAATGTCAAAATGCATTTGATGAAATTAAACAATACCTGGCTTTGCTTCCTGTATTGGCTCCACTATGACTAGAAGTACCGTTCTATTTATAAATATCAGCTACTGAGTTGGCTTTGGGCACCATGTTATCCCAAAATAATAAATTCCACAAAGAACAGACTACTTATTACATTAGACACACACTGGTTAGCTATAAAACTAGATATGCATACATTGAGAAGCTATGCTTAGTAGTGGTATTCACCACCAAAAAGCTACGCCATTATATGCTTAATCATACCATGTATGTTGTATCAAAATAAAATCCATTGTGCTACATGATGAGTCAAACATGTCATAATAGTCACACGATAAAATTGATAATGTTGTTGACAAAATTTGACCTAGAGTTCATTGAACAAAAATATATCAAAGGACAGGTCATAGCCGATCAACTAGCAGAGGCTCCTCTATAGGATGATCAGCCTCTAAATATAGAACTTACCGATGATGGAGTATTTCATATCTCATAATCACCTAATTCTACCGAGCCTAAGTCACAGGCAGACATAACTCTATTATTCGATGGTTCTAAATGTGAGCAAGGTGGTGGTGTGGGTATTGTGTTTTTCACACTGCAAGGGGCTCCCATACCTCTTTCTTTTAAACTTGATTTTACTTGTGCTAAAAACAATGTTGAGTATGAAGCTCTCATCATCGAACTTCAAATGACAATCACCATGAACATAACAAAGTTGAACATTTTCGACGATTCCTTGCTCATAGTAAATTAGGTTAAAGGGATATTCCAGTGTAGGTGTCTTGTCTTGCAAGCCTACAAAGCTCTAGTAGAAAAAATCTTGGTCAAATTTGAATGGTATGATATAGAGGCACTCCCTCGCTCATCTAATCATTTTGTGGATACAATTGCTTCCTTAGGGTTGCTAATCCTGCATGATCCTTCAGATGATATCACAACTATCCAAATAAAAACACTAGCGTAATCTACGACTGAGCGTGAAGAGCATAATACTATACCGGTTGTTCAAATGATTCAGATTGATCCTTCCCATGAAAGGTTCTCTCAACTACACCAATATTTTAATAATGCTAACTAGGGGGATTTGTTACCTCATACTACTTTTTATACTAGCACAATGCTATATCTCCAATTTTGCTCTCAATCAATATTCACATGAGACAAACATCAAAAGGATAGCATGATTCATAATATTGAGGCTTCTTCAAAGAAATATTGGGCCATCCAGATTAAATATTATCTTAATTTGGGTAATATTCCACCTAGATTTTTGCATGTCGCAAAGCGAGCATTCAAACAAAAGGTGGAAAAATATTTCTTACTAGGAGACATAATGTATCGTCGAAGTTATGAATGTATCCTCCTTCGTTGCTTAGACTCACAAGAATCAACTTGGGCCATGACCCGATCACACGATGGTACATGTGGTGGCCACTTTAGAGGTATGGCCATCGCTAAGCACATTCTTCCCATGGGCTATTATTGGTCAAATGTAGTGCAATATTATTGTGCTTATGTTAAGAAGTGTGTGAAGTGTCAACATCATGTAAATTTGACACACGTACCTTCACAGGCCTTACAACCGATTCAATAGGTCTAGTCATTTGCACAATGGGGGTTTGATTTAATTGGAAAAATATTACCTACCTCATTGAGATGTCACATTTTTATCATAACAAAAATTGAGTACTTCACAAAATGGGTGGAAGCAATTCCCCTTACCACAATGACTGGACCTCACATTGTGGAGTTCATGCTACATAATATCATATGTCATTTTGGTATTCCATCCAAAATAATATCGAATAATGGAACACCCTTTAAAAATAAGGATGTGTGTGTGTTAAAAACAAAGTATAACATAAAGCATAGCTTTTCCATGCCCTACTATCTGCAAGCCAATGGACAATCAAAGGCATCAAATACGACAGTAGTAGTCATATTGAAGAAAAACATCAAGGAAAATCATAAATATTGGCATAATAAATTACCTCTTGCCCTTTGGGCTTATCACACTAGCATTAAAAAACCCATTGGATCAACTCCATTTTCACTAGTGTATGGTGCTGAAGCCATCATGCCTCTATATTTAGGGATTCTGTCACTGCACATTTCTATGCAAGAATTCATCAACGATGATACAACTAGACAAGCTTATTTAGATTAGTTAACGTTGCTTGATAAACGATGTGTAAATGCCCTCGAGAATCTACGTGTTTATCAGGAACATATTAAGAGATCTTACAACTTGAAAGTACATCAAAGAGAATTTCAAGTAGGTGATTTAGTTCTAAAAGAGAACCAACAAAACTCAAATTTGCCCTCCAATTTGCGAGACAATTTTGTAGCAAACTAGTTAGGTCCATTCATCATCACAAGCCAGATTGGACCTGAAACTTATCACTTACCATCCATAGAAGGAAGTGAAGAGCTTGAACCCATGAATATAAGTCATGTATGACCATTTCATGCTTAGATCACAATCAAATACCCCTAGGTAGTTGTATACACTTTCTAAGTGTCAGCGATCATCTAGGTCACCTAAAAGGCTCTTAGTGGTCTTTGATCGTATGGGTCAAATAAAAATGCTCCTAGACTATCCATGATCAGCTAGGTCAACCTTAAAATTTCCAAAGGCATCTATAAGCCCTTTGGTCACAACAAAATGCCCCTAGGTAGTCTATGATATTTCCTAAATGTCTCTGACTGTCTAGGTCATCCAAAATGCTCGTAGTAGTCTTTGACCATCTAGGTCAAATAAAAAAAAGCCCCTAGACTATCTACGATCATCTAGGTCAATTGTAAAATCTCCAAATGCATCTATAAGACCTTTTGTCACAGTAAAATACCCCTAGGCAATCATAGACACTTTCTAAGTTTCGCTGACCATCCAGGTCACCCAAAAGGCTCCTAGCAGTCTTTGACCGTTTAGGTCAAATAAAAAATATCCTAGACTATGTAAGATCATCTATGTCAACCTTAAAATCTCCAAAGGTATCCATAATCCCTTTGGTCATAATAAAATACCCTTAGGTAGTCATAGACACTTTCTAAGTGTCATTGACCATCGAGGTCACCCAAAAGGCTCCTAGCTATCTTTGATCATCTAGGTGAAATAAAAAAACCCCTAGACAATATAAGATCATTTGGGTCAACCTCAAATGCTCCAAAGGCATATATAAAACCTTTGGTCACAACCAAATGTCCCTATGCAGTCGTAGACAATTTCTAAGTGTTGTTGACCGTCTAGGTCACCCAAAAGGCTCGTAGTAGTCTTTGACCGTCTAAGTAAAATAAAAATACTCCTAGAATATCTACGATCATCTAGGTCAATCCAAAAATCCCAAGAGGTATCTATAAGACCTTTTGTACCCATAAAACATCCCTAGGTGGTATATAACCATCTAGGTCAAAATAAAACATTCCTAGGTCATCTACGATTGCCTAGTTCATCTTGAAATACTCCAAAGGCGTCTATAAAACCTTTGGTCACCCAAAAGATCCAATGGTGTTCATTAAGCCCATTGGTCAACATGTATATACATATATATCAAAAATTTCAAAAACATCATTAAATCATCAAAATACAAAAATATTGCTTCCTTTCACTTCATATAAATTGCATTAGGTATTCTCATCATTGCATTATGCATTATTTCAAATTGATCAAACATGTATAGCACTAGGTTTGTACACTAGGTATATGTTAAAATCACTGTTATTATGAGTCAATATTAGCACCTATTTACATTACATATACTCTCTACATTTACACTTTACATTTTATGTTTGTTTCCCGTAACTTAGTCATTGTTAGTAACACACAGTTAAGTTTTTGATTACTCAGCCATATCTAGTTGTATTATCAGATTTTGTAGAAATATATCATGATATTTAGAAGGTAGAATCCTATTTGGATAATGCTTGGTATACATAAAAATCCCAAAAAAAAATTCACATTAAAAATCCAAGTCTAGCACAAGGAAAGATAAAAAATGTAAAGTAGTCTAGGTTACTTTCAAGATAAAAGGTTATCTTGCTCATACCCCTATGCGAATGGTTCAAATATGCTGAGAATTGACAAAAGGACAAGTTCCTCCTTACCCAAAATCCCTTACCATACACTAGGGTAAGTATCCCAAATAAATAGAATCAGTAATGATTATTATTCCCCCCAAGTATTCCAAAAATACATTGCCCTACACTGGGGCAAGTATCTCAAAGAAATATTCCAAAGAAAATAGTGATTATTATCACTCCCAAATATGCATAAAGAAACAATGATTATTATCACTAGGAAAAGCAAAAAGAAACAGTGGTTATCACCACTATTAAAATCCCTTTCTCAACAAATCAAAATGAGAAATTCCCTTGAGAAATTCAAAGAAAGGTAGGGACTCTGGAACTTGAATCCTTGGATTTCTCAACATTAGAGAACCATAAGTTGATCCTCATTATAGATTTGGTGGATAGCCTACTTGTCAATGGTGGTAGCGTCCTGCATGACGATATGTCTATCACTTAAGAAAATTGTTTAGGTATAGACCAATGTTTGAATGTGGATGAGCTAGTTTGTTGTAACCTAGTTTATATAGTGGTCTAATCCAACTAAGTATGAAACTCAGGATAATGAGACCCGCAGAATGATATCTAGTGTTGATGGGTTGAATAAATCCCATTTACACTCGGTTAATCTTATGTGTTATCATGGAAATGAACTCACATGCACACACAGGGATATTGATTATCTTGGTTATCTTAATAGGTGCATACTTTGTTAAAATATCTTGTATAGTTAGTATATGACTTTTGATTAGGTAACTAGAGTGTTTGAGTCTCTTCAAAACTATCAAATAATATCATATCACATTACATTATCCATTCCATTTTACATCATGTTGTCACATGTTTGTCAAAATTACAATGTCCATCAAATAAATTGTTATAATAACATGAAAATAATAAAGATACATTTTGTACAGTCTATGGTGCTAGCATATAATGCGTCAAAATAGTCATCACAAATCCATCATATGAAATTAAATATAATCAATCATTACTTTCAATCATACATATTTTACACTTTTGTTTATTAAGTGATGTTCATGAAATGGGATATATATTGGATGAATGTTAGCAATAATATTTAGACAACAACTGATTATTTTATGCATATATTTTAATTTACAAAATCATATAAAGAAAACATAAACATATGCATATGATTAAATCAAATCATATCATCAATACATGCATCCATGTTAGATATACATCATAACATCATAAAGCAAATATAAGCATTGCATTCATATCATAAAGTAGTAAAAGATGAAATAATGATAAAATAAAAGTCATACATATATATCTATATGTAAAATCCAAAAAGCTACATCATAGTCCATAAAATGCCCATAGGCTACAATAAAAGCGAGTCATCCGACTTTGCAACCCATAAAAAATCTAAAAAGAACCATCAGAGCCCGCTGACCATGGTCATGCAGGAATGATGCCTTGACTCTTTCCTATGCCCTCAGTATGAGTCCATCATGAGCTCCCAAACCTGCTACCCCCTGATCTGCTACATCTAGATACCTCCATCCTATAAAAAGTGCTTGGAGCCCTCATACAAGAATATGAGTATCTCGTATCGCTCCCCTAGCTATGTTGTGATCTAATGGCTAATGTTTGATCTGGTATGTGCCCCTTATAATGCACTATCTCATCCTCCATCATATACATATAGGTGTGCTCCTCTCAAAACCTAGTCTGATAGGTCACCACCAAATCTTAGATATGTACTATCTCCTCCTACATCTTGGCTAGATCACCACTACTAGACTCCCCATGGCTAGGGCCCTGTCCACCAACCTGTACCTAAAGTTTAGCTATCACTACTGCATCCTCTCCATCTCAACTTATGCAATCTACACTTGCACATGTAGTAATTCCCAATCACTTTGTATCTCCACAATCGTAGCATATTTTGTTGCTAGTTGTGCCTGCATACCCTGATACCCCAAGTCTCCCTCATCAAATCCCACTAGATCTTATACACCTATCAGCTCCACCCTATCCACTTACACATGTTGATGCACAACTTGCTCACCTGTGTCTATCTCCTCATCACTAAGAGACTCAAAAAAATCATCCTCATCCAGAGCACCCCTAGTTGCATCTGCTACCTTGGCAACTACATCCTCTCCTAGTGGTCCCTCCCCTTGCCACTACCATATGACCCACCATGCATTATACCCCTTTGTAGTACCCACATTAGATGAAATAGAAACTACTACCTCAAGATATAACTCATATCCTAAGTACTCTACCATAGGCAATACTAGAGTCCTCTTATCCCTACGACGATGGTAGACCATCGACTCCCTAGGAAACCCTTGTCGTAGCACATGATCATAAGGGAAATACTCTTGCTCTATGCCATGTTGTCATATCAACCATATACATCACTGAACTTGGCGTAGATGTGTCTCAACCTCCCTCCAATTATGACAACCCTTGTACGGTCTCCACTTGATATCTACTACCTTGAGCCATGAAAAATCCTTTGCATAGTTCCCTACCTCCCCAGCATATTGTCAGCTACACCTTGACTCGCATGACCTCTTCCATAGCTCCCCATAGCCAATATCCCTATCTGGTAGCTCTGCTTGAGAGGTCCATGGTAATCCCTATGGTCTCTCCACTATAATATACTGCCAAGACCAAGCCTATAGTAGGAAGCTGCAAACCAAACCATTCCACCCATGAGAGTGGATCTCATACAACTTGTCATATAGTTGTACCAATATAGTAGGACCCCAAGCCATAACTATAGACTCATCCTCTATGCAATCCACTAGAGAAAAAACTAGCTCTATTAGGTTCCATGGGAACCTAGCTCCTAAAGAGTTAGGTAGTAGCATGTTGTTGATCAAGATCATCAACAAAGTGTACCTAATGCCAAACACACCGCCTCAGTACCATCTCAGCACTAGAATCCCTCTACTGAGAAGATCAACCAGTACATCCTCCCAACATGCCCTAAAGTACCTTTGTGCTATGACCTCTCGTTGCCCTATCAGATAAGATACTATCTAGCACCTCTCGATCGAAATATGCAGTATCTAATATACATCCTATAGTGTCACTATCATCTCCACCATAGCTAAATGGAAAGTATTAGTACGAGGGTCCCATAGGTCTATCAAAGCAGTTAGATAGGTGCGGTCTCCCACCATGGGATCTAACTGTGTAACTTGCTTCAGACCAATGGCATCGAGCCAACACCAGTATACAGTAGTCAAAAGGTCTCTAATGACTTGAAAGAGACTCAGTACCCTATATCGACTCCTAACTATCTGTTCATGCAAATTAGGGTGTCAAAAATACCCTAAAAATACAAATTTTTGATTTAAAAACACCAAAAAAATGCATAGAAATGGGCCATTTTTGGCCCAATTTTTTGCCGTCCCACCCAGGTATGGCCCCCAATTTGGTAGTCGTCCCACCCAAGGATGACCATTTGACCCCTAAAAATGCCCTAAAAACCCTAAAAAACATAAAATAATTTGTATTTTCTTCAAATTGTTTGCAAATAAAACATAAATAAAAGGTAAATTTCATATATTTTAGTCCTCCTAGGGTTTCTTAACTTTGGGTAGGGTTGTAGTCATGAAATTATAGCAAAAATTACAAAAATATAATAAAAATAGGGTAGAGAAAAGCATGTAATCCATACCCATTTCACACCGGCTCCACTTCCTGACGTGTCTACTGGTTGGCTCATGTTGTAGGTTGATATTTTTGTAGAACCCTACTTTATAACTCCATATCCTACTCCTCTCCTCTCCAACTTCTCCAAGTAGCATGCACAAATGAGCTAAAATGGCCCTTTTTTGCCTTTTATAGCTCTAAAAGAAGCCGACCAGCCCTGGGTGGGATGAGTGCACTTTTGGCTGGCCCTCCCACCTTGGTATGGTCATTAATTTTTTCCTTGTCTCCCAAAATTATGGCCAAAAGAAAATTATAATAAAAAACATTAAAAACTCCAAAAATGGGCCAAAAACCCACCAAAAACAAGGCAGAATAGGAAAGAAAATTGGAGGGATCAAGAATAAACTTCTAATAATTTTGGATGCATCATAAGACTGTATTTTAGTCCCCAAGAAGGCCTCCATTGTTTTACCACTCCACAAGAATGAGATATTTGTCCTTTTGCTTCCAAAACTATTCATCAAAATAGTCGAAAATCACCCCCAAACAGGTATTTAGTACCATGGGCGAAACAAAGAGTTACCCCAATGAAGTCATATGTGTCAAGTGACTCATTAATTTAGCATTTGTCATACCCTCATAGAATTTTCTCTTGAAGGGATATTCATAATAATGAATTCAAAAATTGAATTAATATTTAAAAACTTAGAAGTGTAAATTCCATGCATTCAAAAGAATCTTGGCTAAAGATAAATTTTCAAGCCCATGCTAGGGCAAAGAAAAAACATAAGAAGAAAATTAAATAGGCTTGACCTCATTGGAAGCTTGGGAATTAACCCATGTAAAGGTTTACAAGAATACAATGCACCAAGACCTAGTATACCCTAAGCCCCATAAGACTATCATTACAACACAACTAAAAGGTATACCTGCAATCGATCCTTTGACTATGTCAATAGAAATGATTCTAAGAATGTATGCTCTTTCCACAATGGAGGCATCCAAAGTTTATTATGTTAATGAACAACCTTGATCATTCAATTATTTAGTGATCTATTTTTGCTCAACGCTTTGTTTCACATCATGCATCCCAAAAATGGGGTATATGCAGACACCTAAATCATGTAAATCAGATAATACTATCAGTGCATCACATATGTCCTCTTATCAATAATATATGGCTCTATTGGAAACCCTTATAGGCTATAAAAAGGCTTCCAAAAGGCTTTAAAACTCAGTTTGGAGGGTTCCTAGCAGTTTAGGGTAGTTTTGGCGCATCTCCTAGTGACTGTCCCACCAAGGGATGGTCATAGTTGGTGACCGTACCACCCAAGGATGACCATATATAACCATCCCTGGGTGGGATGGCCCCTAACTAGAACCTTGAAAAATTCAAAGGATGCACTAAATGGCAATCAAAGACTACCATTAGCACATACAATCACCATAAATTGATTAGGGACCTACTAATAGACTAAAAGGCAGTATATTGGGAGCACCAAAGGGGCAAAATTCTCCCAATAAATCAATAACGCAATTAGGACATGTGGCATTACCTGCATCACATGGCCAAAGATGCCATTTTTCCCTAGATGCCCTTTTGGGCTATAAAAGGAGGTCCAAAATCCTAATTCTAGAGAGGATAATTTGGAGATTAATGCCATAAAGTGCTGTCCAAATTGAACCCCACCTTTTGCCAACTAAAACATACTTTTACCTTGGCCTTGAAACCCTCTTCATCCTAAGGCGATTTCAGGGGAAATAGGCTTGATCCACTGATACCAAACCAACCAAATTGAAGCATTATTTTGTCCCATATCTCAAAAACACCCTTACCAAAGTTTTGGACCAATTTCCATAGCCATAGGTGATAAAATTAAGTTAGTTTTGTAACCATACCACCTGGGGACAGTGAGCAGTTTATGTATGACACACCTAGGGACGATCACAAAATAGGTTGGAATTTTAGATAAATTCCTCCATAGTCCCCTTATGAATGTATAGAGAAGACTCTGGTCCAAATTTGAGGTAATTTGGAGTAGATTTGATGTAGGATTTGTGATCCCCAATGTTGTAGGTTATCTGGCTCACCCAGGAATGATCACTATTTCAATATTGTTTCACCCTTGATATTGCCTCAAAATATATTTATTTGCATTTATATTAGTTAATAACATGTTCGTGCTTAACCTAGATTAGTTTATATGTATGTAGATCACTTTTTATGGTTGTAGGATATGATCCTTTTTCATGGTTTTATGGCTTTATTCTATAACACAGATGCTTTTAATCCCTTTTCTTTAGGAACAGGAATTCTAGGCAAGATGAGGAGCTAAGGAGGCACAAGCTTATCATCCCAAGAATAGATCTTGAGTGTGGGAAAAGGGAGTTCCCACCATTATTTATCACCTTAGAGGCCTCCTTCCAAGGGACTAGATTTCCTTGGTTATTGTAATGAAATGTATCAATTTGTAAAGCCCTCAAGGGGATACTTTGTAATCTAGTTTTGAAGCTACTTATGAATAAATAGAGAGAGATTTTGATCATTTGGATTGCCTATTTCACTTAATTTCACTAGATTAGATGCTTATGTCATCTTTCCTTTGAATGCTTTATAGCCGATATATATTGCTAGAAAATGCTCTTAGCATTCACACGAGACAAACATCCAAAGGATAGCATGATTCATAATATTGAGGATTCTTCAAAGCAATATTGGGCCATATAGATTAAATAATATCTTAAGCTACGTAATATTCCACCTGGATTATCACATGCCGCAAAGCAAGCATTCAAACAAAAGGCAAAAAAATATGTTTTATTAGGAGATATAATCTATCATTGGAGTTATGAAGGTATCCTACTTCATTTCTTAGACTCACAAGAGTTAGCTTGGGCCATCACCCAAGCACACGACGGTACATGTGGTGGCCACTTTCATGGTATGGCCATCGCTAAGCGCATTCTTCACATGGGCTATTATTCACCAACTTTACAACAAGATTGTTGTGCTTATGTTAATAAGTACATGAAGTGTCAACATCATGCAAATTTGACACACGTACCTTCATAAGCCTTACAACCGATTCAATCGGTCTAGCCATTTGCACAATGGGGATTTGATTTAATTGGGAAAATCTCACCTACCTCATTGGGTTGTCACACGTTTATCATAATGACAACCGAGTACTTCACAAAATGGATGGAAGCAATTCCCCTTACCACAAAAAGTGGACCTCACATTGTGGATTTCATGCTACATAATATCATATGTCGTGTTGGTATTCCATCTAAAATAATATCAAATAATGGAACACCCTTTAAAAATAAGGATGTGCGTGTGTTAACAAGAAAGTATAACATAAAGCATAGCTTTTACATGCCCTATTATCTTCAAGCCAATAGCCAAACAGAGGCATCAAATAATACAATAGTAGACATCTTGAAGAAAACCATCAAGGAAAATCATAAATATTGGCATAATGAGTTACCTCTTGCCCTTTGGGCTTACCGCACTAGCATTTAGACACCCATTGGGGAACCTTCGTTTTCACTAGTGTATGGTGTTGAAGCCATCATGCCTCTGGAGTTAGAGATTTTGTCACTGTGCATTTCTATGCAAGAATTCATCGACGATGATATAGCTAGACAAGCTCATTTATATTAGTTAACTTTACTTGGTGAACAACATGTAAATGCCCTCGAGCATCTACGTGTTTATCAGGAACATCTTGAGAGAGCTTACAACTTGAAATTATATCAAAGATACTTTCAAGTAGGTGATTTAGTTCTAAAAAATAATCAATAAAATTGAATTTGCCCTCCAATTTGTGAGACAAATTGCAGCAAACTGGTTAGGTCCATTCATCATCACAAGCCAGATTGAACCTGGAACTTATCGCTTAGCATCCATCAAAGGAAGTGAAGATCCTAAACCCATGAATATAAGTCATTTGCAACCATTTCATGCTTAGAGCACCATACAAACACCCCTCGATAGTCATAGACACTTTCTAAGTGTCGCTGACTTTCTATGTCACCCAAAAGGCTCCTAGCTATCTTTGACCATCTAGGTCAAATAAAAAAGCCCCTAGACTATCTAATATCATCTAGGTCAACCTTAAAATCTCGAAAGGTATCTATAATCCCTTTTTTCACAATTAAATATCCCTAAGTAGTCGTAGACACTTTCTAAGTGTTGTTGACCATCTAGGTCACCCAAAAGTCTCCTAGCGATCTTTGACCATCTAGGTCAACTAAAAAATACCTTAGACTATCCACGATCATCTAGGTCAATCTTAAAATCTCCAAAGGCATCTGTAAGCCCTTTCATCACAATGAAATACCCATAGGTAGTCGTAGATACTTTCTAAGTGTCACTAACTATCTAGGTCACCCAAAAGGCTCCTAGCTGTGTTTGACCGTCTAGATCAAATAAAAAAGACCCTAGACTATCTATGATAATATAGGTCAACCTTAAAATATCCAAAGACATATATAAGCCCTTTAGTCACAACTAAATACCCCTAGGTAATTGTAGACACTTTCTAAGTGTCATTGATCGTATAGGTCACCCAAAATGCTCCTAGTGGTCAATGACCATCTAGGTCAAATAAAAAATAAAATAAAAAGTCTCTAGACTATCTATGATTGTCTAGGTCAACGTTAAAATAACCAAAGAATCTATAAGCCCTTTGGTCACAATAAAATACCCCTAGATAGTCATAGACACTTCCTAAGTGTCGCTGATTGTCTAGGTCTCCCAAAACTCTCCTAGTAGTCAATGACCATCTAGGTCAAATAAAAATGCTCCTAGACTATCTACGATCATCTAGGTCAATAAAAAAAGCCCCAAAGGCATATATAAACCCTTTGGTACCCATCAAATGTCCCTATGCAGTCTATAACCATCTAGGTCAAAATAAAACATTCCTAGGCCATCTACGATTGCCTAGGTCATCCCAAAATGCTCCAAAGGTGTCTATAAGCCCGTTGGTCACCCAAAATCCCCAATGGCGTTCATTAAGCCCATTGGTAAAAATGTATATACATCTATATCAAAAATTTCAAAAACATCATTAAAATCATCAAAATACAAAAATATTGCTTCATTGCACTTCATATAAATTGCATTAGGTATTCTCATCATTGCATTATGCATTGTTCCAAATTGATCATACATGTCTAGCACTAGGTCTGTGCACTAGGAATATTTTAAAATCACTATTATTATGAGTCAATATTACCACATGTTTACATTACATATACCATTTACATTTACACTTTACATTATATGTTTGTTTCCCATCACTTAGTCATTGTTAGTAAAGTATAGTTAAAGTTTTCGGTCACTCAGCCATATCTAGTTGTCTTCTCAGATTTTGTAGAAAGCTATCATGATATTTATAATGTAGAATCCTATTTGGATAATGCTTGGTATACATAAAAATCCCAACACATTTTCACATTAATATATCCAAGTCTAATGAAAGGAAATATGAAAACTGTAAAGTAGTCTAGGTTACTTTCAAGTGAAAAGTTTATCCTGTTCATCCCCCTATGTGAATTGTTAATAGATGCTAAGAATTGACAAAATGACAAGTTCCTCCTTACAAAAAATCCCTTGCCCTACACTAAGGCAAGTATCCCAAAGAGAAAAATCAATAGTTATTATCATCCCTTCAAAATACTCCAACAAGAAACAATGATTATTATCACTAGAAAAAATAAAAAAGAAACAATGATTATTATCAATAGAAAAAATAAAAAAGAAACAATGATTATTATCAATAGAAAAAGCACAAAGAAATAGTGGTTCTCACCACTACTAAAATCCCTTGCTTGTAAAATAAAAATGAGCAACTCCCTTGAGAAGGTAAAAGTTAAAATAAAAAAAGGGAGTCTTGAACTTGAATCCCTAGAATTCTCAGCATTAGAGAACCATAAGGTGATCCTCATTACAGGTTTGGTGGATAGCCTACTTTTCAATGGCGGTACACTCTAGGTAAGAACAAGCTCTATAACATACACTCTAAGGTCCCTCTCCTTGTCAAGGATGAGTTGTATAAGTTTCTAGATATTAACTTTATAAAATCCATTGATTGTTCTAATTGGATCTCTAACTTTGTACCTATCATTAAGAAAGAGGAAATTTTATATGTATGTACTATATTTTGAGACATTAATGCATCCAATTCAAAAGATGATTTTCATTTTTCTAATATTGATATGATTATAGATTTTATTGCCAATTGCAGAATTCTATCCCTCATGGATAGATTCTTTGGGTATAATCAAATTCATATTGCTTTTAAGGATCAGGACAAAACTACCTTCACTGCTCCCTAAGGTATCTTCTACTAGTAGGTAATGCCTTTTGGCCTTAATAAAATTTATGCCACATATCAATAGGCATGATGTATATTTTTCATGATATTATGCATGACACCATTGAGTATTATGTAGACCTTATTGGCCAATCAACTAATCATGAAATTCATCCTCATAATTTTTGGTATATATTTAAATGTTTAAGAGATTATAATATCTATATAAATCCATAAAATTACATCTTAAATATCAACTTAGATAGATTATTTGTTTTAATCATATCCCATCAAGGCATTGATATTAACCCAACAAAAATTAAGGTAATTACTGACATGCCTCCTCCTAAGACTTTAACCTAGTTGAATAAATTTTAAGGTAAGATCCAATACCTTAGGTGGTTTATCGTCCAACTTAATGATAAGTGTTAGACATTATGCAAGCTTATTTGAAAGAATAGTACTTTTCTTTGGGATAGAAAATTCCAAGTGGGATTCATAGCTTTAAAGAGTTATCGTTTATCCCCAACTATATTAATTCCACTTAATCCTCTAAAATATTTCCTATTATACATGTGTACTTTTTCTCATGCATTAGGTGATATGTTGGCTCAACATGATAATCATGTTAGAGAATATTGCATTATTTCATAAAATAATATGTTTAGGATATGTACATGTGTCATGTAAGAATATTGGGAGTCTTCTACACAAGTGGTAAGATAAGAATCTAAATGTCATGTGGAAAAAATAGTCAAGAATTTAAATATGTATCTCGTAAAAGCTATATTATGGAGATAAAGCTCCATGAAATGTATCCAAAAATAGAGTGAGCATAACTCGTGATTGTATATTGAATCTTGAATAAAGTTATGAGTATTGCCTTTAGTATTATTAAATTGATATATGGGATTTGTTTGATCATTTATATTTATATCTTTAATATTGTGGCTATTTTATATTGTGACCTATGATATTTTTTGGCATTAAGGCTTAAAAATCCAATAGTGGTATTAGAGATACCACTTTACTCTATATTTTTTAAAAGAGTTATTGTATTACCCACCATTAATCAAAATTTAACTTTATCCACTTTTTATAAAGTTAATTTAGAGGTTGTCCACTTTGAAGGTAGTGCAAAATTGGATTCTATTTTTAAAGGTCTACTTGAGTAGATATTGAGTGGACACGGATTGATCACCTTTATTTGAATGCTAAGGTATTTCCACTTGGTTGAAGGAAAACTAGTGAAGAATAGGACTTAACTAATTAGATAGAGCTAACTTAGGAGAAATTTATATATTGATAGGGCCAACTAAAGAGAAAGTTGGACATTGATAGGTTGAGAACCAACTCAATAGAAAATTGATCATTCAGGGACATTCATAGTCACCATAACATTGATATTGGGTTCTCTAGAAAAGAACATTGATATAATACAAATAATTCTAAGAGCAACATGATAAAAGGAGCATAAGCAAGGAAGATTAGATCAAAAATATACTAGAAAATAATATTGAGAGCAACATGATCAAGGAATATTAGCTCATTAAGTTTAGAGCTCAAGACAGAAGGAAATCCATATACATCATTGAGTTACTACGACTTGCAATGCTTGAGAAGAACTATGATAAAGGATTTTAGGCACTCAGGTGAAGTTCTAGATAAAGAGAATGTTAATCATTATAATAACACTCAAGAAGTAGAGATATCACCTGTGTGACATGCTCTAATAACATGTATAGTGTAGAAGCATTACATGCATCCATAGAGGAGAGGTATTCAATAGAGAGTGAAATGCCCCAAGCACTAACACAGTAGATAAGGAACCATCAGTGAGCCTAAGCAATAGCCATTAAACATAAGAGAATGACCAAAATTCAAAGTATCCAAAGAGTAGTGAATGGTGTAGTATCCAAAGAATAGTTAATGGTGTAGTATCTAGAGAGCAGTAAATAATGTAGTATCTAGAGAGCAACAAACAAAGTAGTATCTCAAGGAACAAAAATCAACATAATATCCAAAGAATAGTGAGTAATAGAGAATAGTGTATTATCCAAAGAACAAAAAGCATTAGGGAATGGTGAAGGAGTAGCTCTCAAGAAGCAACAAAATATTCTAAACCCTAAATATCCAACTAAGAATAGCAAAGAGCAGATTGAGGAAAGTGCAGCAAAATATTTAAGAAGTCATCCAAAATGACATAGAGTTGGTGAAATCTTACATCTAAAATAACACTTGAGTATAAAAAATGACTCATGTTCTTCCAACATGCCATTCAAAGTGACATGCAAACATTGAAAGACTTATATGTATTATAGATGTCATTAATGTTACAATAAGCAAGGTGGAATATAAGGTATGCATTAATTTAATTAGATGCCTTTATTATTAAATAATTTTGAAGTTTTTAATTTTTATTTTATAGGAGTGAAAAGGGATTAATAATAGAATTATTAAAAAAAATTTAAGTTTAAATTTTTTGAAGATATTTAAAATTTTGAAATTTGAGGGATTTTAAAGTTTATTTAAATTTTTAAGAAAATGTGAGATTGGAAATTTTGAAAATTTAACTTAGGAAGTCAAAAAAATTTCTACATCAAAGGTTATAAAATTTAAGATTTGCAAATTTCTTGATTGAGTCATTATTTAATTTTTGTGATATAATTCAAATTCAAAGGAATTTATCATGGATTAGTAGTATATTGATTATGGAGCAAGTGGGCATATGACTATTGGTTGGAGAATCTATCTAATGGAAAGGTTTTTGCACCCATAGACCTTGACCAACATTGAATGACCAATGAGCTCTTGAGAACTGTAGTGGTCAATATTCGAAGGAGGTTGGTTCCTTGAAGTCCCAACTAACTATGCCTAAATGCAGGGGTAAAAGGGTGTTAAAAAATATAAAAGAGGCTAAAACAAAAAATTACAATGGTGTAGATTAGGCAAAATCAAGACATAAGCAATAACAAGGATCACACAACTAAAAAACCAACTCCCTAATAGACTAGCTAGTTCAACAATCAATTACAAAACATTGAATTTTAATCTATAATATCTTATGAGACCACCAATTCCAGACAAGTGAATGAGGAAGTGCAAATCTAGGATTTAGAATAAAACACCATAAATATTCAACATGCTTAAATTAGAAAGTAGCAATCATCAATAATTACATACTCTACAAATGAATCAAACCATAGGCCAACCAACAGTTAATTTGTATTAAGATGCAAGTAATCCGTCTATACATATGAATTGTAAATGCCTAAGAGTCGATCCATTTTTTATTTTACATCTTAGTATATATAAATTTTTTATAATTATTAAGCGTTAAAACCATCATCACATCATAAGTGAATTGTTGTTATGTTAGATATTTTGCCAGCCTATTGGGCTGCTTTAGGAGGCTCCAATAACCCAAATATGGTTATTAACATGTCTTGTATCTACATCATCTCGAGATGTGCCTTGCTTGCTGGTTGCATTTAGTCCCTTGATTTATTTTCTGCCCAACCACCCTATCATTTGTATGATAGATTTTATTGTTAAGATCTTCTGACATGAAATCATGCCCACCATACATCATTGGAAAAGAGACACTTTCTTGTTAGAGAGTGACCACTAGAAGTTTTATGCATGTGTGGGATATTTCTCACTCATTTAGGTAGCTTTTGACTGTATATTGAATATTTAGGTAGCTTCACTTGTTGGTCAGACCTTTCCTCTCTACTTCTACTTGCATTGGATCTTTAGAACCTTAGCACACCTCGATCGGGTAGAATTTTTTTGGTACCTATGGAATTCAACTTGTCTTCTACTTCTATGCATGATGGGACTTGAAGCATCAATCAAGTGTTGATTGGGTCTGAGTATTTTGATATTCTCTTAAATCCATTGCTTTACCTTCTCATTTGTTGTCTTCCAAGCTCTAGATCAAAATATTGGGACCCTATTGGGCTTTAGAAGGTCATGAATATTCTAGTGTACTTGGAACTTTACCATTTCCCTAATTGGGTATTTATGATGCTTTTAGGATATGATTAGGCTTAATTATTTTGGGATCCAATGAATTAGCCATTATCTTGACTAGGGCTTATGGGCACTTTTGGGCTTTGATCTAGCTTAATAGTTCCAACCTACTTAGAAAATTAATTTTCTTTGCGAAGGTCGAGCCTTCCTTCCAATATAGCTTAATAGTTCTATCCAGGTACAAATGTTCTGACCATCCCCACACTTGGTCAATCCAATCTTCTCTTTGCTCTTCAAGGATCGATATGGGTTCTTAACATTTTTTTGAGCTTTGGCCATCACAGATGCTCTAATGCTACTAATACTTGGCCCTTTTTTCTACATCCATACATACCATATTTTTAATCTTTCGATGGGTTTTGGTCCTAATGAAAATCTATCAATCCACTCCTGAATTGGTAATTTCATCCATTTTACTTTTATCAAATTTAAATTGGTGGATGAGAAATCGACACCACCATGGGTTTATGATCAGATAGAGGTTTCCTAGGGTATTAAAGAGATAGTTGCTCTAGATGAAGCTTGTCTTTCATCAATAGAACTCGACATGTATTTATCAGGTACCATAATTTTGGTAGCCTCAATTCTTGGTCAATTTTACCTTAGTTATAATTAGATGCCCTAGTGAATAGTAGTGATTTCCTAACTCGTAGTTGTACCAAATTTATCCTTCATCTTTGTTTTAAGACTTTATTGGGCATAGATAATATAACAAGTTCAAGGCTATCCTCCTTGTTACTTCTTCACTTAGCCTTTCTTCTGATGATGTGTCTGGTTCTACTAGCAAAATCTATTGGTGATTTCTTGTTTTATCTACAAAAATAAACCTAATACATAGTTTTTAGCAGTTAGGCATGGGTAAGTGCAAACAATACCCACATTATTGGCAACTCACAGGGGATTTTCACTTTGTAGAAACAAGGAATCTAGGTGGTCAACAAAATTTTTGGACTTAACTCTTTTTAACAAAATGGAAAGGGAAGAAAGAATAGAGAGGAAAAATGGAGGGTGGTGGGTGACATGGTAGAATTTATTTACACAACATAGTGAAACATAATGGTGAAGAGGAGAAGGAATATCAAGCACCTAAAATATAGAGGAAGGAAGTATGAGGAAGAAAAAACAAGGGGAATATGGAAGACATGAGGTAGTAGTAGGAGGGTTAAAAGTGACATCAACACCAGGAGTTATTGACACAATAATCCTACAAACAATAACCAAATAAAAAAAAGGTGAAACAAAAACACAATAGAGAAAGTGATGCTAGGGTATATTGATAACACATAGAAACATAACTACTAGATCCACATGACACCCCCATAGAATTGTAGCTTAGATATTCCATGTCATGAGACATCTCAAAGCATCATATTACCATAAACATACTTCATAGTTGTTGGCCGCTATTTCTAAAACAAATAGATTTACATGCATAACTATGATCCCTAGGAATTGTATTCTTATTTACGTGATTCAACAAAAAATCATTCTGTAAGTCACCATTAGCCTTGAGAAACCTCACTTTTTATTTCCGACTCATATTTTATTTCATAAATGCCTTATCTACAATGTGTATGTAGTCTTATATAGATCTCAAAGAGATAACTCTACCAACTGGTACTTGCCAAAATCAAGCCTTTGGGCTAAGCACTTTTCTTGGTAAGTTTTGGATTTATGTGAATCATACTTAGACGTTCTATTTTTGTATATTTCTTCCTTTTTATCTTTGTGATATACATTTTGGTTGACATTTTTCCCTTAGTGGCATGTCCAATTACTCTATTGGTGCATGTGGTGGTAGTTTCATTTTGAATTATGGAAACTCTCAAGATATATTTTTGTAAATTATATCTTTATCCATTAGGCTATAGATTCAAAATTAATCGCAAATAGAGAGGAAGGTGAAACAAAGGAATGAAAAGAAAGTGTTTCAAATATGTGCAGTGGAAACACCTAGATGTTTACTTCATTCCTATCCAGGGATATTCGGTACAAATTATACCTTGAATCTATAGTGGCATGATCATATGATTCCAAACCTGAGTCATTTGGTATGATCCATTAACAATGGTTCCAACTTATTCAATTTTTTGAGGAGATACAAATCTGATTTAGCTTTTTGATCTAGGGATTATATTTTTTGTACAATGTTGATGGTCATAGAATCTAGTTGAATCCTAGGATCCTTACGTTTGAATCAATTCTCTTGGTGAATGGTGGAAAAAAATTACATTCATTGCAGTTCTTGGCCTATGGTGCATACCTTGGGGTCTTCACATGATGTTGCCTCTTGGACATTTACACCATAATTTTTTGAATTTATGTAGAACCTAAGTCTATCCAATAGATTATCATTGAATGAGTGATCATAGGGTATGAATTTTAGCTCAGGTACAATTGACCTTTCTATTGACAACCCATACAAGTTTATTTTTACTTCCCATGTGGACTTATTGATGAACCAAGTCTTTTGTTCTGTGTGACTCTTAATAAAAAACTATTGTAACCCTTGATTCAATGGTGTCATTATTTTTAAACCAATGGAACTCCCAAATTACTGTGTTCCTAGGTGATAGCCAAGGATTTTACATTTGAGAGGTTGATCAGGTCTACATTTTCTGAAACCAATGATACCTTAGTTTAGTGGAATTAGTGGGAGGGTATTAGTACAAATTATTACATTCTTCCATATTTTCTACTTTCTACTAAATGTTGGTTTTTGGGAGATATAATTCTATGTACACTTCCAATTTTTTCTTAGTGACATGTTATCAAAAAGGAAGTTTTCCTAGTCCTTTATGATTTACTTTGACTAAGGTGTCACTGTGTATCCTTCCTATGTACAATTCTACATTGTATTATAGGCTATCAAAGCATCCACCATATGGCTTTCATTAGTTTGGTTGTAAGGATTACAATATTTTTTTATCTGGAAATATTCATCGGATCTTGATATGGGTGAACTGACTTATTGATTATGTATTTGACCTCCCTCTCTCACTTCTTTATATCTATTATCAGGATATTTAGGTTGAACATGGCTAGGCTATTGCAAAATTTGTACAAACAATAAAAGGCTATCATAATAATGTCTTATATCTCCTACAAAGTGCCATATCATACTTTTATCCTCCTTGATGAGATATTGAATCACTATTCTTAGTGCTTGCTCCATCTGAATGTTAGTTAGGTTATTATCTCCTATGATTTGACATGAAATATGTGTGGTATTTTCATTTATATATTCTATTTGGTATGTAGTTATAAGAGGTTGAAAGGAGGAAGGATTTGCCCTAGGTGGCAATTTTCCTACTTGAAGTAGCATATTCTCAATTCAAACCTCCCGAAAGTGTGAGGAAACATTTTCTCACTAGATCATAGAACCAAAATATTTATATCATGATGGAAATATTGGATGTAGTATAAATAATCTTGAGCCTAGGTTGGATAACATTTTGGGCTAATTATCCTCCAAGTTCTTTGGAACTGTAGGTTGAATTCATACATATTATCATGGGGGCTTGCTTTATGGAGTAAAATTGGGTCAACGATAAGGAAGAATCACCAGAGTAATAAAATATGTTAATCAGAGCCTATACCAAATCATCCCATGTGCAAATACTTCCATCCTTCAAATATTTATACCATAGTATGGCCCTTCCATTGAGAGAGATAATGAGGAGCCCGAGCATTATATCCTCATGTCTGATGTTATGAATCAATGCTAGGAAAGCACCATTGTGGCAATGCTCAAATACAATTTTATCTATCCCATCAAAGGTTGGAAAGGATTTGAAAGCAAATTTGGGAATTTCATGAAGATTTTTAGCATTAAGAGGGCATTTTTAGTTCCAAAAAGGAACGTCTAACTAGGCCATTAGTGCAGCTACCAAGCCAATGCTTAAAAAATATGAGCATAACTTCTTTTCTAATGAGGTCGAGGCTACTCATCAAACCTTGAGTCTTCTAGGAGATAGATCTTTAGGAAAGGTGCAAAAGGGTAGTAAATAATGAAATTTACTCAATTATTAGTAGAGCCACCTTGTTATATTTAATTCAAAGGCATTGATCATAAGAATATGGTTCAATCTATAGGGGAATCACCAGGTGATGAAGATTGTGGATCAAAATAGAATATCACCAAATTCTATTTAGAACTAAAATGTAACTGGTCATATGATATAAATTTGTCATTTTGAGTAGATTCACCAAGTTATTTTAATGATATCTAATAATAAAGGATATCGTAAATCCTTAAATTATCTAGGTAAGGGACCTTCAGGTCCCGTCGGGTATGCAAATAAATTTTGGTGAGATAATATATCTAATGGAATGGTTTATGCACCCACAAACCTTTACCAACATTGAATTACTGGGGATCTCATGATAACTACAACAATCAATCTATGGAGGAGGCTATTTCCTTGAAATCTTGGCTAACTATGCCTAAATTCAAGGTGAAAAGGGTGCTAAAAAAGATAAAATAGGCTAAATCCAGAAGTTACAATGGTGCATATTAGGCAACATCAAGACATAAGCAAGAAAAAGGATCACACAACTAAACAATAAAATCCCTAACAGACCATCTAGTCCAAAAATCAATTACCGAATATGGAATTTTTAATCTATTGTATCTTATGATACCACCAATTCTAGACAAGTGAATAAAGAAATTCAAATCTAGGACTCAGAAAAAACACCATAAACATTCAACATGCTTAAATTAGGAAGAGGTAATCATAAATACATACATGCTCTGCAAATGAATCAAACCATAGGCCATACAATAGTAAATTTTTATTAAGATACAAGTAATATGTATATACATATGAATTGTAAATGCCTAAGAGTCGACTCATTTTTTATTTTACACCTTAGTATGTATAGAACTTTTATAATTCTCAAGCATTCAAAACCATAATCACCTTAGAAGTGGATTGCTATTATGTTAGATTCTACTAGCCTATTAGGCTACTTCAAGAGTATGGCTACTTTAATAACCTAGATGTGGTTATTGACATGGCCTAGATCTACATCATCTTGAGATGTACCTCGCTTATTGGTTGCATTTAGTCCCTTGATTTATTTTTTGCCTAGCCACTTGTCATTCGTATGATAGATTTTATCATTAAGATATTTTGAGATAGAATCATGCCCAGTAGATGTCATGGGAAAAATATAGCCTTTCTTATTAGAGAGTGAAAACTAGAACTTTTGTACACATGTGGGTTGTTTCTCCCTCATTCAAGTTTCTTTCGATTGCATACCAATTTTTTTGGTCGCTTCACTTGTTGTCCAGACCTTTCCTCTCTAATTTTGCTTCCACTAGATATTTAGAACCTTAGTGCATCCCAAACAAGTGGAATTATTCTAGTACCTCCAACACTCAGCTGGTCTTCTACTTATGTGCATGTTGATACTTGGAGCACTAGTTGGATGTTGGTTAGGTCTAAGTCTTTTGATATTCTCCAAACTCCATTACTTTGCTTGCTCATTTTTTGTCTTTCAAGATCTGGATCAGAATATTGGGACCCTACCAAGCTTCAGTACATCAAGAATTTTGTGGTGTACTTGGAACTTTACCATCTCCCTAACTGGATCTTTATGATGCTTTTGGGATTTGGTCAGGACTAATTATTTTTAGCTCTAGTGACTTAGCCATTCTCTTGATCAAATATTTTGGGCACCATCAAGACTTGGTATGAATTAATAGTTATGGAATTCTTAGAAACATTCTTTTATTAGCAAATGTCGAGTCTTCCTTTTCATCCATCTTAATAGTTCTAGTTGGGTACAAATATTTTGGTCATCCCCAGACTTGGTCAATCTAGTTTTCTCTTTGCTATTCTAGTATCGAGATGGGTTATTAACATTCTATCAAGCTTCAGCCATAAAAAATGCTCTGATGCTACTAATACTTGCCCTTTTTTGCTACATTCATACGTACCAAATTTTTATCCTTCTCACAGGTTCCAGTCCTAATGAAAATCTACCAATCCACTCTTGACTTGGTCATTTCCTCCATTTTACTTTTATCAACTTCTGATTGATGTATGGGAAATCAGTGACACCCTAAGGTTCCAATAAGATAGAATTTTCTTGGGGTATTGAAGAGACAACTTCCCTGGCTAAAGCTTGTCTTTCATGAGTAGGACCTGACATGTATTGATCAGGTACCATAATTTTGGCAACTTCAATTCTTGGTCAAATTTTACTCAGTCATGTTTCGGTGCCCTAGTGAATAGCAGTGATTTCTTGGCTCATATTTGTTGAAATCCTATGCTTTATCTTTGTTTAGGGTCTTTATCGGACATAGATAATACAATAATTTCCAGGCTATCCTCCTTGTTACTTCTTCGCTCAGCCTTGCTTTTGATAGTGCATCTAGTTTTGCTGGCAAAATTTATTGATGATTTCTAGTTTTATCTACAAAAATAAATCTAATACATAGTTGTTAGTAGTTAGGCATGGGTAGGTGAAAAAAATACCCACAATGACTAGAAATAAATAGTGGTTTAATACCTTTCAAGAAAAATATGAAAAGCTAGTTATCATAGTAAATAGTACGACTTATGAACTCAAAGGAGTAGGAGATGTTTTAATTGATCTATCAAATGGAAAAATTATAATTAGAAATGTACTATATATCACTGGATTAAGTACTAATATTATTTCAATATCTCAACTTATCGACCAAAATCTAGTAGTTTAATTCAAAACAATTAAAGACAAAAAAATATATCTTATTACCAAAAAAGGAAAAGTTATAGCTTTTGTCTCATATAAAAATAGTTTGTTTACTCTGGATACATTTTCAAACATGGCTATATCAATGGTAAATTCAAAAATAAGGAAACTTTGGCATAAAAATCTAGGTCACATAAGTGCATCATCTTTAAATTAAATGAGTAAACACCAAATGGTTAAAGGATTACCTAGAATTTATTTGAAATCTACAATCTGTCCAAAATGTCTAGTAAGGAAACAACATACAATACCAATTGAGATCAATCAACATAGAGCACAAGAACCATTAGAATTAATATATACAAATTTATGTGGTCTAATGAACATTACTAATATTGGAGGACATAGATATTATGAACTATTTGTTGATTATTACTCCAAAAAAATGTGGTTATGTTTTATAAAATTCAAATCGTAAACATTCATTTGTTTCAAGTAGTTCAAACTACTATTCAAAAAAGAAATAGGAAAATCAATCAAGAATCTTGAATCAAATAGAGGAGGTAAATTTTTTTAAAATATTTTAACCTATTTTTAGAAATCAATGGTATAAAAAGACAACTTACCACAACATATTCTCCACAAAAAAATAGTATTGTAGAAAAAATAAATAAATCAATTATGGAAATAGTTCATTGAATGCTAAATAAGTTCATCTTGATCATAAATATTAGGTAGAAGTAGTTAAAATAGTTGTATACTTGCAAAATAGATCACCTACAAGGATACTAAAAAATGTTACTCCTGAAGAAGTATGGTCAAGACAAAAACCAACAATAGAACAATTGAGAATCTTTGGATGTAAGGCATATATGCATATTCCAAACCAAAGAAGAACTAAACTATATGATAAAACTATGTGTCGAATATTTCTTGGTTATGATGATGATTCAACAATTTATAGAATAATTGATCCAATAAAAAAGAAAATTTACATAAGAAAATATGTACTATTTGATGAAGGAAACAAAAGTGTCAATAAAGAACAAAAGGATGATCAAGGTTATGCATAAGGGGTTGTTCTTAAAAAGTATTTATAAAAATGGGTGAATTGATTTCAAAATTTAGGTGAATAGTGCCTAAAATCATGTAGAAGACATGGTAAATTACCTTTTTTCCACCAAAAAATATGAAAAGGGCAAATCAGTTTCAAAATATTGTTACCATTTTTTTGTCATATATTCTTGTGATAAGACTTAGCCTTTATAGAAGGCTTAGTCTCAAATATTATGATAATAATATTTACCAAATCAATCATTTTAAGTTGCCAAAATCTAGCATCCTTTAAGGTTTTATACACATTAACATTACTAGATCTCTACTTATTTTTCTTAGGTATCACACTTACACAACTTTAGAGATCATTTTTAAGGTTTTCTAAGGGTTTTTTATGGATTTTACCAAGTTCTAAATGTAGGTCAAAATTACTACATCAGGAGAAATAAGGTGATGAAGAGATCCTCAAAATTTTGAAGTATAAAGGACCAACGTAGTATCGCAACAAGTTCTAATTCCACTGGCAAGGAGCAACAAAAGGCCCAAGTGCTGGAAAGCATTATAATTCCATGATAGGTTATGATTCTACTGGTGAAGAGCATAAAAAGGATCAAGTGCTGAAAATTATAGTGATTTCGTGATAATTTTAGATTCCACTAGTGAAGAGCATCAAAAGGACCAAGTACTAAAAAGTGTCACGATACCACAACAAATTCTGTTTTCACTAGTAAGAGGTACCAAAAGGCTCAAGTGTTGAAAAGCACCATGATCCTATGATAGGTTCTAATTCCACTAGTGAAGAGCATCAAAAGTCCCAAATTCCATAGAGTATCATAATTCTATGACAATTCGAGTTTTAACTGGCAAGGAGTATTGAAAGAAGCCAAGTACCAAAAAGTGTCACAATTTTGTGACAAGTTAGGTTTTTATTGGTGAGGAGAATTGAAATATACCAAGTGGCGAAGAGTTTCATGATTCTTTGACAAGTTGGATTTCTATTAAAAAGGAGCACCGAAAGAGCCCAAGTGCTGAAAAGTATCACGATTCTATGACAAGTCGGGTTTCGCTAGCGAGGAGCATCGAAAGAATCCAAGTAAAAAAAAGTGGTGTGATTCCATGATAATTAAGTTTTTTATAGAGATGAATACCATGAAGGATTAAGCATAGGAAGGGATCGTTATTCTATGATGAATCATGTTTCTACTACATGTCTATGTAGTGGCCATTGTTAGTTTTAGCGAGAATGATATTTCATAACAATTTTATTTTACCATGTTCATTGCAATATCAACAAAGAAAAGCACATTAGAAGAAAGATAGATGGATTGGATTTCAAAATCATGTCCACTACCTAAATTTTCACATGGAGCAATCATCTTGCAATTAGATATTAAGTATTCTATTCTATCTTCAAACCAATGATACTGCATGATGCTTGTACCAGATTGGTTGCCTGGTGTATTGTTGTAAGATCTTTTAAATAAGCATATTTTATATTTTAAAATATTGAACAATCAAGGGATTATAAGTAAGAGTAACAACCTCTTGTCAAAGGGTTGGATATTAGGTGCTTACAAGTTGTATGGATTAATAATTTTGGAAGGAGCAATGCAATAAAGATCTAAGTTTAACCTATGGTTCAAATATCTTGCAGAACAAGTATGTATGAATGGATGAATATTTCTAATTAAGCTAAGTAAACTTACATAACATTAATTTTACTTTTTGGATTTATGTTCATGTTTATTTCTTAGTCCTGGAACTACTAATCTATGGAGCTAAACACTGATTGAATATTGTTATGTATATGATAAATAGCTAGTTGGTCTATTAGGAGGTTGTA
The DNA here is from genome assembly GCA_028583015.1 of Wollemia nobilis. Lineage (NCBI taxonomy): Eukaryota > Viridiplantae > Streptophyta > Pinopsida > Araucariales > Araucariaceae > Wollemia > Wollemia nobilis. Next base: position 7,133,733 of record JAQPPZ010002937.1, on the reverse strand, counting down.
AGGATTGCTTCATTCCATGGTCTTCTTTCATTTCTTATTGTTTCTTAACCTACACCATATCAAGTTCTAGCCTTAGCTACATTTACATCTCTTTCAAGAACTATTTTCTTCCCCTAATTACTTTTCAACTAATTAGAAGTTCTCAAAGTAACTAACCTTCTCTGGAGGTTAAACCGGTTATGCCTTACACTCTGACCATTCATTCAATGTTGGCCATGTCTTGGGTATAATAACCAACCATAGTCAGATTTTGGACCAACAAATTTTGGCATGCCCAATGGGACCAAATCTCACAACATACATAGGTTAAATATTTGGTATTTGTATTTGCCATATTTAAATTCAAAACACCTGGTGACTCTGTTTAAAAGATCAAACCCAAAAAAAAATTATATCTAGTTTTTGGTTAATTATTGAAATACATGAGAACCAAATTAAAAGCTAAAAATTTAGAATAACCCTTTCATTTTTTGGAATTACACCTTGTTAGTCTCATATTAAACCCTATCTTATCTTCTAGATAGATCATTTCCTCTATCATTACTACCAGATCAACCAATGTTGTAGATCCTTCCTTTGTAATTCCTCCTAGTAAAACCACTAGCAGATATTCTAGCACAACCAATCCTACTCCTACAACTTCAATCAACACAGAAGTGATAATGCTTGCCAATCACAACCATAACTTCTAGCCCTACCCTAAATGGAATAATGTGGGTTCATTGAATCTAAAAATCTAGATTCCCATTCTCCTAGTAGCTTGAAAGTGCTACCTATGTATAATGACACTAACAAGACCACTTTTGAACACTTTCAAGATGTGGTATCACTAGAAACGATTCATAATATCATAGAAGAAAATAGTATGGTGAAGTTATTGATTATATTCTTAAGAGGATAAATATATTTATTTTGTATAGAACTATCCCAGATCAAACCATAACCACATGGGTTGAACTTACGGGTAAATTGGTAGAAGCATTTAATGAACGGGTCGATATTTTCTCCCTGCTCACTCAGTTTACAATTATGCAAAAACACCCATAAGAAGAGATAGTTAACTTCAACATCAGATTCAATCATACATGGAGAAGGGTACCTGATGATATCAGGTCAAAAAATGAGCAGGCAATGTATTAGTACCTAAGGGATTTTAACTCAGATCTAGGGATGGCAATAAGACAATCCCAAGTATTTACTTTCCTAGAAATATTCTAGGAAGCCTTAAAAGTAGAGGACCTTATTGCTATCGAAATATTACCACCTAAAATGATAATACCTATATTTACCAAATTATCTTAGGTCCCCAGTACAAGCACATCATATATTACTTTAACTCCTACAACAGATCTTCCAAAATGGTCTAGATTACCAACTCCCTCGGTAATAGAAGCTCCCCTAGAATTTCAAAATTTACCTCTAATACCCACCTTACCAGCACCTGATACTTAGTTGATAGTTCTCCTCGATATACAAATGGCCATGAAAAATTTGACCAATGAAGATGAGGGAAGCTAAAAAGAACTTTTGGCCAAGAATATTCCCACAATTAACAAAATATCAAGCTTCAACTAGAAAGTACCTAGAAAAGTTAGGAACAATGTATGCTAATCAATAAGATGAACCTTCTACACCTCCAGTTGAATTTTATTATTGGTGATCCACATGATCCTCATGAGAAATTTTTTGTATGGTTCACAAACATCATATGTAGATAGTACATATTGAGAAAGCAGAAAGAGCTCATAAATGACAAGTTAAAATGATTAGGGAAACTAGCCATATTTTTATGATGCCATTAGTAGAACATGTTGCATTTTTAATCAGGTTATATAAAAAGCCCCTTCAAGTTGATCCCAAGAAGCTTAATCCCCTAAAATTACCCTCAACAACAAAATTTTAGGCTAAAAAGGAGGTCACCCATGAGGATGTACCCCCAAATCGTATTCAAAAGTAGAGGGTAGAAACAAATAAAAGTGATGTATCACTAAATAAAATTGAAACTCAAGAACAGACAAGGGATAAATTGAGATAGTCTTCCTTAACTAAGAGACAAAGAATAGAGGTAACTCAAGGGTACAAGAACGAGTATGATCCACCTACAAAGGATAAAGAAAAATAACCTAATGTACCTAATTTTAGTGTAGTAAAAATTTTGAAAAAAGGTGTGTGCCTTCAAAGGTAAGCATGTATGATGCACTCTTGATCCTAGGATATATTTATTTGCTACAATAATCTCGCAATTCAATAAAAAATAAAACTAAATGATGTAGGAGCATCCAGTGGTGTAAGAGTGATCTTGCATCACTCGAAAAAAAAAAAAAAAATTGTAATTTTTTTTTATTTTGTAAAACTAGTTTAACTTACAGGAGATTTTTGAAGGTCTTAGAGGTCAAATTTGAGGATTTTTTGCTAGACATGAGCCTTGGCACAAAGAGCTAAGGGTATTTTTGCTTAGCTTGTTTCATGCTGTTTTCGAAAACATATTGTAATAGTCAATCGGGTCAACGAGTGCGAAGTTATGACCTCGACAAGTTGCCCCAAAAATTCAAATTTGAATTTTAATGGTTTTAGGTGGGAAAAAGGGAAAACAAGGTATTTGAGAGAATTTTCGAAATTGTAAAGGGGCCTTTTTCTCTTATATCCTGATTTTTGGCATGAAATTAATGAAAGGTTTGATTCTCTTACTTGTTCAAAGGAAAAATATATGTGTATCATTTGTTTGGTGTTGCTAGTGTAATATGATCTACATCAAGTGGTATCAAAGCAAGAGTTTCGAGTGTGTAAACAGATCACCGAACATGAGGCAGTTTACACCAGGATCTGTGGTTAAGGTTTGTGAGAGAAGTGAGCAGAATGCCTCCACGAAGAAACCATGGTGGTGGGAGAAATATGGTGCTAGAGGAATATTTCAGAGCTTTGCAAATGTAAGTTCAAGCTCTGCAAGAGGAGTTGCATAGAGGGTTTCAGCCAAGGAGAGAAGAAGGTAGTGAAGATGAAGTTGAAGAAGAAGAGGACCAATTTGAGGAAGAATAAGAGGTAGTATATCCTGCACAATCTAGGTTATACAGATCCATATCTCAAATTGGAAAGAGACCGAAGATGGAGGTTTCTACATATTATAGAAATCTTGATCCAGAGGAGTTGATTGACTAGATTAATGATTTGGAAGAATACTTTGAGTATGAGGAGGTTGAAGATCCTAATAGGGCCAAGTTTTCTAAGACCAAGTTGAATGGTCATACCAGCATATGGTGGAAGGGAGTGCAACTAGACATAAACAAAAGAGGAAAAGAAAGGATAACAAAATGGGAGCAGATGTTGGAGAAGTTGAAGAGGCAGTTCATCCCAGGTGACTATGAGTTGGATATGCTAAATAAAATGCAAGGTTTGAGGCAATCAAGTAAGTCTATCAAAGAATACACAGAGGAGTTTTATAAAATTGTAGTCCACTCAGAGGCAAACAAGGAGAAGGTAGCCCATTATATTAATGGGTTATGAGCAAGTATTCAAGAGGAGTTAAGTCTGGTCAGGATGACCACCATAGAGGATGCTTACCAATTTTCCCTGAGGGTTGAAGAGAAGCTGAACATAAGGATTGAGATCAAGCAAAGAGGAAGAGGTCATGGTGGAAAAACTGGTGGAAGAAAAAATGGAGGATGAAATGAATATTATAAGAAGAATGGAGAAGATAGCAGTAGTTAGGACCAAAAGAGAGATAATTCTTACTACCCCCGTGATCAGAACAATAGTTACCAGAGAGGAAGAGGAAGGTCTGGATGAGGGTTTGGAAGAGGAGGATTTTGTGGAACCTGTTTCCACTATGGTGAAGAAATACATTGAGCATACGAGTGTCCACAACACCAAGAGAGGATAAATAGGAGACCTAAAGGTAATTCCTGAGCTACGGTCGTTGATGAAGGTGTTGAATCTGAGCACTCTGAAGAAGCAAAAAGAGGAGAAGTGCTAATCACAAGGAGAGCCTTATTGAATGAGGAGAGAGACCTAGATCATAGGAAGAGCTTATTTTTCACAAGGTGTAAATGTGAAGGTAATATTTGTAATATTATCATAGATAATGGTAGCACAGATAACCTAGTTTCAGAAGGAATGGTTACCAAATTGTAATTAGAGAGGAAGAGACACCTGCATCCATATCGGATTGCATGGTTACAAAAGGACCATAGGGCTTTGGTCAGTGAGCAATGCTTGGTAAAATTTAATATTGGGAATTACCGTGATGAGGTCCTGTGTGACATCCTGCCTATGGATGCTTGCCATTTTTTGTTGGGAATGCCATGGCAATTTGATCGATGTGCAGTGCATGATGGTCGTGCAAACACTTACTCCTTGACAAAGAATGGAGTGCACCATAAGCTGAAGCCACTGAAGGATGTGGATGAAAAGGTATGTAGCAGTGCTATAATCTACTTAGTTGAAGGGAGAATGTTTTTGGATTGTTTGAAGCATGAGCATATGTGTTATGCATTAATTCCTAGAGTTAGGGAAGAAGAATACAAAGATACCCCAGCATAAGTCTTAGGTCTATTAGAAGAATTTCCAGATATTATATCAGATAATGTGCTTGAGGGTTTACCACTAGTGAGGAAGATCAGTCACCATATATATTTGGTACCAGGATCTAGTTTACCCAATAAGGCAACCCATAGAATGACTCCTATAGAAAGTGAGGAGCTAAATAGGCAAGTCCAAGAGTTGCTGAAAAAAGGACTAATTCAAGAGAGCTTGAGTCCATGTGCAGTACCTATAGTACTAGCACCAAAGAAATATGGAGAGTGGATAATGTGTACAAACTCTCGAGCTATTAAAAATATCACCATAAATTAAAGATTTCCATTGCCAATGATGGATGATATTATGGACTATTTGAGTGGAGCCAAGTACTTCACAAAGATTGACCTGAAGAGTGGGTACCATCAGATTCATGTCAGATAAGGAGATGAGTGGAAGACAACCTTCAAGACCAGAGAGGGTTTGTATGAGTGGTTGGTCATGTCATTTGGGCTAACCAATGCACCAAGCACATTCATGTGGCTGATGAATGAGGTATTGAAGGAGTTTTTAGAAAAAAATTCATTGTCTATTTGGATGACATTTTAATATTTAGCAAGACCCTAGAAGAGCACCTGATGCATATCATAAGGGTTTTTGAGAAGCTGAGGGAGGAGCAGTTTTTGATTAATTTGAAGAAGTGTAGTTTTGTGAAGAAGGAGTTAGTGTATCTGGGATTTGTCATCTTAGCCGAAGATCTAAAAATGGACCCAAAAAAGGTGAGGGCTATCATCGAATGGCCTACTCCAAAAACCATAACTGAGGTAAGATCATTTCATGGTCTAGCAAGTTTTTACAGAAAATTCATTAAAAATTTTAGCAGTATTTGTGTACCCCTTATAGAAACAATGAGAGGGGATAAGAAATAATTTAAGTGGACCTTAGGAGCAGATAAGATCTTTGATATGTTGAAGAAGAATTTCATAGAGCAACCTATTTTGGCACTTCTAGATTTTAATAAGGTATTTCAGGTAGATTGTGATGCTAGTGGTAGTGCCATAGGAGCTGTATTGAGTCAATGATGCTAGGAAGAAGTATTTAGTTTATGATCAAGAGTTTTATGCTATAGTTTAGGCTCTAAAGAAGTGGAGGCATTATTTATTGCCAAAATATTTTGTTCTATATACTGATCATCAAGCCTTACAGTATATTAATAGCCAAGGGAAGCTAAATCAGAGGCACTTGAAGTGGGTTGAGTTTCTACAAAGTTATACCTTTGTGTTGAAGCACAGGAGTGGAAATTCAAATAGAGTTGCAGATGCCTTAAGTACAAGGTAGTGTTTGTTAATATAAATGAAGGTATAAGTTGTAGGGTTTGATGAACTTAAGTGCTTGTACCCTGAAGATCCTAATTTTGTAGAGGCTTGGAGGGCTTGCTTGGCACCTGTTACTTGGGATAGGACTAAGTGGTTGGATTTTTTGATCCAAGATGGAATGTTGTTTAGAGGAAATAAATTATGCATTCCAAGGAGTTCAATGAGGGAGAATCTAGTCAAGGAGAAACATAGTGGAGGGTTGGCTAGACACTTTGGTTGGGATAAGACCATTGCCCTTGTTAGTGAGAACTACTATTGGCCATAGTTGTAGCAAGATGTGAAGAGTTTTATGTAAATTTGTAGAGTATGCTAGATGGCGAAGGGTGTGAGACAGAACACTAGATTATATCAACCATTACCTATACCATAGAGACCATGGGAGGACATCAGCATGTATTTTGTTCTTAGCCTAGCAAAGACACAAAGGGGAAATGACTCCATATTTGTGGTGGTTGACAGGTTTTCAAAGATGGCATATTTTATTCCTTGCCAAAAAACTAATGATACAGTTCATGTTGCAGGTTTATTTTTCAAAGAGGTGGTACGACTTCATGGTCTACCAAAGAGTATAGTTTCTGACAGAGATACCAAGTTTGTTGGGTATTTCTGGAGAAACTTGTGGAAGAAATTGAAGCCAGATTTGAAATTTAGTTCTGCATACCACCCACATACTGATGGACAAACAGAGGTGGTGAATAGAAGTTTGGGTAATATATTGAGATGCTTGATAGGAGATAAGCCCAAGGGATGGGATTTGGTTTTTCCACAGGTGGAATTTGCATACAACAATTTTGTCAATAGGAGTACTAACAAATCTCTATTCTAGATAATATATGGGAGCAGTACAAGAAATGCTTCTGAGTTAAGGAGGATGGATATAGTAGAAAAGTGTAGTGCTGAGGTTGGGGAATTTGCAGAGAATCTGAAGAGCTTGCATGAAGAAGTGAAGAAGCATATTACTAAGATGAATACTCAATATAAGACAAGGGCAGACCAGAAGCGACGATTTAAGGAATTTGAAGTGGGATATGAAGCTATGGTCCATCTGAGAAAATAAAATTTTCTTACTAAAACCTATAATAAGTTGAAGATGAAGAAGTTTGGACCATGCAAAATCATAGAAAAATGGGATTTAGGCAATGCATATGAAGTGGAATTGCCAAGTGGGCTTAACATATCACCTATTTTTAACATTTCAGATTTGGTAGAATACCATGAAGGAGACAATGGTGAGGGACCAGTAGTAGAATTGTGGAATATTCCAACATCTACTCTAGATACGAAAGATATAGAAGAGATCCTGGATACACGCCTCGAAAAAAGTACCAGAAATAGGTTGTATGTAGAATATCTGGTTAAGTGGAAAGGCATACTTGTTGAAGATTCATCTTGGTTATCGAAGGTTGAGGTTGAACGCCTTGGTTTTCTTCCAACAATAGAGAAGTGAAGGTCACTTCACAAAATTACCCTGGGTGTCTGATGCGGGAGCATCCGATGGTGTAAGAGTGATCTTGCATCACCCGAAAAAAAAAATTGTAATTTTTTTTTTATTTTGTAAAACTAGTAAAACTAGTTTAACTTGCAGGAAATTTTTGAAGGTCTTAGATGTCGAATTTGAGGATTTTTGGCTAGACATGAGCATTGGCGCAAAAAGCCAAGGATCACCCTGCTTAGCTTATTTCATGCCGTTTTCGAAAAAATGTTGTAATAGTCAATCGGGTCAACGAGTGCGAAATTATGACCTCGACAAGTTGCCCCCAAAATTCAAATTTGAATTTTAATGGTTTTATGTGGGAAAAAGGGAAAACAGGGTATTTGAGGGAATTTTTGAAATTGTAAAGGGGCCTTTTTCTCTTGTATCCTGATTTTTGGCATGAAAGTAATGAAAGTTTTGATTCTCTGACTTGTTCAAAGGAAAAATATATGTGTATCATTTGTTTGGTGTTGCTAGTGTAACGTGATCTACATCACTAAACCTCACCCTCAATTGAATCTAGCTCAAGGTGATCCAATACCAACCATAGGAAAAATAGGCTCCTCCCTTCTATTTATCCTTGCAAATGAAGGGATGGGTGGTACATAATTATATGATAGACTCAGATGTGATAACTATAGTTATCCCTAAAGCCATGTGTGACATCATAGGAATGGAATACACTAGAAGTATCATAGGAGTGTTGTATTTAGATTTTATCCCAATAAAAACTATAGGAGTAATCAAATATATACCCATAATATTGAATATGATGCCCTAAATTACAATCATACAAGAAGTAGTGGTGGTTGACCTGGAACCTTATTTGTGGATGTGCCTTTCAAGATATTTCACAACCAAATTAGGAGGATATCTCTCACTTGATTACTCACATATGAAAATCCCATACAAAGGAAGAAGGATTAAGATTTTCAATGAGAAACCTTCCTATTTTCACATTGAAAATATAGAAGAAGGTAACAAGCATGCAAATAATGTGTCATTAATTGTTGAAGAAATAGGGGAGATAGATTTGATGAATGAAGTTTTGGAAGACCTTCAAACTGAAGACCAATTCTCCTTGGAAGAATTTAATGCCATGATTGAAATAGGGATAGGAACTTACTCAATTACCAAAATTAAAATACATGAAATTCATGTTTTGATAGAAAAATATTCCCCCACCAATAAGATCTAGAAATTTTTCTTTGATGGTGGTAGGTGTAAAAATGAAACCGGGGTAGGTAGAGTATTGATATCACCTACAAGATATCATAAGGTCTTCTAATATAGGTTTATTTAGAGCTGCACCAAAAATGCAGTAGAATATGAAGCATTGTGTCTAGGCTTGAGAAAATCTAAAAAGATAGGGGTCAAAAAACTACAAATATATGGAGATTCTAAATTATTCGTGAACCAAGTCATAGAAAAGTGTTTCAACAAGAAACCAAGTCATATAAAAGTGTTTCATGGGGGCCAACTATTGCCCTATAGACAATGTTATACAAAGGTTAAAAATGGTAAGGTTAATCTACATATATTTAGTCCAAGTAAGGACATCTTCTGGCAGGTTTTAAAAAATGATGAACAAATATTAGACTTCTTGATACATGATATGAATTACTCAAATGATCGAGCCCTAGAATATGAAGAAGATGATAGATTGATTAAAATTAATGATAATCATATACCCAAATGTCTAATAACTCTTGAAAGTTTATTTGATAGCAGTGATCAACCATCATATCATAAGATAAAGGTTGATAAACAAAAGTACAAAGATATGTAGGTAGAACCTAAAATGGTGCTCAGGGTAAGGGTTCAATGTTAAAAAAATGAAGTTAACCAAGTTCAAATAATATGTGAAGAGTTCAATGATACCATGGCCTAGACATATGATGATCTCAAGGTATATAGTAAAGAAAATATACAACACAATATCGAACTTGAGCCAGGGTCAAAGCCCTTATACAAAAAAGAGTACCCTATTAACCCTAAAATAGAAGCACTAATGAAAAAAGAGTTATTAAAACTACTCAATGCTAAGATAATATATCCCATAAAGTATTCCACATGGGTTTCTAACCTTCTACCAATTAGAAAAATACTGGAGATATTAGACTATACATAGAATTAAGGAACCTGAATAAGGCTTTGCTAAAAGATCATTACTCCCTTCCTCAATTAGACTAGATACTACATGTTGTTTTAGGGTCAAAGAGTTTCTCATTGCTAGATAGATATTTTATTTACAATCAGGTCTAGGTCAAAGGTGAATATCAACATAAAACTACATTCACCACCAAATGGGGAATGTTTACATACCAGCGAATGTCATTTGGTTTGTCTAACATGGAGGCCACTTTTCAAAGAGCAATGTACCTAGAATTTGGGTAGCTTGTAAATAAATTAATAGTCAGTTACTTGGATGATATGACATTATTCTCTCATAGAAAAGAAGATCACATTAAACACCTCAAGATGGTTTTGAAGAAGTGTAGAGAGTTTGGTATTTCCTTGAACCCAAAGAAATCAATCTTTGCTATCAAAGAAGGAAATCTTTTGGGACATCTTATTTTTTTATAAAATACTGGAAATTGATCCAAAAAGGATGATCACTCTTTGAAATCTCTCTTTACCACTGAATGAAAAGGGACTACAATATTTCTTTTAACAAATTAAATTCATGCAAAATTTTTTTGTAGATTTTGCAAAAATAATATAACCATGATTGAACTACTAAAAACGTATGTAGAATTTAGGTGGATAGACCTGAGGAAGGAAGTATTTTAAAAGATCAAAAAATAAAATTTCTAAGTATTTTTTTCTCATCAATCCAGACTACTCAAGGGATTTAATCTTATATGCAATTGGTGAACTAGAAAGTTATGTTGTGGTTCTCACTTAAAAGAGATAAGATAGTGAGGAAATACCTATTGCTTTCTTGAGTCAAAATATGCAATATCATGAGGAAATATATAACTTCATTGAGAAACAAGTGTATGTTATCATGAATTAATTAATTAAATTTAGACATTTTCTATCCCAAAGCAAAACCTTGGTGTATGTGGTGCATCTTTATGTCAAAAATTTCACAATACAAGGAGAGCTTGGAAAAAAATAGCTATATGGGTATCAAAAATATAGGATTACAATGTATAAATCCATCCAACTAAGTTAGTAATGGGTATATCATTATTTCAAGAACTGGAAAAGAGATATAGAAAAGACTATGTGGATTTTCAATCCCTAGAACCAATTCTAGATATTGGACAACTAGGAGAGGATCCATATCGGGTTGATGAACTCACAAATTACTTCCAAATAAGGAAATTTCCAGAAAATATAAATTCTTTTCAAAGGAGAAGGTATAGGTTGTAGGCCCTAAAATATGTCCTACTACCTGAAGGTTTGTACAAAAAAAAACTTGGATTGTGTCCTTTTGAGATGCATCAAATATGATAAAAAACACAAGATCCTAGAAGAATTATACAAGGGATTATTATGAGAATATTATTTATGAAGGAAAAATGCATTAAAAATACTTAGGACTTCTATGCTTTCAAGATTACAAGAACATGTGAATAATGAAAAAGGTACATGGGAAGAAATAAAAGTGTTTCCTTACTGCTCAAGTCCATCCAAGTAGAGGAATCTTTTCAGAAATGGATTTTAGATTTCATAGTGGTAATAGATCCAAATTCATCAACCGAGAACACATATTTTAATAGCAATAGAATATTTCAACAAATGGACAAAAGCAATACCCAAAAAGAAAGCTGACTAAGAGGTGGTGAACGAGTTCATTGAAATTATGATTACAAGGTTCGATATACTTGATGCATTGGTCAGTGAAAATGGTTCATCCTTCATTGGAGTGAATATTATTGATTTTTCTAGCAATTATATAATCTACGTAAAGAATTCTTACAACTATTACCAACATGAAAATTACCTTGCAAAATCAACAAACAAAAATTTACTAAGGATCTTGAAAGAACTCTAAAATACAACAAGAGGAGTTGACATTCCCTAAAAAATCAAGCACTATAGGTTGATAGGATCACCATAAGAAATTCTATAAACACATCTCCTTATGATCTAGTTTATGGAAAAGAGGCTATCCTCCCCATACACATGGAAATACCAACCCTGATATTGCTCCATCATAATTAAATTGAGGAAAATGACCCAATGGAAAATAAATTAATGCAGCTGTTGCAATTAGAAAAACAAAGAGAACAAGATTATATGCATTACAAAAAACACCTAGGGGAAATCAAAGGATGTTTTTATAGGAATAATACCTTAAAAAAATTCAAGGTTAAAGACCTGGTCATAAGGTGGAGTGAGAAAAAATCAAAATCAGGGAATCACCAAAAGTTTGACTCCTTTTGGGAAAGTTCATTTAAAATAATTGTAGAAAAGTAGCATAATGATTTCCAACTTCATGATGAACAAGAAATAATTCAACCCATCCCTATCAATGATTTCTATTTGAAATTATATTTTCATTAAATAATTCCCCACCTATTGTATTTTATGTATTATATGTAACTTTATGCATGTTTATTTTAAATGTTGTAATTTTGAAACATATCCTAAAGTTATGGGTAAAGAAGAAAAAACAAACATGATTTCGTGACATGTCTCAAAACTGTTGCAATAGTAAATAGTGTTTTCTAAAAGGATGAAAATAATGTGGTTCCAAAACAACTCATTGTATGGTTGTCAAAATAATCAAGACACTCCCAATAGCTACAATCGTACGACAAGTAGGAAAACCTATTTTAAACTTCAAGAAACAATGGGAAGCATGATGTCATAAATGCTACATCAATCGTGAGTTTCTAGGAAAAGGTGGTGCATGAGTTGAACCAGATACAATGTCTAAATTGATTCGATGAAATGAATAGCCAACTACTAGAGTTACTATGCATTACTCTAATTCCCTCTCAAGCAATATATATAGCCAAGAAAGCCTAGCATTTTCCATTTCTTCTAGAATATTCTTGTAGAATTGAGATTGCTCAACCAATTTTTTCTTTTGATGGTGCTTTTAGAGAAAAACTTTCCATTCTTCAACTCATACATATGAGAGTATCACAATGGCATATTCATCCTCAATTTCTAGAGTCACAACGCATGATAAATATGATAGGAACATCCTATTTCAATATAGAGAGGCAATAATTAGGGACACGATGATCACATCCAAAAAGATTTCATTATAGAGGTTGGACATCGAAGATAGACTCCAAGCAGGTATTACCCCATCTAGTCCCAAGAATTTCACCTTAAATTCTATGCTCTCTTTCTATATCTACGACCTAGTGCATCCATACCCTGAACTTATGTGCATGATTTCTAATTACTATGATCCTAAGAAAAGAATTATCTAGAGTAATATGTGCAGATGCCTTTTTACTATTATCCCAAAATATTTCATAGCTGCATTCACTATAGGATATGTCCCTACCTTTAAGCACAAGGAGTTTCACCTAGAATATCAAGCCAAATACTACACCCTGAGCAAAGCCATGAGAGATTTCATAGAGATACAAATGAAAATCCATTGGTATGGAAGAACTTGCCTAAAATCCCTATTACCCTTGTCAATTTTAAGGACCAAGAATTATTTTCAATGCTAGTGGTCATAGAAGGTTTACCATTAGATGAACAAGTTTATGGCTATCAAATTGCCACTCCGTAGTGTATCTCTAACCCTAAATTTTATGATACCTTGATCATGGACCAGAGCACTAGGCTTTTGTTTTTCAATTGGCTAGACTTTATATACTAGCAAATTCATGAACAATTGAGTAAATTAAAGAGAGATTTCCAAGTTTCCTTCTGAAACTGTTCTCATATGGCCTATATTTTCTTCTTCTTCATGGCAAAATAAATGCTATTCATATCAATAATTAATTGGGATGAGAAGGGAAGAGAGTTGTCAGTTTATAAATAGAATTATGTACTCACCACTTATGAGACATATTATAACTTCAACATGGAGTTCTTGGTACTGGCCTTGAATCTTATATACAAAGAAATGGGTAGACTACCTCCAATGGTGAAGATTGTCCTATAGAACCAACATGCAGAAGAAGGAAACTGGTTCATAATTAATGCAAGGTGTAGTCATTAGGTTATATGGATTTACCAAGAAACTATTATTGCTCCTACACTATGTCACAAAATAGTTTTTAATGCTAGAATATTGCAAGAAAACCATCTACGTAAATGATAAAATTGGTATAGGCATAGCTATAAAAGAGGCTTACCTCTTACCATTAAAATTTGAGGGTATAACCCTATCAAAAAATTGGTAACATGAACAAGTTACTTAGGTTATGAGAGACATGGGGATTTTAGAGTTACTGCAATGATGGAGGTATGACCCCATAGATAAATTTGTATAAAGACAAGAAATTCTTAATAGCGATAAAAGTAAAAAGTTGGAAAATATATCCAAGGAGCATAAAGAGCAACAAAGGAATAATCCCAAAGATGAAGAACTAGATAGGCATATAGAATAGATGCAGTTTTTGCCTCCCTATCATGATTTCTATGAGCAAATTATAGATTATGATCCCAAGAATAATCAAGACCATTTCTTGGAAGAAAAGACTATTCAAAGGATGTATAAGAGTAAGAATTGGATAGAAGCAAAAATACGTGCTTGGTGGGTCATGATATGTGAAACTAATATGACGGCCTCAAGATATGCTATCAATAATGATGATGAATTTTCCCTTAGATACAACCGACACTTCAAAACATGGGCAAAAACCATTGGAAACAAAATTTTCCTAAGTTTTCATAGTACTCAAAAATAGGGAACTATTGTATAGGGTACTTCCAAGAAAATAAATACAAAAAAGGGGAAATCAATTTTTCAATTTCTACTATAGATCATTGCAACTACAACACTCTCCTCTTCTTTTGCAAAGGGAAAAACAAAATATACACTTAGGAATATATAGAAAAGTATGTAAAGCATCCACCATAATGCAAAAAATGAGTTATGGAGGATAAGGCCTTAGAAATAATGGCCAAGATATTATTGAACCCATCCAGGTGCAACAAATATCGAAAGGTCTAGCCTTGGGAGTAATAACTACTAGAAGTAGAAGTTCTATATTATTTTCCCTAATATTTGTAGCACCAGGAGAAGATACACCTCCTCTGAATGAGGTAACACAAGTGCAAGCCCAACAGTTAGAATCAGAGAATTTTTTTTATGAAATCCCTCTTATAAGATCTAAACGAAAATTGATAGAGGCATCTAAGGATACACAAAAGAAGAACATGAAAGAAAAGGTTTTAGAAGAAGAAGTTGCCCAAAAAAAGGATATGTAAAATAGTTCCCTCAAAAACTAGACATAAGAACCCTTGAGCAAGAAGAGATGGTTGAGAAACTTCCAATCACTAAACAAATATTACAACCTCAATAGGAGGCTTCATGTATGGCAATTTATTCCTCTCCTCTTCTTCCTTCTACTAATCCCTCAAAGGAAATCCCTTCCATTTTTGGTGAATAAATTGTACAATACCCTCCCCAACAACATCCATCTTCACCTCCACTACATCCACCATCACCACCATAATCCCAACCACCTCCATCCGCTCGAAATGAAATAGTCCACACTTCATCTCCCCTGACCAAAATGGTTGTTGCTTCATCACTTCCATCCATGGTACCAACCTAGGTCACTACTATAGCCATTGTAGTAGTGTCCATTACATCACCCACAAGTGTATATTCCATAAGTGTATCAATCACATTCTCCCATGTTGGTCATTCATAATTATTACAATCCCTCCCCACTTCTTCAATTGATGCTCATTCTAATGTGGTGAGGATAAAGAAATTCAAGAAGACCAATAAAAGAGCCTATGACTGGTAGAACTATAAATATGCTTAGTCTTCCAAATGGTCTACCCACTACATGAAAATGATGGTCCTAGACCCAAATACGATACAAAGGACCAAAATGAAGATCACTTCCTTTGTGGATAAGCTAGTAGAATCCTCGACCATTGAATATTACTAGGTTGATATAGTGGTAGAAGACATCACTCAGATCCCAATGCAAGACAAGTATAGATATGTAAGAGCTCATCTGGAGACCATTTATGTCCATGGATACTACTTCAAAGGAAAGTATAAATGAGTTGAGAAAAAAATCAAAGATCTTGAAGTAGAATTGAGTGAAAAAATCAATGTTGAAAAGGCATTGAAGAATGAGTCCAAGAAATGGTAATATAGGTGTGCGATCTCAAGAAGCATGCACCACACTTACCCTACTTGCAATACCATTATTATAACAAATGAAGACATAAAGACAAGCACATATAACATGAAAGTAAAGAGCAAAGCAATATTATTTTATTAACATTTCTGGATCTCGCTTACATGTATGTCCCTTTGATGGATACTATTTTTGATACAATATATTACAAGTGGGATAATCAGTGAATGTATCCCTCATAAGGTGATAGTGCACCTTTGTATACCTCCTGATCTCACACATCAAACAGTCTAAGGATTTACTGATACCTCCTCTTGATCTCATCTTGGAGGGATCTCATGCTATGGATGCTTTGAACCGATCCCATGAACCTATATCTATGGGTAAGGAAAAAATAGGGTACAATAAGTAGTATGGGCTGCCTCTCTAAAGGAAGCTCTTATTAGCAAATATGATGAATAATATAAATGATCATGATAATACTGAAATAGAAGCATAACCTAAATAATAAATGCATGGAAAACTGAGAAATATGAAGTAAACATGTTAATGAAATCATATTTGAGCTATTACTAATTAATAAATCAAGTAGTAATGGATCTAAGCTAAAACAATGAGAAATAGTGTCTAATACCCTAAAATATGCCTGTAGGCCACTATCAAAGACAATGACCATGGAGTAAGCTCTTATCCTCACAAACCAGGGACTGTAGCACTATGCTCCTTGCTCCAATTGATGTTAAAGGATCACCTATTGTGTCTCCTACACTAATTGGTGGTTGGTAATGATGGATCTGAATACTAATGCATGGACGTGGCTCAGTCGAACGATGCTCCAATGCTCCTCAAAGGGGCATAGATTGACTCTCCATTTTGATAGGGCTCTATTGCACACAATTTGAACTCTCTATATCAAGGTTATGCATAGTGGTGAATATTCACCAATTTGGCGAATATTAGGATTTTCAAAATTAGAAAATGGTGAATATGAGGACCCTTGACGTTGGCCCATTCGCCTAAAATATTTAGGACCAATGTCTTCTTAGGGTTAATTACCATAATATATATCCAAACATAGGCATATTTGTACTCGTTGGAAAGATATTTTCAAGCCTTATCTAATGGTGGTGTTTGTATGAAGTTATAAGATGATTTAATAGTTCAAAAATGGCCCCAAATATGATATTAAATTTTAGGGATTCAAATACCCCAAATTTTGGTATGAAGATGCTTGATTTTATTTTCTTAGGATTCTCCATGATTCACCTTGATTTTGATTAGGATTCACCATTTTTTTACAAGTAAATTTTGATTCCAAACCCTTATGCATAACCCTACTCTATTTCTCTTTTGCCTTCCTAGAAGTATGCATATGTAGTCTTCTAGGTTTTAGATGTAGATCTAGGGCTTGGATTCTTGGGGAAGCTAAGCTCTAGATCTACATGCCAACTGACTATCCCAGAGGGAAGGTTCAGTCTTGAATTGGAATGGAAGGGTTATTCAGGAGTAACTCTAAGAGTTCCTCACCGAGATCCCTTTGAAATACATATAAATTTTTGTTACTGCCTGTGATTTGGGTAATCCTTCATGGAAGTTCATGTTTTAATGCTAGCTGCTATCATCAATAGTGGTTAGCTGTGACTACTCTCAACTTGAGCATCTAGGATTGGCGGCCACTCTGGTTGATAGTAGCCAAGCCTAAATAGGCTAGAACTATCCCTTTTGAGTGATTAGGACCACCACTAGCTCTTGGAAAGGTCTAATATTAGTCATTTGGTCTATGGATGTGACCATATGAGTAGTCTCCTAAACATAACATATTTTAGGTGTCTACAAATGCCCTATTTTTGGGATGCATTATGGGAAAAAACAACACGGAGAAACAATAGGCCACCTAGGGCCACATCATAGGGTGTACAATGATCATTGATTTGATTAATATTGGATGCCCTAGTCATGAGAAAAGAATGTGCATCCTAGAATCATTACTTCCAACAGAATGTAAGGCTTAAATTTGTAAAATATTAAACTCGTTCATTAGACAATCGGGTAGCATTAGTGCTACTATATATCCAAAAGGAGGATAACTACAAAATTAATTGTCATGTTTGCTTTTTTTCCCAGCAAAGGGTAAGCTTATGATAGTTATTGGTGATGATTCATAAGATGAACGTAATTTGACATGATCGAGTTATATTTTTTTGACTTTGATTATAATTGTTTGAATTTTTTGACCACCCCCTCAAGTGACGAGTCGATGAGGAAATGACAATGCTAAAGTGATGAGTCACTTGACCAAGATGACTGATTTGGATCCTCGAAGAGGGTCGCTTTGTTTTCATAGGTAGTGAGTTGACCAAAGGACTTATGCTACCTTTAGGGTTTTTTGTGAGTTGACCAAAGGATTTATGCTACCTTTGGGGATTTTTAGGTTGACCAAAGGGCTTATGCTACCTTTGAGGCTTTTTGTGAGTTGACCAAAGGGCTTATGCTACCTTTAGAGATTTTTAGGTTGAGAAAAGGGCTTATGCTACCTCTGGGGCCTTTTATGAGTTGACCAAAGGGCTTATGATGCCTTTGGGGCATTTTTTGAGGTGACCAAAGGGCTTGTGATGCCTTTGGGGCATTTTGTGAGTTGACCAAAGGGCTTATGCTGAACATCAAGTAGTCCACAATAAGATATGCTTTGAGAGTCTTTTGGAGTATCTCATTCTGTTTTTCCATTTTTCCATTTTATTTTCATTAGTATCCTAGGAGAAATGATAATATTGAATCCTTTTTATTTATTTCTCTAGATCTTGCTATAAGCTCTATAGTTTGGCTTGTAAGGCTTGAATCTTTCCATATTTTTCTTGTAATTGTACCTAAGTTAGGGCTTTCATGAGGGTTTTTCACAACTTATGGATACAATTTTATTCTTCCTTTATTGTTTCTTCTAGTATATTTATTTTATCTACCATCTTGTTGCATTTTCTTCTTAAATTGTTATCCTAGAGGTACATTTTGTTGGCTTGAGATTGAGTACTATGCAATGTGTCCTCTAGTGGAACTCTAGCAATGTCTATTTCTTGTGTCAACATGTAATAGTACTTCAATGTCATTTGAGACTTAGGCTTATACACATTTGGGATAGATAATATTATTAGTTGTTTATATGTTGTTGGATCAACCACATTCATTGGCCTTAGAGGTGTCATCTTATTTTCTTTTCTTAGTGGATTTTCTTTCAATTAGTTTTGAGCATTTTGGTCAGTTGATTTAAGTTTATTGATGGTGTAGATTCAAAAACCTTGTTATTCACATGGGGGAAATAAACTAGGATATCCATACTTCCCTACTTGAGGATCTCTCTCCAAAGGATACCCCAAATATATGGGAATATTCAACGCGAGTAGGCTCTACTCAATGTAGTTTTTCAAGGTGTCAATGTTCATGTTATGCTTGATGGTGTTTAATGGGTTTATTAATGAATACCTAAGGTTTCTGGATTGCTAATCTAACTCTTTATCAATCCTTAAACACTTATTAAAAATTAAGATGAAGATCACTAAAAATGTATGCTAAGCTTAATACACACAAATGCAATAAAATAAGAGCTAACCTAGAATGCCTTTTTGTTTGAATGATGAACTAAGAGAGAGAGAGATATTCAGACCTAATATGCAACTAGATTATTTTGTTATTTCTTTACTAAGTATTTGAAAAGGAAATATTCAGACCTAATATGGGATTTTTATATTTATCTAATATTAATGAGTTTTGAAAGATGATTTTGACGTAGATTAGAATTCCTTAATTTATAAAAAGAAGCAAAAAAATGTGCAAACAAAGATCAAAATATAGAAAATTGCTAAAAATAGAGTTTAGGGAGGTGCCAAGTTGTAGGGCTACATTTTTTGGAGCCTAATCAAACTTACCACTAATAATCAAACTCACCATTGGAATTTTACATTGAGTGGTGTTTTTGCAAAACATGCAATATGAAGACAAAAGACAAAAAAATAGATTTTTATGCTTTGGGGGGTCTATATTAGTGTTATGAAGTTGTATTCCTATATTATCACCTAATTTAAAAGTGAGTGGAAAAAATAAATGGGTTCCTTCCTTGGGGTGGAAACAAAGCCTATCAATTTTTCTAGTGAGTGGAAAAAATTCCAGTGGTATTTTTAAAAGTGTAGTAAATTCGCTCAATGGCATTTTTGATAGTGAGTGGTGAACTTTTTCTATGTGTTCCATAGATTCAAAATTGTCAACTGCTATGGTAAATTTTCTCTAAAATGGGGCTAAGAGTGTTTTGGGGTTGCTTTTGAATTGGTTTTTCATGAATTTTGAGATATAATGCAAGGGGAAGGTCAAGAGAGGAGTCCTTTAGGTATGCATCTCACAAATGTTAGAATCTACGCTAATAAAATCCTATGATTTAAATATTAAATTGGATGCATGTGCATGGAGAGTGAATTATCCCCAAAATTACTGAATATAAATTTTTTTAAGAGTTTTAATGGCCTTATATTGCTTACCAAAGGATAAAACTAGATTGTAATAACTTAAGAAGCTCTTAAATATAGCAAATGGATGATATGCAATGTAAAATAATGAAAAACAATGATATGTATGAATGTTGTTATAAATTTTACTAATCTACAATAGTATAAAAGGGTAGGAAATGTGAAATAATGATGATGACATCCTATAAGTGGTGAGATGACAAGACAATGATGGCCTTGTATTTACACCACAACAAATTAAGGCTTGTTGAATCCTCAAAATCCAACTTTAGAGTTACCCCTAATTTAAAAATTTGACATGTCTTGTGAAGTCATAGGCCTAGGTTGTTTGGAGTCAAGATCATTGTTCTTTAAGAATTTTACAATAAATGGTAATTATATTTTTATCAAAATTTTCTCTTTTTTGTAGTAATCTTTGGTACTCCTTTGCAAGTTTTAGTCTTAGATGAGAACAAATATTTATTAAAAATACCCTCAAAATTTTATTTTTGCAAAGTCACAAGTCCAAAGGTCTTAATCCCCCAAAATTATCTAAGGTAAATTTTGAAAAATTTATAGCTGTTGACCCCCATTAATTTTCCCCTCATTATTTCCTAAGTCTAAGCTATGTCAGTTATTATTTAAAAGTCCTAAACCTTAGGTCACTCATACATATTTTTTTCCTTTTGCACTTTACACTACCATGTAAAATTTATGCCTAAGAGGACCCCCAAAAATAATATCTTCCATCACCTAAGGTTCATGGGTCGTTAGCACATACGATAATTTCCCCTTTCACCTTATCTTCTAGTCTAAAAATATACCCTAAGATTTTATTCCTAAGTCCAAGGTAAAATCAATCATCCAGCTCTCCCTAGTCACTAATTTCCTAAGGTCCAAAATACCTTTATTTCCCATGTGCCCATTCCCTCTTGGTTATAGTCATGATTTTCCCTAACGTCAGTGAAATTACATATCCAAAAATACCATAAAGTCTTCCACTGAAGATAATGTTTTGTCCTATTTGTTCTAAGATATAATGACCAGGAAACATAGTCAGAAGATCTACAACTAGGAATATTAACCAATGGGCCAAAAGACCATAAAATATTCCATCGAAGTTAAACTTTTATCCTATTCATTCCAAGATCTAATAGTTGGGAAATATAGCTAGTAGATTGAGCAACTAATAATCATAATCAATGGCTTGTAATGTAGCTAAGTCAAAATATTTTGTCTTATTCAAAAGATATACCAACTAGGAGTTACAACAGGGATATTAAGTGACTAGGACACATATTTGGTAGACCAAAAAGTCTCTAACGCAGTTCTTGAGTTGTAATATTTTATCTTCTTTGAAAGATTAAATGACTCAAAAATAGGACCGATAGATCCATTTATTAGGGAGCACAGTCGATAGATAAAAAAATCCTAAGCTTGTGCACCTAAGTGTAATGTCAAAGCCTAATATTGAATTAATTATCCAAAGTACTCTATTCACATTTATCCTTATAAGGTTGAAAGACTAAGCCATGTGAATCAAAAGTTAAAATTCCCTTCCTTTCCCACCATCTACTTCCTCATATTACCTAAGTCCAAATCATCATTTTCATTCCCCTTGTAACCTTTTTCTTCTCCTTGAAATAAATTCATGTCTAAAAAATAGCTATCATTTCCTAATTTTTATCCTAAGTAATATATTTCCCCCTATGTCTATGCACCCCCTACGGATAAACATTGAGAAAATAAAATCTAACACCCTATAAATGTGATAGACAAATATATGGCTAGGATGATTAGTTGGTGATCCAAAATACCATAAAGCGTTCCATTAAAGTTAGACTTGTATTCTATTTTTATTTATATCTAATGGTTTGCAAATACAACTAGGAGATCGAGCAACTAGAAAGCATAGTCAGTAGCTTGTAATGCAACTAAGTTAAAGCTTTTGTCTTTTTCAGAAGATCTAATAGCCAAGGGTCAAAACTAGGAGATTGAGCTGCTAGGACACATAGTCAATAGACTAAAAAGTCTCTAGGATAGTGCCTAAGTCAAAAGGTTTCATTTTATTCACTAAATCTAATGGCTAGGAATCATAGCTAGGAAATTGAATGGCTAAGAAGCATAGTCGATAGATTTGAAAACTCTAAGATACCAAGAGGTATTTTTGTCTTATTCATCAATGTTCCCTAATGATTTAGACACATATACATTCTATCAAAGTGTTAGGAGGTGAATTAACTATCTAGATATCTATTTTTCTTCATAAAAACATATCTAGAATCATCTAGCGACAAATATCTACAGATGACTAAACTGCAAATATCTAGTTTGTAGACGTCTAATCTATAGATGTCTAAGCTATAGACATCTATTCTTTAGATGTCTAGACTATAGAAATCTATACTGTAAATTTCTAGACTATAGATATCTATTTTTTAGATGTCTATTATGTAGATATCTATCTATAGACATCCAAACGTGTAACCTGGTAGATGTCTAGCTCCATACAGGTAGTCACCAGATGTGTAGCTTCAGACGGGTAACCTACCATATGTCTAGCTCTATATGGGTAGTTTCCATACATGTAGTTTCAAATAGTTAACCTACCAAAAATATAGCCCTATATGGGTAGTTTCTAGACGTGTAGCTCTAGATAGGTAGCTATCATACATGTAACCCTAGAAGATAAAATGAACAAATTTTAAAGTCTTCCTTTGGGAGAGAAAATGAATAGTTTTTTGAGCCTCCCTTCATTTATCTATAAAAATTGAATGGCCGCTTGTATGTAAACAAGGTGTGTGAATGTAAAGTTTTTTGAAATGAATAAAATAAAGAATCTACCATTACCCCATGGTTTTTCCTACATATTGCAGGTTTCCACATAAAATATCTTTGTTATTGTAATGTTTTGTGTCATTGTGTTTTCTTCTTGCAGGTAAAATTTTCTAGATTTTACTAACATATGGTATCAAAGCCTAAGGTTATATGTGAGTGGGAGCTAAAATAATGATACGAGGTGTAACCAAGTTTGATATTGAGAAATTTTATGGTAGGAACTTTTATCTATGGAAGATAAAGGTGGAGGATTTGCTGGTTCAAAATGACCAAGACCTAGCCTTGAAAGGGATCATGAGTAAATCAATTAGAATGAAATATGAGGAGTGGGTAATGCTATATATGAAGTCATTTTATACAATCCATATCTACCTAGAAAACTCTATATTGTTCAATTTTGCTAAAGAAAAGATCATAAAAACCCTTTGGTAGAAGCTTGAAAAGTTGTATGAAACAAAATCAGCAACAAATAAGGTTTTTCTAAAAAAACAACTTTATAGCCTAAGGATGAAGGAGGGTTAATATGTGGTAGATAATTTGAATGAGTTTAATACCATTATCAGTAAACTGGTTTTAGTTAGTTTGAATATGGAGGATGAATATAGAGCTATCATCCTAATTTGTTCCCTCTTGAACACTTGGGATCATATGGTGATGACCATCAATAATGCATCATCAAGAGCTCTAAAATTTGATGATGTGGTAGTTGCTTTATTGGTAGAAGAGTTGAGGTGAAAAACATCTCTAGAACCATCAACCAATTAAGCCCTATATATGAGAGGTCAATTTGTTGAGAGGAGTAAACAAGGTAAATCATAGTCCATATATAATTCTAAGGGATTCAAATAGAAAGGGAAGTGTTGGTATTGTGGGAAGTCAGGAAACTCAAAGGACTATTGGAAATTAAAAAAGAAAAATAATTGTGAAAATAAAATTCAACCATTAGATGAGGCTATTATAGAAGATTCAAGAGAGACAACAACATGTGAGGCCTTCGTATAAAAAATAGTAGATCTATTTTATATACCTAAGTTTTGGACTCATGCGCATATTTCCATGTCTCATCACAGAGATTAGTTTGACAAATATCAACTATAATGTGGTGGGACAACCTACTTGGGTGATCATCACCCTTTATATATTGCGGGAAGAAGGGACATAAGGATCATGCTTGACGATGGTAGAGAAAGTATGTTATATGATGTACAACATGTGCCTGATTTACGAAATAATTTTCTCTCAATCAAAATTATGGATAATATAGGGTATTCTATCACTTTTGGTATCAACTACTAAAAAAATACAAGAGAAGCCCTTGTATTAGCAAAATTATAATATTATGGGACCTTATAACATTTATGTAGTGATAAAATGACAAACCATGCAACAATAGTAAATTCCAAAAATGCTCAGGATGTAGTAATGCTATGGCATCAACGCCTAGGACATATAAGTGAAAAAGGTCTAAAAATTTTACATGACTAAGATATGCTTTCTTGGATTAAGTATTGAAATTTAAACTTGTGTGAGCATTGTATTTTTGGTAAGAAATAGGGTTCAGTTTACTACAAGCCCTGGTACGAGTTCTAATTTTTTGCAATTTATACATTCAGATATATTTGGACCAGTCCCCATGCAGTCCTTAAATGGTGCTATCTATTTTATAGATTTTATAGATGATTATTGTAGGAGAGTGTGAGTATATTTTTTAAAGAAGAAATTGGAAGCTTTGTAGAAATTTAAGGAGTTCAAAGCACAAGTAGAGAAAAGTTAGGGCAAGCCTATTTTATGTCATAGGTTAGATAATGGAGGTGAATATAACTCCAAGGAATTTGATAAATTTGTATTTAGGAAGGAATTAAGCATCAGAATACTGTACCATATACTCCATAGAAAAATGGCATGGTTGAGTAGATGAATCACACTATAATGGAACGTGCAAGAAGTATGCTTAGCGCAACCATGTTGGATAAAAAGTTATGGGCTAAGGCTATTAATGTAGTTGTTTGTATTATTAATAGGTCACCTACAACTGCATTGGATGGATAGATTTTGGATGAGGTTTGGTGTTGTAATCTAGTTTATTACTCTCATTTGCATACCTTTGGATGTGATGCATTTTCCCATGTACCTAAAGAAAAATGGTCCAAACATGACCCAAAGTCAAGCAAGTGTGTTTTTCTTAGCTATGGAGATACAATGATGGGGTACAGACTGTGGGATCCTATTGCCTACAAGGTAATTATTAGTTGAGATATTATTTTTGATGAAAATCTATGCAAAGGAAGGAGATACAACAAAATCCTAATGTTTTGCTAGTTAAAATAGATATGAACAAAGATGACTATGAAAATTAGCATGCTAAAGTTTTTTATCAGCATGCAAAACACCAAGTAGAATAATATGTAGAGTAGCCATAATGGTCACAAGACTAAGAGACACAATCAACAAATCATTAGGTTAGAAGATCTACACATCCACAAAAGTTTCTAGAAAGATATTATCCTATTTTTTAGTCCTCTTATGCTTTGTTAATTGATGATGGTGATCCTAGTTCATTTTTGGAAGCTAAAGAGTTTGATAATGCATAAAAGTAGAGGAAATCCATGGAGGAGGAGATCAAGACACTTCACAAGAATAAAATCTGGGAACTTGTGGATATCCTGCCTAGAAGAAAGGCTATTGGAAACAAGTGGGTTTACAAAGTAAAGAAGAACAATGATGGGTTTTTGTAACACTATAAAACTTGCTTGGTGAAAAAGGTTATGCACAAAA
This sequence comes from Wollemia nobilis, assembly GCA_028583015.1. Classification (NCBI taxonomy): domain Eukaryota; kingdom Viridiplantae; phylum Streptophyta; class Pinopsida; order Araucariales; family Araucariaceae; genus Wollemia; species Wollemia nobilis. Next base: position 7,108,016 of record JAQPPZ010002937.1, on the reverse strand, counting down.
TTTAGGTATAGAATTTAATGAAAATTTATCTCTATTTGTGAATATGACTACTATTAGAGTTTTACTTGCACTTGTAGCAGAAAAATATTTAGAACTAGAGTAGCTTGATGTAAAGACTACTTTTCTACATGGTGATCTCAAGGAGGAGATTTATATGGATCGTCCTAAGGGTTATAAAGAAAGAGGTAAAGAACATTTAATTTTTAGACTCAAGAAATATATGTATGGGTTGAAACAAGCACCAAGGATGTGGTACAAAAAATTTGACACCTTCATGAGTAGAAGTGTAGCTTACCATTATGCATACTATAAGAGATTCGATGATTGCAATTTTATTATTTTTTTGTTGCATGTTGATGATATGTTGGTTACATACCCTAGCATGAAGAAAATCATTGATCTCAAGGCTCAATTTTCTAGGATATTTGAAATGAAGGATTTTGGAGTAGCAAACCAAATTTTAGGGATGAATATACACAAGGACTAAACAATAAGAAACATCTGGTTAAGTCAAAAGTCTTATGTGGAAAATATTTTGCAACACTTCAATATGCAGAATTAAAAACCAATTAGTACCCAACTTCTTTCACACTTTAAAATATATTTCAAACAATGTCCTATAATAAAAGCAGAGAAGATAAGAATGTATCATATATCATATTCATCAACAGTAGGAAGTCTCATGTATACCATGGTGAGAACTAGATCAGATATTGCCTAAGCAGTGGGAGTAGTTGGTTGGCACATGGAAAAGCCTAGTAAGGAGCATTGGAATGTGGTGAAGTGGATATTTATATATTTAAGAGGCACTTTAAATGCTACTATTTACTATGGATCAAACATTTTGGAAGTTAAATATTTTTTGGATTCTAATTATTGTGAAGATAGATATGGGAGAAAGTCCACTATAGGATATACTTTCACTCTTACTGGTGGAGTTGTGAGTTAGACTTCTAAGTTGTAGTATGTGGTGGCTTTATCAACCACTGAAGAAGTTATATTGCATCAACTCTGGCCAACAAAGAAGCAATTTTGCTAAAGCAATTTTTGGATGACTTCAATATAATACAAAAGAAAATTTTGTTGCATTGTGATAGCCAAAGTTCTATTTATTTAGTGAAGAACCCAATATTCCACGATTGCATGAAATATATTGATTTTAAGTACCATTTTATAAGAAACATGGTGGAAGAAGGTAGGATCCTATTGCAAAAAATTGATACTGAAGTGAATCTTGCATATATGTTTACAAAGCCAATAAATATAGAGCATTTTGAGTGGTTTAATTCTTTTAAAAATTCTATTGACTTTCTAAAAATGTAATAAGGGAAGCACTTATAAATTGGCATTGGATAGAAAAACATTGGTAAAATAATTCTTGCATACTGAATTCAAGTGGGAGAATGCTAGGAGGTGAATTCACTATCTAGATCTCTATTATTATTAAAAAAAAAATAGTTACAGGCATCTAGCTGTGAACATCTATATATGTCTAGACTATAGATGTCTAGTCTACAGACATCTAGACTGCAAACACCTAATATACAAACATATAGGCTATAGATGTCTAGTTTGTAAACATATAGACTATAGACATCTACAGACATATAGATTAGAGAAATTTGTAAACAAATATATTACAAACATCTAGACTACAAATGTATATTCTATAGATGTCTATCTATAGACATTCAAATGGGTAACCTGCCAAATATCTAGCTCCAAATGGGTAGTCACTAGATGTGTAGCTTTATATGGGTAACCTACCAAACATCTAGCTCTAGACGGGTAGTCGCTAGACATGTAGCTCCATATGGGTAACCATATAGACATATAGTACCATATAGGTAGTCACTAGATGTGTAGCTCTAGATAGATAGCCACCAGACATGTAGCCTCAAAATATGAAATGAATAGTTTTTGAAGTCTTCCTTTGGGAGAGGAAAAAAATAGTTTTCGAAGCCTCCCTTCATTTATCTATAAATGGGAATGACCCCTTGTATGTAAACAAGGTTTGTAAATGTAAATTTTTCTAAAATAAATAAATTAAGAAGCTACCTTTACCCCATGGTTTTTCCTACACATTGCAAGTTTCCATATAAAATATTTGTGTTACTATAATTTTCTATGTCATTGTGTTTTCTGCTTGCATGTAATATTTTCTAGATTTTACTAACACAAAGCTTATCAAGTTTGTCAAAAGTTGAAAGAAATTAAAAATTATAGCACCCTCATCCTATTAGTTTGAAATGAATGGCTCAGAATCCACCAGATGAATCTATGGCTCAATTTTTTTCCATGAAGTGAGAGAAATATAAATGAAGAAAATCATCGATAATAAACCTATAAATAATGACAAATTTGAAATTAATTTCTGATTTTGACTAACCATTGCATGATTTTTTTTTTTTGTTAATTATAGTGTTTGTATTTATATCGGGTTTTAACAAGGATCCCAAAACCTGATTACATAAGAAATGGGCCTAGGGCATCAATCCCTTGAAACTGAACACCAAAACAGAAATTCCGCCCAGTGGTAACAGTAAGCATGAAACAATCCCTCTCAGCGGGAAACAAAAAAATAAGAAAGAAAGTAGTTTTGGAGATCCCACCCAGCGGGGAGTAGCCAAAAACCACCATCGAGAAGATCCCGCCCAGCAGGAAGCAAAGAAAAACCATTACAATAAAATCCCGCCTCGCGGGAAGCAGTCAAAACCACCACAAATAGTCCCGCCTAGCGGGAAGTAGTCAAAACCACCACAAATAGTCCCGCCTAGCGGGAAGCAACAGGGAAATCCTGCCATTCGGGAAACTAGCAGAAAAGAAAGGATCCCGCATCACGGGAAAATCGGCAGATTTGGCGGATCCCGCCCTTTGGAGAAACCATCCCGCCTACCGGGAAAACATTTCTTTCAGCGAGAGCCATCCTGCAGGAAGCCGACAGCCAGCACAGAGAGGATCCAGCCCATCAGGAAGTGACCAGAGAGTTGCACCACAAGGAACCCGCCCCGGGAAAACAGAAGAGGATCCTAGCAGCAGGGACCAAGAATCCCGTCCAAGCACAGAGCCCACCGAGGATTCACAAGAAAAGAGGGAAGCTGTCCAAACCCTAAACCGTCACCTCCACCACATCGAGAAACGTAGGGGACCAGATCCACGCGAATAACCTATAAAAAACCCTAGGGGGAAGCCTGAGGGAAAAATGGAAGGGATCCCCAACCAAACAGGGATCCCTGGGAAGCACCAGTCTAAAAAAACAACCAAGGAAACCCTAGCCGACCGGGAGGGGCGCAGATAGTGGAAAAGGATCTCCCCCCAGGAGATCATCTGCAAACAACCACTCCCCGGGAGGGATGACCTAGATTGAGCCAGGGACTGTGCAGGAACCAGGAGCCATGGGAGGGGGAGCAGGGGAAGTACCAGAGCCCTCCCCTCTCTACTTTCTTCCCCACCATTGCATGATTTCATTGTAAAGCATGATGAAATTTATATCATGAAAAAATACTCCTTTTTGGAAATAAAAAATGCAAGTAAATATAAAGCCTTTTCAATAGCTTGACTTGGGTATTGATAAATAATTAGATCTTAAGATCACGTGTCAAATATCTACCTCTAAAGTGATGGCATGTGATTGAAAATTTGATGAGCAAATAGTAAAGAAACAAATACAATACTAGATCAGTTAATGCCATTAAATATGCTATGGTGGAACATGTAGGATGGTGAAGGAGAAAGGTAGTGGTTGGGTATAATAAAATCCAAATAATACGAAGGAGCCTATCAACTAGCTATAATTATATGCTTGAATATAAAAAAAAATTCACTATGATTTATCATCTTATAGAAGAATAACTAGAGCCGAAGAGAATTAGAGATAAAAATAAGGATTCTACAATTAGGATAACTTGGCCTCCTCTAGTGCTCAAGTAGTAGTTCCTAAAGGTGTGGTCACCCTTATAATACAACTCATTGATGATATCCAATACCAATAATTCCTAGGGATGGCTAGTACAAAATGAATGCTTGAATACATACAAGAGTCTAGGATTAACAACCACATCACTTCATCTCAATAATAGAAAGTGGATAATATTTTTGTAGACTTTACAAGTTTGTAGAAGAGAATAAGTAGAAAAATATTGCTCTTATCATGGGTTTATTTAAATAGGCTCAAAGGTATCAAAATAGCCAAAATTGATACAATATTAGATGGACCAAAAATTTAGGTATATTGACTTACTCAAAAGTCTATTTCTAAGCAGACCTATATCTTGGCTAGTAGTAGCCTATGATCTCAACAGGATGCAATTCAAAAAATATGATAGCAGACCTTTTGTGAAAATCACACTTGATGTTTTCTTAAGGGTATTCAACTTAGACAAATCTTACTTGGATTTAAATAGGGTAGTGTTAAGCAATCAAGCTAATCAAAATTTTCTCATAAAATCCTACCCCAATCTTTTCAAGTATGATGTAGAAGTGTATTATAAACTACCTCTAAAAAATAATGCTTTACAACCTTGGGCTATGGATTATGCTGACATGATCAACATAGAATTAGCCTCCTATGATTTTTCTAAAATATCTAAACAAGTAGTGTATTTAATAATTCAATGCAATAGAAAACATAAAACACCCAAATATCGCAAGGAGGATGTTATCACTAAAAAATGCATAAATAATTGGTAACACTATAGAAGGCAATAAAAAAGGAAAAATAATAAATGCCCTAATGCATGTATTAATCCATCCTAATTCATTTATTTTTTAGGTATTTAGAAATAAGTAAAATTAAATATCTAGGAGGAGTACCAAAAGCACCTGATGTGCAAGATAGATTACCATGGATTCATGAGGGAGGTTCCAATCATACCCAATTATTAGGAAGATTCTTACCCCTAGTCCATGAATACCTCTGTGGTTTTTCTCCTAGTAGAATGGGTAAAAGGGTTGTAAATTTTTTGCATGAAAACAAAGTAAGGGATTTCTTCATTACAAAAAATTTTATATACATCAGACTATATGGGGCCAATATTCCTTCCAAAATGCTCTCATCATATTCTCTCCTCTCTATAGCTACCTTAAAATTTTCTAGAAATAATATAGAAGAGGTCAAAATAAGGATTGGTAAGAAGGTGAGCAGAGTTCCTTGGTTTAATATTAACTATAAAATGGGTTCATATTTTCAAAGGATATCCAATCTTGTTGAGAGAAATTTGGAGGACAAATAAGCACAATTTCCCAAAACTCATTTGGAGATCGTATGACCCCCATGGCTACTATCATGAAATGGTAGATGGCATAAAATATTCTTAGGTTACTCATAGTTTTGAAACATTTGAATATCGCCTACATACAACTATTAGGGAGAAGAATCCTCTAACAAAATTTTGGGAAAAAATTAAGATTGAGGAAAGAGCTCATACTTAAATTGAATTTCTTGAAGATTATCCCACTGACCTGATATCATTAAGAAGAAATTCAATTGAAACTTATGCATCTATAATTAAATTCATGCACCCAAAATATTTTTAGGATACAGTATTGGAAGCTATCAATACCAATTTTTAGCAAGTAGAGATCCTTATGAATATAGTGAATTTAGTTGAGGCAACAACTGAGGTGGTCCAACTAGCTTTAACTAGTTTAGAGAACATTCTAGTTTCTCCTAAAGTAAGACCTTCTAAGATAATATTTGTTTGTAGTCAAATATCTTGAATAAATACCAACAAAAAAAGGAAAATAAGTTTCTTCTACTTCTCCTCAACAAGAGTACTTCATTGTTAAACTATCCACCAAGAGCCAAATATCTCAAGAAGATAAACTTAACATGGTAATGCAAAGGCCACAATTTGTGCCTAAAGCCATGATAATAGGTAATAAAGAAAGAAAATATCAACTTTTGTGAAAAATAGGATTGATAAAGATAGAGTATTAACTACCCTCCTTAGAGAACATCAAATAAACATGCCCAATCTTTCTAAATCTATAGAACATAAAAGGGCAAGAATTGAAGTTTATCCTATTGTAAGGAGTATAAAGAGCATAAATCTATAGAAAAATTGATCTCCATAGATGATTTTTATGAAGATAAATTGTAGGCTATAGATAAATGAAAATATCCTAGGAGCATCTAGTGCACAACTAAAGATCCAATAGACCAAACATTAGTAGCAGAGGTTACCATCCCATACCTCAATTACAAAAATCTAAATTAACTAATGAGGTAAGGAATGGCATCATTCATGCCATGTTTTGGATTATCACAAAATGCCATATAAAACCTGTATTATGTTATTTATTTTTATTTATATGGTTTAAATGCATTATATATTAGTGTTTGCATGATTAAGATATTTAGGAGCATATTACTCTATTTTGACAGTTTTCAATATTTTCTACATTGTTTCAGTTTGATTAAGTAGGAAATCAAACAAGCATTTAAATTAGACAAATGCTATATTATGATGTATATAAACTTCACAATTGTATTTGAATGTTTTTCCTACCATTAAACTTGTTTGAAATCCAAATTGAATCGAAATTATAAAACAATCATACAAAAACTAGTAAGCTATCACTTTATAGGAGCACCTTGAGTTATCAAGCAAAGCATGAGAAAATTTATTGAATGAGTTCAGAGGGACTAAGAAGATATTTGACCTATTTAGAAGTATTTCCACATGGTGTAAATGGATAGCAACAATATATAATAGAGCAGGTATAATTGTGCAACACTATTGCATTGTTCTAGTTTAGTTATTTAGTGCATATATTATGTAATTTCAATAGCAACTTCATGTACTCCTTCATGTTGATATTTGAATTTTTTCCCACATTATAATTAGTTTTAATTTGCAAGAAGCACCAATTTTCTACAAATGTGCAATAAATCTGGAAAACGTAGAAAAATTACAATATAAATTCTAGCTAGCAGTCAATGAATGGCAGGGCTTGGAATTTATTACTCAAAGTGTATAAAAACTATTGAAAGCACATACTAAGGTATAGGGTAGACATATTGCCTAGTTACACTTACTTAGTTTACCATTTTATGTGTATATAGGCATAAAGAAGATACACAACTAGATATTTTGAAGAAACTCCGAAATGAGGGGGAAAGAAATGAGTTTTAGTTGAACGAAGGATTTAACACCCATATTGATATGGAAAGGATATTATAAGGTAGATATATGTGTGCAAGACTAGTTCTTACAATTTTAAATTCATTCCCACCATTGGAGAAGCATATCAATGACCAATAACTATTGTTGCAGCGTACATTATCCTAAATTAGACTAGGTTAGTTTTATAAATGATTGATGAATCACTGTAAAGCAACAAAATAGTTGATATTTAGCATAAAGGATTTGTAATAGCTTAATATAAATAAAATCTCTCATAATTGTTCAAAAAATGGGAATGGAGAATAAGAAGTATCCAATAGGAGATAACAAAAATAGACCTGTAGCAGGATTTTTCCTGCAGTACTCTAATGTTTTCTATCAGTCAATATAGTGTATTTTTTTCAGTTAACTTTTGTTCATGATTAAGTGTGAGTGTTAAGTAGTTAGTGAGTGCTTATTCACCTTATTATATATCAGGAATATTTGGCCCACTTTATGTCCTATGAGGAAGACTGCTATGATAGGTTTTTTTATAACTTTACTGCAACAAAATTAATAGATTGCTTGTTAATTTCTATTTCATGTTGATTGAATGTACAAACTTTTTTTTTGAGTGAATGTGGTGTTTTCATGATTTTATTTATATATTTATGTATAAAGTGTGTGTTATATGAAAAAATTAGAATAGACTTGTTTTTCCATTGTTTACCCTGTTTTCATTATTTGTAGTTTAGCATAAATTTACAACAATTATATTATCCCTTGTTTTTCCTGCTTTAAATAGCTTTTCCAAGTTCCAACACTTTTATTTTACTGTCAGATGCTGTAATAGAAGCTTGATGATATTTTTTAATAGGAAAATGATAGATTTTAAGAATGTGTGTTTTATTTTGAGCAATTTCAATTATGTTCTTTCAATTTATGCAACTATGACTAATTTTCCATTCCAAGTCCCAAAAACACTTTTAAATTACTGCACTTGTAGTTATCTTTCAATTTTTAAAATTAGAATTAGTTTTTAACTATTGCAAGTTAATTTAGTTTTCAATTTGTATATTAAGTTTAGTGTGACATCAAAAAAGCTAAACCAACATCTGTTTCAACAAAGCAATTCTTATAATTTAAATATTTGAGCTGCAATCTACCCTAATCTTCTATCATAGACAACCTTGGACACCATCCCAAATTTGAAAAAACATATGATTAAATGATGCTACTAACAACATGCACCATTTTTGGCACTATTTTCAAGGAACACAATGTTGTTAGTGGGCAAAAGGAGTCAAATAATTATTATTATGCTAAGTTGTGAACTTCAGAGTAAAATTTGAATGTAATAACTGGTATACCTAATAGTTGTTGATAGTTGCATTTCAATAAAATTTATAAAACAAGCAAAAAAACCACAGTAAGAAAATTTTCACAATAAGAGGTTGAAACTATGTCAAGGTTGTCTGGATTTATAATTTTCAAAAATGTTGGAATTTTTAAAGAATCATAATTATCTATTTCAAGAACTGTAGGATCCTTTGAGAAATCATTACAAGGAGGAAAAATCAGTAGTTAAACACCACTTTCTCTTGACATATCCATACAATAAGGATAATTTAACAAGATTTATAATTGTTTTTGGGAACCTATAATGGTAGACTCACAAGAGAATATAAGGAAATCTAGTAATGTGCTCCACCCTAGAGCAACTAGTACACCTGCTAAAACTTTTCAAAATCCCATTCAATTAGATCCTAATCAAAATGCTCCCATGAAGGTAATTTCACCTTTAGTGTTATCAAATTTCAAGGGAGTTACATATGAAGACCATGATATGTTTGTAATTGAGTTTAAGATTATATGTCAAGCACATGATTACACTAATGACAATAAAAAGCTCAAATTGTTTCGTTCCACTCTTAAAGAATCAACCTTGCAATGGTTTATCACCCTAGAACCTAATTCAATTAGAACTTGGGATGAGATGGAAAATATATTTTTGGAGAGATACCAAGAATATTGTCAAGTCAAAAATCAAAATGATGAATTGCTTGGAATGAAACAAGAGGAAAATGAAACTTTAGAAAACTATCTAGACAAATTTTCTTTTGTTCATAAGAGATGTGGTAGTGTTGAACCTAAAATTTGCAAAATAATATTCTTAAGGGGACTGCAAGACAAATCTAGATATGTATTGGATATTTTGGGAATAGGGGGTGCACATACACTTGAATTTCAGGAAACCATTAACAACCATAAAAATTATTCTCGTTAAAGGTATGGAAAACATAAAACTGGTAGTAACACAAATGATTTGAAAGAATGCATGAAAGATTTTGCTAATATGAAAGCTGATATTTTTTACATCTTGATAAAACATTATATGAAAATAATGAATCTGATGAACCTTCATCAATATATTATTTAAAATGTAATAAGAAACATAGTCTTCATGATTGTCCTTTGAACAAAATATTTATATCTACTACATGTAGAATTTGTGAAAAAGGACACCCCACAAATCAATGTAAATTGTAACTAAAAATCAAAATAATATTTGAAAAATAGTCTCAAGCTATGAAAGAACTCAATTTTTTAGGACAAAGGTAGAAGGATAATTTTCTTAAAATTCCATATTAGAATACTTCTCAATTTCCTACACATTGGGAAATAATCCTTGGTATATGCCATGGTCTATTTTAGGTCCACTTCAAAAAATTTGGAGTCAATCACCATGGGTATATTTCCAAGAGTGGTCTCGACATTGTTATATGAAACAACAATGGAATCAACAACATCCACCATGGTTGCAACCAAAACTATAGGGATATCAATGGGTACAATACAAAAAACTGTACAAAGGGTAGCAACATTATCAAAAATAGAAATCAAACTTGTTGCCTACTCATACCCATAATTTCTCTCAGGGCAAACAACAACAAAAATCAAAAGAACCTCTATTTTCAGCTCAACATGTGGTCAATCCCAATATTGTTAAACATGCAACCCCTGTCTCTATGGCTGAATCAGAAAATACAACCATAATAAATTCTAGTAACTGTTATAACACTTAGTTGTGTTCAAGAAAACCACTTCTTGAACCTATTCCACCTATCAGTGTAGAAATTAGAGTTAGAACAAATAAACATGAAAACAAATCTACCTTGAAACATAAAAAAGAAAAAGAAAACCTCCCACACGATAACTCATCAAAGGAAGTGTCATATCTTGAACAGTTTGGAATATCAAAACTAACATCTACTTCTTACAAATCAAAAGGGAAAAAAATGATAGAGTGAAATAAATGTGGCGGGCCCCAATAATCAACAAAAAAAAATAAATAAAAAGGTCAAAAATAGAAACAACAACAAATAAACAAAAATCATATATTTGATCTATGGGAAACTAGGGCACATTCTTTAGGAGTGTTGATATAAAACATTCTCACAAGGATAATATAAGAATCAAACAAAGAATTCATGAGGAAAGAAAAAGAGTTTTCATTGGAAAAGGATGAGTGTACCTCAATGTCAACATGGTAATATATCTAAGGATAGTAATTTTAATGTAGAAGGATATGACTAGGTCTATTCAATTAAATATCTTGATGTTATTTCAAAATAAATCCTAGATTGCTAAGATGATTAAGGAGCTACCAAACACATGATAGGCTAGACGAAATCATTTTTTATCCTTGACCATTACTCTTACGATGGTCAAATAACACTTGGTGATAATTCAACATACATTGTTGCCAAAATTTGTGATTTTCAATTACATATTGAATAACATACATGTTTTCTAAATCAAATTCTTCACATTATTGGCTTCATGAAGAACTTGCTTTCAATGAATTAATTACTTGATCAAACTTTGCATGTTGATATTTTAAAAATAGTTATAGATAAATTATATCTTATTTTATAAAAGTCTAGAGTTTCAATGACCATTACTCATGCTACTAGCATATGTAATATGTTTTAGCTCAATTTTGTAATATGATACAACAAAGCATTTACAGTAAAAGTAGATGAAGTTGCCTCAGATTGACAAGGGCAAATTGAACATCTAAGATTTGGCCAATTGGATCCACTACTACATAATGCCATGGTTGTGTAATTTCATCTTTGACAAAGTCTTACGACCTTTGTATAAGTTGCTTGACCTAAAAGTAACTTTAAGTTTCATTTATCTTAAGTAGTTGTAGATTAGTCCACTTGACTTGGTGCATACCAATCTATGTGGACCCATGGATTAAATTTTTAGTGGTTATAGATATTTTTTATTTTTTGATGATTATACATGATGTATATGGGTGTATTTCCTATATATAAAGGATGAGTGTTTCCAGTATTTCTAATTATTCAAAATTCATTGGAGAATATTGATGGTTTTTCCATTCAAACACTCTGATCATATTGAGATGGGAGTACATCAGTAATAAATTTTATACTTTCTTGAAGAAACTTGGAATAAAATGATAGTTGATAAATGACTATACACCTCAATAAATATTCCTATTAAATATCCATTTGTTTGGATGAATTATATTCATGCACATTCCAAAGTAGAAGTGAATGAAACTAGAGGAAAATATAAGTGATGTATGTTCATTGGATATAGTAGTGATTCAAAGGGATATTTCCTCATGGATACTAAAACTAAGAGGTTGTATATAGTAGATATGCTTTTTATGATAATAATTAGTTTACCTCTTCCTATAACACATGCTATTGATAAATCATATTTTGTGTTTCTATATGATGATGATGATGATATAGTCTCTAAGATATAGGATATTAATTGAGATGAAGATGAAGAAGATGTACTTGATGGAGCTGATAGAGTTGATTACCTAGGATCATACACTTTGAGTACAACTTATATTCATGTGATATCACAATACATTTGATGATACACACTTAGATTATGTTCTATACACATCTATTTCTAGACCAAGGAGTCAAAGCAAAGTTTAAAATGAGTTCAACCTAGACATGATGAGCACTATATTGCTAATATAAGAACCTTAAATAGTTTGTGAAACTCTTTAATTGAAGGAGTGTAAGGATTCCATGAATATAAAATATCAAGTGTTGTTGAAGAAAATGATGTGACATGTTAGTCTTCAACCTTGAAATAAACTATTGGTTGCATGCATGTATTTAAGAACAAATACAAAGCTAATGGGAGTATCAAAAAATATAAATCAATACTTGTTGTAAAGGATTATGCATAGAATAAAGGCATTTATTATGATGATTTTTTTGCACTAACAATGAATATATAGACCATTTAGGTGGTTTCTATAATGACTTTACAATTTGGATGGAAGTTGTATCAAATGGATGTGATGAGTACATTTCACAATGATAAATGAAGAAACTTACATGACAACTAGAAGGATTCATCATATCTATTCAAGATATCAAGCTATGCAAGCTCATCAAATATCTTTATGGGATGAAGCATATACCTAAAACCTAGTACATGAATAATGAGCACCTTATATAACATGTATTTTATTGTAATCCATATGATCCAAACCTATACTTTAAAATACAAGGAAGGGGTTATGATCATCAATATGTATATCAACAACTTGGTCATCACTAGGAGTTTGATGAAGCTCATTAAAGAGACCAAGAAAGCATTAAATCATTTATTTGACATGACTAATCTTGGAATAATGCTCTAATTCTTGTATTGAAGGTGTGGAAAATTAAGAACCATGTGTTCATGTCGTAAATAAAGTATGCTTGAACATTGCTCAAGAACTTTTAGAAGATAGATTGTAATCCAATGGACACTCAAAGAAAATTACCATTGTAATTATCACATTATGATCCATATTGATAGGCAATGAAAGATATCTATAACTAGTTGGTTAGGAGTCACATTTATGTGGCATACACTAGAATTAGTATTAGATATCTTTCATGGTTCATTTAAGAGACAAAGGTGTGTCATTGGAAAAATACAAATTTGATACTTTGGTATATTAATGGTATAATTAACTATATTATATAGTATTAGAATAATGATAATTTATTTTTTATAGGTTTCAAATATGTAGGATATGAATAATTTATTAATGATAGGAGATCCACATCTAGATATATATTCTTTCTAACATCCAGTTTGATTTCCTAGGGAAGTAAGAAGTAGTATGTTGTTGCTCATTCTCACGTAGAGGCTAAATATTGTATCATAGGAGGTGTTGTATTTGAGAAAATATGGTTACATAACTTATGAATGGACATCCTATAAACTATTATGGTTAAATAATATTACTAGAATATGGTCTTTTAATTGATTATAGTCAACTATCAATAACAAATGTGTAAATTTTCATAAGGAATGTGCTCTTTCACTAGAATATAATAAATAGAGAGAAAATTATTCATTCACAGTCATAATCAAATATCATGTACTTATATTTACCACTTATTAATAAAAACTTGATAGTAAACACTCTAAGTAATGTCATAAAAGGTGAATCAATATGAATAAATGTTATCTTCTAATGTTCTTTGCACTTAATGGTTTTAATATTGCATACACATTATTTATCATTTTTGCATTCATTTCCAATGAGTTTTATCTATTAATTTATTGTTTTTGTATACAAATACATTAAATACTTGAAGAGACTTCAAAATATTTTAAGGATTTATCTACACATGATTTTTAAAAGCCCTTAGTTTTGCTTTGCAAATTTAAAGAATTCATTGAATTTTACATTTACTTGTTCATAGTCTCTACCATCAGAGGTGGACAGTCGATAAAAATATTATTATTAAAATTTAGAATGCCCTTACCTAGATTTTCAAAGGCCTAAAATTGTCAAAATATAAATATTTTATTATTGTTATTAGTTTTGGATTACTAAAATAAGGTAGAATTAATTGCTATTTGTAGAGTTTGCAAAAATATGTAGCATTTGTAGTGATTGTTTTTTTTTTGGTTCATATGGGTTGTGTAAATTTTTGTGAAATCAAAGGAAGCTAAGAGGGTAAATAAAATGAGAAAATTAAGGTCTCTATATGACTCATATTAGGATGGAGGTGGATGTAGATAAGTGTAGGAGTAGAAAAGGAATACTTGCAAGGATATAATATATTCATAGGCCACGATATTGGAATCAATGCACCTAAAGAGAGGACTAGAGATAAAAGATTCAAGACTTTTATCTAAATATTAAGGTAAATTGCTTATGGTGGTGGCTGAACTAAGCCTAGTGGTGATGGATATCAGACCTAGATTTACCATACTGATATTTTAGGGTTTATCTCCACCTCCCTGGTTCTTTACGCTCTCCCATAATTTTGGTATGAAATTAAAAAGTGTAGTTGACTAATGAAAATATATAATTATGGATTAATACTTATAATGGAAAATAGCTTCAATTCTAGTGAAGTGTGGTAGTGATGATTCTTCATACAATCCTTCACAAATCCTATCTTTTATCACTTGTTCTTCTTCCTTCTATTTTATGTTTGTGCCTCTATCTCTAGTGTCCTTATTCCTCCTCTTTTGCATCTGCTATCTCTTATGCCTTTAGAGCCAATGACCACTGAGTACAAGGGTGTTAGTGAGGGTTTGATTTATCAAGATGGTCATGAAATTCCTTGTCAAATAGATGAGGCCCTTACAGATCTTGAAGAATATAAAACCCAATATATAAAATAAAGCTATGAAGAAAATGGTAGCCATGTGGGGACTAAATTATATAAGTTTCTCATTGATTGAAATTTTTAGTGTTTTTTCATCTAATTGAAAAACCTACTTGCCCATTTGTTCATGTTTAATGTGTTGTGAATGAAGTACAATGATTTTAATTTGGACTAATAGATAGGACCATAGACCAAAACATTCAATTAGAACATAAGTTTTTATAACATCTTAAGAATAAAATAATATATTTGTTCATAAAATTTTTAAAAGAAGCTGATTGACATCCTGTTATCATATTTGTAGTGTTATTTTAATGAGAATTTTTCTTGTTTCTATTATTTTTTATTGTTAAAAAATCTCCATCAACAATTTCACTTTTAAAGTGCCTTCATATCTATTTTTTATGTCCTCATAGTCTGTACAAAGACACGTCTCTTTAGGTGTTGTTCATAGTTTAATTTTACATTTAAGTTGGCATGAACTAGATCTTAATTGAGCAATAAATATTTGTACCTTCCATTTTAACCTTGCATCTATTTAATTCTTTTGGCATTTTTTATAGTTTGTGTGACACTATTTCTCACTTCAACATTCATCTTTTACATAAATTAAAACATTAAACACTCTATCCTCAATGTTTGGCATTGTCCATAGTTTGTGTGACACTATTTCTCACTTAAACACTTATCGCTTACACATATTCTCACATTAAACATTCCATCTTAAATATAGTGTGCATTCCTTCTTATGTTGGGCCTTTAAATTTAATATTTAATTTATAATAGAATGAAATTAGGGGCTTATAAAAGTGTAGAAAATGAGTTTATGAAAGCAATGTGTAAATGCAAATTTACATCACTAAATGATTTTGCATTATCCATAGTAATATTTCAAGTATAACTCTATTTTTAGTCAAAAATTATGATAACCTCAAAATGAGAACTAGGGAATGAAACATTGATTTGGAACTATATATTTTATGGGCAAATACCATATATTGTGATTTACCAAAAATGTTATTACAGAGTAGCCTCCTTAAATATTAATGTGTCTAGTCCTGTCCCAACATATACCAAGTAATGACTAATACTATGCTTATCCATAATCATAATGTGTTATGAATTGTTTATTATTGCATATTAACAAGTAGAGTTATTATGGTATGGATTGTAGAGTTGGCTTGAACCTTCAATTCTACTAGTTAGGATTTGTGTGGAACACAATTTACCTTTTAGAACTTGGTATTGTTGAAGCATACGTTTTAAACTAGGTTGTTACCCTTGGCATGGTTTTGTTCTTATTTACCATAAAAATACATTTTTCTCATAAATCAATTGCTAGGTTGAAATTTTGATTCTTGTGACCTTCCAAGTTGAATGATCTGGCATCATCTATCATCAACTAGAAATTATTTATTACACATAGTGTATGTCATGACCCACCCCTTGGAAAACTTTCTATTTTGTTTGGGACATATGTTTTGAATAGTTATCTTATGGATGAGATACTTGACTATGTGTTTATTTCTATGAGAACATATGTATGTTATGGAAGATGTAAATATATCCTTAATGAAATGATAGACTATTTCATGTTTAGTTTGTAACTATATAGATTTTATGAAAGGATAAGATGCTGCTAATGGATTTTACTTTTGCAAGAATAGGTTTCTTAAGGTGGCAAAAAGAAATAACCACCGATAAAGGAATGCCTAAGGGAAATGATGTGATGGGTTATTTGTCAGAATATTGGAGAGGCTACATGGATGAATGTCCTCTTTCATGAAGATGCATATCATAATATACATAAAAATAAGAAAACTATATTTGATAAATTGTTGTTTTAATATTAAAAAAAAATAATGTTATTTTGTTAAGCCTAACTGCATAGGGAAAGATGATTGATTATCTTATTGTTTGTCTCCTACTGGAATAGCATATCGTGGACTCACTTCATATTAATGAAGTCTATATAAAAAAGAACACTAGATAAAGAAGTATATAGTACTTAATCTTATTGAGCATGTTTTATATTTTGTTTACCAAGTGTTCTTTATGTGGAGATGAATATTTTTGGCATCCGAGGTATCAAACTACTTGTTCAAGATAGATTATGGTTTGAAAAACTATAATTATACCAAGTTTTGGGAATAAATATGGTTTTGGATAACAATTTTAATGTTCCAATGGCTCAACGTGAGTGGGGGGAGAAAAAATATTGATAGATTAATTTGGATAGTGGTTTTTGGATGTCAAGCACTCAAAAAATAAAGGAGAGGAAAGGAGAGGAGGACGAATGATGCAGAGAAGAAAGAGTGGGGGAATCGGTGCTGGAAACAAGGTTCACGGTGCTAGAGTGGATGATTTATTCAGGACTAGAATGAACTACGTCCTCGAGGTAACCTTGAGAAAACTCAACTAATATGAGTTCTAGGGTAAAGATGTTAGTTATATTTGTTAAAGTGAATGTTATATTCTATGCTAAGATGGTCACCAAGCCTATTATGAGAAACAATGAATAGTTACTCTATCTATTAAAATAGATGTAGCTATGTGTGACTTAGAGTGCATACCATTCCATTTTTACTATGCATGAGAAACTGGTAATAATCCAAAGAGTAAAGTTATTTTAGAACAGAACCTAGATTTTTTGAACATGTGAATATTTGGAAAAATTGACAACCAACTTGTATTGCATTGTTACATCTCTATAAAACTAATATTTGGAAAAATGATAGCCAAATTATATACATTTTAAAGGATGTTAGATAGGAGGTAGATGTCAAATATGTCACCAATTCTAAAGAATTTTTGGTTACAGACGTACGAGTCTTTGACATTGTAATGACATATGTAGAAGAATGATGTGTTATCTATGTCATACTCTACCCTACATTGAATATTTATAGTATTGAGATACATATAAATAGAAGTTTCTAAACTTGTAGAGGACTTACTAGAATTTATTATTTATATGGAAATATAATTAATTTTCCTATTGGACTTGTGTTACAATAATGATTCTATTTCCTTGACCCTTGAGTATAATGATGTTGTTATCATATGGGTGTTAGAGGATTGTAGCGATGCTTTGTTAACCATGACAACTTAGTATTATCACAAATTTGGGTGTCATATCATTTCTAGATGATTGTATGAGTTATTTGTGCTAGAGTAGGAGATATTATAATCCTTTTTTGACTATTTAAATAGCATAGTTGTTATTCCTTAAACTATCTATGTTGTGGTTTTTCCTTATACTAGAATAATTACTATGTTATTAAGACAGTAAGGGTATGAATTATATCTCGCTACATCTAGCGACACTTGTGGAGTAGAACATGTAATGTATATTCTTATTTTGAAGAATTAAAATCTCATGGTATTTGTGGATAAAGATGGGTTGAAGGAAAAAATCAAGAAGCATGGCGCTAGGAGTATAAAGGACCCTAGTAAATATGAGGACTTGCAAAAGTCTCACCTTATTGTAACAACTTTCCAATTGATGGGAATAATAAAAGAATACGAATTTTAATGCTAGGTTTTCCCCATTCAGGGGTTTCTCCTAGGTAAAGCATTTGAGTTGTGTGTGAATGTTTATATGGATTTCTCTTTGTTGGTTGTACTATTGCTTATGATAGTTAATGTAATTAAAGGAAGTCCATGGATAAAGTAGCTCTTGAATAGTTATGCTTCTATCCTTGCTAAATGAAAAGAATAGATTTTTATTCGAAGAAGGTATGAATGAATTCATATTAAAAGAATGTACTTCTACCAAATTATTTATTAGTGATCGGTTAGAAGATGTGTACTTTTGAAAAAGTAATAAGCTAAAATGCATATTGTGGGTGTTTTGGTTATAAGTAAAAAAAAGAAGAAGCTCACTTTACTTTGTTATTAAGTGTATGCCTTTCAATTTCCATTGTGGATATTGCTTTTATGAGGGTTTAATTAGATGGGATTTTTTTAAGTAACATTTTAAGCAATAATATTAAAAGTGTTTAATCAGTTCTTTACATCGAAGTTGATAGAGGGTATTAATGAAAATTAGGAATGAGGCTTATGGGTAGGTCTAGCTTAGAATTCCATGAGATGGATAGATAATCCTTACATGCATCTACCATCAAAATAGAAGGACGTATGTGGAGTAGAATATTGGCATGGCCCTTTCAAAGGAATGAAGCGATGGTCAATACTAGCTCATTTGATCGTTGAAAAGAATAGGTTGACAATTTGTATAAGATACCTCGTTCTCTTGTATTGATTGATTTATGTAAGGGTAGGTATGGGTGTGCCTCAAGGAAGGTCTAGATGGATAAAACGGTAGATGCCTTTGTAGTTACTCTTGTAACCAAAAATCAAGGAGCATTGGAACTACTTTTAAATGATAATAAATATATATAAATGGATTGAGATTTGAAGGGTAATGACAGTGTACACAAGCATGTAAAATATTGGAAAGTTGATTACTTTGGTTGTCATTGATGTCAAAAGTACATATTAATTGATGTCAAAGATTAATGTGCTATGAAATCAAGGCAAGGTTCTCTCCAAAGCATTTGGGACCGTGAGTTCTAAGTAAATGTATAAAAGGTTTGAAGAAGGTTTTAAGTCCCGTTTAAGTCTATGTGGAAAGAAAGCAAGTGTCTAAGGCTCAAAGGGGAAAATATTATAATATTTTAATATCTTGGCAAAAAAGGGCCATTTAAAAAGGATTTTTGAAAGTGCCATGGACAAAGGTTTCAAAAATGAGTTAAGTTGGCAAAGGACTAATTTAATATATTATTAACCCCAAGGTTAAATAACGTAAATAATTAATATTTAACACTAAGGTTAAATATTAAATAAAAAATAATGTAAAATTTTAATTATTATAAGGCACCAAATTTCAAATGTGCATGGAGGCATGTTTAAAGTTGAGCTGACGTCATAAGTTAAAGGGAAAAATGTGTATAAAAGGGAAAATGTTTTGCAAAGACAAAGATAATTTTTATCCCTCAAATATATCTTATTTTTTGCTTCGTTCGGCATGTGGTTGAGGTAGATAAAGCATTTACAGATTTCAAGGGTAGTGTAGAGTTAAGGAGGAGGACACTTGATTCCATCCGATTGGGGTGGATAGCTTAGTTGGTAAGCTTAGCTTGCAGAGTGCGTGGCAGGTGGCAGGTTTGACGTTCAAATCATGCAGAGTCCTTTTTGCTTGGTCGAAGGTTTTGCATTGATGTTAGTGGAGAAGTAAGAGAACATGCTTCTTTGGACTTGTGTGGGTAGCTAGCCCACATGGTGTTCACCCTTGTGGTAGGGCACAGGGCTAGCGAGGTCGTGGGTTCGAGTAGCGACGATAGAGCTTGGAATTTTTTTATAAGGTATGCATATGATGATTGAATTTGTAAGTCATAAGGGTTAAGGTTATAAAGTTTGAATTTACACTTAGGTAGTTAAAAGGGTGTAATTAAATAAAGTTTGAGATTGTTTTATATAGTTTAATATTTACAAAGTGAATAAATAAAAAATGTATTTTGCATGAAAGAATAGGAGTAATAAGGTGTTACAATGGTTGATATTTTAGTGTAATGCTTGCATGGTGAAAGTGAGTTTGAAGGTTTTTGATAACTATTAATGCCCTATATTTTGAGAAGGAAATTCATGTGGATGGATTTGAGAAAGTATTTTGCTATCTAACTCTTTTAGTGGCACTAGAAAAATTAGTTTTTTTGTGAATATAGGATTTTGAATACATATCTCCATAAGAGCAAATTAAGAGGTATGGGCACATAATTCATTGTTTAAGATGTTTTTTGTAGTGAATATTTCTAAAATATAAGGTGGAGATAAAAGGGTTGTTTGGTAAGCATTGTTGAAAATATTTGAGTTAGGGTTTGAGACCTACATGTGCACAATTATTGAGAGAAAGTTGAAATAATTGGATTAGAGTTTGAAGATCATCTTGTACTTCATTATTGATTGGTTTTGGAAATGTTTGGGATAAATTTTTAGAACAAGTGTGCTTTCATTATTGAATGAATGTGTGAAGCTTTTGGGCATTGGTTTTGAGTGATATTGAAAGTGAATGTGCAAGCATTAGAAATCAGATTTGTGAAGCAAGTGTGTGCATCAGGAGGTCAAGTGTCATGTGCTCATGGTTATGCATAAGGGATCGGCCCAAAAATCTATTTATA
The DNA here is from genome assembly GCA_028583015.1 of Wollemia nobilis. Lineage (NCBI taxonomy): Eukaryota > Viridiplantae > Streptophyta > Pinopsida > Araucariales > Araucariaceae > Wollemia > Wollemia nobilis. The sequence goes on along the minus strand of JAQPPZ010002937.1, from coordinate 7,087,043 downwards.
AATTGAAGGTGAATTGTCTTGGAATTTCAGCAAAAAATGCAGAAGTATACATGGCTAATTCCAATTATTTTTCTCCAAACATTTTCAAACTTGGCAAATTGCAATAATTTTTCTCTAAAAAATTTCTAATTGTGGTGATTTTTCTGTTTTTGGGGCCATGGATATCGGTTTTGTAAAATCTAAAAAAATACAACATACTTAAAATCTTTAGATCGATATGAAAGACATCAGGACGACATGACGACAAATGGAATATTGATTGGTTGTAGTCATGATAATCATTTACAAGCATACAAATCAGTTGCAACCATGTCGATTGGTTGCAACCATGACGATTGGTTGCAGTCATGATGATCGGTTGCAACCATGATGATCCATTATAGCCATGTTGATCGGTTGCAGACATGCATATCCATTGTAGACATGATAATTGGTTACAACCATGATGATCAATTGTAGCCACGATGATCGATTATATCCAGGTCGATCAATTGTATCCAAGACGATTGGTTGGATCCATGTCGATTGGTTGTAGCCATGTCGATCGGTTGCAACCATGATAATCAGTTACAGCCATGCCAATCGATTGCAACCATGATGATTGGTGGCAACCATGATTATCGGTTGCAACCATGATGATTGGTTGTAGCCATGATGATCGGTTGCAACCTGTTGGTCACAAATTTTCCTAAGTACAATATTTCATTACTTGTGCACCCTAGACTCGACCAACATTTAAAGGCCGATAGAAAGATAAGTTTCTCGGGCCAATATCTAGAGAGGGCTAGCTCCCAAACTAATCTAAACTGGTTTCAAGATTAGAGATGTAGGAAAGAAATGGGAAAATGCGGAAAGAAATGGGAAATAACAGAAAGGGATGTAAATATGGCCGAAGTTGATCGTTGATGGGGAGAACAACCTTGAAAAATAATAACCTCAACTAGATCCTAAAGTTAAGCAACAATTGACTCTTAGAATACATATACAAAAATTAGATCACGCCTTAGCCGTGAGTTTGCTTCCAATTGTACTCCAAACGCTCAAATGCAAATACAGCCAAATTCAGAATAGTAGAATTTAACTTATATTAACACTGGACTAACAGAAGTGACTCAGATAGAAAGAAAAACATGCACAACAATTTAGATCACCAACTCCAAAAGACACTAAGAATAGAAGCAAATGCATCTAGGATTTCTATTTTAATTTATGCAAAAGATCCTCCTCTTTCTGCTTGAGATTTTACATTGGTATTTATAGAGGCCTTTCCTCTTCCTTTTGAATCACAACATTTAATACATAAAATAGATTTCAAATAAGAGGTCCACAAGATAGGCACTTGAAAAGAGAAAACAATCCCCCTTAATCATGAAAATGTGATAGGTCTTGAAAATATGACATGTCACGAAATCATGACACTTTTACCTTGCTGCTTTCTGTTTCTGCCACCAGTTGCGAAAACGCGATATGTCATGAAATCATGACATTCTCCTCTTTCTTGGATTCTTCACTACTCCTTATCATGAAAATGAAACATGTCATGAAATTGTGATATCTTTCACTCAACACCGTCTTGTCAGCTTGTTCACCGTAAAAACACGACATGTCACGAAATCATGACAATTTCTCACTGCTTTGCACTTCTTAGCTTTCATTCTACAAAAATGCGACAGGTCGCAAAAATGTGACATGTCACGATATCATGACATTTTTCCATTTTGTTCTTTCATATTCAACAAGTCATGAAATCGTGACATGTTTCTGTCTTCTTCTACTTTGATGCTGTTCGGCCGCGAAAATTTGTCATGTCGTAAAATCATGACATTTCGTACAATCTGGCTGCCTCTATACTTCCTCCTCGTGAAAACATGACATGTCTCAAAATCATGACATTTCTTTGTGCTTTGTCCTTACTGTCCAACATGTCACGAAATTGTGATAATTTCTTGCCTTCTCTGTCGTTGACACTTCCTATCGTGATATTGCAAAAAGTTCCTCTTGCTTGGCTTCATTTTCAAAAATGTCACGATATTGCGACATCTTTCTCTGCCTTATGTTTTTCTTTAGCCCTTTCGTGATAACATGATATGTCATGATATCATGCCATTCTATACCATCTGCTCCTTTCTCACTTTTCTATCATGATATCATGACATTTTTCATTGACATTACCCTTGGCTGCTGTATGTCGCAATATCGCGACATTTTCTATCACTCTGCTCTGTGGCCATCGCAAGTCACGAAAACATGACATGTGATATCGCGACAACTTTTCAATTTTCACTTTCTCACCGTAATAAGTCGCAAAACTCCAACATGTCACAATATCACAACAGTTTGACTTCCTTGCTTCCGTTGACTGTTTTGACTGCAAAAACGCGACAGGTCACGAAAATGTGACATGTCACGATATCGCGATGATTTTCATACTTATCTGATTTCTGCATTTGACACCGCAAAACTGCAACAAGTCGCGATATCGTGACATGTTACAGTTACTTTGCTCTAACACAAAAACTTGCAGAGATTTTTACATTTTCCCTTTCAAAGTGCATGGAGGGACAAACAAAAGAATTAGTATCTCTACAATTTGTGCATTCTTTTACATTAACAGTAACAACAAAAACAATGTGGCAAAAATGCCAACATTCCTGGTGACTCTGCTGAAGGTGACCGTATAGTACCTGGAAATTTCTAATCATGAATCTGGTGAAAATATATGCTTCATGATCACAAGATCAAGTGCTAAAGAATCAGAAGATCCAATCAAATTCTTCGAGATTGATGTTTAGAACTAGAGGGAGCACTCAAGATTGGTAAGTCCTATGAACCCATCATTTGTTATCTCATCGCAGGCTACAGGTCAGTTTGTGCCATCTATGACTTCTCCCAGTACCGCTATGAGATTGCTACATCCAGATCCACCAATCCAAATGGCCCAGCATCCTCCACCAAGGAAGTTCTCAGCATGGAATAGCTTAGGAGCCTTGAATTTACTAGCACAAAATCTAGTCCCTCAAGCTGCTTTGAAAGCTTTGCCGACCTATGATGGTACTGGTAAAACTTCTTATGAGCATATTAATGATGTAGCCTCTTTGGCAGCCATCCATGACATAACGGACGAAGATGTAATGATAAAATTTTTGGTGTTGTCATTGAGAGGTAAATTTTTGTATTGGTACCGATCATTGCAACCAGGCACTATTGCATCATGGGATGAATTAGGATAACTGTTAGTCAAAATTTCATGAACAAGCTGATCCATACTCCTTTTTGCATCAATTTAATGCAATTCAAAAGCACCCGTAGGAGGAGATAGCCGACTTCAATGTCAGATTTACCAGAAGCTGGCAGAGAATTCCTGATGGTCTTCGACCCGCTCATGAGCTAGCTGCATTCTATTATCTTAGAGCTTTTAACACAAACATCAGCTTGGCTATCTGGAAGTCCAATGTGACTACATTTCCAGATCTATTTGAACAATAACAAAAGGTAGAAGCTAACTTTATTGCCATAGGTAGGCTTCCTCAAAAGGTAATAATGCCTATCTTACCTGATCTTCCTAATCATTTGTATTTAGGTTCATTTTCATAGCCTATGCCTTCCATGTATCCTATTCCATCATGGAGCTCAAGTGCACCTCAGATCACACCCATTCCAGTTCCCCAGATCCCTAATCTGACTATTCCACAATTGCATGCACCAAGCATTCTGCAATTACCAGCTCCTACTTCATTCCTAGCATTACATGCATCGCCAACACCTCTACCTATATCGACACCTCCTGCTCCCTCAAATCATGATCCTTACACAATCCTATTACAAGAGGTAAGATCTGCTAATTCAGCTATAAGAGCGATGGGAAATAAAATCACAATCATTTTAAAGAAAGTAGGTCGAGAGAGATTTCCAACCCAAGAGATTTCAACCTCCGTCGATCACAAGAGAACAAGCGGCTTCAACAAGCAAAGTGCCTGAATAGAACCCGACTGTGTTGACGAATGAGGAAGTTGGCCCTGTAGAAAGAACATATTAGTGCTCTACATGTAATGATCCCCATGGTGAGGAGACTTGTATGGTTCATTTGAAATATGTACGAACATTGGCCGCAAGCTCTTCTAGAGGACAAGTTAATATGATTACTGAGGTAGATCATAATTTTATGGTTCCATATGAAGAACAAGTCTCAGTTCTCATGAGAACTAGGAAGAAGCCAGTCACTATAGATCTATCGAAGATGGAACCATTAAAGGTATCGGCTGATCCAAAGAAGAAAAATGAGAAGAAACAAGTACAAGTGAAAGCTCCTATTTTAGTACCAAAGCTAGATTCACCTATTCTATTAAAAGATCTTTTGCCACCACGAGCAAAGGAAAAATTGCAAGAAAAAGCCTCAACTTCGCAGGCAAGAGCTGAAATGGAGGAACGGTCCAAAGAAAAGCTCAAGTACCCATATTTGACTAAGAGACTGAGGGTAGAAGCTACTAAGCAATATCAAAGCAAATATGAAGACATTAATGAAAAGAGGGAGTCCGGTGCATCTACATACAATATTGTTGAAGAATTGAAGAAGATTCCAGCCAAGGTTAGTCTCCATGATGCATTACAATTACCTGGGCAAGTTGATCTGTTACAAGAATCATTGAAGTCTATGAAAGATAATGAGAAGAATCCTACCCAAACAATTTTTGCTCAAACATTAACTACTTCAGCCATTGGAAAAAATAGACCACCCCCTTTTTATTTGTCACTCAGGATGGAGGGTTGGATATTGCACAACTGTACGATTGATTCTGGTGCTGCAACAACTATCATGCCAAAGGTAGTTTGTGAAGTCATGGGTATGGAGTATACAATAAGTAGCCCTGGTGTCTTACAGTTGGATGGGACCCCCATAAAAATAGTGGGTGTGATCAAGGATGTTCCTATTGCTCTACATAATATTCCTCAAATTACAGTAATTCAGGAGATAGTTGTGGTCGATTTGGAACCATATTTTAGTATGTGTTTGTCAAGAGAATTCACTGCCAAGCTGGGAGGCTATCATTCTCTAGATTATTCTCACTTGGATATTCCTTTCAAAGGAATAAGAATCTGGATCTACAATAAGAAGCCTTCTACTTTTCATATAGAGAAGATGGGAGAAGAATAAAAGTCCACACATTCTGTTCACATGATAACTGAAGAATTGGAAAATCCTGACTTGATGGATGAAGTCCTAGATGAGATTCACTTAGAGGATGAGTTTTCAATGCTTTATTTTAATGCCATGGTGGAAACTGAGATTGGTTGTTACTCCATTACAAAGCCTAAAGAGGTTGAAGTAAAACTGCCTCTTGATCAAGTTGGTCAAGACTCTATGCCCGATCAATTATGGAAGTTGTATTTCAATGGAGCACAATGCAAAAATGGCGCTGGCACTGGGACTGTTCTAATGTTACCTTATGGAATTCCATGATCCTATTTATACCAGTTGACCTGGAGCTACATAGATAATACCACAGAGGATGAGGCTTTATGCTTAGGTTTCAAGACGGTTGAGACTCTTGGAACACGACAGTTGCAAATCTTTGGTGACTCCGAGATGATTATCAATTAGGAGACTAATGAGTGTCTTTCCAAGGTATGGGATCCAGGAGATCATATAGCCATGTTTGGGTACGTGTATCTCTGGATATTTCACAGCTAATTTGAGGGTTACCTTGTACATAGAAAAAAAAAATTAACTTCGGCTCCTTTTGCATGCGAGCTCGTAGGTATGTTCATTTCTCTTTCTTTTTCTTTTCCTTCCCAGTAGATAGTGGCTCCCTATCTACTTATTTCTTCCTTACTTAATTCCCTTCCTCTCTTCTACTCCTTCTTCTACAAATAATCAAGCCACTACTGTTGTTTCTACTCCCCTCTCTGATGTTCCCTTTTCTTCACTTCCCATTTCTTCTAATTTTTTGTCTTTTGAGCACTTCTCCACACTTCCCACCACCTCCTCCATTCCATCCATTTCCATTTCATTCTCTATTTTCATCAAAACCTAGCAGCTGGTAGCACAGTAGCACCCTATTGTTGTATCTACCATTTCTACTCATCAATTTTCCATCATTTCATCATTCCCCATTTTTGTTTCATGGCCTGCACATCTGTCGATCATCCATTCCATTCATGTCCATTTTTGCAACTCAAGTGCTTTTCACTACTGCCATAGATATCCTTGCACAACACCTGGTGATTACCCAGCTCATCCGAGCTAGGCAAAGTGCAGTAGTTCTAAAGAAATAAAGGAAGTTTTGTTCTTCCACAAATTTTTTTGAAGGTCCTATTTTGAGAGCCGAGTACCAACAAGAGCTTGTTGCAGCAGCCTGCAGACGCGTCCAGCATCAACCAACACTAGTTTTTTCTACTCCTCCAGTTTATTGGCTTTGTTGCCCAATGGATAAAGGCTTGAGGTTTATGCATATAGTAGAACTATAAACCCCACGAGCTGCCAAGAATGTTGGCATTTTTGCCACATTGTTTTTGGTGTTACTGTTAATGTAAAATAATGCACAAATTGTAGAGATACTAATTCTTCTGTTTGTCTCTCCATGCACTTTGAAAGGGAAAATGTAAAAATCTCTGCAAGTTTTTGTGTTAGAGAAAAGTAACTGTAACATGTCGCGATATCGCGACCTATTGCAGTTTCACGACGTCAAATGCATAAATCAACTAAGTATGAAAATCTTCGCTATATCGCGACATGTCACATTTTCGTGACCTGTCATGTTTTCACGGTCAAAACAGTCAATGGAAGCAAGGAAGTCAAACTGTCGCGATATCGCGACATGTTGGGGTTTTGCGACTTGTTGCGGTGAGAAAGTGAAAATTGAAAAGTTGTCACGATATCGCGACATGTCGCGTTTTCGCGACTTGCGGTGGCCATAGAGTAGAGTGATAGAAAATGTCATGATATCGTGACATACAACAGCCAAGGGCAATGTCAATTAAAATGTCGTGATATCGCTATAAAAAAGCGAGAAAGGAGCAGATGGTATGGAATGGTGCAATATCGTGACATGTCGCGTTATTGCATAAGGGCTGAAGATAAACATAAGGCGGAAAGAGATGTTGCAATATCATGACATTTTTGGAAATGAAGCTAAGCAAGAGGAACTTGTCGTGATATTGTGACAGGAAGCGACAACGACAGAGAAGGCAAGAAATTGTCATGATTTCGCGACATGTTGGATAGGAAGGACAAAGCGCAAAGAAATGTCATGATTTCGTGACATGTCGCATTTTCACGAGGAGGAAGTATGAAGGTAGCCAGATTGTACAAAATGTCATGATTTTGCGATATGATAAATTTTCGTGGCCGAATAGCATCAAATTTGAAGAAGATAGAAACATGTCACGATTTCTTGACTTGTTGAAGATGAAAGAACAAAACGAAAAAACATCACGATATCGCGACATGTCACATTTTTGCGACCTGTCATGTTTTCGTGGAATGAAAGCTAAGAAGTACAAAGTAGTGAGAAATTGTCACGATTTCATGACATGTCACGTTTTCATGGTGAACAAGCTGACAAGACAGTGTTGAGTGAAAGATGTCACGATTTCGTGACATGTTTCATTTTTGTGATAAGGAGCAGCGAACAAAGCCAGACAGAGGAGAATGTCGCGATTTCGTGACATGTCATGGAAATGAAGCTAAACAAGAGAAGATGTTGTGATTTCATGATATGTCACATTTTCGTGACTGGTGGCAAAAATAGAAGGCAGTAAGGTAAAAGTGTCACGATTTTGCAACATGTCACATTTTCGTGACTTGTCACATTTTCGCAACCAAAGCAATAACAAAGACCCAATACAATTCTGTTTGCATTTTTCCCATATAATTGCATAGGAGAATGTGAAGAGAAGATAAGGATCAAATGAAATCTCTCCAACTAATTTTCAGATTGTGGTCGAAGAAGCTTCAAGATTAAATGTTGATGATTACCGATGTGTGCAAGATGGAAGAACATGAAGCAGTTTTCGAAGCCACCAAAATTAAAGACGCCTCCAACATTAAAAGTTCTTGTTCATGATATCTTAACAACTTCCAGCTTCCCCTAATAATGGTCATTTAATGAAGAAATATGGGCCCTTGTTTTTGTTTCATTTTTGGTTTTGATCCATTAAAACAGGGACTATCATTTCTTTGAGGCAGATTAAGGGGATCATTTCTTCAAAATTTGTTTCATGTATTAAATGTTGTAATATGAAAGGAAGAGGGAAGGCCTCTATAAATACCAATGTAAAATCTCAAGCAAAGAGAGGAGGATCTTTTGCAAAAATTAAAATAGAAATCCTAGATGCATTTGCTTCCATTCTTAGTGTCTTCTGGAGTTGGTGATCTAAATTGTTGTGCATGTTTAGCTTTCTATCTGAGTCACTTCTGTTAGTCTAGTGTTAATATAAGTTAAATTATGCTGTTCTGAATTTGGCTATATTTGCATTTGAGCATTTGGAGTACAATTGGAAGCGAACTCACGACTAATGCATGATCCAATTTCTGTATACATATTCTAAGAGTCAATTGTTGCTTAGCTTTAGGATCTAGTTGAGGTTATTGTTGTTCGAGGTTGTTCTCCCCATCAACGATCGACTTCGGCCATATTTACATCCCTTTCCATTATTTCCCATTTATTTCCACATTTTCCCATTTATTTCCTGCATCTCTAATCTTGAAACCAGTTTAGATTAGTTTGGGAGCCAACCCTCTCTGGAGATTGGCCCAGGAGACTTCTCTTTCTCTCGGCCTTTCAATGTTGGCCGAGTCTAGGGCGCACAAGTGATGAAATATTGTACTTAGGCAGATTTGTGTCCAACACAACCATAATGATCGATTGCAACCATGCTGATCAATTGCAGCCGTATTGATCGGTTGTAGCCATGCAGATTTGTTGCAGCCATGCTGATTAGTTGCAACCATGTCAATCGATTGCAGCCATGATGATTGGTTGTAACCATGAGGATCGGTTGTAGCCATTTTGATGTGCTGCAATAGTCAAGTTCCCATTGGTAGCAGTGGTGCTCTATGCCATGTGTTATCCATCCATTAAACAATTGAATGTAGAGGCCATGTGTCATCCATTCATTAAAATAGTGCATGCAAAAAAGTCTATATAAAGGGAATTAACAGTTATTTTTTCTCTCATTTTAACACTTTCTTAACCCTTTTTCTCTCATTTTAATGCTTTCTTACACCTTTTCCTCTCTTTTTAACGTGATATGAACCCTCTTCCTCCACTTTTATCTTGGTTTTTACAATTTGCCTTAATTTTTAAGCAATTTTTAACTATTTTTATCTCGTTTGAAACCTTTTCCATTGTATCTTCTTATCCATACCCGTACACCCTATGGTGTCCCCTACAACCCCTAGAATGTTTAAAGTTAATTATAAGAACCTGGTTTACCCCTTGATTTTAGAAATTTTATCAATATCGGGTGACGATTTATCTTGGGTCACACACTCTGGTCTTCAGGGTCTTGTTTTAATGCCCCATTTTGATATAGACGTTAAACTAGTAGAGAAGATCATTGCAGCTTATGATATGGATTCGAGCAAGGTAAATCTTGTTGCCGACAACAAAAACATCATTCTTTATTTCTTAGCCTTTGATGTCACAAAATTGACAACATTTCTCCATGTTAGTGTTAAGCCTGTCACTTCCAAATGCCAGTTAACTGCTGACGATAAACTCTACCTGGAGACCACCTTCAAAATTTAGTCAGAATATTTTCAAGGTATAACTATTTTTTTTATTAAATTGATTTTAAATTCTTATCAATGATTTAACGTACAATTACTAATTTTAGTTTTTTTTGCAGTTAATTCCACCAAATCCATAAGGGGTTTGACCGTACCAACGATTGAAAATAAATTTCTTCGAGCATGTTACAAATTATTCCTTGCTAGAATCGTTCTACAAGGAAGGCTGAAAGAAATTATGATGTAGGCCTTAGCGTATTGGTCCGTTGTATAGGACACCAAAAATTTGACTGGTGCATCTATGTCTCAAATCAGATCAGGTTAGAAATAGAGAACGTGAAAACCCACGCTTCACCCTTGTCAATAGTTAGTACATGTAATTATATTATTGTTTTTTTTTTTAAAATATTTTCATAATTTGCAGAACACTCCAGTACCAACATCTTGGCACTCAATCCTTGTCAATTTAGCCATGACATAACAACAGGTTCAAGTAATTTTTTTAATATTTAAGCAATTTTTATTATTTTTCCATTGTTTGTATTTTTATAATTTTGATATTTTATACCAAACATAGAAAATGGCATCCTCTTCCTCTTCAAAGTGGTATGCTATTGTTAGAGGTTATAATCTAGAGGAATCAGGAGACTCCGAAACACTTATAGAGGAAGTAGCACCACTGATAAGGAAAATATCATCAAGGAAATGTAGAACTATTTCTCCTATTTTTCGATAATATGCACATGCTACTGCACATCCATTGCCAACAGGCGTAGTTACGCATGAGGTTTAATCTTATAGGAGTAAGTTTTAATTACTATCGAAACACATTTTTTACAATATTTTAATTGTTTTTAATTAATTTTATTTTTTTAAGATGTACAACATGACCACATTCCATTTGCAACAACATCTATGCAAGATATTTTTTCTTTTGCCGATAAGTGTTATAACAATGTTTGCAACCAATTTTCATAATGTAATTTTATAACTAGTTTTTATTTTCTACCTTCACAAAAATTTTAACTAATTTTTATTTTTATGTTTTAAGGTCCCTTGCAACAATGTCGTCATAAAAAATCAACAAATGCTGCCCCCTCCTCCGCAATGCCCAACTCAAATGCGAGGTCAATGCTTCCCAGTTGAAAAACACTTTCTTCCATCTGGGCCATAGAGAAAAGAAACACAACAAATTTTAGAGAGAAGCATCAAAGACTTTTTTCAGTTTTGGATGTATATCTATTAATAATTTTAATTTTAAGGATATACCGAAATATTTTGGTACTGGTTTGGCTGATTTTCCACTTGATAAAGATTACTTGTTGCAAGATAACATACACACTCAATTTTAACTATCATAATTGGTTCAAGACAAAGTAAATGAAGGTGTAGAATGTTCAAGCAAATCTCCTCCAAGGGAAAGAAGCACCCGTTAGGATCCTCCTCGACAAGAGGATGATATAATAAACTTTTTAGAAAAATATTTGGTTTTTGATAATGTTGAATCTACAATTAAATATTTGCTACTTCCAGATATAACAAAAATAAAAAAAAGGAGTATCGAGCTAAGGTGTTGATAAAAGAATTTAATGCCCGATACAATAATTTTTCAAAAAGAGAAATAAAATTTTCTATTGTTGAAAATGAACCAGAAAATATAGAGCCTCTGCTACAACAAGTAAAATCTAACATGTTGAAGTTGAATACATCATACAAAGATGAAATTTTAAAGTTTATAATGAACAGATTTGAGAATATAAATGGTGAGGCCCAAGCTTTTTACAATGAATGAAAAATGATAAGAAAAAAGTTGCTATTTCTGTAGCTGCAAAGAATGTTTTTGAGGTTTGAATCAATCGCTTTTGCGTTCAAAAATGTTTTCTCTTTTTTAAAATGTAATTATATTTTCATGTTTATTAAATTTTTTCCCTTTTGCAGGTAAAATATGAAATCTCAAGAAGCAAGTTCAAAACCTACAAGACTATCTCAGGATGACAAAGGTGTTCTTAAATGCTTCTATGGCAATGAAAAAAAGAGCACAGGAATTAGTTCGACAAAATAACATTTTGCAGAAAATCATTATTTGCAATGGATTGGATCCTGATGTTCTGCTTAAGGAGAAGGGTAAAGAAGTTCAAGGATCAACATGTAAATATGTTGAAAAAGAAGAAAAAACACTTCTCGATGGAATGCAAAATGTTGTGATGATCCTTTTCAATTTTGGAGAAATTGATAGTACTGTTACCCAGCCCAAGAAAAAAGTTGTCGAAATGCAAGATGTGGTAATCATGGAAGTTGTGGTGTGTAAAAAGGAGCTGAAAAAGGGAAATATGAGGGAGGGTCCATTGCTATGGTGACTGTGGAAGCCAATGAGAAGGCAAAATTAGTGGAGGAAGGGGGAAAATATTCTGAGGGGAAAAAATGAATTTTAAAAACAATTTTAAGACATTTCATATGTTTTCATTGGAAATCAAGATACTTACTTTTATTATTTTACTATTACACTATTTACATTTATAATTGTGTGTTATTTTCATATCTTAAGTATTATGGTGTTTCAACTTTCAAATATGCTTGAGTTTACATAGAATATATGCATAGGTATAGATTTACATGTTATTCATGTTGTGATATAAAAATGAGTTTTGTCTTGTGGATTTTGCTATGTTGTTTTTATATTTCAATATTCAAATGAGTTTGAATTTTTAGTTTATTTAAAGTCATTCTTGTTGTTGTATAGAAATGTGTTATGTATTTTTTATTATGCTATATTGTTTCATATTGTTGCATGTGTTTAAATTTTAGTTTTTTCATATTCATTCTTGTTGTAGTATAAAAGTGAGTAATTTCATTTATGTTTTACGATATTGTTTTTATATTTCAAGTGAATATGGTCATTTGTATTATAGTTGTATATATCTATGCATGGGTTTCCATAATGATATATTATAGCCATGTTGGTTGGTTGCAAACATACCGATAAATTGTAGGCATGTTGATCGGCTGCAGGCATGCCGATCGATTGTAGGCAAGACAATCGACTACAGATATACCGATCGGTTGCAAACATACCGATCAACTGTAGACATACCGATCAATTATAGACATAGCATTACATCTATTCCATGTGACAACCATTTGTAAAATTATTGCATTCAGAGGCCATGTGTCAACCCTCTATGAAACAATTGCATGCAGAGGCCATGTGTCACCCATCCAAAAGCTGATTGATGCAGAGAATTCTATATAAAGGTATTATCAGTCATCTTTTTGTCTATTATATCATAGTATTAATCATTTTATTCTCTTTTTAACGTATTATTACCCATTTTACTCTGATTTTAATGCATTATTAACCCTTTTCCTCTAGATTTATCTTAGTTTTAACCTTTTACCATAATTTTTAAGCCAATTTTAACCCTTTTCCTCCATTTTGAATCCTTTTCTATCATGTGTCACGTACCATTCTCTATGTCTTCTTATCCATACCTATACACCCTATGGCATCCCTTGCAACCCCTAGAATGTTTAAATTTAATTATAAGAACCTGGTTTACCCCTTGATTTCAGAAATTTTATCAACATCGAGTTACAACATGTCTTGGGTCATGATCTCTGGCCTTCGGGGTCTTGTTTCAATGCCCCATTTTGATATAGATGTTAAACTGGTGGAGACGATCATTGTAGCTTATGATATGAATTCAAGCAAGGTAAATCTTGTCACTAGTAACAAAAACATCATTCTTTCTTTCACAACTAAAGATGTCGCCAGATTGACAACATTGCCCCATGATGGTGTTGAGCCTATCACTTCCAAATACCAATTAACTAATGAATACAAACTCTACCTGGATACCAAATTCAATGTGTAGTTGGAATATTTTCAAGGTATAACTATTTTTTTATTTAATTGAATTTAAATTCTAGTCACTGGTGTATTACTAATTTTGTTTTTTTTGCAGTTATGTCCACCAAGTCTAGAAGGGTTTTGACCATACTGGCAATTGAAAATAAATTTCTTCGGGCATGGTATGAATTCTTCCTTGCCATACTCATTCTACAAGGAAGTCTGACATAAATTCCTATGTGGGCCTTAGCGTATTTCATTCATTATTTTTCACATCAAAAATTTGACTGGTCCACCTACGTCTCACATCAGATCAGATTGGAAATAGAGAAAATGATAACCCATGCTTCACCTTCATCGATAGTTAGCACATTTAATTATATTATTGCTTTTTTTCATGAATATTTTTACAATTTGCAGAACACTCCAGTACCAACATCATGGCACTCAATCCTGGACAATGTAGCCATGAGAGAATAGCAGGTTCAGGTAAATTTTTAATCAATATTTAAATAATTTTTTTATTTTTTCATTATTTGTATTTTTGTAATTTTGACATTTTATATATACATAGAAAAAGGCATCCTCTTTCTCTTCAAAGTGGGGTGCTATTGTCAAAGGTTATAATAAAGAGGAATTAGGAGACTCTGAAACACATTCAAAGGAAACAACACTACCTGTATGGATAATATCAACAAGGAAACCTAGAACATCTAGTTCTCCTGATCTTTGACAACCCCCACCTGGGGCTGCATTACGTCCACTCGCCAACAGGAAAATATTCGGAGCAAGAAATTGAATTTTAAAATTTGATATTTTGAAAGACAATTTTATGACATTTCATATGTTTTCGTATGAAAACAAGATACCTGCTTTTATTATTTTACATTTAAGAAATACACTTTTATAATTGTGTGTTATTGTCATTTTAAGTATTATGGTATTTCAAATATGCTATGTTGTTATTATATTTCAATTTTTAAATGAGTTTACGAATGATATATTTATGCATGTGTTTAAATTTGAGTTTATTTATATTCATTCTTGTTCTTGTATAGAAAAGTGTTTTTTTATTTAATATGCTATATTTTTTTCATATTCAATGTTAGTTTACGATGGAGATATTTGTGTAAGAGTTAAATTTCAATTTCCCTATATTATTCTATATTGTTTTTATATTTCAAATTTTAAATGAGTTTACGAATGATATATCTATGCATGTGTTTAAATTTTAGTTTATTCATATTCATTCCTGTTGTAGTATAAAAGTGAGTATTTTCATTTCTATTAAGCTATATTATTTTTATTTTTCAAGTTATTTTATGAAGGATATATCTATGAATGGGTTTCAATTTTTAGTGCGTTCATACTCATAGTTAGTCATTATAGTTGTATAAAAATGAATATGGTAATTTAGATATATCTATGAATGGGTTTAAATTTTTGTTTTCCATATCTAGAGTAATATACTACATGCAATTTTCATACATATGTATAGAAATTTTTAATATTCATACACTGTTTACTCAATGACAAAGAATAAATCATAAAAAATCGCTATATTTTGTCATATCATATAATTAATGATACTAATGATACATACATACATCTAAATTCAAAGGAAAAATAACTATTTTTTGTCAACATATACATTTAGTTCAATAACATAGCATCATTACGTATACATGGTTTTCAAAATTTCAACTTACTCAAAGCTATAGCATACATCATAAATTTTGAAAACATAGACAATCCATAACCTTAAAAAGCAAACATGCATAATCATTGAAAATTGAATTATTATAAATATTATGATCATACGGGTTGTGTTGCAGGAGCGGAGGCAGGAATGGAGCAAAGCGGGAGCAGAGGCAGGTGCAATTTTTGCAAACATGTTTTTCATTCTGTTGGAGGTGGGAAACAGGGTTTCCAAACCCCTGGAAGCTGTGAGGCTCAAGGAGGGAACAAGCAAGGTTAGAAACAGGCGAGGAAGAAGCGGGTGGACGGTGACAAGGACAACGAGGGTTTTAAAAAATTAGAGGGACACGAACCCCATGATATTATTTTTGATAAGAAGGCCCACATCAAGAATTATGAGGGCAATAAGTCTTTTGCACAGGCCCTTAAAGGTGGCAATAGGGTTTCCTTACATTCTTTACCACCTCTCACTCCCAATGGGCAGAAGGTATCCGTGCCTGAAAGCGTAATGGCGAGACTTTATATCGATGGAAAATTTTTCTCCGGTAGGCAAATTCATAGGGGGCGGGCCGGATATTGAAGCGATTCGACGATGGGCATCCTTGAAGTGGAAGACTTCGGACACATGGAGATTATTGCATTATCAAGGGGGTTTTTTGCGGTGCGCCTTAACAATAGTGAAGATGCTAGTCGTATTCTAACGGGAGGACCTTGGTTCTTGGGCCGAAGAAGTCTTTTTCTTAGGAGATGGGGTGAGGATTTTGACCCGAAAAGCGAGCATAAACTTTGCCCCCATTTGGGTCCGTCTCCCAAATCTCCCGTTTCATTGGTGGCATGAGTATTTTCTTCAGGGTATTGCCAAGACCATAGGGGAATTGGTGGCCATTGATAATCCAACCCTTGCACGCACCAGAATGACGCATGCTAGGATTTGTGTAAATGCAAACCTAGAATCTGAGCTTCCTACTCATGTGGAGTTAGAATATGGAAATATAACAAGATTACGGGTCATCGAATATGAAAATAGACCGAGCATTTTGCTCTGTTGTAATATTCAAGGCCATCTCAAAGGACAATGCTCTTTTTTGAGAAGCCAACAAACCCTTCCTAGGAATAATGATTCCAAGCGGCGAGTCTTTCAGAAATAATGGCAAATACACAGGAATGTACAGGGTTAAAGATCCAAATGTTGAAAAGGCAAAGGCCTACTGGTTTGGGACAAATGGAGAATGAGGCTGAGCTTCACATGGACAATGGTAAGGACAAGCAAATTGCTACATCACAAACTGACCAACAAAAGGTATGCTCTCCTTTCGAGAATCTAAATAAATTTAACATTTTGGCTGAAAACCAAATAATTACAGAGGAAAATCAGAATGAAGGGTCTAATGTTGAGGATATAATTCTTGGTCTCCCTGCTTACCTTGACTCCCCAACCAAATCTGGACCTTCCAATCCTCCTCCTGTTGGCCATAAAGAATGCCCTAATGATGAGTCCTTTTCTGTCCGAGAAAGAGAAAAAGTGCTTTCAGAGTTAATCAGCCCTTCCAAGCGACATTTTTCACCTTTGTCTTTGTCCCAATCCGAGAGAAGGGGTTTCCGATCTTGTTATCCAACGAGGTCACCCAAACCAAATTTAGCCCGAAACGGACTAGAAGCTCAATGAAATCCCCCATGATTGGTTGTGGAGGTGAGAAAAAAAAGGGAAGAAAGTCAAATGCCCGGCAATGGAAAGAAGAGGTCCAAGATGAGATAGCTAATGGAATTCGAGACTACTCTGTTTCCACCAGCTGGAAATCTTCCCTTTGAAGAAAACAAAATTCTTAAGCCCCCTCAAGTCCAAGGCGGGGGAAGAGGAAAAAAACTTTAAAAGTTCCAAATGAAGATCATATCCTGGAATGTAAGGGGGCTCAATGGCCTTCCTAAACAGCGGTTAGTCAAATATTTAAGAAGAGATTTTGATCCCACTATTCTTATTTTGCAAGAAACTAAAGTCGATGAAGTTTTGTCTAGAAAAATTGCCCTCAATATACGGAAAAATGGAGAAGCAATTTTTTGCAAAGCCAATGGAACCTCAGGTGGTCTTCTTTGTATCTGGAATCCAGGGAAGGTGGAAGGCAAGGTTATTCAATTGGGGGAAAGGGTAATGAGCATTATTTTTAAGGATAAGGTTAATGACCTTTCTTGGATATTAACAAATGTGTACGCCCCTAATTCTATATATGGGAGAGCTGATCTATGGAATTTACTCAGTCATTTCAAGGAAGCTTTTCGGGATATCCCATGGATAGTGGCGGGGGACTTTAATACCCCTCTTTACCCCTACGATAAAAAAGGGGAGTAGGAATTCCAGCAAGAAGTATGGAGGACTTTCAAGATTTCATCAACAACAACAATTTATTGGATGTCAAATTAAAAAATGCTAAATTTACTTGGAGCAATAGGAGGTTTGGAAATCAACTTATAATGGAAAAGCTTGATAGGTTTTTTGTCACGGGAAGCAATACAATCTTTTGGGGATGCAAATCTGTTGTCCTTGCCTCGCATTGGGTCGACCACAACCCGATTTTACTTGAAATTGAAGAGACTCCAAAATTCAAAAGGCCTTTTAGGTTTGAA
The DNA here is from genome assembly GCA_028583015.1 of Wollemia nobilis. Lineage (NCBI taxonomy): Eukaryota > Viridiplantae > Streptophyta > Pinopsida > Araucariales > Araucariaceae > Wollemia > Wollemia nobilis. The sequence goes on along the minus strand of JAQPPZ010002937.1, from coordinate 7,069,149 downwards.
TCTATGTGGATGCACCACCATGATCTCAGAGACAAAATTTCTCGGTGGTGGCGGCATTCTTGTCGAGGCGAGCCTTCATTCGGATTAGCACGAAACTTAAAGTGGTGAAAGAAAATCTAAGGATGCGGAATAAGGAAATTTTTGGAAATATTTTTGAAAACAAGAAAGCCATCTCTGAAAGGTTATCAACCATTGAGAAAAAACTTGAAGAGGGATTGCCAGACCCTTCCCTACAGGCGGATGAAAAGAAATCCCTTCTTTGAGTACCATAATGTTCTAGCTGCGAGGAGACTTTTTGGCGGCAAAAGTCTAGAGCTACCGGCTAAAAGAAGGTGATGCCAATACAAGATTTTTTCATGCATCAACCTTAAGGAGCAGAAGCCACAATAGAATTAAAGAACTTGTTAGAGATGATGGATCACTCCTTTCTAGTCCTAATGAAATCAGAAATGAAGCAGTTTCCTATTTTCAGAATCTTTTAGGAGAAGAACATTTCAGTTATGCCTTAGCTTCAGAATCAATGCTTTACCATATTCCTCATTTAATTTTTGATGACTTGAATGGGGAGTTAATTAAGCCTTTCACGGATGAAGAAATCAAAGAGGCCCTCTTCTCAATGAACCACGATAAAGCTCCGAGTCCAGACGGGTTTTCACCTCGTTTTTTCAGGCTTTTTGGGATATTGTAGGTTTTGATGTATGTGCTACTATCAAGGAATTTCAGTCCACAAAGCATATTCCAAGAAGTTTTAACTCCACTTTTATTGCTTTAATCCCAAAGATTCCTACTCCTAGATCTATGATGGATTTTAGACCTATTAGCCTTTGTAATGTTGTTTATAAAATTTTGACCAAGGCAATTGCAAATAGAATGAGGAAGATCCTTCCTATGTTTATTGATGTTTGTCAAGGCGATTCGGTCCCTGGAAGGTCCATCCTTGATGGGGTCATAACGATTCATGAAGCCCTCCATTCGGTAGTCCGGACTAAAAACACTGCTTTTGCTCTCAAAGCTGGATATGAACAAGGCTTATGACCGCAAAAACTGGAGTTTTGTCTCTGCCATTCTTCAGAAATTTGGTTTTCATCATGAATGGATCAAGCTTTTGGAAGGATGTTTTATGAAACCTTGGTTTTCAGTCCTTGTTAATGGTGCTCCTGCTGGATACTTTCAAAGTAAAAGGGGCCTAAGGCAAGGTGACCCTATCTCTCCCATGTTGTTTATCATTGTGGCTGAAGCCCTTGGGAGGACAATCAAAGCTGCCTGTAATATTGGTCTTATTTCAGGAATTAAAGCATCATCACAAACACGAGCGATTACACATGAACGGTTTGTGGATGATACTTTGTTGTTAACTCTTGCATCGATTTTTGAGGCTAAGGTCATAAAACATATTCTAGAGCTATATGAGGATCTTTGGGGCAAAAGGTAAATTTTTCAAAGAGTAAAATTTATTTCTTTAACACTCCCATTCGGAGGCGATTAAGATTGCTAGGATTCTTGGATGCTCGGTGTCTACTCTTCCATCCACATACCTAGGCCTTCCCTTTATTTACTGAGCGAGCCTACGATTCCATGTGGACTAATGTAATTGAAAGAATTCGAGAGGAAGTGCATGCTTTGGATGGAAAGGGAATTTGTTATCTCAAGGTGGCAAGGCGGTTCTCACCAAGTTTTCCATTCAAAGCATCCTGTCTACTTTCTCTCTATTTTTAAAGCTCCTACAACTGTCTACACTAAAATTGAGCAGAGATCCGAGAAGAGGTTCCTATGGGTGGTTCCGAATCTAAGCGGCGCTTTCACTTGGTGTCCTGGGATAGGGTTTGCAAACCAAGGGAGTTTGGAGGTATTGGGCTAAGGAGAATACAACATTTAAACATGGCCCTCCTGGCCAAACAAGCATGGCGTCTTTTGACAAATGCAAATGCGAGAATGGATTACTATAATCGGAAGAAAGTATTTGCAAGAAATTGAATTCTTAAGTTATTCCTTTCCTCCCAGGGGATCAATTTTTGGAAATCAATCCTTCAAACTAAAAACTTGCTAAGCAAAGGGCTACGTTGGAAACCGGGAAATGGAAGAAACATTGATTTTTGGGACCACAAATGGTTAAAGGACTATCCCCTCTCTGCAGGACCCCATCATTTCAACCCTTAGAGCTTGGACAATTGAAGTTTTTGGTACCAAAGTTGCAGATTTTATTACTTTGTCAAACAATAGAAGGGTATGGAAGCCAATAATGAATAATGATCTACCGGGGGCATCAATAATCTTGGAGAATGAATTAAAGCAGTCTTTACTCCCTTACGGCATTCTTGAGGACCGGCTTATACGGGAAGCTTCGGACAATGGGGAATTTTCTGTCAAGGCTGCTTATCGATGCTTATTGATAATGATGAACCTACTTTCCCTCACTTGGAAGTTTGGCCCAAAAGCATTGTTCCGAAGGTTGGGTTTTTTGCATGGTGGCCATCCAAAATAAGATCCTCACCATGGATAACTTAATAAAAAGAGGTGTGATTGTTGTTAATAGGTGTTATCTTTGTATGTCCGAGTGGGAGTCTATTGATCATTTGTTTTCGTATTGTAATTTTTCTGTCTCAATCTTGTTAGGTCTGTTACAAGTGTTTCATATTTATTGGGTCCATCCTCGGTCCATTTTTGACTTATTTGTCCAGTGGCCTTCCCCCTTTTTGAATAGGCGTCTTAGGTATATGTGGAAGATCTGCCTTCATCACTACTTGTGGCAGATATGGTTGGAAAGGAATCGTCGGGCCTTCTTGGATAAGGTTTCTCAGTCATCCTCTGTCCTGTCAAAAATTTTAGCATATGCTAATGAGAATACTTGTTTAGTGCCTGCAGCATCTAGACCTCCAAATCCTTTTGAAGCTTCATTAGGCCAGTCATTAAACTTACCTCTCACTGATGGCCTCAATCATCCTCAAGTCTGTCCTAGAACCATGATCACATGGACCCCACCCCCCCTAGGGTGGATTAAGTTAAATTTTGATGGGGCATCTAGGGGCAACCGAGGTGAAGGAGGGCTGGTGGCTTACTTAGAGACCACAAGGGTGAGGTGCTTGTAGCTTTTGCTGAACATCTTGGAGCTCAAACTAACAATGTGGTTGAAGCGAGGGCAATTTGGAGGAGCCTCAAGGTGGCGGAGAATTATCCGGAAGCTGTTGGTGGAAGGTGATTCTCTTATTATTATAAATCTTCTAAAGAACACTAAGAGAGCTCCTTGGAGATTTGATGACTACATCCATGAAGCAAGGGCTCTAATTCATGACCGAACTGAGGCCATAATTTTGCATACCTTAGGGAAGCAAACATGGCGGTGATAAGGTGGCAAATGAAGGCATTGTAGCGACAAATTTGATCACGTGGACTGAAAATCTTCCTCATGCGGTCTCAATGGTGATAGATAATGAAAAACTTTAGATTGGAAGGCTCAAAGTGGATCAATGACGAGAAAATGGGGGCATTTTAAAAAAAAAATTTGAACCTTATAATGGATTTTGTCATATTTGTTTTTTGTTCATGTGACTAGTGTTTTTTGCAGGTGGTGGGGCACTGATATAGGTTTTTATCTACAAATTCATGCATGGGAAACATCTGCTTTGGCCTCAAGTATTTCCCAAGGTGTGTTTGGATTCGATGTCGCAAAAAGGCCCTAGCAAGAAATAACAAAGTGTTGGAGATCCCTGACAATGAGGCACCAGACCCCACCATAATAGTCTTGGAGAAGATGACAATTTCATCGGCCTCCAACGGTATCAACTGGATTGAAGAGTCTGTCCGGCCTCATCGGTGCATTGTTGATTTGTGTGATTCCTTAAATCTTGTTTTATAGCCGGCGGTTCCGGGGGCACAAGGAGTCGAAGGCAAAATCTAAAGATGATGGCAAGAACGATGATAAGAAGTTAGATGAGGACTACAAGGAAGACTGCTTGGCCTCTTGGCTGTCCATTCTATGGGATGTTTTTTTGACCATATTCTATTATTTTTATATGGGCACAAGCTACTCTGCATGGTGCTTGCATGATTAGTTTTGTCTTTGTTAGTTCTTTTTGCGTCTTTCTTTTCTGATGGCCATAATATTAGGCTTCCATAGTTTAGTTTGGCTGTATTCTAATGGAAGAGTAGGTCTTGGCCATTTTGTTGTCAGTTTAAACTTTTAGGGCTTGGCCTTTGTCCAGTTGGTCAGTGGACCCTATTTTGTAAAATGGTTTTGGGTCAACCAGTTAAAACCCGGTGTTAATTATAATATTCTCTTACTTACCAAAAAAAAAAAATTGAATTATTATAAGATTTTACATCAAATCAAATACAAAAAATCTTTGATAATATGAAATATTTCAAATTCGGAAAGTCACTATTAATATGAATTTATTCAAATCACTAAAATTTTACAAAATGATTTCAAATCCAAAAAATCTTAGATTATATGAATTTGTCATATAATCATTGCAATTTTTATATTTCTGGAAGGTAATACAAAGCTTTATCAACTTCTCCACAAGAACTGAGAATCTATGAATTCTACGTTTCCATAATCTCATCATCACTCCTAGCTGAATCATTTTCGTCATTGTTAACCATATTAGAGAGACCTCTTATTTCTTCTAGGGACTTCCAATATGTAAATGCTCCGTCATAGGGAAAGTTACCCACCTCGTACAATGAAACATACATTCTTAAACAATTTTCCAAATTTCTAACCAACCTGTTACAAAATTTTGATTTAACAAAAGTTAATGCACTGAAAACCCTTTCATCTGCAACAGATCCCAAAATCATTGTCTGACATAATTCATATAAAACAAAGTATTCACTCATAGTATCTTGCAAGACACTACTTCGATACAATTTTTCCAAAAACACGTGATTGAACCAGTCTCATGTGGATTTTTGAATTGTGCAATTTGATTATCCATTGTTATTCTAGAATTGGTTTATTGACGTCTCAAAAGATATTTGTTTAGAATACCATTGATTTCAATGCCATTTATTTCCATATTTTTAGAGAAATGTTTCATAATATTACCTATATATTTTACAAACAACTCATTTCTACTACTTGGGTCACCACATGGATTCCAAAAATTAGGATTAATAATAGCCATGACCTCAAGTGTCTCATATCTCTTAAAACAATCTCTTATTTCACTTGTTAATGCATTTGCAATTCTTTTTAATTTTTTTTTAGTGTTATCCAAAACCTCATCGAATCAGAAATGGGTAAAAGACACTTGTTCAACATCATCTGTCAGAGTATTTAATCGATTTTCAAAATGATATACAGGAATCAACTTTCCATGGATAGAAATACAAATATTATCGTTGATGTTGAACTTTAAAAAGCTATTCGGCTCATTGACATTAATTAACGTATTCCAACTATCAAATTTGGGATCGTCAAAATGTTTTTTGGATAAATAAATCCTGTCAATAACCATACATATTTGTTTTCTCATCCGCATGAAATTGACAATATTAATTGTCCTTTCCTGTGCAAGTTTAATCATAGTATTCATTTCTTGTAACATTGGTAGAATGCCACATAATGTGAGAAGATTTTCGAAGTCAGTCATATGAAAAAACATATATTTTCCTTGTCAACATCTCTATGATGTGCATACATAAACCCAACCAAGTATTGATATTCTAAAAATACCCTTTTTGCAGGAAGAAACAGTGAAATCCACCTGGTTTCCACATATTTTAACATTTTTCTTCCTTCCGTTACACCTAGAGAAAATTGTTGAAACTCTACAAACCTTTTTGGACTGCATGAAAAGTATGAGTGTATATCGCGGATGAGTTCTTCTACTCTGGCTACATTATCAAAATTTCTCACAATTTTGTATGCAAGATTCATTCGATGAGCCATGAAATGAATATGAATCACATATAGGGCAATGGAAGTATAAATCCTAACATAAATACTATTCCTTTATCATTGCATTGTAGTCATACCATCAGCTCCAACACAAATTAACTTTGTGGCAATTTCCTTTTCATCCATTTCGGCAATATCCTTTAAACTGGTTACAACAACATTATAAATATTTTTCGTATTACAATTTTCAATCATCTTATGTAGTGCTAGTAAATGAGGTTGTCTCAAATGATTTTTGAATGTGTAAACATGTATGCAAATCCAAGATGTATTTTCAACAGCTATTACCTCATTAATGGAAAGTGAAATAAATTTGGCTTGTTTCACATTCTCTCTCAGGTCTTCCTTCTCAACCAGTTATAAATATTTTTTCATTTCCCAACCACTTTGATCTAACCAATGTGAACTGGTAAGGTTTTGTACATTGGCTAGTTGAAGTATTTCCTTAAAATTAGTAAAATAAAACATGGGTCAACCTTTTTTAGAATAATCTATACAATAGCAAACTGTAATTTCTTTGAAGCTAATAAAGTATTATTAACATTTTGAAATTGTGCCTCGATTGTTCCACCCTTCTAAATGAGAGTTTGTTTTTGTTTCATTGATTTATCATATTCAAGAGAATATCTCACATGCATAAATTCTATTGCATCCTTCCACCTACGAATTATGTTAATTATTTCATCACTTCGTATTTCTTTGATGTAAACTTTCCCATAATATTTTTCTATTGTCTTTCTTATTTTGTAATAAATGATCCTTTCTCAGCTTCCATGTATAAATAATACATTTACACACATTCAATTTCTCATATCGCTCAATAAAGGTGTATAATCGTGCCCATTCATTTTTAAAATACCTTCCAATAGTCCATTCGCTTATCTTTTGATGTTTAGATTTTTTACTAGAAGATTCCCTAGAGGCCTAAATTTTAACTGTACTATCTTTTTTATTTTCGGTTGATGTGTCTGAATTTAAAATATCTTGAAGTGGTTGTTGAATGTCATTATTAGGAAAATTATCATGTGGTCCCATCTCATTTTCTGGAATATCTTCGAGTGAACGCACATCAATGTCAACAATGTTAACTGCATTCAATGTTTGGTGTTCTCTATCATTTTTTGTTGCAAAAAAGGTACTATTTTAAAGAATTAATAGAATACAATTTTATAAAGCATTTAAAAAGAGGTAGATAAGAAAAATACCATTTATCTATTAATAGAGAAAGGTTTTACATTTAAGAAGAACAAAATGTTTAGAAAAATGATGGTAAAAGGTGTTTGTACCTGCAATTTGTGTAGAATCTGTAGATATTGATGTCACATTGCATTTTGGTGTAAAATATTTTAGAATTGTCTTTTTATAAGAAGATTGGCCTCCCTTATTTCCATATTCAGTAGGTGACATTGTATCTATAAAGAAAAACCTTTAGATGTTAGGAAATGTATATGAATTTGAAGGAAAATAGTAGACATCCCTCAAGACGAACATATGATCGTAACACACAACATGACAAGGAATACTTATCAACTAGAGTTGTAGATAGTGCTTCTACACTATGTATGAAACATACTCTAAGAGACAAGAAGCAATCTCTAAAAAAAGAAATGCTCCTGACACACAAAAAGATGGCATTGATAGTTGTCTACCACTATTGCATATAGTTCACCTACAATGCCTATGAAACTATAGAAAAAGAGATTTGGACAAAAGAACAATGGAATAAGAATACTCTACCAATTTTAAGTTGTGAATCCTCTACAACTGATACAATTTTATTGATAAACACTTCCCTGCAACCGATTGACTTATATCAATCGACAGTCACTACAAGAAATAGAATTTTGACTCCCTACAACTGATAGAGTTATACCAACAACACTGCAACCAACAACCTAACGTCAATCGACACGACCCTACAATCGATAGAATAATTTTGATCGGTACATCTGCAATTGACCCACCAAGGTTGATCGACACCTTTGCAACCGATAGACGAATGTCGATTGACACCTCTACAATCAAGACGGTTCTGCAATTGACAGACGAATACATCTACAAATGATAGGTAAATTCCAATCGACAAACTCTACAACCGATCAACTTATATTGACATACATGGATTTGTAACCGATTGACTTATGCTGATAGACATGGATCTGCAATCGATCGACTTATGCCAATAGAAATGGCTCTGCAACCGATCGACTTATGCTGATAGTCACGACTCTATAATTGATTAGCTTCTATCGACAGATAGCTCTGTAATCGATCTGGTTATGTCGACCAACATAGATCTGCAACCGATCGGCTTATGTAGATAGACATAGCTCTACAATCGATTGGCTTATGTTGATAGACATGGCTCTACAACCAACTATCTTATGCTGATCAACACTCATCTGCAACTGATTAGTTTATTTTAACAGTCACAACTCTATAACCAATCGTCTTGCGTCAATCAACACTCCTCTACAACCTTCTCAAGTTTTTCTTTATTTCAGAGCTATTTTCAAGTTAGAGTATTTTTGATGGATGTTTATCGATACCTAGTATAGTATATATATGTGTAGTATATGAGGCAATTTGGGCTGGAAAAATAAAATCATTTATAATTTGAAGGGGATTTAGGCAAAAAATATAAAATCATTTATAATTTCAAGGCGAATTGGGTGGGAAAATCAAGATCATATGTAATTTGAGGTTGGTGAATTAAAATAAAGTTAGGTTCCTGATTGTCAATGATGGGTGAATTTACCCCAAAAAAATTTCATCCCATAAATTTTGGGCGAATGGACCCTAGTGAAATGATCCACAATTAGCCTTTTCAAAATTTTAAAAATCCTACATAGAGCCAATTTGCGATATTTCGCACTTGTGCATAACCCTGGATGTGCTAGAATAGACCTACCTTTAAAGAGTAATAAATGTGAGACATGTGAAAGTGACAAACTTAATGATTGAGTAGAACATATGGGCTATTGGCAAGTGCATATCATTCTCTATATGTTAAAAAGGTTAAATGAATTCTAAGTAGAATTTTTTTGTGTGAAGAAATATTTTTGAAAGAGATTTAAGTTGTGTTTTGTATTCAAGATTTTGAGTTATTTAAGCAGGTTTTATGAGCAGCATTGAGGGCAAATTTGAGCAAGTATTTTGAGAAGGCTTGAAGGTAGATTTGAGCAAATATTTTGAGAAGGCTTGAATGCAGATTTGAACAAGTCTTTTGAGAAATCTTGAAGGTAGATTTGAGCAAGTATTTTGAGAATGATTAAAGGTATATTTGAGCAAGTATTTTGAGAAGGCTTGAAGGCATATTTGAGCAAATCTTATGAAGACTTGTAACAACATTGAGAGTAGGTTTGATTGCTTATTTTTTCAAGATCTATGTTAAGGCTTGGGACAGATTTGAGATAGAATTGAGATAAATTTTGATTGCTAATTTGTTCAAGATTTGTGTTAAGGCTTGGAGTAGATTTGAGAGAGAATTGAGAGCAGATTTTATTATAGATTTTCTCAAGCTTTGTGTTAAGGCTTAGTGTAGATTTGTGAGCAAATTTAGAGCAAATATGTGGTAGACTTGGGATAGATTTTGGTATAAATTTATAAGCATAGTTAGAGCAGATTTGTGCTAGACTTGGGATAAAATTTGGTGTAGATTTGTGAGCAAAGTTAGATCAGATTTGTGTTATACTTGGGATAAAGTTTGGTATAAATTTGAGATAAATTTGAGAGCAAGCTTTAGAGGTGATAGAGTAGATAGGATAGAGGTATCCAATGGATGTAGGTCCACCAGATAGTGCAGTGGGGATAGAGGTCTCCTATGGATAGATATTTACAAACCATAGCAAGGAGATAGAGTTCTCCTATTGATAGAGATCCACAAACTAGAGCAAGGGGAAAGAGTTCTCCTGTGGATAGAGATACACAAACTAGAGCAAGTGGAGAGAGTTATCCTATGGAGTAAGATCTATTAACCAAATAGGGAGATAGAGTTATTCTATGGAGATATCCATGAACTAGTTGACGAGATAGATTTCTCTTAGATCAAGTTCTATAAACTAAAGTAAGGGAATAGAGTTCTATGGAGAGAGATACACAAACCAAAGTATGGGCATAGAGTTCTCCTATGGAGATAGATCCACAAATCAGAACATAGGGGATTGGTATATCCTTTGGATAAAGGTCCATATAAATTGTAATAGGGAATTGATTCCTAAGATATTTGTTGAGAAATTTTAGAAAGATTTTATTTGTGGAGTAGCCCACATTGGGTGAACCACGTTAAGTTTGTGTCTCTCTTGTGTGTGATGATTTATGCATTACTTTGATTACTACTATTGATATTACCATTGATAATATTGGATAATATTGTTAAAGAAAAAAAAGTAAAAGTTGATCTTATACTGTTCACACCTCCCTCTTAGTATAATCTTATGTTCTTCAATTGGTATCAGAGGGGATTCCTTTGAAAAAATATAAAAACTTTAAAGAAGAAAGTACAGGAACATAGATGGCATATCAGAATAGATCTTCATAAAATATGGAACCATTGTTCGATGTAGGGTTATACATAAGGGATTGGACTCAAAATATACTTGTAAAAAACTAGCGAATCTGAATCAAAATAAAAGTGAATCATGGATAATTCTAAGAAAATCAAATCAAGCATCTTCACACCAAAATTTGGGGTATTTGAAGCCCTAAAATTTAAGTTCATATTTGGGGCCACTTTTGACCTATTAAATTATCTTATAACTTCATAAAAACACCACCATTATATTAGGCTTGAAAATAGCTTTCCAACGAGTACAAATATGCCTATGTTTGGATATATAATGGCAAATTGACCCTAAGAAAAAATTGATCCTAAAAATTTTAGGCGAATGGGCCAACGTCGAGGGTCCTCATATTCGCCAATTTTTAATTTTGGAAATCCTAATATTAGCCCAATTGGTGAATATTTGCCACTATGCATAACCCTGGTTCGATGGGAACAATTATGCTTTTTGGAGCATAAGAATGAAGACTTACTTGATGGTACAAGGATATGAGATATGGCAATCCTTTGAGGATGGGTTCACATATACAACTACTTATCCCAAAGTTAAATATGGTAAGATGTTACATGTGAATAATGCCAAGTATATGAATGGAATATTAAGTGGATTATGTGAGGCATAATTTGTGAAAGTTATGCATTGAAATACAAAAAAATATATATATGAAAAACTAAAGGAAACATATGAGGGAGATAAAAAGGTCAAGATGGTAAAACTACAAAGCCACAAGAAAATGTTTGAATATTTGAAGATGGAAGATGAGGAAGATATTTCTACATACTTGCTTTGTGTGGATAAAGTTGTTAATAACATGTTTGGACTTGGATTCAAAATTGAAGACTCCAATGTTGCTTAGAAAGTATTAAGGTCACTTCTTATGAGGTATGATGGAAATGTTTCAGCTATAGAACAGATGAGAGTGTAGACACCTAAAAATATCATTTTATCCAAGTTTTGGTTCTTCTAATATCTCTTCGATATTTTTAAATTCATCTAAATTCCCTCTATTTTCTTGTGCACTGTTCACTATTCATTGTTTACTATTCACTGTTCACTGTGTACTATTCACTATTCAATGTTCATTGTTCACTGTGTACTATTCATTGTTCACTGTTCACTGTTCACTATTCACAAATTTAATATTTTTAAATCAATTTTCAATACCTCCTCATATGCTTGAGCTCAAGTCAAGGATTCTAGATTAGCCATATTTTCTACACCTACCTTATCACATGCTTGAGCTCAAGTCAAAGATTCTAGAATATCCATATTTTCTACACCTACCTTCTCACATGCTTGAGCTCAAGTCAAGGATTCTAGATTAGACATATTTTCTAAACCTACCTTCTCATATGCTTATGCCCAAGTCAAGGGTTCTAGATTAGTCCTATTCTACATTTTATACATCCACCACCACTCATGCACACCAAAGTCAAGGATTATTTCTTACATGCCAACCCACTTAGTAATTTTATATTCCTCCATTTATCCTAAGTCTTCCCTTACCAACCCACTTAACAATTTTATATTCTCTCAGCCACCCAAAAGTCTTCTATGCCAACACATTCAATATTTAAAATTCTTCACCCACCTAGTCTTGTATTCCACTATGTCAAACTCATGTGCAACATCATCCTCACCCCCCTCTCTTCTAAAATTCTATAAATACCCCTTCATTGAAGGAAGGAGGAATAAAGACATGAATGAATGAATGAATGAATGAAGAAATAGGGAGCTAGGACAACCTACCATCATTGCATGAGTTGTAAGAATAACACTCTTTTACATTCTATTTTAATAGGAGCATTTACTTGTTTTAAATATCATCTTGCTTGAGTAAGAGCCCAACCAAATAAGGTGGGATTATTTTATCACTAACCTTCTCTTTTGAGTATTGCATGTAGGTATTAAATAGCATTGGAGAAACCTTGGGAGAGAGGAATATCACACACCCCATATCATAATTATGTTGTGAAAAGGAAGCATTATACCATCTTCTCTTGTAAAAGACTTCAAGGCTTCACTATATTGTTAAAAGACAAAGGGGTTGTAAAAGTTTCACATTTCATAATCAAATTTGTGTATTGGTCTTATTTCCTTTGTCTTTACACTTTATTTTCACATGGTGGTTTCCTTCTTCCACAAAATGGCACGCCCGGTGGGACCATTCCCTTGACCTCCACTTTTGCCCTTGTTGAGTTTTAATTTATACTAGTTATAGGGATAAAGTGTAGGTTTATTTTATGCAATATTTGCTCCTACTTTCAACTATTGTTGCATATTTTTGCTAATTGTTGTTTTTTTATGTTGTTTTGAAGGAAAAAATCAAGATCACCTTGGTGGAGATGGTCTCACATTTCTATATTGCTTGGGTAGAGATGGTTTCATCCTAGAAGGTGCCAACTTGCAACATCTGCGTAGGCTTCCAGCTAAGTCCTCCTTCTTTGTCCCTAGACTTGTTGGATAGCATACTTTGGATTTTTATTTTCACACATAAGCTTCTTTAGGCTTTTATTTTAGTTTAAATTATATTTTGTTTTAGGATCATTTCACATACTTGTCTAGCATAGTTTATTTCTAAGATTGTTTTTTTTAATAAAATTAGCCTCCTTTGGCTCCTCTTTTAGCACACTTGAAATTCTTAGGCTCTTTCACAATTGCAAGCCTCTTTAGGCTTCTCTCTTTTACCACACAAAGCCTCCTTAGGCTCCTATTTTAGCACACTAGGCCTCCTTGGGCTCTTTCACAATTATAAGCCTCCTTAGGCTTCTCTATTTTAACACACTTAGCCTCCTTAGGCTCATCTTTTACCACATTAGGCCTCCTTAGGATCCTTTTTTTAACACACAACCTCGTTAGGCTTCTCTCTTTTACCACACTAAGCCTCCTTAGGCTCTTTTTTTTTTAACACATTTAGCCTCCTTAGGCTTCTCTCTTTTACCACACTAAACCTCCTTAGGATCCTCTTTTAGCACACTTGGCCTCCTTAGGCTTCTCTCTTTTACCACACTAAGCCTCCTTAGGCTTCTCTTTTAGCACACTTGGCCTCCTTGGGCTTCTCTCTTTTGCCACACTAAGCCTCCTTAGGCTTATCCTATTTTAATACACTTAGCCTCCTTAGGCTCCTATTTTACCACACTAAGCCTCCTTAGGCTTCTCCTATTTTAACACACTTAGCCTCCTTAGGCTCATCTTTTACCACACTAGGCCTCCTTAGGCTCATTTTTTTTTTACATAGCCTACTTGGGCTCCTATTTTAACACACTTAGCCTCCTTAGGATTCTCTCTCTTACCACACTAAGCCTCCTTAGGCTCCTTTTTTTTAACACAGTTAGCCTCCTTAGGCTCCTCTTGTACCACACTAGGCCTCCTTAGGCTTCCTTTTTTTAACACACTTAGCCTCCTTAGGCTCCCTTTTTTTAACACACTTAGCCTCCTTAGGATCCTATTTTAAGCCCAATTTACCTCTTTGGGCTATTTTCACAATTACAAGCCCCCTTAGGCTTCTTTATTTTTTCACAAGCCTCCTTAGGCTTCTCTTTTAGCACACTTTGTGCCCTTGGACTCTTTTCACAATTACAAACCTTCTTAGGTTTTTTTTTTTTTTTTATTACCTTTAGATTTCGTGGGCTTTTTTTGCACATACATCTAGCTTAGCTTACCCTCTTGGGTCTTACTTTTTCCACGCACATAAACCTCCTTAGGCTCCATTTATTACACACACATAAGTCTCCTTTACCTTAACACACACACAATAACCCTTTTTAGTTTACTCTCCTTAATTAGAATAATTAGTTGCATTTGCATCTCTAATTTTAGTGTTTTAATTTATTTTAGATAGCTTTAGTTTTTAAATTTTCTTCCCTTTTAGCATAGATTTCTTTAAAGAAATTAGATAGTAGCAATCCTTTGCTTAGATTTCTATTTTTTGGTACCTCTTAGGAATTGTGCTCCATTAACATAATATCTTTTTGTGTGAGTAAATTTTAGCCATCTTGTTTATCCTATTGTTTCAAATCGAAGTCAAGTTCGAGCTTTAAACTAGATCACTATGGATCCTACCCTACCATCTTCCACTACACCCGATATAACACCTATGAGTGAAGATTTAACCACTATAGGTACCTCTTATTTATGACATAATCCCTTTCCTCCTAATACCCATCACAATTATGATGCTTATCCCATTATTACCGTAATGGCCAATGTTGAGACCACCTCTTCACATACATATAAAGAAGGTACTCCAACCTACACCCAACAAAATACCTCACACATTGATCCATTGACATCTACCTTAGACTTAATAACAATTCCCCAACCCCCATCGACTTCCATCACTACTCCTGATATTTTATCTCAGCCCCTTATTGATTATCCTACCACCCAAACCTCTACTCAATATTCTACTTCAATGCCACCCCCACTCCAACAACTAATGACTCAACCTCAAATTAATGTAGTTACCCACTACATCATCCCCTCTTCCACTTCAACCCTTATTGCTACAAGTGCTACACTTTCTCAACTTTCTTCTTCCACACTCCCTACTCAACCCAATGCTAGCACTACTTCACTCTATACCACAACTTACCATATGCCAATTCATGATCCCGGTGTTGCCATACCTAGACTTCCACCTCCAACCAATCCCCTTCTTGCGTTAGCCTTGCAACCATCTACTAATCGAAATCCATCTCTCCAATATAATACTACTCAAAATAAAACACCACCTCAAATCCAATTACCATCTAATTTCTCTATTCCATCGCAAGTCCCTAAACTTACCCAACAACACATACCCTCCCCTAAATCTCAAAGTCAACCCTTTGTATCACCACAACAATTTTTGGCAATTTTGGGTACCTTGGGTACATTGCCTTTGCTCAAGTGTATAAGTTGTCATTGATGTCAAGAAGCTTTTGAAGGAATTTGATTTGATGTAAAATAATTTGTTTTGATGAAGGTTCTTCTTGACAGGTTCGAAAGAAAGCAAGTTAGAAAAGTGTTGCAATATCGCGACATGTCGCATTTTCGCGACTTAAGCAGGAGAGAGAAAGCAAGTTAGAAAAGTGTCGCGATATCGTGACATGTCATAGTTTCGTGACTCAAAGAGGAGAGAGAATGTTTGAGTCAGAAATGTCACGATTTCGCGACATATTGCAAGGAAGGTTGATCGAAGTTAGAAAGTGTCATGATTTCACGACATATTGCAAGAGAGAGAGTCCAAAAGAAAAAGTGTCGTGATTTCATGACATAATGTAGGAGAGAAAGTCTGGGAGAAAAAGTGTCGTGATATCATGACATGTCAAGTTTTCATGACCCGAAGAAAAGAAAATCACTAAGGAGAAAAAGTGTCATGATTTCATGACAAGTCAGAAGACAAAGTGGAAGCAAGATAAAGTGTCACGATTTTGTGACATGCTACAGAACTCGAAGTGAGAACTGTCACGATTTCGTGACATGCAGCAAAGGGAAGAGTCTGAAATGAGAAGCATCGTGATTTCGTGATAGGTTGCAAAGAAGATGTATGGAAGTTGAAAGCGTCACAATTTTGCGACAGACTACAAAGAAAATGTACGAAAGTTGATAGCATCGCGATTTCACGATAGGTTGAAGAGAAAGCAAACAGATGTAGAAAGTGTCACTATTTTGCGACATATTAAGATGGCAGCATTCGATTGGAGAAAGTGTCATGATTTCATGATAGAAACACAAAGCAGGTCTTCAACAAGAGAAGTGTCACGATTTTGCGACAAAAGCCAAGTTGTGAACTATGAAGATAGAAGTGTCGCGATATCATGACAGAAGTGAAGACAAAGTCTGCTGAGGCAGAAGTGTCATGATTTTGTGACAAAAGCAGAAAGGAGGTCAACGAAGGGAGAAGTGTCATGATATCATGACAAAAGCAAAGTTGATGCTGCCAAAGGTAGAAGTGTCGCGATATCACGACAAAAGCCAAAAGAAAGTGTATGGATGCAAAGGTGTCATGATATCGCGACATGTTGTAGTTTCACGACAAAAACTATAGAAGAGTTATAGAGGCAGTTGAGGCCGACAAAGTTAAATGTGAGCCGACGATGTTTAGGGTTTGCAGTCGACGTAGTTTAGGGTTGTGTAGCCGACTAAGATCAAGGTTTTGATCTTGAAAGTGTTAGTATAAAAGGAGGGTTGTTTGGAGAGTTGGAGTGCGAATTGATAGATAGTCGAATGTGCATCGAAGTGTGCGAGATGCAGCCAAAAGAGTGCAAGAGCGTAGAAGTGGTGAGATGATGTCAAAGCATGTAGAGTGAGCACAACAGGCAAAGATGAACGAGGAAATTTGTGCTAGACCAAAGGATTGTGTTTAGTGCAAATTCGAGGACCAGCTTTGGAGGTGATAGAGTTGAGGATAGAGGTCTCCAGCCAGAGCAGGGAGGACAAGTGTCTTCTATGGATAGAGTTCCATTTTCTAAGGGCAGCGAAGGTAGAGGTCTTCTAGAGGATCACCAGCTAGAGCAAAGCTAGGGGATTGGTGTCTCCTGTGGGTTGGTGCCCATGAACTCAAGATTAGGGGATTGGTGTCTCCTTTGGGTTGGTGCCCATAAAAATTGTAATCAAGAAAGGTATTCCTAGAATTTTGATTGATAAAATTTAGTGAAAGATTTTATCCGTGGATGTAGCTCACATTGAGCGAACCATGTAAATTGGTGTCTCATGTGTGTGTGACGATTTGTACATTGCTTTGGTTTTTGCTATTGATATTGCCATTGATATATTGTATAATATTGATTGGGATAAGAAAAGTAAAAAGTGGTCTTATACTATTCACCCCCCCTCTTAGTATAAGCTTGTGTTCTTCAATTGGTATCAGAGCGGGTGCCTTTAGAAAGTTTAACAACTTGAAGGAAAAGCTAGTTAAGAACACAATGGATTATTCAAGTGGCAATGCAGCACCTATTCTTGATGGGTCAGATTTTGGTCTTTGGAGTGCAAGGATGAAGGTTCATCTAATGGCACTTGGTAATGAGGTATGGGAAGTAATTGAAGATGAGTACACTATTCTTGTACATGGTCCAAATACTAAAGAATAAAGGCTCCTACATCATAGCAATTCAAAAGCAATGAATGCAATTCTGAAAGGCTTATAGAAAGTAGATCTCACCAAAGTGATTCACTACAAGATAGCTAGTGAAATGTGGAAACAGTTGCAGGTGGTTCATACAGGTGATACAAATGTCAGAAAGGCCAAGTTGAGACACTTCAAAGGTATGTTTGAACAACTCAAGATGAATTATGATGAAAATATTAGTGACTACATGCTTCATATGGATGAGGTTGTTAACTCCATGAAAGACTTAGGTCTTGAGCTTGCTGAAAATGATGTTTGTGATAAGATTTTAAGATCTCTTCCTAATAGATTTAGTAAAAAGATTTTTGCTATTGAGGAAGCTAAAGATTTGGATAAGTTGAAAAAGGATGAGCTCCATAGTATACTTGCAGCATTTGAGTTGAGAACTCAAGTGAAGGTTGACGTCAAGAAAGAGGCAACTTTCAAGGCTACCAAGAAATCCAAGGGTAAACAACTTCAAGAGAGTGATGAGTCTTCTAGTGATGAAGAGGCATATTACAACAAGAAAGGCAAATTCTCTAGAAAGCACAAAAGCATGAAAAATATAAGATGTTTCAATTGCGGAAAGTTTGGTCATTATGCTATAGACTATACTGTTCCCAAGGATGAAAGTGATGAAGATAAACAGGATTCTAAGAGCAAGGATTCTGAAAAGCACAAGCATCACAGAAAGAACAAAGATGAGCACAACAATCAAGGAAAGAGGTATTCTCACAAGCACAAGAAGAGTTTCTACCTAGACAAAGCAAGTAAGTGTTCTAGTAGTGATAGTGAAAGTTCTTCAAGTGAAAATGAAAATGAGATGTTGTTCATATCAGAAAAGGAGGAAGAACCGAAACATAGATTCATTATCATGAAATGTCTTAGATGTGGAAATTTTGGTCACCTTGAGGATGATTGCACAAATAATGATTTGGTTTCTAGTATGTATGAGGATGCTTCAGAAAACTATAAGGAAGATGCATGTATGGTTTTTGAAAAAGGTAGCACCTCTAGTGATAAGAAATCTGAAAAAGGCTTTGATGATTCATAAAGCAAACAAATAAAGGATCATGAAAGTGAACTTAGTAGTGCTCTTAGTGCTTTGAAAAAGGAAAGAAAGAAGAATTCTAGACTCAAGGATAAGTTAGATGAATGGTGTATGGAGAGAGATGATCTTATAGAAAATCTTGAATTCTCTATAGCTAAGACGCAAGAACTCAAGGATGAGTTAGAGTCTAAGGTTCTTGAGTATAGTAAGTTAGAACAGAAAATGGCTTCTTTGAAAGAAGAAACTAAAGAATACAAGGATAAGCTTTACAGGTTTCAAGATAGCTCCAAAAAGGTTAAGTCACTCATCAAAGGTCAAAGAAAGACAATAGATAAAACAGGCCTTGGTTTTGTTAAGCCACACAAGGAACAAGTTGGAGAGTCGAGTAAGAGACTCCAAAAGGAAGAGAGTTCTGATGAGGAAATTATTTCAGATCATGAGTCCTTGAGTGATAGATGCATAGAAATAGAAAATAGATTTCAGAATGAGAAGAAGAAGTTTTCAGGACCCAAGAGGTCGAATAAAGGAAAATTTCATGATAGATGTTTTGCGTGTCATAGGTTTGGTCACATGGCTTTGCATTGCATGACTCAAGTAAGGAAGGTAAATGAAAATTTTAGAGGGTGGTAATTTCTTTCAAGGGTATTGCTACTCTTGTAAACAGTTTGGGCATAAGGCACTTTTTTGCAAGGCTAATAACAGGAACAGGGTTAGTCAGAACAGGTGGATTCAAAGAACAGGTATGCCTAAAAGAAATATCATTGTTACTTATTATAAGTGCAACAATGAAGGTCACACAACTAGACAGTGTAGAGCTAAACTTCAAAGGTACAAGAACAGGAATAGTGGTATGAACAGGTCCAAGGATCAAGGCATGGATAAGAACAAGAATGATAACAAGAACAGGAATAGTGACAGAAATAAGAATAGGAATATGGACAAAGAGTTCAAGAGAAGGCCCGAAAAGGAAGTGATAGACGCTGATGATGATCAGTGCCTAATGGGAGTTTTACTCCCACCCCAAAATTAATCACCTCATTAGGAGGTGGGGGAGGGACTAAGCTAAGAGGCTCATTCTTAGTCCCGAGCCCCAAAGGTGACCCTTTGCCATTGATGACAAAGGGGGAGAGATATGAGTAAGGGGGAGAGCTTCAAGTGAAGAGGAAAGCTTCAAGTCAGGGGGAGCAAAACTTCAAAGGAATATTCTCAGTTGTGGGCACAGTTTCTCAGTTGTTAGCACAGTTGGTTTCAAGTTTTGGCTCTTGAGACGTGTTTTCAGTAAAGGTTTGCCATCAATGACAAAGGGGGAGATTTTTGGCAATTTTGGGTACCTTGGGTACATTGCCTTTGCTCAAGTGTATAAGTTGTCATTGATGTCAAGAAGCTTTTGAAGGAATTTGATTTGATGTAAAATAATTTGTTTTGATGAAGGTTACGGCTTGACAAGTTCGAAAGAAAGCAAGTTAGAAAAGTGTCGCGATATCGCGACATGTCGTATTTTCACGACTTAAGCAGGAGAGAGAAAGCAAGTTAGAAAAGTGTCGCGATATCACGACATGTCACAGTTTCGTGACTCAAAGAGGAGAGAGAATGTTTGAGTCAAAAATGTCACGATTTCGTGACATATTGCAAGGAAGGTTGAACGGAGTCAAAAAGTGTCATGATTTCGTGACATGTTGCAGGAGAGAGAGTCCGAAAGAAAAAGTGTCATAATTTCATGACATAATGCAGGAGAGAGATTCTAGGAGAAAAAGTGTCGCGATATCGTGACATGTCGGGTTTTCGCGACCCGAAGAAAAGAAAAGCACTAAGGAGAAAAAGTGTCATGATTTCGCGACAAGTTAGAAGACAAAGTGGAAGCAAGATAAAGTGTCATTATTTTGTGACATGCTGCAAAACTCGAAGTGAGAACTGTCACGATTTCACAACATGTAGTAAAGGGAAGAGTCTGAAATGAGAAGCGTCATGATTTCACGACAAGTTGCAAATAAGATGTACAAAAGTTGAAAGCGTAGCGATTTCATGATAGACTATAAAGAAAATGTACGAAATTTGATAGCGTCACGATTTCACGACAGGTTGAAGAGAAAGCAAACAGATGCAGAAAGTGTCACGATTTTGCAACAGATTGAGATGGCAGCATTCGGTTGGAGAAAGTGTCACGATTTCATGACAGAAACACAAAGCAAGTCTTCAACAGGAGAAGTGTCATGATTTTATGACATAAGCCAAATTGTGAACTATGAAGAGAGAAGTGTCACGATATCGCGACAGAAGTGAAGACGAAGTCTGCTGAGGTAGAAGTGTTGCGATTTTGCGACAAAAGCATAAAGGAGGTCAACGAAGGAAGAAGTGTCGCGATATCGCGACAAAAGCAAAGTTGATGTTGCCAAAGGCAAAAGTGTGGCGATATCACAACAAAAGCCAAAATAAAGTGTACGAATGCAAAGGTGTCGCAATATCACGACATGTTGTAGTTTCATGGCAAAAACTACAAAAGAGTTATAGAGGCAGTTGAGGCCGACAAAGTTAAATGTGAGCTGACAATGTTTAGGGTTTGCAACCAACGTAGTTTAGGGTTGTGCAGTCGACTAAGATCAAGTTTTTGATCTTGAAAGTGTTAGTATAAAAGGAGGGCTATTTGGAGAGTTGAGGGTGAATTGATGCATAGTCGAATGTGCGTCGAAGTGTGCGAGATGCAACCGAAATAGCGTAAGAGCGTAGAAGTGGCGAGATGATGTCGAAGCATGTAGAGTGAGTGCAACATGAAAAGATGAACGAGGACATTTGTGCTAGACCAAAGGACTGTGTTTAGTGCAAATTCGAGGACTAGCTTTGGAGGTGATAGAGTTGAGGACAGAGGTCTCCAGCCAGAGTAGGGAGGATAGGTGTCTTCTATGGATAGAGTTCCATTTTCTAAGGGCAGCGGAGGTAGAGGTCTTCTAGAGGATCACCAGCTAGAGCAGAGCTAGGGGATTGGTGTCTCCTGTGGGTTGGTGCCCACGAACTTGAGATTAGGGGATTGGTGTCTCCTTTGGGTTGGTGCCCATAAACATTGTAATCGGGAAAGGTATTCCCAAAATTTGGATTGATAAAATTTAGTGAAAGATTTTATCCGTGGATGTAGCTCACATTGAGCGAACCACGTAAATTGGTGTCTCATGTGTGTGTGACAATTTGTACATTGCTTTGGTTTCTGCGATTGATATTGCCATTGATATATTGTATAATATTGATTGGGATAAGAAAAGTAAAAAGTGGTCTTATACTGTTCACCCCCCCTCTCAGTATAAGCTTGTGTTCTTCAACAATCTCCCTCCAATCCTCCCAGCCAACCTCCTAATTCCCAATACCCAATTCTTCCTCAACAACCACCCCAAGCACCTCAATGGCCCCAAAATTTAGCCACATATCCCCAATATCAATACCCATCATCTCAAGTTCCTCAACCTCCTCCCCAAGCCCAACATGCCTCATCCCAAATTTATCAATCACAAGTCCCTCAACCATCTCCTTTATCCCAACCTATGCCATACCAACCTACATGCACTCCATCCCAGATATATTCATCCCTACCTCAACAACTTCCCCCAAATCCCCCCATTCAACCTTCTTACCCCCAACATCAAACTTCCCTCCAAAAACCATATCAATCCCATAAATATCCTCCTTTATAGGTCCCTCAACCTCCTCCCCAACCTCAACCCGCATAGTCTCAAATACCTCAATATTACCCCCTACAAGTCCCTCAACCCCTTGTTCAACCACAATCAAATCCCTCCCATCCAACCCCATATTTTCAACCCCCTTCAGACCTACTTCAATATTACCCCCCATACCCATCTCCCTCCTCCTACCCTCCACAACCCATACCACCTCAAACTAACACCCAAACTTATATTTCCCAACCATCCAATTGTACCACTACCATTCCTAATCCCACTTACAATCTCACATCGTCCTCTCCTATGCTACAGACAACCTCCCAAGATGAGATACAATGACTTATCAGTCGCATGAATGCATTGGAACTTCAAACTACAGGTATAGGATACCAAAAGCCCACCCTTAGCCAAATCTATACCCAACCTATTCATCCATATGTGCCTGCCCCAGTCTACCCCTATAAATTTGAGCTACCCAAACTTGAGCCTTTTATAGGACAAGGGGATCCAAAAGACTTTTTAAGCAAATATTTGAATGCTTGTTTCCTCATTAGTGGTAGTGACCATCTCCTTCTTCGTACCTTTGCTATATATCTAAGTGGCACTGCTCTCGAATGGTATAATGCTTTACCACAACATAGCATTTATACCTTCGAACAATTGGCCAATCTCTTTCTTGAATGCTTCACCCTCTTAGTCAAGAAGAAAACCAACCTCACTGATATCTACAAACTTAAACAGTTTGATGATGAATCTATTCTTGATTACGGAGCCCGATGGCAAGCTATTATTAATGAACTTCCTTTTTCCTTGCCTGTCACTGAGCTAACTCGCCTCTTTACTCATAGTTGCAACAAACACATTTCCTTACTCTTACAATTACAACAATATAGGACCTTTGAAGAGGCGTTAGCCCAAGCTAAGGTCATTGAAGATATTAAGATCCAAGAGGGCGTCATAAAACTTAAAAAGAAAGAGTGGAACAACAAAAATCAAAAGGGTAATGCCACTTCCTCCAAATCACCCCAAGTCAATCAAGTCTTCCTTACCACACCACCTCCTACTACCACTATCCAATCTCCTCCACAACCCCAACCCCAAACAACACCTCAACCATTCTCCACCCAACCCTTGACCTCCACTTTCACATCCCAACCTTCAAATAGACCTCGTCGAGCGCTAAGATGAGAGTTTACTCCCCTCGCTGAGCCTTTAGCCGACATATTTCATCATCTTATCAAATCCCAAGCCCTTATCTTACCTAAAATTAAGCCTCTTTATGATCCCAATAAGCCCTTACCTCAATCTTACAAAGCACATCTTTACTGTATCTACCATCGTCAACCAGGACACGACATTGAACATTGTATTCAATTTAGAAATGTGGTCCAAGACATGATAGAACGAGGGGACATTCGTATTGACAATCCCGTAGCTCCCCCTAATCAAAACCTTAGGATCTATCAAAACCCTTTGCCCCAACACACTACAACTTCCACATCTTCTACACCTCCTAACCAAGTTAATCATATTGACCACAAACCCGACTTCGTTGGAATGGTGCATGTGACCACTCGAAGTCAACGCCAAACCAACCGCCAACATCCTTCTCAAACCCAAGTTCAAACTCAATCCCCAAATGCTCCACCCAATCCCCAACAACCGCCAACCCCCATTATTACCGTAGCTTCCAAACAAACCCCTCCTAAACCTATCCTTACCCTTACCCAAAAATTAACCAATTGCCTTAAACTTGCTCCTACTAAAATTTTTGTCTATGATCTTATCCAACAATCCCCTACCCACCGAGAGGCTTTAATGGAAATCCTAAAAGCAATTGATGTTCCTTCTCAAGACCCACAAGCCTTTACCAATTTTATAGGTCATATTCGAACATGCACCGAACCTGCTATTGCCTTTTATGACTACGAGATTAAGGCAATGCCTATGGGAGCACCCGATCCCCCCATGCATATTATTGCTTCAATTAATGGCTTACCCTTTAAGAGGGTCTTGGTTGATACAGGATCTTCCATTAGTATTATTACATCGGTGGCCCTTAAACACCTCAACATTCCCTCTTCCTATATAATCCATACCGATTTCACCCTTCGTGCCTTCAATGATGCCCTTTGCTCTACCTTAGGGACTGTGGTCTTACCTATCCAAGTTGGCCCTAAGACCATTCATACCCTCTTATACATCCTTGAGGGAGAAATGCAATACAACATTCTCTTAGGATGACCATGGATCCGAGAGATGCGATGTGTTCCATCTACTCTACATCATTGCTTAAAGTTTGTGCATGATGGCCTTATCCATTGTATACCAGTAGATGACGAGCCATTTAAATATTGCAATTTAATCATTGATTCATCCCAACCTTCACTACCCACCACTCATTTTTCCCTCACCCCTAATACTAATACCCCTACTTCCTCACTCGTACCCAAAACCATTTCTCATATTTTGAACTTAGCAGAGGCTCAATCACCCACCTCCTCCCAAACCCTAAATCCTATACCTACCCAAGCACCCCTTTCACTACTTAAAAATGCAAGTCATCCTCTTACTAATCCTACCCCATATTCTACCACTCCTACTTGCCAAGAAGAGGATCCCCATGCTTCACACCATACACCACTTGATCCCACCTCACCAAATATTACCCCTTCATCAACACCTATTTCGGCTACTTTTCCACACAACACACCTATCTTTTCTATAAACCCTATATCCTCTCACTCTACGATCCCACACGTCATAGTACATATGTCCAACATGGCCATAGGTGAATATCTTGTACATGATGTAAATATTAAAAATCTACCATATGTAGAGTCTATTAGAGATTTTGGTAGACCCCATGATATACCTGTAGTTATAGATGCTATTGTGTCCTTAGGATCATCCTCTAGCCATACCAATTTTGATACACCCACATTACCATCCACTTCCATTTCACCCCAAGATCATTTTTGTGCTAGTGTTGGTTTCCTATCCAAACCATATTTTGTCCTATATTATTTTCAAAAATGTCATTGGCAAGGCTTCGGTCTAGGATGATATGAACAAGGCAACCACACCTTTATTGACCTTCCAGGTCAATTACCCAATATTCGAGCTGGCCTTGGATATACAGACATGCTTTCCCTTGCTTCCTTTACCAATTCTTCTTATACCTTCAAAGAGGATGAGGAGGAGATACTCTCCCCTAATATATCACTCTCCTCACACCCTTCGGTCCTCATGATATCTTTTGATCTCTTCACCCCTCTTCAAATTACAAGTGAGCCTGAACGTCTATTACCTATTCAACCCGACACCATCGATATGAGCCGCATTTCCACTTTTCCAACTCCAGATGACTTCCTACCCATACAACAATCCGTCCCCTATACTCTTAATTACATCTCATCCTCTTCCCCTACTGTATCCACTACTGATACATCTAATACTCCTCCTACACTTATATCTGCCAATGACCCACTCCTTATACCTACACCACACCAATTGGAGGAGGGCTCTCATATGTTAATTGAAGAAACCTTAGATGTCGACCTTAGCTCTGACCCTACCAGTCCACAAATAGTCAAAATAGGAAAAGGTCTTTCTAAGGAGGAACAAGAACAATTTATTGCACTCCTAAAAGAATACAAGAAGGTATTTGCTTGGTCCTATAAAGATATGCCTGGACTCGATCCTAATTTAGTGGTCCACAATCTTGTGTTAAGTCCTGATGTTCGACCTGTTAAACAAAAATTACGCAAACTACATCCTACCATTGCCCTCATGGTAAAATATGAATTACAAAAACTACTTGATGTGGGCTTTATACAACCCATTGATTATCCTGAGTGGGTTTCTAATATGGTACCCATTTCTAAACCCAACGGGGGGATACGCGTATGCACTGACTTTCGAGATCTTAATAAAGCATGTCCCAAAGATGATTTTCCGCTACCTAATATAGACACCCTAGTAGATGCTACAACCGGACATGAAATGTTATCCCTCATGGATGGTTTTTCGGGTTATAACCAAATTCGAGTCAATCCTGCTGATCAACACAAGACCTCTTTCACCACTCCTTGGGGAACTTTTTGTTATAAAGTAATGCCCTTTGGACTCAAAAATGTTGGGGCCACATACCAAAGAGCCATGACTTATATTTTCCATGATTACATGCATAATCTCATGGATGATTATGTCGATGACCTCCTTGCTAAATCTAAACATCGACATGACCACATTGATGTTCTACGAAAAGTCTTTAATCGACTTCTCGAACACAATGTTAGACTCAATCCTAAGAAATGTGTCTTTGGTGTTACCTCGGGAAAGCTCCTAGGTTTTATTATTTCCAAAGAAGGCATTCGAGTAGATCCCAATAAAGTTAAAGCAATAATGGATATGCCTCCTCCTCGAAACCTTAAAGAATTAAGGAGCTTGCAAGGCAAGATCCAAGCCATTCGATGATTTATAGCACAATTATCTGATAAATGCAAACCCTTTAATCACCTTTTACAAAAAGGAGTTAAATTTGAATGGACACCTGAATGCCAGGTTGCTTTTGATAATCTCAAGTGATACCTTGCATCCCCTCCAATTCTCACTCCTCCCAAACCTGATGCTCCCTTCCTTTTGTACATATCTACCATCGATGTTGCCATAGGAACAATGCTTGCACAAAAGAATGATCTAAATCGTGAGCAAGCCATTTATTACTTGAGTCGCACCCTTGTCGATTATGAGAGCCGCTATCCTTATGTCAAAAAATTATGCCTTGTTGTAGTATTTGCCACCAAGAAATTACGACACTATATGCTAAATCATACTACATATGTGGTGGCTAAAGAAAACCCCTTGCGATATATGATGAGTCGCACATATACCAATAGTAGAACCGCCAAATGGATCATGCTCCTTAGTGAGTTTGATATAGAATTTATTAGCCAAAAATCCATAAAGGGTCAGGTCATTGCTGATCAACTTGCAGAAGCTCCTCTACCCAATGATGAACCTCTTAAAATTGAGCTTCCCGATGACTTCATCTTTGCTATTGATAAAATAAATGAATCAATATCACCTAATGATGTTGATGATGACCTGACTCTATTCTTTGATGGTTCTAAATGTGAACAAGGGGGTGGTGCAGGAGTAGTTCTAGTCACCCCGCAAGGGATTCCTATCCCCTTTTCTTTTAAACTAGACTTTCCTTGCACCAACAATAATGCAGAATATGAGGCTCTCATTCTTGGGCTTCAAACTATTTTAGCGATGCGTGTCAGACGTTTACATATCTTTGGTGATTCTCTTTTGATCATCAACCAAATTAAGGGAGTTTATCAATGTAAAGATCCAACTCTAAAGTTATATAAAGACATCACAGAAAAACTATTAGCCCAACTCGATTGGTATGACATTGATGCCATCCCTCACTCATCTAATCGGTTTGCAGACACTATGGCTTCCTTAGGGTCCCTCATACCTAAGAATCCATTCTACGATGTTACTACTCTCCATGTCAAAACCTTGGCCCAATCTGCTCTTCACTCATCCACATCTGACATCAAACAAGATGTAGATCTTATTACTACCGAATCTCCTCAAACCTCCCAAATACGAATCCTCCTCCAAGCCCTCATCCATAGACACCTTTCCCCTTATACTGAGCCTATAACCACTTCATATCCCTCTATTACCACCCCACTCCTCAAAATATTCACCCAAACAATAGACCAACCCACAACCTCCACCTTCATTGTTGCAGGAGATTGCCACACCACTACCACTTCCACTGACCACTATTCCACGTTCTTTGCCCAATTACGAGACTATTTACGAACTGGGTCTTTTCCTCCTAATATTCCTTCTACCACCAAGTGAGCATTCAAACAAAAAGTAGCATGATATGTGCTACTGGGGGACATCTTATATAAAAGAAGTTATGATGGTATCCTACTTCGTTGTTTGGAACCCCTGGAAACCCAATGGGCAATCACTCAAGCACATGATAGCACATGTGGAGGCCATTTTAGTGGCTTAGCTATTGCCAAATGGATTTTATGAATGGGATATTATTGGCCCACCATGGAACATGATTGCTCCGAATATGTTAAATGATGCGTCAAATGCCAAACTCATGCCCCCTTAACACATGTGCCTTCACAAGCTCTTCAGCCCATACAAGCATGTTGGCCATTTTCACAATGGGGGTTAGACTTGATTGGTAAAATTTCCCCACCTTCTTATGGACAACACACCTTCATAATAATGGCTACCGAATATTTTACCAAGTGGGTGGAAGCCATTCCCCTTACCTCTACCACTGGGGCTAAAATCACAGAGTTTATTCTTCATCATATTATATGTCATTTTGGGATACCATCCAAGATTATTTTAGATAATGGTCCCCCATTTAAAAATAAGGACGTTCATAACTTATGCCAAAAATACCACATCCATCACAGTTTCTCCACTCCATATTACCCACAAGCCAATGGGCAAGCCGAAGCCACCAATAAAACCATTTGTTCTATTTTGAAAAATATTGTTAAGAATAATCATAAGGATTGGCACTTACAATTACCCCTCGCACTATGGGCTTATCGTACTAGTATTCGTACCCCGACTGGGGCAACTCCTTTTTCATTAGTCTATGGTACTGAGGCAATTATGCCTTTAGAGCTTGAAATTCCATCACTTCGCATCTCTTTACAAGAATTCATAGATGATGACACAGCCCATCAAGCATGGCTTGATCAATTAACCCTTCTTGATGAACATCGGATTAATGCCTTGGAGCATCTTCGAGTTTATCATGATCGCATCAAGCGAGCCTATGATCGAAAGGTCCATCCTCATGAATTCCAAGTAGGTGACCTTGTCCTTAAAGCTAATCAACAATAGTCTCACATCTCACCTCACTTGCATGACAAATTTGCTGCTAATTGGCTTGGACCATTCATCATTAAACACAAATATGGACCTAAAACTTATAGGCTTGCCACTCTTGAAGGAGTTGAGGAGCTCGATCCCATCAATATTATTCATCTGAGAGCCTTTTATGCTTAGTTCATTTAAACTTGTCTTCCTTAAAAAAAAAAAAAACTCACACCATATCTCATCCTTCACTTTCTGCCCTTGTGATGCTAATTCCTTTAGATTTAGTTCATTCCATATTACTTTGAACAATGGGTATCTAGTTTTGGACCATAATTGATTGACTTCCCTTAATTAAGGGCATATACAAAACCACTAGTATGGTCTTTTTATTCTACTTTCTTCCCTTCTCTTGTGTCCATTCTTCTACCTCTTAGACCTGGATTGATGAGTCTCTAGAAATCCTTTTCAATCACTCAACCATACCTAGTATCCTCCTCAAGTGCGCATTTATCCCATTCAAAGCCATGATGATTTGGAGCTTCCCTTTGTGATCTATCGAGGCATCCTAGGACCCACATGTAATACATATATTAATATTATTTTTATTAGGCAAGGATGACATCATGATTAGTCCCAATGCTCATATTAGCTCATCGTGCATCCTTTAGCGGTCCAAAACCCAAGGATTCATGCTAAAAAAAAATGATGATGATAATAATAATATAGCCTGAATCCTTGGGCATATTAGATGACTCCATCGGGGCTATAGACGCCTGGCTGGTAGTGGAGCAACGTTGATGGACCATGTGCTATCTCCATCGGGGCTATAGATGCCTGACTGGCAGTGGAGTATGCCTTCATGATTGAGCTCTATTTTTCTCATTAGGACTATGATTGGTTGAGTCCAAACCTTTTCAAAATTTGGTTAATGAACTCACTGCACACACAGTGATTCTAGGATGTCTTGATACGTCTCAAGGGACCTCTAAATCTTAATGACCTTTGCATGGTAACCTCACCACTTGAGAGGAGAACTAGGGTGTTTGAGTCTCTTGAAAACACCTCTAGATACTCAACAACCTACGACATTGGAGTTCTCTTTCTTTATCATTTGTTCTATCTTTCTTCCTCGTTATTCTATGCTTCTAATCATGTATATGCCCTTAGTTAATGAGTTCAATCATGCATGGTACTACACATACATACCCATTGTCCTTACATTCCTTCTCTATCCTATTAAATTGTTCACACCATTTAACATCTACTTTCTGACAAGTTGTGTGCAAAAAAAAAACCATAAGCATAACACATCCACAACATCAATCATGAATCACATTTCAATTCACATTCTTCATGCCCATAGGTTACATAACAATGGCCCGTAGGCATAAAATTTCATGAATACATATAAAATTATGGCCTCTTAAGCCATATACAAATATTGATCCTCTCACCACCCCCACTTCCCCTCCTCTGGTTGTGCTTCTGCAACTCTCTCCTGTACACTTTGATGAGTCCCCTCACTCCCCTCTTGATTCCTATTTATCAGTGGTGAAGCAATTCCTAGAAATTGTGTAGCTACTGGATCTATGCCTTGTGGTATTCTTGAACCCATCACTGGTGTCCCCCTTGGTGGTGTTGGGATGAAGGAGTTGAAGGAACAAGTAACCCATGACTCACCAATGCATCAAAACAAGACACTAAAAAAGCTGCCTTGTAATCCTCCCTTGCATGTTGTGGTTGCAAAACCTCTTTCTGCATAACCATCGTATCTTCCTCAGTATTCACAACCTCTCTTTCAACCCATGGCACCCCATCCCCTAATACTGCACCCATCCATCCACCAATCCCTACACCCTCAAAAATGGTCATTAATTGTTCCCCAATCGCTGCACTGGAGGTCCCAATTATCTCGTCCACTTGATGACAAACATCTTCATCCACTTTTTCCTGTATCACTATTTCCCCTCCTTCATGTATCATATCTTCTCCCCCACTAGTAGCCTCCACCATCTCTCCAATTGCCTCTCCAACCTCACCCACATGCTCTTCTACTCCTCTCCCTGCTTTCCAATGTTGTGTAGCCCACCAATTCTCAAACTCTGGGGTTGTGCCTACATCATCAACATCAGACACCACCTAAGGCTCATCTAGCTCCCTGTCTAATACAATTATCATTGGGGCAGCTACAGTATAATTATATCATCTTTGATACACTACAGGTGGATCTGGTACCCCTTGTCTCAACCCAAATTGGCGTAGCACTCGAGTATACTAAAAATACTCAACTTGCTCACTCCTTCGCCCAATTAGCCATCTCCCTCATCGCACACGAGCCAATTGCCTTGCTTCATCATTCCATATTGGCCCTCCTCTCCATGGTCACCAATAAATATCTTGTGGCCTCAGACTCCCAAAGGCCTCACGATAGTGATCTCCATCCTTCGCATACGGTCTACTCCACCTTGTCTCCTTAGTTGTTAGCCATATTAATACATACGGTACCTCTGATCCCATAAATCTATGAGCATCATAAGGTAGACCTAGTGGTCTCTCTACTGCTATATGCTCCCACCCCCACACCTGCACCAACAAACTACAACTCAATCCATTTCGTGTTGTCCTCTTAATTTCATAAAGCTCCCTATACGTTTGTGCTAATAATGTTGGTGCCCATGCAAAGACTACTGACCTCTTCACCAAGTCTGTTACAACCCCTAGCATATTCCATGGAAACCATGCCCTTGATGAATCAGGTAAAACCCAATTTGATATCAATATCATTGCCAGGGTTTGTTTTACTGATAATACTCCTACCTCAAAATATTCCTCATACAACACCCCCCACTATTGATATCAACACTATGCCAACTACTACCAAATATCTCCTCCATCACTAACCTTTTTTGTCATCGATTTGCCACTGTAATGATAGCACCCTCTATCGGTAATCATAAAATCCGATAAACATCCTCCAGGGTAATTGTCATTTCCCCCATAGGAAAATGAAATGTACCCCTATCTGGATCCCATCTCTCACATAATGTTGATAGGTACATCATATCAGCATACACCATCTTAACCTGGGCAACACCTACAAACCCTACCATCTCCAACCACCTCCAATCCTCATCTGTCATCAATCGCCTTAAATTTCCAACCAATGGTCGATGTCGATGTCGCGGCCATAATACTTTCAACTATACTCATATTACATAGCCCCACCCCATGCAAAAATCATAACAAACAACAATAATAAATAAATAAATACATCCATAAAAATCTCTACCCACCCACGCAACCACAAACCCACCAAAACAATTTTTATCTTCCTACTCCATCTACAATAAATAAATTAGCAACTAAATACATAAAATAAAACTTCACTCACTGGCTCTTCTCCTTCTCTGTTGTGCGACACACTTCTTTCATCAGACCTTTGGTAAACCTCAACAATACTTCGTGTCCATTTTTTGCCTCCATCCCTCGCTGCTATCCCATGCAACATCTTGCATGTGCAGTTTAATACCCCACATGAACCCTTCGCTACCCTATAGTGAATCCATGATCTTTCGAATTGTTCTTTTCTCTTAAAGCATATGAACCAAAATATCCGCAAAAATCAACAAAACAATCACTATGAACACCATCGGGACAACTGAATATATGCTCAAAAGAACAAGCAATATCACACATATATCACGAAAAAGTGACATCTCCAATCAATAGATCAATATTCTTATATTGATATACGAAACAAATGCTACATACATTTGAGAGATGTTGTTTCCCCTACACGTATATGTACACATATGCAGATTTAGTGCCCTCCAACTTGATCCAAAATTGACATTTAAGACAAGGGTACGTGTCAATGGTTCACAATAAATGCACCATGACAAGTGGACAATTGTCACCAACTACATTAAGTACATTCCTTTACAAAAACCTGCCCATACCCTTAACATTATGATGCGCTTCACTTTTCAACAATACACGTCACACACGTGCATAGGTTATGGACCCCCTGCAGCCTTCACCGTCAAAACATCTACTCACTATCAGAGTCAGAATAATTTGAAGTTACTGCATCTTCCCACGTTCGTTGATTCACTGACAACCCCCAATGCTGGTTAAAGTTAATATGCTTTGGCCATTCAAACTCATTAAAATAAGATAAATCAATAGTTTCTTACATGACACAAGAATAATGGTTTACACTCCGCACATCTACCACACGTCGAGGGCCACTTGCCAACCATGTCACTTGTTTGTCAATCACAAGCCTACAAAATAAAAATTTAGGCATGAATCCCCATTCCAATCTATCAGTCACATTTTTAGCATAATTCACCTTTCATGTCCATTGAAGTACTCGAAGGAATCCCTTATCAAATTGGAGGATGAATCTACAAGCTATTAGATTAGCCTTAAGATCTAGGGAGTTCAAATCATAACAATACATGTTCCAATCTGGGATTAGTGCTCCTACAAGCCCAATGGAATTATACCAAATCAACTTCTTACACAGAGAGATCACTTCTGGTTTCCTCCAATCATATAGATCCCAATTCATGAGATGAACCAGAATCAGACCCCCTGTAGAATACGACACAGTGATAGGACAATACAATGGCTCCACTAAGCCGAGTCTCAATGAAATCTAGAATTCTGATGACATCTTCTTAACCCTATCAGATATCCATGACTTAAGGGATCGAATAAAATTTGCTTTTCGGGAGGCACTTGCACTCAGTGCAAAGATTCGCTCTTGTATTCCATCAGGAAGGCTAAACATTAAATTCCTCCCAAAAGAATTGGTAGATCCTATCTCAGCCATCTACACAGGTAGTCCAAAGACCCAAGCTATCTCACCAACCTCAATCTTATAGCCTCCTACTCTCGCTAGTACACCTCTTACTGCATCGACCCCAAATCTATCCTATTGCTCTTCTTTTGGTCCACTACCCTCACCACACTCATTGCACCATGATACTTTTTAGACCTGGCAGTACCCCCACATTGCACTATTGTTATATTTACTTGCCTCCTTGGGAACCCCTTTCAACCTGCCTCCTTGGGCACTTCTTTTACACATTGCCCCCTTGGGCGTCTCTTTTTATACTTGCCCCCTTCGGCTACGCATTTTTCACTAGCCTCCTTAGGCTACACATTTTTTTACACATTTTTACAAGTGCACATGTGGTCTCTTCCTGTCTTGGTCTACTCTTTTTCATGGTTGCCTTCCACTTCCGTACATCCCCTTGAACACCTCCCTTATCCACTACCTTCATATTGTCTCCTTGGGCACCACTTTTTTTCCACTTCAAACATACTTGTTACCTATATCCCCTTATCCTCATCCCCCTCAACTTTTCTTTAATCTCACACCTTACCCATCCCTCACCCTTATCTCTCCTACCCATTGACACATTTTTCAAGTGGCTCATCCTTGGTCATGTGTCTTCCCTTGCACACTCACCACTTGAGGGGGTTATCAAATATACTCCCATAAGGATAATCATTTCATTGGGGCAACAAACAACAAAATTTTAGTTCAAGTTTTTGCACTATGTTGTTTTTTTACAAACAACACATTGCAAAAAGGGGCATCTGTAGACACCTAAAAATATCATTTTATCCAAGTTTTGGTTCTTCTAATATCTCTTCGATATTTTTAAATTCATCTAAATTCTCTCTATTTTCTTGTGCATTGTTCACTATTCACTATTCACTATTCACTGTTCACTATTCACTTGTTACTATTCACTGTTCACTGTTCACTATTCACGAATTTAATATTTTTAAATCAATTTTCAATACCTCCTCACATGCTTGAGCTCAAGTCAAGGATTCTAGATTAGCCATATTTTCTACACCTACCTTCTCACATGCTTGAGCTCAAGTCAAGGATTCTAGATTAGCCACATTTTCTACACCTACCTTCTCACATGCTTGAGCTCAAGTCAAGGATTCTAGATTAGCCACATTTTCTACACCTACCTTCTCACATGCTTATGCCCAAGTCAAGGGTTCTAGATTAGTCCTATTCTACATTTTCTACATCCACCACCACTCATGCACACCAAATTCAAGGATTCTTTCTTGCATGCCAACCCACTTAGTAATTTTATATTCCTCCATTTATCCTAAGTCTTCCCTTACCAACCCACTTAACAATTTTATATTCTCTCACCCACCCAAAAGTCTTCTATGCCAACACATTCAACATTTAAAATTCTTCACCCACCTAGTCTTGTCTTCCACTATGTCAAACTCATGTGCCACATCATCCTCACCCCCCTCTCTTCTAAAATTCTATAAATACCCCCCTCATTCCCTTCATTGAAGGAAGGAGGAATCAAGGCATGAATGAAGGAATGAATGAATGAAGAAAGAGGAAGCTAGGACAGCCTACCATCATTGCATGAGTTGTAAGAATAGCACTCTTTTACATTCTATTTTAATAGGAGCATTTACTTGTTTTAAATATCATCTTGCTTGAGTAAGAGCCCAACCGAACAAGGTGGGCTTATTTTATCACTAACCTTCTCTTTTGAGTATTGCATGTAGGTATTAAATAGCATTGGAGCAACCTTGGGAGAGAGGAATATCACACACCCCACATCATAATTCTGTTGTGAAAAGGAAGCATTACACCATCTTCTCTTGTAAAAGCCTTCAAGGCTTCACTATATTGTTAAAAGACAAAGGGGTTGTAAAAGTTTCACATTTCATAATCAAATTTGTGTATTGGTCTTATTTCCTTTGTCTTTACACTTTATTTTCACATGGTGGTTTCCTTCTTCTACAAAGAGATATTGAAAAATTGACTATGGATGAGTTATATGGAATTATCACAACTTATGAGATGATAATAATAAAGGATACCAACTCCAAGAAAGAGGTAGCTTTCAAATAATAAAAGAAGAAAAAATATAAGAAACCAGAATATAGTGGTGAGTCAAGCAGTGATGAAGAAGCTAACTATGGTAGAAGAAACAAGGACTCAATAAAGCACAAAGGTATGAAAACAGTGAAATTTTACAACTGTGGTAATTTTTGTCACCATGCATCTAATTGTCCAGAAGCTAGAAGCAGTAGCAGTGTAGAGAAAAAGGATCATAAGAAAAATGAAGGAAGAAAATCTAGGTATGAAAAGAAAAACATGTATGGTCAAGGCAAGCATGAAAAGAAGTTCTTTCAAAGGCACAAGAAGAGTTTCTATGTTAACAAGGGAAGCAAGGCTTCAAGTGACAGTGATGAAAGACTCTTAGATAGTGAAGAAGAAGAGATCCTATTTTTGGCAATAGAAGAGGAAGAAAATGCTCCTATTGAAGATAAGTTTAGAGAGTATGAATATGCTCTTGAAGATCAAGAAGTAGAGAAATATTTAGAAAATAAAGATGAAGACACATTAGATCTAGAAGCAGAACTTATTTTTGCTCTTAGAGAATTGAAAAATGTTAGAAAGAAGAATTAAAGAATAAAGACTCAAGTTCAATAATGTGAGGAAGAAAAATAAAATCTTCTACAAGATCTGACAAAATCAAAAGCTAAGGCAAGGAAAATTAAAGAGGTGATGAGTGAAAAGTTGAGGCAAAAGAGTTAGAATGTGAAATATTAGAACATGAGGTAGTTTCACTAAGGATGGAAGTGAAATATTCTAAGGAAAATCTACATAGGTTTGGGAGAAGTTCAAAAACTATGGATAACATTATCAATGCACAAAGATCTTCATCTATCAAAATAGGACTTAGTTTTGAAGAAGTACAAGGAAAACAAGAAGGATCAAGCTCAATATCAAAAGAGGAAGAATTTTCAGAGGAAGAGAGTGAAGAAGAAATTAAGACTTATGAGGATAAGTTGAAGAATAGAAGCTTCACTAAGAAAGGAAAAAATGCACAAAAAATAAACAGGTATCATCACAAATAAGGCAAAGAAAGGACTACGAGACTAGAAGGTTCAAGACAAGATTTCTTCAAAGGACGTTGTTTTTTATGTAATCGGTTTGGTTACAAGGCTATGCATTGTAGGACTAATGGAAAGAAGGAGAATGGCCTTACTAGAAGGAATTTCAACTCTTTCAAAGATGGATATTTATTTCTAGGGTATTGTTACTCTTGGAATTGCTTTGGTCATAAAGCAATCCATTGTAGGGTTCATGATAGAAATGATTATGGCTTTACCAAGAGGAACTTCAAGATATTTGCACCTTCTATGAACTACAAAATTAAGTGTTACAAGTGCAATAATATTGGGCATAAGGCCAAGTGGTGTAGAATAGAGTTTTCAGAAATTCCAGAGACAAGCAAGAACACTCAAAATGATAAAAAAGTTATGGCTACAAAAATAATGAAAAAGAAGGTTGACAAAGAAAAAGAGCATTGTATGCTGGGAGTAGAGATATTCCCACCCCAAAATTAATCACCTTAGAGAGAGGAGGTGGGGAGGGAGTTGAGCTAAGAGTCTTATATTTAGCCCCAAAGGATTCCCTTTGCCATTGATGTCAAAGGAGGAGATATTTGAGTAAGGGAGAGATCATTTAGTTAGGGGGAGCAGCTTCTCAGGGGAGCAAATTTGGAATTTAGTGACAGGAAAAGGAACTTTTAGAAAGGGTTTCCATCAATGACAAAGGTATAAATTGTTGGAAAGTTGAGTATTTTGGTTGTCATTGATGTTAAAAGTACATAGTCATTGATATCTAAGGTTAATGTGCTATGAAAGCAAGGCAAGGTTCTATCAAAAGAATTTGGGACCATGAGTTCTAAGTAAATGTATAAAAGGTTTGAATAAGGTTTGAAGGCCCAAGTTTAAGTCTATGTGCAAAGAAAGCAAGTGTCTAAGGCTCAAAGGGGACAATATTATAATATCTTGGCCAAAAAGGGCCATTTAAAAAGGAGTTTTGAAAGTGCCATGGACAAAGGTTTCAAAAAGGAGTTAAGTTGGCAAAGGACTAAGTTAATATATTATTTAACACCAAGGTTAAATAATATAAATAATTAATATTTAACACTAAGGTTAAATATTAAATAAAAATAAAGTAAAATTCGAATTATTATAAGGCACCAAAATTTGAATGTGCATGGAGGCATGTTTCAAAGTTGAGTCGATGTCATAAGTCAAAGGGCAAAACATGTATAAAAGGGCAAACATTTTGCAATGACAAAGTTAATTCTTATCCCTGAAATATATCTCCTTGTTCATTTCATTCAACTTGTGCTAGAGGTAGATGAAGCATTTGTGTATTTCAAGGGTAGCACTAAGTTAAGATAGAGGGCAATCGATTCCATTCAACTTGGGTGGATAGCTTAGTTGGTAATCTTAGATTGTAGAGTGCGTGGTAGGTTGTAGGTTCAACGTTTGAATCACACAGTCATTTTTTCTTGGTCAAGGGTTTTGCACCGATGTTAGTGAAGTAGGATCACATGCTCCTTTGGAATTGTGTGGTCGGCTAGCCCACATGCTATCCACCCTTGTGGTAGGGCACAGGGCCAGCGAGGTCATGGGTTTGAGTAGCAGTGGTAGCGTTTGGGAATTTTTTTTATATGGTATGCATATTATTCTTGAATTTAGAAGTCATAAGGGTTAAGGTTATAAATATTGAATTTACACTCAGGTAGTTATTAGGATGTAATTCAATTAAGTTTGATATTTTTTTATATAGTTTAATTTTTACAAAGTGAATAAATGAAAAATGTGTTTTGCATGAAAGAATAGGAGTAATAATGTGTTACAATTGTTTGATATTTTATTGTAATAATTGCATGGTGAAAGTGAGTTTGAATGTTTTTTATAATTATTAATGCCCTATATTTTGAGAAGGAAATTCATGTGGATGGATTTGAGAAAGTATTTTTCTATCTAACTCTTGTAGTGGCACTAGAAAAATTAGTTGTTTGTGAAGACATGATTTTGAAGACTTATCTCCATAAGAGAAAATTAAGAGGGATGGGCACATCATTCTTTGTTTAATATTTTTTGTTGAAGTGAATGTTTCTAAATTATAAGATGGAGATAAAAAGGTTGTTTGGTAAGCATTGTTCAAAATATATGAGTTAGGGTTTGAGACCTACATGTGCATCAATTGTTGAGAGAAATTTGAAACAATTACATTAGAGTTTGAAGATCTTCTTGTACTTCATTATTGATTGGTTTTGGAAATATTTGGGATAGAGTTTGAGAATAAGTGTGATCTAATTGTTGAATGAATGTGTGAAGCTTTTGGGCATTGGTTTTGAGTGATATTGAAAGTGAATGTGTAAGCATTATAAATCATATTTGTGAAGCAAGTGTGTACATCAGGAGGTCAGGTGTCATGTGCTAGACTAGACCTACCTTTAAAGAGTAATAAGTGTGAGACATGTGAAAGAGACAGACTTAATGATTGAGTAGAACATATTGAGCTATTGGCAAGTGCATATCATTTATCTATATGTTCTAGAGGTTAAACGAATTATATGTAGAATTTATCTGTGTGAAGAAAGATTTTTGAAAGAGATTTAAGTTGTGTTTTGTATGCAAGATTTGGATTTATTTGAGCAGGTTTTGTGAGCAACATTGAGGGCATATTTGAGCAAGTATTTTGAGAAGGCTTGTAACCATATTTGAGCAAGTATTTTGAGAAGGCTTGAAGGCAAATTTGAACAAGTCTTTTGAGAATTCTTGAAGGCATATTTGAGCAAGTATTTTGAGAAGGCTTGAAGGTAGATTTGAGCAAGTCTTTTGAGAATGCTTGAAGGCATATTTGAGCAAGTCTTATGAAGACTAGAAATAGTATTGAGATCAAGTTTGATCGCTGATTTTTTCAAGGTTTGTGTTAAGGCTTGGGGAAGATATGAGATATAATTGAGAGCAGTTTTGATTGCTGATTTGTTCAAGATTTGTTTTAAGGCTTGGGGAATATTTAAGATAAAATTGAGAGCAGGTTTGATTGCTGATTTTTTCAATATTTGTGTTAAGGCTTGTTGCATATTTGTGAGTAGAGTTAGAGCAAATTTATGCTAGACTTGGGATAGAGTTTAGTGAATATTTGTGAGCAGAGTTAGAGTAGATTTGTGCTAGAATTAGGATAGAATTTGGTGTAGATTTGTGAGTAGAGTTAGAGCAAATTTGTGCTAGACTCTGGATAGATTTTGGTACATATTTGAGACAGATTTGAGAGTAATATTTGGAGGTGACAGAGTAAAGAGGACAGAGGTATCCAGTGGATAGAGGTCCATCATATAGTGTAGTGGTGATAGAGGTCTCCTTTGGATAGAGATCCATGAACTAGAGCAAGGGGATAGAGTTATCCTGTGGATAGAGATCCATAAACCAGAGCAAGGGGAAATAGTTCTCTTGTGGATAAAGATTCATAAACTAGAGGAATGGGAAAGAGTTATCCTATGGAGTAATATCCATGAACTAGGTGGGAAGATAGAGTTATTCTATAGAGAGAGTCCACGAACCAATTGAGGAGATAGAGTTCTCATAGATCAAGTTCCACAAACCAGAGCAAGGGGATAGAGTTATCCTATGGAAAGTGATCCATGAACTAGAGCAAGGGGATAGAGTTATCCAATGGAGATAGATTCACAAATTAGAGCATAGGGTATTGGTGTTTCCTTTGGAAAAAGGTCCATAAAAATTGTAATAGGGAATTTATTCGCAAGAGATTTTTTGAGAAAATTTAGAAGAAATATTTTCTTCATGGAGTAGCCCACATTGGGTGAACCATGTAAAATTTGTGTTTCTCTTGTGTGTGATGATTTGTGCATTACTTTGATTACTTCTATTGATATTGCCATTAATAATATTGGATAATATTGTTTTGGAAAGAAAAGTAAAATTTTATCTTATACTGTTGACCCCCCCTCTCAGTATAAGCCTGTGTTCTTCATAAACATTATTATAGAATAATTTGCATGATAAATGTTAATTAATATTAATATAAAACTATTATTTTAATAAATGGGATAAAGATTTTAATGATTTATTACTTCTCAATCGTACTAGTTAAAATTTTAAACAAGGTGGATTTTTGTGAGATTCTTCAAGTGGAGTCATTGGGAGTTATGTTCCATTGGGACTTGCCCTAAGATTTGGGGGACATCCTAGAGGTGCATATTGACATCCCAAAAACCTCATACTATCATTTTGGAAACATGTCCTACCATCCCAAAAATTTGGTCTACCATGTCTGTCCTAGAACTTAGTGTAACATATATTAGGATTCAGTCATGAAATTGCACTTGGAAAACCTTGATAGGTTTTATATATAATTTATAATTCATCTATTATTCTATTTTGTAGCTTTGGTATTTTTGAAAAATGTTTTCTATTTTTATTTGAGTTTTTTGTTTCTCAAAAAATCCACCTCTTTTTCCTTTTATTTGTTTTTTTAAATTCCAACCCGTGTCATTTTTCTATATTTCTATTTTGAGTTCTCTAATTTTCTCACTTATCTAGATTATTTTAAGCATAAATCCTTTTGGGAGTTTTGTTTGTTATTTGTTGTATATAGAATCAACCCATTAGTTTTATAAAGCAACATTAACTAAACTATGAGATATGTGCTTACAAGCATATGTGAGTTATTTTTATACCTCATTTAATCCAAAAATATGTTTCAGAAAATAATATTACTGTATTTAGTATTTGTATTGAGTATCTCTATTATTCATGACTATAAAGAAATTCTTAATTCCGAGTTGAAAATTTAGAAATGGATGTGTAAAAATATTTACCAAGCTTATGTATCTTTCCTGATGCATAGAAGGATGTAATTATAGTCATTTAGCCTTAGATAATTTGGTCATTCTTACCCTTTCCATTTCTAATCTCTCATGGATTGGACATGTGCTCAACCTTTAACAAGGAAGGATGTAGAGATAGAGATAGAATGCTTGTGATTAATTCATATATCCTACATTGGGAACCCCACAAAAAGGATCTCTTCATTTTTACCAAATTATTTTGATTGGGTGGGAAGGAATAGGTCAATTTAAAAAGTGGGGAATGTAAGGTTGGTGCCATGTAGAGTAAATCTAATCCTATCTCTCATTAGTGATTTCCATATCTAGGATACTAAGGATCCTCTTTCCCTCGATAGATGAATGAATAAAGTACTAGTTAAGAAAGAGATAACTGGATTCCAATATCCATGGTAGCAACACAAAGCTAGGTATTAAAGGCAAGATGAATTTTTTTCTTATTGATTGAAAGGTGCAACTTATTTCAAGGATAGGATGAGTCAATTAATCACATACACTTTCATTACTCCTAGTCATATTTTGAATTATTGATTAAAAGGTACAACTTATTTCATTAATAGGATGATTCAATTCATCACATATACTTTATTTACTCC
Source organism: Wollemia nobilis (assembly GCA_028583015.1). Classification (NCBI taxonomy): domain Eukaryota; kingdom Viridiplantae; phylum Streptophyta; class Pinopsida; order Araucariales; family Araucariaceae; genus Wollemia; species Wollemia nobilis. Next base: position 7,026,640 of record JAQPPZ010002937.1, on the reverse strand, counting down.
TAGTCATTTCAATCAATGAGATAGGAAGGAAAGTTTTATAGGGGGCAATATTACCAATATTTTTCTAGGGCTATTATAAGAATTCGACCTTGAAAAGATACAATAGGGCCCTAGGATAATGATGTTATTTTAATTTCCAAGTTGTTTTCGTTCACGATTATAGATAGAGAGAGGCCTATGGAGATTGTATAAAGTCTTGCTAGTGTTACATTCTCAACATATCCCTTTTTATATCTAAGACCCTATACTCATGCATAAACTAGAACACCAACAAGGAATTATAGTTCTATGAATGAGTGGTGTGGGGTTTTGCAACTATGGTTTTTACTTGTTTTAGAGTTTGACCTCTTCTTATTCTTCATCAAAGGGGAGAGGAGAGGACTCAAATCATGTAATGAGTGGAGTGAGGGCCGCATTTAAAATAGTGGGTGAGGGTGGACTTCTTGTTACCCTATTTCCATTGGTCTTTGGGTGTAACTATGGAAAATAAGGTGATGTGGTTTTTTTGGAATTATATGTCTTGTTGAGAGCTTTCATGCTTACATGAACCAAGGGACAGAGTGATCCAATCTAAGGATATATCTCCTGGAATGGGATCTTGATCGAAATGCAGCAAGGTGATTTTTGATCTATTGCATAATTGATATTTCTTTCATTTTCCCATTCTTAGTAAATAATGTCTGATTTATATAAGATTGATTTATGTTTTAGTGTCGAACTAGGCTAACTTTTGTGAGATGTATTAACCTATTAGAAGTATCTTTCTTAGCTAGAGTTTAAAAGGACTACTAAGATGTTTATCAGTAATTGTCTTAGTCATGTGATGATTAGGAATTAATGTCATACTATGCAATACCATGGTAGATTTCTTGTTATTTCTCAAGTCACAAAAGTTTAAATTTATGTCTGATTAATTTCAGAACAAGATAATCAATGTGTGCATTTCTTTGTTTGGCAAAACTTATTATTTTTATTCAAAAGAGAATAATGTGCTCATGAACTTAGTTTTTTTGTGCATTGTGAAAGACCTATTATAATGTTTATCATGTCTTACTATGTTGCCCCATGAAGTATTTCATTATTGATTGGTGCTTGTTTTTATATAGTTTGATAATTATGGTAATATTGCTAGTTACGTGAAATTGTTACTAGAAAGAGAACAACAATTTGAGATTGATATTAGGTATGAAAAAGTGTTTGAAATTAGGCACATGGTAGTAGATGGTAATTGCCTTTTTCAAGTAGTTGCAGATAAGTTATATGGTGATGCAAAGATATATGATCTTACGAGGGAGTTGTACATTGAATCTTTGGTAAATTCTATTCTTTGCTAAGATGAAAAACTATACTAATCAAACTAAAATTTAAAAATGATTTTTATTATCATATCAATATAAATGTGAAAAATAAGAAAGAATGTTTTGTATTTTGTGATTGTATTCCAATGGATATCTATTTGTTGAGATGGTGTATGGATCCTATAATTGATTAAATTCAAGTTCTTTAAATGTGAAAAACAAATACCAAAGCCAAGAAAAGATTCAAACAAAAGAAATTGAATATGTAGTGGAGATTGCCTTTGATAGATGAGGCAATCATTTGTTATGGTTTATTTTATGCCAAGATAAGGCAAAATATTACTTAAGTTGTTTGTAAATTTGAAATGAATTTTGGAATAACTTATAGTGAAAATAGTTGGAATAGTTTGGTTTACTTTTTCACTTCAATGATAAAATGACATGTATTTATCTAGAAATTTTGCTAGTGGCTTTGTAGATTAATGGCTTTGGATTTATTTTTATGATATTTTTTTGATGAGTGCTTATAAGGGTGGTTTAAATTTTTGTTTATAGTTCTTTTTTTTAGGGGTTGGTGATACGACTTCACATATTATTTTTATATTTTTGGAATTTATTTAATATTAGTTCTTATGGTAATTGCCTTCATTGTACCTAAGGTTTTAAATTTGTTTCAGAAGTAATAAATTCTTACCATTAGGTTTTTGATGATTTGTCTTTGTTCTTGATTCTAATTGTTTAAGTTCTGTCTATTTTGTAAAGGTGTTTGATTATTTTCAAAGCTTATCCTTTTGAGCATTAAGGTTTTATGATTGAACCAAATGTGTATAATTTATTTATCCATATGTATTTTTGAATATTTTTGTATCATTTTGGTGTTGTTTCTTTAAGATATAAAATGATATTAAGATCCTTAACTTCTGCTAAAATAAAAATAATCACACGACTTCAAAATAAAATATCATTTAAGTTAAATCATGCTTCATGAACCACACGACTTGTGGAATCAAAATTCTAATTTATGAACTTCCTGATATCTTTTACTAGAATGAAATTATATGAGCATCCCTATCCTTTGTTGTATTCCCTTACATGTATTTTTATTTATCTCAATCATTAATCCATATAATTGAATTGACATACTTCCTAGCCATTTGTAAGTATTTATATATTTTCCACTTATATTTTTACTGCTTGAAATAAGTTTGTAAGAGTTTTTTGCTATGAAATTGACTATTATTCATATTTTTGCATATGGATGAAAATAAACATGGATTCTTTGTATGCCATCATGATGGACCATCCCACTTATAGATGCATTCAATTACAAGATACAAAATTAGTTATTGTAGTCACTTTACTTTATTTTTATAAAAATGGGGTTTAGATAATTAACTTATAAATCCTCTTATTTCATTTTCATGTGATATTCAACTCATTCATGATGAGCCAAAACTTGGTCAAGCAAGCATAGGTTTTTTTATTTATTTTTTGAATCTTATATATCCAAGTGTTTCTTCAAACCATCTAGATATGCATCTTACTTTCAGTAGCTATTAGAATTATGCTATCTTTGTTGGTTTTCTTGTATTTTTATTATCTCTATATCACCCATGTTTTCAGAATCCATATAATAAAGTTTCAGTGATCTGCTTTTTTCACTCGTGAAATCAACATATTTTCTTATTTTATTCTAAGTTTGTTTCAATTTAATAGACAATCAAAAGGTTCCATTCCATGACAACTATTTGCATATTACCTTTGGGTTTAAAATATGTCAAAATAAATTAATAATCAGAGACATAATACTGCCACCATCGGTGAATACAAGGAACTTGATGTTGAAAAATTCATTATCATATGAATGTTATTAAATTTAGAATATTTTTGTATATATTTGAAATATTTTTTATATTTCTTAATGAAGTAACATAAATTGAAAAATTTCAAGTATGATAACAATTATACAATTTAATAAAAAATATTTCAATTTATATTTTTGTCATTTTCTTTTTAATAATTATTATAATCAAAACTTGCTCTTGTATATTATTGGTTAAATGAAATGTGTGAAGACCAAGAATATACATATTTTCATTTCAAGTTAGAGCTCAAACCACTATTTTTTGTTATCCTCATAAAGACTTGATAGTTCTATGGAGTCAAACATGCTCAATGGATATACATTGATAAAATAGTAAAACTACCAAGGGATATTAAAAATTGGTTCAAATTATTTTTGGTAAAATGGTTAGTTTTGAAAAGAGTGTTACTATTTATTATATAGGGTTTTACCACTAGGGATTTAATAAATTAAAAGGGGAGGTGGTAAATTTTTAAATAGGGTTTTTTAATAAGATCGAACACACATGTTTTGAAGGCTTTCAACTAAGTGACCCCCCATTATTGTGATAATTAAAGAGTTCTAAATCTTATTCACAATCAAATTTTTCATGAGCACTTAAAACACAATGAGTTTTAACATCACTTCATACATGAACATGTTCAATAAAAAAATATACAAATCCAAAATTTTCCCATAGAGGAGCAACATGTAGAAATTTTGACAAAGTCTCTTGCATGAGTAAAGTTTGAAAAAATTAGAAATTGTCTTATGTATATTTTGATTGAGCATTTATGTAATAAGGAGGAATGTTATGAATTCTTGTATTCATATTATGGTTATAGAGATTATACAAAGTTTAAAAGTACCTATAAATTCCAACATTGTACATTGTTAATTGCACATGTATATATACTTCTATCACATCAATATAAATGTCGAACATAGTGTGAAAATATATTATGCATTTTTAACAATTTTTCCTTGTTATAAATTATAACCCACTAATTACTTGTCCACTATTGATATTTCTCCAATAGAATAGGTGACACTATGTGTGACCAAGATTCCAGTTTCTTGTGGGATTTTTTCTACTATTTTGATGGTCTGTAATGATTGTTTGACCTCTATGAGCCCTACTATACTAGATTGTCTATTATTTCTAATTATATATTAATGTGGTGATATTGGTTCCTTCTATTATTTTGAAACAATAAATTCCTAAATATTTGTTGTTGTTCTTGTTATCCTATTTAAAGATCTAGAATCATTTTTTTATACTCATATAGGCCATCTAAAAAGTAGTTTGATACTTTGATTGGTCCTACACTCTCTTGTATAGTAGGAAAATTCATTGATGTTGAGTTTTACTATAATTAAAAACTAGGGTTGTCATTAACAATTTGATGAAGGTTTATAAGCAATTAGAATCATACCATAGCCCCCACATGCCTATATTTCTTAATTTTAAATATATGCTCACATCATGTATAGGTTTAGAGGCATGAGGTATGTTGTGGAAATAACAATTTAAATCCCCAATAATGTCATATTTCCCCATTTGAATCCTAATGATGAACCCATCCTAGAGTTATTATATGCTACAAAGAAAAACTTTAACCTATAAATACCATAAAAGAAGGTTTTTCAAGAACTCAATTATAACTTAGGGGAGCCACATGTAAAATTGATTTTTATTAATATATTCCCTCCCTCATATTTATGGATTTCATGATTATTTTTTAGGAGGTTTTGAAATATTGCACAAAGTGTTTAACAAATTTATTCATTGTACGTACTTATGTTCACCTTATTAATAATCATCTAAATGAATTCCTAGGCATAAAATTTGTTACCATAACATCATCACTTTAACAACACTTCATTTCTTTATAATTGTTATCCATACATATGAACATTGTCCTTTTTTCTATAATATTAATGTGAGTGATCAACAACTACAAGAAACTAGTAAGCATTAACCTTTATGCTTGGGATATTTTATTTTCTATTTTGGATGTTAAAGAGGAAATTCATATCTAATATATTTCTTAAATGAAATACAAGTACATTCAATCTAAGTAATACCCAAATTATACCTTTATTTTAAGCATATCCAAACGATGCACAACATATATTTAGGATTTAAATTAATTTGATTTGTCTAGCAAGGTGATAAATTTCTCCGAGGTTACATAATTTAAGCATAAAATTTTGAGGCACCTATGAATATTCTTACTATCCATAACATGGGATATTTTTCACATCCTTCTCTATACCCCATGCTCCTAAAATAGTGAACAAATGGATATGATGTTAGTCATAGTTTTCTCTAAAAATGGCCTAGGAGTTTGTCTTTTCTAACATCAATGCATTTATGGATCTAAAATGTTGATGTAACATATTATCATGTCATATCCTTTATATATGTTAGATATTGTAAATACACAAATACATCCTTGTAACATATCTCTTATGGCATGCAAAAATCTTAAATATCTCATTCCCAAAATGATTAGGGAACCCACAATTGCATTGATACCAATTGATAAGGTTAGAGAAGACTTAGTTAATATTTAATGATGTATGAATTTAAGCATTATATATAGCACAATAATGTGTACGTTACCTAACAAACACCACTTGTAGAGAGAATTCCATTTACTATTATCACAATTCTTTCATAAAACTTTATTAAGAAAATATCTTGGCATAGTAACCAACAATGATAAAAGTAATTACTTTCTAATGCGTCATACAAGTTAATCAATGTACACTATGATAAATGATAGTATGATAATTTTTAGGCCTAGTCGTATAAATGCATAGTAATATATTATTTTTACTCTTCACTAGTTTCATCCTATGCTTCATAACCTAATGTCCATTGAAAATTTTAATTAATTAATAAATTGTTACTGTGTACTAATAGTAAAGCTCTAGTGTATTATGTCTATTTTTCTTCTCAATGATTTTTCAATAATTTTACTCTCATTTTAAAGTGTGTGGTGTGTTCTTATCAATGAATAAAATCCAATTACATTTCTATACAATCCACCTTCCTCATTAATCCCTTTGTTTTTTCTACCCATGTATTTGAAGAACACAAGCTTATACTGAGAGGGGGGGGGGTGAACAGTATAAGACCTCTTTTTACTTTTTCCTTTATACTTCAAAATAGTAAAGCAATATACCCAAAGCAATATCAAAACAATGCACAATATCATCCACAAAGTGACACCAATTTTAACGTGGTTCACCCAGAATGCCTAGGCTACGTCCACAAAAATTTTCTCTAAAAGTTATCTCAAAGTTCTTTGGGAAACCTTCCCAATTACAATGTTTATGAGCCTCGGCCCAAAGGAGATACCTTCCCCCAATCTGAATTTATGAGCCTCTACTCAAAGGAGATACCTTCCCCCAATCTAAATTTATGAGCCTCTGCTCAAAGGAGATACCTTCCCCTCTGCTCTGGAAATGATCCCTCAGAAGATCAACTGCCTCTACCTCTTGCCAGCACGTGGAACTCCTTTCCACCGAAGACCTCCTATCCTCAATGCTTAGCCTAAGAGACCTCTGCCTTCTATGATCACGTCCATAGCAGCTCAGCAACCTATACCAAACATAGTCAGTCGGTCTAGTACAAGTCTTCCTCTGTCTATCAGATCTGTCCAACTCTTGAACAAATCAATCCTCTACACACAAGCCTTCTCAAAGACTTGCCAAATATGTCCTCAGGTTCTTCTCAAAGAACCAATGCACCTCTGTCCTCAAGTTCTCTGATAGAACTATCAAAAACTCAGCTCACAAGTCCTCTGCTAGGACCTGTCCAAATCTGCTCACAAGTCCCCACCGGAACCTGTCCAAAAACTGCTCACAAGTCCCCACCGAAACCTGTCCAAAACCTCAACAAGATCACCAAGAAAAACTTGCTTAGCATGAACCCACAAAGAGAATTGTTAGAGACCCAATGTGATTCATAAACCTCATAGAAGCATAAAGAGAATTGTTAGAGACTCAATATGTTCTATACTTAACTCCCAATCTCAATCTCAAATCTCATAGAAACATAAAGAGAATTGTTAGAGACCCAATATGTTCTATACTTAACTCCCAATATCAATCTCAACTCAATCTCAATCTCAAAAGAATAAGATAGATGTAGTATGCTTTTCTCAAGAATATGAAACACAACCCAACAATTGCCAACCATGCAATATCTCATATAACAATGATACTCATATTATTTTTACCAACAATTAGGGTTTCAACAACAATGCTCATCAAACAAGGTTTAGTCAACCAACACCATTCAACTCAACATCAACCTTGAAGCATTCAACCAATCATCACAAGAAAAGGAAACAAGTAGAAATCCTTTTCCCTCCAAGGATATTTGAACAAAACAGCCACCAACACAATATCACCAAATGCAAAGAATAACTTGCTCAAATCAACTCAATGGAGTAAGCCCAATATCATGTATCAAGTAAAGCACTAACTTGATCAAAACAACCTCTATGGAAGCAACTCAACCATCAATATCAAAACAGCCAACTAAGGGTTTCATCATCTCAATGCAAGTAGCAAGACTTACTAACATAAACCCTAGTGCAAAAAATGCTTCCTCTTCCTCAACCAGAATTATGCATTCACCCAAAAACTCATCAATGATTTTAATGCATAAACAATCTTCAATATCCAAAAAATAGGATTTACACCAAAAATACCTAGTAGACAACCTTTTCACTCCAAACTCAATTTCAGAAAATATACCATCAACAATATACATGGAAGAAGTTGCCCATACCTTTACTTTGATGAAGAAGGAGAACTCAAAATCTGTCACAACACTAACTCTCAATTTGCCACCAATTAGAGTTAGCAACTATACAACAATATACAATAATAAAGATCCAAATTAACACCTTATTTCTCCAACTTAATAAAAACCACCAGAAGTATAATATACATACAAAGTAAAACCTCTTTACACCTTATTACTCCACATAAACATTAAGCATCAATAAAACAATGTCAAAGAAAATATGATACCTTAACCTTATACCTCCAGCGCTTTCACAGCCACTATCCTTTGCACACCGCGACCAAAAGAAAATTACCCACGAAGAGAATCGAACTCGGCACCTCTGCCTTCTAGCGCCTTCGCTTAAATGCCACCGCCGTTGGGTCACAAGTGCCCAATGAAGAAATACAGTGTTGCCCTATATTTTATCTTCCTTTGATGCCAAGAATCTAGAAAACGTAAATGTCTTCCACAAGCCACATGCAAACTGGTGAGCGCTGTCCAAAACGTAACTCACTGGGCAACAGAAATAATCATCCACACAGTGCTAACAAAAACTGTTATCCTTCATGCAATCCAATCAATCGTAGGTGAAAGCAAACTGTCGGATGTCAAAGCGCAAACTGAAAACGTAATTCGAGTGCAGTCCCAACAATTGTAGGTGAAGCGCAATCTGTCGGATGTCAAAGTGCAAACTGAAAATGCAAGAAATTACTTGGGCAACTCAATATCGATAATCAACTCTCAATGAAATACAACGCTTTCTCGAAGATCATAGAGCTACGATTTTCATTACTCGGAGTTACAATCACTTTAGAAAATCATCCCCACTTATATAGCCATTTCTCCTTAATTGTTTGACGTCGGCGCTCCTCCAACGATGGCAACACATCGGCGAAAGAATTATTTTTTTCTCCATCGCTTAAGGGTTGAAAGACCCTTTAATAATAATTAAAATAATAATTATTATTATTTTATTAATAATAAATTAAACTTAGACCCTTGTCAAAGGTTTGAGTTAATTTAATTATTAATAATAAACATGGACCTTCAAGGTTTTTCAAGAAGTAAAAACCTTTGCATTAAGTTAAGCTTGGTTTTAATAAAAACCCTTAATGAGTCCAAATGGTTTTAAGAAAAACCTTTAACCTTGTCACCATGGTTTTAATAAAAACCCTTTAACATTATGAAGCTTCTCAAGATATTTTTGACATCACACTCTTTTTGATATCAACACAAAAATGCCTTTTGACATCAATGACAACTTATACACTTGAGCAAAGGCAATGTACCCAAAGTACCCAAAATTGCCAACAGTATTCATCATCCCCTTGTATTGAATATGAGGGAAAATATTACTTAATACAATTTAAAAATGCATGTGTTTTGGTATTCTTGGTGCTAGTATGAACAATAAAATGTATAACATGAATGTATTTAGTTCAAGATCTATTTATAAATTATTTTATGTCCATTATTTTACCTCTCATATTCTTTCATGTATCATCCTCCACAAAAAAAATAATTGGTTCCACATTTTTAGCAATTTTTAATAGTACATATTCTTTTTTTTTGTTTAAGTAGAAGAATCTCTTTCTTGGAATTTGATATCTAATCGGACTTGAGAACGTGGAAGTATATTATTTCTTATGCATTTTACCCATGTTGGGCTTGGATATTTCTCAACAAATTTTAACTAGAATTTGTAGCTTATTGCACCATCTCAAGTGTTTACATTTAATTTTATGTTATTTTTAAAACCCATTCATAAATATACATCAAACATTGTGCAACTTGTGATTCTATGAATTTTTTAACATTTACTCTTTGTATTTAAGATTTTTATGCAATTGGATCTCCTTTCTCTTCCCTAAAGTAGTTATTGTTTTGAATGTAGGGTAATACCCTACATTGTAATTTGGTTCTTGAACATTTGTTTTAGGAATTTCAATTTCCTATTCGCTTTCTACATGAATTTCATCATCAAAATATTCTATAAGAAAAACATATATATTACTCTAATACCAATGTATTTGTTAAAATAGTGATTTAACCTTTATTTAGATATCTATGGATGATATGAATTTATTTTACCCCTACTCTCTTACATATAATTTAAAATTTCACTTCAATTTACATAGAAAAAAAGTAAAATAACACATAATATAACAATATGCAAAGTTAAACCATACTTAATAAATTTATACATATAATATAAATAAACATGCATAACATATTGACTTAATATGTTGAAAAATTCAAACTCATAAATTTCATTACTAAGTAACTAAAAATAATTTATTGCTATTCAAAATAGCCTTCTAGATGGAAGACATTGAATTTGTACATATAGGGGACTACATGGAAACTATCTAACACTCCTATATATGTTGTTTGGGAGATTCATTGCTAACTCCTTAAACTAAAATATTTAACATTATTGTAAATAAGAAATATATGACACTTAAACATAGTAACACATAATGTACACAGGAATAAATATACTACATGATAAAAGTCATATAAGCATTAGACTATATGCACATATTGATAAAAATAAACTATAAAATTTACATATTTATTAAATCCTATCATAGAGGTACTTGTAGACTATTCTTCTTCTATATTAGTCAGTGATGATATTTCTAGATGATCCTCCCTTGCACAACCACCTATCCATCTACTTGTTTTATGAATTAAGTTCATCAAATTTATTTCTAATATAGCCCATAAATTTAAGTTTTAAAATACTTAAAGACCCACAAAAAAATAACATATTAATATGATACACACTACTTTTATATGTATTATGGCTTAAGAAGTACACATTTACATTCCATTAATAAATATGGGTCTTCCTTAAGTATTTTTATTGACTCCATGTCATGGTTGAAGAACACAAGCTTATACTGAGAGGGGGGTGAACAGTATAAGACCACTTTTTACTTTTATTTCCCAAACAATATTATGCAATATATAAATGGAAATATCAACATCAATAATGAAATCAATGCACAAATCACCACACACAATAGAGATAATAATTTAACGTGGTTCACCCAATGTGGAATACTCCACGAAGAAAATATTTCACTAAAATTTTCTCAACAAATATTTTGGGAATCCTTTTCCTATTACAATGTTTATGGAACTATGTACAAAGGATACACCAATCCCATAATCAAGTTCATAGATATATATCCATAGGAGACACCAATCCCCTCAACTAGTTCATTGATCTCTATCCATAGTAGAACTCCTTCTTGATGGAGAGCCAAGCTTTCTAATCAAACCCAATTCTCATACAAAAACATAGAAAGATTTACAGAAATGGCAGAAGTATGCCAAATAAACTCCTTTATTCTGAAATATAGTTTATTTTTATTTTTTTAAAACATTTCCTGCCCTAGAATAAAAACAGCCCAAACAGGTCCAGAATGGCCCTCTTGTCTTCAAATCTGCAACTCTGTCTCAACAGTTTTTGACCCCTTGTGCATGCCTTTGCTTCCCCTTTTAAAATTTATGGCGTGACTCTCAGTTTCCCTTTTGTGGCCCTTCATTTCATTTCCCATGCCTCTTCATTTTTTTGGCTTTCAAAATGTTTTTCTTTCTGACTCTTGGTCTTCATTTGCTTTCATTGCACCTTGGTGCCATGTACTGTTCAGTGCTACCACTGTAGACTCTGTCCACCTGTCAACCAATGATGATGTTCTGTATACCTATCGCTTGATAATTTCCTCTATAACGGTCCCTGTAACTGCCTGCCCTTTTTTTTTAAGTCACAAAAATGTGACGTGTCACGATATCGCGACACTTTTTCCCTCTTGCTCTTTCTCTTCTCTTTTGGTTGCAAAAATGCGACATGTCGCGATATCGTGACACTTTTTCCTTCTTGCTCTTTCTCTTATATTTTGGTCATGATAATGCGACATGTCATGATATCGCGACACTTTTTCTCTCTTGCGCCTTCTCTTGTCTTTTGGTCACGAAAATGCGACATGTCGTGATATCGCAACACTTTTTCTCTCTTGCGCCTTCTCTCGTCTTTTGGTCACAAAAATGTGACATGTCGCGATATCGCGACACTTTTTCTCTCTTGTGCCTTCTCTCATATTTTGGTCATGAAAATGCGACATGTCATGATATCACGACACTTTTTCTCTCTTGCGCCTTCTCTCATCTTTTGGTCACAAAAATGCGACATGTCGCGATATCACGACATTTTTTCTCTCTTGCGCCTTCTCTCGTCTTTTGGTTGTGAAAATGCGACATGTCACGATATCGCGACATTTTTTCTCTCTTGCGCCTTCTCTCGTATTTTGGTCATGAAAATGCGACATGTCGCGATATCGTGACACTTTTTCTCTCTTGCGCCTTCTCTTGTATTTTGGTCACGAAAATGAGACATGTCGTGATATCACGACACTTTTTCTCTCTTGCACCTTCTCTCATATTTTGGTCACAAAAATGTGACATGTCGCGATATCGTGACACTTTTTCTTCTTTGTCGACATGTCGCGATATCGTGACACTTTTTCTTCTTTGCCAACATGTCATGATATCGTGACACTTTTTCTTCTTTGCAGTATTTTGCTTTTTTTTGGATGCTCCTGCATCAGACACCCGAGGTGGATTGAGAAGTGACCTTCACTTCAATACTATTCTGTCACCTTCTTTTTCAACATCTCAAAACTTGTACCTGCCTTTGCAGTCCACTTAAACTCCTTGAAATGCCTCTTCTAATCTATTTTTGCCTTGTACTGAGTATTCATATTACTAATATGTTGTTGTACCTCTTCATATAAACTCTTTATGTGCTCTATAAAATCTTCAGCCTTAGCACTGCTCTTTTCTTCTTTATCCATCGTTCTCAACTCAGAAGCATTCCTTGGACTACTCCCACATACAATATGTAATGATGATTTACCAGTACTCTTATTGACAGTCCTATCCAGAGTAATTGGGGCTGTACAAGCTCTCCAAGCTTTAGAAAAATCTAGGTCTTCAGGGTACAAACCCTTAAGTTCTTCAAACCCCAAAACTTCCACTCTCATTGTTTTTAGCAAACTCTTTTCATCCATCTCCTTTAGTGGCTTTAGTTTATGGCGCACTCCTTCGTTTGTTAGGGAGTAAGTGTTGGCATGTCCATCATGGACTACATGGTGATCAAACTACCATGGTCTTCCTAACAACATATGGCAAGCATCCATAGGTAGGATATCACATAGGACCTCATCCTGGTATCTCCCAATATTAAACTTGACTAATAAATGTTCACTGACCAATGCCCTATGGTCCTTCCACAACCATGCAATTCGGTATGGATGCGGGTGTCTCCTCCTCTCTAGTTGTAACTTAGTAACCATTTCTTCAGAGACCAAGTTATCAATACTACCATTATCTATAATAACATTACAAACCTTACCTAAACATTTGCACCTTATGTGGAACAGGCTCCTCCTATGGTCTGGTTTCTCCTTGTGACCATAACTTCTCCTCTCTCTACCTCCTCAAAGTACTCTAATTTAGTTCTTTCATCTATAATAGTAGCTCTGGCATTACCCACTGGCATCCTATTTGGCTTCTCTTGGTGATGTGGACACTCATATGCTCGATGTCCTCCTTCTCCATAGTTGAAGCAGGTTCCATGAAACCCTCTTTCTCCATTTTCTTGACTATATCTACCTCTCCCTCTTGGGTAGTTGTTCTAACCATGGGATCTGTAATCATTATCTCCCTTCTGATCCTGACTGTTGCTAGCTTCTTCTTTCTTCTCATCTCGTCCTCCATCTATTATTCCACCAGTTATTTCTCCATGACCTCTTCCTTTCTGCTTACCCTCAAACCTTCTATTCAGCTTCTCTTCAACTTTTAGAGAAAACTGGTAAGCATCCTCAATGGTGCTCATCCTAACTAGACTCAACTCTTCTTGAATACTAGTTCTCAATCCATTGATGTAACGGGCTACCCTCTCCTTGTTAGCCTCAAAATGGCCAGTTCTGATTGAGATCTTGTAAAACTCCTCTATATATTCTTTGATAGATTTTCTTGACTATCTCAAACTCTGCATTTTCCTTAATAGATCCAATTTGTAATCTATAGGAATAAAATGTCTCTTAAACTTCTCTACCATTTGATCCCATATGGTTATATTTTCCTTTCCACTTCGATTTCTTTCTAGCTGCACTTCTTTCCAACATATGCTAGCATGGCCTTTCAACTTCATTTTTGCAAAATTAATCCGATCTGGATCTACAATCTCCTCATACTCAAAATACTCCTCCATATCATTGATCTAATCAATCAAATCCTTTGGATTGATATTCCTAGAATACATGGAGACATCAAAATTTGGCTTCTTCCCAATCCGAGATATGGCCCTAAATAATCTAGCTTCTACAGGATCCATTGCTTCTTCTTCATCTGATGGATCATCAACCTCCCAAGCTTCATCTTCACTATGGTCTTCTCTCCTTGGCTCAACCCCTCTTTGCAACTCCTCTTGTAGGGCTTGCACTTGCATCTGTAAAGCTCTGAAATCTCCTTCCAATACCACATTTCTCCCACCACCATGATTTCTTCATGGAGGCATTCTTCCTCACTCTCTTCTCACAACCCTTCCACATATCTTGGTGTAAACTACCTCACTTTTGGTGATCTTCTCACACACTCAGGAACCCTAAGCTCTAATACCACTTGATGGAGAGCCAATATTTCTAATCAAACCCAATTCTCATTCAAAAACTTGGAAATATTTATAGAAATGGCAGCAGTCTGCCAAATAAAATCCTTTATTTCGAAAGATAGTTTATTTTATTTTATTTTTACAGCATTTCCCACCCTGGAAGAAAAATAGCCCAAACAAGTCCAGAATGGCCCTCTTGCCTTCAAATATGCAACTCTATCTCAGCAGTTTCTGACCCCTTGTGCATGCCTTTGCTTCCCATTTTAAAATTTCTAGTGTGACTCTTCGTTTCCCTTTTGTGGCTCTTCATTTCATTTCTCGTGCCTCTTCGTTGATTTGGCTTTTGAAACATTTTTCTTTATGACTCTTGGTCTTCGTCTGCTTTCATTGCACCTTGGTGCCATGTGTTGTTCAGTTCTACCACTGTAGACTCTGTCTGCCTATCAACCAATGATGACATTCGGTATACCTATCGCTCGATAATTTCCTCTATAACGGCCCCTTTAACCGTCTACCCTTTTTTTTAAGTCGCAAAAATGCAACATGTCATGATATCATGACACTTTTTCCATCTTGCTCTTTCTCTTCTCTTTTGGTCATGAAAATGCGACATGTCACGATATCACGACACTTTTTCCCTCTTGCTCTTTCTCTTCTCTTTTGGTCACTATAATGTGACATGTCGCGATATCATGACACTTTTTCTCTCTTGCGCCTTCTCTTGTATTTTGGTCACGAAAATGCGACATGTCATGATATCGTGACACTTTTTCTCTCTTGCACCTTCTCTCATCTTTTGGTCATGAAAATGGGACATGTCGCGATATCGTGACACTTTTTCTCTCTTACGCCTTCTCTTGCATTTTGGTCACGAAAATGCGACATGTCGCGATATCGTGACAATTTTTCTCTCTTGCGCCTTCTCTGGTCTTTTGGTCACGAAAATGTGACATGTCACGATATCATGACACTTTTTCTCTCTTGCACCTTATATCGTATTTTTTTCATGAAAATGTGACATGTCGTGATATTGCGACACTTTTTCTCTCTTGCACCTTCTCTCGTATTTTGGTCACGAAAATGCGACATGTCGCGATATCGTGACAGTTTTTCTCTCTTGCGCATTCTCTCGTATTTTGGTCATGAAAATGCGACATGTCGTGATATTGTGACACTTTTTCTCTCTTGCGCCTTCTCTCATCTTTTGGTCGTGAAAATGCGACATGTCGCGATATCACAACACTTTTTCTTCTTTGCTGATATGTCGCGATATCACGACACTTTTTTTTCTTTGCCAACATGTCACGATATTGTGACACTTTTTCTTCTTTGTGGTATTTTTCTTTTCATTGGATGCTCCTGCATCACTTCTCCTATGCTCTAGCTGGTGATCCTCTAGAAGACTACTGCCTCCACTACATTGGCTTGTGGATCTCTCTCCACTGAAGACTCTATCCTCACTCAGAAGATCTCTGTCCTCACTACCCTGGCTAATGGATCTCTATCCACTAGAGACTATTGTCCTCTACTCTATCACCTCCAAAGCTTACTCTCAACTCTATCTCAAATCTACACTAAACACAGTCCTTCGATCTAGCACAAATCTACTCAATATCTCGGTCTAGCACAAATTTGCTCAATATCTATCTATTTGTACTAAACATAGTCCTTTAGTCTAGCATAAATATTCTCAATATCTATCTTTGATCTGGCATAAACCTATCCTCAAATCTACACCAAACTCTATCCTCAAATATATCCTCAAGCCTTAACACAAAGCTTGACTCAATCACAAATCAACTCTACTAGATCTACCCCAAACCTTAACTCAAGGTTTGAAAAAATCAATCAATCAACTCTGCTCACAAGTCTTCTCAAAGACTTACCTCAAATATGTCCACAAGTCCTCTCTAGAACTTGTTCAATCTGCTCAACAAGTCTTCACCAAGACTTACCTCAAATCTGCTCAACAAGTCCTCACTAGAACTTGTCCAATCTGCTCAACAAGTCTTCACCAAGACTTACCTCAAATCTGCATTGTAAGCTTCCACAAAATCTTACTCAACTCAACTCAATCTATCACAAAAATCTCTTTAATCACTCCAACAAGCTTCACATAGAATCTTGTTCAATCTCATAAAAATATATAGAGAATTGTTAGAGACTCAATATGCTTCACACTCACAACAATGCTCAATCACTTTCAATCTCTCTTTTTTACCATAAAAACATATAGATAATTGTTAGAGACTCAATATGTTTCACTCACAACAATGCTTAATCACTTTCAATCTCTCCTTCAACTCAATCCATAAATAAAGAATAATTTGTTTCATAGAACTTGAACTATCACTCCAACACTTCCAATCAACTATGCTCAATCAACTCCTCTCAACCAAACACTCAATGAAAGCTTATTCAACAATGCTTATCAAACAAACCTCACATAACAATGATACTCATGATATTTCACAAACCCTAATCATGCACATGAAGGCTCACTCAATATTTCCAACAATGCTTATCAAACAAGGTTTCTATCATCAACCTTTATTCTAGAAAAACCTTCATCAATCAATATTGGATATCTCAATACCAAACTCAACAATGCTTATCAAACAATCCTTTTCACTCCAACTTAGCATTCACAACATCCAATCCAACAATATTTTACTCACAAGGAAGATGTACCCATACCTTTTATTTTGATGGAGATATGTCTTCAAAACCTGTCTTAACCACAATCAAATTTTCTTTACCAACACTAGGGTTAGGTTACCACAACCTATCTCAAGATCTCCACAAAATAATTTTCTCAAAAATTATTTTTCATACAAAATATCAAATCCTTTTGTACACCTTATAATCTCCAAACTCACAATATTTAACTCAATAATTTCACCATAACAAAACACTTAACAATTTTCCTTGCACACCTTATAATCTTCAAACTCACAATATTTAACTCAACAATTTCATTAAAAAAACATGCATAGCAAACTCCCTTATACACCTTATAATCTCCACACCTTATAAATTTCAATCACCAAAAATCAAAATAAAATATTTTAATTTTTCTTTACCTTATAACTCCCCTAAGCACTTAGCATTCATGATAATCTCAAAGCACTTTTAATTTTCAACACCTTGGAGAATAAAATTGAATGGCATACCTTTAATTTGTTCTACCCACAAAAAACTATCTTCGATGGATTCGACCACGTGACCTTGCACTCCCAACACCCTAGCTCCAAGCTAGGCCACCAAGTGGGTTGCGTGCCCACATGAGACACACGGTGCACATTGTCCCAAAAAGACTATCGCACAAAAACCATCGAGCAAATCAAATGAAGGCCTCTTCCTCCAAAATGTCGATCACGTGGATCGAACCACGATCTCCTCCATGCAAGCCTTAACACTCTCCCAACTACCACCTGTGCTACCACCATCGGTGGGATGTCAAATCACTTCATGACCTTTATTGCCTCGTTTCCCTCCAAGCTCTTTGAAATGCAATTTATCTTCTTCTTAGATGCAATGCTCGATATTCTCTTTTCTCGCATTCGAAGGTGTGTTATAAACTTTAGGAAATGGAAATCATTTCCTATATAAATACACATTATCTTTTGATTTCTCACGTCGGCCCATTTTTGAATTTAAAAATTCGAATTTAATTTTTAAATATTAAATTTAAAAACCTTTGCCTCCATTATTAATTTAAATTAAAATTTTAATCAAAGATTAAAATATTTTAATTTAAATTAAACCTTTTGAAAATTGCTCATGGGTCTTTTCAATTTGGACTTCATTTTTCTTCACCTTGTTATTTGGCCCGAAATATTATAATAATAGAATATTATTATTTAATTTAAACTTGCTTCTCCTTCCTCGGGTCTTCATCCTTTGGGCCCTTTTTAGGCATATAATATTAAAAATAAATATTATATCCTATTCCTTTCCAAGACCTTCTTGCTTTTGGAAAAACCACTTGATGTCCTTAATGACGATGACATTAAACCAATATTCTTTTGACATCAATGACAACAAAACTACTCAAAATTTCCAACAATCTCCCCCTTTGTCATTGATGGCAACCCCTTTATTTTTACCATTCCTTTTTCTTTTTCAAAAGTTGCTTTCCTTGAGAAACTGCTCCCCCTGACTGAATGCTCTCCCCCTAACTCAAATCTCTCCCCCTTTGTCATCAATGGCAAAGGGTCACCTTTGGGGCTCGGGGCTAAGAATGAGACTCTTAGCTTAGCCCCTCCCCCACCTCCTCTTGAGGTGATTAATTCTAGGGTGGGAGTATTTCTACTCCCAACATACACTGATCTTTACCTTTGTCCACTTTCTTCCTCAACTGATTCTTCTGATTCCTCTGACTATTCTTGTTCCTGCTTGTCTCTGGGATTTTTGCTCTACACCACTTTGTTGTATGCCCATAATTATTGCACTTATAACACTTAATGTTGTTATTCCTTAAAGGTGCAAATATCTTGGGGTTTCTCCTGGTGAAGCCATATCCATTCCTATCATGAACCCTACAATTTACTGCCTTGTGACCAAACTGATTACAAGAGTAGCAATACCCTTGAAAAAGTTACCTGTTTCTGAAACTTCCATATTCCTGTCTTTCATGTGTCCTACACTGTGTAGCCTTGTGCCCAAACCTGTGACATGAGAAGCATCATCCATTGAAACTACCTTGCCTTGACCCCATTGGTCTCCTAGTTTCTTTTACCCTATGTTGGTTCCTGTTCCATCTGTTCCTCATTTGTGCATTGTTCCTTTCCTTGTTGAACTTTCTATTGTCCAACTCATCCTCAGAAGTCTCACTCTCTCTTACACTCTCTTCTTCTGAAGCTTCTTCTTCTTCGGAGCTTGATATTGACTCCTCTCCTTGTTTTCTTTGTACCTGTTCAAAACCAAGACCTATCTTGTTTGATGTAGGTTTTTGTATCTTGATAATCTTATCCAATTTCTTTGAGCTTCTCCCAAACCTGTGTAACTTGTCCTTAGACTCTTTTACTTCCTTCCTTAGTGAAGCTACCTCATGCTCTAACTTTTCACATTCTAAAACCTTTGCTTCTAACTTCTCTTTGAATCTCCTTGTCTTAGCTATTGAGTTAGTTAGATCCTCTATAAGCTTTCCTTTCTCTTCATCACATTCTTGAAATTTAAGCTTGAGTTTTGAGTTTTGCTTTCTTACCTCCCTTAATGCATCAAGGGCATGAATAAGCTCACCCTCAAGATCAACTTCTCCTTTCTCTGATTCTTCCTCTATTTTTTTGCCTTTGGGATCATCTTCATTCCTTTCTGATTTATCTTCAATAGGATCACCTCCTTCTTCTATTGCCAAAAGTAAATTTTCTTCTGGTCCTTCAAGTGTATCTTCATATTCATCATCACTAAAATTGAATCCATTCCTTGTACAACTATCTTCAAGATGACCAAAGTTACCACATCTAAAACACTTGAGAATCATTGGTGCCCTTTTTCTAACATCATCTTTTTCTTTTGCTAGAAATAGTACTTCATATTTATCATTATCTGAGGAACTTTCATCACTATCACTTGAGCTCTTACTTGCCTTGTCTGCATAGAAACTCTTCTTATGCCTTTGGAAAAACTTCTTTCCTTGCTTGCCTTGTCCATCCCTACTTTTCTTTTGGTACCTATGTTTTCCTGTTTCCCTATTCTTATGATCCTATTTTTCTTCATCATTGCTATTTCCAGCCTCTGGACAATCAGATGCATAGTGACCATATTTTCCATAATTGAAACATCTAACTGATTTCGTACCTTTATATTTTCTTGAGTCCTTGTTCCTTCTACCATAGTTTGCTTCTTCATCACTGGATGACTCATTGCTTGAATCTGACTTCTTACCCTTTGTCTTCTTAGTAACTTTGAAGGTTGCTTCCTTCTGGGGAATAGGTTCCTCTTTTATCCTCATCTCAAAAGTTGTGAGAATACCATGTAATTCATCCCTTGTCAAAAGTTCAATATATTTTACCTCTTCTATAGCTGAAATATTTTCACTAAACCTTTTTGGAAGTGACCTTAGAATCTTATCACAAACATCTGTTTCCTCAACCTTAAGCCCAAGTCCTTGCATGGAGTTAACAACCTCATCCACATGAAGTAGATATGCCACAATGTTTTCCTCATCCTTCATCTTTAGGTCTTCAAATGCTCTCTTGAAATTTTACAACTTTACCCTTTTGACCTTTTTATCTCCTTCATATATGCCTTGCAACTTATCCCAAATTTCCTTTGTTGATTTGCAATGCATAACCTTTATAAACTCTATTTCATGTAAACCTCTCAAAATTCCATTCATTGCTCTTGAATTGTAATGATGTAGAAGCTTACCATATTTATCTGTAGGTGGAGTTGTTGGTGGTGTGTATCCATTTTCAACTGCTTCCCATATTTCATTTCCAAGTGCCATTAGATGAAACTTCATCCTTGTGCTCCATAGTGCATAATTGTTCCCATCGAACAATGGTGTTGAATTCCTGAAGATCCATTCTGAGAATCCATCTATGTTCTTGTAAGATTTTCCTTCAAGCTATTAAACTCTTCTGAAGGAACCCGCTCTGATACCAATTGAAGAACACAAGCTTATACTGAAGAGGGGGTGAATAATATAAGACCACTTTTTACTTTTCTTTCCCAAATAATATTATGCAATATATCAATGGCAATATCAATAGTAGTAATCAAAGCAATGCATAAATCACCACACATAATAGAGACACCAATTTAATATGGTTCACCCAATGTGGGCTACTCCATAGAGAAAATATTTCACTAAAATTTTCTCAATAAATCTCTTGGGAATCCTTTCCCTATTACAATGTTTATGGACCTCTATCCAAAGGAGACACCAATCCCTAATCAAGTTCATGGATCTCTATCCATAGGAGAAACTAATTTGTGGATCTCTATCCATAGGAGAACTCCTTCTCCTCTGCTCTGTTGGTGATCCTCTAGAAGACTACTGCCTCCACTACACTAGCTTATGGATCTCTCTCCATTGAAGACTCCTATCCTCACTCAGAATATCTTTATCCTCACTACCCTAGCTAATGGATCTCTATCCACTGGAGACTATTATCCTCTACTCTATCACCTCCAAAGCTTGCTCTCAGCTCTATCTCAAATCTGCACTAAACATAGTCCTTCGATCTAGCACAAATCTGCTCAATATCTATCTTTGATCTATACTAAACATAGTCCTTTGGTCTAGCATAAATCTGCTCAATATTTTTATTTTATTTATCTGGTACAAACCTATCCTCAAATCTACACCAAACTTTATCCTCAAATCTATCCTCAAGCCTTAACACAAAGCTTGACTCAATCACAAATCAACTCTACTAGATCTACCCCAAACCTTAACTCAAGGTTTGAACAAATCAATCAATCAACTCTGCTCACAAGTCTTCTCAAAGACTTACCTCAAATATATCCACAAGTCCTCTCTAGAACTTGTTCAATCTGCTCACAAAGTCTTCACCAAGACTTACCTCAAATCTGCTCAACAAGTCCTCACTAGAACTTGTCCAATCTGCTCAACAAGTCTTCACCAAGACTTACCTCAAATCTGCATTGTAAGCTTCCACAAAAGCTTACTCAACTCAACTCAATATTATCACATAAAACTTCTTCAATCACTCAAACAAGTTTCACATATAATCTTGTTTAATCTCATAGAAACATATAGAGAATTGTTAGAGACTCAATATGCTTCACACTCACAACAATGCTCAATCACTTTCAATCTCTCTTTTTTTTACCATATAAACATATAGAGAATTGTTAGAGACTCAATATGTTTCACACTCACAACAATGCTTAATCACTTTCAATCTCTTCTTCAACTCAATCCATAAATAAAGAACAATTTGTTTCATAGAACTTGAACTATCACTCCAACACTTCCAATCAATTATGCTCAATCAACTCCTCTCAACCAAACACTCAATGAAAGCTTATTCAACAATGCTTATCAAACAAACCTCACATAACAATGATACTCATGATATTTCACAAACCCTAATCATGCATATGAAGGCTCACTCAATATTTCCAACAATGCTTATCAAACAAGGTTTCTATCATCAACCTTTATTCTAGAAAAACCTTCATCAATCAATATTGGATATCTCAAAACCAAACTCAACAATGCTTATCAAACAATCCTTTTCACTCCAACTTAGCATTCACAACATCCAATCCAACAATATTTTACTCACAAGGAAGATGTACCCATACCTTTTATTTTTATGGAGATATGTCTTCAAAACCTGTCTTAACCACAATCAAATTTTCTTTACCAACACTAGGGTTAGGTTACCACAACCTATCTCAAGATCTCCACAAAATAATTTTCTCAAAAATTATTTTTCATACAAAATAACAAATCCTTTTGTACACCTTATAATCTCCAAACTCACAATATTTAACTCAATAATTTCACCATAACAAAACACTTAACAATTTCCCTTGCACACCTTATAATCTCCAAACTCACAATATTTAACTCAATAATTTCATATAAAAAAACATGCATAACAAACTCCCTTATACACCTTATAATCTCCACACCTTATAAATTTCAATCACCAAAAATCAAAATAAAATATTTTAATTTTTCTTTACCTTATAACTCCCCTAAGCACTTAGCATTCATGATAATCTCAAAGCAATTAATTTTCAACACCTTGGAGAATAAAATTGAATGGCATACCTTTAATTTGTTCTGCCCATAAAAATATCTTCGATGGATTCGACCATGTGACCTTTGCACTCCCAACACCCTAGCTCCAAGCTAGGCCACCAAGTGGGCTGCGTGCCCACATGAGACAAATGGTGCATGCTATCCCAAAATACTTCCTCACAAAAACCATTGAGCAAATCAAATGAAGGCCTCTTCCTCCAAAATGTCGATCACGTGGATCAAACCATGATCTCCTCCATGCAAGCCTTAACACTCTCCCAACTACCACCTACGCTACCACCATCGGTGGGATGTCAAATCACTATACGGCCTTTGTTGCCTCGTTTCCCTCCAAGCTCTTTGAAATGCAATTTATCTTCTTCTTAGATGCAGCGCTCGATATTCTCTTTTCTCGCATTCGAAGGTGTGATGAATAACTTTAGGAAATGGAAATCATTTCCTATATAAATGCACATTCATATTTTGATTTCTCACGTCGGCCCTTTTTCGAATTTAAAAATTCGAATTTAATTTTTAAATATTAAATTTAAAAACCTTTGCCTCCATTATTAATTTAAATTAAAATTTTAATAAATAAATTTTTAATTTAAATTAAACCTTTTGAAAATTGCTCATGGGTCTTTTCAATTTGAACTTCGTTTTTCTTCACCTTGTTATTTGGCCCAAAATATTATAATAATAGAATATTATTATTTAATTTAAACTTGCTTCTCCTTCCTCGGGTCTTCATCCTTTGGGCCCTTTTTAGGCATATAATATTAAAAATAAATATTATATCCTATTCCTTTCCAAGACCTTCTTGCTTTTGGAAAAACCACTTGATGTCCTTAATGACGACGACATTAAACCAATATTCTTTTGACATCAATGACAACAAAACTACTCAAAATTTCCAACAATGGTACCTCACAATAACCATCTACAATGCTATCCAATAATAAAATTATGGAATGTATCTTCATATTACACATGAGGTGTATTTCTTCATATTTTTCGTACATGCTTGTACCTATCTATAGCCTTCTTAGGATGTCTATTTGTCAAATTGTTCATTGCGTGTACATAGTAAGAGTTTTTTTTACTAAAATATTTTAAGTGGCTATCCCATAACCATCACCAAAACATACTATGGTCTCAATTGACCTCCTTCATGCTTGTGGTTCCTCATAACCACTTTCATGTATGTGGATTATCTCAACCACCTTCATACTCATGGTTTATCTTATCCACATTCATACTTTGTTGTTACTCTGAAACATGATTATATGTTTGGTTACTCTCAACCACTTCTAAACTTTGTTTTTCCCTTGAACCACATCTAAAATTTGTAGTTTATCCTAACCACTTTGTTTAATGGTTTTAAAGGTTGTGTCTTTTATGATTTTTTTTATCTTTCTAACATTAATGGAAACTTATTTTCCATGGAATATAAGACTATGAAGTAGGTTGTCTTCTTTGATAATTTACTCATACTCTTTACTTACATATTTTTTTGTTAATCATCTCAATGAGATTAAAACACAAAGTCATATAAAAAATTGACAGAGTACATACTCGCACGTGCAGTAACTTATGTATTTTCTAGGCTTATACCATATATACATATAACAATACATAAATTCATATACCTCCATACATCATGGACATGATAATTCGACCATATTTTCCTCTTAATAACAAGAAAAATATTGGCAGGGTATTTATACAACAATTTAACAAATAATTTTTCTCTTGCTTATCCATTCATTGGTACTTTTGGAATTTACACTTCTCAAACCTTCACAAACTAGCACCATTATTTAACGTTCACTATACAAGAGATATTTACTTGGCTCTTGCTAACATAGAGAGAGGCTATCAAATATCATGCTAAATTTTTTGGGGCTCTATCAAGCGCTCACAAACAAGAGCCTTCCACAAGAAACATAACATACAACCTTCTAATTTGACGATACATGAGGTATGCACACAAGGCTTCTTTGTATAGATTAGACTATGACATTAATATTTGTAATGGAGTACATAGCTAAACTGCACCATCAATACAATTATGTCCTTCTCCTAATGCTCTATATTCATTTCTCCATGTTCATACTCATGTAGATTTGATACCACGTGCTATAAATAAGGAAGAGAGGATTTATAAATACAATAACAAATAACACATGAAATAATTAACATAGTGCACAATGAAAGACAAATGACGAATATATACACATATCAATGAAGAAAAATTAATAAAGTTTTGCAAATTCCATGCATCTTGCCATAAAGCTATATATAGACGTGTTTGTTCTCTCTTGTTTTGTGGTTGATCTCTCTAGATGAACTTCTTTGCATTGTTGTATCCACCTCTCCATCTAATTTGTCTATGCATTAATTTCATTGACATAGAATATATTTATTTTTGACAACCTTTCTTTGCCACAATGTTGCTTTTGTGCCTTGCTTTAATAAGAAATAAATCAACTCTTTCTCTTCATTTTTTTTTAGCTATAAATTGTTTTTCTTACATTGAATAGAAGCAATTTTATTTAATGGCAAGAGATTAAGTGGTTAAAGATGTGAACTCCTAATGAACACCTACATTTAAATCTCACCAAATGATGTGTGATGTCATAATATGATTTGTTCTAATACCACTACATACTTTGTTGAAACATCAAGATAACAATGTTATAAATGTAGGGTGCATTTTAATTCCATCCAAAAAAAAGACAATTTTTTTTTATTTTTTATTTTTTTATTTCTTTATATTTATTTTTTGGCAATAAAATTGTATAAAATTATTTACCAAACTTATCAAATAAAAAATATATTTTTAAATTTAATTTATATATAATTAAACTCTTTATTTGTATTTTTTATAAATATTTCTAATTTCCATTAAATAATTCTTCAAATAACATTCCAATAATAATGAAGAAAAATAATACTATTTAAAATAACAATGGAAAAATATTACTTTTGTTTAAAATAATTAAGAATACAAATACATCCACTTGTATATATATATATATGAATTGGCAAGTTGAAACATTTTATCTTGAGTCTATCCCTTTTGCACACTAAAAGGGTCACTCTCATCTTCAAATCATTTATCTCTTGTTTCTAAATCGCAATGTGTATGCTACTCTACCACGTCCTTGAATATACATTGACATAGAAATTCTTGCACTTCTGTGGGCACAAGGGATAATTCGGATTTAAGTCCCTCCGTGCACATATGAGATTTTGCCTCTCAAAGTGGCTAAAAGACTTGTTCTTCTTTATGTAGATTTATTTGCATTGATTTATTTTCAAGTTTGATAATTGTATATTGTTTGTTCATGACATTTTAATGTAAATTATTATTATTTGCACATTCTTAATAATAGTTCAATATTCAACTATGAAGCGTCATAACATATTTCGAACCTGATTTTCAACATTCCTCAACAAATAAATAGCATTTGAAAAAATAAAAAGGGGCAGATATCAAATATATTGTCTAAATTTTGAACCTAAATGAGTGGTCTTATTATTTCTACCAGTTTAATAAACTTTTTTATTTTCCAATAGCATGGATTTCTATTTAGTAACTGAGAATCTGTTCAAGGATAGCAATGTCATGAACCATTGATTGTTGAACATTAGTCATCATGAGCTGTCACACGACTAAATAAATTCACAATATGTTCCATATTGACCATTTTTTGATATTGACTAAGCCCTACTTTTGCCACAAAACAAAATCATTGCCAAACAAAAGACAAACAAAATATTTATTAGGACACGGGGATTACTTGTACAGTGTCCACCTTTGTTTGTCGCGTTGAGTCGTATTCATTAATATACTTTTACTCTGTCGGGGTCTTATTAGCTGGAAATGTTTTCCCGACCCAACTAGAAAAGAATGCGCAGAAGGATGCGGTAGGAGGCGTCGTCAAGTGAACCGTGTATATACATACAAGAATGGAATCTTAACTCCTCATAATTATGAACTAGTGACGGAAAGTTGGTGGAACTTATCCAATGGCTACCTTGACAAAACAATAAGGTTTTAGGGGAGCTAAGCATATACGCCGTTGAAGTTACTAGCCATTTTGAGGTGAATATTATTTGACTCGGTCGAAGGTCAACAGTGAAGTTATTAGCCATGTAGAGGTGAATATTATTGTCTTACTCAGTCGAAGGTCAGCAGTGAAGTTACTGGCATTCCAAAACAAAGCAACATAAAACAAGCATTAAAATAGAGTATCAAAAATTCTAAACCAAAGTATTAAACAAAACAACAACAATTTACAAAAGAATTATATCTGGTTTTTTCACAAAATTTAAGGAGATTATTTTCATGGAATTACATTTAAAGAAAAAATTGTTTAATAGAAACACAAAATAGTTAAAACAATGTTTATAACTAGCACTTAACATAACTCATCCATCATTTAATTATTCAAATCAACCTTCCATCTAGCCATCCTTAAGCATTACAAAATAGTTAAAACAATGTCTATAACTAGAACTTAACCTAACTCATTCCTCATTTATCTCAACCTTCCGCCTAGCCATCCTTAAGCATTACAAATAAAACAGTTTGCTTATTATTCTCTCTCTTAATTCTTAAGAGAAGAACACCCAATTTGTTGTAAGCCTCTCAATAGTCTATTTTGACAACATCTTAGTGAACACATATGCAAGTTGCTCCTAGGATGGGTAAAACATCATTCTTAAATGTCCTTCTTCAACAAGATCTCAGATAAAATGATATATTATATCAATATGCTTCCTGTGACTGTAAAAAACTGGATTCTTGGACAAAGCAACTGCAGACGTATTATCACAAAAATTTGTGACAATACAATTTTTCTCGTGCTTCAACTCTTTCAATATTTGTTTCAACCAAATAAATTGACATGATGTTAATGTTGCTGCAATATGTTCATATTTTGTTGCAGACAAAGAAATAATTGCTTACCTTTTGGATGAGCAGGAAATAACACCAATTTCCATACTAATTTTTTTTTCAGAAGTACTCTTAAGATCCTTAGGACAACTTGCCCAATCATTGTTTGCATATCCAACCAAACGAAAATCATCAAAATTGCTATACCAAATGCCACAATCACTTGTTCCTTGTACATACCTCAATTTTATCTTTGCTACCCTGAAATTTACTTCAACTGGATATTGTCTAAATGTAGAAACTATACTTACAATACACATTAAATCTAGCCTTGTGCTATAAGATACACTAAACTAGCTACTAGATTTCTATAAATTGTGGGATTTGCCTTGCAACTTCCATCATCCTTGATAAGATTTTCACCAAGACTTAAAGGAGTATGAAAAAAATTGCATTTTGACATTTTGAACTTTTCAAGTAATTTAGAAGCATATTACCTTGTCAAATAAAAATACCATCATCTAATTGTTTCACTTCAATTCCAAGAAAATAGTGCATCAAATCCAAATCTATCATCTCAAATTCTTTTTCATTGCATTTTAAAATTCATTCAATAACTTTATGTTATTTCTCATACATGTCAAGTCGTTAACATATAAGCAAACAATAGGAAAAAAATAGAAAATTAGCTTCTGGGAAGACAAATGGGCTAGGGAAGGAAACCTTAGTTAGAACCCCAACTTAGTCCATCTAAAATTTTATAATTATGAGATTTTTGAGCCAAAGGTGGCAAAATTTATGAGGAAGGACAGGAACATACTTAGATGGAGACCAATAAAGTTTCAAGGCTTGGAAGCGGAGTCCGAGATGCATGAGAGTATTTTGTGACATCAATTCATACCCTAGGAGCAGAAGAAGACCACATAAGGGAGGCGGCTACTGAGAGTGGAGAATTCATGGTCGAATTACCTATAAGCTATTGCTTAATCCTAAGGATCCCCTATTTCAAACTTAGTTAGTTTGGACTAAGAAGCTGATTCCCAAAATATATATTTTTTTTGTGGCTTGTGATTCAAGGAAAAATTCTCACCATTGATAATATGCTAAAGAAAGGAATGATTGTACCTAATAGATGTTATCTTTGTAGGGCAAACTGGGAATCAATTCAGCACTTATTCCTTGAGTGTCCTATATCCATCACCATTCTAAATGGGGTATTCCAAGCCTTCAATATTTCTTGGGTTAGACCAGCTTCCATCTATGAGCTTTTCCAACAATGGCCCAATACCTTTGTCAGCTTGAGGCTTAGATTCATGTGGAATATTAGTCTCCATCACTTCCTGTGGTAAATATGGTTAGAAAGGAACCATAGGGTGTTCAAAGAGTCAAAACAAGATTTCATGTCAATCACCAACAAAGTCCTAGCCTTTGCAAAAGAAAATGTCATCACTCATCCTTTAGTGGCACAACCAATTCCCTCAATTGAGAAGCAATTAGCCCAATCCTTAAGTATCCCCCTTGAATATAATTCAAGTCCTAGGTCCAACCCTATACTAGACTCCAAGTGGATCCCACCCCATGATTATTGGCTCAAGCTAAAATTTGATGGTGCTATCAAGGACAATCTTGGTAGAGCATGAGTAGGAGGAGTGGTAAGGGACCATCATGATCACATGGTGTTGGATTTCTCAGAACAACTCAAAACCAAGACCAACAACAAAGCATAAGCCAAAGCTCTTTGGTGAGGACTAGATTTGATGCAGAAGATTCAAGGCAAACTCATAGTGGAAGGAGATTCACTAAACATTATTAATCTAATGAAGAATGATAGAGAACCTCCTTGGAGGATTTAAGCATGTATTAAGGAAGCTAGGATCTTTTTTGGAGTTAGAGGTGACAAGGTGGCTCAACATGTTTTTTGAGAATCCAACAAAGTAGTGGATAAGTTGGAAAATCTACGAGTTGACGCTGACGATCTTGTCATGTGGACATAGGGTGCACAACATGACATGGAAGAAATTATTTAAATTGAGTGTAAATGATAGGGACGACGTGGATTGTGGGCGACCAGATAACGATCATGTGGTCATTCGGCATCCCAACTAGACATTGGAATCAAGTCCAAAGCGGTAAGTGGTCTTTTTGGTTGGTACGACTGAGTCAGCCCGCTAGGTTTATGGGAGGTGCCAACATTGGGAAATGTAGAAGAAGGTATGGGCATCAAAGGTACATTGGAAAAATAGATAGTAGCTTCCCAAGGAAAGATATTCATTTTTGGACATGGTCCTGAGGCGAGCGAGTGGACGCTCCATATCACGGTCCTGGTGGATTCACCATTTTTGAAGGAAATCATTTTTTTGCCAAGAACACTAGTTCAAAATATTCCATGATTATAAATATAAGGGATCCCAAAAACATTAAAGATTGGCACTATGGTACGTTTATTCTACTAATAGAAAATGCCAAGTGGCCAACCATCCTGGTGGAAGGTGCTTTGCGAAACATACCTAGACAGGGTGCCCTTAACAATGAAGATCCAATTACGATTCATTAGGGAACCCAAAGATATCACCACCTTTATATTAATTGCAAGTGCAGGGAGACGTCAAATGGTCTTACTACTATGTCTTTGGGTTGGCAAGTTGTGAGGGTTATTGAGGCAAATTGTGAGCTTAAGGAAATAATGAATTACATCGAGCCGATAATGGTGGTAATGGAATCTCTGGCTCAAGCAATTCTCACTGAGAGATGCTTTACTCAGTTCTTTGACATGTTCTCGGGTGTGGAGGAAGACATAACCCTCACTGTAATGGAGTCCTAGGAGGATGGAAGAGTGGAAATTTGGGGGCATGAAATCATCATTGATGTTAGTATGCTTGCCACCATCATGGGGTAGACGGTCAAGGGGAGATCCATCCATAGGAAAAAACACAACTGGGAGGTGGAATTGCGTGAGTTTAAGGATAATCCCAGAATCTTCAAGGAGGTGAAGAATGGATTGACAAGGATGGACCTCCCTACCCCATGGAACTCTGTAATGAAAAATGTGATGGTGTTCATCATATTTGAGGACCCTGACAAGGTACTCCTTAGTTTCCACTATGCATTTATTAACTTTTTTTGTGATGTTAATCCCATTAGGATCCTTTAATTCCTGCTAAATTCCATCAATTACACCATTAATTCATGTCATAGCAAGAAAGGTTTTGCCCTGTCACTACATAAAGGCCTATATAAGGTTATCTATAAAATTTTCCTAGCTACTTCTCCCCAATATTAACCCCCTGCCCTTCCACAAGTCGAACACCTTGTTATCGACCATGCAAAAAGTTCAAGGGGTAGGGATAGTCCGGGTCTACCCAAGCCTTATTTTACATCTTCAGCTATGAATAGAGGGTGATTTGACCATCATAGGAGAACCTACAAAGAATAAGTTGAATATTGAGGAACCGGAGGGACCCACGAGATCCTCTATGAGTTTGAAGAACAAGTAGGTGTAGGGTAGTTCAAAAACCCTCGAGATTGACTCTGAGGAAGAGGGATCCGATTCAATAAACTTGGTCCTCAAGTGCTACATCCTTACTTCTTTGGCTAACGTCATCCAATAGATGAAGGAGATCCTTGAGGTGCTAACAACGGTATTTTTCAATGAAGGGTACCAGGTCAATAAGCCAGTGGAGGCTAATATGGATATGGACGACCAAGTGAAGGATAAATAAGATGAGTAGAATGAGGACAAGGATGTGGAGGACTAGCCTTTTTCAAGAAGATCCTTTGTGTAGAAGTTTTGGTCTGGCAAGGTCAAAATCATTCATTTTAAGCCAAATTGTTTTTTTCCTATGCAGAGGGTATGCTAGTTTTTTGGGTCTATGTCTGAATGGCTATCCTGATGTCTATAGGATGACGTTTTTTGTTTGTTGGGGCTTTATCGATTGTCTATGGTATCTTGGTGATGGGAGTAAATATATGTTTAGGGTTGTTCAGGCTATGAGACTTCAGTATGGGCGTTGGCCTGAGAAGGTTAGTAGGGTTAGAGGACCTAGGGTCCTCAAAAAATTAAGGATCATGCACTTCAATATTATGTTGATTTTTGTACAAAGGTTTTGGGTCAACTTGTAAAACCCAGTATTAATGAAATATTTAAATTACCAAAAAAAAACATATAAGCAAATAATAAATATCTCAATATCATCTCCATATTTGAAATATACAGTGAGTTCACTTACACATCTTGTAAAATCCTAGCTATAGAAATATCCATCTATCATGCTATATCATGCTCTTAACCCCTTCTTGAGCCCATATAGTGCTTTCTTTAATTTGTAAACCTTTCTCTCTTGCCATTTCACCTCATAACTTGGGGGTTGTTCCTCATAGACTTATTCATCCAAAACAACATTTAAAAAAATTATATTTGACATCCATTTAGAAAATATTCAATTGCATTGCGTTGCTAGTGCTAAAATAGTCCAAATAGGGTCTAATCTAGCGACAAGAGCAAAGGTCTCAAAATAATCAATACCTGGTTGTTGAGAATAATATTTTACAACCAATCTTGCTTTATGCTTTTCAATTGTTTTGTTTACTTTGTACTTAGTTTTATAGACCCATTTCACTCCAATAGCTTCCTTTCCTTCTAGAATATGTACCAACTACCATGTATCATTTTTCTTAATCATATTCAATTCCTCCATAGCATCAATTCAAACCTTTTTTTTTATTTCATATTCATAAGTCATTGGTTCATCTTTAATATTTGAAAATAATGTAAAATTGATATTTGAAATTACCTATTTAGTCTTCTCATATATCTCTTGGAAGTCTTGGAGGGCTTGGAGTAGAATTTGCACTCAAAATACAACATGTATAACTTCTTGCAGGGCTTGGAATAAAAACTACACCTAATTTAATCCCTTAACTATTATTGAAGTGAGTAAAATCTTCTTCTATAACTATTGGTTTTTCTTATTGCTCATTTACTTTCCAAACTCCCCCTTCATCAAATATCACATCACAAGAAAAATCAATTTTTGCAATGTAGGATTCCACAACTTATATTCTTTGGTTTCTTCTAAATATCCCACCAAAATACATTTTCCACTTTTATCATCTAACCTTTTTCTATTTTTATCTAGAACATGCACATATGCTATGGATCAAAAGGAGAATATTTCTCAAGAGATAAGACAAGGAACTATTATAGAAGAAATTTTTCAATGTGAGGCATAAATTATTAGGAGAGAGGAAGCTTTGGAGGAACAAGAATAAATATATTAAAGGTAAAGAGCCAGAGTTATATGGTCAAAGGAGGGGGATCAAAACACATCAGTTTTTCATAATACAACAACAACTAGGAGATAAAAAATAGAATTACAAGTCTTATAGATATGATGAGTAGGTAAAAACTAGTCGAAGTGAAATGAAAACTATAGCAAATCAATAATTTCATACTATTTTTAGGAGCAATAAAAATTTAAATGCAATATGATAGGAAAAGATACTAGAGGTAATTATGCAATTAGTCAAACCTGAACACAATAAATTATTAATGGAGGAAATATATTTGGAAGAAACCTCACAGATCATACAAAAAATATAAACAGGAAAGACTCCAAGGCCATACGGATTTCCCATTGAATTTTTTCAAAATTTTAGGGAAATTGTGGGCCAAGCAGTGGTGGAGGCACTGGAGGAAATCAGACAAAGTAAGAAAATGTTAAAAGCCTTGCATCATATTTTTATCAGTTTGATTCCTAAGGCCCCACCTAGTGATAAAATTGATAATTATAGGCCTATTTCACTATGTAATATAGTATACAAGATATTAACAAGGCTTATGGCAGAAAGGTTAAAACCTTTTTTACCAAATATTATTTCAAGTGAGCAAGGTGGTTTTGTTGAAGGTAGAAAAATTCTAGATGGAATAGTAGTGGCCTAGGAGGCGATACACACAATTTCAAATCAAAATGACACAAGCATTTTTATTAAATTAGATCTTTCTAAAGCCTATGATAGAGTAGATTGGTCCTTTATGCAAAGGATTTTAGAAAAAAATGGCTTTGCAGATGGGTGGAGATATTGGTTAAAATCCTATACAGAGACTACATCATTATTAGTTCGAGTAAATGGCAGTACCTCTCCCATGTTCATAATAATAAGGGGGTTGAGGCAAGGGGATCCTATCTCCCCTTAAATTTTTATCCTTTACATAGAGGGTCTTGAGAAACTATAAAAAAAGTGAGACAAGAGGGAAGGCTAAGAGGCCTAAAAATAAGTTCTTAGATTGAGATAAATCACCTCCAGTTTATGTATTATACTGCTCTTATTAGTCAAGTGAATCTTCTAGTAGCAAGAAATATAAAATAATTTTTAGATGGGTATACTCAAGCTACTGGGCAAGATTTTAATGAAAAAATATCAAATTGTTTTTAATACAACAAAGAGGGTGAGAGACAAAATTATACAATTGTTGAAATTCATGAAAACTTGTTTACCCATACAGTATTTAGGAGTACCTTTATCTGCAAAGATAACAAAAATAAAGGAGTTGAAAGGGTTTATGGAAAAACTTCAAGCTAGATTGAGCAACTGGACTCACAAATGGCTAAGCTTGGGAGGAAGGCTTACAATGATTAAAGTTGTGCTACAAGCTCTCCTAGTTTATAATTTTTCTTTCCTTTAGGATCCAAAGAGAATTCTACAAGATATTGACAAACACATAAGAATTTTTTTGTGGTCAGGTGCAAGGGAAGAACAAAAAATAGCACTAGTTGGATGGGAGAAGACATATCAACCAAAATACAAGGATTGAGAATAAGATAAACATACGACAACAACAAGGTTCTAATTGGGAAGTTATATTGGATATGGATTACAGCTACTGGAAATTTATGGATTAGACTCTTACAAGACAAATATTACCCAGGAGTGGCTAAGAAAATCATCCCAAGAAACAGAGTGAAAGGAGAGGGATATACATTATGGAGGACAATGGTAGCAGGCCAAGAGTTAATAAAGCCATACCTATATTGGTAGTTATGGAATGGAAAGTATGCTCTATTTGGGAGGATTCGTGGAATCAATCTTAGCCAATTATGCATACATTCCCATAGATGAAGATTTGGAAAGCAAAGGTCCAAAAAGCAAGGTGGTGGAAAGCCTCTTACTATATGAAAATATAGAATCAACATGTACTAGAGTTAATACAATGGAAAAATCCTCAAGAATGGTCAGTGAGGGGGATGGAGGAACTAACAAAAATAATATGGAGACATCTCCAAAGATACCCAATTCATGATGGTTCTAAGAGGGATATACTTATATGGAGAAAAAGTAAGTTGGGAATTTATAAGGCAAAGGAAGGATACAAGGTAGTTTGTGGATATGAGATTACCCTAGCACCACTTCCATGGATATTTATTTGGAAAAAAGAAGGATGGCCAAAAATTAATATTTTATCATGGTTGATTAACCACAAAAAGTGTTTGAAATTTGATAATTTGAGAAAAAGAGATTTCTATGGGCCTTCCAAATGTGTTTTATTTGGAAAGGAAGATGAGACCTTGAATCACCTCTTTTTTGGGTGTTTTTTTTATAAATGCATATGGATTAGTTGGTGGAGGTAGACGAGACAACATTGGGAAGTTTTTGAGAGCCATAAAAACTTTTATGAGAAATAGAAATAGTGCAGGTTTAAGACTAGAACAATGAAAATGGTATGGAAATTGGGACCTAGCTTCATATGGTGGCAATTATGGCTAGAATGAGATGCACACCTATTTATATTAAAGCACATAACAAGGTAACAAGTATGGGAGAGGATTATTATTAAGGTAACAAAAACACTATCTATTAGATTATAGGAGAAAACAAACATAAATATTAAGGAAGTGATTATTCTACAGAGCCTTGGAATAACTGTAAAAGAGAAACGACTAAGGGATGGATGTGTAGGTGAGAAACCCTTGAATAACATAGAGTGGAGTCCACCTCCTGGAGATTAGGTGAATGCAAACAAAAATGGGGCTTCTACTAAAAACCCAAGAAATTTTGGTTTTGGTATTATCATACGAAATTGGAAAGCATAATAGGTGTACTAGGGAGTAGAAGGTATAGGGGAGGCAAAAAATAATGAAGCAAAAGGACAGGTGATATTGTTAGCATCAATGATAGCTTCAAATATATAGTTACATAAGTTGTGGATAGAGACAGACTCTTAGGTATGGACTGAAATATTGGATCTGTTAAGACCCTTTTAGCTACTAGAAATTGGTGAGATAAGGAAGGTGGAAGCAGTTCAGACGATTTGGAAGGTTTTTCAAGATATTTCTATTACACATGTCAAGCGAGAGGGAAATATGGTTGTATATTATTTAGAAAAATGGGGAAAATAAATGGAGGAAGGGTAGTATGTGGACTCTCAGATGGAAAATCAGATAAGCTGGTGCCAAAGAATCTAAGGGATGCAGAAGGTGGTACAAGTGGATATCAAAATAGGAAGAGCAGACAGTGAGTGTAATGAATCTACCATAGTCAGGCCACAAAATAAAACAACATGAAGATAGAGGGATGGTTTACAAAATTCAGATAAATTAGAAAAAATAAAATTCAACTATGGTAGTGTTGAGGTTTATGTATATCTTCATTATGGATGGTAATGTTTTATGGTAATTTTTTATCTATGAGGTATTGGATGAGGATTTTATTTCTTCCTTTATGCATATCCATCTCATTTTACCTTGTAACACAAATTCTATAAATATAACATATTTTTCATTTTTTCAAAAAAAACTATCTTTTAATTCCTTTTTCTTTATAGTATGCCATAAATTCTTGAGGTAAATTTATCTCCTCTATAAGTCCTTAAAATTTTGATTCAATATTCACTTTATTTTTCAACCATTGCTTTAAAATTTATAAAACATCTAAATGCCTCACTCTTATGCTTAAAAAAATTACCCCAATATTTTTGCTATCTATGAATGTGAGGAAATAAAAATGATTACCAATGCTTGGTGTTTGCATGGGAGTGCATATATTTGTATTAACTAATTGTATTTTTTTTATGCTCTCCATTGCCTTTCCATTGGAAATTTATTCCTATGTTGTTTTCCAAGTGCACATGCTGAGCATATTTCATGATTTACTAATTTTTTTTGGTAATCCATGCATCCTATTTTCATATGCAAAAGCTTAAATCCTTTGAAATTTAAATGATCATAATGATTATGCCATATCCAGATACTTTCATCAACTAAAATATTCAATATATTAGTATTTGCATGTTGTAGTTTTAATGAAAATATTCTATTACTAGTCTTGGGTGTTACACACACCAATATTCTATTTTTATTAAATATTTTGCAAGTTGTATCATTAAATAAAACTTCATAATTTTTCTCTAATAGCTACCCTCCACATCACAAATTGTGTTTGATACCAAGTACAAATAATGTATCATGAATAATTTTTACCTCTCCTTGATTAGTTTAAATAGCTAGAGTTCCTTTACCAACAAATTTTCAACAAATAACTCTTTATCTATTATATGATTAGAACACAAAAATGAAGAAACCACAAATCATTACTTGATTTTTCAACTAAATGATTTGAAATAAAAATATTTGTTATAAAATATTCTCCAATATTACTCATAAAATTTGCTGATTTAGTTTTTAATTTATAACAATCTTTCTTGAAATACCCATATTTTTTACAATA
This sequence comes from Wollemia nobilis, assembly GCA_028583015.1. Taxonomy (NCBI): domain Eukaryota; kingdom Viridiplantae; phylum Streptophyta; class Pinopsida; order Araucariales; family Araucariaceae; genus Wollemia; species Wollemia nobilis. Next base: position 6,988,653 of record JAQPPZ010002937.1, on the reverse strand, counting down.
GTAACATTGGATTGAGGTCAAAGGGTCCAACCCATTGGTCAAAACACTCATTTGGGAGGGTGGATACCATGGTTCAAATCCCTTATACCACGTAGATTCAGAGGGTGAATTGTGCTAATGTTGTCAGATACGTTAAAAAGTTTACTTGGTACAACTAGGGGTTATAGTGACAACAAAGAGTAGTATTCAAACCCACGAAGAGGCAATAAAAAAAGTAATGAGTTATTGATTTCTCTAATATACTAAAAAAACCAATAAGCATTCTTCCACCTCTTCTACTTTCTGAGGACTCTTTTTACTCTTGGAGTAAATTGGGACTATTGTTGCCCTTTTCAACCCTTACCTTTACTAAAAAAGTAGCCTACTTTGAATCTTCAATTTTTTTTCTAATTTACTCTTATGGGACATTAGTGAATCCATAAAATCATCCAATATCATAAGGGATAAATCTCTACTTGCTTCAATTGCATTAACTATAAAATTCCATTTCATGGGTAAAGATATTAATACCTTTTCACAAGTTGCCTAACCTCTAATATCTTCTCCATGGATGCAAAGTTGGTTGACATTATTATGCAATTGAATATGAAAATCAATAATATTTTCATTGTCTTTCATCTTCAAAATTTCAAATTCTTTGCTTAATTTTGTAATAAAACTATCTTCATATTGCTTATGCCTTGGTATGATATTTACAATGTGTCTCATGCCTCCTTGGGACTTGTAACTGAGCAATTTTTGACAAAATACTCTCATCCACAATACTCTGAATCAAATACCTTTCTAACGCATATTTCTTCTTCTCTTCCCTCTTTTTGGTTTGTTCTTGTGATCTAAATGCATTATAATATTGTGGCTCCTCATAGCCATCTTGCACAATATCCCAAACTTCTTTATAAACCATTAAAGTTTTCATTTTTAATTCCCAATAATCATACCACTCCCTATTGAACACAATAATTATCACAAGATTATTACTTACTGCCATCTCTTTCAACCTTTTACAACCCTAAGATCTCATACCAATTGTTTAACACAAGCCTACAAAACAAAACATCACAAAATAAGTACCAAAATAAAATACCGTAAAATAAAACACTAAAAAAAAATACAATTAATTAATAGAAAGAAATACACCCCACATGAACGTTGTTGACAATTATAAAGAACAAAAATTATTTTCATGAAAATAAATTCAGGAAAAAAATATTCACATATAAAAAATATTCATATATTACCTAATCCTTGTTTAATAGATACACAAAATAGTTATTAAAAAAATTATATAACTAACACCTAATCTAACTCATTCCTCATTTAACTTATTCAAATCAACCTCACTACACATCCTTAAAAATTACAAATAAAATAATTTGCATAAAATTTTACCTTATTTTATCTTACTCACTTCAAGGGCAATACAAAGCCCACATGTAAGCAAACATTATTTGAAAGGTATAGGGAAAAGCAAGGAAACCATGAAACATTGATATTATTTGTTTATTGCTTAAAGCCAAAAAAACATCCACATACTCTAAATTGGAAATACATCCACAATCATCTACAACTATGATAGTTTGTAGGGTATACACAGTGCTTCTGTTGCACTTCTGAACTCTGTCACTCCTTCTGCTCCACACATCACTATTGTGTTCTTCTTCTGGTCTTTGCTTTGCTATGATATTCTCCAACCTCTCTAACCTCACAAAATATAACTATGACATATGTATATAGCTAGGGATTCAAGGATGAGGCAGGAAAAACTCCACCAAATTTTATCATGCATTTAATACAAAATTAGGGTTTCCTTCCAATCGTTGAACTAACTGACAGTTTCAACTACTGGTAATTAATCCGAATGAAATAGGATCCGATGAATGGTGCAATAGGTTGATTTGTTAGAGGTGTCAAATCTGGTTTAATTTTCTAATACCCTCCTTTAAACTAGATTTCTTAAAAAATTTGACAAGCATCTCCCTTAGTCTGTTAAAGTCTTCCTCCATAGGTTTTGTGAATATATCTGCTACCTAATCCTTGGAACAGCAAAACCGTAACTCAATTTTGTTAATTTTTACCAGCTCTTTGATGAAATGATACCGGATGTCAATGTGCTTTGTCCTACCATGAAACACTGGATCCTTTGATAGTGCTATGGCAAAATTTTTGCTTACTTTCAGGAGAATGGGTTCACCAAATACCCATATGAGCACACTCTGTATATAAAGATAAAAGCAAAAGGGGAGATGATAATCATATTCTTATATGTAGATGATCTGATATATACTAGCAATAGCAACAGGTTATTTGAGAAGTTGAAAATAACCATGAAGAAGAAGTTCAAGATGGTGGACTTGGGGCTGATGAAGTATTTCCTAGGCATTAAAGTTAACCACTTTGCGGATGGTATATTTATTTCTCAGGGCAAGTATGCAAGTATTTGTTTATTGCTTAAAGTAGAAACTACATCCACATACTTTAAATTGGAAGTATATCCACAATCATCTACAATTATGATAGTTTACAGGGTATACATAATGCTTCTACCACACTTCTGAGATCTACTGCTCCTTCTGCTCCACACAACGTTGTTGTGTTCTTCTTCTAGTATCTACTCTGCTATGATATTATCTAGCCTCTCTAACCTATCAAAATATAACCACAATAGCTGTATATAGCTAGGGATTCAATTATGAGGAAAAAAAACTCCACCAACTTTTGACATGCATTTAATACAAATTTAGGGTTTCCTTCCAATCATCAAACTAACTGATAGTTTCAACTAGTTGTAATTAATTTGAATGAAACAGGATTTGACAAATGGTGCAGTAGGTCAATTTTTTAGAGGTGTAAAATATGGTTTAATTTTCTAACAGATACTCCTCTTTTATTTTGAATCGTAAGCCACAACCAATTTATACAAATTATACACATTAAATACAGTGGCAAATTTAAGAAAATAAAGTGGACACAACCTTGTTTTCATTGATTGGAATCAACATATCAATATCAAACAACAGAAAATGACCCCTATGAATTACCAAATATTTTTGCAATGGATATTAGGTTTAGGGGTGCAAATATTTCACTCATTTTTTTGAATTCTTACCTCTCACTAACATTAAATCATGACATGTCTATGAGGATAAATTAATCATTTTATTTATAAGATGAATGTTTTTTGAAAAATTACATATTACTAATTTCATATCATTTTCAATATATCTGAACATGGTCATTTCATAATTTATATATATATATATATATATATATATATATATATATATATATATATATTTATTTATTTATTTATTTATTTATTAGAAATTAAATCAGATTTCACATCTCTTTGATCTTTGACAGATCTTATCTTTCGGATCTGATCGTCGTATTTTAAAGGTGTTCGAAGTTATTACCAATAGTTGTAATTATTAGACGATTTGATAGCCACCATAATTTTGAATTTAATGCATGTCAAAATTTTGGTAAGTTTTTCTCTCCAATACTCATCTATATGTATAAGTCATTGCTATCATTTTAAAATAGCAATAAGAGAGAGCGGAAGAATTATTGTAGTGTAGTGTAAGAGCATGAAGAAAATCCAGGAGGTGAAGCATTAGCCTTCAAAAAATTCTTAGTGGATGTAACCTATAAACACTTTAAAATTTATAGATGTATGTGGATGTATTTCTAATATTAAGCAATATATAATATCTTTGTGTATTTTTTGCTTTAGTGTAATATTTAGTTGCTTATTAATCTATCTTAGCAAAGTTATGTTTTATCTCTTTTATCTCATGGCCAACCATTCTTTATCCCATTGATAGAATCATGTGTTGCACCCTACTAAGCAATATTGGTTGTACCTTGCTCATCATTTCCATCATGAAGTGTGAAAGTCTCTTTCTTCATAGTTCATATCATGTTGCGGTGTACAAAAATTATGGCCTACCCTACTAGTGATAACTCCCACGGGGGCTGTATCCTACAAGCACGGTACCTTAGTATGCATTCCTACAATTTGATATCTTAGCATAGAATATTTATCACCTAAGTTGTCATGAACCATAATATTTATTTCTTTTTACTATATTACAGACATCATCTATGTTATAGCTCACTCGCTAAGTGTCTTGGAAGTCATGAAGGTTATTGGTAATAATAAGATAAAACATTCCTTGCTCCAAACCATGGGTTTCATCATGTTATGACCCACATGGAGGATAGTGGTGTAGAGCAACACTTGCTCTATCCCACGATATCATGCGCTATGTTTCAACCTTTACCCTATATTTACTCAACTGGGCTACTTCGTCAACGTGAAATTTCAAGTTGTTATCAAAGCTAGCATCATTCATAGAAGATAAGAAGCAATGGATTTCAGTGGTAATTCCTTGTAGTTGCATATCCCACGTTTCAATGGCAAGAACTACAATTATTGGAGCATCCATATGAAGATCTTATTTTGGTCTCAAGAGCTATGGGACCTGGTAGAGAATGGTTACCCAAAACTTGTAGATGTAGTAGCATTGAGTTCTCTCTCCTAAGTAAAGTCAAATCTATTGAAGTAGAATCAAAAGAAGGATCAAAAGGTATTATTTTACATAATGTAGGTAGTTAAGGAAACCATTTTACTGATAATTGTAGTAGCAACCATATCAAAGGGTATTGGAAATGCTATCTAGCTCCTTCCAAGGCACCAATAAAGTGAAGTTGGTGAAGTTGCAAATGTTGAGAAGAAAAATTGAGAACTTACAAATGATGAATCAGAGTCCATGAGTGACTTATTTACCTACACAATGAGTATCATAAACCAAATGAGGATGAATGGCGAGAATATTGAGAACCAAATAATAGTGGAGAAAATATTGAGAAGCCTACCAATAAGGTTTGAATTAGTGGTGATAGCAATTGAAGAATCTAAGGATTAAATAACCCTCTCAGTAGATGAGCTCATGGTTTCTCTAAAAACACATGAATAGAGGATGAGTCGATCATATGAGTCCTCATTGGAGCAAGAATTTAAGATGCATCTCTCATTTTGAAACAATAGCAGAAGAGAACAATCCCACCAAGCTACCTCAAGTTTTCAAGGAGGAAGAGGATAGAATAATAGAGCCAAGCATGGAAGAGGTCATAAGAGAGGAGGAAGGTCAAACTCCAATGAAGGAGAGACCAGTTGCAACTTCCATAAAGCAGGAGGAAGAGGTAATGATAGGAATCAACAAGGAGGATCAAATAAGAGGTATGATAAATCAAAGATCCAATGTTATTACTACAAGAAATTTGATCATTATAGCTATGGGTGTAGAAAGAAATTAGCCAAGGAAAATAAGTAACAAGCTCACTATACAAATGAAAATTAAAATGAAGAAAGTAGAGATGTATGTGGGACTATGATGTGTTAGCGTATAGTGCGTATTTATTACATTATGCTAGTGGTTAGGGCTAGGTTGGACTAAGTTGGTTTTGTTTTCATTCATCAATCGCTCAACCGCTTAATCGTGCATACCTTGTATTATATATTGCTTCTCATTATGAATAAAATTGAATGGTTGCATAGCTCTAACATGGTATTAGAGCCTATGGTGGATGATCCAAGGATTTTATGATGAAATATTTTCCCAATAGTAGTAGGTGTATTCGATCATTGCGATAGATTCACAGTCGATGGAAAAACTCCTCTGATACCTACTGTCCATTCGTAGATAGAAATTGTAGCATAAATTATAGATTTTTGGTGATTTATTCTACATGGTTTTTGGCCCTTCTTGGTGGAGAGGACAATGAAGACGTAGTAAACTTGGGTGCTGAACTATAGTGAATTGTTGAATCAAGAAGTAGCACAGCAATAGTTGCATGTAGGTTCTTGATAATTTTTTTGTGCTCACCCTGACACAGTAGCTATCTTTATCTGATGATTCTATTTTATAGACAAATTGCTCAGAAGGCAATGACATAAACCAAATTAAAAAATTCATTAGATCAAACATTGGTATTCCTTTATTTGTAGAATCCATTTGGAGAGAAGGCCACTACAGATTATGCCCTAGAGAAGATAAACAACGCATGGAAAATAAAAAACAAATAAAATTATCATCATATATCTCATCTCGATTCAATGCATATCGATTGCAGTCATTTAAAATGCAAAAGAGACGTATTGAATCACACACACCACTTGGAGGGTGAAGTAGTGATTGAATTATCTAAGGCCAAAGTTTACTATTTAAATATAATTTCATCTCTCATAATCCCCAATAAGTTGTGTAGCTCAGCCGATCGGTGAGCCTATGTTAGGGCATGTTAGGTGAAAGGTTTCAGGTTCGACTCCTCCCAAGATGTATAAATTTTTGGATGATTTATTTTTTTGTCATTTTTCGGCTAGGGACAAATAGAAAACCACAATCATGCTTCTTTGTTGCAATGGCTACCGTAGTCGAGTTGGTTGCTCACAAGGTGCTAAGGTGTTGGTACCTGTGAGGTGTCATGTTCCATTCCCATTGACACCAAAAAAAAGGTATTTTATGCATTAAAAAAATAGTTAAATTAAATTATTTTAATTTAATTTAATATTAATTAAATTTTATTTTTTTGAAAATTTAATTAAAAAATTGCACTCATTTTCTTTGCAATTTCATATTAAAAAAAAATAAAAAGCTTTCCCTTTGCACTCTTTGCAACATTTTCTAATCTCCTGACATTTGTAGAGGCTCAAAATTGTGAAGACTTTGGAGACATTTACCTACGGGGGGGGAACTTGAACATTGCCTATGAGGCAATCTTTGTAAAAGTCCTAGAGATTTCATAGTCACAATTGTTTTGCACTAAGGATGGGATCATTATTTCCTCCATCAAAAAATATTTTGCAAAAAGGGGGAGCAATTGTAAGGGTGCATTTTCGGCAGAGACTGACACCTTAGACAATTTTTTTGCAAAAAAACCATTGTAAAAGGTGTATTTTTGGCAAATATCGACATCTTAAAATATAGGTAAATCAAAGAAAAAGAATACCCCAAAAAAAATTGATACATGTGCAACATCAGTTAAAGATCCTTACTTTCCAGCAGGATGGGAAGGAATGAATTTTTTTTAGGCTGAAAAATATCTCATACTACATAGTGGTGTAAAATCCATTCTCAAATATTCTAAATTTTTTGAAGACCTTCAATAAATGGTTCTCAAATATTTATAAGCATTGTAAGGGCAGTCTGCATGAGATTGATTTCACTTGACCTATCCCAACATCAAAAGAAAAGGGACATCAGTGAGGAATCAGAGGTCATGATTCTAATAGTCGATGCTTCTTGTGATACAAGTGATCTTCAACCCATGATGGTGAATGCTTGTTGTAGCACAAGTGACCTAAAGCCCATTGTGGCCAATGCTTGTTGTGATACAGGTGACCTCCTGTCTACAAGGGCAAATATTAGTTGTAGCACAGGTGATCTTGTCACAAGAGCAGATTTTGCTTGCGACACCAGTGACTTAAAAACTAAACCTTCTAAAAATGAGCTCCATAATCTCATCAATAGTAACAAATGCCATTTAGTTAAAAACATTGATGAAGATGAATAACTGGATCCAAACTGATGAAGAAAATGGGATTAAATGGTGAAACATTAGGTAAACATGGACAAGGCATTAAAACTCCTATAATGCTAAATGTCAGGCCAAATAATGAAGGTCTTGGCTATTCTTGACAAGCAAGCACCAATAAAATGATGTTTGTAAAACCTAAATCTCGTTCAACTCCTACAAAGCATTGTTGCATTCAGTGTGGAAGAACATGACATCTAGCAGCTAGGTGTTAGAAACTACATCCTTGTGATTCATGTGGATGTACAAATCACTTCTCTTCACATTGTTGGTACAAATTGAAAATGGCCAACAAGGTTCAAATTTATTTTGGATGGATAGATCTCACATAATTGACCAAAATAAATGAAATATTTTATGGCTTCTACAAAAAAGGTAAAACCTATGGTAGACCCAAAGGTAGACCCAACGACAGACCTAAAGGTAGAATTAGAGGTAGACCTACAATCAGATCTAGAGGTAGCTCCACAGGTAGATCCAGAGATAGACCTAGAGGTCCTATTCCAGTGGTAACCTTAGCACCATAGCTAGAGCCAAAAAGAGAGCCAGCACAAAAACTTCTTTCATTTTCTCTCCTTTAACATTCATGGGGGGATTTCTCTATGTTATCCCAAATAATGTAATAATGGGGATGTTAGCATATAGCACGTATTTATTACATTATGTTAGTGGTTAGGGCTAAGTTGGGGTAAGTTGGTTATATTTTCGTTCATCAACCGCTCAACCGCTTAACCGCACATACCTTGTATTATATATTTGTTCTCATTATGAATACAATTGAATGGTTGTGTAACTCTGACATGATGTTGAATTACAACACTGATGGAGAGAGTTAGAAGAACACTTGGTATATTGATAGTGGATGTAGTAACCACATGTCTGGAAATAGAGAAATGTTCTCATAGTTGGATGAAATCATCAAATTATAGGTGAATATAGAAAATAATAGCAATGTACCTACCATGGGCAAAGGGAAGATCATAATCTACACCAAGAAAGGTGAAAGAAGGCACATCTTTGATGTGTATTATGTGTCTGGATTGAAACATAATTTTCTAAGCATTGGATAACTCGTGTAGAGGGCACACTATGAGGTTTAAAAATGGAGCATGTATCATCAGAGACAAAGAGAATGGGCTCATAGAAAATGTGGTCATGAAAAATAATAAGATGTTTCCTCTACAGATTCAAAACAAATTTCTACTTTTATTTAGTGTAGTTGTGAATGATGCTACATGATTTTAGCATCTCAGATATAGCCACCTGAGTTTTATTGGCCTGAACCTACTACACAAGAAACATATGGTGAAGGGATTACCCCTCATAGAGCAACCAAATCAAGCATGTGAAGGTTATTTGGTCGACAAGTAGCACAGGGATGCTTTCCCTATATGATAGTCATGGAAAGCTTCACATCCATTAGAGTTGTTGCATTCAAATATTTGTGGCCCTATGCAAACTATCTCATTTGCAAAAAATAAGTACTTCTTGATATTCATAGATGATTTCAACCAGAGCACATGGATATCCCATCAAATAAAAGTCATAATTTAAGGAGTTTAAATCTTTGGTTGAAAAACAAAGTGACTATTAAGTGAAGACTCTCAGAACAAATAGAGGAGGTGAATACATTTCCAATGAATTCCAAAATTTTTGCAAAGAAAAAAGAATTAGAAGGCTATTCACATCTAGATACACACCACAACAGAACGGTGTTGTAGAGAGGAAGAACATAACAATAATGGATACGGAAAGGATTATGATAAAGGCATAGGGTTTACCACATGATTTTTTCACAAAAGCTATAATTTGTGCAGTTTATCTGCTCAATAGGTGTCCCACGAAGAGTATGAAGGACAAGATCCCTCAAGAGGCATGGATCAAGTAGAATCCTAGTTTTGATCATTTAAGAGCTTGCAGGTGCATAGCATATGCACATATTCTAGATGAAAAGAGAAATAAATTGGATGACAAAGTAGAAAAATGCATCTTCACTAGTTATAGTGAAGAATCAAAGGCTTATAGGTTGTATAACCCTGTCACAAAAAAATTGATTATAAGTCAAGATATAAAGTTCATGGAAGATGAAGCTTGGAACTAGAAATCCAAGATTGGTTAGCAAGAGCTAACAATCATTGAGTCTAAGGACTTGGATGAAAACATAGTGCATTCGTCTATATATTCAAGAAGTAATACTGGTACCAGTAGCAACACTGCCTCATCATAAATATCACCTCCACTTGCAAGTATTATCCCCAATTTGAAGACACCATCAAATATTAGGAGCTTGCAAGATATATATGAGGTAACTAGAAATGAAATTGAAGAATCAAAACATCCTGATTTTGCTTTATTTTCTTAGTGTGATCCAATTTCATTTGAAGATACAATTAAGAATAGAAAATGGGTCAAAGCTATGGATGATGAGATAGAAACCATATAGAAGAATAAGACCTAATAATTAAAATACCTTCCACCAAAAAAGAATACCATTGGAATAAAATGGTTATATAAAACTAAGTTTAATACCCAAGGTGATGTTGACAGGCATAAATCTAGACTGGTTGCAAAAGGCTACAAGTGGAAGTCAGGGATTGACTATCATGAGGTATATGCACCTATAGCAAGACTTTACATCATTAGAATGATTCTAGCATTGGTAGCTCAAAAAGGGTGGAATGTTTACCATATGGATGTCAAGTCTGTCTTCCTCAATGGAATGTTGGAATAAGATGCCTACATAGACTAGCCACCCAACTATGAGCTTGAAGGGCAAGAAGGAAAGGTCCTCAAATTGAAGAAAGCCTTGTATGGGTTGAAGCAAGCACCCAAGGCTTGGTATAGCCGCATTGATGCATATTTTTAGGAGAATGAGTTCATCAAATGCCCATATGAGCACACTCTCTACATGAAGACAAATGAAGAGGGGAAGACGATTATAGTCTACTTGTTTGTAGACAATCTAATTTATACTAGTAATAACAATATTTTATTTGAGTAGTTTATATATGCCATGAAGGAGTTTGAAATGATAGATTTAGGCATGATGAAGTATTTTCTTGGCATTGGGGTTATCCAATCTATGGATGGTATCTTCATATCTCAAGGCAAGTATGCAAAATATGTCTTGAAGAGGTTCATAATAGAGGACAATAAACCAACGATCACGTTAGTTACAACAAGCCTAAAATTAAGCAAGAATGATTGCATCAATAATATTTATCCAAATTTCTACAAAATACTAGTTGAAAGTCTTATGTATTTGACAACAACTAGACCGGATTTAACGTTTGCAGTGAGTTTGATTAGGATATTTATGGAAGCACCCAAGAACACTCACGTGCAGGCAAGCAAACGAATTATGCGATATGTCAATGGAACCAGAAACCATGGAATCTTTTATGCAAGAAAATACCAGCTTGAACTTTTTGGCTACACTGATAGCAGTCGGGTTGGCAATATAGATGATCAGAAGAACACTTTTGGTTATGCATTCCATCTTGGATCGGGTGTAGTTTAATGGTCATCAAAGAAGAAACCAATTATTGCATTATGAACTGCTGAGGCAGAGTATATTATTGCCACTTCAGCTGCATGCGAGGTAGTTTGATTGACAAGAATTTTGGGCGAGTTGAATCATCACCAGGAAGGGGCAACAACCATATTTTGTGATAGCAATTTCGCAATAGCACTATCAAAGGATCAAGTGTTCCATGGCAGAAGTAAGCACATCGATATCTGCTACCACTTCATCAAAGAGGTAGTAAAATTTAATAAAGTTGTGTTATTGTTTTGCAAGTCCAAAAATGAGGTTGATGATATCTTCACAAAACCTTTGAAGAAGGAAGATTTTAAAATACTGAAGGAAATGTTCGGTGTCAAAGTCTTTGTGAAATCTAGTTTAAAGGAGGATGTTAGAAATTAAACCAGATTTCACACCTGTTAGATCTCTGATAGATCTTATATTCCAAATCTGATCATCGTATTTTAAAGGTGTTCAAAGTTACTACCAGTAGTTGTAGTTATTCGACGATTAGATAAACACCATACTTTTGAATTTAATGCATCTTCAAAAATTGGTAAAATTTGTCTCCGCTATCATTATTAAATAGTAACCAGAAAGTGTGGAAAAATTAAAGTAATACAACCGTGAAAAATACCAAAATTGAAATCACAGCCTTCAAAAACTCCTATGTAAATGTAACCTACAAACTCTTTAAAAATTACAGATGTATTTCCAATATTAAACAATATACAATATCTTTGTGTATTTTTTGCTTGAGTGTAATATTAGGTTGCTTATTAATCTATCTTAGCAAAGTTGTGGTCAGCCGTACTTTATCTCGCTATGAAAATCACGTGCTGTACCTGTTAAGCAATATTGGTTGTATACCGGTCGTCAGTTCCATCGTGAAGTATAAAAGTCTCTTTCTTCGCTGTTAAGAACAGGTGGCCGTGTAGAACAACCGTGTTCTACCCCGCTGGTGATATCTCCCGCGGCTGCTGTATCCCGAGAGCACGGTGCCTTGGTATCCGTGCCAGGAATTTGTTATCGCGACGTAGAACCTCCGTCACCGAAGCTGTCGCGGCCCGCGACACTTCTTTTTTTTCAGCAGATTACGGACGTCAACTGGACATTTCTCTCTTCAATGATATTTTTTTAATTATTTCCAGTAATGTTGATATGCAGAGCAATACGTGAGAGAATGTATTGTGATTATTGAGAGGAATTCAACTTTTAACCTCTTTAAAACGAATACTTTTTACATAAGAAAATTATGTCTATCCATAAGACTACTTGTGGATAAGATCCTGAAACAGGGAACTGGAAGTCTAACCGAGGCAGAAATGGTAGCAGGTTCCAGGTTCAAAGTATACCTTTGTGTGTGTTATTTTAATCCTTGAGAGCCTAAAAAATGTTTTGCTTGCAACATTCATGGAACATGAATGAAATAAGAATAAGATCTAGTTGGAGCTGCCTGGTTGCCAGGTCAAGTAGGAGCTGCCTGGTAGTGGGGTCCAGTAGCCTGCCCCTAAAAAACTAGGGTGTAATGTGGTCATCGAAAATTTCAAAGTATACCTATGTGTGTGTTATTTTTAGTCCTTGAGAGCCTAAAAACAAAATGTTTTGCTTGCAACATTCATGCACTATGTATTAGAAGAAATTGTTGTTGTGACTCTAGCACAAATACTTCCTTTTTATTATGATTGAGAAGGGAAAAAGGAAATTTCAATCTCACAGAACCATGGAGTATGTTCAAAAAATTAAGTTAAAAGTGTAGTGTAGAAAGTACATCTCTATATTTAAGATCAATACACAAACTACCTACCTATGTAGCAACAACGGCTTCATAAAGCAAAAAATTGCATAAAGCAAAAATGAAATCTAGAAATTTATTTGATGCTGTATTTTTTAAAGTTCTGATATATTATGTAAAAAGGGGTGAAGATTTGGAATTATCTTGGAAGCAGCTGCCTATGTTTAATAGATAGCATTGTCAAGGTGTAGAAGGTATAGGAGCTGTCTTATTGATGAAAAAGAATTTTGATATAAATGATAATTGTAAAAATTAACAATTTAAAATTTTTATTTATAAAATATTTAATAGATATTATATAAAAGAAAATTTAATTAATATTTTAAAAGAACAAGTTTAAAATTAAATTAAATAAGTATCCATCTAAGAAATGATTTGAGATGTTCTTTCCATAATTGAAATGGAAATGACATTATAAATTTTCATTAAACATACTTATTTTTAGAAAGAAAAATATTCAATTTTATTTTTAGCAAGAAATCAATGCATATGCTTCAAAAATAAATTTATATATATATATATATATATATATATATATATATATATATGAAAAAACAATTAAATTTATTTATTACTAGAAAACAAAATTGAATATTCTTCTTTTTAAAAAGTTTTATTTTTATACAAATTTATAATATTATTTTGATTTTAATAATGAAAAAAGCATTTCATGATATTTTCTAAACATAAATTTTATACAATCATTTTATCTAATTTTCAATTTGTTATTTTACAAAATTAACACACTTCCTTGACATAGTATTAATGCATCATCCTCGAAAGATGTTTTAATTTTTTTTTTATATAAGGTAGAAGGGGTTTTGAAAGGATCCTCTAATATTTTACAAGGCAAGCCAAATCCAAGAAAAGATTGGCAAGGGGTCAAAAAGTTAACACAATCAACTAAGAGCACACAAACAAAAAACCAAATTAAAAAAAAATTAAATAAAACCTAAAAGAACTTCCATGTAGGAAAGTAGGACCACAGTAAACAAAAACAACAATTAACCATGCTCCAATTCCCTACCAAGTTCGTGGACTTATTACCTTCGTGATAAAAAGCCTCACAAAATAATGTAACTCTTTTAACCTCAAAAATCATATTTTTTTATCTCCAAAAAATTTCTTGAAAACCATCCTTTCAAGTAATTGATGCTAGTAAAAGAATCCCGTCTATGATAATTTTATAAAATCCAAATAAACTGACCACTTAAATACCTTACCCTAACTTCCCCAAACTCACTCGAGTTGACTCCAAACCCTAAAGATGCATTAACTTTAGTTATAAACACCTATTTAATTTAATTTCCAATTTGTTTGTTCACAAAATTAAGAAACAATTCGTTTGGATAGTATTAACGCATTTTCTTTTGAAAAGATGCATTAACTTCAGTTTTGAATTAATATCACTTTATATATATATAATCATTTTAAAGGTGTAGATTACCTTTGCCTTTCAAAGGGTTTTGAATTCTTTACCTTTGCCTCCGCAAACACCTTAGCCGTAGGTTCCTCAACCACGTCAACAGGAATTTGCCCTAGTAGTTAAGATGATGGTTGTTTTTTTAAGTAGACTTGTGTTCAAACTCCTTGAAGGTGGTTGTTGATGTAATTGGTAAACGTTTTCCTAAAAAAAATTAATTGGTTTGATTAAATTCAATAAGAGTGAAGGTTCAAGGTTTAAATTTCTGATTTTAAATCTCGGGCTTTGTCAGACTGAACACTTGACACTTGTCTCTTGTGCTTTCAATGGTGTAAAATGTTTAAAATGATTGTAGCGTGGTGGTTATAAGGGCAGAATGTAATTTGTGATCTGTGTGACAGCTTCTGGCGCGGACAACATAGATACTGTAACCACCATAACAGCTGAACAGATTGCTCGGATTCATGTGTGACATATTTTTGAAACGAACAATATAAAATACTACGACGACCATAAAAACTAAACAAACTGCCCAAATTCATGGCTGCTACAAATTCCATCATATAAATTTAAAAATAAAAAATAAAAAAAAACACTTTTAAATTCGAGAATTGAAAATTCAACCTAACGTACTACCTGTTTGTTAGCCTCGAAAACTTTTGTGGACTCAACACATTTTAAACTTTGAACCTGTTCGCTTAAATGAAAACTCAATATTTTTTTAATAACTAGACATGTCCATGTGCTTTGGAAATATTCTTTCAATTGGAATCTTTTAGCTTTTCACTTACATTATACAATAAAAAACATAAAAAGAAAGAAGACTAGAATATTTGACATAAATTTATTAATTAAAAGTTCAATTTTTTTTTTAATGGTGGAATCGGTAGTCACCACAGTATTCTGCGTTGTCTGCTTCAGAAGCCGTTACATATATCTTCGTGCAGTCCGCCCCTATAACCACTATGCCATAATCATTTTAAACCTTTTACATTGCTGAAAGCACCAGGAAAGGGAAGGGACAAGCGTTCAATCAGGCGAGACCCGAGATTTGAACCTTGGACCTCTGCCCCCCTTATGAGGGCAGGTTGTTCAGCTTTTATGGCCACCATAGTATTCTGCGTTGTCCACCCTAGAAGCCGCCACATAGATCTTCACGCAATCTGCCCCTATAACCACCATGCCACAATCATTTTAAACCTTTTACACCACTGAAAGCACCAGGAAAGGGAAGGGACAAGCGTTCAGTCCGACGAGGCCCGAGATTTGAACCTTGGACCTCTGCCGCCCTTATGACGTTTGGATGAACCAATTGGTCTACACCTCGGACCTTTTAGAAGATCAATTTTAAAATAACAAAATTAATTATTTAAATTATTAAAAATGTTTTTAAATTAAGATATAATTTAAAAAAAAAATATTTTTGGGTATCATATAATGTTTTGTTAAAAAAATAAAATATAAATAAGATAAAATTTAAAGAGTAATTATTTGTAAAGGAAGAAGATATTTCAATAATTATATCATGACACTTTCTCTCCTTCGGCTACGATGCTGCATCTTGTCGCGATATCGCGACATCTTTTCCTCCTTTGGCCGCAACGGTGCAACATGTCGTGATATCGCGACACATTTTCCTCCTTTGGCCGTAACGGTGCAACATGTAGTGATATCGCGACACATTTTCCTCCTTGCTTTTTCCCTATGCTTTGGACCGTGAAAATGCAACATGTCACGATATCGCGACACCTTTATTCTTGTGGTTTTTTGCTTTTCTTTGATCTTTAGCTCTTGGGCCTCTTCGGTCGGTTTGGAAAACATGTAGAAAATGCTAAAACATAGTGCTTTATAACCTCCTCTTATTTCACAAAATAAAACTTTCAACCAATGATAATTTTCCTCTTTATCATACAACACACAATTTAACAATAAGCCACAATACACCTTATGTCTCCTTTCTAAACATACAACAATTATAATTTCAAGACAATTCGAATTACACCTTATATCTCCTTTTCTCACATGCAAAAATATTTTCTTTTTATTTCCACTTTATAATTTTTGCAAGACAATACTTTATAAATGCACCCTTATGACTTATATTTTTCAAACTAAAATATTTTAAAACATACCCTTATAGCTCCTAGTGTGCAAGTTAGCAAATAT
The DNA here is from genome assembly GCA_028583015.1 of Wollemia nobilis. NCBI lineage: Eukaryota > Viridiplantae > Streptophyta > Pinopsida > Araucariales > Araucariaceae > Wollemia > Wollemia nobilis. The sequence goes on along the minus strand of JAQPPZ010002937.1, from coordinate 6,972,150 downwards.
TATAACACTTCCTTAAGATTCCCTAATTACAAAATAATCAAACTTGCAACACAAGCTTATGATTCCCTATATGTAAAAAGGAACAAACCTTTAGCACAACCTTATGATTCCCTAATCAACGCATACCATAGGAAATTTAATTAAAAAATTTATGCCCTTACCAATATAGCCATTGCAAATCAAGCCTGCCACCTCTTTCTTGCCCACCCTAGCGTAAGCTAGGCTATCGCATGAGCTAGCCGCTCACACAAAACATTAAGCCCACAAAATACCTTATTGCTTCGACAAACTTCTTCCTTGCTCAAAATTCTAACAAAGTTGGAGCTACCATGAATCAACCCCTTGACCTCTTATTCGCAAATGCATTAGCTTTGGCTAAGCTACCACATGAGCTAGTTGCCTAGTTAGAACAACGAAGTCACGTCCTTCGATTTATTTCCTTGCTTCTACCCAAAATAAATGCACATTGTATCTTGCTTCTCTTCTCCCTTTACGAAATGTGAATTGATCAATTGCACTCAACTTTCAACCTAAGCCATAATGAGGTATTTTTCCCTTCATTAAATATGCACTTTGATTATATATTTCAAACTTCAGTAGTGTAAAACTTGATTTTTCAATGACGCATTTTAAATATTAACCTTAGTTATATTATAATATTTTAAAAAATATTATAATAATAACTTTTAAACTTTTGCCTCTAATTTTGAAATTTAAATCTTTTGAATTCAAGTAAGACCTTGTCCTTTTTTTGCAAATATAACCATGGAGAATGACCTTGTCATTTTCTTGTAAATATAACCATGGAGAATGATCTTATCTTTTTCTTGCAAATATAACCATGGAGAAAGCATTTTGCTTGATAAATTTTGTGACATTACCTCATGTATCCTTTGATGATATTTATCTTGCACTTTAATATTTCAACCTTGAAGATAATTCTCAACCATTTCACCTTTGACATCAATGACAACTCAATATGCTCAATATTTCCAACAATATCCCCCTTTGTCATTGATGGCAACCCTTCTAAAATATTTCCTTTTACTACCATTGGATTCCAAATCTGCTCCCCTGAGAAGCTTCTCCCCTTACTGATTTCTCTCCCCCTTACTAAAAATCTCCCCCTTTGACATCAATGGCAAAGGGCTCCTTTGGGGCTAAAAATAAGACTCTTAGCTCAGCCCCCTCACCACCTCCTCTCCTTGAGGTGATCAAGTTTGGGATGGGAGTAAGACTACTCCCAAATTTCCTCTAAGATACTCAAAAGTTTCCTTTGGAAGTGGCTTAGTAAATATGTCCACAATCTATTCCTTTGTAGTAACATATTCCAATTTGACTTGCTGATCCATCACTTGCTCTCTCAAAAAATGATATTTTATTGGAATGTGCTTGGTCCTTGAATGCATCACTGGATTCTTTGAAATGTTTATGGCACTTGTATTATCACAAAGTATGGAGATGGGATGATCATGCTCTATTTTGAAGTCTTTTAAAGTTTGCTTCATCCATAAAACTTGTGTACAACAAGCAACTACTGCAATGTACTCTACTTCTATTGTAGATAAGGATATTGATGCTTATTTTTTGCTTAGCCAAGAGACTAAACAATTTCCAAGAAAGAATGCTCCTCCACTCGTACTTTTTCTATCATCAATACTGCCTGCCCAATCCACATCTGTGTATGCTATGAGAGTGAAATTATTACCCCTGGGATACCATAGTCCAAATTCCATAGTTCCTTTTAGATACCTAAGGATTCTCTTTATTGCTTGTACATGTGTTTCCTTTGGCACTGCTTGAAATCTTGCCACTAATCCCACTGCCTACATTATATCTGGTCTTGTAGTTGTGACATATAGTAAACTTCCAATCATGGATCTATACAATGTCTGATTTGCTTCAGGAGATTCATCATATTTACTCAACTTGCATCCTGTAACCATGGGGGTACTCACTGGTTTGCAATCCTCCAGTCTGAATTTTTTCAACATTTCTTTTATATACTTGGTTTGTGAGAGAAATATACCTTTTTCTAATTGTGAAATCTGCAATCCAAGGAAGAAGGACAATTCACCAAGCATTGACATTTCAAATTCATTTTGCATACACTTTGCAAATTTTTGACACATCTTATCATTACTACCTCCAAAAATGATATCATCCACATAGACCACCACAATCAACAAGTCATTTCCTTCATTTCTGATGTATAAATTGTTGTCAGCTACTCCTTTTCTGAAACCCTATTCTTGAAGATACTTATCCAACCTTGAATACCAAGCCCTAGGGGCTTGCTTTAGTCCATAAAGAGCCTTCTTTAATTTACATACATAATCTGGCTTATCTGTCAGGCTGAAACCCTCAGGTTGCTCAATGTAGACCTCTTCTTCTAAGAAACCATTGAGAAAAGTTGATTTTACATCCATTTGATATACTTTGAAGTTTTTGAAACTTGAGAATGCCAAAAATATTCTTATGGCCTCAAGATGTGCAACATGAGAAAATGTTTCATCAAAATCAATCCCTTCAACTTGTGCATAGCCTTTGCATACCAGTCTTGCTTTGTTTCTGACTACCTGACCATCTTCATTTAACTTATTTCTGTAAACCCATTTAGTGCCAATTACATTCTTATATTTTGGTCATGGGACAAGTTCCCAAGTCTCACTCTTTTCTATTTGATCCAACTCTTCATCCATTGCCTTGACCCAATATTTGTCTTCTCTTGCCTCATTGAAATCCTTGGGCTCGATTTTAGATAGCAAAGAAATATTTGCATGTTCACCTGTTCCTATTATCTTCCTCCTTGTTTGTCTTTCATCTGGATTCCCAATAATCAGATCTCTTGGATGATTCTTTTGCACATACCTGGATGGTGTCTTAGGTGGTGTTCTTTGTGTTTCATCTTCTTCTGATTCTTCACCTAATTCTTCTTGGCAACTTTCTCCTTCTTGATATACAATCTCTTGATCTGGTTCTCTTGGCCCTATTTCTTCATCAACTCTTACATTTGTACTTTCCACAATTGTATGTGATATTTTATTATAGCATTTATAGGCTTTGCTCTTTGTGGAATAGCCAAGGAAAATACCCTCATCGCACCTTGAATCAAACTTACCCAAATTTTTCTCTTCTCTTCTAATGTAGCATTTGCTTCCAAAAACTTTGAAATACTTCACAGTAGTTGGTCTTCCCTTCCAAAGCTCATATGGGGTTTTATGATGATTTACTCTTACTTGAGCTCTATTGATGATATAAATAGTTGTATGAACTACCTCTCTCCAAAAACCATCTGAAATATTAGACTCATTTAGCATAGCTCTGACCATATTCTCAACAATTCTATTTTTTCTTTCAACTACTCCATTTTGTTGTGGAGTCCTTGCTATTGAGTACTCTCTTTTGATTCCATGTTGTTCATAGAATTCTATGAATTCACCTGAAGTGAATTCTCCTCCTCTATCTGATCTTAGACACTTGATATTTTTACCTATTTCATTTTCTACTAGAACCTTGAATATCTTGAATTTTTCAAAAGCTTCTAACTTTTCTTTTAAGAAGGTTACCCAAGTCATTCTGGAGAAATCATCTATAAATAGCATGAAGTAACTTTCACCTTGTAAACTCTTTGTCCTTGTAGGACCACATAAATCAGTGTGAACTAGTTCCAATGGTTGGGATGAAGAAAACTCTTTTGACTTGAAACTTGTTCTTGTTTGCTTACCATGCTGACATTGTGCACAAATTGTACTTGGGGGTCTTTTTATCTTGGGTAAATATTTGATTGTCTGTTTGTTGCTTATTTTTACTATGTTGTCAAAGTTCAGATGACCCATTCTTCTATGCCATAACCAGCTCTCATCTTCTTGTGATAAAAAATATTTTTCTCCTTTAATCTCACTTAACAGGTAGAGATTGTTTGTAGTTCTACTGGCATCTGCAACAAGCTTTCCTGTCTTGGATCTCCTGATCTCACATCCATTTGGATGAAAAGTGATTGTGTGCCCTTGATCACAAAGCTGACTTACACTTAGTAAATTGTGCTTCAATCCCTTAACATACAACACATTTTTTGTCTTTGATTTTCCATTATCTAAACTCAAAGTCCCTTTTCCAACAATTTTAGTTGAAGCATTATCACCAAATTTTATTGATCCTCCATTGATTTCTTTAAGTGAAAGAAATTTACTTTTGTCACCTGTCATATGACTTGAACAACCACTATCAACATACCACTGATTTCCCTCATCTTGTGCATGAAGAGCTGTTTGTACCAACATTGACTTCTCTTTTTCTTGTTCCTCTTTCCTTTTCCAAACTTTTGAGGTTGTATTCTTTTGAACTTTTTGATCCTCCTTTTTGCTTGATTCAGGAAACATTGTTTTACACCATTTGGCCTTGTGCCCAAAATTATTGCATTTGTAGCATATGATGTTGTTATCCATGAGAGGTGCAAATGAATTGAAATTTCTAACATCATTTTTCATACTGATCATGCAATGCACAACTTTATGACCATATTCATTACATGAGAAACAATAGCCATGGAAGAAGTATTAAAACCTGTTTGATTTCCTTGGATGATATGGTTTGTTTTTGTGATTGACCTTTGTCCATGATGATTCTTTGTTCTCTTCCTCCTTGGTGCTTTTACTCCTTTTTAGTATATCAACATAGGTCATGGGTTCTTCACCAGTTGCTTTCTTTGATGTCCCTATTGAGCTTGATTCCCCCTTTTGTATCCTTATATCTTGTTGTGACTTCCTTTTAGATTTTTCAACTTCCTTTCTCAAAGAGACAATCTCATTTTCCAACTTTTCACATTCCAACTCTTTTGCCTTTAATTTCTCAATCATTACTTCTTCAATTCTTCTTGCCTCTTCAACTTTAACCTTTAAGTCATTGAGATCTTGTAGAAACCTTGTCTTTGTTTCTTCATCCTTTTGAATTTGAACTTCCAATTTAACTAGAGTAGCAGTAAATTCCTTCTCTATGTCATCCAATTTTGAGTCTCTTTTGTTGATTTCAACCATAGGAGCAACTTCTATCATTTTAGTGGCCATTGTGTGTTCTTGTAAGATCTTCCTTCAAGTTGTTAGACTTTTTGAAGGAACCTGCTCTGATACCAATTGAAGAACACAAGCTTATACTGAGAGGGGGGTGAATAGTATAAGATAAACTTTTACTTTTCTTTCCCAAATAATATTATCCAATATTATCAATTGCAATATCTTTCCAAAGTAGTATTAACCAATATCATCAATAGTAGTAACAAAGCAATGCACAAATCATCACACACATGAGAGACACAAATTTAACGTGGTTCACCCAATGTGGGTTACGTCCACGGAGAAAATATTTCTTCTAAATTTTCTCAACAAATCTCTTGGGAACCAATTCCCTATTACAATGTTTATGGACCTCTATCCAAAGGAGATATCAATCCCCTATGCTCAAGTTCGTGGACCTCTATCCATAGGAGAACTCTATCCCCTTAACTCTAGTTTATGGAACTCTATCCATAGGAGACACCTCTCCTCTTTTCCTTGGTCACCTTCAAAATTGTTACACAACTCTGCTTAACTTTATTCCAAGCATACTCATGAGGCTTACTCAATTCTACTCACAAATATGCTCTCAACTCTACCTCAAATTTTCACACACTACATGCACACATATATCTCAAATTTTTCCTAAATATTCACACATTACATGCACAAATCTATCTCAAATATATCCCAAATCTATCTTAAATATACTCAAAAATCCACCTCAATCTTGCTCACACACCCTTCTTAGAACTGCTCATAAGCCTTCTCAAAAGGCCTGCTCAAAATAGCTCACAATCTTGCTCTAATATGCTCACTGTCTCTGCTCAACTCTGCTCTAACACATGCTCAAAAATTCTCATAACACATGCTCAACACTGCTCATAACACATGCTCAACATTACTCATAACACATGCTCAACACTTCTCATAACACATGCTTTGATAAAAATACTTTAGATATATTCTACCCAGATTTCTAATTCAAGAACACATAGAAAATGATATGCAATATAATTTCACAATATGTTCTTTTCAATATCACTCAAGGCCAATGTACAAAGTGCTTCACAAAACTGCCCTATATTCCTTGCAAATTTACTCTCAAATATTAAACACAATAATGCACAAATTTGTTCTCAAACCCTTTCAATTTCTTTCAACAAGGATGCACAATTTTATTCTCAAACCCTAACACAAGTGATTCCAAGTTATTTCAATGATGAAGCACAAATAGTTCTCAAACCCTACCACAAGTGTTTCCAATTCTTATTCAACAATGAAGCATAATTTATTTTCAAACCTTAGCTCAAATATTTCCAACAATGCACACTAATCAAACCTTTTATCTCCACCTTATGATTCAAAAATATTTGCTCAAACAAACACCTTAAAGAAGGAATGATATTACCATACCTCTTAACTTGCTTTGATGAAGATGTGCCCTCAAAACCTATCTCAAAATATTTTGTCTTTCTTATTCCACTTCAAGGGTTAGTTAGCATAACACTTTTTCAAATCATCCACATGAAAAACTTCTCTCAAAATATGTGCACAAAGATAATGCTAAAACATAGTGCTTTATAACCTCCTCTTGTTTCACAAGATAAAGCTTTCAACCAATGACAATTTTCCTTTTTGTCATATGACACGTAATTTAACAATAAGCCACGATACACCTTATTTCTCCTTTCTAAAAATACAACAATTACAATTTCAATACAATTCAAATTACACCTTATATCTCCTTTTCTCACATGCAAAAATATTATTTTTATATTTCCACTTTATAATTTTTGCAAGACAATACTTTATAAATGCACCCTTATGACTTATATTTTTCAAACTAAAATATTTTAAAACATACCGTTATAGCTCCTAGTGTGCAATTTAACATATATTTTAACACTTCCTTAAGATTATTTAATTGCAAAATAATCAAACCTTTAACATATCCGTATGACTCCCTATATTCAAAAAGGAACAAAACTTTAACACAACCTTATGACTCCCTAATCAACACATACCATAGGAAATTTAATTAAAACTTTTATGCCCTTACCAATATAGCCATAGTGAATCGAACCTGTGACCTCTTGCTTGCATGCCCTAGCACAAGCTAGGCTACTGCATGAGCTAGCCATCCACACAAAATATTAAACCCATAAAATACTCCTTATTACTTTGGCAAAATTCTTTCTTGATCATAATGTTAACAAAATTAGAGCCATCATGAATCGACCCCCTCACATCTTATCTGCCAGTGCCTTAGATTTAATTAAACTGTCACTTGACCTAGCCGCTTGCTTAGAACAATGAAGGCACATCCTTCGATTTATTTCATTACTTTTACCTTGAATTGAATGTGTGTGCTATCTTTCTCCTCTGCTCCATTTACAAAATGTGAATGGATTGATTGCACTCGACTTTCAACCTAAGCCATAATGTGGTATTTTTCTCTTTATTAAATATGCACTTTGATTATATATTTCAAATGTCGATGGTGTAAAATTTGATTTTTCAATGGCGCATTTTAAACCTTAACCTTAGTTATATTATAATATTTTAAAAAATGTTATAATAATAACTTTTAAAATTTTGCCTCTAATTCTGAAATTTAAAATTTTTGAAAGCAAGTAAGAACTTGTCCTTTTCTTGCAAATATAACCATGGAGAATGACCTTATCCTTTTCTTGCAAATATAACCATGGAGAATGACCTTGTCCTTTTCTTGCAAATGTAACCATGGAGAATGCTTTTGCCTTGAAAAATTTTGTACCTTTGACACTGCCTCATGTATACTTTGATGATATTTACCTTGCATTTTAATATTTCAACCTTGAAGATAATTCTCAACCTTTTCACCTTTGACATCAATGACAACCAATATACTTACTATTTCCAACAAAATTAATGTTAATAAAATTATATTTTGTACTAGGTTCAATGGAAATAATAACATGTTGCTTTTGAATGCTTCCATGAACCTGTAAAATAGACTTTTTGAATTCAAATAAATCCTTTTGTCTAGATTTTAACTTATCTGCTACCAAATATGTGATCTCTTCCGTTTGTACAGTAACATATTTCTTACCTTCTACCACTTTGAAATTTTCTAAATCTATTTTTACTTTCTTTTGTTCTTTCTTAAGCATGTTTATTTCTTCTTCATATTCATTGATGGTGACCTTCAAACTAGCTATTTTTTTATATGGATCCCATTGACTCAAGAATTCTTGCTCTATCTTATCCCAAGTTAGCTCATTATGGGCACTACAAAGACTATCAAACCAAGAGTGAGCTTCTCCTTCAAGATAAAGAGGAAGCATATAGTGCCAACAATAATTTCTAGTAAACATAGATTTAAATAGTTTCCACCATTCTCTAACATCAATATCATATTCTCCAGAATATGTTTGTAGTTCCAAAGTTGATGCCCTAATGCCAGCCAGGGTTTTTTTTAAATATATCATGCCCTAATGCAAACTAGGGTTTTATGGAAATAAACATCTTCCCATTGAGTTGAAGCTAAAATTCCATAGAGACAACTAGATCTGCAATTTTTCTTCCAAAAAAAATAAATTGCAATTGATTTGCTTACCCGAACTAAACAAATTTTATCTTTCAAAAAAATTGTGAATTGAAAATTTGTCACTACCCTTGTTCTAGATAACTGATTTTAGAAGGTTTTATCTCCCTCAATACTACCTAGATTCCTTTATATGACCACTAATTTTAAATCTTTTCAAATTCTATATAAACAAATCTAATCATTGTCTAAATTGGATCAACTTTATAGACACTAAAATCATGTAAATCGAATAAGATTGCTATGCGCCACACTTATCGACATCATATGGCCCAATTGGGCAACCCTCAAGGGTTAATTAGGTCTCCCAACCACTTTTGGGAGGGTTTATCCCACTTTTGGGATGTTTTGGACCATATAGCCATGGTCGTCCCACCCTGGGAGAACCATAGTTCATGGTTGTCTAACCAAGGGACTACCACATGCAATCATCCCTGGGTGGGATGATCGTGAACCAGACATCCAAAAAGTCAAAGGGTAGGACAAATGGTAATCAATTCCTACTATTTATCCTTCCTAATCACCCAAAATTGATTTGGAGGCTATCATAATTATCAAGGCCTATAAATTGGAGATTCCAAATGGAAGGCATCTTCCCTCCTATGCATGGCAAGGGAATGGACAAGTGGCAACAATTGTCATACATGCTAGAAATTTCCCCTTTGCACATTTGCCCTATTTTGGATTTAAATTGATGTGCTCCCACCCAATTTTAAAATGAGATAATAATAAGCATTGCTCATGAAGTGCTAACATTTATCCTCGACATTTGCCCAAGTATTTTCCTTGAAAACATCTTCATTCAAAGGTGCTTTTAGGGGCATCCCAAAATACGCTAATCGATTCCAAAACCTATCAAATCTGAGAGTTATTTGACCAAATTCAATGAAAACACATTTAGGAGAGTTCTAAACTAGATCCCCTTGGAATTGATGGTAAAAACCACCCAGTTGTATGACTGTCCCTACCAAGGATGGATAACAGTCCTAGTTGCAATTGCCAGGGAGTGCCACCAAATGTCTAACAAGTTTGATACAATTTCACCATAAATCAATCATAAAGCACTAGTTTAGCCTTGTATTCAATTTTTGTTAAGTTTTGAGTAGATTTGATGGGTCAATATTGGCAATTTGAGTTATTTTGTGTTGTCATTGATGTCACATGGATCACATTGAGTTTTGGTGGCAAAAGCACTTCATAAATATTCATTTATGACATTTTAGAGAGCATAGATATATACAGGGTTTTGTGGCACAAGAGGCATATAATATTTAATTTTTAAATATTATATTAATGGTTTTTATTAAAACTAATGGTAAATGTTTTATTAAAACCAATGGCAAGGGTTTGTATTAAAACCGATGAAAAGATTTTTTAATTAGACCAATAGAAAGGGTTTTTATTAAAACCATTGGAAAGATTTCTTAATTAAAACCAATGTGCTAAGAAATATCCAAATGATGATGGATGGAAATATTTTTCATTAAAAGCTAGGTGTAAAAAGTTTCATGGAAAAATTCAAAAGAACGAAGGAGATATCCCAATTCAAAGATAAGAGATGAATTATTAAATATTTATTTAATAATTCTAATGTCTAAAGTTTAATTAAATTATCCACCGATGCGCAAATGTTAGGATGGCAAATAAATGTTTACCGACATCATTTGAATGCAAAGACATATAAATCAAATAAGACTTTGGCTATTTCGTTATGGAGATAGGAGAATAATCAACGCATGAGAGAGAGTCATCGAAGGGAGGCAAAGTAGAGGTAAAACAAAATATTGAACTCAAGAACAAAGACAAAATCAGAAGCTACAGGAACTGATGTCACACTGGATAGCGTAGTACAGTTGGTAGGGCATCATCTTTGCACAAGAGAGGTTTGGGTTCAAATCTCGCCAGGAGCAAAAGCTTTTGTGAGATATTGATTTCATTTTGACATCCGAGCACATATATTAAAGGAAGTGTTTGGGATTAAATCCAAACATGGGATAGTGGTCACATGGTAAGCACTTCACAGTGCAAGAAAAGAGGAACAACGTTTGACCCCCATGAAGGTGTGAAGGTGCATTGATTTTTGGGCAAAACGTTGACGATTTCGAAGGTGGTGAAGGCGCATTGATTTTTGGGCAAAACGGTGATGATTTCGAAGGTGGTAAAGGCACATTGATTTTTGGAAAATACTTTAACATTTTCAAATATTGTGGAGGCTACGAACTTCATAAAAATGTATTTATCTCTAGCACATGGTAATAGTTGATATTGCCAAAGTTATGGTGCATTAAAATCATTTATGCCAAAATTAGAGAGTCATAAGGTATTTGTTGGAAATAAATGATTGTTGTGTGTGCTTAGGGAGATATAAGGTGTTGAGATATTATTTGTTATTACTATGTGTACTTAGGGAGTTATAAGGTGTTGAATTAAATAATTAAAAATCATTGTGTGTACTTGTGGAGTTATAAGGTGTGAAAATAAATAAATAAAAGCATAGGTGCTTGTTGTTTATGTCAATGAAATTAGGGAGTTATAAGGTAGTAAAGTGTTGAACATGTATATGTCCTAGTGCATGGTTTTATTATGAAATAAAACTAGGAACTTGAGACCTAGTTAATTGCTACCTTGAGTTAGAAGACATGTATATGAGTTACAGTTTGAATTTGAAGACAAATTGCTTGATTATGTGCCTTGACTATTGAAAGGAAGTGGATGGATTAGAAAATCAATTATTATGGATAAAATTGATGCTTGAGTTCATAATTGCTTTAGTGGAGTTCATTGAGAGTATTTCCACTATTGGGGAGGTTTTTACTATTATTTTGAGGAGAGTATTATGGTTACTTGTTGAGTACATTACCTCTATTTGAGACCATTGAGGAGATCATTTTCTAGTCACTTGTGGATACATTTATCTTTCATTTGAGGAGATCATTGTTGGCTATTTGAGATCTCTTTTCTTGAGGGAGTTGTGCTTGTTTATTGAGAGCTTATTGACATTGCATGAGGAAGATATTATTTAGAACCTATTGCTATTACTTGTGGAGATTGTTCTTGGTTGGTTGAAGTCCTCATTGTTACTGCTTGGAGAGGTTTTCATTAGAGAGCTCATTTTCCATACATTTGAGAGTATATTGTTGAGCATTGTTGTCATCCATTTGAGAAAGTATTTGTCATACATTGTTGATATCATTGTAGATCATTATTGTCATACATTGAAGAGTACAGTGTCATTCATTATTGAGTTCATCATTGAGCCTTGCCTTCATTGATTAGTGGTTGAGATTTGAGTGCTACTTTAGAGTGATTGGTTGAGCCTTTGAGAAGGTTTTTGGGATAGAATTTCTTGATAGATTTGAGATATCTTTTGTGCATGATTGGTTGAGACTTTGAGAAGGCTTTTGGGATAGAATTTCTAGATATTTTTGAGATAGCTTTTGTGCATGATTGGTTGAGCCTTTGAGAAGGCTTTTGGGACAAAATTTTTGGATAGATTTGAGATAACGTTTGTGCATGATTGGTTAAGCCTTTGAGAAGACTTTGAGGATATATTTGGGACAACATTTGATTATCATTGCTTGAGCCTTTTATGAATGCTTTAAGGACAAAGTGGGGAAAATATTTGAGCATCATTGCTTGAGCATTTTGTGAAGGCTTTGAGGACAAATTTGGGACAACATTTGAGCATCATTTCTTGAGCCTTTTGTGAAGGCTTTGAGGATATATTTGGGATAAAATTTGAGCATCATTGCTTGAGCCTTTTTGTGAAGGCTTTGAGGACATATTTGGAACAACATTTAAGCATCATTTATTGAGACTTTTATGAAGGCTTTGAGGATATATTTGGGACAATATATGAGTAGGATTGTTTGAGCATTGTGAGAATGCATTGAGGCAGATTTATGAGTAATGAAAAAAATATAACAAAAATAGAAAAAAATATCAACACTAGTTGCCTAGTTGAGCAGATTAGTGGAGTGCCTAGTTGAGCAGATCAGTGGAGTGCCTAGATGAGTAGACCAATGAAGTGCCTAGATGAGTATATCAGTGGAGTTCCTAGCCGAGCAGATCAGTTGATAGACTAGCTAAGAAGATCAGTGGATTGCCTAACTGAGCACATTAGTGGATAGTCTAGCTGAGCAGATCAATGGATAGCCTAGAAGAGAAGATCAGTGGATAGCCTAGTTGAGTATATCAATGGATTGCCTAGCTGAGTAGATCAGTGGAGAGCCTAGATGAGCAGATCAGTGGAGAGCCTAGATGAGCAGATCAATGGAGCCCACCTGAGCAAATTAGGATAGCATCACTTTGAGTATATCAAAGTAATCATTTGTATTAGGATAAGGATCCATATTTCTTTGTAAAATACTATAAGGATATTATTTTTTGGACTAACCCACATTGGGGGAACCATTTTAAATATTGTGTTTCAATTGTGTGTGGTGATTTGTGCACTTGCTTACTATTGTTATATATGTTATTAATACACATTGATGTATTTGGTAATTACAATTGAAGACACTAATTGATATTGGTTTGGAAATAAAGTAAAAAGTGGGTGCTATATTGTTCACCCCCCCTCTCAGTATATGCTTATGTTCTTCAATTGGTATCAGAGTGTGTTCTTTCAAAAAGACTAAAATCTTGAGGGCAGATTATACAACACAGATTGCTTCATAGAATGGATCATCTACAAGTAAGGCTCCATTGTTTGATGGTAACAATTATGCTTTTTGGAGCATGAGAATGAAGAACTACTTGATATCATAAGGATATGAGGTATGGCAGATGGTTGCAATAGAGTATAAGATTGAAGGTGATCCCAATATAGATAAAACTATCAAGAAATTGATTGAGATCAATGCAAAGTCAATGAATTGTATTCTGAGTGGGCTACATGAAATAGATTTTACAAAGGTCATGGTATGTAATTCAGCTAATGAAATGTGGACTAAGTTGTGGAATACATATGAAGGATATTCCAAGGTAAAGTTGGCAAAACTACAAACTCATAGAAGAATATTTGAAGAATTGAAAATGGAAGATTTTGAAGATATTGCAAAGTTTTTACTTCGAGTTGATGATATTGCTAACACCATGAGAGTCCTAGGATTTGATATGAAAGAATCAAATGTTACTCAAAAGGTTTTAAGATCACTTCCCATGAAGTATGATGCAAATGTTTCAGTGATAGAAGAAACAATGGATATTGACAAGCTAACAATGGAAGAACTACAAGGAACTATCACAACTTATGATATGAGGATAGATAAGCATCAGGATCCAATGAAAGAAATTGAATTCAAGGCTTCAAATATAAATAAAGGGAAAAATATAGATATAGATAGAGATTCACATAATTATGAGGAAGATAACTTCATCAAAAGGAAAAAGGACTCAAGGAATTACAGGGATATGAAGAAAGTCAAATACTACAAGTGTGGTGATTATGGTCACTATGAAAACAAGTGTCCACATGAAGAAAATAGTGATGATGAAAAATAAGATCATAGAAGAAAATAAGAAGGAAATCATAAGCATGACAAATATGATAGGTACAAGCAAAGCAAGTATGAGAAGAATAAAAGTTTTTGTAAGACAAAGAAAACTTTCTACATTGAAGAAGCAAATGATAGCTCAGATCACAGCGATAGAGACAAGTCATATGATGAAAATTAAGAACATCTATTTCTAGGAATAGAAGGTGAAAGATAACAATGCTTCGTGTGTGGTCAAAGAGATCACAAATTAGGATATTGCAATGGATTCAGTGATAGTGAAGATGAAATGACACATCAAGGAAACATGCATGGTCAAAGAAATCATGAGAGTTTTTTTTCTATAGAATATTATAATGATCTCAGTGACAGTGAATATGAAGAAGGGTTTTTCTATGGGATAAAAGAAGTAGATGAAGAAATACCACTCCAAATAGAAGAGGAGGATATTTCAAGAAATACAGATGTCTCAGTTGATCTAAAAGAAGACTTCAATTATATCCATGAGCAACTACAAGAGGTTAATGAGAATCTAAAATAATTGATATGCTTTATACTTGAGAATGTTGATCCATAACATGACTCAAAAGGCCAAGATATTTTTACTAAGAAGGAAACATGTATTTTAGAGGCTATAGAGATGTGTGCCAATTTTCTATTTGACACAAATAAAGAAAAAGAAGAGAAAGGTTCCAAAGCACCAAAGGTCTCATATTTCAGGTTTGGGGAATCACACTCAAAAGGAAAGGAAGTTGTAAAATATGAAAGAAAGGAAGCACCTAAGATTCATGAAGAAAGTTCCAAAGATCCTATCGCTCAAAATATCTAGTTTGGATCTTGTTTTGAGATAGGTGAATCAAGTTCAAGAGGCAAAGAAATTATTGAAGAGGAAAACAAGGAAGAAGTTAAGTAAGAGGATTTAGATACTACAAGAAAGGATCAAAGATACAATGCACAAGTCAAAGATGATCACAAGGATAATGGTCAAGAAAGTTATGAGGAACCAAGGCATGAACAAAGGTATTATCAAGGACATTGTTTTTCTTGTAATGGATTTGGACACAGGGCTATACACTGCAGGGTCTATGGATCAAATAAAATTGATTTTGCTAAAATGAAATTCAAAGGAAGAAGGTATATTTTTCAAGGACACTGCTTCTTATGCAACAGGATTGGTCATAGAGGTTATAAATGCAAATAAAATGAGCAACATGGTTTTGGTCTTAAAGCTACACATTTTAGAGGTCATGGTCATAATTATTATGAAAACAAAACCTCACAATACAGGGTTCAAGAAAGGAATGGATATGAAAATAATTTCAATAAATAATTCAGAACATGGGCACCATCCAAAGGCTACAACACCAAGTGTTTTAATTGCAATAACTTGACATATTGCAAAATGGTGTAGGACTCAATTCCAAACAGGTTCAAGGCAAGAAGTTCAAACAGTCTCAAGGTAAGAAGGTCAAATAGGTTCAAGACAAGAAGATCAAGTAACTCATCAAGAAAATGATATCAGAAAGAAGTGGAAGGAAGTTGAAAAAGGAAAGGAACAATGTAATATGGGAGTAAAAATACTCCCACCCCAAAATTAATCACCTCAAGAGATAAGGTGGTGGGGGGGCTAAGCTTAAGATTCATATCTTTTAGCCCCATAGGTTTCCATTTTTACCATTGATGTCAAAGGGGGAGAGATTTGAGTAAGGGGGAGAGCATTGAGTTAGGGGGAGCAGCATTCAAAGAGAGCATTGAGATACGGGGAGCAACCTCCATAGAGAGTATTGAGTCAGGGGGAGCAAATTTGATTCTCAGATATGGTTTATGCAGTGATTGAAATGTTTTGAATTAGAGGTGTTGCCATAAATGACAAAGGGGGAGATTGTTGGCAATTTGAGTTATTTTGTGTTGTCATTGATGTCACATGGATCACATTGAGTTTTTGTGGCAAAAGCACTTCATAAATATTTATTTATGACATTTTGGAGAGCATGGATATATACAAGGTTTTGTGGCACAAGAGGCATATAATCAGGGTTATGCACAAGCATGAAATATCACAAATTGGCTCTATTTAGGATTTTCAATATTTCAAATTGGCTAATTTTAGATCCTTTCATTGGGCCCATTCGCTTGAAATTTATAGGGTGGAAGTTTTTTTGGGGTAAATTCATCTACCGTTGATAATCATGAACCTAAATTTATTTAAATTTGTCGACCTCAAATTACATATGATTTTGATTTTTCTACCCAATTCACCTTCAAATTATAAATAATTTTATATTTTTTTCCCAAATTGCCTTCAAATTATAAATGATTTTATTTTTCCTGCCCAAATCACCTCATATACTACCAGTATCTATACTATAATGGGTACTGATAAACATACATCAAAAATACTCTAACTCAAAAATAGCTCTGAAACAATGAAAAACTTGAGAAGGTTGTAGAGGAGTGACTGTCGAAATAAACTGATCGGTTGTAGAGGAGTTTTGATCAATGCAAGACAATCGGTTGTAGAGTTGTTTCTATCGATATAATTCGATCGGTTGCATAGTCATGTCTATCGGTATAAGCTGATTGGTTGTAGATCTATTTCAGTCATCAAATCATCATGGCTGCAGTCGATCATTCTCAAATCGGTTGCATGTATCAGATTGTCAATAGATAGTCATGGCTACAGCTAATCGTCATGGATGCAACTGATCATCATGGCTACAACCAATCGTCATGGTTGTAACCAATCATGAAAATATCATCATGGCTACAATTGATAATCATGGATGCAACCAATCATCATGGCTACAATAGATCATCATGGCTGCAACCGATCATCATGGCTACAACCGATCATCAGTAGATCATCATGGCTATAGTTGATCATCATGGCTGCAACCGATCGTCATGGTTGCAACTAATCATCATGGCTATAACTAATCTTCAAGGCTACAACCGATTTTCATGGCTACAACCGATCATCATAGCTACAACCGATCATCATGGCTACAACCGATCATCATGACTGCAACCTATCAACATGCCATTGGTCATCATGTCGATCTAAACTCTTTCATATCGACCTAAAGCTTTTAAGTATGTCATACTTTTTTAGATTTTGCCAATGATATTCATAGCCCCCAACACAAAAAAAATTTCCATGGTTTGAAATTTTTTTGAGACAAATTAATGAAATTCACCATGATTTGAAATTTTTTGGAGATAAATAAATGCAATTCGCCATGTATACTTCTACAAATTTCATCGAGATTCCAAGATAATTCGCCTTGATTTTATAAATAGATTTCAGGGCTGACCCCTTATGCATAACCCTACATATAATATTTAATTTTTAAATATTATATTAGTGGTTTTTATTAAAACCAATGGTAAAGGTTTTATTAAAACCAATGGCAAGTGTTTTTATTAAAACCGATGGAAAGGTTTTTTAATTAGACCAATGGAAAGGGTTTTTATTAAAACCATTGTAAAGGGTTTTTCATTAAAACCAATGTGCTAAGACATATCCAAATTATTATGGATGAAAATATTTTTTCAATAAAACCTAGGTGCAAAAAGTTTCATGGAAAAATTCAAAATAATGAAGGAGATATCCCAATTCAAATATAAGAGATGAATTATTGAATATTTATTTAATAATTCTAAGGTATAAAGTTTAATTAAATTATCCACCAACGTACAAAGGTTAAGATGGCAAATCAAAGTTTACCGACATCATTTGAATGCATTGAAAGGCATATAAATAAAAGAAGACTTTGGCTATTTCATTATGGATATAGGAGAATAATCAGCGAATGAGAGAGAGTCGTCAAAGGGAAGCAACATAGAGGTAAAATGGAATACCAAAATTAAGGGTAAAAACAAAATTTAAAGATTCTGAAATTGATATTACACTGGACAACGTATCACATTTGGTAGGGGATCATATTTACACAGGAGAGGTTTGTGTTCGAATCCCGCCAAGAGCAAAAGTTTTTGTGAGAGATTGATTTCGTTTTAACAGTCGAGCATAGAGATTAAAGGAAGTGTTTGGGATTGAATCCAAACATGGGCTAGTTCTCACATGGTAAGCACTTCACAGTGCAAAAAAATAAGAATAGATTTTGACTCCCGTGAAGGTGTGAAGGCACATTGATTTTTAGGCAAAACGTTGATGATTTCGAAGGTGGTGAAGGCACATTGATTGTTGGGCAAAAAATTGATGATTTTGAATGTGGTAAAGGCACATTGATTTTTAAAAAATACTAACATTTTAAAATATTTCATAGGATACTAACTTCATAAAAAGGTATTTATCTCTAGTGCATGGTAATAGTTGATATTGCCAAATTTGTGGTGCAATAAAATCATTTC
Organism: Wollemia nobilis; assembly: GCA_028583015.1. Classification (NCBI taxonomy): domain Eukaryota; kingdom Viridiplantae; phylum Streptophyta; class Pinopsida; order Araucariales; family Araucariaceae; genus Wollemia; species Wollemia nobilis. The sequence continues at coordinate 6,953,641 of JAQPPZ010002937.1, read as the reverse complement.
TGCCAAAATTAGGGAGTCATAAGGTATTTTTTGGAAATAAATGATTGTTGTGTGTGCTTAGGGAGATATAAGATGTTGAGATATTATTTTTTATTGCTATGTGTACTTAGGGAGTTTTAAGGTGTTGAATTAAATAATTAAAAATCATTGTGTGTACTTAAGGAGTTATAAGGTGTGAAAATAAATAGATAAAAGCATAGGTGCTTGTTGTTTATGTCAATGAAATTAGGGAGTTATAAGGTAGTAAAGTGATGAACATGTATATGTCCTAGTGCATGGTTTTATTATGAAATAAAACTAGGAACTTGATACATAGTTAATTGCTACCTTGAGTTAGAAGACATGCACATGAGTTAGGGTTTAAATTTGAAAATAAATTGCTTGATTATGTGCCTTGACTATTGAGAGAAAGTGGATGGATTATCAAATAAATTATTTTGGATAAAATTGATGCTTGAGTTCATAATTGCTTTAGTGGAGTTCATTAAGAGTATTCCCACTATTGAGGAGGTTTTTGTTATAGTTTTTACAAGAGTATTGTGGTTACTTGTTGAGTACATTGCCTCTATTTGAGACCATTGAGGAGATCATTTTCTAGTCATTTGTGGATACATTTGTCTTCCATTTGAGGAGATAATTTTCTAGTCACTTGTGGATACATTTGTCTTTCATTTGAGGAGATAATTGTTGGTTATTTGAGAGCTCTTTGCTTGAGGGAGTTATACATGTTTCTTGAGAGCTTATTGATATTGCATGAGGAAGATATTATTGAGAACCTATTGCTATTACTTGTGGATATTGTCCTTGGTTGGTTGAAGTCCTCATTGTTACTTCTTGGAGAGGTTTTCATTAGAGAGCTCATTTGCCATACATTTGAGAGTATATTGTTGAGCATTGTTGTCATCCATTTGAGAAAGTATTTGTCATACATTGTTGATATCATTGTAGATCATTGTTGTCATACATTGAAGAGTACATTGCCATTCATTTTTTATTTCATCATTGAGCCTTGCCTTCGTTGATTAGTGGTTAAGATTTGAGTACTACTTGAAAGTGATTGGTTGAGCCTTTGATAAGGCTTTTGGGACAATTGTTTTGGATAGATTTGAGATAGCTTTTATGCATGATTGGTTGAGCCTTTGAGAATGCTTTTGGGACAAAATTTTTGGATAGATTTGAGACAGCTTTTGTGCATGATTGGTTGAGCCTTTGAGAAGGATTTTGGGATAGAATTTTTGGACAGATTTGAGATAGCTTTTGTGCATGATTGGTTGAGCATTTGAGAAGGTTTTGAGAACAGAGTTGGGATAAGATTTGAGTATCATTGCTTGAGTATTTTGTGAAAGCTTTGAGGACAAATTTGGGATAGCATTTGAGCATAATTTATTGAGCCTTTTGTGAAGGATATGAGGTTATATTTGGAATATAATTTGAGCATCATTGCTTGAGCCTTTTGTGAAGGCTTTGAGGATAGAATTTGGAAAGCAGTCGAGCATCATTGCTTGATCCTTTTTGAGAAGGATTTGAGGACATATTTGGGATAGCATTTGAGAATCATTTCTTGATCCATTTTTTAAGGCTTTGAGGATATATTTGGGATAGCATATGAGAAGGATTATTTGAGCCTTGTGAGAAGGCATTGAGGCAGATTTATGAGTAGTGAAAGAAATATAACAAAAATAGAAAAATATATCAACACCAGTTGCCTAGTTGATCATATCATTGGAGTGCTTAGATGATCATATCAATGGAGTGCCTAGATAAGAATATCAGTGGATATAGCCTAGCTAATCAAATCAGTGGAGTGCATAGCTAAACATATCAATGGATAACATAGCTGAGTAGATCAGTGGATAGCATAGCTAAGTAGGTCAGTGGATTACCTAGCTAAGTAGATTAGTGGATAGCCTAGTTGATTAGATCAATGGATAGCCTAGATGAGCAGATCAGCGGATAGCCTAGCTGAGAAGATCAGTAGATTGCCTAGTTGAGCATACCAATGGAGAGCCTAGCTAAGCAGATCAGTGGATCCCACCTGAGCAGATTAGGATAGCCTAGATTTGAGTAGATCAAATTAATCATTTGTATTGGGATAAGGATACCTATTTCTTTGTGAAATATTATAAGGATATTATCTTGTGGACTACCCCACATTGGGGGAACCATGTTAAATCTTGTGTCTCAATTGTGTGTGGTGATTTGTGCACTTGCTTACTATTTTTATCTATGTTATTAATGCACACTATTGTATTTGGTAATTTCAATTGAGGACACTTATTTATATTGGTTTGGAAATAAAGTAAAAAGTGGGTGCTATACTGTCCACCCTCCCTCTCAGTCTAAGCTTGTATTCTTTAATTAATTAATGTTTTTGTGATTATAGTCTTAGTTGTCATTACAATTTATGGACACAGGTTATGATCATAATTGCACTTTAATTTATGCTCAGATCCTTCCAAAATAATCTTAATAACATCATATTATATTTGCAAGTCATTTGGATTTGTTTTGATTTATCGTAAATAAGTTTTACTTTCTCTATTACATACTTTTTAAGGTTTTCAATATAAAACACATATGCCATTAATATTTTTCAATATCTTGTGTGTATATGTACGTATTATATGCATGAGTGAGGATCTAATAGAAATATTAAAATAAGCCCAATATTATCTCTCAATTGTGGTTTATGAGAAAAACATTGAAAGATGCCATTAAGCTCATGGAGGGATTCATTCCCTTGTAATTTGTAATCTGAAATGTATCAAAATGATAATACTTCAAAGGGTATGTATTGTAAAATTTTAGAAATTATGAACTAATAAATACAAGGATAAATCCCCCCTCTTTTTACTGCAAATTATTTTTCATTTTAATAGTTTACATATTTTGTATCTTTCCTTTGCTTGCTTGCTTAAAAACAATAGATATCATTTAATTTTCAATATGTTTAGGCATACCTTTTTTTGTTCTTATTTAGTGGTAATCATATTGGGACCCTTGTCCCTTTTTTCCTTTTATTTTATTCATTTTTGAACTCCCTTTTGTGTGTTGTGTTTTGTGGGTTCTGGTTGTTCTAAGCAGGAACAACTGTAGAATTCCTAGTTGGAACTTTTAGGGAAAGCCATTATAAATGTCCCTACCATTAATGGCCCCAAAATTTTCAGCCATCCCAATCAGGGATGACCACTAAACCAGGGGGTTTCTGCAAAAAAATTTAGAAATAGCAAGTTTCAAAACAAAAAATGTAATCTTCCAAACCTTCAATTTGCATCTAGGTTGTTTCAAAAAGCCTAAATTTCAATTTTATTATCTTGTGTGCAATTGAAAGTTATATTTCATATTTCTAAATTTTGCATTAGTAAAATTTAAGAAAAATAGGAAAAATAACAGCCTTTCAAAATGCATTTTTTTGGTTTTCTTATGTGTGACCTACCTAAGGGTTGGGTTTTCATATAATTTACAAGTTTTGTAGCTTCCTTTTATATATATGCTTATGATTCTGAAAGTAAAATGCAATTTCATGCATTTAGTGAATAATCATTGAATGCTATTATTTTCTTTCAATAATTTTAAAAGGAATCACACACACCACACTTCTTTTTAACATTAGTGAGTTGGAATTCATCCCAACCACTAATAGAGTTCAATGACGGTGGGTTTCATCTCCATCCGTTGGCTCAAATCCCATGTACCCTATATTTTTGGCCAAATTTAGCTCCAATATCTGATGTATCTTGGAAAATTTACATGTAATTCTCTTTAGAGGGTATAACGCTGACCAAGTGAGTACTAGGTGAGGACTGGTAGGACCTATACTCCCTGATCGGGTATGGATTTCATCTCCATACTTTGGTTGGTTCAAGTGACCAAACTTTCATTATCGATTATTGAGCTATGAGTATATAGGTGAAAAAATCTAAATAATTGATAATTACATCAACATTCAAAACACGTGAAAGATATTTCTAACAAAAGCAACAAATTTGAAACACATTAAACAAATTAGGAACACATAATATTTAAAATAGATTACCATTTGTGTGCTTACACATTTCTATTTAATGTGTTTGAATCTATAAAACTTTTAAAGAAGAAAATCACATAGAGGTTTAGAGTAAGTAGTTATGGTATATACCCATATCCAAGCCCACTTAAGGGTGGACGTTACAGTGATTAGGAAATAGGACATAGAGCATCTTCGGTTTTACCCCAAGGACATGGTTATACCTCCTTGGTAGCCACATACTATCCCAAATTACTGAGTGGTATGTGAATGGATGGTTAGTCCTAGAGTTTCAGAAAGGGGACCTAACCTACAAGGGAATCCTATATGGGGAACCCCCATAGGTCATAATATTGATCTATGAAATCATTCCCCAAGTATAGATAATGATAATACCTTCTTTCAAGAAAGGAAACCACATAATGAGGCACCTACACATAGAGAAATACCATGCATTCGCGTGCCTACTTGGTCTACTCCACACGCTGGTGTGCAGAAGCAAGACCATACATATAGGGTAGGCTTGATTGATCATCTTATGCTTTCAAATCACCCATACCCAAGGTACCAAAACCTATATGAGTATGGTGCTCATCATAGTGGGTGAGCCAATTATGCCCTACCATTCCTCATTTATGAGGTAAGACGTAAGTAAGATCCTAATCATCCTTGATCACATTATTCCATGCAAGCATGATGTGCCTCTACACTAGCAGATTATCAAGAACATATGTTTAGGGGTGAGCCTCAAGTTAATGCAACTTCTCTCAATAGAGGGAAGCTCATAGTAGATCTCATAGACCCTCTTGAACAAGATAGATATATGGGCAATAATTCTAAGGCACACAGGCCTGATATAGATGATCAAATTAATAAATTAATCAAGAAGTATGCTTTTTATCAAGCTAATTTTAGTCAACTTTGGTCTAATAAACAATTCTTGGATCTCCTAAAGCATCGATAGCAATTAGAAAGACAAATACATGAATAGCAGATTCAAGAAACATTGCGTAATGGAGTTCCTACTCCAAGCATGCATAGACATGAGGCTAGGCAAAGGAAACCTACTTTCCATCATAATAGGTCTCCTAGACCTAATCAAATGTTACCTCCTAGACCTCCTAGGCCTGATTAAAACTTATTCACTAGGTCTAATATAGATCGCTTACAGCAAGATTTCGTTCCTCCTTGTAGACCCATTTTTGAAACACCTTATGGGGCTTATGCGATTTCAAACAGAATGAGGATTACATAGAAGCACCTTTTGGAGACATAGTTGATGATAATCAACCACCTCAACCTATTCTTGATATTCCTCATCCCCTCCATGGGTCCAAAATAAATAAGAGGATATTAAATCCTCTTATTTATATCAAACATTGCTTGAACACTTAGAAACTGTAGAGGGTAAGACAACTGAGAATGGGCTTCAAAAACCTACCTTGCACCAGTTGTGCAATCAACCACTACATCCATCCATACCTTCCTCAACATATCCTGAGCATTTTAAAATTCTGAAGTTGGACAAGTTTAAAGGGGAATAAGATGCTCAAGAGCACATTACAAAATTCATGAATCGGTGCTTCAACTAGGGTTATGCATAAGGAATTGGCCCCAAAATGTTTTTATAAAAAAATTGTGAATCAGTTTCAAAATCCAGGTGAATAGTGTCCAAATGCATGTAGAAGGTTCACTATTATTAGGGATAATGTTGGAAATTTAAACTTAAAATGGTCAAATTATTACAAAAATGGAGCGAATCAACCCCAAAAAAAAATACACCCATAAATATTTGGCTAATGGGCCCTAGTCAAGGGTCCCAAATATTAGCCAATTCTAGATGTCAAAAATCCTAACTTTAACCAATTTTATGATAAATAGCCACTATGAATAGCCCTGGATTCAACATATAGGAGAATGATGAATTATTTTTGAGAATATTTCTAATTACCCTCTCTACCCCTACCATTGAGTGGTTTAACCAACTTCCAAGGCATAGCATCTATACATTTGAATAGTTTGCAGATACATTCTTGGAACATTTTGCCTTCAATACCAAGAGAAATGTGATCTTGAATGACCTTACGAGGTTAAAAAAATATGACAATGAGTCTATCACTGACTATGGAAATAGGTGGCAAATGCTTCTAGCTAAGCTACCCTATCTATTTCTAGTGTTTGAGTTAACTCGAATGTTTTCAAAGAGTTTCTTAAAACCAATATCTTTATTGTTGCAAATCTAGCAATATCCCACTCTTGAGTATTCTCTAGCACAATATAGAACTATAGAAGATATAACCATAGAAGATATCAAAATCCAAGAGGGGGAGATATATAAACCTCACAAAAAGGAGTGTACAAATAATCTAAAGAGCAATCCAATGCCATCAAAGCTGGCAGTGGTCAATTAAGTATCCACTAATGTCCTAGGACCTACACAAATGATGCCTCCTCAAAAGGTAAATTATTAGGCCCAACCTCATCATGTGAGTTATAATAATAATGCTCAAGTGAATCAAGGTCAGAATCAACAATGTCACCCTAGGCAATAGTTTACACCCTTTGCTGATTCAATGGACTCCTTATTTGATTGTTTGTGGGCTACCAAACTAGTTAATTTAATATAAATAAAGCCTATAGACCCTAATACAGGTAAACCAAATTCTATGGAATGTAGGGAAGACCAATTTTGTCGATATCATCGATAGAATGACCATGACTTTCCTACATGCTATGGTTTCAAAAACATAGTGCAAGTCATTATAGAGAGGAATGATATCCAAGTGGATAATCCTCTCACCCAAAATAATCAATAGATGGGGTTTTAAAATACCCCTTACCTACTCATGAGGTGTAAGCATATCTTACTAAACAAATGGATGATGTGAAGATGACACCCCCTTTGCAGGGGTATGTCAGGATGATAAGTATTGTGACTAGGAATAGACACTACCCAAGTCAAGTTGCACCACCTACAACTTCAAGTGATGTTCCGTAAATGTCATAACTACCCCCACCTCAAGTACAAATATTTCCACCTAGGCCAGGTGTAACTATAAAAAGTAAGCTTACACAAAGCTTAATAACAACATCGAATAGATTGTCCATATACGAGCTAATTCAAAAATCTCCACCTCACAGAGAAGCTCTAATGGATATTCTTAAGTCGATAGAGTTGCAACCCCAAGAGTCTAACTCCTTCATTGATTTTTTGGGGCATGTGTAACAATGTAAGGAACCAATTATTACATTCCATGAGCATGAACTCAAACCCATAGCAAGTGATGTTGTGGACCCTCCTTTACACATCATTACATGTGTGAATGACATACCATACAAAAGAGTTCTTATAGACACTGGTTAATAAAGCAACATAATGACAAATAATGCTCTTAAATACCTAGGACTTCCAACATCTCATATTGTAGCATCCACTTACACCCTATAAGCATTCAATGATACAATATGATCCACAATTGATACTATAGTCCTACCTATTCAGGTGGGATGCAAAACTATATTAACATTGTGTCATGTTTTGGAGGGTGTGATGGCCTATAACATATTCCTAGGTAGACCTTAGATCTAGGATATGAAGTGTATCCCATCCATTGCTCATTAATGTATCAAATATTATTATGAAAGGCAAGTACACATAGTCTCTACAAACTTTGATCCCTTTAAGTATTGTAACTATAGACACAAAAATAGCACCAATCTGATTATGTGACAACAAGCACTGATCGAATTGACATACATAGCCCCTAGGGCAGCACCTAGAGGTTAAAATGTGGTCCTAACCACTCTCAAGGTAGTTTTGGAAGTTTAGAGGTCAATTTGGCACCGTTCAGGCACTCTACTCCCTATTCATTCCACCTTGGGATGATTATAAACTGGTATTCGTCCCACCCCGGGACGATTAGCAACATTCACTCTAGGGTGGGGCGAATAGCAGGTTTGATGGGAAAAATGTCAAACCTTGACAAATGGTAGCTCATATCTACAACTCAACTCCACCTTCAATGCATGGGAGTGCGAGTGAGCATTTTTGAGCTCAAAGAGGTAGTCATGGAGCCCTTAATCAGGGAGGAATCTTCTCTCCCCTGGGAAGGCATGATGGCCAAGTGGTGCCCCTGCATGCACATTCAAAGCAGACCTTCAGGTCTATAAAATGGTGAGTCTTCTAACCCCAAGAAAGGATAGGGTAGGAGAATTTGGAGCAATGGAGTGTTGTCGAATTACATCCTCACCCCTCACTTGTGCTTCTTACATCCTTGATCTCTCTTTTGGAAGGGAGGTTATTGGGTGAACATTGGAAGCACAATCTAGACCCAAAACCTGAAAATTTGGCCACAATACCCCACCCAATTTTTTGACACAACCCCCTATGAGTGTTTGGACCCATCCCAAGTGGATTGGTGTCGAAACCAAGCCCCAAATGATAGGCATCATGCCCCCGGGCGCCCACCGCACTACTGCAGTCCTAATCGCCCCATCCCATAGTGATTAGAAATTTGTAGCAAATTTATTCACTATTTCTTTTGCATATTATTTTATGTCATTCATGTATGCTGCAATTCAAATTTCATGCTATTATGATGTGTTTTGACTGTGTTTTCATTTTTTTTCGCTTTCACTAACATACAGGGAGCATCTTCAGATACAGGGTGATCACGGCCAAATCTATAGAATCTGACCTTCTGGGTCATCTCAAAATGATGCATTTTATCTAACCCCAAATTTTTAGGTGTTTTGGATCCCTCTGGATGGGACATTTAGGAGGTTGCTTTTTGACTTTTTATGAGAGTCTTAATAGTCCCACCCTGGAGCGATTAGAAATCTACAATATATTTCTTGATTGTTCCTTTTGTAGTGTGTTCATGATGGTGTTTTCATGCTTCTGTATAAATTTCATATTATTATGACATGTTTTGATTACCATTTTAATTATTTCATGCATGCATTGATCAGAGGCTTTAGGGATTGCATGTTTTCCTCCATCCGTAGGTGCTATTAATCATTTGCTATTTCTCTGAATGTAGGATCTCGACACCAGATGGATAGCAAGGAAATACAAGTGCATTCACACAAGCGGTGGTGACGTTTGGCCCGCCCATTTCAAATGTGGGCACGTGAAATATCCCGAAGTGGAGCGTACCATTCGTGGTGTAGCAAAACTATATATAACGCTCCTAGCCCCTAAAAGGGAAGGAGATGTATTGTAACATGGTATCAAAAAAAATTAATAAAATAAAGAGCTGCACTTTACATTTGCTTTATATCTCATTTCAGTTTGTTTGTTTTCCCTTTTCATGCACTTTAGTTATTTTTCTTCATTCGTAGAACTTAGCGTTTCATATGCTTTTGTTTGCATTTCACCTGGTACACCTATTGCCTTTGTATCCTCATGCTTTCAGTGGTGATCATGGTGGGATGTTGTCCCCTAATTTTGGGATCAAATTTTTGATCAAAATCTTGTGTTTTTGCTTGTAGGTGTTAATGCTTCAAGCATTGGACTGCTGCTCGTGCCACCCTGTGATGAATACAGACTAGAATTCATGCCACATAGGTATGAATAGGCATTTCCCCACCCTATGAAGAATATATATATGCTATTCATCCCATCCTGGGATGATTAGCTCTTTGTGCATTTTCTGAGCAGAAACTCAAGGGCATCTGGTGTGGGCAGAGAAGAGGTAGGTTGTCTGAACACTCTCTATGATTTTTTGTCTTTGTTTCTATGATTTTTTTGTTTCTTTTCTTGTATATGAAATTTTACTACATGTTTTCTTTCTTTGCACAAGTAAAAATAACCCCACACACCACGTGATAATATAAAAATCAAGGAGTTGGTCGTACAACCCCAACACTTGATCAAGACCAATAGTGGATTTCATCACCACCTTGGCTTGAGTTTTTGTATACATAACCCTGATCGCTACTGTTGGTAGACATAAATCCTAATGAAAGCTGACCAAGTGTAGCTGGGGTGATTCCCAATGCATGAGGATAAGTCTTCTATGGTAGGTGTCAAAAATAGAGTGATTCCCCTTTCGTACCGCCTATGTTCCACGTACTATTATGCTCTCACATACCAATAGTTTCCCTCACGTAAGGGTGGGTATATTGATAGTTTTGGTATAATGGCCTGGAAGTGGTATATTGAAGGGGTGACCATTATGGGAGACATAAGATCCCTCATATTGCATATACAACAAAATTTTCTTTACAAAGCTTTCAAAACAAAAATCAAAACACACTAAACCAGATCTAGGGCGCACCTTTAATCTATAAATGAGATAATCACTTCTTTGTTTGTGTGGCACCTATTTTTTTAGTGTAGCATAAAAAATTGTAAAGAAGATAAGACCTACATATCCTATAGAGAGACACCACTGTGGTGTACACCCGTAGCCAAGCCCAATCACGGGCAGAAGCTACGAAAAGTGTACAAGGGGGCACAAGTCACCTCCGCTATAGCCCCAAGGACTTGGTCATACCACCTTGGCGACTTGACCCACAAAATAGTCCACATCATACCATGACATAATGGGACTATAGAGGCACCCCTTCGAGGGGCATGCCCATGCAACATAGACCCTTTTAGGAGGAGTCAATACACGTGGAACTCAACATAGATGGGAGGGTTCCCTTAGACACTTGTTATGAGTGGCTACCATGCGATGAAGTGCTAGAACAACATAGGGTCCATAAGGAGGGGCCACATGATTACATCATCCCTCCTCTACCCATTATTACTGTCAAAAACAATAGGCCAAATCTAGAGCGTAAGGCTCTTCAGACAGGACGAGCCAACTCTGCCCGCACCTTTCACATATATGAAAGGGAGCATGAGGAAGACCACTACATTCCTCAAGAGCAATGCATAGTGTGGGAACAATGTGCTCCCGCACCTGCTATTTATCAAGATCACCTACTGAGGCCAGAGCCTCGGGTGAATGTTGCTAACCTCGATAGAGGGAAGCGACCTATACAGATCTCGGATCACCACGATCGAGATAGATGTGTAGGGGAGGCATCTAGGCCTCCTAGACTCAAGACGATGGAACAAATCGACTTGGTAGTTCCCAAACATGCCGCTTTCCAAGCACAAATCATGTAGCTTGAGCAAGTCCAACAATAGTTAGAGCACCTGTATCAATAGATTTAAGTAAGTGAGCAGTGTTTGTAAGTAGATTTTGGATCAGTGTTGAGAACTTTTATGAGCAGATTTGAGCTGGTTTTGTGAGTAGATTTAAGTAAGTGTTTGTAGAATATTTGAGAAGGTTTTATGAGCATGTTTTAGAGCAGATATGAGCAGGTTTTTGAGTATATTTGAGTAGGTTTGGAGTAGGTTTCAGTATAATTGTAGAGTAGGTTTGATAGTAGACTTGAGAAAAATTTGAACCAGAGTAGAGGGGATAGATGTCTCCTATGGAGTGGTGTCCACAAAACTAGAACAGAGTGGAGTGGTGTACAAAAAACAAGAATAGAGGGGATAGGTGTCTCCTATGGAGTGGTGTACACAAAAAAAAAGAGCAAAGGGGATGGGTGTCTCCTATGGAGTGGTGTCCACAAAACTAGAACATAGTAGAGTGGTCTCCACAAAACCATAGTAGAGGGGATTGGTGTCTTCTATGGAGTGGTGTCCACAAAACTAGAATATAGTGGAGTGGTGTCCACAAACAAGAGCAAAGGATATTAGTGTATCCTATGTATAGATATCCTTGAACTTGAGAGGGGATTGGTATCTCCTCTGGATTGTGTCCATGAACATTGTAATAGGGGATTGGTATCTCTTGTGGGTTGGAGCCCATAAAATTTGTTGAGAAATTTATAAGCAATATTTCTCCATGGATGTAGCCCACATTGGGTGAACCACATTAAATATGTGTCTCTTATGTGTGTGGTGATTTATGCATTGTTTCATTATTGCATTTGATGATATTTGAATTTATTGCTTTGGAAATAAAAGTAAAAGTTTTATCTTATACTTTTCACCCCCCTCTTAGCATAAGCTTATGTTCTTCATCCTAATAATATTTGAAAATAAAAACCATAGGCCAAAAAAAGATATCCTAGAAAAAATCACACACCTTTTCTCCTAGGAATGAATTATGCTAAAGATACACTACAAAAAAATAAATTACAAAGATACTACCTATATAGACTAGACTCATATTAAAAACTATCTTTCATCTCAATGACCTTGATAGAAATTGACAACCCACTTCATTAAAATTTTTATATTATTCATTCTAACAGGATGACCTTCAGCCTCCAATGCAACTATTCTTTGTAATGGCAGTGGAAAGTTATCATCCCAAATTTTGTTTTGACCACTATCCATCCCCATATTGGCCATAACATCAGTAGCATGATTACCTTCTCTATAGATATGATCAATTACAACATCACTCATCTCTTTTAGGATCCTTGAAGTGTCCTTTATAATGTTAAGTATAAACCTATTATTTGTTTCTCTTGATTTCAAATCTCTAATAATGTTTAGAGAGTCCCCTTGGACCATAAATTTTCTATAACCTCTATCATATAACTATTGAAATATTGAAAAAATAGCTTTAGTTTTTGCCATATGGTTGGTCTGAACTCCACAATCCTCTGCATAAGCCCATCAAATTTGGACTTTATCATTTCTAATCACTTCCCCATAATATACCCCAACCTTATCTTGGTTTCATCCATCTTGTGTTAATTATTTTTTGGGATGATTCCATTATGCATAGTTTGGATTGTTTTACCTTCCACCCTTCAAAAATAATTATTTATTATTTTTTTCATACCCTTTAACCTCTAGGGGAATAAAAAAATTATCTTCAATAACAACTTTGATTCTATTGAATATGTATACTTCATCCTTCATCTCATTCCTAGATATGTGTTTATTCATTTCCCATAATATGCCCCATATATAGTGAGGGAGAATTAGGCTCCATAATCTCATCAAGATATCACTTATAAAGGGATATATCCATTGGTTAAACAAATCTCTAAAGGTTTGTGGTATGCTCCACTTGACTAAAAGAGAGTTCATTATAGCATATAAAACTTTATTTGAACCCTCACAATGGTTGAATAAGTGGTCTAATGAATCAACATCCTTCTAGCATAAAGAACACATATTTATCATTTGGAACCCTCTTTTGTATAAATTATATATTATTAAAATCTTATTTTGAAGGCATAACCAAAGAAAGTAAGCAGTATTCAGAAAAAAACCAAGGAACCAAACCTTCTTCACTAGATAAGCTCCTACTCTAGGGGGAATATTAGATTCATAGGCTAATTTTATAGAGAAGATTCCTTTTGGAGAATGGTTCCATAGTAAATAATTATCCTTGTTGATTTGGGAGATGCAAAAGCTCCTAATCAACTTATTTAAATTCAGGAGGCCCTACTGAATATATACTTTATCTAAATCTAAAGAAATATGTTTCCATTTCTTTCTACCATGAAGACATTCTATGTAATCCTTGATCTTTTTCCCATATTTAGCTACTAGTGGAATCCACAACTCTTGAAGATATTTTTTATTTATTATTGATTTCTGAAGGATCTAAGAATCTTCCCAAAAGAAAAATTTCATCCCTTCTCCTAACTGTCATCTTATATTTTTTTTGGTAAATCAAGTTTATCATTAAACCGGGTTTTAACAGTTGACCCAAAACTAATTTACAAAAATCAGCCCTTGGCTAAGGAACCCCACCATGAACCAAACTGAGGAAACTTTGTCTTATAACCTGATGTTACTGCCTAGCCAAAAACCAAAAGAACCAGACCATACTACCCACCATAGTCAAAAACCCCCTTAACAAAAAGAGACACAAGTCCTATCAGGACCCTAACTACCCCAAGCACCCACACTTCACACAGGAGATCACCCATAAGCCCGCAGGAAACAAAAATCCACTACCCCAACCAACACAACAAAACAAAACATAGATCGTCCAACCATAGTACAGGCCAATCGAAGGAAGACCCTAGTCCTCATCCTTGACCTCCTCTTCCTGATTTTCATCTTTGTCTTCTTCATTGTCATCAGTCTTCAGGTTGTAGACCACCAACTTGTTGCTCTAGTATCCTTCGTTGAAGAAAACCTTGGTCAAAATATCCTGTAATTCCTGCATCTGCTGATTGATGTTGGCATCGTGTTCAGGACATACCTTTTCAATTCCATGATTGTAGGTTTAGGACCCTCATCTTCAGACATAATCTCCATGATTTTGTTGCTCCCATGAAATTACTTGTTTTTTAGCCTCAGGGAAGACCTAATGGGCTAGTCATCAATTCTTAGCCTTTTCCTTGTCAGGCCTCCCTTAGCGCTAGACTCACCCTCACGCTTCATGATAGGGGAGGGTTTTGGGAGACCAAGGCTCTCACATCACCTTAGCAAAATATGCATTCAACGTCAGACAAATGAGTTTATCAAAAACACTATGCCTGAGAGGGTCCCAACCTATTGCATGCATAGGACAAAGTTGTATGAGAGGTAAAACCCCTTGGTGCAAGATAGGTCTCCATGACCTTATCAAGGGTTGCCTCCAAGACCTCCTAGACATGAGCAGGAGACCACCCCTAGAGCCAATGATGGGAACCCTCTGTGGGCACCTACCCATGTTTATAGGTCATGCCCAGGAACTCCTCAATAAGCCTATGGGGAATTAGAGCAAGAAGAAGAGTGGGCTGAAATGCCCTACCAAGGCAGGGGGCGCTATTTGGTTACCCCTCCATAGGCCTCAAGTTCCCCGCAATTCACAATAGGAAAAAACCAATGAGGAAGAGATCAAATCTTTTGATGCATACAAAGCATTGCTAGAGCGCTTAGAGTCTATGGAGACCAAGACTTCTAGGCCCCAAAAGCCCACTTTATGCCAGCTCCACAGTCACCCTGTGCATCCTTCAGTGCCTGCACCCCCATACCCTAAACACTTTAAAATGCCTCAATTGGCAATATTTAGAGGGGATGAGGATGCCCAATAGCATGTGACAATATTCTTGATCCAATGCTTTGGCATTCAAGACAATGAAGCTTTGCTTTTGAGAACATTTATAACCACATTCATAGGCCCTAACTCGAATTGGTTTACCCAATTTTTGAAGCATAGCATCAGTAACCTGGACCATCTAGTGGATGCGTTCCTTGAATGTTTCACCTTCAATACCAAGAAGAAGGCATCATTAAGTGACCTAGATAGCCTCAGGCAGTATGAGGAAGAGACCATGGTAGCCTATGGAAATTTGTGGAGGACATTGCTTTCAAATCTACCTTACCTCCCTCCCATGAACGACCTGACCTAGATGTTCTTGAAGAGTTGTTTGAGGTTGATCTTTGTGCTATTATAGCTGTAGAAATATGCCACTCTCGAGGAAGCCCTAGCGCAAGCCAGAATCATTGAGGAGATCAAGATATAGGATGGCAAGATTGCCAAGCCATGCAAGAAAGAGTGGCCCAAAAATGCCAAAACTAGTTCAACACAAATGAAACCCACTGCGGTCGATCAGGTTGTTATAAACATACCTAAGGCTACACAAGCAACAGTCCCCAAAGGCTAATTATCAGGCAATTCCTCTTGACACCTATGAAAAGAAAAATCATAGGCAAGAGAAAAATTAGTAGCATCACCCTAGGCAACAATTCACACCCTTCATAGAGTCTAAAGAATCCTTGTTTGACCGCTTGTCCATGGTAAACATGATAAACCTGCCAGAAAGTTGACCTGTAGACCCCAACACGCCAAAACCCAAGGGATATAGGGAAGAATTGTACTATAGATTTCATCGATAGAAAGGACATGACCTTTACACATGTTGGAAGTTCAAAATATTAGTGCAAGACCTAATAGACAACAAGACTCTAGCTATGGATAATCCCGTAGCACCAAACAACCAACAAATGGAGGTCTTCAAAGACCCCCTACCTGCCCATGATACATAGGCAAAGACTCTTCAAGTCAATGAGGTGACACAAAACTGCCCCATGCAGGGGTATGTAGGGATGATAAGCATAGTGACATGGAACATGAGGTATCCAAGGACATAGCTGCCCCCACTGCAGCTACAGGAGAGGTTCCATCAACATCACAACCTCAAAAGCACCCTATGCAACTTCCTCCGCCTAGACCAGTGGCCATGATTTGGACTAAACTTACCCAAATTTTAAGAACCATGTTTGCTAGGCTCTCCATCTATGAGCTCATCCAATAATCACCGCCCCATAGGGAGGCTCTAATGGAGATACTCAAAGCCATCGAGCTACAACCCCATGAAGAAAACTCTTTCAACAACTTTGTGGGACATGTAAAACAATGTACAAAACCAGTCATCACCTTTAGAGAAGATGAACTGAAATCGGTGACTAGTGATATGGTGGATCCACCCCTACACGTCATTGTGCGGGTCAACGAGATTCCATTTAAGAGGGTGTTGGTGGACACTGGCTCGTCCAAAAATATAATCACAATAGCGGCATTGAAACACCTCAAGTTGCCAGCATCTCATATTGTGGCCTCCACCTATACCCTTTGAGCATTCAACGACGTGATATGCTCGATGATTGGCACAATTGTCCTACCCATCCAAGTGGGACAAAAGACTATTCCTACATTGTGCCACATCTTGGAAGGTGAGATGGCCTACAATATTTTGTTGGGTCGGCCTTGGATTAGGGACATGAAGTGTGTCCCTTCGATAGCCCATCAATGCCTAAAGTACACATACAAAGGGCAAGTGCATGTAGTCCCGGAAGACTTAGATCCCTTCAAGTATTGCAATGCGGTGCATCTGATGCCACAATCGACCCTTCCATCGACACATTTGGACTTTCAGTTGAATCCATCCAAATAGGGTCTGATTCCGCATACATCCCCACTGTTAAGTCCCTCAAATCCCTAGTCGGGTCCATCTTCATCATCTGGTCCTTCACCAATGATGCCACCTATGGTGGCCACACCGAAGGACAATGGGAAGAAACCCCTAGAAGAGGTACCACCATTAGTCTCAACCATCTCTATCGAAGAGGTGCCTAGCAAAATGGAATTCGAGATGCCTAGTTCACCCGACATGGAGTGGACTCAGGAAGAACTCCCATTCCCTCCCCCTCAACCACCAATGATCATTGTTGAGATGGCCAATACGGGCCTGGGGGAGTATCTAGTGTGGAACATTGTAGCAACACCCATTCTTGAGTCCATGCAGGACATGGGGAGACCTCGCCTCCCCATCGACACTATTGTCCCTCTAGGCTACCCACCAAATCAGAAAAATTTTGTATATGGGGGCCTCGACAATGACATTGAACCTTACCTACAAGAGGAAGAGGACGAAGAGCCCTTTGTTGAGAACATCAACTATCTTTCCAACCTAGAACTTCGCTTTGAAATACCTTGGCCAATGTAATTGGCATGGATATGGGTTAGGTAGATATGAACAAGGGGTGTGCGTTCTTTGTCAACCAAGATATCATATGTTGTATGACAAATCAGGAGTAGGGTTCAACCACCCTCTGCCCCTTGACATCTTGGTAGAGAAAATGCAAGGCCTAGGGCTAGGCAACAAGGATGGGTTGGCACAAGATCCATATGCCAATCCTAACACAACATACACATTGGGGGATTATCTCCCATTGTTAACAACCAACCTTGTGGGCCTCAACAATTCCTCCCCTTTGATCGAGAAAGGGGAAAGTTCAAGAACTTGCCTCCAAAAGGGATATAGACAGGGCCAAGAAGGATCTTCAGAAGATGAGTCATAGTATGAGGTAGCACCTTGGGACCCTTTCAAATATGATAGAAATCACTCACAAGTGACACCCATAGATGACTATCAGGAGAGCTTCATGACAATGTTCCCCTTCAATGCTCCAATCGAGCAAATGCCACCTCAAGAGAATCAGGTCCTCCCATAGAGAGCGAAACAACCCCGATGGGACCAAATTAACTTGCTCGAGCAGAATGAGCCTCACATGCCACAAATAGCTATAGGAGCTAATGAAGGCCTATGGATATCTAATAGTGATTATGAATATGAGACTGAGATGGCATATCTCAATCATATGTGATAGCAGCAATACCCCATGGACATTGACGACATATTTGAATAGCTAAACATGGGGCCAAGGCATAGGTGGCACCTAAACCAAGCACAGTTGTACCAAGTGCTGCATCTACCACTTCAAGCATACCGAGAGCACCCTCCACCCAGAGACCCTATAGAGCCATCAGTGCCAAGGGTAGACCCTATCCTGTTATCTACACATAGGGTCGATCCATTTGTGCCAATACCCACAGAGCTAGATCTGGAGCACAAATATCACCAAGGATGTCTGAGTCACCACCCGCATGGTAATGGAGACCAAATTCACTTCATCAACATGATCTCCATTGACTTAACCACCCCCATCCATAATCCAGCCGATCCAGCATGACCATTGTATCTAAACCTAGATGCCATAGACTGGGATCATGCTAACTCACCACCATCCCCATCAGAGTACTGGCCTTGCGGTGAGATGCTTCATTTCACCCCAGGACCAACTCAGGATATCTTCCATGCTGAAGAGGAACCCGACATTCCAAACGTAGATCTAAATTCAGCAAATGATATCCACCTAATCCCAACTCCACACCAGTTGGAGGATGGGTCCCACATGTCAGTTGAAGAGACGATTGACGTAGACATCGGCTCTGATCCAATGAATCCACAAATCATCATGCTGGGGGTAAGCCTATCCTCCAAAGAGCAATCCGATTACATTGCCCTTCTCAAAGAGAAGAAGGAGGTTTTTGCATGGTCCTACAAAGACATGTCGGGGCTAGACCCGTAGCTAGTCATGCATAATCTAATGCTTGATCCGATAGTCAAGCCAGTCAAGCAAAAACTATGTAAGATGCACCCAACAGTAGCCTTAATGGTCAAATATGAATTACAAAAGTTGTTGGATGCATAGTTTGTCATCTCGCATGGATTACCCACCATGGTTGTCCAACATGGTACCCATCAAGAAGCCTGATGGGAGGATTCGCATATGCACCAATTTTTGAGATCTAAACAAAGCGAGTCCCAAGGATGATTTCCCCTTGCCTAGCATCGATGCATTGGTAGATGCTACAGCAGGCCACGAAATGCTTTCCCTCATGGATGGTTTCTCGGGATACAATCATATTCGTATCAATCTCGATGATCAACTCAAAATGGCATTCACAATGCCTTGGGGGACATTTTGTTATAAGGTCATGCCCTTTGGCCTTAAAAATACTGGCGCCACCTACCAACACGCAATGACATACATCTTCCATGATCACATGCATAAAAATTTGGAAGATTATATGGATGATTTGTTGGCCAAATATATTTTGCGCCCACATCATCTCGATGACTTAAGAAAGATCCTCGATCGCCTCATCGAACACAAAGTCAGACTAAACCCCAAGAAGTGCATATTTGGCATCACATCTGGAAAAATCTTGGGTTTCATAGTCTCAAAATGAGGCATCAAGGTAGATCCAAACAAATTCAAGGCAATCCTTGAAATGCTTCCCCCAACCACCATCAAGCAGCTCAGAAACTTACAGGGAAAGGTTGCGTCAATCAAGCACTTCATAGCGCAATTATATGACAAGTTCCAACCCATGAATAAATTATTACACAAGGGGGTAGCATTTCACTAGGATGACGAGTGCCAGTCAGCCTTCAATGACATTAAACAATACTTGGCTTCACCGCCAGTATTGGCACCACCTAGACCAAGAGTGTCATTCTACTTATACATCTCAGCTACTGAGGTGGCACTGGGTGCCATGCTAGCCCAAAAAAATGAACTACATAAAGAACATGCTACTTACTATCTTAGTCGCACCCTGGTTAGTTATGAACTTAACTATGCATACGTTGAGAAGCTATGCTTAGAAGTGGTATTTGCCACCAAAAAGCTACGCCACTACATGTTGAGCAATATGATGTATGTTGTGTCTAAGGAGAATCCATTACGGTACATGATGAGTCATACTTATCATAGTAGCCGCACGGCAAAATGGATCATGTTGTTGATGGAGTTTGACATTGAATTCATTGGATAGAAGTCCATCAAAGGTCAAGTCATCGTCGATCAACTAGCAGAGGCTCCTCTCGAAGATGATCAACCTCTGACCGTAGAGCTACCAAATGATGGGGTCTTCCATGTCTTAGAATCACCAGATTTTGATGAGCCTGAGTCATAGGATGACATAACCTTATTCTTTGATGGTTCTAAATGTGAGCAAGGGGGTGGCATGGGAATCGTATTCTTCACACTACAAGGGGCTCCAATGCCTCTATCATTTAAAATTGATTTCTCGTGCACCAATAACAATGCCGAATATGAAGCCTTGCTCATAGGTCTTCAGACAACAATCACCATGAACATCAAATGCTTGAACATCTTTGGTGATTTGCTATTAATTGTCAACCAAGTGAAAGGGGTATTCCAATGTAAATGCCCAGTTCTGCAGGCATACAAAGCCCTTGTGGATAAATTCCTAGTAAAACTTGAATGGTACGACATCGAGGCACTCCCTCGATCATCAAATCATTTTGTGAACACTATGGCCTCCTTGGGGTCACTAATCCCGCAAGACCCTTCCGGTGAGATGACAACCATTCAAGTCAAAACATTATCACAATCCATGATGGAGCGTGCAAGCTCTGACCTAATGCCAGGAATCCACCTGATCTAGATTGAACCATCTCAGGATAGGTTCTCTTGAATCCACGATAGTCTAAATCATGCCAACTGGGGGTCCTTGTTCTCCCCGAACCCTCTTAATAGCAACACAATGCTATTCTTACAAGTTCTTTCCCACTCAGCTTTTGCTAGGGATGAACTTCAAGAGGGATTGGTAGTTCATACCATCAAGGTTTTTGATCAGCAGGATTGGTACACACCCATAAGAGACTACCTCAAGCTAGGTAACCTCCCACTTGGATTGATGCACATCATGAAAAGATCATTCAAATAGAAAGTGGCAAAACATGTCTTGCTAGGAGACATTTTGTACCATCGAAGCTATGAAGGGATCCTCCTTCATTGCTTGGACCAATAGGAGTCCACTTGGGTGATCACCCAAGTGCACGATGGTACATGCGATGGCCACTTCAGTGGTATGGCCATCGCAAAGTGCATCCTTCGCATGGGCTATTATTGGCCATATTTAGAGTGAGATTGTTGCGCGTATGTAAGGAAGTGCATGAAATGTCAACACCATGCTAATTTGACACATGTACCTTCTCAGGCCTTGCATCCGATCCAATCGGCTTGGCCATTTTTGTAGTGGGGCTTAGATCTAATCGAAAATATCTCCCCAATGTCGTCAGGTCATCACACGTTTATCATAACGGCCACAGAGTACTTCACCAAGTGGGTGGAAGCAATTTCGCTTACCTCTACGATTGGGACCCGCATTGCGGAGTTTATTTTACATAGCATCATATGTCATTTTGGTATTCCATCCAAGATCATCTCGGATAATGGGACGTCATTTAAGAACAAATATGTGCATGCTTTGACAACAAAGTACAAAATTCAGCATAGTTTTTCAACACCCTATTATCCGCAGGCAAATGGGCAAGCAGAGGCGTCAAACAAAATGCTAGTTGCCATCCTTAAAAATATGGTCACAGATAGTCATAAGGATTGGCACATTCAAATCCCACTTGCTCTTTGGGCTTATCACACTAGCATTCGGATGCCCACAGGGGCAACTCCATTTTTGTTGGTGTATGGCTCCGAGGTAGTTATGCCTCTCGAGTTGGAAATACCTTCCTTGTGCATATCAATGCAAGAGTTCATCGATGATGACACTACACGGTAGGCTCGGTTAGACTAGCTTACGTTGCTCAATGAACGACGCATCAATGCTCTCGAGCATTTACGTATCTATCAAGAGCGACTTAAGAAAGCATATAACATGAAAGTTCACCTGAGGGACTTTCAGGTTGGTGACTTGGTCTTAAAAGAGAACCAACAAAATTCTAACTTGCTACCCCATCTAAGGGACAAGTTCATGGCAAATTGGTTAGGTCCTTATGTAATTGATAGTAAAATAGGACCTAGAACATACCGGATTGCCTCTCTTGAAGGAATCAAGGAACTAGAACCCTTGAACATCAGTCATTTGAGGCCATTCCACATTTAAAAGAGCCATAGCCCACCCCAAACGCTCCAAGGATTCCAACAATCACTTGGTCAACCCAAAAATGCCCCAAAGGTACCTATAAATTCCTTTGGTCAAACCAAACGCTCCAAGGATTCCAACAATCGCTTGGTCAACCCAAAAATTTCCCAAAGGTATCTATAAATTCCTTTGGTCAAACCAAATTCTCCAAGGATTCCAAAAATCACTTGGTCAACCCAAAAATGCCCCAAAGGTAACTATAAATTCCTTTGGTCAAACCAAAAGCTCCAAGGATTCCAGCTATCGCTTGGTCAACCCCAAAAATGCCCCAAAGGTACCTATAAATTCCTTTGGTCAAACCAAAAGCTCCAAGGATTCCCACAATCGCTTGGTCAACCTAAAATGCCCCAAAGGTGTCCATAAACCCTTTGGTCAAACCAAAAGCTCCAAGGGTTCCCACAATCGCTTGGTCAAAAACAAATATTCAAAAACAAACAAAAACAAAAGATAATAAAAAATAACAAAAAAAATTGCATCTCCTTCCATGCATACTCTTAAAAATCAAAACACAAAAATATAATAAACTGCATTAGGCATCGCATCCATACATGGCATATTTTCTGGTCATACACGTCATAAGCACCATAGACTGTAATTGCTAGGCAATTCCATCATTTTCCACATTCAGTCCATTTTGTAAACACATCCATCCAGAATAATGCCATCCACATTTTTTTATCATAGTCAGTTGTCTGCTAATGTCTCTAGGGTTTTTCGTCATTCAGTTGTCTTTAGATTTTTGGTCAAATGCTGTACGAAGTCAGACAGATTTTACAAAGGTAGAGTTTTACTTGGATCACACCTCGTTACGTAGCATCCCCACACAAGTTAAAACACATAAAAATTCCCAAGTTGTGTGAACGCAAGAGAAACCTACAAAGTAGTCTAGGGTACCATAGGTGAAAGGTTAGCCTGCTCATCCCCCTATGCGAATGGTTCGAGAATGCTGAGAATTGACAAAAGGACAAGCTCTTCCCCATCCAATTCCCCATAATAAATAGTGGTTAAAATCCACTATCAAAAAACCCCAAACACCTTTGATCCCCAAAGTCGTAAGGATTCGTACTACACGCCCCTGACAAGGATGGGTAGTCATCCCCAAGGCCTAAAAGATCAATGCCATTACATAATCAGATCCCCAATCACCTTGGTCCCCAAAGTCATAAGGATTCGTACTACACGCCCCTGACAAGGATGGGTAGTCATCCCCAAGGCCTAAAAGATCAATGCCATTACATAATAAGATCCCCAATCACCTTTGGTCCCCAAAGTTGTAAGGATTCGTACTACATGTCCCTGAACAGGATGGGTAGTCATCCCCAAAACCAAAAGGGATCAATGCCATTCACAAGCCAAAAACCTACGAGCTCAACTTTGAAACCCAAAATGCAAAATCAAATAATAGTGGTTATCACCACTATTCAAACCCCTTGCTCAAAAAGCAAAACAAAAGAGAAAAATAAATAGTGATTTTCATCACTATGTATGAGAGCAAGTATCCCAACAAGTTGAGCAACTGAAAGATGCCTGAGCTTGAATCCTTGGAATTCTCAGCATTCAAAAAACCATCTAGGTGATCCTCATTATGGGTTTGGTGGACAGCCTACCTAGCAATGGCGGTATCCTAAACGCATGACGATATGTCTATCACATTAGCTTTGCGTGTGAGTAGACCAATGTTTGCATGTGGATGAGCTAGCTTATGGTACCTTAGATTGTCCTATGGATTAATCTTACTAAATACAACAAAGGAGTTAGTGGAGCTAATTAGGTGATCCTCAGTACAGGTTTGGTGGATAGCCTACCTGGCACTGGCGGTATCCTAACAAATACCACATAAACGAACTCAATCGCACACACAGGGATGTGAAATAACTTGGTCAAACTCAAGTCTGATTCGTACCTTGTTCAAAAGTCTTGTAAGATAAATGTACAGTCTTGGCTAGTTAGTTAAAAACATCTGAGTCTCAAAAAACCTTAACTACATTCTAGAACACCTGTGGTACATTCCATTCTTACATCACCATCAAAAAATACAAAACAAAAAAAAAAAATTTCACACATGCAAAGTCATTCCACAAAGCAATCACATAGTACATAAAGCTAGTAAATCCTGTATAGTCTATGGTGCCACCACCAAGTTATCAACAAATCATTTCATCCATTCCATATGCATACATCATATAAATAGAAACATCGCATTCATAATAACCCATATGCATACATCAACGTAAATAAATGTGCATAAAAGTAACAATAAATCATGACAAGTGTATAATAAAAAATAAAGTCATGTATATATATCACCAAAAATGCCCACAGGCTACAATAAGATGGTCCTCTGACCTCACAAAAAAATCAAAAACTCAAAAACCCCAAGCCTAGGGAGTCGGCCACCATGATCATGCAGGATCGGTGCGACTAGAACTACCCCCAGTGGTGTGGGTCCTATGGGACCTCTTAGGGTAGTTGCTGCCAGCCCTCGCATCACGCCCACTAGCGCTACCCTCACCCACCCACCTGCGACAAGAGGAAGCAGACTGCTCAGTCTCACTGTCTCTCATTCGGCATGAAGATCCACCTCTAGTGAGCTCAGGTAACTGTCCACCAAGGCGGATAATCTCGGCCTCCAACTCCACCCGAAATCGACCCCACTCCACATCCCACTGATGGTATGCAGCCAATGCTTCATCCCGCTATGCCAACTGAGCTCGTAGGCGATCCCTCTCAACGTTGTGCTCCTCATCCCATCTCTGACAGTAGCTCCTCCAATCATGCTATCTCAGCGTGATACCTAGCCTCCATGTCCCCTGGGACTGCCTAGGGCATGGGCATCTCTGGGATGGTAGGCTGCTCTAGCACCCACTGCTCCGGAACGTCCTATGTATCCGGCTGCTCTAGAACCCCTAGGTCATCCCCAGTCAAGTCGTCAACCTCCACCATATCCGCATCATCGCACGGAGCTCCCCAACCCTCCCTCGATGCCTCTGCATCCTCACCACCTATTGCTACCGCATTCGCACCTCCTAGAGGCCCCTCACCCCACCATCGTTGCATCGTCCACCATTGGTCGTACTCTACAGTCACCTCGACATTGTCCACATCGGGGACATCAATCATTGCATCCGACTCCTCACCCAATGGCTCAATGATCGACCAGGCCAAAGTCCTCTCATCGCCCCGACGTCGATAGATCAAGGGCTCACCAGGAAATCCCTAGCACACCCCAAACTATCGAGTCACCTGGATGTACGAGAAGTACTCCTGCTTGGTCTCATGCCGCCCGATCAACCACCTCCCCCTATGTGCCCACCGAAGCCACTCCCCAGCCTCAGGCCAGGTTGGACAATCTCGGTATGGCCACCAGCACACCTCTCCTGGAGCAAGACATGAGAAAGCATCAGCATAGTGCCCCATGGCACCTGCCCACCATCGACTCAGCCCCTGCTCCTCGGACCTCCGCCATAGGGCAGCATAGCCAATCTCCCTGTCCACCATCTCTCCCCGAGTGGTCCAAGGCAACCCCTACGACCGCTCCACAGCTATGTGCTGCCATCCCCAACACTACAACAGGTAGCTGCACCCAATCCCCTTCCACCTTCGATAGCGGACCTCGTATAGCTCGTCATATAACTATGCTAGTAGCGTCTGACCCCACCTCATAATCAATGGTGCTACCGTCAGACACTCCACCAGTCTGAACACTACCTCAAGCAGGTTCCAAGGGAACCTCATGCCTGAGGAGTCGAGAAGTAGCATGTTGGAGATGAGGGTCATAAGCAATGTATGCCTCACCCCCAACACACCCTTCTCAAACCACCATCGCACCAGAATCCTGCCAATCAGGCAGTCCCCCTCTACCCTCTCCACCACCCCATCCACCCCCATCTCTGCCGCATGCCCAAAGCACCGTGTCAGCACCACCGTCCGTTGATCCCGAGGAGTCATCCGAATGGGCAGCCCGTCTATTAGAATCCGTAGAATCCGATAAACGTCCTCTAGAGTCACTGTCATCTCCCCTATTGGGAGATGAAAGGTGTTGGTGCGGGGATCCCACAAATTGATCAGGGTAGTCAGATATGCCCGATCCCCCACCACAGGCTCTAACCGAGTCACCTGCTTGAGCCCAAGGGCATCAAGCCACTCCCAGTCCACCATAGTCAGCGCCTCCCGGGCATCAGAGAATATCGTCGGCTGACGGTACCGACTCTTCACCACCTGCATAACAAAACAACACAAAAACATTAAAACAGGACAACAAAAAAAAAAATTATACAACACTAAAACAAATATACAACAATGTATACAAACTATACAACAAAAACATTTAATAAACTGTACAACAACATTAAAAAAATGCACAGTACAAACATTAAAAAAAAATCAATAAACAACGCAAAATAAAACAAAATTTTAACCTAGGGTTTTTAACCTTAGTTTAAAAAACAAAAACACAAAACAAAAACAAAAAAAAACAAAATAACAACAAAATTTTTAACCTAGGGTTTTTAACTCTAGTTTAAAAAAAAAACAAAATAACAACAAAATTTTTAACCTAGGGTTTTTAACTCTAGTTTAAACAAAAAACAAAATAACAACAAAATTTTTAACCTAGGGTTTTTAACTCTAGTTTAAAAAAAAAAATAACAACAAAAATTTTAACCTAGGGTTTTTAACTCTAGTTTAAACAAAAAACAAAATTTTAACCTAGGGTTTTTAACTCTAGTTTAAACAAAAAATAAAATAACAACAAAATTTTTAACCTAGGGTTTTTAACTCTAGTTTAAACAAAAAACAAAATTTTAACCTAGGGTTTTTAACTCTAGTTTAAA
This sequence comes from Wollemia nobilis, assembly GCA_028583015.1. Lineage (NCBI taxonomy): Eukaryota > Viridiplantae > Streptophyta > Pinopsida > Araucariales > Araucariaceae > Wollemia > Wollemia nobilis. The sequence continues at coordinate 6,926,576 of JAQPPZ010002937.1, read as the reverse complement.
CAAAAAACTAAATAACAACAAAAAATTTAACCTAGGGTTTTTAACTCTAGTTTAAACAAAAAACTAAATAACAACAAAAATTTTAACCTAGGGTTTTCAGCCTTAGTTTAAACTAAAAAAATAAAAAACAAAATTTTTAAACTAGGGTTTTGATCTTAGTTTAAACAAATGCCACACAAAATACAAATACAAAACAATTAAACTAGGGTTTTGATCTTAGTTTAAACAGAAAAACAAAATACAAAATAAATTAATTACGGTTTTGAACTGTAAAATAAAAACAAACAAAATAAAGAGAAGGAGCACCTACCGGTCTTGCCTCGGCTCCGCCACTCGAAGATCCGGTCCGTGCACTCATGGTATCCATGAAATCTCGATAGTGCTCCACTATGCAGACTCGACCTCCTCCTCCTCACAACTCCAAATCGCTAGAAAAAACAAATGCAAATGAGCCCAAAACCTAGTTTTGGCCCTTATATAGGCTCTTAGGCCTGTAATCGTTCCACCTTAGGATGAGCGCTCTAGTTAGCACTCGTCCCACCCTAGGAAGATTACAAAACTGGTATTCATCCCACCCTGGGATGATTACAGAGCAAGAAAATAAAAAACAACCAAAACTGCATCCAAAATGCACCAAAAACAACAATAAAATTGCCAAACAAAGGCGCCTTTGCGCCTGACGTTCATGGCATGCAAAACCGACATCGAGTCCACAAATTATCAATATCCTACTCCCTAAGAAGGCTACCATAGCCGGACCGCTCCATGGGAGGACAGATTTTTGACAATTTTAGACCTAATAAGCGTCACAAAAAGAGTTAAAACCCACCAAAAATAGGTCAGATTGTTGGGAAACTGCATAAGCATTCAACGGAAAACAACTGAAGGCACCCTTACCATAAGTCATCTTGGGTCAAGTGACTCGTCACTTTTCTCATGTCGATCATTCCCTCATCGATTCGTCGCTTGAGGGGGTAGTCACACTTAGTCACCAATCAACAAATACACACCCAATCAAGGAAATGGCATGCATTCAAAGAATCATTGACAAAGACAATCACGCTCCTACTTGGGGTAGCAAACAAGCAATAATCACAAGCTGATCAAACACTTGGCATTCTAGAATCATGAACTCAAGGTTCCCACAGACAAAAGGTTGCGCCCTTTGCCTATTCATGACTGAACAATGTCCAAGATCAAGTAACACCTCACCGAAAAAGGTTAACACTTGAATTAAGCTCCTTAGCTCGTCAGAAGCAAGGATTCAAGAATGCGTGCCCTTTCCATACTTGGGGCATCAAAAGTTGGTTAGGTTACTAAGAAACCCTAATCATTAGTGCTTTGGTTATCTATTTTTTCTCAACACTGCGCCACGCACAGTGCATCCCAAAAAGGGGCATCTGTAGACACCAAAACAACACCAATCCGATTATGTGATGACAAGCACTGATTGAATTGACATACATAGCCCCTAGGGCAGCCCCTAGAGGTTAAAAAGTGGTCCTAACCACTCTCACAGTAGTTTTGGAAGGTCAGAGGTCAATTTGGCACCGTTCAGGCACTCTGCTCCCTATTCGTTCCACCCTGGGATGATTACAAACTGGTATTCATCCCACCCCGGACGATTAGCAGCATTCGCTCCAGGGTGGGGCGAATAGCAGGTTTGATGGGAAAAAGGTCAAACCTTGACAAATGGTAGCTTAGATCCGCCACTCAACTCCACCTTCAATGCATGGGAGTGCGAGTGAGCATTTTTGAGCTCAAAGAGGCAGTCATGGAGCCCTTAATCAGGGAGGAATCTTCTCTCCCCTAGGAAGGCATGATGGCCAAGTGGTGCCCCTGCATGCACATTCAAAGTAGACCTTCAGGTCTATAAAATGGTGAGTCTTCTCACCCCAAAAAAGGACAAAGTAGGAGCATTTGGAGCAACGGAGTGCTTCCGAATTACATCCTCACCCCTCACTTGTGCTTCTTACATCCTTGATCTCTCTTTTGGAAGGGAGGTTATTGGGTGAACATTGGAAGCGCAATCCGGACCCAAAACCTGAACATTTGGCCACAATACCCCACCCAATTTGTTGACACAACCCCCTAGGAGGTTTTGGACCCATCCCAAGTGGATTGGTGTCGAAACCAAGCCCCAAACGGAGGCGTCCTGCCCCCGGTGCCCCCCGCACTGCTATAGTCCTAATCGCCCCACCCCGGAGTGATTAGAAATCTGTAGTAGATTTCTTCACTATTTCTTTTGCATCTTATTTTATGTCATTCATGTATGCTTCCATTCAAATTTCATGCTATTCTGATGAGTTTTGACTGTGTTTTCATTGTTTTCTTCTTTCACTAACATACAGGGAGCATATTCAGATATAGGGTGATCGGGGCTGAATCTATAGAATCCGACCTTCTGGGTCATCTCAAAATGCCCCATTTTGCCTAACCCCAACTTTTCAGGTGTTTTGGAGGCCTCTGGATGGGACATTTAGGAGGTTGCTTTCTAACATTTTATGACAGTCCTAATCGTCCCACCTCGGAGCGATTAGAAATCTATAGCAGATTTCTTGACTGTTCCTTTTGCAGTGTGTTCATGATGGTGTTTGCATGCTTTTGTCCAAATTTCATCTTATTCTGACATGTTTTGATTACCATTTTAATTATTTCATGCATGCATTGACCGGAGGCCTTGGGGATTGCATGTTTCCCTCCATCCGTAGGTGCTATTAATCATTTGTTGTTTCTCTGAATGTAGGATCTCGACACTAGAGGGATAGCAAGGAACTATAGGTGCATTCACGCAAGCGGTGGCGATGACATTTGGCCCGCCCATTTCAAATGTGGGCACGTGAAAGATCCCGAAGGGGAGCGTACCATCCGTGGTGTAACAAAACTATATCTAATGCTCCTAGCCCCTAAAAAGGAAGGAGACATATTGTAACCTGATCTCAAAGAAAAATTAATAAAATAAAGGGCTGCACTTTACATTTGCTTTATATCTCATTTTAGTTCGTTTGTTTTCCCTTTTCATGCACTTTAGTCCTTTTTCTTCATTCGTAGGACTTAGCGTTTCGTATGCTTTTGTTTGCATCACACCCAGTACACCTATTGCTTCCGTATCCTCGTGCTTTCAGTAACATAGTGTAGAAAATCCCCAATTGGATTTTACTATTGACTCGTAAACTTACAACTGAATAAAGCCATTCAGGATCCACTCCCATATCCATTGTCTTCCATTACACCATTACCATATTCATCCATCCCATTTTCATCATTGGAAACTTTAGAATATCCTTCACCATTGTCAGATCCACCATAGAAAAAGATGTCGAAGAGGCCAATCGATGAAATCCCTCCCATCATTTCCACCATCTCTACAAAAGAGGTGCACATTGAATCATCTCAAGCCTTTCTTCCATCTCCTTCATCTTCACCATCCCAGGTTACAATCCAGATGTCTAGTACAAGGATAGGAGAGTACATAGTCAAATATGTCACAACAATTTCATCCATCAAGACAATGTAAGATATGGGATGACTTTGTCTACCCATAGGTAGAATTGTACCTCTTGGTATACTACCCAATAAAACAAACTTTATATGTTGGGGTATTGAATATGAAAAGTTTTTAGTTCCTCAGCAAGAAGACGATGATGAACCCTTATTTGAGGATATAAACTACATGTCAAATCCTAACTATGCTATGCAATATCTACATTGATGTAATTAGTATGGTTTTGGGCTAGGGTTGTATAAGTAGGGTACTCGTGTTCCTTTTTAGCCATAGTATCAGTTACCATATGATAAATTTGGGTTGGGACACAATAAACTAGTACCTCTAGATATACTCACAAAGTATTGGAAGCGCATAGTTCTAACCTATAGGGATGAGCTAGCACATGATCTCTATGCCAATCCACATCATATCCATTCATTGGGAGATTATTTTCCCATAAACATGACACATCAAGGGTTATCTAGTGATGCCGCTTAACCTCACAAAGTGGGAGAGAGTTTGCACATCCTTCAATCTGATAATGAGGAAGAGGATCAAGGGCCTCCTCACAAATAGACAATATATGATGAGTTAGACTATGGCATAGCTCCCATCAACTATCCAAGCTCAAATGAGGAACACGATCAAGTTGTCTCTTTGGATGACAAATAAGAGTTCTATATTTGCATATTCCTAGTACAACATCCTATTTGGCAATATATTTTACCACTTGAAGAGCAAGATCACTGCCTTCCCCATTGATCACTGCCAATCATTACACCTCCACCACAACTCCCTACGAGTTAAGATACAACATCATATCTCTAGACCCACTTGCCCATGGAAGGGAGATCATGTATCCATAAAAATAATTTCCATAGATATAAGTGCACCATTGAGATATATGAATAACCCATCAAAGCCATTACACATCGATATTGAGGTAATTGAATTTTATCAATGATATTCTCCCCCAATCCATCAAAGTATGAGCCTTGTGATGAAATGCTACAACCGTTTCATTTATATCTAAGGACTACTCAGAATGTCTGTCAAGCTGAGGTTGAGCAAGAAATACCCATTGAGGGTGTAAACCCAAATGACAACATTCACTTAATTCCTATTCCACACCAGTTGGAAGATGGATCACACATGTCAATTGAGCCAATAGTTGATAGGGATATCAGTACAGATCCTGAGAATCCCCATAATATCAAACTAGGGGAAGTTCAATCCCCTGATGAACAAGTTGATAATATAAAGTAATGGTATAGTCATTCCAATGTAGCAAAAAAATATGAGTTAGCAATAATTGATCATCCAAAGGTCCAAAAAATATCAACGTTGATATCCCTAGATTTATGCCTTGAGTATATTATTTCCAATTATAGAAGGATTATGGCTATAGAGTAGATTATAACTTGCAAACCTTCTGTATAAAACTTCAAAGGAAATGAACTCTCTTCCTAGATTATAGATAGGCCCAAGTTTTATTGTAAAGGCATTGGGATATTTCTACTCATGCTTGTTACCTAGTCATGTGGGCTCTTCCTTTCACCCTTCTTTCGACGGTTTCCATGGCCCCCAATCCTAGTGGCCTAGTGCATACCACTAGTGTCATAGGGGAGAAGGCAAATGAAAATGACACCCATGAAATATTCTAAGAAATTGTTAACAATGGTAAATCACAAGTTAAGTTATATGTGCTTCTACTTGGGGTTTGTAATGGTTATCAATGGCTAGAATATTTTACCCTAGTTGGGTATTTTGTGGGATGCATTCCCAACAAAGTGTCATTTTGGTTTTGAGTTAGATCAACTTGGGATCCTCATGAAGTCAAGCTTGAGTTGATTTAGAACTTATCCAAGGGTTATTTCTCTTTACTATGTAGATGATTATCAAGAAAAGGTAGTTTATGAGCACGAGCCATGGATAATGTGAAGCTTCTTAGTGGTCTTCTTCCCATTAATCCAGTAATTTTTAGTTTTAGAGGAAAGAACCTCTAAGACCCCAGTTTGGATTGAGTTTCCTAGTCTTCCCCTACCACTTTGGCTCTTTTTTTAACCACATGGAAATAATCTTAGGGTACATTTTATTGGTAGAATTTGAAAATATTTCAACATCTACCCACAGATAAGGATTTGTGTTGAGGTTGACCTATCCAAGGACCTCAAAGAGGTTATCAAAAATATAGGTGGGGGACACCAATATTTTACCATAGGTATTGTATATTAACCTACTGAATGCCTACTTCAAATGTCAAGTTTTGGACCACAAGGTTAAGGATTGTCCATTTCTTCCTCAAAATAAGCAAAAGTTAGCCCTTGTCTCACCCACTATGTTTCTCCCTCAATTCAAAGAGGAGGTTTGATCCATGGTGGGAGGGAAAAAAATCATGCACACTTCTACAACTAAAGTCCAACACTTGAAACCTGTATTTACCACCATAATCTCTAGAAAATGTGAACGAGTAGCTTGGTACACAACCATTAATGGAAAAAATGATGGTCATTAACGCTACTCTACCTCTCCTAAGTCATATCAATAGATAATATGAGCTCTAAACCAACCACCAAGTAAAAATCCCCTCCTCCTTCCCCTATGAGATCTTGATATTCATGTAGTCCTAGGAAAGCAAAAGGAGAAGGAGAATTTTTCATAAATAAATAACTACATCTCTCCAATACTCAATTGGGGAACCCTCAATATAATTGCTTTGGGGTATTGGATTTTTTATACCAAAATATGAGAAATATTTTGATTCGACATGTAAATGGCCTCACATGCAAGATTGGGATTCTAAATGATCCAACTTCACATAGGTGCTAGTAATATCATTAAAAAAAATTAGGTTTAGGTCTCAGTGTGTGTAGGGACTGAGATCTATAGATTTTTCTTTTGTTATCAATAATTTGTCAATTTACAAGGCAATTTCACCTAGTGGCATGTTAGAGTTTTGAGCCTCTTGTTTTAGGTTAAGGTTCTCTTATATAAGCCCTTGATTTTTTTTGTTGGTTTTAGGTGGATTCTTAGTTTGGTATTTTGAGGTGTTGCCTTTTTCTTGTGATAAGTGTAACTATTATTCTTTTTAATAATACATGGCACTTTTCAATAAAAAATAAAACTTGGAGGTTACCTTGCAAGTGGTCTTCCATTTGTGACACTTCTTACTATTTTATCCATATAAGGCATGGGTGGATATGGCTCATCAAGTCTTCCACCCAAACTAACAAGTGCATTCATAGACAACAACAATAAGTATTTATTATTTTTAAAATAAAAGATATTTTTTAATTTTTTATATATATAGTAATATTACATTTTATTCCTTACATATGTGTCTAACATATATGGGATGCTAATTTTATCTTTATATATTAAAAATATTTGACCTTTACATAGATTTTAAATGGAATACTAAACTTTATAAAAAGCATTATGTGAATTTATTAATTAGCTTTGAGAGGATCTTAATCATTTAAATTGATTATTTTAATTTTGAAACAATAGGTAGAATGACCATTAGCCAACTAAAAACTATATTTATAAAAGAGTGCCTCTCTTTGAAATATTTATTTATTGGAAGGAATTATCATTACAAATACATGGTAATTGACATATTATAGTGATATTCATATTGATCCCAAAGGAGTGAAATGTATTATAGATTACATAGTTTTTTATCATAAATGGGATATCCCATGCAATCGCATAAATCACTACGATATATAGCAAAATACTCTATATAATATAGTAAAACGACCATAATATAAGCAATCATGCAATAATTATTCTAATAATACCTTAGTCATAGTATAGGACAATAAATGAGAATAAAAAGGTTACTACACTAATATAATACCCAAAACATGTGTACAATTAATCCTAATAAATAAAGCAAATACTTGATAACCTAGAGTATCAACGACAAAAAAAATCACTATATTATAGTACTAAGCATTGAAAACACTTAACCATATTCTCTCTTGCTTACAATATCACCATTATAAAAAGGAAGGATCACACCTAGGGTTAGTATAGGTGAATTGAATTACCTTGAAAATTGGGAGCAACAATTTTAATCTTTAGTTACAAAACCTAGTATAGCATTCAATCCTTATCCATTTAAGGCACATGAACCAACGGTTACTGGATTTGGTTGTACCTACAAAAATGAGAAATATGAATACAACAAAAAAAGTGTTGCATGTTGTGTCAAAAGTAAAGGCAATAATAGAATGAAAACAAGATTTATAAAGAACTTTTTATATTTAATGTTTTATGTTTAGTGTGAGGTCTTTTAATGACCAAATAAGAAAATAAAATGGGTATTTATCACACAATAAAATAAATAAATTTCTCTTTTGAGTCTAACAAATGGATTGCACTCTTGTTAGAGCTATAAAATCATAAAGTTTTATCCAAATGATTCTAGTCTAAATTCTAGGTATATACATTAAAAGCCCTAAAATTTGATTATGATAATTATTTCCACTTAAAGTGGAGATCATGGATAATTTATTGTTGGGACACATGCTTCGAGGACACATGTAAACATATCCCTTAATCATGTTATATCATTATTTATTATTTTGAAAACTTTAATGAATGAAAATGACAATGAAATATTAAAAAAAGGTGGAAAACTGGATGACAAAAGGGAATTAAAACCACTAGCCAACATGGTTCATTGTTGTTGTACCCAAGGACTAATAATTTTAGTCAATCCTTATCCCATAATAGGAGGATAAACTACTCCAGTACCACCAAGTTAGTTGTTAGTGTCCTTATAATAAATGCATCTTTACCCTCACTAAGGACCACATGTGACATTGCTAGTTATAGCCAATTATGCATCCTTTAGAAAAAATGAAAAAGAGTTATCTACTATAGCCAAAGTGACAAGAATAAAAAATCTCAGCTATAGTACAAAAAAACATTTTTTGTTAGCTTTGAATCTACTATCTATAAAAATTACAATTTTTTTGAAAATAACAATAGCAAAATTCAAAAGTAATATCCATATAATGCAAAAGTTGACGAAAACATACCTTATACTTAACTATATATGGTCCTAAATATTTTGGATGGATGAAAATAAGTCTTGCTTGACCCAAGTGACTTTAAAGAAATCTATCTACACAAATTACAAAAAAAACACAAGTTAGGTGTGAAATGAGAAAAACAAAGTGTGTAGATTAGTCTAAAGCAACCCAAAACCGCTAGAAGCATTGCCATGACCCAAGTGACTTTAAAGAAATTTATCTACACAAATGACAAAAAAAAACACAAGTTGGATGTGAAATGAGAAAAACAAAGTGTGTACATTAGTCTAAAGCAACCCAAAACCCCTAGAAGCATTGCCATGTGATATATATATGGAACTTGACAACATATTACTAGAAAAATCGTTTTCTGTAATTAAGTTTTTGAAATTATAAACAGGGGATAACAAACACTCAATTTTAAGCACATCATCAAGTCCTTAAAACTCACCAACATCTACATCGCTTAGCCAATTAAGCATCCAAAGAAAATCAAACATCTAAAAACCATACTTAAAGGCATTTATTATTAAAAATTCCATAAGAAATAGTTTTAATTCTCAAAAAGCAATTTTAATGCCATAAAATTTTAAACACCCTAGCAATATTTTTAATGCCCTAGCAACCCTTTTGATGCCATAACAATTTTAACAACTACTATTGCTTTTGCCAAAATATAAAAAAATTATCATTTATTGATCGATCTGATTGGTAGTAATATATATATATAAAGAAAACTAAAACATTTACTTCAGTAATCTGAAAAACTACTACTTGTCCCACATCTCTAAACATTTATTCTAAAAAAACCTAAAAAAAACTTTAAATTAAAACCATCAATATTAAGTTAAGAAAGATTTAAAAAAAAAATTAAACAATCTACTATAAAAAAATAGTTGAAAGCTTTAATGTCATCGGCACTATCATCCTCTAGCACTTTTGATTGCTAGAGATACAAAAGGAATAATGCAGCCAATTTGCTTAATGCATATAATTACAAACTTATGCATTCTCAATGTAAGACGCTTATCTCAAAACCACGTAAAAGCCACAGCTAACAAAGCAGAGCCTGAAACATTCAGCTTATTGGACGCAATGGTTGCCATCGTTTCAATAAAATGTGATAAAGAATCCATTAAAGTTTTTTAAAAGTAAGTTTAAGAAAAGATTTAGATCTAAAATTTAAAGTATATTTGACCTGAATTTATTGAGTGTACACTAGTATAATAATAAATAATAATTTGACCTTTACACCAAACGAACCATAAATTATCACGTTAAGAATAAATCAATAATAATAAAATAGAATAAATGTTATAAATATAACTAAATCCCATGGTGTTAAAGTACATAATTCTGAAACTACCATTTTAGTGACCTATAGTCACTGTTCCGGTGCAGAAGCAGGGAACCACGAAGCAGTTAATATTTCACTTGTCAGAAGGAGCTCCTCCAAATACTCCACACCCAGATCCTCCAATTCTATCACAGACCGTTCATTGCTTCCATGGGATGCTTCTTCTGCAAACTTACCTCCATTGCCAAGATCGTCTCCACCTTCATTCATGAAATCTGTTCTGCATAGAGGAAAGTTGAGGATAGCTCTTGGACCTCTAATTTTTAGAGCAGCTCGATCATAAGCCATGGCTGCCTCTTCTGCGCTCTTGAAAGTTCCAAGCCAGACACGAACCCCATTTCTGTTTGAATCTCTGATTTCTGCTGCATATTTTCCCGATGGCCTCCTCCGCACTCCCCTGTAACGTTTCTCTCCTTCGCTATTTGGTGATTTCTTCTTCCCATCATCTTTGGAAGGTTCTACCTCAACAGCTCCATGCAAGCCCATGTTCTCAGAATTATTTACATTAAAGCACGAATATCTTAAATATCCATAAGCATTCAACTCTTCTTCCTCTAGCCTCTGCTCTCCCTGAGAATCTGATCCTGAACTTGAAAAGGATGGCAGATTAATACTACGACATTTCCCACCTTGTTTAGACTCATGGCGTCCGGCTTCTCTTTTCCGTTTAATGGCAATTTTCTCTTCCCTCGCTTTTTCCCATTCAATCTCGAGCTCGCTGTGTGAGGAATCCATGCTTTCCTAAATCTTCAATACCAAAAATTAGACAAAGCATACAGGAGAATTTCCGATTGAATTCTGGGTGAATTTTGTTACCCGTGATGGCTTTCTTTTTCTGAGACAAAGCATACAGGAGAATTTCCGATTGAATTCTGGGTGAATTTTGTTACCCGTGATCGCTCTCTTTTTTTGATCCCACCAGCTTACGGCCTAAAAATTTATATTTTCACTGCGACTTTTTTTATTGATTGTCCGTAATCGCCGATTGAATTCTTGGTGAATTATGTCACCCGTGATCGCTCTCTTTTTTTGATACCACCAGCTTACGGCCTAAAAATTTATATTTTCACTGCGACTTTTTTTATTGATTGTCCGTAATCGCTATTTGTTTTTCGACCCCACCCGCGTACGGACTAAAAATTTATATTTTCACTGCGACTTTACTGTCAATCATGTGCGTAAAATAAGTTGGCAGCAGCGACTGCATATTTTCCAAGCACATCCCAGGGGGAACAAGATAGGATTTTCCTTACCTTTGTCTATGTACATAGTACATTTCTTAATTCACAGTGCCTTCCTTCCCGCTCCTTCCTTACAGCTTCCGCATGTGCCCACTTCAAGCAAAACAATGTTTGTTTGACATTTTGAGACGACGTTGACACTTCGAGTAAATTTAAATATGAATTTCATTATTTTATTTTTTTTAAATATTCTTTATATTTTATGGTTTGAATGTTAAATTGAAAACAAAAATGAAAATGGTAATAAACTGTTTTTTTTTTTTTTTTTTAATATTTTTTATAGCAGCATTTAATAATATTTTTAAGAAAAGAAGATTTCATTAGAAGAAACAACAATTTATCATGTGGTAATTAACGAATATTCTACATAAATGAGAATGAGAGGCGCCTCCATTCTTGACATGAAAAAGGTGGTGGGATTATCATTAATTTGAAAGTTCAAAAATAATTGTAAATATAAAAAAGTCATCAATCCTTTGTACGAGGTTAATAAAAAATATAATGTGCATTGAATTTGAAAAGCACACTTATTTAACTTTTTGAATTCTGATTGCAGTTGAATTTGTTAGAGTATTTGTTAGAGTAGGTGTTTAGAAACTAGTTTATGTTCAAGGTACTTTATTTTTATATTATTTTAGTTTATTTTTATTTTTTTTGCTGTGTAGATATTTGTTTTTATCTTATTTTGATATTATGAAAATATTTGCTATTTTTAAATATAAAAAAGTCATCAATCCTTTGTACGAGGTTAATAAAAAATATAATGTGCATTGAATTTGAAAAGCACACTTATTTAACTTTTTGAATTTTGATTACAGTTGAATTTGTTAGAGTATTTGTTAGAGTAGGTGTTTAGAAACTAGTTTATGTTCAAGGTACTTTATTTTTATATTTTTTTAGTTTATTTTTATTTTTTTGCTGTGTAGATATTTGTTTTTATCTTATTTTGATATTATAAAAATATTTGGTATTTTTAGGAAGCTATACTCATTAATAATATTTAGAGGGTTGAGATCTTTTCTCTATGGATTATATCGTACCTCCTTGTTTGTATAGTAGAAATTGATTCTTATTTCTTTATTGATTGTATAAATGTGGTGGATATTCTTTGCTTATATAAGCAAGGTTTCTCCATTGTACTAATAATCAAAATTTATATATGATATGATATTACAAATTTTGTGTTACCTTTCATTATCTTGTTTCCGTTTTTCGAGATCTTTATTTTGGTTAATGTGGTGTTGCTTCAACCCCTTGATCCTTGTGGTTTGGTTTGATGTTTTACATTTTTTCATCATTCCTTTCATGGTATCAAAGCTTTGAGGACTATTGGAAACATCCATTGTTGAGGTTCGTGTAACCGGATCATGTTGAATGTTTCAGTTGGATATTGGATGTTTCTAAACCCTAGAAGATGAAAATTGATTTTTTTCTCTTCTGCTTTTTTTGTGAAGAGTTTCTATATCTTTTTTTAGCCCTTTATTGCATCTTGGTTAACCCCTTTAAAAACGAAGATTGATCAGAAAGTTTTTGGAGTTTTTTTTATGGGTTGTTTTAACAGTTGCAAAACCATCAATGACCATGTTCACCTTATTGTTGTCAATCCAAAACCATCGTTGATCACTTTCAACCTCCAGTGGCCATTTTCGTATGCAAAACAAAATGTATGTAGGTTTTTTTTTGCACACAGTCTACAAAATACCTAGTTTTCTACAATATCTGAAGTTGTTTGTTGCAGATCTGGATTTTTGAGATCTGCAACCTATCTTCCTCATTCCTGATTTCTTTCCAAATTTTAAACTTAAATTTGCATTTAAATTACTAACAGTGTTTGGTAAAAATACATTTTTTTAAAACAAAAAAATGTATTTTGTTGATATTATGTGTATTTGAAAACAACTTTGTAAATTATTTGTTTTTTAAGTTGTTACTCAATTTATTTTTCTTTTTAGATCTACAAAATTTCAGTGATTGTAAAAATTTAGATTCGATCATATACTCTTTGTAACGCCTAAATTATAAATATGTTTGATTTTTTTTGGGGGGGCTCTTATTTATGGAAGTATTGAATAAAAATATTTTGGGTGGGATGTCTTGGTGTCAATTTGAACACCATATTTATGGATCTTGCATTTTTTTTCTTATGATTGAAAATGAATTTGGAGGATTTTGAGCCACTTTACTCATAATTATCACATATGGAAGCTTTGCATGATAACACTTATTCAATCTAAAGGGTTATCAATATTAGTGCAAGAATAGCTACTTGAAGTTAGAAAAAGTATCATAAGTTTGTTCATGATTGTAAAAAGGATGAATGTAAGGGATTAATCTGGATGCATGTGAGTGAAAATCTATTGTTTCATCTTAATGGTTGTGATACTCATTTTCAAATTTAGGAGAAACTTGAGAAACTATTTGGGCAAGTGGACACTTCGAGAGTTTTACATCTTGATGTTGAACTTGGTGCTCTCAATCCTTATGATTTTCCATCTATATGTGATTTTATCACTAATTTTCAATCCTTGCTAACAGTTTCAAAGGGTAGTAAAAAACTAAATGGATGAAGAATGTATTGTCATGATATTATCAAAACTTAAGAATCCATTCCATATGTTTACCTCTGCATTTTTTGCCAATATGGATTACATGGAATACCTACTTTTGAGAAGTTTTATGTTAATATTTTGAGGGAATAATCCAATGTTCTTAACTCTGAGCATTACAACTCCCCACATAAGGAATTTGTGGCATCCTCCACTTCCACTTCCAAAGGTAAGGAAAAGTCCTAAACTAATCCTTCTCCTTCTCCTTAATTTCATCAAAATCCCAAAGAGTCACATAAAAAAGAGTCATCCTACAAATATTCCAATCATAAACCTAAGCAGTCCAAAAGCAAAAATAGGTCAAATGTTACTTGTTCATATTGTGGAGTCAATGGTCATTTTGATAATAAGTGTTGAAAAAAGTTACAAGACTTACAAGAAACCTTTAGGAACCAAAATTTATCCTTCACTCCTTCAAAATATAATGTCAAGGATTTGAGTGCTTTTGAAAAATCCTCTAATGCTATTTTTAAGGATTGAATTTTGGATTATGGAGCAACTCATCACATGACTTCATCTAGGGATTCATTTGCCACCATGTGTTTTACTTCTACATATTTCATTGAGGTTGGAGATTCTTCTTCTATTTTAGTGAAGGAAAAAGGTGACATATAGGTTGATGGTGGATGCATTAAGAATGTTCTTTATGTTCTAAATATTTCCACCAATTTGCTATTTATGTACCAAATTTTTCATTATACAAGGCATAAAATTGTGTTGTTTAAACCTTAAGGAGTTGAGATTAGATATTTGAGTTACCCATAATATATTATTGCACAAGGAGTTGTTGACCATAGATCAGGTCTTTATCACTTTGAATATTTTTATTCTTCACTTGGAGTTATTTTTTGGTGGCTCATGTAGATTCAGAAAACAACATTTGGCATGAGAGATTTGAGCATCTCAATTATGAATATTTGAAGTATTAAAGCACTCATGATATGGCCATTGAATTACCTAAGATCTCTTGTATTGATGGAGTCTATCCAGGTTGTATACTTGGCAAACAACATCAAGATCCTTTTCCTAAAGGTAAGTCCTAGAGAGCTTCTTCCCACCTTGAGTTGGTGCATAGTGACTTGATGGTTTTTTCCACTCTCTTTTTGGGAGCTGACTATGCACTCACATTTGTTGATGATTTATCAAGGAGAGATTGGGTATATTTTCTCAAGTTCAATAGTTATTTTTTTACCACATTCAAAGTATTTAAGGTTTTTGTTGAGAATCAATCTTCGAGTTGCATCAAGAAGCTTCACACAAATAATGGGGGGGAGTATTTCAATAGGGAGTTTCTAGATTTTTTTGGTACCTCATGGAACTCTACATCAGAACTCTATCCCACATACACCATATAAAAATGGTGTAGCTAAGAGGAAAAATAGAACACTCTAGGAAATGGTAAATTATATGATACACTTACGGGATTTACCTCCCATGTTTTGGCTGAGGGAATCAATTGTGTAAATTACATTTAAAATCACACACCTCATTAAGCTCTTGAGTAGATGAATATAGAGGAGGCTTGGATAAGGACCAAGCTTGATGTTTCTCATTTCCAAGTTTTTGGAAATCAATCATGGGCTCATTTTTTGAAGAAGAAAAGGATAGCTTTGGATAGAAAGAGCAAGCCACTCATTTTTTTTAGCTATTATGAGGATACAATATTTATATATTACTGGATCCATATACACATGAAGTTATTTTTTGGACTCATGTCTAGTTTGCTAAGAATTATTCTCCAACTACGCCAACTCTTTTTACTCCTCATCTTCATCTACTTTTCACTTTGAACATGGTTGTTTTAATGATGATCATAGTGAGGATGAGGATATTTTTTAGATAGTTTTAGAGGTTATTGCACATGCTACCCCCATTCATGAATGAGATTAGACTATAATTTTGGAGGCAACACCTTTCGTTGAAGGTCTCCCACCTTCAAGGCATACTTTTACATTTTGCATGGGTCTTCTTTATTTAGAATTTTATGTTGATCCGCAAATGTTTGATGAGGCCCATGGCAATCGAGAGTGGGATGATGCCATTGATGTTGAATATTTTTTCTTAATGAATAATCATACTTGGTATTTGGTTCCTCTTCCAAAAGGAAGAAAAATTATGAGATGCAAATGGGTGTATCACGCCAAATATGTAGTAGATGGGTCCATTCATAAGTAGAAGACTTGACTTTTGGTGAAGGGTTTTTTATAGGTTTATGGGATTTATTACTTTGAGATAAAATTCTTGTGTTCTCATGTTGGATTCTATTTGTCTTGTACTCTCTATTACTACATCACAAGGCTAGTCACTTTACCATATGGATGTGAAGAGTTCCTTATTGCATGGAGATTTGTAAGAAGAGAGTTATTTGGAGCAACCTCCAGGATTTGTATAGGATTATTCATTGTTGTGTAGATTATGAAGATCACTTTATGGCCTCAAACAAGCCCCTAGGGCTTGATATGAGAATATGGATTCTTGTCTTCTATCTTTCATATTTTTAAGATGCCATTTTTATCCTACAATTTACACTTTTAGTGATAAAGAGGACATCCTCATCATTGTATTATATGTTGATGATTTATTGATCTTAGGCAATTCTAATTCATGCATCTAGTTTGTGCAACACTCTGTTTTCAAGCATTTTGAGATGATAAATCTTGGGTTTCATATTTTATAGTCGGATTCAAGGATCTCTATTTGTCAGGAGAAGTACACATTAGATTTTCTTCAACAATTTGGAATGGTTGAATGTAATCCATATCCCACTCCTTTTTAGTCAAGTGTTGCTTTGATTGTCTATATTCTACTCCTATAGTGGATTCCACCATTTATAGATAGTTGGTTAGGATTTTGATTTACTTAACTCACACTCATTCTAACATATCATTTGTAGTTAGTTTGATCTCTCAATTTTCATATGATCCACATGACAATCATTGGTAGGCTACCAAGAAAATTTTATGGTATCTTTGAGGGACTTCATATTTTTAGCTTCACTTTTCTATGGGACCTCTATAGTTGGTTGCGTATATATATTCTGATTCGATAAGTATGTTGATACTCGATTATCTACTTCTAGTTATGTCTTCTACCTTTGATCGTCACCTATTTCTTGGGCATGCAAAAAGTAGATAACTATTGCACTTTCATCAACAAAGGTAAAATACCTATCAATAGTATTTTCTAGTCAGGAGATTCTTTGAATTCAATAGTTTTTTATAGAGCTTGGATTTTCATAGGATCAATGTAGCACTTCACTTTGGTGTGACAACCAAAGTACCATACATATTTCTCATAATCCTATTGAGCATCAAAGGACCAAGCACATTGAGATTCATATACACTTTATTTAGCAACTTATCTAGGATGGAGTGATCTGCCTAGACTACATTCCCACTCAGCAATAAATTATAGACATATTCACTAAACCTTTTCCATATCTTTTTTATTTGTTGTGAGATATTCTTGGGGTGAGGGAAGTTGTCCTTGGAGGGTTTAAATGAAGCCACCTTAATTTCTTCTTCTTCTCTCTTTCTAGCTAGATAATTTTTTCCACGTGGTTTTCCCTCCTTTTGGTTTAAGATCTTTTGGATACACATTGTACATGATTACCTAAACAGGTCTTGCTATCAGGACTCATACTATGGATATGCTACTTTGTTTTTATAGCTAGATTTGTTTTATGGGGGTGTTATATAGGTATTTACACTCTAGATCATGCTCACTTAGGTACTTTATTTTATATTAGTTTAGTTTATTTCCCCATACACTTTATGTGTGGATATTTTTATCTTATTTAGATATTATGAGGATATTTGGCATTCCTACGGAGTTACACTCATTAATTACATTTGGAGGATTGAGATATTTTCTCCATGTATCATATTGCACCTCCTTGTTTATAGCTTTATACAGTGGATATTGATCCCTCTCTTTTTGTTGATAATATGGTTGTGGTGGATCTTCCTTGCATATTTAAGCAAAGCTTCTCCATTGTACTAATAATAAATTTTGATATAGATATGATATTACAATTTTTGTATTATCTTTCATTATCTTGTTTCTATTTTTTAGTCTCTCTATTTTGGTTAATGTGATGTTGTTTCAACCCATTGATCCTTGTGGCTTGGTTCAGTGTTTTGCATTTTTCCATAATTCTTTTCACAATTGTCAACCAATATATATTCTTATATTTAAAATCTAGAGAAACAAGTACCTCTCATTATTTCATAGCAAATGAATATAGACTCTATTTATAGTAGCAAATAAAATCAATATTGAATGTTATATATATAAGGATTTTCAATTATGTGTGTCTTAAATATTTGAATTAAAAACTTGAATCAAAAAATCAAATATTTCTTTCATTATTTACAATTTACCTATTCTAAATTTGTGCTCATCCAAATTACAAATGCTAAATTTGTGTTGACAAATTCATTTGCATGGATTCATAATTTATTTACCTTGGATAACCCTATGAAACATGAAATGGTTTCTAAAGGCATAAAAAATCCTTTAGACACAAATTGTGAGATGTGGAACCACTCTAACATTATATTTAAAATATGCCTTTCCTCATGATTAAACTACTTACATGGCACAAACTATTTGAGATAAGTCCATCTATCACATTATATGCATTCTCATATATCTCACAAATCTCAAGATGATATGCAATAGGGCATAACAAAGACCAATATCAGCAAAGGATGATCACCTTTACAAGTCATTGCACTATGTCATAGCCAAAATTTAATGCCTCTTACCCAAGTGCAAGCAATTCAAATAAAAATATTTGTCAAGATATTACCTAACTGTTGAGTGAATATTTTCCCTATTGCAAAATAATCACCACAATCAAAGTATTAAATCAAAAACTTCCTCTTGCAAAGAAATTAAGTGCAAACATACATTTCTCCAAGGTTCTTATAGACAAACATTTCGTATACATACATGTAATCGATGATGATTAAAAAAAATATACACAATAATAGTCTCATAGTATGCAAGTGATAGTTAACAAGGGGTCTTGATGATTCAATTCATACAATGCTTGGTGATCATGATTCTTCAATTCTCAAAGTGCATGTGAACTTTTCTTGTGTGAAAGTGGTTTCTTTTAATGCTCTTGATATTAAATGATTTACCCTAAATCCCAATTAGCAAGTTCTTTTTATATTCAAATTAAAAGTGTAAAAATACAAAGTGCATGGAATAGTCCATTTCATTTTAAATTCCATAGCTTTAATGTGAGATTCATTTTATAGCCAATAGATTCATTTTATCTTCATTTTGAACATTTTACTAAATCTAAATTAGAATTTGGCATTAGTAGTTGTTAGCAAGTTAGCATGTTAGTATTCATTTGATTTATATGCCATTAATGTCAATTTGGTGTTAGTACCCTCCCTCCTAAGATTGATTTTATCTAAAAATTAAACTTAGTGCAATTTGGAGGTGCAAAAATTCTGGATGAGGACCAGAATGGAAGCAAATGAACAGAAGTCTGAACTGAAATTCTGGAAAATGGACTAGAATAAAAGACTAAAACTAAATGCAAAAATTTTGGAAATGACAAAAATAAAATAAAATTAAGTACAAAAATTCTAGAAATGACCAGAATGGAAAGAAAACTAAGTACAAAAATTTGGGAAATAATCAGAATGGAAAAGAAATGAAAACAAAAATTTTGGAATTGACCAGGATCAAAGAAAACAATGAGCAAAAATAAAAACGAATTAACCTAGTTGCATAAAATAAAACAAAAGAAATTATATACAAAATATGGAAAGCAAAAATAATGCTATTAGATTTTGGTATCACGATCCCCTCCCTACAAAACCCCAAGTTATGAGATGAATCTAAAGGCAACCTAATCTAAAAGAACCTATAGAAAAACAAAATCCCATTAGACCAAGTGCAAGACTCAAAGGACAAATAATATTTGCATATTATTCCAATATTCACCTAGTATAACCCTTAACGACATCAATACATAGATACAAATTAAAATAAAATGTAGTAAATATAAAGAAATAAGTTCAATAGCCTTAGACACAATCTCCTTTTGGTTTTGCTCACAAGGTTTGTATTTGCCAAAAGGAATGCATTTGCTTCCTCAATAAGTGATCTTGCTTACAAAATTTTCTAGCCCTTGTATAATGACCTCCTTCGGTATTTAAGATTTCCATTTTCTGATTCGTTTCATCTTCCCTCTTCTTTATTGATGTTAAAAACTAAAAATAAACTTTTTCAGTTTCACATTCCTATATAACCCCCTTTTAACATCATAATAAAAAGATAAAATGAAACCTTGGCTATCCTTTTCATACTATAATATACCCAAACTTTAAATATGTGATATTTAACCCTTATACTTCCTTGGGTATATTATGATATAAAAATAAATAAAACAATTTTTTTTAAATGTAGGCCTTATCGAAAGCTTTGAATTATTCATATTCCACCTCCTTATAAGTCCTTTGGTCCTTCATATATTAGAATATATAAAACATATTTAAACCTTTTATTTACATACCCTTATATCTCCCACGTGCTATATTAAACAACACAAAAAAAACTTTGAAGATTACCTTCTTCTCAACGTAGGCCTACTTCTCACAGCAGCTGCAGTGCTCGTTCATGGCTTTGGCCTACGACGGCGACCATCTGCCTTCACAACAATGACTCCACTTGACTGCTTATCAGCATCAAGCTATGCCTCAATGTGGAGTTGCATCCTTCTAAAGTACGACCTTTGCTCTATATGATGCAGGTATTCGAATTAAAAATAAAATAAATTATTAAACTTGCTCTATCTGAATGCGTAAGAATATAAAGCCATAACTAGAATTTTGGTCAACCAAGTTATTCACTCATTCTGTATTCAGTGTTCATAGCCTTAACAACTCTACCACCCTTGGCACCACTAACATATTTGTGGAGGCTTCATTATACCAACATATTCCACTATCGGATTTTTCCCTCACTTATGCCATTGAATTCTATTTCTTCCAATAAAATGGCTTCCCATCATTTCCCAAACATTGGTGACCTATCAATGAGTTGGGAGCACAGTGCTTACGATGCATCCCTATACATAGTTCCTTTTTAACATCGATGAATACTAGCCACTGTCATGTATTGTGTCCCCACTACCAATCTTCAATTGTGTTGCACTACCTAGGTTCGTCTGCTTCATCACTTTTACTGTGGTTGAATATTAAACAAGACCTTGTCATTGCTACTATGTTGGGAATCTCATCTAACTATTCTGGAATTATTGTACACTGCGTAATTCAAACCCGATGCCATACTCTACAGAATCCTCATTGTACCTCCTCATATATCATGGTGATTCAACATTGCTAGATATGCCAAGTTTTTGCCTTCTCATTTATGTGGAAGTTTACTACCATTGCCACTATGGAAACCACTTCTTTGACAACATCATTGTTATTATTTTCTATGAGTAAAGTTGTTGTCCAAAGCTCCTCCATTCGAATGCTTCCCCTTGGTCACTGTCGACTTGTCTAGGTGAGCAATGTCGATGTTGTATCGATGTATGCCCCTATAATCCAACTCTGGTGTTACATGTGATAACATGTTCCCCACTATTACTGAAGTCCTCTACTCTAATGTCCATGTTGGCTATGTACTTCATTTGTAGGGCTTGCATCCATGACGATGGTGTATACCATCCATATATGCCACGTTGCATACCCTATCATCACACAAGTGTCTAGTATTCCCATAGCTTTAATTTATTTAATACCAACACATGCAGGTTTGGAAACTATGCTTTACCAAGAAGACGCTATTCCACATCATCTCCTGAGCTCTCTCTATCATTGACATCTGACATCAACCCCATCATGTGATTTGCACAATATATCAGATCCTTGTTGTTGTGTGTTTCTATTGGTAGGGTTAGTATCCATCTGCCTCACCATCAGTGTTGTTCCTTTTTTATCATTGCTACCAAGTTTCTCGATGAACACATGCCAGCTTAACGACTCATTATTGTCTACGTAGTTCCCATTCGACCTTCATACTTGTTGTCCATATTTGTCACCATATACAACATCCTCAAATATTGTGTGGGGCCCACTACCGAATCTCCTTCCACACTATCTTCATGGCTCACAACATCCATGCTATCATCGACGTCTTCGTTCTGGCATATATCAATGCCTAGTCATCACTGTAGGTGGGTCCTGCATTCTTCCACCATGGCCCATCCCTTCCCTGGGTGGTCTAATCAATCCCTTTGAATCCACTAGGAAACCATCGAATATGTTGTGCCAAATTTTCTCCCTATGATGTACGTCGTGCATCATCACTTTTACATACTACTATCGGCTATGCGTTTCGGGTCTGGTTCAAGTTTAGCTCCATTTCCAAGTCTACGTGGGTCCCATGCACCCATCTTCAGCTCGTGAGAGACATCATTACCTATTGACAATAAAACACCAAAACATTTCATAATTAACTAAAATCAAAAGAATATTCAAAATTTAATTTGAGCCCCTCGAAAAAAAAGTGTATGAAAGTGTGATTACATTAACTCCCTTCTAATAACATATTAAAACATTGCCCATTATAAAACAAATCCCTAAGGCCTTATTTTACCTAAGTCAAAAATAAGTTACTGAGACGTCACGAGGATGAGGATGGGATAAATACCTTAGAAGGTTTATTTATTACTATATATATTTATTTATTTATTGACTTTATTTTATTTAATTTTTATTTTTTATTTTAATATATTATTATTATATATAATATATATATTATTATTTTTTTATTATGATTTTTTTTTTTTTCATTTCAAATGTTCATTTAAATTAGATCTAATTACAATCGAACATTTGAATTGCTTTAGATTGAGACATTAAATTTAAACTCTCAAACTAACCTAAGACAACTAACACCCAAACCAAGACTTCAATCAAAACAATGATATCGACATTTACAAGAAGACAAGACAAACTGAAGACCTTCGAAGTCTGCATGATGAGCTCATGGCTCAGGTATTATCAAATAGAAGCACTCAAATATAACAATACTCCCAAAACCAAAAATTTAAAAGGTAGGTCCCTAATTTTGGGGCTAGTTGTGGAGCAACCACAAAAAATGGTGGCTCTGCTGGGAAATATTCCTAAGCATTTCGGTAAGAACCCAACCTGAAACGAAAACACACTAGATCGGAAAAACAAGCATTAATTAGTAACGTCTCAATAAAGCGGGGATAAATAGCTTTAGAATGAAAATAACTAATTCATCTGCTTTTTCTCAATGTGTGCAAAAGTGATTCATTCCTGCATTTTTAAAAATTCTTCATATTCCATCATCTCTTTTTGCATTATGCTATAGAGTATCGCTCATAAAAAAATAGCTATAGACAAAGCCCCATTGTCATTCAGGCATCTATATCCTCGATGGAGTTTGTCTAACCCACCCTTGTGTTTGCTCGATGCTTTGCAAACCCTTTCCTTTTACTTGAGCTATATCTAGACAGAGCCCTACTACCGGCCATGTGTCTATAGCCCTGGTAGAGTTTATCTAGATATTATGACTGATTTTACCAAGATTTTTGAAGCTCGTTCTCTCCCTTTTTTCTCTCTTATTTTTTTATTTTTTTTATCTTTTTTTTTCATATATAAAATTTTTATTTTCAAAATAACAACCTTGAAAAGCTTCAAGCATCACTGGGGTAAGGCAGCTTGCAAGGGAATAATTTTATATTTTCACCTATGGTTGCATATCAAGATAACTTCATCCTTCCTAATTACATAAACACCTTTTAACGTGTGTGAGTTCCATGTGGAGCTTTGGCTAATCTTTCATTTTTCTACTTTCCACTATTTTAGTCCTAAAATCTGAGCATGATCATAAAATAACTCATCCTCATTTTCTTGGGTTCATCAGTTTTCAAATCAGGTACTCCAACCTACTAAGCAAACAAACATAAAAAACTAAACCAGTGTCCCAATTTTTTTTCTTCAAGCTCATCGGCTTTCAACTCATGTACTCCAACCTACTAAACACAGGAACACCAAAACAGGCCGGAGACCAAAGGTTAGTGACTACAAACTTACCCCAAAAATGAGGACTAATCCATCACACAAAAAATAAACCCCACTCTAATCTAAAACAAGCCAAACATGAATGATATACTCAAAACCAAAACAAACCACACAAAAAATTCAAACCAAAATCAAAACCAAAATATAAAGCATATGTACATATAATACAGGCTTGTACCTTTTGGGATTTGAAATAGTTCTTTAGATGCAGCTAATTAATAGGCGAATCCAAATATTTTCCATCCAAGGTTTTTAGCCTAAAACTAGTTTTACTTAGGATTTCCAAAAATTTATATGGACCCAACCACAAACAATCAAACTTGTCATGATCCCCTTTCTTTTCATGTCCTTTATCCCAAAACAAAACAAGATTTGCAATTTTAAAAGTTTTAACTGTAGACCTCTTGTCAAACCATATTTTTACTACATCCTGATGTTTGCTAAAATGAAGCATAGCCTTATCTCTCTTCTCATAAAGATGCATTAAATGTGTCAATCTAGTTTCAAGTTTATCATTGGTTCCAATGTATTCCTTCATGAAATGCAACGTTTGTAATCTTAAATTTGTGGGAAAAATAGGATCTTGCCCATAAACTAAGTGATACGGAGATGTTCCTATTGATTCTTTTATTTTGATCCCATTAGCCTAAAGGGTGAATTTAACGTGCTATGCCAATCCCTAGGATTCTTTACAACTAATTTTTTTATTACACCTTGCAAATTTTTATTAGAGGATTCTGCTAAACGATTACCTTGAAGGTAATAATTTGAGGAGAATTTCAAGATTACCATGTTATCATATACCCAAGTTGTAAATTACAGAGAAGAAAAAGCAGACTCGTTATCACTTACAATGGAGTTGGGCATTCCGAAATGGGTCACAATATTATTCTCTAAAAATTTAATAACATTTGTGGTAGCATGCTTAGTGAGAATGGCTTCAGTCCACCTAGTGTAGTAATCCATGGCAGTAAGGATATATTTATGAGAATATGATGAATTAGGATTAATAAATCCCATAAAATTGAGTCCCCATTGTGCAAAAGGTCTTGCCTCTACCACATATTGTAGTGGCATTGCTGCATTTCTTTCTCTATTGGCTGCCACTTGACATGTGTGGTATGATCTCACATGAGCGTGTGCATACTTGAACAAGTGAGGCCAATAGTATCGTGCCCTAAGAATTTGGTGTGTCATTGAATTAACTGACCCATGTCTGGTTCCATACTTACCATGGAAATCCTTAAGTACTTGGATCACCTCTTATTAATTAACACAACGATGGTAAATCCCTTTGTGGTTTCTCCTGTACAAAATGCTAGACCTAATTAGAAAGTTTGCATATTTCAAGTGCTTCACTCTATGTTGAGTAGAATTTAAATGTAATGGGCACTTACCATTCAGCAAGAAATACACTATATCAACATACAAATCATATTTAGTTATGTCTTGTACATTGTAATGTTGGCATGAGACCAATGGATCAATTTCTGCATTTTACTTAACAAAACCTTGTCCACGAACTATTTTCATGGGTTGGATTTCTAGATAAAACTCGTGGAGGGTTGAAATCCATTTTTCTCATCTTTCACCTAACTCATTTTGTAAAAACATAGACTTGACAACAGGGTCAGGGACTACAGCAAAAACCCTACTATGGACTATGTAATGCATGATTTTCTTAATGGTCTTGAACAACGCATACATTGTTTATCTAATATTAAGTATCTTAATTTTGCATCCTTCAAAGGAGAACTCAAGAAATCAATGGGATTTTCAATATTACCCTCGCTTTTTTGGGTTAGGACACTCGTGAAGGAATGGTCTGAAGGAAAAGTATATACATAAAAATATTTAGCGTAATATGGACTAATTAAAATAGGGACTCTAGAGATAGCATCTTTGATGCTTTTGAAAGCATCCCTATTTTTGTTTGTCCATTTAATTTGAGCATCCTTCTTTAACATGTCATTCAACGGCTTGACAATTATGCGAATCTTGAAATGAACTTTCTTACAAAATTGATCTTGCCAAAGAAATATCTTAACTCTTTCTTACTATTGGGTGGAGGAATTTCTTGTATAGCATATATTATTTTTGGATTAATAACAATCTCATCCTTCAAGATAACATGGCCCAATATATTACCTTTTGTTACCCCAAAAATACATTTTTTAGAATTAAGAGAGATCTCGTATTCCCTACATATTTGAAGTACTTTTCTCAAGTCCCTGACATGATCTTTCTTTTTCTTAGAAAAATAGGAATGTCATCTACATAAAAAATGATACACTTACCAATGAGCCCCTTGAATTAAAAATCCATAGCTCTTTGTAATGTGGCACCCGCATTCAATAATCTGAATGACATTCTTCCATATGCAAACGTACCTCATTTTGTTGTGAATGTCGTCTTCATTCTATCATTTGGGTGAATAAGGATATGATTATATCCTGAATAATTATCCAAGAATGACATCATTTCTGACCCATTAACCTTTTTAAGAATCTCATCAATGGAAAGCAATAGTAATTATATTTTTGACAAGCCTTTTTCAAGTTCCTGAAGTTAATACATAGCCTTATCTCTCTGTTCTTCTTTCTCACTGGGAAAATATTGGCAACCCATGTGGAATGCCTAACAAGAAAGATAATTTTTTCTTCTAGCAATATCTTCACCTCTTTCTCTATTAGAGGTTCTAATAATAGGTTGACAATTATTTGTCTCTGTCTAAAAGGTTTGGAGTCGGTTTTTAATGGAAGCGTATGCATTATCACACTTTGATCATAGGTTTTCAGATCCTTATAACTCCATGCTATGCAATCCACATATTCCTTTAATGCATGAGTGATAGAATCCTTTTCTTATATTTTACATGTCTTAGCAATGAATACATCTTGTAGATTCTCTGCACTCCCTAGATTGATTAAATCATATGCTTCTTTAGGGGATGGTACATTTTTGCCTCTTTTTGCTTGATATTCAATATAAAATATTGTTTCTAGTGAAACCATATCATTTGGAATTTTATTCCTCATTTGAGTTGTTTCACCTTTCAACTCTATTTCTTCTTACCCTCTCTTATCTTCATCTATCACCTGATTTTCAAAAATACCAGAATTAGTGATGAAGTTGAAAATGTGCCTATCACTATTGAATACTTGTAAGTTGGTAATATTATCTGGTATAGAGGGGCATGGCACTAACTCGATTGAAAAATTATTATATTTTTTATGGTCCACAGGTTTTAGCATGCTTGCGGCTACGGATAAAGAATCTATCATTTGATTGTGTTTCCTAGAGATAAGGGAGATATTGAAAGCATCAAACTCATCTACCAAATCTCTAACTCTAGTTTTATAAAGTCTTAATATTTTATCTTGATATGCATATTGCCCTTTCACTTGTTTAACCACCAATTCCAAATATCCCAACACTTTGAGACACTTAACCTTATTCCTTAGGGCTAATTGAAGTCCGAAAATCAATGTTTCATACTCTGCCACATTATTGGTGGCTGGAAATTGTAATCTATAGGCACCTAGCATAGGCTGCTACCAGGACATGTAATTTCAATACTGACTCCAACACCTTGCTTTGATTTATATCCATAAAATGTTAAAGTCCAAACCAAAATATCCTCTTCGTAAATGCCACAATAAAGGCTTTCCTTTTGAGACTCTTCGAGAACTTCTATGTCAAATGTGTAGATCCCTAACTTAGTTTCAAAAAATTGAATTTCGTTGGGCCTATTATACTTTATTATCATCTCTTTGACCCTCGACTCACTTTCCATCCAAATTTGGTTTGCTACTCCTCTCCACGGTAGCCACATATGGGAAGAATTTGTAACAATGTATCCATTCAAGTTCTTACTCCAATATCTTCCCAATACCATACCATATTTAGTGGGAATATTAAGCACCAGTATCTCCACATGATGTTGAACTCTAAGTTCTGAATTGATCCAAATCAGGAAATCATTTAAATTTCCAACCACATCCACCATTCCAATTGAACCATTTTACTCTTAGAGACAATTGGTGTGAATCCTAACTTTTGGTAAATCTCGAGGGGCATTATGTTACCCAAGGCACTCAAACCTATCAAACAATTATGTAGGTTTTTACCTGCAATTCTAATGGTTATGATAAAATGAGGCACTTCTCATTTTTCTCTTCTTAATACTACTTGGGATTCGATGCCTTTGGCCTCATGAATTTGACTTGATGGATTCAAAACTTTCAAAAAATATTCCTCTTGACCCAATAGTTCAGTAACCTCGAACATCGAGATATTAGCCTTAGTCCTTTTCATATCCTCTTCTAAGTCATAGGTGGATTTTTTTGAATTTGGCCTCTTTTGTGTTGGTTTGGACATTTCAACAACTAGATGAGGAGGTGGATTAATGTCACATTTCACGTCAGGAGGAAGTAAGGGGTTGTTTGGAGGAGTAGAGGAAGTTTTTGGATCCTTAGAACTTCTTGTGTAATACCCATGATTTCCTTTTCCAAAACGTCTAATATCTTGGACTTCCAAAGTTTTATCATCTTCTTCTCCTACAATTTCAATGTCCTCCTCCTCTTCCTAACTCTCTTAATAGTGGACAACTTCAATCACCAAAGCATCCTACTTCCCTTGGAAATAATGGGGCAATTCCTCATCATAGGGTTCTAATTCACCATAATATTCCATGGCATCTCCCTGATTGGCTACAGGGTTGGGGACACGTCCATTATTGAGGTGAGTGTTGTATGGTCCCTTTCCTCTATGGTTGTAATTTTGGTTATATCCAGAGGATTGTACAAGTTTTTTGTGTGTGTGGCCCATGTGGTTGGTCAATTTGATAACCTTCTTCTCCAATTCATCATTCCTAGAATCAAAACCTTGTGATTAGGCCACTATAGTACCACATACCAACGTATTTCCTACATTAACCACCTTTGGAATGGGTATGATGGCTTGGTTATGAGCATTTTGGTCCCACCCAAGATTTATTCTTTGAAGAGATGTGACCGACGAATAGGTTGTCAGGCTTTGGGTATTGATCGTACTAAATCTAGGCATGGTCAACTGATTATTGATCATACTAAATCTAGGCATGGTCAACTAATTGTTGATCACACTAAATCTAGGCATGGTCATCTTATTTTTTGCCAGCATGGATGTGGTGGGTGGAATGGATGCATTAGAATAGGTAGTAAAGGGTGAATACATGGGTATGAATGGAATTTGTTGATTATATGGGATGGCATTCATCATTGGTACTTACAGTTCCATAATCTGGTTCATCATGGAAAACTAACTATAGGGACCATATTGTCCCATCATGGACAATTGGGCCAACCCCACATCTTGGGTTTGTATCCATGTGCCTCACCATCAGTGTCATTCCTTTATGATCATGACTACCAAGTTTCTCGGTGAACACACACCAGCTTATCAACCCATTGTTGTCTACGTAGTTACTATTTGACCTCCATACTTGCTATCCACTTTTGTCATAATATACAATGTCCTCAAATATCATGTGGGACCCACTATCGAATCTCCTTTCATGTTGTTATCATGGCTCACAACATCCATGCTGTCATAAGCATCTTCATTCCAGCATATTTCAATTTCTAGTCATCACCGTAGGTGGGTCCCGCATTCTTCCACCATGGCCCATCTCTCCCCTGGGTGGTCTAATCGATCCCTTCAAATCCATCAAGAAACAATCAAATATGTTGTGCCAAACTATCTCCCTATGATGTACGTCATGCATCATCACTTTTGTATACTACTGTCGGCTATGCATTTTGGGTTTATTTCGATTTTAGCTCCATGTCCAAGTCTACGTGGGTCCCATGCACCCATATTCCACTCATGAGAGGCATCATTACCTATTGACAATAAAACACCAAAACATTTTGTCATTACCTAAAATCAAAAGGAGATTCAAAATTTAATTTGAGCCCTCTAAAATAAAGTCTATGAAAGTGTTACATTAACTCCCTTCTAATAACATATTAAAACATTACCCATTATAAAACAAATCCCTAAGGTCTTCTTTTACCTAATTCAAAAAGAAGTTACTTAGACCTCACGAGGATGAGGATGGGATAAATACCTTAGAAGGTTTATTTATTACAATATATATATATATATATATTGACTTTATTTTATTTAATTTTTAATTTTTATTTTAATACATTATTATTATATATAATATATAATAATATATATATATATATATTATTTTATTTTTTTATATTATGATTTTTTCATTTCAAATGTTCATTTAAATTAGATCTAATTACAAGCGAACATTTGAATTACTTTAGATTGAGACATTAAAATTAAACTCTTAAACTAACATAAGACAACTAACACCCAAACCAATACTTCAATAAAAACCATGATATCGACCTTTACAAGAAGGCAAGATGAAATGAAGACCTTCAAATTCATTATGAGATCATGGCTCATGTATTATCAAATAGAAGCACTCGAAGACAACAATACTTCCAAAACAAAAAATTAAAAGTTGGGTCCCTAATTTTTGGGCTAGTTGTGGAGCAACCACAACACTAACCATTATAGGAAAAATATCAAAATATTTTTCTTGATATCTTTAAATAACTTACCTATTTTATAAATATGACATAATCAACCAAATAAGCTCATCTTAGTTTATCATGCCAAGACATAATTACAATCCTAAAACAACTATTATTTTTAGCTACCATAGAGCAATCACCATAATTTGAGGTAGGTGGCATCTTACTCCAAGTAATATGTCCCCTACAATGGTCTAAAATAAACAAGGATTGAACCTCCTTCATAAATACCATTTCTTAAAAAGAGCTAATTAGAATGGCTAATGACTAACAACCAATAATGATTGATAAATAAATCATTTAATGATCTGATACTCAGTTGTGCATTATAAACACTCTTTGAGTTCATGGACTAGTTTATCATATTACAATAATAATATAAATCCTTGGTGATTCACATATTGTAAAAAAATATTGATTCTAATCATGTTGTCATCTGATCATTCGCTCAGGTGCTTTATATCTCTTTGTGTACACTGCTTTCATTGTTACATTTTTTGCATTATTACAGCTCTTATATTTTTGTATTTGATCGTATTTTATTTATTTATCACCCACCATAAAATAAACTGGGGATTGGTTTTCTAGCTAAGGGCATATCTCATGTGTCTAAATCATGATAACCACCCTAAATATTAATGATATTTGTTGTTCTTCACAAAATATTGAATTATTGGCTTCCCCTATAGGTCCTAATCCAATGTTATAGACTAAGAAGTTATAGTTGACCAACCACTGGATAAATACGTCGATATACTAAAATCTCTCATTAGCATCTTCATTGTATTTTATTTCCCTATTTGTCTGTATTTAAATGCATATTGACATTGCTTTATCCTGATATCACGGTCATTTTATTGTTGTATGTATTAATATTTTGTTGTTGTTTTCCATAGTTCTCTCCATTCCATGTTATTGTAAATGAATAATATCTATATTGAGCTAGTAGACCAGTAAAGAACCAATATTTTACATGGTATTTCATCGATTCTACATTTTTGTGAAATCAACATGAACACCTCCATGATTTATTTACAATCATCTTTAACTCCATTTTCCAAATCATCTCCATAAGCCTTTTACATTAAGCATCTCCTATAATCTCACAATCATGGCTAACCATGTCTATTTTCAACCTATGTAGATTCCTCCCTTCACTCACTTTTAGATAGAAATAATGATGAAGAGGATCCTTTCAAGAATTCTACTTATAATAAAAACAAGGAAGAAAACCAGAATCCTCCTGACTATGGCATTCTTAATAGAATTACTTTAGCCTCGATAGATCACCTATGTGATTTTGTGAATATGAATCACTATGTTTTTATAGATATCATTTAATACTAAGAGTAATACCAAGGTCTACCCCAAGAGCAAATATAACAATCAGCATTCATCAATGCTACTATTGATCATTGAATGTGACCCCATTATGACAATAACCCTTTTAAAAATATTGTGAACCAGGTTGCTATTATTGGTCCTAGTATGTTCCCCAATATGTTGATTATAGCATTTCTATCATTGTTTCTACAACCATTAATTGAGCCCAAGCCATTCCATTTTCTTTTCACTATAGCATACCTACAAGTCATGTCAATATCTTATTCCTAAAAAAAAAACTGCCCTATATCCCAACCTAGTGTTTCTTGACTACATGTTCCCATGACTCCACTATGTAGCTCTAGTCTCACTTAGAATCCACCTCCTTTTATCCTACCAGTTCTTCCCACCAATCCTTTTCTCTTTGATGGATATAATGTGGTCTATATTCCTCATGTAGTCTCATTTCCTTATTTTCCCTAGGGCTATCCTCCATTTTCTTAGCCTTCCATGAGTGTACCTCACCCATAGCCATATAGACCCAACTTAAGAGTTAAGGTCAAACTACAACATATAAAGAAATAACGTATTGCCATCTAGGGGACTTCTCTAAGCCTGCAATATTTCTTTGATGATTTTTCTAATGAGCCTTTAGATCCATCAATTACCAATCAACATTAGTCTAAAAAAATTTAAAAAACCTTTCTTTTCAGTTTTACAGAGGGTTAGATGACCCTATTATTCACCTTTGACATTTCAAGGCGGTGTGCATCATTATTACCCATGATGAATTTTTCTTCTTAAAAATGTTCCCTATAAACCTTGGAAATATGTCTCAAGAATGGTATTTCTTATTACCCTATCACTCCATTAGTTTTTTCTAATTAACAAAAGTTTTATCTAGTATTTTGTTGTCTATATAAAAGTGCATCCCTATTGATGACATTTATAAAATCAATCAAGCTTAGAAAACCTTTCACAAAATTATTAATCTTATAGAAAACCTTTGTAGGAAAGCTTAAATTTATTCCTCCACCTAAATATCTCCTCAAATTCTTTATACATAGTTTACATAAGAAATTAGCCTACCATATAGAACCCATACCCATTGCCACTTTTTGAGGTTGTAGTTGACCTTGCTAGAAAAGTTAAAACTATTATTATTCATAGACGTCAAGTTAAACTCTATAATATGCTTATTGTGGTGCAGTGGTAAATACCCTGGGTGCTGGTATATGTCGACCCAGGTTCCATTCCCCTTGTCTCAATCCTACAGATATATGGTATAGTTAGGAATGTCCTATGTGCTGGTAGAGGCCGACAAGGCTCCATTCCTCTTATGCCCAACCTGTTGAAAGTGGCACCTCAAAAGGGGTGTTTTCTACTATAAATTAGTTTACCCAGGTGTTGTAGGTGATTTGGAGAGGAGAGGGCAATCCTCCAAGGGAGGTCCCAGGTTCGAATCTCTACCCTACCAAAAATCTGAATTGGGTACCCAAGAATCCAATTGATAATGTTGGTGCGGGCAGGGTTGGGTGCGACCCTCGGGTGACTTTGACAGTGTAGAATCCCCTGTTCATGGTCTCTTAGACCAAGGCGGCCCCGCAAGGGGTGTTTCGCTTTAAAAAAAAAAATTATACTCTATAAAGAAGAAGATAAGCCCTAGAGAAAATATATCATTTTATATATTTTCAATAAATCAATGTTCCCCCATCAAATATTTCTAATAATTATCCTTTGTATATCATATGTCATATCAAAGAAATATATCAAGTAGATATTGATGAATAATGGATTTGAACTTAATATCTATAATTTAGACTTTATCCATCACCTTGACCTAACACAATATTATTTCCAAAAGATATAATTTATCATTCATGCCTTTTATGGTGGAAAACAAGGAGCTTGTGGTACTATTTTTTTACCTTTGAAAGTTGGACCGTATGTTCTTAATACTTTTATCTATTTCATCCCTTATGAAACCTCTTATAATATTTGTAGATACCTAAAATGTGTCATATTGAAGAGACTACCTATATGGACTTCCTTAAGACCATATGACCAACCTTGTGAAGCCCTAGGGCTTAAAAAGTGGGTTTTACCACTCAAAAAAGGGATATTTCCCTTTAAAACCTTCGCCATACCTACAAGGTATGGCCTCTAAAGGCCATCCTACCAGGAGGTTACCCCTAGTCAAGGTCATCCCACCCCAATATGATTGTGCCAAAAGCAAATATAAAAAAAGAGTAGCACAAAACTGGTAGCCAAAACTACCAATTAAACCCATGCATGAACTCACACCGCAATTCAACTTGTGCATGAGCCCAAATTAGAACAATTGCATGAAAAAATTAGTTTGCATTGAGATTTTGAAGATAGGCATTCACTTTTCTTAATGCAAACTGCCTCTTCACTTTTTCATGCATAGGGTGGTGCTATTATTATATTCCTTTTGAGGAATCTATATAATAGTGCTCACCCCTCATTCAAAACATACAAAGTTCTTGAGTTTTCAAGCAACGAAGTACTACTAGATTTTCACCATGATCTTTTACATCTAAAGGCTTAACAATTTCAAATCTATAAACCTTCTCACTACTAGAATTTATGGCATTGGATCACTTTAGATATTGAAGCTACATTTACATCATCCTCGTGATCTGATATTCTTGCTTATATTATTGATAGAACCCATCAAGCCACTTGCATAAAGCACATTAGTCAACTGAAAATACCATGGATCAAACCTAGATTCACTCTACATCGGCCTTGAGAAAATGACTTATAGGTTAGTGGTTGTCTCACTTAGAGATGGCCCACAGGTATGGTCATCCTACATAGATATGGCCTCTAGGGTTTAGATTTATTTTACTATTTCTTTGCACAATAATTTTTAGCAATATTCCTATTCATTGTTTTATCATAAGTAGGTTTAAATTTACATATGCATTTATCACGTTTTAGTTATTCATCACTTTCACTTATTATTAAATCTACACATTCTACTATGTTAGGATGCCAAATCCTAACATTACTTTTTTAATTACATATTTCATTATTATTGAAAAGTAATGGTTGAAAAGTCATGGTTGAAAAGTCATGGTTGAAAAGTCATGGTTGAAAATTCATGATTGAAGAGTCATGATTGAAAAGTCATGATTGAAAGGTCATGATTGAAAAATTCTATATATATGATATGAGAGGAATCCATATCAAATCATCCAAGAAGAAGAATATATATTTTTTTAAACCCATTGGAGGGATTTCCCAAACCAATGCAAAAGGCGATTTGTATCTAAAAGTGATTCTTTTTAATGTTATTTTATTTATTCATTTATTAAATATTAGCTAGAACCTTCAGGGTTCTACCATACTAATCACTTTGTCTTCCTAATGTTCAAACTACATATTTCTATGAGGAAGGAATAGTGCAAGAACTCAATATCATCACCCCTTGCGACGGTCATAAGAAACCCACTTCCAGATGGTTTGTGGGTGTGAAGAAGATCTTGCATATTACATATAAAATATTCTTATTGTATTTCATTGTATCAAATTGGGTAGCATCCCTTAGAAGGATCATATTGTAACCGAATGAGAAAATATATTTGTTATTAATAAAAAGGGCACCATTATTCTATATTCTACTTTTGTCATTATGGTTACATTATTGTGATCTCATATTTCATTTACTTATATGTATGGTCTTTTTTTGCACTTTAGTGGTGATCAGAGTGGAATCATACATCCAAGCATTGTTGAACTGATAAACAATGCTTAGATGAGCAATATCATTTGAGTCAGTAGAGGCTACAAGAACATAAGTTGCACTAGGAAAGACTACATTATGATAGATTATAGAAATCCATGCATGAGGCAGTTTCCACACTGAGTACATATAGGCAACAGATCCATAAAAATTACCTTACATACCATAATAAAATTTCACCTAGACCCAATTAGAACCATCTTCATGCACCCACTAGGTCCCAATAGCATCAACCAAACAATTCTCGGTACGAGCATGAGTCTTATTAAGACTTACGATCATATTATAAATATCATGGGTAACTTGAGTCACATTATGATGATATGGTTGATGATCATAATAAATTACCTCATCCCACTAGACATATTCCATCTCCCCTCCTTAAGGGAAAAGACAATAATATGAGATCATTTTATCTAAATATTACAAGGTTATCACTAAGCGCATTAGATCATTGTAAAAACAAGCTTTACGAATAGGTTACAAAAAACCCACATTGAGTCAACTTTGTAATAAACACCTCCATCCTTCTATCCCATCTCCTCCATAACCAAAGCATTTTAAAATACCCAAGTTACATAAGTTTAAATGATATGATTATGCATAGGAATATGTCATTAGTTTCATGAACCTTTACTTTTAACTTTAGGATGACGATGCCATGTTACTGACAACCTTCTTGGTAAAGCGCAACCATAGAGTGGTACAATCATATTTTAAGGCATAATATTCATATTCTTGGAATGCTTTTCATTTAGCATAAATAAGAAAGCAACATTGACTGATTTATATAATCTTCACAAATTTTATGATGAACTAATCTTGGATTATGGTAATAGATGGCAAGCAGTTAGTTCAAAGTTATCATTTACCTTACCTATGATAGAGCTGACTTGTTTATTCACAAGGTGTTGTTCAAAATAGATTTCATTGTTTTTACAACTTGACCAATATCAAACATTCAAGGAATCCCATGCTTAGGCCAAGTTCATAGAAGAGATTAAGGTATAGGAAGGGGAAATCAAACTTTTAAAGAAGAAATGAAACAAAAATCCAAAAGACAACCATGCTCAATAAAAACTATCAACGGTTAACCAAGTTACCTTAAATGTTCTAGGGCCTGTGAAGCAAACTCCACCACAACAAACCAATATTTAGGCATAGCCCCCTCCTACATAGCATCATAATAAATCTCAATAGAATCATGGGAAAAAGCAACAATTTCACCCAACTTATAATTATACGCCATTGCATGAATCTTTGGCATCATTTTTAAATTGACTATGTGAGGCAAAGGCTATCAATGTACTAAAGATTCACCCATTAAATCCTAATAAGCCTAAGCCTAATTGGGTATTGAGAGGACCTGTACTATCCTTATCATCAACAAAATACTCATGATATTCAGTCATGTTACACATTTAAGAATAAAGTACAAGATATGATTAACAAGAATGAACTTCAAATTAGACAATCCCATCACAACCAATAATTAGAAAATGGGTATTTTTAAGGATCCACTACCTACACATGAGGTGTAGGTAGACCAATCATGATAGGTCAATGAGATCCACATAGCCCTACCCAACCAAGGTTTTTTAGGGATGATCAATATAGTGACAATGAACAGGAGGTATCCTAGTCAAGATGCACCACTTGTAGCTCCAAAAAATACTCCTTCCATGTCATAGCCTTTGTTGCTAACAAATCCTGTCCAAGTTAATAAAACAAGCTTATACTGAGAGGGGGTGAATAGTATAAGACCACTTTTTACTTTTCTTTCCCAAATAGTATTAATCAATATAATCAATGGTGATATCAATAGCAATAACCAAAGCAATGTACAAATCATCACACACAATAGAGACACCAATTTTAATGTGGTTCACCCAATGTGGGCTACCTCCATAGAGAAAATATTTCTTCTAAATATTTCTCAAATAATCTCTTGGGAATCCTTCCCAATTACAATGTTTATGGACCTCTGTCCAAAGGATATGTTGATCCCCTAATCTCAAGTTCATGGATATCTTCCATAGGATAACTCTTTCCCCTTCAACTCTATCTAGTGATCTTCTAGAAGACTCTATCTCTATGATGCACTGATTGGTGGATCTCTCTCCACTTGAAGACTCCTCACTCAGAATATTTGTCTTCAATTGTCCTAGTTGTTGGATCTCTATCCACTGAGACTATGTGCTCTATACTCTATCACCTCCAAAGCTCTATCAATAGGTTCACTCAGAACCTTCTCAAATATTCTCAATAGGTCCACTTAGAACCTGATAAAATATGCTCAGTAGGTCCACTAAGAACCTGCTCAAATATTCTCAACAGGTCCACTCAAAACATTCTTGAATCTGCTCAACAGGTCCACACAGAACCTACTCAAATCTGCTCAACAGGTCCACACACAACCTGCTTAAATATTCTCAACAGGTCCACACAGAACCTTCTCAAATCTACTCAGCAAGCTCACTCAGAACTTTTCCAAATTTTCTCAATAGGTCCTCTCTAGGACTTGCTCAAATCTTCTTTGCAAGCTTCCACAAAAGCTCACACAAAATTAGTCCACAAGCCTTCTCAAAGACTTGTCTCAAATCTGCTTAACAAGTCCACATAGAACTTTTCTAATCTCATAGAATCATAAAGATAATTGTTAGAGACTCAATATGTCCTATACTCAATGCTCAATCACTTTCTCAACTTAAATTCATATAAGCATAAAGATAATTTTTAGAGACTCAATATGTTCTATACTTAATTTCCAATATCAAATCAAATCAATATCATAGAAGCATAAAGAGAATTGTTAGAGACTCAATATGTTCTATAATCAAATCCTAGTCTCAACTCAATTCAATATCATAGAAGCATAAAGAGAATTTTTCGAGACTCTATATGTTCTATTCTCAAATATCAATCTCAACTCAAATAAGAATATAGAATAGTTTGTTTCATGGAACTTGAACAACCACATGCATCCACTTGACTAGGCTCAATCAACTCAACTCAACCAATCACCTCAATGAACAACCCTTTCTTACAAACCCTAGTCCAAGCATGTATCAACCAACTCAAAATGTTTCCAACAATGCTCAACAACAAATCTCACATAACAATGATACTCATGTTCTCTTCTAACTCAAGTTCAAGTTCTTTTCTCAACCAATGGGCTTCAACAAAAATGTTTATAAAACAAGGTTTAATCACAACTCTCAATCCAAAAAATCTTGAAGCATTAAACCAATCACTTTTGAAAAGGAAACCACAATCAATCCATTTCACTCCAAATATTTTTTAGAAATAAACCACCATAATCAATCAATAGGAGAATGTGCCCATACCTTTTATGAAGATGAAGAAGCCTCTTTGGAAATCTGCCACAATCACAATATTCTTTTGCCAATATTCACAAGGGTTAGAATATCACAAAATAATCAACATTACTCCACTTCACAATAATATTTACCAAGGCTTTTAATTAGAAAACCTTCTTAATAATTAATGCAAAACTTCCTTATCACTCTTAAAACCACTTGTACCATAAAATAAAATAAATCAAAACATTGCATAACCTTGTCACTCCAAAAACCACTTATACTATAAAATAAATAAAATATTTTATATCCTTCCTTTCAAAACTTTTGCACTCAAAAATAATCACAAAGCTTTCTTAGGAAATATCTCACATTAATCAAATATCAAACCTTATTAAAATATTAAAGGTTGCTCAACCTTATATCTCCCGTAAAAATCATAATCAAACCATAATAAAATATTAAAGCTTGCTCAACCTTATATATCCCACAAAAACATAATCAAACAATAGCAACCAAATATTTTAATTAAAATGTTGACCCCCATAAATATCGAAGTCGGAGTGCATACCTCAAAGAAGCCCTTGAAGGGATTTGGCATTTCAAACCTTTGCCCACCGTGCTACCAAGCTAAGCCGTGTGAGCTAAAATTGCCCATGTGAGTGCCTTGGGCACTCTCTTCCTTAAGCCACGTGCACTTTCCTCACAAGGTGGCAAACTTTGACCGTCCATGACTTGACTGCCCATGTAACACTCCAAAAAATTTGCTACGCAATATTCAGATGCAAAAATATTTTGGGTTTTCGAAAATCATGCGACACTACTTAGATTTATTAAATTGAAAACCTTTGGCTTATTTATATAAGCCATCCTTCAATGTGAATATGTCGACCATTTTAAAATTGCCCTCATGACATCGGCGACACCAATAAGAAAGGAGGGAAAAACCTTTTATTTAATTTTAAAATTTAAATTTAAATTTTAAATAAATTAAAATTTAAACTAAACCTTTAAAATTAAATTTATCCATCACCAGGCCACCCTTTTTTATTAAACTAAAAGCAAATTTGGATTTTAAGAAAAACCCATTTCAAATATGCCATCCATTTGTTTTAAATAAAACCTTTTCTTGCCTTCCTTGGTTTTCATAAAAACCTTTTGCTAATCTTCTCTTGAAGCTCCTTTTGGAACCAAATGCCATGCATCCCTTCTAGAACCTTTGATCAAAACCTTTGCTTCTCATGAAGCTGTTTGTGGAGCAAAATCATAGTGCTTTTTTACATGTCCTTTTGACATCAATGAAAACTTTTAGCTTAGGGACTCAAAATGTTCAACAATATCCCCCTTTGTCATTGATGGTAACCCATATTCATTTTACTAAAACCTGACCTTATTTTTTTCTCCCCCTGGGACTTTGCTCCCCCTGGCTCAATACTCTCTCAAATATCAAATATCATATCAAATATCTCCCCAATACATAAATCTCTCCCCCTTTGACATTAATGGCAAAGGGTCACCTTTGGGGCTCGGGGCTAAGAATTAGCCTCTTAGCTTAGCCCCTCCCCCACCTCCATATGAGGTGGTTAATTCTAGGTTGGGAGTATTTCTACTCCTCGAAAGCACTGTTATTTACCTTTATATTTCTCTCTTGTTTTCTGGGTTTTTTGAATCTTCTGACTGTTTCTTTCCAAGTCATCATCCCTGATCCTGTCATCACTTTTATTCTTGTTTTTGTTCTTGTTATCATTCATGTTCCTGTTCCTGTTCATGTTCCTATTCTTGTTCCTGTTCCTGTTCCTATTATCATCCTTGTTCCTATTCTTGTTCCGGTTCTCATCCTTGTTCCTATTTTTGTTCATATATTTTTTCATGTTTTTGTTTCTAGTCATATCTTTGTTCATGTTCCTATTTCTATTCATATTCTTATTCCTATTCATATTCATGTTCCTGTTCATATTCCTATTATTGTTCATGCTTGTTTCTAGAATATTTTCTCTACACCATCTTGCTAAGTGTCCATCATTATTTCACTTATAAAACTTAATATTATTATTCCTTGGAGGTGCAACTGTCTTAGGACTTCTCCTAGTGAAGCCATATCCACTTCTGTCATGAACCCTAAAATTCATTGTTTTGTGACCAAATTCATTGCATGAGTAGCAATACCCATGGAAAACTTGTTCTTTCCCATATTCCTGTCTTTCATGTGTCCTGCACTGTGAAGCCATGTGCCCAAACTTGTGACATGAAAAACATCTTCCATTGAAGCTTCCTTGTCTTGACCTCATTGGTCTCTTAGTCTCTTCTACCTATTCCATGTTCCATATTTTCCTTACTTGTGCATTGTTCCTTTTCTTTTTGAACTTGATATTGTCCAAATTCTCCTTAGAAGTCTCACTCTCCTTTTTACTTACTTCTTTTGACTCTTCTTCTTTTCTAGTGTTTGAGCTTGACTCTCCTTTTTCTTCTTCCTGACTCCCTTGTTCTTCTTTAGAACTAAGTCCTGTTATGGTGACTGATGACCTTTGTGCATTGATAATCTTATCCAACGTCTTTGTATTTTTCTCAAACTTGTGTAGCTTTTCCTTATAACCTTTTACTTCCATCCTTAGTGAAATCATCTCATGCTCTAATATTTCACACTCTATATCTTTTACCTTTAATTTTTTAGCTATAACTCCTTTCTCCTTAGCTCTGACTAGTGATCTTCTAGAAGAATTGTTGCCCCTACTGTTTTGGCTAATGGATATATATCCATTGAAGACACCTTTCCTCACTAACTTGGCTAATGTATCTCTATCCACTAGAGACTATCATCCTCTATACTCTGTAACCTTTAAATATTTGTCTCAAATATGTACTAAACATAGTCCTTCAGTTTAGTACAAATTTGCTCAACCTCTATCTTTTGTCTGGCACATACTTATCCTCAAATATACACCAAACTCTATTCTTAAATTTGTAGTAAACACAGTCCTTTGGTATAGCACAAACATGTCCTCAATATCTTTCCTCTAATCTCCACTAAACATAGTCCTTCTATCTAGCACAAATATATCCTTAATATCTTTGCTCAAGCCTTAACACAAAGCTTGACTTAATCTCAAATCAACTCTACTATATATGCCCCAAACCTTAACCCAAGGTTTGAACAAATCAATCAATCTACTCTACTCTCAAATCTTCTCAAAGACTTATCTCATATTTGCCTTGTAAGCTTTGACAAAATCTCATACTAATCTATCCACAAGTCCTCTCAAGAACTTGTCCAATATGCTCTCAATAAGTCCTCACTAGAACTTTTCCAATATCATAGAAATATAAAGAGAATTGTTAGAGACTCAATATGCTTCACATTCACCATAATACTCAATCACTTTTAATAAATCTATTATCACATAAACATATAGAGAATTTTTAGAGACTCAATATGTTTCACACTCATAAACTCTCAATAACTTTCAATCTCTCTTTTATCATAGAAATATATAGAGAATTGTTAGAGACTTAATATGCTTCATGCTCATAAACTCTCAATCACTTTCAATCTCTCTTTTATCACATAAACATATAGAGAATTTTTAGAGACTCGATATGTTTCAAATTCATCCACACTCAATAATTTTCTCAAATTAATTCAAAATATAGAACAATTTGTTTCATAGAACTTGAACTATCACTTTAACACATCCACTTGACTAGGCTCAACCAACTCTACTCAAACAATCACACAATGAAATAATCCTTGCTCATAAACCCTTTTCCAAGCATATGAACACTCACTCAAATGTTTCCAACAATACTTATCAATAAATCTCACATAATAATGATACTCATGATCTTTTCCAACCCTGGTTCAAGTTCTTCACTCAATTTAACCACTTCAACAACAATGCTTATAAAACAAGGTTTTATCAAAAACTCTTTATTCCAGAAAACCTTGAAGCATTAATTCAAAATACACTCAACAATGCTAACCAAACAATCCTTTTCACTCCAAATTTGCATTCACAACTTTCAACAATAACTCACTAGGAATATGTGCCCATACCTTTTGTTTGATGTAGAAGTGCCCTTAGAAAACCTGTCTCAATCACAATTTTCTTCTTTGCCAATTTAAATGATTAGATGACAAAATATCACACTAAATCTATTTCAAAATATTTCTCAAACACAAAAATAATCTTTTCCAAATACACCTTATTACTTCTTCTTGAAATTAGCAATCATCAATTTACACTTAAAAATAATCACTCAAAATGATCCTTATAATATCCAATTTAATAAATCAAACTTTCAAAAATAAACCTTCAGAAATAATAATTGCCTACCCTTATATCTCCCTCAAAACACTTAATAACCAATTTTAATTTAGGCAAAAATTAAGTCTTATAACCAATCAAAATAATTATTTTTCAACCTTAGGCACATAAAAATATTTATAAATTTTTTCAACCTTAGCACATCCAAATTAAGCAACAAATCCAAAAATCATGAGTGCATACCTTTGTCTCAACCACTAAAATGCCTCTATGGATTTTGACCCTAAAACCTCTCTACTGAGTGCCTTACCAAGGCACTAGCCCACCACATGGGCTAGGTGCTTCCACGGGAAGGGGAAGGCGCTAGCCTCCCTTTTTTCCCCATGCTAGGTGTTGTTCGCAAAACACAAGTGTTCTTCCTTGCAAAACACGAACCCCACAGGATTTGAACGTACTTCCCCCCTACAAAAACATGTCTTAACACCTTCCATCGTCACCAGCTGTGCTATGTGGCACGTGTGCAAAGTGAATGGAGCCTTGCTCCTTTTTGTTCCTTTTCTTCCGTCGAAGACTTTTCAAACACAAAAAAATGCTACTTTATCTCTGCGCATAAAACAAGAGCATAGGCATTCGAATAAATTCATGAGGGGAGACTTAAGTCAAAGGTTTTACCTTTATATAAATGATGCCTTGATGTTATAACACGTCATCACTTCAAATTTATTTTTAAAATTGATTTGTAATCTTTACTTTATAACCCTTTTTAGGGTTTATTAAATTAATAAAAATTAATTTATAATTTAATTAAAAATTGAATTATAATTAATTTAAGTAATATGAAAGTTAATTAAATTAATTAATAAATTCATTTATAAAAAAATAATATTAATTAATTTATAATTAATTTAAATTTTCTTTTTAATATTATAATAAATTGTTATAATATTATTTGTCTGGGCCTCTTCTTTGCCCTTTGGACCTCATCTGAATTCCTAGAACTGGGTATTAATCAACTGAAGTCGGACTATCCTTTTGCATTTATTGAAGAACCTAAAATTGATGCTACCCACTGAAACTGCCACTAGCTGGTGTTGAAGCTTGACATCAATGACCATTTACTCTTGACAACAATGACAACTCATCTACTCAAAATGTCCAACAATCTCCCCCTTTTTCATTTATGGCACCCCAAATTCTTTTTACCAAAACTTGACCTTTTTTCGATTATGCTCTCCTTGGGAAATTGCTCCCCGTGACTCAATGCTCTCTCCTTAAACAAAATATCTCCCCCTTACTCAAATCTCTACCCCTTTGAAATAAATGGAATAGGGTCACCTTTGGGGCTCGAGGCTAAGGATGAGTCTCTTAGCTTAGCCCCTCCCCCACCTTCTCTTGAGGTGGTTAATTCTAGGGTGGGAGTATTTCTACTTCCAGCAAGGATTGTTCTTTATATTTGTCCTCTTTTCTTCTCATATGATCCTTATGATTCCTTTGACTATTCTTGTTCATGTCCATATTCCTTTTCCTATCCATATCCCTATTCATATCCATATCCCTATTTTTATTCTTGTTCCTATTCGTGTCCATGTTACTATTTTTGTTCTTGTTCCTGTTCATGTCCATATTCCTATTCTTGTTCTTGTTCC
Source organism: Wollemia nobilis (assembly GCA_028583015.1). Lineage (NCBI taxonomy): Eukaryota > Viridiplantae > Streptophyta > Pinopsida > Araucariales > Araucariaceae > Wollemia > Wollemia nobilis. Next base: position 6,881,824 of record JAQPPZ010002937.1, on the reverse strand, counting down.
TGTTCTTGTTATTGTTCCTTTTTATGTTCATAATTGGTTCTGGAATGTCTTCTCTACACCACTTTGTTGTATGTCCATCATTATTTCACTTATAACACTTATTGTTATTATTCCTTAGAGGTGCAAATGTCTTGGGATTTCTCTTGGTGAAGCCATATCTGTTCCTATCATAAACCCTGTAATTCATTACCTTGTGATCAAACTAATTACATGAGTAGAAATACCCATGGAAAAGTTGTTTTTTTCTGAAGTTCCCATATTGCTATCTTTCATGTGTCCTACACTATGAAGCCATGTGCCCAAATTTGTGACATGAGAAACATCATCCATTGAAATTTCCTTGCCTTGACCTCATTGGTCTCTTAGTCTCTTTTTCTCTATGTTGGTTCCTATTCCATCTATTTATTATTTGTTAATTGTTCCTTTCCTTTTTGAAATTTCAGTTGTCCAAATCATCCTCAAAAATATCACTTTCTCTTACACGGTCTTCTTCTAAATTTTATTCTTCTGAATTTTCTTCTTCTTCAGAACTTGAGGTTGACTCTTCTTCTTGTTTCTTTTGAGCCTGGTCAAAACCAAGACCTGTTTTATTTTTTGACCTTCTTTGTACCTTGATCATATTATCTAAAATATTTGAACTTTTTCCAAACTTGTGTAGCTTATCCTTTGACTTTTCTAAATATTCCCTTAGTAGAGCTACTTCTTGTTCTAACTTTTCACATTCTAAGACCTTTGCTTCTAGCTTATCTTTGAACTTTTTTGTCTTAGCCATTGACTTGTTTAGATCATCTATAATATTTTCTCTCTCTTCATCACATTCTTGAAATTGGATCTCAAGTTAGAAGTTTTTCTTTCTTACCTTCTTTTAAGTTTTAAGAGCATAAATAATCTCTCCCTCAAGATCAACTCCTCCTTTTTCTGATTCTTCCTCTATTTATTTACCTTTGTCAACATCTTCATTTCATTTTGACTTATATTCTATAGGATAATCTTCTTCTTCTTCTAATGCCATTAGAATATTCTCTTATAGTCCTTCAAGTGCGTCCTCATATTCATCATCACTAAAACTAAAACCATTCCTTGTACAACTATCTTCAAGATGTCCAAAATTACCACATCTAAAAAACTTGAGAATTATTGGTGACCTTTTCTTAACATCTTATTTTTCTTAAATTAGAAATAAGACTTCATCTTTATCATTGTCTAAAAAACTATTATCACTATCACTTGAGTACTTACTTGCCTTGTCTGCATAGTAGCTCATATTTTATCTTTGAAAGAACTTCTTTCCTTTTTTGCCTTGTCCATCCTTGTCTTTATTTTGGTACCTATATCTTTCTGATTCCTTGTTCTTATGATCCTATTTTTCTTCATTATTGTTATTTCTAGCTTCTTGACAATTAGTTGCATAGTGACCATACTTTACACAATTGAAACATCTAATAGATTTTGCATCCTTAAATCTTCTTGAATCCTTATTCATTCTACCATAATTTGCTTCTTCATCACTAGATGACTCATTGCTTGAATATGACTTCTTACCCTTTGTTTTCTTAATTGCTTTGAAGGTTGCTTCCTTCTAGATATTAGGTTCCTCTTTTGTTATTAACTCAAAAGTTGTAAGAATACCAAGTAACATATCTCTTATCAAAGAATCACCATCCTTTGCTTCTTATATAGCTAAAATATTTTCACTAAATCTTGTTGGGAAAGATCTTAATATCTTATCACAAACATCAGCTTCTTCCACATTAAGTAAAATTCCTTGCATGGCATTAACAACCTCATATACCCAAAGTAGATAAGTACTAATGTTTTCTTAATCCTTCATTCTTAATTATTCAAATTGTTCTTTGATATTTTGTATCTTTACCTTTTTGACACTTTTATATCCTTCATATATGCTTTGCAAATTATCTCAAATTCCTTTTGCATATTTACAATGCATAACCTTTATTTATTATATTCTATGCAACCCTCTTAAAATTGCATTCATTTTTTTTTAATTGCAATGTTGTATAAGCTTACCTTTCTTATCTGTAGGTGGATCAACTAGTGGTATGTATCCATTTTAAACTGCTTCACAAATTTCATTTCCAAGTGCCATTAGGTGAATCTTCATTCTCATACTCCAAATATATAATCACTTCCATAAAATATTGGTGTTGAATTATCTGAGGACATATTCTTATAATCCATTGTGTTCTTGAAATATTTTCCTTCAAGTTGTTAAACTCTTCCGAAGGAACCTACTCTGATATCAATTTAAGAACACAAGCTTATACTGAGAGGGGGGGTGAACATTATAACATCATTTTTTACTTTTCTTTCCCAATAAATATTATGCAATGTATAGATAACAATATCAATAACATTAATAAAAGCAATGCACAAATCCACACACACAATAAAGACACCAATTTTACATGGTTCACCCAATTTGGGCTACTCCACAAAGAAAATATTTCACTAAAATTTTCTTAATAAATATTTTGGGAATCCTTTCCCTATTACAATTTTTATGGATATCTATCCAAAGGAGAAACCAATCCCCTAATCAATTTTGTATATCTCTATCCATAGGAGAACTCCTTTATCCTTAGCTCTAATTGGTGATATTCTAGAACTATTGCCCCTACTACTCTGGATAATGGATCTCTATCCACTAAATACACTTGTCCTCACTGCCCTAGCTAGGATCTCTATCCACTAGAGATTGTCATCCTCTATACTCTTTCACCTTCAAAGCTCTATCTCAAATATGTACTAAACACAATCCTTCAGTCTATAACAAATCTGCTCAATCTCTATCTCTAGTCTAGCACAAACCTATCCTTAAATTTGTACTAAACTTTGTCCTCAAATATGTACTAAGCATAGTACTTTGGTCTAGCACAAATATATCCTCAATCTCTATCCTCTAATTTGCACTAAAAATAGTCCTTTGTTCTAGCACAAATATATCCTCAATATTTGTCCTCAAGCCTTAACACAAAGCTTGAATTAATCTCAAATCAACTCTGATAGATCTGTTCCAAACCTTAACCCAAGGTTTGAACAAATAAATCAATCAAATCTGCTCTCAAGTCTTCTCAAAGACTTGTCTCAAATATGCCTTGTAGTCCTCCACAAAATCTCACACTAATCTATCCACAAGTCCTCTCAAGAACTTGTCCAATATGCTATCAACAAGTCCTCACTAGAACTTGTCCAATATCATAGAAACATAAATAGAATTGTTAGAGACTCAATATGTGTCACATTCATCACAATGCTCAATCACTTCAATAACTCTTTTATCATAGAAAAATATAGAGAATTGTTAGATACTCAATATGTTTCACACTCATAAACTCTCAATCAATTTCAATCTCTCTTTTATCATAGAAACATATAGATAATTGTTAGATACTCAATATGCTTCACACTCATAAAATCTCAATCACTTTAAATCTCTCTTTTATCACAAAAAACATATAAAGAATTTTTAGAGACTCAATATGTTTCACATTCATCCACACTCAATATTTTTCTCAAATCAATTTAGAATATGGAACAATTTGTTTCATATAACTTGAACTATCACTTTAACGCATCCACTTGACTAGGCTCAACCAACTCTACTCAACCAATCACAATATGAAATAATCCTTGCTCATAAACCCTAGTCCAAGCATATGGACACTCACTCAAATATTTCCAACAATATTTATCAATCAAACTCTCATAACAATGATACTCATGATCTTTTCCAAACCTGGTTCAAGTTCTTCACTTAATTTAATCACTTCAACAAAAATTCCTATAAAACAAGATTTTATAAACAACTCTTTATTCCAAAAAACCTTGAAGTATTAACTCAAAACACACTCAACAATGTTAAACAAACAATCCATTTCACTCCAACTTTGCATTCACAAATTTCAACAATCACTCACTAGGAATATGTGCCCATACCTTTTGTTTGATGTAGAAGTGCCCTTAGAAAACCTGTCTCAATCACAATTTTCTTCTTTGCCAATTTCAATGATTAGATGACAAAATATCACACTAACTCTCTTTCAAAATATTTCTCAAACACAAAAATAATCAATTCCAAGTACACCTTATTACTCCTTCCTGAAATTAACAATCATAAATTTACACATAAAAATAATCATTCAAAATGCTCCTTATAATCTCCAATTTAAGAAATCAAATTTTCAAAAATAACCCTTCAAAAATAATAATTGCCTACCCTTTTGTCTCCCTCAAAACACTTAATAACCAATTTTAATTTAGGCAAAAATTAAATCTTATAACCAATCAAAACAATTATTTTTCAACCTTAGGCACATAAAAATATTTATATTTTTCTTCAACCTTAGCACATCCAAATTAAGCGACAAACCCAAAAATCATCAGTGCATACCTTTCTCTCAACCACTAAAAGGCCTCAGTGGGTTTTGACCCTGAAACCTCTCTGCTGAGTGCCTTACCAAGGCGCTAGCCCACCATGTGGGGTAGGTTCTCCCATGGAAAGGGGAAGGCTCTAGCCTCCCTTTGTTCCCCATGCTAGGTGTTGTTCACAAAATGCAAACCGTCTTCCTTGCAAAACATGAATCTTGTGGGATTCGAACCTACGTCCTCCCTACCAGCAAACATCTTAACACATTCCACCATCGCTAGCTATGCTACACAATGCGTGTGCAAAGTGAATGGAGTCTTGCTCATTTTTTTTCCTTTTCTTCCACTGAAGACTTTTCAAACATGAAAATCGCTGCTTTCTATTTGCGCATAAAATAATAGCATACACATTCGAATAAATTCATGAGGGGATATTTAAGGTAAAGGTTTTGCCTTTATATATATATTGCCTTTATGTTATAACATGTCAGTACTTCAAATTGATTTTTAAATTCAATTTGTAAACTTTGCTTTATAACTCTTTTTAGGGTTTATTAAATTAATAAAAATTAATTTATAATTTAATAAAATATTAACTTATAATTAAATTAAATAACATGAAAGTTAATAAATTAATTAATAAATTAATTTATAATAAAATTATATTAAATAATTTATAATTAATTTAAATTTCCTTTTTAATATTATAATAAACTATTATAATATTATTTTCTTGGGCCTCTTCTTTGCCCTTTGGACCTCATCTGACTTCTTAGAACTAGGTCTTGATCAAGTTAAGATGGACTATACTTTTGCATTTATTGGAGAACCTGAAACTAATGTTGCCTATTGAAACTGCCATTGATTGGTGCTGAAGCTTGACATCAATGACCATTCACTCTTGACATCAATGACAACTCATCTACTCAAAATGTCCAACATTTATAGATACCTTTGGGGATTTTTGGGGTGACCAAATGGCTTATATATACCTTTGGGGCTTTTTGGGTGACCAAAGTGTTTATAGATGCCTTTGGGGACTTTTGGAGTGACCAAATGACTTGTAGACACCTTTGGGACATTTTAGGGTGACCTATATAATCGTAGATTGCCTATGAGTTTTTTAGGGTGACCTAGATGGTCTTAGACTACCTAGGAGCATTTTAGGGTGACCTAGATGGTCGTAGACCACCTAGGAGAATTTTAGAATGACCTAGACAGTTGTAGGCCACCTAGGAGCATTTTAGGGTGACTTATACATTCATAGACCGCCTAGGAGTATTTTAGGATGACCTAGATGGTCGTAGACTACCTAGGAGCATTTTAGGGTGACCTACATGGTTGTATACCACTTAGGAGTGTTTTAGGGTGACCAAAGTAGTTTTAGATTGCCTTGGAGCATTTGAGGTAGGGCATGATGCTCTAAGCATTGAAATGCCATAGGTGACTGATATTCAAGGGTTCAGGCTCTTCACTTCCTTCGATAGACGCTAAGTGATAAGTTCTAATTCCAATATAACTACTAATGATGTATGGACCTAACTAGTTTACCGTAAGTTTATCCTATAGATGGGGTAAAATTTTTGAAATTTTTTGGTTCTCTTTTAGAACTAGGATGGACTTTCATGTTGTAATATCTCTTAAGGCGCTCTTGATAAACATGTATATGCTCAAAAGCATTCACACATTTTTCATAAAGCAAAGTTAATTGGTCTAGATGATATTTTCGCACGGTATCATCATCAATGAACTTCTACATAGAGATGTGCAACAACAAGATCTCTAACTCTAAAAGCATGATAGCCTCAAAACCATACACTAGTGAAAATAGATTTGCCCTAGTGGGAGTCCGAATACTAGTGTGATAGGCCCAAAAGGTAAGAGGTAATTGATTATGCCAATATTTATGATTTTTTTTTAAGATTTTCTTTAAGATTGTAATTACTATTTTATTATATGCCTCTTTTTTCCCATTAGCTTATGGATAATAGGGCATAGAAAAGTTGTGTTGTATGATATATTTTGATGTTAAAAGAATGCACATATTTATTCTTAAAAAGTGTCCCATTATATAAAATTATCTTGGATGGAATACCAAAACAACAAATGATATTATGTAGTATGAACTCCGTAATGTGAGGTCCAATCATAGTGGTAAGGGGAATTTCTTCCACCCACTTTGTAAAGTACTCAGTAGCTATAATAATAAACGTGTGATAGCTTGAGGAGGTAGGTGATATTTTTCCAATTAAATCCAACCCCTATTGTGAAAATAGCCAAACCGATTGAATCAGTTGTAATGCCTGTGAAGGTACGTGTGTTATATTAGCATGGTTTTGACACTTTACACACTTCTTTACATAAGCACAACAATTTTTCTCTACTGTTGGAAAATAATAGCCCATGCAAAGAGTGCACTTTACGATGGACATGCCACTAAAATGACCACCACATGAACCATCGTGTGCTTAGGCAATGACCCAAGCTGACTCTTGATGGTCTAATCAACGAAGGAGGATACCCTCTTAGATTTGATGATACACTATATCTCCAAGTAAGACATACTTTACCACTTTTTTCTTAAATGCTTATTTTATAGCATGCAACAATCTAGAAGGAATACTTCCAAGTTTTAAATACTCTTTTATTTGGGTGGACCAATCATGTTTTAAAGAAGCCTCAATTGTATGAATTATATGATCCTTTTGACATTCATATCTCACAAATGTTTATTGAGAGAGAAATTTTAGATACACCATTGTGCTAGTATCAAAAGGATTTTGAGGTAACAAATCCCCCAAGTGGCATTATTCAAATAATTGTGAATCTAAGGGAACCGTTCATGTGAAGACTCAATATGAATCATGTGGACTTTTGGTATGGATCTAAGATCATCATTCTTAGTCATATATTATGATAGCATTTTGACTTTAATGGTTGTGATATCATTATATGGGTTTTGCGGTATTAAAGACCCTAAGGAGGTCATTGTGTTCAAAAAATAGTTAGATGAACAAGGTAGTGCCTCAATATCATACCATTCAAACTTTGCTAGAATTTTATCCACTAGGGATTTGTAGGCTTGAAATACTGGTCACCTACACTAGAATATTCCTTTGAACTGATTAGCTATGACTAAGGAATCACAAAAAATTTTAAGCTTTGTTTTTCATGGTGATTGTCATTTTAAGGCCTATGAGAAGAGCTTCATACTCAGAATTGTTATTGGTGCATGGGAAATAAACTTTAAATAAAAAGGGTATTGGAGCCCCTTGCAGTTTAAAAAACATGATTCCTGTGCCACCCCATTTCTCACACTTAAAACCATCAAAGAATAGAGTTATGTCAGCCTATGACTCAGGCTCTTCAGGATCAGTTGATTATGAGACATAAAAAACTCCATCATAGGGAAGCTCTATAGTGAGAGGCTGGTCATCCTAGAGGGGAGCCTCTTCTAGTTAAGTGGCTATGACCTACCATTTAATTGATTTTTATCCAATGAAATATAGGTCAAAATTTTATCAAAAATATGATCCATTTCACCGTGCGACTACTATGGTAAGTTCAACTCATCATGTAGTGCAATGGATTTTATTTCGATACTACATACATGGTATGATTGAGCATGTAATGGCATAGATTTTTAGTGGTGAAGACAACTGCTAGGCATATCTTCTCAATGTATGCATAATTTATTTCATAGTTGAATAGGGTGTGGCTAATATAGTATGTAGCCTGGTCTTTATGCAATTCATTCTTTTAGGTCAACATGGTGCCCAATGCAAGCTCAATAGCTAAGATGTAAATATAGAACGACACTCCTAGTTGTGGATGAGGTAATACTAGTGGGAAAGAAAAATATTGTTTTATCTCATCAAAGGTATCTTGACATTTTGCATCCCAATAAAATGTGACCCCCTTCTATAGTAACTTGTTCATAGGTTGACACTTATCAGATAATTATGCTATGAAGCACTTTATGGATGCAACTTTACCTTGCATACTACGTAGTTTCTTGGTAGTAGTGGGGGGAGGCATTTCTAATATTACCTTGATTTTATTTGGGTCTAATTCTATGCCTTGCTTAGAGACTATGAATCCTAAGAGTTTTCCAGATGTGATATCAAATACACACTTATTGGAATTTAGCCTGACATTATGCTCAATGAGGCAATCTAAAACCTTGCACAAGAAATCGATATGCTCATGGCGTAATAGATATTTTTCCAATAATTCATCCATTTAATATTCCAAAATTTTATGCATGTAGTCATGGAAGATATATGTCATAGCTCGTTGGTAGGTGGCACCAACATTTTTGAGGCCAAAAGGCATGACCTTATAACAAAATTTTCCCCAAGACATGGTGAACATCGTTTAGATTTGATCTTCTAGATTAATATGAATTTTATTGTATCCAAATAAACGTACATAAGGGATAACATTGTGTGTCCTGTTGTAGTGTCTACCAATGCATGAATGTTTGGCAAAGGAAAATCATCTTTAGGAATTTCTTTATTGAGATCTCTAAAATCAGTGCAAATGTGAATCCTTCGATCGAGTTTCTTGATAGGTACCATGTTGGAAACCCATGGTGGATAATCATATGATATAATAAAGTTGTCATCCAATAGTTTTTGTAATTCATATTTTACCATTAAATTGACTGTTGAATGCATCTTACGTAGCTTTTGCGTAACTGGTTTGACATTTGGGTCCAGTGTAAGATTATGCGTAACTAAATTAGGATCTAATCCTGGCATATCCTTATAACACCAAGTAAAAGATTTTATCCTTTCTTTTAAAACCTTTATGTAATCGTCTTGTTCATTAGGGGATAGACCTTCCACGAATTTGATGTTATGGGGACTATACAGATCTATACCGATATCCTTGTTAATTTTTGGTTCAATTGAAATATGGAATCCATATTCCAACTAATGTATAATAGATTTCAAGTAAATATCGTCAGCTAGATTTACACCATCAATTGGCAACTAATGCTCAACCTCAGTGTGAAATACATTCTGAGTAGTCCTTGGAGAAAAATTAAATGGTTGTAACATTTCCTCATAAGGCCAATACTCTGATGGATATGGGGGAGAATCTCCCTTATCAAAGTCAATTTTCCCAAGCTCGAGGTATCATGGCTTTTATGGGTTATTCATATATCTCAATGGTACAGTAAGATCTATGGAAATCATGTTTATGGATACATAATCTCCCTTGGATAGGTGAGTGAATCTAGAGATATGAGGTTGTCTCCTAACTTGTGATGGTAGCTATGGTGGAGGTGGAATGACTGTTGGTGGTCGATGTGGAATACGACAAGCTTGCTCTTTGAGTGGAAAATATTATTGCTAGAGAGGATGTTGTACTGTGAATATGCAAATATAGAACTCTTCTTCATTTTCCAAAGGGATGACTTGATTGCGTTCCTCATCTAAACTTGGATAGTTTATAGGAGCTATGCCATAGTCTGATTCATCATCTATTTTCTATTCATAAAGAGGACCTTTATCCTCTTCCTCATTATCAAATTGAAGGGTGTGAAAACTCTCTCCCACTTCATGAAATTGAGTGACATCACTAGATAACCCTTGATCTATCATGTTTATGGTAAAGTAATCTCCCAATGAGTGGATATGATTTGGATTGGTATACGGATCGTGTGCAAGCTCGTCCCTATAATTTAGACCTAGGCATTCCAAAATATCTATGATTACTTCTAAAGGTACTAGATTGTTGTATCCCAACCCATATTTATCATATGGTAGTTTATATTATGGTTGGAAATGAACATGAGTACCTTGTTCATATAACCCTAGACCATAGCCATGTCAATGGTAGAGATGGAGATATTGCATGGCATAGTCAGGATTTGACATGTAATTTATATCCTCAGAGAAAGGTTTATCATTTTCTTCTTATTTAGGAACTAGTAACATTCCATACTTGATACCCTCATATAAAAAATTAATTTGATTTGGTGGTATACCTAGAGGTACTATGCTACCTATGGGAATATGTGGTCATCCCATATCTTGCACTGTCTCGATGGATGTAATTATTGTGATGTTCCTCATTAAGTACTCTCCTAACCCTGTAATAGCCATCTAGATTATAACCTGGGATGATGAATGTGGAGGAGATGAAAGCGAGGCTTGATATAACTCAATGTGTACCTCCTAATATGGTTACTCATCTGCTAGACTAGTAATATTTTTTGTAGATATGGTGGAAATTATGGGAGGGATCTCATCAATTGGCCTCTTTGACATGTTCCTCTATGAAGGATCTGACGATGATGAAGGTGTTTGTGAAGTTTCCAATAATGACTATGGCATGGATGAAGATGGTAATGGTGTAATGGATGGTGATGGTGATGGAAGTGGACTTTGAATGGATGTGTTCAGTTGGAAGTCCACATGATTTGATGGTAAGGTTGACCCAGGGATTTGCTGCATCAAATTGTAGTACTTAAAGGGCTTGAGGTCTATAGAGACTATGTGTACCTACCCTTCATAAGTATACTTTAGGTATTAGTGAAAACTTTAGGGAACACACTTCATATCCTAGATCCAATATCTACCTAGAAACATGTTGTAGGCCATTGCACCCTCCAAAATATGACATAATATCAGTATAGATTTGCATACCACATGAATGGGTAGGACTATAGTTTTGACTATGGAGAATATTGTATCATTGAATGTTTAGAGGGTGTAGGTGGATACAAGAACATGATATGCTAGAATTCCTAGGTGTTTAAGAGCACTAATGGTTATTATGTTTCTTGATGAACCAATGTTAATTAAAACTCTCTTATACGGTATTTTATTCACACATGCAATGATGTGTAAAGGAGGGTCAACCACATTATTAACTATGGGTTTGAGTTCATGCTCATGGAACATGATCACTAGTTCCTTACACTACTGCACATGCCCCACAAAATTGATAAAGAAGTTATACTCCTGTGGTTGCAATTTTATCAACTTAAGAATGTCCATCAAAGCTTATCTATGAGGTGGAGATTGTTGAATGAGCTCGTAAATGGATAATCTAGTTGATGTTGTTCTTAATATTTGGGTAAGCTTACTTTTTATTATCATCATTGGTCTAGGTGGAAGGCTTTGTACAAGAGGTGGTGGAGGCTTTGACATAGATATAATATTGCTTGAAGCTGCAAGTGGTGCAACTTGAAATGGATAGCATCTATTCCTGGTCACAATACTAACCATCCCGATGTACCCTTGTTGAGGGGGTGCCATCTTGACCTCATTCATTTGTTTGTAAAGATATGCTTGTACCTCATGAGTGGGTAATGGGTCTTTGAAAACATCCATTTATTGAATATTTGGGGTGATAGGATTATCCAGTTGAAGTTCATTCCTCTTGATCATATCTTGCACTAGGTTTTTAAAACCATAGCACATAGGTAAGTCATGACCATTATGTTGGTGATATGTACAAAATGACTCTTCTCGACGACTCATAGTCTTTTTTTTACCTATGATCAGGTCTATAAGCTTGATTTCTAGTAAAGCAATCACTTTGGCTACCCAGATGATTAAACAGGGAATCCATTGACTCAACAAAAGGCGTATATTGTTGCCTAGGATGAAGTTGATTTTGCCCTTGATTTCCTTGGGTATTATTATTATAACTCATAGGAGGAGGTTGGGCCTGATAATTTACCTTTTGATAAGACATCATTTGTGTAGGCCCTAGGACATTAATGTCCACTTGATTGACCACTGCTAGCTTTTATGGCACCATATTGCTCTTTGGATTTTTAGTCCACTCCTTGAGAGGTTTTGATATCTCCTCCTCTTGAATTTTGATCTCTTCTATGGTTCTAGGTTGTTCTAGACCATATTTAAGAGTGTGAATTGTTGGAGTTGTAACAACAAAAATATTGGTTTTAGACAATTCTGTGAAAACATCTAAGTCAACTCGAATAGTGGAAATAGGTAAGGTAGCTTTGCTAGAAGCATTCACCACTTGTTTCCATTATCATTGATAGAATAATTGTCATATTTTTTTAACCCCATAAGGTCAGTTAAGGTCACCTTTCTCTTGCTATTGAAGGTGAAACATTCCAAGAACGCATCTACAAATTGTTCAAATGTATAGATGCTATGCCTTGGAAGTTGATTAAACCATTCAACAACTAGGCCAAAGAGGGTAATTAGAAATGTTCTTAGGAGTAATGAATCATTCTACTATATGTTGAAGCACTAGTTCATGAACCTAGTGATGTGCCCTTTTGCATATTATTCCCCTTTAAATTTTTCTAATTTGGGTATTTTAAAATGCTCAAGGTATGTAGGGGAAGGTATATATGGATGTAGTGGTTGACTACGCAACTAGTGCAAGGTGGGATTTTGAAGCCCAGTCCTAGTTGTCTTACTCTCTATAGTTTCCATGCATTCAAGCAATGCTCGATACACATCAAAGGATTTAATATCCTCTTATTTATTTTGGACCCGTAGAGGAGGATGAGGAATTCTAAGAATATTTTGAGATGGTTGATTTTCACAAACCATACCTCCAAATGGTGCTTCTAGGTATTCCTTGTTTTGTTCCAAATCATCATAAGTCCCATAAGGTGTTTTTGGAATGGAGCTACAAGGAGGAACTAATGCCTATTGAATGTTATCTATATTAGGTCTATTAGGTAAGTTCTGATAGGCCTAGGAGGTCAAGGCGAAAGCATTTTATTAGGCCTAGGAGACCTATCTTGATGGAAAGTGGGCTGCCTTTGCTGAGCCTTTTATCTATGCATGCTTGGAGTAGGAACTCTATTGCACAATATTTCTTAAATTTGCTATTCAAGTATTTGTATTTCTAATTTTTGTAGCTACTCTAGGATATCCAAGCATTTTTTATCTAACTGAAGTTGATTAAACTTATCTTGAAGATCAACATACCTCTTGACTAGTTGATTTATTTGATCAGTTGTGTTAGGCCTATGGGCCTTAACATTATTGCCCTAATACCTATCCTATTTAGGAGGATTTTTGAGGTCTATTACGACTTTCCCTCAATTGAGGGAAGTCACATTAACTTGAGGCTCACTCCTAAACATATGTTCTTGGTATTCTACTGGCGTAGAGGCACATCGTGCTTGTGTGGAATGATGCAACTAAGGATAATCAAGATTTTCCTTGGGTATTCCTTCATAAATGAGGAAGGGCAGGGTAGAATTGGCTCGCCCAATGTGATGAGTATCGTAATCATCTTGATATGTGTATTTTAGAGAAGGGTGATTTGAGAGCATAATATGATTATTTAGCCCTACCCTTGGTGTATAGTCTTGATCCTACACACAATTGTGCAGAGTAGACCGAGTAGGTACAAAAATGTGTGGTATTTCTCTATGTGTAAGCACCTCATTGCATGGTTGCCTTTATTGAAACAAGGCATTTGAATTATCCATACTTGGAAAGTAATTTCCTAGAGTGGGACTATGACCTATAGATGTACCCCGTGTAGGGGTTCCTTGTAAGATAGGTCCCTTCTCTGATGCTCTAGGACTTGGGAGAGGAGGTAGCCACCAAGGAGGTATAAACATGTCCTTAGGGTCAAATGGGAGATGATCCATGTATCCTTGCCTACTCCTCATAGCATCATCCCTTAAGTGGGCTTGGCTGTAGGTATATACCATAACTAATTTTTCTAATCTTTATGTGATTATCTCCTTTATAAGTTTTATGGATTTGAACACACAAAAATAGAAACACACAAGAATACAAATGATTATATATTTTAAATATTATGTGTTCCTAAACTATTTAGTGTTTTTTTTATTTGTTGCTTTGTAAAGGATCTCTTTCATGTGTTTTGAATGTTTGTTGATGTAACTCTCAATTTTTAAAGGGATTTCACCTATACACTCATAGCTTGATAATCGATAATGAAATTCTGATTAATTGAACCAACCAAAGCATGGATATGAAGCCCATACCCGATCAAGGAGCATATTTCTTACTAGTCCTCACTCATATTGACCATGGGCACTGATACACCCTTTGAAGAGGAGTGAATACAATTTTCCATGGCTAAGACAGTTCTTGGAGACAACATTGTCAAAAAATAGGGAACGTATGATTTGATCCAATGGATGGAAATGAAACCCACCATAATTAAACTCTATTAGTGGTTGGGGATGAATTCCAACTCACTAATTTTTAAAAGTGGCATGGTGTGTGTTGTTCTTTTTATGATTAAATTAAAGTAAACAAAGTAGCACTCAATGACCTTTCACTAAATGCATAAGGAGTGTTTTACTTTCATAATTAGATGCATAAATAAGTAAGGAACCTACAAATTTTTAACCTATATGAAAACCTAACCCTTAGGTAGGTCACATGCAGGTAAACCACTCAAATGCATATCTAAGATTTTTTTTTTCCTCTCTTTTCTTTGTTCTCTACTTAGGAATTTAAGAAAGGGAGATATAAATTTCAATAACCTAATAAAATACATGAAATACATCAATTTATCCTTTTCTGAGCAACCTACTTGCAAATTGATTCTTTAGGCACTTTCCTTACCTATTCTGAAAGTTGTTTTTGAAAATTTCTACAAAAAATACTTGTTTTTGTGGCCATCCCTGGGTGGGACGACTACAAATTTGGGGACTGTCCCTAGATGGGATAGTTTTTGTGGCCATCCCTAGAAGTTACAATTAGGAATTTAGGGGTCATTTCAGCTCAGAACATCTAGAACCTACAACATACAAAACATAAAAACAAGGTCAAAAATGGAAATTTTTAAAAAAGGACAAAGGAAAAGGGTTCCACCGTGATCACCACTGAAGAGCATGAAAAATGGCTATGCCTAGAATATTTAATTGAAATGCATCTAATTATAGAATCCAAAAAGGCTTGCACCTAATATTTAAATTGCTTAAAATGATGCAAATATGCATACATAAATTGACAAGAATGAAAAGAAACAAAATACAAAGATATTTTATTAATTTCAAATCGAGTCAAGTTACAAATCCATCCCTCTTAGAGATACCCATTTGATACAACAATTACAATAGTGTCAAATCCCCCTCAAGGGTAGGTGTATTCCAAATGCCTTTTAAAATGACACGAACTGCTCCAAGGTGTCGATGACGATCTTATCCACGATTAGAGGCATTTTTTACCTTGCATGTCAAAACCTTGTTAGTCCTGCAAGCAATAAACAACAAGAAGCATCAGTAATAAAGGATGCATATCTTGATGAGGCTTTTTGAGGAAATTATATGAACACATGATGTTACTAGCATATAATCGATAAAATACAAGAAAACTAGTAAACCTATGAAAAACATGAAAATATGCTATGAAACATGTAAATAAAAAACATATGTAACTATCTAATAGCCTAATTATGAATTTGAAAACATGGAAGCATGAAAAATATTCATTAGTATCCTAATTGCAATATTGAAAGCAAGATAACTAAACAACTAATTCTACCAGTCAAAAATCTCTAATAATGCAATCAAACCTAAATTATGCTTAGTCTAATGCCATTAACAAATCCTACAACTAGAAAACAAGGAAATCAGATATGATGCCCTAACCATGGCTTTGTGGTGCAATGAGCACTATTAGCCATGGCTAACAGTTATGGTGGAGCTTGAAGTGTACTTGTCCTCTAATTCAAGGGCTAAATATCTGACTGTTCTTGCCAAATTGATGGTCAACGATCACCTATGTGTCCTCTAATAGATTTGGCAGTTGAATTGCTTTGATTGCGTGTTAAATGGGTGTAATTGAGTTTCTTGGCTCTCCTAACCTCCTAGGACCTCCATGGCTATAATTGCCATTTAAATATCTCAATTAGGGGCAAGAAAGCAATATCACAATGCAATTATGTGAGTGTTGAATTTGACATGGTTTTGTTACTCAAATTTGCCTATGCATCTCTCTCATTTCCCATTTTGGATGGGGGTCTTATAGCACCTTGGAGGGCTATGTCCTAGCTTCATGGAGAAGCCAAGATCAAGAATGGGCAGTTGGAGCAGTTTGAAGGAAGCTTCTCAATCGTTCCACCCCAAACCTCTCGATTCTGCAACCAATTGGTCATTGGAACCAACTTTGACTCAATCAAATGTATCAACCGTGACTAACCCTGATTAGGTCAAACTTCCTAATTGAGTGGTTAAAACTATTGCTATTCCTTGGTATTTTTCCAAGGTCTTCCATATGGTATTCTAGCATGTCCCATATGAGTAGTCGTCTCAACATGATGCATTTTAGGTGTCTATAGATGCCCCTTTTGAGATGCATTGTGATACTAAACAATTAAGCAAAAATATACCTCCTAAGATGATGTTTTAGATTGGATAATAATCATTAGTCTAATCAATATTAGATGTTCAAGGTACAAAAAAAGGACATGCATCCTAGA
The DNA here is from genome assembly GCA_028583015.1 of Wollemia nobilis. Taxonomy (NCBI): domain Eukaryota; kingdom Viridiplantae; phylum Streptophyta; class Pinopsida; order Araucariales; family Araucariaceae; genus Wollemia; species Wollemia nobilis. The sequence goes on along the minus strand of JAQPPZ010002937.1, from coordinate 6,865,018 downwards.
ATCATTGCTTCCAACTGGATGGAAGGCTTAAATTTGTAAAGCTTTGGCAAGCTCCAGTGGTAATCAGGTAGCTTCAGTGCTACTATAGGCTTTCATGCCATATAGATCCAAAATGAGGAGAGCTACTAACTTAACTATCATATTTTATTTTTTTCCCAACAAAGGGTAAGCTTATGATAGTCATTGGCAATGATTCATAAGATGAACATAATTTTGACAAGATCAGGAGATCTACGATCAAAGGATATTTTGTTGACTTTGATTATGATTATTATAGTATGACAACCCCTTCAAGCGATGATTCGATGAGGGTAGGACAATTAAATGAAGTGACAAGTCGCTTTATCACTATGAATAACTTTGAATAAAATAGGATTTAGCATTTGATAATTGATTAGGCCTAATCAACTATGATTGTAATTATTAAGAATAATTGTACATCTCTATCCCATGGAGCGGTCTAGCCTCAATGGCCTTCTTAGAGAATCAAGATGATAGCAATTCCAATTAGGCATATGTTGAATCATATTGTTCGATGATCTGTTGAAACTATCATAGAAGATGTGATATGTTTGCTTCATTCCCGTGCAGCAGTCCGGTCGTCTAGGTCTTCTTAGGGTTTGAAATGAAGCATATCAATTCAACGATGATGAATTTACCCCAAATGTCTTTATGGTAATTTACTCATCCTGTTGGATTGCATGGAATACAATTCACTGCAACCGCCAAGTGTATAGGGTAAATTACTAGGTACTAGGCACATTTGACTTTTTATTTTATCTATTTTTTTTCATTATTTTTAATGTTTTTGGCAATTTTGATCAAATGGGTATTTTTAATTTAGCAATTTTTAGCTCCTCACAATGGTATTTTTAGGAATTTATTATGGTTTGCTAGCCGCGTTTGTCAAAAGAATCTAGGTTTTCAAATTTTTCTAGTCATGGCTGACAGTCACGATTGGCAAACTTTAGTTTTGCTCCTGTAGGTGTCAATCATGGTCAGGTGAAAAATAAGAAGTATTAAAAAAAAATTGTCATTTTCAATTTTATAGCTTGCAAATCCTTAGTGCTTTGATAGGTGAGTAGACATTTCTGATGTGAAATATTTTTGGAACTTCGATCTCAACACTAACTGCATCGATGGTAGCCCAACCTGGAGGAGTCGATGCTACTAAGGTAGAAGCACACAGAAAACTTGACCATTTTTATTTTACCACTTTTTAAAATTAACCTCATTAAGTAATGGGTCAAAATAATATCATTAAACTGTCGGTCATGAACCTCACCCTAGTTAGGTTTAGCTAAGGTTAGCTTAAGGGGAGGGTTAAAATTAATTTTTTTTTGTTGTTTTTTTTTTGTTTATTATTTTTTAATTTTTTGTGGGGTCTCAAGATGAAGAAGGACCTTGAAAAGGCCTTCCCTCCTAACCGCAATTGGCAGGTGCGGTCCCCAATTGGAAAATTGGGGGCCACGGCTGTCAGTCGTGACAGGATTTAAATCCCAATGGTCAAAAAATTGACCGCCATCCCGACTGCAGGTCTGAGCCGTGGTTCGAAAAATTAGGAATTGTTTTTTATTTTTTTCAAATTTTTAAATTTTGTTTATATTTTTAGTAGTCATTGATGATTTGTTTTGAATTTTTTGAGTATTTTTTCGATTTTTATGTGTTTTTATGATTTTATAATTTTTTTTGTCATTTTTTAATCACTTTTTATGAATTTTTGGTTGATTTTTTATTTATTTTTGCCCAACTATCTACCATCAACCAGAATCTGACCACGAGGGCAAAGGAATCATATATCCTTCATAATATGTACGATGCCCTAACCCAGGAAGAGCAATATTGGTTCACAGTTGTGGGATTTGGCAATGTATTGCACCTCCCTAGCATTAGGGCCGATCAGGCCTACATGACTACATTGACCCGACGCTAGGATATGCGGACCAACACCTTTCACCTACTGACAGGTGAGATGACTGTTACACTGGAGGATATCTACCACATATTCTAACTCCCTTTGGATGGTGAGGCCATCACATATTCATCGAAGGATGTGAAGAATGCAATGTTCACTATGATATTTGGCAGTTGTAATGAGATAGAACAACAACACTCAAACCATGGATGGGTACACATTGAGCATTGTTACACCCAATAGGTCTTCTACTAGTGAGTAGTTATCTTCATGCACTTGATCGTGCAGATTTTCTTGCCCAACTCTTTTAGAGCGAGGTTCCCTTGGAACCTCTTGGATAGGATGTAGGATATCCTAGCGAGCCCTATTGATCAGCCTTTGATCCTATCCTAGGGGAGTGCCCTACTAGCACAACTCTATAATGAGCTATATCAAATCATATAGAGTAGAGTAGGCATTAGTTGTAGCCCACTACTTCAAATATTGGGGTGGCAGCATATTAAGATCTAGCACCCCATCGGTTTACCACTCAATATCAACACTATTCTAGAGGTGTGCCAGTGTTATGTAGCATGTTGGCCTTGTAATCAAGAGGGTTTTTGGAGTAGGTCTCATGTAGGGGACCTCACACACTATATTGGATGATTTGTAGGACTATAGATGGATATTATTAACTGGCGCCCATACCTATACTGCCCTCCATGGATGGAGGTTGATGACTGTCTAAATCAATCACGTAGAGATAAATGGCTCCTCAAATGCAATTTTGAGGTATGATAGTTCTTTTACTTCTCTCACATCACTCGATAGTTTGGAATTAGGAAGGACATTCCAGAGCTGCCTACCATATACCATCACCTCACTTTAGAGAGGGACTTGACCTGGCCTAGGATGACTCCACTGGGGGACAAGGATGATGACTTTAAGGAGTTAGTACTAACAAATGTAGGGACTACTCTTTATTATGACACTTAGTGGACCCTTAGGGTATGGTGGGGCTTTGATGGTCCCTTGGGTAGGGTAGCATATGACACTACAAAGGGTGCATAGGGCACAAAGATTGATCCTCATGATCGCAAAGTATGTTAGAGGACTGCGGGTGGATGGGATGAGGGATCTATAGAGGATTTACCTATGGTTGAGGAGGAGTATGCAACTCTTGGGGAGGGTGAGGCACCACTTGATAATGATATTGGATAGCTCATGGCCTAGGTTGCTAGCCTATAGAATTAGGTAGGTTCTCTATAGATGCAACTCTTACATCAGGATACCATCATTGCCACCTTACAAGAAAAGATTGAGGACCTACAATATTGGCTTATAGTATGTGGGCTAATATTACCATGGTAGATATAGAGATACAATGGATTACATGCCAATGGATCCTCATCCAGTATTATATATATTCTCTAAAGGTATAGTATGATGCACTACAGGTTGAGAGGGAGGACCCCTCCTCTTCATAGGTTACTCTAGAACCTCTATATGCTCTAGTAGCTCAGGTAGCATAGGGATTAGTAGGGATGTATTAGAGGGTAGAGATCATGAGACTCCAGGCCCTGGTGCAGAAGCACATCGATGATGGAGCATGGAGTGCTACTTACATATCTACTTTGATAGGATCGATTGGGCTACTCGAGGTGAGATTTCAGAGATGCACATAGCTTCAATGTCTTAGAGGACTCACACTCAAGAGATATGCTAGTCCTCATATAGCTCCAATTGTATATCACATAGTTCATATAGGACCTCTAGTTCTAGCTCTATGAGGACTCATAGGGATAGTCTAGGCGAAGGTGGAGCCTCTCAAGTTTGGGGTGCAAGCGATGCTACTTATTACAGATCTTACAAATTTTGTTGTACCATTTTTATGTGTAAGGTCGAGGAACTACATATATGTAGCCTGTGGGTATTTTTGACACATGCTGGTTCACTGCTTATGTATGTTTTTTATACACATATTTTTTGGTAGGTAATAAAATTTAATAATATCACTGGTTTGAAATGTCCCAATCCCTATTTACATAATGCTATTATCTAGCACCGAAGATACAAAAATAGAACAATCCCCATAGACATAGGGAAGAGTTATTCTAGTTCTATGGGAACACAAAAAATACAAAGTAGAAGATTCTAATAACATTTTTTAACAATAAAAAGAAACCAGAGATATACCTGACAAAACAGGGAAGGTTCAGTAACATAAACTAAACTCAAAAATCCCACTAACACAAAACCCAAGACTACTGGGATTTATCACCATCTTCAGTGTCGAAAGATCATTCAATTCCTTGATGTTAAGAGAGAATATGATCCCAGCTTCCTTGATCATATTTTATGCTACCAGGAGTTGGTCAACCACCCCCGAGACATGGTTGATGATTCTAGAATGGAGGTCTTCAATAGCATAGCTAATAATATTTTTAGCTTCATCCAATAACTCAATTTGAAACCCTCTAACATGAACCATTTCATCATTCCATGAATTAAAAAACTCATCAGTAATGTTGTCATCAATGTCAAAGAGAAGCTTGGAAAAATAAATTAAGCCTTTAGTGGAGTGGCTAACATGAAAAACATGGAGAAGGTTTTGCACAGAGGTGAAAACATTAGCCTTGTTATGAAAACCACAATTTTGAAAAATTCCACAATTTGAAAGGAAACATGTGGGATCCTGAAATGGATAAGCAATGGTGTTGACAAAAAACCATAGACAAAAGAATAGGGTGTTTACGAAACACCTTATAGCATTAAAAAGAACACCTTTGTTGGAATTGATAATAGTTTTGAAAAAACACTTGAAAGGAAAGACATCGGTGTTCACAAAACACCTTATGGCATTGAAAAAAATACCTTTGCTATAAAATTTGTGATTAGTAAGAAACCTGCTCATTTTCTTTTTGAAAAATGCTTATTAAATCCTTTGGAAAGAAGTCTTCTCAAATAATGCAATCAAATTGATTTACTGCCAAATTAGCCAAAGTGTCAGCAGCAACGTTGGCTTCACAGAAGACATGTTAAATTGTACTTAAGGGAAGCTACCTGAGAATGGCTTGACTTTCCTTAATAACATTTTGAATATTCCAACCTAGTTTCAAGGAACCTTTTACATTATTAACCACAACAAGGGAATCACCTTCAAACATGATTGGATTAGGAAAATCTTGCACAAAACAAGACACCTCCACAGGGTACGATCCTCAACATAATTATTTGTTTGAATCCCCAGATTTTCAATGAAGGCCTTGATGATATTTCCACTATGATCCTAGATTATACCACCAGCCCCAACATCCCATATTAGGATACACATATATATATGATCTAACATTAAGACTCATTATATGTGCAATTTATTATTTGTATTATTTTTAGATTTTATGAGATGCATATGGATGCAATGCTTAGATGTGATGTTTATTTTATGCTATATGATGTGATGTATGGATGAAATGCACTAGATAGATGATGAATGTATGATTTTAAATGCAATGATATGTATTTGTAGATAGACTACTTAAGATGAATGTATATGAATGCAATGTTTGTTGTTAAATGCATGTTTTATTTACTATACTTGTATGCATTTAATTTAGGATGTTATGACATAATCTATGCCATGTATTTATTGCATATATACTTTATTTTTCCTGATAATATTTTTATGAAATCGACATGTATGCTTTAATCAATTAAAACATAATTTATGAATGCAATATGAGTTTTAACAATCTAATGGATGATACCACCGAATGTATAACAATCATGAGATGTAATTGCTATATCTTTTTATGAAATTGATACATTGTGCACCCATATGTGAGATGCAATTATATATGGTCTTTGTTCATAAGCTTTTGTAAATTAAAATAATATGTATAACATAGTCAGTGGCTATGTAAATATCATTTCTAACATCCATATGGTATCTAGCCTATATTATAATAATTCTAATAAACAAAATCTCATAAAATAAATTGATTTTTTATGATTGCATTGAAAACTGTTTGTTTCTATTGGGAATTTTTGAGGTTTACCATGAAACTCACACACCCTAGTTGACTTATCAAAAGTTGTATACTGACCATACTAGACTTCTAAAATATAAGGCTTTCACTGGGAGAGACCCTAACTATTCATTATCCATGTGTGTGTAAATGAGTATATTTAGATAAGGCATAAGCATACCATGATGTCAAGTGGGATTATTTTAGCCCATTGCTAATATTTGGGATCCTCAAATGTCTATCCAATCCTAGGTTTAGATTTCAGTTGGACTAGACTACTAGGTGATACAGGACACCTGAAGCTAGCTCTTCCACATTCAAATATTGGTCTACACAGAAGTGAAATGCCAATGTATCAGATATATCGTCATGTGTAAGGTACAATAGTGCTGACAATTCCAGGTATTTAAGCTCACCCCATTTTTTTCTTTAATTTATCAGGATACTAGCTCATGTAAAGTGATAAGAATCACTGTTTATTTTATACTTTTTCTTTTAGTGATAAAAACCATTGTTTATTTTGTACTTTTCTTTTTTATATATATGTTTTTTTTCTTTGAGCAAGGGATTTGATACTGATAGGATTTCACTTTGAATTTGATCTTTATTTGATTTGATTTTTGAGGATTTAACTTTAGAATTTCACTCGAGGAATTCATTCTAGGATTTTGCTCCTTTATTTTTAATCAAGGGATTTATTCGGGTAGGGGGCAAGATTGTCCTTTTTCCAATTACTAATGTTTCTTGTACCATCCGCACAGGGGGATAAGCAAGAATAAACTTTTCACTTTAGGATACCTTGTCCCACATTGTAGCATTCATCTTTCCCTAGTCCTAATTAGGATTTTTTTAGTTTGGATATTAGTGATAGGATTATGATATGCTAAGGGCTATCAACACTAGACCTCATCTACAAAAGTAAAGCAAGATTTATACCAAAGTCCTGAGAATACCACTAGGTATGGTTGAGTGACCAAAAAACCTTAGTATATTATTCATAGTAATAAGAAGGGTTGTGTTGAAAAACATAATTACTCACAAGGGTGATGCATGATGATTATATTGCAAAAATGCATGATTTAAAGACAAACATGGTGTCGTTTGTAAGATTATAAACATAAATTATCCTAATGCAAGTGCGATGGATAGATATACCTAATGCAATGCAATATGAAATTATGCGATAACTCGAATATGATGATGAAAATGAAATGCAATGATGCAAATGGAATACAATGCAATGTTTTTGAATTTTGATATTTCCCAATTTTTTTATAATTTATTACTTTTTAATTTGACCAAATGGCTTATAGATGTCTTTGAGCATTTTACTGGATGACCAAGGGCTTACATATACCTTTGGAGCCTTTTTATGGTTTTAGGCATAAAATAATTTAAGGTGAAGAATGTTGAGAGGTTCAAGCTCTTCAACCCATTCCAACGATGTTAAGCAATATGTCCCAATTCCAATCTTCTCAGAGATGATATAAGGACCTAACCAATTAGCTGCAAATTTATCTCACATTTTTGGAAGCATATTTGAGTTCTGTTGGTTTTATTTGAGCACAAGATCACCAACATCAAAGTCTCTTAGATGGAATTTGTCATTGTAAGCTCATTTTAAGCGCTCTTGGTAAACACAGAGATGCTCCAGGGAATTCATGTGACATTTTTCAAGTAGCATCAATTGATCTAGGTGAGCTTTCCACATGGTGTCATCATCGATGAACTCTTTCAATGCAACACACAATATTAGAATTTTCAACTCTAAGGGCATAATGGCCTTAGCACCATATACTAGTGAAAACGGAGTTGCCCTAGTGAGTGTCTGAATACTAGTCCTGTAAGCCCATAATGCAAGGAGTAGTTGGATGTGCCAATATTTGTGGTGCTCTTGTACCATATTTTTCAATATGGAAACCACTATATTGTTTAAATCTTAAGCCTTCCAGTTTACCTGCATATAATATGGAGTCACAAAACTGTGTTTGATCTTGTACTTAAATATCAAAGCTCTCACAATTTTATTTTTGAATGAGGTTCCATTATCCAAAATTATCTTGGATGGTATCCCAAAATGACTTATGATATTAGTGAGTATGAACTCAGTAATATGTGCTCCAATTATCATTGTTAACGGTATTGCTTCCACCCACGTAGTAAAATACTTAGTAGCCATAATAATGAATGTATGCCAGCCCTATGACAAAGGAGATATCTTACCGATGAGATCCAAACCCACTAATAAAATGGCCAAGCTGCTTGAATGGGCTGTAAGGCTTATGATGGCAGGTGCACAATATTAGCATGATGTTGGGATTTAATGCATTTCCTGACATACACATTGTAATACTTATTCATAGTGGGCTAATAATAACCCATGCAAAGGATGCACTTAACAATAGTCATGTCATTTAAATGGCCACTACACGTACCATTGTGAGCTTACAAAATTACCCAAGATGATTCTTAGGGCTCAAGACAATGAAGGAGAACTGCATCGTATCTTCGATGATAAAAAATATCTCCTAACAAGACATACATTTTTTCTTTATGTTTAAATATGTTCTTTGTGGCATGCGACAATCCTTAAGGGATTACACCAAGCTTAAGGAATTCGTATATTTCTAACATCCAATTCTGATAACTCTCAACATCAACTAACAAGACAACATGCTCCCCCTGTAGTTCAACATTCACAAATTTTGACTAGAAAATAACCTTATGGTGAATGGTAGTACCACTCCCCATAGGATCATGTGAGATCAAAGACCCCCAAGATGCTCGCTTGAGAAAGTATCTAGCTCTGTAAAACCACTCATGGTTTGGTTCTACCTAAATCATGTTGATTGACTCTTTGTTATCCAAAGCTTCAAATTGCATAGTAGAGTGTGATAATGTTTTTATGTGGATGGTAGTAAAATCAGTAGATAGATTCTAAGGGATTAAGAATCCCAAATATGCCATAGTGTCTACAATTTTTTTTTATGAATGAGAGATTGCCTCGATGTTGTACTATTCCAACTGAGCTAAATATGTATCAACAAGATCTTTGTAAGACTTTAGGATGGGACATTGACACTCAAAAAGTTCCTTCACTTGGTTAACGATGAGAAGGGAATCACTATAGGTATTTAACATGTTATTCTTCATGGCAATGGCTATTTGGAGGCCCAAAATTAGGGCTTCATATTCAACATTATTGTTAGTGCATGGAAAGTGCAACTTGAATGAAATGGGCATAGGAGCACCTTGCAGTGTGAACAACACTATTCCTAGACCACCCCCTTGATCACACTTCGAACCATCAAAGAACAAAGTCATATAAGCTTTATTACCTAGTTCTTCTAGTTCAGGTGCTTCTGATAAGGCAAAATCTACTTCATTAGGAAGCTCAATAGTGAGGGGCTTGCTATTTTCAAGAGGTGCCTTAGCTAGTTGATCAGTTATTACATGACCCTTAATGGAATTTTAGCTAATAAATTCCAAATAAAATTATATCAATAGCATGATCCACTTTGTAGTATGTGTATTATGATACATCTTTCTCATCATATACTTCAAAGGATTTTATTTTTATATGACATACATCATATGAATTAACATATAATATCACAAATTATTTATGGTGAACACTACTGCTAAACATAGTTTTTTCACATATGCATATCCTATCTCATAACTCACCAAGGTTCGGCTAATATAATATATGGCCTACTCTTTGTATTGCACATAATTTTGGGCTAACATGGTCCCTAATGCAAATTCAGTTGTCGATATATATAGCATAAAAGGCTCATATGGTCTTGGTGGAGCTAGCACTGATAGCATTATCAAGTATTGCTTAATCTCAGCAAAAGCTGCTTGATAGCTCTTGTCGCATTTGAATGGGACTACCTTGTGTAGTAGTTAATTCATGGGTTGAAATTTATCCGATAACTATATGATAAATCATTTTATGGATGCTACTTTGACCTGTAGGCTTCTTAATTCCTTGATATTCATGGGAGGACACATTTCTAAAATAGACTTGGCCTTTTTTGGATCAACTTCGATGCCTCACTTTGAAACAATGAATCCTAAGATCTTTCCTGAAGTTACACCAAATATGCACTTCTTAGGATTAAAAATGACATTATGCTCTATCAGGTGATCAAAGACCTTTCTCAATACCTCAACATGATCTAAACACAACAATGACTTTTCCAATAAGTCATCAATGTAATATTCCAAGATCTTATGCATATATTCATGAAAGATATATGTCATAGCCCATTGATATGTAGCACCAACATTTTTAAGGCCAAATAGCATAACCTTATAATAAAATTTCCCTCATGGCATTATGAACATGGTTTTTGGGCTTAATTCAAATTTGGTTATAACTAGAAAAACCATTCATTAGAGAGAGCATTTCATGACCCGTATTTGCATCTACGAGAGTATCTATGTTCAACAATGGGAACAAATCCTTTGGTGTTGCCTTATTGAGGTCTCTAAAATTTTTGCAAATATGGATCCTTCCATCAGGTTTTCCTAAAGGCACCATGTTTGATACCCATTACAGATAGTAGATGGAAATGACAAACTCTACATATAATATCTTTTGCAATTCATATTTAAACATTAAGGCTATTGTCAGATGCATCTTCTTGAGTTTCTACTTGATTGGATTCTTTGAAAAATCTATCAAAAGGTTATGAGTAACCAATTTTGGATATAGACTTGGCATATTTTTATAAGTTCAAGCAAGGAGATCATGTCTCTCTTTTAGTAGAGGGATGAGGTTGGCCTACTCATCAGGAGATAAACTTTCTCTAAATTTAATCTTCCTTGAATTTGTGGGATCATTATTGATATCCACTTCAAAGGTTTCCTCTACTGACATGTGGGACCTCCTCAAGCTGATGAGGCATAGGGATCAAGTGGATGTCATCTGTTGGATTTATGGGTTCCATATTGGAAGCATCATCAGCATGATAAAAATCATGTGCATAGTCTGGTGCAAGGTGAAAAGGTTGCAATATTTCTTCGTTAGGGAATAAATCCTTAGACTTTAGTGGTGAGTCAGTGTGATCCCAATAAATAACATCTACATCTAGACATAATGGCTTGGAAGGATCAGCTGGGTTGTGAAGTTAAGTGGTCAAATCAATGGAGATCATATTTATGGAATGGATCATGTCTCTAGGACCATTTGCATGTGACTCTAAATTTGTATAAATTCCATTCCTAAGATGTGGTTCTTGGGGTATGGGGATCTTTGGATCCAATCTATGGAAAAAATAAAACACAGGATTGCTAGGCTCAAGGAGCTCTCTAAATGTTGGCAAATTATGGAATACCATATGATAAATCCTATACAAATTAGGTGGTATTCCTCTGAGGCAAGGATGAATATTGATATCTCTATACATATAATCTATAGTGTACAATGCATTACGATGATGCAAGTAAGAATATCCCAAATAGGTTCTCTCTATTTCATCTTTGTTGTCACTATCATAATGAAAGACTTTACCACTATCTGTTGGCACTAGGGTATTAGGGATATGGAGCCCCATGTAAGCCCACACTCGGTACTTGTCATCATCAATAGAGGATTGCTCATCCTCGGTGATTGTCTCCAAAGGAATTAGATGACCTAAGTTAACAGGGCCTAAATAAGATAGCCCAATGTTGTCCTCAGATACCTTATCATTTGAGGAGTCACCATTGTCATCCATTTCATACACGCAAGCTAGGTCCCCCTCTATTAGATATGGAATCTACTATGTCCTCATAAAAATAATATTATAACTCGGATTCTACTAATGTGCCATCATTGTGAACTCATAGGCCTGTATTATCGACTACTATATGAATTTGTTCATCCAAGTTATCTCTTGGGATATACTTTGGACCGATCTCCACCAAGATATCTTTGTGATATGTCTCAAGTGGTTCTATAGTGATATAATACACTATATGGTTGTCCCAATGAAAGACAGAAGTATTGGGGTGATAAGGATTAATATCGAATTCCTCTCTTAGACTGAGGTACAGGTGGTCCAAATATGCCATGAGAAGTTCATCTTGTCCTCTAACATGATATCCTAACCCAAAACTACGTGTAGGCATCTAATATTTTAGTTCATAAGGCCTTATCCACCGCTGATCAGATAATCTGATACAATAACCATGCCAATGGTAATGTTTGAAATATCATAAGGTATACTCTGAGTTAGAGAGATAATGAATGTTCACAGTAAATGTCGCATCATCATCCTCATCCATGGGGGTGTGGGATGCAATCTAGTCGAGCCCTCCATAAATAAAATTTGTTTGGTTAGGGGTAACCCCTAATGGTACGTCCATCCCTATGGGAAGGCAATGGAATCATGGTCAGCCCATGTCTTATGCAGTCTTGATGATCAATGTAAACATCACATTCTATATGATATACTCCCCCAATCTGGGATTAACCAAATGAACTATCACCTATGGTGTATATGACCCTACTAAATATGCAGGTAAAGCAAGCTGAGGTGCCTCTTTGACTCCTCCTTGAGCATCCTCTAATTCCATAGAAATAGAGACCTCAATAACCACTGGTTTAGGTGCTCACTTTATCTCTTTTTTGCCCATTTTGGATTTTAGCTTCTCATCATCTCGATGCATTATAGATGCATACAATATAGTAGAAGCAACTATTGTGTACTTCGATCATTGAGATGCAGATGTTGTAGGTTTCGTACACACTCCCTTAATTTTACCTCTTGGATATTTGATTGGTGTCACTAGTTTTATGTCTAGGTGTATTGAGGGGAGCATGAAATCCCCTAGTAAATTATCTAGATTCACATATTTGAATGGTTCCTCATCTTAAGGTACCACATAAACCTATCCCTCATGAATGTGTTTGATACAATGAAGGAGAATAGAGGGGACAACACATTTATTTTATCCAAGGCTATCCTAGAAGTATATTATATTGCATAGAACATTCAATCACATGATACATCATGGGGATGGTCTTAAATCCCACCTAAATAGGTAAGACTATCATCTCGATAGTTGAGCATAATGCATCATTAAAATCTCTCAATGTGAAGGCAAAAGGTATGATATGCGTCCAGTAAATTCAAGTATATTAATTCCTTGGTCATGATAATATTGATTTATGATCATGTATCAATCAAAACTCACTTTAAGGGTATGTGATTCACACACATAATGATGTGGAGTGGTAGGTATGTCATGACAGTGGATACCGTCTTGATTTCATGATCATAAAATTGTATTACCAGCTCCTGACATTGCTACATGTGTCCCATGAAGTGTGTGAATGCTTCAGGATCTTGGGACTACACTTATATGGACCTTACAATTTCAATAAGAATATCCCTATGCTTGGTAGACTGCTGAATTAGCTCATAAATCATAAAATTTTCTAGAGTTATCTATAGGTTTTGGATTAACCTACTCTTGATTGTCACCATTTATCTATTTGGTGGATCTGGTACATGTTGGGTTGGCCTTGAAGGAGGCACAAAATGGACTCTGATAGGAACTGGAGGTTAATTTGGTCTTTCATAACTCACATGTCTTGTGATAACATTGACCATTATGATGAACCCATGTGTTGGTGGTTCGATTTGTACTTCATTGACTTGGCCAAAATTGTTCCTTGGTACCTCATGGTTGGGCAGAGGATTCTTGTAAATCCCCATATTCTGATTATCTGGTGCTTGTGGGTTATCCACAAGAAGCGTACCTATTTCAATCATGTTTTACACTAAATATTTGAAAGATAAACATACCTCTATGTCATGGCCTTTCATTCAATGAAATATGCAATATTGATCATCCTTATACCCCTTAGTATTTTGTTGATTAGGGTCTATCATTTTGACCTCTGGTAAGTTTATTGCCTTTGCCTCACATAGCTGATGGAAAATTATTATCAACGATTATGATAATTGCATAAATATGCAAGGAGGGTGTCTTTATTTATCCTTACCCCTCTGGTTGTTGCATTGTTCATATTGCATAGGGGGGGTTTGGGCTTGATAGTTTTGTTGTTGCTGCCCCTTATATCCTTTCTAAAGATTTAGAACCACCTGATTGACGTGATTTGGCTTGGCCTGCTATTTATCGATGCTTTTCTTGTTCTATTCATTAATATTTCTAAGTTTCAAGTTACCCTCCTATAACATTATATCCTCAATCAATTTGGCTTGCACCAAATCCTCTTTGAATGTTTGATACCTCTGTAACTATAATAATAATGAAATATGCTTTGCATAACTTTTTGTAAATATCTGAGTTAGTTCAGTAGTAGATATGGAAAATGGTAGCTTTGCCATCATATTTCTCTATAATTTCTCATAATCCATAACTGGCTCATCATCATGTTGTACTAAAGCAATCAACTCAAATAAGTTCACCTTCTTCTTTATGCCAAAGGAGAAGCATTCAAGAAATACATCAGCCAGTTGCACAAAAATAGTGATATTATGCCTCTTGAGTTGATTAAATCACTCCCAAGGTGGATATGATAGGTTCATGATGAAATTTTATAGGGTTAGGGCATCATTGCTTCCAATTTGAAAGCATATGTCTATAAATCTCATGACATACTCCTGAGTGTCTTCCTCTCCTCTAAAATTTTCCAGCTTAGGCATTTCAAAATTCTTGGGATAAGCTGGAATAGGCATTGATAGACATAAAGGTTCATTATAAATGTTATTCAAGGTTGGCTTTTGATAAGTTGTTCCCTAATTTTCTATAGCTTTGACCTTTTCTGCCAAGACTTTATAAGCCTATGAAGATAATAACTCCTCTTCTATGGATTGCCTTGGAGGCACCTTTGGAGGCATGTTCCTCTTTAGGTGAGGTGAAGGAATAGGATCCTCCTCCTCCTTGACTTGGGATATTTTAGGATATTCTTGATCTAATTCATATCCTGCTTCTTCTTCGTACTGCCTATGTCCACGATGCTGGAGTGGAGGATTACCATATCTATGTTGGGTCATGTAGTGATTATGGGTATCTATATACTCAAGGTTGAAATCAGGTTGTGAAGTAACTCATCTATCAATAGGCTCTCTCTGCTCACTATGAGGATGTAAAATGATATTGGCCAGTCGATCCTCCATCTCAACACGCTCTTTTTTTATCAAGGATGTGTTTTTCGTACATGCATTATTCATATAAACATTGTATTATAAAAATTTATCGTTGAGTTTTCTTAATTTTGAGGTGTTCTTGCTCTACATGAACATCCTCCAATTGGTCTTGGAGGATTTGACATCTTTGCTCTGACACCAACTTGTGAGATCTATCTATGTGATAAGCTATATTAGGCCTATGGTGTGTGTGCTCTTTTTGAGTAACTTTATGGGTGTGTCCTCCAATGGAATAATCTGCTATGCTCTTGCTCTTTTCTATGAATATGGCATTCACATCTATTTTTTGTCTAAATTGTGTTCATGCATGATATGGAAGGGTACGCATATCTCAAGAATGCTTGGAGCACTCTTCAGTTCTTTGATAGTCCTAATGGTACTACCACTACACATACTCAGAGCGAGAAGGTGTAGGAGTAGCCTTATAACCTAGCTACCCTATAACCTTACCCAAACCATCTAACTATCTACTACACCATGGCTCATGAGGTGGCATACCATTTTCTCCCACTTTAGATACATCTATGGTGATCCTACAAGGCTCACCCTTGTTGGGAGTTTGAGTAGGCTTGCATTTGGAAGTGGCCCTATCTATTTGCCCCTGTATGAGTAGATCCTAAACTCGTATATACTCAGATGTTGAATATCTTAAGCCTCCATTAGCTATAGGATGAAGGGGTACCAATATGGATCCCTCAATGAAAAACTCTTTAGTAGATCCCATGGATGCACATGGAATGCGATCATAGTAAATACTAACATGTTTGGAACCCCCATGCTAGGAAGCTCCATACTTTAATCTATGTCTTGAGGAGTGTATAATTGCTCCTTGTACCAGGGTACTCTCAACAAGATCCCCTCACATAGAATTATCCCCTCTAATACTCGTCAAATGACGTTCGAGAGGATTCTGTGATTGAGAGCACTACACATATTGTTGTGTATTGGGTGGAGCTTCAGCCTTAACCTCAGATCCATGACTGGTCAGCCTTTCTGTGTAACCACCATAGTGCATATCCTATGTCTAGATTCAAATTTTATTAACACAAAGAATACAATGATGATTATCTCTTTTAAAGCTTTAATGTGAACCCTAAACTGTTTGATGTGTTTTGTAATTTTTTGTATCAATAAGTAACTCTCATCATGTTTTCAATATGTTGATGATATACTCAATTTTTAAAGGGCTTTCACCTGTATACTCGTAGCTCAACAACATGGCTATGAACTCCAGGTCACGTAATCCCCCCGAAATGTGGATATGAAACCCACACCTAAGCAGGGAGCACAAGTCCTGTTGATCCTCACCTTGATACCCCGTGCACAGTGATACACCCCTCCAAAGAGGAATGCATGCTATTTTGCATGGTTAGGATGGATCTTGGAGTTGGTATTTGTCTAGTAACAAAAATATTTGAGGGAGTTGGGCCAACATATGGAAATCACTACCACCGTCATTGAACCCTACTAGTGGTTGGATGTGACTTCCAACTCACTAGAATTTAAATGTGTAGTGGTGTGTGGGGTTCCTTTTATTTTACATGAAAGTAAATGCATAAAACAACATCCATGACTCTTCTACATGCTATGCAAATTAAAAAAGAACATTTAACTTTTAGAAGTATGCATGATTAAATAGTATGATTTTCAAGCAAAATGCACACTAATGATGATGACGAGATGGCCACTAGATGGGCCTCACACAACCAAAACAACATACAATAAAATCCTAGACCACTGTAGACTAGGGTAGACTGCACTCAGAGATTCGTTGTTCCTAGAAACAACTAGTAGAACCTAAGAAAAAGACCTAGGAACTCAATGTATTTTATCTTTTTGTCGCATTCCTTAATTATGCTAGCAATTTTGACTTTATGGAAAAACACAGATAGAGAATAGGTAAAATAAAATAAAAATGGATCTTACCTTAGATACTCATCCGATTAAGCTTTTTCTCCTTCCTGTATGGTTTATCTGCTACTGACCATAGCTTTGTGATGCAGCTACAACTGTTGCTCATGGGTCTATACTGTGACGACAAATTTTGACCATGTTTGTTAACCATGGCCAGATACTGTCATCACAAAACATAAAATTTAGTGATCCATGGCATTTAATACAGAGTCCCATCATGATCACCTTATGTAGCATCCAAAAAGGCTTGCACCTAATATTTAAATTGCTAAAAATGATGCAAATAGGCATACACAAATTGACAAGAATGAAAAGAAACAAAATACAAAGATCTTTTATTAATTTCAAATCGATTCAAGTTAAAAATCCATCCATCTTACGGATACCCATTTGATACAACAATTACAATAGTGTCAAATCCCCCTTAAGGGTAGGTGCATTCCAGATGCCTTTTAAAATTACATGAACTACTCCAAGGTGTTGATGACCTTCTTCTCCATGATTAGAGGCATTTGTTGCCTTGCATGTCAAAACCTTGTTAGTCCTACATGAAATAAATAATAAGAAGCATCAATAATAAAGGATACCTCTCTTGATGAGGCTTTTTAAGGAAATTGTATGAACACATGATGTTACTAGCATATAATCAATAAAATGCAAGAGAGCTAGTAAACCTATGAAAACATGAAAAGATGCTATGAAATATGTAAAGGAAAAATATATGTATCTATCTAATGGCCTAATTATGAATTTGAAATACATGGAAGCATGAAAAATATTAATTAGTATCCTAATTGCAATATTGAAAATAAGATAACTAAACAACTAATTCTATCAATCATAAATATATAATAATGTAATCAAACCTAAATTATGCTTAGTCTAATGCCATTAACAAATCCTATAGCTAGAAAGTAAGGAAATCAGGGATGATGCCCTAACTACAACTTTGTGGCATGGTGAGCACTGTTAGCTACAATTGAAAGTCATAGTGGAGCTTGAAGTATACTTGTCCTCCAATTCAAGGGCTAAATATATGAATTCTCTTGCTAAATTGATGTTCAAGGGTTGCCTCCATGTGGGATTCACTACTTAAATTTTCCTATTCATCTCTCTCATTTCCCATTTTGGATGGGGATCTTATAGAACCTTGGAAGGCTATATCCTAGCTTCATGGAGAAGCCAAGATCAAGAATGGGTAGTTGGAGCAGTTGGAAGAAAGCTTATCGATCATTCTACCCCCAAACCACTCAGTTTTGCAACCAATTGGCTTTTGGAACCAAATTTGGCTTGGTCAAAAGCCAACTAATTCTAGCTGCTAGCCGCGGCTCTAAGGTGTGATCAGTACTACTAACCATGGGTGTCAACCGTGGCTAACCCTGATTAGGCCAAACTACCTAATTGAGTGGTTAAAACCACTACTATACCTTGGTATTTTTCCAAGGTCTTCCATATGGTCTTCTAGCATGTCCCATATGAGTAGTCGCCTCGACATGATGCGTTTTAGGTGTCTACACTAATGTATTAATAAAACATGCAAAAATAAAATAATGTAAACAACTAATTGATAGATAATTTGAGGAAAAAAATGGGGTTATTCTTGTATTTATTAATTTATAAAATCATAGGTTACAATACATCCCCTTGAGGGCTTTTCAATGTGATACATTTCAAGTTACAAAGTTTGAGGGATCAAATCCCTCCATGAACTTAATGGTGCACTTCCAATGTTCCTCTCGCACTCATGATATAGAGCTATCATTGGGCTACATTTATTTAGATCCTTAGCTCCTCCCTCATGCATGGAATATCTATACCTACACACAATATATTGAAATATATTGATAACATATGCGTATGATAATAAAAACCATGAAACGTATGTACTATTGATTATAAAATATTTATGCAACTAATCTAAACTACTCAAAATGACTTGAAAACTTAATATGATGTTTATTTTGTAATTTTGTAAATATCTGAGTAGAAATCAAAGTGAGATTATGAGCAAAACCTATGGTCATTCCTGAGAGGGACAACTAGGACTATAATCATAAAAAATTAATTGACATATCAAAACTACTCAAAACCTCATCAAATTTGAATATGATGTTAATCTAATGCTATAGAATTGAATTACACTAAAATTATATTAAAATTGTGGGCCAATTCATGGATGTCCCTAAGAGTTCCAACTAGGCCTACTAACCATACCAGGGGGACGATCACAAAACAGGGTGGTTTCTGCCACCAATTCCACTTAGATCTGGTCTAGAATTCTCCTAGGGGTATTGTCATCGAATTTGGTCAATTAAATATCTGAATTGATGGGTTTTGGAACAAATGAATGTATCCTAGAATGCCTTAAAAATGCCTTCAATTAAAAAGTTTCCAAGGTAAATATGTGGGTAAAAGGTGAGGGCAAGTATTGGCAGCACATCGTGGTCAATAAATGCAAAGTATCTTTTTTATAAATTGGGTGAAAACACCTCAATTTATATCCCAAGACGGCCAAGGAGGCAAAGGATCAAGTTTGGGCATGCAAGGCAAGTGCCACCACTTGGCAATGCCTTTGTCATGCATAGGGTGGAAGAGGCTTCCTATTTTGACCTCCAATTTGTAGATCCTAATGGTCATGACAGCCTCCCAATCTATCATGATTGATTAGGTAGGATGAATGGCAGAAATTGATTACCATTTAGCCTACCCTTTTAATTTTAAGGGGTATGGGCTATGGCTATCCCACCCAAGTATAGTTGCCTGTAGCCATACCTGGGTGGGATGGTCATGGCTACATGCCCTAAAACCTTCCAAAATTGGGGTGAACCTTCCCAAAAGTGATTGGGAGCCCTAATTAACCCATGAGTTTTGCCCAATGGGGTCATATGATGTCGATAAGAGTGGCACATTAGTAGTCTTATCTGATTTACATGATTTTAGTATCTACACTTTTGTACAAACCAATGCCAACTTACATATGAGTTAGCTTTTAGTGGCTTGTATTTCCTAGTAGTCTAGTCCAACTATGTCCAAAATTAGGATAAGGATGATGATGAGGTAATCATTTTTACAATAATTATTTGAATGAAACCTGCCTAACAATGGGGTAGTCGTATGCATCATTAATGAACATCACATGCACCCATAGGAATATTGAATATTTGGGTCTTCTTAGCATATTTTTATCTTATAGAGTCATGTATAGTTAGTATACATATTTTTATTGGTCAACTACGGTGTTTGAGTCTCATGAAAACCATGTTGTTTCCCTATGGCATATTACTGGTCATCCATCCATCATTTACATTTTTATCATCATACATATGGTTGGCTTGCAAATGTATGACTTTTGCGAAAAGTTTAACATTTTTATTGATGACTTTTATACATTATGTGGTGCTTCCAGTTAGGTTAATATATATAGATTCATTCATTATGTTTTATTATTTAAAACATATTGTAGACACCAAAATCTAGCCACTTTTCCTCCATCTATTCTTTCCCACCATCCACTTGTCCACCATACTTATTTCCTATAATTTTTTATCATTATTCACATTTATTTATATATATTTATTTTATATAATTAAATATAATATTTTATATTATATTTTAATATATGTTTATTAAATATATATTTATAAAGTGGATTATTCCTAGCCATATGATCTCATATAATCTCTTCCATCCATTTACCTTAATCCATGCCACATCCTAGATTGATTGTCCACCCTTAGATATGCTTTAGTCTCAACCACAATATTAGTGTCATTGAAACCCTAAAGTATGCCCTAGGTTGGACTATTAATATGAGTCATTTTAAGGCTCAAATCCCCTAGAAGTTCTCTAGAATTATAACTAGCTAGAAAGTGACCTAATTTTTCTAAGTTTATAAATACCCTAAGTGCGTTAGAGTTCCAACTATGATTTTAGTGCCCTAGCCCTACATTTACCCTAATTAATCCACCATTTCTCTATCACCTCACTCATCACCACCATCATCGCATCCCTCACCCTCATCGGATCTACTTTTGTAGATCTTATATGACCTCCCAAGCACCCTTTTGCTCTTCATAAACCTCTCAAGCATACTACTACTCTCCATAGATCTCTCGAGCACCCTTCTACTCTTCATAGATCTCCAAAGCACCCTGCTACTCTCTACATATCTCTCAAGAATCCTACTACTATTTTTAAACCTCCCAAGTACCCTACTACTCTTTGTAGACCTCCTAAGCACCCTGCTACTCTCCTAAATAACTTGTGGTCATTTTATATCCCTATTATGATGATGAGTGATATCCTTGGGTGTTTCTAGGGCATACCCTCACCTTCCACCTACAACAGATTCATTTATCAGCAAACAATAAGCAAGAGCAAGGTAAATCTATATATGTTATTATATTTCATATTTTCTTATCCTATTCACATTTGAATGATATAACTAGGGTTTTTAAGTTGTGATTTATGAGGGCTCACATTGTGGAGCACTTATTTGATATTACTTATTCTTTGGTTTATTTGTGTGCAAGTTTTAATAATACATCAGAAGCATTGGACAACTACTTAAGCTGGAGTGGCTCAATATCGGATACGTAGAATCCCACTCAACCTTATTGGGAGAAAAGACACAGTTGAAGACACCACCAGTTATTTGTGTCTAGGGTTTTGAAGAACCATAGAAAATTTTGTAATATTGTATCAAGGTATTCTTGGATCCACTATTGTAACAATAGAGTTTCTAGGCTTCCCCCTTTATCAATATAAATTCCATTTTGTTGTGTAATATTTGATTCACTTGAGTTCTATTTTATATGCTTTATTTGGTGTCACATTTTTAGCTCTACACATACATTCATATTTTACATTATTCACATCCCATATCATTAGTACATCTCATACATGTCTAGGTCTATGCATACATACTAGATTTGTCAAATCAATAACATCAGTTACATAAATTCATTATTACAAAAATAAATCTTAAAATTCATCTAAACATTATGTATTGCATCCATGACCACATCCACAATTGCATCCATAAGTGCATCCATGCATCACATAAAATAAAAATATGAATAACCACATGATAAGCCATAATAAAAGTC
Organism: Wollemia nobilis; assembly: GCA_028583015.1. Taxonomy (NCBI): domain Eukaryota; kingdom Viridiplantae; phylum Streptophyta; class Pinopsida; order Araucariales; family Araucariaceae; genus Wollemia; species Wollemia nobilis. Next base: position 6,842,904 of record JAQPPZ010002937.1, on the reverse strand, counting down.
ATGCCATATATATATGTGTGTGTGTGTGTGTGTGTGTGTGTGATAATTTTAGTAAACCATGATACAAAAATGCTTGTAAGATACAATAGAGTGGGTCCTCAGACCTCACAAACAAAAATATGACAACCCATGAGTCCAAATCAAGTAGGGCCTATGCCCCTAGAGTCACCATTGCCCTTCACCTCATCTCTATGAGGCTACCCTGAACCATTGATTATTGAAGTATTTGGTACAATCGTAGACCTAGGATATCATAGCCTCATAGAAGTATACCTTGAATTACTACATCAGCTTTAATGATATCCTCCTACTAAAGAGTAATAAAGTAGGTGACCACCAAGTAGCTCTACTCGATCCTCCAAATCCTATATATAGGCTCCATACGATCAACATTGAGCCTAATAGTTACTCAATAGTATCTGTAATCTACCTACCTTAGCTTGTATCCCTATTACATCCCTTGTAGCCTAGCTACATGTACCTACCTATGCCTAAGTTGCGGTCCAAACCACCACCTGAGTCTGTAGAGCATCTTGCTCTATAGTCTGAGCCACCACCTATGTCCATAGAGCATCTCCCTCTGCTGTCATTCTATACACCTCCTCCTGAGAGCTCTATAATTGTATAGTAAAAATTTTATTCTCCTCAAATAAGCTCCTCCTCCACTGTCTCTTCCTATCCAATTATCTTTAGAGTATCATAATTGTGGTATCCTACTCTATGAACTATGCCTATAGTGACAAGACATGTTATTTAAGTTTAGCATCCTCATCCTGCGTATCCTCATCATCCTCACCCTAATTCTATGGTTTGGTACCTCCCTTTGAGTTCTGACCCCACTCCACCTCCATTAAGTGATGCACTCATTAGTCATCCTTAGCCTTTACAATGCCCTCATCCCTTGGCACTCGAACCTGATCACCTATAGGTCCACAAGCCTACCATAGTTGAGTCACCCACCATGCATCGTACTATACTATAGTACCTACATAATCCACACTAGGATCTACCACTGGTTGGTTTGCATCCTCACCCCCTACCTCTACATGAGGTCAAGTCAAGTCTACATTATCACCCCAGCCTTGGTAAATGATGTGTTCACCAAGAACACCCTGATGAACCCCAAAAACCAACAAGTGCGAGAGTACTAAATGTACTCCTACTTTGTGTCATGTTGATAAATCATCCATCACTTGCATATCACATGCCTTAGCTACTTAATCACCTCTATCCAAGGTGGGAAATCCCTGTATGGCTACCATGTTACCTGCTTTAGCCTCAATATCTCAAAATAATATATGCAATGAGCAATCCTAACTGAGTGGGGTCAAATATGACCCACATCCAATGCATCCCATAGCCAATATATTTGTCTACCATCAAAGCCCACCCTAACCAAGGGAGCCCCTTTAGTATATCCACTCGAATGTTCTCCCAACCTCATATCTATAATAGGAAATTGTATCCCAATACAAGCCTACACTACTAGTGAATCTCATAGAGCTCATCATACAAATGAGCTAGTAGTGTAGTTCCCTAGGCCATAATTAGTGGCTCCTTAGTGGTGCACTCAAACAAATCCTGTACTAACTCGAGTAGGTTCCAAAGGAACCCAACTCTTGATGAGTTAGATAATAGTATGTTATACTTGAGTGATATTAGCACCACATGTCTAGTCATGAGAACCATATATCTAGTCATGAGCACATCAACCCTATACCATGCCTCCACAAGCACCCCATAATTATCCAATATGTGCTCAATAACCTCCTAGTCCTTGCCAAGATAACTTTGAAGTACTATCTTCCACTAGCTAGTAGGTGTAGAGATGATGGCGTTTCCATTAATCAGAATGTGAAGTATCCTATAGACATCCTCTAGGGCGACTATCATTTCACTCATCAAAAGGTGAAAAGTGTTGGTTTGGATATCCCAATGATCAATCAAGACTGTTAGGTAGGCTTGATCTACAATCACTACCTCTAGCCTCACCACTCACTTAAGACCAATGGACTCAAGCTACTCTTAATCATCATCCATAAGTGCATCATGCGTTGTCTTGTAGACCATGGGATATCTATGGTGAGCCCTCACACGCTAAATAAACAAATTGAAAATTTGACATTTAGGTTAAAAAAAAACATAAAATCAATAAATAGTGAGGCTATTTTGAGTTGAGATAGTCCCCAAGAAAGGTCATATTTGGTCGATATGACCTCCACAATGGTCATATATTTGACTATTGGATTTTGAACCATGACCATATCACCCTAAGACAGCTCCTAACATCACATTAGGGACCGTCTCACCTTGATACAAACCCCAATTGGGGTAAATTAAAATGCAAATCTCATAATCCCTAAACAAAATTTTTAAGTGATGCTCAAGATAGAGCAGATCACTATAGAGAGATTTGATACATGATACTATAGGTGTTGTTACTACTGAGAAAGATGCTCTTCAGCCATATATAGAGGTTGTTCCTATGGGATAGGTTGTACCAGCTACTCTAGCTATTCAGGGGCTAGCAGGTTTAGATGTAGTGGCAAAGATCAAGCAACTACAAGGTATACTAGCATATGATGTGAGGTTGTCGGTATTAAATTCACATCACATCATGATTATAATGGCTAAGTTCATATTATGTAGTGGCATTATGCCAACCAGATCTATGACATTAGGATCTCAACGGACTAGGAGTGAGTCTGGGCAGTCATTAATGTAGCCTAGTCACAAGATAACTACACGATCTGAGAAATAAGAAGGAGCAAGCTCTAGGTAGACTCATATGGATGGAACTAAGTGTGGGGGTGAGCAAGGGGGTGTAGGCCCATATTGACATATCTAAGAGACATGTACCATTTTTGAGTGTAAGGTTTGAGGACCTACATAGTTTTAGCCTACGAGAATTTTTGTTTTCTGATGTATATAGACACCGACACATATGTATATATATATATATATATATATATATATATATATATATATATATATATATATATATATATATATTATTATAGATACTCTATTTTATTTCTCATTATGTGTATAATGTGTTTACTTTTATGTTCATGCGATGCAATATGTATGCAATGCTTACATGATTTGATTATTTCTTTATGATGTGATGTATTGATGACATGCTTTAGCTAGATGATGTATGTATGATTAGATGCAATGATTTGTGTTAAATGCATGTTTAATTTTGATTTAATTGTATACATATAATTTATGTTGTTATGATATGGTGAATGCAATGTATGTAATGCATTATTTACATGATGGTGATCTAATGTAAATGAACCTGCATGCTTTAATCACTTAAAATATATGGAATGAATGTAATATGTGTTTAAAAATCTAATGGGTGACACCATAGAATGTATAAAAATCATGAATGTAAATGTTAAATATTGTCATAATAAATAATCAGTTAAGCATCCATATCTGAGATGAGATGAGAGATGCATTGCTTTCTCTATAAGCTTTTGTAAATTAAAATTTATATACAAAATAGTTAGTGGCCATATAAATATCATTGTTGATATCCATCCGGTATCTAACCTATCTCATCCCTTAATAAATAAAACCTCATAAGGAAAAATTGATGATTGATTGATGTAATGAGTTATTTCTATAAGGGATGCTTGATTTTTTCCATGAGACTCAAACACCCTAATTAATTAATAAAAATTTGTATAATGACTATACAGGACTCTTGAAAGATAAAGGTTTTTGTTATGAATACCAAGATATTAATTATTTTTGTGTGTGCAAATGAATATATTAGATGAAACATAAGACTACCTCATTACCAAGTAGGATTCATTTAGCCCATTACTGTAATGAGGATCACCACATGTTCACCTTTATCCTAATTTTGGATGCAATTGGAGTAGACCACGGGGTAATACAGGCCACCTAAAGCTAGATCATTTATAAATTTCTTGGAACTACCCCAATGCTAGGTGGGATTCATTCAGCCCATTTTTGTATTGGGGATCACTCAATGGCTTTGATAAGTGAACATTCTAAGGATTCAATCTCTTTACCCCCTTATTTTCTTTACATTTATTGGGATACTTGCTCATGCATAGTGATGAAAATCACTATTTATTTTGTATTTTTTTAATTTTGATCAAGAGATTTGTGTAGTGATGATAATTACTGTTTATTTTGGATTTTGATTTTTGCTTTGTTTTAGGATTTTTCTCATTTTGATGAAAGCAAGGTATTAATTTGGGTAGGGATGAGCTTGTCCTTTTGCCAATGATCAACACTCTAGACCATGCATATCATAAGATGAGAAAGTAATAACCTTTTACTTAAGATGACTAGGACCACTTTGTAGTGTTCACATTTCCTTGTCCATACTAGGATTTTTAATGTGTTAATTAGTGATTGGATTTTAACATATGCTAGGTGCTATCAATACTAGACCTCATATTCTAAAGCAAATATAGCTTTCTACAAAATATGAGAATATCACTGGATATAGCTGAATTACCAAAAAACCCTAGTATATTTCTTATAGAAACTGGAAGGATTGTGTTGAAAAATACAATTACTCACAAAGATGATGGATGATGATGAATAGATGCATGATTGGCATACAAACATGGTACCGTTTGTAATATTGAAAACACAACCTATCCTAATGCAAGTGAAATGGATGAAATATGCCTAATGGAGTGTAATTAAATGAATGCTGCAAATGCATAATGTAACATGCAAATGTTTTCGTAATCTTGATGTTTTCAATTGTTTTTTAAATTTTATGATTTAATTGAATGTTTTTGACATTTCTCTTGCTACTATGTGTAAAATACCTTCAGATGAAAATTTTTGAGAGGCTCGAGCTTTTCAACCCATTATAACTATTGGAAATTTTGAGTCCCTAAGCTAAGAGTTGTGATTGATGTCAAAAAGGGTCTATGTAAGTAAGCACTATGTTTGTGTTTCATAAAGAGCTTCATGAGAAGCAAAGGTTTTTGATCAAAGGTTCAAGAAGGGATGCATGACATTTGGTTCCAAAAGGAGCTTCAAGGGAAGCTTTGCAAAAGGTTTTTATTTAAAATCATGGATGGCAGATTTGAAATGGGTTTTTCTTAAAATCCAAGTTGGCTTTTTGTTTCATTGAAAAATTTGCCCCGATGATGGAAAAATTTAATTTTAAAGGTTTTATTTAAAACCATGGATGGCATATTTGAAATTGGTTTTTCTTAAAACCCAATTTGGTTTTTCGTTTCATCAAAAAAGGTGCCCCGGTGATGGAGATATTTAATTTTAAAAATTTATTTCAAATTTTAATTTATTTCAAATTTTAATTTTAATTTTAAAATTAAAATTTTAATTTTAAAATTAAAATTTTAATTTTAAAAATAAAAATTAAAAGTTTATCCTCTGACGTCGTGAAGGAAGTTTCAAAAATGCCGACATTTCCAAAGCAAATGGAAGGCATATAAATATGCCATTGAATTTTTTAATTCAATCATCCTTGCTCGTTGATATTTGCGCTTGGTATTTGTGAAGAAAAAGAGCTCGTGTTTTTCATTTAGGTGACATAGTGAACATTAAAGGGAGACAATGACCACTTCCCAAAACACATTGGGTAGCATGGCCTAGTGGTAGCTTGGATTCTAAAAATGTGTTGGTGACAAGGAGGTTGTGCATTTGATTCCCACAAGCATCATTTTTGGCTTTGTTCTATTGAGGAGCCCAAGGTGCATACTTTTTGCTTAGTGGAAGAGGGTGAAGGATAAGAAGTGGGTGGCACTTCTTTTTCACAAACAAGCCAACAACTCATGTAGTAGCTTGGTTGTGGCTAGGGCATTCATGTTGGGGCAATACGAGGGTTTGATTCCCCTCGAGGTAGGTATTAAGGTTTTTATTAATCTTTTTTTTGGATTGCCTAAGGTGGAGTGATAAGGGGTAAAGGTGCTTCGTTAGTTGATTTTTTGAGTAACCTTAGGGAATAAGGTCATGGTGGTTGTTTGAGTTGTGAATTATTTTTAATTGTGATTTTTGAAATTGTTAGGAGTAATAAGGATTTTTGATAAAGTTCTTTTTAGTGAAAGTTATTTTGAGTAAGGGTTTTCTTTTAAAAATAACTTTGGTGGATGTTAAAATAAAGTAGGAGTAATAAGGTGTTATTTGGATATTATTGTTGTGTTATTACTCAAAATATCTAACCCTTGTTAAGAGTTGAAAAATAAAGTGTGTTGAGTGTGACAGATTTAGTGGACAACTCATAAGGCATCAAAAAGGTATGAGTAATACTCTCCATTGATTTTATTTGGGTGGTTGATTTTTAAAATATCATTTGAGTGAAAAGGATTAATGGTGGTTTCCTTTTCAAAAGTGGTTGAGTTAATGCTTCAAGGGTTTTTGGATTGTGAGTTGTGATTAAACCTTGTTTGATAAGCATTATTGTTTAGACCATTGGTTGAGTGGAGTACTTTGAGTTTATTCTTCAAGGTTTTTTGAATTGAGAGTTGTGATTAAAACCTTGTCTTATTAGCATTGTTGTTGAAACCAATGGGTGATGCAAAGAACTTGAACTTGAGTTAGAAAATAACATGAGTATCATTATTATGGAATATTTTTTGTTGAGAATTGTTGGAAACATCTTGAGTTAGTTGATTCATGTTTGGACTAGGGTTTGTGAGAAAGAGTTGTTTCTTGAAGTGATTGGTTGAGTAGAGTTGATTGAGCCTAGTCAAGTAGTTGCATGAAGTGGTTGTTAAAGTTCCATGAAACAAACTATTATATATTCTGATTGAGTTGAGATTGAGCCTTGAGAATAGAACATATTGAGTCTCTAAAAATTCTCTTTATGCTTCTATGAGATTGAGTTAAGATTGCTTTGAGTTGAGATTGGGATTTGAGTATAGAACATATTGAGTCTCTAACAATTCTCTTTATGCTTCTATAATATTGAGCTGAGTTGATATTACTTTGAATTGAGATTGGGATTTGAGTATAGAACATATTGAGTCTCTAACAATTCTCTTTATGATTCTATGAGATTGAGTTGAGATTTTGTTGAGCTGATTTGAGGCAAGTATTTGAGAAGGCTTGTGGACTATTTTTGTGTAAGCTTTTGTGAAATCTTGCTATGAATATTTGAGCAAGTCCTAGAGAGGATGCATTGAGAAGATTTGAGTAGGTTCTGAGTGAGCCTATTAAGCATATTTGAGCAGATTTTGAGTCATCATATTAAGCATATTTGAGTAGGTTCTGAGTGATCTTATTGAACATATTTGAGTAGGTTTTGAGTGAGCCTATTGAGCAGATTTGAGCAGGTTCTGAGTGAGCCTATTGAGCATATTTTAGGAGGTTTTGAGTGAACCTATTAAAATATATTTGGAGGTGATAGAGTATAGAGGATAGAGTCTCAGTGGATAGAGATTCAATAGCCAGGACAATTGAATACAGATCTGAGTGAGGAGTCTTCAAGTGGAGAGAGATCCACCATTCAGTGCAGTAGAGAGATAAATTATTCCAGAAGACCATTAGCCAAAGTAGAAGGGGAAAGAGTTCTCTTGTGGAAGATATCCACGAAATTGATATTTAGGGGATCAACATATCCTTTGGATAGAGGTCCATAAACATTGTAATTGTGAAGGATTCCCAAGATATTGATTGAGAAACTTTTAGCAAAATATTTTCTCCATGGAGTATCCCACATTAGGTGAACCATGCAAATTGTTGTGTCACTTTTATTTATGGTGTTTTATGCATTGCTTTGATTACTACTATTGATATTTCTATCTATACACTACATAATATTAAATTGAAAATAAAAGTAAAAAGTAGTCTTATACTGTTCACCCCCCTCTCAGTATAAGCTTGTGTTCTTCAATTGGTATCTGAGTGGGTTCCTTCTAAAGAGTTTTACAACTTGAAGGAAAAGTGGTCTAAGAACATAATGGATCACAAGGATCAAAAGGATGGGTCCTTCAATAATGCAGTACTAGTATTTTATGGAAGTGACTTCTTGTATTAGTGTATGTTGATGATATTTCACCTGATGGCACTTGGATATGATTCTACAATCAATCCTCCTACATATAAGGAAGGTAAGCTTCTAATGCATACAAATTTAAGAACTATGAATACAATTATAAAAGGATTGGGTAGATCAAAATATATAAAGGTTATGGATTGTAAAACAAAAAAATATATGTGGGATCTACTGCATCACATATATGAGGGTGATAAAGGTGTTAGGAAAGCTAATATCAGAAATATCAAAGTAGAATTTGATAACTTAATAATGAGATATGATGAAAATATTTGTGATTATATCAGTAAGATTGATGAACTTGTACATGAGATGAGAGGTCTTGGAATGAAGGTTGATGAATTTGATGCTTGTGATAAGATCTTGAGAAATATTCCAAAAAGGTATAGTGAAAAGGTTTCTGCTATAGAAATATCAATTGATAGTGATTATTTGACAAGGAATTCTTTGCTTGGCATGCTTACTACTTTTAAGATAATAACAAAAGATCATATTCCTCCGAAATAAGCTACATTCAAAGTGGACAAAAATAAAAAGGGTAAAAAGATAGAATCAAGTAGTGAGTCATCTAGTGATGAAGAAGCTAACTATGGTAGAAGAGATAAAGGTTCCAAAATATTCATAGATGTAAGATCTATTAAGTGCTTCAATTTTGGAAATTATGGACACTATGTGATAGAGTGCAAAGAGCCAAAGTACAACAGTGATGAAGAAAAACAAGATCACAAGTACAAAGAATCAAAAAGACATAGGTACAAGAAGAAAGGTAAGGATGAACAAAACAAACAAGGAAATAAGTTATTTCAAAGGTAAAAGAAAAGCTACTATGCGGATAATGCAAGTAAGTACTCAAATGATAGTGATGCTAGTTTTTCAGACAATGATAGAGATGAAGTCCTATTTATGGTTATAGAGAAAAGGACTCCAGTTATTCTCAAGTATTTTAGATGTGGTAAATTTAGACATATTGAAGATAATTGCACTAGGGATGGCTATAGTTTCAGTGATGATGGTTTTGAAGATGCACTTGAAAGACCAGATGAGAATCTTCTAATGGAATTAGAATATGAAGTAAGTGATCCTATAGAAGACAAGCCAAAAGGAAGTATTGATAGGGACAAAGGCAAACAAATAGAGGATTATTCAGTGGAGAATGAATATGATCTCAAGGAAAAAATTATCTATGCTCTTGACATAGTAAATAAGGTAAAAAACAACACTCTAAGATTGAAATTCAGTTTCAAGAATATGATGAAGAAATATTATTGCTCATAGAGTACTTAGAAAAGTCAAATGCTAAGGCAAGTAAGTTCAAGGATAAGTTAGAAGTAAATATTTTGGAGTGTGAAAAGTTAACACAAAAAGTGGTACTACTAAAGGAAAATTTAGAGGATTCCAATAAATAGTTGTACAAATATGTGAATAATGCAAAGAGTGTAGACAAAATAATCAAGATACAAAGAGGAGCAACAAACAATACAGATCTTGGTTCCAAACAGGCTCAAAATAAATGGGAAGAAAAGTCTACTGCAATTCTAGAAGAAGAAGGAATTTTAGAAGAAGATACTTCAAGAAATAACAGTGTAAGTTGGAATGAGACATCAGAGGATGAGTTGGACAACAAAGAGGTCAAATATAGAAATAATGCACAAAGAAGATACAGATAGAACAACAATCAAAATAGGAGACCAATGAGGTCTACACAAGGAAACTTTAATGGGAGATTCTTATCATGTCATAGGTTTGGGCACATGACTTCACAGTGTAGGTCATACAAAAGACATGAATATGGGAAAGGACAAATTTTCCATGGGTATTGCTACTCATGCAATGAGTTTTGTCACAAGGCAATGAATTGCAGGGTTTATGATAGAAGAGGATATGGATTCACTAGGAGGTATCCTAAGACATTTGCACTTCTAAGGAATAATAACATTAAGTGTTATAAATTCAAAATGATGGTCACACATCAAGATGGTGTAGAGCAAATATTCCAAAAGCAGACATGAACAGGAACATGAACATGGATGAGAACAAGAATAGGAACATGAACATAAGTGATGATGACTTGGTAAGAAACAGTGAGAGGATTCAGAAAACTCAAAAAGGAAGAGAGAAAGGTAAAGGTAAAGAGTAGTGCTTTCAAGGAGTATAAATACTCCCACCCCAGAATTAACCACCTCATGTGGATGTTGGCAATTTTGGGTACCTTGGGTACATTGCCCTTGCTCAAGTGTTGATGTTGTCATTGATGTCAAAGAGCGGAAGGGTTTTTGTGAAAACCAAGGCAGACTAAATTATAGGTTTTGTTTAAATCCATGGTCAGTGAGCTTTGAAATGGGTTTTTCTTAAAACCCAAGTTAGCTCTTCGTTTTGTTGAAAAAGGTGCTCCGATGATGAAGATATTTAATTTTAAATATCCAGTTTAAATTTTATTTATTTATTTAAAATTTAAATTAATATTTTAAAATTAAATTAAAGTTGTTCACCGGCTTGTTTTCAAAGCCGACGTTGCTAGGGTTTTGCAACGGATCAATTAGGGTTTCCTATTGACAAAGCAAGGTTAAGCAACCGAAAAATTCTAGGGTTTCATGTTGACCTAATTAGGGTTGCAGCCGACGTGTTTGAGAATGTTTTGATGGGATATTCTCTTCTATAAAAATGCGGGACTGTTGCAAGGTTGAAGAGTGGGCGTGATGCGATATATGCGAATGAAGTTCGTGTGCAGCAGAGTGTAAGTCGGTGATAGTTCTTTGGAGTTAAAGAAAAGAGATCGCAGCGATGAGATAGTGAGTGAGTGCGTATCGACTGATCGAGAACAAAGAGAGCGATATGCAGACGGCGTGTTTAAAGTCCGAGGCAAAAATACGCAGATGGTAGAAGTGAGATTTCATGGAAGGTGCAGCAGAGTGAGTGGTGCAAAGAGAAGATAAGAACGCGGTATGCAGAAGTCGTGTTTCGAGTGTGAAATGACAGTGTGCTGGCTGTAGAAGTAATATTTCTGTGAAGTTGCAGCAGAGAACGCGGAGAGATATAGAGGAGTGGTTGAAAAAGTGCGAATCATTTTTCACAGCAACACTCGAATGCCGACAAGCAGCAGAACGCAAGAAAAATAGCAGATCGTGCAAATTGAGGTGACAGTTTAATTCTGCAATTTTTATTACTATCTCCAAGTTGTAGCTTGGTAAAAGGGGTTGGTGCCTCTTTCCAGTTGGAGCTGGAAAAATTGGAGTTGGTGCTCCATTCTGTTGTAGCAGATAAAATTTAGAGGTTGGTGCCTCTTACCAGTTGGTGCTGGTGAATGATTATGTAAAGTTGTAGCTTTGCATTTGACTGGATTTGGATGGTAGTCCAAGCAGTCTTTTTGAGGAGTAGCCACATCGGTGAACCTCGTTAAAATGTCGTGTTATGTGTGATGCTCTTAGTACTTTTATTATTTCTATTTTAATCACTACAGTTTATTTAAAAGTCTAAATTGCTTTTAAGTTTTTAAAGAACACACTGATTCACCCCCCCTCTCAGTGTCATTGTGATTATAACAATTGGTATCAGAGCAAGGTTCCCAATTTTGGCTAAATCAGTCAGGGTTGATCTTGGATTAGTACACAATGGCTAAGAAGAATAGATCCTCATCCAAAAAGGCATCCCAGCCAGTTTCAGTTCCTATGGTTGAGAAAATTGAACCAAAAATGGCAGAAGGAATGAACTCTGAAGTTGAAGAAGTTGAGGCTGAAGTTGATTTAGAGGGTGAGCTAGTGTCTGCTCTTACGGAATGGGAATCGGAGAAAAAGAAGAATGAAAAATTGTCAAGGAAACTTAAGGATGCAAACAACATTATTGCCAGTTTAAAAATACAGACTCAAGAATACAAGAAAATGTCCCAAGATCTGGAAATACAGGTATCCATGAAGATAGACCACTGCAGCAAATTGGAAGAAGAAAATGTGAGTCTTCGAATACGGATACAAGAGCTGGATCGAAAAATCAACCGTCATGTAAAACGTGAAGAAAGCTCGATGAAATTGGACAAAATTCTGAGCGATCAAAGATCCACAAGTATCAAATTTGGTCTCGGCTTTTCTGAAGGAGAATCATCAACTGGACCAAAAGCAAGCAATGTTGAAAGTGAAAAGAACAAAGACAAGAATCGTGCAAAAGAAAGATATAATGCCGGACCTGAAATAGCAAATGACAATGATGGCTTTACTAAGGTCACACATCAAAAGAATAGAAGATCCAAGGCTCCAGAAACAACCTGGCCAAGACCATCTTTCAGGTTTAATCATTATTTCTATGGTTTTTGTTTCAAGTGTAATGTTTATGGGCATAAAATTGTTGACTGCAAATACAACGTAGGTCCAAGAAGTTTCACTAGTAGAAATGCGTTTGCTCCTTTAATGAGTTATGCAGAGAGTGTTTTAAGTGTCACAACTTTGGTCATATTGCCAAAAATTGTCGTAGTATGTCTGTTTCATATCAACCTCATGAAAGCAGATTTCAACCGTATAGAGCAAAACAAAATAGAATTTATACTGAAGGATATGTGCAAAATTCTAAAAAGGGGAAGTCACAGCTAGAACCCAATACCACGCTTAAAATAGAATGGAAACAAAAAGAACAGCTCAGGAAAGAACAGGATTCTTTAATAGTGCAGTATGACTTTTAGAGCTCATAATAAACATGTTCCTTGGATTCTTGATAGTGGTTGCTCAAGTCATATGACAGGTGACAAACAGAAATTCGAAAATCTACAAAAGTATGAGGGTGGTTCTATAAAATTCGGCAACAATGACGGAGCCAAAATAATAGGTAAAGGAACGGTCAAAATTAGTGAAGGAAAGATCAAGTCAGAGGAAGTTTTATATGTGGATGGTTTGAAACATAATCTATTGAGTGTGAGTCAAATCTGTGACAAAGGACATGAAGTAGTTTTCAAGAAGCATGGTTGTGAAGTCAAAAAAATAAACAGCAAGAAATTAATAGCAACCGGCTCAAGGACGTCTGGCAATCTATACACACTCTCAGAGTTTTCAGAAGGTATGTGCTTCATGGGACAAGAAGAAGAGAACTGGTTGTGGCATAAGAGGCTTGGACACATAAGTTTTGATAATCTGGTAAGAATTAGCGCTAAACAAGAAGTGAGAGATATTCCAATCATTAAAAAACCTGCAAATAGTATGTGTGCTTCATGTCGAAGGGTAAACATGTACTGCAGTTTCGTTTAAAACAAAAGAACATCACACTAAAAGGCTTGGTCAAAATAGGTTTAGTCAGAACTGGCTTAGTCAAAACATGTGGATTCAAAGAACAGGTATGCCTAAAAGAAACAACACTATTACTTGTTATAAGTGCAACAATAAAAGTCACACTGTCAGACAGTGCAGAGTTGAAATTCCAGGATATAGGAACAGGAACAATGGCATGATCAGGTCCAAGGATCAGAACAATGACAGGAACAAGAATATGGTCAAAGAGTTCAAGAGAAGACCCGGCAAGGAAGTTATAGACGTTGATGTTGATCAGTGCCTAATGGGAGTTTTACTCCCACCCCAGAATTAATCACCTCATCAGGAGGTGGGGGAGGGACTAAGCTAAGAGGCTCATTCTTAGTTCCGAGCCCCAAAGGTGGCCCTTTGCCATTGATGACAAAGGGGGAGAGATATGAGTAAGGGGGAGAGCTTCAAGTGAAGAGGAAAGCTTCAAGTCATGGGGAGCAAAACTTCAAAGAGATTGATTTCAGTTTTGGCTCTTGAAGATGTGTTTTTAGTAAAGGGTTGCCATCAATGACAAAGGGGGAGATTGTTGGCAATTTTGGGTACCTTGGGTACATTGCCCTTGCTCAAGTGTTGATGTTGTCATTGATGTCAAAGAGCGGAAGGGTTTTTGTGAAAACCAAGGCAGACTAAATTATAGGTTTTGTTTAAATCCATGGTCAACGAGCTTTGAAATGGGTTTTTCTTAAAACCCAAGTTAGCTCTTCGTTTTGTTGAAAAAGGTGCTCCGATGATGAAGATATTTAATTTTAAATATCCAGTTTAAATTTTATTTATTTATTTAAAATTTAAATTAATATTTTAAAATTAAATTAAAGTTGTTCACCGGCTTGTTTTCAAAGCCGACGTTGCTAGGGTTTTGCAACGGATCAATTAGGGTTTCCTACTGACAAAGCAAGGTTAAGCAACCGAAAAATTCTAGGGTTTCATGTTGACCTAATTAGGGTTGCAGCTGACGTGTTTGAGAATGTTTTGATGGGATATTCTCTTCTATAAAAATGCGGGACTGTTGCAAGGTTGAAGAGTGGGCGTGATGCGATATATGCGAATGAAGTTCGTGTGCAGTAGAGTGTAAGTCGGTGATAGTTCTTTGGAGTTAAAGAAAAGAGATCGCAACGATGAGATAGTGAGTGAGTGCGTATCGACTGATCGAGAACAAAGAGAGCGATATGCAGACGGCGTGTTTAAAGTCCGAGGCAAAAATACGCAGATGGTAGAAGTGAGATTTCATGGAAGGTGCAGCAGAGTGAGTGGTGCAAAGAGAAGATAAGAACGCGGTATGCATAAGTCGTGTTTCGAGTGTGAAATGACAAGCAGTCTGGTTGTAGAAGTAATATTTCTATGAAGTTGCAGCAGAGAACGCGGAGAGATATAGAGGAGTGGTTGAAAAAGTGCGAATCATTTTTCACAGCAGCAGCTGAATGCCGACAAGCAGCAGAACGCAAGAAAAATAGCAGATCGTGCAAATTGAGGTGACAGTTTAATTCTGCAATTTTTATTACTATCTCCAAGTTGTAGCTTGGTAAAAGGGGTTGGTGCCTCTTTCCAGTTGGAGCTGGAAAAATTGGAGTTGGTGCTCCATTCTGTTGTAGCAGATAAAATTTAGAGGTTGGTGCCTCTTACCAGTTGGTGCTGGTGAATGATTATGTAAAGTTGTAGCTTTGCATTTGACTGGATTTGGATGGTAGTCCAAGCAGTCTTTTTGAGGAGTAGCCACATCGGTGAACCTCGTTAAAATGCCGTGTTATGTGTGATGCTCTTAGTACTTTTATTATTTCTGTTTTAATCTGCTGCAGTTTATTTAAAAGTCTAAATTGCTTTTAAGTTTTTAAAGAACACACTGATTCACCCCCCCTCTCAGTGTCATTGTGATTATAACAATTGGTATCAGAGCAAGGTTCCCAATTTTGGCTAAATCAGTCAAGGTTGATCTTGGATTAGTACACAATGGCTAAGAAGAATAGATCCTCATCCAAAAAGGCATCCCAGCCAGTTTTAGTTCCTATGGTTGAGAAAATTGAACCAGAAATGGCAGAAGGAATGAACTCTGAAGTTGAAGAAGTTGAGGTCGAAGTTGATTTAGAGGGTGAGCTAGTGTCTGCTCTTACGGAATGGGAATCGGAGAAAAAGAAGAATGAAAAATTGTCAAGGAAACTTAAGGATGCAAACAACATTATTGCCAGTTTAAAAATACAGACTGAAGAATACAAGAAAATGTCTAAAGATCTGGAAATACAGGTATCCATGAAGATAGACCACTGCAGCAAATTGGAAGAAGAAAATGTGAGTCTTCGAATACAGATACAAGAGCTGGATCGAAAAATCAACTGTCATGTAAAACGTGAAGAAAGCTCGATGAAATTGGACAAAATTCTGAGCGATCAAAGATCCACAGGTATCAAATTTGGTCTCGGCTTTTCTAAGGAGAATCATCAATCTGGACCAAAAGCAAGCAATGTTGAAAGTGAAAAGAACAAAGACAAGAATCAGGCAAAAGAAAGATATAATGCCAGACCTGAAATAGCAGCTGACAATGATGGCTTTACTAAGGTCACACATCAAAAGAATAGAAGATCCAAGGCTCCAGGAACAACCTGGCCAAGACCATCTTTCAGGTTTAATCATTATTTCTATGGTTTTTGTTTCAAGTGTAATGTTTATGGGCATAAAATTGTTGACTGCAAATACAACGTAGGTCCAAGAAGTTTCACTAGTAGAAATGCGTTTGCTCCTTTAATGAGTTATGCAGTAGAGTGTTTTAAGTGTCACAACTTTGGTCATATTGCCAGAAATTGTCGTAGTATGTCTGTTTCATATCAACCTCATGAAAGCAGATTTCAACCGTATAGAGCAAAACAAAATAGAATTTATACTGAAGGATATGTGCAAAATTCTAAAAAGGGGAAGTCACAGCTAGAACCCAATACCACAGTTAAAACAGAATGGAAACAAAAAGAATAGCTCAGGAAAGAACAAGATTCTTTAATAGTGCAGACAGCTTTTAGAGCTCAGAATAAACATGTTCCTTGGATTCTTGATAGTGGTTGCTCAAGTCATATGACAGGTGACAAACAGAAATTCAAAAATCTACAAAAGTATGAGGGTGGTTCTATAAAATTCGGCAACAATGACGGAGCCAAAATAATAGGTAAAGGAACGGTCAAAATTAGTGAAGGAAAGATCAAGTCAGAGGAAGTTTTATATGTGGATGGTTTGAAACATAATCTATTGAGTGTGAGTCAAATCTGTGACAAAGGACATGAAGTAGTTTTCAAGAAGCATGGTTGTGAAGTCAGAAAAATAAACAACAAGAAATTAATAGCAACCGGCTCAAGGACGTCTGGCAATCTGTACACACTCTCAGAGTTTTCAGAAGGTATGTGCTTCATGGGACAAGAAGAAGAGAACTGGTTGTGGCATAAGAGGCTTGGACACATAAGTTTTGATAATCTGGTAAGAATTAGCGCTAAACAAGCAGTGAGAGATATTCCAATCATTAAAAAACCTACAAATAGTATGTGTGCTTCATGTCAGAAGGGTAAATAGAACAGAGTTTCGTTTAAAACAAAAGAACATCACACTAACAGGCTTGGTCAAAATAGGTTTAGTCGAATCGGCTTAGTCGTAACATGTGGATTCAAAGAACAGTATGCCTAAAAGAAACAACACTATTACTTGTTATAAGTGCAACAATAAAAGTCACACTGTCAGAAAGTGCAGAGTTGAAATTCCAGGATATAGGAATAGGAATAGTGGCATGATCAGGTCCAAGGATCATAACAATGACAGGAACAAGAATATGGTCAAAGAGTTCAAGAGAAGACCCGACAAGGAAGTTATAGACGTTGATGTTGATCATTGCCTAATGGGAGTTTTACTCCCACCCCGAATTAATCACCTCATCAGGAGGTGGGGGAGGGACTAAGCTAAGAGGCTCATTCTTAGTTCCGAGCCCCAAAGGTGGCCCTTTGCCATTGATGACAAAGGGGGAGAGATATGAGTAAGGGGGAGAGCTTCAAGTGAAGAGGAAAGCTTCAAGTCAGGGGAGCAAAACTTCAAAGAGATTGATTTCAGTTTTGGCTCTTGAAGATGTGTTTTTAGTAAAGGGTTGCCATCAATGACAAAGGGGGAGATTGTTGGCAATTTTGGGTACCTTGGGTACATTGCCCTTGCTCAAGTGTTGATGTTGTCATTGATGTCAAAGAGCGGAAGGGTTTTTGTGAAAACCAAGGCAGACTAAATTATAGGTTTTGTTTAAATCCATGGTCAACAGTTTTGAAATGGGTTTTTCTTAAAACCCAAGTTAGCTCTTCGTTTTGTTGAAAAAGGTGCTCCGATGATGAAGATATTTAATTTTAAATATCCAGTTTAAATTTTATTTATTTATTTAAAATTTAAATTAATATTTTAAAATTAAATTAAATCTGTTCACCGGCTTGTTTTCAAAGCCGACGTTGCTAGGGTTTTGCAACGGATCAATTAGGGTTTCCTATTGACAAAGCAAGGTTAAGCAACCAAAAAATTCTAGGGTTTCATGTTGACCTAATTAGGGTTGCAGCTGACGTGTTTGAGAATGTTTTGATGGGATATTCTCTTCTATAAAAATGCGGGACTGTTGCAAGGTTGAAGAGTGGGCGTGATGCGATATATGCGAATGAAGTTCATGTGCAGCAGAGTGTAAGTCGGTGATAGTTCTTTGGAGTTAAAGAAAAGAGATCGCAACGATGAGATAGTGAGTGAGTGCGTATCGACTGATCGAGAACAAAGAGAGCGATATGCAATCGGCGTGTTTAAAGTCCGAGGCAAAAATACGTAGATGGTAGAAGTGAGATTTCATGGAAGGTGCAGCAGAGTGAGTGGTGCAAAGAGAAGATAAGAACGCGGTATGCTGAAGTCGTGTTTCGAGTGTGAAATGACAAGCATGTGCTGGTTGTAGAAGTAATATTTCTGTGAAGTTGCAGCAGAGAACGCGGAGAGATATAGAGGAGTGGTTGAAAAAGTGCGAATCATTTTTCACAGCAGCAGCCGAATGCCGACAAGCAGCAGAACGCAAGAAAAATAGCAGATCGTGCAAATTGAGGTGACAGTTTAATTTTGCAATTTTTATTACTATCTCCAAGTTGTAGCTTGGTAAAAGGGGTTGGTGCCTCTTTCCAGTTGGAGCTGGAAAAATTGGAGTTGGTGCTCCATTCTGTTGTAGCAGATAAAATTTAGAGGTTGGTGCCTCTTACCAGTTGGTGCTGGTGAATGATTATGTAAAGTTGTAGCTTTGCATTTGACTGGATTTGGATGGTAGTCCAAGCAGTTTTTTGAGGAGTAGCCACATCGGTGAACCTCGTTAAAATGTCGTGTTATGTGTGATGCTCTTAGTACTTTTATTATTTCTTTTTTAATCTGCTGCAGTTTATTTAAAAGTCTAAATTGCTTTTAAGTTTTTAAAGAACACACTGATTCACCCCCCCTCTCAGTGTCATTGTGATTATAACAGTGGAGGTGGGGGAGGGGCTAATCTAAGAGGCTCATTCTTAGCCCCAAGCTGCAAAGGTGACCCTTTTCCATTGATGACAAAGGGGGAGATATTTGTGTATATTAAGGAGAGTTTTTGATATGGAGAGAGATTTGATATTTGAGAAAGCTTTGAGACAAGGGGAGCAAAGTCCCAGGGGGAGCATAAAATAAGGTTAGATTTTAGTAAAAGGATATGGGTTGCCATCAATGAAAAAATGGGAGATTGTTGGACATTTTGAGTCCCTAATCTAAGAGTTGTCAGTGATGTCAAAATGTTCTATGTAAGTAAGCAATATGTTTGTGTTTCATAAAGAGTTTCATGAGAAGAAAATGTTTTTTTATCAAAGGTTCAAGAAGGGATACATGGAATTTGGTTCCAAAAGGAGCTTCAAAGGAAGCTTTGCAAAAGGTTTTTATTTAAAACCATGGATGGTAGATTTGAAATGGGTTTTTATTAAAACCCAAGTTGGCTTTTCGTTTCATCAAAAAAGGTGCCCCGATGATGGAGAAATTTAATTTTAAAGGTTTTATTTAAAACCACGGATGGTAGATTTGAAATGGGTTTTTATTAAAACCCAAGTTGGCTTTTCATTTCATCAAAAAATGTGCCCCGGTGATGGAGATATTTAATTTTAAAGTTTTATTTTAAACTTTAATTTATTTAAAATTTTAATTTTAATTTTAAAATTAAAAATTAAAAGTTTATCCGTCGATGTCATGAAGGAAGTTTCAAAAATACCGATGTTTCCAAAGCAAAGGGAAGGCATATAAATATGCCATTGAATTTTTTAATTCAATCATCCTTGCTCGTTGATATTTGTGCTTGGTATTTGCGAAGAAAAAGAGCTTGTGTTTTTTGTTTAAGTGAAGCAATGAATATTAAAGGGAGAAAACGACCACTTCCAAAAACACATTGGATAGTGTGGCCTAGTGGTAGCTTGGATTTTGAAAATGTGTTGGTGACAAGGAGGTTGTGCATTCAATTCCCACAAACATCATTTTTGGCTTTGTTCTATTGAGGTGCACAAGGCGCATACTTTTGCTTGGCGGAAGAGGGTGAAGAATAAGAAGTGGGTGGAGCTTCTTTTTCACCAACGATCCTGCAACTCATGTGACAGCTTGGTCATGACTAGGGCATTTGTGTTGGGGAAATACAAGGGTTTGATTCCCCTCGAGGCAGATATTAAGGTTTTTATTAATATTTTGTTTGGATTGCCTAAGATGGAGTGATAAGGGGTAAATGTGCTTCGTTAGTTGATTTGTTGAGTAACCTTAGGGAATAAGGTCATGGTGGCTATTTGAGTTGTGAATTATTTTTAATTGTGATTTTTGAAATTGTTAGGAGTAATAAGGGTTTTTAATAAAGTTATTTTTAGTGAAAGTTATTTTGAGTAAGGGTTTTATTTTAAAAATAACTTTGGTGTATGTTAAAATAAAGTAGGAGTAATAAGGTGTTATTTGGATAATATTGTTGTGTTATTACTCAAGATCTATAACCCTTGTTAAGAGTTGAAAAAGAAAGTGTGTTGAGTGTGACAAATTTAATGGAAAACTCATAAGGCTTCAAAAAGGTATGAGTAATACTCTCCATTGATTTTATTTGGGTGGTAGATTTTTGAAATATCATTGGAGTGAAAAGGATTGATTGTGGTTTCCTTTTCGAAAGTGGTTGAGTTAATGCTTCAAGGTTTTATATATTGTGAGTTGTGATTAAACCTTGTTTGATAAGCATTGTTTTTTAGACCATTGGTTGAGTGAAGTACTTTGATTTTATGTTTCAATGTTTTCTAAATTGAGAGTTGTGATTAAAACCTTGTATTATTAGCATTTTTGTTGAAACCAATAGGTGATGAAAATAACTTGAACTTGAGTTAAAATATAACATGAGTATCATTGTTATGTAAGATTTTTTTTTGACCATTGTTGGAAATATTTTGAGTTATTTGATTCATTTTTGGACTAGGGTTTGTGAGAAAGAGTTATTTCTTGAAGTGATTGGCTGAGTAGAGTTGATTGAGCCTAGTCAAGTGGGTGCATGAAGTGGTTTTTCAAGTTCCATGAAACAAACTATTCTATATTCTGATTGTGTTGATATTGAGCCTTGAGAATAGAACATATTGAGTCTCTAACAATTCTATTTATGCTTCTATGAGATTGATTTAAGATTGAGCTGATTTGAGATTGCTTTGAGTTGAGATTAGGATTTGAGTATAGAACATATTCAGTCTCTAACGATTCTCTTTATGCTTCTATAATATTGAGCTGAGTTGAGATTGCTATGAATTTTTATTGGGATTCGAGTATAGAACATATTGAGTCTCTAACAATTCTCTTTATGCTTCTATGAGATTGAGTTGAGATTTTGTTGAGCTGATTTGAGGTAAGTCTTTGAGAAGGCTTGTGGATTATTTTTGTGTAAGATTTTGTGAAAGCTTGCTATGCATATTTGAGCAAGTCCTATAGAGGACTTATTGAGAAGATTTGAGTAGGTTCTAAGTGAGCCTATTGAGAAAATTTGAGAAGGTTCTGAGTGAGCCTATTGAGCATATTTGAGCATGTTCTGAGTGAGCCTATTGAGCAGATTTAAGCAGGTTTTGAGTGAGCCTATTGAGTATATTTGAGTAGGTTCTGAGTGAACCTATTAATCATATTTGATGAGGTTCTGAGTTAACCTATTGACAGAGCTTTTGAGGTGACATATTATAGAGGATAGAGTCTCAGTGGATAGAGATATAGCAGCCAGGACAATTGAATACCGATCTGAGTGAGGAGTCTTCAAGTGGAGAAAGATCCATCAGTCAGTGTAGTAGAAAGACAAAGTCTTCTAGAATATCACTAGCCAGAGAAGAAGGGAAAAAATTTATCCTATGGAAGAGATCCCTGAACTTGAGATTTAGGGGGTTAACATCTCCTTTGGATATAGGTCCATAAATATTGTAATTGGGAAGAATTCCCAAGATATTTAATGAGAAAGTTTTAGCAAAATATTTTCTTTGTGGAGTAGCCCACATTGGGTGAACCACATAAATTATTGTGTCACTTTTGTGGATGGTTTTTTGTGCATTTCTTTTATTACTACTATTGATACTGCTATCTATACATTGCATAATATTGAATTGAAAATAAAAGTAAAAAGGGGTCTTATACTGTTCACCCCCCATCTTAGTATAAGCTTATGTTCTTCAATAACAATATTAGGTGATATGTTCCAGGTCCAATATTCTCTAAGATGATATAAGGACCTAACCAATTGGCCATAAATTTTTCTCACAAGTGCGGTGACAGGTTTGAGTTTTGTTAGCTCTATTTCAGCACAAGATCACCAACCTTAAAGTCTCTTAGATGGACTTTATTGTTATAAGCTTATTTAATATGATCTTGGTAAATGTGGAGATGCTCAAGGGTATTCACACAACGTTCATCAAGAAGGGTCAATTTATCAAGGCAAGATTACCACGTAGTGTCATCATCAATTAACTCTTTCAATGTGATGCACAATGATGGAATTTCTAATTCCAAGGGCATAATGACCTCAACACCATATACCAATAAAAATGGTGTTACCCTAGTGGGAATTTTTATGTTATTTTTGTAAGCCCATGATGCAATGGCCAACTACAATTTCCAGTCCTTATGATTCTCTTGAACCATATTTTTCAATATGGCTACTTCTATCTTGTTCAAGGCTTCTGCTTGCCCATTTGTTTGTATATAATATAGTGTTGCAAAGCTATGCTAAATGTTATATTTAGACATTAAAACTTGCACATATTTGTTACTGAATGAAGTACCATTATCCAAAATTATCTTGGATGGGATCCCAAACTGATAGATGATATATGAAGTATGAACTCCGTAATTCATGCTCCTATCATTGATGTTAAGGAGATTGATTCCACCCACTTGGTAAAATAATCAGTGGCTATTAATATAAATGTGTGTCAACCTAAATATGGGGGAGAGATATTACAAATTAGATAAAAATACCACTGAGAAAATGGCCAAGCCACTTGAATGGGTTGTAAGGCTTGTGATGGTAGGTGCATCAAATTTGTATGATATTGACACTTAATGGACTTCTTGACATATGCACAACAATCCTTCTCCATGGTGGTCCAATAATAATCCATTCAAAGGATGCACTTGATGATGGCCATGTCACTGAAATGGCCACCACATGTACCATTGTGAGCTTGTGAAATTATCCAAGTTGATTCTTGGAGCTCAAGGTAATGAAGGAGGACTCCATCATAGCTTCGATGATACAATATGTCTCGTAGTAGGACATATCTAGTCGTTTTTTTCTAAATGGTCATTTTGCAACATGCACTAATCCATGCATGATTATTCCAAGTTTAATAAAATATTGTAAATGGCTTAACTAATCCTGATAAGCTACAACCTCAATAGATGAGATGACTTGTTCCCTTTATAATTCGATGTGCATGAATACAAACTGGGAAAAAACCTTGTGGTTAATGGTGGTTTCATTCCTCCCAAGATCCGATGATATCAAAGAACCCTAAGGTGCCTTCTTTAGAAAGTCTCTAGATCTATATAACCACTCACGGTTTGGTTCTATATGAATCATATTGATTGATTCTTTGTTGTCAAAAACCTCACACTACATCACAAATTGCAAGAGTGTCTTCACATGAATGATAGTGAATTCAATAGATGGATTCTGATAGATCAATGATCCCAAAGATGCCATAGTGTCTACAAATTTGTTTGACGTATAAGTGATTTCCTCAATGTAATACCACTCTATCTGGGCTAGATAAGTTTCAAAAATATCCTTATAAGCTTTTAGGATGGGATGCCTACACTGAAATATTCCCTTAACTTGGTTAACAATGAGAAGGGAGTCACCAAAGATGTTTAAATTTTTGATCTTCATGGTGATTGCTATTTGGAGATCCAAGATTAGATCCTCGTATTTAGTGTTGTTATTTGTGCAAGGGAAGTCTAGTTTAAATTAAAAGGTCATTGGAACATATTACAGTGTGAAAAATATGATTTCTGCACCACTCCCTTGCTCACACTTTGAACCGTTAAAGAATCAAGTCATGTCATATTTTTTATCTGGTTCTTTGGATTTGGGTGACTCTGATAATGCAAATATTACATCATCAAGAAGTTCTATGATGAGAGGTCTACTATCTTGAAGAGGTGCCTCTACCAGCTGATTTGATTTTACTAGTCTCTTGATGGAATTTTGACTAATGAATTCCAAGTCAAATTCTATTAGTAGAATGATCCACTTTGCAGTACATATATTATGATATGTCTTGCTCATCATATACTACAAAGGATTTTGTTTTGATATTACATAAATCGTATGACTCAACATGTAATGGCATAACTTCTTAGTCATAAAAATCATTTCTAAGCACAACTTTTCTACGTATGTGTACCCTAGCACATAACTCACCAAGGTGCGGCTAATATAGTATATCACTTGCTCTTTGTCTTGCATGTTTTTTTGGACTAATATGGTTCCCAATGCAAAGTTAGTAGCTGATATATAAAGCAAGAATGGTACATATAGCCTTAGTGGAGCTAGTACTGGTAGTGTTGCTATATATTACTTGATTTCAGTAAAGGATTACTGAAATTTCCCATACCAATGGAATGGGACCCCTTGTGTAGCAATTTATTCATGGGTCGACATTTATCCGATAACTATGTGATGAATCACTTTATGGATGCTACTTTGCCCTATAGGCTTCTCAACTCTTTGATGTTAGTGGGCATGGATCTTTCTAGGATAGCCTTTACCTTTATTGGATAAAATTTGACCCCACATTTAGAAATAATTAATCCTAAGAGTTTTCTTGAAGTTACACCAAATACACACTTCTTGGGATTCAACCTAATATTATGCTCTATTAGGCAATTGAAGACTTTTCTCAAGACCTTAGCATACTCTTCACATAGAAATGACTTGTCCAGTAAGTCATCAATGTAATACTCTAGGATCTTGTGCATATAGTTATGGAAGATATATTTCATGGCCCATTGATATGTGGAACCAACATTTTTAAGACCAAATGACATTACTTTGTAGCAGAAGATCCCCCATGGCATTGTGAACATAGTTTTATGTTGATCTTTAGTTTTAATCCAAATCTAATTGTAACCAGAAAAACCATCCATTAGGGAGAGCATATCATGACCCGTATTTGCATCTACAAGAGCATATATAATGGGAAACAAGAATGAATCCTTTGGTGTTGCCTTATTGAGGTCTCTAAAATTCATGTAGATACAGCATGAGGTTTTCCTACAGGTACTTGTAGGACCAAAATGGCCACATCCTTAGAAAGCAATTAAGGTATGAAGTTTCTATTCCACACACATTTTAGTGTATTTTGGAGTAGATTCACAACATTTTTTTCCTAATCCGCCCAACACTTAGTGAAATTTTACCTTGAGCAATTATGCTCGATTTATAATGTATTTTGGTGTGGATTGGTGATGAGTCCCTATTCCATAAAATTTTTTGGTGATGATGATTTCAGCATAAAATAAAGTGTAGAATGATGACTGAGAGTAGTTTTTGCATGCTCCAAAATGGCTAAGTGTTAATAAGGTCAATTTCACTAGTCTCAAGATTAGTTTGCTCCGAATTGACAATAATGAGCAAAAAAAACTTCATAAGGTGTGGATTGGAGACAAAGGGTACGTTTACACTATATCTGGAGCATAATGGTGATAAAAACTATTTTACACTACAATCGGTGTGGAATGACAACAAAGGATGATTTACCATTACCCAAGTATGAAGTTCAATTTCCCATATTTACAAAGAAAAGGTGATGTCAGCATGTTTTGTGGTGTGGATTTTAGTTGCTTTTAAGACAAATAATAGAAGAGGAAGGTTAATGAGTGGATTCCATCCTGCTCACCTCTTAATGTATTTTACGTTGGAATTCTATTCCACATGATCAAGACTATAAAAAATGATGTCAGCAACTTAAAAGTGTGGAATGGCACATTGGTTTTTCTCATCAATTTGCAAAGTATCTTGGGAGGTTTAATCATAGCCTTCCATGTTGAAGATCTACAGTCCAAGTTTTGTTGATATTCTTGAAGGATTTAAAATACCAAAACTCACCAAATTAGAGTGCAGTCAGTTGGAGGATAGGAAGATGAAGCATCAAGGGTTTTTAATAACAAGAACTAGATGTGGTTGTATATCTATGGTGGTGTCGAGCTTCCAAGAATGATCTATGAATGAGATGTAGTTTCCAACTATTCAAACGCTAACCGCAACCAAAAAATCAACAAGTTGCAGAGGTACGCTTCCATGGTAGATTTCTCACAACGAATTTCCTGGAGCTCTCCAGCCAATAATATAATGCTAGAAAACTCTCTATTGAGTTGTAAATATACAATATTTGTAATGTCTCCTTAATATTCTTTCATTTACAAACTATAAATAGAGGCTGAACCTTTATTTTTTAGGGTTGACTCTAGTGCATTTGTTTTCCCTATTGTAAATATTTTTGTGATCTAATGGAAGGAGCATTACTCTGATATTTTGACTCAAAATTATCATCTTCATAATATTGTACAAGAGGTTCAAAGTCTTGAGCTACATGTCTGTTAATACTTGAATGGTTAGTTCACTCTAACTTATCGGATTACTAGTTGTGAGAGTAGTTGAAATATATCCTTGATTATATATGTATTGTTAGGAAGTTTATTTTTGTTAAATATAACTATTGATCTATTCTAATATTTGGATTATCAATATTGGATGTTGGAATTGCTTTCTGCAATATATCTCTATTTACGCTTTAATATGTAAAGTTTTCATTGATTTGGGTGATGTTAATATTGAGTAATGGGACACTAGAAATAGCTTGTGGGAGACTTTTGTTGTAGTTGCCTATATTTTTAGCCTATCTGACCATTATTTTTCATAACATTTCTAACCCTAAACCTTTTTTAACCCTTATCTCAAAATTCTATTTGAGCTTTAATTGAGTCAACACCAGTTTAAGTTGACAAGAAACCAACCTAATATAGAGGTTGCATTGAATTTGTCTTTGGTCCATCCAATTCTTGAGTGTCAAGCCACGACTATCAGGTGCATGCATGGACAAAAAATTGGGAGATAAACAGTTGCAGTGTTGAGTAAAATGGGATGTCAATTCGGTGCCCAATAGTACCGTGTTTGATACCCATTTTGTATAGTCGATGGTAATAATAAAGACTACATCCAATAGCTTTTGAATCTCATTATTTACCATCAAGGTGATAGTAGGATGCGTCTTCCTGAGTTTCTGCTTGAGGAGTTTCTTTGCAGGATCTAGTGAAAGGTTGTGAACAACCAATTTTGGATCTAAACCCAACATATCCTTGTAGGTCCAAGCAAAGAGATCATATCTCTCTTTCAATAGAGGTGTGAGGGTGGCCCGTTCCTCAGGAGATAATATTTCTTTGAACTTAACTTTATTTGGATCATATGGATCATTATTGATGTCCATTTCAAAATTTTCCTCTATTAACATGTGCGACCCCTCATCAAACTGGTGAGGTGTAGGTATCAAATGAATATCATCTACTAGATTTAATGGTTTTATTGAATCAATATCAAAATCAATATGATAAAAATCATGTGCATAGCCTAGTGCAAAGTGAAATAGTTGTAACATTTATTCATTTGGGAAAAAATATTTAGGCTCCAATGGTGAATCAACGTGATCCCAATCGATAGCATCTAGATTAAAACATAATGGTTTGGAAGGATCGGCTGGGTTATGGAGTGGAGTGGTTAACTCAATGGATATCATGTTGATGGATGGGATGGAATCTCCAAGACCACATGGGTGCAACTCTATATTGTTGATGTGACTTCCATACCCAAGATGTGGCTTTGGGTGTATGGGGATCTCAGGATCTAGTCTATAAGTTGACTGACAGATGGGATTATTTGGATGTAGGAGCTATATAAATATAGGAGGATTAGGGAAAACTATATGATAGATTTAATCTGAATTTTTTAGTATCCCCTTGAGGTGAGGGCCAAGATATACTTTGTGATACATCTCATCTATGTCAAATGGTTCATTGCAATGATTTAAGTGTCAATGCCCAAGGTAGGCCATTTTGGTCTCATATTCATAATCACTATCATCTATGAAGTGTCCATTATCCATGCGTACTGGCTCCATGAGATGATGTGAATTTCGAGGTCCAAGGTATGTTAATTCAGTCTCATCCTCAAAATCATTGTGATCTATGATGTGCTCATTCTCTTCTCATTCATAACCATAGTCTGGTTCATCTTCCCACAATATAATTCCTGATGGGCTTGCCTCAAGAGAGAAATTTGGATGATATACAATAGGTTGTTCTATAGTGACCATGGTCACCAACCTATCATTTATGTAGCTTATGTTCAGGCGATAAGGATTCCATTCGATGTCTTACTTGAACACTAGTCTCAGTATATCTAGAGATGTTACTAATGAATCGTTGTAGCTTTAGATACGATATCCTAGGCCAGACATATCAGTAGGTAACTGATATTATGGTTCAATTGGGTTTCATAACCCTTGATCATATAGACCTAAATCATAGACATGCCAATGGTTGCATTCAAAGTAGCTAATAGCAAACTCAGGGTTGGATAGATAATGAATGTTTGTTGTGAATGACTAATTTTTGTCATCTTCAATGTTTGAGGCATCATGAGATTGATGTAAACCAGCATAAATGAAATTAGTCTGGTTGGGTGGCATACCCAATGGTACCACTATTCCTATGGGTAGGTTTGGGACTCTTGGTAATCCCATATCTTGTGCAAACTCAATTATTTGAGTAAAAATATTTCAACAAGATATTCACCTAGTCCTATGTTGGCTAAGTGAAGAGTCACCTATGGTGCAAATAACACTAATTATGATGCAGGCAAGGTAGGTTGAGGCACCTACTTGACTATATCTTGAGGATATTCCTCCTCCATAGGAGTTGGAATTTTTTCTATTGCTATGGTTGGGATTACCCTAGATTCTTCCTCCACTATGAGAGCTTTCAACTTATGAGAGTCTACTATTTTAGATATTATTGATTTCTCAGAAGCACCAATAGTTTTGGAAGTAGGAGGTGGCAACGACATGGATGGATCACCTCACACTAATATTAACTTACTTCCTAGATGCATGGTAGGGGATGAATGCCTAATGTATGGGTGAGTATATGAAATGATGAAATCCCTCGACAAGTCAACCTAATGTACATATTTGAATGGTTCTTCATCTGATGGTACCATGTGCACTTGTCCCTTGTGTACATATTTAATACATTGATGTAGGATTGTGCATTACATGTTCCTTATCCAAGGATGACCTAGGAGGATATTATATTGCATGGCCCCTTCTAACACAAGACACATCACACGGATGGTCTTATGCCCTACCTTAATAGGTATGACTATTGTACCCACTGTGGAGCACAATGCATCATTGAACGCTCTCAATGTGTAACAATAAGGGACTATGTTGGACCTAGGTATGTTTAGGTGTCCTATAGCTTTGGTAATTATTATTTTAATCAATGATACTATATCAATTATAATCCACTTTAAGGGTGTATGATTGATACATGTGATGATGTGCAGATGCAGGTCTTCTATGGTAGTTGGGACTACCTTTATTTTATGATCATAAAAATGAATCATTGGCTCTTGGCACTATTGCACTTACTCCAAAAATTTTGTAAATGCTTCAGGGTTCTGGGGTTCAATAGATTTCAATATTTCCATTAAGGTCTCCCTATCCCTAGGATATTTTTGAATGAGCTCATATATTGATAACTTAGTCAGATTTATTTAAAGAATATGAGTAAGTCTATTTTGGATTGTTATCACAGGTCATGATGGCAGACCTGGAAGATTATTATGTGTTAAACTCTATTACAGTGTAGTTGGGATACAGATGGGAGTCGTTGGAGGATCTAGTTGGTTGTATCACTGATTTCTTGTAACCACGTTGACCATTATAATGAATCCCTGAGTGGGAGGTTCAAATTGAACCTAATTAAATTGAGCACCCTAATTTTTTTGGGCTTCATGATTAGGAAATGGGTTTTTAAATATGCCCATGTTCCTATTATTGGATCTATTGGATTTTCAACTTGTAGCTCACCCTTTTCGATCATATTTTGTATAATTTTTTTGAAAATAATGCACACTTCAATATCATGACCCTGTAGTCTATGGTATGGGAAATAATGATCATCACTATATCCCTTAGGCTTGGGGTAGTTATGATCAATAATTTGTACCTTGGGTAGTTTGAGTACCCGTGCCTCACTTAGTTGATTAAATATTGATGCCAAATATTCTAAAAATGGTGTGTACTAGTGAGGTGGTTGATGTTGCTTGCCTTAGCCTTGGTTCTTGTTATTTTGGTTGTAGTTAGCTGGGGGAGGTTTATATTGGTAATTTTATGGTTTTTGTCTATTCTATTCCCCCTTTTGATATATTTAATACAACCTGGTTGACTAGTGTAGTCTTGGCCTACTGCTGTTGATTGCATTTTTTATGGTTCTTGTTCTAGTATTTCTTGTTACGGAGCTTAAGATCTCCTTCTTCTACTTTGATATCTTCTATAAGCTTGGCTTGTACCAAGGCTTCCTCAAATGTTGCATACTATTGAAGCTACAAAAGCAGTGATATATGCTTGGCACAACTATTGGCGAATATTCAGTGAGCTCTATAGTGGGAATGAAAAACAATAATTTTATGATTAGTTTTATCCTTCTATTCCCATAGTCCTAGACCGGATCATCATCATGTTATTTAAGATTGGTCAGGTTAGACAAGTTGGTATTATTCCTGACACCAAATGAAAAGTATTCAAGGAAGGAATTCACCAATTACTCAAAGTTGATGATGCTATGTTTGGGTAGTTGATTAAACCACTCTGTTGTTGCACTCGATAATGTGATGATGAACGTTCTTAATATCAGGGTGACATTATGTTGGAGCTGAAAACATGCATTCATGAAGTTGGTCACATGATATTGTACATCTTATTCTCCCTTAAAATTATCTAACCAAGGCATCTCAAAATGTTTTGGATAAGCAAGACTTGGTACCAATGAGCACAAGGGCTTATTTTGTATCCTGCGTAAAGTGGGCTTTTGACTAGCCATGTCTTGTTTCTCAAGATATTTGACTCTTTCGATAAGCACCTTGTAATATTTTGAAGATATAATCCCTTTCTCCTAAAGGTTCTTTTAGGGTGGCCGAGGAGGTAATTATCCTGCATTACACCGAGTTAGTATATTATAGTCCTCTTCCATGGCTATGGATGATGGTTTAGGATAAGTTTATTCTTGGTCATATATATTTACTTCTTGTTCTTGTTCATACTCCTCTTATTCTTGTGCTAGGCACCATTGGTGTCTTGAAGCATGTTGTGAGGTGTGATGAGTGTGATCATCTACCTATCTGGAATGCCTCTCAGATTGAGAAGCAACACATCTATTGGAGTGGTAGTACTCATTGCCCATGTGTATATTATCTTGAGCCAACCTATATACTTGTTACTCATGATTTTTTTATTCTAAGGTATGTTTTTCTCTCAAGCACTATTGATATAGATGTTGGCACCATTTTATTTGTACCTACAACTCTTCTTGTTCAAGTTTATCTAGGTGTTACTACTCTATGCATAATGCCTCCATTTTGTCTTGGAGTACTCTTTCTTGATATTATGCATCTTCATACAACCTATGCACATGGTGAGATTGAACCACCACTGAAGATATTTTACTTCATAACTATGTGCAAGGAGTCACTATGGTAAGGTTCTTTTAAGGAGCCTCCACTATGTTTTTACCTTTATCTATAAAGGCAACATTGTCTGTATGCAATCACATGTGATCTATACATCCATGATCAAAAGTAGTGTGAGTGTTGCAGGGATGTTTTGAAGCTTCCCCTCACTCATAAGTGTACATCACTATTTTATGACTACATAAAATATTAAATATCGAGTACATAGTAGCAATTTATTTTTGTATAGGCCTTAGGATAACTCGATCTAGTTCGTCTATTTTTCTGGTTCTCCATGGCTAATATCACAAAGTGCCATTTTATCCAATAATATTGGTGTCTATTATAATTATACCACTCTCAATGTGGTTAGAAGTTGTGGTAGGTCTATGATTGGATGCAACGCTTATGTTTTTCCTCTCATTGGGCTGATCTTGCCTATGTCTATCCTGTGAGGATTTGGGCCTTGAAACTCCCTCTAGTCTACAATGAGAGGAACCTAGATATGGTCCCCTAGCTGGGGTTCCTTGAGAGTTACCCCCATGGGTTGAGTTATCCCACATGAGTCTCACTAAACTTTGTCTAGCAGTGTTCTGTATTGGTGGCTTAACATCAGTGTTGTTGTGATTGTTATTGAGTGGAGCACTAGTTCTCGCATCGGTGTTGGATCGAGGGTGGTTGATCTATATGATGACCATGCAAATGTGACCTTATCTCTTGTGTAAATTTTAATACATGCAAATAAAGTAGATAAATGTGTTTATCTCTTTTAATTATTAGAAGTGTGTTCTAAGAACTTGTTTTGTGTATTTTTGATTTTTTGA
Organism: Wollemia nobilis; assembly: GCA_028583015.1. NCBI lineage: Eukaryota > Viridiplantae > Streptophyta > Pinopsida > Araucariales > Araucariaceae > Wollemia > Wollemia nobilis. The sequence continues at coordinate 6,810,477 of JAQPPZ010002937.1, read as the reverse complement.
TTTTCAAAAATACCTCATGTCACGTGTTTTCTTTTGTTGGATGATATTCTTTTGTTAAAGGGGTTTTCACCTATATGCTCGTAGCTCAAAAATCGATAATAAAATTTCAGTCATGTAAACCCACCAAAGTATGAATATGAAGCCCACACCCAATCAAGAAGCACAATTCCTACCAGTTCTCACCTAGTCTCACTTGGTCAGCATTATACCCTCTAAAGAGAAGTACATGCAAATTTTCTAACATACATCAGTTCTTAGATCTAGCCTTGGCCAAAAATAGGGTTCATAGGATTTGATCCAATGGGTGGTGATGAAGCCCAATGTTGTTGGTTTCTATTAGTGGTTGATGATGAAATTCAACTCACTAACATTTAAGTGTAACATGGTGTGTGGTGGTTATTTTTAATTTTACATGAAAATAAAATGCATCATAGAGAACTCAAATGATTTTTCTATATGCTTAAAAATAATATTTCTATTGTAGAGAATGCACATCTAAAATATATATGATATTCATAGGATGCAAGACTAATTATGAAAATGGCCTCTAATTGGGCCTCAAGAATGCAAACTCTAACATACAATCTAGACCACTAGAGACTAGGGTGGATTACAATCAGAGAAAAATGTTCCTAGAAACTTATAGTAGAAAACCTAAGAGATATTATAAATTTTGCTTTAAAATTTCTCTATGTTATCTAATTAACATTCATCTACTACATTCAAAAAATAAAAACATAGACAAAGAAGCAAAAATATAGAGAATTTCAACCAACCTAAAATCCAAGTCTGTTGATGATCTGGCTATCTACTGTTTGCAAGTTTTTCTGTTGGCCACTATCGCTCAGGGTGGATCTAAATATGGAAATTGTCTTCAAGCACAACTGAGATCTTCTATCCACTATCAATCAAATTGGTTGCACTTGTTTGAAAAAAGAATGCAACAAATCAACAAACAACATAAATTTTGGGTGTTTCCATCATGATCACCATATGTACGATGCTAGAACGAATTAACCTATTGTATTTGCATCTTAATATCAAAGATAAAGTAATAAAACATACAATTACAATGAATTAAGAAAACGTAAAGACTCCTTTTATTAATTCATCATGAAAATCAGTTACATGTATGCCCCTATTAGGGATACCAAAATTTGATACAATGAATACAAAGATATGAAGCCCAAAAATAGGAGTGGTGTAATTCATAGGCCTTCTAGATCGATACAAATTGATTGAGGGCTTATTGATGCCTCCTTATCACCTTTTCAGAGAAAATATCCTTGGATGTAGTTTTATCCTTTGTAGATCTTGTCACCTATGCACAAAGCAACCATAAAACATGTCAATAGCATATGAAACCTCTCGTGATGAGGTTTATTTCAAATATTTTATATAAAATGACATGAAAACATGATAAAAGCATGAAAATCACAAATATGAGCAAATATGAGTAAATAAATGCTAATCAACAGTACAAATGCATTAAAAATAGTAAATCTACTCTAATCTAAGCTGATAAAGAAATAATAAATAGAAATCTAGGCTAAGAAATAAATAAATAATACATCAAATCCTAGTCACTATCGCTCAGAGCAGTTGGTTATGCTAGCTACTGATACCATGGGTGGTTGAGCCTACAAGCCACTATCAAAGATAACAACCATGAACTGAGCATTCTGTTTCTTAAACTAGGGTCTATAACACACAATTCACCAGTTGAATTAATGGTCAAGGGTTGCTTGCATGTCTCGAGACAAATTGGTGGTTGAAATCATTTGAATTCATGTTAGATTGGTGTGAATTTGTGGTGTATGCTTCTCAGTATTTTGAAAGCTCCATTGTTGTTTGTATGCTTGTCATTCCATAATTTGGTAGCACTTTGACTCTACTCAAGGGATATCAATTCATTGTCAAATCTGATAGATCTTCACTACATAAATGTTCTCTATTTTTTTTATTCATGGGAGGGGCATATAAATAGGCCTCCCAAATTCCAATATTAGCTTCATAGATAAGCCAAGATCAAGAATTGCCAACCTATGGTAGTTGGGAGGAATCTTCTAGAAGATACACACCCTCCACCACTTGAGTTAGTTCAAAATATCATTGGTGTAGCACCCTAAAATTGGCACAGTTAAACCCTTAGTAAAAATATAAAAATTTGAATTTTAACCCAAAAATCACCCGTTAACTGTCGGTTACCCGCTCCCCTCATTTTTCATGCCATTTTTAAGATTTGTTTTGACCGATCAGACGAAATCATCCTAGATCTGACAAATTCTTTTGGAACAGAATGTCTAGATGATTTTGTCCCGAAACTAGATTTTCATAATTAGCTTCTATTTCAACAACTTCTCTAAATTGGGTAGAAAGCGTTTCTACGTGGTTAGAGTCTCCCCCGTTGGAGATCTCCCAAATTGAAGTGATCTCCAACATCCTAACCTCTCCCTAAATCCTATATAAACTTAGGATTTTTCTTGACTTCCCCCTGTTTGATTTTCCCTACAATTTTAGTTTCTCATGCATTAGAACACCTTTGCACCATTGTTGCATTGTGTATTTCAAGTTTTTCTTGTAGGAATTTTACTATTTTTCAGTTGGAGCAAGCTCGGATCATCGCTAGTGATTCCAGACAATTTCATACGATCCTATCACAAATCGGCTATGATCTCGTAAGATTGGAGGTGATATTGACTATAGTCCATATTGGGGTCAATCAGAGCCTGGAGTTTGCATTTTTTTTATCTTCTCTCTTCATTTCCTTATGCATTAACTTAGTTTATTCTATTTCTGCATTCTATATTTCACCTCATTTAGCATAGATGCATGATAAAGTTAAAATAAATTATTAAATTAATGCATTTCATTTAATTTTTATCTGGATTTATCATTTAGGCAAGTTTACTATTATTTCTATCATTTATCCTTGCTTTTGCAGTTGCATTTTTGGTCTTTGGTATCTGTTCTTGTGATTGTAGGTTTCTAAAAAATTCGTCAGGTCGACGATGATCTCGTCTGATCTCGATGACTGACTATGATTTGAGATGATTCTATGCAATTGTAGATGATAATGTAAGACTTGAGATGATCTGGACTTCTACAAACCTTAGAATCTTCATAAGACATCCAAAATTAGGTACGTTTTGTCTTATTTAACACACTTTCTATTTTTAGCACTTATTCTTGCTTTTTGTATCCATATAAATCAGCATCGGCATATAGAATAGCTTAGATTCATCTTGGTCAAACCTAGGAATTGAATGATTGAATATAAAAATGAACACATCAAACCCATTCTCAACCTAGGCATGGAAACTGCCACTCAAAGTTTCCTGGTGAACCCCACCATCCATCGAAAATTCACCCTTATACCCCTCCCCCGAGAGGTGCGACCTTCACAGGGCCTCTCAGTTCGAAGTATTGTCCCATATTTCTCATATTCCCCTTTCGAGCGAGGATCCTATAGCTTGAAGGTAAGGATGTGAAAATTTTGGAGCAGTACATTTTGGTGAACCCAACGTGAAAACTAAAATCCTTTTGAAAAAAAAAAAGGAGAATATTGTTAAGATTGCATATTATATTTAGATGGTATATTATAATAAAAGACGAGTTGTCACCATAAATGTTGAAAATCAATTAGCAGCCATAGAGATTACTTCTTTGCTTAGAGTACCTCAAACAAATAGAGTCCAACCTTTGTGGGACGAACTTGATAGGATATTGGGTATTATTTCATCTAGGTCGACAAAACTTAGGCAAATTAAGAGGTTTGTCCCAGATAGAATCTTGGATCCTGTTCAAGTGACTTTGTACCATGAGATTTAGAGAGCTTACCATAGGTGGTTAGTTGATAAAAGAGCACTTGTGTCTTTTGAGTTGTACACCTTTGAGGAATACCTCGACAATGTAGTTGTAGTACATAAATTTCTATCTCATATAGAGGATCAAGAGGTCATTATTACAAATAGAAAGATATGGAATAGAGTTCCTAGAGCTGTGTTATATTGAGACTATTTCCATGAACTTTATTTCTATAGGTCTGAGTCTGAAATATATAATATCACCATAGCACACTGTCAAATTCTTGAAAAACCATTTCCAATTTGAAGAGGAGCATTTCATGACTCCTGATGAACTTGATCCTATTATGATATCCATAAACTATTTATATAAAACTAAGCCATTCTTTTATTATTATTATTTATTGCATTTAGTATGTTGTTTTTTGTCTTTTTAATATTATTATAAAAACATAAAAACAAAAAAAAAAAAAAAAAACAAAACAAAAATATAACAAAAAATTAAAACGTTTTCTTTTAAGTATTATAGTAGGTATATAATTAAAATATATACCTCCCAAACTTGTCGTAAATATATATATATATATATATATATATATATATATATATATATATATATATATATAAATATATATTTGCTAAAATCTAAGTTTAAGCATAATGATTAGACTTAGGAATGGAAAACAGGCTGGAGTAGAAGAAGATTGGTTAGGAAAAACATTAAATAACCTAGATGTCCTTCTTGAAGACCCAATTCAAGAAGAAGGAACCCTAGACCAACAAGAAGAAGAGTTTGTTGTAGGAAATGAACAAAGAGAAACTGTTAGAGAGGAAGGATCCTCATCCTCTAAAATGTCTTCGGGAGGAGCTATTACTTTTGAGAACATGGAACATTTTTGGAAGTTCCTCAATACTAATATTGGCACTCTTAATAGAGCAGTCCATATGGACAAGGATCAAATTAGTGACACTCAAGCAACACTAGAAGAAATATATCACACACGCACTAATCCCTTGTCATTTGTTGATCAAGAAAGTAATCAAGCTAAACCATCCAATTTGGATATGGCTGCTATAATCTAGAACATGCAACAACAATAGGTTACCCAACCACATAGAGTGCCTGTTACCAAGCCTAGAGTTATTCCCACACAAAAGAAACCTTCATTCACTACTCTATTTTGCCAAGCTATTGATCAACATACCTCAAATCAACAAAAGCCCAAAACAAAACCAAACACCAATTTTCAACAATCTAGGATACAACATAATGCTACTACAAATCTTCTTCATAATACTCTCCCTACCAACCATTTGCATAATAACAATATAGCATCTAATCCTTCCGTCACACCATCATACACTGACAAATCCCATACTCATGCACCACCGAACCAATATGGTGGACAAACTAGTAATCTGGAAGCCATGGTGAAATAGTTAGTCTCCCGCATGGACTAGATAGATCCCTACCATCCCTCGTACAACTATTGAGAGATGTGTAGTCAGCCTTTAGATCCTATAGTCATAGCACAACCATATCCTAAAAACTTTCCTATGTCTGTCCTACCTATATACAAAGGAATCAAATATCCCATAGAGCATATTTGTATGTTTAGGATAGCATGTCATGATATATCACATGATGACTTGTTATTGCTAAAAATGTTCCCAAAATTTTTAGGAGGAATGGCATTAGAGTGGTATTATCAATTACCCACTCATTATTTGAGGAATTTCAAAGAAACAGCCGAGTATTTTGTTCATCAATTTAGTGCCTACATCGAAAGGCATGTAACCATTAAATATTTGTACAACTTGAAACAAGACAAAGATGATTTTTTTGTTGATTTCCTAGCTCGGTGGAAATAGTTGATAGGAAAATTACACTTTGTGTTACCTTATTAGGAAATGTTGGATATCTTTATCAATAATTTACAAGATCAACTATCCTATGAGTTATCAACTGCTACCTTGAACACCTTCGATCAAGCTATAGACTTAGCTTGAAGAGTGGAAGATGCTCTCATTAGGAGAGGTCAGCTTAAAAAGAAATATGATGAGAAAACATCCATAAATCAATATAAGAATAAACAATTTGTGGGTGATGGAGTCACTGATAGTAGAAATATTGCTACTGTTAATGCTACGAAGACAACAGAGAAGTTTATACTAAAACCTCTTGATAAACCACCTCAAGAATTTACTAGGTTAAATCAACCTCTATCAACCATTCTATTGCAATTATTAGAACGAGGTTTGATCCAATTACAAAATATCCGGGAACCTAATCCAACTATACCTGGATACAGAGCTGATTTACACTGTGATTTCCATAGAGGACCTGGACACGCTACCAAATCTTGTAAAATATTAAAACATAAAATACAAGACTTAATTGATAACAATGAAATGGAGGTGCAAGCCTTTCAACCTAAACAAAATCCTCCTAATAATGCTCAAAATAACATCCCCCAAAATTAGAATCAGAATGCCAATCAATCATTGGACATATTTCAACATCCTTTACCAAAGCATGGTAAAGAGGTGGCTAATCAAATTGAGCATCATAATGTTACCCTCCTACCCAATATGTAGGGACTATTAGTGGGCATTTACCTGCTCATGATCTGTAAATATTTGACACAACTTTATCCATGGTTATGACCAGACCTCTATATAATATTCGAACACCTGATCTTAGTGATATGGAATACGATACTGAGAGTGATATGGAAATCACCTCAAATCAATCGAATAGTTCTAAGGATGAATCATATGCTATTCAACCTATCACAAATTCTATGGTTTTGAAAGAACCATTTCCAAGAAGAGTCACTACTAGACCATCATATCACCAATTACTTTCTAATGAACAAGCCATAAATGCTAGACCAAGACCCATTCATCATCCACAAAATAATATTGTAGGTACCATCGGAGCTATTACTCGACAACAGGATCAAAATTCTCAACAAGATCAAACTCAGAATGATGGATTAGCTCCATTTGTTTTGAAAGTTCCTAATAAAGGGAATCATGCGCCTAATGTTCAACCTAAACCTCCTTATAATATTAATGAACAATTATCAAATACTATAGCTAGAATTTCCCTTTTGGACCTTTTAAGATCTTCTCCTACACATAAGGATGAATTCATGATCACATTAAGCCAAATGATGGTACCACAAAATATTCAACCTGAAGCCATGGCCAATACTATCATAACTCGAGAAGTCGATTGTATTAACTTTCGAGATAGAGATATACTGCAACATAGTTTACATAAGGATAACACCTTATATATTACTACCCTAATTGGAGATGTAGAAGTTAAACGAGTCTTGATTGATAATGGTTCATCTTTAAACATTTGCACTTTTGACTTCTACCAAATATTTGGGTTTAGAAGCGATGAAATGAAAAGAACTGATATGATCATAAAAGCCTTCAATGACGAAACACAAGAAACGTGTGGAGTTATTACTATCCCATTGCAAGTTGGTCCAAGAACCTTAGACATGACCGTGTTTATTGTACATTGCCCTGCATCGTACAATATACTCTTGGGTCACCCTTGGATCAATGTGATGTGAGCTATTCCCTCAACTTTACATCAGTGTGTTAAATTTGAATTTAAGAATAATTTGGTTACCATTCATGGTGATCCTAGACCCTTTGATATGTGTGCTTTGGTAGAACCTGTTGGAGTTCAATTTTGCCCTGCTCTGTCATCCACACATCCTAATTCTCATCATCCATCTAAACATGTGAAACACACACCCATAACATCATCTACTTTTTCTCCATCAACTCCACCTCTACATATAGTTCAACCATATTTCGAACAAACCACATTAGGACCTCAAAAATATCCTAAACCCACAACCAATGCTTCTTGTTTTACTCCTATAACTTCCATACCTATAGACCCATCCATCGACATCTCTACAACATCTACACCTACCAGAGGCATATTTTCCACATCCGAAGATGTAGGAAATGTTCCTTCTACCTCTTATGCTCTTACTGATGAACTCTTACCCGATGTATCTAAAATTCTTATATAAAAAAAACAAATGCTGCTATGCAATATTCCCTTATTTTAAATAATTTGCCACCCTCTCCTCATACCTTGGGCCTCCATATGAGAAGTATTTACCAGGTCGGGAGCTATGCTTTTATTTATAAGGGATATGACTGGGGAAGAATACCTAGAAATATCAAGACACATTATGATGGATATGCTCGTTGTTATTTTACTAATGAGTTTATTAAAGCTAAGCCTATAATGCTTAAATTGGGATATAAAGGGAAAGGTTTGGGACCTTTCTAGAATGGTATGAAAGAACCTTTTGAGGTAGAGCCGTGGCCTACCCGATGTGGTGTGGGCCTATTTCCTAGTAAGGGTCAACCCTTCCCATTTGAGGATGATGACCATATCATATGTTACCAAGATTATTTGGATAAACGTGATGCCTTGCATTTAATGAATAAGCCATTTACATGTAATATGCTATCCATAGCTTACCCTCATATGATCATTGAATCTGACGATGATTTGGAGGGAGATATATTCCATGATGTCTCCGTTGAGGAATTGTTACATAACGGGTTTTATTTCGATGGCTCTATACCTTGTATAGCCTAGCTTGAGGCCACGACTCCTCAAGATGAATTATCCAAGCTAACCTTGGAAGAATTACAAGAATTGGGCGTTTCACCCGCCCCACCTAATTTTGAGAGATATCTACACATAGAAGTAGAGAATGTCATAAAAATTAACATTGGAACCAACGATAACCCTCACATAATCAACATTGGATCAGAATTGAGTTAAGAAAAATAGGATAAATACATTGCATTTCTTAAATAATATGAAGATATTTTTTCTTGGACATATGAATATATGCCAGGATTAGACCCTTCTGTAGTTATGCATCACCTAGTACTGCATTCGGATGCCAAACCTGTTAAGCAAAAGCTTAGAAAAATGCATCCTAATGTGGCCTTACTAGTCAAAGGGGAGTTAGAAAAACTCCTGAAGGTTATTTTTATACAAGCCATTAATTATACTGAATGGATCTCGAATGTAGTTCCAGTAACTAAGAAAGAAGCTACCAAAGTTAGGGTTTGCACAGACTTTAGAGATTAATGTTGCATGCCCTAAAAATGATTTTCCTCTTTCCAACATGGATCAGATCATTGATTTTACTACTGGGAGTGGAATGATATCCTTAATGGAAGGATTTTTTTGTTATAATCAGATCAGGATAGATCCTAAATATCGGGCTAAAACAACCTTTATTACCCCTTGGGGGAAATTTTGTTGGAAAGTGATGCCATTCGGTTTGAAGAATGCAGGTGCAACATATCAATGAGCCATGACTTATATCTTTCATGATATGATGCATGATATTCTACATGATTATGTAGATGATATTATAGCTTGTTCCATCAAAGAAGATGATCATTTAGATGACTTGAGAAAAGTATTTGATCGGTTAAGGGAATATCTTATCCGATTGAATCTAGCCAAATGTATATTCGGAGTTAAGTCCGGTAAATTATTGGGGGTTATAGTTTCTTTGCGTGGCATTGAAATTGACCCTCTCAAGATCACAACTATCACTAATATGCCTGCACCTAAAAATATATTTGAATTACGAAGTCTACAAGGTAAGCTTCAAGCTATTCGTCGCTTCATCGATAAGTTGGAAGATAAAATAGGACCCTTTCTTAAGCTTCTTAAGAAATATTTCTCTTTTCATTGGGATGATGAATGTCATGAAGCATTTGAACTCCTCAAAAAATATCTCCTTAACCCACCTATGCTTTCACCACCTAGACCTGATCACCCATTTATCTTGTATATTTTTTATTCAAATTTTGTCTTAGGAGCTATGTTAGCTCAACTTGACGATGAGAAAAGAGAGCATGCTAATTATTACATTAGCCAAACCTTAATCAGTTATGAAACCCACTACGTAGCATTAGAGAAGTTATGTCTAGCAGTCGTATTTTCTACACAGAAACTTGTAGACACCAAAATAGCACCAATCCAATTATGTGACAACAAGCATTGATCGCACTAACACACACAACCCCCAGGGCAGCCCCTAGAGGTTAAACAGTGGTTATAACCACTCACACAGTAGTTTTACAATTCAAGGATCAATTTGGCATCTTTTAGACACTCGGTTACTTATTCGTTCCACCCAGGGATGAGTGCGGATTGTTACTCATCCCACCTAGGGATGAGTGTAGATTAATACTTGTTTCACCCAGAGACAATTACCAGCGCTCATTTCGGGGTGGGATGAACACCAGGTTTGACCAGCAAAAAGTTAGATCTCGATGCATGACAACTCAGAACTGCCACTTAGCTTTTCTTGCATGACATAGGAGTGCGAGTGAGTTCTTTTGACAACTCATATCTGCCAATTGACTCTCCCTTCACTGCATGGGAATGAGAGTGAGCTTTTTAAGACAACTCAGATTTGCCACTTAGCTATCCCTTCATTGCATGGGAGTGCGAGTGAGTTTTTCTAAACATACAAAGACATGCATAGAGGCAATTAAGAAGCCCTTAATCAAGAAGAAGTCTTCTCTTCAAAAAAAAAGCATTCATGCAAAGAAACACTTTTGCATGTTAATTCAAAGAGACCCCTTGGGTCTATAAAATGGTGAGCTTCCTCACCCAAAATATATATAGAGAAGGAGCATTTTGAGCGATGAAGTGCTGCTAATTCACTTACTTGTGATTTGTGCTTTTAACATCCATAATCTCTTAATTGAAAGAGAGGTTATTGGGTGACTTTTGAAGGCATGAATCAAAGAACCAAAATCCGATTTTCTGACCACAATATCCTTCCATTTTTTTGACAACACATCATACCAGGTTTCGGACCCATCCCAAGCGGATTGGTGTCGAAACAAAGTTTCACCCGCAGGTGGTTTGCCTTCGGGCACCCCCCGCTTTATTGCTTTTGGTGACTATTTCTTTTGTAGTGTTTAGCTAGTTTCATTTTTATGCTTTCGTCAAGTTTTTAGTTTATTTAGACTCATTTTAACCATCATTAGATTTATCTTTTATTTTTCATACACAGGTGCTACTGATTCTTTGTTTTTTTCTTTGAACGCAGATCTTCAGCATTAGAAGAGCGACGAGGAATCTACCTTTACCAATGCAAGCGACAACAAAATTTTGGTTCGGCCATCTTATATGTGGGCACGCGGAAGAAGGAATTCTAAAACAAGTTGTAAAAGACCAACATTTAACGCTCCTATCCCCTAAAAAGGAAGGAGACGCATTGTAACACGAATTTGTAAAGCATATCAATAAAAGGGCCATTCTTTTTATATTGCTTTGATATCTTGTGTTCATGTTCTTTCTTTTTATGCATTTTTCAATAACATAGGGTTTAAGCATTATTTTAGTTTCGTTTACATTGCATTTTTAGTTTATCCTTTTTGTTTTCGAAATCTCGTGCTTTCAATGGCGATCACGGTGGGACCTCTGTCCTCTATTTTTTTTAGGTTAAATTACTGATCTAAAATTGCTTGTTTTGATTATAGGTACCTATTTTCAATCATCGGACTGTTATTCATTTCTGCAAGTGACGATTACAGAATTGGTATTCGTTTCACCCCGGGACAAATAAACTATTTGTCTCACCATGGAACGATTCCTATTCTGATATTCACCTCACCCAGGTATGAGTATAGTTCTGTGCATTTTTTAGAGCAAATCAGAAACATCTTGTTGGGCAGAGAAGAGGTAGGGTTTTTTTAAAGCTTCTGTCAAATTTTTGTTTTTTGTTTTCTAGTTTTTAGTTTTGTATGGCTTAGGGAAAGATTTCTTTTTCGTTTGCCTGTTTCAAATTTTGAAAATTAAAATGAACCCCACACACCACATGGTATTTTAAACACAAGGCGTTGGTCGTAAAACCCCAACCCTTGAGCAAGACCAAAGGTGGATTCCATTATCACTTTGGCTTGAGATATTACATCCATTACCTCAATCGTGACTATTGCTAGACGTAAATCCTAACGAAAGTTGACCGAGTGTAGCTAGGGTGATTTCTAGCACATGAGGATAAGTCTTCTATGGTAGGTGTCATAAACAGAGTGATTCCCCTTTCGTACCACTTATGTTCCACGTATCATTTGCTCTCACATACCTATAGTCTCCCTCACATAAGGGCGGGTATATAGAGAGGTTGGTATATCGGTTCGGCAATGGTATATTGAAGGGGTGACCATTTTGGGAGTCATAAGAGCCTTCATAATTGCATTTAAATGTTTCACAAAAATTTTCAAAAAAAAAACACAAAAACAAACAACAAAACACACTAAACCAGATTTAGGGCACACTATTAATCTTTAAAAGAGATAATCATTGCTTGTGTGTGTATGCTATTTTTTGTTTAGACAAAAAAATCATAAAAAGAATTTTTTCATCTTTAGGGTAACATTACCATGGTTTTTACTCGTAGCAAAGCCCAATCACGAGTAGAAGTTGCAAAAAATGCACCAAGAGAGACAAATCATCTCCGATATAGCCCTGAAGACTTGGAAATCCCGCCTCGATGGCAGGGTACACCAGTTAGTTCACACCATGCCGAACATGGCTCTAGAGGCCCATCCTTGAGGGGCACTCCAACACATATAGTCATAGAACATGGCTCTAGAAGCACCTCCTTGAGGGGAACTCCAACTCATGCCATCAATAGACAGGACTATAGAACCCCCTCCCTAAGGGGAACTCCTAAGCAACAAGAATCTTTTCAAGAAAATAACCAATATGTAGCACTTGGTCTAAGTACGAGGCCTCATTTGGAAGTTCATTTTGGGTGGCCTAGTGATGAGCACTGTGTACTACTCTAGAACAAAAAAGGGTCCAAAAGGAGGAACCATATGATTTTGTTGCTCCTAATTTATCCCTGATTAATTTCGAACATAGTAGACCATATCCTGAACATCAGGTTCTCCCAATAGGGCAAGACAATTCTGCCCGCACTTTTTATGCATATCATAGAGAGAGTGAGGAGGATCACTACATTCCTCAAGAATAGTACTCAGTGTGGAAATGATGCACATCTGCACCTGCTTTATATCCAGATCGCTCATTGAGACCAGAGCTTCAAGTTAATGCTGCCAACCTCGATAGAGGGAAGCAACATATAGGGGTCTCAAAGCACCATGCTCGCAACAGATATGTAGGGGAGACATCTAGGCCTCCTAAACAAGAGACAGTGGAACAAACTAACTTGGCATTTGCACAACTAGCCGCCCACCAAGCACAAATCACATGGCTTGGGCAAGACCAATAGAAATTATAACATTTGTGTCACCTTAATCAAGAGTGCATTCAGCGTCAGATAGCTGAATTGCTTCACAACAATGTGCTTGAGACGGCCCCAGTTCCTCACACACAACAATCTAAGATGTATGTGAGGCACAACCCCTTAGTGCGAGATAGGTCTCCACGACATCAGCAAGCACTACCTCCAAGACCTCCTAGACCTGAGCGGGAGGCCACTCCCCACAACCGTGATGGGCATCCTCCACGGGCACCCATCCATGTTTATAGGCCTAGGCCAAACACTCCTCAAGAAGATTATGAGGATTATGACCAAGAAGAAGAGCGGGCTGAAACGCCCTATCAAGGCAGAAGGGATGCTACCCATTTATCCATCCAAAGTCCTCAAGTTCCCCGCAACCCATAGCGGGAACAAACCAAGGAGGAGGAGATTACGTCCTTCGATGCATACAAAGTGTTGTTAGAATGCTTAGAGACTATGGAACTCAAGACTGTTGTGCCCCAAAATCCTACCTTACGCCAACTCCATAGTCATCCAGTGCATCCATCAGTGCCAGCACCTCCATACCCCAAACATTTCAAGCTACCCCAGTTGGCACTCTTTAAAGGGGATGAAGATGCTCAAGAGCATGTGACTCTATTTTTGAGCCAATGCTTTGGTATACAAGACAATGATGCATTGCTATTAAGAACATTCATAACCACATTCATAGGATCTGCCTTGGATTGGTTTACACATCTACCAAAGCATAGCATCTACAACTTAGATCATCTAGTGGACGCATTCCTAGAACAGTTTGCTTTCAACACAAAGAAAAAGGCATCACTAAGTGATCTAGCTAGCCTCAAGCAGTATGAGGAGGAATATATGGTGGCATATGGGAATCGATGGAGGACGGTGCTTTCAAAGCTTTCCTACCTCCCTCCTATGTCCGACCTAACTCAAATGTTCGCAAAGAGCTATTTGCAAAATATCTCTGTGCTATTGCAAGTGTAGTAATACGCCACTTTAGAAGAAGCTCTAGCACAAGCTAGAGTTATTGAAGAGATCAAGATACAGGATGGCAAAATTTCCAAGCCTAAGAAAAAAGAGTGGAATAAGAGCACCAAAATAGGGAATACGCAACAGACACCCGTCGTGGTCAATCAAGTTGCTATCAATGCCCCTATGCCTGCTCAAGCAACACAGCCTCCAAAGGCTAATTATCAGGTGGTGCCTCACAATAACTATGAGAAATATAATAAAAAACAAGATCAAAATCAGCAGCATCGCCCTAGGCGGCAATTGACACCATACACCGAGTCTAGGTACTCCTTGTTTGACCGTTTGTCAATGGCAAACTTGATTAATTTGCTAGAGATTCCAACAATCGATCCTAATGCCCCAAATCCTATGGGTTATAGAGAGGATATTTTCTATAGATTCCATAGAAGGAAAGGGCATGACCTTCATGCCTGTTGGACATTTAAAGGTTTAGTGCAAGATCTCATTAACAATAACACATTAGTAGTGGATAACCCCATCGCACCCAACAACCAACAAATGGGTGTTTTCAAAGATTATTTACCCACACATGATGCACAAGCAAAACCTCTTCATGTCAATGAAGTGCAATAGAGTTGCCCCATGGAGGGGTATGTTGGAATGATTAGCATTGTGACAAGAAACAAGAGACACCCAGGAGTTGCCCCCGCGATAGCCACTAGGGAAGTTCCATCCACGTCACAACCTCAACCGAATCCTACACAGTTGCCCCTACCTAGACCAGTGGCCATGATTCAAACTAGACTTACTCAAAGTCTATGGACCACATCGACTAGGCTCTCCATTTATGAGCTTATTCAACAATCGGCGCCCCATCGAGAATCTCTTATGGAGATATTAAAGACAATTGAATTGCAACCCCACGAAGCGGATTCGTTCAACAATTTTGTGGGGCATGTCAAATAGTGTACTGAACTAGTCATTACCTTCAGGGAAGATGAGCTAAAAATGGTGACTGGAGATGTAGCGGATCCACCCCTGCACGTTATTGCATGGGTCAATGGGACTCCATACAAGCGGGTGTTGGTAGACACTGGTTCGTCCAATAACATTATTACAACCGCTGCACTAAAACATTTGAAACTGCTAGCCTCTCACATTGCACCTTCCACTTATACCCTTCTAGCATTTAATGATGCGATATGCTTAATATTTGGCATAATTTTCCTGCCCATACAAGTGGGAGAAAAGACCATTCATACATTATGCCACATTTTAGAAGGTGAGATGGCTTACAATATCTTGCTTGGGCGGCCTTGGATCCGGGATATGAAGTGTGTCCCTTCAATTGCTCATCAATGTTTAAAGTACACATTTGAAGGACAAGTGCACGTGGTCCCCATAGATTTGGAACCTTTTAAATACTGCAATTCAGTGCAAATCATGTCGTAGTCGACCCTTCCTTCAATGCATGTGGATTTCTAGTTAAATCCATCTAAGAGGGGTTCGACTAAGCAACAAGAATCTCCATTATCAAATCAATAAAATTCCTATGCGGGTTCATATTCTTCATCCAGTCCTCCCACAATGACGCCACCTACGGTGGCCACTCCAATGGACAAAGGAAAGAAGCCCCTGGAAGCGGAACCACCTCTAGTCTCCAACATCTCTACAAAAGAGATGCCTCATAGAATGGAAGTTGAGACACCTCGTTCACCTCACATGGAGTGGACTCAAGGATAACTCCCATTCGCTTCCTCTCAATCATCAATGATTACTGTTGATATTTCTAACACAGGAATGGGGGAGTATATAGTGTGCAATGTTGTTGCAACGCCCACACTTCAGTCTATGCAAGACATGGGAAGACCTCGACTCCCCATAGGATCCGTGGTTCCTTTAGGATACCCACCTAATCAGACAAACTTTATTTTTGGGGGCTTGGATCATGGCGTTGAACCTTCCCGACAAGAAGAGGAATATGAAGATCCCTTTGTGGAAGATGTCAATTATCTGGCTAACCTAGACTTCGCATTACGATATCTTAGCCAATGCAATTGGCATGGATACGGGTTAGGCAGGTATGAACAAGGAATGTGTGTTTTGTGCCAACCAAGATACAAAATGCCTTATGATAAGTCAGGAGTAGGGTTTAATCACCCTTTTCCCCTCGACATCTTGGTCAAAAACATGCAAAGCCTAGGGATAGGCAACAAGGATGGGTTGGCATCAGATCCATATGTCAATCCAAATACAAATTATACATTGGGGGATTATTTTCCATCATAAACAAATAACCTTGTTGACCTCAAAAACCCTTTCCCTATGGCCGAACAAGGAGAAACCTCATGGACTCACCCACAAGGGGAAGATGGACAAGACCATGAAGGGTCTTCTGAAGATGAGTCGAAGTATAATCATTCGCATGAATATCCAATGAATGACGATCATGATAGCTTCTTTATGATGTTCCCATTGAATGATCCCAGTGATCATAGGCTACGTCAACAACAACAATATCCTTTGGACATAGATGACATGTTTGAACACTTACACATAGGTCCAAGACATAGGAGGCATTTCAACCTGGCACAGTTATAGCAATTACTGCACCCGCCACTCCAGGCATATAGAGAGCATCTTTCACTTGGAGACCCTATCAAACCATCAGTGCCTAGGGTAGACCCTATTTGCAGGTCTACGCATAGGGCTGATCCCTTTGTGCCAGTGCCTACAGAGCCAGATCCAACACACCAAGAGCATCCAAAATGTCAGAGTTGTCACATTTGTGGTAATGGAGATTACAATCATTTCATCAACATGGTCTCCATTGACTTGACCGCCCCCATCCATGATCCATACAATCCCACACCATCATTGCATCTAGACATAGAAGCTATAGATTGGGATCGCGCTGACACACCACCATCTCCATCAGAGTATTGGCCTTGCGATGGGATGTTTCATTTCACTCCAGGACAGACTCAGGATGTCTTCCATGCTAAAGAAGAACTTGACATTCCTAATGATGATCTTAATTCAGCAAATGATATCCATCTGATCCCAATTCCACACTAGTTGGAAGATGGATCCCATATGTCGATCGAAGTAATGACTGATGTAGACATCGACACAGATCCAATGACTCCACAGATTCTCAAGCTGGGGGTAAGTCTTTCCCCCAAAGAGTGAGCCGATTATGTTACCCTTCTTAAGGAAAATAAGGATGTTTTTGCATGGTCATACAAGGATATGCTGAGACTAGACCCACAGCTAGTCACGCACAATTTAACGCTTGATCCGACAATAAATCCAGTCAAGAAAAAACTATGCAAGATGCATCCAACAGTGGCCTTAATGGTAAAATATGAGTTACAAAAGTTGTTGGATGCCTAGTTTGTCATCTGTGTGTATTATCCTCCATGGTTGTCTAACATGGTTCCTATCAAGAAGCCCGACGGGAGGATTCGCATATGCACCGATTTTTGAGATCTTAACAAAGCGAGTCCTAAGGATGATTTTCCCTTGCCAAGCATTGACGTGTTGGTAGATGCTACAGTGGGCCACGAAATGCTTTCCCTTATGGATGGTTTCTTAGGATACAATCAGATTCGTATCAATCTTGAGGACCAACTAAAAATGGCATTTATAATGCCTTGGGGGACATTTTGCTATAAGGTCATGCCTTTTGGCATTAAAAATTCCGGAGCCACCTACCAACGTGCCATGACATACATATTTCATGATTACATGCACAAAACTTTGGAAGATTACATGGATGATTTGTTGGCCAAATCTCTTTTGCACCTAGATCACATCGGTGACTTGAGCAAGGTCCTTGATTGCCTCATTGAACATAAAGTCAGACTAAACCCCAAGAAGTGCGTCTTTGGCATCACATTTGGCAAGCTCTTGGGTTTCATAGTCTCTAAATGAGGAATTGAGGTCGACCCAAACAAAGTCAAGGCAATCCTTGAAATGCATCCCCCAACCACCATCAAGTAGCTCAGGAGTCTACAGGGAAAGGTTGCATCAATCAAATGCTTCATAGCATAGTTATCTGAAAAATGCTAACCCATGAATAAATTATTGCATAATGGGGTCACATTTCATTGGGATGACAAGTGCTAGTCTGCATTTGATGACATTAAATAGTACTTGGCTTCGTCGCTAGTATTGGCACCACCTAGACCAGGAGTGTCATTCTATTTATACATCTCAGCCACTGAGGTGGTACTGGGCACCATGCTATCCCAGAAAAATGAACTTCACAAAGAACAGGCTACATACTATCTTAGCCGCACCCTGGTCAGTTATGAACTTAACTATGCATACGTTGAAAAACTCTACTTGGCAGTGGTGTTTGCTACCAAAAATCTACGCCACTACATGCTCAGTAATAAGATGTATGTTGTGTCTAAGGAGAATCCATTGCAATACATGATGAGTCGTACTTATCATAGTAGTCGCACGGTGAAATGGATCATGTTGTTGACGAAGTTTGACATAGAGTTCATTGGACAAAAATCCATAAAAGGTCAAGTCATCGCCGATCAACTAGCAGAGGCTCCTCTTGAAGATGATCAGCCTCTGACTTTTGAACTACCTGATGATGGGGTCTTCCATGTTTCGTAGTCGCCAGATTCTGATGAGCCTGAGTCACAGGCTGTCATAACCCTATTTTTTGATGGTTCTAAATGTGAGCAATGGGGTGGTGTGGGAATTGTATTCTTCACTCCGCAAGGTGCTCCAATGCCCTTGTCATTTAAATTAGACTTCCCATGCACTAACAACAATGCAAAATATGAAGCCTTGCTCATAGGTCTTCAGACAGCAATCACCATGAACATTAAATGATTGAACATCTTTGGTGATTCACTGTTAATTGTCAATCAAGTAAAGGGGATATTCCAATGTAAATGTCCAATTTTGCAGGCCTATAAAGCCCTTATGGATAAATTCCTGGCACAACTTGAATGGTATGACATCGAGGCACTCCCTCGATCATCAAATCGTTTTGCGGATACTATGGCCTCCTTGGGGTCACTCATCCCACAAGACCCTTCTGGTGAAATGAAAACCATTTAGGTTACAACATTATCATAATTTGCGATGGAGCGTGCAAGCTCTGACCTCACGCCAGGAATCCACCTGATCCAGATTGAACCATCTCCGGATAAGTTCTCTTGAATTCGAGATTGTTTGACTCAAGCCAACTGGGGGTCCTTATTCTCCCTGACCCCTCTTAATAGCAACACCATGTTTTTATAAGTTCTTTCATGCTCAGATTTTGTTTAGGATGGACTTCAAGAGGGATTGGTCATTCATACTATCGAGGTTTCTGATCAGCAAGATTGGTACACACCCATTCGGGATTACCTCAAGCTAGGTAATCTCCCACTTGGATTGACACAAGCCATGAAAATATCATTCAAACAGAAAGCGGCAAAGCATGTCTTGTTAGGAGACATTTTGTATCATCAAAATTATGAAGGAATCCTCCTTCATTGTTTGGACTAGCAAGAGTCCGCTTGGGCGATCACCCAAGCTCACGATGGTACATGTGGTGGCCACTTCAGTGATATGGCAATCGCAAAGTGCATTCTTCACATGGGTTATTATTGTCCATATTTAGAGCAATGTTGTTGTGCATATGTGAAGAAGTGCATGAAGTGTCAGCACCATGCTAATTTAACACACGTACCTTCTCAGGCCTTGCAGTCGATTCAATCGATTTGGCCTTTTTCATAGTGGGGCTTTGATCTAATTGGAAAGATCTCCCCTACGTCGTTTGGTCGTCACATGTTCATTTTAATGGCCATAGAGTACTTTACCAAATGGGTGGAAGCAATTCCGATGACCACTACGACTGGATCCCGCATTGCGGAGTTTATTTTGCATAACATCATATGTCATTTTGGTATTTCATCCAAGATCTTGTCAGATAATGGGACACCATTCAAGAATAAATATGTGCGTGTTTTGACCACAAAGTACAAGATTTAGCACAGCTTTTCAACACCCTATTATCCATAGGCAAATGGGCAAGCAGAGGCGTCAAACAAAATGCTAGTCACCATTCTCAAAAAGACAGTTGCAGACAATCATAAATACTGGCATATTCAGATCTCGCTTGCCCTATGGGCTTATCACACCAGCATTCGAACGCCCACTGGGGCAACTCCATTTTTGCTGGTGTATGGCTCCGAGGTAGTCATGCCTTTTGAGTTGGAAATCCCTTCCCTGCACATTTCAATGCAAGAGTTCATTGATGATGACACTACATGGCAGGCCCGATTAGATCAACTGATGTTGCTCGATGAACGATGAGTTAATGCTCTCGAGCATTTGTGTATCTATAAAGAGTGACTTAAGAAAGCATACAACATAAAATTCCACCTTAGGGAATTTTAGGTTGGTGACTTGGTCTTAAAAGAGAACCAACAGAATTCTAATTTGCCGTCCCATCTACGGGACAAGTTTGCAGCAAACTGGTTAGGTCCTTACATCATTGACAGTAGAATAGGACCTAGAACATACCGGCTTACCTCTCTTGAAGGAATCAAGGAAACAGAACCCTTGAACATCATTCATTTGAGTCCATTCCACATCTAGAGAGCCATAGTTCAACACAAAAAGCTCCAAGGCTTACCACAATCGCTTGGTCAACCAAAAATCTCCAAGGATTACCATAATCGCTTGGTCAACCCAAAAGCTCCAAGGATTACCGTAATCGCTTGGTCAACCCAAAAAGCTCCAAGGATTACCACAATCGTTTGGTCAACCCAAAAACTCCAAGGATTACCACAATCGCTTGGTCAACCCAAAAGCTCCAAGGATTACCATAATCACTTGGTCAACCCAAAATCTCCAAGGATTATCATAATCTCTTGGTCAACCCTAAATGCCCCAAAGGTATCTATAAACCCTTTGGTCAATACAAAAGCTCCAAGGATTATCATATTCGCTTGGTCAACCCTAAATGCCCCAAAGGTATCTATAAACCCTTTGGTCAACACCAAAATCTCCAAGTGTTACCATAACTGCTTGGTCAACATAAATATTCAAAAATCAACCAAAACAACACAAAAATCAAAATCACAAAAACAATTGCATTTCAATTCCATGCATACTCAAAAAAAAATAATAATAATAATCAAAATTACAAAAACAATTGCATTTCAATTCCATGCATTCTCATAAAAATCAAAATTACAAAAACAATCGCATTCCAATTCCATGCATTCTCATAAAAATCAAAATACAAAAATATAGGTTGCATTAAGCATTGCATCCATACATTGCATACTTCGCTAGGTCATACAAGTCAAAAGCACCATAGACAGTCATTACTTGGAAATTTCATCCTTTTTCACATCAAATCCATTTTCATAAATGCATACATCCAGCATATCACCCTTTTATTTTAGCATAGTCAGTTGTCTCCTAATGTATATAGGGTTTTCGTCATTCAGATGTCTTTAAATTTCTAGCCAAAAACTGTACACAGTTAAGCAGATTTTACATGAGAAAGTTTT
The DNA here is from genome assembly GCA_028583015.1 of Wollemia nobilis. Taxonomy (NCBI): domain Eukaryota; kingdom Viridiplantae; phylum Streptophyta; class Pinopsida; order Araucariales; family Araucariaceae; genus Wollemia; species Wollemia nobilis. Next base: position 6,788,823 of record JAQPPZ010002937.1, on the reverse strand, counting down.
ACTTGGATCATGCCTTGTTACGTAGCATCCCAACACAAATTACCACACATATAATAATTCCTAAGTTGTGTGAACGAAAGATGAAACCTGCACAGTAATCCAGGTCACCATAAGCGAAACAGCTATCTTTCTTATCCCCCTGTGCGAATGACCCTAGGAATGCTAAGAGTTGGCAAAAGGACAAGCATCCTCCCTACCCAATTCCCCATGAATTCCAAGTTTTCAAAAGTTGCAAAACATCAAAAATTTGCAAAATGTCAAAACACTAAAATTTGGCATCCTACAGTGCACACATCAAAAGGCACAAACAATAGTGATTCTCATCACTCCATATCCAAATCCCTTGCTCAAAAAAAAAAAAAAAACACAAATAAAATAAAAATAAACAGTGATTTTATCACTACAAAAGAGCAAGTATCCCAATACAATTGAAGAAAATAAGGGAGTTGAACCTGAATCCCTAGAACTCTTAGCATTCAATAGGTCATGAGGCAAGCTTCAGTATCAATTTGGTTGATAGCCTATCGGTCACTGGTGGTAAACCTCCAACATGACGATATATCTGTCACATTAACTTGTGTATAGATCAATGTTTGCATGTGGATGAGCTAGCTTATGGTATCCTAGATAGCATCGCAGATTAATCTAACTAAATACAATAAAGGAGTTAGTGGAGCTAATTCGGTGATCCTCAGTATAGGTTTGGTTGAAAGCCCATCTGGCACTGGCGGTATCCTAACAAATACCACATAAACAAACTCAATTGCACACACAAGGATGTGAAATAACTTGGTTAAATTCACGTCGAATTTATACCTTGTTCAAAAGTATTGCGAGATTAATGTACAGTCTTGGCTAGTTAGTTAAAATATCTGCATCTTAGAAAATCTTAACTACATTTTCAAACAACCGGTACATTTCCCTCTGTACATCACCATCAAAAAATAGACAAAATACAAAAACAAAGTTTTCACATGCACAAGAATTCCACAAAGTTATCCCATTACTATAGAAATTCAATCCAAATCTTGTACAGTCTATGGTGCATTGACAAATCATCCACAATTCCTTTCATTCATTCCATATGCATACATCATACAAATTAGAACCATCACATTCATAATCGCATATGCATACATCAATATAAAAACATGCACATAAAAATAAATCATGAAAAATATATAAACACCAAAAAGAGTCATTTGTATATATATATCATAACAAAAGTGCCTGCAGGCTATAGTGCACCGGTCCTCGGACCTTGCTTCCATAATCCAAAAACTCAAAAACCCCCAACCTAGGGCATCAGCCACCATGATCACGCAGGATCGGTGCAACAAGAACTACCCCCTATAGTATCAGTCCTCTGAGATCTCTCAGGGCGACTGCTCACCCCTGCATCACGCCCACTCAAGCCTCCCTCATCTCGTCGCCTGTGATGGGATGATGTCGACTGCTCTGTCTCACTGTCTCTCATCCGATACGATGAGCCACTCGTCGAAGGCTCTGGTATTTTCCCACCAAGGCGGATAATCTCGCCCTCCATCTCCCACCGATGCTGACTCCACTTTGCCTCTTGCCTATGGTAGTACGCAATTGCATCATCATGCTGTGCTAGCTACACCTGCAAGAGATCCCTCTCCCGTGCAACATTCGTATCACCCTCCTACTAGCGAGATGCAGCCCCTACGCTCTCCCGCTCTGCAAACTATGTCCGCAAGAGATCCCTCTCCTGTGTCATCTCCCTAAGCTCTCCATATCACCTTCGTAACACCTCCGTCAATCGTGCTACCTCAGCGCGTAACCCTGCCTCTGTATCCCCTGACCTGGCCAACTACCTTGACCTCTCTAGAGCATCAGCCTACTCCAGAGCATCTTGCATCTCTGGCTGATCCTCATCCCCAAAGTCCTCTCCTGCATCTGCAACATCCACCATGTCCACATCAGCAGGAGGTCCCCAACCCTCTCCTGGTGCCTCTGCACCCTCTCCACCTCCCGCTGCCTCATCCCCTCCCAATGGCCCCTCACCTCACCATTGTCGTAGTGTCCACCACTCCTGGTACTCGGTAGTCACTCTGATGTCATCCATGTCTAGAATTTCTAGTACTGTATCTGTCTCCTCCCCCAGTGGCTCGAGGATCGACGTAGCTAGGGTCCTCTCATCGCCTCCAGTGCCGATAGACTATGGGTTCCCCAGGCAACCCCTGGCATACCCCAAACTGTCATGTCACTCGAAGATAATGAAAGTACTCCTACTTCATCCCATGTCATCCAATGACCCATCTCCCCCTTCGAACCCACTGAAGCCACTCATCTGCCTCTGGCCATGTGGGAATCCCGATATGGCCTCCAAACCACATCTCCTGGAGTCAGTCGTGCTAATGCATCTCTGTAATGGTCCACATCCCTCACAAATTGCCAACTCTACCCTCACTCCTTAGATCGATACCATAAAGCACCATACCCAATATCTCTATCCACCATGTCAACCCGTGTAGTCCAAGGTAGCCCTCATGGTCGCTCTTTGGCTATATGTTGCCATGCCCAGCACTATAAAAAGTAACTATAGCCAATCCCCTTTTGCTTCTGGCAGCGGACCTCATACAACTCATCATATAATTGAGCCAAAAGCATCTGGCCCCATCTCATGATCACCAGCTCTATCATCGGACAATCCACTAACTGCCACACCACCTCCAATAGGTTCCATGGGAACCTCGCTCCTGACGAGTCTGGCAAGAGCATGTTGGAAATGAGGCTCATGAGTAGTGCATGCCTCACTCCCAAAACTCCCCTTGCATACCACCATCGTACCAGAATCCCCCCAATCTGACAATCCAGCTCCACCCTCTCCAACGAGCTCATCCCATCCACATCCATCCCATCAAAGCTGTAATGTACGCCCGATCCGCAACAACTGCATCCAACCAAGCTACATGCTTGAGCCCTAAGGCATCAAGCCACTCCCAGTCCTCCGTACTCAACGCCTCGCGGGCATTAGAAAAAATAGTCGGTACCCGATGTCGACTCTTCACCACCTGCATATCATAACACATAACACACATCAAAAACATGCATCAAATTACCATCACATGTACAAAAATGCATAACTATACAGTAACATCTTTCATTCACATGTACATCCATTACAAAAAAAAAGAAAAAAAACTTGACATGGTTTACCTACGGTTTTACCTAAGTTTACCATTTCAAAAAAAAAATAATTCATCCAGTTTTCATCTTACATTTCATCAAAAACGACAAAAATTTGACATGGTTTACCTACGGTTTCGACCTAAGTTTATCATTTCAACAAAAAAAATCATCCATTTTTATTTTTTAATTCCATAAAAATAACACACAAATCGACATGGTTTACCTACGGTTTTTACCTAAGTTTACCATTTCAACAAAAAAATTCATCCATTTTTCATTTTTAATTCCATAAACATAACAAAAAAATCGACATGGTTTACCTACGATTTCGACCTAAGTTTACCATTTCAACAAAAAAAATTCATCCATTTTTCACTTTTAATTCCATAAAAATAACAAAAAAATTGACATGGTTTACCTACGGTTTTGACCTAAGTTTACCATTTCAACAAAAAAAATTCATCCATTTTTCATTTTTTTTTAACTCCATACAAATAACACAAAAATTCGACATGGTTTACCTATGGTTTCGACCTAAGTTTACCATTTCAACAAAAAAATTCATCCATTTTTCATTTTTTTAATTCCATAAAAATAACAAAAATTCGACATGGTTTACCTACGGTTTCGACCTAAGTTTACCATTTCAACAAAAAAATTCATCCATTTTTCAGTTTTTAATTCCATAAAAATTACAAAAAAAAAATGGGCATGGTTTACCTACGGTTTCGACCTAAGTTTTACCATTCACATCAAAAACAAAACATTTTTATAACCATGGTTACCCTAAGGTGTTACTCTAAGTTTCATTTTGGGTTTATCCTACGGTTTTCATCTAAGTTTCCATTGGTTTGCATCCACGTTTTATTTAGTTTCATGGTCTTTAATTCATTCACCTTTTAATTTAATTAATTAGGGTTCCATGTCTTAAACAAAAGAAAAACACAATAAAAACACATTTGCATTTTTCGAATTCAAACTCGAGGAGATAGTGCACTTACTAGTCTCACCTCGGTTCCACCGCTTAACGACCCAGTCTGTGCACTCATGGTGGCTGGAAAATTTGGCAGCGCTTCGCGTCAAAAAATCTACCTCCTCCTCCCCAGAGCTCCAAATCGCAATTGATGAACAGTGCAAATGAGCCAAATCCGTCATTTTCGCATATTTATACTTTTTGCTTGCTGGTAATCGTCTCTGTCTAGAACGAGCGCTTTTCCCTCAGAGGCATGCTCGTCCCACCCTAGGACGAGTACCATCATGGCGTTTGTCCCCCCCCGGGATGAATAAAAAAATTAAAAATTAAAAATTAAAAATGATAAATGCCAACAAAACCACTAAAAATTGTTGGACAAAAGTGCTCTTGCACTTAACCTCTTGGAAAAACTGATGTCGGGGTCTACCTTGTCGCTATCCTACTCCCCAAGAAGGCTACCATAGCCGGACCGCTCCATGGGAAGATGGATTTTCGCCAATTTTAACCCCCAATGGCATCCCAAAATGGGTTCACACCCACCAAAAATAGGTCAGAACAATCAAGAAACTGCTCGAGCATGCACCATATAACATCTGAAGGCACCCTCACTTAAGTCATCTTGGGTCAAGCGACTCGTCACTTTTCTCATGTCGATCATTCCCTCATCGATTCATCGCTTGAGGGGGTAGTCACACTTAGTTGCCAATCAACACCAATATACCCAATCTTGGAAATGACACGCATTCAAAGGATCATTGCAAAAGACAATCACGCCCCTGCTTGGGGTAGCAAACAAGCAATTATCACAAACTGATCATATACTTGGCATTCGTGAATCATGAACTCAAGGTTCCCACAAACAAAAGGTTGTGCCCTTTGCCTCTTCATGACTGATCAATGTCTAAGTTCAAGTAATACCTCACCGAACCAGGTTAATACTTGATTTAAGTTCCTTAGCTCGTCAGAAGCAAGGATTCGAGAATGCGTGCCCTTTCCATACTTGGGGCATCAAGAGTTGGTTAGGTTACTTAGAAACCCTAATCATTAGTGCTTTGGTTATCTATTTTCGCTCAGCACTGCACCACGTGCAGCGCTTTCCAAAAAGGGGCATCTGTAGACACCAAAACAGCACCAATCCAATTATGTGACAACAAGCACTGATCGCACTAACACATAGAGCCCCAAGGGCAACCCCCAGAGGTTAAACAGTGGTTATAACCACTCACACAGTAGTTTTACAAGTCAGGGATCAATTTGGCATATTTTAGACACTTAGCTACTTATTCGTTCCACCCAGGGATGAGTGCATATTGTTACTCGTCCCACCCAGGAACGAGTGCGGATTAATACTCATTTCACCCAGAGAAGATTACCAGCGCTCATTTTGGGGTGGGACGAACACCAGGTTTGACCAGCAAAAAGTTAGATCTCGGCGCATGACAACTCAGAACTGCCACTTAGCTTTTCTTGCATGACATAGGAGTGCGAGTGAGTTCTTTTGACAACTCGTATCTACCAATTGAATCTCCCTTCACTACATGGGAATGAGAATGAGCTTTTTAAGACAACTCAGATTTGCCACTTAGCTATCCCTTCATTGCATGGGAGTGCAAGTGAGTTTTTATAAACATACAAAGACATGCACAGAGGCAGTTAAGAAGCCCTTAATCAAGAAGAAGTCTTCTCTTCACAAAAAAAAACATTCATGCAAAGAAACACTTTTGCATGTTAATTCAAAGAGACCCCTTGGGTCTATAAAATTGTGAGTTTCCTCACCCAAAAGATATACAGAGAAGGAGCATTTTGAGCGACGAAGTGCTGCTAATTCACTTACTTGCGATTTGTGCTTTTAACATCCATAATCTCTTAATCGAAAGAGAGGTTATTGGGTGACTTTTGAAGGCACGAATCAAAGAACCAAAATCTGATTTTCTGACCACAATATCCTACCAATTTGCCGACAACACATCATACCAGGTTTCGGACCCATCCCAAGCGGATTGGTGTCGAAACAAAGTTTCACCCGTGGGTGGTTTGCCTTCGGGCACCCCCCGCTTTATTGCTTTTGCTGACTATTTATTTTTTAGTGTTTAGCTAGTTTCATGTTTATGCTTTCGTCAAGTTTTCAGTTTATTTAGACTCATTTTAACCATCATTAGATTTATCTTTTATTTTTCATACACAGGTGCTATTGATTCTTTGTTTGTTTCTTTGAACGCAGATCTTTAGCATTAGAAGAGTGACGAGGAATCTACCTTTACCAATGCAAGAAGCGACAACATTTTGGTTTGCCCATCTTATATGTGGGCACGTGGAAGAAGGAATTCTGAAACAAGTTGTAAAAGACCAACATTTAATGCTCCTATCCCCTAAAAAGGAAGGAGACACATTGTAACATGAATTTGTAAAGCATATCAATAAAAGGGCTGTTCTTTTTATATTGCTTTGATATCTTGTGTTCATGTTCTTTTTTTTACGCATTTTTCAATAACATAGGGTTTAAGCGTTATTTTAGTTTCGTTTACATTGCATTTTTAGTTTATCCTTTTTTTTTCCAGAATCTCATGCTTTCAATATTATTTGGATAAATGTGATGCCTTGCATTTAATGAATAAGCCATTTACATGTAATATGCTATCCATAGCTTACCCTCATATGATCATTGAATCTGATGATGATTTGGAGGGAGATATATTCCATGATGTCTCCGTTGAGGAATTGTTACATAACGGGTTTTATTTTGATGGCTCTATTCCTTGTATAGCCCAGCTTGAGGCCACGACTCCTCAAGATGAATTATCCAAGCTAACCTTGAAAGAATTACAAGAATTGGGCGTTTCACCCACCCCACCTAATTTTGAGAGATATCTACACATGGAAGTAGAGAATGTCATAAAAATTAACATTGGAACCAACGATAACCCTCACATAATCAACATTGGATCAGAATTGAGTCAAGAAAAATAGGATAAATACATTGCATTTCTTAAAGAATATGAAGATATTTTTTCTTGGACATATGAATATATGCCAGGATTAGACCCTTCTGTAGTTATGCATCACCTAGTACTACATCCGGATGCTAAACCTGTTAAGCAGAAGCTTAGAAAAATGCATCCTAAAGTGGCCTTACTAGTCAAAGGGGAGTTAGAAAAACTCCTGAAGGTTATTTTTATACAAGCCATTACTTATACTAAATGGATCTCGAATGTAGTTCCAGTAACTAAGAAAGAAGCTACCAAAGTTGGGGTTTGCATAGACTTTAGAGATATTAATGTTGCATGCCCTAAAGATGATTTTCCTCTTTCCAACATAGATCAGATCATTGATTTTACTACTGGGAGTGGAATGATATCCTTAATGGATGGATTTTTTGGTTATAATCAGATCAGGATAGCTCCTAAATATCAGGCTAAAACAACCTTTATTACCCCTTGGGGGACATTTTGTTGGAAAGTGATGCCATTCGGTTTGAATAATGCAGGTGCAACATATCAATGAGCCATGACTTATATCTTTCATGATATGATGCATGATATTCTACATGATTATATAGATGATATTATAGCTTGTTCCATCAAAAAAGATGATCATTTAGATGACTTGAGAAAAGTATTTGATCGGTTAAGGGAATATCTTATCCGACTGAATCTAGCCAAATGTATATTCGGAGTTAAGTCCGGTAAATTATTGGGGGTTATAGTTTCTTTATGTGACATTGAAATTGACCCTCTCAAGATCACGACTATCACTGATATGCCCGCACCTACAAATATATCTTAATTACAAAGTCTACAAGGTAAGCTTCAAGCTATTCGTCGCTTCATCGATAAGTTGGCAGATAAAATAGGACCCTTTCTTAAGCTTTTTAATAAAGATGTCTATTTTCATTGGGACGATGAATTTCATGAAGCATTTGAACTCCTCAAACAATATCTCCTTAACCCACCTATGCTTTCACCACCTAGACCTGATCACCCATTTATCTTGTATATTTTTTATTCAAATTTTGTCTTAGGATCTATGTTAGCTCAACTTGACAATGAGAAAAGAGAGCATGCTAATTATTACATTAGCAAAACCTTAATCAATTATGAAACCCACTACGTAGCATTAGAGAAGTTATGTCTAGCAGTCGTATTTTCTACACAAAAACTATGCCATTATATGCTCAGTCAGAAAACATATGTTATTGCTAAATTTGATCCTTTGTGGTATCTCATGAGTCGACCGTACTTATCTGGTCGCACAACAAAGTGGTTTCTTGTGATAAGCGAGTTTGAACTCATGTTTATAGGACATAAGTTTGTTAAGGGTCAAATCATAGCATATCAATTAGTTTCCAAATTTATTTTTAATCAAATTATTTGTAGGTTCGAAATTCTTGCAAATCTCATCTCAGATAATGGAACTTGTTTTAAAAATAAATATGTCAAAAAATTATGTCAAAAATATAAAATTCAACATCATTGGTCCACTCCCTATTATCCTCAGGGTAATGGCCAAGTAGAAGCATCTAATAAAACATTAATTAAAATCCTCAAAATACTGATTAATAAATCTGGTCGATATTGGCACATTCAACTATATCCTACTTTGTGGGCTTATCGAACTAGCGTTCGTACCCCCACAGGTACTTCACATTTTGTTTTGGTCTATGGTGCTGAAGCAATTTTTCCCTTTGAATTAGAGGTTCCTTCTTTGGCTCTACTACTTCAAGATACTGAAGTAGGAGATGAATATGGTGCTGGCAGATTTAGTCAGCTGGAACTCCTAGATGAGAAGTGCATCAATGCTTTGGAACATCTTCGAGTCTACAAGAACAAGCTTAAACGAGCATACCTCAAGAAAGTTCATCCTCGATCCTTTGATATCGATGACCTTGCCTTAAAAGAAAATAAAAAAAATACTAATGCAACTAAAGACCTTAAAGGTATATTTGAACCTAACTGGCTTGGGCCATATATCATCACTACTAAATTTGGATCGGGAGCATACCGATTAGCTACCTTATATGGTAAAGATCTTAAATAACCTATGAACATTATGCATCTCAAACGCTATTATGCATAACATCTGGTCATTTCATCATTATATATATTGTTATTTTGCATATTGTTTCATTTTAGTCATTCATATAAAAATTTCAAAAACAGTAATAGTATTTATTATTTCAATTCATAAATTAAAATCAAAATATAAAAACTTCCAAATCATAAAAATCTTCAAAAACATCTTTTATTTTTGTATATGTCAAGTCTTGAAGTATTGCAATTATATTTTCAATTATTTTGAATAAATTAGCATTTATTTGGAATCCCGCACTTTCACACTCACATGAATACATATCTTGATTTTATTTGGTATGATTATTAATCTCTCTTATATCAAAGTCCATAGTTGAATTAAATAAAGTTTTGAGCATAGAGAACTGATCTTGTTATTTACTTGAACCAAGCATATATTTTCACATTAAAATGATTTCATTGCAAATTCGATATGATGCTACATAGTAGAAATGGTTTCTTGAGCAAAAAGTTTCCCCTGCTATCCTATCATGCACATGGTCTAAAATATTTGAGAATTGACAAAATGACAAGCTCACCCCTGCCCAAAATAAAAATCCCTTACTCCACATCCAATCCGAGCAAGTATCCCTAGTATAGGAAGAAAAAGAAAAGTCAAAGAAAATGAGAAAAAGAAAAATATTATTTTGTACCATCACAACAATATTTCAGCGTTGTCTCAGTTCCAAGCAAAAATACAAAAAAAAGAAAGAGAGCAAAAGATAAAAGAAAAGTTAAAAAGCAATAAAATCTCTTTCCCTACCCCTTGAAAAAGAAAATAAGTGTGAATGAGCTTGAATCCCTGGAATTCTCAATTATTCAAAAACTGTGAAGTAACCCCATAACAGGTGGTTTGTTCCCAACCCGCTTGGCCTTGGGTAATCCCTAGCATGGTGATAAGTTTGTCACATTAGTGACCTTCTTTTGTACAGACCTATGTCGGCTTATGGATTAGTTAGCTCTTGATGACCCGACTTACATAGTAGTCTGGTATGGTTACATGCATATAAATCATGGTCAACAAACACTTATTTGGTTAATTCAAATTACTTGTATCAAATTATCTTGCTCAAAATTGGTGAATGAACAATACAATTGCACACACATTTGTATTTGAGAGATTTTGTATCATTATTATAAATCAAGATCGACAATGAACTCACATCTGCACATGGGGTTCCTTATAAATCTAAATTTTTTCTTTGAGATAATCTAAAATATTTATGCAAATATTTTGGAATAATTTCATCTTATTATTTAAAAGAACATCTGTTTAGTATAAAAATTTTACATTGTTTTCAAAAAATCCAACATTTCTTTCAAACAACATATTCAAAAATCTAGCAATAAAGTCACGTTTATATAATTTTCTGTTTATCTCAAAAATCACAAATCAATTATGCAATAAAATTACTTTTTTTGGATTTCGTGATGATGGTATAAGTCTATACCTATAACTCTATGCCTAGCACAAACCATTGTTCTAATTTTATTTTCCTATTCATTATTATTTATCAAAAACATATGGCTTACATCATTATGTTACACAATTGTGCTTTAAAAAGAACGAACACTTTTTCTATTTCATTTTATTATGTCAACATTCCATTTTGCAACCATGGTATAATTCCTAAGGAATTGTTCAAAATTTTATCACACTTAGGAATTTTATGCCTAGAAAAAAAATCATATTTTTAATATTTCATGCATAATATTTTCATGGAAATCTGAAAATAAATCATCACCATCATCATTTTTCATCATCATAGCACAAAGCCTTAAGACAGTCTCTTAAGCACTCTTTTACTTTTAACAATATTTCTACACTGGGATTAGCTTGACGACCTAGTGAACGACGACTCCATTAAATGGTCTATAACAATGACAATGTCCTTTGAAATTATTGTTAGAAGTCCCTTTTATTTTTCATCACATCACACCACAAAACAACCAATTTGTTTACATCAAATTATTCCATTTAAATTTTATGGCATGACATAAAATTATAATTTATTTCCAACGACATAATTACATGAATAATCAATCAACAAATCCAAAATTGAAGCATCATAAAACATGTGGACAAGTCATATCATAAAAATATATATATATATATATATATATATATATATATATATATATATATATATACAAAATATCTGTACATCATATCAAAACTGGATTGGTATGCCATAATATATACCCTGGCATACTCAATCTTCTCAAAAATATATCCAATATACAGTCTATAGCATCTAGTCTCGAGAAGCCCTCGAGCTCTCAGACTCATCTCCTCTCCCACCCTGAGGTGGAGGAGGTGGTCCCATAGAGGTTTGTGTTGTGTCTCGGGTCCTCATCGTCAATCGTGAGGATGTCCTCAATGATCCCATCCTGATCAGCTCTGCAATGCCGACTGGAAGCTGTAACCTTTGGCCCTCTAGAACTAGCTGGAAGTATGCTCCTTGATAGAACACGGTTTGAGCAATAGACCACACCAACTCCTACATGCTCGCCCCTCCGCTCCGAGCCCTAAGCTATGTAGCCTCATCCTGTAGAGTCTACACCTAAGCTCATAGGCAGGCATTCTCAGCCCGGAGAGCTGCCATCTCGCTGCTCTCCCCCACCTCGACACCCTTGCCCTTATCGGGCAATGGTGGCCTCTCCCCCTTTTGAGCAGGGAATCCCTCCTCCCTCCTCCTTGTCTGTTGCGGTCTCTGTGGAGCCTGTGGCATCCTCTAGCGTCTCTCCTATGGAGACCGTCACTACTCTCTCCCTTCGTGACCTCGTGCTACCTCAATAGAAGCCTAGTGCCACCTCCCCATTCATCATACAATCATGTGCATTGGACCCTGTGCCCTCTTCATCCAAGGAGGGTGGATGCCTATGTACCAGACATCATAGCCACCAGTGACCCTAGCATTATCCCCATTCACTGGCTGGATTGGGGCATCATCTACGTCTTGGCTCCAAAATTGCTGCATATCCAAAGCCCCACTTAGTGTGGTATTATCCTGGATAGTCTGGGAGTACTCATAGTCCCTGAGAGATAGGATTCCATACTGTAGACCAAACTATCATAAAACTCAGTCGTAGTAGTGGAGATCTACCTCTCCTCGCTCCATCCTCAAATAGAAGACTCACCTAATATGACCCAACTCCTGTCCATGCTCTCCCCACCATGGATGCTCTATCCATGACCTCCAAGTGATCTAGTCAGGGATGAGGTCGTCTAGCAACCTCTGTGACATTAGTAGATCTATCCATTCGTTGTGACCCTCTCTAGAGCCACCAATAGAAAACTTGGGGTCTCTCCCGATAAACCCTTATCAGTGGGAGTCCTACCAACCTTCGCATTATGATGTGCTCCCAACACCAAACCTGTAGTAGCGATGTCAAAACTAGACATCGACCTCCCTTGTATATGACCCCATGTAATATCTTATACATGTAGCATAGTACAAAGCTGCCCCATGCAAATATGTACGCGTGGTCTCTCATGTCGTAGACCACATTTGAAAGGAGCCATGGTAATCTACACCCGCTCTGGTGGCACAGTAGTAGGCCACCCACTATCCCTGCCAAAACCTCAATCAACCTAGATGCCCCAAGAATCTGCCTCAGAGACTCGATGTTCACTTTGTCCTTCTCCAGGGTGAAGCTCGGGTCTCCGCACAACCTCATCATAGCCTGGCTCTGATTTGTCGTAGGAGTCATAAGTTGTCCCTATATGGGGATCCTCAAGATCCTCCATACATCCTATAGGGTGGGAGCCATCTCCATTATTGATAATCTAAAGTAGGACAACCCTGGATACCATCTCTCTACTAGGGATGTCAGTAGCCCCATGTCTATCAATATTTGTGGCATCTCTGTCACATACTGTAGTTCGACCTATGCTAGTCGGTCTTGCTCTGCCTAATTGAGTGTGACCACATCATCCCTTAGCCCCTCGTATTTCCATTCTTGACTCTTTAGTAATACCCTCTGCAAAATAAACAATAAAACAACAAAATTCATTAATAAAATAATTATTACAATCAATTAAATGCAATTCAAACAAGCTTAATTTCATAAAAATGATGATATTGTCCTAAATTAAATCAAATCGTCCTTTGTAGGATGAAATTGTCTCCTATTTCTTGACTTGGGGATCATCCCTTGTTGGATGGGATCGCCCCTATTTCACCGATTTCGCCCATAGACGAAATCGGTGATCTAGGGACGATTTCGTCTCGATGTCGTCGACGGCCTAAAAACGGCCGCGATGCCCCAAAATAGTCAAAATTTAAATTGCAAATTACACAAACCAAATTAAAACATAATTCACTAGGTTTAGATTCTTACCCATAGCCCGCACTGGACCTCTGTCGATCTGTGTGTGGTTTCGACCATTTTGTCTGCAAAGCTCTAAAAATAGTGAAAATAAACAATAAAAATGAATTAGGGTTTTACCCTATTTTTCTTAATTTTATTTTAAAAACAACAACATTTTTAATTTTTATTTTCTGTGCTTTTACCTTAAATGTTCGATTTGGGTAAAAACATAGAGGGGGAACCATAGGAAGCAGTTGTACGATTCGACCTAGAATCGTCGTCTAAAAAATTGAATAAATTTTTGCTTTCTCGTAAAACGGGAAGAACTTGTCTTTAACGCATTTTCTTTAGAAAATTCACTAAAGAGGGGGAAAAATGTAGCACCCTAAAATTGGCACAGTTAAACCCTTAGTAAAAAGATAAAAATTTGAATTTTAACCCCAAAATCACCCGTTAACCACCCGTTACCCACTCCCCTCGTTTTCTACACCATTTTTAGGATTTATTTTGACCGTTGGATGATATCATCAATGATCAGACGAAATCATCCCAGATCTAACGAATTCATCTGGAACAGAACGTCCAGATGATTTTGTCCCAAAACTAAATTTTCATAATTAGCTTCTGTTTCAACAGCTTCTCTAACTTGGGTAGAAAGCGTGTCTGCGCGGTTAGAGTCTCCCGCATTGGAGATATCCCAAATTGGGGTGATCTCCAACCTCCTAACCTCTCCCTAAATCCTATACAAACTTAGGATTTTTCTTGACTTCCCCCTGACTGATTTTCCCTGCAACTTTAGTTTCTCATGCATTAGAACACCTTCGCACCATTGTTGCATTGTGTATTTCAAGTTTTTCTTGCAGGAATTTTACTATTTTTCAGCTGGAGCAAGCTCGGATTGTCGTTGGTGATTCTAGAAAATTTCAAACAAACCTTTCACAGATCGGTGATGATCTCGTATGATTGGAGGTGATCTCGACTGCAGTCCAGATTGGGGGCAATCAGATCCTAGAGTTTGCATTTTTTTATCTTCTCTCTTCATTTCCTTATGCATTAACTTAGTTTATTCTATTATTGCATTCTGGAGTTCACCTCATTTAGCATAGATGCATGATAAAGTTAAAATAAATTATTAAATTAATGCATTTCCTTTAATTGTTATCTAGATTTATCATTTAGGCAAGTTTACTGTTATTTCTATCATTTCCCCTTGCTTTTGTAGTTGCATTTTTGGTCTTTGGTATCTGTTCCTGTGATTGCAGGTTTCTAATGAATTCGTCTGATGAATTCTTCAGGTCGACGATGATCTCGTCTGATCTCAGATGACCGACTGTGATCTGAGATGATTCTGTGCAATTGCAGATGATAATGTAAGACTTGATATGATCTAGACTTCTACAAACCTTAGAATATTCATCAAACATCCATAATCAGGTACATTCTATCTTATTTAGCACACTTTATGTGTTTAGCACTTATTCATGCTTTCTATATCCATATAAATCAAGATCGACATATAGAATAGCTTAGATTCATCTTGGCCAAACCTAGGAATTGAATGACTGAATATAAAAATGAACACATCAAACCCATTCTCAACCTAGGCATGGAAAATTCCACTCAAAGTTTCCTGGTGAACCCCACCATCCGTCAAAAATTCACCCTTATACCCCTCCCCCAAGAGGCGCGACCTTCACAGGGCCTCTCAGTCTGAGGTATTGTCCCATCCTTCTCGCATCCCCCTTTCGAGCATGGATCCTATAGCCTGAAGGTAAGGATGCAAAAAAATTGGAGCAGTACAATTGGCATAACTAATTTGGCTAGTTTCATATGCCTGATTATGTTTTAGAGCTAGAAGCTCTCACTCAAGGTGGCTAGGAGATCCTAGTCACTATTGGCAAGCATAACTAAATCATATTCATTCTAAGCATTAGTATCTAGGATTGAATAGGACAAAGCTACCCCAATTAAGTGGTTAGAACCACTGCTAGCTCTTGGATAGGTCCAAGATCATTCATATGGTCTACAAAGGTGCCCATATGAGTAGTCTCCTAAACATGGTGTATTTTAGGTATCTACACAAATATCTTCTAATAGCCTCCTCTTTTCCAATGGTCATAACAAACTATAGGATAAAAATCTTTGATAATTCATCAGGCACCAAATACTAATGTTATTCCTCAACTGTGACCTAGTCATAGTCCTCACGATTCCTATGTAAGTCACTCAAATCTTTATGTCACCCAATGTTATCTTCCAACTATGAAATATTATTACCTATGGTTTACTTTTGATCTAGATTCTATGGTAGGAGGTGCTTCTAATTTCCTTAACTAGCATCATGAAGTTCCTATTTATTGTATTTAAATACCAACATTTAAAGTTGTCTATCCATAAGGAGGGCTCACCAATATGGATAGCCTCATCTACCTATACCATTTTCCTAATGTAGGACTTGTCACATTAGTAGATTCTAAGTTACAAACCCAAGATAATTAGTGGTTTTTGTGGTACCTTTGGAAACATGGGGGTTCTCTTTCGTGGCATGAATACAAAGAATGATCTCTATAAAAATTTGATAAATGAATTTTCACATCATATATGGTCTATCATATACAAATAAAGTGGATAGGAATAGTGAATAAATATTGCTCTAAGCTAACTAGTCTTCTCACCTAAACCTACCAATAGTTGTGGTCTCAAACATTCACCATGGTATTAAGGTTAAAATTTAATAGGAAGTCAACATGGTTAATCCTTATATGCTTAATGTTTCTCAACAGTTAGCTTTGGTGGTAGAAAAATACTCCAAGATTCTAGTCCTGAATATAGATGTGATATCAACTCATTATCCTTACTACAATAAAAAACACTATGAAGGATTATTATATTTTATATTTCAAGTGGAATATGAAGATATCATAGTATATGAAGATGATTCATTTAAGCAAGAGAAAATAGTAGAAGTAGATAAATAAAAACCTGAGGATGATATCATAACACTCTCTAATAATAATCGTATGGGATTCCAATCTTACCATACTCTCAAGCTACAAGGATTTATTAAATAATAACATTTCAATATGTATATTGATTAAGGCATCACACATAACTTTATAGATAATAAGATAGTAAAGTCCTTTATATTGTATGTCAATACTTCAAATTATGATAAATTCTAAGTCTTAATTGTAAATGGTACTACCACTCAATGTGTGGGTCAAATGGCTAAAGTTAACATCCAAATACATTATTATACTTTGATAGGCAATCTCTTTTCCATGAACCTAGGTAGTTCACATGTCATATTGGGAGCACAATGTCCATATCAACTTAGCGATGTTACTATTAATCTATAAAAATTATATATTTCAAATGCATGATGAAGGGAAGAGTCATTTGTATCCAAGGAATTCTATCCCCTCCATCCAAGATGGTTAGTTCACATAGCATGCAAAATATACTGAAGAAATATGGTTGTGGATTATTTTTCAAATTCAATTGCATAGAGGCTTAGTATTTAGATCCACTTCTTTTAACTCTTCCTTTGGATTTATAAAATATTGTGTGTCATAATAAGGAGGTCTTTAGTGAGTCCATGGATCTACCTTCTAAGCACATACATGATCATACAATCCACCTTCTAAGCACTTGAGCATTAGGGTTAGTGTTAATGATTTATTTAATCTATATAGAGGAAGAGTTAGGTTGTTGTCAATATCATCTTTCATATTTGAATCTTAGTGATGTTTGCTATGTATATGAGACTTATCTTCTCCAAGAGACTATGAGAATTTTCCCTCTCTATGTGGCTAAGAATTTATGTTGATTTGAATCTATAATTAATTATTGCATATTTAATTTTTTTGGGATTTGGATCTGAATTATTTTTATCATTTGGGTAATGTTATTTGCATATTATTAAATTGTACTGTTTTTTCTATAATTCTCAATGTTGTTCCATCAAAACAATAAATAGCAAGAAATATAAATAGTTAGTGAAAACAAAATTGAAGAATACATAAGAGAAAGAAAAAAAGAGTTGATATATATTACAAATATTAGTTAAAGACAATTCAAAAAATAGCTACAATAAGAAAAATATACACAAAAATAATATCATAGGCAAACAATATTTCAAGTTGATGAGGCAAAAAAATTTCTCATTTTTTAAAACCTCTTACCACATTTTTGCACTATTAGGATATAATTTGATTTATTATTGCATTAGTTATGTGGTTAAATATGGTAATTAGCAAGAAATGTAGTCTTAGATAGATAGAATAGATTTATATGCCAAGAAAGGTAGATAAAAGGCCATTTTGTTGATTTATGCCAAGACTTTGTAATAAAGAGAGGGTTATTGATATTTTGTATAAAACTGGGATTCCTGGAAAACTTGGTACAAACTTTATGAAGGATTATTATGTTTTATATTTCAAGTGGAAGGTGAAGATATCATAGTATATGAAGATGATTCATTTAAGCAAGAGCAACTAGTAGAAGTAGATAACTAAAAACCTAAGAATGATATCATAACACTCTCTAATAATAATCGTATGGGATTCCAATCTTACCATACTCTCAAGCTACAAGGATTTATTAAATAATAACATTTCAATATGTAGATTGATTAAGGTAGCACACATCTTTATAGATAAGAAGATAGTAAATTCCTTTAGATTGTATGTCAATACTTAAAATTATGATACATTATAAGTCTTTGTAAATGTTGCTACCACTCAATGTGTGGGTCAAATGGCTAAAGTTAACATCCAAATACATGATTATACTTTGCTAGGCAATCTCTTTTCCATGAACCTAGGTATTTTACATGTCATATTGGGAGCACGATGTCCATATCAACTTAGCGATGTTACTATTAATCTATAAAAATTATATATTTCAAATGCATGATGAAGAGAAGAGTCATTTGTATCCAAGTAATCCTATCTCCTCCCTCCAATATGGTTAGTTCACATAGCATGCAAAATATACTGAAGAAATATGGTTGTGGATTCTTTTCAAATTCAATTGCATAGAGGCTTAGTCTTTAGATCCACTTATTTTAACTCTTCCTTTGGATTTATAAAATATTGTGTGTCATCATAAGGAGGTATTTAGTGAGTCCATGGGTCTACCTTATAAGCACATACATGAACATACCATCCACCTTGTTTTATGAAGTCAACCTCCTAATGTGCATCCTTACTACTATCCCCAAACCCTAAAGTTAGAAATTATGAAGCTAGATTAGGAAATATTGGAGTAAGAAATCATTCTTCCAAAAATTAATCCATAATCCTCTTTATTTTTTATGGTACATCACCTCAAAAATATCACTATAAAAGGTATTTGGATCTATTTTGATTCAATATGGACACCCATTAACCTTTGAAATTAATCAACTTTGTAGCAAGGATCTAGGATAGTCCATTTATTAGAAATAAATATAATTTGTTCTACATGCCATAGTGAAATGGAGGTATTATTAGTTAGGCATAATATCATCATCAATACGAACCATAATATTCTTAAGAGTTTATTAAAGTAGCATCTCGCATACCTTGAACAAACTAAATGGATGAGCAAGATCTTGGGTTATGATTTTATCATTAATAAAATAAAGAAAATGAATATGCCATGGTTGATACCTTGTCCCAAAAATATGAGCATGTTGTTTCTATCAATGTCATATCTAGTACTATTCCATAATGGTTATTCCAACTACATAAATATTAGCTTTATAACCTAGAGACTATATAGGTCATTCAATAAATGGAGGTGGCCTGATCATTACATTCTTATTTCTCATATATTAATGGAGTTCTTCAAAATAAGAATCAAATTTATTTTCCTTAGTATTTTTCTATTAGGTCAAATGTTCTCTAATAATTGCATGAATCTCCTTTGCATGGATATTCAAGATTTTGGAAAATGTGTCAATGGCTAAAGAAATTATTTTCTTGGAAATGATTAAAAGTAAATGTCAAGATGTTTATGATGAAGTGTAATTTGTGTTATCATAACAAAGGAAAAAAAATCAATCTCATAGATTATTGGAACCCTTGCCTATACTTGATCACCAATGGGAGCATATATCCATGGATTTTATTAAGGGAATTCCAAAATATGAGGGCAAAGTGGTGATATTTTTGGTAGTAAATCCTCTTTATAATTTTACTCATTTCTATGCATTATAATATCTCCATTCAACAATTAAGGTGGAAAAGGTATTTTTAGAATATATTTTAAAATCATATGGTATGCCCAAAACCATTGTGAATAACCATGTCCTTGTATTCACTAGTAGATTTTAGAAATAACTATTTTATCTTAGTTATACCAAGTTGAATATATCATTTTATTATCACCCTCAAATAGATTCTTAGATAGTTGTTGTTAATAAATGTTTGGATACTTACCTCTATTATTTTTCTTAAGAAAATTAGTATCTTTGGGATCAATGGCTTTATTTTTTTGAATGCTGTAATAATATGTCTTATAATTAATCCCTTAAGATATCCCTATTTGAAGCATTGTATGGTAAAAAACTTCACCAGTAACAAATTATGCTCAAGGATCCTCCAAGGTTGCCCATGTAGATGATTTGTTAAAGCAATGATGACTTGTGTTTTAAATTATTAAAAATAATTTGACCCATGCCAAAATTAGCATGAAGCAATAGTAAGATTCATACCATTCTAAATAATAATTAACCATATTAGATATGGTCTTTTGCATATAAAAACCTATAAGCAATTGTCCTTAATGACCGAGTCTAGCAAAAAGTGATTTTATGGGACCTACAAGGTGGTTTGTTACATTAGTAAAATGGCATATCAATTGGTGCTTCCATATTTTTCTCACATCCATCATATAATTCTTGTATATTATCTTAAATAGTTTATTAGCTAGAAGCTATAATTCTATTTTAGTCTCACCAAATTTAGGAGTTCCTCATCAAGTGGCAAGAGCTTCTAGAAGAAGATGCTACATGGGATCCTAAAATATTTTTCAGTCTTTTCCGAATTTGAGGACAAATTTTCTAAGAGGAATCCATGCAACAGATATAATATAGCCATGTCAACTATCTTTATTTTATTAACTCGGGCCCTAGATTTAGGTAGTTAGCACTTGAGCATTAGGATTAGCGTTAATGATTTATTTAATCTATATAGAGGAAGAGTTAGGTTGTTGTCAATATCATCTTTCATATTTGAATCTTAGTGATGTTTCCTATGTATATGAGACTTCTCCTCTCCAAGAGACTATGAGAATTTTCCCTCTCTATGTGGCTAAGAATTTATGTTGATTTGAATCTATAATTAATTATTGCATATTTAATTTTTGGGGATTTGGATCTGAATTATTTTTATCATTTGGGTAATTTTATTTGCATATTATTACATTGTACTATTTTTTCTATAATTCTCAATGTTCTTCCATCAAAAAAATAAATAGCAAGAAATATAAGTAGTTAGTGAAAACAAAATTGAAGAATACATAAGAGAAAGAAAAAAAGAGTTGATATATATTACAAATATTAGTTAAAGACAATTCCAAAAAGATCTAAAATAAGAAAAAGACACAAAAATAATATCATAGGCAAACAATATTTCAAGTTGATGAGGCAAAATAATTTCTCATTTTTTAAAACTTCTTACCACCTTTTTACACAATTAGGATATGCTTTGATTTATTATTGCATTAGTTATGTGGTTAAATAGGGTAATTAGCAGGAAATGTAGGCTTAGATAGATAGAATAGATTTATATGCTAAGAAAGGTAGATAAAAAGCCATTTTGTTGATTTTTACCAAGACTTTGTAATAAAAAGAGGGTTATTAGATATTTTGTATAAAACTGGGATTCTTGGATAACTTGGTATCTAGCTTTGGGTTCATTTCATGCTAGACTATGTTTACATAGTCAACACAAAATTTGACTGCATTTGATTGGCATTGAAAGGAGTAGTGATTTTCTATATATAATAGTTATAATCTAGCACTAGACATGCTTATATCCTAGCACTAGATTCTAAGCATGTTGAGTTTCCAATGTGGATGAAGTCAAAAGATGAAGAAACAACTATAGCATATATAGATGATATGGAATAAAAAAAAAGTAGATGATATGACCATCAACCAATAACACCAAACCATTTCAAATATTGACCTTGGTCGACCCAAAATCTGTTTCAACGGCCAATTGGTTGCAGATGAGAGTGGTTTGAGAGCGAAAAGTTTCAGAAACTTCCCTCCAACTATCTCAACTGCCCTTTATTGATCTTGGCTACTCCAAGAATCTAAGACATGGTCTTCCAAATGTTATAAGAACCCCCTATAAATTAGGAAATAGGGAGATGAATCTTGAGTTGAAAAGTGATGAAGCCCTATAAAATTACATACTCACTTGAATTTATTGATAGGAACACTTTTTTCGCCCAATTGGAGATCACACGACACTTGGAACCAAGATGGCTATGGAGGGATAGGAGGAATCAAAAAATACAATTGATCCTATTCCATCACCGATCTAATAAATTCAACCACCATATTTATTAGAGGACATCACGGTGACCCTTGATCATAAATTCATTAGAGTGAATTGAGGAATCAAGCCTTGATTTGGAGAACAAGGATATTTACGCCTCAGCCATGATTTTCAATCATGGCTAACAGTGCCAACCTTGCGAAAGACATGCGGTCAAGGTTTAATCCTCATTTTAGTCAGTTTTAGAGATAGATTTCCATTTGTATTTGTTAATTTAGGCATAATTACTATAGATTGATTTTTTGTATTATCATTAGATTGTTAGAATCATCAATTTTAGGTTGATTCCTTTCATTTCCAAGTGTTAGGCAATTCTATATTATATGTCATTATTTCATGCATTTATTCTCTCAATTGTTAATTAGGATATTAGAGGATTTGATCCATTCTTTCTTTACATTTCTTGATGATCAATTATCATGTTTAGTGTAGTTTACTATGTTTCTTGCACTTTCTTGATTTCAAGCTTTCATGGCATATTTCATATAATTTCCTCCAAAAGCCTCATCAAGAGAGGCCTCCTTTGTGTTTAATTATTTCTTGTTGTTTCTTGAATGCAATATTAATAGGGTTTTGCCATTCAACATAACAAATACCTCTAATCATGGAGAAGAAGGCTACATTTGTCTTGGAGCAGTTCATGACAATCTAGGAAGTCTTTTGATTACACCTGCAATTTTGTGGGGGTTTTCAATGATTGTATCACATTGGGTATACCTAAGAGGGATGGATTTGTAATCGAGTTTCAATGGAAATATAATAAATAAAACCCTTCTTTATGTTCATTTGTAAATTTGTCTTTCATGCATTATGTTGATTTTCAATTATTATTAGCTTAGGCATATGCTTTCCAAGTTGCCACAGAAGGTTATCACGGTGGAGCTCCACAATTTATGTGATTTAAATCCTAACTTGCTCTATTTTTTGATGTCAGGGCTTAGCCATGGTTGACAACCATGGTTAACAGTTGTCATCGTGCCATAGAGCCATGGGCAATAGTTGCGGCCGCACCTGATAAACATGGTAAGCATAAAACATAACAAATAGCAAGCAACCAAATCTCCATTGGACTTGGATATAAGGTAGGAGCATTTATTTATCTCTATAATTTCATGTTTGTGTATTTTTTTTGGCAGAATGCATAAATGTTAGGTTAAGTAGAAAACATAGCGAAAAGGTAGAATGGAAAATTCATAGATGCCTTTTTAGTTTTCTACTGGCCATTGCTAGGAATAGAGGATCTTTGATTGTATTCTACCCTAGTCTCTAGTGGTCTAGGATATTTCATGTTTTATATTTTGCATGCTTGAGGCCCAATCAGTGGCCATTACTTCATAGATAATTGCATTCTCTAAAAAATCATATAGCATAGTCGTGCATTCTTTTAAAGTAAAACATTCTTTTGAAAAGTATGTAGCAAAATCATTTGAGTGTTGCTTTATGAATTTTTATTTCATGCAAAGTAAAAATAACCCCACACACCATGACACACTTTAAACGCTAGTGAGTTGGAAGTCACATCCAACCACTAGTAGGGTTCAACAATAGTGGCAGTGATTTCCATATGTTGGCCTAACTCCCTCGATCCTTTTGTTACTATACCAATACTAGATCCGAGATGCTGACATAACCCATGGAAAATTTGCATGTATCTCTCCTTGGAGAGGTATATAGCTAACTACATGCGAACAAGGTGAGGATCGGGAGGACCTGTGCTCCCTGACTATGTGTGGACTTAATTACCACACATGATAGGTGGGATTACATAGCCTGGATTTCATTGCTAGGTTTTCGAGTTGTGAGTATACAGGTGAAAGCCCTTTAACAATTGAGTATATCATCAACATTTTGAAAACATGATGAGAGATACAACAAATATCAAAACACATAAAATTAGTTTAGGGCTCACAAACAAAATATTTTAAAAGAGATAATCATTATTTTTTATTTTATTTGCCTTAAAACTTACATACAAGATAATATAATATCAAGGTGGTTACACAAAGAGGCTGATCCAGACATAGACCCAAGATTGAGGTCAAATATCCACCCAATGCATAGTAATACGTGCAGAATCCTCAACAACAAAATCCTCTTGAACATCGTTCGATGAGTGTTAGAGGGGATAATTCTATGTAGGGATCCTATTGAGAATACCTTGATTAGAGGAGCCACTAGACACTCCTCAAGGCATATATTAGATCATGGGGCTTCCTAAAATGGGGGTACTAAACATGGAAATATTTACCATGATCATGCTCCATGTGCATCCACAATATCTACGAAATATTTTTTCATATACGAATCCAGATTGCTACCCTTTCTACCTATGCTTAGGGGAGGCTTGAGGCCCCTGCCATCTAAGTATATATGAGTTAAAGATCTACCCATTTAGGAGCAAGTAGATAGGTCCACTTTCAAGTGTAGGCCCATGCAAAATCCTAATAGAAGTGATCCTTGTAGGATCACAATAAACATATCTAAAGTGGGAGCAAATGGTATACCACCTCATGAGCCATGGAATAGTAGATAATTATATGATCTAGATAGATTTTTAGGATAATTAGGTTATAATCCTACTCCTACACCTTCTTGTTCTATGATCGTGCATAGCAGTAGTACCATTAGGACCACTAGAGAACCTAGAGAGTGCTCCTAACGTTCTTATGATATGCATACCCTAGAATGTCATGTAGGCACATAGTATAGGAAATAACTAGATGTGAATTCCATATTCATAGATAAGGTAAAGAGTGTAGCAAATCAGTCCATTGGAGGACACACCCATAAATATGATTGAATAGAGCACACACACTAGAGGCCTAATAAGGCTAATCACATAGATAGATCTCACAATATGGAGTTAAATTAGATATGTTATATTCTCCAAGACCAATTGGAGGATGTTCACACAGTGTGGGTACACCTAAAAAATGAGAACACTCAGAGGCAAAGGCTCATAAGACAATGCTTATACGAGAAACACATGTGAAAACAACACATCCTTTATTAGAAGGAGCATGTTGAGAGAGAGGACCAATTGGATAGTGCCAGGTTACCTCCCCATAGTGAGCACATGGAGAGCATTGATAAATGAGATAATTCATATCCTGATTTATACCCTGAGTATATAGACACCCATGCTCGTCGTACAACCCAACATAGACTTTGGCACCCTATGTTCGAACATCGTGCTCATAGGTAGTATGAAGAAGAATTGGGAGAGGAATTAGATCAAGAATATCCTAAAATATCCCAAGTTGAAGTGGATGATGAGACTAGTCCTCCACCTCAATCGAAGAGGAACATGCCTCCAAAGGTACCTCAAATAAAATCTAGAGAAGAGGAGTTCTTGTATTCACAGGCCTATAAGGCCTTGGCAAAAAATGTTAGATTTATCGAGAAGTAAGGAATAGCTTATAAAAATCCTACCTTGAATAAGATTCATAACGAACCTTTATGCCCATAAATACCTATTCCATCCTATCTTGAGCATTTTGAGATGCCTAGGCTAGAAAAGTTTAAAGGAGAAGAGGATGCTCAGGAGCACGTGATAGGTTTTCTAGACATGTACTTTCAAATTGAAAGCAATGATACCCTACTCCTATGGACCTTCATTACAACCCTCTCGGGCCTAGCCTGTGAGTGGTTTAATCAACTCAAAAGGTACAACATCACTAGTTTTGAGCAACTAGCTAATACATTTCTTGAATGTTTCTCCTTCGACATCAAGAAAAAGTTGAACCTATCTGACCTAGATGCTTTAACGCAACATGATGATGAGCCAATTATGGATTATGGGAAATTATAGAGAAAGATTATGTTAAAGCTACCATTCTCCATCCCATCGTCTGAACTAACTCAGATTTTCACAAAAAGTTACACCAAGCATATTTCGCTATTGTTGCAGTTGCAAAAATATCATACATTCAAAGAGGGTTTGGTGCAATCCAAAGTGATAGAGGATATCAAGTTATAGCAGGGTAACTTGAAGATAAAAAATAAGAAGAAATGGAATAATAAGAGCATTGAGAAACAACCAATCAAGTTGGCCCATGTTAATCAGGTGGTTTTAAACCTTCAGAAAGAAGATAAGGGACAACAACAACACAATTATCAAGCCCAACCTCCTCCCGTGCAATATGAGTAGTGCAATAACAACCAGAAGGGTAAGGATAAATAAATATGCCCTCCTCATGTATTCACTCAATTATCAGAATTGTTGATAGTGATTTTTGATCAATTATGCGAGGAAAAGGAAATAAACTTACTTGAGGTCAAGTTAGTGGACCCTAATCAACCCAAGCCTAAGGGATATAAAGATGAACAATATTGCATATTTCATCAAATGAAAGGTCATGACATAGAGGTATGTTGATATTTCAAAAATTTAGCAAAAAATATGATCAAAAGAGGTATGCTTCTTATAGATAATATAGAAGCACCAGATAATCAGAATATGGGAATTTACAAAAAACCTCTATCCAACCATGAGGCACCAAGGAACAATGTTGGCCAAGTCAATCAAGTATGCATTGAAAAACCAACCCATGGGTTCATAAAAATGGTCAAAATCATCACAAGACATGCGAGGTATAAAATACCAAATCAACCTACAACTCCCATTAGAGTCCATGCTATGCCTCCTCCAAGGCCAGTCCAAAATGTGCCAGGCCCACCAACTAGACCAGTGGTGACAATCAGGAGTAGGTTAGTTCAAAATCTACAGATAACTCTAGCAAAGTTGTCTATTTATGAGCTGATTCATTAATATCCCAAGCACAGGGATACACTTATGGATATTCTAAGGTCCATAGAAGTGTAGTCCCAGGATCCTTAACCATTCACACACTTTGTGGGACACATGCAATAGTGTTAAGAACCGATCATACAGTTTCATGATCATAAAATCAAGATGGTTTCCACTGTGACAATAGATCTTCCACTCCATATTATTGCATGTGTGAATCACAAACCTTTCAAATAGGTTTTTATTGATACAAGATCATCAATAAATATAATCATGACCAAGGCATTGACATAACTAAAGTTATCAAAGATGCATATCATACCTTCTACCTTCACGTTGAAATATTTTAATGATGCATTATGCTCAAATATCAGTACCATAGTCTTACCTATTCAGGTGGGACTAAAGACCATCCCTATGATGTGTCATGTGATTGAATGTTCTATGCAGTATAATATACTTCTAGGACAACCTTAGATAAGATAAATGCATTGTATCCCTTCCATTCTCCATAAATGTATAAAATACGTGCATGAGGGATAGGTTCACATGGTACCTTCAGATGAAGAACCATTCAAATACATGAATTTAGTAGATCTATTGAGGTATTTCATGCTCACCTCAATGCACTTGGACATACGACTAGTGTCACCTATCAAAGATCCAAGAGGTAAAATAAAAGAAGTGTGTGCCAAATATACAACATCTGCATGTCAACGATCAGAGCACATGATAGTTTCTTCTACCAGACTATCTGCATCCATAGTGCATCAATATGATAGGAAACTAAAGGTAAAGGTGGGTGAAAAAAAGATAAAGCAAGTGCCCAAACCAGTTGTTGTCAAGGTTCCTACTCCCATGGAAGTAGAGAATACTCAAGTAGAAGTCGAAGAGGCACCTCAACCTGCTTCACCTGCATCTTTAGCAGGGTCATATGTACCATAGGTGATCATTCATTTGATTAATACTAAATTAGGGGAATATATTATGCATAATGTGACATTTATACCAATAATAGAGACTACATAGGACATGGGCCAACCACAATCCCATCGCCTTCTCGTAGGGATGGTGGTACCACTAGGGGTACCTCCTAACTAAACCAATTTTATCTATGGAGGGCTTGATCAACTTGCATATTGCACTTCGATGGACAAGGATGAGGATGAACCATTCATTATGAATGTTCATTATATTTCTAACTCGAAGTATGTCTTACGATATTTTGAGTGTTACCATTGGCATGGTTATGGTCTTATATTATTCGAGTAGGGGCGTAGGAGGTCTTATGAACCATAGTATTAGTTGCCTACTAATAGGTTTGGGTTAGGATATTATATTGGAGGACATGATGAACTCCTCATGACATATTTAGACCACCTATACATCGGTATGGGGGGTGAAGTTAACTTCAATATTTATCACCCCAATCCCTCTACCTTTCAAAGGGATAACTAATGATGGGGGACCAAAAAATTGTAGTCTAAATTTCAAAAATTTCATTCAACAATTTTTTATTACAATTACAATTACAACACTAGCCCGCAGGCATAGTTTTCTATATTTTCATTTCCAGTCCTCTGGCTCTCTTTCCTTCAGCTCTACAACTGCACAACACTCTACCGAATACCATCGCTCTGAAAAATCACTGTAGACTTTTGTCTCAAATCTATAGATTGTGCTTCCATATCCACGGATCCGTGTAAATTACCTCACGTTCAATGCATCTGTCTACACCTTCTGGTATCCGAAGCTCTTCTTGGAAGACACACACAGCCAAGCAAGATCAGAATGGACCTCGACCCTCGAATCTGATCTACCCTGCCTAGGGCCAGACTCTAACCCCTTGTGCATGCCTTTGCTCTCCTTTTTAAAGGTTCTCGGGTGATGCTCCATTTCCAGTTGGTGGCCCTTCATTTCCTCTTCTAGAACCTTTCATTTTGCCTCCTCGTTTTGCTTCATTGTCCAAATATTTGACACGTATCCCTTTCTGACTCTTCGTCTTCGGCTTGTCTTTCAGCATGAAAATACGACATGTCACGATATCGTGAAATTTTGGCTTCACTATGCTCCTTCTCCCTTTCGGTCATGATATTGTGACATGTCACGATATCATGACGTTTTCTCTTCATATCTGCCTTCCTCGCCTTTGGGTCACAATATTGTGACATGTCACGATATCACGACATTTTCTCTTCATCTCTGCCTTCCTCGCCTTTGGGTCGTGATATCACGACATGTCACGATATCACAACATTTGCCTTTGGATGCCCACACTTATCTGCTCTGGTCATGATTTTGTGACAGTCACGATTTCATGACATGTCATGAAATCACGACATTCTTATTGGTGTCTTCCCCCTGCTGCCTCCTTGTCGTGATTTCACGACAGTCACGATTTCATGACATGTCATGAAATCGTGACATTTCCAATGACGTCTTCTCTCGGTTGCATTTTTTCATGATCTCATGATAGTCGTGATTTCATGACATGTCATGAAATCATGACATTTCCAACAGTGTCCCCTCTCGTTGCTCTTTTGTCACGATTTCGTGACAGTCGTGATTTCGTGACATGTCACGAAATCATGACATTTCCAATAGTGTCCCCTCTCGCTGCTCTTTTGTTGTAATTTTATGATAGTCGTGATTTCATGACATGTCATGAAATCATGACATTCCCATAAGCATCTTCCCTTAGCTGCTCTTTGTCGTGATTTTGCGATGGTCATGATTTCGTGACATGTTGCGAAATCATGACCTTTTTCAATGGCATTTCTTTCTCCTGCTGACTGTCACGATTTTGCGACGTCGCAAAATCATGATAGTTTTTGCTCTACACTTTCTCTCCCCACTTCTTTAGTGGTGAAAACTTACAAATTTTTTTTGTTGATGCAAGATTGCGTTGTTGCCACCGGATGCTCCTGCATCAACTAGTTAGTGTCTTACATCACTATAGAACCACCCAAGATATATCATGAAGACATCTAGGTGGAGACTGATCTAGAGCAAATCCCAAGAGTCAAATTGGATGAACAGATCCATGGGGTAGCCGATGAAATAGACATGCAATTTCTAATTGCTAGCATAGTGATAGATTCAAAGTTAAAAGAACATTTTGACAAAGATAGAGCATAGTCCCTATTTGGGATTGGTGAACCAAGTTGCATAAATGAGAGTGATGGTGATGATGAGTCCTTGAGTAATGAGCAATTCAAGGATGATACTAATGTGGCTTACCTGAGCCCTCTTAATTTACGTCATTTTTTACCTTTGGAGACAATCATCAAGGATGAGCAATCCTCCATGGATGATAGCAGTTATCGAGATTGGGTTTTCATGGGACCCCATATTCCTAATCTCCCAGTTCCATTGGGTAGTAGTGAAGGTTTCTATTATCACAGTGATGATGAAGATGAAATAAAGAGAGCCTATCTAGGGCCTCCCTACTTACATCATCGTAATGCACCATACACTGTAGTGGATATGCATAAAGATATAAATCTTGACCCGTGATTCATAGGAAGAGCTCCTAACTTGGATAGAATTTATCATATGGTCTTCCTTGATCCTTTTAAATTGAGAGAGCTCCTTGAGCCTAGCGATCATGTTTTCAAGTTAGTCCATAGAACAGATCTAGAGATCCCTATACTCCTAGAACCACACTTCAGGGATGGAAGTTACACAAACATAGAGTCACATGCACGTGGTCTTAGAGACATAATCCATTCTATAAATATGATATCCATTGATTTGACCACTCTACTTCACAACCGAGCTGATCCCTCTAAACTATTGCATCTTGATATAGATGCTATTGATTGGGATTGTGCTTACTTACCACTAGAGCCTGAATATTTCTTCCCTAACGAAGAAATGTTGCAACATTTTCATTTTGTGCCAAGTTGTGCACATTATGTTTATCATAATGAGGATTCTTCCAACGTAGAACCCATAAACCCAGTAGATGACATCCACTTGATACCTATACCTCACCAGCTAGAGGAAGGATCCCACATGTCAGTAGAGGAAACCTTTGAAGTGGATATCAGCAATGATACCATGAATCCTAGGAAGGTTATGTTTGGAGAGACTTTATCTCTTTATGAGTGGGCCAGCCTCATCCCTCTACTGAAAGAGAGATCTAATCTCTTTGCTTGGACTTATAAGGACATGCCGGGTCTAGATCCAAAATTGGTTACTCATAACATTTCGCTAGATCTCTCAAAAAATCTAGTCAAGTAGAAAATTAGGAAGATGTATCCAACAGTAGCCT
Source organism: Wollemia nobilis (assembly GCA_028583015.1). Classification (NCBI taxonomy): domain Eukaryota; kingdom Viridiplantae; phylum Streptophyta; class Pinopsida; order Araucariales; family Araucariaceae; genus Wollemia; species Wollemia nobilis. Next base: position 6,757,733 of record JAQPPZ010002937.1, on the reverse strand, counting down.
TAATGGTTCAAGATAAATTGCAAAATTTGTTGGATGTAGAGTTTTTCATTTCCATCGACTATACAAAATGGGTATCAAACAGGGTGCTTGTAGGAAAACCTGATGGAAGGATCTATATATGTATGGATTTCAGAGACCTCAATAGGGTGTTGGACATTTTAAATCAAAGTTTTCATTGATGTCAAGGAACGAAGTTGTCATTGATGTCAAGGAATAAGCTACCATTGATATAAAAAGGTCAATAGGAACAATGCAAAGTTTAAATGCAAAAGAGCTTCATAATATTTTTAATATTATGTGGAAGCATATGTTAAGAGGGTTTTCATTAAAACCATGGTTGAGCAAAAATAAAAGCTTTTTCATAAAAACCCAAGGAAGCCCAACAAGGTTTTAATATTTAATTTATAAAATATTTAAATTCAAATTGAATTTAAATTTATATATAAATATTATTTATACAATGTGGTAAAATCAAAAAGGGATTTGATAAAGCCAAAAATATTTAAAAGTTAATTTATAAAATTTAAATTCTAAAGAGTTTAAATAATTTATAAATTAATTATTTAAATTTTGAAGGTGTCGACGTTCAAAATTAAAGGAGAAAATTAGTATATATACTATATACCTTAGTCACATTTAAATTATCCTTCGTTCAAAATAATAAAGCATGTAATTTTTGTTGTGATAATTCGTACAAGGAAGAAGACAAAAAATTGTGTCTTAAGAGCCAGCGAAAGAGTTAAGTTTATCGTTTGCTAAAACATAATATCCATCGAGGCAGTGTGGCCTAGTGGCAAGTGGATGAAGTGCTAATGTTTTTATGGGTTGAGTGATCCACGTTCAGTTCATGATGGTAGTGTTTTGTTTATGTGTTTTTAATCATCAAGGAAGCGACGCATGAGTTTTTATTTTGGCACATGTAGAGAGGAATATAGAGCACGTTGGGCTCTTGCTTTCCAAACGAGAGCCTATCTCATGCGATATTTGGAGCCACGACTGGGGCTCTGGTAGAGGAGGTGTCATGAGTTTGAGTCCCACCATGGCAAATGTAATAAATTTTTTAATATGTGTTGTGATGCCTAAGGTTTTTACATAAGGTCCTAGAGAGTTAAAATGGTTAGTTAAAAAGGTTTTTAATTAATCATTATTTTTGGTTAATTAGAGGAACAAGGAGTTGGCTTTATTTTTGAATAAAGTATTTTTGACATATTGGTTATTGAAGATTTATAGTGTTGAGAGGACTTATTGATATCGAGTTACTTTGAAAAGGAGATTGTATTGAAATTATTCTTGGTATTGAATATTATTTTAATTGGGATATTATAAGGTGTATGTGTGCTTTCTTTTATATGGATGGATGCTTTCTTTAATGTTGATGGATGCTTTATTTAATATGGAGTGATAAGGTGTATGTGTGCTTTGATATTTGCATTATATTTTGAGATAGATTATGATATTCTAACTCCTTTGAGCTTGGCAAAGAAGTATTTGTGGTTGTGGAAAATTTTAGAGGTTCCTTCATCATGCAGAAAAAGGTATGAGCACATTCTTTCATAGTTGAGTTGATTGGTTGGTTTTCTAGAAAATAAGTTTGGAGTGAAAAGGACTTGATTAGGATTTCCTTATTGAGTGCGTTGATTTAATGTTTCAAGGTTTTCTGTAATAAAGTGTTGTTGTTAAAACCTTATATTATAAGCATTGTTGTTGAAACCATTGGTTGTGTGAAGAAATTGATCTAGGGTTTGAAAAAAACATGAGTATTATTGTTATGTGAGATTATCTTATAAGCATTTTTGTTGAAACCATTTGTTGAATAAGTAACTTGAACTATGGTTTGAAAAGAACATGAGTATTATTGTTATGTAAGAGTGGTTGATAAGCATTGTTGGAAACATTTTGAGTAAAGGATCATATGATTGGACTAGGATTTGTAAAAAAGGATTGTTTCATTGAGTGATTGCTTGATTAGAGTTGGTTGAGCCTGGTCAATTGAATGTGTGAAGTGATTTTTCAAGTTCCATAAAACAAGATATTCTATATTTTGAATTATTTTGAGAAAGTGATTGAGTATTGAGTTGAAGCATATTGAGTCTCTACCAATTATCTGTATGTTTTTGAAAGAGTGATTGAAAGTGATTGAGAATTGTAATGAGTATAGAGCATATTGAGTCTAACAATTCTATTTATGTTTCTAAGAGATTGGACAAGTTATAGTGTGGACTTGCTGAGTAGATTTAAGACAAGTATTTGAGAAGACTTGTGGATAGATTTGGGTAAGATTTTTGTGGAAGCTTACAATACAGATTGAGAGCATATTTGGATAATTTCTTGAGAGAACTTATTGAGTAGATTTTGACAAGTTCTTGTGAGGACTTGTAGATCATATTGGATAAGTTCTAGAGAGGACTTGAAGACATATTGGTGTGAGATTTTTATGGAAGCTTGCAAGGCAGATTTGAGATAAGTCTTTGTGAAGGCTTATGAACAGAGTTGACTTATTGATTTGTTCAAACCTTGAGTTAGGGTGTGGGATACATCCAACTGAGTTGATTTGAGATTGAGTCAAGCTTTGAGTTAAGACTTGAGGAAAGAGATTAAGCACATTTGTGCTAGACCGAAGGACTATGTTTAGTATAGATTCAAGGATAGAGTTTGGTGTAGATTTGATGACAAGTTTGTGCTAGACCAGAGATAGAGATTGAGCAGATTTATGCTAGACCGAAGGACTGAGTTTAGTAAATATTTGAGATAATATCTTTGGAGGTTATAGAGTAAAAAGGATAAAGGTCTCCAGTGTATAGAGATTCATTAATCCAAGGTAGTGAGGACAAGTGTTTTTAGTGGATAGAGATACACTAGCCAGAACAGTGGGGGCAACAGTTCTTCTAGAAGATCACCAGCCAAAGTAAGAGGAGAAATGAGTTCTATGGATAGAGATCCAAAAACTTGATTACGGTATTGGTGTATCCTTTGGATAGAGGTCCATAAACGTTGTAATAGGGAAAGGATTCCTAAGATATTGATTGATACAATTTTAGTAAAATATTTTCTTCGTGGAGTATCCCACATTGGGTGAACCATGTAAATTGTGGTGTCTCTATTATGTATGATGAATTGTGCATTTATTTGATTACTGCTATTGATATTTTTATATATACATTGCATAATATTTATTGGGAAATAAAATTAAAAAGTGGTCTTGTAATTTTCACCCCCTTCTCAGTATAAGCTTGTGTTCTTAAATTGGTATCAGAGCGGGTTCCTTCGAAATATTTTAACAACTTGAACGAAAAGCTTACAAGAAAACAATGGATTCTAAGAATGGATCATCATGTAATACAACACCAATATTTTATGGAAGTGATTATATATATTGGATTTTGATAATGAATATTTATCTAAAGGCACTTGGCAATGAAATTTAGGAATCTATTGAAAATGGATACATACAACTAGTTGATCCACCTACAGATAAGGAAGGTAAGCTTCTACAAAATTACAATTCAAAATAAATGAATGCAATTTTGAGAGGTTTGCATAGAATAGAGTCCATAAAAGTTATGCATTGTCAAGATGCAAAAGGAATGTGGGATAAGTTGCAAAGTATATATGAAGGAGATAAAGGTGTCAAGAAAGCAAAGATACAAAATATCAAAGGACAATTTGAAGAATTAAGAATTAAGAATGAGGAAGAAATTAGTTCTTATCTACTTTGGGTAGATGAGGTTTTTAATGCTATGCAAGGATTTGGACTTAAAGTAGATGAATTAGATGTTTGTAATCATATATTAAGGTCTCTTCCAAAAAGATTTAGTGAAAATATTTTAGCTATAAAAGAATCAAAGGATGGTGACTCTTTGACAAGATGTATGTTGCTTGGTATTCGTACAAATTTTGAGATGACAAAAAAAGAACCTAATCCCAAGAAGGAATCAACCTTCAAAGCAATTAAGAAGACAAAGAGTAAGAAGTCAAAATCAAGGAATGAGTCATACAGTGACAAAGAAGCTAATTATGGTAGAAGGAATAAGGATTCAAGAATATCTAGAGATATAAAATCTGTTAAATTTTTCAATTGTGGAAAGTATGGTCACTATGCAACTAATTGTCAAGAAGCAAATAATAACAATGATGAAGAAAAATAGGATTGTAGAAACAGGTAATAAAAAATATATTGGAACCAAAATAAAATCAAGAATGGACAAAGCAGACAAGGAAATAAGTTCTTTCAAAGGCAAAAGAGGAGCTACTATGAAGATATGACAAGTAAGCAGTCAAGTGAAAGTGATGCTAGTTTTTCAGATAATGATAGAGATGAGATAAGTCCATAAAAGGGAACCAATAATTCTCAAGTGTTTTAGATGTGGTAAATTTGAATATCTTGAAGATAGTTTTAAAAGGAATGGTTATAGTTTTAGTGATGATGATGAATATGAGGTTACACTTGAAGTACCAAATGAAAATATTCTAATGGCTCTAGAGGAAGAAGAAATTGATCCTATAGAAGATAAGTCAAAAGAAAATAAATATGTGGACAAAGGTAAAAAAATAGAGGAAGAATCAGATAAAGAAGGATATGATCTCAAGGGAGAACTTATTTATGCTCTTGAAATAGTAAATAAGGTAAGAAAGAAAAAATCTAAATTAGAATCTTAGTTTCAAGAATGTGATGAAGAGAGAAGAATGCTTATAGAGGATCTAGACAAATCAAAGGCTAAGAAAAAGAAGTTCAAGGATAAGCTAGAAGTAAAAGTTTTAGAATGTGAAAATCTAGAACAAGAAGTAGCTTCATTAAGGTTGGAAGTTAAAAACTCCAAAGTCAAGCTACAAGGGTTAAAAAATAGCTCAAAGAATTTATATAAGGTCATCAAGATACAAAAGCCTACATCAAGAAAGATAGGTCTTGGATTTGAATAGGAACAAAAGGAATGGGAAGGAAATTCAACCTCAAGTTCTGAAGGAGAAGACACTTCAGAAGAAGATACTTCAGAAGAATAAACTTCAGAAGAAGACAATGTAAGAGAAAATGAGACATCTGAGGATGAGTTGGAAAATAGAAAGTTCAATGAATACAAAAACAATACACCAAGAAGAAATAGATGGAACAACAATCAAAATAGGTCAAGAGAGACTAAGAGACCAATGAGGTCAATACAAGAAAAATTCAATGGAATATTTTTTTCATGTCACAGGTTTGGGAACATGGCTTCATAGTGCAAGATACATGAAATACAGTAATATGGGAACATATAACTTTTCCATGGGTATTTCTACTCATGTAATCAGTTTGGTCTCAAGGAAATGAATTGTAGGGTTCAGGATAGAAGAGGATATGGCTTCACTAGGAGAAATCCTAAGACATTTGCACCTCCAAGAAATAATAACATTAACTGTTGTAAGTGCAATAATAATTGATACACAACAAAGTGGTGTAGAGAAGACATTTCAAAATCAAGTATGAATAGGAATAGGAATAGGAAAAGGAATATGGATATGAACAGGAACAGGAACAAGAACATGGATATGAACAAGAATAAGAATAGGAACAAGAACAAGAAAATAGACATGGACAGGAACATGGACATGGAAAGGAACAGTCAAAGGAATCAAAAGGATTAGATAAGAATAAAATAAGACAAAGGTAAATACTAGTGCTTTCTAGGAGTAGAAATAATCCCACCCTAGAATTAACCACCTCAAGAGGAGGTGGGCGAGGGGCTAAGCTAAGAGACTCGTTATTAGCCCTAAGCCCCAAAGGAAACCCTTTGCTATTGATGTCAAAGGGAGAGATATTTGAGTAAGGGGGAGAGATTTGGTAATTGAGTAAAGAAGAGAGATTTTAAAAGAGCTTTGAGCCAAGGGGAGAAATGTCCCAAGGGGAGCATAAAAAAGAAAAGGTTAAGTTTCTGGTAAAAATAATTTGGGTTACCATCAATGACAAAGGGGGATATTGTTCGACATTTTGAGTCAAAGTTGTCATTGATGTCAAGGAATGAAGTTGTCATTGATGGCAATGAATAAGCTATCGTTGATGTCAAAAGGTCAAGAGGAACAATACAAAGGTTAAAGGCAAAATAGCTTCATAATATTTTTAATATATCTGGTTACAAACTCATGATTGCCTATGCATATGATAAACAGATCCTAAGCAAGAAACTCTGAAGAGCCTATCAAGTTCTTCGAGTTACACCTTGGTATCTTGAAAGCACATCTAGTGCTAGCTACAATATCTAATCCACCTAGTACTAGTATAAGCTCCCTTGTACCTACTATTGGAATATCCTCAAATAGCTCCATAGTAAAAACAAATATAGTAGCCATAATGGCTAATCCTCCTGTACTAGCTCATCTTGTATGGAATCAAACTATCCCGTTAAATTTGGAAACCCAAAATCAAGTTCCCCTGGCAGCCCTGAAAGCTTTGCCATCATATGATGGGATAGGTAAAATGGTAGATGAACATTGCCTAGATGTTTCACCATTAGTAGCAGTTTATAATATCACCCAGGAAGATTTGATGGTCAGGTTGTTGGTCATATCTTTAAAAGGAAAAATTCTCCATTAGTATAGAGCACTCCCTATAGTATCTATCACTTCTTAGGTGATTCTTGTTGGTTGTCTGGTTGATGAATTCAATGTACATGTAGATCCTTTCTCATTACTCAATCAATTCACAATCGTTAGGAGATATACATAGGAAGATATTACAGATTTCAACATTAGGTTCACACGTACTTGGGATAGAGTACCTGCTGGGTTAAAACCTACCATAGAGCAAGTAATATGTTATTATTTGAGAGCTTTTGATTCAGATATTAGTATGATTTTTTGACAATCACATATTTTAACTTACCCTTATATCTATTTAGAAGCATATGAAGGAGAAGTTGATCTTATTACTACTAGGAAATATCCTCCAAAGGCTCCACTACAAATTTTTCCATATACTCCCCAAGCTCCAAGCTTAAATCCTTCAGCACATCCCCTAAAATTTAATGAGCAACCAACCATCCCAGTCATTCAATTACCTTAGAATCTGCCAGAATTACCTCTTACTCCTCTCTTTCCTGCATTGTCTGCTATACCTCTTCGAGCAATCCCCCAGGAGAATCATATGACAACCATAATAGACATGATAAAACTTTTTAAAATGATATGTCATCCATGAAAAATAAAGAAGTTGAGAGAAGTTTCCAGCCAAAGAGATTTCCCCAGATAACCAGATATGGGGCTTCGACAAGTAGTAAAGGACAGGAAAGAAAAAATATCATTTATGCTAGTGAAACAAGAAATAATGGAGAACCCTCTAACTCAAATTATTGGTGTTCCACATGTAATGACCCTCATGGAGAATATTCTTTTATGTTTCACCAGCATCATTTACAAAGTCTAGCAAATGAGAGGGCAAAAGAAACAATGAAAGGTCATGTAAACATGATCAAAGAAGTTTATCACAATTTGGTAATATCATCTGTAGAACACATCGTAGTCCTAACAAGGTTAGGAAGGAAACCTATACAAGTTGATCCCCAATAACTTCAGTCATTAAGTTTCCCTCTAGATCCCAGAGATACATCTTAGAAGGATCAATCAAGTGAAAAGGGACTCTCTAATCCTCCTCAACAAGAAGAGAGTTTTATCCAAGAAATAATAGCAAAACTCAAGATCAAGCAAGAGAGAAACTCATATTCCCTTCGTTAACAAAAATACAAATAACCTAAGCAACTCAAGGTTATAAGAATAAATATGATTCATCCACTAGAGAAAAGGAGAAAAGTGTCGAGACACCTTCATTCAATATCATCAAGGAGATAAAAAAGACTCCCTCAAAATATAGCATGTATGACGCTTTGCAATTCCCAGGGCAAATTGATCTCGTTCAATAATATTTAAAGATGATGAATCATAAGAGAAAAATCCCCTCTTCTCCAAATTCTATACAAGCTAATGCTACTTATATCACAAGAAAAAATAGACTGCCTCCTTTCTATTTTTCTCTTCATATGGAAGGGTGGGTAGTACATAACTGTATGATCGACTCATAAGCAACTACTACAGTTATGCCTAAGGCAGTATGTGACATCATGAGAATGGAGTACACCATAAGTCATCTAGGAGTGTTGCAGTTAGATGGTATCTTCGGTGAAAATCATAGGAGTAATCAAATTTATCCCCATACAACTCCACAGGATGCCCCAAATAGTTGTTATAAAGGAAGTGGTGGTCATAGATCTGGAACCATACTTTGGTATGTGTCTATCTAGAGAATTTACAACAAAAGTGGGAGGTTATTTATCCTTATATTATTCACATTTAGAAATATCTTTCAAAGGTAAGAGGGTCAATATTTTTAATGAAAAATCATCTACTTTTCATGTGGCGATATTAGAAGAAACCAGTACTGTGAGTATGATGACTAAAGATATAGGAGATATAGATTTGATGGAGGAAAACTTGGAGGAACTCCAATCCAAAGATCAATTTTCTTTAAAAAAAATTAATGTCATGGTGAAAATAGAGATAGGGAGCTACTCTATTGAGAAACCAAAAAATCTATCTATCCCTATCCCTAAAGAAAACACTCCCACTAGATAGCTTTGGAAACTTTACTTTGATGGATCCAGATGTAAAAATGGAGTATGAAGAACACAAGCTTATACTGAGAGGGGGGGGTGAACAGTATAAGACCTCTTTTTACTTTTTCCTTTATACTTCAAAATAGTAAAGAAATATACCCAAAGCAATGCATAATAACATCCACAAAGTGACACCAATTTTAATGTGGTTCACCCAGAATGGTTGGGCTACGTCCACAAAATTTTTCTCTAAAAGTTATCTCAAAGTTCTTTAGGAATCCTTCCCAATTACAATATTTATGAGCCTCAGCCCAAAGGAGATACCTTCCCCCAATATGAATTTATGAGCCTCTGCTCAAAGGAGATACCTTCCTCCAATCTGAATTTATGAGCCTCTGCTCAAAGGAGATACCTTCCCCCAATATGAATTTATGAGCCTCTACTCAAAGGAGATACCTTCCCCTCTGCTCTGGAAATGATCCCTCAAAATATCAACTGCCTCTACCTCTTGCCAGCACGTGGAACTCCTTTCCACCAAAGACCTCTTATCCTCAATGCTTAGCCTAAGATACCTCTACCTTATATGATCACATCTACAGTAGCTCAATAACCTATACCAAACACAGTCAGTCGGTCTAGTACAAGTCTTCCTCTGTCTGTCATATTTGTCCAAATCTTGAACAAATCAATCCTTTGTATACAATCCTTCTCAAATACTTGCCAACTATCTTCAGGTTCTTCTCATAGAACCAATGCACCTCTATCCTCAAGTTCTTTGATAGAACTATCAAAATCAGCTCACAAGTCCTCTACTAGGACCTGTCCAAATCTGCTCACAAGTCCCCACCAGAACCTGTCCAAAAACTGCTCATAAGTCCCCATCAAAACCTGTCCAAAAACTGCTCACAAGTCCCCACCGGAACTTGTACAAAAACTACTCACAAGTCCCCACTAAAACCTGTCCAAAAACTACTCACAAGTCCCCACTAGAACCTGTCCAAAAACTCAGCAAGCTCACCAAGAAAAACTTTCTTAGTAGGAAATCACAAAGTGAATTTTTAGAGACCCAATGTGATTTTTCAAACTCATAGAAGCATAAAGAGAATTGTTAGAGACTCAGTATGTTCTATACTCAAATCCCAATCTCAAAACTCAACTCAAATCAACTCAGCTCAATCTCAATCTCAAATTTGAAAACTCAACTCAATATCTTAAATGGATAGGATAGAATGTTTTCTTTCAAGAACATGAAACCCCAACAATTGCCAACTATGCAAAGAATCACATAACAATGATACTCATGTTATTGTCATCATCAATTAGGGTTTCAACAACAATGCTCATCAAACAAAGTTTAGTCAACCAACACCACTCAACTCAACATCAAACTTGAAGCATTCAACCAATCATCACAAGAAAAGGAAACAAGTAGAAATCCTTTTCCCTCCAAAGATATTTGAACAAAACAACCACCAACACAATATCACCAAATGTAAAGAATAACTTTCTCAAATCAACTCAATGGAGTAAGCCCAATATCATGAATCAAGTAAAGCAATAACTTGATCAAACAACCTCTATGGAAGCAACTCAACCATCAAACTCAAAACAACCAACCAAGGGTTCCACCAACTCAATGCAAGTAGCAAGACTCACAAACATAAACCCTAGTGCACAATGCTTCCACTACCTCAAACTAGAATTATGCATTCACCAAAACTCTCATCAAGGATAACAATGCATAAGAAGTCTTCAACAAACCAGAAAATAGGATTTACACCCAACCAAAGGAAACCTAGTTGAAAACCTTTTCACTCCAACCTTATTTCATAAAAACATACACCAATCATACTCATAAGGAAAATGTCCCCATACCTTATTGGAGTAGAAGAAAATTGATCCTTAAAGCTGTCACCACACATAACCCTCAAAATTCCAACCAAGTTAGGGTTAGAACCAAGATAAATGAGCATATATAAAAACTTTCCTTAATTACACCTTTTAGCTCCTCTTCTTTAAAAACAACCACCAAAGAAGCCAAAAACACAACAACCAAAACTTACACCTTATCCATTTTTAAATTTAGTATAGCAAAATACTAATCTCAAAAATACAACCAAATAAATATCCCCTTATTTCTCCTATGTATTTTAAACAATACTAAAAAATGCCAAAAATCATATCAAGAAAATAATCACACCTTATAATGGCTGCCCTTGGAGAATCCAAAATTCACGACACAAAACACGTTTTAATAAAAACATGACTAATCCATGCACAACTCCCTCCATGGGGATCAAAACGCAGACCTCCACCTACGCAAGGCCCAAACGCAGCCTTCGCTACCACTAGCTCACAAGGGGCTTACGAAGTCCAAGATGGACTTCCACATAAATGGTCAAGCTTTTTGAAAGCTTTTCAAACCACGAGCTCTCCTCTTTTGCAACATAAACAGAACATTCGATCACATCCAAACCAATTAATTGCCTTCAATTTTCCAAGAGGGTTTAACCTTAGGAACCTTCTCATATTTATAGTCCATACGTGGACTTTAGAACACGTCGGCTGCAAAGAAATGTAATTTTGAATTTAATAGAAATTTTCTTTCTAAAAGGTTTAAAAACCCTTAAAGTATTTTTAATAAATTAAAAATAATTTCTCCCTTAATTAATTAAATAATTAATTAATTAAAATCTTGAAGGGTTTTAAATAATAATTAAATAAATAATAAAGAGAACCTCCATTGGTTTTAATAAAAACCATTGACAATGGAATCTCTCCGGATTCTCTTAAAAATATTCTCTTGGAATATTCCACCTTTGAAGCCAACACATCCTCTTAAAATTAATGGCATTTCCTTTTGACATCAATGACAACTCATAGACAAGATGCTAGGATCTCAAACCCAAAATTGCCAACAATCTCCCCCTTTGTCATTGATGGCAAACCATGCTTCTCAACAACACAGAAACTCAACATAAATAGCTCCCCCTGTCTTGAGGCTCTCCCCCTTACTCATATCTCTCCCCCTTTGTCATCAATGTCAAAGGGTCACCTTTGGGGCTTGGGACTAATAATGAGCCTCTTAGCTTAGTCCCTCCCCCACCTCCTATTGAGGTGTTTAATTCTGGGGTGGGAGTAAAACTCCCAACAGGCACTAATCATCATCAGTGTCTATAGTTGCCTTACCATGTCTTCTCTTGTTCTCCTTGTCCATATTCCTATTCCTGTTCTTGTCACTGTTCCTATTCCTGTTATCATTCCTGTTATTATCCATGCCTTGATCCTTGGACTTGTTCATACCACTGTTCCTATTCTTGTACCTTGGAAGTTTAGCTCTACACTGTCTAGCTGTGTGACCTTCATTGTTGCACTTATAACAAGTAACAATGTTATTTCTTTTAGGCATACCTGTTCTTTGAATCCACCTTTTACGACTAACCCTGTTCTTGTTATTAGCCTTGCAAAAAATTGCCTTATTCCCAAACTGTTTACAAGAGTAGCAATACCCTTGAAAGAAATTACCACCTCTGAAACTGTCATTTACCTTCCTTACTTGAGTCATGCAATGTGAAGACATGTGACCAAACCTATGACAAGCAAAACATGTGCCATTAAACTTTCCTGTAAATGACCTTCTAGGTCCTGTAAACTTTCTCCCCTTTTTCTATTTCCTATTTTCTATTTCTGTGCATCTATCACTCAAGGACTCTTTCTATGAAATACTCTCCTCATCAGAACTCTCTTCTTTTTGGAATCTCTTACGAGATTCCCCAACCTGTTCCTTGTGTAGCTTAACAAAACCAAGGATTGTTTTATCTGTTGTCTTTATTTGACCTTTGATGAGGGACTTTACCTTTTTGGAGCTATCATGAAACCTGTAAAGCTTATCCTTGTACTCTTTAGTTTCCTCTTTCAAAGAAGCCATTTTCTGTTCTAACTCATTATACTCAAGAACCTTAGACTCTAACTCATCCTTGAGTTCTTGTGTCTTAGCTATAGAGAGGTCAAGACTTTCTATAAGATCATCTCTCTCCATACAACATTCATCTAACTTATCCTTGAGTCTAGCATTCTTCTTTATTTCCTTTTCCAAAACACTAAGAGCACTAATATGTTCACTTTCAAGATCCTTTATTTGATTTCCTTTTGAATCATCAAAGCCTTTTTCAGATTTCTTATCACTAGAGGTGCTACCCTTTTCAAAAACCATACATGCATCTTCCTTATAGTTTTTTAAAGCATCCTCATACATACTAGAAACCAAATCATTATTTGTACAATCATCCTCAAGGTGACAAAAATTTTCACATCTAAGACATTTCATGATAATGAATCTATGTTTCGGTTCTTCCTCTTTTTTTGATATGAACAACATCTCATTTTCATTATCACTTGAAGAACTTTCACTATCACTACTAGAACACTTACTTGCTTTGTCTAGGTAGAAAATCTTCTTGTGCTTGTGAGAATACCTCTTCCCTTGATTGATTTGTTCATCTTTGTTTTTCCTATGATGCTTGTGCTTTTCAGAATCCTTGCTCTTAGAATCCTGTTTATCTTCATCACTTTCATTCTTGGGAACAGTACAGTTAGTAGCATAATGACCAAACTTTCCACAATTGAAACATATTATATTTTTCATACTTTTGTGCTTTCTAGAGAACTTGCCTTTCTTGATGTAATATGCCTCTTCATCACTAGAATACTCATCACGAATAGGTGCTACATTGCCACTTGAATAATTCATTGTGTTTTTTACTAGCTTTTCCTTCAAGCTGTTAAACTTTCCGAAGGCACCTGCTCTGATACCAATTGAAGAACACAAGCTTATACTGAGATGGGGGGTGAACAGTATAAAACCTCTTTTTACTTTTTCCTTTATACTTCAAAATAATAAAGCAATATACCCAAAGCAATATCAAAGCAATGCATAATAACATCCACAAAGTGACACCAATTTTAACGTGGTTCACCCAGAATGGCTAGGCTACGTCCACAAAACTTTTCTCTATAAGTTATCTCAAAGTTCTTTGGGAATCCTTCCCAATTACAATATTTATGAGCCTCGGCCCAAAGGAGATACCTTCCCCCAATATGAATTTATGAGCCTTTGTCAAGTTAGTAATGCCATACAAAAATCCAAAACAATGAGACTTATATATAGGTCTTTTGTGCTTTACAAAGATATCTTCTAGTAAGTGTTCGAGAGTGATGAAAAATACTAGATTTTCTAGTCCATGAAATGAACTGCTCCAGTGATAGAGCATTACAATATGAAGAGGAGGAAATTTTAATCCAATTAAAAAACAATCACATTCCCAAGGTACTGATCACCCTTGAGAGTCTCTTCGACAACAATGATGGAGCAACGGGTTGAAGGATTAAAATTGACAAACATCGGTATAAAGAGGTGGAATTAGAACCAAGAAAAATGCTCAAGGTAGGTACTAGGTTTACAGTGGAATAATTGAATCAATTTAAATAATTGTGTGAAAGGTATCTAGATATTATAGCCTGGACATATAATGATTTGAAAGTATATAGGAAATAAGTGATCCAGCACTGTATGAAGGATTGGGTGAAAAATGAATATCAATACAAAACTACATTCACTACTAAATGAGGAACATTTGCCTACCAAAGAATGTCTTTTGGGTTATCAAATACTGGAACAACTTTCCAAATAGCTATGGACATGTCATTTGGTGAGCTTGAAAATAAGATCATCATCGTCGATCTAGATGACATGACAGTATTTTCTCATGATAAGCGAGATCATGCCACCCATCTACAACAAATATTTGAAAAATATAGAGAATTTGGGATATCTTTAAATCCAAGGAATTCCATATTTGTTGTAGAATAAGATATATTGCTTGGCCATGTTATCTCTAAAGCTGGATTGTCCATTGATCCTGACAGAGTAAAGGCACTCTTGGAACTTTCACTACCAGTCAATAAGAAAGTATTACAATCTTTCTTTGGGAAAATAATTTTTTTTCAAAATTTCATCGTATATTTTTATCAAAATTTTAAACCAATGACTGAATTGTTAAAAAAGGATGCACCTTTCAAATAGACAGATTCAAGGAAATATACCTTTAAGAAAATATTGGAGGCCATAGCTCAAGCTCCCATTTTAGTCAACCTTGACTACTCCTGAAGTTTCATTTTATATGTTGTTGGAGAGCAAGACAACTATGTTGCAGTTCTTTCTCAGAAGGGAGAAGATAATTAGGAAATACCCATAGCCTTTTTGAGTTCTACCATGCATAAGAACGAAGAGAGATATAGTTTTATCAAGAAATAAATGTATGCTATCATGAAATAATTGAATAAATTGAAGCATTTCCTATCCCAAAGCCACACCATTGTTTTTGTAATTCACCCAGATGTGATAAATTTCATAATACAAGGAGAGCTTGGTGAAAAAATAGCAAGATGGGTAATTCATATACAGGAATACAATGTAGAGATACATCCAACCAATATAGTAATAGGTATATTTCTATGCCAAGAGTTGGCTAGACAAGCGACAAGGTATGTCAAAAGTCAAGAGATAATGGTGAATACCGAACAAGATCAAGTTAGATAAGGTACTAATTGGATCAATGATTTGGTGAGGTATTTTCAGACTGGTATATACCTTGAAAATCTTAATGCTTCCCAAATAAGGAGGTTTAGAGTGCAAGAATTGAAGTATACCCTTCGAACAGAGGGGTTGTATAGAATAAATATTGATGGTGTACTACTAAAATGTATAGGTGATGATAAGAAGCAGAACATTTTAGAAGAATTCCATGGAGGCCTCTCGATTGGGCATTATTCAGGTAGAACAATAGCTTTGAAGATTATCAGAGTTTTTTGTTATTGGCCTTCTATTTTCTTAGATACATATAAAGTGACTCAAAAATGTGAATAGTGTTAGAGGTATGTAGGAAGAAAAAAAAATGCTCCTATGCCTTTGAATTCTATACAAGTTGAAGAACCTTTCCAGTAGTGGGGGTTATATTTTATGGGAATAATCGAACCGAACTCATCAGCAGACCACAAATATATACTCACTACCACATATTACTTCACGAAATGGGTAGAAGTAGTTCCTACAAAGAAATATGACTCAAAAGTTGTGATAGAGTTTGTAGAAAGTATAATTACTAGATTCAGCATACCTGACTCATTGATCACCAATATTGGATCTTCTTTCACTAGAGCAAAAATGATTGAGTTTTCCAGTAGGTATGGAATATATTTGAAAATATCTTCTAACTATTATCAATAAGGTAACGTTTTAGCTGAGTCTACCAACAAGAATATACTTAGGATCATAAAATGGATGCTAGAAGATAACAAGAGAGATTGGTATTCATTGCTTAACCAAGCTTTATGGGTTGATAGAATATCAATAAAGAAGTCCATTAATACATCTCCATATGCTCTAGTTTATTGTAAAGAAGTTGTTTTGCCTATTCATATGGAGATACCAACATTGAAACTAATGAATCAGATAGACGAAGAGGAAGGTCAGTTGATGGATTCTCGATTGAATCAACTTTTGCAATCATAAGAGTACAGGGAACAAGGTTACGACCACCACCAGAAACACATGATTAATACAGCAAGGTGGTTTTATAATAAGACTACTTTCAGAAAATTCAAAGTTGGAGACCAAGTTTTGAAGTGGAATGTAAAGAAAGCTAAGCTAGGAAACCATGACAAGTTCGATGTTTTCTAGGAAGGACCATTTGAAATTATTTTAGAAAAATAGTTCAATTCTTTACAACTGAAATATCAAAATGGATGGATCCTTTCTATCACGGTGAACGCATTTCACCTGAAGTTATATTTCAAGTAAAATACAAGTTGGAGCTATATGTATAGTATAGTAGAGGCATTATAAAAATTGTAAATAGTTTTTAATTTATGGTTTAGTAAAATTTTTTGTTGTAACCAATCATAGTTCAAAATCACAGTAGAAGGAAGAGAGAAAGGTTCCTTTTCATCATTTTGAAATTTCAAATTCAAAATCGCCATGTGGTCCTAAAAAGCTAGTTGGAAAAAATTATTAAAAGAACCCCTCGAGAAGAGTTATTTTCCTCCTTGTGAAAAGCTTCTAAAAAATGGCCGCCTGAGAAATTTCTTGAGTAGCCACATGCTGAGGAGTAAATGAGAGGAAATGATTGATCGATCAGGTAGCACAGAGTTCACCAAGATTTATTTATATTTCCTACATGAGATTAATTGGCTGGTTAGCGTTTCAAGAAAAAACATTATAGGAAATGTGGCAAAAATGAAATTTGAAGAAATCCCAAGAGAATCGCTTCCACCAATCTCAATTAATGCAATTTATCACACATTTTTTCCAAACGATGTAAAAAAAAATAAAGCTAAATTTTCACCTAAGTGAAGTATCATACTTTCACTTGCTATTTCAAGCTCCCGTAGAGAGAAGAGAGAAAATCCCTACTGTGATACTCAGAATTTTTAGTTTTCTTGACAAAAAGAGATTTCAAACCAATTTTTAGGAAAACTTTCAAAAGATTAGTCACCTATTATTCTTTCATGGCTCCTAGAAAGGGAAAGAAGTAGGAAGCAGCAACTGCATCCACTCTGATGACTTAAGTTGGAGGTAAAAAAGTGGGAGGATAAGTTCAGTATTGTTGCCAATGAAGCAACCAAATATAAAGAAAAATTAGGATAGGTAGATGCACAAATTCAAGCCTTGAATCTCTAGGTTTAGGATCTCCATCAACAATTGACAGATCAACAGAATGCTCCATCTAGATTTTCAAAAGAAAAGGTAAGAGATATGAGGAAAGAATTATTGAAATATTTGTTGATATTAGTCTTGAAAGCATGACCTTTATTGTTATACCTATCTAAAGTTAAGGAAACGATTGAAGTAGTGGGTGAAGAGTTCAAAGCTATAGTTAATTTTTTGCAAAAAAAGAATATGCTACTACTAAAATCCAGATATTATCTAAGAAGATGCTAGAGTATAGCATCAAAGGTACGAAGTGAAGCTTGGTCTCAAGCCAAGATTGCAGCCAAGAACTTCTTCAAAAATTTTAAATTAGTGACCCAAGGGAATAAACTCTTGCAGCAGCTATAGACCGAAGCAAAAGGGTTACTAAAGAATTTGTATTTGGCTATCCAAAGTGGACTCCCATATATTTGGAATGATAAATCAAAAGTCCTTAATGAAAGTTCACTCTCTTCATCCTTGAAAATTTTTATTGAATATGAATATGAAATAGAAAGTTGCAGTGATCCCATAGAAGATACACGAGTAATGAAGATTGTTCAGAAGCTCACACAGGTTCAAACCTATTTGCAAGAATTGATATTTAGAAAAAAATGATTTCATATGATAGAGTGGAAGAGCTTCAGTATATATACCAGCTATTCATTGATTCCTCAGACCTAGATGATGGATATTGGAAACATATTTGCAAAACTTATTAGGAAGTGGTAGCTGCAGTGGACAAAATCAGAAAATCAAAGCATATTTTCCAGAAGTAGCTGACAGAAGCTAGGACTAGTACCCAGAATTAATACAAGTGTTTAGATTCCCCTTCTAAAAGTATTTAATGTATTTTAGTAATATGTCTCTAAGCTATAACAAGATTTTTTGACAAGGTAATGCTTACTCATTAGAAGTGCATTTTTCCTTACTCTTTGCTTTCTATAATATCTTGTTTTATTTTTTTGACTCTGTTTCCCAATGGATGAAGGGCCTGGATTCTAATATTTTGCTAGAAAAAAATCCCCTAGAAGGTGCCAAGAATGTTAGTCTAAAAATACTACCTCTAGAAGACAGCAGATATTTTGCAACAGGGGGCCATTTTGAAAAGCTCGATGTAGTCTATTTTTGAAGGGCAACAAAAATGGAAAATGAGCTAAGAAAAGACGATGTCATAATTTTGAGACATGTCTAATTTTTTCAAAAAAATAGCGCAATAAATTCAAGGATATGAAAGTTTCGTGATTTCGTGACATGTTTTTTCATCAAAAAATCAAGAAGACAAGTCCAAGACAAGAAAGATGTCGTGATTCCACAACATGTATTTTCGTGGATGCAAATGGTAAAAGGAGCTGAAAGCATGAAGACGTTGTGATTCATGACATGTTGCATTTTCATGGCTAAGAAGTGGAAAAAGAGTAGAAGAGAAGAGAATTTCGTGATTTCATGACATGTCAGGTTTTTTCCAAGAGAAAGAGAGAAACAAAACTTACAAGGTTAAAGTGTCACGATTTTGCAACATGATTTGTTTTTTTTGAAGCAGGAGGTAGATGAAGTAGAGCATTTGAAGACGTCATGATTTTATGACATGACAGTTGTTCCTGACAAGATATATTCTTTGCAACTAAAACATGCCCTTACACCAAATTTTTGATCTCTGAGGGTGTTAGATAAAGGAGAAGTATCAGATCTGTTAGAATCCAATTTGTAGAAGATATTTTGCTTATTATTAGAAACTATAGTTAATTGCTTGTAATTTATTTGGAATCCAAGATGTACTAGTTGTAAAAGATACCCATTTTGGGTATATATAGTGGTAGATGCATTTTTAAAATAGGTCAGCTCTTGGACGTTTACAAGATTGATGTACATTATTATGGATACAAGCAAATAAAGCTACTCTTATTCTAGCTTCTATTTTTTTGTGTGCAAGTGTATGTATCTAGTTCTTGACTTCTATTTACATTATTAAATTCTAGAATGTATTTGTTCTAAATCTAGAATGTACATGCATGAATTATATTGCTAGAGCTAATATTAAGTATGCTTATATGTGTTAGATGAAAACGTCTGAATCACACTTAGACAGTTATGATTTCTACATGAAGGTGTAAAAGAAAGCTTGTAACAGTAATACGTATGTTTTATCCTAGTTGTTTTCTAAACTGCACCATGAGAAAAGCTTCTAACCTCAGCTATATTTCCCTTTACAGGAATTTTCCTTATTTATGTTCTCTTTTCTCTAAACAAAGAAAAAAGGAACCAGCCTACTTTGGATATTAGATGGACATTCCCAATATAATTCAGTCTATTCAATGTTGACAAGGTCTAAGGCGTAATACAATTAACCAAAGGCATATTTTGATCCAACAGGGTGCTATCTTTAAAAACCTTACCCCCCCTTGTCCCCCCTAATGAACACAAGTAGGGGGGGTGTTGCCCTATGCACCCACATTTCATGGAGTAGGTCCAAGTGTGATTGAAAACAAGACCTCCAAATTACCAGTACCTTTTTAAATTAACATCCAGTACCTTTCAAAGTTAACCCCTCCTAATTAAGATGGAAAATATTCAACATAATTCCAACAGTGAAGTCATCAAGAAAAGTTTCCATGCTTCACTTCAAGTAGGTGGACTACAAACTTCTAAAAAATTATAGCCAAATTCCAAATTTTATAGGGAAAACATAGAATTGTGTCCCACTAGTATGCCAGACAAATTATTGTTGTCTCTTATTATACTTTCCAATCTAGGAAAAATACTTGATGATCCATATGCATCCATGACTCATGTATAAAACAAATAGTAGGAAAAACCATGGAAGGAATACTACCTATAGGTAAACCTCCAAAATTTTTAATAGATATTGGCTCCTCATCAATATTAATCCTTTATGTGAAAACTTTCTGGAGCGATGAAATTAGGGTTTCTTGGGAGGGTGGGGATGACGGTGGGCGGGAAGGCTATTCTGGGAGAGCATGGGAGCGTCGGCAGGTTGAACCAAGGGGTCAGCAGGGTGGAGGGAGGGCAAACAGAGTCTGGGGACGCTGAGGAGTCCTTGCCAAGTCGCGGCAAGGATCCGCCAGAAAAATGGGGAGATGGACCTCGGAAGTCATATGCTTTGGCAGCAGCCTCTGAAACCCTAAGTGGGCTCTTCTCCAAGGAGTTATTTCCGTTAGGGGACGAGTTGGACATCCCAACAGAAATTCTCTCAAGCTTTGTGGATTTCGAAAAATTTACCCTCATCGGTAAGTTTATTGGTGGTCGTCCCGACATGGAGACCATTCGCAAGTGGGCGTCTGGAAAATGGTGGACCTCTGGTCACTTAGAGTTGGCTGCCCTAACCCGAGGTTTTTTCACGATTAGGCTGAGCAACAAGGAGGACTACTATAAAATCCTGGCTGGAGGGCCTTGGTTCTTGGGCCGTAGGAGTCTCTTTCTAAGGAAGTGGGGTTTGGACTTTAACCCCGATACCCAGAATATCAATATTGCTCCAATATGGGTTAGGCTCCCGAGTCTTCCCCTTTTCTGTTGGCATGAAAATGTAATCAAAGGTATTGCTCGGTCCATCGGGGAGCTGATAACTTTAGACCCTCCCGCCAGAGATTTGTCCAAGCTCGGTTCTATGTTTTGGCGGAATTGGAAACGGACCTCCCATCCTCCATTACTCTACGGTCTGGAGGTAATTTTCTACACAAGCAAGCTATTGTTTATGAGAATAGGCCAGCTTTTTGCCCTCAATGTAGTTCTCAAGGGCATCTTCAGTCCAATTGTCCTCTCCAAAAGCAAAGGAAGGAGCAGGATCCCTGCAACCCTCTAGAGCATGGTGAAGGTCAGACGAAGCACCCTTTTTCGAAAGGCCATGAATCTCCAGGTCCATCCAAGGACCATCTCGAATCCTCCTTACCAGAAGAGGAAATCACCACCCATCCGGACTCCGAGCAGTGTGGTGGGCGCCCCCAACTAGGACCACAGGGGGAAAATGAACAGGCCCCCCCTTATCACCACACAGGCAGATTCACCCAAAATTTATGATCGAAACTCTCCCGAGGCACAAAAGATATTGGAAGACTACCTGTTGGGAAGAAGAGGTTACCAGCCTGGTAATATTAGCCCTTGAATTACGAGGAGTCAAAAGCGAGGGGTGGATTTTGGTAGTGAAAGAAAGCAGGGTCGTCCCCCCAACAAGGAAAAGAGAGACAAAGAAACTGCGGCTGATGTTGCAAATGGAACCCAATGGTTGTTGTTTCAGGATGACTTCGATTCTCTGATGGGTGACGCGCTTATCCCAAAACCTCCCTTCCAGTAGGGAAAGGGAAGTAAGAAGAACCTCAAATTGTACGGATGAAATCCTGGATATGAGAAGACTAAACGGAGTGGCCATTTGGGCCAGGGTAAAATTTTCCAGTAGGATTTTCAATGGTTTGTTTCAGTCCAGTCATTTTTCTTGGATCCTATCCAACATGTATGCTTCGAATTCTGCCTCCGGGAAAGCAAAAATGTGGAAAGTTATTTCCCAGGTATGGGAGAATTTTTTGTAGTTTTCTTGGTTGTCTTCTTATGCTTTCCGATGGTCCAGCTTCTCCGGCTAGTTTTTGTTTTCCCAGTTATAATGGCCATGGTTTCTAGGATAATCAGGAAAAAATGCCTTACTTGTAGCCCTCGGGCAATTAGCAGCTTTTTGTTTTTTTTTCCATACAGATTTATTCTTCCAGGTTTATTCTTCCAGCTAAGAGGCATGAAGCACTATTTAGAAAGGCTGATTTTGTATATAAGGTTTTGGGATCCTCTATAAAAACCCACTGTTAATCTATTATAATAATTACCAAAAAAATATATATATATTAATCCTTTATGCACAAATATCTCAGTGAGTTGAGGTTTGGGGCTATAAGGAAAGGAATTGCAATAAAAGAAGAAAATAGGGAAAGTAAATACTTGTAAATAATTAAAACCTAAGATATGAGGGTGATGTGCCAAAAAATTA
This sequence comes from Wollemia nobilis, assembly GCA_028583015.1. Taxonomy (NCBI): domain Eukaryota; kingdom Viridiplantae; phylum Streptophyta; class Pinopsida; order Araucariales; family Araucariaceae; genus Wollemia; species Wollemia nobilis. Next base: position 6,735,424 of record JAQPPZ010002937.1, on the reverse strand, counting down.
AGATCCCTACTTCCAATTGCGATAAGTGACCATATATAAAAATAAAACAATCCATCATATGGTTAAGTGAACACAACCAAACAAACACATTGTCAAGAATAGAAAACAAATTAAAGAAGGGACGATAGAGAAAAAATTAGTAATGGATTCCATTAGCATGATAAAAATAATTACAAATGATGAGGTATAGAGGGATTCATGCTCCTTAGGTAGTGGGACAAGGTTCAATATTTGCTTGTTACCATTAGAAAAAAAAGTTAAAGGAATATTTCACAATGCTAGGTACTAGTCATAAGTAGACAACTCCTAATCCCTTAACAATAAAATTTGGGCTTATTTATAATATAGGAGGAGGGTTCCTTTCCTCTAAAGTTCCATTCAAGAGGCCTACAAGATATCTTCTATTCTGCAATTGTAATCCTTTTATAATTGAAAACAATAGCGTTGAGGTCTCTAGATCTAGAGCCATAAATGGTGAGAGTTTTAGGCCTTTGGATGATAATTTATATTTGAGTCATCGCTTTGCTACTATATTAGGGTGGTTGTGCCATTATTTTTCTACCATGTTTCTCCTAGAATACATAATCTTGCCAACATAATATACATGACCTTCCTAAATAATATAGATTTCTAGGGTAGGCTCATATTTATGGTGGTAGGTTGCCATGGATGACATGTGGATTGCTTTTATAGGCTTAGCCATGAAATTCAATATTTACAACCAATGATAGGTAGTACTTTTAAATTATATTTCATCTACTTCTCTCCTTTCATGTGTGGCTACCATATCTTCTTGGGTGAGGTGGAACCTCCATTGGCCAAGTGTGGAAATTCATCATTTGAGCATTGATATTTTTCTCTTTTGAATATAACTAGTTATCACATGCCTATATCTATGGTTTATTAGAGTATTATCTTCTTATCTATTCTATCCTCTATTGGAAGTACTACATGGACCATTTTATTTAAAATCAATGGCCCATAGGACTTAGAGTCCTTGATGCAATTGATTTGGGATAGAATATAAGCATCGACCATAGATGGAAGATATAATGGTCAACATGGATTCTCATATTATCTATATTTCCTTCTAACTGAAGTTAGGAAGTTCCTAGGCCTTTCAAGAGCAACCAACTAAAATTCATGTGGTAATCTTGCCTCCTGTGGGTGCAACGTTGCAAATTTTCTCGATATCGCGACACTTTTTTCTCCTGTGGGTGCAATGTTGCAACTTGTCGCGATATCGCAACACTTTTTTCTCCTTTGGTCATGGTGTTACATCATGTCGCAATATCACGAAACTTTTTCTCTTTTGGCTGGGATGTTGCAACATGTGATATTATGACACTTTTTTCTCCTTTGGTCATGGTGTTACATCATGTCGCGATATTGCGACACTTTTTCTCATTCGGCCATGGCACTGCTACATGTCACGATATCGCGACATATTTTCTCTTTGGCTGTGATGTTGCAACATGTCACGATATCACGACATCTTTTCTCTTTGGCCGTGATGTTGCAACATGTCGTGATATCGTGACACTCTTTCTCTTTGGCTACGATAATGCAACATGTCACGATATCGCGACACTCTTTCTCTTTGGTCGCGATAATGCAACATGTCGTGATATCGTGACACTTTTTCTCTTCGGCCACGACACTGCTACATGTCATGATATCGCGACACTTTTTATCTTTGGTCACGATAATGCAACATGTCACGATATCGCGACATGTTTTCTCTTCGATCGTGATAATGCAACATGTCATGATATTGCGACACTTTTTCTCTTCGGCCATGATAATGCAACATGTCACGATATCATGACACTTTTTCTCTTCAGCCACGGTGCTACTACATGTCGCGATATCGCGACACTTTTTCTCTTTCGATCGGGATGTTGCAACTTGTCATGATATCATGACACTTTTCTTTGGCCACAATAATGCAACATGTCATGATATCGCGACACTTTTCTCTGACCGTGATAATGCAACATGTCATGATATCACAACACTTTTTCTCTTTGGTCGTGATAATGCAACATGTCACGATATCGTGACACTTTTCCTCTTTGGTCATGATAATACATGTCACGATATCGCGACACCTTTTCCTCATCTTGCCGTGACAATGCAACTTGTCGCGATATCGTGATACCTTTTCTCCTTCGGCCACGATGCTACTACATTTCGTGATATCACATCTTTTCTCTTTGGCCGTGATGTTGCAACTTTTGGCCACAATAATGCAACATGTCATGATATCGCGACATTTTTTTGCCTTGGTCGTGATAATGCAACATGTCATGATTTCACGACACCTTTTCCTCATCTGGCCACGACAATGCAACTTGTCGCGATATTGCGACACTTTTTCTCCTTCAGCCACGATGTTGCAACATGTTGCGATATCACGACATCTTTTCTCCTTGGCCGTGATGTTGTAAATTGTCATGATATCATGACACTTTTTCTCCTTAGGCGTAACATTGCAACATGTCACGATATCACGACACCTTTTAACTTGTTGCGATATTGCGACACATTTTCTCTTATAGCCGTGATGATGCAGCATGTCGCGATATCATGACCCTTTTCCTCCTGTGGCCACAATAATGCAACATGTTGTGATATCGTGACATATTTTCTTCTTGGGCCTCGACGATTCAACTTGTCACAATATCACTACACCTTTCCTCCTCTAGCCGCGATGACAAAACTTGTGATATTGCAACACTTTTCTATTCTGGCAGCAACATTGCAACATGTCACGATTTCATGACACTTTATCTCCTTCGATCGTTATGCTACATCTTGTCGCGATATCATGACATCTTTTCCTCCCTTGGTCATGACGTCACAACATATCGCAATATCGCGACACATTTTCCTCCTTGTTTTCCTATATACTTGGAACCGCGAAAATGCAACATGTTGCGATATCGCGACACCTTCCTTCTTGTGGTGTTTGAATTTTTCTCTGTTCTTTAGCTCTTGGACCTCTTCGGTCGGTTTGATTAACATGTAAATTTATACTTGTACAAGGTTTAGGGACCTTTCAACACCCTTTCAACCAATCAAAAAAAAAAAAAAAGTTAGGAAGTTCCTTTTGACTATTAGACCAATTTTGTATTAAGCCTTTAGGTGAAGTGGGGTTTATAGAGAAAATTCCCCTACACTTATATAAGCCTTGTATCACTTCTCACAAGAATAAAATTATCATATATGTAAGTAGTGATATGATTTTTCTTTCTTATTAAACCTCATCCAATATGGATACTGTAATGTGTTTGAATTCTTACATTTATTTTAATTTTAAGGTATCACTTTTCATAATTTCATAAATTTATTATCTCTTGATGGAAATTTCCAATTCTTTGTATCCTTTATCTTCATAATTTATTTCTACATTTATATAAGTATACCTTTGATAAAATTGTAGTTGTTGATAGCATATTTTTATTAAACCATTCATTACTACATTATTAGGTTTATCCTAAGAATATTTCATTACTTTTAATTCAACATTCTAGTTATAATTTAAAATCAATATAAGAATAATATAAATATGTTTTGAATTGCAAAAAAGGTTTAACTTATTAGTCACTTGCAATTTAATTTTAAAAATTTGAAGAGAGGGTTGTGTGCATATTTTGACCTCAAAAATTAGATAAAATGTCTAATATCCGTGGTAAATATATTATAATTTAAATATGATAAATGAATTCAAAAAAACAAATTATATGAAAGTAAAATTTGAAAGTTTAAAGAGTCAAAAATTCAAAGTAAAATATGGTTGTAACCATAGGAATGAGACTATGTGGTTTGTCAACATATAAGAAAATAAAATATCTTCTAAGTATTGTTGCATATGTGAAATATAAATAACAAGGAATGATAGGAAGATAAAAGAATAGTGCCATAATTGTCTTGCATTCCATAGTCTAGGAGGGTAGTGCCATTGATGTAAGGCAAAATATGTTATACAATTCTCTTATTAATTCAAAATAAGAAATTACAATGTGGATCTCACAAATCATACTATTGCTTCCCTTAAGCTCAAAATATGTTTACATTAGATCCAATGGCTTATTTTTACACAAATATTTCACGCCTAAGTTATATTCCTTGAGAAATAAATGTTGAAGATATCCAAATATTAAATACCTGTAAATGCAGTCCTAAATACCTTAGAAGACTTCCAAAAAGATTAATAATACCTCTTATTTTAAAAAGGTCACATCCAAGGGTTTTCCTTGGGATCCCGTGCTCCTTATATGCTTTCACATGTTGATGAGTGATTCAACCCAATAAAGGGAATGATTCATTTATGGACTAAAGCACTTTGCTCCTATCTATTCAAAATTTCACTTAAACTAACAAAATCACATATCTTCAAGTGGGTAACACCTCTACACAACTATGTAAAATTAACTTTGGAGGCTCAAATTGGTTGATATTTAATTTTATAATTTTTATATAATATCATGGACCCAAGGTAGTAAATAGGTTACTACATATCTAGTGACTTAATGGGATGCCAAGCTTGATTGGTAATTAATCCTAGATCTTGTCATCATCCTTAGGCATAGAGCCTACAAAATTTGCATCATTGTTTTTTGAATTTAGCAAAAAACCCCTTGTGAAGCTGCCTTGGTCTGAGAAACCATGACTAGGGGGTACTACACCATTAAAATCACCTAAGACTCATGCCCAGTACTAACCGCACCAACATTTGGGTACCCATTATGTGTATCAAATTTGATTCTCCTTAGTCTCTTCATGGTAGTAGATTCAATATTTTCTATCACTTCTCATATTTATATAACCTAAGATGTGTTATGTTATATCCATATCCTACTAGATCCTAACAAGGATTTGATAAAAAATTATATTGTTACATCATCATATTCTTATAATCAACCCAATAATACATTCAATTGTTTTATCAGTTCTAGCATCACTTCTACTTTAGCTTCAGATTTTTCTCCACAAACATTGTTTGCACAATATCATCATTTAAGAGTCTTTTATTATCAAACTTACTAGGTAAACTAATATTCACCAACCATGCATCTCAACTATCATTTTTTACATTAGGGTATTTAACGTAGCCATTAAATATTTTCATGTTTATGTCTCTTTTGGCATAAAGGTTTAATTTTAATATTTATTAATTTATTTTCTATTTACCTCCAATTATTGTACTTATGATGATAAAACCATATCCAAATACTTTAACAACTCTTTGTATCTTGATTTTACCTTTATTTTATCCTTAGTTTGTTGAATAATATCCATTTTTTGGTTTAGGATGGTCTTTGCTTTGTATATGAACTCAAAGTACCTCTTAATATTTGTGACATCAGATAAAATATTATCCAATAAAGACTTAACTTGATATTTTATCAAATTTTCCCTAGGTCTACAACTAATTTTAGTTCTATAAACTTTCATAGATATTGGCAATCACTTGATATCTCATATATTGGGAAACCTACATTTATACAACTTGTTGAATCAAATCCCTCTTTTCTTGCTCAAATTGATAACTTAATTGGTTTTAACCTTGGTTTAGTTACTCTAAGATATGTTTTGACTACTTTATTTACTTCTTGATATTATTAAGACCAATTTCAATTTATTTTACTTGTCATAATTGGTATCCCTCAATGACATACTTCCTAAGGGGCTCAACATTCTTCTAAAGTTCAATATTTTTACTACAAGTTAAGATGCTATTTAAGCATTATCATGGGCCTTCATTTCATTGTCTTAATTATCCATCACAACTTGTTCATATTGCATAATGATCCTTTTGATAATATTAGATTTACTAGCAACTTCTAGAACTAAAAGGAATCTACATATTACCTAGTATTAAAAATACACACAAACTAATACATTAAATAATCTCACTATCATTACACTCCAAAAAATGATAAATGGTTTTCATGATGGGATATTTATAACCTAATACAAATTACTTTCAATTCAAGGTTAAGAGACCAACATTAAGGATTAAAATATTATAAAAATCTATTTTTCAAGATTTTCAAGGGCCCTAATGGTTTATATGAATAATAGAATATAAAATTTGATCATGGCCTAAAGAGAAGCTTAGAAACCACATATCCCAATATCACCCCTTAAGCTCAATAGGGGATTTAGAGAGAGACTCTTATTTATTATGTTTTCTTAAGGGATACTCTCCTACACCAGGTAGCTCCCACATATGCATAAAATGAACCTTAAGCATGATCTTGGTTAGGATGTATTTTTCCTAATCTATTAAAGGTATAAGAACTAGATGAAGTAACCTATATGCATGAATCCATATCATAAAGTGCATATATATATCTATATTTTATATCCATCAATGAAATACTAAATCATAGTTAATATAGATAATGCTTTGATTATTACATTGAATATGTTAGCTTTTTAATGCTATATATTAAAGGAAATGCAACCACAAAGACTAAAATATGCATGCAATGCTATATATATTATAATGGAAATATAATACACAAGTAGATAACATCAAAAACTTAAGAAAATACTCATGAAATAGCCATTAATGAAAGCTCACAAAATTGTACAATGCTATGAGATGGAGGTTAGTAAACACTCCATATTACATAAATGCTCTACATTGTATCTACTACTACTCTACCTTGTGCACTTCAAAATCCTCTCACTTTACTATTACCTAAGAAGACCTATATATAATGAGGCATCAAGCTTGGCCTTCCATATTTGTATGACTCTTCATATTCCTATTCTTAAGGACTCATGTACATGTAGACACCATGAACATTTACATAATTGCACATTTTGCATTTATTACATTGCATAAAGTAAATACTTAAATCCTAAAATAATAAAAAATCCTAATATAAACATGTAGCCATGATGGTACATTAGCATGTACCAAATAATTTAATATATTCCAAGACCCCCTTATTTAACATTATTTGGGTATTGAAGACTTTCATCTTCAATATGGTCTTTATCATGATTCTAGAATTTTGAGCTCTTCTTTTATGCTTACTTCATCCCGCTCCCTATCTATATCTTGATCAATTAAATAGTTAGTATCTTCATAAAATACTATTTTTTCTAAGAGATCTTTACCTTCATGTTCATCTGTAGGTTCTTCCAATTCTTGAAGTTCTTGAATCTCTTGAACTAAGTGTCCTTTTTGTTTTCCTTCTCTAAATTGCAATTGAAAATAATTGTATTGGTTCTTAGGAGTAAATGGACATTGAAATTATTATTGTTATGAATAATAATATTGTCTTGGTTGGAATGGCCTATTTGATTGGCTTCCAACATTTGTTTTATTTTTTTGATACCGGTTTCTAGTATAGTATCTACAATAATTACTACTATGTCCTTTCTTCCTACATACTTGATAATTTCTAGTATTCCATATTGATCTTCCATTTGGTAATGAGGTAACATTTCCTTATGTATTTTCTTTCGAGACTAAAGCATTGTTAGTAATTTCATATTTTACTGAATTTTCCACCTCATATTCTTGTAGGATATTAACTAATTCTTCAAATGATGTATCTTTACTTAGAATTTGTAAATATGTGACTAGATGCTTAAATATTTCTAGAAGTGCTCTTAGGATTACTTGGACAAGAAAATTATTTCAACATTTTATCCTAAGGTTAATAATTTTTCTTTTATATCTACTACTCTCCTTAGAAACAATTCTATACTTTCACCACTATTAACTTTTATAGAATGCAATTTATTTTGAAGGTTCAAGATAGTAGCTTTATTCTTTCCTTCAAATATATTGGCTAAGATTTTACAGGCTTCTATAGAAGTTGTTACTAAACTAATATATGGTTGTATTTCATATGTAATTGTAAAATTTATTATCATTAGTGTTTTTACTTCATCTTCTTCAAATTTTTGAATCTATCATTGACCTATAGTAGGTTTAGTTTTTGCTCCCATAATGATATCCCAAATATTTTTAACTATCAATATTGCCCTCACTTTGTTTTTCATGATGAGTAATTAGGTCCTTTAAGAAGTTAGGATTCTATAAGAATAAATATATTTGTTGTCATAATGATACTTGTATACTACCTTATATATTCCTAGTATAAGATCAAATTTGATAATAAATTTTAAATTATTCAAGTTTTTTAGAATATCTTGAGTCTACCAAATGATTTGAATATGTATTTGTGTTGGTCAAATATCTACCTAAAATATAAATCTTATGTGTGTGCACCATAGACACGGCTAACATTGAAAGGTCAAAGGAAATAAATGTCCTTCGGGCCAATCTATAGAGAGGGTTGGTTCCATTACTAATCCTAAACTATTTTTAAGCTTAGATTTGCGGTAAAGAAATTAAAATAATTGAAATAAATGGGAAATATAGCCACAAGTCAGACGATGTAGGATTGGGGATAGACTAGCAATAGGAATTTAAATAAAGCATTATTGTAGCATATAACATAGAGAAGACAATGAATCCACTTATGATTTCACAGAGATAACTTCCAAAAGTTGCATTCTAGTACTCACTCCCTCACTAGCAGTGTTCAAATTTTGATGTAGAATTTAAACTTAGTAGATAACAAACATGAAGATAAAATAGAAATGACTGAAGTAGAAAGAAATCGCACACAAAAATTACTTGTAGAATCAAAAGCTAGGATTTTTCTATTTATGTAGAAAACTTGCTATAGAGTGTCTATCCTCCCTTTGTTAAATGAAAATATTTAGTATTTATAGAGGTTTTCACCTCTATTAATTTAATACAAAAAATAAAAAATGTCGAATCAGGAAGTAGCAAGAGGAATTTCCTCCTTGAAATTTGTCAAAAATATTCCTCTTGTAGCGACAATCTAGCTTTCAAGGTAAAGTTTTGGGAAATCAGCAAGTTTGGTTGTCATTGCATGAAAAAATGCAAATATGATCATTGAATTGGTACCTCCCTTGTTCCTTGGAAATTCACCCTTTTCTAGAAAGTCCACCAAACTTGAGTCTGATCTTGAAAAACATATGAATAAAATAGGGAATGTCTTGGAACTCAAGAAAATCATCCTGCGATATTTAATCCTACGCCCTTTTCAACATGAAACCAGCAAATATGGTGACTTTTCACCTCAATCATTAAATTCTTATCCTTTGTATGATCCAAGTTCATTTGATAAGTCTTATTTGATGCTTGAAATAAATTTCACCCACAATAGAGAAATAGGTGAAGACATGCAAAAGTACTCCATTATCCATGCTTCTAGGTGGAAAGAGTGTCGACAAAACAACAACCTTTATAATTCTAATTGAACTACACCTTTGAGTCATGCTTTGTACCATTTATTATATTTTTTCCTAAGGGAGAAGCGAAATTTACTTTAATTCACCATCAAATCACATCTCACAATTCTCACATTTTTTGGCTCAATGCACAGTCCGTAGCTTAACTCATTTTAAAATTCTTTTTGTTGTGTTCCTTCTACAATCATGGCAGTAATCAACCTTGAGAGAATATGGATGAAAATACCTTATTATATGCATTTGATTTCATTTTTGGTGCTTCGAACCATCTTCATATCACTTCACCCTTGGGAGGGGTGATTGAGAGATTCACCTCTCTATCGGGGTGAAAAAATTGTCAAACATTCTCCCCTTAACTGTTCAAGCAAAAGCCAATACTGCTTTCATGTTGTGCTTCACATAAAATATTTTTCTTAAAATACACATTCACCCCAAAAAGAGGTGAAAGGTATTGTTGCCCTTCACCTTGGGAAAATGTAGCTTTGAATTTTCTAAAGCCTATCTTGGAATTCTTCCTCTTTTAATATTTACCTGAAGCAAATATAAAAATGCTTGATGCATTCATGGGACCATATTCATATAGCTTCACCTCTATGAGGGGCAAATGGGACTTTCACCCCTCACCTAGGGTGAAAGCACTGTAATTTTAACTCCTTTCAACACATGCTAATATGGGGCCCACAAACTCTTCCTTCTCCATATGCTTTCATGGAGGGGCAAATGGTAGTTTCACCTCTCCCTTATGACAAAAGCCCAGTTGAATTTTTCAAATCTGACATGGCAAATTGTCACCATTTTTGAATGAGGTTCACCCCAATGTAGAGCGAACGATGCTTTCACCCCACCTTTTGATATGAACATACTTACATTTCATTGCCTTCAAATATTGACTTTGGGCATACCATAAAACTTTCTTATAGATGCATTTTCACCCCAAGGAGGAGTGAAAAGGACTTTCACCCGTAACTTGGGGTGAAAGTCATATTTGCCTTTGATATTTACATTCGCCTTGAATTGAGGTGTGCAAATTTTTGCTCTCTTCTTTGCTAAGCAGTCATGTCTTCGAAAACAAGGACATCTTCACCCCGAGGAAGGATGACAAGGTTTTTTGCCCTTCACTTGGGATGAAAAAGTTGTTATGTCTATTTTACCCATAGTATTTAGAGGATATTTTTTTTGATCTCTTTGGGCGATTTCAACTGATTTTGCACATCATTTTCCATTATCCCCTTTTACAACCATTTTACCTTATAACACCCATTATTTCAAAACATAAGACCCATGAAAAATATAAGGTTTTAACACACAAAAAATAAACCATAAAGGAACATAGTGATCCAGAATTACTACAATATTAATTCAATATATTTTACCACTTTACATTAAAAACTATTCAAAAAAATTTGATCAAAATTTTAATGTGGCATGATGTCAAAACTAACAATATTTCTAATAGCTCTTGGGGATTTCTAGCTCGCGTGGATGCAAGCGATCCCAAGAATTTATTCATTGGTATCCTAGTGGTATGTCTTATGGGATGCCTTGGTCGACACTTCCAACTTGAATGTGTTTCCCTGTGATTGGTCAACTATTGCTTTCTCTGCTGTGGCCTACTCTGCTACAGTCTATTCCTGTTCCTTCAAACTTTCATAAGTGATTTCATAAACTGTAACAGCTTCAACCCAAGCATCTATGGTAAATAAGCAACGGACACTAAGTGATTTATAAATGTACCACAGATTATGAATATCCTCCAATATAATGTTATTAGATATTTGAGCTAATTCAAACAAGGATGAATCCATGTGAGTGAACTTTTTCATGAGTAGCAACACTTAAAAATTCTTATTGGATCATCCCACTTGTCAATTTTTGATGTGTCATTCAAAAACTTCTTCCAAGCTAATTCTAACTATTCTTTTAGAAGTGGCTCACCCCATTCGTCTATAAAACCTGGAAAATACATATTAGTGAGAGCATAAAAATGGATCATCAAAATAGTATTCTCCCATTCAATTATATTAAGGATCTTTTTGCCTTCTCTTACCAGATCCAACCTATGCAAATAACTATACAACATAACTTTAACGGTAGACCAAGATTGATCCCTATCACTCATAGGGTGAATACACATACTCTACTAAGCCAGTGCTTGGATATTTATAGCCAACTCCAAATGTGGCTCCAAAATCTTCTCAATACTATCTATTAATTGCTGGCCCAATTGAATTTGTATTCGGTCCTCGTAGAGATATTACAGAACTAGGACTGCTTTAAGTATAAACTTCTCATAATTCTTAGCCAACCAAAGGTGGGCCTATTTAATTGTCTTCTGAGAGAAGCCTATGGCCTATGTATCCTTATCTACCATCTAGTTCTGTATGGAATCCAGTTGTATATTCATCATCTACGCTTGCTGCTCCACCATATCCTTTGCTTTTTGTTTGGCTTTTGCTTACTGATTTAAATGCTCCGCCTCCTTCATGCTCTTTTCCTACTGTGCTCTACTTTCTACCATATCTCCTTCAACCTCAACAATATTTGCTTTAGTTTCATATAATATCTACTTGTAGTGATCATCATGCAAGTAAACTAAGCTCATATTCCCAATATTCTCAATGGAATCAATTTTTGTTAGGTTCTCTATCATGATTTTGTAAGCGTAATAACTTGGCATCATTTATTCTAGTGGTTTTTGGAATAGGGGAATCATCTTAGTGGTGTGAGTATCTATAGAAACTGGATTGAATATAACTTTCTTGAGTGGCTTAGCTAGAGTGAGGACCTCTTTTCTCCTGTGACTATGCATCCATTATGATGAACCGAGATGAGCTCAACTGATCTTCTCTACAAATAGATTTTTAGGAATCACCTCGATCTTGGGAAATACCTACATATCCAAAAATTGGGTGAAGAGGAACATATCCTATGAATGGTTTGATGCAAAATAAGAAGAGGAAACAAAAATTAGAGGGGAAATAAAAAAAAAATGGATGGAAGTGCTAGTCTCAACTGCAGTTACACTCACTCATGGAGGAGCTTGTGTACTTACAACTACAATGGAAGTGATAAAAATAGAAGGTGTGGGATGTGAAAATGGTTTTGGACCTAATGGAAATGAACTGAAATAAAGGGAGACCAAAGAGAGGGGAAGAGAAGAAGGAGTAGTCATGAATTGTGAGTGAGAGGTAGGGAGTGAAATAGAAATAGAGGTCTTACAAAATGGGGGAGAAAAATATGTAGAAACTGAAGAAAAAAAAGTGCCAACCACTACTTTCTCCTAAATGGAAGAAGAGGGAAAAGGAGATGTACCTTCGAGCGTGAGTGTTGTGTGATTCAGTGATAGAGGTATCTGTAAAACATGTTCCTCTTGTTACTTTTTTGCTTCCACCTTTAGATATATGATCTCCATCAGCTGGTCCAACTACTGCTCTTGAACTAATGGAATATCTTGGGCAATGCTAACTTGAGCAGCTATAACTAATGAAGGAGGACTTTCTACCGATGCAAAAACTGACTAAAGAAACTACAATAGTAGAAAAGGAAATTACGCTCGTTCTTAGCCTTTTTGTAGCCTTTAAAAAAGGTAATGCATCTTCTACACTTCACTTTGCTCACCGAGATCTTATTTTAAACACAAACTATTATTCTTCTTCCTCATGCATTGCTTCCTCAACTATTGGGTGCTCTTATTTGCCCACGCTTCTTTCTCTGTTAGGTTTTTTAAAAACTTTGAGGTACAACATTGGAGAAAATGACAGGTTGATATATGTCAACAAACTCATCATGCACATTAGAAAATGCTCTATCCATCTTCAACCCATAAGCCAATGTAGTTTTTCCCTGGTGGACCCTCATTATCCACCAATTTGTGATCTTTTCTTCTTACCATGTAGGCAGTTGAGCTTTCATCTGGTCAAATAATACCATGGGAGGAATGTGATTTGTGTGCACTGCAGAATTATATTTGGCTTCTTTCTCATAAAAGTTGTGCCATGATGAAAGTGACATCATGGATCATCATGGCTTCAACATGCCATTCCAAGTCAGGCCCCTCAAGATTGTTGCAATTTTACTAAATTCCAGGTCATAGGAAACAATGAAACTAATTGAACTTAATTATTTCCAAAAAATGATCTAATAGGTCATACATCCATATTTGAGGTAATTCCACTCGACCTAAATATTTGAGAGCCCCCATGAGCAATCTATTATGATCGACCTGGTTCACTTATATACCATTGAATTTGAAAAGCGTCATGCACGTTGTTATTTTCCCATACCCTTCTCCATAAACATAATTAACATAATCATTTTGGTGCACCATATCCATTACAAAAACATGCTTGATCATGGAATATGAGAGTAGGAATGGCTTGTCTATGAATCCAAAAATCCACATGACTATACCTTGAGTCAACAAAAAGATATTACCCTTTTTTGCTATGATAATCACTTATTTCATTGACTGCAACACCCTTTCACTCTTGCCACAAATTATCTCAATGGTGGGGCCAAAAAATAAGCAATTAAAATTGTAGAATAAATCCCTCCTTGAAAAAGTGGGAGTCCAAATATAAACTGGAAAAACCTTGTTCACCTCATCAACTTGTCTAACAGCTATAAATGAAAAATACTGATGCAAATGAAAAATAAATACCATACAAGTAATGATGCATGCTTGAATGAAATTCACCTCTCCCATATTCATTTTTTCCAACTTAATGTGCATCTTCCTATATATAAAATCAGCCCAATCAAAATAAATTGGGTTTGTACCTGCCCTCATCGTCGTGGGAGCATAAAAATCTACTTGGGATATACACTATGCAAGGATCACCTACCACTTGTGAACTGTGGAATCCACAAAGAGACCAAAAACTCATGCTAGCATTGAAAATATATCTATGTTTTTGAAATTTAAAAGTGGCTTTCGAATATTTGGCAACTATCCTAGTTGCAGTTCTCGGATTAATCGCATCTCCATAAATTGATGCATCATCATTGTAGACACATATTTTCTTCTTATTAATTGAGGTGCAATTTTTTGGAGAACATGTCAGAGGGGGTTCTAACCCACATGCAAACACTTCCATAACCACATTAGAATAGATAGAAAAAAGCATCTCCCCATTCACCTTTCAAACAATCCTTGTAGCCGGGTTATAAAATCAGGCAATCAACTTCACCAGCTACGAATAAGCATGTACAAATATACACAAGTACAAAAATAACTATGCATAAAATGATACAATTAAAGGGATCTCTGGTGTTAATCCTTTCTTAATTGTGAATTCCATATATTACCAAATTTTAACCACTTCCTTATTGGTGATGATGTAGTCCCCGACCTCTACCATGGTGTTAGATTACGGGTCGAAGTCCACATCCTCATTTCTTCAAGATTTCTTGGATTTTTTTCCACTTTATGCTCTCTTTTTTTATTGCATGGGTTCAACAACCTCTTTTTATTCTGTGCTTTTCTTACCCATCATGAAAATTTTGGCCATCCTGAAAGTGCTTTGCAACTTCTACAAACAAAAAGCTTGAAAATGCATCGACAAAGTTTTAAAATTTTAATCTCTAGATGATTTTACCTGTTCTATTTATAAAGCATGCCTCCAAATACCATAGTAAATGTGGTAAATCTCTTTTTCTAGATTTTAAAGGATGTGCACCTTGGTCCACTCGACACATTTCTCCATGATTTAGCAGTCATTGACTTCTATTCGTTGCAATATATTTTTTGAAAAGTGTGCTCTTTTGTCATGTTATACCCTCAAACAACATGCCCTAGCTCCTTAATGGTTGCTTAAAAAATATCACTCAACACATGTGAGCCAATGAGAACCCTTGTTTTTACATTGTGAGATATTGGTTCTCAGGAATTCCAATATGCCTGCCAAAGTGAATTTAGGTGCACGTTTTCAACCCAGCACTCTAAAAATGCGTTCCAATGTCCACACATGATTTTTTTCTTTTTTAGAATTCCACCACGTGTTGATTGGGTGAAATAAATTTGGAAGAGTGCCCCTATTCTAGCCTATGCTCCTGAATACGTCTTCAACTAGTGTGATAAATTTTCATGGTGAAATCATTATTTTAAAAAAATTTTATGTTTTTCCTTTCGCCCAAATTTAGAAAAAGGTGAATTTCTAGTCTTTATTGTTTTTTTATATCTTCGAAAAAGCTACCACTTTTGTAGCTTTTAACTTCTAATTTTTCCTTTTTTCTAATTTAATATTTCCCCTATATTTAGAGAAGAAAACTAAAAAAACTTAAGTTGCTATTTTTTTTGAAGAGAAACTTTTAATCACAGAGTTTGTAAATGAGAACCTTTTTATATATGTTTTCTATTATTTAAATTTCATCAAAACTCCTTGTATTTAGTCATCCAAAACACCTGAACATGTCCCCATGCTTTTAAATCATTTTTATGTCACTTTGCCCTTATGAGAGACGAATGGGAGTTTCACCCCTCACATGCGGTAAAAACTTTGTTGACTCTCCTTGACTTTGAAATTGGGTTCATCCTAAAGAGAGGTGCATGAAGCACTTGCCCCACCTTTGAGGTGATCCTTCTTGACTTTGTTAACATGTGGGAGCCACAATTTTTTTTTGGGCGTAAGTGCTATTGCCTCAATGGAGAGTGAAATGGGGTTTCCCCCCTCATTTGGGGCAAAAATCATAGTGACTTTTCAATCGTGGGCCTTGGCGCTTTTCATATAGTTTTTCTCTTCATTTAAACAAAATTTCACCCCAAAGAGATGTGAATGGGGCTTTCGCCTCTTCCTTCGGGTGACAACACTTCTCGTTGTTGCACTCCATGATTTTGAAATTGGGCCCCATGCCTATTTTTATTTCATGCTTTTATTTTTCAACTAAGGCATCTCACTTGTGCTTTCAAGGATTACTATACTTTCATCTTATGACTTCTAATGCTTTCTTTTAAAGTGATTTTTGCTCAAATACTTGCAATTTTTTTATATCCTTCTCTCCCATACTCCTTTGATTCAAAAAATAAATCAAATTTTAACCTCAGAGCCTTTAAAAACTTGCTAAAAATATTAAAATAAAATAATTAATTCTGCCTAAAACTCATAATGTGTCCTCAAAAAGTTATTTTGGGGTGAAATCAATTTTTAGTGAGAGAGGAAGCATTTTTAAAAGTAATTATTTTTTTTTTGTGGAATCAACTTTACCCCCCTTTTTTATCTTTCTCTTTTTTTTATATATATTTTTATAAAGCAATAAAAATACTTGTAGAAAATAAAATATGTACATATTTACATACTCACACCCCAAATCATGTTACTAAAACTAAGCCTTCAGATGAAGGTTGTTAACTCGAATCAAAAGGTCCCAAGCATCCATGTCTTGAAGATGATATGAATTTATCAAATTTACCCTTGAGAATTGAAATGGACCTTCCCAAATCACATTAAACTTATGGTGCTTCCCAGTCTTGGCTTTGTTCTCGTTCCACTTGAGGATTAGATTTCAAACCTAGAACTTATGCTCTGTCATATTATTGTCGAACCACTTCTACATCATTTTAGAATGTTCAATGAAAGGCACATAAACCTTTTCTCTCTCTTCTTCTAGTTGTAGAAGTTAGTCCAACCTTGCACTCATGGGATTAGATTCATCATCTTCATATCTGAATAATTGCTAAGTCTGGAGGACAAGGAGCTTGAAGTGAGTGGGTAGAACTACTTCTTTTCCATATACCAAAGAGTAAGAAGAAGATTTAATAGAATTCTTCACTAATATACGATCCGCCCATAGAGTGATGCCAACTCCTTTTGTTGCTTCCAAGTGTTCTCTTTAAGATCTGAAGTAAATTTTTGTTCATGGATTCAGCAAGATTGTTTCCCCGTGGGTAATAATTGGAGGTATTCAAATAAATATTATACCTACTTGTAAATTTAGTGATGTTTACCTCAATAAATGGAGTCTCATTATCTATTACAATGGCATCTGGTACACAAAAATGGGTAATCATTCCTTTGAGAAATGAGATAACTGTAGTATGGTCTACTTTCTTGGTTGGAATGGCCTCTGCCCACTAAGTAAATAATCGGTCACCATTAGAATATATTTATACTTGACAAAGGAGTGAGGATCAATGACTTTGATGAAATCTAAGCCTCATTATTGAAAAGGAGCTTCTATCTAAATCAAATGCAGAGGCAGAGATGTATTCTTACTTCTACCCATGTATCATTAATAGTTATCATAGTTTTTTCTTACTTTGTGTGCATCTACGAAAAGGGTAGACCAAAAATATCCATCCCAAATGATCTTCAAGGCCATAGTCCTTCCTGCTTAATGTCCACATAACAAGCTAGAGTGGAACTCCTCCAATATTTTCTATTTCTTGTATTCTTAAACTCACTTGAGGAGTACACCATATATGTTCTAAAACAATCCATTTGGTAGTAAAATGTATTTAAGATCTTGTAACCTAAACCTTTGCCTTTGTAAGGCATCAAGATGTGATGGACACTTTCCATATGCAAATAATTCAACAAGATCCTCTATCCAATCACAATTGTCTATAGCCTAGTTAGCAAGATTGCTTTCACTGATGACCTCCTCATGTACCATTGCTAACAATCCAGGAGCTATATTTTTGGCTAACTCTTGACAGAGTACTCAACCGTGAACCAGCTTAGTCAACCGAATTTCAACATCCTCCTCTTGAATCTTAGATACCCAACATGCTCTCTTGTCATTCAACTCTCCCTGAAGGATGAAATTCCTAACATATGGATGAATGACATAGATGACTATCTTGCTCTGTGAGATAAAATACCGAAATTTCTTTAAAGACTTCATGAATGCATATACCTGCTTATTGATAAAATTATATTTTTCCTGGTGTGGGAAAATGAATTGACTCAAAAAAGCAACTGGTTTTTCATATCCATCGTCTTGTTTCTGCATGAGGATAGTAGCATAACTCTTTTGCTTGCCCACTATGTAAATTATGAAATATTTTGAATAATTCGGGTTAATCAACACTGGGGCTTGGGTAATTTTGTCCTTGATCTCTCAAAATTCCTATATTCTTACTTCTATCCATTTGAAGTTTGTATTCTTCTTCAAGAGCTTAGTCATTGGCTTTACTACCTACACAAAATCAACAATGATTTTTTAATGAATTTGATTTTTTCAAAGAATGATTGTAGGTCCTTTTTACTAGTTAGCAATGTTAATTTTAAGAGATCTTCGACTCTTGTAGGATCAATTTCCAGTCTTTCCTATGAAATCACATGTCCCAAGAGTTTTTATTCTTTGACCATGAAAATAGACTTCTTCAAATTGATGGAAATCCCAAATTTCTTACATTCATAAAACACTTGTCTCAAATGAGAGACATGCTCCTCCCTGCGATGTGAGAAAAAAGTGATGTCTTCAAGGTAAATTACAATAACTCGATTCAAAAACTCATCAAAAGTGACATCCATAACTCTTTGAAAGGTGGCATCAGAATTTGAGAGACCAATAGACATTCTTTGATAGGCAAAGGTGCCCCACTTTGTAATAAATATCATTTTATGTTGGTCTTCATCCTTCACCTAGATCTGGTTATAGCCGAAGAAACTATAAAATAATGAAAATATTTGCGCTCCAGCGACTACATGAAGAATCTGATTGATATGCAGTAGGGGATAGTGATATTTCAATGATGCTTGGTTTAGATTACGAAAGTCCACACATAGACAAATATATCCATTCTTCTTCTAAACAAGAACTAATTTCACCACCCACATTGAGTTCTTGATAGGATAAATTATTTTTACCTCTAGTATTTTTAGCAGTTCTACCTTCATAAGCACTTCAATTTTAGGATTAACAGGTCATTATTTCTACCAAAAAATCTTCACCTCTTCCTGCAATTCAATGGTGTGTTGGATCACATTCTTGTCATATAATTTGAAGTAATGATAACTCCATGCAACAATGTTAGGTAATTCATAACACAAACTTTTGATGTCTTCGATCTCCTCTGTAGTACAGTCTATTCCTATTTTGATGAATTTATCAGATTCCAACTATAATTCCTTATACTCCTTTGCATCGACCTTGATATCATGTTTCTCTGCTCTATCATTTTGATCAAACAATCTCTAAAGAAAAATTAGTCCCCTTGGATTGTGATTATTATTTAGCTGGATCATCCCTACCATTTTCTACTCATCCAGTATTCTTTCTTCAGCACTAGCTACTTTGTTAATTAATAAATTAACTATATATTCATAATTTTTGACCACCTACCAATAGAGGTTTTTTTGGGGACTGAATCTCTATAAATCACCCTTACAATCTTTGATTTCTTGACCACTTGCTTTATTAGAGAGAAATTAGCACCAAGGGAAGCCAAGATGTTTGCATGTTTGTTTTACTTCTATGAAATTGCCTGAATATTTAGATCTATAAAAGACTCAAAAAAATCCCATATATTTTTGCATTAGGCTTTCAAATTATGTTATTTTGATACACTTGTTTGTATTCTGATTGACAATGAGCTCGAAATATCCAAAAATTTTAATTGTTTGTTTCCCAGATTTTTTGATTTCTTTAGACCAGGGTATAATGCTTCATATTTAGCAGAATTATTTGTGTAGTTCCAAGTTAACCGATATGAGTAGGTTTTTTTAATCCCGAAGGAAAACTAAGAAGAATCCTAGCTCCTACATAATTCTTGCATCTTGCACCATCAAAATATAGCTTCCATAATTGATCGAAAACAAGGTCAAGGGAGTCAACAACTTCTTCAATTTATTCAGGTTTGATTATGGTGTAACAACCAATATCTATCTCTACCATTGAAATCCATTAATGAAAACTCATCCTCTAGGTGGATCTCACCAAGAGATTCCTCCATCAAGTCCACTTCTTGCATTTCCTCTATCATCATATTGACTACACTTGTGGGCTTTTCTTCTTCTTCCATTTTTTCTATATGAAAAGTGGATGAATTTTAATTATAGATCTAGATTATTCTTCTCTTAAATGGGATATCAAATGTGAATAATCCAGGGAAAGATATCCTCCAAGCTTTGCTATAAATTCTCTTGAAAGACGTATGCTGAAATATAGCTCCAAATTGACTACCACTACTTCTTGAATGATGGTGATCTATGACATGTTGTGTATAACGATAGGAATATACTTAATCACACCCATTTTTTTTGCTAGGTTTCCATACAACTATAAAAATATTGAATTTCTCCTTGTATATTCCATTCCCATGACCTCGCATACTACCTTTGGTATGCTAGTGGTTGTGATTCAAGAGTCTATCATGCAATTATGCACAATCCATCCTTCCATTCTAAGAGAAAGATAGAAAAGGGGTGGTCTATTCTTACCAATGGTAGAAGTCATCAGCGTTTGTGCTAACACCATCTGGGTGAGGATTTTCTTGTTATCCTTCACAGACTTGAGAGATTCTTGTAATAGGTCAACTTATCTAGGTAATTGTAATGCATCATACAAACTCACTTGTGTAGGGATCTTCTTCATCTCTTAAATAATGTTATAATTAGAAGCACCAGAGCCCTTTTCTTCATTAGTTGGTTTATATTTATTCCAGTACTACTGAGTAGCTTCCACATTTTGTCACTTGGTCATTGATGTGTACTTAAGGCGCTCTTTGATATGCCCTTTTTCCCTAGCTAGTACTTGAGAGACTATAGGTTGTGAAATTGATGCCTTTACCTACAACTTATCTTGAGATTGCTTGGGCAATAAATCCTTCAACAAGACAAAATATTATTTTTTAGACATTACTCCAGGTGCTTTTTCTTGTGATTATGTCTTTTTAGACTGTATATTTTGTTCAACAGGGACCTTCAGTGGATCCATTTCTACTGGATCAGTAGTCACTGGCTTATTTCTAGTCCTCATAAGAATTAAGACTTGCTCCAATAAAGGGACCATAAAATTATGATCGACCTCCATTATCATAATGATTTGTCTACCAATAGAACTTTCTACTAAAATATATACATAGTTCAAATGGACCATGCACATATCTTCACCATGAGGATAATTACAGGTGGAACACTAGTATACCTATTCTTATGTAGTAGCTTCTTCATTTACAAGCATAATTGTATTTATTTCAGGATATTTTCTAGTAGTTGGTTGTTCTTTAGTAATTGATGGCATCTAAAATCTTCTTAAATGAAATTCAACTTCAACTTGCTTATTCTTAATGGATGTAATTTCATTTGATATTGTCCTCACTATTGAATTGAGTTATTGCATCTCTTGTAATATTTTCATGTAAGGATCGATATTTTAGGGTGTAGGAGGTTCAGGCAAAGTCAAAGGTTCTAGCATTCTGGTAGTGCTAGAAACAAAACTGGGGCTAGTAATTGAGGGATACCTGGTGGAGATAATTACAAAATATTTGGAGTAGGAAGTTGAGGAACTAGGATTGGAGTAATTTGAGGTGGACCTGAGCTCCATGAATGAATATGATACATAGAAGGCATAGATTGTGTAAATGCACTAGAATACAAATACTGTGGAATATTAGTAAGAATGGGTATTGTTACCTTTGAAGGTATTTTACCTATGGAAATAAGATCTACCTTATCCTTTTGCACCTATGTGTATAGTTTTGGACAATGTATTGACATTGGCTTGTTGGATGGCCATACCAATGTCAAATTTTAAGGCTCAAAGATAATAAAATGCAGCCTATTCATGAATGGACCAAATACCGTCAGGAAATATTTGCCAACTTTGAGCAAAAATGATATTAAAATCCACTATTTCCTCCTGTAGATGTCTTTGGATGCTTGTAAATTGGTGCAGTAAGAAAAATATATCAGCTTGCTCATTAAAGTTCTTGATCAGAAATTCCACCAACTGATCCCATGTGGTAATAGTAGTGGGTGGCAGGGACAGGTACCAATACAACTTCCCTTTGAGTGAAAACACTAGTAATCTCACCATAATATCTTCATATGTGATGCCATAGATTATCACCAAAGAAACCACATAATGGATATGCTCGTAAGCATTATTACAAGTACCATCATAGGTAGGCAAAGCCTTAAATGGTTCTTGAGGGACTGGATTTTGTGCTTGCAGATTCAAATATCCTAAACTATTCCATACTAGAAAATGCCTTAGTGGTTGTGGTTGTTGTGGTGGTGGATTTTGAGCCATGCGAATTGGTGTGTGAGGTTGAGGAGGTGGGAATATAGTAGCAGTACTAGCTAGACTTGAGGGAGCAAAAACTATGTTAGATAACTACGAATATGTTACAGATGATGTATGATATGGGGTGAATAATCTAGGATGTTCTCCTAATTTTTGAGTGTCAAGTTCAAAGAACTCAATAGGGTTTTCAATATTTTTGGCCTTCAATCTTGTGATCATAAAGTACAACTTTCATCGACTTCATGTTCAGAGGCTTCTAGATATAGCTGAGTTGCCAAATGTTCTAATCGTACAACATGAAGGTGAACATAAAACCTCAATACTGTTGGGAGTGGAATTTTTGAAAGTCCCACCAGGTGTTCCAAAAACTATTGGTCAAATATATGCCTAAAATACAAATCTTATGTTTGTGCACCCTAGACACGACCAATATTGAAATGCTGAAGGAAATAAATGTCCTTTGGGCCAATCTCTAGAGAGGGCTCGCTCCCTTAATAATCCTACACTATTTTTAAGCTTAGAGTTGCAGGAAAGAAATAAAAATAACAAAAAGAAATGGGAAATATAGCCATAGGCCAGAAGATGTAGGATTGGGGATAGACTAGCAGTAGGAATTCAAATCAATCATTATAGCAACATATAATAGAGAGAAGGCAACGAATCCACTTACAATTTTGCAGAGATAACTTCTAGAAGTTGCATTATAGTACTCACTCCCTCATCATCAGTGTTTAAATCCAAATGTAGAATTTAAACTTAGTAGATAACAAACATGAAGATAAAATAGAAACGATTGAAGTAGAAATAAATCACACAAGAAATCACTTATAAAATTAGAAGCCAGGATTTTCTATTTACGCAATAAACTTGAAGCATTTTCTTGTAGAGTGTCTATCCTTCCTTTGTTACATGAAAATATTTAGTATTCATAGAGGCTTTCACCTCTGTTCATTTAATACACAAAAGACAAAATGTCTCCAAATCAGGAACTAGAAAGAGAATTTTCCTCCTTGAAAACCTTCAAAAATCTTCCTCCTGCAACGATGATCCAATTTTCAAGGGAAATTTCTAGGAAATCAACAATTTTGATTGTTGGTGCACGAAAAAATGCAAATATGGTCGTCCTTGTTCCTTGGAAATTTGCCCTTGTCCAGAAAGTCCACCAAACCTGAGTCAATTTTGAAAAAAGAGATGAATAAAATAGGGAATGTCTTGGAACTCATGAAAATCATCCTATGATATTTAATCCTACGCCCTTTTCAACATGAAACTAAAAATATGGTGAATCTTCACCTTAATCATTAAATTATCATACTTTTTCTAATCCAAGCACCTTTGACGAGTCTTATTTGATGCTTGAAATAAATTTCACCCATAATAGAGTGATAGGTGAAGATGGACAAAAGTACTCCATTTAAATTTCTTTACTTCCTTCTTATCCATGCTTCTAGGAGGAGAGAGCACCCACAAAATAACAACATTTATAATTGTGATCAAAGTACACGTTTGAGTCACGCTTTGCATCGTTCCTTATAATTTTACCTAAGGGAGAAGCAAAATATGCTTTAATTCACCATTGAATCGCATCTCGCAATTCTCACATTATTGTGCTCAATGCACAACCCATAGCTTAACTCATTTTAAAATTCTTTTCATTGCATTCACCCCATAATAATGGTAGTAATCAACCTTGAGATAACTAAATGAAAACACCTTATTATAAGCCTTTGATTTCATTTTTTGTGCTTCGAACCATCTTCGTATCACTTTGCCCCTAGGAGGGGTGACTAAGAGATTCGCCTCTCTCTCGGGGTGAAAGCGTTGTCAAACATTCTCCAATTAATTTTTCAAGAAAAAGCCAATACTACTTTCATGTTGCACTTCACATAAAATATTTTTCTTAAAATACACATTCACCCCAAAAATAGGTGAAAGGTATTGTTGCCATTTACCTTGGTTGAATGTATCTTTGACTTTTCCAAAGCCTATCTTGGAATTCTTTCGCTTTTAATTTTTTCCCAAAGTGAAGATAAAAATTCTTGACACATTTGTGGGACCATCTTCATGTAGCTTCACCCTTGGGAGGGGTGAATGGGACTTTCACCCCTCACCTGGGGTGAAAGCACTATAATTTTAACTCCTTTCAATACATGCTAATGTGGGGCCTACAACCTCTTCCTTCTCCATATGCTTTCGTGGAGGGGCGAATGGGAGTTTCACATCTCCCTTGGGGTGAAAGCCTAGTTAACTTTTTTAAATCTGACTTGGCAATTTATTACCATTTTTTAATAAGGTTCACCCTAATGCAGGATGAACGATGATTTCACCCCACATTTGCGGTGAACGTACTTCCATTTCATTGGCTTCTAATCTTGACTTCAGGCATACCACAAACCTTTATTTTAGGAACATTTTCGCCCCAAGGAGGGGTGAAAGGGACTTTCACCCCTCACTTGGGATGAAATTCATATTTACCTTTGACATTTATGTTTACCCCTAACCATTTGCTATTTTCATTTATCTCTTAGGACAATTTCAAGTGATTTTGCACACCATTTGACCTTATAATACCTATTATTTGAAAACATAGAACCACAAAAAATTGAAGGTTTTAGTACACAAAAATCAAACTGTAAAGGAAAATAGTGATCTAAAATTATGGCAACATTAATTCAATATATTTTTGCCACTTGAAATCAAAAACTATTCAAAAAAATTTGATCAAAATTTTAATGTGGCATGATGTCAAAACTACCAACACTTTGATAGTAGACTTAGCTTTCTAGATTTTCTTTCGAGCTGAATCCCTTTTGTCTGCCTAATGTTTGATGATAATTTTAATATAATATTCAACTCTTATCCTTTAATACAAGCTCTTTGTTTCACCTTTAAGGAAAGTTAAATATAGTTTTGAATGCAATTTCAATTGATATAATTCTCTATATTCAAGGTTCTAAAGTTGGATTTCTTATGTCCCTTCAATTTGTATAAGAGACTAGTATCAATAATAATTTTCCAACTTTCAAGCAATTCTATGTTTTGCTTCCTTCAATATTCAATTCTCAATAGTATAATTTCTAAATTTCAATAACTTAAATTTGATGTTGGACTCCTTATAACTCCCTAATTGGAAATTTAGAAAACTAATGTATTTGCAATTTCAATTTCAATTTCTATGTGGAAATCCTTATATCTCCAAGTTTAATAATTTGCAAATATTTAATGCAATATGAATTGAATATATTAATTTCAATGCTTCTTACTCCAAGTAACTTCTAAAGCATTCAATAATTTATTCAAGGATATGATTTGTCACATTACTACTATTACTTGAATCACCTAATATTATAAAAAAATATTAATTATATCCTTAAATATGCCTTATATCTCCTTTATACTTTTAAAAGGTTGTGAAAATTAATTCTTGCCTTCTCAATGCACTAATATTGATGTGCATTAAATCTGCAACCTATGCTCAATAAAGAACTTCTGACTTACTGCAATCAATGTGGTCTCCTTACTTATTCAATGCAATCTCTTGAGGTTTGTCTCTTCTCTGCGCTTTCCAACTCCTCCAAGGCACTCAAATATGGTCTTCACATGATCCCTTCACTGCTCTTAAGCTATTTTCAATCTATGCACTACATATGTGTTCTTTGAATGTTGTTTCTCCCTTTAATTATAATGGATATGTTGCGTATAAATTTCTAAGTGGCACTAAGGTCTTTGCACTCCCTGTTAACATCTCTTGTGGTGCTCTACCAAACTCATATTGCTTAACACTTTCACCAAGTGGCACTATATATCTTTGCACTTCCTTTTAGCATCTCCTATGGTGTTCTAACCAACACTTATTTCTTAATGCTTTCCAAGAGAATTATACTTCTTGAGTGTGAGCATATTAAATATTATTTAATATAGCTTTACTCAATGGAATATGTAACACCCTCCAATAGAATTATACTTCTTGAGTGTGAGCATATTAAATATTATTTAATATAGCTTTACTCAATGGAATATGTAACACCCTCCAATGGAATATGAAACTCTCTCCACATGGTGAATGACTCCTTAACACTTGGATTTCCTTGTCATGCAACTTATGCACCCTAATTTTAGTTCTTGCTTATCACTCGAAACTCCTTTATGCTTTTCAATGCTCATTGTCTTGATTATTTCACATGTTACTTGTCCAATACTTCTTCAATGGAAGTTTCTATGTAGCTAAGATTACAACATATTTGGTAGTGTTTTTTTTAATTTCTTGATGGTGTTATGAAGATTCTTGTGATTCTTGTTTTCAACACTTGTTCTTAGTTATTTATGTGGCCTATGATGTTGTGCTTCTTCTTCTCTCACTGGTTGTGCAACCTTGCTTACTTAATCCTTGTAATCCATGGTAATTATCAAGAGCCTTACATTGGCTGAATAGTCACTATTACTCAATGTTCTAGGTTGTCTTCCAAGTGGTTATCTTCTTTAAAAATATGGCATTGCTTATGGTAGTTATTTCTATATATTTTTAACCTACCTTCACCAAAGTATTTTGAATATTTGGTACACGTCTTGGTGTATTTTGATTTTATTATTGATTCTTGTTTTTATACTCAATAGTGTTAGCATATTATATTTCATAGGTTATATTTAATTATAGGCATATAGTAAAATAGTGCTTCATAGCACTCTCCAATTCATGGGTTGGTTAGACAACCAATTCGGGTGGTTCAACCAATCGAACCACCTTTCATTTTGTATATAATTAACACGTGATATCAATTAAATTGCTTCACTATTCATATTATTTTGCATGATGTCTTCTTTCTATATGGTACCAGATCTAGGTGGAGATTAGGCACATGAGGCCCGAGTGTAGGTAGAGCAACAGAGGTGTGAACGAGGCCCAAGTGGAGGTAGAGCTACAGAGGTGTGAAGGAGTCCTGCATGAGGCCATGGTAGAAGACTAGAGCACGCAACCCGAGCATGAGGTCCAAGGACCTAAGAACACTAAATATAGAGGATATGTGGCAGAATTGTTGACTAGACCACTGATGTGGTAGAGTACACATGGAAAAATTACTAATTAGACTACTGATGTAGCAGAGAACACATGGTAAAAATGCTAACTGAACTGTTGACATGGAAAAGAAGATGTGGTAGAGGTGTTGATTGGACCAATGATGTGGTAGAGGACATGTGACATTGTTGCTAATTGGACGGTGACTTGCTATATGGGGTGGTGATGTGGCAGACAATTTGCATGTGGTTCAAGGTGACAAAAGGGAAAAGGGGGATGGTGACTGCCCGAAGGAAGTCAACCGTTAAGGTGAGGCCTCAAGTATTTTAATACCCATGAATGCATTCGGTGATGCATGTGGGATAAAAAAAGACTCATTTTTTTCTATCCTTTTTCTCATCGCCTGTCGTCTTCAAAGCACACTTGGTACTTTCCATTCCCAGTGCACTGTGTACCGTAGTTTGTTATGGGTGTCTCTTTGCATGGAAAAGTTCCACAGGTTGAATATCATCGTGGACCTTTATATTTTGCTCTTCAATGACCCGTGCTACTTGTGCCCAAACACAGCTACCCGTGCTACCCAAAAAAAATTACAAAATAGTGCTTGAATGTTGCTCATTTGTTGATGAAAATTTGCTATTTTTTTCTAAAAGTTGCTCCATTCTTGCTCCAAAGTTGCTCAAGGTGCTAAAGTTTCTACAAATTCTTCTGGAGCGCTCTTTGAACAATTTTTTTTGCTACCATGCCACAAGGAGGTGCTATTTTTTGAGGTATTTTTCATATGCTTCAATTTTTCCCTCATTTTTTTGGAGTGATAAGTTGTGTCTTCTAGTTTTGGAAGCATTCCCATTTTATTTTCCTACTCATTTTTTTTGCAACAAAAATGGGGGATTCTTAAAGCACTTTCCTTTTGTAAAAATCTAAGACAAAGGGGGAATAAAATTGTAAAAAAAAAAATAAAAAATTGGTATTGTAATAGGTGTATTTTTGGTGGAAACCGACACCTCAAATAGTTTCAAAAATTTGTGGGCATTTGTGATTTTTTGCACTTAACTTTCTTGTTTTCTTGCAAATAATAATCACATAAACAAAGCAAAAGACCCCAAATTTATACACCTATTTGTGCAATTTATTGCACAACAACATTCAATATTTGTGATACCTCTAGCCCACACTTATAGGTAATGATGTCATGCTTTGGGCTACTGTAGCCTCCACCTAATATAGCTACAACAACAATGTCTGATATTGTTCTCTATCAATAATCAAGGAGAAATAAGGCAAAGTAGTTCTATTTTTCACTTCATTTCATAACCAGATCGTGATTGTTGTTAGGCATAAATCTTGAAGATTTTTCCAAAGTGTCTAGGAGAATTTATGCCCCATGCATGAGGAATAAACTTTCTATGGTAGGTGTCATAAACAACACGATGCCCTTTCAGTATCACCTAAGTTCCATGTATCGTGTTGCTCGTATATACTTATAGTCTCCCTCATGTAAGGGCGGGTATATATAGAGTAGTTTTTGTATATAGGTATTGTAGGTATAAAGAAAGGGAGACCAATTGGTGATATAAGAAACATTCAAAATGGCCAATGTTCACAAGTATCTCTCAAATTCACAGTTGCTAAAAGGTCCTAACTTTTTTCCATGGAATACAAATATGAGAGCCATTATTTAGGTGGAATATTTATGGGATGTAGTGATTGGCACTACAAAATACCCTCAAACAGTAGGATAAGATCAAGAAGCATTTGATAAGAAGGACAAAATAGGTCTCATGTTTATCCTTCTTGCTACTACAGATGAGGTCCAACCTCATATATGTGATACCAAAACCAGTAAGGAAGCTTGGGATGCTTTGATTATTGTATATGAAGGAAAGAATCAGTCCACTATTCTAAACCTTCAAACTCAACTACATACCCTCAGTATGAATTCTAGGGAGATAGTTGATCTATTCCTTTGTAGAGTGGCATAATTGAAAGCCAAATTAAATGCTATGGGAAAACCAGTGGATGATGATATCTTGACCTATCATCTTGAGAGCATTTCTAGAATCCTATAAGATGTTGATCACTTCCCTCAATGTTTTTGGTAGACAAGTATATTTTGTGGAGTTGGTAAATTTACTTCAGACTGAGGAGGCAAATCAGGTTCAGAAGGATGAAGTGCTAGATAATGCCCTCTACACCCAACAAAGGGGTAAGAAACAAGGTTAGTTTCAAAAAGGGGGTTCTTCCTCCAAGGGAAAAGGGAAACAAAATCAATAGAAGGATAAACAATATTGCAAGATTTGTGATATGAATAACCATGAAACCAATAGGTGTTGGTTCAAAAATAAGTAATAAAATGACCAACCTCATAGGAAAAAAGGTAAAGAGAAACAAAAATATAAAAAGAAACATAAGCAACCTAAGGTCCATGTTGCTTATGCTGACTCCAACTCAGAATCAGATTCCCCTGGGTTCAATTTAGATTTCGACTCTTAAAGAGCACACAAGGTGCTCATGACCCATACTTCATCTTCCCAGATAGATGTTGTATGGTATATTTATTTAGGAGCTAGTAAGCACATGACTGGGGATAAATCATGGTTTGAAACATTTGAGGAGAAAGAAGGTAAGCCAGTCACAATTTTTGACAATCAAGTCTACCAAGTGAAGGGTGAAGGGGATGTTTTTGTCACTCTTCCATATGGTAAATGTCAGATAGATAAGGTCCTCTATGTCCATGGATTAGCCAATAATATATTTTCTATTCCTCAGATGTTGGATAGAAATATGGATGTTGTGTTTCGAGTTGTGAAAGGCAAGAAGAGATGTTTTATAACCCAAAAAGGTAAACATGTCGCAACCAGCTCCTACAAGCATGGCTTGTTCATTCTAGATGCTCTTTCAACGCCTCATGTTGCTCTGGATACAACTACAAAAGAGGCTACTTCTCTTTGGCATAGAAGATATGGGCATCTAAGTTTAGGATATTTGCTCGAATTACGCAAATATGAGATGGTGAGAGGACTTCCCCACCTTTCATCCATCTTACCAGTTTGCTCGGATTTCTTAGCAGGGAAGCAACACCGGGTACCTTTTGAATCTAGCTCTTCCATAGCTAAGAAACCTTTGGAGTTGGTACACATTGATCTGTGTAGTCCTATGCCAACCATTTATGGTGGAAATAAGTACTTTCAATTGTTTGTTGATGATTACTCTCGAAATATGTGGGTTTTCTTCCTTCAATTGAAATCAGAGGCATTTTCATACTTTCAACACTTCAAGAAACTTGTTGAAAAAGAGTCCGGATGTTTCATCAAATCCCTCTACTCAGATCAATGGGGGGAATATACTTCCAAAGACTTTTCATAATTTCTAAAATAACATGGGATTAAGTGAAAACTGATAGCAACCTATACATCTCAACAAAATGGAGTTGCAAAGAGGAGAAATCGTTCCATTGTGGAAATGGTTCAATTTATGCTAAAAATAAGCACATCTTGAGGATCAGTATTGGATAGAAGTATTAAATACAACATCATACCTCTTTAATAGAGCACCCACAAGAGCTCTACAGGGTCAAACTCCAAAATAAGCATGGAGTGGTAAGAAACCCTCCATTTATCATCTAAGAGTTTTTGGATGTAAGGCATTCATGCACATACCAAAACAGAGAAGGAAGAAGTTAGATGAGAAGACCCTACAATGTATCTTCCTTGGTTATGATGAGCATTCAAAGGGATATCGCTTGATAGATTCTATAACCAAGAAAACACATATAAGTAGATATGTAGTATTTGATGAAGCTTCCACATCAGATATCACATCTATAGATGTATACCTTGAAGAAGAAGAGGAACCTAAGAAAGAAAGTTCACCCCCAAAGAAAAAGGTTCCCAAATGGTATACTAGTACATTGAGAAATTCTAAACTTAATACACTTCTAGATCTAACTCAAGATCAACCTTGCACTCAAAGTATGACACAACAGAGAAGAGCAAAGGCATCATATTTAGAGGTTGATGAACTTTACCAATAGTTTGATGATCTATTTATAGATGTAGAGGAAGATAAAGACACAAATATGGATAATGAACAGGTTTATATGACAACATTGGATGAAAATGAACCTATAATAGTTCAATATGCACTTAGTGAGCCTCAATGGAAGGTTGTTATGGAAGTAGAACACACATCTCTCATGAAGAATAATACATGGAAGCTAGTCAATCTACCTATAGGAAAGAAGCCCATTGGCTGCAAATGGGTGTTCAAAGTAAAGTATAAGGTAGATGGTACTATTGATAAGCATAAGGTCCATCTTGTTGCAAAGGGATATGCTCAGAAAGAAGGCATAGACTATGAATAAAATTTTACCCCTATTGCAAAGATGACTACCATTCGAGTACTTTGTGCCATGGTAGCTCAGTTTGGGTGGAATTTGCATCAGATGGATGTTAAAAGTGCCTTCTTGAATGGTGACTTACAAGAAGAAGTATACATGACCCAACCAGAAGGATTCATGGTTGAAGGGCAAGAACAGAAAGTTTTCAAATTGATCAAATCCTTGTATGGGCTCAAACAAGCTCCTCGAGATTGGTACATCAAGATAGACAGTCACCTAGTGCAACATGGATTCAAAATAAGTCCTTCAGATGCAAATATCTATATTAAGAACAATGGTTCTGATATAGTGATTCTGGTGTTATATGTAGATGCTATGATCATAACAGGAAGTTCATAGAAAATTATTGATGCAGTAAAATATTATTTGAAACAATATTTTGAAATGGCAGATCTAAGACTTCTTTACTATTGTCTTGGTTTGGAAGTGACTCAGAAAAAGCACCATATCAGAGTAACACAAAAGAAGTATGCCAAGACATTAGTCAAAAAATATCGGATGACTAATTGTAAGTCTAAAGAAACTCCAATGGAGCAAGGACTTAAGTTATCACGATATGATGAATCACCTAAGGTAGATGGTACTCTCTATCACCAGCTGATTGGGAGTCTCATATATCTAACCAATACCAGGCCTGATCTCAGTTTTTCTATGGGTTATATTTCATGGTTCATGCAAGAACCCAAGGTAAGTCATTGGAAAGTAGTAAAAAGAGTTCTACATTATGTCCATGGTACAATGAATTTTGACTTAGAATACAAAAAGAATAACAAGTTCTATCTACAAGGATACATGGACTATGACTATATTGGATTAATTTATGATCGAAAGTCAACTTTTGGATACATATTTTATCTTGGGTTTGGTCCTATCTCTTGGCATAGAAAGAAGCAGCATGTGGTTGCTATCTCTTCTATAGAGGCAGAATATCACACATCTAGTGGAGCAGTCTACGAGATAATATGGTTATGTTGCATTCTTACAAACATGGGTCTTCTAGAGAATATTCCACTTCATTTGTTTTGCGACAATCAAGGTGTTTTGAATCTTGTCAAGAATCCAATTTTTCATGATCACACCAAACACATTGACACTCGCTATCATTTTATTCGTGATGAAGTTCCAAAGCACAATATACAGCTCCAATACATTCCCACTGATGCACAAGTTGTAGATATCTTCACCAAGGCACTTGCACGTGTCAAATTTGAATTATTTCACAATACCCTTGGTATTTTCCAATAATGTAATAAGGGGGGATGTTAGCATATTATATTGCATAGGTTATATTTCATTATAGGCATATAGTAAAATAGCACTTCCTAGCGCTCTCCAATTCATGGGTTGGTTAGCCAACCAATTCGGGTGGTTCAACCAACCGAACCACCTTTCATTATGTATATAACCAACATGTGATATCAATAAAATTGCTTCGTTGTTCGTATTATTTTGCACATTTTATTCTTTCTACAAATATACCTTAGAATAATTTACACCTTGATGAATCTAAAGTAATATTTAAAAGTGGTGCTTTCTTCATGGATGACTCCTTTAAGAAATATCTAATTTGCTTTATTTTTTTTGAAATGTGTAGGTTTGATGATACTAGAGATACTTCATTTTTCACCTTGGAGACACTAAAATTTAGAGCTATATTTTTTAACTTTAATGGCTCTAATATGGTGTTCTTGTAGTCTTAAAATGAAATAAATTAAATGCTTATAATAACCTCTATAGAACCAATGTAACTAAGTCTTATTTGATCTTAGAAGATGTAAACTTGAGATGTTTCCTGATGAAACTATTAAAACCTCAAGTACGGTGCTTTTAAATACATAATACTAAGCTAAATATGAATGTTTGAATATGTAGCACCCTAAAATTGGTGCAGTAAAATTGTAATAATTACATTCACCTTAGTAAATAATTTAAAATTCA
This sequence comes from Wollemia nobilis, assembly GCA_028583015.1. NCBI lineage: Eukaryota > Viridiplantae > Streptophyta > Pinopsida > Araucariales > Araucariaceae > Wollemia > Wollemia nobilis. The sequence continues at coordinate 6,701,567 of JAQPPZ010002937.1, read as the reverse complement.
AATTTAACCTCCCAAACCGTCCGTTAACCATCGGGTAATCCATTTCCCCCTTTTTCGTGCCAATTTTAGAGGTTGTTTTGACCGTTTGACGATATCGTCGCCGATCAGACGATATCGCCCCAGATCTGACGATTTCGTCTGGACTAGGACGTCCAGACGATCTTGTCGCAAAACTGATTTTGCAAAGTTAGCTTCTATTCCAATGGGTCTCCAATCTGGGCATAAGCGTGTCTGTGCCATTAGGGACCCTCCCCCATTGGAGATCTCCCAAATTGGGATGATATCCAACCTCCTAACTACTCCCCTAAGCCTATTTAATCCTAAGCTATCCCCTTAGCACCCCCCTGGCTAAAATTTTCTGCAATTTAACTCCATCTACGTTGAACCATCCCAATTTTTTTTCATTTGCACTAGTCCCATACCAATTTTTTTGTAGGTACATCACTATTTTTCAATCGGAGCCAGCACACATCGTCACCGATGAACCTGTTCAGATCGGAGGTGAACCTGTCGAATCCGAGGCAATTTCATACTGATGCGAGACGATCTCGACTGCAGTCCATATTGAGGCAATCAGTGCCTGAAGTTTGCACTTTTCAACCTTTTCTCTGTTGTTTTATTTTGCAAATTAGATAGTTTATTCAGTGTTTATGTTATTTTGCATTTGGAGTTCACCCATTTAGCTTAGATTGCATACTAAGATCATGATTTGTCATTAGAATATCATAATTTGCTTGAATTTTTGTTCATAACTATTATTCAATATTCATACATTCATTTGGTGTTGTTTCCCTCTATTAGCACAGTAGTATTCGTTGTATTTTGTATCTATTTTTCTGCTTGCAGGTCTCTGACGAATTCGTCAGATCTCAGACGATTCTGTCAGATCCCAGATGAATCTATCAAATTCTAGATGATCTTGACTACTTCAAACATCAGAATCATTACCAGACATCCGGATCAGGTATTTCTCATTTGTATTCTGTAAATTCTCTGTTTTATGTCTTTAAATTTATTTTTTGTACTCATTGAATTTGCATTTTCATGTAGATTAATCTAGATTCATTTGGCCAAACCTAGGATATGAATGCTTAAAGTTAAAAATGAACACATTAAAACACATTCCAAACCTAGGCATGGAAACTTCCCTTAAATGTTTCCTGGTGAACCCACCATCCATCAAAAAATCATCAAAATACACCTCCCTTGAGAGGCGGGACCTTCACAAAGTCCTCTCAGTCCAAGGTACCACGACATCCTTTTCCCATCCTCCTTCCGGGCATGGATCCAATAGCCTGAAGGTAAGGATGCGAAAAATTTGGAGCGATACATTTTGGTGAACCCGACGTGAATGCATCATAACCTTTTGAAAACAAAACAAAACAATATATATATATATATATATATATATATATAGAACAACTAAAACATAGATGCATTTTAAATCCTTTAACTTTGAAATCATGTTTAGATGGTAGCTCCTAAGAAAAGGTTAGCAGTTACTATAAAAGTAGAAAACCAATTGGTAGCCATAGAATTCAATTCTATCCCTAGTGTGCCTTAAACAAGTAGGTATCAATTCCTGTGGAACGAACTTGATAGAAGACTTAGTCTCATCTCATCTAGGTCCACACAACTTAAGCAAATCAAGAGGCTAGTCCTAGATAGAATCCCGGATCCTCATCAATTAGTTTTTTATCATGAACTTAGAGAGCCTGCCATAGATGGTTAGCTTATAGGAGAGCTCTAGTATCTTCAAAATTGTTCACCTTCGAGGAATACCTCGAGAACATAGCCATTGTGCACCAGTTCCTAGGTTGTGTAGAAGACCAAGAGGTTGTTCTTATAGATAGGGAAAGATGGAATAGAGTTCCGTGAGCTGTGCTATATCGAGAGTATTGCCATGAGATTTACTTTTATCAACCAGCATCTGAGACAGATAATATCACTATAGCTCTTTCCATCAAATTTTTAAAAGAAAACTTTCAATTTGAAGAAGAACACTTCATGACTCCGGAACAACTCAAACCTATTAATGATATTCATAAATTGTTTATAGAAAACTAGATTATTACTTTTAGTCTTATTTATTGCATTTATTGTGTTGATTGTCTTTACAATATTATCTCAAAAAGCAAAAAAAAAACCCAAAAAACTTAGAAAAAACTTAAACATTTCATTTTCAAATATTGTAGTAGGTATATAGTAAACATATACCTCTTAATTTGTTGCACATATATATATATATATATATAAATATATATATATATATATATATATATATATATATATATATGCTGAAATCAAAATTTAGCACCATGCCTAAACTTAGGAATGGTAAAGAAACTTTAGGAGAAGAAGAAGATTGGTTACAAGATACAACTAGAGACCCAAATGTCCTTCTTGGAGATCCAAATCCGGAAGGAGAAACTCTAGGTCAATCAGAAGAAGACTTAGGTGAAGATAAGGAACAAGAAGGGAGTGTTAAAGAGGATGGATCCTCATCCCCTAGAGTAGCTCCAAATGGAACTATTGCTTTTGACAATGCAGAGCATTTTTAGAAATTTCTCATTGATAACATTGATAACCTTAATGTGGCAATTTGTATTGATAAAGGGCAAATTAGTAACACTCAAGCAGCCATGGAATATATGTGTAATATGCACACTAATCCCTTGTCTTTCATTGATCAAGAAAGTGACAAGGTTGGGCCATCCAATATGGATATGGTCACTATGGCTCAAAACATGTCAAAACAATAGGTTACCCAACCTCCTAAGGAACCTGTTATTCAACCTAAAATCACTCCCACACAAAAGAAACCTTCCTTCACTACTTTATTCCGCAAAACTATTGAGCAATATGCTTCAAGTAAACAAAAACCTAAAACAAAGCCAAATACAAACTTTCAACAATTTGGAATACAACATAATACAACTTCAAAATTCCTTCATAATACTTTTCCTACCAATAATTTACACAATAGTAACATGGCATCTAATCTACATGTTCCTCCATCATATGCCCATAAAACTCATGTCAATGCCCTACCGAACCAATATGGGGGGCAAACTAGTAATCTGGAAACCATGGTGAAACAATTAGCTTCACGTATGGACTAGATAGATCCCTACCATCCCTCATATAATTATCGAGAGATTTGTAGTCAACCTTTGTATCCCATAGTTGTAGCTCAACCATACCCTAAGCATTTTCCCATGCCCATCCTACCTATATATAAAGGAACCAAAGATCCCATAGAGCATCTTCACATGTTTAGGATAGCATGTCACGACATATCGCATGATGAATTGCTATTACTAAAAATGTTCCCAAAAAGTTTAGGTGGAATGGCATTAGAGTGGTACTATCAATTGCCCACTCATTCTTTGAGAAACTTTGAAGAAACAACGAAATCATTTGTCCATCAATTTAGTGCCTACATCGAGAGGCATGTAACTATTAAAGACCTATACAATTTAAAACAATACAAGGATGAATGTTTTTCCGATTTCTTAGCTATATGGAGGCAATTGACAGGAAAACTGCACTTTGTGCTGCCTTATAGGGAAATGTTGGACATTTTCATCAACAATTTATAGGAACAGATATCTTATGAGCTATCGACTACTACTTTAACTACCTTTGATCAAGATATAGATTTAGCTCGAAGAGTAGAAGATGCCCTCATTAGGAGAGGCCAACTTAGGAAGAAGGATGATGAGAAAACGTCTAGAAATCAATATAAAAACAAACAAGTTGTTGGTGACGGAGTCACTGACAGCAGGAATGTTGCGAATATCAATGCAACGAAGACAACAGAAAAATTTATATTGAAACATCCTAATAAGCCTTCTCGAGAATTCACTATATTAAATCAACCCTTATCAACTATTTTACCTTAATTACTCGACAGAGGTTTGATCCAATTACCAGCTATCTGGGAACCTAACCCAACTATACCCGGATACAGAGTTGACTTGCATTGTGATTTCCATAGAGGACCTGGACATTCTACCAATGCTTGTAAAAGGTTGAAACATAAAATACAAGATTTTATTGACAATAATGAAATGGAAGTGCAAGCCTTCCAACCTAAACAAAACCCTCCTAATAATACTCAAAATATCGTTCCCCAAAATCAAAATCAAAATGCCAATCAAACTCTAGACATATTTCAACACCCTTTACCAAGACATGGTAAAGAGGTAGCCAATCAAATCGAACATCATAATGTTCCCATTCCTACCTAATATGTAGGAACCATTAGTAGACAATTACCTGTTCAGGATCCTCAAATATTTGACATGACCTTATCCCTGGTTACGACCAGGACCTTACATAATTTTCAAACTTCTGATTCTAGTGATATAGAATCAGATAGTGAAAGTGAACTAGACATTACTTCAAACCAATCGAATAGTTTTGAAAATGAATCAGATCCCATTCAACCCATCATAGATTCTATGGTTCCAGAAGAACCATTTCCTAGAAGAGTCACTACTCGACCTTCTTCTAATATATTCCTTTCTAATTAACAAGCCATTAATGCTCAAACGAGACCAGTTCAGCATCTTCACTATAACATTGTAGGTACCATTGGAGTCGTTACTCGACAACAAGCTCAAAAATCTCAACAAGAACCAAACCAGAATGATGGATCGGTTCCATTCGTTTTGAAAAACCCCAATAAAGGGAATCATGTTCCTACTGTTCAATCTAAACCCCCTTACAATATTAATGAGCAATTGTCCAATACTACGGCCAGAATTTCCATTTTGGATTTATTAAGATCCTCTCCCACCCATAGGGATGATTTGATGCTTACATTGAGCCAAATTATGGTACCTCAAAACATTCAACCTGAAGCTATGGCCAATACTATCATCACTCGAGAGATTGATTGTATTGACTTCCGGGATAAAGATATCCCACAACATAGTTTACATAAGGACAATCCCTTATACATTACTGCTCTAATTGGAGATGTAGCTGTCAAAAGAGTTTTGATTGATAATGGCTCATCTCTAAACATTTGCACTTTTGACTTCTACCAACGATTTGGCTTTAGAAGTGATGAAATGAAGAAAAGCGATATGATTATCAAAGCTTTTAATGACGAAACACAAGAAACGTGTGGAGTTATTACCCTCCCATTGCAAGTTGGCCCTAGAACCCTAGAAACAACCATGTTTATTGTACATTGCCCAGCATCGTACAATATACTTTTGGGTCGCCCTTGGATCAACGCCATGCGAGCGGTCCCATCAAATTTACACCAATGTGTTAAATTCGAGTTTAAAAATCAGTTGGTCACTATTCATGGTGACCCTAGACCTTTTGATATGTGTGCTTTGGTAGAACCCGTTGGAGTGCAATTTTGCCCTACTTTGTCATCCACACATCCTAGTTCTTATTTTTCATCTAAAACTGTGAAACATACACCCATAACTTCACCTATTTCCCCTCCATTAATTTCATCCTCCTATATAGACCAACAACCCTCTAACCAAATCATTTTAGAACCTCAAAAATATCTTAAATCTACAACCAATCCTTCAAGTTCTATCCCTATAAATTAAAAAGATATAGAAACATCTATCATACCTTCCACATCTAAAGATATAGGTAATAAGCCTTCTACATCTTATGCCCTTTCTGATGAACTTTTACCAGACTTATCTACAACATTAATATCAGAAAAAACAAATGCTTTCATGCAATATTCAAACCTTTTAAATAACTTGTCGCCATCTCCTCATACTTTGGGCCTCCCACAACCTATGGGAAGTACTTACCAAGTCGGGAGTTGTGCCTTCATTTATAAAGGATATGACTGGGGAAGAATCCCTCGGAATATCAAAACTCATCATGAAGGATATGCTCGGTGTTATTTTACCAATGATTATATTAAAGCTAAACCCATGATGCTTAAAATGGGATATAAAGGGAAAGGCTTGGGACCTTCCCAAATGGCATGAAAGAACCTTTCGAGGTAGAACCGTGGCCTGCCCACTGTGGTGTGGGCCTATTTCCTAATAAGGGTCAACCCTTTCCTTTTGAGGATGATGATCATCTCATATTCTATCAAGATTATTTGGCTAGGCATGTTGATTTGCCTCTTAAAAATCAGTAGTTTTCATGCAACATGCTATCCATAGCATACCCTGAAATGATTGCTGACCTCGATGAAGAGTTGGAAGGAGATATCTTCCATGATGTCTCTGTTGAAGAGATGTTACACAATGGATTTTATTTTGATGGTTCTATACCAACTATAGCCCAACTTGAGGCCACTAATCCTCAGAATGAATTATCTAAATTAACCTTACAAGAATTACAAGAATTGGGCGTTTCACCCGCCCCACCTAAATTTGAAAGAGATCTACATATGAAGGTAGAAAACGTCATTAAAATTAATATTGGAACTAAGGACAATCCTCACATAATCAATATTGGATCAAAATTAATTCAAGAAAAACAAGAACAATACATTGCATTCCTTAAAGAGTATGAAGATGTCTTCGCTTGGACATACAAAGATATGCCAGGTCTAGACCCTTCCGTAGTCATGCATCATCTAGTGGTCCATCCGGATGCTAAACCTGTTAAACAAAAACTTAGAAAAATGCATCCCAAAGTGGATCTGCTAGTCAAAGGGGAGTTAGAAAAACTCCTGCATGTTATCTTTATACAAGCTATTGATTATGCTGAATGGATCTCAAATGTAGTTCTAGTCACCAAGAAAGAAGCTACCAAAGTTAGGGTTTGCACATATTTTAGAGATATTAACGTTGCATGCCCTAAAGATGACTTTCCTCTTCCAAACATGGATCAAATCATTGACTTCACTGCCGAAAGATGGATGATGTCCTTAATGGATGGATTCTTTGGTTATAATCAAATTTGGATAGCTCCTGAAGACCAAGCTAAAACAACCTTTATTACCCCCTGGGGTACCTTTTGCTGGAAAGTGATGCCATTTGGCTTAAAGAACGCTGGTGCAACTTATCAACGAGCTATGACTTAAATTTTTCATGATATGATGCATGATATCCTACATGATTATGTGGATGATATTATAGCTCGTTCTATTATTGAAAATAATCATTTATATGATTTGAGGAAAGTATTTAATTGATTATGAGAATATCTCATTCGATTAAATCCAGCAAAATGCATATTCGGAGTTAAATCCGGAAAACTATTAGGGGTTTTAGTTTCTTTACGTGGTATTGAAATCGACCCTCTCAAGATTGCGGCCATCACTGATATGCCCGCACCTACTAATATATCTGAGTTACAAAGTTTACAAGGTAAACTTCAAGCCATCCATCGCTTCATCGATAAGCTAGTGGATAAAACCGGTCCCTTTCTTAAACTCCTTAAGAAGGATGTCCCTTTTAATTGGGACACAGAATGTAGATAAGCTTTTGAACTTCTCAAACAATACCTCCTTAATCCACCTGTGCTTTCACCACCTAAATCTAATCGCCCATTTCTCCTATATATTTCCGCTTCAGATTCTGCCTTAGGGGCTATGTTAGCTCAACTTGATGATGAAAATTGAGAACATGCTAATTATTATATTAGCCGAACCTTCATCAGTTATGAAACCCGTTACACAACGTTGGAAAAACTATGTCTAGCAGTCATGTTTGCTATGCAAAAATTATGACATTATATGCTTAGTCAAAAAACTTATGTCATTGCTAAATATGATCCCTTAAGATATCTCATGAGTCGACCTTATTTATTGGGTCACATAGCCAAGTGGGTTCTTGCTCTAAGTGATTTTGATCTCACATTCATAGGACATAAGTCTATTAAGGGTCAAATCATAGCAGATCAATTAGCTGCTGCACCCTTAGGGTCTACCCATCCCCTCATCATCGAGTTTCCAGATGAATGCCTTCAATTAGAGGCAGACCATACCGACTAATGGTCCTTATACTTTGATGGAGCCCGATGCATGAGTGGGGCTGGTGCGGGTATTATTTTAATATCTTCGCAAAAACATCTTATTCCTCTGTCCTTCAAATTGACATTTGCTTGCACCAAAAATACTGCTGAGTATGAAGCTCTAATCCTTGGATTACGAGCTACCCTAGCGCTAAAAATTAAACATCTCTTAGTTTTTGGTGATTCTCAACTGGTTATAAACCAAATTAATGAAGTTTATCAAACCAGAGATGATAAACTGCACCCATATAAGGCCTATGTTTTACAATTAATGTCTTTATTTGATCAAGTTACCTTGGAAGCTATTCCTCGAACTAGCAACCGTGCAGCTGATGCTATGGCCACAGCTGCATCTCTCCTGCCCTTGGAGTTAGATGATGAATATGCCACTATCATTATTCGTCGACTCCAGGAACCCACTTCAAATAAGTCATGCTTAGAGCCTTTGGATGTGTTTCTAATCAATGAAACTACTCCTGAACCTTGGTATATAGACATATTTGATTTTCTCCAAAATGGGACTTTCCTTGCAAATTCTAATAGAAACCAGTGTCGGTTATTATGTCGATGAGCAAGTCGATTTGTAATCATTGGCAATACTTTATATAGGAGATATTTTGAAGGTATCCTATTAAGATGTTTAAACTTAGAAGAGTCTAAATCAGCCTTGAGTGAAGCCCACGATGGATCTTGTGGAGGACACTTTAGTGGTAGTGTCATTGCTAAAAAGCTCCTTCGGATAGGATACTTTTGGCCTACCATGGAAACGGATGCACATGAGTATGTGCACCATTGCGACAAGTGTCAAAAACATGCTGACCTTGTCCATGCGCCTGCATAAGAGCTACAGGCTATTTCATCTCCTTGGCCCTTTTCTAAATGGGGCTTGGATATTATTGGCAAAATAAATCCCGTGTCATCTAATGGACACAAGTTCATCATAACCGTCACTGAGTATTTTACGAAGTGGGTCGAAGCTATGCCTTTAACTTCCTGCACTGGCACACAAGTTTCTAAATTTATTTTTAATCAAATAATTTGCAGGTTTGGAATTCTTGCCAATCTCATCTCTGACAATGGAACTTGCTTCAAAAATAAAGATGTTAAAAAATTATGCCAAAAATATAAGATTCAACATCGTTGGTCCACTCCCTATTATCCTCAAGGTAATGGTCAAGCAGAAGCATCTAACAAAACCTTAATCAAAATTCTCAAAAGATTAGTCAATAAAACTGGCCGTGACTGGCACATTCAATTATATCCAGCCTTGTGGGCCTATCGAACTAGTGTTCGAACCCCCACGGGAACTTCACCATTTGTTTTGGTTTACGGTGCTGAAGTAGTTTTTCCATTTGAATTGGAAGTTCCTTCTTTGGCTCTGCTACTTCAAGATACCGAAGTAGGAGATGAATATCGTGCTGGCAGACTCAGTCAGCTAGAACTCCTAGATGAAAAATGCATCAATGCTTTGGAGCATCTCCGTGCTTACCAAAACAAGCTTAAAAGATCATATGCTAAGAAAGTGCATCATCGATCCTTTGAGATTGGCGACCTTGTTTTAAAAGAAAATCAAAAAAATACAAATGCAACTAAGGACCTTAAAGGTAAATTTGAGCCCAATTGGCTTGGACCATACATTATTACTGCCAAATTTGAATCAGGAGCATACAAATTGTCTACCTTAGATGGTAAAGAACTTAAAGAACCCATGAATATTTTGCATCTTAAACGTTACTATGCATAAATTTGGTCATTTCATCCTTGTATATAATTGTTTAAAATACTTTCAAAATTTTTATCTTATATTTCTTTCAAATTTATAAAAATCCAAAAACATAAAAAATATTCATAATCATCTTCAAAAACTATCTATTGCATTTATTTAAGGCACTTGTTAAATTTTTTTTGCTCAAAAACAAAAATAAAACCAAACATCAAAAATAAAGAATAAAAATATAAAAACAGCTATATGCTTGACTCTTTCGAAACCAAAATAAAATAAAGAAGAAAGAGAGAGTCAACATTCTCAAAACTTCTCAAAAGTGTTTATATATATTTTCTTACAATTATTGCAGTTATACGTTTCAAATTATTTTGGATAAATTACCATTTATTTGGAATCCCTCACTTGCACACTCACAAAAATAAATATCTTGATTTTATCTGGCATGATTACTAATCTCTCTTATATCAAAGTCCACAAAATTCAATTAAATAAAATTTGAGCATAGAGAATTGATCTTGTTATTTACTTAAACCAAGCACATCTTTTCACAATAAAATGATTATATTTGTAATTTCCATGTTTTGCTACATAGTAGAACTGATTTCTTGAGCGAAAAGTTTCCCCTGCTATCCTATCATGCACATGGTCTAGAATCTTTGAGAATTGGCAAAAGGACAAGCTCACCCCTACCCAGAATAAAAATCCCTTGCTCTACAGCTAATCCGAGCAAGTATCCCTAGCAAAGAAAAAGAAAAGAAAAGTTCAAGAAAAAAGAGAAAAGAAAAATGTTATTTTATATCATTCCAGCAATATTTCAAGCACTATCTCAAAAATCAAGCAAAAAAATACAAAAAGAAAAAGAAGCAAAGTTCAAAAGAAACAGAAAAAGAAAAGAAAGCAAAAGCAAGAAAGCAATAAAATCCCTTCCCTACCCTTTGAAAAGAAAAGAAGGGTTGATGAGCTTGAATCCCTGGAATTCTCAATTATTCAAAAACTATGAGGTAAGCCCCATAACAGGTGGTTTGTGCCCAACCCGCTTGGCCTTGGGTAACTCCTAGCGTGGTGATATGTCTGTCACATTAGCGACCTTCTTTTGTATAGACCTATGTCTACTTATGGATTAGCTAGCTCTTGATAATCCGACCTACATAGTAGTCTAGTATGGTTATATGCATCTACATCATGGTTAATGAACACTTATTTGGTTTCTTCAAATCACTTGTATCATATTATCTTGCTCAAAAGCTGGTAAATGAACAATGCAATTGCACACACATTTGTATTTGAGAGATTTTGTGTATCATTATGATAAGTCAAGATTGGAAATGAATTCACATATGCACACGAGATTCCTTATAAATCTAACTTTTGTCTTTAAAATCCTTTGAAATATTATTTTTGCAACTTGTTTGGAATAAATCAAGTACAGTTGTTTACCACAAAGACCACTATATAATAGAAAAATCAAAAATTTCTTTCAAAATATACAATCAAAACACATATATCTGGTTGAATTTCGCGACGATGGTATAGTTCCAAAACCAAAAGTGGAATTTTATGCCTAGCGCAAGTCCTCATTTTCATATTTTCTATTCATCAAAAATCAACCATACAATAAAACTATCTTTTTTTGGATTTTCGCGATGATGGTATAAGTCTATACCTACATATTCTATGCCTAGCGCAAACCATTGTAACAATTTTTATTTCCCATTTATTAAAAATCATGAAAACCATATGACTTAATTCATTATGTTACACAAATTATGCTTTTAAAAAGCAAACCCATTTTCATTATTTCATGTCATTATGTCAAACTTCAACTTTGCAATGATGGTATAATTCCTAAAGAATTATCCAAAATTTTATCACACTTAGGAATTTATGCCTAGCAAAAATTATTTTAATATCATTTCATGCATACTATTTTCATGAAAATCTGAAAACAAACCATCATCATCATCATCATTTGCATTATTGCACCAAAGTCTTAAGACAGTTTCTTAAGCACTCTTTTACTTTTAACAATATTTCTATAAATGGGACTAGCTTGACGACCGAGTGAGTGGCGACTCCATGAAATGGTCTATAATAGTGACAATGTCCTTTGAAATTATTGTTAGAAGTCTCTTTTTATTTTTATTTTTATTATTATCACATCACAAACAACCAATTTGTTACATCAGATTATTTCATTTAAAACATCACAGCATGACATCAAAATTATAATATTTCCAACGACATAATTACATGAATTATCAAATCAATCAATCAAACATAACAACATCATCAGTATACACATTATACAAGTCATGTGCTCAAAAACATATCTCATATCATATATATATCAACAACCGTATATATACATCATCAAAACTGGATTGGTATGCCACAATCTGTACCTCGACATACTCAATCCTCTATCAACAAAATAATAATCATATAATACAATGTCAGTCTGTACAGTGTCATTCCAGCCCTCTAGCCTCGCGAGCCCCTTGAGCTCTCTACCTCATCTCCTCCCCCACCCTGAGGTGGACGAGGTGGCCCCATCATAGTCTGCATAGTCCTAGTCCTCGACCGGGACATGGTCCTCGATGACCCGATCCTGATCGGATCTACAATGTTGGCTGGCAGGGGTAGTCTATCTACCTCTAGCACTATCTAGTGATACAATTTCTGATAGAATGTCAGTTGGGCGATAGCCCGTGTCAGCTCTCTAGAGCTCGCCCCTCCGCCCCATGCCCTGAGGCATGCAATATCATCCCATAGCTATGACACCTCAGCTCGGTGGCATGTAGCCTCATCTTGTAGAGTCTGCACCTAGGCCTGGGGATGATCTCTCTCCGCCCGAAGAGTAGCCATCTCGCTACTCTCTCTTGTGTCGAAACCCTTGCCCTTATCGAGCGATGGTGGCCTCTGTAGAGATGGGGGTCTCGCCTCCCTCCTCTCCCTCTACTATGGCCTCTCCTGTGCCTGTGGCCTCCTCACCTCTCTCCCACCGTGACCCTGGGCTACCTCCATCGCTGCCTGGCACCGCCTCCCTATCCGATGCACAATCGCATGAATCGGACCCTGTGCCCTCGTCATTCGAGGAGGTTGGATGCCTGCGTACTAGGCATCGTAGCCATCGGCTACCCCTACGTGGTCCCCATCCACTGGCTGGATGGGGGCATCATTCATGTCATGGATCTAGAACCGCTGCATATCGAAAGCCCCGCTAACTATGGTGTTATCCTAGACAGTACAGGAAAACTCATAATCCCTCAGAGATGGTATCCCCTGCTGTAGACCGAACTGCCTCAAAACTTTGTCATAGCGGTGGAGCTCCACATCTCCCCTCTCCATCCGTAGCCAATAGACTCACCTGACGTGAGCCAACTCCTATCCGTCCTCGGCCCACCCTGGATGCTCCCTCCATGGCCTCCAGGTGATCTAATCTAGGACTAAGTCATCCAATAGCCTCCAAGACATAGGCAAATCTATCCGTCGTTGTGCCCCTCTCCGGAGCCACCAGTAGAAGACTCGAGGCCTCTCCCCATCAACCCCTATCAGAGGAAGCCCTATCGGCCTCCGCACTGTAATGTGCTCCTAGCACCAAACCTGTAAGAGCGATTTCATGACCAGACATCGACCGCCCTTGTACACGACCCCATACAAGATCCTGTATAATTGGCATAAAACAAAACTGCCCCAAGAGAATCTATAGTCGTGATCCCACATATCGTAGATCACATCTACGAGCATCCACGACACCCTGCACCCGCTCTGGTGGCATAGCAAAATTCCACCAACCACTCCAGCTAATACCCATGTGAGTCTAGATGCCCCAGGCATCTGGCGTAGTGCCTCGATATTAACTCTGCCCTTCTCCAAGGTGAAGCTCGGGTCACCACACAATCATCCCATAGCGTGGCCCTGATTGGCCGTAGGAGTAATCAACCGTCCTTGTATGGGGATTCTCAGAATCCTCCATACATCCTCTAATGTGGGAGTCATCTCCCCTGTAGGTAGCCGGAAACATGAGGAACCCGGATACCATCTCTCTGCTAGGGCTGTTAGAAGCCCCATATCGATAGACACTTGTGGCATCTCTGCCACATGCTGCAAGCCGGCCTGTGCCAGCTGATCTCGCTCTACCTGTGTGAGAGTGGCCAAGTCATCTCTCAACCCTCCGTACTTCCATTCCCTGCTCTTTAGTAATCCTCTCTGCAAACATAAACAACAAAAACAATAAAAAAATCATTAATAACAATTCAAGTAATCAATAATGCAAGTTAAAATTCAATTTTATGCAATTGATGATATCGCCCACTATTGGACGATATCGTCCCAAATTTGAGCAGAATCGTCTCCGATTTTGCAAGCCGAAATCGTCTCTAATTTGATGAAATCGTCCCCCTTTCGACGATTTCGCCCTCGGGCGAAATTGCCGAAATTGAGATGATTTCGTCGAAATCGGGACGATTTCATCCCGATGACGTCGATGGCCCAAAAACGGCCGCGATGCTCAAAAATCACCTAAAAATTACCTACAAAGCATGTAAAATTAAATTCAAGCATCCTAGTTAAGTCTAGACTCTTACCCGTAGACCGCGCCGAACCTCTGTCGATCTGTGTGTCGTCTCCACCATTTTTGCTTCAGAGCTCTAAAAACCAAAAAATGAACAGTAAAAATGAATTAGGGTTTTACCCTATTTTTTTTAATTTTATTCAAAAATAATTTTTTGTTTTTTCGTATTTTTACCTCAAACGTTCGATTTGGGTAAAAACACGGAGGGGGCACCATAGTAAGCTGTCGTACGATTCGACCAAGAATCGTCGCCTAAAAATGGGAATAATTTTTGCTTTCTCGTAGATCGAGAAGAACTCATATTTAACGCATTTTCTTCGGAAAATTTGCTAAAGAGGGGGCAAAATGTAGCACCCTAAAATTGGTGCAGTAAAATTGTAATAATTACATTCACCTTAGTAAATAATTTAAAATTCAAATTTAACCTCCCAAATCGCTCGTTAATCACCGGGTAATCCATTTCCCCCTTTTTCGTGCCAATTTTAGAGGTTGTTTTGACCATTTGACGATATCGTCGCCGATCAGACGATATCGCCCCAGATCTGACGATTTTGTCTGGACTAGGACGTCCAGACGATCTTGTCGTAAAACTGATTTTTCAAAGTTAGCTTATGTTCCAATGGGTCTCTAATCCAGGCAGAAGCGTGTCTGCGTCATTAGGGACCCTCCCCTATTGGAGATCTCCCAAATTGGGATGATCTCCAACCTCCTAACTACTCCCCTAAGCCTATTTAATCCTAAGCTATCCCCTTAGCACCCCCTGGCTGAAATTCTCTGCAATTTAACTCCATCTATGTTGAACCATCCCAATTTTTTTTCATTTACACTGGTCCCATACCAATTTTGTTGCAGGTACATCACTATTTTTTAGTCGAAGCCAGCACACATCGTCGTCGATGAACTTGTTCAGATCGGAGGTGAACCTGTCGAATCCGAGGCGATTTCGTACTGATGTGAGACGATCTCGACTGCATTCCATATTGAGGTAATCAGTGCCTAAAGTTTGCACTTTTCAACCTTTTCTCTATTGTTTTATTTTGCAAATTAGATAGTTTATTCAGTGTTTATGTTATTTTGCATTTGGAGTTCACCCATTTAGCTTAGATTGCATACTAAGATCATGATTTGTCATTAGAATATTGTAATTTGCTTGAATTTCTATTCATAACTATTATTCAATATTCATACATTCATTTGGTGTTGTTTCCCTCTGTTAGCACAATAGTATTCGTTGTATTTTGTATCTGTTTTTCTGCTTGCAGGTCTCTAACGAATTCGTTTGACAAATTCGTCAGATCTCAGATGATTCTGTCAGATCCCAGATGAATCTGTCAAATTCCAGATGATCCTGACTGCTTCAAACATCAAAATCATTACCAGACATCCGGATCAGGTATTCCTCATTTGTATTCTGTAAATTCTCTGTTTTATGTCTTTAAATCTATTTTTTGTACTCATTGAATTTGCATATTCATGTAGATTAATCTAGATTCATTTGGCCAAACCTAGGATATGAATGCTTAAAGTTAAAAATGAACACATTAAAACACATTCCAAACCTAGGCATGGAAACTGCCCTTAAATGTTTCCTGGTGAACCCACCATCCATCGAAAAATCATCAAAATACACCTCCCTTGAGAGGTGGGACCTTCGCAAAGTCCTCTCAGTCCGAGGTACCACGACATCCTTTTCCCATCCTCCTTCCGGGCACGGATCCAATAGCCTAAAGGTAAGGATGCGAAAAATTTGGAGCGATACAGAATAATAAAATTTTTGCACCAATATTGCATACCTTTTGGTCTCCTTCTATAGCTTGATTTCTTGGTGATTTGCATCACCTATTTTATGCCCCAGTTTTTGAATTTTTTCAGCTTCAATTCCTTGGGCTTTGCTGCCCTAAAATTTGTAAATTTACAACTTTATTTTCTACTTGAATTCTACCTTAGATTTTAAGCTTTTTAGTCTTTAGTTTTTTATCCGAAAATCAGCTTTTTGTGCCTCCAATTCCTCTTCAAATATACTTTCTTGGACTCTAAAGTTTGAATCTATTCTTGTTGTCCACTCTTCCTTTAACTTCTTGAGATCTTCTCCTTTAGTTGTTGTACTAAAGTTCTCTATTTTGTAGCTTTCAATGCTGCCTATTTAATTTTCAATCTTGCTATTCTAGTATCCTATAAATTTGTAGCTATAAGTGCTTCCCAAATTTCTGCTCTCTTGCTATCCTAATATCTAAAATTTGAAATAAAAATCCTTCAATTCACAACTATATTTTCCTATTCGAATGTTGCCTTCTTTTTTCTCAAGCCTTCCTTTAAGCTGGCTATTCGAGGGCTCTTCAAATTCTACCTAAATATTCTCTACCTTGTAGATTTTTATCACCTTGAATTTTTTGTCCTATGAATTTTTAACTTTTTTGTAAAAACAACAATCTCCTCCTTCAAAAATCAGCCTTCAAGCCTTCAATGGAAACCTTAAAATATTCTAAATTTGGTGGCTTATTCTAGCTTCTTTCTCTTTCAACCTCCTTGTATAATTATAAATTCAATATTGGCCTATTTTTTGGCCTTCTTATTAAGAATATGAATGTATTGAGGTTAAAAAAATCTTCCTAAATTTGACAAATGTCTTGCCAAATACTTCTTCTTTTTGGGCTTGTTGTCGTATGGCGATAATTATTCCAAATTCCTCTTTTTAGGAACTTCTCTTTGCTAGAAATATTTTAAAATGGACTTTATTCTTCACCTTCTTTAATAGGGCTTTTATAACCTTTGTATTTTTTCTATTTCTAGATTTTCTTGAGACCTCTCCTCTTGGGTCTTCAAATTATACAACTTCTCTTCAATAGGACTTTTCATAGTCCTCTATATTCAATTTTTAATCTTACAAATCTAGAAGTTCTTCAGTGGGATATTTCTCTTGGTTCTCCTCTTAGAGTTTATTTCTTCTTTATTCACTCTAAATTTTTCAATATTTAGCTTTCTATGAGGACCTCCTTCTTTATTCTCCTCAATATTCAATCCTCTATAGATATATCTTTCGTGATTCTCCTAAATATTCAATCTATGATGGGACCTTCTTTCTTGGAGCTTACCCTTGATCTGTAGTCTTAAATATGACTACTTTGACCTCTTCCTATCTTCTCAATCTTTTACTTGGAATATTCAATCTACAAATCCTATAATAGGACCTTTTTCTTAAGCCTTCGAATCTTCAATATT
Organism: Wollemia nobilis; assembly: GCA_028583015.1. Classification (NCBI taxonomy): domain Eukaryota; kingdom Viridiplantae; phylum Streptophyta; class Pinopsida; order Araucariales; family Araucariaceae; genus Wollemia; species Wollemia nobilis. The sequence continues at coordinate 6,684,087 of JAQPPZ010002937.1, read as the reverse complement.
CAACTTGTTGCTTCAAGTACTAGATTGATTCCAAATATGATATTCTTCCTAGATATTGTAGAAAGCTTCTCAAATTTATTTGAATAAAATATATTCTACAACAAAGTATTATAAAATGACAATAGAAATTTCTTTAAATTTAAATAAAATTAACTTCACTAGTTGATTTCTCAATCTAGTGGAATCAATGTTGAGTCTTAGTTTTCACAAGTTTTCCTACAACTTTGTGGAAAGACTCTAGCTAAATAGTAATTTAATTTTTTTTGCAAATGAGGTTTCTTATATCCTCTCAATATTCTTATGGCTCTCTATATCCTATAAATCTTCCTTGTGGCTATGATACCACTATTAGCTTTTGAATTCTATATATTAAATAAAATGCAATCACAAGGACTAAAATAATCATACAATGTTATATCTATGATAATGACAATATACTAATAAATTAAATAACATGATAAACATGAGAAAATATTCATGAATAGACATTAATGAAATATCAAAAAAAAATATTTAATGCTATGAGATGGATGTCACTAAACACTTCATATTACGTACATGCTCTACTTCGTATCTGATAATACTCTACCTTGTGCACTCCAAAATCCTCTCACTTTTATATTACCTAAGAAGACCTATATATATAATGAGGCATGACTCTTGGTCTTCCATATTCCTATGAATATTCATCCTCCTATTCTTAAGGACTCATGTACATGTGGACACCATGCACATTTACATCATTGCACATTGTGCATTTATTACATTGCATAAAGTAAATACTTAAATACTAATATAAGATAAAATCCTAATCTAAACATGTACCCATGATGGTACATTATAATATACCAAATAATTTAATATATTCCAACAGAATAGTGGCAAAAAAATAGTAAGGAATGCAATTTCCTCCAAAATAATGAGAATTCACTAAATATGCTTAGGATCTTGATTGGTAGAACCATATTCAACTTCTATTGAAGATTTAGATATGTTGTATTAGCATATGTAACACAAATAAATAATTTTGAATCACAAATCAAACAAAATGCTTTTGGTTAGCCAAAACTCCTCCAAATCACTATAACATCTAAAATTATTATTAGAATTAGAGGGAAGCCAAATAAGTAATGAGTAACCATCTAATATGTACCTCATATATGTAATAATATTATTGGGCATGGTCTAATGACTTTCTCAAGGTTCTTGCAAAAGCTATATTGGGTCTTGTGTCATTAAGAAAGATAATTCCATCCACAAGAGACCAATACAACACGACATCCACCAATGGATCTCTATAATTAACCTAAATCTTGAAGGCTAAAGCAAAAAGAGTTTGAGTAGTTTATAAATCCTCTAAAGCATACTTGTGATATGAAATTGTGATTTTAAAGTTTTTATAATCAATATAGATTCCTAAAACATAGTGTAAAATCCTAAAATATATCATCTCAAGGTTGAAATAAAGTCAAGAAATTATATCCTAGATCAAGACAAGAGATTTTTTTTTTATTTGTGGAAAACATCCTAAAAGGGATGCCACTTTTGGGTAAGACCCAAGGAGGTATGGGTATCCATTCCGCCAAAAATATCAAGACAAGAGATTTATTAGTACTAAAATGACCACAAATATAAATAACAATCATCAAATTCTTCCCATATTAATGTTTAATGTAAACATTGTGTTTACCCTCACATAATTATAATCCATAGCTAATAAAATAAATGAATCTTCTCATATCACAAGTGATGAGCCTACTTACATTCATAGAAATATCTAGTTAGATGAAAAACCAAATAAGTATGCCCTTCAATTTTAATTCTTAGTGGAATGCTACATGTAGATATCTTCCTAAAGCTCCACATGTAGGAAGATATAATAATCTAATTTTACGCATCTCTAATTTCCATAAACCTCACCCAATAATTAATAAAAATAAGATTTGTAGTGATTTTACAACCAAAGCCCTACAAATTATATTTGTAGAAATATTTCAAAGTGTTGTAAATATTATTTGCAATTATTTTCAAATGAAAACATTGCAAATATTGCTTTACATTGATTTTGTAAATGAAGTGCTTCAAATCATAATTTATAGCAAGTTTTTTTAGGCTAAGCACTGCAAAATTGATTTATAACAATTTTCTAAGTTGTGTTAAAAATTTGATTGAAAACAACTCAAAATAATTTCATAAAACTACAATAGTCATTATGGAGCTAATTATTATCATCCTTGGTGGCTCTGCTCCCAACAATTTATGATGTCAACAAATGAATGATCATCATGAAATGAGCTAAATTATAGCATGCATTTCTCCTTTCCTAGAAAATTAAATTAAAACCATGTAAATTATATTTCTTTGATGGTGTAATGACTACAATATTGAAATCATGTTGATACAATATCCCTTTTTTATGCATATCTACTTGTAATGATGCCATTCAATGGCTAACATAGCCACCCAACTATGCATTATTATTCATAATCCCTTGGAGATAGATTCATTTTTCTTATATGAGTTTACCTAGAGCTGTAATTCATCCTTCAAGATGCCCAAAATCTCATCCTAACATAATAATTAGATGATTTTCTAGGTTTATCCCAACCAAAAGCATACCTAAATCTACCACGCATCACCTTCTTGTAACTTTACCTTATAATCCTAGCTTGACTTGACATAACAATATTCACTAACCATGAAATATACCCTCTCATTTATTTATTTATCCAACTATGAATTAAAGTTGAACAACCTTCACCATTTTATGCCCTCTTGAAGATGATCCCCTACTATCTATAAGGACAAACTAAGAGGTATGGGTACATAATTTCTTATTAATGTGTTTTTTTAAAGTGAATTTTTTTGAAATACAAGGTGGAGATAAAAGGGTTGTTTGGTAAGCATTGCTGAAAATATTTGAATTAGGGTTTGAGACCTACATGTGCATCAATTGTTAAGGGAAATTTGAAACAATTGCATTAGTGTTTGAATTTTTTTTTTTTTTTTTTGTGGAAAACATCCCAAAAGGGATGCCACTTTCGGGTAAGACCCAAGGAGGCAGGGGTATCCATTCCGCCAAAAACACCCAAGACTCGGACCTAGCCTACCACCTTTGACATACTCAAGGAGCAAACAAACACACAAAACCAATTTAAAAATAAGTAAATAACAACAAAAATAATAAAATAAAATAAAAAACATGCTCCTTGAGTGTGTCAAAAACAAAAGCACAACCAAACACGCACAATAAGATAAAAGAAACCACAACACAAACCACATAGAAAAACACAAGAACCACATAACAAAACACAAACAAGACAAAAACAACAAAACACTACAAAGACATAACCCAAAAAAAACATGAAAAATAAACACAACCAAAACCTAAAAAATTAAAAAATAAAATAAAAATAAAAATAAAAAACAACCAACAACATACAATAAACAAAAACAAAAAACATAGAAAACACTCACACATAAAAACATAAAATAACACAAACAAAGAGAAACCCAAGAACAAGAACGAAAAAAACACAAGAACAATAACAAAAAACATTAAAAAAAAAAAAAAAACAAACAAAACAACAAAAACACAAGAACAACAAAAAACAACACAAAGAACACAAAAACAAAACAAAACAAAAGAACCCACCCACCTTAAAAAACTAAACAAAAAAAAAACAAAAAAAAAAAAAAAATAAAAAATGAACAAAACAATGACCTATCTAGACCAGAAGACTATTAAGGCAAGAATCAACAGAGGAAACAAAATAAAGAATAGAATGAGCTAGGGAACTAAAAAAAACTGAATGAACCAAAGAGAAGCCAAAAAAAAAAACAAGAAGAAACTAGGTACCTTCAGAACTGGAGCCATCCAAAGAAATGATAGAAAGAAGAGCTTCCCTAATTTGAGAAGCCCACCATATAGGAGGGTGGCCATAACAAGTAAGATCACCTTTGTCCAAAGCCCAATTAGCTAAAGCATCAACACTCTTGTTTTGATCTCTGACCACATGATTGTAATCAACTTTCAAAAATCCCATCTGGATTAATTGAATCTTCTCAATAATTCTTTTTATTCTCCAATCCACCTTATGATTCTTAGAAGGAGTCTTCAAGATATTAATCATAAGTTGAGAGTCAGACTCAACTAACACCTTTTCCCATCCAACCTTAGTAGCCTCTTGAAGGCCTCTGAGGATACCATACCCCTCAGCAAGGTTATTGGAAAGAATACCCAAATTCTCAGAAAAAGTAAAAACCAGGGAGCCATCTGAAAGTCTACCAATTCCTCCCACACTGGCTTTTCTAGGGTTCCCTCTAGAGGCTCCATCAGTATTGACTTTTCCAAAATCCTTAGGAGGAGGTTGCCAATTTCTAGTCCTATCCATATTACTAATACTCACATTCCCTTTAAGTTGGTTGCCCTTAGAAGGTTTAATCTTCAATATTTGCATCACTTGATCCCATATTTGGTGGGATTTTTGGGGGTGATTAAGGAGTTGATGGACTGATTCAACTAAGTTGGCTATGGTCTTTTGCCAAATATAGTGAATATCCTTCCTATCTTGATTAAAAATTTGGTTGTTCCTTTCATTCCAAATATTCCAAAGAAGAATGGTAGAACCCATCCAAACTAACTGCCTAATAAAATGATCAACACCCTCTTGATTAGGCCAATCCCTCCAAAGTTGTTCAAAAGTAAAAAAATTGGACCACTGTAAGACAAGTAAAGTGGCCATTCTCCTCCATAGCTCAGAGGCTAAAGTACACTCAATAAAAATATGGTTGATATTTTCTACATTCTCTTCACACATTTCACATCTAAAAGGGCCATGAAAACCACGCTTCATAAGTTGCTCACCAGTAAGCACCCTACGATGCAATAAAATCCAATTAAAGAACCTCACCTTAGGCCAGAGCTTTTGATCCCACAATCAAGAAAATATGTCAAAATAATGGTTGGGATTATTATGGCATAAGGTCAAATAACCTTGAGCAACTGAATACTCACCCTTAGTAGTGTTGTTCCATCCAAAACAATATTTTTCATGGGACCAAGAGAGGGATCTCATATGAAGGATGCCTTGGATATCTTGTCTTTGCCTTTCTGGGATTTGAATAGGCCAGTCCTCAATAGGGATCCAATATCTACCAACATTTGAATTACCAGTATGGTACCGATAGTAATTAGCCACCTTTATCCAATTAGCTCGGTGAAGCTCCTCCATCCAAGGCCTCCAATCGAGAAATTGAGTTATCAAAGGCTTGTGACCATCCCAAGAATCTGTCCAAAAATTTGCATGTTGACCATTATGAATGATCCAAAATAATTTTTTTTATCAAATCCTCACCAGTCTTAAGAACTGCTAAAATGGGAGAACCTTTGGTAGGAAGTTGATAGCGAACAAGGTCTTCAGGACTTTTGTTCTCAACATATTTAGCATGGAGATTATTGGCCCAAAGAGCATTGGGGTTATGCAACATCCTCCAATATAATTTAGTAGCTAAAGCTTTGTTGTTATTAATTGAAGACCGTAATCCTAACCCCCCTTCACTCTTAGGAAGACATAAAGTATCCCATTTCACCAAGGCCCATTTTCTTTTCTCCTTAGTACCACTCCAAAGGAAATGATGACTGATTTGATCCAATTCTCGAAGAACAGCCTTTGGGATATTCAAAATGGAAGAAACATAAATAGGAATAGCTTGAAGGACTGATTTTACCAAGGTGATTCTACCCCCATAAGAAAGCCACTTGTTGGTCCACTTCCCTATTTTCTTCTTGACTTTGTCCAACAACCAATTCCAATATTTATTTTTTTGCCTTTGAATATTTATGGGAATACCTAAATAAGTGATTGGAAGAGAGGTCTTCTTATATCTTAGTTTATCCAAGACCATGGATTCCTGTCTAGTAGAGCAGTGAAAGAAAATAACTTTAGATTTGTCTTCATTGATCAACTACCCAGTAGCCTTAGAAAAACAACTAATGATTTGCTTAATATTAGAAGCTTCCTTAACTGTAGCTTTACCTAAAAGAGTAGATTCATCCACAAATTGAAGATGAGAGATAGTTCTAGCTCCATGAGCAATGGTAACTCCCTCAAGGGTTTTGTTTTCCCTCTTTTTGATTAATGTCCTACCCAAGCATTCAACAAGAATGATGAATAAATAAGGGGATAGCGGGTCACCTTGCCTAATACCTCTGGAAGCTGGAAAATACTGAGAAGGCCTACCATTGATAAGAACTAAGTAGGAAACTGAAGAGATACATCCCATAATCCAATCCATCCAATAGAGTTCATGCCATCCCAAGTATAAACAACATCTCCAAAATCTTATTTTAAGGAAGAAATAAAGTTGTGAGATCTTCGAGCTAGAAGAGATTTGTGGAAGAAATTTGTGTTTCGATCTCCTTCTTTGAGCCATTGAATTCTAGATTTTTGCTTCCATAAGATTTCTTCTCTTTTTTCCCATTCCTCTAATCGAGTTGTGAGTTTAATTTCATCTGCACTTCTCTTCTCTGTGAGGCCATCTAAACGGATTTTCTTATTCAAATTTTCAATATGAGCAATAACTTCATGTTTTTTTTTATGAACATCCCCAAACTCTTTCCAGTTCCAAGTCTTGATTTTGGATTTAATGTATTGCAGTATTTTGGAAAAATAGAACATCTTAGTCCCATGCCTAGGTTTACCTTCCTTCCACCATTGTTGCACACGAGGTCTGAAGGAAATGTCTCTAAGCCACATTAATTGAAAATTAAAAGGAGAGAAACTCACATTGGTTTTCCACATTTCCACCATGATTGGCCAATGATCCGAACCAACATTATTAAGAGTCTTCACTTTAGGAATGTGACCATGGATTAAGAAATTTTTAGAGAGCAAAAACCTATCCAATCTCTCCATTATACAAGCTAAGCCTTACCTTCTATTAGACCAAGTCATAAGGCCATTATCTGGTTGGATATCCACAAGATGGAGGTTTGCAATATATTCGCTCATGAGGTCAGTACTTTTGTCCAAATTTCTCTTTCCCCCCCTTTTCTCATCCAGAGAGAGGATGGTATTGAAATCTCCTCCGATCAAGATCCAAGCTTTAGGAAAATGAGAGATAATATGAGTAATATCCTTCCATTGTCTTCTTTTTTCCTCCAAAGAAGTCGGAGCATAAATAGTAATGCAAAGCATAATCTGGTTGGAATGTCTACTTTGAATAGCTATAGCCAACAAACCCCAACTGCCAACCATATGGTGAATAACTACCTCTTTTGGGTCCCAAAGACAAGCAATGCCACCCGAAGTCCCTTGGGAACTGAGGGAAACCACTTTTCTAGCTGGCCAAATTTTATCGGCAATTAAGTCCATATCCTCCATTGACATCTTTGTTTCTTGAAGGAAAACAAGATGTGGATGATTTATCTGAATCATTCTTCTAATTTCATTTTGTTTTGAAAGACTCCCTTTGAGTCCTCTAATATTCCAAGTGATGATCTTCATTAATACCAGGGCTAAAAAATTTGGGAAGGGCATTAATATTACCTTCCTCTACAAGCTTTTCACCTTCTTTTACCATATGATATTGATTGGTCTTGCGACCTACTTTTTGATTAGAATCCATCTTCAATTTTTTTTCCCTATTTCTTGACTTATTCCAATTGAATCTGAGATGGCTTCTAACCTTGAATAATGCTCATACATAGCCAAAATTTTACTATATGGTTCAACGGAGTCTATATTGGGACCTGCATTATTTGAAGTTTTGACATTTGAAATATTGTTTTTCTTGTGTAAATTTTCTCCTTTTTTTTCTGTTGAAAACCTTTGATTTGTTGGTTTGTCTCTTGAGTTCTTCCCTTCATATTTAAATTGTGTTTCTAAGATTTATGTTTCCATTATTTCCTCTTCCTCACTTGGGACATCATTTGTGGAAAGGATTTCAAACATATTAGCAGATGACTTTGATTGATCCTTCATAACTGGTTTTTTCTTAGTGTTCTTCTTCTTAGGTATTTGGAAACCTGCTGAGTTTATATCTTCTTTCTTTTGATCAGGAATTTTATTTGGGCAAGAACAGGCCAAATGACCATATTCATGGCAAATTCTACATCGAAAAGGAATGTTCTCATAGTCCACTACTTGCTCCCAAGTGTCTTCCCCAAATTGTAATGTGATATTTTTAGGTAGGGGTTTGTCAAAATCCATTAAAACACAAATACGAGCATAAATAATATGTTCAAAATTTTGAGTACAATCAGCAATCATCATAAAAGTTCCTAAAGAGTTTCCAATTGAAGAAAAAATAGTAGGATTCCAAAATTCAATAGGGAGGCCAAAGAGTCTAACCCACACGGGAGCTATAGAAGGCATCTCTTCTTCGATTTAAATTTAGTATGCCAGGGCTTCATGAAAAGCCCTGCCCTTCCAAAAAACCAAGGACCCCCTTGAAAATTTTTCTCTCTATCTTCATTATTAGCAAATAAAACAAGAAAATAACCATTTGGATAAATAGAGATTTGTAACTCACCTTTAGTTTTCCAGCTTTTTGCAGCCCAGACTTTGAAATCAGATAGACTCGGAAAAAAACCCATGAACCGAAAAATTAGTCCTCTTTTTTCCAAATCTTCAATGCCAGTCTTAATGTTACCCATATCAAGCTTAAAAATAGGAGTTCCATCAGCTGCTTTAAGACATCCTGACTCCATTTTCCCGGGATCAATCTTAGGCATTCTTAGAGGTTTATGGGAAGCCCTAATATTGATATTAGCATTGGGCTGAGGCTGTCCACCATGAAGGGCATCCCTAAAATTCATTTTTGGGACTTTATTTGAAATTCTTACCCTTGATAGGGGTTTTCACAGTAGAATTATTTTGTGGGTGCACCTTAGCACCAGATTCACTTGAGATATGAGCCATTTTTTGATCAACTACTTGAAACTTGTTTCGTGATCTCTTTAATCCTTGCCCTAGATGTCGTGGAAAGGTATGGTTTTCACTTTTCTTTTGTGCAGCAAATTGGAAGCCATTGTCACTCAAGTTCATGGTATGATCTGTTGAAAGACAAATTTCTAACCCATATTGTATCCCCTGTAATATTTCTTGCTAAAATATTGAGCATAGATAAACACAAAATTTATTTTGGCCGAAGGCCCTAAAACCAACCTCTGGAGCTGCTTTCACTCAACCTAGATGAAACCCTCGCATAGTCGCTTGCCAAATATGTCATTCACACATAGGGATGTGCTAGGATATGTGTTGCTCAAAATGATATGAAAATTGGTGGAGATATTCTAGGGTTTTTCAAGCATCTACCCTCAAAATTTCAGCTCAATCCGAGTCCGTATGAGTGAGATATGGCTGAAACGAGTTCAAAATTTTGGGTAGTCCTACGAAAAACGTCTAATCCAATTCTCCTTAAAGATCTTATTGTACTTTATTATTGATTGGTTTTAAATTTGGGATAGAGTTTGAGAATAAGTTTGATTTCATTATTGAAATATATTGAGATAATTTTACTAGATATTGTGAATGACTTGTGCTAGGGTTGAAGACAAGTTAGAACACCATTGTGAAACCTTTGAACATTAGTTAGAGAGATATTGATAGAAATTATGAAAGTTTTTTATATCAAATTTGTAAGGGAAAATTGTGCATTGGTGTGATTGATCTTTGAGATAAACTTTGCAAGAAAGATAGACCAATTTTTTTATACATTGTTTTGATTTAAATTGAAAAGGATTTTGCAAGAGAAAGAGATTTGTGAGTGTGAAGAATATATTGGTTCTGATAGAGCATATAATTTTCTATATATTCTAGATGTTAAATGAATTCTAATTTAAATTTATCTATGTGAAGAAATATTTTTCTAAAAAATATTTAAGTTGTATTTTATATGCAATATTTGGGGTTATGTGAGCAGGTTTTATGAGTAGCATTGAGGGTAGATTTAAGCAAGTATTTAAGCAGAATTGAGGGTAGATTTGAGCAAGTATTTAAGAAGCATTGATGGCAGATTTAATTTTTTTTTTGAGAAGTCCTAAGGGCATATTTTATAAATTCTTGAGAGTAGACTTGAGACAGAGTTTGGTGTAGATTTGTGAGCAAAGTTAGAGCAAATTTGTGCTAGAATTGAGACAGATTTTGGTGTAAATTTAAGATAGATTTGAGAGTAGGATTTTGAGGTGACAAAGAAAATAGGAAAGAGGTCTCAAATGGATAGAGGTCCATCAGCCAGTGTAGTGGGGAGAAAGGTCTCCTATGGATAAATATCCACAATCTAGAGTAGTGGGGGCAGAAGTCTTCTAGAATTTCACCAGCTAGAGAAGAAGGGATAGAGTTATCTTGTGGATAAAGATCCAAAAACTAGAGAAAAGGAGAAACAGTTCTCCTATAGAGTGATATCCATGAACTAGCTGGGGAGATAGAGTTCTTCTATGGAGAGAGATCCATGAACCAGTTGAGGAGATAGAGTTCTCCTCGATCAAGTTCCATGAAAGGGTATAGAGTTCTACTATGGAGAGATATCCACAAACCAAATCAAGGGGATAGAGTTATCCTATGGAGAGAGATCCACAAATTAGAGCATAGGGTATTGATGTCTCCTTTGTACAAATATCCATAAATATTGTAATAGGGAATTGATTCCCAAGAGATTTGTTGAGAAAATTTATAAGAAATATTTTCTTCATAGAGTAGTCCACATTGGATTAAGCACGTTAAATTTATGTCTCTCTTGTGTGTGATGATTTGTGCATTACTTTGATTACTACTATTGATATTTCAATTTATAATATTGGATAATATTATTTAGGAAATAAAAGTAAAAGTTGATCTTATATTGTTCACCCCCTATCGTTATAAACATGTGTTCTTCAATTGGTATCATATTTGGTTCCTTTGAAAGAGCCTAATAGATTGAAGGAAGATATTATAGGAACATAGATGGCATATTAGAATGGATCTTCATCAAATAAGATACCATTGTTCAATGGGAACAATTATGCTTTTTGGAGCATAAGAATAAAGACTTATCTGATGGCACAAGGATATGAGATATGGCAATCAGTTGAGGGTGGGTTCACACCTACAACTACTCCTTCCATAGATAAAAATGGTAAGCTATTGCATGTGAATAATGCTAAGGTTATTAATGGAATATTGATTGGTTTATGTGAAGCAGAATTTATGAAAGTTATGCACTACAAATCAACGAAAGAGATATGGGACAAACTAAAGCAAACATATGAAGGAGATAAAAGGGTAAAAATTGCAAAACTACAAAACCATAAGAAAAGGTTTGAATATTTGAATATGGAATATGAGGAAGACATTTCTAAATACTTACTTCATGTGGATGAGGTTGTTAATAGCATGTGTAGACTTGGATTTGAAATTAAAGACTCCAATGTTGCTCAAAATATTTTAAGGTCACTTCTTATGAGGTATGATGGAAAAGTTTTAGCTATAGAAGAGATGAGAGATATTGAAATTTTGAATATAAATGAGTTACATGGAATTCTCACAGCTTATGAGATGAGAATAGTAAAGGATCCTAACTCCAAGAAAGAGGCAACTTTCAAAGCATCAAAGAAGACAAAATATAAGAAACTAGAATCAAGTGGTGAGTCTAGCAGTAATGAAGAAGCTAACTATGGTAGAAGAAATAAGGACTCAAGAAAGCACAAAGGTATGAAAATAGTGAAATGTTTTAATTGTGGTAATTTTGTTCACTATGCATATAACTTTCTAGAAGCTAGAAGCAGTAGCAGTGAAAAGAAACAAGATCATAAGAAAAAGGAAGTAAGAAAATCTAGCATGAAAAGAAAAACAGGTATGGACAAGGCAAGCATGAAAATAAGTTCTTTCAAAGACACAAGAATAGTTTCTTAATAAGGTAGGCAAGGCTTCAAGTGATAGTGATGAAATATTCTCACATAGTTAATAAGAAGAGATTCTATTTTTGGGAATAGAAGAGGAAGAAAATACTCTTGTTGAAGATAAAGCTGAAAATTATGAAGATACTCTTGAAGACCAAGAAGTGGAGAAAGATTCAAAAAACAAATAGGAAGACATAGTAGACCTAGAAGTAGAACTTATTGTTGCTCTCAGAGAATTGAAAAATGTTAGAAAATAGAATTCAATACTAAGGGCTCAAGTTCAAGAATGTGAGGAAGAAAAATAAAAGCTTATACAAGACCTGACAAACTCAAAAGTTAAGGCAAGGAGATTTAAAGAAGTCGTGAGTAAAAAGTTAGAGGTAAAAGAGTTAGAATGTGAAATATTAGAACATGAGGTAGTTTCAATAAGTATGGAAGTGAAATATTCTAAGGATAAGCTACACAGGTTTAGAAAAAATTCAAAGACTTTGGATAATATTATCAATACACAAATATCTTTATCTATCAAGACAGTACTTGGATTTGAAGGACAAGGGAAACAAGAAGAAGGGTCAATCTCAAGCTCAAAATAAGAGGAAATTTTAGAGGAAGAGAGTGAAGAAGAGTTAAATACTTATGAGGATAATTTGAATAGAAGCTTCACTAAGAAAGGAAATAATGCACGAACAAGAAACATGGATAATCACAGAGAAGTAAAATAAAGGACTAAGATACCAGAGGGTTCAAGGTAATATTTCTTCAAAGGACGTTATTTTTCATGTAATTAGTTTGATCAGAAGGCTATGTATTATAGGACTCATGGAAGTAAGGAGTATGGCCTCACTAATTGAATGTCAAGTATTTCAAATATGTATATTTATTTCAAAGGTATTTCTACTCTTGTAATTGCTTTGGTCATAAAGCAATCTACTATAGGGTTCATGATATAAATGAGCATGGCTTCACCATGAGGAAATTTAATATATTTGCACCTTCAAGAACTGTAACATTAAGTGTTACAAGTGGAATAATATAGGGTGTAAGGCCAATTGGTGTAGAACAGATTTTCCAGAGCTTCCAGAGATAAACAAGAATAGGGACATTCAAAAGGATAAAAATGGTATGACTACAAAAATATTGAAAAAGAAGGTTGAAAAAGAAAAAGATAATTGTATGTTGATAATAGAGATACTCCCACCCCAAAATTAATCACCTCAAGGAGAGGAGGTGCGAAGGGGGCTGATCTAAGAGTCTTATATTTAGTCCCAAAGGAGTCCCTTTGCCATTGATGTCAAAGGGGGAGATATTTGAGTAAGAGGGAGATCATTTATTCAAGGGGAGTAGATTCTCAAGGGGAGTATATTTGGAATCCAGTGGTAGGAAAAGGAATTTTTAGAAAGGGCTACCATCAATGACAAAGGGGAAGATTGTTGGAAATTTTGAGTATAGTGTTGTCATTGATGTCAAAGTTGATTTTAATTGATGTCAAAGGTGAAAAGGTTGAGTTTTTTCTTCAGGGTTGAAGCAATAAATGCAAAGGAATTTTCCATGTTTGTAAAAGCAAGCAAAGAGAATTTTGGAGAGAAGGATTATAATATTTAAATATTATTAAAGGAGATTTGGAAATAACAAGGGATTCATTTGGTAAATAAAAAGGAAAGAGAGATTATAATTTACAAGGCAAAAGGTTTACTTACCATTGGTGAAAAATACCCAAGGCAAAAGGTTTAATCCTCATTGGTGAAAAAGACCCAAGGCAAAAGGTTAATATAATTTTTAAATATTATAAAACCTAAGTTTAAAATTGCATGGTGCCAAAAATAAATAGAATTATTTTTAAATTAATTTGAAATGTGGGCCGACATCTAAAACGTGCATGGAAAGCATATATATCCTAAGGTCTTTGCAAATAAGTGAGTGCTATTATTAATGAAAACATTTGATAAATCATGCAAGTGGGAGAACAAATAAATAGAAGAGGATAGTATTGATTTCATAGTGCAGAATGAGGATGAATTAATGAAATGTTTGTGCATCCCTTGACGTCATCCACCAGGGTGTATCGGTGGTGGCTAGGCTTGTGTTAAGATATTTTGAAGGTAGAGGTCTACGGTTTGATTCTATCTAGCACCAAGTTTTTTAAGAGTTATTATTTTTGACAAACGGGCCAAGGAACAAATGTGGAGGTCTACACGATAGGTCTCAACCGCTTGGCTAGCGCAAGTAGTTAAGTTCCTGCGTTAGGAGGTTGAGGTCAGAGGCTTGATTCTCGTCCATGCCAACATAAATAATTTTTGAAAAAGGTATGCGCTATGGTTGTTTAATAATTTTTTTTCTTGGTGTTTGAGGGGTGTGCTATGGTATAAAAGTTTTGGCAAATAGGAGGTATAAGGATAATTTATTTTTGCCAAATATTTGGAATATATTATTTTCATTTTTTATATATGCAAAAGTAGGAGTGATAAGGTGTAAATGGTTGATTTAAAATTTTAAATTAATGTTATTGGTCATTAAGTGGTTTGGAAATTATTTCATGAAAGTAGGGAGATAAAAGGTGTAAAATTTGTTTTTATTGCTTGTAATAGTGGTGTTAAATTTAAAGGACTTGGTTCAATATTTAATGCTTTAGTTTTAAAAACCAAGAGAGTTATAGAGCATTGGTTTGGAACTAATTGAGCATATCTTTTTGAGTGGAAAATTTATGTGATTGTTTGAGAAAGTATTTTCCTATCTAACCCTTGAAGTGGCACAAGAAAAATTAGTTTTTTGTGAGACAGATTTTTGAAGATATATCTCCATAAGGGTAAACTAAGAGGTATGCACACATCATTTATTATTAAAATGTTTTGTTGAAGTGAATGTTTCTGAAATACAAGGTGGAGATGAAAGGGTTGTTTGGTAAGCATTGCTGAAAATATTTGAGTTACGGTTTGAGACCTACATGTGCATCAATTGTTGAGGGAAAGTTGAAACAATTGCATTAGAGTTTGAATATTCTCTTGTAATTCATTATTGATTGGTTTTGGAAATATTTGGGATAGATTTTGAGAACAAGTATGCTTTCATTGTTAAAAGGGATTGAGACAATTGTACTAGATATTGTGAAATACTTGTGCTAGGGTTGAAGACAAGTTAGTACATCATTGTGAAACATTTGAACATTGGTTTGAGAGATATTGATAGAAATTATGAAAGTGTTTAAGATCAATTTTTTAAAGGAAAATTGTGTGTTGGTGTGATTGATCTTTGAGAGAAAATTTGCAAGAAAGATAGAGCAATTTTATTATACATTGTTTTGATTTGATATAAAAATGATTTTGCAAGAGAAAGAGATTTGTGAGTGTGAAGAACATATTGGTTTTGATAGAGTATATCATTTTATATATGTTCTACAGGTTAAATGAATTCTAAGTATAATTTGTCTATGTGAATAAAGATTTTTTTGAAAGAGATATAAGTTATGTTTTGTATGCAATATTTGAAGTTATGTGAGCAATTTTTGTGAGTAGCATTGAGGGTAGATTTGAGCAAGTCTTTGAGAAGGCTTGAGGGCAGATTTCAACAAGTCTTTGAGAAGGCTTGAGGGCAGATTTGAGAAAGTTTTTGAGAAGATTTGAGGGCAAATTTGAGTAAGTATTTGAGAATGCTTGAGGGAATATTTGATCAAGTATTGATAGTAGAATTGATACAAAGTTTGGTGCATATTTATGAGAAGAATTAGAGCAGATTTGTGCTAGAATTTGGATAGAGTTTGGTGTAGCTTTGAGATATATTTGAGAGTATGGTTTGGAGGTGATAGATCAAAGAGGATAGAGGTCCATAAGCAAATACAATGGGGATATAGGTCTCCTATGGAGAAAAATCCACAAGATAGAGTAGTGGGGGCATAAGTCTTCTAGAATTTTACCAGCTAGAGCAGAGGGGATAGATTTCTCCTATGGATAGATATCCACAAACTAGAGAAAAATAGAAAGAGTTTTCCTATGGAGTGAGATCCCTAAACTAGCTGGGGAGATAGATTTCTTGTATGGAGATATATCCATGAACCAGTTTAGGAGATAGAGTTCTTCTGGATCAAGTTCCACGAACCAGAGCAAGGGGATAGAGTTTTCCTATGGAGAGAGATCCACAAACCAAAGCAAGGGGATAGAGTTCTCCTATGGAGAGATATCCACAAATTAGAGCATAGGGGATTGATGTCTCATTTGGACGAAGGTCCATAAATATTGTAATATGTAATTGATTCCCAAGAGATTTGTTGAGAAAATTTAGAAAAAATATTCTCTATGGAGTAGCCCACATTGGGTGAACAACGTTAAATTTTTGTCTCTCTCGTGTGTGATGACTTATGTATTGCTTTGATTACTACTATTGATATCGTCATTGATAATATTGGATAATATTGTTTAAGGAAAAAAAGTAAAAGTTGATATTATACTGTTCACCCCCCCTCTCAGTATAAGTCTGTGTTCTTCATATTCTAGCTTCTTTCTCAAGAATTTGAATGTCTTAGGTCTTCAAAACCTTTCCAAAATTTGGTATTCATAGCAAATATTTCTTCATTTTGGGTTTGTAGTTGGATGGTGATAATTGTCCCAAGTTCTTTAGAAGCTACTCCTCCTTGCAATCTTCTACCTTGAGATTTATTCAAATCTTCACAAATGGTCACTTCTTCTAGACTTACTAAGAGATCTTATTTCTTGAGCCTCCTCTATCTTTCAACCTAAAATTTGAAAAAAAAATCTTCCTATATCCTATCAAATCCCCTTGTGGCTTTGATACCAATGATAGTTTTTGAAGTATTCAATCTAATCAATAAACATAATTGCTAAGGAGAAATAGGAAAGCATAAGAATAACATGAGAAAATGAACATAACTTCATATTACTTGAATAAACTTCTACAATGAAAAATGGAACTAAGAGTCCATAATATAGGTTTTACAAAATGACCTTTGGTCTACCTCAAATGACCCTTGGTCTACTTCAAATGACACTTGCTATTCATAACAAATAATGTAATATATTCTAACAATACCTACTATAGAATAAAATATTAACCACACCCTAAACTAAACTATTTACAAGGTGCTTGCAACATTATTCCAAGATACAAAATAATGTAATACCTCCAACACCTAACATATTCTTTTTATGGATGATTTATCCATAGTATATCTTTGAATGTTATCTCATAATTATTGCTTAGATCAAGATAATTTTAGCTTTATTGCTTTGTTATATATTATTATTTTTTGGTATTGCTTCATTCAAAACTGAAGTTAACACATCTTTAGACCATGATGCATTCATTTTTTGGTAAAAAAATAAAATCAGGTATTCAAATATCTAAAAATAAGTTCATTTTCATGTAGAATTATAATGGCATTTCCTTTTCAACTATGAAAGAAGCATCTCAGGTCATTTCCTAAACATAAAATTTATATGAACACTTATTTAATCTAATTTCCAACTTATTCTTTTTGAAAATTAACACACACTTCCTTCACAATTTTAATTAAATATTTTACAAAAAAGAAAACCGAAACCATTAATTTCTAAAATTGTCATTTATATAAGAAGTGTTTTTCATTAAATAAAACCTCTATACCTTAATAATGCTATCTATCTATTAAATATAGGTAGTTGCTTACAAGATAATTGGAAGTCTTTAATGCTTGTTTATTTAAATATCGTCTATTTTAAAAATTACACTATTCATACCCTATAGCATAGAATAAATTTCTAGATTTCATAAGTTTTCTGTATGAACATGGAGATGCACAGCAAAATGATAGAATCCAACATAGCCATTGAATGAAATGAAAGGTTTGATCAACAAGCAAACAATAAATTGAGTGATATGCGAGCAAAAGAAATATGTAACTTAACACCTGGAACCTGCAACCATTTCTGCCTTGGTTAGATTTCCATTTTCCCCTTTTTAGGATCTCATCCATAGGTAGTCTTAGGGGTGGACATAATTTTCTTATTATTAGTTCAGAGACCTATGAAATTTTTTGATTTCACAGGAAAGGAGTTCTATCATCATTCAAATAATAACAAAGCCTTGTTAGAATATTGAGTAAAAAACTATCCGTTTTAAAGAGGTTAAAAATTGAATTCTTCTAAATAATTACAATACCTTCTCAAGTATTGTTGTGCATATTAACATCATAGGAAATAATTAAAAATAAAAAATTATCATTGAAGCTTTAGTAACTTCACCTCTTTTCCTACCTACGAAGAAGGATGAAACAACACGTAAAATATCACACGGGTAATCCAACATATAATTTTCTCTTTTGGTGCTGGACAGTGGATACTACACTCGAGTGGGAGAAGGCTTTTCTCTACAAAAGTAGGATAAGATGTTCCAGTGCACATGAAAATATTTGGTCTAGTTAATGGGAAAATAATAACGTACCTCAGTTCTAATTTAGTGCAACTTGTCTTGACAAAGTATTTGTCATGGTGTTCTACTTGTCTAGGCGCAATCACATACAGTCAAGGAAGAAGATCGAGTAACAGAAATCATCTCAAAAAAATTAGTTTGCAAAAAAAAAGTGTATCTTAGTACATCGAATTAGCATACTTGGACTTCACATGTGTTCAAAAATAGAAATGCCAAAAACTATCGATAGTACGTGTTCAAAAAGAGAAATTCCAAAAATCATCGATAGTACGTGCTGCACTCGTGGCATACAAGCATATTCCTATATTAATTTTTTTTTTGAATTTAGTGAAAAATCTTTGTGGCATACAAGCATGTTTTAGAGATCTATTAGGTGTGAAATATGGTTTAATTTCTAACATCCTCCTTTAAACAAGATTTCACAAAGACTTTGACACCTAGCATTTCCCTTAATCTTTTAAAATCTAGCTCCTTTAAAGGTTTTGTGAAGATATATGCAAATTGATCTTTGGACCTACAAAACAGTAACATAACTTCATTAAATTTTACCAGCTTTTTGATGAAGCGATAGCAAATATCGATGTGCTTGCTCCTGCCATGAAACATTGGATCCTTTGATAGTGATATGGTTGAATTATTGTCATGGTATATTGTTGCTGCCTCTTCTTGGTGATGATTAAGTTCACACAAAATTGTTCACAACCATACTACCTGGCATGTGGCTGAAGTGGCAGAAACATACTCTTCCTCGATAGTGGATAATGCAACAATTAGTTGCTTCTTTGATGATCATGAAACTACATCCGATCCAAGATGGAATGCATAACCGTAAGTGCTCTCCCTATCATCTAAAAATGCTAGCCCAATCGCTATCTATGTAGCCAAAAATCTCAAGTTGGTCTTTCCTTGCATAAAAAATTCTATGGTTTCTGGTCCCATTGACATAACATAGAATTCTCTTACCTGCCTACAATTGAATGTTCTTTAGTGCTTCCATAAATATCCTACTCAAAATCACTGCAAACATCAAGTCTAGTATGGTTGTTTTCAAGTACATGAGACTTCCTAAAGTAGGGGAAAAATGGCACTCCTAGCAAGAGTAAGTTAGATGCATCTATTGTTCTACTTGATTCTAAGCATTACAAAAGCAACAATTCAAACATGCATAAAATGATAAGTATATAAAATAAATGGGTAGTTATCATTATATTAATATAAATGTCAAATATGAGGTTACAAAATGTCCCCTTGAGGGCTCTCAATTGATACACTCAATACAATAACCAAAGGATCAAATCCTTCCAAGAATCCAAGGCAGGCTTCCAATGTATTCCTCGCACTCACAATTGAGGTGAGAGGGCTCTTGATGCTGCCATTAATTATATTATCATTGTGCTAGCTTGTTGGTCCTTCCACATGCACTGTAATACCTGGATATGCACACAAGAAAAATAAATTGATCAAAAACATGTGTAGATTAAGATGAAACCATGAAGGTGAATACATCAATAAGCTTGAAAGAGGAGAAGTGCAATAAATTGTTCAATACTACTCCAAATGCTACCAAAAGTGATATCTAGGCATATTATGTTCTCTTTAAATGATCTAATAAAAAATGGTAAATAAATTATGCCTAGATTTGTGGTCATCCTGAGGTGTGGCATGTCAACCTACAACTCACAAAAACATAATAACAGGAGCAATACAACTCCAAATTGCACCAAATTTGAATAGAGAGTATATAATTTGGTCTAGAAACTATCTGTGCAAAAACAGTAAAGAAATTACAATCCTAATTTATGGCCATCACAGGGTGTGGCATTTAAGACTATAAAACCCAAAAATCATGATAACTAATTGAAAACGACTACAAATTGAACCAAATTTGAATAACAAGCATATAATATAATCTATAATGTACCTCTACAAAAATAGTAATAAAATAATGCTTCAATTTATGGTCATCATAGGGTGTGACAGTTGGGACTGTCACAATTTAGGAGCCACCATGGGGTGGGATGGCCACAAAATATCCTAATTTTCTACCATCAATTCCTTAGGGAATTGGTCCAAAACAATCCCAAGGATATTATCGATAAATTTGGGGATAGGATTCACTCAAATAGATAGGTTTTATAAAAATATCATTTTGTAATCACTTGAAAAACTCCTTTTCTCCAGGGATATCTCAAGGGAAAATGTATAGTAAACTGGGGGAAAATATCGGTAGCACTCCATGGTGAAATATGCAAAGAATCCTCTCTAAAATAGGGTGGAATTGATCCACTTTATAGCCCAAGAGGTCACAGAGGAAAATGGGCATGTGAATCCATGTGAGGCAATGGTCGCCATTTGTCCCAAATGTTGCCATGCATTAGAGGGGGGGGGGGGGGATTTTCCTTTTTGGCATCCAATATGCAATGTGTCATGAAATTTATGCGCCCTCTCACAAGCATGCTCGAATATGTGGGATAATGCTAGTTCTTGGGTGCCATTTATCCCAAATTCAAATTTTTAAGGGTCAAAGGCCATGGTCGTCACACCCAAGGACGACTGCTGGTGGTCATACCTAGGTGTGACAACCATGAATTGTGGTCATCCCAAGGTGTGATGACCATGTCTACATGATCCAAAACTTCCAAAAAGTGGGGTATAACCCCCCAAAAGTTGTTAGGACCACTATGTAACCTCTAAGGGTTACCCAAGGGGGTCGTATGGTGTCAAATTTGACAATGCCATGGTAATCTAATCATATTGACATGATTTTAGTGTCTATAGATACTCCTTTTTGGGATGCATTATGTGCAACACAGAACTGAGAAAAAATAGATAATTAAAATATCAAATTATTAAGGTTATTCAGTAACCAAACCAACTTTAGATACCCCAATCATGGAAATATCATGTGTTCTTGAATCCTTGCTTCTGATGAGCTAAGGAACTTGATTCAAGTACAAAATTTCATGTCTAGATCACTTGATCTTGGATATTTTTCAGTCATAAGAAATTTATATGTTCCTTCATGATTCTGTAATTCCAAATATTTGTTTGATTGAAATTTTTGCTTGTTTGCTGCCCCAAGAAGGGGTGTGATTGTCTTTGTCAATGATTCATTGGATGCACGTAATTTGCATGATTGTGTTTGATTGTTGATTTTGATTATGAATTTGTTAAGTATGACTATCCCATAAATTTATGATTTTATGAGGGAATGACCAATGATAAAAGTGATGATTTGCTTGACCCATATGAATTGGTTGGGGTTTCCTTCAATTTGACCCATTATAAAATTAAGCAGTTTTGGAAAGTATTTTGATGATTTTGTTGATGTTTCATGGAAGAAAGGAATTGAATACCTCATTCCAATGGGGAATTTCAACCATAATGGCCTTATTATCTATTGAAATAAATACCTTTCTACTCATCCATGAGCAATTTAGTTTCATCTTGATATAGACTGAATTTTAACCAAATTTAACCTATTTTTAGTGGGTTTTGGACCCTTGTTGGTACCTTTTTGGGCTTTTTTGAGGTGTTTTTTTGGTAGTAATCCTAGGGTGGGATGGTTGCATAGTTTATAGCCATACCAATGTGGAATAGTCAGCCAATAGGACAACCGTCCCACCCAGAGGCAACCATGCCTCTTAGAGGGCTATTTAAGCTTAAAATGTGGAATTTGAGCTCATTTGTACATTTTTGACTTTGAAGTTTGAAAGGTGAAGATTAGGAGAGTATTTTTTTAAGTGAAGCACTATTAACATCATCCCATGGTCATCATGATCTAGGTTGTGTACTTGACTAGCAGTAGAGCCAATGTGAGATAGGTAAGGACTGCATTTGCCCTTGTACCTTATTGAACCGGATATTATAATTATTTTTGCTTTTCCTCACCAAACACACTAAATTTTGGAAAATGAACCTCAATAGTTGTAGTGTGCAATAATTGGTGCTTTATTTTTGGATTTTGTGCACTATTTTTGCTTTATTTTGCTTTTTTATGTCAATTTTGACTGTTTTTGGTGGCCAAGAAGGCCAATTTTGATCCATTTTGGGGTCCATCCCTAGGAGGGATGACCAACCTAAGCTATTTGGGGGATATCCTTGGGTGTGATGGCCATAAAATTTGGGGCCATCCTTGGATGGTACGTCCATTATTTAGCTTGAAAAATGGCCCTTTTTAATGTTTTTGGGTGATTTTTTTGCTTATTTTTGCTTTGTTTTGGTTTTGTTTTTAAACATGCTTGCCCTTGCTAGGTGTTTAATAGTAAATATCAATTTTAAACCCTATTTAGGACTTATTATGACCTATTGATAGATGAGGAATGAGAATAGCTTGAAAACATTGGGCTCAAGCAAGAGACCCGATTAGAGCCAGTGAAATACGATAAAGCCTATCTAACTGCATTGATAGATCTATGGGACCCATGCACTAACACCTTCTATTTGCCTAATAGGGAGATGAAAGTGACCCTAGAGGACATATACTAGATTCGGTATGTTCTGATAGAGGGTCAACCGATTGCATCCACTCAGCAAAATTTTAGAGATAAATTTTTGGAGAGATACTTTGGACATGACTAGCTTGAGGCATTATGATATTTGCTGAGCAGCAGCATCCTAGTTGACTTATAGTATGACGTAGATGTCATGTGGATGAGACATGTATTGTTGATGATATTGATATCTAACATACTACTACTGGATTCATGAGGATCCAGGTTCCCATGGAACTTACTGGAGCTAGTGTTTACACTAGTGGAGTGCCCCATAGAGAGGCCTATAGTGATGGCATGGGGTAATATCTTATTAGCATAGCTATATGATGAGTTGTATGAGATTCGTTATTGTAGGTAGAAGGGGTTAGGCTACAAATTTCTAGTACAGGTATGGTGATAATAGTATATTATCATGGATCGACCATGAGGACTACTTTGGATGATGCAAGCACAACTCACAGATAGGGAGATAGGGTATGGTATTATGACCACTAAAATGGCCTCACATCTATGCTTCCTACTGTATAATATAAACAAAAGATTCAAATGAAATGCATGCATGATTGACAACAAATGGAAGAGAATAAGAACACTTTATTCCATTAAATAATCCAATCCTAATTACAAATACGTCCCTCCTAGGGATACCAGTTTGATACTCTTATTATAGTAGGAAAAGCATATGAAATATCTCTCAAGGGTAAATATGATTTTCAAGCCATTCAAGGTGACATGAACTGCTCTAGGGTGGAGTTGACCCTCTTCTTCGCATTGAGGAAGGAATTTGATGGTTGAATCTCCTTCAAATATGCTTTCTTGCGGTCAAGAAACAACACAAAAGCATTAAAAGCATAGGTAGCCTCTCATGATGAGGCCCTTTAAAGGATTTAAACATGAAAATGCTATAATACTAATGAAATCAATAAAGTTAATAAAACGTGTTAGACATATTCAATACTCATAAATATTGCTTGGAACATATAAATAATGAGTATAGCTATCAATCTAATGGATTAATTACATAAAATGAAGCATTGGAACATGAAATTAAGCTAATTATGTCCTACTTACCATAATTAAGTAAACCTAATAAAAACCCTTATTATGTCAGTCAGAGTCTCTACAAATGCTAAATGTATCGCTCCAAATTTTTTGCACCCTTACCTTCAGGCTAAAGGATCCGTGCCCCGGAAGGAGGATGGGAAAAGGATGGGACAATACCTCGGACTAAGAGGCCCTTTGAAGGTCCCACCTCTTGGGGGAGGTGTATAAGGGTGAATTTTCGATGGATGGTGGGTTCACCAGGAAACGTTTAGTGGCAGTCTCCACACCTAGGTTGGAAATGTGTTTGATGTGTTCAATTTTACATTTAATCATTCAAATTCCTAGGTTTGGACAGATGAATCTAAGTTGTTCTATTATGAAAATGCAAATTAAATGAAGACAGAAAATAGATTTATATAGAAAACACAGAGAATAATTAAGTGAAGAAATCCATACCTGGTTTCGGATGTCTGATGGAGGTTCTAATTTTTGAAGCAGTCAAGATCGTCTAGAATTTGACAAAATCATCTCCGATTTGACAGGATCGTCTGAGATCTGACGAATTCGTCAGACAAATTCGTCAGAGACCTATAATTAGAGAAATAGATACAAAATACAAAAAATGCAACTATGCCAATAGAGGGCAATGATGTAGAATGACAGTAATAATGTTAAAATAATAATAACAAACAAAAACACGAGTGCATTACAATGATTTAATGACAATTTATGATTTTATTATGCATTAAAGCTATATGGGTGAACTCCAAGATGCAGAATAGCAGAAAATAATAATAAACTGACTAGATGCAGAATAAAACAACAGATGAGAAGAGAAAAATGCAAACTCTGGGCAGTAATTGCCCCCAATGTTGACTACAGTTGAAATTGTCTCAAATTGGTACGAAATCATATCGAAATCTATGATAATCTGAGCTTGCTCCGACTAAAGAATAACAAAGTTCCTACAAATAAACTTAGAAAAATATGAAAACAAATGGTGATTTAAGATGGTCTAATGCATGTAGAACTTGTGTTACAAGAAATTTCAGCCAGGGGTATGTCAAGGGGATGGCCTAAGATTAAATAGGCTTAGGAGGGAGGTTGGGAGGTTGGAGATCATCCCATTTTGGGATATATCCAATGGGGGAGGTCTCTAATGGCGCAGACACGCTTCTGCCCAGATTAGAGACACCATTGAAACAGAAGCTAATTATGAAAAATCATTTTTGGGACGAAATTGGCTGGAAGTTCTGCTCTAGATGAAATCGTCCGATCTGAGGCGATATTGTCTGATCAGATACGATATCGTCCAACGGATGAAACAAACTCTAAAAATGGCATGATAAATGAGGAAATGGGTAGCAGGCGGTTTGGGAGCGGTTTTGGGGTTAAAATTTGAATTTGAATTATTACTAAAGTAATTTTAATTATTTGCTAAGGTTTATTGTGCCAATTTTATGGTGCTACATTTTTCCCCCTCTTTAGCGAATTTTCCGAAGAAAATGCGTTAAAGATGAGTTCTTCTCAATTTACAAGAAAGAAAAAATTATTTCCATTTTTAGGCGACGATTCTTGGTTGAATCGTACGACAGCTTACTATGGTGCCCCCTCCGTGTTTTTACCCAAATCGAACGTTTGAGGTAAAAACACAAAAAAGCAAAATTTTTAAAATGTTGTTAAGTGTTTTTGAATAAAATTAAGAAAAATAGGGAAAAACCCTAATTCATTGTTACTGTTCATTTTTTGGTTTCTAGAGCTCTTGCAAACAAAATGGTCGAGATAGCGCACAAATCGACAGAGGTCTGACGCAGGCTATGGGTAAGGGTCCAAACTTAATGTAGAATGCTTTAATTTTGATTTTGTTATGGTTTTTAGATTAATTTTAAATGATTTTTGAGAATCATGACTGTTTTTGGGCCATCGACATTGTCAAGATGAAATCGTCTCGATTTCGTCGAAATCGTCTCGATATCGTCGATTTCGTTCAAGGACAAAATTTGCGAAATGGGGATAATTTTGTCAAAAAGGGATGATTTCGGCTTGCAAAATCAGAGAGGAATCTGCTCAAATTGAACTTGTGTTACTTGCATTTTTAATCACTATTTTATTAATGATTTTTATTGTTTTGATGTTTATGTTGCAGGGAGGATTATTAAAGAGCAGAGAATGGAAATACGACGGGGTAAGGGATGACTTGGTTGCTCTATCTCAAGTAGAACGAGATCAGTTGGCTCAATTTGGCTTGTAGCATGTGGCAGATATGCCATAGGTTTCTACAGATATGGGGCTATTGACAACCCTAGCAGAGAGGTGGTATCTGGGTTCTTCCTGTTTCCAGTTAATCGACAAGGGAGATGACTCCCACACTGGAGGATGTATGGAGGATTTTGAGGATCCCCATACAAGGATGACTAATAACTCCCATGGAAAATTAGGGCCACATGATGATGCGACTATGCAAAGATCCTAACTTCACCCTAGAGAAGGGAAAAGTGAACATCGAGTCACTACACCAGATGCTTGGGGCATCTAGACTGACACAGGTTTTGGCTAGGGTTGTAGGTGGTCTACTGCTATGCCATCAGAGTGGATGTAGAGTACCATGGCTACTGATGGATGTGTTCTATGATATGATATACTACGAGTACAGGTTTTCTTGGGGGAGTTTTTTACTATGTCGATTGAATAGGATCTTGCATGGGGTCTTATACAAGGGTGGTCGATGTCTGGTTATGACATCACTACTATAGGTTTGGTGCTAGGAGCACATCATGGTGCAGAGGCTGATAGGGCTCCCACTAATATGGATTTATGGGGAGAGGCCCCGAGATTTCTAATGGTGGCTTCGAAGAGGGTCACAACGGTAGATAGATCTACCAATGTCCCGGAGACTACTTGACGACCTTGTCTCCGACTAGATCACCTGGAGGCCTTGGAGAGATCATCCAGGGTGGTCCGAGGATGAACAGGATCTAGCTTGTGTTAGGCAAACCTATTGGATAAGGATGGAGAGGGGAGAGGTGGAGCTCCATCGCTATGACCGAGTTTTGAGGCAGTTTGGTCTACAGCAGGGGATCCCATCTCTTAGAGACTACAAGTTTTCCTGGACCGTCTAGGATAACACTACAGTTAGCGAGGCTCCAGATATGCAGCGCTTTTGGATTTAGGACGCAGATGATGCCCTGATCTAGCCAGTGGATGGGGATGATGTAGGGGTAGTCAATGGCTATGATGCCTAGTACATAGGCATCCACCCTCATCGGATGACGAGGGCTTAGGGTCCGATTCATGTAGTTGTGCATCGGATGGGGAGGCGAGTGCCAGGTGGCCATTGAGACAGCACAGGGTCATGGCAGGAGAGATCAGAGGAGGCCACAGGCTCAGCAGAGGCCATGATAGTGGGAGACGAGAGAGGAGAGACCCCCTTCTCCATGGAGAGAGAGGCCACCATCACCCGATAAGGGCAAGGGTGTGGACACAGGAGAGAGTAGTGAGATGGCTACTCTCCAGGTGGAGACTGTCTGTCTCTAGGCATAGGTGTAGACTCTATAGGATGAGGCTACATGCCACCAAGCTGAGGCTCCATAGCTCAGATATGAGGTTGCATGCCTCAAAGCATGGAGCAGAGGGGCGAGCACTTAGGACCTAGCACGGGCTATTGCCCAGGTCACATTCTATCAGACACTATACCACCATATGGTACCAAAGGGGAAGAGATTACCATTGTTGGCCCATATTGTAGATATTTTTAGGACAGTTGTATTAGAAGACTCTAGGATCTTCCATCCTTCAATTACCATATTCTAGAACAAATGACCGTTCCAACCAATTTGGCTTTGATGAAGGCCAACTAAACTTTAGTTTAGACTATAGGCCATGTTTGTGGCCTAGGATGTGAACCATAGGCCTCAATTGTGGTTCATCCTGATTAGGCCAAGGAGCCTAAATTGAGTGGTTAGAACCACTACTCTATCTTGGAGTCTATCCAATATCTTCCATATAGTCTTGTAGCATATCCCATATGAGTAGTCACCTTTGACATGATGTGTTTTAAGTGTCTACAGATTCCCCTTTTGAGATGCTTTGTGAGATAAAAAAATGCTAAGCAAAAATAGACCTCCTAAAATGATGTCGAAGGTTACATGATGATCATTAGTCGAATCAACATTAGATGCCCCAGGTCCTTCAAAAAGGACATGCATCCTATAATTATTTCTTCCAACTAGGTGAAAGGCTTAAATTTGCAAGAATTTGCACTCATCATCAGACATTCATGTAGCTTTGGTGCTACAATAGGAGTTAGGACTATATAACTGAAAGGATGAGAGTTACAAACTATCATATTTTCTATTTTCCCCAAGCAAAGGGGTAATCTTATGATAGTTGTTGACAATGATTCATAAGGACGAATGCAATTTGACAAGATCAAGGGATCTATGATTTCAGGGATCTTCTATTGATTTTGATTATGATTATGATATTATGACTACCCCCTCAAGTGACGAGTCAATGAGGTTAATGACAATGAATTAAGTGACAATGTTGCTTGACCATTATGAAGGATCTATGCAAACTTAGATTTGAGCATTTTAATTACTTGGCTAGGCCTTAGTTCAACATATGATTGCAACTATTAATAGTAATTACACATTTCTATCCCATGGAGCAATCGAGCTGTAATAGCCTTCGTAGAGATTCAAAATGATACAATACCTAATTAGATTTATGTTGAATCAATTTATCAATGATCTATTGAAAATATTTCATAGAAGAAATGACATGAAAAACCTCATTCCCATGGAGTGGTTCAGCCTTGAAGGCCTTATTTCAGGATTGAAAAGAAGCATATCAAATCAACGATGACAATTTTACCCCAAGTATCCTTATGGTTATTTACTCATCTCGTCAAATTGCATGGAGTGTCAGTCACTGCGACCACTGAGTGTATAGGGTAAATGATTGAATACAAGGTGCATTTGGTTTTTATTATTTGATATTTTTTGTTAAATTGATCATGGTGCTTACAAATCACCAAATTTGTTAAATTGATTGCTCTTATTAAGATTTTAATCCATTAGGAGTCATTAATTTACCATTTAAGACCTTCCCATGATTATATTTTAATGCATTTAATGCAAGTTGCAAACTGCGTGTCTGGACTACAGCTAAAAATTTCAAATTTAGGAACTGCAACTCAAATCTATGGTCATAAAACCCTAATTTTGGGATCATGATTGTCAACTGCACTTCGAAGAAATTAGGCAAAGGTATATAATTTTTTCCCATTTGAAAAATTCATTATTATTCCTTGAGAGCAACTTGTAACTAGAGAGATCTAAGAGATGACAAAGCACTACTAACACAAAATGCTACCGAAACCACTACCTACCACCTCACACATATCCCAATGGCGAACCCTTCACAATATTCATCTAGTAGAAGGATCGGTGTGGGAAAGGTAACTCTAAATTGTGTCCTCGCACTCCTTACCAAATTTAAATGAACCTCATTAAGAATGGGCTAAATTTATCTCATTAAACTACTGTTAAAGAACCTCACACTAGTCTAGGCTAGGTTTAATTATTATTTTTGGTTGCCAAGCTAGGAAGTGACCCAAAAAAGGTCACATTCCTAGACCATAACTAGAAGGTGTGCTTCCCAATTTCCATATTGGGGACCACAGCTATAAATCACAGTGGGAATCAAATCCCAACGGTCAAAAATTTGACCGTATGCAGGCCGCAGGTTTGACCTGTGGTTTTGCACCTGTTGAGATTTTTTTCAAAATGTTTAGCAAATTTTTTAGATTTTTTGATATTTTTAAGGTCGATTTTATCTGTGTTTAGTTTTTCTTAGTCATCATTGTCCTTATACCTTTTTGATCTATAGAAATTGACCTCTAAATCTATGGATATAGACATCCTCTGCACCCTCCACAATCAGATCACTAACCAAGAGTGGGAGTGGTTCAGTGTGATTGGCTTTGATTATGTAATTAATTTGCCCATGATTCGGGTAGACCAATCATACATTACTATGTTGTCCTGGCACTGGAATGCGTGGACCAAATCATTTCACTTGTCCATAGGTGAAATGACTGTGATATTGGAGGATGTCTACTAGATCTTTAGGATCCCAATTTATGGGGAGTGCATCACCTCCACTCCTTTTACCGGCAATGAGGATGTTTTTGATGATATTTTTGGTGACCTAAGTGAGGATGCCCAAGGTGAGACTTATCATGGGGGAATCCACATTGGATACTTGTAGTACGAGTATGTATTATTAGTTTGAGAGGTTGTATTTATGCATCTAGTTGTCCAAATTGTGCTTCTAGACTCCTCAGGTGTGAGGATCCCCTACATCCTCATGGCCATTGTTAGGAGAGTTACACAAAGTTTGACATGGTGTACACTACTCTTAGCTTTGGGGAGTACACTATTGGTGTAGTTGTACCATGAGCTATATAAAATTACCCGCATGAGTTGGGTAGGTATCAACTGTAGCTTACTACTTAAGATCTAAGGATGGCAACACATCTAGATCAAGTGGTCAAAAAACTTGCCTCTCATCATCACTACTATTATTTATGCTCACCAGTGCTATGTGGCATGCTAGCCCTGTGAGGAGGAGGGTTTCTAGAGCAGGACTCACACTAGAGATCTAGACCATTACATCTTGAGATTTGCATAGCTCTGGGTGAACGACATAGAGTGGCACCCGTACATGGATTATCATACATGGGAGGAGGTTGAAGATTGACTCTAATAGGTGAGGAGGGATAGGTGGTTACTCAGACGTAAGGCTAATATTCATGAGTATCAATTCTTCTCATGCATATAGCAGAATTTTTGTATGGTACAGGATATTTCAGAGCTTCCTATGATCTATAGCCACCTAGTTCTAGAGAGGGATCTACAGTGGATCTAGCCCACACCATTTGGGGATGAGGCAAATGACTTCTAAGAGTCAGGTGTGGCTAGGGATGGCACCACCCTAGCATATGATACTTGGTGGTACCTTCTATAGTGGCATGGAGAGGGGTCCCTCAACAGAATGGATGATGACGTGAGGTTGATCCAGATGGGCACAATGTGTACCAATAGACCTAGGGTGTATGGGGTGTAGAGGTCACAATAGGGGATGCTCTGTAGGTTGAGGTTGAGGAGGACATATCATAGGAGGGTGAGGTACCTCATAATAGTGAGGTGGGGCAATTACTAGCTCAGATTACTGATCTTTAGAGTTAAGTTGGTACATTGTAGACCCAATTGTGACATAGGTATACCTCACTCACCATGATAGAGGTGAATTTTGTGCATGGATAGAGCCAGTGGTGCATCTATGAGGAGAAGATGCCTCTCCTAAAGGTACAACTCACTATAGCAGAGATAGAGATCACAAGGCTCATTGGTGAGTAGGACCTATCACAGGCACAACTAGATACCATGACCACTGAGAAAGATCTATTAAGGGCATATATGGGACATCCTTCATCTACATAGGTTTTTATGGCACCTCCCACCACACCATAATCTTCCTTACCAGGAGGTCGTGACTCCATGGCCAATATCAGATAGCTCACTTCCCTTGTTGAGGAGGGTAATACTATTTAGAATGTGAGGGCAACTCTCATATCTCAGCTAGAAGGCTACATTAGGATTATAGGTGGGAAGGTTCTAGAGGACAATTATTCTACATGGACCCACAAGAACAACTCCAGGACCAGGACCAAGGATACAGGATAGTCTACCTCTAGCTCGAGCCATAGGACACATAGGACTAAGAGGAATCACATGTATTTGAGTACTCAAGGTGCTAGCTCATTGAGGACTCACAAGTATGGCAGAGGTGATGAACGTGACTCATAGACTGGGGGTACAAGCCACACTTAGTAAAGATCTCAGAGATATTTTGGTGTACTATTTTTGAGTGTAAGGTTGAGGACCTACAGAGTTGTATCTTGCATGTATTTTTTATGTACCCCTGATGTACTCATTTTTGGACACACCCACACACAAATATATCTATATATATATATAATTTTGGCTCTCTTTTTTTATGTTTTGTTATGCACATGGATGCATATGTTTATATTGATGCTATGATTTTATGATGTGATGTATTAATGACATGCAATAGATGACTATTTTAATTTATGATGTTGATGGTATGTAGTGATCTAGATGATTAGATGTGCTATTTATGATGGATGCATATGGATGTGATGTTTACTTTTAAACACATTTAATTTTACTTTATTTCAGGCATTTAATTTATGATAATGTCCTGATATGCTGGTGTAATGTATGTAATGCATTATTTACATGATTGTAATCTAATGTAAATGAACATGTATGCTTTAATCGCTTAAAACATAAGTAATGAATGTGATATGTGTTTAACAATCAAATGGACGACACCACAAAATGTGTAAAAATCATGAATGTAATTTAAAATCCTCATTACAAGAATTTAATCAATTAATCACCCATATATGAAATTCAATGATGTGAATTGGTATGATGCGAATGGTATAATATGTCACTTGATATTCCTTTTACAATTTGAAATATATGCACAATATAGCCAATGGCTTTCTAGATATCGTTTTTTATATCCATCCAGTATCTATCCTATATCATGCAAACTTTGTGTTTGATTTAAATGATGTATTACAGATTCGATACTTGGCATCTTAATGATTGACATGACTGTATTTTATATGGTTTGTGATATTTGGTATTTTTTTGTTATTAGAGAAATTTTTGAGGTTTTCCATGAGACTCAAATACCCTAGTAGACTTATCAAAAGTTGTATACTGACCAAACTAGACTTTTTAAATGTAAGGATTTTGCTAGGATAGGCCCTAACTATTCATTATCCCTATGTGTGCACATAGTATATTAAGATAAGGCATAAGCATACCCTGATGTCAGGTGGGATTATTTTAGCCCATTACTAATATTGGGAATCTGTAAATGTTTATCCAATCCTAGGTTTAGATTTTAGTTGGACTAAGCCACTAGGCGATATAGGACACCTAAAGCTAGTTCTTCCACATTAAAACATTAGTATGTACATAAGTGAGGTGCTAATGCATCAAACATATCGTCATGCGTAAGGTACATTAGTGCTGACAATTCCATAAATTCAAGTTCACTCTCCTTTTTTCTTTAATTTTTTGGTATACTTGCTCATATAAATTGTGCAAGGGATTATATTCCGCTTTGAATTTGAAATTTCTTTGGATATTTATTTGATATTCATTTGAACTTGCTTTTTGATATTCACTTGATCTTCGTTTGAATTTTTATTTTTTATTTTCATTTGATATTATATTTTTGGAATCTAAATTTGATAATTTTATTCAAAAACTTCCCTTTGGGAATTTTACTTTGGAGAACTATTTCTGGGATATTGATTGAGGATATCAATCTATGATATCAATATGGGATATCAATTTGGGATGTCAATATATGATATCGATCTAGGGTATCAATATTGAGGATTGATGTGGGATATCACTCTGGAATATTACTCATTTTATAGTAAGAAAATAATTATGGGTAAGGAACAAACTTGTCCTTTTGCCAATTACCAACATTTCCCAAACCATCTACACAGGGGGATAAGCAAGAATAACTCTTTTCACCTTTGGATACCTGATCCTGCTTCGTGGCTTTCATATTACCCTAGTACTTATTAGTATTGTTTAATTTGTTGATTAGTGATAGGATTTTGATATGCTAAGGGCTATACTAACTAGACCTCAACTACAAAAGCAAAGAAATATTTCTATCAACTCTTGATAATACCTCTAGGTATGGTTGAAAGAACGAAAAACCCTACTATATTCTTCATAGAAATAATATGGGTTGTGTTGAAAAACATAATACTCATATGAATGATGGATTATGATAAATGTAGAGATGTATGATTGAAACACAAGTGTGGTGTCGTTTGTAATACTGACAAACACAATCCATCCTACTATGGAATGCAATGGATGAAGAATTCCTACTTGCAATATAATGCAATGAATGCATATGTAAATATTTTTGGATTTTATGCTTTACCATTTTTTTGGATTTTATTGATTTTTAAAATTTTATTTATTTTGATCCTTTATATCTGACCAAATGGTGATTACATGCATTCGGATCCTTTAGGAGTGACAAAACAATGAGGAAATGTCATTGGAGCCTTTAACTTGACCAAGCAATTTTTTAAAAAATCCTTGGAGCTTTTTAGGATGACCGAGCGGTTATAAACAAAACCCTCGGAGCCTTTTGGGATTGACCAAAGGTTTGAAATACCTTTGGAGCTTTTTATTGACCAAACTACTAACAAGAGAGGTTGGAGCCTTTTAGGATGACCAAGAGGTTTTAAGCAAACCCTCGAGACCTTTGGGTTTACCAAGCGGTTTCTTAGAAACCCTTTATGCCTTTTTGGGATGATCGAACGGTTATAAGTAAACCCTCGGGGTCTTTGACTGACATGACCAAGTGGTTTTTGGAACCCTTGGAGCCTTTTGATATGCTTTTAATTATAGAACACCTTAATATGGATGATATTGATATGTTTAGGCTCCTCAACACACCCTAGCGACATTAGGCGATAGGTACCTAGACCAATATTTTTAGATATGATATAAGGTCCTAGACAATTAGCCATAAACTTGTCCCACATTTCAGGCAACAAATTAGACTTCTATTGGTTCTATTTCAAAATAATATCCCTAACTTTAAATTCTCTAATGGACTTTGTTATTATAAGCTTGTTTTAATCGCTCCTAATAAACATAGAGATGCTTAAGGGTATTCATGTGACGTTTATCAAGAAGTGTCAATTGATCCAGTTGAGCTTGCCATGTGGTGTCATCACCAATGAACTCTTTCAATGCAATGCACATCATTGAAATTTCCAACTCTAATGTCATAATGGCATCAGTGCCATATACTAGTGAAAATAGAGTTGCCCTAGTGGGTGTCCGAATTCTAGTCCTATAAGCCCATAATGCAAGAGGCATCTGGATATACCAATCTTTGTGGTGTTCTTGTACCATATTTTTCAAGATGTAAACCACTATCTTATTTGAAGCTTCAACCTTCCCGTTTAATTGCAGATAGTATGGAGTCACAAAAATGTGTTTGATTCTATACTTAGATGTCAAAGCTCTCATAATTTTGTTCTTAAATGATGTTCTATTATCCAAAACTATCTTGGATAGAATCCCAAAATGACATATGGTATGCTCGAGTATAAACTCTACTATGCGAGCTCCAATAGTCATTGTTAAGGGTATTGCTTCCACCCACTTTGTAAAGTACTCAACAATTGTGATATTAAATGTATGTCAACCCGATTACAGGGGAGAAATATTGTTGATGAGATCAAATCCCGAATGATAAAATGACCAAGTTGCTTGGATGGGATGTAAGGCCTATGATGTCAAGTACATAAGATTAGCATGATATTGACATTTGATGGATTTCTTGACATACACATTGCAATCCTTCTCCATAGTGGGTCAATAATAACCCATTCAAAGGATGTGCTTGATGATGGCCATCCTACTAAAATGGCCACCACATGTGCCATCATGAGCTTGTGAAATCACCTAAGATGACTCTTGTGGCTCTATACAATGAAGGAGAACTCCATCGTAACCTCATCGGTACAAAATATCTCCTATCAAGACATATTTAGTTGCTTTCTAATTGAATTTGCATCTTACAGAATGCAACAATACCTCTGGGATAAGACCAAGTTTTAAGAAGTCTTGGATTTACGACATCCAGTTCTGATAGGCCTCAACTTCAACTGCTAAGATGACTTTTTTTGCTTGCATATCTACTTGTGTAAATACAAACTAGAAAAAACCTTGTGGTGAATGGTAGTACCACTCCTTGTTAAAATCTAAGAGGTTAATGACCCCCAGGGTGCCTTATTTAGAAAGTCTTTAGCTCTTCAGAACCATTCATATTTTGGTTCTATGCTAATTATGTTAACTGACTCTTTATTATCAAAGGTTGTATGCTCCACTACAGGATGCGAGAGCATATTAACATGAATGGTAGTAAAATTTGTAGATGGATTCTGAGGGATTAAGGATCCCAAATATGCCATGGTGTCTGCAAACCTATTTTATGAATGATGGATTGCCTCGATGTCATACCATTCCAACTTAGCCAAATATGTAGTAGCAATATCTTTATAAGCTTTCAGTATGAGACGTCGACACT
This sequence comes from Wollemia nobilis, assembly GCA_028583015.1. NCBI lineage: Eukaryota > Viridiplantae > Streptophyta > Pinopsida > Araucariales > Araucariaceae > Wollemia > Wollemia nobilis. The sequence continues at coordinate 6,647,997 of JAQPPZ010002937.1, read as the reverse complement.
AAAAGAGCCCCTTAACTTGGTTGACTATGATAAAAGAGTTGCAAAATATGTTTAATATTTTAATGTTCATGGTGATAGCTGTATGGAGGCCCAAAAGTATGGCTTCGTATTCAGAATTGTTGTTAGTGCAAGGAAAGTCTAATTTAAACAATAAGGGCATTGGAGCTCCTTGTGGCATGAAAAACACTGTTCTTGCACCACCTCCTTACTCGCACTTTGAACCATCAAAGAACAAGATCATATTAGCATTATTCATTTATGCCAAATACACACTTCTTAGGATTCAAACTAACATTATAGTCTATCAGGCAATCGAAGACTTTCCTTAGGACCTCTGCATGCTTAGCACATAGTAATGACTTGGCCAACAAGCCATCCATATAATCCTCTAGGATCTTATGCATATAGTCATGAAAAATATATGTCATGGCCTATTGATATGTGGTACAAACATTTTTGAGACTAAATGGCAAAACTTTATTACAAAATTTTCCACATGACATTATAAATGTGGTTTTATGCTGGTCTTCAGGCTTTATCCAAATTTTATTGTAACCAGAAAAACCATCCATTAAGGAGAGCATCTTGTGACCTATAGTTGCGTTTAAAAGAGCATCGATATTTCATAATAGAAATGAATCCTTTGGTGTTGCCTTATTCAGGTTTCTAAAATTTGTACAAATACAGATCCTTCCATCAGGTTTTCCTACAAGTACCATATTGGATACCCATTTTGAATAGTCGATGGAGATAAATTCTACATCCAACAACTTTGCAATTCGTCTTTCACCATTAAGGCTACTTTTGGATGCATCTTTCTAAGCTTCTAACTAACTGGCTTATTTTATAGATCTAGCCAAAGGTTATGGGTTACCAATTTTGGGTCTAGACTGGGCATATCTTTGTAAGTCCAAGTGAAAAGATTAGGTCTCTCTTTTAGTAGAGGTATGAGGGTTGCATGCTCATTGGGAGTGAGAATCTCTCCAAATTTGACCTTCTTTGGATGGGTGGGATTGTTATAGATATCCACATCGAAGGTTTCCTTTACTAATATGTGTGATCCCTCCTCAAGCTAATGAGGCATATGGATAAAATAGATGTTGTCGATTGGGTGTATAAATTTTGCATTGGAAGCATCTTTAGCATGATAGACATCATAAGAACAACCTAGCAGAAAATGAAATGGTTGCAACATTTCTTTATTAGGGAAGAAATATTTAGGTTCAATAGGCATGTCAGCATGATCCCAGTCGATAACATCTATATTTTAATACAACGGTTTGGACAGATCAACTGGATTATGGAGTGGAGTGGTCCAAACAATGGAGACTATATTGATGGAATGGAATTGATCTCCAAAACATATGGAAAAACACCTACATCATAGATGTAGCTCCCATACCCGATATCTGGCTCTATAGGCATGAGCACAAATGGGTCCTCTCTATGCAAGCTACAAATGACTGGGTCCTACTTATGCACTAATTGTAAGATAGGATCATTCGTCTCAATGAGCTCCCTATACGTAGGTAGGTTAGGAAACACCATGTGATATATCACATCGAAGTTTGGTGGTCTTACCATAAGGTGAGGGTTGATATTGATCTCTCTACACATTTCCTCAGTTGTATAAGGTGCATTACGATGACATAGGTAGGGAGGTCCTAAATAGGCTCTCTCTATTTCATCCTCATCATCATTGTCATAATACAATCCTTCACCACTATCTACTAGCATGGTATGCTCTAGCAAATGTGGTCCCATATATGCGATCTCCTGATCACTATCATCACTATATCGTAAAATTGAGTATAAGCACCGTAAATACAATACTACCTCATAAACTGGCTCAACCTCATTCCCCGGTTGATTTTTGGGTGAGGAATCACTGTCCACTAAAATATCCTCATGATATGACTTGGGTGGTTCTATGGTGATGCAATACACCATCTGATTATCCCTATAGAACACAAAAATATCAGGGTGATATGGGTTGAAATCCACATCGTCTCCTAGACTAAGGTACAGGTGATCTAAAGATGTTGCAAGCAAATCATCCTGTCCTTATATTTGCATCCCTAGACCAAACCTATTAGTTTCTAACTGATAATGTGGCTCAAGTAGAGTCCTACGCCCTTACTCAAAAATACCAATGTCATACCCATACCAATGATATAATTCAAAAGTATGCATGACATATTTAGGGTTGGATAGATAACGAACATTCACTACGAATGGTTTGTCGTCATCCTCATATATGGGCGTTCGAGTAGGAAGTTGATCTAGCCTAGCATAGATAAAGTTCATTTGATTGGGTGGCTCTCCTAATGTAACTACTGATGCAACCAAAAAATGATGAGCATGGGATCAAACCATTTCTTGTACAGTCTCTAGAATTGGTCCAAAGGTGATATTCTGCATAATATATTCTCCTAACCTTGTGTTGGCCAGATGAACAGTCACCCATGGAGTGGATTACCTTGTTGATGAAGTAGGTGAGGGAGGCTAAGGTACCTCCTCAGATTTATCTTGGGATTCCTCTACTTCCATAGGAGTGGGAGCCTCATTGGCAACTGGTTCATGCACTTGCTTCTTTTTCTTTTTGCCCACTTTTACCTTTAGCTTCCTTTCATCCCAAAGCATTGTTGATGTAGTCAGTTTCAAATAAGTAGTAGTAGTGTGCTTAGGTCTATGTGATACAGATGTTGATGGTTGAGCTCACACTTTTTTTTTACCTCTTGGATTCTTAACTGACAATGCAGGTCGAACATCCAAGTGTGTTGATGAGAGTATGAAACCCCCAGGCAAATTAGCTAGGTTCACAAATTTGAAGAGTTCTTTGTTTGATGACACCATGTGAACCTATCCATCATGAATGTACTTTACACATTGATGTAATATGGAGGGAATGCAACACATTTCTTGAATCCAAGGCCTCTCCAACAGGATGTTATACTACATTGCACCTTCGATCACATGATACATCATGGGGATGGTCTTTAGACCAACCTAAATAGGTAGGACGGTTGTGCTAACTATTAAACATAGTACATCATTAAAAGATCTCAATGTGAATATGGTGGCACAATATGTGACTTGGGTAGCTTTAAAGGATTTAACACCTTGGTCATTATAATATTGATCGACGAACCAATATATTAAGACCCTCTTGAATGGCACATGATTGACACATGTGATGATATGTAATGGCGGGTCAACCGTATCTATAGGAACTATCCTGATTTCATGATCATACAATTGGATCATATGTTCCTAGCACTATTGTACGTGTCCCACAAAGTTGGTGAATTCTTGAGCATCTTAGGACTATACCTTGATGGATCTCAGAATGTCCATGAGAGTCTCCTTGTGTTTAGGGGATTGTTGTATCAACTCATAAATAGACAACTTGGTAGGAGTTGTCTATAGGTTTTTAACCAACCTACTTCGTATGGTCACCATCGGTCTAGTTGGTGGGACTAGAATATTCTAAGATGGTTGTTGATTTAGCATAGCTTGTATCCTGATGGGAGTGCAAGGTTGATTTGGCTGCTCATATCTCCCATGTCTGGTAACAACATTAACAATGCCTACGAATCCTTGGATAGGTGGTTCTATGTGCATTTGGTTGACATGGCCATCATTGTTGCATGGTGCCTCATGGTTTGGAAATTGATTTTTATAAATCCCCATGTTTTGGTTATCAGGAGCGAGCAGATTATTTGACACTACATAGTCACCTTTATCGATCATGTTTTGCACAATATGTTTGAAGGACCAACACACTTCAATTTTGTGGTCCTTCACAATATGGAAGATGCAAAATAGATCATCCTGATTCCCCTTTGACTTGGGCTGATTAGGATCAACTAGTTTAATCTTGGGCAACCTGATTACCTTAGCCTCAAATAATTGATGGAATATCGATGGCAATGATTTTGTCAAAGGCATGAATTGGTGATGTGGGCATTATTCCTTATTTTTTCCCTTGTAATTATTCTTGCATTGCTCGTACTACATAGGAGGAGGTTGGGCTTGATAGTTCTACTTTTTTTACCCCTTATCCTCTCTTTAGAGGTTTAGCATCACTTGATTGACATGGGCCTGCTTGCCTTGATATTTCATGGAGCTCTTCTTGTATCCCTCTTTCCTATTTTTGAGCTTCAAGTTGCCCTCTTGTAACTTGATATCCTCAATTACTTTATATTGCACCAAATCTTCCTCGAACATCAGGTACTATTGTAGTTGCAACAATAATGAGATGTGCTTGGCACAACTCTTTGTGAACATCTGGGTCAATTATTTAGCAGGAATAGGGAATGGCAACTTTGCCATTAATCTCCTCTACTTCTTTTCATATTCTAGGATTGGCTCATCATAAATTTTAGCCAACACAACTAGATTATAAGTTTAGCTTTTTTTCTGGTGCTAAAAGAAAAGTGTTCTAGAAAGGTATCAACCAATTGCTCAAAATTGGTGATACTGTGCATTTTCAACTGATTGAATCACTTGCAAGATGGGCCTGAGAGCGTTGTGATGAATGTATGCAAAATCAAGGTATTATTTCTTGCAATATGGAAGCATACATCCAAAAATCTTGTGACATGCTCTTGTGTTTCTTTGTCACCTTTGAATCTATCTAACCTAGGCATGATAAAATGCTTAGGATATACTAGATTAGGCACCGAGGGGTCCAAAGGTTCATTATGAATCTTGATCAATGTCGGCTTTTAAAAAGTCACGCCTTGCTTCTCGATTGCTTTCACATTTTTTGCTATAATATTATAGGCCTATGATAAAATAAAGTCCTTCTCCATAAGCTGACATGAGGGTGGTCTTGGAGGCACATGATTCCTCTATCAAGGTGGAGGACGTTGCTCTTACTCATCCTCAACATGCTAGATTTTGGGATATCCATGATCGGCTATGTCTCCCTCTTCTTCCTCATATTGTTGCTACCTCTGATCTTCAAAAGATGGTGGTCATTCTCTCTATTGGAAACTCACATGAGTGTGAGTATCTCTATGCTCGTGATGCACATCATCTTGTGAAAAAGCCCTCCTATGAACGTGCTCTTTGTGCTCATCATGAGTGTATAAACTAGCCTTGGGTAGCCTATCCTCTTGTTCTACATGCTCCTTTTGGGAAAGGATGCATTTCTCATGCATACACTCATATAATATTTTTCTAATGAGCCTTTATGATTGAAGATTCTCATCTTCAATACATTGCCTCTCTACACAAGAATCCTCCAATTGATATTGAAGGATTTATCATCTCTTCTCGAATACCAGTCTATGCGATCTATCAATGTGATCAGTTGTAAGATACCTCTGGTATGTATGCTCAGTGTGAGCAACCTTATGGGTTTTATACCCATCTTATAGATTTCCTACGCCTTTTCTTTTTTCCATGAATATGACATTGGCATCATGCTGAGTTATGTGTTGTGTGCCACCATGCACAGATGGTGGATGCAAACCATGAGGGTGCTTAGAAGCCTCTCCATTCTCTCTGGTAGTCCTAACAATTCTCCCACCATGCTCACTTAGAGTGCAAATGGGTAGAGCTAAAGGCTTGTAGCCTATTTGCTCTAGGATACTATCCAAACCATCCAAATTTTTGGATCACCATGGCTCATGCAGTGGTGTCCCATTGGCTCCCACATTGGACATGTCAATAGTGATCCTGTGAGTTTCACTATGCATGGGAGTGTGGATAGACCTATTCTCAGAAGCGGGCCTATCAGCATGCCCCTAAATGGGTGGATCTCAATCTCTTATATACTTTGAATTTGGAGGTATGGAACCTCTTGTAGGCTTAGTATGTAGGGATACCAACTTGGCTCCCTCGATGACATACTCATCGGCTGATCCCATGGATGCACGTGCACTGCGATCTTGATAATGGCTTTTGAGTGGAACACCCTCATGTTGAGAGGCTCCATGCTCTATCCTATGTCTAGAAGAGTGTATATAAGCTCCTCTATTAGGGGTACACTCAATGGGGTCCCCTCATGTTGAATTATCTCCTCTAATGCTCATCGAATGATGTTTAGGAAGCGCATGTGGGCGAGGGTTCGACACATTTTATTGTGAATTTGGTGGGGCTTGGTCATTAGAAAAAAAAAATTGAGCCTCTGTCGACCTCCCCGTGTCTCCATCATGGTGCACCTAGTGTCTAGATTTATATTTTATTATGCAAACAAGGTATACAATGACGATTATCTCTTTTACAATTTAAAATGAGCCCTAAACTATTTGATGTGTTTTCAATTTGTTGTATTAGTATTAGAAACTCTTATCATGTTTGAAATCTTGTTGGATGATAATCTTAGTTTAATTGAATTTCACCTGTATACTCGCAGCTCGACAACTTGGCTATGAACTCCAAGTCATGTAATCCAACCTATAATGTGTGGTAATGAAACCCACACACGGTCAGGGAGCACAGATCCTCCTAGATCCTCACATGTTTTTGACTAGTCAACATTATACCCTCTGAAGAGAATACATGTAAAATTTCTAGGGTACAAAATGTTCTCAGATTTGGTATTGGTCTAGTATCCAAGGGTACGTAGGATTTGGACCAAAATATGGAAATCACATTCACCGTCGTTGAACCCTACTAGTGGTTGGATTTCACTCCCAACTCACTAGCATTTAATTGAAACATGGTGTGTGTGGTTCGTTTTAATATTTGCATAGAAAAGAAAATGCATAATACAACATGAATGATTGTTTCCAATATGATACACAAAAATAAATGTTTCATTTTTAGAGAATGCATGCTCTATCCTATATGACTTTTTGACAATGTAAATTATGATGATATAGCCTCTAATTGGGCCTCAAGCATGCAAACTACCACATTATTTAAACCTAGCACACTATATTCTAGGGTGGACTACACTAAGAGGTCTACTTTTACTAGCAACACCTACCTAAAATTTAGAAAAATAAACCCTAAGGACCTAATTCATTTCATGTTCATTTTATCCTTAATTATCTAGGTTTCAAATTGTTTTTTATGGAAAAACACAAAGAAGAAAAATAGAGATAGAGAGTTTCATAAGGGCCTACCTTAGGTCATCATCTGATTTAGCATTTGAATCATGTTGTATGTTGTGTTTGTTGTGAATTGCAGGTCTGATGCATGGTTCAAACTGCAAACCACTTTTTGAAGCCACAAGCCAACAATGAGACCATAGCTATAACCTATGGTTTGCACTTGATGACAAAAAACATAAATAAATCAGATATCAAATGCAAGAAATGCAGAGTTCCTTCATGATTGCCTCCTATAACCACCAAAATAGCCTCACACCTATGCTTCCTACTGTGTAATATAAACATAAGATTCAAATGAAATGCATGCATGATTGACAACAAATGGAAGAGAACAAGAACACTTTATTCCATTAAACAAGTCAATCCTAATTAAAAATATGTCCCTCTTAGGGATACCATTTTTTTTTTGGTAGATAAGATACTATAGCATTAATACCGAGTTTTACAGGTTGACCCAAAACCTTTTACAAAAATCAGCCCAGGGTTGTTGATGAACATGTCCTTACTAAGGTCCTATATATGTAAAATATACATACCGCCAAATCCATTACATCCAATAAGGCACATAGCTTGTTATCAAAAATAAACTTCCCATACAATATTTTGGGTATACCCCAAGAAAACACACCTGCATCATAATTACAAAAAAAAAAATAGACACAGATCCCTTCCTTGAAATAGTGGAGAAACAAAAAGCTGTAGACACACATAGCAGAGTACTAAAAAAACTCCCACAAGCCCTGTATTGACAGTTACTCTTAATAATTCTTTGGTAATTGCTTTCTTACATATATGACATGCTTTGGGACCACATCCCGTCTTGGCCAATCAGCCTTGGAGAAGTGAAATAGCTGGCTAGATTTATGGTGGTGGTTATCTGGTGGTCCACGTGGATCTGGTTCGAAGTCTTATATTATTGTTTCTTTCCTGCCCTATGATTATAAACCAACATCAAATTACTAATATGACTAGGAGCCATTTTATCTGACATGTGACTGTTCCCATTAGTCTTTGTGGTATTTCCAAGCAGCATCCACCAAGATTGACAACTCGAATAATTTTTACTGTGAGTCCATTTCAAAAAGAGACGGGAATACTCATAGCCTTCGAACTTACAATGCCTTCCCTATTGGTAAATTCTACTATAATTCTTGGCATTCTTGTTGAATAAGTTCTTCTACTTCACTTAGGACACTATGTTCCCATTTGAAAATTCTATCACCATCGACACCCAAATTGGCCAGCTTATCAACAACTTTGTTAGCTTCCTAAAAGACATGTTGAGCTTTTCTATCCTGTCTTCCCTAGAAAAGGATCCTAGCCTCTTCAAAAAAAAATTAATCCTCCAAGGAGGTGTTTTCCAATTATTGAGGAGATTTATAACATGCATAGAGTCTCCTTCTATGATCAAATTGCCTTCTAAGTCTTGAGTCATTTGAAGGCAACTCCACATAGCTCTAGCTTTAGCTTTGTTATTCATCGTTGTTCCCAAATATTCAGAAAATGCAAGCATCATATTAGGGATACCAATTTTATACTCTTATTACAATAGGAAAATCATATGAAATCCCTCTCAAGGGAAAATGTGAGTTTCTAGCCATTTGGGGTGACACGAACTACTCTAGGGTGGATTTGACCCCCTTCTTCATGTTGAGGAAGGAATTTGATGGTTGAATCTCCTTTGAATTTGCTTTCCTACGGTCAAGGAACAACACAAAAGACTCTCATGATGAGGCCATTTAAAGGATTTAAACATGAAAATGCCATAATACTAATGAAATCAAGAAAGTTAATAAAATGTGCTAAACATATTCAATACTCATAAATAATTCTTGGAACATAGAAACAATGAGTATAGCTATCAATCTAATGGATTAATTGCATAAAATGAAGCATTAGAACATGAAATTAAGCTAATTATGTCCTACTTACCACAATTAAGTAAACCTAATAAAAACCCTAATTTTGCCAGTCGGAGTCTCTAAAAATGCTAACTAAACTAATAAAATGCTTAATCTAGTCTAACAGAGCACAATGCAAATGCAATAGTAAGGATAATTATCACATGTTTCAAACTACAACTTTGATGAGTGGCCTGCACTGTACACCACGAATTTCAGTTACGGTGAGCAATCAAGTGGTTTTGCCCTCCAAATTAAGGGTTGTGGGCTTGATCCTCCTTGTCAAATTGATGATCAAGGGTCACCTTGGTGTCCTTTGACTGGGTTGGTAGTTGAATTGCACAATTGGGCCTCTATTTACCTGAATTCATGTTTCTTGGTGTTCTAGCTTCTTAGGATATCCATGGCATGAATTTTCATGATGCTTGATTAGTTAAAAATTTAATAACAACAACACTCCCTCTCAATAAACTCAAGTGAGTCCACAATTTGAAAAGGCTTCGCTACTCAAATGTAATCTCTCTCTCCTCATCATTTTTCCTAATTTTGAGGGGTACTTATAGGAATACCCAAGGGCTCGGGGTGGCTTCATGGAGAAGCCAATATCAAGAAGAGGTATTTGGGATAGTTGGATTGGAAGCCTATAAATTCTTCCATACTTCAACTACCTTCCTCTAGAACAACCAACTGATTTGGCTAGGATGAAGGCCAACTGAACTTCAGTTTAGACCACAGGTCATAGCTATGACCTAGGCTATGAGCCATAGGTGTCATTAGTGGTTCAGACTGTAAACCATAGGTCTTAGCTATGGTTTAGCTTAATTAGGCCAAGGAGCCTAAATTTAGTGGTTAGAACCATTGCTCTATCTTGGAGTCTATCCAAGATCTTCCATATGGTCTTGTAGCATGTCCCATATGAGTAGTCACATTTGACATGATGTGTTTTAGGTTTCTACAGGTATCCTATGGCAACATTATTAGGAGAGGGATTAGATCCATTCTGAGGTAGGTTTTATTGAGCAATATGCATATTCATTTTCATGACTTAGGGCAAATGTCATTATCTTAAGACCATATAGAGACTATCCAGTGTGGCACAAGAGTGAGGCACAACTTTAATTAATATGATGTAGGATGTTGCTAGTGGATCGATACAAGATCGAGTGGGATTACTTCTTGTATGCTTGAGTACTATGGTAGTTTGAGCTACGTCAGTGGTTACCTAGTGATCCATTTATCTATCGATATTGTGGTGATGATAGGACATTGGCTTGGTCTATAGTGTAGGCCATTGGGAATGAGGGAGATCTTGTGGAGGCTACTACTAAGGGGGATTATGCAAGGACCATGATATAGTATGAATCCTGGTGGGTGATGCACTGGTGGCATGGGGATTGATCACTAGGGGGTGATAGGGATGCATGGGTAGAGGAGGCTCATGGAGAGGCTCCATATGAGGATATAGTTAAGGAGGAGTTAGACTTGGGAGAGTAACCTGATGAGGATGCAAATTTAGGGGAGTGACATGTACATCATCGGCTAGATGCTGAGTGGATGGACCAAATGGATGTGGAGGGCCAGTAAGGGGATTATGATGAGCATGATTAGGAGGAGCAAGGATTGTAGGCATATTTTGCAGCATGATATGCCACTATTGTTGAGTTGCAAGATGAATTGATCAGGGGGAGGCATGAGTAGAGGGAGTACACACAAGATAGGTCTCTCCTACAAGTACAAGTATAGACCACACAAGTAAATATTGATCAACAGGTGATCGTTATTAGGGGGCATGATACCAAGCTTTTAGAGTAGGTTGTAGTGATTGAGGAGCATGAGGCAAAGATTGTATAGCAAGTAGTAGAGATAGATATGATTCGGGTGTAGGTTGCATTAGGAATCTCAACCTAAGAGACATCCAGTAGAAGTGAGATAGCTAGGCTACAGGAGGATATGACACAATTGCAGGCTTTAATGGGGGACTTCCAGGGTCATTTTTGAGAGAAGTGAGCCTACACCCAATATTTAGAGGATGAGGTAGTGCACATTATGGGGCACATACCAAAATTTCCTTTTGCTAGTGGGTCACACCAGATTTGGAAGAGTGGTACAAGATAATCTTCTATGAGGATGGGGGATCCTAGCTTCACTCGAAGGTCAGATAGGGTAGGGAGTAGCAAGTTTGGGATTTCCAAATGGAAGATGTTCGAGGGTGGGTGTGAGAGTTATGGTGTTGGTCCTGTGTGACCATGGCCTTTGGGACTTTGTGGCTCTTTTTGGATTTTGGGATTATGAGGTCTGAGGACCCACTTTATTGTAGCCTACGGGCAATTTTTGGATGATGATGTATCTATTTCTCCATACATATACATATATATATATATATATATATATATATATATATATATATATATATATATATATATATATATATTATATGAGTTGTTATTATTATCATCATGTGTTGCCTTATTGCTTCAATGGATGTATGCAATGTTTATTTTTGATTTACTAATGCTTTAATGGATGCATATAGTGTAATATTATGTGTTTGACGATATGGATATGTGTAGATGCATAATGAAATGGATTATTTGTTGATCTATATGATAAAATGTAGATACTAGTTGATACACTATGCTAACACCATAGACTGTATAGAATTCATCAATATATTTTGTAATGTGACTATGTGATGGATTTGTGAAAATGTGAACTGAAAAAATGTGATAGAATGGTATGAATCAAATAAATGAATGAATGATAAGATATTATAGAATGTCCTTTTTAGGAACCTACTATTGAAATAAAGCTCACACACACAAAATACTGAAATATAACTTAAATACATGCAATAAAAAAATAATACTATGTAGAAAGTAATTACAAAATTGAAACAATCTCACAAATAACTCAGAATCACAGGCCTCTTCGAGGGGGCAACCTCCAATATTTCATTAACTTGCAAAAAAATGCTTCGTACATGGCTTCATAGCTTTTTAAAAAAAGACTTCATGCAAACCCTAAACCTAGGCTCAAGAGTTGGCTTACATGCAAAATACCACTCGAGCTAGAATATTCTACCAAATGTTGGTTACAATCTTGATAACGGTTACATCAAATGACCCCACTTGGCTAGGAGCATAACATACCACGTACATTACAAAATAACATTATATATGGGATCCCCCATGTTGGAAGTGGGTCATTACATAATAATGGAAATTACAAAATAACGTTAGGATGGGATCCTAACATGTCCTTCCCATTCAAAAAGCTTTGTACTCAAAGTTGAAGGTGAGGAAACTAGTGTTGGAGCTGATGGAGAGATTCCCATGTAGCATATTTTGGCTGGAGTCCATGCCACTAAACAAGGACTTCAGTAATGGTGTGATTGCTAAGAGTGTGAGTTCGATGATCCAATAGTTTTTTGGGTTCAAGCAAGATAGAACCTTCTTCATCTAACTCTAGGAGTGCATATTGAACCTGTACCTAATTTCCCACCACCTTTTTGAGAGAAAAACATGAAAAATAGGATAGATCTTGGATGTAGCTAGAAGAGCCAATTTATAGGTGGTGGCTTCAATATGCTGTAACACTTGATAGGTCCCATAGTATTTTACAGTAAGCTTCTAGCATCTATGAAGCTGGAGGGACAACTACTTATACGATTTTAAGTGAAGGAAGACCATATCACCCACATCAAAAATGTGCTTAGAACGGTGTTGATCAGCCTATTGGTGCATTCGATTATGTGCTACCTCCAAATTCAGCTTTAGTTGACAAAGGACATAAACATGTTGACTAAGAGTAGTGTCTACTGCATGGACCTTGGATCTACCTAGAATGTAGGAGAAAGACGTTGGTGGAGGGTTCCCATAAACTACCTCAAAAGGGGTAACCTTGGTGGTTGTTTTATAGGAATTGTACCACAACTCGACCAAAGGAATCCATCTCGTCCAGTGCATAGGATGATATGAGGAAAAGCAACGAAGGTAGGTTTCCAAACATTTATTGACAATCTCTGTCTGGCCATCCGTTTGTGGATGATATTCTGAACTCATCTTGAGTTGAGTTCCCTACAACTTAACAATTATTACCAGGAGTTACTAGTAAATGTTGGATCACAATCAGACAAGATGGAGGAGGGTAAACCATGAAGGCAAAATATAGAATCAAGGAAAATTTGGGCAACGATGGAGGTTGTGTAAGTATGGGAGAGGGGAAAAAGTGAGCATACTTCAAAATACAATCCACTACCATGAAGATAAAATATTTTCTACCAGACTTAGGTAAGCCTTCAATGAAATCCATAGAAATATTTGTCCAGACCTAGTCAGGAATGGGCAAGGGTTGAAGAGTTCCTTGAGAATGCATTGTTTCACATTTTATCCATTGATAGGTATCACAAACTACAACAAAATCATGAATATCCTTTTTCATATCCTTCCAAAAAAAAGTGCACTTAATTCGTTCATATGTTTTGAGAAATCTTGAATGGCCAGAAGATGGAGTAGCATGTAGTTCTATCATGAGAAGTTCCCGTAGTGAGGACTTGTGGGGAATAACAAGGTGTTGGTGGTAACACAAATCTTGACCATCCCAAGTTTATCCTGGACATGATGTAGGCTCAATGGATAGGGAAGCAACCAAAGTCTGCAATTCAAATATTGAAGTACCTTATGGAATAAAGAATCAATCCATTGGGGGATCAGGAATGAAATGGCACACAACATACTGAGAGCTTCAAATTGGTGAGAGAAAACATCAACCGCAACATTATCCTTAACCTTATTATAGGTGATATCATAATCATATTCCATGAGTTTAGAGATCCATTTTTGTTGTTCGGGGTGGCAACCCATTGCTCCAACAAGTATTTAAGACTTGAATGATCTATTTTAATGGAGAAATAATGCCCAATGAGATATGATCACCAATGGGTTACGACATGCAAAATTACCATCATCTCCTTGGAATAAGTGGACTTTACCAAATTACAACTGGAGAGAGCCTTACTAGTGAAGGCCAAGGGTCTTCCTTCTTGCATCAAAATTGCCCCAATACCATGACCTAAAGAATCACTTTCAATAACAAATGGTTTGGAGAAATTCAGTATGGCTATGATAGGCATAATGGTCATGGCATGCTTCAATTCTTGGAAAGCTTATTCAACAGGTCCTGTACAAGTAAATGAGTCCTTATTTAGCATGGAAGTGAGAGGGGTGGTGATTTTACCATAGTTATTAATAAATTTATGGTAATAACTTGTAAGCCCTAGAAATCCTCGAAGACCTCTGAGAGTGTGAGGTTTTGGTCATTCTTGAATAGCTTGGATCTTATTCAGATAAACTTTAATGCCCTCCTTAGTGATATGTGTCCCAAATATTCTACTTCTGTCAACCTAAAAGAACACCTGGAATGCTTAGCATAGATTTGATGTTGTACTGACAGCTAGAGAGTCTAATTCACATGAATAATATGCTCTTCCCATGAGCGACTATACACTAAAATTTCATCAAAGAAGACTAGAATGAACTTTTGAAGGAATGGACAAAAAATGTTGTTCATGAGGCTCTAGAAGGTGGAAGGGGCATTAGTCAAGCTGAATGGCATTACCAAAAACTCATAGTGACCTTCATGAGTATGAAAGGCAATCTTGGGAATATCTCCTCTTTGAGTTGGATTTCATGGTACCCTGAGCAAAGGTCAAGTTTGTAAAAATACATAGTCCCATGAAGTTCATCCAATAATTCATCCACCATAGGAATAGGAGACTTGTCATTGATGGTGAGTTTATTGAGCTCTCGATAATAAATACACAACTGCCAGGACCCATATTTCTTGTGTACCAATAAAACTGGAGAAGATTAAGGACTATTGCTTGGCCAAATGACATCAAATTTTAACAATTCTTGTACTAACTTCTCAATTTATTACTTAAAAGCATGAGGATACCTGTATGGTCTAATTTTGGGTGGTGCATTACCAGATAACAAAGGAATAACATGGTCATGAGAGTGATGTAGTGGTAATTCTATTGGCTCAACAAAAATAGAGATGCGCTTGGTCAAAATAAGTTGTAAATATTCAATAACATAATCCTCCTTCGAAGAATGTGGTTGGATCACAAGAATCTGAGCTATGACACCCTGAGATGATTTTTTTAACTTCTCCATTTGGTTGGAACTGATAATCTGTGATGACCTTGCTTTTAAGCCATGGAGAGTGTAGGATTGTCCATTCTATGAAAATTGCATCCAAATCTCACCAAAGTTCCAATATATGAATCCTAATGTGCCCAACCATTGAGATCCCAACACAATATCACATCCCCCTAATTGAAGTGCAAACATATATTGTCTGAGCTCATAGCCCCTAATATTTATCTTAACATTACAATATTTTCCCTTGCAAGGTAAAGTCCCACCATTTGCTACCATAACCTCAAAGGAATTACATGTGTGTATATAACAATTTGCCTACTTGGTGATGTGGGGATCAATAAAATTATGTGTACTTCCAGAATCAATCAATATGGTAAGTCATAGGCCATTGAAATAATCCACAACTTTCATGGTTTGGGGTGTAGTAATACCAGCAAGAGTATGAATATAAATTTTAGTCTTTGATTCATTTGGGTTTTTGTCCTCTATTTTAGGTGGTTCCTCTACTGATTTAGTGTCATCATCACTATGGTCACTGGTGTCAGGCTCATAAACATCGATGAGGAATAATTTTTTTGGGTGCACCTATGCCCACGAGAAAAATTTTCATCATAATTGTAGCACAACCCTTGGGCACGTCGCACATCCATTTCAGCAGTGGTTAAATATTTGGGTGCAGTACTAGGCATAATAGGTTTTTGTTCATGTTGATTGTTGAATCTAGGAGGAAAAGAGGGTTTAACCTGTGGAAATTTAGATAACTGCCTTTGAGCTAAAAATTTAGACTCGGCAAAATGAGCCAACTGGATAGTTGTCATCATGGATTGTGGTCTAAACATTGTGACCTCTACTTGGAGATATTTTTGCAACCCACTAACAAAAAAACTCATAAAGAACCCTTCATTCATTCTTGTAGTTTTTTTGGCCAATCTCTCAAATTGTATCTGGTAATATCAAACTATCGAAGTTTTGTCAATTGTCCTGTAAAATCATCATACTCACTAGAACAAAAGCGAGTGAGTAACTGGGACTCAAATTCTGCCCATGAAGGATCAGGGGTAGTTTTATGCAACCATTGGTACCACTATAAGGCTTCATATTCCAAATTGAATGAAGTCATTTGAACTCAGTGATAAATGGGGACATCATGAAGTCTAAAGAATTGAGCAACATGACATAACCCTCCATCAACATCCTTCCCATTGAACTTGGGAAAGTCTAGTTTTGGCATCTTGAAGGAATTATCACTATCAAATTGAAGGTGAGAGTCATATGTTCCCATTCCATGACGATAATCAGACTTGCTTGGACCACCTTGTATTTTAGACTCAACATCTGCTAGGTATTATTCTATGCGAATTCGGGAGGTATCTTGGGAAACTCTGAAAGTTTGAAATTTTTTCAAGTGTTCAATTTTTTTTTGCAAGATAGGAACAACACTTACTATGTTATCCAATGTTGAAACAGTGTTTTGTTCTACATATTTTTGATGTCCATGAGTGCCACTTGCCATTTGAGATAGCCTTGATTTTTTTTAGTCAATTACTAAAAATAGATGTGGGATTTTACGAGTTACTATTTTTAGTAAGGGTGCAAAATTTAATTTAGGAAATGGATTGCAACACTGATTTTAGGATAGGGTCCACTTCGGTGGCTATAAAATTTGAGTGCTCAATGAGGAGATATACTGAATTGCTTGACTTGTTGTGAGCTCCTAGTGGTTGCAAGGCGATGTCAAGGTAATTTCCTCCACTTGGACTTAAAATTTCACTAGTGAATCCTTGAGGGTATTTGGTGCTGAATAACAAGTAGCTTTTATTCCCAAAAATTTGAATCAATCTGATGGACCGTTGAAAAGTTATGGCCTTAGCAAGAAAAATCAAAATTTGCTATTTTTGGAAAATTGGTGCAAAATTTGACTAGGTGCTGCCAAGGGAAATTTTATTTGGAATCGAGTGTAGAATTATATGCTATTTTTTGAGTTAATATGATATTTGTATGAAGATATATCCTTTTTTTAATAATATATATATATTTTTTTTTGGTCTCTAGGTCACAAGTGGGAAAACTAAATCAACTATCTCAGATCTGTCAACTGATCATCTTGTCACTGTATTATCACCTGTACTATAGTTACAAACACTAATGGTTTTGTTTCTAACCCTGACCACCTATATTTTTTGACTATCACAGTTGACTATTACTATTTTCACTGTTACTATCACTAACTGAACTATTACTGCCACTAACGTAACTGTTACTATTACTGACCTGAATGGTACTAGAATATTACAGACTATTAGAGACACTTGCGAACTCTATCCTAACTATTGGTGCATGCAAGGTGTGTTCTTCTATGATAGGGAAGTCCTTTGTATGCTCACTTTTTGAGGTTGTGAATGTAGGTTTAGCATAACAAGAAGATGTGTGTTTTTGCAGGTGGAAGTGTTTAACAGAACCAGGGTATGCTAGGTAAAGGAGTATGTAACACCCATAGGCCCTCTGTTATACCGTAGTGATGAACAATAGTGCTCATACCAATATTTTAGGCCACTATCCAAGGAGGATTCCACACATACCCTTGAGCACACTATCTTCCTCTTTGATAATACGGGAGGGTAATCATTTGGGATTTTGTATCCCATGGACTATGGATGATACAAGGCCAAAAAGCTTCTTGCTGGATAAAATTTTGTTAACCATAGAATGGTATATCGATACACCCAAAGATATGTGGGAGCTCAATTCTATGCGTGAGTGTTGTCTAAGGCCTGGGTATTGGAGCCTGATTGCTCCTCACTTCACTAGACGCTTTATGGGCTATCTAGCTTAGCCAATAACAATAGCTCCTTCATGATATTTTAAAACCCCCACCACAGGGTTTCTAACATATACAACTACTAAAATAGAAACTATATATTTTTTTGTATTTTTTGAATTTTATGGTAAAAAACGAACTATATTTTTTTGGATTTTTTAATAAAGGAAAAACAAAAACGAAAACACATAGAAAATTATACCTAACAAGTAGAATATATGGCAAGAATCATCGTAGTTGCAATAGAACTCAGCCTTGGAAAGTGCTTTGATACCACTTGTAGGAACCTACTATTGAAATAAAGCTCACACACAAAATATTGAAAGATAATTCAAATACATGCAATAACAGAATAATACTATGTAGAAAGTAATTACGAAATTGAAACAATATCACAAATAACTCATAATCGTAGGCCTCTTTGAGGGGGCAACCTCCTTCAATATTTCATTAACTTGCAAAAATATGCTTCGTACATGGCTTCATATCTTTATTAAAGAAATAATTCATGCAAACCCTAACCCTAGGTTCAAGAGTTGGCTTACATACAAAATGCCACTCAAACTAGAATCTTCTACCAAATGTTGGTTACAATATTGATAACGGTTACATCAAATGGCCCCACTTGGCTAGGATCATAACATACCACGTATATTGCAAAATAACATTATATATGGGATCCCCCATATTGGAATTGGGCAGGGTTATGCATAAGGGGTCTGACCCAAAATATATTTATAAAAATTTGACGAATCGGTTTCAAAATCCAAGTGATAGTGTCTAAATACATGTAGAGGGTTCACTATTATTAGGGGCAATGTTGGAAATTTAAACTTAAAATGGTCAGATTATTATAAAATTGGGGCGAATCGACCAAAAAAAAAATTGCACCCAAAATTTTTTGGTTAATTGACCCTGGTCAAGGGTCCCAAATGTTATCTAATTTCAAATTTTGAAAATCCTAATTTTAGCCAATTTTGTGAAAATAGCCATTATGCATAACCTTGGAAGTGGGTCATTACTTAATAATGGGAATTACAAAATAACGTTAGGATGGGATCCTAACAGTCCTTAACATTTTTGTGAGACTCAAACACTCTAGTCAACTAATAAAAAATTATATACTAACCAAGCAATACTTTTTGACAAGGTATGAATCTACTAGGATGACCAAGATACTCAATATCCATGTGTGTGCAAGTGAGTTCATTTTATGATAACACATAAAGTTACTCTAGTTCCAAATAGGATAGATGTTGCCTATTTATACAGAAGATCACCCCATCAGTACCATGATCCTAGGTTTTGTACGTATTTGGATTAGACCACTAGGTAGTACAGGCTACCAAAAGCTAGCTCATATGCATGTAAACATTAATCTGTACAAAAAGCATGATGCTAATGTAACATACATATAATAATGTGTAAGAATACTACTATTTATAGGAAGGCTTGATGTCACCTAACCTGTAATGAGGATCACCTCATGGTTTGTCAAATACTAAGAATTTCAGGGATTCAAGTTTAATACTCTTTTTTTTTTTTAATTGCTCTAGGAATTTTCTCATTTTTATTTTGGTGAGAAATGGCTTTTAGGAGTGGTGATAACCACAATTTATTTTGATTTATTCTTTTGCTTTTGATTTTTTCTTTTTGGTATTTTTCTTATTGATAGTGGTGAAAACCACTATTTATTTTAGGGAATTGGGTAGGGAGGATCTTGTCCTCTTGTCAATTATTAGTATTTTTGAACCATTCACATAGGGGGATGAGAAAGATAATTTGTTTACTTAAGGTAACCTAGATCACTTTATAGGTTTCATATTTCCTTGTGCAAAACTTAGATTTATTAGTTTTGGGACTTTGACATATACAAGGTATAGTCAAATCAAGACTCTACATTCTAAAATTAGGCTAGCTTTCTACAAAATGTGAAAAGAAAACTAGTGATGATTGAGTGACCAAAAAACCCTAAAGACACCCTCTCACAAGTGACTATGTGAAGGGGAACGTACAAAAATGTAGATGATGATTGTAATGTAGATGGGTGTGAATGATGAATTTTAACAAAGTTGAATCTTAATGGTGAGTAGTATATATACCTAGTGCTAGACATGTATGAGAAACTCTCAAATGCAAAATGCAATGATGGGTATGCCTAATGCAAGTGATTGTATAATGCAATGGAATGCAATGTGATGCAATTTAATATATATATATATATATATATATATATTTAATGTTTTTGATGATGTTTTTGGATTTTTATTGATATAAATGTATGGACATGTGATCAACGGGCTTATTGTATTCCATTGGAGCATTTTGGGTGACCAAAGGGTTTATGGATACCTTTGGGTTTTGGGTTCCCAAATGGTTTATGGATACCTTTGGGGATTTTTGGATGACCAAAGGGTTTGTAGTACCTTTGGAGCATTTTTAGTTGACCAAAGGGTTCGTAGGCACCTTTGGAGCATTTTTGGTTGAGCAAAGGATCTGTAGACACTTTTCGAGCATTTTGGGTTGACCAAAGGATTTGTATACACCTTTGGATAATTTTGGTTTGACCAAAATGTTCGTAGACACCTTTGGAGAATTTTGGGTTGACCAAAGGGTTCGTAGACACCTTTGAAGCATTTTGGCTTGACCAAAGGGTTCATAGGCACCTTTGGAGCATTTTGGGTTGACCGAAGGGTTTGTAGGTACCTTTGGAGTATTTTTGATTGACCAAAGGATTCGTAGGTATCTTTGGAGCATTTTGGGTGGACCAAAGGGTTTATAGATACCCTTGGAGCATTTTGGGTTGACCAAAGGGTTTGTAGGAACCTTTGGAGTGTTTTGAGGGTGCAATTCTTTAAGTATTGAAAGGCCATAAATTAATGATATTAAAGAGTTTAAGTTCCTCGATTCCTTCAAGGGAGGATAGGCGGTAAGTTTTAGGTCCAATTTGAATAGTGATGATGAATGGACCTAACCAATTTGCCACAAACTTGTTCCACGGATGGGGTGAAAAGTTGGAATTTTGTTGATTTTCCTTTAGAAAAATGTCTCCAACCTGAAATTCTCTAGGATGGAATTTCATTTTATAGGCTGTCTTAAGCCACTCTTGATAAACATGTATGTGCTCGAGAGCATTAACATATCATTAATCAAGCAACATCAGTTGATTTAGGTGAGCCTACCGTGCGATGTCATCATCAATGAACTTTCGCATGGATATGCACAATGATGAGATTTATAGCTCTAGAGGCATGTCTCCCTTAGCACCATACACTAATGAAAATAGAGTCGCCCTAGTGGGTGTCCAAATACTAGTGTAGTAGGCCTATAGAGCAAAGGGTAATTGTATATGCCAATATTTGTGATTCTCTTTGATAGTTTTCTTTAGAATTGTAATCATTGTTTTGTTTAATGCCTTTGCTTGCCCATTTTCTTGTGGATAATAGGGCATAGAAAAGTTGTGCTGAATATTATACTTTGTTGTTAAATATCACACATATTTGTTCTTGAAATGTGGCCCATTATTTGAAATTATCTTGGATAGAATACCAAAATGACAAATTATATTATACAATATGAACTCTTCCATGCAATATCTAGTTGTAGTGGTAAGGGGAATTGCTTCCATCCATTTTGTGAAATACTCAGTGGTTGTAATGATGAATGTGTGATGGCCAGAGAATGAGGGTGAGATTTTTCCAATTAAATCAAATCCCCTTTGTGAAAATGGCTAAATCAAATGAATTGGTTGTAGGGCCTAAGAAGGTGTGTGTGTAAAGTTAGCATGGTGTTGATATTTTACGTACTTCTTAACATAAGCACAAAAAGCTTGCTCTAATGTTGGTCAATAATAGCCCATGTGAATAATGCACTTTGCGATGTCCATGCCACTAAAATGACCACCACATGTACCATCGTGTGCTTGGGTGATTTCCCAAACTAACTCTTGATGATCTAAGCAATGAAGGAGGATACCCTTATAGCTTCGATGATACAAAATTTCTCCTACTAAGACATACTTTACCACTTTTTGCTTGAAATATCATTTTGTGGCATGTGACAAACTAGAATGGACATTATCAAGCTTTAGGTAATATTTAATTTGAGTAGACCAATCCTAATTTGAGGAAGCCTCAATCACATGAATTGCCTGATCCTTTTGAATTTATTCTTGAGTGAATGCTGATTGGAAGAGAACTTGTAAATATAGCATTGTGTTGCTATAATAAGGAGTTCAAGGGAATATAATCCCCCAAGTGACATGATTCAAGTGATTGTGAATTTGTGAGAACCATTCATGCGAATGTTCAATTTGAATAATGTGGACTTTTGGCATGGATTTAATTGTCTCACAATCCATCATAGATTATAATAGCATTTTGACCTGAATGGTTGTCATATAATTAGTAGGGTTCTATGGGATTAAAAACCCCAAGGAGGTCATTGTATCTGCAAAATGGTTAGATGATCGAGGGAGTGCCTCGATGTCGTACCATTCAAATTTTGCTATAATTTTATCCATAAGGTATTTGTAGGATTGCAATAATGAACACTTGCATTAGTAAATACCTTTGACCTAGTTCACAATGAGAAAGGAATCCCCAAAAATATTGAGCTTGGTTACTTTCATTGCGACTATTGTTTGAAGCCTATGAGAAAGGCTTCATACTTGATATTGTTTTTGGTGCATGGGAAATTGAGTTTGAAATATAGGGGTATTGGAGCCCCTTGAGGTGTGAAAAATACAATTTATGTGCCACCCCCTTGCTCACACTTAGAGCCATAAAAAAATAGAGTCATATCATCCTATGACTCAAGATCTTCAGAATAAGATGATTTTGATATTTGAAAGAACACATCATCAGGAAGCTCTATGTTAAGAGGTTGATTATCCTAGAGAGGAACTTCTATGAGTTGATCTACAATGACCTAACATTTAATTGATTTTTGTTTGATGAATTCATGATCAAATTCCATCAACAAAATGATACATTTTGCCATGCAACTATTATGAGAAGTACAAATCATCATGTATCACAATGGATTCTCTTTAGATACTACATACATTGTATAATTGAGCATGTAATGGCATAACTTTTTGGTGGAAAAAACCACCACTAAGCATAGCTTCTCAATGTATGTGTATTTGATTTCATAAATAACTAGGGTGCAACTAAGGTAGTAAGTAGCATATTATTTATGCAATTCATTCTTTTGGGCTAACATGATGCCCAATGCAATCTCAATGGCTAATATGTATAGGTAAAACAACACTCTTGGTCTGGGTAGACCCAATGTTGGTGGTGAATCTAGATATTGTTTGATCTCATCAAAGGTAGCTTAGCAGTCATCATACCAATGGAATGCAACTCCATTGTGTAACAATTTGTTCATGGATTGAAACTTATCATATAATTGTGCTATGAAGCACTTGATAGATGAAACCTTACCCTGTAGACTTTACAACTCCTTGATGGTAGTTGGGGGAGGCATCTCGAGGATTGCCTTGACTTTATTGGGGTTCACTTTTAGGCCTCTTTTAGAGACTATGAATCCTAAGAGTTTTATAGATGTGATGTCAAATACACACTTGTTGGGGTTCAATATCACATTGTTTTCTATGAGGTGATTGAGAAATTTGCACAAGACATCGATATGCTCATGGCGTAATAACTATTTGGCTAATAAGACATCTATGTAATCTTTAAAAATTTTAAGCAAGTAATCATGGAAGATGTATGTCATGGCACATTGTTAGGTAGCATTGATATTTTTGAGACCAAAATGCATGACCTTATAGCAAAATGTCTCCCAAGACATGTGAACATCATTTTGAGTTGGTCTTCTATATTGACATGAATTTGATTATATACAGAGAAACTGTCCATGAGGAACAATATTTCATGGCCCATTGTGGCATCTACAAAGGAATTTATTTTCAAAGAGAACTCATCCTTATGACTCACTTTGTTCAAATCCTAAAATTTGGTGCAAATGTGAATCCTCCTATCGGGCTTCTTGATGGGAACCATGTTGGATAGCCATAGTGGATAGTCCACTGATATGATGAAATTGGCATACAATAGCTTTTGTAGATCATTTTTGCAATTAGGGCTACTATCGGATGCATTTTTCATAGATTTTACATAATTGGCTTGGCATTTTTGTCAAGCATCAGATTATGCATGACTAGAATTGGGTCCAGTCCTGGCATGTCTTTGTAAGACCATGCGAAATATTCCTTATTTTCTTTGAGAAGAATTATGTAATTGGATTTCTCAGAGGGAAATAATATTTCCCCTAACTTGATGCATTGAGGATTCTCAAGATCTGAGCTGATATATTTTTCAATTTTTGTCTCAATTGACATATGAGACTCATCTTAAAATTGGTTGGAAGTAGGAATTAGGTGAATGTCATCAGCTAGGTTTATGCCATCAATTGGAAATTCTGGTTCAACCTCAGATTGAAAGACATCTTGAGTAGGTATTAAAGAGAAATGAAATGGTTGTGACATCTCATCACAAGACCAATACTCGAAATTTGATGGGGGAGAATCTCCTCGATAAAATTTGATTACCCCAAAGTTGAGGTGTAATGTATTTGATGGGTTATTCAGATCTCACAGGGGTGCAAAAAGGTCTATGGAAATCATGTTGATGGATGGATTATTTCTTCTAGGTAGCTGAGGGTGTCTATTGAAATCAAATTTTTGCAAGACTTACAGAGGTGGTTGTGGTGGAAGCATAATAATCAGAGATGGTCATGATGGTAGTGGGTGAGCTTGATCCTTTATAGGCAAAAACTATCACCAAATAGGATGTTGTAGTGGGAACATTCATAAATATCCCTCATGTTCATCATCCAAAGGGATAATCCATATGTATTCGATGTGCAGACTAGAGGAGTTGATAGATCCCACTTTGTAATCTAACTCATTATCATATGTCCACTCATAGGGAGACCCTTGATCTTCTTCCTCACTGTCATGTGGAAAGGTGTGCAAAATTTCACCCCTTTCGTAAGATTGGGTGACATTTAAAGGTATGTCTTGATCTCACATGGGTGCAGGGAAGTAGTCTCCCAGTTAATATACTCGATTAGGGTTGGCATAGTGAACGAGCACAAGCTCATCCCTATAGTTTAGGCTCATGAGATCTAACATATCAGTGAGGACCTCAAGAGGTATAGGCTTGTTGTATTCCAAAATAGACTTAACATAAGGTATTTGATAGTGCAACTGGTAAGGGGTGCGAGTGCCATGTTCATACAAGCCCAAACTATAGCCATACCAATTTCAAATATGAAGATATCTCATGGAAAATTTAGGGTTGGACATGTAGTTAATATCCTTAGAAAAGGGCTCTTCATCCTCTTATTACTACATATATGGCTCGACACCATAGTCAAGACCTTCATCAATATTTTTTTTTATTATGAGGTAAGCCTAGGGGTACGATAGTACCTATGGGAAGATGAGGTTGATCCATGTCTTGCACTATCTCGATGGCAAGAGTTACTATGATGTTCCTAACTAGGTATTCTCCTAAACCAGTGGTCTCTAGATGAACTATGGATTATGGCAACAGATAAGGAGGATATGGAAGTGAGGCTTGCATTGATTCAATGTCTACCTCACAAGGTGGTTCCTCGTCTACTAGACTAGGAATATCTTTTGTGGAGATGGTGGATATGGTTGGGAGACTCTTGTCAATAGGTATTTTCCCCATGTTTCTCTATGGAGGATTTGATGATGATGAAGGTATATTTGGGGGTGTTAATGATGAGGATGGTATGGCAGAATATGGTGATGGATTAATGGAAGCTGATAGTGAAGGGATAAAACCTTGGTTGGATGTGTTCAGTTGGAAATCTATATGGATTGATGGTAAGGTCAAATCAAGAATTTTTTGCACCAAGTTGCAATATTTTAAGGGCTCAAGGTCCGCAAGGACCACATGTACTTGTCCTTCATATGTGTACTTTAAACATTGGTGAGTGATGGATGACACACACTTCATGTCCCTAATCTAGGGTCTTCATAGTAAAATATTGTAGGCCATTTCACCCTCCAAGATGTGGCATAGTGTTGGTATGGTATTTTATCCCACATGAATAAGTAATACTATGGTACCAACTATTGAGCATATAACATCATTAAATACTTAGAGGGTATAGGTGGACACAATAATATGGGATGTTGGAAGCCCTAGGTGTTTGAGAGAAGTTGCGATGATGATGTTGTTGGAGGAACCAATATTGATTAGAACTCTCTTGTAGGATGTTCCATTTACACATGCAATTATGTGCAATGGGGGATCCACCATGTCATTTGGTATAGGTTTAAGTTCATCCTCATGAAATATGATAATTGGTTATGTAGATTTTTGAACATACCCCACAAAATTGTTAAAGGAGCTAGACTCCTAGGGTTGTAGCTCGATCGACATGAGGATCTCCATTAGAGCTTCTCAATGAGGTGATGACTATTGAATAAGATCATAGATGGAAATCCTAGCTTATGTTGTTTGCAAGCTCTGAGAAAGCTTGCTCTTTATCATGACCACTAATCGAGATGGGAGGTTTTGCACTGGAGCTGGTAAAGGTTGTGATGTTGAAGGAACATTGCTTGAAGCTACAGGTGCTATAATTGGACTTGGATAGCACTTGTTCCTTGTCACAATATTGACCATGCCAATGAACACTTGTTTAGGGGGTTCCTGATAGACCTCATTTACTTGTGATACTGGCTTATCCCATTCCTCATGGGTAGGCAATGTGTCTTTAAATACATCCATTTATTGATTGTTTGGTGTGATAGGGTTATCGACCAAAAGATCATTCCTATCAATCATATCCTGCACTAGGTTTTTGAACCCATAACACATCTGCAAATCATACCCATTTTTCCTATGATACTTGCATTAAAGGTCTTCATGATATCCTTTGGGATTTGGTGCATTTGCATTGATAGGCTAATGTTTAGGTAAATTAATTGCCATAGTTGCATAGATATGCTCAAATAAAGAGTCCATGGACTAAGAAATGGGTGTAAATTGTTGCTTATGGTGATGTTTTTGGTTTTCCTTTTTTTTTGTTTTATTGTCCTTATTGTAGTTTCCAAGTGTGGCCTGATAATTAGGATTTTGAGGTGGCAATGGTTGCGCAGGCCCTAGAATACTAATGGAAACTTGGTTTATTGTCGCCGGCTTTGGATGTGCCAAATCATGAGCCATTTTTCCTTTGGTGTATGCAAAGGAATTACAAAATAGAGGTTACAAAAATGATAAATGGGTTTACAAAAAGGAGTGCTTAATTACCCAAATATTTATGATTGATAAAAAACATATTGATAACAAGTACAATTTTTAGAGAGAGATGGTTGAAGAGAACTAAGTGATATTGGAGAAAGTTGATACAAAGAAGAATACTATTGATTTGATAAAAAATGCTATACCTACTTAGAAATTTTCTTGATGTAGAAGATCTATGGGTATGGTTTCCCTTGATAGTTGAAAATGGTAGTTATTAGACCCTATGGAAAGTATTCAAAAAGTGGGATAATGTTGGAATTATGTTGAATATTTTCCATGTTATTCAGGAGGGGTTAAATCTGAAAGGACTTTACACTTTATAAATATTTTCTCATTGGGGTTCAGGACTAGGCTATTATTTTTGAATCTAGGGGTGTTATCCCTCAAGGAAATTATTTTGGGGGTTTAATCTATTTTTAGACCCATATGGGCATTTTTTGGGTTAATGTAATATCGGCCAATGGTTTTGTGCCCATGGCATTGTAAAATACCTTTTTGTGTTGTTGGTATATAAAGCAACACTTGCATGAGGTTTTGGTAATGAATGTAAAATAAATGTAATCACAAGTGAAAAGCAAGTGAAAGGATATTATTGTATTTAAGATGATCAAGTTTATACAATAAAGAAATATTCTTGATGGGTATTTTTTCAAAAGGGTTTCCTAGGTTAAATTATTGTGTAATTTGTTCTTATTATGTACTTTTCCTTTAATTCTGCAATTATTATTTTTTTGTAATTTGTTTTTCAGGTATTATTTCTTTTTATTTGGTATTAGAGCTAGGTTTTAGATTTTTTCAAGGAATAAGGATTTCAAAATTAGATAAATTTATTCTTAAGTGGGAGGAGTGCACAAAATAATCTAGGTGAATAAAAAATGATGGGAAGCACATAGGTAGAGATCAAAAAATTTAAAGGATAAAATTTTGATTTATGAAAACTCAAGATGGAGGATCTATTGGTGGATAAAGATAAGTGTATCATAGTTTCGAGAGTAAAACCAACAAGAACATTAGACGAGGTATGGCTAAAGATCGATAGGAAGGTAAGAAGATCCATTAGACTGTTCTTATCAAATTTAATATTGTTGAATGTATCAACAAAGACCACAAAAAAGTTGTTATGGGAAAATCTAGGAGCACTATATCAGACAAAGTTGCTAGTAAATAAACTTTTTTTTTAAAGGTGTATTCTCTTTAGATGAATGATGGTGACACTATGAATGAACATTTAACTGCTTTTAACACTGTTGTAAGTCAATTAAACTCTATATATGTAAAAATGTATGAAGAGAAAAAGTGTATTACTTTACTCTGTTCATTACCTAAATCCTGGGATAATATAGTTATGGCTATCTCCAATACTACTTCTACATTGAATTTAGAGGATATAGTAGGAACAGTGCTATCTATAGAAATGAGACAAAAATATTTTGAGTATTATAACCATATGGATACCTTGGTTGTAAGAGGTCATTCTCAAGAAAGAAAAAAAAATTAATAAAGATAACGGAGATCAAAATCTAGGGGAAAATTTGTTGTCACTAACAAAATAAAATTCTAGAAATGTGGTAAAATAGGGCATTATAAAGAGACTACATATCTAAAAAATCTAATGAAGGAATGTATATAGAAACAAAGACCAAAAATGAATATTCAAGGGACCTATTTGTAGTTGCAGCATACTCTAGTGAACACCATGACTCATGGTTGATTGAATCAGGTGCGTATTTTCATATGAATTATCATAGGGAAGGGTTTTGTGAATATGAAAAGATAAATGGAGGTGAAGTCTTCTTAGGAAAAAAATTGATACAAAAATTAATAGGTCAATAAAGAGCCAAATTGAGGTTAAATATGAAAGAGTTAAAACTCTTCTCAGTGTGATACATATTCTAGGTTTG
This sequence comes from Wollemia nobilis, assembly GCA_028583015.1. Lineage (NCBI taxonomy): Eukaryota > Viridiplantae > Streptophyta > Pinopsida > Araucariales > Araucariaceae > Wollemia > Wollemia nobilis. The sequence goes on along the minus strand of JAQPPZ010002937.1, from coordinate 6,618,829 downwards.
GTAAGGAATATGATATCTATTAGTAAGATGAATGATGTGGGTGTGACTATAGAATTCAGTAAGGACAACTGTAATATGGTTAGTGGATGCTTAGTGTTGGTAAGGGAAGTTCATACAAGAACTTTGTTCAAACTTGAGGCTAGCACTATAAGTATTGATTGCAATAACTCTTTAGTTGTAGAGGAAATTAATATGGTAGAAGAAGCTCCAAGTATTCCTATAGTGAAGACAATGTTGTGGCATCAATGCATGGGGTACATTGGTGAGAAAGACATTTTAACATTGAAAATGAAAGGTATGGTTGAAGGAATTTTTGATTGCCCATTAAATTTTGATTTTTGTGAGCATGTTTTTGGAAAGCAAACCATAGCTATGTTTCCAAGTAGTGCTAGAATACCTGAAGGAATTTTGCATCTAGTTCATAATGATGTGTTTGGACCTACAAAAGTACCATCATTAGGTAAATCAATCTATTTTATTCCATTTATAGATGACTTGTCAAGAAATACCTGGGTATACTTTTTATGGTACAAATATGATGTTTTTCAATAAATTTAGAGATTTCAAGGCTCTTGAAGAAAATCATACAGAGAAAAAGATAAAGGTTTTGAATGGATACCCCTGCCTCCTTGAGTCTTACCCGAAAGTGGCATCCCTTTTGGGATGTTTTCCATAAATAATAAAAAAAAAGATAATAGTGGTGAGTATGGATCTAATGAATTTGAGTATTTTTGCAAGGATTGTGGAATAGAAAGACATAGAACAACTTCGTATACTCCACAATAAAATATAATTTTAGAATGAGTGAATAGAACATTGATGGATAAGACCATAAACATGCTATGTGGTGCATGGTTAGAAAATAAATTTTGGGTAGAAGTCATGTTAACTACTTGCTACCTCATCAATAGATCTCCTACCTTAGCTTTGGTGGATAAAACTCCACATGAAGTGTGGACTGGTAAGAAATCCTCTCTTAGTCATATAAGATTTTTTGGTTGCAAATATTATATGTATTTCCCAAAAGAGACGACTATGCTAGACTATAAATATGAAAAATGCGTATTTCTAGGTTATAGTATTGGCGTGAAAGGATATAAGTTGTTGTATTACGAAACACAAAATATTACTTACTATTGTAATGTGATATTTAGTGAAATAAAAGGGGTTCCAAAAAATGAAATGCAACCAAACAATGAACCAAAAATAGTTTAGGTAAAATTTGAATGGAGGAAGAACCTATGGTAGAACCTAAATTACAAAGAGTTTGAAGAGGAATATTCAAATAAAGAAGGTGAGGAGGAAGTTGAAGATGCATAACCTAAAACTTTAATTTTGAGGATATTATATCATGTGAGAAGACTCCTAGAAAGGTATAACCTTTCAAAAAAAAAAAGTACATTTAATTTATCAATTACTGATAAAGAACCCAAGACTAGAAAGGAGGTACTTCAGTCGAGTGAGAATAAGTCTTAGAAAATGACTATGGAAGAAGAAAAGGAGTCCCTTGATAAAAATAAGACATGGTACTTGGTGAAATTACCCCTTTGCAGAAAACCTATTGGTTGTAAGTGGTTATTCAAGAAAAAGTACAATGTAGGAGGAAAGTTTTAGAAGTACAAAATTTAGCTGGTAGTAAAAGGATTTTCTCAAGTTGAGGGAGTTGAATTTGGTGAGATTTTTTCTCTAGTGTCTAAACTAACATCAATTAGAGTTTTATTGGCTATTTCTACTACTTTTGGTTTTGAAATAAAATAGATGAATGTAAAGACAACTTTTCTACATGGTGAACTTGATGAAGACATATATATCACAATCATAATGCTTTAGGGTGAAAGGTAAGGAATACCTGGTATGCAAGTTGAAGAAGTCTCTTTACAAGTTGGAGTAGTCTCTAAGGATGTGGAACCAAAAATTTTATAGGGTTTATTTTGACACTTGGGTCTGGAAATAGTAGATAAGATCCATGTGCATATTTCAAAAAGGAAGATCAAATTTTGTTATCATTGTATTGTATGTGGATGACATGTTGTTAATTGGTAACAATAAGGAGATGATAAAGTTACTAAAATCTTAGTTATCTTTTGAATTTGATATGAAGGATTTGGGTGCTACAAAATTTATTTTGGGTATGGAAATAATAAGGGATCATGAAAATAAAAAGTTGTGGTTAAATAAAAAATGAGTTGATTTGATACTACAAAATTATAGGATGCATGATTGTAAACTAGTATGTACTCCATATCTGGTTGGTAAAAAAATTTCTATTGAAAAATGTCCTAAAAACAGATGAGGAAATTGAAGAAATGCATCATGTTTCTTATTCTAGTAATGTTGGCATTCTGATGTATGCAATGGGTTGTATTAGACCTAATATTGCACATGAAGTGGAAGTAGTTAGAAGATATATGTCCAATCCATTGGACTACTATCAAGAGGATATTTAGATACTTGTGTGGAACTAATATTATGCTATTAGTTATGAATAAAAATCTGGAGATAGTGATATTGTTAATCTACAAGGATTTATGGATGTTGATTGGGTTGGAGATCTTGACAAGAGAAGATCCATGAGTGCTTATGTGTTTAAGCTGTTTGGAGGGGCAGTAAGTTGAATGAGTAAAAATAAATCATTGCTTTTTCCACTATAGAAGCTGAGTAAATTGCCACAACTCATACCTATAAATAAGAAATGTGTTTATAGAGGTTGTGTTCAATAGTTGGTCTTAATAAAAAGGTTGTGAGAATTGACAATAATAGTTAGAGTGTAATATTTGGCAAACAATATTGGTTTTCATGATCGATCAAAACATGTTGATCTCAAGTACCATTTTATAAGAGAGATGGTTGAAGAGAATCAAGTGATATTGGAGAAAGTTGGTATAGAGAAGAATATTGTTGATTCGTTAACAAGGTTGTACCTACTAAAAAATGTTCTTGGTGTAGAAAATCTATGGCCATTGTTGCCCTTGACATTTGAAAATGACAATTATTAGCCCCTATGGAAAGTATTCAACAAGTGGGAGAATGTTGGAATTATGTTGAATATTTTCCATGTTATTTAGAAGGGGTTAACTCTGAAATGACTTTACACTTTGTAAAAAATTTCCTCAACGTATTTTGAGGTTGAGTCGAACCCTGAGCGGGTGTACGGGGGTGGCTGCCCCTATTTGGGGTTCAAGGGTGTTATCCCTTTAGGAATTTTTTTTGGGGATTTAATTTGGTTTTTTGACCCATATGGGTATTTTTTGGGTTAATGTAATTTCGAACCATGGTATTGTAAAACCCATTGTTGTGTTTTTGGTATATAAAGTAGCACTTGCACGAGGGTTTGGTAATGAATTTGTAAGAAATATAATCGCAAGAAAAAAGTAAGAAAGATGATATTATTGTATTGAAGACAATCAACTTTATACAATAAGAAACTATTCTTTCTAGAGATTTTCCTAAAAGGGTTTCCTAGGATAAATTCTTGTGTAATGTATTCTTCTATGCTTTTCCTTTGATTTTACAATTACTATTTTTCTATAATTTTTTTATCAAGGTATTGTTTCTATTCATGTATATCTTCAAAGAATCTAAAATATCTATTGAACTTGTTGTATATGTTCCTCCTATTTCTTACAATAGATAAGAACTTCATTTAAATAGACAAACACAAATGAGTTGGTATAGTGGTATAGGATGGCATTCATCATCCTCATGAACGTGGCAAATATATTGGTAAATCTAAAAGGTATAACCATCCACTCAAATAAACCCTCCTTGCATTTAAATACAATCTTCTATATGTTAGTGGGATTTGTTGGTACTTGATGATAGCCAATTTGATATAAATTTTGATGATGAAATTTGCACCATAGAGTTGATCTAGCAAGTCATATATCTAAGGAAATGGATAATGGTTCCTCATAATGATTTTATTCAAATATCTATATTAAATAAAGAGTCTTCATGTTCTATATTTATTTGGATCCAAGATAATTGGACCTTTAGAAGATGAAAAACTTGGTCTAATGTACTATTTAGAATCAATACTTGAATTTGCCTCCTAATTTTATAAATTTTAAGGATTTGTGTATGATAAATAGGTGCATTATGTGAATGAGAACTGGTAATTTAAATCAATGACATGCTTTACCTCACAATGATGTGGAACCTTCATTCATAATTTGAACAAGTTATCATATTTCACTATAATGTAGTTTATCTCCTCCTATTGTATAGGGAATGCAATTGATGTAGCAATATTCCTTTTTCTACTTTGTGGCCATTTCTTCAAACAAATGAATTTTGTTATTTTGGCTAGCATTTTTGTATAATTAAAATTTATTAATGAAAAATAGGTAAGTGGAGATACCTCTAGGATCTGAAATATTTATCCTTTGATAATATGATGATAATTTGTGGCCTATATTCATATACATGATGTATTTTCTACATTAAGGGTTGGAATACAATCATATAATAAATATCCAAGGGGACAACACTATATAAAAATTCATCATTGAAGGGCTTGATGGCATAACAAAGGGGATATTATTTAGTGACATAAATATATTTTCCATATTGTAATCATCCAATATTATATGGTTGTGGGTGTGGTGTAATAGGTAATTTTAAATCCTTCACTATCTAAGTAGAAATTAGATTCCTTTGAATTCCACTATTAACAATAAAATGTAATGGCTTACCCTTGACCAATATTTGTGAGTACAATAGATATTCCTCCTTTTTACTCCTCTAGTGTAGCATGTGTGGAAGGAATAGCCAATGTTGGTTTGAATTCTATGATTCACTTCCCTCTATCCTCAACCTATATATGTGGAGATGATGACACATTACATGTAGAGGGTTATGACTCAACAAATAAGAATTGGATTGCTCGATACTTCTTCCTCATATATCAGTTGCTCTTGTGATAGTAAATCCATTTTCCACTCTTTGAATTTGAGGGTTTATTTTCTTATGAGTATTTTTCTACTTCCAATTATGATTTTGGGGATAATTTCCTCCTCATGATTATTTAAAGAGTCACATTTTCCTTTATCTGGATAGTAATTAATGTTATTATTTTTTTATATTCACTCATTTTATATTTTTGTTTTATAATTTTACTTAAAATTTATAGATAAATTATATACCTCTCCATTTTATTGAATTTAAAGAGGTCCATGTCCCTTCGAATGTACCATTGTGGACCACTATGGTACTCAAGAATTTGATACCTTTCAATATCTCGAATACCTAGCTTTGATTCCATGGAGTGGAAAACATTAGTATAATATTGAATAGATTGGTATCTACCTTTATACAATTATTGTCATCACACATATTTGTCTTAATAGGTTCCTATAAGATAATATTCTTCCTTTATGGCCTCCATGAAATTATCCCATGTGAATATTCTTTCAAATTCATTCCCTTCTATAATCCTATCACATTATGCTTTCCATAACTTTTGAATAGGAAATGAATCTTTCAAGAGTGCAAAAGTGATTTTATCACTATCCAAAAATTTATTTATAGATAAGTATGAAGATAATTGACTAGACTAATTTTATAGAGAATTAGCATTATATTTTCCTTCAAAAGTAGGAATATGCAAATCTAGCTACATCTTAAAATATGTGGGATAACTAAATGGTGCTAGGGTAGTGAGAGGGTATGTAGAAGAGGTTGCAAAACTCACAGCAAGGAGTAATTAAATAATATGAACAAACCGATCTATTATTTCATTTCTTTATTTCACAAGGGCTTAATTCAATTTTCCCTTGAAAGGGTTGACAAAATCAATGTTGTCCATTCTAATTCTTGCCTAAGATAGTTTAAAAAAATAATGGACGTAATCATAGGGATATCACATCTAGACCGCAAATTTTGATATCTTGATCTCATGTTTATGGACATACACTTAAAATATAGACTTCTCTAATACCATTAATCCAAAACATAAATTAAAAAAATTAAAATTAAAATCGAAATTTTGAGTTAAGGAGGATCATAAAAGAGGGAAATTGAAAAATGAAATAGTATAATTTTTTTTTTTTTTTTTGTATTTACATGGTGGAATCGGTAGCCGCCATGAATCCGGGTAGGTTGTCCAGATTTTATGGCCACCATAGTATTCTGCACTGTCTACCCCGAAAGCCGCCACACAGATCTTCGTGCAGTCCACCCCTATAACCACCATGCCACAATCATTTTAAACCTTTTACGCCACTGAAAGCACCAGGAAAGGGACAAGCATTCAGTCTGGCAAGGCCCGATATTTGAACCTTGGAAATCCACCCCCCTTATGGGGTTTGGATGACCCAATTGGTCTACACCTCGGACCTAAATAGTATAACAAATTAGAACATAGATATATATAGAAAAAATAATAGAATTATTTTATTGCTAAAAAATTAGCATACATTGCTATCAATCTCTAAGAAGAGATGTGAGTCTTTAAAACAATATCTATTAATCATGGTGCATATATATTTATACAATAATTGGTGTATTGGAAATCCATCATATTGAATATGGAAGGTCATGCATATGGACATGTGGTGGCTCCACTTCCATGAGTTAGAGTTCATCCATATGGAAATATGGTGATTCACCTTCCATGAGTTACAAAGTGAATACTAAATGAATTACATATATGTGACTTGTCCTTTTGTGTTTTATCTTCTACTAATGTTTCAACATAGCTAGAGATGTAGTTTGGCTATGAAAATCGCTATTTTTTTAAGTATTTTGTTTTGCATTCTTGAGGGGCTCTAGATCATTTTTCAAAAAATATATTAGAATATTATTTATTAATAAGTTAACAATGGGATTTTTTCTGTCTAATAATTTCAATGCTTATTTAATAGATCATAATGCAGTCTTGAGGTATAAATTTATTCCCTTAACAATGTAGTTGAAGAACACAAGCTTATATTGAGAGGGGGGCATGAACATTATAAGATCAACTTTTAATTTTCTTTACTAACCAATATTACTCAATGTTAAAAATTGCAATATCAATAGCAGTGTTAAAAGCAATGCACAAATCATCAAACACATGAGAGACACAAATATCCTTCACTAGATTGATCTCAAACACTTCACAATTACCAATGCTCAAAATATTTCATAATGAAGTACAAACTTGGTCTTAACCCTAACAAAATTAGTTCATATTTATTTCAACAATAGAGCACATGTAGGTCTCAAACCCTAATACAATTGTTTCCACTTTCAACAATAATGCACATGTAGGTCTCAAACCCTAATACAATTGCTTCCAATTTCATTCAACAATAATGCACATGTAGGTCTCAAACCCTAATGCAATTGTTTCCAAATTTATTCAACAATAATGCACATGTAGGTCTCAAACCCTAATGCAAATATTTCCAACAATGTGCTCCAATCAATCCTTTTAACTCCACCTCAAAAATACTTTCTCAAAACACAACCACCTAGATAAGAAGTTGAACCACAATACCTCAAAATTTTTGATGAAGATGTGCCTTCTAGTACCTGTCTCAAAATAATATCCTTTGCAACTTAAAAAGGATTAGCACAACATATTTTCATATATTGGAAAATCTTCTCAAAATGTGTGCACAATTTTTTCCAAACCAATGCTCTATAACTATCTCAATTTCTCAATAAAACATAAAATCATGAACCAATCCCTTCAATATTAAAGGATTACAAACAATAAAAGCACATTATACACCTTTTATATCCCACTTAAATATTTCAACAATACACCCAAAAATTGATTTACCACTAATTACCTTATAACTCCACAAAATAACACTTCAAAATTAATTGCAATTTCCTTTTGATTTCCTTATTTTTTGGTATTGATAAAAAAAGGGGGTTTAAGGGCCTTGACCCTTTACACAGAGCTCGAAATATATACAAGAAAAAATAAGAGAAGATCATAAAAATGTAAGATAGCCTTATCTTAGTAAAAAACATAAACCTGTGCTAAAACTTTGATGGAGAAGCTAAAATAATATTCCTCCTTATATCCTTCTATTTAACGTAGTTGATGCAATGCTCAATGCTTTACATAACTGATAAAGAAGTTGCTAATAATACTGTAATTTAGTGTGCTCAAATCCTTCATCGTATGATACCAATAAGTACTTTGCTATGCCCTCTATATCTGCTAGCTTTATTATCAATTATTATAATCTCTTCCAACTCCATGGGGGCATATGACCAGACCTTGAAATTCTCAGATTTAACTACCATATTTACCATTTTATTGATATTTTTGTTTCTCTCTCTATAAATATGTTTAACTTGACATTTTTATAGGTTTTTCAAAATACTCCTCACATCTGTAATTATTTGGAAAATACTAGAATTATTTAACTCCAATTTTTAAGGGAATTTATAATATTCTTGGAATCCTCCTTAAGAACAACTCTCATAAAATCCAAATTCACTGCAATTTGGAGGCCTGTAAGCATTGCCCTTGCTTCAACTTGATGATTTGTAGTAATTCCTATATCCTCAACATATGCAGCCACTACCTAACCTCTATCATTCCTAATGATGCCCCCACCACCAGCATGACCCTAGTTACCTTTTGCAGCTCCATCAAAGTTAATTTTTACCTAGTCTTTGTGGGGACGTTCCCATCTGGTATCTAGTCTCAACTTATTGATTTTTTCCATATTTAAGATATATTTTTCTCTATAGAGGATCATTGCAAGATTTTCCTGGCCAATAATGTTTTTAATACAATCCTCCAATAGGGTTGTTTTTATCCTGGCATAAACCCCAATTATTCCTCTAGTTTTACTTTTTAACACTCGTCTATTTCTTTCCAACCAAATCTCCTAGAAAATATGTGGAATGCATTTTTGCAAAAAAAAACTACTTCCTAAGTGCCAATGTTCCCAAATTATAATTAGAGAATCTAGAATGACCCAAGAAAAATTAACTTCTCTCAATAACATATTTAGGATATCATGAAAAAAATCACAAGTTCCAAACAGGTGGTCCACACACTCATCCTATTTTTTACATAAGACACAAACAATTGGAACCACAATCCTTCTTTTGAACATATTGTATTTTGTAAGGATATTATTGAGAATGGAAGTCCAAAAAAACATAGCAACTTTAGGTATGATGTTTAGTTTCCAATTTCTTTTAAGCTCAGGTTTCTCTAAGGTTACTTTGCCCAAGACTCTATATCCATCCTTCATTAAGTACTAGCTTTTCTGGTTTCTTCCTCAAATTATTTTATCCTCCTCTAAACCTATACATAAATAATAACTCCTTAGGAGGTTTTTTAGATCTTTACCTCCCAAGGCTTGCATATCTTCTTGCATGATTTTCCACTCCTAAAAATCACCCATCCTATGAATGTAACCATTAATTTTCTTACCATAGGTTCTGGTTAAATGTTCTTTAATATCTTTGAAAATTGCATATTTTGCTAAAGGCTCCTCTTGAATCTAAGGGTCTTTCCAAAAGTTAATTTTATCTCCTTTACCTACTCTCAATTTTAGACCTTGCCATAGAAATTTCCTACTATTTATTATATTTTTCCAAAATAAACCAATGTGGAGGATTAGAACAACCGATAAAGTGGTTTCTACCCTCCAAGTATTTATTTTAGAAAATTCTAGCTCATTTTCCTGATTCTCCAGTGTAAAGCCTCCAACCATGTTTAGCTATAAGGGCTCTATGAATATCTCTCAACTTCCTCAAGCCAAGACCCCCATTCTATAAAGGTTAGCAATAGGTATCCTAGGCTACTAGATGTATATACAGTGCCATCCCATAAGAATTTTTTTTGTAGTCTTTCTAAAGTCTCTTCAACCATGTCTTTCCTAAGGATGTCTTTCCTGGACATCCTTAGGAAAGACATGAAATAAATAAGGAGGCTTTGAAGCATGTGTTTTATGAGTTGTACTTTAATTGCAGAGGATAACAGATATCCCTTACAACCTTGAATTTTACTATTAATTTATCAATAATTGGATTCCAAACTTCATATTTTATCTTGCCTATAAACAAAGGTAAACCAAGATAGGTGATAGGAAAATTTTCCTCCTTACAATCCAACACTTAAACTATTTTATCTCTTATACTCTCATCCATGTTTAAAAACATAATATTATTTTTTTCATAATTTATTTTTTGGCTTGTAGCTTTTTCATAAGAATCAAGAACTTTTTTAAACTCCAAGTTTTATTCCTCTGTAGCTTCCCCAAGGAATAAAGTATTATCCAAAAAATTTTGACGAGATAAAGCTTCACCAATGGATGAATGTTTTATACCTTTGATATTACCATAATTTTTCTTTATTTTCAAAGTTCTTCCTAGGGCATCTGCCATAATGATAAATATATATGGAGACAATGGATCTCTCTACTTGATTCCTCTGATAGAAGGAAATAACCCAACATATTTTCTATTTATCAATATTGAAAAGCGGGGGTTAGAAATACATATACCAATCCATTCCCTCCATTTTCACTAAAACCCATTCACTCCATTATTTTATCTAAGAAATACCATGAAACCATGTCATAGTCTTTGTTCATGTCCAGCTTAAGGAACATGCTTGGCCCTTTCCTCCTTTGAAGAGAGTGTGTTGTTTTATAAATACCAATGATACTTTTAGTAATCTGCTTACCTACCACATAACCTCCTTGATATTCATTAATGATTGAAGGTATGATGTTTTTCAACCTATTTGCCAAAACTTTAGTAAATTTTTTGTAAATTGTATTACATAGGTTTATTTATCTAAAGTGCTACAATTTATCTGCCCCATACTTATTGGTAATTAGAGAAAGGAAGGTATTATTCCATTCTTTTACCAACTTATCATGTTATTGGGCTTCTTGGATTGCATTGACTACATCTTCTCTAACAATATCTCAATGATATTGAAAAAAACCTAGTGGAAAACCATATGGCCCTAGAGCCTTGGATGCTCCCATAGAGAACACAAATCTTTTAATTTCCTCCTTAGAAATTACCTTGCATAGATATTCATTCATGTTATCATTAACTCCTTTTGGAACATTGTTAATGATGATTTCTATTTCCATGTTGCACTCTATTTTGTTTTGCTAAGTAAGGTTCTGAAAGAAAGTAATGACTAGATTTTTAATATCATTTAAATCCTCATGATTTCTTCCATATTCTCCCATAAGGTAGAGGATTTTATTTTTTTTCCTATATCTCATAGTTGAAACATGGAAGAATTTAGTGTTTCTATCACCTTCCTTGAGCCACAAAACTCTTGATTTCTGTTTCCAATGAATTTCCTCTTGGGAAATGGTATTATGATACTCCGTGAGGAGTTGTTTTTCCTTTTCATGCCACTCTGGTTTTCTACCTTCCCTATCCATTTTTTTCTCTATATCTTGGATATTCCTTTTAAGTTTTTATTTTCTTAAATTGATGTTACCAAAAACCTCTTTATTCCAAATTTTGATTCAATACTTGATGTTCTTTAATTTTTGGGTAACTCTGTACATTACTGATCCTTGAACCTCCTCTTGCCACCAAGATTAAATTTTATTTGTAATTTTTGGGTGCATATTCCACATGAGCTCATACCTAAAGGGTGCTCCTCCCTAATTCCCCTCCTCTTACATATCTAGCAAGAGCGGATTATGATCTGATCATATTCTGGGTATACATGTAAGTCTATGAATAATATTTATACTTAGCCAACTATCAAAAAATATAACTCTATCCAAGAACCTTTGAATTTGATTATCCCCCATCCTTCTATTTTCCCATGTAAAATTACCTTTACACATATCCAGGTCAATCATATTATTATTATAAATAAAATCATTAAAATATTGCATACCTTGAGTGATGTTAATCCTCCCTCCACTCTTTTCCTCTATTCTTAATACCATATTGAATTCACCTAAAACCATCCAATGTAAATTAATGAAAAGATTCATCTGAAAAGATAGCTTATTCCATAGATGGAATCTTTCATGATCATAATTTTGAGCATAAATCCCTATCATTACCCAATAGAAGTTACCTTTTTTGTTCTTCGATTTGACTGTGTAGAATATATTTTCTTGATCAATTATAGTGCCCTCAAAATTCATTCTATCCCAAAATATGTAAATACCTCTAGAAGTACCTTGTTCTAGGTTTATGATCCATTCAACATTTGACAAAACCTCTTTCTGAATAATGTCAATTTTTTTTGTCTTTTTTAGATTCTTGAGGATAAAAACTATCAGGTTTTACTTCCATGAGTAGATCTCTAAAAATTCTTTTTTTCCTAAGGGAATTTACGCACACACATTCCAAGAAAGGATTTTCATTTTTTGGTTTTGTTTGATGGATTTTTGCCCTGAACCATACATTCTTTATTTGGATCTATTTCTTCTCCCCTGTTATTTGGTACTTTTTGTTCTTCTTGTTTGGGGGGTTTTCTTGCTTTATTTTCCCATAATTACCTATATTATTTGTATTTTTTGTATATTTTCTAGGAGGATCATTCTCTCCCATTTGATTACATCCTATCGAATATTCTTCCGTTGTTGATTGAGCTATTTTACCCAACTCTAGTCTTTTGCTAAATCTTGTTTGCATACCCTCCTTAGACTTCTTTGAGATTTATATTATGCTTAGATCCTTCTATTCCTAAAATTGTTTATTTTCATTCTTTGAACTTAAAACTTGATCTAATCCTTTTATCCCTTTATTTATTTGATTTTAAACTCCCAAACTTCTTCAATCTGATCCTTATCCTATTTTGAGTCCGTTTGAGTGGATGGGGTATCCTCTACCATTTTAGCATCATATACTAATATTATTGTATGCATTCTATATTCTAATTGCAATCACATTTTGTTGTTCTTCCTTGTACTGTATAGAACACCCATTACTAATTTTACTTTCTGCATCTTAATTTACCTCCTGGTAAATTTCCTAATATTGTTCCTTTTTCTTGTGCCCTTTCTTGTGGGCTACAAGTTTTCTTTTCCATGCTTGTATTCATCTGGTTTATTTTATTCTCATTTTGTTTCCACTTTTTAGTAAATTTGGTTTATCTTTGTAGATTATATTTTCCCTCCACATATCCAAACACTTTACATTGCTTACACTATACCGAAAAGTTTTCATATTCAATTTTTTTTCCCATTCCCCAAGCATCGATTTGATACTCACTTTTTCTATTTTGTCTTATTATAGTTTCATGTTAACACATACTCTTGCACACAATATTCTTGTTTTATTACAGGTGGGTGGATCCATGGTTATAAAATATCCAATTTGTGTTGCCATGCCCTTAATAATTTGATCATCCCAATATTCTATAGGCAGATCTAGGAACCTAATCCAAATGGAAACAAAGAAAAATTCTTCCTTTTGAGGGTTTAAGCCCATCTTCTTGTGTAGCATAGTTGATGAAAGTATTGGGTGTTGGTAGAGGTTGAACCGGGTTCCATTCTCCCTACCTCCATTTTGCATATATATAGTGTAGTTGGGAATTTCTTATGTGCTGGTAGATGCTGACAAGGCTCCATTCCTCCTACACCCACCTTGTTGATAGGGGTCCATACAACTCTAAAAATCCTATGTTTACACTAAATATTTGAGTATATTGCAATCACATGTGAGGTTGATGTCGAGCTGTTAACATCAAGGGTTTGGATAAATGTCAAGTTGTGAACACTGAGGATTTTGAATGGAGGCTGAGCTATGAACGTCGAGGGTTTTGGATGGTTGCCAAGCTGTTAACACCAAGACTTTTGGATGGATTTCTTGAATGATAAAAACTTCCTCCCATTAAATAAAAATGGTGAAATTAGGAATCTAGATAAGAGAGCTAGGAATCTAAGGAATGTTGATCAATGTATAGAAAATGAGATGCCAGATGCAAAAAAATTTCTATAGGAAGGATCAAGAAAGCATTCTTGGGCATCAATTCTCAAAAGAAACAAGGAAGTGATTAAAGGAGAATTTGTTACAAAGATATCTCATGAAAATGGAAAGGTATGTATTGTTGACTCCCTAATAAAAAAATATTGAGGGATAATGAGTTTAGCATGGTAGGTAAATTTCTAGGGCCCATACCAGATTTAGATGTGCGTAGGAGATGGCTTCATTATAAAATTTAAATAAAGAGTTCAATGAATGTTATTGGTATATCAAAGGTATACTTCTTAATACAGTTTAGTATTGAGGAGGATTTGGTGGCAACTTTATCACGAGGTCCATTTTTCTTTGGGAAAAGACCATTTTTCCTAAAATGTTGATTTCATTTTTAAAATAATGGCAAAAATAAAATATTTAATTGCAATTTGCTCCTTTTAATTTCCTTCTAAAATAATGGTAAAAATAAAATATTTATTTTCCTTATAACTCCCATTTTATTTCCTTCTAACAACAATGGTAGAAATAAAATATTTATTTCCCTTATGACTCCCTAAGTCCAATAGCGCATAAACATCAAACAAAAATTAGCCCTTAATATTTCAACCTTAGCACTAATAAAAAAATTATTTTCGCTTACCACAACTATCACAGGTGGGAATCAACCATAAAATCTCCTACCTACTAGTGTGCTAGTGCAACTTGGGCTACCTCTAGGTCAACCACCCACACAAGAACATAAATGTACAATATAGCCTTTAAACCTTTCATCGAATCCTTTCAATCAACAAAACACAAAAGGATGTCACCATCGATTTTTGAACTCACGACCTATTTCCTGCCCTACGCCTTAGCACTACCTAGTCTACCATTAGTCTAGATTCTTGCTTGAGAATAAATACCCATGATCCTATTTTTATTCGACCACAAAAACTACTACTTTTTTTAATTAAAATTTCATCTTTTATTTTCTCCAATTCATGCATGTAGGAAATCAAATACACTTAACAATTCGAACACACACCATAGCAATTTGAAAACATATATCCTTAGTGCATAATTTAATCCATATTAATATGGATTTCTCCTTCTTTCCTTTGATGTTGGCACTTTAGGTTTTATTTAAAACCTTTGAAAATGTTGGCACCAAAACCCATCTTGGGTTTAAAATTATAATATAAAGTATTATAATAATTTTTATTATTAAACCTTTGGCTTCAACATTTTTTCCTTAATATTATAATATTAAAATATTATAATATTATTTCTTTTTTAAGCCTTAGTCACTTGCTTTCTACATGGTCTTTAAACTAGGGTCTTCAACCTTTTAACCAAACACTTACAGGTTTGTCCCAAACCTCTTTGGCTTATAATAATAAAATAAATATTATAACCTTTTCATTGCATTGGGATGAACTTTGCATTTCATATTTAACCAAATTATAAACCTTATCTTTCTACCATGCCAAGATATCTTTGAGATCAATCACAAAAAATTTCATCATGTATGACATCAATCCTTTGACATCAATGACAACAATATACTCAAAATTTCCAAGAATATCCTCCTTTGTCATTGATGGAAACACTTTCTAAAAATTATTTTTCCTACCACTGGATTCCAAATTTGCTCCCCCTGAGGAACTTCTCCCCCTGACTGAATGCTCTCCCCCTTACTCAAATATCTTCCCCTTTGATATCAATGGTAAAGGGACTCGTTTGTGTCTAAAGATAATACTCTTATCTCAACCCCTTCCCCACCTCCTCTCCTTGAGGTGATAAATTATGTGATGGGAGTATCTCTACTCCCAGCATAAAATGCTCGTCTTCTTTGTCAACCTTCTTTTTCAACATTTTTTTAGTCATACCCTTTTGATCCTTTTGAGTGTCTGTATTCTTGCTTGTCTCTAGAAATTCTAGAAACTCTGTTCTACACCACTTGGCTTTATGCCCAATATTATTGCACTTGTAACACTTAATGTTGTAATTCTTGGAAGGTGTAAATGTATTGAAGTTCCTCTTCAGAAAGCCATAATAATTTCTATCATGAACCCTACAGTGGATTGAATTATGACCAAAGCGATTACAAGAGTAGAAATACTCTTGAAAGAAATGTCCATATTTGAATGAGTTGAAATTCCTTTTAGTGAGGCCATACTCTTTCTTTCCATAAACCCTAAAATGCATAGCCTTGTGACAAAAATGATTACATAAAAAATAATATCCTTTGAAAAAGTCCTTTTTTGAAACCTATGGTCTCTTAGTCCTTTCTTTGCCTTCTCTGTGATGATCCATGTTTCTTGTTTATGCATTGTTTCCTTTCTTAGTAAAGCTTCTATTCTTTAACTTATCTGTATAAGTCTTAATTTCTTCTTCACTCTCTTCCTCTAAAAATTCCTCTTCTTTTGAGCTTGAGCTTGACCCTTCTTCTTTTTTCCTTTGTATTTATTCAAAACCAAGTCCTATTTTGATAGATGAAGATCTTTGTGCATTGATAATTTTATCCAAATTTTTTGAACTTTTCCCAAACCTGTGTAGCTTACCCTTAAAATATTTCACTTCCATCCTTAGAGAAACTACCTCATGTTCTAATATTTCACATTCTAACTCTTTTTACTCTAAATTTTCAACCATGACCTCTTTAAGTATCATTGTCTTAGCTTTTGAGTTTGTCAGGTATTGTAGAAGCTTTTCTTTTTCTTCCTCATGTTCTTGAACTTGATCCTTTAGTCTTGAATTTTGCTTTCTAACATTTTTCAATTCTTTGAGAGCAACAACAAGTTCTTCTTCTAGATTAACTATGCCTTCCTATTTATTTTTTGAATCTCTCTACTTCTTGGTATCCAAGAGCATATTCATACTTTTTTAATTTATCTTCAATATGAGCATTTTCTTCCTCTTCTATATATATTATTCACTATCTAAGAGTCTTTCATCACAATCACTTGAACGATTGCTTTATTTTTTAATATAGAAACTCTTCTTGTACCTCTAAAATAACTTTTTACCTTGACCATACCTGTTTTTCTTTTCATGCCTGGATTTTCCTTCCTTTTTCTTATGATCCAGTTTCTCTTCACTTCTACTACTTTTGGCTTATGGACAATTAGACGCATAGTGACCAAAAATACCACAATTAAAAAACTTCATAGTATTCATACCTTTGTGCTTTCTTGAGTCTTTCTTGTTTCTTCTCACATAGTTAGCTTATTCATAACTTCTTAACTCACCACTTGATTCTGGTTTCTTATATTTCGTCTTCTTTGAAGCTTTGAAAGTTGCCTCTTTATTGGAGTTGTGATCCTTTACCATTCTCATCTCATAAGTTGTGAGAATTCCATGTAACTCATACGTAATCAACTTATCAATATCTCTCATCTCTTCTATAGTTGAAACCTTTGCATCATACCTTATAGGGAGTGATCTTAATACTTTCTGAGCAACACTGGAGTCTTAAATTTTGAATCCAAGTCCATGCATGGTATTAACAACCTCATACACACAAAGTAAGTATTTAGCAATATCTTCCTCATATTCCATATTCAAATATTCAAACCTTTTCTTATGGTTTTGTAGTTTTTCCAACTTGACCTTTTTATCTCCTTCATATGTTTACTTCAATTTATCCCACATCTCTTTTAATTGATTTGCATTGCATAAATTTCACAAATTATACTTCATGTAATCCACTTAAAATTCCATTCATAGCCTTGGCATTATTCACATGTAACTACTTACCATATTTATCTATGGGAGGAGTAGCTGTAGGTGTGAACCCATCCTCAAAAAAATACCATGTCTCATATCCTTTTGCCATAAAGTAAGTCTTAATTATTATACTCTAAAAAGTATAATTGTTTCCATCAAACAATGGAACCTTGTTTGATGAAGATCCACTCTAAGATGCCATCTGTGTTCCTATAATATCTTCCTTCAAGCTATTAGATATTTTTGAAGGAATCTGCTCTAATACCAATTGAAGAACACAAGCTTATACTGAGAGGGGAGTGAACAGTATAATATTAACTTTTACTTTTTTTTCCAACCAAAATTACTCAATGTTAAAAATTGCAATATCAATAGTAGTAATCAAAGCAATGAAAAAATCATCACACACATGAGAGACACAAATTTCCTTCACTAGATTTATCTCAAACACTTCCCAATTACAAATGCTCAAAATTTTTCATAATGAAGTACAAAATTGTGTTGGCAATTTTGGGTACATTGCCCTTGCTCAAGTGTTGATGTTGTCATTGATGTCAAAATGCGGAAGGGTTTTTGTGAAAACCAAGGCAGACAAAATAATAGGTTTTGTTTAAAACCATGGACAGAAGATTTGAAATGGGTTTTCCTTAAAACCCAAGTTAGCTCTTCGTTTCGTTGAAAAAGGTGCTCCGATGATGAAGATATTTAATTTTAAATATCCAGTTTAAATTTTATTTATTTATTTAAAATTTAAATTAATATTTTAAAATTAAATTAAAGTTTTTCTCCGGCTTGTTTGAAAATCCGACGTGTTTGGTATTACATCAAAATGCTTATTTAATGAGGCGAAGTCGTAGGCTAAAGGTGTGAGATCGATAAGTAATCAAATTTTTAAAATGGGCTTATGGCAGAGAGGTACTTCATCTCCGATCGTGTAATTGCTTGGTTGAGGATTGGTGAAAAAAAAATGCAGAGAGTGGTTCGTCGAACAAAGGTCGCCGATGATGGGAGAAGTGAAGTACTACGGTGCGAATGTTATACACAATGATCGAACACAAAGAACGATGCGCCATAGAATATTTCGATGATGCAGGAGTATACAAGGGCTTGCGCATTTCTCGAAGAAAAAAAATACAAACGAGTCAAGTATGAATGGTTTCCCTTTCAATTTTATATCGAACAAATAGCATGAACTGCGATTGGTTATGCATAACAGAAGTGGAGTTGAGGTTTTGAAACCCGAAGCAGATTTTTAACGAAGGGAAAGTTTTGGTTGTCTGAAATGAAAGTGTCTCCGACAAAAGTGTGGAGATATACCAACTGCGACTACGTTCGAAGGGAGAGACTGCGACTGCGTTCGAAGGGAGAGACTACGGCTGCGTTCGAAGGGAGAGCCCACGATTGCTCTGGAAGACTGCGACTGCGTCAGCGAAGAAAGAGCACGACGTGAGGTGGGAAAAAGACATTGATTTGGAGGTTCGTCGCTGTTTGAGAAGACATCCATTTCGCTGTACAATTCGGAGGCAGCTTGCTTCTTTTTGAGAAGAGCATTTCTGGAGAAAGCGCAGAGCTCCCGAGATCAAATCTTCGTGAAGGTTGTTGTTCAACGTGTTTCAGCTGTAGTGAGACGGCAGGAAGTTTGCAGTTCGAATCTCATAGAGTGTAGCAAGTAAATGCCAGAAACTCTTTTTGAATAAAAGGTATGTCTTCATAATTATTTTATTAGTAGATGCGGGAGTTATAAGGGATGGTATAAAGTTTCCTTTAATTGTATTGTGGTGTTATTGAGGGGTATCTTTCCTTAATGAAAGTGAGTGTTGATTTAGGTGTTTGTGAAATTAAATCCTAGGGAGATATAAGGGTTGTCAAGTTAATTTAAATATATTTTATTTTATGGTATAAGTGGTTTTGGGAGTTATAAGGCTATGAAATGTTGTGATCTATTTTATTTTATGGTACAAGTGGTTTTAGGAGAGATAAGAGAGTTGTGCATTTAAAGGCTTTGGTGATGATTATTGAAAGGTGGAATAATGTTGATTATCTTGTGATCTACTAACCCTTGTGAAGATTGGCAAAAGAATGTTGTGATGGTGGCAGATTTCCAAAAGGGGTTCCTTCACTTCAATAAGGTATGGGCACATTCTTCTTGTGAGTATGAGTGGTGTATGTTTTTCTGAAATAATATTGGAGTGAAAAGGTATTCAACAAGGTTTCCTTTGTTTGGGTGTAAGTCCTAGTTTCTGGTTTGTTGAAGACTACTTATGCATTGCTATCATTGATGAGAGTTTTGGTAAATACATAATTCTGGTTTGAGGTAGTGAAAGCATTGTGCACTAGGGTTTATGGTTGTGAGTCTTGATACTTGCTTTGAGTTGGTGAAACCCTTGGATGGCTATGTTGAGGTTGGTGATTGAGTTACTTCCATAGAGGTTGGTTGATCTAGTTATTGCTTTTACTTGATACATGATATTGGGCTTACTCCATTGAGTTGATTTGAACAAGTTATTCTTTGCATTTGGTGATATTGTGTTGGTGGCTATTTTGTTCAAATATCTTTGGAGGGAAAAGGATTTCTACTTGTTTCCTTTTCTTGTGATGATTGGTTGAATGCTTCAAGGTTAATGTTGAGTTGGATGTTGTTGGTTAAACCTTGTCTATGAGCATTGTTGTTGAAGCCCAATTGGTTAAGAAAAGATATTGGTTTTGGAAAGAACATGAGTATCATTGTTATATGAGATATTGCATGGTTGGCAATTGTTGGGTTGTGTTTATGTTCTTGAGAAAAGCATACTACATCTATCTTATTCTTTTGAGATTTGAGATTGAGTTGAGATTGAGATTGGGAGTTAAGTATAGAACATATTGAGTCTCTAACGATTCTCTTTATGCTTCTATGAGGTGAGTATGAGGTGGATGAATCACATTGGGTCTCTAACCATTCTCTTTGTGGGTTCATGTCAAGCAAGTGTTCTTGTTAAGCTTGTGAGCAGGTTTTGGACAGGTTCCATTGGGGATTTGTGAGCAGATTTGGACAGGTCCTATCAGAGGACTTGTGAAGCTGAGTTTGATAGTTCTATCAGAGAACTTGAGGATAGAGGTCTCCAGCCAGAGTAGGGAAGACAAGTGTCTTCAGTGGATAGAGTTTCATTTGCTAAGGGCAGCGGAGGTAGAGGTCATCTTGAGGATCACCAGCCAGAGCAGAGCTAGGGGATTGGTGTCTCCTGTGGGTCGGTGCCCATGAACTTGAGCTAGGGGATTGGTGTCTCTGTAGGTGGTGCCCAGAACTTAGGGGATTGGTGTCTCCTGTGGGTCGGTGCCCACAAACTTTAGATTAGGGGATTGGTGTCTCCTGTGGGTCGGTGCCCACGAATTTGAGATTAGGGGATTGGTGTCTCCTTTGGGTTGGTGCCCATAAACATTGTAATTGGGAAGGTTTCCCAAAGAACTTTGAGATAACTTTTAGAGAAAAGTTTTGTGGACGTAGCCTAGGCTTTCTGGGTGAACCACGTTAAAATTGGTGTCACTTTGTGGATGATCTTGTGCTTTGTTTTGATATTGCTTTGGATATATTGCTTTACTATTTTGAAGTATAAAGGAAAAGTAAAAAGAGGTCTTATACTGTTCACCCCCCCCTCTCAGTATAAGCTTGTGTTCAACAATTGGTATCAGAGCCAAGTTCCTTCGAAAAGTTTGACAGCTTGAAGGAAGATCTTACAAGAACACAAATGGCAAGGAAAGGCAAAAGCAAAACCATAAGACACAAGAAGAAGAAATCTCACAGGGTCATGAAAGAAAATGAAGATGATCTCAATGTTGCTGCTTTGGGAATGGAAATTGATTCAAGAGATGAATCAAATAGTGGAGAACAAGCCAGATTAATAAAGTTTTGCACCAGATGTGGGAAGACCGGTCACTTTGCAGCTAATTGCTCACAAGGTAGAGAATGTTTTGTTTGTGGTCAATTCGGTCATAATGAGCATCAGTGCCATGGGTTTAGTAGCAGTGAAGATGAAGATGATCCATTCAAAATTGGTAAAGAAACAGATTCAGAACAAGAGTGTGATGAAGAAGGAAGTGATGCAGAAACAAATTGGGAACAGAAACTGATTTCAGACCTGAGTAAAAAGGTTGAGGATGCAGAAGATATAATCACCAGCTTGAAAGCTCAAGCAGAAGATTACAAGAAAATTTATGAAGATCTCGAAATACAATCTTCTAGGAAAACAGAGTATTGTAGCAAGCTAGAAAAAGAAATTGACAGGTTAAGAATGCAGACAAAAGAAATGAGTAATAAAGTTGGTATATACATCAAACATGAAGAGGAATCTAACAAAGTTGTTAACAACCTGGAGCTGAAAATAGAAGAGTTCAAAAAGAGTGAAGAAACTCTCAAGTATCAGATCAATGAGAAAGAGACTGTTTGCTACAAACAAAAAGAAGAGATTGTTTCATTGAAGAAACAACTAGAAGAGGCCAATACAACTCTTAAAACCAAATATGAGCACAACAATCAAGAAAAGAAGAGCGTCTACCTTGACAAAGCAAGTAAGTGTTCTAGTAGTGATAGTGAAAGTTCTTCGGGTGATTATAAAAATGAGATTTTGTTCATATCAAAAAAGGAGGAAGAACCGAAATGTCTTAGATATGGAAAGTGTGGGCACCTTGAGGATAATTGCACAAATAATGAATTGGTTGCTAGTATGTATGAGGATACTTCAAAAATTGATAAGGAAGATGCATGTATGGTTTTTGAAAAGGGTAGCACCTCTAGTGATAAGAAATCTGAAAAAGGCCTTGATAATTCAAAGTGCAATCGAATAGAGGATCTTGAATGTGAACTTACTAATGCTCTTAGTGTCTTGAAAAAGGAAAGAAAGAAGAATGCTAAACTCAAGAATGAGTTAGAATCTAAGGCGCTTGAGTATAGTGAATTAGAACAGAAAATGGCTTCATTGAAAGAGGAAAATAAAGAGTACAAGGATAAGTTGTACAGGTTTCAAGATAGCTCCAAAAGGGTTAAGTATCTCATCCAAAGTCAAAGAAATCCAACAGATAAAACAGGTCTTGGTTTTGTTAAGCCTCACAAGGAACAAGTTGGAGAGTCTAGTAAGAGACTCCAAAAGGAAGAGAGTTTCGATGAGAAAAGTATTTCAGATCATGAGTCCTTGAATGATAGATGCACAAAAATAGAAAACACAATTCAGAATGAGAAGAAAAGGTTTTCAGAACCTAAGAGGTCAAACAATGGAAAGTTTCAAGGTAGATGTTTTGCATGTCACAGATTTGGTCACATGGCTGTACATTGCATGGCTCAAGTGAAGAAGGTAAATAACAGTTTTAGAAGTGGTGATTTCTTTCATGGGTATTGCTACTCTTGCAATCAGTTTGGGCATAAGGCAGTTTATTGCAAGGCAAATAACAGGAACTGGGTTAGTCAGAACAGGTTTGGTCAAAATAGGTTTGGTCAGAACTGGTTTGGTCAGAACTTGTGGATTCAAAGAACAGGTATGCCTAAAAGAAATAACATTGTTACTTGTTATAAGTGCAACAATGAAGGTCACACAGTCAGACAGTGTAGAGTTGAAATTCTAGGATACAGGAATAGGAACAGTGGCATGATCAGGTCCAAGGATCAGAACAATAATAGGAACAAGAATATGGACAAAGAGTTCAAGAGAAGACCCGACAAGGAAGTTATAGACGCTGATGATGATCAGTGCCTAATGGGAGTTTTACTCCCACCCCAAAATTAATCACCTCATCAGGAGGTGGGGGAGGGACTAAGCTAAGAGGCTCATTCTTAGTTTCGAGCCCCAAAGGTAGCCCTTTGCCATTGATGACAAAGGGGGAGAGATATGAGTAAGGGGGAGAGCTTCAAGTGAAGAGGAAAGCTTCAAGACAGGGGGAGCAAAACTTCAAAGGTAGATTTTCAGTTGTGGGTTTCAGTTTTGGCTCTTGAAGATGTGTTTTTAGTAAAGGTTTGCCATCAATGACAAAGGGGGAGATTGTTGGCAATTTTGGGTACATTGGGTACATTGCCCTTGCTCAAGTGTTGATGTTGTCATTGATGTCAAAAAGTGGAAGGGTTTTTGTGAAAACCAAGGCAGACAAAATAATAGGTTTTGTTTAAAACCATGGACAACAGATTTGAAATGGGTTTTCCTTAAAACCCAAGTTAGCTCTTCGTTTCGTTGAAAAAGGTGCTCCGATGATGAAGATATTTAATTTTAAATATCCAGTTTAAATTTTATTTATTTATTTAAAATTTAAATTAATATTTTAAAATTAAATTAAAGTTTTTCTCCGGCTTGTTTGAAAAGCCGACGTGTTTGGTATTACATCGAAATGCTTATTTAATGAGGCGAAGTCGTAGGCAAAGGTGTGAGATAAAAAAAAAAAGGAAATCAATGGGCTTTTGGGCGAGAGGTACTATCATCGATCGTGTAATTGCTTGTTGAGGATGGGTGAGAAAAATGCAAAGAGTGGTTCATCAAACAAAGGTCGCCGATGATGGGAGAAGTGAAGTACTACGACACGAATGTTATACACAATGATCGAACACAAAGAACGATGCGCCATAGAAAATTTTGGTGATGCAGGAGTATACAAGGGCTTGCGCATTTCTCGAAGAAAAAAATACAAACGAGTCAAGTATGAATGGTTTCCCTTTCGGTTTTATATCGAACGAATAGCATGAACGGCGATTGGTTATGCATAACAGAAGTGGAGTTGAGGGTTTGAAACCCGACGCAGATTTTTAACGAAGGGAAAGTTTTGGTTGTCTGAAACGAAAGTGTCTCCGACAAAAGTGTGGAGATATACCAACTGCGACTGCGTTCGAAGGGAAAGACTGCGACTGCGTTCGAAGGGAGAGACTGCGACTGTGTTCGAAGGGAGAGACTGCGGCTGCGTTCGAAGGGAGAGCCCACGATTGCTCTGGAAGACTGTGATTGCGTCAACGAAGAAAGAGCACGACGTGAGGTGGGAAAAAGACATTGATTTGGAGGTTCGTCGTTGTTTGAGAAGACATCCATTTCGCTGTACAATTCAGAGGCAGCTTGCTTCTTTTTGAGAAGAGCATTTCTAGAGAAAGCGCAGAGCTCCCGAGATCAAATCTTCATGAAGGTTGTTGTTCAACGTGTTTCAGCTGTAGTGAGACGGCAGGAAGTTTGCAGTCCGAATCTCATAGAGTGTAGCAAGTAAATGCCAGAAACTCTTTTTGAATAAAAGGTATGTCTTCATAATTATTTTATTAGTAGATGCGGGAGTTATAAGGGATGGTATAAAGTTTCCTTTAATTGTATTGTGGTGTTATTGAGGGGTATCTTTCCTTAATGAAAGTGAGTGTTGATTTAGGTGTTTGTGAAATTAAATCCTAGGGAGATATAAGGGTTGTCAAGTTAATTTAAATATATTTTATTTTATGGTATAAGTGGTTTTGGGAGTTATAAGGCTATGAAATGTTGTGATCTATTTTATTTTATGGTACAAGTGGTTTTAGGAGAGATAAGAGAGTTGTGCATTTAAAGGCTTTGGTGATGATTATTGAAAGGTGGAATAATGTTGATTATCTTGTGATCTACTAACCCTTGTGAAGATTGGCAAAAGAATGTTGTGATGGTGGCAGATTTCCAAAAGGGGTTCCTTCACTTCAATAAGGTATGGGCACATTCTTCTTGTGAGTATGAGTGGTGTATGTTTTTCTGAAATAAGATTGGAGTGAAAAGGTATTCAACAAGGTTTCCTTTGTTTGGGTGTAAGTCCTAGTTTCTGGTTTGTTGAAGACTACTTATGCATTGCTATCATTGATGAGAGTTTTGGTAAATACATAATTCTGGTTTGAGGTAGTGAAAGCATTGTGCACTAGGGTTTATGGTTGTGAGTCTTGATACTTGCTTTGAGTTGGTGAAACCCTTGGATGGCTGTGTTGAGGTTGGTGATTGAGTTACTTCCATAGAGGTTGGTTGATCTAGTTATTGCTTTTACTTGATACATGATATTGGGCTTACTCCATTGAGTTGATTTGAACAAGTTATTCTTTGCATTTGGTGATATTGTGTTGGTGGCTGTTTTGTTCAAATATCTTTGGAGGGAAAAGGATTTCTACTTGTTTCCTTTTCTTGTGATGATTGGTTGAATGCTTCAAGGTTAATGTTGAGTTGGATGTTGTTGGTTAAACCTTGTCTATGAGCATTGTGGTTGAAGCCCAATTGGTTAAGAAAAGATATTGGTTTTGGAAAGAACATGAGTATCATTGTTATATGAGATATTGCATGGTTGGCAATTGTTGGATTATGTTCTTGAGAAAAGCATACTACATCTATCTTATTCTTTTGAGATTTGAGATTGAGTTGAGATTGAGATTGGAAGTTAAGTATAGAACATATTGAATCTCTAACAATTCTCTTTATGCTTCTATGAGGTCTTTCTATGAGGTGGATGAATCACATTGAGTCTCTAACCATTCTCTTTGTGAGTTCATGCCAAGCAAGTGTTCTTGATAAGCTTGTGAGCAGGTATTGGACAGGTTCCATTGGGGACTTGTGAGCAGGTATTGGACAGGTTCCATTGGGGACTTGTGAGCTAAGTTTTGGGATAGGTTCTATCGGGGAACTGTGAGGATTGGAGAGGTCTCCAGCTAGAGCAGGGAAGACAAGTGTCTTCAATGGATAGAGTTTCATTTGCTAAGGGCAACAGAGGCAGAGGTCTTCTAGAGGATCACCAGCCAGAGCAGAGCTAGGGTATTGGTGTCTCCTATGGGTCGGTGCCCATGAACTTGAGCTAGGAGATTGGTGTCTCCTGTGGGTTTGTGCCCATGAACTTAGGGGATTGGTGTCTCCTGTGGGTCGGTGCCCACAAACTTGAGATTAGGGGATTGGTGTCTCTTGTGGGTCGGTGCCCACGAATTTGAGATTAGGGGATTGGTGTCTCCTTTGGGTTGGTGCCCATAAACATTGTAATTGGGAAGGTTTCCCAAAGAACTTTGAGATAACTTTTAGAGAAAAGTTTTGTGGACGTAGCCCAAGATTTCTGGGTGAACCACGTTAAAATTGGTGTCACTTTGTGGATGATCTTGTGCTTTGTTTTGATATTGCTTTGGATATATTGCTTTACTGTTTTGAAGTATAAAGGAAAAGTAAAAAGAGGTCTTATATTGTTCACCCCCCCCTCTCAGTATAAGCTTGTGTTCAACAAATTGGTCTCAATCCTAACACAAGTAGTTCAAATTTTTTCAATAATAGAGCGCATATAGGTCTCAAACACTTATACAATGGTTTCCACTTCCTTTCAATAATAATGCACATGTAGGTCTCAAAACCTAATATAGTTTCTTCCAATTTCACTCAATAATGATGGACATGTAGGTATAAAACCCTAATCCAATTGTTTCCAAATTCATTCAACAATAATGCACATGTAGGTCTCAAACCCTAATGCAAATATTTCCAACAATGTGCTCCAATCAATCCTTTTAACTCCACCTCAAAATTACTTTCTCAAAACACAACCACCTAGATAAAAAGTTGAACCACCATACCTTAAAATGCTTGATGAAGATGTGCCCTCCAATACCTATCTCAAAAAATATATCTTTTGTAACTTCAAAAGGATTATCATAACACCTTTTCATATATTGTAAAACCTTCTCAAAATGTATGCACAATTTGTTCCAATTCAATGCTCTATAACTCTCTTGATTTCTCAATAAAACATCAAATCATGAACCAAGCCCTTCAATATTAAAGCAAGTATTACAAATAATAAAAGCACATTATACACCTTTTATCTCCCACTTAAATATTTCAAAAATACACCCAAAAATTGATTTACCACTAATTACCTTATAACTCCACAAAATAACACTTCAAAATTAATTGCAATTTCCCTTTGATTTCCTTTTGAAAACAATGGCAAAAATAAAATATTTAATTGCAATTTGCCCCTTTTAATTTCCTTCTAAAACAATGGCAAAAATAAAATTTTATTTCCCTTATAACTCCCCTTTTATTTCCTTCTAAAAACAATGGCAGAAATAAAATATTTATTTCCCTTATGACTCCCTAAGTCCAATAGCACATAAACATAAAACAAAACTTATGCCCTTAATATTTCAACCTTAGAATTAATAAAAAATTATTTTCGCTTACCAAAACTAACATGGGTGGGAGTCAACTAAAAATCCTCCTACCTACCAGTGCTCTAGCACCACTTGGGTTGCCACTAGGCGAACCACCCACACAAGAACATAAATGTGTAATATAGCCTTTAAATATTTCATCGAATCCTTTCAATCAACAAAATGCAAAAGATATCACTGTCAAGTTTCAAACTCATGACCTAATGCCTACCATGTGCCTTAGCGCTACCCAGTCTAATGCTAGTCTAGTCACCTAGTTGAGGATAAAGCCCCATGATCCTCTCTTTATTCAACCATGAAAACTCCTACTTTTTAAATTAAAATTTTATATTTTCTTTTCTCCAATTTGCGCACGCAGAAATTGAATACACTTAGAAATTCGAACACACACCATAGCAATTCGAAAAAATATATCCTTAGTGCATAATTTAATCCATATTAATATGGATTTCTCCTTATTTCCTTTGACGTCGATGCTTTAGGTTTTATTTAAAACCTTTGAAAATGTTGGTGCCAAAACCCATCTTGGGTTTAAAATTATAATATAAAGTATTATAATAATTTTTATTATTAAACCTTTGGCTTCAACCTTTTGTCCTTAATATTATAATAATAAAATATTATAATATTATTTATTTTTTAAGCCTTAGTCACTTGCTTTCTGCATGGTCTTTAAACTAGGGTCTTCAACCTTTTAACCAAACACTTAGAGCTTTGTCCCAAACCTCTTTGGCTTATAATATTAAAATAAATATTATAACCTTTTCCTTGCATTGGGATGAACTTTGCCTTGCATATTTAACCAAATTATAAACCTTATATTTTTGCCATGCCAAGCTATATTTGACATCAATGACAACCAATGTCATCAACCTATGACATCAATCCTTTGACATCAATGACAACAATATACTCAAAATTTACCATAGTTGTTAGGATCAAAATAAGTAAAATTTTGAGCATTTTCTAGCATAAATATATGCTACAAAAACATCGCATGCCTATATTAAAGTTCATCACTAAATATTGAATATTTATGGTAGTGCTTTTACTAAAATTATAAAGAGAACATCATATATCATGATTTCACATAATGATTGAAGGGAGGCATGACATTTAGTAATTCTTATGATGAAGAACCATCAATTTTTATTGCTTCTTATGTTTATGTAGTTGTATATGTAAAAAGAGAACTAAAAAATGAATTTTTAAGTTTTGGAGAGTCTCATCCTCCTATATATGGGATAGACATAGGCTAACATTGTTAGTTCATATGTAGGATGATAGAAAGCCATGTTTTCTAGTGGTTTTGGTTTCCTTTCTTCACCTAGGTATTTAAATTTCTACCACTATTATTGTTCATTTTCATTTGTTAGCTTTTCCAAAACCTTCGAAAGGATACATTTGTAATTAAGGGATATGTTTACACATATCCCATAAAATATGTGTCATAAAAATTGATATTTTTGAGATCACAAAATTAAGTAGGGATCATAGTTTTTATTTGAATTTTAGGATTTTTGATGTGTGAAGATGATTCTATCATGTTTTTATACCTAGGGTTAATATAACATGTAATTTGGACTAATGGTTAAAACTTTATGGCTCAAAAAATGGTGTATATTCAATTGTTGACCTCAAAAGAGAAAGCCATATTTTTCATCCACTATAAATACCCATTTCATCTTCTCATTTTATAACCAAACTACTAAGTACCAAACATTTACAAAATATTAATCTATTATTTACAAGTCTTTATTTTTATCTCTTTGTCCCTATTACTATTACAACACATACCCTCTCTCTCTCTCTCTCTCTCTCTCATATTTATAGGTACAATTAAAGTCATCGATCACTATTTTGTTATCTTCCATGGAGGAGGACACAATATTCTACAAGGATTTGTAGTCAACGATCAAGAAATATTGCTCAAGGACTAATTTCCAAGGCATGTTGTATCCTATGTATATAATCCACATGTGATATCTCTTTTCTTACAATGGTGACATAGGAAGCTAGGTAGAGTAAAAGTGAGTGTTTAATTTATACTTATTATTGAATGTTTTGGTCCTTGATTACCTAGGTGTCAATCCATTTTATTTTGGTACAATAGGATTTTTCTTAGCTCCTATTTTTTATGGGTAATATTTAGTGTAGTACATTCTTAAATGCTCGTTATGTTTTTTTGATAACTTAGGAAATTTTATTAATATCTAGGTTTTAGAAAGGATCTCAAAACCTATTTACAAAAATAGTAAGGACTTGTTGAAGGACATTAAAAAAGAATATTTAATGGGGTACATAAATACTAACAAACAGATATAAAAAAAAAGAGGGGATGAAACCCCAATAAAATTCAAGGCATCCTATAAATAAAAGGGGGAAACAACCCCATCAAGAATCCAATAGACGAAGGGTAAAATAGGCTCCATGAAGGGTAGCCTAGGTTACAAAAATGACCAGATGAGGAAGCTAATCCTTAGTGGTATACTCATCACACTTATTATCCTCATATTTCATATCTTCTTTGATCTCTTCCTTGGTCTCATCCTTAGAATTAGCCTCGTCCTCCTTGGAGTCCTCTTGACTTGGAAATTACTCATTGTAGAACAATAAATGTAGCACTTACCTAAGTTCAGTAATGGAATTCACCATGGAATTCATCATGTTTGTTTTTTTTGAAATTATGAACCTCTTCAAGTTTTTGGTAATAGAATTGTCTTCCTTGTCATCATCCTTTATGTCAATAATCTTATGTTTGCCCTAGGTGAGTTTTTCCTTGAGACAGTATGATTTCCTAGTGGGACCTTCAATTTTTTCAAATTTGATATTATTATTTGGCTTCAACTCATGGACCACCTATATCACCTTTCTTTTCTTGGAAGCCACATATGAGGAAGGATAAAAAAGAGCACACAATTTTCCAAGAGGGTTGGGTTTACTTTTAGAAGGGTTGGGATTGACCTGAGGGCTATGACTTAGGATATGGTTATAAATGATCTTGTAAAGCCCTTGGTGAGATGGGAGGTCATTGATTTTTTATTTTTGTAGGCCCTTATCACATAAATAATATAATTGAAAAGGAAATGGAGAATGCTAATGGGGTTAACATCCCTAACGTTATTGACAAAAGCAAAATGAAAGTTGTAGAGTACCTTCTTCAGATCATCCACGATATTAAACTCCATCATAGGATTCATTAAATCATTATAGAGGGTGGGGATTTTTTTTTGATGTAGTCCCTATTTTACCTCCTTGAAAATTGTCATTGTCCTTAAACTCCTTCAATTCCACCTCTCAATTGTGCTTTTATCTATGGATCGACCTCCCTTTCACCATTTTACTAGTAATAGTAGAGAAGATATATATGTCAATTAGAAATTATCTCCCTTGAATAGTAAATTTTACATTCTCCCAGGTCTCTAGGACAACCATGGTGATATCAAGCTTGTCATCAAAGAATTTTCTAAAAAATAGGACAAACCCCCTCTCTTTCAGAATACGCTCAACAAGTGGATCCCAATATGCATGGATTGGCTCCACAAAAATCATATTGGGAAATAATTCTAGGTTGAGGAGAGTAACGAATGTATTTAGGAAATAGGTAGATGGAAAGATACTTCTGTGGTCATTACCAATGTTAGAACACTCAGAAGGTTCACCTATTTGATTTGGAGCTCAAATATTCTAGAATTTTTTTTAAATGTTTCCCTTATCAATTTTGGGCACCTCACCTTTATTCAAATTTACCGTAGGGAATTTTTGATTTTCAAAGCACCACCCCTCAAGAAACTCACATGAGGACACATCACTTAAGGCATTGGGAGGGACATTTAGATTTTCAATACAAATCCATCTATTCCAGTTGCACGTGAGCCAACTACTAAAGTTATTGTTGGATGTAGGAAGTTAAAAGGTCACCTTGGGAGTCATGGCATTACCAGCATCATCTCGTTTAATGAAAAATCCTTGACCTGTGATGCGACATATAAGAAAAAACATCCCTTCCCCACTCTTACTGCTATCTTGGTAATAGATATTGAAGTTACCCAAAATGGTGCATTAGGAATGGGGCCTATCAGCTTGAATGATTAAACCAAACTAGAAACTGAGATATGGTGCTAAAAACCAAAGTGCAAAATGATTAAACTCAAACATTTTGAACAATTTCTTGGGCCATGATGTTTTTGACCTCTTAGGTAAGGTCATCCATCCATGTGATCAACCTATTAGCTTTGACTCCTTGATTAGCTAGGATATCAACAACCTTATTAGATTCCCTAAAAGTGTACTAGAAAATGGTTTCCAAATGGTTGAGGCTAAATATCCTTGCTTCCTTGATACAATATTCAACCCTCCAATATGGCCTCTTATTTTTTATTAGGTAATTGATGATGTTCATCGATTCTCCCTCAACGATGATCTTTCCAGGATAATATTTTACCAGATAAAGGCCTCACAAAATAGCTTTTGATTCTACAATATTGTTGGTATGGGATCCTAAATGATCTGCAAATGCAAGGATAACTTTCTCATTTTGGTATCGAAGGATGCCCCCTGCTCCTGCAATTCCAGGATTACCTTTTGCTGCTCCATACAAATTTAATTTGTACCAGTCCTTTGGTTGAGTCCACTTAGAAATTGCTCTATTATTAGCTTGAGTATTGATTGGTATTTCCTCCAAGGGCATGTTTAGGGATCTCCCTAAGAAAGTCTCAAAACTAGAGATGAGCTGTGAGGAGGGAGGTATGAGGAGAGTATTTTTCTTAGCATAGTAGAGAATTCTATTAGTGATCGAGGTAGGATTTGATTGGATATTGGAAACAAATCTGTGATTCCTCTCAAGCCATATTTGCCATAGGAATTTATGGAGGCATACGGTCCAAAGGTATTTTAGGCATGATTGGAAAAATAGATTGACAATGGAATTTGGCTTGGCCCACAAGATGAGGAAATTTTGGAAAAGTTTGCTAAGGATGTTCATGGAGAAGGGATAGGTTACTTTAAAAAATTTTAGCTTTCATTGTTAAACTATTGTTATATTTTCTTATTTTGAATGTTTTTAGTATATATTGTATTAATGTTTTTTATTATATGAGATATCCCTTTTCGTTAATAAAAATTTTGGTGAACCTCATTTGAACACCATATTCTATGGATTTTATTTTCTATTTTTAGCCCCTATGGTTTAGTAGATTTTTTGTGGTAGATTTTATGTTTATGAATGTTGTTAGTTGAAATTTGGATAATACCATTATAAATTTCATATTTCTCTTAGGGGTTCCTTCAAAATTTTATTTTTCTATGAGGGTTTTTTGCATATGTATTCCTTAGGGATAGGAACTTTGAAAAATTCCTAGTTACCCTTAAGTATGTTTATTTATTTTTCTTATGACCGATATCAATTATTCCAAGGGATTTACAATGACTTCTAGATGTAAAATGAATCAAGTTAAAAAAATCTTACATGTAGAGGAGGATCTAAAACAAATGCATTGCTCATGGAAATTATACTATTCATCCTCTAATGCTTAATTATGATCATAAATTTTAAATTAGTTTGTTATAAAATTAAAAAAAATTATTTTGAGAAATAAAAGGATTCCAAAATAGACTTTTATCGACCTTATAGGTATTCTAAAGGGTTTAGAAATACTTTTTGTATCATTTGCAATGGATAACAATGATGTCAATGAACTAAACCATGATCATCACTTAATATAGTGATAATGGAAAAATAGTTATGAATGTAAACAACTAATGTAGAACACACCTCCTCAATGTTACATACACATTTTAAGTGTCATGATAAAAAATTATCTACATATATGATGACTCTTAGGGAATATTTGGCCTATGAATTAGATAGTCATAGGCATGATAGTTAGAAGAATATGGAGGTCTATAGAAGTGAAATAGCCAAAAAATGTAGGATATGATGGCAAATATTAATCAATATCATAGTATTAGTAGATATGTTGCAATGCAATATGTTATCCCTCATTCAATATTGAATCCCAATGCTTCTCCTTTGTCTCCCATAGACAACCCTAGAATGTATCTACCTATATTATTTGATCTTACTTTAATAAATTATAAAATCCAATCCCTAGCCCCTTATGTGAAAGTGATAAACTTATCTAGGCATGTTTCTAAATTATTCTATGATGGTACAAATAGGTTCCAAACATTAATTGATAAATTTATTACATATTATAGGGATTCATTCCATCATAAAAAAATATTTGTTAAAGTTGATGACAAGAGATTTGATAGAAAATGCTCTTGATTGGCTTGTATCCTTACCTAAAAATTCTATTGACTCCCTAAATACTTTTGTAAAAAAGTCAAAACAAGTGTTTTATGATGAAATAGCTATTTTGAACACAATATATGTATTTTTGAATGCTAAATGAAGCCCTAGTGAATTTATTGTTAATTTTGATAAGAGGTGGGAAAGACATAAATGTCATGCTAATATAAACTTAACTAAAGAGACAACAACAAAAATATTTGTAAACAAGTTTAGACCACCTTTTAAGGCTAAAATATAATAACACAATTTTTATGGTTTCCCTACTTAGAGAAGGTTATACAGTTTGCTAAAATCCTTCAAATTTGGGAAAATAAGCAAGGTCAAAAATACTTGAAACCTAAAAATCCTAACAAGAATGCTATAGGGAATGGTTTTTGTAATGTAGTTGTCCAATATACTTATCATGCATTATATATATCTAGAGCTTTCATACATATGTTGACTAAATCTAAGGGGGGTCCAAGACCTAATAGTGCTATCTCTTAATGGAGACATGAAGATATTCTCAAAATATGTCAACAACCTAAGAATAAAAACTACCATTTTAATGATATATTTGAAGCATTTGAATAGAATGATCTTAAAAAAATTTCTTTTATCATGGGACTTATGGCCTTGTTAGTTCTAATTGCATGGTGAAGCATACCAAAGGCTACCATTTGATCAAGCAAGTTAACTATAACAAATTAAAATGCTCAGAAGTGTTTTCAACTCATTTTATTAAGAATTTGATACAATATTACAGGGTGAATCTCCTTTTCTTTCTCAAAAATATGTAAAACACTCTGATGGTTTCTCTTGGGGCCCCTCGAATGTAGGTGGGCTTTGATGCGTGTGTGCCACCGTTGTGTGTTGTTGTTGTTGTGTTTGTTATTGTGATTATATTTACTACTATTGGAGGGCCTGCAAAATGGTGTTAGTTCATTTGGGGCCTATCATGGATTAGGCCCCATATTGATGAAGACAAAAAGACATTAAAAACATGAAACAAAGCCAAAAATGAAGTGTAAATGCTATAAAAACATGAAATGAAGGTTACCTAAAGTTTCTGCTACTGTAGATCAGTTGTACGACCAACTCGTAGGGCAGGGGGTGATTTGGAACCTAGATTCATAGGTCAGGGGGTGAATCCAACTACAGGTGCCTTATGGTGGAGATCCTTTATCCGGATGGGCTCTTGGGATGCTTGGATGTTATTTGTATGGTCCACAATCAAAAGAAGAGATTCTGGTAGGATTTTGGTAGAGTTTCTATAAGTTAGCTAAGAGGGAGAGAGAGAGATAATGAGAGGGGGACCCTCTATTTATAGGAAAATCTAAGGTTATGGGGGTGGTTAGGTAGACCAAACCTTAGAGTCTATTCCATGCTAGGTTAGGTTAGGGTTTGGGGAGGTGTCATACCCACATTCCTTAAGGAAATATCTCATCCTCACACATGTGTGAGGAAGAGATTAGGATTAACTAGGGTTAGTTAGATCCTAGGTTAGGTTAGGGTTTTCATAAATATCCTAACTAAGTGGGTGCACATATGTGTGAGGCTAATTTAGGACTAATTTGGATCTTATCCGTAATTAAACCTTTTTAGTCAATAAAGTACACTTTAGTGAAAAGTGACTTTACAATTAGAACATTCAATCAACTTAATTAGGATTTTAGGAAGGGATAAGGTCCCATGAGGGTCCTAATTAGGTGTAGGAAAGGGCTTAGGTTACCTTAGGGGGCTGATAGGTGGTCTCTTAATGAGTAGGATGTATTTTGGAGGGGTTTTACCTAGTTTTGTAGGTTTAGGAACCTATGAAAGTCTACAATAGCCTACAATGGTCTACGCTAGTCTACAATAGCCTAGAGGGGTCTAGGATGGTCTATGCAGCCTACAAGTGTCTAGATAGATCTACAAGTATGTAGAAGTAGACATGTGTGACTTTTGGGTGTCTACATTTACCTCTTTTTGTACTATATTGTGTGAAACACAGTTTAGTACAAAAATGTGATGGGAGAAAGTAGAAGATGAAGGAAGAAATGGGAGAATATAATCTAATCAATGGTATGTAGCCGCTCGAAGCGTGACCATACAACATTGATCGAGAATCCGAGGAGAGAAGAGAGGAAGAAAGGAGAAAGAGAAAGGAAAAGAAGAAAGAAGAAGAGAAAGAAAGGAAGGGGAAAGAAGAAAAGGGGGAGAAGAGAGATAAAATAGAAAATGTTGATGATGAATGCAAATGGATGATTGCGGATGCAATACGATGATTTTGCTAATTCTGTATGATATTTTGCAATGTCATACTGGTTGCTTGTGAGGGCAACTTATGACTGCTTTGCTTTTGCGACCAATGCAATATGGTCCAAAGTACGAATAGAACAAATGCCTATTCAAATTTTTGTTGTTGATTGATTGATGAGTGCATGGTGACATGTGTCAAACCATTTGAGCTAGGTGACATGGATTATTCAAACGTGTCATTCATTGTGTATCATGAACGCCAGAGTGACATCTCCGAATGTTGTGCATGGATTATTCAAACATGTCATTCATTATGTGATCAATTTCGATATACATGAACTCTAGAGTGACATCTCCATTGTTATGCATAACTCTCGTGATCTAACAAATATCTGGTTGGTTGGTTTTACTATTATCTTGAGATAATATTCAACAAAAATTTGTGTAGACAGATGCGATATCCATGATTTGGATGTTTGATTGTTTGGTTGCATGTGAAGCTAACTTTTGTATATGAATACCCCCTCAAACGAGGAATCAACAATGAGGTGAATGAAATGTGGTGAAATGATGATGAGTTGATTGATAGAAGAAAATGGTTTGCAAAATATGGAAAATTTGCAAATTAGCATGAATATGGAGGGGAAGAATCTTTTGGAATGAAGAAATTTTGAATTTTGTGTTGTTTGGTTCAAATCGTAGGGTGACCTACGATTTAGGGTTGAATTCATATGGTGACCTACGATTTGGTATTGGATTTACAGGGTGACCTATGATTTGGGTTGAAATCATAGGGTGGCATGCGATTTAGGGTTTTGAGGCATATAAAAGCCTTTTGGTACGCATGTGGGGTCATTTTTGTGACGCGTGAGTGGAGTGAGGTGTGAGTGAAGAATTTTGATGCGGAGTGCTTACAAATTTTTGATTGGACTTGATTATGGTGAGGGGTC
The DNA here is from genome assembly GCA_028583015.1 of Wollemia nobilis. Lineage (NCBI taxonomy): Eukaryota > Viridiplantae > Streptophyta > Pinopsida > Araucariales > Araucariaceae > Wollemia > Wollemia nobilis. The sequence goes on along the minus strand of JAQPPZ010002937.1, from coordinate 6,581,619 downwards.
AAACTAGTGTTGGCAGTCATCGCGAGGAGCCATGGGTAAGTGTTCGAACCCTTTGTATTTGAATATTTGGAATCACGTGAGTGAATTTGAATGTGGTAGGATAGAATTTTGTATGTTTTTTGTGATGTGCCTATTTAATTTGTTTAAAATTGAAACACAAAGTGTTAAACAAGCCAAATGGGTATTTGGAATGATTACCCTTTTTTCATTTTGACATATTTTGGATATTATTTGATCGTGTGATTTGGGTTGGAAATGAATTTTGTTTGACCTTGATTTTCATGCCAAACCGTGTGTTGTTTGCAAAATATTTTTGAACTTTCACCATGAAATAGTGAAATGGGTGTCCAAAATTGTGATTGTTGTTTTGATTTGACTTGATTTGATGATGTTTTGGATTTTGCACATTGTACGATGTAAATGATATATGTGGATGTAGCTATTTTTGGGTAAATGGTGTACTATTTTCCAATTTTTTTGAACTTTTACCATGAAATGGGGAAATGGGTATTCAAAAATATGACTGTTATTTTATTTTGATTTTTTTTGGTAATTGTTTTGAATTAGGTGATGTAATGCATTGTTGTTTGATATATTGTTGGATGTTTTGGGGAAATGGTGTACTATTTTCCTAATGTGTTTGAACTTTCACCATGAAATGGGAAATGGGTATTTAAAAATGTGATTGTTATCGTAGCATGATGTGATTTGGTAATATTTTGAATTGCATGCCATGATGGGGGTATGAATGCATGTGAATTGTTCTATTTTATGTCGATTGTGTACTATTTTTGAGTTTTTTTCACCCTTTAGCCATGAAAGGGTGAAATGGGTATTCAAAAGTGCTATTTGTTTTCCATGTTGAGGTATGGTTGAGGTTGTGCATTTGTAGTGTCTTGAAATGCATGAAGATATTTTTTTTACATAGAATGTAGTTGTATGATGATTGTATTGTAATCATAGGGGTAAAATTGTGTATTTTGATTCTAACATAAATTTTATTGTGATATTTGTGAATGAAATAGGTGAAGATGATTGAGCCTCATCATCATGTGTGAATGATGAAGGTGATGTTAGTGAAGGAGTGGAGTGATGCTAATTTGGAGTGGTTGGATTCAGTATGGTTGAGAGGAGTGTGGGAGTGTGTTAGCATTCATGCTAACCGGGCCTATATATCAACTCTGTGTGAGAGGTGGGATCTTGATAGGAACACCTTCCATTTTTTGATGGGTGAGATGACGATCACCCTAGAGGATATCTATAGGATTTACAAGTTACCAGTTGAGGGTGCTCCTATGAGGGTGGCAGATGATGGTAGGCATGATGCAATGCTACAACATACATTTTGTGAGAGGTGGAGGGAGGTAGATACCAAGAAGGGCATTGACTATGAGTATTATTGGTATCAGAAGATGTTGTCTAATCACCATTGTGTGGTGATGTTGATGATTTTGATATGGGTGCTTCTTGATGCTTCTAGGGTGAAGTTCACCTGGAACATGTTGGACGTAGTGTGTGATATGGTGGAGCACAAGGTTGTGTTCATGTGGGTTACTATGCTACTAGCCCAGGTATATAGGGAGTTGCACGATGTGGTGAGGATAGGGTAAAAGGGACTAAATTGGGTCCCTTTACTACAGGTTTGGGTGTGGGAGCACATAGTAGTGGAGTGACCAATACTATTGCCATACTTGGTACATGAGAAGAAGAGTAAGACTTTATCGTATGCGTTGAGGTGGTAGATGGATGAGGAGAAGGGTATGAAGAGACCACATGAGGGTGATTACTTATTTTGGAGGATTAATTTTGAATAGTTGGAGCTAAAATATATCGAGTGGAGGCCTTGGAGGGGGGAGTGGTGTGGGAGAAGGATGATGAGTATCTTAGGGCTATATGACAAGGGTGATGGGTCGTAGGATGATATACCCATCAGGTTGAGTTCTTCCCCTTTAGTAGGGTGATGAGGTAGTTTGGATTGTGGTAGGGTATGCTAGATGTGCCTATCGTGATCTATAAGTGGAGAGGTGATAGGGGGATGCATCCTGTGGTACCTCCTTGGGATGGTGAGAGGGATCCACTGATGGTGATTCTTGATGTAGCTGATGTGGGTACCACTCTTGAGTATGATGCCTAGTGGGCTAGGTAGGATTGGGAGGTAGGTACTAGTGTTATCGAGTGTGTGATGGCACCAGTTGGTGGGGTGCCTTCATGAGAGGGATAAGTGACAAGTGAATTGAGAGCAAGGGTTGAGACATATTTTCAACAGTCAAGGTGACTTTAGAGAGGATAGTCTAGCATACATAGTGATATGGGTGGGGTTACATAGGATGCGACAATTGGTGAGCAACCCATAGCAGAGGATGTGGTGATGGATGATATAGGTGTGGATGTGGAGGTTGAGGACATGATTGATTTTGGGGATATGGGAGATATCCCATTGGAGGAGTAGGAGAGGAGAGATGTAGGAGGAGTTGATGATGTTGTGTGATCGAGTACAACATTTAGAGGGAGAGTTGCATGATTGTGAGGAGTGATTGATAGTAGTTGATATAGTGAGTACTATGGAGAAGAGAGATCTAGAGCTTTAGTGTGTAGAGCTACAAGAGAGATTGGTAGCATCAAAGATAGAGAGTGCTAATGTGAAGAGGGGTCTAGAGTTGTAGTGTGTGGAGCTACAAGGTAGACTTGCTATGGAGGAGAGGAGGTATGTTGAGTTAGTTGGGAGTTTGTGTATCCTCATGGTAGATACTGTAGCAATTGTAGATAAGTTCAATATGGAGGTGGTTAGGTTGGAGTAGGTGGTAGCATCTATGGAGGTTGAGTGTGCTGCTCATGTGGTCGAGGTGACTAATTTGCATGCTAAGGTGGAGCGGTTATGGTAGGAGCTAGGAGAGGTGAGGGTTCCTATAGATGTGGCTACTCTTTAGGTCGAGATAGAGTGGTTGAGAAAGGGGAATGAGGATCTAGTGGATAAGTTGAGATATGAGGCTTGATGAGGTATGATTGTGAGATAGCCTTGATGGTTCAAGGGATTGCACTACTAGATTATGATAGGTCACGATCGAGGTCGAGATCATGGTCGTGAGCATGGACTCAGTCTGAGTAGAGTCATCGGAGTGTTGCTTCCATAGGATAGAGAGAGGTGGGTATGGGTAGGCTTCCAGTGGTGTAGGTGGGTGGTGGTGCTCCAAGATTAGAGGGAGTTGTAGTAGTTTTAGGCATTGAGGTGGTTGGAATAGTTGAGTTGAGCAGGATGGTAGTAGCATGTGGAGTAGAGCAGGTAGGTGGGGCTCATGAGGGGAGTGGAGAGACTCCTAGTGATCAGTAGGGGTGATGTTTATATGTATGGGTATTGATCCCTATTGTAGCCATTAGGTATTTTTGAGGATAGATAGTGGACATTATCTTATTTTGTAGCCTGAGGGTATTTTGATGATTTTATATATACATATACAACTTTTGTTGTGGCTCTTATATGTGTGTGTGAATTTTTGATTTGCATTTTGTGTTGCTTTTGTGTATGATTGTTGTGATGTATGGATGTGTAATGTAGAATGTTGGTATGTACCTGTATGATAGATGAATTTATGTGTATGGGGTAACACATAGGAAAATTAGATCATTGTATCGTAGACAACACTGCTTAGTGATGTGACACTGATAAATGCATGTTGGAGAGATGTAATGTTGCATGATGGAGATTGAGATGTTGATATGTAATGCAATGTAGATAACATGTATGTTTGATAGATGTGATGTTGCATGTATCTTGAAATTTGAAATGCATCGAGGAAACACTTGTATCATAACATAAACCTATGTGGATGTGATCCATACCGTAATCTCATGGATATAAGATGGTATAGGGGTATGTGTAAGACTCTTGACTAACATAGTTATTGTAATCAAACATCCTAAATAACTGAACTAGGTTTTTATTGACAACTTATGACTAACCTTGCTAGGTCAAAGTCTATCATGGACTAGTGTGTGCAAATGAGTGATGTTCATTTATCCATTTTGAGGGAGGTAGGATGAACCCATTGTAAACATAGCCAAGGTAGCTAGCTCATCCACAAGCGCTCAATGATCTATACAAAATAAGGTCACTAATGTGATAGATGTGTCACCACTTGTAAGACTATTCCACTGGAAGGCATGCGCTTAGGGCCTATAGCTGGTGATGGAAATCATCCCATGATGTTATGTTAAACCTAAGGACCAAAGGCGATGAAGCATAACACTTGTGTTTCTTGGAGGCTTTTACTTTTGTTTTCCACCCCTTGATTATTGCTTGTGTCTCATTTGTGGTGTTATTTTTTTTGTATGGGCATTGGCTTTTTTTTCTACTCGTATTTGTGATTCTTTGTTATGCTTATCCCTTTGTTTATCCCTAGGTCGTATGTTGATCATGCAAATGATAGGATGAGTAGGGGAAACCATTCTCTAGATGGCGATATCTACGCAAGGTGTTATCTTCCCTAGACTCAAAAGGTGCTTTAAATTTATGCCATGTGTGAATGGTCCTTGAAAGAAGTTGAATCAGCAATGGAAAGCTATAAGGAGTGTAATAACCTATCAGCTAGAGGTGACGCTTGATTGGTTGTAACTATCAGATGGTCAAAACTTACACAATACCCTATAATCTATGATCCTGAGTGAAAGGTGTGGACATCCATGTGGTGATGCTAACAAGTGTGTATGTTATTTCCTATTATGAGCACATTTTTAGAAGGAGAATATACAAACCTGAATAAAATTATGATAGAAGAAGCGATGGATATATGCAATGAAAGATGGGATGTAAGAGGAAGATTTTCTTACAAGAGGAATTTGTATGTAATGAAGCTAGATGAACATTTTGAAATTCATATTTATAGATGATCATGTGTAATGATGGTGATGAGAATCACAAGATGTGGTGAGGTTGCCCCAACGTGTGGGGGATGTATCGAACCTGAAGAGATTATGTAGTTGTAGATGATGTATGTGATGAGAATGACCAAAGAAATGCTAACTAAAAAGGTGACAAAGGAAAAAAATACAGGAGGAAATAGGAGAAGATTAGAAATGCGAGAAAAGTAGAGGAAGAGTAGGAAGATGATAGAAGTAGCATAGGTATGTAGCCACTCAAAGCGTGACCATACAACTATGCTTGATAAACAGAGGAAGAAAAAAGAGGAGAAGAAGAGAAGAAAGGTGAAAATAACCTAGAGATGTTAGAAATTGTGAGGGTCAGATCGTGATCGGGTTGGTGACGTGACAAGGTGACTAGGGTGCTGTTGATTTGTATAGTTGGCCAGCCATTGGAATTGGCATGATGATGTTGTGTTGGATTCATGGGGTGGCAATGGGTGAGATACTAGGCGATGTGGAGGGCTTTGAAGCTGGATGGATGAAGGGGTGTCTTTAGGTGATTGGATTGGTTCTTCAAATAACATATCATTTACCAGGGTTTCAAAGGTACAACACATGTTGATGTCATGCCCTAGTTGGTGATGGTAAATGTAAAATTGATTCTCATGAAAGTTTCATAGCTTGGGGTGTAGTGGGTCCATAGGATGAATTTTGGGTAGGGAAATGAGGCCTTGGTGTAGTAACTAATGGAATGTTTGTGCTAGTGGTGTGGATCAGACTAGCATGGGGTAAATATAAGGTTTGGGTGGTGTCGAGCGAGAAAGGGGTGGAGTGGAGGTGAGTGTTTGGGAGGTGGATCAAGAATTCGGTGATGGTCGAATCCTAGGTCTAGTGGTCGGCCTAGGATGAGGTGCAGATATTTGGGCCATGGCAGGTTGGTGAGGAGAAGTACAACAAGGACAATGACTTAAATGGAGTTCAATATTATCGAGGTGGGAAAGAATGTGTTGGATATCAAGTGAAGAGGGTGATAAAATCGAGGGTGGTAGGGATCAAGATTTTGGTGAATATGTCGGAGTGTGGTATAACTATGAAGATCTAGGTGAAGAGGAAGGAGAGTGGAACTATACCACTGATGATGAGGTAGGCTGAAATGGAAGACCACATAGTGTGGATGGTGGTGTCTATAGAATGGGAGGAGTGGGAGATGGCTCGAGATAGCATCGATGATGAGCTAGGATAGGGTACATGGAGGTGAGTAGGGAAGCATGTGCATGGAGGGTTTGAGCATATGGGGACATACCGCTCGAGAGGGGTGGAGGTAAACATGGAAGGCATGTTGGGTGAAAGGTATACCCCCTATTAGGTGGGTAGTAACCTAAAGGGGGATGATGGGCCAAAGAAGGTGGTAGGTAAGGGTCCCTCTCATCATGGGATGGAGGGGGTGGAGATCCTCATGGGTGAGGATGTGAGTGCTCCTCCTTGTCATCAAAGGAGGATAATGAGATCTGACTATCACCTGATCGAGGTGAGTAGGAGGAGTCTCTATGAATAGGTGAATGGTATTGGGGTGATGGGTGATGATCTGAGTGGGAATATGGTGAGGATTACTGAGCATGAGTCAAGGTAAGTGGTCGTGTAAGATCGGATGGAGTGATTGGAACTAGGGGTAATATCGAGAGGTCTTGCATGGTGAGATCTAAAGATGTTGTGGGTGTATGCATGGAATAGTGTATATCTATTGATGATGTGGTAGTCGATGATGCAAAAACCTACAAAAATATATAAATACCAATAGTATATAAATGATGCAAAAAGAAGCAAAATATTCCTACTGTGAAATAGAAAGTGAAACACCGTATGTGAGGTGTTGTGTGTGATTTTGTCTAAAGTGCAATTTAATGACATTGTACATAACCTATGATGTCACAAACCTAGGTAGGCTAGGCATTGAATGCATGCAGGTGGATGATGTTGATAGGTTTAGGTTCAATGTGTCCTTCCAAATTTACCAATCGATAGGCACTAGAATTGAATCTATGTGTAATAATGTATGGGCCAAGCTAGTTGGGAGTGAACTTGTCTTGCTACTGGTGGGGTTGACTTGTGATTTGCTGATTTTCCTTGAGTACCAGGTCACCAATTTGAAATTCATGTTGATGTACCTTACTATTGTAGGCATGATGAAGGTGATCCTGATAAACATGTATGTGTTCGATGGCGTGGATACATCACTCATCTAGGAGTGTTAACTGATCAAGGTGGGCTTGATGAGCAGTGTCATCATCAATGAAGTCTTTCATGGACACTCATAAAGAGGGTATTTCGAGCTCGAGGGGCATGATGGCCTCAACTCCATAAACTAATGAGAATGGGGTTGCCCTGGTGGGAGTATGAATGCTTGTGCGGTAAGCCCACAAAGCCAATGGTATTTGGTTGTGCCAATCATGGTGTGACTCTACGACTATCTTATGTAGGATAGAACATATAGTTTTATTGGTGGCTTCTACTTGACCATTACCCTGAGGGTAATATGGGGTAGAAAAACTATGGTGGATGTGGAATTTGGCATAGAGAGCATGGATAGTTTTGTTCTTGAAGGATTTACCATTGTCTGAGATGATTTGGGATGGGATCCCAAAGTGGCATATGATGTGATCAGTAATGAATACTATGATTTTGGCTCCCATGGTTTGGACAAGTGGGATTGCTTCGACCCACTTTGTGAAGTATTCTATGGTGGTTATGATGAACTTATGATTGCTTGATGAAGCAGGTGTGATTTGGCCAATAAGGTCAAGGCCCCACTAGGAGAAGGGCCACATGGACTGGATAGGTTGGAGCGCTTGTGAAGGGAGATGCATGAGATTAGCATGTTGTTGACACTTGATGCATCATTTTACATACTCACAACAATCATGTTCCATTTTGGGCCAATAGTAGCCCATGCATAGGATACGCTTTGTGATGGCCATGCCATTGAAGTGGCCACCATAGGTACCATCATGAGTTTCTTGCACTACTCATTGGGATTCATATGGTTCTAGGTAGTGCAAGAGGATGCCATCATAACTATGATGATAGAGGATGTCCCCTAGTAATGTATAATGGATTACCCTTTGTTTGAATGCTTGATGATGAGCATGTGGTAAATCACATGGTAAGAAACCTAGTTTAATATAGTCCTTGATTTGCAAAAACCAAGGATCATGAGGTTCGGTTTGGACAATGTGAATGCCCTCATCATCTATGGTGGGTGAGGGTGCAATGGTAGATTGATTTAGGGTGTGAATAGACACATGTGTGGTGTTAGAAAGGGGATTTTGGGGTATGAGCGATCCCAATGAAGCCATGGTATCTATGAAATAGTTTGATGAGCGTGGGGTAGCTTCGATAACATACCACTCAAACTAGGTGAGAAGTTGTTGGGCAATTTGTTTGTATTATTGGAGAACTAGGCAATGATATTGCCATATCTCCTGGACTTGATTAACAATTAGGAGGGAATCACCTATGATGTGAAGGCATCGAATGTGCATGGAGTGAGCTTGTTTCAATCCTAGGATTAAGGTCTCATATTCCATATTATTGTTAGTGCATGGGAAGCCTAATTTGAAGGAAAAGGGGAGCGGTTCCCCATATGGTGTAAAGAAAATGATGCTTGCACCCCCGATGTGAGTGCAGTGGGAGCCATCAAAGAAAAGTGTTAAATCCATTGGAATTTTGGGTTCAACATATTCTTCAACTTCTGTGACATGGAAGATGGAGTCATCAGGGAGTTGGATGAGAAGTGGTTGGTCGTCATGCAATGGAGCTTCAACCAATTGGTCTACGATGACCTATCCTTTTATGGATTTTTGTAAAATGAATTCTAGATTAAATTTAGTAAGAAGCATGATCCATTTGGCTATGCAAGAGTTATGATAACTCTTGTTCATCATGTATCAAAGTGGGTTGTCATGAGCGATAACAAAGGTGGTATGGTTCAGCATGTAATGGCGTAGTTTCTAGGTGGCAAAAACTACAGCTAGGCATAGCTTTTCCATATATGCGTAATGCGTCTCGTAGCTAACTAGGGTGTGACTAATGTAATAGATGGCTTGCTCATGATTGAGCACATTATTTTGTGCTAACAATGTACCAAGTGTGAAGTCTGTAGTGGTGATGTACAAAATAAAAGGTAGTTGTGGGTGTGGAGGAGATAGTACTAGTGAGGAGGTGAGATAGGCTTTGATCGAGTCAAAAGCTTGTTGAAATTTGTCATCCCATTTGAAGGAGACTCCTTTTTGCAAAAGGTGATTGAATGGCTTACATTTATCCGATAATTGGGCGATGAACCATCGGATTGATGTGATTTTACCCTACAAGCTACGTAATTGTTTAAGGTTGGTGGGAGGAGGCATCTCGATGATGGCCTTGAATTTGTTAGGGTCGACTTCGATGCCTCATTGAGAGATGATGAACCCTAAGATTTTACTCGATGTAACACCAAAGATGCACTTCTTTGGGTTGAGGCACACGTTGTGCTCCAGGAGGTGATCAAATATTTTACGTAAATTAGCTAGATGTTGTGAGCATTCTTTAGACTTTGTGATGAGGTCATCTACGTAATATTCCATGATTTTATGCATGTAATCATGAAAGATATATGTCATTGTGCATTGGTAGGTTGCCCCAACATTTTTGAGGCCGAATGGCATGACCTTGTAATAGAAGGTCCCCTAGGGGGTTGTGAAGGATATTTTGTGTTGATCGGTAGGATTGATCTTAATTTGGTTGTAACCAAAAAATCCATCCATGAGGGATATCATTTCATGGTTGGTGATGGAATCGACAAGCGAGTCAATGTTTGGTAATAGAAAATTGTCTTTGGGACAAGCTTTGTTCAGATCATGAAAGTCAGTGCAGACTCGAACCTCGCCTGAAGGTTTGGGCACTAGCACCATGTTAGATACCCATTCGGGATAGTCGATGGGTTGAATAAAATCTATGTCAAGGAGATTTTGTAGCTCAAATTTAACTAACAAAGCAATCGTAGGGTGCATACATCGTAGTTTTTATCGGACAGGCTTAGCATCTTTGTCCAATGTAAGATTGTGAACCACTAAAGATGGGTCAAGACCCGACATGTCTTTGTAGGACCAAGTGAATACCTTGATGTATTCTTTAAGGAAGGTAGTGAATAACATGCATTATTTAGGTGAGAGGCTAGCAGTGAGTTTGATGATATGAGGGTTGTCAGGATCATCACCAATATCAACATCGATGGTTTCTTCTATCAACATGTGGGAACCATCACGAAGTTGCTCTGGGATTGGAATGAGGTGGAGGTCATCGATGACCTCAGGTATGTCATATTCATCATCTAAATATATGTCTGTGTGATGGATGCATGGAATGTGAGGTGGATTTGATGATGAAGGAGCATTTGTTGCATGTAGGATGTGTGGTGATAACAGGAAGTCTTGTGGAGAAGGTATTGATAGAATGTGAGTTAGGTCGATGAAATTTAGGTTGGGGATGTTGTCCCGATTTATGTGAGATGTGTATCAAAGTGGCATGAAGAGGTCCACATCAACCATGTTAACGTAAGCAATGGAAGAATTTGATAGTGATGAATCTGATGATGAAGATTCATGAGTTCGTGAGCATCGGGAAAGGTGTAATGGTGGATGCAAGACAATGGGTGGTGATCGAGGCCATGTTATGGATTGTCAAAGCTAGTGACACATGTGTGAGGGTCTAGCTAGATACATTGGAAAACAAAGGGGGAAGTGTGATGTTGCACTATGGGGCTTTAGGTGTGAAGGATAATGCGGTGAATTGATTAACTAGTTCATCGATGCAGCATGAGGATGTGTCATCTGGGGAAGGGACTTCATGAAAGAAGTCTGAGGGAACCATGATCGTAGAGTGGGGAGATGAGTTCTCATAGAAGAGGTCCATATCAACATATTCTTCTAAGGTGTGCACAGGAGGTGGCATGGGATGCAAGGAAAGATCTTGCAGTTCATCCTTGAGTGTATGGACAGCTATGGACTAGTATCCTAAACCTGATTTATCCATGGGTAGTTGGACACGAGGATTTATAGGTGTGCGTAACCCTTGTTCATAATATCCTAGCCCAAATCCATGCCAATGAAAGTATCAAAGATAACGCAATGTGAATTGGGGGTTGGACATGTGATCTAATGTACCATAAAATTTGGACTATGGTGGTGGAGGGACGATAGTCGGGAGTGAAGAATCAATGCCTGCATACACAAAGTTGGTATAATTTTTTGGGGAACCTAAGCGCATGACTATACCAATGGTAAGTACCAAAGCGGATGGGTGACCAAAGTCATAAGTGGACTAGATTGGAGGTGGACACAAATGAGCATCGTGGATGTTGTAGTCACTAGGACCAGTGTTTGTCATGAAGATAGAAACCTGGGGTGATGTACACATGGGTGAATGAGGTAGTGAGTCTAAATCAGATGATGATGATGTGAGCTAGGAATCTCGAATGGTGGTTGTAGATGATTGAAACAACTTATCATCAAGGCAGGTAGCTCGTTGCTCCTAATCATGGAATTCGATAGCCATAGATGGGATGGGTTGGTAAGCATGTGGGAACTATGGGGGAGGAGGAGTAAGTATTTGCGATGACCTATGAGGAGATGTGAATGACTAAGGTCATAGGAAAAAAAAGGAGTGGTGGAATTTTTGGTGTAGGTAAGATATGAGGTTTTGTAGAGGAAGATGGGTGCAAGGTAGGAGTTGGCCATGAAAAATATGGCAAGCATTCTATCAATACAGGTGGTGGATTTATAGACGATGAATGTTGTGAAAGTGGTAGGGGTAGGGTTATTCATAAGGGGTAGGACTTGAAAGGTACTTGTAAAAAATGGTGATTTTTTTGCAAAAACCCAATGAATCCTAGCCAACTGCATGTATGATGGATGGCAAATGGCCTTAATTTTTCAAAAAAAATGGCAAAAAATGGTGAATTTTAAAGTTTTGACCAGACTAGGTGAAAAGGAGTTTTAGCAATGCCAATCAGGTTACAAATCATGATCTTATATTTGACCAAAAGAAAAATATGATCCAATCATAGATCGAATGCATAACATAATCCAATCACCAATCAGATGTAGAATAGAATCCATAAATCGAATGAAAAGTATAGTTAAATTTTGGATAAAAAGTAGAATATGATCCAATCATCGATCGGGTGCATAATATGCTCTGATAACCAATTATATGCAAAATAAAATTTTGGTTTGAAACGGATACAAAAATTGATTTGGTCCTAGATCGGGTGCACAACATGGTCCATTCTATGATCAAATGCAAAAAAGGATTTGATCCAATACCAGGTACATAATGTGATCCAATATGAGATTGGATGCATATTATGGTCCAACATTGTGTAGACACCTAAAACGCATCATGTCAAGGTGACTACTCATATGGGACATGCTAATAGACCATGTGAATGGTCTTGGACAACTCCAAGGTGAAGCAGTCATTTTAGCCACTCAATTTAGGCAGTCCTGGCCTAATCAATCTTAGTCACAGTTGACACCAGTAGGTAATAGATTTGGCCATGTCTCAAAGCCATGACTAGCATCAAAAATATTTTGAATCTCAGGATAAGCCAAATTTAATTACAATGGTTTAGGTAATGAGAATTCAAATGGTTTTGGGCAGGGAATCTTTGATATTTTTCCTCCCAATTGATCTAACCTCCTAGATCTTGATCTTGGCTTCCCAAGCAAGCCAATATTAGAGATTAGGAAGGCTATAAGACCCCCTCCAAATTTGGTAGAAATCTAAAGAAGTTTTTATTTGAAAGTAGTGAAACCCTATCAAAATGGACAGTGAATTGACAACCCCTTAATGAGAATCAAAATGCTACCCAATTGTGGAGTGACAAGAATGGATCTGTCAATGGAGATTCCAAAGGAATAGGAAGCATAAATCACAAAATCAAGTCAATAGAACATGAATTTCATCAAACTGAACCACCAATCTATCTTGGGACATAGAGGCAACCCTTTATCATCAATTCCATGGAGGAAATTAGAGATCCAAGCCCTGATTACAAGTGTAAGAATATTTTTGGCATAGTCGTGACTATCAGCCATGGATCAGATCCATAGTGAGGGTTTGATCCTTAATTTCCTTTGTTTTAGTAGTAGGTTTCCATTTCCAGTTATGCAATTAGCCTAATATAGCATAGATTAACATTTTAGAAGACATTTGACTAGTTAATCTAGGATTTAGAGGTAGATTTTCTTCCATTTTCCTTGATATTATCAATTTAGACTAGTTTCATGCTTTTCAAGTTCTAATGGCTAATTAGGCTTCCTAATTGCTTAATTTCATGTTTTATTTACATGCTTCATAGTAATTTGATGATTTCTTGCACATATTCATAGATTTACATAATTTATTGTTTTCTTTATCATCAATTTATGTGATTATTTCAAAAGCCTCATCAAGAGAGGCCTCCTTTGTTATTAACTCTTTTCATGTTTTTTATTGAATGTAGGGTTTACAGAACCTAATCATTTTCAAGGTAGCATATCCATCCAACCAAAGGAGAAGAAGGCTATCTTTGGCCTTAAGAAGTTCGTGTACCTTCTAAAAAGTCTACGAATTACACCTCTCCCTTGTTTAGAGGGTCTTCAATATTATATCAATTGTATTAAAAATTGAGTATCCCTAAGAGGGACATCTATGTAATTTGGATTTGACAAAGTTTTAATAAAATAAAACCCTATTTTATTGTTAAACTCATTGTTGTCTATTTCTTTATTATTTTAATACTCAGTTTCAATTGATGCACTAGTTGGGTGTATGCTTTTTAGATCATTACATATGGTGATCATGACGAAAACCCCACAAATTCCATAATAACTGATGGATTTTTGAACTTTTTTTGTTGTATGTGTCAGCCACACTTGATAACTACAGTGCATAGTCTCAGTTGTTCTTGATATACACGGCTAGAAATAGACCATAAAAGTAGACATATATCATATTGTCTCTCCATCAAATGAGGACTCCAGGTAATTTTGATCCTCTGTGTTTCTAATTTTTACTGTGTTTTTGGTTTTTAGCTAATTAAATCACATAGAAAATAGTAAAATGAAGAATTTCTATGAAATTTTTATGCTTTATGTTAGTCATGCTTGACAATCATGACTAGCACTGTTAGATACACCTATTAAACATGGCTAAATTCTTGGCCTACGACTCTATCCCATGATGAGCACTATTACCTGTGTTTTTGTCCTGTAGCTAACAATTAGAGTCTGTTTGTAGGGGTTTCTTGTTGTGGCCCAATCAAAGGCCTATTAGAAAATTTGATGTGCATTCTCTGAAATAACATATAGATTATTTAGATGCATCTTTCTAAACATTAAACATATTTATCATTAGGTATTTAGGAAAGAGCATTGAGTGCTTGGTGTTGCATTTTTACTTTCATGCAAAATTTAAAATGAACAAACACACACCATACACTACTTAAATGTTGGTGAGTTGGAAGTCATATCCAATAACTAGCAGGGTTCAACGACGGTGGTAGTGATTTCCATGTATTTAACCAAATCCCTTGAACCTTGTACTATTGGCCAATAGCAACTCTAATATCTATCCTAACGATGCAAAATAGCATGTGTTCCTCTTAAGAGGGGTGTATTTCTATGCACAAGGTATTGGATGAGGATCGTTAGGACCTGTGCTCCCTACCCAGGTGTGGATTTCATATCCACATTTTTAGGGGTTAACATGACCATTACTTTCATTGTTGGTTATCGAGCTATGAGCATACAAGTGAAAACCCTTAAACTATTGAGCATTACATAAACAATTTCAAACATGACGAGAGTAGTTCAAGTTTTCAATAAATTTCAAAACAAATCTAACCAAGGTAGGGCTCACAAATAAAATTTAAAAGAGAATCATTCTTGTTTTCTTTAAAATATACATATGATATAATACACATCATGGTTAGAACATGAAGATGTCGATATCGACATAGAACCAAGATTTAATCCAAAGCTCCACCTAATGCACAACATAATGTGTCAAACCCTAAATAACAAGATCCTCTTGGATGATGTTTGATGAGCATTAGAGGGGATAAATCTACGTGTGGTAGTTCTCATCAGGATACCCCACCCAGAGGAGGCAATGTACATGCCTCATGAGATAGATCTAAGTATGGAAGATCCCAACATGGGCCTTCAAGCATGGGAGCATATATCATGATCATACACCTCGTGGATCCACTAGATATACTAAATAGTATATAATCAAGGAAGGAACTATAAGATAGTACCCATCAATACTCAAGCCAAGGGAGACTCTAGTCCCTTGGCAGTTCAAAATAGACAAGTAGAAAATTCATCCACTTAGGGGCAAGAAGAGAGGGCTACTTCAAAGCATAGGCCTACAAAGAATTCAAAAACAATGAACTTGGTAAGTTCACATTTGATATGTCGAAGGTTGGAATCAATGGTAGCCTCCACATGAGCCATGATGCACTATACATTTAGATGGTCTGGATAGAGTCCTAGGGAATCTAGGGTATAAACTCTAGGTTGTGCACTCTCATTCTATGAGTCCTCATAGTGATAGCACACGTAGCACCATCCAAGAACTAGAGAATGTTATAATAATACTTGTAGTATACTTGCCCCATTGACCCATGCAGGCATGAAGCATAGACAACACTAGAAAATGAATGCCATCTATACAAACAAAGGCAAGAGCATGGCAAACAAGTTTTTTGGAGGTCATACTGATAAAGCTACTCAGATAGAATAGATACACCAGAGACCACATACGATCGATATTATAGATCAATAACAAAAAATGGTTTCAGAACAATGGTAGCATATCTTCTAAGATCAATTGGAAGATGTTCGTGCATAGCATGAGCGCCTAAACAATGATAATACACAGATATAGAGGTTTCTAAAGTAGCATAATTTTGAGCAACACATGTGCAAACAATGCATCCTTGATCAAAAGGAGTGTGATGAGTAAGAGGATAAATTGGCTCATGCCAATTTATCCCCTCATAGTGAATACACAAAGCGCACTCATATAAAAACTACTTTGTAGCCCGATTTGTGCCCTGATCACATTGAAACTCATACTCACCACACAACCCAAAATATGATGCAACACCAAGCACTAGAACATCATGGGCACATGCAATACGAAGTAGTAGGAGATGAACAAGAACATGAATATCTTGAGATCTCCCTAGTACATGTGGAGGATGAGCCTAGTCCTCCACCTCCATCGAAGAAGAATTTACCTCTAGAGGCTCTACAATGACCTCTTAGAGAAGAGTAAATTTTATCTTCGAAGGTCTATCATGCCTCGGAATACAAGGTTTGAGCTATAAAGAAACAAGAGATGACTTATCAAAACCAACTTTGAGTAGCATTCATAATTAGCCTTTATTCCCATTAGTGCCCATTCCAATGTATCTCGAGCATTTTGAGATGCCAAAGCTAGAGAAATTTCAAGGTGAGGAGAATGCTCAAGAACATGTTACGATATTTATGGACATGTGCTTTCAAATAGAAAGAAATGATGCTCTATTGTTTATAACCTTCATCATAACCCTTTCAAGCCCGATACAAGAGTGGTTCAATCAACTTAAGAGACACAACATAACCAGCTTTGAAAAGTTAGCTAATGCATTTCTTGAATGCTTCTCCTTCGATGTCAATAAGAAGGTAAACTTATATGATTTGGATTCTTTAATGTAACATGATGATGAGTCGATCATGTATTACAAGAAAATATTGAGAAAAATAATGGGAAAGTTACCATCTTTTATTTCAACCATAGAACTAACTTAGATACCCGAGGCCTGAGGTGTAGACCAATTTTTTCATCCAAACCCCATAAGGGGGGTGGAGGTCCAAGATTCAAATCTCAAGCCTCATCGAACTGAATGCTTGTCCCTTTCCTGGTGCTTTTAACAATGTAAAAGGTTTAAAATGATTATGGCATGGCAGTTATAGGGATGGAATGCATGAAGATCTATGTGGTGGATTCCAGGGTGGACAGTCAGAATACTATGGTGGCCATAAAATCTGGATAGCCTGCCCAGATTTTTGGTGGCTACTGATTCCACCATGTTTTGATTTTTACCAAGATTTGTGCAAGGCACATCTCATTACTACTGCAATTTAGAAAGTATAAAAATTTTGAGGCCTTGGTGCAAGCCAAGGTAATATAGGACATTAAGTTATAGGAGGATAACTTGAATCTCTAGAACAAGAAGGAATGGAATAAGAATAAAACCCACAATCATAAGGAACAGGCCAAGACAACCCATGTAAACCAAATGGTGTTAAACCTCTAAAAAGGGGATAAGGGGTAAAAATAGAATTATCAAGCCCAACCTCCTCCTGCATGATATTATTAGTGTAATAATAACAATAATGGTAATAATAAGGAATAGTGCCTACCTCGCTAGTTCACACCTTTGTCAGAGTCGATGACATTGATATTCCACCAAATGTGTGAGACCAAGGCCTTCAACTTATCAGATATCAAATTAATATACCCTAATCAACCAAAGCCAAAGGGGTATAGGGATGATCTATATTATGCTTTCCACATAATAAAAGGACACAACATCAAAAGGTGTCAAATTTTCAAACATGTAGTACAAAACATGATTGAAATAGGAGAGCTAATGGTGGACAACCCTTAGGCTCTTGATAACCAAAATATGAGGATTTTTAAGAAATCCTTGACGAATCATGAGCCACCGAGAAACAATGTTGGTCATGTGAATCAAGTGTAGGTGGAACTGTTAACTCAAGGATTCATCAATATGGTTAATGTTAACATGAGACGATAGGGGTATGAACGACCAAATCCACCTCCAGCTCTAATTAGGCTGCATGTTGTGCCTCAAAATAGGACAACATAAAATTTTCTAGGACAACAACTAGACTGGTGGTGACAATAAGGAGTAGGCTTGTTCAAAGCCTATAGATAACTCCAACGAAGCTGTCAATATATGAACTAATTCAGTAGTTTCCTAAGCATAGGGAGACATTGATGGATATTCTAAGGTCCATCAAAGTTCAATCCTAGGATCCTAAAGCTTTCACAAACTTCATGGGACATGTGCAACAGTGTAGTGAACCAGTAATTCAATTCAACGATCATGAGATTAATATGGTCTCCACTACTATAGCATACCCTCCACTATATATAGTTGCATGTGTAAATCACACACCATTCAAACATGTTTTGATTGATATAGGGTCATAAATAAACATAATTACAACCAAGGCACTAACACATCTAAAGTTACGAAAATCACATATTGTACATTCTACTTTCACCTTGAGAGAATTCAACGATGTGCCATGCTCAATGGTAGGTACTATAGTCCTTATAATTTAGGTTGGACTTAAGACCATCCTGGTGATGTGTCATGTGATTGAAGATACCATGTAGTTTATAATCCTCTTAGGGAGCCCTTGTATTAGAGAAATGCATTATGTTCCCTCGATATTACATCAATGTATTAAATATATACATGAGGGATAGTTTCACATGGTGCCTTATGATGAAGAGCCATTAAAATTAATGAACTTAGCTGATTTTATAGGAGATTTCATTCTCTCTTTAATTCATCTGGATATACGTCCAACATCGCTAATCAAACATCCAAAAGGTAAATTAAAAGGAGTGTGTGTAGGACCTTCTACGGTAGCACCACAACTATCAGAGCACACAACAAAAACTTCTACAAAGCCTATGATATCTAAAATACTTAGGAATGACAAGAACATTAAGGTAGTTATGGGAAAAAAGAGCTAAAGCAAGCACCCAAATTAGAAATTTTTGAGGTTCCTAGTCCCATGGACGAAGGGGATGATGTAGCACCCTAAAATTGGCATGGTTAAAACATTAGTAAAAATATAAAATATTAAAATTTGAATTTCAACCCCAAACTTCCCGTTAAACCGCCTTTTACCCGCTTTCCCCATTTTTCGTGCCATTTTTAGGATTTGTTTTGACCGTTGGACGATATCGTCTCAGATTAGATGAAATCATCCCCGATCTGACGAATTCGTCTGGAACAGAACGTCTAGATGATTTCGTCCCAAAACCAAATTTTCATAATTAGCTTCTGTTTCAACAACCTCTCCAACTCAAGCATAAGCGTGTCTGCGCAGTTGGAGATTTCCCCGTTGGAGATCTCCAAGATTTGGATGATCCCCAACCTCCCAAACCTCTTCCTAATCCTATATAAACTAGGATTTTTCTAGTTTATCCCCCCCGGTTCCCCCCGGTCGGGTCGATTCTCCCTGAACTCCCAACCCCTTAGTTGACGGATTTCATTGCAGAGTTAGCTCCTTATTCCCCTCGCACTACTTTGCTTGCATTCGGTATTTTTACATTTTTATTGCAGGAACTCTACTATTTTTAGTTGAAGCTAGCTTGGATCATCGTGGACGATCTCGGACGATTGCGGACGATCTCGTACGATTGGAGGCGATCCTGACTGTAGTCCAGATTGGGGGCAGTCCGAGTTTAGAGTTTGCATTTTCATAGCTTTTTTTGCATTTTTCATATCAGATCTCTACACTATTTTAAGTTATTATGTTTTATGCATCTTGGAGTTCACCTCATTTAGCACAATCGCATGATAAAGTTAAAATCAACCATTAAAAATACTGCATTTCCTTATTTTTTTAATTAGAATCTATTATTCAAGCATGTTTGCTATTATTTCTACCCTTATCCTTTGCTTCTGCACCTTGCATATTTGGTATTTTGTATCTATTTTTGTGATTGCAGGTTTCTGACGAATTCGTTTGACAAATTCATTAGATTTCAGATGATTTTGTCTGATTTCAGATGACCTTCTGTGATTTGGGATGATTACGTACAAACTGAGATGATCTGAACTGCTACAAGACTCAAAATCTCCATCAGACATCCGAGATCAGGTATGACACCTTCTAGTTAGCATATTCTCTGTTATTTGCATCCATTTCTATTTTTTGTATTCATTTAAATCAACATTGGCATATAGAATAGTTTAGATTCATATCGGCCAAACCTAGGAGTTGAATGATTAAAGCACGAAATGAACACATTAAACATACTATCAACCTAGGCATGGAAACTGCCATTCAAAAGTTTCCTGGTGAACCCACCATTCGTCAAAAATTCACCCTTATACACCTCCCCCAAGAGGCGGGACCTTCAAAGGGCCTCTCAGTCCGAGGTATTGTCCCATCCTTTTCCCATCCCCCTTCCGGGCGCGGATCCTATAGCCTGAAGGTAAGGATGCAAAAAATTTGGAGCGATACATTTTGGTGAACCCGACGTGAAACAAAAAAACCTTTTGAAAACAAAAACCTTTCTAAAAATAAAAAAATAATAATAATAAGAAAACAAAACATAAATGCATTTAGAATTAAGAAAATTTGCATGTCATATTTAGATGGTAGACTATAATAGGAGATGATCTGTCACCATTAATGTTGAAAATCAATTAGAAGCTATAGAGATTACTTCTGTGCTTAGAGTACCTCAAACAAATAGGGTTCAACCTTTGTGGGACGAACTTGATAGGAGATTGGATCTCATTTCATCTAGAGCAACCGAACTTAGGCAAATCAAGAGGTTTGTCCTAGATAGAATCCTAGATCCCGATCAAGTAATTTTGTATCATGAACTTCAGAGAGCTTGCCATAGGTGGTTAGCAGATAAAAGAGCCCTTGTGTCTTCTGAGTTATATACTTTTGAGGAATACCTTGAGAATGCAGTTGTAGTACATAAATTTTTGTCTCGTATAGAGGACCAAGAGGTCGTTCTTATAGATAGAAAAATATGGAATAGAGTTCCCAGAGCTGTGTTATATCGAGAGTATTGCCATGAGATTTATTTTTACAAAACAGAATCCGAAACAGATAATATCACCATAGCACACTTTGTTGACTTCTTGAAAAACAATTTCCAATTTGAAGAGGAGCACTTTATGACTCCTGATGAACTTGATCCTATCAATGATATCTATAAACTATTTATAGAAAACTAAGTTATTATTTTATTATTGTTATTTCTTGTATTTAGTGTGTTGTTTATTGTCTTTATAAGCATAAAAACAAAAATAAATAAAAAATAAAAAACGCAAAAACAAAAACAAAATAAAATCATAACAAAAAAAAAAAATCAAAACATTTTCTCTTTTAAGCATTATAGTAGGTATATAATTAAAATATATACCTCCCAAATCTGTTGCAAATATATCAGTATATATTTGCTAAAATTTAAGATTTAGACATAATGACTAAACTCAGGAATGGAAAACAAATTGAAGTAGAAGAAGATTGGTTAGGAAAAACCACAAATAAACCAGATGCCCTTCTTGAAGACCCAATTCAGGAAGAAGTAACCTTAAACCAACAAGAAGAAGAATTTGTGGATGCAAATGAACAAAAAGAAAATGATAGAGAGGAAGGATCCTCATCTCCTAAAATAACTCCAGAAGGAGCTGTTACTTTTGAGAACATGGACCATTTTTGGAAATTCCTCCATGATAATATGGGCACCCTTAATAGAGCAGTTCATATGGACAAAGATCAAATTAGTGACACTCAAGCAACCCTAGAAGATATATATCACACACGCACTAATCCTTTGTCCTTTGTTGATCAAGAGAGTGATCAAGTCGGACCGTCCAATTTGGACATGGCTGCTATAATCCAAAACATGCAACAACAACAGGCTACCCAACCACCTAGAGTGCCTGTTACCAAGCCAAGGGTTATTCCCACACAAAAGAAACCTTCATTCACTACTTTATTTCGCCAAACTATTGATCAATATACCTCAAATCAACAAAAGCCTAAAACAAAACCAAATACCAATTTCCAACAATCTGGGATACAACATAATGCTACAACAAATCTTCTTCATAATACTCTTCCTACCAACCATTTGCATAACAACAATATAGCATCTAATCCTTATGTCCCGCCCTCCTACGGTCATAAATCCCATACTCATGTACCACCAAACCAATATGGTGGACAAACTGGTAATTTGGAAGCCATGGTGAAATAGTTAGTCTCTCGCATGGACCAGATAGATCCCTACCGTCCCTCATACAATTATCGAGAGATGTGTAGTCAACCTC
Organism: Wollemia nobilis; assembly: GCA_028583015.1. Classification (NCBI taxonomy): domain Eukaryota; kingdom Viridiplantae; phylum Streptophyta; class Pinopsida; order Araucariales; family Araucariaceae; genus Wollemia; species Wollemia nobilis. The sequence continues at coordinate 6,559,565 of JAQPPZ010002937.1, read as the reverse complement.
TAGATCCTATAGTTGTAGCACAACCATATCCCAAACACTTTCCTATGCCTGTCCTACCTATATATAAAGGAACTGAAGATCCCATAGAGCATCTTCGTATGTTTAGGATAGCCTCGTCATGACATATCACATGATGACTTGCTATTACTAAAAATGTTCCCGAAGAGTTTAGGAGGGATGGCATTGGAGTGGTATTATCAACTGCCTACTCATTCTTTGAGAAATTTTGAAGAGACCGCTGAGTCTTTTGTGCATCAATTTAGTGCCTATATCGAAAGGCATGTAACCATTAAAGATTTGTACAACCTAAAACAAGACAAAGATGAGTGTTTTGCTGACTTCTTAGCTCGATGGAGACAGTTGATAGGAAAATTACACTTTGTGTTACCTTATCGAGAAATGTTGGATATTTTTATCAATAATTTACAAGAACAACTATCCTATGAATTATCAATTGCTACCTTGACCACCTTCGATCAAGCTATAGACTTAGCTCGAAGGGTGGAAGATGCTCTCATTAGAAGAGGTCAGCTCAAAAAGAAAGATGATGAGAAAACATCCAGAAATCAATATAAAAATAAACAAGTTGTGGGTGACGGAGTCACTGATAGCAGAAACATTGCCAATGTTAACACTGCGAAAACAATAGAGAAGTTCATATTGAAACCTCCTGATAAACCACCTCAAGAATTTACTAGGTTAAATCAACCTTTATCAACCATTCTCCCGCAGTTACTAGCACGAGGATTGATCCAATTACCAGCTATCCGGGAACCTGATCCAACCATACCCGGATACAGAGCTGATTTGCATTGTGATTTCCATAGAGGACCTGGACATGCTACCAACTCTTGCAAAAGATTAAAACATAAAATACAAGATTTAATTGATAACAATGAGATGGAGGTGCAAGCCTTCCAACCTAAACAAAATCCTTCTAATAACGCCCAAAAGAGTATTCCTCAAAGTCATAATCAAAATGTCAATCAATCATTGGACATATTTCAACATCCTTTACCAAAACATGGTAAAGAGGTGGCCAATCAAATTGAGCATCACAATGTTCCTCCTCCTACCCGATATGTAGGGACTATTAGTGGACAATTACCTATTCCTGATCCTCAAATATTTGACACAACTTTATCCATAGTTACGACTAGACCTCTACATAATATTCGGATGCTTGATCTTAGTGACACCGAATATGAGACTAAAAGTGACATGGAAATCACCTCAAATCAATCGAATAGTTTTGAAGATGAATCAGATCCTATTCAACCTATCACCAGTTCTATGGTTCCAGAAGAACCATTTCCTAGAAGAGTTACTACTCGACCCTCCTCTCATCAGTTCCTTTCTAATGAACAAGCCATAAACGCTAGACCGAGACCAATTCATCATCCTCAAAATAATATTGTAGGTACCATCGGAGTCGTTACCCGACAACAGACTCAAAACTCTCAACAAGATCAAACTCATAATGATGGATCAGCTCCATTTGTTTTGAAAAATCCCAATAAAGGGAATCATATGCCTAATGTTCAACCTAAGCCTCCATATAATATTAATGAACAATTATCCAATACTACAGCTAGAATTTCCCTTTTGGACCTTTTAAGATCTTCTCCTACCCATAGGGATGAATTAATGCTCACATTAAGCCAAATGATGGTACCACAAAATATTCAGCCTGAAGCCATGTCTAATACTATCATAACCCGAGAAGTCGATTGTATTGACTTTCGAGATAGAGATATACCACAACATAGTTTACATAAGGATAACCCTTTATATATTACTGCCCTAATTGGGGATGTATCCATTAAACGCGTCCTGATTGATAATGGTTCATCTTTAAACATATGCACTTTTGACTTCTACCAAATATTTGGCTTTAGAAGTGACGAAATGAAAAGAACTGATATGATCATAAAAGCCTTTAATGACGAAACACAAGAAACGTGTGGAGTTATTACTATTCCATTGCAAGTTGGTCCGAGAACCTTAGACATGACCGTGTTTATTGTACATTGCCCAACATCATACAATATACTTTTGGGTCACCCTTGGATCAACGCGATGCGAGCGGTTCCATCCACTTTACATCAATGTGTTAAATTCGAATTTAAAAACCAGTTGGTTACCATTCATGGTGATCCTAGACCCTTTGATATGTGTGCTTTGGCGGAACCGGTTGGAGTTCAATTTTGCCCTCGCTCTTGTCATCCACACATCCTAATTCTCATCATCTGCCCAAACGTGTGAAACACACACCCATAACCTCATCTACTCCTTCAACTACACCTATACATATAGCTCAACCATCTTCTGAACAAACTACATTAGGACCTCGAAAAGATCCCAAAATTACAACCAATACTTCTTGTTTTACCCCTATAACTTCCATACCGATAGACTCATCCATCGATATCCCTATAACATCATCATCCACTACAGGCATTCTTTCCACATCAGAAGATCAAGGAAATGTTCCTTCTACCTCTTATGCTCTCACTGATGAGCTCTTACCCGATTTATCTAAAATTCTTATATCAGAAGAAACCAACACTGCCATGCAGACTTCCCTTCTTTTAAATAAACTCCCACCCTCTCCTCGTACCTTGGGCCTCCCACAACCTATGGGAAGTATCTACCAAGTCGGGAGTTGTGCTTTCATTTATAAGGGATATGATTGGGGAAGAATCCCCAGAAACATTAAGATACATTGTGATGGGTATGCTAGATGCTATTTTGCTAATGATTATCTTAAAGCTAAGCCCATAATGCTTAAATTGGGATATAAAGGGAAAGGTTTGGGACCTTTCCAAAATGGTATGAAAGAACCTTTTGAGGTAGAACCGTGGCCTGCCCGTTGTGGTGTGGGCCTATTTTCTAGTAAAGGTCAGCCCTTTCCATTTGAGGATGATGACCATCTCGTATGTTATCAAGATTATCTAGATAAACAAGATTCTTTGTGTCTAAAGAATAATTCTTTTACCTGCAATGTGCTATCCATAGCCTACCCTGAGATGATTTCCAAATCCGATGATGAGTTGGAAGGGGATATCTTCCATGATGTCTCCATTGAGGAATTGTTATATAATGAATTTTATTTTGATGGCTCTATTCCGAATATAGCCCAGCTTGAAGCTACGACTTCTCAAGATGAATTATCCAAGTTAACCTTGGAAGAATTACAAGAATTAGGTGTTTCATCCACCCCACCTAATTTTGAGAGATATTTACATATGGAAGTTGAAAACGTTATAAAAATTAACATTGGAACCGAACATAACCCTCACATAATCAATATTGGATCAGAATTGAGTCAAGAAAAACAAGATAAATACATTTCATTTCTTAAAGACTATGAAGATGTCTTTGCTTGGACATATGAAGACATGCCAGGTTTGGACCCTTCCATAGTTATGCATCATCTAGTAGTCCATCCAGATGCTAAACCTGTTAAACAAAAACTTCAAAAAATGCATCCTAAAGTGGCCTTACTAGTCAAGGGAGAACTAGAAAAACTGTTGAAAGTCATTTTTATACAAGCCATTGATTATGCTGAATGGATCTCAAATGTAGTTCCAATAACTAAGAAAGAAGCCACTAAAGTTAGGGTTTGCACCGATTTCAGAGACATTAATGCTGCATGCCCTAAAGACGATTTTCCTCTTCCCAACATGGATCAGATCATTGACTTTACTGCTGGAAGTGGAATGATATCCTTAATGGATGGATTTTCTGGTTATAATCAGATCAGATAGCTCCTGAAGATCAGGCCAAAACAACCTTTATTACCCCTTGGGGAACCTTTTGTTGGAAAGTGATGCCATTTGGTTTAAAGAACGCAGGCACAACCTATCAACGAGCCATGACTTATATCTTTCACGATATGATGCATGATATTCTACATGATTATGTAGATGATATTATAGCTCGTTCTATCAAAGAAGATGATCATTTAAATGACTTAAGGAAAATATTTGATCGGTTAAGGGAATATCTTATCCGACTAAATCCAGCTAAATGCATATTCGGAGTTAAGTTCGATAAATTATTAGGGGTTATCGTTTCTTTACATGGCATTGAAATTGACCCTCTCAAGATCGCGGCTATCATAGATATGCCCGCACCCACCAATATATCAGAATTACGAAGTTTACAAGGTAAGCTTCAAGCTATTCGCCGCTTTATTGATAAGTTGGCAGACAAAACTGGACCCTTTCTTAAACTTCTTAAGAAATATGTCCCTTTCCATTGGGACGAAGAATGCCAAGAAGCATTTGAACTCCTTAAGCAATATCTCCTCAAACCACCAGTGCTTTCCCCACCTAGATCTGATCATCCTTTTATCTTGTACATTTATGCTTCTGATTTTGCCTTAGGGGCTATGTTAGCTCAACTTGACGATGAGAAGAAAGAACGTGCTAATTATTACATTAGCAGAACCTTAATCAGTTATGAAACTCGCTATACCATATTAGAGAAGTTATGTCTTGCAGTCGTATTTTCTACACAGAAACTACGACATTATATGCTCAGTCAGAAAACGTATGTTATTGCCAAATTCGACCCTTTGCGATATCTCATGAGTCGACCGTATTTATCTGGTCGCATAGCCAAGTGGGTTCTTGCGCTAAGTGAATTTGAACTCACCTTCATAGGACAGAAGTCTGTTAAAGGTCAAATCATAGCAGATCAATTAGTTGTTGCACCTTTAGAATCTACTCATCCCCTCATCATTGAGTTTCTTGATGAATGCCTTAAACTAGAGGCAGACCATTCAGAGCAATGGTCCCTATACTTTGACGGAGCTCCGATGCATGAGTGGGGCTGGTGTGGGTATTATTTTAATATCTCCGCAAAAACATCTTATACCTCTGTCCTTCAAATTAACATTTGCTTGCACCAATAACACTGTTGAATATGAAGCTCTTATCCTTGGATTACGAGCTGCCTTGGCATTGAAAATTAAAAGTTTATTGGTTTTTGGTGACTCCCAACTTGTCATAAACCAAATCAATGATGTTTATCAGACCAGAGATGATAAATTACGCCCATATAAAGCATATGTTTTGTAGTTATTATCCTTGTTTGATCAAGTTACTTTGGAAGCTATTCCTCGAACTAGCAATCGTGCGACTGACGCTATGGCTGCAACTGCATCTCTTCTACCCTTGGAGTTAGATGATGAATATGCTACCATCATTATTCGTCAACTCTAGGAACCCGCTTCAAGCAAATCATGCTTAGAACCTTTGGATGTGTTTCTCATCAACGAAACAACTCCTGAACCATGGTATACTGATATATTTAATTTTTTGTAGAAAGGAACCTTCCCTGATGGTTGTCCTAGCAACCAACGTAGGTTATTACGTAGACAAGCAAGTCACTTTGTGATTATTGGTAATACCTTGTACATAAGATCTTTTGAAGGCATCTTACTGAGATGTTTGAATCTAGAGGAATCTAGATCAGCTTTGAATGAAGCCCACAATGGATCTTGTGGGGGACATTTTAGTGGTAACGCCATTGCTAAGAAACTCCTTCGGATAGGATATTTTTGGCCTACCATGGAAAATGATGCACATAATTATGTGCGACATTGCGACAAGTGCCAGAAACATGCTGACCTTGTCCATGCACCTGCACAAGAGCTGCAGGCTATTTCATCTCCTTGGCCCTTTTCAAAATGGGGCCTAGACATCATTGGAAAAATCAACCCTGTGTCATCCGATGGACACAAATTCATCATAACCGCCACCTGAGTATTTCACGAAGTGGGTTGAAGCTATGCCATTAGCTTCTTGCACTAGAACACAAGTTTCCAAGTTCATTTTTAATCAAATTATTTGTAGGTTTGGAATTCCTGCCAATCTCATTTTCGATAATGGAACTTGTTTCAAAAATAAATATGTCAAGAAATTATGTCAAAAATATAAAATTCAACATCGCTGGTCCACTCCCTATTATCCTCAGGGTAATGGTCAAGCAGAAGCATCTAATAAAACCTTAATCAAAATTCTCAAAAAATTGGTCAATAAAACCGGTCGAGATTGGCACATTCAGTTATATCTTGCTTTGTGGGCCTATCGAACTAGTGTTCGAACCCCCATCGGAACTTCACCTTTTGTCTTAGTTTATGGTGCTGAAGCCATTTTTCCCTTTGAATTAGAAGTTCCTTCTTTAGCTCTACTACTTCAAGATACTCGAAGTAGGGGATGAATATCATGTCGTAGCATTTAGTCAACTAGAACTTCTAGATGAAAAGTGCATCAATGCTTTGGAGCATCTTCGCGCCTACCAAAACAAGCTTAAGAGAGCATATCTTAAGAAAGTTCATCCTCGATCTTTTGAGATCGGTGACCTTGTCTTAAAAGAAAATAAAAAAAATACTAATGCAACTAAAAACCTTAAAGGTAAATTCGAGCCCAACTGGCTTGGACCATATGTCATCACTGCTAAGTTTGGATCAGGAGCATACAAATTATCTACCTTAGATGGTAAAGAACTTAAAGAACCTATGAACATTATACATCTCAAACGCTACTATGCATAAAACATTGGGTCATTTCATCATTTGTATATACTGTATTTTGCATATTGTTTCATTTTTAGCCATTTCTATCAAAATATTTTTCAAAGAACAATAATAGTATTTCTTCTTGCAAATCATCAATTAAAATCAAATACAAAAACATCAAAAGTGTCAAAATCTTCAAAAACATCTTTTTTATACCTGTCAATTCTTGGAGTTTGCAGTTATATTTTCAATTATTTTGGATAAATGAGCATTTATTTGGAATCCCGCACTTTCACACTCACATGAATAAATATCTTGATTTTATTTTGTATGATTATTAATCTCTCTTATATCAAAGTCCACATTGGCATTAAATAAAATTTTGAGCATAGAGAACTGATCTTGTTATTTACTTGAACTAAGTATATCTTTTCACATTAAAATGATTTCATTGCAAATTCAATATGATGCTACATAGTAGAAGTGGTTTCTTGAGCGAAAAGTTTCCCCTGCTATCCTATCATGCACATGGTCTAGAATCTTTGAGAATTGACAAAAGGACAAGCTCACCCCTACCTAGAATAAAAATCCCTTGCTCTATAGCTAATCCGAGCAAGTATCCCTAGCATAGGAAGGAAAAGAAAAGTTCAAGAAAAAGAGAAAAAGAAAAAGGTTATTTTGTATCATCACAACAATATTTCAGTATTTTCTCCAATATCAAGCAAAAATACAAAAGTACAAAATACAAAAAAAAAAAACAAAAAAGAGCAAAAGAGAAAAGCAAAAGCAAAATGCAATAAAATCCTTTCCCTACCCCTTGAAAAGAAAAGAAGGGTGAATGAGCTTGAATCCCTGGAATTCTCAATTATTCGAAAACTATGAGGTAAGCCCCATAACAGGTGGTTTGTGCCCAACCCGCTTGGCCTTGGGTAATCCCTAACGTGGTGATATGTCTGTCACATTAGCGACCTTCTTTTGTACAGACCTCTGTCAGCTTATGGATTAGCTAGCTCTTGATAACCTAACTTACATAGTAGTCTAGTACGGTTACATGCATATAAATCATGGTCAACGAACATTCATTTGGTTACGGCAAATTACTTGTATCAAATTATCTTGCTCAAAATTGGTGAATGAACAATACAATCGCACACACATTTGTATTTGAGAGATTTTGTATCATTATGATAAATCAAGATCGGTAATGAAGTCACATTTGCACATGAGGATTCCTTATAAATCTACATTTCTCTTTGAGATAATTTAAAATATTTCTGTAACTCTTTTTGGAATAATTTTATCCTTTTATTTCAGAACTTTTTGTTTGTATAAAAGCAATTACATACATCTTCTCACAAAATCTTAAAATACTTATAAATATATATATATATATATATATTTTTCAAACAAAGATTTCCATATTATTATTTTCTATTTATCAAAGGTCAAAAATCAATCTTGCAATAAAACCAACAATCTATTTTCTTCTTTGGATTTCGCGATGATGGTATAAGTCTATACCTATAATTCTATGCCTAGCGCAAACCATTGTTCTAATTTTATTTTCCATTTATTTTAAAACCAAATTCATCAAAACATATGACTTGCATCATTATGTTACACAATTATGCTTTACCAACGAACGAACACCTATTCTATTTCATGTCATTATGTTCAAATTCAATTTTGCAACCATGGTATAAATTCTAAGGAATTGTTCAAAATTTTATCACACTTAGGAATTTATGCCTAGAAAAATTATATTTCTTTTCATATCTCATGCATACTATTTTTATGAAAATCTGAAAACAAATCATCAAACCATCATTATCTCCATCATTACAACACAAAGTCTTAAGATAGTCTCTTAAGCACTCTTTTACTTTTAAACAATATTTCTATACTGGGATTAGCTTGACGACCGAGTGAGCGACGACTCCATGAAATGGTCTATAACAGTGACAATGTCCTTTGAAATTATTGTTAGAAGTCTCTTTTTATTTTTTTATTTTTTTATCAAATCACACCACCACAACCAATTGTTTACATCAGATTATTTCATTTAAAATCTTACAACATGACATCAAATTATAATATTTCAAAATGACATAATTACATGAATCCTCAATCAAATAAGCAAACAATTCAAACATTAAAGCATCATAAAAACATATGAACAAGTCATATCATCAGAAACAAGATCATATATATATCCAAAAATTATATACATCATATCAAAACTGGATTGGTATGCCACAATCTATACCTCGGCATACTCAATCCTCTCAAAAAATCTCTACAAAATCTATAGTCCATAGACACCTAGCCTCAAGAAGCCCTCGAGCTCTCAGCCTCATCTCCTCCCCCACCCTGACGTGGAGGAGGTGGTCCCATAGAGGTCCGGGATGTATCTCGGGTCCTCGTCGTCGATCGAGAGGATGTCCTCGTCGATCCCAGCCTGATTGGTTCTACAATGTTGGCTGGCAGCTATACCCTCTGGCCCTCTGGAACCAGCTGGAAGTATACCCCCTGGTAGAATGTGGTCTACATCATAGACCGCACTAGCTCATCCCTGCTCGCCCCTCTGCTCCATGCCCTGAGCCATGTAGTCTCATCCTACAGTGTCCATACCTACATCCTCAGCTGAGTGGCCTCATCCTACAGTGACTACACCTAAGCTCGGAGGTGGGCAACCTCAGCCCGGAGAGCCGTCGTCTCGCTGCTCTCCCCTACATCCACACCCTTGCCCTTATCGGGCGATGGTGGTCTCTCCCCCTGCTACGAAGGGAGTCTCTCCTCCCTCCGCCCTGTCTCCCGTGGCCTCTATAGAGCCCGTGCCATCCTCTGGCGTCTCTCCTGTGGGATCCACCACTGCTCTCTCCCCTTGTGACCCCGTGCTACCTCAATAGCAGCCTGCCATCGCCTCCCCATCTGGTGCACCACAGCATGCACTGGACCCTGTGCCCTCGTCATCCGAGGAGGGCGAATGCCTATGTACTAGGCATCATACCCATCCATGACCTTAGCGTCATCACCATCCACTGGCTGGATGGGGGCATCATCCATGTCTTGACTCTAGAATCATTACATATCTGGAGCCCCGCTCAGCATAGTACTATCCCAAATAGTCTGGGAGTACTCGTAATCCCTGAGAGAAGGGATCCCCTACTGTAGACCGAACTACCATAGTACTCGGTCGTAGCGGTGGAGCTCTACCTCTCCTCGCTCCATCCTCAGCCAATAGACTCGCCTGATGTGAGCCAGCTCTTGCCCATCCTCTGCCCACCCAAGGTGCTCTCGCCATGGCCTCTAGGTGATCTGTTCTAGGATGAGGTCGTCCAACAACCTCCGAGACATCGACAGATCTATCCACCATTGTGACCCTCTTTGTAGCCACCAATAGAAAACCCGGGGCCTCTCTCGGTCAACCCCTATCAATGGGAGCCCTACCGGCCTCCACACCGCAATGTGCTCCCAACACCAAACCTACAGTAGCGATGTCAAAACCAGACATCGACCTCCCTTGTATATGACCCCATACAGGATCCTATACAAGCGGCAAAGAACAAAGCTGCCCCATGCAAATCTATACCCGTGGTCTCTCATGTCATAGACTATGTCTGAGAGCACCCACGGTAGTCTGCATCCGCTCTGGTGGCACAACAGTAAGCCACCGACAACTCCTACCAAAACCCGAGTCAGCCTAGATGCCCCAGGCATCTACCGTAGCGACTCGATGTTCACTCCACCCTTCTCTAGGGTGAAGCTCGGGTCTCCAGTGAGCCTCATCATCACCTGGCCCTGATTGGCCATAGGCATCATCAACCATCCTTGTATGGGGATCCTCATGATCCTCCATATGTCCTCTAGAGTGGGAGCCATCTCCCCTGTCGATAACCAAAAGTAGGACGACCCCGAATACCACCTCTTTGCTAGGGCTTTCAGTAGCCCCATGTCAGTTGGCACTTGTGGCATCTCTGCCACATGCTGTAGACCGACCAATCCAAGTCGGTCATGCTCTGCCTGGTCAAGCACGGCTATGTCATCTCTTAACCCACCGTATTTCCATTCTCGGATCTTTAGTAATCCCTTCTGCAAAAAAAACAATAAACAAAAAAATCATTAATAAACCAATCATTAACATCAAATTAAACAACTTAAAATCAAGTTCAAAATGATATCGTCCACCATTGGATGATATCATCCCCAATTGGGCAAAATCATCTTTTGTGAGGACGAAATCGTCTCCTATTTCGCAACTTGGGAATCACCCCTTGTTGGATGAAATCGCCCCTACTTCGCCGATTTCACCATCAGACGAAATCGACGATCTAGGGACGATTTCGATGAAATCGGGACGATTTTGTCCCGACGATGTCGACGGCCTAAAAATGGCCGCGATGCCCCAAACAATCAAATTTAAATCAAAAAAATTGCACAAAGTTAAATTAAACCTAATCTACTAGGATTAGATCCTTACCCGTAGCCCACGCCGGACCTCTATCGCTCTGTGCACTGTCTCCACCATTTTTCTCTCTGCAGAGCTTTGGAACAGTAAAAGTGAATAGTAAAAATGAATTAGGGTTTTCCCTATTTTCTTTAATTTATTTATTTAAAAAAAAAATCAGCATTTTAAATTTTGCTTTTCCGCGTTTTTACCTCAAACGTTCGATTTGGGTAAAAACACGGAGGGGGCACCATAGTCAACATTCGTACGATTTGACCAAGAATCGTCGTCTAAAAAATTGAGTACATTTTTGCTTTCTCGTAAAATGAGAAAAACTCGTCTTTAACGCATTTTCTTTGGAAAATTCGCTAAAGAGGGGGCAAAATGTAGCACCCTAAAATTGGCATGGTTAAAACATTAGTAAAAAGATAAAATATTAAAATTTGAATTTCAACCCCAAACTGCCCATTAAACCGCCTTTTACCCGCTTTCCCCATTTTCTGCGCCATTTTTAGGATTTGTTTTGACCGTTGGACGATATCGTCTCAGATTAGACGAAATCGTCCCCGATCTGACGAATTCGTCTGGAACAGAACATCCAGATGATTTCATCCCAAAACTAAATTTTCATAATTAGCTTATGTTTCAACAGCCTCTCCAACTCGGGCAGAAGCGTGTCTACACAGTTGGAGATCTCCCAGATTGGGATGATCCCCAACCTCCCAAACCTCTTCCTAATCCTATATAAACTAGGATTTTTCTAGTTTATCCCCCTGATTCCCCCTGGCTGGCTGGCTGATTCTCCCTGAACTCCCAACCCCTTAGTTGATGGATTTCATTGCAGAGTTAGCTCCTTATTCCCCTCGCACTACTTTGCTTGCATTCGGTATTTTTACATTTTTATTGTAGGAACTCTACTGTTTTCAGTTGAAGCTAGCTTGGATCATCGCGGACGATCTCGGACGATTGCGGATGATCTCGTACGATTGGAGGTGATCCTGACTGTAGTCCAGATTGGGGGCAGTCCGAGTTTAGAGTTTGCATTTTCGTAGCTTTTTTTGCATTTTTCATATCAGATCTCTGCACTATTTTAAGTTATTATGTTTTATGCATCTTGGAGTTCACCTCATTTAGCACAATCGCATGATAAAGTTAAAATCAACCATTAAAACTACTGCATTTCCTTATTTTTTTATTAGAATCTATTATTCAGGCATGTTTGCTATTATTTCTACCCTTATCCTTTGCTTCTGCACTTGCATATTTGGTATTTTGTATCTATTTTTGTGATTGCAGTGTTTTGATGAATTCGTCATATTTTAGATGATTCTGTCTGATTTCAGATGACCTTCTATGATTTGGGATGATTACGTACAAACTGAGACGATCTGAACTGCTACAAGACTCAGAATCTCCATCAAACATCCGAGATCAGGTATGACACCTTCTAGTTAGCATATTCTCTATTATTTGCATCCATTTCTATTTTTTGTATTCATTTAAATCAGCATTGGCATATAGAATAGTTTAGATTCATATCGGCCAAACCTAGGAGTTGAATGATTAAAGCACAAAATGAACACATTAAACATACTATCAACCTAGGCATGGAAACTGCCATTCAAAAGTTTCCTGGTGAACCCACCATTCATCAAAAATTCACCCTTATACACCTCCCTCGAGAGGCGGGACCTTCAAAGGGCCTCTCAATCCGAGGTATTGTCCCATCCTTTTCCCATCCCCCTTCCGGGCGTGGATCCTATAGCCTGAAGGTAAGGATGCAAAAAATTTGGAGCGATACACTACGATATCTAAAATACTTAGGAATGACAAGAAAATTAAGGTAGTTATGGGAAAAAATAGCTAAAGAAAGCACCCAAATTAGAAATTTTTGAGGTTTCTGGTCCCATGGACGAAGGGGATGCTCAAAATCAAGTTTAGGAGGCACCTCAGCCTACCTAACTTGCTTATTCAATAGGGTCATATGTACTGTAGGTGATAATACATTTGGTTAATCCTAGATTAGCAGAATATATTGTGGAGAACATGATATTCACACCATTTATCGAGACTGCATAGGATATGAGCCGACCTCAAGCTCATCACTTTCCTATAGGAATGGTGATACCACTTGGGGTGTCGCATAACCAAACAAACTTCATTTATGGAAGGCTTGATCAACTGACAAATCACATGCCCATAGATGAGGATGTTGATGAACCATTCATGGTGAATGTTTATTATTTTTCTACCCCTAAATTCACCTTAAACTATTTCAAATGTTACCATTGGCATGGTTATGGCTTAGGCTTATTCAAGCAAGGGCATCAAGTTCCCATAAAACCACATAATTAGCTATCAACTAATAGGTTCGGGTTAGGCTACCATATAAGAGGATAGGATGAGCTCCTAGTAGCAACTTTAGATCATTTGAACCTTAGTTTAGGGGATGATGTGGATTTGAATCCTTATCACCCTAACCCTTCTCACATATAAAGGAGTAATAGGCTAGTAACATACCTCTCTATTGAGCCACCTAAGATCTATCATGAGAACATCATGGTAGAGGTCCATACTAGAGATAATCCAAGAGCCAACTTGGACATCAAAAGTTGTGTAGATACCGATGACACTGGTATGTAAATCTAGAATCTAGGTATAACAATCGACACTAAATCATAAGTTTCTTCTAAGGAAATGAAAGCAGATTCCATTGTCAAAAGTGATGGACTCAACTATTATTATAGAATAGATGATAATGAGCAATCCTCAAGAAATGAACAATATGAGAATAGTACTAAGTTGGCTTATTTAGGTCCCCTATATTTACATCATCTATTACCCATGTAGATAATGGGTGAGAATGAGGGATACCTCATTGATAATAGTGGTTATGAAGAGCCAGCATACCTTGGGTTGCATCTTGTTGATCACCTGATTCCTATAGACCATAGTGAAGGAATCATATATGAAAATGATGATGAGGATGAGACCGAGAGATCCTATATCAAGCATCCTTATTTGTACCATCATCATGATCTAGTGTATATTGATGAGATGTATCAGAGAGTCTATCCTTTTCTATGCATTAGAGGGAGACCACCAAATTTTGATATGATTTATCATATAATATTCCCTGATCCACTGAAATACATGCAACTTCTCAAGCTAAGTGATATTGCTTCCTAGTCTGTTCATAGATCGGATCCATAGATCCTCATGTCCCTAGAGCCACATATTAGGTATACGAACAACACAGATAACATAGAATTGCACACACATGGTTCTGGATATCTAATACATTCCATAAGTATGATCTCCATTGATTTAACCACTCCATTTTGTAATCTAGCTAACCCATCAAAACCATTGTATCTTAATGTATATTCTATTGATTGGGATCACATTGATTCACCAATAGAGCCTAAATATTTATTTGCTAATGAAGAAATGTTGCAACCTTTCCATTTTGCACCAGGTTTTGTACATGATGTTTATCACGCTAAGGGAAATTCTAATGTGGAACTGTTAAACCCAGCTGATAACATCAAATTGATTCCTACACCTCACCAGCTTGAGGAGAGATCACACATGTCAGTAAATGAAACCTTCGATGTGGATATCAGTGATGATCCCACTAATCCTAAGAAGGTTAATTTTGGAGAGAGTCTATCTCTTGATAAGTGTGCCAACCTCATCCCTTTATTGAAAGAGAGAACTGATCTCTTTGTTTGGACATACAAGGATATGCCAATACTAGATCCAAAAATGGTTACTCACAACCTTTCTCTAGATCCCTCCAAAAGACCTATTAAGTATAAGCTTAGGAATATGCATCCAACAGTCACTTTAATGGTTAAAAAAGACCTGTAGAAGTTGTTGGATGTATATTTCATTATCTCCATCGACTATCCAAAATGGGTATCAAACATTGTACCTATAGGAAAACCTGATGGAAGGATCAATATTTGTATGGATTTTAGAGACCTCAACAAGGCAAAACCAAAGGATTCATTCTCATTACCCAACATAGATGATCTTGTAGATGAAACTACAGGTCATGAAATGCTCTCTATTATGGATGGTTTTTTTGGTTACAATCAAATTTATATTAAAGTTGAAGACCAGTATAAAACCATGTTCACAACACCATGCAAAACATTCTATTACAAAGTTATGCCATTCGGCCTTAAAAATACTGGTGCCACATAGTAGCGAGCGATGACATACATGTTCCATGACTACATGCATAAAATATTATAATATTATAATGATGACTTGTTGAAAAAGTCATTTCTACATTTTGAGCATGCAGAGGTCTTGAGGAAGGTCTTCGATCGCCTGATAGAGCATAATTTTAGGTTGAATCCCAAGAAGTACGTATTTTATGTAACTTCAAGAAAGCTCTTGGGATTCATAATTTCAAAATGAGGGATCAAAGTTAACCCAATGAAGGTCAAGGCCATTTTAGAAATGCATCCTCCCAAAAATATCAAAAAATTAAGGAGCCTATAGGGCAAAGTAACATCCATAAAATAATTTATCACACAATTATTAGACAAATATCGACCCATGAATTGGTTGCTATACAAGGGGGTCCTATTCAATTGGGATGAGGACTATCAAATGATCTTCACTAAAATTAAGCAATACCTAGAAACACCACTAGTTCTAGCTTTGCCAAGATTGGATGTGCCTTTCTTGCTATATATCAGCTACAAATTTTGTATTGGGAACCATGTTAGCCCAAAATAATATGCAAGACAAAGATCAAGCGATATATTACATCAATCGCACCTTGGTAAGTTATGAACTCGGATATGCATACGTGGAGAAGCTATGTTTAGTAGTGGTATTTGTGATGAAGAAGTTATGCCATTACATGCTAATTCATACAACGTATGTGATATCCAAACAAAATCCTTTGTAGTATATTATGAGCAAGGTATATCATAATACACGTACTACGAAGTAGATCATGCTATTGATAGAATTTGATTTGGAATTCATAAACCAAAAATCCATAAAGTGATAAGTCATAGATGATCAACTGGAAGAGGACATCTCAAGAATAGTAGCCCCCTCACTATAGAGCTTCTTTGATGATGCAACTTTTGTGTTATCAAAATCTATTGAACTTGAAGAACCATATAAAAATGCTGACATGACTTTGTTCTTCGATGGTTCAAAGTATGAGCAAGGGGGTGGTGCAAGAATTGTTTTCTTCATGCCATAGGGTGCTTCAATGACCTTTTTGTTTAAGCTAGACTTTACTTGTACCAATAATAATGTTGAATATGAAGCCCTAATATTGGGCCTCCAAAAAAAAATCACCATTAAGATTAAATGATTAAAAATATTTGGTGATTCCCTTCTCTTAGTCAATCAGGTGAAGTGACTTTTTCAGTGTAGGTGTCCCATCCTAAAATCTTGCAAGGATATTGTTGACACTTATCTATACCAACTATATTGGTACAACATTGAGGTAATCCCTCATAAATCAAATAGGTTTATAGACACTATGGCATATTTGGGATATTTACTCCCTCAGAATCCATCTGTCGATTTTACTACTATTCATGTAAATATGTTATCGTATGCCATGATACAAAATGAGGATTTGGATAACAAGGAATCAATCAACATGATTCATATAAAACCAAACCATGATTGGTTCTATTAATATAAATAATTTCTCAAGAAGGCATCCTAGGGGTCTTTGATCTCGCAAGGTCCTACGAGGAATGACACCACCATTCACCACAAGGTTGTATCCCAATCCGCATTTGTACATAGTGAAACACCAGGGGGGCAAGTCATATTTTTAGTCAAGCCAAAATCTTATTAGGATTTGATATCATAATTACATGACTTACTAAAGCTTGGTTTAATCCCTTAAGGATTTTTGCATGCTGCAAAGGTCACATTCAGACAAAAATAAAAAAGTATGTCTTTCTAGGAGACATCTTGTACCATCGAAGCTATGATCGAATTACCCTTCATTGTCTTGAGCTCCAAGAATCATCTTGGGTAATTTTGTAAGCTCATGATGGTACATGTGGTGGTCATTTTAGCGACATGGATATTATCAAGCTCATCCTTCGAATGGATTATTATTGACCCACTATGGAGAAGGATTGCATGACATATGTTAAGAAATGCGTCAAATGTCAACATCATGCTAATCCTATGCACTTGCCATCACATGTATTATAGCCCATTCAAGCAGCTTGGCATTTTGATCAATGGGGTTTAGATCTAATTGGTAAGATATCTCATCCATAATTGGGCTAGCATATGTTTATTATAATGACTACTGAGTATTTTACAAAGTGGGTGGAAGCAATCCCTTTAACAATGACAACTGGAGTGCATATTGTGGATTTTATACTTCACAATATCATTAGTCATTTTGGGATACCATCCAAGATAATATTATATAATGGAGTGTCATTCAAGAACAAAAATGTAAGGGCTTTGATGTTCAAGTACAATATACAACACAATTTTGTGATTCCATACTACTTGTAGGTAAAAAAGCAAGCTGACGCTTCAAACAAGAGAGTGGTAGCTATCTTGAAAAATATGGTATAAGAAAACCACAAATATTGGCACATCCAACTACCCCTTGCATTATAGGCTTATAGAACTAGCATTCATATACCCATTAGTTCAACCCCATTTTCATTAGTATATGGCACTAAGGCCATTATGCCCTTAGAGTTAGAGATTCCAACATTATGTGTTGTGATGAGGCCTGGAAATGCCTCAATCATAACATGTTTTGAACACTAAAATTGCCTATAAACTCTTATGTTTTATCTGATATGTTAGTTAAGTTGATTCAATATGTTGTATATTAACCATTTTGCATGATCAATGTATTTGGAATATTATATGCTGATTTTTACAGCTTTTTGCATAGTTTTGTGTTCTTTTTGCTATGACTTGCTAAAATGGGATATGCTTAGAATAATAGCAGCATTTCACTAATCATGTTTTGATTTGTCTTAAGCATTTATTTCACCTAAATCTGGCAATAGTGCAAGCGATCGATTGTCTGTGCAACAAAAACTGGTCTTTCCCATGTAAATTCCAGCCAACTGTCCATAAATAGCAAGGCATGGAATTCACATGTGGAAAGAGATGAAGACCATTGGAATTTGATCTTAAGAGATAACCCACCTGAGAGATGCAGAAGAAATCACTGGAAAAGCACACATTTGTTCATTTCAAAGTATCTTCGAAATGAACAGATATCTTCGAAATGAGAGAAAATAGTGTCTTCAAAATGAGCGGATCTTCGGAATGAAGAATGCAGTGTCTTCGAAATGAGCGGATCTTCGGAATGAAGAATGCAGTATCTTCAGAATGAGCGATCTTCGGAATGAAGAATGCAGTATCTTCGGAATGAGCGATCTTCGGAATGAGAATTGCATTGTCTTCGGAATGAAGCCACTTATCTCCGAAATGAAAATAGAATGCATTTTTTTGACTTGTTGACCGATTTTTGAAGCTAGAAAAAGGGAAATAAAGGTCGAAAAAGGTAAAGGAAAAGATCTTCCATCTGTCTTTGCCGTCATTGCTGACCAAAGCCATCATTAATGGAAAGATCAAAGAATAAACCCAGAATTTGTTGCAGCATAGTAGGATTAGATCTTTTGAGATATTCTTTGTTTGTAATCAGATCATAGGATAGCTATAAATATTGCTCCCATTCAGGTTGAGCCTAGTAGGTAGTAAGTAGTGAGAAAAGAGTAAGGAAGCTAGAAGAAAGCAAAAAATATAGAGAATAGGTAGAAATTGACTGTTATAGTCTTGTAACAATTTTTCAACAAAATTCTTGTAATCATGTTCTTTCATCAATAAAGTGCACCAGTTCTATTTCATATTACTTGTAAATGAGTGTGATTAAGATCTAGAGAGAGAGAGAGACTCATACCTTCTTCTGGACAAGGAGGCTGGCCACTTCTAGACCTAGGAGGAGGACTAACAATAAGTTTTTATTCTGATTTTGCTGCAACAGAATGAGTTGTAGAACTTGTTATTTCAATTGCTTGTAAACAGCTGACAATATCTATAGTCTTAGTTTATTTATGCTTAGATTAATCTTGTGCTTAATGTTTTAGCTATAATATTTACTTTCAGCAAAGCTTCCATTTTATTTTAGACTGTTATTTCTAGAATTTGTTATTTTCTACAATTTCTTGCATTCTGTGTTTTTGCTGTCAACCCCTGCACAGAATATTGACAACCTTCTATTACAGAGTCTTGACAGGGTTTTATTTTCCATGCTATAATTAGATTTCCATTGCTACAAAAGTAAATAGATTTCCTTTCTGCAATTAGAATCAGACTTTCAATTCTACAACTGTTATTTTTGCAACATAATTAGGTCTCATTCTGCAATTGTAAATCAGGATTTCATTTCTGTAGTTAATGATTAGTTTCCATTTCTGCAATTAGATTAAGGTTTAATTTATGCAATTAGAGATAGGAATGTCCTAAAACCCCCCACACAACCGGTTCCACCAATAAGACCTATTGCTCTAGATTGACCTAAGTTATAGTTGTTTCACTTCTTCTTTCGTAGATAGCCTTGTACACAGCCCTGGATTGACAAATTCATTGAGAATTAATGATGGTATAATGACTACGCATCATTTTGGCACCATTTTCAAGGAATAGTGTTGCCAAAAAAAAAACAAATAGTCCAATAGCTGTAATCAGACTAAGCTATGAAAATTCAAGTTAAAATCTGAATACAACAGCTGAGTAAGGTAACAACTATTGATTTAATTTATGTCACTCAAGAGTAAACATGAATGAATAAGTCTAGGGATGAATGAGTAAGTCTAGAACTACCCCAAAGGATCCCTGGCTTGTTCCATTAAGGAGATCTTCACGCCTAAGGGGTGAATCACCTGTGTTTGAACTACCAAAAAGATTGATAGAAAAATCACCAGTCTCACCATCATTAGAACATTCTGAGAAAGGAAAATCACCAATTTTATCATCATCAGAATATCCTAAGAAAGAAAATTCATCGGACTCATCATCAACAGAGAGGCTTGGACCTCTTGAGAGAACAATTTGGGAAGCTTTAACTTCTCCCAACAAATAGGAAACTATGGTAGAAGGAGGCAATATAGATGGCCAACATGGCTATGTCCATAATGAAGGAGATGATCAGGATATGCCCCAACCTTCCAGAACATTTGAATATCCTATTCATCTGAATCCAACACAAAACTCTCCCATGAAGACCATTTCACCTTCAGTACTTCCAACCTTTCGAGGTGTTGTATCTGAAGATCCTGATCAATTTTTGTTTGAATTCAAGGTAGTGTGTCAGACCTATGATTATATAAATGACAATCAAAAACTTAAGGTTTTTCCCTCAACACTCAAGGATTCAGCATTACGCTGGTTCATGAGTTTAGAGCCAAATTCCATAAGAACCTGGGATCAAATGGAAACTATGTTTTTAGATAAATATCAGGAGTATTGCCATGTAAGGAATAGAAAAGATGAGTTATTCAGAATTAAGCAAGAAGATGATGAAACATTGGAAGATTATCTTGATAGGTTCTCCTTTGTTCAAAGGAGATGTGGACTTGTAGAACCAAAATTATGTAAAACCATCTTTTTGAGAGGATTGCAAGATGAATCCAGAGAAGTTCTAGATTTGATGGGAAAAGGGGATGTAACCACTCTCAGTAATGATGAAATTGTGGATCTCTACAAGAATTACTCTCGCACTAAGCAGAGAAGAAGAAAAAGCCATACAAATGGCACTGATGTGAAGGACTTGATAGAGGAACTTGCAAATTTCAAAACTGATATTCTAGTGCACCTAAACACTACTTTGGGGGAAATGTCTCCAAAAGCAAAAAACATAGAACCCTTGGCAATTTATTGCCCAAGATGTAGAAATAAACATGCTTTGCAGGAATGTCCTTTGAATAAAACATCTATCTCAGCCATTTGTAGTATCTGTTCAAAAAGGCATTCAACTGATCAATGCCACCTACTACCACAACTCAAAACTATGTTAGAAAATCAGATCGAGGAACTCAACTATATTGGACCAAAACAAGGGGGAAATTTCTCTCAATACCAAAATCCCCCTCGTTTTCCTACAAATTGGGGGCATAATCCTGGTACTATGCCTTGGGGACAACCAGAACCACCCCAACGTCCTTGGAATAATCCTCAATGGACAAATTCCCAAGAATGGCCACAAGCAAATTGGAGTAACCCAGCCTGGAATCCAAATCAAAACAACCCCTCATGGAATCAAAACAACCCATCTTGGAATCAAAACAATCCAACTTGGAATCAAAATCAGACTAATCCACATTGGATGCAAAACCAACCATAGTGGAGTCAACAATACCAATCCTATCCAAGGCAACCAAAGGAATCAAGGTCAAACTCAGCATTTGTTGCCTGCACCTAATCAAAATTTCCAAGAAAAATAGCAGCAAACACAGCAAGTGAAACAACCTCAAATGCCAGCTCAACCAGTCACTAATCCAAACAACATGAGACAGACACCTCCTGTCTATGTGGCTGAAGCTAAAGAAAATGTTGAAATTAATGTTCTTGATTATAGTAACATCCAACTTCATTCAGGAAAAGTTGTACTTGAACCAATTTCAAATGAAATTAAAGAAAATGAAGAGCAAGAATCATTGGAACTAGAGAAAGTACAACCAACAATAGAGACAAAAGAAAAATTGGAACCAGAGAAAATCCAACCAACAATAGAGAAAGAGACAAAACCACAGGCAGAACAGTTACCAAGGATAATTCCATATCTTGAAAGATTCAATGCAATACCAAAAAATTCTGAGTCAGAACTGGTCAAAGAACTCAAAAAGTTAACTATATCATTGCCCTTATTGCAAGCCATTAAGGAAATACCAGAGATTAACAGTACTATCCAAAATTTGTGCATTAAAAGAGCAGGAAGAAAAAAGAAAGCATTTCCTAAAACTGTGCAGGTTGAAGGGAAGATAGCTGATCTCTTATCTGGAAAACTAGTACCTCCAAAGTATAGTGATCCAGGAAGCCCAGTTATCACAGTCACCATAGGTTCAAGTACCAATATCAAATGTCTTAGTAGATCTAGGAGCTGCAATAAATGTCATGACCAAGGATACAATGAAACAATTACAGCTCAAACATCTCAGCCCCACATTTACGGTTTTAGAAATGGCTGATAGGTCAGTTGCAAAACCTGAAGGTATCATTGAAGATGTCCCTATAGAAGTTTCTTCTTGGGAATTCCCTGCAGATTTTTTGGTTTTACAGCCAAGAAATTCAGCACATGGATATCCCATTATTTTGGGAAGACCTTGGCTTGCAACTGCAGCAGACCTTCATAGACTGCAGATCTGGAAATATGACTATTTCAAATGGTATTGATCTGAAACAGATTTCTTTATATCCTCCTGCAAAACCATCTAGCAAATTTTTAGGTCAGTTATGGTTTTCTGACTCAGATGAAGAACCAGAAGAGGTCATTTCTACACTAGCTACCTTAGTAGTAAGAGAACACACAGAAGACCTCAGTGACACAGAAAATTTAGAAAATGAAACAATCCTGATGAATGTTCTGCATGAACAAGGTTTAGAAGGGGAAGCAACAAATATCCAACAGTTGTTAAGTAATGAGGAGAATCAAAAATCTGAAGATGAACCATCTGTACTATCACAGGGAAACTCTGTTTCACTACCACATGGATGGCACCATCATCTGATTTTTCCTTCTCACTGTTCCATACAAGATATGCTTCCCTCAAGCAACAATAAAATAGAAACTGCTTCTCTTCTCCCAACTCAGCAATGTCCTCTTAATCCCCTAATCACCAGGTATGAAGGAGTGAATTCAGTCCTTCTAAATACAAAACAAATAGAAGTCCAGCCAGGCAAATTTTTGAACATTTACAGCCAGCTTACTAGGGAAGAGGAAGAAAAATTGATAGTTGTCTTGCAGAAGCATGTTCATGCTTTTGCTTGGAACTACAAAGATATGTCAGGAGTTCATCCTGATATATGTACCCACAGAATCTATACTGAAGAAGTCAAGCCAGTTAGACAACCCCAGAGAAGATTGAATCTTGCCTTAAGAGATATTGTGAAAGAAGAAATTGAAAAACTTCTGGAAGTAGGATTCATTTACCCAATTTTTGATAGCCAATGGGTTTCTCCATTGGTAATAGTTCCTAAGAAAAATGGAAAAATGAGAGTATGTGTAGACTATAGAGAGTTGAATAAGGTGACATACAAAGACCATTTTCCATTACCTTTCATAGATCAGGTGTTAGATACTCTTGCTGGGAAAAAGATACTTTTGTTTTCTTGATGGATTTAGTGGATATAATCAAATTCAGATTGCACTTGAAGATCAAGAGAAAACAACTTTTACATGTCCTTGGGGAACATTTGCCTATAGGGTTTTACCTTTTGGTTTGTGTAATGCCCCAACAACTTTTCAGCGAGCAGTCCTAGCAATTTTTGCTGATCTGACCACCAAAAGTGTTGAAATATACATGGATGATTTCACAGTATGTGGACAGACTTTTGATTTTACATTGGAAAATCTTGACAAAGTCTTAACTCGTTGTGAAACATACCGGTTATCCTTGAATCCAGAAAAATGCTTCATGATGATGAAGGAAGGGATAGTTCTTGGTCATCACATCTCTCCCGAAGGGATCCAAGTTGATCCAAAGAAGGTGGAAATTATCAAGAATCTCCTTCCTCCTAAAACTCAGACTAATGCCGAAGCTTCCTAGGACACATTGGTTTTTACCGCAGGTTTATTCCCAACTTTAGTACAATAGCCAGTCCTATGTTTGCCCTATTGACTAAAGATTCTGAATTCTCCTGGACTGCAAAGTGTCAGGAAGCATTTGAAGCTCTGAAAGAGAAATTAATAACTCCACCTATGCTCAGAGGACCTAATTGGACATTACCATTTCACATACAGACTGATGCCTCCAATACAACAATTGGAGCAGCATTAGGACAAATTGACAATGGTGAACACTATACCATCTACAACATTAGCAAGAACTTGACAGGAGCCGAGAAAAATTATACAACTGAGAAGGAATTTCTAGCAGTAATTTATGCCATCAACAAATTCAGGCATTACATCACAAGTTATCAAATATTTATTCACACAGATCATACAACCATTAAGTATTTGATGAATAAACCTATGGTAAGTGCAAGAATTATTCGTTGGTTGTTGTTGCTACAAGAATTTGATATCACTATAATCAACAAACCAAGGAAAGCTAATGTTGTGGCAGATTTCTTGTCCAGGTTGCAGAACACGGATGAAGGGGAATTAGTTGATGACACTTTTCCTAATGAAAAACTATTTGCTATATCAGTCCAATCACCTTGGTTTGCGGATATAGCCAATTATTTGGTCACAGGGAAAGTTCCTCCACATTTCACTTCAAAACAGAAAAAACAATTGATCAAACAGAGTTCTTCTTTTGAATGGATTAAGGGTATGCTTTTTAAGTGCAGTCCTGACCATGTGTTACGTAGGTGCATCCGAAAGGATGAAGTGTATGATATCCTTAGAGCTTGTCATGATGAACCCTCAGGTGGACACTATTCTGTAAAAAGCACAGTTAGGAAAATCTTAGGGACAGGATATTATTGGCCATCTCTTCACAAGGATGTGAAAAAGTACATCAGGCATTGTGATGCATGCCAAAGAATGGGGAAACCCACTCATACAAATGAGATGCCATTGCAGCCTCAAATGGTTTTAGAACCATTTGAGAGGTGGGGGCTTGATTTTGTAGGACCTATTGATCCACCTTCTCAAGGAAAGGTGCATATTCTAGTATGCACTGATTACCTGACAAAGTGGGTAGAGGTGCATGCTTTCAAACATGCTCGTGAAGAGAAGGTCATTGATTTCTTGTATACTCAGATTTTTTAGAGATTTGGAGCCCCACGGTCTATCACCACAGACCAAGGACCCCAATTTGCATCCAAAGTCATAAAGGCATTTACAGAATTGTATGAAATCAAACATAGGAAATCATCACCTTACCACCCACAAGCAAATGGCCAGGTTGAGGTAACAAACAGGGAACTAGAATGCATCTTGACAAAAATAGTAGCTTTTCATAGGAGGAATTGGCTAGATAAATTACCTAAAGCAGTTTGGGCCTACAATACTACTTGGAAGTCCACTACTGGATTCACACCTTATGAACTAGTCTTTGGTAAAAAGCCCCTCTTACCTATTGAATTTGAGCTACTAACATTGCGCACAACATTGGAAATTGGAATTGAATTGTCGCAGGCACAGACATGATAGGATTCTGTAGTTGAATGCATTGGATGAACTTAGATTGGATGCTCTGCACCAAACTGAGGTAATTCAGGAGCAGAGGAAGCTATGGCATGACAGTCACATTCAACAGAGGAAACTTCAACAAGGAGATTGGGCTTTACTGTTTGATTCTCAATATGAAGACTTCCCTGGAAAACTGAGAACTAGATGGTTGGGACCTTATTGGATTGAAGAGGTATTTGACAATGGAGCAGCTCGTCTATCTCCTATTGATGGGTCACAAAGGAAGTTGGTAGTAAATGGACATCACCTCAAAGTGTACCATACACCTCTGACTAAAGAAGAATTCTTGCAACAACTTGATAGTTTGGATACACAATAGGTGGAAGAGATTCCCTCTTCCACTTCAAAACAATCAGCATGATCATGGATTTCAAGAAAAAATAGAAAATACAAAAAAAATCAAAAAAATAGAAAACAAAAAGATGAATAAATTCTGATTATGAATTCCTTCACGGGCATGATTTCAGGGGAAATCATGAAATTCCTTCATGGGCATAGTCAGAATCAAGAAAAAAAAAGAGAGAAAAGGAGAGGTAAAAATTTAAAAAAAAAAAAAAAAGAGAAAAATGAATAACTCAGCAATGAAAACCTTTTCTAAGGCATTACTGGGTTGGTATGCATGAAAACCAGTTTTCTGGCATGTATAACCTTGAGAAATTTCTGAACCATCATTGTACAAATTCACCAAGTGCACTTGTTTTGAAATGTTGCAGAAAATCTCAGCAGAACATCAACAAAGGCAGTCATTCTTCAAAACTGGCATTAACTATTTTTATCAGGTATATATTTCTTACATTTCTTCATTGTAAAATGATTGGTATATAGTATATGACGATTAACCATTAGCATAAAAGGTATTCATAAGAGTTGGCATACTTAAAACATGTTTTGAAAATGAAAATATTGATTTCTGCCTAATCTTCGAAACAAGAATGCCAAACACAGTGCCTGTTGTATTATCTTCAGATTGAAATTGTCTTCGAAATGATAGCAGAATGAATGTTGCACTTTGTCTTCAGAAAGAAGCTTTGTCTTCGAAATGACAATTTGTCTTCGAAACGAAACTTTGTCTTCGGAATGACGACTTGCTGCATCATCTTCGAAATGAAGATCTGTCTTCGGAATGAAGTTCTGTCTTTGGAATGAAGTTATGTCTTCGGAATGACGATTTGCCTTCGCAATACAGCCTGATCTTCGGAATGAGGATTGATCTTCGGAATGAGGATTAATCTTCGAAATGAAGATTTAAATTTGCAGAGAAGATTTGTCTTCGAAATGAAGGCCTGTCTTCGAAATGAAATTATAATCTTCGGAATGAAGTTTTTTGCAATGAAACTATAATCTTCGGAAAGAGCATTTCCACGTGGCATCCAAGAAAGACAAGGTACGATAAAATCAAATTCTTTTAGCTGCATACGATAAAAAGGGACACGTGTCAGCAAGGATATGGTTTATTTTGCATGGTACTAGAATCAAGGAAGACATGGTTTATTTTGCACGTGAGAATCTACGGACTAAACAGAAAAATTAAAACCAAATGAGGTGGATCTGATGGCAAGGACGTCCATGCAATCATTGATGGATAGGTGTTCGGTGCAACAGTAGAAATGCATGCCACCTTTCTTTTCGAAGACGTGTTTGCAAAGTACAGTGCTCAGGTTACGATTCATTCTGAAGAAGCAGACGAGAAACAGGGCAAGCGAAGACTTAGAGCTAAACCCTGCAAATCTGCAACATAAAAACTAGAGATCCAGCAGAGGAATAGCAGCAGTAGTGAACGGTTTTTAAATAAAAAATATGGGGCGAAAGATCAGAACGGAACCAACAGATACCACCTACCTCCAAGAAAATCTGGCAGTCCTGCAGATTTTTGAAGATGGAGGGCTTATGCCATTTCTGGATAAGTTTAATGGGTCCTCTGAAGATTTGGCTGGCATGTTCGCCCATACATTCAGAAACAACCGAGCACATGTTAACGACATGACTATTGAGGTAACCCCTAAAATTTTAAGTCAGATTACTGAGCTGCCATTAGAAGGGATTTCAATTTCTAGATCTGGCAAGAATACATTGGCAAGTGTAGTTAATCAATTTGTAGAAGAAAATGATAGAGAGCCAGAGTATTTAACCCATAACAATGCATGCAAAGGGTTAAAAAGGGCCAGCCTACAGGAACCCTGGGATGAAGTAGCCACCTGGGTAATTAAATTCCTAACCTGTGAAGGGCAGTATGTGTTGTTGTCAGGGCATCATCTACGAATTTTAAACCATCTCAGACATGGTGAGCAGCAACTGAAAGTTAGGGTAAACCTTCCCTTGTATCTGTATCAAGAATTAAAAAACATGGCAAAGAGATATCAGGAGGGCAAAGGAAGCCTTCGCCACCATGGCCTCATCAAACTAGTTTGCCAACACCATTTTAGAGGAAACCCTAGGAGTTTTGATAGGTTTTACTCTACCCTAAATGATGTCATTTTTAGGGATGAAGATGAGGAAGAAGAAGAACCAGATGCTGCTGACATTACTATAGAAGAAGAAATAGCTACTGTAGAAGCTGTTGTAGAAGATGAAATAAAAATTGCCACAGAAGCTGTTACAGAACCACACCCAGCAACAGCAACAGAAAACCTTGCTCCTGAACCCTCAACTTCATGAACCAAGAAACAAAGAAAAAGAGGATCTGGAACTGGTAGCAGAACAGAAAAACAAAAGAAGGTTCATTTTTCTGGAGTGACTACTGATTTGATAGAGCAAGAAATAACAAGGGAAATAGAGGCATCTGAAACTCTCCCCACAACCCCTGTTGACACCAGGAAATAGAGCAAAAAGAAGAAGTTTGCATCTGGAACTAGGAGGTCCACTAGAATCCATTTGAAAGAAACAACATAATAGGTTATGGAGGAAGAAGAAGGACAAAGCAGCCCAGATGTCACAGAAATACAACCAGCCTCTAAAAATTTTCTAGAATTCCCTGAACAGATAGCTGAGGCAAAAATTGGGCAGGATAATTTGGAGGAGGCTACAGTTCAACAGGCTACAGATATGGTAGATGCCCTTATAGACAGTTTTATAGAGCCTCCTGAACAAGAACAAATTGTTGCAGAAGAAGAGATATTGGTTGAATAGCCAACTATAGCTGACTTGTCTGCATCAGCTTCTGAAGCAGAAATAGAAGTGGAAGACATCACAGAGCAGTTGAAAGCAGCAAGAAGTGTTGTCAAAACACAAACCAAGTGGATTGAGGAGAAAGAAAGCATCATTGAGATACAAGAAAGAAAAATTGTAGAGCTTCAGCAAGAAGTGGCAGAATTGAGAAAAATGTTGTCACAGCCAACTGTATCCATTGATGAAGACAATTTGGCTCAATTGCTTTTGGGTCTATCAAAGGCAGATGACTCTGTTGAAATAGATATGGGTGTTCATTCTGAAGTAGCACCCCTTCATTCTGAAGAAGTGCCTATTCATTCTGAAGTAGCACCATCTCATTCTGAAGCATTGCCTTCTTATTCTGAAGATGCTTCAAAAATGGTAAAAAGCATAGCAGAGGATGTTGAAGATGAGCCACCAACACAGGAACAGTCCCAACAACAAGAAAATGTTCAAGTAAGTACTCCTATTGAGGTCCCTGTATTTCAAACTGTTATACTTTCAACAGATAAGGGGGTACAAGTAGAATTACTATCTGATGACAACCCAATAGAAATAGCAAATAAGGGGGTACAGGTAGAATTATTGGTAGATAGTCAACCAGTGGAAGTGGCAGAAAAAGGAGTTCAGGTAGATCTGCTGCCTAGGATCCCCCCTATAGTCAGACCACCTAATACTGTGTCTCTAGAGCAGTATAATGCAGACATAGCCAATTGGATGATTAGATATGAGCAGCTTGCCACTAAGACTGAGAAATTCAAATTGGAAAGGAAACAGCTAGAGGCAAAAGAAAAAGAAAACCAAGCATTAAAAGAAAAAGTGTCTGACTTATGCCAAATTGCTGAATTTTTAGTTCAATTTAGACGACCAGCCAAATTTTATAGCCTTATTTTGAAGGAGAAATACCTCAGATGGCAGGTCATGAGGATTAGTTCAAACCTCCCATATAAATTGGACACAACTGTAGATTTCTTGGAGGCATATTTTGACAGCCCCATAGAACAGAAAAATCTCCTATGTGAACTATTTTTGCATAGTTTCTTCATTCCAGAGGAAGTAGAGTTTCATCCTCAAATCTACATTGGAGATGTTCAGCTGAGAGCATTTATGTCTACTTTGCAGAATCAACTTTACTGGGATCAAGAGAAAAAGCAGAATAAAGAGATTGAAACAAGGGCTGAATTGTTAGTCAGAGCAATCCAGCCAAACCACCCAGTTATCACCAGACAACACTTCTCAATGATGAACAGGGATGATGTAAAGAGGATGTACTTGAACAACTTAAGGGACTGTGTGGCCAGATTCAAAAATTTTAGTGATCATAATTTTTTCCCAGCTTTGTCAGTGTGCAGAAATAGATGGGATGAACTTTCCATGTCTTTGCGGAAAAGAGAACCCATCTCCCCCATCAACTTAGAATGGTCCAGAAGAAGAGCAGAAGGTGTAGTCCAGCTGATTGAAATCATGCAGCATAACTGGATAGGTCTTAGGTTTAGACCTCCAACCATCATTACTCCAGTTCCATTCTATTTTGAGGACGATGCCCAACCTGATGAACAGTTTGAAGACTGGCTCAGAAACATTCAGGAAAATAGGGGGTATTATATAGGCAAGAAATTATTCTACAGGTCATGGAATCTAAACATGGACATATGTGATTCCATAGCCCAATAGAATGCATGAGGGCATGCATTAATATAAGTTGGGGGGAAAATGATGAGGCCTGGAAATGCCTCAATCATAACATGTTTTGAACACTAAAATTGCCTATAAACTCTTATGTTTTATCTGATATGTTAGTTAAGTTGATTCAATATGTTGTATATTAACCATTTTGCATGATCAATGTATTTGGAATATTATATGCTGATTTTTATAGCTTTTTGCATAGTTTTGTGTTCTTTTTGCTATGACTTGCTAAAATGGGATATGCTTAGAATAATAGCAGCATTTCACTAATCATGTTTTGATTTGTCTTAAGCATTTATTTCACCTAAATCTAGCAACAGTGCAAGCAGATTGTTGCTGTGCAGCAAAAATTGGTCTTTCCCATGTAAATTCCAGCCAACTATCCATAAATAGCAAGGCATGGAATTCACATGTGGAAAGAGATGAAGACCATTGGAATTTGATCTTAAGAGATAACCCACCTGAGAGATGTAGAAGAAATCACTGGAAAAGCACACATTTGTTCATTCTGAAGTATCTTCGAAATGAACAGATATCTTCAGAATGAGAGAAAACAGTGTCTTCGAAATGAGCGGATCTTCGAAATGAGCGGATCTTCAGAATGAAGAATGCAGTATCTTCGGAATGAGCGATCTTCGGAATGAAGAATGCAGTATCTTCGGAATGAGCGATCTTCGGAATGAGAATTGCATTGTCTTCGGAATGAAGCCACTTATCTCCGAAATGAAAATAGAATGCATTTTTTTGACTTGTTGACCGATTTTTGAAGCTGGAAAAAGGGAAATAAAGGTCAAAAAAGGTAAAGGAAAATATCTTCCATCTGTCTTTGCCGTCATTGCCGACCAAAGCCATCATTAATGGAAAGATCAAAGAATAAACCCAGAATTTGTTGCAGCATAGTAGGATTAGATCTTTTGAGATATTCTTTGTTTGTAATCAGATCATAGGACAGCTATAAATATTGCTCCCATTCAGGTTGAGCCTAGTAGGTAGTAAGTAGTGAGAAAAGAGTAAGGAAGCTAGAAGAAAGCAGAAAATACAGAGAATAGGTAGAAATTGACTGTTACAGTCCTGTAACAGTTTTTCAACAGAATTCTTGTAATCATGTTCTTTCATCAATAAAGTGCACCAGTTCTATTTCATATTGCTTGTAAATGAGTGTGATTAAGATCTAGAGAGAGAGAGAGACTCATACCTTCTTCTGGACAAGGAGGCTGGCCACTTCCAGACCTAGGAGGAGGACTAACAACAAGTTTTTATTCTGATTTTGCTACAACAGAATGAGTTGTAGAACTTGTTATTTCAATTGCTTGTAAACAACTGACAATATCTGTAGTCTTAGTTTATTTATGCTTAGATTAATCTTGTGCTTAATGTTTTAGCTGTAATATTTACTTTCAGCAAAGCTTCCATTTTATTTCAGACTGTTATTTCTAGAATTTGTTATTTTCTGCAATTTCTTGCATTCTGTGTTTTGCTGTCAACCCCTGCACAGAAGATTGACAACCTTCTATTACAGAGTCTTGACAGGGTTTTATTTTCCATGCTATAATTAGATTTCCATTGCTGCAAAAGTAAATAGATTTCCTTTCTGCAATTAGAATCAGACTTTCAATTCTGCAACTGTTATTTCTGCAACATAATTAGGTCTCATTCTGCAATTGTAAATCAGGATTTCATTTCTGCAGTTAATGATTAGTTTCCATTTCTGCAATTAGATTAAGGTTTAATTTATGCAATTAGAGATAGGAATGTCCTAAAACCCCCCACACAACCGGTTCCACCAATAAGACCTGTTGCTCTAGATTGACCTAAGTTATAGTTGTTTCACTTCTTCTTCCATAGATAGCCTTGTACACAGCCCTGGATTGACAAATTCATTGAGAATTAATGATGGTATAACGACTACGTATCATGTTGCATTGAAAGAGTTCATCGATGATGACACTGTTCGATAAGCTCACCTTGATAAATTGATGCTTATTGATGAATATTGTGTGAATGCCCTCAAGAATCTTCATGTTTACCAAGAGCACTTAAAAAAATATGACACTAATAAATTCCATCTAAGAGACATCAAAGTTGGTGATCTTGTGATAAAATATAACCAACAAAACTTAAACCTACCACCGCACTTGTGAGATAATTTGTAGGTAACTAGAACGTATTACCTAACATCACTTGAAGGTTTTGAAGAGCCTGAGACTCTCAACATCCTTCATCTTAATGTGTTCCACACATAATAATTCAAAAATACAAAAATATGGAAAAAGTTAAAATCCATAAAAATAAAAAAAGCAATAAAACCTAAAAATATTGCAAAATATTCAAAAATTCAAAAACATTTTCATTATGCATTTTTATTTTGCACATGCTTTTTATTTAATTGCATTGAATTTAGGTATTTCCATCCATCGCACTTGCATTAGAATAGGTTATGTTTGCAATCTTACAAATGACACCACGTTTGTATTTCAATTATGCATCTATGCATTATCATCTTCCATCACCCTTGTGAGTAATTGTGTTTCTCAACACAACCTTTCCTATTTCTATGAAGAATATACTAGGGGTTTTTGATCATTCAACCATACCTAGTGGTCTTCTCAAATTTAGTAGAAAGCTTACTTTGCTTTTGAGGATGAGGCCTAGTTTTGATAACACTTAGCATATCAAAATACCATCACTAATCAACACATTAACAATCCTAATTACGATAAGAAATAATGAACACTACAAAGTGGTCCAGGTCACCTTAAGTGAAATGTTTTGTTACTTGCTCATTTGTGAGGTGTAATGGTATAGAGTAGAGGTCATTGGAAAAAGGAAAAGTTCCCCCCCTACCCGAAGAAATCCCTTGCTTACAAAAAGGATAAAAATCCCAAAATAAAATCAAATCCCTTGCTCAAAATAATAATAAAAAAAACAATATTTAAAATAAACAATGATTTTTATCACTATATATGAGCAAGTATCCCATTAAATTAAATTAAATAAGGGGGTGAACTTGAATACCTATAATGGTCAATACTCGACAATCATGGAGTGATTCCCAATACAAAAATGGGCTGAATGAATCCCACCTAACGTTGGGGTAGGTCTAGAAATTCACAAATGAGCTAGCTTTAGGTGGCTTGTATTGTAAAGTAGTCTAGTCCAACTAAACCCAAAACTAAGATCGGGTGGACATTTGAGGATCCCCAATACAACAATGGGTTGAATGAATCCCACCTGGAACTGGGGTATGCTTATGTCTCATCTAATATATTCATTTGAACACATAGGAGTAATTAATAGCTTGATATTTCATAGCAAAAAATTTATCTTTCAAAAGTCTAGTATAGTCATTATACAACTTTTGATAAGTCAACTAGGGTGTTTGAGTCTCATGGAAAACCTAAAAAATTTCCAAATAGCAACAATCAAATACAATCATCAATTATCAATTTATTTTTATAATATTTTATTTGGTAATGGGTGTTATTAACATAGGTTACATACCGTATGTATATCAACAATGGTATTTAGAAAACCACTAACTATGTTGTGCATATTCTTTTAACTTACAAAAGCTTATGAATAGAATCAATACATAATTTCATATCACATATGGATATTTAATTGATTAATTCTTATGAGAAGATATATCAATTATATTTCATGATTGCTATACATTCTGTTGTGTCATCCATTAGATTGTTAATTCATATTGCATCCATTCCTGATGATTTAAGTGATTAAAGCATATAGGTTCATTTACATTAGATCATCATCATGTAAATAATGCATTACATATATTCCATTCATAATATCATAACATCATAAATTAAATGCATAGAAGTAAATAAAATTAAACATGTATTTAAAATGCATGTTTAATTTTGGTCCTGCAAGACCAAAAACTACTTGGGAGGGAGGCTCTGCAGGGTGACTTCCCATGGAAGTCTTGTTCCTCTTACCTGCATCCTTTCCTTGTCCCTGTCCTAGGACCCTGTTCCTTTCCCAGTTTCCTTGGCATATTTCCCATCCTTTATGAAAGGAAGGTGTTGCAGATGATCTCCTTTGGGGGGGAGATCCTTGATCCATTGTTCTACCCCTTTCCTTACCCTAAGGTGGGAAAACATGTCCCATTTCCTATTCCATTGTTCCATCCTTTGGTGCCTGGGTTCTGGGTTGTGTTCAAGTTTTTCCTTGGGAATTTTCCTCGGTTTTTCATAGGTTGTTTTTTGAAGTCTTCCTCTCAATTTTTCTTTGGGTTACTTCAGTTGTGATTTTATGGGTCTTAGGATTTGGATTCATGAGCAGTTTTGCACAACATCATTTTGGTTGGAGGGACCATGTGCTTTATGTTGTGGTTCTACTCTTTGGGTCTGAAGTGGTGGCTCTTGGAGGATTTTAGCTTCTTTCATGGATTTAGGCTGGCCTCTATTCTTCTTGTTGCTAAATCCTTTCAAGACTTCCTCTTTCATTTCCTTGAAGCTTTTTGTTGGTGGGTCTGAGAAATTTTGGCTTCATGAGCAATTTTGCACAACATCCTTTCAGTTTTAGGGGTTACCGTGTGCTTTCTACTATGACTCTACTCTTTGGGTTCGTGGTGTTGGTTCTTGCAGGTTTTTAGTTCCTTTCATGGCTTCAAGGATGGGCCTCTACTTTTCTTGCTACTAAATCCTTGTAGGTTTTCCTTCTCTACATCCTTGAAGCTTTGGTGTTGAAGGTTGTATGGTATTCTTGGCTACTTCCTTTCATTTTGGGCTCCTTTTTCTACAACCATACCTTATCATGAATCCTTCTTCTTAGATTCATGTGGAACTTTCCTACCTTTCCTTTTGATGTGCTATTCCACTACTACTATTTCTTGTGTTGGGTCATTGTTTCTCAAAGACTTCCTTTTTCCTTCTTGAGGACTTCATTGCCTGGGAAGTTCCTCTTGTTCCTGTTCCACTGATGCACCATCCTCTAGGTTGTTGTTCCACTGCATGAGGATTTTATAGCCTACAATTTTCCTCTTTATGTTGATTCATTTTTTTAGGCTTTCAGGGAGTGGTCTCTTCAGTTTTCATAATCTTGCACTATCCCTGTATGATTCATTCTGCTACACTGATCCACCCTTTGGTTCAAGGTGGATTTTCTATTTCTTTCTAGTTTTCCCCTATGTGGGAAGTTGTTTTCTCTCAGGTCTGTTTTCCAATGGTGGTTTCTGTTTTTTCTACCCTTGGGTTGTTTCAAATTTTAAAATCTTGGATTTCTTTCATTTTCTCGCCCTTGGGAAATTTTCAAAATGGTTTTTAGTGGATGGGGTGGTTTGGTGCTTTCTCCCACCCTTTTTTTGCTTAAAATACATGTTTGGTGCTCTTTGATTCAAATTTGGTTCTCTGGTAGGCTTTCCCTTCCTTCCCATTTTTCCTCTGGTGCATAGGAAGTCGTCTTCCTCTAGTGCAAAGGATTGTGCTTTCATCTGGAATTTTTGATGGCACATCCCTTTTCTTGTTTGTGTTCCTCTAGTGTTACCTTTTGTTACAATCTGATGTATTGTGTTGTAATATGATCCTTTGTAATCAAGTTTTGGGATCCTTGATAAAAACCCACTTTTAATATAACTTACCAAAAAAATTAAACATGCATTTAAAATATAATATTGCATCCACATATGCATACATCGTAGTAGTCCATCTACACATCTATATCACAATATCTAGTCATACATCCATAATATATCTAGTGCATGTCATCCATACATCATATTATATAGCATCAGATCAACATCACATATAAGCACTGCATCCATATGCATATCATAAACATAAAATAAATAAATATACACATATAATGAATCTCATAAATATCGGATCATATATATGTGTGTGTGTATCTCAAAAAAATACATAGGTATATCCAAAATACATGTAGGATACAATTGTGTAGGTCCTTAGACCTTACACCAAAAAATGGTACAAACATCTGACAAGATTTGTACTAAGTAGGGCCTGCACCCTTTTCCTGTGAGGCTCCACCATTACCTCCACCTTCTTGGTGAGTCTACCTAGAGCTGGAACCTATGGACCTCTCTGAACTATGAGTCTTATGATTAGGTCATGCTAATGACTACCTTGTCTCTCATGTCCTAGTCCAATGGGTTCCTGTAGTAGTAGTCCTCTCTAGCACCTCATCCCCAACTTCCTCCAAGAGAGCGATGGCAGACACATCTAAATAATGTTGTGTGTTAGCCAAATGAATGAGGACACATAATATTCAGATATTTACACCCACATCTAAACCTGCTAGTCTTGTACATATGAAGCCATAGGAGAAGCCTGTGGAGTCGAGGGCTCACCTCATATACTCCTCATAAGATCCCTCTCATGAGTCTTGAGATCTAGCTAAGACTGTAGAAGATCCCATTGAAGCATCATATTCTCTAGAGCTATAGTGGTACTCTCAATATGTGCCAAGTGAAGGGTCTTCTCCTCCTGGTATTTGTATCACTTGTCTTGTACCTATGCTAGCTGATCCTGAGCTATTCTAAGCCATATATATAGTGGCAAGGGAGGTGTACCTACCTAGAATCTACATCTAAGTAGTCCCCAGCTATGACTACAATCTAACCACCTGGGCTCTGAGTTGTGCAGCCTCATCATATAGCTCCTCCTTGCCTTCCTCCTCTACTTGGGGCTCCTCCTAACGCTCACCTCATCCACCCTCTATCCACTGGTAGACTCATAACTCACTCGGATATGCCTTAGTTGCCTCATATCTTGCAGCTCCATCCCTAATAATTCCTAGTGAGCCACCACCCCACCATATCTTGGTATTCTACCAGACATCATAGTCAGCTATAGTCCTTGCATTGGCCAGTCCTGAATCCTGCCATTTGTCATCCTTCTTGTCTAGTGGAGTCATAGTAGGCCAATTCAAATCCTTCTAAACCTTAAGGTAGTGGTAGAGTGTAGGCATTGATGGAATGTCTTGGAAGATACCAAAATACTTTGTGACACACAAGAAATGGAAAAACTCATACATATTATGATTATTCTTGATAAGACACCTATCTTAGTGTGTTCACCTCAAATACCTATCTACCTCTGATCACGTAGGATAGTCCATGTAAGGCTACCATACAACATGCTCTGGCCATAGTGAAGTTAATCGATCTAAGTAATAATCCATATCTCCTACTCGAGACCTACTCCTAAACCCCTCAACCTCTTTAGGTTAGCAAGTAGCTTAGCACTAGGTGGCCTCTGCAATGTCACCAATCTAACATAGAAGTCCCCCTGGGTAGTCAATGGTGATGTGCTACCACACACAAATCTAGAGTAGTAGGATGTAAGCAACCTAACACAACTTTGTTATGTGATCCTATACAACTCATCATAGAGCTATGCTAGTAGAGTGCTATCCTAGGAGAGAATCAATGGTTGCTCTCTAGTGTTCCCTAGTAGGTCCTACATCTTGGAGAGGATTTTACAATGGAACCTCACACTAGACATATCTGGGAGTAGGATGTGGATCCATAAGTACATCAAGATGTCCTACCGCTTTGTGAAGATGCACGTCCTATACTAGCACTCAATGGGTACACCCCTATGGTCAATGTCCTCTAGAGCCTCATTGCTTCAAGCACCAAAGATCCACCTAAAGACTACAACCTTTGCCATGGTAGGTGAAGAAGTGATGGCCTCACCATGAATTGGGATGTGAAATATGTGGTAGAAAATCTCCAAGATGACTGTGATCTCTTTGGTTGACAAGTAAAATGTGTTGGCCTATGCATCCCAACAATAGGCCAAAGCATTCATATAGGTTTGGTCGGTCTTGATGGATGGTAGTGATATGATATAATCAAGTTCTATAGTGGTGAACCACTCTTGGTCAACATAACTAATCATGTAGAGAGGGTCCTGAAAGATCTTAGACTCCCTCACATGGGTAGTCATCTAAAAAGACAAATAATACATCAAAATCAATCAAAAACATACTTCAAAAGTCAAACAAATTCAAAAAAATCTTCAAAAAGATAAAAACATTCATAAATGCACAAGAAAATTTCAAAAAAAATCAATTAAACCAGTCAAATTTCAAAAAAATAAAATAAAATTAAAAAATTACCTAATGTTTCTCAATTGTAGCTAGGACCCGCGATCGATGATAATAATCAAATTTTTTATCATTGGGATTTGAATCCCATCACGGTTGACAACCGTGGACCCCAATTTACCAATTGGGAACTACATGTGCCACCCGTGGCTAGGAGAAGCACCCCTTTCAAGGTCACTTCCCATACCAGGAAACCCAACAAATTAAAAACCCTCCCATATAAGCTATCCTAGACTAGTCCTAACTAGGTGAGGTTTTTTACTAGCAGTTTAGTTTGGTTCATTTAAGCCATTAATTAATGAGGTTCATTTTAAGTTGGTAATCAAATGAGAGAGATGTGATGCTACCTTCATGGCACCAGCTCTACCACTAGAATATGCCTTTGGATGTTCAGCCATGGGTGTGAGTTTTAGGTTCAACAATGTTCTGGATAAAATTTGTAAAATCACCTCTCAGAGCTCTATGGATAGCTACAACAAATTGGAAAATAATGAATTGAAAATGATAAATTTTCCTTTTATATTTCTGATTTTTCCCTCGACCATGCTTGGAAACCATGGGCATAGAATTAGGGTTTGTTGACCGTGGTTCAAAGTTGTGGCTAAGGAAATTACAAAAATTAGCTGCATCTGACAAGCGCAACTAGCATCCAGACATAGATACCCTAAAAAATTTCACCATGAGGAGCTTCAAAATGCAAAATCAAAAATATCTAATGGTCCAAAACCCTAAAAATTTTTAAAAATAACAAAAATTCAAATATTTCAAAATCTGAATGTGCCTCGTATCCAATTATTTACCCTCTACACTTGGCGGTTGTAGTGACTTGCAATCCATGCAATTCGGCAAGATGAGTAAATTACCATAATACCATTTGAGATAAATTAGTCATTGCTAAATTGATATGCTTAACTTCAATCCCTAAGAAGTCCATAGCAATCAGACTGCCCCATGAGAACGAGGATTTATCTCAATTCTTCTATGAAATTTTTAGTAGATCATCGAACATTATGATGCAACATAAACCTAATTGGAATTACGATCATATTGATTCTCCAAGAAGGCCATTGTAGCTAAACTACTCCATAGGATAGAAATGTACAATTACTATTAATAGTTGTAATCATGGCTGAATTAGGCCTTGCCAAGTAATGTAACAATGCTAAAATTTTCAATTATTCAGATCAATCATATTGATCAAGAAACTCGTCTCTTCATTAATTGTCCTACTCGCATAGACTCGTCGCTTGAGAGGATAGTCATAATATCAATAATCATAATAGAATTCAATAGGAGATCACTTGATCTTGTCAAATTGCATTCATCTTACAAATCATTTCCAACAACTATCATAAGCTTACCCTTTGTTGGGGCAAAAATAAAATATTACAGTTAAGTTATTAGCTCTCCACCTATCAGTACTATTGTAGCACTGAAGCTACCCAATCACTTCTGGGGCTTACAAAAGCTTTGCAAATTTAAGCCTTACCTCAATTGGAAGCAATGATTCTAGGATGCACATTCTTTTGCAAGACTAGGTATCTAATGTTGATCAGATCAATGATAATCATTCAACCTATGACATGGTTTTAGAAGGTCTATTTTTGCTCAACATTGTTTGTTCTCACAATGCATCTCAAAAATGGCATCTATAGACACCTAAAATGTGTCATGTCGAGGAGACTACTCGTATGGGACATGATGATAGACCATGTGAATGATCTTGGATAACTCCAAGGTGAAGTAGTGGTTTTAACCACTCAATTTAGGTAGTCTTGGCCTAATCAATCTTAGTCGTGGCTAACACCAATGACTAATAGAGTTGGCCATGCCTCAAATCCATTGCTAGCATTAAAACTATTTTGAATCTCATGCCGAGATAAATTCGATTACAAAAGTCTGGGAAATTAGAATTCAAATAATTATGGGTGGGAAATCTTTGATGGTTTTCCTCCCAACTGATCTAACCTCCTAGATCTTGATCTTGGCTTCCCAAGCAAGCCAAGATTAGATATTGGGAAGGCTATAAGACCCCCCTCCAAATTGGGGAGAATAAATAAGTTTTCATTTAAGAGCAACAAATCCACATCAAAATGGATAGTGAATTGACAACCCCATGAGGAGAGTTGAAATGCTGCCAAATTATGGAGTGACAAGCATGGATCCATCAATGGAGCTTCCAAAGGACTAGGAATCATCAATCGTAAAATCAAGCCAATTGAACACAAATTTTATCAAATTCAACCACCAATCCATCTTGGTATATAGAGGCAACCCTTGATCATCAATTCCATAGAGGTAATTAGAGATCCAAGCCTTGATTACAAGAGCAAGAATATTTTTGGCTCAGCCATGGCTAACAGTGCCAGCTATGCCTTAGACCCGCATCAAGGGTTTGATCCTTAATTTCCTTTGTTTTAGCAACATATTTCTATTTTTAGTTATGCAATTAGCTTAATATAGCATAGATTAACATTTTAGCAGACATTTGATCGGTTAATCTAGGATTTAGAGGTAGATTTACTTCCATTTTCCTTGCAATTATCAATTTAGACTAGTTTCATGTTTTTCAAGTTCTAATGGCTAATTAGGCTTCCTAATTGCTAGATTTCATGTTTTATTTACATGCTTCATAGTAATTTGATGATTTCTTGCAAATATTCATAGATTTACATCCTTTATTATTTTATTTATTATAATTTTGTGTGATTCTTTCAAAACCCTCATCAAGAGAGGCCTCCTTTGTTATTAATCCCTTTCATTTTGTTTTCTTGAATGCAGGTTTTAAATGACCTAATTATTTTCAAGGCATTAAAGGTAGCATTTTATATACCTTCTTAAAAGTCTACGGATTACACCTCCTCCTCGTTTAGAGGGTCTTCAATATTGTATTAATTGTATAAAAAATTGAGTATCCCTAAGAGGGACATATATGTACTTTGGAGTTTACAAAGTTTTAATAAAAAGAAACCCTATTTTCTTGTTAAACTCATTATATATTTCTTTATTGCTTTGATACTTAGTTTTAATTGATGCACTAGTCAGGTGTATGATTTTTAGATCATTACACATTGAAATGTATGTAGTATCAAGGTTGATGCATATTATGATCCTATCTCAAACCAGGTGCACAATGTGATTCAATATTTGACTAGATGCAAAATAGGATCCAATCCTACATTAGAAGTAGAATAAGGTCTAGTTTTAGTACCTCATGTGGAATATGATCATGATGCAAATAAATATTTGGTAGCCACGTGTTACACATTCATTTAGCAACACTACATGTCCAATAAAATGTTACCACGTGTCAACACTATTTCTTCAGTTTATAAAAGGCATCAACTATCATTTTTTCCATTTTGTTTCTATGACTACTACAAAAAGAGCTAACCTTTCCAAAAAACCTTATGAATCCCAATCCTTTTTCTTTGGTTTTCAACTTCTCACGATGACCACCCCCATGCACAAAAATTTAAGAATCTTTCTTTCTTGATGTTTTATATTTAATGACAACCCCTAGTATGGACTTTGCGTGTCTCAATAATGTAGGTTTGAGAACCATAGTTTTAATCCCATAATTCATAATATACAAAGTGCTCCTACAACATATAATAGCATGTTATGACCATGACAGGGCTATGGTGAAAATCAAAGTATGCAATAAAAATCTACTTTTCACCATCACCCCTGTAGACATTAACCGATTGACAGGTTTTCCTTTCATTGATTTTCCTCAAGTGTTCATGAGGTTACATATGTATCTAGATGAAAAAACACACCTCAAAAGCATGTACGATCTATCATCAGAATATTTGGTAGGTATGAATCTTATTAATTATATTCTGTTAATATTCAAAGTTTCAATTTTGTAAATTGTAATCTAATTTTGTTTTTGTAGCTTCTGTCGCCAATTCCAAAATAGGATTACCAATAAACGATGTTAACAATAAAACTTTGAAGGCTATTATTGAGTTCTTCCAGGAGAGACTCATTATTATGGGAATACCAAAATTTTTATTTTGGGCACTTTCTTATATTATTCAATCTAAGCACATTCAGAGGTTTTATTGGTGCACGTATATTTCAAATCGAATTAGGTCCAAGTTACATTTTGTTCAAATGCCAACCAGTAAGACACAACCCATTGTGGGCATAATTAATTTTATTTTAGAACTCTATTATGAGGTTTTTACAATTTAAAAACTACTCCTATACCAAATGTAGTGCATGCAACACTACATGTCATTGCTATGTCAAAAAAAGAAGTGAAGGTAATAACTGCATATTTGACCTTGACATACTGTTTTATATTTTATCACATTTATTTTTTTAATTATTCTTTTCATATATATGTAGGATAAGGTATATAATACAAATATTAAATAGGATGCTTCCAATAGGGGTCACAAGTTGGAACAAACTGGAGATTCTAAAGATACGGGCTCAAAGGCAACACCATTGCAAAGGTCGTATAAATGTTCCAAGCAAGCCACTACTCCTAGGGTTTCTCATACACCTAGATATGCACAAAATGTGTAGGTTGAATCTAGTGTGGCCAACCCCTCCCCCATTGGAACACAAATTCAACATGTTTCATCATCTTCAGGTAAATATATGTGTAGTTAATTTAAATTAAGAATATGTATTTTATTTATGAAAAAATTGTAACAAAATATTTTTGACTTGTTTTTAGTTGATTCTCAAAATAGACAAGTGAGAGGTCCTCCTAAGGATTTTGGTAAAATAAATACAAATGGAGCCTCTAGAAGGAACCCTGGAAAATCCAATGTGGGAGGAATTGGTAGACTTTTAGATGACTCCCTAGTTTTTACTTTTACTAAGAATTTGGGTATTATTTCCAATAACCTTGTTGAGGGGTATGGTATCCTCAGAGGCCTTCAAGAGGCTACTAAGGTTGGATGGGAAAATGTGTTATTTGAGTATGACTCTCAACTCATGATTAATATTTTTAAGACTCCTTCTAAGAATCATAAGGTTGATTAGAGAATAAAAATAATTATTGAGAAGATTCAATTAATTCAGATGGGATTTTTGAAAGTTGATTACAATAATGTGGTCAAAGATCAAAAAAAGAGTGCTGATGATTTAGCTAATTGGAATTTGGACAAAGGCGATCTTACTTGTTATGGCCACCCTCCTAGATGGTGGGCTTCATAAATAAGGGAAGCTTTTATTTCTATCATTTCTTTGGATGGCTCTAGTTTTGAAGGTACCTAGTTTCTTCTTGTTTTATTTTTGCTTCTCTTTGGTTCGATAAGGTTTTTTAGTTCCCTAGCTCAAATTATTCTTTATTTTGTTTCCTTTGTTGATTCTTGCCTTAAACCTCTTCTGGTCTAGAAAGGTCATTGTTATGTTCAATTTTTTTTTTTTTTTCTTTTTTTTTTTTTTTGTTTAATTTTTTAAGGTGTGTGTTATTTTGTTTTATTTTGCATTTTTGTTCTTTGTGTAATTTTTTGTTGTTTTGTGTTTTTTTTTTTATGTTTTTTGTTATTTTTCTTGTGTTTTTGTCATTATTGTTCTTCTTTTTCTATTTTTTTATGTTAATTCGTGTTTTTATGTGTGATTGTTTTCTATGTTTTTTGTTTATTGTTTGTTGTTTTTTATTTTTA
The DNA here is from genome assembly GCA_028583015.1 of Wollemia nobilis. Lineage (NCBI taxonomy): Eukaryota > Viridiplantae > Streptophyta > Pinopsida > Araucariales > Araucariaceae > Wollemia > Wollemia nobilis. The sequence goes on along the minus strand of JAQPPZ010002937.1, from coordinate 6,515,625 downwards.
TTTTTTTAATTTTTAGGTTTTGGTTGTGTTTATTTTTCATTTTTTTTTTGTTGTCTTTGTAGTGTTCTATTGTTTTTGTCATGTTTGTGTTTCGTTATGTTTTTCTTGATTTTTTTCTATGTGGTTCATGTTGTGGTTTTTCTATATTATTGTGTGTGTGTTTGGTTGTGCTTTTATTTTTGACACACTCAAGGAGCATGTTTTTTATTTTATTTTATTATTTTTTTTGTTATTTATTTTATTTTATTTTTAAATATTTTTGTGTGTTTGTTTTCTCTTTGAGTATGTCAAAGGTGGTAGGCCAGGTTCGAGTCTTGGGTGATTTTGATGGAATGGATACCCCTGCCTCCTTGGGTCTTACCCAAAAGTGGCATCCCTTTTGGGATATTTTCCACAAATAAAAAAAAATAGATAAGTGAGAGGTAATATGTTTCCAACACCTCCATCATAGCCAATATTTGCATCACACCCACCACCCGCACCATAACCGCCGCTTTCACTACATCAACAACAACCATAGCCTATGACAATACGAGGGCAAATCCATGTTGGAAAATAATTATTTACATAGAGATCACAGGGGATCATACAAAGTTCTAGGCATGGTTTTTCACACTAAAAGAGACCACACATACCAACACCAAGTTCTAGCCATGGATGGTCATAGTTTACATTTTAAACAAATTCACAAGCACCTGAAGTTTTAATCACGGGATTAGACAAATTCATCTTGATGATGATTTTATTTTTTAAGGAAATATTATAAGCTTTAAGGCAACAATGTACTTAGAGATATAGCTAAAGAAGGAGAATCCCATAAAGCTAAGTAGACATCATTTTCATCAACTTAAGGAGACATCCATCATTCTCAGGGTCCTCAAACTGACGATGATATTGTAAATTTTAATGAAAATGTTTTAATATCTAAAAATACTAAAGCAACAATTAAATAGGTTGTGCTTAGATATTTGCAGGAGAGGAAATAATGGGGATATCGTACTAAGGTCCTTATCAGGAAAATTAATACTCGATATAAAAATTATGAAAAGATATATTCTCTTTATTCTTTGGTCAAATTTGAACCAAAAAATCTTGATGGTTGCTAAAATAGGCTACATCGAGATAAGTTAAATTTAATTTTATTTATGATGATGATGTGTTAAATGTTGCTATTGGTAGATTAGAAAATTTTAATGTTGAAGCCCAAGAATTTTACAACCAATGGGCTTCTGATAAGGACAAGGTTGTAGTTGTTGAGGCTGCAAGAGAAATGGTTGAGGTAAGAAAAGTTTTTTGTATTTCAATTTTCTATTGTAGTTAATTTTTTATATTTCTTGAAAATATGTAATAATTTCAATATAACCCTTTTGAATTATGTTTTCAATTTGTTTTTGCAGTCAAATTTTGAAAATTTGAAAACACAGGTTAAGAGCATGGACGTTAATATTCATAGAGCGAAGACATTTTTGAATAATGCAATGGAAATGAAAAATAAAATGCAGGCAAAAATATTAGAAAACAATTGTTTAAAAAATACATCAAGGAGAGGATCAAAGAAGATTCGGATAAGGTGCTTGAGAAAATGAAAGAATCACTTCCAATAATACTTGAAGATGCAAAAAAAGAAGAAGAAAAATTGGTGTCAAGTATTGTGAAAGTGCGTGAAAACCTTATTAGAGTTGGAGCACTGCCAGAAGAGAGTGTCATAGAAGTTGATACAGGAAAAGAAATAACAACTCCAACCACTAGTGAAGCATCCAAGCACCAATCAAATGTTTGAAAATGTAATATGCTATTAAGTTGATTGTAGTCAACAATTTTGTACGATGTAATATATTTCTATTTGAACTAATGAAAATGAAATTTTCTCATTTTGTGTTTTCCATCATTCATAGTTTGTTTGCATTTATAAATTTGTGTTGCAATTTTAGTTTATTTTTGGCTAATATTGTTCACTATGTTCATCTCAAACAAAATAAGCATTATAGATAACATTATAGATCAACATTAATATACCAATAATAATATTTAAAACATGAAATATTAAGATTTATCAATGATGAGAGTTAAGACACTAAGAAATAAACATAAAATTTTAAAAACTGCAAAAAAGATATAAGACATGTAATTTTAAGACATTAATATGATATATAACAACTATTATTTGAAATCATATAAATTTGGAACAATATTGAGAAATCTACTATCAAATCAATTCATGTTTATCATTGTCAATGAAATCATGGAATAATTATAATTAAGATAGTTAAAACATATTTTCTTGTCCAAAATAATTATGTAACATAACATAAATTTATGTCTCCACCATCTAATCACTGAAAGCATCATCATCGTAGTTATTGATCGTATTCACCGTACCTCTTCTGTCTACCAAGAAAATCCAATGTGCCACAACTCTGACATACAAAAATTTATCCAACTAATATGAAGATACATAAATTCTTAAACAATTTTTTAAGTTTTTTTTGAGTATGTTACGGATCTTAGATTTAACAAAATAAAGTGCATTGAAAACTCTTCTATATTTTATTGACCCCAAAATCATTGTTTCACATAATTAATATAAATGAAAGTATTCACTTAGTGTATCTTGTAAGATTGTACTTGGATATAATTTTTGCCATAAACGTGCAGTGGAACCAATCTCATGGACACTTGTCATAATTGATGTTTGCACAACCATTGTTCTTCCAAAATGTTATGACTATTGTTTCAGAAGATTACTATTGAGTATACCTCTAATTTCAACACCATTAACTTCCACAGTCTTACTGAAATGGTTAATGATGTTACCCATATATTTAATAAAAAAATCATTTGTAGAATTGTATTCAGTACAAGGATCCCAAAACATGGGGTTAACCACACCCATAGCCTCGAGCAACTCATCTCTCTAAAACTATTCTCTTATCTCACCTATCAAATATTTTGCTATTTTTTACAAATTACACTTAGTTTTTTGTACAATAACATGAAATCTATTGTGTGTTGTAGGAACTTCTTCAAAATCATCCACAACTATACATGATTTCCTTTCAAAACAATAGAGTGGTACCACATTTCCATGAACATTAATACAAATATGATCATTTATTTCAAGCTTCAAAAAGATTTTTGGATTGTTCACATTTATCAATGTATTGCAACTATCAAACAAAGGTTCTGAAAAATATGCTTTAGACACATATAATGTATCAATAAGCATGCATATTTGTTTTCTAAACCTCATGAAATCAACGATATAGATGGATCTCTCTTGTGCAAGTTTAATTAAACTGTTCATTTCTTGTAACATTGGAAGAATACCACATAAGGTCAAAAGTGTTTCTAATTTAGTTAAATGGAATAGCATATATTTTTCCTTATCAACTATCTTGCAATTTGTATGTATAAACCCTGTTAAAGATTGATATTCTACAAAAACTCTTTGAGCAGGTTGATACAGTGAAATACATCTCGTATCCGCATATTTTAACAATTTTTTTCCTTCTATAACTCCTAGTGCAAACTGTTGAAACTCTGCAAACCTCTTTGGGCTGAATGAGAAATAAGAATGAATTTCACGAATAAGGTCTTCCACTCTAGAAAAATTTGTAAATGTGTTCACGATTTTATATGTAAGATTCACTCTATGAGCCATACAATGAATGGGAATCATATATGGAGCAATTATGTTTTGGAGTTGAACACAAAGACCAAACCTATGACCTTGCATAATAGCAACATCATCAACTCCAATACAAATTAAATTTGTTTCTATGTCTATATCATTCATTCCCACAATATTATTTATACTATTGACAACAAAATTATAAATATTTTCTACATTTGAAATTTCCAACATCTTATGTATTCTCAACAAAATTAGCCTTCTTATATGATTTTAAAATGTGTACACATGCATGCAAATACATTATGTGTTATCTAAATCAGTTACCTCATCAATAGAGAGTGAAATGAATTTGACAAGTTTTACTTGCTCCCCTATGTCTTCCTTCTCAACCAAAGATAGACATTTTTTCATTTTCCAACCACTTCGATCATACCAATGGGAACTAGGAAGTTTTTTCACATTAAATAGGTGTAATAGCTTCTTATAATCCATAAAATTGTATATTGGTCTACCTTTCTTGAGAATATTAAAAACAATAGCAAACTATATAATTTTGAAGCTAATATGGTCCTTTGAATTTTATGAAATTGGGTTGCAATTGTCCCACCTTTCTCAACAAGAGATTTTTGTTGCTTTAAGTGATTATCATATTCTATAGCATATCTTAAATGCATACATCTTGACGCATCCTTTCACTTAACTTCTTTACTAACTTCACCTATAATTTTTATAATTTTTACATAAACTTTGCGAGCATGTTTTTCAATTGTATCAATATTATTTTGCAACTTGTGATCCTTACCAAATATCCAACTACAAATTTTGCATCTACATTCTTTTTCATCAATTTGGTTATCCTCATTTAGGATAGGCTCAAGCCAGGGAAATATTTTTTCCCATTCATTCTTAAATCCTCTTCCAAGTATCCAGCTAGATGATTTTCTTTTTTGATTTTTTGCTTGAATATTCATATGAAGCTTGTAATGATTTTGATTTATCACTTTCATTTTCAATTGTAATGCCATTTCGATGGTTGTATTCAAGTTTTTGTTGGATGTCATTGTCAAGGGGATTTTCATTAGAAGGCATCTCTTGTTGGGGAATATATTTAAGTGGAGGTATATCATGATCGATAGGGTATTATGCATAGTAGCATACCATAATATTTTTTATCATTCTTGGATTAAAAAAATATACAAAAAAAATATTCATATCATCAATCAAGCACATAATGGGATGTCAAAAATTATTTGTACCTTGAATTTGCATGGATTTCATTGACTTGTTGCATTTCGATGTTTGGCTAAAAATTTTGAGGATACTATTTTTAGCAGAAGATTTGGCCCTCTTCTTTCCATCACTGGGTGACATTTTACTTATAAGAAAATTGTTTTTCAATTTAGTAGAGTAATAAATTTTTTAAGAGGGTGTACTTTCACTAAGACTTATGATAATATTGTAAATAGAATAAACAAATAGTGGGGTGGTAGATTATACATACTTGTTTCCTGCCATGCTTTATTGTGATTTTATCAGTTTATGCCACTGGTTCTTTTTCTGTTGAAAGCAAAAAATATTCAAATTGAAATCATTTTATAAAAAAATTCTTTATGCAAAAAATAACTGGAGATACATATAGCACAAAATGGGCTAGAAACAAAGAATCAAAATGTCTTCAAAGAAACAAAAAATCATTAAAGATACATGTCAAAAAATATAATATTATGGTACAAAGTGGACTAGAAATAGATAATCACAATGTCTTTGGTTCACCTATTCTTAAAGAATCAAAGAGTTTTAACAAAAAGAGAGAAAATAGGGGATAACATGTAAAACATGGAAAAATAGAGAAAAATATGGCAAGTAGAGTAGTGACAAATGACCTAGTGTAGAATGAGGTCCATATGGAGAATAGGTTTTGAAAATCCACCTAATGTGAAACAAGATCCAATATATTGTTTTGATAGGTTGCAAAACAATTTCTGGAAGCAAAAGTGGTTTCGAACGGATGCAAAAATTGTTTCAGTAGGTTGTAGAATAGGTTACAGATGCAAAAGTGGTTCTAAACAGATGTAAAATTTAGTCCTCTCAGTTGTAGTATAGTTTTCACTTGCAAAAGGTTCTGTATCGCTCCAAATTTTTCACACCCTTACCTTTAGGCTATAGGATTCGTGACCGAAAGGGGGATATGAAAAGGATGTCGCAGTACCTCGGACTAAGAGGACTTGTGAAGGTCCCGCCTCTCAAGGGAGGTGTATATTGGTGATTTTTTGATGGATGGTGGGTTCACCAGGAAACATTTAATGGCAATTTCCATGCCTAGGTTGGGAATGTGTTTTATGTGTTCGTTTTATCCTTAAGCATTCATATCCTAGGTTTGGCCAAAATGCATATAAGCTATTCTATATGAAGATGCAGATTAAATGAATACAAAAAAATAGAATAGGACAAAAAAACAAATAAATTGAGAATATTAACAGAAGAATACCTGATCTGGATGTTGATTCTTGAAGCAGTCAGGATCGCCTCTGATTTGACAGGATCGTCTGATATCAGACAATATTGTCTGAGATCTGACGAATTCGTCAGACGAATTTGTCAGAGACCTGCAAACAAAGAAATAGGTGCAAAACATAGAAAATACAACTATCCTAACAGAGGGAAATAGTGTAAAATGATAGCAATAATATCAAACTAAAACTTGAAAATAGAAACATGAATGAATTATGCTAATTTCATAATAATTATGACTTAATTATGCATTTGATCTAGATGGGTAAACTCCAAAATGTAGAATAGTATAAAATACTAAATAAACTAGCTAATTGTAGAATAAAACAACAGAGAAAATATGGAGAAATGCAAACTTTAGGCACTAATTGCCTCAATGTTGACTGCAGCCAAAATCATCTCGCATTGGTACGAAATCATCTCTGATTCGACAGATTGCCTTCGATCTGAACAGGATCATCGACGATGATGTAAGCTTGCTTTGGCTGAAAAACAATAAGGTACCTGCAACAAAATTGTATAGAACTACTGCAAAATAGAAACTTAAGATGTTTAATCGTATGAGAAGTCAAGTTACAGAGAATTTCAGCCAGGGGGGTGCTAAGGGGAGGGCTTAGGATTAAATAGGCTTAGGATGGAGGTTAGGAGGTTGGAGATCATCCCTATTTGGGAGATCTCCAATGGAAGAGGGTCTCTAACGACATAGACATGCTTCTGCCTAGATTAGAGACCCGTTGGAATAGAAGCTAATTGTGCAAAATCAGTTTAGGGACAAGATCGTTTGGATTTCCTAGCCCAAATGAAATCGTCATATTTGGGGCGATATCGTCTGATCGACGACGATATCGTCAAACGATCAAAAAAACCTCTAAAAATGGCACAAAAAAGGGGGAAACAGATTACCCGACGATTAACGGGCGGTTTGGGAGGTTAAAATTTGAATTTAAATTATTTACTAGAGTAAATGTAATTGTTAAAGTTTTACTGCACCAATTTTAGGGTGCTACATTTTGCCCCCTCTTTAGCAAATTTTTTGAAGAAAATGCGTTAAAGATGAGTTTTTCTCGATCTACGAGAAAGCAAAAATTATTCCCATTTTTAGGTGACGATTCTTGGTCGAATCGTACGACAGCTTACTATGGTGCCCCCTTCGTGTTTTTACCCAAATCGAACGTTTGAGGTAAAAACACGAAAAAACAAAATTTTAAAATGTTTTTAATTATGTTTTGAATAAAATAAAAAAAAAATAGGGTAAAACCCTAATTCATTTTTACTGTTCATTTGTTTCTGTTTTTAGAGCTCTGGAAGCAAAAATGGTGGAGACGCACAGATCAACAGAGGTCCGGTGCGGGCTACAAGTAAGAGTCTAAACTTAGTTTAGAATGCTTGAATTTGAATTGACATGCTTTTTAGGTGAATTTTAAATGAATTTTGAGCATCATGGCCATTTTTGGGCCGTCGATGTCGTCGGGACAAAATCGTCCCGATTTCGACGAAATCGTCCCGATTTCGACGAAATCGTCTCAAGTTCACCAATTTCATCTAAGGGCGAAATCGGTGAAATGGGGACGATTTAGTCAAATTAGGGACGATTTCGGCTTGCAAAATCGGAGACGATCGTGCTCAAATTTAAGACGATATCATCCAATAGTGGACGATATCATCAGTTTGATGAAATTGAACTTATTTTAACTTGCATTATTAATTACTTAAATTATTTATTAATGATTGTTTGTTGTTTTGATGTTTATGTTGTAGAGAGGTTTGCTAAAGAGCAGAGAATAGAAATATTGAGGTTTGAGAGATGACTTGGCCACTCTAACATAGGTAGAGCGGGATCAACTAGCACAGGCCAGCTTACAACATGTGGCAGAGATGCCATAAGTGTCGACAGACATGGGGCTACTGATAGCCCTAGTAGAGAGGTGGTATTCGGGTTCTTCCTATTTTTGGCTACTGACAAGGGAGATGACTCCCACACTAGAGGATGTATGCTTCGTCAGATACCTAGGGCATCTAGACTCACACAAGTTTTAGCTGAAGTGGTTGGTGGACTTCTACTGTGCCACCAAAGCGGGTGTAGGGTACCATGGGTGAAGGGTACCATGGATGCTAGCAGATGTGATCTACGATATGTGAGACCATGGATACAGGTTCTCTTGGGGCAGTTTTGTTCTATGTCAATTGTACAGGATCATGCATGGGGTCATGTACAAGGGCGACCGATGTCTAGTGATGACATCGCTCCTATAGGTTTGGTGCTAGGAGCGCATTGCAGTGCGGAGGCTGTTAGGGCTTCCTCTGACAGGGATTGACAGGGAGAGGCCCCGATTTTTCTACTGGTGGCTCCGGAGAGGGTCATAGTGGCGGATTGATTTGTCGATGTCCCGGAGACTACTAGATGACCTTGTCCCAGATTAGATCACTTGGAGGCCTTGGCGAGAGCACCCAGGGTGGGTTGAGGATGGATAGGAGCTAGCTCGCATTAGGCGAGTTTGCTAGCTATAGATGGAGAGGGGAGAAGTGGAGCTCCACTGCTATGATCAAGTTTTGAGGTAGTTTGGTCTAAAATAGGGGATCCCATCTCTCAGGGATTATGAGTTTTCTCGGACTGTTCAGGATAACACCATAGTTAGCGGGGCTTCAGACATGCAGTGCTTCTAGAGTCAGGACTCGAACGATACCTCCATTCAGCTAGTGGATGGAGATGATGCAAGGGGAGCCAACGGATACGATGCCTAGTATGCAGGCATCCACCCTCCTCATATGACGAGGGCTCAGGGTCTGATACACCCAATTGTGCATCGAATAGGGAGGTGACACCAGACAGCTATGGAGGTGGCCCAGGGTCACAACGGGAGAGATCTGAGGAGGCCAAAGGCACAGGAGAGGCCATGAAAATGGGAGAGGAGGGAGGTGAGACCCCATTCTCCATAGAGAGAGAGGCCACCATCGCCCGATAAGGGCAAGGGTGTCGACACAGGGGAGAGTAGCGAGACAGTGACTCTCCAAGCGAAGATGATCCGTCTCTAGGCATAGGTGCAGACCCTATAGGAGGAGGCTACATGACATCAAGTTGAGGTTACATAGCTCAAAGATGAGATTGCACACCTCAGGGCATGAGGCAGAGGGGCGAGCACTAAGGAGCTGACATGGGCTATCGCCCAAATTACTTTCTACCAGAATTTATACTATCAAATGGTGCCAAAGGAGGATAGATTACCACTTCTGACTAACATCGTAGATCTGATTCGAATCGGGTCATCGAGGACTTTGTCTTGATCGACGACTAGGACTCGTAGTACCACACATACTACGATGGGGCCACCTCGTCCACCTCAGGGCGGGGGAGGAGATGAGGCTGAGAGCTCGAGGGGTTCTCAAGGCTAGGCTACTGCACTACATTGTACAGATGGATATATAGCATTTATTATTATTTTTTTGTGGATAGAGGATTGAGTATGCCGAGGTATAGATTGTGGCATACCAATCGAGTTTTGATGATGTATATATATACTATTGATATATATAGATGAGATATGTTTTTGATCATATGACTTGTCTTATGTAATTGTATGATGCTTTTATGTTTGATTTGATTGATTTGATGATTCATGTAATTACATCGTTGGAAGTATTATAATTTTGAATTTCATGCTTGTAATATTTTAAATGAAATAATCTGGTGTAACAAATTGGTTGTTTGTTATGTAATGTGATAAAAAATAAAAAGAGACTTCTAACAATAATTTCAAAGGACATTGTCACTAGTATAGACCATTTCATGGAGTCGTTGCTCACTCGGTCGTCAAGCTAATCCTAGTATAAAAATATTGTTAAAAGTAAAAGAGTGCTTAAGAGACTGTCTTAAGACTTTGGTGCAATGGTGCAAATGATGATGATGATGGTTTGTTTTTCAGATTTTCATAAAAATAGTATGCATGAAATAATGTTAAAATGATTTTTGCTAGGCATAAATTCTTGTGTGATAAAATTTTTAGATAATTCCTTAGGAATTATACCATCATTGCAAAATTGAAAGTTGACATAATGACATGAAATAGTGATAATGTGCATGCTGTTTAAAAGCATAATTTGTGTAACAAAATGATTTAAGTCGTATGGTTTTCATGATTTTTAAATAAATGGAGAATAAAAATTGTTACAATGGTTTGCGCTAGGCATAGAATATGTAGGTATAGACTTATACCATCATCGCGAAAATCAAGGAAAATAGATAGTTTTATTACATAGTTGATTTTTTAATAAATAGAAAATATGAAGATGAGGACTTGCGCTAGGCATAAAATTCCAATTTTGGTTTTGGAATGGAACTATACCATCGTCGTGAAAGTCGATAATATATATATATATATATATATATATATATATATATATATATATATATATATATATATATATATATATATATATATATGTGTGTGTGTGTGTGTTTTTGATTGGATGGTTTTGAAAGAAATTTTGATTTTTCTATTATATAGTTGTCTTTATGCTAAACAACTATACTTGAAAGAAGAAAATGAATTATTTCAAACAATTTGCAAAATATATTTCAAAGTATTTTAAAGACAAAATTTAGATTTATAAGGAATCCCATGTGCATATGTGAATTCATTTCCAATCTTGATTTATCATAATGATACACAAAATCTCTCAAATACAAATGTGTGTGCAATTGCTATGTTCATTTACCAGTTTTGAGCAAGATAATATGATACAAGTGATTTGAAGAAACCAGATAAGTGTTCATTAACCATGATGTAGATGCATATAACCATACTAGGGTACTATATAGGTCAGATTATTAAGAACTAGCTAATCCATAAGCAGACATAGGTCTGTACAAAAGAAGGTCGCTAATGTGACAGACATATCGCCACGCTAGGAGTTACCCAAGGCCAAGCAAGTTGGGCACAAACCACCTGTTATGGGGCTTACCTCACAGTTTTCGAATAATTTGAGAATTCCAAGGATTCAAGCTCATCAACCCTTCTTTTCTTTTCAAAGGGTAGGGAAAAGGAATTTTATTGCTTTTTCTTTTGCTTTCTTTTGCTTTTTCTTTGCTTTTTCTTTTCTTTTTCTTTTTGTATTTTTGCTTGATTTTTGAGATAGTGCTTGAAATATTGCTGTAATGATATAAAATAACATTTTTTTTTTCTTTTTCTCTTTTTCTTGAACTTTGCTTTTCTTTCTGTGCTAGGGATACTTGCTCGTATTAGTTGTAGAGCAAGGGATTTTTATTCTGGGTAGGGGTGAGCTTGTCCTTTTGCCAATTCTCAAAGATTCTAGACCATGTGCATGATAGGATAATAGGGGAAACTTTTTGATCAAGAAACCACTTCTACTATGTAGCAAAGCATGAAAATTACAAATATAATCATTTTATTGTGAAGAAGATGTGCTTGGTTTAAGTAAATAACAAGATCAATTCTCTATGCTCAAACTTTATTTAGTTGAATTTTGTGGACTTTGATATAAGAGAGATTAGTAATCATGCCAGATAAAATCAAGATTATTTATTTATTATTATTATTATTATTTTATTAAGTGTGCAGGTGAGAGATTCCAAATAAATGCTAATTTATCCAAAATAATTTGAAACATATAACTGCAATAATTGTAAGAAAATATATATAAATGATTTTTGAGAAATTTTGAGAATGTTGACTCTCTTTCTTCTTTATTTTGTTTTGGTTTCGAAAGATTCAAGAATATTGTTGTTTTTATATTTTTATCATTATTTTTTTGAACAAAAAATTAACAAGTGCCATAAATAAATGCAACAAATAGTTTTAAAGATTTTGATGATTATGAATGTTTTTGGTGTTTTTGAATTTATAAATTGAAATAAATACGATATAGTGATTTTGAACAAATATATACATGGATGAAATGACCAAATTTATACATAGTAACGTTTAAGGTGCAAAATATTCATGGGTTCTTTAAGTTTTTTACCATCTAAGGTAGATAATTTGTATGCTCCTGATTCAAATTTAGCAGTAATAATGTATGGTCCAAGCCAGTTGGGCTCAAATTTACCTTTAAGGTCTTTAGTTGCATTAGTATTTTTTTGATTTTCTTTTAAAACAAGGTCGTCGATATCAAAGGATCGATGACGAACTTTTTTAGCATATGATATTTTAAGCTTGTTTTGGTAGGCACAGAGATGCTCCAAAGCATTGATGCATTTTTCATCTAGGAGTTCCAGTGGTCGAGTGCACGGACACGATATTCATCTCCTACTTCGGTATCTTGAAGTAGCAGAGCCAAAGAAGGAACTTCTAATTCAAAGGGAAAAACGGCTTCAGCACCATAAACCAAAACAAATGGTGAAGTTCCCGTGGGGGTTCGAATACTAGTTCGATAGGCCCACAAGGCTGGATATAACTTAATGTACCAGTCAAGGCTAGTTTTATTGACCAATATTTTGAGGATTTTGATTAAGGTTTTGTTAGATGCTTCTGCTTGACCATTACCCTGAGGATAATAGGGAGTGGACCAGCGATGTTGAATCTTATATTTTTGGCATAATTTTTTAACGTCTTTATTTTTGAAACAAGTTCCATTGTCAGAGATGAGATTTGCAGGAATTCCAAACCTATAAATGATTTGATTAAAAATAAATTTAGAGACTTGTATGCTAGTGCAGGAAGCTAAAGGCATAGCTTCAACCCACTTCGTGAAATACTTAGTGGCGGTTATGATGAATTTGTGTCCATTAGATGACACAGGATTGATTTTGCCAATAATATCTAAGCCCCATTTAGAAAAGGGCCAAGGAGATGAAATAGCCTGCAGCTCTTGTGCAGGCGCATGGACAAGGTCAACATGTTTCTGGAACTTGTCCTTTTCCATGGTAGGCCAAAAGTATCCTATCCTAAGGAGCTTTTTAGCAATGACACTACCACTAAAGTGTCCCCCACAAGATCCATCGTGGGCTTCACTCAAGGCTAATTTAGATTCTTCTGAATTCAAACATATTAATAGGACACCTTCAAAAGATCTCCTATATAAAGTATTGCCAATTATTACAAATTGACTTGCTCGTCTACGTAATAATCGACGCTGGTTTCTATTAGAATTGGCAAGGAAAGTCCCATTTTGGAGAAAATCAAATATATCCGTATACCAAGGTTCAGGAGTAGTTTCATTGATTAGAAACACATCCAAAGGTTCTAAGCATGACTTATTTGAAGTGGGTTCCTGGAGTCGACGAATAATGATAGTAGCATATTCATCATCTAACTCCAAGAGCAAGAGAGATGCAGCTGTGGCCATAGCATCAGCTGCACGATTGCAAGTTCTAAGAATAGCTTCCAAGGTAACTTGATCAAATAGAGACATTAGTTATAAAACATAGACCTTATATGGGTAAAATTTATCATCTCTGGTCTGGTAAACTTCATTAATTTGGTTTATAACTAGTTGAGAATCACCAAAAACTAACAGATGTTTAATTTTTAGCACCAAGGCAGCTCGTAATCCAAGGATTAGAGCTTCATATTTAGCAATATTGTTGGTGCAAGCAAATGTCAATTTGAAGGACAGAGGAATAAGATGTTTTTGCAGGGATATTAGAATAATACCCGCACTAGCCCCACTCATGCATCGAGCTTCATCAAAGTATAAGGACCATTGTTCAGTATGGTCTACCTCTAATTGAAGGCATTCATTAGGAAACTCAATGATGAGGGGATGGGTAGACTCTAAGGGTGTAGCAGCTAATTGATCTGCTATGATTTGACCCTTAACAAACTTCTGTCCTATGAATGTGAGATCAAACTCACTTAGAGCAAGAACCCACTTGGTTGTGCGACCCGATAAATAAGGTCGACTCATGAGATACCTTAAGGGATTGTATTTAGCAATGACATAAGTTTTCTGACAAAGCATATAATGTCATAATTTTTGCATAGCAAACACGACTGCTAAACATAATTTTTCTAACACTGTGTAGCGGGTTTCATAACTGATGAAGGTTCGGCTAATATAATAATTAGCACGTTCTCTCTTTTCATCATCAAGCTGAGCTAACATAGCTTCTAAGGCAGAATCTGAAGCTGAAATATATAGAAGAAATGGGCGATCAAGTTTAGGCGGTGAAAGCACAGGTGGATTAAGGAGGTATTGTTTGAGAAGTTCAAAAGCTTATCTACATTTGGCGTCCCAAATAAAAGGGACATCCTTCTTAAGAAGTTTAAGAAAGGGACCAGTTTTGTCCGCCAACTTATCGATGAAGCGACGGATGGCTTGAAGCTTACCTTGTAAACTTCGTAACTCAGATATATTAGTAGGTGTGGGCATATCAGTGATGGCCACAATCTTGAGAGGGTCGATTTCGATACCACGTAAAGAAACTAAAACCCCTAATAGTTTACCGGACTTAACTTCGAATATGCATTTTGCTAGATTTAATCGAATAAGATATTCTTGTAATTGATTAAAAACTTTTCTCAAATCATCTAAATGATTATCTTCAATAATAGAGTGAGCTATAATATCATCTACATAATCATGTAGGATATCATGCATCATATCATGAAAAATATATGTCGTAGCTCGTTGATAGGTTGCACCTACGTTCTTTAAGCCAAATGGCATCACTTTCCAACAAAAAGTACCCCAAGGGGTAATAAAGACTGTTTTAGCCTGATCTTCAGGAGCTATCCTGATCTGATTATAACCGGAGAATCCATCCATTAAGGACATCATCCCACTCCCAGTAGTAAAGTCAATGATTTGATCCATGTTTGGAAGAGGAAAATCATCTTTAGGGCATGCAGCGTTAATATCTCTAAAATCTATGCAAACCCTAACTTTGGTAGCTTCTTTTTTGGTAACTAGAACTACATTTGAGATCCATTCAGCATAATCAATAGCTTGTATAAAGATAACATTCAGGAGTTTTTCTAACTCCCCTTTGACTAGCAAAGCCACTTTGGGATGCATTTTTCTAAGTTTTTGTTTAACAGGTTTAGCATCCGGATGGACCACTAGATGATGCATGACTACGAAGGGTCTAGACCTGGCATATCTTCATATGTCCAAGCGAAGACATCTTCATACTCTTTAAGGAATGCAATGTATTGTTCTTGTTTTTCTTGACTTAATTTTGATCCAATATTGATTATGTGAGGATTATCCTCCGTTCCAATATTAATTTTAATGACGTTTTCTACCTCCATGTGTAGATCTCTTTCAAAATTAGGCGAGGCAAGTGAAATGCCCAATTCTTGTAATTCTTGTAAGTTTAATTTGGATAATTCATCTTGAGGATTAGTGGTCTCAAGTTGGGCTATAGTTGGTATAGAACCATCAAAATAAAATCCATTGTGTAACATCTCTTCAACAGAGACGTCGTGGAAGATATCTCCTTCCAACTCTTCATCGGGGTCGAAATCATTTCAGGGTAAGCTATGGATAGCATGTTACATGTAAACGACTAATTTTTTAGAGGCAAATCAACATGTCTATCCAAATAATCTTGATAACATATGAGGTGATCATCATCTTCAAAAGGAAAGGGTTGACCCTTACTAGGAAATAGGCCCACACCATAGCGGGTAGGCCATGGTTCTACCTCGAAAGGTTCTTTCATGCCATTTTGGAAAGGTCCCAAACCTTTCCCTTTATATCCCATTTTAAGCATCATGGGTTTAGCTTTAATATATTCATTGGTAAAATAACACCGAGCGTATCCCTCATGATGATTTTTGGTATTCCGAGGGATTCTTCCCCAATCATATCCTTTATAAATGAAGGCGCAACTCCCGACTTGGTAAGTACTTCCCATAGGTTGTGGGAGGCCCAAAGTACGAGGAGATGATGACAAGTTATTTAAAATAATTGAATCTTGTATGAAAGCATTTATTTTTTCTGATATTAAGATTGTGGATAAATCTGGTAAAAGTTCATCAGAAAGAGCATAATATGTAGAAGGATTATTCCCTATATATTTAGATGTGGAAGGGATGATAGATGTGTCTATAGGTTTTGAATTTATAGGGATTGAACATGAAGGATTGGTTGTAGATTTAAGATCTTTTTGAGGTTCTAGAGTGATTTGTTCGAAAGATGGTTGAGTTAAATGGATAGGTGTAGGTGATGGGATAGATGATGTTATGTGTGTGTGTTTCAACCGTTTAGATGAAAAATAATAACTAGGATGTGTGGATGACAGAGCGGGGCAAAATTGCACTCCAACAGGTTCTACCAAAGCACACATATCAAAGGGTCTAGGGTCACCATGGATAGTGACCAACTGATTTTTAAATTCAAATTTAACACATTGGTGTAAATTTGATGGGACCGCTCGCATTGCATTGATCCAAGGGTGACCCAAAAGTATATTGTACGATGCTGGGAAATGTACAATAAAAACGGTTTTTTCTAGGGTTCTAGGACCAACTTGCAATGGGATGGTAATAACTCCACACGTTTCTTGTGTTTTGTCATTGAAATCTTGGATAATCATATCAATTTTCTTCATTTCATCACTTCTAAAGCCAAATATTTGGTAGAAGTCAAAAGTGCAAATGTTTAGAGATGAGCCATTATCAATCAAAACTCGTTTGACAGCTACATCTCCAATTAGAGCAGTAATATATAAGGGATTGTCCTTATGTAAACTATGTTGTGGGATATCTTTATCCTAGAAGTCAATACAATCAACCTCTCGAGTGATGATAGTATTGGCCATGGCTTCAGGTTGAATGTTTTGAGGTACCATCATTTGGCTTAATGTAAGCATCAACTCATCCCTATGGGTAGGAGAAGATCTTAATAAATCCAAAAGGGAAATTATGGTTGTAGTATTGGATAATTGCTCATTAATATTGTAAGGGGGTTTAGGTTGAACATTAGAAGCATGATTCCCTTTATTGGGATTTTTCAAAACAAATGGAGCTGATCCATCATTCTAGTTTGGTTCTTGTTGAGAATTTTGAGCCTGTTGTTGGGTAACGACTCCGATGGTACCTATAATGTTATATTGAAGACATTGAACTAGTCTCGGTCGAGCGTTTATGGCTTGTTCATTTGAGAGGAACTGATTAGAAGAGGGTCGAGTAGTAACTCTTCTAGGAAATGGTTCTTCTGGAACCATAGCATCTGTGATGGGTTGAATAGGATCTGACTCATTTTTAGAACTATTCGATTGGTTTGAAGTAATGTCTAGTTCACTTTCAGTATCTGATTCTACATCACTAGAATAAGGAGTTGGAATATTATGTAGGGGCCTGGTCATAACCAGGGATAAGGTTGTGTCAAATATTTGAGGATCTTCAACAGGTAATTGTCTGCTAATGGTCCCTACATATCGGGTAGGAGGAGGAACATTATGATGTTCGATTTTATTGGCCACCTCTTTACCATGTCTTGGTAAAGGGTGTTGAAATATGTCTAATGTTTGATTAGCATTTTGATTTTTATTTTGGGGAATGGTATTTTGAGCGTTATTAGGAGCATTTTGTTTAGGTTGGAAGACTTGCACCTCCATTTAATTATTATCAATCAGATCCTGTATTTTATGTTTCAACCTTTTACAAGCGTTGGTAGAGTGTCCAGGTCCTCTATGTAAATCACAATGTAAGTCAGCTTTGTATCCGGGTATAGTTGGATCAGGTTCCCGGATAGCTGGTAATTGGATCAAACCTCTTCGAGTAATTGAGGTAAAATAGTTGATAAGGGTTGATTCAACCGAGTAAATTCTCGAGGAGGCTTATTAGGAGGTTTCAATATAATTTTTTTCTGTTGTCTTCGTTGCATTGATATTAGCAACATTTCTGATGTCAGTGACTCCGTCACCAACAACTTGTTTGTTTTTATATTGATTTTTGGATGTTTTCTCATCATCCTTCTTCCTAAGTTGGCCTCTCCTAATGAGGGCATCTTCTACTCTTCGAGCTAAATCTATAGCTTGATCGAAGGTAGTTAAAGTAGCGATTGATAGCTCATAAGATATTTGTTCTTGTAAATTATTGATAAAAATGTCCAACATTTCCCTATAAGGTAGCACAAAGTGCAGTTTTCCTGTCAACTGCCTCCATCTAGCTAAGAAATCAGCAAAACATTCATCCTTGTCTTGTTTTAAGTTATATAGATCTTTAATGGTTACATGCCTCTCGATGTAGACACTAAATTGATGGACAAAATATTTAGTTGTTTCTTCAAATTTTCTCAAATAATTAGTGGGCAATTGATAGTACCACTCTAATGCCATTCCACCTAAACATTTTGGGAACATTTTTAGTAATAGCAAGTCATCATGTGATATATCATGACATGATATCCTAAACATGTGAAGATGCTCTATGGGATCTTCGGTTCCTTTATATATAGGCAAGATGGGCATGGGAAAATGCTTAGGGTATGGTTGAGCTACAACCATGGGATCCAAAGGTTGACTACATATCTCTCGATAATTGTACGAGGGACGGTAGGGATCTATCTGGTCCATACGCGAAGCTAACTGTTTCACCATGGCTTCCAGATTACTAGTTTGCCCCCCATATTGGTTTGGTAGGGCATTGACATGGGTTTTGTGAGCATATGATGGAGGGACATGAAGATTAGATGCCATGTTACTATTGTGTAAATTGTTGGTAGGAAAAGTGTTATGAAGGAATTTTGAAGTTGTATTATGCTGTATTCCATACTGTTGAAAATTGGTGTTTGGCTTCATTTTAGGTTTTTGTTTACTTGAAGCATATTGCTCAATAGTTTGGTGAAATAAAGTAGTGAAGGAAGTTTTCTTTTGTGTGGGAATGATTTTAGGTTGAATAATAGGTTCCTTAGGAGGTTGGGTAACCTGTTTTTTTGACATGTTTTGAATCATAGTGACCATATCTGTATTGGATGGCCTAGCCTTATCACTTTCTTGATCAATGAAAGACAAGGGATTAGTGCGCACATCATACATATATTCCATGGCTTCTTGAGTGTTACTAATTTGCCCTTTATCAATATGAACTGCCACATTAAGGGCGTCAATGTTATCATTGAGAAATTTTCAGAAATGATCTACGTTGTCAAAAGCAATAGTTCCATTTGGAGCTACTCTAGGGGATGAGGGTCCATCCTCTTTAACACTTTCTTCTTGTTCATTATCTTCACCTAGGTCATGTTCTAGTTGATCTAGAATTTCTCCTTCCAGAATTGGATCTTCAGGAAGGACATTTGGGTCTCTAGTTTTATCTTCTAACCAATATTCTTCTTCTCATTCATTTTGTTTACCATTCCTAAGTTTAGGCATTGTGCTTAATTTTGATTTCAGAAAAAAAATATATATATATATATATATATATATATATATATATATAGATATATATGTGCAACAAGCTTAAGAGGTATATATTAACTATATACCTACTACAATATTTAAAATGAAATGTTTAAGTTTTTGCTATGTTTTTTAGTTTTTTTTTTTTATATTTTCTTTGTTTTTGAAATAATATTGTAAAGACAGCAAATAACACAATAAATGCAAGAAATAAGACTGAAAGTAATAATCTAGTTTTCTATAAACAATTTATAAATATCATTAATGGGCTCTAGATCTTTAGGAGTCATGAAGTGTTCTTCAAATTGAAAGTTTTCTTTTAAAAATTTAATGAAAAGAGCTATAGTGATATTATCTGTCTCAAATGCTGGTTGATAGAAGTAAAGCTCATGGCAATACTCTCGATATAACACAACTCAATGAACTCTATTCCATATTTCCCTATCTGTAAGAACAACCTCTTGGTCTTCTACACAACCAAGGAACTGGTGTACAATGGCTGTTTTCTCGAGGTATTCCTTGAAGGTGAACAATTCTAAAGATACAAGAGCTCTCCTATAAGCTAACCATCTATGGCAGGCTCTCTGAATTTCATGATAAAAGACTAGTTGATGAGGATCCAAGATTCTATCTAGGACTAGCCTCTTGATTTGTTTAAGTTCTGTTGACCTAGATAAAATGACACTAAGTCTTCTATCAAGTTCATCCCACAAGAGTTGATTTCTATCTGTTTCAGGCACACTAAGTGCAGAATTGATTTCTATGGCTGCCAACTGGTTTTCTACATTTATAGTAACTGCTAATATTTTCTTAGGAGCTACCATCTAAACATGATATTAAATTTAAATGATCTAAAATGCATCTATGTTTTAGTTGTTTTATTTTTTTTTGTTTTTGTTTTCAAAATGTTTACAATGCATTCACGTCGGGTTCACCAAAATGTATCACTCCAAATTTTTCACACCCTTACCTTTAGGCTATAGGATCCGTGCCCGAAAGGGGGATGTGAAAAGGATGTCGTGGTACCTCGGACTGAGAGGACTTGCAAAGGTCTCACCTCTCAAGGGAGGTGTATATTGGTGATTTTTCGATGGATGGTGGGTTCACTAGGAAACATTTAATGGCAGTTTCCATGCCTAGGTTGGGAATGTTTTTTATGTGTTCGTTTTATCCTTAAGAATTCATATCCTAGGTTTGGCCAAAATGCGTCTAAGTTATTCTATATGAAGATGCAGATTAAATGAATACAAAAAAATAGAATAGGACAAAAAAACAAATAAATTGAGAATATTAACAGAAGAGTACCTGATTCGGATGTCTGATGAAGATTATGATTCTTGAAGCAGTCAGGATCGCCTCTGATTTGATAGGATCATCTGAGATCAGACAAGATCATCTGAGATCTGATGAATTCGTTAGAGACCTAAAAACAGAGAAATAGGTGCAAAACACAAAAAATACAACTATCCTAACAGAGGGAAATAGTGTAAAATGACAGCAATAATATCAAACTGAAACTTGAAAATAGAAACATGAATGAATTATGCTAATTTCATAATAATTATGACTTAATTATGCATTTAATCTAGATGGGTGAACTCCAAAATGCAGAATAGTATAAAATACTGAATAAACTAGCTAATTGCAGAATAAAACAACAGAGAAAAGATGGAGAAATGCAAACTTTAGGCACTGATTGCCTCAATGTTGACTACAGTCGAAATTGTCTCGCATTGGTACAAAATTGTCTTTGATTCGACAGGATCACCTCCGATCTGAACAGGATCGTCGACGACGATGTAATGTTGTTTCGGTTGAAAAACAACAAGGTACCTGCAACAAAATTGTATAGAACTACTGCAAAATAGAAACTTAGGATGTTTTATCGTATGAGAAGTCAAGTTACAGAGAATTTCAGCCAGGGGGGTGCTAAGGGGAGGGCTTAGGATTAAATAGGCTTAGGAGGGAGGTTAGGAGGTTGGAGATCATCCCTATTTGGGAGATCTCCAATGGGGAGGGTCTCTAATGGCACAGACATGCTTCTGCTCGGATTAGAGACCCATTGGAACAGAAGCTAATTGTGCAAAATTAGTTTAGGGACAAGATTGTCTGGACGTCCTAGCCTAGACGAAATCATCAGATCTAGGGCGATATCGTCTGATCGGCGATGATATCATCAAATAGTCAAAACAACCTCTAAAAATGGCATAGAAAATGGGGAAACAGATTACCCGACAGTTAACGGGTGGTTTGGGAGGTTAAAATTTGAATTTAAATTATTTATTAGAGTAAATGTAATTGTTAAAGTTTTACTGCACAATTTTAGGGTGCTACAGGTTCCACCTGATTGTAGTACAAATTCTAATTTTATTGTGGTTTTGACTAGTTCTACCAGTTGCAGAATAGGGTTCATTTGCAAAATTATTTTGGTTAGTTGCATAATAGGTTTTGATTGTAGTGTGGTTTCAGTCGGTTCTATCGATTGCAAAACAAGGTTCATTTTCAATATCATTTTGGCTGATTGCATAACTGTTATCGAATGGTTATAGAACTAGTGTTAGATAGTTATTGAACTAATGTCATATGGGTATAGAATTGTTGTTGAATGGTTACAAAATTTTGTTGATATATTCATCAGGTGTAGAACAAGGTCCAAAAATGAATATGTATCCTTAGGGTGTTAATTATATAGAGGTACACTTGGAGAGTTGGGTGAGATAATTTAGAAATTTTAAAATTTTAGGGTAAAAAGAGTACTCTATTTAGGCATGATTGCTTGTGAATTTTTCAAAATAACAGTGATACTCTCATCAAAGCATGAAAAACCGAAACCTAAAATTTATTTTTCCCAAAAAAAACTGGCTAAATGGCCGATGTCCAAGTCCCCAAAATTTCATAAATTTGAATTTTTGAAAATGCTATTTTTCACCCAAATGGTGAATTTTCACTACTATGCATAACCTTGGGTGAGGTCCATGAAGAATATGGTAAAAATGGTATGATAATAGGATAGGGTGCTATAATATATGATTATGGTGGTATGGAAATTGTTGGTTGTGAGTGTGTACGTGTCTTGGATGAAGGTTGTGATGAAGGCATTGATGAGGGAGGAGGCATGAAAGCTCCTAGTGGATGAGGATTAGATATGGGAAGGACATGTGTCATAGATGAAGAAGGTCCAGCTGGGAGATCTAAAATTTTGTAGAATTTGAAAGGTTGCTAATCGGTAGGAACACAAAGGAAAATCCCGTTGTAGATGTATTTAAGATAATGGTGTAGTGTATATGGTACACACTGCATATCCCTAATACATGGAAGTCCAAGGAAGATATTATATTATTTTTCACCCTTATTAACATGGAATAGAATCAAAATAGTACGTACACCTACACAAATAGATAGGACAATGGATCCTACTGTAGGTTACATTAAACTATCAAATACATAAAGGTCCAGTGAGGGTGTGGAGAAGTGAGTGGACAAAATATGCAGGTGATGTAGAGCCACAGTGGAAATAATGCTAATTTAGGAACCAATATCAATGAGAATATATTTTTAAGTGATGTTATTAATGGTTTCTTGAATGTGAAGGAGAGGATATGCTCCTTTGCCTATGATTTTTGTGATCTTGTCGTCATAGAAACTGATATATGGCTAAAGGTAGCATGGGATATTACCCATAAAGTTGATAAATGCATTGGTATTCTAGATCTCAAGGTCAACAAAGTGAAGGATGTTGTTCAATGCTTCACAATGGGGTTGATATTTTCGTAGGAGTTCAAAAATAGACAATCTAGTAGGGGCATTATGCAACTGATGCATAAGGCTACCATGAATGGTAATGATATTATGTAAGGGATGAGGTGGATCTTGAGGAGTTGTAGGTGCTTGTGGGGAAATGATTGGTGCTATTGTATAGTCTATCGATGTAGGCTGACGTGAAGGATAATGTTGATTTTGAGTGGTATGGTTGATCATGTCCACTACACCACATGAAGGGGGGTGATAGTGTACATTTTTGACTTGTATTGGTCACCCTGAGGGGTTATTTTGAGGTGTTTGGGGATTAGTCCCTCGGTGCTTATGTAAGGGATTCAAATATATCCCTAGGTTTTGGTTCTATAGTGTGAGAGGGTTTGAAACCTAAATGGTCCATTGATTGGCAGATCAAACAATAAAAAGAATGATATGATTTGATATCATGGATGTACTGTCTATGGTATCAACAAAAGGTTTTCTTGATGTAATCTTGAGGCTTAGGTGCATTTAGATCGAGAGGTTGAATTTCTAATATGATGATGTGAACTACCTTGTATAACCTATAGAATAAGGCTGGGAGAGACTCAAAAAGTAGTGTCAAGTTATGTTATGGAGGTGGAGAATGAGATCCTCAAGCCTATTGTGGTCTAGGTGGAAGAGGTGCATTGGTTTGAAATAGTTATTTTTGTGGAGGAGGTCATGAGACTGGTGTTAGGATTGAATAAGCTGCTACTACTTGGTTGGCTTGTGGTGGTAATGGGAAATTTTGGTTGGGTGTGTTTCTATTGAAGCAAAAGTTGGATTTGTATGAAGGCTTTTGTATCAGTTTGATTTTTCTAGATTGGACTTTGATGATCTCAATGACTTTTTCTTGAGCAATGACTTCTTTAAAGGTGCAACTTTGGTGAAGTTGAAGGGAGGTGGATATGTGTTTATGAAAACTCTTTGATAAGAGTGTAACCAACTCTGTATATGGGAGGTTATGAGTGAGGTCATGTATGACTTCTCTCCATATAAAAATATTTTTTTTGATTGGTTCATCATCAACCTATCATAAAGCGTAGATGTTAGAGAAGTTTGTATTTTTTTTTATGTTGATGGAAAAGTGCTCGAGGAACAAATTGGCCAGCTGATAAAAAGTGTAGAGGTTGTGGCATAGGAGCATGTTGTACTATTCTAGGATTTTTCCCCCAAGTAAAATGGAGAAGGTACATAGCATGAGAGGATTGCTACTATGAAGCTGGTAGCAAGCTAAGTGGTAGTTACTGACATGTTTGCATGGTTTCTCCTTACTTTCAAACTTATCAAAATTTAGTATCTCAAATCAATATGGGTAAGGAGGAATGGGAACTAAGGTATGTACTAGTTCATTATAGAGCTTATCGTATGTGTGTTTCTGTGGCCCATAACTGGTGGTGCGAAGGTTTAACATCTTAAATTCATCTCATAAGAGATGAATTTTAGGTGTTAATGGTATAGAAGATGGCACTAATGGGATTGAATCCTACAAATTTGAGGGGCATTTAAATTACTATTATTCCCAATGTGGGTGAGGAATATATTCCAATAGATCCTAAGGATACTATTACCACATAGGATAATATGTCGAAGTAATTGATATAGTTTGTTGTAGAGTAGGTGGCTTCTAAGGATAATAGTATTTTGGGTGTGCAGTCTGAGGTTATTGTATAGGGATTTTTTGGAGAGGGACCTACTACAATGGTTGTGCCATGGGAGGCAACAACCAAGAAGGAGGTGGTGTGAAAAACATAGGTCCAGTAGAGATAGGTGGATGTGAAGTTTTCTGAATGGATTGTATAAATTATGGATAGGAAAATATATCTAAGGATGACTTCTACACTTGGCTAGGTGAAAAGTGTGGGAAAATTCCCAGTTGGTAAGTTTAGAATGTGAAGAACATGAACTTATACTGAGAGGGGGGGTGAATAGTATAAGACTTAACCATTTAATAATTTTAAATTCAGATAGCAGTGACATCAATATGATATTAAACAAGATAGAAAGCATCACACATGGAAGACTCATTTTAATGTGGTTCACCCAAAAATGCTGGGCTACATCCACAAAACTTTTTTCTAAAAGTTTATTTCAAATTCTTTGGGAAGCCTTCCCAATTACAATGTTTATGAGCCTTTTCTCAAAGGAGATACCTTCCCCTAACTCTGCTCTGGGTGGTGATCCTCTAGAAGACCTCTGCCTCTTCTGCCCTTAGCAAGTGGAACTCTATCCATAGAAGACACCTATCTTCCCTACTCTAGCTGGAGACCTCTATCCTCAACTCTGTCACCTCAAAGTTGGTCCTCAAATTTGCACCAAAACATAGTCCTTCGGTCTGGTATAAATTGTCCTCTTTCTCAGTTCTGCAAGACACAGTCCTTCGCTCTTATTACGTAATTACAGCTACACTAAATTGAACATCGACCTTTGCACCTCTGCACAAATGTAGCAGCATACAAAACTCTACGATCAAACTTCTCACAGTGCGCATCAACTCACCACTTATGTGCTAATTGCGCTGTTATGGCTGCATCTCGCACACTTCACACAAATCGAATCGACTCGACTCACTCTCTTGCACACAATAGAAATCACTTATGCAAATTCGATACTCACATTCGATACAATGAAACTCAAAAATAGTCCTCCTTTTATGGCATTAATTCATGATCAAAAACTTAATCTTTAGTCGACTGTTACCCTAAAGATTGTCAGCTACAAAACCCTAAACTGTGTCAGCCCAGATTTAACTCTGTCAACTCAAAGTTAACTTTGTCCTTCAACCGCCTCTGCAACTCACTTGTAGCTTCTACCGTGAAACTACAACATGTCACGATATCATGACATTTTTATAGTCGTACACCTTCTATAGTCTACTGTCACGAAATCGTGACACCTTGGCATTTGTCGACTTCCTTTGTGCTTCTATCATGAAATCGTGACACCTTTGCCTCTTGCTGACATCATCTCACTTCTGTCATGAAATCATGACACTTTAGTCTTCATGGCCTTCCTCTCAGCTTTTGTCATGAAATCGTGACACTTATGATTTTTGCTGACGTCATCTTCACTCTATCGTGAAATCACGACGCTTTAGTCTACAATGCCTTCTTCTCTGCTTTTGTCACAAAATCATGACACATCTGCTTCTGTTGATGTCATTTGCAACTCTGTCATGAAATCATGATGCTTTCGCTGCCTTAAGCTCTTTTCTGCCATATGCCCACGAAATTGGAACATGTCGTGAAATCGTAACGCTTTCGCCTTTGAGCTCTTCCTTCTTCAATTCATCATGAAATTGTGATTCTTCTTCTATTTAAGATGTGCTAACTGTTTCTGTCATGAAATCATGACACTTTCTCCAACTGCAAGTTGCCAACTCAACCTGTCGTGAAATCGTGACACTTTCTGCATTCGTACAACTTCTTTGTAGCCTGTCACAAAATCACGACGCTTTCAGCTTTCGAAAG
Organism: Wollemia nobilis; assembly: GCA_028583015.1. NCBI lineage: Eukaryota > Viridiplantae > Streptophyta > Pinopsida > Araucariales > Araucariaceae > Wollemia > Wollemia nobilis. Next base: position 6,488,930 of record JAQPPZ010002937.1, on the reverse strand, counting down.
CTTTCCTTGCAACCTGTCATGAAATCACGACGCTTCTCCTTTTATAGTCTTCCCTTTTGCTGCATGTTGTGAAATCATGACAGTTCTCACTTTGAGCTTTTCAGTATGTCGCAAAATCGTGACAGTCCTCAACTTGACCTCTGCAGCATGTCATGAAAACGCGATAGTCCTCACTTGGAACTTTGCATCATGTCACAAAATCATGATAGTTCCTGAATAAATTTCTCTCTCTTTGATCTTGTCGTGAAATCACGATAGTTCACACTATGGACTCTCTTTTCTGCATTACGTCATGAAATTGCGACAGTTTTGCCAGCTTCGTCTCTGACTTCCAACATGTCGCGAAATCATGACACTTTTTCCCAAACTTTCTCTCTCCTCAAACATGTCACGAAATCGCAACAGTTTTGCCAGTGCTTTCTCTCTCCTAAAACATGTCACAAAATCACGACAATTTTTCTAGCTGCCTGCATACTTTTTCTTACTTGTCTTTTTCTTGATCTTTTGCAACTGGGCTACTATGATCTATTTGGAAACTCACTGTCCAAATTGAAACCCTTGTCAAAACACATTCTTTGACATCAAACCAAAATGCTTCAAGATCTTCTTGACATCAATGACAACATCTACACTTAGAGCAAAGGCAATGTACCCAAGGTACCCAAAATTGCCAACAATCCGCCCCTTTTTCATTGATGGCAACCCTTAACTAAAAACACTAGTCAAGAGCCAAAACTGAAACCAACTGATCCATCAACTGAGAATCTTCCTTTGAAGTTTTTGCTCCCCCTGACTTGAATCTCTCTTCTTCACTATGAAGCTCTCCCCCTTACTCATATCTCTCCCCCTTTGTCATCAATGGAAAATGTCCACCTTTGGGACTCGGTACTAAGAAAGAGCCTCTTGGCTTGGTCCCTCACCCACCTCCTAATGAGGTGATTAATTCTGAGGTGAGATTACAACTCCCAATTTCTCCCTTAGATACTCAAACATATCTCTTGGAAGAGGTTTGGTGAAGATATCTGCAATTTGCTCTTTAGTAGGCACATACTCTAGCTTGACCTGCTTCTCTTGCAATTTCTCCATTAGAAAATGATATTTTATGGAAATGTGCTTCATCCTTGAGTGCATTACTAGATTTTTAGAAATACTTATGGCACTTGTATTATCACAGAGAATGGAGATGGGTTGTTCATGCTTGACTTTGAAATCCTCCAAGGTGGTTTTCATCCATAAGAACTGTGTGCACCTAGCCACTGCTGCTATGTATTCAACTTCTACTATAGATAAGGAAATTGAAGGTTGTTTCTTACTCAACTAAGAAACCAGACTCTTTCCTAGAAAGAATGCTCCACCACTAGTGCTTTTCCTATCATCAATACTGCTTGCCCAATCTGCATCTGTATATGTTGTGAGGGTGAAATCATCACCTTTGGGATACCAAAGCCCAAATTCCATAGTGCCCTTCAAATATCTAAATATCCTCTTGACTGCTATAACATGAGATTATTTTGGAGCTGCCTGAAATCTTGCAACTAATCCAATGGCCTGCATGATATCTGGTCTGGTAGCTGTATTGTATAGTAAACTACCAATCATAGATCTATACAACTTTTGATCTGCCACTGGAGATTCATCATATTTACTCAGAATGCACCCTGTAATCATAGGAGTACACAGGTTTGTTGTCCATCATCCCAAATTTTTTCAACATTTCTTTGATATACTTTTCCCGAGAGAGAAATATACCATATTTTGATTGCGCAATCTGAAGCCCTAAAAAGAATGACAACTCTCCAATCATAGACATCTCGAATTATTTCTGCATGGTGTTGGCAAAAACATTGCACATCTGAGTATTATTTCCCCCAAAAATAATATCATCAACATAGACAACTATGATCAACATATCATCACCTTCATTCTTAATATACAAGTTGCTATCTACCACACCTTTCCTGAAACCTTGCTCATGAAGATACCCATCAAGTCTTGAGTACCAAGACCTGGGTGCTTGCTTTAACCCATACAAGGCCTTTTTTAGTTTACGTACATAGTCTTGTTGTTCTGAGAGAGACACTCTTTCTAGCTGTTCTATGTATACTTCTTCATTCAACACCCCATTTAGAAAGGCTGATTTTACATCCATTTGAAATACCTTGAAAGATTTGAAACTAGAAAGGGCCAAAAACATTCTGATAGCTTCAAGACGAGCAACAAAGCAAACGTCTCCTCAAAATCAACACCTTCTACTTGATAATAACCTTTACAAACTAACCTAGCTTTGTTTCTGACAATCTTTCCATCCTCATTGAGTTTATTTCTGAATATCCATTTTGTGCCAATGACATTCTTGTCCTTAGGTCTAGGAACCAAATCCCAAGTTTCACTTTTATCTATTTGATTTAGCTCTTCATCCATTGCTTTTATCCAAAATTTATCTGCACATGCTTCACTAAAATCTTTTGGCTCAATCTGAGACAATAAAGCAACATTCATAGAATCATGTGAAGGAATGACTCTTCTTCTTGTTTGCCTATTGTTTGGATCACCAATGATCAAGTCTTTGGGATGATGTTTCTGAACATACTTTGAAGGAGTTTTGGGAAGAAGTTGTTGTCTTTCCTCTTCTTAATCTGAAGCCTCTCTGAATTATTCTTGATAGATTTCATCACCCAGTTCCTTGACTGGTTCTTTTATCCCTGTATTTTCATCTACTGTTACATTTATGCTTTCTACAATAGTATGAGTTCTTTTGTTGAAACATTTGTAGGCCTTGCTTCTGTTGGAATATCCAAGAAAAATTCCCTCATCACACCTAGGATCAAATTTTCCCAAATTTTGATCTTCCCTTCTGATGAAGCACTTACTCCCAAACACTTTGAAGTGTTTTACTGTAGCTGGTCTTCCTTTCCACAACTCATAAGGAGTTTTATGATGATTGACTCTGAGTTGAGCCCTGGTGATGATGTAAACTGCTGTACTAACTGCTTATCTCCAAAATCCATCTAAAATTTTTGACTCATTTAACATAGCTCTAGCCATATTTTCAATAGTTCTATTTTTCCTTTCAACTACTCCATTTTGTTGAGGAGTTCTTGCTGCTGAATATTCTCTTTTGATTCTGTGTTGCTCACAGTATTCCACAAATTCATTTGAAGTGAACTCTCCTCCTCTATCTGATCTTAAGAATTTGATTCTCTTGTCAGTCTCATTTTCAATCATTTATTTAAAAGCTTTAAATTTTTCAAAAGCTTTAGATTTTTCTTTGAGAAAAGTAACCCAAGTCATTCTAGAATAATCATCTATAAACAGCATGAAGTAGCTATCTCCCTGAATGCTCTAAGTTCTGGTGGGGCCACACAAATAAATATGAATAAGATCCAATGGTTTGGAAGAAGTATACCCTATTGATTTGAAACTGGTTTTGGTCTGTTTACCATGTTGACAAGGACCACAAATGATGTTATGGGGATTTTTTATTTTAGGCAAGTCTCTGACTGCTTCCTTGTTACTAATATTGACAAGATTATCAAAACTCAAATGTCCCAATATTTTATGCCATAACCAACTCTCATCTTCTTGAGTTATAAAACACTTTTCCCTTTTTATCTCACTTAGCATGTAAATATTGTTTGGAGTCCTTGTAGCACTAGCAATGAGTTTTCCATTTTTTTCTTTACTTATCTCACATCTATCTGAAAAGAAAGATACTATGTGCCCTTGATCACAAAGTTGAATCACACTAATAATATTATGTCCTAGGCCTTCTACATAGAGCACATTCTCTATTTTGGATTTCCCATCCAAACTAAGAGTCCCTTTACCATAGATTTTTGAGGACCTGTTATCTCCAAAACTGACTGTTCCTCTGTTTGTTTCTTTGAAAACCAAAAAATTTTATTTTTCACCAGTCATATGTTTTGAACAACCACTATCAAGATACCATTTTTCTACTTTGTCTTGAGCATGAAAAGTAGTTTGAACTATCATTGACTTAGATTTGATCTCATTCCTCTTTTTAGTGAACTCAAAGCTAAATCTATTCAAACTGCACATCCTTGTTATATGCCCAAAATTCTTGCACTTGTAACACATGATATTTTTGTTCATAAGAGATGCAAATGAGTTAACATTTTCCTTACTATGGCTATTCAGATATTTATTGCAATGCATAGCTATGTGACCAAATTTCTTACAGGAAAAACAATAGCCATGGAAGGTATTATGTAACCTGTTTTGATGCCTTGGATGACTGTTCTTCTTATGATCAACTGGAATCCACTGTTCTTCAGGATGAAGATTGATCTTGCTCAAAGACCCTGTTTCATGAATGGTGATACCATCCTTCTTTTCACATGGAGTATTCTATATGAGAGTCAAATGTTCCAAATTTACTCTAAGAGACATAATTTCTTCTTCTAGTTTCTCACAATCAGCTTCCTTTTCTTTTAGAGCCTCTGTTAGAACCTGTTCAACCTTTTTCCCTTCTTTAGCTAGAATTTTGAAATCTATAACACTTTGAGACAAATTTGATCTTGCTATCTTTTCTTCTTGACATTTATGCTTGAGAACAGAATTCTCTTCCCTGAGTTTCTCAAGCTTTCTTAAGGCCAAGAAGAATTCACTTTCGAGATCGAACTCAACCTCTTCATTTCTTTCTAAATTTATATGTTCTTCTGATAGATCCTTCTCCAAGCTGTTAGGCTCTTTTTGGAGTGACCTGCTCTGATACCAATTGAAGAACATGAAATTATACTGAGAGGGGGTGTGAACAGTATAAGACTTAACCATTTAAAAATTTTAAATTCAGATAGCAGTGGCATCAACATGATATTAAACAAGACAGAAAGCATCACACATAGAAGACTCATTTTAATGTAGTTCACCCAAAAATGTTGGGCTACGTCCATAAAAATTTTCTCTAAAAGTTTATTTCAAATTCTTTGGGAAGCCTTCCCAATTACAATGTTTATGAGCCTCTGCTCAAAGGAGATACCTTCCCCTAACTCTACTCTGGTTGGTGATCCTCTAGAAGAACTCTACCTCTTATACCCTTAGCAAGTGGAACTCTATCCACAGAAGACACCTATCTTCCTTGCTCTAGCTGGAGACCTCGGTCCTCAACTCTGTCACCTCAAAGCTGGTCTGTGAATTTGCACCAAAACACAGTCCTTCGGTCTGGTACAAATTTTCCTCTTCCTTAGTTCTGCAAGACATAGTCCTTCGCTCTTATTGCATAATTACAGCTGCACTTGATTGAACATCGACATTTGCACCTCTGTGCAAATGCAATAACATACAACACTCTACGATCGAACTTCTCATAGTGCACATCAATTCACCACTTTTGCGCTAATTATGTTGTTATGGCTGCATCTCACACACTTCACACAAATTGACTCGACTCGACTCACTCTCTTGCACATAGCAGAAATCACTTGCACAAATTTGATACTCACATTCGATACAATGAAACTCAAAAATAGTCCTCCTTTTATGGCATTAATGAATGATCAAAAACTTAATCTTTAGTCGACTGTTACCCTAAAGATCGTCGGCTACAAAACCCTAAATTGCATTGGCCCAGATTTAACTCTGTCAGCTCAAAGTTAACTCTATCCTTCAACTACCTCTGGAACTCACCTATAGCTTTTGTCGTGAAACTACAACATGTCGCGATATCATGATATTTTTATAGCCATACACCTTCTATAGCTTGTTGTCGTGAAATCGTGACACCTTGGCCTTTGTCGACTTCTTTTGTGCTTATGTCATGAAATGGTGACACCTTTGCCTCTTGCTAACGTCATCTCACTTCTGTCATGAAATCATGACACTTTAGTCTTCATGGCCTTCCTCTTAGCTTTTGTCATGAAATCATGACACTTATGATTTTTGCTAACGTCATCTTCACTCTGTCGTGAAATCATGACGCTTTAGTCTACAATGCCTTCTTCTCTGCTTTTGTCACAAAATCATGACACATCTACTTTTGCTGACGTCATCTGCAACTCTATCATGAAATCGTGACACTTTCGCTGCCTTAAGCTCTTTTCTACCATATTCCTGTGAAACTGGAACATGTCACAAAATCATTACTCTTTCACCTTCGAGCTCTTCTTTCTTCAATTCATCACGAAATCGTGATGCTTCTTATGTTTAAGACTTGCTAACTATTTTTGTCACAAAATTGTGACACTTTGTCCAACTGCAAGCTGCCAACTCAACCTGTCATGAAATCATGACACTTTTTGCATCCGTACAACTTCTTTGTAGCCTGTCGCAAAATCGTGATGCTTTCAGCTTCTGAAAGCTTTTCTTGCAACCTATCATGAAATTGTGACGCTTCTCCTTTCAGACTCTTCCCTTTTGTTGCATGTCATGAAATCGAGACAGTTCTCACTTTGATCTTTTTAGCATGTCGCAAAATCACGACAGTCCTCAAATTGACCTCTACAGCATGTCACAAAAATGTGATAGTCCTCACTTGGAACTTTGCATCATGTCACGAAATCATGATAGTTCCTGAATAACTTTCTCTCTTCGATCTTGTCATGAAATCATGACAGTTCACACTGCGGACTCTCTTTTCTGCTTTATGTCATGAAATCACGACAATTTTTCCAGCTTTGTCTCTGACTTCCAGCATGTCATGAAATCATGACACTTTTTCCAAAACTTTCTCTCTCCTCAAACATGTCGCGAAATAGTGATAGTTTTGTTAGCACTTTCTCTCTCCTAAAACATGTCGTGAAATTACGACAGTTTTTTCAGCCACCTGCATACTTTTTCTTACTTGTTTTTTTCTTGATCTTTTGCAACTGGGCTACTCTGATCTATTTGGAAACTCACTGTCCAAACTGAAACCTTCGTCAAAACACATTCTTTGACATCAAAACAAAATGATTCAAGATCTTGACATCAATGACAACATCTAAACTTAGAGCAAAGGCAATATACCCAAGGTACCCAAAATTGCCAACAGAATATTGGATACGTAAGTTGTGAAGGATTTTGAGGCTCGAATGTGGATAGGTAGCTTGAAGTCAGAATCTGAAATGAAGGAGGTAGAGGTAACCAAAATGGAGGTATAGATGAGGATGGAATGGGAGGGGGTGCACCATAAAATCTCAATGGATGAGATGTATATGGTAGTTATGAGGGTAATGAGACATAAGTCTCGATGATATGAACCTAGGGAGGTGGTGTGATAAGTGTATTCACATTGAATTGATAAGAGAAAGTTTGTTGGTGTTGTTGTGTTTGTTGGTATTGCTTAGGTGGTTGTGATGTAGCCTCGAGCAATGGAAAAAAGGATTTTTGGGGAATGGGTCATGGTTATTCTTCCTATGTGTATTGATGTGTTTAATTGGGTGGGTCTTATTATTGTTTTAGTGGAGGATGTTGTGATGAGGATGAATGTGCGGCCATGATAGAAACCGATGGGTCTAAAATCATACCTATAGTAAGGGTGAATAACATGATCTCTAGATTGGTGTGATTGAGTTATGTAGAATCACTCTAAAAAAGTAATTGAGCTAGGTTTTGTAAAAAGAGGTGAGCAAAGGTAGGGGATGTGGGATGAACCTACTCATCAACAATGAGGGAAGGATGTGGATGTCCTAGTTTTTTATAGATAACATTATCACAAAATATGGTAGAAGAATGAGGTGATGATGGGTGGGAAAGGAGTGGATGATCCTCCTAAATTAATATGGCAAAAACATTTTTGGATGTAGAGGTCTTTCCCTGAGACATATTACCAAATGGGTCATCCTATGATGAGGTTTATTATGAGCGTAGACTTACTCTTCATATCTTAAGGGGGAAGGATGGACTAGCTGAGAGGAGCGCTAGTCACTTATTATATAAGGTATGCTTTCTTGCATGCATGGCTATGTGTGATAATAGGCATGGTGCTATCTATCAAGGATTGGGGCTCAAAATTGTACATAAATAGAAATCTGGTATTATGGTTGTGATATGTATGGGTTTAATTTGCAACTCAGTAAGGTCTATGAGGTTTTTGTTTTTGAAAAGTGAAATTATAGGTTGGGGGGTAATCTAAATAGTGAATTTGTAGGACAAGGCATGAATTGTACTGTGAGTGTGAAAAGATACAAAACTAAAAGTGACAGGCTAAAAATAGTCCCTAGGTGGGCTGCTAATAGGTGAATGTCCTAAAACTAGTTTGTGTGAGCATGCAAATATCATGTAACTGGATTCAATTCTAAATGTATAAAATTAAAAGTGTTACTTTGTTTTGTGTATTTTGATGTTAGAATCACCTATGAAGTATCACGGGTAGTGAGGTGAAGTTCTAGATAAAATAGGAATTTTGTAAACACAAAACCTCCTGCAACACTAAAATATTCACATAATAGAACAATGCTTCAACAAGAAAATGGTGATCTAATATAAAGGCACAAAAAAATGATGATAGAATAGGGAGAAATAAAAATGCTAAAATGAATTCATTGTATCCTATCATGAGAAGAGGTGGTACTGTCTAAGACTTGCCATTCACATACCCATGCTTTTGCTTCACCCTCAAGTGGTATTAGTTAGGAATAATAGTTACTATGTTTGCTAATTATGTAAGCCTTATGAACGAAGGCATCTAATCCTATCCCACTCCAAAGGCTCCTTTTGGTGATGAATTCTAGAAGACAATCTCAAAAGTGAAGGATTTTTTGGTGATGAAGTTTAGAAAACTGCTCTTGTGGAGCTACTAGGTGTCTAGGGGGTGAGATGGTGGAGGGTAAGACTCCTACCTCACCAGTATTTAGTGATAGATTAGGGATGAAATCCAATATCACCACTATATGTACCACATGAGTGTGTGGGTTTAAGTTATCTATCCATAATGTGAAAGTAAAGTGCAACTAATTAAATGTCTTTTTGAAAAGAAATCTAGGCCTAGATATGTATTTTTAAAATAAACTAAGTGTCTAATTGCATTTTTGAAAAGTGAATCTAATATTAGATGCCTTTTTGAAAAGAAAACTAATATAGGAAAGCATGGAAGTAGGAAAATTAAAACACATGAGAAGAAAAATGACCTATCCACATGTATTAGAGAGAATCACAAATTATACTTTAGATGTTTGAGTAAAGATAATGCAAGTTACCCTGAGGATTTGGAAAGGGATAGAAAATAATCTCTTAACCTATATGTGTTGTGAGATGCAAGTGATGCAAGAAGAATTTAATAATTCTTTGTTAGATGCAATGTTTGAAAGGAGAAGGAAATTGGAAATACATTTTTGAATAAAAGAAAATTTGCAAGGTGAAGTGAATAGATTTTGAATCTAATCCTAGATGCAAATTTGAAGAGAAATTTTTGAATAATGTGAAATATAATTTGTCAATTTGAATGGTACAAAACCTAAAATCTAATATTACATGTAGATACAAAATAAAGCTTACTCTAAATGTATTTGAAAGGAAATTTGAAAAACGATTAAGAAAGGCATCAAAATATTTACAAAAATTATAATCTAATTATGTATGAAAGTAATTCTGAAAATGAACTATTCTAACTATGTTTACATCAATTTGAAACCCTAATTTGTTGTGCTTGAATTAGGATTTTGATATACTAACACAATACATTTGCTAGAGAACTAGTTTTACAAATAAATTACACCATCGAGGGTTCTAAGGAGAATACCTATGTTTTGAAGTGAAATATGACTTTTTGAGTCCTGTGCTATGACTCCTTGATGTCTTGGGGTCTGTAGAGTTGTATTTCAAGGGGCAATTTGACCCTAGATTCGCATACCAGGGGGTGAATTGTATTTAGGAGCATGAAACTCCTATTATTCTAACTTGAGAGGTGTATCAGGGTTTTAGGGATGTTGTGGTGCTTCCAAGATACTTGTAACAATCATAGAAAACCAAAATTACATTAGATTCATAGTAAGATAACCTATTGTGGTTGGTCCCACTAGGCGTGCCAGAATGAAGTGCACCAAAGGCTACCATTTGATCAAGGAAGTTAACTATAGCAAATTTAAATGCTCAAAAGTGTTTTCAACTCATTTTATTAAGAATTTGATACAATATTATAAGTGAATCTCCTTTTATTTCTCAACAATATGTAAAATACTATGATCGTTTCTCTTAGGGTCCCTTGAATGCAGGTGGATTTTTATGCGTGTGTACCACTATTGTGTGTTTTATTGATGTGTGTTTGATGTTGTTATTATGTTTGTTACTACTGGAGGACTTGCAAAAAAATTTTAGTTCATTTGGGGTCCTATCATGGATTAGACCCATATTAATGAATACAAAAGACATTAAAAACATGAAACAAAGCAAAAAATTAAGTGTAAGTGCTATAAAAGATGAAATGAAGGTTACCTAAAGTTTTTGCTATTGTAGATTAGTTGTACGACCAAATCATAATGTAGGGGGTGATCTAAAACCTAGATTCATAGGTCAAGGGGTGAATCCAATTGCAGGTACCTTATGGTGGAGATCCTTTGTCCATATGGGCTCTTGGAATGCTTGGATGTTATTTGTACAGTCCACAATCAAAAGAAGGGATTCTAGCAGGATTTTGGCAAATTTTCTATAAGTTAGCTAAGAGGGAGAGAGAGAGAGATAAAGAGAGCATGGGCCCTCTATTTATAGAAAAATCTCAGGTTTGGGGGGGTGTTTGGGTAGACCAAACCATAGAGTCTATTCCATGCTAGGTTAGGTTAGGGTTTGGGTAGGTGTCAAATCCACATGCATTAGGGAAATATCTTCTTCCTCACACATGTGTGAGGAAGAGCTAGGATTAAATAGGGTCAGTTAGATCCTAGGTTAGGTTAGGGTTTTCATAAATATCCTAACTAAGTGGGTGCACACATGTGTGAGGCTAATTTAGGGCTAATTTGGATCTTATCCCTAATTAAACCTATTTAGTGAATAAAGTGCACTTTTAGTGAAAGTGAATGATGAATTAGATCACTAATCAACCTAATTAGGCTTTTAGAAAGGGATAATATCCCATGAGGGCTAATTAGGTGTAGGGGAGGGCTTAAGTTTCCTTAGGGGCTGATAGGTGGTCTCCTAATGAGTAGGAGGTATTTTGGAGGGGTTTTACCTAGTTTTATAGGTTTAGGAACCTACAAAAGATTGCAATAGCCTACAATGGTCTACGCTAGTCTACAATAGCCTAGAAAAGTCTATGATGGTCTATGTAGCCTATAAGTTTTTGGATAGATCTACAAATACGTAGAAGTAGACATGTGCAACTTTTGGGTGTCTACACATGGAATTACGTCGATTCTTCCCTAAGTAAGATTTTGGTCCAAATTTTTAACATTGATCAGATCGATAATGATAGGATTAGTTTATTTAATTAAAATAAATAGAGTTTCCAATGTATAATAAACATCATAGTTAGAGGTTAGGCATATATAATACCCAAATTCCTAACCATGAATAAAAATCTACTAATCAACAAGGAGTAAGTTAAAATTAAGGTTAGTGGTTTAATCAAGGTATCCATAAAAATTATCAAAATAAATGATACTATAATCATCAAGAAAACAAAGGAAAGGGTTATAAAAATAAAAATCAAATTGATAACCACCCCCCAAAAATATTAGAGCTATTGCATCTTAGAATACCTCTCATCTTAATGAATTATTTACCCAACTTGCACCAAATAAAGAATACATTTATTGTCACTGAAATGAGCCTTGTCACCCAATTGTGGCTCATTGTGTTAATATTTTTGAGGTGCAATGAGAAACCATTGCATCCATGGAACAAAAAGTATTTTTTGATAGGTTAAATTAAAATAAAGTGGGTTTTTATCAAGGGACCCAAAACTTGATTACAACAAGTCAAAAGACTTCAAACAAGACCAAAGGATGAATGACAAGAAAGGCCTAAGTAGATACCTAAGAACATGATCCAAGAAAGGAAACAGGATCTAGGATAGGAAATGAAAAGTTGGAAATAGGATAGGAAGCCTGAAGCAAGAAACATACCCAAAAGCAAATTTGAATAACCTACCTACTAGGAAAAATAAAAGGTGGTAGAAATTGAGTTTTAAAACTCCTGCCCAAACAAGAAAGTTGAAAAAAGTCCCACCTAGCAACTGAACAAAAAAGTGGGAAAAAACAAAAAAGGAACTCCTTCTAAAGCATACAAATTTAAATAGCCAAAGGATCAGGAAAATAAATAATAGGAGTGCACAATCCCATGTAGGGGAGAAACCAGAAACTGGTAAGGAAACATTGAAAAACTAGAAGGATTACAAAAAACCACCCTTCACCACAAGGTCGAGTATGGAAAAAATGAACAAAAAAAATATTTCCTAATAAATGATGATAAATGAACAAGGATGCCATAATATCAACTGAGCAGTACTAAAACTGCATCCCTTAGAGGTTTGGAAAGTGGAACAACAATATGAGGATCTTCATAGGCCATGAAATCCTCTTGCAGAGAAGATAGGAACCTACAAATATGCTAGCCAAAGTAGAAGATGCAACATATGCAAACCAAAAAAATGTGGGAAAGAGATGGGAAATTTCCCAAGGAACCCAAAAGGAAGGAGCCACAGGGAAAACTAGCTGCAGGTATTAAGCATAGACCAAGAAGATGCAACCAAAAACCCTAGACTACCTTCAACACCACCAATAATTTTTTTTAGAGAAATAGAAGAAGAAGACCAGAAATAAAACAAAAAAAAAAAATAGAGGTCCTCATGCAATACCATAAAAAAAATTGATAGTCCATCGAGACCACAACAACAATCCCAAATAGCAGAGTTACAGTAGAAGAAACATGGTCCACCAAATCATAAATATGCTATATAAAATTGCTCATGAAGCCACTCTCCCACAACCATATCAGTCCACACCTGAAGAACCATTGAAATCCAACACCAAGTAGAAACCTACAAAAAACTTGGGAAAGAACTGAGAACTCCAAGGAAAATAATCCTTGAAGTAGCCCAAAAAACCTAGGGAAGGTCCCAAGAAATAACCCAAAGACATCCTAGAAACCAAAAATCATAAAATACCCCACAAAAGGGTAAGGAAATGGGAATACAAGTGAATAAGTAACCTCCCACCCCAAGGAGATCATATGCAACACCATACGACCAAAGAGGAAGGGTTAAAAAAGTATCAGGGAAAACAGGATAGGATCAAGGACTTGGGATATGACCAGGGAAGGGCTACAGGGAAGTGAACAAGGACTTCCTAGAGGAAGTCCCAGCCCAGAAGGTCTCCATGGAAATTTTGTTTTTGATATTACTAATATTTCACCTCAATACAAAAGGAACCAATCTCTTAAATAAGAATAGGAAAATAAGGTTAAAGGAAATGTATCTATCTAGGTGAAGGTTAATATAGACATAGTTGGTAAAATTTTAAACCCTATATAAAATAAATGTATAAAATATTCCTAAGAAGGTCTCCACCTAGTGCAAAATACTGACTCCTAAAAATACCCAAAAAACATGATCACCACTTAAGCAGTGATCTTGACACCTATGAAAATGCATGAGGACCTTACCTAGCTAATAAAATCACTACTTAAAGAATTTATGAGAAAAACTAAAGTGTGAGATATAAATAAATATTTGCATATAACTCCTTGTAAGGCCACATACTTGGATTTCCTTATTACATCTCCTTGTTAATGACAATACTTAAGAGACTTATTGGATGAGATATGAATGCCTATACTAAGGTTTTCTAATATTATACCTATTACACTAGGGTTTTATAAAGTTCAACACGTTCAATCACATAGATAAAAAAATAGTATTTATGCACATAGTAGTCTTGATTTTTATGGATTTTGAAGCCTTAATATTAATATAAACTCATAGGATAAATTTCATAGGATCAAATATAAGATAGTCGCAATATAGTAATATCAAGATAATTATGTAAATAGAATAATATGAGAAAACTAATATGTATATCAAGGCTTATAATATATCAAATAACATTCATTAATATGCAAAAATATGAATGCAAATAAAGAGAATCATACATGTGCAAAGCATGTACCATAACTTACTATATTAGTTTCTAAAAATGTATGTAGTCTTTATTACTTCTTTTTCTCTTACAAATGTATCACAAAACTCTATTATAATAATAATAACCATGCTCATAGTTATATTCACTATGTTTGCTATGTATTTCCATGGAGTAATATATAGCCATTGTAGAATGACTCTTTGGATACTTGACTATTCCTTTCCTTATGCCAAGTCTCATGACTCTTGGCTTCTCTACTTGACACTTGCATACACATGAATCTATCTTGTATGCACACCTAGATATGACTCTTCACTTAGAACATTCTAATATAAAGAGACTTGTGCACTATTACATATAAGATACTTGTGCACATATACTCACATTACACTTGCACACATACAAGATACTTTTGTATTTCTGCACATACACACTCCCATAACACATGCATTTCCTGCACATTATTACATTACATAAAATATTACCCACACTCTAATATAAGACTCAACCCTAGTATAATATTTACAATATGTACCTTAATGGCACAATGTGGGTACATTAGCATGTACCAAATAATGTAATATACTCCAACACCCCCTGTATTACATTATTTGGTTATTGAAGACTTTAGTCTTAAATCATAGTCTTTGTCCTTCAAGTGACTTTAAAATGTTCAATAACCTTTGCTTGAGATCTATTATGTTCACCTTATTGCTTGATTTTACTTCTAAATATATTTTTGAAGAAGTTCATATCTTTCGTTCCCATATGTAAATTTTGATAAATATTTTTGAGGAAATTCCTTAAGAGTTTTTCTTGTCATTGTGTATATCCATTTAAAAATAGGATTTTTTTGTACCAAAAATGTTTTTGAGAATGCTTGGTACATTTAGAAAAATAACTGAACACAAATAAATATGAACACAGAAAAGAGATAAGATTACCAAAAATGCTCTTTGTATTGATGTTTTGATACAATGTTACAATGAATTTAGAATTGTCCCAAATGTGCTAGGGGTAATATTACAATGTTTCTTGTTTCTCTCTTCTAATTGCAATACTCTGATGATAGAAAAGAGGGGGGTATCATTCAAGTATTCAAAAAACTCCATGTTCTTTATTCTTCAGCTACAACTTTAAAGGGGTGAGTGGGCTTCTGCTATCCAATGTGGGGATCACTCCAGCTTTATAAGCTCTCCAAACACTTATTTCTTGCACACATGACAAAAAAAAACAAGGATCAATAGCACTTATTGATCAAGATGAAAAATAATACAATTAACCCTAGCTTTAGAATCATAAAATACAATGCAGAGAAACTATAGACGTATCATGTGGACTAGTAAACCACAACAAAATACCGTGCTAAAATTAAATTTTACTGAATAGTGCTATCATGATTTTCTATATTTGAGAAACCTCAGATGTGTGGTGTGGACTGGTAAACCATGCACAAGTAGTGGAAAAACCGTGCAAGCGTAGTTTTGACTATGTAACCATAAACACATGGTTTTTATTGAGTGATAGGATGCTCCATAATATGGCTCTAGACTTTAGATCTTAGGTTTCCTCAAGATGTGTGCAAACCTCTAGTGCAATTTTGGTAGCCTGATGGTATGTGTACACAACCTCCTTTTTTTGATGGGATGAATGTACCTTTATAAGCCCCTTAGTAGTTTTAATAGAAATAGAACATGGTAAGATAGGATTTCCAAGTGGTAATCCAAGGCTGCCAAATGGAGGGAGCAGTTAGGGTGAGTCACCCTAAGTGTTTCACTTAAATAAGGTGATGTGGCTACAAGTGGAGTGAGGTGTAAGGGTTGTCCCATGTGAAGGTACAAAGGGGATAAGGGTGTGTGATATGTGGCAAGGGATGTTGGTGAGGTGTCTAGGACACATGTCTAGTGGGTAGGTAGGGTATCCTAGGCTAATTTTCTAGATTTAATAAATATAGAAAATGGGATAATGTGTAGTATATTATACACTTAAGTATAAACTTAGGTATATAATTTTATTTTGAAGGTTTTGATGTGAGGTGCCAAATGTGATTTTATGGATGCCTAGGTTTTGGTATCTATAGATATCCCTTTTTATATCATATTGTGTGAAACATGATGTGGTGCTAAAACCAATGACACATGTCTATATTGTATGAATGGACTCAAATATTCTCGATGCACAAGAATGAATGTTTTTTGAAAATATTGATGATATTTTTGATTTGTTTGTTTAGGTACTCAAATGTTTAAAGGATGAAATCCATGAACCAATTGACCAAATGTTGATTATGAAAGGATGTGCATGATTGCATGATGTTGATGTGATGTATGCAAATGTATGACGTTTTGATCAACTTGATGCTCCAAGTTTGGGATTGGTTGTGTTGTAATTATGCACAAAATGTTGTGACATAAACTACAATTGTGATTTTGAGGGACCCACTACTATTAGTTAATACTCGAGTGATTTCTAGTTATTACCAAACGTTGATTTGATTGCTTTTCACTTTTGTACCAAACAGAAGAGGAATTAAAGATAACATTCTACAAATTCATTGGACATAACCAAGCTCAAATATTAAGGGACCTAGCTGATGAATATCATAGTGATGGTGTTGATAAGTTTCCTTATGGTGAACTACCCATCTGATCAGATTGTATGTATTATAGTCGCTACAACTATGAGGTGTATAGGATAATTCACTAGATACGAGGTTCACTAAATTATGTGATGATGGTAATGGTTATGCATGTGTTGATGATGATGTTACATTCCAATTATGAATGAACATCGTCGGATTTTACCTTACACAACTTTCCAAATTCACTATTTATTAGTTTATATATCCAAGAGTTTGATTATATTTTTTATCTATCATTCATTTACGTTTAGATGTTAATTTCCCATTCGAGGTGAGGACCTACCCTCCTAGAGAGGTGAATTTTTAATTATCATTGATTCCATTCTCATTTCTTATTAATTTTACTATTCACTTCATATTGGGTAAATTTGCAAGATTGAGTATAAATTATAATTGTTGTAGAAGACTAGTGAAGGCATCACCTTCCAAGTGGTATCAGATTTAGTATCTTGGTGCAAACCAGTGGGTAAAATATTCGGGCAGCTCTAGTTCAAAAAATAGTTTCTGCACACATCCTATTCATCATTCGAATTATTACTCCATGACATCATAATTTTGGTGTTTTCAAAGACACATGGTATATCAAACTTAATTTAGCATAGTTATACCCTATGCAATTCACGAGATAAACGAAGAACTAAAGGTATCAATTTATATTTTTCTAGCAAGAAAATTTTTGTGCATCCTCAAATTTCTATATTCCTGAGTGTCTATGATAAACATAGGTAGTTTGGGTGGTTCTTGATAGACACACACTGATCAAGATGGACGTAACCAAACATAGGTAACACTTTTGGTGGATACATCACGTACAAAAAATATTAGAAGATGTTGAGGTTGGTATTCGCATGCACATAATAGTATTAACCGATCGCCAAAGTTATTCCACTCACAAATCAGCCAACAGTCCATGCTAATATAAAAACTACACCAAATCCTATGCATGGGATAGCCAAAGGATAGTGCCAAGCATCTACAGCCAATCGTTTCAGCTCCCACGTGAATTTGTAGTAGAAAAGCCACATAATCCACAACATTGCATAGTAAAACCTTTGGACCAATCAAAGGTAAGTATTAATCTCTGAACCTAAGGTATTTATTAATTTTAATTTTAGTTCATAGGGCATTATCCCACATGAACAGTGTGGTGGATTTCTAGGTGTTTAAATATCAAAAGCTACCTATAGCTAACAATGAATTCGATCACATAGCTTTCCTTCCTTGTGTGTAGCTGTCAGTGCATTTTGGCCAAAAAAAACCTCACTGAGTGTTATTTTTGTCATGTCGTGTAGTGTCTAGTCTTGGTACCTTTTGTCATGTTGTGTAGAATCCAGTTCTGGTCCTAGAAAATTTGAGCTTTGGTTGTTGGTCTTCGGTTGCATGTTATTTGTGCCTTGTATATATTGCCCTTCCTCATCATCCGCATTATGTCATCTATGTAATTGTCGTGTGTTGTGTGCACCTTGTGTCTATTGCTCTTCCTCGTCATCCACATTCCTTATGTTGTCAATATCCTTATCGTGTGTCAGTATCGGTCCTAGTCATTGTGTCTTGTCCATTCGTCTTTGTGCATGGTGTCATGTCGGGTCCTATCTAAAAGTATTCATGTGTCAGGTTCTATGTTGGTCCTAGTCATTGGGTATTTTCCATCCATATTTGTGCATAGGTGTCATGTTGGGTCCTATATGGAAGTATTCATGTGTCAATTTTCATGTCTTATCATGTCATTCTCACGTTGGTGGTTTCATTTGAACATGTCATGACATTCACTTTGATGGTTGAGTTGGTGGTCAAGTAGTCATTAGAATCCTAGCCATTGGAAAAAATATTTAAAGTTCAAATAGCCATTGAAAAACTAATTCAAATATGCATTGTAGTTGGAGCAACAATAAAGCAGAAAACAACCAATGTTTTTTTCCAAAGTCAATAAAAATTTTGCAAAAAATATAAGCACAAGAGCCTCTAAGCAGGAAATTCTATTACTGCATAAGTAGATAGTGGACCAAAGGATCTGATAGTCATATCTCAAGCTCAAAGACTCCCAACAACAATACAAGAAGATATCATCAAAGCCAAGGTACAAATAATTCTCCTTCTCCTTTTGGAGTTGGTAGTTTTAATCTGAGTTATCCAGTGGTTAGTCCAATGGCATCCAATTATTCTCCAGATTCTACAAAAGACAATGTCACACAAGTAGATAGTAATCATCTAGTGATCATTGATGAGGTGTTAAAATATTTAATATTAAATATTTAGATGATGACTGCAAGCTTCAACGCATCTAGGAAACCACCCCAATCAAATCCTTCTAGTTCCAATCAATGGAGTACAAATTTCTACTATGACGACTATACACACCATAGAGATCAAAATAGTCAGTCCCTAAATCATAAAGATCACCAAAATACTAAGGATGGGGGTAATGAAGAAAATATGGAACAACAAATACGTCTTAACAGACCTTATCAAAATCATAAACATAGATAGAGTAGTAACGAGGAACAATATAGAAACAATATTCACTCCCAACCAAGAGGTTCAACTAGAGTCAATTTTTTATGCATTGACATACCTATATTTTAAGGCCAAGATCCACGTGGGTGTATTGCAAAAATGGAAGGCATATTAGAATTCTACAAATTCTAGGAAGGGGACAAAGTCTCTTTTGTAGCAACCAAATTCGACACTAAAGCTTATTAGTGGTTTACATGGTATAAACGTGAGGATCCCTAGTATGCATTATATTGGGATAATTTTAGAAAAGCATTTCTTCACAAATTTGACAAAGGTCCCATAGGTTCATACACAGTACGATTATTGTCACTTAAGAAAACCGGATCAGTAGGGGACTATATTTTAGAATTCACCAGTATGCTTCACTATGCACAAGACCTACAACAGGATGTGGTAGTAGCGACTTTTAAAAATGGATTAAAAGCACACATTAAAGTTGAAGTAGACCTACAAAATCCATCCAAGTTGGATGAGTGTATAAGGATTACTAATTTTGCGGAGACAAAGGCACATGTCAACCCATACACATGACGTGATTCATATGGGTGACCTCATTCTACAACTCTTTCTAGAAAAATGATCAACCATATCAGTACTTTTGCCACAAATATCACACTCAACATCCAAAAGACCAAAGCATGTACACCACGACAAAATTTTCATATTGAATATGCCAACAAGGAAGAATAATAAATAGAGGAGTATGACACACCTGAGGATCTCCCACTTGAGGACCAACATCATTTTATTTTTTGAAATATATGAATATGGCAAATGATGTGTTTATTTTTTTGAAAATGCATGAATATGCTAAATGATGTTGTAAACACCAAAACCTAGCCACCTGTCCTTCACCCTAGCTTTCCTACATTATTTTCCTATTATTTATATATTTATGTATATTTATAATATATATTTAAATAATAATATTTTAATATTATATTATATATTTAATAAATATATATTTATATAAATAAATAAATCCCAACCATCCAATTTTATTTAATCCCATCCATCCATCCACATTAATCCATGCCACACCCTAAATTTAATATCCACCCTTAGATATTATTTAATCTTAGCCACATGATTTGTGTCATTGAAACCCTAGCATGCCCTAGGTTAGATTATAAATAGAGGCCATTTTGATGGCTCAATCCCTGAATCCTTTTCTAATTTTTGGAACACCCTGAGTTCCTTTAGGTTCCTAAGATTTTGAAGTACCTTAGGGTTCCAACCTAGCATTTTTACCCTAACCCCACTCCATCCATCAGATTCCTTGTCCCCTCAATCATCGTTGCCATCATCACATCATTCACCACCATCAGATCTGCTTTTGTAGATCTAATTTTACCTCCCAAGTGCTTTTTTGCTCTTCGTAAGTTCCTTGTGTAGACACCAAAACAGCACCAATCCGATTATGTGACTACAAACACTGATCACATTAACACACACAGCCCCCAGGGTAGCCCCCAGAGGTTAAACAGTGGTTCTAACCACTTACACAGCAGTTTTACAAGTCAAAAATCAGTTTGGCACCTTTTAGACACTTTATTTCTTATTCGTCCCACCCAGGGACGAGTGCGAATTTGTACTCGTCCTACCCAAGGACGAGTATGGATTTGTACTCGTTTCACCTAGGGACGATTATTAGCGCTCACTCCGGGGTGGGACGAATGCCAGGTTTGACCAGCAAAAAGTCAGACCTCAGCGCATGACAACTCAGAACTACCACTCAGCTTTTCATGCATGACATAGGAGTGCAAGTGAGTTTTCTAAAACACACAAAGACATGCACAGAGGCAGTTAAGAAGCCCTTGATCAAGAAGAAGTCTTCTCTTCACAAACAAAAGCATTCATGCAAAGAAACACTTTTGCATGTTAATTCAAAGAGACCCCTTGGGTCTATAAAATGGTGAGTTTCCTCACCCAAAAGATATACAGAGAAGGAGCATTTTGAGCGACGAAGTGCTGCTAGTTCACTTACTGGAGATTTGTGCTTTCATAATCGTGGTATTTCTTTTAGTTTCATGTTTATGCTTTTGTCAAGTTTTTCATTTCATTTAGATTCATTTCAACCATCGTTAGATTCATCTTTTATTTTTCATACACAGGTGCTACTGACTTTCTTGTTTGTTTCTTTGAGTGCAGAGTTGCAGCATTAGAGGAGTGGCGAGGAGTCTACCTTACCAACGCAAGCGGCGGCAACATTTGGCCCGCCCATTCCAAACGTGGGCATGCGGAAGGAGGAAGACTAAGTCACAAATTGTAACAAAGACCAATTTAACGCTCCTAGCCCCTAAAAAGGGAGGAGACGTCTATGTAACCGAGGATAAGAAATTTGAATAAAGAGGGCTGTGATTTCCTTACATCTTTTCTTTCGTCTCCAATTTATCTCCTTTCCTTGTTTTTGTGCATAGGATTAAAGCGTTACATTTCGTCTTATATTGCATAGTTATAGTTTTCCTTTTGCTTTCGAAATCTCGTGCTTTCAATGGCGATCACGGTGGGACCTCTGTCCTCTGTTTTTTTTTAGGTTAACTTACTGATCTAAAATTGCTTTTTTTTTTATAGGTACCTATTTTTCAACATTAGACTGTTATTCGTCTCTGCAAGTGACGATTACAAAATTGGTACTCGTCTCACCTCGGGACGAATAAACTATTCGTCTCACCCTAGGACGATTACGATTCTGTTATTCGCCTCACCCAGGGACGATTATAGATCTGTGCAAATTTTCAGAGAAAATCAGGAACTTCCGATTAGGCAGAGAAGAGGTAGGGGTTTTTACAGCTTCTGTCAAATTTCTATTTTTTTTTTCTGTTTCTGGTTTTCAGTTTGTATGGCTTAGGGAAAGATTTCTTTTCGTTTGCTTGTTTCAATTTCGCAAAATTAAAACGAACCCCACACACCACGTGGTATTTTAAACACAAGGCGTTGGTCGTAAAACCCCAACCCTTGAGCAAGACCAACGGTGGGTTCATCACCACCTTGGCTTAGCTTTGCATCCATTCCCCGATTGTCCACTGTTGTTAGGCGTAAATCCTGACGAAAGCTGACCGAGTGTCGCTGGGGTGATTCCCATGCGCGCGAGGATAAGTCTTCTATGGTAGGTGCCATTAACAGGACAATCCCCCTTCCGTACCGCCTACGTACCATGTACCATCTGCTCTCACGTACCTATAGTCTCCCTCTTGTAAGGGCGGGTATATAGAGAGGTTGGTATATCGGCCTGGATGGTATATTGAAGGGGCGACCATTTTGGGAGTTATAAGAGCCTTCATAATTGCATTTAAACGTTTCACAAAATAAAAATAAAAAAAACAAAACAAACAACAAAAACACACTAAACCAGATTTAGGGCACACTATTAATCTTTAAAAGAGATAATCATTGCTTGTGTGTGTATGCTATTTTCTGTTTAGACAAAAAAATATCAAAAAAAAAAATCATAAACAAAGATAAAAATTTACGCATTTTGTCACTTGTTCCAAAAAGCTCCAAGGATTCCCGCAATCGCTTGGTCACTCCAAAATGCCCCAAAGGTGTCCATGAACCCTTTGGTCAACCCAAAATCACCCCAAATGTGCCCATAAGTGATGCAAGAGCATCCAACAAAATATGGGAAATCTTATATTTTTCCCTAAATTTTAGTGCATCTTGCCGGGGCCATAACTTCTCAACCGTAGCTCCGATTGACACGAAATTTTACAGGGAGTTAGTTGGGATAATTTTAAACAAATACAATTCCCTAGAATTCTATTTGCCCAGAAAAGTCAGTTTTCGGGGCCAAATTCCATCATCTAGTGCCCCAAAATTAGGTTTTAAAATTGGGCACGCATTTTTTTGCACTTTTTGAGCTGTTTGGATGTCAATATCTCCTAATGTATTTAGAGCTAGGACTTGAAACTTCATTTTTGTCTTATCTACTATACGAGGGATGCACACACCAATTTTGGGCCCCATCTGACTCATTTCAATTTTTAGGGTTTTTAGAGAGACATCGCCATGGTGCTCACCCGTAGTCAAGCCCACTCACGGGCAGACGCTGTGGAGAATGTCCAAAGAAGCACGAGTCACCTCCGTTACAATCCCCAGGATTTAGTCATACCACCTTGGCGACCTAACACACAAGGCAGTCCCCTCCACACCTTAACAGAAAGGGACTATAGGGGCACCTCTTCTAGGGGCACTCCTGTTCAGCATAGCACCTAGCACGCACCCTTCCATGAGGGGTACATCCATAGGAGATCTCCCTTAGATGCTCGCTATGAGTGGTCACCACGCGATGAAGCACTAGGTCAACATAGGGTTCGACGGGAGGAACCACATGATTACACTATCCCTCCTTCACCCCCTCTAGTTGTCAGGACTACAAGGACAAATCCAGAGCACAAGGCTCCTCAAGCGGGGCGAGCCAATTCCGCTCGTTCCTTTTTCACTTACAAAAGAGAGCATGAGGAAAACCCTTACCTTCCTCAAGAACAATATACATCGCAGGAGCAACACGCCTCCGCAATTGCTAGCTTTCAGGATTACCTATTGAGGCCAAAGCCTCAGGGGAATGTCGCTACCCCCAACAGAGGGAGGCGACCTATAGAGATCTCGGATCACCATGACCGAGATAGATATCTAGGAGAGGCATCTAGGCCTTCTAGACATGAGACAACAGGACCAACTATCTTAGAATCTGCCAAGCATATTGCACGTCGGATGCAACTCACGATACTTGAGCTGGAACAACAACGAGTTAGAGCAACAATATCTTTTAAATCAAGAGTGCCTTCAGCGCCAGGAGGATGAGTTGTTACAACACACTATGCAGGTGAAGACTCCAACCCCTCGCATGCATAAGACAAAACATTATGAGAAACACAATTGGGTGCAAGACAGGTCTCTACGACCTTATCAAACGTTGCCCTCGACGCCTCCTAGACTTGAGCGGGAGGCCAATCCTAAGACCAATGACGGGTGCCTTCTTCAAGCGCCCACCCAGGTTCATGGACCACCCCCAAAAATTCTTCAAGAAGCCTCTGAGGAACCTGAGCTAGAAAAAGAGTGGACTAAAACGAAATACCAAAGCATGGGGGTGCTATTCAGTCATCCCTCTCAAGGCATCAAGTTTCCCACAACTTGCAACGGGAACAAATCAAACAGGAGGAGCTCAAATCCCTCGATACAAGCAATGCACTGCCCAAGCACTTAGAGTCAATAGAGACCAAGATTTTGGGGCCACAAAAGCCCAACTCACGTGAAACTCCTCTCAAAGAGGATCAACCCCTAGTTGTAGAGCTACCTGATGATGAGGTCTTCCATATCTTAGAATCACCAGATTCTGATAAGCCTGACTCTCTCGCCAAAGACGAGTCAGCATATGCAATAGCGCCATGGGACCCATTCGATTCCGATAGCATTAATTCATAGGTGGTCCCGATGGATGAGCATCACAAAATTCTCCTAACATTACTCCCTTTGGAGGCTCCCATCGAGCCCGTGCCATTGCCAAAAAATTAGGTCCCCCCATAAAGCGTGAAACAACTCCATGAGGACCACATCAATCTGCTCGAACAAGAAGAGCTTAACATGTCACAGATAGCTATCGAGGCCAACGAGGGCCTTTGGATCACTGACAATGATTACGAAGATGAAACTGAGATGGCTTATCTCAATCATGCACGACGACACAATCACCCTATCACCCATGATGAACTAATGGCCCAACTAGGCATAAGACTAGGGCATGAGTGGCGCATAGACCCAGCCCACTGGCATCACATGTTGATCCCACTCCTTTGGGAAGATCGCGAGCACCTTCCACCCAGAGATATCATAGCACCATCAGTGCCGAAGGTAGACCTTGCCCTCCTATCCGTGCATAAGGCCGATCCATTCATGCCAATTCCTACAGAGCCAGATCCGGTGCACAAATATCATCATGCTGGGGGTACCTCTATTCCCTGAAGAGCCAGTGGGTTACACCAAACGCTCCAAAGGTGTCCATAAACCCTTTGGTCAAACCAAACGCTCCAAAGGTGTCCATAAACCCTTTGGTCAAACCAAAAGCTCCAAGGATTATCGCAATCTCTTGGTCATCCCAAAAGCTCCAAGGATTATCGCAATCACTTGGTCACCCCAAAGGCTCCAAGGATTATCGCAATCACTTGGTCATCCCAAAAGGCTCCAAGGATTATCGCAATCGCTTGGTCATCCCAAAAAGCTCCAAGGATTATCGCAATCTCTTGGTCATCCCAAAAGGCTCCAAGGATTATCGCAATCGCTTGGTCATCCCAAAAGCTCCAAGGATTATCACAATCTCTTGGTCATCCCAAAAAGCTCCAAGGATTATCGCAATCGCTTGGTCATCCCCAAAAGCTCCAAGGATTATCGCAATCTCTTGGTCCTCCCAAAAGCTCCAAGGATTATCGCAATCTCTTGGTCATCCCCAAAAGCTCCAAGGATTATCGTAATCGCTTGGTCATCCCAAAAAGCTCCAAGGATTATCGCAATCTCTTGGTCATCCCAAAAATCTCCAAGGATTACCACAATCGCTTGGTCAACCCAAAAGCTCCAAGAGTTACCATAACTGCTTGGTCAACATAAGTATTCAAAAATCAACAAAAACAACACAAAAATCAAAATCACAAAAACATTTGCATTTCAATTCCATGCATTCTCATAACACATCAAAATTACAAAAACAATTGCATTTCAATTCCATGCATACTCATAAAAAAAAAAAAAAAAAACAAAAATCAAAATCACAAAAACAATTGCATTTCAATTACATGCATTCTCATAAAAAAACAAAATCACAAAAACATTTGCATTTTCCATACATTCTCATAAAAAAAAAAACGAAATCACCAAAACATTTGCATGCATTTTCATAAAAATCAAAATACAAAAATATAGGTTGCATTAAACATTGCATCCATCCCTTGCATACTTCGATAGGTCATACAAGTCAAAAGCACCATAGGCTGTCATTACTTGGCAATTCCATCATTTCCACCTCAAATCCATTTCCATAAACGCATACATCCAGCATATCACCCTTTTATTTTAGCATCGTCAGTTGTCGCCTAATGTATATAGGGTTTTCTTCATGCAGATGTCTTTAAATTTCTAGCCAAAACTGTACACAGTTAAACATATTTTACACGGGAAAGTTTTACTTAGATCACACCTTGTTACGTCACGTCCCAACACTAATTAACACACATATAAAAAATTCCTAAGTTGTGTGAACGAAAGATGAAACCTGCACCGTAATCCCGGTTACCATAAGCGAAACGGCTATCTTGCTTATCCCCCTATGCAATTGACCCTAGGAATGCTGAGAGTTGGCAAAAGGACAAGCATCCTCCCTACCCAATTCCCCATGAATCCCAAGTTCTCAAAAGTTGCAAAAACATCAAAAATTTGCAAAACGTCAAAACACTCAAATTTGACATCCTACAAGTGCACACATCAAAAGGCACAAACAATAGTGATTCTCGTCACTCCATATTCAAATCCCTTGCTCAAAAAAAAAAAAAAAAACAGTACAATAAAACAAAATAAACGAGTGATTTTATCACTATAAAGAGCAAGTATCCCAATACAATTGAAGAAAAGAAGGGAGTCGAACTTGAATCCTTGGAACTCTCAGCATTTCGACAAGTGATGAGGCAAACTTCAGTATCGGTTTGGTTGATAGCCTATCGGTCATTGATAGTAAACCTCCCGCATGACGATATATCTATCACATTAACTTGTGTATAGATCAATGTTTGCATGTGGATGAGCTAGCTTATGGTATCCTAGATAGCATCGCAGACAAATCTGACTAAATACAATAAAGGAGTTAGTGGAGCTAATTAGGTGATCCTCAGTACAGGTTCGGTTGAAAGCCCATCTGGCACTGGCGGTATCCTGATGAATAACACATAAACGAACTCAATTGCACACACAAGGATGTGAAATAACTTGGTTAAATTCAAGTCGAATTTATACCTTGTTCAAAAGTCTTGCGAGATAAATGTACAGTCTTGGCTAGTTAGTTAAAATATCTAAATCTAAGAAAAGCTTAACTACATTTTAAAAACAACTGGTCACATTTTATTCCGTACATCACCATCAAAATATATGCAAAATACAAAAACAAAGTTTTCACATGCAAAGTCATTCCACAAAGTCATCCCATTAGTATAGCAAGTCAGTCAAATCTTGTACAGTCTATGGTGCATCGACACATCATCAACACCTCATTTCATTCATTCCCTATCCATACATCATACAAATTAAAAACATCACATTCATAATCGCCTCTGCATACATCAAACACATACATAAAAACACGCAAAACAACCAAAATATATAAAAAAAAAAACAAACAAACACAACAAAACAACCAAAATATAAAAATGACAAATGCCAACAAAAACACTAAAAATTGTCGGACAAAAGTGCTCTTGCACTTAACCTCTTCGCATTAGAAAATTGATGTCGGGGTCTACCTTGTCGTTATCCTACTCCCCAAGAAGGCTACCATAGCCGGACCGCTCCACGGGAAGACGGATTTTTGCCCATGTTACCCCCAAATGGCATCCCAAAATGGGTTCACACCCACCAAAAACAGGTCCACAAAAAAAAAAATCGAGAAATTGCTCGCGCATTCAACGGACAACATCTGAAGGCACCCTCACTTAAGTCATCTTGGGTCAAGCGACTCGTCGCTTTTCTCATGTCAGTCATTCCTTCATCGATTCGTCGCTTGAGGGGGTAGTCACACTTAAGTCACCAATCAACAACAACACACCCAATCAAGGCAATGGCATGTATTCAAAGAATCATTGACAAATACAATCACGCTCCCGCTTGGGGCAGCAAACAAGCAATAATCACAAAATTGATCAAACACTTGGCATTCCCGAAGCATGAACACAAGGTTCCCCCGTGGATAAAAGGTTATGCCCTTTGCCTATTCATGACTCGATCAATGTCCAAGCTCAAGTCACACCTCACCAAAATAGGTTAATACTTGAAATCAAATTCCTTAGCTCGTCAGAAGCAAGGATTCAAGAATGCATGCCCTTTCCATGCTTGGGGCATCAAGAGTTGGTTAGGTTACTGAGAAACCCTAATCATTAGTGCTTTGGTTATCTATTTTTGCTCGACGCTGTGCCATGCACAACGCTTCCCAAAAAGGGGCATCTGTAGACACCAAAACAGCACCAATCCGATTATGTGACTACAAACACTGATCACATTAACACACGACCCCCAGGGTAGCCCCCGAGAGGTTAAACAGTGGTTCTAACCACTTACACAGCAGTTTTACAAGTCAAAAATCAGTTTGGCACCTTTTAGACACTTTATTTCTTATTCGTCCCACCCAGGGACGAGTGCGAATTTGTACTCGTCCTACCCAAGGACGAGTATGGATTTGTACTCGTTTCACCCAGGGACGATTATTAGCGCTCGCTCCGGGGTGGGACGAACGCCAGGTTTGACCAGCAAAAAGTCAGACCTCAGCGCATGACAACTCAGAACTACCACTCAACTTTTCATGCATGACATAGGAGTGCAAGTGAGTTTTCTAAAACACACAAAGACATGCACAGAGGCAGTTAAGAAGCCCTTGATCAAGAAGAAGTCTTCTCTTCACAAACAAAAGCATTCATGCAAAGAAACACTTTTGCATGTTAATTCAAAGAGACCCCTTGGGTCTATAAAATGGTGAGTTTCCTCACCCAAAATATACAGAGAAGGAGCATTTTGAGCGACGAAGTGCTGCTAGTTCACTTACTGGCGATTTGTGCTTTCATAATCATGGTATTTCTTTTAGTTTCATGTTTATGCTTTTGTCAAGTTTTTCATTTCATTTAGATTCATTTCAACCATCGTTAGATTCATCTTTTATTTTTCATACACAGGTGCTACTGACTTTCTTGTTTGTTTCTTTGAGTGCCGAGTTGCAGCATTAGAGGAGCGGCGAGGAGTCTACCTTACCAACGCAAGCGGCGGCAACATTTGGCCCGCCCATTCCAAACGTGGGCATGCGGAAGGAGGAAGACTAAGTCACAAATTGTAACAAAGACCAATTTAACGCTCCTAGCCCCTAAAAATGGAGGAGACGTCTATGTAACCGAGGATAAGAAATTTGAATAAAGAGGGCTGTGATTTCCTTACATCTTTTCTTTCGTCTCCAATTTATCTCCTTTCCTTGTTTTTGTGCATAGGATTAAAGCGTTACATTTCGTCTTATATTGCATAGTTATAGTTTTCCTTTTGCTTCCAAAATCTCGTGCTTTCACCTTGCTACTTCTTGCCAGAGTTTCGAGCACCCTACCATTCTCCTTGAGTGCTCTACTGCTCTATGCAACATTCCTGAGCACCTTGTTTCTCTCTAAAAACAACTTGCTGCTTTCCATAAATGCCCTACTACTCTTCAAAAATGCCCTGCTACTCTTCCCGCATGCACCCAAAATTTTTTGGCCATATCTCACTCATCTAGAGTTTGGTTGAGTTTAAATTTTGAGGGTAGGTTCCTTATAGACTAGAACATCTCCAAAAAAATTTGGATCGATTATAATTATAGAGATCTCAAAATAATATTACATTTGGATGTGAGCCTATGATACATCTTCTATGGTAGATCCACAGTCTACAAACCCTTGAGTGTCACTAGGGCACACTCACATCACCAGGCTGCAAAATATCCATAAAAAAAAACAAGCAAGGAGAAAGGTAAATCATTCTCTATTTTATTAATTTCAATATCTCTTTATATGTTTACAGTAGTGTTACATGATAGTTAGAGTTTTATTGATTTATAAGGGTATCACGTAGTGGAGCCCTCTCAATTATTACTAACTCTTTTCTTTCATATTTTGTGTGTAGATCTAGAGATTCATCAACATTGGACAACTGTTTAACTTGGAGTGGCCCTATTCAATGGATATCTGAAGCCCACTCAACTCTATTGGGAGCAAGAATGAGTTTTATAGACACCACAAGTGTTATTAGCTAGAGTTTCAGAGAACCCTAACATTATTGTATTTATTGTATCTGAATAAACTTTGTAAAACCCCTTATTTGGGATCACATTTGATTGTACTCAGATCCCTTAGAAATAATAATATCATATCTATTCCATTGTGGAAATTCTTGTATTATTTGGTTTATTCATTTTAAGTTATTTTTATTTGGTGTTTTGTTTTTGTCTCTACAAATGGTGATCACAGTGGGACAACCCATATGTTTTCGCTAAAGTCCCTCTTAGTTACCACAATATTATGTGGTTTCCATTCCAACACCTCCATATACCCATACCTATTCTATTCCCATGAGTCAACCCATTCATAGTCCTCATACATCATATCCTTTTCTTCATTCACAATCATTTCTTCACCAACCTCATCATCATCAAATTCACTCTATACCTTCCAATTAATCACACCTCCAACAACACACTCAATCCCATCCATTCATCAATCCATTTACCACTTCTCAATACATTAAACAAGTCAACCAAGGATTACAATTAGACTACCAACAAATTGAAATGTTACAACAATTTTTAACTCAACTCACTAACATTGAGTTACAATTGAGTCATCATCTATGTTAGCAACCATGGCAGTTGCAACATCCAATTTTACAATCCACATATTAGGTTTAGATACATGTACCACAATTTAAAAATCTAACACAATTGGATAAATGTACCAAGCATCCTACAAAACCCCCTCAATACTACACAGTGCTTTCAGAATCTTATTCAACCAATTTTAAAGGCTTTATGAAGCACAAAATATTGTACTTCTAGAAATCAAATCAAGTGATCTTAACAAGCCACATGGAAATAATTATAAGAAGCACTTGTATTGTCCTTATCATCAACAAGTGGGCCATGACATCAACAATTGTCATGTATTTAAAGACGTTGTCCAAGATCTTATTGATCTAAAAGTCTTTTCCATAAATGGTCAATCCAACCCAAAGGTCCTAATCCCTTTGATCACATCATCTAAAATTCAAAAATCCCCAAAGGTCCTAATCCCTTTGGTCACATCTCAATTTCAAAAATCCCCAAAGGTCCTAATCCCTTTGGTCACATCTCAATTTCAAAAAGCCCCAAAGGTCCTAATCCCTTTGGTCACATCTCAATTTCAAAAATCCCCAAAGGTCCTAATCCCTTTGGTCACATCTCAATTTCAAAAAGCCCCAAAGGTCCTAATCCCTTTGGTCACATCTCAATTTCAAAAAGCCCCAAAGGTTCTAATCCCTTTGGTCACATATCAATTTCAAAATATCCAGAGGTACTTAATCCCTTTGGTCATATCTCAATTTCAAAAATCCCCAAAGGTCCTAATCCCTTTGGTCACATATCAATTTCAAAAGCTCCAAAGGTACTTAATCCCTTTGGTCACATGTCAATTTCAAAAGGCCCAAAGGTCCTAATCTCTTTGGTCATATTTTAATTTTAAAAAACGTTCCAAAGATACATAATCCCTTTGCTCATAAGCTTACCAAGATAGGGGGAGTAGAAAAACTTGATCCATTGAACATCATACACTTGAAATTATTTCATGCTTACTATGATTTACATATATGTATATATACATGGCTTACACACAAAAATATTACACTTCATTTGCATACATTTCATTCAAAAAAATTGCACTTCATTTGCATACATTTCATTCAAAAACATTGCATTTCATTTCACATATTTCATTTTCACACATTTCATTTCATAGTATTGCATTTTACACATGTCATTTTCACACATTTACACTACACACATTCTATTTCACAAATTGTGTTTCATACATTGCATTCACATCCATATTTCACATCTCATATTAGGGATAATTTATTCAGTTCGATGTATTAATTGGTCCTATAAAGTCTTGTTGCCTTAATCAAGGGAACCTTCATAAAATCATCCACACAATCCCACCAAGTCAAAAAAAAATTATTTGCCTCCATACATCCATAATTCCTAGGTATTTTTGGTCACTCATCCAGTCTTAGTGTGTTAAAAAACCTCTAAAATACATGTCGAGTTCCTTTTAGGGCCATTACACATCTACACTAAGAAAATCTTGAATTCTGGGAATTGACTCCAAAACATTCTTGAACTAAATACACCTTAAAAACTTAAAAACATCTTGTGTCAAAGAGGGATAACACCATACTTGATATGAACCTCGAAGTGAAAAGGGCACATCCTTGCTAGTCCCATAATGCAACATAGTCCATAAGAATAGTGGTTTGCACCACTATCATAGTTGCTTCAAATCTAAAAGATAGAGTATTAAGGATAGGGTACAATTATCATCAAACTTAGGTTGAGAATTTTATTCCCAAAAGCTTTAAATCTTTTACATCACACACCACTAATCATTGGTTTGTAAGGATTGTACTACATTTACAGTTAGATGGTTAGGTAGTCATCCCAAAAATTTGAGAGATCAAAAACATAAATTGTGGACTATGGAGTTAGCCTCCACCAGGGCTATAGACGCTTCACTGGTAGTGGATTACACTCATGCATGGTGACACATCTATTTTAAAGAGACATTTGAATGCACATAATGACAAACTAGATTCTTGGTTTAAATCATAATAGGTTTACCCAATTTACTCAAGATGAGTTAATTAACTCACTTACACACACATTGGTTATTGATTACCTTGATTCATTAGCATGCTCATGATTCAATAATTGAATTCACTACACACACATTTGGTACTAGAGGTATTAGGTAGTTTTAGTGAGTTTGTTTGATATCACTAGTATGTCTGAGTCTTTGTAAAATAATCATTTTTCCATATCAACATCCATATATTCTCCCATGTCACCATCCATGTCATCGCATGAGTCTTCCATTCCATATACCACCAAGTTTGATGCCCTTGATTAAACAACAATGCTAAACAATAGCCAATAAAATTCTAAAATATGAATTATCATTAGAACATTTGCATTCTATTCTTTGCATCAATCATTCCATAACTTACCACTTGCATTAATCATCCATATACACATGCATCCAAAAAAATATTTCCACAAAAAAGCAAATATATAACAGAAAATAAAAGCCATGCACACACACACACACACACACACACACACACAAATAGATATATATATATATATATATATATATATATATAACTCTCATATGCAAATATCACTGAAAAGTTCAAACAACATCACAACTTGGGAGTGTTCAAGGAATCACACCTTTATCCGAATCAAGAAAAAACCATCATAACTTAGGTATGTTTAGGGTTTCACACCTTCCTCCCAATCAAACAAACAAGCATACACATCACATCATCAACAAGTCAATTGCTAGGTTCAAAAGGTTATGTCCTTTTGTTAAAGGTTGTACCATTTTCCTTTCATTCACATAATCCACTTCAATTGCTAGGTTCAAAATATTGCATTATTTTTTCAAAGGTTGCACCCTTTGCCTTGCATTCACACCATCCACATTTGCAAAAAAAAAAACCTTCATATGTTAGGGTAAATAATAGACGTAATCATTTTATTTTCTCATTTTATAAAACTCTTAACCTATTAGGGAAATAACGGATGCAATAATTTCATTTTTCATTATAAAAAACACTTCATCTGTTGTGGCAAAGAATAGACATAAGTACAAGTGAACCTTGTATTTAATGGTTTATCCTATTTATCTTGGCAGTTACAGTG
This sequence comes from Wollemia nobilis, assembly GCA_028583015.1. Classification (NCBI taxonomy): domain Eukaryota; kingdom Viridiplantae; phylum Streptophyta; class Pinopsida; order Araucariales; family Araucariaceae; genus Wollemia; species Wollemia nobilis. The sequence goes on along the minus strand of JAQPPZ010002937.1, from coordinate 6,455,056 downwards.
ACTAGTTATCAATGCAATCTGGTAGGATGGATAGATCACCATAAGGACACATCATAAAAAAATATTCATCTGTTGGGGTAAAGAACATAAATAATCATTGCATTACATTGTTCCATGTCAAAAACCCTTAATTTTTTAGGGAAAAAATAGACACAGTCATCACATTTTTCTCATTTCCAAAATCCCTTCATATGTTAGGGCAAATAACATACACAATTATTTCATCGTATAAAAAAACCTTCATCTATTGGGGTAAAGAACATACACATTCATCACATTTTTTCCATTTCATAAAACCTTTCATCTATTATGGAAAATAACAAATGCAATAATTTCATTTTCCTATTTCATAAAACCCTTCATCTGTTAGGGCAAAGAACAGACGCAATCATTTCATTTTTCATGATCAAAAAAACCCCTTCATATGTTAGGGTAAAGAACATACACAATCATTTCATTTTTCATTATCAAAAACCTTTCATATATTAGGTTAAATAATAGACACAATCGTTTCATTTTCTCATTTCATAAAACCCTTCATATATTAGGGCAAATAATAGACACAAGTACAAGTGAACCTCGTATTTAGCGGTTTATCCTAGTCACCTGGTGGTTGCAATGACTAGTTATCCATGCAATCTGGTAGGATGGGTAAATCACCATAAGGAAACTTACATAATTAAAAACCCTTCATATGTTAGGGCAAATAACAACCACATTCATCATATTTTATACATCATCAAAAAACCTTTCATCTATTGGTGCAAAGAACAAACACATTCATCACATTTTTTCCATATAAAAAAACCCTTCATCTGTTAGGGTAAATAATAGATGCAATCATTTCATTTTTCATTATCAAAAAATCCTTCATATTTTAGGTCAAAGAATAGATGCAATCATTTTATTTGTCCATTTCATAAAAACCTTCATCTATTAGGGCAAAGAATAAACACAATCATTTCATTTTTCATTATCAAAAAAATCCTTCATCTGTTAGGGCAAAGAACAGATGCAATCATTTCATTTTCCCATTTCATAAAACCATTCATATATTAGGGAAAATAATAGAAACAATAATTACATTGCAATATACCATGTCAAAAACCCCTTTCATCTATTGGGGAAAAAACAAACTCAGTCACTTGAAAAACAAACTCAATCACTTGAATTTGTGGGGTTCTTTCCAGTGCCTTGTTTTTGGTTTTTAGGACATGCCTGAGATCTTCCCTAGGATTCCTAAGTTCCTTTAGGATTCCTTTTCCTTGGAGCTTTATAATCTATATTAAATTTTGTTCTATTTGGAGTTGTGGTTCAGAGGTTCTTCTGGTGCAGGTTGCGGCTTGGGAGTTTGGCTTCATGAGTAAATATTCATAGTTCTTTTTGGCTTGGAATGAGACCACATGCTTATTCTTGTGGTGCTTCTCTTTGGGTTTCAAAATGTGGGATTTGTGGTGGGTTCTAAATTTTTTTTGTGGCTTGGGAATGGATCTCTATTATGATTTATACTGTGATCCTACGGGCTATCCTCTTCTGGATCCCTAAATATATTTGTCGATGGTGTTGGAGGTTATCTTGGGGTTCTTGCTACATACAATTTTTTGTCTTGGAGGGGGACCTGTGCTCATTGTCTATAGCTTGTGTTACATGGCTCATTATTTTGGGGTTCCTGGGACCTCCCTACATCTTTCCTGTGGCTTGCATATTTGCACTGGTGGTTCCTCTACTTCTACTGATTTCTTAGTAGCTCTCCTTGCTACAAAGGTACTTCGTTGCCTATGGAGTTTCCATTTTTATTGTACCTCTTTCTAGGATTGTGTGCGATGCTTCTCCTTGCATCCCTATATTTATTTGGTGGTTTCTTAGTCCCTTCCTACTATTCATGGGGATTTTGGTTTTGTATCTCTGGTTTTTCGGTGTTCTCTACCCAAATTCTGGTTTTTCCCTACGCAGGATTAAACATTTCAAATTTTGGAGGGTTTATTTTATTTTTCCTTTTGGGGCTATTCAAATTTGTGGTTGGGTGGGATTTTTCCATTGTTTAATTTTCCCGCTTCTTCCTTTTCCCACTGGGCAGGCTTTTCAATTTTGTATCTAGGTGGGTCTTTATTTTTCTCGCTTCAAGCATGTTTTTTCGCATCCTTCCAGAAGGCTATCATTAATCCTATCCTAAAAATCTATCCTTAATACTATCCTTAGGTCCATCCTTGGGCCTTTCCTGAAAGGTAGTCCTTTCTTGCGGTCTTTCCTATGGCCTTGCTTAAAAGTCTTGTGACTTGTTGTAATCAGGTTTTGGGTCCCTTGATAAAAACCCACATAAATTTAAATGACAAAAAAAATATATTAAAGAAGATAGCTTACCTTCACAAAATTACTCCACATTGCATCCATGAATACATTTCTCATCATCACATCTCCATTTCACCATCAAATACATCAACAATTACATTTATATTCAACATTTACCAAGTTCATATACAAATTCAAGTGAACCTCGTATCTAGTTATCTATTCTATCTCCTTGGTTATTGTAGCGATATGCATCCATGCAATTCGGTAAAATGAACAAATTACCATAAGAAAATTTGGACATTTTCATCATCTACTATCTCCTTGTTCAGAAAAAAATCATTTTTGGTACCTCATTTTTAGAGTGAAACTATGCCAAGACCAATTTTATCAAAAGCTGTCATTGATGGCCTTGTTCGTGGGGCTTGAAACATGAACAAAATGATAACTTATCATCATCTTATTTTACACCAGTCCATAAGGATGTAGGCTAGGTAAAGTGTTTGAGCAATCGTTTAGGGATTTCATGTAGGAATTGCTACAATCATGAGTGACCCTAAGGATAGACTATTTTTCTTTTCTTTTTGCATTTGCATACTTGCATTTCAATGACGTCGAAAGGCATATTCTTCAACATCATCGAATCATCCCAAATTTGGGGTAACCACATTTGGTTTTGACTTTCCCACAATGGGATACATCTTACATGATAATGGCATATACACTTGGAAAAATCCCTTCATCTATTGGGGCAAAAATAGACACATTCATATTCTCCATTTCACCAACCTCCTTCAACCATTGGGGCCAAAAATGGTCACACATTCCATAATTCCCATTTCCTTCTGTGCACAACATTTCTTCCATTCATTCTTTTTCAGTTGGCTCATGAGATTCATCCACAACTCATTCACTAATTGAGGGGGTAAGATACATAAAAAATCCAAAAAAATTTATGATCGTTGCCTTCAATTTCGTTTCCACATTCCAACAAGAGAGAGAATCTACTTTTGTGCCTATCCCGATTAGGTGTCTCATATTTTTGCACCATATTGTGTTTCACGCAACATGGTACAAAAAGGAGAATCTGTAGACATCAAAATCTAGCCACTTGTTCTTCATCCTAGATTTCCCACCATTTTTACTTATTATTTATATACATTTATAATATATATTTAAATAATAATATTTTAATATTATATTATATATATTTAATAAATATATATTTATATAAATAAATAAATCCCAACCATCATATTTCATTTAATCCCATCCATCCATCCACATTAATCCATGCCACACCCTAAATTTAATATCCACCCTTAGATATGCTTTAATCTCAACCACATGATTAGTGTCATTGAAACCCTAACATACCCTAAGTTAGATTATAAATAGAGACAATTTTGATGGCTCAACCCCTGAATATTTTCCTAATTTTGTAAATACCTTGAGTTCCCTGAGGTCCTTAAGATTTTGAAATGCCTTAGGGTTCCAACCCAATATTTATACATTAAGCCCACTTCATCCATCATATTTCCTATCCCCTGACTCACCATCACCATCGTTGCATCCTTCACCACAATCAGATCTACTTCTACATATCTGATTTGACCTCTTGAGTGCTTTGATACTCTCTACAAGTACCCTACTACTCCTCACTATAGTCTTAAGTGCCCTGCAACTCTTCGTCGTATTCCCAAGTGCCAAAAACACCTTTTTGCTCTCCAGAAATGCCCTGCTACTCTCTAGAAATGCCCTTCTACTCTTCATGCATAACCCTAGACTATTTTGGCTATATCTCACTCATTTAGAATTAGATTGAGCCAAAATTTTAAGGGTATATTCTTGATACACTCTAGAATGTCTCTAGATTTATTTGAGTGACAAAGATCTTAGAAAATTCTTACCTTTGGGTGTGATCCTAGGGTACATATTCTATAGTAGACCTGTATTCTATAAACCCTCAAGTGTCGCTAGGGCACGGTCACATCACCAAACTGCAACAGATCCATAATAAAACAAACAAAAAACAAGGAGCAAGGTAAATCATTCTCTATTTTATTAATTTTAATATCTCTTTATCTACTTACAATAGTGTTACATGATAGTTAGGATTTTATTGATTTATGAGGATCTCACATAGTGGAGCCCTCTTAGTTATTACTAACTCTTTTATTTCATCTTCTATGTGTATATCTAGAGATTCATCAATATTGGACAACTATTTAAGTTGGAGTGGCTTAGGTCAATGGATGTATGAATCCCACTCAACTTTTTTGGGAGCAATAACGAGTTTATAAACACCAAAAGCATTGTTAGCTAGGATTTCAAAGAACCCTAGCATTATTGTATTTATTGTATTTGAATAAATTGTGTAAAACCCTTTATTTGGGGTCATATTTAATTGTACTCAGATTCCCTAATAATAATAATATCAGATCTATTCCCTTGTGTAATTTCTTGTGTTATTTGGTTTATTCATTTTAAGTTATTTTTATCTGGTATTTTGTTTTTGTCTCTACAAATGTATTTCTTATTTTTATTGTTTTTTGAAATGCAATGTTAATGCTAAATGATGTGTTTTTTTGAAAATTCAATGTTTGTGTGTGTTTTTTTATTATTTTTGTAATTGAATGCATGAATTTGTTTTGTTGTCTTTCAAATGCACTGATTTAAAATTTATTTGTGCTTTTAGGTAAATTTTATTACTGCTTGACATCGATGGCCTTGCACTATATCCAAGGTGCAGAAAGCCCTCATAGAGGATGATTGGAAGCTAATGGAGACTGTGGGGGTTGGATGGCTATAGATGAGTGGAGACTATCTATGTGGATGAGGAGCTAATGTCTACATTACTGGAGATATGAGACCCTAATAGGGATTATTTTTAGCTTTCGATAGGGGAGCTAATTATCACCCTAGAGGATGTGTACCACATATTCCATGTTCCTATTAAGGGTTCACTAGTTAGGGTGGACCACGACAAGGAGGAGATATTTAGGCCTACCTATGGAGATGATTGGGACATATATTGTAACAAGGGTGGGATCCCTTATCTTTAGATATATAAGGATGAGAATTTTGGGGCACTGTAGAATTGCATGATGTATATAGTAGGCAACATATTATTGCCTAAAAATATGGGCTCGAGGTTCCCTTGGAACTAGGTGGTGCTTGTCTTGCACTTGGTTGTTGAGCCTCAAGTTTATGCATGGACTCCAACTCTTATTTTTTAGTTATACATAGACCTTTATGAGGTGAAGATACGAGAGCGAAAGGGGCTCAAGTGTAGCTTGGTGCTTCAGTTTTTGGTATGGAAGCACATTAAAATTGGTCATCTAGAGGGTCTACCTTATGAGTGGGATAACTCACTTCCTTGTGCTCTCTACTAGTAGAAAACTGAGGAGGTTTTTCCTAGTCATCCTATTCATAGTGCTAAGGAGTATTAGGATAGTTTGAGTGATTTTACTAGTAGTGATATCTATTGGTGATATTGGTGAGGTCTAACTTGGGATGATGATGTAGCATAGCTTTGGTGTATGATGTAAGGTAGGTGGGTGGTTGGAATCCATGGGTGAGATATGGATTTCAACCAATTATCATGGGTGATGAGGTATTTTAGGATAGTATAGGGGGTTCTAGATGCTCCTAATATGTGTAGGTGGTGGGGTGATGAGCTCAATATTCCAGTCACTCCAAAATTTTGGATAATGGATGACACAACAAATTATGTAGTGGTTGATGTCCCTGATGAAAATGATGTAGGGATGACTATAGAATATAACTTCTAGTTAACAACATAGCCTCCATGGAGGATAATCTAAGTGGTGGATGATGCAAATAGTAGGGATAATAATGATGCTAGCGAGCAGGTGTCTTAGTGATAGAAGAACCATTATGGAAATGGAGGTAGAGGATGAGTTTATGTGGATGTGCAACTGATAGATGTTGGTTCTGGGATTGACAGAGATGGAGAAGATGGCGGTGGCAACATAAATAGTGGAGGTTTTGGTGATGGAGGTAATTGAGGGTAGGGTCCTCATCCATGTCATATTGAGGAGGTGTGGGAGATTATACAAGTTTATTGAGATAGATTGGATGAGACTATAAAGTCTCATGTTGCTAATATTTCTAGACTTTAGAGTGAGGTTGCTCAAATTTAGTAGGATATTGATGGTTTACAAAGGGATAATGATGGGCTATGGAGTGGGACTAGTGGAGGTGGATATGCTACTACTATTATGACTCTTAGGGCATGTATAGCTTAGTGTGAAGTACACAAGGGCTAGAATTTTGTTTCTACTCAGGGTGAGACTAGGTGTGTGGTTATGCTTAAGGAAAATCTACACCAACATCACATTTTTCCACCTATATGATCTTCATCATTAGTTTCGTGCTCCAGGAGATAGCATGAGTCTAGGTCTAGCAGTTTGTGATATCGTTCTCCTAGCTTTTATGTTTCATATAGATCACAAGGATCAACCTAGGGGACTTGTAGGAGTCATGGTGGTGCTAGCTAGTAGCACTTATTACCTCTTTTTGTATATTTTTTTGTTTTTGCTCATTAGCCTTAGTTCTTTGATGTATACAACCTTTGGGTATTTTTATACTTACAATATATATACATGGCTTTTTATTGTGATAATTTGTGTATTTACACTTTTTTATCTTATTGTATGGATGCATATGGAATATCATATTGATATATGGAATGAATGAATGATGAATGCTAATGTTTTAATGAATATTTGGTATGCTTATAACTTTTACATGATCCACTTAATTCTTATCACTTAATCAGGGGCATTAACATGTGTGTTGTAAATATGTAATAATGTAGATGATACTAAATGATTTGGATAGATGATTTGTGGGTGTTTTGCAAAGGCTCAAACATTTTAGTGATATTGATAAATCTTGTTTATGATCTCACAAATATTCATGATACTAAACTTGTCCTAGTGTTTTCAAATATCTCAAGGACCAACTGTGTGGGCAATGTTTGTTCATTCCCATTAAGAGTTAGGTCAAACTAATCAATTGTGACTTATGCCAATAATCTAGGTCATCTGAGAGCAACCATAGATATATACAAAATGAGGTCACTAATATGACATATATGACACCATGTGTAAGAATACCCCATTGCCATACGGGTTTCATTCAACCCATTATTGTAATGAGGATCACCCCATGGTTTTTGAAATACTAAGAGTTCTAGGGATTCAAGATCCTTTCCCTTATTTTATTGCTTTAGATTTTGGAAATTTTATTTTTGAGTTTTTATCATATTTTTAATGGAGCATCATGCATTTTTATTACTTTTTGGAAACTTGTTTTTGAGAGAGAGCAAGGGAAATTTTATTTCTTTGGGGCACTTTTCGGGATACTTGCTCGTTTTGAGGAAGAGCAAGTGATTTTTTTATTGCTTTTGGGATACTTGATCACTTTGAGGTAGAGCAAGGGATTATTTTTTTTTTTGTGGATGAAGGTGGAGCTTGTCCTTTTATCAACTTTGTAGCATTATAGACCATGCACATAATTGGATGAATAGGGAACACCTTTCACTTATGACAATAGCAACTTTTGACTTTGTTATTTCCAAGGTTCATAATATTTTAATGTATTTTGAAGTGCATGGTCCAAGAGGAAACTTGATTGAGTAGGAACAACTTATTGCTTCTAAATATTGTTTGAATTTGAAATAAGGTTCCTCAAAACACTAGGAATGACTGAGTGATTGAAAAAATTTAGAATTTGCTTATGGATTGATGTGGTTTTGTGATACCTTCTTTGCAAGCTTTTGAAAATTAAAATGTGTGTCCAAAATAGTCATTGTTCGCTTAATCATTATTGCTAATAATCATATGATATCTATTATATTTTATGTGAACCCCTTAATAATAAAAATATCACAAGAAAAGCTACAAATTATTGTGGTTGATGGGTTGCGCTATGATGTGAGGTACTCCTGATTAAGGCAACAAGATAGAGTAGACTACCGATCATCCAAATTAACCAAATGATCCTTAATATGATGAATGGTATGAAAAAATGCCTAAAATGCATCTATGTAATGTATATGAAATGCATGGATGGGTGCATGAAATGTAATGAATATAAAAATATTTTTTTCTTTTGTTGTTTTTTTTTGGCAATGTATATATACATATATAATTTGCATCATGCATAAAATACCTTTAAGTGTATTATGTTGAGTGGCTCAGGTTCCAATGTTCCCTCTAAATTTGTAAGTTTGTATGTTCTTGGACCCAAATTATGCCTAACAATGTATGAACCTAACCAATTAGCCATGAATTTATCTTTCAAGTGCAACAATGCATTGATGAGATCATCCACTCAAAATTTGCAAGGATGGAATTTTGTGTTGTAGATATGATTGATGTGATCTTGATATACTCATAGATGTTCTAAGGCATTGATTCAGATTTTATCAAGGAGTGTAATTTGATCAAGAAATGCTTATCTATCTATGTCATCATCCATGAATTCTTGTAATGTAAATAGTAAATAAGGGATCTCGAGCTCAAGAGGTATGATTGCTTCAATGCCATAGACCAATGAAAATGGAGTTTACCTAGTTGGAATTCATATGCTTTTTTTATAAGCCCATAATGTCAAGGGGAGTTGAGTGTGCCAATATCTATGATTTTCTTTGACAAGTTTCTTGAGAATGGCTATAAAAGTCTTATTGGTTGCTTCAGCCTGTCCATTTTCTTGTGGGTAATAGGAAGTCAAAAAATTGTGTTGGATATTGTACTTGTTGCATAAGGCTCAAACATCCTTATTTTTAAAATACTTACGATTATCCAAAATGACTTTGGAAGGAATCCCAAAATTATAAATAATATGTTGAAGTATAAAATCCGCTATTCAAGATCCAATCGTAGTGGTCATTGGAATTGGTTCGACCCATTTGGTGAAGTATTTTGTGATAGTTATGATGAACTTATGTTGTTCCAAAGAGGTAGGTGAAATTTTTCCAAACAAATATTTACCCCATTATGAAAGGGACCAAAGGATTTGAATGGATTGTAATGCTTGTGATGGTACATGAGTCAAATTGCCATGATGTTGATATTTTGACATTTATTAATGTATTAAAAACAATTATTTTCCATGGTGGGCCAATAATAACCCATACATAAAATGTGATTTGCAATGGTCATTCCACTAAATTGGCCATCACAAGTACCATCATGGACTTTAGTTATTGCTCTTTGTGCCTCTATGGTATCTAGACATCGAAATAGGACTCCATCATAGCCACATATATACAACACATCCTGCAAGAGAGTGTAATGAGCTACTTTTTTTTTGAATGATAATTTTGTAGTTCACTTCAATTTTGATGGGAGGGTCCCAAACTTGAAAAATTCTCTTACTTGATCAAGGAAAAAATTGTATGGCTCTGCATGGATCAAACAAACACTCTTCTCACCTTTAGATTCTGCTTGTTTGATTGCATACTTTGACATAGTTATGATGATAAGTAGTTGGACTTATCCATATTCATTCTTAGGAATAAAGGATCCTAAATAAGCCATTGCATCCGCAAATCTATTAGTCAAATGAGACAAGTTTTCAATCTCATACCAATCAATTTTTTCTAGCAACTTTATTGTTACTTCATGATATTATTTCTAGACTAATTCTTTGCATTGGTAAGTTGCTTTCACTTGATAAAGGACAAGTTGGAAATCACAAAATATGATTATACATTTAATGCCCATAGCTAGTGCTAACTAAATCCTCAATATTAAGGCTTCATACTCTACATTTTTATTTGTGCATGAAAAGTCCAATTTGAATGATAAAACAATTTGGTATTCCTTCAGGTGTATAAAATACGACTCCAACACCTTGTCATTTTTTGCACTTTAATTAAATAAATAAGAGAATGATTTAACATTGTCCTTAGGAGGGACTAGTTATTCTTGTTTAGTGATGAAAAAAACCAAATCATCTAGAAGCTCTATAATAAGTGGTTTATCATTTGGAAGTGGAGCTTCTACAAGTTGATTGGCTATCACCTGACCTTTGATGGATTTTTCGCTAATAAATTTAATATTAAATTCCATTAAGAGAATTATCCATTTTTTGGTTCAGGTGTTGTTGTATGTGCAAGTCATCATGTAAGGCAGAATGTTTTCTCTAGCTATGACATAGGTAGTGTTACTTAGCATATAATATCTAATTTTCCTAGTGGTAAAAACCACTTCTAAGCACAACTTCTCAATGTAAAAATATATTGTTGGAAATTTGAGTTAGTTTATGTTGTCATTGATGTCACATGGATCATTGATGTCATATGGATCACATTGGGTATATTTTGGAGAGCATGGATATGTACAAGGTTTTTGTGAAAACCAAGGAAGGAAAAATAAAAGGTTTTATTTAAAACCATGGATGGCAGATTTGAAATGGGTTTTTCTTAAAACCCAGGTTGGGCTTTCTTTTCATCGAAAAAGGTGCCCCGATGATGGAGATATTTAATTTTAAATATTTAAGTTTAAATTTTAATTATTTAAAATTTAAATTTAAAATTAAAATTAAAATTAAATCATAAGCGTCGACGTAAAAGGAAGGAAATAAAATAAATCATAAGCATCGACGTCAAAGTAAAAGGAGAGGATATATATATATATATATATATATATATATGCCCATAAAGTTTCAAATGATTTTTCCTAAGTCCTCGATCGAAAATAATGGCCTGCGAATGAGATAGAGTTTGCATCATGGTCGAAGAGTGTGAAAAGGGTTTTTCTTAAGGCCCACGATCTTGGTGTATAATAAAGTGAGCGTGTGGAGCAAGGAAAATGTGTAGGCCACCTTGGCCTAGTGGTTAGTGTGCTTGGTGAGTTGCAGGAAGTCCTACGTTTGAATCCCTTTAGAGGTGTTTTTTTGTTGAAACGTGTGGAACGCGTTTTGCTTTGGAAGGTGCAGAAATTTGAGGTATAAAGTTTATTGGGTGCTCCTTTTGAGCACGTGTGGGCGTGTGGCCCAATGGCAGGCTTGTGGTGGTTAAGGCGCTGAGCAAGAGGTCATGGGATCGAATCCCATCAGGGACAGAGGCAAGTTAAAATATTTTTTAATATATTTTATTTTTCTAAAGTGCCCTAGGAGGAATAAGGATTATGATGCATGTTTAGAAAAATGAAATTTCTGGTGATTTATTTTTCTGAAGTATATCATATTATATATCGTTGGAAAGCTTATTTCGAGGGCTATTTGATTAACTTTCTTAGAAGGAGAAATAAGGTGTATGTAAAGAGTTATTTCTATTTTTATAAAGAGGTTCAAGAGTGAAGGTTGCTTTGTTCTTTTTCAAAGGGGACTAATTCTTCCATGAGGTGACAAGGTATGCAATATTGTGATTTATTTTATTTTAAGGTATAAGTGGTTTTGGGAGTGATAAGGTTATGCAATGTTTTGATTTATCTTATTTTATGGTACAAGTGGTTTTAGGAGAGATAAGGAAGTTGTGAAATTAAAAGCCTTGGTGATTATTATTGAGAAGTGGAGTAATGTTGATTGTTTTGTGATCTACTAACCCTTGTGAAGATTGGCAAAAGAATTTTGTGATTGTGGCAGATTTACAAAGAGGTTTTTTCATCATCATAAAAGGTATGGGCACATTCTCCTATTGATTGGTTATGGTGGTTGATTTCTGAAATATCATTGGAGAGAAAAGGATTGATTGTGGTTTCCTTTTCAAAAGTAGTTGATTGAATGCTTCAAGGTTTTCTAGGTTGAGAGTTGTTATTAAACCTTGTTTTATAAGCATTGTGGTTGAAGCCATTAGTTGTGTGAAAAACCTGAGTTAGGGTTTGAGAAGAACATGAGTATCATTGTTATGTGAAGAATGTTATTAGCATTGTTGTTGAAGCCCATTGGTTATGCAAAGAACTTGAACTTGAAAATAACATGAGTATCATTGTTATGTGAGATTTATGGTTGAGCATTGTTGGAAACATTTGAGTTGGTTGATACATGCTTGGACTAGGGTTTGTAAGAAAGAGTTGTTCCTTGTGGTAGTTTATTGAGAAGAGTTGATTGAGCCTAGTCAAGTGATTGTGTGAAGTGGTTGTTCAAGTTCCATGAAACAAACTATTCTATATTCTTGATTTGAGTTGAGATTGAGATTTAAGGATAGAACATATTGAGTCTCTAACAATTCTCTTTATGCTTCTATAAGATTGATTTGAGTTGAGATTGAGATTTGAGTATAGAACATATTGAGTCTCTAACAATTCTCTCTATGCTTCTATGAGATTGATTTGAGTTGAGATTGGGATTTGAGTATAGAACATATTGAGTCTCTAAAAATTCTCTTTATGCTTCTATGAGATTGATTTGACATATTGATTGAACATTTGAGTATAGAACATATTGAGTCTCTAACAATTCTCTTTATGATTCTATGAGATTTGGGCATGTTCTTGGTGAGCTTGCTAGAGCATATTTGGGCAAGTTCTTGGTGAGCTTGCTAGAGTAGATTTTGGGCAAGTTCTTGGTGAGCTTGCTAGAGTAGATTTGGGCAAGTTCTGTGTGAGCTTGTTAAGTAGATTTGGACAAGTTTTGTGTGAGCTTGTTAAGCATATTTGGACAAGTTTTGTGTGAGCTTGTTAAGCAGGTTCTGTGTGAGCCTATTGAGCAGGTTCTTAGTGAGCCTATTGATAGAGCTTTGGAGGTGACAGAGTATAGAGGATAGAGTCTCAGAGGATAGAGATCTAGCAGCCAGGATAGTTGAAGATAGATCTGAGTGAGGAGTCTTCAAGTGGAGAGAGGTCCACCAGTCAGTGCAGTAGAGAGACAAAGTCTTCTAGAAGATCACATAGCCAGAGCAGAAGGGGAAAGAGTTCTCCTATGGAAGAGATCCATGAACTTGAGATTAGGGGATCAACATCTCCTTTGGACATAGATCCATAAACATTGTAATTGGGAGTGATTCCCAAAGAGATCATTGTAATTGGGAGTGATTCCCAAAGAGATTGATTGAGAAAGTTTTAGTAAAATATTTTCTCCATGGAGTAGCCCACATTGGGTGAACCACGTAAACTGTGGTGTCTCTATTGTGTATGGTGTTTTGTGCATTGCTTGATTACTACTATTGATACTACTGTCTATACACTGCATAATATTGAATTGGAAAGAAAAGTAAAAAGTGGTCTTATACTGTTCACCCCCCCTCTTAGTATAATCTTGTGTTCTTCAATTGGTATTAGAGCGGGTTCCTTCGAAAAGGCTAACAACTTGAGGGCAGATGGATTCATATAATGGATCATCTACAAATAAGGCTCCATTGTTTGATGGTAACAATTATGCTTTCTAGAGCATGAGGATGAAGAACTACTTGATATCACAAGGATATGAGGTATGAAATATGGTTGATAGATTATAAGTTTTGATAATATGAGTAATTTAGGTAGACTCAAGGAATTTTGGGTATAAGGAATTTAGATTTAAAGTGTGGTGATTTGGTACTATGCTAGTGTCCACATGAAGAAAATAGTGATGATGAAAATTGGGTCATAGATAAAAAATATGGGAAGATAAGCATGAAAAGATGAGATTCAAGAAAATAGGTATGATAAGAAGAAAGTTTTTTAAGGTAAAGAAATCTTTTACATTGTAGAAGAAGTGATAGCTCATCATAGTGATAGAGAAATCGATGATGAAAAGGAATAACATCTATTCCTAGGAATAGAAGGTAAAAGAGAACAATGCTTTGTGTGTGGTCAAAGAGATCATAGATCAGGATATTGCAATGGCTTCATTTATAGTGAAGATGAGATAACACATCAAGGAAACATGTATGGTCAAAGAAATCTTGAGAGTTTGTTTGCTATAGAAGATTATAATGATCTTAGTGATAGTGAAGATGAAGAAGGATTTTTATATGGGATAAAAGAAGTAGAATAAGATCACTCACTCTAAACAGAAGAAGTCTCACTTTTGGTAATAGAAAAATAAGAGGATGAGCCAAGAAAAAAAATTAGAAATCAAAAGGCTAAAATAAGAATACAAAAATCTTGAAAACAAGATTCGAACAGATGACAAAATTAGAGAAGAACTACTACATACAATCAATAATCTCAGAGAAGAGCTTCAAAATGCAAAAAGGATAGAAGAAAGGATGAATGAAGAACTAAGGGTAATAACGGCAAGACATGACACATTAGATGAAAAGGTTCAAAAAGGAGTGGAAACTTATTCTAAGGTTGTATCTTACTTCCAAGAAAAGTCACACTCAAAAGGAAAGGAAGTTCTTGAAAATGAAAGCAAGGAAGCACCTAAGATTTGTGAGGAAAGTTCCAAAGTTTCTATGACTCCAAATATTCAATTTGGATCTTGTTTTGAGATAGGTGAATCAAGTTCAAAAGGAAAATAAACTCTTGAAGAGGAAAGCAAGGAAGAAATTAAGGAAGAGGATTTAGATGCTACAAAGAAGGTTCAAGGATACAATGCACAAGTCAAAGATGATTACAAGGATAATGGTCAAGAAATGTATGAGGAACCAAGGCATGAACAAAGGGCTTTTCAAGGACATTGTTTTTCTTGTAATAGATTTGGACACAAGGCTATACAATGCAGGATCCATGGATCAAAGAAGTTTGATTTTGCTAGAAGAAACTTCAAAGGAAGAAGGTATGGTTTTTAGGGACATTGCTTCTCATGTAATAGGATTGGTCATAGAGCTTTTCAGTGTAAAGGAAATGAGCAACATGGTTTTGGTTTTAGAGCTACACAATTTAGAAGTCATGGTCATAATGGTCATGAAAACATAACTTCACAATATAGGGTTCAGGAAAGGAATGGATATGGAAATTATTTCAAGAAAGAATTCAAGACATGGGCACCATCCAAAGGCTACAATATCAAGTGTTTTAATTGCAATAACTTTGGACATATTGCAAAATGGTGTAGGACTCAATTCCAAACAGGTTCAAGACAAGAAGATCAAGTAATTCATCAAGAGAAGGATATCATAAAAACATGGAAGGAAGTTGACAGAGGAAAGGAACAATGTAATATGGGAGTAAAAGTACTCCCACCCCAAAATTAATCACCTCAAGAGAGAAGGGGGTGAGGGGGCTAAGCTTAAGAGTCATATATTTTAGCCCCATAGGTGTCCCTTTTGCCATTGATGTCAAAGGGGGAGAGATTTGAGTAAGGGGGAGAGCATTGAGTTAGGGGGAGCAGCCTCCAAAGAGAGTATTGAGTTAGGGGGAGCAACCTCCATAGAGAGTATTGAGTCAGGGGGAGCAGCTTTGATTCTCAGAGATGGTTTTTGCAGTGATTGTGGTTTTTACAGTAGAGGTGTTGCCATCAATGACAAAGGGGGAGATTGTTGGAAATTTGAGTTAGTTTATGTTGTCATTGATGTCACATGGATCATTGATGTCATATGGATCACATTGGGTATATTTTGGAGAGCATGGATATGTACAAGGTTTTTGTGAAAACCAAGGCAGGCAAAATAAAAGGTTTTATTTAAAACCATGGATGGCATATTTGAAATGGGTTTTTATTAAAACCCATGTTGGGCTTTTGTTTCATCGAAAAATGTGCCCCGATGATGGAGATATTTAATTTTAAATATTTAAGTTTAAATTTTAATTATTTAAAATTTAAATTTAAAATTAAAATTAAAATTAAATCATAAGCGTCGACATAAAAAAGGAGAGGACAAATATATATATAAGTCATATTCATACATCAAAGATAAATATGTGGACATATATATATATGCCCATAAAGTTTCAAATGATTTTCCCTAAGTCCTCGATCGGAAATAATGGCCTACGAATGAGACAGAGTTTGCATCGTGGTCGAAGAGTGTGAAAAGGGTTTTTCTTAAGGCCCACGATCTTGGTGTATAATAAAGTGAGCGTGTGGAGCAAGGAAAACATGTAGGCCACCTTGGCCTAGTGGTTAGTGCGCTTGGTGAGTTGCAGGAAGTCCTGCGTTCGAATCCCGTCGGAGGTGTTTTTTTGTTGAAACACGTGGAACGCGTTTTGCTTTGGAAGGTGCAGAAATTTGAGGCATAAAGTTTATTGGGTGCTCCTTTTGAGCACGTGTGGGCATGTGGCCCAATGGTAGGCTTGTGGTGGTTAAGGCACTGAGCAAGAGGTCACGGGATCGAATCCCGTCAGGGACAGAGGCAAGTTAAAATATTTTTTAATATATTTTATTTTTCTAAAGTGCCCTAGGAGGAATAAGGATTATGATGCATGTTTAGAAAAACGAAATTTCTGGTGATTTATTTTTCTGAAGTATATCATATTATATATCGTTGGAAATATTATTTCGAGGGCTATTTGATTAACTTTCTTAGAAGGAGAAATAAGGTGTATGTAAAGAGTTATTTCTATTTTTATAAAGAGGTTCAAGAGTGAAGGTTGCTTTGTTCTTTTTCAAAGGGGACTAATTCTTCCATGAGGTGACAAGGTATGCAATATTGTGATTTATTTTATTTTAAGGTATAAGTGGTTTTGGGAGTGATAAGGTTATGCAATGTTTTGATTTATCTTATTTTATGGTACAAGTGGTTTTAGGAGAGATAAGGAAGTTGTGAAATTAAAAGCCTTGGTGATTATTATTGAGAAGTGGAGTAATGTTGATTGTTTTGTGATCTACTAACCCTTGTGAAGATTGGCAAAAGAATTTTGTGATTGTGGCAGATTTACAAAGAGGTTTTCTCATCATCATAAAAGGTATGGGCACATTCTCCTATTGATTGGTTATGGTGGTTGATTTCTGAAATATCATTGGAGAGAAAAGGATTGATTGTGGTTTCCTTTTTGAAAGTAGTTGATTGAATGCTTCAAGGTTTTTTGGGTTGAGAGTTGTTATTAAACCTTTTTTTATAAGCATTGTGGTTGAAGCCATTAGTTGTGTGAAAAACCTGAGTTAGGGTTTGAGAAGAACATGAGTATCATTGTTATGTGAAGAATTTTATTAGCATTGTTGTTGAAGCCCATTGGTTATGCAAAGAACTTGAACTTGAAAAGAACATGAGTATCATTGTTATGTGAGATTTATGGTTGAGCATTGTTGGAAACATTTGAGTTGGTTGATACATGCTTGGACTAGGGTTTGTAAGAAAGAGTTGTTCCTTGTGGTAGTTTATTGAGAAGTGTTGATTGAGCCTAGTCAAGTGATTGTATGAAGTGGTTGTTCAAGTTCCATGAAACAAACTATTCTATATTCTTGATTTGAGTTGAGATTGAGATTTAAGGATAGAATATATTGAGTCTCTAACAATTATCTTTATGCTTCTATAATATTGATTTGAGTTGAGATTGAGAATTTGAGTATAGAACATATTGAGTCTCTAACAATTCTCTCTATGCTTCTATGAGATTGATTTGAGTTGAGATTGGGATTTGAGTATAGAACATATTGAGTCTCTAAAAATTCTCTTTATGCTTCTATGAGATTGATTTGACATATTGATTGAACATTTGAGTATAGAACATATTGAGTCTCTAACAATTCTCTTTATGATTCTATGAGATTTGGGCAAGTTCTTGGTGAGCTTGCTAGAGCATATTTGGGCAAGTTCTTGGTGAGCTTGCTAGAGCAGATTTTGGGCAAGTTCTTGGTGAGCTTGCTAGAGCAGATTTGGGCAAGTTCTATGTGAGCTTGTTAAGCAGATTTGGACAAGTTCTGTGTGAGCTTGTTAAGAAGATTTGTACAAGTTAGATTTTGAGAAGAACATAAGTATCATTGTTATGCGAATAATTTTATTAGCATTGTTGTTGAAGCCCATTGGTTATGTAAATAACTTGAAATTGAAAAGAACATGAGTATCATTGTTATGTGAGATTTATGGTTGAGCATTATTGGAAACATTTGAGTTGGTTGATACATGCTTGGACTAGGATTTGTAAGAAAGAGTTGTTCCTTGTGGTAGTTTATTGAGAAGTGTTGATTGAGCCTAGTCAAGTGATTGTGTGAAGTGGTTGTTCAAGTTCCTGTTGGAACAAAATCTGCCTTTGGTTAATAGTGTTGCGGCTTAGACTTTGCCAACATTGAATAGACAGATCTTGCTTGAGATCATTTGTCTAGTCTCCAGAGAAGGGTGGTTCCTTTGAGTTTTTTAGAGAAAAGGGGAACAAGAGATAAGGGAAATATAGCCTAAGCTAGAAATTTTAGATGGTGTAGATTAGACAACAACAAAGATAGATTTACTTACTTCTATCCAAAGCATTCAAACACATTTCCATGCAAAAATTATATAATTTCAGATATGATTTCTAATATTTCGTTTAACATGCGTATATATTATTTTCTTATTCCAGAAATATGATTTATGTATTGCGAAAGTTCAGATATAAGAACAAACTCAATTTACAATTCAATATTGTAAGCAAAAATAAATAACATTAATACATACACTTGCATGATATGAACCAGAAGCCAATGGGAGATGTGATTTTATTGCTTGTATTCGAAGTACATGTATTCAGTATTGTAAATGTCCAAGAGCTAACCCTTTTTCTGGAGTTGCTCACCCCTATATATACCCTAAAAGAGTATCTTTTTCTAAGTACATCTTACTATTTTACAAGCAATCATCTGTAGTTTCTAATAATACACAAGTCTTCTATGAATTAGATATCTTCTCTGTAGATCTAGATGAGCCTGTCACATTTTCAATCATCTGGAAAGCCTGCTCTATCCTAGATTTTTGATAATCATGTCAGAAATCACTTCTTGGTGTCAGTTCATGCCTTTGATTGCCAAAAATATATTTTATTCCTTTACAACTGGCGTGTCATGAAATCATGACATTCTTTCCTTGTTTTGTTCTTCTGTCGCTTCCAATCACAAAAATGAGACGTCATGAAATCACGACATTCTTTCCTTTCTTTGCTTTTTTGTCGCTTCCAGCTACAAAAATGAGACATGTCATAAAATCGCGACATTTGTCTCTTGCTTTGTTCTTCTACCGCTTCCAGCCGCAAAAAAAAGACGTCTTGAAATCACGACATTCTTTCCTTGCTTTGTTTTTTTGCCACCTCCAGCCGCAAAAATGAGACATGTCACGAAATCGTGACATTATTTCCTTGTTTTTTTCTTCTGCCATTGTAGTCGCGAAAATGAGACATGTCACGAAATCGTGACATTCGTCTCTTGCTTTGCTCTTCTGTCGCTTCCAACCGTGAAAATGAGACATGTCACGAAATCGCGACATTATTTCCTTGCTTTGCTTTTCTACCACTTCCAGCCATGAAAATGAGACATGTCACAAAATTGCAACATTCATCTCTTACTTTGCTCTTTAGCTGCCTCTCGTCGTGAAAAATGAGACATATCACGAAATCATGAAATTTCTATGTCTTCAGCTCTTCTGCCGCTTCTAGCCGCAAAAATGAGACATGTCACGAAATAATGACACTTCTGCCTCTTTGTTCTCTTTTGTCGCTTTTGTCCATGAAAATGCAACATGTCACGATATCGCGACACTTTTTCCTTCTTGCTCTTTCTCTTCTCTTTAGCCGCAAAAATGTAACATGTCGCAATATCGTGACATTTTTGCCTCTGCTCCTTTTTGTTGCTCTTAGCCACGAAAATACATGTCGGGATATCACGAAAAGAACATGAGTATCATTGTTATGTGAGATTTATGGTTGAGCATTATTGGAAACATTTGAGTTGGTTGATACATGCTTGGACTAGGATTTGTAAGAAAGAGTTGTTCCTTGTGGTAGTTTATTGAGAAGTGTTGATTGAGCCTAGTCAAGTGATTATGTGAAGTGGTTTTTCAAGTTCTTGTTGGAACAAAATCTGCCTTCGGTTAATAGTGTTGCGCCTTAGACTTTGCCAACATTGAATAGACAGATCTTGCTTGAGATCATCTGTCTAGTCTCCAGAGAAGGCTGGTTCCTTTGAGTTTTTTAGAGAAAAGGGGAACAAGAGATAAGGGAAATATAGCCTAAGCTAGAACTTTTATATGGTGCAGATTAGACAACAACAAAGACAGATTTACTTACTTCTATCCAAAGCATTTAAACACATTTCCATGCAAAAATTATATAATTTCAGATATGATTTCTAATATTTCGTTTAACATGCGTATATATTAGATTCTTATTCCAACAATATGATTTATGTATTGCGAAAGTTCAGATATAAGAACAAACTCAATTTACAATTCAATATTGTAAGCAAAAATAAAGAACATTAATACATACACTTGCACGATATGAACCAGAAGCCAATGGGAGATGTGATTTTATTGCTTGTATTCGAAGTACATGTATTCAGTCTTGTAAACGTCCAAGAGCCGACCCTTTTTTTGGAGTCGCTCACCCCTATATATACCCTAAAAGAGTATCTTTTTCTAAGTACATCTTACTTATTTTACAAGCAATCATCTGCAGTTTCTAATAATACACAACAAGTCTTCTATGAATTAGATATCTTCTCTAGATTAGATTCTAGATGAGCCTCGTCACATTTTCAATCATCTGGCAAGCCTGCTCTATCCTAGATTTCTGATAATCATGTCAGAAATCACTTCTTGGTGTCAGTGCATGCCTTTGATTGCCAAAAATACATTTTATTCCTTTACAGCTGGCGTGTCGCGAAATCGTGACATTCTTTCCTTGATTTGCTCTTTTGCCACCTCCAGTCATGAAAATGAGACATGTCACGAAATCACGACATTCTTTCCTTGCTTTGCTCTTCTATCGCTTCTAGCCGTAAAAATGAGACATGTCACGAAATCGTGACATTCGTCTCTTGCTTTGCTCTTCTGCCGCTTCCAGCCATGAAAATGAGACATGTCACGAAATCATGACATTCTTTCCTTGCTTTGCTTTTCTGCTCCTCCAACTGCAAAAATGAGACATGTCACGAAATCGTGACATTTTTCTCTTGCTTTGCTCTTCTGCCACTTCCAACTACAAAAATGAGACATGTCATGAAATCATGACATTCGTCTCTTACTTTGCTCTTCTGCCGCTTCCACCACAAAAATGAGACATGTCATGAAATCGTGACATTCTTTCCTTACTTTGCTCCTTCTATCGCTTCCATCGCGAAAATGAGACATGTCACGAAATCATGACATTCGTCTCTTACTTTGCTCTTTGTCGCCTCCCATCGTGAAAAATGAGACATGTCATGAAATCATGACATTTCTATGTCTTCAGCTTGATTCTTCTTCTTACATCGAAAATGCGACATGTCACGAAATCGTGACACTTCTACCTCTTTGTTCTCTTTTGTCGCTTTTGGCCATGAAAATGCAACATGTCGCGATATCGTGACACTTTTTCCTTCTTGCTCTTTCTCTTCTCTTTAGCCACGAAAATGTAACATGTCACGATATCGTGACACTTTTGCCTCCTTGCTCCTTTTTGTTGCTCTTAGCCATAAAAATACAACATGTCGTGATATCGCGACACTTTTGCCTCCTTGCTCCCTTTTGTTGCTCTTAGCCGTGAAAATACAACATGTCATGATATCATGACACTTTTGCCTCCTTGCTCCTTTTTGTTGCTCTTAGCCATGAAAATACAACATGTCGCGATATCGCGACACTTTTTCCCTTTTGGCCTTGAAAATGCAACATGTCGCGATATCGTGACACTTTTTCCTCCTTTTGGCTACGACAAAGCAACATGTCATGATATCGTGACACTTTTTTCTTTTGGCCATGACAATGCAACATGTCGCGATATCGCGACACTTTTTCCTTTTGGCCACGACAATGCAACATGTCACGATATCGTGACACTTTTTCCTCCTTGCTCTTTCTCTTTGCTTTGGACCACGAAAATGCAACATGTCACGATATCGCGACACTTTTTCCTCCTTGCTCTTTCTCTTTGCTTTGGACCATGAAAATGCAACATGTCGCGATATCGCGACACTTTTTCCTCCTTGCGGTGTTTTGCTTTTTCTTTGATCTTTAGCATATGGGCCACTTCGGTCTTCTTGGAAAATATGCAAAAAGGTGCATCAGATGTTTTTCTGTAGTTAGTCACTTTTTGACTAACATTCTTGGCGCCTTCCGAGGGATTTTTTGCTTGCAAAAATTTTGAACCAAGCCTTTATCCATTGGGAAACGGAGTCAACAACGCAGTTGTAAAAAGAATCTTTCGAGAGAAAGACAAAGAACACAGGAAAATGCACTTAGATTAAACGTGAACATTACCTCGTCAAAACTCCCTTTATACCTTAGTATCTCTATTCAAAAAAAAATGTCGACTTCTGATTGGTCATGATTAAATTTTTTTTTGTTAAGGCCAAAAAATGGTAATATTTACAAATATTGTCTGAATATACTTATATTATACTGTACATATAATTCCTTTTCTGCTTTCTCAATAGAAATATAACTTTAGGTGAAATGCATTCACCGTGATGGGAAGAACCAATCCATCTTGATCTTTCAACTCGAAAGCATTGAACTGTTTCTCTGAAACAATTTCAAATGGTCCCTCCCAGAAAGCATCGAATTTATCATGGTTACCTGGCTTAGCTTTCTTTACATTCCATTTCAAAACCAAGTCTCCCACTCTAAATTTTTTGGCAATTGTCTTTTTGTTGAACCATCCTTCAGTATCTGCCATATGCTTCTGATTGTGATTGTATGATTGCTCTCTTTGTTCTTCTAACTGTAAGAGTTGCATAACTCCTGCAACTGTGTGTAGCATTTGGTCAATCTGAGGTAGCGGGTAATGATCTTTGAGTGATGCTCTGTTCAGATTTTTGAAATCTACACACAATCTGATATCTCCATTTTTCTTCTTGACTGGTACCAAGTTTGCCACCCAGGTGGAGTGTTTAACAGGGTATACTATTTTAGCTTGAAGGAGTTTTAGCAGTTCTTGTTTCATCAAAGATTCTATCTTCGGATTCACTGGTCTTTGCTTTTGCCTAAAAGGCTTAGCTCCTTCTTCTGATTCTATGGTATGTTGAATAACATCTTTATTGTACACTTTTAGATCACTATACACCCAAGCTATGATGTCAGGGAATTTTTTACACAATTCTCTGATCTGGTTCACTTCCTCTTCTGTACAACTGATTCCAACCTTAATCATTTTGCCTGGCTCCAACTCTACATCTTTGTATCTTCTTTTATCGACCTTGATTTTTCGGCCAACTGCTCTATCATTGTTATCAAATAGGCTTTCAAGGGTGATGAGACCCTTAGGAATATGATTGTTTTTTAACTGAATAATATCCTCTTCCTCTTCATCCTGCAGATCCCGGTTGGTCGAGCAATTCATTTCATGGATTAAGAAATCCAATATCTGTTCATCATTTTCAAAAACTTGCCAAGAAAATATTTTTATCAGGCACTGAAGGCCTGTATATAAGTCTAACAGTTTTAGACTTCTGAATAACATTACTTACAGGACAAAAATTAGCTCCCACTGAAGCTAACAAATCTGCATGGGTATTCTGTTCTCTAGGGATAAACTTTATATTTAGGGCCTCAAAGGCCTCTAAGAGATCCCACACTTTGTTCCTGTAAGCCTTCAAATAATCTTGTTTACTTATACCTTTTTTGGTGACTTGATTCACAATAAGTTCTGAATCTCCATAGATGAGTAACTGTTTGATTCCCAATTTCTCAGCCTTTCTTAACCCTAAGCACAGGGCCTCATATTCTGCTGCGTTATTGGAGCAACTCCAAGTCAACCTGTAAGAGAAAACCTTTTCCTCTCCGATGGGAGAAATCAAAACTATTCCGGCACCAACTCCATTCTTGCACCTAGCCCCATCAAAGAAAAGCTTCCACAATTGATTCACAGAACCATCCTTTTCTAGGGAGGGTATCAATTTTCTTTTTGGTTTCTCAATAGAATAGTTTCCTATTTCTGTTTCTATCATGGCATTAAAATTCTGTAGAGAAAACTCATCCTCAGCTTGGAGCTCTTCTAATGTTTCTTCCATTAGATCTTCTTCTATTGTTTCTTCAATCATCATATTTACACGGTCAGTTTCACCAATATTTTCTACATGAAACGTCGATGGTTTCTCATTAAAAATCTTGACCCTTCTACCTTTGAAAGGTATCTCCAAATGAGAATAATCTAAGGATAAGTATCCTCCTATATTTCTTGTGAACTCTCTGGATAGACACATACCAAAATAGGGCTCCAAGTCTACGACTACTACCTCTTGTATGATTGTCATCTGAGGCATTTTATGCAGCCGTATGGGAATATCCTTTATCACTCCTACAGTTTTTACTGGAGTACCATCTAACTGTAGGACGCCTGTGCTGCTCCTAGTGTACTCCATTCCCATAATATCACATACTGCTTTGGGTATCACAGTGGTAGCAGTGCCTGAATCTATCATGCAGTTGTGGACAACCCATCCTTCCATTTGAAGGGACAAATAAAAGGGTGGTGGCCTGTTCTTACCAGTGGTAGACGTCAAGTTCGTTAGAACCATTTTTGAAGATGATGCAGTCCCACCTCCATTTTTCATTGTTCTTAGGGATTCCTGTAGGAGATCGATTTGACCTGGGATTTGAAGAGCATCATACATACTTGCCTTAGAAGGAGTCTTTTTCATTTCCTCTACTATACTTAATGTAGGTGAATCAACTATTCTTTCTCTTTCTTTGGCAAAAGTTTCATATTTATTTTTGTATCCCTGGGTAGCTTCAGTTCTTTGCCTTTTTGTCGGCGAGGGGAATCTCAACCTTTCCCTAGCCTGTTCTTTGGGTTTCATTTTCCCCCGAGGAATAAATTCTTTGTGTGTTTCTTGCCCTTGAATTTTGGCTGGAAACTGATATTTTCTTTCCTGAGGGAGACTTCCCTTAGGAGTTTCTTTGGGAACTTCCTTGGGAGCAGGGGAAACATTCAATGGTTGAAGCTCTTTAGGGTCTACTTGCAGTGGTTTCTTAGCTGATCTTGTCAAAACTGAAACCTGTTCTACTGTAGGCATCATGAAGTTGTGGTCCTTCTCTCTAATTATATTTACATGGCCTTTCATTTTTTTTTTACTCTTTTCAACTGCTATACTTTGTACATAATGTTGGTGTATCATACACGAACTTTCCCCATGTGGATCGTTACATGTAGTACACCAAAAGTTAGAATCAGTGGGAGGCTCCTCGGCCTCCACTGTCTCATTTGTATATACCGTGCTCGGTCTCTCTTGTCCCCTATTGCTTGATTGTGCTGCATCTCTCGTTACCTGAGGGAACCTCCTTGGCAAAAAATTCCTTTCAGCCTCTCTCTTTTTCATGGATGCCATTTCATTTGACAATGTCTTCATTGTATCAATTATGGTCGTGTATTGATCATTGGGGGAGCTAATGCAAGGAATGTAGGAGGTGCGGCTATAGCTGGGAGGGCCTGCGTTGATGGGAGTACAGGCAGTTTAGAAATTGATGCTTGGGAAAGCTCTGGTAAAATTGGCAATAGACTTTTTGATGGATATCTTTTTGTAGCGATGAGATCAGCTTCGCCCTTTGCTGCCTCTACATAGATCCCAGGAAAAGTGGTTACACGGGATTGCCTTATTATCATACTGAGATCTGAATCAAAAGCCCTTAAATAATAGCATATAGCTTGTTCTTCCGTGGGCTTTAGGCCTTGCGGTACTCTATCATGAGTTCTGGTAAATCTGATGTTGAAATCTTGGATTTCTTCTTGTGGATGCCTCTCAATGATAGTGAATTGATTCAACAATGTGAAAGGATCCGCATGTATATTAAATTCATCGACCAGACGGTCGACAAGTACTGCCCAAGAAGTAATGGATCCAATGGGAAGCGCTCTGTACCAATAGAGCATCTTTCCTTTCAAAGATATAATCAACAATCTGACCATTACATCTTCCTGAGTGATGTTGTAAATAGATGCTAGCGATGATACATCTAAACAGTGCTCATCTACTATTTTTCCTATTCCGTCAAAGGTCGGTAATGCTTTTAGTGCAGCTTGTGGAATTTGGTGGTGTGTTCCCAAGTTCAAAGGGCCAGTTTGATTCCACACAAGATGCGCTAGGGTAGGGGTGGCTGCCATGATTGCTAAAGGAGTTACAACCGCTATGGGATTGCTTGCAGATGCTCCTACAGTGGGTGTTAAAGAGGTGCTAATGGTGTCGGGCGGATTTGATCGTGCGGCTAGCACAGGGTGTGCTTTTAGGCTTTCGAGATGTAGTTCAAAGAACTCGATAGGTTCTTCAGAGTTTCTAGCTCGGGATCTGGTTATCATATGGCTATATAACCAGAAGGTTTTTAGACAAGGTCTTTCTTTTATGGTCTAAATTGCAACGGAGTCGCCAGGTGGTTTTTCTTGAGATTTTTAAAAAAAAGGCTCTTAAGGTAAAACACCAAAACTTATACAATACTGTGGGATTGCTGGTCCCATCGGGCGTGCCAAAAACTATTGGAACAAAATCTGCCTTCGGTTAATAGTGTTGCGCCTTAGACTTTGCCAACATTGAATAGACAGATCTTGCTTGAGATCATCTGTCTAGTCTCCAGAGAAGGCTGGTTCCTTTGAGTTTTTTAGAGAAAAGGGGAACAAGAGATAAGGGAAATATAGCCTAAGCTAGAACTTTTATATGGTGCAGATTAGACAACAACAAAGATAGATTTACTTACTTCTATCCAAAGCATTTAAACACATTTCCATGCAGAAATTATATAATTTCAGATATGATTTCTAATATTTCGTTTAACATGCGTATATATTAGATTCTTATTCCAGCAATATGATTTATGTATTGCGAAAGTTCAGATATAAGAACAAACTCAATTTACAATTCAATATTGTAAGCAGAAATAAAGAACATTAATACATACACTTGCACGATATGAACCAGAAGCCAATGGGAGATGTGATTTTATTGCTTGTATTCGAAGTACATGCATTCAGTCTTGTAAACGTCCAAGAGCCGACCCTTTTTTTGGAGTCGCTCACCCCTATATATACCCTAAAAGAGTATCTTTTTCTAAGTACATCTTACTTATTTTACAAGCAATCATCTACAGTTTCTAATAATACACAACAAGTCTTCTATGAATTAGATATCTTCTCTGCACATTAGATTCTAGATGAGCCTGTCACATTTTCAATCATCTAGCAAGTCTGCTCTATCCTAGATTTCTGATAATCATGTCAGAAATCACTTCTTGGTGTCAGTGCATGCCTTTGATTGCCAAAAATACATTTTATTCCTTTACAGCTGGCGTGTCACGAAATCGTGACATTCTTTCCTTGATTTGCTCTTTTGCCGCCTCCAGCCGCGAAAATGAGACATGTCACGAAATCACGACATTCTTTCCTTGTTTTGCTCTTCTGCCGCTTCCAGCCGTGAAAATGAGACATGTCACGAAATCGTGACATTCGTCTCTTGCTTTGCTCTTCTGCCGCTTCCAGCCACGAAAATGAGACATGTCACGAAATCACGACATTCTTCTCTTGCTTTGCTTTTCTGCCGCTTCCAGCCATGAAAATGAGACATGTCATGAAATCATGACATTCTTCCTTGCTTTGCTCTTCTGCCACTTCCAGTAAAATGAGACATGTCACGAAATCGATGACATTCGTCTCTTGTTTTGCTCTTCTGTCGCTTCCAGCATAAAAATGAGACATGTCATGAAATCATGACATTCTTTCCTTGCTTTGCTTTTCTACTGCTTCTAGAAAATGAGACATGTCACGAAATCATGACATTCGTCTCTTACTTTGCTCTTTAGCTGCCTCCCGTCGCAAAAATGAGACATGTCACGAAATCATGACATTTCTATGTCTTCAACTTCTTCTTGCATCGCAAAAATGCGACATGTCATGAAATCGTGACACTTCTGCCTCTTTGTTCTCTTTTGTCGCTTTTGGCCATGAAAATGCAACATGTCGTGATATCGTGACACTTTTTCCTTCTTGCTCTTTCTCTTCTCTTTAGCCACAAAAATGTAACATGTCGTGATATCGCGACACTTTTGCCTCCTTGCTCCTTTTTGTTGCTCTTAGCCACGAAAATACATGTCGTGATATCATGACACTTTTGCCTCCTTGCTCCCTTTTGTTGCTCTTAGCCACGAAAATACATGTCATGATATCGCGACACTTTTACCTCCTTGCTCCCTTTTGTTGCTCTTAGCCGTGAAAATACATGTCGCGATATCGCGACACTTTTTCCCTTTTGTTGCCGTGAAAATGCAACATGTCGCGATATCGCGACACTTTTTCCCTTTTGTCTGTGACAAAGCAACATGTCGCGATATCGTGACACTTTTTCCCTTTTGGCTATGACAATGCAACATGTCGTGATATCGCGACACTTTTTCCCTTTTGGCCGCGACAATGCAACATGTCATGATATCGCGACACTTTTTCCTCCTTGCTCTTTCTCTTTGCTTTTGCTCATGAAAATGCAACATGTCGCGATATCACGACACTTTTTCCTCCTCGCTCTTTCTCTTTGCTTTGGACCACGAAAATGCAACATGTCGCGATATCGCGACACTTTTTCCTCCTTGCGGTGTTTTGCTTTTTCTTTGATCTTTAGCATATGGGCCACTTCGGTCTTCTTGGAAAATATGCAAAAAGGTGCATCAGATGTTTTTCTGTAGTTAGTCACTTTTTGACTAACAGTTCCATGAAACGAACTATTATATATCCTTGATTTGAGTTGAGATTAATATTTAAGGATAGAATATATTGAGTCTCTAACAATTCTCTTAATGCTTCTATAATATTGATTTGAGTTGAGATTGGAATTTGAGTATAGAACATATTGAGTCTCTAACAATTATTTCTATGCTTTTATGAGATTGGTTTGATTTGAGATTGGTATTTGAGTATAGAACATATTGAGTCTCTAACAATTCTCTTTATGCTTCTATGAGATTGATTTGACATATTGATTGAAAATTTGAGTATAGAAAATATTGAGTCTATAACAATTATCTTCATGATTATATGAGATTTGGGCAAGTTCTTAGTGAGCTTGCTAGAACATATTTGGGCATGTTCTTGGTGATCTTGCTAGAGTATATTTTGGGCATGTTCTTGGTGATCTTGCTAGAGAAGATATGGGCAAGTTCTATGTGAGCTTATTAAGTAGATTTGGACAAGTTTTATGTGAGCTTGTTAAGAAGATTTGTACAAGTTAGATTTTGAGAAGAACATAAGTATCATTGTTATGCGAATAATTTTATTAGCATTGTTGTTGAAGCCCATTGGTTATGTAAATAACTTGAAATTGAAAAGAACATGAGTATCATTGTTATGTGAGATTTATGGTTGAGCATTATTGGAAACATTTGAGTTGGTTGATACATGCTTGGACTAGGATTTGTAAGAAAGAGTTGTTCCTTGTGGTAGTTTATTGAGAAGTGTTGATTGAGCCTAGTCAAGTGATTATGTGAAGTGGTTTTTCAAGTTCTTGTTGTAACAAAATCTTCCTTCGGTTAATAGTGTTGTGCCTTAGACTTTGCCAACATTGAATAGACAGATCTTGCTTGAGATCATCTGTCTAATCTCTAGAGAAGGTTGGTTCCTTTGAGTTTTTTAGAGAAAATGGGAACAAGAGATAAGGGAAATATAGCCTAAGCTAGAAATTTTAGATGGTGTAGATTAGACAACAACAAAGATAGATTTACTTACTTCTATCCAAAGCATTCAAACACATTTCCATGCAAAAATTATATAATTTCAGATATGATTTCTAATATTTCGTTTAACATGCGTATATATTAGATTATTATTCCACCAATATGATTTATGTATTGTGAAAGTTCAGATATAAGAACAGACTCAATTTACAATTCAATATTGTAAGCATAAATAAAGAACATTAATACATACACTTGCATGATATGAACCAGAAGCCAATCGGAGATGTGATTTTATTGCTTGTATTCGAAGTACATGTATTTAGTCTTGTAAATGTCCAAGAGCCAACCCTTTTTTTGGAGTTGCTCACCCCTATATATACCCTAAAAGAGTATCTTTTTCTAAGTACATCTTACTATTTTACAAGCAATCATCTACAGTTTCTAATAATACACAAGTCTTCTATAAATTAGATATCTTCTCTATAGATATAGATGAGCCTGTCACATTTTCAATCATCTGGCAAGCCTGCTCTATCCTAGATTTTTGATAATCATGTCAGAAATCACTTCTTGGTGTCAGTGCATGCCTTTGATTTCCAAAAATACATTTTATTCCTTTACAGATGGCGTGTCACGAAATCATGACATTCTTTCCTTATTTTGTTCTTCTGCCACTTCCAGTCGTGAAAATGAGACATGTCGTGAAATCGTGACATTCTTTCCTTACTTTGCTTTTCTATCGCTTGTAGCTGCAAAAATGAGACGTCACAAAATCGTGACATTTGTCTCTTGCTTTGCTCTTCTGTCGCTTCCAGCCATGAAAATGAGACATGTCACAAAATCATGACATTATTTTCTTGCTTTGCTTTTCTGCCACCTCCAGCCGCAAAAATGAGACATGTCACGAAATCGTGACATTCTTTCCTTGTTTTGTTCTTCTGCCACTTCCAGCCACAAAAATGAGACATGTCATGAAATCATGACATTCATCTCTTGCTTTGCTCTTCTACCACTTCCAGCCACAAAAATGAGACATGTCATGAAATCGTGACATTCTTTCCTTGCTTTGCTTTTCTATCGCTTCCAGCCGTGAAAATGAGACATGTCACAAAATCATGACATTCATCTCTTACTTTTCTCTTTAGCTGCCTCCCACCGCGAAAATGAGACATGTCATGAAATCATGACATTTCTATGTCTTAAGCTCTTTTGCCACTTCCAGCAATGAAAATGAGACATGTCACGAAATCGTGACACTTCTACCTCTTTGTTCTCTTTTGTCGCTTTTGGCCATGAAAATGCAACATGTCACGATATCGAGACACTTTTTCCTTCTTGCTCTTTCTCTTATCTTTAGCTGCGAAAATGTAACATGTCACAATATCGCGACACTTTTGCCTCTGCTCCTTTTTGTTTCTCTTAGCCACAAAAATACAACATGTCGTGATATCACGACACTTTTGCCTCATTGATCCCTTTTGTTGCTCTTAGCCGTGAAAATACATGTCATGATATCATGACACTTTTACCTCCTTGCTCCCTTTTGTTGCTCTTAGCCATGAAAATACAACATGTCACGATATCGTGACACTTTTTCCCTTTTGGCCATGAAAAAGCAACATGTCATGATATCACGACACTTTTTCTCCTTTTGGCTCTGACAAAGCAACATGTCACGATATCGTGACACTTTTTATCTTTTGGCCATGACAATGCAACATGTCACGATATCACAACACTTTTTCCATTTTGGCCACGACAATGCAACATTTCATGATATTGTGACACTTTTTCCTCCTTGCTCTTTCTCTTTGCTTTTGCTCACAAAAATGCAACATGTCACGATATCGCGACACTTTTTCCTCCTCGCTCTTTCTCTTTGCTTTGGACCATGAAAATGCAACATGTCGCGATATCATGACACTTTTTCCTTCTTGCGGTGTTTTGCTTTTTCTTTGATCTTTTGCATATGGGCCACTTCGTTCTTCTTGAAAAATATGCAAAAAGGTGCATCAGATGTTTTTCTGTTGTTAGTCACTTTTTGACTAACAGTTCCATGAAAAAAACTATTATATATTCTTGATTTGAGTTGAGATTAATATTTAAGGATAGAATATATTGAGTCTCTAACAATTCTCTTAATGCTTCTATAATATTGATTTGAGTTGAGATTGGAATTTGAGTATAGAACATATTGAGTCTCTAACAATTATTTCTATGCTTTTATGAGATTGGTTTGAGTTGAGAATGGGATTTTATTATAGAACATATTGAGTCTCTAACAATTCTCTTTATGCTTCTATGATATTGATTTGACATATTGATTGAACATTTGAGTATAGAAAATATTGAGTCTCTAACAATTATCTTTATGATTATATTTGATTTGGGCAAGTTCTTAGTGAGCTTGCTAGAACATATTTGGGCATGTTCTTGGTGATCTTGCTAGAGTATATTTTGGGCATGTTCTTGGTGATCTTGCTAGAGAAGATATGGGCAAGTTCTATGTGAACTTATTAAGTATATTTGGACAAGTTCTGTGTGATCTTGTTATGCAGATTTGTACAAGTTCTATGTGAGCTTGCTACGCAAGTTCTGTGAGACTATTGAGCAGGTTCTTAGTGAGCCTATTGATAGAGCTTTGGAGGTGGTAGAGTATAAAGGACAGATTCTCAGAGAATAGATATCCAAGAGCCAGGATAGTTGAAGATAAATTTGAGTGAGGATTCTTCAAGTGGAGAGAGGTGCACCAATCAGTGTAGGATAGAGATAGAGTCTTCTAGAAGATCACATAGACAGAGCAGAAGGGGAAATAGTTCTCCCATGGAAGATATCCACAAACTTGAGATTAGGGTATCAACATATCCTTTGGACAGAGATCCATAAAAATTGTAATTGGTAGTGATTTTGAAAGAGATCATTGTAATTGGGAGTGATTCACAAAGAGATTGATTGAGAAAGTTTTTAGTAAAATATTTTCTTCTTTGTGTAGCCCACATTGGGTGAACCATATAAAATGTGGTGTCTCTATTGTGTATGGTGTTTTATGCATTGCTTTATTACTTCTATTGACACTACTATCTATACACTGCATAATATTGAATTGAAAAGAAAAGTAAAAAGTGGTCTTATACTATTCACCCTCCCCCTCCAAGTATAAGCTTATGTTATTCAACTGGTATCAGAGTAGGTTCCTTCAGAAAGGCTAATAGCTTGAGGGTAGATTCTACAAGAATACAAATGGCTTCACAGAATGGATCATCTACAAATAAGGCTCCATTATTTTATGGTAACAATTATGCTTTATGGAGCATGAGAATGAATAAATACTTGATATCACAAGGATATGAGGTATGGCATATGGTTGCAAAAGAGTATAAGGTTGAAGGTGATATCGATACATATAGAGATTCATATAATTATGAGGAAGCTAACTTCATCAAAAGGAATAAAGACTCAAGGAATTTTATGGATATAGGGAAATTCAGATGCTACAAGTGTGGTGATCTTGATCACTATGCATACAAGTGTCCACGTGAAGAAAACAATGATGATGAAAAATAGGGTCATAGAAGAAAAGAATATGGGAAGCATAAGCATGACAAAGATAATAGATACAAGCAAAGCAGGTATGAGAAGAAGAAAAGTTTTTGTAAGACAAAGAAAAATTTCTACATTGAAGAAGCAAGTGATAGCTCAGATCACAATGATAGAGACAAGTCAAATGATGAAAATGAAGAACATATATTCCTAGGAATAGAAGATAAAATAGAAAAATGCTTTGTGTGTGCTCAAAGAGATCACATATCAGGATATTGAAATGGCTTCAGTGATAGTGAAGATGAGATAACACATTAAGGAAATATGTATGATCAAAGAAATCATGAGATTTTGTTTGCTATAGATATTATAATGATATTAGTGATAGTGAATATGAAGAAGAATTTTTATATGGCATAAAATAAGTAGAAGAAGATCACTCACTCAAAACAGAAGAAGTCTCACTTTTGGTAATAGAAAAAGAAGAGGATGATCCAAGAAAACAAAAATCAAAAATCAAAAGGCTAAAAGAAGAATACAAAAATCTTGAAAAAAAGATTTGAATAGATGACAAAATCAGAGAAAAACTAGTTCAGACAATCAGTAATCTCAGATAGGAGCTTTAAAATGCAAAAAGGATAGAAGAAAGGATGAATGAAGAACTAAGGGTAATAATGGCAAGACATGACACATTATATGAAAAGGTTCAAAAAGGAGTGGAAACTTATTCTAAGGCTATATCTTACTTCCAAGAAAAGTCACACTCAAAAGGAAAGGAAGTTATTGAAAATGAAAGCAAGGAAGCACCTAAGATTTTTGAGGAAAGTTTCTATGACTCCAAATATTCAATTTGGATCTTTTTTTGAGATAGGTGAATCAAGTTCAAAAGGAAAAGAAACTCTTGAAGAGGAAAGCAAGGAAGAAATTAAGGAAGAGGATTTAGATGCTACAAAGAAGGTTCAAGGATACAATGCACAAGTCAAATATGATTACAAGGACAATGGTCAAAGGTATGAGGAACCAAGGCATAAACAAAGGACTTTTCAAGGACATTATTTTTATTGTAATAGATTTGGACACAAGGCTATACAATGCAAGATCCATGGATCAAAGAAGTTTGATTTTTCTATAAGAAACTTCAAAGGAAGAAGGTATGATTTTTAGGGGCATTGCTTCTCATGTAATTTTTGGTCATCAAATCTACCTAGGAAAGGATTTTGGGTGAGTGTATGCGCCCTAGACCTGGACCAACATTGAAATGCCGAAGGGAAGAGATGCCCCTCGTGCCAATCTTCGGAGAAAGGTCGGCTCCTATGCTAAACTACTTTGGTGTTTTGAGATAAGGGTGCAGGAAAGAGATAAAAGGAGTAAGGGTTAGAGAAATAAAGATCGGTAGTTTAAGGTGGGAGAGAACAGGAAGCACGATCACTAACTGACAACTTGAATGGAAGCAAAGAACACCAAGAATAAATGAAAGAAACGCAATATCAACCTTCCTATGTATCCTTCAGGTGAGTTTCAGGGTACAGTCCCCGATCGCACACCGGACGCAGGGTTCAGCTTTCTCGGTATGCAAACGAAGAAAGACAAAAGAATCAAGCACAGAAGGCAGCATAAAAGAAAACCAATATGACGTTTTTCCACTCCTATGTATCCTTCAGACGAGTTTTAGGGTACAATCCCCGATCGCACATCGGACGCAGGGTTCAGCTTTCTCGGTATGCAAACGAAGAAAGACAAAAGAATCAAGCACAGAAGGCAACATAAAAGAAAGAAATGGAGCCCAAAGCTCTTTAGTATTAATCGCAGGACATCAAGTTACAACAACTTTCTAGCAGATAGTTCCCCCCCTTTTCTATTACAATGCCTGGGTTTTTATAGAGGACCCGACCCTTTGAGTCATAATTACATAGAAAGGAGAAGTACACCCTCGAGCCCTGAGAATTTGGCTCCCCGAGGCTCTCGTGATCGAGCTCTCAAATCCGTTACCAAAACTGGTAACTGCGATCGGGTCAACCATGGAAAGATGCATTGATGAGCCATCTGGACGTCCTTGGTCTCCGGGTGTGGCTCTCGAGTGGCCGCCATGCTCGTCGGGCTCTCCATCATGGCCTGATACTTCATTTTTGATTGCCAAAAATGAGCAGCGAGCTTATCGGGCACGAAAAATTGCATTTATGAGGCACTTGATCGCCTCGAGAAAATACTCGGCTTGGAACGCGTGCCCTTGAAGCGCTTCGCTAAGTCTTCGTTCACAACTTCGCTTCGCAATGGTTCTAAGCCGAAGCAATAACTCCTCCTTGGTTTGTACTTCACAAAATTGAGCTTCGCAAAACTGCTTCGGGGTGGGGAGTGCCGAAGCATATTTACTTCACAAAATGGGCCTCTTCGTCCTTGCCGCTTCGTTGACTAAATTGCTTCGCTGACGCCTTGGAGAAATGCTTCGCTACGATCCTCTTTCAAAACTATGGTTCGGGAAGGTTTCGGCCGAAGCAATTGTCTTCAAAAGATGTTGCATTCTTCCCCTCACTTCGGGTAGAAGTACTTCACACGAAAGCTAGCCGAAGCAAATGCTTCGCAATGACTTTCGGCGAAGTAAAAATGATTCGCTGATGGAGGGGCCCGAAGTGGGTGCTTCGACAACTTTCTGGCGAAGTATTTTCAATGCTCTTTCGAGTTCCGCTTCGCTAGTTTTCTGGCCAAAGTATTTGCTGGAAATGCTTCGGGCGTGAAGTAGTTTCATTCTTCCTCCTTTGTATTTTATTTCGGTAATTCCACTTCACAAAAATCTCACCTAAAGTGGCTGCTGGAAATGCTTCGGGTGTGAAGTAGTTTCTTGCTCCTTTGTATTTTACTTCGGCAATGCCGCTTCTAGAAATCTCTCCGAAGTGGTGCTGGAAATGCTTTGGGCCGAAGTAGTTTCTTGCCTCTTTACCTTTGGACCTTCCTTTGGAAGTTGTTCTTTTGAATGCCGCTTCGCTCAACTTTCGCCCGAAGTAGTGGTTTGAAGCGCTTCGGGCCCGAAGTTCTTTTTTATCACTACCCTTGTATTCTTCTTTGGCAATACTACTTCGCAAAATTTTCACCCAAAGTAGTGCTGAAAATGCTTCGGGTGCGAAGCTCTTCTCATTTTCCTTCGACAAAGCTCTTTTCTCTAGCTTGTTTGACAGTGAAGCTCTTTCTTTTCTATTTTATATACAAAGGGGTGGCATTGAAAGCCAAAATTGCTGCAACTTTACAAAACACTGTACAAAATTTGTTTTCCTTTTCTACCCCTTGAGAAATGTGACAAAATTGTCAACATTCTTGGCGGCTCGTGGGGCAACGAGCTCGTCTCGATGGGAGAACCCCTAGCTTTGATCCATTGGGCCAGAGTCCTCTCTAGATCCTTCTCCTCCTTCTCCCTCTAGGAGTGTCTCCATAGCTGGTTCTCCTTCTTCTGCTGCTTCTTCTTCCTCCTCTGCTCCTTCTTCCACTTCTTCCTCTGCTGCTTCTCCCTCTACTTCCTCTGTTGGCGTGGCCTCCTGCTGTGGTGATGGGACAAGATGGTCATGGATTCTCTTCATGGTTCGGTGAACATGAGCCCAGACCCCTTTCTGAAATGGTTCTTGGTCTTCGAGTGCCTTGACCAAAACATGGAACCGATCAATCTGCCCTATATCGGCATGTTTGATTCTTGCACCTAGGTCATTCAGGCAAGCCATGATTTTGTAGTGTCTCAGGATGAAGTCGGTGACTTGTCCCTCTGTGACTGGCTCTTCCCACTCATCAATTTTTGAGACGTCACTTTCGAAACGGAGCCACGTCGGCTTAAGTTCTTCTCGGGTGAGAAGGTTCCCATCATCGTCTGTGAAACTCGGGAAACCCAAGGAAGAAAGGTCTTCGAAGTAACTCATTGATGTGCGTTGCTCTTGCTCAAATATATCTAGGAGGTCCTTCACCTTTTGCACTTTCTTCACCTTGGAGAAGAAAGCTCGAATAGTGGCTTGGGCAGTAGACCAATCCCTAGCCGTTCGACTCATAGCAGCAACCTGCAGGTCCTGATATCTAATACTTTGGACTTCAAAAGCAAGCTTGAGTCACCTTTTGATTTTTTGGATCACCTCATCTACTATTGGTCCCTTCTTAGCAATGGCATGCTGGGCTTCGGTGACATAGATTAAAATCGATAGGGCACTGGAGGCCCATGATCTGAAACCTTTGAGCAAGTGAGAGCGGATTTCCTTGATTCTGCCTTTGTCGAACAGCTCCAGGTTTGCTTTTTTGAACAATTGTTGCTGGGCCTGCAAGATCTTGTTCTCGAGCTCTTTGGCTTTTAGCTCATTTTTGGCCTGTTTCTGTGCTTGGTGCTCAGCCAAAGACTACAATTGTAGTATCTGCTATTTCAGGGCGTGTGTTTCTTTCTTCATTAGTTTACACTTTCCCTGTGAATCTTCCAGCTCGGAGCGGATTCTAGCCAACTCTTCCTCCAACTTGATGTTGGCACTCTCTGCTTCAATCCTGCGTTGATTGGCAATATTTGCATGCGCTCGAAAAGTCTCAATCCTGACATGCATGGATGTGGATTCGTCATCTATATCTAAATGCTCCAGGTCCTTGGTCTTCTCCTGGTAATCATAGTCAGCTGGAGTCATTTCATCCAGAGGCTTCTGGACCTTAGGGACCTTCTTAACCTTATGTAACTTTTCACCCTTCAAGTCGAAGACTGCACATTTTTCAACCTGGGCCAGAGATCGCCCTCTTTTCTTCCTTGCCTCCTTCAACATTTTCTCTGTATTTTGCCTAGCTAGGAGTAGCTTCTCGGCTAGGGGGCGTTCCTTTATTAAAGATAAATCTATTTCAAAAAAGGCTGAATCTCCAGCCAAAGGTGTGAACAAATATAAAGAACTAATGGGGAATGATTCCCCTGACGGTTCGAAGATGGGTGTAGCAGGGGCTTTGGCAAGCGGGACTATGCTTTGAGCTATGGGAGAGTGGGCTACGGGGCTTGGCGTTGGGACACTACCTTCGCCTTGACTTAGGATTGAAGGAACGACGGCATGGGTAGGCGAAGTGGTTTCAACGGGCCTGTCCTGGTCAGACGACTCGGGTGGAGTGGAGCTATGCAGGATTGGACTGGCAATGGGCAGTATCTGAGTGGGTGATTGACCTTGTAGGGGATGGAGAGATTGATGAGGACCTTCAATCGAGACTATCAGTGGACGTGTCGGAGACCAAGGCGAAGGGAAGAGAGTGCGTACCTATGTGCCCTCCTAGCAAAGCGGTCGTGGTGACATCTTGGGTGGTTGGCTCTTGTTCCTTTCGGGATTCAACACTCCCGACCTCCACAACTTCTACTTTGGGGTCTCCTTCTTGTTGGAGGAGCTCCTCCACATCAATGATATCTATATCAGGGACCGTCTCAGCACTTGGTGGTCCTGCATCCTCGATATTTGCTTCAACCGGGCCTGATGCAGGTGATTCGGTAGGAGTACTTGTAGGCTTCGTGCGAGGTCGCTTTGGGTGGCTCGGAGGCACTTGAATTTGCTCTTGCCTCTTTCTTTTCTTTCTCTCCAATGGTTGCTCTGCCTCTTCGGCACTTGTGTCATGGATCTCCGATGGTCCCTGTGGTAGTGCTGCTGGCGTAGCTTCAGCCCCTACTTCTTCTTCTTCCTCCGAGGCATCTTTAGCTCCTCCTGGGCTTTCGCCTGACCCTAGGGTAGCTGGAGGAACAAAATCCGCAAAGGATATAGACTTCCAGGTTTCAACATTGGTGTCATAAAGAATCGTGAAGTCTTTATCTGATGCTAAGAGTCCATAAGAGTTCACTTTTTGGTGATGGACTCTCATTATCCACCATTCCCGAAGTTTTTCCTCGCTCCAATTCTTTACTTCCTCCTTCAAATCGTCCCTTGCCTTTTTCCAAAATGTGGAGCTTGGAGTCGGGAGGGGATACTGATCAGGGTCGAACTCGACCTCCATGGGGTAGAACTCATGCCACGGAGGCAATGTCCTCATTCTTTCCAAATGCCACTCCAGATATTTCCCATTGGGGTTATTCCTTTGTTCCACAACTTTGGGGTGGGGGCAGATGTGGAAGTTCTTGAATTTTAAATGATCCCTCATCACGCCCAAAGGATCATAGAGCCATTGCTGAGGAATCTGGAGTAGGCCAAAATCGGCAAGCTTTTCCTCCAGGAAAACGTTCTATTTTAGGGCAAAGACTTCGATCATGCCCATCCTGAAGGGGAAGTCACAGGTATGTGCCCACTTTCGACCGTGGCCGTATACTACATTTGTAGAGTCGCTCTGTCGAGCGACTTCCAATGCGAACTGATATTCGGAGGGGTAGACTGGTAACAGGAAGGGCTTCCCTATGAAACCGAACAGGCGAATCACCAGTCCCTGTGTCAATTGGAAAATGTCTCCCTTTTTTTCTTGCACCACTCTATCTCTTAAACTGAGGGGCACCCGAGGACAAGAACCTTTTAACAGATGCATGGCGGGTCCCAAAAATTGTTGATTAAAAGAATAATAGGACTCTGCCCTCAATAAGAGGGGAGTCCATTGATACACTGGTAGAGGATTTCCATCCTTGCCGCTTGGAGAAATGGCGATATGGGGAAATCGCTTATGAACCTGGTAGAAGTACAACCAGACAAGAAAAGAACAGGGTGCGAAGTACTGGCTCGTTGCCGAATTCTTCATGCTGGTGAGCCTTGTATGCAAGGTTCGGGCCACCCATTCCACCCAGTCAAAGAAAACTGGGTTGGTGTTTGGCCTTGAAGCGTCAGGGGCATAAAACTCCCCTCTCGAAATGCATTCGGCCAAAGACACCTGCCAGGGCTGCACTGAAGCATCTGTTGACAAGCCCGCCACCCATGCAATGATGGAGAAAATATCGATGTTTTTGAAGGCCTCCAAGGGTAAGGGCATCTGGGGCAGCTTGTTTGAAGGTAGCCCGCTCTTGAGATTCTCACGCAGGAATTTCAATATGTAGCTATTAGAGGTGAATCTCTCCATTTGTTCGCTTAAGATGACATTGCGAACAGAATAGCCCTTGGGCGGACCCTGTTGTGGTGCGAAGGCTGCTTGTACATCTTCCTTCAGGATGGAAAACAATTTGTGACCCGAAGCGTCCAACACTTGCCTGGATGCAGGCTGGTAATTTTGTGCGATAGCATGGATCAGCTCGGGACAATGGTGAGCAGGAGGGGTTAAAAACCAGTAAATCTAGGAGTAATATGCAGCAGCTCTCTTATTTTCTGGGGTGAGTCTGCTTGTCATAAACTCTATGGTGCATCGGAGGTCGGATACACCCTTAGAGAGTTGTGTGTCTCTAATCTTCTCCCACCCATCAATTGGTGGTTCTACAAGTTGTTCTTCCTCTGAGTCATCCCCTTCTTCCATTGGCTACTTTTTGGGGTGAGGGGGGAGGCTTAGCTTCTTCGGAGTACGCTTTTTCTCTTCCTTGCCCTTCTTTGTTTTTTTGGGGCCTGCAACTTCGGGCTCTTTCCCCTTCTCCTTGGAGTTTTTCTTTCCCATGTTGCAAGTGATGGCGGCAGGGTCCTTGATACAGAGAGCTTCAATGCGAATGGCCAGATGCAAAGGACAGGAGGATTGCAGAGTATCTGAAGGTTCTTAGTCTAGCTTGAACTGATGGACAAATAACTTCCCTCTTGCTAGGAATTCACGTTTTATAACCTAAAAAAGGCAACCACCTGAATTTATGGCACCTACTAAAATTAAATTTACACCTCGGACGAAAGAGGCTGCCGTATTCTTAAATTGATTCTGTAGCGATGTGGTACACAGGGCTACACGCTTCGATGATTACACTTTGTATTGGAGACGCAACCCGTTGCCACCTCGTACCTTGGCGCGAGCTTTTCTTTTCCCTTTTTCTAACTAAATTACCTCGAGAAGTGCTCCACCACCTTTTGCCTTAAATTCGTCCACTTCGTACTCCTTTCAAGGCTGCTGTCGACACGTTCTCCGAGGCACGTTTCAAATTCTCCACCTCGCGCGTGTTCGGTTCGGCGAAGTTGAACTTAATGTTGAAAATGCTTCACGGTGAACCTTTGGTTCGGACTGCCTTTCGATGCTTCGGGCCCGAAGTACTTTCCTTTTCGTCGTGCTGCCGCTCTGCTTTGCGAAGGTCGCTTACCAAAGCTTTACCTTTGCCTTCCTTCTCTTCGAAACTCCTCGCAAGGACCCTCTTAAAATCTACT
This sequence comes from Wollemia nobilis, assembly GCA_028583015.1. Lineage (NCBI taxonomy): Eukaryota > Viridiplantae > Streptophyta > Pinopsida > Araucariales > Araucariaceae > Wollemia > Wollemia nobilis. The sequence continues at coordinate 6,413,428 of JAQPPZ010002937.1, read as the reverse complement.
TCGCAAAAATCTTGCCCGAAGTAGCTGCTGAAAATACTTCGGGTGCGAAGCTCTTTTCGTACCCTTTTTCCTTTTTCATCCTGCCTCCTTGCCTTCTCTTTCTCTCCCCGTTTGTTCTTTTTGCGGTCTTTTCTCTCTTTCGTACATATCCTTTTTTTTTTTTTGAAGAAAGAAATCGTGTTTTACTTTAGCGGTGAAAAGTCTTCAGATGAAGACCATTGACAGAGATCGGCAAAACTTGGCCATCTGCATCTTTGAGGATGAATGAATTGGCCGAGTTCACCTTCATAATTTTGAACGGCCCATCCCAGAAGGCGTCCATCTTGTCGTGATTCCCAGGCTTGGCCTTCCAGGAGTCCCACTTCCATACCAGATCTCCCACTTTGAATGTGCGATCGGATGACTTCTTCTTGAACCAATCTTGGGTGACCTGAGCATGCTTAGCGAAGTTTTGGTATGCTTCTTCGTGATCTTCCTCTAGTTGCAGCAGCTGAGCTAATCTGTTTTCCATTGGGCTAACTCCATCTTCTGCCTCTAACAGCTGTAGTGCAGGGATCTCTACATGGATGGGTAAGATGGCCTCCTTGCCGTAGACCAAGGCATAAGGTGAAGTCTTGATTGACTTCTTGATAGAAATTCGATCGGCCCACAAAGCTCGATCTAGAAGGAGGTGCCAAGTCCTTTTGTTTGTCTCTATGAGCTTTCTTAGCACCCTCAACAGAGTCTTATTGGTGGATTCTGCCAAACCGTTGCCCTATGGATAGTAATTGGAGGATACTTTATGGTATATCCCATATCTGTAGAGGAATTCATTGATTCTGGCACCTGTGAAGCCAGGGCCATTGTCCGTGATGATCGCTTTGGGGATGCCAAACCGGGTGATCAACCCTTCTAGGAAGGCTATGACAGTCTCTTGATCTGCATGCTTTGTAGGAATCGCTTCGGCCCACCTGGTGAAGTATTCAGTCACAGTCAATACGAATTTATGCCCAGTGGAGGAGTTCGGCGATATGACCCCTATAAAATCTAGCCCCCATTGTTGAAAGGGGGTCTCTACTTGTATCGGTTGGAGGGGCATTGCAGCATTTTTGTTTCGGCCGGTGAACTTCTGACACTGCTCGCATTTGCGACAAACTACGAAGGCATCGACAAAGAGTGTGGGCCAATAATAACCCGCCTTGATGATCTTTAGCGCCGTTGTTCTCCCTACGAAGTGACCTCTAGATAGTCCTGAATGGAATTCTCCCAGGACTCTCCTTTTATCATCATCTTTGATGCACTTGAGAAGGACACCATCAATGTTCTTGAAAAATAGGCCTTCGAGGCACAGAGTGTATCGAGAGGACCGCATCCTGAAATGTCTTCATTGCGATGCATTTAGATGTGAAGGACATCCGCCAGTGTTGAAGTAGTCGATTATCTCATTAACCCAATCCTTCTCGTCCTCCTCCTGGTTCGTGAAGCATCCTTCGGACAGTGCGTCATCCCCCTGAGGTTCTGTAGCTTCGGCCGCTACGCTCTTTGCCAATTCTTGACACAATGCGCGACCGTGAACCAGTTTGGTAGGCTTGATCTCAATGTCAAATTCTTGTATCTTGTTTACCCAATCGGCTCTCTTGCTTCCCAATTCTCCTTGGATGATGAAATTGCGCACATCGGGGTGAATGACAAAAACTATGACTCGACTTTGGGAGATGAACTGCTTGAACTTCCTCAGTGATTTCATTACTGCATGCACCTGACGTTCTATGAAATTATATCTTTCTTCATGGGGATTGATCACCTGACTCAGAAATGCGATGGGACACTCTTCGCCATCTTCCCCCTTTTGTGTCAGGACAACAACATAGCTCTCGGGCTCTCCTATAGCATACATGATAAAATCTTGACTGTAGTCAGGGTTGATCAGGACCGGTGCCTGAGCGATTCGGGCCTTAATCTCTTCGAATGCCTCCTTTCTCTCTTTCATCCAGTTGAATTCAGCACCCTTCTTCAAAAGTTCGGACATTGGCTTGATAACTTGGGCGAAATCAGGGACAAACTTCCTTACGAAGTTAATCTGGCCAAAGAAATATTGAAGTCCTTTCTTGTCTATTGGGAGTGGGAGCTTTGTCAAAGCCTCAGCTCTGTCGGGATCTACAGTGAGTCCCTTTTCTATATTCATGTGTCCCAACAACTTTCCTTCGCTGACTATGAATATGGACTTCTTTGGATTGATTGAGATGCCAAACTCTCGACATTTTTCAAAAATTTGTTGTAGATGTATGGGGTGATCCTCCCTTCTTCGGGAGAAAATGGTCATGTCATCTAGATAGATGATGATAACCTTATTCAGAAGCTCACCAAAAGCAAGATCCATCGCCCTCTGGAAAGTGGCACCGACATTCGAAAGGCCAAATGGCATTCGTTGGTAAGCAAATGTCCCCCACTTGGTGGTGAATGTTGTTTTGTGCTGGTCTTCGTCCCTGACCCAGATCTGATTGTATCCAGAGAAACCATCGAGCAGGGAGAAGCGTTGAGCTCAGGCCACCGAGTGCAAGATTTGATCGATTTGTGGAAGAGGATAGTGGTCCTTGAGGGAAGCCTGGTTCAGGTTGCGAAAGTCCACGCATAACCGTATATCTCCATTCTTTTTTCTGACGGGGACTAGGTTCGCTACCCATGAAGAATGCTTGATGGGATATATTATCTTCGCCTCGAGCATTTTCAGAAGTTTGGCCTTCATCAGGACCTCGATTTTTGGGTTAACCAGCCTTTGCTTTTGTCGAAAAGGTTTGACCCCCTCCTGTAATTCGATTGTGTGTTGAACCAGCTGTCGATTGTATCCCCTGAGGTCTTGATAAGACCAAGCAATTATGTCTGGATACTTCCTGCACAAAGTCTGGATCTGTTCTATCTCTTCTGAAGTGCAATCGGTTCCAACTTTTATTGCCTTTCCAGGTTCAAGCTCTAAATCTCGATACTGCTTTTCATTAACTTTGATCATGTGAGAGAGTGCTCGATCATTCTGATCAAAGAGGCTTTCAAGAGTGACCAGTCCTTTGGGAATGCAGTTGTTCTTCAATTGAACTAGCCCCTCATATCCTTCTTCATCAGAGCTCCTGTCTTCGACTATGGCGGCTTCTTGGATCATGAAATTTACAATCTGCTCGTCATTGTCAAAGACTTGCCAATGTAGGTCTTTGTCTGGGATAGAAGGCCTGTAGATCATCCTCACAGCTTTGGGCTTGTGCACCATGTCTTCTATGGGAGAGTACTTGGCTGCGATGGATGCCAAGACATCGGCATGTCGGTTCTTTTCTCTCGGGATAGACTACAGATTGAGAGATTCGAACTGGTCGAACAAGTCCCATACCCTATTGCGGTATGACTTTAAATAATGCTTCTTTGAAGTACACTTATTTGTGACTTGGTTGCAAACCAGTTCGAAATCTCTAAAGATTTGGAGATGCTTTATGCCTAACTTGTTAGCCTTCTTGAGTCCTAGGCATAATGCTTCATATTCTATTGCATTGTTGGTGCAGCTCCATATCAACCGGTAGCAATACTCCTTTTGCTCTCCGGATGGTGAAACTAGAAGAATCCCTACCCCGACGCCATTTTTACATCGGGCACCGTCAAAGAACAACTTCCATAGTCCTTCTTGGGCACTTGTTCTATTCCCTGGTTGGGAATGTTTTTCAGGCTTGGCGATCGCATAACATCCTATCTCGGTCTCCACCATGGCGTTAAAGTCTGCCAATGAGAACTCATCTTCATAACTTAGTTGCGCAAGAGATTCCTCGACCAGGTCTACCTGCTCTATTTCCTCCACTATTGCATTCATTGGATCGTTGCTTTCTTCTTCGGACATCTTCTGCACAAGAAAGGAAGAAGGCTTTTCATTATAGATCTTCACCTTCTTTCCTTTGAATGGGATCTCCAGATGAGAGTAATCCATAGACAGATATCCGCCCAGCTTTGCCGTGAATTCCCTTGACAAGCACATACTGAAATAAGGCTCTAAGTCGACTACTACTACCTCTTGTATGACCGTGATCTGAGGCATCTTATGTAGTCGGATAGGAATGTCTTTGATCACCCCTACAGTCTTCACTGGGGTTCCATCCAACTGGAGTACACCTTGGCTGCTTCGCGTATATTCCATCCCTATTTCCTCGTAGACTGCTCTTGGCATGACTGTTGTAGCGGCCCCAGAGTCGATCATGCAATTATGTACAATATACCCTTCCATTTGTAGAGATAGGTAGAACGGAGGTGGTCTGTTCTTCCCCATAATGGATGTGGATAGGGTCTGCACAAGAGCAAGCGGTGCTACCTTTTTTGCTTTGATTGTCTTCAATGATTCTTGCAGTAGGTCTACTTGTCCAGGTAGATGCAGTGCATCGTACAAGCTGATTTTGGCTGGAATCTTCTTTAGCTCCTCTACAATGTTGTACGCCAGGGATTTGAGCACTTCGGGTTCCTTTCTAGGTTCATATCTGGTGCGATACTGCTCCGTAGCTTCAACTCTTTGCCGCTTAGTCAGTGAAGGAAACTTGAGCTTTTCCTTAGCCTGCTCCTTAGTTTTTGCCTGAGGTGGTTCGGTAGAGGCCTTTTGAGTGGTTTCTTTGATTGGTGCAGGTGGAGGAGCTTTGTTTGCAGCCGAAGAAGATGATTGTCCTTTCTCGGGTCGGTCGTCCCCTTTTAAGGGAGCCATCTGAGTAGCATCTACTTCTATTGCCTTCTTTCCTCCTCTGGTAAGCACAGCAACCGGCTCCTCCTCGCCAATTGTCAGGTTCTGACTCATTTGCCTAATGACGTTGACTTGACCGCTATGACTACTACTTGCCAACGTTTGTACATAGTGTTGGTGCAGCGTGCAGGTATTTTCTTCATGCGGATCATTGCACGTAGAGCACCAATATACATAATCGAAAGTGCTCGGAGCTTCATCAATTGCAGCATTTCTCGTCGAAGCTTTCCCTTGTTGGACTGCTTGGTCTTTGGTAAGCGCAGGCGTAGGATAAGATCTTCTCGATAGGAATTCCTATTGCACTTGCTTCTTTTTCACAATGGTCATGTCATTGGACAACATCTGAACTGTAGAGTTCAGAGACTGCATCTCTTGCAAAATTTTAGTTTGTATATCATCGACTTTCAAAACGAGTGGTAATGAAGCCATCGTCGGTATTGGAGGCAGGGCGAGGTGTTGAGGTGGTGCTGGTAGTACAGGGAATGCCGAAGTGACAGTGGGCTACGGAGTTGAAAATGTAGGGAAATGAATCTGGGGAGCGGTGATTTGAGACACGATAGGATTCGGGTTCCAAGATGAGATCGGGAGTGCAGGGGTTGTAGAGATTTGCGAAGCGGCTACGCTCGCATACTGGAATTGAAGGAATTCGAGAAGTATGGGCGTCGGCATCCTTTGGGGAAGCTTGCCCACAGCTATCAAGTCCATTTCTGCCCTCTTAGCTAACTCATACAACTCGAGAAAAGTATTAACGTTAGAATATCTTACCATGAGACTGATATCAGGATTGAAATCCCGAAGGAAATAGAGTGTTGCAGCTTCGTCGGTTGGCCGAAGTCCAACTGGCACTCTCTGCCAGGTTCGAGCGAACCTAACATTGAAATCTATGATTTCTTCTTGTGGATGCCTCTTGATCGAAGTGAACTGATGCAGGAGAGAGGTAGGATCGAAAGACTCATTGAAGTTTCCCATCAGTTGCCCAGCTAACTGGTCCCATCCCGTAATACTACCGGGTGGTAGAGATCTATACCAGTAGAGGAGTTTTCCTCTAAGGGAAAGAACCAGAAGCTTTACCATAATTTGCTCTTCTGTAATGTCGTGGATCGCCGCCAGAGATATTATGTCCTGGATATGCTCCAGGGCAGTCTTCCCAGTTCCATCGAACATTGGGATCTTTTTTATGGTAGCAGGTGGCACTTGCCCTTGTCCCGCTAGATTCAGTGGTGACAAAGAATCCCATGTTGGGCACAACCTGGGCGGCGGTGGCTGCTGCATTTGTTGTTGTTGTTGTTGTTGTTGTGCCATACTTGCTCCTAGTTTTTGAGAAACAGGAATTCCCGAAGGTCCTCCTTGATTGCTAATGGGACAACTAATAGGAATGGAGGCACTAGGATGCTTCGGTGAGTTGGGAGGATTGGGAGGAAAACTAGATGTTGTACTAACAGAAGTTAGGCTTTGTTCGCCGACAGCAACCTCTTGCGAGGATGTTCCACGTAACAGTGATTCAGGGGTGACCAACCTTGATCGCTCCCCGATGGCATCAATATCTAGCTCAAAGAACTCAGTTTCCTCTCCTCTATTCCTAACTCTCCATCTCGTTTGCATGAAGGCACAGGCTTTGATACTGGTCTTTACGACTTAAATATTCTTGGGTAAATAGAGTCGCCAGATGCTAAGAGTCTTTTAGTAATGAGAGCATCGATTCTCACTACCACTCAGAAGGTGAGACTGATCGGGTCACACCGGGAACTGGTTAGAACTATTGGCCCCGATGTAGACGGGTTTGAGATTTGCACTTAAAATATGGGACCTTGACTGGTTATGGATCTTACTGAGACAGACACAGTCGGTCCCATCGGGCGTGCCAAAAACTGTTGGTCATCAAATCTGCCTAGGAAAGGATTTTGGGTGAGTGTATGCGCCCTAGACCTGGACCAACATTGAAAGGCCGAAGGGAAGAGATGCCCCTCGTGCCAATCTCCGGAGAAAGGCCGGCTCCTATGCTAAACTACTTTGGTGTTTTGAGATAAGGGTGCAGGAAAGAGATAAAAGGAGTTAGGGAAGAAGATCGGTAGTTTAAAGTGGGAGAGAACAGGAAGCACGATCACTAACTGACAACTTGAATGGAAGCAAAGAACACCAAGAATAAATAAAAGAAATGCAATATCAACCTTCCTATGTATCCTTCAGGCGAGTTTCAGGGTACAGTCCCCGATCGCACATCGAACGCAGGGTTCAGCTTTCTCGGTATGCAAACGAAGAAAGACAAAAGAATCAAGCACAGAAGGCAGCATAAAAGAAAACCAATATGACGTTTTTCCACTCCTATGTATCCTTCAGACGAGTTTTAGGGTACAGTCCCCGATCGCACACCGGACGCAGGGTTCAGCTTTCTCGGTATACAAACGAAGAAAGACAAAAGAATCAAGCATAGAAGGCAGCATAAAAGAGAGAAATGGAGCCCAAAGCTCTTTAGTATTAATCGTAGGACATCAAGTTACAGCAGCTTTCTTAGCAGATAGTTCCCCCCCCAAAACATTACAATGCCTAGGTTTTTATAGAGGACCCGACCCTCTGGGTCATAATTACACAGCAAGGAGAAGTACACCCTCGAGCCCTAAGAATTTGGCTCCCCGAGGCTCTCGTGATCGAGCTCTCAAATCCGTTACCAAAACTGGTAACTACGACCGGGTCAACCATGGAAAGATGCATTGATGAGCCGTCTGGACGTCCTTGGTCTCTGGGTGCGGTGCTCGAGTGGCCGCCATGCTCATCGGGCTCTCCATCATGGCCTGATACTTCGTTTTTGATTGCCAAAAATGAGCAGCGAGCTTATCGGGCACGAAAAATTGCATTTATGAGGCACTTGATCGCCTCGGGAAAATACCCAGCTTGGAATGCGTGCCCTTGAAGCGCTTCGCTAAGTCTTCGTTCACAACTTCGCTTCGCAATGGTTCTGAGCCGAAGCAATAACTCCTCCTTGGTTTGTACTTCACAAAATTGAGCTTCGCAAAACTGCTTCGGGGGTGGGGAGTGCCGAAGCATATTTGCTTCACAAAATGGGCCTCTTCGTCTTTGCCACTTCGCTGACTAAATTGCTTCACTGACGCCTTGGAGAAATGCTTCGCTGCGATCCTCTTTCAAAACTGTGGTTCGGGAAGATTTCGGCCGAAGCAATTGTCTTCAATGATGTTGCATTCTTCACGTCACTTCGGGTAGAAGTACTTCACATGAAAGTTAGCCGAAGCAGATGCTTCACAATGACTTTTGGCGAAGTAAAAATGATTCGCTGATGGAGGGGCCCGAAGTGGGTGCTTCGAAAATTTTTTGGCAAAGTATTTTCAATGCTCTTTCGAGTCCCGCTTCGCTAGTTTTCTGGCCGAAGTATTTGCTGGAAATGCTTCGGGTGCGAAGTAGTTTCATTCTTCTTCCTTTGTATTTTACTTCGGCAATGCCGCTTCATAGAAATCTCGCCTGAAGTAGCTGTTGGAAATGCTTTGGGTCCGAAGTAGTTTCATTCTTCCTCCTTTGTATTTTACTTCGCAATGCCGCTTCACAGAAATCTCGCTCGAATTAGTTGTTGGAAATGCTTCGGGTCCGAAGTAGTTTCTTGCCTTAGCCAGTTTAGACCGTGGTCTGGACCTTCCTTCTCGTAAGTTTGTTCTTTTGAACACCGCTTCACTCAACTTTCTCCCGAAGTAGTGGTTTGAAGCGCTTCGGGCCCGAAGTTCTTTTTATCGCTATCCTTGTATTCTTCTTTGGCAATACTACTTCGCAAAATTTTCACCCGAAGTAGTGCTGAAAATGCTTCGGGTGCGAAGCTCTTCTCATTTTCCTTCGGCAAAGCTCTTTTCTCTAGCTTGTTTGACAGCGAAGCTCTTTCTTTTCTCTTTTATATACAAAGGGGTGGCATTGAAAGCCAAAATTGCTGCAACTTTACAAAACATTGTACAAAATTTGATTTCTTTTCTACCCCTTGAGAAATGTGACAAAATTGTCAACAATAATAGGATTGGTCATAGAGCTTTTCAGTGTAAAGGAAATGTGCAACATGGTTTTGGTTTTAGAGCTATACAATTTAGAAGTCATGGTCATAATGGTCATGAAAATAGAACTTCACAATACAGGGTTCAGGAAAGGAATGGATATGGAAATTATTTCAAGAAAGAATTCAAGACATTTTCACCATCCAAAGGCTACAATATCAAGTGTTTTAATTGCAATAACTTTGGACATATTGCAAAATGGTGTAGGACTCAATTCCAAATAGGTTCAAGATAAGAAGATCAAGTAATTCATCAAGATAAGGATATTAGAAAAACATGGAAGGAAGTTGACAGAGGAAAGAAACAATGTAATATGGGAGTAAAAGTACTCTCACCCCAAAATTTATCACCTCAAGGGAGAAGGGGGTGAGGGGGCTAAGCTTAAAGAGTCATATATTTTCGCCCCATAGGTGTTCCTTTTGCCATTGTTGTCAAAGGGGGAGATATTTGAGTAAGGGGGAGAGCATTGAGTTAGGGGGAGTAGCCTCCAAAGAGAGTATTGAGTTAGGGGGAGTAGCCTCCATAGAGAGTATTGAGTCAAGGGGAGCAGCATTGATTCTCAAAGATGGTTTTTGCAGTGATTATGGTTTTTACAGTAGAGGTGTTGCCATAAATGAAAAAGGGGGAGATTATTGGAAATTTGAGTTAGTTTATGTTGTCATTGATGTCACATGGATCATTGATGTCATATGGATCACATTCGGTATATTTTGGAGAGCATGGATATGTACAAGGTTTTTATGAAAACATAGATAGGAAAAATAAAAGGTTTTATTTAAAACCATGGATGGTATATTTGAAATGGGTTTTTATTAAAACATAGGTTGGCTTTTTGTTTCATCAAAAAAGGTGCCCCGATGAAGGAGATAATTAATTTTAAATATTTAAGTTTAAATTTTAATCATTTAAAATTTAAATTTAAAATTAAAATTAAAATTAAAATTTTATTATTGCCGACATCAAAAAGGAGGAGGCAAATAATATTAAGTCATAGCCGATGTCAAAAGAAAAAGGTGGACATATATAAATATGCCACTAAAATTTTAATTTTCCTTAAGTCCTCGATCAGAAATAATGGCCTACAAATGAGATAGAGTTTGCATCATGGTCGAAGAGTGTGAAAAGGGTTTTTATTAAGGCCCATGATCTTGGTGTATAATAAAGTGAGCGTGTAAAGCAAGCAAAACGTGTAGGAAACCTTTTCCTAGTGGTTAGTGCGCTTGGTGAGTTGTAGTAAGTCCTTCGTTCGAATCCTGTCGGAGGTGTTTTTTTTGTTGAAACACGTGGAACACATTTTGCTTTGCAAGGTGCATAAATTCGAGTCATAAAGTTTATTGGGTGCTACATTTGAGCACGTGTGGGCATGTGACCCAATGGAAGGCTTGTGGTAGTTAAGGCGATGAGCAAGAGGTCACGGGATCGAATCCCGTCAAGGACAGAGGGAAGTTAAAATATATTTTTAATATATTTTATTTTTCTAAAGTGTCCTAGGAGGAATAAGGATTATGATGCATGTTTAGAAAAATAAAATTTTTGGTGATTTATTTTTTTGAAGTATATCATATTATATATCGTTGGAAATATTATTTCAAGGTCTATTTGATTAGCTTTCTTAGAAGGAGAAATAATGTGTATGTAAAGAGTTATTTTTGTTTTTATAAAGAGGTTCAAGAGTGAAGGTTGCTTTGTTATTTTTTAAAGGGGACTAATTCTTCCATGAGGTGACAAGGTATGCAATATTTTGATTTATTTTATTTTAAGGTATAAGTTGTTTTGGGAGTGATAAGGTTATGCAATGTTTTGATTTATCTTATTTTATGGTACAAGTGGTTTTAGGAGAGATAAGGAAGTTGTGAAATTAAAATCCTTGGTGATTATTATTGAGAAGTGGAGTGATGTTGATTGTTTTGTGATCTACTAACCCTTGTGAAGATTGGCAAAATAATTTTGTGATTGTGGCAGATTTACAAAGAGGTTTTTTTTTGTCATCATAAAAGGTATGAGCACATTCTCCTATTTATTGGTTATGGTGGTTGATTTCTGAAATATCATTGGAGAGAAAAGGATTGATTGTGGTTTCCTTTTCGAAAGTAGTTGATTGAATGCTTCAAGGTTTTTTGGGTTGAGAGTTGTTATTAAACCTTGTTTTATAAGCATTGTGGTTGAAGCCATTAGTTGTGTGAAAAACCTGAGTTAGATTTTGAGAAGAACATGAGTATCATTGTTATGCGAAGAATTTTATTAGCATTGTTGTTGAAGCCCATTGGTTATGCAAAGAACTTGAAATTGAAAAGAACATGAGTATCATTGTTATGTGAGATTTATGGTTGAGCATTATTGGAAGCATTTGAGTTGGTTGATACATTTTTGGACTAGGGTTTGTAAGAAAGAGTTGTTCCTTGTGGTAGTTGATTGAGAAGAGTTGATTGAGCCTAGTCAAGTGATTGTGTGAAGTGGTTGTTCAAGTTCCATGAAATAAACTATTCTATATTATTGATTTTAGTTGAGATTAGTATTTATGGATAGAACATATTGAGTCTCTAACAATTCTCTTTATGCTTCTATAATATTGATTTGAGTATAGAACATATTGAGTCTCTAACAATTATATCTATGCTTCTATGAGATTTATTTGAGTTGATATTGGGATTTGAGTATAGAACATATTGAGTCTCTAACAATTCTCTTTATGCTTCTATGAGATTTATTTGACATGTTGATTGAACATTTGAGTATAGAACATATTGATTATGTAACAATTCTCTTTATGATTCTATACGATTTGGGAAAGTTCTTGGTGAGCTTACTAGAGCATATTTGGGCAAGATCTTGGTGAGCTTGCTAGAGCATATTTTGGGCAAGTTCTTGGTGATCTTGCTAGAGCATATTTGGGCAAGTTATGTTTTAGCTTGTTAAGCAGATTTGAACAAGTTTTGTGTGAGCTTGTTAAGAATATTTGGACAAGTTCTATGTGAGCTTGTTAAGTAGGTTTTGTGTGAGCCTATTGAGCAGGTTCTTAGTGAGCCTATTGACAGAGATTTGGAGGTGATAGAGTACATAGGATGGAGTCTCAGAGGATAGAGATCCAGTAGCTAAGACATTTGAATACAAATATGAGTGAGGAGTATTCAAGTGAAGAGAGGTCCACCAGTCAGTGCAGGAGAGAGACAAAGTCTTCTAGAATATCACATAGCAAGAGCAGAAGGGGAAAGAGTTATCCTATGAAAGAGATCCATGAACTTGAGATTAGGGGATCATCATCTCCTTTGGACAAATATCCATAAACATTGTAATTGGGAGTGATTCCCAAAGAGATCATTGTAATTGGGAGTGATTCCCAAATATATTTATTGAGAAATTTTTAGTAAAATATTTTCTCTATGGAGTAGCCCACATTGGGTGAACCACGTAAACTATGGTGTCTCTATTGTGTATGGTGTTTTGTGCATTACTTGATTACTGCTATTGATACTATTGTCTATACACTACATAATATTGAATTGGAAAGAAAATTAAAAAGTGGCCTTATACTATTCACCCCCCCTCTCAGTATAAGCTTGAGTTCTTCATATCTTGTCTCATAACTTACCAATGTTTGACTAATGTAATAAATTGCTTACTCATTATGATTCTCATTTTTCTAAGAAAGCATTGTCCCTAGTGAAAAATCTATTGCAAATATATAAAGGTGAAAAGGGACTCTTGGATGAGGTGGTGTCAAAACTAGCGGTGAAGCTAGACATTTATTTATGTCATCAAAAACCTCTTGACATTCAGTTATCTAGGGAAAAGTAACCCCTTCTATAGAAAGTTATTTAAAGGTCTACATTTTCTGAGAGTTGTGCAATGAATCATCAGATAGATTGGATATTACCTTGCAAACTGTGTAACTCTTTCAAATTTATTGGAAGTGGCATCTCAATGATGGCCTTGAACTTATTATGATACACTTCAATGCCTCACTTGGAGATAATGAATCCTAGAAGTTTACTAGATGTGACTCCAAATATGCACTTCTTAGGATTTAACCTCACTTTATTTTCATGCAATCGATCAAATTTTTTCTAGAACTTCAATATGTTCAAGATGTATTTTAGATTTTGTAATTAGATCATCCACAAAATATTCAATTATTTTATGCATATAGTCATGGAAGGTGTTCATAATTGCATGCTGATAAGTAACTCTTGTATTCTTAAGACCAAAAGACATCACCTTGTAGCAAAAATTCACCCAAGGTGTGGTAAATAATATTTTGTGTTGGTCCTCAAGATTAATTCGAATCTAATTGTATCTTGAGAAACCATCCATTAATAAAAGTATTTCATGCCCTGTGTAGGAGTCTACAAGTTAATCGATATTGGATAATGAAAAATCATCCTTAGGTTATGCTTTTTTTAAATATCTAATTCCTGTGCATACGCGTACCCCCCATTCATATTGTGAATGGGTACCATGTTGGAGAGCCACTCTGGATAGTCAATGGGTACTATGAAACCCATATTTAGTAGCTTTTGAAGCTCTTACTTTACAATGAGTGCAATAATAGGATGAAGTTTCCTTTGTTTTTGCTTGAATGACTTAGATTCAGGAGCTAAGGTAAGATTTTGAACCACCAAATTGGGATCAATACCACAAATTTCCTTGTATGACCACACAAATATCTCTTTCTTCCTTGTTAAAATGTTGATCATATGCTCTTTATTTCTATAGATAAATATTTTACAATTTTTATTATTTGTGGATTATTTGTATCTTGACTAAGGTTCACATCATTGGATTCTTTGATAAACATATAAGAACCTTATTCCAACTAATGTGGAGTTAGGATGATATGGATATCATCCTCCACATTCTCAAATGACTCTGGTGACTCCTCCGCTACTTTGGTTTGAAAAATTAAAGTAGGCAAAGGTGAAGGTTGTTGTGGGATATAAGTATTTAAAGCTCTTAACAAATCTTTAGAAAGGATAAATTCGATGATGGATGACAGGTATGAAATCTTGTCTATGCCAATAAGGGCAGCATCGATCTGAATCAGCTTCACCAAATTGTATGGATTATGGAGTGGGGTGAACAAGTCAACAAATATCTTGTTAACTTGGTGGAAATGAGGTGGGTGCAATTTGAAGAATGATTGCTCACTCTCTCTCGGTTGTATATGACCTAAGGTGGGTGAATAGCAACTCTTAGAGTGCAACCAATGTGGTGGTGGTAGATCTGGCTCAAGGCACTCACCCTCTTTGTTGATGTGAAAGATGGTGTGATGTATAGAATTTTTTTTGGTGTAACACTCATCTCTCTTGATGGGATCTATAGGGGTGACATTTTATTGAGGAGCATCAAAGATGCAAATGATCTAGTCTAGGTTTTCTTACATCTATTGGAATTCATTAAAATACTCATCAGATATATAATCATCAAAAATATATATGACCATGGCCATTTGCAATGTAATCCCTAAAAAAACCTCATTTAGATAAGGTACAAAGTTAGAGTCCAACTAATAATCATCGCTATCATCACAATAATCAAAACCATTGCAATCATTTCTCTCCTCATCCTCTTATTCGATCTCAAGAGTGATTCTTTGGAATGTATGCTTGAAATAAGAGTTTAAATTAGATGGCATGTATCCTAAGTGGGAGCGATAATTCACTTATTGATATTCAATATCAATAATATGATGTGGATCCTATTCATGTCATTTGAGGCCAAATACCTACTAATTGACCCTATGAAAATATCACAAAGGAAAATATAGATTGGATAGATATTCTACATTGGCACAAAACTCTTGTATGGATCCTTCATTAGGAGGACATGGATTGGATGAAGAATCCACTCCCCATATACAAAGTTGATCTAATTTGGTTGGGAACCCATTGTGTACACTACAACTATAGCTAAATGTGGGTCACATAGGCATCTGTAATCTCTGACTGACTAGATAGGTGGTGTAACAATGACACTCTTAACAATATAATCACCAATACCTAGATTGGCAAGATGAACTGTAACTTGGGCCGATTGGGATGTGGATGGTTCAAGTGATGAGGTGGATGCTTCGATGGTGACTTATGGCTCATATGGATACAATGGCTCACTGGACGATGGATCCTCTCAAATAGGAGACCCTAATTATGAAATAATGGGTGGTGAGGCTTGAGGTGGGTTAAGTTTTATGATATTATTAGTGGTTGTAATATTTGGTTGGGTTGCAAAGGTGAAAGGTGTTTGTGAAGTGGGAGGTGCAGCTAATAAAGTGGATGATTGGTTAGTAGGATGATCAGGCATGGTTGAAAAATAAAATGAGGTGGATGAGGGTTTATTTGGGTTAGTGCTTTTGGATATAAAATTAGGATTCACTATCGAAAAAGACCTCTAGGATATATGTTTTTGATGAAGTGGTGTTACTAGGGATGGTTAGGATTATGAGGGATTGTATTGAGAGGTGTGTGGATGAAAACAATGGCTCATAGGGATTTGATATCAAGTTGCAATGCTTAAAAGGCTCAACATCTTCTTGGATGTAATGGATCTTACTCTTATGCACATATTTTAGATATTGATGTAATGTTGAGGGTACACATTTCATTTCCCTTATCTAGGAAAATCTAAGAAGTATGTTATATTGCATTACTCCTTCAAATATGTGGAAGAGCACATGTATAGTCTTCACCCACATGGTGATAGATAGAACTATGTTTCCCATAGTGGAACACAAAGCATCATTAAAGGCTCGTAGGGTGAAAGTGGATGTGGTGATATGGGATGATGGCAAGTTAATATGTTTGATGGCTAGTGTGGTGATGAGGTTGATGGAGGAGCCAGTATCAATGAGCACTCTCTTAAATGGTTTTCTATCAATATGAGTGACTATATGCAATGGAGGATCTAGTAAATTCAATGATATGCTATTTTATTCAAATTCATAGAGAGTTCCATTTATTTTTGAACACTCTACAAAAGTTTTAAAGGCGTTAGAATCTTCTATTTGAACTTTGATGGATTTTAGTATTTCCAAAACCTCATGATGTGGGGATATTGTTCTATCAACTCGTATATTGATAGTTTGGCTGACGTAATTCTTAGGCTCTATGTCAACCGACTTATTAGGGTAATTATTGGGCAAGATGGATGATTTAGACTATGGATGGGTGGAGGTGGAATGGTTGGGCCTAGTTGTATGGTCACACTATGTGGTGCTACAAGAGTTGTTTTTTCTTGGGTTTTATTTGTTCTTATTTTCACATGGGTAACTACACTGATAGCCCTTATAAAACATTGGTATAATTACGACACATGATTAACTTGGTTAGGAAGAACTGTAGAATTTGATTCTCCCACTACTTGTTGATTCACCTTATGATGAGGCAAAGGTTTTTGATATATCCCAAGGTTCTAATTGGATTAGACTAATGGATTATCAATATTGATCTTCCTTTTTTCTAATAATTCTTGCACAATACCTTTAAACCCATTGTAAGTTTCTATGTCATGCCTTTCTATCGATGAAAGATGTAGTATAAATGCTCTTTGTAGCTTTTTTATTTTAGCTTATTCGGATCTTTAAGCTTCATTTTTGGCAATGTGGAAGCCTATGCCACATACAACTTATGAAAAATGGATGAATAGATTTTAGGCAATGGGGTGTAATTGTAATTGGGCTTGAAATAATAGTAATGCCTTTTCATAGGTTGAGCTTGGTTCTAAGACTATTGTGGGGGTGGAACTGCTTGATAATTTTGTTGTTGCAGTTGATTTTTTTTTTGTTGGGGTTGTTGTACTTGGACATGGGCATGTTGGATTTGCTATGAAGGTTGGCACAAGACTATGTGATTAACCTAAGTGTACTTGGACTTGCCATGGTTATTCCCCTTTTGATTCTTATTTTTCCATTCTTTCTTTTTTTTCTTGATATTTCCCTCTTGAATTTTGATCTCATCAATTACCTAGGCTTGGGTGAGTGCCTCTTAAAATGTCATGTATTGTTGCAACTGTAGAAATAAAGAAATATGTTTGGTGCAAATCTTTGTGAATATTTTTGTTAAATTTGTCATAGGGATGGAGAATGGTAATTTGATCATGACCACCCTCCAATGGTTACCAAAATCATAGATCGATTCATCATCTTATTGTATCAAATTAAGTAACTAGGTCAATGTAGTATTATTTCTAAAATTCAAGGTGAATCACTCCAAAAAATTGATCTGTAAGTTTCTCAAAAGCGTAAACACTTTGATATGGTAGGTGGTTGTACCAATATAGGGCATCTCCCCCAAATATCTAAGGAAAAGTATGGAGCATGAGTGCATTTTTATTCTTAATCCTGAAGTATGCATTGATGAATCCAGTTACATGCTTGTGGAGGTTCTCATACCCTTTGAATTTGTTAAATTTAGCACCTAAAAATTTGTTGGATAGGGTTATGGTACCAAAGCATGGATCAGGTGATTGAGTAGCTACCTCAAGATGGGTTTTTGGTACTACATTCCTGAAATCTACATGTTAAGGCTATCAAATTGAATCTGCAAGAATTAGAACTTAGGATCCTCCAAAGTGTTAAAACCCTAGTTTTCTTATTGCTATTGGTAGTACTATGCACCATTGGTAGGGTTGGGATGATGTGGTGTGTTAGGATGGAATGGATTATGCTAATGTGGATGATAAAGGATTTGATGATAGTGAGGTGATGGGGGTTTGATAGCATGCTGAATTAAATGGTTAGCATACATGTTGTAAGGTGGGTTAGTGTCCATGGTGGTTGGGGGATGCAATACCCAAGATGGATATTTGAATGAAGAAGGTGTGGGATTGAGATGTGGAGGGTTTATTTTGATTGATTTCTTGTGATTTTTTATGTGCTTTAGGATTAATGTTATGGTTAGTATTATCTAGGATTATTTGTTATAATTGAAATAAGGCTTGTTGCATGGCAATCAAAGAGGATTGTATGGTTATGTAAATGGTGGATGATGAGGCTAGTTGGGTGGCAACCATATTAGTAGATGTTGGTGAAGGAAATGTGGCAAAAGGTATTGCCATTGAATAGGAGATTTTATAATGCATGGAGGATACAAGTATGGTGGATGGGATGGATACCAGGATCTATGAAGTAATGCTATCATGCACTTCATAGAGGGTATTGGTGCAAATGCCATTTTGGTTTGGTAATACGAGGAGGTGTTGGTTATATGATGATGTATGGTTATGGGATATGGTGGAAATAATCAATTCAAAAAATGAATTCATGAAGGTTTGTTTGGGCTACTATGGGTGTGGGTAGGTGGCTACCTAATGAAATGATGGAATAGTGTGGGGTGGAATGGTGATCAAAGGTAACAATGGGAAAACTAGACCTTTTGTATTTAGGTATTACCTAATGGTGTCCATGTCCACAAGTGTAACATGACCATTCATCACCATATGTGACTCACTCCTAGGTGTCTCAGGGATGGTAGTATGAGCATCCCTCTACATGATGTCTATATCCAAAATGGGGGTACCACTAGAGAGTCTAAAATTCATGTTTAGGAATATAGTAGGGTCTACACTAACTTGCCCTACCAACAATGTGTTAGGGTCCTGATAGGACCAAGATGGATCCATGGGAGAAGAGAACTAACTCTGAACTAGGGCTGACCTTATAACTTGAACATAGGTTGTTACTATATGCTAAAGGTGGGATGAGGTATAAAATATAAATTTAATGTGTGTGGATGTGTGACAAAAGTATAAAGGAAGAAATCACTCAAATCAAACAAAAAAACAATATTTTTATTCCTAAGTTTATGCAATGTTTGATTTTTGTGTTTTTATTTTTATTTTTGAAGTAATATTTGATATTTTTTGTTTTTGGGTAAAAAAAAGCGATGTACAATTTTTTTGCCCTAAAATGAATCTATGAATTTCACCTAGATTCTCTCATACACTAACCCAGTGATTAAGTCCAAGTTATGAAACTCACGAGGACTTGGAGATGAAACCCAAATATAATGAGGGACCCTAGGTCCTACCAGTCCTCATCCATATTCACTATGGGTAGCGATACACCCTCTCAAGAGGAATGCATGTTATTTTCCATGGCTAAGATAGTTCTTGGAGATGGCCTTGGCCAAGTAATAAGGTAAATATGTTGGGGGTTAGTGATGAATTCCAACCTTGTCCAATGTTCACGTGAGTGTGTGATGGATTTTTTCTATTGTGTGATGTAATATAATATGAAATTTTATTTAGCAGACAAAAAATAGATCAATGGCTAAAATAGCAAATTTTGAGCAAGATCTAACAAGTTTCTATTATGAGGGCCAACAGTCGGTGGGTGGTTAGTTCTAGTAAATCGCGCATTTGCATGGTTCACCAATTGCACACGTGCATTTGGGAAATCCCAATCAAAGATGCATGGTTTTTACTGAGTAACATAATGCAAGGTAGAATAGACCTGAAACCCCAAATATGCCTAAATTATTTCTAATTAGGCTATGCACATGTTCTACTAACTGATCTAAAAAATGCAGATTTTCTTATTTCTTTTATGAATGAATTTTTTTATAAAATTAAATATGCCTATCGTAATACCTAAATGAAAATAGTGGAAAATATCATAGACTCTTAATTTAATCTAAAATAAAATGCTAAGGCTAAAATAGAGAAAAGAGGGTTTCATGTGTACAAACCTGATATCCTTTCATCGCTCCTTCCAATGTGCTCAACCATCGATTCATAGTTCCACAGTTCTCCAAGCATAGACATACCACTACTGGTGCATAGTTCCTTAGATATATAATCACAAACTCATTGTTTATCAAGTGTAGGGGTGAAAAAAATAGTCTCCAGATCCGTCAATACCAATTTCAAATATTCACAAGCTCAAACTCCAAAAAATTGCAAACACAAAAATTACAGATTGGAAATCAAATTTATGCAAGGTAAAAAAATAGAACCCTTAGGGGGTCCCACCGTGATCACTATTTCTATAGAAAAATAACTGAACACAAATAAATATGAACACAAAAAAGAGAGAAGACTGCCAAAAATACTCTTTGTATTGATATTTTGATACAATGTTACAATGACTTTTGAATTACGTCAAATGCGTTGGAGGTAATGTTACAATGCTTATTTTTGCTCTCTTATTATTAAAATACTCTGATTATGGAAAATAGGGGGGGATCCTCCAAGTATTCAATGAAATCCATGTTATCCATTCTTCAACTAAAACTTCAAAAGGGTGAGTGAACTTCTGCTATCCAGCGTGGAGACCACTCCAACTTTAGTAGCTCTCCAAACACCTATTTCCTACATACATGAAAAAAAAAGCAAGGGTTAGTATCACTTGTTGATAAATATGGAAAATAATATAGTGAAACCTAGATTCAGAATCATAAAATGCAATGCAAAGAATAGAGCAATAATTTCTAAAAATACCATACTGAAATAAAATTTTATTGATTTGTGCTATCATGTTTTTTGGCTTTGAGAAACTATGGATGCACGGTGTGGAATGGTAAACCACACATGGGTGGTGGGAAACTGTGCAAGGGTGGTTCCAACTATGTAACCATGAATATTTGGTTCCAAATGAGTGGTAGGATGCTCCAAAATATGGATCTAAGATTTATATCTTGGGTTCCCTCAGGATGCATGCAAACCTTTGGCATAATTTTGGCATCCTAATGGTATGTGTACTTAGCCTCTTTTGTTTTATAGGGTGAAGCTAACTTTATAGGCTCATTAGGGTTTTGGAGGATAATGGAGGTGGCAATCTAGGATTACCAAGTGGTAATTGAGGGCTACCAAATGGAGGGGGTAGTTAAGATGAGTCACCCAAAGTATCTCACTTAACTGGGGTGATGTGATTACAAGTGGAGTGAGGTGTAAGGGTTGTCCCATGTGAATTTACAAATGTAAAAGGGTGTGTGAGATATGTCAAGGTATGTTGGTGAAGTGGCTAGGACACATGTCTAGTGGGTAGGCAGGGTATCCTAGGCTAATTTTCTATATTTAGTAAATCTAGAAAATGGGATGATGTGCAGGATTTTGTACACCTAAGTATAAACTTAAGTATATAAATTTACTATGCATGTTTTTATGTGGGGTGCCAAATGTGATTTTGTGGATGCCAATATTTTCGTGTGTATAATACCTCCACAAATTTCACACTGATGAAGATTCCAACATATTTCTATCTTGTGTTCATGCTTGACACAATGTTCACATTTATATTTTGAATGTTTGAAGTCTACATTACAATGTTATTTGTTACATACAATATCTTCACACTCTTGGTCTTCATAAATTATGTTTAAATCACATGAAACATCTATTCTAGGACCAAATTCTTTTATCTTCATTATGAATTTCAAGTTAGAAATATCATTGCTTGAATCACAATTTTGTTGAAGATCACTAGTATCACAAAATGGATTTGTTTTTATAGGTCATATGTTCTCTCTATCACAACAAGCATCATTCATAATGGGCTTTAATATATTTGCTATCATAATTTTTAAATTATTTGCTTCATTAGTAATACCACTAAGATTGTTTTTTAAAATCTTTAATCGTTTGTTCTTGTCTTGTATTCTTATATTTGAGAACTTAATTATAGAGTAATGTCATATAAATTATCTTACCTATATCATTAGGTAATATGAAAACATATTTATATTTTTCAACTACTTCATCAAGCTTTGAACTTAGATAATTGCTAAGTGTTGAAAATTTTTCATTTTTGGCTTCTCTTATAACTAATTGTAGTACTCTCTTTATTTTTATTGAAGTATCTGTAGAAAAAAAATAAACACAAGCAAATAAAACAACAAAGCAAGCAAAGTGCAATGAAAATAATGTGTATTTGTATTGATATTATGTGAGTCAAATAGAGTCCATATGAGTGAGATATGGCCAAAACAAGTTGGATAAAATTGTGCAAAAATGGGCTACATTTAGAAAATGCAGGTTATGTTTAGGACTATGCAAATGTAGAGGGCTATATTTGAGACTATGTAAATGTAGGGGTCTAAATTTGGGACTATTTAAATTCAATTGTGTACATTTGGAATTGTGTAAACACAAGGGGCTATGTTTGGGGCTTATTGGTAAAAAATCTTGGATGGAGTTCATAGGATCCTTTCTCGACTCCTATATATTGGACTTCATATGGAATGTGAGATTTATGGGATGAATATGGAAACATAATAACATATTAAATCCTCCCTTCTGGTCGATGGAATGGTGGTATATTTGTAGGATTATGGGAGGTGAGACATGTGAGGATAGGTGGCAGGCTAGGGTAGCCAAGTGGCTAGCTAGAGAAACCAAGTGGTAGGGGTAGTTAGAGTGGGATATTTGAGGTGTCTCACTTTAGGGGAGAGGTGGCAAGCAGTGTATTTATGAGGGCTAGGAGATGTGGCAAGGGGAGGGGTAGTGGTAGTTAGGACATGTAGTGAGGGGAGAGCATCCTAGGGAATATTTTCCAGATTTTATTAAATC
This sequence comes from Wollemia nobilis, assembly GCA_028583015.1. NCBI lineage: Eukaryota > Viridiplantae > Streptophyta > Pinopsida > Araucariales > Araucariaceae > Wollemia > Wollemia nobilis. The sequence continues at coordinate 6,391,153 of JAQPPZ010002937.1, read as the reverse complement.
TAGAAAATAGAATAATGTGAGTGGTAAATAGACCTAAGAGAGACCTTAGGCATATTTTTATTATGTGGATATGTGGTATAAATGGACTTTATGAAGGGTTAGGATTTGGTGTCTACAATATATTTTTTACCTTCAATTTTATCTATCATATAATGAATATAACAGTTTAAATCTTGTAACATTTCCTTAGTTTCTTCTAATGTGACATTGTGTCCAAATTTTCTTTTTCATTTTTATTTAGCAACTCATATATGTCTGGTTTTTGACTACTTAATTTTATTTTTTCTTGCTTTTTAATTTCCATGATCTTTTTGAATTATACAACCTCATAAATCCCTAGGTTTAATTAAATAAAAGTTTCTAAATTAGAAAACCTATGAAGTAGAAGTTCTTATGTCTCCCAAATATGAGAAACTAAGAAATACAAATTTTGTAAATTTAATTTTCTTAAATTTGATGTTGTAATCCATTTCACTCCCAAACTAATCAATTTGAAAAAAATCATTAATATTTGTATTTAAAAAACTAATAAATCAAATCAATTTCAAATTTATCTAAGAAATAAAAAACTATTAATAAATCCTTATAAATACAATATTAAGTTAGCATTCTGCTTAATCCTACGTTAACTTAATTGCTAAATCATCATTAATAAAACATTACCTTATTACTCCTTAATAAATTAAATATAACTTTATAATTTATTCCCCTAAAAATAAGCCTTTATAAAATCTAAAACTTATTACTCCAAATATTAGGCTTTGAAAAACCTAATTTTAAAATTACCTCAGACTCCATTCATGTCTAATTCACTATATTGCTTTTGAATATGTCTTTCAACTCATGTGCCCAATATTTTAATTAACCTACTTGACAACTACATGCTCGTAGTTGAACATTACTCTTCAGGTAGGCAAAAATAGAATATTAGGGTTTCTTAATGTTTTTAATTGCACTAAGGACATTATGTTTAGAAATAGTGTTTCATTTTGACACTTTTATCTTCTACAAGTGTTAAACTACCTTTCTCTACCAATGATGTGTCTTAGAACAATATTTGCTCATCTACTCTTCTTTTGAAAGTTGCATAAAACATTTGATTGACTCTAAATATTACTATTCTGATTCTCCTTCCTATGCTAACCCTTGGAAATGGTTGCATTTTATATTAAGTGTTAGCTCTTGGAGAGATTCTATTGTGATTCACCTTCCGATATTGGATCTTGGAGGACAATTATTTTGCTTTACCTTCCTATGTTGGCTCTGATGAGGATGACTATTGGGCTTCACCTGTAGACATTGATAGTTGCACTTCACCTTTCTATATTTTTTCTTGTATAATTATTTGATGATTTATCTATGCTTGGATCCAATGAGGATTCCACCTTTACTAATCGTATATCTTTTGATTCAATCTTGTTATATTAATGCTTCAAATTTTAATATGTTGCTATCTTATTCCTTCAGGTTAGACGATGTTCATCTTAATGTTGAACCTTCAACCTGTAGTCCTGCATTGGACCACATCATTGTATTCTTAGTGCACTAATGTACTAATACTAATTTTTATCAACAAGGCAAACAAATTGTTCTTATACTTGCACTTGCTCAGGTCGAATGGCTTATACTCTTAGTTGCACCTTTTTTACTTATGTTTTGAGTAGATTAGAATTGTCCTTCTATTTATGCTTTAATTTGAATGATACTACCCCTATTTATTTTAGATATGAGATTAAAAAAACTATCATATTTAGCTCCTTTTAGATGTTTGAGACATTGAGCTACATCTCAAATTTTGGATATTGTCATTCTATTTTATATTTTGTCTCTACACTTTAATCACTGAATATTTATATAGTTACCAATATCAAGCCAATTACATATTTATCAAGGTCAATATTAATGACTTGCAACTTACTTCTATATCAAGGTCTCTCTTCAAGACCTAAATCTATTCTTATGTTAGGATATTTTTCCGAGACCTAAAATTCACTATATATTATTCTTTATCAAGGCCTGTCATCAAGATATGAATCCTTTTATCTATGTTAAGATCTACCTTCAAGACTTGAATCCAATATTCTTTATGTCAAGTTTTGCCTTCAAGACTTGAATCTTCAATAACCTACAACTTAAATCAATCTTTGCTTGATGGAAACCTTTTGCTTTTTTCTAGCACTTAAAAGATTAAATTCTTCTCTATTCATTTTATGAAGCCTATCACTCTTCTTTCAATAAATATCTATTTTAATTTTACCTTATGTCACACCTAATAACTCAATTATTTAATGTCGAGGTGACTATACATTTCCTTGATGTGTCAATAATGATGAAGATGACTTGATTGTACTAATTCCTTCAACTTTATCCTAAGTTGATAGAAATTAGTGTCAAGGATTTGAAGAACACAAACTTATACTAAGAGGGGGGTTAACAGTATAAGATCACTTTTTACTTTTCTTTCCCAATCAATATTATGTAATGCAAATATAGCAATATCAATAGCAGTATTCAAATCAATGCACAAATCATCACACACAATAGAGACACCATAATTTACGTGGTTCACTCATTGTGGGCTACTCTACGAAAGAAAATATTTCACTAAAATTTTCTCAATCAATCTATTGGGAATCCTTTCCCTATTAAAATGTTTATGGACCTCTATCCAAAGGAAATACCAATCCCCTTAATCAAGTTCATGGATATCTATCCACAAGATAAATCCTTTATTCTCTTACTCTGGTTGGTGATCTTCTAGAAGAACCACTACCTCCACTACACTGGTTAATGGATCTCTATCCACTGAAGACTCTTGTCCTCACTCAGAAGACTTGTCCTCACTACCTTGGCTAATGGATCTCTATCCACTAGATACTATCATCCTCTATACTCTATCACTTCCAAATATTGCACTTAGCTCTATCTCAAATTTGTACTAAACATAATCCATAATTCTAGGACAAATCTGTCCTCAATATCTATCTCTGGTCTGACAAAAATATGTCCTCAAATTTGCACCAAAATCTATCCTCAAATCATTACTAAACATAGTCCTTCGATCTAGCACAAATCAGTCCTCAATATCTATCCTCAAGCCTTAGCTCAAATATTGACTCAATATTAAATAAAATCTGCTAGATCTGCCCCAAACCTTAACTCAAGGTTTGAAAAAATCAATCAATAAACTCTGCTCTCAAGCCTTCTCAAAGACTTGTATCAAATCTGCCTTGTAAGATTTCATAAAATCTCACACCAATCAGTCTACAAGTCCTCTCTAGAAATTGTCCAATATACTCAATAAGTCCTCTCAATAACTTAACCAAATCTACTCTCAATCTGTATTGTAAGCTTCCAGAAAAGCTTACTCAAATCTGTCAACAAGTCTTCTCAAAGACTTACCTCAAATCTGCTCAACATGTCCACACTAGAACTTGTCCAATCTCATAGAAACATAAAGAGAATTTTTAGAGACTTGATATGTTCAATACTCATCACAAAGCTCAATCACTTTCAATAATTTTTTTAGAAACATACAGATAATTGTTAGAGACTCAATATGCTTCACAATTTTCTCAATGCTGAATCACTTTCAATCACTCTTTTAGAAACATACAGAGAATTGTTAGAGACTCAATATGCTTCAAATCAATACTGAATCACTTTCTCAAATCAATTCAGAATATAGAATAGTTTATTTTATGAACTTGAACAATCACTTCACACACCCACTTGACTAGGTTCAACCAAATCTACTCAACCAATCACTCAATGAAGCAATTATTTCTTACAAACCCTAGTCCAAGCATATGATCCTTTACTCAAAATATTTCCAACAATGCTTATCAACCACTATCACATAACAATGATACTCATGTTCCTTTCAAGTCCTAGTTCAAGTTCTTCACTCAATCAATGGCTTCAACAACAATGCTTATAAAACAAGGTTTTAACCACAACTCTTTATTCTAGAAAACCTTGAAGCATTAACTCAACACACTCAAAAGGAAACCCTAATCAAGTCCTTTTTACTTCAAACTTATTTTCCAGAAAACCAACCACTCAACTCAGCTATGGAATAATGTGCTCATACCTTTTTATTGATGATGAATGAATCTCATAAATCCGCCAAAACCACAAACAATTCTTTGCCAAGCTCAAAGAAATTATAAGATGATAAACTCACTCAATAATACAATGTAAATATCAAGACACACATACACCTTATCACTCCATATTTAAGAAAACATTTATCAACATTTACAAAAATAATTCAACACTTACACCTTATAATATCCCAATTAAAATAATATTTAATGCACTCTTCTTTTCAAAATTACTCAATGCAAGAAGTTTCCTTTATCCTTTTATTACTTCAACAAATCAATGTGACACAAACACTTTATAAATCTAGCACATTATTCCTCCAATTTACCAAAAAAATAATCAAATAAAAATATTTTTAAGCAACCCTTTTAACTCCTTAAGACCTCATATAAAAATTCAGGCAACACAAAAAAATAATCAAAATTTATTGCCTTTGCCTTGGTGGTTTTTAACTCATGATGTAGCCTCAACCAGCTCCCTAGCCTCAGATCCAAATTCCATGCAAGCTAGGTGCTCGCTTGGGAATAAAGAGCACCACGTGCTCTATGAAGCTTCCCTCTTTGCCTAGAAAAATGTGCATCGTTTCCTTTGGCACTTCCAACACAAATACAACCACCAAAATACACTGGCACCATGTTTCAAATGCAGGTAATTTAGTGCACAAACACTCTAACCGCTGCCCTCTTACCACAAGGCCATGCTGCCTAGATGGATTTCAAATTTCGGTGCTTTTTGATTTATCTCTATTCATTGGCACATAAAACAAAAAATTCACTTCTCTTTTTCTACACGAGTTCTTCAACACAATTGCACACATAAACGTTGGAGCAAAAGGATAATTTCAATGCCTCTAAGGCATGGGTTTTTATATCGATTTCCTCCTTCACACATACACGTCGGTGCTTCAAATTCCCTTCAAACTTTAGACGTTGGCACTATGATTTTCCTTTGAACTTATTAATTTATAAATTAGTTAAATTCTTTTGAATTTAAATTTTATAAATTAATTCTTTAAAACCCTTTGGTTTTATTAAGACCTTCTCTCATTGAACAAATTTGTATAAATATTTTTTATTTATAAAATTTAAATTCAATTTGAATTTAAATATTTTATAAAATAAATATTAAACCTTCCTTTAGCTTTGTAATAAGATTCCTTGGGTTTTTATGAAAAACCTTTTATTTTAAACCTTCTAACTTATGATTCCACATAATATTAAAAATATTATGAAGACTTTTTTCCTTTAACCTCTGCATTGATCCACTTGAACTTTTGACATCATTGGTAGCTTATTAATGACAACTTCGTACCTTGACATCAATGACAACTTTGACTCAAAATGTCCAACAATATTATCTATGTCCCTAAAATCCTGTTAATATCAAGGGTTGGATATTTTCCTATAATGATCAACTATGTCAAAGTTATTTCACCCTAATAATTTAGTCCTTGTATTCACTAGTTATAACCATGGAAATACCATATAAATGAGTCCTAGTCTTCACTGGTTATTTTGCAACTGTGGAATGACTATATAGCTGAGTCCTAGTATTAACTAGTTGTTTCTATAATTGTGGAACGACTCTAGCATTTCTACTTATTTTGATCTTATAATAGAGTATAGGTATATCTCCATTTAAATAAGACATACTCTAAATCAATTTTATCAAACTAGATAAAATTGATTTTATATGCACCTAAACAAATTCAACATGTGCAAGAAACTACTTGTTGTAGCTCTGATACCTATTGGTCATCAAATCTGCCTAGGTAAGGATTTTGAGTAAGTGTATGCGCCCTAGACCTGGACCAACATTGAAAGGCCGAAGGGAAGAGATGCCCCTCGTGCCAATCTCCGGAGAAAGGCCGGCTCCTATGCTAAACTACTTGGGTGTTTTGAAGACAAGAGTGCAGGAAAGAGATAAAAGGGATAAGGGTTAGAGAAATAAATAAAAAGGGTTAAGGGAAGAGAGATTGGTGATTTGAGGTGGGAGAGAACAGGAAGCACGATCGCTAACGGACAACTTGAATAGCAGCAAGGAACACCAAGAGTAAAACAAAAGAAACGTAGTATCAACCTTCCTATGTATCCTCCCGAACGAGTTTCAGGGTACTATCCCCGATCGCACACCGGACGCAGAGTTCAACATCTCAGTCTACAAACGAAGAGAGACAAAAGAATCAAGCAAGGCAGGCAACATAAAAGAAAGTCAATAGGATGTTTTTCAACTCCTATGTATCCTTTAGAATGAGTTTCAGGACACTGTCCCCGATCGCACACCGGACGTAGAGTTCAACATCCAACATACAAACAAGGAGAGATAGAAGAATCAAGCACAGAAGGCAACATAAAAGAGAAGAATTGAGCTCAAAGTCTCTTAGTATTAATCGTAGGACATCAAGTTACAATAGCTTTCTAGCAGATAGTTCCCCCCCTTTTTCCATTACAATGCCTGGGTTTTTATAGAGGACCGGGCCTCTCGAGTCATAATTACATAGCAAAGAAGAGTACGCCCTCGAGCTCCCGAGAATTCGGACTTCCTCGAGGCTCTCATGACCGAGCTTTCAAATATGTTACCAAAATTGGAAACTGCGACCGGGTCAACCATGGAAAGGTGCATTGATGAGCCGTCTGGACGTCCTTGGTCTCCGGGTGCAGTGCTCGAGTGGCCGCCATGCTCGCCGGGTTCTCCATCATGGCTTGATACTTCGCTTTTGATTGCCAAAAATGAGCAGCGGGCTTTTTGGGCACGAAAAATTGCATTTATGAGGCACTTGATCGCCTCGGGAAGATACCCGGCTTGGAACGTGTTCCCGTGAAGCGCTTCGCTAGGTCTTCGTTCACAACTTCACTTCGCAATGGTTTTGGGCCGAAGCAAAAACTCTTCCTTGAATTATACTTCGCACAATTGAGCTTCACAAAACTACTTCGGGGAAGGTTTGTGCCGAAGCATATCTGCTTCGCAAAATGGTCTTCTTCGTCCTTGCTGCTTCGTTGATGCCTTGGAGAAATGCTTCGCTGATTTTTTGGTCGAAGTGACTGATGGAAATAATTTGGGTGCGAAGTAGTTTTCTTACCTTTTATTTTCAATAAAATTGTTCTTTCGAACACTGCCTTTGTATTCTACTTCGGTGATACTACTTTGCAAAAACTCCACCCAGATTGCGAGTGTTGAAAATACTTTGGGTGCGAAGCAGTTCTCTTTCCTTCTCTTTTGAATCTACCGCTTCGCTCAGAATTTTTCCCAAAGTAGCTGCTGGAAGCGCTTCGGGCCCGAAGTCGTTTTATTCTCCTTTTCCCTTTGTATTTTACTTCGGCGAAAACTACTTCGCAAAACTTTTACCCGAAGTAGTGTGGGAAATGCTTCGGGTGCGAAGCTGTTTTATTTTCCTTCGACGAAGCTCTTTTTTCTAGCTTGTTTGGCAGCGAAGTTCTTTCCTTTCTACTTTATGTACAAATGGGTGGCATTGAAAGCCAAAATTGCTGCAACTTTTCAAAATAAAAATAACAAAGTAAAAAAACTTTACACAACACTATACAAAACTTGTTTCTTTTCTACCCCTTGAGAAATGTGACAAAATTGTCAACATTCTTGGCGGCTCATGGGGCAACGAGCTCGTCTCGATGGAAGGACCCTTTAACTTTGATCTATTGGGCCAGAGTCTTTTCCCGATCCATCTCCTCCTTCTTCGCACCTTCTTCTTCTTTCGGGAGCGCCTCAGCAGCTGGTTCTCCTTCTTCTTCTGCTTCTTCTTCCTCCTCTGCTCCTTCATCTATTGGCGTGGCCTCCTGCTATGGAGATGGGATAATGCGATCACGGATTTTCTTTATAGTTCAGTGAACATGAGCCCAGACTCTTTTTGAAATATTTCTTGGTCTTCGAGCGCCTTGACCAGAACATGGAATCGGTCAATCTGCCCTATGTCGACGTGTTTGATCCTCGCACCTAGGTCATTCAGGCAAGTCACGATTTTATAGTGTCTCAGGATGAAGTCTGTGACCTGTCCCTCCATGACCGGTTCTTCCCACTCATCAATTTCGAAGACGTCATTTTCAAAAAGGAGCCATGTCGGCTTTAGTTCTTCCCTGGTGAGAAGGTTTCCATCATCATCTATGAAACTCGGGAAACCCAAAGAAGAGAGGTCTTCAAAATGACTCATTGATGTGCGCTGCTCCTGCTCAAATATATCAAGGAGGTCTTTCGCCTTTTGCGCTTTCTTCACCTTGGAGAAGAAAGCGCGAACAGTGGCTTGGGCAGTAGACCAATCCCTAGCCGTTCGACTCATAGCAGTGACCTGTAGGTCTTGATATCTGATGCTTTGAACCTCAAAGGCAAGCTTGAGTCACTTCTTAATTTTTTGAATCACCTCGTCCACCATTGGTCCCTTCTTAGCGATGGCATGCTGAGCTTCGATGACATAAATCAAAATTGACAGGGCACTGGAGGCCCGAGATCTAAAACCTTTGAGTAGGTGAGAGTGGATCTCCTTGATCCTACCTTTGTCGAACAGCTCCAGGTTCGCCTTTTGGTATAATTGCTGTTGGGACTGCAAGATCTTGCTCTCGAGCTCTTTGGCCTTTAGCTCATTTTTGGCCTATTTTTGTGCTTGTTGTTCGGTCAAAGTCTGCAATTGTAGAACTTGCAGTTTGAGGGCATGTGTTTCCTTTTTGAGCAATTTGCCATGCTTCTGTGAATCCTCCAGCTCAGAGCGAATCTTAGCCAGCTCTTCCTCCAACTTGATGTTGGCATTTTCTACCTCAAACCTGCGCTGGTTGGCAATGTTTGCATGTGCTCTGAAAGTTTCGACCCTGACATGCATGGATTCAGATTCGTCATCTATATTTAAATGCTCCAGGTCTTTGGTTTTCTCCTGGTAGTCATAATCGGCTGGAGTCATTTCATCCAGAGGCTTCTGGACCTTAGGGACCTTTCTCACCTTATGCAACTTTCCGCCCTTCAGGTCGAAAACTGCACATTTTTCAACTTGAGCCAGAGATTTTCCTCTTTTCTTTCTCGCCTCCTTTAACATCTTCTCTGTATTCTGCCGAGCTAAGAGTAGCTTTTTGGCCAGGGGGCGCTCCTTTATTGCAGATAGGTCTATTTTAGAGAAAGCCGAATCTCCGGCCAAAGGTGTAAACAAATATAAAGAACTAACAGGGGCAGGTTTGCCCGACGACTCGGGGACGGGTGTAGCAGGGGCTTTGGTGAGTGGGACTATGCTTTGAGCTATGGGAGAGTGGGCTACGGGGCTTGGTGTGGGCGAAGTGGTTTCAGCGGGCTTATCCTATTCAGACGACTCGGGACGAGTGGGGCTATGCAGGATTGGGCTGGCGATGGGCGGTTTCTGAGTGGGGGATTGACTCTATGGGGAAAGGAAATACTGATGAGGGCTTCCACTTGGGACTATCATGGATGTGTCAGAGACCGAAGCGAAAGGAAGAGAGTGCGTACCTACGTGCCCTCCTGGAAAAGCGGCTGTGGTCACTTCTTGCGTGGCCGACTCTTGTCCCTCTTGGGCTTCATCACCCCCGACCTCTACAACTTCTGCTCCAGAGTCCTTTTCTTGTTGGAGGAGTTCCTCCACATCGATGATATCTATTTTGGGGACCGTTTCAGCACTTGGTGCCCCTTCATCTCCAATGTTTGCCTCAATCGGGCCTGATGCAGGGGACCCAGCAGGAGTACCTAAAAGTTTCGTGCGAGGGCGCTTTGGGTGGCTCGGAGGTACTTGAATCTACTCCTGCATTTTCCTTTTCTTCCTCTCCAATGGTTGTTCTGCTTCTTCGGCGCTTGCTTCCTTATCTTCCTCCGAAGCATCCTTAGCCCCACCTGGGCTTTCACCCGATCCTGGGGTAGCTGGGGGAATAAAATCTGCAAAGGATATCGACTTCCAGGTTTCGACATTGGAGTCATAAAGAATTGCGAAGTCTTTATCCGATGCTAAGAGTCCATAGGAGTTTGTCTTTTGACGGTGGACTCTCATTGTCCACCATTCCCGAAGCTTTTCCTCGCTCCAGTCTTTTACCTCCTCCTTCAAATCGTCCCTTGCCTTTTTCCAAAAGGTGGAGCCTAGAGTCGGGAGGGGATGTTGATCAGGGTCGTACTTGACCTCTATAGGATAGAACTCATGCCATGGAGGCAATGTCCTCATCCTTTCTAAATGCCACTCCAGATATTTTCCATTGGGGTTGTTCCTTTGTTCCACAACTTCGGGGTGAGGGCAGATGTGGAAGCTCTTGAATTTTAAATGATCCTTCATCACGCCCAAAGGATCGTAGAGCCACTACTGAGGAATCTGGAGTAGGCCAAAATAGGCAAGCCTTTCTTCCAGGAACGTGCCCTATTTTAGGGCAAAGACTTCGATTACCCCCATCCTGAGGGGAAATTCACAAGTATGTGCCCACTTACGGCCGTGACCGTATATTGCATTTGTAGAGTCGCTCTGCCGAGCGACTTCCAATGCGAACTGATATTTTGAGGGGTAGACTGGTAATAGGAAGGGCTTCCCAATGAAGCCGAATATGCGAATCACCAGTCCCTATGTCAATTGGAAGACATCTCCCTTTTTTCCCAGCACCACTCTATCTCTCAAACTGAGTGGTACCCGAGGAGAAGAACCTTTCAACAAATGCATGGCGGGTCCCAAAAATTGCTGATTAAAAGAATAATAAGACTCCTCCTTCAATAAAAGGGGAGTCCATTGGTACACTGGCAGAGGATTTCCATCCTTGCCGCTTGGGGAGATGGCGATGTGGGGAAAATGCTTATGAACTTGGTAGAAGAATAGCCAGACAAGAAAGGAACAGGGTGAGAAGTACTGGCCTGCTGCTGAATTCTTCATGCTAGCGAGCCTTGTATGCAGGGTTCGGGCCACCCATTCTACCTAGTCAAAGAAAACTGGGTTGGTGTTTGGCCTTGAAGCGTCAGGGGCATAAAACTCCCCTCTTGAAATGCATTCGGCTAGAGACACCTGCCAGGGCTGTACTGAAGTATCCTTTGACAAGCCCACCACCCATGCAATGATAGAAAAAATATCTATATTTTTGAAGGCCTCCAAGGGTAAGGGCATCTGGGGCAACTTGTTTGAAGGCAGCCCGCTCTTGAGATTCTCCCGTAGGAACTTCAATATGTGGCTATTGGAGGTGAATCTCTCCATTTGTTCGTTTAGGAGGACATTGCGAACAGAATAGCCCTTGGGCGGGCCCTGCTGTGGTGCGAAGGCTGCTTGTACATCTTCCTTCAGGATGGAGAATAGCTTGTGTCCCGAAGCATCTAACACCTGCCTGGTCGTAGGTTGGTAATTCTGTGCAATGGCATAGACCAGCTCGGGACAATGGTGAGCAGGTGGGGTTAGAAACCAGTAGATCTGGGAGTAATATGCAGCGGCTCTCTTGTTTTCTGGCGTGAGCCTGCTTGTCATGAATTCTATGGTGTGCCAAAGATCGGATACACCCTTCGAGAGCTGCGTGTCTCGGATTCTCTCCCACCCATCAATTGGTGGCTCCACAAGTTGTTCTTCTTCTGAGTCGTCCCCCTCTTCCATTGGCTATTTTTTGGGTCGAAGGGGAGGATTTAGCTTCTTCGAGGTACACTTTTTCTCTTCTTTCCCCTTTTTTGTCTTCTCGGGGCCTGCAACTTCGGGCTCTTTCCCCTTCTCCTTAGAGTTTTTCTTTCCCATGATGTTGGTGATAGCGGTAGGGTTCTTGATACAAAGAGCTTAAATGCGAACGACCAGATGCAAAAGGACAGGAGAGTTGCAGAGTATCTGAAAGCTCTTAGTGTAATTCTAACTGATGGACAAATAACTTCCCTCTTGCCAAGAACTCGCTTTTATAGCCTAAAAAGGCAACCACCTGAATTTATGGCACCTACTAAAATTAAATTTGTACTCGGACAACGGAAGCTGCCGTATTCTCAAACCGCTTTTGCAGCGACGTGGTACACAGGGCTGCATGCTTTGATGATTATACTTCGTACTGGAGACGCCACCCACTGCCACCTCGTACCTTGGTGTGAGCTTTTCTTCTCTTTTTTTGACTCGATCATCTCGGGCAGTGTTCCACCATCCCTTTTCCTTAATTTCGTCCGCTTTGTACTCCTCTCAAGGCCGTTGTTGGCATGTTTTCTGAGGCACGTTTTGAATTCTCCACCTCGCACGTGTTTGGCTCGACGAAGAGAAACTTGATGCTGAAAATGCTTCATGGCGAACCTTTGGTTTGGACTATTTTTTGATGCTTCGGGCCCGAAGTACCTCTTCTTCGCCGTGTTGCCGCTTTGGTCGAAAATGTTTCGGGTGAAAACTAGCCGAAGTGAATGCTTCGCTATGGTTTCCGTCGAAGTAGAAATGGTTCGGGTATGAGGAGGCCCGAAGTAGATGTTTCAGCAACTTCCTGGCGAAGTAATCTTCAATGTTCTCTTGGATTTTGCTTCGCTGGTTTCCTAGCCGAAGTGTTTACTAAAAATGGTTCGGGCCCGAAGTCCTTCCACCTTGGTCAAACTTGAATCGTGGCCTAGACTTTTCTTCTTCGGTGAAGTTGCCTCTTCGGATGATTTTCGCTCGAGGCAGGAATTTGAAATGTTTCGGGCCCGAAGCTCTCTTTATCGGCCCTTTGCATTTTTATTCGGCAAAACGACTTCGCACAATTTTCACCCGAAGTAGTGCTAGAAATGCTTCGGGTGCGAAGTTCTCCTTTTGAAAACTGGTTCGCAGAATTTTGCCTTTGGTTACCTTCTTTGCAGCGAACCTTTTGTACTTGCTACTTCACATCAGAAGTCTCCGAAGAAGATTTGGAAGTGGTACTTGGCTTTGTGATCTTGGAAGAGAATGTATATACAAATGCAAATTATATACAGAAGTATATATACACATTTTTTTTTTTTTAAGAGAAATTGTCTTTAGCGATGAAAAGTCTTCAGGTGAAGACCATTGACAGAGATCGGCAAAACTTGTCCATCTGCATCTTTGAGGATGAATGAATTGGCCGAGTTTACCTTCATAATTTCAAACGGCCCATCCCAAAAGGCGTCCATCTTGTCGTGATTCCCAGGCTTGGCCTTCCAAGAATCCCACTTCAATACCAGGTCTCCCACATTGAATGTGCGATCGGATGACTTTTTCTTGAACCAGTCTCGGATAACCTGAGTATGCTTAGCGAAGTCTTGGTATGCTTCTTCGCGATCCTCCTCCAGTCGCAATAGCTGAGCTAACCTGTTCTCCATCGGATTAACTCCATCTTCTGCTTCTAACAGCCGCAGTGCAGGGATCTCAACATGGATGGGTAAGATGGCCTCCTTGCCATAGACCAAAGCATAAGGCAAAGTTTTGATTGACCTTTTGATAGAAATCCGATCGGCCCACAAGGCCCGATCTAGAAGGAGATGCCAAGTCCTTTTGTTCGTCTCTATGAGCTTTCTTAGCATTCTCAACAGAGTCTTGTTGGTGGATTCTGCCAAGCCGTTGCCTTGTGGATAATAATTGGAGGATACTTTATGATATATCCCATATATGTAGAGGAAATCATTGATTTTAGTGCCTGTGAAGCCAGGGCCATTTTCTGTGATGATTGCTTCGGGGATGCCGAACCTGGTGATCAATCCTTCCAAGAAGGTGACTACAGTCTCTTGATCTACATGTTTGGTAGGAATCGCTTCGGCCCACCTGGTGAAGTAGTCTATTGCTGTTAGGATGAACCTATGTCCCGCGGAGGAATTTGGTGATACGACTCCTATAAAATCCAACCCCCATTGTTGAAAGGGTGTCTCTACTTGTATCGGATGAAGGGGCATTGCAACATTTTTGTTTCGACCGGCGAACCTCTGACACTGCTCGCATTTACGGCAAACTACGAAGGCATCGACAAAGAGTGTGGGCCAATAATAACCCACCCTAATGATCTTTAACGCCATTGTTCTTCTTGCAAAGTGACCTCCCGATAGTCCTGAATGGAATTCTCCCAGGACTCTCCTTTTATCATCGTCTTTGATGCACTTAAGAAGGACACCATCAATGTTCCTGAAAAATAGGCCTTCGGGGCGCAGAGTGTATCTGGAGGACCGCATCCTGAAATGTCTTCGTTGTGATGCATTTAGATGCGAAGGACACTTGCCGGTGTTGAAATAGCAGATTATCTCACCGACCCAATCCTTCTCGTCTTCTTCGTAGTTAGCGAAGCATTCTTCGGCTGGTAAGTCATCCCTCCGAGATTCTATCACTTCGGCCGCCGCGCTCTTTGCCAATTCTTGACACAATGCACGGCCATGAACTAATTTTGTGGGCTTGATCTCAATGTCAAACTCCTATATTTTGTTCACCCAACCAGCTCTTTTACTTCCCAATTCTCCTTGGATAATGAAATTACGCACATCGGGGTGAATGACATAAACTGTAACTCGGCTCTGAGAGATGAACTGCTTGAACTTCCTTAGTGATTTCATTACTGCATGCACCTGACGCTCAATGAAATTATACCTTTCTTCATGGGAATTGATCACCTGACTCAGGAACGCGATGGGACGCTCCTCGCCATCTTCTCCCTTTTGCGTCAGGACAACAGCGTAGCTCTCGGGCTCTCCTATGGCATACATGATGAAATCTCGACTGTAGTCTGGATTGATCAAGACCGGCGCCTGAGCGATTCGAGCCTTAATCTCTTCAAAAGCTTTTTTTCTTTCTTCGGTCCAGTTAAATTCGACGCCCTTCTTCAGGAGTTGGGACATTGGCTTGATGACTTGGGCGAAGTCGGGAACGAACTTCCTTACGAAGTTGATTTGACCGAAGAAGGATTGAAGTCCTTTCTTGTCTGTCGGGAGTGGGAGTTTCATTAGAGCTTCGGCTCTGTCAGGATCTACAGTGAGCCCTTTTTCTGATATCGCATGTCCCAACAACTTTCCTTCGCTGACAGTGAATATGGACTTCTTTGGATTAATTGAGATGCCGAACTCTCGACACTTTTCAAAAACTTGTTGTATATGTAGTGGATGATCTTCCCTTCTTCGGGAGAAAATGGTCATGTCATCCAGATAAATGACGATGACCTTATTTAGAAGCTCGCCAAAAGCAAGATCCATTGCTCTCTAGAAAGTGGCCCCAACATTCGAAAGGCCAAATGGCATTCGTTGGTAGGCAAATGTTCCCCACTTGGTGGTGAATGTTGTTTTGTGTTGGTCTTCGTCCCTGACCCAGATTTGATTGTATCCAGAAAAACCATCGAGCAGAGAGAAGCGTTGCGCTCCAGCTACTGAGTGCAAAATTTGATCAATCTGTGGGAGAGGATAGTGATCCTTGAGGGACGCCTGATTTAGATTGCGGAAGTCTACGCATAACCTGATATCTCCGTTCTTCTTTCTGACTGGGACCAGGTTCGCTACCCATGAAGAGTGCTTGATGGGATATATGATCTTTGCCTCGAGCATCTTCAAGAGTTCGGCTTTCATTAAGACCTCGATCTTGGGATTCATCGGTCTTTGCTTTTGTCGGAAGGGTTTGACCCCCTCCTGCAACTCGATTGTGTGTTGAACCAGCTACCGATTGTATCCTCGAAGATCTTGATAAGACCAAGCGATTATATCAGAAAACCTTCTGCATAGATTCTGTATCTGTTCTATCTCCTTCGCAGTGCAGTCGGTTCCCACCTTTATTGCTTTCCCAGGTTCGAGCTCCAAATCCTGATACTGTCTCTCATGGACCTTGATCATGTGAGAGAGAGCTCGGTCATTCCGATCAAAGAGGCTTTCAAGGGTGATTAGTCCCTTGGGAACATGATTATTCTTCAATTGGATCAACCCTTCATACTCTTCTTCATCAGAGCTTCGGTCTTCGACTGTGGCGGCTTCTTGGATTAAGAAATTTACAATCTGCTCGTCGTTGTCAAACACTTGCCAATGCAGATTCTTGTCCGGGACAGAGGGTCTATAGATCATCCTCACAGTTCTGGGCTTGTGCACCATGTCTTCTACTGGAGAGTACTTGGCTGCGATGGATGCCAGAACATCGGCATGTCGGTTCTTCTCTCGTGGGATTGACTACAGATTGAGAGATTCGAACCGATCGAACAGGTCCCATACCCTGTTGCGGTATGATTTTAGATAATGCTTCTTTGAAGTACACTTATTTGTGACCTGGTTGCAAACCAGTTCGGAATCTCCAAAAATTTGGAGGTGCTTTATGCCTAACTTATCAGCTTTCTTAAGTCCTAGGCATAACGCTTCATATTCTACTGCATTGTTAGTGCAGCTCCATGTCAACCGGTAGCAATATTCTTTTTGCTCTCCGAAAGGTGAAATTAGAAGAATCCCTGCCCCAGCGCCATTTTTACATCGGGCACCGTCGAAGAACAACTTCCATAGTTCTTCCTGGGCACTTGTTCTATTCCCTGGTTGGGAGTGATTATTAGGCTTGACGATCGCATAACACCCTATTTCGGTCTCCACCATGGCGTTGAAGTCTGCCAATGAGAACTCATCTTCACAGCTTAATTGCACAAGAGACTCCTCGATCAAGTCCACCTGCTCTATTTCCTCCACTAGTGCATTCACTGGTTCGCTGCTTTCTTCCTCGGACATCTTCTATACCAGAAAGGAAGAAGGCTTCTCATTGTAGATCTTCACCTTCTTTCCCTTGAATGGAATCTCTAGATGGGAGTAATCCATAGATAGATATCCACCCAGTTTTGCCATGAATTCCCTCGACAAGCACATACTAAAATATGGCTCCAAGTCGACTACTACTACCTCTTGTATGACTGTGATCTGAGGCATCTTATGTAGCCGGATAGGAATGTCCTTGATCACCCCTACAGTCTTTACTGGAGTACCATCCAATTGGAGTACACCTTGGCTGCTTCGCGTATACTCCATCCCTATTTCTTCGTAGACTGCTCTTGGCATTACTGTTGTAGCGGCCCCAGAGTCGATCATGCAATTATGCACAATATACCCTTCCATTTGTAGGGATAGGTAGAACGGAGGTGGTCTGTTCTTCCCCATGATTGATGTGGATAGGGTCTGTACCAAGGCAAGCGGTGCTACTTTTTTAACCTTAATTGTCTTTAATGATTCCTGCAGCAGGTCTACTTGTCCAGGAAGTTGCAGTGCATCATACAGGCTGATCTTGGCTGGAATCTTCTTCAATTCCTCTACAATATTGTATGCCAAGGATTTGGGTGCTTCGGGCTCTTTTTTGGGCTCATATCTTGTGCAAAACTGCTCTGTAGCTTCCACCCTTTGTCGTTTAGTCAGCGAAGGAAACTTGAGCTTTTCCTTAGCCTGTTCTTTAGTTTCCACCTGAGGTGGTTCGACAGAGGCCTTTTGAGCCTTTCCTTTGATCGGTGTTGGCGAAGGAGCTTCGCTCGAGGCCGAAGTAGATGATTGTCCTTTCTCAGGTTGAACTTGCTCTTTTGAAGGAGTCATCTGAGTAGCATCTGCTTCTATTGTCTTTTTCCCTCCTCGGGTGAGTACTGCAACCGGCTCCTCCTCGCTAATTACCAGGTTCTGATTCATCTGCCTAATGACATTTACTTGACCACTGTGACTACTATTTGCCAGTGTTTGTACATAGTGTTGGTGCAAGGTGCAGGTGTTCTCCTCATGCGGATCATTGCACGTAGAGCACCAATACACGTAGTCGAAAGTGCTCGGAGCCTCATCAATTGCAGCATTTCTCGTCGAAGCCCTCCCTTGCTGGACTGCTTGGTCTTTGGTAAGTGCAGGTGCAAGATAAGATCTTCTTGGTAGGAACTCCTATTGTGCTTGCTTCTTTTTTACAATAGTCATGTCATTAGACAACATCTGAACCGTAGAGTTCAGAGACTGCATTTCCTATAGAATTTTGGTTTGTATATCATCGGCTTTCGGAGCGAGTGGTGATGGAGCCATCGTCGGTATGGGAGGAAGGGCAGGGTGTTGAGGTGGTGCTGGTAGTACAGGAAATGCTGAAGAGACAGTGGGTTGTGGAGTTGAAAATGTAGGGAAATGGATTTGTGGAGCAGTGATTTGAGACACGACAGGATTCGGATTCCAAGATGAAATCGGGAGTGCGGGGGTGGTGGAGATTTGCGAAGTGACTACGCTTGCATACTGGAGTTGTAAGAATTCGAGAAGTATGGGCATCGGCATCCTTTGGGGGAGCTTGCCCACAACTATTAAATCCATCTCCGCTCTCTTAGCTAACTCATACAACTCGAGAAAAGTATTAACGTTAGAATATCTTACCATGAGACTGATATCGGGGTTGAAAGCCCGAAGGAAATAGAGCGCTACAGCTTCGTCGGTTGGCCGAAGTCCAACTGGCACTCTCTGCCAGGTTCGAGCGAACCTCACATTGAAATCCATGATCTCCTCTTGTGGATGTCTCTTGATTGAAGTGAACTGGTGCAGCAGAGAGGTAGGATCACAAGATTCATTGAAGTTTCCCATCAGTTGATCAGCTAACTGATCCCATCTCGTAATACTACCGGGTGGTAGAGATCTATACCAGTAGAGGAGTTTCCCTCTAAGGGAAAGGACCAAAAGCTTTACCATAATCGGCTCTTCTGTAATGTCGTGGATCGCCGCCAGGGATATTATATCCTGGATGTGCTCCAGAGCGGTCTTCCCAGTTCCATCGAACATTGGGATTTTCTTTACGATAGTAGGCGGCACTTGTCCTTGTCCCACTAGATTTAGAGGTGACAAAGAATCCCATGCTGGAGACAATCTGGGTGGCGGTGGCTGCTGCATTTGCTGTTGTTGTTGTTGTTGTTGTTGTGCCATATTTGCTCCCGGATTTCCCGAAGCTCCCCCTTGACTGCTAATAGGACAACTAATAGGAATAGAGGGGCTAGGACGCTTAGGAGAGTTGGGAGGATTGGGAGGAAAGCTAGATGTTGTACTATCTGAAGTTGAGCTTTGTCTGCCAACAGAGGATGTTCCTTGCGGCAGGGATTCGGGGGTGATCAACCTTGATTGTTCCCCAAAAGCGTCAATATCTAGCTCAAAGAACTCGGTTTCCTCTCCTTTATTCTTAACTCTCCATCTTGTTTGCATGAAGGCACATAATTTTGGTACTGGTCTTTATGACTTAGAGATTCTCGGGTAAACAGAGTCGCCAGATGCTAAGAGTCTTTTGGTAATGAGAGCATCGATTCTCACTACCACTAGTCAGGTGAGACTGATCGGGTCACACCGAGAACTGGTTAGAACTATTGGCCCCGGTGAAGATGGGTTTGCATTAAAATATGGGACCTTGACTGGTTATGGATCTTTCTAAGACAGATACAGTTGGTCCCACCGGGCGTGCCAAAAACTATTGGTCATCAAATCTGCCTAGGTAAGGATTTTGGGTTAGTGTATGCGCCCTAGACCTGGACCAACATTGAAAGGCCGAAGGGAAGAGATGCCCCTCGTGCCAATCTCCGAAGAAAGGCCGGCTCCTATGCTAAACTACTTGGGTGTTTTGAAGACAAGAGTGCAGGAAAGAGATAAAAGGGATAAGGGTTAGAGAAATAAATAAAAAGGGTTAAGGGAAGAGAGATTGATGATTTGAGGTGGGAGAGAACAGGAAGCACGATCGCTAACAGACAACTTGAATAGCAGCAAGGAACACCAAGAGTAAAATAAAAGAAACGTAGTATCAACCTTCCTATGTATCCTCCCGAACGAGTTTTAGGGTACTGTCCCCGATCGCACACCGGACGCAGAGTTCAGCATCTCAGTCTACAAATGAAGAGAGACAAAAGAATCAAGCAAGGCAGGTAGCATAAAAGAAAGTCAATAGGATGTTTTTCAACTCCTATGTATCCTTCAGAACGAGTTTCAGGACACTGTCCCCGATCACACACCGGACGCAGAGTTCAACATCCAACATACAAACAAGGAGAGATAGAAGAATCAAGCACAGAAGGCAGCATAAAAGAGAAGAATTGAGCTCAAAGTCTCTTAGTATTAATCGCAGGACATCAAGTTACAGTAGCTTTCTAGTAGATAGTTCCCCCCATTTTCCATTACAATGCCTAGGTTTTTATAGAGGACCCGGGCCTCTGAATCATAATTACATAGCAAAGAAGAGTACGCCCTCGAGCTCTGAGAATTCGGCCTTCCTCGGCTCTCATGACTGAGCTTTCAAATATGTTACCAAAATTGGCAACTATGATCGGGTCAACCATGGAAAGGTGCATTGATGAGCCGTCTGGACGTCCTTGGTCTCCGGGTGTAGTGCTCGAGTGGCCGCCATGCTCGTCGGGTTCTCCATCATGGCTTGATACTTCGCTTCTGATTGCCAAAAATGAGCAACGGGCTTGCTGGGCACAAAAAATTGCATTTATGAGGCACTTGATCGCCTCGGGAAGATACCCGACTTGGAATGTGTGCCCGTGAAGCGCTTCGCTAGATCTTCGTTCACAACTTCGCTTCGCAATGGTTTTGGGCCGAAGCAAAAACTCTTCCTTAAATTATACTTTGCATAATTGAGCTTCGCAAAACTGCTTCGGGGAAGGTTTGTGCCGAAGCATATCTTCTTTGCAAAATGGTCTTCTTCGTCCTTGCTGCTTCACTGACAAAACTACTTCGTTGATGCCTTGGAGAAATGCTTCACTAATTTTCTGGCCGAAGTGACTGATGGAAATACTTCAGGTGCGAAGTAGTTTTCTTGCCTTTTCTTTTTGGCAAAATTGTTCTTTCGAATGCTGCCTTTGTATTCTTCTTCGGTGATACTACTTCGCAAAAACTCCACCCGAAGCAGTGTTGAAAATGCTTCAAGTGTGAAGCTCTCTTTCCTTTTGAATGCCGCTTCGCTCAAATTTTGCCCGAAGTAGCTGCTGGAAGCGCTTCGGGCCCGAAGTCATTTCATTCTCCTTTTCTTGTGTTTTACTTCGGCGA
Organism: Wollemia nobilis; assembly: GCA_028583015.1. NCBI lineage: Eukaryota > Viridiplantae > Streptophyta > Pinopsida > Araucariales > Araucariaceae > Wollemia > Wollemia nobilis. The sequence continues at coordinate 6,370,192 of JAQPPZ010002937.1, read as the reverse complement.
AAACTACTTCGCAAAACTTTTACCCGAAGTAGTGTGGGAAATGCTTCGGGTGCGAAGCTGTTTTATTTTCCTTCGACGAAGCTCTTTTTTCTAGCTTGTTTGGCAGTGAAGTTCTTCCCTTTCTACTTTATGTACAAATGGGTGGCATTGAAAGCCAAAATTGCTGCAACTTTTCAAAATAAAAATAACAAAGTAAAAAAACTTTACACAACACTATACAAAACTTGTTTCTTTTCTACCCCTTGAGAAATGTGACAAAATTGTTAACAATACTATGGATTTTGAAGCATTAATATTAATATAAACCCATAGTATAAATTTTATCGGATCAAATAAAATATAGCCACCATATATAAATATCAAGATAATTATGTAAACGTAATAATATGAGCAAACTAATGTGTATATAAAGGTTTATAATATATCAATTAGCATTCACTAATATACAAAAACATGAATGTAAATATCCTGTATCATACATTTACAAAGCATGTAGTACAACTTACTATATTAGTTGCTCAAAACATATGCAGTATTTGTTACTCCTCTTTCTTTTATAAATGTATCACAAAACTCTATTACAATAATGATAACTATGCTAGCTATGTTTGATATATATCTTGATGAAGTAATATATAACCATTGAATGACTCTTTGGATACTTGAATATTCCTTTCTTTATGCCATGTATCATGACTTTTGGCTTCTCTACTTGACACTTGCATACACATGACTCTATCTTATATGCACACCTAGATATGACTCTTCACTTAGCACACTCTAATCTAAAGATACTTTTGCACTCTTACATATATGACACTTATGCATATATACTCACATTACACTTGCACACTTACTCACATGACACTTGTGTATTTCTTGCACATACACACTTACATAGCACTTGTGCATATCTTGGACATTATTATATTATTTAAAATATTACACACACTCTAATCTAAGACTCAACGCTAGTCTAATATTTACAATATGTGCCATGAAGTTACCATGGGACTATATAAGCATGTACCAAATAATATAATAAATAACAACACCCCCTTGTATTACATTATTTGGTTATTGAAGTCTTTAGTATTGAATCTTAGTATTTGTCCTTTAAGTGACTTTACAATTTTCACTATCCTCTACTTGAGATTTGTCAAATTCACATTCTTGATTGATTTTCCTTCTAAATATTTTTTTAAAGAAGTCCATACCTTTCCTATGCCTCTCTCTAATTTTTGAGAAATATTTTTAAGGAAATCCCTTAACATATTTTCTCATCATGTATATTCATTCAAAAATTTTATTTTTTTGTACCAACAATGTTTTTTAGAATGGTTGGTAACCAAGGTGTTGTAGGTGATTTGGAGAGGAGAGGGCAATCCTCCAAGGGAGGTCCCAGGTTCAAATATCCACTCTACCAAAAAGCTGAATTGGGTATCTAAAATCCAATTAATAATGTTGGTGCAGGTAGGGTCGAGTGTGACCCCCGGGTGACTTTGATGGTGTGGAATCCCCTGTTCATAGTCTCTCAGACCAAGGCGGCTCCACAAGGGAATTTTTGCTTAAAAAAAGAAAGAATGGTTGGTACCTCCACAAATTTAACAACAATAAATATTCCAACAACTTTCTATATGTTGTCCATGCTTACCATAATGTTGATATTTATTTTTTGAATATTTGAAGTCTACGTTTCAATGTTCTTTGTTGCATACATTTTCTTCACACTCTTTTTCTTCATGAAATATGTTTGAATCACATGCAACATCTATTTTTGGATCAAGTTATTCTATCTTTGATGCAAGCAATGATAATTCCAAAAATATATGTTGTGATGCAAGCAATAATAATTCCATGTCAGAAGTATCATTGCTTGCATCACAATTTTATTGAAGATCACTAGTATCACAACATAATTGTTTTTTCATAGGTCTTAAGTTATCTGCATCACAACAAGCATCTTTCATCATGGGATATAATATATTTGTTTTCATAATTTTTAAATTATTTGCTTCAATGGCAATATCACTAAGCTTATTTTTCAAATATTTGATCATTTCTTCTTGTCTTCTATTCCTATATTTGAGAAATTTATCACAAAGTAATTCCATATACATTATTTTACCTATATCATTAGGTAATATGAAAATATTTTAAGATTTTTTAACTATTTCATCAATATTTGAACTTAGATAATTGCTAAGTGTTGAAAATTTCTTGTTTTTGGCTTCTCTTGTAACTAATTGTAGTACTCTATTTTTACTAAAGTATCTTTTTTACCTTCAAATTTATCTATCATATACTGAGTATAATAGTTTAAATCTTGCAAAATTTCATTAGTTTCTTCTAATGGGACAACTTAGCTGCATATTTGTTCTTCTTGAAAACATATGTTTTATTCTTCATATTTCTTTAAACACTCATATATTTCTAGTTTTTTACTATTTTTTTTTTGCTTACTTTTTCTTTTCCATGATCCTTTTGAAGTAGACAACCTTATAACTTCCTATATTTAAATAAATCAAAGTTTCTAAATTAGAAAAACCTATGAAGTAGAAGTCCTTGTGTCCCAAACATTAAAAACTTAAAAATATGATTTTTGCAAATTTAATTTTCCTAATTTTGATGTTGTAATCCATTTCACTCCCAAATTAATCAATTTGCAAAAATTCACTAATATTTTAATTTAAAAAAATAACAACTCAAAAAATTTCAAATTTATCTAAGAAATAAAAAAATATTAATGAAGTCATATAACTCCAATCTTAAGTTTGCATTCTACTTATCTTGCCATTGATGTAATATATAACTCATCCTTAATAAAACATTACCTTATTACTCCTTAATAAATTAAATTTAACTTCATAAATTATTCCCCTAAAAATAAACCTTTATAAAATTTAAAACTTATCACTACAAAACTTATGCTTTAAAAATTTCAATCTTTGACTTCATTTGATCCTACTTCGTTGTATTACTTTTGAATGCATATTTCAACTTGTGTGTCCATTCTTTAATTAACCTGCTCAAATGCTATGTGCCTGCAGTTGAACATTACTCTTCAAGTATAAAAAATAATGTTATGGTTTCTTAAAATTCTAAATTTCTTTGAGGATATAATGCCTTCTAGTAGCATTTCACATTGGCATTTCTATATTCTGTAAGCATTACACTATATTTCTCTACCAATGAAGTGTCTTGGACCAAACTATTCTCATTTACAATTCTTTTGGAAATCACATAAAATATTTGATTGAATCCAAATGTTACTATTGTGACTCTCCTTCTTGCGTTGACCCTTGGAAAATAATAGTTGTGTTTCCTCTTAAATTTTAGCTCTTGAAGATAGTCTATTGCAATTCACATTTCAATGTTAGTTTTTGGAGGATGACTATTGTGCTCAACATTATTGTCTTGGATCTAATGAGTATGACTATTATGCTTCATATTTAGGCATTTACTATTGCACTTCACCTTATTGCATTGGATCTTGGAGAAATACTGTGTGATTCCTATGTGCTTCGCTCCAATGAGGATTGCACCTTTACGCACTATATCTATTTTGATTCAATTTTGTTGTTGCTTCATATTTTAAGATGTTGCTATCTTATTACTTCAAGTTAGATGACATTCATATTAAAGTTGAGCCTTCAACTTCCAGTCCCTTATTAGACTACATCATTGTCTTCTTGGTGCACTAATGTACTAAAACTAATGATGTTCAACAAGCTAAATGGTTTATTCTTATACTTGCACCTATTTAGGACAAATGATGTATACTCTTAGTTGCACCTTATTTACTTTTGTATCGAGTATATTTGCACTATCCATCTATTTATGCTTTAATATGAATGACACTTTTCCCTTTTATTTCAATAATGAGCTAGAAAACACTGTCATATTTAGATACTTTTATATGTTTGAGACATCAAGCTACATCTCAAACTTTAGGCACTATATTTTTTTTTTTGGTTGGTTAAAATTAAAAGCAGGTTTTTTAAGGTCCCCAAAACCTTTTTACAATAGGTCAACCGACCAAAAAAAATACCAAAAGAAAGGCAAAATAAAATTCCCACACAAACACCCGCCTAGTGGAAAATAATCAGATTGAAAAATCCCATCCAACAAGAAAAAACTGAATTGAAAAACCCACCTAGTGGGAAGAAACCAAAATGAAAATCCCACCCAGTGGGAAACCAAAATATTTAAAAAAATTACCTAGTGGGAAACCAAAAGAATTAAAAATCCTATCCATCGGGAAACCAGTAGATTTGAAAATCCCACCCAGTGGAAAACTAGAAGATTTGAAAATCCCATCCAGTGGAAAACCAATAGATTTGAATGCCCAATGGAAAATCAACATATTTGAAAATATCGCCCAATAAGAAACCAATAGATTTGAAAATATTTCCCAATGGGAAATAAATAGAATTGAAAAACCTACCTAGCAGGAAAACAACAGATTTTTTGGAATGTCTGTAGTTTCTTATTTCTTTATAGTAGGAATTAATGTCGAAACTTCTGCTGGAATGTCTGTAGTTTCTTCTCTCTTTACAGTAGGAATTAATGCATAACACATTGAATCCCTCTTTAGACCATTCAAAATTTTTCTGCCATCTACTAAACAAATTCTAGCATTATTGCATACCTTTTCCTCAACCTCCTTCAATGGCTTCAGTTTGTGGTGCACTCCATATTTTGTCAGGGAATACGTATTTGCATGCCCATCATGCGCCGCATGTCTATCAAATTGCCATGGTCTTCCCAGCAACAAATGACAAGCATCCATCGAAAAAATATCACACAGGACCTCATCCTGGTATCTTCCAATTTGAAACTTGACCAAGCATTGTTCACTGACCAATGCTCTATGGTCCTTCTACAACCACACAATTCGATATGGATGCAGGTGCTGTCTTCTTTCTAGATTTAACTTAGTCACCATATCCTCAGAGCTCAAATTATCTGTACTACCATTATCAATAATAATATTACAGATTTTACCTGAACATTTGTACCTCGTGCGGAACAGGATTTTTTGCTGGTCTGGTTCCATCTCTTCATTCAACAAGGTTCTCCTTGTGATCATCACTTCTCCTCACTCTGCTTCTTCAGAGTGCTTATATTCAACACCATCATCAATAACCACAGCTCTGGCATTACCTTTAGGCATTCTGTTTGGTGTTTATTGGTGTTTGGGACACTCATATGATTGATGCCCCTCTTTCTCGCAATTGAAGCAGGTTCCATGAAATCTGCCTCTTCCATATCCACGTCCACCTCTACCTCATACCCTTTGATAATCATTGTTCTGATTATGGTGTTGGTAGGCATTCTCCTCCTTTTGTTCCTGGTGGTTGCTTGTTTCACCAGTCTGCTTCTGGTTGTCATATTTAAATCCACTGGTTCTTCCACCATGACCTCTTCCTCTCTATTTACTGTCAAATTTTCGGTTCAATTTATCTTCCACCTTTAGAGAAAACTAGTAAGCATCTTCAATGGTGCTCATTCAAACCAAACTCAATTCTTCTTGTACGCTGGTTCTCAACCCATTAATGTAACAGGCTACTTTCTCTTTATTTGCCTCTGTATGGCTAGTTCTGATGGAAATTTTAAAAAATTCCTCTGTATATTCTTTAACAGACTTGCTGGACTGTCGTAAACTCTGCATTTTCCTTAGCAGATCTAATTCGTAATCTACTAGAATAAACTACCATTTTAGCTTTTCAACCATTCGATCCCACCTGGTGATCTTTTCTTTTCCTCTTCTATTTCATTCCAGCTACACTCCTTTCCACCATATGCCAGCATGGCCTTTCAATTTTGTTCTTGCAAATTGGATTTAGATTTCCAGAATATGTGGAGATGTCTAACTTCGACATTTTTCCAATTTGAGAGATGGCTTTAATCATTCGAGATTCTATAGCACTCATTACTTCTTCTTCTTCTTCTAACGGGTCATCAACTCCACAAGCTTCATCATCAATTTGGTTTTCTCCTCTTGGCTCTACTCCTCTTTGCAATTCTTCCTGTAGGGCCTGCACTTGCCTCTGCAATGGTCGAAAGTCTCCTTCAAGAACCACGTTCCTTCCAGCACCATGATTTCTTTATGGTGGCATTTTTCTTCACTTCTTCTTAGAACCCTTAACCCTAGATCCTGGTGCAAGCTACCTCACATTTGACGCTCTGCTTACACACTCAGAATCTTCTCGCTTTGATACCACTTGATGGGGAGCCAAATTTTAACACAAAGAAAAAGACTCAATTTTTATTCAAAAGCATGGAAAGATTACAATTCCGAACCATGAAAGATTTACAAAGTACAAAAAATGCAAAAAGAAGCCGCAGTCTTCATCTCTCCAGCCTCCTCAATCCTTTGAGCAACCTCTTTTTTATAATGGCAGATTCTTGTTGTAACCACCATTCATAACTGTCCCTATAACCATTGCAACGGTCCCCTGGAACTGCTGTAATGACTTCGGGTAACTGTCAAAAGTCATTCTATAATGGTCCGCAAAAAAGTAACATTTCACGATAGCGTGACATCTCTTCATTCTGCTCTTCTCTCTCCTAGCCAAGCCACAAAAATGTGACACTTTTTCCTCCATGTCCATCTGTCACGATATCGCGACACTTTTTTGGCTTTTGTCCTTGTTTGCCAATGTGTCGCGATATCGTGACACTTGCGTTTTGCTCTCGCCTTCATTCTGAGTTCGTCACGATATCATGACAACTTTTATGTCGCGATATCGTGACACTTGTTTTTGCTTGCGCCTTGGTTCAAAATGCGTCGCGATATCGCGACAAATTTTATGTCACGATATCACGACACTTGTGTTTGCTTGTGCCTTGGTTCAAAATGCATCGCAATATCACAACTTTTATGTCACGATATCGCGACACTTTGCAGCACTTGGGGCAACTTCCAAAATATGTTGCGATATCGTGACATCTTTTATGTTGCGATATTGCGACACTTTGCAGCACTTGCGAAAACTTCCAAAATACATCGTGATATCGTGACATATTTTATGTCATGATATCGTGACACTTTGCAGCACTTGCAACAACTTCCAAAATACGTCGTGATATCGCAACATCTTTTATTTCGTGATATCGCGACACTTTGCAGCACTTGCGGCAACTTCCAAAATACGTCGCGATATCGTGACATCTTTTATGTCGCGATATCGTGACACATTTCACACTGAGAATATTTTTTTCTCTTTTTGTCACTGTTTTATTTCTTTTGTTGCATGATTTATTCGGCTACCACTAGATGCTCCTACATCAGGAACCCTCAATCAAGTTGGGAAATGGTAGAAAAGTAGAAAATTGACCTGCCACCCCAAGGAGATTGTCTACAATCACTGCAAGCCAAAAAATAAGGGCTTGGGAAGTGCCAAGGAGTAGGGATAGAACAAGGGGAGGGGAATAAGGGAAGTGGATCAGGACATCTCGTGGGATGTTCCTTGTAGATCTCACCTTAGGCAATGTCCTTTTGTTTTATATCTTTTCTCTATACTTTAATCACTAAATATTTATATGGCTTCCCATGTCAAGCCAATTAAATATTTGTCAAGGTCAATATTAATGACCTACAACTTACTTCTATATCAAGGTCTCTCTTCAAGACCTGAATCTATCCTTATGTCAATATCTCTTTCCAAGACCTAAAACTCATTAAATCTTATTCTCTATGAAGGTTAGTCTTCAATATTTGAATCTTTTTATATATGCCAAGGTCTACCTTCAAGACCTAAATCTATTATTATTTATTTCATGGTTTTCCTTGAAGACCTAAATATACAATAGCCTACAACTTAAATAAATTTATCCTTGATAAAATATTTCTACTTTCTTCTAGCACATAGAAGATGAAACTCTTGTATACCTGTGGTAGGAATCTTCTCACTCTTATTTCAATTTAATATTTGTTGTAGCTTTGTGTTAGGTCATGTTGTTGCCATCGCACAACATACCCCAATTTGGAGATCCACTCAAAATTTTGGCATTTTTTATTCTTTTTTTTATCCAATTTTTCTCGCATCAAGGTCTTTGAAAATTTGCTTTCACTTTGAAATTGTTGACATCTTTGCATCTTGAAGGTTTGAATTTAGTTGCAATGCTTCGAATTGAATATTTTTTATTATTTGCATCTTAATTGCATTATCTCAAATCAAATAATTTAATTAAAATAATTTTCAAAGGTTTTCAAAGGTTTAAATAATAAATTTTTATTTAAATAATTAAATTTCATTTTAGGGTTATTCAAATTTTATCACTTTTGCCCTAAAATTAATGCAAAATTGAAATGGACATATCTTGAGCTAGACAACTCTGTTTGAGCTCATTCAAAACTTGGTAGAAATATATTGATTTCCTCTTTCTAATGGTACCAAAATTATAGGATTTCAGATGTCAATTTCACCCAAAAATAGTAGTTTACTATAGCAGCTTATGAACTTTAAAATGTTATATCTCATGAACCATGATAAATTTTTGGATGATCTCAGCAATTTTGAGTACCCTTTTGCCCTGATTAGATGCATGTAATTTTTTTTAAAATATGAGAACTTTGAATTTTGACTCAATTTTGGGCAAAAGGAAAGTTACAAAGGAAAATGAATAATAAATAAAATAAAAGTTGGCTTTGTCTTAATATTATGATGAATATGTCATTATGTAGGTAATACAAGGGAAGGAAAATAAATATTAATGATAAGATTCATAATGTTTCCACAAGTTTGGAAATACAAGGAGAATGAATAGTTATGAGAGCGAGTTGAAGAGAATATAGAAGATTGCTATTGCCAAAGGTTTCCTCCCATGTTGCTTGTTAGAGAAGATTTCATCTTTGTAGTTGATTGACAGAGGTATTCTAAAGAAAAGCATTAATAGAAAATTTCATTTATAATATATTCATTTTATTGTGGTGAAAAATATGCATGCGGATGGTATTTTCATTTTACATGATTGAATATATTAATTAATTCCTTTGAATATTGCACCCGATTTAATTTGAACTATGTTAATTTTTGTTGGATTAAATTAGGTTATATTTCAAATTATCTTTGTTTGCAGATTCTGGATGGAGTTCTGAAATTTTAGTAACTTGCATTTTATTTTCATTTCATTTTTATTTTTATTTTTCCTAACCCTAAGCCTTTTTTATTTTATTTAATTTCATCGCACAAGGAAAAATCAAAACCCTAAGTTTTATGCAAAGTTTTAATTTTTCATATTAGGGTAAATGTTTATTTCATTTTAATAAGTTCTCGACATTACACATTTGAAATAAACATTAGGGTTTTAATTAATTAAATTTTCCAAATAATAATAATTAAAGTTCAAACATTAATTATTTGGATAAATTTAATTAAAATCATTTTCTAAGGTTAAAATTCAAATATTTGCACTCCACAAGTTTTATTATTTGCAATATTTGATTATTAATCATACATTTTGGCAATTAATTTCATGAACAACAATATTTTCACAATTTAAATCAAATATCAAACCACAAGCCCCTTGTTAATAGTTACTTGCACCTCTGAGGTATTCAACAATATTTTCACATTTTACAAGCATACAAGCACATTTTAAGAAATTAAGCAAACAAAACCTTGGAGAAACTAATTATTTCTTTGCAAGAGAGGATTGCTTTGACAGGATCCTAATTGTGAGCGTGTTTTCGTAATCGGGCAAAAATATCACTCAACAAAATTGGTGCTAGAAGGAGGGCCTGAAGGTAACAAATTTGATTTTTAGCATTTGAAATTGTTCAAATTTAAAAATAAGTTTTGAAATTTTCCAATTTATGCTGCATTGATTTGCTATAAATTTGAAAATATGGTTATGGTTAAATTTTTGAGATTTTTTATACATAGTATTGCATGTTAAAGTTAGAACTATTTATCACCTATGAAATCAATGGCAGGAGTTGCATCCTAGATAGGTGGTTATTGTAGTCCTTTAAACATTCCTGGAGTACCCCATCAAATCCTTAAAAATGTGGAAATGCTTTTACCACTATATAGGCATGATGGAATGAAATTGACTGATGAACATATTCAAGCATACAGAAACACTATAATTCATTTACAAATTATGCATGAAGATGTTGCATGTAGATTGTTTCCATTCACATTAGATGAGTTTGCTTATGATTGGTATATCAACTTACCTATAGGTTCTATCACTTCTTGGGCTCAACTAGAAGCAACATTTCTTAGCCATTTTAGAAAATTGGTTGACCCAATTATGATATTAAATTAGTTTATCTCTATCTGTAAAGAACCTAATGAATCCATGAGACTATTCAATGATAGGTTCCATAGGTTGTATATCGAACTAGTGACACATTACATCCTTTTAGAAGAAGAAGCCATTCAAATATACATGGGAGCCTTAGACCCCTTTACTTCTATGTTTCTGGGGAGACTTCTTAAAGTTCCATCCTTTCCTAGAGCCTACAGTGAGGCAATAACATTAGAACAATGGTGGATTTTGAAAGGTATTAATGTGGGTCAATTATCATTACTTAGACCTAAGGCTCACAATCAGATACCACAAATGAGTTAGGCTGATGCACAACCTTCTCCCATGATGAATTATTTTTTAGGAGTTATGGATTCCAACCAGTATCAACCTTCCAATATGGCACCCTTGAATCAAATGATGTCTAATGTGAGCAATCAATAGGATAAAATTGACTGTCCAGATGTTACAACTACCTTAGATATCATCCAAAATGAGGTGCAAGTTCCAAAGTCAATATCCATCAATGAGGATTGTGGCAATCAAGTTAATAAAAATGTAGAGATTGGTTCAATTTTAGAAATATATGAACTTGAAGAAGAATCTAAAAATGGTACAAATGAAGGGATGGAATCTCACCAAGTGTTTTAGAAAGATAATAATTATGTTATTCAAGACAAAGAAGGGGAATCATTCACTTCTTTCACAATTCCTAAAGAAATTTCTATCCCACTTGATGTGTAAGAAACTGAAAGTTTTGTCTCATCTATGGATCTTATATTGTCTATGCAGCAAGAAATTAGTCTGCCTTTACCTCAGATAGAGAAAACTCTAGAGTATGAAAATTTTGGATATAATATCATTGAAAACCCAAAGGAAAATGTTGCTCTATTTGAGATAACTCAGGAAGTTGATCAGGAAGATTTGTTATTTAAAACATCCCTTGACCAGCAAGATTTATGGTTTGAAAATGAGGTGCAAGTTTCAAAGTCACTACCCATCAATGAGGATTGGGATAATCAAGTCAATCTAAATGTTGGAATTGATTCAATTTCAAAAACACTAGAGCCATCAAAAGTGGTTGAAAGTGAATTTAAAAAGGAATCAATAGATGAATATGAATATTATGCAGAAGACACGATAGAATCTCATCCCTTGATTTTAGAAGATAATTATTATAATGGTTGGGAAAGGTATGAAGAATCATTGGTTTCTCACACTCCTACTAATAAAATTTCTATTTCATTTGATATGTAGGATGCTGAAAACTCTATCTCACATGAAGATCTTGCAATTCTTGTACAATCAAAAAATGGTGGGCCACTTGCAGAAATAGAGAAGGTTCCAAAATTCAATCACTTTGAATATGAGTTTATTGAACACCTTGCTGAAATAAAAAGGAAGAAATGGTAAATGTTTCTTATGAATCATTTGTTATGGATGAGGAAGAGGTAAAATCTTCTCTTTTACCCTTGACTACTAAAAATTTGGGTACAAATTCACATGATTGTCTTGGAGATTCAAATAAAGAAATACCATTGGTGGTTAACAAGGAATTAGAATTGACTTCTATTCATCCAAATGATAAAAATATTGCTCTATTTGAGATGACTCGGGTAGTTAATAAGGGAGATTTTTTATTTAACACATCTCTTGACCAACAAGAGCTATGGTTTGAAAAGGATGGGCATATGTTTAATTGGGTGACTAATTTTGGTGTTTTTGAAAAATAGGTGATCCATGAAGATGAAGGGCTACAAGATTATGATGATGAAGACCATGAGGAAAAAGATAAAATCACAAAGGCTCATCAAGTCTTGGTAAATGGAAATACACAAAAGGTAGAATCTCAACCTTTCTATTCAGTCATTCGAACTCCAGGTAAAATTTTACATAATCTTATGTTGGATTCAAATATTGTTGATAATGAAATACCATTTATGGTTAACAAAGAATTGGAGTTGATGCCTACTCACATCAGTAATAAGGTTGCTATGTTGAACAAAACAAAGGTAGATGTTTTTGAGTTACTAAATCAAATTCATCAACAATTGACTTTGGAACCTGGGATACAAAATCATAATGATCCTCATTTGTTAGATACCCTAGATGCTTGTAAATTGTTGCATAGTTATGATTGGTCTGAAACTATGAACAATGGTTTAGCAATCAAATTTTTAGAAATAGGGTCAAGCTTGGAAAAGATCATGTCTATTCATAATAGTGAGGATAGTATTTGGAGCAAGGAGTGGATAATGGGAACTCACACAATGCCAAGAGAAACTGTAATAAACATCCCACATAGTAAACACAAAATAATTTGAAACCATTTGTGGACTCATGAGTTTAATAGGTCAAATTTCAAATATGGTAGTGATGGGATTGAATCAAATTGGTGGGGTGAGAGAGGTAAAATAAAGGCCATTGAGGTTTTAGACCTAATTTTACTATGGTCTGATACCTATAAGGCTTGGCATGCCTATCATGATAAATATCTATCAAATAGTGGTAATCATGTTTGGGATCCAGGAAAATAATATGTTGAATTCATCATCATTTGTACATTCTTGTATATAGCTTTTTCATTTTCATGCTTTTGTACATAAATTTTCTTTTTTGCACTTTTATACATAATATTTTGTTTCACAATATTTTGCTATTTGCTTTCTTGTCAATGTTTTCAAGTTTAGGGAGCAGGTTCTTACTTGCTTATCAGTTTTACAATTTTGGTTTGTTTCAAATTGTGAGTATTTTGCTTTTGCATCTTCATGTTTTGAATTAGTTCCTCTGATTGAGGTATTATTTTTTGATAGCTACAAAATTTTGGTCTCTTTGTTGATACTTGTTCCTTTGTCATGTAGGATGGATTGCCTATTTTGGAATTAGATGAAATTAAGGAAAATAAAATGAGATTGTTTAGTAATTATTCTTATGATTTTGGACTAAGATAGTGAACTTTGGAACAATGAGACATTTCATTGAAGCTCCACATGTAGCACATCATATTAAAGGGCATGATTTGAAATCTTGAAGGATGAAGTCATTTTAGTTTTGCATATTAAGGTAAAAATCTAATATACTCTATCTTTAGCCTTAAGTGGTCTCTAACCCAGGTGGTAGGTAAATTTTGCAAAGCAATATAATGCTTGATAAAAAGGAGAGAAAGAAGGAAAGAAAAGCTAAATCAATAAAAAGTTTTAGATAATATTCATTGGGGCTATGGATGCCTGATCGAAAGTGGAGCAATATCTAGATGAAATAAAAGAAAATAAGTAAATGTAAAATTTATCTAATGCTTGGGTGATTTAGATAATCTCTACCGGGGCTATAGATGCCTAGAGTAAGGTCTAGAAGAGATCAAGGTCATCTCCACCGGAGCTATGGATGCTTGACTAGCAGTGGAGCAATGCAGAGGCACATCTTAATGAGTGACATTTTATAGCCTAAATGCAAAACAAATGATGGAATCTAAATTGTTTCAAGGATGTAAAATGAATCACAGTTCACACATTGAGCAGAAGCAAATGATTCATCTATTTTCATTTGAAGTTATCTATCCCACTTTCTCTGGATATTGCTAAATGATGTTTATTTCTTTGATATTTATATATATTTTGTTTCATATCGGGTTCTTCATCCGAAATGCTCAGAGACATTTCCCAGTAGAGTCACCATTTATTGTTGCATCGCACAATGTACCCCAATTTGGGGACCCACTCAAAATTTTGGTATTTTTTGTTCTTTGTTTTATCCAATTTTGCTCGCATCAAGGTCTTTGAAAATTTGCTTTCACTTTGAAATTGTTGACATATTTGCATCTTGAAGGTTTGAATTTAGTTGCAATGCTTCAAATTGAATATTTTTGATTATTTGCATCTTAATTGCATTATCTCAAATCAAATAATTTAATTAAAATCATTTTCAAAGGTTTAAATAATTAAATTTTATTTAAATAATTAAATTTCATTTTAGGTTATTCAAATTTTATCACTTTTACCCTAAAATTAATGCAAAATTGAAATTGACATATTGTGAGCTAGACAACTTCATTTGAGCTCATTCAAAGCTTGGTAGAAATATATTGATTTCCTCTTTCTAATGGTACCAAACTTATAGGATTTCAGATGTTAATTTCACCCAAAAATAATAGTTTACTATAGTAGCTTATGAACTTTAAAATGTTATATTTCATGAACCGTGATAAATTTTTGGATGATCTCAGCAATTTTGAGTACCCTTTTGGCCTATTGAGATGCATGGAAATTTTCATTAAAATATGAGAACTTTGAATTTTGACTCAATTTTGGGCAAAAGGAAAGTTACGAAGGAAAATGAATAATAAATAAAATAAAAGTTGGATTTGTCTTAATCTTATGATGAATATGTCATTATGCAGGTAATACAAGGGAAGGAAAAGAAATATTAATGATAAGATTCATAACATTTCCACAACAAGTTCAGAAATACAAGGAGAATGAATAGTTACAAAATTTGTTCTCGAAACTATTTTGAAACTGAATCAAACTAAAATTTTCAAATTATAAATGAGTCATTGAGACTCATGAAAAAAGTATCGGAATATTTTTGAAGCAAGTTAAAGATGATATAGAAGATTGCTATTGCCAAAGGTTTCCTCCCAGGTTGCTTGTCAGAGAAGATTTCATCTCTGTAGTTGATTGATAGAGGTATTCTGAAGAAAAACATTAATAGAAAATTTCATTTATAATATATTCATTTTATTGTGGTGAAAAATATGCATGCGGATGGTATTTTCATTTTACATGATTGAATATATTAATTAATTCTTTTGAAGATTACACCCAATTTCATTTGAACTATGTTAATTCTAGTTGGATTAAATTAGGTTATATTTCAGATTATCTTTGTTTGTAGATTCTGGATAGAGTTCTGAAATTTTAGTAACCTGCATTTTATTTTCATTTCATTTTTATTTTTATTTTTCCTAACCGTAAGCCTTTTTTATTTATTTAATTTCATCACACAAGGAAAAATCAAAATCCTAAGTTTTATGCAAAGTTTTAATTTTTCATATTAAGGTAAATGTTTATTTCATTTTAATAAGTTCTCGCATTACCTTTTTGGGGGTTCTCGTGGTCCACCTGCCCCCCTCACTACAACAACACATTTGAAATAAACATTAGGGTTTTAATTAATTAAATTTTCCAAATAATAATAATTAAAGTTCAAACATTAATTATTTGGATAAATTTAATTAAAATCATTTTCTAAGGTTAAAATTCAAATATTTGCACTCCACAAGTTTTATTATTTGCAATATTTGATTATTAATCACACATTTTGGCAATTAATTTCATGAACAACAATATTTTCACAATTTAAATCAAATATCAAACCATAGGCCCCTTGTTAATAGTTACTTGCACCTCTGAGGCATACAACAATATTTTTACACTTTACAAGCATACAAGCACATTTTAAGAAATTAAGCAAACAAAACCTTGGAGAAACTAATTATTTCTTTGCAAGAGAGGATGGCTTTGATAGGATCCTAACTATGAGCATGTTTTCATAATTGAGAAAAAATATCACTCAACATGTCACACCTAAGAACTCAATACTTCAATGTCAAGGTGACTATTAATTTCCTTGATGCTTCAATGAATATGAAGATGACTTAATTACACCAAATGCTTCAACATTCTCCTAAGTTGATAGAAATAAATGTTAAGTGTTATGTATGTCCCTAAAATACTTTAAAAATCAAGGTTTTTGGTTGTTTTCCTATAATGATCAACTATATTAAAGTTGATTTGCCCCAATAGTTGAATCATTTTTTCCACTAGTTATACCCATGGGAAGACCCTTTAAATGAGTCCCAATATTCTTTGGTTATTATACAACCATGGAAATATTCTATAGTTGAGTCATAGTCTTCATTAGTTTATCCTAAAACCACAAAAAGACTCTAGTCTTTCTGCTTAATTTTATCTTACAATAGAGTCCAGGTCTATGTCCCTTTAAAGTAGATAGACTCTAAATAACATTTATCAAATTGGAAAAAATTAATTTGTATACAACTAAATATATTCAACATGTGCAAGAAAATACTTCATGTAGCTATGATATCAATGATGGCTTTTAAGGAATTAATATTAATATAAACTCATAGGATAAGATTTACAACATCAACTATAAGATAGCCATAATACAGTAAAATCAAGATAATTATGTAAACATTATAATATGATCAAACTAATATGTATATCAAGGCTTATAATTATCAACTAACATTCATTAATATGTAGAAATATGAATGTAAATGGACTAAATCATACATATATAAATCATGTAGCATAACTTACAATATTAGTTGCTCAAAATGTATGCAATATTTATTACTCCTATTTCTCTTACAAATGTATCACAAAACTCTATTACAATAATGATAACTATGCTAGCTATGTTCACTATGTATCTCCATGGAGTAATATATATCCATTGTAGAATGGATCTTTGGATACTTTACTATTCTTTCCCTTATGCCATGTCTCATGACTCTCTGCTTATCTACTTGACACTTGCATACACATGAATCTATCTTGTATGCACACCTAGACATGACTCTTTATGTAGCACACTCTAATATAAAGACACTTGTGCATTTCCTGCACATAGACACTTACATAACACATCCATTTCTTGGATGTTATTATATTATATAAAATATTACTCACACTCTAATCTAAGACTCAAATCTAGTCTAATATTTACAAGATGCATAAATATACCATGGGGGTACATTAGCATGTACCAAATAATGTAGTATACTCCAACACCCTCTTGTATTACATTTTTTGGTTATTGAAGACTTTAGTATTCAATCATAGTCTTTGTCCTTCAAGTGACTTTGCAATGTTCACTAACATTTGCTTGAGATCTGTCAGATTCACCTTCATTCTTGACTTTCCTTATAATTATTTTATCAAAGAAATTCATACATTTATTTTTCCCATATTTAAATTTTAAAAAATATTCTTGACAAAACCCCTTGATATTTTTTTCTTGTCATTGTGTATATCCATTCAAAAATATTACTTTATTTATACAAATATTTTTTTGAGAATGGTTGGTACCTCAAAAATTTTCATAACAATGAAGTATCCAATGCCTTTCTATCTTGTGTCTATCCCTACCACAATGTTCACATTTATTTTCTAAATGTTTGAAGTCTACATTACAATGTTCTTTGTTGCATACACTATCTTCACCATATTTTTCTTAATAAATTATGTTTGAATAACAAGCAACATCTATTCTAGGATAAATTTCTTCTATCTTCATCATGAATTCCAAGTTAGAAGTATCTTTGCTTGCATCACAATTTTGTTGAAGATCACTAGTATCACAACATGCACTTGTTGTCATAGGTTTTAAGTTACCTATATCACAACATGCATATTTCATCATGGGATTTAATATATTTGTTATCATAATTTTTAAATTATTTGTCTCATTGGTAAATCATTAATATTATTTTTCAAATATTTGATCATTTCTTCTTGTTTTCTATTCTTATATTTGATAACTTCATTATAGAGTAATATAATATACATTATTTTACCTATATCATTAGGTAATATGAAAATAACTTTATATTTCTCAACTAATTCATCAAGCTTTGTACCTAGATGTTTGCTAAGTGTTGAAAAATTCTCATTTTGGGCTTACTTTATTACTAATTGCAGTACTCTATTTGTTTTTACTGAAGTACCTTTTTGACCTTCAATTTTATCTATCATATACTGAGTACAATATTTTCTTAGTTTCTTTTAATTGGACATATTGACTGCATATTTGTTCTTCTCTAAAACATAAGTTTTCTTCTTCATTTGTCTTTAACAACTCATATATTTTTGGTTTTTGACTATTTGATTTTATTTTTGCTTGATTTTTCTTTGCCATGATCCTTTTGAAGTAGACAACATTACAAATCCTTAGATTTAAATAAATTAAATTTTCTATATGAGAATACCTATAAAATAGAAGTCCTTATGTCTTCCAAATATTAGAAACTAGGAAATATGAATTTGGAAATTTAATTTTTCTTAGTTTGATTATCATCATCTTCACTCCCAAATTAATCAATTTGCAAAAATTCACTAATATTTTTATTTCAAAAAACTAATAAATCAAATCAATTTCAAATTTATCTAAGAAATCAAAAAACTATTAATAAATCCTTATAACTCCAATCTTAAATTAGCATTCTACTTATCCCTCCATTAACTTAATAGCTAATTCATCCTTAATAAAACATTTTCTTATTATACCTTAATAAATTACATATAAATTTATAATTTATTCCCATAAATATAAATGTTTATAAAATTTAAAACTTATCATTCCAAAACATAAGTTTTAAAGAAACTAATTTTAAAATTACCTCTGACTTTGTTCACGCATGCTTCATTGTATTGCTTTTGAATGCATCTTCCAACTCATGCACCTATGCTTTAATTAAATTGCTCGAATACTACATGTCTATAGTTGAATTTTACTCTTCAAGTAGGTAGAAATAGAACATTAGGGTTTATTAAATTTTTGAATTGCATTGAAGATGCTACATTTTCTAGTAGTATTTTACTTTGGTACTTCTCCCTTGTACAAGTATTACCTACCTTTTTATACCAATGAGGTTTCTTAGACCAAGCTCTACTCATTTAGTCTTTATTTGAAGGTCATGTAAAACATGTTATTGAATCCAGACATTACTATTGTGACTCTCCTTCCTACAATAACCATTGGAATACAACTATTATGTTTCCTCTTCAGTATTAGCTCTTGGAGATAGTCTATTGTAATTCACCTTCATACATTGGCTCTTGGAGGATGATTATTGTGCTTCATCTTCCTACATTGGCTCTAATGAGGATGACTATTGTACTTCACCTTCATGCATTGACTATTGTACTTCACCTTCCTACATTATATCTTAGAGAACGGTTGTGTGATTCCTCTATGCTTCACTTTGATGATGATTCTACCTTTACTAACTCTATCTCTTTTGATTCAATATTGTATTGTTGCTTTAGATTTTAATATGCTACTCTCTTATTCTTTCAAGTCATGCGATACTCATATTAATGTTGACCCTTCAACTTGTAGTCCTACATTAGACTACATCATTGTCTTCTTGGTGCACTAACATACTAATATCGACTATGTTAAATAAGCCAAATGATGTATTCTTATACTTGCACCTACTCGGGTCAAATAGCTAATACTCTTAGTTGCACCTTATTTACTTTTGTATTGAGTAGAATAGTGCTATAATTCTATATATTATTTGATTTTAATGACACTATCCCTTTTTATTTCATCTATGAGCTAAAAAACACTATCATATTTAGCTCCTTTTAGATGATTGAGATGTCAAGTTACATATCAAATTTTGGGTATTGTCCTTTTATTTTGTATTTTTTCTCTACACTTTAATCACTAAATATTTATATGGATTCCAATGTCAAGCCAATTAAATATTTGTCAAGGTTATTATTAATGACCTACAACCTACTTCTATATCAAGGTCTCTTTTCAAGACCTGAATCTATTCTTATGTCAAGATCTCTTTCCAAGACCTACAACTCGTTAAATATTATTCTCTATCAAGGTCTACCCTTAAGACTTGAATTCTTTTATCTATGTTAAAGTATACCTTCATGACCTGAATCCACTATTATTTATGTCATGGTTTACATTCAAGACCTAAATCTTCAATTGTCTAAAACTTAAGTCAATCTATACTTGATGAAAAGTTTTTGATAATTGATAAATGACTATACACCTCAATAATATAGATTTATATAGAGTAAAAATTATACTATTTAGAAGATGGTATGATGCATGTTGAGTGATGGAACTTTGAATTGAATAGTTTTTGTAGAAGTTCTTTATACTACAGTCTAATTATTAAACCATGCACCTACACTTACATTGAATGTGTCACACCTAAATATGTATGGATGGAAAATAAACCTTCATATTAAATATCCATATATTTGTATGAATTACATTTATGCACATTACAAAGTAGAAGTGAATAAAACTAGATGAAATTCTAAGTAGATCCTAAAACTAAGAATTTATATATAATACAAATGTGTTTTACGAGAAGATTGAGTTTACCTCTTCCTCTAAGCCATGTGCTATTGATAAATCATATTTTATTTTGCTATTTTATGATGATGATGATGAAGCCTCTAAGAAATGGGATATTAATTGATATAAATATGAATATGTTCTTGATGGAGTTGATGGCATTGATGACCTAGGACCTTCCACTTTGAGTACAAATTAGATGTTACAACCCAAGTCTAACACACCTAGTTTTACAACCCAGTCTAGCACATTGGTTCCACAAGGTGAAATTTTTTGTTATTTTTACTAACTAGATATGACCTAAGGAAAACTTTTTTGAGTCAATCAGTTTGATGATCACCCAATGTTTTATTAGTATGAGGTATAGTATGCCATTTTTAGGAATTATGACCATTATAGATGACCTCCAAAGTGGATGAGACTGGTCAAATCTCGTAGAAGGTATATTTTGTGAATCTATCTTTCCATCCTCATATTCTAGTATGAGAGCACAAATTCATGATTGGGGTTTTCCTCTAGGGCCCATATCACCTAGAGGATGGATGCATACTCTCTCCATCTCTTAGCATGGGAAAATTAGACTTATTTTAACCTTTATGTTCCAAAGTTAACATGCAAGGGGTTAGCATATATGGCTAGTTCCTAATTGATTCTCCACTTCTTGAAGTCAATTAGGGCCTTGCCATTATATTGGATTAGGACTTGGTATCTCTTTTCAAGGTATGATTAATGATGAGAATCCTATACAAATCATCATGGAGTTGTTTTTCTCCTAATCATAATATGATCAAGTACCCATCACTCTACTAATCATACAATGACCTAGAGGAGGCATCACATACCACCATTCATTACCTTCTCATCCTAACCCTTCCCGTCAGGAATGTGATAATTATTGAATCATAGCGGGTACCATTCTTGTATCCACAGGTATTGGGTGTTTTAAGATGAATTAAATGAAGATTATGGCCAATCATCCTTCATGATGATTTTAATTAAATAATTAAGGTTTCTATTATAGGAGTTCATTATTTAATTATAAAATCACCTTATTGTTATTAGATTTCATGAGGGGTTTACTTGGGAAGGGGGTTCTCATAATTCTACTCATGTTCTTCTAATCACATATTCTAAGTTGCTTCCTCACATAGATTGAGATTTTTATCTCACAATAAAATAGACATTTTTTAATTTATAAAGCATCCAACCTAATAAAGATGAAATTACATAAAATTTTAAATAAAACAATCAAATTAAAAACCCCACATGTCTATTCAAAGTTAAAAAATGATACCCATATATTTTTAAAATTAAAATATTAGATACGTAGATTAATTAAATAAAGAGTTTATTTGACCCCATCTAAAGTAATCCTCTTATTAAAGTGTTTACTTCTAATTATCTCCTCTCTATGTATATATGAAAATTAATATTAACATCACTATGTTTTCATAGTTTGAACTGTGGTAAGCTAGAACTGTAGAGGTTATCCTTGGAGAAGAGGACCAAGGTTAGGTCCCATTGCTAGAGATAAATATATAATCATCCTGACGAAAACACATGAACATGATGGATGTAGGACTCCAAAATTTGTGGGATACAAAAAAATAGCAGTATGAAATAAAGCAGCAGAAAAATGTCAAAGGGCATGGGGGTATTATGGTTTTAATAAAAGAAGAATGGGATAGGGTCATTAAAATTGAAAAATAGGATGAAAACAAATAGTACATATGGATAAAGATCCTACAAAATAAGTCAATTATTAGCATAGCATCATGATATTTTACTCCCAAGAATTCTAAATTCTATAAGAAATATGACCTTAACAGAGAAGATCCATAGTCCTCCCTAAAAAGAGATAGTTCAATATACAATAAGCTGGGGGATATTATATTAATTGGATATTTCAATGCAAGGAAAACAAATAAGCAAGCTAACATTCTAGAAGGAAGTGAAGATATTGAGATGAATCCTCTTTGGATGCCAGAAGAGGAAAATCAATAGTGGACCAAGACTTCAGAAGATGAGCATGGGGCTATCACGCAATATGGAGAAGAGTTGTTAGGCCTCTACAACATACACAACTTGATTATTTGCAATGGGATGAACAAATAGAAAATTTTAGGAAGGTATACATGCAAAACATATAAGGGATAAAGTGTAATAGACTATGTAATATGCTCACAAAATTACATGCCAAAAATAGAGGAGCTAAAAATGGAAGATTCTCCAGTGGAACTTAAGTTAGATCGCAACCCTATTGTTATGAAACTTCTAATACAAGGAGACAAAACAAGGGAAAAATACTTGCAAAGCAATAAAAAAAAATATCCTCACAAGGGAAACATTCTCTTAATAGATGAAAATCGATAGAATTTTAGGGCAGTATTAAATAAAAAGTTATAGGAAAGGGAGAAACTACCTCATAGTAGTAGGGATTACAGTATGAGTGAATGGCTAATGCACATTATCCAAGAAGCTCTAAACAAATGCAAGAGAGCTAAACCTCAAAATAAAGAAAGTAATAGCTTCCCAACCAACCCATGGTTTGATGAAGATTACAAAGAAGCACAAAGATTACTAAAGGAACCAACGGGTAAAACAAGAGAAAATGGAAAAGCATATGATAAAATTATAAGGGCAAAAAAAGAAGAATACACTAGAACAAGGAGGAAATAACTGATTTACTTAGGGAAGCATGAACCAAAGAAATTTTGGAAGGAGCTAAGCATAAAAAGGATGCAAGCTAAAAATAGCATAATAGTTAATCAGTGGTTGGAGTATTCAAAACAATTGTATCAACGTAGTAACCAAAAGGAGACACCTCTATTATCACTGTCAAGAAAGAACTTTTCACAAATGAAGTCATTATTCAAGGGATAAAAAAGTTAGCAACTAGTGAAGCCCGTGACATAGACAATATTCAAGCAGAGCATATAAAATAGGGATATATCAAAGAAATTTTCAATGAGGTCATACAAAATGGTTTCCCTACCGAGTGGACAACTATCTTGACCATTCCTTTGTTTAAAAGTGGAGATGTAAATAATCCCTCAAGCTATCAAACTATCATGATCAACCCTCTCTTTGCAAAGTTGTTTGGGAGTATGATAGAGCGTAGGATCAATATATGGGCAGAAGAAAAGAGAAGGAAAGCAAAGGAACAAGTAGGTTTTAGGCCCAAGCACTCAACTATTGATCACTATATCACACTCAGACACATAATGGAAAAAATATGGGACAAAAAAGAAGAGGATTTCTGTTGTTTTGTAGACTTAAAAAATGCATTTGACATAGTGCCAAGGAAAAAATTATGGAGCAGAATGGAAGAGCTAGAGGTTCCAATTCACTACAGGCAGCAGTTCACAGATTATATGAGCATGTAAAAGCTATAATCAGAACACATGAAGGTTTATCTGAATGTTTTGGTAGTGACATAGGTGTCAAAAAAGGTTACCCTCTATCTCCTACCTTATTTGGGTTGTACATTGACAAGTTAGAAGAATGGATAAACAAATTTGGAGGAGGGTGTGCACTTAGCCAAATATGTGGTAAAACTCCTCATGTATGCAGACGATGTAATTCTTGTGGTCAAAACATCCAAAGATCTAGGAGATCACCTTTGAGCTCCAGAACTCTTTGTAAGGAATTTGGGATGCAGTTAAACACAAGAAAAACAAAAATCATGATTTTTCAGCAAAAAAGAAGCAACAACTCAAATTTTAGTTTGCAGGAGAACCACTTGAGGTAGTAGTAGAATACAAATACCTGGGCATAGACTTTCATGACAAACTCAATTGGAATACATGTAGGATGAAAATAACTCAAAGTGGTTGGAGAGCACTGTATGCACTTCAAAATAGGTGTAGGAATGTCGAGTTGTGGGACTGGAAGACCACCAGGGTTTTATTTGACCTACTTGTTACACCGGTTTTGTTGTATGGTTGCGAGGTGTGGGCTAGTGGCACAACAAAGGCAAAATGGAGGCAAATAGAAAGGATTCAAAAATATCTAATCACAAATTTTCTCAAAATTAAGGCCACCATCCCTTATGAAACTATTCTAGCTAAAACTAGAATGTTTCCTTTAGAAGCAATTTCTATGACCAAGTTGTTATGTTACTTGAAAAAAATAGAAAACATGACAAATGATAGATGGCCTAGGGCATCTAGGGACAAAGAGTTGCATAGGTGAAAGAATACATGGATGAAACAAAATAAAAAATGGATGAAACATTGGAAAATCAACATAAATGAATGCCCAAATGTCAACAAAGACATAAAAATTTATGTGAATGAAAATTTCAGAAGTGGAATGTGAAAAAATGCAAGCAAGAAAAGACAATATTATATTGCAAAGTTTAACCCAACATATGATCACAAGGAAAAAACATATATAAGCGCTGAAATCAAGTGAAAGGAAAAAATCCTCATTGCTCAAATAAGGACTAGATCTCATAGGCTTAGATGTGAAACAGGGAGATGGACAATGCCCAAAGAATAATGGGAAGAAAGGATATGTACTTTATGCAACACAAGGGCAGTAGAGACAAAGGAACACTTCATCTATAAGTGCCTGAGTTTTTCAGATATCCATAGAAAATACAAAGAAACACTTGAAAACGGGTCTATGACAAAATTATTTGAATATAGTAAAATAACAAAAGTTTGGGAATTGCTAACCCAAATCAGCAGGAGAAGGAACAACCTTCTCAAAGATATTAAATATCATATGATATGATTTGAGTAGTTGTACTTCCATATTTGAGGTCCCATAGACCATATTTGGGTCACGTAATTAAAATATTTCATTTCATTTCATTGACTAAAATATAAAGTAAAACATCATATTCAATTCGTCTAAAATCAGTAACTTCTAAAATTCATACTTTTATCTATAAAGCAAGTAAAACAATGGGCATAAATAACTATACTTTTTTTCTTTAATAAGAGGGTTAGAGTTTATATCTTATTTATAATTTAATGAAGCATACACTTTAATATCAAATATTTAACCTATATGATAGATTGAAATAATAATCTGTTTTCATAAGCCTACTATCCTAACATGGTTAATTTAGAAAAACATAAAAGTAAATTAACTGTTCAATATTGAACTATTCAATAATGAACGAGGTAAATTAAAAATTATAAAAGAAATTAAACTTCTTAATGAACATTATAAAAGTGAATGATCATACTCTTATATAGGGAGAAACATATAATGAATGATATTTTTCTTAAAGTAACTATTATATCAAATTTAAAATAAATTTATTTTTAATTAAAACAAATATTTTTTATATTAAAATAAAACTTTATAGTCTCGATCTAAAACCATTTATTCTTGAAACTATATAATCAAATAGAGTCCTTTTATAAATTTCTATCTAAATTTCTATCTAAATAATACTATAAAAGGAAAAGTGTGGCTTCACTGATTTAACTTCACATTATCTTGTTCATTTGCTTTCCAAGGGTAACCTTACTTAAAAAGAAAAATTAAATTGAATTTAGAATTCTCTTCCTACGCGGTTTCACTTTTTGAGAATAGATGTAATGCAAATAAAGTATTAATGCAATTTTTTCCTTGATGGCTAATGAAGGTTAAAACTGCATACATGGTGTAATCCATCAACAATTTTTGCAGATGGATGGAGTGCGTTAATAATGATTATCCCATTTTCACAATCTCATTATAAAGTTCCATAGTATCTATTTAATATTTTCCCTCTTCAATGCTGAGAGAATTTTCAGAATAGACATGAGCTCATTGGGCTCCAAAAATTACATACAAAAGATAAAATACCAATGCAGACATAGGAGAACAATAGTTTGGATGTTGCTTTGAATTCAATTAAATCCTATTAATAAAGCAGGTTCCGAAGGTTCACAACCAAACTTAAAATACTTTATTAAAAATAATATCCATTTGATATCACAATTGAATTAAATGTATTTAAAGTTTAGGCCTATGCAACCTTAATCCAAGCTACCTTATTTACTCCATAATGATTATTTTGATTATTTTTTTTATTTGATTGAAAACTGAAAGTCTTGCACAATAGAAACAAATCACATGAAGACATAAAAGAAGTTTTAGGATAGGATGTTAGAATATTGTGTAAGACATAATGTGGAACCAATACAATCATAGTCTTCAAAAGTAACACTAGCAATAGTACAAATACCTACTTTTTTTTAAATATAAATACTATTTTTAATGTTTTCAGCTAAGGAATAGCTAGGAGCATCTAAAAGAAAGCCTACCATAATTTTAAATTAGCTATAAGAGATATTTAGGTGTGTCTCAGTATCCAAAACTTAGACAAGCTAAATTCTCAAGGCTTCACATTTGACGTTAAGGATGTGGCTTGATACTCTTCCTGGAAATATCTCCATCACCATGGCCATCGATCAGAAACCCGAGTAGCACCATGAGGGATCAAAATGACTCATAGTATGTAAGTCCATGATGCAACTAATTTCTAATTGTTCTATTATATTCATACTACCAATCAAATATAAGCATGTAAGGGAAAACTATCCATTCACGATTTCATTTTAACACCATTATTTCCAGTCAGCATCACAAATAACACAATAGTTGTTAGTTTTAAAACACACCAAAAGTTATTTAGTTATCCAGTTTTGCATGCCCCTATTTCATGGGAAAAAAAACACGGGTATGGGTAAAAATGGCCCAACTATAATGACTTCTCATTAGACATCCACGTATGCCCTTCAAAACAAACTTAGGGATATGTACGAACTTGGTGCATTCATTCTCTTAAAATTTTATTTTAAACAAGCTAAAGCGTACAATCATATACTTTATCAAGCAACATTTACATAGTCAAAGATTATTCCATCAAATTATCAAATAATTTTACAGTATTAAAATAGCAAAAGCAATCATAAAACATTTTATTCAACAAAATAATTCTTCAAAAAAAAAAAATAACACAACCATTTATTAGTCATTAAGCTTCTGAAGCTGTAACATATTTTCCTTTCAACCGAAGGTTTAACAACTTCCTCTTGAAATACAATATTTTCCTCTCAGACCATACATAATAAAACAAACATAACCAAGTATAACACAACATAGAAATATTACTCTTACTGTGGTTTATGGTTTCTACTTTCCTTATCTTATAAAGAGAGCACAATGGAGATGATATTAACACATGGTTTAATACGTGTCCATCTTAATTCTTAAATTTCTTCCAAGTGGAGGTGAATTTTCGTTCATGGCTAAGAAGGATTATATAACATATGTATGTCTATCACATACACTTACATCAAATTTAATAAGATACATACTTATAAAATAAGGGGTATTTATATTATTATTAGCTTAATTATTAGCTAATATCCAGGACAAGAAACAAAGTGAAGTGTGATGAGGAGCGGCGGAGGAAACGGAGGAGGAGCAAAAACGGCAAGTAGAAATTTTGAACCAACGGAAGGAGAATATCCAGAGGCAGGGCAGAATGCTGTAGCTGGAAAGGAAAAGGATTCTCTGTCAGCTCAGTTCGAAAAGGCTAAAGGTACAGATCCTCCAGATAAACCCTCAGACAAAGGGTCCCACTGGGGTTCGAGAGCTGGCAACAAGGGCCCAACATTTTTGGAAATGCTGAAAGGAAAAAAGAAGGAGCCAATAAGTGCACTACCGCCCCTAATACCAAACAATAACAGGTTAACTGCGCCAGTGGAGATTATGGAAATATTCTTCGATATGGAGGCATCATCCTTAGTTGGCAAGTTTTTGGGAGGAAGGTTGGACATTGAGACTATTCGCTTATGGGCCGTGGCAAAGTGGAAAACTTTAGGAAGTTTAGAAATCGTAACCATGTCAAGAGGTTTTTTTATGATAAGACTCAACAACAAAGATGATGCAGAGCGCATCTTGACAGGAGGACCCTGGTTTTTAGAAAGGCATAGCCTCTTTATGAGGAAGTGGGGGGAGGATTTCAACCCTGAGAAGCAGAACATTAATATAGCACCCATTTGGGTCCGCTTACCAAACCTCCCAGCCCAGTTTGTTAATGAGTATTGGCTTAGTGGCATAGCAAAGACGATAGGAGAGCTCGTGGCAATAGACCATTCAATCTGGGCAAGGACTAGACTGACGCATGCCAAGATCTGTGTAAATGCAAACTTGGATTTTGATTTACCTTCTTAGGTGGAACTAGCATATGGAGAGTTTCTAAGGATTCAACCTATGGAGTATGAGAACAAGTCGGCATTTTGTAGCGTGTGCAAAACCCAGGGCCACCTTCAAGCCCAATGTCTGATAATAACTGCAAACAAGGAAGCCACGAGCGAAGGTTTTTTGGGGAAAGCTAATGGGAGAGGGATCCCAAAGTTTCAAGGACCGCGTCTTAACTTGGAAGGATATAGACAAGTTAAGAATAACCAGGCTAACCAAGCCAACACAGAACTGGAAAAAATCTAGGAGAAAGGAAAGCAACATAATGAGGGAGACAAAAATCATAAGGTATGTAATAAAGATCCCAACTTGAACATGTTTGATATCCTAGCAAATATAGAAGTTGAAAAAGAAAACAGTAAGGATGATACCATCAGTGTCAAGTTTCCTGAAACCCTAGACTCCCCATCCAAATCTGGACCATCCATAGCTATGACAAAATGCCCCAAAAGCTATGCTCAAAATGAAGAAAAATTGTCAAGTCATTTCAGTTTAAACATGGAAAAAATAGAGTCAAGAGTAAAAGTTGTGGAAACAAGATTCGGGAATGTAGCTCCTAATCCGGTAGTGGAGAAAATTATCCCTTATCAGACAAGCCCAACGGTAAAAGGTTCATTGAAGGAAAGTCCCTTGTTCAGGAACCAGATGGGAGAGGTGAACCAAAACAAGGCTGAGGATGAAGAGAGAATTGAAAATCCCTAAAATGAGGAAGAAGGTTCAAGCCCTAGACTATCACAGTATATGCCCCCTCATTTTAGTCCAAAATAGACTAGAAGCACTACCAAGCCTCCGATAGATTATGGAAGTGAAAGAAAGAAAGGGAGAATATCTACAATAGAGCACTATAGAATGAGAATCAATGAAGAAATTGCAAACAAAAAGCAAAGAACATTGTTACAACAAGCTATTCCTGGCCAGGATAATAGCAAAATTGACAAACCCCCTTTGGATCAGGGAAGGGGGCGGGGAAAAAATATCAAACAGTCTAAATGAAGGTTCTCTCATGGAATGTGAGAGGCCTAAATGACCCACCAAAACAAAGGATGGTGAAGTCTATAAAGAAGGATTGAAATCCTACTATCATTTTTCTTCAAGAAACCAAAACATATGAGGCACAATCAACACTTATAGCTAGAAGGATTTGGAATTAAGGGGAAGTGGCATTTGAACAGGTGAGAGGAGCATCTAGGGGCCTCATGATCTTATGAGGTCCTATTAAAATAGAAGGAAGTATTATTCAGGCAAATGAAAGAGTCTTAAGCATATTATTTCATGATTTTGATACTAATAAGAATTGGATTATGTCAAATGTTTATGCCCCCACCTCTGTCCAAGGGCGGTATGAACTGTGGGAGGTTTTGGGGCATTTGAGCCAAGATTTTAAAGACATTCCTTGGGTGGTTGGGGGAGATTTCAATACCCCATTTACCCATCTGATAAGAATGGAGGATCTGGGTTACCCTCAAGGAGCATTGAGGACTTCAATGAATTCATAAACACAAATGAATTGATGGATGTAAGACTAAAAGGATCCAAATTTACATGGAGTAACAAGAGGATATGAATTCAGATGATTCAAGAAAGGTTGGATAGGTTTTTTTATCCAAGGAAGCTACAACAATGTTTGATGATTCAGTGTTACAAGTCCTTCCTAAACGCGCTTTAGACCATAATCTTATTCTATGGGAGGCATTTCAGGCTAACTCCTTTAAAAAGTCATTCAGATTTTTGTCAATGTGGGTTAAACATCCGGACTTCAAGAAACAAATAGAGGAATGGTGGCAACAGCCTATCCAGGGAAGTGCTTCCTTCAAACTATCTCAAAAACTTAAGATGGTGAAAAACAACCTTAGAATATGGAATAAAGAAGTATTTGGAAATATTTTTGAGAATAAGAGAGCAGTGGGGGAAAATATGAGAATAATAGAAAGAAAAATCCAAAATGGAACCTATGATGAGGTGACAAGGACTGAAGAGAAGGAAACCCTTTGTGAGTTTTATAATATTTTAGCTTGTGAAGAGATGTATTGGAGGTAGAAATTAAGGGCATTATGGCTAAAGTAAGGGGACTCTAATTCAAAAAAATTCCATGTTACCATATTGAGCAATAGAAGAAACAATAATATTAGAAATTTAACTAAGGTGGATGGATCCTCAACTCAAAACATTCAAGAGATCAGGGATGAGGCTGTTAATTTTTTAGTTCATTATTGGGTGAAGAACAGGCCTATAATGCCCAAGCAAAGGACTCTCTCCTTCAATTAATTCCACAACTCATTGATGAAACAATTAACGAGTCTATTACAATAGATTTTTCAAACAAAGAGATCAATGAGGCTTTGTTTAACATGGATCCTGACAAAGCTCCTGGGTCGTATGGGTTTTCACCACAGTTTTTCCAAGTTTATTGGGATATTGTTGGAGTAGAAGTTATTGCTGCAATCAAGGAGTTCCAAAGTTCAAATCATATTCAAAGGGGTTTCAATTCAAATTTCATTACTTTGATCCCTAAAGGCCCCAACCCTAAGACTATGGCTGACTTTAGGTTGGTTAGCCTATGTAATATATCCTATAAAATTTTGTCCAAAGTTTTATTCAACCGTTTGAAGAAAGTTCTACCAGTTATCATTGATCCAAGTCAAGGAAGTTTTGTACAAGGAAGATCAATCTTAGATGGAATTATTACTGTTCATGAGGCTCTTCATACATCTACTCAGACCAAAAAAGCAATCATGGCTTTAAATTTAGACATGAACAAAGATTATGATAGGATAAATTGGGAATTCCTAGAGGCAATTTTATTAAAATTTGGCTTCAACATGAAATGGGTCAAGTTAATAAGAGAGTGTATTTCTAAGCCTTGTTTTTCATTTTTGGTTAATGGGTCTACTACAGGTTTTTTTCAAAACAAATGTGGTCTAAGACAAGGAGATACCATAAGTCCTATGTTGTTCATCATTGTAGCTGAGGCCTTGGGAAGAACCATTAAGGTAGCAGTAGTAGCTAGACTCATATCAGGTATCAAGGCCACATCGCTAACTACCCCGATGACACATCAGCAATTTGTTGATGATACATTGCTACTGACTTTGGCTTCTATGGTTGAGGCAAGAAGGATTAAAAATATTCTCATAATGTATGAAGAAGTGGCTGGACAGAAAGTGAATTTTGATAAGAGCAAACTTTATTTCATCAATACCCCCATTCCTAGGCAAAACAACCTAGCAAGGATCATGGAATGTCAGATTGCATCCCTTCCCACCTCCTATTTAGGTATTCCCCTATTTACGAGGAAACCTAAAGGATCAATGTGGAACATAGTTCTAGAGAGGATCCAAAAAAAGCTAGTAGGTTGGAAAGGACATTTGTTATCTCAAGCAGGCAAAGCAGTTTTAACTATGGCTTCACTTCAAAGTATACCCGTTTACTTCCTATTAGTATTCAGAGCTCCCAGAAAGGTGTATCACAAAATTGAGCAACTTCAAAAAAAATTTCTTTGGTCAGGGACTGAGGATAAGAAAAGGATCCATTTAGTAGGTTGGAACAAGGTTTGCAAACCTAAAGCTGATGGGGGGTTAGGATTGAGGAGAGTTTCTCATCTCAATACAACTATGTTAGCCAAACAAGCATGGCGGTTATTGACTAAGGTCGATAATGAATGGACTGCCATAGTTAGGAGGAAATACCTCCAAGGTGTGAACTTCCTTAATGACAACTTAGCAAGTAGGGGGTCTGCTTTTTGGAAGGCAATCCTCATGAGTAGAGATCTTGTCAAGAAAGGTCTTAGATGGATCCTAGGAAATGGGCAAACAATAGAATTTTGGAAGGATCGGTGGGTGAGAGTTGAGGAGTTATCCCAGAATCCTCATTTGGCTAGGATTCAAGAGCATATGGAGTAGCATATTAGGAAGAAGGTTGCAAATTATATGTGGCAGGATATAAATATCAATAGGTGGAAACACATCAAAGTACAGGGTTTTGAAGCAGAGTCTGAAGAGCTTTATAACATTTTAACTCAAAAAATTATTCCCTCTAGAGAGAATGAAGATCACATTGTTTAGGATGAGACTGAAAATGGTGACTTCACAGTTAAGTATGCCTATAATTTTCTTCTCAATATGGAAGGTCAACAATTTCAACTAAGTTTGGTTTGGATCAAAGGCTTAATTCCTAAAATATCCTTTTTTTCATGGCTGGTGATTCAAGGAAAAATCCTCACTATGGACAATATGTTATCCAAAGGTATGGTTATTTCTAACCATTGCTACATGTGCAGGGTAGGATGGGAGACAACCCAACACTTGTTTTTGGAGTGTCTGATAGCGGAGTCCATCTTGGATGAACTTTTCCAAGCCTTTAGGATATCATGGGTTAAGCTTGCTCTTATATCCGAAGTGTTCCATCAATGGCCTCAACCCTTTGTTAGCCTAAAACTTAAGTACTATGGAAAATATTTTGGCATCATTTTCTCTGGAAGATTTGGCTAGAAAGGAACCATAGAGCCTTTAAGGATACCATTCACAACCCAAAAACCATCCTCAATAGGATTATTGTCTTTGCGAAAGAAAACCTTAGCACCTTAGTGGATGAGAACCACTCAATTCTTCCCCAAGAAAAATAATTAGATCGGGCCTTAGGTATTGAGGACAAATCTTCCATTCCTATGCCCAATCCCAGAAATGGGATTTCTTGGGAGCCACCCCCCCAGGGTTGGTTTAAACTAAATTTTGATGGTGCAGACAAGGAGAATATGGGAAGAGCTGGAGCTAGAGGAATAATCAAGGATCATCAAGGAAATCTGGTCAAGGCCTTTTCTGAACCATTGGGAATCAAAACTAATAACGAAGCAGAAGCTAGAGCTCTTTGGAGAGGGTTGCAAGTAGCCCAACCAACTCAAGGTAACTTGATGATTGAAGGTGATTCTATGAACATCATCAACCTATTAACCAATGGCAAAAAAACTCCATGGAGAATCGATGGAGTCATCCATGAAGTGAGGATCCTTTTTGCGGCAAGACAGAACAAGAGAGCTTGTCACGTGTACCGTGAGGCCAACAGGTCAGTTAAAAAATTAGCCAACATAGGTGTTGATGTTGGTAGTTTGGTGACATGGACACAAGGTGTGCCACGTGAAGTGGAAAACATTATTATTCATGAAAAGAAACCTACCCGTTAAGGAGAAATATGAATGGGTGTTCTTTCCCCATGGAGCTGGTAATAACTATGGGGTTTCCCTCTAAATCATACCAAATTGGAAATGAAGGTAACATGGTGTAAGCCTTGGAAGATTTCGATAGAGAATAGGAAATGGGCAAGCAATAGGTTTCACAAGTGCAAAGTTCCAAACTTCAATTCCTATCAATGTAAGTAATGTTTACAGTTATGTTTAGGTATGGGTGTGCTTTGTTAGTAAGGTGTTGTAGGGATTCAACACAATTTCTGGTAAGAAAGTTTCAAGGATGACTAGGATCTACAATCTCAGCAGAAGGCTAGATATTGTAATAGGTTTTGGGTTAACCTGCAAAACCCAATAATTAATGAAGATTTTTATTTACCAAAAAAAAAAAATTAGCTAAAATAAAATGTCATTAAATAAAATGATGTTGATTTTATTAAATCATTTCATATTTCAAATTAATTAAACATAAAATTATAAAATCAAGCATAAAATAATTATTTAAATACCAAATCAAATTATACCTCCAATTCTTGTTTCCATATTGATAATATGATGTCACAATATACTAGAATGGAATAGCTCCCATTCATAGACACTTTCCTTGACATCAGAGATTTCAAAATATTTATTTATCCAAAAGCACGAAATATATGGCAAACAATACAACTAACAAGACATATACACTATACAAATAAAACATTTAAAATCCACCCATATGGATGCAACTATATGAATGCAATTATGTGATATTCCATGTACTCATGAGACATGGTGATTTTTCACACTTCCATCATATCCCTATTTACCTCTTGCGGTCAATCTTGATCTATCTGCTTGAAGGAGGGTAACCAGTCCTACAATCACACAAGCCATCAACAATACCATATTCTAGGAGTAGAAAGAAGGTATAGCTTATTAATCTATCTAAAAATAATAGTTGTGCTAGTAGGGTTGTTACATTCTCCCCCACTAGAAATAAACACAGTCCCTGTGTTTTAATGCAATTCCAATCAGTAAGTAAAATATACATTAATTTATAAATCCATGCAGTATTCAAAATATATACATTCAAATGAAATTCATTATTCTTTATTTCTTTGTTTCTTTATATTATCAAATTTTTCTATATGACACTTTTGACAAAATATTGCTTTTAAATTCTTCCAAGTCTTGGATCTTATCATCAGGATAAGACGATCCACAAGGTGGAGGGATTTTAACATTTGCAATAAGAGATATTTCAAATGTGAGATGAGTTAGAAAAATACTTCCTAAGGAGGCAACATGGAAGGTATTATAAATTTTTGACAACTAGGGGGTAAAGCGAGCTTATAGGTAATAAGACTAATCTAGAAAACAATTTTAGAATGCCCTAAAAATATAGGATCAAGTTTGGAAGAATTTATGGAGCTTTTGGTAGGTTTCACCCTTAAGAAAAATTTGTCTCCTTATAAAGAATTCCTTTGGTATCCTTTTGAGATCTACATAGCTCTTTTATAGTGTTGATTGGAGGCTTATTTTGAATATTTAATGCATCATTTTTTTGTTGTTCCTCTATATTCTTGATAGTGTCTAATATGATCTTCCAAAATGTCCTCCAATAGAGAAATTTTACTCTATTTTTCCATTTTGTAGTATGTCTTCTTTAAAATTTTGAATTTCCACACTTACAAAAGATTTGCTTTTCTTCAAAGAATACCCACGATGGTGTCTTTTGAATTTCAACCTTATGAAATCTCTATATTTTCTAAAAAAAATCTCATGGTGATATTTTAAAGTGCATTGCTCCTTAAGGAATATGGTTCAACTGTTCTATGCTATTATTATATCTTCTTGATAATATCTGTTTCGATCCTCTCCTAATTCATTTGTATTTTTGTATGATATTTTATATTTTCAAAATATTGGTTCAACCCTCCTTAATTGATCATGTATCTAAATTTGAGGTAAATCTAATATCTCCATCAAAAATGATAAAATCATGTAATTGAATAGATGTATCATCCTGTATATTTTTAGTTACAAATTTTGTTCACCATGATTTAACCTTGGTATACCCATAACAAATCCATAGGCAATAGCTTACCTTTTTCAATGAAGTATATATGGATACAATATTTTGGCTAGATGTAAATGTTTATATTTACCCTTTTGGCCTTTTGTCTTGCATTATACCCAATCAATAAAATATCATCCTTAGATTCTCTCACATTTGTGCCCTACCTGGGTGCATAGAGTATGAAGTGCATTGTGCCTCCTCAAGAATAGGGTACCTTAACTCATATTTATCTGGAATAATCAATATATTCTTGAAATATAGCAATTTATTCTCAATCACAAAATCTTTGTCCTTGTCAAGCCCTTGCTTGACTTGAGCTCAATATTTTATTCCAGAAGTTATCCCTCAGTTGCAACTCCTTAATTTAGTCAATGAAATCATATTGACATTGGAAAATAGTGGGTATATGCACTCTTTAGCTCAAGGCATCCACTATCTTATTTTATTTACCCTTTATATATTTTATACCAAGATCATATTCTGGTAGGAATTCCATCTATCGACACTATCTAGCATTTAGTAGGGGTTGTAAAAAACTTTACTTTGGTGAACAGTTTTTACATTCCAAGAGTTTTATAAGCAAGTAATGCCTCTAGATATTGAGTGCATATACGACTATTTCCAATTTTAGATCATGGGTAGCATAATTTACTTTATGCTTATTAAGATATCAGAATATATAAGCTATATCTGCTTCATATTGAGTAAGGAATCCTCCAAACCCTTTGATAGAAGTGTCTGTGTAAAATGTGAATTTCGTAGAAGGTCAAGTATTTTGGGTTCTTAAGTCCTCTTCACATTATTTGGTCCATTTGAAAATATTATCATTCCTTTTGGAGATTTGTTATTGGATGAGCAATCTTTGATACCCTCTTACAAAATACCTATAATATCTTTCCATTCTCATAAAACTTTACACCTTAGTGATATTTGTGGTGTAGGCTAATCTATGATGGCTTCAACCTTCTTGGGGTCCACATCAACCCAGCCAGTAGATATTATATGCCCTAAATTTTGTACTTGGGGAGTGTAGAACTCACACCTAGATAAATTTTCATACATCTATTTTTTTTCCTGAGTATTCCAAGTATAACCCTCATGTGTTGATTATGTTCTTTGTTTCAGGAATAAATTAATATATCATCAAGAAATACAAACACAAAATGATTTGATTGCTCTCAAAACACACTATTAATGAGGCTCATAAATATAGTTGGGGAATTTGCAAACTAAAAGGTAGAACTACAAGATCATAGTGCCTATATCTTGTTCTAAATATAATTTTGTGGGTGTAGTTTTATGAATTCTTAGTTGTTGATATGTGGATCTAAGGTTATTTTTTTAAGAATTTAGTGGCCCCTTTCAATTGATCAAAAAATAATCAATTTTGGGTAACTAAAACCTATTCTTGACTATAACCTTATTGAGAATTCAATGATCTATGCACAACCTTAAAAAATTGATTATTTTCTTAATATAGAAGGTAGGAGCACTCCATGGTGATACACTAGGTTGATAAGTCTCTTCTCTAACAAGTATTGAAGTAGTGTCTTGAGCTCTTACAATTTAATGGGGGTCATTCTATAAGGTAGATGACCTTGCAATTGGTTTCGCTTCAAGAAGTTCTATAGAGAAATCAAATTCCCTTTGGAGTGGAACACCCAACAATTCTTCAATAAATACATCCCTAAACTCATTCAGTATGGGGTACTTCTAGAGAAGGCTTGAGGTAGCCTTAGTTTCTTCTTTCTTATTCAACTTGACCACATATATTATACCATCCTTCCTTATAGATTTCTTTTCTTGCATAGTTGACAATAAATATGGTCTAAAAAAGCCACAATCATAATGGAACCTAATTAATTGATTAGATTTATTTGTGAATTCTAACTATATTTCCTCAAAATTAAGGAGGCTTTATGGTTGCAAGCCAATCTAAACAAAATTAATATCAAAGGCATGTTAGCAAGGTAATATATACGCATTGGTTACCTACATAAGCTTATCCACCTGTTTGCAAAAAACGTAGGCTTTTCCAGTATCCCCCTCATTATACTAGAAAAAAAATTATTTATTGCACTACTATAAGTAAACATCTATATTACCTCTCAAATTTGAGGAGTGGCTTACTCTCCTTGGCTTAAAGATTTAGGTTTTGCACATGCTCCAAGTGGTTGCTCTTTAGGTACTTCCTCTTGATCAAATATTTGAGGGTATTTATTAGTAAAATGTGGCCCTCCACAAATATAACAACATTGCTTTGGTGTTCAAATTTTTTTCTTATCTTCTTAAGTGCTTACAAACTCCAAATATCTCTTATAGTTATTAACCAAATTCTTTGATTTTTTCCCTGATGGGTCTTCTTAATTTCCTTCATGAAATTTAGTCTCCTTCCTATATTTTCCTTCTTACTCCTACATCCTTGCTCAATGAGGAGCTCTATCTTTTTCTATTGTGATTCCATATTTTCCATTAATATTTCAATCATAGATATGAATTATTCCAACTACCCTTGAAACAATTTGATTGTCATTGCAAGGTCCTCCATTTTATTTTGAACATAAAAGAGCTATGTTAAGTATTTGGTTTAGGTTTACCAAGCTCACAAACACAAATAATATTACAACCTAAGGATATTGTAACCTAGAGCTTTGATACTAGATATAATAACCCAAGTCTAACACACCTGGTTGTACAACCTAGTCTACCACACTGGTTACACAAGGTGATAATTTTTGCCATTTTTACTAACCAAATATGACTTGAGGGAAATTTTTTTGAGTCAAAAAGTTTGATGATCACCCAATATTTTATTAGTATGAGGTATAGTATGCCACTTTTGGGAATTAAGATCATTTTATATGATCTCCCAAGTGGAAAATACTGGCCAAATCCCATAGAAGGTGCCTTTTTGTAAATCTATCATTCCATCCTCATATTTTGGTACAAGAGTGTAGATTCACAACTAGGGCTATCCTCTAGGGTCCATAACACCTAGAGGGTGGATGCATACTATCCCCATATATTAGCATGAGGAACTTAGACTTATTATAACCTTTATGTTCTAAAGTTAACATATAAAGGGTTAGTGTATCTACCTAGTTCCTATAGGCCTAAAATGGCCACATCCTTAAGAAACATTGAAATTTTTATTCTAAGGCATGAAGTTTCCATTTCACACATTTCCTAGTGTATTTTGGAATGGATCCACAATGAGAGTTTCCAAATTCGCTCAAAACTTGATGTTTTTCCACCTTAAATGAGCTTAATTCTATTTCACTCAATTTATAGTGTATTTGGAAGCAGAATCCAGGAGAGTCTCAAATTTTTAAAGTTTTTGGATGATGATGATGTTAGCGCAAAAAGAAGTGTGGAATGGTGATTTTTGTTCATTGTAACAGTGACTAAGTGTCGATAAGCTCAATTCCACTGAGTCTCAAGAGTATTTTGGTGCAGATTGGTGGCATAAAGGCAGAAAGCACTACATTAGGTGTGAAATGGTGACAAAGAGTATTTTACACCAACTTTGGAGCAAAATGGTGACAAAGACTGTTTTACACTACAAAGGGTGTAGATTGACGATGAAGTCTTATTTGCCCTAACTTCGGTGTGGATTAGTGATTTTGCATTTTGAACAAGGTAAAGGTGAAATCATCATAATATTTTGTGTAGATTATGTTTTGTTTGAATCCGAATAAGAGAAAAGGAAAGTTAGTAAGCAGATTGAAAGTAGAATGCATCCCGCTCGTTCCTTAGTGTATTTTATGCCATAATTTGATTCCATAAAATCAAGACCACAAAATATGATGTCAACAATTAAAAATTATAGAATGGCACTTTGGTATTTCCTCATCAATTTGTAAATTATTTTTGGAGTTTTAATCACAGTCATTCACAATGAAGATAAATAATCTAGAGTTTGCTAACACTGTTGCAGTATTTAAAAATGAATTCTTTTCGAACCAAAGAGCAGTCAGTTGGAGGGTAGGAAGATGAAGCATCGAAGGATTTTCAATAATGATAACCAAAAGTAGTTGTAGATATATGACATAGTGAGCTTCCAAGAATGATCTACAAATTATATGTGGTCTCTAATGGCCTAAATACCAACTGCCATCAACAAACTAACAAGTTATAGAGAGCCAAGCTACCATGGTGGATTACTTATAATGGATTTCTCATATTGCACCAGCTAGTAAGATAATTCCAAAAAAACTCTCTATTGAGATGCAAATATGTATTCTTTGCAATGTCTCCTTAATATTATTTCATTTACATACTATAAATAGAGGTTGAATCCTCATTTTCAATGGTCGTCTCTAGTGTGTTTGCTTGCCCTACTGTAAATATTCCTATCAGCTATGGAAGGAGCATTACTCTGATTTTTTACTCAAATTTTTCATCTTCATCATCGTGTGCAATAGGTTTGAAGCTTTGAGCTACATTTCTATTAATACTTTAATGGTTAGTTCATTCCAACTTATTGGATTCCTAGTTGTGAGAATAGTTGAAATTTTTTCATGGTTAGATTTGTGTTATTAGAAAGTTTATTTCTATTAAATCTATTAAGCAATTTAGTATGAATTACAACTACCATATAATGGCTTGAGATAATTTGGTGAAATTTAATATGGCTTCCAAATATGGATTTTTAAAATAAGTCCTTATTCTATCAATCACAACTATAAAATTCTAGGAAGTTTTGGGATGAATTGCAAGAGGATTGTAATTACTAGAAAATAAACTTTGCATAGGTCCTTATTGCCACATTAAACCCCTTTATAAAATAATATATAACGTGCTCCACCTTACTCTTTTTTTGTTCTCT
This sequence comes from Wollemia nobilis, assembly GCA_028583015.1. NCBI lineage: Eukaryota > Viridiplantae > Streptophyta > Pinopsida > Araucariales > Araucariaceae > Wollemia > Wollemia nobilis. Next base: position 6,329,509 of record JAQPPZ010002937.1, on the reverse strand, counting down.
TATTTATTATTTTATGTTTTATATTTCATAATTTTTTATTTTCAATATGAAACCCTAAGATCATTTTCAAAACTTCAAAAAGTCTAGTCTTGCATGCACATTGAAAAACTTTAATTTAATGATAATTTTAAAAATTTACTAAGATTTGATAGTGAAAATATTATAGAGGAAAATGTCTACAAGGGATTAGGCCTTGCATCAAATGGAATCCATCCAACAAAATAACTCAATCCTACAATAAAAAAAAATCCTAAGGGAAAAGTACTACTATTAGAAGAAATTTTTTATAATAAGATATTCTTCCAACAAGTTTAAACCTTTTGATGTAGAAAAATTTCACTAAGGATAATGTTTCCCAAGTGATCTTACTAAAATAGACATCATAGAAGTGGATATTAAAGCAATAAAAACATTAAAATATACAAAAGATATTGATGAATTGGAAGAAGAATAGTGCAAGGTGAGTGTCTAGAGCATTTTAGAAAAGATGACTGAGGTGACTAAATCTATAAATAAATGTTCTTTGAAATATTTCCAAAAATGGTTTATAGACCCAATGTTCAATAATTAAAATATGTGTGGCTATCACACTAGGTTTATCTCCATTGATTCATCACTTGAAGAGAAGTTTGCAACCATCACTTTTGATTTCCAATAGATTTCAACTTTTGATAATGATTTAATCCAAAATTCCTTCCATTAGATGGAGGTAGTTGTCATATTAACTAAATTGATAGTTTTTTAACTACCTTTTAGATTCTCCACTTTGGGAAGAAATACAAAATTATTAGGGGTTTAATTCATACTTCTTTTACTTTTATAAAAATAGAAAATGAAAAAGATTTAATGCTACTTTATTTTCTTGTATTTTATAGATGTAATTCTAATTCAAGCTCAGTAAGGATTATTTTTTATTATGAGGTGTATTTTTGTTTTATGAATGTGAATATTTTCCATCTACATGAAATTTGAAGTAAACCCTCATTGAATGAGTTTTATGCTTACTAGTTTTGAACTTATTTATTGATATGCTTTATATGATTCAAGTGTTTGATAAATGAACTATGGTATGTGGATTTTTAATTGTTATTGATCCAATTACCTTTCTTTGAAAGTAAGTTGATGAATGAAGTAGTTTATATAGATTTTAAATTGCTATTGGTCTAAATACTTGCTCTTTTAAGTAAGAAAGTAACATATGCTTTGAACTAATATTTTGTAAAACCCCTTGGCTATTGTCTACATAAGAAACACTCAATAGCTTTTTAATGACTCTATTGTGGAGCAAATGGTTCTACCTAGATAAGCCTTAGTTGAAAAAATCGATGTACCTAGTCCTTAGTCACCCTAAATAGAAATTATTGAACAATTGGGGATAGTTATTTGGTAAAATTTAAAATTACCTTTAGATTTGCATATGAATTTACAACATTTTAAGATTTATTTTAAGTAAAAGGTACTTTACACGTTTCATATATGTTTTTTCCTTTTGGTATGTTTTATTTTATTTTATTTTGATTTCATCCATAATTGTTTGATATTTTTTCTTTTATGCTTTAAGTTTTAGAGAAAGTAAAAAAAATATATAAACTCATTCATTGTGCTATGGAAAATTAAGCACGTTTTAATTTAGTATCAATAACTTCATTTACTTGAAATAATCAATATTTTGAGCTAGAGAAAATGTTCATTAAATATCTATGCTGTGAATAGTTTAATGGTGTTGACTTTACCAAAATTATTTAAGTAATTCTTTTATGGATATCTTGAGAGCACATTAGTATTTTCACCCCTTGGAAATAAAGCTTAAAAAATTTATAATTTGAGCTATTATGATATCCATAAAAAATATATATACTTGGATGGAAGTGGATCAAGGTAAACCTAAGGTGAGATATGAAATATCCAAAACCCAAGTGACTAGAATCAAAGGAAAAATTGTGCATTAATATTCATGGAGTATTACTATAATGAGCTAATTAGATAGTTGAATATTTCATCCTCATGCTTTTGGAATGGGTAACTTAAAGTTCTTATATTTGGATACTGAGTTCAAACATTATCTTGTCTACCCTTATATGTCACTAGAATGTTTCCACATTAAACCCATTATAACATTTTCTATAATGGGTTCCATCGTATCCTTTGATTTTTTGTGTTATGTACTATTTTATGTTTTATGTTTCATTATTTTTTTTTAGTAGAATAACTCAATGTAATTTTCAAATTTTTGAAGTATAGAATTACATGCATGGAGGAAAATTTTATTTCAGTGATGATTTTAAAATTTACAAAGTGTTAATAGTTTTTCTTTAACACTATAATTCCAATTCAAGCTCAAACAAGATTGTTTTAGTTTTTCTTGTGAGAAGATGTTTTCATTATTTCATGAATACAAATGTGTTTCATGTACATGAAATCTAAAATAAATCCTTATGAATGGTTTTTAATGCTTGATAGCTTAAAACTTGTTGAAACCTATATGTAACTATGTGTGAATGCAATTCTTGCCTACGTAGCTAAGACTTTGATTAGAATATTTCTTGTTAATAGAAATTATAGGAAAAAGTTAGAATAGGTCTAAGTTTAGATGATAATTTTATTTGCTTCACGTAATTCATGGTGCTCCCATCGTGTTGACCACAGATTCATGATCACTTCATGCTATAAAATGTAATCAGATTTCCAAGCAATAACAAGTTGAATGGGATTATTTTCACATCTGGTATTAGATATTTAGGAGAAGTGTGAGAAGAAGGTCTACCCATCATCTGTGAGTTCAGATCTGAAATAAATATCCCATCTACTGATATTTCACTACCTATGAAGAAAAGGCCTTGTTTACGTGAAGAGATGCACTGAGAGGTTTTGAAAGAGGAAGTGATTGAAAAAGGGGTATTTTTATACGTTGATGATCGTGATATTGTCAAAAAGAAAAAAAATGTGAGAGATATTTTGCAAGTCACATAAAAAAACCAGCAAGTTATTGTTGCACTGAATGAGAAAGACGTGAGACAAGTGATTCAGCAATAGCAAGTGACACATTGTGGATATAGCCTGCTTCTGTGAGATAGGTGAGATCATTTGTGCAGGATGTAGAGCAGATGTGTGGAGCAGCTGCATGGAGCGATGAGCATATGTGAAGACAACAATTGACATTATACATAGATACTGTGAAAAATTGAGGTGTAGGAACTATTGGCAAAGTGTTGATTTGCAGTGATAAAAAAATGATGTAAAAATTTTGCATGAATATAGAGAGACTGCGTGTGAACCTACGAGATCTGAAAAGTTCCTCATGAGTTGAAAATTTGGATACGTTGATATAAAGATAAATTGGTCTTTAACATAAAGAACTAAGGAGCATCTATGATTGAAGGGGACATTACACGCATCTCTGAAGGAACGAAGGAGTATTGTCATAATTTGGCTAGTCCCTTTGAATACAATAAAGGAGTTGTTGTGCCCTTTGAATATGTAATAGCCACATAACAACTAGTCATCAACTTGTATCAGCTAAGACACCAAGAAAAAAAATAGGTTGTGCTTTACGTGAATGTCAAAGAACTCTGTGAGTAGCATTAAGTTTAAAATTTTAAAAATCGAAGCTCGAAGGCACCGTTGAACGTATTTTAGTAGATCGAAGCGAGGATGTTGCAGACATGAAAGGTGTACTGAGAAGACCTATTGTTGGTTTCTACAATAAGGAGGCTATATTACAGTGTTAATATCTCCACATACTGCATTTTGTGCAAATTGATAATTTTGTTTGCGTTTGACTGCGCTTCAGGAGATTCCACGAAAAAAAATTGCACATTTGATTACTTAAAATTTTCTTGATTATTACATTCGAAGAATGTGATTTGTGGAAGAGAACCACCCCTGTGAAGAGCGTGCATGCCATCATACAAGATAAGAGAACCAACCCTATGACACAGTCGTTGTGATGTAGAAGAAAGGCCGAATCACAGTAAAGGAGATGTGTTGAGCGCATGAGCAGTTGTTGAGTGAAATTAAAAGATGTGAAATCAAACTGATAAATAGATACCTGCATAGAGTTTGAAATGAGAACATGTGGATTTTAGCTGAGCAAACGATTTTCTAATAGACCGTGATCTATGTGACACACAAAAATTGGCTAACAGCTGCCTCACACAGTGATTGGTTGTGTTTTTCTTTAAGGAAGGAGATATCTATTTGAAGAAATCTTTTTTGTTTGAAAAAACGTATATGTGCGGTCATAAAATCTAGTCACATTGAATTGACTATGTTTTTTTATCAACAAAAGATCGTTTGCTATTGAATACTTTGTGTACGTATTGACAAAAAGTCTACATGGATGTTTTTTTTTTTGTTGGAAGATAGACAGTGAGGTTTTTCATGCAGAATTGTTGCTTGTGGAGTGGAGAGGAAGGTTGTTTTCACAGAGCACCAAAAACAATACCTGCAAGCTACAAAAGAGAGGTAATTTTCTTTTCTATTAGAATTATTGTTGTTTGTTACAAAGTGAGACATAAGTATTTTTTAAGTAATAGCAACTAATAATAATATTCCCATACCTAAGTTTAGCAGGCTGTATTATGAGTATTGGTCCATCAAGATGAGGACCTTACTCGTTGTAAAAGGACTATGGGATATAGTCAAAGAAATTTATGCAAAACCTATAGATTGGATAACCTTAAGTACATCAGATAAAACCAACAAGAAATATGCCCAAAATAAGAATTCATCTATCCTCTAACATCTTCAAGCAGTATTGGAGAAGAGCATATTTCCAAGGATTACTTCTTGTTTATCATCCCAAGAAGCATGGGAATCTTTGAATGATAGTTATCAAGGTAGTGATTAGTGAAGAACACAAGCTTATACTGATAGGGGGGGTGAACAGTATAAGACCACTTTTTATTTTTTCTTCTAATTCAATATTATATTGTGCAAAGATAGTAGTATCAATAGCAATAATAAAATCAATGCACATAAACAATATACAATAGAGACACCATAATTTACGTGGTTCACCCAATGTGGGCTACTCCATGGAGAAAATATTTTACTACAACTTTCTCAATCAATCTCTTTGGGAATTACTCCCACTTACAAAGTTTATGGATCTTTGTCCAAAGGAGATGTTGATCCCCTAATCTCAATTTTGTGGATCTCTTCCATAGGAGAACTCTTTCCCCTTATGCTCTGGCTATGTGATCTTCTAGAAGACTTTGTCTCTTTGCTACACTAACTAGTGGACCTCTCTCCACTTGAAAACTCCTCACTCATATTTTTCTTCAACTGTGCTGTTGTTGGATCTCAATCCACTGAGACTCTATTGTCTGTACTCTATCACCTGCAAAGATCTATCAATAGGCTCACTAATAACCTGCTCAATAGGCTCACATAGAACCTTCTTAACAAGCTCACATAGAACTTGTCAAATATGCTCAAGCAAGCTCACCAAGAACTTGCCCAAATATGAATAACAAGCTCACATAGAACTTGTCCAAAACTGAATAACAAGCTCACACAGAACCTGTCTAATGCTGAATAACAAGCTCACATAGAACCTGTCCAATGTTGAATAACAAGCTCACACAAAACTTGTGCAAATATGCTCTAGCAAGCTCACCAAGAACTTGTCCAAATCTGCTCTAGCAAGCTCACCATGAACTTGCCCAAAACTATCCTCAAATATGTGCCAACATTGTCCTCAAATCTGTCCCAAAGATCTTCTCAAAGGCTCAATCAATCATGTTCAAGTAGTACTCAAAATGAACTCAACAATGAATGGTAATCTTAAATCAAATTAACTTCATAGAAGAATAAAGAGAATTCTTAGAGACTCAATATGTTCTAATATCACTCTCAACCCAAATCAATCTCAACTCAACTCATACAAGCATAAAGATAATTGTTAGAGACTCAATATGTTCTAAACTCACTCTCAATCCAAATCAATCTCAACTCAATTCAAATCAACTCATAGAAGCATAAAGAGAATTTTTAGAGACTCAATATGTTATAATATCACTCTCAACTCAAATCAACCTCAACTCAATTCAAGTCAACATCAACTCATCTCAAAGTCTTATAGAACCATAAAGAGAATTGTTAGAGACTCAATATGTTCTAATATTAATTTCAACTCAACATAGAATGAAGGAATAGTTTATTTCATAGAACTTGAACAATCAATTCACACATCACTTGACTAGGCTCAATCAACTCAACTCAACCAATCATCATAAGGGACAACTCTTTCTCACACAACCCTAGTCCAAGTATGTATCAACCAACTCAAATGTTTCCAATAATGCTCAACCACAAATCTCACATAACAATGATACTCATGTTCTTTTCAAACTCAAGTTCTTTCACAACCAATGGGCATCAGTCACTATGCTTATAACACAATGTTTAAACACAACTCTCAATTCAAAAAATCTTGATGCATTCAACGAACCACTTTTGAAAAGGAAACCACAAAAAATCCTTTTCCCTCCAATGATATTTTAGAAATCAACCACCAAAAACAATCAATAGGATAATGTGCCCATACATTTTATGACTATGAAAAAACCTCTTTGTAAATCTACCACAATCACAAAATTCTTTTAACAATCTTCACAAGGGTTAGTAGATCACAAAATAATCAATTTTACTCCACTTTTCAATAATCATCATCAAGACCTTTAATTTCACAACTTCCTTATATCTCCTAAAACCACTTGTACCATAAAATAAAATTAATCAAAACATTTCATAACCTTTTCACTCCCAAAACCACTTATACCATAAAATAAAATAAATCACAATATTGCATACCTTGTCACCTCAAGAAAAAATTAATCCTCTTGAAAAAGTACAATGCAAACTTCACTTTTGGAACCCCTTTGCAAAATCAGAAATATCTCTTAACACACACTTTATTTCTCCTTCTAAATAAGTTTGTCAAATAGCCCTTGAAATAAGCTTTCCGGTGATATATAATATGCTCCATTTCCAAAATAAATTGAAACCTTTACATATATATGCCACCCTCCATTAATTGCACATAGGTCGGCCCTCCATTAATTTAAACTTTAACTTGAAACATTAATATCTTCATAACCGGAGGTGCTTTTTCGATGAAACAAAATTCCACCTTGGCTTTTAAGAAAATCCCTTTCCACATAAGCCCACCATGGTTTTAAATAAAACCTTTTATTTTGCCTACCTTGGTTTTCATAAAAACCTTATATATCCATGCTATGCAAAATATCATAGATGATTATCTATGAAGTGCTTTTGCCACCAAAATTCAATGTGACATAAATGATCCATGTGACATAAATGATAATATAACATATCTCAAATTAACTCAAATTTCCAACAATATCCCCCTTTGTCATTGATGGCAACACCTCTAATGCAAACACCACAATCATTGCAAAAACTGTCTCTAAGAATCAAAGTTGCTCCCCTTGACTCAATACTTTCTTTGGAGGCTGCTACCCCTAACTCAATGCTCTCTTTGAAGGCTTCTCCCATAACTCAATGCTCTCTTTGTAGGCTACTCCCCCTAACTCAAATCTCTTCCCCTTACTCAAATCTCTCCCCCTTTGACATCAATGGCAAAAGGGGCACCTATGGGGCTAAAAGATGTGACTCTTAAGCTTAGCCCCCTCACCACCTTCTCTCTTGAGGTGATTAATTTTTGGGTGGGAGTACATTTACTCCCATATTACATTGTGTATTTCCTCTTTCAACTTCCTTCCACATCTTTCTGATATCTATTTCTTGATGAGTTCCTTGCTCTTCTTGTTTTGAACCTGTTTGAATTTCTTGTCTTGAAACTACTTGACCTTCTTGCTTTGAACCTGTTTGGAATTGAGTCCTACACCATTTTGCAATATGACCAAAATTATTGCAATTAAAACACTTGATATTGTAGCCTTTGGATGGTTCCCATGTCCTGAATTATTTCTTGAAGTAATTTCCATATCCATTCCTTTCTTGAACCCTATATTGTGAAGCTCTTTTTTCATGATCATTATGACCATGACTTCTGAATTGTGTAGCTCTAAAACCAAAACCATGTTGCTTATTTCCTTTGCACTTAAAATCTCTATGACCAATCTGTCGCATGAGAAGTAATGTCCCTAAAAACCATACCTTCTTCCCTTGAAGTTTATTCTATCAAAATCAAACTTCTTTGATCCATGGATCCTGCAATGTATAGCCCTGTGTCCAAATCCATTACAAGAAAAACAATATCCTTGAAAAGCCCTTTGTTCATGCCTTGGTTCCTCATACCTTTCTTGACCATTATCCTTATGATTATCTTCAATTTGTGCATTGCATCCTTGAACCTTATTTGTAGCATCTAAAACCTCTTCCTTAGTTTCTTCCTTGCCTTTCTCTTCAAAAATTTCTTTTCCCTTTGAGCTTGATTCACCTATCTCAAAACAAGAACCAAACTAAATATTTGGAGCCATAGGAACTTTGGAAATTTCCTCATAAATTTTAGGTGCTTCCTTGCTTTCATATTTTAGAACTTCCTTTCCTTTTGAGTGTGATTCTCCAAACCTGAAATATGAGACCTTTGGTGCTTTGGAATCTCCCTCTTATTTTTCTTCATTTGTGTTAAGTAGCAAATTGGCACACATCTCTATAGTATCTAAAATGCAAGTATCCATTTCTGTTAATTCTTTTTCTTTGAGAACTGGTTCTTTCTTATATATTTATGAAATGAAACCTCCTAATACAAATATAGGATCTTGTGTACTTATTTTGTATTTCCCTTCTTCATAACCAAGCCCTGTCTTTATAAATAGATCTCATTGTAAATCCAAAAAATTATCCAGTATGTTTTAATTTCTTTGAAATCGTGCTAATTCATTTATGTAGGTCCCCAAACTTTTCTGGTCTTCTTCTTGTAACTGATCACATATTTATTTCCTCTCCTTTAGTTTCTCAAAAATAGTGATCCCAAACTCTTTTGATTCTTGAAGCTCTTTTTCAAAATCTTGAATGTGTTGATTAATTATCATATTGACTTTTTCGTTTTCTTGAACCTTATTTTCAAGCCTCTTGATTTTATTTTTCAACCTCATAATTTTATTTTCTTGTTTTTTGGAATTATCTTCTTCATCGTCACTGTTGTTGGCGTTGTCACTAGAACTATTGCTTTCTTCTTCAAAAAAACTTTCCTTGTTGCAATTGTTGTAGTATGTGAAATCATTATCTATATGCCCAAAATCTCTGCATATAAAGCATTTTAGTATTCCTAGACCTTTCTTGTACATATTTGTTTTCTTAATGGTTGTGACAAGATCTTCATGTATTTATTCAATAGATTTATCCTCTTCTTTAACTTCAATACCTAGGAATAGATGTTCTTGTTTTACTTCATTTATTCCAAATAATGTACATTATTCTTCATATAACTGATCGTTATCACTGTAATATGAATCATCATTTGCTTCTACAATGTAGTAATATTTCTTTGCCAAATTTACCTTAAAATATCCTTCATAAGTATTCCTCAACTTGGTCTACATCTCATTAGCTGAAGTACATACCATGACCTTTGCAAAATCTGTCTCACATAGCCCACTCAAAATATAATTCATTGCTCTTGCATTTATCTCAACCAATTTCCTGGTAGTCTTATCTTCCTCGGGATCACATTCAACCCTATACTCTTTTTCAACCATCTGTCATACCTTGTATCCTTGTGATATCAAGTAGTTATTCATCTTCATGATCCAGAAAGCATAATTGTTACAATAAAACAATGGAGCCTTATTTGAAGATAATCCATTCTATGAAGCCATCTGTGTTGTTGTAGAATCTACCCTCAATTTGTTAGCCTTTCCTAAGGATCCCGCTCTGATACCAATTGAATAACACAAGATTATACTGATATGGGGGGTGAACAATATAAGACCACTTTTTACTTTTTCTTGCAATTCAATATTATGTTGTGTAAAGATAGCAGTATCAATAGTAGTAATCAAAGAAATGCACAAAAACTATACACAATAGAGACACCACAATTTATGTGGCTCGCCCAATGTGGGCTACTCCATAGAGAAAACCTTTTACTAAAACTTTCTCAATCAATATCTTTGGGAATCACTCCCAATTACAAAGTTTATGGATATCTTTGGGAATCAATAAATATTTTACTAAAACTTTCTCAATCAATCTCTTTGGGAATCAACTCATAGAAGCATAAAGAGAATTGTTAGAGACTCAATATGTTCTAAACTCACTCTCAACCCAAATCAATCTCAACTCAATTCAAATCAACTCATAGAAGCATAAAGAGAATTGTTAGAGACTCAATATGTTATAATATCACTCTCAACTCAAATCAACCTCAACTCAATTCAAGTCAACCTCAACTCATCTCAAGTCTTATAGAACCATAAAGAGAATTGTTAGAGACTCAATATGTTCTAATATTAATCTCAACTCAACATAGAATGATGGAATAGTTTGTTTCATAGAACTTGAACAATCACTTCACACATCACTTGACTAGGCTCAATCAACTCAACTCAACCAATCATCACAAGGGACAACTCTTTCTCAAAAAACCCTAGTCCAAGTATATATCAACCAACTCAAATGTTTCCAAAAATGCTCAACCACAAATCTCACATAAAAATGATACTCATGTTCTTTTCTAATTCAAGTTCTTTCACAACCAATGGGATTCAATAACTATGCTTATAACACAAGGTTTAAACACAACTCTCAATTCAAAAAACCTTGATGCATTCAACCAACCACTTTCGAAAAGGAAACCACAAACAATATTTTTTCCTCCAATGATATTTCAGAAATCAACCACCATAAACAATCAATAGGATAATGTGCCCATACCTTTTATGAAGATGAAAAAACCTCTTTGTAAATCTGCCATAATCACAAAATTATTTTTCCAGTCTTCACAAGGGTTAGTAGATCATAAAATAATCAATATTAGTCCACTTTTCAATAATCATCACCAAGGCCTTTAATTGTACAACTTCCTTATCTCTCCTAAAACTACTTGTACCATATAATAAAATAAATCAAAACATTGCATAACATTTTCACTCCCAAAACCACTTATACCATAAAATAAAATAAATCACAATATTGAATACCTTGTCACCTCATGAAAGAATTAATCCTCTTGAAAAAGAACAATGCAAACTTCACTTTTGTAACCCCTTTGTAAAATCAGAAATATCTATTTACACACACTTTATTTCTCCTTCTAAATAATTTAGCCAAATAGCCCTCGAAATAAGATTTCCTATGATATATAATATGCCCCGTTTCCAAAATAAATTGAGTCCTTTACATATATATATATGCCACCCTCCATTAATTGCACATAGGTCGGCCCTCTAATTTAAATTTAAACTTTAAACTTTAATATCTTCATCACCGGAGGTCATCTTTTGATGAAACAAAATTCCACCTTGGATTTTAAGAAAATCCCTTTCCACATAAGCCCACCATGGTTTTAAATAAGTCATTTTATATTTCCTGCCTTGGTTTTCATAAAAACCCTATATATATGCATGCTCTCCAAAATATCATAGATGATTATCTATGAAGTTCTTTTGCCACCAAAACTCAATGTGACATCAATGATCCATGTGACATCAATGACAACATAAAATACCTCAAATTAACTCAAATTTCCAACAATAAGGTGAAGCAAGTGATGCTTCAAACCTTTAAGAGGAATTTTGAAAATCTAAAAATGCAAAATGATGAAAATGTATGTGATTATTGTATTAGAGTGAAATCCATTGTAAATAAAATGCAAACTCTTGGATAAGACATCAAAACTAAAGTAATGGTAAAGAACATATTGATAAAATTTCTTCATAAATGGAACCATATTGCTATCATTATTGAAGAGTCTAAATATTTATCTACTCTATATTTTGATTCTCTAATTGGTTCTTTGATGTCTCATGAATAAATATTGCAGGTTTTTACATCAACAAGCTATGGAGGTGATGATAAATCTTTCTCATCCAAGTAGGGTGAAGGAAGAGGCTAAGGAAGAGGCCAAGGAAGAGGACAAGGAAGAGGAAAAAATATAGGTAAAGTAAGAAGTATCTCAAGAGGTGGCAATCAAGGAAGAAGAGGTGAAAAATCAAAGAAAGCTTGTTACAATTGTGGTAAGATTGGTCACATTAAAAAATATTGTTGGTCCAAGAATTCTCAAGAAGGGAGAGGTAACTATGGAAACTATGGATAGGAAGAAGGTTCTTCAAATTTATTTCTAACATATGGAAAATCAGATCAAAATCGTAATGAAACTTGGATTTTAGATACTATTTTTTCCAACCATATTAGTGGCAAAGAAGAATTTTTTACTACTATGGATTCCTACTACAAATCCAAGATCAAGTTGGGAGATGACAAGGCACTACAAGTTGAAGGTATTGGATTCATGGAGGTTCCAAAAAAAGAATGCACCAAGAAGGTAAATGACATCTACTACACCCCCAAACTCCAACATAATTTGTTTAGTGTTGGAAAAATGATGGATAAGAACTATAGGCTTGTTTTTAATGAAAAAAAATGTTTCATTTTTGATAAAAATAATTGTAATAGAGTTATTACACAAGTACCTATAACAAAAAATAGGTCGTTTCCTCTTAATTTTTGGGAACAAGGAGGTGCTCAACTTGCTAGTGTAGCTATAACTAATCCAAGTGTGCTTTGGCACTTAAGATATGGTCATATCAATTTTGTAAACTTGAATATGTTGACTTCTCAAGCTATGGTGAGTGGACTTCCAAGAGTTGAAAACATAAAGAGGTGATTGAACGATGTGTTTTGGGAAAGCACTCAAGATCAAATTTTCCAAAGGGAAAAGCATGGAGAGCAAGCCATCCAATACAAATGGTGCATTCAGATATTTTTGGTCCAATGCAAACCAAAAGCATTGGTAACAACTCTTACTTTCTCACTTTCATTGATGATTTCTCTAGGATGTATTGGATTTATTTTTTTAAAACTAAAGATGAAGCTTTTGATTGTTTCATAGATTTCAAAAATAATATAGAGAATCAAAGTGAGTTTGTTGTAAAAAGTCTCAGGACTGATAGAGGAGGAGAGTATTCATCTAATGCATTTCTCAAATTTTGTAAATATTGTGGGATCAAAAGACAATTCACAAATACCTATACAACATAAAAAAATGGTGTGGATGAAAAAAAGAACCGCACTATAGTAGAAATGATGAGATCAATACTTAAAACTAAGCATCTAAGTAACATGTATTGGGATTATGCTATTAGAACTAGTATTTACATTTTTAATAGGATTCCTACTTCTAGTTTAGATGGGATCACTCCTTATGAAGGATGGTATGGCAAAAAGCCAAATGTAAAACACTTTAAGGTTTTTGGTTGTCTTGCATATGCCAACATTCCTGATGAGCAAAGAAAAAAACTTGACCCCAAAGGTCAAGCATGTACGTTTTTTGGATATTGTGAGTCTTCCAAAGATTATAGGCTATACAATAGAAAAACATATAAAATTTTACTCTCCAGGGATGTAATTTTTGATGAAGGGAGAGAATGGGGTCATCAAAAACTTTTTGTTGATGATGGATCTCATGATGCAAGTTCCTCTCAAGTGCAGCCCAAAAATAGCAAAGGAAGTCCAAGCCCAAGTATGAGTACTACTTCAAGTACAACATATGCTACTCCAAGTCCTTCTCCACAAAGATCAACAAGTTCTTCTCCAATGCCAATGGAAATAGATTCACCATCAATAGGTAAGAGAACACTTTAGTACCATCCCTCTTACCAAATGTTGGATAAGAATTTTTAAAAAATATAAACTAGAAGTCAAGCTAGTGAGGTGAATGAAGTTTTGAAAAGACTTGGAAATTTGCACATGTATGGTGATGATAACTCCCAAGAGCCTAAAAGAGATGTTGTAAATTATGCTTTAATTACTAGTGTAGAGCTAGAGCTATCTAGTTATGAACAAACATGTATTAGTGATGTATGGCAACAAGCCATGAAAGAGGAAATGACCTCTATAAAAAAGAATGATACTTGGGAGCTAGTGGATCTTCCTAAAGGTAAGAAATATGTTGGATGTAAATGGTTCTACAATACCAAGTTCAATTCTAATGGGAGCATTGAAAGACACAAAGTAAGTCTAGTAGTAAAAGGGTTTACTCAGAAGTATGGAATTGAATATGAGGATACCTTTGTTCCTACTGCTAGACAGGATACCATAAGATTAGTACTTTCTTTGGCTTCTCACAAAGGGTGGAAAATTCAGAACTTGGATGTTAAAAGTACCTTTCTTAATGGGTACTTGAATGAAGAGGTTTTTGTGCAACAACCTCAAATATTTTAAGAACAAGGTAAGGATAACCTTATCTACAAATTAAAGAAATCTTTGTATGGCCTCAAGCAAGCACAAAGGGCATGGTACTCATGCATTCATAAATACTTTCATAGGTATGGGTTCACCAGGAGCAAAAGTGAACCTACTCTCTACTACATGAAACAAGGTAAATATATTTTCATTGTATGTGTATATGTGTATGATCTAATATTCATGGGTAATAGTGCTAAGATGAATAAGGAGTTCAAAAACTCCATGATGAAAGAATTTGAAATGAAAAATCTAGGCTTGATGCATTATTTCCTAGGTATGAAAGTACATCAAACATGTAAAGAGATCTTCATATGTCAACATAAATATGCTCAAGATATGATAAATAAATTTTCTATGGAGCAATGCAATTATGTTGCAACTCCAATGGGTCATGGGATCCTATTTATTAAAGAATATGGAGCACCAAAAGTTGACATAACCACTTATATGAGCATGGTTGGGATTCTAATGTTCCTCACCAACACAAGGTTGGATATTCAATATGTTTTTTCTCTTGTTTCAAGGTATATGGATGATCCATATGAACTTCATTTACAAGAAACTAAAAGAATTTTGAGATATGTAAAGGGTACATTGGATTTTGGGATCCATTACCATAAATGTAATTCTATAAAATTAGTTGGCTTTAGTGATAGTGATTGGGGTATCAATATAGATGATAGAAAATCTACTTCAGGGAATAGTTTTAGTCTTGGATCAAGACTAATTACATGGAATTACAAAAAATAGACTTTTTTAGCACTATCATCTACTGAAATTGAGTACATAGAAATCACAAATGCTAGTACCCAAGATTTATGATTGAGAAAATTTATTAAAGAAATAGGAGGGAGACAAAGTGGCCCTACCAGATTGTATTGTGACAATAGAAGTGCCATTAAATTGGTACATTATCCTATCCACCATAGTAGGTCAAAGCATTTTGATATGAAGTTTCACTTCATTTGAGACATGATGGAGAAACAGGTAGTTGATCTACAATATTATAGCACTTTGGACAACATAGCAGATATCTTCACCAAAGGAGTTGCTAAAGCTCAATATGTAAAGCTGAGATATTGTCTTGTTAGCCTTCTCAACTTTAAGGGGGGGAATGTTGAAACCTATATGTAACTACATGTGAATGCAATTCTTACCTACGTAGCTAAGACTTTGATTAGCATCTTTATTTTTAAGAGTAATTATAGGTAGAAGTTAGACTAGGTCTAAGTTTAGATGATATTCTGATTTGCTTCACGTAATTTATGGTGCTCCAAATGTGTTGAGCACATATTCGTGATCAATTCATACTATAAAATGTAATTAGATTTCCAAGAAATAACAAGTTGAATGAGATTATTTTCACAAAATTTACTTATTGGCGTGCTTTATATGCTTCAAGGATTTTATGAGTGGTCTATGATATGTGGATTTCTAATTGTTATTGGTTCAATTAATTTACTTTGAAAGTAAGTATTTGCCATATGCATCTAGTGCTCAAGCCTTATGAGGATCACACAATTTGGAATTACAAGAAGCATGGGATATTGTTGTATATTGATGCTGACTAAGAAAAATATAAAACCAAAAGTTCTCCCACGAATTTGAAGAAACCCAAAATTTTCTATAGGCCTTGAAGAGTCACTATGACTATTGTATTTTCTAGAATGTGAAATGAAATGTTGTAACATCATTTTATCTCTTGGAAATGTAAAATAGTATAAAATAGATGGATAATATTATGGAAAAATATTTGTAATAATTTTGAGTTCATTTGGAATGCAAAACAACATTCTATTCCATTCATTTTGTGAAATACATGCTTGTTATCCCTATTTTTTCTGAAATCTATAGTCAACTTTCAAAGCTCATAAATTTTGATTTACAACTCTATTTTGCACATCATACACCATTGGAAAGGTCTTATTGTGTTGAATTTGATCCCAAAATTTATTTAAATTCCAATAAGTTTTTATCCCTCAATTTTTTTAATGAGTGTAACTAAGTTTAAATATTTAAGATAGTAGCTTTTTTTTCCCTTAGAATATTTTGGATAAGGTTTTCCAAGCTTCTATAGATGTTCTTGCTGAACTAATATGAGGTTGTATTTCATTTGTAATGGAAAAGTTTATTATTATTAATACTTTTGCATCATTTTCTTCAAACTTTTGAATCTCTGTATCATATTCAATAGGTTTAGTTGCTCCTTTGACAATTTTCCGAAGCTTTTCAACAATAAAAATCACCCTCACTTTGTTTTTCCATGAGGAGTAATTTCAACCTTTAAGTAGTTGGGATTATGTAAAGAAGAGTTTTTATTGTTGTCATGATAGTCCTTGTAGACTACCTTATAAGTCCCTAGTCTAAAGTATGTGAACTACTTTGATAAAGTCTTTCTAATACTTAGGTTTTGTAGGATTCAGTATGTCTCCCTAGTGATTAGATTATGTTGTGAGTTTTGATAAAGTGCTTAGCAAGTATAAGTTCACATTTTGGGTTGATTTTATAATATTTTATTCAACTCCTATTTCACCTTATCTCTCCTAATTAACTATGCACTTATCAATTTGAATTTCTCTATGGTTGGATTTCTTTTATCCCTTTAGTATGAGTATGATATAATTGTAAGTAAATAATTCCAACACCTTTAAGTAAATAATGAACTTTTTTTTATACCTCTTAATATACAATAGTTTAATATTTCTAAATTCCTATAATCTATGTTTTATGTAATATACCTTATAAATCCCTAATTTTAAAATATTAGAAATTAATAATATTTGCAATAATAATATTGATTTTCGAGATGAACCTCAAAGTCCCGACCGAAAGCTGAAAAAACTTTGAAGCTCTGGCGATTTGGCGGGAAAACCTCTGAACTGGCGTCGGGCGATGCTCGAGGGTTTCTGGCCCGTTAGATCTTACCAGAGACTTTGGCATTGTGGTTTTAAATTACTCTGAAGGTTTGTTCGTTGCTCCGGGAGGGCCCGATGGGGTCTCCTCCAGTCCCTCTTGCGGGGAGAAAGAGTTCATATGCTGAGATGTTGAAAGAAAACCCCTCGTCTTCCACTGGTGAAGCTCAGAGGACTACTTTTCAAACGCTACTCAAGAATGCTGGAAACAGCCCAAATGCTCACCGCGTTAATGGATGCCTCTCGCAATCCACTTCCAGACCTAAGATTGTTATCGAACCCAAGCTGGTCGAGGAAACAATTGTCTACCGAGCTAACCATGACTTGGTCTACAAATTCATGGGCATCCGACCTTCTCTGAATTTTTTGCATACCTGGGTTCGACAGAACTGGGAGCCACAAGGTGAGTACTCTTTATGTCTAATAAGCAATGGGTATTTTATTATTAGTTTCTCTTCTTTAGCAGATAGAAACAGAGCATTTGAATCAGAAAAGAGAAACCACGGACCAAGCAGGGTTATTTGTTCAACCCTGGAGAGTGGGCTTTGATCCTCGCATTGAACCCATGGTTGTTCCTCGTCCTGGATCCGACTGTACGCTCTCCCGATGGAGTTTTGGGGTGAGCAGGTTCTAGAAATAATAGGTAATTCCCTAGGCAGATATATTGGAGTCTCTAGAGACACCATAGAGGGAAATACAATTGTTTTTTCCAGAATCTATGTAGAAATGGACATTAGCCAGCCTTTATCAGTTGAGGTGGAGCTTGAGTTGGCAGGAGTTCCCTGGATCCAGCAGTTAGACTATGAGGCCCTACTTTTCAGGTGCAGAGTTTGCCATAAGCATGGACATTTGGCAAGGTTCTCGTCCTAACACCTCGAGCACAAAGGCGGAGGCTTCGACCGGAATGCCAAGCCGCCCTAGAGAGGGTAAGACCACCCCTGTCAATGAACCTTCCAACACTTCTCCAGGTCCTGATGCTCATAAGGATGGCTTTGAACAGCCAAAACGAAGGAGAAACAAAAAGAAAAATGGTAAGGAGCAGATGCATCTCAATCCAAACAATCGGTATGAGATTTTTAATTCATTATTGGATCTGGAAGACCAAGTCATGGAGGGAGTGGATGGGAATGGTGATATTAACAACACTCACTCTCAAGATTCTCCTTCATACACTCATGTTTCCGATCAGGTGACTGTACCCTCTGAGAGTATGTAGCCGGAGAACCCTGGGGCATTGGTGATACACTCCCCAGCACAGCCAGCTATTAAAGATGTTACTATGGGAAATGCAGATAAAAATAGATAAAGGCCAGCTTTAGGGATCACTCAGGTGGAGAAGAGATCTAAAAACAATAACTCTCAAGGAGCGGGAAGAAAATCCAATAAGGAACTGCTCACAGCACAAGGAGATAAGCTGATCAATGGAGGATCGGTGAGGTCAATTGATTCTTACTGCTCCCAAGGTTTTCAATGATTATTCAATATTGGAATGTTAGGGGTTTAAACAGTATAACCCATCAATATCCTATTCAAAGACTCTTAGGGAAGTATAAAACAGACTTTTTGCTTATCCAAGAGACAAAAATGTCACTGGATCTTATGAGTAAAACTGTTAGTAGGATTTGGAGGGGTGCTGGGTATATGGATGTGGTTGCCCAAGGTGCCTCGTGGGGGATTGTCACTCTTTGGAACCCCCTGGAATGGACTGCTCTAGAACATATTTCCTGGAGGGGTGTTCTCACTTCTCACTTCAGGAATATTGTCACAGCTGAGCATGTTTTAATTACAAATTTCTATGGGGCTCAAAGCCTTGATGGCCAGAGGCTCCAATGGAAAGTTGTTCACAACATGAGGTCCTCTAGACAAGTTTGTTACTGGATCATTACTGGAGATTTTAATGCCAAATTATCTACTCGGGATCAGGAAGGTGGAACCCCTGTTTTGGACCCGGGGGACAGGCTTCTGATTGCCCAGGTCCAGGCTTTTCACTTAGTGGATATCCAAGGTCCTGGAATTTTTTTCACTTGGACTAACAAGAGGAGGGAGCCACACTATAGGAGGGTAAAGTTAGATCGCTTTCTGGTCTCAGAGGAGGCATTTGTTAAGTGGAATGTTAAATTCCAGATTTTGGATGGCCCTATTTCTGATCATTCCCCCATCCTGCTGGAGGGTGGGACTCAGACAGGGCAGTACCACAAACCGTTTAGATTTGAAAATTTTTGGCTACAAAAGGAGGATCTTCATGAGAAAATTCTGCAATGGTGGGATGAATTTTGTCCACATTTTGGGACAGCTATGTTTAAATTCCACAAACAGCTTCATTTTTTCAAAAGTAAACTGAAACAGTGGAGGCACGCCAATAAGTCAGATTTCCAGCTGCAAAGAGCCCCCTTGATGGTCCGCTGGGAGGAGGTACAGAAACAATTCAGGGAAGGAATAATTATTGAACAGCTTAAAACTGAAGAGGATACCCTGCGCAAAGTTGTTGAGGACATTGATAACCAAGAGGAAATTTACTGGAAACAGCGGGCTAGAAATTCTTGGTTATTGGAAGGAGATAGAAATACAAAATTTTTCCATCGATCAGTCTGTGCTAGAAGACAGATGAATAACATGGAAGATCTACATGATGAGAATGGATACTCCTTTGATACTCTTCTTGGTATGCACTCCCACTCTGTGGATTATTTCTCTAAGATTTTTGTAGAAAATAGGGAGCAAGATGTGGGGGCTCAAAATGAAGTTCTTGATGTTATTCCCCCTATTTTCACTCAAGAAGAAAACCTGGCTCTCCTTAGACCCATTGATAGAGATGAATTGATGTCTGTGGTCTTTGGAATGAGCACAGGCAAATCTCCCGGTCCAGACGGTTTCCCTATTGAGTTTTTCCAGGCCTTTTGGGATACCTTGGAGGAAGATGTTTTGGCTGTTACAGAGGAGTCCAGAATCAATAAGAGAATGCTTAAGGCTCTAAATCACACCTTCATCACTTTAATTCCTAAGGGGGAGGAAGGGGTTCATATCTCTGATTTTAGGCCTATTGCCTTATGTAATGTGATTTACAAAATTATCACAAAGATAACAGCTGAACGTCTTAAACCTCTCCTTCATAACCTCATATCCTCAGAACAAGGGGGATTTGTTGAGGGTAGATAGATTTTGGATGGAGTGGTTCTTGCCCAGGAGGCTATTCATTCAATGCAAAACTTCGGCAAAAAAGGAATGTTCATCAAACTGGATATGTCCAAGGCTTATGATAGAGTGGAGTGGGGCTTCCTGTCAAAAATGTTGGCCGCCTTTGGTTTTTCCCAGGACTGGATAGACTGGGTTATGAGCTGTGTTTCCATGCCTTCTTATTCTGTTCTAATTAAGGGGCTTCCCTCACCTCCTTTTGGAGATTCTCGTGGTCTCCGACAAGGGGACCCCTGCTCTCCCTATCTATTCCTTATTTTGGCTGAAGTATTAGGTAGACTCTTCTTCAGAAGAAGACTTCAAGGCCTGTTAATAGGTATTAAGGTTGGTTCATAAATTTTGACTCATTTGCAATTTGTGGATGATACAAGCCTGGTTGGAGTGGCCAGTCTCAGGGAATCCAGGGGAATCAGAGACTCTCTCAATGTTTACCTTAGGGCCTCCAATCAGGTTATCAATGATAGAAAATCCAAAGTGGTCTTTTTCAATCTTGATCAAAGGCTTCAGGACAGAATTATGGAGATTTTGGGCTTCACTAGAACCTCTCTTCCTATAGTCTACTTGGGGGTTCCTTTGCACTTCAAGAAATTGAAAATTGACATTTGGAAATATCTTTTGGATGGCTTCAAAGACAGAATGAACCATTGGTCTCTTAAATTGTTAAGCTATGGCGGCCGATTAACCTTCTTACAGTCAGTTATCCAAGCCATGCAAATTATAAATTCTCTATCTTGGCTGCCCCACCTTCTATTTGGAAAGAGTTGGATAAATTGGCCAGAAGATTCTTATGGGAAGGAGCAAAGGGTGAGAGGAAATGGGCCTTGGTTGGCTGGGATAAAGTTACGCAGCCCAAAGAAAAATGAGGGTTGGGATTGAGAAGCTCTAAACTCAACAACATAGCCTTAGCTGGTAAATTGTATTGGAGATGGATTTCCCAGCCATCTTCTTTATTCAGTAGAATCTTAACCAGCAAATATCTGGGCCAAGTTCACCCCTCTAAAATAAACCGCTTCCCTTTGGATGGTAATGGATCCCTAGTCTGGAAATCTCTCAAGTTGGTTTCTCAAGTTATTAAAGACCAATTGTTCTGGAAAGTGGGAAGAGGGGAGAAGGCACGTTTCTGGACTGACTCTTGGGACCAGTTTCCACCCATCATTGCGGAATATCCTGAATTGCTTCCAATTAAAACTGCCATAGAATCCCAGGGATGGGTCACTATTGAGAATTATTTCAACACTAGCCAGTTGGGTGAGTATAAATTCAAGAAGTTTAAGCGTTTGGAGGAGTGGCCGGTCACAATCCCTCCAACGCTAGCAACCATTTTGACCAACATCTTGACAGCACGGTTTCTCACGGGCAAAGATGAAGAGGATGAGTTATCTTGGGGCCATGGGAACCTCGGGGTTTATACTGTGAAGGCTGGATATGATCAGATCCTCCCAGAGCCTCCCCTGCATTCATTTCTGATTCAATATTGGAAGAAGATTTGGCATTCCAAGTGCTGGCCGAAAGTGAACTTCTTTGCCTGGCAGTTTATGCACAATGGCATTCTCACCTTCGATTTCCTCAAAAATAGAGGAATCATTGGCCCTTCTCAGTGTATTTTATGTCATAAGAATGAGGATACTGCTGATCATTTGATGTTTGAGTGCTCTTTCACAGGTCAGATTTGGAATCGGTGGTTTTCCTTTTTTAAACTCCAGAGTAATGGTGCTCTGACTCAGAACAATATCTAGAAAATATGGAAGAAAGGTAGATTTAAATATAAATCCCTTCATCTGGGGTGGGATCTTGGTCTTTCCTTCATCTGGTGGCAAGTGTGGCTAGAAAGAAATGCTCAAATCTTTAGAGAGACCTTCTCCTCGCTTGATGGAATATGGCAGGTTATCTAGAGCAAAGTCACAGAGACGGTTGCCATATATGCTGATGAGGAAATTATGGCTGAGCTGGGTCCTCAAGAAGAGAGAGCTATTGCATAGGTTAGAAAGAACATAGCCAGTTGGAAGCCCCCCCCAGCAGGCTGGGTTAAAATTAACACAGACAGAGCTACAAAGGGCAATCCGGGCAATGCTGGAATTGGTGTTGTGTGTTGTGATCATGCTGGAACTATGCTTTACTGGGAACTACAGGGTCTGGGTAGAGCCACCAATAATGAAGCCGAAGCCTATGCTATCAAAATTGCTTCCATCTGGGCTGTCAAGCAGGGATACAGAAAGATACTCCTTGAGACAGATTCTCAAATTCTGGTTGGCGCTCTTGATTGTTTGAGGAACTTTGCTTTGAAAGCTTGGAAGATACAAATTTTAGTCTCTCAAATCAAGGACCTTTGGAAGGAATTAGAAGATGTGATCCCTATCCATGTGAGTCGTGACTTAAATTCGGTGGCTGATTTCCTTGCAAAGATGGGTGCGGAAAAGGAGGTTGGAGTTCAGCTACACAGTGACATGCCTATGGAAAATGCTGAGATTCGACAGGGACTTACAAAATTCTTGAATCAATGAGAAATTTTTGTACTAAGGATGATTTTTGTCGCGTTTTCGCGACCTGCTTTGCTGTCGCGGCCCTTGGCAGGAAACTGTCGTGATATCGCAACAGGTTTTGTCGCCACGGCCTTGG
The DNA here is from genome assembly GCA_028583015.1 of Wollemia nobilis. Classification (NCBI taxonomy): domain Eukaryota; kingdom Viridiplantae; phylum Streptophyta; class Pinopsida; order Araucariales; family Araucariaceae; genus Wollemia; species Wollemia nobilis. The sequence continues at coordinate 6,306,392 of JAQPPZ010002937.1, read as the reverse complement.
GAAGGTTTACGTCGTGATTTCGTGATGCTTTGAGCGCAGGGGCATCAAGAAGGAAAACAGTCACGATATCGCAACGGTTTTTGTGTTTCAGAGACAAGGGGAAAATCCATCGTGATATCGCGACATTTTTTTTTGCCATGGCCTTTGGATGGTTTCTGTCGCGATTTCACGACGCGTTGAGCGCAGGGGCATCAAGGAGAAAAACAGTCGCGATATCACGACGGTTTTTGTTTTTTGGAGACAAGGGGAAAAACCGTCGCGATATCACAACAATTGTTGTTTCCACGGCCTTTGGAAGGTTCCTATCACGATTTTGCGACACTTTGAGAGCAAGGACAACAAGGAGGAAAATAGTCGCGATATCGCGACGGTTTTTGTGTTTCAGAGACAAGGGGAAAATCCATCGCGATATCGTGACGTTTTTGATGCCTGGGAGCCAAATAGAAGAACTGTCGTGATTTCACGACACATTTGGTGCACTGAAGACTTCTGGAAAAGACATCGTGATTTCATGACCATTTTGGAGCTTGTGCATCATGAGGATAATTCATCGTGATTTCGCGACACTTGGGAGGACTGGTTGCAGATTGATAATCTTGTCGCGATTTCGTGACACTTTTGGCGTAAAGGAGGCAAACGAAAAATGTGTCATGATATCGCAACCTTTTTGAGGGATGACTGCTCTGAGGAGAACCCGTCGCGATATCACGACAATTTTGGTGGTCAGGAGTTGTTGGCTTTGGCTGTCGCGATTTCGCGACATGTCACGATTTTGCGACATGTCGCGATTTCGCGCCTGGTTTTCTTCTTGTGCTTTGTGTTGGGAAGTGCTGCCCTTTTGCCCTTTGTGCTGGCTTCTTGCTTCCTAGTTCTTGGTTGGGATGTTTTCAATCCCTCTTGTATATACTCTTTGTATTAATATAAGCTTTTCACTTTCTTCAAAAAAAATAATAATATTGATTTTCCATGTAGAAACCCCTATATATCCTATGGTGTTTAATTGCAAATATTCCACTAAAGTGGTTTGAAATATGATGGATATGAAATCCTTTGATTTGCTTTCAAATGTAATAAATTTTGATTGTTCTCCAATATAAATGATCAATAAACTCAACCTTATGATATACCCCTTATTACTCCTTTAATGAAAGCAATGTTAATCAACGTAGAACCTTACCTTATAATGTTGTATTTCCTTGAGAAATGGGTGTTGTATTTCCTTTATGGTAGACATATGATAGTGGCAGTGAGTTTAATGCTCCTTTGAATCCTTGAATTTGTGCCTTACACCTTTAATAAACTCTCAACCGCACTTAATTCCTCCCTTACTTAATGTTGGCTGAAAATATGCTTCCACGCTCTAATTTGGGTACCTATAAGTATGATTCTATATTCTTGACATAGGTTTCAAGTGGCATAAGCATTTCTATTTTGCGTAAGAAATTTTAATAGGCTTTATGTCCTTGATGTGTCAATAATATGGTGTATGTGTTGGCAGTTACATTCCTTGATGGTCGTTGGGTTTAGGTGTCTCTAGCAATAATTTCTTCCTTGATCGAAGAGCTATAATTATTATCCTTTGTAACCTCCAAATTATATTATTAATGCTCAATCATTGGATGTTACCTTGCTTTGAGCACTTATTTTTTAATGTACATTAGGGAATACATGGGTGCCTTAAATGAATGTGCCAAGTGGTACTCTACTCTTTTGCATGGAAGACTCTCCAACATCTCTTTACCTTTGTAAATCCTATGCTAGTGAATAAATTTTATATTCTTGTCTAAAAATACTTTCTTTCCAAGAACTTGATGATGCTTTTGAGGATGGCTCCATCTAAGGAATTTTTCAAATATTGTAATGGAGGTTCTATGATGGTTATCAATATGCGTCTTGGATGGCAATACGTCCGAGTTGTACCCTTGGTAATGCACCTTACTTTCACATTTAAATTAATTGTAATATGATGTCCTTGGTGTTATGTTATACATAGAGTGAAATATATTATTTCTTACCTTACGTAGCCTTTGTCCATTGTAGGTTGTTGTCTCCTTATGTGTTCGACAATGGTATCTTCTAGCACCTTAATGAGCTATCTTTTGAGTCTTATGAGTGGCTCTCCACTCAAGAACCAATCAATGAATATTGAGTCCTTTGAAAGACTCATTTCTTAAGCACATTTGCTAGTGCTTACCATTTTCTAATGGAATATGTTGATCCCCTTTGTAATAGCTCCTCTTCAAGCACTTTTGCTAGTGCTAATGGTGACCACTTGTAGATAGAATTATTGGCTACATAGAGTGTCCTTAAGAAACTTATATTTTTTCTTATTTTAATGTAATAGAAGACAAGTTTGGTTCTGAAAAGACAATATTGTAATACCTCCTTATTTGCACCTAAAATCTAAGACTCTCCTAGTCTCGTTTTGTAGCCCTCTTTACTAGTTTTTATGGCAACTTTCTTCTTCACGCCTTGGAGGAATATAACTTGTAAGGTGATTTCTATAGACCACAATAAATTGTTGTTTTTGAGAATCAAACTGTGTCTCTAGACACTTTGATATATGTTGATTTGTGCACTTTGGTTTGTTCACTGGAGATTAACAACCAATGCACATAATAATCCTTTGAGAGTAACTAGTTTAATAAATAAGTAGAATAGTTCAATCAATCCTTAATGTACCATTAATATATCTAACTCAATGCACTTAAAGATAATAATAATTTCACCTTAGTTGTATTTTCTCTTTAACATTAACTTAATCATACTATGATGTTTTGGACAATTAGAGCTTCGAAAGAGAAAACAAGAGCATCATTTGGGTAGCCGAAGATATTTCTTGTTACTGTGGATTTGAAGACAAGATTGTTGCCCTATGAGGGCCCAATGGGGACACCTCTAGATCCTATTTTTGAGAGACATAGTTATTTTGTATATTTGTTAAAGGATAAATTTCCATCAGAGACTATAGAAGCACTAAAAATTACATTAAAAATACTCTTTACGACTGTTAGAAATAGATCAACATCTCAACAAGTTAATGGATGTTTGCCATAGTCAGAATCAAGGCCAAATATTATCATTGAGTAAAGGATGGTAGAAGAAACAATTTTATATAGATCCAATCATGATTTGATCTATAAATTTAGAGGTATTCATCCTACCCTAAATTTTTTGCATTCCTGGGTTTAGTAAAATTGGGAACCTCTTAGTGAGTATTCTTTGTGGTTTATTAGGAATGGATATTTTATTGTTAGTTATTCTTCACTTGTCTATAGAAATAGGGCTATAAAATCAGAAAATATGAATCATGATCCGGTAGGATTATTTGTTCAACCCTAGAGAGTGGGATTTGATCCTCAAATGGAACCCACTTTTGTCCTAGTTTGGATCCGTTTGTATGCACTTCCAATGGAGTTTTGGAGTGAGTAGGTATTGGAAATTATTGGTAATTCCCTTGGAATACATTTGGGTGTTTCCAAAGACATAATGGACAGGAACACAATTGTTTATGAAATATTATATGTGGAAATGAATATTAACCAGCCTTTTCCAGGTGGAACTCAAAATTTTAGGACTATCTTGGATTCAACAACTAGATTATGAGGCATTGCCCTTCAAATGCAAATTAGACCACAAATATGGGTATTTGGCCTGATCTTGCCTAAATAATATGAACATAAAAATGGAGGCTCCTCCAGGAATGCCAAATCTTTCTAAGGAGGGTAAGTCAACAATCAATAAAGAAACAACCAATATTTATCAATTTAAAGAAGTACATGGAGATGGTTTTGAACATACCAAAAGAAGGAGAAGGCAAAAGAAAAAATATGGTAAAGAGAAAACCCAACTCAAGCCCTCCAATAGGTATGAGATATTTAAGACACTAATGGACCAAGAAGAAGAACAATTCATGGAAGGAGTGGATGGGAATAATGAAAATAATAATATCCATGTTAAAGCCCCTCTTTCATCTCCTCCCATCATAGAGTATGTAATTGAGTGCAGTGAGTTACTGTAATCAGAGAGTGTAGGGGCATTGATAGTGTATAACAAAAAGCAATCGATAATTAAGGATGTCATCATGGGTATAGCTGAAAAGAATAGATAAAGGATAACTCTAGGGATAACTCAGGTGGAAAAGAGATAAAAAATAGTAACTCTCAAGGAGTGGGTAGAAAATAAAATAAGGAATAGATAGTTGTTCAAGGATACAAATTGATCATTGGAGGATCGGTGAGGCCAATAGATTTTTACTACTCTCAAGGTAACCAATGATTATAAAATCATGGAATTTTAGGGGTTTAAACAGTATAACCCATTAATCTGTTATTCAAAGAATTTTAGAAAAATGTAAAACATATTTTTTTGAATTCAAGAGACAAAAATGTCATTGGTTCTTATGTGTAAAATAGTAAATAGAATTTGGAAGGGTGTTGGTCATATGGAAGTGGCTTCTCAAGGGGTATTACGGGGGATAGTTAATTTTTGAACTCTCTTGAATGGACTGCAATAGAATATATATCTTGGATGGTTGTTCTCACATCACATTTTAGGATCAATGTCATAGCTAAACATGTTTTAATCACAAATTTTTATGAGGTTCAAAACCTAGATGGTCAGATGCATCAATGGAAAGCTGCGCATAACATGAGATTGTCAAGGGAAGAGTTAGACGAAATTATTACTGGGAATTTTAATGCTAAATTATCCTCTAGAGATCATGAAGAGGAATCACAATTTTGGACCTAGGGGATCAACTTATGATTGCCCAAGTCTAGGAATTACACTTGGTGGATATTAAATGCCCTGAAACCAACTATACTTGGACTAATAAGAGGAGGGATCCACATAGAAAGAAGGTGAAGTTAGACAATTTTTTGGTTTTAGAGGAGGCATTTTTAAATTAGAATATAATATTTTAGATTTTGGAGGGTCCAATTTCATATCACTTTCCCATTTTTATGGAAGAGGGATCAAGATAGTGTAGCATCACAAACCATTTACATTTGAAAAATTTTGGTTACAAAAAGAGTAACTTCAAAAGAAAATTCCACAGCCGTGGGAAGAAATCCACCTAGCATATGAGACAACAATGTTTAGATTCCACAAATAGCTTTATTATGTCAAAGATCAACTGAAACAATGGAGGTAAGCTAACAAGATAGACTTCCAGGTCCAAAGAGCTACATTGGTGGCCAGATGGGATGAGGTTCAAAAACACTTTAGGGAAGGAAAAATTACGGAGTAGGTCAAAGAAGAGGATGATGCATTGCGTAAAGTGATTGAGAATATTAACAACCAAGATAAGACCTACTGGAAACATAGATTAAAAACCACTTGGTTATTAGAAGGTGATAAAATACCAAAATTTTACATTGGGCTACATGTGCTAGGAGATAAACAAACAACATGGAATCTCTTCAATATGATAATGGGCACTCCTTTGATACAATTCTAGGTATGCATGTCCATTCAATGTATTATTTTTCTAAACTATTTAATGAAAGTATGATGCAATATGAAGAGGCTCAAAAATAAGTTCTTGTTGTCATACCCTTTGTTATCTCTGAAGAAGAAAATCAGGCCCTACTTAAACCCATTTATAGAGAGGAATTGAAGAATGTATTCTTTGGAATGAGCACCAAAAAAAAAAAAAGGTCCAGATGGTTTTCCAACTGAGTTTTTTTCAGGAATTCTCGGACAACCTGGAGGAGGATGTAATGGTTGTTATAGAGGAGTCCAAACGTAGTAAAAAAAATCTTAAATAATTAAATTATACTTTCATTGCCTTCATTCCAAAATGGGAGGAGGGGGTGCATATTTTAGGTTATAGACCTATTACCTTATGCAATGTCATATATAAAATAGTCACAAAGGTAATGGATGAGCGGCTAAAACCTCTTCTACGTAGCATTTTTAGCACCCTAAAATTGGTGCAATTAAACCCTCAGTAAAAGATAAAAAAAATTAATTTTAACCCTGAAATCGCTTGTTAACTGCTCACCTCATTTTTTGTGCCATTTTTAGAAGTTGTTTGACCGTTGGACGATATCATTGCCGATCTGATGGTATCGTCCCAAATCGGATGAATTCATCTATAATAGAACGTCCAGATGATTTCATCCCAAAACCAAATTTTCATAATTAACTTCTATTTCAACAACTTCTCAAACTTAGGCAGAAGCATGTCTGCATGGTTGGAGATTCCTACATTGGAGATATTCCAGATTGGGATGATCCCCAACCTCCTAACCTCCCCTTAATCCTATATAAACTTGGGATTTTCCTAGTTCATCCCGTGGCTGATCATCTCCCTACAAATTTAGTTTTTTTTGTGTTAGAACATCTTATCCCCCATCATTTGCATTTGTGTTTTCAAGTTCTATTGCAGGATCTCACTGTGTTTCAGCCGAAGAAAGCTCGGATCATCGCATGCGATTCAACCACAATTTTAGATGATCCTGACGAGATCGACGATGATCTCGTATGATTGTAGATGATTTTGACTATAGTTCATATTGGGGTAAATCAGAGCCCTGAGTTTGCATTCTCTATCTCTTTTCTTATTTAATTGTGCATTAGATTAGTTCACTTCTGTTATGCATCTTGGAGTTCACCTCATTTAGCATATTTGCATGATAAAATTCAAAATAAATTATTAAAGCTTTGCATCCCATTTGATTTTATATCTGGATTTATCATTTAAAGCACTTATATTATTATTTCTATCATTTTGTGTCATTCTTGCTATTGTATTTTTGGTTTTTGGTGTCTATTTTCATGATTGCAGGTTTTTGACGAATTCGTCAGGTCATTGATGATCTCGGTTGATCTCAGATGATCTCCTATGATCTGGATGATTCTATACAATTACAGATGATCCTGTCATATCCAGGATGATATAGACTCCTACAAGCTTCATAATCCTCATCAGACATCAGAAATTAGGTGCACTCTTCTTCATTTAGATATTTTTTGTATTTAGGATTTATTTATGTTTGTTGTCTCCATATAAAACCAAAAATTTCATATAGAATAGCTTAGATTCATTTTGGCCAACCTAGGAATCTGAATGATTGAATATAAAATGAACACATCAAACCCATTCTTGACCTAGGCGTGGAAACTGCCACTTAAAGTTTCCTGGTGAACCCCACCATCTATCGAAAATTCACCATTATACCCCTCCCTCTAGAGGCACGACCTTCAAAGGGCCTCTTCGTCCGAGGTATTGTCCCATCCTTCTCGCATCCCCCTTCTAGGCACGGATCCTTTAGCCTGAAGGTAAGGGTGCAAAAAATTTGGGCAATACATTTTGGTGAACCCGACATGAAACTAAAACACCTTTCTGATAACAATACAAAAACAAAAACACATTATTTAGAACATCTAGAATCATTAGAAAATATTTAAATTTGCATATCATATTTAGATGGTAGATTATAATAGAAGATGAGCTGTCACCATAAATGTTGAAAATCAATTAACGACCATAGAGATTACTTTTGTGCTTAGAGTACCTCAAAAAAATAGAGCCCAATATTTGTGGGACGAACTTGATAGGAGATTAGGTATTATTGAATCTAGGTCTGTAGAACTTAGGCAAATTAAGAGGTTTGTCCTAGATAGAATCCTGGATCCTGATTAGGTGACTTTGTATCATGAACTTGAGAGAGCTTGCCATAGGTGGTTAGTAGATAAAAGAGCACTTGTGTCTTTTGAATTATACACCTTTGAGGAATACCTTGATAACATAGTTGTAGTGCATAAATTTCTACCTCGTATACAGGATCAATAAGTCGTTCTTATGGATAGAAAGAGATGGAATAAAATTCCTAGAGCTGTGTTGTATCGAGAGTATTGCCATGAAATTTATTTTTATAAGTCAGAGTCTGAAGTAGATCATATTATCATAGCACATTTTGTCAAATTATTGAAAAACCACTTCCAATTTGAAGAGGAGAATTTCATGACTCCTGATGAACTTGACCCTATCAATGATATCCATAAACTATTCATAGAAAACTAAGTCATTATTTTTACTATTGTTATTTCTTGCAAATAGCATGTTGTTTGTTATTTTTATTCTCGTAAAATAATAGTATAATCACACAAAACAAAAAAAAAACAAAACATTTTCCTTTTAAAAGTATTATAGTAGGTATATAGTTAAAATATATACCTCTCAACCTTACCGCATATATATATATATATATATATATAACCTTACCGAATATATATATATATATATATATATATATATATATATATAAGTATATATATTTTCTAAAACCTAAGTTTAGCACAATGCCTAGACTTAGGAATGGAAAACAAACCGAAGAAGATGAAGATTGGTTAGGAAGACCATTAACTGACCAAAATGTCCCTCTTGAGGACCAAGTTTAGGAAGAAGAGACCCTAGACTAGCAAGAAGAAGAGCTTTTTGTAGGAAATGAACAATAAGAAACTCTTAGAGAGGAAGGATCCTCATCCCCTAAAATATCTCTGGGAGGAGCTATCACTTTTGAAAACATGGAACAATTTTAGAAGTTCATTAACACTAATATTGGTGTTTTAAATAGAGCAGTCCATATGGACAAGGATCAAATTAGTGACACTCAAGAAACTCTAGAAGACGTATTTCACACACACACTAATCCCTTGTACTTTATTGAACAAGAGAGTGATCAAGCTGGACCATCCAATTTGGATATAGTAGCTACGATTCGGAACATGCAACAACAACAGGTTACCCAACCACCTAAAGTACCTATTAACAAGCCTAGGGTCATTCCCGTACAAAAGAAACCCTCATTTACTTCTCTATTTCACCAAGATCTTGATCAACATACCTCAAATAAACAAAAACCAAAACAAAACCAAACACCAATTACCAACAATCTGGGGTACAACATAATACTATTACAAATCCCCTTAATAATACTCTTCCTACCAAAACTTTGCATAATAGCAATATAGCATCTAATACTTATGTCACACCATCATACACTCATACATCCCATACCTCTGTCCCACCAAACCAATATGGTGGACAAACTAGTAATCTTGAAACCATGGTGAAACAACTAGTTTCTCGCATGGACTATATAGATCCCTACCGTCCCTCATACAACTATCGAGAGTTGTGTAGTCATACTTTAGATCCTATAGTCATAGCACAACCATATCCTAAACATTTCCTATGTCTGTTCTTCCCATATATAAAGGTACTAAAGATCCCATAGAGCATCTTCACATGTTTAAGATAGCATGTCATGATATATCACATGATGACTTGTTATTACTAAAAATGTTCCCGAAAAGCTTGGGAGGAATGACATTAGAGTGGTATTATCAATTACCCACTAATTCTTTGAGAAATTTTGAAGAAACTATCGAGTCTTTTGTTCATCAATTTAGTGCCTACATCGAAATACATGTGACTATTAAATATTTGTATAACTTAAAATAGGACAAATATGAATGCTTTGCTGATTTCCTAGCTAGGTGGAGATAGTTGATAGGAAAATTGCACTTTGTGTTACCTTATAGGGAGATGTTGGACATCATTATTAATAATTTGCAAGAGAAACTATCTTACAAATTATCAACTGCTACCTTGAACACCTTCAATCAGGCTATAGACTTAGCCCAAAGAGTGGAAGATGCTCTCATTAGGAGAGGCCAGATTAAAAAGAAATACGATGAGAAAACATCCAAAAATAAATACAAGAATAAACAAGTTGTGGGTGATGGAGTCACCGATAGAAAAAATATTGCAAATTTTAATGCTGCAAAGACAGTAGAGAAGTTTGTACTGAAACCTCCTGATAAACCTCCTCAAGAATTTACTAGGTTAAATTAACCTTTATCAACTATCCTACCATAATTATTAGAATGAGGTTTGATGCAATTACCAAATATCCAAGAACTTGATCCAACTATACCTGGATACATAGCAAATTTACACTGTGACTTCCATAGAGGACCAGGAAACACTACCAACTCTTGTAAAAGATTAAAACATAAAATATAGGACTTTATTGATAACAATGAGATGGAGGTGGAAGCCTTTCAACCTAAGTAGAATCCTCCTAATAATGTTTCAAAGAACACCCCACAAAACCAGAATCAGAATGCTAATCAGTCATTAGACATCTTTCAACATCCCCTACCAAAACATGGTAAGGAGGTGGCTAATCAAATTGAACATCATAATGTCCCTCCTCCTACCCGATATGTAGGAACTATTAGCGGGCATTTACCTGATCATGATCTGGAAATATTCGACATGACTTTATCTATGGTTACAACTAGGCCTCTATATAATATTCAGATACCTGATCTTAGTGATACAGAATATGAGACTGAGAGTGATATGGAAATCACATCAAATCAATCGAATAGTTTTGAATATGAATTAGATACTATTAATCCTATCACAAGTTATATGGTTCCAAAAGAGCCATTTCCAAGAAGAGTCACTACTAGACCATCATCTCACTGATTAATTTCTAATGAGCTAGCCATAAATGCTAGACAAAGACCCATTCATCATCCGTAGAATAATATTGTGGGTACCATTGAAGCTGTTACTAGACAACAGGCTCAAAATTATCAACAATATCAAATTCAGAATGGTGGATCAACTCCATTTGTTTTGAAGGTTCCTAATAAATGGAATCATGCACCTAACGTTCAACCTAAACCCCCTTATAATATTAATGAACAATTATTAAATCTTACAGCTAAAATTTCCCTCTTGGACCTTTTAAGATCTTCTCCTACACATAGAGATGAATTAATGCTCACATTAAGCCAGATGATGGTACCACAATACATTCAACATGAAGCCATGGCCAATACTATAATAACTCATGAAGTTGATTGTATTGACTTCCGATATAGAGACATATCTCAACATAGTTTACATAAAGATAACCCCTTGTATATTACTACTTTAATTAGAGATGTAGCAGTCAAATGAGTTCTGATTGATAATGATTCATCTTTAAATATCTATACTTTTGAATTCTTCCAAAGATTCAGGTTTAGAAGTGAGGAAATAAAAATAACTGATATGATCATAAAATATTTCAATGATGAAACACAAGAAACGTGTGGAGTTATTACTATTTCATTACAAGTCGGTCCAAGAACCTTGGATACGATTGTGTTTATGGTGCATTGCCCTGCATTGTACAGTATACTCTTGGATAATCCTTGGATCAACGTAATGTGAGTTGTTCCCTCAACCTTAAATCAATGTGTTAAGTTTGAATTTAATAATCATTTGGTTACCATTCATGGTCATCCAAGACCCTTTGATATGTGTGCTTTGGAAGAACCTATTGGAGTTCAATTTTTCCCTGCTCTATCATCCACATATCCTAATTCTCATTATCCATCTAAACATGTGAAACTCACACCCACAAAGTCATATACTTCTTCTCCATCAGTTACACCTTCATATATAGCTCAACCATCTTCTGAAAAGACCACATTAGGACCTAAGAAAGATCCTAATCTCACAACCAATGTCTCTTGTTCTACTCCTATAACTTCCATACCTTTAATAGACCCATCTATCGACTCCTCTATACCATCTACATCCACCAAAGTCATATTTTCCACATCAAAAGACGTAGGGAATGTTACTTCTACCTCTTATGCTCTTACTAACGAACTCTTACCCGATATATCTAAAATTCTTATATCAAAAGAAAAGAATGCTTCTATGCAATATTCCCTTATTTTAAATAATTTGCCACCATATCCTCGTACCTTGGGCCTCCCACAGCCTATGGGAAGTATTTACCAAGTCAATATTTGTGCCTTTATTTATAAGGGATATGATTGGGGTAGAATACCCAAAAACATCAGAACTCCTTATAATGGATATGCTTGATGTTATTTTACTAATGAATATATTAAAGCCAAACCTATAATGCTGAAATTGGGATATAAAGGGAAAGGTTTGGGACCTTTCCAGAATGGTATGAAAGAACATTTTGAGGTAGAATCATGGCCCGCCCGATGTGGTGTGGGCCTATTTCCTAGTAAGGGTCAGCCATTCCCATTTGAGGATGATGACCAACTTATATGTTACCAAGATTTTTTAGATGAACACGATGCCTTGCATTTAATGAATAAGACATTCACATGTAATATGCTATCTATAGCTTATCCTGAGATGATCGTTGAATCCGATGATGAGTTGGAGGGAGATATCTTTCATGATGTCTCCATTGAGGAATTATTACATAATGGATTTTATTTTGATGGCTCTATACCTAGTATAGCCCAGCTTGAGGCCATGACTCCTCAAAATGAATTATCCAAGTTAACTTTGGAAGAATTACAAGAATTGGGCATTTCACCCGCCCCACCTAATTTTGAGAGAGATCTCCACATGGAAGTAGAAAATGTCATAAAAATTAACATTGGAACCAAGGATAACCCTCATATAATCAACATTGGATCAGAATTGAGTCAAGAAAAATAAGATAAATACATTGCATTTCTTAAAGAATATGAAGATGTCTTTTCTTGGACTTATGAGGATATGCCATGATTAGACCCTTCTGTAGTTATGCATCACCTAGTAGTGCACCCGGATGCTAAACCTGTTAAGCAGAAGCTTAGAAAAATGCATCCTAAAGTCACCTTACTAGTCAAAGGGGAGTTAGAAAAACTCTTGAATGTTATTTTCATACAAGCCATTGATTATGCTGAATGGATCTTGAATGTAGTTCCAATAACTAAGAAAGAAACTACTAAGGTTAGGGTTTGTATAGAATTTAGAGATATTAATATTGTATGCCCTAAAGATGATTTTCCCTTCCCAATATGGATTAGATCATTGATTTTACTACTGCGAGTGGAATGATATCCTTAATGCATGGATTTTTTGGTTATAATCAGATCAGGATAGCTCCTGAAGATCAGGCTAAAACAGCCTTTATTACCCCTTGGGGGACTTTCTGTTGGAAAGTGATGCCATTCGGGTTGAATAATGCAGGTGCAACCTATCAATGAGCAATGACTTATATCTTTCATGATATGATGCATGATATACTACATGATTATGTAGACAACATTATAGCTCGTTTTACTGAAGAAGATGACCATTTATATGACTTGAGAAAAGTATTTGATCAGTTAAGGGAATATCTTATTCGATTGAATCTAGCCAAATGTATATTCAAAGTTAAGTCAGGTAAATTATTAGGGGTTATAGTTTCTTTACATGGCATCTAAATTGACCCTCTCAAGATTACGGCTATCACTGATATGCCAACACCTACAAATATATCTAAATTATGGAGTCTACAAGGTAAGCTTCAAGCTATCCGTCGCTTCATCGATAAGCTAGAAAATAAAACGGGACCCTTTATTAAGCTTCTTAAGAAGGATGTCTCTTTCCATTGGGACGATGAATGTCAGGAAGAATTTGAACTCCTTAAACAATACCTTATTAACCCACCTATACTTTTGCCACCTAAACCTGATGGCCCATTTATCTTGTATATTTCTACTTCAAATTTTGCTTTAGGAGCTATGTTAGCTCAACTTGATGATGAGAAAAGAGAGCATACTAATTATTACATTAGAAAAACATTAATTAGTTATGAAAACCGCTACACATAATTAGAGAAGTTATGTCTAGCAGTCATATTTTCTACACATAAACTATGCCATTATATGCTTAGTCAGAAAACATATGTTATTGCTAAATTTGATCTCTTACGGTATCTCATGAGTCGACCTTATTTATCTGGTCGCACAGCAAAGTGGGTTCTTGCACTAAGTGAGTTTGAACTCACGTTTATAGGATAGAAGTCTGTTAATGGTCAAATAATAGCAGATCAATTAGCTATTGCACCCTTATAATCCACCCATCCCCTAGTCATTGAGTTCCTTAACGAATGCCTTAAACTAGAGGCAAATCATTTAGAGCAATGGTCCTTATAATTTGATAGAACCCGATGTATCAGTGGGGCAGGTGCAGGTATTATTTTGATATCTCCACAGAAACATCTCATACCTCTATCCTTTAAATTAATGTTTGTTTGTACTAATAACACTACTGAATATGAGGCTCTAATCCTTGGATTATGAATAGCCTTGGCACTAAAAATTAAAAATCTATTAGTTTTCAGTGATTCTCAACTTGTTATAAATCAAATTAATGATATTTATCAAACCATAGATGATAAATTGTACCCATATAAAGCATATGTATTATAATTAATATATTTATTTGATCAAGTTACCTTGGAAGCTATTCCTAGAACTAGCAATCGTGCGGCTGATGCCATGGCCACAACTGCATCTCTTTTACCCTTGGAGTTAGATGATGAATATGCTACCATCATTATTTGTCGACTCCAGGAACCCACTTCAATTAAATCATACTTAGAACCTTTGGACATGTTTCTAATCAACAAAACTACTCCTGAACTTTGGTACACTGATATCCTCAATTTTATTCAAAATGGGACCTTCTCTGAAGGCTTTAATAGAAACTAGCACTGATTATTACATAGACAAGCAAGTCACTTCATCATAATTAGCAATACCTTATATAGGAGATCCTTTGAAGGTATCCTATTGAGATGTTTGAATCTAGAAGAGTCTAGATCAGCTTTGAGTGAAGCCCACGATGGATCTTGTGGGGGAAATTTTAGTGGTAGCGCCATTGCTAAGAAGCTCCTTAGGATAGGATATTTTTGGCCTACCATGGAGAATGATGCACATGATTACGTGTGCCATTGCAACAAGTGACAGAAACATGCTGACTTTGTCCATGCTCCTGCACAAGAACTGCAGGCTATTTCATCTCTGTGGCCCTTCTCAAAATGGGGCTTAGACATCATCAAAAAAATCAATCTTGTGTCATCTGATGGACACAAATTCATCATAACCACCACCAAGTATTTTATGAAGTGGGTTGAAGCTATGCCCTTGGCTTATTGCACTGGAACTCAAGTTTCCAAATTTATTTTTAATCAAATTATTTGTAGGTTTAGAATCCCTGCAAATCTCATCTCATATAATGGAACTTGTTTCAAAAATAAATATGTAAATAAACTATGTCACAAATATAAAATTCAACATCGTTGGTCCACTCCCTATTATCCTTAGGGTAATCACCAAGCAGAAGCATATAATAAAACATTAATTAAAATCATTAAAATACTGGTCAATAAATCTGGCCATGATTGGCACATTCAATTATATCCTGCTTTGTGGGCTTATCGAACTAGCATTCGTACTCCCACGAGCACTTCACATTTTTTTTGGGTTTATGGCACTGAAGTTGTTTTTCCCTTTGAATTAGAAGTTCCTTCTTTGGCTCTGCTACTTCAAGATACTGAAGTAGGAGATGAATATCATGCTGGCAGATTTAGTCAGTTGGAACTCCTATATGAGAAGTGCATTAATGCTTTGGAGCATCTTCCTGCCTACGAACAAGCTCAAATGAGCATATCTCAAGAAATTTCATCACCGATCCTTTGAAATCAATGACCTCGTCTTAAAAGAAAATAAAAAAATACTAATGCAACTAAAGACCTTAAAGGCAAATTCTAGCCTAACTGGCTTGGGTCATATATTATCACTGCTAAATTTGGATCGAGAGCATACAGATTAGCTACCTTATATGGTAAAGATCTTAAAGAACCTATGAACATTATGCACCTTAGCACTATTATGCATAAATATGGTAATTTCATCATTGTATATATTATACATACTGTCTTCTTTTAGTAATTCATATAAAAATTTCAAAAATAATAATATTACGTATTATCTTAATTCATAAATTAAAATCAAAATAAAAGAAAAATCAAAATCATCAAAATCCTCAAAAACATCTTCTATTTTTGCACCTATCAATTCTTGAAGTATTGCAGTTATATTTTCGATTATTTTGGATAAATTAGCATTTATTTGGAATCCCTCACTTTCACACTCACATGAATAAATATCTTGATCTTATTTGGTATGATTATTAATCTCTCTTATATCAAAGTCCACAGTTGAATTAAATAAATTTTTGAGCATAGAGAAATGATCTTGTTATTTACTTGAACCAAGTACACCTTTTCACACTAAAATGATTTCATTGCAAATTCAAAATGATGCTACATAGTAGAAGTGGTCTCTTGAGAAAAAAGTTTCCCCTGCTATCCTATCATGCACATGGTCTAGAATCTTTGAGAATTGACAAAAGTACAAGCTCACCCATACCCAGAATAAAATCCCCTTGCTCTACAGCCAATCCGAGCAAGTATCCCTAGTATAGGAAGAAAAAGAAAAAAAAAATCAAGAAACATTATGAGAAAAAAATGCATTGTTTTAGTATCATTTTGTACCATCTCAACAATATTTCAGCATTATCTCAGTGTCAAGCAAAAATACAAAAAAAAAAAAGGAGAACAAGAAAATAAAAAACAAAAAGCAATAAATCCATTCCCCTACCCTTTGAAAAAAAAGAAGGGTGAATGAGCTTGAATCCCTGGAATTCTCAATTATTCAAAAACTGTGAGATAAGCCCAATAACAGGTGGTTTATGCCCAACCTTCTTGGCCTTGGGTAAATCCTAGCGTGGTGATATGTCTATCACATTAGCGACCTTCTTTTGTACAGACCTATGTCCACTCATGGATCAGCTAGCTCTTGATGATCCGACTTACACAGTAGTCTAGTACGGTTGCATGCATATAAATCATGGTCAACGAACACTCATTTGGTTAATTCAAATTACTTGTATCAAATTATCTTGCTCAAAATTGGTAAATGAAAAATACAATTGCACACACATTTGTGTTTGAGATATTTTGTATCATTATGATAGATCAAGATCGGCAATGAACTCACATATGTACATGGGGTTCCCTATAAATCTAAATTTTGTCTTTGAGATAATTTAAAATATTTATGCAAATCTTCTGGAATAATTTGATTTTCTTACTTGGGAATATTGGCTTAACATAAAAACAATTAAATACATCTCTTTTCAAAAATCCAAAATTTCTTTCAAAGCATGTTCAAAAATCTAGCAATAAAGTCACATTTTTATATATTTTTGACTTTTGCAATGATGGTATAGTTCCTAAACCTAAATTGGAATCTATGCCTAGTGCAAGTCCTCATTTTATATTTTTTATCTCAAAATCAAAAATCAATTACGCAATAAAACTATTACATAAATTTCTTCTTTTGGATTTCGTGATGATGGTATAAGTCTATACCTCAAATTCTATGCCTAGCGCAAACCATTGTTATAATTTTATCTCCCATTTATTTAATCCATAAAATTATATGGTTTAAATCATTATGTTACACAATTGTGCTCTAAAAGAGAACAAAAAAAAAATTATTTCATTTCATTATATCAAACATTCTTTTTTGTGACGATGGTATAATTCCTAGGCAATTGTTCAAAATTCTATCACACTTAGGAATTTTATGCCTAGCAAAAATCATATTTTTAAATATTTCATGCATAATATTTTTATGGAAATCTAAAAAAAAATCATCACCATCATCATTTTTCCTCATCCCAACACAAAATCTTAAGAAAGTCTCTTAAGCACCCTTTTACTTTTAGCAATATTTCTCTCATAACAGGATTAGCTTGATGACCTAGCGAGCGGTGACTCCATGAAATGGTCGTGTAACAACGACAATGTCCTTTGAAATTATTGTTAGAAGTCACTTTATTTTTCATCAAATCACACCATAACAACCAATTTGTTTACATCAGTTTACTTCATTTAATTTTATAGCATGACATAAACTTATAATATTTTCAATGATATAATTACATGAATAATCAATCAACCATTAAAATATTAAAGAATCATAAAACATATGCACAAGTCATATCATAAATATATATATATATATATATATATATATATATATATATATATATATATTCAAGAAGTCTATACATCATATCAAAATGGATTGGTATGCCATAATCTATACCCTGGCATACTCAATCCTCTCAAAAATATATGCTCTATGTACAATGAGCAGCTAGTCTCGATAAGCCCTCGAGCTCTCAGCCTCATCTCCTCTCCTGCCCTGAGGTGGAGGAGGTGGTCCCATTGAGGTCCATGCTATATCGTGGGTCCTCGATGTCGATCATGATGATGTCCTCGATGACCCCATCCTGATCGGCTTCGCAATGTTGGCTGGAAGTGGTATCCTCTGCCCCTCTATAACCACATGGTAGTACAACCCTTGGTAAAATATGGTCTATGCAATAGCTCGTGCCAGCTCCATAATGCTCACCCCTCCACTTCGAGCCCTAATCCATGTAGCCTCATCTAGGAGGTTCTACACCTTAGCTCGTAGGTGGGCATTCTTTGCCCGAAGAGTCACCATCTCATTGCTCTCCCCCACTTTGACACCCTTTCCCTTATCGGGTGATGGTGGTCTATCCCTCTGCTAAGAAGGGAGTCTCTCCATCCTCTCCAACTGTTGTTGTATTTCTAGAGCCTGTGGTACTCTCTGACGTCTCTCTTGAGGAGGACATCACTGATCCCTCCCTCTATGACCCCTCGATGCATCAATGGTAGCCTGGCACTGCCTCTCCATCTATTGTACTATAGTGTACATCGAACATTGTGCCTTCATCATTCGAAGAGGGTAAATGCTTGCATACCAGGCATCATACACATCTACTACCCCTGTGTTGTCCCCATCCACTGGTTGAATGGGGGCATCATCAACATCCTGACTCCAAAACCATTGCATTTATGGAGCCCCACTCAATTTAGTATTATCTCACATAGTCTGAGAATACTCGTAATCCCTAAGATAAGGGATCCCCTGTTGTAGACCGAACTACCTCAAAACTCGATCACAGCGATGGAGCTCTACCTCTCCTCGCTCTATCATCAACCAGATGACTCACCTAATGTGAGCTAACTCCTATCCGTCCTCTGCCCACCCTTGATGCTCTCTCCATGGTCTTCAGGTGATCTGATATTGGGTGAGGTCATCTAGTAACCTTCGGGACATCGACAGATCTATATACCACTGTGACCCTCTTTGGAGCCACCAATAGAAATCTTGAAGCCTCTCCTGGTCAAATCCTATTAGTGGAAGCCCTACCGGCCTTTGCATCACAATGTGCTCCCAACACCAAACCTGTAGTAGCAATGTCAGCACCAAACATCGACCTCCTTTGTATACGACCTTGTAAAGGATCCTATACAAGCAACATAGTACAAAACTACCCCAAGCAAACATGTATCCATGGTCTCTCATGTCACAAACAACATATGAGAGGAGCCATAGTAACCTGCATCCACTCTGGTGGCATAGAAGAAGGCCAACCACCACCCCTACCAAAACTCGGGTCAACTGAGATGCCCTAGGTATCTGTCGTAAAGCCTCTATGTTCACTTTGCCCTTCTCCATGACAAATCTTAGGTCACTGCATAATTTCATCATGGAATAGCCCTGATTGGTTGAAGGAGTCATGAATCGCCCATGTATGGAGATCCTCAAGATCCTCCATACATCCTCTAGAGTGGAAGTCATCTCCCCTATCGGTAGTCGAAAGCAAGACGACCCTGGATACCACCTCTCTGCTAGGGCTGTCAGTAGCCCCATGTCTGTAGGAACTTGTGGCATCTCTGCCACATGCTACAACCTAACCTCTACTATTCTGTCTCACTCGACCTTATTGAGCACATCTAAGTCATCCCTGAGACCCCCGTATTTCCACTTTTGACTCTTTAGCAATTCTCTCTACAAAATAATTAATAAAACAACAAAAAATCATTAGTACATAATCATTAAAATCAATTAAAATCAGTTTCATCTCATAAAAAAAATAGTAATATCACCCATTATTGGATGATATCACATTTAGCAAAATCATTCTTAATAGGATGAAATCGCCTCTGATTCTTCAATTTGGGGATCACCCATTTTTGGACGGGGTCACCCCTATTTCTTCGACTTCGTCCTCACACGAAATCGATGATTTAGGGATGATTTCGTCCTGACGTCGTCGACGGCCTAAAAATGGTCGTGATGCCTCAAAATAATTAAAATTCAAGTAAAAAATTAAACAAATCAAGGTACAAACTTAGTACACTAGGTTTATATCCTTACCCGCAATCCACATCGAACCTCTGTCGATCTGTGTGTCGTCTCCACCATTTTGCCTGCAGAGCTCTGAAACAACGAAAGTGAACAGTAAAAATGAATTAGGGTTTTATTCCTTTTTTCTTATTTTTATTTAAAAACAACATTTTTTTTTATTTTTGCTTTTCCACGCTTTTACCTCAAACATTTGATTTGGGTAAAAACTCAGAGGGGGCACCATATGATGAGGACTGAAAATGCTTCAATCATAACATGTTTTGAACATTAAAAATGCCTATAAACTCTTATGTTTTATTTGATATGTTAGTTAAGTTGATTAACTATGCTATATATTAACTATTTTGCATGATCAATGTATTTGAAATATTATATGCTTATTTTACAACTTTTTGCATAGTTTTGTGTTCTTTTTGCTATGATTTGCTAAAATGGGATATGCTTAGAATAATAGCAGCATTTCACTAATCATGTTTTGATTCATATCAAGCATTTACTTCACCTAAATCTGGCAACAATGCAAGCAAACTGTTGCTATGCAACAAAAACTAGTCTTTCCCATGTAAATTCCAGCAAGTTGTCCATAAATAGCAAGGCATGGAATTCACATGAGGAAAGGGATGAAGACCATTGGAATTTGATCTTAAGAAATAACCCACTTGAGAGATGTAGAAGAGATCACTGGAAAAGTATACATTTTTTCATTCTGAAGTATCTTCAAAATGAAAGAACACGACGTCTTCAAAATGAACAGATCTTTGGAATGAAGAATGCAGTATCTTCAAAATGAGCGGATCTTCGGAATGAAGCATGCAGTATCTTTAGAATGAGCGATCTTCAAAATGAGAATTGCATTGTCTTCGAAATAAAGCCACTTATCTTCGAAATGAAGAACATAATGTGTTTCTTTGACCTGTTGACCGATTTCTAAAGTCGAAAAAATGGAAATAAATGTTGGAAAAGGTAAAATGAAATATCTTCCATCTTTCTTTGCCGTCATTTCCGACCAAAACCATCATTAAGGGAAAGATCAAGTTTTAGTCCTCTTAGAGGATAACACCAGAATTTGTTGCAGCATTGTAGGATTAGATCTTTTGAGATATTCTTTGTTTGTAATCAGATTATAGGATAGATATAAATATTGCTCCCATTTAGATTGAGCCTAGTAGGAAGTAGATAGTAAAGGAGGTAGAAAATAGTGTAAGGAAGCTAGAAAAAAATACAGAGTATAGGTAGAAATTGACTGTTACAGTCATGTAACAGTTTTTTAGTAGAATTATTGTAATCATGACTTCTAATCAATAATGTGCACCAGTTATATTTCATATTGCTTGTAAATGAGTGTGATTAAGATTTAGAAAGAGAGAGATACTTACACATTCTTCTGGAAAAAGAGGCTGGCCACTTCCAGACCTAGGAGGAGGACTAATAAGCAGGTTTTTATTTTGATTTTGCTGCAGTAGAATGAGTTGTAGAACTTGTTATTTCAATTACTTGTAAATAGTTGACAATATATACAGTCTTAGTTTATTTATGCTTAGATTAACCTTGTGCTTAATTTTTTAGTTGCAATCTTACTTTCAGCAAAGCTTCCACTTTATTTTAGACTATTATTTCTAGAATTTACTGTTTTTCAGCAATTTCTTGCATTTTATGTTTTGCTGTGAAAATCCTGCATAGAAGATTGACAACCTTCTATTACAGAACTTTGACAACTTTTATTTCCACATTAGATCTAGACTTTCATTACTACAAAAGTAATTAGATTTCCTTTCTGCAATTAGGATCAGACTTTCAATTCTACAACTGTTATTTTTGCAATATAATTAGGTCTTATTCTGCAATTGTAATTAGGACTTCATTTCTGCATTTAATGATTACTTTCCAATTCTGCAACTTAGATTAAGATTTATTTTATGCAATTTAGAGATAGGAATTTTCCAAAACCCCCCACACAATCGGTTCCACCAATAAAACCTGTTGCTCTAGATTGACCTAAGTTATAGTTGTTTCACTTCTTCTGCAGATAGCCTTGTACACTACCCTGGATTGATAGATTCATTGAGAATTAATGATGGTATAATGACTACGCATCATTTTGGTGCCATTGTTGGGGAATAGTTTTGTCAGAAGAAAACAAATAGTCCAATAGCTGTAATCAGACTAAGTTATGAGAATTTAGGTTAAAATTTGAATACAACAGCTGAGGAAGATAACAACTGTTGACTTAATTTATGTCATTTAAGAGTAAACATGAATGAGTAAGTTTAGGGATGAAAAATGTAGAACTACCCCGAAGGATCCTTGGCTTGTCCCAATAAGGAGATCTTCATGCCTAAGGGGTGAATCACCTATGTTTGAATTACCAAAAATATTGATAGAAAAATCACCAGTCTCACCATCACTAGAGCATTCTAAGATAGGAAAATCACCAATTTTATCATCATCAGAATATCCTAAGAAATACAATTCATCAGACTCATCATCAACAGAGAAGCTTAGACCTCTTGAGAGTACAATTTGAGAAGCTTTAACTTCTCTCAACAAATAGAAAATTATGGCAGAAGGAGGCAATATAGATGGCCAACATGGCTATGTTCATAATGAAGGAGATTATTAGGATATACTCCAACCATCCAGAGCATTTGAATATCCTATTCGTCTGAATACAACACAAAACTCTCCCATGAAGACCATTTCACCTTCAGTACTTCCAACCTTTCGAGGTGTTGTATCTGAAGATCCTGACCAGTTTTTGTTTGAATTCAAGGTAGTGTGTCGGACCTATGATTATATAAATGACAATCATAAACCTAAGGTTTTTCCCTCAACTCTCAAGGATTCATCATTGCACTGGTTCATGATCTTAGATCCAAATTCCATAAGTACCTGGGATCAAATGGAGACTGTCTTTTTAGACAAATATCAAGAATATTACCGTGTAAGGAATAGAAAAGATGAGTTATTTAGAATCAAGTAGGAAGATGATGAGACATTGGAAGATTATCTTGATAGGTTCTCCTTTGTTCAAAGGATATGTGGACTTGTAGAACCAGAATTATGTAAAACCATATTTTTGAGAGGATTGCAAGATGAATCCAGAGAAGTTCTGGATTTGATGGGAAAAGGGGATGTAACCACTCTTAGTAATGATAAAATTATGGATCTCTATAGGAATTACTCTCACACTAAGCAGAGAAGAAGAAAAAGCCGCACAAATGGCATTGATGTAAAGGACCTGATAGAGGAACTTGCAAATTTCAAAACTGATATTCTAGTGCACTTAAACACTACTTTAGGGGAAATGTCTACAAAAGTAAAAAACACAGAACCTTTGGCAATTTATTGCCCAAGATGTAGAAATAAACATGCTTTATAGGAATTTCCTTTAAATAAAACATCTATTTTAGCCATTTGTAGTATTTGTTCAAAAAGGCATTCAACTGATCAATGCCACCTGCTACCACAACTCAAAACTATTTTAGAAAACCAGACTAAGGAACTCAACTATATTGGACCAAAACAAGGGGGAAATTTCTCTCAATATCAAAATCCCCCTTGTTTTCCTACAAATTGGGGGCATAATCCTGGTACTATGCCTTGGGGACAATCAGAACCACCCCAACGTACTTGGAATTATCCTCAATGGACAAATTCCCAAGGATGGCCACAATCAAATTGGAGTAACCCAGCCTGGAATTAGAATCAAAACAACCCCTCATGGAATCAAAACAACCCATCTTGGAATCAAAACAATCCAACTTGGAATCAAAATCATACTAATCCACATTGGATGCAAAACCAACCACAGTGGAATCAGCAATACTAGTCCTATCTAAGGCAGCAAAGGAATCAAGGTCAAACTCAGCATTTGTTGCTTGCACCTAATCAAAATTTTCAAAAAAAACAATAGCAAACATAGCAAGTAAAACAACCTCAATTGCCAGCTCAGCCAGTCACTAATCCAAACAATGTGAGACAGACACCTCCTGTCTATGTGGTTGAAGCTGAAGAAAATGTTGAAATTAATATTATTGATTGTAGTGACATCCAACTTCATTCAGGAAAAGTTGTACCTAAACCAGTTTCAATTGAAAATGAAGAGCAAGAATCATCAGAACCAGAGAGAATCTAACCAACAATAGAAATAGAAGAAAAATTGGAACCAAAGATAATCCAACCAACAATAGAGAAAGAGACACAAGCAGAACAATTACCAAGGATAATTCCATATCCTGAAAGACTTAATGCAATACCAAAAAATTCTGAGTTAGAATTGGTCAAAGAACTCAAAAAGTTGACTATATCATTGCCCTTATTGCAAGCTATTAAGGAAATACCAGATATTAACAGTACTATCCAAAATTTGTGCATTAAAATAGCAGGAAGAAAGAAGAAAGCATTTCCCAAGACTGTGCAGGTTGAAGGAAAGATAGCTGATCTCTTATCTGGAAAACTAGTACCTCCAAAGTATAGTGATCCAGGAAGCCCAGTTATCACAATCACCATAGGTTCAATACCAATATCAAATGTTTTAGTGGATCTAGGAGCTGCAATAAATGTCATGACCAAAGATACAATGGAACAATTACAGCTCAAACATCTAAGCCCCACATTTACAGTTTTAGAAATGGTTGATAGGTCAGTTACAAAACCTGAAGGAATCATTGAAGATGTCCCTATAGAAGTTTCTTCTTGGTAACTCCCTACATATTTTTTGGTTTTACAGCCAAGAAATTCAGCACATGGATATCCCATTATTTTTGGAAGACCTTGGCTTGCAATTGCAGCAGCCTTCATAGACTGTAGATTTGGAAATATGACTATTTCAAATGGTATTGATCTGAAATAGATTTCTTTATATCCTCCTGCAAAACCATCCAACAAATTTTCAGGTCAGTTATGGTTTTCTGACTCAAAGGAAGAACCAGAAGAGGTCATTTCTACACTAGCTACCTTAGTAGTAAGAGAACACATAGAAGACCTCAGTGACACAGAAAATTTAGAAAATGAAACAATCCTGATGAATGTTCTGCATGAACAAGGTTTAGAAGGAGAAGCAACAAATATCCAACAATTTTTAAGTAATGAGGAGAATCAAAAATCTGAAGATGAACCATCTGTAATATCACAAGGAAACTCTATTTCACTACCACATGGATGGCACCATCATATGATTTTTCCTTCTCACTATTCCATACAAGATATGCTTCCCTCAAGTAGCAATAAAACAAAAACTGCTTCTTTTCTCCCATCTCAACAATGTCCTCTTAATCCCTTAATCACCAGGTATGAAGGAGTGAATTTAGTCCTAAATACAAAACAAATAGAAGTCCAGCTGAGAAAATTTTTGAACATTTACAGCCAACTTACTAGGGAAGAGGAAGAAAAACCGATAGTTGTCTTGCGAAGCATGTTCATGCTTTTGCTTGGAACTACAAAGATATGTTAGGAGTTCATCCCGATATATGTACCCACAGAATCTATACTGAAGAAGTCAATCCAGTCAGACAACCTCAAAGAAGATTGAATCCTGCCTTAAGAGATATTGTGAAAGAAGAAATTGAAAAACTCCTGGAAGTAGGATTCATTTACCCAATTTCTAATAACCAATGGGTTTCTCCATTGGTAATAGTTCCTAAGAAAAATAGAAAAATGAGAGTATGTGTAGACTATAGAGAGTTGAATAAGGTGACATACAAAGACCATTTTCCATTACCTTTCATAGATCAAGTGTTAGATACTCTTGCTAGAAAAAAATACTTTTGTTTTCTTGATGGATTTAGTGGATATAATCAAATTCAGATTGCACCTGAAGATCAAGAAAATACAACTTTTACATGTCCATGGGGAACATTTGCCTATAGGGTTTTACCTTTTGGTTTGTGTAATGCCCCAACAACTTTTCAGTGAGCAGTCCTAGCAATTTTTGTTGATCTAACCACCAAAAGTGTTGAAATTTACATGGATGATTTCACAGTATGTGGACAAACTTTTGATTTTACATTGGAAAATCTTGATAAAGTCTTAACTCGTTGTGAAACATACCACTTATCCTTAAATCCAGATAAATGATTCATGATGATGAAGGAAGGGATAGTTCTTGGTCATCACATCTCTCTTGAAGGGATCCAAGTTGATCCAAAGAAGGTTGAAATTATCAAGAATCTCCTTCCTCCTAAAACTCAGACTAATGTCAGAAGCTTCCTAGGACACATTGGTTTTTACCGCAAGTTTATTCCCAACTTTAGCAAAATAGCCAGTCATATGTTTTCCCTATTGACTAAAGATTCTGAATTCTCCTGGACTGCAAAGTGTCAGGAAGCATTTGAAGCTTTGAAAGAGAAATTGATAACTCCACCTGTGCTCAGAGGACCTAATTGGACATTACCATTTCACATACAGACTGATGCCTCCAATACAACAATTGGAGCAACATTAGGACAAATTGATAATGGTGAACATTATACCATCTACAACATTAGCAAGAACTTGACAGGAGCCGAGAAAAATTATACAACAACTGAGAAGGAATTCATAGCAGTAATTTATGCCATCAACAATTTTAGGCATTATATCACAGGTTATCAAATATTTATTCACACAGATCATATAGCCATTAAGTATTTGATTAATAAACCTATGGTAAGTGCAATAATTATTCGTTGGTTGCTATTGCTACAAGAATTTGATATCACTATAATCAACAAACCAGGAAAAGCTAATGTTGTAGCAGATTTCTTGTCCAGGTTGCAGAACATAGATGAAGGGAAATTAGTTGATGACACTTTTCCTGATGAAAAACTATTTGCTATATCAGTCCAATCACCTTGGTTTGCAGATATAGCCAATTATTTGGTCACAGGGAAAGTTCCTCCAAATTTCACTTCAAAACATAAAAAACAATTCATCAAATAGAGTTCTTCTTTTGAATGGATTAAGGGTATGCTTTTTAAGTGCAGTCCTGACCATGTGTTACGTAGGTGCATCCACAAGGATGAAGTGTATGATATCCTTAGAGCTTGTCATGATGAACCCTCAGGTGGACACTATTTTGTAAAAAGCACAGTTAGGAAAATCTTAGGGATAGGATATTATTTGCCATCTCTTCACAAGGATGTAAAAAAGTACATCAGGCATTGTGATGCATGCCAAAGAATGGGGAAACCCACTCATACAAATGAGATGCCACTGCAGCCTCAAATGGTTTTAGAACCATTTGAGAGGTGGGGGCTTGATTTTGTAGGACCTATTGATCCACCTTCTCAAGGAAAGGTGCATATTCTAGTATGCATTGATTACCTAACAAAGTGGGTAGAGGTGCGTGCTTTCAAACATGCTCGTGAAGAGAAGGTCATCGATTTCTTGTATACTCAAATTTTTTAGAGATTTGGAGCTCCACGGTCTATCACCATAGACCAAGGACCCCAATTTGCATCCAAAGTCATAAAAGCATTTATAGAATTGTATGAAATCAAACATAGGAAATCATCACCTTACCACCCATAAGCAAATGGTCAGGTTGAAGTAACAAACAAGGAACTAGAACACATCTTGACAAAAATAGTAGCTTTTCATAGGAGAAATTGGCTAGATAAATTACCTGAAGAAGTTTGGGCCTACAATACTACTTGAAAGTCCACTACTGGATTCACACCTTATGAACTAGTCTTTGGTAAAAAGCCTCTCTTATCTATTGAATTTGAGCTACTAACATTGCGCACAGCACTGAAAATTGGAATTGAATTGTCACAGGCATAGACAGACAGGATTCTATAGTTGAATGCATTGGATGAACTTAGATTGGATGCTCTGCACCAAACTGAGGTAGTTCAGGAGTAGAGGAAGCTGTGGCATGATAGTCACATTCAGCAGAGGAAACTTCAACAAGGAGATTGGGCTTTACTATTTGATTCTCAATATGAAGACTTTCCTGGAAAACTGAGAACTAGATGGTTGGGACCTTACTGGATTGAGAAGGTATTTAATAATGGAGCAGCTCGTCTATCCCCTATTGATTGGTCACGAAGAAAGTTAGTAGTGAATGGACATCGCCTCAGGGTATACCATACACCTCTGACTAAAGAAGAATTCTTGCAGCAACTTGATAGTTTGGATACACAACAGGTGGAAGAGATTCCCTCTTCCACTTCAAAACAATCAACATGATCAGTGGATTTCAAGAAAAAAATAGAAAATACAAAAAAATAAGAAAAAAACAAAAAACAAAAAGATGAATAAATTATGAGTATGAATTCCTTCATGGGCATGGTTTCAAAGGAAATCATGAAATTCCTTCATGGGCATAGTCAGGATCAAGAAAAAAAAAAAGGAGAGGTAAAAAAAAAAGAAAAAAAAGGGGAAAATCAAGAAAAAAGAAGAGAGAAAAATGAATAACTCAGCAGTGAAAACCTTTTCTTAAGGCACTACTGAGTTGGTGTGCTTGAAAACCAGTTTTCTGGCATGCATAACCTTGAGAAATTTCTGAACCATCATTGTACAAATTCACCAAGTACACTTGTTTTGAAATGTTTTAGAAAATCTCAGCAAAATATCAACAAAGGTAGTCATTCTTCAAAACTGGCATTAATTGTTTTTATCAGGTATATATTTCTTACATTTCTTCATTGTAAAATGATTGGTATATAGTATGTAAAAATTAACCATTAGCATAAAAGGTATTCATAAGAGTTGGCATACTTAAGACATGTTTGAAAATGAAAATATTGATTTCTGCCTAATTTTTGAAACAAGAATGCCAAAAACAGTGCCTGTTGTATTATCTTCGGATTGAAATTGTCTTCAAAATGACAACAAAATGAATGTTGCACTTTGTCTTTAGAAAGAAACTTTGTCTTTGGAATGACAATTTGTCTTCAGAATGAAACTTGGTCTTCGGAATGACGACTTGCTGCATCATCTTCGAAATGAAGATCTGTCTTCGGAATGAGGATTTGTCTTTGGAATGAAGATTTGTCTTCGAAATGAGGATCTGTCTTCGGAATGACGATTTACCTTCACAATACAGCCTGATCTTCGAAATGAGGATTAATCTTTGGAATGAAAATTTTGCAAAGAAGATTTGCCTTCGGAATGAAGACCTGTCTTCGAAATGAGGATTTGTCTTCGGAATGAAGACCTGTCTTCGGAATGAGGTCATAATCTTCAAAATGAGGATTTGTCTTTAGAATGAAGACTCATCTTCGGAATGAGGTCATAATCTTCGAAATGAAATTTTTTCTGCACAATAAGTTATAATATTTGGAATGAAATTTTGTCTGCGCAATAAGTTATAATCTTCGAAAAGAGCATTTCCATGTGTCATCCAAGAAGAGAAGGTATGACAAAATCAAATTTTTTAGTTGCATGCAAATAAGTAACACATGTCAGTTAGCACATGGTTTGTTTTTGCACTCATCGAAAATACGAAGGACGTGACCAACCATATGCCACCAATTTTTAATGCCAATAAACATGCATGTGAGAATCTGCAAAACTAATGAGGTGGATCTGATGACAAGGACATCCATGCAATTATCAACGAACAGGTGTACAGTGCAAAAGTAGAAAAGTGTGCCACCTTTCTTTCTAAAGATGTGTTTGTGAAGTACAGTGCACAGGTTACGGTTCATTTCGAAGAAGCAGACGAGAAATAGGGCAACGAAGGTTTCAAACTAAAACTCTACAAATTTGCAACATAAAATAGCCAGAAATCTAGCAGAAGAACAGTAGCTGTAGTGTACAGTTTTTAAATAGAAAAGATGGGGTGAAAGATCAGAACAGAGCCTACAGATACCACTTACCTCTGAGAAAATTTAGTAGTTGTGCAGATTTTTGAAGATGAAGGGTTTATGCCATTTCTAGATAAATTCAATGGGTCTTCTGAATATTTTGCTAGCATGTTCGCCCATACGTTCAAAAACAACCAAGAACATGTTAATGACATGACTATTGAGGTAAGCCCTAAAATTTTAAGTTAGATTACAGAGCTACCATTAGAAGGGATTTCAATTTCTAGATCTGGCAAGAACACATTGGCAAATATAGTTAATCAGTTTGTAGAAGAAAATGATAGAGAACCAAAATATTTAACCCATAACAACACATGCAAAGGGTTAAAAAGGGCCAGCCTACAGGAACCCTGGGATGAAATAGCCACCTGGGTAATTAAATTCCTAACCTGTGAAGGGTAGTATGTGTTGTTGTCAGGGCATCATCTATGAATTTTGAACCATCTCAGACATGATGGGCAACAACCAAAAGTTAGGGTAAATCTTCCCCTGTATCTATATCAAGAATTAAAGAACATGGCAAAGAGATATTAGGAGGGTAAAAGAAGCCTTCGCCATCATGGCCTCATCAAACTAGTTTGCCAACACCATTTTAGAGGAAACCCTAGGAGTTTTGATAGGTTTTACTCTACCCTAAATGATGTCATTTTTGGGAATTAAAGTGAGGAAGAAGAAGAACCAAATGCTGTTGATGTTGTTGCAGAAGAGGAAACAACTACTACAGAAGATGTTGCAGAAGAAACTATAGAAGGTGCCCCTAAAGCTGTTATAGAACTACACCCCACAGCAGTAGTAGAAAACCTTGCTCCTGAACCCTCAACTTCATGAGCTAAGAAAAAAAAGAGAAGAGGATCTGGAACTGGTAGCAGAGCAGAAAAAAAAAATAAGGTTTGTTTTTCTGAAGCTGCAACTGATTTGTCAAAAAAGAGAAGTGAAGCACTTAACCAAATAGAGGCAGAAACAACAAGAGAAATAGAGGCATCTGAAACTGACCCCATGACCCCTGTTGTCACCAAAAAATAGAGCAAAAATAAGAAGTTTGCATCTTGAACTAGGAGGTCTACAAGAATCCATTTGAAAGAAACTGCAAAACAGGTCATGGAAGAAGAAGATAGACCAAGCAGCCCAGATGTCACAGAGATACAACCAGCATCTAAAAACTTTCCAAAATTCCTTGAACAGATAGCTAAGGTAGAAACTAAGCAGGATGGTTTGGAGGAGGCTACAGTTCAATAGGCTACAGGTATGGTAGATACCCTTATAGACAGTCTCATAGAGCCTCCTAAACAAGAACAAATTGTTGCAGAAGAGGAAATATTGGTTGAGCAGCCAACTGCAACTTATTTGTCTACATCAGCTTCTGAAGCAGAAATAGAAGTGGAAGACATCATAGATCAGCTGAGGGTAGCAAGAAGTGTTGTCAAAACACAGACCAGGTGGATTTCAGAGAAAGAAAGCATCATTGAGATGCAAAAAAGAAAAATTGTAGAGCTTCAACAGGAAGTGGCAGAATTGAGAAAACTACTGTCACAATCTAAAAAATAGCCAGCTATATCCAATGATGAAGACAATTTGGCTCAATTGCTTCTAGGTCTATCAAGGACAGATGACTATGTTGAAGTAGACATGGAAGTTCATCCTGAAATAGCACTCCTTCATTCTGAAGAAGTGCCTGTTCATTCTGAAGCAGCACCATATTATTCTGAAGCATTGCCTTCTTGTTCTGAAGATGCTTCAAAAATGGTGAAGAGCATAGTAGAGGATGTGGAAGATGAGCCACCAACATAGGAACAGTCCCAGCAGCAAGAAAATGTTCAAGTAAGTACTCCTATTGAGGTCCCTACATTTCAACTTGTTACACTTCCAGTAGAAACAGTAGATAAGGGGGTACAAGTAGAAATACTATCTGATGACAACCCCATAGAAATAGCAAATAAGGGGGTGCAAGTAGAGTTATTAACAGATGAACAGCCAATGGAAGTGGTATAAAAAGGAGTTCAAATAAATTTTCTACCTAGGACCCCCCCTATAGTAATACCACCTAATACTATGTATCTAGAGCAGTACAATGCATACATAGCTAGCTGGATGATTAGATATGAGCAGCTTGCCACTAAAACTAAAAAATTCAAATTGGAAGCAAAACAGCTAGAAGCCAAGGACACAGAAATTCAGGCATTGAAAGAAAAGGTATCTTACTTATGCCAAATTGCTGAATTTTTAGTCTAATTTAGACGACCAGCCAAATTTTACAGCCTTATTTTGAAGGAAAAATACCTCATATGGCATGTCATGAGAATTACTTCAAACCTCCCATATAAATTGGACACTATTGAAGATTTTTTGGAGGCATATTTTGACAGTCCTTTTGAGCAGAAAAACCTCCTGTGTGAACTATTTTTACACAGTTTCTTCATTCCAGAGGAAGTTGACTCTCATCCTCAAATCTACATTGGAGATGTCCAGTTGAGAGCATTTATGTCTACTTTGCAGAATTAGCTTTACTGGGATCAATAGAAAAAGCAAAATAAAGTGATTGAAACAAGGGCTGAGTTGTTAGTCAGAGAAATCCAGCCAAATCACTTAGTTATCACCAGGCAGCACTTCTCAATGATGAACAGGGATGATATAAAGAGAATGTACTTGAACAATTTAAGGGACTGTGTGGCCAAATTTAACAATTTTTGTGATCACAATTTCTTCCTAGCATTGTTAGTACGCAGAGACAGATGGAATGAACTTTCCCTGTCTTTAAGGAAAAGAGAACCCATCTCCCCCATCAACTCAGAATGGTCTAGAAGAAGAGCAGAAGGTGTAGTCCAGCTGATTTAGATCATGCAACATAACTGGATAGGTCTCAGGTTCAGGCCTCCGACCATCATTACTCCAGTTCCATTCTACTTTGAGGAAGATGCCTAGCCTGATGAACAATTTGAAGATTGGCTCAGAAACATTCAGGAAAATAGGGGGTATTACATAGGCAAGAAATTATTCTACAGGTCATGGAATCTAAACATGGACATATGTGATTCCATAGCACAACAGAATGCATGAGGGCATGCATTAATATAAGTTGGGGGAAAATGATGAGGCCTGGAAATGCCTCAATCATAACATGTTTTGAACACTAAAAATGCCTATAAACTCTTATGTTTTATCTGATATGTTAGTTAAGTTGATTCAATATGTTGTAAATTAACCATTTTGCATGATCAATGTATTTGAAATATTATATGCTGATTTTACAGCTTTTTGCATAGTTTTGTGTTCTTTTTGCTATGATTTGCTAAAATGGGATATGCTTAGAATAATAGCAGCATTTCACTAATCATGTTTTGATTCATCTCAAGCATTTACTTCACCTAAATCTGGCAACAGTGCAAGCAAACTATTGCTGTGCAGCAAAAACTGGTCTTTCCCATGTAAATTCCAGCCAGCTGTCCATAAATAGCAAGGCATGGAATTCACATGAGGAAAGGTATGAAGACCATTGGAATTTGATCTTAAGAAATAACCCACCTGAGAGATGCAGAAGAGATCACTAGAAAAGCGTACATTTGTTTATTCTGAAGTATCTTCGGAATGAAAGAACATAGCGTCTTCGAAATGAGCGGATCTTCGGAATGAAGAATGCAGTATCTTCGAAATGAGCGGATCTTCGGAATGAAGGATGCAGTATCTTCGGAATGATAAATTTTTGGAATGAGAATTGCATTGTCTTCGGAATGAAGCCACTTATCTTCGAAATGAAGAACAAAATGTGTTTCTTTGACCTATTGACTGATTTTTGAAGCCGAAAAAAAGGAAATAAAGGTTGGAAAAGGTAAAAGGAAAGATCTTCCATCTGTCTTTGTCGTCATTGCTGACCAAAGCCATCATTA
The DNA here is from genome assembly GCA_028583015.1 of Wollemia nobilis. Taxonomy (NCBI): domain Eukaryota; kingdom Viridiplantae; phylum Streptophyta; class Pinopsida; order Araucariales; family Araucariaceae; genus Wollemia; species Wollemia nobilis. The sequence continues at coordinate 6,272,581 of JAQPPZ010002937.1, read as the reverse complement.
AGGGAAAGATCAAGTTTTAGTCCTCTTCTAGGATAACACCAGAATTTGTTGCAGCATTATAGGATTAGATCTTTTGAGATATTCTTTGTTTGTAATCAGATTATAGGATAGCTATAAATATTGCTCTCGTTTAGGTTGAGCATAGCAGAAAGTAGATAGTAAATGAGGTAGAAAATAGTGTAAGGAAGCTAGAAAAAAATACAGAGTATAGGTAGAAATTGATTGTTATAGTCCTGTAACAGTTTTTTAGCAGAATTATTATAATCATGACTTCTAATCAATAAAGTGCACCAGTTCTATTTCATATTGCTTGTAAATGAGTGTGATTAATATTTAGAAATAGAGAGAGACTTACACCTTCTTCTGGACAAAGAGGCTGGCCACTTCCAGACCTAGGAGGAGGACTAACAAGCAGGTTTTTATTTTGATTTTGCTGTAGCAGAATGAGTTGTAGAACTTGTTATTTCAATTGCTTGTAAATAGTTGACAATATTTGCAGTCTTAGTTTATTTATGCTTATATTAACCTTGTGCTTAATGTTTTAGTTGCAATCTTACTTTCAGCAAAGCTTCCACTTTTTTTTAGACTATTATTTCCAGAATTTACTATTTTTCAGCAATTGCCTGCATTTTATGTTTTGTTGTCAAAATCCTGCACAGAAGATTGACAACCTTTTGTTACAGAAATTTGACAGTTTTTATTTCCACATTAGATCTAGACTTTCATTACTACAAAAGTAATTAGATTTCCTTTCTGCAATTAGGATCAGACTTTCAATTCTACAACTGTTATTTCTGCAATATAATTAGGTCTTATTCTGCAATTGTAATTAGGACTTCATTTTTGCAGTTAATGATTAGTTTCCAATTCTACAACTTAGATTAAGATTTATTTCATGCAATTTAGATATAGGAATGTTCCAAAACCCCCCACACAATCGGTTCCACCAATAAAACCTGTTGCTCTAGATTGACCTAAGTTATAGTTGTTTCACTTCTTCTTTCGCAGATAGCCTTGTACACTACCTTGGATTGACAGATTCATTGAGAATTAATGATGGTATAACGACTACGCATAACCATAGAAAATAGTTGTACGATTTGACCTAGAATCATCGTCTAAAAAATAGAATAAATTCTTGCTTTCTTGTACAGCCTAAAGAACTCGTATTTAACACATTTTCTTTGAAAAGTTCACTAAAGAGGGGGCAAAATGTAGCACCCTAAAATTGACATAGTTAAACCCTCAGTAAAAGATAAAAATTTGAATTTTAACCCTGAAACTGCTCGTTAAACTCTCACCTCATTTTTTGCACCATTTTTAGAAGTTGTTTGACCGTTGGACGATATCATCGCCGATCTGACGATATCGTCCCAACTCAGATGAATTCGTATGGAACAAAATGTCTAGACGATTTCATCCCAAAACTAAATTTTCAAAATTAGCTTTTGTTTCAACAACTTCTCCAACTCGGACAGAAGCATGTCTGCATGGTTGGATATTCCTACGTTGGAGATCTCCCATATTGGGATGATCCCCAACCTCCTAACCTCCCCCTAATCCTATATAAACTTGGGATTTTCCCAATTTATCCCCCTAGCTGATAATTTCCTTGCAACTTTAGTTTTTTTTGTGTTAGAACATCCTATCCCCCATCATTTGCATTTGTGTTTTCAATTTTTATTATAGGATCTCACTGTGTTTCATCTGGAGGAAGCTCGGATCATCGCAGGTGATTCAACCATAATTTCAAATGATCTCTTGTGATTGCAGATGATTTTGACTACAGTTCAGATTGGGGGCAATCAGAGCCCTAAGTTTGCATTATCTATCTCTTTTCTTATTTAATTGTGCACTAGATTAGTTCACTTCTGTTCTGCATCTTGGATTTCACCTCATTTAGCATATTTGCATGATAAAATTCAAAATAAATTATTAAAACATTGCATCCCATTTGATTTGATATCTGGATTTATCATTTAAAGCACTTATATTATTATTTCTATCATTTTGTATCATTCTTGCAATTGTATTTTTGGTTTTTGGTGTCTATTTTCATGATTGTAGGTTTATAACGAATTCGTCTAACGAATTAGTCAGGTCACTGATGATCTCGTATGATATAGATGATTCTATATAATTACAGACGATCCTATCATATCCGGGATGATATGGATTCCTTCAAGCTTCAAAATCTTCATCAGACATTAGAAATCAAGTGCACTCTTCTTCATTTAGATATTTTTTGTATTTAGGATTTATTTATGTTTGTTGTCTCCATATAAAACAAGAAATTTCATATAGAATAGCTTAGATTCATTTTGTCCAACCTAGGAATATGAATGATTGAATATAAAATGAACACATCAAACCCATTCTTGAACTATGCATGGAAAATGTCACTTAAATTTTCTTGGTGAACCCCACCATCCATAAAAAATTCATCCTTATACCCCTCCCCTAAGAGGCGTGACCTTAAAAGGGCCTCTCCATCCGAGGTATTGTCCCATATTTATCACATCCCCATTCCAGGCATGGATCCTTTAGCCTGAAGGTAAGGGTGCAAAAAATTTGGGCAATACAACATTATCTCCTTGGAGCAAGGGGATTTTATAGAAGGTAGGAAAATATTGGATGGTGTGGTTCTAGCTCAAGAGGTAATCCATTCAATGCAAAAATTTGGTAATAGAGAAATATTCATAAAATTGGATATGTCAAAGGATTATGATAGGGTGGAGTGGAGCTTCTTGTCAAATATGATGGTAGCCTTTGGTTTCTCTCATGATTTGATAGAATGGGTCATGATTTGTGTTTCTAATATAACACACTCAATATTAATCAAGTGTATTCCCTCGTAACCATTTGGAGATACTCAAGGAATTTTTCAAGAAGATACTTGTTCCCCTATATTTTTCTCATATTTTTTAGGAAAAAACTTTAGATTTTATACCTGCAAGAGGAAACACAATGAAAAATAACAAAAATAGCAAGACAAATAACATAGATATTTATGTGGAAACCTGTAATGTATAGGAAAAACCATGGGGTAGTGGCAAATTATCCTTTTATTATTTTTTAACAAACTTTACATTCATGTTTATCAATATCTCAACAATATATCAGATATGCAAGGGATCAAATACCTTTTATAGATTATAAGGAATACTCCAGACTATTCATTTCCTCTCCCAAAGGAATCCTCCAAAAATTGTTTGTTTCCACTCCCAAGGAAGGTGCCTAAACCTATTTGACTTCTATGGTTAGACATCTATCCTAGATGTATACAGTGGTGCCTAAATGTTTGCAATGCTTCCTAGATATTTGTAGTGTTGGTTAAATGTCTTACAGCACTGCCTAAACGTCTTGTAGTGCTACCTAGATGTCTAGCAGCGTAGACATATACTGCATAGACATATAGTACTATTGCCTAGACATCTGGTTTTGTTGCCTAGATATCGACTACCAAGATGTCTAGTACTACTACTTAGATATCTAGCAGTGTTTCCTAAACGTCTAGCAGCCTAGATGTATGGAAGTGCTACCTAGATGTCTGGTAGTGTTTCCTAGACATATAGCAGCCTAGATGTCTACTACCTAGATGTCTAGTATTGTTGCCTAGATGTATAACAATAATATCTACTGGCTAAAAACACTACATATTGAATTTATTTCCTAACATTCTACCACTTAAAGTCAGTATTTAGGAATTATTCTACCCAATATTTCCATCTAGTGCCAATTGCCAAATGCTGCCCTTGTTACTTTTTTAACAACCCCAAAGAAGTTCTACACCACTCAAACTTCTCTACCTTGACCAAATTTGTAAGCATATCTACAGGATTCACTTCACTATTAATTTTCTGCAATAAGATCCTACCTTCTTCCACCATATTTCTTATAAAGTGATTCTTGATGTCAATGTGTTTCGTATGATCATGGAATATTGGGTTCTTCACTAGTTGAATAACACTTTGGCTATCACAATGCAACATAATTTTATTCTGCATTACCCTGAAGTCACCTAAAAATTGATGTAGCCAAATTATCTCTTTGTTGGCATGAGTCACTACAATATATTTTGCTTTAGTGGTTGATAAAGCCATAATAGACTACAACTTAGAAGCCCAACTCACCGCTCCACCAGTAAGAGTGAAGGTATATCATGTAGTGGACTTTCTCCCATCTCTATCTCCACCATAATCAGAATCCACAAAACCTTTAACTTGTAAATTTATCGATCCAAAGTAAATGGAAAAATTTGAAGTGGCTCTTAAATATCTAAATATCCACTTCACTGCATTTCAATGCTCCCTACCAAGATTTTCCATGTACTTACCGACTACTCCTACTTCTTGAGTAATATCTGATCTAGTGCTCACCATGGCATAAATGAGGCTTCCTACTATTTATGAATATGGTACATGAGACATGCTTATCTTCTTTGCTTCTATTCTAAGACACTGATTGGAAGACAAATTTAAGTTTGGAAGAAATGGGGTGCTAACTGGTTTTGCATTCTACATATTGAAGCACTACAGAATCGTTTCCACATATGAATTTTGACTGAACCAGTTCTTTATTCCTTTTCTGTCCCTATGTATCTTCATCCCTAAAATTTGGTTTGTTGCTCCTAAATCCTTCATTTCAATTATCCTATACAATTAATCCTAAGTTCAATAATTTTATTATAGTATCCATAATGGTTAGCTTCACTCTTACTGAAACCTTGGCTCTTCATAAAGGTGTAAAATTTCATGTACCACATCCTTGGTGCCTATTTCAACCCATACATATATTTTCTTCATAATGCAAACTAAATGCTATTTTCCTCTTTCCTCATAGCCCTCAGGCTGATCCATATAAATATCCTCCTTGAGATCATCATGCAAGAAAGCAATGTTTATATCAAGCTGCTCCAATTCTAAATCTTGTACAACTACAAGTGCAAGTAGAACTCTAATAGTAGTCATCTTCACAACTGGAGAGAAAATTTCAATAAAGTCAATACCTGACTTCTACACATAGTCTTTTGCCACCAAGTGAGCTTTAAAGTGTTCCAACAACCCATCGATGTTCTTCTTCACTTTGTACACCCACTTATTTCCAACAATATTTCTTCCAGGTGGTAGATCCAAAAGTTCCCACGTTTTATTTTTTTAAAGTGTCTCAATTTCCTCCTCCATGGATTTCCTCCACTTTTCTATATTTTTAGACTCTCTAGCTTCCTAAAATGAACTAGGTTCACCATCATCAATTGACAAAGCAAAAGAGGACTGATACACATGAGAATACATTTCTAGATAGTTTTGAGGATGTGTAGATCTTATAGCCCAATGATATATCAATTGTGGCTCTTGGTATTGTGACCATTGTAGTTGATCTACTTATTGTTCTACTTGTTCTGCATGCTGATCATAAACTTCAACATGTTCATCTTCACTCAATTCTACTTCAACAAGTACAACATTAGGATTTTTTTGTACCTCATTTACATGGATTTTCATCAACAATTACATCCCAACTAATAATTACCTTGTGGGTAGTAGGATCCCATGGTCTATACCCCTTCATTGTATCTTCGTAGCCAAGAAAAATACATTTGCATGACTTCAGTTCAAGCTTGGACATTTTTTCTTTTGTTACATGGGAAAACACATCATATCCAAAGGTTTGCTAATGAGAATAATCAACTAGCTTACAACACCAAACCTCCTCTAGATTTTTTCCATCCAACATAGTTGTAGGTGACTTGTTAATAAGATAAACAACTGTATTAACAACCTTTACCTAAAAATTTTTCTCCAACATGGTTGCACTAAGCATGCTTCTTGCACATTCCATTATTGTGTGATTCATCAGTTCAGCCACACCATTTTTCTATGGAGTGTATGATACAATCTTCTAGTGCTTAATACCTTATTGCATGCAAAATTTATCAATTTTTTGGATGTCTCATCCTTTGCAGAGGAAGTACTGTACGGTAGGCCCCTGCTTTAGAAGTCCTTTTTTTTGGAGATATTCTTGGATCTATTTTTGGAGGTGTTTGTGGGATTCTTGTGATTGGTGGGTATGGGTGGTTTTAGCCCATGATATTGTGTCCTCGGTATTCTAATATCACATTGTGGTTGAGGGTTGTAAGAGTTTCATTTATATTGATTGTAATGTCTCATTAAGGGCAAGGTGAACAATAATAGAAAATGAGGTGTGGCTCTTTTTTGTTGGACATAGCCTATATTGGGTGAACCAAGATAAATCTCTTGTGTTCTATGTGCATGTATTTTGTGAGTTGTTATTTTCTTCTAATTTATTTAATTTTGCATTATTATTCTAGAATAATTCTAGTTATAACTCTTCAAAATTCTTTGGAGCAATATTCACCCCCATTATCTAACCTAAGATATAAAATTGACTTACCCAAACTCTTTTCTACCCATGCTTTTAACTCTTTAAATTTTTGCAAAGCTTTCAACTTCTTCTTCAAAAAACAAACCCACACTCTCCTAGAATAATCATCTATAAAAGTCATAAAATAGATGACACCATTCAAGGACTGAATGGGGACATACCCAAATATATTTGAATGTATAAATTGTAGAAAATAAAAACTTTTACTAGGACTTGTAGTAAATTGAACCCTCTTATGTTTACCAAAAATACAATGCTCACATAAGTCTAAATTACAAGACTTAATCCCAGAAAGCATACCTCTGTCATGCAGAATTTTCAAGCCTTTTTCTCTCATATGGCCTAGGCATTGATGTCATAGCATTACTGGATCTTGAATAGAAGTTGTTGATGTTGCATGGTTTATCACTGTATCACCACATAAACAGTATAAGGTCCCATAAGATTCTCCCTTTGCTACTACTAGATATTCTCTGGTAATATTGCAGTAGTTGTTACTAAAAGTGGTAGAATATCCTTGCTTATCTATCATTTTGATTGAGAGTAAATTCTTCCTCAAATCAGGTGCATGTCACACATCACATAACATCCTTTCTATACCATCGTCCAACCTGATCCTTATATCCCCTCTTCCCATAATTTCTAAAGGGTGATCATCACTCAAATAGACATTTCCACCATAGTATGGCTGATATTTGTCAAACCAATCTATGTGGGGAGACATGTGGAAAGATGCATTTGAGTCCAAAACCCAGGTATATAAAATTGATCTACTATTACTAATACATAAGGCTTCACATATTGCCATCTCTCTTGAATCTACTACACTAGACTCAGTTGATGGCTGATTTTTCTTTTCACCATTCTTTAATTGCCAAAAATCCTTATTTGAGTGTCCTGGCTTCCCACAATGAAAATACTTTCCTTTCTACTTATGTCCTTTAGACTTAGATCAGGACTATTTTATACCTTTTTTACTCACCTTGAAGGAGCAACCTCTCATAGATAGGGCTTCATTGATAGAGGGTTACAAAGAAATTTTTTTGCCTCAACTCTTCTCCAAACAAAGCGGCTACCACATCATAAAACTTGAGAGTTCCTGATGGTCATCACCATATGATCCCAAGTTTCTAGGAGGGAACAAAGTAGGGTGATATATCTATCTTCATATTCCATATTTACATTAACTTAAACCACTTTAATGATAAGAGTATTGAACTCATTCAAATGATCTACAACAGATGAAATTTTCTTCATCCTCAATCTATAAATCTATTTTTTCAAAAAAAATTATTTGTTGCTGATTTAATATCATACAAATTTTCAAGCTTTTGCCAAAGGTCTTCTACGGTCTTCTCTTCAGCTACATTGAACAAGATAGGGTTTGCTAGGTAGAGATGGATTATAGAAATTACCTTCCTGTCTAGCGTTGCCCACTCTTCATATTTGATGATTCTTAGTTTACTTGTGGCCCCTTTCAAGGCTTGAGCTTGGTCATTCTAAAACAATAAATCCTCCACCTTCATATTCCATAAAGCGAATTTCCTACCATAAAATTTCTCAACCTCGAACTTGGTTAGGCCTCCCATCATTGTTGCATATCCCACTTGCACAAAACCTTGAGCTCTGATACCAGATGTTAGGAAACACTTCAGATTTTATACCTGTAAGAGGAAAACACAATGACAGAGAACAAAAATAGCAACACAAGTAAGACAAATATTTACATGGAAACCTACAATGTGTAGGAAAAACCACGGGGTAAATGGTAGCTTGTACTTTTTTATTTTTCAAAAAAATTTAAATTCATGTTTCTCAACATTTAAAAAATATATTAGATATCCAAGGGATCAAATCCCTTTTATAAAGTAGAAGGAAGACTCCAAATTGTTTGTTTCCTCTCCCAAAGGAAGCCTCTAAAAATTGTTTTTTTTCTCCTAAGGAAGGTGGCTAAACCTGTTCAAATTTCATGGTTAGACGTCTATCCTAGATGTCTACAACGTTGCCTAGTAATCTATAGCACTATTTAGACATCTTGCAATGCTGCCCAAACATCTATAGTGTTGCCTAGATGTCTAGCAACCTAGACATATGCTACCTAGATGTCTATTACTATTGCCTAGATGTTTTTTACTACTACCTATATGTCTATAAGCCTATATATCTTCTACCAAGACATCTAGTAATGCTTCCTATATATATAGCAGTGTTGCCTAGACATCTAGTAGCCTATATGTCTATTGTCTAGACATATAGCAGCCTATATATCTGCTACCTAGATGTCTAGTATTTTTGCCTAGATGTCTAGCAATAGTCTTTACTCGCTAAAAACACTACATATTGAATTCATTTCCTAATAATATTGGTTGAAGGCTTGGGTAGACTCATCTTGAGGAGAAGACAACAATATTTGCTAACAGGTATCAAGGTAGGTGAGGAAGTTTTGACTCACCTACAGTTTGTGGATGACACATGATTTGTGGGAGTGGCCAGCTTTAGGGAAGCAATAATGATTATAGATACACTTAAAATCTACCTTAGGGTTACAAACCAAGTCATCAATGATAAAAAATCCAAAGTGATATTTTTTAATATTGATCAAAGGCTTCAAGATAGAATTTTAGATATCTTAGGCTTCACAAGGACTTCTCTCCTAATGGTATACTTGGGGGTCCCTTTGTGTTTTAAAAAAACTAAAAATAGATATCTAGAGGCTCATAAATACTTGAGTAGGGGAAGGTTTATCCTTTGGGCAGAGGCTCATAAATACTTGAGTAGGGAAAGGTTTCTCCTTTGGGCTGAGGCTCATAAACATTGTAATTGGGAAGGATTCCAAAATAACTTTAAGAAATATTTTTAGAGAAAAATTTTGTGAAGGTAGACCATGTTGGGTGAACAATGTTAAAATTGGTGTCTCATTTTGTGTTGCTTTATGCATTGCTTTGATATTGCTATTGATTCATTGCTTTGCGAAGTTGAAGTTAAATAGAGAAAGTAAAAAGAGGTCTTATACTATTCACCCCCCTCTTAGTATAAGATTGTGTTCTTCAATTGGTATCAGAGCAGGTTCCTTCAGAAAGTTTAACGACTTGAAGGAAAATATTGTAAAGAACACAATGGAATCTACAAGTGGTAATGCAGCACCTATTCTTGATGGGGCAGATTTTGGGCTTTGGAGTGCTAGGATGAAGTTTCATCTTATGGCTCTTGGAAATGAAGTTTGGGAAGTGATTGAGGATGAGTATACTATTCCTAAGCATGGTCCTTGTACTAAGGAAGAGAGGCTCCTACATCATAGCAATTCAAAGGCAATGAATACAATCCTGAAGGGTTTACAGAAGGCAGATATTACCAAGGTGATTCACTGCAAGACAACTAGTGAAATGTAGAAACAGTTGAAGGTGGTTCATATAGGTGATGCAAATGTCCAAAAGGCCAAGTTGAGACACTTCAAAGGTATTTTTGAACAAATCAAGATGAATTATGAAGAAAATATTAGTGACTATATGCTTCGTATGGATGATATTGTTAACTCTATGAAGGAACTAGGTCTTGAGCTTGCTAAAAATGATATTTGTGATAAGATTTTGATGTCTCTTCCAGATAGATTTAGTGAAACTATTTCTACTATTGATGAATCTAAGGATTTGGATAAGTTGAAAAAGGATGATGTTCATAGTATACTTGTAGCATTTGATTTGAGGAATCAAGTGAAGGTTGATGTTAAGGAGGAAACTTTGAAGGCTACCAAGAAATCCAAGGGTAAAGATCTTCAAGATAGTGATGAGTCTTCTAGTGATGAAGAGGCATATTACAGCAAGAAGGGTAAGTTCTCAAGAAAGCACAAAGGTATGAAATATGTCAAGTGTTTCAATTGTGGAAAGTTTGGTCATTATGCTACTAACTATACTACTGCCAAGGATGAAAGTGATGAAGATAAACAGGATTATAAGAGCAAGGATTCTAAAAGGCACAGGCATCAAAGGAAGAATAAAGATGAGCAAAGCAATCAAGGAAAGAGGTACTCTCACAAACACAAGAAAATTTTCTACCTAGACAAGGCAAGTAAGTGTTCTAGTAGTGATAATGAAATTTCTTCAAGTGATGTTGGAAATGAGATGTTGTTCCTAACAGAAAAAGAAGAAGAAAAGAAACATAGATTTGTCCTTATGAAATGTTTTAGATGTGGAAATTTTGGACATCTTGAGGATGATTGCACAAATTATGGATTGATTTCTAGTTATACTATGTATGAGGATGCTTCAGAAAATTGTAAGGAAGATCTTTGTATGGCTTTAGAAAAGGGTAGCACCTCTAGTGATAAGAAATCTAAAAAAGTCATTGATGTTTCAAAAGGCAAACAAATAGAGGAAGTTATAGAGGATGGTGAAGTAGATCTTGAAGTTGAACTTGTTAGTGCTCTTAGTGCTTTGAAAAAGGAAAGAAAGAAGAATGCTAGACTCAATGATAAATTGTATGAATGTTGTATTGAGAGAGATGAGCTTATAAAAAGTCTTGACTTCTCTATAGCTAAGACATAGAAACTTAAGGATAAGTTAGAGTCTAAGTTTCTTAAGTGTAGAGAGTTGGAACAAAAAGTGGCTTCCTTGAAAGAGGAAACTAAAGAGTATAAGGAGAATATTTACAGGTTTGAAGATAGCACCAAAAAGGTAAATTCAATAATCAAATATCAAAGAAGGACAACAGATAAAACAGGTCTTGGTTTTGGTAAGAAAAACATGGAACAGGTTGGCGACTCTGCTAGGGAATCTAGTAAAAGATTATGAAAGGAAGAGAGTTCTGATGAGGAAAGTACTTCTAAAAAATATTCCTTGAGTGATAGATGCACAAAATCAGAAAATAGGAATCAAAAAAAGGGGAGAAATTTGACAGGACCTAAGAGGTCAAATCAAGGAAAGTTTAATGGCAGATGTTTTTCTTGTCACAAGTTTGGTCACATGGATTCACATTGCATGACTCAAGTGAGGAAGGTATATGACAAATTTAGAGGTGGTAATTTCTTTCAAGGGTATTGCTACTCTTGTAAATAGTTTGGGCACAAGGCTGTTTATTGCAAGGCTAATAACAGGAACAGGGTTGGTCAGAACAGATGGAGTCAAAGATCAGGTATGCCTCAAAGAAATAACATTGCTAGTTTTTATAAGTGCAACAATGAAGGTAACATAGCTAGAGAGTGTAGAGCTGAAATTCCAAGGTACAGAAACAAGAACATGGGTATGAACAAGCACAAGAATCAATACATGGATAAGAATAGGAATGATAACAAGAACAACAACAGTGACATGAACAGGAACAGGAATATGGACAAGGAGAACAAGAGAAGACATGGTAAGGCAACTATAGACACTGATGAAGATCAGTGCCTAATGGCAGTTTTACTCCCACCTTGGAATTAATCACCTCAAAAGGAGGTGGGGGAGGGACTAAGCTAAGAGGCTCATTCTTAGTCCCAAGCCCCAAAGGTGACCCTTTGCCATTGATGACAAAGGTGGAGAGATATGAGTAAAGGGAAGAGCCTCAAGTCAGGGGGAGCTGATTTCTATACAACAATTTTGAGTTTGAGTGTTGTTGAGAAGCATGGTTTGCCATCAATGACAAAGGGGGAGATTGTTGGCAATTTTTCGTTTGAGATCCTAGACTCTTGTCTATGAGTTTTCATTGATGTCAAAAGGAATTGGCATTAATTTCAAGAGGATTTATTGGCTTCAAAGGTTGAATATTCCAAAGAATCTTTTCTAGAAGATTTTAGAGAGATTCCATGTGGCAGATGAAAAGGTTTTTATCAAAACCATGGCAGGTTTAAAGGTTTTTATTAAAACCAGGTGGATGCATTAAGGGTTTTTCTCAAAACCACTCTTAGCTTAATGCAAAGGCTAGAGACACTTATTAATTAAATAACTTAATTAATAAAACATTTTTAAGGTTTTTTAATTAATTATTTATTTGATTAAGTGATTAAATTATTTTAATAATTTAATGGGTTCTCCACCTAAGGTCTAAGGTCTAAAAGACCTATGATTATTTTTTAAATAATCAAAAGGGTTTCATAAACCCTAAAGTTGTTTCGAAGGTTCCAAAATAATATTAATTCAAAAATTTCAAATTATCCTCCCGTCGACATCGTGTATAGCATGGAAGTTTGGATATATAAGCCATAACCTATAGTCCAAAACAATAAAAAAAAAGAAATTTGAATTGCGCAAAATTTGGGAAGTAAAAGCTACGGCTATCATTTTTTTTGCCACGTTTATCCTCCACCAAAGGGTTAAGGAGAAGGAGACTCTTGCTAGCCTTCAAGCTAGCACCGTTGGCCTAGTGGCAACGACTGTTCTGCAAATGCGCTTGAAGGGAGGTCAAGCGTTCGACTCCCATCGTGGAGTGTGAGAAGAGTTTTTGCGCTCCGATTTTTTCGGAGGTACTGTTGACCCACTATTTTCGGAAGCATTTTTTTGGTAAGGTTTTTTTAATAAAATCTGCATTTTTTTAAAAAAGAAGTGGTTGGGCAGATTTATTTAAAATTATTTTTGAGGTTAAATGCTTCCTTGGAGATATAAGGTTGATAGTGTGTGGTTGAGATTTTTGGCTTGATTGTTGAGTGAGATTTGCTTAGAAGCTATTATTCCTTGAGCATGGTTTAATTAATTTGGAGAAATAAGGTGTAAAAGGATATATTGTTTGTATGCTTTATATTTTTTGTAGTTGACTTCTAAGGATTGGAGTCATAAGGTGTTTTATGGAATAAATATTTTTGTGGTTACTTTTATGATCTAACCCTAACTTGGTGGCAAAGTTGAGGGTGGTGTTAGTAACAGGTTGAAGAACTATTCTCTTCTTCCTCAAACAAAGGTATGGGAAACTTCTTCCATGTATATTGGTGATGGTGTATTTTCTGAAATTGAGTTTGGAGTGAAAAGGTTGTCTACTAGGTATTCTTGTTGGTGTAATTCCATTTTCTAGATATTGAAGATTGTTTATGCATTAAAATCATTGATGATTTTTTGGGTGAATGCATAATTCTGGTTGAGGAAGAGGAAGCATTTTGCACTAGGGTTTATGTTAGTAAGTCTTGCTACTTGCATTGAGATGGTGAAACCCTTAGTTGGCTGTTTTGAGATTGATGGTTGAGTTGCTTCCATAGAGGTTGTTTTGATCAAGTTAATGCTTTACTTGATACATGATTTGGGCTTACTCCATTGAGATTGATTTGAGCAAATTATTCTTTGCATTGGTGATTTATGTTGGTGGCTGTTTTGTTCAAATACCCTTGGAGGGAAAAGGATGTCTACTAGTTTCCTTTTCATGTAGTGATTGGTTGAATGCTTCAAGTTTAATGTTGATTTGAATGATGTTGGTTAAACCTTGTCTATAAGCATTGTTGTTAAAGCCCTAATTGGTTGAGCAAATATATTGGTTGTGGAAAGAACAAGAGTATCATTGTTATATGAGATATTGCATGGTTGGCAATTGTTGGGTTATGTTTCATGTTATTGAGAAAAGCATACTACATCTATCTTATTATTTTGAGATTGAGATTGAGATTTGGAGTTAAGTATAGAACATATTGAGTCTCTAACAATTCTCTTTATGTTTCTATGAGATTTGAGATTTATATTGGGAGTTAAAGTATAGAACATATTGAGTCTCTAACAATTCTCTTTATGCTTCTATGAGGTTGATGAATCACATTGGGTCTCTAACAATTCTCTTTGTGGGTTCATGCTAAGAAAGTTTTTCTTGATGAACTTGTGAGCTGATTTGGATAGGTTCTAGTGAAGACTTGTGAGCTAATTTGGACAGGTTCTAGTGAAGACTTGTGAGCTGAATTGGACAGGTTCTAGTGAGGACTTGTGAGTTGACAGGTCCTAGTAGAGGACTTGAGGACATATTTGAAGTGATTCTATGAGAAGAACCTGAGGATAGTTTTGACAAGTCTTTGAGAAGGCTTATGCGCAGCAGAGATTTATTTGTTCAAGCTTTATGAGTTGAGCTTGGGATAGATCTGATAGAGTGATGAAGACTTGTGTTGGACCGACTGACAATGTTTAGTACAGGTTGATGAGTTGTTGTGGAGGTGATTAGTGAGGACAGAGGTCTCTTGAGGCTGAGCATTGAGGATAGGAGGTCTTCTATGGAAAGGAGTTCCATGTGCTAGCAAAATAAGAGGCAAGTGATCTTTTGAAGTATCATTTCCAGAGCTGAGGGGAAGGATTCTCCTTTGGGCAAGAGGCTCATAAATTCGTGAGGAGGGGAAGGATTCTCCTTTGGGTAGGAGGCTCATAAATTTGTGAGGAGGGGAAGGATTCTCCTTTGGGCAGAGGCTCATAAATACTTGAGTAGGGTAAGGTTTCTCCTTTGGGAAGAGGCTCATAAATACTTGATTAGGGGAAGGTTTCTCCTTTGGGATAAGGCTCATAAACATTGTAATTGGGAAGGATTCCCAAAGAACTTTGAGAAAGCTTTTTAGAGAAAATTTTTGTGGAGGTAGCCCATGTTGGGTGAACCACATTAAAATTGGTGTCTCATTGTGTGTTGCTTTATGCATTGCTTTGATATTGCTATTGGTTCATTGCTTTGCGAAGTTGAAGTTAAATAGAGAAAGTAAAAAGAGGTATTATACTGTTCACCCCCCCTCTAAGTATAAGCTTGTGTTCTTAAATTGGTATCAGAGTGGGTCCCTTCGAAAAGTTTAACAGCTTGAAGGAAAATATTGTACAGAACACAATGGAATCTACAAGTGGTAATGCAGCACCTATTCTTGATGGGGCAGATTTTGGGCTATGGAGTGCTAGGATGAAGGTTCATTTTATGGCTCTTGGAAATGAATATTGGGAAGTGATTTAGGATGAGTATACTATTCCTGAGCATGGTCCTTCTACTAAGGAAGAGAGGATCCTACATCATAGCAATTCAAAGGCAATGAATGCAATCCTGAAGGATTTACAGAAGGCAGATCTTACCAAGGTGATTCACTGCAAGACAACTAGTGAAATGTGGAAACAATTGAAGGTGGTTCATACAGGTGATGCAAATGTCCGAAAAGCCAAGTTAAGACACTTCAAAGGTATGTTTGAACAAATCAAGATGAATTATGAAGAAAATATTAGTGACTATATGCTTCATATGGATGAGATTGTTAACTCTATGAAGGAACTAGGTCTTGAGCTTGCTGAAAATGATATTTGTGATAAGATTTTGAGGTCTCTTCCAAATAGATTTAGTGAAAATATTTCTGCTATTGAGGAATCTAAGGATTTGGATAAGTTGAAAAAGGATGAGCTTCATAGTATACTTGCAGCATTTGAGTTGAGAACTCAACTGAAGGTTGATGTTAAGAAGGAGTTAACTTTCAAGGCTACCAAGAAATCCAAGGGTAAAGAGCTTCAAGATAGTGATGAGTCTTCTAGTGATGAAGAGGCATATTACAGCAAGAAGGGCAAGTTCTCAAGAAAGCACAAAGGTATGAAATATGTCAAGTGTTTCAATTGTGGAAATTTTTGTCATTATGCTACTAATTGTACTGCTGTCAAGGATGAAAATGATGAAGATAAACAAGATTATAAGAGTAAGGATTCTAAAAGGCAAAGGCATCAAAGGAAGAATAAAGATGAGCAAAGCAATCAAGGAAAGAGGTACTCTCACAAACACAAGAAAATTTTCTACCTAGATAAGGCAATTAAGTGTTCTAGTAGTGATAGTGAAATTTCTTCAAGTGATGTTGGAAATGAGATGTTGTTCCTGACAGAAAAAGAAGAAGAAAAGAAACATAGATTTGTCCTTATGAAATTTTTTAGATGTGGAAATTTTGGACATCTTGAGGATGATTGCACAAATGATGGATTGATTTCTAGTTATACTATGTATGAGGATGCTTCAAAAAATTGTAAGGAAGATCTTTATATGGCTTTAGAAAAGGGTAGCACCTCTAGTGATAAGAAATCTGAAAAAGTCATTGATGTTTCAAAAGGCAAACAAAAAGAGGAAGTTATAGAGGATGGTGAAGTAGATATTGAAGCTGAACTTGTTAGTGCTCTTAGTGCTTTGAAAAAGGAAAGAAAGAAGAATGCTATACTCAATGATAAATTGGATGAATGTTGTATTGAGAGATGAGATTATAGAAAGTCTTGAATTCTCTATAGCTAAGACACAAAAACTTAAGGATAAGTTAGAGTCTAAGGTTCTTAAGTGTAGATAGTTGGAATAGAAAGTGGCTTCCTTGAAAGAGGAAACTAAAGATTACAAGGATAAGCTTTACAGGTTTGAAGATAGCACCAAAAATGTAAAGTCAATCATCAAAGATCAAATAAGGACAACATATAAAATAGGTCTTGGTTTTGGTAAGAAACACATGGAATAGGTTGGCGACTCTGCTAGGGAATCTAGTAAGAGATTCTAAAATGAAGAGATTTTTGATGAGGAAAGTACTTCAAAAAAATATTCCTTGAGTGATACATGCACATAATCAGAAAATAGGAATCGAAAAAAGGGGAGAAAGTTTACAGGACCTAAGAGGTCAAATCAAGAAAAGTTTAATGGCAGATGTTTTTCTTGCAACAAGTTTGGTCACATGGATTCACATTGCATGACTCAAGTGAGGAAGGTATATGACAAATTCAGAGGTGGTAATTTCTTTCAAGGGTATTGCTATTCTTGTAAATAGTTTGGGCACAAGTCTATTTATTGCAAGGCTAATAACCAAAACAGGGTTGGTCAGAATAGATGGAGTCAAAGATCAAGTATGCCTCAAGGAAATAACATTATTAGTTGTTATAAGTGCAACAATGAAGGTCACATAGCTAGAGATTGTAGAGCTGAAATTCCAAGGTATAGGAACAGGAACATGGGTATGAATAGGCACAAGAATCAATACATGGATAAGAACAAGAATGATAACAAGAACAACAACAGTGACATGAACAGGAACAGGAATATGGACAGGGAGAACAATAGAAGACATGGTAAGGTAGCTATAGACATTGATGAAGATCAGTGCCTAATGGGAGTTTTACTCCCACCCTGGAATTAATCACCTCAAAATGAGGTGGGGGAGGGACTAAGCTAAGAGGCTCATTCTTAGTCCCAAGCCCCAAAGGTGACCCTTTGCCATTGATGACAAAGGGGGAGAGATATGAGTAAGGGGGAGAGCCTCAAGTCAAGGGGAGTTGATTTATATACAGCAGTTTTGAGTTTCAGTGTTGTTGAGAAGAATGGTTTGCCATCAATGACAAAGGGGGAGATTGTTGGAAATTTCGGGTTTGAGATCCTAGTTTCTTGTCTATGAGTTGTCATTGATGTCAAAAGGAACTGGCATTAATGTCAAGAGGATTTATTGGCTTCAAAGGTTGAATATTCCAAAGGATATTTTCTAGAAGATTTCGGAGAGATTCCATATGGCAGATGAAAAGGGTTTTATCAAAACCATGGCAGGTTTAAGGGTTTTTATTAAAACCAGGTGGATGCATTAAGTGTTTTTCTCAAAACCACTCTCAGCTTAATGCAAAGGCTGGAGACACTTATTAATTAAATAACTTAATTAATAAAACCTTTTTAAGGTTTTTTAATTAATTATTTATTTGATTAAGTGATTAAATTATTTTAATAATTTAATGGGTTCTCCACCTAAGGTCTAAGGTCTAAAAGACCTGTGATTATATTTTAAATAATCAAAAGGGTTTCATAAGCCCTACAGTTGTTTTGAAGGTGCCAAAATAATATTAATTTGAAAATTTCAAATTATCCTCCCGCCAACATCGTGTATAGCATGGAAGTTTGGCTATATAAGCCATAACCTATAGTCCAAAGCAATAAAAAAAAAATATTCGAATTGCGCAAAATTTGGGAAGTAAAAGCTATGGCTATCATTTTTTTCACCATGTTTATCTACTGCCAAGGGGTTAAGGAGAAGGATACTCTTGCTAGCCTTCAAGCTAGCACCGTTGGCCTAGTGGTAACGACTGTTCTGCGAAGGTGCTTGAAGGGAGGTCAAGTGTTCGACTCCCGCTGTGGAGTGTGAGAAGAGTTTTTGCACTCCAATTTTTTTGGAGGGACTGTTGACCCGCGATTTTTGGAAGCATTTTTTTTGGTAAGGTTTTTTTAATAAAATCTATATTTTTTTAAAGAAGAAGTGGTTGGGAAGATTTATTTAAAATTATTTTTGAGGTTAAATGCTTCCTTGGAGATATAAGGTTGATAGTGTGTGGTTGAGATTTTTGGCTTGATTGTTGAGTGAGATTTTCTTAGAAGCTATTATTCCTTGAGCATGGTTTAATTAATTTGGAGAAATAAGGTGTAAAAGGATATATTGTTTGTATGCTTTATATTTTTGGTAGTTGACTTCTAAGGATTGGAGTCATAAGGTGTTTTATGGAATAAATATTTTTGTGGTTACTTTTATGATCTAACCCTAACTTGGTGGCAAAGTTGAGGGTGGTGTTGGTAACAGGTTGAAGAACTATTCTATTCTTCCTCAAAAAAAGGTATGGGAAACTTATTCCATGTATATTGGTGATGGTGTATTTTCTGAAATTGATTTTGGAGTGAAAAGGTTGTCTACTAGGTATTCTTGTTGGTGTAATTCCATTTTCTGGATATTGAAGATTGTTTATGCATTAAAATCATTGATGAGTTTTTGGGTGAATGCATAATTCTGGTTGAGGAAGAGGAAGCATTTTGCACTAGGGTTTATGTTAGTAAGTCTTTCTACTTGCATTGAGATGGTGAAACCCTTAGTTGGCTATTTTGAGATTGATGGTTGAGTTGCTTCCATAGAGGTTGTTTTGATCAAGTTAATGCTTTACTTGATACATGATTTGGGCTTACTCCATTGAGATTGATTTGAGCAAATTATTCTTTGCATTGGTGATTTATGTTGGTGGCTATTTTGTTCAAATACCCTTGGAGGGAAAAGGATCTCTACTAGTTTCATTTTCATGTAGTGATTAGTTGAATGCTTCAAGGTTAATGTTGAGTTGAATGATGTTGGTTAAACCTTGTCTATAAGCATTGTTGTTAAAGCCCTAATTGGTTGAGCAAATATATTGGTTGTGGAAAGAACATGAGTATCATTGTTATATGAGATATTGCATGGTTGGCAATTGTTGGGTTATGTTTCATGTTATTGAGAAAAGCATACTACATCTATCTTATTCTTTTGAGATTGAGATTGAGTTGAGATTGAGATTGGGAGTTAAGTATAGAACATATTGAGTCTCTAACAATTCTCTTTATGTTTCTATGAGATTTGAGATTGATATTGGGAGTTAAGTATAGAACATATTGAGTCTCTAACAATTCTCTTTATGTTTCTATGAGGTTGATGAATCACATTGGGTCTCTAACAATTCTCTTTGTGGGTTCATGCTAAGAAATTTTTTCTTGATGAACTTGTGAGATGATTTGGACAGGTTCTAGTGAAGACTTGTGAGCTGATTTGGATAGGTTCTAGTGAAGACTTGTGAGCTGAATTGGACAGGTTCTAGTGAGGACTTCTGAGCTAACAGGTCCTAGCAGAGGACTTGAGGATATATTTGAAGTGGTTATTTGACAAGAACCTAAGGATAGTTTTGACAAGTCTTTGAGAAGGCTTGTGTGTAGCAGAGATTGATTTGTTCAAGATTTATGAGTTGAGCTTGGGACAGATCTGACAGAGTGAGGAAGACTTGTGCTAGACCGACTGACTGTGTTTAGTACAGGTTGATGAGTTTCTGTGGAGGTGATCAGTGAGGACATAGGTCTCTTGAGGCTGAGCATTAATGACAGGAGGTCTTCTATGGAAATGAGTTCCACATGCTAGTGGAATAAGAGGCAGGTGATCTTCTAAAGTATCATTTCCAGATCTGAGGGGAAGGATTCTCCTTTGGGCATGAGGCTCATAAATTCATGAGGAGGGGAAGGATTCTCCTTTGGGCAGAGGCTCATAAATACTTGAGTAGGGGAAGGTTTCTCCTTTGGGTAGAGGCTCATAAATACTTGAGTAGGGGAAGGTTTCTCCTTTGGGTTGAGGCTCATAAACATTGTAATTGGGAAGGATTCCCAAATAACTTTGAGAAATCTTTTTAGAGAAAAGTTTTGTGGAGGTAGCCCATGTTGGGTGAACCACATTAAAATTGGTGTCTCATTGTGTGTTTCTTTATGCATTGCTTTGATATTGCTATTGGTTCATTACTTTACGAAGTTGAAGTTAAATAGAGAAAGTAAAAAGAGGTCTTATACTGTTCACCCCCCCTCTCAATATAAGCTTGTGTTCTTCAGAGTGCCCTCCTGATATCATGTGGTTTTGGTCCACAGGTTGAGATCGAAGGGCAGGAGCACCCTCTAGGCAAGCTGATCGAGATTGACAACCCCACCTCAGATAGATCTTAACAGGCAAGCGATCAACCAGACCTGGACACATGGCAAAGTGCCACATCATGACCACCTTGATCTCTGATGTTGGATCCTAGATCTATTAAGCTCAAAACATGGTACACTCATAGAGGTGACCTATGGTAAAGCTAGATTGTTGATTCTTGGAGGGAGATCCAACCATGTGGTGACACATGGCATCGAAAGAAGAAGGGGTAGGGCTAGATCGGTGACATGATGGTGGAGAAAATTTTTATCTAGGCATCAATATGCCATGTGGCAAGGAGAGATTGGTTATCCGAATGACAAGTGGTAGAGGGGCATCGCTGGTTTGGTAGGTGATTGCCCGTAGGCAATCAAGTTTTTACTCGCAATGAGAGGGTTTTAAACACCCTCACATCCCTTTACGGGATGCATGTGGGATAAATTCCCATGAAAATGCATATTCAATATTACCTTGACTACGTGATGGATTTCAAAGCCACCCTAGCAATGTAGTGGTTAAGGCTTACGCCTTGACAGCGCTAGATCTAGCGCTCGAATCCTACCAAGGATAATTTTTTGGTGCACGTGATATTGGATTTCAAAAAATTAACAAAGGTGCAATTTTTTTTTTAAGGTTTTATCAATATTTAAATTTTTTTTTTTATATTGTTTTTATATAATTTAGAACTTTTTGAGGAAATTAAATTATTTTGATTAAATTCTTAGATTTATTTTCCCTCAAAACTCTTTGTTATATAAATTATTTATAATTAATTTTTTTTAGTATTAAACCTTACAAATTTGATATCTCCAAACACATATTTTAAAAAATTTAGCCATATAAAATTTCTTTAGTTTTCTTCCATATTTGGAGATAAAGAGACAAAGAAAAACAAAATATTTTTTTTGCAAACCCAAGGATTTCTTCAACATTTTTTTTGCAATAAATTCTCAAAGTTCTATAGTTTTCTTCACACATTTTTGGAGATAAAAAGACATAGAAACTCAAACTTCTATTGCAAAACAAAGAGCTTTAAAACATTGGGCAAGGACAAAGGTCATTTTATAAGCAACAAAATCAAAAATTTGCTTTTGTTTTCTCCTTCACAAAGGATATATAAGACATAAAATTGTAACTTTTTTGTTGTAAACTTGATAAATATTTTGAACCTATTTTTTGATCCTCATGCTTGAGTGTTGAAGACATAAACCAAATTCAAGTGTTGTGGTCTGGAAGCCTTTCAAACATGGGTCGTGTGTTGACTTGTCTTGAAAGGAGTGCTCGATTTCTTCATTTTGTAAAAATTAAGGGGGGATAGAAGTCACATTTGTGATTCTATTTTTTTGCAAAATTGTAAAGGAAAAAGGGGGGATATTTCATAGTAATAAGGTGTGTTCTCTATTGTACTTGACACCTTTTCTTAAAATTGGCTACACTAGGTACATTTTCGATTGCATCTAACACCTAAGTGATAAGAATTTTGAGGGCATTCTTGTTTGATTATTGCATTATTTATTTTTACAATTGTAAGTCATAGAATCAAGAACACTCTATATCCAAAAATTTCACAAATTTGTGTAACTATTTGCACATATTTAAAGCCACTTTCACTTGATATTCTCTCCTAAAATCAAAATCCCTAATTCACTCTTATTTGTTTGGCCTAATTTCCTCATACAGATTATCCCTCTTCAAGAGGATTTTTAGGCAGGTGCCATTAAATATTTTTTTTGAGTGAATTATCTTTCATCTCTTATTTTTTTGGCTTAAATTCCTCCAACTGATTATCTTTCTTCAAGAGAGTTTTCAGGCAGGTGCCATTAAATACCTCTTGAGAGTGAAAGAAAGAACAAGTTTTTTAAAATAAAGGAACCTTGAAAGTGACAATTCTTTTGCACTAAGGGGGATAATTCCTTTCTTCCTTCAAACACATATTTTGACAAGAGGGAGATAAAACTTGTAAAGGCAATCAAAAAAGAAGAAGTCATCATAAAAATATACCTTTTCTTTTAGACTTCATAATAGCAACCATGCTTGAAGAACTTGCAATAAAGAAGGATGATTTGGTGAAATTTTTTGATAAAATTGCCTAGAAAACAAAGTTTTGCACAAATTGTAAAAATTACAACCATGACATCATTCAGTGTTGGTTTCAAAACAAGAAAAACTAAAATGGCAAAAGCACACCACAGAAGCCATGTTTCTAGTGAAGTGTCTCATTTTGATTCTGAATCTGGTTCAAAGATAGCATATAGAGTGCCCATGGCTCGGACAATATTGTAGAAGGAAAACACATTTTGTCACCTTGGACAAAGCACCATTTCCTCTCCATCCTCTTTTAGGCTTCATAAATAGCATAAGTTTTTTTTTGAAGTACTTGTAATAAAGGGGTGATTGTGCCTCTTTTTAGGATTCATAAATAGAAAATTCTCATTGTTTGAAGTCCTTGAAACAAAAGGAGGGAATTTTTTGGTGTAAAATTTCCTAGGAGGCAATATTTGGAACATCCTTCTCAAAGCTTCTTAAGTTGCACATATTTTGCAATTAAGGGGGGATATACTTTATTTTCTTCACAAATTTTTATAAAAAGGGAAGAAGACTTATAAGGGTGCATTTTCGGTAGCGACCGACACCTTAGTCATACTTCTTTCAGAAATTAATTACAACATGTTTTGCAACAAAAAGTGGGGAACTTATAAGGGTGCATTTTCAGCAGCTACTGACACCTTAGCTACCTTATCTTTTGCAAACTCATATTGTAAACTGAATGAACCTTATATGAAGTGATCTATTCTACTACACCTAGCAATTTCAGTGGTTGGTTACCCTTGCAATTTATTTGGATGTTGATATTACTATAAGGACATTCATTGGTGCAAATACAAAGTGAGGAATGACCCAATTTTTGCTTAGGAGAAGCCATAGCACTATAATAGAGCAAGAACTAGCAAATCGACATTTTTTTCACTATATTCGGACAGTTATATACATTACCCAAATAATGTAATAAGGGGGTATGTTAGAGTTACTATGTTGGTAACTATGATTATTACCTCATTTGGTTAATTGTCAAAATTCACCTAGGTAGAGTTTTATTTACCGTATGGTAAAAAGTAGCTTGTTACTTTTTACCACTAGATTAGTTCTATTTACTATTTACCTAGGTTAGTAAGTTAAGTCATTGTAGTCATTTTGACTACATTAGTTGTTAGTAGGTTAGCGCCATTACATGGTTGTTAGCGTCAATCAAGGATATTATTTTCATAATATCCTAAGGCTATTCTTAGCCTAATATTGTCTTATTAATACTTGATTATTTTCTCAATACAAGGTTAATGCTTGCGAATTATTATTTGGTTATTTACTAAACTAACACTGGTCTAGCATAAAACTATTCTCAAATATCCACCAAACTCTATCCTCAAATCTGTACTAAACATAATCCTTCGGTCTAGCATAAATATATCCTCAATATCTATCCTCAAATATGTACTAAACATAGTCCTTTGGTCTAGCACAAATCTATCCTCAATATTTGTCCTCAAGCCTTAACACAAAGCTTGAATCAATCACAAAACAACTCTGTTCGATCTGCTCCAAACCTTAACTCAAGGTTTGAAAAAATAAATCAATCAACTCTGCTCACAAGTCTTCTCAAATACCTGTCTCAAATATAACTTGTAAGCTTCAAAAAAATCTCATACTAATATGTCAACAAGTCCTCTCTAGAATTTTTCCAATCTGCTCAACAAGTCCTCACTAAAACTTGTCCAATATGCTCAAAAATATCTATCCTCAAACTCTGTATTGTAAGCTTCCATAAAAGCTCACACAAACCTATTCACAAGTCTTCTCAAATACTTGCCTTAAATCTGCTCAACAATTCCTTTCTATAACTTGTCCAATATGTTCTCAATAGCTGTCTTCAAACTCTATATTGTAAGCTTCCACAAAAGCTCACACAAAACTATCCACAAGTCTTCTCTAAGACTTACTTCAAATTTGCTTAACAAGTCCTCACTAGAACTTGTCCAATTTCACAGAAACATATAGAGAATTTTTAGAGACTCAATATGCTTCACATTCATCACAATACTCAATCACTTTCAATTTATATTTTTTACCATAGAAACATATAGATAATTGTTAGACACTCATTATGCTTCACACTCACAAACTCTCAATCACTTTCAATCTCTCTTTTATTATAGAAATATATAGAGAATTGTTAGACTCAATATGTTTCACATTCATAAAAACTCAACCTCTTTCTCAAATCAATTCAGAATATGGAACAATTTATTTCATAGAACTTTAACTATCACATCAACACATCCACTTGACTAGGCTCAACCAACTCTACTCAACCAATCACTCAATGAAATAATCCTTGCTCACAAACCCTAGTCCAAACTTATGAACATTCACTCAAATGTTTCCAAAAATTCTTAACGACCAATATCACATAACAATGATACTCATGATCTTTGCAAATCCTAGTTCAAGTTCCTCACTCAACTAATTGCTTCAACAACAATGCTAATCTCACATAACAATGATACTCATGATATTTGAAAACTTCACATAACAATGATACTCATGATCTTTGACAACTTCACATAACAATGATACTCATAATATTTGCACAAACTCTAGTTCAAGTTCCTTACTCAACTTAACAATGCTTATCAAACAAGGTTTTATCAATAACTCTTATTCCATAAAAACCTTTTCACTCCAACTTAGCATTCACAATATTCAACAATCATTCACTAGGAAGATGTGCTCATACATTTTGTTTGATGTAGAAGTGCCCTTAAAAATCTATCTCAATCATAATTTTATTCTTTGCCAATTAAAATTATTAGATGAAAAAGTATCACACTAACACTCTCTCACAATATTCCTTAATTACAAAAATAATCAAACTCAAATACACCTTATTACTCCTTGAAATTAGCAATCATCAAATCACACATCCAAAAATTACTCACTCAAATGCCCCTTATAATTTCCAATTTTAATAAATCAATCTCCAAAAATTTATCTCTCAAAATAATATTTGCCTAAACCTTATAACTCCCCTTAAAACCTTATAAACTAAATAAATTAGGCAAAAATTAAACTTTAGGGCTTAAATTAATTCCTCCAAAAAAATCTAGCATCAAACTAAGTGCATACCTTGTCCTTTACCCCAAAATGGGGTTCGACGGGTTTCAAACCGCCGTATCCCAAGCGCCAAGCACCTTAGCGCTTTGGTGCGCACCATGTGGGCTATAGGAACCCATGAGAAGGAATGGAAGCTTCCTTCCTCTTATACCTTTGTTTGTCATCAAATTCACACAAAACAAAAATACTCTCACAGATTCAAACCTCTACCACTCATTTCCCCTAACAGTTTACTTCCGTTGTGGTTGCCAACTACACTACCTATGCTTGGTGACCAAGGCACCTTCCTTGGTGGGTGAAGTCCCTTTGCCTCCTCTTGGCACTTTTAAAAAATGAAATCCTCTTGATTGCACAAAATGATTCGCACAAGCTCGCATAACACAAGGATTAATTCAAATGCATATTATATCTTGGGCTAAGGTGGAGGAGTCCCTTTTTATACATGTTTTGATATTTGATTCCCACAATGACACTCGATGGTCAAATTCAAAATTTGAATTTCAACTTTAATAACCCACCTTAGGATTATTTAAAATAACCATGAATTAATATTAAAATTAATTAATAATTAATTTAAATAACCTATAAGTTAAGTAAATTAATTAATAAATTAATTTATAATAAGTTATATTAATTAATTTATAATTAATTTTAAACTTTCATGTATAATATTATAAAAGAATATTATAATATTATTCACTTGGGCTTCTTCTTTGCACTTTGGACCACATATGACTACCTAGAACTGGGTTTTGACCAACTGGAAGAAGACTCTCCTTTCTACACTGATTGTGGAACTACTTCTCCTTGCATTGCTCACTAAAACTGACTATCAACATTAATGATCATTCACTCTTGACATCAATGATAACTCATTTACTCAAAATGTCCAACAATCTCCCCCTTTATCATTCATGGCAATCTCCCCATTTATCTTTTCAAATTTTCTTAACCTGTTTTTGTTTTGCTCCCCCTGGGAAACTGCTCCTCCTGACTCAATACTCTCTTCTTAAATCAAATATCTTCCCCTTGCTCAAATCTATCCCCCATTGACATCAATGGCAAAGGGTCACCTTTGGGTCTCGAGACTAATAATGAGTCTCTTAGCTTAGCTCCTCCCCCACCTCCTATTGAGGTGGTTAATTATGGTGTGGGAGTATTTCTACTCCCATCAAGCATTGATCTTTACCTTTGTCCATTTTTCTTCTCATTTTATTCTTCCAATTTCTTTGATTATTCTTGTTCATGTCCATTTTCCTGTTCCTATTCATGTCCATATTCTTGTTCATGTTCATGTTCTTGTTCCTATTCCTGTTCATATTCTAGGATGTCTGCTCTATACCACTTTTATATATGTCCATCATTATTGGACTTATAAAACTTAATGTTATTATTCCTTGGAGGTGCAAATGTCTTGGGATTTATCCTAGTGAAGCCATATCTATTCCTATCATGAACCCTAGAATTGATTGCCTTGTGATCAAATTGATTACATAAGTAGCAATACCCATGAAAAGGTTGCTTTTTTATAAAGTTCCCATATTCTTGTATTTTATGTATCCTGCATTGTGAAGCCTTATACACAAATCTATAACATTAAAACATCATCCATTGAATTTTCCTTGCCTTGACCTCATTGGTCTCTTAGTCTCTCTTATCCTATGTTGGTTCCTGTTCCATCTGTTCTTCTTTTGTGCATTATTCTTTTTCTTGTTGAACTTTCTATTGTCCAACTCATCCTCAGAAGTCTCACTTTCTCTTACATTGTCTTCTTCTAAAATTTCTTCTTCAGAACTTGAGGTTGACTCTCCTTCTTGTTTCTTTTGAGCCTGTTCAAAAACAAGACCTATTATGCTTGATGTGGGATTTTGTGACTTGATAATATAATCCAAATAATCTGAGCTCCTTCTAAACTTGTGTAGCTTATCCTTAGATTTCTCTACTTCTTTCCTTAGTAGGTTTACTTATTTTTCTAACTTATCCTTGAAGTTATTTGTCTTAGCTATTAACTTATTTAGACCCTCTATAATATTTTCTCTTTCTTCATAATATTCCTGAAACTGAAGCTCAAGTTGGAATTTTTGCTTTCTTACCTTATTTAAATTTTTAAGAGCATAAATAAGCTCCCCCTCATAATAAACTTCTCATTTTTATGAGTCTTCCTCTATTTTTTTACCTTTGAAAACATCTTCATTCTTTTCTGACTTGTCTTCTATAGGATCACCTCCTTCTTATTATAGTGCAATTAAAATATTCTCTTCTAGTCCTTCTAGTGTATACTCATATTCATCATCACTAAAACTGAAACCATTCTTTGTACAACTATCTTCAAGATGTCCAGAATTACCACATCTAAAACACTTGAGAATTATTGGTGACCTTTTCTTAACTTCTTATTTTTCTTCTATTAGAAATAAGACTTCATCTTTATCATTATCTGAGAAACTATTATCACTATCACTTGAGTACTTACTTGCCTTGTCTGCATAGTAGATCCTCTTTTATCTTTGAAATAACTTATTTCCTTGTCTGCCTTGTCCATCCTTACCTTTCTTTTGGTACCTATATTTTTTGATTCCCTATTCTTATGATCCTATTTTTCTTCATCATTGTTATTTATGGCTTCTTGATAATCAGTTGCATAGTGACCATACATTCCACAATTAAAACATCTAAAAAAAATCTAACTCCTTATTCCTTCTACCATAATTTGTTTCTTCATCACTGTATGACTCATTTCTTAAATCTTACTTCTTGCCCTTTGTCTTCTTAGTAAATTTGAAGGTTGTTTCCTTATGGAGATTAGGTTCCTCTTTTGTTCTTAACTCAAAATTTGTAAGAATACCAAGTAACATATCTCTTATCAAATATCAGCATATTTTTATTCCTCTATAGTAGATATATTTTCATTAAACCTTTTTGGAAGAGATCTTAAGATCTTATCACAAACATCAGATTCTTCAATATCAAATCCAAGTCCTTACATGTTGTTAACGACCTCATCTACTAAAATTAGATAAGTACTAATGTTTCCCTCATCCTTCATTTTTAAATCTTCAAATTGTCCTTTGAAATTTTGTATATTTACCTTTTTGACACTTTTATCTCCTTCATTTATGCTTTGTAAATTATCTCAAATTATTTTTTTTGATTTGCAAAGCATAACCTTTATGTAATTTGTTTTATGCAAACCTCTCAAAATTGCATTCATTACTTTTAAATTGTAATGATGTAGAAGCTTACCATATTTATTTTTAGGTGGATTAGCTGGTGGTGTGTAGCCATTTTCAACTGCTTCCCATATTTCATTTCCAAGTACCATCAGGTGAATCTTCATTCTCATTCTTCAAAATACATAATCACTTCCATAAAATACTGGTGTCGAATTATCAAAGGACCCATTCTTATAATCCATTGTGTTATTTAAATATTTTTTTCAAGTTGTTAAACTCTTACAAAGGAACCTACTCTGATACCAATTTAGAACACAAACTTATACTAAGAAGGGGGTGAATAGTATAATATCACTTTTACTTTTCTTTCCCAATCAATATTATGCAATGTATATATAGCAATATCAATAGTAGTAATCAAAGCAATGCAAAAATCACCACACACACAATAGAGACATAAATTTAACATGGTTCACCCAATGTGGGCTACTCCATGGAGAAAACCTTTCACTAAATTTTTCTCAATCAATATCTTGGGAATCCTTTCCCTATTACAATGTCTATGGACCTATGTCCAAAGGATACACCAATCCCCTAATCAAGTTTATGGATCTTTGTCCACAAGAGAACTCCTTTCTTCTTAGCTTTGGATGATGATATTTTAGAAGAACTATTGCCTCCACTACATTGGCTAATGGATCTCTATCCACTGAAGACTCCTATCCTCACTGCCCTAGCTAATGTATCTCTATCCACTAGATATTGTCATCCTCTATACTCTGTCACCTCTAAATATTTCTCTTTGCTCTATCTCAAATCTACACTAAACACAATCCTTCGGTCTAGCATAAATTTTCTCAAGATCTGTCTCTAGTATGGCATAAACCTATTCTTAAATATGTACCAAACTATGTTCTCAAATCTGCACTAAACATAGTCCTTCAGTCTAGCATAAATCTATCCTCAAATATGTAATAAAAATAGTCCTTTAATCTAGCACAAATATATCCTCAATATCTATACTTAAGCCTTAACATAAAGCTTAACTTAATTAGAAAACAACTCTACTATATTTGCCCCAAACCTTAACCCAAGGTTTGAACAAATTAATCAATAAACTCTGCTCACAAGTCTTCTCAAAGACTTGTCTCAAATATGCCTTGTAAGCTTCCACAAAATATCACACTAATCTATCCACAAGTCCTCTCTAGAACTTGTCCAATTTGCTCAGCAAGTACTCACTAGAACTTATCCAATCTTCTCAACAATATTTGTCCTCAAACTCCATATTATAAGCTTCCAAAAAATCTCACACAAACCTGTTCACAAGTCTTCTCAAAGAATTACCTTAAATATGCTCAATAAGTCCTTTCTAGAACTTTTCCAATCTATTCTTAATCTCTATATTCAAACCCTGTATGTAAGCTTCCACAAAATCTCATACCAAATTATCCACAAGTCTTCTCTAAGAATTGATTCAAATTTGCTTAACAAGTCCTCACTAGAACTTGTCCAATCTCATAGAAACATAGAGAATTGTTAGATACTCAATATGCTTCATATTCATCACAATGCTCAAGCACTTTTAATATCTCTTTTTACCATAGAAACATATATATAATTGTTAGAGACTCAATATGCTTCACACTCACAAACTCTCAATCACTTTCAATCTCTCTTTTGTTGGACATTTTGAATCCTTAAGTCAAAGTTGTCATTGATTTCAAGAAATGATGTCATCATTAATGTCAAGGAATTTTTCAAGAAACAAGTTATCAAAGTTTTTATTGATATCCAGGAAGAAGCTTCTAATAAAGTTAAAGGTCAAGAGGAACAATGCAAAGGTTAAAGGCAAAGGGATCCATAATATTTTTAAATATTATGTGGAAGCATAAGTTAAAATGTTTTCATAAAAACCCAAGAAATTTTATTGCAAAGCTAAAGGAAGGTTTAATATTTATTTGATAAAATATTTAAATTCAAAATGAATTTAAATTTTATAAATAATTATTATTTATACCAAGGTGCAAAGTGAAATAAGGTTTAAATAAAAACAAAGGGTTTTAAATAATTAATTTATAAAATTTAAATTCAAATGAATTTAAATATTTTATAAATTAATAAGCTCCAAAGAAAATAAGTGTCGACGTCTAAAATTGTTGAAGGTAATTTGATCACCGACATCATGCATGGAGGAAGGAAATTAGTATATATGCTAATTCCTTAGAGGCATTTTAATTTCATCCTTTTGCTTGGTAATCGAATGCGTGCAATTGTGTTTGAATTTATGAGGAAGAAAGAGAAGCGACCATTCTATTTGAGCACCAACAAATAACTTTTAAGGGGTTTTTCACCAAAATACCAAGTGCCAACTAGGCAGGTGGCCTAGTGGTAGAAATGATAGTGTTAGGGTGTTGTACGCAAGGATTCTTGCATTCAAAACACAATGACAATATTTTTTATCAGTTGTATTGGTGTTGAAGAGTGCCAAAGGAAAGGTGCATGATTTTCACAAGGTGAAAATGGAAGGTTTTGGAGCACGTGGTGCTCGTTAGTCCCCAAGAAAGCGCCTAGATTACATGGCATTGGTAACCATGGCTAGATTTCTAGTTGAGGCTACATGGTTTGTTTGAATCCCCTTCAAGGTAAGGTAATAAATTTTAATTTTAATTTTTGTGTGTTTCCTAAAGTTTGGAGATAAAAGGGTGCATGAAAGGATTGTTAATAGGAAATGATTTTTGACAAGTTTGAGGAATAAGGTGTTAAGGTTTATTTTAATAAAGTGTTTTGTCATATTGATTTAGTGAAATATTAAAAGGATAGAGGGAGCTTCTTGTATTAGGTTATTTTGAAAAGAAGAGTGCATTGAATATTATTGGGAGATTATAAGGTGTAAGTGGTAATTTATTTTTTGTAAATGTTGATGAATGTTTTCTTAAATATGGAGTGATAAGATGTATGTGTTTTTTTATGTTTACATTTTATTTTGAGGAAATTAATCTTATAATTTCTTTGATCTTGGCAAGAAGTGTTTGATATTTTGGTAGATTTAGAAGATTCCTTCATCATCAATAAAAAGGTATGAGCACATTTTCTAAAGTTTAATTTGATTGGTTGGTTTTTTGGAAAATAAGTTTGGAGTGAAAAGGACTTGATTAGGGTTTCCTTTTGAGTGTGTTTGAGTTAATGCATCAAGGTTTTCTGAAATAAATATTTGTGATTAAGACCTTGTTTAATAAGCATTGTTGTTAAAAATATTAGTTGTGTGAAGAACTTGAACTAGGGTTTGAGTATCACTGCTATGAGAGGATTTTTTTATAAGCATTGTTATTGAAGTGAGTTGTTGAGAAAAGAACTTGAACTAGGGTTTAAGTATCATTGCTATGAGAGGACTATTTTTTAAGCATTTTTGTTGAAGTGAGTTGTTGAGAAAATAACTTGAAATAGGGTTTGAAAAGAACGAGTATCATTGTTATGTGAGATTTTTTGTTGAGCATTGTTGGAAACTTTTGAGTTGATGTTTACATGCTTGGACTAGGATTTGTGAGAAAGGGGTGTCTCATTGAATGAATGGTTGAGTAGATTTGGTTGATCCTATTCAAGTGGATATGTGAAGTGATTGTTCAAGTTCCATAAAACAAACTATTTTATATTCTGACAATGATGAACTATTCACTATTAATTTTCATTACCTCTCTAATCTTGAGTTCACTCTAACCTACTTTGAGCGCTACCATTAGGATGGTTACGATCTTGGTATATATGATCAGGGGCGTAGGCGGCCATTCGAGCCGCAATACCATTTTCCCAATGATAATTTTGGGTTAGGCTATCACATCAGAGGTCGATATGACTCTCTAGAAGTAGCCTTGGATATATTAATATTGGGGTTGGGAGAAGACATCGATTTTATTCCTTATCACCCTCCAAGTACAAGACACTTGATCAAAAAATAGGTGGCTATGGTAAACATACCACCACCAGCAATTTAACATCCAAGCTTCATAATTGATGCCACCCCAACAAGTTGCAACTTGTGGTATGAAGAGCGGGAAGAAAATTGATATGAGGTAAGCAATGATGAAGCACAAGTAAGCTTAGCCTATCATGGGTCTCTCTATTTACAAAGCTTTGCTTGGTCTAGCCAAAATGAGAGTGGGTACACATCGGATGAAAGTGACAATGAGTAAGAGGACTCAACAGAGAGAGCCTACCTAGGGTCAAGGAAATGGTCCTATAGCTTGGGGTAATATAATAATACAAATGGCATAATCATAAGTGAAAAAGAATATGAGGATGAGATAGAGATGGCCTACTTAGGGCCAAGACACGTGCCCCTTGTATTGGGGCTACATACCAATTCTAATGGTTTTTGGATAAGTGATGATAACTATGATGACGAGACTGATATGGCTTATCATGGGCCTCACCACTTGTGGCAAGTCAACATATTGGTAGAAAGATAAGTGAAACTTCATCCCATAGACCTTTGCTTGTAGTTTTTAGGAATACCTATCGACTTAGTTATTATTCACCATGCGGTCAATCCCCCTCCGGCTACGTTGATGGATCTCTTAGAACCTAATGATCCTATTATCTGGCCTGCTCATGGGCCAGATCCACAGATTCCTTTTCCTCCAGAGCCCCATCATGAGTATATAAGGGAAACCTTTGAGACAATATTTCACCCATGTGGTCCTAGATATTTCATTCCATCCATTAATATAATCTCCATTGCTTTGGCCACTCCACTTCATAACCCAATGGATCCTACTAAAATACTGTGTCTTGATACAAAGTCTATTGATTGAGACCGCAGTGATTCACCCATAGATCCTAATAACATTTTCCTTAACAAAGAGGTGTTACAACCATTCCATTTTGCATCAGGTTGTGCATATGACGTATTCCATGCCAGTTTGGATCCTGAGTCAATAGAACCTATAAACTCTACCAATGACGTTCATTTGATACCCATAACTCACCAGTTGGAGGATGGGTGATGTATGGCTATAGAATCAACTTTTGAGGTGGACATTAGTGATGATCCTACTCAACCAAAGAAAGTCAAGTTTGAAGAAATTATGTCTCTAGAGGAACAAACCATCATAATCCCTCTCCTTAAATAGAGGCCAAATATTTTTGCTTGGACTTACAAATACATGTCAAGGATTGATCCAAAGTTATTTGTTCACAACCTTTCATTGGATCCCATGAAGAATTCAATCAAGAAAAATTTGAGGAAAATGCATCCAACCATCACCTTGATGGTGAGAAATGAGTTACAAAAATTGTTGGATGCAATTTTCATAGTCCCAATTGACTATCCCAAATGGGTTTTGAATATGGTTCCCATAGGAAAACCTAACGGAAGAGTCCGCATTTGCATAGACTTCATAGAATTTAATAGGGCAACTCCAAAGGATTCATTCCCATTGCCAAATATAGATGCTCTTGTTTATGCCACTGCAGATCATGAGAAGCTCTCCCTAATGGATGGGTTTTCTAGATACAATCATGTTGGAGTTTAATTAGAACTACTCCTCCATAGAAGATAGAATAAGTTACAACATTAAGTTTAAAATATTTGTTTTGATTTAGACGTATGTTGTTGAGAGCATATTAAGGGAATAGGTTAGACTAAGCCAATAATAGGAGATTTGTTCCTATTTTGTGCGATGATTGTTATGCATCAACACTATAAAATTGTAACCTGTTTTCCTTTGAAATATAAGTTAATGTGATTTGATATCACATTTTGGCATTAGAGCAAGGATAGAGAAAATAATGTGCAAGCTGAGAATTGTGTTCATCCTTTTCTGAAAGAATCCCATGAAGCTGTGTTGAGTTCAAGCAAAAGTCTTTTCTATAAGGAGCATAGACGTTCATTGAGAGAGTGTTGGATTCATCGTTGTGAGCAATCAGATAAATATGAATGCTTATACCTGCAAAATAGATAGTGTTGATCTATGACATTAACAAATATTTCAAAGATAATTACAGCTATATTACTAAGAATTTGTGGCTCTGTTACTGAGAATTCATCCCAAAAAAGTGTGATTTATTGAAGTGAAAATATAAAAAATTGTGTGTTATTTTGAAATCCATGTAAAGGTCAATTATAAGGTCATTAGGAGCCTGCATGCAATTGAAGGAATTTTATTAATAGTCTAGGAAATCTATGGTGGATCCAATAACGACTGCTAGAAGATTAAGAGACTGTGCATTTGGTTGCTATCCATGCCACGATGAACAGGAGTCCACAATTAATATGTGAAGGTGTTTTGATCCTACGATGCTTGGGAATGCTATGAATGTGAAATTATTTTGCTGTTTAATTTACCTGCTTGCAAAAAATAATGACATTTTGTTGATTTCCTTTACTCATTTTGATGATTCTATCATGAAGAGCGTGAAGAGTTGTACTGGGTTGTGAAGAGCTATGCTTGTAAAACATAAAAGTTGCTGACTAATTCGGGTGGTCCTGCATGGCAAAGTAAGAGTCACATTGAGAAAATGATGTAAACAACAATGAAAGAGTTTAGTCTGGACATGATAAGCAGAAGGATAAGTGTATCACCAGAAAGGAGGAAGATTCAATTTATGGAGAGGAAATAACCAGCGATTAGCAGTTAGCTACAAGTCATTTTATGTGGAGCAAGGATCCCATGTGATAACATGAGGAGACGTCAAATTTTTAATCAGAGACGTGTTGCATATTGGTAGATGTACCTAGTGTGTTGAGGACATGTGTTGGTGGACATGCCTATGTGAAAGATCTAGGATTTATGTTTGGTGGAGCCCAAGCTCTTATTGGAGAGGTCATGGGTAATGAAAAGGTAAGTTTTTTTTTTTTTTTTAATTTCTTTTAATTATATTTTAAATAATTTTTTAATTATATATTTTTTCTAAATTAATTCTTTTTTTTATTTTAAAAAAACTTTTATTAAATTATTTTTAATAAAATATTAATTGAAATTAAAAAAAAAAATTGATTAAAAATTTCTAAATCTCCAATGCTTGCTCCTCTTTTTCTCCCCATTTGGAGGGGGTATTTATAGCATGCCCCTAGGGCTAGGGGTGACTTCATGGAGAAGCCAAGACCAAGAAGGTTGGTTAGGACAATTGGGATGGAAGCCTCTAGAATCTTTTGTCCTTCAACTGCCTCCTTCTAGATATTTTGGTTGTTCCAACCGATTTGGCTTGGATGGAAGGCCTAACTGAACTTCAATTAAGACCGCGGGTCACAGTTGAGGTCCAGACTGTAGACTGCAGGTGTCAACCATGGTTTAGACTAGAGACCCCATGTCTGGGTTGCAGTTCAGACTGCTTAGGTCAAAATACCTAAATTGAGTGGTTAGAACCATTGCTCTATCTTGGAGTCTATCCAAGATCCTCCATATGGTCTTGTAGCATGTCCATATGAGTAGTCACCCTTGACATGATGCGTTTTAGGTGTCTAAAGATACCCCTTTTGAGATGCGTTGTGAGATTTAACAATGCTGAGAAAAAATATACATCCTAAAATGATGTCTAAGGTTCTATGATGATCATTAGGCATATCAACATTAGATGCCCCAGGTCTAGGAAACAGATGTGCATCTTGGAATCATTGCTTCCAACTTGTGAAAGGCTTACATTTTGACAAGTCTGCACTTTTCATCAGACATTCGGATAGCATCAATGCCAAGTATGGGTATCTTTTGACCCATAAATATGAAGGATAAGAGTTACAAACCAATTATCATATTTGCTATTTACCCCAAGAAAAGGGGGAAGCTTATGATAGTTGTTGACATTGATTCGTAAGAACGAATGTAATTTTGACAATATCAGGGGATCTACGATCTTAGGGATATTCTACTAACTTTGATTATGATTATGAAATTATGACTACCCCCACAAGTGATGAGTCGATGAGGGTAATGACAATGTATGAAGCGATGAAATCACTTGACTATAATGAATAATCCTAAAAAAAATTAATATTTAAGCCTTTTAATGCCTTGGCTAGGCCTAGTTCATCTTATGATTGCAACTCTTAGTAGTATTGGCACATTTCTATCCCATGGAGCAGTCAGACTACAATAGTCATCTTAAGGAATAAAAATTATACAAATGCAATTAGACTTGTGTTGAATCATATTTATCGATGATTTGCTAAAAGATGTCATAAAAGAAATGACAATTTTTCCCCAAATGTCCTTATGGTGATTTACTCATCTTGTCGGATTGCATGGATCATAACTCGCTACAATCACCAAGTGTATAGGATAAATCACTAAATACGAGGCACATTTGGTTTTTAATTATTTGATTTTTTTTGTTTGAATTTTACATGTATTTGATTGGTCCTGGTGCTTTGAACATCACCCAATTTGCAATTTTAATCATGGATTTTGAATTTTTATCTGATGGAAGTCATTAATTTTCTCTTTTAGACCTTCCCACGGTGGGTTTAGTGCATTGAATGCTAGTTGCAGACCACAGGTACGGTCTACAGTTTACATTTCCAAATTTTAGAAACTGTGGGTCAGACCTACGAGTGGAAAACCTTAGTTATGGAACCTCAAGTGTTAGTTATGGTTCACAAAGACTAGGAAAACCTATAAATTGAATTCCCATTTGAAATTTTTCATTATTTTCTTGTATGCATTAGAAATTTGAGAGATCTGAGAGTGAGAGAACCTTTCTTGATCCAAAATGCTGCCACACTCTACCATGATTACACTCCTCTACCTCTATGGTATATCCTAATAAGCCATCTACTAGTTGATGCCAGGGTGCAGGCAAGGTAACTCAAAACTGAGACTTCACACTCAATACCAGTAAAATGAACCACATTAAGTAATGCGGATAATGAACCTCACTAAACTACTGGTAATGAACCCCACTAGTTTAGGCTAGCTTTAGTAATTTAATTTTATGACTTAGTGGTCTAGGAGGGTACCCAAAATGGGTACTGCTCCTAAATCGCAACTGGAAGCTACGATTTCCAATTGGCAAATTGGGACTGCAGGTTTCAACTGTGGTTTGTTGTTGTGGCTTTTTTTTGTCATTTTTAGCATTGTTTTTAGCTCTAGTTAGCTAGATTTTATCTTAAATTATGATTTTTATTCTAGAGATTTACTTCTAGAGCCAAGGAGCTAGATATTCTGAAGACTCTCCATGAGGATTTATCTAATGATAATCAATATTGGTTTTGAGATATTAGTTTCGGATACATCATGGATCTGCCCACTATTAGGGTAGATCAATCCTACCTAACTATGTTGGCCCGATGCTGGAATGCATGAACCAACACATTTCACCTACCTACAGGTGAAATTACTGTTACTTTAGAGGACATCTAAAGGATCTTCAAGATCTCCATTGATGGCGAGGTCATCGTCTCCTCTACCTCCAAGGTAAAGGACGTCTTTGATGCTATCTTCAATGACCATAGTGAGGATGCTAAGGACATGTTTTACCATGGAGGGGTGCACATTAGTGAGTGGTACCATGAGGATATCTTCTCTGCATGGGAATCCCTCTTCATGCATATCATAGTACAAATTGTTCTTCCAGACTCCTCGAGCATGAGGATTCCCTAGAACCTCATGTCCACCACTTGGAGGGTGTTGTAGAGCTCTATAAAGGAGACTTTACTTCTAGCTTGGGGGAGCATCCTACTATGTCAGCTCTATAGGAAGCTATACCAGATTACTAAGCATAGTCGTAAGGGCCTTAGCTGTAGTTTTTTGTTGCAGATTTGGGGGTGGCAGCACATCCATATTGAGCATCCTATAGATATTTTGTTGTGAATCACTGCTATTACTGATGATCATCAGTGTTATGTCACCTAATGGCCTCATGCGGAGGAGGGTATCCATAGTAGGATCCATACTGGTGATTTCCAACATTATATCACTCATTTAAAGGTACTTGGCCCGAATGATGTTTAGTGGTGGCCCTATATGGATTGCCCAGCATGGCCAGAGGAGGGCCAGTGGCTAATATAGGCATGCCACAACATATGGTTGATCATCCATAAGGCTAAGATTTGATAGTACTAGTTCTAATCTCGAGCCCTATGGCAGTTTGGGCTCATGCAGGATATTCTAGATATCCCCCTTATATATCGATGTTTGGTCATAGAGCATGATCTATAGTGGATCATTCCTGAGCCTCTAGGAGATGCTACTTATGACTACCAAGAGACTGGAGTCAAGATTACTAGGACCACTCCATAGTATGATGTATGGTGGTCCATGTTCATATGGTATGACACAAGGCCTCTAGAGTGAGAGCCAGATCAAGTAGAAGCAGAGGTGGATCCTAATGGGCACAGGGTGCTCTAGTGGATAGAGGGAAACTGGGGCATGGCGGCTACCACCAAGGAGGCTCTTGAGGTTGACAGAGATGAGAAGGCTCTAGAGGAGGGTGAGGTACCTCTTGATAGCATAGAAGGTTAGCTCTTAGATCAGGTGGTTGACTTATAGAGTTAGCTAGGATGATTCCACACACAACAACTAGAGTGAGATACTATGATTGCCACTCTAGAGGTGAAGGTATCTGATAGGGATAGATGCCTAACTAAGATGTAAGATTAGATACAATATTTGACTACATGGGCCATAGATGTAAAGTCTCGGGTTCAAATATTGTAGACTACTCTGGAGCTAGCATAAGCACAACATACTATAATAGAGGCAGAGAAGGATCTCCTTCGGGTATCGATGGGGGCTATGCCACCTCCTCAGGCTACTATGGGGTCTCTAGTAGTACTAGCAACAACACTAGTATCTATACAGGATCTGATGGCTAAGGTAGAGCAACTGCATAGTACGATCATGAGGACCAACAAGATGCATGCAACCTAGCTTGCTCATGTTGATCAGCTAGTCGATTATATTGAGATGCATGGGTTACAGGTTCCTGAGGATACTTTATCCCTAGACTCTCAGTGGACCAGGTCTAGGACCTTAGGATAGTCTATGGTGAGCTCAGGTCATAGGACTCATAGGACTGAGAGGATGCACAGGTCCTCTAGCACACATGGGGTGACATCATATGCCAAGCCTAGATATGTAAGGTAAACTTTAGGGGCCACAAATCAAGGGAATAGCTTGTTGTAGTTACCAGTTTCTCATGTGTTGGGTGCCTTAGGATTTGGAGGTAGGTAGGACCCATATCAGGATCCACCATGGGTTCTAGAGCAGATAGAAGAGTAGGCTCCAAAGCATAGTTCTAAGGGAGGCAACGAGAGCTCTGGTATAGGGGGAGCAGACTAGCCCTGGGCTCTGGTAGATGCACACTATAATTTTGCTATGTTGTATTAATTTTGAATGTAAGGTCAAGGATCTACACACTTTGTAGCCTACGAGAATTTTGATACTCCTCATATGTACTCTTTTGACCACATATATATATGACTTGGTATTTATGGCTCATTATGTGTATCTGATGTTTAATTTTGATTTTATGTTTATTTGATACACATGGATGCAATGCTTATGTTTATGCTTTTTATATGATGCAATGTATGGATGACATGCACTAGCTAGCTATTTTATTTATTATGATGATGTTATGCAGTGATCTATAGTTTAGATCAGCTATTTATGATGGATGCAAATGGATGCAATATTTATTTTGAACACATATTTGTTCTTGCTTTGTGGGCCTGCATTCATTTTTATGAAATTATGGTATGATATGAAATGTATGGTAATGCATTATGTACATAATAATGATCTAATGGGAATGAACCTATATGCTTTAATCACTTAAAACATAAAAAATGAATGTAAATTGTGTATATCAATTTTAAAATGCGACACCATAGAATGTATGACAATCATGCAAAATAATTGATAATTCTCATTACAATAACTTAATCAATTAATCACCCATATATGAAATGCAATGAAATGGATTGGTATAATGCTAATGAATGAATATTTCATTATGTATATTTCTCTTTGCTGCACTATATAGTCAGTGGCCATCTAAACATCATTTCTAATATTCATGCGGTATCTATCCTATATGTTTGATTGTGCTTTGTAAAATGCATTCTAATGAATGAATGACTCGTGTTTATTTTGAAGTCTAATGATATTTGGTATCTTGCTGCTATTAGAGAACTTTTTGAGGTTTTCCTTGAGACTCAAACACCCTAGTAGACTTCTCCAAAAATCACATACTAACTGTACAATGCTTTTATTGCATAATATTTTTTGTCATGATAGACCCAACTATTCATTATCCATGTGTTTACATGTGAGTATTTTTAGATAGATCATAAGCATACCCTGTATGCCAGTTGAGACTCTTTCAACCCATATGTGAGATAGGGTTCCTCATACAATCGTACCATCCTTGTTTTAGCTTTGATTAGACTTATACAACTAGACAAACCTAGGAACCTAGAGCTAGCTCATCTTGTAAATTGATCAAGGCTACCCCTCCAAATGTAGGTGAGACTCTTTCAACCCATTGTTATGTTTGGGGATCACCCAATAGAACTACCCCTATGATTGCATGTGGGACTATTCCAACCCATTACTACGATTGGGGATCACTCTATGGCTTTCAAAAGGTGGACAATCAAGGGATTCAAGTTCTTACCCTTCTTACTTGCTCATATGTAGTGATAAAAATCATTGTTAGTCCATGTGTTACTGTTTTCTTTGAGCAAGGGATTTTTATAGTGCTTTTGATTCACTATGTCACTTTACATTTGATTTTCATTTTGTACTTTGAAATTTTCACTTTGTAACTATTAACAATTTTGTCATATTTCTTAAGGGGTAAAAAAAGGGTCAAATTTTGTACAGTATTTTGTAAAGTTTTTCTTTGTTGTTTTTTCATTTTGAAAAGTTGCAGAAATTTTGGCTTCCAATGCCACCCCTTTATATATAAAGTAGAAAAGAAAGAACTTCGTTGCTGAACAAGCTAGAGAAAATATCTTCACTGAGGGAAAATGAAAAGAGCTTTGCACCCAAAGCATTTCCAACACTACTTCGGGTAAAAGTTTTGCAAAGTAGTTTCGCCGAAGTAAAATACAAAGAAAATAGAATGAAACTACTTCATGCCCGAAGCGTTTCCAGCAGCTACTTTGGGGGAAAGTTGAGCGAAGCGGCATTCAAAAGAAAAAGAGCTTCGCACCTGAAGCATTTTCAACACTGCTTCAGGTAGAGTTTCTTGCAAAGTAGTATCACCGAAGTAAAATACAAGGGTAGAGATAAAAGGGGCTTCGGACCTGAAGCACTTCAAGTATTTACTTCAGGTGAAGGTTTAGTGAAGCAACATCCAAAAGAATAACTTCGCCAAAAATTGCAAAGGCAATAAATCTACTTCAGGCCCGAAGCATTTCCAGCAAATACTTTGAGCGAGTTTTCTGTGAAGAGGTGTTGACAAAGTAAAATACAAAGGAAGAAGGATGAAACCACTTCACACCCGAAGCATTTTCAGCAAATACTTTGGCCAAAAAACTAGAAAAGCGGGACTCGAAAAAGCATTGAAAATACTTCGCCAGAAAGTTGCCGAATCACCCACTTTGGGCCCCTCCATTAGTGAATCATTTTTACTTTGCTGAAATTCATTGCGAAGCATTTGCTTCGGCTAGCTTTCATGTGAAGTACTTCTACCCGAAGTAACAAGTCATCAAGAATGCAACATCTTTTGCTTCGGCCATAATCTTCTTGAACTACAGTTTTGAAAGAGGATCGCAGCGAAGTATTTCTCCAAGGCATCGGCAAAGCAATTTTGTCAACGAAGTGGCAAGGACAAAGAGGCCCGTTTTGTGAAGTAAATATGCTTCGGCACTCCCCACCCTCGAAGCAGTTTTGTGAAGCTCAATTTTGTGAAGTACAAACCAAAGAGGAGTTTTTGCTTCAGCCCAGAACAATTGCGAAGTGAAGTTGTGAATAAAAAATTAGCGAAGCGCTTCACGGGCACGCGTTCCAAGCTGGGTATTTTCTCAAGGCAATCAAGTGCCTCATAAATGTAATTTTTCATACCCGGTAAGCTCGTTGCTCATTTTTGGAAATAAAAAATGAAGTATTAGGCCATGATGGAGAGCCCGATGAACATGGCGGCCACTCGAGCACCACACCCAAAGACCAAGATGTCCAGATGGCTCATTAATGCACCTTTCCATGGTTGAACCGGTTGCAGCTGCCAGTTTTGGTAATAGATTTGAAAGCTCGATCATGAGAACCTTGGGGAGCCAAATTCTCAAGTATCGAGGGCGTACTCTTCTTTGCTATGTAATTATGACTCAAATGGTTGGGTCCTCTATAAAAACTCAAGCATTGTAATGTAAAATGGGGGGAACTATCTGCTAAGAAATCCATTGTAACATGATGTCCTACGATTAATACTAAAGATATTTGAGCTCAATTATTCTCTTTTATGCTACCTTCTATGCTTGATTCTTTTGTCCTTCTTCATTTGTATACCGAGATACTGAACCCTGCGTCCGATGTGTGATCAAGGACTATACCCTAAAACTCATTCTAAAGGATACATAGGAGTGGAAAACATCTTATTAGCTATCTTTTATGTTGCCTGCTATGCTTGATTCTTTTGTCTCTCTTCTTTTGTACACCGAGAAAGCTGAACCCTGTGTCCGGTGTGTGATCGAGGACTGCACTCTGAAACTCGCCTAGAGGATACATAGGAAGGTTGATATTGTGTTTCTTTCATTTATTCTTGGTGTTCTTTGCTTCCATTCAAGTTGCCAGTTAGTGATCATGCTTCCTGTTCTCTCCCACATTAAATCACCAATTTCTCTAACCCTCACTCCTTTTATCTCTTTCCTGCACCCTTATCTTAAAACACCAAAGTAGTTTAGTATAGGATCCGACCTTTCTCTAGATATTTTCATGAGGGGAATCTCTTCCCTTCGGCCTTTCAATGTTGGTCCAGGTCTAGGGTGCATACATTTACTCAAAATCCTTTCCTAGGTAGATTTGATGACCAATAGTTTCTGGCATGCGTGATGGGACCGACTGTGTCTGTCTCAGTCAGATCCATAACCAGTCAAGGTCCCATATTTTAAATGCAAAACCCATCCTCATAAGGGAAAATAGTTCTAACTAATTCCCGGTGTGACCTGGTCAGTCTCACCTGACTAGTGGTAGTGAGAACCGATGCTCTCATTACCGAAAGACTCTTAGCATCTGGTGACTCTGTTTACCCAAGAATATTTAAGTCGTAAAGACCAATAATGAAATTATGTGCCTT
The DNA here is from genome assembly GCA_028583015.1 of Wollemia nobilis. Classification (NCBI taxonomy): domain Eukaryota; kingdom Viridiplantae; phylum Streptophyta; class Pinopsida; order Araucariales; family Araucariaceae; genus Wollemia; species Wollemia nobilis. Next base: position 6,228,253 of record JAQPPZ010002937.1, on the reverse strand, counting down.
CATGAAAACGATATGGAGATTTAAGAATAAAAGAGAAGAAACCATGTTCTTTGAACTATATATCGACGCCTTCGAGGAGCAATCAAGGTTGGTCACCCCCGAGTCATGAGGAACGTCCTCGCGAGAGGCCGCTGTTGGTGAACAAAGCCTAACTCCTGATAGTACATCATTTAATTTTCCTCCCAATCCTCCCAACTCATCGAAGCATCCCAGTGCCTCCATTCCTATTAGTTGTGCTATTAGCAATCAAGGGAGAGCTTCGGGAATCCCTGTTCCTCAAAATCTAGGAGAAAGTATGGCACATCAACAACAACAAAAACAATAGCAAATGCAGTAGCCACCGTCACCCATGTTGTCCCCAGCATGGGATTCTTTGTCACCACTAAATCTAGTGGGACAAGGACAAGTGCTACCTGCTACCATAAAGAAGATCCCAATGTTCGATGGAACTAGGAAGACTGCTCTAGAGCACATCTAGGACATAATATCTCTGGCGGATATCCACGACATCATAGAAGAGCAAATTATGGTAAATTTTTTGGTTCTTTCCCTTAGAGGAAAACTCCTCTACTGGTATAGATCCCTACCACCCGATAGTATTATGAGATGGGACCAGTTAGCTGATCAACTAATGGGGAACTTCAATGAGTCCTTTGATCCTACCTCTCTCCTACACCAATTTACTATAATCAAGAGGCATCCATAAGAAGAGATCACATACTTCAATGTTAGGTTCGCTCAATCCTAGCAGAGAGTACCAGTTGGGCTTTGGCCAAGTGACGAAGCTATAGCATATTACTTCCTTCAGGCTTTCAACCCTGAAATTAGTGTCATGGTAAGATATTCTAACATCAATACTTTTCCCAAATTATATGGGTTAGCCAAGAAGTTCGAAATGGATTTGATAGCTATAGGTAGACTTCCCCAAAGGATGTCAATGCCTATACTTCTTGAATTCCCTCAATATCAATATGTAGGCACAGCTGCTTTGCAAATATCTACCACCCCGGCACTCCCAATCTCATCCTGGAACCTGAATCCTATCGTGTCTCAAATCACCGCTCCACAAATTCATTTATCTACTTTTTTAACTCCATATCCCATGGTCACTTTGGCATTTTTTGTACTACCAGCACCACCTCAACACCCCACCCTACCTCCAATACCGATGATGGCTCCATTACCACTCGTTCTAAAATCCGATGATATACAAACTAAAATTTTACAAGAGATGCAGTCTCTGAACTCTACAGTTTAGATGTTGTCCAATGACATTACCATTGTGAAGAAGAAGCAAGCACAGTAGGAATTCCTACCAATAAGATCTTATCCTACACCTGTGCTTACCAAGGACCAAGCAGTTCATCAAGGGAAGGCTACGGTGAGAAATGCTATAATTGATGAAGCTTCGAGCACTTTCAATTATGTATATTGGTGCTATACTTGCAATGATATGGATGAAGAAAATACCTGCATGCTACACCAACATTATGTACAAACACTGGAAATTAGTAGTCATAGTGGCCAAGTCAACGTCATTAGGAAAATGAGTCAGACCTGATGATTGGCGAGGAGGAGCTGGTTGCAGTACTTATCAGAGGAGGAAAAAAGGTAATAGAAGTAGATGCTACTCAGATGGCTCCCTTGAAAGGGGGTGACCATCCCAAGAAAGGACAATCATCTTCTTTGGCCCTGAACGAAGCTCCTTTGTCTACACCAATCAAAGAAAAAACTCAAAAGGCCTCTATCAAACCGCCTCGGGTAGAAACTAAGGAACAGGCTAAGGAAAAGCTCAAGTTTCCTTCACTGACTAAGCGACAAAGATTTGAAGCTACAGAGTAGTATCGCACAAGATATGAACATAGAAAGGAGGCCGAAGCACTCAAATCCCTGGCGTACAACATTATAGAGGATTTGAAGAAGATTCCAGCCAAGATCAGCCTGTATGAGGCACTGCAACTACCTGGACAAGTAGATCTGCTGCAAGAATCATTGAAGACAATTAAAGCAAAAAAGGCAGCACCACTTGCTCTTGTGCAGACCCTATCCACATCCATCATGGGGAAGAATAGACCACCTCCGTTCTACCTGTCCCTACAAATGGAAGGGTATATTGTACATAACTACATGATCGACTCTAGGGCCACTACAACAATAATGCCAAGAGCATTCTATGAAGAAATAGGGATGGAATATACGCGAAGCAGCCAAGGTGTACTCCAGTTGGATGGTACTTCAGTTATGACTATAGGGGTTATCAAGGACATTCCTATCTGACTACATAAGATGCCTCAGATCACGGTCATACAAGAGGTAGTGGTAGTCAAATTGGAGCCATATTTCAGTATGTGCTTGTCAAGGGAATTCACGGAAAATATGGGTGGATATCTGTCTATGGATTACTCTCATCTGGAGATTCCATTCAAAGGAAAGAATGTGAAGATCTACAATGAAAATCCTTCTTCATTTCTTGTGCAGAAGATGTCTGAAGAAGAAAGCAGCGATCCAATGAATGCAATAATGGAGCAAGTAGAGCAGGTGGACTTGGTCACAGAATATCTCATGCAAATAAGTCATGAATATGAGTTCTCATTAACAAAATTTAACACCATGATAGATACTGAGATAGGATGTTATGTGGTCGTCGAGCCTAAAAAACACTTCCAACCATAAAATATAACAAGTGCCCAAGGAGGACTATGGAAGTTGTTCTCCGATGGTGCTTGATGTAAAAATGGCATCGGGGTAGGGATTCTTCTAATTTTGCCTAACAATGCAGCAGAATATGAAGCATTATACCTAGGACTCAAGAAAGCTGACAAGTTAGGCATAAAGCATCTCCAAATCTTCAAATATTCTAAACTGGTATGCAACCAAGTCACAAATAGGTGTACCTCAAAGAAGCATTATCTAAAATCATACCACAATAGGGTATGGGACCTGTTTGATCAATTTGAATCTCTCAATCTGTAGTCAATCCCACGAGGAAAGAATCGACATGTCAATGTTCTAGAATCCATCGAAACCAAGTATTCTCTAGCAGAAGATATGGTGCACAAGCCCAAAGCTGTGAGGATAATCTATAGACCCTCTATCCCAGACAAATATCTACATTGGCAAGTCTTTGACAACAATGAGCAGATTGTAAATTTCATGATCCAAGAAGCTGCCACAGTCGAAGACAGAATCTCTGATGAAGGAGAATATGAAGGGCTGATTCAATTGAAGAATAACCATGTTACCAAGGGACTAATCACCCTTGAAATCCTCTTTGATCAGAATGACCGAGCCCTCTCTCACATGATCAAATTCAATGAAAAGCAGTATCAAGATTTAGAGCTTGAACCTAGAAAAGCAATAAAAGTTGGAACTAATTGCACTTCAGAGGAAATAGAATAGATCCAGTCTCTGTGCAAGAAATATCCTAACATAATCACTTGGTCTTATCAAGATCTTAGGGGATACAATCGACAGCTAGTTTAACACACAATCTAATTGCAGGAGGGGGTCAAACCCTTCCGACAAAAGCAAAGACCGGTTAATCCTAAGATAGAGGTCCTAATGAAGGCTGAACTCCTGAAGATGCTCGAGGAAAAGATAATTTATCCCATAAAGCACTCTTCATGGGTAGCGAACCTGGTCCCAGTTAGAAAAAAGAATGGAGATATACAACTATGCGTGGACTTTCGCAACCTAAACCAGGCTTCCCTCAAGGACCACTATCCTCTCCCACAAGTTCATCCTGACCACAACTGACTACTTCACCAGGTGGGCTGAAGCAATTCCTACAAAGCATGTACATCAAGAAACTGTAATTGCATTCCTAGAAATTTTAGTCACCAGGTTTGACATTCCTGAATCTATCATCACGAACAATGGCCCTAGCTTCAAAGGCACTAAAATCAATGAATTCCTCTACAGATATGGGATATATCATAAAGTATCCTCCAATTATTATCCACAAGGCAACAACTTGGTAGAATCCACCAATAAGACTCTATTGAGGGTGCTAAGAAAGCTCGTAGAGGCAAACAAAAGGACTTGGCACCTTCTTCTAGAACAAGCTTTGTGGGCCGATCGAATTTTTGTCAAGAAGTCAATCAAGACTTCACCTTATGCCTTGGTCTATGGCAAGGAGGCCATCTTACCCATCCATGTAGAAATCCCTGCACTGTAGATGTTAGAGGCAGAAGATGGAGTTAGCCCGATGGGAAATAGGTTAGCTCAGCTGCTACAACTAGAGGAAGATCATGAAGAAGCCTACCAGAACTTTGCTAAGCATGATCAGGTTACCAGGGATTGGTTCAAGAAGAAATCATCTGAACGCACATTCAGAGTGGGAGATCTAGTATGGAAGTGGGACTCCTGGAAATCCAAGCCTAGGAATCATGAGAAGATGGACGCCTTCTGGGATGGGTCGTTCGAAATCATCAAGGTAAAATCGGCCAACTCTTTCATCCTCAAAGATGTAGATGGCCAGGTTTTTCCGATCTCTGTCAATGGTCTTCATCTAAAGACTTTTCATCGTTGAGTTTTAAATTCTCTTTTTTCTCTTTTAAAAAAAAAAAAATGTGTATGTATATGTACTTTTGTATATATTTCATGTGTGTATGTACATCCTGCTCCAAGATTGCATAAACCAACAACTGCACTTCAAAATCTCCTTCAAAGAACTTTTATGCAAAGGAGAAGTTGCAAGGAGGTTCGTCATGAAGCATGTTACCCGAAAGGAAGCCAAACCAAAATTTGAACAAAAGCATGAAAAGAGCTTCGCACCCAAAGTATTTTCAGTAGCTGCTTCGGGAAAAAATTTTGCAAAGCAATTTTCAAAAGGGGAAGCTTTGGTAAGCGACCTTCGTGAGGCAGAATGGCATCATGGTGAAGGAAAAGTACTTCAGGCCCGAAGCGTCAAAAGGCTATCCGAACCAAAGATTCATCGTGAAGCATTTTTCAGCATCAAGTTCCACTTCGCCGAACCAACCACGTGTGAGGTGGAGAATTTGAAATGTGCCTCGAAGAACATGTCAACAAAAGCCTTGAAAGGAGTACGAAGTGAAAAAATTTAAGGCAAAAGATGGTGGAGTACTTCCCGAGGTAATCAAGTTAGAAAAATGGAAAGGAAAAGTTTGCACCAAGGTATTAGGTGACAGTGGGTTATGTCTCCAGTACAAAGTGTAATCATTGAAGCATGCAGCCCTGTGTACCACGTCACTGTAGAATCAATTTAAGAATACGGTAGCCTCTCCCATCTGAGGTGTAAATTTAATTTTAGTAGGTTCCATAAATTTAGGTGGTTGCATTTTTAGGTTATAAAAGTGAATTCCTAGCAAGAGGGAAGTTATTTGTCCATCAATTCAAGCTAGACTAAGAACCTTCAGACACTCTGCAACCCTCCTGCCCTTTGCATCTGGCCGTTTGTATTAAAGCTCTCTGTATCTAAAACTCTATAGCTATCATTCACAACATGGGAAAGAAAAACTCCAAGGAAAAGGGGAAAGATCCCGAAGTTGTAGGCCCTAAAAAAACAAAGAAGGGCAAGGAAGAAAAAAAGTGTACTGTGAAGAAGTTAAGTCTTCCCCTTCGACCCGAAAAGTAGACAATGGAAGAGGGGGATGACTTGGAAGAAGAACAGCTTGTGGAGCCACCAATTGATGGGTTAGAGAAGATCAGAAACACACAGCTCTCTAAAGGTGTATCCGATCTCCGACGCACCATAGAGTTCATGAGGAGCAGACTCACCCCAAAAAATAAGAGAGCTACAGCATATTACTCCCAGATATACTAGTTTTTAACCCCACCTACTCACCATTGTCTCGAGCTAATCTATGCTATCGCACAGAATTACCAACCTACGTCCAGGCAAGTGTTAGACACTTCGAGTCACAAACTATTTTCCATCTTGAAGGAAGATGTACAAGAAACCTTCGCACCATAGCAGGGTCCACCCAAGGGCTATTTTGTTCGCAATGTCATCTTAAGTGAACAAATGGAGAGATTCACCTCCAATAGCTACATATTGAAATTCTTGCGTGAGAATCTCAATATTGGGCTACGTTCAAACAAGCTACCCCAGATGCCCTTACCCTTGGAAGCCTTCAAAAACACCAATATTTTCTCCATCATTGCATGGGTGGTGAGCTTATCAATAGATGCTTCAGTACAGCCCTAGCAGGTGTCTTTTGTCAAATGCATTTCAAGAGGGTAGTTGTATTCCCCTGACACTTCAAGGCTGAACACCAACCCAGTTTTCTTTGACTAGGCAAAATGGGTGGCCCGAACCCTGCATACAAGGCTCACTAGCATGTAGAATTCAGCAATAGGCCAGTACTTTGCACCCTATTCCTTTATTTTTTGGTTGTACTTCTACCAAGTTCATAAGTGGTTTCCCCATATCGCCATATCTCCAAGTGGCAAGGATGGAAATCCTCTACCAGTGTATCAATGGAATCCCCTCTTATTGAAGGAAGAGTCCTATTATCCTTTTAACCAGCAATTTTTGGGACCCTCCATGCATCAGTTAAAAGGTTCTTACCCTAGGGTACCAATCAGTTTGAGAGATAGAGTGGTGCAGGGAAAAATGGGGGACATTTTCTAGTTGACACAGGGACTGGTGATTCACATGTTTGGCTTCATAGGGAAGCCCTTCCTGTTACCAGTCTACCCCTCTAAATATCAGTTCACATTGGAAGTCGCTCGATAGAGTGATTCTGCAAATCTAGTATACGGTCATGGTCGAAAGTGGGCACATACCTGTGACTTCCCCTTCAGGATGGGCGTAATCGAAGTCTTTATCGTAAAACAGAACGTTTTCCTGGAGGAAAAGCTTGCCGATTTTGGCCTACTCTAGATTCCTCAGTAGTGGCTCTATGATCCTTTGGGCGTGATGAGGGATCATTTAAAATTCAATAACTTCCACATCTGCCCTCACCCCAATGTTGTGGAACAAAGGAATAACCCTAATGGAAAATATCTAGAGTGGCATTTAGAAATAATGAGGACATTACCCCCATGGCATGAGTTCTATCTTATGGAGGTCGAGTTCGATCTTGATCAGTACCTCCTCCCGACTCCAAGCTCCACATTTTGAAAAAATGCAAGAGATGATTTGAAGGAGGAAGTAAAGAATTAGAGCGAGGAAAATCTTTGGGAATGGTGGATAATGAGATTCCATCATCAAAAGGTAAACTCTTATGGACTCTTAGCATCGGATAAAGACTTCGTTATTCTTTATGACACCAATGTTGAAACCTGGAAGTCTACATCCTTTGCAAATTTTGTTCCCCCGGCTACCCCAGGGTCAGGCGAAAGCCCAGGTGGAGCTAAAGATGCTTCAGAGAAAGAAAAATAATTAGGGGCCGAAGCCACACTTGCAGCACTACCATAGAAGCCATCAAAAATCCATGACACAAGTGCCAAAGAGGTAGAGAAACCATTGGAGAGAAAGAAAAGAAAGAGGCAGGAGCAAATTCAAGTTCCTTTGAGCCACCCAAAGTGCCCTCACACAAAGCCTACAAGTACTCCTACTGAATCACCTGTATCAGGATCGGTTGAAGTGAATATTGAGGATGCACGGCCACAAAGTGCTAATACAGTCCCTAAAATAGATATCATTGATGTGGAGGAGCTCCTCCAACAAGAGAAAGACCCCAGAGTAGAATTTGTGGAGGTGGAGAGTGTTGAAGCCCAAAAGGAACAAAAGCCAACCACCCAAGATGTTACCACAGCCACTTTGCCAAGAGGGCATGTAGTTACGCACTCTCTTCCCTTCACCTTAGTCTCCAACACATCCACAGTAGTCCTGATTGAAAGTCCTCATAAATATATCCATCCCCTACAAGGTCAATCCCCCACTCAAATACTGTCCATTACCAGTCCAATCTTGTGTAGCTCCACTCCACCCGAGTCATCTAACCAGGATAGGCCCATTGAAACCACTTCACCTATCCATGCCACTGTTCCTTCAATCCTAAGTCAATGTGAAGGTAGTGTCCCAACACCAAGCTTCGTAGCCCACTCTCCCATAGCACAAAGCATAGTCCCGCTTGCCAAAGCCCCTACCACACCCGTCTCTGAGATGTCAGGGGAATATTTCCCTGTTAGTTCTTTATATTTTTTCACACCTTTGGCTGGAGATTCAGCCTTTTCTGAAATAGATTTATCTTTAATAAAGGATCTTCCCTTGGCTGAGAAGCTACTCCTAACTTGACAAAATATAGAAAAAATGTTGAAGGAGGAAAGAAAGAAAAGAGGGCAATCTCTGGCCCAAGTTGAAAAATGTGTAGTTTTCGACTTGAAGGGTGGAAATTTGCATAACATTAGGAAGGTCCCTAAGGTCCAAAAGCCTCTGGATGAAATGAATCCAGTTGACTATGACTACCAGGAGAAGACCAAGGACTTGGAACATTTAAATATAGATGACGAATCTGCATCCATGCATGTCAGGGTTGAAACTTTTCGAGCACATGCAAATATTACCAATAAGCACATATTTGAAGCAGAAAACACCAACATCAAGTTGGAAGAAGAGCTGGCTAGGATCCGCTCTGAGCTGGAGGATTTGCAGAAATAGTGCAAGTTGTTGAAAAAAGAAACACATGCCCTCAAATAGCAAATTCTACAATTTCATACTTCGGCTGAGCAACAAGCACAAAAATAGGCTAAAAATGAGCTAAAAGCCAAAGAGCTCAAGAACAAGATCTTGCAAGCCCAGCAACAATTATTCAAAAAAGAAAACCTGGAGTTGTTCGACAAAGGTAGAATCAAGGAGATCTGCTCTCACCTACTCAAAGGTTTCAGATCTCGGGCCTCTAGTGCCCTATCGATTTTAATTTATGTCACCAAAGCTCAGCATGCCATTGCTAAGAATGGACCAATAGTAGATGAGGTGATCCAGAAAATCAAGAGGCGACTCAAGCTTACCTTTGAGGTCCAAAGTATTAGATATCAAGACCTGCAGGTCACTACTATGAGTGGAATGGCTAGGGATTGGTCTACTACCCAAGCCACTGTTCACACTTTCTTCTCCAAGGTGAATAAATTGCAAAAGGTGAAGGACCTCCTAGATATATTTGAGTAGGAGCAGCGCACATCAATGGGTTACTTCGAATACCTATCTTCCTTGGGTTTCTTGAGTTTCACAGACGATGATGGGAATATTCTCATCCAGGAAGAACTTAAGCCAGTGTGGCTCCATTTCAAAAGTGATGTATCTAAAATTGATGAGTGGGAAGAGCCAGTAATAGAGGGACAAGTCACTGACTTCATCCTAAGACACTGTATAATCACGACTTGTCTGAATGACCTAGGTACAAGAATCAAACACGTCGACATAGGGTAGATTTATCGGTTCCATGTTCTGGTCAAGGCACTCGAAGACCAAGAACCATTTTAGAAAGGGGTCTAGGCTCACATTCACCAAACCATGAAGAGAATCCATGACCGTCTTGTCCCATCACCATAGTAGGAGGCCATGCCAGCAGATAAAGGAGTAGAGGAGGAAGAAGAAGCAGAAGAAGAGGGAGAACAAGAACCAGCTGTGAAAGCGCTCCCAGAGGAAGAAGGAGGAGAAGGATTGGGAAAAGACTCTGGCCCAATGGATCAAAATTAAAGGGTTCTCCCATCGAGATGAGCTCGTTGCCCCATGAGCCACCAAGAATGTTGACAATTTTGTCACATTTCTTAAGGGGTAAAAAAAGGGTCAAATTTTGTACAATATTTTGTAAAGTTTTTCTTTGTTGTTTTTTCATTTTGAAAAGTTGTAGCAATTTTGGCTTCCAATGCCACCCCTTTATATATAAAGTAGAAAAGAAAGAACTTCACTGCCGAACAATCTAGAGAAAATAGCTTCGTCGAGGAAAAATGAAAAGAGCTTCACACCCGAAGCATTTCCAAGACTACTTCGGGTAAAATTTTTGTGAAGTAGTTTTGCTGAAGTAAAATACAAAGAAAAGAGAATGAAACTATTTCATGCCCGAAGCGTTTCCAATAGCTACTTCGGGTGAAATTTGAGTGAAGAAGCATTCAAAATAAAAATAGCTTCACACCCGAAGCATTTTCAAGACTGTTTCGGGTAGAGTTTCTTGCGAAGTAGTATCACCGAAGTAAAATTCAAGGGTAGCGATAAAAGGAGCTTCAGACCTGAAGCACTTCAAGTATTTATTTCGGGCGAAGGTTGAGCGAAGCAATATCCAAAATAAAAACTTTGCTGAAAAATGTGAAGGCAAGAAATCTACTTTGGGCCCGAAGCATTTCTAGCAAATACTTTGGGCGAGTTTTTTGCGAAGCGGTGTTGATGAAGTAAAATACAAAGGGAGAAGGATGAAACCACTTCGCACCTGAAGCATTTTTAGCAAATACTTTAGCCAGAAAACTAGCGAAATGGGACTTGAAAAAGCATTGAAAATACTTCTCCAGAAAGTTGTTGAAGCACCCACTTTGGGCCCCTCCATTAGTGAATCATTTTTACTTCACCGAAAGTCATTGCGAAGCATTTGCTTCGGCTAGCTTTCATGCGAAGTACTTCTACCCGAAGTAACAAGTCATGGAGAATGCAACATCTTTTACTTTGTCCAGAATCTTCTCGAACCACAGTTTTGAAAGAGGATCGCAGCGAAGTATTTCTCCAAGGCATCGGCGAAGCAATTTTGTCAACAAAATGGCAAGGACAAAGAGGCCCATTTTGCGAAGTAAATATGCTTCGGCACTCCCCACCCCCGAAGAAGTTTTACAAAGCTCAATTTTGTGAAGTACAAACCAAAGAGGAGTTTTTGCTTTGGCCCAGAACCATTGCGAAGTGAAGTTGTGAATAAAAACTTAGCGAAGCACTTCACGGGCATGCATTCCAAGTCGGGTATTTTCTTGAGGTGATCAAGTGCCTCATAAATGCAATTTTTTGTGCCCGATAAGCTCACTGCTCATTTTTGGAAATTAGAAATGAAGTATCAGGCCATGATGGAGAGCCCAACGAGCATGGCGACCACTCGAGCACCACACCCAGAGACCAAGGACGTCCAGATGACTCATTAATGCACCTTTCCATGGTTATCCCAGTTGCAGTTGCCAATTTTGGTAATATATTTGAAAGCTCGGTCACAAGAGCCTTGGGGAGCTGAATTCTCAGGTCTCAAGGGCATACTCTTCTTTTCTATGTAATTATGACTTAGAGAGTTGGGTCCTCTTTAAAAACCCAGGTATTGTAATGTAAAAGGGGGGGAACTATCTACTAAGAAAGTCGTTGTAACTTGATGTCCTACGATTAATACTAAAGAGCTTTGAGCTCAATTCTTTTCTTTTATGCTGCCTTATGTTCTTGATTCTTTTATCCTTCTTCATTTGTATATCGAGATGTTGAACGCTATGTTCGGTGTGTGATCGAGGACTGTACCCTAAAACTTGTTTTGAAGGATACATAGGAGTGGAAAACGTCTTATTAGCTCTCTTTTATGCTGCCTGCTATGCTTGATTCTTTTGTCTCTCTTCTTTTGTACACCGAGAAATCTGAACCCTGTGTCTGGTGTGCGAACAAGGATTGCACTCTGAAACTCGCCTAGAGGATACATAGTAAGGTTGATATTGCGTTTCTTTCATTTATTTTTGGTGTTCTTTGCATCCATTCAAGTTTCCAGTTAGTGATCGTGCTTCCTATTCTCTCCCACATTAAATCACCAATTTCTCTAACCCTCACTCATTTTCTCTTTCCTGCACCCTTATCTTCAAACACCAAAGTAGTTTAGTATAGGATCCAACATTTCTCTAGATATTGGCACGAGGGGCATCTCTTCCCTTAGGCCTTTCAATGTTGGTCCAGGTCTAGGGTGCATACATTTACTCAAAATCCTTTCCTAGGCAGATTTGATGACCAACAGTTTTTGGCATGCCCGATGGGACCGACTGTGTCTATCTCAGTAAGATCCATAACCAGTCAAGGTCCCATATTTTAAATGCAAAACCCATCCTCATAAGGGCAAATAGTTCTAACCAGTTCCTGGTGTGACCTGGTCAGTATCACCTGACTAGTGGTAGTGAGAACCAATGCTCTCATTACCGAAAGACTCTTAGCATCTGGTGACTTTGTTTACCCAATAATATTTAAGTCGTAAAGACCAGTACTAAAATTATGTGCCTTCATGCAAACGAGATGGAGATTTAAGAATAAAAAAGAAGAAACCAAGTTCTTTGAACTATATATCGATGCCTTTGGGGGGCAATCAAGGTTGGTCACCCCCGAGTCATGAGGAACGTCCTTGCGAGAGGCTGTTGTTGGTAAAAAAAGCATAACTCCTGATAGTAAATCATTTAATTTTCCTCCCAATCCTCCCAACTCATTGAAGCATCCCAATGCCTCCATTCCTATTAGTTGTGCTATTAGAAATCAAGGGAGAGCTTTGGGAATCCATATTCCTCAAAATCTAGGAGAAAGTATGGCACATCAACAACAACAACAACAATAGCAAATGCAGCAACCACCACCGCCCAGGTTGTCCCCAGCATGGGATTCTTTTTCACCACTAAATCTAGTGGGACAAGGACAAGTGCTACCTGCTACCGTAAGGAAGATCTCAATGTTCGATGGAACTAGGAAGACTTCTCTGGAGCACATCCAGGACATAATATCTCTGGCGGATATCCACAACATCACAGAAGAGCAAATTATGGTAAAGTTTTTGGTTCTTTCCCTTAGAGGAAAACTCCTCTACTGGTATATATCCCTACCACTCTGTAGTATTATGGGATGGGACCAGTTAGCTGATCAACTGATGGAGAACTTCAATGAGTCCTTTAATCCTACCTCTCTCCTACACCAGTTTACTACAATCAAGAGGCATCCACAAGAAGATATTGCATACTTCAATGTTAGGTTCACTCAAACCTAGCAGAGAGTACCAGTTGGGCTTCGGCCAAGCGATGAAGCTATAGCTTATTACTTCCTTTAGGCTTTCAACCTTGAAATCAGTGTCATGGTAAGATATTCTAACATCAATACTTTTCCCAAATTATATGGGTTAGCCAAGAAGGTGGAAATGGATTTGATAGCTGTAGGTAGACTTCCCCAAAGGATGTCGATGCCTATACTTCCTGAATTCCCTCAATACCAGTATGTAGGTGCAACTGCTTTGAAAATCTCTACCACCTCGGCACTCCCAATCTCATCTTGGAACCTGAATCTTATCGTGTCTCAAATCACCGCTCCAAAAATTCATTTCTCTACTTTTTTAACTCCATAGCCCATGGTCACTTTGGCATTTTTTGTACTACCAGCACCACCTCAACACCCCACCCTACCTCCAATACCGATGATGGCTCCATTACCACTCGTTCTAAAATCCGATGATATACAAACTAAAATTTTACAAGAGATGCAGTCTCTGAACTCTACAGTTCAGATGTTGTCCAATGACATGACCATTGTGAAGAAGAAGCAAGCACAGTAGGAATTCCTACTAAGAAGATCTTATCCTACAACTGCACTTACCAAGGACCAAGCAGTTCATCAAGGGAAGGCTACGGTGAGAAATGGTATAATTGATGAAGCTTCGAGCACTTTCGATTATGTATATTGGTGCTCTACTTGCAATGATATGGATGAAGAAAATACCTGCATGTTGCACCAACATTATGTACAAACACTGGAAATTAGTAGTCATAGTGGCTAAGTCAATGTCATTAGGCAAATGAATCAGAACCTGACGATTGGCAAGGAGGAGCTAGTTGCAGTACTTACCAGAGGAGGAAAAAAGGCAATAGAAGTAGATGCTACTCAGATGGCTCCCTTGAAAGGGGGTGACCATCCCAATAAAGGACAATCATCTTCTTCAGCCCTGAACGAATCTCCTTTGTCTGCACCAATCAAATAAAAAACTCAAAAGGCCTCTATCGAACCGCCTCGGGTAGAAACTAAGGAACAGGCTAAGGAAAAGCTCAAGTTTCCTTCACTGACTAAGCGACAAAGAGTTGAAGCTACAGAGTAGTATCGCACAAGATATGAACCCAAAAAGGAGCCCGAAGCACTCAAATCCCTGGCGTACAACATTGTAGAGGAGTTGAAGAAGATTCCAGCCAAGATCATCCTGTATGAGGCACTGCAACTACCTGGACAAGTAGATCTGCTGCAAGAATCATTGAAGACAATTAAAGCAAAAAATGTGGCACCACTTGCTCTTGTGCAGACCCTATCCACATCCATCATGGGGAAGAACAGACCACCTCTATTCTACCTGTCCCTACAAATGGAAGGGTATATTGTACATAACTACATTATTAGCTCTAGGGCCACTACAACAGTAATGCCAAGAGCATTCTATGAAGAAATAGGGATGGAATATACGCGAAGCAGCCAAGGTGTACTCCAATTGGATGGTACTCCAGTGAATATTGTAGGGGTGATCAAGGACATTCCTATCCAACTACATAAGATGCCTCAGATCACGGTCATACAAGAGGTAGTGGTAGTCGAATTGGAGCCATATTTTAGTATGTGCTTGTCAAGGGAATTCACGGCAAATATGGGCAGATATATGTCTATGGATTACTCTCATCTGGAGATTCCATTCAAAGGAAAGAAGGTGAAGATCTACAATGAAAATCCTTCTTCCTTTATTGTGTAGAAGATGTCTGAAGAAGAAAGCAGCGATCCAATGAATGCAATAGTGGAGCAAGTAGAGCAGGTGGACTTGGTCACAGAATCTCTCGCACAACTAAGTCATGAAGATGAGTTCTCATTAAAAAAAATTAACGCCATGATAGATACTGAGATAGGATGTTATGTGGTCGCCAAGCCTAAAAAACACTCCCAACCATAAAATATAACAAGTTCCCAAGGAGGACTATGTAAGTTGTTCTTTGATGGTGCTTGATGTAAAAATGGCATCGGGGTAGGGATTCTTCTAATTTTGCCTAACAATGCAGCAGAATATGAAGCATTATGCCTAGGACTCAAGAAAGCTGACAAGTTAGGCATAAAGCATCTCCAAATATTCAAATATTTTGAACTGGTATGCAACCAAGTCACAAACAGGTGTACCTCAAAGAAGCATTATCTAAAATCATACCACAATAGGGTATGGGACCTATTCGATCAATTCAAATCTCTCAATCTATAGTCAATCCCACGAGAAAAGAATCGACATGCCGATGTTCTGGAATCCATCGCAGCCAAGTATTCTCTAGTAGAAGATATGGTGCACAAGCCCAAAGCTATGAGGATAATCTATAAACCCTCTATCCCAGACAAATATCTACATTGGCAAGTCTTTGACAACAATGAGAAAATTGTAAATTTCATGATCCAAGAAGCCGCCACAGTCGAAGACAAAATCTCTGATGAAGGAGAATATGAAGGGCTGATTCAATTGAATAATAACCACGTTACTAAGGGACTAATCACCCTTGAAAGCCTCTTTGATCAGAATGACCAAGCCCTCTCTCACATGATCAAATTCAATGAAAAGCAATATCAAGATTTAGAGCTTGAACCTAGAAAAGCAATAAAAGTTGGAACCGATTGCACTTCAGAGGAAATAGAATAGATCCAGTCTCTATGCAGGAAATATCCTGACATAATCGCTTGGTCTTATCAAGATCTTAGGGGATACAATCGACAGCTAGTTTAACACACAATCTAATTGCAGGAGGGGGTCAAACCCTTCCGACAAAAGCAAAGACCGGTTAATCCTAAGATCGAGGTCCTAATGAAGGCCGAACTCTTGAAGATGCTCGAGGTGAAGATAATTTATCCCATAAAGCACTCTTCATGGGTAGCAAACCTGGTCCTAGTTAGAAAAAAGAACAGAGATATACAACTATGCGTGGACTTTCACAACCTAAACTAGGCTTCCCTCAAGGACCACTATCCTCTCCCACAAGTTCATCCTGACTGCAACTGACTACTTCACTAGGTGGGTCGAAGCAATTCCTACAAAACATGTAGATCAAGAAACTGTAATTGCATTCATAGAAATTTTAGTCACCAGGTTTGACATTCCTGAATCTATCATCACGAACAATGGCCCTAGCTTCAAAGGCACTAAAATCAATGAATTCCTCTACAGATATGGGATATATCGTAAAGTATCCTCCAATTATTATCCATAAGGCAATAGCTTGGCAGAATCCACCAATAAGACTCTTTTGAGGGTTCTAAGAAAGCTCGTAGAGGCAAACAAAAGGACTTGGCACCTTCTTCTAGAACAAGCTTTGTGGGCCGATCGAATTTTTGTCAAGAATTCAATCAAGACTTCACCTTATGCCTTGGTCTATGGCAAGGAGGCCATATTACCCATCTATGTAGAAATCCCTGCACTGCAGATGTTAGAGGCAGAAGATGGAGTTAGCCCAATGGGAAACAGGTTAGCTCAGCTGCTACAACTAGAGGAAGATCATGAAGAAGCCTCCCAGAACTTCGCTAAGCATGATCAGGTCACCAGGGATTGGTTCAAGAAGAAATCATTTGATCGCACATTCAGAGTGGGAGATCTGGTATGGAAGTGGGACTCCTGGAAAGCCAAGCCTAGGAATCATGACAATATGGACGCCTTCTGGGATGGGTCATTTGAAATCATCAAGGTAAAATAATCCAACTCTTTCATCCTCAAAGATGTAGATGGCCAGGTTTTGTCGATCTCTGTCAATGGTCTTCATCTGAATACTTTTCATCGTTGAGTTTTAAATTCTCATTTTTATCTTTAAAAAAAAAAAAATGTGTATGTATATGTACTTTTGTATATATTTCATGTGTGTATGTACATCCTGCTCCAAGATTGCATAAACCAACAACTACACTTCAAAATCTCCTTCGGAGACCTTTTATGCGAAGGAGCAGTTGCAAGGAGGTTCGTCGTGAAGCATGTTACCCGAAAGGAAGCCAAACCAAAATTCGAACAAAGGCATGAAAAGAGCTTCACACCCAAAGTATTTTCAGTAGCTGCTTTGGGAAAAAATTTTGCAAAGCAGTTTTCAAAAGGGGAAGCTTTGGTAAATGACCTTCGTGAGGCAGAATGGCATCATGGTGAAGGAAAAGTACTTTAGGCCCGAAGCGTCAAAAGGCTATCCGAACCAAAGATTCACCGTGAAGCATTTTTCAGCATCAAGTTCCACTTCGCCGAACCAACCACGCATGAGGTGGAGAATTTGAAATGTGCCTCGGAGAACATGTCGACAACAACCTTGAAAGGAGTACGAAGCAAATGAATTTAAGGCAAAATATGGTGGAGCACTTCCCAAGGTAATCAAGTTAGAAAAAGGGAAAGGAAAAGCTCGCACCAAGGTACAAGGTGACATTGGGTTGCGTCTCCAGTACAAAGTGTAATCATTGAAGCATGCAACCCTGTGTACCACGTCACTGTAGAATCAATTTAAGAATACGGTAGCCTCTCCCATATGAGGTGTAAATTTAATTTTAGTAGGTTCCATAAATTCAGGTGGTTGCCTTTTTAGGTTATAAAAGCGAATTCCTAGCAAGAGGGAAGTTATTTGTCCATCATTTCAAGCTAGACTAAGAACCTTTAGACACTCTGCAACCCTCTCATCCTTTGCATCTAGCCATTCACATTAAATCTCTCTATATCAAGAACTCTATAGCTATCATTCACAACATGGGAAAGAAAAACTCCAAGGAAAAGGGGAAAGATCCCAAAGTTGTAGGCCCTAAAAAAACAAAGAAGGGCAAGGAAGAAAAAAAGTGTACTTTGAAGAAGCTAAGTCTTCCCCTTTAGCTCGAAAAGTAGCCAATGGAAGAGGGGGATGACTTGGAAGAAGAACAGCTTGTGGAGCCACCAATTGATAGGTGGGAGAAGATCAGAGACACACAGCTCTCTAAAGGTGTATCCGATCTCCGACGCACCATAGAGTTCATGAGGAGCAGACTCACCCCAGAAAATAAGAGAGCTACAGCATATTACTCCCAGATCTACTAGTTTTTAACCCCGCCTACTCACCATTGTCTCAAGCTAATCTATGCTATTGCACATAATTACCAACCTATGTCCAGGCAAGTGTTAGACGCTTCGGGTCACAAACTATTTTCCATCTTGAAGGAAGATGTACAAGCAACCTTCGCACCATAGCAGGGTCCACCCAAGGGCTATTCTGTTCGCAATGTCATCTTAAGTGAACAAATGAAGAGATTCACCTCCAACAGCTACATATTGAAATTCCTGCGTGAGAATATCAAGATTGGGCTACATTCAAACAAGCTACCCCAGATGCCCTTACCCTTGGAAGCCTTCAAAAACACCAATATTTTCTCCATCATTGCATGGGTGGTGAGCTTATCAATAGATGCTTCAGTACAGCCCTAGCAGGTGTCTTTTTTCGAATGCATTTCAAGAGGGTAGTTGTATTCCCCTGACGCTTCAAGGCTGAACACCAACCCAGTTTTCTTTGACTAGGCAGAATGGGTGGCCCAAACCCTGCATACAAGGCTCACTAGCATGAAGAATTCAACAACAGGCCAGTACTTTGCACCCTGTTCCTTTCTTGTCTAGTTGTACTTCTACCAAGTTAATAAGGGGTTTCACCATATCGCCATATCTCCAAGTGGCAAGGATGGAAATCCTCTACCAGTTTATCAATGGAATCCCCTCTTATTGAAGGAAGAGTCCTATTATCCTTTTAATCAGCAATTTTTGGGACCTGCCATGCATCTGTTAAAAGGTTCTTACCCTAGGGTACCAATCAGTTTGAGAGATAGAGTGGTGCAGGGAAAAAGGGGGGACATTTTCCAGTTGACACAGGGACTGGTGATTCACCTGTTCGGCTTCATAGGGAAGCCCTTCCTGTTACCAGTCTACCCCTCTAAATATCAGTTCACATTGGAAGTCGCTCGGTAGAGCGACTCTACAAATGTAGTATACGATCACGGTCGAAAGTGGGAACATACCTATGACTTCCCCTTCAGGATGGGCGTAATCGAAGTATTTACCCTAAAATAGAACATTTTCCTGGAGGAAAAGCTTTCTGATTTTTGCCTACTCTAGATTCCTCAGTAGTGGCTCTATGATCCTTTGGGCGTGATGAGGGATCATTTAAAATTCAATAACTTCCACATCTGCCCTCACCCCAAAGTTGTGGAACAAAGGAATAACCCTAATGGAAAAGATCTAGAGTGGCATTTAGAAAGAATGAGGACATTGCCCCCATGGCATGAGTTCTATCTTATGGAGGTCGAGTTTGACCTTGATCAGTACCTCCTCCTGACTCCAAGCTCCACATTTTGAAAAAAGGCAAGAGATTATTTGAAGGAGGAAGTAAAGAATTGGAGCGATGAAAAGCTTTGGGAATGGTGGATAATGAGATTCCATCATCAAAAGGTAAACTCTTATGGAATCTTAGCATTGGATAAAGACTTTGTGATTCTTTATGACACCAATGTTGAAACCTAGAAGTCTATATCCTTTGCGAATTTTGTTCCCCCGGCTACCCCAGGGTCAGGCGAAAGCCCAGGTGGAGCTAAAGATGCTTCAGAGAAAGAAAAAGAATTAGGGTCTGAAGCCAAACCTGCAGCACTACCATAGAAGCCATCAGAAATCCATGACACAAGTGCCAAAGAGGTAGAACAACAATTGGAGAGAAAGAAAAGAAAGAGGCAGGAGCAAATTTAATTTCCTCCGAGCCACCCAAAGTGCCCTCGCACAAAGCCTACAAGTACTCCTACTGAATCACCTGTATCAGGCTCGGTTGAAGCGAATATTGAGGATGCAGGGCCACAAAGTGCTGAGACAGTCCCTAAAATAGATATCATTTATGTGGAGGAGCTCCTCCAACAATAGAAAGACCCCGGAGTAGAAGTTGTGGAGGTCAGGAGTGTTGAAGCCCGAAAGGAACAAGAGCCAACCACCCAAGATGTTACCACAGCTGCTTTGCCAAGAGGGCATGTAGGTACGCACTATCTTCCCTTCACCTTGGTCTCCAACGCATCCATGGTAGTCCCGATTGAAAGTCCTCATCAATCTATCCATCCCCTACAAGGTCAATCTCCCATTCAAATACTGCCCATTACCAATCCAATCTTGTGTAGCTCCACTCCACCCGAGTCATCTGACTAGGATAGGCCCATTCAAACCACTTCGCCTACCCATGCCACTGTTCCTTCAATCCTAAGTCAATGCAAAGGTAGTGTCCCAACACCAAGCCCCGTAGCCCACTCTCCCATAGCACAAAGCATAGTCCCACTTGCCAAAGCCCCTGCCACACCCGTCTCTGAGCTGTCAGGGGAATCTTTCCCCGTTAGTTCTTTATATTTGTTCACACCTTTGGCTGGAGATTCAGCCTTTTCTAAAATAGATTTATCTTTAATAAAGGAGCTTCCCTTGGCTGAGAAGCTACTCCTAACTCGACAAAATATAGATAAAATGTTGAAGGAGGAAAGAAAGAAAAGAGGGCAATCTCTGGCCTAAGTTGAAAAATGTGTAGTTTTCGACTTGAAGGGTGGAAAGTTGCATAAGGTTAGGAAGGTCCCTAGGGTCCAGAAGCCTTTGGATGAAATGACTCCAGTTGACTATGACTACCAGGAGAATACCAAGGACCTGGAGAATTTAAATATAGATGACGAATCTGCATCCATGCATGTCAGGGTTGAAACTTTTCGAGCACATGCAAATATTTCCAATAAGCACATATTTGAAGTAGAAAACACCAACATCAAGTTGGAAGAAGAGCTGGATAGGATCCGCTCTGAACTGGAGGATTCATAGAAATAGTGCAAGTTGTTGAAAAAAGAAACACATGCCCTCAAACAACAAATTCTACAATTTTAGACTTCGTCTGAGCAACAAGCACAAAAATAGGCTGAAAATGAGCTAAAATCCAAAGAGCTTGGAGCCTTTTTAGATGACTGAGTAGTTATAGGAACTCTTGAATCCTTTGGGTTGAACAAATGATTTTTAGAAATCCTTGGTTCCTTTTTGACTGACCAAAGGGCTTACAGATCCCTTTGGAGATTTTTCTGACATGACCAAATCACTCGAATGAGAGCTTGGAGCCTTTTGGGATGACCGAGTAGTTACAGGAACTCTTGGAGCCTTTTGGTTGATCAAGTGATTTTTAGAAATCCTTGGTGCCTTTTTAACTGACCAAAGGGTTTATAGATACCTTTGGATCTTTTTCTAACATGACCAAATCATTTGAATGAGAGATTGGAGCCTTTTGGGATGATCAAGTAGTTATAGGAACTCTCAGAGCCTTTGGGTTGACCAAGAAATTTTTAGAAATCCTTGGTGCCTTTTTGACTGAAAAAAGGGCTTACAGATACCTTTGGAGCTTTTTTTAACATTACCAAATCACTCAAATGAGAGCTTGGAGCCTTTTGGGATGACCAAGTAGTTATAGGAACTCTCGAAGCCTTTGGGTTGACCAAGCACTTTTTAGAAATTCTTGGTGCCTTTTTGATTGACCAAAGGGATTATAGATGCCTTTGGAGCTAGTTCTGACCTGAAAAAATCACTCGAATGAGATCTTGGAGCCTTTTGGTATGGCAAAGTAGTTATAGGAACTCTCAAAGCCTTTGGGTTGACCAAATGATTTTTAGAAATCCTTGGTGTATTTTTGACTGACCCAAGGGATTACAGATGCCTTTGGAGATTTTTTTCCTACACCCTCTAAGCATAGAAAGCCTTAATATGGATGATTTTGATAGGTTTAGGATCTTCAACACCCCCTAGTGATGTCAAGTGATAGGTACTTAGACCAATAATTTTAGATATGATATAGGGTCCTAGCCAATTAGCCATAAATTTCTCTCACATATCGGGCAGAAAATTCAAGTTTTGTTGGTTTTCTTTCAACATAAGATCCCCAAATTCAAAGTCTCTCTGGTGGAATTTGATATTGTAAGCTCATTTGAGTCACTCCTGATAAACACAAAGATGCTCAAGTGCATTCACACGACGTTCATCGAGCAACGTCAGTTGATCTAGGCAAGCTTGCCATGCGATGTCATCATCAATGAACTCTTTCAATGCGATGCGTAGCATTGGAATTTCCAACTCTAAGGGCATAATGGCATCAGCGCCATATACTAGTGAAAACATACTTGCCATAGTGGGAGTCCGAATACTAGTCCTATAAGCCCATAATGCAAGGGACAACTATATATGCCAATCCTTGTGGTGTTGTTGCACTATATTTTTCAATATGGCTACCACAGTCTTATTTGAGGCCTTAGCTTACCCATTTGCCTACGGATAGTATGGAGTTGAAAATTGTGTTTGATGTGGTACTTAGATGTTAAAGTTCGCACAATTTTGTTCTTAAAATAAGTTCCATTATCCAAAACTATTTTGTATGGTACCTTGAAATGACTTATGATGTGCTCCATTATGAACTCTGTTATGCGAGCTCCAGTGGTCATTATTAATGTAATGGCTTCCACCCACTTTGTAAAATACTTAGTAGCCATAATGATGAATGTATGTCAGCCTGATGACGGAGGAGAGATCTTTTCAATTAGATCAAACCCCCACTAAGCAAATGGCCAAGCTGCTTGGATGGGCTATAAGGCCTATGATAGCAAGTGTGTAATATTAGCATGATGCTAACATTTAATGCATTTCCTGACATACACATTGCAATCCTTCTCCATAGTGGGCCAATAATAACCCATTTGAAGGATGCACTTGATGATGGCCATGTCGTTGAAATGGCCACCGCACGTACCGTCATGAGATTCTAAAATTTCCCAAGATGACTCTTGGGGCTCAAGAAAATGAAGAACTCCATTGTAAATTCAGTAGTACAAAATATCTCCTATTAAGACATATGTATTCACTTTCTATTTAAATGTGCATCTTGCGGCATGTGACAGTCTCTTCGAGACAAAACCAAGTCTTAGGAAGTCTTGAATCTGTGACATCCAATTCTGATGAGCCTCAACTTCGATCGCTAAGATAGCTTGTACCCCCTACGTATTTACTTTTGCAAATGCAGATTGGAAAATAACCTTGTGGTGAATGGTGGTGCCACTCCCGTAGGACTTTGGGATGTTAAAGACCCCAAGGGTGCTTTCTTGAGAAAGTCCTTAGCTTTGCAGAACCAATAAAATTTTGGCTCCACACTAATCATGTTGACTAATTCTTTATTATCAAAGGCTGCACACTCTATTGTAGGATGCGAGAGTGTCTTGACATGGAAGGTAGTGAAATTGATAGATGGATTATGAGGGATCAATGATCCCATAGATGCCATGGTATCTACAAACCTATTTAATGATTGAGTAACTGCCTTAATGTCATACCATTCCAGTTTAGCCAGATATGTGGCAACAAGATCTTTGTAGGATTTTAGTACTAGACATTGACACTGAAATAGTCCCTTCACTTGGTTAATTATGAGCAAGAAATCACAAAAGATGTTTAATCTCTTGATATTCATGGAGACGGTTGTATAGAGGCCCAAAAGTAGGGCTTCATATTCAGAATTATTTTTGGTGCACAAGAAGTCTAGTTTGAATCACAAGGGTATTGGAGCTCCTTGCTGCATGAAAAACACTATCCCTGCACCAACTCCTTGCTCGTATTTTGAACTATCAAAGAATAGAGTCATATCAACATTGTTCTTTGGTTCTTCAGGTTCAGGAGCTTCGAATACTACAAACGCTGCATCATATGAAAGCTCTATTTTCAGAGGCCTACTATTGGAAAATGGTGCCTTAGCTAACTGATCTGCTATGACTTGTCCCTTAATGGACTTTTGGCTTATGAATTCCAGATCATATTCTATCAATAGCATGATCCACTTTGTAGTACATGTATTATAGTATGTCATGCTCATCATATACTGCAAATTATTTTATTTTGATATCACATATGTCATGTGACTTAACATGTAGTGCTATAATTTCTTGGTAGCGAACACTACTGCTAAACATAGTTTTTCCACATATGCATATCCTAACTCGTAACTCACCAAAGTTTGGCTAATGTAATATATGGCTTGCTCTTTGCCTTGTATGTTCTTTTGGACCAAAATGGTCCCTAACGCAAAGTTTGTTACCGATATATAGCAAAAAATGCTCTTCTAGCCTTGGTGGAGCTAATAGTAGTGACATTGCCAGGTATTGCTTTATCTCATTGAAGGTTGCCTTGCAGTCCTCATCCTAGTTGAATGGGACACCCTTATGTAGAAGTTTATTCATGGGTCAGCATTTATCCAATAGTTAGGTGATAAATCACTTTATCGAGGCTACCTTGCCTTGAAGGCTCCTTAATTCCTTAATATTGGTGGGAGGACGCATTTCCAAAATGGACTTGAACTTAGTTGGGTCTACTTTGATGCCTCTCTTGGAGATAATAAACCCTAGTAGCTTTCTAGAAGTTATGCCAAATATGCACATCTTAGGATTCAGCTTGACATTGTGCTCTATCAGGTGATCGAAGACTTTTCTCAAGACCTTTGGATTCTCTTATCATAGCAATGACTTGGCTAGGAAATCATCGATGTAATATTCCAGAATTTTGTGCATATAGTCATGAAAAATGTATGTGATGGCCCGCTAGTATGTAGCACTAGTGTTTTTGAGACCAAATGGCATAAATTTGTAGAAAAATGTTCCCCATGGAATTATAAACACAGGTTTATGCTGGTCTTTGGGCTTAATTCAAATTTTATTGTAACCAAAAAAATCATCCATCAAGGAGAGCATTTCGTGACCGATAGTAGAGTCTACTAGAGCATCGATATTGGGCAATGCAAATGAATATTTGGGTGTTTCCTTGTTGAGATATCTAAAATCTATACAAATACAGATCCTTCCATCTGGTTTTTCTATAGGCACCATATTGGATACCCATTCTAGATAGTCAATGGAAATGATAAATTCTACATCCAACAATTTTTGCAATTCGTATTTCACCATTAAGCCTACTGTTGGATGCATCTTTCTGAGCTTTTGTTTGATAGGCTTCTTGGATAGGTCTAGTGAAAGGTTATGAGTAACCAACTTTAGGTCTACACTGAGCATATCTTTGTATGTGAAAGCAAAAATGTCAGATCTCTCTTTTAGGAAAGGGATGATGCTAGCGTGCTCATCTAGAGTGAGACTCATTCCAAATTTAACCTTCATTGGATTGGTGGGGTCATTACTAATATCCACTTTGAAGGTTTCCTCTACTAACATATGGGATCCCTCCTTAATCTAATGATGCATAGGGATAAAATGGATTTCATCAACTAGATTTATATGTTCTTTTTTGGAAGCATGTTTAGTGTGATAGACATCATAAGCACAACCTGGTCCAAAATGAAATGGTTGCAGCATCTCTTCATTTAGAAAGAAGTCTTCAAGCTCTACAAGTGAATCAACATGTATCGCTCTAAATTTTTCACACCCTTACCTTCAGGCTATAGGATCCGTTCCCGAAAGGGGGATGTGGAAAGGATGGCACAGTACCTTGGACTGAGAGGCATTGTGAAGGTCTCACCTCTTGGGGGAGGTGTATTATGGTGATTTTTTGATGGATGATGGGTTCACCAGGAAACGTTTGAATGGCAGTTTCCATGCCTAGGTTGGGAATGTGTTTAATGTGTTCAATTTTAGCTTTAACCATTTGGGTCTTAGGTTTGGCCAAATGAATCTAAGTTGTTCTATTATGAAAATGTAGACTAAATGAAACACAACAAACAAATATGAACAGAAATAGAGAGAATAAGCTAAATTACAGAGCCATACCTAATCCAGATGTTTGATAGAGGTTCTGATTCTTGAAGCAGACAAAATCGTCTGGAATTTGATAGGATCATCTCCGACCTGCAAGATCATCTGAGATCTGACAAATTCGTCAGAGACCTACAAACAGAGAAATAGACACAAAATACATAAAATGCAGCAATGCTAATAGAGGATAATGATGTAAAATGACAATAAGAATGTTAACAGATAATCCCAAATAGAAATACAAGTAAGTTGCAATGAAATCATCTTAAATTGAACAGGATCATCTGCAATGATTTGAGCTTGCTTTAGCTGAAGAATGACAAGGTTCCTGTAATAAAATTTGGATAGGACAAGTGCAGATGGTAATTCAAGATGTTTTAGTGCGTGTAAAGTCAAGTTACAGGAAATTTCAGCCAGGGGGATGCCAAGGGGAGGTCCTAAGTTTAAATAGGCTTAGGAGGGAGGTTAGGAGGTTGGAGATCATCCCAATTTGGGAGATCTCCAATGGGGGAGGGTCTCTAACAGCACAGACACGCTTCTGCCCAGATTAGAGATGTCTTTGGAATAGAGGCTAATTGTGAAAAATCAGTTTTGGGACAAGATCGTCTGGATGTCCTAGCCTAGACAAAATATTCTGATCTGAGGCGATATCGTCTGATCAGCGATGATATCATCAAACGGTCAAAACACTCTAAAAATGGCACAAAAAATGAGGAAATGGGTTAAACGGCGGTTTGGGAGTGGTTTTGGGGGTTAAAATTTGAATTTGAATTATTACTAAAGTAATTGTAATTATTTAAGGTTTTACTGCGCCAATTTTAGGGTGCTACATTTTGCCCCCTCTTTAGCGAATTTTTTGAAGAAAATGTGTTAAATATGAGTTCTTCTCGATTTACGAGAAAGCAAAAATTATTCTCATTTTTAGGCGACGATTCTTGGTCGAATCGTACGATAGCTTACTATGGTGCCCCCTCCGTGTTTTTACCCAAATCAAACATTTGAGGTAAAAATATGAAAAAGCAAAAAAAAAATTGTTTAAGTGTTTTGAATAAAATTAAGAAAAATAGGGTAAAACCCTAATTCATTGTTACTGTTCATTTTTACTGGTTTTTAGAGCTCTGGAGACAATATGGTTGAGACAGGGCACAGATCGATAGAGGTCTGGTGCGGGCTATGGGTAAGGGTCTAAACTGACTTTAGAATGCTTTACTTTAGAAATTCATGCTTTTTATCCTAGATTTGCTTGATTTTTGAGCATCACAGCCGTTTTTGGGTCATCGACGTTGTCGAGATGAAATCGTCTCGATATCGTCGATTTCGTCCAAGGGCAAAATCGATGATAGGGGGATGATTTCGTCCAATAAGGGACGATTCCCTCATGCGAAATCGAAGACGAATTTGCTCAAATTTGGGAATATCATCCAATTGTGGACGATATCATCATTTATAAAATTGAACTTATTTCAACTTGTATTTTTTTTAATTAATGATTTATTAATGATTTCTATTGTTGATTTTGTTTATGTTGTAGATAGGATTACTAAAGAGCAAAGAATAGAAATATGGCGGGTTGAGAGATGACTTGGCTACTCTATCTCAGGTAGAGTGAGATCAGCTGGCTCAGGCCAGCTTGCAGCATGTGGCAGAGATGCCACAAGTTTCTACAGACATGGGGCTATTGACAGCCCTAGCAGAGAGGTGGTATCCGGGTTCTTCATGTTTTCGGTTACCAACAAGGGAGATGACTCCCACACTAGAGGATGTATGGAGGATTTTGAGGATCCCCATACAAGGACGGCTTATCACTCCCATGACCAATCAGGGCCACGCAATGATGCAACTATGTGGTGATCTGAGCTTTTCCCTGGAGAAGGGTGGAGTGAATATCGATTCACTGCATCAGATGCCTGGGGCATCTAGAATCACACAGGTTTTGGCTGGGGTGGTAGGTGGACTTCTGCTGTGCCACCAGAGCAAATGCAAGATACCATGGCTATTGACAGATGTGGTCTATGACATGAGAGACCACAAGTACAAGTTTTCTTGGGGGAGCTTTGTACTCTATTGGTTGTATAGGATCCTTCATAGGGTCGTATACAAGGGTGGCTGATGTCTTGTTATGACATCGCTACTACAGGTTTGGTGTTGGGAGCACATCACGGTGCGAAGGCCGATAGGGCTTCCACTGATAGGGATTGACGGGGAGAGGCCCTGAGTTTTCTACTGGTGGCTCTGGAGAGGTGCACAATAACAAATAGATCTTCTAGCATCCCAAAGACTACTAGATGACCTCATCTCTGACCAGATCACGTGGAGGCCTTGGAGAGATTATCCAGGGTGGGTCAAGGACAAATAGGAGCTTGCTCACATCAGGCGAGTCTACTGGCTAAGGATGGAGAGGGGAGAGGTGGAGCTCCACCAATATGACCGAGTTTTGAGGTATTTCGGTCTACAGCAGGGGATCCCATCTCTCAGATACTATGAGTTTTCTTGGACTATCTGAGATAACACTACAGCTAGTAGGGCTCCAAATATGCAGTGATTCTGGAGTCAAGATGCAGATGATGCCTCCATTCAGCTAGTGGATGGGAAAGACACTGGGGTAGCCAACGGCTATGATGCCTGGTACACAGGCATCTGTCCTCCTCGGATGACAAGGGCTCAGGGTCCAATTCATGCAGTTATGCATCAGATGGGGAGGTAGCGCCAGGTGGACATTAAGGCAGTATAGGGTCACAGTGGGAGAGAGCAGAGGAGACCATAGGCGCAACAGAGGCCACGACAACGGGAGAGGAGGGAGGAGAGACCCCCTTCTCCACAAAGATATAGGCCACCATCGCTCGATAAGGGCAAGGGTGTTGACATTGGGGAGAGCAGCGAGACAATGACTCTCAGAGCGGAGACTGTCTGTATCTAGGCATAGGTGCAGACTTTGCAGGATGAGGCTACATGCCATCGAGCTGATGTTACATAGCTTAGAGATGAGATTGCATGCCTCAGAGCATGGAGCGGAGGAGTAAGCACTCAAGATTTAGCACATGCTATGGCCCAGATTACCTTCTATCAGGCTCTATATCACTAGGCAGTGCCAACAGAGGAGAGGGTGCCATTGCCAACTCATATTGTAGAGCCTGTCGTGATGGGGTCATCTAGGACATCATCACGATCGACATACATGACTCATGGCACCACACGAACTACGATGGGGCCACCTCCTCCACCTCAGGGCGGGGGAGGATATGAGGCTGAGAGCTTGAGAGGTTCTCGAGGCTAGCTGCTACAGATTGCACTACACAGATTGATACATAGAGTTTATTATTTTTGATAGAGGATTGAGTATGTCGAGGTACAGATTGTGGCATACCGATCCAGTTTTGAGATGATGTATATATTGTTGATATATATATATATATATATATAGATAAGATATTTTGGATCATATGACTTGTCTTATGTATTTTTATGATGTTTTAATGTTTTGGTGTGATTGATTTGATGATTCATGTAATTATGTCATTTGGAAATATGTATGGTTTTTAATGGATGCTTTAAAATTTAAATGAAATAATCTGATGTAAACAAATTGGTTGTTTGTGATGTGATGATTTGATAAAAAAAGGACTTCTAACAATAATTTCAAAGGACATTGTCGCTATTATAGACCATTTCATGGAGTCGCCGCTCACTCGGTCGTCAAGCTAATCCCAGTATAGAAATATTGTTAAAAAGTAAAAGAGTGCTTAAGAGACTGTCTTAAGACTTTGGTGCAATGGTGCAAATGATGATGATGATGGTGATTTGTTTTCAGATTTCCATAAAAATATTATGCATGAAATAATTTTAAAATGATTTTTGCTAGGCATAAATTCCTAAGTGTGATAAATTTTTTGGATAATTCCCTAGGAATTATACCATCATTGCAAATTTGCATATTGACATAATGACATGAAGAGTGATAATGTGTATGCTTTTTTAAAAAAAAAACATAATTGTATAACAGAATGATTTAAGTCATATGTTTTTATGATTTTAAATGAATGGGGAAAAAAAATGGTACTATGGTTTGCACTAGGCATAGAATATGTAGGTATAGACTTATACCATCATTGCGAAATCCAAAAAGAAAGATAGTTTTATTGCATGGTTGATTTTTAATTTTTGAAAATAAACAAAAAATATGAAGATGAGGACTTGTGCTAGGCATAAAATTCCATTTTAAGTTCTGGAACTATACCATCGTCGCGAAAGTTGACAATATATATATGTGTGTGTGTGTGTGTGTGTGTGTGTGTGTGTGTGTGTGTGTTTTGATTGTATGGTTTGAAAGAAATTTTGATTTTTTTGATTATGCATGTAGTTGTCTTTATGCGAGAAAGGAAAAAGGAAATTGTTCCACACAATTTGCAAAGATATTTCAAAGTATCTCGAAGACAAAAGTTAGATTTATAAGGAATCCCATGTGCATATGTGAGTTCATTTCCAATCTTGATTTATCATAATGATACACAAAATCTCTCAAATACAAATGTGTGTGCAATTGCTATGTTCGTTTACCAGTTTTGAGCAAGATACTTTGATACAAGTGATTCGAATGAACCAAATAAGTGTTCATTAACCATTATTTAGATGCATATAACCATACCAGACTACTATGTAAGTCGGATTATCAAGAGCTAGCTAATCTATAAGCAAACATAGGTCTATACAAAAGAATGTCGCTAATGTGATAGACATATCGCCACGCTAGGAGTTACCCAAGGCCAAGCGGGTTGGGCACAAACCACCTGTTATGGGGCTTACTTCACTGTTTTTGAATAATTGAGAATTCCAAGGATTCAAGCTCATCAACCCTTCTTTTCTTTTCAATGGGTATGGAGAGGGATTTTACTGCTTTTGCTTTCGCTTTCTTTTGCTTTTCTTTTGTATTTTTGCTTGATTTTTGAGATAATGCTTGGAACATTGTTGTAATGATATAAAATAACATTTTTCTTTTTCTTTTTTTCTTGAACTTTGCTTTTCTTCCTATGCTAGGGATACTTGCTCGGATTATCTGTAGAGCAAGGGATTTTTATTCTAGGTAGGGGTGAGCTTTTCATTTTGCCAATTCTCAAAGATTCGAGACCATGTGCATGATAGGATAGCAGGGGAAACTTTTCACTCAAGAAACCACTTCTACTATGTAGCATAGCATGGACATTACAAATATAATCATTTTTTTTGTGAAAGGATGTGCTTGGTTTAAGTAAATAACAAGATCAATTCTCTGTGCTCAAACTTTATTTAATTGAATTTTGTGGACTTTGATATAAGAGAGATTAGTAATCATGCCAGATAAAAATCAAGATATTTATTCATGTGAATGTGAAAGTGAGGGATTCCAAATAAATGCTAATTTATCCAAAATAATTTGAAATATATAACTCTAAAATTTGTAAGAACAAATATATACAAATATTTTTTTTGAGAAGTTTGAGAATGTTGACTCTTTATTTCTTCTTTATTTTGTTTTGGTTTCGAAAGAGTCAAGAATATTGTTGTTTTTATTGTTTTTTTTTTTTGTTTTTGAAAGAATTAACAAGTGCCATAAATAAATACAAAAAATAGTTTTGAATATTTTGATGATTTTGAATGTTTTTGGTATTTTTGAATTTATAAATTGAAAGAAATACAAGATAGTGATTTTAAAATATTTTAAACAAATGTATACAAGGATGAAATGACCAAATTTATGCATAGTAACGTTTAAGATGCATAATATTCATAGGTTATTTAAGTTCTTTACCATCCAAGGTAGATAATTTGTATGCTCCTAATTCAAATTTAGCAGTAATAATATATGGTCCAAGCTAGTTGGGCTCAAATTTACCTTTAAGCTCTTTAGTTGCATTAGTATTTTTTTGATTTTCTTTTAAAACAAGGTTGCCGATCTCAAAGGATCGATGACAACATTTTTTAGCATATGATATTTTAAGCTTGTTTTGGTAGGCACGAAGATGCTCCAAAGCATTGATGCATTTTTCATATAGGAGTTCCAACTGACTGAGTCTACCAGCTCGATATTCATCTCCTACTTCGGTATCTTGAAGTAGTAGAGCCAAATAAGGAACTTCTAATTCAAAGGTAAAAATGGCTTCAGCACCATAAACCAAAACAAAAGGTGAAGTTCTAGTGGGGGTTCGAACACTAGTTCGATAGGCCCACAAGGCTAGATATAATTGAATGTGCCAGTCGTGGCCAGATTTATTGACCAATATTTTGAGAATTTTGATTAAGGTTTTGTTAGATGCTTCAGCTTGACCATTACCCTAAGGATAATAGGGAGTGGACTAGCGATGTTGAATCTTATATTTTTGGCATAATTTTTTAACATCTTTATTTTTGAAACAAGTTCCATTGTCTGAGATGAGATGTGCAGGGATTCTGAATCTACAAATGATTTGATTAAAAAGAAATTTAGAGACTTGTGTGTCGGTGCAGGAAGCTAAAGGCATAGCTTCAACCCACTTCATGAAATACTCGGTGATGGTTATGATGAATTTGTGTCCATCAGATGACATAGGATTAATTTTGCCAATAATGTCTAAGCCCCATTTTGAAAAGGGCCAAGAATATGAAATAGCCTGCATTTCTTGTGCAGGGGCGTGGACAAGGTCAGCATGCTTCTGGAACTTTTCGCAATGGCACACATAATCATGTGCATCATTCTCCATGGTAGGCCAAAAGTATCCTATCCTAAGGAGCTTTTTAGCAATCACACTACCACTGAATTGTCCTCCACAAGATCCATCATGGGCTTCACTTAAGGCTGATTTGGATTCTTCTAGATTCAAACATCTCAATAGGATACCTTCAAAATATTTCCTATATAAAGTATTGCCAATTATTACAAATCTACTTGCTCATCTACGTAATAACCGATGCTGGTTTCTATTAGAATTGGTAGGGAAAGTCCCATTTTGAAGAAAATCAAATATATCCGTATACCAAGGTTCATGAGTAGTTTCATTGATTAGAAACACATCCAAAGGCTCTCAGAATGACGTATTTGAAGTGGGTTCTTGGAGCCAATGAATAATTATGGTGGCATATTCGTCATCTAACTCCAAGGGCAGAAGAGATGTAGCTGCGGCTATAGTGTCAGCTGCACGGTTGCTAGTTCGTGGAATAGCTTCCAAAGTAACTGTATCAAACAAGGATAACAGTTGCAAAACATATGCTTTATATGGGCCCAATTTATCATCTCTGGTCTGATAAACATCATTAATTTGATTTATGACAAGTTGAGAATCACCAAAAACTAACAGATGTTTAATTTTTAGCGCCAAGGCAGCTCGTAATCCAAGGATTAGAGCTTCATACTCAACAATATTATTAGTGCAAGCAAATGTTAATTTAAAGGACAAAGGTATAATGTGCTTTTGTGAGGATATTAAAATAATATCCGCACCAGCACCACTCATGCATCGGGCTCCATCAAAGTATAAGGACCATTGTTCAACATGGTCTGCCTCTGATTGAAGGCATTCATCAGGAAACTCAATGATGAAGGGATGAGTAGGTTCTAAGGGTGCAGCAGCTAATTGATCTACTATGATTTGACCCTTAACAGACTTCTGTCCTATGAATGTGAGGTCAAACTCACTTAGATCAAGAACCCACTTGGCTGTGCGACCCGATAAATAAGGTCGACTCATGAGATACCTCAAGGGATCATATTTAGCAATGACATACGTTTTTTGGCTAAGCATATAATGGCATAATTTTTGCGTAGAAAATATGACTGCTAGACATAGTTTTTCTAATGCTATGTAGTGGGTTTCATAACTAATTAGAGTTCGGCTAATATAATAAGTAGCACGTTCTCTCTTCTCATCATCAAGCTGAGCTAACATAGCTCCTAAGGCAAAATTTGAAGCTGAAATATATAGGATAAACGGACGATCAGGTCTAGGCGATGAAAGCACAGGTGGGTTAAGGAGGTATTGTTTGAGAAGTTCAAAAGCTTCCTTACATTCATCCTCCCAATTAAAAGGAACATCCTTCTTAAGGAGCTTAAGAAAGGGACCAGTTTTTTCTACCAACTTGTCGATGAAGCGACGGATAGCTTGAAGCTTACCTTGTAAACTTCATAATTTAGATATATTGGTAGGTGCAGGCATATCACTGATAGCCGCAATCTTAAGAGGGTCAATTTTGATACCACGTAAAGAAACTATAACCCCTAATAGTTTACTGGACTTAACTCTAAATATGCATTTTTCTAGATTTAATCGAATAAGATATTCTCTTAACCGATTAAAAACTTTTCTCAAATCATCTAAATGGTTATCTTCATTAATAGACCGAGCTATAATATCATCTACATAATCATGTAGGATATCATGCATCATATCATGAAAAATATAAGTCAGCTCGTTGATAGGTTGCACCTACGTTCTTTAAACCGAATGACATCACTTTCCAACAAAAGGTACCCTAAGGGGTAATAAAGGTTGTTTTAGCCTGATCTTTAGGAGCTATCTTGATCTGATTATAACTAGAGAATCCATCCATTAAGGACATCATCCCACTCTTGGTAGTAAAATCAATGATTTGGTCCATGTTTGGAAGAGGAAAATCATATTTAGGGCATGCAACGTTAATATCTCTAAAATTTGTGCAAACCCTAACTTTGGTAGCTTCTTTCTTGGTGACTGGAACTACATTTGAGATCCATTCAGCATAATCAATAGCTTGTATAAAGACAACATTCAGGATTTTTTCTAACTCCCCTTTGACTAGTAAGGCCACTTTAGGATGCATTTTTCTAAGTTTTTGTTTAACAGGTTTAGCATCCGGATGGACTACTAGGTGATGCATGACTACAGAAGGGTCTAGACCTGGCATGTCTTCATATGTCCAAGCGAAGACATCTTCATATTATTTAAGGAATGCAATGTATTTATCTTGTTTTTCTTGACTTAATTCTGATCAAATATTGATTGTGTGAGGACTATCCTCAGTTCCAACATTTATTTTAATGACATTTTCTACTTCCATGTGTAGATCTCTTTCAAAATTAGGTGGGGCAAGTGAAACACCCAATTCTTGTAATTCTTTTAAGGTTAACTTGGATAATTCATCTTGAGGAGTCGTGGCCTCAAGTTGGGCTATAGTAGGTATAGAACCATCAAAATAAAAACCATTGTGTAACATCTCTTCAACGGAGACATCATGGAAAATATCTCCTTCCAACTCATCATCGGATTCAGCAATCATTTCAGGATAAGCTATGGATAGCATATTACATGTGAATGGCTGATTTTTTAGAGGCAAATCATCATGCCTATCCAAATAATCTTGATAACATATGAGTTGATCATCGTCTTCAAAAGGAAAGGGTTGACCCTTACTAGGAAATAGGCCCACACCACAGCAGGCGGAGCCATGGTTCTACCTCGAAAGGTTCTTTTATACCATTTTGGAAAGGTCCCAAGCCTTTCCCTTTATATCCCATTTTAAGCATTATAGGTTTAGCTTTAATATACTCATTAGTAAAATAACATCGAGCATATCCCTCATGATGAGTTTTGATATTCCAAGGTATTCTTCCCCAGTCATATCCTTTATAAATGAAGGCACAACTCCCGACTTGATAAGTACTTCCCATAGGTTGTGGGAGGCCCAAAGTATGAGGATATGGCGGCAACTTATTTAAAATAATAGAATTTTTCATAGAAGCATTTGTTTTTTTTGATATAAGAATTTGAGATAAATTAGCTAAGAGTTCATCAGAAAGAGCATAAGATGTAGAAGGATCATTCTCTATATCTTTAGATGTGGAAGGCATGATAGATGTAGAGAATGTGGGGGTATTAATAGATGGGTCTATAGGTTTTGAAATTATAGGGATGGAACATGAAGGATTGGTTGTGGATTGAAGGTCTTTTTGAGGTTCTAGAGTGTTTTGTTTAGAAGATTGTTGATCTATATATGAGGATGAAATTAATGGAGGAGAAATAGATGAAGTTATGGGTGTGTGTTTCACAGTTTTAGATGAAAAATAAGAATTAGGATGTGTGGATGACAGAGCAAGGCAAAATTGAATTACAACAGGTTCTGCCAAGGCACACATATCAAAGGGTCTAGGATCACCATGGATAGTGATCAACTTATTTTTAAATTTGAATTTAACACATTGGTGTAAAGTTGATGGGACAACCCGCATTGCATTGATCCAAGGACGACCCAAGAGTATATTTTCCGATGCGGGGAAATGTACAATAAACACGGTCGTATCTAAGGTTCTAGGACCAACTTGCAATGGGATGGTAATAACTCCACACGTTTCTTGTGTTTTGTCATTGAAAGCTTTTATGATCATGTCAGTTTTCTTCATTTCATCACTTCTAAACCCAAATCGTTGGTAGAAATAAAAAGTGCAAATATTTAGAGATGAACCATTATCAATCAAAACTCTTTTAACGGCTACATCTACAATTAGGGCAGTAATGTATAAGGGATTATCCTTATGTAAACTATGTTGTGGTATATCTTTATCTCGAAAGTCAATACAATCGACTTCCCTAGTGATGATAGTATTGGCCATGGCTTCAGGTTGAATGTTTTGTGGTACCATCATTTGGCTTAATGTAAGCATTAATTCATCCCTATGGGTAGGCAAAGATCTTAATAAATCCAAGAGAGAAATTTTGGCTGTAGTATTGGATAATTGCTCATTAATATTGTAAGGAGGTTTAGGTTGAACATTAGGAGAATGATTCCCTTTATTGGGATTTTTCAAAACAAATGGAGCTAATCCATCATTCTAGTTTGGTTCTTGTTGAGAATTTTGAGCCTGTTGTCTGGTAACGACTTTTATGGTACCCACAATATTGTATTGAGGACGTTGAATAGATCTTGGTCTAGCATTTATAGCTTGTTCATTAGAAAGGAATTGATCAGAAGAGGTTCGAATAGTAACTCTTCTAGGAAATGGTTCTTCTGGAATCATAGCATCTATAATAGGTTGAATAGGATCTGATTCATTTTCAAAACTATTCGATTTATTTGAGGTGATTTCCATGTCACTTTCAATATCTGATTCGACATCACTAGGATCTGGAGTTTGAGTATTACGTAGGGGCCTGGTTGTGACCATGGATAAAGTTGTGTCAAATTTTTGTAAATCATGATTAGGTAAATGTCCGCTAATAGTTCCTACATATCGGGTAGGAGGAGGGACATTATGATGCTCAATTTTATTGGCCACCTCTTTACCATGTCTTGGTAAAGGATGTTGAAATATGTCTAATGATTGATTAGCATTTTTATTTTGATTTTGGGGAATGTTATTTTGAGCATTATTAGGAGCATTTTTTTTAGGTTGGAAGGCTTGTACCTCCATTTCATTATTATCAATCAGATCTTGTATTTTATGTTTCAACCTTTTACAAGCGTTGGTAGAGTGTCCAGGCCCTCTATAGAAATCACAGTGTAAGTCAGCTCTGTATCCGGGTATGGTTGGATCAGGTTCTCGAATATTAGGTAATTGAATCAAACCTCTTTCGAGTAACTAAGGTAAAATAGTTGATAATGGTTGATTCAATCTAGTAAATTCTCGAGGAGGTTTATCAGGAGGTTTCAATATAAATTTTTTTTTTGTCTTTGTTGCATTGATATTAGCAACATTTCTGCTGTCAGTGACTCCGTCACCTATGACTTGTTTGTTTTTATATTGATTTTTGGATTTTTTCTCATCATCTTTCTTCCTAAGTTGGCCTCTCCTAATGAGGGCATCTTCTACTCTTCAAGATAAATCTATAGCCTGGTCGAAGGTAGTTAAAGTAGCAGTTGATAACTCATAAGATATTTGTTCTTGCAAATTATTAATAAAAATGTCCAACATTTCCTTATAAGGTAGCACAAAGTGCAGTTTTCCTGTCAACTGCCTCCATTTAGCTAGGAAATCAGCAAAACATTCATCTTTGTCCTATTTTAAGTTGTATAAATATTTAATGGTGACATGCCTCTCGATGTAGGCACTAAATTGATGGACAAAAGATTCAGCTGTTTCTTCAAAGTTTCTCAAATAATGAGTGGGCAATTGATAGTACCACTCTAATGCCATTCCACCTAAACTTTTCAGGAACATTTTTAGTAATAGCAAGTCATCATGTGCTATATCATGACATGCTATCCTAAACATACGAAGATGCTCTATGGGATCTTTAGTTCCTTTATATATAGGCAGGGCAGGCATGGGAAAATGCTTAGGGTATGGTTGTGCTACAACTATGGGATCCAAAGGTTGACTACACATCTCTCGATAATTGTACGAGGGATGGTAGGGATCTATCTGGTCCATGCGAGAAGCTAACTGCTTCACCATGGCTTCCAGATTACTAGTTTGCCCACCATATTGGTTCGATAGGGCATTAATATGGGATTTGTGAGCATATGAGGGAGGGACATGAATATTAGATGCTATATTGCTATTGTGTAATCTATTGGTAGGAAGGGTGTTAGGAAGAAGTTTTGAAGTTATATTATGTTGTATTCCAGATTGTTGGAAATTGGTGTTTGGCTTCATTTTAGGTTTTTGTTGATTTAAAGCATATTGATCAATAGTTTGGCAAAGTAAAGCAGTGAAGTAAAGTTTCTTCTATGTAGGAATGATTTTAGGCTCAATAACAAGTTTTTTATGAGGTTGGGTAACCTGTTGTTTTTGCCTGTTCTGAATTATAGCGGCCATATCTCTATTGGATGGTCCAGCCTTATCACTTTCTTGATCAACAAAGGACAAGGGATTAGTGTGTTTATTAAACACATCTTCCATGGCTACTTGAGTGTCACTAATTTTTCCTTTATCAATACGAACTACCCTATTAAGAGCGCCAATGTTATTATTGAAAATTTTCTAGAAAAGATCTAAGTTATCAAAAGCAATAGTTCCATCTGGAGCTATTCTAGGGGATGAGGATCCATCCTCTTTAACATTTTCTTCTTGTTCATCTACAACAAGCTCATCGTCTTGCTGGTATAGAGTTTCTTCTTTCGAGATTGGATCCTCAGGAAGGACATTTGGGTTTCTTGTTTTGTCTCCTAACCAAACTTCTTCTTCTCCTTCAGTTTGTTTACCATTCCTAAGTTTAGGCATTGTGCTTAACTTATATTTCAGAATATATATATATATATATATATATATATATATATATATGCAACTAGCTTAAGAGGTATATATTAATTATATACCTACTACAATATTTAAAATGAAATGTTTTGGTTTTTGTTATTTTTTTTAGTTTTTGTTATTTTTTTTTTGGTTTTAATAACAATATTATAAAAATAACAAACAACACACAAAACGCAAGAAATAACAATAATGAAAGCAATGATCTAGTTTTCTATAAACAATTTATAAATATCATTAATGGGCTCAAGTTCTTCAAGGGTCATGAAGTGTTCTTCTTCAAATTGAAAATTTTCTTTCAAGAATTTAATGAAAAGTGCTATAGTGATATTATTTGTCTTAGATTCTGGCTGATAGAAGTAAATCTCGTGGCAATACTCTCGATATAACACAGCTCTAGGAACTCTATTCCATATTTCCTTATCCGTAAGAATGACCTCTTGGTCTTCTACACGACCTAGGAACTGGTGTATAGTGGTTGTGTTCTCGAGGTATTCCTCGAAGGTGAACAATTTTGAAGACACAAGAGCTCTCCTATAAGCTAACCATCTATGGCAGGCTCTCTAAAGTTCATGATAAAAAATGAGTTGATGAGGATCCAGGATTCTATCTAGGGCAAGTCTCTTGCTTTGTTTAAGTTTTGTTGACCTAGATGAAATGACACCTAGTCTTCTATCAAGTTTGTCCCACAAAAGTTGATTTCTATCTGTTTCAGGCACACTAAGCACATAATTGATTTCTATAGCTACTAATTGGTTTTCAACATTTACAGTAACTGCTAGTCTTTTCTTAGGAGCTACCATATAAACATGATATGCAACTTATTAGTTTTAAATGATTTAAAATGCATCTATATTTTTTTTTTGTTTTTGTTTTTGTTTTCAAAAGGTTTTAGATACATTCACGTCAGGTTCACCAAAATGTATCGCTCCAAATTTTTCACACCCTTACCTTCAGGCTATAGGATCCATTCCCGAAAGGGGGATGTAGAAAGGATGGCGCGGTACCTCGGACTAAGAGGCCTTGCGAAGGTCTCACCTCTCGGGGGAGGTGTATTATGGTGATTTTTTGACGGATGGTGGGTTCACTAGGAAATGTTTGAATGGTAGTTTCCATGCCTAGGTTGGGAATGTGTTTAATGTGTTCAGTTTTAGCTTTAACCATTCAGGTCCTAGGTTTTGCCAAATGAATCTAAGTTTTTCTATTATGAAAATGTAGACTAAATGAAACACAACAAACAAATATGAACAAAAACAGAGAGAAGAAGCTAAATTACAGAGCCATACCTAATCCGGATGTCTGATGGAGGTTCTAATTCTTGAAGCAGACATGATCATATAGAATTTGACAAGATCATCTTTGACCTATAGGATCGTCTGAGATCTGATGAATTCATCAAACGAATTCGTCAGAGACCTGCAAACAAAGAAATAGACATAAAATACAAAAAATACAACAATGCTAATAGAGGATAATGATGTAAAATGACAATAAGAATGTTAACAGATAATCCCAAATAGAAATAAAGATAATTTACAACACTTTAATAGCTAATCATGACCTTATTATGCAATTAAACTATATGGGTGAACTCCAAGATGCAGAATAGCAAAAAATAATAAATAAACTAACTAGCTACAAAATAAAATAGTAGATGAGAAGAGAAAAATGCAAACTCTAGGCACTGATTGCCCCCAATGATGATTGCAGTTGAAATCATCTCGGATTGGTATGAAATCGTCTCAAATTTAATAGGATCATCTGCAACGATCTGAGCTTGTTTCGGCTAAATAATGACAAGGTTCCTGCAACAAAATTTGGATAGGACAAGTGCAGATGGTAATTCAGGATGTTTTAGTGCATGTAAAGTCAAGTTACATGAAATTTCAGCCAGGGGGATGTCAAGGGGAGGTCCTAAGTTTAAATAGGCTTAGGAGGGAGGTTATGAGGTTGGAGATCATCCCAATTTGTGAGATCTCCAATGGGGGAGGGTCTCTAATGGTGCAGACATGCTTCTGCCCAGATTAGAGACGTCGTTGGAATAGAGGCTAATTGTGAAAAAATAGTTTTGGGACAAGATTGTCTGGACGTCCTAGCCTAGATGAAATAGTATTATCTGAGGCGATATCATCTGATCGACGACGATATCATCAAATGGTCAAAACAAACTCTAAAAATGGCATAATAAATAAGGAAATGGGTTAAACAGTGGTTTGGGAGCATTTTTGGGGGTTAAAATTTGAATTTGAATTATTACTAAAGTAATTGTAATTATTTAAGGTTTTACTCCGCCAATTTTAGGGTGCTACACAACACAATCCCAATCGATAACATCCATGTTCAAATGCAATGGTTTTTATGGATTTCATGGATTGTAGAGTGGAGTGGTCAAATAAATGGAGACCATGTTGATGGAGTGGAATTGATCTCTAGGACCACACGGATTGAACTCTACATCATCTATGTATTTTTTGTACCCAAGATCTAGCTCAGATGGTATGGGGACGAACGGGTCCTCCTTGTGGGATGCCTGGACAACTGGATCCTCTCTGTGCACTAACTACAAAATGGGATCACTCAGATCAAGTAGCTCAGCATAAGTAGGTGAATGGAGAAAGAGTTTTTGATATTCCTCTTCTAGATTTTTTCTTTCCTTGAGGTGACACTAGAGATTAATCTCTCAACGCAAACCTATAGTTGTAACAGATGGTGGACCCCGAGGTGGGTTTCTATTATGTAGGTGATGAGGTCCCAAATAGGCCATCTCCAGGAAATCCTCATCATAACTATATGGATATAATCCTTCACTTCTCCCCATATGCAAGGGGCAATTTTCCAGATGTGGTCCCATGTATCTAATTCGATGATTGTTATCATCACTATCTAGATAAACCAAATAAAATGATCGTATATATGACACCGATGCAAAAACTAGCTCTACTTCCTCTTCAAAGTGATCAGTGCTAAGATTTACTTCTTCTATGACATACTATGACTCCACAAACAATAGATGTAGCAGATATACTAGCCTCAAATCGATTATTTCAACTTTATTGCTATGATTGCTACTATGAACAGACCACTCTATCATGTCCACAAATATTGGGAGATTAGCTAGACAAGGCCTTAAGTAGGTCTGATCTATCTCATATTTATAATCACTATAGACCATGAAATACTCTTTTATCTCATCTAATTGCTCTCTAGGCAACACAAGGCGTAGAAATATCAAAACCACGAAGGCTCGATCAATTTCCTCCTTAGATTGATCATCATTTGAGGACTCGCCATCTGCATCATAACTCGGTCTACTTATTTCGAATGTGGACTCCTCTCCATATTCACTAAAAATATCTCCTAAATTGAGATCACCTATAATTATGGGATTGTGCCCCTACATACCGGTATCATCGATTGTGATACGATTTTGATGACCCATGTTGCCTATGGGGTTCTTCTCTTATAACTCTTCGTGTTCAATTTACGGTCTCTCAATGGTGATGACTGACACCATTGGGTTATTTCCTCAAAGGATAGACATGTTAGGATGATACAGATTAAAATCCATGTCGTCCCCTAGACTTAGGTATAAATGATCCAATTATGCAGGGAGTAAATCATCATGTCCCTGAATCTGAAATCCCAATCCAAACCTATCAGTTTCCAACTGATAACGTGGTTCAAGAGGGGTTTTTCATACTTGTTTGAAAAGACCAAGGTCGTATCCATGCCAATTATAGAGCTCAAAAATGTGCATGGTTTACTCTAGGTTGGACATGTACTGAATATTCATCGTGAACTATTCCTCATCATCCACCTCCATGGGTGCCTGTGTTGGAACTTGATCCAACCTGGAATAGATGAAGTTTGTTTGGTTGGGTGGCTTACCCAATGGTACTACGAATCCAACTGGGTATCGATGGGCTATCGGTCGGCCCATGTCTTGTGCACTCTCTAAAATATGACCAAAGGTCACATTTTGTACAAGATATTCACCCAGACCTATACTGGCTAGGTGAATAGTCACCTGCGATGTGGATGACCCTACTGATGATGTAGGTGAAGTAGGCTGAGGTGCCTCCTCGACTTGATCCTGGGCTTCCTCCACCTCCATGGGAGTGGCAGCCTTAGTGATGACTAGTTTGGATATGTTCTTTATTTTTTTCCTACGCAATTCCACATTTAATTTCTCATAGTCTCGATGCATTGCTGATGCACTTAGTCTCAAAGAAGTTGCAATGGTATGTTTAGATCTGTTTGATACATATATCGATGGTTGAACATGCACCACCTTTTTACCTCTTGGAACCCTTACTGGTGACATGGGCCATATGTCCAAGTGCATTTACAGGAGTATGAACCCCCATGGAAAATCTGCTAAGTTCATGAACTTGAATGGTTCTTCATATGATGAAACCACATGAACTTGTCCCTCATGTATATACTTGACACATTGATGCAATATCGAGGGAACACAATGTATTTCTCAACTCCAAGGCCTCCCTAGTAGGATATTATACTGCAAGGCACCCTCTATCATGTGACACATTACGAAAATGGTCTTTATCCCACATGAATAGGTTGGACAATCATCCCAATCATAGAGCATAGTGCATTGTTAAACGCTCTCAATGTAAATGTGGTTGGTACGAGGAGTGATTTAGGCAATTTCAAATGGTGCAGTGCCTTAGTCGTAATTATATTAATTAAAGAACTAGTGTCAATCAAGAACCTTTTGAATGGCACATTGTTAACACATGTAATGATATGTAGTGGTGGTTCAGCCATGCTTGCAGAAACTATTTTCACTTTGTGATCGTAGAATTGGATCATCGGTTCCTGGCACTTTTGTATGTGCCCCATGAATTTTGTGAACACCTATGCATCCTGGGACTATACCTCAATGGACCTCAAAATGTCCATAAGAGTCTCCCTATGCCTAGGGGACTATTGTATAAGCTCATATATTGGAAAATTTGGAGTCATCTATAGGTTTTTAACCAGCCTACTCCTAATGGTCACCACCGATCTTGTTGGTGGGCCTGGAATATTTTGTGTTTGTCGATGCTGGGACATGGCTTGTATTTGAATGAGAGCACGAGGTTTATTTGGCCATTCATACCTCCCATGTCTGGTAACAACATTGACCATGCTGAAAAACCCCTAGGTAGGTGGTTTGACTCGCACTTGATTGACGTGGCCAGCATGGTTACGAGGCACCTCATGGTTTGGTAATGGATTTTTAAAAATCCCCATGTTTTGGTTGTTAGGTGCCTTGGGATTTCCTAGTACCACAAGGTTTCCCCTTTCTATAATATTTTGCACAATATGTTTTAAATATCAACATACCTTGATGTCATGGCCTTTCACTCTATAAAATATACAAAATAGATCTTCCTAATAATCTTTGGGCTTGGGCTGATTATGATCAACTATCTTGAATTTGGGTAATCTTATTGCCTTGGCCTCGCATAGCTAATACAAAATTGATGTCAATGATTCTGTAAATGATGTGAATATGCGAGGCAGGCATTGTTCCTTGTTCTTGCCCTTGTATTTATTCCTACGCTGATCGTATTGTGTAGGAGGAGGATGGGCTTGATAATTCTATTTCTTTTGCCTCTTATCCTCATTTTGGATAATTAGTACCACCTGATTCACATGGGCTTGCTTGCCTTGTTGCTTTGAGGTAATCTTATTGTATCCCTCTTTCCCAGTTTTGAGCTTCAAGTTGCCTTCCTACAACTTGATTTCCTCAATTACCTTGGCTTGTACCAAAGCTTCTTCGAATGTGGTATACTACTACAGTTGCAACAGTAGCGAGATGTGTTTGG
Organism: Wollemia nobilis; assembly: GCA_028583015.1. Classification (NCBI taxonomy): domain Eukaryota; kingdom Viridiplantae; phylum Streptophyta; class Pinopsida; order Araucariales; family Araucariaceae; genus Wollemia; species Wollemia nobilis. The sequence continues at coordinate 6,183,606 of JAQPPZ010002937.1, read as the reverse complement.
CACAACTCCTAGTGAAAATTTAGGTTAATTCTATGGTAGGAATCAGGAATGAAAACTTTACCATTAATCTCCTTCACCTCTTCCAGTAATTTTCTATTGGCTCATTTTCGTGCTAAGCTAGCGTAGCCAAATCGAAAAGGTTGACATATTTCTTTATGCCGAAGGAATAGCATTCAATAAAGGCATCAACTAATTGCTCAAAATTTATTATGTTGTGTTTCTTTAGTTGATTAAACCACTCTCACGCTGGACCAGAGAGTGTCATGACAAACGTACATAACAACAGTGCATCATTGTTCTCTATCTAGAAGCAAGCATCCAAAAAGCTCATGACAAATTCTTGTGCCTCTTCATCACCCTTGAATTTTTCCAACCTGGGTATCTCAAAATGCTCAAGGTATGGGGGCGTAGGCACTGAGGGATCTAAAGGTTCATTGTGAATTTTCCTTAGTGTCATATTTTGGACAGTCACGCCTTGTTTCTCAATTGCTTTGACTTTCTTAGCCAAAGCTTTGTAAGCCTTAGAAGATATAAATTCCTCGTCCCTAAGTTAGTGTGGAAGTGATTTAGGAGGTAAATTCCTATTTTTTTGAGGTGGAGGGTATTGCTCTTCCTCCTCCTCAGCTCAGGAACTCTCGAGATATTCCTGGTTGCATCTATTCCCTTATTGTTCCTCATCATGTTGCTGCCTCTGATTATGGACCGAAGGTGGTCACTGTATAAAATGGATAGTGATATGAGTGTGAATGCTTATGTGCTCATGGTGCATGTCCGCTTGGGAAAAAGCCTTCCTATGCACATTTTCTCTATGCTCATCCTAATAATATAGGTTGGCCCTAGCCAACCTATCTTCTTACTCTACATGCTCCTTCTAGACGAGGATGTGCTCCTCGTGCAAGAACTGCTCATACAATATTTGTCTAGTAAGCCTCTACGCTTGAAGATATTCATCTTTGATGTGCTGCCCCTCTAGGTGAGAATCTTCTAATTGATCTTGGAGGAGTTGGAATTTTTGTTCATAGGCTAGTCAATATGATATTTTGACTTGGTTAGCCATCAGAGGCCTTTGATATGCTTGCTCTATACGAGCGACCTTGTAGGTTTTGTACCCATCAAACTAATGTGTTGTTCTTTTGCCTTTATCTATGAAGATGGCATCAAAATTGTGTTGTGTCCTGTGCTGTGTGCCACCATGTATGGATGGTGGAAACAAGACATGAGGGTGCTTAGAAGCCTCTCCATGCTCTTTAGTAGTTCTAATGGTGCTCCCACTATGCTCACTCAGAGCACAAGTGGGTGAAGCTAAAGGCTTGCAGCCTAGCTACTCTAACACACTACCTAGACCATCTAGTTGTCTAGACCTCCACCTCTCATGGGGTGGTGTTCCATTAGCTCCCACATTTGATATATCGATGGTGATATTGCATGTTATAGTACACGTGGGAGTATGGGTAGACTTGTGCTCAGCAGGGAGCTCATCTACTTGCCCCTAAATGGGTGGATCTCTATTACTTTTATACTTAGAAGGTGGGAGTATAGTACACCTTGTAGACTTAGTTTGGATGGGTACCAATCTGGTCCCCTGCATGACATACTCTTCAGTCGATCTCATAGACACATGTACAATATGGTATCGGTAATGGCTTTCGAGTGGAGCACCCTCAGGCTAAGAAGCCCCATGCTCTAATCTATGTCTAACAGAATGTACTAATGCTAGTCTATTAGGGGTACGCTCAATGGGATCCCTTGATGTCGAGTTGTCTCCTCTAATGCTCACTGAGCATCATTCTATTTGCTCATGTGGTTGAGGACTAGACATGTGTATTTTTGAATCTGTTGGGGCATGGTCATTGGCTTCAGGCTTGCACATTTTTCGACCACCCCGTGTATCCACCATAGTGTACCTAATGTCTAGATGTATCTTTTATTATCAAACAAGGTATACGTTAATGCTTATATTATTTTCAAATTTTGAAATGCGCCCTAAATTGTTTGATGTTGTTTCAAAATGTGTTGTATCAGTATGAGAAACTCTCATGTGTTTTGAAAAATTGTTAGATTTTTTTCTTACTTTAATTGGCTTTAACTTATATACTCGCACAATCCAAATATGGTAATGAATTCCATACTCAATGAAGTAGCATAGGTACTACCAACCCTCACCTAGCACACCATGCACAATGATACACCCTTCCAAAGATGAGTGCATGCTATTTTGCATGGATAGGACAGTTCTTGGGTCGACCTTGGCAATGAGCGGGTCTTGATAATAAAATTTCAAATGAGCCAACCAAGTGGTAATGACATCACTTTTGGTCTCAATCAAATGGGTTGGATGTGAGAGCCCAACGCCACTGATATTTAAAATGAATCATGGTGTGTGTGGTTCTTTTTACTTTGCATAAAGACAAATGCATAAAAGAGCATTCATATGATCATTCCTACATGATATGCATAAGAAGGAATGTTTCAAATTCAAAAATGTGTGCATGTTATGTCCTACATGACATTATGACAATGTAATTACAATGACATGGCCTCTAATTGGACCTCATGCATGCAAACGACCACATAATTTTTATCAAGGTCACTATATTCTAGGACGGACTGTAATTAGAGGTCTGATGTTCCTAGCAGCACCCTTCTAATGTAAAGAATGTGAAATAAAATTAGGACTTATTCATTCATCCTCTTCCTTAATGTACCTAATTTTCTATCGATTTTCCACTTACTATAAAAATACTGAGAAGAAAATATAGAATAGAGAATGAAAACAAAGCCTACCTTAGCTCCTGATCTAATGCCAAGTGGTTTCTCTGTTGTCTACTGCTTCTGCTATAAACCATAGCTCTAGTCTATGGGCTGCAGTGTTAACCATAGGTGATAGCCATGGGCCAAAACATAACCACATCTATTAGCTACGGTTAGCACCTAAGATAAAACAAACAATAATGTCAGCACTCAGGGGCTAGAAATACGAAGTTTCACCATGATCGCCATCTATAACCACCAAAAAGGCTCACACCCCTCTAACTATTGTAATTTTATAAATATATACAAATAGGCATGCATAATTTGATAACAAGAAATAACGTGAATACAAGAAATCCTTTATTAATTTCAATGGAGTCAAATTATAGATTCGTCCCTCTTAGGGATACCCATTTGATACATCAATTACAATAGTGTTTAATACCTATCAAGGGTAGTGTAGCACCTTAAAATTGGCGTAGTAAAATTACAATAATTACATTCATCTTAGTAAATAATTTAAAATTCAAATTTAACCTCCCAAACTGCCCGTTAACCGCCGAGAAATCCGTTTCCCCATTTTTTGTGCCATTTTTAGAAGTTGTTTTGACCGTTTGACGATATCGCCGCCGATCAGACGATATCACCCCAGATTTGATGATTTCATCTGGATTAGGACGTCCAGATGATCTTGTCACAAAACTAATTTTGCAAAATTAGCTTATGTTCCAACAGGTCTCCAATTCGGGCAGAAGCGTGTCTGCGCCGTTGGAACCCTCCCTCGTTGGAGATCTCCCAAATTGGGATGATCTCCAACCTCCTAACTACTCCCCTAAGCCTATTTAATCCTAAGCTATCCCTTTAGCACCCCCCTGGCTGAAATTATCTACAATTTAACTCCATCTACGCTAAACCATCCCGATTTTTCATTTGCACTGGTCCCATAACAATTTTGTTGCAGGTACATCATCGTTTTTCAGCCGGAGCCAACACCCATCGTCCTCGATGAACCTATTTAGATTGGAGAAGAACCTATCGAATTCGAGGTGATTTCATACTGATGCGAGATGATCTTGACTGCATTTCATATTGAGGCAATCAGTGCCTAAAGTTTGCGTTTCTCAACCTTCTCTCTGCTATTTTAGTCTGCAAATTAGATAGTTTATTTAGTGTTTATGTTATTTTGCATTTGGAGTTCACCCATTTAGATTAGATTGCATACTAAGATCATGATTTGTTATTAAAATGCCGTAATCTATTTGAATTATTGTTCATAACTGTTATTCAGTATTCATACAGTCATTTGGTGTTGTTTCCCCTTATTAACACAATAGTATTCGTCGTATTTTGTATCTATTTTTCTGCTTGCAGGTCTTTGACAAATTCTTCTGATGAATTCATCAGATCTCAGATGATTCTATCAGATCTCAGATGATTCTATCAGATATCAGATGATTCTGTTGAATTCCAGACGATCCTGACTGCTTCAAACATCAGAATCATCACCAAACATCCGGATCAGGTATTCCTCATTTGCATTCGGTAAATTCTCTGTTTTATGTCTTTAAATCTATTTTTTGTACTCATTGAACTTGCATTTTCATATAGATTAATCTAGATTCATTTGGCCAAACCTAGGATATAAATGCTTAAGGTTAAAAATGAACACATTAAAACACATTCCAAACCTAGGCGTGGAAACTGCCCTTAAATGTTTCCTGGTGAACCCACCATCCGTTAAAAAATCGTCAAAATATACCTCCTTTGAGAGGTGGGACCTTCGCAAAATCCTCTCAGTCTGAGGTACCACGACATCCTTTTCCCATACTCCTTTCGGGCATGGATCCAAAAGCCTGAAGGTAGGGATGCGAAAAATTTGGAGCGATACATTTTGGTGAACCCGACGTGAATGCATCATAACCTTTTGAAAACAAAACAAAAACAAAAACAAAAAAAAATATATATATATATATATATATATATAGAACAACTAAAACTTAGATGCATTTTAAAACACTTAAAGTTTAAAATCATGTTTAGATGGTAGCTCCTAAGAAAAGGTTAGCAGTTACTATAAACGTAGAAAACCAATTGGCAGCCATAGAAGTCAATTCTATCCTTAGTGTGCTTGAAACAAGTAGGAATCAATTCCCGTGGAACGAACTTGATAGAAGACTTAGTCTCATCTCATCTAGGTCCACACAACTTAAGCAAATCAAGAGGATAGTCCTATATAGAATCCTGGATCGTCACCAACTAGTTTTTTATCATGAACTTCAGAGAGCCTGCCATAGATGGTTAGCTTATAGGAGAGCTTTAGTATCTTCAGAATTGTTCACCTTCGAGGAATACCTTGAGAACGCAGCCATTGTGCACCAGTTCCTAGGTTGTGTAGAAGACCAAGAGGTTGTTCTTACAGATAGGGAAATATGGAATAAAGTTCCACGAGTTGTGCTATATCGAGAGTATTGCCATGAGATTTACTTTTATCAACCAGCATCTGAAACAGAGACAACATCACTATAGCTCTTTTCATCAAATTTTTAAAAGAAAACTTTCAATTTGAAGAAGAACATTTCATGACTCCGGAACAACTCGAACCTATTAATGATATTCATAAGTTGTTTATAGAAAACTAGATTATTACTTCAGTATTATTTCTTGCATTTATTGTGTTATTTGCTGTCTTTATTATATTATTTCAAAAAAAAAAGAAAACTAAAAAATTAAAAACTTAGCAAAAACTTAAACATTTCTTTTTCAAATATTGCAGTAGGTATATAATAAATATATACCTCTTAATTTTTTGCATATATATATATATATATATATATATAGATATAGATATATATATTTGCTGAAATCAAAACTTAGCACCATGCCTAAACTTAGGAATGGTAAAGAAACTTTAGGAGAAGGAGAAGATTGGTTTCAAGATACAACTAAAGACCCAAATGTCCTTCTTGGAGATACAAATCCGGAAGGAGAAACTCTAGTTCAATCAGACGAAGACTTAGGTGAAGATAAGGAACAAGAAGGAAGTGTTAAAGAGGATGGATCCTCATCCCCTAGAGTAACTCCAAATGGAACTATTGTTTTTGACAATGTAGAGCATTTCAAGAAATTTCTCAATGATAACATTGAGGACCTTAATGTGGCAATACGTATTGATAAAGGGAAAATTAGTAACACTCAAGCAGCCATGGAATATATGTGTAATATACACACTAACCCCTTGTCTTTCATTGATCAAGAAAGTGACAAGGCTGGGCCATCCAATACGGATATGGTCACTATGGCTCAAAACATGTCAAAACAACAGGTTACCCAACCTCCTAAGGAACTTGTTATTCAACCTAAAATCACTCCCACACAAAAGAAAATTCCCTTCACTACTTTATTCCGCCAAACTATTGAGCAATATGCTTCAAGTAAACAAAAATCTAAAACAAAGCTAAATACAAACTTTCAACAATCTGGAATACAACATAATACAGCTTCAAAATTCCTTCATAATATTGTTCCTACCAATACTTTACACAATAGTAACATGGCATCTAATCTGCATGTTCCTCCATCATATGCCCATAAAACTCATGTCAATGCCCTACCAAACCAATATGGGGGGCAAACTAGTAATCTAGAAGCCATGGTGAAACAATTAGCTTCACGTATGGACCAGATATATCCCTACCGTCCCTTGTATAATTATTGAGAGATCTGTAGTCAACCTTTGGATCCCATAGTTGTAGCTCAACCATACCATAAGCATTTTCCCATGCCCGTCCTACCTATATATAAAGGAATCGAAGATCCCATAGAGCATCTTCGCATGTTTAGGATAGCATGTTACGACATATTGCATGATGACTTGCTATTACTAAAAATGTTCTCAAAAAGTTTAGGTGGAATGGCATTAGACTGGTACTATCAATTGCCCACTCATTCTTTGAGAAACTTCGAAGAAACAGCGGAATCATTTATCCATCAATTTAGTGCCTACATCGAGAGACATGTAACTATTAAAGACCTATAAAATTTAAAACAAGACAAGGATGAATTCTTTGCTGATTTCTTAGCTAGATGGAGGCAATTGACAGGAAAACTGCACTTTGTGCTGCCTTATAGGGAAATGTTGGACATTTTCATCAACAATTTACAAGAACAAATATCTTATGAGCTATCGACTGCTACCTTAACTACCTTCGATCAAGCTATAGATTTAGCTCAAAGAGTAGAAGATGCCCTCATTAGGAGAGGCCAACTTAGGAAGAATGATGATGAGAAAACATCCAGAAATCAATATAAAAACAAACAAGTTGTTGGTGATGGAGTCATTGACAGCAGGAATTTTGCTAATATCAATGCAACGAAGACAACAAAAAAATTCATATTGAAACCTCCTGATAAGCCTCCTCGAGAATTCACTAGATTAAATAAACCCTTATCAACTATTTTACCTCAATTACTCAAAAGAGGTTTGATCCAATTACCAGCCATCCGGGAACCTGATCCAACTATACCCAGATACAGAGCTGACTTGCACTGTGACTTCCATAGAGGACCTGGACATTCTACCAACACTTGTAAAAGGTTGAAACATAAAATACAAGATTTGATTGACAATAATGAAATGGAAGTGCAAGCCTTCCAACCTAAACAAAACCCTCCCAATAATACTCAAAAGACCATTCCCCAAAATCAAAATCAAAATGCCAATCAAACTCTAGACATATTTCAACACCCTTTACCATGACATGGTAAAGAGGTAGCCAATCAAATTGAACATCATAATGTTCCCCCTCCTACCCGATATGTAGGAACCATTAGCGGACAATTACCTTTTCAGGATCCTCAAATATTTGACACGACCTTATCCCCGGTTACGACCGAGGCCCTTACATAATTTTCAAACTTCTGATTCTAGTGATATAGAATCAGATAGTGAAAGTGAACTAGACATTACTTCAAACCAATCGAATAGTTCTGAAAATGAATCAGATCCTATTCAACCCGTCATAGATGCTATGGTTCTAGAAGAACCATTCCCTAGAAGAGTCACTACTCGACCTTCTTCTAATATATTCCTTTCTAATGAACAAGCCAATAACGCTCAACCGAGACCAGTTCAGCGTCTTCACTATAACATTGTAGGTACCATTGGAGTCGTTACTCGACAACAAGCTCAAAAATCTCAACAAGAACCAAACCAGAATGATGGATCAGCTCCATTCGTTTTGAAAAACCCCAATAAAGGGAATCATGTTCCTATTGTTCAATCTAAACCCCCTTACAATATTAATGAGCAATTGTCCAATACTATGGCCAAAATTTCCCTCTTAGATTTATTAAGATCCTCTCCCACCCATAGGGATGAGTTGATTCTTACATTGAGCCAAATGATGGTACCTCAAAACATTCAACTTTGAAGCTATGGCCAATACTATCATCACTCGAGAGATTGATTGTATTGACTTACGGGATAAAGATATCCCACAACACGGTTTACATAAGGACAATCCCTTATACATTATCGCTCTAATTGGAGATGTAGTTGTCAAAAGAGTTTTGATTGATAATGGCTCATCTCTAAACATTTGCACCTTTGACTTCTACCAACGATTTGGCTTTAGAAGTGATGAAATGAAGAAAAGCGATATGATTATCAAAGCTTTTAATGACAAAACACAAGAAACGTGTGGAGTTATTACCCTCCCATTGCAAGTTGGCCCTAGAACCCTAGAAACAACCGTGTTTATTGTACATTGCCCAACATCGTATAATATACTTTTGGGTCGCCCTTGGATCAATGCCATGCGAGCGGTCCCATCAACCTTACACCAATGTGTTAAATTCGAGTTTAAAAATCAGTTGGTCACTATTCATGGTGACCCTAGACCTTTGATATGTGTGCTTTGGCAGAACCCGTTGGAGTGCAATTTTGCCCTGCTCTGTCATCCACACATCCTAGTTCTTATTTTTCATCTAAAACTGTGAAACATACACCCATAACTTCACCTATTTCCCGTCCATTAATTTCATCCTCCTATATAGATCAACAACCCTCTAAACAAATCATTTTTGAACCTCCATAAAGAAAGCATAAAGAAAGCTGCTAAACTATACAAATTGAATCAAGATTCATGTAATAGCATAAAGTAAAATAGCAGCTACACTATGCATGGATTAAATATAGAAAATGAAGCATAAACATGCATAAAGAAAGCATTTTATTCCTAATTAAAACATAAGCCAAAAATGTGAATCTAGCCTAGTTCTACGGTCAAAAGTCTTCTAAAATGCTATTAAATCAACAAAATAGCTAATCTAACCTAACTAGCTGGACAAAAATAGAAATAGGAATGTGGTTATACCTCTGCTGCAAACCATAGCTTTAGTGCATGGTCTGCACTGTAAACTGCAACTGACTACCATGGTTTGACCTCTGATAGGCTTACCCTCAATTCCAAGGGTAGTGGGCTTAACCTCCTTGTCCAAATTGATGTTCAAGGGTCGCCTTTGTTATCCTCATACTGATTTGGTAGTCAATTCGATGTGAAGGGCCTTCATTTTCCTGGATTTGCATTTCTTGATCCTCCTAAGCACCTAGGGCATCCATAATGCAATTCATCATGAATGGTGGCAAAAGGGTCAGGGATTAAGTGCAATAGCTCTATCTCTTAGTATACTCAATTTGAGTATACAATTTTCTAGGGCTTCGCTACTCAAATCTCCAATTCTTGCTCCTCCTTTTCTCCCCATTTGGAGGGGGTATTTATAGCATACCCCTAGGGCTGGTGGTGGCTTCATGGAGAAGCCAAGACCAAGAAGGGTGGTTAGAACAGTTGGGATGGAAGCCTCTAGAATCTTTCATTCTTCAATTTACTCCTAGATATTTTGGCCATTCCAACTGATCTGGCTTGGATGGAAGGCCTAACCAAACTTCAGTTAAGACTACAGGTCATAGTTACGGTCCAGACTACAGACCGCAGGTGTCAACCATAGTTTATACTGGAGACTGCAGGTCTGGACTGTGGTTCAGAATGCTTAGGCCAAAATGCCTAAATTGAGTGGTTAGAACCATTGTTCTATTTTGGAGTCTTCTAAGATCCTCCATATGGTCTTTTAGCATGCCCATATGAGTATTCACCCTCGACATGATGTATTTTATGTGTCTACAGTAATTTTTGATGAAGGGGGAGAATGAGGTCATCAAAAAAAAATTGTTGATGATGGATCTCATGATGCAAGTTCCTCTCAAGTATAGCAAGTGTAGCCCAAAAACATCAAAGGATGTCCTCCAAGCCCAAGTATGAGTACTACTTCAAGTACAACTAATGCTACTCCAAGTCCTTCTCCACAAATATTAGTAAGTTCTTCAATATTGATTCTCCATCAAGAGGTAAAAGAACACTTCAACACCATCCATATTTTCAAATGTTGGATAAGAATTTCCAGAAAAGATACACTAGAAGTCAAGCTAGTGAAATGAATGTAATTTTGAAAAGACTTGAAAATCTACATATGTATGGTGATGATGACTCCCAAGAGCCTAAGGGAGATGTAGTCAATTATGCTTTAATTACTAGTGTAGAGCTTGAGCCATCTAGTTATGAAAAATCATGTAATTTTGATATATGGAAACAAGCCATGAAAGAGTAAATTACCTCTATAAAAAAAATGATACTTGGGAGCTAGTGAAGCTTCCTAGGGGCAAGAAATGTGTTGGATGCAAATGGATCTACAAGACCAAATTCAATACTGATGGAAGAATTGAAAGACACAAAGCAAGACTAGTAGCAAAAGGGTTCACTCAAAAGTATGGGATAGACTATGAGGAGACTTTTGCTCATGTTGCTAGAAAGGAGACAATCAGATCAGTACTTTCTTTGGATGCCCACAAAGGGTGGAAAATTCAGCACATGGATGTTAAAAGTACCTTTCTCAATGGTTACTTGAATGAAGAGGTTTTTGTGCAACAACCTCAAGGATTTGAAGAACAAGGTAAGGAGCACCTTTTCTACAAACTAAAGAAAGCATTGTATGGCCTCAAGAAAGCACCAAGAGCATGGTACTCATGCATTGATGGCTTCTTTTAGAAGTATGGATTTACTAGGATAAAAAGTGAACCTACTCTCTACTACATGAAATAAGGTAAAGACATTCTCATTGTATGTTTATATGTGGATGATCTAATATTCATGGGTAGTAGTGCTAAGATGAATGAGGATTTCAAACACTCCATTATGAAAGAATTGGAAATGAAAGATCTAGGTTTAATTCATTACTTCCTAGGCATGGAGGTACATCAAAAAGGTAAATGGATCTTCATATGTCAACACAAATATGCTCAAGATATGATCAAGAAATTTTCTATGGAGTAATGCAAGCCTGTTGCAACTCCAAAGGGTCATGGGATCCAATTGAGAAAATATTATGGAGCACCAAAATTTGACATGACCACTTACAGGAGAATGGTTAAGAGTCTAATCATCATCACCAACACAAGGTCGGATATTCAGTATGTTGTTTCTCTTGTTTCAAGGCATATTGTTGATCCATATGAACTTCATTTTCAAGAAACTAGGAGAATTTTGAGATATGTAAAGGGTACATTGGATTTTAGGATCCATTACCACAAATGTAATTCTATAAAATTAGTTGTCTTTAGTGATAGTTATTGGGTCAAAAATATAGATGATAGAAAATCTACTTCAGGGAATTGTTTTAGTCTTGGGTCAGGACTAATTACATGGAGTTCCAAAAAGCAAATTGTTGTAGCATTGTCATTTACTGAGTCTGAGTATATAGCAATCACACATGCTAGTACTCAAGCTTTATGGTTGGGAAAATTCCTTTAAGAAATTGAAGAGCAACAAAGTTGTCCTACATGAGTGCCATCCAATTGGCACATAATCCTATCCACCATAGCTAGTCAAAGCATTTTGATATGAAGTATCACTTCATTCGAGACATGGTGGAGAAACAAGTGGTTGAGATATGACATTGCAGCAATTTGGACAACATAGCAGATATCTTCACCAAAGGAGTTGCTAAAGCTCAATATGTAAAGCTGAGAGACTGTCTTGTCAGCCCTCTCAACTTTAAGAGGGAGAATGTTGGAGTTTAATTAGAACTACTCCTCCATAGAAGATAGAATAAGTTACAACATTAAGTTTAAAATATTTTTTTTGATTTAGAAATATGTTGTTGAGAGCATATTAAGGGAATAGGTTAGACTAAGACAATAATAGGATATTTGTTCCTATTTTGTGTGATGATTGTTATGCATCAACACTATAAAATTGTAACATGTTTGCCTTTGAAATATAATTTAATGTGATTTGATATCACAAATCAAATCCGAATCAAACATAGATATCAACATAAGACCACTTTTATTACATCATGGGGGACATTCTGTTACAAGGTAATGCCATTTGGTCTTAATAATATCGGTGCCACATATCAGCGGGCCATGACAAACATATTTCATGACTACATGCACACAATCTTAGAAGACTACATGGATGACTTGCAGGCCAAGTCTTTAGTGCGGCAAGAGCACGCTGAAATCCTTGAGAAAGTCTTTGATTGCCTCATTGAGTACAATGTTATATTGAATCCTAAGAAGTGTGTGTTTGGCATAACTTTTAGTAAGATCTTAGGGTTCACCATTTCTAAAAGAGGCATTGAATTCGATCCTACAAAGGTAAATTCTATAATGGAAATGATCACCCCTACCAACATTAGGGAGTTAAGAAGCCTACAAGGCAAGGTAGCATCCATCAAAAGGTTCATTGCTCAATTATCAGGTAAGTTTCAACCCATGAATCGGTTGCTATGCAAGGATGTCTTGTTTCATTGGGATGAAGAGTGCCAACAAGCCTTTGCAAAGATAAAAACTTACCTGGAAACACTGCCGGTATTGGATCCACCAAGGCTAGACGTACCACTTTTACTATACATATCAAATACTGATTTCACGTTGGGCATCATGTTGGCCCAAAATAACACACAAGACAAAGAGCAAGTCCTATATTACATCAGTCGCACCTTGGTAAGTTATGAGCTAGGATATGCGTATATAGAAAATTTGTGTTTGGCAGTGGTCTTTGCGATAAAAATTTTGAGACACTATATGTTGAGCCATACGACCTAGGTTATATCCAAATAAAATCCTTTGCATTACATGATGAACAAGACCTATCACAATACATGTACTACAAAATGAATCATGCTATTGACAAAATTTGATCTAGAGTTAATAAGCCAAAATTCCATCAAGGGACAAGTCATAGTAGATCAATTAGTAGAGGTACCTCTTTCGGATAGCAAGCCTCTCACCATAAAATTGCCTAACAATGCGGTCTTTGCATTATCAGATCTACACAAACCCAAGGAAATTTATAAAGAAAGAGACATGGTATTATTCTTTGATGGTTCAAAGTGCAAATAATGGGGCAGAGCAGGGATAGTATTTATCACACAACATGGCAATCCATTTCCCTTATCATTCAAGCTAGACTTCCCTTGTATGAATAATAACATAGAGTATGAGTCCCTGATCTTGGGACTCCAAAAAACCATTGCAATGGGCATTCAAATATTGAATATATTTTGTGAATCTTTGCTCATAGTTAATAAAGTCAAAGGATTGTTCCAATGCAGGTTCACACTTCTGAATGCTTACAAGGAGATTTTTGACACTTACCTAGCCTGATTGGAATGGTAGACATCAAGGCAATCCCTCACGTGTCAAAAAAATTTGTAGAAACCATGACATATTTGGGATCCTTAATCCCTTAGAATTTAGCTGGTGATTTCACAATCGTAAATATTAAAGTTCTCACACACTTAGAATTACAGCATGAGGCTATTGATAATAAAGAGTTAGTCAACATGATCCAAATCGAACCAAATCAGGATTGGTCCTTTAGAGCTAGAGCTTTCTTGCAAATGACACCTTGGGAATATTTGATCTCCTAAGGTCCTATGGAGTGTGGCACAACCATTCACCATAGGGTTTTTTCTCAATTCATGTTATTATATTCTTGATCATGGGAGGAGCATGCCATTTTTCATAGAAGTTGTGGCTTATCAGGATTGACTTTCCCAATTGTGAGATTTCTTGAAACTTGGACTGGTACTGCAAGGTCTATTACATGCCAAAATACGAGCATTTAAATAGAAGGTGATGAGATATATCTTTCTAGGAGATATCCTTTATAGATGAGGCTACAATGGAATGCTACTTCATTATCTTGAGCCTAAGAAGCATCCTAGGCAATTTCGTAAGCCCACAATGGTACGTGTGGTGGTCACTTCAGTGGCATGGCCATTGTTAAATGCATATTGATAATGGGTTACTATTGGTCCACTATGGAAATATACTATTGCAAGTATGTCAATAAATGCATTAAGTTCCAGCATCATGTAAACCTCACTCACTTGCCATAACAAGCCTTGAAACCCGTTCAGATAGCATGGCCCTTCTCACAATGTGGACTAGACTTTTTTGGGAAGATCTCACCCCCATCCTCAGGCCAACACACATTCATCATAACAAACACTCAACATTTTACAAAATGGGTCAAATTGATCCCCTTAACATCGACAACTGGACCAAGGATTGTGGAGTTTATACTCCATAATATCATAAGTCATTTTAGGGTCCCTTCGAAAATAATATCATATAATGGACCATGTTTCAAGAATAAAAATGTGTATGCTTTAATGAAAAATACCACATTCGGCATATTTTTTCAATGCCCTATTATCTATAAGCAAATGTGTAAGTAAAATCCTCAAACAAAACAATAGTCTCCATATTGAGGAAGACAGTGAAAGATAATCATAAGGACTGGCATTTACAATTACCTTTGGCATTGTGGGCATATAGGACTAGTGTGTGGACTCCCACTAGGGCAACACCATTTTCACTTGTATATGGCACTGAAGCCATCATGCCCCTAGATTTGGAAATTCCAACCCTACGCATAGCATTGAAGGACTTCATAGATGATGACACTGTGCGACAAGGCTACCTTGATCAGTTAACGCTTCTTGATAAACGTCGAGTCAATGCCTTGGAGCATCTCCACATTTATCAAGATCAACTTGCATGAATTTATAATGGTAAAGTCCACTTAAGAGAATTCAAAGTTGAAGATCTTGTGCTCAAAGAAAACCAACAAAACTCAAATCGGTCATCGCACCTACAAGACAAATTTATGGTAAACTGGATAGGCCCCTACATGATTTCAAAAAGGGTTGAACCTAGAGCATATCGCCTCACATCATTGGATGGTGTTGAAGATCCTGAGTCTCTCAATATCATTCATTTGAAGGCATTTTATACATAAAATACAAAAACATTCAAATATACATAAAATACAAAAACATTCAAATATGCATAAAATACAAAAACATTCAAATATGTCAAAAAAATACAAACAAATTCGAAAAACATAAAAATTCAAAATTCAATCAAAAATGCTCCAAGGGTATCTTCACGCTTCTTGGTCACCTAAATAAAAAATGCTCCAAGGGTATGCAAGTTGCTTGGTCAAATTCAATCAAAAATGCTCCAAGGGTATGCAAGTCGCTTGGTCAAATTCAATCAAAAATTCTCCAAGGGTATGCAAGCCGCTTGGTCAAATTCAATAAAAAATGCTCCAAGGGTATGCAAGCCGCTTGGTCAAATTCAATCAAAAATGCTCCAAGGGTATACAATTCGCTTGGTCAAATTCAATGAAAATTGCTCCAAGGGTATCCGCATGCCATTTGGTCAACCCCTAAAAGCCCCAAAGGCACAATAAACCCCTTATTCAAGAAATAATAAAAAACACAAAAACAATGCAAAGATCAAAAATACAAAAATAGTTGCATCTTACATCTGCATCCATATAGTTGCATTACATCAAACGTGCATATCCATTGCATTTGCATATTTTATGATCACACTCTTGCAAATGATACCAAAATTTTTATCACAACCACAAATACACAAGTCCACCTTCATCCATTCATCCATGTGGGTAACTGTGTTTTTCAACACAATCATATCATGTTGTTATAAGGAATAGTCTAATATTTTCTAGTTATTCAACCATATCTAGTGGTATTATTAGTTTTATGGGAAGCCATCTTGATTAGTAGAGGGTAATTTCTATTCATGATAATGTCTTAGATATTTAGGATCCCATCACTAATTGAAATACTAAAATACTAGTTGGTACAAGGGAAATATGAAAGCTACAAAAGTCGTCTAGGTTACCTTAAGAAAAAAGGATCTTCCTTGTTTATCCCCTTGTGTGACCGGTTCAAAGGTGATGAGAATTTGCAAAAGTACAAGATTCACCCTACCCAATTAAATCCCTTGCTTAAATCAAAATGAGCAAAAATCTCGAAAAAAAGCACAAATTCAAAATCCTAGTTTCCAAAGTCATAGTTCAAAGTACCAAAAAGCACAAAAATAAAGCAAATAGTGATTATCATCACTACATGAATCCCTTGCTCAAAAAGAAAAATCAATCATAAATAAACAGTTATTTTCATCACCAAAAATGAGCAAGTATCCCAAATAAAATGAATAAAAGAAGGGAATGGAGCTTGAATCCCTGGAATTCTCAGCATTGTACAAAACCGAAAGGTGATCCCCATTACAGGTTGGTGTACAACCATGTATATCAATGGTGATACCCTTATGCATGATTAAATGTCTATCACAATAGCATATTGCATTTGTGTAGACCAATGTTTGCATGTGTATGAGCTAGCTTTAGGTAACCCAACGCTATCTAGTGGTATAGTCCAACTAAGCCCAACACAGGATAAGATGAACAATTGAGGATCCACGATATTAGCAATGGGCTAAAATAATCTCGCCTGAAATCAGAGGAAATACTTGAGTTCTATCTAAATATATTCATTTACACATACAGGAATAATGAATATCTAGGTCCATGATGAAAGCCTTGCTTTTCAAAAGTCTTGTATGATCAGTACACAGCTGTTGATAGGGTAACTAGAGTGATTGAGTCTTAGTAAGAGCCTCAAAAACTTCCTACATAGCAACAAATCATATCAAAAATCACATCATCAATTTTCTTTATGAAGTTTGTAAATTAAGGGGTATTAAAAAAGTAGGCTAGATACCGGATAGATGTCAAAAATGATATTTACACGACCACTGACTATTTTGAATCTTTTAAATTACATGAGATTTATCAAGAAAAATACATACATTCCACACCATTATACTTCACACATGTATGCCTAAATAATTAATTATTATGATTAGAATGATTATCCACATTCATGGTTGTTATACTTTCTGTGGTATTGCCCATTAGATTGTTGAACTCATATCGTATGCATTCCCTGTGTTTTAAGTGATTAAAGCATACAGGTTCATTCAAATTAGATTAAACATCATATAGAAAATGCATGACATATTACATTTACCGTATCATAACATAAGTTAGATGAATATAGTTAAATCAAAATTAAACATGCATTTAAAAATAGCATTGCATCCATAAGCACATAGATCATCAATCATCCGATCATATCATTGCATCCACATACATTACATCATATAGCCATAATCAAAGAATGTAAATCCATAATTATCCATATATGCATACAACATAAATCCATCATTAAGTCAACTCATCATAATGCCATCATCACATCATATCACAGTAATCAAATCATATAATCATCTACATAAACATCTACATAAGCATCCATCTCAATATCCATATCATCATAAATATCACCTATCATCTAACACATATATCAACTCATCATAATTCCATCATCACATCACATAAGTAAAACAAAAACATAAGCAATAAATGACACACATAATGAAGCATAATGTAAATATCTCATATAAATGTATGTCTCAAAAAGTGTATCTCAATCTGCTTGTTGTGGTGCAATGGTAAATGCCCTGGTTGCTGGTAGAGGCTGACCCAGGTTCCATTCCCCTTGTCTCCATCCTGTAGATATATGGTATAGTTAGGAATTTCCTATGTGCTGGTAGAGGTCGACAAGGCTCCATTTCACCTATGCCCAACCTGTTGAAAGTGGCACCTTGAAAGGGGTGTTTTCCACTATAAATTAGTTGTATCTGCTTGTTGTGGTGCAGTGGTAAATTCCCTAGGTGCTGGTAGAGGCCTACCCAGGTTACATTCCCCTTGTCTCCATCCTACAAATATATGGTATAGTTAGGAATTTCCTATGTGCTGGTAGAGGCTGACAAGGGTCCATTCCTCCTATGCCCATCCTGTTGAAAGTGGCACCTCAAAAGGGGTGTTTTCCACTATTAATTAGTTAACCCAGGTTTTGTAGGTGAGTTGGAGAGGAGAGAGAAATCCTCCAAGGGAGGTGCCAGGTTCGAATCTCCACCCTACCAAAAAAGCTAAATTGGGTACCCAAAATCCAATTGATAATGTTGGTGTGGGCATGGCTGGATGAAACCCTTGGGTGACTTTGACGGTGTAGAACCCCATGTTCATGGTATCTTATACCAATGTGGCCCCGTAAGGGGTTTTTTGCTTAAAAAAATGTGTATCTCAAGTGCATGGATGTACAAAAATTCTTGAAGGCTATAGTCATATAGATTAGCTACACTAAAAAATAAAATCCTAATGCATCATCAATAAAACACTGGGCCTGCACCCCCTTCAAAACTACTCCCTATGGTTGGATCTTGGATGGAGTGATGTGAGCCTGTTGGCCTCTTTGTGAGATCTTGGGTCCTCTGACTAGGCCGGATGGAAGACTGCCTTGAAGTGGAGTGTCCACTAGCCTGTGATCCACCTTCACCTGTCCTCTCCTTAGGAGTGGCTCCTAGACTCCCGATATGCATTTGGAGAGAAGCAATGTGGCCTACATGATTAGCAATCTCCACCTCATACTCATCTAGAAAATTTGCATCCACCTGATCTTTTCCCCTGGGTCTACCACTGGAGGACCTTGAGGTATGGGAGGATAAAAAATAACCTGCATCCTAGTAGCACCACCCCCAATAGCAGCTTCTAATGCCTGTATCTAAGACATGAGTTGCTCTATAGTATCAACTCATTGTACTATAGTAGAATACCATTGGGCTATAATAGCATCACGTTGTTGTACCTAGATCTTGGCTGAATAGAGCTTGATCTCTACATCATGCAACTGTACTCTCAGAGAAGAATATCTCTCCTCGGGATCCAAGTCCTCCTCATCCTCCTCAGGAACCTCCTACTCCTCCACTACCATTTTTTCTACTAGCTATCCTCATCCCTCATTCCTAGCTCAGACTCTATGCCCTATTGGATCTGCACCTCCATCTCCACCATCATCCTCATAGCCTATACTGCCATCACTATGCCACATCAGATCACCCCACCATTGTTCAAATACATCTGTGACTCCCCCAAAAACTCTTGGGTCAACTGCTAGGGCATCCTCCTCATTAACCAACTCTATAATACATGGGGGATGGAGTTCTCTCTCTACTCTAATGAACATGTACAAGAATGGGACAAGTGGCACATCATGCTACAATTTGTACTAATGAAGAACTCGAGAGTAGAATAAGTACTCCCTGATTCTGGCCTTGCATCCAATGAGCCACTGCTCATGCCATGTCCTAGCTATAAAACTAGGTGAATCATCCCAAGATGGGCACTCGTGATATGGGTACCATATGACATCTTCAGCCTGTAGCCCAATGAATGTAGCAATATAATGGGGAAGATCCCCCAAAGAAGGATGGCTCTTACACTCCTCGCACTCTTGATCCCATCTGGTAGCATAGCACTACATCCTACCATCAATAGCAATAATCCTAGCAGGGAGCCCTCTGGACTATCCACACTGATATGCTCCCATCCCCATACTTGAAGGAGCAAACTGCAAGAAATTTTGACATGACCCCACTGGCGGATGTGGTACAACTTGTCATAGCACTATGCCAATAAGGAACTCCTCCATGCATAAATGATAGACTCCATGATATCCATCAAGTCCTGAACCATCGCAAGAAGGTTCCATAGGAACCTCAAGCCTGATCAATCTAGGATCAAAATATTACTGATAACCATTAGCAAAACTATATGCCTCTTGGAGAAGACATGCTCCCCATACCATTGTAGTATGGATACACCTCCATACTTGGTGTCCTTGAATGCAGTCACAAACCGTATCCCAAACACCTGAAGAAATACTACATCACGGTCATTAGTGGTCCAAGAAACAATGGTCACTCCATCCAAGGGGATCCAAAAAATCTTGTATACATCCTCCAGTGTGATAATCATCTCATAAGTAGGAATATGGAAGGTGTTCATCCTAGGGTCCCATTTGTGAACCAGGGCCATGAGGTAGGCCTGATCCGACATGATCTATGGTAGCTTGGTCACATACTATAGTTTGTGGGCCTTAAGCCAGGCCTAGTCCATATCATCCATGAGTGGAAGGAGGTCATTTAGGAGCTTTGGGTCTCAAGATCGAGCAGTGAGAATCTAAGGACAAAAATCAAAGGTATAACTACAATGCATCTAAGGCATAAATCATAATAAAATATGGAAAATGATGCAAATAATGATATAATATCCTAATTCTGAGTGAAAGAGCAGTAAATACACCTAATCATGCAACAAATTTTAGAAAAATGACTCAAAAATTCAGAGCAATTAATTAGTCACCTCAATATAAATTAGGAAAAATCACAAATTTTACCTAAGGATCCTAGCCACTTTCACCTACAGCATCCAAAAACTGGCCATCGAGGCTAGTAGTGGCCAATCCCTAATGGTCAAATTTTTGACCTTTGGGATTCAAAATTGATCGCTTTGAGTGACAATGACCAATATGTAGGCCGAAACAGCCACTCTGAGCAACAACGAATGATGGGTGACATGGAAAACACATACACCCGAGGCCAAAAATACCAAAAAAAAATTTAAAAATGCAAAATGGGGCAAGCCCACCAAAACAAAACCTAAACTAAACCTATCTACATGTTCGGTTCATTGTCAGCGAGTTTAATGAGATTCATTTACCGATTACTTAGTGAGGTTCAATTTTACCAAAAAGGAAAGTAGGGTTAAGGTTTGAGATAATACTTGAGAACCTTCAGCTCCTTCGATCGTTGATGTCTCCCCTGTGTAGCCATAATCCTCAATGCAAACACACCCAAAGTCATAGCTATTATTTTCTCGTCAGAGCTTTGGAAAGAAAATCACCAGCTAGAAGAATGAATATTCAAAAACCTAGATAGATTTTTGTACTTTTCAAGTTATGCCTCAGCCACTACTGATGTCAATGGCCCAAACTTCTTGGCTACTCATAGCAAGAGCGACCACAAGCAAGAAATTAGTGGCCATTGGATCTAACAATGGTCGGTTGTACAAGAAAAATATGAGAAATTCCTTCCATGAGGAATAGAAAAAATTCAAATAAGCATATTGTGGTGGTTCATAATCACCATAATAGTCAAAAATAACAAAAATATCACATAAAAACAAATCTCAAGTAAGCTTCGTATTCAGTTACTTACTCTATCAACTCAGCGGTTGCAGCGATTTGCACTCCATGCAACTCGATGAGATGAGTAAGTTACCATAGAGCTACTTGGGGTAAATTATTCATTTTGGAATTATGATGTATCACCTCAACTCCAAAGAAGATCAAGATGGTTGGACTACTCCATGGGTATGATGGGATCATCCTAATTCCTTTTCGATATTAAAAACACTAAGCTAAGTGATTCAAAACAAAGCCTAAATAGAATCACTCATCCTAACTCCCTAAGAAGGCTATTGATGGTCAGACCACTCCCCGAGATAGGGATGAATGATTATCATAAATAGTCAGAATCACACTTGGATGGGGGTTTACCCATAAAATAACAAACACTAGAAAAAAACCAAAACTAGTCAAAGTGGTCAAGCGAATTGTCACTTCACTCATTGCTCTTCCCTCACCAATTCATTCTGTGAGAGGGGTAGTTCAAATATTCAAATAATCATAGGGTCCCATCAGTGAACTAGGGCCATTAGGTAGGCTTGATATGACATGGTCTGTGGCAGCTTGGTCACATACTGTAGTTTGTGGACCTTAAGCCAGGCTCAGCCATATCATCCATGAGTGGAAGGAGGTCATTTAGGAGCTTCGGGTCCCGAGCCCGAGTAGTGAGAATCTAAGGGCAAAAATCAAAGGCATAACTACAATGCATCTAAGGCATAAATCACAATAAAATATGGAAAATGATGAAAATAATGATAGAATAATATGGAAAATGGTTAAAATAATTATAGACTATCCTATGTCTGAGTGAAAGAGCAGTAAATACACCTAATCATGTAGCAAATTTCAAAAAAATAGCTCAAAAATTTAGAGAAATCAATTAGTCACCTTGAGACAAATCAAGAAAAATCACAAATTTTGCCTAAGGATCCTAGCCACTTTTGCCTACGAGTGGCCAAAAACTGGCCACCAAGGCTAGTAGTGGTCAATCCCCAATGGTCAAATTTTTTACCATTGGGATTCAAAACTGGTTGCTTTGAGCAAAAACAGCTAATCTACAGGTCGAAATGACTGCTCTAAGCGACAACGACCGATGGGTTACATGTCAAACACGTATGCTCGAGGCTAAAAATACCAAAAAAATTGAAAAAATGCAAAATGGGGGCAAGCCCACCAAAAAGAAACCTAAACTAAACCTATATGTATGTTCGGTTCATTGTCGATGAGTTTAATGAGATTCATTTACCAGTTAATTAATGAGGTTCAATTTTACAAAAAAGGAAATTAGGGTTAAGGTTTGAGAGAATACTCGAGAATCTTTGGTTCCTTCGCTCGTCGATGTCTCGCCCTGTGCAACCATAATCCTCAATGCAAATGCACCCAAAATCGCAACTATTGCTTTCTCATCAGATCTCTAGAAATAAAATCACCAGATGGAAGAATGAAGATTCAAAACCCTAGATCTCTTTTTGTACTTTTCAAGTTATACCTCAGCCACTGCTGATGTCAATGGCCTAATATTCTTGGCTGCTCATAGCAAGAGCGGCCACAAGCAAGAAATTAGTGGCCATTGGATCTAACATTGGTCGGCTGCATAAGAAAAATCAAAGAAATTCCTTCTATGAGGAATTGTAAAAAGTCAAATAAGCATATTTTGGTGGTTCATAATCACCATAATAGTCAAAAATAACAAAAAAATAACATAAAATCAAATCTCGAGTAAGCTTAATATTTAGTTACTTACTCTATCGACTCAGTGGTTGCAACAATTTGCACTCCATGCAATTTGGTGAGATGATTAAGTTACCATAGAGCTACTTGGGGTAAATTATTCATTTTGGAATTATGATGTATCACCTCAACCCTAAAGAATATCAAGATGGTCAGACTTCTCCATGGGTACGATGGGATCATCCTAATTCCTTTTGTACATTAAAACACTGAGCTAAGTGATTCAAAATAAAGCCTAAATAGAATAACTCATCCTAACTCTCTAAGAAGGCTATTGATGATCGGACCATTCCCCGGGATAGGTATGAATGACCATCATAAACATTCGAAATCACTCTTGGATGGGGGTTTGCCCATTAAAAGAAAAAACACTAGAAAGGAACCAAAACTAGTCAAAGTGGTCAAGTGACTTGTCGCTTCACTCATTGCTTTTACCTCACCAATTCATTGTGTGAGAGGGATAGTTAAAATATTCAAATAATCATAATTAAAGTCAACCAAATATCACTCGATCATATCAAAATTATGTTTTTCCCATGAATAATTATATACAACTCTTATAAAACTTTCCTCGTTTTCTGGGTTTATAAGCAAATATGACCTTTTTATTTTGTAGCTCTCCTCTAGTCGGTTTTGTTGTAGCAACATAAGCTACCTGATTGTATTTGAGGAATGAGTGCAAGTAAACATGTGCAAGCCCTATGCTAAATTAAGCCTTTAATCAGGTTGAAGCAATGATTCAAGGATGTGTGCCATCTTGCATTATTAGGTCATCCAACATTGATCAGATCAATGATCATTATACACCCTACACACATAGTAGTCTACATTTTTTCTCTACACTATGTTTTCCACACAACGCATTATAAAAACATGTAGACACCTAAAACATGTCATGTTTAGGGAGACTACACACATGGGCACATTCATAGATCATGTGACTAAACCTTGGGATCTACCAAGTATCAAAAGTTGTTTTAACCACTCATTTGGGATATTCTTAGCTCATCCAAGCCTAGCTGCTATGGACCAGAGTTGTTGGATCTTGGCCACTGCATATCAAAGCAGCCAAACCTTATTCATTGTAGATGATAGTGGATAAACCCTAAAATGCATTTTACCACCAATCTAGCCCAATATCAGGTGAAAGTGACAGTCTACATGCAATAAGGCTGAACAGGGATAACTTTGCATTCCTCCTCACATCCAATATACATGAAAGACTCAATTATGGCTTTAGACATCAGTTAAATAGCCCTCAAGGGTAGACAAAGACTCAAATTCTCATGCTGACAAATAATTTGTATGTAGGATTTGATCTTAGGGTTTTATACCTAAACCTAAGACCTCAACACATTATAAGGAGTGAACCTAAAAGCACTAGGGGACCTTATTTTATCAATTGGAGGGAGAGAGACCAGGGAGATCTTTTAGAGACTTAGAGAGATTTTCTTGTAGCGAAGCCCTACCAAATTGGAGAGCAAATTAGAGCACCTTTTGAGGAGCAACGAAGTGCTAGCCTACCAGGAGGTTATCATCTACAAGATATTCAATACATAGGACAAAATGCAACAATCATTTTCAACATCAAAAGCAATCCTAGGTCTATAGCCTTGGAGTAATAGAGATAGGTTTTCATCTTAGTAGCCACTGTCTCAGACAGTGGCCCGTAGGCTTAGTCTAGGGAACTTAGTATTACTTTCCTTTATCTAGCTTATTATATGTTTTCACGTTATTAGCATAGATCTAATTTATTGCATTTAATAGCATTAGTTTCTATTATCATTGATCACATTCTAATTTATCATTAATATTATTACTAACAACCTCATTCGAGGGGGCAATCTTAGATAGTTGAGAGTTTGCTATTATTTTCATGCTTGCAGGATTACAGGTTCACTGAACAGGTTATCAACATATGAAAGCAAAATGATCCCTCTAGGAACCATACCTAGAGAAGGATGCATATGTAAGCCCTCATATAGTTTCGTGTACATCACTAGAAAGCCTGTGAGAGTGCATCTCCCCTCTTGAGGGAATATCATACATGTGCTGCCCTACTTTGTAAAATCTATATCAAAAGAAGAGAATCCCTTAGAGGGATCTATATGTAACCAAAATTAAGAAAAAGCAATAAAAAACATTATCTATTCATTTATTTGTAATTTCAGTTATATATTTCATTTAATGCATAATTAAATATGAATAAGATAAATAATATTCACAAATAGGAGTAGTGGATGGTTCACCGCTTCCCTGGGGTCACTACAATGGGTATTAGGAAGGCATGATTGAATTTTAGGTCCATATTTTGCATGCAATACATATTTTTTAGTAGCATGGCTTTGAATTTTTATATTCTAACCATCAATAGAATTGGTATAATGAGCATTTATGGTTCTAAGGATATCAATTCTAATTTCAAAATGATAGTTTCTAGGATGACTAGTAGGAAAAGATAAAACATAAAACTTTAAAAACATATATTTTCAGTTAGTAACTAGCATCATAGGTGATACTACCTCATATACAATATTTTGATTTGGATCATTAAATACCCCTTAGATTGGTCTTTATCTAGTTGAGTTAATCATGGTGTTTTATTGGCTAGATTTGGTAGATGCTAGTAAGTTTTTAGGATTTGAAATGTTAAAAATTAGGTGTTTATAGAGGGACAACATACAATGCCACAAAATAAAGTAAAAAAACTATGCATATATGTAGTTCACATCTAAATATTAGAGATACATTATCATCTAAAGTGATTCCCAAGATATGGTATCATAATCCTATTCATAACTAACACTACAGCTATTAGTGCTAAGAGGGGGTAAATTCTATTTTACATCATGAGTGACATTGCTTGTTATCAAATTGGTTTGATGCCTAAGGAAAGGTGATTTATTTATTTGAAAAATATCCCTTTTTAAGCTAAGAGAGTGATTTTATGTGCATGTCTCTACTATATGAGTTACCTAGTATTAAATTCCAGTAGGGTGATAATGTATGCTTGTTCAAATTTAATAGGCATATTTCTAAGTTAAGCAAGAAATAAATAAATAGTAACTAGCAATGATTTTTATGTTAGGAAAAGGGCATCATGTATCATTCACTTATTATTACAATAGCATAGTTATTATTTAATATTGTATATCCAAGATACTTAGAAGGCGTAAAATTATGAAATAAATTTATGGTCCATAGAATGCAAGAAGTTTTTAATAAAATTGCTTTGAGTGATACTTCACCTGAAGAAAAGATCCCAAATGATAATATATTCAAACTAAATATATTTTTAAACCTATAAAAATAATTTGAAAAACTTAGAAGAGTTTAAAAACTATTAACATAAGACTCTTTGATACATGGTTTGAGTTTTCTTTAAAATATGTAGGGGAACATGTTCATAAAAAAGATGAGAATCCCTTGTCTCTTCTTATATGGTTTAATAAAAAATGTTATCTCCAATTAAAAGGTATTGGGATTTGATTGAGCACTACTAAAATTTGATATTCTTACCTCAAACTAAAAATAATCTTAACTATGAATAACAACTACCCATTTATCTAATGTAATACTCAGTACTAGATCACCTCATCCTTAAAATATCCATAGAAATGAAGTTTACTACTTGGAAGTACTACGTATATTAATTGGAAGACACATATTTGATCTACATATAAATACAATATATCATGTATCCTTTCCTACATTACTATAAGTAGGTAAAGTTAGTGCAAAAGTGGAATCTAGCCCTCAAGGAACTCATATGGCTAGAATTAAATTTAAAGAATATAGAATAGTATAACAAGGTATTCATAGAATATCATAGCATGAAGATACTTCATTATGATCTATAAATTAGTTATAAAATTTGATGTCTTGGAATAATAGAGCTATATTGGTATTTTAATCTATCTTAGGTGATTTGATTTGATATCTAGATTATATGTCCTATATGTTTCCTTGCTAATATCTCGTTATTTAAGATAGTTTTGGGAATTTATATTTAAATGGATATATTTTATAAAATGGTTTATCACCTAAGGCCTCTTATATTGAGTCACTTATAGAGATATATAGAAGAAATGTAAAATATAATAACACAAGTATTCCAATTTCTATTATATTTTACAATATCTTTTCTAATTTTGGATCCAATTTATAGAGCACTTGCTTAACACAAGGGAATAAGGAACGAAAATAATTAGAGTAATTTATAAAGTTTTAGATATTTAAATTAGTTAAATATAAAAAGTGAGAAGATAAACAAATATTAAACACCAAAGACAAATTTTGGAATATATAAATAATTGTAGATTTGACCAAATAAAAGATAATCCATAAGAACACATATTCTTAAAAAGTAGTATTAGTCGAAATATGAAAGACATGATAATGAAACTTGGTCGAATAATTGGTATGGTTATAGAGGGAGAAACATCAAGTGAATATCTATATAATGCATCTTAAATTTGATATTTTTAATATGCTTCCCATGAAATTATAGGCATAATATGATTTTTAGTTACTATGTTTGGACCTATTTATTTAGCCTTATTTGTGTTTTTTTTTCTAGATAATAAGGGGTTGTACTCGAGTCCCCTACCCTTGAAAAATTACAAATATATTCTTTAGATCTTGAGATTTTACAAATAGATACACTTCTCATCTCAATTGAGATGTTATAGCTAGAAATCTACATCAAGTTACATAAAATTTTTGAATTCTAAATTTTCATTTTCTGGATCTTTTCAAATTTTTGTATAAATACAAATATTCTAGAATTTAGCATCCTTCTTGACATTTTCCTATAGTATTCTTCACAATACCAAAACTTCATCTCTACTATCTATGCCTTGCATCTTAGTAGAGTAATATTTCCAAAACATCATGTTATCATAGTCTGCTTTACCAAATCTAGATTGCTAGTTTCCTTCCTAAAACACAAGTGCAACCACAAAAATTATAATAAATAGTCTATATGAAAATAAATTACTATTACAAAATAAAGTAGATATTACCAATGGAAAACATTAAAGTAAAACTTAATCATTTATTGATTCAGGAAATCAACATTTTCTTGTCAACTTCAACTAAACTTACTACTTCCTCTAACCATGGAAAGGAGAATTTAACTTCATGATCCTCAATCAAAACCCCTCTATTGGCTAGCCTATCTGCACATTTGTTACCTTACCTTAATGTATGTGTAAACTTGATTTCTTCAAACTCTTTAGCAAGATCTTGAATTTCCATAATTATCTCTTGTATATTCCATGGAGCCTTTGCTTTCCTCAAAATTGTATTTATTACTATGAGATAATCACCTTCCATCCATACTATGTTCCATTTACTTTGTGTAAATATTTTTAACCCTTCTAAATATTCTCAAGCTTCAACTTTAGTATTTATCTTAAAACCACTATTGAAAGCGTAATGAGACAAAATCGCTCCTCTATTATTTCTAATTATTCCTCCTATTATTGCTCGTCCTAGATTTTTTTTAGAAGCTACATCAAAATTTAATTTAATCCACTTCACATATAGTGGTTTCCACTTTATATTATTTGCCTTCTTTTTGCTTCTATTGCACACAACATCATAATTCCATTTAATGACTTAAGTATATCTATCAATGATCTTTGCTTCTAGATTAGGGATTGGGTGAGTTGATAGGGTTGGTTTAGACTCCATTATGGCTAAACATGTCTTCCTTTCCATTACTTCTAAACTACTTTCCTTTCCTTCAAATATTCTTCTATTTATTTCTAGCCATACAATCCAAAGTATTGTATCTTTTGATATATCCGATATTTTCTATAAAGCCTCACTTTTATAAGTTCTCTGACATTGCTTTAACCAATTTTCAATGTTACTTTTTATCACCATGCATTTACCAATCATATTAATAATCCATTGCCACATATTCTAGACTATTTAGCAATGTATCAAGAGATGATTTATACTCTCCTCTCTTTTACAAAAATACATTGAGAGGGGCTATAAAAACCCATTTTCATAAGGTTATCCTAGGATAAAATTCTTCTATGACCTACTAGCCAAACAAACATTTTGACTTTAACAATGCTTGGGCTTTCCCAAATATCTCTCCATATTTTAGTGATATTTTTTTTTTGGTGTTGTACTTTATATCCACTTCTTGATGTGTATTATGTTAAGCTATTCAACTCCCAAATCAATTAATCCTTGGCTCCCCTAGGAATAATCATAGTTGTTGTATTTCTACTCAAATGTATCCTAGCATCAATATCTTGTATACTCATTAAAAAATGTTCTTTCCATTTGTATCTTCCTTCCTAATCTTTGTAAAAAAAATTGAAACAATATCACCATATTTATCTTGAAACAATCTCATACAAGGTTTCAAAATTGGATCTAAATTGAGTGGTTTTTTATCACACCATTTTCTTCAGTTCCCACCACCCATATTAAAAATTTATTCATAATATCAATAGACTTTTTAACCATTCCAAAGAGCAAAACCATTTGGTAGAGATAAAGTAGTAAATATTAAACTTGGTTCATTAAGATCGACATACTTAGAAGAATTCTTGCCCATTGTATTTGACTCTCTTTGTACAATCTCTAGATAATGTTTTCTTTAAGATCTAAGTTTGCATCTATAAGGACTCTTAAAACAAGACCTAAATAGTTTTATCATCACATACCTTGCTCCATATCACCAAAGGAAATTTCCTTTTATCATGTAAACTTGACCATAAAAAGGATCGCATAATATAGATTAAAAAATTTCAACTAATTTTGGCATAGAATACAATGATATATAAAATGTTGGGATGGCCTGAAATACTAACTTAATTAACTACACTCTTCTTGCTAACGATGACCATATACCCTTCCAATGTGGAAGTTTATTATAATCTTTACTAATAACTAGATTCCAAAATTTTCTCCTCATTATCCCCTCAAATAAAGGCATCCCTAGATAAGTTGTAGGTAAATTTTCCTCCAACATTTGAAGCAACCCAAAAATTATTGCATTGATATTAACAGGAGTGTTAAGGAAGTAAAGTTTGGATTTTTTTCCTATTAATTTTTTCCCTGATGCTCTTTCATATTCCTTTAAAAAGTTATTCAAAGCTCTGGACTCACTAATCCTTGAAATTCAAAAAAGGGTTGTATCATCTACAAACTATTGATGGGTGATGTTGTCGATGTTATTACTAACCTTAAATCCACTTATAAGCCCATATTTGTAAGCCTTATTTAATTTCTTTCTCAAAACCTCAGCCATAATAATGAGCAAATAAGGAGATAGAGGATATCCTTGTCAAAGGCCTATCTTGGCTTTAAAATATTTTGTTATTAACCAATTGACCAACACTGAATAAGAATCCATAGAGAAACAAGCTTTAATCCATCTAACCCATTTTTTCTCAAATCTAAAATTTTCTAAAATCGTAAAAAAAATCCCTTTTATCCCTATCATATACTTTACTCATATCAAGTTTTAATATCATTATTTTCTCTTTTCTTAAAGCTACTAAATGTATAACTTCATGAGATACTATGATCCTATCTAGAATTTGTCTCCCTTTCATAAATCCTCATTGCTCTTCTGAAATGATATTGTTTAACAATGGCTTTAATCGATTTTCCATCACTTTGGAGATAATATTATATGTCATATTACATAGTATTATGGGTATAAAAGAATAAAACAATTCAACATACTTATTTTTTGGAATTAGGGTAATATATGTTGCATTTATTTTATAAGGTATGTATTGTTTTACCCTAGACTGTCCACTGCCACCAATAAAGAATCCTTCACTATATCCCAATTATGTTGGTAAAAAAATATAGAGCCCATTTGGGCCTAAGATTTATCCTTATTAAAAATTAAAAAAGAGCTAAATGAACTTCTTCTAGAGTAATAGGCTCCATCAGTTTCCTATTGTCTTCATTCATTATAACTGAAGGAACATCTTGAAGAAGTTTATCATTAGGAACTTCAATCTCCTTTGATCCTAGAATATTTTGATAAAAATACCTAGCCTCTTTTCTAATTTCACTCTGGTCTTCAATCCAAACCCCTTCTATTGATTTAATTCTACTAGTTCTGGATGTTGATATCTGTACTATAGCCATCCTATAAAAAAAAACTTTATATTTTTATCTCCTTCTTTTAACCAAGTTAGTCTTGATTTTGATCTTCAAAATTTCTATTCCATACTCAAAATATTATGATATTCACTAAGAAACTCCCTTTCCTTTGAGCTTAGATTATTATGTTCACTTTTCTATAATTTTATCTTTTAGTTCTTCTTTCTTCTAAAAATATTTCCAAAAGTGTTCTTGTTCCATTCTTTTAATCTAGATGTCATATATTTAATTTGATTTGGAAGAGCATACAACCCACCATTACCTAAATAATTCCACATATGATCTATCATATTAGCAAATTGAGTATGGCCTTCCCACATTTGCACATATTTAAAATATGATCTTTTTTTAATTCACTAACCACCATTTTAACTCTTATTGGTGAGTGATCTAAACCAATCCTTGTTAAGGTTTTAGCACAAGTTCCTTCTTCTAGACAATGATCTGAGAGAATGCATCTACATAATATTTTTGCTATTAGGTTCTAGCCTCTCTTATTTTTGGTCCATGTATAGTTGTCTTATTCAAACTCAACCTCCCATAGATTATTATTTTGAATAAAAGCTGATAAATATTTCATACTTTGGGTTAATTTCCTAATTCTCCAAATTTTTCATCCAGCTTGGTTATGGAATTAAAATATCCTATGATCATAAATTGAGTTTCTTGGTCTTTACTTCTCATAAAGTATTCAATCCCACTCTAGACTTCTAATCTACCTAACTGAGTTGTAGGTCCATAGACATTGATAAGGATAAAATGAATATATGCAAAGTAGCAAGTGACTAAAGAGGCTAACCAATGCCTAGTTTTATGAATGGTTATACAACAGGTTCTAGAACTATTCCAACAAGTTATAATCCCCCTACTGCTCCATTATAATCCATAGCATCCCATTCACATCTTGATAAAGCTATTTTTATAGTTTTTGAAACTTGTTCTATATATTATTGAAGCTTTTAACTTGTCCTA
The DNA here is from genome assembly GCA_028583015.1 of Wollemia nobilis. NCBI lineage: Eukaryota > Viridiplantae > Streptophyta > Pinopsida > Araucariales > Araucariaceae > Wollemia > Wollemia nobilis. The sequence goes on along the minus strand of JAQPPZ010002937.1, from coordinate 6,151,473 downwards.
CTCATTTTCTAGTATTTCCTTATTAATGGGAGAGGTATTAACTTCTAAAAGTATATTTTATTTACCATTTTTTTATTGAATGGTGCATGGTACTTAAATAGAGTCTTAAAAATATGATTAAACACATTCCTTAGGTTCATTGACAATGTTCTTTCTTAAATGAAGATCATACTGAATAGACGATTCGTTGTTAATATGTTGAAACTATTGTATTGCATCCTCTAAGATTTGATATAATTTTTCTTCATAAGATAAAGCCTCAAAAGAGTTGGTATTTCTTCCAATATCCTTCCTTACTAGTCTCCATTATTTATTTTCTTTCATTTTTCTATATCTATTTTTTGAAAGTTGAAAACCATCTTCATCCATAACCATTTGTAAGTTTCTCTTGAGGTTTTCTACATATAATTTTGTTGGGCTCTTCTTAGGGCATTATCTCTAAATATACCCCACCTCATGACATATTCTACATTTAAAGGATACATTTTCATAATGTAAGGTCTGGATCCACATTTTATCCCCATACGTAAGAATGATTGATTCTGGTAAAGCTTTACTTATATCAGTCATGACCAATATCCAAGCATAAATAGATAAGAATCCATATTTTATTAAATCTGAAATCTCAAGAAATTCTTCTAGAGTGTTTCCTATTACCTTGAAGGTATATATTTCCAAAAATTCAATAGGTAACCCAAACATCCTAACCCAGATTGGTACTAGGGATAGATTTACATTTTTAGGTGAAAAACATTCATACCAACGAGTAAGGAAGAGTCCTACTCTTCCCATAAACCAAGGACCCCATTTAGGATTTTATCTCTTTCTTTCCTAGAAAAAATAATATCTAGAAATAAACCATTGGAAATAAATGATAGAATCACTCCTAGAGACTTCCAACTCCTATCATTCCATTTTCTCAAGGTTGAAGCCCCAGACCAATACCCATTAAATTTACCAAAAATTACCCTATCTTGGAGCAACGAAGATATCTATGAGGTATGCTCACTGAAATCTACCACTAGAGATGATTATAAGGATTTAACTATAAATAAATCCATAGAAATGAAACTAAAACTAAAAAAGTATTGAAATTTATCTAAATATCCCATACCAAATATAATATTCAATAATAAATTTATAATAATTTGCATGCACAATTTCTAATATAAAGAAAGGGAAAATAACTTAGCTAAACAATTATTTGTCCAGATAGAAAATCTTACCTCACTGAAGTCCTAGTCCTTCATTGCTCTTCCCATCATCTTAGCCCTAGCTAAAATATATTTACAATTTTGTTTTTCATGACTTGAAAAATTGTCACTGCCCTTATTCCAGATGGTTGAATTCAGAGGGTCATATCTTCCTCAATATTGATTGGATTCTTTCATATGACCACTCATTTTAAATATATTCAAAATTTTCACAAGTTGGTCAAATAATAAATTAAATCGGATAACCCTTTGTGAAGATATGTCTCCTAATAGATGAGACGCTTTTAGATAATAATAAAAAACTAATGCTTCATGAAGATACTAATCTCATTTGATTAGTTACCTTCTAAAATTTGAATTTAATGGGGAGCTTTATTTATATTTTTCTATTATACTATTACAAATTTTAGTCAACCAATAAGTTTTTGTCCTTATTGTTTGTTTTCCAAATTTAAGGGTCTCTTTTTGTTTTGATTATTCTTTAAATTTTGTAAAAATTCATAGATCACATTTCTATTAAAGTGTATTATAAGTAGTCTAAGTTTCATTTATGTCTTTTTTTTTTTAATATTTGGTTTCTTTTGACATAAGAAAATAGATAATGAATTTTTAGTTCCTCTTACTATAATAATAATAATCACCAATATATATATATATATATATATATATATATATATATATATATATATATATATATATTTGTTATGGAATAAACATCCCACTTTACTTCTTACTTGTTCTTCATATTGTATCGTTCCACATTTTTCACACCCTTACCTTCAGGCTATAGGATCCATGCTCGGAAGGGGGATGTGAAAAGGATGGGACAATACCTCGGACTGAGAGGCCTTTCGAAGGTCCCGCCTCTCGGGGGAGGTGTATTATGGTGATTTTTCGATGGATGGTGGGGTTCACCAGGAAATGTTTAGTGGCAGTTTCCACGCCTAGGTTGGGAATATGTTTGATGTGTTCAATTTTATCCTTAATCATCCAAAGCCTAGGTTTGGCCAAATGAATCTAAGTTGTTCTATATGAAATGTAGATTTAAATGGATACAAAAAGTAGAATTAATATAAAACATAGAGAATAAATTAGGTGAAGAAATCCATACCTGGTTACGGATGTCTGATGGAGGTTCTGACTTTTGAAGCAGTCCAGATTGTTTGGAATTTGATAGAATTGTCTCCTATCTGACAGGATCGTCTGAGATCTGACGAATTTGTCACACGAATTCGTCAGAGACCTGCAAACAAAGAAATAGATACAAAATACCAAAAATGCAACTATTCTGATGAAGGAAAATGATGTAAAATAATGATAAGGATGTTAGTAAGATAATCCTGAATGGAAATGCAAGTGAATTGCAACACTTTAATACCTAATCATGATTCTATTATGCAATTAAACTACATGGGTGAACTCCAAGATGTAGGATAACAGGAAATAATAATAAAGCTGACTAAATGTAGAATAAAATAGTAGAAAAATATAGGAAAAGCACAAACTCTAGGCACTGATTGCCCCCAATGTAGGTTGTAGTCAAAATCATCTCGAATTGGTATGAAATTGCCTCGAATTGGATAGGATCGTCTACGACGATCTGAGCTTGCTTCGGCTGAAGAATGACAAGGTCCCTACAAGAAAATTTGGAAAGCACAAGTGCAGATGGTAATACAGGGTATTCTAATGCGTGTAAAAGTCAAGTTACAGGAAAATTCAGCCAGCCAGGGGATGTCAAGGGGAGTCCTAAGGTTTAAATAGGCTTAGGAGGGAAGTTGGGAGGTTGGAGATCATCCTAATTTGGAAGATCTCCAACGTGGGAGGTTTCTAACGACGTAGAAATGCTTCTGTCCAACTTAGAGACGTCGTTGAAAAAGAATCTACTTATGAAAAATTAGTTTTGGGACAAGATCGTCTGGGCGTCCTAGCCCAGACGAAATTGTCCGATCTGAGGTGATATCGTCTGATCGGCGACGATATCGTCCAACGGTCACAAAAACTCCTAAGAATGGCACGGAGAATGAGGAAACAGGTAGCAGTTTTTGAAGCGATTTTGGGGTTGAATTTTTGAATTTGAATTATTACTAAGGTAATTTAATTATTGCTAAATTTTACTGCATCAATTTTAGGGTGCTACATTTTGCCCCGTATTTAGCGAATTTTCCAAAGAAAATGCGTTAAAGATGAGTTTTTCTCAATCTATGAGAAAGCAAAAATTATTCCCTTTTTTAGGCAATGATTCTTGGTCGAATCGTACGATAGCTTACTATGGTGCCCCCTCCATGTTTTTACCCAAATCGAACGTTTGAGGTAAAAAAGCAGAAAAGCAAAATTTTAAAAATATTGTTAATTGTTTTGAATAAAATTAAGAAAAATAGGGTAAAACCCTAATTCATTGTTACTGTTCATTTCTACTAGTTTTTAGAGCTCTGGAGACAAGATGGTTGAGACAACGCACAAATCGACAGAGGTCCGACGCGGGCTATGGGTAAGGGTCTAAACTTGGTTTAGAGTGCTTTAATTTGGAATTTCATGCTTTTTAGATTAGATTTGAATAATTTTTTAGCATCGTGGCCATTTTTGGGCCGTCGACATTGTCGAGACGAAATCGTCTTGATTTCGTCAAAATCATCTCGATTTCGTCGAAATCGTCTCGATATTGTCGATTTCGTCCAAGGGCAAAATCAATAATAGGGGGACGATTTCGTCCAATAAGGGAAGATTCCCTCATGCGAAATCGGAGATGAATTTGCTCAAATTTGGGATGATATCATCCAATTGTGGGTGATATCATCATTTATATGAAATTGCATTTGCTTGATTTGAATTTTTAATTAATGTTGGATTAATGATTGTTATTGATGATTTTTTATTGTTTTGTTGTTTATGTTGTAGAGAGGATTACTAAAGAGCCGAGAATGGAAATACAATGGACTAAGGGATGACTTGGCCACCCTGTCTTAGGTAGAGCGAGATCAGTTGGCTCAGGTCGGCTTACAACACGTGGCAGATATGGCACAAGTGTCTACAGACATGGGGCTATTGATAGCCCTAGCAGAGAGGTGGTATCCGAGTTCTTCTTGTTTTTTATTATCGACAAGGGAGATGACTCCCACACTGGAAGATGTATGGAGGATTTTGAGGATCCCCATACAAGGATGACTAATCACTCCCATGACCAATTAGGGCCACGTGATGATGCAGCTATGTAGGGTGGAGTGAACATCGAGTCTCTATACCAGATGCCTGGGGCATCCAGACTAACTCAGGTTTTGGCTAGGGTGGTAGGTGGTCTGCTGCTATGCTATCAGAGTGAATGCAGACTACCATGGCTATTGACAGATGTGGTCTGTGACATGAGAGACCACGGATACAGGTTTTCTTGGGGGAGTTTTGTACTATGTTAGTTGTATAGGATCTTGCATGGGGTCATATACAAGGGTGGTCGATGTCTAGTCATGACATCACTACTGTAGGTTTGGTGCTGGGAGCACATCACGATGCGGAGGCCGGTAGGGCTCCCACTGATAGGGATTGATGGGGAGAGACCCTGAGTTTTCTACTGGTGGCTTTAGAGAGGGTCACAACGATGGGTAGATTTGCCAGTGTCTCGAAGACTACTTGATGACCTTGTCTCTAACCAGATCACCTGGAGGCCTTGGAGAGATCATCCAGGGTGGGCCGAGGATCGACAGGATCTAGCTCACATTAGGTGAGTTTGCTAGCTAAGGATGGAGAGGGGAGAGGTGGAGCTCCACCGGTATGACCAAGTTTTGAGGCAGTTCGGTCTACAGAAGGGGATCCCATCTCTTAGAGACTACAAGTTTTCCTGGACTTTCCGAGATAACACTATAGTTAGCAAGGCTCCAAATATGCAGCAATTTTGGAGTCAGGATGTAGACGATGCCTCCATTCAGCCAGTGGATGGGTATGACACTAGGGTTATAGACGACTATGATGCCTGGTACATAGGCATCCGCCCTCCTCGGATGATGAGGGCTCAGGGTCTAATTCATGTAGTTGTGCATCAGATGGAGAGGTGGCACTAGGCGGCCATTGAGGTAGCACAGGGTCATAGCGAGGGAGAGCAAAGGAGACCACAGGCTCAATAGAGGCCACGACAGTAGGAGAGGAGGGAGGAGAGACCCCCTTCTCCACAGAGAGAGAGACCACCATTGCCTGATAAGGGCAAGGATGTCAAGGCAGGAGAGAGTAGCGAGATGGCTACTCTCTGGGTGGAGACTATTCGTCTCCAGGCTCAGGTGTAGGCCTTGTAGGATGAGGCTGCAAGACACCGAGAGGAGGCCACACAACTCAGAGATGAGGTCGCATGCCTCAAAGCATGGAATAGAGGGGCTAGCACTCAATACCTAGCATGGGCTATTACCTAGATCACATTTTACCAGATGCTATACTATTAGATGGTGCCAGAGGGGTAGAGGTTACCACTATCGGCCCCCATTGCGAAGCCTATCATGATGGGGTCATCGAGGACATCATCACGATCAGTGTCCAGGACTCATAGCACCACACGGACTGCAATGGGGCCACCTCGTCCACCTCAGGGTGGGGGAGGAGATGAGGCTAAGAGCTCAAGGGGTTCTTGAGGCTAGCTACTATAGATTACACTACAGAGACTGGATATAGGATTGAGAGGATTGAGTATGCGAAGATGTAGATTGTGGCATACCAATCTAGTTTTGATATGATGTACATATTGTTGATATATATAGATGAGATATTTTTGATCATATGACTTGTCTTATGTATTTGTATGATGCTTTAATGTTTTGGTGTGATTGATTTGATGATTCATGTAATTATGTCATTTGGAAATGTTATAATTTGATGTCATGCTTTTAAAATTTAAATGAAATAATCTGATGTAAACAAATTGGTTGTTTATGATGTGATTTGATAAAAAATAAAAGGGGACTTTTAACAATAATTTCAAAGGACATTGTCGCTATTATAGACCATTTCATGGAGTCATTGCTCACTCAGTCATCAAGCTAATCCCAGTATAGAAATATTGTTAAAAGTAAAAGAGTGCTTAAGAGACTATATTAAGACTTTGTTGTGATGATGGAGATAATGGTGGTTTGATGATTTGTTTTTATATTTTCATAAAAATAATATGCATGAAATATTTTAAAATGATTTGCTAGGCATAAATTCCTAAGTGTGATAAAATTTTGAACAATTCCTTAGAATTTATACCATGGTTGCAATATTGAATTTGAACATAATGTCATGAAATAAAATAAGTATTCGTTCTTTTAAAGCATAATTGTGTAACATAATGATGCAAGTCATATGTTTTTATGATGTGGTATAAATGGGAAAATAAAATTAAACAATGGTTTGCGCTAGGCATAGAATATTTAGTTATAAACTTATACCATCATCGCAAAATCCAAAAAGAAGAAAATAATAGCTTTATTGCATGGTTGATTTTTAATTTTTGAAAATAAACAGAAAATATGAAGATGAGGACTTGTGCTAGGCATAAAATTCCACTTTTGGTTTTGGAACTATACCATCATTGCAAAAGTCAAAAAGTTATATATAAATGTAACTTTATTGCATATTTTTGAAAATGATTTTGATTTGTTGGTAAATACATGTGGTTGTCTTTATACTAAACAATTGTTCTCAGAGAAGAAGAAAAATAAAATTATTCCAGACAATTTGCAAAAATATTTCAAGGTATCTTAAAGACAAAAGTTAGATTTATAAGGAATCCCATGTGCATATGTGAGTTCATTTCCAATCTTGATTTATCATAATGATACACAAAATCTCTCAAATACAAATGTGTCTGCGATTGTATTTTTCATTTACCAGGTTTGAGCAAGATACTATGATACAAGTGATTTGAATTAACCAAATAAGTGTTCATTAACCATGATTTAGATGCATATAACCATACCATACTACTATGTAAGTCAGGTTATCAAGAGCTAGCTAATACATAAGCAGACATAGGTCTATACAAAAGAAGGTCGCTAATGTGACAGACATATCACCACGCTAGGAGTTACCCAAGGCCAAGCGGGTTGGGCACAAACCACCTGTTATGGGGCTTACCTCACATTTTTGAATAATTAAGAATTCTAGGGATTCAAGATCATCAACCCTTCTTTTCTTTTCAAGGGGTAGGGAAAGGGATTTTATTACTTTTGCTTTTGCTCATTTTGCTTTCTTTTCTTTTTTCTTTCTTTTCTCTCTTTTTTTTTTTTGTATCCTTTGCTTTGATATTTGAGATAATGCTAAAATAGTGCTAAATGATTTTGCTTGATTTCTCTTTTTCTTTTGCTTCCTATTCTAGGGATACTTGCTTGGATTAGCTGTAGAGCAAGGGATTTTTATTCTAGGTAGGGGTGAGCTTGTCCTTTTGCCAATTCTCAAAGATTCTAGACCATGTGCATGATAGGATAGCAGGGGAAACTTTTCGCTCAAGAAACCACTTCTACTATGTAAGATAGCATGGACATTACAAATATAATCATTTTATTGTGAAATGATATGCTTGGTTTAAGTAAATAACAAGATCAATTCTCTATGCTCAAACTTTATTTAATTGAATTTTATGGACTTTGATATAAGAGAGATTAGTAATCATGCCAGATAAAATCAAGATATTTATTCCTGTGAATGTGAAAGGTGCGGGATTCCAAATAAATGCTAATTTATCCAAAATAACTGAAAATGTAACTGCAAATATGTCACAGTACAAAAAATAAATAAAATATGGTTTTGAAGATTTTGATGATTTTGAATGTTTTTGGTATTTTTTGGATTTTTATGTTTATAAATTAAAAGAAATACAAGATAGTAGTTTTGAAAATATTTTAAACAAATATATACAATGATGAAATGACCAATTTTTATGTGTAGTAACATTTAAGGTGCATAATATTCATAGGTTCTTTAAGTTCTTTACCATCTAAGGTAGATAATTTGTATGCTCCCGATTCAAATTTAGCAGTGATAATATATGGTCCAAGCCAGTTGGGCTCAAATTTACCTTTAAGGTCTTTAGTTGCATTAGTATTCTTTTGATTTTCTTTTAAAACAAGATCGCCGACCTCAAAGGATCGATGACGAACTTTCTTAGCATATGATCTTTTAAGATTGTTTTGGTAAGCACGAAGATGCTCCAAAGCATTGATGCGCTTTTCATCTAGAAGTTCCAGCTGACTAAGTCTGCCAGCTCAATATTCATCTCCTATTTTGGTATCTTGAAGTATTAGATCCAAAGAAGGAACTTCTAATTCGAAGGGAAAAATGGCTTCAGCGCCATAAACCAAAACAAAAGGTGAAGTTCCAATGGGGGTTCGAACACTAGTTTGATAAGCCCACAAAGCTGGATATAGTTGAATGTGCCAGTCACGACCAGATTTATTGACCAATATTTTAAGAATTTTGATTAAGGTTTTGTTTGAAGCTTCTACTTGGCCATTACCCTAAGGATAATAGGGAGTGGACCAGTGATGTTGAATCTTATATTTTTGGCATAATTTCTTAACATCTTTATTTTTGAAACAAGTTCCATTGTCTGAGATGAGATTTGCAGGAATGCCGAACCTATAAATGATTTGATTAAAAATAAATTTAGAGACTTGTGTTCTAGTGCAGGAAGCTAAAGGCATAGCTTCAACCCACTTCATGAAATACTCGATGGTAGTTATGATGAATTTGTGTCCATCAGATGACACAGGATTAATTTTGCCAATAATGTCTAAGCACCATTTTGAAAAGGGCCAAGGAGATGAAATAGCCTGCAATTCTTATGCAGGGGCATGGACAAGGTCAGCATGTTTTTGGCACTTTTTGCAATGGCACACATAATCATGTGCATCATTCTCCATGGTAGGCCAAAAGTATCCTATCTTAAGGAGCTTTTTAGCAATGACACTACCACTAAAGTGTCCTCCACAAGATCCATCATGGGATTCACTCAAAGCTGATTTGGATTCTTCTAAATTCAAACATCTCAATAGGATACCTTCAAAATATCTCCTATATAAAGTATTGCCAATTATTACAAATCGACTTGCTCGTCTATGTAATAACCAATGCTGGTTTCTATTAGAATTGGCAGGGAAAGTCCCATTTTGAAGAAAATCAAATATATTAATATACCAAGGTTCAGGGGTAGTTTCATTGATTAGAAACACATCCAAAGGTTCTAAGCATGATTTATGTGAAGCGGGTTCCTAGAGTCGACGAATAATGATGGTGTCATATTCGTCATCTAACTCCAAGGGCAGAAGAGATGCAACTGTGGCCATAGCGTCAGCCGCACGGTTGCTAGTTCGAGGAATAGCTTCCAAGGTAACTTGATCAAATAGAGATATTAATTGTAAAACTTAGGCTTTATATGGGCGCATTTTATCATCTTTGGTCTAATAAACTTCATGAATTTGGTTTATAACAAGTTGAGAATCACCAAAAACTAGCATATGTTTAATTTTTAGGGCCAAGGTAGCTCGTAATCCAAGTATTAGAGCTTCATACTCAACAGTATTATTAGTGCAAGAAAATGTTAATTTAAAGGACAAAGGTATAATGTGTTTTTTGTGGAGATATTAAAATAATACCTGCACCAGCCCCACTCATGCATCGAGATCCATCAAAGTATAAGGACCATTGTTCAACATGGTCTGCCTCTAATTGAAGGCATTCATCAAGAAATTCAATGATGAGGGGATGGGTAGACTCTAAGGGTGCAGTAGCTAATTGATCTGCTATGATTTGACCCTTAACAGACTTTTGTCCTATAAACATGAGTTCAAACTCGCTTAGAGCAAGAACCCACTTGGCTATGCGACCCGATAAATAAGGTCGACTCATGAGATACCACAAGGGATCATATTTAGCAATGACATACATTTTTTGGCTGAGCATATAATGGCGTAATTTTTGCATAGAAAATATGACCGCTAGACATATTTTTTCTAATGTTGTGTAGTGGGTTTCATAACTGATTAGGGTTTTGCTAATGTAATAATTAGCACGTTCTCTTTTCTCATCATCAAGCTGAGCTAACATAGCTCCTAAAGCAAAATATGAAGCTGAAATATATAGGATAAACGGATGATCAGGTCTAGATGATGAAAGCATAGGTGGGTTAAGGAGGTATTGTTTAAGAAGTTCAAAAGCTTCCTTACATTTGTCATCCCAATTAAAAGGGACATCCTTCTTAAGGAGCTTAAGAAAGGGACCGGTTTTGTCTTCCAACTTATCGATGAAGCGACGGATAGCTTGAAGTTTACCTTGTAAACTTCATAATTCAAATATATTGGTAGGTGCGAGCATATCGGTGATAGTCTCAATCTTAAGAGGGTCAATTTCGATGCCATGTAAAGAAACTATAACCCCTAATAGTTTACCGGACTTAACTCCAAATATGCATTTGGCTAGATTTAATCGAATAAGATATTCTCTTAACCGATTAAAAACTTTTCTCAAATCATCTAAATGATCATATTCATTAATAAAGTGAGCTATAATATCATCTACATAATCATGTAGGATATCATGCATCATATCATGAAAAATATAAGTCATAGCTCGTTGATAGGTTGCACTTGCGTTCTTTAGGCCGAATGGCATCACTTTCCAACAAAAGGTACCCCAGGGGGTAATAAAGGTTGTTTTAGCCTGATCTTCAGGAGCTATCTTGATCTGATTATAACCGAAGAATCCATCCATTAGGGACATCATCCCACTCCCAGTAGTAAAATCAATGATTTGATCCATGTTTGGAAGCAAAAAATCATCTTTAGGGCATGTAGCGTTAATATCTCTAAAATTTGTGCAAACCCTAACTTTGGTAGCTTCTTTCTTGGTGACTAGAACTACGTTCGAGATCCATTCAGCATAATCAATTGCTTGTATAAAAACAACATTCAAGAGTTTTTCTAACTCCCCTTTGACTAGCAAGGCCACTTTGGGATGCATTTTTCTAAGTTTCTGTTTAACAGGTTTAGCATCCGGATGGACTACTAGGTGATGCATGACTATAGAAGGGTCTAAACCTGGCATATCTTCATATGTCCAAGTGAAGACATATTCATATTATTTAAGGAATGCAATGTATTGCTCTTGTTTTTCTTGACTTAATTCTGATCCAATATTGATTATGTGGGGACTATCCTCAGTTCCAATGTTAATTTTAATGACGTTTTCTACTTCCATGTGTAGATCTCTTTCAAAATTAGGTAGGGCGGGTGAGACGCCCAATTCTTGTAATTCTTTTAAGGTTAACTTAGTAAGTCATATTGAGGAGTAGTGGCCTCAAGCTGGGATATAGTAGGTATATAACCATCAAAATAAAAACCATTGTGTAACATCTCTTCAAAGGAGACATCATGGAAAATATCTCCTTCCAATTCATCATCGGATTCAACAATCATTTCAGGATAAGCTATGGATAGCATATTGCATGTAAATGGCTTATTTGTTAGAGGTAAATCATCACGCCCATCCAAATAATATTGATAACATATGAGTTGATCATCATCTTCAAAAGGGAAGGGTTGAACCTTACTAGGAAATAGGCCCACACCACATCAGGTGGGCCATGGTTCTACCTCAAAGGGTTCTTTCATACCATCTTGGAAAGGTCCCAAGCCTTTCCCTTTATATCCCATTTTAAGCATTATAGGTTTAGCTTTAATATACTCATTAGTAAAATAACATCGAGCATATCCATCATGATGAGTTTTGATATTCCTAGGTATTCTTCCCTAGTCATATCCTTTATAAATGAAGGCACAACTCCCGACTTGGTAAGTACTTCCCATAGGTTGTGGGAGGCCCAAAGTATGAGGAGATGACGAAAAAGTACTTAAGATAATGGAATTTTGCATAGAAGCATTTGTTTTTTTTTATATAAGAATTTTAGATAAATCAGGTAATAGTTCATCAGAAAGAGCATAAGATGTAGAAGGATCATTCCCTATATATTTAGATGTGGAATATATGATAGATGTAGATAATTTGGAGGTGTTAATATATGGGTCCATATGTTTTGAAATCATAGGGATGGAACATGAAGGGCTGGTTGTGGATTGAAGATCTTTTTGAGGTTCTAGAGCAGATTGTTTAAAAGATTGTTGATCTATATATGAGGGTGAAATTAATGGAGGAGAAATAGATGAAGTTATGGGTGTGTGTTTCATAGTTTTAGATGAAAAATAAGAACTAGGATGTGTGGATGACAGAGCAGGGCAAAATTGAACTCCAACAAGTTCTGCCAAAGCACACATATCAAAGGGTCTGGGATCACCATGGATATTGACCAACTGATTCTTAAATTCAAATTTAACACATTGGTGTAAAGTTGATGGGACAACCCGCATTGCATTGATCCAAGGATGACCCAAGAGTATATTGTATGATGTTGGGCTATGTACAATAAACACGATCATATCTAAGGTTCTAGGACCAACTTGCAATGGGATGGTAATAACTCCACATGTTTCTTGTGTTTCGTCATTGAAAGCTTTTATGATCATGTCAGTTTTCTTCATTTCATCACTTCTAAACCCAAATCTCTGGTAGAAGTCAAAAGTGCAAATATTTAGAGATGAATCATTATCAATCAAGACCCTTTTGACTGCTACATCTCCTATTAGGGCAGTAATATACAAGGGGTTATCCTTATGTAAACTATGTTGCGGTATATCTTTATCTCGAAAGTCAATACAATCAACTTCTCTAGTGATGATAGTATTGGCCATGGCTTCAGGTTGAATGTTTTGTGGTACCATCATTTGGCTTAATGTAAGCATTAATTCATCTCTATGTGTAGGAGAAGATCTTAATAAATCCAAAAGAGAAATTCTAGTTGTAGTATTGGATAATTGCTCATTAATATTATAAGGAGGTTTAGGTTGAACATTAGGAGCATGATTCCCTTTATTGGGATTTTTCAAAATAAATGGAGTTGATCCATCGTTCTGATTTGGTTCTTGTTGAGAATTTTGAGCCTGTTGTCTGGTAATGGCTCCAATGGTACCTACAATGTTATATTGAGGATGCTGAATAGGTCTTGGTCTAGCATTTATAGCTTGTTCATTAGAAAGGAACTGATTAGAAGAGGGTCGAGTAGTAACTCTTCTAGGAAATGGTTCTTCTGGAACCATAGCATTTGTGATAGGTTGAATAGGATCTGATTCATTTTCAGAACTATTCGATTGGTTTGAGGTGATGTCTATTTCACTTTCAGTATCTTATTCTACATCACTGAGATTCAATTTTTGAATATTATGTAGGGGCCTAGTCGTGACCATGGATAAAGTTGTGTCAAATTTTTGTAAATCATGATTAGGTAAATGTTCACTAATAGTTCCTACATATCGGGTAGGAGGAGGAACATTATGATGCTCAATTTGATTGGCCACCTCTTTACCCTGTCTTGGTAAAGGATGTTGAAATATGTCTAATGATTGATTAGCATTTTGATTTTGATTTTGGGGAATGTTCTTTTGAGCATTATTAGGAGCATTTTGTTTAGGTTGGAAGGCTTGCACCTCCATCTTATTATTATCAATCAGATCTTGTATTTTATGTTTTAACCCTTTACAAGAATTGGTAGAGTGTCCAGGCCCTCTATGGAAATCACAGTGTAAATCTGCTCTATATCCGGGTATGGTTGGATTAGGTTCCTGAATAGCTGGTAATTGAATCAAACCTCTTTTGAGTAATTGAGGTAAAATAGTTGATAATGGTTAATTCAATCTAGTAAAATCTTGAGGAGGTTTATCAGGAGGTTTTAATATAATTTTTTTTTTTGTCTTCGTTGCATTGATATTAGTAACATTTCTGCTGTCAGTGACTTCGTCACCTACGACTTGTTTTTTTTTATATTGATTTCTAGATGTTTTCTCATCATATTTCTTCCTAAGTTGGACTCTCCTAATGAGGGCATCTTCTACTCTTCGAGCTAAATCTATAGCTTGATCAAAGGTAGTTAAGGTAGCAGTTGATAACTCATAAGATATTTGTTCTTGCAAATTATTAATAAAAATGTCCAACATTTCCCTATAAGGTAGAACAAAGTGCAGTTTTCCTGTCAACTGCCTCCATCTACCTAAGAAATCTGTAAAACATTCATCTTTGTCTTGTTTTAAGTTGTATAAATCTTTAATGGTTACATGCCTCTCGATATAGGCACTAAATTGATGCATAAAAGATTCAACAGTCTCTTCAAAATTTCTCAAAGAATGAGTGGGCAATTGGTAGTACCACTCCAATGCCATTCCTCCTAAACTTTTCGAGAACATTTTTAGTAATAACAAGTCATCATGTGATATATCATGACATGCTATCCTAAACATGCGAAGATGCTCTATGGGATCTTTAGTTCCTTTATATATAGGCAGGACGAGCATGGGAAAATGTTTAGGGTATGGTTGTGCTACAACCATAGGATCTAGAGGTTGACTACACATCTCTCGATAATTGTACGAGGGACGGTAGGGATCTATATGGTCCATGCGAGAAGCTAACTGTTTTACCATGGCTTCCAGATTACTGGTTTGCCCACCATATTGGTTCGGTAGGGCATTAATATGAGATTGGTGAGCATATGATGGAGGGACATGCATATTAGATGCTATATTACTATTGTGTAATTTGTTGGTAGGAAGGGTGTTATGAAAATATTTTGAATTTGTATTATGTTGTATCCCAGATTGTTGAAAATTGGTGTTTGGCTTCATTTTAGGTTTTTGTTGATTTGAAGCATATTGGTTAATAGTTTGGCGAAATAAAGCAGTGAATGAAGGTCTCTTTTGTGTGGGCATGATTTTATGCTCAATAACAGGTTCCTTAGGAGGTTGGGTAACCTGTTGTTTTTGCATGTTCTGAATTATAGCGGCCATATCCATATTGGATGGCCCAGTTTTATCACTTTCTTGATCAATGAACGACAAGGGATTAGTGTGTATGTCAAACCTATGTTCCATGGCTGCTTGAGTGTCACTAATTTGTCCCCTATCAATACGAACTGCCATATTAAGAGCACCAATATTATTATTGAAGAATTTCTAGAAATGATCTAAGTTATCAAAAGCAATAGTTCCATCTAAAGCCATTCTAGGGGATGAGGATCCTTCCTCTCTAACATTTTCTTGTTGTTAATTTTATTCAACCAGGTCATCTTCTGGTTGTTCTAGAGTTTCTTCTTCTGGGATTGAATCTTCAGGAAGGGTATTTAATTTTTTATTTTTCTTGCCTAACCAATCTTCTTCTTCTTCTTCTTCAGTTTTTTTACCATTCCTAAGTCTAGTCAATGTGCTTAAAATTAGATTTCATCAAATATATATATATATATATATATATATATATATATATATATATATGCAACAAGCTTAAGAGGTATATATTTTAATTATATACCTACTAAAATATTTAAAATGAAATGTTTTGGTTTTTGTTATGTTTTTTTTTTTTTTTAGTTTTCTTGTTTTTTTTTTTTTTTTATAACAATATTATAAAGATAACAAACAACACACAAAATGCAAGAAATAATAATAATGAAAGCAATGATCTAGTTTTCTATAAACAATTTATAAATATCATTAATGGGCTCGAGTTCTTCAGGAGTCATGAAATGTTCTTCTTCAAATTGAAAATTTTCTTTCAAAAATTTGACAAAAAGTGCTATAGTGATATTACCTGTTTCAGACTCTGGTTGATAAAAATAAATCTCGTGGCAATACTCTCGATATAACACAGCTCTAGGAACTCTATTCCATATTTCCCTATCCGTAATAATGACCTCTTGGTCTTCTACACGACCTAGGAATTGGTGTATAATAGCTGCGTTCTTGAGGTATTCCTCGAAGGTGAACAATTCTGAAGACACAAGAGCTCTCCTATAAGCTAACCACCTACGGCAAGATCTCTGAAGTTCATGATAAAAAATGAGTTGATGAGGATCCAGGATTCTATCTAGGGCAAGCCTCTTGATTTGTTTAAGTTCTATTGACCTAGATGAAATGACACCTAGTCTCCTATCAAGTTCATCCCAAAAAAATTAGTTTCTATCTGTTTCAGGCACACTAAGTACATAATTGATTTCTATGGCTACTAATTGGTTTTCAACATTTATAGTAACTGCTAGTATTTTCTTAGGAGCTACCATCTAAACATGATATGCAACTTATTATTTTTCTAATGATTTAAATGCATCTATTTTTTTTTTTTTTTTTCAAAAGGTTTTAGTTTCACGTCGGGTTCACCAAAATGTATCGTTCCAAATTTTTCACACCCTTACCTTCAGGCTATAGGATCTATTCCTGGAAGGGGGATGTGAAAAGGATGGGACAATACCTCGGACTGAGAGGCCTTTCGAAGGTCCCGCATCTCTGGGGAGGTGTATTATGGTGATTTTTTGATGGATGGTGGGGTTCACCAGGAAATTTTTAGTGGCAGTTTCCACGCCTAGGTTGGGAATATGTTTGATGTGTTCCATTTTATCCTTAATCATCCAAAGCCTAGGTTTGGCAAAATGAATCTAAGTTGTTCTATATGAAATGCAGATTTAAATGGATACAAAAAGTAGAATTAATATAAAACATAGAGAATAAATTAGGTGAAGAAATCCATACTTGGTTTCGGATGTCTGATGGAGGTTCTAACTTTTGAAGCAATCCAGATCATCTGGAATTTGATAGAATCCTCTCCTATCTGACAGGATCGTCTGAGATCTGACGAATTCGTTAGATACTTGCAAACAGAGAAATAGATACAAAATACAAAAAATGCAACTATTCTTATGAAGGAAAATGATGTAAAATAATGATAAGGATGTTAGTAAGATAATCCTGAATGGAAATGCAAGTGAATTGCAACACTTTAATAGCTAATCATGATTCTATTATGCAATTAAACTACATGTGCGAACTCCAGGATGCAGGATAATAGGAAATAATAATAAAACTGACTAAATGTAGAATAAAATAGCAGCAAAATATAGGAAAAGCACAAACTCTGGGCACTGATTGCCCCCAATGCAGACTGTAGTCGAAATCATCTTAGATTGGTATGAAATCGCCTCAAATTGGACAGGATCGTCTACGACAATCTGAGCTTGCTTCAGCTAAAGAATGACAAGGTTCCTGCAAGAAAATTTGGAAAGCACAAGTGCAGATGGTAATCCAGGGTATTCTAACGCATGTAAAAGTCAAGTTACAGGAAAATTCAGCCAGCCAGGGGATGTCAAGGGGAGTCCTAAGGTTTAAATAGGCTTAGGAGGGAAGTTGGGAGGTTGGAGATCATCCTAATTTGGAAGATCTCCAACGGGGGAGGTCTCTAACAGCACAGACACGCTTTTTCCCAACTTAGAGACGTCGTTGAAACATAAGCTACTTATGAAAAATTAGTTTTGGGACAAGATCGTCTGGGCGTCCTAGCCCAGACGAAATCATACGATTTGAGGCGATATCGTCCAACGGTCACAACAACTCCTAAGAATGGCACGAAAAATGAGGAAATGGGTAGCAAGCGGTTTTGGAGCGGTTTTGGGGTTGAATTTTTTAATTTGAATTATTACTAAGGTAATTTAATTATTGCTAAGTTTTACTGCGCCAATTTTAGGGTGCTACACATATCATTATTTTTGCTTTAATGCAATAAAATAATCATAATAACTATCCATTCTTTGCACCATGCAAGAAATATTCACTTTGAAAAATGACAATAAAAAATGTAATGAATAATATAAAACATGTATGTATTATATGGCATATGAAACAACAAAACCCTCTTTATCATTATAGCAATTTTGATATATAGTCAATAATTTAAAATCATGATGCTTTTCTATAAGCAAAATGAGAGTTAAAGTATTGATGGCATGGAAGCATTTTAGAAATGAAATTATGGATTTAGACCGATCAAAATGAAGAAGAACATAATTTCTACATAGACATGAAAATTGATCCTATTCTCAACTTGGGAATTTTATTAAATGAGATATTAATATTGAGTGCTATTTTAAGAGGAATTCCATATGCATGTATGTTATCTAGAATTGCACACATATTATTTTTTCTCCTATTTAACATGGTATAGAGGGAAAATATAGCCAAGGTTTTAGGAGCACTCTAGGATTTGAGAGTGTTTTGGTGTGAGTTGTTCTTACTTCAAAGTAGGGTTCATAAGACATGTTTTTCTTGGTCCCTTACAATTTAAAAATGGCCCCTAACCCTAGTGGGCTAGTCATTAATTTTGGAAACATAGGAGGAAGGAAAAGAAAATATGACACCCATAAAATGACCCAATAAGTTCATACCAAAGGTATTCCATCAGGTATTTTTCCATAGCTTGATATGATTTTACCATTGCCAAAATTTGACATTGTATACAATGGTTAGAATCCTATACCCTTGTCATATATTCTATGGGATTCATTCCCAATGAAGTTGCCTTGTAGTCTTGGGTAAACTCATCTTGGCTCCTCAAAGTGTCAAGATTGATCTAATTCAAAATTTAACCAAGAGTTTTCTTCTTTTCTACTTTGCATATTCTGTGCATGTAAAGGAAATCTATGAGCATGGGTCATGTGAAGAACACAATATTATACTGAGAGAGGGGGTGAACAATATAATACCACTTTTTACTTTTCTTTACTCAATAAATATCATTCAATATATCAATAAAATATCAATAGTAGTAATTAAATCAATGTATAAATCACCACACATAATAAAGACACCAATTTAGCGTGGTTCACCCAATATGGGGTACTCCATGAAGAAAATATTCCACTAAAATTTTCTCCCAAAATATCTTGGGAATCCTTTACTTATTACAATGCTTATGGACCTCTGTCCTAAGGAGATACCAATCCCCAGATATGTTTTGTGGATCTCTATCCACAACAGACACCAATCCCCTTAGCTGGTTCATGGATCTCTATCCATAGGAGAAATTCTTCTCCTCTACTCTGGCTGGTGATCCTCTAAAATACTACTACCTCCATTGCACTGGTTTGTGGATCTCTCTCCACTAAATACCTCTATCCTCACTCATAAGAGTCTATCCTCACTACCCTGTCTAATGAATCTCTATCCACTAGAGACTATTTTCCTCTTCTATTTCACCTCCAAACCTTGCTCTCAGATTTATCTCAGATATTTACTCAACATAGTCCTTTGATCTAGCACAAATCTACTCAATCTCTATCCCAAATCTGCACTAAACACAGTCCTTTGATCTAGCACAAATATACTCAATATCTGTCTCAAATATATACTAAATATAGTCCTTTAGTCTAGCACAAATCTTCTCACTCTCTATCTCTGGTCTGGCACAAATATACCTCAAATTTGCACCAAAATTTATCCTCAAATTTTTTCTCAAGCCTTAATATAAATATTAATCTAATCACAAATCAACTTTGCTATATATGCCCTAAGCCTTAACATAAATCTTGAACAAATTAATCAATCAACTCTGCTCTCAAGTCTTCTCAAATACTTGTCTCAAATATGTCCACAAGTCCTCTCAATAACTTATCTGATTTGCTCTCAAGTCTTCACTAAGACTTACCTCAAATTTTCCCAACAAGACCTCACTAGAACATGTCCAATCTGCTCAACAAGTCTTCACCAAGACTTACCTCAACTCTACTTTCTAATCTTCCACAAAAACTCAAATAAATATGTCCATAATATTTCATAAAAATCTTCCTTAATTTTGTCCTTAAGTCCCTTCTAGGACTTACTTAAATATTCTCACAAGCTTTCACAAAATCTTATTCAAATCAATTACAAAACTTGCATATAAAAACTCAACTCAATCTCTCACAGAAAAACCTCTTCAATCCCACAAACAAGTTTCACTCAGAATCTTGTTTAACTTTAGAAACATTTAGAGAATGGTTAGAGACTCAATATATTTCACACTCACAAAACACTTACAAAAATCAACTTAATATCTTTCAGAAACCTCTTCAATCACTCAAACAAGTTTCACTCAGAATCTTGTTAAACCATAGAAACATATAGAGAATTGTTAGATACTCAATATGTTTCACTCACAAAAACTCAATCGCTTCCAACTCTTTTCAAATTAATTAAGAATAAAAAAAATTTGTTTCATCGAACTTGAACTATCACTCCAACACTTCCAATAAATTATACTCAATCAACTCCACTCAACCAATCACTCAATGAAACACAACTTTCTTACAAATCCTAAACAAGTGTTTCACTACACTATGAATCTCAATCCTTGACTCAAGATGATTCCACATTCACATAAAAATGATACTCATGATCTTTTTACAAATCCTAATCATGCACATGAAGTTTTAATCTAATATTTCCAATAATTATTATCAAACAATATCACATAACAATGATACTCATGATCTTTCACAAACCCTAGTTCAAGATAGTTCTCAATTTCTCACTCAAATATTCTCGCAAACATTCACCAATCATGCACATGAAATCTTACTCAACAATGCTTATCAAACAAACCTTTTCACTCCAACTTAGCATTCACATCATCGAACCCAACAATATTTCACTTACAAGGAATATATACCCATACCTTTTATTTGATAAATAATTAACCTCAAAACCTATCTCAATCACAATCAACCTCTTTGCCAATCCCAATTGTTAGATAGCACAATTCTTCACTCAAATATTTCCTCAATAATAATTCACCATTACAAAATTAACAAGACTCAAATACACCTTATTATCTTCAAACTTATCAAATAAAGATTTCATTCACCGAGTTTCACTATAACCCATTTAAATTTAATACATGAAGTAATCCAAAATCCTACTTATGTCTCCCTACTCAAAATTGCATTTTCAAAATAATTGACTTTATAAAATAATGCAATTTACTTTTAACCTTCAATAAAACTATTTATCACTTTTTTTCTAAGGTAAAAAATAATTTACCTTACCCTCATTTTAACCCCCTAGGCACTCACTAAATCAAATACACCACATTCTCATATCATACCCACAATGCACATTAAACCCGGTGCTTTGATCATTGCTAACAATGCAAAATTAAATCATGTGCTTCAACTAAGTGCCACCAACAACCATAGACCATGCACTTTAATAAAAAATTAAATACTTCATGCGTGCTCCTTGGTGGGACTCGATCCCAAGCTGAAGTTTCACATGTGCCTTAGTCACGACTACCCTGTCGCGTGAGCTAAGGGCTCACATGGGAGGCAAAATCACCTTGAGCGCTTTATCTCTTTTTCGTGCACCAAAGCCAAAAAGGTTTTGTCATTTCGTAGCCATTGAGATTCGAACACAACACCTCTGTGTTCCCAATGCCTTACACACCTCAGACTTACCGCTAGCCCAACCACTTGGTTGGTGTTAAGTATTTACACCTCGATCGCATTGTTCTTCACATTTTTTGGGTGCAATTTAAAAATTAAAAACCTTTATCTTTATTTGCTCACGAATTATTCGCATTCCCTTTCACAAATTGCATGCACATGATATTTGGAGACTTAGCATTTTGAAACAAATGATATGGTATTTATACCATATGCTTTTATCCTCCAACATCGACGAGGGGAATAAAATTTAATTTAGACTTTGCGCCCAACCCAACTTTGGGTTATAATATTATTATTTTTATAAATTAATTTATAATATAAATATTATAAATTATTTATAAATTACCTTAGGCTTTAATTAAACCTTTAATATTATAATAGAAATATTATAATATTATTTCCATTGGACCTAGGTATTTTTCTCTTTCGTCCTTAGACCTTTTTTGACCGCCTTTAATATTATAATAATAAATATTATAATATTATTTCCTTTAGACCTTTTATTCAGGGTATTTAACTATCCATTTGACCAATAACTCTTAAAACAAATCTCTTGGACTTAAAATATAAATATTTTAACCCTTATTTTGCCAAGTCCTGCACTGTTTCCTGACACTGACTCTTGAAATCAATGACAACACAACTAACTCAAAATTTCCAACATCATGGTTTATGAGGAGCTCATTGTTGGTATTTTCTCCATGGATCCAAGGTTTTTTAGTATTAGAGGAATGAACCTTTAAGTTCCTGGTCTATATTGAGTTTATTGGTCTTCCATTCCCCCTCTAGACCACCTTAAACCACATAGCAGTGATCTTAGGGTGAGTTATTTTGGTAGAAGCCAATATATTTTAAATGCCCATTTGCAGAAGCAAGTTTGTGTAGAGGTAGACCTATCAAAAGGCCTCAAAGAGTCAATTTATATTCAAATTTATTATTCTCAATGAATGATTTATATCAGCCTATCAAATAGTTACTTTAATTATCAATCATCTGACCACAAGTTCAAAGACTACCTTCTTATACACCATAATAAGATAGAACCTACCCCCAAGCAAACCATTGTGTCACCCCCTCAACACACTAAGGATGAATGGACCGTAGTGGTAGGACATAAAAATATGTGATCTAATGCTACTAAGGCTAAATGATCCAAGCTAGAGTGAATACAACTACCACTTTAGATCCAAAACTATTATAAAAGGTGAATGATCAAACAATTACAGGGGCCCTAGTAGTGGAAGTGGTTAACAAAGAGGTTCTCCAACCTTAGAAAATTTGCATCCCAAATACAGCCAACTTGGTCATCAATCCTATCAACCAAGTAATATATTCCTCCAAATCAGCTCCAACAAGCTCAAGATAGTCTCACAATCCAAGGCAAGATGCAAAATAATGGGAATTGTTATTGGAGAAAATATTTTACCTCTCCACTATCCAGATGGAGAGTTATAGACCTAACATTGAGGGCACTAATAGTATTGGGTTGTTGGTGTTTATTAATAGTGATGATATGTTGTTATACTATCTTTCCTAATGAACTTCCTTTATTGGAATATTCAGGGTCTTATGGACTCCAAGTGCAAATATGTAATGCACAAGGTTCATAAAAAATTTTGAGATCTTGATATCCTATGTTTGTAGGAGCTAAAAATGTTAGGCTTCTTGTTGTGAATAGTTTATGGCATCATCTAACCAGTAAGCCACTTCATCTATAGTGATCATACGTCAGGCCGAGGTGAAATTTTCACCTTCATATCCCCTCGTTAGTAGCCCCACTTGGTGGCTCATGGATGTGACCCCAACTATTATGCATTATGGATATATTTCAATATCAACAACCACTTTCTTAGGGTACTCAATGTCTATGCTCCCAAAAAAATGAGCCTATTTATGGATCTAGCTTATAGAGTCCCTCCTTTTGACACAATCACCTATTTGTGGTGACTTTAATATGATTGACCTGATGACAGATAAAAGTGGAGATCATAAGATGCATTATATAGTGGGAGAATGAATTACTTGGTTTCATATGCACAATAAATTGGGTCTTTACAATATCAATGTGGGCCACCCCTAAGCCAAAAATCTATGGAACACATGATCCAACCTGCATGCTAGATTTTATTGTATTCTCAAGTAGCTTGATAGGGTGATTATTTTTTAGAAACCCTTATTTAATTTTTTGACTAATTTTCCATATCAATTGAATCTCTACTCGAGGTAGGAGTGTCAAAACACTTCTTTATTTGTTGTCATATTGAGTGTTCAAATAGTAGAAGGTCAAATTTGAGTAGTTATTTCTACTTGAACGTGTCATTACTTACTCATAATTCTTCACTTACCCACATCTAGAACATAAAGCCACTTCCACTCATGACCAACGGGTGGATTAACTAGTGTAATAGTGTGATTGAATACACCACTTGCTCTTCGCACTTATGGGTGTCAAATGAACATTTTCCACCATCACTCAAACAAGGCCACCACCTTGAACCTCCATCATGCCATCTTGAATTTGGAATATTAGTCATTCTCTCCATAGATAAAAATCTGGATAGTCAAGATTTGGCAAAAAAAATAGATAGTTTATGGTCATGCAGTCTTGGGGGGTAGCTTAAATATAGATTTCATTGGCTTAAAGTTGGGGATAGGGTTTCAAAGAATTTTTTCAATATCTTAAAGGAAGAGACACTATCCAAAAAATCAAAAGGATCCATGAAGGAAAATATTTATTTTACCAAGCTACTTGTTATCTAGTAGGTCTTTGTCCAACATTACCAGCAAGATTCTCAAGCTCGAAACCCTTTGCTAGCTCAATCCTAGGCCCTTTAATAGTGTTTCAATGTGGTTACATATTGAATTTATACCTCCTAGGAAGTCATTTGTGATATCCATATATCATAGGATGACCTCAAGGTTATGGTCTATACCATGGATACTCATAAGGATCAAAGCTATGATGGGATCCCCTATAAATTCTATAAATATCTATGGGATATTATGGGGCCAGATCTACACCAATTCTATCTTGAAGCTCTTAGAACCAAGCCTATGGACCATTTGATAAATAGGAGTAACACTATGCTCATTCCCAAATCTAGGGACCCCAATATATTTGTAATTGGAGACCGACCACCTTGCTTAATATCTCTTATAAAATAATAGCCAAAGCCCTTACTCCTAGGGTGACAAATTTTCTCCCCTTGGTCATTCAACCAAAGCAAACTAGTTTTATCAAGAGCAGATATATTCTAGACAACATTATTGCTATTTGGAAAGAGATGAAATTGATGAGACAATCCCAACAAAAGACCATCTTTTTCAAAATAGATTTTTCTAAATATTATGACATGATTGAATGACCTTTCATCCTAACTATGTTGTAGGATTTATTTGGCCCTATGTTTCTATGGAATATTCAAATGATCTTCAATGATACCTCTACTTGGCTTATTATTAATGGTAGAAAATCCTCATCCTTTTGTCTCTACAGATCCATTCATCAAGGGTTACTTATTGCTCCTACTTTATATGTTCTAGTAGTTGAAGGATTTGATTATCTTTTAGAAAATGTTATCTCCAATAGGAGGTTGAAAGGGATTATCCTTTTAGATACCTTATAGTAGTTGGTTAATGGACACTTTGTGGATAAATATTTTCTCACTCTTATTTAAGATAAATATAACATTGGATATGTTTTTCATTGTTTAAATATGTTATGTGTAGCTTTAGGATCCAAAATCCAATTGAATAAGACATAACATTATAGAGAATCCTTCTTGCCAAAACCAAATTGGTTCCATAGTTAGAACTATAAATGGATGCAACACACACAAATGTTTAATTTCTTGGGTATTACCTTTGATGTTTAATCCTCACACTCCATGTTGTGGAAATACGTCTTGGATAGAGTACAACATAAGTTACACAGGTTCTTCTCCAAGCCTTTTTCTCAATCTTATAAATTTTATGTCTTCTCCAAGATTTTGGTCAACACACATGTCTATTATTCTTTGTTGTGGTCCCGCTCCAAAGCCTTCTCTATAAACTAAAGAAAATTCTTCATGATTTTTTCTAGAATTCTTTAGAACAAAGGAAAGTTTTTCATAGAGTAGCCTAGGATTTTTGTTGTCTTCTGAGGGACTCTAAAGGATTGGGTTTGTTGGATACCCAAAGGCAAGGGATAACCCTTTGTTTCAAATGTATCATCAAAGCCATGCAGGGAAACAAGGCCTGTAAAATCTTGCTAAAAAATTATATTACTTCAAGCACCCCTTAATCAAGAAAATCCTAGAAAGGGCTTAGGCTATCCTCACTTTTGGTTATGAAAGTGCCTAACTAGATTTAGGGCACATTTGTATCCAAAAGCATCTAGAAGGCTTGGAATGCTATTAAACCATGGCTTAAATTAAATGGAAATGGGTTATGCAATGGGTTGTCCATAAACCTCTAGTCAATTTGGTGGTCCCCCATTGTCAAGCACCAAGATCAATCTTTGGCCAAAATCCCTTAGATTAAGGCTTTGCATATTTTTTGCAAAAGGATAATGGTTTTTTGGACCTTTTCTCTAGTCACACTATAAATTGGCTATCTTAGCAAGAATCCAAGTCCCAATTCAATCTCCTAAATCAGGATAGAGAGACCTTCTAGGTAGTCAATGATGCATTCTTATATGATATTCTCCACAAAATTAGGGTCAGGTATGCATGTTCATGGTGGAAAGATTAAAAATGACATTCTCATATGTACTTTGAAAATTATAAACCTTGCAATGAATACTCATGGATTTCCTACCATTTACCCATGGTTTCCATTTTGAATACTCGATGGCATCTTTAGTCCTCCATTAGGGACTAACAACATGAATTCTACTCTATTTAGGATGTAGCTCTAGAGCTCAAACTAGCTCATTTATCCCAATGTTTTCTTTTCCATGGATTACCAATTGGAGAATGGTTTATTCACTTGGGGTTGAGTAACCCCAAATATCCCTTCTATCAGTGTTAGGATACCATCAAGCATTTGTTATTGTTTTACCCTAGAGCTCATGCAGCTTGGGCCTAGATCCATAACTTCTTTAGATCATTTAAACTCAAGCAATTTTCTTGGCATATGATCATCCTTGGTCATAAAAATAGCATACCTACTAGCATTGACCAAATTTGGCACATTTTTAGAATAGATATCTTGTTTCATATTTGGAAAGCTTGCAATAATGCTATTTTTGATAACCTAAGTGTACCTACAAACCTCTTATATTATGAAAAAGCTATGATTTGGTCTGATGTGTTGTTATAGATACAAACCCAAGCTAAGAAGATGGTATTAGGGGGTGACTTTTATAAACTCTACTTGATCATTGGGAAAATACCCCCTACTCAGTGGCTAGGGTCCCACCCTCCTCACCCAATCATTGAATCTCCTCTTCCCCAAGAGGTCAAAGTGGGGTCATAGTTTACCATCTCAAGGTTCCTACGATCCTAGATCAAGTAAATATCTAGGTAGCTCTCTGCATTGGCATTGCTCTTAGGATCAAACCAAAGGATGTATTTTTCTCTACCTTCTTTCCCTCAGGTGCAAGAATGGGGCTCCAAAGATATGCCCCCCTCTTCCTTCGGTTGGGACTTGAAAATTGCTTCAATGGTAGAGGATACTCTAGGTCAATAGGCAAAGCACCACCTTGACAAATAGTTTGGATGAGAGCCCATCACTAAATAACCTGACCCATAGGTTGGGTGGGCTAATCCATCAGATAAATAACCCTCCTTCTACGAATGTTGCTTTTCTTGCACTCTAAGTTTTAGCAAACTCCGCTTCCTATGCAACTGTAATTTTGTTGTTGTCTTTAATCACCAAGATTATGTATAATATTATGGAAAGACTTCTTGCTTGAATTTTTAGAATGTACTCCCTTACCACTCACTTTTTCTTGTGATTAATGTGTTTATTATTCTTTTAATAATATAAGTCACTTTGTCCTCAAGGGCTAGGTGGATTGGTAAGTGCTTGTCTAGGTAGGCACTTACCAAGAAGACACCCAGGTTCAAACCTTGAGGGCAACATGTTTGCAAATGTAGTAGTTTGATCTAAATCCTTTGAGTGCGTGCTAGACCGACGATGATGGTACGAATCCTAAGCAATCGGTGGTCCCCTTCGCACTAGGTCAACAATAAGGATGAATAATAGGTTTGGTAAAAGCAACCCCTGTGATTTGAACCCTGCACTTATCGGTTTACTAAAAATAGTGTGGTTGTGACCAACTCTCTTATGTAACCAAAAATAAAATAAAATAATATAAATTAGTTTTAAAAAACATTGTATATGATATAAGTCTCTATATAAATTTTTGGAAGGTAAATGGAAAGAAAGAAATAATGTTATTGTTTACATGAGGTATACTAAAATATTATAATGATGAATAATTATATAAGAAAGAAGAAGATTTTTTTTTTTTTTAAAAAGGGGGTTAATGGATTTGATTAACAAAATAGGATCTATTCATACCACAATTTCAGTAAAATTAAGGAAAAAAAATCACTTATCAAAAACAAGTCTAAGAAATTTGCATGGGACGAAAAGTCTTATCACATTCTATGCCTATAACATTGAGATAAGTATCAAATGGTTCATCGCATTTTACATCTATAGGGGTAACCATGATTATCATAAGAACATTATATAATGAACTCTTGTCAACAAGTATTTAGATGTGAGTACAGATGTTTCCTATATTTTTGTCTTTTTATTTAATATTTTTATAGACTGGTGTCCAGCTTATTTAATTAATGATACACGTATAGAATCTTTGTATTGGTATGACCTTTTTATATAATATTTTTAAATATTTTGTTTAATATTTAATAATATAATGATTTGTATAATATAATTAAAAACATATTCTCGGAGGACATAGTAATAAGAAATAATAGTTTCTTTATAAAAGCCACTCTAAAATATAACAAATAATATAATTAAAAACCAAACTTAAAAACATAGCAACATAAAACATTTTTCTTGATACCATTAGGTATCTATAAGGACATAATGAGATACACGTCAGAATCCTAAAATGGATGAACACTTTGTAAATCATATACTTTCATTTAAACATTTTATATATTATTTATAAAATAATGCTTTATAAAGGAAGGTTTAGCCACATGCAAAGAACTTACCCTTTCAAGTCTCTTGACTTGTATCATAAGAAATTTAATTAAAATAAGCTAAAAACATTAAACCACCATCTATCTAGAAACGACCTTTTGCATTGCACATGGTATTGGAACAAACAATTAATTCTACATGGACGATCTTATGCATGAACAGAATCAAAATTTAATATTATTTATTTAGCAGGTAAAAAATTGTAGGATAGTCTTCTACCTTAAAAGCAGTGATTTGTCCTTTCACTTGAGGATTGATTAGAATAAAATATATTTTTTTAATGAATCAACAACTACCATTAAAGGTGAATGCGTTGAAAAATTCTCACGGATAATACTAGTGAACATTCCTTGCACTTAGTGCGAAAACATGAAGATGGCAACGGGGGAAAGACAAAGAAACTCTCGAACAAACCTTATTCAAGTCATTTTAAATTCAAGAATATTTGTTTACTTCAAAGCCGCCGTTCCACCTTATCAATTATTTTTATATATTTAAATGAGTTGTTATTTTTTTAATCAATAGATTTGAACTTTGTATTAATTATTTATTTCAATCATTAAATTAAAATCTCATTAACATATAAATAAAACTTAGTTGAAAGAATAAGAAAGAGATTTTTTTGTTATTATTTATTACAAGCTCAACTACACAAATATACACCCTATTTAAATATGGGTCTCCCCCTAAAGAGAGCTCAATTCCTAAAACCTCTTTGTCTACTTATCACCTTATCACAATCTTATAGTTTAATACATAAAGATTTAAGTTCAAACTTACTTATCGTGTTATCATTCACTCTTATAATCTAATACATAAATATTTAAGTTTAAACTTAATATATATATATATATATATATATATATATATATATATATATATATATATATATATTTTTTTTTTTATTAGTGTGAGAAACCCTTGGGCATATTTATCCGACCATGACTTCTCATAAGGGTGAGAGCTGAGTTTATCAACAAAGGCCAAACTCATACATAACTATTTAAGTTCAAACTTATTTTATATATAGTTAATATGAGAAACCCTTGGGCATCCTCATTCCACCATGCCCTCTCATAAGGGTGAGAGTTGAATTTGTCAACAAAGACCAAACACATAACCATGTCACTGTTTGAGCCTTGTACCTCCCCACCCCCTCACACACTTGCCCATGTCATGGTTTGAGCCTTGTACCTCCCCACCCCCTTACACACTTGCCCACACCACGGTTTGAAATTTGAACCTTACGAAAAAGAACTAGAACCCAAATTGATGCGCTATCCCGTGGAACAGTTTAAACTGATAATACTATGATGCATGGATAGATGGTATTAAGTTGAAGATAAATTTTAATTTTTGCCTAGGAAAACCTTTATAATTTTTAATTTTTTTTGGTTACATAGATGAATTGGTTACAATCACAATTTTTAGTAACTATTAGCGCAACTGGCAGGGTTCAAACTATCAGCAAAGGCTTTCAACACATCCATTGTCTCATTAATGGTAACCCGATGTGAGATGGGAACCGTCGGACGTACAGGATTCACATAATTTTCTTCAGACCATCGAACAAGTAGAAAATAGATTGTCGTCATCAGGTGCAACACGCAAAGGAGTCGGATCGGATTACTGGTTATGCATGGACACGCTCGTGGGATTGAAACCTAGGTCTCTTCTCGATAAGCGCCTCAACTTACCAATCCACCTAGACCCACGGACTAACCTTTATAAATTTTAGCTTACTGTTAAAAATAAAGTCAACAATTATCCATGGAATCAAACTGGAAACAACCCACTAATAAGCATTCATTGCTATCAACCATCCTATCCCTTTCGGGTTAAGCTCATTTCAATAAAATTCAAATGAATTGATTTGATTGTTCTTTTATTTTTCTTCTTAAAATTTAATTAATTATAATTATACAATATATATTATATAGCAAATATATTAAAAATATTTTACATAGAATTTAATTTTAAAAATAAATATTTAATTTATTAAATAAAATAAATAGTAAATAGTTTTAAATGATAATAATAAATCAACATTTTATAATATGTTATTCAAAAAAATTTAAACAAAACAAAATATATTTCATGTATAATTATATTTTAATTAAAAATATAGAATTGTTACGAGGAGACCAAGACCCCTTATAAAAACCTGTGCAAACTCTTGAAAAATAATATAGAATTGTTGAAAAGATATATGCGGTTATTATGGGCATGAATTTCTTCAAAATATTGAAATATTACATTTTTTCAATGAGTTTATATGGGTTTTTATGAGGGATCCTGGTCCCCTCGTACTGAGTGGAATTTGAACCTTGGACTTCTCAAAAAGAGGCCAAAACCCTTACAATTGAGTAAGCTTATAGTTATTATTAAAATATTATATTTATTACTGGATTAATTAGACTATATCTAAGTAATATTTTTATATATTATGTTTTTTTTGCTTTTCTATCAAAAGATTTTTCATATTGAATTACTATTTTTTTGGAAGGCGAAGTACAATGAGTGGCATAACTAGGGGCCAGAGTTCTTGAAAGCACAACAAGGGCCTCCCTTCATGTGATTTGAACTTGGGTAGTCTGAATAATAGTCCAATGACCCCTCTGTGTGATTTGAACTTGGGTAGCTTAGATAGCAGTCCAACAATATACCACTAGGATGTCCTTGTGGGACTAATTACTAATTTTCTCTTTCAAATTATTGTGCGGAACTGCTCCACAATACTGTACATCCTCAGCGGATTGGATATTTTCCATGCCTTAAAATAAATTTTCAAATTTTTCAAAGGATGTGGCCATTTTGGGCCTACATTATAGCGCCTCCTAGGTGGATTTGCTCGCAAAGCTATCGAACTGAGAGTCTTATCCATTGGGCACCAGGAGTAAAAAATGCTTATCTTCAAAAATGCTTCAAAGAATAATTTCCATATGATCACTACCCTCTGAAAACCCTATGAATTCACCCATAGGGTAATGGTTCATATCGAGATCATACTGGAAACACAAATATCTCTGCCACTTCTTCAAAACTGCTCCAAGCATAAGCAAAAACATGGCTATGTTCTTCTTTTAAAGCTTCTTCAAAATGACTTGAATGCCTTCAAAAAAAAATTATTTTCTGCCTTCTAGCTTCATGCTTTTATTACAGTCTTCTGACAATGTCAGAGTAAAAACAAATAAAAATGCAACATATCTACATGACTTCAAAACTATGCAAAACAAAAAGATTCTACTCTTGTGTCCCTTCAAGGTCTACAATAACTATGTTTGGTTCTTCCTCCTCTTGTTGAGCCTCTTCCTTGGCATTATTCTCTTGATCTTGCTCGACCTCTTCTTCCTTAGGAGATTCTTTGTCCTTATCTTCCTCTTCAACATATTTTTCAAACAATTGTACCTTCAACTTTAGAGTTTGTAGGACCTATTTCCAAACTGATTCAGAGGGGTTGGAAGTTTCCTTTAGCTACTTATGAATGTACTCCAACTTAGAAGTGTGTTCATATTTGCAAAACTTCCTTTATTTACCAAGTCCTCCATAAAATCTCGAAGCCTGGTTAAATCAATAATCATTTGTAAAACTTGCTCTTGATCAATCAGATCTTCCAAGGCATTAATTTTAGACTCATCCTTGAGGCTCTTGACAACACTCTTCTTAATCTCTTCCATTGATAGCAAAGAGTTATTTTCCATCCATAACCCATCTAAGCCATTCTGCATCATTTCTTTATTTATGTCTACTATATCCCGAACCATATTTTTCCACCTTATCAAACAACAACCAAACCTTTTGCAACATTTTATTCTTCTTTACCACGATTCTGGTAGCCAACCTAGCAGCATTTCGTTCCCTCTTAGGAATAGGTTTAGCAGTCTCATTGAGCCTTTTATATGTCAACTTATAAATCTGCTCAATGGGAATCACCATGGGTTATAGTTCTTTAGTGAATCTATCCAGGTCTTCCTAAAAATTATGGAGTAGGTGACTAGCATAATCCATGTAGTCAATTATGGGTTGTAAATCTGAGTATTTTTCCAAAACCTTAGACCACAGTTCTTTCCTTAATTTCTTCAGCCCTTCTTTAGAGAAACCTGGAGACTTAGCCTTTTCAATCTGAAGTTGATACTTCAAGCTCTGTATTTCCTTGATATGTTCATAATTTTTGTTATTTTATTCCTCTACCTGCTCCTTGAGCTTATTGGCCTTCTTAGAATTTATTCTTCTAGTTTTTAGCTTCACCTTTGAGGGCATTTTCTACCTGCTTCTGGTTATTGATGGTTTTATTAAGATTTTCTATTATCCGCTCCAACTTGTCCATATTCTCTTTGTATATATCAACTTTGATATAAAAAGTGTCCAAGTGAGCCTTTTCTATGACCAATTCATCTTCTACAGGTAGCTGCTCAATCTCCTCCGTATATTCCTCTAGACGGTAATCTTGAGCAGTCATGTCAGTTTTAGGCTTACTCACAAGAGGAATAATGGATCTAGATGTTCTTTTCCTTGAAACATGATCAACAAACATAGTCCTTCTCTTGGTGGCCATCCTCTTCAAATGTTTGGATAACTTTTTTGCCTAGAAATATTGAATTATCCATGAAGTTTCCTTCTCTTTTTGCAAAATTGATTGTGTAGGATAACTCACAAGAAAATGAGAGGCTATAATATGAGAGAGTAAACTCAGAAACCAACTCAAAAGGGGTGGTAGTGAGTACAGTTGAGTCTGTAACCACTGCTACTATTACAATTGGGAGAGTCATGGGAATTGAAGTAAAACCAGAAGAAAGGTGAGTGGATGTGGATGAAAAAGCTTGAATTTTTGATGATGTGGGTGGTTGAGATAGCAGAGATGGAATTATAGAAGATGATGAAGGGAGAATTTTAGGTGATAATGGAGGTGATGAATTGGTTACCCCTTAATGTTTACTGGTGAAGGAGCTGGTGAATTATGCAAGGGAGAGGAAACTTGTGTTACAATTTATTCGAAAGAAGGGGAAGGAGCTTTATTTGGGGAGGAGAAAGAGGAGTAAAAGAAGTCATACCTTTGCCTATTGATGTAGGGATTTCTGGAGTTGGCTCTTTAGTTTGCAGTTGTGTTTGATCTATCTATTCTTTTGCAGCTAAAACAGGGATTTCCTTAGCAATTTTCTCTTCGTCCAATATTTGTTTCTTACAACTCTCCTTATAAATTTCCTTCAGTGTCCTTTTAGATTTGATTTTAAAAACATGTAATGCAGTCACTCTCTCATTTTACATATCTTCATCAAAAATTCATTCCTATAATGATTCCTCTTGCAATATTTCCTCAGCAATAGGATTGAGCTCCACTATAGCTGCAGTAGTGAAACTCACTGGTGTAAATACAAAGCTTTCATCCTTTTTATTTTAGTCTATTTCTATTGTGAGGGGTTCTCCACCCAGACCTAGGCACTTGGACCTAATCACTGTTTAGATGATTTATGTGTTATGGACCTCTCCTCAAAGTAGTGCATTCTAGTCATTAATTGTTCCCCTTTTGGTAAATTCTCTAATTATTCAGTTGAAGGCTAACATGTTTTTAACACTTCAACAAAATTTAATGGAGTATCAACCACTTCTTCTTGAGATTCTTCTTGAGAATGTGGGGATGAATAATCTGACCCTGGTCATGGTTTCTTGTAAATAAACACTATATTCTTTGGGTATTTTGCTTTCCAAGTTATGACATTCTTATCATATATATCAGAAAAATCATTGTCAATTACTAGTCCAAACTTAGATTTCTCTTTAACAATTTCAACTCTCATCCTCCACTAGTCTACTATCTTGGTTTCATTCCATTTATTTTTTCTCTCTAAGAGATTGTAGAATCCTACAATCAATGGCTTTTATTCTTATCTGAATCGAAATCAACTACCTGCTCATAAAATCTAACTAGGGGGGAAGTTATTCCATCTTGGTGATATTTCACTCTAAAGGAGCATTTTCCTTATTATTCCTACCATGTTCAAAATTAGGCCTTGATTTTTTTCTCAAATTTGTAGGTCTTATCTCCATTTAGGATGATGTTCCTTTTGTGGAATGTATCATTCGGGTCATATCTCCACCTTTGGAGAATGTAGAACAGACCTAGCCTGTCTAGATATTGGTCAATTTTCTCACCTTGCCCCTTCTTGGTGATGGTTATATCATCAACATTGCGGTAGGTCAACAAACACTTTCTTTTCCTCCCAGAACCATAGTTCATATTGATGAACTTTTCTTGCCTTAAATATTCTAGATCTAGTAATATGGTTGTAATAAAATGAGGAAGCAAAAAAGGCTTACCATTGAAGATGTATAATCTAATGATTGTACCTTCTATAAGGACGTACCAATCGCCTTCTTCGACACCCTTTTTTCTTAACAATTTTCTAGTCAGCAATAGTAGCCTAGGGTATTTTCCATACATTATATTCAATGCTGGTCCAAGAAATTCTAGGTTAAATCTATAAATATACTTTGTGCTCCTCAAATGAACAGTCCAATAGTATACGGGGATAGGGTCCCCCTAGTCATTATTTTCCTCTACTAGGATCTAGGGCATCATTTTTTTTATAGTTTCTATGAACATCCAAACCAAGTTTAAACAATGTCAAAAAGAGGGTGCGACAGAATCCCTTTTCATTCTTACCAATTGCTCATGCATTTTCTTAGCTAGAAAAGTTGGCCAATCAAAATAAATGACATTAACCCCTTTATTTTCTACATCTGGCTCATAAATAACACAAGCTTATATCGAGAGGGGGGGTGAACAATATAAGACCACTTTTTAATTTTATTTCTCAATCAATATATATGCAATGTATCAATAGCAATATCAACAATAGTAATAAAAGTAGTACATAAATCACCACACACAATAGAGACATCAATTTAACATGGTTCACCAAATGTGGGCTACTCCACGAATAAAATATTTCACTAAATTTTTTTTAATCAATCTCTTGGGAATCCTTTTCCTATTACAATGTTTATGGACCTCTGTCCAAAGGAGACACCAATACCCTAATCAAGTTTGTGGATCTCTATCCATAGGAGAACTCTTTCTCCTTAGCTCTAGTTAGCAATATTATAGAAGAATTGCTACCTCCACTGCACTCACTAATGGATCTCTATCCATTGAAGGCTCATATCCTCACTCAGAAAACCTGTCCTCACTACCCTGGCTAATGGATATCTATCCATTGGAGACTATCATCCTCTATACTATGTCACCTCTAAATATTCCTCTCAGTTCTATCTCAAATCTGCACCAAACACAGTCCTTTGGTCTAGTCCAAATATGCTCAATATTTATCTCTGGTCTGGCATAAACCTTTCCTCAAAACTACACCAAAATTTCCCCTCAAATTTTTACTAAAAACGGTCCTTTGATTTAGCAAAAATTTATCCTCAATATCAATCCTCAAGCCTTAACACAAAGCTTGACTTAATCATAAAACAACTTTGCTAGATTTACTTCAAACCTTAACCCAAGGTGTGAAAAAATCAATCAATCAACTTTACTCACAAGTCTTCTCAAAGACTTATCTCAAATATGCCTTGTAAGCATCCACAAAAGCTCACACTATTCTGTCCACAAGTCCTCTCTAGAACTTGCCTCAAATCTACTCAACAAGTCCTTACTAGAACTTGTCCAATTTGCTCTCAATCTCTGTCTTCAAATATGTATTGTAAGCTTCCACAAAAGCTCACATAAATCTGTCCACAAGTCTTCTCAAATACTTACCTCAAATTTGCTCAACAAGTTCTCACTATAACTTGTCCAAACTCACATAAAAATAAATAGAATTGTAAGAGACTCAATATGCTTCACATTCACCACAATGCTCAATCACTCTCAATCTCTCTTTTTATCATAGAAAAATATAGACAATGGTTAGAGATTCAATATGTTTTATGCTCATAAACACTCAACCTCTTTCTCAAATCAATTTAGAATATGGAACAATTTTTTTCATATAACTTGAACTATCACTTCAACACAACCACTTGACTAGGCTCAATCATAACTCTACTCAACCAATCACTCAATTAAATAATCCTTGCTCACAAACCCTATTCCATGCATATGAACACTCACTCACTTATTTTCGACAATGCTTATCAAACAATTTTACATAACAATGATACTCATGATCTTTTACAAACACTAGTTCAAGTTTCTCACTCAACCAATCACTTCAACAATAATGCTTATCAAGTGATCCTCACATAACAATGATACTCATGGTCTTCCAAAACTTCACATAACAATGATACTCATGTTATTTGCACAAACCCTAGCTCAAGATAACTCAATAAATCCAACAATGCTTATAAAACAAAGTTTTTATCATCAACTCTTACTTAGAAAAACCTTCAAAAATCAATCTCAACAATGCTTATCAAACAATCATTTTCCCTCCAACTTAGCATTCACAACATACAAAAATAACTCACTAGGAATATATGCCCATACCTTTTTTTTTTAATGTAGAAGTGCCATTCCAAATCTGTCTCAATCACAATTTCTTCTTTGCTAATTTCAGTAGTTAGATGTCAAGATATCACACTAACACTCTCTCAAAATATTTTCCAATTACAAAAATAATCAAACTCAATTACACCTTATTACTCATTATTTGAAATAAGCATTCACCAACACACATTCATAAAAAGATAATATTTTGCATACACCTTATTATTCTAAATTTAGAGTAATATTCATCAATACACATAAGAAATAAAAAGAACTTTATTTATTCCTTACTACTCCAACTTTATAACTCAAACCTTCCAAAATAAAATAAAATATTTAATATTTAAAAACATTATATCTCCCTTATAAACCTTAGCCAATATTTATTTATCGTAAACTAAGCACCTATGAAATTTACACAACCTTGCATAAAATACATGATGCATACCTTGCAAGAAAAAAGTCATCGCGAGTTTCAAATGTGTGACCACTCCTCCACCAAGTGCCTTACCAACTATCCCACCACATGGGCTAGGCAATCCCATGGGGAAGGGAAGATGCAAGCCTTTGTTTATACCTTTCTTTGATGCTTGCTTCAAAACAAATCCCTCTCACTCCTTGCAAAATGAACCCAACAGGATTCAAACTCTGCACGCCTTGCCTACCACACAACTTAGCTCCTTCATCGTTGCCACCTGTGTTACATAGTGTTGTGTGTGGTGTAAGGAGCTTTGCTCCTATTTTTTCATAGTCTACCATTGAAAACCCTTCAAAAAATGTAGAAGTCCTCAACCTCCTTGCGCATTGCCTTTGGGATTTTAGGCAAAGGTTTTTGCCATTATTTATACATGATGTCTCTTGTGCCATAGACGTCGAATTTTGAATCGAATATGAAATTCAATTTTTATTTTAACCCTATAAACCTCTTTAGGGTTATTTAAATTGATATAAATTAATTTATAATTAAATTAAAAGTTAAATTATAATTAACTTAAGTAACTTTTAAAGTTAATTAAATTAATTTATAATAAAATTATATTAATTAATTTTAATTTTAATTTTAATATTATAATAAAATATTATAATATTATTTTCCTGGGCCTCTTCTTTGCACTTTGGACCATATCTGACTACTTGGAACCAGATCTAACCAACTAGAATCGGGCTCTCCTTTTTGCACTAATTATGGAACTGCTTCTCCTTGCACTGCTTACTGAAACTAACTTTTGACATCAATGACCACTCACTCTTGACATCAATGACAACACATTTACTCAAAATATCCAAAAATATACCCCTTTGTCATTTATGGCAACCCATTTATCTTTTCAAATTTCCTTAACCTTTTTCTATCTTGCTCCCCTGACTCAATGCTCTCATTTTAAAACAAATCTCTCCCCCTTACTCAAATTTCTCCTCCTTTGACATCAATGGCAAAGGGTCACCTTTGGGGCTTGGGGATAAGAATGAGTCTCTTAGCTTAGTCCCTCCTCCACCTCCTCTTGAGGTGGTTAATTTTAGAGTGGGAGTATTTCTACTCCCAGTATGCACTGGTAATTTCCTTTCTCCAATTTACTTCTCATTTGATCCTTTTGATTCCTCTGACTATTCGTGTTCCTAGTTGTCTTTGGAGTTTATGATCTACACAACTTTGTTGTACGTCCATCATTATTGCACATATAACACTTAATATTGTTATTCCTTGAAGGTGCAAATGTATTGGGATTTCTTTTGGTGAAGCCAAATCTATTTCTATCATGGACCCTGCAATTCATTGCCTTGTGACCAAACTAATTACATGAGTAGCAATACCTATGAAAAAACTATTTGTTTTTGAAGTTCTCATATTCCTGTCTTTCATGTGTCCTACACTGTGAAGCCTTGTGCCCAAATCTGTGACATGAGAAACATCATCCATTGAAATTTTCTTGCCCTGACCTCATTCATTTCTTAGTCTCTTTAATCTTGTGCTGGTTCTTGTTCCATATGTTTCTCCTATGTGCATTGTTTATTTTCTTGTTGAAATTTCTATTGTCTAACTCATCCTCAGAGGTTTCACTTTCTCTCACACTATCTTCTTCTGAAGTTTCTTCTTCTTTAGAACTTGAGGTTGACTCTTCTTGCTTCTTTTGTACCTGTTCAAAACCAAGACCTATCTTGCTTGATGTAGGATTTTGTGACTTGATAATCTTATCCAAATTATTTGATATTCTTCTAAACTTGTGTAGCTTATCCTTAGACTTATCTACTTCTTCCCTTAGTAGATCTACTTATTGTTCTAATCTTTCACATTCTAATATCTTTGCTTCTAACTTGTCCTTGAACTTATTTATCATAGTAATTGAATTATTTAGATCCTCTATAAACTTTCCTATCTCTTCATCCCATTCTTGAAAATGAAGCTTAAGTTGAGAATTCTTCTTTCTTACCTTCTTCAATGTGTTAAGAGCATAAATAAGCTCTCCCTCAAGATCAAATTCTCCTTTATCCGATTCTTCCTCTATTTGTTTGCCTTTGAAAACATCTTCATTATCTTCTAACTTACCTTCTATAGGATCACCTCCTTCTTCTTATAGTGCCATGATAATATTCTCTTCTGGTTCTTCAAGTGTAACTTCATATTCATCATCACTGAAATTGAAACCATTATTTGTACAACTATCTTCAAGATGTCCAAAATTACCACAACTAAAACACTTGAGAATTATTGGTGACTTTTTCTTAACTTCTTATTTTTCTTCTTTTAGAAATAGAACTTCATCTTTATCATTATATGAGAAACTATTATCACTATCACTTGAGTACTTACTTGCCTTGTCTACATAGTAATTCCTCTTCTGTATTTGAAAGAAATTATTTCCTTGTTTGCCTTGTCCATACTGTTAGAGTTACTATGTTAGTAACTATAATTATTACCTCATTTAGGTAATATTTAAAGTTTCACCTAGGTAGATATAATTTACCACATGGTAAAAAGTAATTTCTTACTTTTTACCACTAGTAGTTACTATTACCAATTACCTTGGTTAGTAGTCTATCTTACCGTCATTTCCCTTTTGGACGGCAGATAGGTTAGTTGTTAGCGTAGACATAGGATCTATTGTTAATTAGTCTATTTTGTAACCTATATAAACCTAGCGTATTCCTATGCTAAGGTTAATGATTAAGGTTTAATATTTCCACTTACCTTTTTCCTAACATTGGCATTAGAGCCATTCCGCTGGAGTAGGCGCTGGAGAGGCCCGCAGCACTTCGTGGCACGCTACCCGAGGAGGTGGCCCGCAACACTCCAGAAATGATTCCTGAGGTGGCCTACAATAGTTAATTAGCATGCTTCCCGAGGTGGCCCACAAGCTGACCAACACGCTTCTCGAGGTGGCCCGTAGCAGCTAACCGACACGCTTCCCGAGGTGGCCCGCAGACATGCCTAAGGAGCGCCCTCCCTCTTCCCGCGGAGTGATGGACATCGGGATCTGAGAGGGTAGGCGGCCCTCCAATCCCTGACCGACACCTCAAGTGGACTGAACTGACGCGGCCTGGCCTCGACACGCATCTCGAGGTAGACATGTGGACCTGACTGGACCCTAGGCATGGAACCCGAGGCGAACACAGTGGACCAAACTGGACATCGTGGACCTGACTGGACCTCGGGCACGGAACCTGAGGTGAACACAGTGGACCAGACTGGACACCGTGGATCGGACTGGACCTCGAGCATGGAACCCGAGGCGAACACAGTGGACCGGACTAGACACCGTGGATCGGACTGGACCCGGGCACGTAACCCGAGGCAAACACGACCTCGGGCATGAAACCCGAGGTGGACACGTGGACAGACAAGGACGCGACGCGTGGCAGACAGCCACGCGCCACCGGACAGACCAGGACGCGACGCGTGGCAGACAGCCACGCGCCACCGGACAGACAAGGACGCGTGGCGGACTAGCCACGCGCCACTTGGACACAGGCGTGGCGGATCTCCGGGTGGCAAAAAGACTTCAGTGATTGCCCGAAGGCAATCACTGAATAAGTGGGGCAACTGCTTTTTAAGCAGCTAAAATCCGTCCGCAGGACGGATGTGGGACAAAAGTCCCCACTTTATTTTTTTTTCATCCGCTTTGACGCGGATGAAATAAAGGCACAAACGTGCCTTTTAAAAACCGTCCGGCCCTAGAGCCGAGACGGTCGAGCTCTGCGACATAGCTCTCTTTGACCCGCGAGGTCGAGGGATCAAACCTCGC
The DNA here is from genome assembly GCA_028583015.1 of Wollemia nobilis. Taxonomy (NCBI): domain Eukaryota; kingdom Viridiplantae; phylum Streptophyta; class Pinopsida; order Araucariales; family Araucariaceae; genus Wollemia; species Wollemia nobilis. The sequence goes on along the minus strand of JAQPPZ010002937.1, from coordinate 6,110,010 downwards.
GGGTTCTAAAACGTTTTTTTTTTTTAAAACAAAAACGATAAACAAAAAAAAAAAAAAACTCAAGGTACATTTTTTTATTTTCTTTTGTAATTTTTTAATTTAGTTTTTTTTTAAGTAGTTTTATTAATAATTTGATATAGTTTGATATAAAATCATTTTTTTTAATTTCTTAAGTGATTTTTATCAAATTTATCTTATTATTAATTTAATCTTGCTTAGACTTAATTAAAATTTTGCATTAAAATAAAAATTATAAAGTTTTTTTTTGCAACTATAACAAATTTATTTCTTTTGTTTTCTCCACATTTGGGGATAGAGAGACAAAGAACCAAACAAATTTTTGTTGCAAACCATAACAACAAACTCTTCTCAACCTTGTTAATTTAGCGTAAAAGAAAGGATCAAACTTGAATTCTTTTTGCAAATTAGAAAACAAGGAGACTCCAAAATTTGCAAAACATCAAACTTGACATTGTGCATTTGTTTTCTCCAAGGAGGAATATAAAGACATAAAATTGCACATTTTTTTTGCAACATTGAGAAGAATTTGAAGCCTTGGGCCCATAACAACCAAGTCGTGTGTCGACTGGTTCTGGATGGTCTTTCAAATGCTTGTCGTGTGTCGACTTGTCTTGAAAGATATGCTCTAAATTCTACATTTTGTAAACATTAAGGGGGGATAGAATTTTTTTTTAGAATTCTATAGTTTTCAAAATTGTAAAGATAAAGGGGGGCTATTTCAGTTTAAAGAAAGGTGCATTCTCGATTTTACTCGACACCTTCTCTTCAAAATTGCTTGTACTAGGTGCATTTTCGGTGGAATCCGACACCTAGAGTGATATAAATTTGGGTGCTCTTATGTTTTTTTGATTATTGCACTAAAAACATTTTTTTTGCAATTACAAGGTCAAAAATAAAACATTACAAGGAGCTTTTCACAAACACCCAAACTTCACTCAAACACCATGCTAAACTTTGCATAGGTTCAAACAAGTAATTACTCCCCATCAAAAGGTCAAAAATTTCAATCACCTTGATAAGACTCTCTTTTGTTTGGCTTAAATAAACCTCAAATTTTTTCATCCTTCTTACAAAGGTGTTAAAAGTAGGTGCCATTAAATATCTTAGAGAGCAAATATCAAAAGTTTGACAAATCCTTCCCTTGTTTCATTTGCTCTATTTTGTTTGGCTCAATATTCCTCAAACTTTTCATCTCTTGCTAAGAGTGTTAAGGCAGGTGCCATTAAATATCTTATAGAAAGCAATTTGAAACAACTTCTCTATACCTTTTCTTAGGGTATAGTGCAAGATAGCATCATATTAGTCCTCTCCAAAAATTTGAAACCTAAACCATGGCCATGATACACAAGTATCTCACTGAGAGCCAACTGCTCAGAGGTTCAAATTACTCAGCATGGAAGACTAAGATGAAGGCTATCTTAATTGTAGAGGACTTGTGGTCAATAGTGGATGGAAGTGTCACTAGACCTCAATCTTCTGGACAAGATCAAATAGACTTTGATAAAAAGGATAAGAAACTTTCCTTAATGATCTTGCTTGCTATTACTGATGATATCCAACCTCATATCAGTGAAGCTACAACTGGTAAGGCAGCTTGGGATGCCTTAAGTACCATTTTTGAGGGCAAGAATCAATCAACGATTCTTAACCTTCAAACACAGCTTCATACATTACATATGAGATCAGGAGAAACAGTAGAGCTATTCCTCTATAGAGTCGCAGAATTAAAAACAAAGCTGCAATCCTTAGGAGAAAAGTTGGAAGACCAAGTCTTGAACTCAATCATTTTGAGAGCTCTTCCTGACTCCTACAGAATGTTGATCACCTCCTTACAAGTTTCTGGTAGGACAGTAACTTTTGTCGAGTTGGTAAATATGCTTCAAACTGAAGAAGCTAATCAATTCCAAAGAGATGATGCATCCAACAATGCACTTTTCTCACACAAACGACAAGGTGGTAAGAAACAATGGAATCAACAAAGGGGTTCTTCTTCTAGACAAGACAAGGGTAAAACCAAAGAGGTTCCGAAGAAGAAGCAACATTGTAAAATCTGTGACACAGACACTCATCAAACCAAGAGATGTTGGTTTAAGAACAAGCCACCCAAAGAAAAAGGTCAAAATAAAAACCAAGGCAATGTTGCAAATGAGATGTCTAATACAGATTCTGATTCTGGTTCAGAGAAAGCACACAGAGTGCTAATTGCTAAAACAGTTTTGTAGAGGGAAAACACATGTGTCCCTTGGGCAAAAAAACACCATATTCTCTCTCTTCTTTTAGGCTTCATAAATAGCATAAGTATTTTGTTTGAAGACCTTGCAATAAGGGGTGCTTGTACCTCTTTTAGGCTTCATAAATAGCAAATTCTAGGTGTTTGAAGTACTTGTAACAAAGAAGAGCGACTTTTTGTGATGTAAAAATTGTCTAGGAGGCAATATTTGTAAAATCCTTCACAACACTCTTGAGTTGCATACTTTTTGCAATTGAGGGGGGATATCCATTTCTTTTCTTCACTGATTTTTGTAAATAGGGAAGAAGGCTTATAAGGGTGCATTTTCGGCTTCGACCGACACCTTAGTCACACTTCCTTCAGAAATTAATTACACTATGTTTTGCAACAAGAAGGGGGGAACTTATAAGGGTGCATTTTTGGCAGCGACCGACACCTTAGCTACCTTATCTTTTGCAAATTCATATTGTAAATGAATGAACCTTGTATGAAGTGATCTATTCTACTACACCTAGCGATTGCAACGGTTGGTTACCCATGCAAATCGATTGGATGATGTGATTACCATAAGGACATTCGTTGGCGTGAAGACAAAGCGAGGAATGACCCATTTTTTGCCTAGGAGCAGCCAGAGTACTGTGATAGAGCAAAGAACCAGCAGATCAACATCTTCTTCATTGTATTGGGGCAGTTATATACTTTTCCCAAATATTGTTGTATAGAGGGATATGTATGTATTACCCAAATAATGTAATAAGGGGGGATGTTAGAGTTACTATGTTAGTAACTATAATTATTACCTCATTTAGGTAATATTTAAAGTTTCACCTAGGTAGATATAATTTACCACATGGTAAAAAGTAATTTCTTACTTTTTACCACTAGTAGTTACTATTACCAATTACCTTGGTTAGTAGTCTATCTTACCGTCATTTCCCTTTTGGACGGCAGATAGGTTAGTTGTTAGCGTAGACATAGGATCTATTGTTAATTAGTCTATTTTGTAACCTATATAAACCTAGCGTATTCCTATGCTAAGGTTAATGATTAAGGTTTAATATTTCCACTTACCTTTTTCCTAAAACATACTTAGATTTCTTTTGGTAACTGTATTTTCTGATTCCTTGTTCTTATGATCCCATTTATCTTCATCATTTATATTTTTGGCTTCTTAAAAATTAGTTGCATAGTGACCATACTTTTCACAATTGAAACATCTAACATATTTTACATCTTTAAATTTTCTTGGATCCTTATTCCTTATGACATAATTTGCTTCTTCATCACTGGATGACTCATTGCTTGAATATGATTTCTTACCCTTTGTCTTCTTAGTATATTTGAAGGTTGCTTCTTTTATAAGATTAAGTTCCTCTTTTGTTATCATTTCAAAAGTTGTAATAATACCAAGTAACACATCTCTTGTCAAAATATCACCATATTTTGATTCCTCTATAGCAGAGATCTTTTCACTATTTTTTTTTGGAAAAGATCTTAAGATCTTATAACAAACATTAGATTCTTCAATCTCAATTCTAAGTTCTTGCATGGCATTAACAACCTCATATACATGAAGTAGATAAGTACTAATGTTTTCCTCATCCTTCATTTTTAAATCTTCAAATTATCCTTTAAGATTTTGTATATTTGCATTTTTGACACTCTTATATCCTTAATATATGCTTTGCAACTTATCCCAAATTGCTTTTGTTGATTTGAAATGCATAACCTTTATGAACTATGTTCTATGCAAAACTCTCAAAATCGCATTCATTGCTTTTGAATTATAATTATGTAGAAGCTTACCATATTTATTTGTAGGTGGAGTAGTTGGTGGTGTGTATCCTTTTTCATCTGCTTCCCATATTTCATTACTAAGTGCCATTAGTTGAATATTCGTTCTCATACTCCAAAATATATAATCGCTTCCATAAAATAATGGTGTTGAATTATCTGAAGCTCCATTATTAGAATCCATTGTGTTCTTGAAAGATTTTCTTTCAAGCTGTTAAAATATTTTGAAGGAACCCGCTCTGATACCAATTGAAGAACACAAGCTTATACTAAGAGGGGGGGTGAACAACATAAGACAACTTTTTAATTTTATTTTCTAATCGATATTATGCAATGTATCAATAGAAATATCAACAATAGTAATCAAAACAATGCACAAATCACCACACACAATAGAGACATCAATTTAACATGGTTCACCCAATGTGGGCTACTCCACGGAGAAAATATTTCACTAAAATTTTCTCAATCAATCTATTGAAAATCCTTTCCCTATTACTGTTTTTGTACCTCTGTCCAAAGCAGACACCAATATCCTAATAAAATTTATAGATCTATATACATAGGATAACTCTTTCTCCTTAGTTATAGATGGTAATATTCTAGAAATACTGCTTCCTCCATTGCACTGGCTAATGGATATTTATCCATTGAAGACTCCTATCCTCACTCATAAGACCTATAATCACTACCTTGGATAATGGATATCTATCCACTAGAGACTATTGTCCTATATACTCTATCACCTCAAAATATTACTCTCAGCTTTGTCTCAAATCTACACTAAAAACAATCCTTCGATCTAGTACAAATTTGCTCAATATCTATCTTTGTTCTAGCACAAACCTATCCTCAAATTTGCACCAAACTCTATCCTCAAATATACACTAAATATAGTCCTTCGGTTTAGCACAAATCTATCCTCAATATCTGTCCTCAAGCCTTAACACAAATCTTGACTTAATCACACATTAACTCTACTGGATCTGCTTCAAATCTTAACCCAAGGTGTGAACAAATCAACCAATCAACTCTGCTCACAAGTCTTCTCAAATATATATCTCAAATATACCTTGCAAGCTTCCATAAAAGCTCTCTCTAATCTGTCCACAAGTCCTCTCTAGAACTTACCTCAAATATGCTCAACAAGTCCTTACTAGAACTTCTCCAATCTTCTCAGAATCTCTATATTCAAATTTTTATTGTAAGCTTCCACAAAAGCTCACATAAATCTATCCATAATTCTTTTGAAAGACTTAGCTCAAATATGCTCAACAAGTCCTCACTAGAAATTATTAAAACTCACAGAAACATAAAGAAAATTGTTAGAGACTCAATATGCCTAACATTCATGACAATTCTCAATCACTCTTAATCTCTATTTTTATCATAGAAACATATAGAGAATTTTTAGAGACTCAATATGTTTCACACTCATAAACACTCAACCTCTTTCTCAAATCAATTTAGAATATGGAACAATTTGTTTCATAGAACTTGAACTATCACTTCAACACAACCACTTGACTAGGCTCAATAACAACTCTACTCAACCAATCAATCAATGAAATAATCCATGCTCACAAATCCTAGTCCAAGCATATGAACACTCACTTATTTCCAACAATGCTTATCACACAATTTCACATAATAATGATACTCATGATCTTTCACAAACCCTAGTTCAAATTCCTCACTCAACCAATCACTTCAATATAAATGATTATCAAGTGATCCTCACATAACAATGATACTCATGGTCTTCCATAACTTCACATAACAATGATACTCATGTTCTTTGCACAAACCCTAGCTCAAGATAACTCAATAAATCCAACAATGCTTATAAAACAAGGTTTTTATCATCAACTATTACTTAGAAAAGTCTTCAACAATCAATCTCAACAATGCTTATCAAACAATCATTTTCACTCCAACTTAGCATTCACAACATCCAAAAATAACTCACTAGGAAGATGTGCCCATACCTTTTTGTTTGACATAAAAGTTCCCTTTAAAACCTATCTCAATCACAATTTATTCTTTGTTAATTTCAATAGTTAGATGACAAGATATCACACTAACACTCTCTCAAAATATTTACCAATTACAAAAATAATCAAAATCAATTACACCTTATTACTCCTTTGAAATAAGCATTCACAAACACACATTCATAAAAATATAATCTCTTGTATATACCTTATTATTTCAACTTTAGAGCAATATTCATCAATACACAAGAAATAAAAATAACTTTATTTATTCCTTATTACTCCAACTTTATAACTCAAACCTTCCAAAATAAAATAAAATATTTATCTTTAAAACCCTTATATCTCCATTAGAAACCTTAGCCAATATTTATTTATTGCAAACCAAGCACCTTCAAAATTTACATAGCCTTAGCACAAAATACACAACGCATACCTTGCAAGCAAAAAGTCATTGCGAGTTTGGAATGTGTGACCAATCCTCCACCAAGTGCCTTACCAAGGCACTAGCCCACCACGTGGGCTAGGTGATCCCATGGGGAAGGGAAGGTGCAAGCCTTCATTTATCCCTTTTTTGAGTCCCTACTTCAAAACAAATGCCTTTCAATCCTTGCAAAATAAACCTGATAGGATTAGAACTCTACATGTCTTGCCTACTACACAACATAATGCATTCATCATTGCCACCTGCACTACACAACATTGTGTGTGGTGTAAGGAGCTTCGATCCTATTTTTTCATCGTCTGCCACCAAAAATCCTTCGAAAAACATGGAAGTCCTCAACCTCCTTGCACATTACACTTTATCCTTTCGATAAATTCGATCAATTACCTTTGGGATCTTAGGCAAAGGTTCTTACCATTATTTATACACGATGCCTCTTGTGCCATAGACGTCGGTGCTTGAATCGAATATGAAATTTGATTTTTATTTTAACCCTATAACCCTCTTTAGGGTTATTTAAATTAATTTATAATTAAATTAAAAATTAAATTATAATTAACTTAAGTAACTTTTGAAAGTTAATTAAATTAATTTATAATAAAATTATATTAATTAATTTATAATTAATTTAAATTTCCTTTTTAATATTATAATAAAATATTATAATATTATTTTCTTGGGCCTCTTCTTTGCACTTTGTACCATATCTGACCTAATGGAAGTGGACTCTCATTTTTGCACTGATTTTGGAACTGCTTCTCCTTGCAATGCTTACTAAAACTAACTTTTGATATCAATCACCACTCAATCTTGACATCAATGATAACACATTTACTCAAAATGTCCAATAAATCATATATTCTCTCATTAGAAATATAATACGTAGTGGCTATTTTCCAGTCCATCACCAGTCTGTTAGAATCCAAACCCTTAAAGCAATCTAGCATAGAATATAATTCTAGGTGGACCAACTTCTCGATGGGTATTGGAGTTTTGGGTAATCCTCTGTTGTATTTAATGGTCTTTAACTGACTATAAACCCATTTTTTAGAAGGTTCACCCTCACAAGCATGACGCTCCAATGAGTAATACCCAACTTTCTCGGATGTGCTAAATTCTTTTGGCCTCACAGGTGGCTCTACTCCTAGGGCGAAAAGGTCATGGTAAGCCTTAGCAATAATACTAAACAATATTTTACCTTCTACCTTTTTTACTGCTTTTGCCCTTGGGTCGTAGAATTTCATAATGACTGCTATCAATTCTAGACATGTATGAACTGAATCACAAATATAAAAATATAGAAAAGAGCAGACAACACAAGTACCTGGGGATGAAAAATCTACACCTTTCTTGTATCTATCATTGATGCTTCTCCTAAGATTTGTTCATTCTATGAGAAACAGTTCGATAGCGGCCATGGCTTCTGCTTTGTCGATGTAATGGCCCATTTCTTCATTCATTGATGTTTAAGCTTCTTGGGTGTATTTAGAGGCCATTTTTGCAAAAATATTTAGAAATGTCTTTCTTTGGCTTTTACAGATAGTGTTTAGCTAATCTCATACTCTTTTGGCTTGTTAAAAATTTATTTCATCGAATGGATGCACTCTACACTTTTTAGAACTTTTAATTGCCCATGCATGCACATCCTCCTCTGTTAATGCGACCACTGTAAGAACTATATGTTTGCACACTTTTTAAATTAAAACTATGCATCTTGGTAGCTTGGAAATGTTACATTGTATTTTGATTGGCTGGAACACCAAACACTCTTCTACACTCATGGCATCGCTTGTATTTTTATTTTCATTTAGAGTGATGCAGGAAGTTTATGTGTTTCTTTATGGATATTTACCTCTTTAGAAATAGGCGTAGCACGAGATTCAATTTTTGCTCGAAAATAGTCATGCACTCTAGCAGATTGGAAATTTGTTGTTATTTGCTACCACCCTAGTCTATTTTAGAGTGGAATAGGTGTATGTTCTATTTCATTGTTTCCTTAGTTAATTTGAGTGTGGATTAGAAAGTTGTTGCTTCCTGCTAAAACTTAGCTTGTTTTGCAACTTATTAATTTGATTTTTTCTAGTCAAAACTATTTATATATATATAATATTTTATGAAAAAAAGGAAAACTTGACATAAAATTAAAAAATACTGATACAAAGTATTTACATATGTTATAATGATATACACTTCAATAAAAATAGAGTTTAAGGTGAAAACCATTGACCATAATCGGTTGTATGTTCCCTCGAGGTCTTCAAGCTGGAAAAAATTAGTTTCTTTAACTTTTTCTATTCTGAAATGGCCATCCCAGAAGGAATCAAAATTCTGATGATGTCCTAGTTTAGCTCTTTCAACATTCCACCTGAGTACAAAATCTCCAACCTGGAACTTCCTAAACCTTACCTTCTTGTCAAACCATACCTTGATGTCAACTGAATACTTTTTAAAATATTCATATGCCTAATTTCTTTTCTCTTCTAACTACAACAAGTGTGTCAACCTTATTTAGACTAGATTTTACTCATATTCATATTCTATGTTTATCAATTTGAGTGTTGGAATATCCAAATGAATACGTAACACTACCTATTTTCCATATACTAAGGCATAAGGGGAGGTCTTGATGGAATTATTAGTAGTAATTATGTTTTCCCATAAAGCTTGTTCTAGCATTATGTGCCAACTTCTTTTATTACCCTCTAGTGATCTTTTCAAAATCCTCAACAGATTCTTGTTATTCAATTCTGCAAGTCCATTTCATTAGGGATAGTAATTTGAAGTATTCTTTATGGTGATGCCATACTTACTGGAAAATTCAATATATTTGGCTCCTATGAATGTTGATCCATTATCACTCACCAAAGCTTCCAGAAACACCAAACCTTGTAATCAGTATTTCTACAAAATATATCACCACTTCTTGGTATGATTTCTTTGTAGGAATAGCTTCTACCCATCTGGTGAGGTAGTCTTTAGAAGTTAGAATGTACTTGTGATTAGGTGATGAATGTGGATTGATAACTCCTATGAATTACAACCCCCATTGATGAGAGGAATCTTCCACTTGAATTGGCTTAAGAGTAAATGATGCATTCCTTGTTCTTCCCACATACCGTTGGTCCTCGTCACAGGCTCTAGTGAATTTGAAGGTGTAAAAAAATATGGTAGGACAATAATAGCCTACCTTGATAATCTTCAATTTTTTAACCCTTCCTAAGAAGTATCCTCTATATAGTCCTCCATGGAACTCCTCTATGACATTTTGTTGTTGATCATATTTTAAGCATCTTAGGAGTACTCCATCAAGGTTTCTTTTATACATACCTTCTGGTAACAAAACATACTTCAAAGCTTGAAGCTTGTATCTCCTTATTTGTGATTCATTAATATTATGAGGGTATACTTCGGTCTAAAAATACTTACTCATCTGATCTACCCAGTCTGATTCACCTATTGTTACTTCCTTAGTTTGATCATATACTATTGATTGGAAAGTTGTTACTTTAACTAAGATTGCTACTTCTCTCAAGCCTTGACATAGGGATCTGTCTCTGATCAGCTTGGTAGGATGAATATCCACATCATATTCTTGGATCTTAGTGATCCAACCAGCCCTCTTGTATCCTAGTTCACATTATAAAATGAAACTTCTTACATCCGGGTGAACTACATAAACCAAGGTTTTACTTTGAACCAAGTATTGCCTAAATTGTTTCAATGATTTAATTACAATAAATAATTGTTTCTCAATGAAATTATACTTAACTTGATATTCATTAAGATTTTGGCTCTAAAATAATATGGGGTGCTCTTCTCCTTCATCGTTATTCTGGGTGAGCATTGATGCATAACTTTCCTCAGCTTCATAAGCATAAAGAATGAAGTCCTTGATGAAGTATGGATTGACTAATATTAGAGTTGTAGCAATATATTACTTGATAATTTTGAAGGCTTTATTTCTTACCTCAGTCCATTTGAAATATACATTCTTCTTCAGCATTTCAGATATAGGTTTCACCTTCTGAGCAAATTTAGAGATGAATTTCCTAACAAAGTTCATTTGACCAAAGAAATACTGTAAGGCTTTCTTATTCATAGGTAGTGGAAGAACAATAATGGATTTTATTCTATCTAGATCAATGGCCATACATTATTTAGAGACCACATGACCTACCAATTTTTCCTCATGAACTACAATAAAAAACTTCTTAGTATTGAGGGAGATACGAAATTCTCTACACTTCTGAAAGACTTGTTCTAGGTGTGCCAAGTGGTCTTGCTTATTGTGGGAGAACACAATCATGTCATATAAATAGATTAGAATGACCTTGTTAATCAGTTACCCAAAGGCATAGTCCATGGCTCTCTAAAATGTGGCTCCCATATTAGACAACCCAAAATACATTCTTTAATAGGCAAATGTACCCTATTTTGTGTTGAACGCTATTTTAAACTAATATTCATCTTTCACCCAAATATGGTTATATCCAAAGAAGCCATATAATAGTGAGAACCTTTATGCCCCTGCCACTATCTATAAAATTTTATCAATATATGGGAGGGGATAGTGATCCTTTAATGACACTTGATTTAGGTTTCTGAAATCTACACACAAGCGAATATCACCATTATTTTTCCTCACAGGTACCAATTTGGCTACCCAAGTTGAATGTTTAATTGGATAAATGATCTTAGCCTTTAGTAACTTCAATAGTTCTTCTCTCATTATGTCTTAAATCCTAGGAATTACAGGTCTTTGATTCTGCCTGAATGACTTTGCATTAGGCTCTAGTTCAATGGTGTGTTGGATAAATTTCTTGTCATATACTTTTAGGTCCTCATATGACCAAGCTACAATGTCTTGGTACTTTAGGAATAAAGCTTTGATATCCTCTTCTTCTTCTGGAGAACATCGAACCCCAACATTAAGCTTCTTTTATTTTTCAATTTCAATTTATTTATAGATTTTATGATTGATTTCCATGGATCTAATCTTTTTTTGTCTTCATTGTCAAACAAGATCTCTAGAGTAACCAAACCTATAGGAATATGATTATTATTGATTTGAATGACATCTTGTTGATTAATTTATTTTGGATTTTCTTCTTGAACAGTGGATGAATAGGCTTCTCTCACAAGAAAATCAATGATTTGTTCATCACTTTCAAAGACCTGCTAGAAAATCTGCTTATCTGGCACTACAGACCTAAAAATCATTTTGATCCCTTTGTCTTTCTTAACTCATATATCTGTAAAAGAATTGAAATTAGCTCCCCATACTTCTAAGGAATATGCTTAGGTATTAATTCCTATGGGAACAAAATTAATGTTTAGGTTATCAAAGGATTCCATTGAATCCGATACCCTATTTCTATATGCTTTCAAGTAATGGTGCTTACTATTGCACCTTTCTCTTACTTGATTTACAATCAATTTGGAGTCACCATATATATTCAAAATCTTGATACCCATGCTTTCATATTTTATTAGTCTAAGGCATAGAGCGTCATATTCTACAGTATTATTAGTGTATGACCATGTTAACCTATATGTGAAATTCTTTGTCCCTTTTGATTGGGAATGTAATACTACACTAGCACCAACACCATTTCTACATCTGGCACCATCAAAGTGCATGTTCCATGTTTATGTTTCTCTCAGATATTGATTAGATATAGTAGGAACTATTTTCTGTAACTCTAAAAAAATACTGTATGTGCCCATACCTGTCCCAAACTGACTATAATCCTCTCGGAAATGTGGCTTATATTCAATTTCCAACTCTTCAAAGTTGTCAAACAGTTCAAATTATTTAAGAGGAGTGTGATTGCACATGTCATTTTTAATTTTTTCTATGTGATAAAACACAAGCTTATCAGGTGTTATTCTTATCCACTTTCATTTGAAATGAATCACCATGCTGGAATAGTCCATGTGCATGCATTCACCCAACTTTGTAGTGAATTCTCTTGAAATGCATAAGCCAAAATAGGGCTCTATATCTACCACCACTATTTCTTACACTATAGTTACCTTAGATTCTCTACGTAGCCTCAACAAGACATACTTTATAACTCCCACTATATTCATAGGTGTCCCATCTAACTATAGAAATCTAGCGTAGGATTGGGTATACTCCACAACCATCTCCTTACAAAATTCTTTAGGTATAATTGTGGTGGATGCCCTTGAGTCAATCATACAATTTAGAACAACCCAAACCTCCATCCTTAAATAAATTTAAAAAGGAGGAGGCTTAATTTTTAAAGTGGTATGGGATATTTATTTCTTTTCAGAGGGAATGTTGAGGATTGTGGTGGTCTAATTCTCCTACGTATATTTATTCAGATAAGATTTTAGCAGGTCTATCTAGCTAGGAATGAAGAGGGTATCATATAGACTAGCTTTGAATGGTATCTTCTTCATCTCCTCCACAATATTGTATTCAGAGTTAGCTGAGGTAGAGCTCTCAGGCCTTCTCTCAGGCTCACCATATTTTCTCTTATACTGTTGAGTGGCCTCAATTCTCTACCTTTTAGTAATGGAAGTGGTAAGGTCCTAGCAAATGTGAGAATAATTAGACAATTAAATACATAATTTGAATGAAGAGAATAACTTTTAAAATAAGGATTGCTGATTTCAATGTAAGGAATACCCATAAGAAATATAATAACTGATCTTGATGCCCTAGAGACATCCCTCATATTTCCTAGATATATCTACCAAGAGCTTTGAATCATGAAAGGACATGTCGACCCTTGAATAATAATAATATAATTAATATCTACTAATATGTTAGGAGTAGGGTCCTAACATGCCACCCTCCTTAAAAAAAGCTTTGTACTCAAAGCTGAAATTATGGAAATTATTGTTAAATATGATTGAGGGTCTCCCACGTAGCCTCTTCTGAAGGTAGACCTTTCCATTGAATAAATACTTCAATGATGGTACAATTGCAAAGCTGGTGCATGCGGCGATCTAAGATAGCTTCTAGTTCAACCATGAGGGCCCCATTATCAGAAATCTAGAATTTGAGTTTGAGTAGTGATGTGAGTGCCTATTACGACCTTAAGACAAGAAACATGGAATACAGGATGGATTTTGAAAATTTTCAATAACTCAAGCTTATATGCGACTAGTCTAATATGCTGTAGAACTTTATAAGGGCCATAAAATTTAGGCGCTAACTTTTGAGACCCATTAATTTTTAAAGAAGTTTTATGATATGGTTGATGTTAGAGTAGGTTGTTTACCTTAGCTCATGTTCACCTAGGTTATTTATTTCCTTTTATTTAGTTATTCCATGTATTTTCACCACCCACTTATGTGTGGATATTTCATTTATCTTATTTAGATATTATGACATGTTACATATTTATTTCTTAGATATTATGGAGATATTTTTTGGCTATTCCTAGAGGTGACATTTGGAGGGTTGATATTTTTTCTCCCATAGTGGTTACATATCTATGGACCATATCACATATTCCTTTTTTACGATGGATATTTGTCCTTAGCTTTATCCTACGACTATGGTTGATCATCCTTGCCTATATAAGCAAGGCACCTTCATTATACTCAATGTTCCATTTTCAAATCTAATATATGATATTGATTCTCTCTTGTTTGCATATCTATTTGTAAGCCTATGCTATCAATTTGCTTCCAGATTCTTGTTTTGGTTGAATATGGTGTTTCTGTTAACACTTGCAATCCTTGCAGCTTGGAATTATTTGATTATCATTCCTTTAATGGCATCAAAGTGATAGGTATTGTAGTCATCCATTTGTGAGTGTTGTGTAGTTGTTTCTCTTACAGGTTTGAAGAATGGTGTAGAAGCTTCGGTTTTTGTGATTGGGTCCTTGGTGGAGTTTTTTGGCCAATTTTGAGTCACTCCTTCCATTTTTATATCATCACCAGCCTCCTAAAATCTCTTCTTCCCATATTGCAACAACCTCATTCCCTTGGATCTGTCCTAAGTATTTTTTCTCTTGAGCATTTTCTTTTTTTGGCAGGGTCACCAACCCAGCTTGTTTTTATATATTTCATTAATCTCCTGATATAAATTCCATTTTTCTACAAAATGTTTTGGAGGTCTGTATATGCATTCATTTGAGTTGTGCCCAAAATTTCAGCTCATTTGGATCAGTATTCTTCAAGATATCTTGATTTTATGAAAACTTGCATTGTTTTAGTAATCTGCATATATCTTCATAAAAAATTTTGCGTTTTTGCAGATTTGTTTATAGAATGTGTAAAATCATATTATAGACCGTCCTATAAAATTTCAGAGAATTTGGAGCTGTATTCTGATAGTTACAGTTATTTTACTATTTTTTTTAAACTCATCATTTCAGGAGAAATATTGGGAGTTGCTCAGCGCAATTTTTACCAGGCCTGTAAAATTATTTTTCTGATATATCTATAAAATTTCAGATTTTTTAAATCTATATTTAGACAGTTATAATGATTTTATTACTGCACTCTCAATATTGCATTGTGAAAAAGGGTTTTGCACTTGAACCGGTATATGGACTATTGTTATAAAGTCCAATCTTCATTTTCTGTTTATCCACTTAGTTTGGAACTTTGTGATCATCTTACTTGATGTTCAGTATTGGTGGAGCCTACACATTGTTGTGCTTGAGGAGTCCTTTATCTTTGACTTCCCTTGCTTTGTTGTGGTGCATCCTCTTGTGCCAATCTTCCTCATTGAGGCACTTAGTTTGAAGAAGGGGATTCTTTTGGTAATTCCTTTGGGGACTTTTCAGAGTTCAGAGGCTTCATTTATGCATTGATGTGATTTTGTGGTATTTTGCACCACCTTGTGACATCACACTAGACCTTTCACATTATAATGGCATTTGATTTTGGGGGGGGCTCTTATACTTTTGAGGACATCTTGGAAACTTCTTTTTTTAAACTTAGCATAGAGGCAAATGCTAAAAATTTTGAAGCATGGTTTAAGGTACTTTGTTCATTATGTCAAAGTGAAGGTTTGGATCCTTTGTTCATAACTCCAAAACCCAAACCAATGTTTAAGGATAATGAGTATAGGACATGGTTCATGAACAATTTAAGGATATCTAACATGCTTTATTATTCAATTTTTGGGGGGCTTTAATTTTTTTTGGAGTTCACAAGAACACACCTCGCCTTGCTTATCATATGTTGAAAATAATTTTTTTACGTAAGGCACCTTCTCTTACAATTTATTGCATGGAGGACATCATTTGTGACATTGCATTTTTTTTTTTTGGATTCACTATCTCATGATTTTTTGGATGATGAGGTTGATGCTACAGTACTTGCTTCAGATATTTTACAGGATACATCTCCACACTTATTTTGTGTGGATGATCATGTTGATGTTGCAGCATATATAGAAGATATTTCATGGCATGTTACATCCTTACAAACATATGACTTCTTGGATGATGTTACCTCGCTCTTCATTGAGAGTCACACATGTGATTTTCTTCACATGTATGAGGAGCTCAATCATTTATTTGATGATGATGTGTACATTGTATCTCCTCCATGTCCTTCTTCCTTTGTGGATCATTTTTTGGTTTGCTCTTGTTTGAGTGAGCCATCTTGTCCAACCTTTCCTTCTCCTATTTATTTCATATTGGATTATGTACTCTTACAAGAGTTGTTTACAAAGATTTTGTCTTCGGTTTTACGCTCACTTGGAGATCCTAAAGACCATGTTGATTCTTTTGAGGCTTCTAAGCCTCCACTTATTTATCTTTATGATTCCATGGGCTCATCATCACTTATGCAATAGAAAACTGATGATTCTTCTTTGATGTATGCTCTTCAAACATCTCTTCCACTTTTACACACTCATGGTTTTGTGCATATTGATATTTTAGATGTTGATTGGGACTATATTCTACCCTATTTTGGTGTTGGTTTGGGATTCTACATTCTTGGAGATTCATTTCATAATTCATTGGTGACATCTTCTTCACTTCAACTTAGTTTGAAGGATTCTACATCATCATTCTATATTTTATTCCCATATTCTCACACTCACTTGGAGTGGGAAGACATTCAACGGATGCTTCATGGCTACTTTCTTCCTCGTGGGAGACACATTGTTCATCGCAGAGGCATCCACTTATTCATAGGACTTATTCATGGAGCTCGTCATCCTAGGGGGGCGTTGGGAGCACTCCTTGGCTCCATTCCTAATTTTTCTTCTCTCTTTCTATATGGATGGATTTTTTTCACATGGTTTTCCACCTTTTGGATATGCATTGTACATGAGTACCTAATCAGGCATTGTTGTTGGGACCCATATTGTGGATATGACACTTTATTTTTTGGCACTTAGCTTCACTTGAGGGGGATTTTAGAGTAGGTTTTTTACCTTAGCTCATGTTCACCTAGGTTATTTATTTCCTTTTATTTAGTTATTCCATGTATTTTCTCCACCCACTTATGTGTGGATATTTCATTTATATTATTTAGATATTATGAGATGTTACATACTTATTTCTTATATATTATGGGGATATATTTAGGTTTGAAAATTCCTAGGAGTGACATTTGGAGGGTTGATATTATTTCTCCCATAGTTGTTACATATCTATGGACCATATCACATATTACTTTTGTACAGTGGAAATTTATCCTTAGCTTGATCCTACGGCTATGGTTGATCATCCTTGCCTATATAAGAAAGGCATATTTATTGTACTCAATGTTCCATTTTCAGATCTAATATATGATATTATTTCTATCTTGTTTGTATATCTATTTGTAAGCTTATGCTGTCAATTTGCTTTTAGATTATTGTTTTGGTTGAATTTGGTATTTTTCTTAACACTTGAGATCCTTGCAGCTTAGAATGATCTGATTATCATTCCTTTCAGTTGAAGGTGAAGAAATACTATATCCCCTTCCTAAAAACCCGCTCGATTTGATGTTGGTCTGCATGTTTCTTCATGTGGTGTTGGGCGATGTGTAGATTATCTTTTAGAGTGTGAATAATATCATCTTGAGTAACAAGCTCCCTCTCTATGATAGACACATTTGTATTTCCTAGAAGATAAGAGGTTAGGGATGGAGGTGATTGGCCATATAATGCTTCAAATGGGGTCATTTTAATGGTTGTGTGATATGTGGTATTATACCACCATTTAGCTAGTGGAATCCATTTAACCCAATGGAGGGGTTTTATGGAAATGAAACATCGGAGATAAGTTTTTAAGCATTTATTAACAATTTTGGCCGTCTATCTGGGAGTGGTACATGGAGCTAATCCATAATTAAGTACCTTGGAATTTAAATAATTCTTTCCAAAAATTACTAGTGAAAGTGGGATCACGATCACTAACTATAGTCGAAGGCATGCCTTGTAACTTAAAGATATTGTCAAGGAAAATTTGGGAAATAGTACTAGCGGTATAGGGGTGAGTTGCTGGAAAATAGTGGGCGTATTTAGATAAACGATATACCACTACTAGTATGGTTTTTTTTTGTACATATTTTGAAAGGCCTTCAATGAAATCCATTGAAATATCCATCCATGTTTTTTTTGGTATGGGGAGGGGTTGAATAAGGCCTAGTGTTGCCACTATTTCACCTTTATTTCTTTGTCATGTTGCACATTCATTGATAAATATTTTTATATAATTTTCCATACCCATTCAATAAAAATATTTAGTCACTCTTTTGTAGGTTTTGAGGAATCCATATTGTCCTACAATAAGTGTAGTGTGTATCTCATGTAGAAGCTTTGCACGATAAGCGGATGTGGGTGAGAGGACAAGACACTCTTTATAACGGAGTATGTTATCTTGCCAAGAATAGTGAGGTTTTCTCATGGGGTTTTGTTGGATGTGTTAAATTATGGTATGTATGGTAGGGTCCGCATACCATTCTTCCTTGACTTATTCGATCCATTTAGGGATAGGGCAAGAAAGAGCATGTAATTGGGAAGTTTCTTCAAACTTTTTGGAAAGTGCATCTGCAACCATGTTATCTTTCCCTTTTTTGTATATGATTTCATAATCATAGCCTAATAGTTTTGTCACCCACTTTTGTTGTTCTAGTGTGGTTATTCATTGTTCCAAAAGGTATTTTAGGCTATGGTGGTTGGTGCGGATAATGAAATGTTTTGCAATAAGGTATGGTCTCCAATGTTGGATAGCATGGACAATAGATAACATCTATTTTTCATAAGTGGAACATGCTAAATTATTTTTGGAAAATGCTTTACTAGTGAAGGCTAAGGGTTTCTCATTTTGCATGAACACGACTCCCATTCCCAGTCCTGAAGTGTCACTTTCAATAATAAATGGTTTGGAAAAATTTGGCATGGCTAGGAAAGGGGTGGTACACATGGTATTTTTTAAGGTCACAAAGGCTTCATTAGATTTTGGAGACAATAAGAAAGCATTCTTCTTAAGTAGTGCCATTAAGAGTGCCGCTATTTTACCATAATACTTGAAAAATTTGCGATAGTAGATAGTTAATCCTAAAAACTCATGCAACCCTTTTAGTTTTTTTGGAATCGGATAATTTTCCACATATTTAATATTACGAGGATCTACTTTAACTCCTTCTTTGGAGACAATATGCTCGAGGTATTCAATTTCTTGCTTTCTAAAGGAGCATTTTTATCTTTTGCATATAATTAATTTTCCTCCAAGATCTTGAGTGCTTGCTCTATATGTTTTAAGTGATCTTCCCATGTTTTGTTGTAAATAAAAATATCGTGAAAGAAAACTAAAATACATTTTCAAAGGAAAGGGTAAAACACATTATTCATAAGACTTTTAAATATGGACGGAGCATTGGTGAGACCAAATGGCATCACCAAAAATTCATAATGCCCCTCATGAGTGTGAAAAGCTATTTTGGGTATATCACTTTCCATAACCTGAATTTTGTGGTAGCCCAATCGTAAATCGAGTTTAGAAAAATATGTGGCTCCATTAAGTTCATCAAGTAATTCATCGATGACTGGAATAGGAAATTTGTCTTTGATAATTATTTTGTTGAGGGTGCAAAAATCCACACATAGGCACCATGATCCATCCCTTTTTCTTACTAGTATGACTGGGGAAGAGTAGGGACTTCTACTATGTCGAATGATCCCTACCCTTAGTAAGTGTTCTACCAATTTTTCTATTTTGGTCTTCTATAAAAATGGGTACCGGTTAGGTCTAATATTAGGAGGTTGGTATCCCAAAAGTAATTGAATGGCATGATCATGTCTTCACTGTGGAGGCAATACCTCTGGTTTGTTAAGTATTTTATCATTTTTCTCTAGGATTTTTAGTAATTATGGTGCCTCTGGTTGTTCTTTATTAGTGGTTTGCAAGGAAAATAATTAGGCAACCACACCTCTTCCTCCTTTGTGAATAATATTTTCCATTTTATAGGAACTTACGATTTGTGTGGGATCCATTTTTAATCCTTGAATTGTGTAAGTTTGGTTGTTTTGTATGAATTGCATCCATAATTATTCAAAGTCTTATTGAATTTTGTTGAATGTTCATAGCTATTGTACTCCCAAAATGATATCACATCCTCCTAATGGTAGCACACACATATTTACTTTCATGTTATAATCTCCCATAGTGAGTTTGATATTACAAAATTTGCCTTTGCATGCAATTTTTCTGCCATTGCCAATCATGACTTTGAAGTTATTATAGGGATATATAAAGAAATTAGCTTGTTTGGCCAATCTAGGGTCTATAAAATTGTTAGTGTTGCTAGAGTCTAAGAGCACAATAGGGTTTTGTTTCTTAAAATACCCTTTTACCTTCATTATTTGTGGGACCCCATGTTATTCATCATTATGGCAGAAGCTTTAGGAAGAACCATAAAAAATGCTTGCAATTCAAGGCTAATATCAGGAATCAAGGCAACATATTTCACTAGGGCTATTTCTCACCAATAATTTGTTTATGATACTCTTCTATTGACCAAGGCATCGGTGGTTGAGTCCAAAAGAATAAAATACATCCTACAACTCTACGAGGACGCTGCTGGTCAGAAATTTAATTTCAGTAAAAGCAAGTTATATTTCTTGAACACCCCCATTCAGAGGCAAGGAAGGATTGCAAAAATTCTAGGGTGTGATATAGAGAACCTCCCAACTTCGTATCTTGGTCTCCCTATTTTCATTGTTTCTCCAAGAGAGTCAATGTCGGACAATGTTATTGAAAGAATTGAAAAAAAACTTGCTGGATGGAAAGGTCATCTTCTATCTCAAGAAGGAAAGCTGACCCTCACTAAGGTGTCTCTTTAGAGCATTCCAGTCTATTTCCTCTCCGTTTTCAAAGCCTCTATGAAGGTTTTTCAAAAAATTTAGAAACTCCAAAAAGAATTTTTATGGACTGGATCAGAGGAGAAAAAAAGGATACACCTTGTAGGATGTACCAAAGTGTGCAAACCTAGGGACAATGGGGGCTTAGGTTTGAGGAGAATTGCTCATATGAATTTAGCTTTACTAGTTAATTAGGCAAGGTGCCTCATTTTTGGTGAAGAAAATTAATGGACAACTATCATCAAATGAAAGTATCTTCAAAATATGGAATTTATAAGTGACTCAGTTCCAATCAAAGGTTCTTTTTGGAAATCAATTCTCAATTGTAAGGAAATCATCAAAAAGGTTTAATATGGGTTTTAGGCAATGGTGAGAGGATAAATTGTTGGAATGATAGGTGGGCTAAGGACAAACCACTGACACGATATCCTAACTTAGCCCAAATTAGAGATATCATGGAATAACTCATTGGTAGAAAAGTCTTCCATTATATGGTTAAGGACAGAGGCAGAATGAAGTGGAAATAAATAAGGATTTAGGGATTTCAAGCGAAATTAAATGATCTTTGTAAAATTCTTGGAAAACAATTTATCCCCATGAGATCCAAGGAAGATCAAGTGACCTGGGTTCCTACGAAAAATGGGTAGTTCACTGTTAAATCAACTTACAAACTTTTTCTTGATGATGAGGATTTTGTCCTCCAAAAGGACTTAGTTTGGATAAAAAATTTAATTCCAAAAATTGTAGTCTTTTCATGGCTGGTTATCCAAGGAAGAATTATAAACATTTATAATATGATGCGTAAAGTTATTTGTATCACTAATCACTGTTATCCATGTAGGGCTAATTGGGAGACCATTTATCACATTTTCCTTGAGTTCCCTTTTTCCTTGACTATCCTAAGTGGGGTTTTTCAGGTCTTTAATATTTTTTGGATTAAACCAGCCATCGTACTTGATTTTTTTGTCCAGTGGCCTTGCTCCTTTTAAAGCCAAATACTTAGATACATGTGGAAAAATTGTCTCAATCACTATATTTGGTAGGTGTGGTTATAAAGGAACCATAGAGTCTTTAATGAGTCTATCCATGATCATCAAACTATCATTGCTAGGATCCTATCCTTTTCCAATGAGAATGTGAACCTTATCCCTTTTTATAGTCATAAACCTCATCTACAGGAGACCATGATTGCTCAATATTTAAGCTTAACCTTTTTAGATGAGTTTGTGCCTAGGGTAGTCAACCCTAGAGCCAATTTTAAGTGGTACCCACCTCCTACGGGTTGGTTTAAGATTAATTTTTATGGAGTGCCTAAGGATAATCTTGGCAGAGCAAGCACTGGTGGTATTTTGTGAGATCATAATGGGAATATGATTATTGCATTTTTTGAATATTTAGGAACAAGGACGAACAAAAAATCTAAAGCTAGAGCTATGTGGAGAGGCCTTCAAATGACTCAAGACTTAAAATACAATTTGATCGTAGAAGGAGACTCTATGCATGTTATAAATCTCCTAAATAATTGGAAAACACCTCCTTGGAGGATTAAAAAAATTGTTGAAGAGGCTAGGATCCTTTTCCAGGGAAGATAGGACAAAAAATCCCAACATGTCTTTCGGGAAGCTAACAAAATTGTTGATAAGCTGGCCAATTTGGGTGTCGATGGTGACAAACTTGTCAAATGGGAACACGGTGTCCCGAATAGAGTAGAGGAGCTTATTCAACAAGAATGCCAAGAATGGAAGTCAAATTTACCAACAAGGAAGGCACTGTAAGTTCGAATGCTAGGAGTATTCCCACGTCTTTTTTGAAATGGACTCACAATAAAAATTATCTGAGTTGTCAGTGTTCATGGATGTTGCTTGGAAATACCACAAAGACTAATGGGGATAGTCACATGTTAGATAACATGGCTCCTAGTCATATTAGTAATTTTAGGTTGGTTAATAATCATAGGTTAGGAAAGAAACAACAATATAAGACTTTGAACCAGATCCACGTGGACCACCAAATAGCCACTGCCATAAATCTAGGCAGCAGGTTCACTTCTCCAAGGCTAATTGGCAAAGACTGGATGTGGTCCCAAAGCATGTCATATACAGAAGAAAGTAATTACCAAATAATTATTAAGAGTAACTATCAATACATAGTTTGTGGGAGTTTTTTCAGTACTCTGCTATGTGTGTCTACAGCATTTTATTTCTCCACTGTTTCAAGGAAGGGATCCATGTCTATTATTTTTTTGTAATTATGATGCAGGTGTTTTTTCTTAGGGTATACCCAAAATGTATCAAAATTTTCTTTTTGATAACAGGCTATGTGCCTTACCAGATGTAATGGCTTTGGCGACATGTAGATTTTACATATATAGGATCCTTAGTAAGGACATGTTCATCAAAAGCCCTAGGCTGACTTTTGTAAAAGGTTTTGGGTCAACCTGTAAAACCCGGTATTAATGCTATAGTATCTTATCTCCCAAAAAAAAAAATCCTTTGAGGGCATTAAAGTATATTTTTGTTTTATCCTCTTGATTTTATTTTGGAATATCCGTTATTACTTCAACTTCGATGTCATCCTCTTTTTTGGGGTTGCAATCAGTATTGTCCAAAATATATAATTTTTGTGAAATGCATTTGTGATTAGGGGTGAATTTTTTGTCGCAATGGAAACATAGACTATTTTCTTGTATTTATTTCATTTTTTCTTGGCTAATTCGTTTAATTGGCATGACTTTATTCAGTTTTTAACTGGTGTAGGTGTTTGGTGATTTTCCTGTAGAGACTCTCCCTATTCATCATTGGTTGTTGATTTTATCTTCTATCATTTGTGCTAATACCACTACATGCATCATATCGATAAGATTTTATATTTGTACTTCCATTTGAATGTCTTATTTTAGACCACTGATGAAGCAAATTTGAAAGAATGATGCTTTAAACCTTGATGTAAGATTTTCCAACTTCTCAAATTGTGCTTGGTATTCTCTTACGGTGGATGTTTAGCGAAGTTTGGTGAGGGCTTCTGTGAAGTATTAAAATTTGGTAGGGCTAAATCACAACATTAGGTTCTTTGTGAACTCGGTCCATATGGGAGGACCTTTTTTTTTCATACCATTGGTACTATTGTGTAGCAATTTGTTCTAAGTGAAATTATGCGATACAAACTTTTTGAATCTCCTAAATTTGATATAAGGTAAAATATTGATCTATCATATATATCCAATTTGTGAGATCACCTCATAAAATTTTATAAAATCTAGCTTTGTGGTACGAGTAAGGATTTATGTATGTGGTCTCTCTATTGATGTCTGTTGTGGTGGCATAGTTTTTTGTTTGTTCACTATGCATTAAAATCAAATTTTATTGTAATAAGTTCATGGAGTGGGTTATAGCATCCAACTTAGTGGATATATCTATATTAGAATTGTTGATGCTCATAGTTATGTCTACTATTCTTGCAGTGATCTTATCCTCTAAATTATCCTTCCAAAATACCATTCCTTGCATCACTTATGTCATTTCCTTTGAAACCTATTTCGAGACCTCTTTTGCAATATTATTTGCCACTTATTTTGAAACTTATTTTGTAATATCCTTCACCATATATTGAGATCACCTTCCATCAGCATTTAAGGTGTGATTTGTGATTTACAAGAGGTTTTAGATTGCAAATATTAGTTTTGCAAAAAAATATTTTTTCCAAGATTTGCTCAAAAGTTGTTAAACAACTTTTGCAAAAGTTGATATTGTCACCAAAATACAATAATTATGCAAATAAAATTGATTTTTTTGTAAATATTGTTGCAACAAAAATTGATTTTCTTGTAAATATTGTTCAAAAATTATTATTTTTCAATAGGGCAAAGTGGAACCGAGGTGAGGTGGAGGCGATGGTAAGGGCAGAGTAGTGTCTGTAGTGGTGGTAGAGTAGAGGTCTGAGCAGTGATGATGGAAATATGGAGTGCTGAGTAGAGCAAAGGTGGAGGAGTGCAGAGGTGGTGGAGGCTTTGGGAAGGTCAAATATCAGCATGGCATGAACTTCGAGGTGGTAGGTTTCAATGGCAACCAAGTGCCCACAACTAGCACTGCCCATGTGTGTAGGAACTTATGCCTAGCATGATGGGGAATTAAGCATATGTGGGTTTATTTTTTTAAACCCCTATACATTCACCTCTCGTAATAATGTGGGATAAATTTGTAAAGTGGTTTTCAAATGCTTGTCATATCCGATGTCAAAGACCTTTTTTGGTGGTCGGGTTTTTTAAAACTTTAGGTAACCTTATAATTTTTTAATTTTTCCTCACCGCAAAACATGCAGTCATCAAAAATATTTCAGACATCTTCCACCCCAATTTTCCAATATGTTTTTGATATTATACTACGTTTTTTAGGGACCGAATTAGGGTATGCAGGGCTATGGCCGTATTGGTTGTGCTGAAGACATCGTTGGTTCTTTTACTACAAGGACAAGCTATGTTTATGCCACTGAGAGCTCTGTTCATGCAGTTGAGAGCACTATTCCTTTGATGATCATGTATTACTGGTACTCGATATGTGCTTCCTATCCATTCACAATAGTTTCTCTATTCAGAAAGTGTCCACAGTTTGAATTTTAGGAAATGAGAGCTTGAATTCAGGAAATTATGAGAAAATAACAGAATTTTATTTTTTAAGATTTTAGCTCTGATGCCAGATGGTAAGGTCCTTAAAAATGTGAGAATAATTAGATAGCTAAATGCACAATTTGAATTAAGAGAATCACTTTTAAAATAATGATCATTGATTTTAATGTAAGGAATAACCCACAAGGAATATACTAATTGATCTTGATGCCCAAGAGACATCCCTCAGATTTCCTAGATATATCTACCAAGAGTTGTGAATTGTGAAAGGACATGTCGATGCTTGAACAATAATAATATAGTTAATATCTACTAATATGTTAGGAGTAGGTTCCTAACAAGAAGGGAACCTAAGACTATCTTGGAATTCATCCTTGGACCTCATTCTATATCCTTCAGTTTCTTTCTGAGTTCTTTTAGGAAACTGACTATATTTTCTTGGTCCTTAGGAGCCATGTCTTTTTTTTCATTTGCTCGAGGGATAGGGAATGTATCATTGGTTTGGGCAGTTGGATCCTTCTTTTTCTGAGAGAGGACCTAAAATTGATGCATATTCTATGGATCAACTTACAGTTTTTTCTTTCCTGACCTTTGCATGATAGAAATAGGTCCATCCTCATCAAGATATTTTCCAACCATGATCTGGTCGGGTTGCTAAAGCATATTCACTCTTCCTTTCTAATTTCTTTCTACTTGTTCCATAGCTTGTTGTACATGGTGTTGGTACATAACACAATATTGTGAATCATGAGGATCATTACACATCAAACACCAAATATTCACTAGACTTGTCTCTGAAGAACATTCAAGCTCTTCATACATTGGATTTACCTTGACCCCATAGCTATTGCTAGGATCAAGTCTTTGATATTTATTCACATAATAAAATATCCTTTGTTGAAACCTCTCCATATCTCTCTTCTCCATTGAATTCAATTTGTTACTAAGAGCTTTCAAGATATTCTAGATATCAAATAGGACATAGATTTCTTGAGGAATCTGAGAAGTGGAGGGAAAGGAACTACAATATATGATGCTTTTGACTAAGGAATATGATTCATTTGTGGGAATGGGGATGACAATGGAGGAGGATACATATAATATGAAGTAGTTGTTTGACTTTGGACATTAGTGGTTTCCAAATTATAGGGAAATACAGATTTTAGGGGTAATATTCCCATGTTAATTAGGATATTATTTGCATGAACAACTGCATTATAACCTATGGAAATGTCTCCACCCTAGACTGTTGGGTTTTTAGGCCTAGATCTAATCCAAGAGCTCTGATATAATACATGTAAGTAAGGATTGTAGCTGATCTAGATATAGGGGGAATTCTCTTCCAGGTTCTACTGAACCTCAAGTTGAAATATGAGATAGTTTATTGCTGATGATTTTGCATAGATGTGAATTGATTAAGGAGGGAAAAATGATCAGCAAATTCATTAAATTCTACCAAAAAGGGATCAGCCAATGCTTCACATGAGGTGATGGTATTATATTCAAGAGTCCTAAACCAATACAAATTATTTCCTCTAAAGGATAGGGCTAATAATTTGATAATAACATATTCATTTTTTATATTGTGAATTGCTGCCAGATTCATAATATCTTGGCAGTGCTCATATGTAGTTTTTTTAGATCCATCATAAGTGGGAATAGCTTTAGACACAGCTTGAGTAATATCATGCATATGAGCTTGTCTAAGGGGGCCATATGTGTTCCAACTAGTGTACTTCTACAAATCTCAATTTGGAACTACATTTTGTATCATGTTTCTAGGTGTATGTCCTGCTAGAGGGGGTTTTGGGTTAACTACAGGATTCTCCTTAGGGGATTTTTCTTCTAAATGAAAATATTTATTCAAATTTCTTATAATAGTAGACCCCATGTAAAGTAATTCATAGTAGAAGAAGGATTCTGGGTTATTCCTTTTGAATGATATGGTATACCTAAAAAACTATGATCTACAGGGATAACTTTTACTGGGTTTACAGACTAGGGAGTCACCAGGTGAATTTACTATTCTCCACTTAGCACGGTCAAGACAATTCACTGAATCTTGATTCCTTTGAGAAAGGGATTTAAATAATAAAGCATATGATGGGTGTTAGTGTTTCTACAAAATATTTCCCACCAAGCATGCCAAAAACTATTGGACACTAAATTGACATCAAGTTTTACTTGATACTACAACTATCTATATTCCAATTTTATATCCAGGCTTGCACCTAATAATTGTAGCTCAATACTCAGTACTAGATGGACTAAATATTGCTTCAACCCAACCTCCAAATTAGGTTGGTTCCTTGTCAATTTAATAGGGTGTTGACATAATTAAATCTCAATATGGGTTTGAATAATAGGGTTTAAAACGGTTTAGGGTTAGAGGAGTTATACATCAATATTTTTCAAATAGGCTAAATGCATAGGCATATACAACAAAAAGTACTCAATAAAATATTTCCAGTGTCCCATCACTTAGAATTTACAACACCCAAAACTATGAAATCTTTATATGATAAACTATAAAATAGAGATACATCCTAAGAAGCAATTCCAATATTCAATCTATTGATAATATAATTTAACAGAATAGATGATTAATCATATTTAGCAGAAATAAAATTCCTAAAAACACAAATCTAACTATGAATAAATTTTAAGTACTTTCACAACTAGTAATCCAATAAACTAGAATGAACTAACCGTTATGTCATTGACATAAATGCAATTCATAGCTTTGAACCTCTTAATAAAAATATAGTAAAGATAACACGTCTTGAGTCAAAAAATTAGAGTAATGATCCTTAAATTAGTTTGTAGAAAATATTTACACAATAGGGAAAGCAAATGCACCAGAGCCAACCCTAAAATCTGAGGGTTCGACCTCTATTTATAGTTTACAAATTGAAATAATTAAATAAGATATTACAAAGATTGAAATTTTAACAAATTAGAAGAGAGCTTTGTTGGAATTATCTCATTTTCTCATGGAGATTAGAAAATTCATTGGAAGTAATCCACCATGGCAATTTGACTCTACAACTTGTTGGTCCAATAATGGTAGTTGGGCTTTAGGTCATTGAAAGAAAAATTTGGACCACTCATCATTCTTAGAAAATCCATTCCACAATAGATCTTCAACCACTCTAGTTCTTGGTTCTTGGAAATCCTTGGATGCTTTGCCTTCTTGCCTCAAACTGATTTTTCTATGATATGCCAAGAATATACCTTTGTATGCTTCATAAATTTTAGCAAAATATCTATTGTTGATTATCTCAGTAGATGACTGTGATTAAATATCATAAATTCTCTATAAATTAGTGGGAAAAACAAAATTCCATTCCACACTTTATAAATATTGATGTTAGCTTTTATGGCTTCGACCAAAAAAATTGAAATTTGGTGAGAAATACACTGAGTTGTGAGTAGAATCAGGTCTATCATCAATCCAATCACTTAGCATTCAAAATGTCTAACTTCCTTCTCATGTCCATGACATAAAGCAAAAATTTCAATCCACTCAAATATAATATTGACATCAGCTCTGACTTGGTTTGACTGCAAAATCATCAATCTACACTACAAGTGATGTAAAATGATCATTGAGCTATTCAACTACCTTTACTTCCTTTCAAGTGCTTTTGATATTCTTACCAAACAATGGGAAATTTATCACCATTTTTCTCACAATTAGTCTTGGAACTTAATATAATAGAGCTTCTTAGCACTTAGTCACTAGAGCATACAAAGTAGAGAAGGATCGCCAATCTACACTTTATATCGTGCTGATTTCACCAAAGCTCAAAAAAATTGTAGATTAAAAACCTCACATGAATTTTCTACCAAATACACTAAGCCTCTGGTGGAATAGAAACTTTTTTGATGTTTGTGAATAAATACTAAGTGTTGAGTGGAATCAAACCTCTTGCGGGGATCCACTCCACAATACTCTACATCCTTAGTGGATTGGATATTTTCCATGCCTTAGAATAAATTTTAAAAGTTTTCTAAGGATGTGGTCATTTTGGGCCTACGATACTATTATCACTTATCATGCTCCTTACACTTTCACCTATTCTAAAGGTTTGATGCAACTGGCATCACTTCAATTTTCATCTCACACCACCTTGTGGCCTTAAACATAATAAATATGAATAACATCATCAACATGATAGGCAATGCCCATTACCACTTGTGTCAAGGATTAAGGAGGTGAAATCCCCATTTTAGTATCAAGGTATATAATACCTTGTAGGGTTAAGGGGTAGTGTCCCTTGCACATAGCGCTTGCAAGGTTCCAGGTAACACATTGAAACATCAATGGTAAAACTATGAAAACCTTCACTATCAAAGTTAAATTTTTCTCTTCATTGTCACTTTGGGATCCTTTGCTCAACCCACTTAAATAGCTCACTATCAACTCCATTTTGCTTATCTTATGATCTAGATGACTAAATATTAACCTTGAACTACCCTATCTTCACACTAATGGAACACCTTGTATGGTTTTGCTTTGTACAATTCCATGTTGTACAATTTCATCTTGTATGATTTCCCCTTGTACGATTTCACACTATATAATTTTTCCGTGTACGGTTCCATTCTATACAATTTGATAGCAAATGGTTTCACATTATATTATTTGACTTGTAATCATACAATATCTACCAATTGTACAATTTCACCTAATATTTGTACAATTTCCTTTTGAAAAATCATATAGTCTTGGTCTTCCTTGGACAATTTTGATTGTATTATCGATTGTTCTATTTGGAAAATATCTTCTAATTATACAATTGAATGTTCTACTTAAACAACATACATCAATTGTACAATTGAGTGTTCTTATTGAACAACATCCTCCAATTGTATAATTGGTCTACACTCGATATCATACAATATTCTGCCTCTTTTATTTCTATGATGTGTCACAAACCACATCACTAGTGGAAATATTCTTCTTTAAACCCTGGATTTGGGCTACATATACCTTTGGTGATGATTTTGCACTCTCTGATTCACACTCATCCTTATAGTCAACGTTCTTTTATTTGGAGTCATTTTCTTCTCTAAATTTTTGACTCCAACACTTCTTTTATCCAAAATCATCACTATCATTGTCTAAGTTATCCTTAATATTAGATTCACTTTCCTATACAAATTTATTCTCATTTACATTAACATGATGTCAATTCATTGGTAATATCTTTGCATCTATTTTCTAAATAAAGGCATAATCCAAAGCCTCTTGGTATGATCTTGGAGGAAATATCTTCATCTTCCTTTGATACATAGGAAGAAGTCCATCTATGAACCACATCTTCTTCGATACCTCTAAGTGGTATTTCTCCACATGGTCAAACAACCCACTCACCCTTTGATTGTAAGAATGAATAAACTCATTTTATCCTTTTATTCTATAAATTTTTTCATTGTATGATCAAAATTTTTCCACAAATGCATCCCATAATTCTTCCCATATATGGAACTTATCCTCTAGTAATTCAATATACTAGTCTATTTAAAATTCTCAAAATATTATAGGAAACAACCATATCCAATCTGCCTCATTGGTCTACCCAGTCACTTTCAACACCATGTGGTAAATTATCCAATGACGAATTAGGTCTTCCTTACCATATCCTATGAAAAGTGGGAAACTTTATTTGCTTTCTTTCATAGATACACTAGCCATTGTTGGATTTCGTTCCTTGTCACTTGAGTAAGCATCTTCCAAAATCCTTAATTGATTCCTTCTTTGGGTGGGTAATCCACTACGTTGCTCTTCATTAAATATTTCTATTCGTGGTACCTTATTTTCACCAAATAGTCATCTCCCAACCTCATGTGCATCCTCACTTTACATATTACTTCATCGTAATATTGACTGTGGCCCTAGTTCTCCCTCTTGAGATATTGCACCCTATTGCTCTGGTGCTTGAATCCCATCCTCTACACCCATTTACAACCTTTCTATCACTTGTTTAGGTGTTACCATCCATACACTATCTTTATGCACATTTATTTCATCAACATATTCCATTACATAAATGCTATTATTGGCTCTTTGTGGTTCTTGTACCTATTATTTCATATTTATCAACAACATACCTCACATTTCAATATATCCTTCTTCTAAAGTCCATAATCATTTGATTGCTAGTTTGTTCGTAGAATTGTTCCTGATATCCCTTTGAGCAATTCTCATGCTCCTTCTAACTGGAATCTACTCCTATTTTTTATTCCATCTCCCACATATTCATATAATTGTATCTTTCATTCACCTCCAATTTGTTTTTACTCGTAGTTGATCACTTGTAGGTTATTTTCAATTGCAACAATTTTGACTCAATTTTGATAAAATTATCAAAGTTCACTTAGGCAATGGCGCCAAATGTAGCACATTTTGATGCAACCTATCAAATGATAATGAATCCTTAAAAATATTATTGGGAAATGAACAAAATACTCTATTGTATTCAAAAATATGGTACAATATATATGCATGAAGCCTATGAGTGATATTTGACAAGTGCAATAATCTACACTCCAAGTGTCATGCAGAAGACACATAACTCCAACTCAAACTGAATATATAAGACAAGTGAGAGAATACAAGTGTCAAGTAGAGGTATAGTGCACATTATAATATTCTAACATTCCTCCTTAATGTGCACTATCCTAACTACAAAAAAATAAGTCAACATTAGATAACATTCCCCCTTAATGTTGACTTCTATTACATACATAGAGAAATTTTCTACATTGAGAAAAATTGTCTTACCCAAGTTACTTGATGATGATTTCAACCACTTTATATTGATTTGGTACATACTCTATGTGTATAATGTATTCTTGGACCATTTATATGATGAAGTGATTATGGATCTCAATGTGCTTTGTTCTGGCATGGAAAACTAGATTCTTGGTCTTCTTGATGGTACTTTGATTATCACAATATATGTAAGTTGGACCATCTATGAATAGCCTAATATATTGAAGTAATTTCCTCATACAAATATCCTACTTCGTTGCCTCAACCAATGCTCTATATTTAGTGTCTGATAAAGATAATGAAACTATGTTCTACTTCTTGGTGCTCCATGAAATAGAGCCCTGGCCTAACTAAAAAAAATAACCGAATGTGGATATTCTAGTTTCAAGACAACTAGCCCAATCTTAATCTGTGTGGCCATAAAAAAATCATCACATGATGTATACATAATGCCATGATGAGGGGCAGATTTTAGGAATTTCAAAATCCTCTTAGCTACTATCCAATGGCTCTTCTTAGGATCCTACATGAAACTTGAAATAAGACCAACTGAATAGGAAATATCTGGTCTAGTTGAAGTTAAGTAGATCAAAATTCCAAGTAGCTACCTGTAAAGGGTGCCATAAACCATTTCTTAATAATCACTATTAACCAATTTCAACTTGGTTTCCATGGGATTGAGGGAGGGCTTACACTACTCCATGTGAAACCTCTCCAAAATAGATTCAATGTATTTAGATTATGAGTTAAAAATCTTACCAGGTTGTTGCTATACCTCTATGCCTAAGAAATAGTGGATGAGACCTAAATATTTCATCTCAAAATTCTTGCATAAGTTCTCCTTGAGAAACCTTATTCCTTATGTGTCATCACATGTAATGAGAAGATCATCCACATACACTGTAACCAAAATGATGTGTTTTTTCCAATGTTTCACATAGAGAGTAGATTCTACTATAGATCTAGTGAAACCAAGGTTGATGAAATAAGATTAAATATTTTCATACCGAGCTTGGGGTGCTTGCTTCAACCCATATAGATATTTCTTTAATGTAAGGACTTTGTTTTCTTGGCCTTCAACTATGTACCCTGGTGGTTGGTTCACATACACTTACTCCTTCAATTTTCCATTAAGAAATGCACTTTTGACATCCATTTGATATATAGGCAAATGCTTTTGAGCTGCCAAAGCAATAACTATCTTGATTGTCGTCATCCTTGACACAGGATCAAAAGTCTCCTCATAATAAATTCCCTCTTGTTGCTTATATCCTTGAGCTGCTAGGCGAGCCTTGTAGCAATCTAATGAGCCATATGCCTTTTACTTTGCCTTGTATACCCATTTTGTGCCAATGGTATATTTTTATTGGGGTAAATCAACTAACTCCCAAGTGTGATTCTTTTCAATGGAATCCAATTATTGATCCATGGCAAGAACCCATTTAGGATCACAAATCTCTTCTTTTACATTAGAAGGTTTAGGTTGGCTAAGGACTTTAGCCATGAGGGCATAATTCACTTGGTGTCTTAGGGTTGAAGGCCTTTTACCTATATAAGTGGGAAAATGACTTTGGGCTTCATCTATGGTGGCTTAAAACCACTTAGGTAAAGGATTGGATGATATGGCTTGATCATTATATGGAGGAGGAGATGGATGACATGAATTATTTTTGGGAAGTTCTTCATGTGGAGGAATTTATTGATTAATGAGTTAAGGGGAAGTACTAGATGATATTGTATGTATCAAGGGAGCAACTGTTTCATTAGTTAATTCCAAAGTGGGGGCCATAGGAGGAGGATTATATGGGGGATACTCATAAAATGTGACATCCCTAGATAGAATGATCCTCCTAGAAATAGGATTATACAACTTATATGCATTGGCAATACCACTATATCCAACAAATATGTATTTTTGGCTCTTATCATCAAACTTATCCCTTTTCTTATGAGGAATATGAGCATAGGAATCACATCCAAAGACTCTCAAATGACCCACATAGGGCGTCCTTCCACTCCATGCTTCTTCAAGTTTTCTTTCATGTAAGGCCTTTGTATAGGACCTATTAGTAAAGTATGCAGTAGTATGAATATCTTCTCCCAAAAATGAGTTAGGCAATGTAGCAACATGCAACATTGATTTTGCCCTATTTATGATTTTTTGATTCATCATTTTAGCTACTCCATTTTTTGTGGGTATAAGGAGTTGTGAATTGCCTCATTATACCATGGTACTTACAAAAATTGAAGAATTCATTGGAGACATATTATCCACCATTATCTGATCTTAAGGTTGAGATTTAAAAGTCACTTTCTCTCTCAACAAGTGCAATGAATTATTTGAACTTATCAAGGGCTTGCCATTTATATTAAATTAGGTAGATCCATACCTTTATGATGTAATCATCAATGAAAGTGATGTAGTATTTGGCCCCAGTATAATATTGAACAGGCATTGGCCCACAAATGTTTGAATGAACCAATCTCAAAGGTCTATTGGCTCTCCAAGCCTTTCCTAACTCAAAAGGTTGTCTATGGTGTTTGGCTATTACACATGGCTCAAAAAAATATTTTTACTCCTTAAGATGTGGAAGTCCTTTTACTAAACCTTTCATTGCCATCATTTGAAGATTATGAAAATTTTCATGTCCCATTCTTTCATACCACATGTAATCGAAAGAAAAAATAACATTTGTATGCAAATATTTTTGTGTTACAGATTTGGTAAGGAGGTAATAAACACCATCCTTTTTTACTCCCATGGATTTGAAAATGTCATTTGGTTCCTAAATGTAGCACTTGTATTTTTCAAAATAGACAGTATAGCCCTTATTTGTAAGCTACCCAATAGAAAGAAGGCTCCTTTTAAGACCAAGCACATACAAAACATCTATTGTAGGAACATTATTCCCATCATGCAAATCAAGTGGTTCCTCCAAAAAACCTTATATGGGAAGAGCACTTTCATCACCAAAAGTAATAAATTTATTAGAAGTAGGCTGAATCTTGGTCAAACAATCTTGCCTTCCTATAATGTGCTTTGTTACACCAGAATCAATATACCAACAATATTTATCTTCAACATTAATTTGGTTT
Source organism: Wollemia nobilis (assembly GCA_028583015.1). Classification (NCBI taxonomy): domain Eukaryota; kingdom Viridiplantae; phylum Streptophyta; class Pinopsida; order Araucariales; family Araucariaceae; genus Wollemia; species Wollemia nobilis. The sequence continues at coordinate 6,074,732 of JAQPPZ010002937.1, read as the reverse complement.
GCTACATATAATATGTTTATATTATTATTTGTGGAACCATTTGATCTCTTTTCCTCTGATAGCAATTAGTGGCATTATGATTCCATTTTCCACAATATTGACACCCTTATTGATTGTTGTTTTGAGACCCTATATTTGGATGACCCCCTTGAGGAGGTCTTGTTTGCCATCCTAGCTACTGATTTTGATACTGATTATACTATTGTATCTATTGTTGACATGGCTATTGTTGGTTCTGCTAATGTGGTTGTTGATAGTACTACTAATTTAGTTGTTGCTCGTACTACTGATGTGGCTGTTGTGGGTATCTTTGATGCTATCTACCTCTATGATTCTGATTCTGCTGATTTGGACCCTTGCTTTTCCTAGGCTATAAAGATGCCTTGGTGGCAAAAGCTATTAATGAGGCTTCAATATCTTCATCTTTTATTAGGGTTTGCTGATGATTCTTAAGTAAAATTTCAATCTCCTCAAGTGTGGAATTCATTTTTTTGCCACTTAGATCTAACATGGTAGCATAGGAGTAAAATTTTGAAGTAAGGCCATGTAAAATTATAGGAATCAACTCATTATCATCAAGGGTTTTACTAGCAACTAAGAAATTATTCCTAATAGACTTCACTTCCATAAGGTAATCGGTAAGTGAGCCCTTCATACATATATTGTACAATTTTTGTTTTAGATGCAAAATATTATCTTGAATTAGCCTATCAACCAATATTTTGAGAGCATACCATGATTGTTTAGGTGTTTTTCAACCCTTACAGTTTCTATGCATTGAATTCCTATAGCTAGCTTTATTAGACTTAAAGCTATATTGGAATTCTTTTCAAATTGTGATTTTTATTTAGGTTCTTTAGGTGTTGTGAGTGGGTCTTCATTAGATTTCCTATCTCTCACAAAATCCCACATGTCATTCATCATTAAGATAGATTACATTTCATACTTCTAATTTGCAAAAGTGTGAGTCATTCAAGCTTCTTAGTGAGACCACTTAGTAGATTTGTAGTATCCATTATTTAGAAAAGGATTGAGTGAAGAGGGATCTCAATAAAGGATGAAATAATAACCACAAATACCAAATTAGAGCCCTCAAAAAAATATAGGATACACCACTTAAAATCCATAGGAGGGTTCACCTAGTTTTTCCACTCTGAATCATTAAATGGTTCCATTAGTGGGAGGGATAACTTGAACACAAGTGCCCTTTTCTACCCAAAGAGAGTAAGAATTGAAATGGGAATTTATGATAACCTGCTAGACCTTTATACCAAACTTCTCAATATACCCGCCCTTACGTGAGGGAGACTATAGGTATATGAGCAGAATGATACGTGGAACATAGGCATTTCTAAAAGGGAATAACCTACCAGACATTTATATCAAAATTTTCAATATACCTACCCTTACATGAGGTATACTATAGGTATATGAGCATAGTGATACATAGAACATAGGCAATTATTAAAAATGATGCTTTCTTTTTGAGAATTTGTTACAATAGATGTGCTAAAGTTTCAAGTGCTTTATAACAAAGTGGTTGTGTGTTTTCTTGCTTTTAGATGTTGCAAAAGGTCAAGTGTGTATATGCAAAGGGACTACACTTGATTACAATTATATGAACCCCAAAGAAAACATGCAAGTTTTTTAGCAAGCATCAAAATGAATAGCAAACCCAAATGAATAGAGGTAAAAACCAAACACAAAGTGGCTAAGATATTTCCACAAGAGGATTCCAACAAAATGGGAAAAGGGGCTCTAAATCACCCATTGAGTTTATGATTGTATTAGAAACTTTGTCTAAAATATAGCCCCAAATATACCTCAAAAAATGATACAATATCAATGCTTCCAATTACAAGAATACCTCCAAAATTACCTAATTCAATGAATATATTGGCCTAATGTTCCCCCAATAACTTAAAAATGTGCCCCTCTCAATTTTATCAGATGTTCCTATCATGAGTGTCGAATGCAACCAAAAATGCACTCTTTTTTACAATGAGAACTTCAAACCAATTTTTAGAATAGAAAATGGTTTCAAAATTGAAAATTGACTGCACCAATAGTTCCACCTAAAAAAATGCTTTCCATCGACTATATATAAGCCTATAATTAGATACAAATTTCTGCTTCAAAAAGGAAAAAACAATGACCTTCTAAATTTGTGCAGGTATGGGACTTCCCAAATGGTAACCATCCAAGTTTTACTCCAGTAAAAAATACTTAACTTTTTTAAGGGATTTTACACCAATAAAAGGTTAAAATTTCTTTGAATAGAATTATACCCCCTTCATTATATATAAAACAAATTTCTATTTACTACCTAATTTCCCCCTCACATGAAGCTATGAATAATTTTAATTAAAAAATTTAAAATCTACACAACACTCAAATCTCTCTAATAATTTTCATGGTGCATAGGTCAACTCTTCTCCCTCTGGGCAAGAAAAAATTACGATCTCGAACAATAAAGACACATTCATGTTGGCTTCGAATCTACACTAAAATATAGGTCCTCCTCCTCATGTTCCTAATGAAATCAATGGATTTAAATATACCTTCTAATGAAATCAATGCCAAATAAAAAAATAAACTACTTCTCCTATGTTCTATAAAATTTTATCAAAGTTTTGGGATAGAAAACTAGAAGTCCTCTTAGCTCTAATTCAAATCTAGCAGAGCTACCAAGGCTAGGTAGGGCACAATTGCTTGTTATCTGTTAGCAAGAGGGAAACAATCTCTAGATCTGGTATGTGATGATCCACCTTTCGTGTACATGAAATTTTGAAGGTACAGCCAATAATGAGTAGGGCCTCCATTGGAATGTTTCATTTTTCACACAAAAATACAATTATATCTTCAAAACACTATCACAAACTATCTTCAACATCAAACTTGAACATGGGAGTGTAGGGCAGGGGCTGTGGAAACATGGCAGTGGTTGTGAATTTATTGTGGATAGCTAGAGAATAAATTTCATTCAACAAAGAGCTCTTTCTGGAGGTTGTTCCTTCTACCTAAAAAGAAGCAAAAAATAAAAATGTTTCAACAACATGCGATAGGGATATTTTAGAATATGGGTTGCACGTAACGAATCATCACAATAGGCTAGTTGATATGATCAAATCAACCACAATTACAAAGGGCTACAAATAAACTGATGAAAAAATAAAACATCATGTGATTATATCTGAAAGCTCCTGCAGTACATTAACAGAGGATAAAATACAACAATGTGAACCAGCAAAACTTATCTAGATATTTTTTTCAAACAAATAGTTGGTGGCTTGTCTACACAAATTCTCATGAATAAATTCATTGTCTATTTGGGTGCTAGTAGCACATACAGATCTGGTGAGATGCACATTCCAATAGCCAACAATTATGTTTTGCTGTAATAAACACCAGTGTCTTCTTCACTTATGTAGCATCAAATGGGAGTCTTAAAATTCAAGCAAGGGGATACAGTGGGGGGGCCTTGCCATAATTATAACAACCCCATGATTTCTTAAAAAATATACCACAACCACGAATGGATTTGATTCATGTAGACAGGTGAAACCTCCATGGCGGCCATTGACGAGTAGCAAAAATTCCATGCACAGTGGCTTCAAACCAGCAACAATGAAATGCAAGGCCTAAAAACCCAAGAAATTTCTAGGTCTAAATTTTTATCTATTGAAAAAAAACTATGGTGAGCTTCAGGAAATATCTTTAGGAGTCTCTTGCTCGACTTGCTTCTGCAAGTTATGTTTCCTTCGACGGTAATTGATCTCCTTCCAAGAACACCCAATCAAAATATCTAGGCTAAAAAAAGTGTAGTTCAAAGCAGTCAAGTAGCCTTTTGTTACACTAGACATGTGACACTGAGAGCCATAGAGAACACAAAGTCTGCATAATTTCTATGCTGAAAAAAGGTGCATCCTCGAAAAAAATTGTTTGACTTTTCTGGATCTATATAGTTCCACGCTCAAAAAAATAAAATCATTGTGTCACATTTCCCAGAGTGTGTGGATGATCCACAAGAAGTTTGTAAAGAATCATATCTTTGAAATAGAACCAATTAGTAGGCAGTGCTAGATTAATGTCCACAATACTGTGCCTACTCCAGCAAGTGATCCTTCATTAGAAATAACCTCTACAAATGTAGATACATAATTATTAAAAAAAACTTCTCACAAGGATCAAGGGTGGAGAGATAAAAATTAAAAACTAGGCAAGAGGAAGAGCTTTCTAGTTTTTGATCCACTCAATGAGTGGAGAGCATATTCCCTCAGTCCATAACTCGAGACCTTAATAGCCCCATAGGAAGATCTAACCGCTCTGATACCAAATGTTGGGACATGAACAAAAGGCTCAATTGTATTCATAAATATGGTACAATATATAGGCATGAAGCCTATGAGTGATATTTGACAAGTGTCATAATCTGCACTCCAAGTATCATGCAGAAGACACATAACTCCAACTCAAACTGAAGACATAATACAAGTGTCAAGCAGAGGCATAGTTCACATTATAATATTCTAAAAAATATAACAATGGTATCAAATGTATCATAGGAGAGAGTATTACCAAGGAGGGAGGTGATTTGGAAGGTTTGTAGATGGATCCCAATATTTTGTAATAGCTTTTGTTCAAATTATGCAAGTGTACGATTTACTCTTTGAACGATTTGTGACTTTTCCAAAACTGCTTGTACGGTCTCAAAATTATAAATTTTTACAATACAAATCATACAAAAAGCTGGCATGTATTATTTACCACTTGTTAATTTTTTTAAAATTCATTTTGTAACTCAAATCAATCAGTTTTGTAATCGTTCTCTCTAGAACCCTGATTTTCCTTAATTGGAAAGTTAAAAATACACAATTGTACTTCCAAATTGGGTAAATGATCAGTTGTATAGTTTAGTAGTATGGTTGTATGGTTTCACTAAACACTTGCTAAATTCTTAATTCATAGATTTTGTAATTTGTACATCATTCTTCTCTAGGAAATATTTGGGTTATCTTTCTAGTGCAATTACCAACATAGTTTTATAACATGCAAACCCTAATTCACTACCATTGAATTATTATCATTACCAATATTTTCAAAAATTGTACAATGACTTAATAATGTTTATATACAGCAATAATAATGCACAAAATCAATGACTCAACATTCTCTAAGGTTTAAGGGTCATAATTAGTGTAATTCCATTGCCACAACATCCATCTTCCATACCATTATGGCCATACTTGCATAGAACACACAGTTTGGATTCACCATTCACATGCACAAAAAAAATCACAATAACTCACAACTACATTGTTTCTTTCATTATTATAATTGAATAAGTTTATACAATTATCACTGAACATTCACAACGAACAACAACTATATCCTCCATGAATAACTATGATCAACAATATGAATGAAATACCAATGAACCATTGATGAACAATAAAGAACCAAACATGAAAAACCATAAAAATAGAATGGGGATCCTTATAATGCTTGCCCAAGCCATTCTAAAGTAGTTCCTGAGACAACCACTATTTACAACTACCACCCCATAATATAACCAACTTGCATTAAGTTTATCATAAGTCTAATTTTATTATTATCAAATTCTTCTTAAATGCATATTTCACATAATTTTTAATTGTACATTTTATAACTCAATATTTGTATAACTAGACCAAATCCTACATGTGTACAAATTGATAAACTGTACATATAAAAAAATTGGCAAAACTACATAACATATGCAAATCCAATTTTCATATATTTTTTCTTCTAGGAGGTGGATTTACTACCTACATAGCGTTTTGGGGGTAAGATATGCATTTTAAAACCCCAATTTGCACTTTTTTTTTAAGATTTCTATTGTTTCCATCTTATCTGCATTTCACATTAATGTTGCATATTTTTTTACTATATTTGTGCATGATAAAAAAGTCAAAGATCATTTTGATTTCAAATAGGTAAGCTAAAAGGACCAAGAAGGCTTGACTATTGTGCCTTCAAGTTTAGCTATATGGTGGCCTAAGCAAACCCCTAAATGTTGATCAATATTTCTAGAGTTTTGTGAAGATATTGGATATTTTGAAAGAAAGATAAAACTTGGATCAACCATTGGATAAGATAAGTACCCTAATTTATCTTTAGGTTGTTTGTTGTTTGCTTTTTTCCCACTTTGTGAAAAATCTAGATTGTAAGAAAAGTATAGATATTTGATTAAGTTTAATATGTATTTTAATAAATAAGAGCATATAGTGTGCATATAGAGTTTTTTTATGCATTATCTTTAACCCTTGCTCAAAATATTTTATTTTTCAATCTAGGTTTAGATATCATTGAATCAAAGAATCATTCTAGGCTTAGCTCTTGTATTCTTGCATCTTGTATCTCGCAATATTTTTTCATTTTCATATTTTTCTTTAGAAAGACAAAACATAGATGTATGCTCAAATTGAACACATCCAAACACATTCCACCCTGAACTTAGAGCAATTCCTAAAACCATTCCTGGTGAACCCATCCACCTTTTATATCGAGTGTAGAATTATAACGGCCACCGCAATCACCTCAAGATTTTCTTGTGGATCCAACCTTAAGAATCGTACATCGGTGCATGGTTTTACCCCTATACATCTTTAGAAAACCCAACATGAAAACACATCTTAGTATCCAAGATAGGAATCTCCCTCCTTTTTATTTTCTTGTAAAACTTTAAACAAGACCACTAATTTTATTTGTTTAGATCAGAAAATATTCTAAAAATATTTTAAAATTTATTTTTCTTGTTTTTTGTAGTCTTTAGGTTTCTTCTTTTCCACTCCATCCTTCTTCCCTATCCTAATGGTTAAAAAAATTAGAATTTGAAGAATACTCTTATAATCTAATAATATTTTCCAAGAAGATGATCAAATTGATAGAGAAAATCATAATCTTGAAATAGACGAGGAAAATGAAGAAATTAAAAATAGTTTTGATCCTATTAGGGAACCTAATGAGAACCTTACCTTTAAATATTTTGAACATTTGTGGAGATTTTACAAGAATCATAAGAATACCTTAGATATAGATCTAGAAGAGGAAGCCCAATTCAAGGATGTTAGAAAATCTCATCATAAAACTATTCCTCCTTGAGATGTTCATGATAACCCCTTGAGTGAATTATAGTAATCTTGTCAATCAGCCAACTTATGCCACTACTATAACCACCAATATTGGAAGGAATCCACAAGTCCTTCCAACTAGTAGTGTCACTCAAAATTGTTTTCAATTTCCTCCTCAATTCACTAATCTCAACAATTTTACCTCTCTTCCACCAACCATTAGTTACCCTCTCCAAAAAGATACCACATCACAATTGTGTCAATGTATCAAACTTAGGCCAAGTACCCATTCAATAGACTACTTTTCCCTTAGGGAATTTAGGGGCATTGCATAGCAATAAAACCAAAGTGTAAAGTTTAACTAATATGGTGAAACAACTAGTTTCAAAGTGGAAATGATTCAGCCTTTTAGTTTCACCTATAACTATAAATAAATGTGCAATAAATCCCTATACCTTATTATTGTTGCTAAACCTTATCCTAAGCATTTTCCTATGCCAGTTCTACCTACATATAAGGGAATAGAAGATCCAATTGAGCATTTAAGGAGATTCATAATATTTTGCCATGATATCATATATGATGATATGTTGCTACTTAAGATGTTTTCTAATATGTTTCCTAAGAGTCTCAATGGCATGGCATTAGAATGGTATAACCAGTTTCCTAGCCATTATTTGAGAAGTTCTAAAGAAACAACTAAATATTTTGTGCAACATTTTTGTTCCTATGTTATAAAGAATGTAACCATGAAAGATTTTTATAATCTGAAGCAAGGTAAAGTGAAATTTTTTTAGAATTCTTGGTCCATTGGAGGAGTCTAGTTGGTTGGTTGAGATATACCTTACCTCCTCAAGACATGATTGAAATATCTATTAATAATTTTCAAGAAAAATTATCTTATGCACTTGAAACTACAAATATCACCTCTTTTGATCAAGAAATTGAGTTAGTAAAGGAAGTAGAATAAGCTCTTATCAGAAGAGGACAACTTAAAGTAAAGGAATAGAAAGTCTCTAAGAATCAATATAAGAATAAGCAAGTGGTAGGAGATGGTGTAATGAATAGTAGACTTGTTAATAGTATTATTAACAACCTACAAAATATGATACTTCAAAAACCTCCACAAAGGAATTTCACAAGACTTAACACGCTTATGGAAGTGGTTTTAAAGAAAATTTTGGAAGCTAATATAATTGAGTTACCTCAAATAAGGTAACTTTATACTACAACTAATTGTTATAATGTAGGTTGATATTATGCATATCATAGGGTAGAAGGACACTAGACAAATTCTTGTAAGAAGTTGAAACATGTGGTTCAGGACCTGATTGATGTATATCACCTGGTTATAGAAGATTCTCACCCAAATAACAAACCTTCTACTAAAAAAGTACCCATGAATAATAAATACAATGGAAAAAATGTAGCTAATAAAATATCATATAAAAATGTACCACCTCCTATGGTAACATGGTTGACATGATAGTAGTGACTTTAGAGCAGCATGTGCAGAATCAACAGATCTAGCAATGTCAATAGGAAATGAGTTTTTCAACACAAATTTCTCTTAGAAATTTTAGAAAATTATCCTCCTCATGGAGAAGCCTTGTTGAATATTCTAAGACAACAATATATTCCTACAAGCATTTCCCCTAGTGCTATGGCCAATGTTGTAAGTGCTTTTGGGATACATCATCTCATATTCTTAGACGGTGATATTTCTTACTTAGACCTACATAGGGATTCTTCTCTCTACATTACTACACTTATTTAGGAGACCTTTATCAAGAGGGTTTTAATATTCTTAAGAAATATGTGGTCTTGCAATAGGATTTTTAGTGTCAAAAATATTTTGATGACCTCAAGTAGTATCTCACTTTCTCACCTATTTTAGTTCCTCCCATGCATGGTAATCATTTTATGCTTTACATAGCTGCTACAAATAATGCTTTGGGAGCCATGCTAGCCCACCATGATGATAAAAACAAAGAGTGAACTATATACTATATCATTATAACTTTGGTTAGCTATGAAACTAGGTACACTACCTTATAAAAGCTTTACCTTGCAATAGTGTTCACTTCCTAGAATCTAAGGTACTACATGCTCAACCATAAGACATTAGTGGTTGAAAATTTTTACCCTTTGTACTATTTAATATCTAAGACCCACCTTTTAGGTCAATATACTAAATGGGTTTTGGTCCTTAGTAATTTCAACCTAAAATTCATAGGTTAGAAGGCTATCGAGGGTCAGATAATTACTGATCAGTTGGCCTCCACTCCCCTAGAAGTTGCCCATCATTTGGTTATTGAGTTTCTCAATAAGTGATTCAAAATTGAAGTTGAATAGCCATAGTCCTAGACTTTGTTCTTTGATGAATCTTGATGCATGAAGGGAATTGGTTCTAGATTCATTCTAGTTATCCCATAAAAATAGCTCATCCCCTTATCGTTCAAGCTTCATTTCTCTTGCATAAACAATACTGTAGAAGATGAAGCTTTGATACTTGGTATTAGAGTAGCCTTAGATTTATAGGTTAGGGTCCGTTTAGTATATTATGATTCTTAACTTGTGGTCAATTAGATTAATTATGTTTATCAGACTCGGGATGATAAGCTAAAATGTTACAAGGAGATTGTTACCAAGTTGTTGTCCTTGTTTGATCAAGTAACCATAGATTCCATCCCTAGATCCTCAAATTTCCATGTAAATACCATGGATGTTGTTGCATCATTATTTCCTTTGGATTTGAAATATGATCAAGAATTAATTATCACTAGATAACTCTGAGAGCCTACATCACTTGGTTTTTGTTGTCTTGTTAGATTTTATGACCCTCAAAGATTCCCCATATGAGCCATGGTATACCAACATATTTAATTTTATTAAGGATGGATCAATGCCTAATGGTTTAGATCATAATTAGTATAATATTTTATGAAAAAGAGCATACCAATTTGTTATTGTTGGAAATACTTTGTATTGATGTTATTTTGAAGGTATCCTCTTGTGATGCCTTAACTCTGATGAAGCCTAACTTGGTCTTAGTGAAGCTCATGAAGGATCATGTGGAGGCCATTTTAGCAACAATTCTATTACCTAAAATATCCTTCAAATGGGATACTATTGGCCTTCCATGGATAAATATGCATGTGATCATGTTTGATGTTGTGACAAGTGTCAGGGACATGATAACCCATGCTCCTTCTCAAAACCTTCAAGTTATTTCTTCCCCTTGGCCATTCTCCATATGGGAATTGGACATTATAGGTAATATTAACCCAATGTCATCTGATGGTCACAAGTTTATCATAATAATTATAGAGTACTTCACTAAATGGGTTGAAGCCATACCTATATCTATGGTTACTGGCACTCATGTTTCCAATTTCATATTCAACCAGATCCTTTATGGGTTTGGGATTCCTTCAGTGATTGTTTCTAATAATGACACTCCTTTCAAGAACAAGTATGTTCATAAAATTTGTGCTAAGTATAAGATTTAAAAAAATTGATCAACTTCATATTACCATCAAGGTAATGGATAAGCTAAATCATCCAACAAGTCTTTGATCAAGATCTTGAAGAAGTTGGTTTGTAAGATTGATCATGATTGGCATACCCAACTTTATCCTACTTTGTGGGCCTATCGTACTTGTGTGTGTACTCCCATAGGTGCCTCACTCAATGTCTTGGTATATGGGTTTAGGTGGTGTTTCCTTTCAAGTTTAAGGTTATATTATTGTGCATCTTGTTGCAATATGCCTTAGTTGGTGATGAGTATTGCTTTGACCACTTGCACCAATTGGATTTGCTGGATGAGAAGAACATTCATGCCTTAGAGAATTTATGAGCTTATCATGATAGGATAAAGTGATATTACTCTAAGAAAGTTTGAAATTGTTCTTTTGAGGTTGGGGGCCTTGTCCTCAAAGAGAACCAAAATAACACCAATGCTCATTTCGATCTTCAAGGTAAGTTTTAGCCCAATCAGTTAGGGTCATTTGTCATAATGACTAAGTTTGGGTTAGGTGCTTATCATTTGGTTTATTTATATGGTGAAGAGCTTAAATATTCCATGAATATAATGCATATTAGAAGGTATTATGCATGACTCATCATGTATATTGTATTCTATATTTAATATAGCTCATATTGCATTTAGTTTGCTTGCTCATATTGCATGGCTACCTATTATAATTTGCATGATTGCTTGATATTCTATTTTTCTTATATTTTTGCTTTTCATGCATAGGTGCTTTCTCATGACTACTTGACCATATAGCTTTTCATTGATTTCATGACAATGGCAAGTGATGACACTTACTTAGGTCATAGCTCACATGCATTGCACTCTCACTAAGGATATGATGCCTACAAAAGTCCCCAATCTAGTGCCCATTCATTTTTATCCCTTATTATATTATTTTCTTTCTATGCTCTTTTATTCTATTTTCTTCTTGTCTTCCTTAAATTTTAAGGTTTCTCAATGACCATTATTTTCTTCCCAAAGTCAAGGAATATAATCCTCATACTTCACATGTTTTTTCTTCTTCTTTTGTTTTCTTCATCAATAATGGGATATACATTCTTCTCTCTAATTTTTTTCACACTTCTTCCTTATTTATTTTCAATAGAATTTAAACTTCAATATGGGGGTACACATGCACAATTATTCATTCCTTGTTTTCTTCTTCTCTTTTATTTTGGCACATGCACACATTCATAGGGTGTTATGATCAGATTGTTTTATTCATTCACACTTTGCATACACCACACCCCTATTGGATAGTAATTTCTAAATAACTCATTGCATACATAGCATACCCTACATGGGATAGCTTCATGGCCACATGTGAGGGGTATCCTCCATATTGGTTATTCACAATTATACATCCTAGCAGATATCTTTTGTCCATCTGACCAACTTAGCAATAATTATGTTGATAGTAGGTCACGCTCTACATTTTATTTCCATATTATCAAGTACAACACCCATATAATGTTTTAAATCCACTTTGGACCATCCTAAACCCTCTATCCAAAGTTTTGGATGTTTTCTCTTGCTTTTTTTTCTTTAACCTCTGTGGAACCTTGCTTCTTCTTCTTCTTTATCTCATTCTTCACTTATTTTCCCATATTATTTCTTTTCCCTTATTATTTAATTCATGAATTTAATCTTAGGTTGCTTGAATTTCCTACATTAGTTCATTACATTAGTTAGAATCATTTTATACCCTGTTTATTTTGTCATGTTTCTTTATTTGCTTGCTTTGTTTTCTTTTGCTTCTGTATCTTGCTTTGTTTTCTTTGTATTTTTCAAGTTCATAAGGAATTTTCCATTTATTATAAAACTTGAGGGAGTATCCCTAAATTAGAGGTATTAATGGAATTAATATCTTGCTTCATGTGCAAAATTCCAAAGTATTCGTTGTGATACCCTCTTTTGCACCACCCCTTTATCCAACCCTAGCCACCCATTTTATATGTTTGTTGCCTTTTTATATAGGAGTATACATACTTATTTGAAGTATTTACTTGGCCATAAATTCATAAAATAGGATGAAAATTGTAGACACAGAAATTTGACCCACCAAAATGGTTCAAATATTCCTTAGATCCCTAGCTAGCCACCCAAACTTGCTAAGTGTAAATTTTGGAACTATTTGATTTTTCCCCTTTGAATTTTTTTCTAGCTTTACAAAATTGACACTTGGTCCCTAATGGGCATGAATTTAGCTTTCCAAATTTACACCCTATATGGAGGGGCATGAAATTGGCTTTCTAGTGGGTTTTCTCACTTCAACCCCTCCCTGAATTAACCCATTTTTAGGTTAGCTTTGCCAAAAGTAAAATTTTACTTTCCCATACATTTTTCATCAAAACCTCTTATAAATAAGGGTTTGGATCCTCTTATTTACCCATAATACTTTTTTTGAATATTATAACTTTTGACTCACGCATATGCTCATTCTTTCAAGTGGATTTCTGTTGCAAGTTGTTGTTTTGGCTATTTTAGTGCTTGGTGATTGCTACCCTTTGGGATTGAGTGAAGAAGTCTTAATGATTGGATAGATAAAAAAAATTTGGAGTGCTTATTCCACATATTAATTACTTATTTCTTGCTCCATCAACTCATCAGGTTTTGTATTTAATTTGTTTGCATTTAAAACTTTATTTTCTGCATTTTGCACCTCATTTTTCACCATTTTAGGCCTTGAAAAGGGCATCTAAATTAGATTCATGTACCATCAATATAATATGTGAATTTGGTCAACAAAATTTATGCCTCCTAGTTACAATATGTAAATTTGGTAAATTTAGGGTTTTGAGGGTAAGATTTGCACTTTAAAACCCTAATTTGCACCTTGTTTTGAAGCTTTCTATTGTGTCCATCTTAGTTGCATTTCACATTATTGTTGCATATTTGTTTTACTATATTTGTGCATGTTAAAAAGGTCAAAGATAATTTATATTTTAAATAGGTCAGCTAAAAGGACCAAGGGGACATGACTACTATGCCTTCAAGCTCAACTATATAATGACCTAAGTGTTGGAAAATATGGCTATTACATCATTTGGTTATTTCCTAATGTACCCTCATGGGTGCATATTTAGTTTAGGATTATATTAGGAGTTATTGCTTTATTAGTGTAATAGAATAAATGCACAAGTGTTAGAATGTGCAATGATGTAAATGTGCATGTAGTCCACATGTACATGAGTCTTAGGGTTGAGTGAGAGGCAAGTAACCTATCTTTCTATATAAAGGTCTCATTGTGAGTGATTGTGAGAGAGTTGAAGTAGTGCAAAGGTGTGAGTAGTAGTAGGCACAATGTAGCTCCATTTTTCTATCATGGAGGAGTTGCAAACTCCATGAGAGGAGCATTGTAATTTTTGTGAGCTTTCTATATGAGCATTTCTAGAGCTTTGTATCAAGTTTTCTATCATATTTTCATGCATGGTTTTTTGCTATTATCATAGTTGTATCATTGCATGTTTATTTCTATACTTGTGAATGCATTTCCTTTATGTTTAAGGCTCCAAAAGCTAACAATGGTATCAGAGCCATGGTGGATCAAAGGAAAGCCACAAGTACTATTGTTGAGTATTTGCAAACCGAATCAGCCATAGTGCGCCACTGCATGCAAATACCATCACAATATATTTTTTGATAGAAGTAGCTCTAGGTAGAAGAATAGAAAATAGAGAAAGCCACATGATAGATTTAGCTAGAGTTTTTCCACAAGAGTTGTAATGCTTGTGAAGACTAGAACTCAACATTGTTCCACTAGATTGGCAATCCAACTAGTGAAGTTTATTTCTCATAGAGTCATAGAAATTTTTATTATCTCTAATATTTTATTGCAAGAGAGAAAATAAGTTTTTAGGAGAACCATTTGGTTACTATCATCTAAGTTTTTCTTGTTGCAAAAAATTAACTCTCAGAAGGTGGGAAGCTTCCTACAATAGATAGAGAAGAACTTCATCTTCATTGCCTGAAATTCGAAGTTACTTTCCTCATGCAGGGATTGATTCTTTGTTGTAGAAAAATGAGGATTGAAGATTTGGAGGCCTAAGGAGAAAGGTCCCATTGAAATATTTGCAGATTGAAGACTCCTAGTTGATAGATCGAGGAGAGATTTAGTGGCCATGGAAGCCACATTGAAGATTATAAATCTAGGAAGGAGGTCCTAGAAAGAAGACCCCATTGAAGATCGAAGAGACTCAAGGAGAAGAGTCCTAGAAAAATATTGGAGATTGGTGATCTCCATTGAAGACTGAAAACTTTTGATTGAAGAAGAGGTCCATTGAAGGCCCTATTGAATAAGAGGTCCATTGAAGGCCCTATTGAAGAAGAGATTCATTGAAGACTCTATTGAAGAAGAGGTCCATTGAAGACCCTATTGAAGAACTTCCATTGTGGAATATTGAGCATTGAAAAGAACTAACAAAATTTTCTATTGCATATTTTAGTAGCAAGATTCAGGAGATCCTAGAAGAAGATCTCATTTCCATAGTTGAAGATTGAAGAGGCCAAGGAAGGTCTCATTGAAGATTTAGAAGCTACAATATTGAGAACCTTGGAGAGGTCTCAAGAAGAAGGCTTGGTGAGCCTCATTGAAGGAGTTCATAGAAGGACTCATTGAAGAAATTACTACCAAATAAGAATCTAAGGAATTGGGACAATCATCGCCATCCGACGACAAGCCCAAAGGAGAAAGTTTGGCAAGAAGATTATCAAATCAAAAAGGTAGTATTGAATAGATCTCAAGATTGATAGATTGTTTGAGGAGGAGATCTACTTTGAAGTCAAAATTTGGCAAGTGAAAAGAGATAGAAGAACCACCAAATCTGTGAGATTTGGGGGCCATCATTGAAGGAGGTTCTTGAGCAACATCTCAGCTATGATTTGGGGAGAATCCTACCAAATTTTTGGGATTCAAGGATAGCATTTCAGTGATGGTATTGACTACCTTACAATCTGGAAAAGTTTTAGATTTGAAGACAAAGAAAATGGCAACATATTAACAACACTCAGAGCTGCAAAATATAGAGTTCATGGACAGCAAAAAGAGTAGCAAATCAAAGAAATTAAAAGCAATAATGAATATTGCTTAGTGCTGAAAATTTCAGAAATTATGGGCAGCATTAGTGATTGCTAAAAATCAGATTCCAGAAGCACATTCTGAAGAAGTTTTGAAGCCACCAAATCAGAGTTTAGAGCAGCAAGTTGATAAGGTATTGAAGTTGTAGAAAGGTGAGCAAAGAGCTATTTTTGGACAGCATAGAAGAGCTACAAAATCATCCACAAAAGGTAGCCATTGAGGTGACTTGAATCACCACTATCTCCATCATCTACAAGAGAAAAAGGTATGCAACAATAAGGTGCAAAAATTTCATTAGTTGAGCTTTCATATTTGGTTTTATATTAAGGTTTATCAAGCACCATTTTCAAAGGATCAAAGAGTTGCATAGAATAGTTTCATTTCAAGTCTTCAAAATAGTGCAGAAGTTATAGTTTACAAGGAGCATACCTACACATAGAAAATAGAAGTTAGGTATATTTCAAGAAAAATATCTAATCAAAAGGAGACTACATACTTGCATAAGATAGAGTGCAAATTTTTACATTAAAATCTTGGATTTATAAGTAAAGAATAGCCAAGCAAAGGAAGGTATTGCCAAGGATTAAAGGTAACCATAACAACCAAAACAGAGAGTAGAAGGTAGATTTTTTAGAGCTCGGTTGAAGGAATTAAAGGCAGAATTTAGTGGCAAGGAATAGCCACCAAAAGGAGTGATATTACCTCCAAAATTGGAGAAGCAAATCAGCATATTGTAGCAAGAAAAGAGCTCAAAAGGAAGAAGTAATTCCAAGCATAAAAGTGCAGTCTAAGTCTATATTTCCAAGAGATTTATGGGTAGATTTGGAGAAGAGCAAAATAGGTTTTGAAGACACTCTTGGACAGCAAAAACAAAGAGCCAATACAGCCCATTGAAGCCCACATTTTGAGCAAGGTAAAGGATAGATTTTCAAGCACAAGGGGGAAGTCATAGTATACGTTTGTGAGTCATCCAAAGGACTCCATGAGTGCAGAAAAAAGGGTAGGTTTTACAAAGGAAAATGAAGTGTTAAGAACTCCACAAAAGGGCACTCTACAAAACCTTATGAAAAGAGCCTTCAAAAAGCAATAGAAGGTGCATTCAAGAGGTTGAAATTCTAGATTATCTAAGGTATCAAAATACACCCAAATAAGTGTCATAGCCATCAAAATTTTCACCCATATAAAGCATGAAAATGGACCTACAAAAAGAGACAAAACAAGTGGAAATACAAGGGTGAAGATTAAGGTCATATTGCACCAACAAAGGAGGCATCGTCATCATTGAAGCAAGCTAAAAACAATAGGTCTTCCACATCCAAGAGCACCATTGAAGATAGCACAAATATTCTGCCAAAGAGAAAATATTTGCAGCAAGAGAATTCATAGGAATAGAGCATTGGAGAGTGCTAGAAAATTCAAAGGAAGATAGGAATCATTGGCCATGTAGAGGAGTTGTTCTAAGCACTCAAGGAGAAGAGTGCCACATTGCAAAAGGAGTTTGGAGCACCCAAAATTATAGTCTAACATCTTCCAAGCAAGGATAATACAAAGGAGCACCCAACATCATAAGGTAATACTCCTCCAAGCCAAGATAAGACAAAGGAGCACTCAACAAAGGTAAATAAGATAAAATAGGTTGATTACTCTCCATACATGAGCGCCCAACATGGAAGTAGAAGGTAAGAGCATCTATAACAACCATCAACCACCAAGGAGTAAGAAGACGAGTGCCACTTGTCACAGGCATTGAAAGAAGGAGTTGAACAAACATTTTCAAAGGACAAGCACCACATGTCATAAGCGCTACAAGGAGGTGCAAGTATAAACATTTTCAAGAAGGTGAAGAGGATAAGTGCCATTTGGCACTCCCATATCAGATTACACCAAGTAAATAAGGCTCCTACGTATGTAAACAAAGGAGGAGAGCCCAAGGTTGTATCAAAGACATTGAAGGAATACATTACAATTTTGAAAGTACGTAGAAACCAGTAATACAAGCACACATAGAAACTCGAAAAATGGTGATGGCCATTTACAAGAAAAATATAGATTTGGAGTAATCCAACACATCACATTTAACACACATTCACATGGCATCCAATAATTGAAGTGTGAAGAGTAGAGCACATATCCAACCAACATTCGATTGAAGAGAGAAAAGGAAAATAATCCTTCTACAAGGAGGAAAATGTTGACAAGCAAGGTGAAGAGAAACAAGGAAATCAGCCCTTGCAAACCGCATACAAACAACTTGCAAATCAAAATTAAGAAGGTGAGAAACATTCATCATTATATTGCAAGTTTGATATCAAGTTTTATTAAACATTCTAGATAAATTAATAGGAGCAATAAGGTGTTAAAAATATCTCTAGAACAAAATATTGATTATATAAGAAGTAGAGTAAAACTAGAAGCATTTATATCATTTCCATTGCTTCTAAAGAATAGTTGCAAACTCTTAACATAGGGAGATATAAGGAGTAGTAAAAATTAGTTTGCAAAAATTTAATATTTCTAAAACTTCTAATTAGGGAGATATAAGGAATCCTACTTCAAATTGAATTTCTAGAAGTTTAGAACCTATCATTGCATCAAGTTTTGAATCCATATTATTGAAGATTGCATTTCTAATAGCTTTCTACAAGTAATTGATTGCAAGTGATAGAGGTGAATCATATTTATAGCATATCTCATTACTAGGGAGTTATAAGGAAGACTACTACAAAGGTTAATACTACAAGACCCAAACAAAAAGGGGGAAAATAAATATGTCAACCTCAAAGAATGAAATAAACAATAGCATGAACAACACCATTAGAAGGGAAAATATTAATGTTATTAAATCAGGAATCAAGAATATTCTGAATAAAACCAAGAACTTAGATCTTGGTTCAAGATTGATCTATAATGAGGTACTAAAAGAAGATTTCACTACTATGGAATTTTACCTTCATGCTAGACTTACTGAAGCAATTGAGAATGAAAAGAAAGATATTCCAATACCCTTAGTATTTGGGAGCATTCTTTACATGGCATTACTCTCACTTCAAATTCACAAAGAAGTGGTTGCAAAGCAAAAAGAATTGATTGAGCTACTCAAAGTAAAAACAAAGATAGATGAATCATTCCTAGAGAAAATATTTCAAGCATCATGTAGTACTAATACTTCAAGTTCTACTAACACAAAATTTTATCATGATGTTTGTTCAAAAGTTTCTATACTCAACAAGGATAGTAGCAAAAAAGACAAAGGCAAAAGGAAAATTTTGTTGCTGGAATCAGGTGATAGTGCAACCACATATGAAAGTTCAATAACTGGAACCAACGACAAGAAAGAAGAAGAAGAGGAGGCATCAGATCAAGGAGGAATACAATGCAAGGTAAACTAAAAATAGCAACAAGGAACCACATCAAGATGAAGACTACTCAAGAGTCAAAGATCCATATTGAAGACTAATATCTTCAAACCAAATAATGTAATACAAGGGGGTGTTGGAAAATATGGCTATTACATCATTTGGTTATTTTCTAATGTACCCTCATGGGTGCATATTTAGTTTAGGATTATATTAGGAGTTATTGCTTTATTAGTGTAATAGAATAAATGCACAAGTGTTAGAATGTGCAATGATGTAAATGTGCATGTAGTCCACATGTACATGAGTCTTAGGGTTGAGTGAGAGGCAAGTAACCTATCTTTCTATATAAAGGCCTCATTGTGAGTGATTGTGAGGTGTTGAAGTAGTGCAAAGGTGTGAGTAGTAGTAGGCACAATGTAGCTCCATTTTGCTATCATGGAGGAGTTGCAAACTCCATGAGAGGAGCATTGTAATTTTCGTGAGCTTTCTATATGAGCATTTCTAGAGCATTGTATCAAGTCTTCTATCATATTTTCATGCATGGTTTTTTGCTATTATCATAGTTGTATCATTGCATGTTTATTTCTATACTTGTGAATGCATTTCCTTTATGTTTAAGTGTTCAAAATTTTGAGTTATTTGTGTTGTCATTGATGTCAAGAGTCAATGTCAGGAATTAGTGCAGGACTTGGCAAAAGAAGGGTTAGAATATTTATATTTTCAAGCCCAAGAAATTTGGTTTAATATCTTCACATGATGGGTCAAAAGGATGGTTAAATACGTTGAAGAAAATACCTAAAGGAAATAATATTATAATATTTATTATTATAATATTAAAGGCGATCAGAAAAGGTCTAAGGGCGAAAGAGAAAAATACCTAGGTAAAATGGAAATAATACTATAATATTTTTATTATAATATTAAAGGTTAAATTAATGCCTAAGGTAATTTATAAATAATATTATTATAACCCAAAGTTGGGTTGGGTGCAAGTTTAAATTAAACTTTATTCACCCTACCAATTGATGAGGCCTGGAAATGCCTCAATCATAACATGTTTTGAACACTGAAATTGCCTACAAACTCTTATGTTTAATCTAATATGCTAGTTAAGTTAATTCAATATGTTGTGTATTAACTATTTGCATGATGAATGTATCTGAAATACTATATTCTGATTTTTATAGCTTTTTGCATAAGTTTTATGTTGTTTTGTTATGACTTGCTAAATGAGATATGCTTAGATTGATAGCAGCATTTCACTAATCATGTTTTGATATGTCTCAAGCATTCATTTTACCTAAATCTGGCAATAGTTCAAGAAAACTGTTACTGTGCAGCAAAAACTGGGTTTTCCCATGTAAATTCCAGCCAGCTGCCAATGAATGGCAAGGCATGGAATTCACATGTGGAAAGAGATGAAGACCATTGGAATCTGATCCTGAGAAGTAACCCACATGAGAAATACAGAGGAAATCATTTAAGGAGCCCACATTTGTTCATTCTGAAGTCTCTTCAAAATGAACAGATATCTTCGAAATGAGCGGATCTTCGAAATGAGAAAACATAGTGTCTTCGGAATGAGCGGATCTTCGAAATGAGAATTGCAGTATCTTTAGAATGAGTGGATCTTCGAAATGAGAATTGCAGTATCTTCGAAATGAACCACTTATCTTCGAAATGAAAATAGAATGTGCTTTTTGACTTGTTGACCGAATTCTGACGTTGGAAAAAGGGAAATAAATATTGAAAAGGGTAAGGGAAAATATCTCAGATCTGACTTTGCCGTCCTTGCCGACCAAAGCCACCATTTATGGAAAGATCAAGTTTGATCTTCTTCTAGGATAAAAATAGGAATTGTTGTAGCATAATAGGATTAGATCTTTTGAGATATTCTCAGCTTGTTAGTAGATCTTAGGACATCTATAAATATGGCTCCCGTTCAGGTGTAAAGGTAGTAAGAGGAGTAGAAGATAGAGAAATCAGAGAATAGAGAAAATAGGTGATAATCAGAAAGTGACTGTTACAGTCCTGTAACAGGTTTTCAACAGAATTATTGTAATCATGTTCTTGAATCAATAAAGTATACTATTTCTATTTCACATTGCTTGTAAATGAGTGTGAGTAAGATCTAAGAGAGAGAGAGACTCATACCTTCTTCTGGACAAGGAGGTTGGCCACTTCCAGACCTAGGAGGAGGACTAACAATAGGTTTTTATTCTGATTTTGTTGTAGCAGAATGAGTTGTAGAACTTGTCATTTCATTCCTTTGTAAACAACTAATGATATTTGCAATCTTAGCTTATTTTATGTTTTGTGATTAATGGTTTGGTTGTAATCCCCACTTTCAACAAAGCTTTCAATTTATTGTAGACTGTCATTTCTAGAATTTACTATTTTCTGTAATTTCTTGCATTTTATGTTTTGTTGTCAACCCCTACATAGAAGATTGACAACCTTCTATTACAGAGCCTTGACAGGGTTTCATTTCCATGTTAGAAGTAGGTTTTCATTGCTACAAAAGTAAATAGATTTCCTTTCTGCAATTATAATTAGACTTTTAATTCTGCAACTGTTATTTCTGCAACATAATTAGGTCTCATTCTGCAATTGTAATTAGGACTTCATTTCTGTAGTTAATGATTAGTTTCCAATTCTGCAACTTAGATTAAGGTTTAATTCATGCAATTTAGAGATAGGAATGTCCAAAATCCCCCACACAATCGGTTTCACCAATAAGACCTATTGCTCTAAATTGACCTAAGTTATAACTCTGTTCACCCCTTCTTTCGTAGATAGCCTTGTACACTACCCTGGATTGACAAATTCATTGAGAATTAATGATGTGTATAATGACTACGCATCATTTTGGCACCATTTCTAGGGAATTGTGTTGCTAGAAGGTGATAATAGTCCAATAACTATTAATTAGACTGAGTTGTGAAGATTCAGGATAAAATCTGAATAGAACAGTTGGTTAAAGTAACAATTATTGACCTATAATTTATGTCATTTAAGAGTAAACATGAATGAGTACGTCTAGGGATGAAAAAGGTAGAATTACCCAAAAGGATCCCTGGCTTGTTCCATTAAGAAGATCTTCATGCCTAAGGGGTGAATCACCTATGTTTGAATTACCAGAAAGATTGAAAGAAAAATCACCAGTCTCACCATCATTAGAACATTCTGAGAAAGGAAAATCACCAGTTTCACCATCATTAGAACATCCTGAGAAAGAAGAATCGTCAGACTCATTATCAACAGAGGATCTTGGACCTCTTGAGAGAGAAATTTGGATAAGTTTAACTAAGAAACCAGAAACTATGGCAGAGGGAGGCAATCTAGATAGAGATGGCCAACATGGCTATGTCCATGATGAAGGAGATGATCAGGATATTCCTCAACCTTCCAGAACATTTGAATATCCTATTCGTTTGAATCCAACACAAAACTCTCCCATGAAAACCATTTCACCTTCAGTACTTCCAACCTTTCGAGGTGTTGTATCTGAAGATCCTGATCAGTTTTTGTTTGAATTCAAGGTAGTGTGTCAAACCTATGATTATGTAAATGACAATCAAAAACTTAAGGTCTTTCCCTCAACACTCAAGGACTCAACATTACGTTGGTTCATGAGCTTAGAGCCAAATTCCATCCGAACCTGGGATCAAATGGAAACTATGTTTTTAGACAAATATCAAGAGTATTGCCGTGTAAGGAATAGGAAAGATGAGTTATTCAGGATTAAACAGGAAGATGATGAAACATTAGAAGACTATCTTGATAGGTTCTCCTTTGTTCAAAGGAGATGTGGACTTGTAGAACCAGAGTTATGTAAAACCATCTTTTTGAGAGGATTACAAGATGAATCCAGAGAAGTATTGGATTTGATGGGAAAAGGGGATGTAAATACTCTCAGTAATGAGGAAATTGTGGGTCTCTATAGAAATTACTCTCGCAATAAGTAGGGAAGAAGAAAAAAGAGTACAAATAGCACTGATGTGAAGGACCTAATAGAAGAACTTGCAAATTTTAAAACTGATATTCTAGTGCAATTAAACACAACTTTGGGGGAAATGTCTGCAAAAGCAAAAAACATAGAACCTTTGGCAATTTATTGCCCAAGATGTAGAAATAAACATGCTTTGCAGGAATGTCCTTTGAATAAAACATCTATCTCAGTCGTTTGTAGTATCTGTTCAAAGAAGCATTCAACTGATCAATGCCACCTGCTACCACAACTCAAAACTGTGTTAGAAAGTCAGATCGAGGAACTCAACTATGTTGGACCAAAACAAGGGGGAAATTTCTCTCAATACCAAAATCCCCCTCATTTTCCTACAAATTGGGGGCATAATCCTGGGACTATGCCTTGGGGACAATCAGAACCACCCCAACGTCCTTGGAATTATCCTCAATGGACAAATTCCCAAGAATGGCCACAAACAAATTGGAGTAATTCAGCCTAGAATCAGAATCAAAACAACCCATCATGGAGTCAAAACAACCCATCATGGAATCAAAACAACCCATCCTGGAATCAGAATTAGACTAATCCACATTGGATGCAAAGTCAACCATAGTGGAATCAACAATACCAGTCCTATCCAAGGCAACAAAGAAATCAAGGTCAAAATCAACATTTGTTGCCTGCACCTAATCAAAACTTTCAAGAAAAATAGAACCAACCACAACAAACACAATAGGTGAAACAACCTCAACTTCCAGCTCAATCAGTCACTAATCCAAATAGCATGAGACAGGCATCTCCTGTCTATGTGGCTGAAGCTAAAGAAAATGTTGAAATAAATGTTATTGATTGTAGTAACATCCAACTTCGTTCAGGAAAAGTTGTACCTGAACCTATTTTAAATACAAGCGAAGAAAATGAAGAGCAAGAACCTTTGGAACCAGTTATAGTTGAACCACCAATAGATAAAGAAGAAGAAAAAATAGAACCACAGGCAGAACAATTACCTTCATCAAGGATAATTCCATATCCTGAAAGATTCAATACCACAACAGAAAATTTTGAATCAGACCTGGTCAAGGAACTTAAAAAGTTAACTATATCATTGCCCTTATTGCAAGCCATTAAGGATATACCAGTGATTAAAAGTACTATCCGAGATTTGTGCATTAGAAGAGCAGGAAGAAAAAAGAAAGCATTTCCCAAGACTGTTCAGGTTGAAGGAAAGATAGTTGATCTCTTATCTGGAAAACTAGTACCTCCAAAGTATAGTGACCCAGGAAGTCCAGTTATCATAGTTACTATAGGTTCGAGTACCAATATCAAATGTCTTAGTAGATCTAGGAGCTGCAATAAATGTCATGACCAAGGATATAATGAAACAATTACAGCTCAAACATCTCAGCCCCACATTTACAGTTTTAGAAATGGTTGATAGGTCAGTTGCAAAACCTGAAGGTATCATTGAAGATGTTCCTATAGAAGTTTCTTCTTGGGAATTCCCTACAGATTTTTTGGTTTTACAACCAAGAAATTCAACACATGGATATCCCATCATTTTGGGAAGACCTTGGCTTGCAACTGCAACAACCTTCATAGACTACAGATCTGGAAAAATGACTATTTCAAATGGTATTGATCTAAAACAGATCTCTCTGTATCCTCCTGCAAGACCCTCCAACAATTTTTTAGGTCAGTTATGGTTTCCTGATTCAGATGAAGAATCAAAGGAGGTTATTTCCACACTAGCCACCTTGGTAGTAAGAGAACACATAGAAGACCTCCAAGACACAGAAAATTTAGAAAATGAAATTATCCTAATGAATGTTCTGCAAGAACAAGGGTTAGAAGAGGAAGCAGTAAATATCCAACAATTGTTAAGGAATGAGGAGAACCAAAACTCTGAAGGTGAACCATCTGTACTATTACAGGAAAACTCTGTTTCACTACCACATGGGTGGCACCATCACCTAATTTTTCCTTCTCACTGTTCCATACAGGATATGCTTCCATCAAAAAATAATGAAACAAAAACTTCTTATTTCCTTCCATCTCAGCAGTGTCCTCTTAACTCCCTAATCACTAAGTATGAAGAAGTGAATTCAGTCCTTCCAAATACAAAACAAATAGAAGTCCAGCTAGGCAAATTTTTGAATATTTACAGTTGGCTTACTAGGGAAGAGGAAGACAAATTGATAGTTGTCTTGCAGAAGCATGTTCATGCTTTTGCTTGGGACTATAAAGATATGTCAGGAGTTCACCCTGATATATGCACCCACAGAATTTATACTGAAGAAGTCAAGCCGGTAAGACAACCCCGGGAGAAGACTGAATCCTGCCCTAAGGGATATTGTAAAGGAAGAAATTGAAAAACTTCTGGAGGTAGGATTCATTTACCCAATTTTTGATAGCCAGTGGGTCTCTCCATTGGTTATAGTTCCTAAGAAAAATGGAAAAATGAGAGTATGTGTAGACTATAGAGAGCTGAATAAAGTGACATACAAAGACCATTTTCCATTACCTTTCATAGATCAGGTGTTAGATACCCTTCCTTGGAAAGAGATACTTTTGTTTTCTTGATGGATTTAGTGGATATAATCAAATTCAGATTGCACCTGAAGATCAAGAGAAAACAACCTTTACCTGTCCATGGGGAACATTTGCCTATAGGGTTTTACCTTTTGGTTTGTGTAATGCCCCAACAACATTTCAGCAAGCAGTTTTAGCAATTTTTTCTGATCTGACTACCAACAGTGTTGAGATATACATGGATGATTTCACAGTATGTGGACAGACTTTTGACTTTACATTAGAAAACCTTGACAAAGTTTTAACTCACTGTGAAACATACCAGTTATCCTTGAATCCAGAAAAATGTTTTATGATGATGAAGGAATAGTTCTTGGTCATCACATCTCTCTTCAAGGGATCCGAGGTTGATCCAAAGAAGGTGGAAATTATCAAGAACCTCCTTCCTCATAAAACTCAGATCGATGTCAGAAGCTTCCTAGGACACATTGGTTTTTACCGTAGGTTTATTCCTAGCTTTAGCACAATAGCCAATCCTATGTTTGCCCTATTGACTAAAGATTCTAAATTTTCCTGGACTGTAAGGTGTCAGGAATCATTTGAAGCTCTGAAAGAGAAATTAGTAACTCCACCTATGTTAAGAGGACCTAATTGGACATTACCATTTCACATACAAGTTGATGCTTCCAATACTGCAATTGGAGCAGCATTAGGACAAATTGACAATGGTGAACATTATGCCATCTACTACATTAGCAAGAATTTGACAGGAGCTGAGAAAAATTATACCACAACTGAGAAAGAATTCTTGGGAGTAATTTATGCCATCAACAAATTCAGGCATTACATCACAGGTTATCAAATATTTATTCACAGAGATCACACAACCATTAAATATTTGATGAATAAGCCTATGGTAAGTGCAAGAATTATTCGTTGGTTACTATTGCTACAAGAATTTGATATCACTATAATCAACAAACCAGGAAAAGCTAATGTTGTAGCAGATTTCTTGTCCAGATTACAGAACACAGATGAAGGGGAATTAGTTGAAGACACCTTTCCTGATGAAAAATTATTTGCTATATCAGTCCAATCACCTTGGTTTGCAGATATAGCCAATTACTTGGTCACAGGGAAAGTTCCTCCACATTTCACTTCAAAATAGAAAAAACAATTGATCAAACAGAGTTCTTCTTTTGAATGGATCAAGGGTATACTTTTTAAGTGCATTCCTGACCATGTATTACGTAGGTGCATCCGAAAGGATGAGGTGTATGATATCCTTAGGGCTTGTCATGATGAACCCTCGGGTGGACACTACTCTGTAAAAAGCACAATTAGGAAAATCTTAGGGACAGGATATTATTGGCCATCTCTTCACAAGGATGTGAAAAAGTACATCAGGCATTGTGATGCATGCCAAAGAATGGGGAAACCCACTCATACAAATGAAATGCCACTACAGCCTCAATTGGTTTTAGAGCCATTTGAGAGGTGGGGGCTTGATTTTGTAGGACCTATTGATCCACCTTCTCAAGGAAAGGTGCATATTCTAGTATGCACTCGATTACTTGACAAAGTGGGTAGAGGTGCATGCTTTCAAACATGCTCGTGAAGAGAAGGTCATTGATTTCTTGTATACTCAGATTTTTTAGAGATTTGGAGCTCCTCGGTCTATCACCACAGACCAAGGACCCCAATTTGCATCTAAAGTCATTGAGGCATTTACAGAATTATACGAAATCAAACATAGAAAATCATCACCTTATCACCCACAAGCAAATGGCCAGGTTGAGGTAACAAACAGGGAACTAGAACGAATCTTAACAAAAATAGTAGCTTTTCATAGGAGAAAGTGGCTAGATAAATTACCTGAAGCGGTATGGGCTTACAATACTACTTGGAAATCCACTACTGGATTCACACCTTATGAACTAGTCTTTGGTAAAAAGCCCCTCTTACCTATTGAATTTGAGCTACTAACACTGCACACAACATTGGAAATTGGAATTGAATTGTCACAGGCACAGATAGATAGGATTCTACAGCTGAATGCATTGGATGAACTTAGGATGGATGCTCTGCACCAAACTGAAGTAATTCAGGAGCAGAGGAAGATGTGGCATGACAGTCACATTCAGTAGAGGAAACTTCAACAAGGAGATTGGGCTCTACTGTTTGATTCTCGCTATGAGGACTTCCCTGGAAAACTGAGAACTAGATGGCTTGGACCTTACTGGATTGAGGAGGTATTTGACAATGGAGCAGTTCATTTATCTCCTATTGATGAGTCACAGAGAAAGTTGGTAGTGAATGGACATCGCCTCAGGGTGTACCATACACCTCTAACTAAAGAGGAATTCTTGCAGCAGCTTGATAGTTTGGATACACAACAGGTGGAAGAAATTTCTTCTTCCACTTCAAAACAATCAGCATGATCATGGATTTCAAGAAAAAAAATAGAAAAATACAAAAAAAAAAATCAAAAAAAGTAGAAAACAAAAAGATGAATAAATTCTGATTATGAATTCCTTCATGGGCATGATTTCAGGGAAATCATGAATTCCTTCATGGGCATAGTCAGAATCAAGAAAAAGAAAAGAAAAAAAAGAGAGAGAAAAGGAGAGGTAAAAAAAAAAAAAAAAAGAGAGAGAAAAATGAATAACTCAGCAGTGAAAACCTTTTCTAAGGCACTACTGGGTTGGTATGCATGAAAACCAGTTTTCTGGCATGCATAACCTTGAAAATTTTTGAACCATCATTGTACAAATTCACCAACTGCACTTGTTTTGAAATATTGTAGAAAATCTCAGCAGAACATCAACAAAAGCAGTCATCTTTCAAAAACTTGCATTAACTTGTTTTAATCAGGTATATATTTCTTACATTTTTTCATTGTAAATGATTGGTATATAGTATATAACAATTAACCATTAGCATAAAAGGTATCCATAAGAGTTGGCATACTTAAAACATGTTTTGAGAATGGGAATATTGATTTCTACCTAATCTTCGAAACAAGAATGCCAAAAACAGTGTCTGCTATCTTCTTCAGACTAATTGTTGTATTGTCTTCGGATTGAAATTATCTTCGGAATGACAATAGAATGAATGTTGCACTTTGTCTTCGGAATGAAGCTTTGTCTTCGGAATGACGATTTGTCTTGAAATGAAGCTTTGTCTTCGGAATGACGATTTGTCTTGAATGAATTTTCTTAAATGATGATTTGTCTTTGGAATGAAGCATCATCTTTGGAATGAAGCTTCATCTTCAGAATGAAGCAAGATTTGTTTTCAGAATGCAGCAGGAATTGTCTTCGAAATGAAGTTCTGTCTTCGAAATGATTTGCCTTCGCAATACAGCCTAATATTTGGAAAGAGGATTTTGTCTTTGGAATGAAGACTTGTCTTCGGAATGAAGTCATAATCTTCGGAATGAAGTTTTTGCAATAGATCATAATCTTCGAAAAGAGCATTCAATATAATATCTCCACGTGGCATCCAAGGAAGAAAAGAAACACGATCAAATAAAATTCTTTTGGCTGCATACGAGAAATGAACATGTGTCAGTAAGGATATGGTTTGTTCTTGCACCCATTTAGAAAATACCAGAATCACGGAGGACGTGACCAACAGTATGCCACCAATTTTTGATGCTAATAAACATGCACGTGAGAGTCTACAGGAAAAATAGAAAAACTAAAAATGAGTAAGGTGGATCTGACGGCAAGGACATCTGCGCAACCGTTGATGGACATGTGTTCGAAGCAAAAAATAGAAACGTGTGCCACTCTTCTTTCCGAAGACATATTTGCTAACGCAAAATGACTACGAGGTACAGTGTTCAGATTACGGTTCATTTCGAAGAACAAAAATAGGGCAATTGAAAACTTGGAACCAAACCCTGCAAAGTTGCAAACACCAAAAATCAGAGATTCAACAGAGGAATAGCAACATAAGTGAGCAGTTTGTAACGTACCAAGATAGGAAAATGGGGTAAAAAATGAGAATGGAACCAGTGGATACCACCCACCTCCGAGAAAATCCAGAAGTGCTACAAATTTTTGAAGATGGAGGGCTTATGCCATTTTTGGATAAGTTTAATGGGTCCTCTGAAGATTTGGCCGGCATGTTCACCCACACATTCAAAAACAACCGGGCACACGTTAACGACATGACTATTGAGGTAACCCCTAAAGTTTTGAGTCAAATTACTGAACTGCCATTAGAAGGTCTTCCAATTTCTAGGTCTGGCAAAAATACATTGGTAAATACAGTTAATCAATTTTTGGAAGAAAACGATAGGGCACTAGAATATTTAACACATAATAACACATGCAAGGGGGTAAAAAGGGCTAGCCTGCAAGAACCCTGGGATGAAGTGGCCACATGGGTAATTAAATTTCTAACCTGTGAAGGGCAGTATGTACTATTGTCAGGGCATCATATAAAAATTTTAAATCATCTCAGACATGGTAGGCAACAACCAGATGTTAGGGTAAATCTTCCCCTATACCTGCACCAAGAATTGAAAAACATGGCAAAAAGATATCAGGAAGGAAAAGGGAGTCTTCGCCACCATGGTCTCATCAAACTAGTTTGCCAACACCATTTTAGAGGAAACCCTAGGAGCTTTGAGAGGTTTTACTCTACCTTAAATGATGTAATTTTTGGAGATGAGGATGAGGAGGAAGAAACAGATACTGCTGATGTTGTTGTAGAAGAAGATGCTATAGAAGATGTTGCAGAAGATGTTGCAAAATATGAAATAGAAACTACTATAGAAGTTGTTGCAGAAAAAGAAACACACCCAACAACAGCAGAAGACCTTGCTCCAGAACCTTCAACTTCGCGAGTCAAGAAGCAAAAGAAAAGAGGGTCTGGAACTGGTAGCAGAACATAAAAATAGAAGAAGGTCCATTTTTTTGAAGTTGCAACTGATTTTTCAGAACAGGGAAATGAAGCACCTAGCCCAATAGGGGAAGAAACAACAAGGGAAACAGAAGCATCTAAAACTGACCCCACAACCCCTGTTGTCACCAAAAAATAGAGCAAAAAGAAGAAATTTGCATCTGGAACTAGGAGGTCTACAAGACTCCACTTGAGGGAAATGGCGGACCAGGTCATAGAACAAGAAGATGGACAAAGCAGTCCAGATGTCACAGAGATACAACCAACCCCTAAAAACTTCCTAGAATTCCTTGAACAGATAATTGAGGAAGAGGCTAGGCAGGATAATTTGGAGGTGGCTACAGTTCAACAAGCCATAGAAATGGTAGATGCAATTATAGACAGTTTCATAGAACCTCCTAAATAGGAGCAAACAGATGTTGTAGAGGAAGAGCCAGTTGTTGAGCAGCCTATTGTAGCTGACTTGTCTGCATCTGATTCTGAAGTAGAAACAGAGGAGGAAGACATCACAGAGCAACTAAGAGCAGCAAGGAGTGTTGTCAAGACACAAACCAGATGGATTGTAGAGAGAGAAAACATCATTGAGATGCAGGAAAGAAAAATTGTAGAGTTACAGCAAGAAGTGGCAGAGTTGAGAGAAAGGCTATCATAGTCTAAAAAATAGCCAATCGTATCCATTGATGAGGATGATTTGGCTCAATTGCTTGTAGATTTATCTAGGGCAGATGACTCTGTTGAGGCAGACATAGGTGCTCAGTCTGAAGAAGCACCCTTTCATTCTGAAGATGTGCCTTCTCATTCAGAAGCACCCTTTCATTCTAAAGATGTTTCAGACTTGGCAAAAAGCATAGCAAAAAATATTGGAGATGAGTCACCAGCATAGGAACAGTCCAAGCAGCAGCATGAAATAGATCAAGTAAGTACTTCTATTGATGTCCCTGTATTTTAGATTGTTACACCATCAGTAGAAGTAGCAGATAAGGGGGTACAGGTAGAATTACTATCTGATGACAACCCAATAGAAATAGCAGATAAGGGGGTATAGGTAGAATTACTATCTGATGACAACCCAATAGAAATAGCAGATAAGGGGGTACAGGTAGAATTACTGTCAGATGATCAACCAGTAGAAGTGGCAGAAAAAGGGGTTCAGGTAGATCTGCTACCTAGAGTTCCACCTGTAGTCAGGCCACCTAATACTGTGTCCCTAGAACAATACAATGCAGACATAGCCAGTTGGGTGATTAGATATGAGAAGCTTGCCACTAAGACTAAAAAATTCAAATTAGAAGGGAAACAGCTAGAGGCCAAGGAAACAGAGATTCAGGCATTGAAAGAAAAGGTGTCTGATTTATGTCAAATTGCTAAATTTTTAGTCCAATTCAGATGACCAGCCAGATTTTACAGTCTTATTCTGAAGGAGAAGTACCTCAGATGGCAGGTCATGAGGATTAGTTCAGGTCTTCCATATAAATTAGACACCACTGTAGATTTCCTGGAAGCATATTTTGACAGCCCTTTTGAGCAGAAAAATCTCCTGTGTGAACTATTTTTACATAGTTTCTTTATTCTAGAAGAAGTAGAATTTCATCCACAGATCTACATTGGAGATGTTCAATTGAGGGCATTCATGTCCACCTTGCAGAATCAGTTTTATTGGGACCAAGAGAAAAGGTAGAACAAAGAGATTGAAACAAGAGCTGAATTGTTAGTCAGAGCAATTCAGCCAAATCACCCCATTATCACAAGACAACACTTCACTATGATGAACAGGGATGATGTGAAGAGAATGTACTTGACAAACTTGAGGGACTGTGTGAACAGATTCCACAATTTTTGTAATGACAATTTTATGCCAGCCTTATCAGTCTGTAGAAACAGATGGGCTGAACTTTCCATGTCTTTGCAGAAAAGAGAACCCATTTCCCCCATCAACTTAGAATGGTCCAGAAGAAGGGCAGAAGGAGTAATACAATTGATTGAAATCATGCAACATAATTGGATAGGTCTCAGATTTAGGCCTCCAACCATTATCACTCCAGTTCCATTCTACTTTGAAGAAGATGCCCAACTTGATGAACAGTTTGAAGAATGGCTCAGGGACCTTCAGAAGAATAGGGGATTTTATATAGGCAAGAAGTTGTTCTACAGGTCATGGAATTTGACCATGGACATATGTGATTCCATAGCCCAACAGAATGCATGAGGACATGCATCAATATAAGTTGGGGGGAAAATGATGAGGCCTGGAAATGCCTCAATCATAACATGTTTTGAACATTGAAATTGCCTACAAACTCTTATGTTTAATCTAATATGCTAGTTAAGTTAATTCAATATGTTGTGTATTAACTATTTGCATGATGAATGTATCTGAAATACTATATTCTGATTTTTATAACTTTTTGCATAAGTTTTATGTTGTTTTGTTATGACTTGCTAAATGAGATATGCTTAGATTGATAGCAACATTTCACTAATCATGTTTTGATATGTCTCAAGCATTCATTTTACCTAAATCTGGCAACAGTTCAAGAAAACTATTACTATGCAACAAAAATTGGGTTTTCCCATGTAAATTCCAGCCAGCTGCCAATGAATGGCAAGGCATGGAATTCACATGTGGAAAGAGATGAAGACCATTTGAATCTGATCCTGAGAAGTAACCCACATGAGAAATACAAAGGAAATCATTTAAGGAGCCCACATTTGTTCATTCCGAAGTCTCTTCGGAATGAACAGATATCTTCGAAATGAGAAAACACAGTGTCTTCGAAATGAGCGGATCTTCGAAATGAGAAAACATAGTGTCTTCAAAATGAGCGGATCTTCAAAATGAGAATTGTAGTATCTTCGGAATGAGAATTGCAGTATCTTCGAAATGAGCGGATCTTTGGAATGAGAATTGCAGTATCTTCGGAATGAACCACTTATCTTCGGAATGAAAACAGAATGTGCTTTTTGACTTGTTGACCGAATTCTGATGCTGGAAAAAGGGAAATAAATATTGAAAAGGGTAAGGGAAAATATCTCAGATCTGACTTTGCCATCCTTGCCGACCAAAGCCACCATTTATGGAAAGATCAAGTTTGATCTTCTTCTAGGATAAAAATAGGAATTGTTGCAGCATAATAGGATTAGATCTTTTGAGATATTCTCAGCTTGTTAGTAGATCTTAGGACATCTATAAATATGGCTCCCATTCAGGTTGAGCTAAAGGTAGTAAGAGGAGTAGAAGATAGAGAAATCAGAGAATAGAGAAAATAGGTGATAATCAGAAAGTGACTGTTACAGTCTTGTAATAGGTTTTCAGCAGAATTATTGTAATCATGTTCTTGAATCAATAAAGTATACTATTTCTATTTCACATTGCTTGTAAATGAGTGTGAGTAAGATCTAAGAGAGAGAGAGAGACTCATACCTTCTTCTGGACAAGGAGGTTGGCCACTTCCAGACCTAGGAGGAGGACTAACAACAGGTTTTTATTCTGATTTTGCTGCAGCAGAATGAGTTGTAGAACTTGTCATTTCATTCCTTTGTAAACAACTAATGATATTTGCAATCTTAGCTTATTTTATGTTTTGTGATTAATGGTTTGGTTGTAATCCCCACTTTCAGCAAAGCTTTCAATTTATTACAGACTGTCATTTCCAGAATTTACTATTTTTTGTAATTTCTTGCATTTTATGTTTTGTTGTCAACCCCTGCATAGAAGATTGACAACCTTCTATTACAGAGCCTTGACAGGGTTTCATTTCCATGTTAGAAGTAGGTTTTCATTGCTGCAAAAGTAAATAGATTTCCTTTCTACAATTATAATTAGACTTTTAATTCTGCAACTGTTATTTCTGCAACATAATTAGGTCTCATTCTGCAATTGTAATTAGGACTTCATTTCTATAGTTAATGATTAGTTTCCAATTCTGCAACTTAGATTAAGGTTTAATTCATGCAATTTAGAGATAGGAATGTCCAAAATCCCCCACACAATCGGTTTCACCAATAAGACCTGTTGCTCTAAATTGACCTAAGTTATAACTCCGTTCACCCCTTCTTCCACAGATAGCCTTGTACACTGCCCTGGATTGACAAATTCATTGAGAATTAATGATGTGTATAATGACTACGCATCACCAACGTTGAAGGATAAAAGCATATGGTATAAATACCATAATGCTTGTTTCAAAATTCTAAGTCTCTAAATATCATGTGCATGCAATTTGTGAAAGGGAATGTGACAGATTCATGAGCAAATAAAGACAAAGTTTTTTATTTTTAATTCCACCCGAAAAACATGAAAAATAAGGCGACCAAGGTGTAAAGCTTTAACACCAACCAGTCAGTTGGGCTAGTGATAAGTTTGAGGTATGTAAGGCATTGGGAACGCAAAGGTGATGCATTCAAGTCTTGAATATGATGAAGGAACAAAGCCTTTTTGGCTTTGGTGTAGGAGGAAGAGACAAAGTGCTTAGAGTGCTTTTACCTCCAACGTGAGAACTTAGCTCACACGGTAGGGTAGCCTCGACTAAGGTGTAGGCGGTAGTTTGACTAGGGATCGAGTCCCACCAAGGAGTGCATTGAGGTATTTAATTTTTTTATTAAAAGTGCATGGTCTATGGTCTATGGTTTATGGTTTCTTGGTGGTGCTAAGTTGAAGTGCATGATTTAATTTTTGCTTGGTTAGATCTATTCGAAGTGCATGGTTTAATGTGCATTGTGGGTGTGATATAAGCACGTGGTGTATTTTATTTAGTGAGTGCCTAGGGAGTTAAAAGGAGGGTAAGGTAAATTATTTTTACCTTAGACAAAAAGTGATAAATAGTTTTATTAAAATTTAAAAGTAAATTGCATTATTTTATAAAGTCAATTATTTTTAAAATGCAATTTTTGAGTAGGGATACATAAGTAGGATTTTGGATTATTTCATGCATTAAATTTTTGAAAGGGGTTATAGTGAAATTGAGTGATTGAAATCTTTGGTTGATAAGTTTGGAGATAATAAAGTTTATTTGAGTATGTTTAATTTATGTAATGGTGAATTAATATTGAGGGAAATATTTTAGTGAATATTTTTGCTATCTAACCATTGATATTGGTAAAGAGGTTGATTGTGATTGAGATAGGTTTTGAGGTCAAATATTCTTCAAAATAAAAGGTATGGGCATATCATCCTTGTGAGTGAAATATTGTTGAATGTTGTGAAATGCAAGTTGGAGTGAAAAGGTTTTTTTTGTAAGCATTGTTGAGTGAGTTTTCATATACATGAGTGGTGAATGGGTGTGAGAGCAATTGAGTTTGAAATTGAGAACTATCTTGAACTAGGGTTTTTGAAAGAACATGAGTATCATTTTTATGTGATATTGGTTGATAAGCATTGTTGGAGATATTTGAGTAAGATTTCATGTGCTTGATTAGGGTTTTTGAAAATATCATGAGCATCATTGTTATGTGAGTTTGAAATCATCTTGAGTCAAGGCTTGAGTTCCATAGTGAGAGTTATTGAAAGCATTGTGAAACACTTATCTAGGGTTTGTAAGCAAGTTATGTTTCATTGAGTGATTGGTTGAGTGGAGTTTATTGAGCATATTTTATTGAAAGTGTTGGAGTGATAGTTCAAGTTCTTTGAAACAAATTATTCTTTATTCTAAATTGATTTGAAAAGAGTTTGGAAGTGATTGAGTGCTTGTGAGTGTGAAACATATTGAGTCTCTAACAATTCTCTATACGCTTCTATGGTTTAACAAGATTATGAGTGAAACTTGTTATTGTTTTTCTATGAGAGATTGAGTTGAGTTTTGTATGCAAGTTTTGAAATTGATTTGAACAAGCTTTTGTGAAATCTAGTGAGCATATTTGAGTGATTCCTAGAGGGGACTTAAGGACATATTTGTGTAAGATTTTGTAGAAGCTTACAAGCAGATTTGAGGTAAGTATTGGTAAAGACTTATTGAGTAGATTGAACAAGTTCTAAGTGAGGACTTGTTGAGCATATTTGAGGTAATTCTTGGTGAAGAATTGTTGAGCATATTGGACAAGTTCTTAAGAGGACTTGTGGATAGATTTGAGGTAAGCCTTTTAGAAGAATTGAGAGAAGAGTTTATTGATTGATTTGTTCAAACCTTGAGTTAAGGTTTGGGGTAGATCTAGCAGATGTGATTTTTGCTTGCATCAAGGTTTGTGTTAAATCTTGAAGATAGTTTGAGGATATATTTTGGTGGAGACTTGAGGCCAGATTTGTACCAAACTTGAGATAGATATTGAACAGATTTGTGCTAGATCGAAGGACTATGTTTAGTGTAAATTTGAGATAGATATTGAGAAGATTTGTGCTGGATCAAAGTACTATATTTAGTGCATATTTGAGATAGATATTGAGAAAATTTGTGCTAGACCGAAGGACTGTGTTTAGTGCAAATTTGAGATAGATATTGAGCATAGCTAAGAGTAAGCTTTGGAGGTGACAAAGTAGAGGATAGTAGTCTCCAGTGGAAAGATATCCATTAGCTAGGGTAGTGAGGACAAAGGTCTTATGAGTGAGTAAAATGGTCTTTAGTGGAGAGAGATACAAAATCCAGTGCAGTGGAGGTAGTAGTTTTCTATAGGATCACCAACCAAAGCAGAGGAGAAGGAGTTCTCCTATGGATAGATATCCATAAACTAGATTAGGGGATTGGTGTCTCCTTTGGATAGAGGTCCATAAAAATTTTAATAGGGAAAGGATTCCCAAGATATTTGTTGAGAAAATTTTAGTGAAATATTTTCTTCGTGGAGTAGCCCACATTGAGTGAACCACATTAAATTGGTGTCTCTATTGTGTATGGTGATTTGTGCATTGCTTTGATTATTATTGTTGATATTGCATTGATATATTAGATGATATTGTTGGAGTAAATAAAAGTAAAAAGTGGTCTTATATTTTTCACCCCTCCTCTTAGTATAAGCTTGTATTCTTCATTAAGGCTCCAAAAACTAACACTAAGTAGGCCCTCAAACACTAATCAAAATTTCTAGGGTTTTTTTGAAGCAATTTTGTAGGTATGAAGCTATTGAATATTATGGATGAAATATAAATATTGGATCAACCATCGAATAATACAAGTTCCATAAAATATCTTTAGGTTGTTTTATTTTTTATTTTTGCCCACTTTTGTGGAAAACCTAGATCATAAGCAAAGTATAGATATTAGATTAATTTTCATAGGAATTTGAATAAATAAGAGCATATAGTGTGAATGTAGGGTTTTTTTTGTGCATTTTCTTGAACCCTTGATCAAAATATTTTATTTTATAATCTAGGGTTAGGTATCATTGAATCAAAGAATCATTCTAGACTTAGCTCTTGTATTATCACATCTCACATCTTGTATCCTGCATTGTTCTTTCAATTTCATAGTTTAGTTTAGAAAGGCCAAACATATGTGTATGCTCAAATTGAACACATCCAAACATATTCTACCCCAAACTTAGATCAAGTCCTAAAACCATTCCTAGTGAACCCATACCCCTTGTACATTGAGTGTAAAGTTATAATTGCCACCGTGATTACCTCAAGGATTCTCTATGAATCCAACCTTGAGAATCATACGTCAATGCATAGATTTATCCCTCTACACCTCCTTAAGCATGATAAGGATGAGATTTTATCATATTTATTATATCTATGAAGAAGCCTAGTTGGAATATTATAGTATACCCCACCTTCCTAAAACATGTTAGCAATTTTTATCAATAACTTATAGGAGCAACTATCATAGTTAGATATTACATCTATCACATATTTTGACCAAGTGATAGACCTAGCTAGAAGAGTAGATAAATAACTTATTATAAGAGGATAATGTAAACTTAGAAAAGAATAATAAAGGACAATGAGACCCCAATATAAGAATAATCATGTGGTAGGTTTTGGGATCACTAACAATAGACATAATAAAAATTTCAACACAACAAGTACACTATAAAAGTTGGTCCTTAATAAATCTTAGAAATTCCCACCAAGGAACTTCATAAGACAACCAAAATTTATCATCTATCCTTAAACAACTAATAAAATCTAAGATTATCGAGTTGTCTAACATAAAATAACCTGATACAACAACAAATTGGTACAAACCAGACCAATATTATGATTATCATAGGATGTATGGACATATTACAAATAATTATAAGTGATTTAAGCATGTGGTTAAAGACATAATATATGTGGGTCACCTTGTTATAGTTGATTTCCAATCTTCTTGAACCACCAACCAAGATATGGGGATATTATAAAATCCCCTACCCAACCCAATAGGAATCTAACCAAGTTTATTATCATGTTGTTCCACCTCCATATAATAAAATGGTTGGCATGATAGTAGCAACCACTAGATAATAATTTCAATCACAACAAGCTCAACCACCTTAGAAGCAAGTAAACCCAATCCCTAGTCAACCTTCTAGACCTCCACTAGTTTTAAAAAATATCCAAAGAAAGAGTGCAAGTTCATACAAGCCAACATTAGTCTTAAAACCTAAAGCTAAATCTTCCTTTGACCTAAAAAATAGTTAGCTATTAAACCAACTAATATTTTCATCTTAGAACTCCTTTAGACTTCCCTTATCCATAAAGAATATTTAGTCAATATTTTAAGCTAACATTCCATCCCACAAGACCTCCCACCTAGTAACCTAGCTAATGTTGTAGGTAATCATGGGTTTAATCACATATAATTCTATGAAGATGATATTCCTCCAACATACAAGGGGATTCCCCACTTTACATCACCAACTATCTTGGGGAACAATTGATAGCTTTTGAAGCCTAATACTTAATGTAAATATTATAAAAACATATTCACAAGATCAAAATATAAATTTGCAATATAATAAACTCAATAAATATGATAATAACACACGAATAAATCTAAAATTATCATAGAATAATCACATGGAAATACTCATGAAAATATTAAAAATAATATAGAATAAAGGTCTACTAATGCATGCAGTAAGCTATGCATTTTTATACCAATTACAATGCTTTGTCACAAATATATAATAGTATGTGAATCCTCATATGGTGCACTCTTGACCTTCACTCTTATTTGTAACTCTTCACTTTCCTATTCTAAGGAAACATGTGCACTCTTACTTAATGGACATGTTGGGTCCACAAATACAACTTAAAAATGATCCCTAAAATTCAAATTTTGGAAGGTCATGTGAAGTCCCAAGTTTTTGGTTTTTGTATGTTAAAAGAATAAATATAGTCTCAAGTTTTTTTTGGAGTAAGGATTTTCAAAAATATTATAAAATTGACCTTAGTTTTAGTCCTTAATAAAATTCCCAAAATATCTGAAGCATTCATCCTTAGGAAGTTTTTTAAATCATATTAATCACCCTTCACAAAGATTACTAAACTCCAAAGACCATAAAAGTGTCATTCACCACAAAAGGTTTACTAAAATAAAATGGTCCCTCTCTATTTCACAAAAAAATCCTAAAATATAAGTTTGTATCACTCTTCCATTACATTAATGATGAGCCAAGGTCTTAGTATTTTAAGCCTTCAAAGTAATCATTTATCAAATAAGTCAAGGTTTTAAGACTAAGATTACCTCTAAGAAATTATTGATCAAAAATAAGTCCAAGATCATTAAGCATGAAGTATTTTGTCTGAAAAGAAGTCCATGGCTAATTGAGAAATCTGAATGACTAGTCAAAAGTAGAGTCAGTAAAACTAAAGGCCCAAGGAAATTGGTTGAAAGTAGATCAATGACCAAGAGTAATTTGATTTATTAAATATAAATGACAAAGTATGAACTAGATGAAAAAAATTCAAAAACCCTAGTCAAATTTGATGTCCAAATTATTGACATCTAAGCACTAAAATATATTTTACCAAAAATATAAGTCTGACCAGGACACACAAAATTATAAAGAAGAGAGATCAATCAAAATAATTTAGCATGAAAAATAAGACCAAAATGGATTGGTCAAAAGTGAATCAAAGGCTTAAATTAATTAGTAGAACCCAATGAATATTGATGGATGAGGTTTATCAGTTGAACACCCATGCATAGCTTGAAGTTGAATTGATTGAAGCCTAGTCAAACCACCCAATAAAAACTGACATTCTGCTCAAGGTATTCAATGCTTTATTATTTTTCCAAGATATTAAGGGTGTCCTTGTCATAAAAATTATTTCCTCTTTATTTATATAATATTGGACTAATATGTGGTCCAATAAGGTGTTTAAACCTAACCTCACGAGCTTAAATCCATAGAGATTCGATCGAAGGATCAAAAGAGGTTCTATGCACATTGTTCCCTTTAATAATATTAGGCACCCCAAGTATAAACCTAAATCCCTAAGCATAGTTCTAATTTATTAAGCCCATGTACTCATACATCAAATTTACATAAATGTAAAACCCATAATAACAAGAAAATCATGAGGGTCATTGTTACGTCTGTCCAAGTCTCCCTATTCATTTCCTAAATCAAAATTTCCTAAGTCAAACTAAGGTCTATAGCTAAGGTCTATAGGTTATACTTGTAAAATATGTGGCTAGGATGTTTTCAACTGAAAGAGACTTATAGCCTAGGATTTTTACCTGACCAAATCAAGAGGACAAACTGAAAATCAGTCGAATGGTTACAAAGGCACAAATTGATTGATCGATCAAATTAAAATAATTCAAAAAATTTTGGTTGAATAAGATAAACTGCTAAGATCTATAAACTAAGATGAAGTCAACAAAGGCAAAAGTCAAAAGGGATCTACTAAGGTACATAAAATTTTAATTTTTGGTTATAAGCCTTGTTATAACTATACATTCCCCATTGTAATTACGATGAAGGTACCCTAGGTGATTTAGCTAAAAGTTAATGGATGATCTGAATCAATCGACTGAGCCTCGATGGATGGATGAAAAGACTTTGACCTTTTCATGTATGGCAACAAAGAGCATTCAGCCAAAAGTTTTGGTAGAAAGAGAGAATTGAAGGTCATTCAGTCGATTAGGGATTGATGGCTACAAAGGTTCAACCTATCAGGAATAGATGGTAATGATCGATCATTCCATAACACACATGAAAAAAATCCACATTAAAAGAAAATTTTTATAGGCCCTACATCATAGAAGAGTAGGAAAAATAAAAATATCTAATTTAATGAATATCTTTCTCACTTACCCAAGGACAAATCAAGAATTTTAAGGCATGCAAACCAAGTATATGATATTTTTCCTCAGATCTGTCCAAGAACATGCTTTAAGAAAACATGAGTAATCGAGCAACTAAAAATTAAATAGGTGTTTGATCCAATAACCAATTACACAAACCAACCAAAAAAGACAAATATTCATGATAGGTCAAACTGTTATGGAAAGTGAGGTGGCAAACCAAGTGTGGAAAAAATGCAGAGGTAGTCTATATAAAATTAATGGTGCTTCATGCAGATGAGAGTTTAAAAATATGCCAATAGTTGTAATGAATTCACTAAATTGGAATATCTCTTTAATCACATAACATCGAGTGATTGAGCATAGTTACAAAAGCCAATATTTCCAAAATTGTGAGAGCAAGATGGTGTCTTCAAGAAATACTTCTACTAAAACTAATATCAAACTACTAGAGGAAAAAATATAATTTAGGAATTTATTGAAGATAAACACCTCTAACATATGGAGTGAGGAAGACCTTTTGAAGTCTAGTTTTGAATCAATTTTAGAAGAATGGCAACACCTGCAAAACCTATTAAGATGTATTTTATGAAGCACTTACAAAAAAAAATGAAATCCACCCACTCTACAATAAATGGAAGAGCAATTTGGCCAAATTGTTATGCACTCAGGTATTTTTTTCTTCCAACCTTTAATCATGGCTGGTTTTATCATAC
The DNA here is from genome assembly GCA_028583015.1 of Wollemia nobilis. Taxonomy (NCBI): domain Eukaryota; kingdom Viridiplantae; phylum Streptophyta; class Pinopsida; order Araucariales; family Araucariaceae; genus Wollemia; species Wollemia nobilis. The sequence goes on along the minus strand of JAQPPZ010002937.1, from coordinate 6,032,349 downwards.
AACACAAAGACTAGAGCCATAATGAACAACAAAAATAAGTTCATATACAAATTGATGCCAAAGAAAATTGGTCAAGCATTTCAACTCAAAAATCTTCACTAATATATGATGAAGAGGTTGTCTCTGTGCAAGATAAACACATGATTGGCAATTTTTAATGCAAAATTAATTGATTATGATAAGCTGGTGTCCACCAAATTTCCCATTCATAAAATTGCATTGTGCAACTATGAAAAATATTATGTGAACATGATTCACATAGTGATGGGAGTTGAAGACCATAATTGGGTGGAGAAGGAAGTTATATTTCTAATAGCTTAGTGCAATAAAATCAGGCAGTTCACAATGTACAAGTGGGAGAACCTAATTAGTGACACTATGGATGTGGAATTTAAGGAACTATAGAAGGCCATAGACAAAGATCAAGAGCTCATGCCTCACTTCTATCATTAATACCTATTCATTCACTTGATTTTAGGGCAATTTAGTCAAAGTATGATTACTAAATTAGGAGGCATGCCAGAAACAATGATCTAAAATTTTTTCCTTACATTCAGGAAGGTACCTCTAGCTATTTTGAGTTTTTTGGTATATTTCTTCTTGTAATATATCATGTCATTTGAAATGAAGAGCCTTTTAGAATGAGCTCGAGGATTGTAAATTTCTACAAGAAAAATAGGTAGGGGATTTATTCCTCATATAATATCTCACATATATCAAACTTTATGGGACCAAAATACCACCCAAGGCTCTACTCATTTTTTATCCAAAGTCAATAGATACTTTAGATATTATAAGATAGAGTGTAGAGGAAGCTAGATTAAGGATCATAAGGAAAAAAACTAGAATCCCTCGGATCACTGCACCAAGAAAAATGGGCCACTATGTTTATAGGGGGTATCCTAGTTTTCTAGGAGCTTTACCAAAGATGGACTCTTTCTACTTTGTTGAGATTATGTAGAGACCATAAGACCCCCATGGATGCTATAAGAAAATTATAGTTGAGAGAGCCACAAATACACAAAAAATACCCATTAAAAGATAATATTTAGTGGGCCCAAAAACAAGAGTTAGATCTGGATGACATGGAAAAATGAAAATTTAAAAATGCCACATGCTCAAGTTGATATGGTGGGGAATTATGCCATAAAATTGAAAATGTTGAGGGAGTCTACAATGGAGAAAATAACCATGTTAATACCAGTTATACCTCTATAAGAATTTAAATATCTCATCATGGAAATTGTAGCTCAAGAGCATGAATAAATAGAGATATTGGCATAAGTAATTAGCTAGACAATAGAAGATGTCCTTGTTGCTTCCATCATTCATTGCACTCCATATGTTGGGAAAGGAAAGGAGATGGTTCTTGCTTCTTCTATTTCAAAACAACCTACAGTAGAATATTTGGCTAAAGCATTGATTATCCCATAAATATCACAACAAATAATCACAGTCTTACCTCAGGTAGTACCTATATCTTTGAGAGTAAATAACAAAGAAATAATTTTTTTTGTAGTAGCTTGAAAAAGGATGCAAAAAAGTGTAGGGTTTTCTAATATTTTAGATATTATTAGATTGAAGCTCAAAGTACTTCAATATCAGCCACACGTAAAAGATATAGAATTGGAATGAGCTCTGGTGATTGTGTAAGTGTCATTATAAACAGAAGAAAAGAGACTTCAAAATTTACCCCTGTAAAAGAGGAACATATCCAAGAAATATTGGATGAAAGAGTAACAAAAATATAGTCAAGAGGTAGAGGAGAAGGCTTGATTCCCTCAAAAATATATTTTCCTTCTTCCAAGACAAAAATTACTATTACCAAAAATATCTTTTCCTTATTTCAAGACAACAATTATTCACTGAGGATACTCAACAGAGTGGCCACAATAGGTTATTTTTGTGATGAAGCATGGGTACACCTTGCTGGCTTGGTTGGAGCTAGCCAAATAGAAATGGAAAAAATAAAATAAAAGAGGCAAAAATCACTAGAGTCAACGAGTAGTGTGGGACCTGTAGCAAGGGAAAAGGAGAAGGTAAAAAGAAGAGAAAAATTCACAAGGCCAAGCTAGTAGTGAAATACAAGTGGTCGATAGTTGGGCTAAAATTTTAGAAATTAACAATTATTGTAAAATTTTAGATAGCTAATATCATACTGTAACACACTCAACCAGTAATATATCAAGAGATGGTGACAAGTGGAGGGTCTATATTGTGGTAGTTTTGATAGTTATAGAATCACCAAAGCTATAATAAGGATATCCATAGCCAAAATTAGTATCAAGCTTTTGTATAGCATATTTTTGCTAAGAGGTATACTTGAGTGCCATGTTCTTTGCTATTGTATTTTCCTTTGTGTCTTTTCTTCTTTTCCATATCTTATTATTCCCATTACTATGCAGGTTTTGATAGAGAAGTGCTCAAGAAACTAAAATTATTTACAGATATTGAGCCAGAGGTATAGAGACTCAACTATTACCATATTGGAACAAGAGAGTAAAAAGTACTTGTTGCATCATTTGATAGTATTTTTATTGTATTAATATTTAAAAGAGTTCAATGGAAATTTCAAGCTAGCTCTTCATGTAATAACTTTGATATTAATATAATTATGGGTTTCTTATATGTCATATCTTTGTATTCAGTCTTGTGTGTGTCTCCATTACATGTTACATTATTTGAACGTATAAATGGATGCTTCTTTCATTGGTCACCAATTATGTTTATTACGATATTCAAATGAACTTAATTGAATTAATCCTTTATTTACCCTTTATTTATATTACATTGAATCATTATAAAGTCTTGCTATAATAACCCAAATAATTAAGGCATCAGTTATATATAAGGTATAATAGAACTGCTATTGTAAATCTTGATCAAGAAAACATAAAATTTTACTTTTCTTTTTATAAATATGGAAGAGCATAACCATAAACTATTAAATTTTTAAGTTCACCTCAATGGTTTCCTTACCATACATGGTTTATCTAAAATCATATAAAAATTTATTTTTAGGTTAAAGAGGTAGGTCCACTAGAGCCTGTAATTGCTACTTGGTAGCATGTTTTTCTTGTAGTGTGACAAGAAAATCCTAGGGATGCAAGAAAAATTTCCAATATTTTAATGGCATCATTGTTGAGGATGAAATTGTAATCTTCATTGCAGTTTAAAATCTAAATAATAATATGTAAAATATTTAATTGGTAACAGTCAGCCTATAGGGAACCATAAATACCTAGTTTTTATTTTAGAATCTTTATGAGTTTGTTTCCCACGTACGTCCATAGTTTCTAATTATTTTTCAGGAATTGAAATGATCACAAAACATTTCTTGATGTTCAAATTTCTTCCCATTTCTTGAAAAATATTCATCCCAAGAAGTACACCTTGAGAGGTTAAGAGTGAGAGAGGTCAAACAATATTGATCAAAACATCTATTTTTCTTCTACACCCATTATGTTGGTGAATCCAAATGGTTGAACATAGAAAAATAAAAAAAAATAAAGGAGCAATCATGCTATCACAAACAAGGAGAAGCACTTATTAGCTATATCAAGAATTTTCTAACCCTAAGGTATGCTTTAGGACTCATAATTCTAGCTCATCATTAGGAAGTTTTGTTTCTAAAGAAGATTTTGATACTATTGTTGTAGATTTTGAAGTCAGAATGTCTTAAAGTAGCTGATGGAACTCCTATTGTTAAGTTTGCTATGGGTAACATTTAGACTGGCATTGAAGATCTAGAAAAAATAGGACTAATTTGTTGTTTCATGGGTTTTTTTCTAAGCCTATCTGCTTTCAAATTTTGGGCTGCAAAAATCTAGAACACTAAAGGTGAGTTACAAATATATATTTATCCAAATGGTTATTTTATTTTTTTATTCGCTAATAATGAATATAGAGAGAAAATTTTTCAAGGGGGTCTCTGGTTCTTTGGAAGGGCAGGGCTATTCATGAAGCCTTGACATACTAAATTTAAAGTCAAAGAAGAGATGCCTTCTACAGGTCCTATGTAGGTTAGACTCTTTGGTGTCCCAATTGAATTCTAGAATTTGACTATATTTTCTTCAATTGGAAACTCTTTAGAAATATTTATAATGACTGCTAATTGTAATAAAAAAATTGAACATATTATTTATACTCGGATTTGTATTTTAATGGATTTTGATAAACCCCTACCTAAAAATATCACTTTACAATTTGGGGAGGACACTTGGGAGCAAGTAGTAGACTATGATAACATTCCTTTTTATTGTAGAATTCACCATGAATATGGTCATTTGGCTAGTTTTTCCAAAATAAAATTCCAAATCAAAAGAAAGAAGATATAAATTTAGCAAGTTTTTAAATGCCTAAGAAGAACACTTAAAAAAACTAGTTATGAAGGGTAAATCAAATTTATCTTCTAATATGTTTGAAATTCTTTCCACAAATGAGGTCCCAAGTGAGGAAGAGGAAATAATGGAAAACAAAAATCTTAGAAACACAATTTTAAAGATAAATGGAAGAACTTGGAGACAAACCAACAAATAAAGGATTTCAACATAAAAAATGGAGAAAATATTCACAAGAAAAACAATCTTTTAAATGTTAAAACTTTAAATAATATAGGTCCCAATATAGACACTGTTGAACCTTCTAGTAACATTTTGACTATGTACAAGCATTCTTCAAGGCTGGAATCCATCTCAGACTCAATTGGAGTAAGTCAAGAAATAGGGAACAAAATTTGAATATGGATTCTAATGAAAAGGTAGGTCGCAAGACTAATCAATATCATATTGTAAAAGAAGGTGAAAAGCTTGTAGAAGAAGGTAAGATTAATGCCCTTACCAAATTTTTTAGCCCTGGTATTAATAAATATCATCATTTGGAATATTAGACGACTCAAAGGGATTCTTTCAAAATAAAATGAAATTAGAAAAATAATTCAAATAAATCATCTCCATCATGTTTTACTTCAAGAAATGAAGATGTCAATAGACGATATGGAATCAATTGCTAGTAAAATTTGGCTAGCTAGAAAAGTGGTTTACCTCAGTTCCCAGGGGACTTCTGGTGGCATTTCTTTCCTTTGGGACCTAAAAGAGGTAGTTATTCACTATATGGTTGGAATTTGGGGTCTTTTGGCTATAGCTATTCAAATAAGACATTCCAACCAAATTATGCTCTACATTATTGTTTATGCTTCGAATAATATAGAGGAAAAGATAAGACAGTCAAAGAATTTTACTTATATTATCTCTCATTTTCTTGAAGCTTGGATCTTGATCAGAGGATATTTCAATACCATCCTCTCTCTAGATGAGAAAATTGGAGGAAATAAAAGTTTGGATAGGAGCACTATCCTCATGAGAAAATATATTAAAAACTTTCATCTTGTGGACATCTAATAAGATAATGGCCTTATGACTTTGTATAACATAATGCAAGCCTTCGCTTGTATAATGGAGATATTGGATAGGTTCTTGCTCTCTAAAAATTTCTTAATCCATGTTCTTATTCTGAAAGTGAAGACTCTTAACAATGACGGGTCGGATCACTAGCCTTTCATGGTGGAAATTTGGAAAACCAATGTGAGTTTCTCTCCTTTTTGATTCCAGTTAATTTGGCTTAGAGACAGTTTATTTAAACCTCGAGTGCAACAATGGTGGAAGGAAGGTAAACCTAGGTATGGTACTAAGATGTTCTATTTTATCAAAATATTTCAATACATTAAAGCAAAAATTAAGACTAATAACTAGAAGGATTTTGGGGATGTTCATAAAAAATATGAAGTTATTGCTCAACTTGAAAATTTGAATAAGAAATTTTTTTTAGATGGACTCACAGAGATTACAAGTGTATATGAAATTAAACTCACCGTCTAGTTACAATAATGGAAAAAAAGAGAAGAACTCTTATGGAAATAAAAATCTAAAATTCAATGGCTCAAAGAAGGTGATCAAAACACAAATTTCTTCCACAAATCTCTTTTATCTCAAGAACTCACAAATTTATTTCTTCCCTAAAATTAGATTTTGGAGATGTTGTCTACACTTGGGATGGCATGAAATTTGTTTTTGTTAATTATTTTTTCAATCTTTTTACTGCTACTCCTCTTCACTCGACTTCTCAAAAAAATATTCTTTAAGCAATCCCTTCTCTTATCACTTCTAAGGAGAAATCTATTTTGACTAATTCTATTACTATCAATGAGCTTCAATAGGTAGTTTTTAAAATGCAAAAAGGGTAAACCCTAGGACTTGATGTTTTTTCCATTGAGTTCTACCAAGAGTTTTGGGATATCCTTCATGCTGATTTATTAGATGTGGTGGAAGAAGCTAAGAAAACCAAAGAAATTTTGAAGGTTATCAATAAAACTTATATTACTTTTGTTCCAAAATCTCAATAGGTTGAACATATCTCAAATTTTAGATCTATTGCTTTATGTAATTTTCTTCTCAAAATCATTACTAAGATCATCATAGAAATGTTGAAGCCTCTTTTGCATAAGGTTATTTCCCCTGAACAAAGGGTTTATGTGGAAGGGCATCAAATAATTGATGAGATAGTTCTTTCTCCATCCATTCCATGGATATGCAAAAATATTCTTCCATGTTCATTCGGTTAGACTTATCCAAAGCTTATGATAGAGTGGATTGGCACTTCCTTATCAAAGTTTTTAGGTGATTTGGTTTCTATCAAGATTGGATGGATTGGATTATAGGGATGTATCTCTTCAATTTCCTACTTAGTTCTTATCAATGGCATGCCTTTCTCAATTGTTTCTAGCTTCTATAGGTATTAGAAAATATGACCTCCTATCCCCTTATTTATTCATAATTATTTTTGAATGCTTAGGTAGGGATATAACCAAAAAGAGAAGACAAAATACTTGAGGGAGTTACCATTGCTTATGGAGCTAGACCCCTCTCTCATCTTCCATTTGTTGATGACTCTACTATTTTAGGTAAAGCTACAGTTAAGGAACATTCTACTATTAAGAAATTATTGGCTATTTTTCTAAGGCTACCAGACAATTGATAAATTAAGACAAATCTAAAGTCATTTTCTTTCACTGCTCTACCAGACAAGAATCCATGGTCTTGGATAAATTAAGAAATAATATGAAGAACATGTGATTATACTAAGAGGGGGGTGAATAGTATAAGATAAAACGTATTGCTTTTCAATCCATATGATAACATCTATAATATTAAAGTACTAAACATCACACAAAGCATCACACATATGAGAGACATTATTTAATGTGGTTCACCAAATGTGGGCAAATCCATAGAGAAATAATTCCTTATAAAATTTTCTCAAATAATTCTTTTAAAAATCCTTTCCCTATTATAAATTTTATGGACCATTGTCCAAATGAGACATCGATCCCCTAATCAAGTTCATGGATCTCTATCCATAGGAGAATTCCTCCTCTGCTCTGGATGATGATATTGTAGAAGAACTATTGCCTCCATTGTACTGGCTTATGGATCTCTATCCATTTAAGACTCCTACCCTCAATTAGAAGACCTATATTCATTGCCTTGGATAATGGACCTCTATCCACTAGATACTATCATCCTCTATACTCTATCACCTCCAAATATAGCTCTCAGCTCTGTCTCAAATCTACACTAAATTTTGTCCTTTAGTCTAACACAAATTTTCTCAATCTCTGTCTCTGGTCTAGCACAAACTTGTACTCAAATATATACAAAACACTATCTTCAAATATGTATTGTAAGCTTCCATAAAATCTCAAACCAATCTGTCCACAAGTCTTCTCAAAGACTTACCTCAAATCTACTAAAAAATTTGTCATTAGAACTTATCCAATCTACTCAACAAGTTTTTACCAAGATTTACCTCAAATATTCTCAACAAGTCCTTACTAGGACTTTTCAAATATGCTCAATAAGTCTTTACCAAGACTTACCTCAAATATGCTCAACAAGTCCTTACTAGAACTTTTACAATCTCACAAAAACATATAGAGAATTGTTAGAGACTCAATATGCTTCAATCACTTTCAACATCTTTCTCAAACCAACATAGAACAATTTGTTTCACAGAATTAGAACTATCACTTCAACACTTCCACTTTACTAGGCTCAAACAAATGTAATCAACCACTTAAAAAAATACTCCTTGTTTTCAAACCCTAGTACATGCATATGAATACTCACTCAATTATTTCCAAAAATTCTTATCAAACAATCTCACATAACAATGTGATACTCATGTTCTTTCACAAACCCTAATAATACATATGAAGGTTCATTCAATGTTTTCAACAATGTTCATCAAACAAGGTTTTATCATAAACTCTCACCCATAACAATCTTTACCAAGTAAACTCAACAATGCTTACCAAACAATCATTTTCACTCCAACTTAGCATTCACAACATTCAAATCAACAATATTTTTCTCATAAGGAATATTTACCCATACCTTTTATTTTGATAGAGATATGTCTTCAAAACCTGTCTTAACCACAGTCAAAAATTTATTTAGCAACACTAGGGTTAGGTTACCACACCTTTCTCAAGATATCCACAAAATAATTTTCACAAATATTATTTTTCATACAAAATAATAAATCCTTTTTGTACACCTTATAATCTCCAAACTCACAATATTCAATTAAATAATTTCACAATAACACTACACTTAACAAAAAGTATAGAAAAGTCCTTATACACCTTATAATATCCAACTTCATAAAATCCAATCACCAAAAAATTAAAATCAAATATTTAATTTTTAATACCCTTATATCTCCATTAAAAACTTTAATCAACCTTTATTTTTCATAGAAAAGCAACCTCTGAAATTACAACCTTAGCAAGAGAAAAATCAAAATTGGTGCATACCTTTTTACCTAGCAAAATACTTTCAATGGGTTTTGAACACCTAACCTCACCCCTACAAACACCTAAGCAAGGCGCACACTCACCACATGATCTACGTGCATCCACACAAAGGGAAAGGCACTACCTTCCCTTTGAACCTTCCTCGGCGACACAAACTATATCAAGACACCTATCCTATTCACAAAAGCAAACTAACAGGATCTAATCCCTGCACCTCATTTTCACTAATGACTTGGTGCCTCCCTTGCTACCAGTTGTGCTGCAACACACTTTGGGATAGGAAACAAGAATCATGTTTGCTTGTCTTCTGCCTTGCACACTATTTGAAAAACACATGATCGCCTTCTATTACCATGTGCTTGAAATTATACTTAGCACTTGATCATGGATAAAATTTGCCATGGGTTTATTTCCTCCTATATATGCATATTGATGTCTTCAATGACGTCGGCATGGGTAAATCGAATAATTCAAAATTTCAAATTATAAACTTTATAACCCTAGATTTAGGATTAACTTAATTAATTTATAAATTAAATTTATAATTAAATTGTAATTAATTTACAATTAACATAACTTTAAAATTTAATTAAATTAATTTATAAATTAAATTATAATAAAACTATTATAATTAATTTATAATAAATTAATTCTAGGTGTTGTACATTTAATATTAAAATAAATTATTATAATATTATTTTGCTTGGGCCTTGCTTTAGCCCCTTAAACCTCATCTAACCACCTGGGAGGAAATTTTCTTTTGCACTTGATTACAAAATCTAAAACTGGTGCTACTCAGTGAAACTAATGCTTGATGATGCTGATTTCCTGACATCAATGACAACAAAACCTGCTCATATTTCCAACATAAGAAGACCTACCTTCCAATCACTTATTTAGGTATTCCCATCAATATTTGAAAGATAAAAAAAATATTGGAATTTGTTGTTGGACAAAGTCAATAAGAAGATTAGAAAGTGGACCAAATGGTGGCTTTCTTCTAGGGGTAGAATCACCTTGGTAAAATTAGTTCTTTAGGCTATTCTTATTTATGTTTCTACCATGTTGAATATCTGAAATATTGTTCTTCAAGAACTAGATCAAATCAATCATCGGTTCCTCTAGAGTGGTACTAAGGAGAAAATAAAATGGGCCTTGGTGAAATGGGACACTATATATCTTTCTAAGAATGAAGTGGGGTTAGGATTTTGGTTTGCTATTAATAAAAACAAATATTTAGCTTCTAAATTATATTCGAGGATTTTGCATAACCCCAATGCTCTTTGGGCCAAGAATCTACATGCTAAATATACTAAGAACAAAAGTTCTAAAGACCTTGTTCATTATCAATTACCTTCCAAAGATTCTCCTATTTTAGTAGTTCTTAATACTGGTGAAGATTTTATAAAGAAAAAATTATTTTGGATCACTCATAATCGTCAAAAATCAAAATTTTTGATATATTCTTGGGATTTTCACAAGCCTTTGATAACTCAGTTTCTCGATTGGAGGCATTGTATGGAGGAGCTTCACTGAGCCAACTAGATAAAGATGGCTAATTATTGTCGGTACCATACTAGTAATTTAGAGGTTGGTAGATATTGGATCCCTATTGAGGACTAGCCTATTCAAATATTAGAAAGGTAAAGACAAGATATCCATTGCATCCTTCATATGAGATCTCTCTCTTGGTCCTATGATAAAGATTATTTTGGATGGAACAACACTACTAAGGGTGAGTATTCAGTTGCTCAAGGTTATTTAGCCTTATGCCATAATAATCCTAATCAATCATCTAACATCTTTTCTCAGTTGTAGACTCAAAAGCTTTGGCCTAAGGTGAGGTTATTTACTTGGATTTTATTGAATCATAGGGTTCTTACTGGGGAGCATCTTATGAAGTGTGGTTTCATGGTCTTTTTTAGAACTATCACTTCAAAACTTCCACTTGACTAGGCTCAAAAAACTCTAATTAATCACTCAATAAAACACTCCTTGTTTTCAAACCCTAGTCCAAGCATATGAATCCTCACTCAATTATTTCTAAAAATTCTTATTAAACAATATCACATAACAATGGGATACTCATGTTATTTCACAAACCCTAATCATGCATATGAATGTTCATTCAATATTTTCAACAATGCTCATCAAAAATGGTTTTATCATCAACTATCACTCATAAAACCCTTTACCAAGAAAAATCAACAATGCTTACCAAACAATAATTTTCACTCCAAATTAGCATTCACAACATTTAAATCAACAATATTTTTCTCACAAGGAAGATTTATCTATAGCTTTTATTTTTATGGAGATATGTCTTCAGAACCTGTATTAACCACAATCACATTTTTCTTTACCAAAACTAGGGTTAGGTTACCACACCTTTCTCAAGATATCCACAAAATAATTTTCACAAATATTATTTTTCATAAAAAATAATAAATCCTTTTTGTACACATTATAATCTCCAAAATCACAATATTCAATTAAATAATTTCACAATAACACTACACTTAACAAAAAGTATAACAAAGTCCTTATACACCTTAAAATATCCAACTTCATAAACTCCAATAAACAAAAAATTAAAATCAAATATTTAATATTTAATACCCTTATATCTCCCTCAAAAACTTTAATCAACCTTTTTCACAGAAAAGCAACTTCCGCAATTACAACCTTAGCAAGAGAAAAATCAAAATCAGTGCATACCTTTTTTCCTAGAAAAATACTTTCAATGGTTTTTGAACACCTAACTTCACCCCTCCAAGAACCTAAGCAAGGCGCACACTCACCATGTGATCTACATGCCTCCACGCAAAGGTAAAGGCACTACCTTCCCTTTGAACCTTCATCAATGGTGCAAACTCTATCAAGACATCTCTCCTTTTCGCAAAAGCAAACTGGCAAGATTCGATCCCTGCACCTCATGTTTACCAATGACTTGGTGCCTCCATTGCTACCAGTTGCACTATAATGCACTTTGGGATAGGAAAAAAGAATCACGTTTGCTTGTCTTCTGCCTTGCACACTTTAGAAAACACACGATCGCCTTCTATTACCATGCACTTGAAATTACACTTAGCACTTGATCATGGATAATATTTGCCATGAATTTCTTTCCTCATTTATATGCATATTGATGTCTTCGACGACATCGATGTAGGTAAATCAAATAATTTAAAATTTAAAATTATTAAAATTTATAACCCTAGCTTTAGGATTAAATTAATTAATTTATAAATTAACTTTATAATTAAATTATAATTAATTTACAATTAACCTAATAACTTTAGAAGTTAATTAAATTAATTTATAAATTAAATTATAATAAAACTATTATAATTAATTAATAATTAATTAACTCTAGGTGTTCTAACTTTAATATTATAATAAATTATTATAATATTATTTTTCTTGGGCCTTCTTTTTTCCCTTTAAACCTCATCTAACCACCTGGGAGGAAACTTTCTTTTGCACTTGATTACGGAGTTTGAAACTGATGCTGCTCAATGAAATTGACGCTTTATGGTGTTGACTTCTTGACATCAATGACAACAAAACCTGCTCATATTTCCAACATGATAAGACCTACCTTCCAATCACTTATTTAGGTATTCCCATCAATATTTGAAAGATAAAAAAAATATTGGAATCGGTTGTTGAACAAAGTCAAGAAGAAAATTGGAAAGTGGACCAATTGGTGGCTTTCTTCTAGGGGTAGAATCACTTTGGTAAAATTAGTCCTTTAGGCTATTCCTATTTATGTTTCTACCATGTTGAATATTCGAAATACTGTTCTTCAAGAACTAGATGAAATTAGTTATCAATTCCTCTAGAGTGGTACTAAGGACAAAAGAAAATGGACCTTGGTGAAATGGGACACTATATATCTTCCTAGGAATGAAGGGGGGTTGGAATTTTGGTTTTCTATTAATAAAAACAAATATTTAGCTTCTAAATTATATTGGAGGATTTTGCATAACCCCAATGCTCTTTGGGCCAAGAATCTCCATGCTAAATATACTGAGAATAAAAGTCTTGAAGACCTTGTTCGTTATCAAATGCCTTCCAAAGATTCGCCCATTTTAGTAGTTTTTAAGACTAGTGAAGATTTGATAAAGAAAAAATTATTTTGGATCACTTATAATGGTCAAAAATAAAATTTTTGGATAGATTCTTGGGATTGTCACAAGCCTTTGATAACTCAATTTCCCAATTGGAGGCCTTGTATGGAGGAGCTTCACCGAGCTAACTAGATAAAGGTGGCTAATTATTTTTGGTACCATACTAGTAATATGAAGGTTTGTAGATATTGGATCCTTGTTGAGGACTGGCCTATTCAAATCTTAGAAAGGCAAAGACAAGATATCCATTTCATCCTTCATATGAGATCTCTCTCTTGGTCCCATGATAAAGATTATTTTAGATGGAACAACACTACTAAGGGTGAGTATTCAGTTGCTCAAGGTTATTTAGCCTTATGCCATAATAATCTTAATCAATCATCTAACATCTTTTCTCATTGGTAGTGTCAACATATTTGGCCTAAGGTGAGGTTCTTTACTTGGCTTTTATTGCATCACACAGTTCTTACTGGGGAGCATCTAATGAAGTGTGGTTTCATGGCCCTTTTAGATGTGAAATATGTGAAGAGAATGTGGAAACTCTAAACCATATATTTATTGAGTGTAATTTAGCCTCTGATATTTGGAAGAGAATGTCCACTTTACTTGGCTTATAGTGGTCCAATTTTTTTACTTTTGAACAACTTCAGAAGGATTAGCCTAATAAAGAGGGTTTTGATCATTTTATTAGGTAGTTAGTTTGGATTGGCTCTACCATTCTTCTTTGGAATATATGAAATGAAAGGAACAACCTGATTTTTAATCAAAAAAGGAAGGATATTCACTATATCTAGAAAAATACCATTGCAAACTTAGTTGAATCATTCCATCAGCTCCTTAATCACCCCCAAAAAATCCACCAAATATGGGATCAAGTGATGCAAATTTTGAATATTAACCTCTTCTAAGATAAACCAACTTAAAGGGAATGTGATTAATTACAATATGGATAGAACAAGGAATTGGAAACCTCCTCCTAAGGATTTTGGAAAAGTCAATACTGATGGAGCCTCTAGAGGGAACCCTGGAAAATCTAGTGCATGAGAAATTGGTAGACTTTCATATGGCTCCCTGGTTTTTACTTTTGCTAATAATTTGGGTATTCTATCCAATAACCTTGTTGAGGGGTATGGTATCCCTAGATGCCTTCAAGAGGTTAATAAGGTTGGATGGGAAAAGGTACTAGTTGAGTCTGACTCTCAACTCATGATTAATATTTTGAAGACTCTTTCTAAGAATCATAAGGTTGACTGAAGAATAAAAAGAACTATTGAGAAGATTTAGTTAATCCAGATGGGATTTTTGAAAGTTGATTACAATCATGTGGTCAGATATTAGAACAAGAGTGATGATGCTTTAGCTAATTGGGATTTGGAAAAAGGTGATAGTAATTGCTACGACCACCCTCCTAGATTGTAGGATTCACAAATAAGGGAAATTTTTCTTTCTATCATTTCTTTGGATGGCTCCAGTTTTGAAGGTACCTAGTTTATTCTTGCTTTATTTTTTCTTTTCTTTTTTAGTTCGGTCAGGGTATTTTAGTTCCCTAGCTCGAATTAATATTCTTTTGATTCCTCTATTCATTCTTGCATTAATAGTATTTTGGTCTATAAAGATCATTGTTGTGTTCTATTTTTTTTTTCTTTTTTCTATTTATGTGTGCTTTTTTGTCTTGTTTTGTTTTTGTGTTTTTTTGTTGTTTTTTTTTTGTTTTGTGTTTTTTTTGGTGTTCTTGTGTTTATGATGTTATTTTTCTTGTGTTTTTGTATGTTTGTGTTAATTGGTGTTTTTTTGTGAGTGTTTTATATGCTTTTATTTTTATTTTTTGTCTATTGTTGATTGTTTATTTTATTTTATTTTATTATTTTTTAGGTTTTGGTTGTTTTTGTTTTTCATGTTTTTTGTTGGTTGTGTCTTTGTAGTGTTCTGTATTTTTTTGTAATGTTGTTCTTGTGTTTTTTCTATGTGGTTCATGTTGTGTTTTCTTTTTATCTTATTGTATATGTGTTTGGTTGTGCTTTATCTTTTTGACACACTCAAGGAACATGTTTTTTATTTATTTTATGTTTTTAATAATTTTATGTGTTTGTGTTTGTGTGTTCTTATTTTTTGTTATTTCAGGTTTTCTCCTTGAGTATTTCAAAGGTGGTAGGCCAGGTTTGAGCCCTAGGCAATTTTTATGGAAGAGATACCACTACCTCCTTTGGTCTTACCAAAAAGTGGCATCATGTTTTCCACAAAACAAAATGGTTTAATTGATGCATATATTTTGGTTTATGCTAACAGGATGATATATATGTTAAACATTTAATATTTGTTAGTCATTTCATGCTTCTTTGTAAAAAATATTTATTTGACTAAAAAAATTGGTATTAAAGTTATATTTTTAAAGGTTCACTTATGGCATTGGTTATTCCAACTAGGGTATAAATTGCATCTTGGATAGGTGATTATTATAGAGATTTAAATATGCCTACCCATAAAATCCTTAAAGGTATAGAAGAATGGTTACCTTAGTTTAGGCATGATGTGGCCTCGTCTAAGGAACGTATTTAGATATACAAGGATAGGTAAATGTATTTTAAAATTATGCATGGAGATGTTCCTTGTAGGTTGTTTTCATACACTTTGGATGAGGTTACATTTAATTGCTACATGCACTTACCTTTGAGTTCTATCACTTCATGGGCTCAAATAGAAGCAACATTTATCAACCATTTTGGAAAGCTAGTTGACCTAGTTTTGGCTCTAAATTATCTTATCTCTATCTGTAAACAACCTAATGAATCCATGAGCCAATTCAATGATAGGTTCCATGGGTTGTATACCGAAGTGGTGACACATTATGCCATGTCAAAATAAAAGGTTATTCAAATATACCTGGAAGCCTTAGACCCCTTTACTTCTACATTTCTAAGGAGAGTACTTAAGAATCCATATTTTTCTAGAGCCTACAAGGAGGTAGTAATAGTATAACAACAATAGAATTTGAAAGGGTTTGATGTGGGTCGATTATCATTACTTAACTGTAAGGATCCAAATCAAATACCATCCATAGTTCAGGTTGAGGCACAACCTTCTCCCATGATGAAGTGTCCTTAAGGATTTATGAATTCCAACCAATAACAACCATCTAATCTAGCACCCTTGAATCAAATTATGTCTAAGATGAGCAATCAATGGAATAAAATGGCTTGTCTAAATGTTACAACCACTTTAGACATTGTCCAATAGAAGGTGCAAGTTTCAAAGTAAATATCCACCAATGAGGATTGTGGTAAATAGCCCTATCAAAATGTAGAGATTCATTATTTTTTATAAATTCATGAGTATTCTGATATTGGAAGAGTTTTAGATGTACCTAGAATTGAAATATGTGATAAGTTAAAGACTTTCCATAGAGTTTAATAAAAGTATTATAGAGGATGATCAAGAAAGCCAATGTGTTTCAAATAATGACCCACTAGATATGAATGGCTTAGAGTCATTATTCACAAAGGAGGATTGGGGATAATCATAGAAATTTGAATATAATAATTGATCTCATTGTAGAAACCCTTGGCCCACCGAAATATGAATCAGAGGAACATGATTTTTTTTAAATTGAGGAGCATGAATTTGAAGAAGATGAATGTTTTAAAATTGAGGAGGATAAATCTGAGGAAGAATTTGAAGGTAACATGAATTAAGGGATGGAACCTCATCACATGTTTCAAAAATATAGTTATTCTACTATTCTAGATGAAGAATGAGAACCATTTACTTCTTTCACAATTCCTAAGGAGATTTCTATTCCACTTGATGTTATGTGTAAAAAATTGAAAGTTTTGTCTCATCTAAGGATCTTATGTTGTCTATGCAGCAAGATGATTCAATATAGAAAACACTAGAGCCATTGAAAGTGGTGGAAAATGAATTAAAAAAGGAATCAATAGATAAATTTAAAAATTATGCAGAAGACTTGGTAGGATATCATCCTTTGATTTTAAAATATGATTATTATAATGGTTGGGGCATGTATGGTGAATCATCATTTTCTCACACCCCTAGTGATGAAATTTCTATTTCACTTGACATGCAGGATGTTGAAGCCTCTACCTCACATGAAGAGCTTGCAATGCCTATACATGACATGTTATTTTCATAAACAAAAAAAGTTCCTAAATTTGATCATTGTGAATATGAATTTGTGGAACACCTTGTTGAAATGGGAAAGGATGAAATGGTAAATGTTCCTTATGATTTAGTTGTTTGGGATGGGGAAGAAGTAAAACCTCCTCTTTCATTCTAGAATACTGAAAACTTGGGTACAAATTCACATATTTATCTTGAATATTCTAAATAAGGGATACCATGGATCGTTAACAAGGAATTGGAACCAAATAATAAAAATATGGCTTTATTCAAAGTAATTCAAGTAATAGATCATGGAGATGCATTATTTGATACATCCCTTGATCGATAAAATTATGGTTTGAAAAGGATGGGCGCATGTTTAATTGGGTGCTTAATTTTGGTGTTTTTTTTAATAGGTAATGAATGAAAATAAAGGAATACAAGATGATGATGATAGAGACCATGAGGTAAAAGAGGGAATTACAAAGGTTCACCAAGTTGTGGTAAATGAAAGTGCATGAAAGGTAGAATATCACCTTTTATGTTCAACCATGTGAACTCCAAGTGAAAGCTTAACTAATTGTCTATGGGATTCAAATGCTATTGATGATGAAATATCATTGGAGGTTAATAAAGAACTAGAGTTGATTTCTAATCACACTTCTAAGGAGATTGCTTTGTTTAATGAAATAAAAGTAAATGTGCTTGAGTTATTAAATCAATTTCATCAACAATTAACAATGGAATCTAGGATAAAATACTATAATGATCCTCATTTAATAGATATCCTAGATGCTTGTAAATTTTTGCATAAGCATGATTGGCCTAAAGATGTAATTAATGACTTGGCTTCAAAATTTTCAGAAATAGATTCTTATTTGAAAGAACACATATCCATATGTGAAAGTGAAAAGTTAAGTCAAAATGATGAATCGGGTTCCAAAATTTACACCTCACTAAATGAACAAGAGATAGTTTAAAATCATGTATTTTCTTGTAAGTTTAATGAATCCAAGTTTCAACATGGAATTGCTAATATCATGGAATCAAATTGGTGGGGTGAGAGAGGTAAAATAATGATTGATGCATTTTATGGCTTAATATTGTTTTGGATAGATACCTATTGGAAATTTTGAGTAGTTTCATTGTCATTGATGTCAGTAGAGTATTGTTTCAATTTCATCATCATTAAGGATATCAAGTATTTTTTCCAAAAATAATAAGGTCTTGAAAAGGGATAGGATATAATATTTATTTTTAACATTATATGCCTAAAAATGCCCAAAGGATGAATACCCAATGAAGGAGAAGCAAGTTTAAATTAAATAATAATATTATATTATTATAATATTTTAGGACAAATAACAAGGTGAAGAAAAACAAAGTTCAAGTTGAAAATACCCATGAGCAGTTTGCAAATTTTTTAATTTAAATTAAAATATTTTAATCCTTGATTAAAATTTTAATTTAAATTAATAAGGAGAGCCAATTTTTTTTAAATTTAATATTTAAAATCTAATTCAAATTTTAAAATTCAAAATTGGTTGATGTGTAAAAAACAAGAAGCATGTGTATCTCATTTCCTAAGATTTTGAAGATATAACTTATGCAATGCTATAGAGGAAATCATGTGCTGCATTACCTAGGAAGAAGAACAAATTATATTTCAAATTATTGGAGGGAGACAAGTGTGTAAGGGAAACGACGTGGATAGAAAGTTTCAATGGCAGCAGTAGTGCAGGTGGTAGTTGAGAAAGAGCTAGGGCTTTGCAAGGAAGAGATCACGGGTTCGATCCACACGATTGATGTTTTTCTAGAGGAAAGAGGCCTTTGTTTCATTTGATATTTTTGTGAGGTAGAATATAGAGGGGATCATGTGCCTATGGTTTCATGTGGGCATGTAGCTGACTTGGTGACCTAGATTTGGGCTAGGGTGTTGGAAAGGCTACGCTATGTGTTCAAATTTTGTTGAAGATATTTTTGATGGGCAGAATAAATTAAATCTATGCTATGCACTTTTTTTATTTATCCAAAGGAATTGAAGATCAGAAATTTCTTAGAAGGTTTCATGAGTTCTAAAATGTAGCTATGAGTTTTTGAGGGAGTTATAATTTAAACTAAATTAAAATATTTTATTTTGATTTTTTGGTGATTGAAATTTATTTTATAAAGTTGGAGTGATAAGGTATGCAAAGAAAATAATATTTTGCATCTTGAAATAAAAGCTACATTGTGATACTTACATTTTGTGAGTTTGGAGATTATAAGGTGTATAAAGGAAATTGTTGTGTATTTTTTTATAATACAATTGTTGACTTATATTGTGTAAGTTTAGATATTATAAGGTGTACTAAAAGATTTGATATTTTTTTAATGGTAAAATAATTATTGGAAAAATATTTGCAAGGAGATTTTGTGAAAGATTGTTGTTACCTAACCTTAATATTGGCAAAGAAGATTTTATTGTGGTTAAGATAGGTTTTGAAGATATATCTCCATCAAAACAAAAGGTATGGGCACATATTCCTATGAGTGAAATATTTTTGGATTGAATGTTGTGAAATGTAAGGTTGGAGTGAAAAGGATTATTTTTTTTTACATGGTGGAATCGGTAGCCACCATGAATCCAAGCAGGTTGTCTAGATTTTATGGCCGCCACAGTATTCTGCATTTTCCACATCAGAAGCCACCACACAGATCTTCATACAGTCTAACCCTATAACTACCATGCTACAATCATTTTAAACCTTTACGAGGGCCGGGGGTTTTAACCTTGGATCTCCATCCCCATTATGGGGTTTGGATAAACCAATTGGTCTACACCTCAGACCTAAAAATGATTTTTTGATAAGCATTGTTGGAAATATTGAGTGAGTGTTCATATGCATGATTAGGGTTTATGAAAAGTCATGAGTATCATTGTTATGTGAAGTTGAGTACAATATTGAACTAGGGTTTGTAAAAGAACTTGAGTATCATTGTTATGTGAAAATTGGAATTATTTTGATTCAAGGGTTGAGATTCATAGTGTGAGTTATTAGAATTTTAGTGAAAATTTTGCTTAGGTTTTGTAAGAAATATATGTTTCATTGAGTGATTTGTTGAGTGGAGTTGATTGAGTATAGTTGATTGAAAGTGTTGGAGTGGTAGTTCAAGTTCTGTGAAACAAATTGTTCTTTATTATTAATTGATTTGAAAAATATTTTGAAAGTGATAGAGTGATTTATGAGTGTGAAACATATTGAGTCTCTTACCATTCTCTATATATTTTTTGTGGTTAAACAAGAGAGATTGAAATTTATTGAGTATTATTGTGAGTGTGAAGCATATTGAGTCTCTAACAATTCTCTATATATTTCTATGGTTAAACAAGATTTTGAGTGAAACATGTTTATGAGATTGAAGAGATTTTATAGAAGATATTAAGTTGAGTTTTATGAGTGTTTTGTGAGTGTGAAACATATTGAGTCTCTAACCATTCTCTATATGTTTATGAGGTCAAACAATATTATGTGTGAAACTTGTTTGTGTGATTGAAGAGGTTTTCTATGATAGATTGAGTTAAGCTAAATAAGTTTTTGTGAAAGCTAGTGGACAGATTTGAATAAGTCCTAGAGTGGACTTAAGAATAGAATTAAGCAAGCTTTTGTGAAAACTTATGAGCATATTTGAAGTAAGTCCTAGAGTGGACTTAAATACTGAGTTGGGTGAGCTTTTATGGAAGCTTAAAATGCAGATTTGAGGTAAGTCTTGGTGAAGACTTGAGAGCAGTTTGAAAAAGTTCTAGAGAGGACTTGTGGATATATTTGAGGCAAGTATTTGAGAAGACTTGTGAGTAGAGTTGATTGATTGATTTGTTCAAACCTTGAGTTAAGGTTTGGGGCAGATCTAGCAGATTTGATTTGTGATTGGATCAAGGTTTGTGTTAAGGCTTGAGGATAGATTTGAGGATAGAGATTGAGAAGATTTGTGCTAGATTGAAGGACTATGTTTAGTGCAGATTTGAGATAGATATTGAGTAAATTTGTGCTAGACTGAAGGACTATGTTTAGTGTAGATTTGAGATAGAGATTGAGCAGATTTGTGCTAGATCGAAGGACTATGTTTAGTGCAGATTTGAGATAGAGTTGAGATCAAGCTTTGGAGGTGATAGTAGTCTCTAGTGGATAGAGATCCATTAGCTAGGGTAGTAAGGATAGAGGTCTTCTGAGTGAGGATGTGATTCTTCAATGGGGAGAGATCCACAAGCTAGTGCATTGGAGGTAGTAGTCTTCTAGAGGATCACCAACTAGAGCATAGGAGTTCTCATATGGATAGATATCCATGAACTAGCAAAGGATATTAGTGTCTCCTGTGGGTTTGTGTCCAAAAAACAGATTAGGGGATTGGTGTCTCCTTTGGACAAAGGTCCATAAATATTGTAATAGGGAAAGGATTTCCAAGAGATTTATTGAGAAAATTTTAATGAAATATTTTCTCCGTGGACGTAGCCCACATTGGGTGAACCACGTTAAATTGGTGTCTCTATTGTGTGTGATGATTTGTGCATTGCTTTGATTACTACTATTGATATTATCATTGATATATTGGATAATATTGTTTGAGAAAAGAAAAATATTTCTTATATTGTTCATCCCCCCTCTCAGTATAAGCTTGTGTTCTTAAATTGGTATCAAAGCTGATTCCTTCGAAAAAGGTTTAACAACTTGAAAGAAAAGCTCTCAAGAACACATATGGATTTTTAGAATGGATCCTCAAGGAATTCAGGTTTATTTTTTGATGGAAACAATTATGTACTTTGGAGTATGAGAATGAAGATTCACCTAATGGCACTTGGGAATGAAATATGGCAAGCAATTAAGGATGGATACATACCACCAGCTACTCCACCTATAGATAAAGATGGTAAGCTCCTACAACTAAATAATTCAAAGGCAATGAATGGAATTTTAAAGGGTTTGTGTAAAATAGATTTTATAAAGGTTATGCATTGCACATCAGCAAAGGAAATTTGGGATAAGTTGAAAGGTATATATGAGGGAGACAAAAAGGTCAAAAGAGAAAAGTTACAAAATTACAAGAGAATGTTTGAAGACCTAAAGATGAAGGATGAGGAAAACATTGTTGCATACCTACTTCGTGTGGATGAGGTTGTTAACTCCATCCAAGGACTTGGGCTTAAGGTCACTCCCAAAAAGGTATAGTCAAAATATTTTAGCTATAGAAGAGTCAAAATATATTGAAATTTTGACAAGGGATGAGTTACATGGAATTCTCACAACATTTGAGATGAGAATAAAAGAGGAACATATTCCCCAGAAGGAAGCAACTTTTAAATTTAGAAATAATACAAAGGGTAAGAAGTTAGATTCAAGAAATGAGTTATCCGGTGATGAAGAAGAAAATTATGAAAAAAGGAACAAGGACTCAAGAAAGTATAAAGGTATGAAATTAGTTAGATATTTTAATTATGGTAAATATGGTCACTATGCAACTAATTTTATAGAAACTAGAAATAGTAGTGAAGATGAGAAACAGGACCATAAGAATAGGGAAGCAGAAAAATATATGTACCAAAAGAAAAGCAGGGATGAATAAAATAAGCAAGGAAAGAAATTCTTCCAAAGGCATAAGAAGAGTTTCTATGGAGACAAAGCAGGTAAGAGTTCTAGTGATAGTGATGAAGGGTCCTCAGATAATGATGAAGAAGAAATTCTATTTCTAGTAGAAGAAAAATATGATGTTAGAAATAGGGCACCAATGATTCTCAAGTATTTTAGATGTGGTAACTTTGGTCATCTTGAAGATAGTTGTACAAGGAATGAATTAAGTTTTAGTGAATATGAATATGAAGATTCTCTTGAAGGACCATAAGAAGAAATTATTCTTATTGTAATAGAAGAAGAAGGAAGTGTTCCTAGTGGAAATGAATAAAAAAGGAATGAATATGACCTTAAAGACAACGGGACAAAGGCAGAAGCAAAAGAAGGAGAAGTTGATCTTGAGGATGAGATTATTTTTTATCTTAAGGAATTAAGAAAGGTAAGAAATTAGAACTCAAAACTCAAGCTTCAATTTCAAGAATGTGATGAAGAGAAATGAAAGCTTATAGAATACCTAACCAACTCAATATCTAAGATAAGGAGATTTAAAGAGAAGTTAGATGCAAAGGTTTTAGAATGTGAAATGTTAGAGCATAAAATAGCTTCATTAAAGAAGGAAGTAAAAGAGTCTAAAGACAAGTTGCACAGGCTTGGGGGAAGCTCAAAGACCTTGGATAATATTATCAAGGTACAAAAATCTTCATCAAACAAGACATGTCTTGGTTTTGAACAAGTACAAAGAGAACAAGGAGAGGAATCAATCTCAATATCTAAGGAAGAAGAAGTTTCAAAAGAAGAGAGTGTAAGAGAGAGTGAGACTTATGAGGAAGAGTTGAACAATAGAATGTTCAAAAAGGAAAGGAAAAATGCACAAAGAAGGAACATGAAAAAACATAGGTTAAAAGAGACTAAGATACCAATGGGGTCAAGGCAAGGTAGTTTCAATGGATGATGCTTCTCATGTCATAGGTTTGGGCACAAGGCTACATAGTGTAGGACACATTAAACATAGGAATATGAAAATTTTAGAAACAAGAATATCTTTCAAGGGTATTTTCACTCTTGTAATCAGTTTGATCATAAGGCAGTTAATTGTAGGGTTAATAACAAGAATGGATATGGATTCACCAGGAGGAGCTACAAGATATTTGTACCTTCAAGGAATCACAATAATTAAGTGTTATAAGTGAAATAATGTTGGGCACATAGCTAAGTGGTGTAGAGCATAACTTCCAGAGACAAGCAGGAACAAGAACAATTAGAGGAATCAGAAGGATTAGTTGAGGAAGAAGGTGAACAAAGGTAAAGATCAATGTATGCTAGGAGTAGAGATACTCCCACCCAAAAATTAACCACCTCAAGAGAGGAGGTGGGGGAGGGGCTAAGCTAAGAGTCTCATATTTAGCCCCAAGACAAAAATGTGGCCCTTTGCCATTGATAACAAAGGGAGATATATTTGAGTTGGAGGGAGAGCATTCAGTCAGGGGGATTAGTTTCTCAGGGGGAGCAGATTTTGAAAAAAGGAAAAGGAATGGTTAAAAAAAGGGGTTGCCATCAATGAAAAAGGGGGATATTTTTGGAAATTTTGAGTAGTTTTTTTGTCATTGATGTCAAGAGAGTATTGTTTCAATTTTGTCATCATTAAGGACATCAAGTGGTTTTTCCAAAAGCAAGAAGGTCTTGAAAAGGAATAGGATATAATATTTATTTTTAATATTATATGCCTAAAAAGGCCTAAAGGATGAAGACCCAAGGAAGGAGAAGCAAGTTTAAATTAAATAATAATATTTCAGGCCAAATAACAAGGTGAAGAAAAATAAGGTTCAAGTTGAAAAGACCCATGAGCAGTTTGTAAAAGATTTAATTTAAATTAAAATATTTTAATCCTGGATTAAAATTTTAATTTAAATTAATAAGGAGTGCTAAAGGTTTTTAAATTTAATATTTAAAATCTAATTTGAATTTTAAAATTTGAAATTGGCCGATGTGTAAAAGACAAGAATAAAGTGTATTTATAAAGGAAATAATTCTCATTTCTTAAGATCTTGAAGATATAAATTTGAATGCAATGCTATAGAGGAAATCGTGTGCTGCATTACCTAGGAAGAAGAGAAATTCACATTTCGAAGTATTGGAGGCAGACAAGTGTGTAAGGGTAGTGACATGGATAGAAAGTTTCACTGGTAGTGGTAGCAAAGGTGGCAGTTGAGAAAGAGCTAGGGCTTTGCAAGGAAGAGATCACGGGTTCGATCCATGCGATTGATGTTTTTCTAGAGGAAAGAGGCCTTTGTTTCGTTTGATATTTTCATGAGGTGGCATATAGAGGGGATCATGCACCTATGGTTTCATGTGGGAACGTAGCCCACTTGGTGACCTAGATTTGGGCTAGGGTGTTGGAAAGGCTACATTGTGTGTTCAAATTTTATCGAAGATATTTTTGGTGGGCAGAATAAATTAAAGGTATGCTATGCACATTTTTATTTCTCCAAAGGTTTTGAAATTTGGAAATTTCTTAGAGGGTTTTGTGAGTTCTAAAAGGTAGTTATGAGTTTTTGAGGGAGTTATAAGGTAAAATAAATTAAAATATTTTATTTTTATTTTTTGGTGATTGAAATTTATTTTATAAAGTTGGAGTGATAAGGTATGCAAATAAAATAATATTTTGCATCTTGAAATAAAAGCTACATTGTGATACTTACGTTTTGTGAGTTTGGAGATTATAAGGTGTATAAAGGAAATTGTTGTGTATTTTGTTATAATGAAATTGTTGACTTATATTGTGTAAGTTTGGAGATTATAAGGTGTACTAAGAGATTTGATATTTTTGTATGGTAAAATAATTATTGGAAAAATATTTGCAAGGATATTTTGAGAAAGATTGTTGTTACCTAACCTTAATATTGGCAAAGAATATTTGATTGTGGTTAAGATAGGTTTTGAAGACATATCTCCATAGGGGGGGGGAGTCTAAAAAAAAAAGGTATGGACACATATTCCTATGAGTGAAATATTGTTGGATTGAATGTTGTGAAATTCAAGGTTGGAGTGAAAAGGATTGTTTGATAAGCATTTTTGGAAATATTTGAGTGAGTGTTCATATGCATGATTAGGGTTTGTGAAATATCATGAGTATCATTGTTATGTGAAGTTGAGTACAATATTGAACTAGGGTTTGTGAAATAACTTGAGTATCATTGTTATGTGAAAATTGGAATTATCTTGAGTCAAGGGTTGAGATTCATAGTGTGAGTTGTTGGAAGTATAGTGAAACACTTGCTTAGGGTTTGTAAGAAAGCTGTGTTTCATTAAGTGATTGGTTGAGTGGAGTTGATTGAATATAGTTTATTGAAAGTGTTGGAGTGGTAGTTCAAGTTCTGTGAAACAAATTGTTCTTTATTCTTAATTGATTTGAAAAAGATTTTGAAAGTGATAGAGTAGATTTGTGAGTGTGAAACATATTGAGTCTCTTACCATTCTCTATATCTTTTTATGGTTAAACAAGAGATATTGAAAGTTATTGATTATTGTTGTGAGTGTGAAGCATATTGAGTCTCTAACAATTCTCTATATGTTTCTATGGTTAAACAAGATTATGAGTGAAACTTGTTTGTGAGATTGAAGAAGTTTTATGGAAGAGATTAAGTTGAGTTTTGTGGGTATTTTGTGAGTGTGAAACATATTGAGTCTCTAACCATTATCTATATGTTTATTAGGTCAAACAAGATTCTATGTGAAAATTGTTTGTGTGATTGAAGAGGTTTTTTGTGATAGATTGAGTTGAGTTGAATAAGATTTTGTGAAAGCTAGTGGATATATTTGAATAAGTCCTAGAGTGGACTTCAGGATAAAGTTAAGAAAAATTTTGTGAAAACTTGTGAGTAGATTTGAAGTAAGTCCTAGAGTGGACTTAAGGACTATGTTGAGTGAGATTTCATGGAAGCTTACAATGTAGATTTGAGGTAAGTCTTGGTGAAGACTTGAAAATAGTTTGAACAAGTTCTAGAGAGGAATTGTGGATAGATTTGAGGTAAGTCTTTGAGAAGACTTGTGAGTAGATTTGATTGATTGATTTGTTCAAACCTTGAGTTAAGATTTTGGGAAGATCTAGTAGAGTTGATTTTTGATTGGATCAAGCTTTGTGTTAAGGCTTGAGGATAGATTTGAGGACAAATATTGAGAACATTTGTGCTATACTAAAGGACTATATTTAGTGTAGATTTCAAAAAAATATTGAGCAAATTTATGCTAGAATGAAGGAATGTGTTTAATGCATATTTTAGATAGATATTGAGCATATTTGTGCTAGATCGAAGGACTATGTTTAGTGTAGATTTGAGACAGAGTTGAGATCAAGATTTGGAGGTGATAGAGTAGAGGACAATAGTCTCTAGTGGATAGAGATCCATTAGCTAGGGAAGTGAGGATAGAGGTATTCTGAGTGATGATAGGAGTCTTCAGTGGAGAGAGATCCATAATCCAATGTAGTGGAGGTAGTATTCTTCTAGAGGATCACCAATCAGAGCAGAGGAGAAGAAGTTCTCTTGTGGATGGAGATCCATGAACCAGTAAAGGATATTGGTGTCTCTTGTGGGTTGGTTCCCACAAACTATATTAGGGGATTGGTATCTCCTTTGGACAGAGGTCCATAAAATTGTAATAGGGAAAGGATTCCCAAGATATTTGTTGAGAAAATTTTAGTGAAATATTTTCTCCGTCGACGTAATCCACATTGGGTGAACCATGTTAAATTGGTATCTCTATTATGTGTGATTATTTGTGCATTTATTTTATTAGTACTTTTGATATTGCAATTGATATATTGGATAATATTGTTTGAGAAAAGAAAAGTAAAAAGTGGTCTTATACTGTTCATCCCCCCTCTCAATATAATCTTGTGTTCTTCAATTCCTATAAAGTTTGGCATGCATATCATAGTATGTGTCTTTCAAAATGTGCTAATCATGATTGAGATCCAAGGAAGTGATAGCCTATTTTTGCACCATCTTGTACATTATTGTATATTGTTTTATATAGTTTGATTTTCATGCTTTTGTTTTTGTTTTTGTTGCTTTTTTTCTTTGTCTCTAATTTTTGGTTTGTCACTTTTGTTTGTTTATATTTTTGTCAATTTTCACTAGGTTAGGATTGGATTTATTTAAAATTTTTGTATTTTGGATTTGTTCCCTTGATTTATGGTTGTGTTTTATGATAACTACCAATTTATGACCTCTTGAATATTTTTTGTGTTCCTTTATTAAGTAGGTTGGAATACCTAATCTAAAAATAGGTGAAATTGAGAAAAGGGAGGTGGAATTATTTTATGATCATGCTCAGATTTTGGGACTAAAATGGTGGAGAGTGGAAAAATGAAATAATTCGTTAAAGCTCCACATGTAACCCATATATTAAAGGGTATTTTTGTAAGTCCTGAAGTATGAAGTTATCTTGATTTGTAAATTAAGGTGAAAATCTAATATGCTCCATCTCTAGCTTCAAATACCCATGTGATGCATAAATTTTTGCAAAGCTATAAAAAAATGCAAGCAAAGGAAAACATGCTAAAATTAGTCACCAAGTCTAGATAAACTCTATCGGGGCTATAGATGCTTGACTGGGAGTAGGGCTCTATCTAGACATAGCTTGATCAAAAGGAAAAGCTTTGCAAAATATCA
Organism: Wollemia nobilis; assembly: GCA_028583015.1. Lineage (NCBI taxonomy): Eukaryota > Viridiplantae > Streptophyta > Pinopsida > Araucariales > Araucariaceae > Wollemia > Wollemia nobilis. The sequence continues at coordinate 6,003,953 of JAQPPZ010002937.1, read as the reverse complement.
ATCAAACACAAAGGGTAATCTAGATAAACTCTATAAGGGCTATAGATGCCTGACTGGAAGTAGGGCTCTGTCTATAGAAATTATTTATGAGCAATATTTTATAACCTAATGCAAGTCAGGTGATCGCCTCTGGATGGCTTTCAAGGATACAAAATGAATCACTTTGTCACACACTGGGCTAAGATAGATGGATTAGTTGTTGTGTATTCGAAGTTGTTTATCCCCACATTCTTGGGACATAAATAAATAATTTGTATGTCGCTGATCTTTCATGTTCTCATCTCATAGTGGGTTCTTCACTTGAAATTTTTAGGATCATTTCCTAACAGAGTCACCATTTTTTATGGCCATTGCATAACTAGCCCCAAAATTAGGGACCTCAAGATTTTGGTTGTATTTGAGTGCTATTTTGATAGGTTCCAAGTTTTGGTGTTGTATAGTGTCATATTTCATTATTTTTCAATGTCTAATATTTGGGTCTTATTGTTAGGTCAATGGATTTAGTTTCCTCTTTAGTTTTTATAAATTGATTAGGTTCAATACTTTAAATTAAATTGATTTAAACATTTAAAAGTATTGCAATTTAATCCAATGAAAAAATATATATATTTGATATAATAACAAATAAATAAAAATAATAAATAATAAAAATAAATAAAGTATATATCAGTCTATTAAATAGATCTTTAGTATTAGTTAGTACGTTTTAATGAGCATGTGTTGGTTTAATTTAATTTTTTAGTTTCTTTATATTTTTTGAAATTTGACTTTCATGTTTTGATCTGTTGGCCACAAATCTGCCATAGGAAAGGATTTTGTATATGTACGCACCCTAGACTTGGCCAACATTGAAAGGCTGAGAGAAATAGAAGTCTCTCAGGCCAATCTCTAGAGAGGACTGGCTCCCAAACTAATCTAAACTGGTTTCAAGATTAGAGATGCAGGAAAGAAATGGGAAAATGCGGAAAGAAATGGGAAATAACAGAAAGGGATGTAAATATGGTCAAAGCTGATAGTTAATGGGGAGAACAACCTCACACAGCAAATAACCTCCACTAGATCTTGAAGCTAAACAACAACCAACTCTTAGAATGCATAAATAGAAATTGGATCAAGCATTAGCCATCAGTTCGCTTCCAATTGCACTCCAAACGTTCAAATGCAAATACAGCCAAATCTAAAATAGCAGAATTCAACTTATATTAACACTAGACTGACATAAGTGACTCACACATAAATCAAAACTTGGACAATAGTTTGGATCACAAACTCCAAAAGACACTAAGAATAGAGCAAAATGCATCTAGGATTTTTGCTTCAATTTTTGTAAAAATGTCCTCCTCCTTTTGCTTGAGATTTACATTGGTATTTATAGAGGTTCTTCCTCTTGCTTTCACATTACAACATTTAATGCATAAAATAGATTTTGAATAAGAGGTCCACAAAATAAGCACTTGAAAATAGAAATAATCCCCCTTAATCTGCCTCGGAGAAATCACACATTAAATGGCTTTTTTCGAAGCAAGCCAAAAGTTGTTAGGAGATCACGAACATGAGCTTTTAATACTGGAGGTGTCTTTAATTTTGGTGGCATAGAAAACTGCCTCAAGTTCTTCCATCCTACTCACATCGATAATCAACAACATTTAATCTTGGTGCTTCTTTGACCATGATCTCAAAATCCATTGGAGAGCTTTTAAAACATTACTGTGTTTGATCTTATCTTCTCCTCATGTTCTCCTATGCAGTTTTGAAGAAAAATGTAGACATAACTGTATCAAGCCTTTATTTTTCTTCTATCACAAAAATGAGACAGGTCGCGAAAATGCGACATGTCATGAAATAGCGACACTTTTACCTTACTACCTTCTCTTTTTGCCACCAGTCACGAAAATGTGACATGTTGCGATATCATGACGTCTTCTCTTCCTTTAGCTTTTATTTTCATGACATGTCATGAAATCATGACATTCTCCTTTTCCTGCGTTCTTCACTGCTCCAAGTCATGAAAACTCACCATGTCATGAAACCGTGACATCTTCTTCCTTTTGTGTCTTTTCTTCTGTGTACCCGTGAAACTACAACATGTCGTGATATCGCGACATCTTTCTCTTCCTTGGCATTCATCTTCTTGCAAGTAGCAAAAATGGAACATGTCACAAAATCATGACATTCTGTACTTGGCATTGTCTCTCGGGCTCCTTCATCACGAAAATGCGACATGTGATATCGCAACAATTTCCTTTGCCTTGTACTTTTCAGCTTTTATTTCGTGAAAACGTGACAGGTCACGAAAATGTGACATGTTGCGATATCATGACATTTTCTCCATTTGGTTCTTTCAGCTTCAACAAGTCACGAAAATGCAACATGTTTCTCCATTTGGCTTGATCTCCGCAATAGGTCATGAAATCGTGACATTTTCTCTCTTCTTGTACTTTGCTGCTTTTAGGACACAAAAGTTTGACATGTCACGAAATCGTGACATTCTGTACTAGCTGGCTGCCTCCTTGCTTCCTCCTCAAGAAAACATGACATGTTACAAAATAGTGACAATTCTCCACTTTTGGTCCTTCTGCCCCAGTATATCATGAAATCATGACACTTTCTTGCCTTCATCTTCATTGCCGCTTCCTGTCACGATATCGCGACATCTTTCTCTTATTTGGCTTCATCTTTAAAAATTTCACGAAATCACATATTTCTTCGCCTTGTGTTTATCTTTTAGCCCTTTCCACGATAACGTGACATGTCGTGATATCACACCAGTCCGTACCATTTTCTCCTTTCTCGCTTTTCTATTGTGATATCGTGACATTTTTCATTGACATTGCCATTGGCTATAGTATGTCGCGATATCGTGACATTTTCTATCACTCAGCTCTATGGCCATCGCAAGTCATGAAAACACGACATGTTACGATATCACAAAAAAATTCATTTGAATTCTTCCTCACAACAACAAGTCACAAAACTCCCACATGTCATGATATCACAACAGTTTGAGTTGCTTTCGTTGACTGTTTTGACCGTGAAAACACGATAGGTCATGAAAATGCGACATGTCACGATATCATGACACTTTATTGACTTAGCTATTTTCTGATATGGATGCCACAAAAATGTGACATGTCGCGATACCACAACAACTTTTCTTTTTCACCTACAAATAGAGGAGTGAGTATATTTACAATTTGAGCATTCTTTTGCATGAACAACAACAACAAAAATAATGTGGTAAAAATGCCAACATTCTTGGCGGATCGTGGGGTATACAGTTCTACTGTATGCATGAATCTTAGGCCTTTATCCATTGGGAAACATAGTCAAGAAGCTAGAGGGGCAGAGAAAGTGAGTTTTGGTTAATGCTGGACATCTCTGTGGGGCTGCTGCAACAAACTCTTGCTGGCACTTGAGACTAAAAAATAGGACCTTTAGCAAAAATTGTTAGAATAACAGAACTTCCTTTATCTGTTGAATGACTACATTTTGCCTAACTCGATTAAGCTGGGTAATCACCAGGTGCTGTGCAAGGATTTCCATGGTGGTAGTGAAAAGCACCTGAGTTGCAAAAATAAAAATGAATGGAATGATGACCAGCAAATGCGTAGGCCATGGAACGGGGATGGGGAATGATGGGATGATGTAAAATGGAGGAGTAGAAGTGGTAGATATAGCAACAAGGTGCTACTGTGCTATCTACTGCTAGGTTTTGATGAAAAAATAAAATGAAATGGAAGTGGATGGGATGAAGAAGGTGGTAGAACTATGGAAAAAGTGCTCAAAAGAAAAGAATTAGAAGAAAGGGAAAGAAGAAACGAGAACATTAGAGAGGGGAGTAGAAACAACAGTAGTGGCTTGATTAGTTGTAGAAGAAGAAGGAATAGGAGAGGAAGGGAATGAAGTAAGGAAGTGGAAGAAAGAAGTAGAGGAAAAGCCACTATCTACTGGGAAGGAAAATAAAAAGAAAAAGAAATGAACATATCTGTGGGCTCGGATGCAAAAGGAGCCGAAGTTAAATTTTTTCTTTCTTTTTTTTCTTCTTTTTTTTATTTTTATTTTTTACTATGTACACGGTAACCCCAAAATTTAGCTGTGAACTCTCGGGAGAGACACATACCAAAACATGGCTCTATGATCTCCTAGATCCTAGACCTTGAACAAACACTCATTGGTCTCTTGATTGATTATCAGCTCGATGTCACCAAAGATTTGCAACTGTCGTGCTTCAAGTATCTCAGCATTCTTGAGACCTAGGCGTAAAGCCTCATACTCTATTGGATTATTTGTGCAGCTATAGGTCAACTGGTATGAAGAAGATCATTGAATTCTAGAAGGTAATACTAGAACAATCCCAGATTCAATGTCATTTTTGTATCGTGCTCCATCAAAATAGAGCAGATGTTGCACATGATCTTAATCAACTTGATCAGGAGGTAACTCTACTTCAACCTCTTTAGGCTTTGTAATGGAGTAACAACCAATTTAAGTTTCCATCATGGAATTAAAATTGAGCATTGAAAACTCATCCTCCAAGAAAAGCTCATCCAAGACTTCATCCATCAAATCAGGATTGCCTAATTCTTTAGTTATCATGTTGAAAGAATGTTTGGACTTTTCTTCCTCTGCTATCTTCTCTATATGAAAATAAGAAGGCTTCTGATTGTCAATATGGACTCTTCTTCCTTTGAAAGGAATCTCCAAATGAGAATAATCTAGAGAAATGTAACATCCCAGCTTGGCAGTGAATTCTCTCAACAAACACATACTAAAATATGGTTCCAAATCAACCACAACTATCTCCTGAATTACTGTAATGTGAGGCATACTATGTAGAGAAATAGGAACATCCTTGATTACACCCACTATTTTCATGGGAGTCCTGTCCAACTGCAAGAAAGCTGTAGACACCAAAACAGCACCAATCCGATTATGTGACTGCAAACACTGATCGCTTTGACAAACACAGCCCCCAGGGCAGCCCTCGAGAGGTCAAACGGTGGTCCTAACCACTTCCATAGCAATTTTGTAAGGTCGGGAAGCAATTTGGTACATTTAGACACTTTGCCCAGTACTCGTCTCACCCGGGGACGATTACTAACTTGCAATCGTCTCACCCGGGGACGATTGTTGTAATCGTCCCACCCAGGGACGATTACCAAGTTTAACGGGCAAAACGACAAACGACGCCAAGTGGCAGCCCAGAACAGTCAGTTGATGACTCCTGCCTTGCACGCGTGTGTAGGTGGACAGAAGGGCCGTTAGAGGACTGTCACAAGAAGCAATTATGAAAACACAAGTCAATGGAGGACTCCCCTCCCTCATGAGGAGACATGACTGCCACATGGCGCCTATGACCAACACATGGCGTTTGTGCTTCCTTCCCAAAAGAGACCCCTTGGGTCTATAAAAGGTGAGACTTTTCTCACCCAAAAGAGAGAGGTTGAAGGAGTTTTCAAGCAACGAAGTGCTGCCGAATTGGAGACCCACTTGCATCCCCTTTGATTCATCTTCCCACATCCACCAATCTCTTTTGCAAGGGAGGTTGTTGGTTGGCTTTTGGAAGCTTGAATCCGACCCAATTCCAACACATGGACACCTGAACCAACCAATTCGCCGACCCCCCACTCCTAAGAGATTTTGGGCCCATCCCAAGTGGATTGGTGCCAAAATCAAGTTCCATCGGTGGGCTGCCCACTTGGGCACCCCGCACCTTTTGGATTTAGTTGTAGTTCATTTTCTGTCATTTGTTCATATTCCATGTTATTCTCTCTTGTTCAATAGTTCAGAATCTTGAATCTTGATTTCAAAAGGTTTTCATCGAATATTATCATGCTTTTGTTATTTTGGTTGTCCCAGCGACTTGCGAGGTAACAATGTCCAATTTCTCGGTGATGGAGGCCAAATTGGGAGAATCCGACCATCTGGGTCATCCCAAAATGGACCCAATTACATAACCCCCTTGTTTGCGGGGCATTTTGCGGGTCTCGGGAATCGACATTGGAGCAGCGGCGGGTCGGCTTCTTCAACACGGTATCAATCGTCCCGCGTGGGGGACGATTAACGACGAGCAATCGTCCTGCCGGAGGACGATTAACGGTAGCAATCGTCCTTACCGGGGACGATTACCAGGTGATAGCAGATTGGTCTGGTTGTCTCGGGGGCAATGGCCTTTTGGTAACATTTTTTGTCTTCTGTCAAGTTTTCAAGCCATTTGGACTCACTGTATTTACTGTTTCGGGCAGATGTTTACATGCATATTTCATGAATTTTAGAGAACGAACCCATTTCATTTGCAGCCAGGTGCTACTAACATTTTCATTGTTTCTTTGACTACGGGAAAAGCAATCGGAGGTGAAGAACTTATCCACATCAGCGGCGGCGGCATCTTGGCCCGCCCATTGCAATCGTGGGCACGCGGGAAGAGGAAGACTAGGTCACACATTGTAATGAAGACAAATTTAACGCTCCTAGCCCCCAAAAGGGGAGGAGACGTCTATGTAACCGAGGATAAGATATTTGAATAAAGAGGGCTGTGATTTCTTTACATCTTGTCTTTCGTTTCCAAGTTGTCTCCTTTCTCTATTTTAGTGCATAGGATCAAAGCGTTACATTTTCGTCTTATGTTGCATAACTAGTGTTTCCTTTGCCCGGAATCTCGTGCTTTCAGTGGCGATCACGGTGGGACCCTGTCCCCTATTTTTAAAATCACAGAAACTGATTGAATTTTTGTGTTTGTGCTTGACAGGTACATTTTTTTCTTGCAGACTGTTAATCGTCTCTGCAAGGGACGATTTCTATTTTGGAAATCGTCTCACCCTGGTACGATTGTGAAATCGTCTCACCATGGGACGATTGTAAAATCGTCTCTGCTAGGGATGATTTATGTTCTGGAAATCGTCTCACCCTAGGACGATTGTAAAATCGTCTCTGCAAGGGACGATTTTGGTTCTGTTAATCGTCTCACCAAGGGACGATTTTCTGTCTACAACTTTTCAGAGCAAAAATTCAGAGGCAACTGGAGCAGGCAGAGAAGAGGTAGGGATTTTCATCATCTCTGTTGAAATTTTCTGTTTCTGTTTCTATTTCTTTGACTATTTTCATTTTAGCTTGCATTGCTTAGGAAAAGTCATTCATGCATGTTTCATTTTCGTTGGATAAAATGAACCTCACACACTCCACGAAACAATTTTAAACCAAGGAGCTGGTCGTAAGACCCCAGCCCTTGATCAAGACCATTGGTGGATTTAATCACCACCTTGGCTTGATTTGCATACATTTCCTGATTGTCAACTGTTGTTAGGCGTAAATCCTGACGAAGACAGACCGAGCGTAGCTGGGGTGATTCCCATGCGCGCGAGGATAAGTTTTCTATGGTAGGTGCCATTAACGGGACAATCCCCCTTCCGTACCACCTACGTACCATGTACCTTCTGCTCTCACGTACCTATAGTCTCCCTCTCGTAAGGGCGGGTATATAGAGAGGTTGGTATATCGGTTTGGTTGGTATATTGAAGGGGCGACCATTTTGGGAGTTATAAGAGCCTACATGATGCATTTAAACGTTCTACAAAACCTACAAAAACAAAACAAAACACCAAAATACACTAAACCAGTCTAGGGCACACCAAGAATCCTTAAAAGAGATAATCACGGTTTTGTGAATGTGTGTGTTTAATTATGTTTAGTGTAGACAAAAAAAAAAAATCATTAAAAACAAGATAAAAATCTACTTAGATAGTGTGGACGCACCACAATGGTGTACACCCACAGCCAAGCCCAATCAAGGGCAGCAGCTCCGGAAGGTACACAAGAAGCAGGCACAAGTCGCCTTCGCTTCAGTCCTAAGGATTTGGTCATACCGCCTTATCGGTCTAACCTACAAAAGAATCCAATTCAAAATCCTCGGTGGGGTATGCCCATTCAAAGCAGCCCCTCTCGAAAAGATGCCCTACATGCAGACCTTAATGTAAATAGAGAATCGCCCTCTCAAGCTAGACATGAGTGGCCACAGCGCGATGAAGCGCTAACGGGGCACACTGTCCATTTGGAGGGACAACGTGGATATGGCGTCCCTTCTTTACCTCTCATCAAAACAGAGAGACCAAATCCAGAGCGTAGGGCTCCTTACACGGGGCGACCTAACTCCGCCTGCCCCTTACGCACCTATGAGAGAGAATATGAGGAAGATCATCGCATTCCTCAAGGACAACAACATACAACGCGGGAACCTTATGCTACGCACCGGCTTGGATATCATGATCACCCCTTGAGGCCGGAACCTCGAGCACATACCGCCTACCTCGACAGAGGGAAGCGACCCCTTGAGATTTTAGAGCATCAAAACCGAGGGTAAACCCATAGGAGGAACATTTGAACCTTCTAAACAAAATAGGGTAGATCAAATTGACCCGGTTGTCGCCAGATATACCACCCGTCAAGCCCAAATCATGCGGCTTAAACAAAGTCAGCAAGAGATAGAGTATCAATACCGCTTGGATAAAGAACGCATGCAACGTGAAGCGGATGAGTTACAATATGAAATACTTGAGAGAGGGCCAACCCCTCACGTCCAAAGAGCCAAACAACATGAGAGGCATAACCCTTTAATGCAGGACGGGTCTCCACGACCTCGTCAAGCTTTGCCTCCGAGACCTCATAGACATGAGAGGGAGGCTACTCCTCGAAATGATGATGGGTACCTTCAGCGGGGACTCGATCGGGGTCGGAGGTTTCGCCCGAGAGACTCCTCAAGAATTTTATGAGGAGTACGAACCGAGAGATAGGAATATGTTGAAACTCCCCATCAAGGCGGGAAGGATGCCATTCGGCCACCCCTCCATAGGCCTCCAGTTTACCGTAACTTGCAACAAGAGCGAACAAGAGAGGAAGAAATAAAATCTTCCGATGCATACCAAGCGCTATTGGAGCGTTTGGAGTGCTGTGGAGACAAAAGCTGCTGGGCATCAAAAACCCACATTACGTCTACTCCGCAGTAATCCGGTGCATCCTTCAGTGCCTGCGCCTCTTTACCCTGAACACTTCAAGTTGCCTCAATTGGCAGTTTTTAAAGGTGAGGAGGACGCACAAGAGCACGTTACAAGATTTCTAAGCCAGTGCTTCGCAATCCAAGATAATGACGCGTTGCTTCTTAGAACATTCATAACCACATTCGTAGGCCCCTGCCTCGGATTGGTTCACACAACTGCCCAAACACGGCATAAGCAGCTTAGATCAGCTAGTAGATGCGTTTCTTGAATGCTTCGCCTTCAACACAAGGAAGAAGGCATCACTTAGTGATCTTGCTAGCCTTAAACAATTTGAGGAGGAAACAATGGCAGCGTACGGGAACCGATGGAGAGCTTTGCTTTCTAAGTTACCCTACCGTCCTCCCATGTCGGATCTCACGCAAATGTTCGCAAAAAGTTGCTTAAAATCAATCTCCGGTCTATTGTTGCTTGCGACAATACGACAGACCTAGAAGAAGCTTTGGCCCAAGCCAGACTTATAGAAGAGATTAAGATAGGCGAAGGCGCAATTGCCAAGCCTAAGAAGAAAGAGTGGAACAAAACCACTAAAACCGGGACAACGCAACCACAACACGCTGCAGTCAATCAAGTTGCGATAAATGTTCCCGCGCTCGTGCAAGAGACGCAGCCCCAAAGGGCTAATTACCAGGCAGTGCCTCCTGCTTACGAAAGAGATAACAAGAAGACAGGAGCCGATGTCAGCAGCGTCGCCCTAGGCGACAATTCACCCCGTATGCGGAGTCTAGGGACTCCTTATTTGACCGCTTGTCAGTGGCAAATTTAGTTACTCTGCCAGAAATCCAAATTTTTGACCCTAACATTCCCAAGCCTAGGGGGTATAGGGAGGAATTGTATTGCAGATTCCATAGGCGCGAGAGGACATGACCTAAATGGGTGCTTGGAAATTCAAAGAACTAGTCCAGGATTTGATCGACAACGAGAACATTGGTCGTGGACAACCCCATCGCACCAAACAACCAACAAATGGGGGTATTCAAGGACCCCTTGCACTGCCCACGAGGCACGGGACAAAACCGCTCCAGATTAACGAGGTGCGACAAGATCTTCCCGCGCAAGGATTTGTGGGAATGATTAGCATTGTAACAAGGAACGAGAAGATACCCAGCGGGTTGCCCCCGAGGTAGGCTACGAGGGAAGTTCCGTCGACATCGCGGCCTCAACAACACCCAACGCAGTTGCCTCCGCCTAGACCCGAGGTCACGATACGGACCAAACTCACGCAGAGTTTGCGGACCACGTCGGCTAGGTTGTCCATCTACGAGCTTATCCAACAATCAGCTCCCCATAGAGAAGCTCTTATGGACATTTTAAAAGCCATTGAAGTACAACCCCACGAAGCAAATTCTTTCAACGCCTTCGTGGGACATGTGAAACAATGTACGGAGCCTGTCATCACATTCGGAGAAGACGAGGTCAAAACGATATCAAATGACATGGCGGATCCACCCCCGCACGTTATCGCGCGGGTCAACGGGATCCCGTACAAGAGAGTGCTTGATAGATGCTGGCTCGTCCGGTAACATTATAACCACTGCGGCGTTAAAACATTTAAAATCGCCGACCTCTCACATCACCGCTTCCACGTACACACTGCGAGCTTTTAACGATGCAATTTGCTCGACAGTCGGCACGAGTTGTTCTGCCTATCCAGGTAGGACAAAAGTCAATACCCACACTTGTGCCATGTCCTTGGAAGGCGAAATGGCTTATAATATACTTGCTAGGGCGGCCTTGGATCGGGGGACATGAAGTGTGTCCCCTCGATCGCACACGAGTGCTTGAAGTATGCCTATGAAGGGCAAATACATGTAGTCCCAATGGACTTAGAGCCCTTCAAGTATTGCAATGCGGTACAATTCATACCTCAATCGACCCTCCCATCAACGCATTTGGATTTTCAATTAAATCCATCTAAACAGGGTCCGATACCGCAAGTACCACTAGTGGCCAACAAGGCAAAATCCCAGCCAGGTGAGACTTCATCACCTACTCCTTCATCATCAATGCCACCTATCGTGGCCCAACAGAAGGACAAGGGAAAGCAAATCATGGAAGAGGTTAAGCCTCTAGAAGAGGGGTTGCCCACGATTTCAACGATATCAACGGAGGAAACACCCAACACAACACAAACCAAGATTTCTGAACAACCAAACATGGAATGGACTCGGGAAGGACTACCGTTTCCTCCTACCCAATCATCAACAATCACTTGTTGAGATGGCCAGTACGGGCACTGGGGAGTACTTAGTGCAAAATGTTGTGGCAACCCCCACATTGGAGTCGGTGCGGGACATGGGAAGACCTCGCCTTCCCATAGGGACAATTGTTCCACTAGGCTACCCTCCCAACCGGACGAATTTTGTGTATGGGGGCCTTGATCATGGTTTTGAACCATGCGAACAAAAGGAAACAGATGAAGAGCCTTTTGTTGAAAACATCAATTATCTCATCGAACCCAGAATTTGCCCTAAAATATCTCGGACAATGCAATTGGCATGGGTATGGGCTGAGGAAGATATGAGCAAGGGATGCGGATCCTTTGCCAACCAAGATATCGGATGCCATATGACAAGTCGGGGGTAGGGTTCAACCATCCCCTTGCCATTAGACATCTTGGTTGAAAATATGCAAGGCCTAGAAATAGGCAACAAGGGGGATTGGCACAAGACCCGTATGCCAATCCAAACACGAGAATACACATTGGGGGACTATCTCCCATGGTCTACAAACACCCCTGGAAATAGCAATAATCCCTCTCCTTTGCTAGAGAGAGGTGAAAGTTCAGAGAGCAATCCTCAAAGAGAACAACAACGGCTTTCGGACATTTTTCTGAAGCTGTTTCCCCTAGAGATTCCAGATGAAATGACACAATGTCAAGAGAATCAGGTCCCTCCACCAAGAGTGGAACAACCACAATGGGACTAGATTAACTTATTGGAACAAGAAGAGTCCTCAACGTCACAAGCAACAGATGTTGAAGAGGATGAACAATTTTGGATCTATGAAAGTGAGTCAGAAGACGAGACTAAGATGGACTATCTCAGACATGCGCGACGACATCATCGCGCTCTAACTCATGAAGATCTAATGGGACAAATGGGTATACGGTTAGGACATGAATGGCACGTAGACCCAGCGAGGTGGGACCAAGTGTTAGACCTATGGCTCCAAATTCAAGATGAGCATCGTCCACCTCGAGATCCCATCAGGACAGCAGTACCGAGGAGAGACCCCGCCTTCCTTTTCGTACATAGAGATGAGTTTGCACCTAGAGAGGATCCATTTGTGCCTGTTCCCATAGAGCCAGATCCAGAGTATAGGGAACATCTAAAAGAATCAAGTCATCACACCCGCGGTTACGGAGACCAAATTCATTCCATCCACATGATCTCCATTGATTTGACCGCACCCATCCGCAATCCGATCGATCCATCACGGTCATTGCATCTAGACATGGATGCCATCGGTCGGGATCGCGTCAATTCACCATTATCACCATCGGATTGCTGGCCTTTCGGTGAAATGCTTCATTTTACCCCAAGGACAACTCGGGATATTTTTCAAGCGAAGAGGGACCCGAGGTTCCAAACGTAGATCTTAACTCAGGTGATGATATCCATTTAATCCCAACTCCACATCGGTTGGAGGACGGATCCCACATGTCGGTCGAGGAGACGGCCGCGTGAGACATCGGCACGGATCCAATGAATCCACGGATTCTCAAGCTGGGGGTAAGCCTTTCCCCCGAAGAGCAAGCCGATTACATTGCCCTTCTTAAAGAAAAGAAGGAGGTTTTTGCATGGTCGTACAAGGATATGCCAGGACTAGACCCGCAGCTAGTCATGCACAATTTAACGCTTGATCCGAAAATCAAGCCTGTAAAGCAAAAACTAAGAAAGATGCACCCAACAGTGGCCTTGATGGTCAAAGACGAATTGCAAAAGCTGTTGGATGCACAATTTGTCATCTGCGTGGATTATCCGCCATGGTTGTCCAACATGGTTCCCGTCAAGAAGCCCGACGGGAGGATTCGCATATGCACCGACTTTCGAGACCTAAACAAAGCGAGTCCTAAGGATGATTTCCCCTTGCCAAGCATCGACGCATTGGTAGACGCTACAGCAGGTCACGAAATGCTCTCCCTAATGGACGGTTTCTCAGGATACAATCAAATTCGTATCAATCCTGAAGACCAACTCAAAACGGCATTCACAACGCCTTGGGGGACATTTTGCTATAAGGTCATGCCTTTTGGCCTTAAAAATGTTGGCGCTACATACCAACGTGCTATGACGTATATCTTCCATGATTACATGCACAAAACTTTGGAAGATTACATGGATGATTTGTTAGCCAAGTCTCTCTTGCGCTCGGATCATCTCGGTGACTTAAGCAAGATTCTCGATCGCCTCATAGAGCATAAGGTCAGACTGAATCCCAAGAAGTGCGTGTTCGGCGTCACATCCGGAAAACTCTTGGGTTTTATAGTCTCAAAGCGAGGCATCGAAGTGGACCCAAACAAAGTCAAGGCAATCCTTGAAATGGCTCCCCCAACCACTATCAAGCGGCTCAGAAGTCTACAAGGAAAGGTCACATCGATTAAACGCTTCATAGCGCAATTATCTGAAAAGTGCCGACCAATGAACAAATTATTGCACAAGGGGGTCACATTTCATTGGGATGACGAGTGCCGATCGACCTTTGACGAAATCAAACAGTACTTGGCTTCACCGCCGGTGTTGGCACCACCTAGACAGGTGTGCCGTTCTACTTATACATCTCGGCTATCGAGGTGGAGCTGGGCGCAATGCTAGCCCGGAAGAATGAACTTCACAAAGAACAGGCTACTTACTATCTTAGCCGCACCACGGTCGATTACTGAACTTAACTATGCATACGTTGAGAAACTACTGCTTGGCGGTGGTGTTTGCTACCAAGAGGCTACGCCACTACATGCTTGAGCAACACTACGTATGTTGTGTCTAAGGAGAATCCATTGCGATACATGATGAGTCGTACTTATCATAGTAGTCGCACGGCGAAATGGATCATGTTGTTGACGGAATTTGACATTGAGTTTATTGGGCAAAAATCTATAAAAGGACAAGTCATAGCCGATCAACTAGCAGAGGCTCCTCTTGAAGACGATCAGCCTCTAGTCATAGAACTACCCGATGATGGGGTCTTCCATGTCTCAGGAATCGCCGGATTCTGAAGAGCTCGAGTCTCGGGCCGACATAACCTTATTTTTTGATGGTTCTAAATGCGAGCAAGGTGGTGGCGCGGGAATTGTATTCTTCACACCGCGGGGCGCTCCAATGCCCTCGTCATTTAAATTAAACTTCCGAGTGCACCAACAACAATGCGAGAATATGAAGCCTTGCTCCTAGGTCTTCAAACGAGCAATCGCCATGAATATCAAAAGACTGAACATCTTTGGTGATTCGCTGTTAATCGTCAATCAAGTCAAGGGGGTATATCAATGCAAATGTCCAGTTCTGAAGGCCTATAAAGCCCTCGTGGATAAATTCTTGGCAAAACTTGAGTGGTATGACATCGAGGCACTCCCTCGATCATCGAATCATTTTGCGGACACAATGGCCTCCTTGGGGTCACTAATCCCGCAAGACCTTTCCGGTGATATAACAACCATTCGGGTCAAAACCTTATCGCAACCCGCGATGGAGCACGCAAGCTCAGACTTGACGCCGAGGAGTCCACATGATCCGGATCGAACCATCTTCGGATAAGTTCTTTCGAATCCGAGACTATTTGAAACGTGCCAACTAGGGGTCTTTGTTCTCCCCCACTCCCATTAATAGCAACACAACGCTATTCTTACAAGTTCTATCCCAATCAGCATTTGTTAGGGAAGAACTCCAAAAGGGATTGGCTGTTCAAACTGTCGAGGTATCCGATCAACAGGATTGGTATTTACCCATAAGAGACTACCTCAAGTTAGGTAATCTACCCTTTGGATTGACGCACGCCGCAAAACGAACATTCAAACAGAAAGCGGCAAAATATGTCTTGATAGGAGACATTTTGTATCGTCGAAGCTATGACGGAATTCTTCTTCGTTGCTTGGACCAGCAAGAGTCCACTTGGGCAGTCGCCCAAGCGCATGACGGTACATGTGGTGGCCACTTTAGCGGTATGGCCATCGCAAAGCGCATTCTTCGCATGGGCTATTATTGGCCATCTTTAGAGCGAGATTGTTGCGCGTATGTCAAGAGGTGCGTAAAATGTCAACATCATGCCAATTTGATGCACGTACCTTCCCAGGCCCTACAGACAGTCCGGTCCGCTTGGCCATTTTCGCGGTGGGGCCTCGATCTAATCGGAAAGATCTCCCCTGCATCGTCGGGACCGTCACACGTTTATCATAACGGCCACGAGAATACTTTACCAAATGGGTGGAAGCAATTCCGTTAACCTCTACGACAGGACCCCGCATTGCGGAGTTCATCTTGCATCACATCATATGTCGTTTTGGTATTCCATCCAAAATAATCTCGGATAATGGGCCATCATTCAAGAACAAAGACGTGCGTGCTTTGACCACAAAGTACAAAATTCAGCACAGCTTTTCAACACCCTATTATCCGCAAGCAAATGGGCAAGCGAGAGGCATCAAACAAGACACTAGTTGCCATCCTTAAAAAGACCGTCGCGAGACAGTCATAAGGATTGGCACATACAAATCCCACTTGCCCTTTGGGCTTATCGCACTAGCATTCGGACGCCCAGCGGGGCAACTCCGTTTTCACTAGTGTATGGCTCGGAGGCGGTAATGCCTCTCAAGTTGGAAATTCCTTCCCTCCGCATATCAATGCAGGAATTCATCGATGATGACACTGCACGGAAGGCCCGGTTAGACCAACTTACGTTGCTTGACGAACGACGCGTTAATGCTCTTGAGCACTTACGTATCTATCAAGAGCGACTTAAGAGAGCTTACAACATGAAGGTTCACCTAAGGGACTTTCGGGTTGGTGATTTGGTTTTGAAGGAAAACCAACGGAATTCTAATTTGCCGCCCCACCGAGGGGATAAATTCGCGGCAAATTGGTTAGGTCCTTATGTCATTGATAGCAAAATAGGACCCGGGACATACCGGCTAGCTTCTCTTGATGGTATCAAGGAAACAGAACCCTTGAATATCAGTCACTTGCGACCATTTCATATCTAAGAAAGCCATATCCCAAAAAAAAAAAAAAAAAAAAAGCTCCAAGGATTATCGCAATCTCTTGGTCAAATCCAAAAAGCTCCAAGGATTATCGCAATCTCTTGGTCAAATCCAAAAAGCTCCAAGGATTATCGCAATCTCTTGGTCACACAAAAAGCTCCAAGGATTATCGTAATCTCTTGGTCAATCCAAAAAGCTCCAAGGATTATCGCAATCTCTTGGTCAATCCAAAAAGCTCAAGGATTATCGCAATCTCTTGGTCAACCAAAAATCTCCAAGGATTATCGCAATCACTTGGTCAAAAACAACAAAAATACATCAAAAACAACAAAAATTTGCATCTCATTTCTACGCATTCTCAAATTCATCAATTGAGAGTTTTCTCACATCTCATCTTCATACTCGCCAAACTCAATTCATCGAAAATACAAAAATATGTAGCTGCATTAAGCATTGCATTCATACATGCATATTTGTGGTCGTGTAGGTCAAAGGCACCATAGGTTGTAGTAGCTCTGACAGTCCATCTTGTTCCCCACTGTTCCATTTCATAAAAAACAACAAACACACCATACATTGCTTCCACCACACTAGAGTCGGTGGTCTTTTAATGTATCACGAGTTTTCAGTAGTTCAGCCAAAATTTTCCTCTTTAGCCATGTAATGTATCAAGTCGAACAGATTTTACGAAGGTAGAGTCATACTTGAAATACACCTTGATACGTAACATCCCAACACAAACTAAACACATTAACAATTCCAGAGTTATGTGAAAGAAAGATGAAACCTGCACGATAATCTAGGTCACCATAAGCGAAACGGTTATCTTGCTCATCCCCACGTGCGGATGACCCAAAGAATGCTGAGAGTTGGCAAAAGGACAAGCATCACCCCTACCCAATTCCCAAAAATCCCTAATTCTCAATAGTTGCAAAAAAATCAAAAAATTTGCAAAACGTCAAAACATCAAGATTTGACATCCTACAGTGCACACATCAAAATGCACTAAGAAACAGTGATTTTTATCACTCCAATCCCTTGCTCAAAAAAAAAAAAAAAAACAAATCAAAATAAACAATGATCTTATCACTACAAACGAGCAAGTATCCTATTACAATTGAAGAAAAGAAGGGAGTTGAACTTGAATCCCTGGAACTCTCAGCATTCTAAAGGTCTTCTCGCATGACGATATATCTGTCACATTAACTTGCGTACAGATCAATGTTTGCATGTGGATAAGCTAGCTTATGACATCCTAGAAAACATCGCGGATTAATCTAACTAAACATAACAAAGGAGTTAGTGGAGCTAGTTAGGTGATCCTCAGTACAAGTTCGGTTGAAAGCCCATCTGCCTCTGGCGGTATCCCGATAAATACCACATAAATGAACTCAATTGCACACACGGGGATGTGAAATAGCTTGGTCAAAAATAGGTCCGATTCATACCTTGTTCAAAAATCATGTAAGATAAAGTACGGTCGTGGCTAGAGAGCTAGAAGCTATGCGAGTCTCGAGAAAAACTTAGCTACATTTCTAAACCAAGCTGCGCTACTTTTCGTCTTTGCAATACCATCGGGAAAATACAAAAAAAAAGAAAAAAAGAAAAACCACATGTATACATACAAATTCATGCATCACAACAATCGCCTAAAAACAAAATAACAGAGTTCTAAACAGTCTATGGTGCCATAGCCAAACATCACAAATCCCATTCATCCATTTCATCTCTGCATATCACATATAAATCAAAAACATTTGCATTCATCATAGCATATGCATCCATCAAAATAAATCAACATAATACATCCATATTCATCAACCATCATGCACAAGATCAAAGAAAATCAAAACAACAAAAACAACAAATAAATGCAACACAAAAACAAAAAGCAATAAACATTGCCAGACACAAGTGCTCTTGCACTTAACCTCTTGGCATAGCAAAACTGATATCGAGGTTTACATTGTCACTATCCTACTCCCTAAGAAGGCTACCATAGCAGGACCGCTCCACGGGAAAATGGATTTTAGACAATTTAATCCCCAAATGGTGTCACAAAACAACAAAAACATCACAAAAAAAGCAACACAAAAACATAGCAATAAACATTGCCAGACACAAGTGCTTTTGCACTTAACCTCTTGGCATAGAAAAATAGATGTCGAGGTTCAAATTATCACTCTCCTAATTCCCCAAGAAGGCTATCATAGCCGGACCGCTCCACGGGAAATAGGTTTTCGACGATTTCACCTCATTATGACATCACCAAAAGGGTTAACACCCACCAAAAACAGGTCCATATGTTGGAAAAATTGCACATGCTTAACGGTAAACCCTCTAAAGGCACCCTTGCACAAGTCATCTTGGGTCAAGCGACTCGTCGCTTCTCTCACGAAGGTCATTCCCTCATCGATTCGTCGCTTGAGGGGGTAGTCACACTTAGTCACCAACCAACAATCACATACCCAATTAAGGAAAAGGACATGCATTCAAAGAATCATTGACAAAGACAATCACGCTCCTGCTTGGGGCAGTAAACAAGCAACAATCAAATCAATCAAACACTTGGCATTTCGTGAATCATGAATACAAGGTTCCCCTGAGGTAAAAACGCCCTTCGCCTATTCATGATTGATCAATGTCTAAGTTCAAGTCACACCTCACCAAAATAGGTTAACACTTGAAATCAAATTCCTTAGCTCGTCAGAAGCAAGGATTCAAGAATGCATGCCCTTTCCATACTTGGGGCATCAAAAGTTGGTTAGGTTACCAAGAAACCCTAATCATTAGTGCTTTGGTTATCTATTTTTGCTCGACACTGCGTCACCCGCAGCGCTTCCCAAAAAGGGGCATCTGTAGACACCAAAACAGCACCAATCCGATTATGTGATTGCAAACACTGATCGCTTTGACAAACACAGCCCCCAGGGCAGCCCTCGAGAGGTCAAACAGTGGTCCTAACCACTTCCATAGCAATTTTGTAAGGTCGGGAAGCAATTTGGTACATTTAGACACTTTTCCCGGTACTCGTCTCACCCGGGGACGATTACTAACTTGCAATCGTCTCACCCGGGGGACGATTGTTGTAATCGTCCCACCCGGGGACGATTACCAAGTTTAACGGAGCAAAACGACAAACGATGCCAAGTGGCAGCCCGGAACGAGTCGGTTGATGACTCCTGCCTTGCACGCGTGTGTAGGTGGACCGAAGGGCCGTTAGAGGACTGTCACAAGAAGCAATTATGAAAACACAAGTCAATGGAGGACTCCCCTCCCTCATGAGGAGACATGAGTGCCACATGGCGCCTATGACCAACACATGGCGTTTGTGCTTCCTTCCCAAAGGAGACCCCTTGGGTCTATAAAAGGTGAGACTTTTCTCACCCAAAAGAGAGAGGTTGAAGGAGTTTTCAAGCAACGAAGTGCTGCCGAATTGGAGACCCACTTGCATCCCCTTTGATTCATCTTCCCACATCCACCAATCTCTTTTGCAAGGGAGGTTGTTGGTTGGCTTTTGGAAGCTTGAATCCGACCCAATTCCAACACATGGACACCTGAACCAACCAATTCGCCGACCCCCACTCCTAAGAGATTTTGGGCCCATCCCAAGTGGATTGGTGCCAAAATCAAGTTCCATCGGTGGGCTGCCCACTTGGGCACCCCGCACCTTTTGGATTTAGTTGTAGTTCATTTTATGTCATTTGTTCATATTCCATGTTATTCTCTGTTGTTCAATAGTTCAGAATCTTGAATCTTGATTTCAAAAGGTTTTCATCGAATATTATCATGCTTTTGTTATTTTGGTTGTCCCATTGACTTGCAGGTAACAACGTCCAATTTCTCGGCGATGGAGGCCAAATTGGGAGAATCCGACCATCCGGGTCGTCCCAAAATGGCCCCAATTACATAACCCCCTTGTTTGCAGGCGTTTTGCGGGTCTCGGGAATCGACATTGGAGCGGCGGCGGGTCGGCTTCTTCAACACGGTATCAATCGTCCCTGCGGGGGACGATTAACGGCTAACAATCGTCCTGTCGGAGGACGATTAACGGTAGCAATCATCCTTACCAGGGACGATTACCGGGTGACGATAGATTGGCCGGCTGTCTCAGGGGCAATGGCCTTTTGGTAACATTTTTTGTCTTCTGTCAAGTTTTCAAGCCATTTGGACTCACTGTATTTATTGTTTCAGGCAGATGTTTACATGCATATTTCGTTGATTTTAGAGAACGAACCCCTTTCATTTGCAGCAGGTGCTACTGACATTTTCATTGTTTCTTTGACTGCGGGAAAAGCAATCGAGAGGTGAAGAACTTATCCACATCGGCGGCGGCAGCATCTTGGCCCGCCCATTGCAATCGTGGGCACGCGGGAAGAGGAAGACTAGGTCACACATTGTAATGAAGACAAATTTAACGCTCCTAGCCCCCAAAAGGGAGGAGACG
This sequence comes from Wollemia nobilis, assembly GCA_028583015.1. Classification (NCBI taxonomy): domain Eukaryota; kingdom Viridiplantae; phylum Streptophyta; class Pinopsida; order Araucariales; family Araucariaceae; genus Wollemia; species Wollemia nobilis. Next base: position 5,983,267 of record JAQPPZ010002937.1, on the reverse strand, counting down.
TCTATGTAACCGAGGATAAGATATTTGAATAAAGAGGGTTGTGATTTCTTTACATCTTGTCTTTCGTTTCCAAGTTGTCTCCTTTCTCTGTTTTAGTGCATAGGATCAAAGCGTTACATTTTCGTCTTATGTTGCATAACTAGTGTTTCCTTTGCCCGGAATCTCGTGCTTTCAGAAACCAGGGCTACTTTTTGTATACTCCATTCCCATGGCTTCACAAACTGCCTTTGGCATGATAGTTGTCACAGCACCATAATCAACCAGGCAGTTGTGTACTATCCAAACCTCCATCCTGAGTGACAAATAAAATGGGGGTGGTCTATTTTTTTTGGTGGCTGAAGAGGTTAGAGTTTGAGACATAACTACCTGGGCTGGAGCCTTCCCCTTACTTTGTATGATCTTCAGGGATTCCTGTAAGAGATTTACCTGACTAGGCAGCTGCAAGGTGTCATACAGACTTACCTTAGCTGGTATCCATTTGAGTTCTTCAACAATGTTGTACTCCATGGAGATCTGCTCTTTCCCTCCACTGGTAGATTCAAATTTGTTTTTATATTGCTCGGTGGCCTCCACTCATTGTCATTTAGTCAATGACGAATACCACAACATCTCTATAGCTTGTTCCTTTGTTCTCACTTGCGGTGGAAGTGGATCCTTCAGCAAAACAGGTGGTTGTTGTGGATCTGGAGGGTCATGAGCCTTTGCAGGTATTTATTGCTTTGTTGCTTGTGCAAGAGACACTTTCAATGGATCCATCTTAGCCGGATCTACCAACATTAGTTTCTTACCGCTGTGTGTCAAGACTGCTATGTGTTCCTCAAGAGACTACATGAAATTAAGATCCACCTCTCGAATCATGTTTACATGGCTCCATACAAGAACTTGCAAATAATTTTGGTGGACCATGCAAGAGGACTCATCATGTGGATCATTGCAAGAAGACCACCAGTAAGATGGCTCATGTGAAACTTCATAAGGGCCAGCCTCTTCACTTACCAGGATCGCTGAGTTCCTTTCAAGTACTTTCTCCATAGCCTTGCTAGGAGCAAGTTGTTCTCTTGTTACTGTCAGTAATAATCTTCATGGATGAGAGTTCCTTTCTACCTCTCTCCGCTCCATAGATGTCACCTTATTAGTGAGAGATCTCATGTTTGACTAGATTTCTTGCAAAATAGCCAATTGAGGATCTGGGCTTGAGGACACAGGCGGTGCTGATAAAGGTAATGGAACCGGTGGGGAATGTAATGCAATATTTGGAAGTGGAGAGGCTAACTGTGGAATGGGAATCATATGTACTACAATTGTGGAAGGATTCCATGAAGATGAAGGGTACATGGATGGAGCAGTGTAAGATGTGGGGGTTGTACCTATATGCTGGTATTGCAGAACGCTTGTTGTAGGCAACTGTGGAATAGTTGGAGCCAGGAGCTGGGGAACTAGAATGTGTGTGAACTGAGGCACACTTGAGCTCCATGATGGAATAGGATACATAGAAGGCATAGGCTATGAAAATGAACTAGAATACAAATGCTTAGGAAGATCAGGTAAGATAGGCATTGTTACCTTTGGAGGAAGCCTACCTATGGCAATCAATTCAGCTTCTGCCTTTTGCACTTGATCGAACAACTCTGGAAATATAGTCACGTTGGACTACTGAACAACCAAGCCAATGTCTGTGTTAAAAGCTCTGAGATAATAGAATGTAGCTAGATCATGAGCAGGCCGAAGACCATCAGGAATTCTCTGCCAGCTTCTGGTAAATCTGACATTGAAGTCAGCTATCTCCTCCTGTGGGTGCATTTGAATTGCATTAAATTGATGCAACAAGGAGTATGGATTAGCTTGTTCATGAAAGTTTTTGACTAACAATTCTCCTAATTGATCCCATGATGCAATAGTGCCTGGTTGCAATGTTTGGTACCAATACAAAAATTCCCCTCTTAGTGATGACACCAACAATTTTATCATCACATATTCATCCGTTATGTTCATGGATAGCCACCAAATAGGCTACATAATTAATATGCTCATAAGAAGTTTTACCAGTACCATCATAGGTTGGCAAAGCTTTCAAAGCAGCTTGAGGTACTGGATTTTGTGCCAGTAAATTCAAGGCTCCTGAATCATTGCATGCCAAGAACTTCCTTGGTGGAGGATGTTGGGCCATTTGGACTGCTGGATCTGGATGTAGCAAGCTCGTATAGTACTAGGAGGAGTCAGAGATGGTACAAACTGACCTACAGCCTATGATGAGATAGCAAATTATGGGTTCATATAACTTATCAATCTTGAGCGCTCCCTCCAGTTATGAACATCAATATCAAAGAATTCGACTGGATCTTTCGATTCTTTGGCACTTGATCTCATGATCATGAAGCAACGATTTTCACCAACTTCACGATTAGAAATTCCCAGGTACTATACAGTCACCTTCAATAGAGTCACCAAATGAACTTACAATCACCACTTTTGAGGTCAAGACAATTCATCAAAATATTGATTCCTTCGGGTGTTAAAAAAAATGAAACAATTTTTCCCACCGATTATGGATCTTTCTGAGACAGAAACAGTCTGTCCCACCGGGTGTGCCAAAAGTTTTTGGTCATAAATCTGCCACATGAAAGGATTTTGTATTTTTACATGCCCTAGACTTGGCCAACATTGAAAGGCTGAGAGAAAGAGAAGTCTCCCAGGCCAATCTCTAGAGAGGGTTGGCTCCCAAACTAATCTAAACTGGTTTCAAGATTAGAGATACAAGAAATAAATGGGAAAATATGGAAATAAATGGGAAATAATGGAAAGGGATGTAAATATGGCCAAAGTTGATAGTTAATGGGGAGAACAATCTCACACAACAAATAACCTCCACTAGATCCTGAAGCTAAACAACAACCAACTCTTAGAATACATAAATAGAAATTGGATCAAGCATTAGTCATCAGTTCTCTTCCAATTGCACTCCAAATGTTCAAATGCAAATACAACCAAATCCAAAGCAACAAAATTCAACTTATATTAACACTAGACTAATAGAAGTGACTCACACAAAAAGCAAAACTTGGACAATATTTTGGATCACCAACTCGAAAAGACACTAAGAATAGAGCAAAATGCATCTAGGATTTCTACTTCAATTTCTACAAAAAGGCCCTCCTCCTTTTTCTTGAGATTTACATTGGTATTTATAGAGGTGCTTCATCTTGCTTTCGCATTATAGCATTTAATACATAAAACAAATTTTGAAGAAGAGGTCCACAAAATAAGCACTTGAAAAGAGAAACAAGCCCCCTTAATCTGCCTCGGAGAAATCACACATTAAATGGCTATTTTTGGAGCAAGCCGGAAGTTGTTAGGAGATCACAAACAAGAGCTTTTAATACTGGAGGCATCTTTAATTTTGGTGGTGTTGAAAACTTCCTCAAGTTCTTCCATCCTATGCACATCGATAATCAGCAACATTTAATATTGGTGCTTCTTTGACCACGATCTCAAAATCTATTGGAGAGCTTTTAAAACATTACTGTGTTTGATCTTATCTTCTCCTCACGTTATCCTATGCAGTTTTGAAGAAAAATGCAGACAAAACTATATTGGGCCTTTGTTTTTCTTCTGTCGTGAAAATGAGACAGGTCACGAAAATGTAACATACTTTTACCTTACTGCATTCTCTTTTTGCCACCAGTCATGAAAATGTGACACGTCATGATATCATGATGTTTTTTCTTCGTTTAGCTTTTGTTTTCATGACATGTCATGAATTCACAACATTCTCCTTTGCTTGCCTTATTTGCTGCTCCAAGTCGCAAAAACTCACCATGTCGTGAAATCATGACATCTTCTTCATTCTATGTCCTTTTCTTCTGTATACCCACAAAACTACAACATGTCACGAAATCGCGACATCTTTCTCTTCCTTGTCCTTCGTCTTCTTGCAAGTAGCAAAAATGGGACATGTCACGAAATTATGATATTTCGTACTTGGCATTGTATTTCGAGCTACGACAATTTCCTTTGCCTTGTACTTTTCAGATTTTGTTTCGTGAAAACGTGATAGGTCGTGAAAATGTGACATGTCACGATATCGTGACATTTTCTCCATTTGGTTCTTTCAGCTTCAACAAGTCATGAAAATGCAACATGTTTCTCCATTTGGCTTGATCTCCACAATATGTCACGAAATCGTGATATTTTCTCTCTTCTTGTACTTTGCTGCTTTTAGGCCACGAAAGTTTGACATGTCACGAAATCATGACATTCCGTACTAGTTGGCTGCCTCCTTGCTTCCTCCTCGCAAAAATGTGACATGTCACAAAATCATGACAATTCTCTGCACTTGGTCCTTCCGCCCCAATATGTCATGAAATCATGACACTTTCCTGCCTTCGTATTCATTGTCACTTCCTGTCGTGATATCGCGACATCTTTCTATTGCTTGGCTTCATCTTCAAAAATGTTGTGAAATGGCAACATCTTTCTTTGCCTTGTTTTTATCTTTCAGCCCTTTCCGCAATAACGTGACATGTCGCGATATTGTGCCAGTCCGTACCATTTTCTCCTTTCTCGCTTTTCTATCATGATATCGTGACATTTTTCATTGGCATTGCCCTTGGCTACAGTATGTCGTGATATCGCGACATTTTCTATCACTCAGCTCTGTGGCCACCGCAAGTCACAAAAATGCAACATGTCACGATATTGCGACAACTTTCATTTGAATGCTCCCTCACCGAGACAAGTCGTGAAACTCCCACATGTCATGATATCGTGAGAGTTTGAGTTCCTTGCTTTCGTTGACTTTTTGATCACGAAAACGCGACAGGTCATGAAAATGCGACATGTCACGATATCGTGACACTTTCTTGACTTAGATCTTTTCTAGTACGGACACCGTGAAAATGTGACATGTTGCGATATCACGAAAACTTTGCTTTTTCACCTACAAACAGAGGAGTGAGTATCTTTACAATTTGAGCATTCTTTTGCATGAACAACAACAACAAAACAATGTGGCAAAAAGGCCAACATTCTTGGTGGCTCATGGGGTATACAGTTCTACTGTATGCATGAATCTCAGGAATTTATCCATTGGGCAATAGATTCAAGAAGCTAGAGGGTGAAAGCACGAGGATATGGAAGCAAAAAGGAAAGCGAGTATGCGAAATGCAAACAAAAACCGGACTCAACGCTAAATCCTAGAAACTTGAAAGTGCATGAAAAGAGGGAAAAGCATGAGTGAATCAAAATGAAACAAATGGGAATAAAGAAGACAGCCCTTTTTATTGATATGTTTCAAACTCGGTTACAATGCGCATCCTCCCCTTCCAAGGGCTAGGAGCGTTTAAGCATGAGTTCTTGTTACATCCATGGGCGCCTTTCCTTCTTTCGCGTGCCCACATGTAAAATGGGTAGACCAAAACATCACCGCCACTTGGAATGATGAGTCTTGACTCCTCGTTGCTCCTCCGATGTCCGAACCCTACGTTCAAAAGAACAAGAAATGGTCAGTAGCACCTGCGGATGAAACAAAGCATGCAATCCCCAAGCCTACGATAAGTGAATGAGAAAAATGAATTAAACTAAGATTAAAACAGATCCAAATGCTCTAAAAATTTGACAGGGGCATCAAGATACCACCAGGAAGGTTCTACAAAAAGAATAGTTAGGAAATTCCTCACCGATTTGAATTCGCTCTGGGGCGGGACGAATTCACCTACAACAAAATGCCGAAAAGATACTGTCCCAATGTCCTACCTAGGAAGCTCCAAAAGACCTGCAAACTTGGGATTAGCTAATTGGGGGAATTTTGGGAAGACCCAGATGGTCAGATTTTCCCAATTTGGCCTCCATAAATAGGAATTTGATGATGCTACCTGCAGATTAGTAAAAGCAAACAAAGCTAGAAATATGATCAAAATTGCTCAAAATGAGACGAAATTCGAATGACAACCTATCTAAACATCATAGAATTGAATGCAAAAATGAAAGAAAGAAAATCTACCATGGAATTCCCATCACTCCGAAAGGGGGCGATTAGGATTGTGGCAGTGTGGGAGGGGGCGCCCATGGGGCAGGCCGCCCGTCGTTTGAGGCCTGATTTCGGCACCAATCCACTTGGGATGGGTCCAAAACCTCTTGTGTGGTATTGTCGGCAAATTTGGTGGGGTATTGTGGCCAAATTTTGGGTTTTGGGATCAATATTTGTCCTCCCAATAGTCACCCAATGACCTCCCTTCTAAAGGAGATCAAGGATGTGAAAGGCGCAAATCCAAAAGGTGTGAGATGTGTAAATAAAATGACAGCACTTCGTTGCTCTAAAATGCTACTTCTCTCCATATTTTGGGGTGAGGAAACTCACCAATTTATAGACCTAGAGGTCTCTTGAAATGGGCATGCAGAGGCGCCACTTGGCAATCATGCCTTCCCAGGGGGAAGGAGATTCCTCCCTAAATAGGGACTTCATGACTGACCTTGTAAATGCCTCTAACGCTCAAAAATGCTCACCCATACTCCCATGTGATGAAGGAAGCATTGAGTAGCGGACCTGAGCTGCCATTTGTCAAGATTTGACTTTTTTCCCATCAAACCTGCAATTCGCCCCACCCCGGGGCGAATTCAGAATTCATCCCTGGGTGGGGCGAATCCCAGTTGGAATTCGTCCCAGGGTGGAACGGATATTGAGCAAAGTGCTTGAAGGTGCCAAATTGATCTCTGACCTTTCAAAACTACTATGAGAGTGGTTAGGACCACTATTTGACCTCTGGGGGCTGCCCTTGGGGCTATGTGTGTCAATGCGATCAGTGTTTGCAGTCACATAATCGGATTGGTGCTGTTTTGGTGTCTATAGATGCCCCTTTTTGGGATGCGCTGTGCATGGCATAGCGCCGAGCAAAAATAGATAACCAAAGCACTAATGATTAGGGTTTCTTAGTAACCTAACCAACTTTTGATGCCCCAAGTATGGAAAGGGCATGCATTCTTGAATCCTTGCTTCTGACGAGCGAAGGAACTCAATTCAAGTGTTAACCTTTTTCGGTGAGGTGTTACTTGATCTTGGACATTGATCGGTCATGAATAGGCAAAGGGCGCAACCTTTTGTCTGTGAGAACCTTGAGTTCATGATTCACGAAATGCCAAGTGATTTGATCAGTTTGTGATTATTGCTTGTTTACTACCCCAAGCAGGAGCGTAATTGTCTTTGTCAATGATTCTTTGAATGCATGTCGTTTTCCTTAATTGGGTGTGTGTTTGTTGATTGGTGACTAAGTGTGACTACCCCCTCAAGCGACGAATCGATGAGGGAATGACCTTCATGAGAAAAGCGATGAGTCGCTTGACCCAAGATGACTTGTGCAAGGGTGCCCTTAGATGTTTTAGCATTAAGTGTGTGCAGTTTTTCGACATTTAGACCTATTTTTGGTGGGTGTTAACCCTTTTTGCGATGCTTTTTGGAGCTGAAATTGGTAGAAATCCATCCTCCCGTGGAGTGGTCCGGCTATGGTAGCCTTCTTAGGGAGTAGGATAGTGACAATTTGTAACCCCAATGTCTATTTTGCATGCCCGGGATGTCAAGTGCAATAGCACTCTCATCGGGCAAGTTTATTAGTTGTTTTAGTGCATTTTTGTTCAATTTTTGTTGTTTTTTGAAATTTTTGCCCTGAATTCGTCCCAGGGTGGGACGAATACCGATAGTTTCTCCCTTAGTATTCGTCCCAGGGTGGGACGAGCGCTAACCAGAGTGCTCATCCTAGGGGGGAACGAATATAAGCTCAAAAGGCCTATTTAAAGGCCAAAACTAGGGTTTGGGCTCATTTGCATTCAAATTTTCTTGCGATTTGGAGCTCTGGGGAGGAGGAGGTTAATTCTGCGAAGTGAAGCGCTACCGAATTTCTCCCGACATCATGAGTGCACAAACCGGATCGAGCGGCGGAGCCGAAGCGAGACCAGTAAGTGCTCCCTAGTGTTATTGCTTTTGTTATACGTTTTAAAACTGCAAGTGCTTTGTTTAATTTTCTTTGTGATGATGTTTTCCAAAATTTAAAATTGAAACCCTAAAACTGAGCTGAACACAACCAAGACTTAGTTTACAACTGAATGACAAACGTAGTTAAAACCTAGGTAAAGAATTGTTATTTTGCTTTTAACTAAAACCCTAGGATAAACGGAACGTAAAACCCTAGTTCTTAGGTTGAGCTGGTCAGTTTTAAAACGTAGGTTACAACCCTAGGTTTAAAACTGTTATTTTAATTTTGTTTTGTTTGTGCAGACTTTGTCAATTTTAACTTAGAATACAAAAATTCTAAGACTGACAACTATTTTTTTTTTTTTTTTTTGTTTTTTTAATTAATCAGGTAGAGTTTAAAAACCCTAGGGCTGACAAATTAATTTTTTTGTGAATTTTGTTTTGTTTTTGAATTTATCAGTTAGGATTAGAAACCCTAGGACTGACAAATTGATCTTTTCTTTTTGTTGTTTTGTAATTGTTTTTGTGATTAATTAATCAGTTAGAGTTTAAAAACCCTAGGGCTGACAAATTAATGTTTTTGAATTTTGTTTTGTTTTTGGCTGTACATTGGTAGGCAATGCTGTATATTCATGTTATTGTTGTACAATTTTTTTATGATTGTAATGTTTTTGTGTTGTTTTCTTTTGCAGGTTGTGAAGAGCCGGTATCGTGTACCTACTGCTTTTGCTGAAGCACGAGGGGCGCTAACTGTGGCTGATTGGGAGTGGCTTGATGCCCTTGGGCTCAAGCAGGTGGCTCGACTAGAGCCTGTGGTCAGGGATCGGGCTTATCTGATGGCCTTGATCAATCTATGGGATCCTCGGACCAACACCTTCCATCTCCCAACAAGGGAGATGATAGTGACCTTGGAGGATGTCTATCGGCTTCTACGGATTTTGATAGATGGACTGCCGATCAGAACGTCGTCGCGTGATCAGTGGACAACTGTACTGATACGATGCTTCGGGCATGGGGAGGAACTGGGTGTGGAGGATCTAGTGGAGAGGGTAGAGGGCGACTGCCAGATTGGCGGGATTCTGGTCCGATGGTGGCTGGAGAGAGGGGTGTTGGGAGTGAGGCATGCAGTACTCATGGGCCTCATTTCCAACATGCTGCTACCTAACTCGTCAGGTGCGAGGTTCCCATGGAACCTACTGGATTTGGTCTTGCGGTTGGTAGAGTGCCCGACGGAGGCACTTCTAATCATGAGGTGGGGACAGACGCTTCTGGCACAGCTCTATGGTGAGTTGTACGAGGTCTACTACCGAAAGCAGAAGGGGATTAGCTATAGCTATCTATTGTAGAGCTGGGCTTGGTAGCACATAGCGGTGGAGAGGCCAGTCGGGTTATCGTGGATGACTCGGACAGAGATGGAGGACAAGGATATAGGCTATGCGGTTCTGTGGTGGCGGTATGGGGAGCAGGGACAGAGTCAATGATGGGCAGGTGTCGTAGGGCACTATGTCGATGCCCTCACTCGGCTTACTCCAAGGGAGGTGTTCTAGCACCCTTATCGAGACTGTCTAGCCTAGCCGAAGGCTGGAGAGTGGCTCCGATGGGTACGTAGGGAGCGGTGGCTGATTGGGCGGCATGGGACCGAGCATGAGTTCTTCCCCTACAGCCGGGTGACATGATAGTTTGGGGTGTGCCAGGGGTTTCCTAGTGAGCCCATGGTCTATCGACATCGAGGGGACGAGAGAACTCTGGATCGACCGGTCATCGCCCCACTAGGCAAGGATTTAGATGTGATGACTAGTGGTGGGGAGAGGGGCCACTAGGAGGCATGGAGGTGGCAACAGTGGGCGAGGAGGGTGCCGAGGCACCAGGAGATGATTGGGGAGCTCCTCGGGAGGATGCAGACATGGTGGAGGTGGAGGATGAGGATGTGGATTTGGGGGTTCCGGATCAGCCGGAGATGCAGGACATCACGGAGCAGTGGGAGCTAGAGCAGGCTACTATTCTAGAGATGCCCATGCCTCAAGCGGATGTGGAGGACATAGAGTCTGGGTTACGTGCTGAGAATGCACGGTTGGAGGGGCTGTTGCAGAGGCACGATGAGGAGTTGGGGGATGCGCTGTAGGAGAGGGATCTCCTACGCATGCAACTGGCAGAGTGAGAGAATGCATTGGCTACTTACCGCCGGCAGGATGGGGGTACTGATGCTGCACGGGAGAGGGATCTCCTACGGACGTAGCTGGCAGAGAGGGATAGGGTTTTGGCATAGTGCAATGATGCAGTAGCTTATTACCATCGATGGGAGGCAAAGTGGTTACAGTGGGAGATAGATTGGTCTCGGCATCGGATGGATATGGAGGGAGAGATTATCCACCTCGGTGGGTGGTTACCTAAGCCCTCGGGAGGTGGATCATCACACCGAATGAGGGGCAGTGATACTGAGCAGTCAGCATCATCTCATCGCAGGTGACTGGATGAGGGAGGGGGTAGCAGGCATGATGCGGGGGCTAGCAGTAGCCGCCCTGAGGGGTCCCATAGGACCCACACCATGGGGGTTAGTTCCCGTCGCACCGATCTTGCGTGATCATGGTGGCCGATGCCCTAGGCTTGGGGGTTTTTGAGCTTTTGGATTTTTTTGTTGCGGGGTCACAGGACCAGTTCATTGTAGCCTATGGGCATTTTTGATGATATATACAGATGACTTTATTTTGTTTATGCGAGTGATGATTTGATTTTATGCATGATGAGTGATGAGTATGGATGTATGCATGTTAATTTATTTTGATGGATGCATATGTTATGATGAATGCAAATGTTTTTGAATTTTAGGATATGCAAATGTAATGGATGAATTGAATTTGTGTTGTTTGGCGAGAGCACCATAGACTGTTTAGGACTTTTGTGTTTTGGTGATTGCTGATGGCAATGCGAGGATGAATGATAGCGCAGTTGGTTTAGAAATGTAGCTAAGGTTTTCTGAGACTCAGACGGTTTTAACTAACTAGCCATGACTGTACTTTATCTTACAAGACTTTTGAACAAGGTATGAATCGGACTTGTCTTTGACCAAGCTATTTCACATCCCTGTGTGTGCAATTGAGTTCATTTATGTGGTATTTGTCAGGATACCGCCAGTGCCAGATAGGCTATCAACCAAACCTGTATTGAGGATCACCTAATTAGCTCCACTAACTCCTTTGTTGTATTTAGTCAGATTAATCTATGGTGCTATCTAGGATACCATAAGCTAGCTCATCCACATGCAAACATTGATCTGTACACGAGTTAATGTGATAGATATATCGTCATGCGAGAGGTTTACCACCAATGACCGATAGGCTATCCACCAAACCGGTACTGAGGTTTGCCTCATGACCTGTCGGAATGCTGAGAGTTCCAGGGATTCAAGTTCGACTCCCTTCTTTTCTTCAATTGTATTGGGATACTTGCTCGTTTGTAGTGATAAAAATCACTGTTTATTTTTTATATATTTTTCTTTTGAGCAAGGGATTTGAATTTTGAGTGATAAGAATCACTATTGTATGTGCCTTTTGATGTATGCACTCTGGTGGTGATGTCAAATTTTTGGAGTTTTGACTTTTTGCAAAATTTTGATGTTTGCAACTTTTGAGAACTTGGGATTCTTGGGGAATTGGGTAGGGAAGATGCTTGTCCTTTTGCCAACTCTCAGCATTCTTGGGGTCATTCGCACAGGGGGATGAGCAAGATAACCGTTTCGCTTATGGTGACCTGGATTGCTATGTAGGTTTCATCTTTCGTTCACACAACTTGGGAATTTTTATGTGTTTTAATTTGTGTTGGGATGCTACGTAACAAGGTGTGATCCAAGTAGAACTCTACCTTCATAAAATTTGTCTGACTTGGTACAGTATGTGGCTAGAAAGCTACATGATGACTGAAAGATGAAAACTCTTGATACATTAGAAGACCACTGACTCTGGTATGGTAAAAAGCAGTGAATGGCATTTATTTTTGATGGACTGCTTATAAAATGGAGAAATGTGGAACAAGATGGACTAGCGGAGTAATTACAGTCTATGGTGCCTTTGACCTGTAAGACCACAAATATGCAATGTATGGATGTGATGCTTAATGCAGCTACATATTTTTGTATTTTTGATGGATTGATTTTTGTGAGATGAAGATGAGATGCGAGAAGAGCTCTCTATTGATGAGTTTGAGCATGCCTGGAAATGAGATGCAAATTTTTGTTGTTTTTGATGATTTTACTATTTTTGAATTTTCTTATTTTTGACCAAGCGATTGTGGGAATCCTTGGAGCTTTTTGGGATTGACCAAGCGATTGTAGGAATCCTTGGAGCGTTTTGGGATTGACCAAGCGATTGTAGGAATCCTTGGAGCATTTTGGGATTGACCAAGCGATTGTAGGAATCCTTGGAGCATTTTGGGATTGACCAAGCGATTGTAGGAATCCTTGGAGCATTTTGGGATTGACCAAGTGATTGTAGGAATCCTTGGAGCATTTTGGGATTGACCAAGCAATTTTAGGAATCCTTGGAGCATTTTGGGATTGACCAAGTGATTGTAGGAATCCTTGGAGCATTTTGGGATTGACCAAGCGATTGTAGGAATCCTTGGAGCATTTTGGGATTGACCAAGCGATTGTAGGAATCCTTGGAGCATTTTGAGATTGACCAAGCGATTGTAGGAATCCTTGGAGCATTTTGGGATTAACCAAGCGATTGTAGGAATCCTTGGAGCATTTTTGGATTGACCAAGTGATTGTAGGAATCCTTGGAGCATTTTGGGATACGGCTCTCTTAGATATGGAATGGTCACAAATGACTGATGTTCAAGGGTTCTAGTTCCTTGATTCCGTCAAGAGAGGCTAGCCGGTACGTCCCGGGTCCTATTTTGCTATCAATTACATATGGACCTAACCAATTTGCCATGAACTTGTCCCTTAGGTGGGATGGCAAACTAGAGTTTTGTTGGTTTTCTTTTAAGACCAAGTCACCAATCCGAAAGTCCCTCAGGTGAACTTTCATGTTGTAAGCTTTCTTAAGTCGCTCTTGATAGATACGTAAATGCTCAAGAGCATTAACGCATCGTTCATCAAGCAACGTAAGCTGGTCTAACTGGGCCTACCACGCAGCATCATCATCGATGAACTCTTGCATTGATATGCACAGGGAAGGAATTTCCAACTCGAGAGGCATGACTGCCTCGGAGCCATACACGAGCGAAAACGGAGTTGCCCCAATGGGCATCCGAATGCTAGTGCGATAAGCCCACAGGGCAAGTGGGATTTGGATGTGCCAATCCTTATGACTATCTGCGACTATATTTTTAAGGATGGCAACTAGCATTTTGTTTGACGCCTCTGCTTGCCCATTTGCCTGCGGATAATAGGGTGTCAAAAAACTATGCTGAATTTTGTACTTTGTGGTCAAAGCACGCATGTCTTTGTTCTTAAATGACGTCCCATTATCCGAGATTATTTTGGATGGAATACCAAAATGACATATGATGTTATGTAAAATGAACTCCACAATGCGGGGTCCTGTCGTAGAGGTAAGCGAAACTGCTTCCACCCACTTGGTGAAATACTATGTGGTCATTATGATAAACGTGTGACGGCCTAACGATATAGGGGAGATCTTTCCAATTAGATCAAAGCCCCACTACGAAAATGGCCAAGATGAATGGACTGTCTGCAAGGCCTGGGAAGGTACGTGCATCAAATTGGCATGATGTTGACACTTCATGCACTTCCTGACATATGCGCAACAATCTCGCTCTAAAGATGGCCAATAATAGCCCATGCGAAGAATGCGCTTTGCGATGGCCATACCACTGAAGTGGCCACCACATGTACCATCATGCGCTTGGGCGATCGCCCAAGTGGACTCTTGCTGGTCCAAGCAACGAAGGAGGATTCCTTCGTAGCTACGATGGTACAAAATGTCTCCTAACAAGACATACTTAGCCGCTTTCTGCTTGAATGCTCATTTTGTGGCATGCGTCAATCCAAGCGGGAGATTACCTAACTTGAGGTAGTCCCTAATGGGTAAATACCAATCCTATTGATCGGAAGCCTCGATGGTATGAACAACCAATCCCTCTTGAAGTTCATCCCTAGAAAAAGCTAAGAGGGAGAGAACTTGTAAGAATAGCATTGTGTTGCTATTAATGGGAGTAGGGGAGAACAAGGACCCCCAATTGGCATGTTTCAGATGATCGTGGATTCGAGAGAACTTATCCGAGGATGGTTCAATCTGGATCATGTGGATTCCTGGCATCAAGTCAGAGCTTGCACGCTCCATCATGGATTGCGATAGTGTTTTGACTTGAATGGTTGTCATATCACAAAAAAGGTCTTGCAGGATTAGTGACCCCAAGGAGGCCATAGTGTCTACAAAATGATTCGATGATCGAGGGAGTGCCTCGATGTCGTACCACTCAAGTTTTGCTAGGAATTTTTCCACAAGGGCTTTATAAGCCTATAGAACTGGGCATTTGCATTGGAATACCCCTTTGACTTGATTGACAATTAACAATGAATCACCAAAGATGTTCAGTCATTTGATGTTCATGGCGATTGTTGTCTGAAGACCTATGAGCAAGGCTTCATACTCTGCATTATTGTTGGTGCATGGGAAATTTAATTTAAATGACAGAGGCATTGGAGCACCCTGTGGTGTGAAGAATACTATTCCCGTGCCACCACCTTTCTCACATTTAGAACCATCAAAAAATAGGGTTATGTCAGCCTTTGACTCAGGCTCATCAGAATCTGGCGATTCTGAGACATGGAAGACCCCATCATCAGGTAGTTCTATGACCAGAGGCTGATTGTATTTGAGAGGAGCCTTTGCTAATTGATCGGCTATGACCTGTCCTTTGATGGATTTATTTCCAATAAATTGTATGTCAAATTCCATCAACAACATGATCCATTTTGCCGTGCGACTACTATGATAAGTATGACTCATCATGTACCACAATAGATTCTCCTTAGACACAACATATGTAGTGTTGCTCAGCATGTAGTGGCATAGCTTTTTGGTAGCAAACACCACTGCCAAGCAGAGTTTCTCAACGTATGCATAGTTAAGTTCATAACTGACCAGGGTGCGGCTAAGATAGTAAGTAGCCTGTTCTTTGTGAATTTCATTCTTCTAGGATAGCATGGCGTCCAGTGCCACCTCAGTAGCTGAGATGTATAAGCAGAATGGCACTCCTGGTCTAGGTGGTGCCAATACTGGTGGCGAAGCCAAGTATCGTTTGATGTTGTCAAAGGCCACTCATCATCCCAGTGAAATGCTACCCCCTTATGCAATAATTTGTTCATGGGTCAGCACTTGTCAGATAGCTACGCTATGAAGCACTTAATTGATGTGACCTTTCCCTGCAGACTTATGAGCTGCTTAATGGTAGTTGGGGGAACCATTTCAAGGATTGCCTTGACTTTGTTTGGGTCCACTTCGATGCCTCACTTTGATACTATGAAACCCAAGAGTTTTCTATATGTGACACCAAATACGCACTTCTTAGGATTCAGTATGACTTTATACTCCATGAGGTGATCGAGGATCTTGCTTAAGTCATTGAGATGATCTGGGCGCAAAAGAGACTTGGTCAACAAATCATCCATGTAATATTCCAAAGTTTTATGCATGTAATCATGGAAGATGTATGTCACGGCACGTTGGTAGGTGGTGCTAGAATTTTTAAGGCCAAAGGAAAAATCATGAGGATACGAAAGCAAAAAGGAAAGCGAGTATGCGAAATGCAAACAAAAATCAGACTCAATGCTAAATCCTAGAAACTTGAAAGTGCATGAAAAAGAGGGAAAAGCATGAGCGAATCAAAATGAAACAAATGGGAATAAAGAAGACAACCCTTTTTATTGATATGTTTCAAAATCAGTTACAATGCGCATCCTCCCCTTCCAAGGGCTAGGAGTGTTTAAGCATGAGTTATTGTTACATCCATGGGCGCCTTTCCTTCTTCCACATACCCACATGTAAAATGGGTGGACAAAAATGTCACCGCAACTTGGAATTATGAGTCCTAACTCCTCATTGCTCCTTCGATGTCTAAACCCTATGTTCAAAAGAACAAGAAACGATCAGTAGCACCTACGGATGAAACAAAGCATGCAATCCCCAAGCCTACGATAAGTGAATGAGAAAAATGAATTAAACTAAGATTAAAATAGATCCAAATGCTCTAGAAATTTAATAGGAGCATCTAGATACCACTAGGAAGGTTTTGCAAAAATAACAGTTAGGAAATTCCTCACCGATTTGAATTCACTTCGGGGCGGGACGAATTCACCTATAACAAAACGCTGAAAATATACCATCCCAATGTCCTACCTAGGAAGCTCCAAAAGACTTGCAAACTTGGGATTAGCTAATTGGGGGCATTTTAGGAAGATCCATATGGTCATATTTTCCCAATTTGGCCTCCATCAATAGGAATTTGATGATGCTACCTGTAGATTAGTAAAAGCGAACAAAGCTAGAAATATGATCAAAATTGCTCAAAACGAGATGAAATTTGAATGACAACCTATTTAAACATCATAGAATTGAATGTAAAAATGAAAGAAATCAAATATGCCATGGAATTCCCATTGCTCTGAAAGGGGGCGATTAGGATTGTGGCAGTGTGGGAGGGGACGCCCATGGTGCAGGTCGCCCGTTGTTTGAGGCTTGATTTCGGCACAAATCCACTTGGGATGGGTCTAAAACCTCTTATGTGGTATTTTAAAAAAAATTGGTGGGGTATTGTGGCCAAATTTCAGGTTTTGGGATCAATATTTGTCCTCCCAATAGTCACCCAATGACCTCCCTTCTAAAGGAGATCAAGGATGTGAAAGGCGCAAATCCAAAAGGTGTGAGATGTGTAAATAAAATGATAGCACTTTGTTGCTCTAAAATGCTACTTCTCTCCATATTTTGGGGTGAGTAAACTCACCAATTTATAGACCTAGAGGTCTCTTAAAATGGGCATGCAGAG
Organism: Wollemia nobilis; assembly: GCA_028583015.1. Classification (NCBI taxonomy): domain Eukaryota; kingdom Viridiplantae; phylum Streptophyta; class Pinopsida; order Araucariales; family Araucariaceae; genus Wollemia; species Wollemia nobilis. The sequence goes on along the minus strand of JAQPPZ010002937.1, from coordinate 5,966,298 downwards.
GCGCCACTTGGCAATCATGCCTTCCTAGGGTGAAGGAGATTCCTCCCCACTCGAAAATGCTTACCCATAATCCCATGCGATGAAGGAAGTGTTGAGTAGCGAACCTGAGCTACCATTTGTCAAGATTTGACTTTTTTCCTGTCAAACCTGCAATTCACCCCACCGCGGGGCGAATTCAGAATTCGTCCCTAGGTGGGGCGAATCCCAGTTGTAATTCATCCCAGGGTGGAACAAATATTGAGAAAAGTGCCTGAAGGTGCAAAATTGATCTCTAACCTTTAAAAACTATTGTGAGAGTGGTTAGGACCACTGTTTGACCTCTAGGGGCTGCCCTTGGGGCTATGTGTGTCAATGCGATCAGTGTTTGCAGTCACATGATCGGATTGGTGCTGTTTTGGTGTCTACAGAGGGGCAGAGAAAGTGAGTGTTGGTTAATGCTGGACGTCACTATGGGCTACTGAAACAAGCTCTTACTGGCACTTAATACTGAAAAATAGGACCTTCAGTAGAAATTGGTAGAATAATAGAACTTCCTTTATCTCTTGAATGATTGCATTATGCCTAGCTCAGTTGAGCTGGGTAATCACCAGGTGCTGTGCAAGGATTTCCATGGTGGTAGTGAAAAGCACCTAAGTTGCAAAAATAGAAATGAATGGAATTATGACCAGTGGATAAGGAATCCATGGAATGGGGATGGGGAATGATGGGATGATGGAAAATGGAGGAGTAGAAGCGGTAGATACAACAACAGGGTGCTACTATGCTATCAGCTGCTGGGTTTTGATGAAAACAAAAAATGAAATGGAAGTGGATGGGATGAAGAAGGTGGTAGAACTATGGAAAAAGTGCTCAAAAGCAAAGAATTAGAAGAAATGGAAAGAAGAAATGGGAACATCAGAGAGGGGAGTAGAAACAACAGTAGTGGCTTGATTAGTTGCAGAAGAAGAAGGAATAGGAGAGGAAGGGAATGAAGTAAGGAAGTGGAAGAAAGAAGTAGAGGAAAATACACTATCTGATGGGAAGGAAAAGAAAAATAAAAATAAATGAACATACCTACGGGCTCGCATGCAAAAGGAGCCAAAGTTAAATTTTTCTTTCTTTTTTTTTTTTTTTTTTTTTTTTTTTTACTATATACATGGTAACCCCCAAATTTAGCTGTGAAATCTTGGGAGAGACACATACCAAAACATGGCTCTATGATCTCCTATATCCTAGACCTTGAACATACACTCATTGGTCTCCTGATTGATTATCAGCTCGGTGTCACCAAATATTTGCAACTATCATGCTCCAAGTATCTCAGCCTTCTTGAGACCTAGGCATAAAGCCTCATACTCTATTGGATTATTTATGCAGCTGTAGGTCAACTATGAAGAAGATCATTGAATTCTAGAAGGTAATACTAGAACAATCCTAGTTTCAACATCATTTTTGTATCGTGCTCCATCAAAATAGAACGAATCTTGCACAGGATCTTGATCAACTTGATCAAGAGGTAACTCTACTTCAACCTCTTCGGGATTTGTAATGGAGTAACAACAAATTTTAGTTTCCATCATGGCATTAAAATTGAGCATTGAAAACTCATTCTCCAAGCAAATCTCATCTAGGACTTCATCCATCAAATAAGGATTGCCCAATTCTTCAGTTATCATGTTGACAGAATGTTTGGACTTTTCTTCCTCTGCTATCTTCTTTATATGAAAATTAGAAGGCTTCTGATTGTCAATACATACTCTTCTTCCTTTGAAAGGAATATCCAAATGAGAATAATCCAAAGAAAGGTAACCTCCCATCTTGGCAGTGAATTCTCTAGACAAACACATACTGAAATATGGTTCCAAATCAACCACAACTATCTCTTGAATTATTGTAATGTGAGGCATACTATGTAGAGCAATAGGAACATCCTTGATTACACCCACTATTTTCATAGGAGTCCTATCCAACTGCAAGACACTAGGGCTACTTCTTGTATACTCCATTCCCATGGCTTCACAAACTACCTTTGGCATGACAATTGTCGCAGCACCAAAATCAAACTGCAGTTGTGTACTATCCAACCCTCCATCCTGAGTGACAAATAAAATGGGTGTGGTCTATTTTTTCCAGTGGCTGAAGAGGTTAGAGTTTGAGACATAACTACCTGGACTGGAGCCTTCCCCTTACTTTGTATGATCTTCAAGGATTCCTGTAAGATATTTACCTAACCAGGTAGCTGCAAGGTGTCATACAGACTTACCTTAGCTGGTATCCATTTGAGTTCTTCAACAATGTTGTACTCCATAGAGATCTAATATTTCCATCCACTAGCAGATTCAAATTTTCTTTTATATTGCTAGGTGGCCTCCACTCATTGTCTTTTAGTCTATGACGGATACCACAACGTCTTTGTAGCTTGTTCCTTTGTTTTTGCTTGTGGTGGAAGTGGATCCTTCGACAAAACAGGTGGTTTTTGTGGAGCTGGAGGATCATGAGCCTTTACAGGTATTTTTTGCTTTATTGCTTATGCAAGAGGCACTTTCAATGGCTCCATCTTAGTTGGATCTACCAACATTGGTTTCTTGTCGCTGCATGTCAAGACTACTATGTGTTCCTCAAGAGACTTCATAGAATTAAGATCCACCTCTCAAATCATGTTTACACGGCTCCCTACAAGAACTTGCAAATAATTTTGGTGGACCATGCAAGTGGACTCATCATGTGGGTCATTTCAGGAAGAACACGAGTAAGATGGCTCATGTGAAACTTCATAAGGGCCAGCATCTTCACTTACCAGGATCACTGAGTTCCATTCAGGTACTTTCTCCATAGCCTTGCTAGGAGCAAGTTGTTCTCTTGTTACTGTTGGAAAAAATATTCATGGCTAAGAGTTCCTTTTCACCTCTCTCCACTCCATAGATGTCACCTTGTTAGTGAGAGATCTCATGGCTGACTGGATTTCTTGCAAAATAGCCAATTGAGGATCTAGGCTTGAGGACATAGGCGGTGTTGGTAAAGGTAATGGAACCGATTGGGAAGGTAATGCAGGAGTTGGAAGTGGAGAGGCTAACTATGGAATGGGAATCATAGGTACTACAGTTGTGGGAGGATTCCATGGAGATTAAGGGTACATGGATGGAGTAGTGTAAGATGTGGGGGTTGTACCTATATGTTGGTATTGTGGAACGCTTGTTGTAGGCAACTATGGAATAGTTGGAGCTGAGAGTTGGGAAACTGGAATGGGTGTGAACTGAGGTGCACTTGAGATCCATGATGGAATAAGATACATAGAAGGCATAAGGTATGAAAATGAACCAGAATACAAATGCTTAGGAAGATCAGGTAATATAGGCATTTTTACCTTTGGGGGAAGCCTACCTATGGCAATCAAGTCAGCTTTTGCCTTTTACGCTTGTTCAAACTGCTTTGGAAATGTAGTCACGTTGGACTACTGGATAGCCAAGCCAATGTATTTATTAAAAGCTCTGAGATAATAGAATGTAGCTAGCTCATGAGCAGGTTGAAGACCATCAAGAATTATCTGCCAGCTTCTGGTAAATCTAACATTGAAGTCAGCTATCTCCTCCTACGGGTGCCTTTGAATTACATTAAATTGATGCAACAAGGACTATGGATCAGCTTGTTCATGAAATTTTTTTGACTAACAATTCTCCTAATTGATCCCATGATGCAATAGTGCCTGGTTGCAATGTTTGGTACCAATACAACAATTTTTCTCTTAGTGATGACACCAAAAATTTTATCATCATGTCTTCATTCGTTATGTCATGGATAGCCGCAAAAGAGGCTACATCATTAATATGCTCATAAGCAGTTTACCAGTACCATCATAGGTTGGCAAAGCTTTCAAAGAAGCTTGAGGGACTAGATTTTGTGCTAGTAAATTCAAGGCTCCCAAATCATTCCATGCCAAGAACTTCCTTGGTGGAGGATGCTGGGCCATTTGGACTACTGGATCTGGATGTAGCAAGCTTATAGCAGTACTGGGAGGAGTTAGAGATGGCACAAACTGAACTGCAGCCTACGATGAGATAGAAAATTATGGGTTCATATAACTTACCAATATTGAGCGCTCCCTCTAGTTTTGAACATCAATCTCAAAGAATTTGACTTGATCTTCTAATTCTTTGGCACTTGATCTCGTGATCATGAAGCAAATATTTTCACCAGCTTCACGACTAGAAATTCCTAGGTACTATACAGTCACCTTCAACAGAGTCACTAGATGAACTTACAATCGCTGCTTTTGAGGTCAAGACAATTCATCAAAATCTTGATTCCTTCAAGTGTTAAAAAAATGGAATAGTCTGTCCCACCGATTATGGATCTTTCTGAGATAGAAACAGTCTGTCCCACCGGGCGTGCCAAAAACTGTTGGTCACAAATCTACCACAGGAAAGGATTTTGTATGTGTACGTGCCCTAGACTTGGCCAACATTGAAAGGCCGAGAGAAAGAGAATTCTCTCAAGCCAATCTCCAGAGAGGGCTAGCTCCCAAACTAATCTAAACTGGTTTCAAGATTAGAGATGCAGGAAAGAAATGGAAAAATGCAGAAATAAATGGGAAATAATGGAAAGGGATGTAAACATGGCTGAAACTGATAGTTAATGGGGAGAACAACCTCACACATTAAATAAGCTCCACTAGATCCTGAAGCTAAATAAGAACCAACTCTTAGAATGCATAAACAAAAATTGGATCAAGCATTAGCCATCAGTTCGCTTCTAATTGCACTCCAAATTTTCAAATGCAAATATAGCCAAATACAAAATAGCAGAATTCAAATTATATTAACACTAGATTAACATAAGTGACTCACACAGAAAGCAAAACTTGGACAACAATTTGGATCACCAACTCCAAAAGACACTAAGAATAGAGCAAAATGCATCTAGGATTTTTGCTTCAATTTTTGCAAAAAGGTCCTCCTCCTTTTGCTTGAGATTTACATTGGTATTTATAGAGGTGCTTCCTCTTGCTTTCACATTACAAAATTTAATACATAAAATAGATTTCAAAGAAGAGGTCCACAAAATAAGCACTTGAAAAGAGAAACAAGCCCCCTTAATCTTCCTCAGAGAAATCACACATTAAATGGCTATTTTCGGAGCAAGGCAGAAGTTTTTAGGAGATCATGAACAGCAGCTTTTAATACTGGAGGCATATTTAATTTTTGTGGCATAAAAAAACTACCTCAAGCTCTTCCATCCTGTGCACATCAGTAATCAACAACATTTAATCTTGGCACTTCTTTGACCATGATCTCAAAATCCATTGGAGAGCTTTTAAAACATTACTGCATTTGATCTTATCTTCTCCTCATGTTCTCCTATGCAGTTTTGAAGAAAAATGCAGACAAAACTATATCGGGCCTTTGTTTTGCTTCTATCGCGAAAATTAGATAGGTCACAAAAATGTGACATGTCACGAAATCATGACACTTTTACCTTACTACCTTCTCTTTTTGCCACCAGTCACGAAAATGTGACATGTCGTGATATCACGATGTCTTCTCTTCGTTTAGCTTTGTTTTCATGACATGTCATGAAATCGCGACATTCTCCTTTGCCTGCCTTCTTCGCTGCTCCAAGTCATGAAAACTCACCATGTCATGAAATCGTGACATCTTCTTCCTTCTGTGTCCTTTTCTTTTTTATACCCACGAAACTGCAACATGTCACAAAATTACAACATCTTTCTCTTCCTTGGCCTTCTTCTTCTTGCAAGTAGGGAAAATGGGACATGTCACGAAATCATGACATTCCATACTTGGCATTGTCTTTTGGGCTCCTTCATCATGAAAATGTGACATGTTGTGATATCGCGACAATTTCCTTTGCCTTGTACTTTTTAGCTTTTGTTTTGCAAAAACGCGATAGGTCACGAAAATGCGACATGTCGTGATATCGTGACATTTTCTCCATTTGGTTCTTTCAGCTTCAACAAGTCATGAAAATACAACATGTTTCTCCATTTGGCTTGATCTCCACAATATGTCGTAAAATCATGAAATTTTCTCTCTTCTTGTACTTTGCTGCTTTTAGGTCATGAAAGTTTGACATGTCACGAAATCGTGACATTCCGTACTAGCTGGTTGCCTCCTTGCTTCCTCATGAAAACACAACATGTCACAAAATCATGACAATTCTCCGCTTTTGGTCCTTCTACCCCAATATGTCATGAAATCACGACACTTTCCTGCCTTCATCTTCATTGTCGCTTCCTGTCGCGATATCGTGACATCGTTCTATTGCTTGGCTTCATCTTCAAAAATGTCATGAAATCATGACATCTTTCTTTGCCTTGTGTTTATCTTTCAGCCCTTTCCACGATAATGCGACATGTCTCGATATTGCGCCAGTCCATACCATTTTCTCCTTTCTCGCTTTTGTCGTGATATCATGACATTTTTCATTGGCATTGCCCTTGGCTGCAGTATGTCACGATATCACAACATTTTCTATCACTCAGCTCTGTGGCCACCGCAAGTCATGAAAATGTGACATGTCGTGATATCACGACAACTTTCATTTGAATGCTCCCTCATCGCAACAAGTCGCGAAACTCCCACATGTCGTGATATCACGACAGTTTGAGTTCCTTGCTTCCATTGACTATTTTGACCACAAAAACGCGATAGGTCATGAAAATGCGACATGTCGCGATATCATGACACTTTCTTGACTTAGCTCTTTTTTGGTACATATTCCATGAAAATGCGACATGTCGTGATATCGTGACAACTTTTATTTTTCACCTACAAACAGAGGAATGAGTATCTTTACAATTTGAGCATTCTTTTGCATGAACAACAACAACAAAAACAATGTGGCAAAAATGCCAACATGATCATAGCGCTCTATCACACTGCAGGTGATGATGGTAGAACCTCGGTGAAGTGGATCATCAAAAAGGGCAAATACACACAACATGAATTGAGACCAGGTGATCACTACATAGACATGTATTAGAATCAAAACTCATATTGACCCGACTAGATGTGACATACAAGGCACTACGGGTGATGTGTCGTTTTGAACAGATTATTACCAATGAACCTTATTAGATGCCATTTCCACATGGGCTAACATGAATTCCTATAATGGTGCAAACAAAGACCTAAACCCAAGTGTAAATAGATGCCTTTTATATCTGGTAGTTTGACATTATGAAGATGGCATGGATTACATTTTTACAAATATCAACAAGGACATCATATGTGTTTTTTTTTTATATGGACGTGACCACATAGGCATGGTTATTGGTTGACATGGTGACTAATGAATCTAAATGTAATGGATTGATAGTGTGGATTCAATAGTGTGATCTAGATCAAAATATAGCAACGATGGGGTGGTAACACCAATTTATACCAGGGTAGACTGAATATAATATTGAATAGACCCATAGAGGGAACAAATTATGATTGGGGGAACTATTGGTTTGTTTAGAAGATGTGTATTTCACCATCTATGACAGTGAGTGGAGAAGCATTGTGACATAGTGATAGACTATTGGCATATGTGTGACAACAACAAATAATTTTGATGATGTGGAGTAGTAGTATAAACTAGAGGACATTGGGATAGAGGTCATGGAATCCAGAATACACGTATTTGGAATGTTCAAATGGTATGTTAGATCACCTATCCTGTATGGATAGAGTATGGTAAAGTCATGGATACTATGTGGATGCAGAATAAAAGGTATTTAAATCAGGATGAGTTACTAGGAAGTAGTACAAGAGCACAAGAGTTGGAGCCTTCAGAACGTATTGATGTGGATGTCAAACATGGTCACTTCATGGCTACATGGGATTCAAATTTAGAGGTGATGAAGACCATTGAAAATGCAAAAACTACTGGACATCATAAAATATTGAATGTAGAGTAACAAGTATAGCCATGCTAGAGGGAATGTTGGCCAAAATGTATTCATAGAGTACGTACATCATGACTACCGATGATATAGTAGGTAAGGTATACCTTGGCAGAGATTTGTGTTAGTGGAGATGAACATATGTAGGAAGTCAACAAGATTTTATAGGTATATCCATCAAGGAAATTTATTAATGCAACCATCAACAGAGATAAATTCATGGACATAGATGACCCATACATGTAGGATCATGACACAACATGAAGAGGGGATAATTTAGTTTTTGGTAGCATATTCAAATGTCTAGGTTTCCATCGAACAAAAATTGATGTTGCTGTAGGTAGGGTGATCATGGTGAAATTGAAAATGGTGATCTATGTTTGAGAAATATAATTTGAAAATGATATAAGGTAAGCTAAAGGAATGTGCATAAATGTAGCTTTACTGCATAAGCATGTTGGAAAAAAATTCTATGTGGATAAGGAAGGAAAATCCATTATTTGTGATTAGAGAGGATGACCATACCAACGCAAATTATTTGTTAGAGACCTTCTAGTGAACCACAACTGAAGGAAGAAATTGTGGAGATGTTAGACTGATGTGAGAATAAGAGCATCAAAATCAATTACTCCAAGCTAGTTTGTTATTACTGAGGACCATCTATTTCTATAGTAGTGTAAGCATATTCGAGGATGCATCGATTATTACAAGCATAATCCCATTAGTTTATAGATCATAGGATAGAAATAGGATAAGGGAATCATGTACCCTCATCAAATGGGAGTCATGCTTCTCACATACTGGCATAATGCAGTTAGATCAAATTTACAAAAAATAGGTAATGATGTACCATTGGGACTATACGTAGAAGTATAGACCAATTATAATAAAAATAATAGTGAAGGTGGTGATTTGAATGCTCAAGAAATAGTACATGAACCATAGTGGCATGATAAAAAATAAATATAAAGGGTTGTCGAATGATTTCAATGGTGCAATTCCTGAACAAAGCCCCAAGAGGAAGTTTCAAACCTAGTGAGAGCTATTTGAAGCTAGTAGAAAATGAGAAATTTATTTCATGGCTAGCATGAGGATAGTAATGGGATGAATACACCATTGATAGACTATGAGAAACTATGATGATGTCATGGTAATGACAGATCAAGAGTCTCTTGTCAATACATCTACATGAGAGAGAGGCAGTGTTAGTGGGGTCTAGATGACTTCATTGTTTAAAACACCCAGCTAGAGTAGGTGTTACATGATAAAACATGAGGGAAGCATTTTTTTTAATTTCACCACCATGGGGTGATTTCAAATGTTGTTGTGTGAGCCTAAATTTTTGACATGTGGAAATCACTGTAAAATAAAGATAAGGTTAACACCTCAATTGTGTGTAAATTTAGGGAGAAAAGTATCGATGAGAGATCAAATTATATCCTCAATTTCATTGGTCTCACTCACATGCAAAAATATCGATGCATGAGAATAATGTTTAAAAGTGCACCTCTTACTAAGTATTATTTGAATTCACCCATTGCAAATGAATTAAAATTAAAAGTGTTACTTCAAAAAACTACAACAATTATCATTCCTCCAAAGCATACGTTCGAGGGGATGTTACGATTACAACAAAACAAGTTGGAATCAATTCAAAAAAAATAGAAACCAAAAAAGGAAATGAACAGTTCTTTGAAAAGGGGTCAAATATCCATTTCCAAGGTAGAAATAGGGCTAGAAATTTTTGTAGGCCAAGGCTAGAAGTCTGATGTAAAACAAGAACTGTTATCTTGTTGTTTTAATGCAAAATGCTACAGAAATTTACACTTTGTTAACAAAATCCAAGGAGAATAATTTTTTGGATGTTTTGAATTAATGTTCATCTTTCCTTTCTGTGTTTTTAGGTTTATAGACAATGTTTAATGCATTTTATGATTGCATTGTTGAATACTTAGAAACAAAGAATTTATTTTGTTCCGTAGAAGATTGCACCTAGTTTATTTCAAACTATGCAAATGCAACTTCAGATAAACTAGGTTACATTCAAAAACTCTCACATCTCTAGTTTTGCAGGATAGGGTAGCATCATACTGTTAGTACTTTTTTTTCAGTGTTTTCAGCATTCTCGTCCATTTTCTAGATTTTATTTTTATTTTTCTAACCTTCCCTTTTTACAGTTTTTTAAAACTTTGGCAATTAAAATAAAAATTGGAAAAAAATAAAATTCCAAAAATAGATGTATAGGTCTCTATAAAAAGCTTTAAATTTTTATCTTATGCATTTTTTATTTTAGTTTGAAGCCATTTTGAAATTATAAAAATGATTTAAAGTTGTTATTTTATCAGGAATTTTGTAATTTTGAAATTTGACATAATATCACATTTTGAAGGCAAATCAAATTTCAAGCTTTGAATTTCATTTTGCAATCAATAAATTAACTTTCCTTTGTGAAAATCATAAATTCATTAAAGGGATATAATTTATAGGGCATTTCAAGGCTTTTACATTTTAAAACAATAAATTGACTTCTCTTTATGAAAATCATAATTTCATCAAAGAGGGGTAATTTATATGATATGTCATAGGCTATTTTATTTACCAAGTTATTCATGTATATTATCTTATTTTCATGTTCAAAGAAATTAAGTGAACCCAATCATCATTCAAATTTTGCATTTAAAAATATAGACTTTAGTATTCTCTTTTATGCTCAAAGCAGGGTTTAATAATGCAAAATAAAACTTATTCAAAATATGTTTAACCAAAAGATGATAAAATCTACATAAAATACTTAAAAATAAAATGAACTAAGGTTTTACATCATGGTCATATGAGGGCCAATCACATTTTATTTTCCTTTAAGTTTCATGAAAAATCACTAACATAGCAATAAAATAATACCAACATAGACCCCTTGTTTATAGTTATTTTTAAACCGCTAAGGTATTCCTAGCACTTATTTGATATATATTCACAATATTACAAGTAAAATAAAACTTGGATAAATTTATATTTCTTTGCAAGAGAGGGTTTTATAATAAAAATATTGACTGTGATGGTGATTTTGCAATTGGGTAAAATTTCCACTCAATAAGACCCCAACAGTTCATAGCCATATAATGCATCCATGTTGGCCTCGAATGCATCCTACCACACATATTATGCCATGGTTTTGGTGCTAGCATGGGTTTGTTTTTTATTTTGACTTTAATACGCCATTGAAGTGCCAATTAATTTCTTGAAAATGTTGGGTGTATATAAAAGTTAGCAAGTGAGGTGCATCTTTTATAAAGTGGAGGGGGCCACTTTATTTTATCAATTGTATGAGCACTTAGATTATAATACTTGGAAGTGGAGTGCTCATGGAAAATTTGCCAAAAATATGGCCTCATTGGCTATTTTTAAAAAACAATTTCCACGTGGAGAGTGGAAGGCCCACATGGACCCTTTATTATATATATATTTTAAATTAAAAAGATTATGGCCCAATTAGGCCCATGTAATTTCCTTGGGAAACTTTAAGAGTGTTTGTTTTTTCTACCAAAGAGCGATGCCACCAAAGAACAATGCTAGGAATATTCCAAGGAGAATATTATCTGATTTTAGGAATATTCTAGATTCCTAATGTGAAGACATGTTGTTTTTCTAGCAGATGAAGGTCCCATTCAAATCCAAACATTGGGGTGTTTATACTCATTGAAAAGGTTTTCTAAGTGGAACACATTGGTGGTGTCCAATTTTCATTTTGAGATAGTCCTATATGCTTTTTTGGGTCTCAAATATCATTGTTTTATGGAGTGCATTTTCAGTTGAACCCAACACTCCAAGGCAATTGTAAGTGATCCCAGTATCTAGTCACCTTATTTATAATACCTAGTGGATGCAACAATTAATTATCCATACATTTTGGTAGGATGAGAAGGTCAATATAAGGATAATCACCACTTTATATGAAGACTATTATATGAAATCACTTTGGATCAACTTCTGAAGACTATAGACATAGACACTTCAGAAGATTCTCTTTTTCCTCCAATTTTGATCTATGGCTTTTTTTTTGTAATATAGAGTGTATTTTTGGTAGAGATAAACACTCTAAAATGACTCAATTTTTTGTGTTTAGGTGTATTTTTTAGCACAATAAAATTTTGGCAAAGCCCAACACATTCTAGATAAATATTCACCAAGAGAAAGGATGATATTCATGGTGAACATAGTCAGTGACCTACATAGGTATTAGAACTGAGGAAGAGACTGAACCTAAGGTACTAAGATAAGTATAACCAATAGAGGCCACAAATATAAGAGATATTTATCCTAAGGAAATAGACCTAGATGTATACATCGTAGATCGAGAATTATTGTTCCTAGTTGAAGAGCCAAGAGATAAAAGCAGAAGCCCAGACACTATTCCAAATCATGAAAAGAAAATCAACATTAAGGGGGAATGTCTCTAATGTTGACTTATATTTTTTTGGAAAGTACACATTAAGGAGGAATGTTAAAGTTAATGTGTACTTTACCCCTTATTTCTCCTTGACATGTGTCCTTGACACTTGTCATATTTTCATATAGGCTTATGCCTATATATTGTACTATTTTCATGTATAAGTTAATGTGTCCTTGAAACTTATCATGTTTTTATCTCCCACTAAATAATATTGCAACAAGACTCTTAGAGAAGGTATCTCAATTTCAAAAGAAAATACTACTTTAGTGCTATAAACCAAGGTGTATGGCATTGCCCAGTGAGAGTACACACACTTGTGTGATATGCCCATAGGGTTAGATATAGTTGTAAGTGACAGTATTTGTTGTTTTTGTTTACTAGCTTAAGTATTTTGATTAACATTTTGTTGGAGGATTCAACTTGTTCATTTCCTTGCAGATATTATGGTGTAGACCATTTTTTATTATTTTGTATATGGTGCATATTTTGGCAACTTCTTTATTTTTAAAAGGGGTGTCAATATCAACAATTAATATAGAAGGTATACCATATGGTATGATGATCTAATTTAGAATAAACTTTGATACTTGAATTCCTATTGTGGTGGATAGGGGCATTACCTTGAACCACTTAGTGAAGTATTTTTTAGTGGTTATAATGAACGTATGTCCATATAATGATTGAGGGTTGATCTTACCTATGATATCCAATACCTAAGAGGATAAAGGCCAAGGAGATGTGATCGATAGTAATTATTGATAAGGGATGTGAACAAAGTTATTGTGTCATTGACACTTATCACATATCTAAACATAGTTATGAACATCCTTTTCCATAGAGGGATAATAATAGTCCATCCTAAGGAGCTTCTTGGCTATGACTAGTTCACTAAAATGTCTACCACATGATCCATCATGGGTTTATTTTATGATAGCTTAGGCTTCATGTGTATTCACACATATGAGTAGTATACCTTTGAAGGATCATCAATATAAGATATCTTCAATGATGACATATTTGTAAGCTTTTAGCCTAAATTATATTTGCTTATGAGATTTGGATCACTGAGGGAATGTTCCCTCTTTGAGGAATTTAAATATGTCTTGGTAGTAATGATATTGAGGTATAGACATTTTAATATTGCATATGTTGAGATGTTGTAGACATGATTCAAGTGTGGAATATTCATTAATTGATCTTATGATAATAGAAGCATCTTCATATTCTAAATCTAAGGGAGTGAGAGATGCATTTGTAGCCATATAACAATATGGCTTCTATGGTGATCTATTTGAAGTAAGTATTAAGCATGTCTAAAATATATTTGTAATGTTTTAGCTTCTCATTTTTTTTATAAGTATTATTCACTAGTTGAGCACTAATTGCAAATCACCATATACTATTATGTTCTCAACATTTAGCTTTGTTGCAGCCCTAAGACCTAGGATGAGCACTTTGTATGCTACTATATTTTTAATACATGAGAAACATATCTTAAAAGATAATGGTATGAGCTATTGTTGTGGTGTGATAAGGATAATTCCCCCTATACCTTTCACATATCTAGCTCCATAAAAGTACAAGATCCAAGTTTTAGGTTCTTGGTCTTCTATTGAGAAGATTGTTTCATCTAAAATAAACATACTTATGGGATGTTTTAATTATAAAGGGGATGCAGCAATTTGATTGATTATAAATTGTTCCTTTAGTGATTTATTTACAAATTATATTTCAAATTCACTAAGGGCTATGACCCATTTTGCAATCCTACTAGATAGGTAAGGTTTTGACATAAGGTAGTGTAGTGGGTCTACCCTTAGTAAGATGTAGGTCTTTTAACTAAGCATGCAGTGTCTTAGTTTGAGATATGAGATGAAAATTGCTAAGTAAATATTCTATAATGGTGTGTATGAGTGTCATAGTACACCAAAGTTTTACTAATGTAGTAGATTGCTCTTTTTTGGTGTTGTTCATTGTATTGAGCTAATACATCTTTGAGGGCATGCTGAGTGGTTGCTATGTATAGAAATAGAAGTTGGTTTAGTTTTGGAAATACCAATATGGATGGTTTCAAGAGGTAATTTTTTAGAGCTTCAAAGGCCTTTTGACATCCTTCATACCATTTAAATTTTGTCTCTTTATTCAATAATTTAGAGAAAGGTTGACATTTATCTACAAGTTACGATATGAATATATGAATAGCTTGTAGTTTGCCTTGCAATATTCATAATTTAGTTAAGTTTATAGGTGGTGAAATATTTGTTATGGCTACAATTTTTAAGGGATCAACTTGAATCCCACGATGGGATATGATGAACCCAAATATTTTTCCTGATGTTACCCCAAAGATACACTTTTGAGGTTTTAACCTAACTATGTAATCTCGTAATCTTTTGAAAATGCATCTAAGATCTAGAGTATGGTTTCATATTTCCTAATATTGATACAGGATGTCATCCACATAGTCTTCTACCATTTTATGCATAATATCATGAAATATGTATTTCATGGCCCTTTGATACATTACCCTTAATTTTTTAAGACCAAATGGCATGACCTGATAGCAGAAGATTCCCCAAGAGGTAGTGAAATTGATTTTAGAATGTTCTTCTAGTGCTATCTTAATTTTATTGTAGCCCAATAATCCATCCATTAAAGATAGCATCTCAGATATTGCAGTGATGTCTACTATCATGTCTATATTTTGCAAAGGTAAATCATCTTTTGGACAAGTGTTTTTTATATCTATGAAGTCTATGCAAATTCAAATGGATCCTTACTTCTTAGTGATTTGAATCCAACATCTAGTAATTTTTGTAGTCATATTTTACCAAAAGAGTGACTCTTAGATGTATTTTTCTTAATTTTTGTTTTATGGGTTTGGTGTTAGGGTGCACTACCAAATGGTAGACTACCAATTAAGGGTCAAATCTTGACATGTCGTTGTATCCCTAAGCGAATATATCAAAGAATTACTTTAGTAGTTTTTTATATTCTATCTGCTCTTCTTGAGTTAGGACCTTTTCAAGTTTGATAAGGCAAGGATCTTGACCCGTTCTAATGTTAATATCTATAATTTCTTTGATTAAGGCTTTTGATTCATATTTGAAATGAAGAGGGGCATCTATTATCCCTAATTCTTCAAGTTCTTGTGGATCCATATATGTTTTTTCCAATCCAAAAAGTTGGGCTAAGTTTAATTTGAATATCTATTTAAGATATTCTTCTATAGGAAAATTATCCAAATAATCTTCAATATTTTCTTTGGTTGTTATTTATTCTGGATGAACCAATTCTAGCATGTTAATGCTACCAAATCGTATTGTCTTGTGGGGTGTTTGGTTAAGGAGTGACCATAGTTATTCTTCATCCTCATCATTCCATTGAGAGCCATGTAGTAACTTAGGATAATTATCCTCATTGTATTCTTTTGATAGAGGAGAATGATCATTTTTTCTAGTGATGAATCTAATCCCGCATTGTGTTAGCTAAGGTTCAACTTATAAGTGTTATTTGATACCTTATTCATAATTACCTAAGCCTTTGCCTTGATAACCTATGTTGGAAAACTTTTATTTTGCTATAGAGAATTAAGATGATATATAGCATTTAGTGTATGTTTGTTTACAACATTTATTTAGCTATATAGAATGAAGATGATATATAGCATGTAGCGTATGTTTGTTTGAATGGCATGAAGTTACACCCTTGAATATTTTTATAAAAGGTAGTTCCCTTATGAATGAAAGCACAAGATCCTATTTGGATTTGGATTCCTTTTCTATTGGGTATACCTATATCATGAGGATATAGGAACATGCTTACTTGTTCTGCGAAAGGATCTAAATTTTGGTAAATTAGATTGACTTGATCATTGGAAGATGATGATTAGGGAGTATCCCCTAAGTTTATGAGGTGTTCCTCTAATATTTCATTTTATTTGTTTAATTTTGGTTGATCACTTGATATTGCTCATTTTATAGAAGGACAAATATTAATCTCTTGTACGTTAGTAGATTTAAACATGGCAAAATGTGGATATCCAAGAATATGGAAACCCTCCCTTGAGAATTATATTTAAGACATTGATGTAAGGTAGAAGGTACTACCCTCATAGCATGTATCCAAGGTCTTTCAAGGACCATGTTATATGTTACATTACATGATATGACATAGAAAAGGGTATTTAAGACACGAGGTCCCACTTTGATAGGCAAAGTAATAGTGCCTATTATCTCTCATTATTCATTGGAAAAGGCTCTAATGATGAGATATAATTTTTCTAAATAATTTTTTGATCAAGTTAAAATTTTGTAAGAATTTGACATTGCATACATTCAAGATTGATCCATTTTTAACTAGGAATCTCTTGATATATTTATCACCTATTTGAGTTATGATGTAAAGAGAAGAATCTTCTGATATGGTTTCAAAAGGGGTATCTACCTTATGAAATGCTAAGATAGAATTGTTTACCCTAGCTAATATAACCATGTTAGTGATGTCATTTAGATATATGTCTTGAGGGACTTCTTGCTCACTTAAAAGTTTTAGTAATATTTCCCTATGAGTAGGTGATATTTTTAGCAACTCTAAAAGGGAGATCTTTGTGGGTACCTCCTCTCTAACTGTTTATGGAGATCAAATGTTGTAGACATAATTTTTTTTCACCCCTTGCATTTAGTCTAATGGATCTATTCCTACCTGAAAGGGAGAGGAAAAATAAAGTGCCTACACCTTAGACGAGAAGCACTTGAGTTGTGCTCTCTTTGGTGTTTGTTGATGAATTAATGGTGGGGATCACTAGGAAAGACTATAGTGGTACTTTCCATGCCTAGGTGATGAAGAGTTTGATGTGTTCTTTTAAGCATACACCTAAATTTTGGCAAGAGTGCAACTATGCCTAACTATATGCACTTAAAATTTCCATGAAAGTAGTAGCACACAATTTAACTAGAAAGCCTTTTAAAATTAACTATAATGCAATGATCTTTATGGATGCTCAAAGTAAAAATAAAAACTCTATGTCATCATATGCATATGTATTTTTTTTCTTTATTTTTTCCAGATAATAAGACTAACAGGAACAAGTACGAATAACTATGTATATTTTTCTTTTTCTTTTTTGTCTTTCCAAATAGTAAGTAAATACAAAGAAATACAACTAAATTTTATATTTCTATTTTATTTTCTTTTTAGGTGATGAAATTAATGAAAATGTGAATGAATATGTAATTTTATCCTTTTTCATTTTCGAATAATAAAAGACATTACAAACTAGTGCAATCAACTATTTGCTTTTGACTTTAATCTTTTCTTTTGCCTTAGTATTCTCTATTCAGTTGATTCTTTGCAGAAAAATAGAATTGAAGCTGATGAAAAACTATCAAAACAAAATAGACAATGATTTTTATGGTACTTACCTAATATTGATGTCTGATGCAGAGTGAATACACATATTGCAGAGCGGATACGTGTCCTATCGGCCAGCTCATGAATTCAGACATTCAAAAGATTTGCAAGGAACCTTTGCACAAAAAAATTAAATTTATAAATTATTTGGGGATCTACTTGAGCCATTTTAGATTGATTTCTTGATGGTGCAATAGTCAGATCCACAGGAATTTTATAAAACCTTAATTCAAAATGTGATTTATGAAAATGCATGTAAAATTGAACATCAATTGAGCATATAGACAAAATACAAAGATGGCTAGGATAGCCTAAGTGCATGAATCATCTATGATGAATGAGAATCTACTATTTATATATATGACTATATGAATTTATCCCAAGACCTATAATTCTATAGATTTATGAACTAGATGTGAATATGTGCCTTGTGTATTTGATGCCAACTGGGATGCAAAATCACTTGATCCTAAGAAATAAAATAAAATTGTTCAAATTATGATGATTAAAATGATCCGAGGTAACATAATAGACTTACAGTACTTTTGATGATAGATCGAACCAACAAAAATTTAAAAAATAGTATAGAAGTAATAGATATACCTTGAAGCAAGTTTTTCCTTGCAAGGAACCTTTATAGAATTTAGAAATTCCTTTGCAAATTTATCAAATATGCAACACAAACTGTTAGATCTCTATCTTTGACTCAAAAAAACAATATTGCTCTCAATATCTCCTCTTCTCATATTAGCATAAAATATCATTAAAATGCTTAATATATGCTTTAATGTCTTCGTAGGGTACCAAATAAGGTCAAGGAATGCAAGATCTAGGAGTCTGAAGGGGATCAAATCATATAAATTTAGCGTTTTGTCAAATTTGGTGAATATGAATTCTAGCCACTAGGACATGTATTTTCTAGAATCAAAATATTGGATGCTTTTGGTATGGAGTCCAAGTGATCATTTTGGACAGAAGAAATTCTCTAGATTTTGTGAATATGCATCCTAGATACTAGGATGCATAATCACCAAAAACTAGGGAAACATGTCAAGGTAGTTGGCATGTTTGGGGTAAAGGCTTTTGAATTTAAAAAAAATATAGGAGAAAATGTTTAGGAGGGATAGGGAATTTGACATGGGTGGACATTTTTTTGTTGAAAGGGTAATCATTAAACTTGTTTGAAGGTTTTATATTATTTTATTTTATTCTTATTTTTAGAAAAAATTGAGGCATCAAAAAAAATTAAATGTTTTTAACCATTTTGATTAAGGTGTCCCCTTGAGTTTCGTGAGGAATACCTAATTCCTCATGGAACTCGTAATTGTGAAAATAACAAGTGGAATGCTAATTTTAGTGGAAATTAAGGGTTTAAAAGGGGAATTAGGGCAAACCATAATTCATTATGTCACTACACATTTAAGGAGAAGAGAGCTTTGGAGAAATATGGTGCTTCCTAGACATTAAGCATATTTAGTACAATTGAGTGGTGAGGAAGCAGAGCCGAGCATGTGGGTAAGTAGCATTTTCCTTTTGTAAATTTTTGTCCATTTAGAATTTTAATTTGGCTAGATTTTTCAAATTTTAGGGCAGATTCATTGTGTGAAACTTGCATGGTGAATTTACATCCTATAATGCAAATATGTTTTCCATAAAAATAGATTTTCTCAAGATGTGAATTTATGATCAAGATGCAAATTTGTAGAGAAGATGCAAATTTATGTTCAATATGCAAATTCATCAAAAATAAGGTAATTTCTAAACAAAGCTAATATTTAAGGGGAAATTTTTGTATTTTTCTTACTTTCTTAATGTATTTATTTAATTACTATTGTATAATTATGTTTATTTGTAATTGTAGTTTAGCACTCTCAAAAATTGAGAGTGGAGGTCGAAGAAGTTCATAGGGTGGATGTGAGTTCTTGATGGGGGTGAGAGGAGAAAATTGGCGATAGTAGGACTTCTTCACATAGTGGATGTGCCTCAAGTTGAGGCTGATACTACTTTTATTATAGCCTTGGTAGAGTGATGATATCCAGAGTGATATACCTTATGATTGCCTTTGAGAAGATGACTATTACTCTTGAGGATGTTTAGAGGATCCTTAGGATTCCCATCAGGGTAATGTGAGTGTAGCAATCAGGTGTGTAGGTGATAGTGGTAGAGAGGTTGATAGGTAATTATAGCTTTTGATTTTCTTAGAGTGACATCAGTGTCAAGGATATGGATAAGAGACAGACTATATTGAGGTTGACAATGGTATTGAGTTGTATAGTGGTTGGAGACTTGACTAGCCATATGAGCAGATGACATTTGACATGGGCTCTTGATAGAGTAGTCAATGACATGAGAGACCATGGTCATTAGTTTACCTAGGTATTGATAGTTTTGTGTCAGTTGTACAGGATAATATGGAACATTATATATAAGAGATATACATGCATTGTTATTATTACATTACTCTAGGTGTGGAGCTCAGAGTAAATTATTGTATGGAGGACACATTAGCTTCTTTAAGGATAACTAGAGTTAGGGTGGCCAACAAATTTCATATGGGCACTAGTTATGGGAGAGTGAAGTACTTAGGTAGGTGGCTTGGATTCTATGAGACAGGCATTAGATGAGATTCTACCTCATCATATTACCTGGTGATCATGAAGGATGGTGCCATACTAGGATAAGGATCATGTAGAGGTGGCAAAAGTATGGAAAATTTGATGGCTACAAACAAATAAGGGGGAGATGGAGCTGCATCATTTTTATCGAGTGTAGTGATAATTTGGATTGAGTTAATATATTCTTGAGATTAGGGATATATCCTATAAATGAGTGATAAGGAATCCAGCTGCTATAAGAGGAGATCTAGACCTAGCCCACTTTAGGGATTCAAAGGTGGATGATACTATCTATCCTAATCCTAGGGTAAATGATGTAGGATTTGAGGCTAGCTATGACTAGTGGCATGATGGAATCCATCCTATAAAAATTACTAAGATTCACCCAGTGGGTAACCTTATGTTGATATAAGTAGCTAGAATGATGGCTCACCGACGGTATGCTTAGAGAGGTGATACTAGACTAGGTGAGGTTCCTTGTCATGGATGGTTAGGAGGAACCTAGACTAGAGGAGGGTGGGTGTATAGGGTCATGTAGGGGATGAGATAAAACTTATGACATGATCATTCCTCACAGTCACCACAAGGTGCTAGTCAGCAGTAGCTTACAATATCATAGTAGACATTATTTCCATAGTGATAGGTATCTCCACCTCAGTAGGATTTTCTATATCCACAACAAGAGGTATCATCATTATAGTGATAGGAATTACCTAGGAAGGGCATTACAATGGAGATTAAAGAGTTGAGCAGCATTAGAGAGGTTGATGCACTACAGGTAGAGAATGTTAGGCTGAAGAGCCAGATCAAGATACAGGATAGTCAAATTCAGTCATTGGAGGCTCAAATATCTTAGTCATAATAATTAAGCTCAATTGGAATAGGTATAGGCATAACTAGTGCAAGCACAAGTATAGCTAGTGCAAGCACAATCATAGTCATGCTAGGTAAAGAGTGTAGCCTCGGGCAAATCTACAGGTAGAAAATTTCTACAGAGTGCACTACTAGTGGCACATGCAAAGGTGAAATTGGCATCACAATGGGTGACTTACTATCATATGTTGTACTTTTAGTTGGTGCCTAAGGATCAGAGGATCACACTACCCCTAGAGTTAGCTTCTTTGAGTCACTCTATATTATATTCTTGAATAGTATTTGGTATTCCTCAATTCCATGTGCCCAGACCACCTCCTTAGGAGGTTCAAAATTCTAGAGGTTCTAGGGGATGATATACCAGGGTTTATTTTTTTGGTATACTTTCCTAGTGACTGAGTATGCCAATTTTTATTGTAGCATACTAGTCGATCTTATGTACCTTGTTTATGAGAGTAATATCATATTATTATTTTCATTTTTATTTTTATTTTTATGTGTTATGCGAAATGCAAAATATATTTTTTATTTTTGATGATTCTACATAATCATGCTTATGGTCATGTTTTGATTTCTAATGCACTTGTTATCATGCTTAATAAAGATACCATTGTAGAAAAGTAAGATGTGATTTGATATAATTGATATTTGTAATGTAGTGTGATATTTGTATAAGAAAGTTTGTTAGGAAATATAACTTTACAATATTTATCAATCAACAATAGACCTCAAGGATGTATGCTTGTATATGACCTTATACAGAGGCTTCCCCTCACGTTGGTCATGAAGTGGATCTTGTGTGAGGTTTTGTTATAATGCGTACATGAAGGACTATGATCCAAAACTAGTTTAATTTTTTTTGATTGAAAGTGGTATAATTTATGATAAGTAATGTGTGATCTTAAGATTAATTTTGATTAAAATTAAGAGAAGTATGGCGTAATATTGGTGATTAAGCATGGAAAATGGGATAGAGGACATGCACTAGGTATAAGATTCCTATTATGAAATAAATGAAGAGATTTTATTAGGATTATATCATGCCATCATCACAAATTCTATATGCAACTACATGACCAATCAATTATGTATGATCAATGCATTTTTTTATATATGGCAAGAAATTATGCAATATGATGAAATGAATGCATTACACAAGGTGGTATATATGACATGAAAGACTAATTGGTTTTAGGACCACTTTATTATGCTAACAATAATACAAATCCATGAGGATATAGTGACTTTAGATAATCAAAACTCAAGGATAATCTTGGTCATTTCTAAAATAAAATCAATTTTATTAAGAACCAGTGTGTGATTTGTGTATTCATTTTCCATCATGATCTTTATTATGATCTAAAATATCTCAAGGATCAAATGTGTCTTCTTATGAGGTTCATTTACCAATTTTAAGTAAGGTAATGATGGAAACCAAATTTAATAACCATTGTGTCTGCAAGTGATGCATTTATTTACCTTGATTTTGTACGCGATTAGACTTAACTACTCTATAATACAAGCCACCAAAAGCTAGCTTATCCATAAGAAGAAATTGGTTTGTAAAAAATAAGGTCACTAATGTTATAGACCTATTGTCATGCATAATACTACTCCATTTACAAGCATATTTCATTCAATTCATTGTTGTAATGGAGATCACCCCATGACTTTTGAATAACTGAGGATTTCAAGGATTCCGGCTCATTGCCTTTTTTTTCTTTTGAATTTCTTTGATTGGGGATTCTTGATCATTTTTGAACAAGGGGATTTATTTGCTTTGTAGTAAAATAATTTTCTTATTTTGCTTTTTTTTTTCTTCAAGGGATACTTTCTCATATTAGTAGAGGAGTAAGGAATTTTATTCAAGTAGGGGGGAGGTTGTCCTTTTGTCAATTCTCAGCATTCTAGACCATGTACATAACAGGATATCAAGGGAAAAATTTCACTTAAGGATCTAGGACTACTATGTAGTATCATATTTCTTTGTGCAAAATAATTTTAAGATGTGTGTGTTTTTGGTTCAGAAGTGGAAGAATCAATTTTTGAAACTCAAAATTTTCTTAATGAGAAATAGTGATTTTGGTTCAAAAGAGATTTTTAATCAATATTTAGATCAATATTTTATTAAAATGTAAATATTATGAGTGGTTAAAGATAATTTTTGAACTACTAGAAAGGAAACCAAGATTGAATTGTGAATATTGATAGCATTGGTCTAATATTTAAATCATATAATAACTAGATGTGACTATTTACCATATGTAATTGGACTAAAACTTATTAAGGATGTAAGATAAATGTGACTATATGAAAGATGATTTATATGATATGATTAATATTATAAACTGGAATACATGCAACAAATATTGTATGTACAAAATATATGATGACTATGTACAATGGTGAAACATGATTTTATGCATAATATATTTTAAGGTGCATGTAGATGGGGAAAACTGACCTACCGCATACAGTTTCCAAAAGGATAGATCCACAATATATAAGCCTTATATGATGAATCATGAGGGTATGTTGTTCTCTATACTTGGTTCTATGGGGAAGGATTCACCAGCAATGGTTTTAGTGAAGAACATGTGCTTATACTGAGAAGGGGGGATGAACAGTATACAATAATTTTTTTTGCTTTTTAATCCAAATAGTAGCAACAAAATTAATAAAATAGTAAACACCACACAAAGCATCACACACATGAGAGACATAATTTTTACGTGGTTCATCCAAATATGGCTAGCTGCATGGAGAAAATATTTCTTCTAAATATTTCTTAAATAATATTTTGGGAATCCTTCCCACTTACAATGTTTATGGACATTTGTCCAAAGGAGATGTTGATCCCATAAATCTAGTTTGTGGATCTCTATCCATAGGAGAAATCCTTCTCCTCTAATCTGGATGGTCATCCTCTATAAGACTACTGCCTACATTGCACTAGCTTGTGGATATCTCTCCATTGAAGACTCTTGTCCCCACTCATAAGACATGTCCTCACTACCCTAGCTGATGGACATCTATCCACTAGAGACTACTGTCCTCTCTACTCTGCTACATCCAAATCTTAGTCTAAAAAATACACTAAATATAGTCTAGTCGATCTAGCACAAATCTGATCAACAAATCCACTCATATCTTGATAAAATCTGCTCAACAAGTTCACTTAGACATTGCTCAAATATACTCAATAAGTTCACTCAGAACTTGCTCAAATATTCTCAATAGGTCCACTCAAAACTTGCTCAAATCGGCTCAACAGGTCCACTCAAAACCTGCTCAAATATACTCAATAGCTCCAATCAGAACTTGCTCAAATATGCTCAACAAGTTCTCTTATAACTTGCTTAAATATGCTCAACAAGTCAACTCAGAACTTTCTCAAATCTGCTCAATAGGTCCACACATAACCTGTCCAAATATGAATTGTAAGCTTCCACAAAAGCTTACACAAAATAAGTCCACAAGTCTCCTCAAAGACTTGCCTCAAATCTGCTTAACAAGTCCACATAGAACTTTTCCAATCTCATAAAAGCCTAAATAGAATTGTTAGAGACTCAATATGTTCTACACTCAATGCTCAATCAATTTCACAACTCAAATCAGAATAAAGAATAAATTGTTTTATGGAACTTGAACAATCACTTCATACAACCACTTTACTAGGATCAACCACTCAACTCAACCAATTTCTTAATGAAACATCCCTTTCTCACAAATCCTAGTCCAAGCATATGTCAACCAACTCAAAATGTTTCCAATAATGCTCAATAATAATTCTCACCTAAAAATGATACTCATGATATTTTCAAACTCTAGTTCAAGTTCTTTGCACAAAAACTCACTTCATCAACAATGCTTATAAAAAAATATTCACATAATAATGATACTCATGATCTTTTCAAAACCCTAACTCAAGTTCTTCACACAATCCAATGGCTTCAACAACAATGCTTATAAAACAAGGTTTTATTCACAACTCTTAATTCCAAAAAACCTTGAAGCATTAAATCAAACACTTTCAAAATGGAAATGCTAACCAGATTATTTTCATTCCAAAATTTATTTATAATGCTAATAAACCAACTCAACTAAGAAATAATTTTCCCATACCTTTTTGCTTGACAAGGAGTAGATCTCACAAATTTGCCACACTCACAATTTATTCTTTGCCAATCTCAATAAGGGTTAGAAGATAATAATTTCCTCAACAAAACACAATACAAAATGATATCAAACAGAATACACCTTATCACTCCAACTTTAAAATAATATCAATGCCCTGATAATAATCTCTTTTGCAAAAATCCTTTTACAAATAAAATCAACACTCACTAAAAATCACAACCTCTTACTACCTTATTACTCCAATTTAAAAAGAATATATCCTCTTTTATAAATCAGAATTCAACAAATGAAAATTTTCTATCACTCCTTATTTCTCCTAACCACAAATTTTATTCCCTAGCTAAAACCTTTTAATAAACCCCTTATCACTCCTAATAAAGACTTTAATTAAAACTTTAGGCAATAAAAATATAAACAAAAATTAACTTTACCTCTCCACAGGTTTCAAACCCTTAACCTCTGCCTCCACGAATGGCCTAGCCATGGGCTCCTCAACCACATGTGCTTAATGCACGTTGAGAACCAAAAGGATCTATGTGCACTATCTTCCTTCCCTGGCTCCTTAATCAAAAAACATGAAACATGAAAACCTTTCCCTTTGGTGCTTACCACCAACGAGTTTCGAATGCAAACTCTTGCTTCCACCAATGTTTTCGTAGATCATTAGCTGCCAGTGGACCACCATATCCAATGTGCTTAGAAATATCCAACCTCTCACCTTATGCCTGGCGGTTAAGACAAAAAATATTTTTTGTCTTCTTCCTCAAAAAATCTCTCGAAATCACATACAAAATATTTCAACCTTGGTGCATATCAATCACTTGAGGGATAATCTTCAAGGTCTTTTGGCCTCCCTTTTTATACATGAAGTTGCCATTATATTCAAACTTCGACGCTATAAATTTTCAATGACGTCGACGTATTTGTCCTTTGTAATTTATAAAATATTTAAATTCCAAGGAATTTAAATTTTATAAATTATAATTATAACCTTTGTCTTTTAAGGGTTTCTCTTATTGCATAACTTTGTATTGATGATATTTATTTATAAAAATTAAATTCCTTTTGAATTTAAATATTTTATAAAATAAATATTAGACCTCCTTTGAACTTTGCAATAGACCTCCTTGGGTATTTATGAAAACCCATTTTAACTTATGCTCTCATATAATATTAAAATGTTATGGAGCCCTTTTGCATTTAACTTATGCACTATTTAAGCTTCTTCCTGACACATTTGACAACTTTATTTTTTGTCGAATTCCTTGAAATTAAAGATGACTTCATTTCTTGACATCAATGACAACTTTAAATTTTAGGACTCAAAATTTCCAACATTTAGGACTCGCTCCAAGTCCTCATAATATTCATGAATGTTTTATGTATTCAGTTTTAAGCAATCACCTAAGTTTGGCCTTTCTAGATCTATGCTATGAAAGATAAAGATAATGTAGAAATATAGAATGCAGGAATACAAGAGCTAACCTAGGATGATTTTTTCTTTGAATGCTTACTAACCTAGGGTTTTATCCAAAAAAAACTTTAAATCAAGGGTACAATGCTAATGCAAAATATTTAACCCTAGATGCACACTATATGCTCTTTCTTTTTATATGCCTAAAAACCAATATAAAGATCATATCAACAACCTATAAATTAATTAGACCACTTATATTAACCAGTGGTTGATCCAAGCCTTTGCTACCTCTTGTCCAATGATATCAATAATACCTGATCCTGCAAGATAGCTTAGAAACACTTGAAAATGGAATTAGTGTTAGAGGTCTACTTAGACCACTATACAATAATGCTTGGAGGCACAAAATTCAAGATCCCTAGGTCCTTTATATGACCTTTAAAAATATAATTTAAAATTGACCTTTGGATATTTAATCATAAAATAAAAATGCAATAGAGTAGAAATAGAAAATAGAGTATGCCAATATGATCTAGATGTAGTTTAAGACCTTATCATGCAATTATTTTTAGCAGGTTACCCCTAGTTTATTTTTGGCCAAAATTGTACCTCGCAGATAGAGGGTACAATAATTTAATAAGAAAAGTCACGCCCTATTGGAAACTTGTGTGATTACACTCCTACATGTAGAAGACCCTAATTTTAGGTTTGTAAAGTTACACCTGGATAATATTGGGTGCGATTTTAGTTATGATGCTAGAAAATAAAAATAAATATGAAATGAAGTGTAGAGATGTAAAACTTAAAATAAGAAACTTGATGGATGACACAAAAGTAGATAGAAAGGGTGAGATATCCAGGTAGTTAATATCTTCTCCTGGACTATGACACAGATCCACTAGATCAAACAACAATCAGATCAATGCAGTAGAATACCAAGTCCAAAATTTGAACTCTAGGGTTAGCTTGTAGAAGAGAAAGGAAGTAGATAGAAAATGAATTGTGAGCATGTTATAATAACCAAGCATGTATAAGAAATCATAGGCATGTGAGATCAATCGTGTATATGTCTATGTGATGGCTTCAATTTCCAGTTATTTACACCTTTCAAAGACTAAAACATCATGTGTTTCAATTGCAATAATTTTGGGCATAAAGCTAAATGGTGTAGAACAATATTCCATAAATTTCCAAAGTCAATAAAAAAGAAAAATGGTTAAGATGTTCAAAAGGGTATGACATTTAAAGTTTGGAAAAAAATATTGAAAAAATAAGAAGAGCATTATAAATTGGGAGTAGCTTTACTCCCATTCCAAAATTGATCACCTCAAGTAAAATAGTTGGTGAGGGGGCTATGCTAAGTGTCTTATTATTAGCCCTAAGGATCCCTTTGCCATTGATGTCAAATGGGGATAGAATTCAGTGAGGGGGAGTATCTTTTCAGGGGGAGCAGATTTGGAATCCAGTTGCAGTAGAATAAATGTTTTGTAGGGTTGCCATCATTGACAAAGGGAGAGATTGTTGGAAATATTGAGTTGTCATTTATGTCAAAGGTGCATGGTATTCAAGGCAGAAATATTCTTCAAGAATTTTATAAGGTTGAGAAATTATTCAAGGCAAGGTATATCTCCAAGCAAGGAAAATATTTTTAAGAAAAGGATTATAATATTTAAATATCAAATTTAAATATTATAAATAAGGACAAAAGCTTGGGACACAAAGGTTTAAAAGTTAATAAAATTTTCTTGGGACAAAATTTTAAAATTTGATTGGGACAAAGGTTTAAATATTACAAGAGAAGGCCAAAGGTTTTAAAAATTAATATTATAACATATTTTTAAAATATTAGAAGGGGTTTATAAGGTTTTGCGTCAACGTCTTTAGAGAGCATAAATTAAATCAAAAGTAAAATCGTGAGCCAAATTCCCAAGGTGCAAAGGAAGGCATATAAATATGAAGGCAGATATTTCATTATTTACCACCGTGCAATGCAATAATTGAAAATTTCTAATGCGACCAATGATGTAAAAATTTCCAATTCATGTGTGAAATTTGAATACTTCCAGCACATAAAAATTGACGAATAAGAGAAGATGAAGTTGTGCATTGCATGGTAGAAATCCATAGTAGAAATATAGAAGAGCGAATCCCTAATAGGTTCCATATATTTGGGTATCCTATCCATATGTCTAGCCCTATGTGAGGGCACAACGAAGCAAAGTGTGTAGAGTTTGAAACCCTACGGTGTCATTTTGCTTTGTGATGAAATTGTGAAAGTGTGAAGGTTATAGGCTAGTTGATCCTCTTTTGTTCTTGAGTTGTGGTGCAGCCCATCCAGTTGGCTAGGCCACGGTGAGATGCTATTGTGCGTGAGGACCGAGGGTTGAATTTCGTTGGGTGTGGTTTTTGCTTGGAAATTGTGGTGGCAGTTGAGGTAAGAGAAAAATATTTTATTTTTATTAAAGTAGGGAGTCATAAGGTGCAACGTTAATATTTTATATTTTGCATTGTTATAAGGTGATATAAGGTGTGTTAGGATTGTTTGAAATATTATATTTTGTATAGTGTATGAAGGAGTTATTTTTATATTAAGGAGGAGTTATAAGGTGTAATTTTGATTGTTATAAAATTATATTATGTATAATTTGGAGTTATAAGGTGTAACTTTGGAATTTTAATGTTGTATTTTTACATGACATAAAAGGATAAAATAAGAAGTGGTTTTATTGGTTTAAAAGCTTCATTGTTTATATTTTGATAAGGGTATAGTTATTATTAAAAGATTTATTTTGTGAGATTAAAAAGGAGATATAAGGTATTATTTTCAAGCTTTATTGTGCACATTTTTTAGAAGGGTTTTTAATGTGGATGATTTGAAAAAGAGATTTTCTAACCCTATTTTTGTAGTGGCAAAAGAAAGGAAAATTATTTTTGATAAAACAGGTTTGAAAAACACATGCAAAAGAAGATTATCATCATTGTGGCCGATTTAGAGGTATGGTTATCTAATTCCTTTATCAAAGTGTTTTGGTTGAAGAAAATATTTTGTTGTCATAAGGTTGGAGGTATAAGGAATGATTACATGTGCATTGGTTTTGATTGGAAGAAGAGAGTGAATGTGCAAGAGTTATAGATCAAATTTGTAAGTAAGTTTATGAACTATTCATGATTAATTTTGAAGAGAATGTGGAAGTAAGAAATATAGAATAGTCTCACATATATAGAAAGAGTGTTGTAAGCAAACCAAAGTGTCAAAAAGTATAAATATAGTATGAAAATATTTATTGAAGAAAAGGACATTAGATGGTCATTATTCAAGTGCTAATTTTAAAAGCTATCCTTCATGTAATGAATGTGAGACATGAGAAAGTGACAGGCTTATGTGAAAGAACATATTGGGTGTTTGTAATGCATATCATTTTCTATATTTTCATGAAGAAAGATAATTCTGGATAGAATATATGTCTGAATTGCTATAGTAGAGGAAAGCATATTTGAAAAGTTATGAGCATTGTTTGTATGCAATATTTGGGAAAGATATGAGCATTGTTTGTATGTGAGATTTGGGAAATATATGAGCATTGTTTGTATGCTAGATTTGGAAATATATGAGCATTGTTTGTATGCAATATTTGAGAAATATTGAGCAGACTTTATGAGAAATATTGAGCATGTTGTGAGCAGGTTTTATGAGCAAATTTGAGCAGGTTTTGGAGCAGATTTGAGTAGGCATTTTGAGAAGGATTTATGAGCAAATTTGAGTAGGTTTTGTGATCTGATTTGAGCAAGTTTTGTGAGAATATTTGAGAAGGTTTTTTAGCATATTTTAGTAGATATTTTGAGCAAGATTTGTGAGAATATTTGAGCAGGTTTTCTAAGCTGATTTGAGCAGTATTTATGAGAATATTTGAGCAGGTTTTGTGAAAATATTTGAGTAGGTTTTTGTTAGTATATTTGATTTTGTGAGTAGGATTGAGTAGGTTTTTATGAGAAAATTTGAGTAGAGTTGTGAGTAGGTTTGGAGTAGATTTGAGCAAAACTATGAGTAGGCTTTGGAGTAGACCAAAGTAAAGGGGATTAGTGTCTCCTATGGATTGGGGTACATAAACCATAGCAAATTTGATTGAGATCCATGAACCAAAGTAGAGGGGATTTGTGTCTCTTGTGGATTGGGGTCCATGAACTTGTAATATGGGTCAGGTGTCTCCAATGGATAGAGTTCAACAAACATTGTAATAGGGAATGGTTCCCACAAAATGTGTTGAGAAAATTTATAAGAAATATTTCTCCATGGATGTGGCCGATATTTTTTGAACCACATTCAATCTGTATCTCTTATGTATGTAGTGATTTATGCATTGTTTCATTATTGCAATTGTTAATAATTGAAGTTACTACTTTGGAAATAAAAGTAAAATTTTTATTGTATATTGTTCACCCCCCTCTCAATATAATCTTATGTTCTTCAATTTCATCTGGTATGGTGAATTAGGCCATTGATATATCTCACCATATTTTCCTCATCATCTTAAAAATGACTAGCCCTTATGGTTAACTTGTAGAATTATTCAATATACTCCACCCCCAACTACTTTTACTTGAAATTTTATAGTTTTCTAAACAACCCAAGATGATAATTTATAAGTAAAAACTTTTATTTTATCTTGGAAAAGAATCTATCCCAAGTTTGTATTTGTATTTACCCTTTTGTTGTCTTTTCCTTTGTACATGATCCCACCAAAGAAATACATGTCCCTTAAACTGTGTGCATGCAAATTTGACTCACTTTGCACAAACCATGGATTCATAATAAAATAAATTCTTTAATCCATTATACAAAGTACCAAATTCTCTAGATTCAAACTTCCCTTGAAATTATAGGTATCTAATTTGGGTTTGTTTCTAATCTTAAAAATTACTTGTATCCACTCTAATTCAAGTTATTCAATTCCTTTATTTATTGCCTCTTTATGACTAGCATCTTCATCCTTAATTTCACTCACATCCTTGATGTGAACTCCTCTTCATTGGTCATCTCAATGGCCTCCAATCATGAGGTAATTCCTTGCAATACCTCAACTAAATCCACTTGTCAATTTGAAACACTTCTTCGTCTTCCTCTTCCATGGTATACCATTAGAACTTCGATTTGATACCACTCTAATGTAGTCTATGTTGGCTAATTTAGTTAATGATGACCAACCAAGTAGCTATCAAAATAAATTTAGACACAATAATAATACTTCAAATTAATTTTCTTACAATGCTAAAAAAGGCTTTGTTTACAATGAGAAATCTCTAATTTTGCTTGTTAGAGGATTAATTTTATAATAGAAATAGAGATAAATTCTCATAAAGCCTATTCAAATTTATAAATCTATATAATAGACTACACTATAATCTCAACACTGAAAACATAATAGACTACATAATAGATTTTACTATAGTTGTTGATCTTGTGCTAGAGTCCTTTATTCAGAACCAAAAACATAGTAGACTACACTAGAATCTCAATAGAACCCACCAACTCCATCAGAACCTACACAAAATCTTCGATTCTCTCTTGGGCTAATGGAATTCCCTTATTAGACATAGTTTCCATCCATTTAGTTTTTTTTCCTTATTTTTTGTATTCTTGATTGCAAATTG
Organism: Wollemia nobilis; assembly: GCA_028583015.1. Classification (NCBI taxonomy): domain Eukaryota; kingdom Viridiplantae; phylum Streptophyta; class Pinopsida; order Araucariales; family Araucariaceae; genus Wollemia; species Wollemia nobilis. The sequence continues at coordinate 5,933,860 of JAQPPZ010002937.1, read as the reverse complement.
GCAAATTTCCTTTAAAAAAACACCCTCTAATGCCCTGTCTTTTGGTAGTAAAAAAACCTTCAAAAAATAAATTTAACATGCAAAAATTTGATCTCCACCTAAGAACGCATGAATATGGAGTTTTATCTCAAAATTAAAACTATATATGTGTGTGTATGTATGTATTATATATACATACATACACACATACATACATACATATCCTAAAATCCAACATTCAGTTTCTTCTATCTATCTATCTATCTATCTATCTATCTATCTATATATATATAGATAGATAGATAGATAGATAGATAGATAGAAGAAACTGAATGTTGGATTTTAGGATATGTATGTATGTATGTGTGTATGTATGTATATATAATACATACATACATGCACACATACATACATACATTATGTATGTATGTGTGTATGTATGTATGTATATACATACATACATACACACATGCATTCATACATATATATGTGTATGTATGTATATATAATACATACATACACGCACATATACACATACATATATGTATGTATGTGTGCATGTATGTATGTGTATATGTGCATGTATGTATCTATTATATATACATACATACACACACACACACATATATATATATACATATATATGTATGTATGTATGTGTGTATGTATGTATGTATGTGTGTGTGTATGTATATATACATACATGCACACATACATACATATATATGTGTATATATGTATGTATGTATGTATGTATGTATGTACTTATGTATGAATGTATTGATCCTAAAATCCAAAATTCAGTTTCTTTTTTTCTTTTTCTTTGTGATGCGGAGTGTACATATACCTTGGATACTCCTGCGTTAGAAACTATTCATAAAATTTGGCATTGGATAACTTCATTAGTCAAATCCTTATTTGTAGGTATTTTGCTACATCCTTATTAATATCTATGGACCCACAAATCGGTTAGGCAAATCAAAAATATATGTAGGGGGATTGAAACCTTTATGAAAATTTAAAACCAAGAAACATAAATCATGGTCATAGGAGATTTTATTGTCATAAACCAAGCTAGATGAAAATTTTGGAGGAATTAGGAAAATAACCCAAAGTATAAGATATTCTCATATTTTATTCAAAATAATAATCTATGGGAGTTTGAGTCTAAAGAGGATATCTATACATGGACCAATAATAGGATAGGCTAGAACCTAATAACAAAAAAAATAGATATATGGTTTCTCTTAGATCATTGGATAGATGAAATAAATTGTGCTAAAATTAGTATATTGACAAGGATTGGTTCAGATAACTAACCAATAAGAGTTAAAATGGTGTTAAGTGAATTAAAATAATAAAAATATTTTAAATATGAGTAGATGTGTGAGGGTCATATTTAATTGGTTGATATGATAGTACATACATGGAATAATTTATAAATTTGTGGGCTATATACTCTTCTGAAATAATAATATCAATGAAAGTTATATTAAAAGAATGGAACAAGAAAACTTATAGAAATATTTTTAAGAAGAAAGAAGAAATAAAAGGGAAATTTTCAATTTTTCAAAAAAGGTAAGCACAATTATCCAATATTGGAGGAAAGGGATTTTCTTAGTGAATATAATTATATTTTGAGTAAGGAAGAGAAATTTTGGAGAACAAAAATTAAATAATATAATTATATTTTGAGTAAGGAAGAGAAATTTTGGAGAATAAAAATTAAATAGACTTGGTTAAATAAAGGAGATAAAAACATAGGTTTTTCAAAGGATGGCAATAGTATAAAAATCAGAAACTAGAATAAGTAGAATTAAATTAGTAGAATGTTGCATAACTTTATTATCATTAACATAAACCATTCACCAATATGCAAAAATATCAAATCATTCATCCACAATACATTATCCACAATAACAATCCACAAATGAGAGAGATAGATAATACCCTTAAGGTAGGGAAACACCAATAATAATCCTTAAGGAAGGAATAACTCCACAAGATCTCCCAAGATGAGAGGCCACTTCATGGGCATGATGATTACATAAGATTCTTCTTCAATGATGATATGAATGATTACAATAACAAATATCTCTTCTTTATATATCCATATTCTTATTCTACTTTGGGGAGCCTACTACTAATATAATATTATATTATAATATAATATAATATTATAATACAATCAACCTTGGGTTATGTATGGCCTATGCCAACCCTTATACAATATAATAATATATCCCCAAATATCTATTCCTAGGTACCCTACCATGCCACCCTCCTTACAAATGTTTCATCCTCGAAACATATGAAGAAACATGATAATATGATCTGCTAAGCAATGTTAGCAAATGGTACAAATCTCGATCATCCATCCATGCAAGTGAAACATGTTGATGTTGGTATGCCATTTTGTTACTTGAGTATCCAAATATGCTTCGTTGGCTCCACGCTTCTGCTATTGTATTTTTATAACTTGAATTATGGGTCCACTTATTCCTTGATGCTGATGAACCATGCTGAAAACCATGATCACTATGCTTTATTTTCCAAACACTGCCATAGTTGGTGCCCTTCTGATTCCATGTAGAACCATAATTTTGTTTCCTTGAACCATGTCTCCAATATTGTTTTCGTTCATGGTGGTGCGGATGGCGATATGGTGCAACATTTACTTAATGTTCTACCTTCTTTGACTCTTCAACCTTTGGCTCCATTGTTTTAAATTCTTCTACACCTTGTTATTTCATGTTCTCTTTGTTTGGTGTGTCATTGTGCTCTTCTATCAAAGCTTCCTTGGACTTAGTTACTATTATTTCCACTTAATTAGTTACTGATACTTCTTCCATGGACTTTGTTGTTGCTATTGCCTTCTTGGATTCTATTTCATGTTCTTCAATTTGTTCTTCTATAACCACTTCTTGATTTTCCTTGTATCCTTGCTCCTTAAGCTGAGAAATATCCTGCAATGTTATCTTCTTTTTCCTGTACCATAACTTCATAAACTTATTTTCACATTAATGGTAATAGTACCCAAAGAGTCTAGCCAAGGATAACCAAGAACAATATCCTCCTCATCCATCTCAATAGCATAGAAATATGAATGTAAAATATATTTATCCATGGTGATCTTCAAATCTTAAAAAATATGAACATGCTCACCCTCTAGTTATATGTCTTTAATTTTTTTTTTTTTGAACTTGCAACTTCTTAGTCAAAGAAATATTAATAAAATTATATCTGTTACCTGGGTCAATGGAAATAATAACATGTTCCTTTTGAATGCTTCCATTAACCTAGAAAATAGACTTTTTATATTTAAACAAATTCCTTTGTCCATTTTCTAATTTATCTTTTACCAAAGGTATGGTTTCCTCTATCTGTATACTGATATATTTATTATCTTCCCTGACCTTTTCCTCTTTCTTCTTGAGTAATTTTATTTCATTTTCATAATATTCATTATGTTTCTTGAAAACTTCCCATTCTCCTTTCATTTTATTCTGTTCATTTTGAAATCCCTGTAGTTTCTTTTTAAGGTCTGTGATGACATCCATAAAGATATCTATATTTTTATCCCTTTCCTCAACCACTTCCTTAAAATATATTTTTAGTTCCTCTGCATCTTCCATCATATTAGCTATCTTTTTATAGGGGTTCCAATCACTTAATAATGCATTCTCCACTTCTTCCCAAGACAACTCATTATGGGTGCCACTAAGACTATAAAACCAAAGGAGAGAAACTTTATCAAGAAATTGATGAAGCATATTTTTCCAAAGAGGATGTCGATGATACAAGGATTTAAATTTTTTCCACCAATCCCTAGCATCAATATCATATGCTCCAAATTTTTTTTGTAGTTCCATAGTTGATACCCTAATGCAAACTAGGGTTTTTTGAAAATATATATCATGCCCTAATGCAAACTAGGGTTTTATGGAAATAAATATCTTCCCACCATGTTGAAGCTAAAAATCCACATAGACAACTAGATCTACAATTTTTCTTCCAAACAAAATAAAGTGCAACTGATTTACTTACCTGAACTAAACAAATTTTATCTTTTAAAAAATTTGTGACTTGAAAATTCGTCTCTACCCTTATTCCATATGACTGACTTCAGAAGGTCGTATCTCCCTCAATAATGCTCATATTTCTTCATATGACCACTCATTTTAAAGCTCTTCAAATTTTTCACAATCTAATCTAAGAATAACCTAAATTGGATAAACATATGCAGAGATATGGATCCTAAAAGATGACATTTTTTTTCCAAAAAGAAATTTCCCTAATTCTAGGGTTTCACACAAAAATCCTTATTTTTCTAAAATCGTTGCTCTGATACCACTTGTTGCATAACTTTATTATAATTAACATAAATCATTTACCAATATGCAAAAATATCAAATCATTCATCCACAATACATTATCCACAATAACAATCCACAAATGAGAGAGATAGATAATACCCTTAATGTAGGGAAACACCAATAATAATACTTAAGGAAGAAATAATTCCACAAGATCTCCCAAGATGAGAGACCAATTTGTGGGCATGACGATTACATAAGATTCTTCTTCAATGATGATATGAATGATTACAATAACAAATATCTCTTTTTTATATATTTATATTCTTATTCTACTTTGGGGAGCCTACTACTAATATAATATTATATTATATTATATTATAATATAGTATAATATTATAATACAATCAACCTTGGGTTATGTGTGGCCCATGCCAACCCTTATAAAATATAATAATATATCCCCAAATATCTATTCCTAGGTACCTTGCCATATAAGGGGTTTGAATTGAAGAGCAGAGTGAAATAAAAAAGGAGCCAAGACTTTTTCACCATAATTTTAGTATAAAAAGAGATTGATTTTTTTAATGATAAACTACCACAAGAAGTACCTTTTGGCCTCTTCAATTGTCCTAGTTAGAACAATCACACCTTGCATAGATCAATACAATAGGGCTTCAACTAAGAGCATGATATTTAGCTTAATCAAGGGCCTCTAAGAGTTTTCCAAAATACTTGTTAAGATTGTTGGACATTTTGAGTCCCTAAGTTAAAGTTTTCATTGATGTCACCGGATGAAGTCATCATTAATATCAAGGAATTTGGCAAGAAATAAAGTCGTCAAAGTTGTCACTAATATCCAAGAAGAAGCTTCAATAGTGCATAAGTTAAAGGAAAAAGGGCTCCAAAATATTTTAGTATTATATGAGAGCATAAGTTAAAAGGGTTTTCAAATTTAACCTAAGGCCTTAAAAGCTAAAGTTTATAATTATAATTTATAAAATTTAAATTCCTTGGAATTTAAATCATTTATAAATTATAAAGGTTAAATGGGTTGACATCATCAAAATTAAAGTGCCATTTATAAAGTTGTTTTAATTCCGACATCATCGAAGAATTTGGAACACTGACGTTCGAAGACTATGGAGGTATAGTGTATAAAAGGGTGGCCAAAAGACTTTACAAATTATCCCTCATCAATTTTTTTAATGCAACCAAGGAAAACTTTGTTGTGCGATTCGATGTTTCGGTTGAGGAAGAAGACAAAATGTTTTTGTCTTATGTGTAAGGTTTAAAACAAAGAGGATTCATTTCTTAAGGCACGTTGGATGTGTTGGTCCATTGGCAGTGCATGTTCTACAAATGCGTTAGTGGAAGAACTTACCCATGTTTGAATCCCGTGGAGTGGTAGCACCAAAGGAAAGGTTTTTTATTTGCATTCTTTCATTCGGGTGTCAGGAGAGGAATAAATTACGCTAAGAGATTTTAAGCTCTTAACGTGCATTGAGCGCACATGGTTGTGGAGCCCACAACTAGGGCATTTACGGAGGCAGAGGTTAAGGGTTTGAAACCCATGGAGGCTAAGGTAATTTTTAAATAAATTTTTATTGCCTAAGGTTTGTTTAAAGATTGTGTTAGGAGTTATAAAGGAGTTTTGAAGGTTTTTAATTGGAAAAAAAAATTAGTGATAAGGAGACATAAGGAGTGAAAACAAATTGTTTATGTGTTGATTTGTAATTTATAAAAAGAGAAATATTCTTTTAAATTGAAGTAATAAGGTGATAAATTAGTTTGAATTGAATATCTATGAAGTGTTTCCTAAAGGCTTATTTTCGGTGGTATATTTGATTTTGAGATTGTGGAGATTATAAGGTGTATATAAGACTTGTTATATTTGTATAAAAATGATTATTGTGCAAGTATTTACAAGGGGTTTAAAGTAAAGATTTTGCTTTGAATTTGTCAAGGAAAATTGAGTGTGATTGAAATAGGTTTTGAGATCTATTATTTACCACCAAGCAAAAAGGTATGGGCAAAATTCTTCCTTGTTTGAGTTGATTGGTTGGTTTCTGAAAACAACTTTGGAGAGAAAAGGAATTGCTTAGGTTCCCTTTTGAGAGTCTTATTGAAGGTTAATTGATGAGTGTGGTTTTCTGAAAGAGAGTTGATGCTACATTTCTTAGTGAGTGTTTGAGTTAATGCTTCAAGGTTTTCTAGAATAAAGAGTTGTTGTTAAAACCTTTTTTTATAAGCATTGTTGTTGAAGCCATTGGTTGTGTGAAGAACTTGAGTTAGAAATTGAAAATAACATAAGTATCATTGTTATGTGAAGATTATTTTATAAGTATTGTTGTTGAAGCCATTGATTGTGTGAAGAACTTGAGTTAGGAGTTGAAAAGAACATGAGTATCATTGTTATGTGAAGATTGTTTTATAAACATTATTGTTGAAGCCAATGGTTGTGTAAAGAACTTGAACTAGAAGTTGAAGATAACATTAGTATAATTGTTATGTGAGATTTATTGTTGAAAATTTTTGGAAATTTTTTGAGTTGATGTTTACATGCTTGGACTAGGTCTTTTGAGCCAGGGTTGTTTCTTGAGTAATTGGTTGTGTAGAATTGGTTGACCCTAGTCAAGTGGGTGTGTGAAGTGATTTTTCAATTTCCATAAAACAAACTATTATATATTCTGATTTGAGAAAGTGATTGAGCATTGAGTGTAGGACATATTGAGTCTCTAACAATTCTCTTTATGTTTCTATAATATCTAGATAAGTTCTATGTGGACTTATTGAGAAGATTGGACAAGTTTTGAGTGATCTTGTTAAGTAGATTTGAGCAGGTTCTGAGTGGACCTTTTGAGTAGATTTGAGTAGGTTCTGAGTGGACCTATTGAGAAGATTTGAGCAAGTTTTGTGTGGACTTGTTGAGAATATTTGAGCAAGTTCTGTGTGGATTTGATGAGAATATTTGAGCAAGTTCTGCATGGACATGTTGAGCAGATTTGAGTAAGTTCTGTGTGGAATTATTGAGCATATTTGAGCAAGTTTTGTTGGACTTGTTGATAATATTTGAGCATGTTCTGTGTGGACTTGTTGAGAATATTTGAGCAAGTTTTGTTTGGGCTTGTTGAGAAGATTTGAGCAAGTTCTGTGTGGACTTGTTGAGTAGATTTGAAAAAGTTCTATGTGGACTTGTTGAGAAGATTTGTGCTAGACCAAAGGATTGTGTTTAGTATAAATTTGAGATGGATATGTGGAGGTGATAGAGTAAAGAGGACAATAGTCTCTAGTAGATAGAGATCCATCAATCAAGGCAGTGAGTATAGTTCTTTTGAGTGGCGACAAGAGTCTTCACTGGAGAGAGATCCACATGCCAGTGCAGCAAAGGTAGTAGTCTTCTAGTAGATCACCAACCAAAGTAGAGGAGAAGAATCTATCCTATGGATAGAGATCCATGAACTTTTTTTAGGGTATTTGTATCTCATTTGGATAGAGGTCCATAAAAAAAGCAATATGGAAGGTTTCCCAAGAGATTGATTGAGAAAATTTTAGTGAAATATTTTCTTTGTGGAGTATCCCACATTGGGTGAACCATGTAAATCGTGGTGTCTCTATTGTGTGTGATGATTTATGCATTGCTTTGATTATTTCTATTGATATTTCTATCTACACATTGCATAACATTGATTTAGAAAGAAAAGTAAAAAGTGGTCTTATACTATTCACCCCCCTCTTAGTATAATCTTGTGTTATTCAATTGGTATCAGAGAGGATTCCTTCATAAGAGTTTAAAAACTTGAAAGAAATGCTAACAAATAACACAATGGATCCTAAGGAGGTGTCCTCAAATAATTTAGCGCCAGTATTTTATGGAAGTGACTATATGTATTGAAGTATAAGAATGAAGATCTACCTGATGGCACTTGGTAATGAAATTTAGAAATTAGTGGAATTTGGATATGATCCCTTAATCAATCCTCCTATAGGTAAGGAAGGTAAAGCTTCTACAACACTACAATTCAAAAGCAATGAATGCACTTGTGAAAGGTTTGTATAGAATATATTTTATGAAAGTTATGCATTGTCGAACTACAAAAGAGATGTGGGATAAATTGCAAAATAAATATGAAGGAGGTAAAATTTTCAAGAAAGCATAGATTTGAAATCTCAAAAGACAACTTGAAAAATTAAGAATGAACGAATAGGAAAATATTAGTTCTTATCTACTTTGAATTGATGAGGTTTTTAATGATATGCAAGGACTTGATATGAAGATTGATAAATTTGATGTTTGTGATAAACTCTTAAGATATCTTCCAAAAAGATTCAGTGAATAGGTTTCTGCTGTAGAAGTATCAATAAATGGTGATACTTTGACAAGATATAAGTTGCTTGGTATGCTCACAACATTTGAGATAAGAAAAAAAGATCCTATACCCCAAAAGGAAGCAATATTCAAAGCAATCAATAAGACAAAGGGTAAGAAGTCAAGATCCAACAATGAGTCATCCAGTGATGAAGAAGCTAACTATGGTAGAAGAGATACGACCTATATAATATCTATAGATAAAATATCTATTAAATGTTTCAATTGTGGAAGGTATGGATATTTTGCATTAGATTATCAAGAACCCAAGAACAACAATGGTGAGGAAAAATAGGATCATAGGTACAAGGAACTAGAAAGATACAGGCACTAGAATAAAAGCAAGGATGGACAAAGAAAACAAGGAAAGAAGTTCTTTTAAAGGTAAAATAGAAGCTACTATGCAGATAAGGCAAGTAAGTATTCAAGTGATAGTGATGCCATTTTTTTAGAAAATGATAGAGATGAAGTCCTATTTATGAGTGAATAAAAAGAACCAGTTAAGAAAAGGACTACTTTTTTAGATGTGGTAACTCTAGACATATTGAATATAGTTGTAAAAAGTATGGTTATATTTTCAATGATGATTAATATGAAGATACACTTGAAGGACTAGATAAAATCTTCTAATGGCATTAGAGGATGAAAAAGGTGATCCCATAGAAGACAATTCAAAAGAAAATGAAGAAGCGGACAAAGGAAAACAAATAGAGGAATATTCAGAGAAGGATGGATATGATCTCAAAGGAGAACTTATCTATGCTCTTGACACAGTAAATAAGGTAAGAAAGTAAAACTATAAACTTGAATTTTAGTTTAAAGAATATGATTAAGAGAGAATATTGCTCATAGAGGATTTAGAAAAATCAAAGGCTAAGGCAAAGAGGTTCAAATATAAGTTAGAAGAAAAGATCTTATAATGTGAGAAGTTAGCACAAGAAGTGGCTCTACTAAAATGAAATTTAGAGGACTCCAAAATAAAGCTGAAAGGATTGAAAAATAGCTCAAATATTATGGATAAGATGATCAAGGTATAAAGAAGGTCAACAAACAAAATAGGTCTTGGTTTTGAACAAGCTCAAAATAAATAGGAAGGAGAGTCAACCTCAAGTTTTGGGAAAGAAGAAACTTCGGATGAAGATACCTCAAAATAATATAGTGTAAAAATAAGTGAGACATCAGAGGATGAGTTCGACAATGGAGAGTTCAACAAAAATAGGAATAATGAACAAAGAAGATACAGATGGAAAAAAAATTATAATAAGAGACCAATGAGGTCAATACAAGGAAACTTCAATGGAATATGTTTTTCATGTCATAGGTTTGGGCACATCGCTTCACAATGCAGGACACATGTAAGACAAGAATATGGGAAAATATAACTTTTTCATGGGTATTGCTACTCATGTAATCAATTTGATCACAAGAAATGAATTTTAGGGTTCATGACAAAAGAGGATACAGCTTCACTAAGAAAAAATCTAAGATATTTGCACCTCCAAGGAATAATAAAATTAAGTGTTATAATTACAATAATCATGGTCACATAACAAAGTGGTGTAGAGCAGATATTCCAGAAACAAGGAGGAACAAGAACATGGATATAAATAGGAATAAGAATTGGAACATGGATATGAATAGGAATAGGAATAGAAACATAGATATAAATAGGAACAGGAACAAGAACAGGAATGTTGACATGGATAGAAACAATTAGAGGAATCAAAAAATTCAGATAAGAAGAAAAGAGGATAAAGGAAAATAATAGTGCTTTCTGGGAGTAGAAATACTCCCACCCTGGAATTAACCACCTCAATAGGAGGTGGGGAAAGGGGCTAAGATAAGAGGATCATTATTAGCCTTGAACCCCAAATGTGACCCTTTTCCATTGATTTCAAAGGGGGAGAGATTTTATTAATGGGGAGAGACTTGATACTTGAAGAGAGCATTGATCCAGGGGGAGCAGTGTCCCAAGGGGAGCAAAATAAAAGAAAGGTCAAGTTTTCGGTAAAAATAATTTGGGTTGCCATAAATGACAAAGGGGGATATTGTTGGACATTTTGAGTCCTTAATTCAAAGTTGTCATTGATGTCACCGGATGAAGTCATCATTAATATCAAGGAATTCGACAAGAAATAAAGTCATCAAAGTTATCACTAATATCCAATAATAAGCTTCAACAGTGCAGAAATTAAAGGCAAAAGGGGTCCATAATATTTTAATATTATATGAGAGCATAATTTAAAAGGGTTTTCAAATTTAACCCAAGGAAGGCCTTAAAAGACAAATTTTATAATTATAATTTATAAAATTTAAATTCCTTGGAATTTAAATCATTTATAAATTATAAATGTTAAATGGGCTGACGTCATCAAAATTAAAGTGCCATTTATAAAGTTTTTTTAACACCGACGTCATCAAAGAATTTGGAGCGCCGATGTTTGAAGACTATGGAGGCATCATGTATAAAAGGGTGGCCAAAGGACTTTACAAATCATCCCTCATATATTTTGTTTAATGCGACCAAGGAAAAATTTGTTGTGCAATTTGTTGTTTCTGTTGAGGAAGAAGACAAAAGGTTTTTGTCTTATGCGCAAGGTTTAAAATGAAGAGGATTCATTTTTTAAGGCACGTTGGATGCGATGGTCCATTGGCAGTGCACGTTCTATGAAGGCAATAGTGGGAGAACTTACCCATGTTTGAATCCCGTGGAGTGGTAGCACCAAAGGAAAGGTTTTTGATTTGTGTTCTTTCATTCGGGTGTCAGGAGAGGAACAAATTGTGCGAAGAGCTTTTAATCTCTTAACGTGCATTGAGCACACATGGTTGTGGACCCCGCATCTAGGGCATTCGTGAAGGAAGAGGTTAATGTGTTCGAAACCCATGGAGGCCAAGGTAACTTTTAAATAATTTTTTATTTCCTAAGGTTTGTTTAAATATTCTATTAGGAGTTATAAGGGATTTTAGAAGGCTTTTAATTGGCAATAAAATTAGTGATATGGATACATAAGGGGTGAAATAAAATTGTTTATGTGTTGATTTGTGATTTATAAAAAGAGAAATATTCTTTTAAATTGGAGTAATAAGGTGATAAAATAGTTTGAATTGAATATCTATGAAGTGTTTCCTAAAGGATTATTTTGGGTGGTATATTTGATTTTTATAATGTGGAGATTATAAGGTGTATATAAGACTTGTTATCTTTGTATAAAAATAATTACTATGCAAGTATTTACAAGGGGTTTAAAGTGAAGATTTTGCTACCTAACCATTGAATTTTTTAAGGAAAATTGAGTGTGAGTGAAATAGGTTTTGAAATATATTATTTACCACCAAGCAAAAAGGTATGGGCAAAATTCTTCCTTGTTTGAGTTGATTGGTTGGTTTCTGAAAACAACTTTGGAGAGAAAAGGAATTGCTTAGGTTTCCTTTTGAGAGTCTTATTGAAGGTTAATTGATGAGTGTGGTTTTCTGAAAGAGAGTTGATGCTACATTGCTTAGTGAGTGTTTGAGTTAATGCTTCAAGGTTTTCTAGAATAAAGAGTTGTTAAAACCTTGTTTTATAAGCATTGTTGTTGAATCCATTGTTTGTGTGAAGAACTTGAGTTAGAAATTGAAAATAACAGGAGTATTATTGTTATGTGAATATTTTTTTATAAGAATTTTTTTTGAAGCCATTGGTTGTGTGAAGAACTTGAGTTAGGAGTTGAAAATAACATGAGTATCATTGTTATGTGAAGATTGTTTTATAAGCATTATTGTTGAAGCCAATGGTTGTGCAAAGAACTTGAACTAGGAGTTGAAGAGAACATGAGTATCATTGTTATGTGAGATTTGTTGTTGAGCATTTTTGGAAACATTTTGAGTTGATGTTTACATGCTTGGACTAGGGCTTGTAATATAGGGTTGTTTCTTGAGTGATTGGTTGTGTAGAATTGGTTGAGCCTAGTCAAGTGGGTGTGTGAAGTGATTGTTCAAGTTCCATAAAACAAACTATTCTATATTTTGATTTGAGAAAGTGATTGAGCATTGAGTGTAGGACATATTGAGTCTCTAACAATTCTCTTTATGTTTCTATAAGATCTAGATAAGTTCTATGTGGAATTATTGAGTAGATTGGACAAGTTCTAAGTGAGCTTGTTAAGCATATTTGAGCAGGTTCTGAGTGGACCTGTTGAACATATTTGAGCATTTTCTTAGTGGATCTGTTGTGGTTGATCCAAAACACACCCCAAAATTGGGGACCCACATTTTTGCAGGCTCACAGGGAAGGATCTCAGTGACCCAGATGCCAGAATTGAAAAAAAAAAGAAAATGCACAAATGTAGAAAGGGGTCGCGAAATCGCGACAGGTAGCGAAATCGCGACATATCGCGAAATCGCAACCGAAGTCAAAAATTTTCGTGAAATCGTGACATGTCAGAAAATCACGGTCAGCGCGGTCAACGGCAACGAAATAGAAAAACTGTCGTGAAATCGTGACGTGTCGGTGACCAGGAAGAAAAAGGTGTCGCGAAATCGTGACGTGTCGGTGACCAGGAAGAAAAAGGTGTCACGAAATCGTGACGTGTCGGTAACCAGAAAGAAAAAGGTGTCGCGAAATCGTGACGTGTCGGTGACCAGGATGAAAAGGATGTCGCGAAATCGTGACATGTCGCTGAGGAGAAAAGAAAAGGTGTCACGAAATCGTGACATGCTATTCGAAAGAAAATAATTGATGTCACGAAATCGCGACGTGTTTTGTCGAAGCGTACGGGTGATGAAAAGTGTCACGATTTCGCGACGTGTTTTGGAAAGGTGTACGGAAGCGAAAAAACATCGTGATATCGTGATATGAAATAGCTAAAGGACTCGATGAGGAAAGACATCGTGATTTCACGACCGATTGTAGCAAAGGTATACGGATGGAAAAATGGTCGCGATTTCATGACGGGTTTTGACAGACTGTACGAAACAAAAAAATGGTCACGATTTCGTGACATGTTTTGCCGAAGCATAGGAAACAGAAAAATGGTCGCGATTTCACGACAGAAAGCTGCATGAAGGTCCGAAAGGGAAAAACGTCACGATTTCACGATGAGTTTTGCAGAAGCGTACGGATGATGAAAGGTGTCACGATTTCGCAACGCATTTTGGCAAAGTTGTACGGTACAAGGAAGATGTCGCGAAATCACAACGGAAATGAAAATTAGGCTCAAAGCAAGGAAGTGTCATGATTTCGTGACGTGTTTTGGGAAACAGTACGGACGAAGAAAATGTTCGCGATTTCGTGACAGAAAGCTGAATGAAGGTCCGAGGGAAAAAACGTCGCGATATCACGACAAGTTTTGCCAAGGCGTACGGAAGATAAAAATGGTAGCGATATCACGATAGTTTGTCGAAGGAAGGCAAGAGGATGATAATGGTCGCGATGTCGTGACGTAAAGTTGCCAAGGAGGCCCGACAGAGAAACGGTAGCGATTTCGCTACAAATTCTGCGAAGGCATGCTCGAAGTCAAAGTGGTAGCGATATCGCTACCATTTCATGAAAAGGAAGCTCGAGGCCAGAACGGTAGCGATATCGCTATGAAAAGCCATTGGACGCGTATGGCAGGAAAGCATGTCGCGATTTCGCGACATGTCGCGATTTCGCGGTCGGGAAGATGAACGGGCAGACTTGCAGTTTTGTCATTTTTTTCGCATTAAGCGTTACACAGAGCACAGGAAAAGCACGACACGTGGCGCACAGGTGTCAAACTTGCAGGGACGTTACATGCAGAGGCGAATTTCGGGGCGTTTCCAAATTTGAGCATGAATCAAAGCGGGAAAAAGCAAGAATTTGAAGGGTCGCCCACAAGAAGAGGAAATGAAGCAACAGAGGAAATCGAAGAGCCATAACAATGCTATAAAGCCAAAATTGCAAATCGAAGAAGGGGTTGGAAATTTCTGAATACGGAGTTGCAGAGACAAAGGCTTTGTGCTATTCTGGGCCCGTACTTGGGCAATTTCCTTCTTTTTATTCTGGGATTTTCTTTCACACCTGGAACATTTTTGAATGTAATCGAGATATTAGTTAAATACAAATACAGAGAGTTGGCATCTTATTGGATGAGAAAGGAGTAACTTTTGCATGCATGATTTAATGTTTATATTTCCCTTCCAGATTTCTTAGGTTTTTAGGTGAAGTTAATGCAAAATCTCTTGGTTGCTTCATGCGAATGCTCGTTTTCTGGAATTACCACGGAAACCCTCGAGACTCGACTTTGGCCTATTTGGATTGTGTGGATGTGCGGGTTCATTAGGTTAGGTTGCATGTAGAAAGCCTCGGTATCTTCGGTTTCATCGGATTAGTGACGACTTTCTGATCTGTAATCTATTTTTATTGTTACTTTTGTTTACTTTTGTCTTTGCTTTTCAAACCCATATTTTATTTTCAGCGGTTTAATTCATCGTGTTTGAATAAATCATTGAAAATCCATCAGAATTAAAGGTTAAATCTGATTTTATTCATTTTGAGTCCATTGAAAGTTCAAAATTTATAAACCACAGTGCCCCTTGTTAACATCCACTTGCAAACCCTAAGGTGTTCTTAGCATTTCATTTTAAACAGCATCCTTGATAATTAATAATCAGCATAATAAGAACCTTGGAGAAATCGTTTTTCTTTGCAAGCAGAGGATTTAGGACTCGGATCCTACAGGAGAGTGTGTTTTCACAATCGGGTTAAAACACCACTCAATAGATTGGCGCTAGAAGGAGGGCGATCGGTTTATTTATTTTAATTTTTATATCTGAATATTTTGTTTTAATTTAATTACGAAATAATTTACGGCTAAACTGCAACACTATTTTTTTTGTTTGTTGCAGGTTTTCTTCGAACTAGCCGAGGGTTTCCTCAGGCAGGCTGGACCCACCATGCCGTATTGAGACCAGGTCTCAAACAATCAGAGAAACCATTTTTCATGACCTTACTGGTACTCCCAAGGGTAAAGTCAAGCAAGTCATAAGCACTCCAGTAGCAAATGGCCTATTTTCTCCAGGAACGTCGAGTGGACCTATGCCAGTAGTATCTATTGCCCCTAGTGTTCCTATAGTTTGTAACATTTCTTCTGCTATTGTAGGTCTATCTACATCAATTCTGAGTCAAATGGCTCAAGCTCCAGCGACTCCTTGGTATGGAGCTAACAATACTCCTTTGAATATTGCTGGGGATATCCATGAAATCCCCAAGAACATTGAAATATTTTTGCCTAAATATAAGCCAGATGGCCTAAGAACAGCAGAAGAACATATCCAAGCCTATAGAGATGTTTTAATTATACTGCAAGTTCAGCATGAAGATGTAGCCTACATACTTTTCCCCATGAGATTGGATCCAATAGCATATGAATGGTATATATGCTTGCCAACTGGTTCAATCACCTCTTGGACACAAATGGAAAATGCATTTGTCAATCAATTTAGGTCTCCCTTAGATCCCGCAACTATTTACAATCAGTTCATTACATGCAAACGGGGCCAAGAGGAACCAATCCGAATGTTTAATCAGGGATTCCAAAAGAACTATAACAGAGCAATTAGACATTTTGCCATCGATCCTGCAGTAGCTTTGCAGATATATTTTGGGGCATTGGACCCCATGACAGCCATGTTTGCAAGGCGTAATCCTCAGGTCACCACGCTAGCTTTGGCCTATAATGAAGCCATGACTATTGAGCAGTAGTTGACACCGCAAGGCTACGGGTTTACCCAAATGCCTATGTTAGGACAAGGTGCTCCGTATGGTCAAATTCCCTAGGCAAATCATCTCATGGCACCACAAATGCCAAGTATGAACGCCTTCCCATATCAGCAGCCGTATCCACCAGCACCTGCATATGTGCCCATTCCAATCCAACCAATCGCAGCCATTCCACCTGTTCCTGCATTTTTGCAGAACAGTCAATCAACTACGCAGGAAACTAGTCAAGTCAATCCTCAAGCCATAGTTCATGTTCCGAATCCAATCCCAATTCAAGGTATCAATCCATTTGGGAATCTAATTCCTCAGAACCCCACCCAAATTTGGAATCAAGACCCCATCAATTATGCAAATCCAATGGGGGTTAATAACAATGTGGTTCCACCGAAGGATGTCTTTTCGGAAGTCGAAGAGCTCAAGAAACTAGTGCATAAACTAAGTAATGACAGAGTTCAACAACAGAAGCATGAGTCCCGTGCCCCTCACCCAAGTCAGAATTTTAACAATAGAGGGAGGCACTGGAACACTAAGTTGAATAATGGGGGAGTTCCTGCTCCCATTGCTAATCAATTAGATGCTTCTGCAGGCCCTAGTCAATCCAATTCTCTTTTGAATCTTTTAGATTTGGCATGGGAAAGAGGGTGCAGGTTACATAACACAAAAGAACACAATGAAAGGAATTGCCCTGAGATAGCTAGATACACTCATTGTCTTCAGGCACAAGTTGATAATTTGGAACTGGTATCAAATGAGGATCCATCGTATCAGCAAGATGAAAATATCATGGTGATGGAAATAGTATATCACCAAGAGGGTGAGAGCGAGGAGGAAGAAGATGAATTTTTGGAACAGGAGGTGCAAGATTTTCGAGATTTCAGAAAGGGGACTCATGGGTACCATTTGAGGAGTAAGTCTAAAGCCCATAAAACCTCATCAACACCTCCAAACAGTTCTATTCTTCCTCCAGATACAAAGGCAAGTAACAACCCTCCCCCTCCACTCAGAAGAGAAATGTCTAATGACGTCCAGAAGACGGTCAAATTCAAAAAACCAAATTATGACATAGTGGAGGATATGAAGAAGTCCAAATCTAGCCTTTCATTCTTGGATGCAGCTAAATTGCCTGGTCAAAAGGAGGCGTTGATAAGAGCTTTGAACTCACCCGATCCGATGTGGAAGGAAAAAAGAGCTGAATCCCACCTGATTTTGCGAAAGGAAAGGGATGTCCCGCCATTCTTATTAACTCTGATAATTGTGGATAAGAACTTGCATAACTTTTTGGTAGACACAGGAGCCACGAGCAACCTCATGCCTATGGAAATATGTCAAATGCTAGGTCTACAACCGGTTTCATCCAAATGCACGGTCTTGCAATTGGACCGTTCAGAGGTAAATGTAGTAGGGACCTTATATGATGTCAAGATTCAATTAAATTCTAAACCCAGGGTCCAAAGAGGTTGTAGATATTTTTGTGGTTAACATCCCAAGTAGGTATGGAATGTTACTTGCGAGAGATTGGATGAAAATTCTGAATGGCTATTTTGCAACAGACTGCTCGCATATGTGGCTGCCATGGAAGGGCATTGCTAACCAAATCAGAGTGGAAAACAAACCGAGGCTTAAGGAGATTATAACAGATTTTAACAAGCCAAATGAGGTTCAGTTTTCTGAGCCAGACCTAGGGGTCTATGCTCTTGATGTTGAGAAATATGATGACGAACTTAAAGAAGAAGTGTGTCATGGTGGTTCTTCTGAGAAAAAAGATCACACGTGGTTGCTCAAGTTTGATGGATTAAAATCTAGACAGGGAGCAGGAGCTGGAGTCGAGCTCACTGGTCCAGGAGGTAAACCATTATTGGCTGCCTACAGATTGCAATTTCCTTGCACAAATAATGTGGCAGAATACGAAGCATTGATTTACGATTTACGTCTAGCATTGAGCAAACATGTTAAATGCTTGAAGGTTTTGGGTGATTCTGAGTTGGTTGTCAAGCAAATCAAAGAACAGTATACATGCCGCGACAAAAGACTAAGCCTTTATAGGACTAGAGTTATGGATCTCATGGATGAGTTTGATGCATTCAACATAGCCCTTATTTCTAGGAGAGGGAATCGAATAGCAGACTCTCTTGCAGTCGCCACAGGCATGTTAAACCCGGTGTATATAAAAAGATGTAAAAAGTTTTCCATTGAGCTGGTTCCTTGTCCATCAATACCTGATAATGTGAAAAATTTCCAGGTTTTTGAGTGTGACAGGCACATCTTCAAGTTTGTCACAAACTCGAGTATTTTTGAAAATCAAGTGATCGATGAGGAACAAAGGTGGCAGGATGAAACATAAGAAAGTGAAACTGCGTATCAATCCAACAAAATTCCTAAAGACGTGGTTTCATTAGAAAAAATGTTCGACATGGAATGCAAGAACAACAAAAGAAAAAGAGTCCCACTCCCCAAATATGCATGCGATTCAATTAATCTGGGGAGTGCAGACAATCCAAAGGAGGTGTACATAGCAAAGGCATGTACAGAGGAAGAAAGGAGCAATATAATACAGACTTTGAAGCATTACATAGATTGTATTGCTTGGAACTACAATGAGCTAAAGACTTACAATCAGAACATTATCACGCATACCATACCTTTGAAGCCAGACTCCAAGCCTTTTAGGCAAAGACAGTGAGTTGTTAACCCGCTATTGGAGCCTTTGATCGAAAAGGAGGTTAAAAGACTGTTGGAGGCAAAAATCATTTTTCCTGTTAGGCACTCAACCTGGGTGGCTAACCTCGTTCCAGTGAGAAAAAAGAGTGGAG
Source organism: Wollemia nobilis (assembly GCA_028583015.1). Classification (NCBI taxonomy): domain Eukaryota; kingdom Viridiplantae; phylum Streptophyta; class Pinopsida; order Araucariales; family Araucariaceae; genus Wollemia; species Wollemia nobilis. The sequence goes on along the minus strand of JAQPPZ010002937.1, from coordinate 5,914,666 downwards.
AGATTAGGCTGTGCATAGATTTTTGAAATCTTAATAAGGCCTCCCAGAAAGATAATTATCCATTGCCATCAATCGATGAAATCTTGCAAATGGTAAATGGATCAGAAATGATGTCCTTTATCGATGGATATTCTGGGTACAACCAAGTTCTTATACATCCAGATGACAGGATGAAAACAGACTTCACTACCAAGTGGGGGACATTTGCATATAAGAGTGCCATTCGGACTATTAAATGCTGGTGCAACTTTTCAACGCACCATGGATTACGCATTCAAAGGACTAATAGGCAAATGCATCATCGTGTATGTGGATGATATCCCAGTTTTCTCGAAGAAGAGAGAGGATCATGTTAAAGACTTAAAGAAGGTGCTTCAAAGGTGTAGGGAACATGGAATTTCATTAAATCCCAAGAAATGCATTTTTGGAGTGACAGAAGGGAAACTGCTAGGTCACATTATTTCAAAGGAGGGAATATCCATCAACCCAGAAAGGATACAAGCTATCCAAGACCTACCTCTCTCGAGCAGTAAAAAAGAATTGAGGTCTTTCTTTGGGCAAGTCAATTTTGTGAGGAAATTCATTTCTAGCTTCGCTGAGATAGCTAAACCTCTAAACCAGATGCTCAAGAAATATGTGGACGTAAGATGGAACGAGGAAAGTAGAGTGGCTTTCCAGAATATCAAAGATGCCATTTCCAAAGCCCCGGTCTTGATAAGCCCAGACTATTCCAAGCCTTTTTACATTTATGCTTTTGCATCGGAGCACTCCTTGGCGAGTGTATTAACCCAAAAAGGCGAAGATAATGCCGAAAAGCCCATTGCTTTTTAAGTGCCCCCTTAAAAGATGCCCAATTAAGGTATTCAATCCTTGAGAAGAAAATGTACGCACTTTTTAAAACTGTGAAAAAATTTAGGCATTACATCGTACACAACAGAATTATTGCCATTGTACCCGATTATGCTGTCAAGACCATGTTTTTACATAATGAACTAGGTGAAAAGAGAGGAAAGTGGATTGCAACCATCCAAGAATTTGATCTCGAAATCCAACCAATGAAACTAGTTCGAGGACAAGGACTGGCAAAGGCAATCGCAGAAAATGATCCGCAAATAACAGGTCAATGCTCAAATACAGAATACATGGCTAAGGAGGACTAGTATGTTGATATTGTGCAATTTTTATTGAATGGTAAGTGCCCATCTAATTTGAATTCAACACAAAGGAGAGCTCTAAGGCTTAAATCTATTAACTATCTGATAAAGTTTGGTGTACTTTACAGGAAAAATCATGAAGGTATCTACCTGAGATGCTTGAGCAAAGACGAAGCTGCCAGGGTGTTGCAAGAATTTCATGGTAAGCACGAAATTGGTCATGGTGTAGCCAATCTTACAGCACACCAAATCCTACGAGCAGGATATTACTGGCCTCATATATTCAAAGATGCGCATGCTCATGTGCGATCTTGTCACATCTGCCAAGTGGCTGCAAATAGAGAAAGAAATGTAGCCATGCCATTGTAGCCTGTAGTTGAAATGAGACCGTTTGCACAGTGGGGACTGGATTTTATCGGGGTTATTAACCCAAATTCTTCTGACTCTCACAAATTTATTTTTATAGCTATAGACTACTGTACAAGGTGGACAGAAGCGATTCCCACTAAACACGCCACCACAGACGTTGTGATTAAATTCCTTGAGGATCAAATTATCACAAGATATGGAATGCCCGATTCTATTGTCAGTGACAATGGTAAAGCTTTCATTTCCACACAATTTGCAGAGTGGGCATATGATAATAAAGTGAGCTTAAAGTTTGCATCCAATTACTATCCTCAAGGAAATGAGTTGGCCGAATCTTCAAATAAGAATTTGTTGAATACTATTAAGAAGTTCTTTGGAAAAGAATCCTCGGAGTCGGCACGATCAACTAAAGTTTGCCCTTTGGGCGAGATAGGACCGAGTGAAAGAATCCATAGGGAATACTCCCTATCATTTGGTCTATGGGCAAGACCCGATATTTCTAGCAAATTTGGAGCTGCAGACCTTACATTTCATACAAGAGTACATGGGGACAGATGATCAAGTTGAAGCTAGATTGAGCCGGTTATTGCACCTGGATGAAAAGAGAGAAGAAGCCATGAATCACATGAACAAACACCAGGAATTCATCAAGAGATGGTTTTATAGAAGGGCCAAAGTTAAATCATTCAGAATTTCAGATTTGGTGTTACTATGGGACAAAAGACATGAGGAAAAAGGAAACCATCAAAAGTTTGATTGTCTCTGGTTAGACCCATATCAGATTTCATAAATTCTTGGGAAGAACAGCTTTAGCCTAAAAACCTTAGAAGGGAAATATTTCATGCTGCCAGTTAATGGGTAGATTCTAAAGCATTATTTTAGCCCTTAGGTTGTGAGACTTTGATATTATTCTGTTGGTGTTGGTGAAGGATTTTCAGATTTCGTTTTTATTGTTTAGGATTGTTAGTTTAGTTAGGATTTTGATTATGGATTTGATTTCAATTGACATGTGTGTTAATTTAAAAATAATAATAATAATAATAATAATAATATAAAATTGAGATGTCAACTTATGCTTAAGGATTAGGAGAATATGAAATATTGGAATTGTCTTGTAAAAGCTCCACAAATAGCATAAAATTTTTTAAGTTATATTGTTTGACTTTGTGATATATGAAAGAATCAGTTTTGCATGACAAATCATTTCATTTACAATTCAAGAAGTAATGCATTCATATTCCATCTCACCTCACATACATTTCATTTTAGTTGCATATGCATCTTATGTACAATCCATGAAAGTATGTCAAATCCTCTTAGGGTTGTGTTATAACATATATGTAAGTAGCTCCTAAGGTTGGAAACTGAGTCTTGAGATATCTAGAACCAAGCACATCTCATAAATTAAAAAGGATCTTGAGTAAAATGATCAAAACCTAGCTTGGAAGAAAAGGTTGAGCGAAAGTGGTTTTCATGTCTATCCTATTATGCAACATGATCCTTAAAACAGTGGTTTTAACCACTTCCATAAAGCTTAAAGCTTAAAATCAGAGTAGTAAGGATAGGGTTAAATCCTCATCAAACTTAGGTTGAGGATCCAATTCCCCAAAGCTTTGATTTGACCCACATGGAGTAGTAAGGATAGGGCATAAATTCTCATCTTGGTTGGTTGAGAATCTGATTCCCCAAAGCTCTTATGTTTCATTTCATAGTAAGTCTTGGATTGTAATGATCGTACTATTTGTCCTTTGCAAAGGATGGGTAGTCATCCCCAAGGTTTAAGCAACAAAATTAATGATTTACATCTAAGGTTTGGATTGTAAGGATCGTACTACTTGTCCCTAACCAGGATGGGTAGTCATCCCCAAGGTCCAAGAAATAAATAAATAAATAAAGTTTTCCCATCTCATCTTTATTTTGGATTGTAAGGATCGTACTACTTGTCCTCTGCAAGGGATGGGTAGTCATCCCCAAGATCCAATGAAATAGAGATAAGATTTGGATTGTGGGGTTAGATATGCCCATGCATGGCATCATGTCTTGCCTAAAAAAGCAAGACCACTGATTGTCTAGAGGGTTAGACTAGCATGACCATTTCTTCCATAACTGGTTTAATTATTTTTCTTAAATTGAGGTAATGAGCTCTAAATAAGAATAGTAAGGATAAGGTTAAACTCTCATCTCGGTTGGGTGGGAGTCTGATTCCCCAAAGTTCTGATTTCACATTCACTTGCACATGGGTTCTAAATAGTAGGGACTCATAACCAACTTTGGGATACAATAAGGAAATGAACTTGTGGGTCCTAAGAGGGTTTGGCAATCTTGAATGCTTGTACATAATAGTAGAAGAATGATCATGCTTATTAGGAAAAGAAAATCTTCTAGCTCATTCATTTAGGGCCACAAATCATTCACCATCCCATATATGCATTCATGCAAAACTGATAATGGAATGTTGATCAATTTCAAACGATAAAGAATGAAAACACATTGCACACACTGAGCTAATATTTGATGATTCTGATGATTCATGTACTTTTGATCTTTGGGCATTTATTATTTTTCTCATATGCTAACATGTATTTACGAGTTTGTGATATGTTTCAGGTTGGGTTATTACTAAAATGCTCAAGAGCATTTGAAAGCAAAGTCACCATTTGTTGTGGTTGATCCACAACACACCCCAAAATTGGGGACCCACCTTTTTGCAGGCTCACAGGGAAGGATCTCAGTGACCCAGATGCCAGAATTGAAAAAAAAGATAAAATGCACAAGTGTAGAAAGGGGCCGTGAAATCGCGACAGGTAGCGAAATCGCGACATGTCGCAAAATCACGACCGAAGCCGAAAATTTTCGTGAAATCGTGACATGTCGGAAAATCGCGGTCAGCGCGGTCAACGGCAAAGAAACAGAAAAATTGTCATGAAATCACGACGTGTCGGTGACCAGGAAGAAAAAGGTGTCATGAAATCGTGACGTGTCGGTGACCAGGAAGAAAAAGGTGTCGCAAAATCGCGACGTGTTGGTAACTAGAAAGAAAAAGGTGTCACGAAATTGCGACGTGTCGGTGACCAAAAAGAAAAGGATGTCACAAAATCGTGACGTGTCGCTGAGGAGAAAAGAAAAGGTGTCACAAAATCGTGACATGCTGTTCGGAAGAAAATAATTGATGTCGCGAAATCGCGACGTGTTTTGCCAAAGCGTACGGGTGATGAAAAGTGTCGCGATTTCGCGACGTGTTTTGGAAAGGTGTACGAAAGCGGAAAAACGTCATGATATCGCGACAGGAAATAGCTAAAGGACTCGATGAGGAAAGACGTCGCGATTTCACGACCGATTGCAGCAAAGGTGTACGGACGGAAAAATGGTCGCGATTTCGTGATGGGTTTTGACAAACTGTACGGAACAGAAAAATGGTCGTGATTTCGCGACGTGTTTTGTCGAAGCGTACGGAACAGAAAAATGGTCGCGATTTCGTGACAGAAAGCTGCATGAAGGTCCTAAAGGGAAAAACGTCGCGATTTCGCGACGAGTTTTGCAGAAGCATACGGATGATGAAAGGTGTTGTGATTTCGCGACGCATTTTGGCAAAGTTGTACGATACAAGGAAGATGTCACGAAATCATGACGGAAATGAAAATCAGGCTCAAAGCAGGGAAGTGTCAAACAGTACGGACAGAGAAAATGGTCGTGATTTCGCGATAGAAAGCTGAATGAAGGTCCGAGGGAAAAAACGTCGTGATATTGCGACAAGTTTTGCCAGGGCGTACGGAAGATAAAAATGGTAGCGATATCGCGACGGTTTGTTGAAGGAAGGCAAGAGGATGATAATGGTCGCGATGTCAAGATGTAAAGTTGCCAAGGAGGCCTAACAGAGAAACTATAGCAATTTCACTACAAATTTTGCGAAGGCATGCTCGAAGTCAAAGTGGTAGCGATATCACTACCATTTCATGAAAAGGAAGCTCGAGGCCAGAACGGTAGCGATATCGCTACGAAAAGCCGTTGGACGCGTACGACAGGAAAGCATGTCGTGATATCGTGACATGTCGCGATTTCGCGGCCGGGAATATGAACGGGCAGACTTGTAGTTTTGTCATTTTTTTCATAGTAAGCATTACACAGGGCATAGGAAAAGCACGAAACGTGGTGCACAGGTGTCAAACTTGCAGGGACGTTACATGCAGAGGCGAATTTCGAGGCGTTTCCAAATTTGAGCGTGAATCAAAGCGGGAAAAAGCAGGAATTTGAAGGGTCGCCCACAGGAAGAGGAAATGAAGCAACGAAGGAAATCGAAGAGCCATAACAATGCTACAAAGCCATAATTGCAAATGGAAGAAGGGGTTGGAAATTTCCGAATACGGAGTTGCAGAGACGAAGGCTTTGTGCTATTCTGGGCCCGTACTTGGGCAATTTCCTTCTTTTTATTCTGGGATTTTCTTTCACACCTGGAACATTTTTGAATGTAATCAAGATATTATTTAAATACAAATACAAAGAGTTGGCATCTTATTGGATGATAAAGAAGGAGTAACTTTTGCATGCATGATTTAATGTTTATATTTCCCTTCCATATTTCTTAGGTTTTTAGGTGAAGTTAATGCAAAATCTCTTGGTTGCTTCATGCGAATGCCTGTTTTCTGGAATTACCACAGAAACCCTCGAGACTCGCACCTGGCCTATTTGGATTGTGTGGATGTGCAGGTTCATTAGGTTAGGTTGCATGTAGAAAGCCTCAGTATCTTCGGTTTCATCAGATTAGTGACAAATTTTTGACTGTAATCTATTTTTATTGTTACTTTTGTTTACTTTTGTCTTTGCTTTTCAAACCCATATTTTATTTTCAGTAGTTTAATTACTGTGTTTGAATAAATCATTGAAAATCCATCAGAATTAAAGGTTAAAGCAGATTTTATTCATTTTGAGTCCATTGAAAGTTCAAAATTTATAAACCACAGTGCCCCTTATTAACATCCACTTGCAAACCCTAAGGTGTTCTTAGCATTTCATTTTAAACAGCATCCTTGATAATTAATAATTAGCATAATAAGAACCTTGGAGAAATCGTTTTTCTTTGCAAGTAGAGGATTTAGGACTCGGATCCTACAGGAGAGTGTGTTTTCACAATCGGGTTAAAACACCACTCAACATGATCTATTGAGCATATTTGAGCAAGTTCTATGTGGACTTTTTGAGCAGATTTGAGCAAGTTCTATGTGGACTTGTTTATTATATTTGAGCAAGTTCTGTGTGGACCTGTTGAACAAATTTAAGCAAGTTTTGGGTGGACTTGTTGAGTATATTTGAGCAAGTTCAGTGTGGACTTGTTGAGCAGATATAAGCAAGTTCTATGTGGACTTGTTGAGAATATTTAAGCAAGTTTTGTGTGGACATTTTGAGCATATTTGAGCAAGTTCTATGTGGACTTGTTGAGCAAATTTGAACAAGTTCTGTGTGGACTTGTTGGGAAAATTTGTGCTAGACCGAAGGACAATGTTTAGTAAAGATTTGAGATAGAGCTTTGGAGGTGATAGAGTAAAGAGGATAGGAGTCTCTAGTTGATAGATATCCATCATCTAGGGTAGTGAGGATAGGTATTTTGAGTGGGGATAAGAGTATTCAGTGGAGAGATATCCACAGACCAATGGAGTGGAGGTAGTAGTCTTCTAGAAGATCACTAGCCATAGTAGAGGAGAAGGAGTTATCCTATGGATAGATATCCAAAAAATTGATTTAGAGGATTGGTGTCTCCTTTGGAGAGAGGTCCATAAACATTGTAATAGGGAAGGATTCCCAAGAGATTGATTGAGAAAATTTTAGTGAAATATTTTCTTCATGGAGTAGCCCACATTGGGTGAACCATGTAAATTATGGTGTCTCTATTGTGTGTGATGATTTATGCATTGCTTTGATTATTGCTATTGATATTTATATCTATACATTGCATAATATTGATTTGGAAAGAAAAGTAAAAAGTGGTCTTATACTGTTCACCCCCATCTCAGTATAAGCTTGTATTCTTCAAATATGTGATATTTAGATTCACTTGAACTTAGAGGAGAAATTTATGTGAGAGATAAAAAAAAAATATCAGAAGAAATAAAGACCTAATCTAAAAAGGTGGTGTGCCAAAATATCCACTAAGATCTCCTTGCACAATGTACCTAAACGTTATGTGTCAATAGTGAACACTTCCTCTCCTTGACATAGATAAGGACAAATGAGAGTTGCTAACATACATACACATAAGGATATAATTCAAAGGATAAGAACCACATATCGCTACCCAAAACAATTAGATACATAGGCCTCCCATACACACATATGCAAATCAAACTCAAAATAGGTAAAACCTAGGAATATACACACACATATAGAGATGGATCATCATGCTATCCATATATGGATAGTCAAAAAATTAACTCCTAGGTCTCCAATATACATATGCAAACAAATTTTACAAATATTTTATCAAAATTAGGGGTTTGATTTTCCCACAAGTTTCTTAGGAATTGACTACTCTATAAAGAGAAATGAAAGTAAAGGTTACAAAATGTTTCAAATGTAAACTTGTCAATCCTTTACAAAGATAAGACAACTGCTATTTATAAATTACAATAAGGAGAGTTTCCCATTGTGCAAATATTTTAAAATGACTATTGTTTTGTGTGCTAGGTCATGTTTTGATTGAATTTATTGTGTCCTAAGAAATTCAAATCTAAAATTACTAATATTGAGTTTTTTGAGTCCTTTGATGCTCTCTTGCCTTTCTTATTGTCATCTACCCTTGTTATAAATTCCTAAAGTTTGAGTGTGGGAAATTAATATCAATTGGATCGAGGTAATTTCACTTGGATTGATATCCCAAAATATTGGAGCTTGTGTAATTTAACCTTGGGATATTTTCTTGTTAGTAAAAAAATACCTTCCATCCTTAAACATATTATGTGATTTGTTGACCATAGGAAATGTTTTCCTTCCCTTTTGTTGGAACTTTAAAAACTTTTGAAACTTCATCTCTTGCTTCTGGACTACTTTACCTCTGCGTAGGCCATATTTATGGATTTTACAATTGTAATATTTTTATGTATAGTTATAATTCACTATAGTTCTTATGACTTATAGGGGATCTTTAGCTTGATGAAGATAAAAAACCCACAAAGAAAAATGTGCCTTATCCATTGGGTACAAATTCAAAAAGTGGGAAGATTTGGGGCAATATTTAGATCTCTACAACCTTTAAAAAATTGGTAATTCTCTCAATTTATGGATGAGACTTGATATTTGAGTGATCTAGAAAATGCATGGATTTTTTCCTATCTTGTCTTTGGATGATGGAATGTCAAGGGTGAGACTTCACTATAAGAGCTATTATTATTTATATTTCTTTGATTCCAACCTCCCTCGCAAGATGACAATATTTTTCTCATAAGTGAATTAGTAATGGCATAATTTTTTTGATAATTTAAGGATTTCATTAGATATGGGTTTTTACAGGTTGACCCAAAACCTTCATACAAAATACAACTTGGAAGCTAAACCAAACATACGTTAGAGAGCTAATGATCCTTGGTCCTACGTGACTACTAACCATATCAAGGATAACACCCATAAATTAGGACATGCAACAGGACAACCATCAAGGCAAAAAAATAATACACCCATACATCCAAACAACCAACAAGACAACTAGCAAAGCAACAAAACAAGACACCCATACATTTGACAGGATAGCCAGCAGCCAAAAAAAATGTAATCCGTAAAAATAAAATCAGCTCCATGCAGGATAGCAAATAGAATGGTACAAGACATGACAACTTACGCATCCTTGAGGTCTTCATCTTCTTCCTTGTACTTCTCATTATCCTTGTCCTCTTCCTTCAATTTTACCTCAGAGTTGGCCTCCATAGTCTTGGACTCACCTTGGCCTTGATACATTTCATTTAATAATAATATGTTCAGCGTGTCACAAAGCCCATTTATATATTGGATTATGTTAGAGAATTTTGTAATGATGTAGCACAATAGAACATGATTTGTAGGATAAATATCCTCATACTCAAAATCCACCTCAAGGATCTTTGAGCTCCCCTAGATTTGCTTGTTCTTTAGGCATTGTGATGATCTGGTGGGACATTTGAGGTCCTTGGTCTTTATCCTTTTCCTCGTAGACCCTCCTTTGGTTAGGAACTCCACCACCCTTTTATTTTATGGGGATGCCACATATGGCTTAGGAAGGACAGGGTTGTCCTTGCCTTTAAAACATTTAGCTTTAGGAATGGCAAGGGTTTAACTCTGGGGGGAATTGACCATAATGTGGCTATAAATTATCTTGTACAAGCCTTGGTGGTTAGGAAGGTCAGACCCTTTCTTCTTCCTACAAGATTTTATGGTGTAATTGATTGAGTTAAACAGGAAGTAGGGAATGCTTATGGGGTTTACATATCAGAATAAATTGACAAAGGCATAGTGAAAATTGATGAGGACCTTGCTAGGGTCCTCAACAGTAATAAATTCCTTTACATTATTCATTAAAGAATTCCAAGGGGTGTGGAGGGTGGTCTACAATAGGCCATTTTTGGTTTCCTTGTATATCTGATAGTTGTCTTTGAATTATTTTAACTCCACCTCCTAATTATATTTTTCCCTATGAATCGAACTACCTTTGGCTGCCTATCCCATGACGGTTGCCAACAAGTGAACATCATTAACAAATTCTTGACCTCAAACCACCACTCTACCTCCATCCCATAACTCCAACACCACCATGGTGATCTCATACTCGACCCTAGAAAATAGGTTGAAAAATAAGGTGAAACCCCTCTCAGTGAGAATGGCTTCCACCAAGGATTCCATCTCGACATAGCTCAGATAAAAAAACATCATGGTGTCCTCGCACGCATACTTGTTATCAAACCTAAGGAAATTCATGAGGTAACTACTCTTAGACTTTGTTATGAGCACAATAACTTTTTGCAGATAACGAAGCTTACTTTTAATAGAAGGATAGAGAAACTTATGGATACACTCACGACTTGGATGCAAATTATCATGGAGGATGGTGCCCTACATGGGGATGTGAACCAATATAGAGTCTACATGTATGAATATCCATGTGGTTCCCTTAGTCAACATAAAAATCATGCTAGTGTTCAATATCGTGTAACTATCTATATCCCCAAGATTTGAAATCATGGACCAATTTTGAAATGGTATGCATGGTGGGAAAATTATACCTACAAAATGGGTGACTCCTTTAAGCATGTGAGAAAGGGCCTTCGATCGTTCACCTTGGGACCATGTCCAACATTGATTGACACTCCTAGGTTGAGTTTGAACTGCATTTTCAATGTGCCCATTGAAAACATGTTTGATTCTACATTTTTAAAGGTTGCCCACTCCTAAAAACCTGACAAGCCAAAATGACCATAAAAAGGATTTTATCATTGTGGCCTAAGAACGAGCACTAATTTGGATTATTTTTGGAAACATGTTATTTACCCTAGAATTCATGATCCACATCATCTCTTTTCATTTTTAATTAGGACTTCCACATTTTGTGACACTCCCTAGGTCCACGTAATCAATCTATATGAAGTCACTTCTACATTTACCAACTTTTCCACCACCTTGTTGGATTATCTGAAAGTGTTTTGGACTATCGTGTCACTTTTGGACCCTAATAGGATCCTAGCTTCTTTTATGTATGCCTCAATCCTCAAAGGGGTTTTTGTTATTTCTGATGAGGTTTATGATGTTGAGCAAATTATCTTCCACTATCAGTTTACCCTGGACATTCCTTGCCAATACCACTCCTCTCCACATTGCTCTGGCTTCAAATTCATTATTCATCTAGGTTATTAGATGTTCTGCAAAGGCAAATACAATGTGACCTTGATTATTTATTAGCACTCCTCCTACCCCAGTCTTGTTATAGTTACCCTTGGTAGCTCCATAAAAATTAAATTTGAACCAGTCCAACTGGGGGGAAACCACTTTGACTCTACTTTAATGTTAGGAGGACCTACATTAGATGTGCCATCTAAAGGGGTACTCAAGGATTGACCCAAAGACCTCTCATTGGATGAAAAAAAATGAAAGGATAAAGGATGTAATATGGTATTATCTCTAGAAAAGTGTAGGATCTTGTTGATGATGGACTCAGGAGACCTTCTAGACTCGAAGAAGGCTCTATGGTTCCTTTCTATCTAGACTTGCCAAAGTATATTATGGAGATAAAATTTCCACATGAACCTTAACCAAATTTTAGCAAAGGGGTTGGGCCATTGCAGGAATAAATCATAGATGGAAGTAAGTTTAGCCCAGTGAATATGAAAATATTAAAAAATGCCATTCAAGATGAATTTGGAGACCGGGCACTCAAGGAATAAATGTTGGATAGAATCCCAATTTTCTCTACAAAGACAACATATATTAGGAACCACAATAACTCTCTTAATTATGTTGTCTATGGTGAGAATTTTGCCTTGGATGACAATCCAAAAAAAATTGATATCTTAGGAATCAAATTTTTAGTCCATAATAGGTAGGCTTGAAATGGAGGATCCTTAGGACTCAACAATAGCTTATAGGTTGAATTAACAGAGAAGTTTCTACTATCCTTTAAAGTCTAGCAAACATGGTCTTATTCACCACCTGTTAGAATAAATTATTTCCTCAAGATATTTTCTAAAGCCTTAGATTCAATCTCCAACCCTTGAATATTTATGGATATCCACCTAGGCATGTTTCTATTAGGATGCATAAAATTTGCCACCTTTTATGCAAATATTTTGTCAGTATGGATTTTTAATCTGACCAGGTTAGGATCTTGAATGCGGGCTTTGCCTCTAGCCCACTTGTCCTCCTAGAACTTGAGTTTTTAGCCATTCTCCATGATCCACCTCAAGTATTTTCTTACTTTATCTTTGCTTGTCAGTATGTATTTATAGAAGGCTAATCCTCTGCTTGGTGTTGCACTGCTCAAAAAATAATATCCTTGAAGAAAATTCCTTTTCACAACCATAGTCCACTTGTTCTCCACATTGGTAATCAAGAACCATTGGTAATCAAGAACCATGCTTGTTTGGCCAATGGGTCTGTTTTGATGTGGATAACTCTTCTAAGGCCTAATACTTCATTCTCCTTTGATCGATATACCTTATTCCAACTGACTATATGAATGCACTGATTGTCTTTTGAGCTTGACCAAAGGAAGTTTTTGATACTATTCAATATTGTGGTACACCTTGGTCGGGGCCTTGAACATTGATAAGAAGTAAACTGGGATGCTTTGGAGTAAGGCCATGGTTAGAGTTTCTTTGCTATATTGGGATAAGAGGTTCCCTTTACACCCTATGAGTTTCTTTTAGATTATTTCCATAACATTATTCCAAATTGACTCGATTGGGCTACCCGTGAACAATAGAAGATCTAGGTAATATGTAGGGAGGGTGGATGTAGAACACTCCAGTATACTTGCTATCTTGACCTACCTGGGAATAGGAGTATTGAGAAAATAAATGTTACTTTTGTTAAAGTTTACATTTTAGCCCGCAACATCCTCATATAGAGTTAGAATATGTTTAATGGTCTTGACCTCTCCCATAAAATCTAGGATGAAAAATAAAGTGTCATCAATGAATTGTTGGTGAGTAACCGAGTTGGTTGAGGACGTTGATTTTATACTAGAGATGAGGCCAACATTATAGGTGGCTTTTATTGTTCTTCCAAAGGCTTCTACAACAATAATGAAGAGCATGGGAGAGATTGGATCCCATTTTCTAAGTCCTCTATTTCTCTAAAAGTACTCTACTATGGACCCATTCACGAGGATAGAGAACCAAGGTTTACATATGTAGCCTTTGATTAGTCTAACCCACTCTGGATGGAACCTATTGAGAAGCAACACACCCCCACTAAAAAAAATGAAATTCCATCCTTTGAAAATATTTAGCTTTCATTTTGCAGTAAGGAACCTCTTGATGTTTTTCAAGTTTTAATTCCAAATTTTGCTTGCCTCTTTCATTTTCAAGTTTTGCATATACCAAAGTATCTAAGTAGGCTTGCATGTGACTTTAATTTCAATTTAGAATTCACTTATTGAATGTTAGAATCATTCTGAGTAAAAATATCTTTCACTGATATGTAAAACTATAGAATATAGATGAATGAATTCATTGGAGTCAACCTACAATTTTTGGAAAATTTGCCATTTTTGGAAATGTCGCGATTTCGCGACGTCGCGATTTCATGACACCTTTGTGCCTTAGGCTTCCTAACTCAAACCTGTAATTTTAAATGTTAGTTCAACTTTTATACACACCCTGTGAAGAATGAGCATGAAATCTCGATAACACTTATAAGGGATAAATCCCACTCACTTTAGGATCTTGCTGGATATCCAAGGTGTGAGTGGGATTTATCCCTTATAAGTGTTATCAAGATTTCATGATTATTATTCACAGGGTGTGTATAAAAGTCGAACCAACATTTAAAATTGACGCTAGAAGGAGGGCCTGAAGTTTAGTAGTTTGTTAAGGATTGTAAGGTTGTAAGTGCTGGTGAAAAAGCTGGATTCTACTTATAGAGTAACAAGGTCCCACTCCAGAGCTGGAGAGCTCCTTATGCCTGAGTTAGAAACTCCAAGAAGAAGCAGCCTCAGAAGGGCCAAGTCCTTGTCTAGAATAGTTTTGTCACCACTTGTAGTTACTCCAACTACAACTGAAAGTATCATCGTCAATCAAGTAGTAATGGCCAACTGATTGGGTTCCACTACCTTAAATATCCTGGGTGTAGCCCATGACCTGCCCAAAAATCCTGAGAGATATCTTCCCAGATACAAGCATGATGGAACTAGGACAGCGGAAGAACACCTAGTAGCATTCAAGAATGCTTTAAAATTGTTAAATGTACAGCATGAAGATGTGGCTTGTAGATTGTTCTTGTTCACTCTCCAGAAGGAAACTTACGACTGGTTTCTAAATCTCACTAATGATTCTATTACCAGTTGGAATGACTTGGAAAAGGTTTTTGTATCGCAGTTTGGTGAAGTAATAGATCCTAGTGTATTATATCAGCAATTTTTTGGTATTAAAAGAGAAATAAATGAATCTATCAGATCTTACAATGTCAAATTTTAGAAGGCTTATGGTAGACTGACTAGTTATTATGTGCCAAATGCAGACCTGGCATTAGATATTTTTAGGAATTCTCTAGATCCAATGACTTCTATTTTCTTGAAAAGAGATGCCTCTATTACCAATCTAACAGAGGCTTACAAAGAAGCTTTAGTTATGGAAAGGCAATTGGGGCCTCAACCTTTAAATGCTCATCAAATTCCTTTGGTCACACAAGGTACCCCTATCTTCAATCCCATACCACATCAGATGATGTTGCCAACACATCAAATCCCACCGATAAGCAATCCATTGGCTGTAACACCTGCTAAAAATATATAGAATCCAGGTAAAGAAATTGATAACACAAGAGTTAAGGAAGTGTCAAAAATAGTCCAAAAGTTGGCTAATGACTTTTTAAGTTTTAAAAGGCAAGTTTCTACTAGGAAGAACTCAAATAGGTATTCTTATCAGCAGAACAGATTCACTCGGCCCCCATACGAACCCAATAAGTATTATAAAGGTAAAGGTCATGATGTAAATATTTGTGATTTAGCTTTGCCTAACTGGTGCAGTATACATGCTACTTCTCAGCACGGGGAATTGGATTGTTTGGAATTCTGTAACAACTTTGAAGCTTTATCTGGGGAGTTGATTTCTCCTAAACATCAAAGAAATGCGGATGGCCCAAGTTCATCTAGCCACAGTGCAACTATGGTATTAGATTCTTTCACTTTTCTAGGTGAGTCTGAGAATGTAGTTGAAATGCCTATGGATGAAGTGCAGGATTTTCAACAATACAGGAGGGATAACTACAACCTCAGAAATAGAAATTCGGAGCCCAATACTACATCTACCCCTCCAAAAAACTCCCACAATGTTCCTCCAGATCCATCTTCAAGCAATAACCCACATCCACCCAAGGGAGGAAATCTAAGAGGACCAGATGCGTTTGTCCCTCCAATCAATAAGGGATATAATATAGTGGAAGACATGAAGAAGATCAAAGCTAATATCACTCTTCATGAGTTGGCCCAAATTTTAGAACAAAGGGATAACTTGATTAAAACATACTCTGGGCCTACTACCAAATCTTTGGATAGGGGAAAGAAGATGGCAAATGCAAATGTAGCCATGTATAAAGAGAATACTAAAGTTTCACCTTTTATACTGACTGTTCGTATTTTTGGGAAAAACTTACACAACTATCTGGTATATTTGGGTGCTTCAGCTAATGTTATGCCTTTGGCCATTTGTCAACAGTTGGGTTTAACCCCAATGAAGTCTGAAAGAAGAGTTGTCCAATTGGATAAATCAGAGGTTAAAGTAGTAGGTGAACTTTAGAATATTCATATCTAGTTAGAATCTGAGCCAAGGGCACAACACAGGATTGAAATTCAGGTGGTAGATATTCCCGTGGGGTATGGGATGCTTCTGAGCAGGGATTGGTCAAAATCTTTGAATGGATACTTGGCAACTAATTTTTCACATATGTGGTTGCCGTGGAAAGGAGTTGTAAACCAATTAAGGGTTGAAAGAGAACCCAGATACAAACATACGATCACTGAATATAATGTAGACAATGAGACTGTAAATATTGTTGATGTAGATATTGGGGTTTATAATTTAACAACAAGACAAAATGCGAAGTTTAGTAAAGCTCATCTTGTTCATAGTAATGAAGTTTGGACGCTTCATGTGTATCGGGCTAAATCTAAATAGGGTTCTGGTACAGGGGCAGTCCTTAAAGGGCCTGAGAGTCAGACATATTTTGTCTTATCACCTACAGTTCCCTTGCATAAATAATTTAGCAGAGTACGAAGCACTGGTGCTAGGATTGAAATTTTCTTTGGACAGGGGTGTAAGAAATATCCAAGTTTTTATAGATTCAGAGTTGGTGGCTAATCAAGTTAAAGGTAAATTCCAGTGCAAAGCATCCTACTTAAAAGGATACAAATACCGAGCATGAGATCTCGTGGAAGATTTTGATTCTTTTAATTTAACACACATACCTAGAGAGCAGAATTCATGTGTAGATGTCTTAGCTTCATCAGCTACAAGTCTGAAGCCACTGGAAGAATTCAAATGGAATAAGTTTTTGATCAAGTTAGTCCCTTGTCCTTCGGTCCCAAATAATGTGGATAATTTTCAGGTTTCTCTAATGACCAACAGATTATAAATTTTTTACAAAGTATCAAAGCGTTTGAAAATGCTATAATCGATGATGGACAAAGAGATACTCTTCTGGAGCAGTTAGACGATGAAAGGGGAATAATAAGGTTGAAATATAACAAAATTCCAAAAGGGATGGTGGAACTGGAGCGACTCTTTAATGTTGACCAAATTAAGCAAAAGGTGAGTTCTAGGGATTCTATGGGTGTAACAAACAGTGAGACTGAGAACCTGAACGTGGGGACTGAAGAAGATCCCAGACACCTTAAGTTGGCAAAAACTTGTGACCCTGAAATAAAAAGAAATATGATTGAATTTCTTCACAGGTCCAAGGATGTTATGGCCTAGTCTTACAAAGACTTAAAGGTTTTTGATCCGAAAGTTTACACTCATGTTATACCTTTAAAAGAGTTTTGCAAACATTTTCGGAAAAAATAGAGGCATGTCAATGCTTTGCTAGATCCCCTCATCAAGAAGGAGGTAGAAAAATTATTGATTGCTACCATTATTTTTCCCATTAGGCATTCTACTTGGGTGGCCAATTTGGTGCCGATCAGAAAGAAAAATGGAGAGATCTGCTTATGTGTGGATTTTAGAAACTTGAACAAAGCATCTGAGAAAGATAATTATCCTCTACCTTCTATGGATAAGGTGCTAAAAATTGTGAATGGTTCGGAAATGATGTTTTTCTTAGATGGATTCATAGGGTATAATCAGATACTAGTTGAGAAGGAAGATAGGATGAAAACTGCCTTCACAACCAAGTGGGGAACTTTTGCCTACAAAATAATGTCGTTCGGATTGATTAATGTCGGAGCTAATTTTCAACGTGCAATGGATCATGCTTTCAAAGGCCTTATGGGTAAGTGCATTGTTGTTTACATGGATGACTTAACAGTTTTCTCTAAATCTCGGTTTGACCACGTAAAACACTTGGAGTCTGTTTTCAACAAATGTAGGGAGTTTGGCATTTCTTTGAACCCGAAGAAGTGTGTTTTTGGTGTAACTGAAGGAAAGCTCCTTGGACATTTGATTACCAAAGATGGAATTTCCATGGATCCTGACAGAGTTGAAGCCATATCCAGGATGCCCTTTCCCAACTCTAAGAAAGAGTTAATATCCTTTTTTGGGAAAATTAATTTTGTTAAGAAATTCATCTCCGACTTCACAAAAATAGTCAAGCCACTGAATGACATGCTGAAGGAAACTGCAAAGATCGTTTGGAGAATAGAAGCCAAAACAACGTTCCAGTAGATCAAATCTGCCATCCAACAAGCTCCAGTTCTGGTGAGCCCAGACTTCAGTACATATTTTTATTTGTACTCTTTTTCTTCATAACACACACTTGCTACGGTTTTGACCCAATGAAGAGAAACAGGGGAGCATTCGATTGCCTTCAAGAGTACCAACTTAAAGGGGTCTGAGCTCAAATACTCTCACTTGGATTGGCAAGCCTATGCCTTAGTAAGAGCAGTTAAACAATTTAGGCACTACATACTAAGCAGTAAAGTCCATGCTATAGTTCCTAATCCAGCTGTCAAGTACTTATTAAGCCAGGATGAATTGGGTGAACTGAGAGGTAATTGGGTTACAAGACTGTAGGAATACGACTTAGAAATTTAGCCTACAAAATTAATCAGAGGACTTGGGTTGTCTCGACATATTGCTGAAGTACCTAAACAAGGAGAAATTATTCAGCTGGACTATGGATTCGATGATTGGTATGGAGATATCATTCATTTGTTGTAATTTGGAATTTGTCCATATCACCTGAATAGAACCCAAAGAAGAGCACTAAAGTTGAAATCTGCTCATTTTCTGCTCAAAGGAGGTAACTTGTATAGGGAAAACTATGTTGGCATATTCTTAAGATGCATTTCTTAGAATGAATTCAATGAGGTGATGTCCAATTTTCATGAGAAGTTAGGGGCTCAGAATTCCTCAGGTTTCACTACTGCACACAAGATATTGAGGGCAGGCTATTACTGGCCTGCATTGTTTAAAGATGCACATCAGCATGTGAGAACTTGCCATCAGTGTCAGACTTTTGCATCCAAAGAGGCTAATAGAGCTCTACCATTGTAGCCTGTTGTAATAAACAAACCTTTTATGTAATGGGGAATTGACTTTGTGGGTGTGATAAACCTAAATTCATCAGCAGGGCATAAGTATGTTCTAACATCCATCGATTATTGCACAAGATGGGTTGAAGCAGCAGCCACCATGAGGATTAAAACCCATGAGGTGATCGAATTTCTAGAGTCAAATATCATAACCATGTTTGGAGTTCCTTTGAATTTGGTATGCGACAACGGGACTACATTTCAATCATTAGAGTTTGCAGAGTGGGCATACCAGATGGGGATAGTCATCAGATTTGCATCCAACTATTATCCCCAGGGTAATGGACTAGCTGAGTCCACAAATAAGAATCTAATGAATACCATTAAGAAGTATGCTATAGACAAACCCAGAAAGTGGCACACATTACTAAAATATGCACTTTGGGTTGACAAGATAAGACATAAAGTAGCTCTTAAGACTTCCCCATTTTCTTTGTTGTATGGTATTCAGCCCATTGTTCCTATTTCTTTGAAGTTGCCCACTTATCAATTTGTTTTAGACTATTTTGAGGATCAAGCAGATGCAGAGGCTCATATTTTGGATTTAACTAATTTGCAGGACGAATGACTTCAAGCCCTGGAACATTTCAATCGGCACCAAGAAATAGTCAAGCGCTAGTTTGAAAAAAGATCCAGAGTGAAGGCCTTCAGACTCGTAGACCTGGTGCTTCTATGGGACAAGGCCCATGAAAAGAAAGGTAAACATACAAAGTTGCAGCCGCTATGGATAGGGCCATACCAGATTGTCAAGATCCTAGGTAATAATGCATTTCGTCTATAGGACCTTGAGGGTAATTTTTTGAACCTTCCTGTTAATGGTCAATACTTAAAGCATTATTTTTCAGCTGTCCCATCCGATACATCGTTTGAATAAATCACAAAGACGTTGTAACATGTGTATATATTGTAAATAAGCTTTGAAGTAGTTTGTTTTTATTTTATTTTTGTTTGATTTTAAAGTTCTGTGTTTTATCCTGTGGGGTCTGTACAAAGTAGTTTGTTTTTATTTTATTTTTGTTTGATTTTAAAGTTCTGTGTTTTATCCTGTGGGGTCTGTACAAAGTAGTTTGTTTTTATTTTATTTTGTTTGATTTTAAAGTTCTGTGTTTTATCCTTTAGGGTCTGTACAAATTTCTTTTAGCTTTTAAAATTCTATTTTTTTTAAGTTTTGCCTAGGCAGTAAAGAAAAAATCAGCCTTTAAAAAATTGTTTTTATTCTGAGTTCAAAACCCTGTGTTCATTTTGTTTATTCTAATTAAGAGATAGTCTGCTTAAACTGAATAGTGGAACTATTTTGTTATTTAGAAAAATAGTAGAAAGATAATTGGATTTTATGTCTTGCTTGCCACAATTATTTTAATTATAAATAAACTGCTATACTGTTTGGCTGGAGAAACTCCCAGGGAATCCAAGAAAATTTGGTCGTAGGAGGGGACTCTGATTCGTGAAATTATTTGAGTATCCATAGAGGCTATCAGTACCCAGGCTGAAGCGGTTCTAGATCGATGAAATATTAAAAAAAAATTGTTTTTTAGCAAGGCTTTTCAGATTTCAAAGGAGAGAGAGAAGGTGAAAGTTGAGAAAGACAACATAAAACTTGCACTCTGTTATTTCCCATACAAAAAAAAAAAAAAGAGAAGAAGTTATGTAATGAAAGAGATAGCCAAGGCTTCAAAAGATGTTTTCTTTTACCAAGTTGTAGATACCACCTCACAGTTGTGGATCAGGGTCGTAAAAATCTAAAGAGTAACTCTGTCGGGGCTATAAAAGGCTAAACTAGTAAACAGAGCCCTACTCGGTTTCCCCTTTCACAGTCTAGAAAAGCTGATCAATCTAGAGTACAACAGTCGAAGGCCCAGTCATTCTTGAAGAAAGTTTTATACGCTTATAATTGCACATCAAAAATCTTCCTTAAGTGATTCAACCTAGTATGTCCTTGGGAAATTTTAACAACTATCAGGTAGTAGTTAAATTAGTTTGAAGAATATTTTTGGCAAAGCATGGTACATGGTCTATATTGTTTTGAAACTAGAGTCCTGGATTCTAAAATAGTGCTACTATTTTCTCCATAGATATTGCCATTTTTTGAGAAGCAACACACCCCCACTGAAAAAAATGAAATTCCATCTTTTGAAAATATTTAGCTTTCATTTTGCAGTAAGGACCCTCTTGATGTTTTTCATATTTTAATTCCAAATTTTGCTTGCCTCCTTCTTTTTCAAGTTTTGCATATACCAAAGTATCTAAGTAGGCTTGCATGTGACTTTAATTTCAATTTAGAATTCACTTCTTGAATGTTAGAATCATTCTAAGTAAAAATATCTTTCACTGATATGTAAAAA
This sequence comes from Wollemia nobilis, assembly GCA_028583015.1. Lineage (NCBI taxonomy): Eukaryota > Viridiplantae > Streptophyta > Pinopsida > Araucariales > Araucariaceae > Wollemia > Wollemia nobilis. The sequence goes on along the minus strand of JAQPPZ010002937.1, from coordinate 5,893,388 downwards.
TGCAGAATACAGATGAATGAATTCATTGGAGTCAACCTGCAATTTATGGAAAATTTGCCATTTTTGGAAACATCACGATTTCACGATGGGTTTGAGTCAGGAAGCCTAAGGCACAAAGGTTTCATGAAATTGTGACGTCATGAAATTGCAACGTCGCAAAATCATGACACAGTTCAAGGAAGGAAGCCTAAGGCACCAAGACATCGTGAAATCGTGACGTCACAAAATCACGACACGGTTCAAGGAAGGAAGCTGAAGGCACAAAGGTGTCACAAAATTGTGACGTCATGAAATCATGACACGGTTCAAGGAAGGAAGCCAAAGGCACAAATGTGTCATGATATCGTGACGTCACAAAATTGCGACGTCGCAAAATTATGACACGGATCAAGGAAGGAAGCCTAAGGCACAAAGGTGTCACAAAATTGCGACATTGCAAAATCGTGACACGGTTCAAGGAAGGAAGCCTAAGGCACCAAGGTGTCGTGAAATCATGACGTCACAAAATCGTGACATGGTTCAAGGAAGGACGCTGAAGGCACCAAGGTGTCATGAAATCGCGACGTCACGAAATGGCAACATGGTTCAAGGAAGGAAGCCGAAGGCACAAAGGTGTCGTGAAATCACGACGTCACGAAATCACGACGTCGTGAAATCGTGACACGGTTCAAGGAAGGAAGCTGAAGGCACAAAGGTGTCACGAAATCGTGACGTCATGAAATCATGACATGGTTCAAGGAAGGAAGCCAAAGGCACAAAGGTGTCACGAAATAGTGACGTCACGAAATCATGACATCGCAAAATTGTGACACAATTCAAGGAAGGAAGCCTAAGGCACAAAGGTGTCACGAAATTATGACGTCGCGAAATCGCGATGTTGCAAAATCGTGACATGGTTCAAGGAAGGAAGCCGAAGGCACAAAGGTGTCGCAAAATCGTGATGTCACAAAATCGCGACACGGTTCAAGGAAGGAAGCCTATGGCACAAAGGTGTCATGAAATCGTGACACAGTTCAAGGAAGGAAGCCGAAGGCACAAAGGTGTCGCAAAATTGCAACATCGTGAAATCGCGACACGATTCAAGGAAGGAAGCCGAAGGCACAAAGGTGTCGTGAAATCATGACGTCACAAAATCGTGACACGGTAGGCCAAAATAGTGCTAAGCAAAGAGGACGTCGCAATTTCGTGACATATCACAAAATCGTGACATGTCACGGTTTCACGGCAAAGGGGCCAAAAAAGTGCAAAGGGGACATCACGATTTTGCGACATGTCACGATTTCACGACATGTCACGAAATCATGACATGTCGTAGTTTCGCGGCAAAAGATCTTGGAAGAACCAGAGTGTAGGGGGACGTTGTGATTTCACGACATGTCATGAAATCATGATATGTCATGGTTTTGTGGCAAAAGAGGCCAGGTTGGAAACAAAGTAGAGAAAAGGTCATGATTTTGTGACATGTCACGGTTTCGTGGCAAGGAAGTTGAAGATGAAAAGCAACTTGAGGAAAACGTCGTGTTATCGTGACACGTGTCAAAAAAATAAAGTTGGCATATAATGAACATTAGGATTTTAATTTAATAGTATTAAAATACTAATCCTTGTTTGTCTTTTACAGAAAGCGAGCTGGCAGTTGCATACTGGCAGAAGTAATGGCGAAAAAGACAAAATAAGTGCGGATCAAGCGAAGGCCATCAAATAGAAATGGGGGATGCCAAGAATTTTTGGTCCATCCAGATTTTACAGATCTAACCGCAAAGAGACTTTACGGTGACTAAGTAGCTACCTCATTTAATGGAATATGTTAGAAATTAACTGAAAAATGAAAATATCTATGCGTAGTTATCAGAATTTGTTGATGGACGCATTTAACAGGAGAATTTATGGTGAAAGTAATGGCATGTAGAGAATTTCAACTCAGAGGTGGCTTTGCAAAGATAAAATGTCAGAGAAACCAGTGAATCATCCGAATTTCTCTAAGGAATTAATGAGACATTCCCAGCAGATACACTAGCCTACTAGAAAATGAAGATATTTACTTGCAGTTACAGATGGATGAGAATAATATCAGATCATGCCTTCTCTATTTATGGTAAGTAACTGCACTAAGATTTGCAGAGTGGTTAGGGTTTATAAAAAAATCTATTTTTAAAGGGCTTTATATTGTAAAACTTGGGCAGTAGGGTTTTGAGGATAAGATTTAGGGTTTGAGAAGAAGATATTTCTAAAAAAAAAGATCAGGGTCTGTCCTGAGTCTATAAATACTTCTTCTGAATGTAAATTCAGGGGGCGAAAACTTAGAAATAAAATATATTGGAGCAATTTCTTGCAAATCTTGTTTGAATGCTTTGTTCTAGACCTAGAGTTGGTGTAGTTTCATTTTTTTTGATAGCATGGCGAAGAGCCTAATCTCTTTCAGACTGCGATAAGTTCATCTTCTTTTGTTTTTATTTCATTAAATTTTATTGAAATTTATGCTGTAGATCTGTGTTACCAGGATTGGATATGCTGTTAGGCTTCATTATTTTATATTGTATGCTATGGAAAGTTACAGATTTAATGTTCAAGCCTATTCTAATTGCTCTGTCCTCACTGTGCGAGCTAGGCTACTAGTGATAGATACCAATTTTAACCGACTTCCCTTCTGTTTGTAATTTTCTTTCAGATTTGTTGTTGTCTCTATCTTATGCTCTTAGTGGAAGGTGATCTTAGAAATTTGGACACTTTCCTCTTTGATTTGTTCTATTGTGAAATTAACCGGTATAACTAAAATTGGTAGTTTTGGTTTTGCAGCTAAGTTAGATAAATTTCTCTTCTCGCCTCTACCCTACTCTCTCTGTTACACCGATTGAATGATCTATTTTTATTTTCTTTTATATTTATCTTTTATTTAAATCTGCTAACACATAAAGAGCTAGATCAAAGAACTGATTGTAAATCTAAGTGTCCACAAAGATAACAAATTCCAAAAACATTACTGAACCAAGTCCAGGACCCGTTGTAAGGTAACAGACAGTCCACTTGAAACTATTTCAGAAGCAAAAAAGAGTGAATAGACATTTGACTCAACTCTGTAACTCACACCTTGGATATCCAGCAAGATCCTAAAGTGAGTGGGATTTATCCCTTCTAAGTGTTATCGGGATTTCATTCTCATTCTTCATAGGGTGTGTATAAAAGTCGAACCAACAGAACCCAAATCTTATCATAATAGAATTCATAAAATCCTAATTGATGTGATCATAGGCCTTGTTCATGTCTAGTTTGAGGGCAAAAATATAATTTTTGGATTGAGATACAGAGTGGAGGGCCTCATGGACTGTGATGACTCCATCAAGAATTAACCTTCCTTGGATCGAACTTCCTTGGCAAGGGCTAATGAGTAAGGGTAATATTTATTTCATGCGATTCATGATTGATTTGGTGAGGATTTTATAAATAACATTGCATAGGATGACTGGTCTAAAATTCATCATGGATTTGGGAGTAGTCCCTTTAGGAATGATAGCAATGAAGGTTGAATTGTAACTATAGGAAATGTGCTTGGAATATTGGAATTCTTTGATGGTTGAACACACATATGGCCCTACTACGTCCCAAAATTTTAAACAAAACAAGGTGGGAATTCATTTGGGCTCGGGGCCTTGTTAGGGTCCATGGAAAATAGGGCTTGTCCGATTTCCTCATCCGTAAAAGGTGCATTGAGTTTTGCATTGATGTCACTAGTTATGGACTGAGGAATAAATTGTAGCATGGACTCTTTGGTTGTGGCATAATTATTCATTGAATATTAGATATTTTTTTATTTCCAATCCTTCTAATATTTGTAGCTCTTCTTGAACTAATTGGTGCATTTTTATAAAAACATTAGATTTACCTTTCTCCTATACATGTTGCCATATCCTTATCAATTTTATTCATAGACATTGCTTATTTATAATATAAAGTCTTGGCACATATTTATACATTAAGAGCCCCACATACAACTCCTTCATTGGAATCTATAGTTTCTAGACCACAACCATCCAAAATTTTATCATTCTTGTGTGTTCATATTTTTGAACATGTGAGTTGTCATTTTTTGAGGCCCTTGGTTAGTTGACCTTAGTGAGGAATGAGTCTCCAAGCTTATTCATGACATCACATCAAGACTGAATATGGATATCTCATCGACCTATTTTTCCATCCTATTGCTCCCTTTGGGAAATATAGAGGGTACTTATCCATGTGTCTACTTTATTCCTCCATTGCCTTATTTTTACCATATCTCCCCACCAATGTTTTGGCCTACTAATCATTGGACTGGCCAATTATTTAGATTCCATGATCAGGTCTAGGATTAATATGGGCATGATTGGTCATTACCATAGCTAAGGGGCATGGGGGTCAACATTCCTCCATGTGGGGCTTCAAAGGTGGGATCCCCCAAAGTAGTTTTGATTTCCTATATAATGAAGCATGGGTGATTTAACCCTAGGAGATTTTCTCATTAGTCAAAATTTTTTCTTTAAACCTTGGACATCTTATATGCTTTTACGACCATAAAATATTTTATTCCTTTCTTGTATTTAGACTTTCAAAACTTATAAATTTTAAATTTTTCTTCTTCTTCATGCTTATCAAAACTTTTAATATGTTGGCACTTCATCTCTTACTTCCCAATTGCTTTACCTCCACTAAGAAAATATTTCAAGCTTTTCCAAAAGCAACATTTTTAAGTGTAGTGAGAATTCACTAAATTACATTTATCTATACCACTTGAATACAATAACAAACTAATGGAGTCTATTCTTATTGAAGAATTTCATTCAGATCCCTTCTCTTTTGAAAAGGATAAATCCCCAAATTTAGATGGACTTTCTAAAACATTTCATCAACATAAATTGGAAATATTGAAGGATTTTTTATTGGTGGAAATGGAATAGTCTAGGGTAAAATAGTACATGCCTTATAAAATAAATACAATATATCTTACATTGATTCCAAAAAAAATTTATGTAGAATTATTTGATTCATTTAGGCACATAAGCTTATGTAATATAAGATAATGTCCTAAGTGATGATAAATTAGTCAATATCACTATTCAAAAAAAATGTTTTAGAAGAGTAAGGAGGATTTGTGAAAGGAAGATATATTATAAATGAGCTTATAGTAGTCCATGAAGTAATGCATTCAATTGCTTCTATAAAAAAGAAAGAAATGATCTTAAAACTTGATATGAATAAATCCTATGATAAGGTTAAATTGGATTCTTTTGTAGTATTATAAATGTTTCAATTTGGGAATAAATGGATCAAAATGATTAGATATTGTGTCTCTATAGTATCATATTGAGTGTTGGTCAATGGTCTAATAACATAATCATTTAAAGACAAGAGGGGTCCTAGACAAGGAGATCCTTTGTCACCATATCTATTCATTATTATGGTAAATTTATTGGGAAGGAACCTAAAGAAGACATACACAAATGGGCTATTAAGTGGACTTAAGGCTAGTGATAACATAAATAACATCATCCATATAAAAATTTTATATGATACAACCCTTTTTGGTAGGGCAAGAAAAATGAGGTCGGAGCTTTGAATAACTTATTAAAGAAATATGAAAGAGCATTGGGTAGAAATTTAATAGAAAAATTGTTAGCTTTTGAAGTTAGATACTTAATGATAAATCAACCACAAGATATAAAATGATCATGCAATATTAAATATATGATAATGGCAATATACTAAGCTTGTAAAACTCATGAGAAAATTCTATAGCTACTCCTCAAATAGTAATTAATGAAAGCTCATGAAAATAGTACATTGATATAAAATGGAGTTTTTAAACTCTCCATATCTCTTACATGCCCTACATTGTATCTACTCTTCCTCTACTCTATGCTCACTATCTTCTCACTCTCTCACTCACATAAAAGGTCTATATATAATGGGATATGACTATAGGCCTTCCATATACCTATGATACTTCATATTTCTATTCTAAGGACTCATGTACACATGGAAAACATGCAAATTTACATCATTGCACATTCTAATAATACTTGTCCATTTATTACATTGCATAAAGTAAATACTCAAACCCTATTATAAGAAACTCTCTTAATCTAAATATGTAACCAAGGTGGTACATTGGCATTGTAGACATCTAACACATGTCATGTTTAGGAGACTAATCATATGGGCACCTTTGCAGACCATATGAATGATCTTGGACCTTTCCAAGACTAAGTAGTGATTTGAATCACTCATTTTAGGTAATATAATCTTATTCAGTCTTATCCACTAATGACTTCAGCATCTAAGATCTTAGTCTTTGAAGATAAAAATGGCTAGGGTCCTAGCCACACTAAGCAACAATGGCTAGCACTATAACAAAATCAAACTTATTCTCCTCTGTATTTTTTTTATTCCCTATATTTTATCTATTTTTTAGGATTTAATCAGATCACATAGTGAAAATTTAAAGGGAAATTTGGAAAATTCTATGTTTTCTGCTAGCCGCTGCTAGGAACAATGGCCAGTTTTATTGGCTCTCCTAGTCTCTAGCAGCTAAAATGTTTTACTATTTTTCTGTTTAGAGGTAAAGACTATTGCCTACTACACAAAAAATCGACCACTGTGTAGAATGTATGTGTTGGTCACAAATCTACCTAAGTACAAGATATGATAACTTGTGCACCCTAGACTCAGCCAACATTGAAAAGCCGAAGGAAAGAAATGTCCTCTAGAAAAATCTCCTTCCCTTACTAAATCCTATACTTTTAAAGACTAGAGTTATGGGAAAGAAATTAGAAATAACGAAAAGAGATGGGAAATATGGCCACAGGCCAAAAATGTAATATTGAGGTAGACTAACAACAAAAATTCCACCAAGTTTTATAACAACATATAATAGAAGGAAAGCAGTAGAATTTTACTCACACCTTTGTAGGGACAACCCTCAGATCGCATTTTAGTACTTACTCACTCACCAGCAATGTTTTAAATCCAAAAATATAATTTGAAACTTAACAGTAGGAACATGTTGGCATTTTTGCCACATTGTTTTTGTTGTTGATGTTCAAGCAAAAGAATGCTCAAATTGTGAAGACACTTAACAAATTTTGTGAAAAATCAAATATGTCATGATTTCATGGTCAACACATTCAAAGGCAGCAAGGAGGTCAAAATGTCATGATATCGCGACATGTTGAAGTTTCACGACTTGTTGCGGTGAGAGGACATCAAAATGAAAAGTTGTCATGATATCGCGACATGTCGCGTTTTCATGACTTGTGGTGGCTATGGAGCAGAGTGATGAAAAATGTCACGATATCGTGACATAAAGTAGCAAAGGGAAATGTCAATGAAAAATGTCATGATATCGTGACAAAAAAGCAAGCAAGGAGAAAATGGTACGAAATGTCGTGATATTGCAACATGTCGCATTATCATGGGAAGGACTGATAGATAAACACAAGGCATGAAAGATGTCACGATTTCATGACATTTTTGGAGATGAAGTCCAACAAGAGGAAGACATCACGATATCATGACAGGAAGCGGCAATGAAGAGAAGTGCAAGAAAGTGTCATGATTTCGTGACATGTCAGGGCAGAAGGGCCAAGTGTGAAGAATTATCGTGATATCGTGACATGTCGCGTTTTCATGAGGAGGAAGCGAGGAGGTAGCCATATTGTACGGAATATCGTGATTTCATGACATGTTAAATTTTTGTAGCCTACAAGCATCAAAGTGAATGAAGACAGAAAATGTCATGATTTCACGACATATTGTGGAGATAAAACCAAATGGAGAAACATGTCATGATTTCACAACTTGTTGAAGACAAAAGAGCCAAACAGAGAATTGTTACGATATCGTGACCTGTCACGTTTTTGTGAGGAGGAAGTGAGGAGGCAGCCAGATTGTACAAAATATCATGATTTCATGACATGTCGAGGAGACGAAGCTCAAGGGAGAAATATGTCATGATTTCATGACATTTTTGGAAACAAAGACAGGCAGGAGAAAAGTGTCGTGATTTCACGACATGTCTTGTTTTCGTGATACGAAGGCGCGAACGGAGCAAAATGGTACGGACATTGTGATTTTGTGACATGTCCCATTTTTGCTACTTGCAGGAAGATGGAGGCCAAGGAAGAGAAAGATGTCGCAATTTCATGACATGTTGCAGTTTCACGGGTATACAAAAGAAAAGGACACAGAAGCAAGAAGATGTCACGATTTCGCGACATGGTGAGTTTTCGCGACTTGGAGACAAAAAAGAAGACAGTAAGGGAAAAGTGTCATGATTTCGCAACATGTCGCATTTTCACGACTTGTCTCATTTTCGTGATAGAAGCAACGACAAAAGGCTCGATAGTTCTGTTTGCATTTTCCTTCAAGATTGCATAGGAGAATGTGAAGAGAAGATAAGGATCAAGTAAAAGCTCTCCAACTGATTTTCAGATCATGGTCAAAGAGGCTCCAAGATTAAATGTTGCTGATTACCGATGTGCACAAGATAGAAGAACATGAGGCAGTTTTTGATGCCACCAACATTAAATATGCCTCCAACATTGAAAGTTATGTTCGTGGTCTCCTAACGACTTTCGGCTTGCTTTGATAATGGTCATTTAATGTGTCATTTCTTTGAGGTAGATTAAGGGGGTTGTTTCTCTTTTCTAGTGCACATTTTGTGGATCATCTCTTCAAAATATGTTGTATGTTTTAAATGTTGTGATGCAAAAGAGAGAGGGAAGACCTCTATAAATATTCATGTATATCTAAAGCAAAGGGGAGGTTAGACATTTTTACAAGAAAACTCTCTAAGTTCTCTGCATCAATAGAAGAGACTCGGCTTCTAAAATTTGCAAGCATTCTTATGTATGTGATGTCCCTCTATTTTACAAGTTATTTTTGTTCATGCTTATGATCTTGCTGTTAGATTTTGAATTCTGCATGTTGAATTCAAGCGCTGCTGGTTAGTGAGTATATTCTAAAATGCGATCTGGAGGTTATTTCAACAAAGGTGTGAGTTCAATTCTGCTGCTTTTCCTTTATTAGATGCTGTCATAAAATTTGGTGAAATTATTACTGTTAGTCTGCCCAAAATTACACACTTCGGCCTGTGGCCATATTTCCATATCTTTCTTGTTATTTCCATTCCTTTTTGTTATTTCCCTCTCTTTCAGCATTTTTCCATTTCTTTCCTGCATCCTTATCTTCAAAACCAGTTTAGAGTAGTTTGGGAGCCAGCCCTCTCTAGAGATTGGCCCGGGAGACTTCTCTTTCTCTTGGAATTTCAATGTTGGCCAAGTCTAGGGTGCATACATGTACAAAATCCTTTCCTGTGGCAAATTTGTGACCAACAATTTTTGGCACACCGGTGGGACCCTAAAAGTTTCACTTCCAATAGTATTAAGGTTTAATGTTTGCCTTCATGCTATATAATTAGAACATTTGGCGACTCAACATTACCCAAAAGCCTCCGAACGTGGATATAGTGAAAGTTGTACTTCATGATCACAAGATCGAAGGCCAAAAAATCTGAAAATCCTGTTGAGTTTTTTGAACTTGACAACCAAAAATTAAGCGAACATCCTAAGTTGGTCTCCCCACCACTTTTATCCTCTGCAACATCCTCACAAATAGCTAGTGTGTTTTTTGTTCCTTCAAATTCATCTAGTACTGCTACTAGTTTTCCACCTCTACAGCCATCATCCCATTCCAAATGGTCCAACAGCCTCCACCAACGAAGTTCTTAGCATGGAATGATTCGAAAGCCTTGAATTTACCAGCACAGAATAAAGTCCCTCAAGCTGCTTTGAAAGCTTTTCCAACCTATGATGGTACTGGTAAAATTGCCTATGAGCATATTAATGATGTAGCCTCTTTGGCAACTATCCATGACATAACATACGAGGATGTGATGGTCAAGTTGTTGGTGTTGTCACTAAGAGGCAAATTGTTGTATTGGTACCGAACGTTGCAACCATGCACCATTGCATCATGGGATCAATTAGGAGAGCTACTAGTAAAAAATTTTCATGAACAAGCTGATCCATACTCCTTGTTGCATCAATTCAATGCGATCCAAAGGCACCCCCAGGAGGAAATAACTGATTTCAATGTTAGATTTACCAAAAGCTGGCAAAGAATTCCTGATGGTCTTCGACCTGCTCATGAACTAGCTACATTCTACTATATTAGAGCTTTCAACATATACATCGGTTTGGTTGTCCAAAAATCCAATGTGACTACATTTCTAGAGCTTTTCGAACAAGCACAAAATGCAGAAGCTGACTTAATTGCCATAGGTAGGCTTCCCCCAAAGGTAACAATGCCTATCATACCTGATCTTCCTAAGCATTTGTATTCTAGTTCATTTTTGTAGCCTATGCCTTCCATGTATCCCATTCCATCATGGAGCTCAAGTGTGCCTCAGATCGCACCCATTCCAGTTCCCCAGCTCCCTGCTCCAACTATTCCATAGTTGTCTGCACCAATCATTTCGCAATTTCTAGCTCCCACTTCATTCCTTGCATTACCTACATCGCCAGCACCTCTACCTCTACCAACACCTCTTGTGCCCTCAAATCTTGATTCTTTCACAATCCTATTACAAGAGGTACAATTGGCTAATTCTTCTATAAGAGCAATCAGAAACAAAATCATAGTTATCAAAAGGAAGCAGGCTGAGAGAGATTTCCAACCCAGGAGATTTCAACCTCCACCGATCACTAGATAACAAGCAGCTTCAACAAGTAGAGTGCCTAAAAAGAGCCTGGCTGTATTGACAAATGAGGAAGCTAGCCCTATAGAAAGAACATATTGGTGTTCCACATGTAATGATCCACACGACAAAGAAATTTGTATGGTTCATCTAAACTATGTGCAAACATTGGCTGCAAGCTCTTCTGGAGGACAAGTTAATATGATTTCTGAGGTAGATCATAATTTTATTGTTCCATCTGAAGAACAAGTCTCAGTTCTAACGAGGACCGAGAAGAAGCCAGTATCTGCAGATCCAACAGAGATGGAACCATTGAGGGTACCAAATGATCCTAAGATGCAGAATGAGAAGAAACAAATACAAATGAAAGCTCCTATTTCAGTACCAAAGCTAGATTCACCTATTCTATTGAAAGATCTTTTGCCACCATGAGCAAAGGAAAGATTGCAAGAAAAAGCCTTAACTTCGTAGGCAAGAGCTAAAATAGAGGACCAAGCCAGATAAAAGCTCAAGTATCCATCATTGACTAAAATACTAAGGGTAGAAGCTACTCAGCAATATAGAGCAAATATGAAGACATTAATGAAAAGAGGGAGTATGGTGCATCTGCATATAATATTGTTGAAGAATTGAAGAAGATTCTAGCCAAGGTTAGTCTCTATGATGCATTGCACTTACCTGGTCAAGTTGATCTATTGCAAGAATCATTGAATTCTATGAAATATAGTGAGAAGAATCCTACTTAGACAATTTTTGCTCAAAAATTAACTACTTTAGCCACTGGAAAAAATAGACCACCTCCATTTTATTTGTCACTCAGGATGGAGGGTTGGATAATGCACAACTACATGATTTATTCTGGTGCTGCGACAACTATCATGCCAATTCAGTTTGTGAAGTCATGGGTATGGAATATACAAGAAGTAGCCCTAGTTTTTTGCAGTTGGACGAGACTCCCATGAAAATAGTGGTTTTAATCAAGGATGTTCCTATTGCTCTGCATAATATGCCTCAGATTAAAGTAATTCAGGAGATAGTTATGGTTGATTTGGAACCATATTTTAGTATGTGTTTGTCAAGAGAATTCACTGCCAAGATGGGAGGCTACCTTTCTCTGGATTATTCTCACTTGGAGATCCGTTTCAAGGGAAGAAGAGTCCATATTGACAATCAGAAGCCTTCTACTTTTCATGTAGAGAATATGGAAGATGAATAAAGATCCAAATATTCTATCAATTTGATAACTAAGGAATTGGAAAAGTGATTTGATGGATGAAGTCTTGGATGAGCTTTGCTTAGAGGATGAGTTTTAAATGCTCGATTTTAATGCCATGGTGGAAACTAATATTGGTTGTTACTTCATTACAAAGCCTGAAGAGGTTGAAGTAAAGAGGCCTCTTGATCAAGTTGGTCAAGACTCTATTCCAGAATAGAATAATGGAAGTCAAGATCAGCTCTATTTTGATGGAGCACAATGCAAAAATGGCACTGGCACTGGGATTGTTCTAATGTTACCTTCTGGAATTCAATGATATTCTTCATACCAGTGGACCTAGAGCTACACAGATAATACCATAGATAATGAGGCTTTATGCTTAGGTTTCAATATGGCTCAGACACTTGGAACGCGACAGTTGCAAATATTTGGTGACCCCAAGCTGATTGTCAATCAGGAGACTACTGAGTATCTGTCCAAGGTCTAGGATCTAGGAGATCATAGAGCCATGCTTGGGTACGTGTCTCTCCTGAGAGTTCATTGCTAATTTGGGGGTTACCTTGTACATATATAAAAAAAAAAAATAGAAGAAAATAAATTTTTTTTAACTTCGGCTCTTTTTGCATGCAAGCCCATAGGTATGTTTATTTCTTTCTCTTTTTATTTTCCTTCCCAATAGATAGTGGCTTTCCTCTACTTATTTTTTCCCCTCTACTCCATTTCCTTCTTCTCTCTCTCCTTATAATGTTATGTGGTATGAAATCTGCAATGCAAGGTCTATTAATTATGGTAAGGGGAATTGCTTCAACCCATTTTGTGAAATATTCAGTTGTCATTATGATAAACATGTGACGTCTTGATGAGTTAGGTGAGATTTTTCCAATTAAATAAAACTCCCATTGTGCAAATGGCTAGATCGATTGAATCGATTGTAAGGCCTGTGAAGGTACGTGTGTTAAATTTGCATGTTGTTGACATTTCACACACTTCTTAACATAAGCGTAGTAATATTACTCTAAAGTTTCCTAATAATAGCCCATGCGAAGAATATGGTTGACGATGGCCATGCCGCTAAAGTGGCCATCACATGTACCATCGTATGCTTTGGTGGTGGTCCAAGATGACTCTTGTGAGTTTAATTAGTGAAGGAGGATACCTTCATAACTTTGATGATACATTATGTCTCCTATTAAGACATATTTTTTTGCCTTTTTCTTGTATGCTTGCTTTGCAGCATGTGACAATCCACGTGGAATATTACCCAGTTTAAGATAATATTTAATTTGGATGGCCTAATCTTGCTTTGAAAAAGCCTCAAAATTATGAATCATGCTATCCTTTTGATGTTTGTATCATGCGAATGCTGATTGAGAGCGAACTTGGAGATATAGCATTGTGCTAGTATCAAAAGGATTATGAGGGAACAAAGTCCCTAGTTAAAATTATTCAAATATTGGTGTAGTTGAGAGAACCTTTCATGAGAAGGCTCAATCTGAATCATGTGAACAACTGGTATAGCCTTATGCTCTTCAAACTCATTTGTAGCTTGCACTAGCATTTTTACTTGGATAGTTGTGATAGCATCTGAAGTGTCATGCAGGATTACCGAACCTAAGGAAGCCATTGTATCCACAAAATTGTTATATGAATGAGGGAGTGCCTCTATATCATACCATTCAAATTTCACAAGGAGTATATCCACTAGGGCTTTGTAGGCTTGCAAGATAGGACATCAACACTAGAAAATCCCTTTTACCTAATTAACTATGAGCAAGGAATCACTGAAAATGTTTAGCTTTGTTATTTTCATGGAAATTACCATCTAAAATCCTATGATGAGAGCTTCATACTTAGAATTATTGTTGGTACAAGTAAAATCGAGTTTAAATGAAATAGGTATGGGAGCCCCTTGTTGTGTGAAAAACATGATAGTTGCACCAGTACCTCGTTCGCACTTGGAACCATCGAAGAATAGAGTTATGTCCACCTGTGACTCAGGCTTGGTAGAATTAAGTGATTCTAAAATTTGAAATACTTCATCATCAAGAATTTTTATATTTAGAGGTTAATCATGTATCCCACTGAAGATATGAAATTTACTATACCATCTTAAGGGCATTCATTGCAATGTATAATAGTATAGAAGCATTCAAAAGGGGAATAACACATAAAATTGTAATCTATGAAAGTGAAGCAAATGTATGACCAAATGGTGGATTTATCCTTCTATTTAATCAATGTATAAATTCAAATATAATATTACAAATATCCCCTTGAGGGCTTTTACAAATTGATACATTCAACATTACAATGTTCAAGGGATCTAGTCCCTTGAAAAGGGCCTTAAAGCAATGTAAACTATGGTTTTATAGTTTTATTTGGTGTAAATATCGCATCTCACATTGAGATCTATCCTTAAAACTATTCTTTTGGTCTTATTAGCTCCTTCATCCTGCGTAGAACTACCTGGACCTACACACAAGGGCTTAAAATGGGGTTAGTAGCACCTATTTCATAAAATTAAGATAGCATAGAAAACATAGTAAAAGGCGTGAATGCTACAACCAAACAAAGTGATATACACATGTAAAAATAGATCTACAATGAGCATATATATATTCTAAGATGATCTAAGCATAAATAAAAGTATTTGAAAGCAAGTTATAAGGTGAAACTATGCTAAACTACTGGTCACTCCGGGGTAAGCCATGGAGACCTAAAACATTGGGGACTCCAAATCTTGAACCAAAACTCCTCTAAATGACCTCAAATTTGGACCAGAGGTTCATATAGACATCCTAAGGAGGTATATGGAGGAATTTATTTGAAATTATCTATTTTTTTGAATTCATCCCTATGAGTGCCATGGGATGAATGCTAGCCATCCCCAAGTGGGACAGTTACAAAACTAGCTTAGTTTTGTCACCTATGGCCTTGGGAATTGGTCCAAAATAGGGTGAGGGTTTTTTCAACATATAGGGCCAAGTTATCCTTTAATTTGGCTGGTTTTGGATTGGTAAATTGGATCCTATTGCCCTTGAAAACACCTTCTAAGTGAAGAGGATTTCAAGGTAGGGAAAGGGCGAGTTTCAGTTTGCAAATGGGTTGGTAGCAAGTAGGGATGAATTTGGGAAGCACTTCATTGCTCATATGCTCTTATCTCCTCCTTTTGAAATGGAGGATTGGGACTCATTTTATAGCCTAAAAGGGAATTCTAGGGCCAAATGGAATCTTTTCCATGGAATGCAAGTAATGTCATTTTTCCTAATTGCATAATTGATTGGAGAGAGGAAGGTTTCCCATTTGGGGCTCCCAATATACTACCCTATAGTCCATTAGAAGGTCCCCAATAAATATGGGGTGATTGGAAATAATAATGGTAGTCTTGGATTACCATTTAATTCATCATTTGACTTTTTCAAAGGTCCAGTTAAGGGTCATCCTACCTAGGGACGATTGTTGATGGCAGTCCCTAGTTGGGACAGACACCAACTATGGTCATCCCTAGGTGGGACGGTCACCAATAGGAGCCCCAAAACTACCATAGACTACTAGGAACCCTCCAAAATAAGTTTTGGAGGGTTTTGGAAGCATTTTATTAGCCTAGAGGGGTTCCTAATAAGGCCATATGTTGATTATAAGAGGGCATATGTAATGCACTAATAGTATTATCCTATTTACATGATTTAGGTGTCTATAGATGCCCTATTTTTGGGATACATGATGTGAAACAAAGCATTGAGGAAAAATAGATAACTAAATCATCGAATTATCAAGGTTGTTCATAAACCTAATCAAATATAGATGCCTTCATTGTGGAAAATCATACATTCTTGGAATCATTTCTATTTACATAGTCGAAGGATCGATTGCATGTATACCTTTCAGTCATGCTATAATGACAGTCTTATGGGGCTTAGGGCATACTAGGTCTTGGTGCCTTGTATTCATGTAAATATTTACATGGGTCAATTACTAAGGTTTTAAGTAGGTCAAGCCTATTTAATTTGCTTCTTATGCTAATTATTTGCCCAACATGGGATTGAAAATCTATATTTAGCAAAGATTCTTTTGAATGCATGGAATTTTACACTTCTGAGTGTTTAAATGTTGATTCAATTTTTGAGTTTTTTATGATGACTACCCCCTCAAGAGATGATTTTATGAGGGAATAAAAAATTCTAAAGTGATTAGTCACTTGAAACATATGACTTAATTGGGGCAACTCTCTATTTTTCCCATGGTACTCTATACCTGTTCGGAGGTGATTTTTGACTATTTTTATGAATAGTTTTGGAAGTAAAAGGCCCAATATCTTATTCCTGTGGGGTGGTACATACATGGAGGTATTATTTGGGACTTAAATATATTATTTTAATGCATCCAAAAGTATTATATTTTTAGTATAATCCCTCTCATTTTCTTGCACAATCTGCCTTGGTTTTGGTGGGTTTTTGGCCCCTTTTTTTATATTTTGATGTTTTTAAGTGCAATTTTCTTATGACCATCCTAAGGGGTTTCAGGGTATTAATAGTGAATTTATCATAGTGGTATGGCCAGCCAAAATTGTGCTCATACCACCCAGGAGAAGTCATAAGAAAATTGCACTTAAAAATATCAAAAATATCAAAAAATGGGCCAAAAACCCACCAAAAACAAGGCAAATTAGGCAAGAAAATGAGAGGGATTTATACTGAACCTATAATACTTTTGGATGCATTAAAATAATCTATTTTAGTCCCCAATAAGTCCTCCATGGATTTACCACCCCATGGGAATGATATATTGGGCCTTTTGCTTCCAAAACTATTCATCAAAATAGTCAAAAATCACCTCCAAACAGGTATAGAGTACCATGGGAAAAATAGAGAGTTTCCCCAATTAAGTCATATGTTTCAAGTGACTAATTGCTTTATAATTTTTCATGCCCTCATCAAATCATCACTTGAGGTGGTATTAATCATAACGAACTCAAAAATTGAATCAACATTTAAACACTCAGAAGTGTAAAATTCCATGTATTCAAAAGAATCTTGGCTAAAGATAAATTTTCAAGCCCATTCTAGGGCAAATAATCAGCATAAGAAGTAAATTAAATAGGCCTGACCTCCTTGAAAACTCAGGAATTAACCCATGTAAAGGTTTACAAGAATACAAGGCACCAAGACCTAGTATGCCCTAAGCCCCATAAGACTGTCATTACAACACGACTGAAAGGTATACACGAAATCGATACTTTGACTATGTCAATAGAAAGGATTCCAAGAATGTATGATTTTCCACAATGAAGGCATCCAGAGTTGATTAGTTTAATGAAAAACCTTGATCATTCAACTATTTAGTGATCTATTTTTTCTCAATGCTTTGTTTCACATCGTGCATCCCAAAAATGGGGCATCTATAGACACCTAAATCATGTAAATTGGATAATACTATCAGTGCATTACATATTCCATATTATCAAAAAAATATGGCCTTATTAGGCACCCCTCTAGGTTGAAAAAAGGCTTCCAAAACCCTCTAAAAATCATTTTGGAGGGTTCCTAGAAGTCTAGGAAAGTTTTGGAGCTCCTACTGGTGACTGTCCCACATAGGGATGGCCACAGTTGGTGACCATCCCACCTAGGGATGGCCTTCAGCAATCGTCCCTGGGTGGGATGACCCCTAACTAGACCTTTGAAAAAGTCAAAGGATGCACTAAATGGTAATCCAATACTACCATTACAATGGTACAATCACCCCAGATTGATTTTGGAACTAATAATGGAATGTATGGTAGTATATTGGGATCCCCAAAGGGGAAACGTTCCCCTACCCAATCAATGATGCAATTAAGACAAATGGCATCACTTGCCTCACATGGCAAAGATGCCATTTGGCCCTAGAATGCTCTTTTGGGATATAAAAGGAGGCCCAAGCCTCCATTTCAAAAGGAGGAGAGAAGAGCATTTTAGTAATGAAGTGCTACCCAAATTCATCCCTACTTGCTACCAACCCATTTGCAAACCAAAACTTGCCCTTTCCCTACCTTGAAACCCTCTTCACTTTGAAGGTGTTTTTAGGGGCAATAGGACCTGATTTACCAATCCAAAACTAGAAAAATTGAAGTATAATGTTTCCCCATATATAAAAAAAACCCTCACCCTATTTTGGACCAATTATCAAGGCCATATGTGACAAAACTAAGCCAATTTTGTAACCATCCCACTTGGGGATGGCTAGCAGACAGCCCATGGTACTCATAGATATGGTTTCAAAATAGTAGATAATTTTATAGAAATTCCTCAATATACCTCCTTAGGATGTCTATATGAACCTCTAGTCCAAATTTTAGGTCATTTGGAGGAGTTTTTGTTTGATATTTGGAGTCCCCAATGTTGCAGGTCTCCATGGCTTACCCCAGAGCGGCTAGCAGTTCAACATTGTTTCACCTTATAAATTGATTTCAAAGCCATTTATTTATGCTTAGATCATCTTATAATATATATATATATATATGATCAATGTAGATCAGTTTTTACATGTGTAGATCACTTTTTTTGGTTGTAGAATTCACGCCTTTTACTATGTTTTCTATGTTATCTTCATTTTATGAAACAAGTGCTACTAACCCCATTTTAAGCCCTTGTGTGTAGGTCCAGGTAGTTCTACACAGGAGGAAGGAGCTAAGAATACTAGAAGAATATGTTGAAGGATAGCTCTTAATGTGGGATGCGATATTTACACCAAATCAAACTATAAAACCATATTTTACACCATTTTGAGGCCCTTTTCAAGGGACTAGATCCCTTGAACATTGTAATGTTGAATGTATCAATTTGCAAAAGCACTCAAGGGTATTATTGTAATATTATATGTTGAAGCTATGATTTATTAAATATAAGGATAAATCAACCATTTGGTTTCATATGTTCTTCATTTTGATAGATTACAATTTTATACTCATTTCCCTTTGAATGCTTGATAACTGTTACACATTGCAATAAAGTGCCCTTAAGGCGATGTAGTAAATTTCATATCTTCAATTATCCCCATGACGATGATAGATCATCAGCTCATTCTATGAGATCATGCTAGTATAAAATAGTCAATGGTCATTTCAATATTATTGCTAATATTTAACCGATATCTATCCTAGATCATGAATATCACTTAATAAACAAAACTTTTAAATGTGTATGATTGAAAGTAATGATTTGATTAGATTTAATTTTTGTGTGATGTATTTACAATGACTATTGGACACATTATATGCTAGCACCATAGAATATACAAAATATATCTCGATTATTTTCATGTTATTATAACACTTTATTTTATGGACATTGTAATTTTGACAAACATGTGACAACATGATGTAAAATGGAATGGATAATGTGATGTGATATGATTGTATTTGATAGTTTTTAAGAGACTCAAACACTCTAGTTACCTAATCAAAAGTCATATAATAACTATACAATATATTTTGACAAAGTATGCACCTACTACAATAACCAAGATAATCAATATCCCTGTGTGTGCATGTGATTTCATTACCATGATAACACATAAGATTACCCTAGTGCAAATGGGATTCATTTAGGCCATCGATACTAAATATAATTTTGTGAGTCTCATTATCTTGATTTTTGTAATTAATTGGATTAGACCACTATATAACCTAAGTTACAACAAGATAGCTCATCCACATTCAAATATTGGTCTATACTTAAACAAGTTGCTTAAGTGATAGACATATCGTCATGCGAGAGGCTATCGCCATTGAAAAATAGGCTATCCACCAAAACTATAATGAGGACCACCTTATGGTTCTCTGACACTAAGAATTTTAGGGATTCAAGTTTTGGAGTTCCTACCTTCTTTTTTTTACTTTCTCAAAGGAATTTGCTCATTTTGATTTGTTGAGCAAGGGATTTTAATAGTGGTGAGAACCACTGTTTCTTTCTTTGCTTTTCCTAGTGATAATAATCATTGTTTCTTTATGCATATTTGGGAGTGATAATAATCACTATTTTCTTTGGAATATTTCTTTGAGATATTTGCTCGGGTGTAGGGCAATGTATATTTTCAATACTGGGGGGGTAATAATCATTACTGATTTTCTTTCTTTGGGATACTTACCCTAGTATAGGGTAAGGGATTTTTTCCTTTTGTCAATTCTTAGAATATTTGAACCATTCACATAGGGGGATGAGCAATATAACCTTTTCTCTTGAAATTAACCTAGACTACTTCATAGTTTTCATCTTTCCTTGTGCTAGACTTGGATTTATTAATGTGAAAATTGTGTTTGGATTTTGATGTATACCAAGCATTATCTAAGTAGGATTATACCTTCTAAATATCATACTAGCTTTCTACAAAATCTGAGAAGACAACAAGATACGGCTGAGTGACCGAAAACTTTAACTATGTTTTACTAACAGGCTACATGACGGGAAACAAACATATAATGTAAATGGTATATGTAATATAAACAGGTGGTATAACTGACATATGATAACAATGAATTTTTACCAGATGCCTAATGTACAGACCTGGTGCTAGACATATATGATAAATTTGGAATTATGCATAATGCAATGATGAGTATGCCTAATGCAACGATGATTATAATGCAAGTGATGAGAAATGCAATACAATGCAATATTTTTTTTTATTTTGATGATTTTGATGATTTTTTTTTTGTTATTTTTGAGATATGTGTATATATGTATAGGTTGACCAATGGGCTTAATGAATGTCATTGGAAATTTTTGGGTGACCAAAGGACTTATAGATGCCTTTGGAGCATTTATATTTGACCTAGATAGTTGTAAACTGCCTAGGAGCATTTTAAGGTGACCAAAGGGCTTATAGATGCCTTTGGAGCTTTTAGGATTGACCTAGATGATCGTAGATAGTCTAGGAGATTTTTAAGGTGACCAAAGGGTTTATAGATACCTTTGGAGCTTTTAGGGTTGACCTAGATGATCGTAGATAGTCTAGGAGCTTTTTTATGTGACCTAGATGTGCAAAGACCGCTAGGAGCATTTAGGGTGACCTAGGTGGGCAACAACACTTAAAAAGTGTCTATGACTACCTAGGGGTATTTTGTTGTAACAAAAGGGCTTATGGATGCCTTTAGAGCATTTAAGATTGAACTAGATGATCGTAGATAGTCTAGGGGATTTTTTATGTGACCTAGCTAGTCAAAAACCGCTAGGAACCTTTAGGGTGACCTATGCAGACAACAACACTTAGAAAGTGCCTATGACTACCTAGGGGTATTTGGTTGTGACCAAAGAGCTTATGGATGCCTTTAGAACATTTAAGGTTGACCTAGATGATCGTAGATAGTCTAGGGGCTTTTTTTATGTGACCTAGCTAGTCAAGAATTGCTAGGAGCTTTTAGGGTGACCTAAGTAGGCAACGACACTTAAAAAGTTTCTATGACTACCTAGGGGCATTTGGTTGTGACCAAAGGGCTTATGGATTCCTTTGGAGAATTTAAGGGTGACCTAGATGATCATAGATAGTCTAGGGGATTTTTTATGTGACCTAGTTGGTCAAGAACTGCTAGGAGCCTTTAGGGTGACCTAGGCAGGCAACAACACTTAGAAAGTGTCTACGACTGCCTAGGGGTATTTGGTTGTGACCAAAGGGCTTATGGATGCCTTTGGAGCATTTAATATTGACCTATATGATCATAGATAGTCTAGGAGATTTTTTATGTGACCTAGCCGTTCAAGAACCGCTAGGAGCCTTTAGGGTGACCTAGGCAAGCAACGACACTTAGAAAGTGTCTATGACTACCTAGGGGCATTTTATTGGTGCTATAAGAAATAAAGGATCACAAATGACTTATATTCATGGATTCAGGCTCTTTATTTCCTTTGATGGATGCTAGGCAATAAGTTCTAGGTCCAATATTATGTGTAATGATGAATGGAACTAGCTAGTTTACTACAAATTTGTCTCGTAAATTAGAGGACAAATTTGAGTTTTGTTGGTTTTCTTTTAGAACTAAATCACCTACTTGAAATTCTCTCTAATGTACTTTCAAGTTGTAGGATTTCTTAAGATGCTATTGATAAACACGTGGATGCTCGAGGGCATTCACACATCGTTCATCAAGCAACATTAACTGATATAACTAAGCTTACCTAGTTGTATCATCGTTAATGAATTCTTGCATGGAAATGTGAAATGAAAAAATATCTAACTCCAAAGGCATTATGGCTTCAGCACCATATACTAGTGAAAATGAAGTTGCTCAAGTGGGCATCTGAATACTAGTGCGATAAGCCCAAAGGGCAAGAGGTAATTTAATATGCCAATATTTATGATTTTCTTGAATGGTTTTCTTCAAGATGGCGACTACTATTTTATTTGATGCCTATGCTTGCCCATTGGCCTGTGGATAATAGGGCATGGAAAATATATGCTTTATGTTATACTTTTTTTTTAATGCACGCACATCCTTATTTTTAAAGGGTGTTCCATTATTCGATACTATTTTGGATGGAATACCAAAATGACATATAATGTTATGTAGTATGAACTCCACAATGCAAGGTCCAGTTGTTGTGGTAAGGGGAATTGCTTCCACCCATTTTGTGAAATTTTCAATTGCCATTATGATAAATGTGTGACGACTCGATGAGGCAGGTGATATTTTCCCAATTAAATCAACCCCCATTGTGCAAATGGCCAAACGGATTGAATTAGTTGTAATTCCTGTGAAGCTACGTGTGTTAAATTTGCATGGTGTTGACACTTCATGCACTTCTTAATATAAGTGCAACAATCTTGCTATAAAATTGGCCAATAATAGCCCATGTAAATAATGCACTTGATGATGTCCATACCACTAAAGTGGCCACCGAATGTACCATCATGTGCTTGGGTGATTGCCCAAGCTAACTCCTGTGAGTCTAAGCAGTGAAGGAGGATACCTTCATAAATTTGATGATACATTATGTCTCCTATTAATACATATTTTTCTACATTTTTCTTGAATGATCCCTTTGTGGCGTGTGACAATCTAGGTGGAATGTTACCTAGTTTAAGATAATATTTAATTTGGATGGCCCAATATTGCTTTGAATAATCCTCAATATTATAAATTATGTTATCCCTTTGATGTTTGTCTAGTGTGAACGTTGATTAAGAGTAAACTTGGAGATATAGTGTTGTGCTAGTATCAAAAGGATTATGAGTCCAGTTAACATTATTTAAATATTGGTGTAGTTGAGATAACATTTCATGAGAAGGATCAATATGAATCATGTGAACAACTAGTATAGCCATATGCTCTTCACGCTCACTTGCAGCTTGCGCTAGTATTTTTACTTGGATAGTTGTGATATCATCTAAAGGGTCATGTGGGATTAGTGACCCTAAGGAAGCCATTGTATCTACAAAATTATTATATGAATGAGGGAGTGCCTCTATATCATACCATTCAAATTTGAACAAAATTTTATCTTCTAGGGCTTTGTAGGCTTGCAAGACGGGACATCGACACTGGAAAATCCCTTTTACCTGATTAAATATGAGCAAGGAATCACAAAAAATATTTAGCTTTGTTATTTTCATGGTGATTTCCATCTGAATTCCCATTATGAGAGCTTCATACTCGGTGTTCTTGTTGGTGCAAGGAAAATAAAGTTTAAACAAAAGAGGTATGGGAGCCTCTTATGATGTGAAAAACATGATACTTGCACCACCACCTCGCTCACACTTGAAACCATCTAAGAATAGAGTTATGTCCGCCTGTAACTTAGGCTCTATAGAATCAAGTGATTCTGAAATTTGAAATACTCCATTGAAGATATGAAATTTACTACACCGCCTTAAGGGCACTTTATTGCAAGGTGTAACAATTATCAAGCATTCAAAGGAAAATGAGCATAAACTTGAAATATATCAAAATGAAGCACATATGAAACAAAATTGGTGTATTTCTCCTTCTATTTAATCAATCATAGCTTCAATATATAATATTACAATCATCCCCTTGAGGGCTTTTACAAATTGATACATTCAACATTACAATGTTCAAGGGATCTAGTCCCTTGAAAAGGGCCTCAAAACGGTGTAAACTATGGTTTTATAGTTTGATTTGGTGTAAATATTGCATCCCACATTGAGATATATCCTTAAAAATATTCTTGTGGTATTATTAGCTCCTTCCTCCTATGTATAACTACTTGGACGTACACATAAGGGCTTAAAATGGCGTTAGTAGCACCTGTTTCATAAAATGAAGATAGCATAGAAAACATAGTAAAATGCATGAATGCTACAACCATAAAAATATGATCTACACATGTAAAAAATGATCTACAATGATAATATATATATTATAAGATGATCTAAGTAGAAATAAATGGATTTGAAAGCAAATTATAAGGTGAAACTATGCTGAATTGCTAGCTGCTCTGGGGTAAGCCATGGATACCTGCAACATTGGGTACTCCAAATCTGAACCAAAACTCCTCCAAATGACCTTAAATTTGGAAAAGAGGTTCATATAGACATCCTAAGGAGATATATGGAGGAATTTATCTGAATTATCAACTATTTTGAAACCGTCCCTATGAGTTCCATGGGTTGACTGCTAGCCATCACCAAGTAGAATGGTTACAAAACTGTCTTAGTTTTATCACCTATGGCCTTGGTAATTGGTCCAAAATAGGGTGAGTATGTTGTCGACATATGGGGTAAAGTTATCCTTAAATTTGGATAGTTTTGGATTGGTAAATTGGGTCCTATTGCCCCTAAAAAAACCTTCAAAGTGAAGAGGGTTTCAAGGTAGAGAAAGGGTGAGTTTTAGTTTGCAAACGGGTTGGTAGCAAGTAGGGATGAATTTGAGTAGCACTTCATTTCTCAAATGCTCTTCTCTCCTCCTTTTGAAATGGAGGCTTGGGCCTCCTTTTATAGCCAAAAAGGGCATTCTAGGGCCAAATGGCATATTTTCCATGAGAGGCAAGTGATGCCATTTGTCCTAATTGCATAATTAATTGGGGAGGGGAAGGTTACCCCTTTGGGGTTCCCAATATACTACCCTATAGTCCATTAGCAGGTCCCCAATCAATTTGGGGTGATTAGATGTGCTAATGGTAGTGTTGGATTGCCATTTAGTGCATCCTTTGACTTTTTCAAAAGTCTAGTTAGGGGTCATCCCACCTAGGGATGGTTGCTGATGGTCATCCCTAGGTGGGATGATCACTAACTATGGCCATCCTTGGGTGGGACGGTCACTAGTAGGAGTCCCAAAACTGCCCCAGATTGCTAGGAATCCTCAAAAATGAGTTTTTGAGGGTTTTGGAAGCCTTTTTTATCCTAGAGGGGTTCCTAATAAGGCCATATGTTGTCGATAAGAGGGTATATGTAATGCACTGATAGTATTATCTGATTTATGTGATTTAGGTGTCTATAGATGCCCTATTTTTGGGATGCACGATGTGAAACAAAGCATTGAGAAAAAATAGATCACTAAATCATTGAATGATAAAGGTTTTTCATTAACCTAATCAACTCTAGATGCCTTCATTTTTGAAAAGCATGCATTCTTGGAATCATTTCTATTGACATAGTCGAAGGATCAATTGCATGTATGTCTTTCAGTTGTGCTGTAACGACAGTATTATGGGGCTTAGGTAATACTAGGTCTTGGTGCCTTGTATTCTTGTAAAAATTTACATGGGTCAATTTCAAAGGTTTAAAGGAGGTCAAGCCTATTTAATTTGCTTCTTATGCCGATTCTTTGCCCCAGCATGGGTTTGAAAATTTATCTTTAGCCAAGATTATTTTGAATGCATGGAATTTTACACTTATGAGTGTTTAAATGTTGATTCGATTTTTGAGTTTGTTATGATGACTACCCCCTCAAGTGATGATTCAATGAGGGCATGCAAAATGCTAAATTTATGAGTCACTTGAAACATATGATATAATTGGGACAACTCTATTTTGGCCATGGTACTCTATACTTGTTTGGATGTGATTTTTGACTATTTTGATGAATAGTTTTGGAAGAAAAAGGCCTAATATCTCATTACTGTGGGGAATTCCAGCCATGTAGGATTTCTTGGGGACTAAAATAGAGTTAATGCATATAAAAGTACTATAGGTTTAGTATAAATCGCCCTCATTTTCTTGCCCAATCTGCCTTGTTTTTTATGGTTTTTTTGGCCCATTTTTTTATATTTTTGATGTTTTTAACTGCAATTTTCATATGACCATCATAGGGGGGGATGAGGGAAGTATTATTGAACTTTCCATGGTGGTATAGCCATCCAAAATTGTGCTCATCCCACCCAGGAGAGGTCGACTTATTTTGGAGTTATAAAAGACCAAAAAGGGCTATTTTAGCTCATTTGTGCAACTTGCTTAGAGAAGTTGGAGAGGAGAGGAGGTAGGAGAGATTTTTATAAAATAGAGCACTGCTAAAATCTCAACCCACAACATGAGCCAATCATTGGATGCATCTGGCGGTGGAGCCAGTGTGAAATGGGTATGGATTTCATGCTTCCTCTGCCCTATTTTATTGATTTTTTGCAATTTTTGCTCTAATTTCATTACTACAGGAAAACCCATGATTTAAGAAACTTATGAGTACTTAAATACATAAAATTTAACCTTAGGAATGATTTATTTCCAAAAAATTAGGGTTAAAAATCACTTTGTGTTTTTTAGGGTTTTTAGGGCATTTTAAGGGTCAAATTATCCCTATTTTACCCCTATTTGGGGACCGTCCCTGTAAGGGACGATTACTAGTGGCCATCCCTTGGTGGGATGGCTGCCAAATTAGGGGTTGTCCCTGGGTGGGACGACTAAAAATTGGTCTAGAAAAGGCCTTTTTATGTGTGTGTTTTTTTAGTGTTTTTATAGCAAAAATTTGCATTTTTAGGGCCTTTTTGACACCCTGATTTGCATGAGCAGATAGTTAGGAGTCATTACAGGGTACCAAGTATTTTTTAGTTCACTAGAGACCATTTTACTTCTACAAACTAGAATTGGCTTGATTCCATCGGTCTAAAGCAAGTTATGCGATTTGATTCCATCGTGGGAGACCGTGCATATCTGACTACTCTAATAGACCTATGGGACCCTCACACTAATAATTTCCATTTAGCTATGGAGGATATGACAATGAAACTAGAGGATGTATATCAAATACTATATATTATGATAGAGGGGCACCATATAGTATCTTCTCTGATGGAGTTATGGGAGGTCATAGTGTGGAGGTACGTCAACGCATGCTAGGAGGATGTCCTAACTGACATGGTTAGTGGAGGGATTCTAGTGTCTAGATGGTACCAGGAGGGTGCACTTGGCATTAGGCACACTTTTTTGATGATATTTATTAGCAACATGCTACTACCCAATGCTTTATGAGCTAGGTTCCCATGAAACCTAATAGAGTTGTTTTTACTCTAGTTGACTGCATAGAGGAGGAGCTGATAGTGATGGCTTGGGGTCCTACTTTATTGGCATAATTATACGATGAGCTATATGAGATCCAATATCATGGGTGGAAGGGTTTGGGCTATAGATTTATACTATAGTCTTGGTATTGGTATCATATTATGGTAGATAGACCACGAGGACTATTGTGGACCACTCGAGTAGAACAACCAGATGTGGAGATTGGCTATGGAGTGCTATGGATGAAGTCGCATGAGCCAGGGTGTAGCCAATACTATGCTGGGAAGGTAGAGCACTATGAAGAGGCTTTTTCATGGTTCATGAAAATGGATATTGAGTGGATATCCTATAGGTATTTTCCTACTTGGGATGAGGCTTCGACACATCTATGCCAAGTTTGGCGAGATAGGTGGGTGATAGGGTGACAAAGCACAAAGTGAGAGTACTTATCTTATGATAATATGCTACAATAGTTCAAGTTATGCCAGGGACTTCTTGGTGAGCCTATGGTCTATCGTCATCATGGGGATGAGATGACTCTAGCATGGCCTATGGTAGATTAGTTGGGAGATGAGTTAGATTATGAGGTGAGAGTCACAGACTCAAATGATACAGGCACTATAGAGGAGTATGACGTGTGGTGGGTCATGTGGTAGTGGCAAGGGGAGGGACCACTAGGAGGGGATGTAGCTGTAAGGATAGTGGATGATGCTAGGGGTTCTCCAGATTATGAGGATTTTTGTGAGTCTCCAGATTATGAGGAGGTGAACACAGGTGAGTGAGTTATGCATCAATGTGTGTTAGTGGATAGGGTGGAGATGATAGATGTACATTATCCAGTTGGATTTGATGATGGATACTTGGGAGATGAGGGTCTTGAGGCAAAGTTAGTATCATGAGATTCTAGGATCATAGAGCTACAAAGTTATTGGGATTTACTACAAGCACAGGTGTAGAGTGTATAGGAGGATATGGAGAGGCATGTGAAGGACCGAGTGCAGGTTAACGTCAAACCAAATGCAACGAAATAATAAAATAAATTAAGACTTTATTGAATTCGTCTCCAACCTTCTAACATTACAAACTATGGTGCATATATATTTAGCTATAGGGAGAAAGTCGGCAAGGGGAAGTTGGAGGAATAAGGGGAAATGGAGATGGAGGGATAAGGAGGAAGAAGGAATAACAGAGGAAATGGAGGGATAAGGAGGAAGGAATATAGGAGAAGAAATAGGGGAGAATAGGATAGAAGAAATTTGCCGACAAAGTGTGCCGACAAAGTGTGCCGACAAACCTGAAGTGTTTTCACACTTATGACTTAGAAAAATATTTTTCTAAGCCACTTACAAAGAAACCCTATTCACACTTGCAACATTCTCCCCATTAAAGTTGAGAGGACTAACTACACAGTCTCTCAGCTTTAAAAATTGAGCTTTAGTCATCGCCTTGGTGAAGATGTCTGCGAAGTTATCCAAAGTGTGACAGTATTGAAGCTCAATAATTTCATGTTCCACCATATCTTTGATGAAGTGGTACTTCATATTAAAATGTTTTGTTCTGCTATGGTGGACAGGATTATATGCCAATTGAATGGCACTGATGTTATCACAGTAGATTTTTGTCAGACCACTTTGCTGTTCTCCAATCTCTTCTAGTACTTTCCTTAGCCACAAGGCTTGATTACTTGCATAAGTAACTGCTATATACTCAGCTTATGTTGAAGATAGCACTACTACTATCTGCTTTTTTTAACTCCAAGTTATTATTCCTAATCCAAGACTAAAATAGTTTCCTGATGTTGACTTCCTGTCATCAATATTGCTACCCCAATCACTATCACTAAAGCCTACAAGCTTGATAGTGTTACATTTATGGTATTGGATTCCAAAATCCAATGTACCTTTCACATATCTCAAAATTCTTTTAGCTTCCTGCAAATGCAACTCATATGGGTTAGACATAAATCTAGAAACAAGAGATACAACATACTGAATATCTGGTCTGGTGTTGGCGAGAAACATTAAACTCCCAACCATGCTTCTGAAAGTGGTCACATCAAATTTTGGTGCTCCATCATATTTGCTTAATTGGATCCCATGTCCAACTGGAGTTGCAACTGGTTTGCAATGCTCCATAGCAAACTTCTTGATCATGTCCTAAGTATACTTATGTTGACAGATGAAGATCCCTGTATCTGACTGATGAACCTCCATTCCAAGGTAGTAGTGCATTAAGCCAAGATCCTTCATCTCAAACTACATCATCATGGAGTGTTTGAACTTCATATTCATTTTTTCATTACTCCCCATAAAAATGAGATCATCCACATACAAACAAACTATGAGGATGTCTTTACCTTGCTTTAGGTAGTAGAGTGTGGGTTCATTTTTGCTCCTGGTGAACCCATAATCTTTGAAGTACCCATCAATGTGTGAGTACCAAGCTCTTGGTGCCTATTTAAGACCATAGAGTGCCTTCTTCAATCTGTAAACAAGGTGTTCCTTACCTTGCACTTCAAATCCCTGTGGTTGCTCAACGTACACTTCTTCTGTCAAGTAACCATTGAGAAATGCACTCTCGACATCCATGTGTTGGACTTTACATCCTTTGTGTGCAACTAAGGCAATAACTATTCTGATAGTCTCCTATATGGCTACAGGAGCAAAAGTCTCTTCATAATCAATTCAATATTTTTGAGTAAAACCCTTTGCTACTAATCTTGCCTTATGCTTCTCAATGCTTCCATCAGCATTAAACTTGGTATTGAAGATCCATTTATAGCCAACACATTTCTTTCCTTTAGGAAGCTTCATGAGCTCCCAAGTGTCATTGTTTTTTATAGAGGTTATCTCCTCTTTCATGGCATCTTGCCAAATCTTTTGAGTACATGCCTTCTCATAACTAGAAGGTTCAAGCTATGCACTAGTTAACAAAGCATAGTTAACTTGATCTCCCCTAGGTTCCTGTTGGGATTCATCATCACCATACAAGTGCATACTTTCTAATATATGTAAAACAGATTCCATTTCACTAGCTTTACTCCTAGTCTATCTTCTTGAAAAATTTTTATCCAACATCTGAGATGATGGATGATACTGTAGAGTTCTCTTAACTTTGGATGGTAAATCAATGTCCATTGGTGAGGAACTTATTGATCGCTATGGAGAAGGACTTGGTGAAGAAGTTGAATCAGAACATGGACTTGGAGGATGTGTGGGAGGAGACTGCTTTCCTTTCCGTGGGAGCTGCGGTTGCACTTTCTGAGCAACTACATCAGTGGCTTCAACATCACTGAATATTTGAGGCTTACCCCACTCTCCCCCTTCATCAAAAATCACATCCCTTGAAACCACTATCTTTCGAGTCGTAGGATTGTAGAGTCTATAACCCTTTGTGTTTTCACAATATCCTACAAAAATGGATGTCTGACTCTTTGGATCAAGCTTCTTTCTCAGCTCATCAGGAATGTGAGCATATGCCAATGAACCAAATACTCTGAAATACTTCACATTTGGTTTCTTACCATACCAGGCTTGGTAAGGTGTCTTCCCTTTCAAACTTGAAGTAGGACTTCTGTTCAAGATGTGAACACTAGTCCTTGTTGCATCTCCCCAATATGAATTACTCAAATGCTTTGTTTGAAGCATTGATCTTGCCATCTCCACAATGGTGTGATTCTTCCTTTCTGCTACACCATTTTGCTATGGAGTGTAGGCAGTTGTGAACTACCTCTTGATGCCATGATTTTTACAAAAAATCAAAAACTTATTAGAGGAGTATTCTCCTCCTTTATCTGATCTAAGACATTTTACAGAATATCCACTCTAACTTTCAACTTTTGCTTTAAAATCAACAAAGCATGCAAATTCTTCATCCTTATGCTTCAAAAAATATATCCAACACATTCTTGTGCAATCATCAATGAAAAGTAGGAAGTAAGAGTGATTACCTAGACTCTTGGTCTGCATCAGACCAAAGATGTCTGAATGCACTAACTGGAGTGGATAGCTAGCCCGCCATGCTTGTCCATGAGGAAATTTCAATCTGGCATGCTTGCCCAAGGCACACCCTTCATAGAATTCCTTACTATATTGAATTTTGGGAAGTCCAGTTACCATTGCTTGTGAAATTAGCATTTTCAAACTTGTTGAATTCAAGTGACCATATCGCAAGTGCCATAGGACACTTGGATTGGTAATTGCAACATTTGCTAACTTATTTCCTCCTGGCTGGCCAAAATTCAAAGGGAATAATCTATTATTTGACATTGGCACTTGTGTAATGATTCTATTACTATTGTTCTTGTCAAAAATGGTGCATTTACCCTCATCAAAAATCAACTTATAATTCTTTTCAAGCATTTGACCAACACTTAAAAGATTGTGTTGAAGATGAGGTGTGTAATAGATGTCACTTACTTGCTTAACGCCTTCTTTCATTGGAACCTCCATGGCTCCAATGCCTTCTACTGCCAATGATTTGTCATCACCCAATCGGATGCTAGATTTGTATGAGGAGTCTAAAGTAGCAAAGAGTTCTTCTTTGCCACTCATGTGATTTGAACACCTTGTGTCCAAAATCCATGTATCATTCATATTTTGCTCTGTCTGGCCATAAGAAAGAAAAATATTTGTGGACTCTTCCTCTTCTCCAAAATTTCCAAACTGACTACTCTGGTTGCTGCTACTTCCTTGCGAAGTCTTTGACCAAAAATCTTGAGCATAATGGCCAGGTTTGCCACAATTGTAGCAAACTTGTTTTGATTTATCTCCTCCTTTTCCTTTGCCAGATTGTTTCCCTCTATATTGTTGTTGTCCTCCTCTATTCTGATTTCTGCCTCTGTTGGATGATCCTCCTTTGTTAGGAGTTCCCCCTCTTTGATTATTACTGCCTCTGCCTATTTTTTGTCCTCTACCATGGCCTCTACCTCTTCCTTCATGTGTGGCAAAAGATTTATCATCTCCTCCATAACTAGTGGTAGGAGTTTCCTGTAACCTCTCTTCATGTGAGAGAAGTGAACCAGTTAGGGCATCAAAATACAATGAGGTTAAGTCTTTGGATTCTTCAATAATTATTGCAACTGAATTCCACTTTGGAAGAAGTTTTCTCAACACTTTCTTCACCATAACATCTGGCTTAATATCTTCCCCTAGTGTGACCATTTTATCAACTACGACTTTCACTCGCACGCAGTAATCTCCCACTTTTTCATTTTCTTGCATCTTGAGATTTTCAAAATCTCGTTTCAATGTTTGCAGCTTAATTTGCTTTACTTGGTCACTACCTCTATAGCTTTCTTTTAGGGCATTCCAGGCATCTTGTGCAATTACATAAGAGGCAACTCTAGGGAAGATACTTTTATCTAGGGTAGCATGTATGTGATAAAGGGCAAAAGCATTGTTTTTCTGTGCTTCTTTTCTAGCCTTTTTATCAGCATTAGAGAAAGTTGCCCATTCAGCAGCAGTAGGTTTAGAATAGCCCTCTTCGACTACATCCCATAAACCTTTTCCTATCAAAAGGGTTTTCATTTTAATATACCAATATTCATAGTCTCCTCCATTGAACTCAGGAATCGGAAGACTAGTATTGGATGCCATTGCAGAATAAAAAACAAACTTTATTTGAAGCTAACAAGTACTATAAAGCAGTACAAAGAGATTAATGATTCAAATCAAATATCACCTTTTTAGTACATTCAAGTTATACTTTGGAACTGCTACTGATGACAATGACCTCAGGTTCTTCAAGATCCACTTCTTCTAGATCTTCTTCTTCTTCTTCTGCTTCTTCTTATTTGTCTTCTTCTTCTGTTGCTGCTTCTGGTTTAGGAGAGCGTGGTGAATAGCTCTCACTTGATTCTGCTACCCGTACACCAGGTGTATAATTGGCACTTGCTTGGTCCTTTGGTATAGCTTCCATAGTCTCAGATTCTTCAATTCTTTGTCCGAAGATGTTGTCTTCTGAATCTGCCTTGTACAATCCGGTTTCCTCAGATGATCAATCACCTGATTTTCCAGCTGACAAAAAATTGTATGGAGACTTGTTCGTCGAACCCTTTCATCAAAGGATTCCAGTGTCTCTTGTCTCAAAATTGAGAGAAGTGCATTATAGCACCCCCCATACCAGGTCATCTTTTGCAGGCGAGCGATTTGACCCCGCGACCTCCCAACTACGGCAGGAGGGCTTTACCACTGCACCAAGTGGTTCGGCTGAGACAAAGCGGATGGCCATAATATTTAAACTCCCGCCCGCCGAATTTAAAAATAAAAAATAAAAAACAAAAGTTTGTTTTCTTCCCGATGGGAATCGATCCCGGGACCTCCTCTCGGCAAACAAATGCCCTAGCCAACTCCGTTAGGCGTCTGGACAGGATAAAAAGGAAGGCGGGAATATATGAAGTCACATGGCTTTTTGTTTTTTATTTTTTTTAAATATCAACCTCATTTATCCCACATGCGCTGTGTGGGAGGTGCTAGAGGATTTATCAACCCAACGACACAGTGGGTTATTCGACTACCTTTGGGCAATTCGAGTCCGCTCTTTTGTCGAAACTTCGATGAATCGTAAACTGCCACGTCACAAGATTTTAAACCAATCGCACATCGCCATGTCACTCACCTTGAACCACATGCCATATGCTTTGATTTGTGTGCCATCAACTGCCACCTTAGCATTGCCATGTCAGCCACCTTGATTCATGTGCCACCTAGTCAGCACCTAGCTTGTCGCCATGTGTCGCCTTGAAATCCAATGCTAAGCCGAGCCTATTGTTTGTTGCCACATGTTGCCTCAGGATTCATGCTGAGCCTGTGCATGATCTACCTTGGGATCCATGCCTGAACTGCCTTGGGATCTATGCCCGAACCTGCTCGTGATCTGCCTCAAGATCCAAGCCCTGCTAGCGACCTCGATTTCTGCACCTAACACCTACCTCGGGATGCGTGCCCGCCTGGCCTTAGCTCTGATACCAGTGAAGGACCGAGTGCAGGTTAACATCAAACCAAATGCAGCGAAATAATAAAATAAATTAAGACTTTATTGAATTCGTCTCCAACCTTCTAACATTACAAACTATGGTGCATATATATGTAGCTATAGGGAGAAAGTCGGCGAGGGGAAGTTGGAGGAATAAGGGGAAAGGGAGATGGAGGGATAAGGAGGAAGAAGGAATAACGGAGGAAATGGAGGGATAAGGAGGAAGGAATATAGGAGAAGAAATAGGGGAGAATAGGATAGAAGAAATTTGCCGACAAAGTGTGCCGACAAACCTGAAGTGTTTTCACACTTATGACTTAGAAAAATATTTTTCTAAGCCACTTACAAAGAAACCCTATTCACACTTGCAACAACATGCAGTAGTGATAGCTACATTTTAGGCATAGGTTAGTAGACAGAGTCCTAGCCATGGGGATTCCAATAGTGGTAAGCTAGCTAGGATGCATGGGGAGATAGCACATATCCAATGTTTGGTAGTGACCTATCAGAATAGGTGTCAAGAGGAGCACACCTACATGGATATGATTGAGGATTATATAGTGCATTGTAAGGGGCGCATACCATATCGAGCATTAGCTATTGGATCATAATGTAGGTATGGGAGTGGGATGGAACACTCGTTTTCTTGGTTGAGGGCTCTGAGTGCTTCTTGAAGGATGGATGTATTTTGAGGTAGCATATCAAAGGGAATTAGGTTGGGGAGCTCATGACAAAATCATACTAAGAGCAAAGGAGAGAGTCGAGGTACCGGTCCCGCATGACCATGGTCAACGGACTCTAATGGTTATTTTTGTTTTTCTTTTTGGATTGCGAAGTCGGATGAATTGCTTTTATTGTAGCCTATGGGTATGATGTTGCTTTCAGCTTTTATATACGGACATATATATATATATACATATATATATATGTATATATATATATATATGTATATATATATGTATATATGTATATATATATATATATATGTATATATTTATATATATATATATATGTATATATATATGTATATATATATATATATATATATATATATATATATATATATATATATATGACTTAGCTTTTGATCATTATGTCATTTTACTACTTTATGATACAAATGCAATTATTGTATTTTCTATATGATGTTATGATGGATGTCTAACATGGATGCATGTATTTATCCGATGATATGATTTGATGATATGTAGATTTGGATGCTTCATTTTATATGCTTTTGTAAATTAAAAGGTATGCATAACATAGTAAGTGGCCATTTAAATATTATTGCTAATATTTAACCAGTATCTATCCTAGATCATGAATACCACTTAATAAACAAAATTTTAAAATGTGTATTATTGAAAGTAATGATTTGATTAGATTTAATTTTTTTATGATGGATTTGTGATGAATATTTGACGCATTCTATGCTAGCACCATAGACTATACAAAATGTATCTCAATTATTTTCATGTTATTATAACACTTTATTTGATGGACATTGTAATTTTGATAGCCATGTGACAACTTGATATAAAATGGAATGGATAATGTAATGTGATATGATTGTATTTGATAGTTTTTAAGAGACTCAAACACTCTAGTTACCTAATCAAAAGTCATATAATAACTATAAAATATCTTTTGACAAAGTATGCACCTACTACGATAACCAAGATAATCAATATCCCTATGTGTGCATGTGAGTTAATTACCATGATAACACATAAGATTACCCTAGTGCAAATGGGATTCATTCAGCCCATCGGTACTAGAGATCGTTCTATGAGTATCATTATCCTAATTTTTTTACTTAGTTGGATTAGACCACTATATAAATTAAGTTACAACAAGCTAGCTCATCAACATTCAAATATTGGTCTATACCTAAACAAGTTTCTTAAGTGATAGACATATCATCAACGGAAGGCTACCACCATTGACAAGTAGGCTATCCACCAAACCTATAATGAGGATCACCTTATGGTTCTCTGACACTGAGAATTTTAGGGATTCAAGTTCCAGAGTCTCGACCTTGTTTTTTGACTTTCTCAAGGGAATTTGCTCATTTTGATTTGTTGAGTAAGGGATTTTAATAGTGGTGAGAACCATTATTTATTTCTTTGCTTTTTCTATTGATAAAAATCATTGTTTATTTACGCACATTTAGGAGTGATAATAATCATTATTTTCTTTGGAATATTTCTTTGAGATACTTGCCCGAGTGTAGGGCAATGCATATTTTCAATACTGGGGGAGTAATAATCATTACTGATTTTATTTCTTTGAGATACTTACCCTAGTGTAGATTAAAGGATTTTGGGTAAGGATAAACTTTTCCTTTTGTCAATTCTCAGCATCTTTGAACCATTCACAAAAGAGGATGAGCAAGATAACCTTTTCGATTGAAAGTAACCTAGACTACTTCATAGTTTTCATCTTTCCTTGTGATAGACTTGGATTTATTAATGTGAAAATTGTGTTGGGATTTTGATGTATACCAAGCATTATCTAAGTAGGATTATACCTTCTAAATATCATGCTAGCTTTCTACAAAATCTGAGAAGACATCTAGATATGGCTGAGTGACCGAAAACTTTAACTATGTTTTACTAATAGGCTAAGTGACAGGAAATAAACAAATAATGTAAATGGTATATGTAATATAAAAAAGTGGTATAACTCACATATGATAACAATGAATTTTTACCATATGCCTAATGTACAGGCCTAGTGTTAGACATATATGATAAATTTGGAATGATTCATAATGCAATGATGAGTATGCCTAATGCAACTATGATTATAATGCAAGTGATGAGAAATGCAATACAATGCAATATTTTTTGTATTTTGATGATTTTTTTTTTGTTATTTTTGAGATATGTGTATATATGTACAGGTTGACCAATGGGCTTAATGAATGTCATTAGAGATTTTTGGGTGACCAAAGGGCTTATAGATGCCTTTGGAGTTTTTAGGTTTGACCTCGATAGTTGTAAATTATCTAGGAGCATTTTAAGGTGACCAAAGGGCTTATAAATGGCTTTGGAGCTTTTAGTATTGACCTAGATGATCATAGATAGTCTAGGAGCTTTTTTATGTGACCTAGACAATCAAAGACTGCTAGGAGCATTTTTGGGTGACCTAGGTGGGCATCGACACTTATAAAGTATCTACGACTACCTAGGGGTATTTGGTTGTGACCAAAGGGCTTATGGATGTCTTTAGAGAATTTAAGGTTGACCTAGATGATCGTAGATAGTCTAGGTGTATTTTTATGTGACCTAGCTAGTCAAAAACCACTAGGATCCTTTAGGGTGACCTAGTTGGACAACAAAACTTATAAAGTGTCTACGGTTGCCTAGGGGTATTTGGTTGTGACCAAAGGGCTTATGGATGCATTTGGAGCATTTAAGGTTGACCTAGATGATCATAGATAGTCTAGGGTATTTTTTATGTGACCAAGCCGATCAAGAACCACTAAGACCCTTTAGGGTGACCTAGGTAGGCAATGACACTTAGAAAGTATCTACGACTACCTAGGGGAATTTGGTTGTGACCAAAGGGCTTATGGATGCCTTTGGAGCATTTAAGGTTGACCTAGATGATCGTCTATAGTCTAGGGGATTTTTTTATATGATCTAGCTGATCAAAAATCGCTAGGATCCTTTAGGGTGACCTAGGTGGGCAATGACACTTAGAAAGTGTCTACGTCTACCTAGGGGTATTTGGTTGTGAAAAAAGGGCTTATGGATACCTTTGGAGTTTTTAAGGTATACCTAGACAATCATAGATAGTCTACGGTCATTTTTATGTGACCTAGCCGATAAAAAATTGCTAGGAACCTTTAGGGTGACCTAGGTTGACAACGACACTTAGAAAGTGTATACGATTTCCTAGGGGTATTTGGTTGTGACCAAAGGGCTTATGGATGCCTTTGGAGAATTTAAGGTTGACTTGATGATAATAGATAGTCTAGGGGATTTTTTATGTGACCTAGCCGATCAAGAACCGCTAGGATCCTTTAGGGTGACCTAGGCAGGCAACGACACTTAGAAAGTTTCTATGACTTCCTAAGGGCATTTTATTGGTGCTCTAAGCATGAAATGGTCACAAATGACTTAAATTCATGGGTTCAGGCTCTTAATTTCCTTTTATGAATGCTAGGTAATAATTTCCAGGTCCAATCTGACATGTAATGATGAATGGACCTAGACAATTTGCTGCAAATTTGTCTCACAAATTGGAGGACAAATTTGAGTTTTGCTCATTTTTCTTTAGAACTAAATCACCTACTTGAAAGTCTCTCTGATGTACTTTCAAGTTGTAGGCTCTCTTAAGACACTCTTGATAAACACATAGATTCTCGAGGGAATTCACACGTCGTTCATCAATAAATGTTAACTTATCTAACTGAGCTTGCCTAGTTGTATCATCGTCGATGAATTCTTGCATGGAAATACACAATGAAAAAATCTCTAACTCTAGAGGCATGATGGCTTTAGCACCATACACTAGTGAAAATGGAGTTGCTCCAATAGGCATTCGAATACTAGTGTGATAGGCCCAAAGGGAAAGAGGTAATTGATTATGCCAATATTTATGATTTTCTTGAATGGTTTTCTTCAAGATGGTGACTACTATTTTATTTTATGCCTCTGCTTGTCCATTGGCCTATGGATAAGATGGCATGGAAAAACTATGCTTTATGTTATGCTTTATTGTTAACACACACACATCCTTATTTTTAATGGGTTTTCCATTATCCGATACTATTTTGGATGGAATAGAAAAATGACATATAATGTTATGTAGTATGAACTTTGCAATGTGACGTCAAGACATTGTGGTAAGGGGAATTTCTTCCACCCATTTTGTGAAATATTCTATTGTCGTTATGATAAATGTGTGACAGCTCGATGAGGTAGGTGAGATTTTCCTAATTAAATTAAACCCCCATTGTGCAAATGGCTAGACCGATTGAATTGGTTGTAAGGCCTATGAAGGTATGTGTGTTAAATTTACATGGTGTTGACACTTCACACACTTCTTAACATAAGCACAAAAATCTTGCTCTAAAGTTGGCCAATAATAGCCCATG
Source organism: Wollemia nobilis (assembly GCA_028583015.1). Lineage (NCBI taxonomy): Eukaryota > Viridiplantae > Streptophyta > Pinopsida > Araucariales > Araucariaceae > Wollemia > Wollemia nobilis. The sequence goes on along the minus strand of JAQPPZ010002937.1, from coordinate 5,853,941 downwards.
CAAATAATGCACTTGGTGATGGCCATACTGCTAAAGTGGCCATCGCATGTACCATTGTGTGCTTGGGTGATGGTCCAAGCTGACTCCTATGAGTCTAAGTAGTAAAGGAGGATACATTCATAACTCTGACGATACATTATATATCCTATTAAGACATATTTTGCTGTCTTTTTCTTAAATGATCACTTTGTGGCATGCGATAATCTAGGTGGAATATTACCCAATTTAAAAAAATATTTAATTTGGATGGCCCAATATTGCTTTGAAGAAGCCTAAATATTATGAATCATGTTATCCTTTTGATGTTTGTCTTGTGTGAATGTTGATTGAGAGTGAACTTGGAGATATAGCGTTGTGCTAGTATCAAAAGGATTATGATGGAACAAAGTCCCATAGTTAATATTATTCAAATATTGGTGTAGTTGAGAGAACATTTCATGAGAAGGCTATATCTGGATCATGTGAACAACTGGTCTAGCCTTATGCTCTTCACACTAATTTGTAGCTTGTGCTAGCATTTTTACTTGGATAGTTGTGATATCATATGAAGGGTCGTGCAGGATTAGTGACCTTAAGGAAGCGATTGTATTCACAAAATGATTAGATGAACAAGGGAGTGGCTATATATCATACAATTAAAATTTGACCAAGAGTTTGTCCACTAGGGATTTTTAGGCTTGCAATATGGGACATCAACACTGGAAAATCCCTTTTACCTAATTCACTATGAGCAAGGAATCGTTGAAATTTTTTAGCTTTGTTATTTTCATGGTGATTATTATCTGAATTCCTATGATGAGAGCTTCATACTCAAAATTGTTTTTGGTACAAGAAAAATTGAGTTTAAACAAAAGAGGCATGAGAGCCCCTTGCAGTGTGAAAACGTGATACCTACACCACCACCTCATTCACACTTGGAACCATCAAAGAATAGAGTTATGTCCACCTGTGACTCAGGCTCGATAGAATTAAGTGATTCTAAAATTTTAAATACTCCATCATTGGGAAGTTTTATATTTAGAGGCTGATCATGTATCCCACTGAAGATATGAAATTTACTATACCGTCTTAAGGGCATTCATTGCAATGTATAATAGTATAGAAGAATTCAAAAGGGGAATAACACATAAACTTGTAATCTATGAAAGTGAAGCAAATGTATGATCAAATGGTGGATTTCTCCTTCTATTTAATAAATGTATAACTTCAAATATAATATTACAAATATCCCCTTGAGGGCTTTTACAAATTGATACATTCAACATTACAATGTTCAAGGGATCTAGTCCCTTGAAAAGGGCCTTAAAGCGATGTAAAATATGGTTTTATAGTTTTATTTGGTGTAAATATCGCATCTCACATTGAGATCTATCCTTAAACCTATTATTCTGGTCTTCTTAGCTCCTTCCTCCTGCGTAGAACTACCTGGACCTACACACAAGGGCTTAAAATGGGGTTAGTAGCACCTATTTCATAAAATGAAGATAACATAGAAAACATAGTAAAAGGTGTGAATGCTACAACCAAACAAAGTGATCTACACATGTAAAAATAGATCTACAATGAGAATATATATATTCTAAGATGATCTAAGCATAAATAAATGTATTTTAAAGCAAGTTATAAGGTGAAACTATGCTAAACTACTGGTCACTACGAGGTAAGCCATGGAGACCTGCAACATTGGGGACTCCAAATCTTGAACCAAAACTCCTCCAAATAACCTCAAATTTGGACCATAGGTTAACATAGATATCCTAAGGAGTTCTATGGATAAATTTATCTAAAATTATCTACTATTTTAAAAATTTCCCTATGAGTGCCATGGGCTGACTGCTACCCATCCCCAAGTGGGACAGTTACAAAACTGGCTTAGTTTTGTCACCTATGGCCTTTAGAATTGGTCCAAAATAGGGTGAGGGTATTTTTGATAGATGGGGACAAGTTATCCTTCAATTTGGCTAGTTTTGGATTGTTAAATTGGGTCCTATTTCCCCTAAAAGCACCTTCAATGTGAATAGGGTTTCAAGGTAGGGAAAGGGCGAGTTTATTTTTGCAAATGGGTTGGTAGCAAGTAGGGATGAATTTTGGTAGTAGTTCATTGCTCAAATGCTCTTCTCTCCTCCTTGAAATGGAGGGTTGGTCCTCCTTTTATAGCCCAAAATGGCATCTAGGTCCAAATAGCATCTTTGCCATGTGAGGAAAGTGATGCCATTTGTCCTAATTGTGTCATTGATTGGGGAGGGGAAGGTTACCCCTTTGGGGCTCCAAATATACTACTCTACAATCCATTAGTAGGTCCCTAATCAATATGGGGTTATTAGATGCACTAATGGTAGTCTTGGATTGTCATTTAGCATGTCTTTTGACTTTTTCAAAGGTTCAGTTAGGGGCCATCCCACCCAGGGATGGTTGCTGATGGCCATCCCTGGGTGGGACGGTCACCAACTGTGGCTGTCCCTGGGTGGGACGATCACTAGTACGAGCCCCAAAATTGATCCAAACTTATAGGAACCCTCCAAACTAAGTTTTTGTGGGTTTTGGAAGCTTTTTTTCAGCATAGAGAGGTGTTTAATAAGGCCATATGTTGTCGATAAGAGGGTTTTGTGGTTACTCCACAACGTACCCCAAAATTGGGGACCCATATTTTTGCATATTTTACAAGAAGATCGAAGTGGCCCATATGCTAAATATTAAAGAAAAACAAAACACCACAAGGAGAAAAAAGTGTCGCAATATCATGACATGTTACATTTTCACGACCAAAAGAGAAGAGAAAGAACAAGAAAGAAAAAGTGTCACGATATTGTGACATGTTGCATTTTCACGGCCAAAAGAGAAGAGAAAGAACAAGAAAGAAAAAGTGTCACGATATCGTGACATGTTGCATTTTTGCTACCAAAAGAGAAGAGAATGTACAAGAAAGAAAAAGTGTCACGATATCACGACATGTTACATTTTTATGGCCAAAAGAGAAGAGAAAGAACAAGAAATAAAAAGTGTCATGATATCGTGACATATTGCAATTTTGTGGCCAAGAGCAACATAATGGGGTAAAAGTGTCACGATATCATGACGTGTTGCATTTTCGTGGTCCAAAGCAAAGAGAAAGAGCAAGGAGGAAAAAGTGTCATGATATCGTATGTTGCATTTTCATAGTCCAAAGCAAAGAAAAAGTGTTGCGATATCGCGACATGTTGCATTTTCATGGCCAAGAGCAACAGAAGGGGGAAAAAATGTTGCGATATCATGACATGTTGCATTTTCACGGTCCAAAGCAAAGAGAAAGAGCAAGGAGGAAAAAGTGTCGTGATATCATGACATGTTGCATTTTCATGGTCCAAAGCAAAGAAAAAGTGTCGTGATATCGTGACATGTTGCATTTTCGTGACTCAAAAGGGGCAGGCAGGTAGAGAGACAAAAGTGTCACGATATCGCGACATGTTGCATTTTTGTGACTCAAAAAGGGCAGGCAGGTAGAGTAGTGGACAGTGCGTCTGATATTAGTGATGAACACTAGGATAGGGAAACTGAAGACTACATAGTGACGTGGACCTATAAGGAATAAATCAAAGATTGAATAAGGTAATTTGTCACATAAGGACAAAATCCAATGAATAAGACAAAATGTTACATAAGTAATCTTTAATGATTTGAAATAATTTAAGATGGTCGTTACACATGGAAGGAAGCGGACGCATGCCCATGTGGAGAAAAGGAAACATTTTTTTTGAAATCAAATGAAAAGTGAAGAAAACAAAACAGAGGAAGCCAAACCATGGGAATGAAATGAAGGGCCACAAAATAGAAACAAAAAGTTTTTTTTTTGGAAACCAAAACACATGCATGCACAAGGGAAGGTGAAAAGAACATCCATTAGAAAATGAAACAAAAAAATTCTTAAAAATTTTAAATACGCCAAGCAAGGATGTTTTGAGGGGTTGGAAACTTCTGCGAGTAGAGTTGCAGATTTGAAGGCAAGAGGGCCATTATGGACCTGTTTGGGCTGTTTTTCTTCCATGGACTGGTTTGGGAAAACCAAAAAATTTTGTTATTGTAAAATGACAAATTTTGAATACAAAAAATTTTAGAAAGTTGCATCTTATGGACAAGAAAGGAGGAGTCATTTTCTGCATGCAATATTAAATGTCTATTTTTCCCCTTTTCAGATTTTAGGCTTGTAAATGGAGTTTATGCAAGTTTCTTGATTGCTTCATGTGAATGTTTAAATCTAAAAACCTCATTTAAAACCCTAGGAGCCAACACTTAGCTTATCTAGATTGTGCTTGTTTTGCAAGTCCAATAGGTTAGGTTTCATGCATGGAAACCTCACATATTCGGTTTTGTCGAAATAGGATAGCATCATACTGAATGCATTTTATTTTCAGTTTTCTAAATTTTCTTTCAACTTTTTTTGCATTTTATTTTCCAAAAATTTTATTTTTTTTAATTTTCAGGCATTAAAATAAACATTTAAAAAATTCAAAATCCAAAAAAAAATTCACCATTGCGTAGGTTATACTTCAGACTTCAAATATGCACTTTGAAATTTCATTTTCAGAGTTGTTTAGTATTTTTAAAAATTCATCAAAGTTGTTGTTTTATTATAGATTTTAAAAATTCCGAAAATAAAATTTCCATTTTTGGACCGAATTTCATTTTTTCAGTTTCATTTTTCATTCATGAGCCTATGATGACATTCCATTCATGAAAATTCCAATTTCATTGAAGGTTTTATGTTTTATGGCATTTTACAAATTTCCATTTTTGGACCCTAAAATTGCCCTCTCTTCATAAAAATTCTGATTTTACAAAAGAGAAGGTAATTTGAGCATCACATTGAAGGTCATTGATTCAAAGCACTTAATTGTTCATATTTATGAAAATTTGATTTCATTTAAGAGGGATAATTTGATGTGAAATTTAAAGCCCTTACTTTAAGGCCATAAATTATTGCTTCTTTGTGAAAACCAATTTCACCAAAGAGGGATAGTTTATTGATCATATTGAAGGCTATGTTCATCCTCATGATAAGAAGCCATATTTGGACTTAATAAAGAAGATAAAATCTATCTTAAAAATCTCAATATAAAAGGAATTAAGGCACTACATCATGGTCATATGAGGGCCAACTCACATTTGCTTTATTTCAGTTCAATGAACAATCACTAAAGTTTCATGATAAAATAAACCAACATTGCCCCTTGTTTATAGTTACTTGTAATCACTAAGGTGTTCCAAGCATTTAAATTGAATATATTTATTTGAGATTACTAATATACATATGCAAATGCTAAATATAGTGGAGACCTTGGAGAAGTTGTTTATTTAACTTATTTGCAAGAGGCGATTTGGAACCCAAATCCTAAGGGAGAGTGTATTTTGACAATTGGGTGAAAATACCACTCAACAGATTGGCGCTAGAAGGAGGGCCTGAATTGGTTTATTTTAGTATGATTTAAATGCTATAGGGATTTAAATTTTGAATATTTCATGCCCTATTGATTATTATCTTTAGCCCTCTTTTAACAATACAACCTTGTAGTGTTAAAATGAGGACATGAATCGCTATGCATTGTTCTAATGATTTTGATTGTTCATATAGGAATAATGTGTTTTGATTTGATTTTAAAAATTTTGGTCTTGACTAACAAGGTTGTCTCCATGCAATTACTCTCATTTGATTTTAATGGATACATCTCTTGGTTGATGCTAACATGATTATTCATACGTTACATGTTTGGTATTTGCTAGTCATTTCATGCTTATTTATAAGGAATTATTTTGTCTAAAATGTATTTGTTGTCGGTATTATGCTCTTCACTTGCATGTAATGTGATCTGGTGAATCAGAAAGCCTACAACACTAGGAGTATGCTCTTCACTTGTGCATCTGGTGAATCAGAAACTAATTTACATTTTTAGAATATTGCTTTGTCATGGTTCCTTCTTTTATTCATGACTAAAAAATTGGTGTTGAAGTTATATTTTGAGTTTTACTAATGATGACATATGATATAAGAGCTGAAGTAGCATCTCTAAGAGAAATAATGGTATCTACGATGGAGGATCATTATAAGGGTTTTTCTATACATGGGATACCCTATCAAATTCCTAAAATTTTACTAGAGTTTCTACGATGTTTTAATCAAGAGGTGCCACTAGGATACTTGCAAAAATTGTATGTCTACAAGAATACATTATGTCAATTCCAATTTTTCTATGAGTAGGTGGCTTGTAAGTTATTTTCATACATTTTGGATGATAGACCATTATTTTGGTATGGCCAACTACCCATGGAGGTTAGGACTTCTTGGATACAACTAGAAGCAACCTATCTTTATCATTTTGGTAATCAGGTTGACTTAGAGATGTTGAAAAATCAGTTTACCTCCATATGTAATGAGCCTAATGAATCCTTGAGTCAATTCAATGAAATATTTCATGAGTTGCACTCCCAAATGTGGGAAAATTTTAACACATCAAAATAGGAAGCTATTCAAGTATACATGGGAGCCATACACCCCAAACTTGCTACATATTTAAAGAAAAACTTGGATGACCTGTCTCTAGAGACAATCTATAAGATCTTGGAAAAGGTAGAACATATTTTTGAAGAAGAAAAGGCACAAAATGTTCACATGAGAGATTGTTATTTTAGAGTTAGTGATGCCAACCTACACCAACCATCAAATATAGCACCCTCCACTCCAATGATACCTAAGGTAAATGATCAAGGGGATGAATTTGAAGCTCCAAATGTTACAACCACCTTAGATGTAGTCCGATAGGAGGTGCAAATTGCTAAGCAGACATCCACAAGTGAGGATTATGCAGAGATGATCTCATTCATAGAGATACATGATTATTTAGATGAAGTGGTTCTAAATTCAACAATGTTTGAAATATGTGATAGGACGGAACCTACCATAAAGTTGGATGAAGTGGTTGAAAGTGAAATTGTAAGAAAACCAATAAATGAAGTTGAAGATATGATAGAATTTTACCACTTGTTCTTGGAAGACACTCTCAATGAGAAGCTTGGAATTAACGACCAAGAAATTCTTCACCCTCCAAATTGTGATAAAAAAAAATCATTGGTTACCAAGTTGGACTATGATAGCGTTACAAATTTGAATTAAAAAATGACCCACTTTTGGAAATAATTTAACCATCTAAGGAATGTGAAGGTGAATTTGATGAGAAACACATTGATGAATTGGAAGACGTTGAAGAAATATTTGAACGTCACTACTTTACTTTGGAAGATGATTATTATGATGCTTGGAAGAAGTGGGAAGACTACACTCACTCCAAAACTGCTAATGAAACTTGTGTGCCAATTGATATATAGGACAACATAATAGCCTACTCAAAGGAAGATATTACAACTCCTGTAAAATTTGAGTATGTTTTGGAAGAGGGTTTCAAATATCATCAAATTTTGGAAGATTATAATGATCCTACTACTAAGGATAAAGAAGAAAGTATAATTATGAATGAATCAAAAGATCATATTACAAATACCATGGAGTTTCATCCCACAAATTTGGAAGATAATTTTTACAATGGTTGGGGAAGATATGAAGATGTGTTATTTCCTCACACCCCTATTGATGAAACCTCTATTCCAATTTATATGCAGGATGTTGAAACTTCTACTTCATACGAAGATCTCACATTCATAAGATTTTAGAAGGTTACAAAATTCGATCATGTTGAATATAAATTCATTGAAGATTCGGATACAAGTTTGCATGACTACTTTGAGGATTCAAATGAAGACATACCATGGATAGTGAACAAAGAGTTTGAATTAAATGACAAAGTGGTTTATCTATTAGGAGAAAAGCAAGTGATTGATAATGAAGATGATTTACTTGACATACACTTTGACCAAGAATATTTGAGGGTTGAAAAGGATGGGCATGTTTTCAATTGGGTGCCCAATTTTGGTATGTTTGATGAACAAGTAATCAATGAAGAATATGAAGAACATGAGGTAAAAGAGGGAATTGCAAATCCTCACCAAGTTTTGGTAAATGAAAATGTGAAAAAAGTAAAATCTAAACCTTTGTGTCCAAACATCCAATATTTAGGTGAATATTTGTATATTCAAATGATATTTATGATGAAATGCCATTGAAGGTGAATGAAGCACAAGAATTAATTTCTAACCAAACATTTGATAACATTAATTTAATGAATGAAGAGGATCTTGATGCACTTAAATTGCTAAATCAAATTCATCAACAATTAATTCTTGAACCTAGGATAAAAAATTCTAATGATCCCCATTTAGTAAAAATCCTAGATGCTTGTAAATTTTTACACAAGTTTGATTGACCTAAGAACATGGAAAATGAATTAGCTTTGAAATTTTTAGAAATAGGCTCTTGCTTACAAAATTTCATTTTTAATAAAGAAAGCCTAGTTCTAAATCATGAATGGAATTATGAAATGTACACCTTAAAGAATAGACAAGAAAGAATTGAAAAGCAACCATTGTCTAATCAATTTGGTAATTTGAATCTCACCTATGAGAATACTAATAGAACTAAATCTAATTGGTGGGATGAGAGAGGAAAGTTTAAGTTTGTTGCATTGTTTGGTCTAGTCTTGTTTTTGTTTAATTCCTTCCACATTTGGCATTTGTATCACATTATATGTCTGTTGGAATGCTCAAATTAGGTTTGGGATCCGGGAAAATGATAATACAAACTTTGCACCATATTTTATTATATTGTACATTTGTATATACTTTTGGTTTTTGTGTTTTCGTGTCTGTCCTATCATGGAACATAATCCTTAAAACAGTGGATTTTTAAGGATCAAATCACAGTAGTAAGGATAGGGTTAAATCCCCATCAAACTTAGGTTGAGGATCCAATTCCCCAAATCTATGATTTGATCTTCATGGAGTAGTAAGGATAGGGTCTAATTCTCATCTCACTTAGGTTGAGAATCTGATTCCCCAAAGCTTCTATTTTACCTCCATCATGCTTTAAGAAATTAAAAGTGTGATCTACACTCAAGAACTTGAAGTTTCAAAGAAAATATTTTTCATCCTACTTTTATTGCATCATTGATATTCGATTGGAAGGATTGTACTACATGTCCCTTGCAAGGATGGGTAGTCATCCCCAAGGTTCAAGAAATCAAAAGTGAAGTCAGATCCTGGATTATGGGGTTGATCCCCATCGGGGCTATAGAGGCCTAACTGGTAGTGGAGTATGCTCATGCATGGCAACATGTCTTGTCTAAAAGCAAGACCACCGGATCGCTCAAACGGACGAGCTAGCACTGACGAGTTTCATCCATAATAGATTAAATCATTTTTTTCAAGATGAGGTAATGAACTCCAGATTAGAGTAGTAAGGATAGGGTTAAATTCCCATCTTGCTTAGGTTGGGAATCCTATTCCCCAAAGCTCTTATTTCACTTACACTTGCACATGGGTTCAAAATGGTAGTGTAGACACCAAAACAACACCAATCCGATTACGGGACAGTGCTTTGGTTATTTCTCGTTTGCTTTCTTCGACCATTCCGCCTTCCCTGGTGAGAAGGCCCAACTATCGAATGTATCCTCCAAGTCCAGCTCGGGTTTGAGCTTAAGCAAATGCTGCTTTAAGCACTTAAGCAAATGCTACTTTTAGCACTTAGGCAAATGCTGCCTGTCACGATATCGTGACGGTCGCGATATCACGACTGTCGCGACATCGCGCTGTCATGATATCATGACAGTTGTGACATCATGATCTCAGGTTTGAGCTTAAGTAAATGCTACTTTAAGCACTTAAGCAAATGCTACTTTTAGCACTTAGGTAAATACTGCCTGTCACAATATCACGATGGTTGCGATATCGCGACTGTCGCGACATCGCGCTGTCACGATATCGCGATAGTCGCAACATCGCGTTGTCACGATGTCACGACTATCGCGATATCATGACAGTCACGATATCGCGACAGCTCCTACCACTGCGCCCTATTTCCTTTTTGGTGTCGCGATATCGTGACAAAACTCCGCATTTATGCCTGGGCAGACTTTAACCAACGAGGACGGATTTTACACCAATTAAAGTGGACTTTTAAACAATTAGAAGTGCGTTTTAAAAAATTAAAAGCGAGCATTAAACATTCAAAAGCGGACGTTAAAAAAATACAAAGGTGGACTTTAAACAACTGGAAGTGGAAGTCAGTCAAGTGCGTGGGCCGTTAGAGGACTCGTCACGGAGGCATTCATGAAAGCCCGAGTCATGGAGGACTTTCCTCTCTCGTGGGAAGACATGACCGCCACATGGCACCTATGACCAACACATGGCGCTTATGCACGCCTATCCAAAGAGACCCCCTGGGTCTATAAAATGGTGGACTTTTCCACCCAAAAAAAGGAGAGCAGAAAAGAAACGTTTGGAGCAGCGAAGCCCTGCCAGTTTACCGCCAGACGTTTTAGCATTGATTTACGTCATCCGCATCCGTGATCTCTTTTGCAAGGGAGGTCATCGGGTGTTCATGGAGAACGTGAATCCGGATCCCTGGATCCATCCACTCGTCGACAAAGCTCAGTGTTCTATTTTTATTTCTTTTGCATTATGATCTCGGGATTTTAATTGCAAGCATATCAACATGCAGATTTTGATTTTAAGCATGCATTCATCGGATTTTATTTCATTCAAAAATGATGCAGACCTAGTTGACTTTATATGTATTATGACGTAATTATTTTATTACGTTTATGTTATGTTTTCCACGTTGTAGCTAAACCGTATTTTCTTTTATGTCACTGTTTTATTTGTTTTAAAGATCGAATGTTTTATTTTTACACAGGTGCTACTAACGGATCTGTTGTTTCTTTGAACGCAGGAGAAGCAGCAGCGATTGAAGATTCACCAACACAAGCGACGATGACAGTTTGGCCCGCCCATTCTACATGTGGGCACGCGGAAGGAGAACTACTAAAGACAGATTGTAACCGAAACATGCTAATCTTCCTAGCCCTTAAAAGGGAAGGAGAGAGATTGTAACCGAATCTGAAATCATATTAATAAAAAAAAAAAGGGTTGTGCTCTTGTTTCTCATTTTATGTTAATTTTGATTCGATTACGTTCATCTTATTTTGTGCATGTTCATTTGGTATCAAGTTAGTATTGTTTTTCTTTCGAAATCTCGTGCTTTCAATGGCGATCACGGTGGGACCCTGTTCCCTGCATTTTTGAGATCAAGAAACTGATCGAAATTTATGTTTTTATGCTTGCAGGTACTGGGCCGAGAATCAAAAAAGCCGATTTGGGCGGAAAAGACAGTCGATTTGGGCGAAAAAGAGGTAACGGTTTCTAACTGTCCCTGTCATTTTTTGCTGTGATATTTCTATTTTCTGTCATGTTTGCCTTCTTAGGGAAAGAGGTTGTTGCCTGTTTCATTTTTAAATAAAAAGAACCACACACACTTCACGTGGTAAAATTAAACCAAGGAGCTGGTCGTAAAACCCTAACCCTTGATCAAGACCATCGGTGGATTTCATCACCACCTTGGCTTGATTTTGCATCCATTACCCCGATTGTCACTGTTGTTAGGCGTAAATCCTGACGAAAGCTGACCGAGTGTTGTTGGGGTGATTCCCAACGTGCAAGGATAAGTCTTCTATGGTAGGTGCCATTAACAGGACAATCCCCCTTCCGTACCGCCTACGTACCACGTACCATCTGCTCTCACGTACCTATAGTCTCCCTCTCGTAAGGGCGGGTATATAGAGAGGTTGGTATATCGGCCTGGTTGGTATATTGAAGGGGCGACCATTTTGGGAGTTATATGAGCCTTCACTATGCATTTAAACGTTCTTCAAAAACATTCAAAAACAAAAACAAAATCATCAAAACACACTAAAACCAGTCTAGGACACACCATTAATCTTTAAAAGAGATAATCACCGTTTGTGTATGTGTGTGTTCATTTCTGCTTAGTGTAAAAAAAAAAAAAATCATAAATCATAAACAAAAAGATAAAAATCTGCTTAGCTAGTAGAAAAGCACCACAATGGTGTACACCCGTAGCCAAGCCCAATCAAGGGCAGAAGCTCCGGAAGGTACACAAGAAGCAGGCACAAGTCGCCTTCGCTTTAGTCCCGAAGACTTGGTCATACCGCCTTGGCGGTCTGGGCCACAAGAGAATCCACATCATTCCATGTCTAGGTGGAATTATAGGGACACCCCTCTGGGGGATACGCCCATTCAGAATAGCCCCTTTCGGGAAGAACCTTTACGTGTGACACTCAACGCAAATAGAAGACCGCCTTTTGAGGCTAGATATGAGTGGCCACCGTGCAATGAAGCGCTAGAGAGGCACAGTGTCCATGAGGAGAGACAACGTGACTATGGCATCTCTCCTTTGCCTCCCATCATTATTAGAACTGAAAGACAAAACCCAGAGCGCAGGGCTCTTCACACAGGGCGAGCTAACTCCGCCCGCCCCTTTCACACCCATGAAAGGGAGGACGAGGAAGATCATCGCATTCCTCGAGAGCAACATACAGCATGGGAGCCTTGCGCTTCCGCCCCTGCTAGATATCATGATCAAACATTAAGGCTAGAGCCTCAAGTAAATGCCGCCAATCTCGACAGAGGGAAGCGCCACATAGAAGTCCCGGATCCTCAAAACCAAGATAGATACATCGGAGAGGCGACTAGGCCTCCTAGAATCAAAACAATAGAGCAAATTGACTTATCATTTGCTAGACATGCCACCCGCCAAGCGCAAATCAAGCAGCTTGAGCAGGATCAACAACAGCTAGAACAATTATATCACCTTAATAAAGAGCGCATTCGGTGCCAAACAAATGAGCTGCTCCGCACCACTGTGCTTGAAAAGGTTCAGACCCCCCAAACGTAGAGGGCGGAAAGGTACGAGAGGCACAACCTCATAGTGCATGATAGGTCCCCAAGACCTCGCCAAGAGGTGCCTTTAAGACACCCGAGACATGAGCGGGAGGCCACTCCCAGGAATGACGATGGGCACCCTTCGCGGGCACCCACCCCTGTTCATCGAGCTCGCCCAATAACTCCTCGAGAAGATTATGAGGAGTATGAACAAGAAGAACGAGCCGAAATGCCCTATCAAGGTGGAGGAGGTGCTATCCAGCCACCCCTCCATAGGCCCCCAGTTGCCCGTAACACACAACGGGAACGAGTTACGGAGGAAGAGATTAAATCTTTCGATGCATACAAAGCGCTATTAGAGCGTTTGGAGTCTATGGAGACTAAAGCTTCTGGGCATCAAAAGCCCACGTTACGTCAACTCCGCAGTCATCCAGTGCATCCGTCAGTGCCCACACCTCTTTACCCCGAACATTTCAAGTTGCCTTAGTTGGCAGTTTTTAAAGGTGAAGAGGATGCTCAAGAGCATGTCACAAGATTCTTGAGCCAATGCTTTGGCATTCAGGATAATGATGCATTGTTGCTCAGGACCTTCATAACCACATTCGTGGGCCCTACCTCGGATTGGTTCACACAGTTACCGAAGCACAACATAAATAACCTAGATCAATTAGTGGATGCGTTCCTTGAACGCTTCGCCTTCAGACACCAAGAAGAAGGCGTCACTGAGCGATCTGGCCAGCCTCAAGCAATATGATGAGGAGACAATGGCGGCCTATGGGAATCGATGGAGGACTATGCTTTCTAAGCTACCTTACCTTCCCCCTATGTCCGACCTCACACAGATGTTTGCATGAAGTTGCTTGAAATCGATCTCTGGGCTATTGCAGTTGCAGCAATATGCCTCTTTAGAAGAAGCTCTGGCGCAAGCCAGAATTATTGAAGAGATCAAAATAGGGGAAGGCGCAATCGCCAAGCCTAAAAAGAAAGAGTGGAACAAAAACACTAAGACCGGGACTACGCAACCAAAACCCGCTGTAGTTAATCAAGTTGCGATAAATGTTCCCAAGCCTCTGCAAGAAATACAGCCTCAAAAGGCTAATTATCAGGTAGTGCCTCCTAATTATGAAAGAGAAAATAAAAGACAGGAGCAAAATCAGCAGCGTCGCCCTAGGCGACAATTCACCCCTTATACGGAGTCCAGGGACTCCTTATTTGACCGCTTGTCAACGACAAATCTAATCACCCTTCCAGAAATCCAAAACATAGATCCTAACGCTCCCAAGCCTAAGGGATACAAGGAGGATTTATATTGTAGGTTCCATAAGCGAAGGGGACATGACCTAAACGCATGTTGGAAATTCAAGGGATCGATACAAGATTTGATTGATAATCAAACATTGGCAGTGGACAACCCCATAGCACCAAATAATCAATAGATGGGGGTATTCAAGGACCCTTTGCCTACCCACGAGGCATAGGCAAAACCTCTTCAGGTTAATGAGGTGCGACAGAATCTCCCCATGCAAGGATATGTGGGAATGATCAGCATAGTAACTAGGAACAAGAAATACCCAGGAGCTGCCCCGGAGGCAGCTACAAGAGAAGTTCCTTCAACGTCGCAACCTCAACAACCCACTGTGCAATTGCCTCCGCCTAGACCCGAGGTCACGATACGGACCAAACTCACACAGAGTTTGCGGACCACATCGGCTAGGCTTTCCATTTATGAGCTTATACAGCAGTCAACGCCCCATCGAGAAGCTCTCATGGAAATTCTGAAAGCCATCGAGTTACAGCCTCACGAAGCAAATTCCTTCAATAACTTCGTAGGACATGTAAAACGATGTACGGAGCCAGTCATTACCTTCAGAGAGGATGAAGTTAAAATAGTACCGAATGACATGGCAGATCCACCCCTGCACGTTATCGCGCGGGTCAACGGGATCCCGTACAAGAGAGTGTTGGTAGATATTGGCTCATCCAGTAACATCATTACCACTGCAGCATTAAAACATCTGAAGCTGCCAGCCTCTCATATCATGGCTTCCACATACACACTGCGAGCATTCAACGATGCAATATGCTCGACAGTCGGCACAATTGTTCTACCCGTCCAGGTAGGACAAAAGACGATACCCACATTGTGCCACATTTTGGAAGGCGAGATGGCATACAACATACTGCTAGGGCGACCATGGATCAGGGACATGAAGTGTGTCCCTTCGATAGCTCACCAGTGTCTGAAGTATGCATTTGAAGGAGAAATACATGTAGTCCCGATGGACTTAGAACCCTTCAAATATTGCAATGCAGTGCATTTGATGCCGCAATCGACCCTCCCGTCGACGCACTTGGATTTCCAGTTAAATCCATCTAGACAGGGTCCGATGCCATGGGCACCACGGATGACTAATCCATCGAAACCCCGACCAGGTGCATCTACATCATCTGCTCCTTCATTACCAATGCCACCTGTCATGGCTAAACAGAAGGACAAAGGAAAAAAGATCCTGGAAGAGGCTCAACCCCTAGAAGAGGTGTTGCCAACGATATCAACTGTCTCAATAGAAGAAATACCTAGCACAATGGAAGCTGAGGTTCCTAATCCACCCAACATGGAATGGACTCAGGAAGGCCTTCCATTTCCTCCCTCTCAATCATCAACAATTATTGTTGAAATGGCCAGTACGGGCCTGGGAGAATATCTAGTGCAAAATGTTGTAGCAACGCCCATGCTAGAATCAGTGCAGGACATGGGGAGACCTCGCCTTCCCATAGGGACAATTGTTCCTTTAGGTTACCCACCAAACCAGGACAAATTTTGTGTATGGGGGCCTTGATCATGGTGTTGAACCATGCAAGCAAAAGGACGAGGACGAAGAGCCTTTTGCCAAAAATATCAATTATCTGTCGAACCCGAACTTCGCTCTGAGATATCTAGGCCAATGCAATTGGCACGGATACGGGTTAGGCAGGTATGAGCAAGGGGTGCGTGTCCTTTGCCAGCCAAGATATCAAATGCCTTATGATAAGTCGGGAGTAGGGTTCAACCACCCCTTGCCCTTAGACATCTTGGTGGAAAACATGCAAGGCCTAGGAATAGGCGACAAGGGTGGATTGGCATCAGATCCTTATGCCAACCCGAACACAATGTACACATTGGGAGATTACCTCCCATGGTCAACAACCACCCTTGGTAACATCAATAACCCTTCTCTGTTGATAGAGAGAGGTGAGAGTTTGGATACTAACTTCCAAGGAGAACATAAACAGTGTCCAGATATCTTTTCGAAATTGTTCCCTTTAGAGGTTCCAATTGAACCAGTGCAATGTCAAGCGAATCAGGTCCCCCCACTGAGTGTGGAACAACCACAATGGGATCAGATTAATTTTCTCGAACAAGATGAGCATAATATGGCGCAGACAACTGTCGGGGCCAATGAGGGCCTTTGGATCACCGACAATGATTACATAGATGAAATTGAGATGGAATATCTTAATCATGCATGACGACACAATCACCCTGTAACCCATGAAGAACTGATGGCACAACTAGGCATAAGGTTAGGGCATGAATGGTACATAGACCCAGCAGGGTGGGACCAAGTGTTGGATCAATGGCTCCAAGTTCACGATGAGCACCGTCCACCCCGTGACCCTATAATGACATCAGTGCCGAGGGAAGACCCTGTCTTCCTATCAACACATAGGGCCGATCCGTTCATGCCCGTCCCTACAGAGCCAGATCCAGAGCATAGGGAGCATCCAGAATGTTCGAGTTATCACACCCATGGTAATGGAGACCAAATTCATTTCATCCACATGATCTCCATTGATTTGACCGCACCCATCCGCAATCCGGCCGATCCAAGCATGGTCATTGCATCTAGACACAGATGCCATCGATCGGGATCACGTCAATTCACCTATCTCCCCATCGAGTATTGGCCTTTCGGTGAAATGCCTCATTTTACCCCAGGGACAACTCAAGATATTTTTCAAGCTGAAGAGGGACCCGAGGTTCCAAACGTAGATTTAAACTCAGCTAATGATATCCATTTGATCCCGACTCCACATCAGTTGGAGGACGGATCCCACATGTCGATCGAGGAGATGATCGACGTAGACATCGGCTTAGACCCAATGAATCCATAGATTATCAAGCTAGGGGTAAGCTTATCCCTTGAAGAGCAAGCCGACTACATTGCCCTTCTCAAAGAGAAGAAGGAGGTTTTTGCATGGTCATACAGAGACATGCCGGGGCTAGATCCGTAGCTAGTCACGCATAATCTAACGCTTGACCCGACAATCAAGCCAGTTAAGCAAAAACTACGTAAGATGCACCCAATAGTGGCCTTGATGGTCAAAGATGAATTGCAAAAGTTGTTGGATGCACAGTTTGTCATCTACGTGGATTATCCGCCATGGTTGTCCAACATGGTGCCTGTCAAAAAGCCCGATGGGAGGATTCGCATATGCACTAATTTTTGAGATCTAAACAAAGCGAGTCCTAAGGATGATTTCCCCTTGCCAAGCATCGACGCGTTGGTAGACGCTACAGCAGGTCACGAAATGCTATCCCTCATGGATGGTTTCTCAGGATACAATCAGATTCGTATCAATCCTGAGGATCAACTCAAAATGGCGTTCACAATGCCTTGGGGGACATTTTGTTATAAGGTCATGCCTTTTGGCCTTAAAAATGCTGGCGCCACCTACCAACGTGCCATGACGTACATCTTCCATGATTACATGCATAAAACTTTGGAAGATTACATGGATGATTTGTTAGCCAAGTCTCTTTTGCGCTCAGATCATCTCGGTGACTTAAGCAAGATCCTCGATCGCCTCATAGAGCATAAGGTCAGACTGAATCCCAAGAAGTGCGTATTCGACGTCACATCTGGAAAACTCTTGGGTTTTATAGTCTCAAAGCGAGGCATCGAGGTGGACCCAAAGAAAGTCAAGGCAATCCTTGAAATGGCTCCCCCAACTACTATTAAGCAGCTCAAAAGTCTGCAAGGAAAGGTCACGTCGATTAAGCGCTTCATAGCGCAGTTATCTGACAAGTGTCGACCCATGAACAAATTATTGCACAAGGGGGTTACATTTCACTGGGATGACGAGTGCCAGTCAGCCTTTGATGAAATCAAACAATACTTGGCTTCGCCACCAGTATTGGCACCACCTAGACCAGGAGTGTCGTTCTACTTATACATCTCAGCTACTGAGGTGGCATTGGGCGCCATGCTGGCCCAGAAGAATGAACTTCACAAAGAACAGGCTACTTACTATCTTAGCCGCACCCTGGTCAATTACGAACTTAACTATGCATACGTTGAGAAACTCTGCTTGGCAGTGGTGTTTGCTACCAAGAAGCTACGCCACTACATGCTGAGCAACACTACGTATGTTGTGTCTAAGGAGAATCCATTGCGATACATGATGAGTCATACTTATCATAGTAGTCGCATGATGAAATGGATCATGTTGTTGATGAAATTTGACATAGAGTTTATTGGACAAAAATCTATCAAAGGACAGGTCATAGCCGATCAACTAGCAGAGGCTCCTCTTGAAGACGATCAGCCTCTAGTCATAGAACTACCCGATGATGGGGTCTTCCATGTCTCAGAATCGCCAGATTCTGATGAGCCTGAGTCACAGGCCGACATAACCTTATTTTTTGATGGTTCTAAATGTGAGCAAGGTGGTGGTGCAGGAATAGTATTCTTCACACCGCAGGGCGCTCCAATGCCCCTGTCATTTAAATTAAATTTCCCATGCACCAACAATAATGCAGAGTATGAAGCCTTGCTCATAGGTCTTCAGACAACAATCGCCATGAACATCAAATGACTAAACATCTTTGGTGATTCGTTGTTAATCGTCAATCAAGTCAAAGGGGTATACCAATGCAAATGCCCAGTCTACGCAGGCTTATAAAGCCCTTGTGGACAAATTCTTGGCAAAACTTGAATGGTACGACATCGAGGCACTCCCTCGGTCATCGAATCATTTTGCGGACACAATGGCCTCCTTGGGGTCACTAATCCCGCAAGACCTTTCCGGTGATATGACAACCATTCAAGTCAAAACCTTATCGCAATCCACGATGGAGCGTGCAAGCTCCGACTTGACGTCGGGAATCCACATGATCCAGATTGAACCATCCTCGGATAAGTTCTCTCGAATCCACGATCGTCTGAAACATGCCAACTGGGGGTCCTTGTTCTCCCCTACTCCCATTAATAGCAACACAACGCTGTTCTTACAAGTTCTATCCCGCTCAACATTTGTTAGGGAGGAACTTCAAAAGGGATTGGCTGTTCATACTTGTCGAGGTTTTCGATCAACAGGATTGGTATTTACCCATTAGAGACTACCTCAAGTTAGGTAATCTCCCGCTTGGATTGACGCATGCCGCAAAATGAACATTCAAGCAGAAAGCGGCTAAGTATGTCTTGATAGGAGACATTTTGTATCGTCGCAGCTATGAAGGGATCCTCCTTCGTTGCTTGGACCAGCAAGAGTCCACTTGGGCAGTCGCCCAAGCGCACGATGGTACATGTGGTGGCCACTTTAGTGGTATGGCCATTGCAAAGCGCATTCTTCGCATGGGCTATTATTGGCCATCTTTAGAGCGAGATTGTTGCGCATATGTCAAGAAGTGCGTGAAGTGTCAACATCATGCCAATTTGATGCACGTACCTTCCCAGGCCTTGCAGACAGTCCAGTCTGCTTGGCCATTTTTGTAGTGGGGCTTCGATCTAATTGGAAAGATCTCCCCTGCATCGTCAGGCCGTCACACGTTTATCATAACGGCCACAGAGTATTTTACCAAGTGGGTGGAAGCAATTCCGCCGACCTCTACGACAGGACCCCGCATTGTGGAGTTCATTTTGCATAACATCATATGTCATTTTGGTATTCCATCCAAAATAATCTCGGATAATGGGCCATCATTCAAGAACAAAGACGTGCGTGCTTTGACCACAAAGTACAAAATTCAGCATAGTTTTTTGACACCCTATTATCCGCAGGCAAATGGGCAAGCAGAGGCGTCAAACAAAATGCTAGTTGCCATCCTTAAAAAGACGGTCGTAGACAGTCATAAGGATTGGCACATCCAAATTCCACTTGCCCTTTGGGCTTATCGCACTAGCATTCGGACGCCAACTGGGGCCACTCCATTTTCGCTCGTGTATGGCTCCGAGGCAGTAATGCCTCTCGAGTTGGAAATTCCTTCCCTACGCATATCAATGCAGGAGTTCATCGATGATGACGCTGCACGATAGGCCCGGTTAGACCAACTTACGTTGCTTGACGAACGACGCGTTAATGCTCTCGAGCACTTACGTATCTATCAAGAGCGGCTTAAGAAAGCTTACAACATGAAAGTTCACCTAAGGGACTTTCGGGTTGGTGATTTGGTTTTGAAGGAAAACCAACAGAACTCTAATTTGCCGTCCCACCTAAGGGACAAGTTCACGGCAAATTGGTTAGGTCCATATGTCATTGATAGCAAAATAGGACCCGAGACGTACCGGCTAGCCTCTCTTGATGGAATCAAGGAAACAGAACCCTTGAATATCAGTCATTTGCGACCATTCTATATCTAAGAGAGCCATATCCCAAAAATGCTCCAAGGATTCCTGAAATCGCTTGGTCAATCCCAAAAATGCTCCAAGGATTCCTGAAATCGCTTGGTCAATCACAAAAATGCTCCAAGGATTCCTGAAATCGCTTGGTCAATCCCAAAAATGCTCCAAGGATTCCTAAAATCGCTTGGTCAATCCCAAAAATGCTCCAAGGATTCCTATAATCGCTTGGTCAATCCCAAAAATGCTCCAAGGATCCCTAAAATCGCTTGGTCAATCCCAAAAAAATGCTCCAAGGATTCATGCAATCGCTTGGTCAATCCCAAAAAGCTCCAAGGATTCCTAAATCACTTGGTCAATCCAAAAATGCTCCAAGGATTCATGCAATCGCTTGGTCAATCCCAAAAAGCTCCAA
Source organism: Wollemia nobilis (assembly GCA_028583015.1). Taxonomy (NCBI): domain Eukaryota; kingdom Viridiplantae; phylum Streptophyta; class Pinopsida; order Araucariales; family Araucariaceae; genus Wollemia; species Wollemia nobilis. The sequence goes on along the minus strand of JAQPPZ010002937.1, from coordinate 5,833,049 downwards.
GGATTCTCGTAATCACTTGGTCAAACCAAAAAGCTCCAAGGATTCCCGCAATCGCTTGGTCAATCCCAAAAAGCTCCAAGGATTCCCGCAATCGCTTGGTCAAACCAAAAAGCTCCAAGGATTCCTGCAATCGCTTGGTCAAACCAAAAAGCTCCAAGGATTCCCGCAATCGCTTGGTCACCCCAAAAAGCCCCAAAGGATTCTCGAAATCCCTTGGTCACCATCAAAAAAATTCAAAAAAAAACAACAAAAATCATCAAACACAACAAAAAATTTGCATCTCATTTCAAGGCATGCTCAAATTCATCAATAGAGAGCTTTTCTCACATCTCATCTTCATAATCAAAATCAATCCATCAAAAATACAAAAATATGTAGCTGCATTAAGCATCACACCAATACACATTTGTGGTCGTACAAGTCAAAGGCACCATAGACTGTAATTATTCTGCTAATCCATCTTGTTCCATACTTTTCCATTTTACAAAACAAACAAACAAACACCATTAACTGTTGTTTACCACAATAGAGTCAGTGGTCTCGTAATGTATCAAGAGTTTTCGTCTTTCAGTCGGCATTGTGCTTTCTAGCCACGTACTGTACCAAGTCAGAGAGATTTTACGAAGGTAGAGTTCTACTTGAAATACGCCTTGTTACGTAACATCCCATCACAAGCTAAAACACTAAAACAATTCCTGAGTTGTACGAACGAAAGATGAAACCTGCACAGTAATCTAGGTCACCATAAGCGAAACGGTTATCTTGCTTATCCCCCTGTGTAAATGACCCAAAGAATGCTGAGAGTTGGCAAAAGGACAAGCATCCTCCCTACCCAATTCCCCAAGAATCCCAAAATTTGCAAACGTCAAAACTCAAAAATTTGACATCCCACAGTGCACACATCAAAAGGCACATACAATAGTGATTCTCGTCACTCCATATCCCAATCCCTTGCTCAAAAGAAAAATATATAAAAATAAACAGTGATTTTTATCACTACAATCGAGCAAGTATCCCAATACAATTGAAGAAAAGAAGGGAGTCGAACTTGAATCCCTGGAACTCTCAGCATTTCGACAGGTCATGAGGTAAGCCTCAGTACCGGTTTGGTTGATAGCCTATTGGTCACTGGCGGTAAACCTCCCGCATGACGATATATCTGTCACATTAACTTGTGTACAGATCAATGTTTGCATGTGGATGAGCTAGCTTATGGTATCCTAGAAACAACGCAGATTAATCTGACTAAATACAATAAAGGAGTTAGTGGAGCTAATTAGGTGATCCTCAGTACAGGTTTGGTTGACAGCCTATCTGGCACTGGCGGTATCCTGATGAATACCACATAAATGAACTCAATTGCACACACAGGGATGTGAAATAACTTGGTCAAAAACAAGTCCGATTCATACCTTGTTCAAAAGTCTTGTAAGATAAAGTACAGTCATGGCTAGTGAGTTAAAACCGTCCGAGTCTCAGAAAACCTTAGCTACATTTCTAAACCAACTACGCTACTTTTCATCTTTGCCATACCATCAAAAAATACAAAAAAAGAAAAACCACATGTATACATACAAAGTCATTCATCACAGCAATCGCCTAAAAACAAATAACAGAGTTCTAAACAGTCTATGGTACCATAGCCAAACATCACAAATTCCATTCATCCATTTCATTTCTTCATATCACATATGAATCAACAACATGTGCATTTATCATACCATATGCATACGTCACCATAAACATGCATCCATCAACATCAATCATTGTGCATAACATAAAATGACATAAACACAAAACAAAAAAAAAAAAAAAAAAAAAAAACATCACAAAAATGCAACACAAAAAAGCAATAAAAATTGTCGGATACAAGTGCTCTTGCACTTAACATCTTGGCATAGAAAATCGATGTCGGGGTTTACATTGTCCCTATCCTACTCCCTAAGCAGGCTACCATAGCCGGACCGCTCCACGGGAGGATGGATGTTGGCCAATTTCACCCCAAACGACGTCACAAAAGGGTCAACACCCACTCAAAAACAATAAAAAACAACAAACCAAAAAAAAAAAAAAAAAAAAAAAAATAAATGCAACACAAACAAACAACAATAAACATTGCCAGACACAAGTGCTCTTGCACTTAACCTCTTGGCATAGCAAAATCGATGTCGGGGCTCAAATTGTCACTCTCCTACTTCCCCAAGAAGGCTACCATAGCCGGACCGCTCCACGGGAAGATGGACTTTCGACACTTTCACCCCATTATGGCATCACCAAAAGGGTTTTTACCCAACAACAATAATCCAAAAGTCAGAAAACTGCTTGCACATTCAACGGACAAACATTTGAAGGCACCCTAACCTAAGTCACCTCGGGTCAAGCGACTCGTCGCTTTTCTCATGGCGGTCATTCCCTCATCGATTCGTCGCTTGAGGGGGTAGTCACACTTAGTCACCAATCAACAAACACACACCCAATCAGGGCATTGGCATGCATTCAAAGAATCATTGACAAAGACAATCACGCTCCTGCTTGGGGCAGTAAACAAGCAACAATCACAAATCGATCAAACGCGATCAAACGCTTGGCATTCCCGAAACATGAACTCAAGGTTCCCCCATGGATAAAAGGTTGCGCCCTTTGCCTATTCATGACTGATCAATGTCTAAGTTCAAGTCACACCTCACCAAAATAGGTTAATACTTGAAATCAAATTCCTTAGCTCGTCAGAGGCAAGGATTCAAGAATGCATCCCCTTTCCATGCTTGGGGCATCACAAGTTGGTCGGGTTACTGAGAAACCCTAATCACTAGTGCTTTGGTTATCTATTTTTGCTTAGCACTGCGTCACCCGCAGCGCTTCCCAAAAAGGGGCATCTGTAGACACCAAAACAACACCAATCCGATTACGGGACAGTGCTTTGGTTATTTCCCGTTTGCTTTCTTCGACCGTTCCGCCTTCCCTGGTGAGAAGGCCCAACTATCGAATGTATCCTCCAAGTCCAGCTCGGGTTTGAGCTTAAGCAAATGCTGCTTTAAGCACTTAAGCAAATGTTGCTTTTAGCACTTAGGCAAATGCTGCCTGTCATGATATCGCAACGGTCACGATATCATGAGCGTGAACGCGTCCGATATCACGACGTCGCGATATCGCGACACGCGACGTCATGGTCACGATATCACGATGCACGACATTGCGACGTCGCGATATCCTGCATGATATCGTGACAGTCGTGATGTTGCGTTGTCGCAATGTCGCGACTGTCGTGATATCGCGACAGCTCCTACCACTATGCCCTGTTTCCTTTTTGGTGTCGCGATATCGTGACATCGTGATATCGCGACAAAACTCCGCATTTATGCCTAGGCAGACTTTAACCAACGAGGACGGATTTTACACCAATTAAAGTGGACTTTTAAACAATTAGAAGTGCATTTTAAAAAATTAAAAGTGAGCATTAAACATTCGAAAGCGGACGTTAAAAAAATACAAAGGTGGACTTTAAACAACTGGAAGTGGAAGTCAGTCAAGTGCGTGGGCCGTTAGAGGACTGTCACAGAGGCATTCATGAAAGCCCGAGTCATGGAGGACTTTCCTCTCTCGTGGGAAGACATGACCGCCACATGGCACCTATGACCAACACATGGCGCTTATGCACGCCTATCCAAAGAGACCCCCTGGGTCTATAAAATGGTGGACTTTTCCACCCAAAAAAAGGAGAGCAGAAAAGAAACGTTTGGAGCAGCGAAGCCCTGCCAGTTTACCGCCAGACGTTTTAGCATTGATTTACGTCATCCGCATCCGTGATCTCTTCTGCAAGGGAGGTCATCGGGTGTTCATGGAGAACGTGAATCCGGATCCCTGGATCCATCCACTCGTCGACAAAGCTCAGTGTTCTATTTTTATTTCTTTTGCATTATGATCTCGGGATTTTAATTGCAAGCATATCAACATGCAGATTTTGATTTTAAGCATGCATTCATCGGATTTTATTTCATTCGAAAATGATGCAGACCTAGTTGACTTTATATGTATTATGACGTAATTATTTTATTACGTTTATGTTATGTTTTCCACGCTGCAGCTAAACCGTATTTTCTTTTATGTCACTGTTTTATTTGTTTTAAAGATCGAATGTTTTATTTTTACACAGGTGCTACTAACGGATCTGTTGTTTCTTTGAACGCAGGAGAAGCAGCAGCGATTGAAGATTCACCAACACAAGCGGCGACGACAGTTTGGCCCGCCCATTCTACATGTGGGCACGCGGAAGGAGAACTACTAAAGACAGATTGTAACCGAAACATGCTAATCTTCCTAGCCCTTAAAAGGGAAGGAGAGAGATTGTAACCGAATCCAGAATCATATTAATAAAAAAAAAATGGCTGTGCTCCTGTTTCTCATTTTATGTTAATTTTGATTCGATTACGTTCATCTTATTTTGTGCATGTTCATTTGGTATCAAGTTAGTATTGTTTTTCTTTCGGAATCTCGTGCTTTCAGGTAGTGACACATAACCAACTTTGGGATCTAGTAAATTAATTCAGTATACTCATATTTGGTCCTAAGAGGATTTGACAATTTTAATATGTTTGTTCATGGTACTATAAAGTTTGAGCCTTTGCAAAGCTTGTTATATCTCTAAAATCTTCACCATATGTTAAATTCTATAGGAATCATCCATAACTTCTCATACGCACAAATCATAAGTGAAAATGACAATGAAAAGTTGAACGAGTTTCAAACGATAGGGAATGAAGCACATTGCACACACCAAGATGATGCTTAATAATTCTAATGCTTCATGTATTTATCGTCTAGTTTCATTCTTGGGATATTTGCTGATGCTTGTGTTTGAGTTTTGAAGGTGTTCAGGTTGAGTTCTCACCAAAATGCTCAGGAGCATTTCCCAGCAGAGTCACCATTTGTTGTGGCTGCTCCACAACGTACCCCAAAATTGGGGACCCACCTTTTTGCATATTTTCCAAGAAGACCGAAGTGGCCCATATGCTAAAGATCAAATAAAAAGTAAAACACCGCAAGGAGAAAAAAGTGTCACGATATCGTGACATGTTGCATTTTCATGGCCAAAATAGAAGAGAAAGAACAAGAAAGAAAAAGTGTCACGATATCACGACATGTTGCATTTTTTGCGGCCAAAAGAGAAGAGAAAGAACAAGAAAGAAAAAGTGTCACGATATCGCGACATGTTGAATTTTCACGACCAAAAGAGAAGAGAAAGAACAAGAAAGAAAAAGTGTCGTGATATCACAACATGTTGCATTTTTGTAGCCAAAAAAGAAGAGAAAGAACAAGAAAGAAAAAGTGTCATGATATCGCGACATGTTGCATTTTCATGGCCAAGAGCAACAGAATGGGGCAAAAGTGTTGCGATATCGTGACATGTTGTATTTTCGCGGTCCAAAGCAAAGAGAAATAGCAAGGAGGAAAAATTGTTACGATATCACGACATGTATTTTTGCGGTCCAAAGAAAATAAAAAGTGTCATGATATCGTGACATGTTGCATTTTCATGGCCAAGAGCAATAGAAGGGGGAAAAAGTGTCTCGATATCATGACATGTTGCATTTTCGTGGTCCAAAGCAAAGAGAAAGAGCAAGGAGGAAAAAGTGTCATGATATCGCGACATGTTGCATTTTCACGGTCCAAAGCAAAGAAAAAGTGTCACGATATCGTGACATGTTGCATTTTTGTGACTCAAAAGGGCAGGCAGGTAGAGAAACAAAAGTGTCATGATATCGTGACATGTTGCATTTTTATGACTCAAAAAGGGCAGGCAGGAAGAGTAGTGGATAGTACATCTGATATTAGTGATGAACATTAGGATAGGGAAACTAAAGACTGCATAGTGATGTGGACCTATAAGGAATAAATTGAAGATTGAATAAGGTAATTTGTCACATAAGGACAAAATCCAATGAATAAGACAAAACGTTACATAAGGAATCTTTAATGATTTGAAATCATTTAAGATGGTCGTTACACATGGAAGGAAGCAGATGCATGCCCATGTGGAGAAAAGGAAATGTTTTTTTTTGAAATCAAATGAAAATTGAAGAAAACCAAACAGAGGAAGCCAAACCATGGGAATGAAATGAAGGGCCACAAAATAGAAATGAAAAGTTTTTTTTTTGGAAACCAAAACACATGCATGCACAAGGGAAGGTGAAACGAACAGCCATTGGAAAATGAAACAAAAAGCTTCCTGAAAATTTTAAATACACCAAGCAAGGATGTTTTGAGGGGTTGGAAACTGTTGCAAGCAAAGTTGTAGATTTGAAGGCAAGAGGGCCATTCTGGACCTGTTTGGGCTGTTTTTCTTTCATTGACTGGTTTGGGAAAACCAAAAAAAATTGTTATTGTAAAATGATAAATTTTGAATACAAAATTTTTTAGGAAGTTGCATCTTATGGACAAGAAAGGAGGAGTCATTTTCTGCATGCAATATTAAATGTCTATTTTTCCCCTTTTCAGATTTTAGGCTTGTAAATGGAGTTTATGCAAGTTTCTTGATTGCTTCATGCGAATGTTTAAATCTAAAAACCTCATTTAAAACCCTAGGAGCCAGCACTTAGCTTATCCGGATTGTGCTTGTTTTGCAAGTCCAATAGGTTAGGTTGCATGCATGGAAACCTCACATCTTTGGTTTTGTCAAAATAGGATAGCATCATACTGAATGCATTTTATTTTCAGTTTTCTAAATTTTCTTTCAACTTTTTTTGCATTTTATTTTCCAGAAATTAATTTTTTTTTTTAATTTTCAGGCATTAAAATAAACATTTAAAACATTCAAAATCCAAAAATAATTTCACCATTGCATAGGTTATATTTCAGACTTCAAATATGCACTTTGAAATTTCATTTTCGGAGTTGTTTAGTATTTTTAAAAATTCATCAAAGTTGTTGTTTTATTACATATTTTGAAAATTCCGAAAATAGAAAATTTCCATTTTTGGACCGAATTTCATTTTTTCAGTTTCATTTTTCATTCATGAGCCTATGACGACATTCCCTTCATGAAAATTCCAATTTCATTGAAGGTTTTATTTTTTATGGCATTTTACAAATTTCCATTTTTGGACCCTAAAATTGCCCTCTCTTCATAAAAATTCTGATTTTACGAAAGAGGGGTAATTTGAGCATCACATTGAAGGTCATTGATTCAAAGCACTTAATTTTTCATATTTATGAAAATTTGATTTCATTTAAGAGGGATAAGTTGAGGTGACATTTAAAGCCCTTACTTTAAGGCCATAAATTATTGCTTCTTTGTGAAAACCAATTTCACCAAAGAGGGATAGTTTATTGATCACATTGAAGGCTATCTTCATCCTCATGATAAGAAGCCATATTTGGACTTAATAAAGAAGATAAAATCTACCTTAAAACTCTCAAGATAAAAGGAATTAAGGCACTACATCATGGTCATATGAGGTCCAACTCACATTTGCTTTATTTCAATTCAATGAACAATCACTAAAGTTTCATGATAAAATAAACCAACATTGCCCCTTGTTTACAGTTACTTGCAATCACTAAGGTGTTCCAAGCATTTAAATTGAATATATTTATTTGAGATTACTAATATACATATGCAAATGCTAAATATAGCGGAGACCTTGGAGAAGTTGTTTATTTAACTTCTTTGCAAGAGGGGATTTGGAACCCAAATCCTAAGGGAGAGTGTATTTTCACAATTGGGTGAAAATACCACTCAACAGAGGGCATATGTAATTCAATAATAGTCTTATCTGATTTACGTGATTTAGGTGTCTATAGATGACCCATTTTTGGGCTGCGCAATGTGAAACAAAGAATTGAGCAAAAATAGATCACTAAATCATCAAATGATCAAGGTTTTTCATTAACCTAATCAACTCTGGATGCCTTCATTGTTTAAAACATTCTTGGAATTATTTCTATTGACATAGTTGAAGGATAGATTGCATGTATACCTTTCAGTCATGTTGTAATGATAGTCTTATGGGGCTTAAGGCATACTAGGTCTTGGTGCCTTGCATTCTTGTAAACCTTTACAAGGGTAAATTTTTGAGGTTTCAAGGATTTCAAGACTATTTAATTTGCTTCTTATGCTGATTCTTTGCCCAATCATAGGCTTGAAAATTAATCTTTAGCCAAGATTATTTTGAATGCATGGAATTTTACACTTTTGAGTGTTTAAATGTTGATTCAATTTTTGAGTTCATTATGATGACTACCCCATCAATATATGAGTCTATTATGGCATGAAAATTTCTAAAGTGATGAGTCATTTGAAACATATGACTTAATTGGGACAACTCTCTATTTTACCCATGGTACTCTATACCTGTTCGGAGGTGATTTTTGATTGTTTTGATGAATAGTTTTGGAAGAAAAAGGCCCAATATCTCATTCCCGTGGGGTGTTCCATCAATGGAGTTCTTATTGGAGAATAAACTAGAGTCTTTTAATGCATCCAAAATTATTATAGTTTTAGTCTAAATACCTCTCATTTTCTTGCCTAATCTACCTTGTTTTGGTGGATTTTTGGCCGATTTTTTGATATTTTTGATGTTTTTAAGTGCCATTTTATTATGACCATCCTAGGGTGATGAGGGAAATATTATTTAATATCCCATAGTGGTAAATCCAGAAAAAAATTGTGCTTGTACCACCCAGGAGCGGTCATAAGAAAATTACACTTACAAACATCAAAAATATCAAAAAATGAGTCAAAAACCCACCTAAAACAAGGCATATTGGGAAAGAAAATGAGAGGGATTTAGAGTGAAAATATAATAATTTTGGATGCATTAAAAGACTCTATTTTAGTCCCCAAGAAGGCATCCATGGCTTAACAACCCTAAGGGAATGAGATATTGGGTCTTTTGCTTCCAAAACTATTCATCAAAATAGTCAAAAATCACCTACGAACAGGTATAGAGTACCATGGGAAAAATAGAGAGTTGCCCTAATTAATTCATATGTTTCAAGTGACTCATTTCTTTAGAATTTTTCATACCCTCATTGACTCATCACTTGATGGGGTAGTCATCATAATGAAATCAAAAATTGAATCAACATTTAAACACTCAGAAGCATAAAATTCCATGCATTCAAAAGAATCTTGGCTAAAGATAAATTTTCAAGCCCATGCTAGGGAAAAGAATCATCATAAGAAGAAAATTAAATAGGATTGACCTCCTTGAAACCTCAGGAATTGACTCATGTAAAGGTTTACAATAATAAAAGGCACCAAGACCTAGTATGCCCTAAGCCCCATAAGACTGTCATTACAACACGACTAAAAGGTATATATGCAATTGATCCTTTGACTATGTTAATAGAAAGGATTCCAAGAATATATGCTTTTACACAATAAAGGCATCCAAAGTTTATTAGATTAATGAACAAAATTGATCATTCAATTATTTAGTGATCTATTTTTGCTCAACGCTTTGTTTCACATCATGCATCCCAAAAATGGGTCATCTATAGAAACCTAAATCATTTAAATTGAATAAGAGTATCAGTGAATTACATATGCCCTCTTATAGACAATATATGGCCTTATTAGGCACCCCTCTAGGCTGACAAAAGGCTTTCAAAACCCTGCAAAACTTAGTTTGGAGGGTTCCTAGAAGTTTGGGGCAGTTTTGGGGCTCCTACTGGTGACCGTCCTACCCAAGGATGACCATAGTTGGTGACCCTCCCACCCAGGGATGACCATAAGAAACCATCCCTGGGTGGGATGATCCCTAACTAGACATTTGAAAAAGTCAAAGAACATGCTAAATGGTAATCTAAGACTACCATTAGCACATCCAATCATCCCATATTTATTAGGTACATGCTAATGGACTATAGGGTAGTATATTGGGAGCCCCAAAGGGGCAAACTTCCCTTCCCCAATCAATGATGCAATTAGGACAAATGACATCACTTGCATCGCATGGCAAAGATGCCATTTGGCCCTAGATGCCCTTTTGGGATATAAAAGGAGGCCCAAGACTACATTTCAAAATGAGGAGAGAAGATCATTTGAGCAACAAAGTGCTGCCCAAATTCATACCTACTTGCTACCAACCTATTTGCAAACCAAAACTCGCCCTTTTCCTACCTTGAAACCCTCTTCACTTTGAAGGTATTTTCAAGGGAAATATGACCTAATTTACCAATCCAAAACCATAAAAATTGAAGGATAACTTGTCCTCATCTATAAAAAACTCCCTCACCCTATTTTGGACCAATTCCCAAGGCCATAGGTGACCAAACTAAGATAGTTTTTTATTCATCCCACTTGGGGATGGCTAGTAGTAATCCCATGACACTCATAGGGACGGTTTCAAAAAAGTATATAATTTCAAATAAATTCTTCTATAGACCTCCTTAGGATGTCTTGATGAACCTCTAGTCCAAATTTTAGGTCATTTGGAGGATTTTTGGTTTGGGATTTGGAGTCCCCAATGTTGCAGGTCTCCATGGCTTACCCTAGAGCAGCCAACAGTTCAACATAGTTTCACCTTATAAATTGCTTTCAAATCAGTTTATTTCTACTTAGATAATATTATATTATATAGATTATCATTTTAGATCAGTTTTTACATGTTTAGATCACTTTTTTTTGTTGTAGCATTCACACCTTTTACTATGTTTTCTATGCTATCTTCATTTTATGAAACATGTGCTACTAACCCCATTTTAAGCCCTTGTGTGTAGGTCCAGGTAGTTCTACATAGGAGGAAGGAGATAATAATACCAAAATAATAGGTTGAATGATAGCTCTCAATGTGGGATGGGATATTTACACCAAATTGAACTATAAAACTATAGTTTACACCGTTTTGAGGCCCTTTTCAAGGGACTAGATCCCTTGAACATTTTAATGTTGAATGTATCAATTTATAAAATCCTACAAGGGGATGATTGTAATATTATATATTGAAGCTATGATTGATTAAATATAATGATAAATCCACCATTTGGTTTCATATGTGCTTAATTTTGATAGATTGCAAGTTTATGCTCATTTCCCTTTGAATGCTTGATAATTGTTACACATTGCAATAAAGTGCCCTTAAGGCAGTGTAGTAAATTTCATATCTTTAGTGGAGTATTTCAAATTTTAGAATCACTTGATTCTATAGGGCCTGAGTCATAGGTGGACATAATATTTACTGAGAGCCCCTTAGGGTGATCTACTATAATGTGCTCCCATCTCCAAACCTATAGGAGCAAGCTGTAGGTAATGCTAACATGTCCCCGTCGATGGATGTAGTACAAATCATAATACCACTAAGCTAATAGCGATCTAAACCATGCATATATGATAGGCTCCTTACTATCCAATAGGTATTACACCATCACTAAGAGGTTCTAAGTGAACCTCAAACTTGAGCATTCCAAGATAAGAACATTACTGATCACCATCAGCAACACGACATGCCTCACTATGAAAACATGAGAATCATACCAAGCTTTGATAGATACTCCTATGGAACTAGTCTCCCAGAAGTCTTCTGCAGAGTGTGCTCCAAAAACCTAAGCATAGATGACCACCTGATCATTAGTGGCCAACAAAACAATGGGCACCCCATAGAATTGGATCCGAAAGATCCTGTAAATGTCCTCCGATGTGATAGTCATCTCACCGGGTGGAAGGTGTGAGGTGTTGGTAAATGGGTCCCAACGGTGGGCTAAGGCCATAAGATAAGCCTGGTAATCCATAATATGGGGTAACTTGATGACGTACTATAGCCCATGAGTCTTAAACCACTCCTAGTTAGTGTCATCAAATCCAGGAAGTAAGTCAAGCAAAAGCTTCGGGTCTCAAGCCCGAGCAGTGAGCATCTAAGCAAAGCAAAAGAAAGATAAAACATAACTATAATGCATCTAAGGCATAATTCACAATAAACATGAAAATGATGCAAAAGAGTATGAGTTACTCTAAATCTAAGAAAAATAAGAATAAATTACACCTAATAAATCAAAGCAAAATTCAAAAATTCTAGAAAAAAGTTAAAAATGTCATGAAAATTCAAAAAAAAACAAGAAAACAAGGCTCAATATTTAGTCGGTGTCACCTACAATGGCCCAAACCTATTTTCTAGAAGCAGTAGTGGCCAAGAACCAACGATTAATTTTTTGACCATTGGGATTCAAGCTTGGCCACTCCGAGTGACAGTGGCTCAGAGCTGGTTGCTCTGAGCGATAGTGGCCAAGGGGTGGCATAGTAAAACTGTGAACCCTTGGCCATAAAAAAAAAATGCAATTTAATAAAATAATTCCAAAAAAAATAACATAGGGGGAAGCAAACAAAATGGAAAGTAAAATTCCCTACCCAAGCATAAAAACTAAGCTAAGTTTGAAAACACCCAAAATGGTGGAAATAGGTGAATAATGTAAAAATTTAGAAAACCCTAGGCTAAATCCACTAATAGAAAGTAAAATTGGGGACTAACCCATCATAGAAAAAGGGAACCTACGTCTAATTATAGAGTTTTTTCATTGCCAGCAGGTTTAGTGAGGTTCGGTTTGCTCTTAGTGAGGTTCAGTTTTACGTAGATAAGGAAAAGAGAGCAAGGATTTTGAAGAAAAAAATACCCAAGAAGCTTCAGCTCCTCCAATAGCTGATGTCTTGCCCTATGCATCCATGTTCTTAGCACCAACAAGTTTCAAATTTGCAACCGTTGTCGTCACACCAGAGCTCTGAAAATGAATCTTCAACAGTGAAAATGGTAAGTCAAACCTTAGAAAAACAAATTTTTATATTTACTTAATTATGCCTTGGCCACTGTTGATGTTATTGGCCCCAACTTCTTGGCTACTCAAGGCAACATCAACCATAGGCAGGAACTCAAAATCCACTGGACCTAATAGCAGCCAAATCCATAGGTCAAAATAAGGGATTTTCTCCCTGAGGGATCCCATAAAAATAGTAAATAAACACACTTTGGTGGTTTTGGATCATCAGAATGTTCAAAATAACAAAAAAAATCACATAATATCACAATCTCAAGAAATCCTCCTATCCAGTTACCTACTTTATCTACTCAATGATTGCAGTGATTTGCACTCCATGTATTTTGATGAGATGAGTAGATAACCATAAGGCCACTTGGGGAAAAAACAACTCATTTTGTAAATACGATATGTCACCCTTCAAACTCGAATAAGATCAAGATGGTCTAACTACTCCATGGGTGTGAATGGGTCATTCTAATTACCCTATAACATCAAAAACATTAATTCAAAGTGATAAAATCTAGGCCTAAACAGAATCACTCATCCTAACTCTCTAAGAAGGATATTGATAGCCAGACTACTCCTCGGGATAGGTATGGATGATCATCATAAACAATTGGAATCACACTTGGATGTGGGATTACCCATTAAAATAAAAAAATTCTAGAAAGGAACCATATTAGTCATATTGGTCAAGTGACTTGTCACTTCATTCATTATCATTTCTTCACCAATTCATTCTGTGAGGAAGTAGTTCAAAACTTCAACTTAATCATAATTAAAATCAACAAAATATCACTCGATCATAACAAAATCATGTTCATATTATGAATAATTGCATACAACAATCACAAATTTCCCTTTTTTTCTAGGAACGTAAGTAGACATGACATCTTTAATTGTAGCTCTCCTACCGATTAGAATTGTTGTAATAGCTAAAGCTACTCGATTGAGTTTGAGGAATGAGTGCAATTTAACATGCAAAAGCCACTAAGCTAATTCCTTTGAATATTGAGGTCATGATTCAAGGGATGCGTGTCATCTTGGATGATTGGGCCATCCGACATTGATCATACCATTGATCACCATACGCCCTACAAACAAATTAGTCTACATTTTTGTGCAGTGTTGTATTTTCCACACAATGCGTTGCAAAAATGGTAATCTGTAGACACCTAAATCGTGTCATTCTTAGGGAATCTACTCACATAGACACACTCATAAGATCATAAGACATAATATTGGAATTTCCAAGCATCAACAATGGTTCTCACCACTCATTTGGGGCCTTTTTAAACCATCCAAGCTTGGTCGCTCAAACTAAGAGCGACCAGATCCTAGCCACTCAAGCCTAGAGTGGCCAGACCTTAACCACTATAGATGATAGCGACCAGATCTTAGCCATTGTAGATGACAAAAACTAAACCATAATAAGTATTTTATCGATAAACATGCCCAATATTGGATGAAAGTGGCAATCTGTATGCAATAAATGTGAGTGAGAGTGACTTTGCATTCCTTTTCATAACCAGTTCATGGAAGAGCATAACATCTATTTCAACATTAGATTACAGTCTTTGACCCATAGATTTTGGTAAAGGATGGCGAGGTTTACTTTAGTAGCCATTGTCTTGGACAGTGGCCCACGAGCTTAGCTTAGGATAGACATAGCTTCTTTTATTCAGCTTCTTTTCATATCATTAGCATAGATTTACATGATTTCATGGCATAGTTTTATCATATTTTTGTTACATTCTTTTATTACTAACAACCTCATATAGGGAGGCAATCTCGAAAACCTAAATGTGCATTGTTGTTTCATTACTTGTATGGCCATAGGTACATCAGACAAATATTGCAACATACGAGAGCAAAAGGGATCCCTATAGGAAATAGACCTAGATAAGGAGGCATCTATAAGCCCTCATACAATTTCATGTGTGGAATCAGGAAGCTTTTATAAGCACACCACCTCTTCGTGGAAGGGGCACTCCTTGCATATTTGTAATTTATAGTATCAAAACAGGTATCCCTAAGAGGGACCGACATGTAATCAAGATTAAGTATCAATAAAGAGATCCATATTTTGTTATTTCATGTTATATGCTTTTCCTATTATCTTTCCATTTTATCTTTGGTATTTTAAATAGCATTGCAAGTAGGGTTTAGAAAAGGGACCGGTGCATGCATTCCTGGGGTCACTATAGATGGCGATCATGGTGGGATCACCACTAATTATTCATTTTCTATTGGGATACTAACTTTGTTTTGTGTGTAGGTCTAGCCACTCTAAGCTACAATAGCTAGAAACTAGCCACTCTGATCTACAGTGGCCAATAGAGCTTAGCCGCTCTAAGCTACAATGACCAAGAACCAACTACTCTGGTCAACAGCAGCCAGGAATGGAGTGTAGAAGAGGTCAAAATATTGAGAACTTAAAGCACATTTATGTTTGTAAATTGAAGGAACAAAAGAAGAAATAATTAAGCGTTGCACATATCTTAGATCTTCTTTTAAATTTTCTAGTAGGCGTTGCTAGGAACAATGGCTTATTCCTGAAAAGTTTACCCTAGAGTCCAACATGATAGACATTGTATGTTGTTTACTTGCTTTGAGTCCCTACTAGAGGCCATAGTTGCATGAGATAAAGTGCACTCATACAAATCATAGTAGTTCATGCATATTTCTAAATATTGAAACGTATTTTTGCACTTAGGCATGTAGGAAAGATTCATTGCTGCTATATGATGCACTTTATGATACACAATCTTAAAATGAACACCACACACACACACGTCTCATTTAGAATATTGGAGAGTTGGATTTCATCATCAGACTTCAATTCAGTCCGGTGACATTGGAATTCATCTCCTTCCACTGGTTTACCCCCTAGAGCTTCATAGAAATGGATTGAGAAACTTACTCATAGTGAAACTATGTTACTTGTGTTCGAATTGTCTCCCACTATTGGAATAGTCATTGGTTCAGAGAGGAAGATATAGGTGAACCCTCCATTGGGTCTTCAGTGATGTACCCTAGCTTCTTTTGAGAAAATCATGTTTGACATGAGTGTACTTGATTATCACTATGGATGAGTCTTCTCATTCTTAATCCAAGAACAAGATAAAATAAATCGAAAGAGCAACACATAAAAACACATCAAACAGTCTAGGGCACACTCAAATCGGTAATCAAGATAAAAATTTGTTTGGTATTGTGTGGTCATTCCTAATTTTCAACTCAAAAGATCAAGTCATAAAACAACATGGTCAAAATAAAAAGTAAGTACCCTTAGTTTGATACTGAGGGGAGACATAAGTAATTCATGCCCATAGGTGGAAGAGCATAACATCTATTTCAACATTAGATTACAGTCTTTGACCCATAGATTTTGGTAAAGGATGGCGAGGTTTACTTTAGTAGCCATTGTCTTGGACAGTGGCCCACAGGCTTAGCTTAGGATAGACATAGCTTCTTTTATTCTGCTTCTTTTCATATCATTAGCATAGATTTACATGATTTCATGGCATAGTTTTATCATATTTTTGTTACATTCTTTGATTACTAACAACCTCATATAGGGAGGCAATCTCGAAAACCTAAATGTGCATTGTTGTTTCATTACTTGTATGGCCATAGGTACATCAGACAAATATTGCAACATACGAGAGCAAAAGGGATCCCTATAGGAAATAGACCTAGATAAGGAGGCATCTATAAGCCCTCATACAATTTCATGTGTGGAATCAGGAAGCTTTTATAAGCACACCACCTCTTCGTGGAAGGGGCACTCCTTGCATATTTGTAATTTATAGTATCAAAACAGGTATCCCTAAGAGGGACCGACATGTAATCAAGATTAAGTATCAATAAAGAGATCCATATTTTGTTATTTCATGTTATATGCTTTTCCTATTATCTTTCCATTTTATCTTTGGTATTTTAAATAGCATTGCAAGTAGGGTTTAGAAAAGGGACCGGTGCATGCATTCCTGGGGTCACTATAGATGGCGATCATGGTGGGATCACCACTAATTATTCATTTTCTATTGGGATACTAACTTAGTTTTGTGTGTAGGTCTAGCCACTCTAAGCTACAATAGCTAGAAACTAGCCACTCTGATCTACAGTGGCCAATAGAGCTTAGCCGCTCTAAGCTACAATGACCAAGAACCAACTACTCTGGTCAACAGCAGCCAGGAATGGAGTGTAGAAGAGGTCAAAATATTGAGAACTTAAAGCACATTTATGTTTGTAAATTGAAGGAACAAAAGAAGAAATAATTAAGCGTTGCACATATCTTAGATCTTCTTTTAAATTTTCTAGTAGGCGTTGCTAGGAACAATGGCTTATTCCTGAAAAGTTTACCCTAGAGTCCAACATGATAGACATTGTATGTTGTTTACTTGCTTTGAGTCCCTACTAGAGGCCATAGTTGCATGAGATAAAGTGCACTCATACAAATCATAGTAGTTCATGCATATTTCTAAATATTGAAACGTATTTTTGCACTTAGGCATGTAGGAAAGATTCATTGCTGCTATATGATGCACTTTATGATACACAATCTTAAAATGAACACCACACACACACACGTCTCATTTAGAATATTGGAGAGTTGGATTTCATCATCAGACTTCAATTCAGTCCAGTGACATTGGAATTCATCTCCTTCCACTGGTTTACCCCCTAGAGCTTCATAGAAATGGATTGAGAAACTTACTCATAGTGAAACTATGTTACTTGTGTTCGAATTGTCTCCCACTATTGGAATAGTCATTGGTTCAGAGAGGAAGATATAGGTGAACCCTCCATTGGGTCTTCAGTGATGTACCCTAGCTTCTTTTGAGAAAATCATGTTTGACATGAGTGTACTTGATTATCACTATGGATGAGTCTTCTCATTCTTAATCCAAGAACAAGATAAAATAAATCGAAAGAGCAACACATAAAAACACATCAAACAGTCTAGGGCACACTAAAATCAGTAATCAAGATAAAAATTTGTTTGGTATTGTGTGGTCATTCCTAATTTTCAACTCAAAAGATCAAGTCATAAAACAACATGGTCAAAATAAAAAGTAAGTACCCTTAGTTTGATACTGAGGGGAGACATAAGTAATTCATGCCCATAGGTGGAATTGTAGTAACATTGAACAACCTACCCATAAGACCATGAGATGTAGCTCCGTGATACTAAGGGGTGATATCTCAACCCTTGGGGGATCTCTTCAAGAAACCCCAAGTAAGGAGACACATCATGGAACAAATTCATATACATAAAAAGAGGCTTTATAGATATCCTCATAAAGGAGACTTGAGGAGACCTCAATGGCCTCCTCTAAACACACAAAAATATCTCAAAGATGTGAGGAAGCTTCAAGGGCTTCCTCCTTACATGGACATATATAAGGTTCTAAAACCCATTCTTCACATAGGTATGATGATACTGCCACATCTCCATCCACATGGAGAAAACATATTACCACCAAGCCCTCTTCATCAAGAAGAAAAACAAGAATTGCAACACCTCAAGACTCATAAGAAACATATGAAATAGGTCTACCCACTAAAGGGCATGAAACTAGAGCTACATCTAGTCATGGGAATAATATAGAAGAAACACTTCACACAAAAGGAAATATTCATGTAGACTATGACATCATAGGAGTAAATGGCACCCCATGGGACCAACCATGGAAAATAATATAGATAGATGGGTTGGATCGATTTCCTACTCAACCAACTCAAATAACTGTAGCTACTAAGAACTATGCATCTGGAATCTCATGAACTCTGACTTATAAATATACCTCCTAGTCTAGGGGTACCTTAGAGTGACCCCATAGAAGACACATGGAGTATGATCATAGGGATACTCAATAGTACACTAAACAAGTCATATTAACTAGCAAGAGTATAGATACAATAGAAAACCCCTCAAGGAATCTATGAGTCAAGACAACAAGAACAGAGTCAGATAAACATGATTATTCTATGATAGTGTAAACTAACCGAATGAGGTAGTTAGAAAATTCATTACATAAGGAGTGAGAGCTAGTAGAAGCTCTCAAACAAGAAAAACAAATAGAAAGACTCTTGCGCCAACATGAGCAGCACTTAAGAGAGCAATCTAAGTGGCTAGCTCTTACCAATTTATAGACAAATAGTGCTGACCAACAAAGAAAAAGATACACTAACTCACCTAAGGAGAGGCACACTAGACAAGATATCCCACAAAGAAACCCCCCACAAAATCATGAATGAAATCTAACTAATGGGGGAAGGGTAAAAATAGAAAACCAAGATCATAATTTTGGGTCCCCTCGTAGGAGGGAGGAAAATGGAACAAATCAAATGGATAGAAAGTTTCCTCCATTGCTAATGTGAATAGGCTTACAAGAGGAGGAAATATATGCATCAAAGGCATTTCAAGAGCTTGCTAAAAATATTAAAACCTTTGAGAAACAAGAGGCAGCTGGTAACTCACCAACATTGAGAAAAATACACAATAAACCATTATGCCCATAAATCCCTAGCCCTCCATATCCTAAGAACTTTGAGATTCCTAGGTTAGAAAATTTTAAAGGTGAACAGGATGCACAAGAGCATGTCACCAACTTTATCAATGCCTATTTTCATCTTGAAGACAATGATGCTCTCATGTTAAGAACATTCATAATGACATTTTTAGGTTCTGCCACTTAATGGTTCAACCAACTACCTAAGCACAACATAACCAACTTTGAACAACTAGTAAACACATTATTGAAGTGTTTCTACTTTGGTGCTAAAAAGAAGATGAACCTTTCAGACCTGGCTAACTTAAAATAGTATGATGACAAGCCAGTAATGGATTATGGGAATAGATGGAGAAAATTCATGGTAAATTTATCATTCTTCATTCCCATAGAAGATATCATTCACATGTTCACAAAAAATTGTTCTAGATATATCTCCCTCTTGCTACAAATCCAATAGTATCCTTCATTTAAAGAAGCTATGGCATAGGCCAAGCTCATTGAAGAGATAAAAGTAGATGATGGAACCATTAAACTCCAAAACAAAAAGGATTGGAACAAGAATGGTAAGAATGACAAGTATAAGCAGAAGCAGGTCAACCCTGCTCTAGTCATAAAGTCGTATTAGCTACACCCAAGGATGGGGGTGCAAATCAACCATAGAACTATCAAGCACATCCCCCACCAGCCAACTACAACCAAAAGAACAATCAAGGAAGAAACCAAGAATACAAGTCTTGTTATTTCATGTGTTTGATAGAATCAATGCAATCAATCTTTAATCAGTTGAGCGAGGCTAGTAGGATCAAATTTCCTAATATATCTCTTATATATCCCAACCATCCTAAGCCAAAAGGATATAGGGAATATCAAATTTGCCCTTATCACAGGATACTAGGGCATGATATTGAGGCTTACGTCGGGTTTAAGCATCAAGTGCAAAACATGATTGAGGTGGGAGAACTCAAAGTTGACAATCCACTAGCTCCCAATAATAGATACATGGGCATATACAAAAACCCATTGCCCAATCATGAGGCCTCTCAAGAGCAAGGGACCCAAGTATATCAGGTTTGAGCTAACATACCTACCCATAGATGCGTTGGGATGGTTGAGATTGTTAACATAGCAACAAGGACTAGGTGCTATGGTCAACCGCAACCGCCTGTAGCTCCCATGAACATCCCAAATGCCCCTAGGCAAAGGCAAGACAACCTTCCAGGTCCACCAACACGACCTATGGTAACTATTCGGAGTATATTGGAGAAAAACCTACAGATGAATCTAGCTAAGTTATCCATATATGAGCTCATACAACAATATCCAAAGCATAGGGAGAATCTAATGGAGATTTTAAGAATAATTGAGCTTCAACCGTAAGATGCAAATGCATTCACTCATGTGGGACAAGTGCAAGAATACCAGGAACCTGTAATCCAATTCTATGATCATGAGATTAAGACCATTTTTGCTGCCTTACCAGACCCTCCACTAAACATTATAGTGGCCATCAATGACTTACCTTTCAAGAGGATTTTGGTCAATAAAGGTTCATCGATTAACATCATCACAACAATTGCAATAGAGCATCTCAAGATACCCAATACCAAAATCGTTCCAGGAGCTTACACATTGAGAGCCTTTAATGATGCTTTATTCAATATTGTGGGAACAATAGTCCTACCCATCAAGGTGGGGTATAAGACCATTCCCATGATGTGTCATGTCTTGGAAGGATATATGCAATATAACATCCTCTTAGGGCATCCTTGGATAAGGTACATGAAGTGTGTGCATTCAATATTGCACCAGTGTGTCAAATATGTGCACGAAAACAAATTCTATGTTGTTCTCACTGATGAAGAGCCTTTTAAATATGTCAATCAAGTGGAAATTCCAAGATAATTCATGATCCCTTCTACTCACCTATACGTGGAACCTTCATCCCCAACCACACAAGGGGATAACAAATACAAAGGGGTAAGAAAAGACCCATGCACATCAACACCTCCTAATGGACTCAAGACAGTCAATGCTTCTATAGTACCATCAACGTCAAAACCAAAAGACAATCAGAAGCTAAAGGCACCCTTAGTTAAGGAATAAAGGCCCAAAGAAGTGCCAACTATAGCCATTGCTAAAATACCAAGTCCTATGGAAGAGGAATATCCTCAAGATAAATATGAAGATAATGATTATCACCCTACTTCACCAGTATCATTTGTGGGGTCATCCACATCGTATGCATCAATACACTTGTCAAGTACAGGCATAGGGGAGTACCTTGTATAGAACATTACCTTTATTCTTATCATTGAGTTTGCACAAGACATAGGAAGGCCTAAGGACTTGGGTTTCCAGTAGAAATAGTGGTTCCACTTGGAATCCCTCCCAACCAAACCAATTTTGTCTATGCCGACTTGGACTACGCTCATAAGTCTTTAGATATAGAAGAGGATGGTGGCAACTTATTCGTAGTCAATTTTTATTACCTCTCTAATCCCGAGTTTGCTCTAAGCTACTTTGAGCATTTCCATTGGCATGGCTATGGCCTTGGCATATATGAGCAAGGGTGTAGGTGGCCATACGAGCCACTATATCAGATTCCCTCTGATAGATTTGGCTTAGGTTATTATAGCAGAGGTCAAGATGAATCTCTTGCAGTAGCATTAGAAAGATTAAACATAGGTTTGGGAGAAGATATTGATTTCATTCCTTATAACCCATTAATAATAACAAATTTGAGCAATAGAAAAGTGGCCACGGTAAACATACTACCTCCAAAAACTTATCATCCAAACACCTCAATTTATTCCACCCCAATAGGATAAAACTTGTGGGATGATAAGAATAGATATGAGGTAAGTGGTGATGAGGCACAACTTGGCTTAGCCTATTAGGGGACTTGCTATTTACAAATATTCACATGGTCCATCCACAATGATATTGGATATTCAATAGAAAGAGCCTACTCAGGCCTAAGCCATCAACCCTTGACTTTGGAGCAAGATACAAATTCAAATGGATTCTTCATAAGTAACGAAGAATATGAATATTAAATAGAGATGGCATACTTGGGATGAGATCGATATGGCTTATCTTGGACCTCACCACTTACGGTAAATCAATTATCTAGTAGAGAGAGAGGTGGCACTTTGTGCCATAGACCCTCATCTCTAATTTTTGGGGAGACCTATTGATCTAGATACCATTCATCGGATGGTCAACCCCCCTCTGCCTACATTTAGAGAGAAGTTAGAGCCCAATGATCCTATTTTCTGCCCTGCTCATGGGCCAAATCTAGAAATTCCCATTCCTCCACAACCTCATCGCGAGTATGGAAGGGAAACCCTTGAGACAACATTGTACCCATGTGGTCCTAAAGAATTTATTCCATCCATTAACATGGTCTCCATTGATTTGACCACACCACTTCATTTTCTAGAAGATCCTACCAAATCATTGCATCTTGATGTAGAGTCCATTGATTGTGATTGTGCTAATTCACCCATAGATCCAGAAGACCTCTTCACCAATGCAGAGATGTTATAGCCATTCCATTTTGTATCAGGTTGTACATATTACATCTTACATGTTGGTTTGGAACCTGAGTCACTAGGTCTTGTAAATCCCTTCAATGACATTCATTTGATATCCACACCTTATCAGATGGAGGATGGGTCACATATAGCTATAGAAGCAAATTTCGAGGTGGACATCAGAAATAATCCTACCCAACCAAGGAAATTCAAGTTCAGAGAAAGTCTATCTCTAGAGGAACAAGCCATCCTAATTCCTTTTCTCAAGGAGAGGCCAAACATTTTTGCTTGGACTTACAAAGATAAGCCAGGGATAGATCCAAAGTTAGTCATTCACAACCTTCCATTGGATCCCATGAAGAATCTAGTCAAGCAAAAACTAAGGAAAATGCATCCAACCGTCGCTTTGATGATGAAGAACAAATTGCAAAAACTACTGGATGCAGTATTCATAGTTCCTATCAACTACCCTGAGTGGGTGTCAAACATGGTACCCATAGGGAAACCTGATGGAAGAGTCCGTATCTGCATGGATTTTAGGGATTTAAATAGGGAAATACCAAAGGATTAATTCTCATTTCCAAACATATATGCTCTTGTAGATGCAACTGTAGGTCATGAAATGCTCTCCCTAATGGATGGTTTTTTTGGATACAACCAAATATAGATTAATCTTGAAGATCAACATAAAAATACTTTCATTACTCCATGGGGAACATTATGTTACAAAGTGATGCCATTCGGTCTCAAAAATTTTGGTTCCACATATCAGCGAGCCATGACATACATATTACATGACTATATGCATAAGATCTTAGAATATTACATGGATGACTTACTATCCAAGTACTTGTTGTGGCAAGAGCATTATAAAGTCTTTAGAAAAATATTTGATCACCTCATAGAACATAATGTATGAATGAATCCTAAGAAGTGTGTATTTGGTGTAACTTCTGGAAAGCTTTTGGGATTCATCATATCTAAGAGAGGCATCGAAGTAGATCCTACAAAGGTAAAGGCTATACTGGAAATGGTCACCCCTACCAAAATTAGGGAGTTGAGGAGCCTACAAGGCAAGATAGCATCCATAAAAATATTCATCGCACAATTATTATACAAATACAGACCTATGAATAGGTTTATATGCAAGGAAGTCCCCTTTCATTGGCACGAAGAATGCCATCAAGCCTTTGTAGAGATCAAAACTTATATGGAAACACCGCCAGTATTGGCTCCACCAAGGCTAGACATACCATTTTTACTATATATCAACCATTGATTTTACATTGGGCACCATGTTAGCCCAAAATAATGCACAAGACAAAGAGCAAGCTATATATTACATTAGTCACACCTTGGTGAGTTATGACCTAGGATATGCATATGTAGAAAAGTTGTGTTTAGCAATAGTATTTGCAAATAAAAAGTTGCCACTACATGTTGAGCCATATGATCTATGTCATATCAAACTAAAATCCTTTGTAGTACAAGATATATCACAATACATGTACCACAAAGTGGATCATGCTATTGATAGAATTTGATCTAGAGTTCATAAGCCAAAATTCCATCAAGGGACAAGTCATAGCATATCAATTAGTAGAGGTGCCTCTTTAGGATAACAAGCCTCTCACCATAGAATTTCTTGATGATGTGGTCTTTGTATTATAAAATTTTCCAGAACTCGAAGAACCTAAGAAATAAAGAGACATGTCATTATTCTTTGATGGTTCGAAGTGTGAACAAGGGGCGGAGTAGGGATTGTATTTATCACACCGTAGGGTGCTCCATTACCCTTATCATTCAAACTAGAATTCCCATACATAAACAACAACATAGAGTATGAAGCACTAATATTGGGACTCCAAATAGCTGTAGAGATGGGAATTAAAATATTGAATATATTTGGTGACTCCTTGCTCATAGTAAACTAGGTCAAAGGACTATTCCAATGCAGGTGCCCACTCCTGAAGATGTACAAGGAACTTGTTGACACCTACCTAGCCTGGCTAGAATGGTATGACATCGAGGCAATCCCTCACACATTGAATAGATTTGTAGATACCATGGCCTATTTAGGATCCTTAATCCCTCAAAATACCTCTACTAATTTTACAACTGTTCATGTAAAAGTGCTTTCGCACTCAGCAATACGCCGTGAGGCTTTTGAAAACCAAGAATTAGTCAACATGATCAACATCGAGCCAAATCAGGATTGGTCCTTCATAGCTAGATATTTCTTGCAAATAGCACCTTGGAGGTCTTTGATCTCCCAAGGACCTGTAGAGTGTGGTGCAACCATATACCATATATTTTTTCCTCAATCCGTGTTCACTACCTCGAAAATGTAGGAAGAGAAAGTTGTCTATTCTATAGAAGCTATGGCCTATCAGGATTGGCTTTCCCAACTACAAAACTTCCTGAAGCTTGGAATAATACCTCAAGGTTTGTCACATACTGAAAGGCAAATGTTCAAGTAGAGAGTAACAAGATAGATTTTGCTAGGAGAAATCCTCTACAAACAAGGAGATGATGGAGTATTGCTTCATTGTCTTAAGCCCTAGGAAACATATTGGGTAGTTTCACAAGCTCATGATGGAACATATGGAGGCCATTTTAGTGGCATGGCCATCGTTAAGTGCATCTTGAGAATGGGTTACTATTAGCCCACCATGGAAAAAGACTACTGCAAGTATGTCAAGAAATGCAGTAAGTTCCAACATCATGCAAACCTAACACACTTACCATCGCAAGCTTTGCAGCCCATCCAGGCAGCATGGCCATTCTCACAATGGGGACTAGAATTGATTAGGAAAATCTCACCCCCATCCTCAGGCCAACACACATTCATCATAATGGCCAAAAAACATTTTACTAAATGGGTATAAGCGATCCCCTTAACATCAACAATTGGACCAAGAATTGTGGAGTTCATACTTCACAACATCATAAGGCATTTTGGGGTCCCTTCTAATATAATATCGGATAATGGGCCATCTTTCAAGAAAAAAATTGTGTAGGAATTAATGAACAAATATCATATTCAGCATAGTTTTTCAATGCTTTATTATCCACAAGCAAACGGGTAAGCAAAAGCCTAAAAAAAAATAATAGTCTTCATTTTAAGGAAGACAGTGCAAGAAAATCACAAGGATTGGCACATGAAGTTGCCTATTGCACTATGGGCATATAATTTTAGTATACGGATGCCCACTGGGGCAACACCGTTTTCACTAGTATATGGCACTGAAGCCATCATGCCTCTAGAGTTTGAAATCCTAACTCTACGCATAACATTAAAGGACTTCATAGATGATGAAGCTACGTGACAAGGCCACCTTGATCAGTTGATGCTTCTTGATGAACTCCTATTAAATGCTTTATATCATCTCCATGTTTACCAAGATTGCCTTGTATGAGCTTACAATAGTAAAGTCCACCTAACGGAATTCAAGGTTGGAGATCTAGTGCTCAAAGAAAATAGCAGAATTTGAATCTGCCACTGCATCTATGACATAAGTTTGTGGCAAACTAGATACGTCCATATATGATTCCATAGAGATTTGGGTCTAGAGCATATCACATTATATCATTAGATGGTGTTGAATAGCCTGAACCTCTCAATATCATTCATTTAAAGGAATTTTACACATAAACACAAAAAAAATCAAATATGTCATAAAACACAAAAACATTCAAATATGTCATAAAACACAAAAACATTCAAATATATCAAAAATACAAACAAATCATAAAAACATAAAATTCCAAAAATACAATCAAAGCCTCCAAGGGTAATTTATATCACTTGGTCAAAATACAATCAAAGGCTCCAAGGGTAATTCATACTGCTTAGTCAAAATCAATTCAAAGGCTCCAAGGGTAATTCAAATTACTTGGTCAAATACAATCAATAAAAGGCTCAAGGTTAATTCATACCACTTGGTCAAACATCAATTCAAAAGACCCATGGATATTCAAACCGCTTGGTCAGAATCAATACCAAAATCCCCAAAGGCATAATAAGCCCTTTGGTCAAATTAATAAAAAAATACAAAAACAACGTAAAATAAAAAATATAAAAACAATTGCACTTCACATTTTGCATCCACATAATTGCATTACATTTTCACATACATTACAATTGTGTACAAGTAGAAAATCAATAGATACTCCTCTACTTATGTTTGTATGGCCTTCAAACAAGCAGATTTAAGCTAAGGGCCTTATAGGCCAAAAAAGAGTGCATATAATGAAACTAAGCTAGAAAGCAACAAAAGATGAATCTGATAACCAAATGAAATGCAATAATATATCTTTTATTAATTTTCTTTTCAGAACTTCGATTACAAGATGCACTCTATTAATGGAGGCTTAAAACTAGGGATACATTAACCATACAAATAGTGAAAATGATGGTATTAAGGGATCCTATCCCTCGGTGGTAAATTGATGTTGGTGCATCCAATGGTTGACTCATCTTCCCATGAAGAAGCTATGTTGAGGTTGATTCCTATACCTCTAGCTCCTGTTTTGTTCAATCCTACAATCTACACACATGGGATCTTGAAAGGGGGTTAATAGCATAGATATTATAATGGAAAATAGCATACATACATCAAAATAAAATAAAATGAAAGCAACATAAGATATAAAAACATATAAAAATTCATACAATAGATATATCTATGTTCTAACATTACTTTAGCCAAGTTTTAGATCATTTTGAGGTCGTTTAGGCACCAAACCAGGTGAAAGATGATGGAGGCCTTAATGTTGGTCCACCTCACATTGCGACGTTCAAACGGTGGTTTACCCTTCAAAATCAACTCCAAATCAGCTTAAATTTGGAAAGGGGTTAGGGGAGGACCTATTTAAGACTCCTATGGTGAAATCTAGTGCAAAATACCTATATATTTTATGGCCATAATAGTTAGGGATGGTCATGACTTCTGACCACTCCTTCCCGGGATGGTCAGCAGGTATGCTTCAAAAATGGCCACCAATCCCTATTGGATCGGTTCCAGAGCTTACTAATTAGGTTTTTAGGAAAATGGGGCCTATATCTATGTCATAGTAGACTAGTTTTTTAATTGGTTTGATAGGTTTTTTAATCTTTCAAATCACCTTCACGAGGGAAGAGGGATTCAAAGGCAAAGGGGCACAAATTTTGCAAAAAGGGGTGAGGTAAGTAACATCGTTTCTTTGCCAATTCTAGCAGCACTTCATTGCTCCAAACCTACATTCCATTCCCCTAATTTTTGGTTGAGGGAAGGCTCTAATTTATAGGAAATTGGAGCCCTAATGCCCAAAATGGCATGTTTCCCATCTAGGGCAACCCTTGCCACTTGTCCAAGGTTACCTTGGATGGTTTTGAGAAGGTTTCCCCATTTGGGCAACCCATTAGGCAGCCCAAATTGTGCCATGCCACTCCCAATCAGCATGGGTGCTAATTAGGATCGAGATTGATAAGATTTTATTGCAAATCTTGATACCACCTACTTTTTGGCAAGTGGTTTTGGGAGTCGTCCTTTCCTGGGATGGTCATATGTGACCATCCTAGGTAGGAGCAGCCACAAATCCTAACCCTAATCATTACCATACCTGGTAGGGACGGTCACAAACCAAGGCCTCTAAGGCTCCCAAAACTGGTAGAGACCTTCCCAAAACTATCCTAGGATGCCTTCTGACCCTAGAAACTACCCCTGGTGAGGTCATATTATGTCGATAGGATGATGCATTTGGTGCACTGGTAGTCCTATGCGATTTACCTAATTTTGGTGTCTAAAGTTGCCCCTTTTTATGATGTGCTTTATCTGAGAAAACATGGAGCAAAAATATAGAACAAAAATGGTAAATTCATTAAGGTTTTTCTTTTTTTTTAACATAACCAACTCATGATGTCTCTCCTATGAAAAATAAAACATACATCCATAGAATCATTGCCTTTGACATAGACTAACGATTTGCAAGCATCCCTAGACCTTTTTGTATGAGGACTTTTAGGCTTTGGGAATAATTAGGTCTTGGTGCCTTGTATCCTTGCAAGTCCCACCAGGTGTGTGAAGAGCCTTCATAGAGGATTCGTACCCTAGACCACAAGGAGATCCAAGCCTATTTTAATTTACATTTTATGCTATGTATTTGCCCCAGCATGGGCTTGAAGATTTGCTTCGAGCAAAGACTCTTTTGGATGCATGAGTTTTAACACTTTTGAGTGTTCTCTTGTTGATTCAATTGTTGAAATCATTATGTTGACTACCCCATCAAGTGATGAGTTGATGAGGTAATGAAAAATGTACAAATAAATGATTTTCTTGACACCATATGATAATTTTGGAACAATTTCATGGTTCTCCCATTTTTTGTTATGCACTTTTATTCATTTGTCTAACTATTTTTGGTTGAATTTGAGAGCGTAAGTGACTAAAATTGGGTACCCGTGGAGTGTTCCATCCTTGGGAGCATTCTTAGAGATTCAATTAGGGTCACATAATGCTTTCACAAACCCATTTTGGAATTATTAAGACCAGTTTTGAAAATGGCCTCATTTGCCTTGTTTTTGGTGGGTTTTTGACCCTATTTTTGCTTTTTTTGAGTTGTTTTTATTAAAAAAAATTTGTGGCCATCACACCCAATTATGGCCATGATTTTTATGACCATCCCAAGTAGTGACAGTCCCCAATTTTTGTGATCGTACTTGGTAGGGATGGTCGCAAACCTAGGGTTTTATATAAAAGGGCAAATGGCCCTAAAATATTCATTATTGCAACTTGATTTCAAAAATTTGAGAGGAGAGGAGGAGAAATGTGATTAGATGAAGTGAAATTATGTCCAAAAATATACTTTTCATCATGCATTGAGGCCATGGTGCAGCACATGGTGGAGTCGGTGTGTGACGGGTATGTTTCCATGCTTTTTCCTCTTTGTTTTTAGCAAGGAATCATAATTTCTTAGGGTTTTTTATTTTTTCTTTAATTATCCATAAATGAAACCTTAAGGTGTAGTTAAATAAAAAATTTAGGGTAGATTTTAAATTTTCATGCAAAAAAAATTGTTTTTTTTGCATTTATAGAGCATTTTTTTGTCATTTTCTAGCATTTTTAAGGTTTCTAGGGGGTCATTTTGCCCTAATTTTTTCCCCTGATTAAGGACCGTACCTTCATGGTAAAATGATGCATAGCCATACCTGGTTGGGATGGTCATAAAATTGGGGGCCGTCCCTGGTTGGGTCGGCCACAAACTGGGCCAAAAATGGCCCATTTTGAGGTCAAAATTTATCCTTTTTAGGTGGGTTTGGAGGGTAAAAAGTGCATTTTTGGTGCACTTGAGTGACCCAAAATTTTTTTTTTTTTTTTATGTTAGAATATTATTAAGATTTGATATAGGTTCACTACTATTTTCATGGTAGATAGAGCCATGTTGACACTTGAGGATTGGGTATGGCTCGATGCTATTGGCCTCAAGCAGGTGACTTAGTTGAATCTCATCATTGCTGACAGGGCTTATATTACTACACTTATGTATTTGTGGGATCCTCATACCAATACCTTTCAATTTATTACCAAGGAGATTACTATTACCCTCGAGGATGTATACAGGATAATTTGGATCCCTATTGTGGGACATCCAATCCTCAGCACACCTACTAGTCGACGCAAGGCAGTATTGTAGTGGTACTTTAGAGAGAGGTGGAAGGAGGTAGTTGTAGAGCTACTCAACGGAGGCCTATTAGTGGTGGATTGGTTTTAGAGGGAGGTATTTGGAAATAGACATGCATTGCTAATGACATTGATCAACAACAAACTATTGCCAGACTCCTCAGGAGCTAGGTTCCCTTGGAACCTACTAGAGTTAGTGTATGCTCTATGTGAGTGCATGCCAGAGTAACCTTTGATTATGTCTTGGGGTTTGAATTTGCTCACACAAATTTATGATGATATTTATGAGATTCGATACCACAGATGGACGGGGATAAGATGTAGCCATTTACTATAGGTCTGGGGATGGTTCCATATTGTAGTGTAGCACCTAGGGGGACTACCATGGATGATGTGGGCCTAGTTAGAGGATAGAGAGATTGGTTACACTGCACTCTAGGAGACAAAAATGGAGGAGCATAGTAGTCAACATCATGCTAGACATATTGAGATCTATGCTGATGCATTTACATGGATCTAGGTAGAGGATATTATATAGAGACCTTATAGATATTGCCTTATATAGCTAGAAGCTACATTACACTTGCATCGAGTGAGATGCGACAGATGGATGGTAGGGAGGCACATAACTAAGAAAGAGTACTTCTAGTTTGACCATGTGCTTTGATAGTTTAGGCTATGCTAGGGGTTACATAGTGAGCCACAAGTATATCGGTACAGATGTGTGAAGAGGGGACTGGAGGAGCCTATCGTA
Source organism: Wollemia nobilis (assembly GCA_028583015.1). NCBI lineage: Eukaryota > Viridiplantae > Streptophyta > Pinopsida > Araucariales > Araucariaceae > Wollemia > Wollemia nobilis. The sequence continues at coordinate 5,801,827 of JAQPPZ010002937.1, read as the reverse complement.
GAGCTCCTCAATGAGGAGTCAGACCTAGTGATAGACATACCATATGTGGATGATGTCAGTACTACTAATGAGTATAGTGCTTGGTGTATTATGAAGATATGGCATGGGGATGGCCCACTAGGAGGGGGTTTCGATGCTATTGCGGAGGAATATGCACCTAGAGAGAACCTCAGAGAGGCAACTCAGGAAGCTCAGGCTCCAAATATAGTAGAGGTACGACATTTTCACCCTAATAGGGAGGATGCTAGGGATGGTTTGTTGGATTTCTAGGATGAAGAGGGGTTTTGTATGGATGCACTCGATGAGTGAGAGCTAGATGGGGAGCTAGTTATGCGAGATGCCACTATTTCTAGATTGTGAGGGGAGAAGAGCAAGTTACGAGAGGAGTACACTAAGGAGCGTGCTCTCCTTCATGCATAGGTAAAGACTGGTTAGACTAAGGCCTTTAGGTGAGATGCTGAGGTGTCAATTCTTCATGTACAGTTAGAGTCTATGGAGGTTGAGATAGTGAGGTAGGCTATAGAGATCCAGAGGTATGCAGCTGAGATAGCAAAATTTCAATCTTAGGTTGTAGTGTAGGGCTCAGGGTAGGGTGCATCGAGTAACGATGAGGTGGTGAGATTTCGAGGCAAGGTAGAGTGACTAAAAATTTTTGTGGAGAGTTTGACCATATGCTATCAGGAGGAGCAGGTCTTCACCATATTGTTAGAGGATGAGATCATGCATCTCTAGGGATGCCTACCAGATAGAGATTTGGCTATTGAGTTAGTAGCTAGGTATCAGAGTAGGATAGGACAGTCATCATGGATGGGACCACTAAGCTCAGTGAGATGGACTAACAGACCAGGAGGGAGCCGATCTATTAGCTCATGATGCACTCATATCGAGGGTAGAGGAGAGAGTCATGGAACTTAGTCATGGAGGTGCATGACTTTATTTGAGATAGATAGGTCTCTATTTTGGGATTTTTGTGATGAACATTATGTGGGCTTTGCGACCCACTTATTTTGTAGCCCTTGGGGGATATGATGGAAATTATGATGTATTTTTGGTTCACATATATATATGGATATATACATGGTTTTTATTTTGATCATCATGATGTCCTTTATTGATGTATGTGATGTATGCATGTCTATATGCTTTTATGATGCTTTTATGATGTCTATCATGTATGCATTTATTTATATGATTTGATGTATTGTGATGGGATACATTTAGTTAGATGATAAATGCATATGTTGATAATCTATATGCAAGATAAGAATGGAATGAATATGCAAATGACATGTTGTGATTTAATTATGAGTTGATATTTTTGATGCTAGCCCTATAGCTTGTACAAAATGTATTTTATCATTTCATGTTATTTTTATGACACTCTATGATGGCATTTATAACTTGGTTTTTATAAATGTATACTAAATGTTTTACAAATAGAACAAATACTATAATATATTATGGGACATGTATTGTGTTATGAAACTCAACCATGTTTAAGCACTTAGTCTATAATTGTGTAATAATTATGTTATGAATTTTTGTTAAGGTACAAACCTTGCTAAGGTAACCAAGATAACCTATATTCATTTGTAGATTAATTAATTATCATGATAATATATAAAATAATCTCTAATGTACAAATAGGTTTGACGAATCACACCTATAGTAGAGGAAACTTTATACGCATCATTATCCTTAGTTTTACACTTTGTTAGATTGGACCACTAGGCAATATAGATTATTCCAAGCTATCTCATCCTAATGCAAACATTGGTATATACAAAGAAAATTCTTATGAGATAGAAATATCATCATGTGGGAGGCTACCCCATCATTACAAGTAGGCTATCCACAAAAATTGGAATGAGGATCACCTTATGGCTCTCTGATGCTGATAATTTCAGGGATTCAAAATATTTATTCCTTTCTTTTGCATTGAATCACTAAGGGAATGTGCATTGTGTAATTTAGAAAGCAATGGATTTTATGATAGTGGTAAGATCCACTTTTATTTTGTTTTTGGTAGTAGTGAAGACCACTTGTTTTCTTTGGTAATAATGCACTTCTCTTTTTTATTTTTTATTTGTATAAGTGATGATAATTACTATTGCTTTTATTGCTTCTCTTTTGCAAATGATATGAGCTCTAATTTATACTGTAGAGAAAGGGACCTATGAGAAAGGAGATCTTGTCCTTTTTATAATTCTCAGCACCCTAGAACCATTCACACAGGAGGATGAGCAAGGATAATCATTTTTGCTTGGAATAACCTATACTACTATTAAGTTTTCATCTTACTTTGTACTATACTTAGGATTTATTTAATGTAGCATGATGTTAGAATTTTGATATATACAAGGTATGCCCTAAGAAAGAGTTGTACCTTTTAAAACATCACTATAAATTTCTACAAAAGTTGACCAAACGACAAAACATGGGTGAGTGACCAACAACTTTATTGACGCTTTTATACAATGGTTTAATTTGAAGTGACTGAACACATATTGTGGTATGTAACTGTGGTATTAATGTAAAATGGATAGGTGATAAAACTAACTTTTAACAACTATGATTTTGACAAATACCTAATGTACATACTTGGTGCTAGACATCTTGTTATCAAATTTTTAGGTATGCATGATGTGACTATTATGCCTAATGCAAATGACACTAATATGTGACTACGATGATATGCAATGTATTATTTTTGTTATTTGATGATTTTTGATTTTTTTTAAATTTTTGTGATAAGATATACAAGTTGACCAATTGGCTTGATGGATACCATTGGGGATTTTTATGTGACCAAAGGGTTAATGTTTACAAAATGTAGAATTTAGAGCACTCCTTTCAAGACAATTCGACACACGACCCACGTTTGAAAGGCTTCCATAACTAGTCGACACATGAATTAGTTGTTATGGGCCCAAGGTTACAAGGTCTTCTAAAATTTGTAAAAAAAAATAGATGTGCAATTTTATGTATTATATCTCCTTGGAGAAAACAAATGCACTCTTTGAACTTTTATTCTTACAAAAATTTCAGTCTCCTTGTTGTCTAATTTGCAAAAAAAAATCAAGTGTGATTCTCTAAATTAACAAGGTTTGAGAAGATTTTTCTAATTTGCAACAAAAAATGTGCTCTTGCTATGTCTCATATCTCCATTTTGTGAGAAAACACAAGCACCTTCAAATTGCAAAGTTGCAAAAAAAAATTTCTTTAATTTTAATTTGCAATATTTAAAGAAAGTTTAAGTAAATCATTTTAATTAATAATAAAAAACTAAAAATAAATGGTTTAAATAAATCAATTTAAATGTGTAATAGAAATTGATTTAAAATAAAACATTATTTAAAGTTAAATTATTAAAAAATAATAATAAAACAAAAAACTTGAATTAAATATGCAAAAAAAAAAAAAAAATAGTTTACCTTGGCTTCGAATAAGGCAAAAAAATGCCTTTTATACCCGGTGGGAGTCAAACCCTGGACTCCCCGCCTAGGGCCTTAGCTTGACCTAATCAACTGGTCGGGCTAGAGAGCTCGATGGGTAATAAGGCACAAGAGGTGCCTGTTAAAATTGGTGGACGACGAGAATTAGAAGGAATGCAAAATTCCTTTGAGACTTTTAGTCCCACATTGCCTATGTGGCAATATTTTTACTCTTTAAAAGAGAAAAATCACATATAGTGCTTTGAATGCCTATGGGTATTCAGTCCACTATGTTATTGGTTTTTCTACCAGTCACATGGACCGTCATAATCATGACATGTGGCTTGTCTACCACTTGTCGCCAGTGTTTGTCTGCCACATGTCTGGTCTCGGTCGAGTCTACGTCAGGTCATCATCCAATGGCCATCCACCATGTGTCTGGTCTTGGTTGAGTCTACGTCGGGTCATCATCTAGTGGTTTTCTACCATGGGTTCAGGCTTGGTCTAGTCTAGTTAGCACCTCAAGGTGTGTGCCAGTGTCTATCCACATGTTCAACTAGTCAACACCTTAGGGTGCATGCCAAGGTTAGTCCAAGTGTCTATCGAGGTGCATGCAGGTTAGGTACATAAATGTGCCATGTGTCGATTAGGGATTGGAGGGTTGCATGCCCTCTTAGATCTAGAGGTAGGGTCTGGTATCTGTAGGGAGGGGAGGGCCCTCTTGACCTCTTTGCTCTCCTATGAATGGGCCATGTGGCCTACTTGGCCTACATGGCTCTACGGGCCCTAGGACATTGACCACAGCTAGTCTAGGTGAGCGCGGGCCCTAGTTGGCATTGAATGCATTGGTCAGGTCTATAGGACAACACATGAGTTTTGGTTGGTGTTGAAGGTGTCGACCATGTCAGGCCTAACTAGGAGCACTGCGGCTACTCTGTGGGAGAGAGTACGCATCGAGCATAGTGGCTGCTCCATGAGGGACTCTCCATGTCGAGCACCTTAGTTCATCCAGTCGATGGGGAATGAGCGAAGCTCGAATTCTCCTCCTATGAGTGATACCAATGTAGGTCCCGTAGGTAAGTTCACAAAATAATCATGAAATTAATTAACCAAAACTATAGTTTAGTCTATGCTTAAATAATAGACTAACTAATAGTTTGTAGAATATAGTGCTAACTACCCTCTAACAATAGAATAGGGAGGGAGTTGCATGATGCTAACCACTAACCTAGGTAGAGAGTTCTAACCATAACACTAACCTAAATATCTAACATAGGATATTTAGGTACTTACCTAGTTTAACCATGATGAAAATATCTCATGGTAATTACATAATTACATAGAAAAGTAAATGTAATAACCCCATGTGGTGTAATGCAATACACTACCTTATTTTACCCTAACAATAGGAGCATTTTGGGATGACCAAAGGGTTTATGGGAACCTTTGGAAAAATTTTATGTGACCTAGACAGTCGTAGATGATCTAGGAGCCTTTTGGGGTGACCAAAGGATTTACAGGAACCTTTGGAGAATTTTGATGTAACCTAGATAGTTTTAGACAATCTAGGAGCTTTTTGGGGTGGCCAAAGGGTTTATGGGAACCTTTGGAGTATTTGGATGTGACCTAGATAGTCATAGATGATCTAGGAGCATTTTGGGGTGACCAAAGGGTTTATGGGAATCTTTAGGGCATTTTGGTTTGACCTAGATAGTTGTAGACAATCTAGGATCATTTTAGGGTGACCAAAGGGTTTATGGGAACCTTTGGGGCATTTTGATGTGACCTAGATAGTCGTAGATGATCTAGGAGCCTTTTAGGATGACCAAAGGGTTTATGGGAATCTTTGGAGCATTTTGGTTTGACCTAGACAGTCATAGATGATCTAGGAGCATTTAGGGTGACCAAAGGGTTTATGGGAACCTTTGGGGGATTTTAGTTTGACCTAGATAGTTGTAGATGATCTAGGAGCCTTTTAGGGTGACCAAAGAGTTTATGGGAACCTTTGGTGCATTTTGATGTGACCTAGACAATCATATATGATCTAGGATCATATGAGATGACCAAAGGGTTTAGAGGAACCTTTGGGGTATTTTGTTTTGACCTAGACAGTCGTATATTATCTAGGAGCCTTTGATGGTGCTAGCTAGGCATGGAAAGGCCTTAAATTCTGAATATTCATGGGGTATTTCTCTTCTTTCTATTATATATCTACTAGGAGATAAGTTCCAGGTCCAATATGACTTGTAATAATGAATGGACCTAGCCAATTAGCTGCTAACTTGTCTCATAAATGGGATGGTAAGTTCAAGTTTTTTTGGTTCTCTTTTAGAATTAAATCTCCAACCTTAAAGTCATGGTAGTGGACCTTCATGTTGTAAGATCTCTTAATATGTTCTTGATAAACACGTAGATGCTCAAGGGAGTTAACACATCATTCATTAAGTAATGTTAGTTGATCGAGTCGTGCTTGCCTTGTAGTATCATCATCAATTAATTCTTGCATATATATTTGTAATGACAAAATTTCTAGTTCGAGAGGTATGATTGCCTCAGCACCATACACTAGTGAAAATGGAGTTTCCCCAGTGGGGGTCTGGATGCTAGTGTGGTAAGCCCACAGTGCAAGAGGTCATTGATTATGCCAATCCTTATGGCTATCTCTGATAGTTTTCTTGAGGATGGAAACTACTATTTTGTTATAAACCTCTGCTTGCCCATTGGCCTGCGGATAATAGGGAGTCAAAAAACTATGTTGTATGTTATACTTTTAGTTAATGCATGCACATCCTTGTTCTAAAATGGTGTCCCATTATCTGATATTATTTTGTATGGAATACCAAAATGACATATAATATTATGCAATATGAACTCCGTAATGTGAGGTCTAGTCATTGTGGTAAGGGGAATTTCTTCCACCCATTTGGTGAAGTACTCAATCATTATGATGATAAATTTGTGGCAACCTAAGGATGGAGGTGAGATCTTATTGATTAGGTCAAATCCCCATTGCAAAAAATGGCAAATCCACTTGCCATTTCTTTTTAAATTCATCTCTCGCAAATGATGATTGCGAATGAATTCTGAGATATAGCATGGTGCTTGTATCAAAAGAATTTTTAGGAAACAAAGTACCCCAATTTGTATTTTTCAAAAAGTTGCATAGATGATAGAACCGTTCAATGGAAGGTTCAATCTGAATCATGTGGAATTCTAGTGGGAATTTAGGTGCTTCATGTGTAGGCACTGATTGCGCTAGTGTTTTTACCTGAATGGTGGTGATATCATCTGAAGGGTTTTGGGGAATAAGTGATCCCAAGGATGCCATTGTATTTACAAAATGATTAGCTGAATGAGGGACTGCCTCTATATCATACCATTCAAAACTTACCAAAATTTTATCCACAAGGGGTTTGTAGGCTTGCAATATAGGGCATTTGCACTAAAAGATCCCCTTTACCTGGTTGAATATGAGAAAAGAATCGCCAAAGATATTCAACTTCATAATTTTCATGGTGATAGTTGTTTGAAGGCCAATGATTAGCACTTCATACTCAAAATTATTTTTGGTACATAGAAAATAAATTTTAAATTAAAGGGTTATGGGAGACCCTTGTGGTGTAAATAACATGATACCAGCACCACCCCCTTGCTCACATTTAGAACCATCAAAGAATAGAGTGATGTCATCCTGGGATTCAGGCTCAGATGAATTAGGTGATTCTATCATATGAAACACTCCATCATTGAGAAGTTCTATACGTAGAGGCTCTTCACTTTGGAGAGGAGCCTCTACTAATTGATCAGCTATAACTTGTCCTTTTATAAATTTCTATCCAATGAACTCTAAATAAAATTTTGTCAATAGTATTATCCATTTCATCATGTGAGTACTATGATAAGTTCGGCTCATCATATATCACAATGGATTTTATTTAGATATGACATATGTGGTATTATTCAACATGTAGTGGCATAGATTTTTTGTGGAGAATACCACTGCTAAGCATAGCTTCTCTATGTTTGCATATTTAATCTCGTAGCTGACCAGGGTATAGCTAATGTAGTATGTAGCATGTTCTTTGTGCAATTCATTCTTTTGGGACAACATGATGCCCAATGCCACATCAGTAGCTAAGATGTATAAATAGAATGACACTCCTAGTCATGGTGGAGCCAATACAGATGGCAAAGCCAAGTATTGTTTGATTGCGTCAAAGGCATATTGACACTCTTTCTCCCATTGAAATAAGACCCCCTTGTGAAACAATTTATTTATAGGCTGACACTTTTTAGATAATTATGCTATGAAGAATTTTATGGACGTGACCTTTCCTTGCAAGCTACGTAGCTGCTTAATAGTTTTGGGGGGAAACATCTCCATTATTGCCTTGACCTTGTTGGGATCAATCTCGATTATTTGTTTTAAAATTATAAATACCAAGAGTTTTCCTAATGTGACTACAAATACACATTTCTTGGGGTTAAGTCTCACATTGTGCTCTATGAGGCGATCTAACACTTTACATAGTACATCAATATGATCCTGGCACAATTTAGATTTTACTAGCAGATCATCCATATAATCTTCCATTATAGTATGCATGTAATCATGGAAGATGCATGTCATGGTGCGTTGATAAGTAGCACCAGCATTCTTAAGGCCAAAAGGCATGACCTTATAGCAAAATGTTCCCCAAGGCATAAACACTATTTTTAGTTGGTCTTATGGATTGATACGAATCTGATTGTATCTAGAGAAACCATTCATTAGGGAAAGCATTTCATGCCCTGCCATTGTGTCTATCAATGTGTTGATGTTGGGCAATGGAAACTCATATTTGGGACTCGCTTTATTAAGATCTCAAAAATCTGTGCAAATGTGAATCCTCCTGTCTGGCTTCTTAATGGGGACCATGTTTGATACCCATGGTGGGTAGTCTATTGAGACTATGAAGTCTGCATCCAACAACTTTTGTAATTCATATTTAACCATAAATGCTACTATCAGCTGCATTTTGCATAGCTTCTACTTAACTGGTTTAATCTATGGATCAACCATGAGATTATGCATGACTAGATTTGGATCTAGTCCTAGCATATCCTTGTACGACCAAGCCAAAGATTTTATCCTTTCCTACAGGACTTGCATAAAATCTTGTCTCTCAACTAGGGATAAACTTTCCCCAAGCTTGATAATCTTAGGATTATTAGGATTGGTATTGATATCCTTATCAATTTTTGGCTCAATTGACATATGAGACCCATCTTCCAACTGGTGTGGAGTGGGTATCAATTGAATGTCGTTAGCGAGGTTCACCTCTTCCATAGAAAAATCTGGCTCTACCTCAGCTTGGAAGACATTTTGAGTAGTAACTAGATAAAATTTAAATGGTTGGAACATTTCCTCGCAAAGCCAGTACTCAGATGGTGATGGGGGAGAGTTATCCCTCTCAAATTCAATTGCCTCATGGTTGAGGTATAAAGGCTTAAGAGGGTTACTTGGTTTTCTCAAAGGAGAATCTAGGTCTATAGAAATCATGTTGATGGTATCATGATTCCCATGTGGGTAACGAGTGGGTCTAGGAACCTATGGTGGTTCCATAACTCATAGGGGGGGGGATTTCCAGTGGAAATGGAATGAATGGTAGCTGTCTATGCAGGGGAGGAGGTATTTGAACCTCTCTTGGCAGTAGTTTGCGTCATATGGGGTTTCAATCAGGAAATATATTATGAATGTAATCATCCTCTTGATCTCCTAAAGGTAAGATTTTTGGGACATCACTAACTTGCTTTTCTTGCATAAGAAAATGCCATAATATGGGATGGTTATTATTTAATCTACGAAGGTATTGGTCTTCCCTATCTGTTAGAGGGACAACTTGAGTGCAATATTTATCTGAGATTGGATCATTGATTGGTGCTATACCATAGTCCTCTTCATCATCACTTGTCCACTCGCCAGGAGGACCTGGATCCTCCTATTCACTTTCTGATTCTAGGGTGTGTGAGCTTTCTTCTATTTCATAGGATTGATCCATGTCATTGGAAAACCCCTAGTCTCTTAAGTTTTTGGGAAACGAATCCCCTAAATAGGGAAGGTGATGTGAGTTGGCGTATGGATCATGTGCAAGATTGAATTTTGCATTGATGCACATATGCTCCATTACTTCTGCTAAGAATTCAATAGAAAACCGCGTGTTGACCCCCAGCCTAGATTTATCATATGGCATTTGATATTGTGGCTGACAAGGTACATGAGTGCCTTTCTCAAAAATTCCTAGTCCATAACCATGCCAATTGCATTTGTCTAAGTACTTTAGGGCATAGTCAGGATTTGAAATATATGATATACTTTTTGAGAAAGGTTCGTCATCCTCTTCCTACTGAGAAAGAGGTGTGATTGCTCCAAACTCTAGGCCCCCATATACAATTTTTTTTTGGGTAGGGGCTTTAGCTAAAGTAAAAATGCTACCTATAGGAATACAAGGTCTTCCCATGTTTTGTACTGACTTGATTGCTGGGAGAGTTGTGAAATTTTTGAAAATGTACTCCCCCATGCCAGTGTTTTCCATATGCATTGTCACTTGCAAAGAAGAATATGGAAGGGATGAAGTGGAGGCTTGAGCATGCTCAATAGGAACCTCCTGTGGGCTTTCCTCATTTAGCAAGTGAGTATTTACATCCTCATTTGTTGAAGAGGTAATATCATTTGATGAGATGGTCAAGACTATGGGTGGGGTATCATAAATAGGCCTCTTCGATATATTCATCTCAAGAGGACCCGAAAACATCGATGGAATGTTAGATTTGGCCTCTAATGAGGATGGAGTGGATGATGATGGAAATGGAGAATGGAGTGGACTCTGTACTAACGGATTCAGTTTGAAGTCCAGTAGAGTCAAAGGTAATGTCAACTTTGGCATTTGTTGCAACATGTTGCAGTACTTGAAGGGCTCCTGATCATCATCCACTACATGGACTTTCTCTTCATAGGTGTATTTTAAGCATTGATGCATGATGGAAGGAACACACTTCATGTCCTGAATCCATGGCCTACCAAGAAAGATGTTATAGGAAATTTCTCTAGCACATGGGAAAGGGTAGATATAACCTTTTGTCCTACCTAGATAGGTAAGACAATAGTGCTGACAGTAGAGTAGATAGTATCATTGAATGCTCTCAATGTGTATGCTAGTAATTTAAGGTGCTTTAAAGCATGGGTCATAATGATGTTACTTGAGTACCCAATGTCTATTAGCACTCTCTTGAATGGTAGACTATTGATACTTTCAATAACATGCAATGGAGGGTCTACCGAGTCACTTGTAACTGGTTTGAGCTCATGCTCATAGAATGAGATGACTAGCTCTTTGCACCGTTGCACATGCCCCACAAAGTCTACAAAGGAGTTTTTCTCTTGGGGTTGCAACTCGATTGACTTTAGGATGTTCATTAATGACTCCCTATGTGGAGTAGATGTGCAACTCTATTGACTTTAGGATGTCCATTAAATGCCTCCCTATGTGTATTAGATGTGCAATAATTCATATATGGACAATCTTGCAGAAGTCATCCACAAGATTTGTGATAGATTGTTTTTTATGGTTAATACGAGCCTAGATGGAAGTCCTTGTACCACCATTGGATTGGATTGTGATGTTTAAGGTCCCTCTACATCTGCAGGTGGTGAGACTGGATTAGGGTATCTCTTATTGGGAGTCACAATGCTAAGCATTCCCACATAACCCTGCAAAGGGGATGTGGTCTTCACCTCATTTATAGGCTTAGCAGGCATAGCCTTGCCATCATGATATGGCAATGGTTCATTTTATATCCTCATATTTTGGTTGTTAGGCACTAGAGGAGCATCCACTTTGAGCTCATGCCTATCAATCATGTCTTGAATAAGGTGTTTGAAAGCATAACACCCAAAGATATTGTGACCATTATGCCTATGGTATTTACATTATTGATCTAATAATCTACCCATAGGCTTAGGATTTCCAGTGTCTAGCTCATTTAGTCTAAGTTTTGGAAGACCCATCACTCATGCCACCATTAGGTGATCAAACAAGGAATCAAAAGACTCATAGAAATGCATGAATACTTGATTCTTTTGCTCTTGATTTATCTATTTTGCTATTGCTGCATCGTTATTGTCATAACTAGAAGGAGGGGGTTGGGCCTTATAATTTACCTTCTAAGGAGGCATTTCCTGAATAGGCCTAGGGACATTTATGGCCACTTGATTGACTGCAGCTAGCTTTTGGGCAGCCAAGCTATTTTTTGGATTTCTACTCCACTCATTATTTTTGGGTGTAGCACCCTAAAATTGTTACAGTTAAACCTTAGTAAAAAGATAAAAATTTGAATTTTAAACCCAAACCTCCAGTTACCCACTTTCCTTGTTTTTCATGCCATTTTTAGGATTTGTTTTGAACGTTGGATGATGTCATCGTAGATCAAATGAAATCGTCCCAGATCTGACGAATTCATCTGGAACAGAATGTCCAAATGATTTCATACCAAAACCAAAATTTCATAATTAGCTTCTATTTCAATAGCTTCTCTAACTTGGGTAGAAAGCGTGTCTGCGTAGTTAGAGTCTCCCCCGTTGGATATCTCCCAAATTGGGATGATTTCCAACCTCCTAACCTCTCCCTAATCCTATATAAATTAGGATTTTCTCAGTTTATTCCCTTGAACCCCCTAGATGATCGATTTACCTATAGATTTAGTTCCTTATGCATTAGAGCATCCTCGTACCATCGTTTGCATTCTGTATTTCATGTTTTCTTGTAGGAATTTTACTTTTTTTAGTCAAAGTAAGCTCGGATCGTACTAGGCGATTAAATATGATTTTGGATGATCCTGTCGAGGAGCATAGATGATCTCGTATGATTGGAGGTGATCCTGACTATAGTACATATTGGGGGTAATCAGAGCCCAAAGTTTGCATTTCCTTATTGTTTTTCTGCATTTCTTTGTGCATTATCTTAGGTTATTATATTTATGCATCCTAGAGTTCACCTCATTTAACATAGATATATGATAAAGTCAAAATAAATTGTCAAATTGATGCATTTCCTTTTAATTGCTATCTAGATCCACCATTTAGGCAAATTCATTGTTATTTATATAATTTCCCCTTGCTTTTGCAGTTGCATTTTTGGTATTTTGTACTTATTTTTGTGATTGCAGGTTTTTGACAAATTCGTCTAATGAATTCGTCAGATCGTCGATGATCCTGTCTGATCTCAAACGGTCAACTATGATCTGAGAAGATTATGTGTAATTTTAGATGATTTTGTATTATTCGAGATGATTTGAACTTCTACAAACCTTAGAATATTTATTCAGACATCTGAAATGAGGTATATTCTATCCTATTCAGCACATTCTCTATGTTCAACAGTTATTCATGTTTTTTGTATCCATAAAAATCAGCATCGACATATAGATTAGCTTAGATTCATCTTGGAAAAACCTAGGAATTGAATGATTGAATATAAAATGAACACATAAAACCTATTATCAATCTAGGCATGGAAACTGCCACTCAAAAGTTTCCTGGTGAACCCACCATCTGTCAAAAACTCACCCTTATACCCCTCCCCCGTGAGGCGGGACCTTCGAAGGGCATCTCAGTCCAAGGTATTGTCCCATACTTCTCGCATCCCCCTTTCGAGCGTGGATCATATAGCCTAAATATAAGGATGCAAAAAATTTGGAGCGATACATTTTGGTGAACCCGACGTGAAAACTAAAAACCTTTTGAAAACAATCCGAAAAAAAAAACAAAATATAAATGCATTTAGAATCAAAGATTGCATATCATATTTAGATGGTAGATTATAATAAAATATGAGTTGTCACCATTAATGTTGATAATCAATTAGCAGTTATAGAGATTACTTTTGTACTTAGAGTACCTCAAAAAAATAGGGTTCAACCTTTATGGGATAAACTTAATAGGAGATTGAATATCATTGAGTCTATATCAACCGAACTTAGGCAAATCAAGAGGTTTGTCCTAGATAGAATCCTGGATCCTGATAAAGTGACCTTGTATCATGAGCTTCAGAGATCTTGCCATAGGTGGTTAGCAGATAAAAGAGCCCTTGTGTCTTCTGAATTGTACACCTTTGAGGAATACCTCGACAATGCAATTGTAGTACATAAATTTCTATCTTGTATAGAGGATCAAGAGGTCATTCTTATGGATAGAAAGAGATGGAATAGAGTTCCTAGAGCTGTGTTATATTGAGAGTATTGCCATGAGCTCTATTTTTACAAGATAGAGTCAGAAGTAGAAAACATCACCATAGCACACTTTGTTAAGTTCCTAAAAAACCATTTCCAATTTGAAGAGGAGAATTTCATGACTCCTGATGAACTTGATCCTATCAATGACATCTATAAACTTTTTATAAAAAACTAAGACATTATTTTATTATTATTATTTATTGCATTTAGTGTGTTGTTTGTTGTCTTTATAATCATAAAAACAAAACAAAACAAAACAAAATAAAAATAAAAATAAAAACAAAACAAAATCATAGAAAAAACATCAAAACATTTTATTTTAAGAATTATAGTAGGTATATAATTAAAATATATACCTCCCAAATTTTTTACAAATATATTAATATATATTTGCTAAAATCTAAATTTAAACATAATTACTATACTCAGGAATGGAAAACAGACTGAAAGAAGAAGATTGGTTAGGAAAAATGGTAAATAAACCAGATGTCCTTCCTGAAGACCCAATTCAGGAAGAAGGAAACCTAGACCAACAAGAATAAGAGTTTGTTGACACAAATTAACAAAGAGAAATTGTTAGAGAGGAAGGATCCTCATCTCCTAAAATATCTCTGGAAGGAGCTGTTACTTTTGAGAACATGGAACATTCCGGAAGTTCCTCAATACTAATATTGGCACTCTTAATAGAGTAGTCCATATGGACAAGGATCAAATTAGTGACACTCAAGCAACCCTAGAAGACATATATCACACATGCACTAATCCCTTGTCCTTCGTTGATCAAGAAAGTGATCAAGTTGGACCATCCAATTTTGATATGTCCGCTATAATCCAAAACATGCAACAACAATAGGTTACCCAACCATCTAGAGTACTTGTTACCAAGCCTAGGGTTATTACCACAAAAAATAAACCATCATTCACTGCTCTATTTTGCCAGGTTATTGATCAACATACCTCAAATCAACAAAAGCCTAAAACAAAACCAAATACCAATTTCCAACAATCTGGGGTACAACATAATGCTATAAAAAATCTTCTTCATAATACTCTTCCTACCAACCATTTGCATAATAGAAATATAACATCTAATCCTTACGTCACGCCATCCTACGCTCACAAATACCATACTCATGTACCACCAAACCAATATGGTGGACAAAGCGTAATCTGGAAGCCATGCTGAAATAGTTAGTCTCCCGCATGGACCAGATAGATCCCTACCATCCCTTGTACAATTATCAAGAGATGTGTAGTTAGCCTCTAGATCCTATAGTTGTAGCACAACCATATCCTAAACACTTTCCTATGCCTCTCCTACCAATATACAAAGGAACTAAAGATCCCATAGAGCATATTCATATGTTTAGGATAGCGTGTCATGATATATCACATGATGATTTGTTATTACTAAAAATGTTCCCAAAAAGTTTAGGAGGGATGGCGTTAGAATGGTATTATCAACTACCCACTCATTCTTTGAGAAATTTCAAAGAAACCGCTGAGTCTTTTATGCATCAATTTAGTACCTACATTGAAAGGCATGTAACCATTAAAGATTTGTACAACATAAAACAAGACAAAGATGAATGTTTTTCTGATTTCCTAGCTCGATGGAGACAATTGATAGGAAAATTGCACTTTGTGTTACCTTATCACGAAATGCTGGATATCTTTATCAATAATTTACAAGAACAACTATTCTATGAGTTATCAACTACTACCTTGACCACCTTCGATCAAGCTATAGATTTATCTCGAAGAGTGGAAGATGCTCTTGTTAGGAGAGGTCAACTTAAAAAGAAAGATGATGAGAAAACATCCAAAAATCAATATAAAAATAAACAAGTTGTGGGCGATGGAGTCACTGATAGTAGAAATATCACTACTATTAATGTTGCAAAAACAACAGAGAAATTTATACGAAAACCTCTTGATAAACCACCCTAAGAATTTACTAGGTTAAATCAACCTTTATCAACCATTCTCCCGTAATTACTAGCACAAGGATTGATCCAATTACCAAATATCCGGGAACCTGATCCAACTATACCCGGATACAGAGCTGATTTACACTTTGATTTCCATAGAGGACTTGGACATGATACCATCTCTTGTAAAATATTAAAACATAAAATACAAGACCTGATTGATAACAATGAGATGGAGGTGTAAGCCTTTCAACCTAAAAAAAATCCTCCTAATAATTCTCAAAAGAACATCCCCCAAAATTAGAATCAGAATGCCAATCAATCATTGGACATATTTCAACATCCTTTACCAAAGCATGGTAAAGAGGTGGCTAATAAAATTGAGCATCATAATGTTCCCCCTCCTACCCAATATGTAGGAACTATTAGTGGATATTTACCTGGTCACGATCTGCAAATATTTGACACAACTTTATCCATGGTTACAACCAGACCTCTACATAATATTCGGACACCTGATCTTAGTGATACCGAATATGAGATTGAAAGTGACATGGAAATCACCTCAAATCAATAAAATAGTTTTGAAGATGAATTAGATGCTGTTCAACCCATCACAAATTCTATGGTTCTGGAAGAACCATTTCCTAGAAGAGTCACTACTCAACCATCTTCTCAACAAATACTTTCTAATGAACAAGTCATAAACGTGAGACCAAGACCCATTCATCATCTGCAAAATAATATTGTAGGTACCATCAGATTTGTTACTCAACAACAAGCTCAAAATTCTCAACAAGATCAAACTCAGAATAATGGCTCAACTCCATTTGTTTTGAAAAAACCCAATAAATGGAATCATGCACCTAATGTTAAACCTAAACCTCCTTATAATATTAATGAACAATTATCAAATACTATAGCTAGAATTTCCCTTTTGGACCTTTTAAGATCTTCTCCTACCCATAGGGATGAATTAATGCTCACATTAAGACAAATGATGGTACCAAAAAATATTCAACCTGACGCCATGTCCAATACTATCATAACTTGAGAAGTCGATTGTATTGACTTTCGAGATAGAGATATACCACAACATAGGATACATAAGGATAACCCCTTATATATTACTGCCCTAATTGGAGATGTAGCAGTTACACGAGTCTTGATTTATAATGGTTCATATTTAAACATATGCACTTTTGACTCCTACCAAATATTTGGGTTTAGAAGTGACGAAATGAAAAGAACTGATATGATTATAAAAGCATTCAATGACAAAACACAAGAAACATGTGGAGTTATTACTATTCCATTGCAAGTTGGTCCTAGAACCTTAGACACAATCGTGTTTATTGTGCATTTCCCTACATCGTACAATATACTTTTGGGTCGCCCTTGGATCAATGCAATGCGAGCTGTTCCCTCAACTTTACATTAGTGTGTTAAATTCGAATTTAAAAATTAGTTGGTTACCATTCATGGTGATCCTAGACCCTTTGATATGTGTGCTTTGGTAGAACCTGTTGGAGTTCAATTTTTCCCTGCTCTATCATCCACACATCCTAATTCTCATCATCCACCCAAACGTGTGAAACACACACTCATAACATCATCTAATTTTTCCCCACCAACCACACCTCTACATATAGTTCAACCATATTCCAAAAAAACCACATTAGGAACTTAAAAAGATCCTAAACCCACAACCAATGCTTCTTGTTTTACTCCTATAACTTCCATACCTTTAGACCCGTCCATCGACATATCTACAATGTCTACACCTATCAAAGGCATGTTTTCTGCATCTGAAAACATAGGAAATGATCCTTCTACCTCTTACGCTCTTACTTACGAGCTCTTACCTGATTTATCTAAAATTCTTATATCAGAGAAAACAACGTCGCTATGCAAGATTCCCATATTTTAAATAAATTGCCACCCTCTCCTCGTACCTTGGGCCTCCCACAGCCTATGGGAAGTATCTACCAATTCAGGAGTTGTGTTTTTATATATAAGGGATATTACTGGGGAAGAATACCTAGAAACATAAAGACTCATTATGATGGGTATGCTCACTATTATTTTTCTAATGAGTATGTTAAAGCTAAACCTATAATGCTTATATTGGGCTATAAAGGGAAAGTTTTGGGACCTTCCCAAAATGGTATGAAAGAAAATTTTGAGGTAGAACCATGGCTTTCCCGATGTGGTGTGGGCCTATTTCCTAGTAAATGTCAGCCCTTCCCATTTGAGGATGATGACCATATTATATGTTACCAAGATTATTTGGATAAACCTGATGCTTTATGTTTAAGGGATAATCCATTTACATGCAATATGCTATCCATAGCTTACCCTGAGATGATTTCTAAATCTGACGATGAGTTGGAGGAGGATATATTCCATGATGTCTCCATTGATTAATTGTTACATAAAGGATTTTATTTCGATGGCTCTATACCTAGTATAGCCCAGCTTGAGGCCACGACTCCTCAAGACGAATTATCCAAGCTAACCTTGGAAGAATTACAATAATTAGGTGTTTCGCCCACCCCATCTAATTTTGAGAGAGATGTACATATGGAAGTTGAAAACGTTATAAAAATTAACATTGGAACTGAATATAACCCTCACATCATCAAAATTGGATCTGAATTGAGTCAAGAAAAACAAGATACATACATTACATTCCTTAAAAAATATGAAGACATTTTTGCATGGACATATGAAGATATGCTAGTATTAGACCCTTCTGTAGTTATGCATCACCTAGTAGTCCATCCGGATGCTAAACCTTTTAAATAGAAACTTAGAAAATTGCATCCTAAAGTGGCCTTACTAGTCAAAGGAGAATTAGAAAAATTCTTGAAGGTTATTTTTATACAAGATATTGATTATGCTTAATGGATCTCAAATGTAGTTCCAGTAACTAAGAAATACACTACCAAAGTTAGGGTTTGCATAGACTTTAGAGATATTAATATTGCATGCCCTAAAGATGATTTTCCTCTTCCCAACATGGATCAGATCATTGATTCTACTACTAGGAGCGGAATGATATCCCTAATGGATGGATTATATGGTGATAATTAGATCAGGATAGCTCTTGAAGATAAAATAGCCTTTATTACCCCTTTGGGAACCTTTTGTTGGAAAGTGATGCCATTCGGTTTAAAGAATGCAGGTGCAACATATCAACGAGCCATGACTTATATCTTTCATGATATGATGCATAATATTCTACATGATTATGTAGATGATATTATAGCTCGTTCCATAAAAGAAGATGATCATTTAGATGACTTGAGAAAAGTATTTGATAAGTTAAGGGAATATCTATCCGACTAAATCTAGCCAAATGTATATTCGAAGTTAAGTCTGGTAAATTATTAGGGGTTATCATTTCTTTATGTGGCATTGAAATTGACCCTCTCAAGATCCCAACTATCACTGATATGCCCACACCAACAAATATATCTGAATTATGAATTTTACAAGGTAAGCTTCAAGCTATTCGCCGCTTCATCAATAAGTTGGCAGACAAAACCAGACCCTTTCTTAACATTCTTAAGAAATATGTCTCTTTTTATTGGGACGATGAATTCCAGGAAGCATTTGAACTCCTTAAGCAATATCTCCTTAAACCACCGATGCTTTCCCCACCTAGATATGATCGTCTATTTATCTTGTACATTTCTATTTTAGATTTTGCCTTAGGAGCTATGTTAGCTCAACTTGACGATGAGAAGAAAGAACGTGCTAATTATTACATCAGCAAAACCTTAATCAGTTATGAAACTCGATATATAGTATTAGAGAATTTATGTCTTGTAGTCGTATTTTCTACATATAAACTATGCCATTATATGCTCAGTCAAAAAACGTATGTTATTGCTAAATTCAATTATTTACGGTATCTCATGAGTCAATCGTACTTATCTGGTCGCACAGCCAAGTGGGTTCTTGTGCTAAGAAAGTTTGAACTCATGTTTATAGGACAAAATTCTATTAAAGGTCAAATCATAGCAGATCAATTAGCTACTGCACCCTTAGAGTCTACCCATCCCCTCATCATTGAGTTTCTCGATGAATGCCTTAAATTAGAGGTAGACCATCTTGAGCAATGGTCCCTATACTTTGATGGAGCCCAATGTATGAGTGGGGCTGGCGTAGGTATTATTTTAATAGCTCCACAAAAACATCTTATACCTCTATCCTTCAAACTAACATTTGCTTGCACCAATAATACTGCTGAATATGAGGCTCTAATCCTTGGATTATGAGCTGCCTTGGCACTGAAAATTAAAAATTTATTGGTTTTTGATGATTCTCAACTTGTCATAAATCAAATCAATGATTTTTATCAGACTAGATATGATAAATTACATCCATATAAAACATATGTCTTACAATTATTATCTTTATTTGATCAAGTTACCTTGGAAGCTATTCCTCAAACTAGCAACCGTGTGGCTAACGCTATGGTTGCAGCTGCATCTCTTTTGCCCTTGGAGTTAGATGATGAATATGCTACCATCATTATTCATCGACTCTAGGAACCCGCTTCAATAAAATCATGCTTAGAACCTTTGGATGTGTTTCTAATCAACGAAACTACTCCTGAACCATGGTACACTGATATATTTAATTTTCTTCAAAATAGGACCTTTCCTGAAGGTTGTAATCACAACCAGTGTCAGTTATTATGTAGATGAGCAAGTCGCTTCATAATTATTGGTAATACCTTGTATAGGAGATATTTTGAAGGCATCTTACTGAGATGTTTGAATCTAGCAAAATCTAGATGAGCTTTGAGTGAAGCCCACAATGGATCTTGTGGAGGGCATTTTAGTGGTAGCGCCATTGCTAAGAAGCTCTTTAGGATAGGATATTTTTGGCCTACCATGGAAAATTATGCACATGATTATGTGCACCATTGCGACAAGTGCCAGAAACATGCTGACCTTTTCCATGTGCCTGCACAAGAACTACAGGCTATTTCATCTCCTTGGCCCTTTTCAAAATGGGGCTTAGACATCATTGGAAAAATCAACCCTGTGTCATCTGATGGACACAAATTCATCATAACCGCCACTAAGTATTTCAAAAAATGGGTTGAAGCTATGCCCTTAGCTTCTTGCACTGGAACCCAAGTTTCCAAGTTTATTTTTAATCAAATTATTTGTAGGTTCTGAATTCCTACAAATCTCAGCTCAGATAATGGAACTTGTTTCAAAAATAAAGATGTCAAAAAATTATGTCAAAAATATAAACTTTAACATCGTTGGTCCACTCCCTATTATCCTCAGGGTAATGGCCAAGCAGAAGCATATAATAAAAAATTAATCAAAATCCTCAAAATACTGGTCAATAAGTCTGGTCGAGATTGGCACATCCAATTATATCTTGCTTTGTGGGCCTATCGAACTAGCATTCACACCCCCACTGGTACTTCAAATTTTGTTTTGGTTTATAGCGCTAAAGTTATTTTCCCCTTTGAATTAGAAGTTCCTTCTTTAGCTTTACTACTTCAAGATACTGAAGTAGGAGATGAATATCGTGCTGGTAGATTTAGTCAGCTGGAACTCCTAGATGAAATGCGCATCAATGCTTTGGAGCATCTTCGTGCCTACAAAACATGCTTAAGAGAGCATACCTCAAGAAAGTTCGTCATCGATCCTTTGAGATCGGTGACCTTTTCTTAAAAGAAAATAAAAAAAATACTAATGCAACTAAAGACCTTAAAGGTAAATTTGAGCCCAACTGGCTTGGACCATATGTCATCATTGCTAAATTTGGATCAGGAGCATATTGATTAGCTACCTTAGATGGTAAATATCTTAAAGAACCTATGAAAATTATGCATCTTAAGCATTATTATGCATAACATTGGGTAATTTCATCATTTGTATATATTCTATTTTGCATATTGTTTCATTTTAGCCATTTATATCAAAAAAATTTCAAAAATAGTAACAGTATTTATTCTTTCAATTCATCACTCAAAATAAAAATATAAAAACATCAAAATCCTCAAAATATTCAAAAACATCTTTTATTTTTCGTACCTGTCAATTCTTGAAGTATTGCAGTTATATTTTCAATTATTTTGGATAAATTAGCATTTATTTGGAATCTCGCACTTTCACACTCACAAGCATAAATATCTTGATTCTATTTGGTATGATTATTAATCTCTCTTATATCAAAGTCCACATTTGAATTAAATAAAATTTTGAGCATAGAGAACTGATCTTGTTATTTACTTGAACCAAGCATATCTTTTCACATTAAAATGATTTCATTGCAAATTCAATATGATGCTACATAGTAGAAGTGGTTTCTTGAGCGAAAAGTTTCCCCGCTATCCTATCATGCACATGGTCTAGAATCTTTGAGAATTGACAAAAGGACAAGCTCACCCCTACCCAGAATAAAAATCCCTTGCTCTACAACCAATCCGAGCAAGTATTCCTAGTATAGGAAGCAAAAGAAAAAGTCAAAGCAAAATAGAAAAAGAAAATTATTATTTTATATCATCACATCAATATTTCAGCATTATCTCAATATCAAGCAAAAATACAAAAAAAAAAAAAAGGAGAAAAGCAAAAGCAAAAGCAACAAAATCCCTTTCCCTACCCCTTGAAAAGAAAAGAAGGGTGAATGAGATTGAATCCTTGGAATTCTCAATTATTCAAAAACTGTGAGGTAAGCCCCATAACAAGTGGTTTGTGCCCAACCCGCTTGGCCTTGGGTAATTCCTAGCATGGTGATATGTCTATCACATTAGCGACCTTCTTTTGTATAGACCTATGTCGGCTTATGGATTAGCTAGATCTTGATAACCTAACTTACATAGTAGTCTGGTACGGTTACATGCATATAAATCATGGTCAAGGAACACTCATTTGGTTAAGTCAAATTACTTGTATCAAATTTTATTGCTCAAAATTGGTGAATGAACAATACAATTGCACACACATTTGTATTTGAGAGATTTTGTATCATTATGATAAAGCAAGATCGATAATGAACTCACATTTGCACATGAGGGTTCCTTATAAATCTACATTTGTCTTTGAGATAATGTAAAATATTTTTACAACTCTTTTTGGAATAATTTTATCTTCTTATTTCAGAACATCTGTTTAGTATAAAAACAATTATATACATTATTTTCAAAAATCACAAAATGCTTTCAAACAACATATGACACACATATAATCAATAAAGTCATGTTCATATTATTATTTTCTGTTTATCAAAAGTCAAAAATCAATCATGCAATAAAACTAAAATATCAATTTCTTCTTTGGATTTCGTGATGATGGTATAAGTCTATACCTATAATTCTATGCCTAGTGCAAACCATTGTTCTAATTTTATTTTCCATTTATTTTAAAAAATTCATAAAAACATATGACTTACATCATTATGTTACACAATTGAGCTTTAAAATGAACGAACACTTATTCTATTTCATGTCATTATGTCAACATTCAATTTTGCAATGATGGTATAGTTCCTAGGGACTTATTCAAAAAAATTATCACACTTAGGAATTTATGCCTAGCAAAATCATATTTCTTTAATATGTCATGCATAATATTTTTTATGAAAATCTGAAAACAAATCATCACCATCATCACTTCCATCATCACAACACAAAGTCTTAAGACAGTCTCTTAAGCACTCTTTTACTTTTAACAATATTTCTATCCTAGGATTAGCTTGACGACCTAGTGAGCGACAACTCCATGAAATGGTCTATACCAGTGACAATGTCCTTTGAAATTATTGTTAGAAGTCCCTTTTATTTTTTAATCAAAACACACCACAAAACAACCAATTTATTTACATCAAATTATTTCATTTCCAATTTTATAGCATGGCATAAATATTTTCTTTCCAACGATATAATTACATAAATAATTAATCACAAAATTCAAAATTAAAGCACCATACAACATATACACAAGTCATATCATCAAAAAGATAATCTATATATCTCAATCAATTATGTACATCATTTGGATTGGTATGCCATAATAAAAACTGTAGCATACTCAATCCCCTCAAAAAAATATAATAATATAATTTGCTCTCTGTAGTAGCTAGCCTCGAGAAGCCCTTGAGCTCTTAGCCTCATCTCCTCCCTCACCCTGACGTGGAGGAGGTGGTCCCATAGAGGTTTGGGCTATGTCCTGGGTCCTCGTCATTGATCATGAGGATGTCCTCGATGATCCCATCATGACCGGCTCCACAATGGGGGCTAGCAATGGTACCTTCTGTCCCTCTAGGACCACATGATAGTATAGCCCTTGGTAGAATGTGGTCTGAGCAATAGACCATTCCATATCTTGAGTGCTCACCCCTTTGCTCTAATTCCTGAGCCATGTACCCTTGTCCTATAGCATCTACACCTAATCTTAGAGAGCCACCGTATTGTTTCTCTCTCCTAACTTGACACCCTTGCCCTTATAGAGTGATGGTGGTCTCTCCCCCTGTTGAGAAGGGTCTCCCATCTCCCTCCTCCCTATCTTCTGAGGTCTTTATGGAGCTTGACCCATCCTATGGCGTCTCTCCTATGGAGACCATCGTTGCTCTCTCCCATAGTGACCTCGTGCTACCTCAATAGCAGCCTGGCATGACCTCCCCATCTGTCGCACCACGGTGTGCACTGGACCCTGTGCCCTTGTCATCTGAGGAGGGAAGATGCCTACATACCAAGAATTGTACCTGTCTACAACCCTAGCATTGTCACCATCCACTGGCTAGATGGGGGCATCTTCTGCATCCTATATCCAGAACCACTGTATGTATGGAGCCCTACTTAGCATGGTACTCTCCTAGACAATTCGAGAGTAATCATAATCCTTGAGAGAAGGGATCCCCTACTGTAGACCAAACTATCATAGAACCCAATCGTAGTGGTGGAGCTCTACCTCTCCCTGCTCCATCCATAGCCAATAGACTCACTTGATGCGAGCCAACTCCTACCCATCCTCTGCCCACCCAGGGTGCTCTCGCCATGGCATCTAGGTGATCTGGTCCAGGATGAGGTCATCCAGCAACCTCCGTGACATCGATAGATCTATCCACCACTATGACCCCCTCTGTAACCACCAGTAGAAAACCTGAGGCCTCTCTCGATCAACTCTTATCAGTGGGAACCCTATCGACCTCTACACCATGATGTGCTTCTAGCACCAAAATTGTAGTAGCGATGTCAAGACCAGACATCGGCCTTCCTTGTATATGACCCCATGTAGGATCCTATACAATCGACATAGCACAAAGCTGCCCCATGAGTATCTATAGTCATGGTCTCTCATATCGTAGACCACATCTAAGAGGATCCAGGGTAATTTGCACCATCTCTGGTGGCACAGTAGTAAGCCACCTACTACCCCTACCAAAACTTGAGTCAGCCTAGATGCCCTAGGCATCTCCCTTAGAGACTCGATGTTTTCTTCACCCTTCTCCAGGGTGAAGCTTGGGTCCCTGGTCAACCTCATCATCGCCTGGCCCTGATTGGCCGTAGGCATCATCAAAAGTCCCTGTATGGGGATCCTCATGATCCTCCATACATCCTCTAGTGTGGGATCCATCTCCCTTGTTGGTAACCGAAGCAGGATGACCTTGGATACCATCTCTCTACTAGGGCTGTCAGTAGCCTCATGTCTATCGGTACTTGTGGCATCTTTGCCACATGCTATAAAATGACTTGAGCCAATCGATCATGCTCCGCTTGATCGAGCATGGCTATGTCATCTCGTAGCCCATCGTATTTCCATTCCTGACTCTTTAGTAATCCCTTCTACAAAAAAAACAATAAAACAATGAAATTTATTAATAAATCAATCATTAAAATCAAATTAAATACATTTTAATCAAAGCTTAATTTCTTAAAAAAAAGATGATATCATCCCAAATTGGGAAAAATTGTCATTTGTGAGGATGAAATCATCTCTGATTTTGCAACTTGGGGATTTCCCCTTGTTGGACGGGATCGCCTCTAGTTCATCGATTTCGCCCTCCTATGAAATTGATGATCTAGGGACGATTTTGACGAAATCTGGGCCGTGATGTCCCAAAACAATAAAAATTTCAAACAAAAAATTACACAAATTAAATTCAAACCTAATTTACTAGGATTAGATCCTTACCCGTAGCCCATGGTAGACCTCTGTCAATCAGTGTGCTATCTCCACCATTTTTCTCTCTACAAAGCTCTAGAACAGTAAAAATGAATAGTAAAAATGAATTAGGGTTTTACCCTATTTTTCTGAATTTTATTTAAAAACAACATTTTTTTTAATTTTTCTTTTTCATGCTTTTACCTCAAATGTTCGATTTGGGTAAAAAAACGGAGGGGAAACCATAGTAAGCAGTCGTACGATTCAAACTAAAATTGTCGTCTAAAAAATTGAGTAAATTTTTGCTTTCTTGTAAAACAGGAAAAACTCCTCTTTAACGCATTTTCTTCAGAAAATTTGCTAAAGAGGGGGCAAAATGTAGCACCCTAAAATTAGCACAGTTAAACCTTAGCAAAAAGATAAAAATTTTAATTTTAAACCCAAATCACCCGTTAACTGCCTGTTACCTGCTTTCCTCATTTTCTGCACCATTTTTAGGATTTGTTTTGACCGTTGGACGATATCGTTGCAGATCAGACGAAACCATCCCAGATCTGATGAATTCATCTGGAATAGAACGTTCAGATGATTTCATCCCAAAACCAAATTTTCATAATTAGCTTCTATTTCAACAGCTTCTCTAACTTGGGCAGAAAGCGTGTCTACACAGTTAGAGTCTCCCCCATTGGAGATACCCAAAGTGGGATGATTTCCAACCTCCTAACCTCTCCCTAATCCTATATAAACTAGGATTTTCTTAGTTTATCCCCCTAAACCCCATAGCTGATAGATTTCCCTGTAGAGTTAGTTCCTTATGCATTAGAGCATCCTTGCACCATTGTTTGTATTCTATATTTCATGTTTTCTTGCAAGAATTTTATTGTTTTTTAGTCAAAGCAAGCTTGGATCATCGTAGGCGATTCTGGATGATTTCAGACGATCTTGTCGAGGAGTGCAAATGAACTCATATGATTGGAGGTGATCCTGACTGTAGTCCATATTGGGGGTAATTAGAACCCAAATTTTGCATTTCCTTATTGTTTTTCTGCATTTCTTTGTGCATTATCTTAGGTTATTATATTTATGCATCTTGGAGTTCACCTCATTTAGCATAGATATATGATAAAGTCAAAATAAATTGTCAAATTGATGCATTTCCTTTTAATTGCTATCTAGATCCACCATTTAGGCAAATTCATTGTTATTTCTATCATTTCCCTTTGCTTTTATAGTTGCATTTTTGGTATTTTGTACCTATTTTTGTGATTGCAGGTTTCTAACGAATTTGTCTCAGATCATCGATGATCCTATCTGATCTCAGATGGCCAACTGTGATCTAAGATGATTCTATGCAATTTCAGATGATTCTATACGATTCGAGATGATTTGGACTTCTACAAACCTCATAATATTCATTCAGACATCTGGAATCAGGTATATTCTGTCCTATTCAGCACATTCTCTTTGTTCAACATTTATTCATGTTTTTTGTATCTATAAAAATCAGCATCGGCATATAGATTAGCTTAGATTCATCTTGGCCAAACCTAGGAATTGAATGATTGAATATAAAATGAACACATCAAACCTATTATCAACCTAGGCATGGAAACTGCCACTCAAAATTTTCTTGGTGAACCCACCATCCATCAAAAATTCACCCTTATACCCCTCTCTTGAGATGCGAGACCTTCAAAGGGCCTCTCAGTCTGAGGTATTGTCCTATCCTTCTCGCATCCCCCTTCCAGGTGTGAATCCTATAACCTGAAGCTAAGGATACGAAAAATTTGGAGTGATACATTGGGTTTTTCTAGTTCCCCCTCTTGTATCTTTATCTCCTTGACATTACTAGCCTAAACTAGGGCATCTTCTAAAGTGAGGAACTACTGGAGCTATAGTACAACAACGATTGGTCTCAAGAAGCTTTTGGAAAACATGTGAGAGAGTTTATTTTTTGGTATTAGGTAAAGTAGCTTGGCAAGAAGTGTTTGCCACCTATTCCCATAACTAGTTATGGATTCATTGTCATACTACCTCAACCCTGTGAGGTCGGTCAATGTTGCTTTCCTTTTGGTATTGATAGCAAATCACTCCAGGAATGCATTCACTAGCTGTTCAAAGCTATGGATACTATACTTAGGTAACTGGTTGAACCATTCATTGGTTGGCCTTGATAGGGTGCTTAAAAAGGTTCACAAGAGCAATGCATCATTTTCATGAATGCTAAAACATAGATTAAGAAATCGTGTCACGTGCTCTTGAGCATCTTCCTCTCCTTTAAACCGATCCAACTTGGGCATCTTAAAATGCTCAGGGTATACGAAAGAAGGAATAGATGGGTGTAACAGTTGGAACTTAAGCTAGAAAACTATGGGATTTTGAGTCCCAGTTACCACTGTATTTGTCTTGACCTATTTGAGGTATTCTAACAAAGCTTGATATGCAGGTGAGTATTTGATCTTCTCTTATTTGTTTTGAACCCTGAAAGGTGTTGAAGGTACTCTATGTGGGTGTGGGGGTGGTCGATATGCATCTTCCACTTGCTCATATGGTGCATCCACATAGTCCTCATTATCCTCTATGTCATCCTAGACCCCAATATGTGTATCAGGTAGTGGTCTACATGGAGGAACTAACACCTCTTGAAGGTGCTCTAGATTAGGCCTATGATGTACTCTTTCTTCTGGCCTATTTGATCTAGGAGGTAGTGGAGGATTAGGCCTATGAGGTCTATCATGGTGCACCTACCTCGGTCTATTCTCTTCCCTATACATTTTGGGAGCTTGAGCCCCTTGACGCAAGGTTTATTTGATTTGATTCTCTATCCTCTCTCTTTCTAATTTTTGTCTCTTATCTAAGAGATCGAGGCATTTCTTGTCAGAGAAAAGTTGATTAAACTTAGCTTGACATCTAGCATACTGTTGTACCATATCATTAATCTATATTATGGTAGAAGGTCTTTGTACCCTCTCTTTCGGGTATCTATCATATGCCAAGGTTTCTTCAAAATCAGGTGCAAGGTTCTCCTCATGGAGGGTATTCACATTGACTCTCTATTGCCTTTCATGTTACTAGTCAACATAAACTATAGGCATAGAATTGCATCCTGCCTATGTAGAATGAGATAAGGGAGAGGGAATATGATCCCTCTCATCTCCTCCCTCATATATGAGGAAGGGTAAAGTAGAATTCACCCTACCACTAGGGTGAGTAGTGAACTCCTCCCTTGGTGGTGGTCTAGGAGTAGGATTAGGCCTACCACTAGGGCGAGTCTCAAACTCATCCCTTGGTGGTGGCCTAGGAGTAGTATTAGGCCTACCACTTGCGTGAGTTTCAAACTCATCCCTTGGTGGTGGCATAGGAGTAGGATGGTTAGACAACCTAAGATGATCATTTAGTCCTACTATGGATGGTGGGGATTACTCCTTCACTATATACCATGGAGCTAATATCACTGACATGCAAATGCATGGGATTGCTCTATTTATGGGTGCATCATGGCACGCCCTCTCTCCAAAATAGGAGGCATGTATGTGATATCTATTAGGGAGATAACTCCCTGACTCTGAGCCTTCACCAGCTAGGGTACCCCATATAGAGATCCCTCATTGGTTAGGCCTATGTCTATACCTAGTCTTAGTAGGACTAACCATCCAATCATCAATCAATTGGTGACTGTCGATGGGGTTCCCTATGTTGGGACTTTTACTTATAGGGTTGCCCCTATGAGGGGTCTCTTATGGACTAGGTCCAAAACTACTCACTAGAGGACAACTAGGATGAGTAGATGGTCTCTGAGGAGGAATGAGCATCTCCTCAAGTCCATATCGAAGATGTTGAATGTCTTCCTATCTACTCCCCTTAACTTCCTCCAATGAATGGGATTTGCTACGGGTGATGACCATATCTAAAACTCTATCAACTATGTGATTATGTTATTTTACAATTTTTATGAATTAGAAACAAACAAACAATAGGAACACACAACAAGAATATGATTATTTGAATTACAAGTTTTATATGAATCCTAATTTTTTTGGAAGTTTCAATATGTGTTGTATTTATAAGATAACTCTTATCATGTTTTTGATAGTTGATGTAATACTCAAATTTTAAGAGGATTTCACCAGTATAAACGTAGCTCGACAACCGGTAGTAAAATTATGGTCATGTAAATACCTTGTATGTGGCAATAAAATTCCACACACAAACAAGGGGCACTGGTCTTGCTAGTCCCTCACCCATTTTCCCTCAGTCAGCATCATACCTCCCCAAAGGGAGAGTATATGCAAATTTTTTGGGGTACGAAAGGATATCGGGCCTGGTGGTCTATGTAACCAAGGTTTGAGGGGATTTGAGTCAATGGATGGATATGAAACCCATCGTCATTGAACTCTATCAGTGGTTGGGGATGAATTCCAACTCACCAAAATTTCTTACACTAAGTGGTGTGTGTTGTTCTTTTTATAACTTTGAAATATAAGCAAATAAGCAAGCACATGATCTTTCACTAATGCATGTAAAAATGTTTTATATTCATAAATATGTTAGTTGTATAAAATATAATCAAATTTATACTAGCCCTAAATGAATTTGACCTCTTAGAGGTGAATTATGCAACTTTTCTTCAATCAGCCATGAAAGAGCAACAAAGGAAGGACTGCATTTGTTTTTTAAAATTTTTAAAATTGTGATTTTAATTACAATTTGGAAAACAACTAAAATTTCTAGGCACTCAGGAAGATGAAAAAAAAACTTTCAAACTTGTTGGAATTTGAAATAAAATTTGCAAAAATTGACAGAAAACATAAAATTGAATAGACCTGGACCTACTGGTTCTCTATTTTTTCTATAGAACCTCCTATTTTTTAGGCCATCCCAGGTAGGTACGGTCATAGACCAATCAATTTGGGGTCTGTCCTAGGTAGGGATGGTCATATACCAATCAATTTTGGTGTCGTCCTAGGTAGGGACGGTCACAATCAGGGGTCATTTTCAACAGGAATGACTTTGACCTGCAACACAAAAATGGTAGAAATGAGTTAAAAATTTGTAAAAAGTGAAAAAAAACAAGAAATATAAGGTTCCTACCACAGTTATCACCACTATAGAAGTGAAAAATCAATGGATACACCTCTACTTATGTTTGTATGGCCTTCAAACAGACAGATTTAAGCTAAGGGCCTTATAGGCCAAAAGGAGTGCATATAATGAAACTAAGCTAGAAAGCAACAAAAGATGAATTTGATAACCAAATGAAATGTAATAAGATGTATTTTATTAATTTTCTTTTCAAAAAATTTATTACAAGATGCACTCCATTAATGGAGGCTTAAAATTGGCGATACATCAACCATACAAACAATGAAAATGATGGTAATAAGGGATCATATCGCTCGATGGTAAATTGATGTTGGCGCATCCAATGGTTGACTCCTCTTCCCAAAAATAATCTATGTTGAGGTTTATTCCTATACCTATAGCTTCTATTTTTTTCAATCCTACAATCTACACACATGGGATCTTGAAAGGGGGTTAATATAATAGAGATTATAATGGAAAACAACATACATCCACTGAAATCAAATAAAAATAAAGAAATCTAAGATAAAAAACCATATAAAAATGCATAAAATAGATATATCTATGTTCTAAAATTACTATAGCCAAGTTTCAAATCATTTTTAGGTTGTTTATGACCAAACCAGGCGAAAGATGGCGGAGGCCTTAATGTTGGTCCACCTCACAGTGTGACGTTCAAATGACTGGTTACCCTACCAAATCAACTCCAAATCAGCTCAAATTTGGACAGGGGTTAGGGGAGGACCTATTGAAGACTCCTTTAGTGGAATATATGGCAAAAACCCTACATATTTTATGTCTTTCATAGTTATGGATGGTCATGATTGTTGACCTCTCCTGCTCGAGATGGTCAGTAGGTCTACTTTAAAAATGGCCACCAATACCTATTGGATCGGTTCTACAACTCACTAATTAGGTTTTAAGGCAAATGGGGTTTGTATCTATTCTATTGTAGACTAGTTTTGTAATCAATTTGATAGGTTTTGTAATCCTTCAAATTGCCTTCACGAGGGAAGAGGGATTCAAAGGCAAAGGGGAACAAAGTTTACAAAAAGGGGTGAGGTAAGTAACACCGGTTCTCTCCCAATTCTAGTAGCACTTCATTGCTCTAAACCTGCATTCCATTACCCTCATTTTTTGTTGAGCAAAGGCTCCAATTTATAGGTAATTGGAGCCCTAATGCCCAAAATGGCATGTTGCCCATCCAGGGCAACCCTTTCCACTTGTCCAAGGTTACCCTAGATGGGTTTGGGAAGATTTCCCAAATGGGGCAACCCATTAGGCAGCCCAAATTGTGTCAGGCCACTCCCAATCAGCATGGGCACTAATTAGGGTTGATATTGGCAAGATTTAATTGCTAATATCGATCCCACCTACTTTTTGGTAGGTGGGTTTGGGGGTCATCCCTTTCTAGGATAGTCATGTGACCATCCCAGGCAGGAGTAGCCACAAATCCTAACCCTAATCATGACCATCCTTGGTAGGGATGGTCATAAACTAGGGTCTCTAAGGCTCCCAAAACTTGTGGAGACCTTCCCAAAACTATCCTAGGATGCCTTCTGAACCTAGAAACTACCCCTGGTTAGGTCATATGATGTCGATAGGATGATGCATTTGGTGCACTGGTAGTACTATCTAATTTACCTGATTTTGGTGTCTACAAATTGTATATGTCATGAGAGCCTTAAAAGTGATACCATAGTTTGTCATACAATCCATTCATATCCATACCTCCATCCACATGTGTGTAATTATATTTTTCAACACAACCATTATTTGTCTCTATACATAATAAAATAAGTATTTTTTGGTTAATCAACCACACCTAGTGATATTATCAACTTTTGAGGAAAACAACTTTGATTAGTAGAAGGTAAGGCCTAGCTATGATAAATCCTTGGATATTCAAGATCCCATCACTAATTGAAACACTAAAATCCTAGCTAGTACAAGGAAAAGATGAAAGCTACAAAGTGGTCTAGGTTACCTTAGGTGAAAATGAACTTCCTTGCTTATCCCCCTATGCAACTAGTTTAAAGGTGTTGAGAATTGGCAAAAGGACAAGCTTTACCCAATAAAAATCCCTTGCTTACATCAAAATAAGTAAAAATATGAAAGCAAAGTACATATTCAAAAGGCCAAGCATACAGACCAGATTTTAAAGCAAAAATCCGATACACAAATCAAAATCAAAAAAATAAATAGTGATTTTCATCACTATATATGAGAAAAATAAACAGTGATTATCATCACTACAAAAATCCCCGCTCAAAGGAAAAAAATCAATCAAAATAAACAGTGATTTTCATCACTACATATGAGCAAAAATTCAAAGCCAAAAAGAAGGGAATAAAGCTTGAATCCTTGGAATTCTCAGCATTGTACAAAATTGGAAGGCGAAATCCTTATACATAATGATATGTCTACCACAATTGCTTCATGCATTTGTGTAGACCAATGTTTGAATGTGTATGAGCTATCTTAGGTAACCCAATATTGCCTAGTGGTATAATCCAAATAAGTCCAACATAAGGATGAGATGAACACCTAAGGATCTCTAATCTTAGCAATGGGCTGAAAGAATCCCACCTGACATCAGAGGAAATGCTTGAGTCCTATCTCAAAAATACAACCATATGCACACACAGAGATCATGAAAACTAGGTCCATCGTAAAAGTCATACTTTTCAAAAGTCTAAGTGGTAATTAGACAACTTTTGATAGGGAAACTAAAGTGATTGAATCTTTTAAAGCTTCAAAAATACTTACATAGCAACAAATCATAACATAATTCACACCATCATTCTTTATAAATTCTATAAATTAGGGGGTATCAACATAATAGGACAGATACCGCATATATATTAGAAATAGTATATAGACGACCACTGACTACTTTATATCTTTTAATTTACATAAAATTATTAATAAAATACATTACACACCATTACATATCATATATGAATACTTAATCAATTATTATGACAAAAGTGATTATTTAAATTCATGATTATTTTTTACTTTCTATGGTATCACTCATTAAGATTGTCAATGTCCTATGCATTTCGTATGTTTTAAGTGATTAGAGCATATAGGCTCATTTATACCATTCCACCACATAATTTATATGCATATAATTAAAGCAAAGTTAAAACATGCATTTAGCAATAACATCATATTCACAAAAACAAGTCATTAATCATCCATAAACCACATCATAAAACATATAGGCAATATCCATTTGCATTCAACCATAAATTCACCATTTACCACTTATCAAAATACATCGCATCATATCATCAAATCATATAAGCATCTATACATCATATCACATCATCAAATAATATAAGTATCTACACATCCATCGAAGCATCTTCAAATATCATCTATCATCTAGCATATTCATCAAATCATCATAATACCATAATCGCATCATATCATAAAATAAAATAATAACAAAAAGATAAAGCAATAAATTATACTCATAATGAGTCATAAAAATCAAATATATCATAAAATTATGTGTCAAGTCCAATGGATATACAAAAATGCTCGTGGGCTACAGTCATATAGGTTAGTCGACCTCAAAAATGGATCAAGAACTAAGTAGAGTATTATTCAAACACCCAGCATGAGTGCCCTGCATCACCTTCTCTAGTGCCACCTCCCCCTGTGATGGTATCCTGAGTTGAGTGATGCAAGCCTATAGGTATCTCTATCCAAGTCTGATTCCACTAGCTAGGACAAGTGGAAGACTACTCCAAGGTGGAGCGTCCACTAACCTATGAACCACCTGCACCTATTAGATCCTTAGGTACAATCCCATGCCTCCCCTAGGATGATCATTATGCTCATCCAATAGAGACTAGAGATGTCCCACATATACCCTTGAACCTACTACTAAAGCCTCCTGTGGTGTAGAAGGAGGAACAACAAACTACATCCTGACATTGCCACCCCCAATAGTAGCCTGTAGAGCTTGTATCTGTGATGAGAGCTACTCAATGGTAGCATCTCGCTATTGTACCTAGATCTTAGTGGCATGAATCTCAACCTTGACCTCATGCAACTGTGCTCTATGCTCTAAGAGGATATTATCTCTCCTCAGGCTCTAACTCCTCCTCCTCCTCAAGAACTTTAGGACCCTCTGCTACCACCTACTTTTTTGATTGGCCCCATAGTTCAGTCCTTGATCAAACCCTATGTCCTACAAGATCTATACCATCACCCCCACCATCATCCTCACACCCTAGGCTGCCAATGCCATGCCACATCTGATCACACCACCACTAAGAGTAAGCCTATGTATCTCCTCCAGCTACTATAGGGTCTATGGCTAGGGTATCCTCCTTATCTAAAAGCTTTGTGATCTATCGTGGAGGTAGGTCCTTATCTACTATGAGGAACCTATACAAGAATAGTATCAAGGGCACATCCTACTATAATATGTACTGAAAAAGAACCTAAGAGTAGAAGAAATACTCCTAGATGGCAATCTTATGACCAACGAGCCATCGCTCGTGTCGTGTCCTGGTAGTAAAACTAGTTGGATCATCCCAAGAAGGACACTCATAGTAAGGCCACCACACGACATATTAGGCCAGTAGTCTAGTGAAAGCATCAGTATAGTGGGACAACTCCCCTACAAAAGTGTGGCTTTTATGCTCCTCGTGCTCTCGAGCCCATCTGGCAGCATAAAACTGTGTCCGAGCATCGACCACTATGATCTTGACCGGGAGCCCCTTAGGGCAATCTACTATAATGTGCTTCCATCCCCAAAACCTATAGGAGCAAGCTGCAGGTAATGTTGATACATCTCCACTGATGAATGTGGTACAACTCATCATAGCACTAAGCCAATAGTGATCTACCCCATGCATAGATGATAGACTCCTTGCTATCCAGTAGGTCCTACACCATTGCCAAGAGGTTCCAAGGGAACCTCACACCTGATTAGTCTAAGATAAGAATGTTGCTGATCACCATCAACAACATGATATGCCTCACTATGAAAACATGAGCATCATACCAAGCTTTGATAAATACTCCTTTGGACCCAGTCTCCTAGAGGGCCTATGTAGAATGTGCTCCAAACACCCGAGCATAGACGACCACCTGATCATTAGTGGTCAAAAAAACAATGGGCACCCCATCGAATGGGATACGAAATATCCTATAAACATCCTTCGACATGATAGTCATCTTGTCAGGTGGAAGATGGAAGGTTTTGGTCTACGGGTCCCAATGGTGGGCTAAGGCCATAAGATAATCCTGGTTAGCCATAATATGGGGAAACCTGATGATGTACCATAGCCCATGTGCCTTAAACCACTCCTATTCAATGTCATCAAATATAGGAGGTAAGTCAAGCAAGAGCTTTGGGTTTTGGGCCCAAGAAGTGAGGATCTAAGCAAAGTAAAATAAAGACAAAACAAAACTATAGTGCATCTAAGGCATAATTCACAATAAACATGAAAAAATTGCAAAAGAGTATGATTTAATCTAAATCTAAGCAAAATAAGAATAAATTGCACCTAATAAAGCAAAGCAAAATTCAAAAATTCCAAAAAAGAGTAAAAAATGTCATGAAAATTCAACAAAAAACAAGAAAACAAGGCTCAAGCTTTAGCCGATATCACCTACAATAGTTGAAACCTAGCTATTGGAGGCAACAGCGGCCAAGACCCAATGGTCAATTTTTTTACTATTGGGATTCAAGCTTTGCCACTCTGAGCGATAGTGGCTCAGAGCCAACTGCTCTTAGCGACAATGGCCAAGGGGTGACACGACAAACCCATGAACCCTTGGCCAAAAAATAAAAAACAATTGCAATTTAACAAAATAATTCTAAAAAAATAACATAGGGGGGAAGCAAACAAAATGGAAAGTAAAATTCCCTACCCAAGCATCAAAACTAAGCTAAGTTTGAAAACACCCAAAATGGTGGAAGTAGGTGAATAATGGAAAATTTTGAAAAAACCTAGGCTAAAGCCACTAATAGAAAGTAAAATTGGGGACTAACCCATCATAGAAAAAGGGAACCTAAGCCTAATTATGAAGTTTTTTCATTGCCAGTAGGTTTAGTGAGGTTCATTTTGCTCATTACTTAGTGAGGTTTAGTTTTACGTAGATAAGGAAAAGAGATCTAGGGTTTTGAAGAAAAAATACATGAGAAGCTCCAGCTCCTCCAACAGCTGATGTATTACCCTGCATAGCCATATCCTCAGCACCAACCAGATTCAAAGTCGCAACCGTTGTCGTCGCACCAGAGCTATGAAAATGAATCTTCAATAGTGAAAATGATAGGTCAAATCCTAGAAAAGTAATTTTTTCTATTTTCTTAATTATGCCTTGGCCACTACTGACGTTAGTGGCCCTAGATTCTTGGCTACTCAAGGCAACAAAAACCATAGGTAGGAACTCAAAATCCACTGGAATTGATAGTGTCTAGATCCACAGGTCAAAATAAGGGATTTTCTCCCTGAGGTATCCCACAAAAATAGTAAATAAACACACTTTGGTGGTTTTAGATCATCATAATGTTCAAAATAACAAAAAAAATCACATAAAATCACAATCTCAAGTAGGCCTCATATCCAGTTACCTACTCTATCTACTTGATTATTGTAGTGATTTTAACTCCATGTATTTCAGTGAGATGAGTAGATAACCATAAGGCCACTTGGGGCAAAAACAACTCATTTTGTAAATACGATATGTCACCCTTCAAACTCGAATAAGATCAAGATGGTCGAACTACTCCATAGGTGTTAAGGGGTCATTCTAATTCCCCTATGACATCAAAAATATTAAGTCAAAGTGATACAATCTAGGCCTAAACAGAATCACTCATCCTAACTCCCTAATAAGGCTATTGATAGCCAAACTGCTCCTCAGGATAGGGATGGATGATCCTCATAAACAATTGGAATCGCACTTGGATGTGGTATTACCCATTCAAAGAAGAAAATGCTATAAAGGAACCATATTAGTCATATTGGTCAAGCGACTTGTCGCTTCATTCATTTTCATTTCTTCACCAATTCATTGTGTGAGGAAGTAGTTCAAAACTTCAACTTAATCATAATAAAAATAAACAAAAGATCACTCGATCATAACAAAATCATGTTCATCCTATGAATCATTGCATACAACAATCACAAATTTCCCTTGTTTGCTAGGAATGTAAGCAAACATGATATCTTTAATTGTAGATCTCCTACCAATCAAAATTGTTGTAGCAGTTGAAGTTACCCGATTGAGTTTGAGGAATGAGTGTAATTTAACATGCAAAAGCCACTGAGCTAAGTCCTTTGAACATTGAGGTAATGATTCAAGGGATGCACACCATCTTGCATGATTGGGCCATCCAGCATTGATCATACCATTGATCACCATACGCACTACAAATAGATCAGTCTACATTTTTGCTTAGCATTGTGTTTTCCACATAATGGATCACAAAAAGGGGTATCTATATACACCTAAATTATGTCATGCTTAGGGTATATGCTCACATAGACACACTCATAAGATCATAGTACATAATATTGGAATTTCCAAGCATCAATAGTGGTTCTAACCACTCATTTGGGGCATTTTTAAGCTATCCAAGCTTGGCCGCTTGAACCAAGAGAGGCCAGATCCTAGCTGGTCAAGCCTAGAGTGGCTAGATATTAGCCACTGCAGATGACAACAACTAGATCTTAGCTACTATAGATGATAGCGACTAAGACATAAGAAGCATTTTACCAAAAAATAGGCCCAATCTCGGGTGGAAGTGGCAATCTGCATGCAATAAAGATGAGCGAGAGTGACTTTGCATTCCTTTTCATGACCAGTTCACATGGGAGGTTTGAGTTTGCATTTATAATTAAGTTAAATGACCTCCAAGCATAAAAAAAGGACAAAATCTTCTCATGTTAATGACCAATTCACATAGAATACTCAAGTGGGCAGTTATATTTTAGTTAACTAGCCTTCAAATATAGACAATGGACAAAAGCTTCTCATGCTAACTTGCACTACACATGAGAAATTCATTCCTAGGGCTTGGACATAGACCTAGGGTTTCACACTATAAAAGGTGCAAGCCTAAGAGCACCAAATCACATGAGGGGGATACATACAAAGGATATTTATCATATTAGAGAGAGAGACATATTTTTGAGGAGATATTTCAAGACTTGGAGAGTTCTCTTTTAGATCATGTATATGAAAAAGCTCTAACAGATTGAAGAGCATAACATCTATTTCAACATTAGATTACAGTATTTAACCCATAGCTTTGGGGAAAAGAGGGTGAGGTTTACTTTAGCAGTTGCTATATTGAACAATGGCCCATAGTCTTAGATTATGATAGACATAGCTTATTTTATTCTACATCTTTTCATATCATTAGCATAGATTTACGTGATTTGATGGCATATTTTTATCATATTTCTATTACATTCTTTGATTACTAACAACCTCATCCGAGGAGGCAATCTCGAACACCTAGATGTGCATTGTTGTTTCATTGCTTACAGGGCCATAGGTACATTATATGAATATTGCAATATACGAGAGCAAAAGGGATCCCTCTAGGAAATATACCTGGAGAAGGAGGCATCTGTAAGCCCTCATACATTTTTGTGTGCGAAACCGAGAATATTTTATAAGTGCACCACCTCTTCATGAAAGGGGCACTCCTTGCCTATTTGTAATTTATAGTATCAAAATGGGTATCCCTAAGAGGGACCGACATGTAACTGAGCTTCAATATCAATAAATAGATCCATATTTTGTTATTTTGTGTTATATTATTTTTCCTCTTGTCTTTCCATTTTATCTTTGGTATTTTAAATAGCATTGCAAGTAGGGTTTAGAAAAGGAACCGGTGCGTGCATTCCCGGGGTTGCTATAGATGGTTATCATGGTGGGACCACCACTAATTCTTCATTTTCTACCATGATACTAACTTATTTTTGTGTGCATGTCTATCCTCTCTGAGCTACAATAGCCAAAAACTATCCGCTCTGATCTACAATAGCCAATAGATCTTATCTACTCTGAGCTATAGCGGCCAAGAACCAAACACTCTAGTCAATAGCATCCAGGACTGGAGTGCAGCAGAGGTTAAAACAAAGACTATCTAAGCTAGATCAAAGGTTGGTATAGCTTCTCTGATATTTTATAGCTTTATCTACTTTTTTGTGTTTAAAATAGAGAACTTAAAGCACATTTATGTTTAGAAATTAAAGGAACAAAAGAAGAAAAAATTAAGCATTGTGCATATCTTAGATATTATTTTAAATTTTCCACTAGGCATTGCTAGGAACATCAGCTTATACCTAAAAAGTTTACCCTAGAATCCAATGTGCTAGACATTGTATGTTGTTTTCTTGCTTTGAGGCCCTACTAGAGGCCATAGTTGCATGAGATAAAGTGTGCTCATACAAATCATAGTATTTCATGCATATTTTTGAATATTGAAATGTATTTTTGCACTTATACATATAGGAAATATTCATTGCTACTATATGATGCAAATTATGATATGCAATCTTAAAATGAACACCACACACACACGTCTCATTTAGAACATTGGAGAGTTGGATTTCATCACCAACCTTCAATTCAGTCTAGTGACATTGGAATTCATCTCCTTCCACTAGTTTACCCCTTAGAGCTTCCTAGAAACAGATTGAGAAACTTACTTATAGTGACACTAAGTTACTTGTTTCAAACTATCTCCCACTATTGGAACAATTATTGGTTCAAAGTGGAAGAGCTAGGTGAACCCTCCATTGGGTCTTCAGTGGTGTACCCTAGCTTCTTTTGAGAAAATAATGTCTGGCATGAGTGTACTTTATTATCACTATAGATGAGTTTTCTCATTCTTAATCCAAGAACAAGAGCAAAGAAATTGAAAGAGTAACACATCAAAACACATCAAATAGTCTAGGGCACACTAAAATTGGTAATCAAGATAAACATATGTTTGGTATTGTGTGTTCATTCCTAATTTACAACTCAAAAGATCAAGTCATAAAATAACATGGTTAAAACAAGAAGTAACCTCAATTTGATATCGAGGGGGATACAAGTAATTCATGCCTATAGGTGGAGTCGTAGTAACATTGAATGGCCTACCTGTAAGACTGTGAGATATAGCTCCATGAGACTAAGGGGTGATAAATCAACACTTGGGGGATATCTTAAATAAAACCTAAGGAGCCACATCATGGAATAAATTCACATAAACAAAAATAGGCTTCACAACCATCCTCATCAAGGAGACATAAGGAAACCTCAAGGGCCTCCAATAAACACACAGAAACATCTCAAATATGTGAGGAAGCTTCAAGGGCTTCCTCCTCAAATGGACATAAAGAAGGTTCTAAAACCCATTCTTAACATAGGGATGACGAGACTACCACATCTCTATCCACATGTAGAAAACATGTTAGCACCAAGCCCTCTTCATCAATAAGGCAAACAAGAATTGCAACACCTCAAGACTCACAAGAAACATATGAAATAGGTTTACCCACTGAAGGGCAGGAAACTAGATCTACATCTAGTCATGGGAATCATATATAAGAAACATTTCACACAAAAGGAAATATTCCCATATACTATGACCTCATAGGAGTAAATGGCACCCCACGGGACTAGCCATGGAAAACAAGATAGCTAGATGGGTTGGATCGATTTCCTACTCAACCAACTCAAAGAACTATAGCTACTAAGAACTCTACATCTGGAAGCTCACGAACTATGACTTCTAAACATACCTCCCATTATAGGGGTACCTCAAAGTGACCTCATAGAAGACACATGGGGTCTGATCATAGGGATACTCAATAGTATACTAAACAAGTCAAGTCATATTAACTAGCAAGAGTATAGATATAGTAGAAACCCCCTCTAGGAATCTGTAAGTCAAGACAATAAGAAAAGATTCAAATAAACATGAGTCTTCTATGATATCATAAATTAATTGAATGAAGTGGTTATAAAATGCATTACATAAGGAGCGAGAGATAGTAGAAGCTCTCGAACAAGAGAAACAAAGAGAAAGACTCTTGCTCCAACATGAGTAGTGCTTAAGAGAGCAAGCTGAGTGGCTAGCTCTTAACAATTTATAGGCAAATGGTGGTGACCAACAAAGAACAAGATATGCTAACTCACCTAAGGAGAGGTGCACTAGACAAGATATCCCATATAGAAACCCCCCACCAAATAATGAATGAAATCCAACTAATGTAGGAAGGGCAAACATAGCAAACCAGGATCATAATCCTGGGTCCCCTCGTAGGATGGAGGAAAATATAACAAATCAAATGGATAGAGAGTTTCCTCCATTGCCAATATGAATAGGATTACAATAGGAGGAAATCCATACATCAAAGGCATTTCAAGAGCTTGCTAAAAATTTGAAAACCTTTGAGAAACAAGAGGCAGCTGGGAACTCACCAACATTGAGAAAAATATACAATCAACCATTGTGCCAATCAATACCTAGCCCTACATATCCTAAGAAATTTGATATGCCTAGGTTAGAAACATTTAAATGTGAATAGGATGCACAAGAGCATGTCACCAACTTTATCAATTCCTATTTTCATCTTGAATACAATGATGCTCTCATGCTAAGAACATTCATAATGACATTTGTAGGTGCTGCCACTCAATGGTTCAACCAACTACCTAAGCATAACATAACCAACTTTGAACAACTAGTAAATGTATTCTTAAAGCATTTCTCCTTTGGTGCTAAGAATAAGGTGAACCTTTCAGACCTGGCTAACTTGAAACAGTATGATGATGAGCCAATAATGGATTATGGGAATAGATGGAGAAAAGTCATGGAAAAATTATCATTCTTCATTCCCACAGAAGAGATCATTCACATGTTCACCAAAATTTATTCTAAAAATATCTCCCTCTTGCTACAAATCCAATAGTATCCTTCATTTTAAGAAGCTTTGGCATAGGCCAAGCTCATCAAAGAGATAAAATTAGATGAGGGAACCATTAAAATTTGAAAAAAAATGAGTGGAACAAGAATGGTAAGAATGACAAGTATAAGCAAAAGTAGGGCAACCCTGCTCTAGTCAATCAAGTCGTATTAGCTACACCCAAGGATGGGGGTGCAAAAAAACCATAGAACTATCAAGAACATCCCCTACCAGCCAACAATGACCAAAAGAACAATCAAGGAAGAAACTGAGAATGTAAGCCACCTCATTATTTCACACCTCTGATAGAATTAATGTAATCAGTATTTAATTAGCTGAGCAAGGCTAGGAGGATCAAATTTCTTGATATACCTCTTATAGATCCCAACCATCCTAAGCCAAAAGGATATAGGGAAGATCAATTTTACCCTTATCATAGGATATCATGGCATGACATTGAGGCTTGCGTCGGGTTTAAGCACCAAGTGCAAAACATGATTGAGGCAAGAGAACTCAAAGTTAACAATCCATTGGATCTCAATAATAGAGACATGGGCATATATAGAAACCCATTGCCCAATCATGAGGTCCCTCGAGAGCAAGGGACCCAATTCAATAAGATTCAAGTTGACATACCTACCCATGGATGCATTGGGATGGTTGATATTGTTAACATAGAAATGAGGGCTAGGCGGTATGGTCAACCGCAACCACCTACAGCTCCCATGAACATCCTAGCTACCCCTAGGCAAAGGAAAGACAACCTTCTAGGTCCACAAATACGACCTGTGGTAACTATTCAAAGTATATTGGAGCAAAACCTATAGACAAATTCAGTTAAGTTATCCATCTATGAGCTCATACAATAGTCTCCAAAGCATAGGGAGACTCTAATGGATATTTTAAGAACAATTGAGCTTCAACCACAAGATGCGAATGCATTCACTCACTTTGTGGGACAAGTGCAAGAATGCTAGGAACCTGTAATATGATTCTATGATCATGAGATTAAGATAGTGTCTACCGCCTTACCATAACCTCTGCTAAATATTGTAGTGATCATCAATGACCTACATTTCAAGAGGATTTTTTTCGATACAAGTTCATCGATTAACATCATCACAAAAACTGCAATAGAGTACCTCAAGATACCAAAGACCAATATCATTCTAGGAGCTTACACATTGAGAGCCTTTAATGATGCTTTATGTAATAATGTGGGAATGATAGTCCTACCCATCAAGGTGGGGTACAATACCATCCCAATGATGTGTCATGTCTTGGAAGGAGCTATACAATATAACATCCTCTTAGGGCATCCTTGGATAAGGTCCATGAAGTGTGTGCCTTCAATATTGCACTAGTGTGTCAAATATGTCCATGAAAACAAAGTCTATGTGGTTTTGGCTGATGAAGAGCCTTTTAAATACATCAATCAGGTGGAAATTCTTGGAGAATTCATGTTCCCTTCTACTCACCTATACGTGGCACCTTCATCCCCAAAAACACAAGGGGATAACAAAGACAAAGGGATAAGAAAATACCCATGCACATCAACACTTCCTAATGGACTCAAGATGGTCAATGCTTCTACAGTACCATCCACATAAAAACCAAAAGAAAATCATAAGCTAAAGGTACCCTTAGTTAAGGAAGAAAGGCCCAAATAAGTGTCAACTAAAGCCATTGCTAAAATACCAAATCCTATGGAAGAGGAATATCCTCAAGATCAAGATGAAGATAGTGATTATCACCTTGCTTCGCCAATATCATTCATGGGGTCATCCATGTCACATGCATCAATACACTTGGAAAGCATAGGCATAGAGGATTACCTTGTGTAGAAAATTACCTTTATGTCTATCATTTATTCTGCACAAGATATAGGAATGCCTAAGGACTTGAGGGCGCTAGTAGGAATAGTGGTTCGACTTGGAATCCCTCCCAACCAAACCAATTTTGTCTATGCCAGCCTGGACTGTGCTCATAAATCTTTAGCTATAGAAGAGGATGGTGACGAC
This sequence comes from Wollemia nobilis, assembly GCA_028583015.1. NCBI lineage: Eukaryota > Viridiplantae > Streptophyta > Pinopsida > Araucariales > Araucariaceae > Wollemia > Wollemia nobilis. The sequence goes on along the minus strand of JAQPPZ010002937.1, from coordinate 5,757,003 downwards.
TTATTCATAGTCAACTTTTGTTACCTCTCTAATCCCAATTTTTCTCTAAGCTACTTTGACCATTGCCATTGGCATGGCTATGGCCTTGGCATATATGAGTAGGGGTGCAGGTGGCCATATGAGTGTTGGCAATTGTGGGTTTGAGATCCTAGCTTCTTGTCTATGAGTTGTCATTGATGTCAAAAGGAAATGACATTAATGTTAAGAGGATGTGTTGGCTTCAAAGGTGGAATATTCCAAGAGAATATTTTTAAGAGAATTCGAAGAGATTCCATTGGCAAGGGTTTTTCATTAAAACAAAATCGGTTTTTATTAAAACCAAGTGGGATAGGTTTTTTATTAAAACCAAGTTAAATGGTTTTTATTAAAACCAATGGAGGTTCTATTTATTATTTATTTAATTATTATTTAAAACCCTTCAAGGTTTTAATTAATTAATTATTTAATTAATAAAGGGAGAAATTATTTTTAATTTATTAAAAATACTTAAAGTTTTTTAAACCTTTTTTATTCTTAATTTATTAAAATAAAAAAGGGTTTTTAAACCCTTTTTGAAAAGACTTTTGATTAATTTAGAAATGGTATTTATTTCCACCGACATCAAGGTGTCTTCAAAGAGACTATTTATTCTCCAACTCCTAAGGATGGAAGTCTAATCAATTCGAAATTCCTCGAATGCAATTTGTGGTGTTTGTGTTCTGTATTCGTTGTGATCGAAGGAAGACTTAGAAGCACGTGCGGTTGAAAAGTCTTTGGGAGTTTTTTTCAAGGGTGAAGTGGAGGGAAGTTCACTTGTGAACTTCATAGCCCGCATGGGCTAGTGGCAGCGAAGGCTGCTATTGGGCGCTGCATTGGCGGAGGTCGTCGTTTCGAGTCTCGCGGGGGTGCTTTGCTAGAGTAACACACGTTTTTATTAAAACATCTTTATGCCACAAAATTCGGATTTTCTTGGACAATGAATTATAAGTTTGAGAGTTGTGTGTGGTGACAGCTTGAAGGTTCAATTATCTTCTACTCCAATAAGGTATGGGCACATTCTTCTTATGAGTATGATTGGTGTATGTTTTCTGAAATAAGGTTGGAGTGAAAAGGTATTCTACTAGGTATCCTTTGGCTAGGTGTAAATCCTATTTTCTAGTTTGTTGAAGACTACTTATACATTGTTATCCTTAAGGAGAGTTTTTGGTGAATGCATAATTTTTGGTTTGAGATAGTGGAAGATTTGTACACTAGGGTTTATATTTGTGAGTCTAGCTACTTGCATTGAGTTGGTGGAACCCTTGGTTGGCTGTTTTGAGTTTGATGGTTGAGTTGCTTCCATAGAGGTTGTTTGATCAAGTTATTGCTTTACTTGATTCATGATATTGGGCTTACTCCATTGAGTTGATTTGAGCAAGTTATTCTTTGCATTTGGTGATATTGTGTTGGTGGCTGTTTTGTTCAAATATATTTGGAGGGAAAAGTATTTCTACTTGTTTCCTTTTTTTGTGATGATTGGTTGAATGCTTCAAGATTGATGTTGAGTTGAATGGTGTTGGTTGACTAAACCTTGTTTGATGAGCATTGTTGTTGAAACCCTAATTTATGGTGAAAATAACATGAGTATCATTGTTATGTGATTCTTTGCATAGTTGGCAATTGTTGGGGTTTCATGTTCTTGAAAGAAATCATTCTATCCTATCCATTTCAGATATTGAGTTGAGTTTTTAGATTTGAGATTGAGATTGAGCTGAGTTGAATTGAGTTGAGTTTTGATATTGGGATTTGAGTATAGAACATATTGAGTCTCTAAAAATTCTCTTTATTCTTCTATGAGTTTGACAAATCACATTGGGTCTCTAAAAATTCACTTTGTGATTTCCTACTAAGAAAGTTTTTCTTGGTGAGCTTGCTGAGTTTTTGGACAGGTTTCGATGGGGACTTGTGAGCAGTTTTGGACAGGTTTTGGTGGGGAATTGTGAACATATTTGGACAGGTCCTAGCAGAGGACTTGTGAGTTGAGTTTGATAGTTCTGTCAGAGAACTTGAGGATAGAGGTGCATTGGTTCTATGAGAAGAACCTGAGGACGGTTGGCAAGTCTTTGAAAAGGCTTGTATGTAGAGGATTGATTTGTTCAAGATTTGGACAGATCTGATAGATAGAGGAAGACTTGTACTAGACTAACTGACTATGTTTGGTACAGGTTGCTGAGCTGCTATGGATGTGATCATAGAAGGTAGAGGTCTCTTAGGCTAAGCATTGAGGACAGGAGTTCTTCGGTGGAAAGGAGTTCCACGTGCTAGCAAGAGGTAGAGGCAGTTGATCTTCTGAGGGATCATTTCCAGAGCAGAGGGGAAGGTATATCCTTTTGTCCGAGGCTCATAAAAATTGTAATTGGGAAGGATTCCCAAAGAACTTTGAGATAACTTTTAGAGAAATTTTTTTGTGGATGTAGCCCAACCATTTTGGGTGAACCACGTTAAAAATGGGTCTTCAATGTGTGATGCTTTCTATCTTGATTAATGTTGTGTTGATGCCACTGCTATCTAAAGTTAAAATTATTAATTGGTTAAGTATTATACTATTCACCCCCCCTCTTAGTATAAGTCCATGTTCTTCAATTGGTATCAGATCCGGTCTCTCCAGAAAGAGCCTAAAAGCTTGGAGAAGGATCTATTAGAGGAACATATAGATTCAGAAAGAGATGAAGAGGTTGAGTTTGATCTCAAAGGTGAATTCTTCTTGGCTTTAAAAAATCTTGATAAATTTAGGGAAGATAATTTTGTTCTCAAGCATCAATGTCAGGAAGAAGAGATAGCAAGATCAGAATTGTCTCAAAGTGTTATAGACTTCAAAATTCTAGCTAAAGAAGGGAAGAAGGTTGAAAAGGTTCTGACAGAGGCTCTCAAAGTAAAGGAAGCTGATTGTGAGAAACTAGAAGAAGAGGTTATGTCTCTTAGAGTGAAGTTGGAACAGTTGGATCTCAGATAGAATACTCTGTGTGAAAAGCAAAATAAGGATTGTATCACCATTCATGAAATAGGGTCTTCGAGCAATATCAATATTCATCCTGAAGAGCGATGGATTCCAGTTGGTCACAAGAAGAACAATCATCCAAGGCATCAAAATAGGTTACATAATACTTTCCATGGCTATTGTTTTTCCTGCAAGAAATTTGGTCACAAAGCTATGCATTGCAATAAGTCTTTGAATAGCCATAGTAAGGAAAATGTTAACTCTTTTGCACCTCTTATGAATAAAAATGTCATGTGTTACAAGTGCAATAATTTTGGGCATATAGCAAGGATGTGCATTTTGGATAGATCTAGCCTTGAGTTCACTAAAAAAGAAATGAGATCAAATCTAAGTCAATGATAGTTCAAACTACTTTTCATGCTCAAGACAAAGTAGAAAAATGGTATCTTGATAGTGGTTGTTCAAAACATATGACTGGTGAAAAGAAATTTTTTTTGGTCTTAAAAGAAATAAACAGAGGAACAATCAGTTTTGGAGATAACAGGTCAGCTAAAATTTGTGGTAAAGGGACTCTTAGTTTGGATGGGAAATCCAAAACAAAAAATGTGCTTTATGTAGAAGGCCTAAGACATAATATTCTAAGTGTGAGTCAACTTTGTGATCAAGGGCACATAGTATCTTTCTTTTCATATAGATGTGAGATAAGTAAAGAAAAAAATGGAAAACTCATTGCTAGTGCTACAAGGACTCCAAACAATATTTACATGCTAAGTGAGATAAAAAAGGAAAAGTGTTTTCTAACTCAAGAAGATAATATTTGGTTATGGAATTAAAGATTGGGGCATTTGAGCTTTGATAATCTTGTCAATATTAGTAACAAGAAAGCAGTTACAGACTTGCCCAAAATAAAAAAAGGCCCCATAACATCATTTGTGGTCCTTGTCAACATGGAAAACAGACCAGAACTAGTTTCAAATCAAAAGGGTATACTTATTCAAAACCATTGGATCTTATTTATACTGAATTATGTGGCCCTACCAGAACTCAAAGCATTCAGGGAGAAAGCTACTTCATGCTGTTTATAGATGATTATTCTAGAATGACTTGGGTTACTTTTCTCAAAGAAAAATCTGAAGCTTTTGAAAAGTTTAAAGCTTTCAAAGAAATGATTGAAAATGAGACTGACAAGAGAATAAAATTCTTAAGATCAGATAGAGGAGGAGAGTTCACTTCAAATGAATTTTTGGAATACTATGAGCAACAAGGAATTAAAATAGAATATTCAGTAGCAAGAACTCCTCAAAAAAATGGAGTAGTTGAAAGGAAAAATAGAACTATTGAAAATATGGCTAGAGCTATGTTAAATGAGTCAAAACTTTTAGATGGTTTTTGGAAAGAGGCAGTCAGTACTGCAGTCTACATTATCACTAGGGCCCAACTTAGAGTCAATCATCATAAAACTCCTTATGAGTTATGGAAAGGAAGACCAACTACAATAAAATACTTCAAAGTGTTTGGGAGTAAGTGCTTCATTAGAAGGGAAGATCAGAATTTGGGTAAGTTTGATCCTAGGTGTGATGAGGGAATATTTCTTAGATATTCCAACAGAAGCAAGGCCTACAGAAGCTTCAACAAAATAACTCATACAGTTGTAGAGAGCATAAATGTAACAGTTGATGAAAAGACAGGGATAAGAGAACTAGTCAAGGAACTCAGTGATGAAATTTGTCAAGAAGAATTCAGAGAGGTTTCAGATGAAGAAGAGGAAAGACAACAACTTCTTCCCAAAACTCCTTCACAATATGTTCAGAAACATCATCCCAAAGATTTTATCATTGGTGATCCAAATAGCAGGAAAACAAGAAGAAGAGTCATTCCTTTACATGATTCTACAAATGTTTCATTATTATCTTAGATTGAGCCAAAATATTTCAATGAAGCATGTGCAGATAAGTTTTGGGTAAAAGCAATGGATGAAGAGCTAAATCAAATAGAGAAAAGTGAAACTTGGGAATTGGTTCCAAGACCTAAGGACAAGAATGTCATTGGCACAAAATGGATATTCAGAAATAAAATCAATGAGGATGGCAAGATTGTTAGAAACAAAGCTAGGTTAGTCTGCAAAGGTTATGCTCAAGTAGAATGTGTTGATTTCGAAGAGACGTTTGCTCCTGTTGCTCGTATTGAAGCTATCAAAATATTTTTGGCCCTTTCAAGCTTCAAATCATTCAAGGTATATCAAATGGATGTAAATTCAGCTTTTCTAAATGGGGTGTTGGTAGAAGTCTACATAGAACAACTAGAAGGAGTGTCTCTCTCGGAACAGTCAGACTATGTGTGTAAACTGAAAAATGCCTTGTATGGGTTAAAGCAAGCACCTAGGGCTTGGTACTCAAGACTTGATGGGTATCTTCATGAGAAAGGCATCAGGAAAGGCGTGGTAGATAGTAATTTGTATATTAATAATGAAAATGATGATATGTTGATTATGGTTGTTTATGTTGATGATATTATTTTTGGGGGAAATAATACTCAGATGTGCAAAGTTTTTGTTAACACCGTGCAGAAGGAATTTGAGATGTCTATGATTGGAGAGCTGTCATTCTTTTTAGGTCTTTATATTGATCAATCAAAGGATGGTATATTTCTCTCTCAAGGAAAGTATATCAAAGAAATGTTGAAGAAATTTTGGATGATGGACAACAAACCAGCGTGTACTCCAATGATTACAGGGTACAAGATGAGTAAAGATGATGAATGTCCAGTGGTAGATCAGAGGTTGTACAGATCTATGATTTGCAGTTTATTATATATTATAGCTATCAGACCAGATATCATGTAGGCAGTTGGGTTAGTAGCAAGATTTCAGGTAGCTCCAAAATATTCTCATGTTATAGCAGTTAAGAGGATATTAAGATATCTGAAGGGCACTATGGACTTTGGGATTTGGTATCCCAAAGGTGATGATTTCACCCTCACAACTTATACAGATGCATATTGGGTAGGCAGTATTGATGACAGGAAAAACACTAGTGGTGGAGCATTCTTTATAGGAAAGAGTTTGGTTTCTTTGCTAAGTAAGAAACAACCTTTAGTTTCCTTATCTATAGCAGAGGCTGAATACATAGCAGTAGTGGCTGGGTGTACACAGGTTTTATGGATGAAAACCACCTTGGAGGATATCAAAGTCAAGCATGAACAACCCATATCCATACTTTGTGATAATACAAGTGCCATAAGTATTTCCAAAAATTTGGTAATGCACTCAAGGACAAAGCATATTTCCATCAAGTATCACTTTCTAAGGGATAAAGCAAGACAAGCAGGTCAAGGTAGAGTATGTGTCTACTAAAGAGCAGATTGTAGATATCTTCACCAAACCTCTTCCAAGAGATACGTTTGAGTATCTAAGGGAGAAATTGGGAGTTGTACTCCCACCCCAAAATTAATCACCTCATCAAGAGGTGGGGGAGGGACTAAGCTAAGAGGCTCATTCTTAGTCCCGAGCCCCAAAGGTGACCCTTTGCCATTGATGACAAAGGGGGAGAGATATGAGTAAGGGGGAGAGCTTCAAAGTGAAGAGGAAAGCCTCAAGAAAGGGGGAGCTATTTATGTTGAGTTTCTGTGTTGTTGAGAAGCATGGTTTGCCATCAATGACAAAGGGGGAGATTGTTGGCAATTGTGGGTTTGAGATCCTAGCTTCTTGTCTATGAGTTGTCATTGATGTCAAAAGGAAATGACATTAATGTTAAGAGGATGTGTTGGCTTCAAAGGTGGAAGATTCCAAGAGAATATTTTTAAGAGAATCCGAAGAGATTCCATTGGCAAGGGTTTTTCATTAAAACCAAATCGGTTTTATTAAAACCAAGTTGGATAGGGTTTTTATTAAAACCAAGTTAAATGGTTTTTATTAAAACCAATGGAGGTTCTCTTTATTATTTATTTAATTATTATTTAAAACCCTTCAAGGTTTTAATTAATTAATTATTTAATTAATTAAGGGAGAAATTATTTTTAATTTATTAAAAATACTTAAAGGTTTTTAAACATTTTTTATTCTTAATTTATTAAAATTATTTAAGGGTTTTTAAACCCTTTTTGAAAAGACTTTTGATTAATTTCGAAATGGTCTTTATTTTCGCCGACGTCAAGGTGTCTTCGAAGAGACTATTTATTCTCCAAATCCTAAGGTTGGAAGTCTAATCAATTCAAAATTCCCTGAATGCAATTTGTGGTGTTTGTGCTCTGTATTCGCTGCGATCGAAGGAAGACTTAGAAGCACGTGCGGTTGAAAAGTCTTCGGGGGTTTTTTTTGAGGGTGAAGTGGAGGGAAGTTCACTTGTGAACTTTGTAGCCCACGTGGGCTAGTGGCAGTCAAAGCTGCTGTTGGGCATTGCATTGGCGAAGGTCATCGTTTCGAGTCTCGTGGGGGTGCTTTGCTAGAGTAACACACATTTTTATTAAAATGTCTTTATGTCGTGAAATTCAGAGTTTATTGGACAACAATTTATAAGTTTGAGAGTTGTGTGTGGTGACAACTTGAAGATTCAATTATCTTCTACTCCAATAAGGTATGGGCACATTCTTCTTATGAGTATGATTGGTGAATGTTTTCTGAAATAAGGTTGGAGTGAAAAGGTATTCTACTAGGTATCCTTTGGCTAGGTGTAAATCCTATTTTTTGGTTTGTTGAAGACTACTTATGCATTGTTATCCTTAAGGAGAGTTTTTGGTGAATGCATAATTTCTGGTTTGAGATAGTGGAATCTTTGTGCACTAGGGTTTATATTTGTGAGTCTAGCTACTTGCATTGAGTTGGTGGAACCCTTGGCTGTTTTGAGTTTGATGGTTGAGTTGCTTCCATAGAGGTTGTTTGATCAAGTTATTGCTTTACTTGATTCATGATATTGGGCTTACTCCATTGAGTTTATTTGAGCAAGTTATTCTTTGCATTTGGTGATATTGTGTTGGTGGCTGTTTTGTTCAAATATCTTTGGAGGGAAAAGGATTTCTACTTGTTTCCTTTTCTTGTGATGATTGGTTGAATGCTTCAAGGTTGATGTTGAGTTGAATGGTGTTGGTTGACTAAACCTTGTTTGATGAGCATTGTTGTTGAAACCCTAATTGATGGTGAAAAGAACATGAGTATCATTGTTATGTGATTCTTTGCATAGTTGGCAAGTGTTGGGGTTTCATGTTATTGAAAGAAAACATTCTATCCTATCTATTTTAGATATTGAGTTGAGTTTTTAGATTTGAGATTGAGATTGAACTGAGTTGATTTGAGTTGAGTTTTGAGATTGGGATTTGAGTATAGAACATATTGAGTCTCTAACAATTCTCTTTATGCTTCTATGAGTTTGAAAAATCACATTGGGTCTCTAACAATTCACTTTGTGATTTCCTACTAAGTTTTTCTTGGTGAGCTTGCTAAGTTTTTGGATAGATTCCAGTGGGGACTTGTGAGTAGTTTTGGACAGGTTCTGGTGGGGACTTGTGAGCAGATTTGGACAGGTCCTAGTAGAGGACTTGTGAGCTGAGTTTGATAGTTCTATCAGATAACTTGAGTACAGAGGTGCATTGGTTCTATGAGAAGAACCTGAGGATAGTTGGCAAGTATTTGAGAAGGCTTGTATGCAGAGGATTGATTTGTTCAAGAGTTGGATAGATCTCATAGACAGAGAAATAATTGTACTAGACTGACTGACTGTGTTTGGTACAGAGTTGCTTGAGTCGTCGTGGACGTGATCATAGAAGGCAGAGGTCTCTTAGGCTAAGCATTGAGGATAGGAGGTCTTTGGTGGAAAGGAGTTCCATGTGCTGGAAATAGGTAGAGGCAGTTGATCTTCTGAGGGATCATTTCCAGAGCAAAGGGGAAGGTATCTCCTTTGGGTCGAGGCTCATAAAAATTGTAATTGGGAAGGATTCCCAAAGAACTTTGAGATAACTTTTAGAGAAATTTTTTTGTGGATGTAGCCCAACCATTTTGGGTGAACCACGTTAAAAATGGGTCTTCAATGTGTGATGCTTTTTGTCTTGATTAATGTTGTGTTGATGCCACTGCTATCTAAAGTTAAAATTATTAATTGGTTAAGTCTTATACTGTTCATCCTCACCTCTCAGTATAATTCCATGTTCTTCAATGAGCCACTATATCATCTTCCCTATGATATATTTGGCTTAGGTTATTATAGCAGAGGTCAAGATGACTCTCTTGTAGTAGTATTGGAAAGATTAAGCATAAGTTTGGGAGAAGACATTGATTTCATTCCTTATCACCCCTTAAGAATAGAAAATTTGAGCAATAGACAAGTTGTTACGGTAAACATACCGCCTCTAAAAAATTATCATCCAAACACCTCAATTGATTCCACCCTAATAGGGTACAACTCGTGGGATGAGGAGAATGGATATGAGATAAGTGGTGATGAGGCGCAACTTGGATTAGCCTATTAGGGGCCTCGTTATTTGCAAAGATTCATATGGTCCATCCATGATGATATTGGATATACATAAGATAAAAGTGACTATGACTCAGAAGATTCGTTAGAAAGAGACTACTTAGGCCTAAGCCATCAACCCCTAACTTTGGGATAAGAGACAAATGCAAATGGATTATTCATAAGTGATAAAGAATATGAAGATGAAATAGAGATGGCCTACTTGGGGCCAAGACATGAGCCCCTTGTATTAGGGCCACATACCAATGCTAATGGTTTTTGGATAAGTTATGATGACTTTGAGGATGAGATCGATATGGCTTATCTTGGACCTCACCACTTGCAGAAATTCAACGAGCTAGTAGAGAGAGGCAACACTTTGTGCCATAGACCCTCATCTCCAATTTTTAGGGAGACCTATTGACCTAACTACCATTCATCGGATGGTCAACCTCCCTCCACCTATATTTAGAGAGTAGTTAGATCCCAATGATCCTATTGTACACCCTTCTCATGGTCCAAACCTAGAAATTCCCATTCCTCCAGAACCTCATCATGAGTATGGAAGGGAAACCCCTAAGAAAACATTGCACCCATGTGGTCCTAGAGACTTCATTCCATCCATTAACATTGTCTCCATTGATTTGACCACTCCACTTCATAATCCAATAGATCCTACCAAATCATTGCATATTGATGTAGAGGCAATTGATTGGGATCATGCTAATTCATCCATAAAGCCAGAAGACCTCTTTACCAATGAAGAAATGTTACACCCATTCCATTTTGCATTAGGTTGTACGTATGACATCTTACATGTTGGTTTGGAACCTGAGTCACTAGGTCCTGTAAATCCTACTAATGACATTCATTTGATATCAATGCTTCATTAGCTAGAGGATGGGTCACATATGGATATAGAAGCAAATTTTGAGGTGGACATTAGTAATCATCCTACCCAACCAAGGAAAGTCAAATTTAGAGAAAGTCTATCTCCATAGGAACAAGCCATCCTAATTCCTCTTATCAAGGAAAGGCCAAATATTTTTGCTTGGACTTATAAAGATATGCCAAGGATAGATCTAAAGTTAGTCATTCACAACCTTTCATTGGATCCCATGAAGAATCCAATCAAGCAAAAACTGAGGAAAATGCATCCAACCGTCACTTTGATTGTGAAGAACAAATTGAAAAAACTACTAGATGTAGTATTCATAGGTCTTATCGACTATCCTGAGTGGGTGTCAAATATGGTACCCATAGGGAAACATAATGAAAGAGTATACATCTACATAGATTTTAGGGATTTAAATAGGGCAACACCAAAGGATTCATTCTTGTTGCTAAAAATAGATGTTATTGTAGATGCAATCGTAGGTCATGAAATGCTCTCCCTAATGGATGGTTTTTTTCGATACAACCAAATATATATTAATCTCGAAGATCAACATAAAATTGCTTTCATTACTCCATGAGGAACATTCTATTACAAAGTGATGCCATTTAGTCTCAAAAATTCTAGTGCCACATATCAGCGGGCCATGACATACATATTCCATGACTATATGCATAAGATCTTAGAAGATTACATGGATGACTTACTATCCAAGTACCTATTGCAGAAATAGCATGTTGAAGTCCTTAGACAAATATTTTATCACCTCATAGAACATAATTTCCAATTGAATCCTAAGAAGTGTGTATTTGGCATAATTTTGGGCAAGATTTTGGGATTCATCGTATCCAAGAGAGGCATCGAAGTAGATCCTGCAAAGGTAAAGGCTATACTAGAAATGGTGACCCTTACCAACATTATGGAGTTGAGGAGCCTACAAGGTAAGATAGCATCCATAAAAATATATTTAGGATTTGATACAAGGTACCAAGTCTTTTTCAAGTCACTAGAGACCGTTTTACTACTATAGACTAGTGTTGACTCGATGCCATCGGTCTGAAGCAAGTTACGTAGTTAGATCCCATCGTGGGAGACCACACCTATCTAACTACTCTGATAGACCTATGGTACCCTCACACTAACACTTTCCATTTAGATACAGAGGAGATGACAATGAAACTAGAGGACATTTATCAGATACTATGTATTCCAATAGAGGGGCACCATATAGTATCTTCTTCGACGGAGCAATGGGAGGTCATAGTACGGAGGTACTTCGATGTGTGCTGGGAGGATATCTTGACTGAAATGGTTAGTGGAAGTATTCTAGTATTTATATGGTACCAGGAGGGTGTGCTTGGCATTAGGTACACTTTGTTTATGACCTTGATCAACAATATTCTACTACGCAACTCTTCAAGGACCTAGGTTCCCATGGAACGTAATAGAGCTATTTTTCACTCTAGTTGACTGCACAAAGGAGGATTTTATAGTGATGGATTGGGGTCCTAATTTATTGGCATAATTATATGGTGAGCTATATGATATCCGATCTCATGGGTGGAAGGGTTTGGGCTGTAGCTTTCTACTATAGTCTTGGGCTTTGTAGCATATTACGATGGAGAGACCACGAGGACTACCATGGACCACTCAAGCAGAGCTATTGAATAGGGAGATTATATATGGAGTGCTATGGATGAGGTTGCATGAGTCAGGGTGTAGCTGATGCTATGTTGGGGAGGTAGAGAACTATGCAGAGGCTATTGTATAGCTCAAGGTAGTGGATATCAAGTGGAGACCCTATAGGGATTGTCCTACCTAGGATGAGGCTTCAATACATCTACACCAAGTTTGGTGAGGTAGGTGGGTGATAGGGAGACATGGCATAGAGATAGAGTACTTCTCTTATGATCGTGTACTATGATAGTTTGGGTTATGCCAGGGACTACCTGGTGAGCCGATGGTCTATCATCATCATAGGGATGAGAGGACTCTAGCATGGACTATGGTAGAGGATTTGGGAGATGAGTCATATTCTGAGGTGACAGTCATAGACTCAGATGATGTGGGCACCACAGAGGATTATGACACATGGTGGGTCATGTAGTAGTGGAAAGGGTAGGGACCACTAGCAGGGGATGCAACTATGAGGATAACAGATGCTGCCAGGGATGCTCCAAATGAGGAGGATTTTGTGAGTCTCTATATGATGAGGAGGTGGACACAAGTGAGCAAGTTGTGTGTCAACATGTGTTAGTGGAAAATGTGGAGCTGATAGATGTATAGAATCCAGTTGGCTTTGATGATGGAGACTTGGGAGATCAGGGTCTGTAGGTAGAGTTAGTAGCACGAGATGCTAGGATCACAAAGCTAAATAATGATCAGGATTTACTATAGGTATAGGTGTAGAGTGCATAGGATGAGATGGAGAGGCAAGCAACAATGATAGTTGCATTTTAGACATAGGTAGGTAGATAGGGCCCTAGCCATGGGGAGTCTAGTAGTGGTGAGCTAGCCAGGATGCAAGAGGAGATAGTACATCTCTAGGGTTTGTTAGCAACCTATCAGACTAGGTGTCGAGAGGAGTGTGCCTACATGGATATGATAGAGGATGAGATAGTGCACTGTAAGGGGTGCATACCAGATTGGGCATTAGCTATTGGATCACAGTGTATCCAGGGGAGCGGGACGGGACACTCGTCTACTCAGATGAGGGCTCTGAGTACTTCTTATATGATGGATGTATCTAGTGGTAGTATATTAGTGGGAATCATGTTAGGGATCTCATTACGGACTCATACTAAGAGTAGAGGAGAGAGTCGAGGTACCAGTCCTACGTGACCATGGTTAGCAGACTTTGATGGTTCTTTTTAGTTTTCTTTTTGGATTGCAAAGTCGGATGACTCAATTTTATTGTAGCCTATGGGCATTTTATGGACTATGATGTTGCTTTCAGCTTATATATATATATATATATATATATATATATATATATATATATATATAGATATAACTTAGCTTTTGATCATTATGTCATTTTACTGCTTTATGATATGAATGAAATTTTTGTATTTGCTATATGATGTTATGATGGATGTCTAACATGGATGCATGTATTTATCCGATGATGTGATTTGATTATATGTAGATGTGGATGCTTTGTTTTGTATGATTTTGTAAATTAAAAGGTATGTATAACATATTCAGTGGCCATTTAAATATTATTGCTAATATTTAACCAGTATCTATCCTAGAACATGAATATCACTTAATAAATGAAATTTTTAAATGTGTATGATTGAAAGTAATGATTTTATTAGATTTAATTTTTGTATTATGGATTTGTGATGAGTATTTGATGCATTATATGCTAGCACCATAGACTATACAAAATGTATCTCAATTATTTTCATGTTATAATATCACTTTATTTGATGGACATTGTAATTTTTACAAACATGTGACAACATGATGTAAAATGGAATGGATAATGTGATGTGATATGATTGTATTTGATAGTTTTTAAGAGACTTAAACACTCTAGTTAACTAATCAAAAGTCATATAATAACTTTACAAGATATTTTGACAAATTATGTACCTACTACGATAACCAAGATAATAACTACCCCTGTGTGTGCATGTGAGTTCATTATCATGATAACACATAAGATTACCCTAGTGCAAATGGGATTCATTCAGCTCATAAGTAGTAGAGATCATTCTATGAGTCTCATTATCCTGATTTTTGTAATTAGTTGGATTAGACAAATATATAACCTAAGTTACAACAAGCTAGCTCATCCACATTCAAACATTGGTCTATACCTAAACAAGTTGCTTAAGTTATAGACATATCATCATGTAGGAGGCTACCACCATTGACAAGTAGGCTATCCACCAAACTTGTAATGAGGATCACCTTATGGTTCTCTGATGCTGAGAATTTTAGGGATTCAAGTTCTAGAGTCCCTACCTTTTTTTTAAATTTCTCAAGGGAATTTGCTTGTTTTTATTTGTTGAGAAAGGGATTTTAATAGTGGTGAGAACCACTGTTTCTTTATTTGCTTTTACTAGTGATAATAATCACTGTTTATTTATGCATATTTGGGAGTGATAATAATCACTATTTTCTTTGGAATATTTCTTTGAGATACTTTCCCTAGTGTAGGGTAATGTATATTTTCAATACTGGGGGGGTAATAATCATTACTGATTTTCTTTCTTCGGGATACTTAACCTAGTGTAGGGTAATGGATTTTGGGTAGGGAGGAACTTGTCCTTTTGTAAATTCTTAGTATATTTGAACCATTCACATAGGGGGATGAGCAAGATAACCTTTTTTCTTGAAAGTAGCCTAGACTACTTCATAGTTTTCATATTTCCTTGTGCTAGACCTGGATTTATTAATGTGAAAATTGTGTTGGGATTTGGATGTATACCAAGCATTATATAAGTAGGATTCTACCTTCTAAATATCATGCTAGCTTTCTATAAAATCTAAGACAACTAGATATGGCTGAGTGACCAAAAACTTTAATTATGTTTTAATAACAGGGTAAGTGATGGGAAACATATATATAATGTAAATGGTATATGTAATATAAACAGGTGGTATAACGACATATGATAACAATGAATTTTTACCAGATGCCTAATGTACAAACCTGGTGCTAGACATATATGATAAATTTGGAATTATGCATAATACAATGATGAGTATGCCTAATGCAACTATGATTATAGTGCAAGTGATGAGAAATACAATACAATGTAATATTTTTTGTATTTTGATGATTTTCATGATTTGATTTTTTTATTTTATTTTTGAGATATGTGTATATATGTACAGGTTGACCAATGGGCTTAATGAATGCCATTGGGGCTTTTTGGGTGACCAAAGGGCTTATAGACACTTTTGAAGCATTTAGGTTTCACCTAGATAGTTGTAAAATACCTAGGAACATTTTAAGGTGACCAAAGGGCTTATAGATGCCTTTGGAGCTTTTAGGATTGACCTAGATGATCGTAGATAGTCTAGGAGCTTTTTTATGTGACCTAGATAGTCAAAGACCGCTAGGAGCCTCTTTGGATGACCTAGGTGGGCAACAACACTTAGAAAGTGTTATGATTGCCTAGGGGCATTTGGTTGTGACCAAAGAGCATATGGATGCCTTTGGAGCATTTAAGGTTGACCTAGATGATCATAGATATTCTAGGGTATTTTTTATGTGACCTAGCCGATCAAAAACCGCTAGGAGACTTTAGGGTGACCTAGGTAGACAACAACACTTATAAAGTGTATACGAATGTCTATGGGTATTGGTTGTGACCAAAGGGATTATGGATGCTTTTGGAGCATTTAAGTTTGACCTAGATGATCATAGATAGTCTAGGGAATTTTTTATGTGACCTAGTCGATCAAGAACTGCTAGGAGCCTTTAGGATGACCTAGGCAAGTAATGACACTTAGAAAGTGTCTACGAATTCCTAGGGGTATGTTGTTATGAACAAGGGCTTATGTATGCATTTGGAGCATTTAAGGTTGACCTAGATGATTGTATATAGTCTAGGGGATTTTTTTATGTGACCTAGCCGATCAAAAACTGCTAGGAGCCTTTACGGTGACCTATGCAGGAAATGACACTTAGAAAGTGTATACGAATTCCTAGGGGAATTTGGTTGTGAAAAAAGGGCTTATGGATTCCTTTGGAGCATTTAATGTTGACCTAGATGATAGTATATAGTCAAGGGGATTTTTTATGTGACCTTGCCAATCAAAAACCACTAGGAGCCTTTAGGGTGAGCTAGGTGGACAACAATACTTAGAAAGTGTCTACGATTCCTAGGGGTATTTGTTTATGACAAAATGGCTTATGGATGCCTTTGGAGAATTTAAGGTTGACATAGATGATCATAGATAGTCTAGGGGCTTTTTTATGTGACCTAGCTGATCAAGAACTACTAGGAGCCTTTAGGGTGACCTAGGTAGACAACGATACTTAGAAAGTGTCTACGACTTCCTAGGGGTATTTGGTTGTGACCAAAGGGATTACGGATGCCTTTGTAGCATTTAAGGTTGACCTAGATGATCATAGATAGTCTAGGGGATTTTTTATGTGACCTAGCTAGGCAAAAACTACTAGGAGCCTTTAGGGTGACCTAGGCGGAGAATGACACTTAGAAAGTGTCTACAACTACCTAGGGGCATTTATTTGTGACCAAATGGCTTATCCATTTGCAAAACTAAACTCACCCTTTTCCTACCTTGAAACCCTCTTCACTTCGAAGGCATTTTTAGGGGAAATAAGACTCAATTTACCAATCCAAAACTAGCCAAATTGAAGGATAACTTGGCCTTATTTGTTGACAACACTCTCACCCTATTTTGTACCAATTACCAAGGCCATAGGTGACAAAACTAAGCCAGTTTTGTAACCATCCCACTTGGGGATGGCTATTAGTCGGTCGATAGCACTCATAGGTACAATTTAAAAATAGTAGTGAATTTCAAAGAAATTCCTCCATAGACCTCCTTAGGATGTCTAGATGAACCTCTGGTCCAAATTTTAGGTCATTTCAAGTATTTTTGGTTCGATATTTGGAGTCCCCAATGTTGCAGGTCTCCATGGCTCACCCTAGAGTGGCCAGAAGTTTAGCATAGTTTCAACTTATAACTTGATTTCAAATCCATTTATTTCTACTTAGATCATCTTAGAATATATATATGCTCATTGTAGATCAGTTTTTTTGGTTGTAGCATTCACACCTTTTATTATATTTTCTATGCTATCTTCATTTTATGAAACAGGTGCTACTAACCCCATTTTAAGACCTTGTGTGTAGGTCTAGGTAGTTCTACATAGGATGAAGGAGCTAATAATACTATAATAATAGTTTTAAGTATAGATATCAATGTGGGATGTGATATTTACACCAAATCAAACTATTAAACCATAGTTTACACCATTTTGAGGCTCTTTTCAAGGGACTAGATCCCTTGGTTGTTGTAATGCTGAATGTATAAATTTGTAAAAAACCTCAAGGGGATGATTGTAATCTCATATATTGAATCTATGACTCATTATATAGAAGGATAAATTCACCATTTGGTTTCATATGTGCTTCATTTTGATAGATTGCAAGTTTATGCTCATTTCCCTTTGAATGCTTGATAACTGTTACACATTGCAATAAAGTGATCTTAAGGCGGTGTAGTAAATTTCACATATTTAGTGGTGATCATGGTATTTGATTTTTTTCAATATTCCATTTCAATGATGCTAATTTTGACCTCCTTTTTTGGTTTTCTCTATTGCAAGTGCTGACCATTCTAAGAAGAAACGACCTATTTACTACTCCATGGCACTGGGTGAGAAGGCAAGCTCCATGGCACTGGGTGGGACGAACCCCAATATATGACCATACCTGACTGGGACGACCATAAAACTAGAGGGTTTCTACAAAAATGTGTAGAAACAACAACTTTCAGGTTCCATTTTAAAACTTTTTGCACTAAAAATTTGACTTTTTACTGCTTAAAATTGTAAAATTTCATGTTTTTCTCACTTATTCTTTGCATAGAAAGGTTAGAATTTCTCTTTCCTAAAATTGTGCATTAATTAGCTTAGAAAAATAGAATAAAATATAGTAGAAGTCACTACATTTGTCTGGTTTGACTGCTTGTCACTTGCCCAAAAAGGGGTTAAGTTCATATAGGTGTGCATTTTTGGTTTCCTTTTATGCTACTGACAATTTTGAAAGTAAAATGCACATTCATGCATTTAGTCAAACATCATTGAGTGATACTTTATTTTCTTTTAATATTTTAAAATGAACCCCACACACCAAGTTTTTATTTTAACATTAATGGATTTGGGCTTTCACATCCAACCCATTGATCGAGACCAAAAATGGATGTAATTACCACTCAATTGGCTCATGAGAAGTATTATCAGGACCCTTCCGTGGCCAAGTCTGACCCAAGATCTATCCTAACCATGCAAAATAGCACACATTCCTCTTAGGAGGGGTGTATCACTGCACACGGGGTGTTGGGTAAGGATTGGTAGTACCTATACTACCTCGTTGGATATGGATTTCATCCCCATATTTGACTTGTGCAAGTATATAGGTGAAATAATTTAAACTTTGAGAATATCATTCAACAAAATATCAAACATGAAAAAAGTATTTTATTTACAAATCAACACATATTGAAACACAACAAATAGTTTAGGATTCACATCTAAAAAATTTAAAATGAGATAATCACTTTTATGCTTGTGTGTCTCTATTGTTTGTTTGTTTCAAATTCATATAAATTGTAAAGGAGATAAACACATAGTAGTTAGCATATGTATTTATGGTACGTACCCGTATCTAAGACTATTTAGGGGTAGAAGCTATGGAAAATATAGAAGAGGATATAGAATATCCTCGTGTTGATTTTAGGGATAGGATCATTCCTACCTAGAAATTAGCTACTCATCCCAGTCATAGACCAAATAACAAGTGGATGGTTACTCCTTGAGAGTCAACTAGAGGATCTAGCTTACATGGGACCCCTTCATAGGGTGCTCCTATAGGTCATAGTCCTAGTTTGGGAAAGTATCTCCCTAATTCATATGCTACAAACACCTTCTTTCGAGAAGAGTCACCATGCAATGAGGCACCTCCACACAGATAAATACCATGCATTCACGTGCCTACTCGATCCTCTACTCCTTATAATATAAAGGAGTAAGATCTCACACCTCAAGTAGGGTTGAATGATCATCTCAATATTTCAAGTCACCCTACTCCAAGGTATAAAATTCACAACGAGTATGATACTCGTCAAATTAGGTGACCTTATTCCACCATACCTTTCTTTGTTTATGAGGGAATACCTTAGGAACATCTAGATTATCCTCATAAAAATATGTCAATGAAAGCATGTTGTGCATCTACACCCATAGTATTTCAAAAATATTTATCTAGGAGAGAACATCAAGTCAATGCGACTGCCCTCAATCGAGGGAAGCACATCATTGATATCACAGAGCCTCATAAATAGAATAGACAACAAGGCAATCATGCTAAGTTACATAGACCTAATACAACTGATCAAATTAATAATTTGGTCCAGAGATATGTTGACCGCCAAGCTGAGTTTAATCGACTTAGGTCAGATAAACATCACTTAGATCTCTTATAGAAATGGTAGCAAATAGAGAAAGAGAAGCTTGAACAAAAAATTCAAAAAACTCTACATCATGGAGCTGTCACTCCAAGTATGTGTAGATAAGAGGCTCACCCAAGGCAACCAAATTTCCAACAAGATAGGTCTCCTAGACCTAATCCTATGTTACCTCCTAGACCTTGTAGGCCTAAATAGAATATATATGATAGGCCAAACATAGATCACCTTCAGCAGGTGTTAGTTCCTCCTTATAGGCCCATACTTGAAACTCCTTATGGGGCTTACGATGATATGGAACAAGATGAGTATTATGTAGAAGCACCTTATGGAGGCATGGATGATGTCAATCCACCACCCCAACCTAGGCTTAATATTCCTCATCCACCTCTACGAGTTCAAAAAAAGTAAGAGGAGATTAAATCCTCGGATGCGTATCAAGATTTTCTTACATGCTTAGAAACTATAGAAGGTAGGACAACTGGCAGTGGGCTTCAAAACCCTACTTTGCACCAACTAAAGAACCAACCGTTACACACATCCATTCCTTCCCTGGTCTATCCTGAGCATTTCAAAATGCCTAAATTTGATATATTCAAGGGTGAATAAGATGCTCAAGATCATGTTACTAGATTTCTAAATATGTTCTTCAACATACAAGAAAATGATTCATTGCTCTTAAATTTCTTGAGTACCCTCGCTGGTCCTACCATTGAGTGGTTCAACCAACTTCCAAAACATAGCATCTACACATTTGAATAATTTTTTGATAAATTTTTAGAATGTTTCACCCTTAACACCAAAAAAAATGTGACATTAACTGACCTCACAAGAATGAAACAAACTGAGGATGAGACGATCACTGACTATGGAAATAGGTGGTGAACACTTTTGTCTAAGCTACCCTATCTATTACCAGTGACTGAATTAACTCATTTGTTCTCAAAGAGTTGCTTGAAACCCATCTCTTTGACATTGCAATTATAGCAATACCCTACCTTGGAAGAAGCTCTAGCACAGGCTAGAAACATAGAAGAAATCAAAATCCAAGAGGGAGAAATAACAAAACCTCACAAGGAGTGGACAAAGAATCCTAAGAATAGCTTGGCACCTACAAAGCTAGCTATGGTCAATCAAGTGGCCATAAATGTCCCTATGCCTCCTCAAGTTATGCCTCCCAAAAATGTAAACTATCAGGCTCAACCTCCTCCTATGAATTATAACAATAATGGTACAATGAACCAGGGATAAAAATAGCGTCATCCTCAACGATAATTTACTAACATCGTTGAATCCATGGATTCTCTTTTTGATCGAAAATGGGCTGCAAATATGGTTAATTTACCAGATATCAAACCCAACAATATGAAAATAGGTAAACCCAAGCTTATGGGACATCGAGAGGATCAATATTGTAAGTTTCATCGGTAAGGTAGCCATGATTTACAATTATGCTATGGTTTTATACACGTAGTACAAGACATTATTGAGAGGAATGAGCTTACAATAGATGAACTAGTATCTCCTACCAATCAACAAATGGGTATTTTGAAATACCCTTTACCAACTCATGAGGTATAAGTAGCATCTGCTAAACCAATGAATGAGGTGAATAGAAAACACCCTGTTCAAGGGTATGTTGGTATGGTGAGTATTGTGACCAGGAACAAGAGATATCCAAGTCAAGTTGCACAACTTGTGGATTCAAATGATGTTCCAAATACATTGCAAACTACACCACTTGTAGTACAATGCCTTCCTCCTAGACCAGCAATGGCAATTAAGAGCAAGCTTGCACAAAGCTTGAGGACCACATCAACATGATTGTCCATATATGAGTTGATCCAACAATCACCTCCACATCGGGATGCTTTGATGGAAATTTTAAAATCCATAGAGTTGCAACCGTAGGAGTCCAACTCTTTCATAGATTTTGTGGGACATGTGCAATAGTGGAAAGAATCGATCATACACTTTCATGAGAATGAGATAAAATAAATAGCCAACAATGTGGTAGACCCTCCTTTACACATCATTGCATGTATAAATGAGATACCATACAAGAGAGTGCTTATAGACACTATATCCTCAAGTAACATCATAAAAACTAAAGCACTAAACCATCTTAAGTTGTCATCATCTCATGTTGTGGCATCAACTTACACTCTTCATGCTTTCAATGACACAATATGCTCTACTTTTGGTACCATAGTTTTATCAATTTAGGTGGGAAAAAATATTATACCGACATTGTCCCATGTGCTAGAGGGTGATATGGCCTACAAAATTTTGCTTGGAAGACCTTGGATACAGTATATGAAGTGTGTCCCATCCATCATGCATAAATGTCTTAAATACACTCATGAAGGGTAAGTACATGTAGTATCTATTGATCTAGAGCCCTTCAAATACTACAACATGTTGCAGCAGATGCCAGAGTTGACATTACCTTCGACTCATGTAGAATTTTGATTAAATACACCTAATCAAAGTCTACCCATTCCACCACCTTCATCATCATCTACTCCATCCTCATCATTGCCACCTTTAGATAAGGCTTTGACATCGTCAAACCCTCCAACAAGGAATATGTCAAAGAGGCCTATTGATGAGATCCCACCATTAGTTTCTACCATATCCAAGGATGAGGTTCCTTGTGTCATTAATGAGGAATTACCTCCATAAGTGAACATTGAATCACCTCAAACCTCCATTTCATCTCATCCAACTTTGTCATCCTAGGTCACAATCCAGATGCCTAGCACAAGGTTAGGAGAATACTTGGTGAGAAATATCATGACCATTTCATCAGTGGAGATAGTGCAAGACATGGGAAGACCTTGTATTCCCATAGGTAGCATTGTAACCCTTGGTATACCTCCTAATCAATTGAATTTTATATATGGAGGTATAGAGTATGGAGCAATACCCATTCCTCAGATAGAAGATGATGATGAACCCTTTTATGAGGATGTAAATTATTTGTCAAATTTAGACTATGCATTGAAATATCTAAATCACTATAATTAGCATGGGTTTGGTCTTGGCCTGTATGAGCAGGGTAATCGTATTCCATGTCAACCCCAATATCAACTTCTATATGATATATTTGATTTGGGAAACAACAAACCGGTACTTTTGGATGTCCTCACCAAGAGTCTTGAGCACCTATACCTAAGTAATTAGACTAAACTCACCCACAATCCATATACTAATCTGAATCACGTTCATTCCTTGGGAGATCATTTCCCCATAGAAATGACAGATTAGGATCTTTCCAGTGATGTTGCCCAACCCCATGAAGTTGGGGAGAGCTCACACACCTTGCAATCTGACAGTGAGGAACAAGACCAAGGTCCTCCTCACAAATGGATGAGTGATGATGAAGATGATTATGGTGTCACACCCATTAAATACCATAGCTCAGATGATGAATACAAGCACGTGTTCCCTTTGGATGACGAGGATGAATATTTTATTCATATGTTATTCCCTATACAATAACCCATCTAACACCATATTTTACCTCATGAAGATCAAGTTCACCCTCTTCTACATAGGCACCGCCAGTTAATCCATTTCCACCCGAGCCACTCCCGCGAGTTGTGAGATAACATTAGGTCTCTAGACCCACTCACCCTAGAGCAGGAGATCATGTATCCATCAACATGATTTCCATAAATTTAATGACACCATTGGTTAATCTAAATGATCCATCCAAGCAATTCCATATTGATTTAGAGGCAATTGAATTTGATCAAGGATATTCTTCTCCATCGCCCTCAGAGTATTGGCCTTGTGAGAAAATATTATAGCCATTTAAATTTTTTCCAAGAACTACTCAGGATGTTTTTCAAGATGAGGTTGAACTCAAATTTCCTATGGAAGAAGCAAACCTAACTAATGACATTCACTTAATTCCCACCCCATATTAGTTGGAGGATGGGTCTCACTCGATTGAGCCAACAATTGACAAGGATATCGGTACAGATCCCGATAATCCCTATACCATTAAATTAGGGGAAGGCCTCTCCCTAAGTGAGCAATATGATTTCACAATTGTATTGAAATCAAGGACTAAATATTTTTCTTGGTCATATAAAGATATAATAGGACTAGAACCAAATATAGTCATGCATAATATTACATTAGACCCCAAGATCAAACATGTTAAGCAAAAGTTATGAAAATGCACCCAACAATAGACTTAATGGTGAAATATGACTTACAAAAGTTGTTGGAAATTGATATCATCATATCAGTAGATTATCTACCATGGTTTTCAAACATGGTTCCCATCAAAAATCCTAATGGGAGGATTCACATTTACACTGACTTTCGAGATCTTAACAAAGCAAGTCCCAAGGATGAATTTTCCTTACCTAACATCGATGTGTTGGTAGATGCAATAGTAGGACATGAAATGCTATCCCTAATGGATGAATTTTTTGGATATAATCATATTTGTATTAATCCAGAAGACCAAATAAAAATGGCATTCAAAACACCTTAGGGGACATTATATTACAAGGTCATGCCTTTTGGCCTTAAGAACACTGGTGCTACCTACCAATGAGCCATGACGTATATCTTCCATGACTACATGTACAAGATTTTGGAAGATTACATGGATAATTTATTTGCAAAATCTTTATTACACCATAAACATATTGATGTACTGTGTAAGATCCTAGATCACCTCATAGATCAAAATGTTAGAATTAATCCCAAAAAGTGTGTCTTCAGTGTCACATCTGGTAAAATTTTGGGATTCATAGTCTCCAAGATAGTCATAGAGGTAGATCCCAAAAAGGTCAAGGCAATATTAGAAATGCCTCCCCCAATAACTATTAAGCAACTACGTAGTTTGCAAGGAAAGGTCGCATCCATAAAATGCTTCATAGGGTAGTTATCGGATAAGTGTCGATCCATGAATAAGTTGCTACACAAGGGGGTCTCATTTCATTGGGATGAGGAATGTCAAAATGCCTTTGAAAAGATAAAATAATTCTTGGCTTTACCACTTGTATTGGATCCACCATGACTAGGAGTGTTGTTCTATTTATAAATCTCATCTACTAAATTAGCTTTGGGCACCATTTTGTCCCAAAAGAATGAATTTCACAAAGAATAGGCTACTTATTACATCAACCACACACTGGTTAGCTATGAATTTAGATACGCATATGTTGAGAAGCTATGCTTAGCAGTGGTATTTGCCACCAAAAAGCTACACCATTATATGTTAAATCACACCACATATGTTGTATCTAAAGAAAATCCATTGTGCTACATGATGAGTAGAACATATCATAATAGTAGCACGATGAAGTGGAAATCTTGTTGATGGAATTTGAACTAGAGTTCATTGGAAAGAAATCCATCAAAGGATAGGTAATAGCTGATAAACTAGCAGAGGCTCCTCTATAGGATGATCAACATCTAAATATAGAACTTCTTGATGATGGGGTATTTCAAATTTTAGCATCACCTAATTCTACTGAGCCTGAGTCATAGGCGAACATAACTCTATTATTTTATGGTTCCAAGTACGAGTGAGGTTGTGGTGCAGGTATCATGTTTTTCACACTGCAAGGGGTTCCCATACCTCTTTCATTTAAAATTGATTTTCCTTGTACCAACAAGAACTCCGAGTACGAAGCTCTCATCATAGGACTTCAGACAGAAATCACCATGAAAATAACAAAGCTAAACATTTTGGGTGATTCCTTTCTCATAGTTAATCAGGTAAAAGGGATTTTCTAGTGTTGATATCCCATATTGCAGGCCTACAAATCCTTAGTGGATAAAATCCTAGTCAAATTTGAATGATATGATATAGAGGCACTCCCTTGTTCATCTAATCATTTTGCAGATACAATGGCTTCCTTAGGGTCGCTAATCTCGCATGACCCTTCAGATGATATCATAACTATACAAGTAAAAATGCTAGCACAAGCTATGACTGAGCGTGAAGAGCACATGGCTATACCAGTTGTTCTCATGATTTATATTGAGCCTTCTCACGAAAGGTTCTCTCAACTACACCAACATTTAAATAATGTTAACTGGGGGACTTTATTCCCTCATAATTCTTTTGATACTAGCACAACACTATATCTCCAAGTTCACTCTCAATCAGCATTTACACGAGACAAATATCAAAGAGATAGCACGATTTATAATATTGAGGCTTCTTCAAAGAAATATTGGGCCATCCAAATTAAATATTATATTAAACTAGGTAATATTCCACCTAGATTTTTGCACATCAAAAAGTGAGCATTCAAGAAAAAGGTGGCAAAATATGTCTTAATAGGAGACATAATGTATCATTGGAGTTATGAAGTTATCCTCCTTCACTCCTTAGACTCACATGATTCATATTGGGCCATCACCCAAGCACATGATGGTACATGCAGTGGCCACTTTAGCGGCATGGCCATCACCAAGCGCATTCTTTGCATGGGCTATTATTGTCCAACTTGAGAGAAATATTTTTGTGCTTATGTTAATAAGTGCATGAAGTGTCAACACCATACAAACTTAACACACGTACCTTCATAGGCCTTACAACTGATTCAATCGATCTTGCAATTTGGATAATGGGGGTTTGATTTAATTGGGAAAATATCACCTGCCTCATCGGGTCATCACACATTTATCATAATGGCAACAAAATATTTCACAAAATGGGTAGAAGCAATTCCCCTTACCACAACGAATGGACCTCTCATTGCGGAGTTCATACTACATAACATTATATGTCATTTTGGTATTCCATCCAAAATAGTATCGGATAATGGAACACCCTTTAAAAATAAGTATGTGTGTGCATTAAAAACAAATTATAACATAAATTATAGCTTTTCCATGCCATATTATCCACTGGCCAATGCGCAATCAGAGGCATCAAATAAAATAGTAGTCACCATCTTGAAGAAAACCATTCAGGAAAATCATAAAGATTGGCAAAATAAATTACCTCTTTCCCTTTGGGCTTATAGCACTAGTATTTGAACCCCCATTGCAACAACTCTTTTTTCACTAGTGTATGGTGCTAAATCCATCATGCCTCTAGATTTTGAGATTTTGTATTTGGGCATTTCCATGCAAGAATTCATCGACGATGATATAGCTAGGAAATCTCGATTAGATCAGTTAACATTGCTTGATGAACGATGTGTGAATGCCCTCGAGCATCTATGTGTTTATCAAGAGCATCTTAAGAGAGCCTACAACTTGAAATTACATTAGAGAGAATTTCAAGTAGGTGATTTAGTTCTAAATTAAAACCAGCAAAACTTAAATTCGTCCTCCAATTTGTGAGACAAATTTATAGCAAACTGGCAAGGTCCATTCATCATTACACATTAGATTGGACCTAGAACTTATCACCTAGCATCCATAGAAGGAAATTAAGAGCCTAAACCCATGAATATAAGTCATTTATAATTTTTTCATGCTTAGAGCACCAATAAAATGCCCCTAGGCAGTCGTAGACACTTTCTAAGTGTCGTTGCCTGCCTAGGTCACCCTAAAGGCTCCTAGCGGTTCTTGACCAGCTAGGTCACATAAAAAATCCTCTAGACTATCTATGATCATCTATGTCAAACTTAAATGATCCAAAGGTATCTATAATCCCTTTGGTCACATCCAAAATTCCCTAGGTAGTCGTAGACACTTTCTAAGTATCGTTGTCCACCTAGGTCACCGTAAAGGCTCCTAGCAGTTCTTGATCGGCTAGGTCACATAAAAAATCCCCTAGACTATCTATGATCATCCAGGTCAACCTTAAATTCTCCAAAGGCATCCATAATCCCTTTGGTCACAACCAAATACCCCTAGGTAGTCGTAGACACTTTCTAAGTGTTGTTGCCCGCCTAGGTCACCCTAAAGGCTCCTAGCAGTTTTTGATCGTCTAGGTCACATAAAAAAGCCCCTAGACTATCTATGATCATCTAGGTCAACCTTAAATTTTCCAAAAGCATCCATAATCACTTTGGTCAAAACCAAATACCCCTAGGCAGTCATAGACACTTTCTAAGTGTTGTTTCCCACCTAGGTCACCCTAAAGGCTCCTAGTAATTTTTAACCAGCTAGGTCACATAAACAAATTCCCTAGATTATATACGATCATCTAGGTCAATCTTAAATGCTCCAAAGGCATCCATAATACCTTTGGTCATAACCAAATGCCCCTAGGCAGTCGTAGACAATTTCTAAGTATCGTTGCCTTCCTAGGTCACCCTAAAGGCTCGTAGTAGTTATTGATCATCTAGGTCACATAAAAAATTCCCTAGACTATCTACGATCATCTAGGTCAACCTTAAATGCTCCAAAGGCATCCATAAGACTTTTGGTCATAACCAAATTCCCCTAGGTAGTCGTAGACACTTTCTAAGTGTCGTTGTTTGCATAAGTCACCCTAAAGGCTCCTAGCAATTTTTGATCGGCTAGGTCATATAAAAAAGCCCTTAGAATATATACGATCATCTAGGTCAACCTTAAATGCTCCAAAGGCATCCATAAGTCCTTTGGTCACAACCAAATACCCCTAGGAAGTTGTAGACACTTTCTAAGTTTCGTTGCCTGCCTAGGTCACACAAATGCTCCTAGCGGTCTTTGACCCTCTAGGTCACATAAAAAATCTCCTAGACTATCTATGATCATCTAGGTCAATCCTCAAAGCTCCAAAGGCATCTATAAGCGCTTTGGTCACCTTAAAATACTCCTATGTAGTTTAAAACTATCTAGGTAAAACCTAAATGCTCCAAAGGCATCTATAAGCCCTTTGGTCACCCAAAAAGCCCCAATGGCATTCATTAAGCCCATTGGTCAACCTGTACATATATACACATATCTCAAAAATAACAAAAAAAAATCATCAAAATCATCAAAATACAAAATATATTACATTGTATTGCATTTCTCATCACTTGCATTATAATCATAGTTGCACTAGGAATATTCATCATTGCATTATGCATCATTCCAAATTGATCTTATATGTCTAGCACCAGGCCTGTACATCATGCATCTGGTAAAAATTCATTGTTATCATATGTCAGTTATACCACCTATTTATATTACATTTACACTTTACATTATATGTCTTTTTCTGTCAATTAGCCAATGTTAGTAAAACATAGTTAAAGTTTTTGGTCACTCAGCCATATCTAGTTGTCTTCTCAGATTTTGTAGAAATCTAGCATGATTTTTAGAAGGTATAATCCTACTTAGATAATGCTTGGCATACATCAAAATCCCAACACAATTTTCACATTAATAAATCCATGTCTAGCACAAGGAAATATGTAAAATATGGAATAGTCTAGATTACTTTCAAGTGAAAAGGTTATCTTGCTCATCCCCATGTGCAAATGGTTTAAAGATGCTAAGAATTGAAAAAAGGACAAGTTCCTCCTTACCCTAAATCCCTTACCTTACACTGGGGTAAGTATCCCAAAGAAATAAAATCGATAATGATTATTATCCCCCTAGTATTGAAAACATACATTGCCCTACACTAGGGCAAGTATCTCAAAGAAAAATTCCAAAGAAAATAGTGATTATTATCAGTCCCAAATATGCATAAATAAATAGTGATTATTGTAGCACCCTAAAATTGGCGTAGTAAAATTGTCATAATTACATTCACCTTAGTAAATAATTTAAATTCAAATTTTAACCTCCCAAACCACCCGTTAACCATCGGGTAATCCATTTCCCCCTTTTTTGCACCATTTTTAGAGGTTGTTTTGACCATTTGACAATATCATCGCCGATCAGACGATATCGCCCCAGATCTGACGATTTCGTCTGGGCTAGGATGTCCAGACGATCTTGTCGCAAAACTAATTGTTCATAATTAGCTTCTGTTCCAACGGGCCTCTAATTCGGGCAGAAGCATATCTACGCCGTTAGAGACCCTCCCCCATTGGAGATCTCCCAAATAGGGATGATCTCCAACCTCCTAACTACTCCCCTAAGCCTATTTAATCCTTAGGACCTTCCCCTCCCAACCCCTGGCTGAAATTCTCTGTAACTTAACTTCATGCATGTTAAATCATCCTAAGTTTTCATTTGCAGTAGTCCTATATCAATTTTGTTGTAGGTACCATCTTGTTTTTCAGTCGGAGCAAGCATACATCATCGTCGACGAACCTATTTAGATCGGAGGCGATCCTGTCGAATCAGAGATGATTTTGTACTGATGCGAGATGATCTCGACTACAGGCGATCCTGTCGAATCAGTGCCATAAGTTTGCAGTTCTTCACCTTTTCTCCATTATTTTATTCTGCAAATTAGCTAGTTTATTTGATATTTTATGTTATATTGCATTTTGGAGTTCACCCATCTAGATCAAAGGCATAATTAATTCATAATTATGATTTAATCAGCATAATTCATACATGTTTTGGTCTTTAAGTTTCAGTTCAGTGTTGTCACTATTATTTTGCATAGTTTCCCTCTACTAGAACAATAGTATTCTCTGTATTTTGCATCTGTTCTTCTGTTTGTAGGTCTCTGACGAATTCGTCAGATCTCAGATGATCTTGTCTGATCTCAGACGATTCTATCAAATTCTAGACGATCTCGACTGCTTCAAACATCAGAATCTCCATCAGACATCTGGATCAGGTATTCTTCTTATTCTTCCTTAATTTCTCTATTTTTTTGTCTTAAATTTGTTCTCTGTATTCATTAAAATCTGCATTCTCATATAGATTAATCTAGATTCATTTGGCCAAACCTAGGATATGAATGCTTAAGACTAAAAATGAACACATTAAAACACATTCCAAACCTAGGCGTGGAAACTGCCATTAAATGTTTCCTGGTGAACCCACCATCCGTCAAAAAATCATCAAAATACACCTCCCTTGAGAGGCGGGACCTTCGTAAAGTCCTCTCAGTCCGAGGTACCGCGACATCCTTTTCCCATCCTCCTTCCGAGCACGGATCCTATAGCTTGAAGGTAAGGATGCAAAAAATTTGGAGCGATACATTTTGGTGAACCCGACGTGAATGCATTGTAAACCTTTTGAAAATGAAAACAAAATATATATATATATCTATACAAGAAAAACAAAAACAAAATCATCATTTCAATTTTGTATGTTTTAGATTCAATTCTAAATAATAGATGCTAAATATTACTTTTATAAGTACTAAAGAAACCATGAGTTTTTACTCAAATCAATATGAGCCCATCAGTAATGTTGGAAGAATTCAGCTAAATACAATTGTTTATTATAACCAACCTCATCCCTATTCAACACCTCCTCCATCACACTTCTCTCATTTTTCATCCATAACTCAACAAAACAATCCCTTTGCCAATCCTCTTCATAATGATATTATCTATTCTCCCATATATCCATATTATGTCTATCAATCCACATACAATCCTCCTCAACCCTTTCAACATGCTTCTTTCAATACAACACATCCATTTCAACAAGAAAATACTTATTCTTCCAATTCTACCATGCACTCACCTCATGCTTCGCAATCTTCCTATAATCATTCTACCCATAATAAAGAAAGTAGAGGTGAGAAACCATTAGGTCCTTTTATGATGAAATTCCTAAGGCATTTATCAAAAACCTCTCAAAAACCTTCATCACGTAAATTTACTAAGCTTAATCAACCAATGGATATAATTCTCAAGTATTTACTTGACACAAATAAGATTGAACTCCCTTCCATAAGACAACCTGATACCACAACAGATTGGTTTAAACCTGAGCTACATTGTGAATATCATAGAGTATATGGACATATGACACAAAATTGTAAAGATTTAAGATGTGCAATTCAAGATTTGATTGATGATGGTCTTTTTAATATAAAGGAATTACAATCTACAACTAATTATAAATCTTCAGTAAAAAATCAAACTCCTACACAACAAATACCAATAATCAATCAAGACATGGGGATCTCCCAAGAACCCCTATTCAATTATCAACAACAAGAAACCAATCAAATATTGCATGTTAATGTGTCCCATCATGATGATATTATTAATATTGTAACAAAAACTACAAATGAGCAACCTCAAGTTCAATCAATTCAATATGATATTCAAGATATGGATTCCTCATTTGACCAACCTTCAAAACTATCTTTGGCTCTAGAGAATGATCCAAAATGGAATTTAAGCATAGAAAGCTCATATTTAGAATCAAAATCTCAATATTAAATCCACTTTGATAACCAACAACAAGTGATTAATCCTCAAGCAAAGATATCCCTTTTAGAAGTATTACAAAGTTATCACAAGGAAATTTTGTTCAAGATACCTAGCCAACAATTTGTTCCTCATCATATTTTCTCTAAGAACATAATTAATGGTGTAAACCCTCTTGAGGTTAACCATATTTCATTCTATGATGAGGAGATTCCTTCCTCTACTCCACCAGAAGACTACTATCTTTACATTACAAGATCTAATAAATAAACACATGTTAAAACTATCATGGTAGATAATGGCGCCTCTCTTAATTTATGCACTCATCAATTATTCCAAAAACTCAAATTAAAGGAAGAAGATTTTAATGAATCAAATGTTATTATAAAATCTTTTAACAATGAAATTCAAGAAGTTCAAGGTACTATAATTCTTCCCTTTAATATTGGATCCAAGATCCTGGATACTTTCTTTTATGTAGCATATTGCCCTTCATATTACAACATACTTCTCAAAATTCCTTGGATTCATATGATGAAGGTTGTCCCTTCCACTCTTCACCAATATTTGAAATTTGAACTTTCAAGTAAAATTGCTACCATACATAATGACCCAACACCATTTTAAGAATATTTAACGATTGAAACATCAAGTTCTATACATTATCTATTATCACAATTATCTTCTATCCATCACTTTTCTTCATCCATATATGATCATCCTTGTTTACCAAATAACACCCATGCATATCTTTCACATACACTTACTCCATCTTATCAAAACTTGGAATATAATAATAAGAATGAAGAACTTTCTTATATTTATGATATTTTATTTTGTAATATGATCAATTTAACACATATAAAAGTAAAATCTTTTGCTACATTATTCTACATTATAACAAAGCTTTTGTTATCACTACCTTTTGTTCTTACCTTCAACACAACCAAATTATCCTTCAAAACCACCTTTGATTTTGAAGCAACCTTAGATATGCTATACTCAAATAACCTTGTATAGTGTATATAGATCATCTTGTATATACCACCAATTTCAATTCATAAATTAACATCAAAATACAAAAAAATCAAAATCCTCAAAATCAAAAAAATACAAATGCAACTAAGGACCTTAAAGGTAAATTTGAGCCCAACTGGATTGGACCATACATTATTACTACTAAATTTGAATTAGGAGCATACAAATTATCTACCTTAGATGGTAAAGAACTTAAAGAACCCATGAATATTTTGCATCTTAAACGTTACTATGCATAAATTTGGTTATTTCATCCTTGTATATATTTGTTTAAAATATTTCAAAATTACTATCTTGTATTTCTTTCAAATTTAAAAAAATCCAAAAACATCAAAAACATTCATAATCATCAAAAATATTCAAAACTATTTGTTGCATTTATTTATGGCACTTGTTACATTCTTTAAAAACAAAATAAAGAATAAAAATATAAAAACAGCAATATGCTTGACTCTTTCGAAACCAAAACAAAATAAAGAAGAAAGAGAGAGTCAACATTCTCAAAACTTTTCAAAAGTGTTTATATATATTTTCTTACAATTATTGCAGTTATATGTTTCAAATTATTTTGGATAAATTAGCATTTATTTGGAATCCCTCACTTGCACACTCACAACAATAAATATCTTGATTTTATCTGGCATGATTACTAATCTCTCTTATATCAAAGTTCACAAAATTCAATTAAATAAAGTTTGAGCATAGAGAATTGATCTTGTTATTTACTTAAACCAAGCACATCTTTTCACAATAAAATGATCATATTTGTAATTTCCATGTTTTGCTACATAGTAGAAGTGATTTCTTGAGCGAAAAGTTTCCCCTGCTATCCTATCATGCACATGGTCTAGAATCTTTGAGAATTGGCAAAAGGACAAGCTCACCCCTACCCAGAATAAAAATCCCTTGCTCTACAGCTAATCCGAGCAAGTATCCCTAGCAAAGAAAAATAAAAGAAAAGTTCAAGAAAAAGAAAAAATAAAAATGTTATTTTATATCATTAAAACAATATTTCAAGCACTATCTCAAAAATCAAGCAAAAAAATACAAAAATAAAAAGAAGCAAAGTTCAAAAGAAAGCAGAAAGCAAGAATGCAATAAAATCCCTTTCCTTACCCTTTGAAAAGAAAAGAAGGGTTGATGAGCTTGAATCCTTGGAATTCTCAATTATTCAAAAACTGTGAGGTAAGCCCCATAACAGGTGGTTTGTGCCCAACCTTCTTGGCCTTAGGTAACTCCTAGCATGGTGATATGTCTGTCACATTAGCGACCTTATTTTTTATAAGACCTATGTCTGCTTATGGATTAGCTAGCTCTTGATAATCCGACCTACATAGTAGTCTAGTATGGTTATACGCATTTACATCATGGTTAATGAACACTTATTTGGTTTCTTCAAATCACTTGTATCATATTATCTTGCTCAAAACTGGTAAATGCACAAAGAAATTGCACACACATTTGTATTTGAGAGATTTTGTGTATCATTATGATAAATCAAGATCGAAAATGAATTCACATATGCACATGGGATTCCTTATAAATCTAACTTTTGTCTTCAAAATACTTTGAAATATTATTTTTGCAACTTGTTTGAAATAAATCAAGCACAGTTGCTTACCATAAAGACAACTATATAATAGAAAAATCAAAATTCTTTTCAAAAATATACAATCAACACATATATATCTGGTTGAATTTCGCGACGATGGTATAGTTCCAAAACCAAAATTGGAATTTTATGCTTAGCGCAAGTCCTCATTTTCATATTTTTTGTTTATTAAAAAATCAACCATGCAATAAAACTATCTTTTCTTTGGATTTTTGCGATGATGGTATAAGTCTATACCTACATATTCTATGCCTAGCGCAAACCATCGTAACAATTTTTTCCCCATTTATTTAAAAATCATGAAAACCATATGACTTAATTCATTATGTTACACAAATTATGCTTTTAAAAAGCAAACACATTTTCATTATTTCATGTCATTATGTCAACCTTCAATTTTGCAATGATGGTATAATTCCTAAAGAATTATCCAAAAATGTTATCACACTTAGGAATTTATGCCTAGCAAAAACCATTATCTCATGCATACTATTTTTTATGAAAATCTAAAAACAAACCATCATCACCATCATTTGCACCATTGCACCAAAGTCTTAAGACAGTCTCTTAAGCACTCTTTTACTTTTAACAATATTTCTATCTTGGGATTAGCTTGACGACCGAGTGAGCAACGATTCCATGAAATGGTCTATAATAGCGACAATGTCCTTTGAAATTATTGTTAGAAGTCTCTTTTTATTTTTTTACATCACATTACAAACAATCAATTTGTTACATCAGATTATTTCATTTAAAATATTACCGCATGACATCAAAAATTTTAAATTTTCAAAACGACATAATTTCATAAATCCTCAATCCAATTATCAAATCAATCAAACAAACATAAAAGCATCATAAGCATACACATAACACAAGTCATATGATCAAAAACATATCATATATATATGTCAACAATATATATACATCATCAAAATTGGATTGGTATGCCACAATCTGTACCTCGGCATACTCAATCCTCTATCAAAAAAATAATAATAATACAATGTCAATCTGTACAAAGCTGTGCAGCCCTCTAGCCTCGAGATCCCCTCGAGCTCTCCACCTCATCTCCTCCCCCGCCCTGAGGTGGACGAGGTGGCCCCATCGCAGTCTGAGTAGTCCTAGTCCTCGATCAGGATGAGGTCCTTGATGACCCGATCCTGATCAGATCTGCGATGTTGGCTGGCAGGGGTATTCTATCTGCCTCTAGCACCAGTTGATAGTACAAATTCTGGTAGAAAGTAAGTTGGGCGATAGCCCATGTCAGATCCCCAGTGCTCGCCCCTCCGCCCCGTGCCCTGAGGCATGCAATCTCGTCTTGCAGCTATGCCACCTCAGCTCGATGGCATGCAACCTCATCCTGTAGAGTCTGCACCTGTGCCTGGAGATGATCTCTCTCTGCTCGAAGAGTAGTAGTCTCGCTACTCTCCCCCGTGTTGCCATTATCGGGTGATGGTGGCCTCTCCATCTGTAGAGATGGGGGTCTTGCCTCTCTCCTCTGCCTCTATCGCGGCCTCTCCTATGCCTGTGGCCTCCTCGGCTCTCTCCCGTCATGACCCTGGGCCGCCTCCATCGCCGCCTAGCACCACCTCCCTATCTAACGCAAAACCGCATGTATTGGACCCTACGCCCTTTTCATTCAAG
The DNA here is from genome assembly GCA_028583015.1 of Wollemia nobilis. NCBI lineage: Eukaryota > Viridiplantae > Streptophyta > Pinopsida > Araucariales > Araucariaceae > Wollemia > Wollemia nobilis. The sequence goes on along the minus strand of JAQPPZ010002937.1, from coordinate 5,721,035 downwards.
GAGGGCAGATGCTTGTGTACCAGGCATCTTAGCCATCGGCTACCCCTACGTTGTACCCATCCACTGGCTGGATGGGGGCATCATCCGCGTCCTGACTCTAGAACCGCTGCATGTTTGGAGCCCCGCTAACTGTGGTGTTATCTCGAATAGTCCGGGAAAACTCATAATCCCTCAAAGATGGGATCCCCTACTGCAGACCGAACTGCCTCAAAACTCGGTCATAGCGATGGAGCTCCACCTCTCCCCTCTCCATCCATAGCTAGCAAACTCGCCTGATGCAAGCCAACTCCTGTCCGTCCTCGGCCCACCCTGGATGCTCCCTCCATGGCCTCCAGGTGATCTGATCTGAGAATAGGTCATCCAATAGTCTCCGGGACATCGATAGGTCGATCTGCCTATATGACCCTCTTCGAAGCCACCAGTAGAAGACTCGAGGCCTCTCCCCGTCTACCCCTATCAGAGGAAGCCCTATCAGCTTTCGCACTGCAATGTTCTCCCAGCACCAAACCTGTAGGAGTGATGTCATCACCAGACATCGGCTGCCCTTGTACACGACCTCATACAGGATCCTATACAATTAGCATAGTACAAAACTGCCCTAAGAGAACCTGTAGCCATGGTCCCGCATGTCGTAGATCACATCTGCCAGCATCCACGACACCCTGCACCCACTCTAGTGGCACAGCAAAAGTCCACCAACCACTCTAGCTAGCACCCGTGTGAGTCTAGATGCCTCAGGAATCTGGCGTAGTGCCTCGATGTTAACTTCACCCTTCTCCAAGGTGAAGCTCGGGTCACCGCATAGTCATCCCATAGCATGGCCCTGATTGGCCATAGGAGTGATCAATCGTCCTTGTATGGGGATTCTTAGAATCCTCCATACATCCTCTAGAGTGGGAGTCATCTCCCCTATCGGTAGCCAAAAATATGAGGAACCCGGATACCATCTCTCTGCTAGGGCTGTCAGTAGCCCCATATCTGTGGACACCTGTGGCATCTCTGCCACATGCTGCAAGCCAGCCTACACCAGTTGATCTCGCTCTGCCTGTGTAAAAGCGGCCAAGTCATCCCTAAAACCTCTATACTTCCATTTCTTACTCTTTAGCAAACCTCTCTGCAACATAAACAACAAAACAACAAACAATCATTAATTACAAATTCAAGTAATTAATAATGCAATTTAAAGTTCAATTTTATGCAATTGATGATATCGCCCACTATTGGATGATATCATCCCAAATTTGAGCAGAATCGTCTCCGATTTCGCAAGCCGAAATCATCTCTAATTTGATGAAATCGTCCCCCTTTTGTCGATTTCGCCCTTGGACAAAATTGACGAAATTGAGACGATTTCGTCGAAATCGGGACAATTTCGTCCCGATGACGTCGACGGCCCAAAAACGGCTGCGATGCTCAAAATTCATCTAAAATCTACCTAAAAAGCATGTAAAATCAAATTAAATCATTCTAGTTAAGTCTAGACTCTTACCCGTAGACCGCGCCGGACCTCTGTCGATCTGTGTGTTGTCTCCACCATTTTTGCTTCCAGAGCTCTAAAACCAGTAAAGATGAACAGTAAAAATGAATTAGGGTTTTACCCTTTTTTTTTTAATTTTATTCAAAAATAATTTTTTGCTTTTCCACGTTTTTACCTCAAATGTTCGATTTGGGTAAAAACACGGAGGGGGCACCATAGTAAGCTATCGTATGATTCGACCAAGAATCGTCGCCTAAAAATGGGAATAATTTTTTACTTTTTCGTAGATCGAGAAGAACTCATCTTTAACGCATTTTCTTCAAAAAATTCACTAAAGAGGGGGAAAAATGTAGCACCCTAAAATTGGCGCAGTAAAATTGTCATAATTACATTCACCTTAGTAAATAATTTAAATTCAAATTTTAACCTCCCAAACCGCTCGTTAACCACCGGGTAATCCGTTTCCCCCTTTTCTGTGCCATTTTTAGAGGTTTTTTTGACCGTTTGACGATATCGTCGTCAATCAGACGATATCGTCCCAGATCTGATGATTTCGTCTGGGCTAGGACGTCCAAACGATCTTGTCACAAAACTAATTGTTCACAATTAGCTTTTGTTCCAATGGGCCTCTAATCTGGGCAGAAGCATGTCTACGCCATTAGAGACCCTCCCTCGTTGGAGATCTCCCAAATAGGGATGATCTCCAACCTCCTAACTACTCCCCTAAGCCTATTTAATCCTTAGGACCTTCCCCTCCCAACCCCTGGCTGAAATTCTCTGTAACTTAACTTCATACACGTTAAATCATCCTAAGTTTTCATTTGTAGTAGTCCTATATCAATTTTGTTGTAGGTACCATCTTATTTTTCAGTCGAAGCAAACATACATCATCACCGATGAACCTGTTCAGATCGAAGGCGATCCTATCGAATCAGAAATGATTTCGTACTGATGCGAGATGATCTCGACTGCAGTCCACATTAAGGTAATCAATGCCATAAGTTTGCAGTTCTTCACCTTTTCTCCATTGTTTTATTCTGCAAATTAGCTAGTTTATTTGATATTTTATGTTATATTGCATTTTGGAGTTCACCCATCTAGATCAAAGGCATAATTAATTCATAATTGTGATTTAATCAGCATCATTCATACATGTTTTGGTCTTTAAGTTTCAGTTTAGTGTTGTCACTATTATTTTGCATAGTTTCCCTCTACTAGAACAATAGTATTCTTTGTATTTTGCATCTGTTCTTCTATTTGCAGGTCTTTGATGAATTCGTCTGATGAATTCGTCAGATCTCAGACGATCTTGTCTGATCTCAGACGATTCTGTCGAATTCTAGACGATCCTGACTGCTTCAAACATCAGAATATCCATCAGACATTCGGATCAGGTATTCTTCTTATTCTTCCTTAATTTCTCTATTTTTTTGTATTAAATTTGTTCTCTGTATTCATTAAAATCTGCATTTGCATATAGATTAATCTAGATTCATTTGGCCAAACCTAGGATATGAATGCTTAAGACTAAAAACAAAAAAATTAAAACACATTCCAAACCTAGGCATGGAAACTGCCATTAAATGTTTCCTGGTGAACCCACCATCCGTCGAAAAATCATCAAAATACACCTCCCTTGAGAGGCGGGACCTTCGTAAAGTCCTCTCAGTCTAAGGTACCACGACATCCTTTTCCCATCCTCCTTCCGGGCATGGATCCTATAGCTTGAAGGTAAGGATGCAAAAAATTTGGAGCGATACAATTATTATCACTAGGAAAAGAAAATAAAGAAATAGTTGTTCTCACCACTATTAAAATCCCTTGCTCAACAAATCAAAATGATAAAATTCCCTTGAGAAATTCAAATAAAGGTAGGGACTCCAAAACTTGAATCCCTAGAATTTTCAGCATTAGAGAACCATAATGTGATCCTCATTATAGGTTTGGTGGATAGACTACTTGTCAATAGCAGTAGCTTCCCATGTGATGATATGTCTATCACTTAAGCAACTTGTTTTGGTATAGACGAATGTTTGAATGTGGATGATATAGCTTGTTGTAAGTTAGGTTATATAGTGGTCTAATCCAACTAGGTACGAAACTTAGGATAATGAGACTTGTAGAATGATCTCTAGTACTGGTGGGCTGAATGAATCCTATTTTCACTAGGGTAATCTTATGTTTTATCATGGTAATGAACTCATGTGCACACACAAGGATATTGATTATCTTGGTTATATTAATAGGTGCATACTTTGTCAAAATATATTTTATAGTTAGTATATGACTTTTGATTAGGTAACTAGAGTGTTTGAGTCTTTTAAAAACTATCAAATACAATCATATCACATCACATTATCCTTTCCATTTTACATCATCCGGTCACATGTTTGTAAAAATTATAATGTCCATCAAATTAAGTGTTATAGTAGATGCCACTGTAGATGCTCCAGTAGCTCATTCTAGGAGATCAGGACTGCCTAGTGAGCTGATGGTATATCATCATCAAGGGGATGAGAGGACTCTACCATGGATTGTGGTAGAGGAGTTGGGAGATGAGTTAGATTCTGAGGTTACAGTCATAGACTCAGATGATGTGGACACTACAAAGGAGTATGACGTATGGTGGGTCATGCGGTAGTGGCGAGGGGAGGGACCACTAGGAGGGGATGCAACTATGAGGATAGCAAATGTCGATAGGGGTGCTCTATATGATGAGGGTTGAGTCTCTAGATGATGAATAGGTAGACAAAGGTGAGCGATTTGTGCATCAACGTGTGTTAGCAGATAGGGTGGAGCTGATAGATGTATAGGATCTAGTTGGATTTCATGATGGAGACTTGGGAGATCAGGGTCTGTAGGCAGAGTTAGCAGCATGATATGCTAGTATCATAGAGTTTTAGAGTTATTGGGCTTTACTACAAGCATATTTTTAGAGTGCACAAGAGGATATGGAGAGGTAGGCAACATTAATAGCTGCATTTTAGGTACAGGTTGGTAGACAGGGCCCTATCCATGGGGAGTCTAGTAGTGGTGAGCTATGCAAGATGCAGGAGGAGATAGCACATCTCCAAGGTTTGGTAGCGACCTATCAGACTAGGTATCAAGAGGAGCACACCTACATGGATATTATGGAGGATGAGATAGTGTGTTATAAGGGGCACATACCAGATCAAGCATTAGCTATTGGATCACATTGTAGCCAAGGGAGCGGGACAGGACACTCACCTACTCAAATGAGGGCTCCAAGTACTTATCAGAGGATGGATGTATCTAGAGGCAATATATCAAGGGGAATAAGGTTAGGGAGATCACGATAGACTCATACAAAGTGCAGAGGAGAGAGTTGAGGTACCGGTCCTGCATGACCATGGTCAGCAGACTCTGATGGTTCTTTTTGGTTTTCTTTTTGGATTGTGAAGTTGGATGACTCACTTTTATTGTAGCCTATGGGTAGTTTATGGACTATGATGTTGCTTTCAGATTTTATATATATGGACATATATATATGACTTAGATTTTGATCATTATGTCATTTTATTGCTTTATGATATGAATGCAATTTTTGTATTTGCTATATGATGTTATGATGGATGTCTAACATGGATGCATGTATTTATCCGATGATGTGATTTGATGATATGTAGATGTAGATGATTAATTTTATATGCTTTTGTAAATTAAAATGTATGTATAACATAGTGAATGGCCGTTTAAATATTATTGCTAATATTTAATCACTATCTATCCTAGAATATGAATATCACTTAATAAACAAAATTTTTAAATGTGTATGATTGAAAGTAATGATTTGATTATATTTAATTTTTGTATGATGGATTTGCGATGACTATTTTATGCATTATATGCTAGAACCATATATTATACAAAATGTATATCAATTATTTTCATGTTATTATAACACTTTATTTGATGGACATTGTAATTTTAACAAACATGTGACAACATGATGTAAAATGGAATGGATATTGTGATGTGATATGATTGTATTTGATAGTTTTTAAGAGACTGAAACACTCTAGTTACCTAATCAAAAGTCATATAATAACTATACAAAATATTTTGACAAAGTATGCACCTAATACAATAACCAAGATAATCAATATCCCTTTGTGTGCATGTGAGTTCATTACCATAATAACACATAATATTACCCTAGTGCAAATGGGATTCATTCAACCCATCAGTACTAGAGATCATTCTACAAGTTTCATTATCTTGAGTTTCATACTTAGTTGTATTAGACCACTATATAACCTAAGGTACAACAAGTTAGCTCATCCACATTAAAAAATTGGTCTATACCTAAAAAAGTTACTTAAGTGATATACATATCATCATGTGGGAGGCTACCACCATTTAAAATTAGGATATCCACCAAACCTATAATGAGGATCACCTTATGGTTCTCTAACGCTGAGAATTTTAGGAATTCAAGTTTTGGAGTCCCTACATTTTTTTATTTTATCAATGGAATTTGCTCGTTTTGATCTGTTGAGCAAGGGATTTTAATAGTGGTGAGAACCACTATTTATTTCTTTGCTTTTCCTAGTGATAATAATCACTGTTTCTTTATGCATATTTGGGAGTGATAATAATCACTATTTTCTTTGGAATATTTCTTTGAGATACTTGCCCTAGTGTAGGGCAGTGTATATTTTCAATACTAGGGGGTAATAATTATTATTGATTTTCTTTCTTTAGGATACTTACCCCTGTTGATGCGTTGTCGTTATGCACATCATTAATTCTCAATGAATTTTTCAATCCAGGGTAGTGTACAAGGCTATTTGCAAAAGGAGTGAACATGGCTATAACTTAGGTCATTTGGGAGCAACAAGTCTTATTGGTGAAACCAATTATGTGGGGGATTTAAGACATTTATATATCTAAATTGCATAATTTGAACTTTAATCTAATTGCAAAAATGAAAACTAATCATTAACTACATAAATGAAATCCTAATTACAATTGCAGAATGAGATCTAATTATGTTGTAGAAATAATAGTTTTAGAATTAGAAAGTCTGATTATAATTGCAGAAATGGAGTCTATTTACTTTTGCACTAATGGAAACCTAATTATAGCATGTAAATTAAGTCTTGTCAATGCTTTGTAATATAAGGTTGTCAATATTCTGTGCAAGGGTTGACAGCAAAACACAAAATGCAGTAAATTGCAAAAAATAGTAAATTCTAGAAATGATAATCTATGGTAATTTGAAAGCTTGCTGAAAGTGGATATTACAACCAAACCATTAATCACAAGATCATCATAATCATAAAATAATCTAAGATTGCAAATACTGTTAGCTGTTTACAAGGAAATGAAAGGACAAGTTTTACAACTTATTCTACTACAACAAAATTAGAATAAAAACCTACTGTTAGTCCTCCTCCTAGGTCTAGAAGTGGCCAACCTCCTTGTCCAGAAGAAGGTATGAGTCTTTCTCTCTCTAGATATTACTCACACTCATTCACAAAATGAATAAAAATAGTGCACTTTATTGATTCAGAACATGATTATAGTATTGCTGCTAAAAACCTGTTATAGGACTGTAATAGTCACTTTTCTTATTATTACACTACTTGCCTATTTTCCCCTATCATTCTTCTTATTCTCTCTCACTCATCCAGCTCAACCTAGATGGGAGCAATGTTTATAGATGTCCTAATATCTACTTACAAAATGAGAATATATCATTTCTATCCTAAATATCTAATCCTATTATGTTGCAGCATTTCCTAGGTTTATCCTAGAAGAGGATCAAACTTGATCTTTTCCATAAATGGTGGCTTTGGTCAACAAGGATGACAAAGTCAAATGGAAGATATTTTCCATTACCATTTTCAATCTTCCTTTCCCTTTTTCCATCATCATAAATTGGTCAACAATTCAAAAAGCACATTCTGTTCTCATTCCAAAAATAAGTGTCTCATTCCGAAGAGACTGCATTTCTCATTCCGAAGATGTCCGGTCATTCTGAAGAGACTGTGTTTTTTCATTTTGAAGATGTCTGTTCATTTTGAAGATACTTCAGAATGAACAACTGTATGCTCTTCAAATTATTTCATCTACATTTCTTAGGTGGGTTATCTCTCAGGATCAAATTTCAATGGTCTTCATCTCTTTCCATGTGTGAATTCCATGCCTTACCATTTATTGGCAACTGGCTGGAATTTACATTGGAAAACTAGTTTTTGCTACACAATAACAATTTGGTTGCACTATTTGCTAGATTTAGATAAAATAAATGCTTGAGACATAATAAAAAAACTAGTGAAATGCTGCTATCAACCTAAGCATATTTCTCATTTAGCAAGTCATAACAAAATAACATAAAACTATGCAAAAAGCTATAAAAATCAAAATATAGTATTTCTAATACATTGATCATGCAAACAGTTAGTACACAACATATTCAATCAACTTAACTAGCATATCATATTAAACATAAGAGTTTTTAGGCAGTTTTAATGTTCAAAACATGCTATGATTGAGGTATTTCTAGGCCTCATTATTTTCCCCCCAAATTATATTAATGCATGTCCTCATGCATTCTGTTGGGCTATGGAATCACTTATGTCCATAGTCAAATTCCATGATTTGTAGAACAGTTTTGTGCCTATATAATATCCCCTATTCTCTTGAAGGTTTTTGAGCCATTCTTCAAACTGATCATCAGCTTGACAATATTCTTCAAAGTAGAAGGGAATTGGAGTAATGATGGTTGGAGGCCTAAATCTAAGACCTATCTAGTGATGTTGCATGATTTCAATCAGCTGTATCACTCCTTCTGCATTTCTTCTAGACCATTCTAGGTTAATGGAGGATATGGGTTCCCTTTTTTGTAAATAAATGGAAAGTTCAACCCATCTATTTTTGCATATTGATAATGCTGGAACAAAATTGTCATAGAAATTCTAGAATTTGGTCACACAGTTCCTCAAAATTTTCAAGTACATCTTCTTTACATCATCCCTGTTCATCATGGTGAAGTGTTGTCTTGTGATAATTGGGTGATTTGGCTAAAATACTCTGACTAAAAATTTAGATCTTGATTTAATTTCTTTATTTTATCTTTTCTTTTGGTCCTAATAAACTAATTTTGCAAAGTGGACATGAATGCTCTTAGTTGAACATCTCCTATGTAAATTTGAGGGTGAAATTCTACCTCTTATGGAATAAAGAAGCTGTGTAAAAATAGTTCACATAGGATATTTTTCTATTCTACAAGGCTATCAAAATATGCTTCCAAGAAATCTATAGTTGTGTCCAATTTATATGGGAGACCTAAGCTAATCCTCATGACCTGCCATCTAAGATATTTCTCTTTCAGAATAAGACTATAAAATCTGGTCGACCGTCTAAATTGGACCAAAAATTCAGCAATCTAACATAAATCAGTCACTTTTTCCTTTAATGCCTTGATCTCTGTTTCTTTTTCCTCTAACTATTTTCTTTTCAATTTTAATTTTTCAACCTTAGTGGCAAGCTTCTCATAGCTGATCAAGCAAATGGCTATGTCTGCATTATATTTCTCTAGGGATATAGTATTGGGTGGTCTAACTATATGTGGAAATCTGGGTAGTAGATCTACCTGAACCCCTTTTTCTGCTACTTCTACTAGTTGGTCATCTAACAACAATTCCACTTGTACCCCATTTTCTACTATTTCTATTGGTTGGTCATCAGACAATAATTCCACTTGTACCCCCTTATCCTCTAATTTTATTGAAGGTGTAACAGTTTGAAATATAGAGACCTCAATTGAAGGAGTACTTACTTGAACAATTTCATGCTGCTGCTTGGATTGTTCCTGTGCAGGTGTTTCCTGCTGTGACTCATCTTCGGTATCCTTTTCTATGCTCTTTACCAATTCTGGAGCATCTTTAGAATGAGAAGGAAATGCTTCAGAATGGAAGGGCACTTCTTCAAAATTAAAGGGTTTTGCTTCAGAATGAGCCCCTATGTCTATCTCAATAGATTCATTTGCCCTAGATAAATCCACAAGTAATTGAGCCAAATCATCCTCATAAATAGATACAGTTGGATATCTTTCAGACTATGACAACCTCCAAACTATGACCAATGGAGAGACCCACTGGCTATCAGAAATTGGGTAAATGAATCCTACCTCCAAAAGTTTTTCAATTTCTTCCTTTACAATATCCCTCAAGAAAGGATTCAATCTTCTTTGGGGTTGTCTTACTGGCTTTACTTCTTTAGTATAAATCCTATGGGTGCATATATCAGGGTGAATTCTTGATATATCCTTGTAGTCCCATGCAAAAGCATGAATATGCTTCTGCAAAAGCGTTATCAACTTTTCTTCCTCTTCCCTAGTGAGCCAGCTATTAATGTTCAGTAATTTGCCTGGATGGAATTCTATTTATTTTGTATTTGGAAGGACTGAATTCACTTCCTCATACCTAATGATTAGGGAGTTAAGAGGGCAATGATGAGATGGGAGGAAATAAGAAGTTTCTATTTCATGGATTTCTAATGGAAGCATATCCTGTATGGAAAAGTGAGAAGGGAAAATCAGGTGATGATGCCACCCATGTGGTAGTGAAACTGATGTTTCCCATGATAGTGTAGATGGATCACCTTTAGAATTTTGGTTCTCCTCATTCCCTAACAACTGATGGATATTTACTACTTCCTTTTATAACCCTTGTTCATGTAGAACATTTATTAGGATAGTTTCATCTTCTAAAGTTTCTATGTCATGGAGGTCTTCTATGTGTTCCCTTACTACCAAGGTGGCTAGTGTGGAAATAACCTCTTCTGGTTCTTCATCTGAATCAGAAAATAATAACTGACCTAAAAAATTATTGGAGGGTCTTGCAGGAGGATACAAAGAGATCTATTTTAGATCAATACCATTTGAAATGGTCATTTTTCCAGATCTATAGTCTATGAAGGTTGTTGTAGTTGCAAGCCAAGGTCGTCCCAGAATGATGGGATATCCATGTGCTAAATTTCTTGGTTGTAAAACCAAAAAATATGCAAGGAATTCCCAAGAAGAGACTTCTATAGGGACATCTTCAATGATACCTTTAGGTTTTGCAACTAACCTATCAACCATTTCTAAAACTGTAAATGTGGGACTGAGATGTTTGAGCTGTAATTGTTCCATTATATCCTTGGTCATGACATTTATTGCATCTACTAAGACATTTGATATTGGTACTGAGCCTATGGTAATTGTGATAATTGGACTCCCTAGGTCACTATAATTTGGAGGTACTAGTTTTCTGAACAAGAGATCATCTATCTTTCCTTCAACCTGAATAGTCTTGGGAAATGCTTTCTTTTTCTTCCTGCTCTTATAATGCATAAATATTAGATAGTACTTTTAATCACTGGTATATCCTTAATTGCTTGCAATAATGTAAATGATATAGTTAACTTTCTAAGTTCCTTGACCAGGTCTAACTCAAAATTTTCTGTTGTGGTATTAAATCTTTCAGGATATGGAATTATCCTTGACAAAGGTAATTGTTCTATTTGTGTTTCTATTTTTTCTTCTTCTTTTTTTGTTGTTGGTATAACTCTAACTAGTTCCAAATTTTCTTGCTTTTCATTTTCCTTGATTTTAGTTGAAACAGGTTTAGGTATAACTTTTCCTGAACGAATTTGGATGTTACTACAATCAAGAATATTTATTTCAGCATTTTCTTTAGCTTCAGCCACATAGGCAGGATATGCCTATCTCATGTTGTTTGGATTAGTGACTGGTTGAGCTGGAAGTTGAGGTTGTTTCACATATTGTGTTTGTTGTGGTTGGTTCTTAAAAAAATTTATTAGGTGCAGGCAACAAATGTTGAATTTGACCTTGATTTGTTTGCTGCCTTGGATAGGACTGGTATTGTTGACTCCACTGTGGTTGATTTTGCATCCAATGTGGATTATTCTAATTCTGATTCTAGGGTGGATTGTTTTGATTCCATGATGGATTATTCTGATTCTAATTCCAATTTGGATTACTCCAACTTTTTTGTGGCCATTCTTGGGAATTTGTCCATTGATAATAATTCCAAGGATGTTGGGGTGGTTCTGATTGTCCCCAAGGTATAGTCCAAGGATTATGCCCCCAATTTGTAGGAAAATAAGGGGGATTTTGGTTCTAAGAGAAATTTCCCCCTTGTTTTGGTCCAACATAGTTGAGTTCCTTAGTCTAACTCTCTAACATAGTTTTGAGTTGTGGTAGCAGGTGGAATTTTCAGTCAAATGCTTCTTTGAACAGATACTACAAATGGTTGAGATAGATGTTTTATTCAAAGGACACTCCTGCAAAGCATGTTTATTTCTACATATTGGGAAATAAATTTCCAAAGGTTTTGTGGTTTTTGCTTTTGCAAACATTTATCCTAAATTTGTGTTTAATTGCACCAAAATATCAAATTTAAAATTTGCAAATTCCTCTATTAGGTCCTTCACATCAGTGCCATCTGTACTTTTTTTTTTCTTCCTTGCTTAGTGTGAGAGTAATTATTGTAGAGACCCACAATTTTCTCATTACTGAGATTATTTACATCCCCTTTTCCCATAAAATCCAATACTTCTCTGGATTCATCTTGTAATCCTCTCAAAAATATGGTTTTGCATAACTTTGGTTCTACAAGTCCACATCTCCTTTGAACAAAGGAGAACCTATCAAGATAGTCTTCTAATGTTTCATCATCTTCCTGTTTAATCCTGAATAACTCATCTTTCCAGTTCTTTACATGAAAATACTCTTGATATTTGTCTAAAAACATAGTTTCCATTTGATCCCAGGTTCGGATGGAATTTAGCTCTAAGCTCATGAACCAGCATAATGCTGAGTCCTTGAGTGTTGAGGGAAAAACCTTAAGTTTCTGATTGTAATTTACATAGTCATAGGTTTGAAACACTACTTTGAATTCAAACAAAAACTAATCAAGATCTTCAGATACAACACCTCGAAATGTTGGAAGTATTTAAGGTGAAATAATTTTCATGGGGGAATTTTGTGTTGGATTCAAACGGATAGGATATTCAAATGTTCTGGAAGGTTGGGGTATATCCTGATCATCTCCTTCATTATGGACATAGCCATGTTAGCCATCCCTATCTAGATTACCTCCCTCTACCATAGTTTCCTATTCCTTATAAATAGTTAAACCTATCCAAATTTCACTCTCAATAGGTCCAAAATCCTCTATTGATGATGAGTCTAATGATTTTTCTTTCTCAGGATGTTCTAATGATGATGAAGTTGGTGATTTTTGTTTCAAATTTTTTGGTAGTTCCTACACAGGTGATTCACCACTTAGGTGTGAATATCTTCTTAATAGAACAAGTCAGGGATCCTTTTGAGTAATTCTACCTGTTTCATCCCTAGGCTTACTCATTCATGTTTACTCTTGAATGACACAAATTATAGGTCAATAGTTGTTACTTTACCTAGGTGTTATATTCAAATTTTATCCTAAATTTTCATAGATTAGTTTAATCAACAACTATTGGACTATTGTCACCTTCTAAAAACACTATTCCTTGGCAATGACACCAAAATGATGCATTTTCATTAGGCACATCATTAATTCTCAATGAATTTGTCAATCTAAGGCAGTGTACAAGGCTATTTGCGAAAGGAGTGAATAGGGCTATAACTTAGGTCATTTGGGAGCAACATGTCTTATTGGTGAAATCAATTGCGTAGGGGATTTAGGACATTTATATATATAAATTGTATAATTTGAACTTTAATCTAATTGTAGAAATGGAAACTAATCATTAACTATAGAAATGAAATCCTAATTACAATTGTAGAATGAGATCTAATTATGTTACAAAAATAATAGTTACAGAATTAGAAGTCTGATTATAATTGTAGAAAGGAAGTCTATTTACTTTTGTAGTAATGGAAACCTAATTATAGCATAGAAATTAAGTCCTGTCAATGCTCTGTAATAGAATGTTGTCAATCTTCTATGCAAGGGTTGATAGTAAAACTCAAAATGTAGTAAATTGCAGAAAACAATAAATTCTAGAAATGATAATCTGCAGTAATTTGAAAGCTTGCTAAAAGTGGAGATTACAACCAAACCATTAATCACAAGATCATCCTAATCATAAAATAAGCTAATATTGCAAATATTGTTAGCTATTTACAAGGAAATGAAAGGACAAGTTTTACAACTTATTCTGTTGCAGCAAAATCAGAATAAAAACCTGCTGTTGATCCTTCTCCTAGGTATGGAAGTGGCCATCCTCCTTGTCCAAAAGAAGGTATGAGTATTTATATCTCTAGATCTTACTCACACTCATTCACAACAACATGAATAAAAATAGTGCACTTTATTGATTCAGAACATGATTACAGTATTGCTGCTAAAAACCTGTTATAGGACTGTAACAATCACTTTTCTTATTATTACACTACTTGCCTATTTTCCCCTATCATTCTTCTTATTCTCTCTCCCTAGCTCAACCTAGACGGGAGCCATATTTATAGATGTCCTAAGATCTACTTACAAACTAAGAATATCTCATTTCTATCCTAAAGATCTAATCCTATTATGTTGCAGCATTTCCTAGGTTTATCCTAGAAGAGGATCAAACTTGATCTTTTCCATAAATGGTGGCTTTGGTCAGAAAGGATGACAAAGTCATATGGGAGATATTTTTCCTTACCCTTTTCAATATTTCTTTCCATTTTTCCATTATTGGAAATCGATCAACAAGTCAAAAAGCACATTTTGTTCTCATTTCGAAGATAAGTGGCTCATTTCGAAGAGACTACATTTCTCATTTCGAAGATGTCCGCTCATTCCAAAGAGACTGTGTTTTCTCATTCTGAAGATGTCTGTTCATTTCGAAGAGTCTTCGAAATGAACAACTGTGTGCTCTTCAAATTATTTCATCTGCATTTCTCAGGTGGGTTATCTCTCAGGATCAGATTTCAATGGTCTTCATTTATTTCCATGTGTGAATTCCATGCCTTGCCATTTATTGGCAACTGGCTAGAATTTACATTGGAAAACCAGTTTTTGCTGCACAGTAACAGTTTGCTTGCACTTTTTGCTAGATTTAGATAAAATAAATGCTTGAGACATATTAAAACAAAACTAGCGAAATGCTACTATGAACCTAATCATATTTATCATTTAGCAAGTCATAACAAAATAACATAAAACTATGTAAAAAGCTATAAAAATTAGAATATAGTATTTCTAATACATTGATCATACAAACAGTTAATACACAACATATTGAATCAACTTAACTAGCATATCAGATTAAACATAAGAGTTTTTAGGGAGTTTCAATGTTCAAAATATGCTATGATTGAGGCATTTCCAAGCCTCATCACCAATGTAGGGTAAGGTATTTTGGGTAAGGAGGAAATTGTCCTTTTGTCAATTCTCAACATATTTGAACCATTCATACAAGGGGATGAGCAAGATAACCTTTTTGCTTGAAAGTAACCTAGACTACTTCATAGTTTTTATCTTTCCTTGTGCTAGACTTGGATTTATTAATGTAAAAATTATGTTGGGATTTTGATGTATACCAAGAATTATCTTAGTAGGATTCTACCTTCTAAATATCATGCTAGATTTCTACAAAATCTGAGAAGACAACTAGATATGGCTGAGTGATAAAAAAATTTAACTATTTTTTACTAACAGGCTAAGTGATGGGAAACAAACATATAATGTAAATGGTATATGTAATATAAATAGGTGGTATAACTAACATATGATAACAATGAATTTTTACCAGATGCCTAATGTATAGACCTGGTGCTAGACATATATGATCAATTTGGAATGATGCATAATGCAATGATGAGTATACCTAATGCAACTATGATTATAATGCAAGTGATGAGAAATGCAATACAATGCAATATTTTTTGTCTTTTGATGATTTTCATGATTTGATTTGTTTTTTTTGTTATTTTTGAGATATGTGTATATATGTACAGGTTGACCAATGGATTTAATGAATGCCATTGGGACTTTTTGGATGACCAAAGGGCTTATAGACGCCTTTGGAGCATTTAGGTTTGACCTAGATAGTTGTAAACTACCTAAGAGAATTTTAAGGTGACCAAAGGTATTATAGATGCCTTTGGAGATTTTAGGATTGCCCTAGATGATTGTAGATAGTCTAGGAGATTTTCTATGTGACCTATGTTGGAAATTTTGGGTACTTTGGGTACATTGCCTTTGCTCAAGTGTATAAGTTGTCATTGATGTCAAGAAGCTCTTGAAGGAATTTGATTTGATGTCAAACAATTTGTTTTGATGAAGGTTACGGCATGACAGTTGGCAGGTTTAAAGACTACAGGTGGATGCATTAGTTTAATGCATTTGGGTCCAGGAGGAAGTATTTATTTAATAATTAAAAACCTTGTTAAGGTTTCTTTTAATTATTTTTAAATAAATATTAATTTATTGTTTGCATTGGGTTCTCCTAACCCATGGCGCAAATGTCTTAACTTTGATGGCGCTATGTTCTAAGATTGTGGGCTCTAGCAAAGACCTCCGCCGACGTGTTAAACTCCTCCGTCGACGTGTTAAACTCCTCGTCGACATCAAGAGTTTATGGGAAATATGCATATAAATCTCCCATGATGAAGATCAAAGATTATCCCATCCACATTTTTGAAATGTGTTGCTCGCTATGGTTTTGTGATCTGATGTTCGATTTCTTCTTCACTGAGATTTCATGATCCGCTATTCAGATATTCACTGTTCATTTGTGTATCCACCGTAAGGTTTTGTCGTCGTCGTTCACGTCAAAAGACAGGGAGGCCTACTGTTTATTTTAGCCTTGGCATAGAAGGTACAAGGGAAACAGAGTGAGGTTCATACCTCATCGGATGCCTTTGGCACACCGGTAGCGGCTAGGCTGTTGGCATGCTACCCGAACGGGAGGTTCCACATTCGAATAACACAAAAGATTTTTTTCTTCATTGAAGTGGATGCAGTGGGTGGTGTTAGAGTTCATGCGCAATTTCTCCATAGCACGATTTTTGGTGTTGGCCAAGGTATTTTCAAAATTAATTTTTTCTAGTGTATTTTGTGGATGGAGGAAGTTCATTAGAGAGAAAAACAACTTAGGAGTTATAAGGAGTTTGAAGCTTGCTTTATTTTGATAAAATATTCTTTTGAAGGTAGTGTTTGCATTATCTTATTGCATTCTTGTGAGAGATAAAATTTATTGTTGATAAGACTATAAGGGTGAAATAAGATGTATAAGGGATAAATATTTCTTGTAATGTTGAGAGTGCTTTTGGTTCATCATGGAAATGAAAGCATGATGTTTTAAGGTTAGAATTGCTTCTTGTGTGAAAGTGTGAAACCTTAAGTGGGCAGCTTTGAGATTGACATTAGCTTTCATTAAATTGGTTATAATCAAGCTATTCTTTACTTGGTTAAAGTGTTGGGCTTGCTTCTTTGTTGATGAATTGAAAAGTTGTTTTGTGCTATTGTGATTTGAGTTGATGGATGCTTTTTGTTCAAATAATGTTGGAGAGAAAAGGAGTTCTACTTGTTTCTTTTCTAATGTTGATTGTGAAATGCTTCAAGGTTGTGTTTTGAGCTGAATGGTGTTGATTGAACCTTGATTGATGAGCATTGTTGTTGAAGCCCTAATTGATGGTGAAAAGAACATGAGTATCATAGTTATGTGATTCTTTGCATAGTTGGAAATTGTTCGGGTTTCATGTTCTTGAAAGAAAACATTCTATCCTATCCATTTCAGATATTGAGTTGAGTTTTCAGATTTGAGATTGAGATTGAGCTGAGTTGATTTGAGTTGAGTTTTGAGATTGGGAGTTGAGTATAGAATATATTGAGTCTCTAGCAATTATCTTTATGCTTCTATGAGTTTGACAAATCACATTGGGTATCTAACAATTCACTTTGTGATTTCCTACTAAGAAAGTTTTTCTTGGTGAGCTTGCTGAGTTTTTGGACAGGTTCCGGTGGGGACTTGTGAGCAGTTTTTGGATAGGTTCTAGTGGGGACTTGTGAGCAGTTTTTGGACAGGTTTCGGTGGGGACTTGTGAGTAGTTTTGGATAGGTTTCGATGGGGACTTGTGAGCATATTTGGATAGGTCCTAGCAGAGGAATTGTAAGCTGAGTTTGATAGTTCTATCAGAGAACTTGAGGATAGAGGTGCACTGGTTCTATGAGAAAAGCTTGAGGACAGATTTGGCAAGTCTTTGATAAGGCTTGTATGTAGAGGATTTATTTTTTCAAGAGTTGGACATATCTGACAGACAAAGGAAGACTTGTACTAGACCGACTAACTATGTTTGGTATAGGTTGTTGAGCTACTATGGACATGATCATAGAAGGCTAAGGTCTCTTAGGCTAAGCATTGAGGACAGAAGGTCTTCAGTGGAAAGGAGTTCCACGTGCTGGAAAGAGGTAGAGGAAGTTGATCTTCTGAGAGATCATTTCCAGATCAGAGGGGAAGGTATCTCCTTTGAGAAAAGGCTCATAAATTTTGATTAGGGGAAGGTATCTCCTTTGAGCAGAGGCTCATAAATTCTGATTGGGGGAAGGTATCTCCTTCGGGCCAAGCTCATAAACATTGTAATTGGGAAGGATTCCCAAATAACTTTGAGATAAATTTTAGAGATAAGTTTTATGGATGTAGCCCAGACATTCTGGGTGAACCACGTTAAAATTGGTGTCACTTTGTGGATGATATTGTGCATTGCTTTGATATTGCTTTGGGTATATTACTTTACTATTTTGAAGTATAATGGGAAAAGTAAAAAGAGGTCCTATACTGTTCACCCCCCTCTCGAGTATAAGCTTGTGTTCTTCAATTGGTATCGGAGCGGGTGCCTTCGGAAAGTTTAACGACTTGAAGGAAAAGCTAGTAAAGAACACAATGGATTATTCAAGTGGCAATGCAACACCTATTCTTGATGGGTCAGATTTTGGTCTTTGGAGTGAAAGGATGAAGGTTCATCTAATGGCACTTGGTAATGAGGTTTGGGAAGTGATTGAAGATGAGTACACTATTCCTGAACATGGTCCTAATACTAAAGAAGAAAGGCTCCTACATCACAACAATTCAAAAGCAATGAATGCAATCTTGAAAGGCTTACAGAAAGCAGATCTCACCAAAGTGATTCACTGCAAGACAACTAGTGAAATCTGGAAACAGTTGAAGGTGGTTCATACAGGTGATACAAATGTTAGAAATGCCAAGTTGAGACACTTCAAAGGTATGTTTGAACAACTCAAGATGAATGATGATGAAAATATTAGTGACTACATGCTTCGTATGGATGAGGTTGTTAACTCCATGAAAGACTTAGGTCTTGAGCTTGCTGAAAATGATGTTTGTGATAAGATTTTAAGATCTCTTCCTAATAGATTTAGTGAAAAGATTTTTGCTATTGAGGAAGCTAAAGATTTGGATAAGTTGAAAAAGGATGAGCTCCACAGTATACTTGCAGCATTTGAGTTGAGAACTCAAGTGAATTTTGATGTCAAGAAAGAGGCAGCTTTCAAGGCTACCAAGAAATCCAAGGGTAAACAGCTTCAAGATAGTGATGAGTCTTCTAGTGATGAAGAGGCATATTATAGCAAGAAAGGCAAGTTCTCTAGAAAGCACAAAAGTATAAAAAATATAAGATGTTTCAATTGTGGAAAGTTTGGTCATTATGCTACTGACTGTACTGTTCCCAAGAATGAAAGTGATGAAGATAAATAGGATTCTAAGAGCAAGGATTCTGAAAAGCACAAGCATCATAAGAAAAACAAATATGAGCACAGCAATCAAGGAAAGAGGTATTCTCAAAAGCACAATAAGAGTTTCTACCTAGACAAAGCAAGTAAGTGTTCTAGTGGTGATAGTGAAAGTTCTTCAAGTGATGATGAAAATGAGATGTTGTTCATATCAAAAAAAGAGGAAGAACCGAAACATAGATTTATTATCATGAAATGTCTTAGATGTGGAAACTTTGGTCACCTTGAGGATGATTGCACAAATAATGATTTGGTTTCTAGTATGTATGAGGATGCTTTAGAAAACTATAAGGAAGACGCATGTATGGTTTTTGAAAAGGGTAGCACCTCTAGTGATAAGAAATCTAAAAAAGTCTTTGATGATTCAAAAAGCAAACAAATAGAGGAAGATATAGAGGAAGATGAAGTAGATCTTGAAGGTGAAATTATTAGTGCTCTTAGTGCTTTGAAAAAGGAAAGAAAGAAGAATGCTAGACTCAAGGATAAGTTAGATGAATGTTATATGGAAAGAGATGATCTTAGAGAAAGTATTGACTTCTCTATAGCTAAGACACAGGAACTCAAGGATGAGTTAGAGTCTAAGGTTCTTGAGTATAGTGAATTAGAACAAAAAATGGCTTCTTTGAAAGAGGAAACTAAAGAGTACAAGGATAAGCTTTACAGGTTTCAAGATAGCTCCAAAAAGGTTAAGTCACTCATCAAAGTTCAAAGAAAGACAATAGATAAAACAGGCATTGGTTTTGTTAAGCCACACAAGGAACAATTTGGAGAGTCTAGTAAGAGACTCCAAAAGGAAGAGATTTCTGATGAGAAAAGTATTTCAAAAAAGGAGTCCTTGAATGATAGATGCACAGAAATAGAAAACAAAATTTAGAATGAGAAGAAGAAGTTTTCAGAACCTAAGAGGTCAAATAAAGGAAAGTTTCAAGGTAGATGTTTTGTTTGTCACAGGTTTGGTCACATGGCTTCACATTGCATGGCTCAAGTGAAGGAGGTAAATGACAGTTTCAAAAGTGCTAGTTACTTTCAATGGTATTGCTACTCTTGTCAACAGTTTGGGCACAAGGTAGTTTATTGCAAGGCAAATAACAGGAACAGGTTTGGTCAAAATAGGTTTGGTTAGGATAGGTTTGGCCAGAATAGGTTTGGTCAGAACAGGTTTGGTCAGAACAGGTTTGGCCAGAATAGGTTTGGTCAGAACAGGTTTGGTCAAAACAAGTTTGGTCAGAACTGGTGGATTCAAATATCAGGTTTACCTCAGAGAAACAACATCGTCAAGTGTTTCAAGTGCAACAATGAAGGTCACATAATAAGATAGTGTAGAGCTCAAATTCTAGAATACAGGAACAAGAACAGTGGCATGATCAGGTCCAAGGATCAAGGCATGGACAAGAATATGGATGAGAACAAGAACAAGAATAGTGACAAGAACATTAATATGGGCAAAGAGTTCAAGAGAAGGCCCGACAAGGAAGTTATAGACACTGATGATGATCAGTGCCTAATGGGAGTTTTACTCCCACCCCAAAATTAATCACCTCATCAGGAGGTGGGGGAGGGACTAAGCTAAGAGGCTCATTCTTAGTCTCAAGCCCCAAATGTGACCCTTTGTCATTGATGACAAAGGGGGAGAGATATGAATAAGGGGGAGAGATTCAAAGTGAAGAGGAGAGCTTCAATTCAAGGGGAGAAAAACTTCAAATGAAGATTCTCAGTTGTGGGCACAGTTGGTCAGTTTTTAGCATAGTTGGTTTCAATTTTGGCTCTTGAGAAGTGTTTTCAGTAAAGGTTTGCCATCAATGACAAAGGGGGAGATTGTTGGCAATTTTGGGTACTTTGGTTACATTGCATTTTCTCAAGTGTATAAGTTTTCATTGATGTCAAGAAGCTCTTGAAGGATTTCGATTTGATGTAAAACAATTTGTTTTGATGAAGGTTACGGCATGACAGTTGCCAGGTTTAAATACTATAGGTGGATGCATTAGTTTAATGCATTTGGGTCCAGGAGAAAGTATTTATTTAATAATTAAAAACCTTGTTAAGGTTTCTTTTAATTATTTTTAAATAAATATTAATTTATTGTTTGCATTGGGTTCTCCTAACCCATGGCGCAAATGTATTAACTTTGATGGTGCTATGTTCTAAGATTGTGGGCGCTAGCCAAGACCTCCGCCGACATGTTAAACTCCTCTGTCGATGTGTTAAACTCCTCGCCGACGTCAAGAGTTTATGGGAAATATGCATATAAATCTCCCATGATGAAGATCAAAGATTATCCCATCCGCATTTTTGAAAAGTGTTGCTCGCTGTGATTTTGCGATCTGATGTTCGATTTCTTCTTCGCTGAGATTTCGTGATCCGCTGTTCGGATATCCACCATTCATTTTTGTATCCACCGTAAGGTTTTGTCATCGTCGTTCATGTCAAAATATAGGGAGGCCTGCTATTTATTTTAGCCCTAGTGCAGAAGGTACAAGGGAAACAGAGTGAGGTTCATACCTCACTGGACACCTTTGGCGCATCGATAGCGGCTAGGTTGTTGGCATGCTACCCGAACGAGAGGTTTTGCATTCGAATAATGCAAAAGGTTTTTTTATTTGTTGAAGTGGACACAACGGGTGGTGTTAGAGTTCGTGCACAATTTCTCCATAGCGCGATTTTTGGTGTTGGCCAAGGTATTTTCAAAATTAATTTTTGCTAGTGTATTTTGCGGATGGAGGAAGTTCATTAGAGAGAAAAATATCTTAGGAGTTCTAAGGAGTTTGAAGCTTGCTTTATTTTGATAAAAGATTCTTTTGAAGGTAGTGTTTGCATTATCTTATTACATTCTTATGAGAGATAAAATTTATTTTTGATAAGACTATAAGGGAGAAATAAGGTGTATAAGGGATAAATATTTCTTGTAATGTTGAGAGTGCTTTTGGTTCATTATGGAAATGAAAGCATGATTTTTTAAGGTTAGAATTGCTTCTTGTGTGAAAGTGTGAAACCTTAAGTGGGTAGCTTTGAGATTGACATTAGCTTTCATTAAATTGGTTATAATCAAGCTATTCTTTACTTGGTTAAGTGTTGGGCTTGCTTCTTTGTTGATGAATTGAAAAGTTGTTTTGTTCTATTGTGATTTGAGTTGGTGGATGCTTTTTGTTCAAATAATGTTGGAGATAAAAGGAGTTCTACTTGTTTCATTTTCTAACGTTGATTGTGAAATGCTTCAAGGTTGTGTTTTGAGCTGAATGGTGTTGATTGAACCTTGTTTGATGAGCATTGTTGTTGAAGCCCTAATTGATGGTGAAAATAACATGAGTATCATTGTTATATGATTCTTTGCATAGTTGGCAATTGTTGGGGTTTCATGTTCTTGAAAGAAAACATTCTATCCTATCCATTTCAGATATTGAGTTGAGTAATCAGATTTGAGATTGAGATTGAGCTGAGTTGATTTGAGTTGAGTTTTGAGATTGGGAGTTGAGTATAGAACATATTGAGTCTCTAGAAATTATCTTTATGCTTCTATGAGTTTGACAAATCACATTGGGTATCTAACAATTCACTTTGTGATTTCCTACTAAGAAAGTTTTTCTTGGTGAGCTTGCTAAGTTTTTGGACAGGTTCGGTGAGGACTTGTGAGCAATTTTTGGACAGGTTTCGGTGGGGACTTGTGAGCAATTTTTGGACAGGTTTCGGTGGGGACTTGTGAGCAGTTTTGGATAGGTTCCGGTGGGGACTTGTGAGCATATTTGGACAGGTCCTAGCAGAGGACTTATGAGCTGAGTTTGATAGTTCTATCAAAGAACTTGAGGACAGATGTGCACTAGTTCTATGAGAAGAACCTGAGGACAGATTTGGCAAGTCTTTGATAAGGCTTGTATGTAGAGGATTGATTTGTTCATGAGTTGGACAGATCTGATAGATAGAGGAAGACTTGTACTATACCGACTGAATGTGTTTGGTACAGGTTGCTGAGTTGCTGTGGATGTGATCATAGAAGGCAGAGGTATCTTAGGCTAGCATTAAGGACAGGATGTATTCGGTGGAAAGGAGTTCCACATGCTGGCAAGAGGTAGAGGCAGTTGATCTTCTGAGGGATCATTTCTAGAGCAGAGGGGAAGGTATCTCCTTTGAGCAGAGGCTCATAAATTTTGATTAGGAGAAGGTATCTCCTTTGAGCAGAGGCTCATAAATTTTGATTGGGGTAAGGTATCTCCTTTTGGCCGAGGCTCATAAACATTGTAATTGGGAAGGATTCCCAATGAAATTTGAGATAACTTTTAGAGAAAAGTTTTGTGGATGTAGCCTAGACATTCTAGGTGAACCACATTAAAATTGGTGTCACTTTGTGGATGATATTGTGCATTGCTTTGATATTGCTTTGGGTATATTGCTTTACTATTTTGAAGTATAATGGAAAAAGTAAAAAGATGTCTTATACTATTTACCCCCCCTCTCAGTATAATCTTGTGTTCTTCAACCTATACGGTCAAAGACCGCTAGGAGCCTTTTTAGGTGACCTAGGCAGGAAACGACACTTAGAAAGTGTCTATGACTACCTAGGGAAATTTGGTTGTGACGAAAGGGCTTATGGATGCCTTTGGAGAATTTAAGTTTGACCTAGATGATTGTAGATAGTCTAGGGGATTTTTTATGTGACCTAGATGATCAAAAACCGTTAGGAGCCTTTAGGGTGACCTAGGTGGACAACGACACTTAGAAAGTGTCTACGACTACCTAGGGGTATTTGGGTGTGACCAAAATACTTATGGATACCTTTGGAGCATTTAAGGTTGACCTAGATGATCGTATATATTCTAGGGGATTTTTTTTTGTGACCTAGTCAATCAAGAACCGCTAGGAACCTTTAGGGTGACATAGGTAGGCAACGACACTTAGAAAGTGTCTACGACTACCTAGGGGTATTTGGTTGTGGTAAAAGGGCTTATGGATGCCTTTGGAGCATTTAAGGTTGACCTAGATGATCGTAGATAGTCTAGGGGCTTTTTTATGTGACCTATAATATCAAATATCGCTAGGAGCCTTTTTAGGTGACCTAGGCAGGCAATGTCACTTAGAAAGTGTCTACGACTACATAGGAGTATTTTATTGGTGCTATAAGCATGAAACGATCATAAATGACTTATATTAATGGGTTTAGGATCTTCATTTACTTCCATGGATGCTATGTGATAAGTTCCAAGTCCAATATGATGTGTAATGATGAATGGACCTAGCTAGTTTGCTGTAAATTTGTCTCACAAGTTGGGTGGTAAATTTGAGTTTTGCTGGTTTTCCTTTAGAACTAAATCACATCCTTGAAATTATATCTGATGTAATTTCAATTTGTAGGCTCTCTTAAGACACTCTTGATAAACATGTAGATGCTCGAGGTCATTCACACATCGTTCATCAAGCAACGTTAACTGATCTAACTGGGCTTGCCTAGCTGTATCATCATCAATGAATTCTTGCATGGAAATATGCAACGATGAAATATCTAACTCTAGAGGCATGATGGATTCAGCACCATACACTAGTGAAAACAAATTTACTCCAGTGGGCATCTGAATACTAGTGCGATAAGCCCAAAGGGCAAGAGGTAATTAATTATTCCAATATTTATGATTTTCCTAAACGATTTTCTTCAATATGGCAACTACTATTTTATTTGATGTATTTTCTTGCCCATTGGACTATGGATAATAGGTCATGGAAAAGTTATGATTTATGTTATAATTTGTTTTTAACGCACGCACATCCTTATTTTTAAAGGGTGTTCCATTATTCAATACTATTTTGGATGGAATACCAAAACAACATATAATGTTATGTAGTATGAACTCTGCAATGCGAGGTCGAGTCATTGTGGTAAAGGGAATTACTTCCACCCATTTTGTGAAATATTTAGTTACTATTATGATAAACATGTGACGGCCCGATGAGGTAGGTGAGATTTTCCCAATTAAATCAAACCCCCATTGTGCAAATGGCCATACCAAATGAATCAGTTGTAATACCTATGAAGGTACATGTGTTAAATTTTCATGGTGTTGACACTTCACGTACTTCTTAACATAAGCACAACAATCTTGCTCTAAAGTTGGCCAATAATAGCCCATGTGAAGAATGCGATTGGCGATATCCATATCGCTAAAGTGGCCACTACATGTACCATCGTGTGATTGGGTGATGGTCCAAGCTAACTCCTATGAGTATAAGCAGTGAAGGAGGATACCTTCATAACTCTGACGATACATTATGTCTCCTATTGAGACATATTTTTTTGCCTTTTGCTTGAATTCTCACTTTGTGGTGTGCGATAATCCAGGTGGAATATTACCCAGTTTAATATAATATTTAATTTTTATGGCCCAATATTGCTTTGAATAAGCCTCAATATTACGAATCGTGCTATCCCTTTGATGTTTGTCTCGTGCGAATGCTTATTGAGAGTGAACTTGGAGATTTAGTATTGTGCTAGTATCAAAAGGATTATGATGGAACAAAGTCCCCCAGTTATTTTTTTTCAAATATTGGTGTAGTTGAGAGAACCTTTCATAATAAGGCTCAATTTGAATCATGTGAAAAAATGGTATAGCTATATGCTCTTCACACTCAGTCACAACTTGCACTAGCATTTTTACTTAGATAGTTGTGATATCATCTAAAGGCTCATTCGGGATTAGCAACCCTAAGGAAGCCATTGTATCCGCAAAATGATTAGATGAATGAGGTAATGCCTCTATATCATACCATTCAAATTTTACTAGGATTTTTTCCACTAGGGATTTGTAGGCTTGTAATATGGGACATAGACACTAGAAATCCCTTTTACCTGATTAACTATGAGCAAGGAATCACCAAAAAAGTTTAGCTTTGTTATTTTCATAGTGATTGTCGTCTGAAGTCCTATGATGAGAGCTTCATACTCGATGTTGTTGTTGGTACAAGGAAAATATAGTTTAAAAAAAAGAGGTATGGGATCCCCTTGTGTGAAAAACATGATACTTGCACCACCACCTTGCTCACACTTGGAACCATCGAAGAATAGAGTTATGTTCACCTGTGACTCTGGCTCTGTAGAATAAAGTGATTCTAAAATTTGAAATATTCCATCATCGAGAAGTTCTATATTTAGAGGCTAATCATCCTATATAGGAGCCTCTGCTAGTTGATATTCTATAACCTATCCTTTGATATATTTATATCCAATGAACTCTAGGTCAAATTCTATCAACAACATTATCCACTTCATCGTGCGACTATTATGATATGTTCTGCTCATCATGTAGCGTAATGGATTTTCTTTAGATACAACATATGTTGTGTGATTTAACATATAATGGCATATATTTTTGGTGGCAAAGACCACTTCTAAGCATAGCTTCTCAACATATATGTATCTAACTTCATAGCTAACCAATGTGTGGCTAATGTAATAAGTAGCCTGTTCTTTGTGAAATTCATTCTTTTGGGATAGCATGGTGCCCAAACCTAATTCAGTAGCTGAGATATATAAATAGAATGAAACTCCTAGTCATGGTGGATCCAATATAGGTGATGAAGCCAAGTATTATTTTATATCTGATATTCTCACAATGACACTGAGAGGGGGGGTGAATCAGTGTAGCTAAAAATCTGATCTGCAATTCTTAAAACTGAAGCAAAGAGAACTAGAAAACAGATAAAGCAATAAACACAAGAGAGCACACCACAACACACAATGTAACGAGGTTCACCAATTTGGCTACTCCTCAAAAATGACTGCTTGGACTTCAATCCAAATCCAACCTTTGCAAAACACCAATTTTACAAACACTTTACCAGCACCCACTGGAAGGAGCACCAACCCCTTATTTTTCTGCTGCAATAGATAGGAGCACCAACCCCTAATGCCAAGCACCAACTTGGACTACAATTCTGATTTAATTCAGTGACATAAAAATGCCTTCGCTGTTTACATGACCCTGACTGGTCTGCAATTAATTAAACTTGATTAAACTCTGCACGCTCTCATGGCTCTGCTTATCTCTCTCTCGGCCCTCTTCTAACCCTCTTTACGCAGCAAATTCTCACTTACAGCAGCAGCAATATTCTTCACGCAGACCTGCTTTTATAACATATAAGTCTCTATTTTTAGCTTCCATATTTACCCATGCAACCCGTAACTGTTCTTTTAATATTCTCTTCTGCCACTTGTCAACTGTAACTCCTTCTTGGTGTAACTCCTTTTGTATTTTTAGAGTGTGCATTACGTTACATGCTACGTATATCTCTACCATGACTGTACGTCTTCTTGAACATGACTGTTCGTATTCATTTCTATGCATGCATGTATTTTATGATTCTATTAATGCGACTGTTCGATTTACTCCAGTTAACTCTAGTTCTTAAAAAGTTGCATGACTGCATCTGTAACTATCGCATTTACTCCAGTTAACTCTTCTTATTTTGGTTGCATGCTTTTCCTCTACAACTGCCCCTTTAACTGTTGTTCTATTCTAGTTAACTATCTATTATCGTGTTGTTGCGACCTATCACGAAATCGTGACACTTCTGTATCTTTCTGCCCTTCTCGCCTTTTACCCACGAAAATACAACATGTCACGAAATCACGACAGTTTCTGCCTCCTTGTCCACTTCTTCGCTTGCACCCGCGAAAACCAGACATGTCACGAAATCGTGACACTTTTCGCTTTCGTACACTCTACTTGGCTTGCTCTAGCGAAAACTAGACATGTCATGAAATCATGACACTTTCACCTTCTCGCTACTCTTCTTGGCTTGCTCTAGCGAAAACCAGACATGTCACAAAATCATGACACTTTCACCTTCTCGCTACTCTTCTTGGCTTGCTCTAGCGAAAACCAGACATGTCATGAAATCGTGACACTTTCACCTTCTCGCTACTCTTCTTGGCTTCAACCAAAACGGAACATGTCGCGAAAATTGTGACATCTTTCTCTTGCTTCCAAAATGGAACATGTCACGAAATCGTGACACTTTCTCCTTGTGCCTTTTCTCTTTCAACCGTGAAAATGGAACATGTCATGAAATCGTGACATCTTTCTCTGCCTTGTGCCTTTTCGTCTTCCACCCATGAAAATGAACATGTCATGAAATCGTGACATCTTTCTCTGCCTTGTGCCTTTTCTGCCTTCTGCCTGCGAAAATGGAACATGTCGAAATCGTGACATCTTTCTCTGCCTTGTGCCTTTTCTGTCTTTGGCCAACAAAAATGGAACATGTCATGAAATCATGACACTTTTGCTTCCTTGCACTTCTCTCTTACTGTCATGAAATCGTGACACTTTCTCTCCTTGGCACTTTCTCTTCGAACCTGTCGCGAAATCGTGACACTTTCTCTCCTTGGCACTTTCTCTTTGAACCTATCATGAAATCGTGACACTTTCTCATCCGTACACTCTCTCTCCTCTTCAGGTCGAAAACCGACATGTCAAAATCATGACACTTTTTCTCCTTGGCGCATTCTCTTCGAACCTGTCATGAAATCGTGACACTTTCTCATCCATACAGTCCTTCTTGCAAGTTGTCATGAAATCGTGACAGTTTTCCTTGTTCCTTCTCTCTCCTAGTCCATGTCGCGAAATCATGACAATTTTTCCTTGCGCCTTCTCTCTCCTCGTCCATGTCACAAAATCATGACAATTTTGCTTGCGCCTTCTCTCTCCTTGTCCATGTCATGAAATCATGACAATTTTGCTTGCGCCTTCTCTCTCCTCGTCCATGTCGTGAAATCATGACAATTTTGCTTGTGCCTTCTCTCTCCTCGTCCATGTCGTGAAATCATGACAATTTTGCTTGTGCCTTCTCTCTCCTCGTCCATGTCGTGAAATCATGACAATTTTGCTTGTGCCTTCTCTCTCCTCGGCCATGTCACGAAATCGCGATAGAAAACATGTCACGATATCGCGACAGTTTTCTTACTTGTCTTTTTCTTTGGTTTTTTGAATCTGGGCCACTTTTGTCTTCTTGGTAATTCATTGTACATGTTCTGACTGACCTCTGAACTCCTGTCCACTGCATCAACTGCATCAACTGATCTATCTGTCTGTGTTGACAACAATGACAATACTTTTGCTGCACCTTGCTCAACAATCTCCCCCTTTGGAATTGTTGGCAACACTCATGCACTTTCCTGTAATTCTTCTCCCCCTTTGACAATAATACCAAAGGGTTGTTGCAGACTCCCCCTGAGTCTATGCACAACATTCTCAGATACACATTGTTATAGTTAGCAAAAATCATGAGTATGAGCAAAACTATAAACATAGGCATAAATACTCCCCCTGAGAATGTGATCCCAATTGATAGTCAGTTCTTGGGAAATGTGACTACTCCCAACTTACTCCGAAGGTACTCAAAAACTTCCTTTGGCAATGGTTTTGTGAATATATCCGCTACTTGCTCTGTAGTCGAAACAAAATCCAATTTGACCTCACCTTCTGCAACTTTATCCTTCAAGAAGTGATACCGGATTGCAATATGTTTGGTTCGAGAATGCATAACCGGATTCTTTGATATGTTTATAGCACTGGTGTTATCACATTTAATTGAAATTGGCTCTTTGAAGTGAATACCAAGATCTTTCAGTGTTTGTCTCATCCATAATATCTGTGTACAACATGTTGTTGCTTGCAATGTATTCTGCCTCTGCTGTGGATAGAGAGACTGATTCTTGTTTCTTGTTGTGCCATGCTACCAGCTTGTCTCCAAGATAAAATGCTCCTCCACTGGTACTCTTTCTGTCATCAATACATCTTGCCCAATCTGCATCAGAATATGCAATAAGAGTGAAGTCCTTACCTTTTGGGTACCACAACCCATACTCCATAGTACCCTTGAGGTACCTAAAAATCCTCTTTACAACTATCACATGAGTCTCTTTGGGACTAGCCTGAAATCTTGCTACCATGCATACTGCTGTAATATATCTGGTCTAGTGGCTGTCAAATACAGTAGGCTTCCAATCATAGACCTGTACATGGTTTGATCTACATCTGGAGATTTGTCATCCTTGCTCAACTTGCAATTTTTTGTCATGGGAGTGCTGACAGGTTTACTATCCTCCATTGTGAACTTTTTCAGCATTTCTTTCACATATTTTACTTGAGAGATAAAAATGCCCTTTTCACTTTGATTGACTTGCAATCCGAGGAAATAAGAAAGTTCACCAATCATTGACATCTCAAATTCTGTCTTCATTTTATTTGCTATGTCTCTACAATATTCATCCATCTTGTTGCCAAATATTATATCATCTACATAAACAACAAGTACAATAAGATGGCCATTCTCTGTTTTGATATATAAATTGTTGTCCACCATACCTTTCTTGAACCCCTGTTTAATAAGATAGTTATCCAGCCTTGCATACCATGCTCTGGGTGCCTGTTTCAGACCATACAACGCTTTCTTTAACCTACAAACAAAATCGGGATTGTCACCGAGTTGGAAGCCATCTGGTTGTTCAATGTAAACCTCTTCTTCCAGTTTTCCATTCAGAAATGCTGATTTTACGTCCATTTGATATACTTTGAAATTTTTATGGACTGCTAAAGCCAGAAACATTCTGATTGCCTCTAGTCTGGCTATTGGTGCAAAGGTTTCCTCAAAATCAATGCCTTCAACCTGAGCATAGCCTTTACAGACCAATCTTGCCTTATTTCTGACAACTTGTCCGTCTTCATTTAATTTATTTCAAAAAATCCATTTAGTACCGATTATGTTTTTATTTTCTGGCCGTGGTACTAATTCCCAGGTTTTGTTTTTCTCAATCTGATCTAGTTCTTCATTAATTGCCTTCATCCAACTTTCATCTGAGCTTGCTTCAACAATATTTTTGGGTTCAATGCTGGATAAAAGAGAGTAGTTCCGTACTACTGCTCTTCTTGTCTGAATACCAACTATTGGGTCCCCAATAATCTGTTCTCTGGGATGATTTTTTTGCCAGCTGCCTGTTTTGAATTTCTTGTTCTCTTCTTCTTCTGAGTCAATTCTTAAATCAACTGGGTCAATTTTTTGATTTTCTTCTATTTCCATTCCTTCATCTCCTTCAATGACTTCTTCATAAATAGGGTAGTTTTCTTGATAAGTAATTTCTCGATCTCTACCTTCATCAACTTTAACATCTGCACTCTCCATAATTTTCTTTAGCCTCTTGTTGTAACATGTGTAGGCTTTGCTCTTTGTTGAGTAACCAAGAAAAATACCTTCGTCAGCTCTATCTTCAAACTTATCGAGATTATCTTCAGTCCGTTTGATGTAGCACTTGCTGCCGAACACTTTGAAATAT
Source organism: Wollemia nobilis (assembly GCA_028583015.1). Taxonomy (NCBI): domain Eukaryota; kingdom Viridiplantae; phylum Streptophyta; class Pinopsida; order Araucariales; family Araucariaceae; genus Wollemia; species Wollemia nobilis. The sequence continues at coordinate 5,689,474 of JAQPPZ010002937.1, read as the reverse complement.
CTTGTTGTTGCCTTTCCTGCCGAACCACAGCTCATAAGGTGTTTTGCTTTCATGCGTCCTTAGCATGCACCTATTTTGGATGTAAACCGCAGTATGGACTGCCTCTTTCCAAAATCTGTCAGCTATTTTGTTCTCAGCCAACATTGTCCGTGCCATTTCTTGCACTATCCTGTTCTTCCTTTCTACAACACCATTCTATTGAGGTGTCCTTGCTGCTAAAAACTATCTTCTGATCCCATATTTTTGACAGTATTCTACAAACTCCTCTGAGATAAACTCTCCTCCTCTGTCTGATCTTAGGCATTTAATTCTTTTTCCAATTTGATTCTCAACCTATTTTTTAAAAATCTTGAACATCTCAAAGGCATCTGATTTAAGCTTTAAAAATAGTACCCATGTCATCCTGGAGTAGTCATCTATGAACAACATAAAGTATTTGTCACCATTTATGCTTTGTGTTCTCATGGGTCCACATAAATCAGTATGTATCAGCTCTAACGGTTTTTTGGTGAAGTATTCCTTTGCTTTAAATGTGGATCTGGTTTGCTTCCCTTTTTGGCATGAAGCACAGATGCTATTTATTGGTTTGCCAATGGTAGGTATATCTCTTATTGCTCTTTTTGAACTTATTTTTACTAGATTGTCAAAGCTAATATGACCGAGCCTCTTGTGCCACAACCAATTTTCATCTTCCTGTCCAATCAGGCATGCTCCTTCTGAAGTTTCTGAGAGAGTATATAGATTTCCAGAAGTCCTCGATCCAGTAGCTATCAGCTTCCCACTATGTGCTTTTCTGACTTCACAGCCCTACTTCTTAAAGATGACTTCATGACCTCTGTCACAGATTTGACTTACGCTCAGTAAGTTGTGCTTCAAACCAATTACAAACAGAACTTCTTTGGAATTGATCTTTCCATCACTTATCTTGACTGATCCTTTGCCAACTATTTTGGCTCCATCATTATTCCCAAACTTTACAGAACCCCCTTCATATTTTTGTAATTTTTCAAATTTTTGTTTATCTCCTGTCATGTGACTGGAGCATCCACTATCCAATATCCATGGTGCAGGTTTGTTCTATGCTTTGAATGTTGTCTGTACAATCAAGGATTCCTTTTCTTCCTTGAGTTGCTCTTTTTCTTTCCATTCTGATTTGACTATAGTTTTGGTCACTTGTTTAGACTTTTCTTTGTCAGTGGCCTGTGCATGTTTATCTAGGAATTTTCTGTTTTGTCTTAAACTGTTTGGTTGAGTTCTTCCTTGATATTTATTTGTTGTATATGTGCTTCTACAGTTTCTTGCAATGTGTCCAAAGTTATGACAGTTATAGCATTCTACTGCATAATCCATCAAGGGTGAAAAGACATTTCTATTGGTAAAATTTCTTTGTCCTATATTATAAATGCAGTCTAAAATCTTATGACCGTAAGTATTGCATTTAAAACAATAACCAGAAAAGGAATGATTGAACCTGGGAGTTGGTCTTTGCCAATTTGTAGTAGGAGCCACAAATTTTCTTCTCCTTTGATGTGTGACTTTTGTGAATCCCTCATTGTCAACAGTCTTCTCGTGCCTAGCATTGTTGCTTTCTTTTGCAAGATTCATTTTTCTTTGGTCAGCCTTGATTTTATCCTCTTTCTTTACTGGTTCTACAGTTATGGCTTTTGATCCACTTGATGATTCTCCTTCGACAAACCCCAAACCAAACTTGATGTCTGTAGTCCTCTGGCTATTTATAATCTTTTCAAGCTTTGTAGAACTTCCTTCAAGTTTGTGATAGCAACTCAATTTTTGATTCTTTTCTTCTAGCCGCATTCTTAAAACAACAATCTCTTCTTCCAGTTTGCTGCACTCATCTATTTTCATGGTTAATTGTACTTCAAGTTCTTCAGACATTTTCTTAAATTCTTCTGTCTGTACTTTCAAACTATTTATTATGTCATTCGCATCCTCAAGCTTTCTTGAGACCTTTTTATTCTTCTTCCTTTCTATACTCAACTCTTTAAGAGTAGCAACCAACTCTCCTTCCAGATATACTTCAGCCTCATCCTTACTTTTTGTGTCACCTTCCTATTTTTCTTCTATTTTTGCTTCTTCAAATGCCATGAATAGAGCTTCACCTGTTTCTTCTTCAGAATCTTCACCTGAGCTATCTTCAGAAGAGCTGACATTCTTTGATATGAAACTTTTCTTTTTGAAGTTGCTTTTCCTAAAATTAGGTTTCTTCTTCCAGTCACTTCTTTCTTGGTGTGACCCTTCATCACTTTTGGTTTTCTCATTCATTGGACACTTAGCTGCAAAGTGACCGACCCCTCCACAATTGAAACACTTAAATGGTAACTTTCCTCTATACTTTCCTTTTCCCTTTGTAAGTTTTTGAACAAAGTTGGCTTCCGTTTCATCCGATGTCTCTCCATCCTCAGATTCTTGTTCAGCTTTTGTATTCTTGTGTGCTTTAAAAGCAACTTCTCTGTCTATGGGCTTAGTTTGTCCTATTCTCATTTCGTATGCAGTCAAAGAACCATGCATCTCGTCCATGCTAAAATTATTTAGATCTTTAGCCTCTTCTATTACAGAAACTTTAGAATTAAATCTTTTGTGAAGAGTTCTAAGTACCTTTTTCACGACAACCGCATCTTCGATTTCTTCATCGAGTCCTCTGATTGCATTAATGATTCCATTGACTCTCAGCATATAGGCCTCTATGTTCTCATCGTCATTCATTTGTAATGCTTCGAACTGAGCTCGATGAGTTTGTAGTTTGGCTTCCTTGATTTTGTTGTCTCCTTCATGGATGCTCTTCGGTTTGTCCCATATGTCTTTTGCCGATTTACAAACTCATGACCCTTATCAGTTCATTGTCTACTAGCCCACACATTATGGCATTCTTTGCTTTGGAGTTATTCTCAAACTTTTTCTTCTTAGTAGTATCTGTTGGAGGAGTAGTGGGTACTGTGTATCCGCTTTCTACTGACTCCCAAATGTCATATCCTAAAGCACTCAGATATGTCTGCATCTTGAGTCTCCAGAATGAGTAATTAGTTCCATTGAACAAAGGAGCTTTGTTTGATGAGAATCCTTCACTACCTGCCATTGTGTTCCTTCCAAGATCACCTTAGCTGATTAAGCTTGTTCAGGAACCTTGCTCTAATACCAATTGATATTCTCACAATGACACTGAGAGGGGTGGGGTGAATCAGTGTAGCTAAAAATCTGATCTGCAATTCTTAAAACTGAAGCAAAGAGAACTAGAAAATAGATAAAGCAATAAACACAAGAGAGCACACCACAACACACAATGTAACGAGGTTCACCAATTTGGCTACTCCTCAAAAATGACTGCTTGGACTTCAATCCAAATCCAGCCTTTGCAAAACACCAATTTTACAAACACTTTACCAGCACCCACTGGAAGGAGCACCAACCCCTTATTTTTTTGCTGCAACAGATAGGAGCACCAACCCCTAATGCCAAGCACCAACTTGGACTACAATTCTGATTTAATTCAGTGACATAAAAATGCCTTCATTGTTTACATGACCCTGACTAGTCTGCAATTAATTAAACTTGATTAAACTCTACACGCTCTCACGGCTCTACTTATCTCTCTCTCGACCCTCTTCTAACCCTCTTTACGTAGCAAATTCTCACTTACAACAACAGCAATATTCTTCACGCAGACCTGCTTTTATAACATATAAGTCTCTATTTTTAGCTTCCATATTTACCCATGCAACCCGTAACTGTTCTTTTAATATTCTCTTCTGCCACTTGTCAACTGTAACTCCTTCTTGGTGTAACTCCTTTTGTATTTTTAGAGTGTGCATTACGTTACATGCTACGTATATCTCTACCATGACTGTACGTCTTCTTGAACATGACTGTTCGTATTCATTTCTATGCATGCATGTATTTTATGATTCTATTAATGCGACTATTCGATTTACTCCAGTTAACTCCAGTTCTTAAAAAGCTGCATGATTGCATCTGTAACTATCGCATTTACTCCAGTTAACTCTTCTTATTTTGGTTGCATGCTTTTCCTCTACAACTGCCCCTTTAACTGTTGTTCTGTTCCAGTTAACTGTCTGTTATCGTGTTGTTGCGACTTGTCATGAAATCGTGACACTTCTATATCTTTCTGCCCTTCTCGCCTTTTACCCGTGAAAATACATGTCATGAAATCATGACAGTTTTTGCCTCCTTGTCCACTTCTTCGCTTGCACCTATGAAAACCAGACATGTCACGAAATCATGACACTTTTTGCTTTCGTACACTCTACTTGGCTTGCTCTAGCGAAAACTAGACATGTCATGAAATCATGACACTTTCGCCTTCTCGCTACTCTTCTTGGCTTGCTCTAGCGAAAACCAGACATGTCATGAAATCGTGACACTTTCACCTTCTCGCTACTCTTCTTGGCTTGCTCTAGCGAAAACTAGACATGTCATGAAATCATGACACTTTCACCTTCTCGCTACTCTTCTTGGCTTGAACTAGTGAAAAGAATGTCATGAAATCGACTTTTCTTCACCGTGAAAATGGAACATGTCACGAAATCATGACATCTTTCTACCTTCTGCCTTTTCTCCCTTCCACCCGTGAAAATGGAACATGTCAGAAATCGTGACATCTTTCTCTCCTTGTGCCTTTTCTCCTTCCACCCATGAAAATGGAACATGTCATGAAATCATGACATCTTTCTCTGTCTTGTGCCTTTTTTGCCTTCCACTCGTGAAAACGGAACATGTCATGAAATCACGACATCTTTCTCTACCTTGTGCCTTTTCTGTCTTTGGCCAGTGAAAATGGAACATGTCACGAAATCGTGACACTTTCGCTTCCTTGCACTTCTCTTCGACCCTGTCATGAAATCATGACACTTTCTCTCCTTGGCACTTTCTCTTCGATCCTGTCATGAAATCGTGACACTTTCTCTCCTTGGCACTTTCTCTTCGAACCTATCATGAAATCGTGACACTTTCTCATCCGTACACTCTCTCTCCTCTTCGGGTCGTGAAAACTTGACATGTCATGAAATCGTGACACTTTTTCTCCTTGGCGCATTCTCTTCGAACCTATCATGAAATCGTGACACTTTCTCATCCGTACAGTCCTTCTTGCAAGTTGTCATGAAATCGTGACAGTTTTCCTTGCGCCTTCTCTCTCCTGGTCCATGTCGCGAAATCATGACAATTTTGCTTGTGCCTTCTCTCTCCTCGTCCATGTCATGAAATCATGACAATTTTGCTTGCACCTTCTCTCTCCTCGTCCATGTCGTGAAATCATGACAATTTTGCTTGTGCCTTCTCTCTCCTCGTCCATGTCATGAAATCGTGACAATTTTGCTTGCGCCTTCTCTCTCCTCGTCCATGTCATGAAATCATGACAATTTTGCTTGTGCCTTCTCTCTCCTCGTCCATGTCATGAAATCATGACAATTTTGCTTGTGCCTTCTCTCTCCTCGTCCATGTCGTGAAATCATGATAGAAAACATGTCGCGATATCGCGACAGTTTTCTTACTTGTCTTTTTCTTTGGTTTTCTGAATCTGGGTCACTTTTGTCTTCTTGGTAATTCACTGTACATGTTCTGACTGACCTCTAAACTCCTATCCACTACATCAACTGCATCAACTGATCTATCTGTCTGTGTTGACAACAATGACAATACTTTTGTTGCACCTTGCTCAACAATATCATCAAAGGCATTTTGACATTCCTCGTCCCAATGAAATGACACCCCCTTGTGTAGCAACTTATTCATGGGTCGAAACTTACCCGATAACTATGCTATGAAGAATTTTATGGATGCGAGATTTCCTTGCAAACTATGTAGTTGCTTAATTTTTGTTGGAGGAGACCTATCTTGCTAGAAATTTGGTTATATAGTGGTCTAATCCAACTAAGTATGAAACTCAGGATAATGAGACTCGCAAAATGATCTCTAGTACCGATGGGCTGAATGAATCCCATTTGCACTAGGGTAATATTAAAATCACTCTATGATAGAAACAAATTTATGGAATCCACCATCCCATCATGATAGCCACTAAAGATATGAAATTTACTACACTGACTTAAGGGCACTTTATTGCAATGTGTAATAGTTATCAATCATTCAAAGAAATGAGAAAAAACTTGCAATCTATCAAAATGAATCACATATGAAACCAAATGGTGGATTTCTCCTTCTATGTAATCAATAATATCTTCAATATATAATATTACAATCACCCCCTTGAGGTATTTTACAAATTGATACATTCAACATTACAATGTTCAAGGGATCTAGTCCCTTGAAAAGGGCCTCAAAATGGTGTAAACTATGGTTTTATAGTTTAATTTGGTGTAAATATCATATCCCACATTGATATCTATCCTTCAAAATTTTCTTTTTGTCTTCTTAACTCCTTCCTTCTATGTAGAACTACCTAGACCTACACAAAAGGGCTTAAAATGGGGTTAGTAGCACCTATTTCATAAAATGAAGATAGCATAGAAAACATAGTAAAAGGCGTGAATGCTACAACCAAAAAAAGTGATCTACACATGTAAAAACTGATATAAAATGAGCATATATATTTTTTAAGATTATCTAAGTAGAAATAAATGGATTTGAAAGCAAGTTATAAGGTGAAACTATGCTGAACTACTGGCTGCTTCGGGGTAAGCCATGGAGACCTACAACATTGGGTGTCCAAATATTGAACTAAAACTCCTCCAAATGATCTCAAATTTGGACCAGAGGTTCATCTAGACATCCTAAGGATCTCTATGGAGGAATTTATCTAAAATTATCTACTTTTTTAAAATTGTCCCTATGAGTGCCATGAGATGAATGCTAGTCATCCCCAAATGGTATGGTTACAAAAATGGCTTAGTTTTACAACCTATGACCTTGGTAATTGGTCCAAAATAGGGTGAGGGTGTTTTTAATAGATGGGGCCAAGTTATCCTTGAATTTTTCTGGTTTTGGATTGGTAAATGGGGTCCTATTTCCCCTAAAAATACCTTCTAAGTGAAGAGGATTTCAAGGTAGGGAAAGGGCATGTTTTGAATTGCAAATGGGTTGGTAGCAAGTAGGGATCAATTTGGGTAGAATTTCATTGCTCAAATGCTCTTATCTCATCATTTTGAAATGGAGGCTTGGGCCTCCTTTTATAGGCTAAAAGGGCATTCTAGGGCCAAATGGCATCTTTGCCATGCGAGGCAAGTGATGTCATTTGTCCTAATTATGTCATTGATTGGGAAGGGGAAGGTTACACATTTGGGGATCCCAATATACTACCCTGTAGTCCATTAGCAGGTACCCAATCAATCTGGGGTTATTGGATGTGCTAATGGTAGTCTTGGATTGCCATTTAGCATGTCCTTTGACTTTTTCAAAGGTCCAATTAAGGGTCATCCCACCTAGGGGCAGTTGCTAATGGTCATCCCTGGGTGGGATGGTCATAAACTATGGCTGTCCCTGGGTGGGACGATCACCAGTAGGAGCCCCAAAACTGCCCCAGACTTCTAGGAACCCTCCAAACTAAGTTTTGGATGGTTTTGGAAGACTTTTTTCAACCTAGATGGGTTCCTAATAAGGCCATATGTTGTCGATAAGAGGGTATATGTAATGCACTGATAGTATTATCTAATTTATGTGATTTAGGTGTCTACACTAAGATGTTGTCCAATTGGAGAATGACACCTGCATTTGAAGTAATGGATTTTCCAATAGCTTGAGAAGCAAGCTTGCCATTTCACACCAAGACATTGGGAATTCACAACAATTAACCCATAAATCTATGTTTAGACACCCAAGCAACCCTTGATCATTAATTCAATGGAGAAATTGAGCATCCAAAAATCTAATTTTAAGAGAATGATACTTTTCACATGGCTATTGTTTTTAATAGAGGCCCATAGTCTTAGTTGTGACTATCAATTGTGGCTAGCAGAGCCATTTTATCTAAGCATCAGTGGCTAGGGTTTGATGTGCTTAATTATCTATTTTAGCCATATATTTACTTTTCTAGCAGGAATTTAGATTAATTCAACATAGACTAATCACATTTCATACATTTCCATGGTTGATTTATATTTTTATAGGTACCTTTTATTACTTTCATGCTTTCATACATTAGGTTCCTTTTATATTTAATATGCAATATTTCATGCATTTATAGGTTCTTGTACATGTTTTAAGCTTTGCTTCATATTTCTTCATCAATATTTTAGGTAACTTTACACATATTGATACATGTTCATGCATTCTTTACATATTTTCTATGTTTCATAAATTTGCTTGGAAATCAACCTCACCATGAGAGGTTTCATGTTCTACTAATGCACTTTGTTGTTTCCTTGCATGTAGGTGATAGATTTCTTCAAAATTCAAGGCATCAAGATCACATTTCTTGACATTCAAGATAGGAGGCATCTCATAAGCCCTATTATAAATAATTTAGTGGGAAGAGTGAAAATCTCTTGCAATGCATCTCTCATTTTTGGAAGGGCTACAACTTTGTAATGAATTGTATCAGATTTATGGATTAAACTTGACTCATTGTGATTAATAAAGAGAATTTCATTTGTAAATCATTTCATTATCTTGCAATAGTTACATTGTCTTTTGCTTTCAGTTTGATTACATGTTTACAGATAGTTAAATGCATGATTTTCACTATTTACATATATGTACAAAATAATTTAATATAAACACCCCCCTGTATTACATTATTTTGTTATTGAAAACTTTAGTATTCAATATGGATCTTCATATTTGAAACTTTCTTCAACTTGATTAGATTCTTAATTTTCTTATTTAATCTGTAGATGGTTGAGTAGTCCATAGTATTGTCCTCTCATATTTCTTATTTTAAATATTCTATTTCCTTGTTGAATTTTATGATATATATATTTTATTTCCTGCAACCTATTCCTCAAAAAATTCATTAGTGTTGTTATGAACTACAACAATATCTTTTGAAATCTCAATCGATTCTAGAGTATATATATCATTGTGGATTTATCCTATAGCTTATATCTCATTTTTATTTATGATGAGACACTTATTGATTCCATTTATAGACCTAAAATGAACCATCCTTTTGCTCTCTACCAACTTGGCTAAAAAAATAAGAATTAATGTTAATCCAAGAACATACATTACATCATGTAACAAAATATTTGGAAATGATGTACTAGGTGTGACACACTCATATCCATGTATAAGATAGGTTTTTCCATCTATAATTTCAACCTAAGATTGTTAGTGACTTCAATATAATCAAACCATTGCAAATTTCCTATCATGTGATGACTTGCACCTGAATCAATAAATAAAATGTATTTTCCATTTTGACTTGTAGAATTATTTTTGCTTGAAGTAATTTTACATTTTTTTATATGGAATATTGTATGGATTTTGATAGCATATCTTTTGATGATATTTTTATCTTGCTAACTTATCCATTATAATCTTAAAATATTATTTTTGTTGTTGTATTATTTATGTCTCCCAATCAACTTTTGAATTTTAAGTTGAATTTGAGTAAATAGGATAAGATATTTTCAATTTTCAAGTTTTTGTAGAATACCTTGTATCTACAAAATATTTTGAATATAATATGGTTTTGATACTTAGCTTTCTTAATTTTCATTTTATTTGAAACCCTTTTGTCTCCCTAATGTTCAACTTCAGTATAAGCACTTTATTTCTCCCTATAGAATTCTAAAGATAGTTTTGATGCAATTTCAATTCATAATATTTTCTATATTTAAGACCTTTATTTTGTATTCCTTGTGTCTCTTTAATTTGAATAAGAGACTAATATTAAAATTAATTTTCCAACTTTCAAACAACTCTAGGTTGTGATTCTTATACCTTTCAATAGTAAAGTTTCTAAATTTCAAAAACCTAAATTGGTGTTGAACTCCTTATCGTAATTGGAAATTTAGAAAATAAAGGTATTTGCAAATTTAATGTTTCAATTTTGATGTAAAAATACTTATTCATCCAAGTTAAATAATTTGCAAATATTTTAATGAAATATGAATTTCAAAATAAAATCTTTTCAAATTGCTTCTTAATGTAGAAGAGCTTAAAGATCATATATCTATACTAAATACAACATGAAATCAAATTGAAAGCATAGAATATGTATAACAAAATGTGCAATAAATAATGCCTCCTTTGTATTAATAAATGAAATCTGATTACATATCCATCCCTCTTAGGGATAAAAATATTTGATACAATGAATACAATTGTGTTGATTCCCAAAAATGGGGTTGATATACTCAAAATGCTCTTTAGGTCTTCATAAAAATTTTGTGAGGGCTTACAAGGATACCTCCTCCATTATTAGCAAGAATGATGTTGAATAGTACTTTGAATCTTGGAAGTATCTGTCACCTACATACAAGAAGCAACAAAGCACATCAAGAGAATATGAAGCCTCTCATGATGAGGCTATTATCCAAGAAATACAAGAAATGAAGGAAAAATGTAAAGAAAATATGGATATATGTAAAGATGTTCAAATATGCTAATGAAATTGATATTAAAGCATAAATCATAACATAAAATATGTAAAAGAGCCTAGAAATACTTAGGATATTGCAATTTGAAGAATTGTACCAAGCAATATGATCTTCTCATTAATCTTCAGATATAGAAACATACATGCGGTTACAAACTGTTCTAACCACTTAGGTGGTTAGAAACCGAGAGTGGAGAGCGCCTACGAGCGCTTCTTTTAACATGCCAAGAATGGAATATGAATTTATGCTAACATCCCCCCTTATTACATTATTGGCAAATCCCAATTGTATTCCGAAACTTTTCATATTTGATGCGTCCAAGTGCTTTGGTAAAGATATCTGCAACTTGAGCATCAGTAGGAATGTAGTGAAGCTGTATATGGTGCTTTGGAACTTCATCTCGTATAAAATGACATCTGGTATCAACATGTTTGGTACGTTCATGAAAAATTGGATTTTTTACAAGATTCAAAACACCTTGGTTGTCGCAAAACAAATGAAGAGGAAGATTCTTTGGAAGGCCCATGTTTGTAAGAATGCGACTTAACCACATGATCTCACAGACTGCTTCACTGGCTGCACGATATTCTACTTATGTAGAAGATAGAGCAACCACATGCTGCTTCTTACTGTGCCATGAGATAGGTCCAGATCCTAGATGGAAAACATACCCGGAGGTGGATTTACGATCATCAAGGGATCCAGCAAAATGCGAGTCTGTGTATCCCGGTAAGAAGAATTTATTATTCTGTCTATACTCCAGACCATAATTTGTAGTACCGTGAACATAATGAAGAACTCTTTTTGCTGCTTTCCAGTGACTCACTTTAGGCTCTTGCATGAACCTTGAAAGATATCCTACAGCAAAGCGAGATCTAGTGCGGTATTTGTCGGATATATGAGACTCCCAATCAGCTGGCGATAGAGAGTACCATCTACTTTTGATGACTCATCATATCGAGATAACTTAAGTCCTTGCTCCATTGGAGTTGCTTTTGACTTACAATTAGTCATCTGATATTTTTCTACTAAATTCTTGGCATATTTCTTGTGTTACTCTAATATGAAACTTTTGTTGAGTAACTTCTAAACCAAGACAATAGTGTAGAAGTCCTAGATCTGTCATATCAAAAGATTGCTTCAAGTCAGCTTTCACTAAGTCAATCATTTTTTCTGAGCTTCCTGTGATGATCGGATCGTCAACATAAAGTACAAGAATCACTATATCAGAACCATTTTTCTTAATATAGAGATTTGCATCTGAAGGACTTCTAATAAAACCATGTTGCACAAGGTGACTGTCTATCTTGATATACCATGCTCGAGGGGCTTGTTTTAAACCATACAAAGATTTGATCAACTTGCACACTTTTTGTTCTTGCCCCTCAACCTCATATCCTTACGGTTGAGTCATGTATACTTCTTCTTGTAAGTCACCATTTAAGAAGGCACTTTTAACATCCATCTGATGTAATTTCCACCCAAACTGAGCTCCCATGGCACAAAGTACTCTAATGGTAGTCATTTTTGCAGTAGGGGCAAAAGTCTCTTCATAATCTATGCCTTCTTTCTGAGCATATCCCTTTGCAACAAGTCGGGCTTTATGCTTATCAATAGATCCATCTGCCTTATACTTCACTTTGAATACCCATTTGCAGCCGATGGGTTTCTTTCCTGTTGGCAGATTGACTAGTTTCCAAGTATTATTTTTGAGAAGAGAGTTATGTTCTACATCCATAGCCTATTTCCACTGTGGTTGAGTAAGGGCAGATTTAACCGTTGTGGGTTCATTTGTATTTAATGTAGACATATAAAGTTTTTCTTCATCCTCATCTTCTTCCCTGTCATATTTGGTACTCACTGACAAATCATCAAAGTGTTGACAAAGTTCGTCAACCTCTGAAGTAGATGCTTCTGCTCTCTTCTGTTGTGTCATACTGCGAGTACATGGCCTATCAAGAGATAGATCTGGAAAGGAGTTCAACTTAGCATCTCTCAAAGTGCTAGTATACCATTTTGGAACTTTTTGTTTTGACTTTGGAACTTGAACCTCCTTTTTAGGTTCTGCTTCATCTATGTATACAGTTGTGGATGTGTCTTTTGATGTAGGAGCTTCATCAAATACAACATCTCTACTCACATGTGTCTTCTTGGTCTTAGGATCAATCAATCGATAACCTTTTGAGTACTCATCATAGCCAAGAAAAATACACGACAGGGTTTTCTCATCCAGCTTCCTTCTTTTCTGTTTTGGAATGTGCATGAATGCTTTACACCCAAACACCTTCAGATGAGAAATGGAAGGTTTCTTATCACTCCATGCTTCTTGTGGAGTCTTCCCTTGTAGAGCACGAGTGGGTGCTCTATTTAAGAGGTATGACGCTGTGTTTACTGCTTCTGCCCAATATTGATCCTCAAGATGTGCTCCTTTTAGCATACATCGAACCATTTCCATAATGGAACGATTTCTTCTTTCTGCAACTCCATTCTGCTGAGGTGTATAGGCTGTAGTCAGTTGTCTTTTGATCCCATGTTCTTTAAGGAACTCTAAAAAATCTTCAGAGGTGTATTCCCCCCTCGATCTGAGCGGAGGGTTGTTATCAAATATCCCGATTCCTTCTCAACAAGCTTCTTGAACTGTTGGAAAGTGAGAAGTGCTTCTGATTTCAACTGAAGAAAGAAAACCCACATCTTTCGTGAGTAATCATCAACGAATAGTTGAAAATACTTTTTCCCACCATAGTCTGGTTGGCATAGGACCACACAGATCGGTATGTACCGGCTCTAAAGGTTTTGCGGCTCGAGGCGAGCTTGCTTCAAAAGGCACTCGATGTTGCTTCCCCGCTAAGCAATCCGAGCAAACTGGCAAGATAGATGAGAGGGGCGGAAGACCTTTCACCATCTCATATTTGTGTAATTCAAGCAAGTATCCAGAACTGAGATGCCCATAACGCCGATGCCAGAGAGAGGTAGCCTCTTTTGTAGTTGCAGCCAAAGCAACATGGGAAGTGGAAATAGCATCGAGGATAAACAAGCCATGTTTGTAAGACCCAGTTGCTACATGTTTACCGTTGTGTGTGATAAAACATCTTTTCTGGCCATTGACAACTCGAAACACAACTTCCATGTTTCTATCCAACATTTGTGTGATTGAAAGTAGATTATTGGATAATCCTGGAACATAGAGGACCTTTTCAATTTGACAATTACCATCGGGGAAGAGACACAAAAATATCCCCTTCTCCTTTTACTTGATAGACCTGATTGTCAGCAATTGTGATTGGCTTACCCTCTTTTTCAACAAACGTATCAAACCAAGATTTATCCCCGAGTCATGTGTTTGCTTGCTCCTGAATCAATATACCATACAACATCTATATGGGAATATGATGTATGAGTCATGAGTACCTTGTGTGCTCGTTCGAGTCGAGTGCGAATCGGACTCGGGAGAATGTGAGTCTGAGTTGGATTCAGCATAAGCAACATGGCCTTTAGACTGCTTATGCTTATAGTATTTTTTCTTGTGCTTGCCCTTCTTTTGGGAACCTCTTTCATTTTGTTGCTTGTTTTTGAACCAACATCTGTTGGTGTCATGGTTATTCATATCACAAATTTTGCAATATTTTGTATCTTTTTATTGAGATTGCTTTCCTTTTCCTTTGGAGGAACCACCTCCTTTTTGAAACTGCCCTTGTTGTTTACCACTCTGTTGTGTGGAGAGAGCATTATCTGGCATGTCATCTTTCTGGACTTGAGTTGCCTCCTCAATCTGAAGCAAGTTTACCAGTTCCACAAATGAGACTTGTCTTCCAGAAACATTGAGAGAGGTGATCAACATCTTATAGGAACTTGGTAATGCTCTCAAGATAACAAAATTCAAGATATCATCATCCACAGGTTTTCCCATAGCATTCAATTTTGCTTTCAAATCTGCCACTCTACATAGGAATATGTCAACTATTTCTCCGAACTCATATTGAGATTATGTAGTTGAGTTTGAAGATGGAGAATAGTGGATTGATTTTTCCCTTCATATACTGTGAGCAAAGCATCCCAAGCTATCTTACTAGTTTTTGCATCACAAATATGAGGCTGCACCTCATCTGTGGTAGCAAGTAAGATAAATACAAGACTCTTCTGGTCTTTCTTATCCCAATCATCTTGATCTGTTCCTGTTGTTTGAGGACGTTTTTCAGTGCCATTCACTACATTCCATAAATCTTCCAACTGAAGTATGGCTTTCATTTTTGTCTTCCATGGAACAAAATTAGGACCTTTCAACAATTGGGAATCTGAGAGATATTTATGAATTGTGGCCATTATGAAGGTTCCTTATATCACCAATTGGTCTCCCTTTCTTTATACCTGCCAGATCATTATATTGTAACCATTCAATATACACCCGCCCTTACGTGAGGGAAACTATAGGTATATAGGAACAGTATACTACTCAATATGTACTCGCCCTTACGAGAGGGAGACTATAAGTACATATGAGAAGCACAATATATTGACCATAGGCGATACTGAAAGGGCATCGTGTTGTTAATGACACCTACCATAGAAAGTTTTATTCCGCATGCGTGGGGCGTAACTTCCCCTAAACACTTTGGAAAAAAGAGCTTTCGTCAGGATTTACGCCTAACAACAATCACGATGTGGGTATGAAATGAGAAATAAAAAACATGGTTTGCCTTATTTCTCCCCGACGATTTATAGAGAACAAGCTCGGACGTCGTTGTTGCGGCTATATTAGGCGGCGAATACAGTAGTCCAAAGCACGACAGCATTACCTGTAAGTGTGGACCAGAGGTATCTCAAATACCGAACACTGCTGTGCAATAAATTGCACAAATAGGGTATAAATTTGGGGTCTTATATTTGTAATTTATGATTGATAATGCAAGAAAACAGAATATTTAAATGCAAAAAATAACAATCATAAATGCCCACAAATTTTTAGCACCTATTTTATTCTAGCAAAATTATGTCTGCCAAATAGCTTGATTTCCCCCCTTTGTCTGACAATTTTGTAAGGAAAAAAAATGGATTTCCCCCCTTTCAAGTTGCAAAGAGAACAAGAAATTTGTTGCAAAAAATACCTTAAAGCTTCCTCCAAAGTATGCAGCCGTCAATGAGAAACAGCCGTCAATGTATGCAGCCGTCAAAAACAAAATGACAGGCGTCAACTAGAATCTGTCGCCGTCACTGTGTCATTCGGGGCGTCAAAAAATCAAAGCCCACCGTCACTGGGACACGCTGGGCGTCAACCACATGTTCCGCCGTCACCGAAACATGAAATGCATCAAATTAACAAGTACGGGTGTCAAAAATTCCCCGCAGGGATTGGAACTGGAGACCTTCCGCCAAACAAGAAACAATCTTACCGCCTGAGCCAGAGAGCCCGACGGGAAAGAACTTGCACGCTGGTGATATTGAAAACGTGAGGGCGATGGATTTAGGGAAAAAAAATATATCCCACATGGTCTGTGCGACCGATGTGGGGGGGCTTAAAAATGTCGAAAGCCACTAAAGCTTTCGGTTGCCTTCGGGCAACCACCCCATCCCCGTCCTTTTGCCTCCCTCCCGTCGAACCATCCACGAGCCACTTGCTTCTGCTACATTGTCTGTCGGTGTCTGTCATGCTTCTGTTGTCCCAGTCGATGTCTGGTGTCTGTCGCACTTCTGTTGTGGTGTCTGTCGTGCTTCTGTTGTCCCAGTCGGTGTCTGGTGTCTGTCGCGCTTCTGTTGTGGTCTGTCGCCCTTGGTCCGTCAGGGTCGTGTCTCCTGTCTTCGGTTGCTTGGTCCGCGTGTCTCCTGTCTTTGGTCTGCTCCTGTCCGTAGCTCTGATGCCATGAAGAATTGTACCAAGCAATATGATCTTCTCATTAATCTTCAGATATAGAAACATACATGCGGTTACAAACTGTTCTAACCACTTAGGTGGTTAGAAACCAGAATTGGAGAGCGCCTACGAGCGCTTCTTTTAACATGCCAAGAATGGAATATGAATTTATGCTAACATAATTAAAGCATGAAATAACCTGATCTATGAAACTTGCAAAGTAAATCATAATAAGCATAAATGGATGTAAAGTTACCTATGAATCTGCTAATTAACCATAGAAATGCTTGAGTTGAGACTAATCTATGCTATATTAACCTAAATGTATATTAAGTAAAGTAATTCTATGGCTAAAATAGATAAATGAGGGCATCAAACCCTAGCCATGGGTACTCATAGCAACTAGCTCTATTGGCCATAGTTGATAGCCATGGTTAAGCCTATGGGCCACTGTGACAACAACGGCCATGGGAAAAGCATATTTTCTCTTAAAACCAGGTCTAGGAATGCTCAAATCCTCTATATGATTGATGGTCAAGGGTCATATTCATGTATAAACACTAATTTGCATTTTATTTCACTCGAATTCACATTGGATTGATGTGGAATAGCAAGGTTTGCTTCTAAATGCTTTGGAAGTTCCATTGTTACAAAGGTAAGTGTCAAACTAGAATTGGGTAGCATCTCCATACTCTCCATAGGTTGGATCTCCAGTTTGGCAGGGCTTCACTACAATGCAATGAAATCCTAATTACCTCTTTGAAGGGTCTATAAACAAACTCCTTAAATCCTAATCTTGGCTTCTCAAGGAAGCCAAGATCAAGAAGTTGTTGGCCTGAGCAGTTGGGAGGAATCCTATGGAATCTTCCTCACCCAAAACTGCTCTAAATCCATTGCAAATTAGTTGTTGCAACTAATTTTACTCATATCTATTCGACTAAGTTTGTTATAGGGCTAGACGCAGTTTATCAATGCAGTCATGATCCTAGCCATGGTTTTCAACCACAGCTGAGATCTTAGAAATGAATGTCATCAGTGGCTAAGGTTGAATAGGCCTAAGATGCCTAAAATGAGTGATTAGAATCACTGCTTAGCCTTGGGAGGGTCCAAGGTCATTCATATGGTCTACAAAGGTACCCATATGAGTAGTATCTTGAACATGATGTATTTTAGGTGTCTACAGATACCAATTTTATGATGTGTTGTGGGAAAATACGACACTGAGAAAAATATATCACCTAAATCCATGTTGTAGGTTGATTTATGATCATTGATCTGATCAACATTAGATGCCCCAATCCTGCAAAGGATGCAGAATCATTGCTTCCAATGGGATGGAAGGATTAAATTTGTAAATATTTCACATGTCTAGATACAATCAGGTAGAATTAGGGCTACAATTGGTCTGATAGATGGATTGCTAAAATATTTTTGAACTAGAATACTTGCTTTTTCCCCAAAAAAAGGGTAATCTTGTGATAGTTGTTAGCAATGATTCATAAGATGAACATAATTTTCATGATCAAGTGATCCTTTGTTGATTTTGATTATAAATGTGATATTATGACTAAACCCTCAATAAAAGAGTCGATGAGGAAAAGGAAAAGTGATTAAAGCGATGATTCGCTTGACCAAGATGAATAATTTGAACGATTCAAGAATTTAGTATGTTGTTATATGGAAAGGCCTATTATAGCCATAATTTTAACTATTAATTCTAATTGTACATCTCTATCTCATGGAGTAGTTCAACCGTAATGGCCTTCTTAGGAAATCAAGATGATAGTAATTCCATTTAAGCTTATGGTGAATCACTATGTTTGATGATATGCTAAAATTATCATAGAATAAATGAAATGAATATCTCATTCTCATGGGGTAGTCTGACTGCCATGGAATTCTTTGAGATTGAAGTGAAATCATTTCAATTTAGCGATGACTAATTTACCCCAAATGGCCTTATGGTAATTTATTCATATTACCATATTGCATGGAGCATAAGTCACTGCAACTACCGCGAGTATAGAATAAATTATTGTATATGAGGTGCATTTGAATTATGATTTATTGATTTTTTTTGTTAATTTTATAGTTTTTGAGAATTCTATACTGATAGATATTTTTTATTTTCCATTTTGAAGATTCTCACAATGAGAATTTGAGGGCTTTTATTGTGTTCTACTAGCCACGATTGATAACCACGACTAGTGTTTTCTATTTTCTTAGCCATGATTAATAACAACGGTACATCTGACAACCATGGTTGAGGCTCAAGTAAAAAATATAAAAGAAAATTTAGGGTTTTTATTGTTCATTATTTCCATTTAGAAGATATTTATAGTGAGATCTTTGAGGGGAGAGAAGAAAACTTTGATACAAAACACTGTAAAATCAACTATCTACTGCAGACACCTAAAACATGTCATGTTTAGGAGAACTACTCATGTGGGCATTCATAGGCCATGTGACTAAACCTTGGGACCTTCCAAGTGCCAAAAGTGGTTTCCACCACTCATTTTGGGGCAATTTTAGCCCATCCAAGCCTGGATGCTATGAACCAGAGTGGTTGGATCATGGCCACTGAAGCTCAGAGTGGCCAATCACTAGCCACTATAGATGACAATGGCTAAGCCCTAAAAAGCAACTTGTCATCAAATTAGCCTAATATCAGGTGGAAGTGGTAGTTTGCATGCAATAAAGATGAGTGGGGATAACTTTGCATTCCTCCTCACAACCAGTCTACATGAGAGACTCAAGTCTAGATTTAGACATCAGTTAATTGGCCCTCAAGGGCAGATAAAGACTTAAATTCTCATGCTAACAAATAGTTTGTATGCAATATTTAGTCCTAGGGTTTTTAGACCTAAACCTAAGCCCTCAACACATTATAAGGTGCAAACCTAAGAGAACCAAAGGATGAGATTGGGGGAATTTTTGTAGATGATTTTTGAGACTTGGAGAGATTTTCTTGTAGCGAAGCCCTATCGGATCAGAGAGCAAATTGGAGCACCTTTTAGGAGCAATGAAGTGTTGGCCGACTGAGAGGTTACCATCTACAGGATATTCAACATCAGGCATAAATGACAACCATTTCAACTTCAGAAATAATCCTAGATCCATAGCCTTGGAGCAATAGAGATAGGTTTTCATCTTAGTGGCCACTATCATGGATAGTGGCCCGCAGGCCTAGTCTAGGGTTCTTAGCATTAGTTTCTTTTATTTAGCTTGTTACATATTTTCACGCCATTAACATAGATCTGATTTCTCACATTTACTTGCATTCATAGCATTAGTTTCTATTGTCATTGAGCATATTTCCATTTATCATTAGGGTTATTTCTAACAACCTCATCTAGGGAGGCAATCTCGGATAGTTGAGCATTTGCTATTGTTTTCATGCTTGTAGGACTACAGGTTCACTAGATAGGTTATCAACATACGAAAGCAAAAGGATCCCTCTAGGAACCAGACCTAGAGAAGGAGGTATCTGTAAGCCCTCATACAGTTTTGTGTGCATCACCGGGAAGCCTACGAGAGTGCATCACCCCTTGCAAGGGGATATCATACATCTGCTACCCTATTTTGTAAAATATGTATCAAATGAAGGGAATCCCTTAGAGGTATCTATATGTAACCAAACTTGATAAAAGCAATAAAGAGCATTAATCATTCATTTCTTTGTATCTCGGTTGCATCTATTTTCACATATTTCATTTAATGCATGATTAAGTATAAATAAATCAAATAATATTCGCAAATAGAGTAGTGGATGGTGCACCGCTTCCCCGGGGTCACTATAGATGGTGATCACGGTGGGACCCCCACCAAGTTTTTATTTTTTGCCGATTTACTAAGTCGGTTTTTTATGTGTAGGTTTAGCCACTCTGGTCTACAACGGCCCATAGTCTTAGCCGCTCCTGCTAACAATGGCCAGAAATCAGCTGCTCTAGTCAACAATGGCTAGAACTAGAGTGCAGCAGAGGATAGAATATCTGTTCTCTGAGATAGATTAGAGGTTGGTATAGTTTTTTGATGTTTTATGATCCTCTGTCTGCTTTTGTTCTCCTAAAATAGTGAAATTAAGACACATTTTAATTTGGAAACTAAGGAATGGAAAGGAAAGAACTTGCATCTTGCATATTTTAGGGTTTTTTTATATTTCCACTAGGCATTGCTAGGAACAATGACTTATGCTTGTAAAGTCCACCCTAGAATCCAACGTGCTAGAAATCATGTGTTGGTTTGCTTGCTTTGAGGCCCTACTAAAGGCCATATCTGCACAAAATAGAGTGCATCCATGAAACTCATATTAGTTTATGCATCTTTCTAAAAACTGAAACGTCATTTGTATTAGGCATATAGGAAAGCTACATTTCTATTGTATGATGCATTTTATTTTATGCAAATTTAAAATGAACCCCACACATGCACACATATTTTAAACATTGGGGAGTTGGATTTCATCACCAACCCTCAATTCAGTCCGATGATGTTGGCATTCATCTCCTTCCACCGGCTTGCCCCCTAGATTTTCCTATAATGGAATAAGGAACTTCTTTATAGTGGTACTAAGTTACTCATGTTCAAATTGTCTCCCACTATTGGAACAATCATTGGTTCAGAGTGGAAGAGCTAGGCGAACCCCCCATTAGGATTTAAGTGGTGTACCCTAGTCTCTTTTTGGGAAAATCATGTTTGGGATGGGTGTTCTTGATTCCCACAATGGATGAGTCCCCTCATTCTAAATCCAAAACAAGAGCAAGAAAAAAAGAACAACAACACATCAAAAATGTAGCAAATAGTTTAGGGCACACATAAATTGGTAATAAAGATAAACACTTGCTTGATATTTTTTGGTTATCTTTAATTGCAACACAAAAGATTAATTCATGAAAACAATGGTTAAAACTAGAAGTAAGCATCCTTGATCCAATACCGAGGTAGAATATGAAGCAACACATACCCATAGGCGAAGTCATAGTAACATTGAACCACCTACTCACAAGACCGTGGGACGCAGTTCCATGAGCCTAAGAGGTGATAACTCAACCCGTGGGGGTTCTCCTCAAGAAACCCTAGTTAGGGAGATATGGCATGAAAAAAAATAACCTAGACATAATGAGGCTTCATGGCCTCCTTCATCATGGAGATGCGAGGAGGCCTCAAGGCCCTCCTCTCAACACATAGAAACATCTTAAAGACATGAGGAGGCTTCAAGAGCTTCCTCCTCTCATAGACATGAGAGGGGCTATAGAATTCATTCTTCACCTAGGTATGACAAGGTTTCCCCACATCCATACTCATGAAGGAATGGTGGGGCCACAACCTTCATCACCAAAAAGACACACGAGAGTCACAACATCTCAAACTTCACATGGGACACTTAGAATAGATATGCCCACTGAGGGGCATAAAACTAGAGCTACATCCATTCATAGGCACCAAAAAAAGATATCCTTCAAACAAGAGGAAGGATTCCAATAGATCATGACCTCATTAGAGTAAATGGCACCCCATGGGATCAGCCATGGAAAACAAGATAGTTAGATGAGTTGGATTGGTTTCATTCGAGGCCAACTCCTAGAACCATAGCCATAGAAAATTTTGCATCTAGAAGTTCATAAAGTGTTACTTCTAAATGCACCACCCAACCTAGGGAAGCTTCAAAGTGACCTCGTAGTACACATACAAATTTTGATCATAGAGGTACTTATCAACACATAGAACAAGTTACATTAGCTAGCAAGAGCAAATAAATAGTGAAAACCTCTTTGAGGAATCTACAAATTAGAACCACAAGAATAGAATAATACAAACATGAGTCTTCTTTAATAGCACAATATGACCACATGTGATGGTTAGAAAATGTATTGCACAAAGAGAGAGAGCTAGTTGAAGCTCTCAAGCATGACAAACAAAGAGAAAGGCTCTTGTGCCAACATGAGCAACATTTAAGAGAACAAGCTGAGCAACTAGCTCGTATCAACCTACAAGAAAATGGTAGTGATCACCAAAGAGATAAACATGCTAACTCACCAAAATAAGGGTGCACTAGGCAAGAAGAAAGCCCACAATAAAACCACCACTCAAATCATGAACAAAATCAAACTAGTGGGGAAAGGGTAAACATGGTAGATAAGGATCAAACACATCCTGAATCCTCTCGTAGGAGGGAAGATAATATAAAAAATCAAGTGGATAAAGGATTACCTCCATTATCACCATGAGTAGGCTTGCAATAAGAGGAACTCCTCACCTCAAAGGTATTCCAAGAACTCGCTAAAAAAATGAAGTCCTTTGAGAAGCAATATATGGCTGGGAACCAACCAACATTGAGTAGAATACACAACCAGCCATTGTGTCCATTAGTTCCTAGCCCTACATATCCTAAGCACTTTGAGATGCCTAGGTTAGAAAAATTTAAGGGCAAAGAGGATGCACAAGAGCATGTTACCAATTTCATCAATGCATATTTTCATCTTGAAGACAATGATGCTATTATGCTAAGAACTTTCATTATGATATTTTTGGGGGCTGCCACCCAATGGTTCAACCAGCTTCCCAAGCACATCATATCCACTTTTGAACAACTAGTAAACGCTTTCCTAAAATATTTCTCCTTTGGTGCTAAGAAGAAGGTGAACCTTTCAGACCTGGCCAACTTAAAACATTATGATGATGATCCAGTAATAGATTATGGGGATAGATGGAGAAAAGTCATGGTAAAGTTATCATTCTCCATCCCCACAGAAGAAATCATCTTCATGGTCACCAAGAATTGTTCTAAATATATCTCCTTCTTGTTACAACTTCAACAATATCCTTCGTTTGAGGAAGCCTTGGCATAGGCCAAACTCATTGAGGACATAAAAGTAGATGAGGGAACCATCAAGCTTCGAACCAAGGAGTGGAACAAAAATGGCAAGAATGACAAATATAAGCAGAAGCAAGCAAACCCTGCTCTAGTTAATCAAGTAGTATTGGTTGTACCTAAATATGGGGCTACGAAGCAACCCCAAAATTATCAAGCACAACCCCCACCAGCCAATTACGATCAAAAGAACAATTAGGGGTGAAATAGAGAATGCAAGCCACATCGCTATTTTACACCTTTGTCAAAGTCAATGCAATCAATTTTCAACCATTTGAGCGAGGTTAGGAAGATCAAATTTTTTGATATACCTATTTTATATCCCAACCATCCTAAGACAAAAGGATATAGGGAAGATCAGTTTTGCCCTTATCATAGAATATCGGGGCATGATATTGAAGTATGCATTGGTTTCAAGAACCAGGTGCAAAATATGATTGAAGTGGGAGAACTTAAAGTTGACAACCCATTGGCTCATGATAATAGAGATATAGGCATATACAAAAACCCACTACCAAACCATGAGGACCCTAGAGGGCAAGGTTCCCAAGTCAATCTGGTCCACGTCGATACACCTACCCATGGATGCATTGGGATGGTTGAAATTGTCAACATAGCAACCAGGAGTAGATGATATGGTCAACCATAGCCTCCTACAACTCCCATTAATGTCCCAGATGCACCTAGGTAGAGGTAGGGGCAAAACAACCTTCTAGGTCCACCAACCCGACCTATGGTAACTGTTCGAAGTAGACTAGAACAAAAATTACAAACGAATACGACCAAGATATCTATCTATGATCTCATACAATAGTCCCCAAAGCATAGGGAGAATTTTATGGAGATTTTGAGATCAATTGAGCTCCAACCACAAGATACAAATGCATTCACTCATTTTGTGGGACAAGTACAACAATGCCAAGAACCTATAATCCAATTTTATGATCATGAGATTAAGATAGTACCTACTGCCTTACCATATCCTCCATTGCACATTGTTGCATCAATACAGGAATAGATATTACCTTTTATAGAAATTATATTCTGCCCATAGATTTAGGTTCATAACAGGGATCCAACATCATCTCAGACCACCAATGGCAATAGTGGCCACCTTGAGATCCCTCCCAAATCCAATATCTATTCTAGGAGCCTACACGCTATGAGACTTCAATGGATGCTTTATGCTCTACTGTGGTAATGATAGTCCTGCCCATTAAGGTAGGTTATAATACCATCCTTGTGATGTGTCATATGATAAACAAGTGCAAGACATATGATAAACAAACAAGTGGTCGTGGTATGTGTCTTGGCAAGTGGTATGATAAACAAAATTCTCAATCGATGCCACCCTTATAGGTTGCATCTCGTGGTATGAAGAGTGAGAAGAAAATGGATATGGGGAAAGTGATGATGAAGTGCATGTAAGCTTAGCCTATCATGGACCTCGCTATTTACAAAGCCTTACCTGGTCTAGCCACAACGAGAGTGGATACATATCGTATGAAAGTGGCTATGAGTCAGAGGACTCAATAGAAAGAGCCTACCTAGGGCCAAGGTAGTGGTCCCATAGCTTGGGGTAAGAGACTAATGCAAATAACATCTTCATAAGTGATGAATAATATGAGGATGAGATAGATATGGCCTACTTGGGGCCAAGACACGTGCCCCTTGTCTTAGGACCACATACCAATGCCAATGGTTTTTGGATAAGTGATGATGACTATGAAGACAATACTAAGATGGCTTATCTTGGGCCTCACCACTTGTGGTAAGTAAACATGCTGGTGGAAAGAGAAGCAAAACTTCATTCCATAGACCCTGGTTTGTGGTTTTGGTGAGACCTGGCAACTTAGATGTCATTTAGTATGTGCTCAATCCCCATCTACCTACGTTCAGAGAGCTCTTGGAACCCAACGATCCTATTATATAGCCTGCTCATGAGCTAGATCTAGAGATTCCTTTTTCTCCAGAGCCTCAATGTGAGTGTGGAAGGAAAACCTTTGAGACAAGATTTCACCCATGTGGTCTTGGAGATTTCATTCCATCCATCAACACAATCTCCATTGATTTGACCACTCCACTTCAAAACCCAAAAGATCCTACTAAACCATTGTATCTTGATATAGATGCTATTGATTGGGATTATGGGGCGGTTCGTTGATTCATCGTGGGGTTTCCCGGGGGGGGTTTTTTTTCGCATTACATGCTATTTTAGATCCTGAGTCAGTAGGACTTGTAAATCCCACCAATGACATTCATTTGATACCCACACCTCACCAAATAGAGTATGGGTCGCATATGGCTATAGAAGTGACTTTGAATATGGACATCAGTGATGATCCTACTCAATCAAATAAGGTCAAGTTTGGAGAAAGTCTATGTCTAAAAGAACAAGCCATTATAATCCCCCTACTTAAGGAGAGGCCTAATATCTTTTCTTGGACCTACAAAGACATGCCAGGGCTTGATCCAAAGTTAGTTGTACACAACATTTCATTGGATCCCATGAAGAATATGATCAAGCAAAAGCTGAGGAAAATGCATCCAACCATCACTTTGATGGTGAAGAATGAGTTACAAAAACTGTTGGATGTAATTTTTATTGTTCCTATCAACTACCCTGAATGGATCTTGAACATGGTGCCTATGGGAAAACCTGATGAAAGAGTCTGTATTTGTATAGACTTTAGAGACTTGAATAGGGCAATTCCAAAGGATTCATTCCTATTGCCAAACATAGAAGCTCTTGTTGATGCCACTACAGGTCATGATATGCTCTCCCTAATAGATGGTTTTATGGTTACAATCAAATCAAAATTAAACCTGAAGACCAACATAAAATTGCTTTTATTACTCCATGGGGAATATTTTGTTACAAGGTGATGCCATTCGGTCTTAAAAATTTTGGTGCCACATATTATTAGGCCATGACATACATCTTTCATGACTATATGCATAAAATATTAGAGGACTACATTTATGACTTACTGGCCAAGTCTGTATTGCGGTAAGAGCATGTTGAAATCCTTAAGAAAGTCTTTGATCGCCTCATTGAGCACAACATCAAATTGAATCCTAAGAAGTGCGTGTTTGGCGTAACTTCTGGTAAAATCTTGGGGTTCATAATTTCTAAGTGAGGTATTGAAGTTGATCCTACAAAGGTAAATGCTATATTGGAAATGGCCACCCCTACCAACATTAGGGAGTTAAGAAGCCTGCAAGGCAAGGTAGCATCCATCAAATGATTCCTTGCCCAATTATTAGATAAATTTCGACCCATGAATCGGCTGCTATTCAAAGGAGTCCCTTTTCATTGGGATGAATAATGCCAATGAGCCTTTGTAGAGATCAAAACTTACCTGGCAACACCGCCATTATTGGCTCCACCAAGGCCAGACGTACCATTTTTATTATACATATCGGCTATTGATTTCACTTTGGGCACCATGTTGGCCAAAAATAATGCACAAGATAAAGAGCAAGCCATATATTACATTAGTCACACCTTGGTGAGTTACGAGCTAGGATATGCGTATGTAGAAAAGTTGTGTTTGGAAGTGGTCTTTGTGACCAAAAAGTTGTGACACTACATGTTGAGCCATACAACCTACGTTATATCCAAACAAAATCCTTTGCAGTACATGATGAACAAGACCTATCACAATACATGTACTACAAAATGGATCATGCTATTGACATAATTTGATCTAGATTTCATAAGCCAAAAGTCCATCAAGGGACAAGTCATAGTTGATCAATTAGTAGAGGCACCTCTTCAAGATAGCAAGCCTCTCACCATAGAATTGCCCTATGATGCAGTCTTTGCATTATTAGATCCACCAAAACTCATAGAACAAAAGAAAGAAAGAGATATGGCATTGTTCTTCGATGGTTTGAAGTGTGAGAAATGGGGCAAGGTAGGGATTGTCTTTATCACACCGTAGGATGCTCCATTGCCCTTATCATTCCAACTAGACTTCCCTTGCACAAATAATAACACCAAGTACGAGACCTCGATCTTAGGACTTCAAACGACCATTGAAATGGACATTAAAATATTGAATATCTTTGGTGACTCCTTGCTCATAGTTAATCAAGTCAAGGGTTTGTTCCAATCCTAATGCCCAATCTTGAAATCATACAAGAAACTTGTTGACACCTACCTAGCCCAATTGGAATGGTATGATATAGAGGCAATCCCTCATATATCAAATTGATTTGTGGACACCATGGCATCCTTGAGATATTTAATCCCTCAGAATCTATCTACAGATTTCACAACCGTTCACAATAAAGTTCTCTCACACTTTGTGATTTAGCGTGAGGCTTTTGATAATCAAGAATCAATCAAAATGGTCAATATTGAACCAAATATGGATTGGTCCTTTAGAGCTAGATATTTATTGTAAATGGCACCTTGGTATTCTTTGATCTCTCAAGGTCCTGAGGAGTGTGGTACAACCATTCACCATAGGGTTGTTTCTCAATATATATTCACAATTTTTGAAATGCAGGAGGAACGGGCTGTATTTTCTATAGATGTTGTGGCTTATTAGGATTGGCTTTCCCAGTTATGGGATTTCCTAAAGCTTGGAATGGTACCACAAGGCCTATCACATGTTGAAATATGAATATTTAAATAGAAGGTAACAAGGTACATCTTATTGGGAGAGATCCTTTATAGATGAGGTTATAATGGAATGCTCCTCCATTGCCTTGAGCCGTAGGAAGAACCCTGGGAAATTTCCTAGGCTCACGATGGTACGTGTGGCGATCACTTTAGTGGCATGGCTATCGTTAAGTGCATCTTGAGAATGGGTTCCTATTGACCCACTATGGAAAAAGACTATTGCGAGTATGTCAAGAAATGCGTTAAATTCCAGCATCACGCAAACCTCAAACACTTGCCATCCCAAGCCTTGCAACCCATCCAAGAAACATGGCCCTTATTGTAGTGGGGACTAGACTTAGTTGGGAATATCTCACCCCCATCCTTAGGCCGACACACGTTCATCATTATGGCCACTGAGTATTTTACCAAATGGGTCAAAGAGATCCCCTTGACATCGACAACTGGACCAAGGATTGTGGAGTTTATACTCCACAATATCATAAGTCATTTTGGGGTCCCTTAAAAAATAATATTGAATAATGGACCATATTTCAAGAATAAAAATGTGAATGCTTTGATGAAAAAAATACCATATTTAGCATAGTTTTTCAACACCCTATTATCTATAAGCAAATGGGCAATCAAGCCCCAAACAAAACAATAGTCTCCATATTGAGGAAGACGATGAAAGATAATCATAAGGATTGGCATCTACAATTACCTCTTGTATTATGGGTATATAGGACTAGTGTGTGGATGCCCACTAGGGCAACACCATTTTCACTTGTATATGGCACTGAGGCCATCATACCCCTAGAGTTGGAAATTCTAACCCTACGCATAGCATTGAAGGACTTCATAGATTATGACACCACACGACAAGGCCACCTTGATCAATTAACACTTCTTGATGAATGTAGAGTCAATGCCTTGGAGCATCTCCATGTTTATCAGGGTCATTTCTTGCGTGAGGTTACAATAGTAAATTCCACTTAAGAGAATTCAAAGTTGGGGATCTTGTGC
Source organism: Wollemia nobilis (assembly GCA_028583015.1). Taxonomy (NCBI): domain Eukaryota; kingdom Viridiplantae; phylum Streptophyta; class Pinopsida; order Araucariales; family Araucariaceae; genus Wollemia; species Wollemia nobilis. Next base: position 5,660,588 of record JAQPPZ010002937.1, on the reverse strand, counting down.
TCAAATAAAACTAACAAAACTCAAATCTACCATCGCACCTACGAGAAAAATTTACAGAAAATTGGATAGGCCCATACATAATCTCGTAAAGGGTTGGGCCTGGAGCATATCACCTCACATCATTGGATGGTGTTGAAGAGCCTGAGCCTCTCAATATCATTCACTTGAAGGCATTTTATACATCAAATACAAAAACATTCAAATATGCATAAAATACAAAAACAATACAAAACATTAAAATTACAAAAAAATCATAAAAACATAAAATATTCAAAAACAAAAAAATGCTCCAAGAGTATCTCTGTGCCGCTTGGTCAAGATTCAATAAAAAATGCTCCAAGGGTATATTTATGTCGCTTGGTCAAAATTTTGAATCAAAATGATCCAAGGGTATCTTCATGCTGCTTGGTCACCTCAAACAAAAAAAATGCTCCAAGGGTATCTTTATGCCACTTGGTCAAGATTTAATCAAAATGCTCAGGTTCTGTCCTTGATAATCAATCTGGGTTTTCTATTTAGTTTTCACTGGAATCCAAAATATGCTCGGTTGGTGGTAAAATCAATCAAAAATGCTCCAGGGGTATCTTCATGTCGCTTGGTCACCTCAATAAAAAATGCTCCAAGGGTATCCAAGCCGCTTGGTCAAATTCAATCAAAATTCTCCAAGGGTATCTTCTTACCGCTTGGTCAAACCCTAAAATCCCCAAAGGCACAATAAGCCCTTTGGTCAAAATAATCAAAGATAAAAAACAATACAAAATAAGCAAAAATACAAAAACAATGCAAAGATAAAAAATACAAAAACATTTGCATCTTACATTTGCATCCATATAGTTGCATGAACATCCCCATCCATTGAATTTGAATTATGATAGATTATGATTGCAATCTTGCAAATGGTGCTACATTTTGTATCACAACCACACATACTCAAATCCATATTCATCCATTCATCCATTGTGTGTAACTGTATTTTTCCACACAACCACTTCTTGTTGCTATAAGGAATAGGCTAAGGTTTTACGGTCATTCAACCATATCTATTGGTATTATCAAATTTTTGTAAAAATCCATATTGATTAGTAGAGGGTAAGGTCTAGTCATGATAATGCCTTGGATATTCAGAATCCCATCACCAATTAAAAACACTAAAACCCTAGTTGGTACAAGGGAAAAATAAAAGCTACAAAAGTGGTCTAGATTACCTTAAGCGAAAATGGTCTTCCTTACTTATACCCCTGTGCAACTGGTTAAAAGGTGCTTAGAATTGGCAAAAGGACAAGTTACGCCCTACCCAGTTAAATACCTTGCCTTTACAAAAATAAGCAAAAATCCCATAATAAAGCAAAAGTCAAAAGAAAAACAAACAAGTGATTATCATCTCCACATAAATCCCTTGCTCCATTTCAAAAAAAAAAAAAAAAATAAATAAAAAATAAACAATGATTTTCATCACTAAGAATGAGCAAGTATCCCAAATAAAATAAATAAAATAAGGTAATTGAGCTTGAATCCCTAGAATTCTAAGTATTGTACAAAATCGAAAGGTGATCCCCATTATAGGTTTGGTGTACAACCAGCTTGGAAATGGTGGTGTCCTTATGCATGATAATATGTCTATCACAATAGCATCTTGCATTTGTGTAGACCAATGTTTGCATGTGGATGAGCTAGCTTTGGGTAACCCAATACTGCCTAGTGGTATAGTCCAACTAAGTCCAACATAGGATCAGATGAACAATTGAGGATCCCCGATCTTAGCAATGGGCTGAAAGAATCATGCTTGACATCGGAGGAAATGTTTGAGTTCTATCTAAATATATTCATTTGCACACATAGGGATAATGAATATCTAGGTCCATTATGAAAGCCTTGCTTTTCAAAAGTTTTGTATGGTCAGTACGCAACTATTGATAGGGTAATTAGAGTGTTTGAGTCTCAGGAAAAACCTCAAAACTTCCTACATAGAAACAAATCACATCATCAATTTTTATTTATGAGGTTTAGTGAATTAAAAGGTGTCAATAGAGTAGGTTAGATATTGAATAGATGCCAAAAATGATATTTACATGACCACTGACTATTTTAAATATTTTAAATTGCTAAAGCTTATCAAGAAAATACATACATTCCATGCCATTACATTCACATATGGATGCTTAAATAATTAATTATTATGATAAGAATGATTATTTACATTAATAACTGATATAATTTCTGGGGTGTTTCCCATTATATTGTGAAACTCATATCATATGCATTCCTTATGTTTTAAGTGATTGAAGCATATAGGTTCATGTGCATTAGACCAATAACATTGCATGCATAGATAATGCATTACTTACCATTTGCATCTACGGTCATATCATAACATCCACTAAATGCATCACAACTAAAAACAAAAAACTTACACACATGCATGTAGCACAATAACATTGCATCCATAAATACATAGATCATAATCCATCTATGGACAAATCATAAGATCCATAATTAGGCAACTCATGATACATCACATCATGTCACAATAATCAGATCATATAAGCATCCATCTAAACATCGATATCATCATGAATATCACCTATCATCTAACATATACATCAACTCATCATAATGCCATCATCACATCACATAAATAAAACAAAAAAATAAGCAATAAATGATACACATAATGAATCATAATGCAAATATACCATATATAAATATGTGGATCAAATACATAGATGTACAAAATACCCATGGGCTACAATCATATAGGTCAGTGACCTCAAAAATAAAAGCCAAAGTACATCATGAATCAAAATGGGCATGCACCCCCTGGTCACCACCCCTTGTGGCTGGATCTCGAGTAGAATGGTGTGAAGTCGTTGGTCTCTCTACATGGGCTTGAGTCCTCTAGCTCGACCTGACTGAAGACTATCCCAAGGTAGAGTGCCTACTAACATGTGATCCACATGCACATGTCCTCTCCCTAGGATTGGCTCCTAGTATCCTGATCTACCTCTAGGAGAGTGGAAATGTAGGCTACAACATCAGAGATCTATGCATCACACTCATCTAATAATACCTACAGACTCCTAGTCTCTACCCCTAGATCCACCCCTATAGGGCCCTATGGTGTAGGAGGAACAACAACAATCTATGGCCTAGTAGCACCACTCTCGATAGTAGCCTACAATGCCTGTATCTATGCCGTGAGCTGTGCTATAGTGGCATCTCACTATTGTACTTGGATCTTGGCCGATTGGAGCTCAACCTCTATAGAAGTAACAAAAAAATCTACATCCTAGTAGCACCACTCCCGATAGTAGACTACAATGCTTGTATCTATGTCGTGAGCTATGCTATAGTAGCATCTTACTATGATATGGTGGCATCTCACCACTGTACCTAGATCTTGATCGACTGGAGCTCAACCTCTACCTCATGCAGTTAACTATCTGTCCTAAGAGGATCCAATATCTCTCCTCGAGATCCAAATCCTCCTCCTCCTCCTCAGGAGCCTCCTGCTCCTTAGATCCCACATGCTCTATTGACTATCCCCATCCCTTAGTCCTAGCTCAGACTCTCCACCCTACTGGATCTATACCTCCATCACCACCATCATCCTCGTGGCCCAGGATACCATCACCATGCCACAATCGATCCCCCCACCACTATGTAAAAGCATCTGTGACTCCCCCATCAACACCTAAATCCACTGCTAGGGAATCCTCCTCATTAGTAAGCTCTGTAATGTATGGTGGAGGAAGGTCTCTCTCTACTACGATGCACCTATATAGTACTGGGGCAAGTGGCACATCCTACTACAATCCATACTGATGAAGGATGCAAGAGTAGAAGAAATACTCTCTGATGATGCCCTTGTGGCCAATGATCCACTACTTGCGTCACGTCCTAGTTGTAAATATGGCTGGATCATCCCAGGTGTGGTAGTCATGATATGGGTGCTATATGATATCTTGGGCCCGCACCCTAGTAAAAGAAGCAATGTAATGGGGGAGTTCCCTTGCATGAAGGCGACTCTTATGCCCCTCGCACTCTCGAGCCCATTTGGTGGTATAGCACTTCATAGAATCATCAATCTCTGTGATCCCTATGGGGAGCCCTCTGGATGATCTACATGGATATGCTCCCATCCCCATATCTATAGGAGCAAGTTGCAAGCAATGCTGGCATGACCCCACCGATGGATGCGATACAACTCATTATAGCACTGCGCTAGCAAAGTTCTCCCCCATGCATAGATGATAGGGTCCTCACTATCCACAAAATCCTGAACCATCACAAGGAGGTTCCAAGGGAACCTCAAGCCTGAGCAGTTTGGGAGAAGTATGTTGTTGATGACCATCAGCAACACCGCATGCCTCTCAGAAAATACCCTTGCCCTGTACCATCATAGAACATATACACCACTAGATTTGGTGTCCTTGAGGGAAGTAGCATCACACCCCATGAACACCTAAGCAAAGACTACCTCATGGTCCTTAGTGGCCAAATAATCGATGGCCACTCCATCAAAAGGAATCCCTAAAATTCTATATACATCCTCTAGTGTGATAGTCATCTCACTGGTAGGAAGGTGGAAGGTATTAGTCCTGGGATCCCATCGATGAGCCAGGGCCATGAGGTAGGCCTGATCTAACATAATTTGGGGTAGCTTAGTCACATACTATAATCCATGGGCATTAAACCATGCCCAATCCATATCAACCATACGTGGTAGGAGGTCATTCAAGAGCTTTGGGTCCCAATACTGAGCAGAAAGAATCGAAGGATAAAAATCAAGGTATAACTACAGTGCATCTAAGGCATAAAATGCAATAGAACATGTAAAATAGTGCAAATAATGATAGACTATCCTAAGTCTAGGTGAAAGATGAGTAAATGCACCTAATCATGCAACAAAATTTCAGAAAAACAACTCAAAAATAAAATAAAAATAAAAATAAAAAAAAATTGCCTAAGGTTTCCTGGTCACTTTCATCTACAATGACCAGAAATCGGCCATTGAGGTTGGCAGTGACCAAATCCCAATGGTCAAAATTTTGACCATTGAGTTTTGAACTGGTCGCTGCCATATACAGCGACCAAGCCACAAGCCAAAATGGTCACTCTGTGTGGCAGCGGCCGATGGGTGATGTGACAAACGCGTATGCCCTAGGCCAAAAACATGAAATTTTTTTGCAAAATTAACAAAAAAGGGGCAAGCCCACCAAAAAAAATCCTAAACTAAGCCTATCTATGGGTTTGGTTCATTTCCAAAAAGTTTAGTGAGGTTCATTCACCGATTACTTAGTGTGGTTCATTTTTACTAAAAAATGAGTAGGGTTAGGGTTTCAAAAAGTACTCGAGAAGCTCTGGCTCCTCCACTCATAGATGCCTTGCCTTATGAAGCCATGGTCCTCATCGATGAGCTCTCCAAGTTGCAAGAAGTCACTTTCACTCCAAAGCTCAGAAAAACAAATTGGTAGCTAGGAAAAGTGAAAATTCAAAACCCAATGTTGCTTTTATATTTCCCAAGTTATGCCTCGATCACTTCTATCATCAACAACCCAAAATTCTTGGCCATTGAGGTTGAGAGCGGCCACGAACATGCATTTGGGGGTCGTTGGATATGACAACGGCTAGCAGCATAGACAATATAGGAAAATTCCTTCCAGTAGGAATAGCAAAAAAATCAAATAAGCACATTTTTATGATTTATAAACATCATAATTATGAAAATGACAAAAAACATTACATAAAAACAAAATTTCAAGTAAGCCTCGTATCCAATTACTTACTCTATCAACTCAAAAGTTGCAACAATTTGCACTCCATGCAATTTGGTGAGATGAGTGAGTTACCATAGGGCTACTTGGGGTAAATTAATCATTTTGGAATTGTGATGTGCCCCCTCAATCCCAAAGAATACCAAGATGGTCAGACTACTCCACAAGTGTGATGGAATCATCTTAATTTCTTTATGACATTACAACACTAAGCCAAGTGATTCAACATAAGCCTAAATAGAATCGATCATCCTAACTCCCTAAGAAGGCTATTTATGGCTAGATCACTCCCTAGGATAGGGATGAATGATCATCATAAATAGTTGGAATCACACTTGGATGGAGGATTTCCCATTAAAATAACAAACACTAGAAAGAAACCAAACTAAGCATATTGGTCAAGTGACTTGTCGCTTCATTCATTACCCTTCCCTCATCAATTTGTTGTGTGAGGGGGTAGTTCAAATATTCAAACAATCATAATCAAATTCAACCAAATATCACTCAATCATATCAAGATAGCATTCATCCTATAAATCATTGCAAGCAACTATCACAAAACTTCCCCGCTTGTTGGGATCATAGGTAAAACATAACATGCCAATTTTTAGCTCTCCTCTAGTCGGTTCTATTATAGTGACATAAGCTACCCTATTGCATTTGAGGAATGAGTGCAAGTAAACATGTGCAATCTTCTTGTAGAATTAAGCCTTCAATCAGGTTGAAGCAATGATTCAGGGATGCACACCATCTTGCATGGTTGGGCCATCCAGCATTGATCAGACCAATGATCATCATACACCCTACAAGAATAATGTTGGGTGCCAAACACTGGTGAATTTATCCTATATTTTTCACAACACTTATCATTTAAATTGTCAATCTATGGAAATCGTAAGCTTGCGAAGGGTCATGTTTGAGACTAGTCACACTACCACTTTATAGATGATCCATTCAAATACCATTGGGGGGTGTTTGTATAACATAAATAAGATCGTCTACCTCAATAAAACTCACTCATAAATAATAATGTAGAAAAAATAAACACACCAATTGATATGAAATAAAAATGCTTCTTACAAATAAATACACCTCTAAGATAACTAAGCTTAAGCCTAAAACATGAACATACTACCATGCATAATGAAATTATGTAAATAACTAAGAGGGGAGGAATACTAGCTTGGAGTGGGCCCGAGCTCCAGGTAGATCCCACCTAATAAATATCACAAATGAAATGCTACTTTTGATGAAATTTCACACTTTATTAATGATCCAATGGAATATTACATATAGCAATGCTCTATAAAATATTTATCTCCTTACTAAAGGGAAGTCCATTTGTTTATATATTACGCACACAAAAATTTCCTATAGCAGTTCTATTACAATCGACGTCTCGGTTCAGCCTAAACTGGGATAGTTCAATTAATGCAACCAACACATGATAAGTAGATCTACTTCATTTCCTGGTATTCGGATAAATTCCACTTTATTATGGTTCAGATCTATGAGTAGTTGCGTATCCACCCACTCTGGCTAGGACAACTTGTTCATCCACGGTTTTCCATGGATGACATGGAACGATGGTCAATAGGATACTTCTCCAGCCATCTGGTCAACACGTATAATTTGGGCATCTGCCTTGGTAAGGTGCCTAACTCAGTAAGGCACCTAACTCAGTAAGGCACCTAAATCAGTAAGGCACCTACTTCAGTAAGGTGCCTAACTTAGTAAGGCACCTACTTCAGTAAGGTACCTACCTCAGTTGGTGCCTACTTCAATAAGGCACCTAACTCAGTAAGGCACCTACTTCAGTAAGGCATATACTTTGATTTACCTTTATTTTATTGAGAAAAACTGTGCTAGGTCCACTTAGGACCTCGAATAAGCAAAGGATGATAAAATCAAGGAAATAACTACACAACACATTTCATGAATGGATTAGATAATACATATGATTTTATTAAATATATACATAATACTTCATAAAAATATACAACTCATGATATAATTCTACATAGAAACCATTAGTACATATACAAAAATATGAGCATTTATGGTGCTCATCATCCCCCCATGCCTAACATATGCCATGCCCTCATGGCACCTAAAACTGGTAATCATCTCCTCTTCGTAGGCCACTACTTTTCATTTCCTTTTCTTTCTAGTGGCCTTGGCTTGCTCTCCTCTTTGAATCTTTCATTTCTGCTGAGGGGCCCTAGCTTGTTGCATGGCATCTCTAGGTTGTACTACAATTTGGTAATACTAAGGTCTGGCTATGCTGGGTTGACATTCATTCTACACCAGCATCTTATTGCACTGGCTCTATCTCCTACTTTGCCCAACACCTATACTAGGATTGGCTACCATAGTTGTTTCTCCATTTTAGAAGGCTGCTTTTGCTCCCTGCCATAGGTCAGCATGCTGAGGGCACAAATATCTGAAGGGAATGTCATATTTGTCCCTTTTTTGCTTAACCAAATTGGCTTTGTATATCCAAAGTTAATCAATGGTGAGTCCAATGGTTTTTGCTGCAATTGTTATTACCTCTACTTCTGGTCCATATACTCCCCATATTGCCAACCACTTCATCATTCTAAAGAGCCGACCTGGCAATGAACCATAGATGTACCAAAAATGGTCATTGTCATTAGGATCCACAAACATTCCTAGCCCTATTTCTTTCTTTTTGGCATCTTTACTAGCTGCCTTTGTCTCCTCGAACTCCTCATGGAGTTGTTCGAATTTCACCTTTCGCTCAGCGAAGGCCTGCATACCTTCTTCTCATTCCTCATCTAAATGAGGGTTCGGTTTAGAAAATTTCACCCTAGCATTAATTTTGGCTCCCTTATAATTCATCTAAGGGGCATTACCATTTCCTTTATATGGTCTTACAGTGGCCTATGTGGGGAAGTCTTCTTACCCCATGAAGGCTGCCTCCTTGTTTGATGACTCAGGGAGTTGTTCTCCTGATCAGAGGTCCCCCACGGTTGTTCTCTTTGACACCTAATCCCCTGGTACCTCAGTTGGTGGCTCCTAAATTTTGGGTTCCTAGCACCCTGGTGAATCCTCCTTGGCCTTGATTTCAAGTTTTTTCCCTTGGCTCTACCCTGAAGGCTCATCATCATCCTTGATGTTGATAACAGGGATTTCTGTTTGAAAAATAGAATTCCCCTATTCCTCTAAAATTTTCTTGTTTGAGGCACATGACCCCTACCTTGCTTTCAATTCCTCATTTCTAGAATTTGACCTAAATGCCCCAAATGAGGCTATTATTTATAGCGAGGTCTAAGAGTTTTTGGGTACTTCCATCACCCAATCAGTCTAGGTAGAGGTGTCTTGCCTCTCTATTACCCTAACCTACAACTACTGGTTCTCCTCCTGAGTTATTGGATCAATTTATGCAATTGAGCAATGGTGGTCTCTTATATCTGAATTTTCTCATGGTCATATCTTTATATTCCTAAAATAACACCTACATTGGGGATTTCTCACTCTATTCAGTGCGGTCTTCTTCCATATGAGCTTTAGGTTGTAGTTACATTCCCACTAGATACTACAGTTCTTGCAGGCTTTATGCGACCAAATTATGTAAGGTTTTGACCACAAAGTTGAGCTCTACATCTTTCTCCTCTTCCTCACTCATGAGGATCAGGTGCCTTAATCATATCCAACCTCGCATGTGCTCTGTCTGCTATGCTGAGGATTCTAAGCAGGAAGATTCTAGACTTTCCTCCATAACATTGAGCAAGGAACTTTGCCCTTCCTCCATGTAATTGGGTAGATAAATATTCCCTTCCTCCATAAAATTTGGTGAGAATTGGGGGTTTTCCTCCTCAAACATTCCCCCAAATTTGGCATCATGCCCTACCTCTGTGGTTGTCTACTTTGCTACGTCGAACGTCTCAGCCCTAATCTCCTTGATTTTTCCTCTTAATTCCAGTTCATGCCCTACTTTAGTTGTCACTTGTTCCTATGAACCATATGATTTAGCTTATACCACCTATGAGCTTCCCCTTTAGTCCTCTACATGGTGTATTAGGGCTATAATTAGCCCATGATGGGCTAAGGTAGAGACTGTCCCTCTTTGGTATCATGATGCCTCATCCTATAGGCCTTCGCTAGGTAGAACAAGACTTTGATTTTTCTCTTGTGCACCAGATGGATTATGAATTGCATGTGGTTCACATTCAGGTGTGAATACTTCCTAGTGCATGTGAAGTATCTTGCAAACTACTCAAAAATATTCCATAGGTGCATCAGGATCTTCTACTTGGGGAGCCCTCCTTGGTCATAGGGTACATTCACGTATATGAGCAGCACTTTGGCACATTTATTCACCATGCCATCCTTGTATGTACATTCCCTAGTGAGGGGGAGGCTAGTGACCTAAGAAATGTGCTTTGGGGTGACTAGAATTACCAGTCCATGTATCTGGGCCACTTCTTCACTCAGAGCGGTGGTGAATTCTTTGGTTGCCTTCACGTCTTGTTCTTGGCTTATCAGGTGATAGTAGTGCATCCATCCTGCCACTTTGAACCGATTGTGGACTTCCCCCCTAATTCCTTTAGTGCCACTAGGCTCCTAATTCTTAATCACATGATTCTTCATAGGTCCTCCCATGGTGAATTACCTACTAAGTTCGAGTTTTTTACTCAATAAGGCACCTTTTTATAACCTGATGCGCCTAAATCTACAAATTGTTTCCATATTTGTTTTAGTAGGGTATGCCACTCGAATTAATTTTTGGCATGACGTATTAGGCATGAGGGGTGATTTTTTCATTCTTGCACCATCATCATTTTAGAGAGCATATTATATGAAAATTACATATATATCTAAAAAAATTATGTGCAAACCTGATTTGGTCATTTTTGAGCTATGTGGAGCATGCTAATTTGGTACTCGGTAAGATTTTCCCATGTGCTTATTGAGTCACCTTGGGTTCTACATTTTTGATTCACTTCGAGGTACTTTGTTGAAGATGTAATGAATCCTATTGGGACACATATCTTCTTGACGGTTGGCCTTGGTACGAGTAGAAATCTCCACCAATTATTTTGAAATATTTTTGTGTGCTTTCCATCACGTGAGATGATGGCATCATCTTCAGCTGCTCCACATACTACCAAGTTGCAAATGTATTTCTTTATCGAGGCACCTGCTTGAGTAAGGCACTCAAAATGACACATATTTTGGGTAAGGCACTATATAAGGTGTCTAACTCGGTAAGGCGTGAGTAGAGCGCCTAACTTAGTAAGGTGCCTAACTCAATAAGGTGCCAAAAGGGCACCTAACTTAGTAAGGAACCAATAAGGCACCTAACTGAATAAGGTGTTAGGGTAAGGTGTCACTTTGACCGTATATATATATTTTTACTATACTTAAAAAAAAAAAAAACATTTGGGGGTGGCCTAGCTAGCGGGGTAAGGTGCCTAGAGTAAGGTGCCTGCTTCTTTAGAGTAATGTGTCACTCCTCCAAAGTAAGGTGCTAGAGTAAGGTGTCATTTCCAACTATGTTTAAGAATTATCACGTACTCATGAGAATGGCCCCCCAAAATATTTTTTGTAAGGCAATGCTCCTCATAGGTAAGGCACCAGAGTAAGACATCGCTCCTCTAGAGTAAGGTACCGGAGTAAGGCACCACTCCTCTTGGGGAAGGTGATTGAGTAAGGCATCACTCCTCTAGAGTAATGCACTAGAGTAAGATACTTCTCTAGATTAAGGCACCATAGTAAGGTGCCACTCCTCCAGAGTAATGCACCAAAGTAAGATGCCACTCCTCTTGGGCAAAGCACCCAAGTAAGGCGTTGCTCCTCTAGTTTAAGGTGCTGAAGTAAGGTGATGCTCCTCTAGAGTAAGGCACTAGGATAAGGAATCACTCCTCCATAGTAAGGCACCAATCCTCTAGAGTAAGGTACCATAGTAAGGAGACTCTCCTCTAGAGTAATGTGTCGTTCCTCTAGGATCTATTTATTTATTGCTAAAAACATCAACGACGGTTGACTTGTCTTTTGATGTGAGGTTGATCAAGCCTCTCAAAATTCTCCTCATATTACATCAGTGTCTACCTTTTTCAGGCATGGGGACGTTCGATGAATAATTTGGTGTCCCCCCATACCTAAATTGTTGCTATACTCCTAGTGCATAGGTATGTAGATGTTGAGTCAATCTAGGCCTTGTTTTCCAAGATGCCTTTTGTTCAAACAATCAATCCATGTTCCTACAAAAAAAAAATACAAAAAAAAAAAATTGTAGTTAAAAAAGGTCCATTCTTGTTAGGTCCTAGCTCTTAGGATGCTTGTAGCTTGCATGTGGGTGTTGTCCCTGTAAAACACATCATAAGCTAAAAAATATGAAACTATTCTAACTTGTATTTGGTGGATGTCCCTATGTCCACCATGTTGTTGAGAATTGGGAAGATTTTACTTGGATGAGGTCTCCCCCATGCCTATTCTGGTTTCCACCATCAATCCCTAAGAAATATGGTATGGCCACAATCGGTGACCATTGGCTGTTAGGATAGTTTTGCTATCATCAATCATATTGAATCGTACAACACCATTCTTGATTATTTCCACCACCTCATATGGTCCCATCCATCTCTGAATCAACTTCCCCTTTCACTCTTGGAATCTGGAGTCATACAATAGTACCCAGTCTCCTTATTTGAACTCTTTATTTTTAATGTGGCAATCATACCACTATTTTATTTGCCTCTACATAAATTTTATTCTTTGTAGGCCATCCATACGAAATTCATCTAGCTGATTTAGCTGCCAAATTCGTTCCTTATATGCATTCTCCAAGTTTAGATCTAATTTGACCATTGTTATAAGTTTCTTAAATTTGAATTCGATGGGCATCATTGTATATTTCCCATAGACCAATTGAAAAGATGTAAAACCAGTGGTTGACTTCCACATCATGTTATATGTCCATACTACCTTTGGTGATCTTACAACACAATCCTTCATATGCTATTGCACGGTCTTTGTCAAGATTTTTTCTATTTCCTTATTAGTGACCTCCACCTATCCATTCACCTATAGATGGTATGGGGTAGTCCTATTATGCCAAACCCTGTACTGCTCCATCAACTCAATTAATTTGGACATGAATTGGGGTCCCTGGTCTGTTTTAATTTCCTTGGGCACCCCAAATCTCATAAAAATATGGGAGAATAGAAATTCAGTGACCATCCACTCCTTGGAGTCCCTTAGTGCCTAGACTTTGACCCATTTAGTGACATAGTATGTACAGACTAGAATGTACCTCTTCCTGGTTGAAGGTAGGTTGATGGGTCCCACAAAATCCATGCCCCATTTGCTAAAGTGTTCGATGTGTATGTGAGGTGTAGGGGTATTTAATCCCTATGGTTTGGCCTACCCATCCTCTAGAATTCATCATATTTGCTGGCATATGTGACTACGTATTTGAATTGTGTGGGCCAAAAATACCCGGTCTGCAATACTTATATGTAGTCCTTCTCCGTAAGAAGTGGCCACCACAAGGATCATTATGGTAGGCCTTGAGTATCTCTATGAATTCATGCTCAGCCATGCACTTATTATGATCTGATCAGGCCCTATTTTTAATAGGAGGCCATCAATCCATCGGTATGATGCACTATTTTTTATTACCCCTTGTTTCTCTCAGTATGAGAGGGCAAGGGAGGCTCTCTCAGTGGCAAGATAATTGGTAATGTCTATGTACCACATTATCTATTTGTTGATGATAAATAGATGTTCATGCAGGAAATGGTCCTCTACTACTATGTTATCTACTAGAGTTAGTCTAGATAGGAACCATGACTAAATTGTCTTTCTTGGGCCTATCAATTATGGTGAGGTCAAATTCCTACATCAACAAAAACCATGTGATGATCCTACCTCTAATCACTAGTTTTCTCATCAGATACCTGATGGCTGCATGGTCTATGTGGATGAATAATTTATACCCAATAATGTAGTGGTAGAATTTATTAATGGTGTGTACTACTACAAGAAACTCTTTCTCTGTTACTATGTAATTAAGCTTAGTCCCTACTAGGTTCTTGCTAACGTAATAGATGGCGTAGAAATATTTGCCATCCTACTACCCGAAGACCAATCCAATTGCATTATTGGATGCATCACAATATATGTGGAATGGGACATACCAATTTGGGCCCTATAATATTGGGGCAGATATCAGCTTCTCCTTCAGTGTTTGAAATGCCTACTCATAGTCATCCATCCAGATGAATTCTATGTTCTTCGTCAGAAGGGTGTGTATTGGTTTGGCAATTTTGCTGAAATCGGCGATAAATCACCTATAGTACCTAGAAAAGTTGAGGAAACTCCTTACCTTCCTTTGTGTTTTTGGGTTGGGTAAGTATTTCATGACTTCTATCTTCTTTTTATCCACTTTAATCCCTTATGTTGAGATATGATGCCCTAACACTATGCCTTCCCACATCATCATAAAACATTTCTCATTGCTAAGGGATAGATTGTTTTCCTCACACCTCTAGAGTACACATTTAAAAAATTTCATCACTTCTTCAAATGTTTCTCCATAAATGGTGAAATCATCCATATATACTTTGACCTCTTCACCTATCGTATCTGAAAATATGCTAAGAACTACCCTTTGAAAGGTGGATGGTGCATTGCATAGCCCAAAATGTAGAACCCTATATGTAAACATTCCCCATGGGTAGGTGAACATTGTCTTATCTTGGTATTCTCCTTTGATCTAGATTTGATTGTATCTACTAAATCTATCTAGCAAGGAATAGTATTTTCTTCCAAACAACGTGTCTAGAACTTGGTCAATAAAAGGAAATGGAAAATGGTCCTTTTTAGTCACCCTCTTTAGCAATCTGTAGTCAACATAGATCTTTCATTTTTCATTCTTCATATCGACCACCATGAGTGGTGATACCCATTCACTATCAAATATCAGGTAGATGAATCTCGTAATCAAGAGCTTTCATAGCTCGGCCTTGACATTTTCCTTCATGGTCGGGTTCATATTTCTTGTAGCACCCTAAAATTGGCACGGTTAAAACCTTAGTAAAAAGATAAAAGATAAAAATTTGAATTTCAACCCCAAACTACCCGTTAAACCGCCTATTACCCGCTTTCCCCATTTTTCATGCCATTTTTAGGATTTGTTTTGACCGTTGGACGATATCATCGCAGATTAGATGAAATCATCCCCGATCTGATGAATTCATATGGAACAGAACGTCTAGACGATTTCATCCCAAAACTAAATTTTCATAATTAGCTTCTATTTCAATAGCCTCTCCAACTCGGGCAGAAGCGTGTCTACGTAGTTGGAGATTTCCCTGTTGGAGATCTCCCAGATTGGGATGATCCCCAACCTCCCAAACCTCTTCCTAATCCTATATAAACTAGGATTTTTCTAGTTTATCCCCCTGATTCTCCCTGAACCCCTAAACCCCTTAGTTGATGGATTTCATTGCAGAGTTAGCTCCTTATTCCCTCACACTATTGCTTGCATTCGGTATTTTTGCATTTTTATTGCAGGAACTCTACTATTTTTCAGTCGAAGCTAGCTTGGATCGTCACGGACGATCTCGGATGATTGCGGACGATCTCGTACGATTGGAGGTGATCCTAACTGTAGTCCATATTGGGGGCAGTCAGAGTTTAGAGTTTGCATTTTCTTAGCTTTCTCTACATTTTCATATTGTATTTCTGCACTGTTTTAAGTTATTATGTTTTATGCATCTTGGAGTTCACCTCATTTAGCATAATCGCATGATAAAGTTAAAATCAAACATCAAATCTACTGCATTTCCTTATTTGTTATTGAAATCTATTATTTAGGCATGTTTGTTGTTATTTCTACCATTATCCTTTGCTTCTGCATTTGCATATTTGGTATTTTGCGTCTATTTTTGTGATTGCAGGTTTTTGATGAATTCGTCTAACAAATTCGTCAGATTTTAGACGATTCTATCTGATTTCAGATGACCTTCTATGATTTGGGATGATCCCATGAAATAGCAGATGATTACGTACAAATTGAGACGATCTGAACTGCTACAAGACTCAAAATCTTCATCAGACATCCGAAATCAGGTATGACACCTTCTAGTTAGCATATTCTATGTTATTTGCATTCATTTCTATTTTTTGTATTCATTTAAATCCACATTGGCATATAGAATAATTTAGATTCATATTTGGCCAAACCTAGGAGTTGAATGATCAAGCATAAAAATGAACACATCAAACACATTATCAACCTAGGCGTGGAAACTGCCATTCAAAAGTTTCCTGGTGAACCCACCATCCGTCAAAAATTCACCCTTATACACCTCCCCCAAGAGGCGGGACCTTCCAAGGGCCTCTCAGTCCGAGGTATTGTCCCATCCTTTTCACATCCCCCTTTCGGGTGCGGATCCTATAGCCTAAAGGTAAGGGTGCAAAAAATTTGGAGCGATACATTTTGGTGAACCCGACGTGAAACAGAAACCTTTTGAAAACAAATAAAAATAAGAAAAACAAAACACAAATGCATTTAGACTCAAAAAATTTTGCATGTCATATTTAGATGGTAGACTATAATAAAAGATGAGCTATCACCATTAATGTTGAAAATCAATTAGCAGCTATAGAGATTACTTCTGTGCTTAGAGTACCTCAAACAAATAGGGTTCAACCTTTGTGGGATGAACTTGATAGGAGATTGGATCTCATTTCATCTAGAGCAACCGAACTTAGGCAAATCAAGAGGTTTGTCCTAGATAGAATCCTGGATCCCGATCAAGTGATTTTGTATCATGAACTTCAGAGGGCTTGCCATAGGTGGTTAGCAGATAAAAGAGCCCTTGTGTCTTCTGAGTTGTATACCTTTGAGGAATACCTTGAGAATGCAGTTGTAGTACATAAATTTATGTCTCGTATAGAGGACCAGGAGGTCGTTCTTACGGATAGAAAGAGATGGAATAGAGTTCCCAGAGCTGTGTTATATCGAGAGTATTGCCATGAGATTTATTTTTACAAAACAGAATCTGAAACAGATAATATCACCATAGCACACTTTGTTGACTTCCTAAAAAACAATTTCCAATTTGAAGAGGAGCATTTTATGACTCTTGATGAACTTGATCCTATCAATGATATCTATAAACTATTTATAGAAAACTAGGCTATTATTTTATTATTGTTATTTCTTGTATTTAGTGTGTTGTTTATTGTCTTTATAAGCATAAAATAAAATAAAACAAAAACAAAAACAAAAACAAAATAAAATCATAACAAAAAAAAAATCAAAACATTTTCTTTTAAGTATTATAGTAGGTATATAATTAAAATATATACCTCCCAAGATCTGTTGCAAATATATTAATATATATTTGCTAAAACCTAAATTTAGACACAATGACTAGACTCAGGAATGGAAAACAAATTGAAGTAGAAGAAGATTGGTTAAGAAAACCAATAAATAACCCAGATGTCCTTCCTGAAGACCCAATTCAGGAAGAAGTAACCTTAAACCAACAAGAAGAAGAATTTGTGGACGCAAATGAACAAAAAGAAAATGATAGAGAGGAAGGATCCTCATCTCCTAAAATAACTCTAGAAGGAGCTGTTACTTTTGAGAACATGGAACATTTTTGGAAATTCCTCAATACTAATATTGACACTCTTAATAGAGCAGTTCATATGGATAAAGATCAAATTAGTGACACTCAAGCAACCCTAGAAGATATATATCACACACGCACTAATCCGTTGTCCTTTGTTGATCAAGAGAGTGATCAAGCTGGACCGTCCAATTTGGACATGGCTACTATAATCTAGAACATGCAACAACGACAGGCTACCCAACCACCTAGAGTGCCTGTTACCAAGCCAAGGGTTATTCCCACACAAAAGAAACCTTCATTCACTACTCTATTTCACCAAGCTATTGATCAATATACCTCAAATCAACAAAATCCTAAAACAAAACCAAATACCAATTTCCAACAATTTGGGATACAACATAATGCTACAACAAATCTTCTTCACAATACTCTTCCTACCAACCATTTGCATAACAACAATATAGCATCTAATCCTTATGTCCCGCCTTCCTACGCTCACAAATCCCATACTCATGTACCACCAAACCAATATGGTGGACAAACGCGTAATCTGGAAGCCATGGTGAAATAGTTAGTCTCTCGCATGGACCAGATAGATCCCTACCATCCCTCGTACAATTATCGAGAGATGTGTAGTCAACCTCTAGATCCTATAGTTGTAGCACAACCATATCCCAAACACTTTCCTATGCCTGTCCTACCTATATATAAAGGAACTGAAGATCCCATAGAGCATCTTCGTATGTTTAGGATAGCATGTCATGACATATCACATGATGATTTGCTATTACTAAAAATGTTCCCAAAAAGCTTAGGGGGGATGGCATTGGAGTGGTATTATCAACTACCCACTCATTCTTTGAGAAATTTTGAAGAGACCGTTGAGTCTTTTGTGCATCAATTTAGTGCCTATATCGAAAGGCATGTAACCATTAAATATTTGTACAACCTAAAACAAGATAAAGATGAGTGTTTTGCTGACTTCTTAGCTCGATGGAGACAGTTGATAGGAAAATTACACTTTGTGTTACCTTATCGGGAAATGTTGGATATTTTTATCAATAATTTACAAGAACAACTATCCTATGAATTATCAACTGCTACCTTGACCACCTTCGATCAAGCTATAGATTTAGCTCGAAGGGTGGAAGATGCTCTCATTAGAAGAGGTCAGCTCAAAAAGAAAGATGATGAGAAAACATCCAAAAATCAATATAAAAATAAACAAGTTGTGGGTGATGGAGTCACTGATAGCAAAAACATTGCTAATGTTAATACTGCAAAAACAACGGAGAAGTTTATATTGAAACCTCCTGATAAACCACCCCGAGAATTTACTAGGTTAAATCAACCTTTATCAACCATTCTCCCGCAATTACTAGCACGAGGCTTGATCCAATTACCAGCTATCCGGGAACCTGATCCAACCATACCCGGATACAGAGCCGACTTACACTGTGATTTTCATAGAGGACCTGGACATGCTACCAATTCTTGTAAAATATTAAAACATAAAATACAATATTTGATTGATAATAATGAGATGGAGGTGCAAGCCTTCCAACCTAAACAAAATGCTGCTAATAACGCTCAAAAGAACATTCCCCAAAATCAGAATCAGAATGCCAATCAATCATTGGACATATTTCAACATCCTTTACCAAAACATGGTAAAGAGGTGGCCAATCAAATTGAGCATCACAATGTTCCTCCTCCTACCCGATATGTAGGGACTATTAGTGGACAATTACCTGTTCATGATCCTCAAATATTTGATACAACTTTATCCATAGTTATGACCAGACCTCTACATAATATTCGGATACTTGATCTTAGTGACACCGAATATGAGAATGAAAGTGACATGGAAATCACCTCAAATCAATCGAATAGTTCTGAAGATGAATCAGATCCTATTCAACCTATCACAAGTTCTATGATTCCAGAAGAACCATTTCCTAGAAGAGTCACTACTAGACCATCTTCTCACCAATTATTTTCTAATGAACAAGCCATAAACGCTAGACCAAGACCTATTCATCACCCACAAAATAATATTGTAGGAACCATCGGAGCCGTTACCAGACAACAGGCTCAAACCTCTCAATAGGATCAAACTCAGAACGATGGATCAGCCCCATTTGTTTTGAAAAATCCCAATAAAGGGAATTATGCGTCTAATGTTCAACCTAAACCTCCTTATAATATTAATGAACAATTATCCAATACTACAACTAGAATTTCCCTTTTGGACCTGTTAAGATCTTCTCCTACCCATAGGGATGAATTAATGCTCACATTAAGCCAAATGATGGTACCACAAAATATTCAACCTGAAGCCATGTCCAATACTATCATCACTCGAGAAGTCGATTGCATTGATTTTTGAGATAGAGATATCCCGCAACATAGTTTACATAAGGATAACCCCTTATATATTACTGCCCTAATTGGAGATGTAGCTGTTAAACGAGTCTTGATTGATAATGGGTCATCTTTAAACATCTGCACTTTTGACTTCTACCAACGATTTGGGTTTAGAACTGATGAAATGAAAAGGACTGATATGATTATAAAATCCTTCAATGATGAGACACAAGAAACGTGTGGAGTCATTACTATACCCTTGCAAGTTGGTCCTAGAACTCTAGATACGACCGTGTTTATTGTACATTGCCCTGCATCGTACAATATACTTTTGGGTCACCCTTGGATTAACGCGATGCGAGCAGTTCCATCCACTTTACATCAGTGTGTTAAATTCGAATTTAAAAACCAGTTGGTTACCATTCATGGTGATCCTAGACCCTTTGATATGTGCGCTTTGGCAGAACCTATTGGAGTTCAATTTTGCCTTGCCCTGTCATCCACACATCCTAATTCCTATCATCCATCCAAACGTGTGAAACACACACCCATAACATCATCTACTCTTTCAACTACACCTATACATATAGCTCAACCATCTTCTAAACAAACCACATTAGGACCTCGAAAATATCCTAAAACTACAACCAATGCTTCCTGTTTTATTCCTATATCTTCCATACCTATAGACTCACCCATCAATATCCCTATGACATCTACATCCACTACAGGCATCCTTTCTACATCCGACGATGTAGGAAATGTCCCTTCTACCTCTTATGCTCTTACTAATGAGCTCTTACCCGATTTATCTACAATTCTTATATCTGAGGAAGCCAACACTGCCATGCAAACTTCCCTCCTTTTAAATAAACTCCCACCCTCTCCTCATACCTTGGGCCTCCCACAGCCTATGGGAAGTATCTACCAAGTCGGGAGTTGTGCTTTTATTTATAAAGGATATGATTGGGGAAGAATACCCAGAAACATTATGACACATTGTGATGGATATGCTAGATGCTATTTTGCTAATGATTATCTTAAAGCTAAGCCCATAATGCTTAAATTGGGATATAAAGGGAAAGGTTTGGGACCTTTCCAAAATGGTATGAAAGAACCTTTTGAGGTAGAACCATGGCCTACCCATTGTGGTGTGGGCCTATTTTCTAGTAAAGGTCAGCCCTTTCCATTTGAGGATGATGACCATCTCGTATGTTATCAAGATTATCTAGATAAACAAGATTCTTTGTGTCTAAAGAATAATTCTTTTACCTGCAATATGCTATCCATAGCCTACCCCGAAATGATTGCCGAATCCGATGACGAGTTGGAGGGAGATATCTTTCATGATGTTTCCATTGAGGAATTGTTATATAATGAATTTTATTTTGATGGCTCTATCCCGAATATAGCCCAGCTTGAAGCTACGACTTCTCAAGATGAATTATCCAAGTTAACCTTGGAAGAATTACAAGAATTGGGTGTTTCATCCGCCCCACCTAATTTTGAGAGAGATTTACATATGGAAGTTGAAAACGTTATAAAAATTAACATTGGAACCGAACATAACCCTCACATAATCAATATTGGATCAGAATTAAGTCAAGAAAAACAAGATAAATACATTTCATTTCTTAAAAACTATGAAGATGTCTTTGCTTGGACATATGAAGACATGCCAGGTTTGGACCCTTCTGTAGTTATGCATCATCTAGTAGTCCATCCAGATGCTAAACTTGTTAAACAGAAACTTAGAAAAATGCATCCTAAAGTGGCCTTACTAGTCAAAGGAGAACTAGAAAAACTGTTGAAAGTCATTTTTATACAAGCCATTGATTATGCTGAATGGATCTCCAATGTAGTTCTAGTAACTAAGAAAGAAGCCACTAAAGTTAGGGTTTGCACAGACTTCAGAGACATTAATGTTGCATGCCCTAAAGATGATTTTCCTCTTCCCAACATGGATCAGATCATTGACTTTACTATTGGAAGTGGAATGATATCCTTAATGGATGGATTTTCTAGTTATAATCAGATCAGGATAGCTCCCGAAGACCAGGCTAAAATGGCCTTTATTACCCCTTGGGGAACCTTTTGTTGGAAAGTGATGCCATTTGGCTTAAAGAATGCAGGTGCAACCTATCAATGAGCTATGACTTATATCTTTCACGATATGATGCATGATATCCTACATGATTATGTAGATGATATCATAGCTCGTTCCATCAAAGAAGATGATCATTTAAATGACTTAAGGAAAGTATTTGATCGGTTAAGGGAATATCTTATCCGACTAAATCCAGCTAAATGCATATTCGAAGTTAAGTCCGATAAATTATTAGGGGTTATAGTTTCTTTACGTGGCATTGAAATTGACCCTCTCAAGATCACGGCTATCACAGATATGCCCACACCCACCAATATATCAGAATTACGAAGTTTACAAGGTAAGCTTCAAGCTATTCGTCGCTTCATCGACAAGTTGGCAGACAAAACTAGACCCTTTCTTAAGCTTCTTAAGAAATATGTCTCTTTTCATTGGGACGAAGAATGCCAAGAAGCATTTGAACTCCTTAAGCAATATCTCCTCAAACCACCAGTGCTTTCCCCACCTAGATCTGATCGTCCTTTTATCTTGTACATTTTTGCTTCTGATTCTGCCTTAGGAGCTATGTTAGCTCAGCTTGACGATGAGAAGAAAGAACGTGCTAATTATTACATCAGTAGAACCTTAATCAGTTATGAAACTCGCTATACCATATTAGAGAAATTATGCCTAGCAGTCGTATTTTCTACACAGAAACTATGACATTATATGCTCAATCAAAAAATGTATGTTATTGCCAAATTCGACCCTTTGCGATATCTCATGAGTCGACCGTATTTATCTGGTCGTATAGCCAAGTGGGTTCTTGCGCTAAGCGAATTTGAACTCACGTTCATAGGACAGAAGTCTGTTAAGGGTCAAATCATAGCAGATCAATTAGTTGTTGCACCCTTAGAATCTACTCATCCCCTCATCATTGAGTTTCCTGATGAATGCCTTAAACTAGAGGCAGACCATTCAGAGCAATGGTCCCTATACTTTGATGAAGCCCGATGCATGAGTGGGGCTGGTGCGGGTATTATTTTAATATCTCCACAAAAACATCTTATACCTCTGTCCTTTAAATTAACATTCGCTTGCACCAATAACACTGTTGAATATGAAGCTCTTATCCTTGGATTACGAGCTGCCTTGGCATTGAAAATTAAAAGTTTATTGGTTTTTGGTGACTCCCAACTTGTCATAAATCAAATCAATGATGTTTATCAGACCAGAGATGATAAATTACGCCCATATAAAGCATATGTTTTTTAGTTATTATCCTTGTTTGATCAAGTTACTTTGGAAGCTATTCCTCGAACTAGCAATCGTGTGGGTCGATGCTATGGCTGCAGCTGCATCTCTTTTACCCTTGGAGTTAGACGATGAATATGCTACCATCATTATTCATCGACTCTAGGAACCCACTTCAAGCAAATCATGCTTAGAACCTTTGGATGTGTTTCTCATCAACGAAACAACTCCTGAACCATGGTATACTGATATATTTAATTTTTTGCAGAAAGGAACCTTCCCTGATGGTTGTACTAGCAACCAGCATAGGTTATTATGTAGACAAGCAAGTCGCTTTGTGATTATTGGTAATACCTTGTACAGAAGATCTTTTGAAGGCATCTTACTGTGATGTTTGAATCTAGAAGAATCTAGATCCGCTTTGAATGAAGCCCACAATGGATCTTGTGGGGGACATTTTAGTGGTAGCGCCATTGCTAAGAAACTCCTTCGGATAGGATATTTTTGGCCTACCATGGAAAATGATGCACATAATTATGTACGACATTGCGACAAGTGCCGAAACACGCTGACCTTGTCCATGCGCCTGCACAAGAACTGCAGGCTATTTCATCTCCTTGGCCCTTTTCAAAATGGGGCTTAGACATCATTGGAAAAATCAACCCTGTGTCATCCGATGGACACAAATTCATCATAACCGCCATCGAGTATTTCATGAAGTGGGTTGAAGCTATGCCATTAGCTTCTTGCATTGGAACACAAGTTTCCAAGTTTATTTTTAATCAAATTATTTGTAGGTTTGGAATTCCTGCCAATCTCATTTTCGATAATGGAACTTGTTTCAAAAATAAAGATGTTAAAAAATTATGTCAAAAATATAAAATTCAACATCGTTGGTCCACTCCCTATTATCCTCAGGGTAATGGTCAAGCAGAAGCATCTAATAAAACCTTAATCAAAATTCTCAAAAAATTGGTCAATAAATCCGATCGAGATTGGCACATTCAATTATATCCTGCTTTGTGGGCCTATCGAACTAGTGTTCGAACCCCCACTGGAACTTCACCTTTTGTCTTGGTTTATGGTGCTGAAGCCATTTTTCCCTTTGAATTAGAAGTTCCTTCTTTAGCTCTACTACTTCAAGATACTGAAGTAGGGGATGAATATCGTGCTGGCAGATTTAGTCAGCTAGAACTTCTAGATGAAAAGCACATCAATGCTTTGGAACATCTTCGCGCCTACCAAAATAAACTTAAGAGAGCATATCTTAAGAAAGTTCATCCTCGATCTTTTGAGATCGGTGACCTTGTCTTAAAATAAAATCAAAAAAATACTAATGCAACTAAAAACCTTAAAGGTAAATTTGAGCCCAACTGGCTTGGACCATATGTCATCATTGCTAAATTTGGATCGGGAGCATACAAATTATCTACCTTAGATGGTAAAGAACTTAAAGAACCTATGAACATTATGCATCTTAAACGTTACTATGCATAAAAATTGGTCATTTCATCATTGTATATATTTGTTTTGCATATTATTTCCTTTTAGTCACTTATTTAAAACATTTCAAAAAAAAAAAAAACAATCACCTTGTATTTCTTTCAATTCATAACTTAAAAATCAAAAACATCCAAATCATCAAAATCTTCAAACACATCTTTTATTTTTGTACCTATCAAAATTGTGAAGCATTGCAGTTATATTTTTAGTTATTTTGGATAAATTAGCATTTATTTGGAATCCCGCACTTTCACATTCACTTGAATAAATATCTTGATTTTATTTGGTATGATTATTCATCTCTCTTATATCAAAGTCCACAGTTGGCATTAAATAAAGTTTTGAGCATAGAGAACTGATCTTGTTATTTACTTGAACCAAGTATATCTTTTCACATTAAAATGATTTCATTGCAAATTCGATATGATACTACATAGTAGAAACGGTTTCCTGAGCGAAAAGTTTCCCCTGCTATCCTATCATGCACATGGTCTAGAATCTTTGAGAATTGACAAAAGGACAAGCTCACCCCTACCCAGAATAAAATTCCCTTGCTCTACAGCTAATCCGAGCAAGTATCCCTAGCATAGGAAGAAAAAGAAAAGTTCAAGAAAAAGAAAAAAAAAAAGGTTATTTTGTATCATTACAACAATATTTCAATATTTTCTCAAATATCAAGCAAAAATACAAAAGTACAAAAAAAAAAAAAGAAGCAAAAGAAAAATGCAAAAGCAAAATGCAATAAAATCCTTTCCCTACCCCTTGTAAAGAAAATAAGGGTGAATGAGCTTGAATCCCTGGAATTCTCAATTATTCGAAAACTGTGAGGTAAGCCCCATAACAGGTGGTTTGTGCCCAACCCGCTTGGCCTTGGGTAATTCCTAGCGTGGCGATATGTCTGTCACATTAGCGACCTTCTTTTGTACAGACCTATGTCGGCTTATGGACTAGCTAGCTCTTGATAACCTAACTTACATAGTAGTTTGGTACGGTTACATGCATATAAATCATGGTCAACGAACATTCATTTGGTTAAGGCAAATTACTTGTATCAAATTATCTTGCTCAAAATTGGTAAATGAACAATCCAATCGCACACACATTTGTATTTGAGAGATTTTGTATCATTATGATAAATCAAGATCGGTAATGAACTCACATTTGCACATGAGGATTCCTTATAAATCTACATTTCTCTTTGAGATAATTTAAAATATTTCTGTAACTCTTTTCGGAATAATTTTACCATTTTATTTCAGCATTCTTGTTTTCTATAAAAGCAATTATATAAATTTTCTCACAAAATCACAAACATGATTTCAAATAACATGTTCATATTATTATGTCTATCAAAAATAAAAAAATTCATCTTGCAAAAACCAACAATCTATTTTCTTCTTTGGATTTCGCGATGATGGTATAAGTCTATACCTATAATTCTATGCCTAGCGCAAACCATTGTTCTAATTTTATTTTCCATTTATTTTAAAAAAAAATCATCAAAACATATGACTTGCATCATTATGTTACACAATTATGCTTTACAAACAAACGAACACCTATTCTATTTCATGTCATTATGTTCAAATTCAATTTTGCAACCATGGTATAAATTCTAAGGAATTGTTCAAAATTTTATCACACTTAGGAATTTATGCTTAGCAAAATCATATTTCTTTTCGTATCTCATGCATACTATTTTTATGAAAATCTGAAAACAAATCATCAAACCATCATTATCTCCATCATTACAACACAAAGTCTTAAGAAAGTCTCTTAAGCACTCTTTTACTTTTAACAATATTTCTATACTGGGATTAGCTTGACGACCGAGTGAGCGGCGACTCCATGAAATGGTCTATAACAACGACAATGTCCTTTGAAATTATTGTTAGCA
This sequence comes from Wollemia nobilis, assembly GCA_028583015.1. Lineage (NCBI taxonomy): Eukaryota > Viridiplantae > Streptophyta > Pinopsida > Araucariales > Araucariaceae > Wollemia > Wollemia nobilis. The sequence goes on along the minus strand of JAQPPZ010002937.1, from coordinate 5,634,092 downwards.
GTCTCTTTTTATTTTTCATCAAATCACACCACAACAACCAATTGTTTACATCAGATTATTTCATTTAAAATCTTACAGCATGACATCAAATTATACTATTTCCAAACGACATAATTACATGAATCATCAATCAAACAAGCAAACAATTCAAACATTAAAGCATCATACAAACATATGAACAAGTCATATAAAAAAGCTCATATATATATCAAAAAATTATATACATCATATCAAAACTAGATTGGTATGCCACAATCTATACCCTGGCATACTCAATCCTCTCAAAAATCTCTACAAAATCTATAGTCTCTAGCACCTAGCCTCGAGAAGCCCTCGAGCTCTCAGCCTCATCTCCTCCCCCACCCTGACGTGGAGGAGGTGGTCCCATAGAGGTCCGGGATGTATCTCGGGTCCTCATCGTCGATTGGGAGGATGTCCTCGCCGATCCCAGCCTGATTGGTTCTGCAATGTTGGTCGACAGCTGTACCCTCTGGCCCTCTGGAACCAGCTAGAAGTATACACCCTAGTAGAATGCAGTCTACATCATTGACCACACTAGATCATCCCTGCTCACCCCTCTGCTCTGTGCCTTGAGCCGTGTTGTCTCATCCTATAGTGTCCGTACCTGTGTCCTCAGCTAAGTGGCCTCGTCCTACAGTGACTGCACCTAAGCTCGGAGGTGGGCAGCCTCAGCCCAGAGAGTCACTGTCTCCTTGCTCTCCCTTATGTCAACACCCTTGCCCTTATTAGGTGATGGTGGTCTCTCCCCTTGCTACGAAGGGAGTCTCTCCTCCCTTTGCCTTGTCTCTTGCAGCCTCTGTGGAGCCCGTGCCATCCTCTGGTGTCTCTCCTATGGGGACCATCACTGCTCTCTCCCCCCGCAACCCCGTGCTGCCTCAATAGCAGCCTACCATTGCCTCCCCATCTGGTGCACCATAGCATGCACTAGACCCTGCACCCTCGTCATCTGAGGAGGGTAGATGCCTGCATACCAGACATCGTAGCCATCCACAACACCAGTGTCATTCGTGTCCTGACCCCAGAATTGTTGCATATCTGGAGCCCCACTCAGCGTAGTACTATCTCGAATAGTCTAAGAGTACTCATAATCCCTGAGAGAAGGTATTCCTTATTGTAGACCAAACTGTCACAAAACTTGGTCATAACGATGGAGCTCTACCTCTCCCTACTCCATCCTCAGCAAGTAGACTCGCCTGATGTGAGCCAGCTCCTGCCCATCCTTTGCCCACCTAGGGTGCTCTTGCCATGGCCTCCAAGTGATCTAGTTTGGGATGAGGTCATCTAGCAACCTTTGTGACATCAACAGATCTAGCTATCACTGTGACCCATCTGTAGCCACCAATAGAAAACCCGAGGCCTCTCCCGGTCAACCCCTATCAATGGGAGCCCTATCAGCCTCTGCACTGCAATGTGCTCCCAGCACCAAACCTACAGCAGTGATGTCAAAACTAGACATTGACCTCCCTTGTATATGAACCCATGCAGGATCCTATACAAATGGTAAAGAACAAAGCTGCCCCATACAAATATGTACCTGTGGTCTCTCATGTCGTAGACTATGTCTAAGAGCACCCACGATAGTCTGCAACCACTCTGGTGGCACAACAGTAAGCCACCGACAACTCCTACCAAAACCCGAGTCAGCCTAGATGCCCCAGGCATCTACCATAGAGACTCGATGTTCACTTTGCCCTTCTCCAGGGTGAAGCTCGGGTCTCTAGTGAGCCTCATCATCGCCTGGCCCTGATTGGCCGTAGGCATCATCAGCCATCCCTATATGGGGATCCTCATGATCCTCCATACGTCCTCTAGAGTGGGAGCCATCTCCCCTGTCGATAATCAAAAATAGGATGACCCCGGATACCACCTCTCTACTAGGGCTATCAGTAGCCCCATGTCAGTCGATACTTATGGCATCTCTGCCACATGCTGCAGACCGACCTATCCAAGTCGGTCATGCTCTACCTGGTCGAGCATGGCTATGTCATCTCTTAGCCTACCGTATTTCCATTCCCAGCTCTTTAGTAACCCTTTCTGCAAAATAAACAATAAAACAACAAAATCATTAATAACTCAATCATTCAAATCAAATTAAACACATTTTAAAATCAAGTTAAAGATGATATCGTCCACTATTGGATTATATCATCCCCAATTGGGAAAAATAATCCATTGTGAGGATGAAATCATCTACGATTTTGCAACTTGGGGACCACCCCTTGTTGGACGAACTTGCCCCTAATTTTTTGATTTCGCCATCAGATGAAATCGATGATCTAGGGACGATTTTGACGAAATCGGGATGATTTTGTCCTAAGGGCGTCGATGGCCTAAAAATGGCCGCGATGCCCCAAACAATCAAATTTAACTCAAAAAACTTGCACAAAGTTACATTAAACCTAATCTACTAGGATTAGATCCTTACCCGTAGCCCGCACCGGACCTCTGTCGCTTTGTGCACTGTCTCCACCATTTTTCTTCTCTGCAAAGCTCTGGAATAGTAAAAGTGAATAGTAAAAATGAATTAGGGTTTTACCCTATTTTCTTAGTTTTATTTAAAAATCAGCCTTTTAATTTTTGCTTTTCCACGTTTCTACCTCAAACATTCGATTTGGGTAAAAACACGGAGGGGGCACCTTAGTTAGCATTCATACGATTCGACCAAGAATCGTCATCTAAAAAATTGAGTATATTTTTTTTGCTTTCTCGTAAAATAGGAAAAACTCATCTTTAACGTATTTTCTTCAGAAAATTCGCTAAAGAGGGGGCAAAATGTAGCACCCTAAAATTGGCACGGTTAAAAACTTAGTAAAAATATAAAAGATAAAAATTTGAATTTCAACCCCAAACTACCCGTTAAACTGCCTATTACCCACTTTCCCCATTTTTCGTGCCATTTTTAGGATTTGTTTTGACTATTGGACGATATCATCGTAGATTAGACGAAATCATCCCCGATCTGATGAATTCGTCTGGAATAGAACATCCAGACGATTTCGTCCCAAAACCAAATTTTCATAATTAGCTTCTGTTTCAACAGCCTCTCCAACTCGGGCAGAAGCGTGTCTGCGTAGTTAGAGATTTCCCTGTTGGAGATCTCCCAGATTGGGATGATCCCCAACCTCCCAAACCTCTTCCTAATCCTATATGAACTAGGATTTTTCTTGTTTATCCCCTTGATTCTCCCTGAACCCCTAAACCCCTTAGTTGACGGATTTCATTGCAGAGTTAGCTCCTTATTCCCTCACACTATTGCTTGCATTCGGTATTTTTGCATTTTTATTGTAGGAACTCTACTATTTTTCAGTCGAAGCTAGCTTGGATCCTCACGGACGATCTCGGATGATTGCGGACGATCTCATATGATTGGAGGTGATCCTGACTGTAGTCCATATTGGGGGTAGTCAGAGTTTAGAGTTTGCATTTTCTTAGCTTTCTCTACATTTTCATATTGTATTTCTACACTGTTTTAAGTTATTATGTTTTATGCATCTTGGAGTTCACCTCATTTAGCATAATCGCATGATAAAGTTAAAATCAAACATCAAATCTACTGCATTTCCTTATTTTTTATTGAAATCTATTATTTAGGCATGTTTGTTGTTATTTCTACCATTATCCTTTGCTTCTGCACTTGCATATTTGGTATTTTGCATCTGTTTTTATGATTTCAGGTTTTTGATGAATTTGTCTGATGAATTCGTTAGATTTTAGATGATTCTATCTAATTTCAGATGACCTTCTATGATTTGGGATGATCCCATGAAATATCAGATGATTACATACAAATTGAGATGATTTGAACTGCTACAAGACTCAGAATCTTCACCAGACATTCGGAATCAGGTATGACACCTTCTAGTTAGCATATTCTATGTTATTTGCATTCATTTCTGTTTTTTGTATTCATTTAAATCCACATTGGCATATAGAATAATTTAGATTCATATTTGGCAAAACCTAGGAGTTGAATGATCAAACATAAAAATGAACACATCAAACACATTATCAACCTAGGCGTGGAAACTACCATTCAAAAGTTTCCTGGTGAACCCACCATCCGTCAAAAATTCACCCTTATACACCTTCCCTAAGAGGTAGGTCCTTCCAAGGGCCTCTCAGTCTAAGGTATTGTCCCATCCTTTTCACATCCCCCTTTCAAGCGCGGATCCTAAGCCTAAAGGTAAGGATGCAAAAAAATTGGAGCGATACACTTCTCCATGGCTATCTGATGGGGGTTGACTGTTCTTCCAGATAGATACAATGAGTGCACACCTTTGGACTGATTCCTTTCATATCTACATAATCCCATGTGAATGCCTATTGATGTTTAGTTAGAAAATTTTTCAATTCCACCAACTGTATAGAGGTCAGCTCACTGCTGAAATTCAATGTTCTACCAGACCCGACATCAATTTGCTTGGTGTGGTGGTCCTGAGCACCCACCAATGGTGACTCAAGAATTGGGAGGGAGGATTCTCTATGGAAAAATCTTGAGATGATGCCATCTTCTTCGGCTTCATCCTTCACTTCTATTAATGCCATTATCGATTGGAGCATAGATAACAGACTGTCCTCCTAATTTTATATTTTAGGTTCTTCCAATGCATCCAATTATTGGGTCAGGGGAAATATTGTTAATCTCTTGATGTTCTAGCCATCTAAAATGGTCATCATTCCATCACAACAACTGATGTAGGTATAATTCATAGCTAACCATGCTCTCCCTAGGATGAGTGGGTAACCACCCCGTCTGGTTTTGGACTACAGCACCAATAAATATTTTGGATACTCCCATGCATTGATTGTTACTATGTCATATTCGATCATTCCTTATGGTGCCACCATTGAATGATTGGCTAATTGTAACACCATTTTAGTAGGCTTTACATCGGTGAGATCCAACTTCTGCATGGTGTCTTGTAGCATTACATTTATGGCTACCCCCAAGTCAACCAACATATTTGCTAGTGAGTGCCCTTCTATTTTGACTATCAATATTGGGCTGCATGGGTCTACATATTTGGTATGATATGCATTCCCCATCATCAAGTTAGCTAACCTTCCTATGACATTTATGGCTTGTGTTGCATTATGTCCTAGCTTCCTCAGGCATATTTCTTTTATCACCTTAGTGTATATGGACACATCTCGAAAAGCTTGGAAAATCTGGATGGTTACAGTGAGATTTCTTAGGTTTGATAGGATATCAAATTTGGGCTATGTCGGCTTCTTCTACTCTTGCAGTCCTTTAGGGAATGGGCCCATGTCTTCTCAACAAATTTTTCTTCCCCTACCTCTTCTATCAGAGGGGAGTCTCCTACTTCCTCCTTGACTTCTACCATAGAATGAATTTCTACTCCTAGCTTCTTGTTTGATCTAAGTTATATTGGATTACAACTGATATGGTACATTGGATACATCACTTCTTCCACCTAGTATACCAACTAATTTACCTTGTTGTTCAGGTTCACCGTCAACTATGCTAGTAATTGCATAGGTCTTGCTATGGGTAGGGATGATAAGCCTTGCTGATATGGTCCCTGTACCATGTTCTATGGAGGTGTGTTCCACGAGATGTGGCTCCTCCACGATTGTTGATATGGAGTCCATGTTTGCTGATTTGGAAATGCCGCACCTAGAGGCATGTTCATCTAGGGTGGTGGTGGCCACCCCTATGGCATATATGGTCCTCCCCCATAAGGTGGCATCCCTATGGAAATATTCCCCATGCGATTTTATTGCCAATTCCTTCGATTGCCTACAAAGTAGGCTTCAATTACGTCAGCATCTTCTTTAGTGTTGGACAGCTATGGGCAAAGTCAAGTTTTATGATTCTTATAGCAAACCACACATACTATGACCTTGTTCATTGGGCAAGCATTCTTGGCATGCTTCCCTCTACATTTGGGGTAGAAATAAGTTAATTTTGTGTCGTTCTCCTATTTCTTCTTTTATAGAAATAGAGTATCTAGTTGTAGAGCTAGAGAGGATAGCATTTCACTCTGTAAATCCTCCAGTATGTTACCTATCTTTATTTTTGTGACTGATGCAATCTCTTTTATGGTTCTAACGGTTGGCTTACCTCTCCTATGTGAGTAATTTTGGCACAAATTTTGGATATCTTCCATAGCATGTTGGTAAACGTCTCCCCTGGAGATCATATTCAGTGCTTGCAGCAACTCGTTGTTTAGTCCCCTCAAGAAAATAATTTTGAGGGACTTAACCCCTAAATTTGCATGAGGGGATCACTATAGGTTAAAATTAAACCTTTCCCAGTATTCCTCTAGGGATTCATCCTATTTTTGCATCATGCTGAGGACTTCATCTCTGGAATCTCATGCTCTACCAAAGTCCTGATATTGCTCCAGAAAGAGCTTCTTCATCCCATACCATGTGGTGATATGCTTGTTCCCCATATTGATAAACCATATTAGAGCTATGTCATATAATGTCTATGGGAAGAGTTTCAACTTCTGGACATCCAGTTTATAATTGATAGACCTACACAATACATCAAATTTGAATAAAAATAAGTCAGGGTCTTTGGTTGGGTATCCCCTAAAGGTAGGGAGATGGGTAGGAGAAATGTTTTTCATTTTGGTGTCTCCTAAACCTTCCTCTATAGGGAAATTGAATCCAAATAAGACTTCTAATTCTACCATTTTTTTAGGAAATGTGGTCTCTAATACAACGTCTATAGTCTCTCGATCATTCAAAACTCTCTAGTTTAGATCTTTGAAGTTAGATGGCGTTATAGTTCGATATTATACAACTTTCCATAGTAGGGCTTATTTTGAAGGTGTCATCTTAAATAATTATTTTACAATAGTTTGTTCTTACCCAGGTCAATGAGACGAGGAGGCACTTTGCATAAAGTAAGGACTTTGACTCTGGTGGACATTGGCGATGAGTCAGGAGAATCTAATTCAAACTCTAGATCTTCTACTAACTCTGACTGATTTGGTGGATTCTATTTTATAAAGTGAATGTCTGGTCCTCTTTTTCTTGGTGGACTCATACAATGTCAAGTTGAAGGTCTTAAGGGGTAATGTAATTAGTCTACTAGTGACACTTCCCCAACAATGGTGCCAAAATGTTGGGTGTCAAACATTGGTGAATTTATCCTATATTCACCATGATAAATTCAAAAGGTCTATAGGGTCACGGTTGAGACTAGTCACAATACAACTTTAGATATGATCCGTTCAACTACCATTGGGGGTGTTTGTATAACATCAATAAGATCATCCACCTCAATAAAAATCACTCATAAATAATAACGTAGATAAAATAAACACACCAGGTGATACGAAATAAAAATTCTTCTTATAATAAACACACCTCTAAGATAATTAAGATTAAGCCTAAAACATGAACATACTACCATGCATAATGAAATTACATAAATAAATAAGAGGGGAGGAATACTGGCTTGGAGTGGGTTCGAGCTCCAAGTAGATCCCGCCCAATAAATCTCACAAATGAAATGTTACTTTTGATGAACGTTAACACTTTGTTAATGATGCAATGGAATATTACATATAACAATTATCTATAAAAAATTTATCTCCTTACTACAGGGAAGTCTATGTGTTTATATACTACACACATAGAGCTTCCTATGATAGTTCTGTTACAACTGGCATCTTGGTTGAGCCTAAACTAGGATAGTTTAGTTACTGCAACCGATGCACGCTAAGCAGCTTTGCATCATTTCTTGGTATTCAAATAAATTCCACTTCATTACGATTCGACTCCATGAGTAGTTGTGTGTCTATCCACTATGGCTAGGAAAACTTGTCTATCTATGGTTTCTCATGGATGATCTAGAACGGTGATCAAAAGGATCCTTCTCTAGCTGTCTGGTCAACACATATAATTTGGGCATCGACCTTGGTAAGGTGCCTAATTCAGTAAGGCACCTACTTTAGTGAGGCACCTAACTCAGTAAGGTTCCTACTTCAGTAAGGTACCTAAATTAGTAAGGTGCCTACTTCAGTAAGGCACCTACCTCGATAAGGCACCTACTTCGATAAGGTGCCTAACTCAGTAATGTGCTTACTTCAGTACGACACATACTTCATTTTACCTTTATTTGATTGAGCAAAATCGTGTCAGGTCCACTTAGGACCTCGATTGAGCAAAGGATTACAAAATCAAGGAAATAGCTACACATAACACACTTCATGCATGGATTAGAAATTACACATGATTTTATTAAATATATACATAATACTTCATAAAAATATACAACACATGATATAATGTTGCGCAGAAATCGTTAGTACATATACAAAAATATGAGCATTTCTGGTTCTCATAACATAAGCAATTTACATTTTTGCTTCATGCTATGTTTTTTCCCACACATCGCATCAAAAAAATGGGCATCTGTAGACAACTAAAACATGCCATGTTTAGGAGAACTACTCATTTGGGCATTCATAAATCATATGACTAAACCTTGGGACCTTCCAAGTTCCAAAAGTGGTTTTCACCACTCTTTTGGGGTAGTCTTAGCCCATCCAAGCCTACCCACTATGAACCAGAGAAGTTGGATTCTAGCTGTTGAAGCTTAGAGTGGCCAGCCCTAGCTGTTGCAGATGATAGCAACTAGGTCCTAAATAGCAACTTGTCATAAAACTATCCTAATCTCAGGCGGAAGTGGCAGTTTGCATGCAATAAATTTGAGCAGGGATAAATTTGTATTCCTCCTCATAGCCATTCTACATGAGAGACTCAAGTCTAGGTTTTGACATTAGTTTAATTGGCCTTCAAATATAGAAAAAGACAAAACTTCTCATGCTAACATCCTATGTGCATGTAGAATTCAATCTTAGGGTTTGGACATTGACCTAGGGCTTTAAAGACATTATAAGGTACAAAAATAAGAGCACCAAAGGATGAATTGAGAGACTTTTTAGAGAGCTTTTTGAGACTTGGAGAGCTTTTCTTGTAGCGAATCCCTATCAGATCAAATATTAAATTGGAGCACCTTTTAGGAGAAACAAAGTGTTGGCCGATTGAGAGGTTATCATATGTAGGATATTCAACACATCAGGCATAAACGACAACCATTTCAACTTTAGGAACAATCCTAGATCCATAGCCTTGGAGCAATATAGATAGGTTTTCATATTAGCAGTCACTATCTTGAATAATGGCCCACATGCCTAGTCTAGGGTTCTTAGAATTAGTTTTTTTATTTAGCCTATTACATGTTTTCACGCCATTAGCATAGATCTGATTTATTATATTTACTTGTTTTTATAGCATTAGTTTATATTGTCATTAAGCATATCTCTATTTATCATTAGGGTTATTTCTAACAAATTCATTCGGGGAGGCAATCTTAGATAGTTGAGCATTTGCTATTGTTTTCATGCGTGCAGGACTACAAGTTCACTAGATAGGATATCAACATACGAAAGGAAAAGGATTCCTCTAGGAGCTAGACCTAGAGAATGAGGAATTTGTAAGTCCTCATACAGTTCTGTGTGTGTCAATAGGAAGCCTAGGAGAGTACATCACCCCTAGCAAGGGGATATCATACATATTCTGCCCTATTTTGTAAAATCTATATCAAATGAAGGGAATCCCTTAGAGGGATTTATATGTAACTAAACTTGAGAAAAAACAATAAAAAGAATTATTCATTCATTTATTTATATTTTCGTTGCATCTGTTTTCACATATTTCATTTAATGCATGATTGAGTATAAATAAATCAAATAATATTCTCAAATAGAGTAGTGGATGGTGCACCGCTTCCCTAGGGTCACTAAATCTACTACCATGGCAGACCAAAATAAGGGCTCTACTAGTGGCAAAGCTAGAGCTTCTAAGGTAGCATCTCAATTTCTCCTTTGTGATTTAAGGACTTAAAATGAACTTCATTAATTAATGGCTTTAAATGAACCTCACTAAACTATGGGTAATTAATCTCACCCTAGGTTAGATTTAGTTATAGGATAGCTTAAGAGGTGGGTTTAGTTTTGGGGGTTAGATTTGGGGTGGGAAATGACCTCGAAAGGGGTCATTCTTGTAGTTGCGGTTAGAAACCGTGGCTCCCAATTTACCAATTGGGGGCCATAGTTGTCAGTTGCAACTAGGTTAAAATATCAAAGTTTAAAAATTAACCACTGACGTTATCCACGATTGACAACCATGGCTATGATGACAACTACTATTTTCAAAAGAGGCTAAGGAACTTTAGACCAATTTGATTAATTTTTTTATTTTTGACATTATTTTTTTGAATTTTTTGACTTTTGAAGGTTGATTTTTGATTTATTTTTTTTAACTTGATTTTTTTTTTAATCTTCCCTCTAGACCTTGACTATTCAGGAGTGGGAGCTTGACTTACTACATAAGATTCTGCACACACTAAGACATGATGCTTTGGATTGGTTTAGGTCCATATGCATTGGATACATCTTGATACTACCCACCATCAAGGCAGACTAGACCTATATGACTATGTTATCCATCATTAGGATGTAAGGACTAACACTTTCCATATTCCAACTAGGGATATGATGGTGATATTGGAGGATGTCTATCGGATATACATGATCCCTATATATCGGTAGGTGATTACCTATTTGACTACTACAGTGAATACTACCATATTTTAGAAAGTATTCAGGGATAGGTGTGATGAGGCACTAGCTAATATCATGCATGGTGGGGTTCCAATGGAGCATTGGTATAGAGCAAATATATTTTCATGGTTTCAAGTTATACTGATACACATTATCTGCAATAAGCTACTTCTATATATATTAGGAGTTAGGTTCCCCTAGAACCTCTTGGCTATGGTGCAAGATCTTCTTGGAAGCACTACAAATGAGCCACACATCATGTTATGGGGGAGTGTTCTCCTAGCCCAGCTCTATAATGAGCTATACCACATCACACAATGGTGGTGAGTAGGTGTAGGATGCAGTATACTACTTTAAATATGGGCGAGGAACATATTAACATAAATCACCCAGGAGGACTACCCTTGAGTATTACATCATTGGCACTCGCTACTTAGTTTTATGGGTTTTGTTGGCCATAAGATTCAGAGACTTAAGGAGAAAATCTCATGCAGAAGATTTGCAATAATACATGGATCAAATGATAGGGTTACAAGCTGGATAGATTATTTTGTGCCCATACTTAGACTGCTCAGCATGGGAGGAGGCTGATCAATACCTGATATGGGTTAGGCATGATTTTTGGGTGATTAGACATAAGCTTGATGTGTGGGAGTTCTTCCACTTCTCCCGAGTCACCAGACAATTTGGGATACAGTAGGATATCATAGAGGATCCAGTCCTCTACCATTGCTTTAAGGTAGATATGTAGCTTGCATGGCTCAAATTCAATTAAGCTGAGTGTCTTAACTCAAGGATCATTTTACTAGATATACGAATCAACAACATTTATTTCATCAAAGTGTAAATAAAAACAAATTTCAGGACATGCTACCTCAAACAACTTATTTGGATTAACTTCAATAATGTAACATGAACTTCAACTTCTAATAGGTTGCTAAACCCACTCAAATTTCTTCATAGAACTTCATATTCAAAATACCCATTGTTGGAGTAACTTAAATATTATTTACAGTTGCCCACTTTAATGGACTTTTCTCAACATATTTTTAGAACAGACTATCACTTCATTAAAATAAGACATATTAAAGATTTATTGCAAACTGCAAAGTTTTTCTGAAGCACTATACCCAATATTGACAAATATTGAGAGAATCCTAAATATTTCATTTACACTCTCTCAAACATCCACCAATCTACACTGGATTATGACCAAAATAACAAGCTAGTCTATAGTGTATACAAACTATAGAACAATGAACTCCCAAGTAACTTCAAAAAATGGTTGCACATAGTGGTTCTTCCACTATCTTGTGTTGTCTACTCTAGATCCTATAAGCACTGCTAGAACCAACCAAAATAGAAGTACTTCATATCTATCTATGAACTTAACATAGTTTAATTAGTTTCAACACCACCTATGCAGATTTTGTTCAAATAAGAGATGTCCAACATGTTTTCCATTTGATGGTTCTCTTCCTAGATCACCACAAAGTAATATTCTTCTTATACCTATTTTCTCAAACATAATATACCAAACATATTTTCAATCATAAATTTAAACACAAACTCCTTCCATAGGCTTCCATAGGTAATATCTATCCTTATATGACACACATAAAAATAATAGGAAGATTCATTTATCCTATGAAGACTACATTAACATTGAGATTCCAAAAGATATTCATTCCCTAAAATATCCCCACCAACATCAAATTGCCTATTAAAACTATGATTAAATGATTCCTTACAAATTAGAAAATGAATAACATATCTGAAAGCATATACATGTTACTTGCAGATCATATTGCAGATTTTCTCCTTTGTTTTTTTTAAAACTCTCAGTATTCAAACTATTATCTTCCAATCACTCCTACTAATGTATTTCTCCTTTCCTATATTTTTCTCTCTCCAATTCACTTCTTCTTCTATCACACTTTGTCCCACCCAATTGATCTAGATGTTAGCTTTCTCCCCTTTTCTTTTTGCCATTCCTGATCGCTTCACTAATTACCACTCCATCCTCTCTAGTTGAGGTTGCTAAATTCACTCTAATGTGGTAGCAAAAACCAAATTTCCACCGTCCCACTATGGATTAGCAACCAAAATTATAAAATCAAAGTGGATTTAGTCCCTCATTTTAAGGAAATGTATTACTCGTGTAACAAAAAAATATGGTTTCCATATAATTGCACTTAACTATTTTGCCAGGGCATGCGAGTGGCATTAGCTTCATCACAGTTCCATATTTATAGAGACATACAATGCAAGCATTAGTCCAACTATATTTAAATTAATATGTTTTTGGAAAGAATAACAAAAGTCTTTTATTAGATACTCAGTCAAAATATCACATACAAAACCAAGTCACCACATCAACATTTCCCATAAGTATTTTCCAAGTTGGTTTTTGCAGAATCAAAACATGAACTTTTTTAGAATTCCTACAACTATTTATATCATATATTGTTTTATTGTAGATGTGTACTTTTCATAGCTAAAACATAAATCAGTTATTCATATTGTTTATAGGAAACATGATATTTTTCCACAAACATAGATCTTACATACCCATTTTCATGAAATAATAAATCATCCCATCAAAAAAAACATATATAACCACACATGTATTCATAAAATTAAAAGTCTACCAAGGGAGGGTCATGACATACTTACCCCCTTAGGATTAACATAGACCTTTGTTTTCTACATAGAAAACCAAATTACATATTGTTCTCAAATAAAAATGGAAAGTGTATTTCTATATTTGTTACTTTCTTCCAAGTAGCATTTCTCTCGAAGTAACAGTACCACTAGACCTTGCATTGCTCTAGAGTCCCTTTACTCATCAATTTAGAATGAAACTTAAGGGTTCTTACTAGTCAAATATCTATAGCCTTTAGATCCACCATCTACAAGTTTGAAAAGTCCCACATATGATCATGGTTAGCAATTTACTTCCTAAATAAATTAATGTGAAAGGTTTCATGAATCTTGGATAAAATGGGTGGTAATGCAAGTCGATATGCCATAGGATTAATATTTTCTATAATTTCAAAGGGTCCCACAAAATGAGGATCTATTTTGGTAGATTTAATGGCACTCTTCTATGGTATCACTCTCAAAAACACTTTTTCACCCACCGTGAACTCCCTTGGTGACCGCTTAAGGTTAGCATAGATTTTTTCATGACCTATAGCTTCTTGAAGTCTTCCTCTAATCATCCTTAAATTTTGCTCCATATATTTGACCATATCAGGTCCAAGCACAACCCTATCTTCTAGATTATCCCATGATAATGGTGTTCTACACATCCTGCCATATAGATATTCAAATGGTACTATGGCTAAGGTCGAGTGGTGATCATTGTTGTAGGAAAATTCCACAAAGTACAAGTAATATTCCCATAGGGTTTTTTATCCATACAATACATGTGAGGCATGTCCTCTAAAACTCAGTTTACCCTTTCATTTTACCCATCAATTTTTGGATGATATGCTTAACTAATATTTAACCTAGTGCCAATGGCTCAATGTATAGATTACCAAAAATTAGATGTGAATCTTGAGTCCTTATCTGAAATGATCACTTCTATAAAACCATGAAGTCTGAATATTTCGCTAGCAAATATGTTAGCCACAACCATGGCAACATCCTTGGTATTTTTTAGTATAAAGTGTATAAACTTGGTCAGTCTGTTGATCACAACTAGGATTACGTCATGTTGGAATATGGTATTTGGAAATCCTACAATAAAATCCATTAAAATAACCTACCATTTTTGTGATGGTACATCATGAAGGTACAATAGTACTATAGGATATCTATTTTCTACCTTTACTTTCTAGTATTCAAGACATTGGACAAAAAATTTAATTATGTCCTTCTTCATTCCTAGCCAGTAGAAATTTTTCTTCATATTCTCTCTCATTTATTCCCCTCCTGGATGAGTAGAATATGGATATCTATGAGCTTCATTCATGATAATTTTCTTCAAATCATCAATCTCCAAAACTACTACCCTATCCTTAAAGTACAAGAAACCATACTTGATGTTGAAATCCTTACTATCATTGGATTTCCTTTTCATTATTTCTTGGATTTGATTATAATTCACATATGATTGTTGCATTTCCTTAACTTGTTCTAGCAAGTCTACATAAATGTGATACAATACAACTATGTGTCTTCTCCTACTGAGTGCATCAACAACCTTATTTTCCTTCCCTTTGATGTATTCAACACCAAAATCATATTCAACAAGAAATTATGTCCACCTTCTCTATTTGGAATTTAGAAAAGGTTGAGTAAATATGTACTTTATACTTTATTGGCCTATTCTCAGATCAAAGGATCTCCCTATCAAATAGTTTTGCCAAAATTTTAGAGTAAAAACCACCATTGCCAATTCCAGATCATGGGTTGCATAATTGAACTTATGTCATTTCAATTTATTGGATTCATAGGCAATTATGTATTCATATTGTGAGAGCACACGTCCCAAACCTTCCAATGATGCATCTTTACATATAGAGAAGCTACCTTGAAGATATGGTATCTTTAGTATGGGAGATGTAGTGAGTCTTTGTTTGAGTAGATCAAAATCTTCCTCACATTTATCCATCCACTTGAATTGTCTTTCCTTCCTCTGAATTTTAGTGATTGGAGCAGTTACATTGTAATAATCCTTCACATCACACCTATAATATCTATTAAAACCCATGAAACCTCAAATATTTATCACATTTTTTAATGGTGGCCAATTTAGTATCGCTTCTACTTTCGTAGGATCCACTGTGATCCTTCTATCGATATAATATACCCTAAATACTGCACCTCTAACACATAAAATTTATATTTTAATAAATTCTCATACAATTGATTCTTTCTTAGTAGCTATAAAATGATCTCAAGGTGTTTGTCATGCTTAGTCTTATTCCAGAAATATATCAAAATATCATCCAAGAATACAAGAACAAACTAGTACAAAAGCTTCCTAAAATTATTATTCATCAAATTCATACATGTTGTTGGATCATTCGATAGACCAAATGGGAAGATAATAAACTCATAATGTCCATAATGAGTTTTGAAGGTTATCTTATAGGTATCCTCTTCTTGAATCCTCAATTGGTGGTATCCCGAATTTAGATCAATATTTGAAAAGATAGTGGTATATTTAAGTTGATCGAAGAGATTTTTATTTCTAGGTAGAGGATATTTTTTTAATGGTTTCCATGTTTAACATCCTATAGTCTGTACATAGTCGCAAGAAACCATCCATTTTCTTTAAAAAAAGTACAAGTGCACCCCATGGTGACACACTTGGTCTAATTAATCTCTTCTCCAACAATCCTCATAACTGCACCTTCAATTCTTTTATCTCAATTGGATTCATTTTATAGGGAGCTCTATGAATAGGTTATGTTCCATATTGAAGTTCAATTGTGAAATAAAATTCATATTTAGGGGGTAATCTAGGTAAATCCTCTAGAAGTACATCCCTAAGATTTTGAAGTACTAGGTGTTTATCAAACACCTCTTCCTTCCTTTCTTATTCTATCTCATTTAACTTCACTATATAAATTATTCCTCCTCTATTTATTGCCTTCCTAAGTTACATTGTGAAGAGTATTTGGGGTCAAAAAGCCCCTTGTAGGATGTACACTTTTTGTACCTCACTATAATCTTTTGAGTATTCAATATATTTATCTTGGAAATTGATTATAGCCTTATGTGCTTGCAACCAATCTATTCCTAGCACTACATCAAAAGGCATGTAGTGGTGCAACATAAAGGTAACATAGAATTATACCACTAGGTAAGATAATTTCATCCATATGGTAACACTGATCTATAGATTAGGTTTATCCCAACCATACTCAACCTTCCACCTATGTGCCAAGATTCCTGGTATTTCTAGTATATATTTACTTAAGATATTGGAAGAAAAGGTATCTATGAAACCACTATAAATCAAAATTCTAACATTTCTATCAAATATATTACCATTTATCAATAGTGGAGTGGCTTGTCCTTCCATATTTTGACTCCCTATTATTGCATAAATCTTGTGTGCAGGTTCTTTATAGGTTGGTTCCTTTCCTTTCAAACTTGATCCTTATTTAAGAGGATATTTGCTGGCGTAACATGGACCATGACATTATTAACTTCCTGCTTTGGGTCCTGGATGAATTTTCTACTTCTATCCATATATTTTTTTATTGCTTGTGGGGAATTGACCTGATCCTGTTGAGGTAGTATGTTATACCTATCATTGTGATTTTTAGAATTACATTTATTTCCTTTGGACCTTTTCCTAAAATTACCTTGTTTTTGGTCATTCCTTCAATCTTGTCTAGTGGAACTCTTTTTTACCTGTTCACTTTCCTATTTCATGAACCCTACACTATTTATTTTTATCAGTGTCTCTTTGTTTTGATCAGTTTCCCCTTCATAATCAAATTAAAACTTGAGATAAGTTTTAAATTTTTTGGCCATATTGTAGGTCTTTTGAAGAGTACTAGGTTCTCACATGTTCACTTCATACCCTATTCTAGGATATGCTCCTAGTATAAACTTATGTAGCTTAATTTTCTCATTATACATAGGTACTACTTCAGTAGCTTGATAAATTTCTAATAGTATACCTCCACAATCCTAGTCCCTTATCTAAGTTGGGTGAACTTTTAAAATTTCTTGGTGTAGAAGTGTTTAGTGAGGAATATTTTAAAATTTATCACAATTTTCTCCCATTACAAATCAACCATAGCCTCAATCCCTTGTTCCCCACTATATTTTTCCCATCAATCCAAACCAACTCCCTATAAATGCAAAGTGGCATAGGAGATTCGGGTGTTGGTGGAGTAGTTATTCATGTTATAGAAAGTCTCTATCTCCTTCAACCAAGCTTTGAATTTATCACCATCTTCTTCTCCATTAAACTTGGAAGACTTTAGGTGTTTCATATCCTTGCCCCATTCTATCTCTAGATGAATTATTTCCTATTGTGCTTCTTTATGGGTCTCATTTTCTTATCTTGCTCTACAATTTCCAACTGGTGAATCTTGATTCACTATAGCCTTCAACAATTGTTTTTGTGTTTCCATTTGTTTCCTTATTAAGACAACTGTTGTAGTAATATCCGCCCTATAATTATTAGGAGTATTTGTACCTATATCTAGGGTCTCAACCTCTACATTATTTTTTTGTGTCTACCTAGTCATTGGGGCAGCACTCCCTCTCCTTATCTTGGGTGGCATTATCCCTAGCCACACACAAGAGAGATAGTAGGGATCAGTTCATAATTACATCCTTAAATTATTTTCTCCTACTAGAAACTATTTCCTAGTTGTCCTAACTTAGTAATTGAGATCTATTTTTAGTAGACCCCCTTTTCTTGTAGGTATAGTATTTACATGATGCACTCCTACTATACCCATCTATCCTTGTATAAGGGAACTCGTATCCCTACAAATTGTGCTCCAATACCAAATTGTATAACCTAATTTTACCCAGCTCATACATGGGAGATATTTTTTTGTTAATATATATCCTAGATTCCCTGTACATACCTAATCTAGCATGGAGAAAACTTATATTATTTATGTTCCTATGTCACAAGTATTACCTATCTCTACAACTTACATATGTCATTTAATATAAGTGCATTAGGTAATAAATATTGCTTTGCTATCTATATCATCCTTAATTTGATGAGCTAGCTTAATTCCATTTGGTCCCTCAAAGGTACCCACCAATTCCTACACCTTGTATACATTTATAAATGTAAAAGCACTGGATGTGAAAGCACTATTATTGGTTCATTGTCATAGAAGGATAGTCTTTTTATTATTTCTTTCTAGAAAAACTTAGAAACACTAAGCCATCATAAATATTTTATCCTTATCGTTAAGGTTTCAATAGGTTCTATATCTAAAGTCTCAACCCCCATCCATGCTACTACCACATTGTAGATAACCAATTATTATAACATATCCACTCCTTGTGTGAGGGTCTATCACAATTATGAGTTCAATAACTTGCCAAGATAATCATAAGATATACCCTTTATTATCATTACACCCAACAAATTCTTTTATAAAGGTTTATAGTGATTCTTTTTATTGTTTTATAACTATTTTATATAAAGAGCCATGCACATACTCCCACTAATTCAAGCTAAAATAACCACCACATATAGATATCCTATGAAGAAGGATTTGTATATATTTAACCTAAACTATGTCATTAATCATTTGTTTTATTAATTTCAATTAAGAGTATTACTCCTGTGGTAATATAGTTTTACAACTATAACTTATATCACTTCATGGTTTCACATTGCCTAGATAAATAATTAAATCAATCATTTAGTACATAATTATTTTGATCAATTCCCATAAAACCAATTCAACAATAAGTTTTAAATATCTAACCAATATGCATTGTTAAACTAACACCCACAATAATTACGCAAAGCTTCTAATTATTCCATGGTTATCAATTCATATTTTAAGCATGTTCATTGTCATATCTTATAATGATTTAATATTCAATAATATTCAAGTTCATAACAAAAACCATATGCATTTACAACATTGTACCATAAGCCATAGTTCAAACAACATATTGTTTACCCTAGGAGAAAAACCATAGGAAAAACCCGTTATTTAAATTTTTATCCCTATATTATTCTCCATAATGTGGCTAAATACTGATAATGAGATAGAGCCACTCTTTATTGCCTCTACCCTTTAAGAGGAGAATTATCTAACTCCCAAATTTTACATTTTGAAATAGTATTTCATTTCATACATACGAGTAAGCTTCATGTATTCAATAAAGGTATTATCAATACCTTCCATATTTATTCTAAAAATACAAAATATAAATCTACAATTAGAAATATAATTACCATTAATTGATTTTGACTCAAAATCGGTCAATAGAAAGTAGGCTAAATTTCTCTTCCAAAAGTTCTAGATACAGGAGATAATACAAAAGAAAGCATCCATAAAAAATTCCCTAACTATTCTCATAGTCATTTTAAGATATTTATAAACTTCCTAACATAATTTCAATACTTTCTTTTCCATCCTTGGAGCATAGTACAACCCCATTCATCTCCACTAATAATTTCTAATCTAATATGTAAGACCCTTTTCAATAATTCCTATATAATATAGGTTATATCTTATGCAATAACACCAAGGCTCATAATTAAATTAAACTAAGTATCTTAACTCAAGGATCATTTTCTGGATATACAAATAAATCGCATTCATTCCATAAGAGTGTAAATAAAAACAAGTCTCAAGACATGCTACCTCAAGCACTTAATGAAAGGAAAAACGAGCCATATAAGAGTGTCAGTCTCTGCCGAAAATGCATTCAATACAATAAAATAAGCCATAGATCAAAATAGGAGAGAAGAAGAAAAGAAGAGAATCTTCTGAAGTGTCTTCGTCTATAGTCTTCAGAAGTAGATCCAAAAAAAAAAAACTCGGATAGAATCTAGGGTGTCTTTGTCTGTAGTCCCTAGTATAAGTGTCCTTATGGTGACCAAGTCATCCCACCGAAATGTATGGGTAACTAGCCGCTGCATTCGCCAAGTGTATAGAAAATATCACTAGATATAAGGATCACATATGAAATTACCTTGGGAGTGTCGGGTACAACCGAAAGTGCACTCCAAGGTAGAAAAAATTTTGAGGCTAAAAAAACTGAACTGAAACAGCCTCAAAATTACAATTTGACACCACCATTATGTCCATCATGGAAAAACATTTCCAATGACTATAAATACCCCTATATTCCATTATCAAAGGGGCCTTCATCATAATGAAAAACAACATGCCTCTCCAAGGCAGCAACTAAAACCTCGCACTATGGCGGTATCGCTCTGGCGAAATAAAAAACATCATCAATTTTTCCATCGTAGGGGAAATTACATAGACCATTTGAAATTTACAATAAAAGGTAGTTTGGCCCTTCCACCTCCTCCATATGTAAAAATATTAAAAAAACAGTGGGCAATAAAGCCATAGTGTCGGCCATATTTTTTCGGGTCCCTTTCACTCCACTTTGGTTTACTATTTAAAAAAACATAATATGCACTTTTTGACTTACAATATATCTCCTCATGCTTTTAAAGTAAAGCTTTATGAAGCCTTTTTTAAAGGTCCATGTTTCCCATGCCATTTGCAGAAGACGACACAGAAGAATATCACACAGAAGATGGCACGTCTTCACCCCCACTGCACGCACCATCATCCAGGGGTAAAGCTAGCGAAGGCGTCAAGGCCCCCGGGCACACTATTCTCAGCATTTTCAAGTCACGCGTGGCCAACGACATGGCAGGAAGAGTGTCTTGTTCTGTTGTGGCTCCTTTAGAACAATTCAAAATTCTGCTTCAGGTTCAAAACCCCCTTAACGATAAGTATAATCTCCTAAATTTTTCCAATAGCAATGGGTGCGAATATTAATTTCCTATGCATGTGTCTCTCCTCGCTCTCTGCTACGTCTAGAAAAACTGCACTCCTAGCATTTAGAAAAAACAAGCACTGTGTTGTAGCAGGTGACACGTCTGCCCAGATCTGCTACAACGACTGAAGTTGACTCAAAAGAATCAAGTGACCAAGAGAACACAGCGAAACCAACTTTGGAGGGTCTTCAGTTGAGTCGGCGCCAACATTGAGCTGAGCAGGAGTTATTTACTGGCACCAATATTGAATCATTTAGCAACGTCTATTGATTACAGTGACATCCGTAGATCACGACAAGAAGCCCCTTCGATTTATTGGTACCAAGATTTTATTATGCGACATGGTTCACAGTGACGTTCATGAATCTCTGTGAGCAACCCACTGAAAATTATTGACATTTGAAAAAATTTCCCTCTTCGTGATGTAGCCAGGAACTGTAGCCAGGTTATCTCCCAGTGTCAAACTGAAACTTCTCTTATCGTGCTTGCTACATTAATTGAGGTCTCGCTCCACCGCGTTACCGTCGTTAGCATTCAACACACAGGAGGGTTTGTCGAACAACACTATGAATGTTGCAAAGGACTGGCACTAGAGTGGCATTGGATGCGGCACTACGTGAAGAAAGCTCTTCTCTTAGGATCGCATAATTTTTGCTTCTTCCATCATGAACTGTAAGTAAACCAACACAACTTTGTATCCTCAACAAGATCAAACCATGAACATCTAGCTAAAAGTGGGCCTTGGTCTGTGCTTTGCGTGCCATGGTGGCACACAAAAGTAGTGAAACACCTAGATCCAGCGTTCGTAGCTCACACAAATGTCCTCAGACCAACATCCGGCTAAAAGAGCAAGTTAATGGATGTCGTGGACGCTGCGGATGAGTTTCCTGGAATGGATGCCTCGGACGCCTAGGATTTGTAGCAGAGATGGCAGAAGCATCTAATTCAGGAGGTGAAGATGTTCTCCGAATGCGTGGATATTAAATAACATGTGTATCCATGGAAAAAAAACCAAATGGTGGCTCGTTGGTTTTGATCTCTAAAGTATTCGCTTCCTCTTCTTCGATGTTAACATCCAAAACTATGGACATGTCTGTCGTAGCTTGCTTGGAATTCTTGGCTACAAGAGCCATGAAGCGGGTGGTCTCCAACATCTTCATCCTCCAATAGTACGTTAATAGAGTCGAAACGACGTCGAACATCAATTTTATCCTCAACATTGGTTTAGGGCTGAATGCTCCATTAAAACTAGCAAAAACAATTATAGCCATGACACTCCCTGCCAGAATTTTGAAACCCTGCATGGCGAATACTGCGGTGATGAAAGCTCCCCTGGTCTTGGTATTTGCATACTCGGCCATAATTGTCATCGAGAGAGGATAGTCACCGTCGATGCCAAACCCTAGCTAGAACCTTCGTCCTGCCCTTGCAGCATCATGATCCTGATAAAAAAACTCACTGTAGCTCCTTCGATGTTCGTAGACCACACACATCACATCCGTGATTCAAAAAATGGAGAAAGTGTCGCTGCCCACTTTTGTGGCTTCATTAAATCATATCGCAGACAACCGAAATAGTAGAAATGCTACTCCAACCATCCATGGGTTAATGGTAGCTATCACTGCAGATATTGCACCAAGAAAAAGAAACAGACCCATGCCGCCAAACATGTAAACCCCATGAGAAAGCTGAACAGCAACAAAAAATTTCAACTGGATCTAAAAAAAATTAAACCTCCCACGAAGATCTCACTCCAAAAAAATGGACAACCATTAAATTTTTTTTTTTTTTTTTTAAAGATTATGGTTTCTGATCCATTTTTAAAAAATGGAGAGCATACTCCCTAGGCTTAAAAAAAATGGAGGAGATAAAAAAATGAGGGGAGGAGGGAGGATTTCCATGAGGGAAATCCCCCCTCAAGGGTTTCATAGGGCAGGGAAAGCCTGCTCTGATACCAAATGTTAGGAGGGAAAACTGAAGGGGATTATTTTATTGATAAAGATGAGTTACATATATAGGCAAAAGGCCTATATGAAACACATGACACTTGTCAAGAGAAACTGACAAGTGTCAAGGTGAAGGCATAGTGCACTTTAACTCTAACATTCCCCCTTAAAGTGCACTATCCTAACTAAAGAAGAAACAAAACAAGTCAACACATATATAGGCAGAAGGCCTATATGATAAACTGACAAGTGTTAGTATAAACTGACAAGTGTCAAATTGGCATAGTGCATATTACATTATTTCTAACAGGCTCATAATTAAATTAAACTAAGTATCTTAACTCAAGGATCATTTTCTGGATATACAAATCAATCGCATTCATTCCATCAGAGTGTAAATAAAAACAAGTCTCAAGACATGCTACCTCAAGCACATTATTTGGATTAACTTCAATAATGCAACATGAAATTTGACTTCTAATAGGTGGCTAAACCCACTCAAATTATTCACCAAACTATGCATTCAAAATACCCATTTTTGGAGTGACTTAAAGATTATTTACACTCAACCCCCTTTAATGGGATTTTCTCAAAATATTTTTAGAACAGACTATCGCTTCATTAAAACAAGACATCTTAAATCTCTATTACAAACTACAAAGTTTTTCTAAAGAACCGAACCCAAACCTAATGAATATTGAGAGCACCCTATAAATTTTAATTTACACTCACTTGAGCATCCACCAATCTATGTAGGATTGTGACTAACATAACAAGCTAGTCTATAGTGTATATAGAAGGTAAGAGAAAAGAACTCCCAAGTAACTTCAAAAAATGGTTGCACATAGTAGTTCTTCCATCATATGGAATCATATACTCTATCTCCTGTAAGCACCATTAGAACCAACCAAAATAGAAGTACTTTGGATCTATCTATGAACTTAATACAGTTTAATTGGGTTCAACATCGCCTATGCAAAATTTTCTCAAATAAGAGACGTCTAACTATTTTTCATTTGTTGGTTCTATTGAGTGTTAATTTTACCCAATTGTGAAATTACACTCTCCCTTAGGGTTTGTATGCCAAAACCCTCTCTTACAAACAATTTAAATAAATAACTTCTCCAAGGTCTCTGCTATATTAGCATTTGCATATGTGTATTAGTAATATCAACTAAAGATGTATCAATTTAATGCTTGGAACACCTTAGTGATTGCAAGTAACTATAAACAAGGGGCAATGTTGGTTTGTTTTACCATGCTACTTTAATGAATGTTCAATAAACCAAAATAAGACAAATGTGAGTTGGTCCTTGTATGACCACGATGTAATGCCTTAGTTCCTTTTATCTTGAGGATTTTAAGATAGATTTTATCTTCCCTAATTAAGTAGATTTTGATCAAGTTTTATCTTGCATTAAATCATACTTTAAATGTGGAAATAAATATCAAATATATCTATGAACATAAATCCAAAATGATGAATAGGATCCTTGAATACAACTTCTTATCATGAAGATAAAGATAGCTTTTGATGTGATTAATAAACTATCCCTCTTTGGTGAAATTGATTTTCACAAAGAGACAATAATTTATGGCCTTAAAATAAGGGCTTTAAAATGTCACTTCAAATTATCCTTCTTAAATGAAATCAGATTTTCACAAATATGAATAATTTAGTTCTTTTAAATAATGATCTTCAATGTAATGCAGAAATTACCCCTTTCATAAAATCAGAATTTTTATGAAGAGAAGACAATTTAGCTCCAAAAATGGTAATTTGTGAAATGCCGTAAAACATAATATCCTCAATGAAATTGAATTTTTCATGAGGGAAATGTCATCATAGGCCCATGAATGAAGTATGAAACTAAAAAATTAAATTTGGCCCAAAAATGACAATTTTAAAATTTTAAAATCTGTAATAACAACAACAACTTCAAATAATTTTAAAAAATGTGAAAGGACTCTGAAGTAAAAATGTCCAAGTGCATAATGGAAGTATGAAGTATGCTCTACGCAGACATGTAATTATTTTTATATTTTAATTTTTTTTTACTTTTTATTTTAATGCTCGAAAAATAAAAAAAATAAAAAATAAAAGTTAGAAAATAAAAATAAAAAACAGAATCGAAAAAAAACTAAAAAATGAAAGTTGAAAATGCAAAATATGTTGCAATTAGTATGATGCCATCCCATTCTGGAAAAACCGAAGATGTGAATTATTCCATGCATGCAACCTAACCTATTAGACCTACAATTCTGCACAATCAAAACAAGCTAAGTGCTAGCTCCTAGGGTACGAAATAAAATTTCAGATTTCAAACATTCGCATGAAGCAACCAACAAAACATGCATAAACTTCACCTATAAGCCCAAAATATGGAAAGGAAAGATAAACATTTAAAACTAGCATGCAGAAAAAAAATCTCTTCCTTTCTTGCCCATAAGATGCATATTTTTGAAAGTTTCTACATTAAAAATATTCAGGTTACAAAGGCAAAATTTCTGGTTTTCCAAAAACCAGTCTAGTATAATAGAAGGAAAAACAGCTTAAAACGAATCTAGATTAACCATTGCTAATAAACCTGCAATCCCATTTTCAAACCAGTTTCCAACCTCTGTGCATGCCTTTACTTCTATTTTTAAAGTTTCTGGTTTGACTCTTCGTTTCATTCTATTTGACTTTTTCTAACGCCTTTTGGTTTTCCACTCTCTTTGGAGGTTTTGAAACGTTGTTATGCTTTAATTTCTTTCCCGCGTCTGATTTTTTATTTTAAAATTTGACCATGTTAAATTTTATTTAAAATTTAACTAATAACATTGTTTGGATTCATTTGATTTTGCACATTCTAAAACAAAACAAATGCTCATTATCTATGTTTCATTCTTTCTTTTTTTATAACACTCTTTTGTCTTTTATACAGGTAAACTTTGGAGATACTCGTTCCATGCAGGGTGGATCCAACCCTTACATGCACATTATGCTGTGTGGCAACCAAAAATGATATTAAACCCCTATTCTTTGAGAGAAATGGCCACCTTCATGATGGAGCTTCCACTATACCCGTCGGTGACATGATATTTACATAGACCATCATTACCTTATGACAGTCTATTAATCGAGTATTAACATCTTTTGTCATGATATTTTAACCACCGGTCTAGTCTATGGGATTATTTTTTTGTTTTCTTTCTTAAGTGATTCCACATAGACCCATTATCCTTTGCATAAGTTTTACCCATCTTTCAAAATATTCTATGTGCCCTTTCTGATGCAGCACATTATTTCCATTTTCCTCATATAGCCAGCAATGGGTGCTCTATGATTTTATCGTGACGTTTTTATTTTGACCAACCGTTGCTCTACATTGTTACTACTCTAGATCGCCTTCCACAGTACCACATATACATTCATGGTCCTTTATTTATCGAGGGAATGTATCATTGACCTCTGCACAGTTTCATCGCCGGGCTGCCGAACATGATCATGATGAAGGGCCCATTCCTAACCATAATACCATATGTTGTGTGATGTCGATATACAAATTGTTATCGCCAGGACCTTTTGTCATAATCCCAATCACCACCAGATATGTGTGAAATTCTCCACTGCTTCCTTCTGGTAACTATATGTTCATCATCGTTGTTCGGGACACCGTCGAATACTTGCCCTAGCCTGCCAAATTTAAAACTTTCTAACATGTCGCACTATCGTGTTCCATCTTTCCAGATCGATCCAAACATGTCGCACTATCGTGTTATATCAATGCCAAACATGGACGTCGTTGATCGATCCCCACTTTGGTCGTTTTGGATGCTGTACTTTAATAATCCTTGTCGAATCTCCAACAAACCTACACTATCGACCGCTGCATCGACGTATGAGAGTCCTTACTATCTATTGTCATTTCTCATTCGGCATGTAACCTTCTAGGTTCACCTGTTGTATTCTTTTGGCATTAGACACTTTGAATATGCTGTGAATACCTATGCAGTCTTCACATGGCAGTCTATTCTGAGCTAACGCAAAACCCTGCGGTGGCTCCATCTATTATTCATGAAACCATTAGTTGTGTTATCAAATCCTCCACCAACGCCACGTTGAAGCGTGTTTTCTGATGTTAATTCATTTTCTCCATCATGTCGTGACTTCCACCGTTCGAATGGGCCTCTATGGTTTCTGCCATCGTGAATTTTATTTCAAATCCATCACTACTGGAGCTTGCTTGGTAGTTGCCCATTTGTCAACGTATGCCAATATGTCACGCAATGGGTATGGTGGGAAATCTCAGTCATTGCTACATTTTTGAAATGTCACCGTTCACTATCCCAGTCATGCACCTTGTAAACCCTCGCTAGGTGAGCCACGTCGACACGGTGTCTCATTGTGCCCTTGCTAACGAACAAGGCCCTGGCTGGCTTTCGTCTGCAGGTCTCATTCCTATGTCATCTCCCATCAAAACCATCAAATTCTACGTCCACGTATGCCTTCGAAAATCCTTCGACCGTGTCCACCTTGGACTCAAATACACCTGTTGTATCTGCCTTGCGTGGCTGCCCATCGAAATAGAAAAGTCCCTTCGTTTGCCGTCCATTCTTAGTCGAAACCTGCATAACACTGCGACGACAGTTAGGGCTACATGAATATGTTATTAATTAAAACATAAGCAAAGCACATGACTTTACAATAACAATTCAATTGAGATTTAAAGCGAAAATTCATCTCTTTTTTTTTTATTCATGTTTCACTTTATTTCACTTTTGTCTTGTTTATTGTATAATATGATTAATATACATATAGAATAGTATATGTATATTATTTTATTCATTTTCTTTATAACATAAAATATATATATATATATATATATATATATATATATATATATATATATATATGTCGAATTTGGTTTATTCCTTTTATACATACATTATTATTACTATTATTATATGAAATATAATAATAGTAGTAATAATAATATTATTATTATTTTTATTACTTATACATTATATATATATATATATATATATATATATATATATATATATATATATATATATATACTTTTATTATTATTATTATTTTTTTTTTTTTGTTTTTTTTTTTTTTAATATGTTTTGATTGAAATGGTTTGAAGAAAATAATATAATCCATTAACACCTTTCAACCCAACATAAAACCCTATAGCAAAATTGAAAGACATTAACCCACAATCCTCACAATACCCTCAAACAAAATTATGAAGGCGAGTTTGACAAGAACTCAAGTCAAAGATGCACCTCACAAACTCCAGTGCAAGATCAATCAAACCCCTGAGTAGAAGCACGTCAACATCAACCCTTAAAGACAAAAAAACTCCAAAAGATAACGAAAGAGGATAAACTACTCGACTCGACCAGACATCTTGCAAACATGAAAACGAATGCCAAAGATAAAGCATGCTAAAATCATCTCCCAAAGGGTACCAAACTCCTCAAAACACAAACATTAGGTGGGTCTCCAATTTTTTTGGGAGTCTAGTTGTGGAGCAACCACAACAAATGACGACTATGCTGGGAAATGCTCCTAGCATTTCAGTAAGAACCTGAACTTTGAAAACACACAAAACCCAAACATAAGAATTACAAGCAAGTATCCAGAGAATAAAAAAAAACAAAAAGACATGAACCATCATTCAACATCAGCTTAGGATATGCAAATGGATTCATTTCTTACCGTCTTAAACCCTTCAATCATCCATCGTCAATTTCACATGGATGTTTTATGTCCTCATGATTTATGCAGATGATATGGGCTAAAAGTATGTATTGAAATGATGCTATGAACGACCTACTTTGCAGAGACTCAAACACTCTTGTAACATAAACAAACACCTTAAAATTTGTCTAACCCTTTTAGGACCAAATGTGTGTGCAGTGAATTCTTTTACCAGATCAAGAGTTTAGTTGTGCACCTTTACAACCCAGAACTAATGTGTGTAAGTGATCTCAGAGCTTTGGGAAATTGAATTCTCAACCTAAGTATGATGAGAATTTGACCCTATCCTTACTACTCTGATTTTGAGTTAATTACCTCATTTTGACCAAAATGGTTAAACCTATTATGGATGAAACCGCAAGGCTAGCCTATCCATTTGAGCGGTCAGAGGTCTCACTTTTAAATGAGACATGTCACCACGCATGAGCACACTCCACTACCAGTCAATCATCCATAGCCTCGATGGAGGTTAGCCCCATAGTCTATGAATTTGTTTTTGATTTCTTGAATATTAGAGATGACTACCCATCCTTCTGAGGGGACATGTAGTATGATCCTTACAATCCAATAGTTGGTGGTGTGTGATGCAAGCAGACTCAGAGCTTTGGGAAATCGGATTCTCAACCTAAGTATCATGAGAATTTGACCCTATCCTTACTATAATTTTTTAGCTTTCAGTATTGTGATAGTAATAAAAACCACTATTTTATGGACTATGTTGCATGATTAGACCGACAATAATGACTCTTATTGCCTACCAATTTCTCCAAAGGATGGTTTTGTCCATTTTATCCAAAATGTTTTTAAATATGTGTACTTTGTTTTTGGTTCAAGATAGTTTTGGCATCAGTTCCTAATCTCAAGATCTTCTTAGTGTATATTGTGCAATGATCCTAAGAGAATTTGCCATGTTTTTTGGCGATTGTCTTTGAAATGTAGATGCATGTGAGATGCAATGTTTATGAAATGTGAAATGTACCATAAAATACGGATGAATGATATGGAGTATGCAAAATATTTTATCCTCATTTGCAAAACTGACAACTTCACGCATATCAAGTTTTAGACGATATTCTTTAATGTTTTTGTGATACTCGTGGAGCCTTCTGTAATACAATTCCAATGTTTCATACTCTCCTTATCTTAGTAAATATTCATGAGGACATAAGCTGACATCTTACTCTAAAATACTAGAAAACAACCAAAACTTGGAAGCGAATGAATACACAGACACACAAATCAAACCAAAACAAAATCCAAACCCAAAACCGCACACAAAAACCAAAATCTATATACAAATGTACAATATAGTACAAAATGGTGCAAAATTTGGACTTATCACTTTCCTGGATCCCAAACATGATTAGAACATTTCAAAAGACATATAATGTGATACACATGCCAAATTTTGTAGGAATCCAAAAAACCCAATATTATACTGAACAAAGCAACAAACTTCCACTTGCCCCTCTCACCATACCAATTTGATGTAGTTCCATTAATAACCCTATGGTGGAGTTTCAAGTTCTTAAATTTATTAGAAAATAATTGATCTTCAATTTTATCTTGTTTATTATTTAAGATGTCCATTTCATACTTTGATTCATGGTGTAGAAATAAGCTTTCATTTTTAGATATGAGCTCTTGTAAATATGAACCTATTTGTACAAATTTTAGAGACACATCATTTTTCAAATCTATAGGCCAATCAAATTCATGTAATAATTTGCAAGCACCTAGGATATTTATTAGATGAGAATCATAAAAAAAATTATCCTAGATTTTATTACTAATTGATTATGAACTTGATTTAACATTTCAAGCATACCAACTTCATTTTCATTCAACAAAGAAATATCAATAGTGGTGTTAGGAGTAATTAAGTCAAATTATTTATCCACCCCAAATGGTATTTCATTATTGATAGAATTTAAATCCAACAAGCAATGAGGTAAACCATCACCTGATGTTCGAATGGTAGAACACAAGGGGTGAGATTTTACCTTTTGCACATTCTCATTTGACAAACTTTTGTGAGAATTTGTAATCTTTATCTTTTCTTCATGACTTTCATCATCATAACATATCTTTTTATTAAAGACACCAAAATTTGGCACCCAATCAAAACTACAACCATACTTTTCAAACCATAGGTCTTGTCTATATAGGGATGGGTCAACTAACATCTGTCCATGATAGATCATTTGGGTCATTTCAGATAATGTGAAATTTTCAATTGGATCATTAGTGATGTCAAACCCAAACCATTCAAGTTCTAAAACTTTCTCCCTTTGAGATGGCATTGACATTGTAGAACCATTTCGTGGATTAATATTTTCAATTTCTTTTCCCTCAAAGGAACCCACAACAAATTATTCTCCTTCTTTATCAATAGTTATAAAATCCTTATCACTTTCCAAAATTTTATGAGATTTGAATCCCTCTTCCAAAACTTTCTCAAATTGTACAGGACTTGTAATATCCTCATGTGAAGAAGCAATTATATTATCTTGCATATCAGTTGACACAACAAATTCATTAGAAGGTTTGGAATGAGCAAATTCTTCCCATTTATTGTTGACCAACCATACTATTTCTTCCTCATAATCTTCAAGAAATTCTTTTTTAAATTTATCTTTGTCATCATCTTGAGGATGTTGAAGGTTTTGATCATCGAATTTAATCTCCTCATCCAACTCTATGTAAGATCCTGATTCATCATGAGTTCCAAAACTAGTCCATTCTAGAATCATTTCATTGTCCAAAAGAATGTCACTTTTAGTATCTTTAATTTTTATCTCATGAGGATGCTTTGGAGGATCATCTAGATATGCACCTTGATGTTGTTCTTCCTATAGTTGAGAGACGTTTTCTTTGAGTTGTAGAACTAGCCTTTGCAACTTGTCCTACATATCATGTGAAGTGATTACATCATTAGAAAGAGTGGTAAAGTTCTCCCATTTATTCCACCAACAAAGATCATCTTCCAAGATTGGGGTGTGATGCTCAACTATACCTTCACATTCTTCAAATTCATCAATGGGTTGATATTCAAACTCACCTTCACCTTCCTGAGATGGTTCAATCCATTCCAAAAGTGGGTTATTTATTGTATTCAAATTTGTAAGGCTATTATAATCCAAATTGGTATCCCATGGTTCAATTTTATCGCAATTTGGAAGGTGTGCATTTTATTGGCCATCAATTTCAACAATATCATCCAAAGGATCTTTCGAAAACAAGTGATGAGATTTTATTGTATCTTTCGATTCATCTATTGATTTCTCAAATTGAGTCTCAACCACTTTTTTTGAATCGAGGGTTTGTTCAATATGATCAACTCTTGTTTCTTTCTTCCAAAAGTCATCCAAATCCTTCGTGAGTAAACATGACCAACTCATCTCTTGATGGGTTTGTTCATCCCAATCATCATTAATGGACCTCAGTTTTGAGACTTGCACATCCTCTTGGATGGAATCTAGGGTGGTTGTTGTATTTGGACATTCAAATTTGTCCCATTGATTTTTCACCCTAGGGTTAGGCAATGATGGTTGATTCACATTTTCTCTTATCAAAATGGCTCGTTGTTCTAATTCTCTCATGGCCTCATAGACTCTATGTAAATATGGGTCATCAAGACTTTCCCTTAACAATGTAGCCAATTCGGGTGGCATAGCTCTCATGTATATTTCAATAGCTCTCTTTTGAAATTAATAAATGGGACACCACTTCGGTATAAAACTTGTGAAACCTATCATTGAATTCACTCATGGACTCATTAGGTTCGCTAGAGATAGAGACAAATTGATTTAGCATGCAAATATGGTCAACTTGTCCTTGAAAGTGGATAGTAAATTATGCCTCTAGTTGAGTCCAAGAAGTAATGGAATCTATAGGTAGGTGTATGTACCACTCATATGCAACTCCATCCAATGTGTATGAAAATAATCTACAAGGAACATCTCCTTTCCATATTTGCAATTGCCTCAAGGTATCCATGCATCTTTGAATATGTTCCTTGGCCAAGGTCACCTCATGCTTAAACATAGGTAAATGATTTTCTACCCCTTGAGGAATTTGATGAGTAGGCCTATACAAGTGATGATAATAGCCCTCTATCCACAATGAAATTTGGGCCCTAGTTAGAACAACTGATGCCATTAGTGAATTCCAAATGATAACTTCAAAACTAATTTGTTAGTCAAACAAAAATATCTTACAAATAAGCATAAAATGACTAACCAATCTCAAATATGTAACATATGAATCATCATGTTAGCATCAACCAAGATATATACATCCATTAAATCATGAAATTGAAGAACATTCTCAAATTTACAACATGTTAGCATTAATGCATCATCAAAAATAGAGAATGTTAGAATCAATGAAAGTAATCATATGGAAAAAAAAACCTCGTTAGTCAATACCAATGTTTTGTAAATAAATATTTCAAGTAACATGAAAAATTTAGCACCTAAATGGCCACAAAATAAATCAATTCAAATCCTCCTAACTCCCAAAGCATGAGTGTTAGAGGAAACCAAATATGCTAATCAAATGAACTTGAAATATTTAACAATTAAAACTCTTGAGTAACCATGAACAATCCAAAAGCGTTAGATCAATGAATACAAATTCATGAATTGCTTAGCATAAATAAAATAAAGTAAACTAATTAATTCCCTCCTTCTAGCGCCAAAATGTTAGAGTGTTAATTTTACACAATTGTGAAATTACACTCTCCCTTAGGGTTTGGATGCCAAAACCCTCTCTTGCAAAGAAGTTAAAAAAACAACTTCTCCAAGGTCTCCACTATATTAGCATTTGCATATGTGTATTAGTAATCTCAAATAAAGATGTATCAATTTAATGCTTGGAACACCTTAGTGATTTCAAGTAACTATAAGCAAGGGGTAATGTTGGTTTATTTTACCATGCTACTTTAATGAATGCTCATTGAACCAAAATAAGACAAATGTGAGCTGGCTCTCGTATGACCACAATGTAATTCCTTATTTCCTTTTATCTTGAGGATTTTAAGATAGATTTTATCTTCCCTAATTAAGTATATTTTTATCAAGTTTTATCTTGCATTAAATCATACTTTAAATGTGGAAATAAAGATCAAATATATCTATGAACATAAATATGAAATGATGAATAGGCTCCTTGAATATAGCTTCTTATCATGAAGATAAAGATAGCTTTTGATGTGATTAATAAACTATCCCTCTTTGGTGAAATTGATTTTCACAAAGAGGCAATAATTTATGGCCTTAAAATAAGGGCTTTAAAATGTCACTTCAAATTATCCTTCTTAAATGAAATTAAATTTTCACAAAGATGAATAATTTAGTGCTTTGAAATAATGATCTTCAATGTAATGCAGAAATTGCCCCTTTCATAAAATCAGAATTTTTATGAAGAGAAGACAATTTAGCTCCAAAAATGGTAATTTGTGAAATGCCATAAAACATAATATCATCAATTAAATTGAAATTTTCATGAGGAATATGTCATCATAGGCTCATGAATGAAGTATGAAACTGAAAAAATTAAATTTGGCCCAAAAATGAAAATTTTAAAATTTTGAAATTTTAAAATCTGCAATAAATACAGCAACTTTGGATAATTTTAAAAAATGTGAAAGGACTCCGAAGTAAAAATTTCCAAGTGCATAATGGAAATATGAAGTATGCTCTACGCATCCATGCAATTATTTTTGAATTTTGAATTTTTTTTACTTTTTATTTTAATGCTCAAAAATTAAAAAAAAATTAAAATTAAAAGTTAGAAAATAAAAAAAAATAGAATCGAAAAAAAACTAAAAAACGAAAGCTGAAAATGCAAAATATGTTACAATCAGTATGATGCCATCCCATTCCGAAAAAACTGAATATGTGAGATATTCCATGCATTCAACCTAACCTATTATACCTGCAATTCTGCACAATCAAAACAAATTAAGTGCTAGCTCCTAAGGTACGAAATAAAATTTCAGATTTCAAAAATTCACATGAAGAAACCAATAAAACATGCATAAACTTCACCTATAAGCCCGAAATATGAAAAGGAAAGATAAACATTTAAAACTAGCATGGAGAAAAAAATCTCCTCATTTCTTGCCCATAAGATGCAAATTTCTGAAAGTTTCTACATTAAAAATATTCAGGTTACAAAGGCAGAATTTTTTGTTTTTCAAAAACCAGTCCAGTGAAAGGAAAAACAGCCTAAAATGAATCTAGAGTAACCATTGCTAATAAACCTTCAATCCCGTCTTCAAACCAGTTTCAAACCCTTGTGCATGCCTTTACTTCTGTTTTTAAAGTTTCTGGTTTGACTCTTCGTTTCATTCTATTTCCCTTTTTCCAACGCCTTTTGGTTTTCCACTCTCCTTTGGAGGTTTTCAAACGTTGTTATGCTGTAATTTATTTCCCACGTCTGATTTTATGTTTCAAAATTTGACCACGTTAAATTTTATTTAAACTTTAACTAATAACATTATTTGGATTCGTTTGCTTTTGCACATTCTAAAACAAAACAAATGCTCATTATCTATGTTTCATTTTTTTTTATAACACTCTTTTGTATTTTATACAGGTAAAATTTGGAGATACTCATTCCATGCATAGTGGACCCAACCCTTCCATGCATATTATGTGGAGTGGCAACCAAACATGATATTAAGTCCCTATTCTCTGAGAGAAACGCCCACCTTCATGATGGAGCTTCCACTATACCCGCCGACGACATACTATTTACATAGACAATTGTTACCTTATGACAGTGTATTAATCGAGTATTAACGTCTTTTGTCATGATATTTTAGCCACCGGTCTAGTCTATCGGATTCTTTTTTATTTTCATTCTTAAGTGATTCCACATAGACCCATTATCGTTTGCATAAGTTTTACCTGGCATCTTTCGAAACATTCTATGTACCCTTTCTGATGCAGCACATTATTCCCATTTTCCTCATGTAGCCAGCGATGGGTGCTCTATTATTTTATCATGATGTTTTTATTTTGACCAACCGTTGCCCTACATCGTTACTGCTCTAGATTGCCTTCCACAGTACCACATATACACTCATGGTCCTTTGTTTATTGGGGGAATGTGTCACCGACCTCTACACAGTTTCATTGCCCGACTGCCAAACATGATCATGATGAAGGATCCATTCCTAACCATAATACCATCCACTATGTGATGTCGATGTACAAATAACTATCATCATGACCTTTTGTCGTAATCCCAATCATCGCCAGATATGTGTGAAATTCTCCACTACTTCCTTCCGATAACTATCTGTTCATTGCCGCTATTGGT
This sequence comes from Wollemia nobilis, assembly GCA_028583015.1. Taxonomy (NCBI): domain Eukaryota; kingdom Viridiplantae; phylum Streptophyta; class Pinopsida; order Araucariales; family Araucariaceae; genus Wollemia; species Wollemia nobilis. Next base: position 5,597,942 of record JAQPPZ010002937.1, on the reverse strand, counting down.
GTCGAGCTATCTATGGGCATATTTATATTTCAAGGTACCATTGAATACTTTGCATATCCTGCCAAATTTAAAACTTCTTGACATGCCACACTATCATGTTCCATCCTACCAGATTGTGCTACCTGTCTCCGACGTGTCGCCCGACCTTTGTACTGCCAAACCACTTATCCCGTGGCCATGGTGTTCAAACACCGACACTATTATCATCAAATTGAGCTTCACATGGTGCCACATCATCATTTTTTGCATCCACATCATCAAGGACCCATCGTCATTACCATTAAGAGGGTCTTTCGCCTCTACATACTACCCATTGTGGTCTTTCTCTGTTGAGATTTCATCACGGTCAGCTCCGATAGATCACCATGAAACCTCTGTCCATTGTCTCTGGTAGCCATTGAATGCTTTCAAACTCATTCTACGACAAACATTTCATCTATTGTTTTTGCTACGGCAAGTGGTTTCCCTAGGATACGTAAGCATTTTCCCTATACCATTGTTGTTCACTAAACCTCCATCTATATCAACGCCAAACATGGGTGTCATTGATCGATCCCCACTTTGGTCATTTTGGATGCTACGCTTTAATAATCCTTGTCGAATCTCCAAAAAACCTGTACTACTAGCCGCTGTGTCGACGTATGCGAGTCCTTACTATCTACTATCGTTTCTCATTTGGCATGTAACCTTCTAGGTTAACCTGTTGTTGTATTTTGTTGGCATTAGATGCTTTGAATGTGCTATGAATACATATGCCTCCCCACTGCCAAACCAGAAAAATAAACACAGTTTTGGAGAATCTCGTCACTATCCCTTGATGCATCCATCAAACCCATGCTTGCACTGATTAATCATAGCGCTATCTCCGTATTCGATCTAGCCACCTGAATTGATGGTTTTTCATGATTTTAATGCCATGGATTTTTGTCATTCTTGACATCCTAAATTTGTCTTCACATGGTAGTCTATTCTAAGCTAACGCAAAATACTGCGGTGGCCCCATCTATTTTTCATGAAACCATTAGCTGTGTTATTAAATCTTCCATCATGTCGTGACTTCCACCATTCGAATGGGCCTCTATGGTTTCTGCTACCATGAATTTTCTTTCAAATCCATCACTACCGGAGCTTTCTTGGTAGTTGCTCATTTGTCCATGTACGCCAATAAGTCATGCAATGGGTATGGTGGGAAATCTCAGTCGTTGATACGTTTCTAAAATGTCACCACTCACTGTCCCAGTCATGTTCCACGTAAACCCTCGCCAGGTGAGCCACGCCGACATGGTGTCTCATTGTGTCCTTGCTGTCGAACAAGGCCATGGCTGGATTTCATCCGCCGGTCTCGTTCCTATACCATCTCCCGTCAAAACCATCGAATTATATGTCCACATATGCCTTCGAAAACCCTTCGATCGTGTCCACCTTGGACTCAAATATGCCTAATGTATCTGCCCTGCGTGGCTGCCCACCAAAATAGAAAAGTCCCTTCGTTCGCCATCCATTCTTAGTTGAAACCTGCATCACATATCCACAACAATTAGGGCTACATGAAGATTTTATTAATTTAAAACATAAGCAAAGCACATGACTTTACAATAACAATTCAATTGAGCTTTAAAGCGAAAATTCATCTCTTTTTTTTAATTCATGTTTCACTTTATTTCACTTTTGTCTTGTTTATTGTATAATATGATTAATATACATATAAAATCGTATATGTCTAATATTTTATTCATTTTCTTTATAACATAATATTAATACATATATAAATGATATATATGTATTATTATTGTTATTATTATTATTATATATATTTTTATAATTGTTATATATATAAGGTATAATATATCGAATGTGGTTTATTCCCTTTTATACATACATTATTATTACTATTATTGTATGAAATATAATAATAGTAGTAATAATATATATATTTTTTTATTACTTATACATATATATTGTAAATAAATATATATATGCTTTTTATTTTTTTTATTCTTTTGCTTATTATTATATGTATATATATAATAATAATAATAATTTATTATTTTATTTTATTTTTTATTTTTTAATTTTGTTTTAATATGTTTGGATTGAAATGGTTTGAAGAAAATAATATAATCCATTAACACCTTTCAACCCAACAAAAAATCCTATAGTAAAATTGAAAGACATTAACCCACAGTCCTCACAATACCCTCAAACAAAAAGTTTGACAAGAACTCAAGTCAAAGATGCACCTCACAAACTCCATTGCAATATCAATCAAACCCTTGAGTAGAAGCACGTCAACATCAACCCTTAAATATGAACAACACTCCAAAAGAGAACGAAAGAGGACAAACGACTCGACTCGACCAAGCATCTTGCAAACTGAAATATGAATGCCAAAGATAGAGCATGCTAAACTCATCTCCCAAAGGGTACCAAAATCCTCAAAACACAAACATTAGGTAGGTCCCCATTTTTTTGGGGGGGGCTAGTTGTGGAGTAGCCACAACAGGTTCTCTTCCCAGCTCACCATAAGGTGAGATTCTTCTTATACCTATTTGCTCAAACATAAGCTACCAGACATAATTTTCAATCATAAATTTAAACACAAACTCCTTCCATAGGCTTCCATAGGTAAGATCTATCCTCGTCTAACACATAAAAATAATAGGAATATTCATTTATCCTATGAAGACTCCATTAACATTGAGATTCCAAAAGATATCCATTCCCTAAAATATCCCCACCAATATCAAGATACCTATTAAAACTATGATTAAAAAATTTCTTACAAATTAGAAAATAAATAACATATCTGAGAGCATCTACTTGTTACTTACAGATCGTATTACAGATTTTTTCCTTTATTTTCTTAAAAACTCTCGATCTTAAAACTATCATCCATAGGGTTATGCATAGTGGTGAATATTCACCAATTGGGCTAATATTAGGATTTCCAAAATTAGAAATTGGTGAATATGAGGACCCTCAACGTCGGCCCATTCGCCTAAAATTTTTAGGATCAATTTTTTCTTAGGGTCAATTCACCATAATATATATCCAAACATAGGCATATTTGTACTCATTGGAAATCTCTTTTCAATCCTGATCTAATGGTGGTGTTTTTATGAAGTTATAAGATGATTTAATAGTCAAAAGTGGCCCCAAATATGACCTTATATTATAGGGCTTAAAATGCCCCAAATTTTGGTGTGATATGCTCAATTTGATTTGCTTAGAATTATCCATGATTCACCTTGATTTTTATTTGGATTCACCATTTGAGTCCAACCCCTTATGCATAACCCTGGTCATCCACCAATCACTCATACTAATGTCTTTCTCCTTTCCTACCTTTTTTCCTCTCTCCAATTTTTTTCCCATTTGTCACACACCATCCCACCTAATTGATCAAGACATTAGCTTTCTTCCCTTTTCTTTTCACCATTCCTGATCTCTTCACTAATTACCACTCCATCGTATCTAGTCGAGGTTACCTAATTCACTCTAACATGATAGCCAAAACCAAAGTTCCATCATCCCATTATGGATTAACAACCAAAATGATAAAATCAAAGTGGAATTAGTCCCTCATCCTATTAGAGTGAGAATAAATTATTAGCATTAATAAATTAATCTAATATATAATATAATTCTTAAGGCTAACAATAGTCAAGATAGGAATAAGAGGTATCCTACACAAAATCATGCTAACAACTAACAATATAGCTAACCTACTAACAATATAATATTCATTAAATAGAATATTTAACGAATATCTAACCTAGGGTATGAAGTCTACTACCTAGGTTATTACATATTACCAAATGAGATAATAATTATAGTTACTATAGAATAGTAACTCTAACATCCCCCCTTATTAAATTATTTGGGTAACATATATAACTGTCCCAATACAGTGAAGAATAGAAAATGAAATATGCTGATATGTTGGCTCTGGCTCATGGCTTTGGATTTGGCTCTAAGATTACCTCTAAAATAGTACCTCTAGAATTATCTCCGGATCTACCTATGAAACTACCTCTGGATCAATGCCTTTGGGTCTGCCACTCAGTCTATCATTGGATCTACCTCTGGATCCACCATAGGTTTTACCTTTTCTTTAGAAGCCATACAATATTTCTTTCATATTGATCCATTATGTGAAATATGACCATATACAATCAATATGAACCTTGTTGGTCATTTTTACTTTGTACCAACAACATGAAGAGGAGTGATTTGTACATCCACATGAATCACAATGATGTAATTTCCAACACCTAGCTGCTACATATCTTGTTCTTCCCAAATTACTACAACAATGCTTTGTAGGCATTGAAGGATATTTAGGTTTTACAAATATGGTTTTACTAGTACGTGCATGTCCATCATAATCAAGGCCTTCATTATTTTCCTGAACATTTAGCATTATTGAATTTTTAATATCATTTTCATGTTTACCTAATCTCTCACCATTGAATCCTATTTTCTTCAATTTGGATCCAAATCCTTTGATGTGTTTTTCAAAACACTCAATTTTGTCATCTCCATCAATGCTTTTAACAATATGGTATTTGTCACTATTTATGAGATTATAGAGCTTATTTTTAGGAGGTTCAATTTTTAAGTCACTCATATCACAAGAAAAACTACCTTTGTGATGAGATCACCTATGCTACAATTGATATCTACCTTTGAGGGTAAAGGGTTTCTTGTATAAAAACAAGCATTGACCATAGTGGGCTTTAGGTCACTTGTCTCACAACAAGCATCGACCAATAGAAGCTTTAACTTTGGTTCCTCACTAATATCCCTTTTTTTTTTACTTTGGGCAATGCCAAGTGCAACCAATGACATGTATATTACCCTTACAATACCAATAGGGATTAGAGCACCATTGATTTGAAGGTCTTTAGAAGTTTTAGAATCATTGAGAATGGAGCTTACACCATTGCATAGTGTGAGAAATGTTCCATCCTCATAAAAATATAACCCTACCATATTTGCTGGAAAGTAAGGACTTTTAACTAATTTTGCACATTCAGTTGGTTTTTGGGCTTAATTTTTCTTTGATTTGCCCATTTTCTTAAGGTGTTGGTCTCTGCCTAAAATGCACCTTTTACAATAAAATTTTGCAAAAATAAATGACTAGGATGGCTAAGATGTTGATCGTTGTCAAAAATGCACCCTTACAAGGTTATCCCCCATTTTGCTTAAAAAATTATAATGTATCCCCCTTGTGTGCAAAAATGGTGGAGAAAACATTTTATCCCCCCTTAGTGCAAAACATTCTAACTATGAAGCCTCTTGGGCATTTGTTTTAAAAATATTACCTCTTAGGCAATTTTTGAAGTTTACCCCCATTAGGTACATGTTCTCCAAACTTTGCAAAAATAAAGTTGAAAAATAATTGTCAAAAAACAACTTTTTAAAGCAACTTTTTCAAAAAAGTTGTAAAAAAACAATTTTTGAAAATTGGCAAGTATTTTAGAAAAAAAATATTGAAGCAAAGTTTTTACCCTATGCTTTTTAGGGTCAGTGGGTATTGAACATGCGACCATACTAGAGGCAATAACTTATTGCCTAGCTGGTTGATTGTCTGGGCTAGAGAGCCCAACATATCCAAAGTAATAGTAGTTGTTAATTCATAAGGTGGTCATACAACTTAGGGAAAGTGTATTCCCTATGATCTATCTCAAAGTGGTGCCACTATGCAGGTGAGTTTCACCAAAGTCGGGGAGCATTGGATCACCAGAGACTTAGCCGACCAAATTTACAAGTGAAACTACGACACACATAATGTTTGGGTGGTGAAACCTCCTAAAACTACAAATAATCCTCTGGAGCTTAATTAAAATGTCTCCTACAAGTATCGTCCTTGATTAAATAATATTGTATTCTTCTACTGATGAATGTGTCTCCAAAGGATTTAACAAGGTAAAACTTATCTGCGATTGGAGTCTGTGTCACCAATGGTGGACCAGATATCCTGGTGTTGTTGTCTATAAGAAACTATTGTGGAAGTAAAAATCCACTATGCACATCTCATAATCATGGAATGCCACCCTTAGGGAACCACACTAGATCGAATTACCACATCACTTCCTTAGAATCCTATCGAATCTTGGATTTTATTGTCAAACATAACCATAATTTGTCAGCTATAAATTACATTTTCTCCAAGCATCTACAAAATTTATGGGATCTAGAAATGGTATACATAAATCATTGTGGAATTAAAAATCTACTATGCACAGCTAAGAAAACTAGTATAATTTCCTACCTAAAGCTATGTTGAACAATTTTTGTGATTGAATTTTTCGGTGAGGTGATCAACTGTGCATAGATGATGTTCTCTACGATTTCCTCTGGTGGTAAGACTCAATGTAATATGTATCATATGGAATATGTTCTTCTATGTAGGTTATCTCATCTACGATATTCAATCAGGAAAATCAAATGTGTCTAAAGAGAAAGAATACTCATGCATCATTCAGCTAGATTAAGGTCTATAAATTATTGTTTCCTTTTGTAATGATTTGGTCGCAGCTCCTCGTAAAATTATTCACCTAAATTCTAAGGCCCGATCTTGGTGATGGTACAGTAGAGATCGTTGAGCATGCTAGTGATGGAATCATAGATAGTGAGGGGAATCTTCTCGAGGAATAATGGATGCCATTTTAGTTGCAGTTTTTAGGATAAAACAAATATCCCACATGCAGGAGAGTGGGGCTAAAAAGAGGGTTTAAAATAAAATAAACATAATTTATTAATCGACCACCTCATGATGGTCTATTCCATATTTGATTTTGCTCACTAGTCCTCCATACTTCAAATAAAAATATTATTAGTTATCCTTTAGTGCCACATTACATCCAGGTGTTCATGTGCCCTTCCAGTTAGGTTGACTAATATCCCACATCTAAGTTAGTCCTCGATATGCATGTCACCAATTGAATCATCTCCATGTGTACTTAGGCATTATCAAAGTTCATAGTCCCACTAGTCTCCACATGTCTTGAGCCACGTAGATCACCCACATAGGTCCACTATGTGTTGGTCACCATGTCACTCATGTCATCTGATCCTCCTAGCTTGTAGGTTGTCTATCGATCTTCCAGGTCTGCTTTGTACCAATATAGCCAGGTGTGCTCAGCCACATCAATGATCTAGGCTATCCAATTATGGTAGTCCTCCTATGTTGGGATCTATACCCAACATAGTCCAATCATATTTCTATATTTACATCCACCAATAGGAGACCCGATCATGTCAGGTGAGGTTGAGTCATTTCTATGATTCACAAGGGTATTCTAGTCCAAATGTGATCACTATGGATCACACACATGTTGGGAGACTGTAGTCATAGTCATATCTGGTTGGCTGAATATTAGTTCTAGTTTAGTATAGATCTGGATAACTAGAGATCATCAATCAATCGATGGAGCAAAATAAAATGGAGTCAATAAAATGAAATCGACTTGGTCACCCCCCATCCCATTTTGATACCATATTAGAGTGTGAATAATATATTAGCATTGATAAATTAATCTAATATATAATACAATGCTTAAGGCTAACAATAGCCAAGATAGGAATAGGAGATATCCTACCCCAAATCACGCTAACAACTAACAATATAGCTAACCTACTAACAATATAATATTCATTAAATAGAAGATTTAATGAATATCTAACCTAGGGTATAAATTCTACTACCTAGGTTATTACATATTACCAAATGAGGTAATAATTATAGTTACTATAGAATAGTAACTCTAACACATCCAAAGTAAATGCATTACCTGTGTAATAATAAAATATGGTTTCCATATAATTACACTTCACTCATTTTCTAGGGCATGCGAGTGGCATTAACTTCATCGTAGTTCCACATTGTTAGAGTCATACAATGCAGGAATCATTCCAACTATATTTAAATTAATATATTTTTGGGAAGAATAATAAAAGTATTTTGTTAGCTACTCAGTCAGAATATCACCTACAAAACCAAGTCACCTCATCAACATTTCCCATAAGTATTTGTTGAGTTGTTTTTGTATAATCAAAACATAAATTATTCTAGCATTCCAACTAGTTACATCATATTTTTTTATTGTAGAAGTGTGCTTTTATTAACTAAAACACAAATCAGTTAGTCATCTTGTTGATAGGAAACATGATATTTTTCCACAAACATGGTTCTTACATACCTATTTCCATGAAATAATAAATCATCCTATGAACAAAAATACATATAACCACACATGTATTCATCAAATGAAAATTTTTCGAAGGGAGGGTCATGACAATATGAGTGCATTGATTCTCCAATGCCCTTCCTTTCTATGTAATGTTTGATAATGAGCAATCTGTTAGAATAAATCTTTGTTCTCTTAAGTTCTACTAGGATAGTATTACTTGAGTTACCTCTCTTCCATGGGTCAGGTGAACTATCAGTTTAAACTAGTTCAAATTTGTTAAGTTGTTGTAATCCAATGGCTCACATTGATCAAATTTGCTATTTGTAGAAATTTGATCCCATGGAATAATCAATCAGTTCTTGATATTTCAGTAATGCTTTGCATATCTAATCGATTGTCTTTCAACACTGTGTGCAGTGTTTTTCTACATGGTACCAGAGCGAGGCTAGATTTTGCATGCATTCATATATTCATAGATCTGGTTCATCATTTTTTGGGTAGCTCTTTGACTAGCTCAACTTTCTTGAAAGAGTAGTCATTCGTTATTATCCATTAAGAAGTTTTTTTTGCTCTTTTTAAGCAATTTTTTCAGCTAATATGAAATTTGGTTCTTCTTAGAGCCTCTTTATTTAAAAGCTTGAAATCAAAAATAGGATATTTTTTTCCTATTACTAGGGTTTTCCATTGCAGGAGAACTAATATTATAGCATTGTTTAGCGCTACTAAAGACGTCAAGGCGCCCAATTTCAGGCACTTCTTGGTCCTGTGTGGAGGCACTTCTCAATGTAGAGACACTATGTAGCATTGTTTAGCACTACTGAGAGACATCATACTGCCCAATTTTGGGCACTTCTTGGACCCATGTGGAGGCACTTCTCAGCATGGCAGCACTATGTAGCACTATTTAGCACTATTGGAGATGACACAACACCTGATTTCAACACACTTCTCAATGTAGTGCTCATTGTTCAATGCTACTGCCCTTGTAGTGTGCCATCAAAGAGTCTTCATCATACAAGCACCATATCCTACATAGAAAATCATGTGGTCCTTTGGTGCACCTTGTATTTTCATCAAAATTGATTCTCAAGACACCATATCCTATGAAGGCAACTGAAGAACATTGGCTATCTACCGTACTCTACACATTGATGAGATTTTGACAAGTTGGCATGATCCTCAGTTCAACCTTCAAAACTACAAGTGTGCACTAAAGGAGACATCTTTAGTTTAGAACTACAAGTGTCCTATCTTTTAGTGTCGAATCTTTACTTCAATTTCAAAATCAATGAGAACTTGGATCACGTATCTTTTTTTAATGATAAATAGAATGGCTCTCATTCAAACAACTCTCCTCTTTAACCAACTCATTCCCTCTCAAGTTTCTCATTGCAATATATATTTGGGCTCTGCCATATATCTCACTGAAGATGTACTCCACTTGGCGATAGTCGAGCTTGAACCAACGAGTGGTGATGCTATATTTCTCTCTGAAAGTGATGCATTGGATATGAATGACGATTCTCCATTGCCTATATCTCCATTGACATGTAGTGTCTCTCACTAAAGACATACTCTGATGCTTCCTCTGACAGACAAAAAAAATCCTTTCTCATTTCTTTTTCAAAGCTTAATATAAAGTTTCAAAAGTTTTTTTGTTATGTCTTCACCTATAGGTTTCATTTGATATTTTAATATCATCGAGGATAAATTTAGAGTTTGAAGCTTGCTCCTACCACAGCATGAAGATGACCCATTTTTTTTGCATGATCCTTGAAGGTTGTTGGTGTAGTTTATTGATATTTAATCCTACACAGAGATCGAGATAACTCACATTGTTGAAACTATAGCACTGGCATTGGTGATAACACACATTCAAATGAAATTTTTTTGTGGCTTCCTTTAGCCATGATATTGCATTAAACGTGAAGTGAATTTTCTTATATGATTTTAAACTAAGGCAGATTTCTTCTACTTCCTGTTCATTCTGAAAGGAAATTATTGTATAAAGAATCATATTCTTTCTTTGATTCTGAAAGCAATTCCTCTTCATATTTTTTTTGAAAAATAACTTTGTAAGTTTGAAATTTTTATGACTCCTCTCACAAGCCTGTCCCAAAAAGGCTATCAGATGTGAAGAGTCCAATTGTAATTTCTAAATACAAAGCATTTTTTGAAGGGGGGGTTCTTGGTGCTGATTCTTGCACCTTATTTTTGCTGGATTCCTACAGGGGAGAAATTTCTTCTTGTGTCTATGTTGCTTGGAGTCACTAGTGTTGTCCCTTTTGGTTGTGGCACTATATTTACCACTTGATGGTTGTTGCTTGCATTTCCTTCTTTCAGCTCCTTCTACATATTATGGTGGCAAATGCATTTGGAACTTCTAAGCAAGCAAACAAAACCTCATAGAGCACATCAAACATTGGCATTATTTTTTCTCAAAAAGAACATTTTCTAATAATCGCCTATGTTCCACGTATCAATTTACTCATACACCTATAGTCTCCCTCACGTTAGGGTGGGTCATTGAGATTATTGGTATACAGGTCTGGAAGATTATTCTGGTTTCAAAATAACCTATGTTCCATGTATCCAACTCCTCATTTACTTATAGTTTCCCTCATGTAAGGGCAGGTATATTGAGAATTTAGGTATAAAGGTCTATTTTTTTGATACCCTAATTCAAAACAAGGTTTTTCTAATAGTGTTTCTTGCTGCAATTTCTACTCTAAAAAAACTTGCAATTAAAGGGGAGAATATTGGTTCACTACAGCTTTTTCTTTGGAAAAATGAATACAATTTATCCACTCACCCCTCATAACTATCACACTTGGAAACCAAAAATATTAAATCTCATATCCCAAAAATGGATCACATAGAGAAGTAACCTAAATTTAAAAATGAATATGAAATATTTATTCATAAGGGGAAGATGTATGAAACAATGGGTATTATAAGCACAAATGTAAATAAAAGCTTATGGTTTCACATTTCAGAAGGTAAAACGCCATTTTAGAGTTGGAAAAAACTAAAGAGCTTGTTTGGTAAAGTGGACAAAATAAGGTCAATGTAGCTAGAGGCAGAGTTAACAACATTATCTCCTAAAGACTTCAACAATATTGTTGACTTTCTCACCAAATATAAAGAAGTCCTCACTCAATTAAAAGGCAATGGCAAGAATAAAATAGAATAAGAATGCATCTATCTTATTCTTTCTAAGTTGAATGGAGTATTTCAAATTTTTGCAACCACCTTATTTTCTACAAAATATGCACTTGGCACATGTTTTAAAATACCCTATTTAGGGGGAGGGTGGGGATGACGGTGGGCGGGAAGGCTATTCTGGGAGAGCACGGGAGCGTCGGCAGGTCAAACCAGGGGCTCGGCAGGGTGGAGGGAGGGCAAACAGAGTCTGGGGACGATGAGGAGTCCTTGCCAAGTCACGACAAGGATCCGCCAGACAAACGGGGAGATGGACCTCGGAAGTCATATGCTTTGGCAGCGGCCTCTGAAACCCTAAGCGGGCTCTTCTCCAAGGAGTTATTTCCGTCCGGGGACGAGTTGGACATCCCGGCAGAAATTCTCTCAAGCTTTGTGGATTTCAAAAAATTTACCCTCATCTGTAAGTTTATTGGTGGTCGTCCCGACATGGAGACCATTTGCAAGTGGGCGTCTGACAAATGGCGGACCTCTGGTCACTTAGATCTGGCTGCCCTAACCCGAGGTTTTTTCGTGATTAGGCTGAGCAACAAGGAGGACTACTGTAAAATCCTGGCTGGAGGGCCTTGGTTCTTGGGCCGTACGAGTCTTTTTCTAAGGAAGTGGGGTTTGGACTTTAACCCCGATACCCAGAATATCAAAATTGCTCCAATATGGGTTAGGCTCCCGAGTCTTCCCATTTTTTGCTGGCATGAAAATGTAATCAGAGGTATTGCTCGGTCCATCGGGGAGCTGATCACTTTAGACCCTCCCACCAGAGCTCGAACTAGATTTGTCCAAGCTTGATTCTATGTTTTGGCGGACTTGGAGACGGACCTCCCATCCTCCATTACTCTGCGATCTGGGGGTACTTTTCTACACAAGCAAGCTATTATTTATGAGAACGGGCCAGCTTTCTGCCCTCAATGTAGTTCTCAAGGGCATCTTCAGTCCAATTGTCCTCTCCAAAAGCTGAGGAAGAAGGAGCGGGATCCCTGCAACCCTCTAGAGCACGGTGAAGGTCAGATGAAGCACCCTTTTATGAAAGGCCATGAATCTCTAGGTCCATCCAAGGACCATCTCGAATCCTCCTTACCAGAAGAGGAAATCACCACCCATCCGGACTTCGAGCAGTGTGGTGGGCGCCCCCAACTAGGACCACAGGAGGAAAATGAACAGCCCCCCCCCTTATCACCACACAGGCAGATTCATCCAAAATTTATGACCGGAACTCTCCCGAGGCACAAAAGATATTGGAAGACTACCTGTTGGGAAGAAGAGGTTACCAGCCTGGTAATATTAGCCCTCGAATTACGAGGAGTCAAAAGCGAGGGGTGGATTTTGGTAGTGAAAGGAAGCAGGGTCGTCCCCCCAACAAGGAAAAGAGAGACAAAGAAACTACGGCTGATGTTGCAAATGGAACCCAACGGTTGCTGTTTCAGGATGACTCTGATTCTCTTATGGGTGACGCGCTTATCCCAAAACCTCCCTTCCAGCAGGGAAAGGGAAGTAAGAAGAACCTCAAATCGTACGGATGAAATCCTGGATGTGAGAAGACTAAACGGAGTGGCCATTTGGGCCAGGGTAAAATTTTCCAGCAGGATTTTCAACGGTTTGTTTCAGTCCAGTCATTTTTCTTGGATCCTATCCAACATGTATGCTTCGAATTCTGCCTCCGGGAAAGCAGAAATGTGGAAAGTTATTTCCCAGGTATGGGAGAATTTTTTGTAGTTTTCTTGGCTGTCTTCTTCTGCTTTTCGATGGTCCAGCTTCTCCAGCTAGTTTTTGTTTTCCCAGTTATAATGGCCATGGTTTCTAGGATAATCAGGCAAAAATGCCTTACTTGTAGCCCTCGGGCAATTAGCAGCTTTTTGTTTTTTTTGCATACAGGTTTATTCTTCCAGGTTTATTCTTCCAGCCAAGAGGCATGAAGCACTATTTAGCAAGGCTGATTTTGTATATAAGGTTTTGGGATCCTCTATAAAAACCCACTGTTAATCTATTATAATAATTACCAAAAAAAAAATGCCCTATTTAGAGGAGTTTTGTGATAAGCTAACTAGAGAGGAAAAAAAACTTGAAAATTATGAAATATCTCCCTCTTCTTCTTCCTCAAAAGCACTAGTAGCATCCACCTCCACTAAATAAAAATTCAAAAAGAAACAAAGAGGCCCTATAACTTGTATACATTGCAAAAATGCTGGTCATTATGTGAATAAATGTTGGAAAAGACTTCAAAAATTAGAGGCGTAATGAAGGATCACAATATAAAAATAAAAAATAAGATAGGAAAAGCCTTAAATGTTCAAGGTAAATCTATAAAAACTTTATCAAAACATTGGGTTCTAGATTCAGGGGCAACTCATAATATGACTTCCTCTCATGAGTCATTCACTTCAATCTCCTCTAGCTCAACCTGTAACATAGAAGTTGGTGACTCATACTTCATCCCAGTCAAAGGAAAAGGTGACATATCCATTTATGGTGGTTATATCAATAATGTCCTCTATATCCTAAATATAGCTACAAATATCCTCTCCATATATCATATTTGTACTTTTGTAAATGTAAAAATAGTTCTATTTTCACCAACAGGAGTTGAGATAAGAGACCTTCAAGAACCATACTCTATAATAGCTCAAGGAGATATTGATCATAACACTCACCTATTTCACTTCAAAGGGTTCAAAAATTTATATGGGGCCTCCTATTTTGTTGCACATGGAGATCTTGAAAGCAAAATTTGGCATGAGAGGTTTGGACATCTCAGTTATAGCTATCTAAAGGAGTTGAATACTCATGAAATGGTAATAGGGTTGCCAAAAGTTTCTTCTATTTATGGTGTATGTCTTATATATGCTCTTGGAAAGAAACATCAAGATCCTTTTTAGCCAAGTGGTTCTCAAAAAGCCTCATCTCCTCTATAGTTAATCCATAGTGACTTGATGGTCTTCCCAAAGCCTTATTTCAAAGGAGCAAAATATGCCTTAACCTTCATTGATTATATTTAAAGAAGAATGTGGGTCTAATTTCTAAAATGCAAAAGTGATATTCTATCCCACTTCAAAATATTCAAAGCCTTAGTTGAAAATCAAGCAAATTCATACAGATAATGGGAGGAATACTTCAGTAATGAGTTCTCCATATTTCTCTCAACTCATGGCATAAATCATCAACATTCAGTCTACCATAATCCTCAGCAAAATGATTTTACATAAAAGAAAAATATAACTTTAAAAGAAATGGCAAACTGTATGCTCCAATCAAAATATCTTCCAACAATTTTTTGGGCTGAGGCAATTAACTATGCAAATTATATTCAAAACCGCACACCTCATAAAGGTCTTGGCCATTTGACTCATAAAGAAGCATGGACTGGATCAGAACCTGATGTCTCCTTTTGTAATTTTTTTGGGTGTACTTCTTGGCCGCATATCCCAAAGAAAAAGAGTAATGCTCTAGACAAGAAGAGCAAGCAACTCATATTTGTTGGTTATTGTGAGGAAATGAAAGCCTACAATCTCCTTGATACCACAACTCATGAGGTATTTTTTCTCAATAATGTTCAATTTGATGAAACATTCCCTCATAAATATCCTCAATATTCATCTTCCAAAATTAATTCTCTTGAGCCATCTTCAATATTTGAGCCTCAATATAATGAAGATCCCATCCTTGAGATAAATGATCAAAATGAGGATCCTATACTTCCAACTTTAACTCAAAGTTCTGCCACACCCATTACCCCTTACACAATGCCAAAATGGGCCTGCACCATAGTTAAAGAGGCCACTCCTTACATCTAAAATCTTCCATCATCCAAAATGGATCTGGTCTTATTTTTCAGTCCATTTTTACATATCCTCAATCCTTCAAAGAAGCAAGTAGTATAAAAGAATGGGATGATGCCATGGAGAATGAATTTGCATCCTTAATCAAAAACAAAACTTGGGATCTAGTCCCTCTACCTAAAGTAAGGAAATTGGTTCGTTGTAAATAGATTTACATAACTAAGTATGGACCTAATGGAGAAATTGACAAACACAAAGCTCGACTAGTAGCTAAAGGTTTTTCACAAATTGAAGGCATTGATTATTCTAAAACCTTTGCACCAATTGCAAAAATGGATTCTTTTAGGATAGTTCTTGTACTTGCTACTTCCCAAAAATGGCCAATTTTTCAAATGGATGTTAAAAGTGCTTTCTTGCATGGTGACTTAAAGGAGAAAATATTCATGGAACAACCTGCTATATTTATTCAAGACTCCTCCCTTGTTTATATACTAAGTAAATCTCTCTATGGTCTCAAAAAAGCTCCTAGAGCTTGGTATGAAAAAATGGAATCCTTCCTTCTTTCCTTAAGTTTTTCTCATTGTGAGTCTGATGCCACAATCTACATTTGGAGAGATGAAGAAAAAATCACCATACTTGTTCTCTATGTTGATGATCTACTACTCACTGGTAGTAACATTTCTCACATCAAGACTATAAAAGACTCCCTTTATGAGAAATTTGAGATGGATGATATGGGTTTAGCTCATTACTTCCTTAGGATTTTGATAACTCAAAAATATGCAAGAATTTTATTGTGTCAACAAGAATATACTCTAGACCTTCTTCAACAGTTTAAGATGACTTATTGTAAGGCTTATTCCACACCTTTTCAGTATGGATTCACTCTAAGTACTTCCTACAAATCCTCTCTATGTGATTCTACTCTCTACTGATAGCTTGTAGGAAGTCTCTTATACCTCACTCATACTCACCCAGATATTTCATATATTGTTGGCTTAGTATCTATATTCTCACATCAACCTCATTTCATCCATTGGCAAGCAACAAAAATAATCCTACGCTACTTACAATGAACTACTCACTTTGGGCTCTTATACGAGGAAAAATCCATGGATATCATTGGTTACATAGATTCTGATTGGGTAGGTTTAGTTGAAGATATATGTTCTACTTTTGGAAATGTTTTTTTATCTTGGTTCTCCACCTATTGCTTGATCATGCAAAAAACAACAAGCATTAGCATTATCATCTACATAAGTAGAATAAAGGGCAGTAATTTTGGCTATTCAAGAATTTCTTTGCCTTCATCTAATAAAAGAATCTAATTTTTTTATGACCAACCTATTACCCTATGGTGTGACAATCAGAGCATAATTCATATTGCCTGAAATCTAGTTGAGAATCAACACACCAAGCACATTGAGATTCACATGCACTTCATTCAGTAGCATATTCAGTAAGGGTATATAAACTTGCAGTACATTCCCACAAAAAATTAAATTGTAGACATCTTCACAACATCCTTTCCTTCTTCATGTTACATTTAGTTGCAAGAGAATCTTGGGGTTAGGCAGTTGCTTTAGAAGGGTGCATAGAGGTTTTCACCTCTCTCTTATTATTATTGTTCTTTTTTTCTTGGAATATGGTTTTTTCCCATGTGGTTTTTCACCATATCTCCCCTATATAAGTACATTGTACATGCGTACCTCATCAGGCCTTGTTTTCGGGACTCATTTTTTTGTGTTCAATAGAGGACAATATTTTCCATTCGAAGACATGCCTCTTATTTGTATTCTTAAAACATGTTAGTTCATTGTTCATGAGTACCTCATCAGGCCTTGTTACCAAGAATCATCACCTATTATTACATTCACCCCTAGTATCACTTAAGGGGGTGTTAGAATAAATATTTGTTCTCTTAAGTTCTACTAGGATAGTCTTACTTGTTCTCTATGTTGATGATCTACTACTCACTGGTAGTGACATTTCTCACATCAAGACTATAAAATACTCCCTTTATGAGAAATTTGAGATGGATGATATGGGTTTAGCTCATTACTTCCTTGGGATTCTGATAACTCAAATAGATGCAAGAATTTTATTACGTCAACAAAAATATACTCTAGACCTTATTAAATAGTTTAAGATGACTAATTGTAAGGTTTATTCCATACCTTTTCAGTATGGAGTCACTCTAAGTACTTCCTACAAATCCCCTCTATGTGATTCTACTCTCTACTGCTAGCTTGTAGGAATTCTATTATACCTCACTCATACTCACCCAGATATTTCATATGTTGTTGGCTTAATATCTATATTCTCACATCAACCTAATTTCAACCATTGGCAAGCAAAAATAATAATCCTATGCTACTTACAATGAACTACTCACTTTGGGCTCTTATATGAGGAAAAATCCATGGATATCATTGGTTACATAGATTCTGATTGGGCAGGTTCAGTTGAAGACATATGTTCCACTTTTGGATATGTTTTTTATCTTGGTTCTTCACCTATTGCTTGGTCATGCAAAAAACAACAAGCAATAGCATTATCATCTACAGAAGTAGAATAAAGGGTAGTAGTTTTGTATAGTCAAGAAGCTCTTTGGCTTCATCAGATAATAAAAGAATCTAGTTTTTTTATGACCAACCCATTACCCTTTGGTGTGACAATCAGAGCACAATTCATATTGCCCAAAATCTAGTTGAGCATCAACACACCAAGCACATTGAGATTCACATTCACTTCATTCGGTATCATATTCAGTAAGGGTATATAAACTTGGATTACATTCCCACAGTAAATCAAATTGCAGATATCCTCACCACATCCTTTCCTTCTTCATGTTACATTTAGTTGCGAGAGAATCTTGGGGTTAGGCAGTTGCTTTAGAAGGGTGCATAGAGGTTTTCACCTCTCTCTTCTTATTATTGTTATTTTTTCTTAGAATATGGTTTTTTCCCATGTGGTTTTTCACCATCTCTCCTCTATATAATTACATTGTACATGAGTACCTCATCAAGCCTTATTGTCGGGACTCATTTTTTTTGGTGTTCAATAGAGGACAATCTTTGCCATCTGAAGACATACCTCTTCTTATTCTTAAAATATGTTAGTTCATTGTTCATGAGTACCTCATCAGGCCTTGTTACCAGGACTCATCACCTATTATTTAATTCACCCCTAGTATCAGGGTGTTAGAATAAATATTTGTTCTCTTAAGTTCTACTAGGATAGTCTTACTTGAGTTACCATTCTTCCATGAGTCAGGTGAACTCTCATTTTAGACTAGTTCATATTTGTTAAGTTGTTGTAATCCAACGGCTCACATTGATAAACTTTGCTATTTATACAAAGTTGATCCCATGGAATAATCAATAAGTTCTTGATTTTTTAGTAATGCTTTGCATATCTAATCGATTGTCTTTCAACATTGTGTGCAATTTTTTTCTATACAATCTTCAACTATTTTTGGTGCTCCTCCTTCTATTTCAATAGGTATACATTATTTTGGGTGCTACTCAATTGTTTCACCTTATTCTTGCATCGGGTAGCAAGCATTATATCAAGAAATATCCTCCAAACAATGTGAATATTGATTGGCTCTTTGTTGTTGTAAGGGACACCAAATTCTCAAACCTAAATTTTGCTCTAATTAAACCCTTATATTATATATATATATATATATATATAGATATATTCATAAATGTTGACTGAGCTCCCTTTCCAAATAAGATAGACCTAGTCTCTAGTAATCCCTTTATAGAGTTTGAATAAATCATGACACTCATATAAGATCTATGACTAAACCTAATAATACAACCATCCCTACTTCTTCACATGTCTATTTGTGAGAAGCATTGGTGCAACTCACTTACACTCCAACTACCTTCAATTCCTAATGACATAGTTGGTTCTCATTTCACTCATTTGAAATAAAAATCCCTAGTATTTACCCTTGAACAAGCCCTTTAGTTCAAGAGTTCTAGGACACTAGTATTCTCTCTTCACACAAGTCTTTTAGCGTAAGATTTCCATAGACATAGTTTTCCACTCTCTTCCACAAGACTTTTAGTGAAAGAGTTTCATGGATATTCTAATCCCTACTCCCTACCCAGTTCCATTAGAGTATGATTACTAAGCATCATCCACAATAATTTGACCAACTCTTTTTTGAAGAGGATTCCCTACCCGGTATCTAAAACATAATTAGGATCCCTCTATATTCTATTTCTAAAACTATTTTCCAAAAGTAATATCCATTACATGACAACAAGTTGGGAGAATTATTCATTATATTATTTTTAACTAATAACCAATTTATCCATATTATATCTCTAATTGGTGAGTAGTGGATATCCATCGATTATAGATGCCATCCGAAGGTGCTATATACCCATTTGTCCTTACTTAAAAATGAGGTACATATTATATCATTTAATCTACAATAAAAAGTTAATCTTGGTGCAATCCCATAACTTAAGCTTCAAATAATTAATCTAATGAATTGACTAGTTAAGCTTAGTCTTCAGGTGATTCCAGGTAATTTCCATAGACACCGCTAATGCTCAAAAAATGATCTCTGAGTTAGTAAACCATAACCAACATTACATAAGCATATCTTTACACCGATTCAAATTTAAACTCAATTGGCATGATATTTTTAATCATTCTAAATTTTTTTTATAAGCTATCCAAACTATATAGGTTTTATAATCCAAATCACTGGCAATGCATCACTAGACAACCCCTAGAGATGTATATAAAATGATACAATTTAGGAGATGTTACTCTCTATAGAAGCATTGCATTAAGGTATTCTAAGATCAATTTCCATCCATATTTTTTAACAGGACAATCCATCTCATAGTTGGTGGTCATTGAGCACCAACTTCATCTCGTAAATTTCTACTCCTATGACTAAAAATATTCCAAAATCATGTCATTACATAGAGATTCTGGTACAAAATCTAGTTGCACCTACGACTGTAACCACACCAACATCCATAGAACTCTTAGGTAGCAGAACAACAACACCAACCAAGAAAAGACTTGAATTATAATGTGGATCGGATATGATTCCATTTTACTTCCCAAAATACCTATTATGTGAAGAACACAAGCTTATACTGAGAGGGGGGGTGAACAGTATAAGACCACTTTTAACTTTAACTTTCAAAATAGCTTTCAAACCAATAACATGCAGAATAAAGATAGCAATAATAACAACAGTAAAACAATGCACAAAATGCAATCCACAAAGAGACACAACAATTTACGTGGTTCACCCAAGGTGGGCTACTCCACGGATAAAACTTTTCTTCTAAAAGTTGTATCAAAGTCCTCTGGGAATCCTTCCCGATTACAATGTTTATGAGCCTCAGCTCAAAGGAGACACCTTCCCCTAATTCTTGCTTTGGCTGGTGATCCTCTAGAAGACCTCTACCTCCTTTGCCCTTAGCAAGTGGAATTCTATCCACAGAAGACACCTGTCTTCCCTGCTCTGGCTGGAGATCTCTGTCCTCAATTCTATCACAGCAAAGCTGGTCCTCTTCTCTGCACCAAACACAGTCCTTCGGTCTGGCACAATACTGTCCTCTTCCTCTGTTCTTTTCTACACTTGGTTGAAACCAATATTTTACTATCTACGCAAATATAGCAGTTCTCGATCAAAAACATAGTAGCACAGATTTCACGTATTCTGCATATACACAGCAATACAGTCTTCGCAAAATATAGCAGCACTATCTTCGCAAATACAGCAGCACTTCCTTTGCACTCTTTGCCTAAATCACGATAGCACTGTCTTCGCAACCTCTGTCTAAACACAACAGACGCTCAGGCTTCTACTTATGCACTTCTGCGATCGATCTTCTCCCTGCACTCTCTCTGCGCAATTCGCACTTCGAACGCACACTTAATCGATACCCAAACTATTCAAACATCCCTCCTTTTATAGAGTAAGATCCATGGTCATTACATCCAAACTTAGTCGACTGTTATACTTCCATTGCGTCGGCTGCAAAACCCTATGCTACGTCGGCCCAGATTTTAACTTTGTCGGCTCAAAGTTAACTCTGTCCTCAACCGCCTCCCTGTAGCTTCTGGCGCGAAACTTCAACATGTCACGATATCGTGACACCTTTGCCCATCGTACACCTTCTATTGCTTGTTGTAGCGATATCGCGACGCTTTTGCTTTTGACTGCTTCCTTTGCTCTTCTGTCATGAAATCGTGACACTTTTGCCTCTTGCTGACGTCATCTTGCTTCTATCGCGAAATCACGACGCTTTAGACTTCAAAGCCTTCTTCTCCGCTTCTGTCATGAAATCGTGACACCTTTGCCTCTTGCTGACGTCATCTGCATTCCTGTCACGAAATCGCGACGCTTTAGACTTCAAAGCCTTCTTCTCTGCTTGCACCAGCGAAAATGGAACATGTCACGAAATCGTGACGCTTTCGCTGCCTTAAGCTCTTTTCTGCCAAATGCTCGTGAAACTGGGACATGTCGTGAAATCGCGACGCTTTCGTAGCCTTAAGCACTTTTTTGCCATATGCCCGTGAAACTGGAACATGTCGCGAAATCGCGACGCTTTCGCCAACTGCAAGCTGCCAACTCAACCTGTCACGAAATCGTGACACTTTCTGCATCCGTACAACTTCTTTGAAACCTGTCACGAAATCGCGACACTTCCTGCAACTCAACACTGCCAACTCAACTTGTCATGAAATCGTGACACTTTCTACATCCGTACAACTTCATTGAAACTTGTCACGAAATCGCGACACTTCCTGCAACTCAACACTGCCAACTCAACTTGTCGCGAAATCATGACAGTTTTGCCTAAACTTTCTCTCTCCTCAAACATGTCATGAAATCATGACAGTTTTGCCTGCTTCGTCTCTGCCTTCCAGCATGTCGCGAAATCGTGACAGTTTTTCCAAAACTTTCTCTCTCCTAAAACATGTCACGAAATCGCGACAATTTTTCCAGTAGCCTGCAAACTTTTTCTAACTTATCTTTTTCTGGATTTTTTGCAACTGGGCTACTCTGATTTTCTTGGAGACTTACTGACCAGCTGAAACCTTCATCAAAACACATACTTAGACATAAAAACAAATTGCTCCAAGAACTCCTTGACATCAAAGACAACAACTACCAAGAGCTCCTTGACATCAATGACAACAACTACTTGAGCAAAGGCAATGTACTCAAGGTACCCAAAATTGCCAACAATCTCCCCCTTTGTCATTGATGGCAAACCTTTACTAAAAACACATCTTCAAGAGCCAAAACTGAAATCAATCTCTTTGAAGTTTTGCTCCCCCTGACTTGAAGCTTTCCTCTTCACTTGAAGCTCTCCCCCTTACTCATATCTCTCCCCCTTACTTAAATCTCTCCCCCTTTGTCATCAATGGCAAAGGGTCACCTTTGGGGCTTGGGACTAAGAATGAGTCTCTTAGCTTAGTCCCTCCCCCACCTCCTAATGAGGTGAAAAGTTCTAGGGTGGGAGTACAACTCCCAATTTCTCCCTTAGATACTCAAATGTATCTCTTGGAAGAGGTTTTGTGAAGATATCTGCAATCTGCTCTTTAGTAGACACATATTCTACCTTGACCTTCTTATCTTGCACTTTCTCCCTTAGAAAGTGATACTTGATGGAAATATGCTTTGTCCTTGAGTGCATTACCGGATTTTTGGAAATACTTATGGCACTAGTATTATCACAAAATATGGAGATGGGTTGTTCATGCTTGACTTTGAAATCCTCCAAGGTGGTTTTCATCCATAGAACTTGAGTACACCCAGCCACTGCTGCTATATATTCAGCTTCTGCTATAGATAAAGAAACTGAAGGTTGTTTCTTACTTAGCCAAGAAACCAAACTCTTTCCTAGAAAGAATGCTCCACCACTGGTGCTTTTCCTGTCATCATTATTGCCTGCCCAATCTGCATCTGTATAGGTTGTGAGAGTAAAATCATCACCTTTGGGATACCAAAGCCCAAAGTCCATAGTTCCCTTCAGATATTTGAATATCCTTTTAACTACTATAACATGAGAATCTTTCGAAGCAGCCTGAAATCTGGCTACTAACCCAACAACCTGCATGATATCTGGTCTGGTAGCTGTAACATATAATAAACTGCCTATCATCGATCTATACAATTTTTGATCTGCCGCTGGAGATTCATCATTTTTACTCATCGTGCACCCTGTAGTCATTGGAGTACATACAGGTTTGTTGTCCATCATCCCAATTTTTTTTAACATTTCTTTGATATATTTTCCTTGAGAGAGAAATATACCGTCTTTTGATTGAGCAATCTGAAGACCCAAAAAGAATGACAACTCTCCAATCATAGACATCTCAAATTCCTTTTGCATGGTGTTAGCAAAATCTTTGCACATCTGGGTATTATTTCCCCCAAAAATGATATCATCAACATAGACAACTACAATCAGCATATCATTACCTTTATCTTTTATATACAAATTGCTATCTGCCACACCTTTCCTGAAACCTTGCTCATGAAGGTACCTGTCTAGTCTTGAATACCAAGCCCTAGGTGCTTGCTTTAACCCATACAAGGCCTTTTTTAGTTTGCACACATAGTCCGAATGATCTGAGAGAGACACGCCTTCTGGCTGTTCTACGTAGACTTCTTCATCCAAAACTCCATTTAAAAAGGCTGATTTCACATCCATTTGGTACACTTTGAATGCTTTGAAACTTGAAAGAGCCAAAAACATTCTGATGGCTTCGAGACGAGCAACAGGAGCAAACGTCTCTTCGAAATCAACACCTTCTACTTGAGCATAACCTTTGCAAACCAACCTGGCTTTGTTTCTGACAATCTTTCCATCCTCATTGAGTTTATTTCTGAAAATCCATTTTGTGCCAATGACATTCTTGTTCTTAGGTCTTGGAACTAAATCCCAAGTTTTACTTTTCTCTATTTGATTTAGCTCTTCATCCATTGCTTTTACCCAAAATTTATCTGCACATGCTTCACTGAAATCTCTTGGCTCAATCTGAGATAATAAAGAAATATTTGTAGAATCGTGTGTCGGAATGACTCTTCTTCTAGTTTGTCTACTGTTTGGATCACCAATGATCAAATCTTTGGGATGATGTTTCTGAACATATCGTGACGGTGTTTTGGGAAGCAGCTGTTGTTTTTCCTCTTCTTCATCTGAAACCTCTCTGAATTCTTCTTGACAGATTTCATCACTGATTTCCTTGACAGGTTCTCTTATTCCTATCTTTTCATCAACTGTTACATTTATGCTTTCTACGACTGTATGCGTTCTTTTGTTGAAACATCTGTATGCCTTGCTTCTGCTGGAATAGCCAAGAAAAATTCCTTCATCACACCTAGGATCAAACTTACCCGGGTTCTGATCTTCCCTTCTGATGAAGCACTTACTCCCAAACACTTTGAAATGTTTGACTGTAGCTGGTCTTCCTTTCCACAATTCATAAGGAGTTTTATGATGATTTACTCTAAGTTGGGCCCTAGTGATAATGTATACTGTTGTACTGACTGCCTCTTTCCAGAAACCATCTGAAAGTTTTGACTCATTCAACATTGCTCTAGCCATATTTTCAATAGTTCTATTTTTTCTTTCAACTACTCCATTTTGTTGAGGAGTTCTTGCTGCTGAATATTCTCTCTTAATTCCCTGATGCTCACAGTATTTCACAAAATCATTAGAGGTAAACTCTCCTCCTCTGTCCGATCTTAAACATTTGATTCTCTTTTCAGTCTCATTTTCAATCATTTCTTTGAAAGCTTTAAATTTTTCAAAAGCTTCAGATTTTTCTTTGAGAAAGGTCACCCAAGTCATTCTAGAATAATCATCTATAAACAACATGAAGTAGCTTTCTCCCTGAATGCTCTGAGTTCTAGTGGGGCCACATAAATCAGTATGAATGAGATCTAATGGTTTTGAAGAAGTATACCCTTTTGATTTAAAACTGGTTCTAGTCTGTTTTCCATGTTGACAAGGACCGCAAATGGTGTTATGGGGCCTTTTTATTTTGGGCAAATCTCTAACTGCTTTCTTGTTACTAATGTTGACAAGATTATCAAAGCTCAAATGCCCCAATATTTTATGCCATAACCAACTCTCATCTTCTTGAGTTAGGAAACACTTTTCCTTTTTTATCTCACTTAGCATGTAAAGATTGTTTGGAGTCCTTGTAGCACTTGCAATGAGTTTTCCATTTTTTTCTTTACGAATCTCACATCTATCTGAAAAGAAAGATACTATGTGTCCTTGATCACAAAGTTGACTCACACTTAGAAGATTATGTCTTAAACCTTCTACATAAAGCACATTTTTAGTTTTAGATTTTCCATCCAAGCTGAGAGTCCCTTTACCACAGATTTTAGCAGACCTGTTATCTCCAAAACTAACTGTTCCTCTGTTTGTGTTTTTTAAAAATAGAAACTTATCTTTTTCACCAGTCATATGTTTTGAACAACCACTATCAAGATACCATTTCTCAGTTTTGTCTTGAGCATGAAAAGCAGTTTGAACTATCATTGACTTAGACTTAATCTCATTTCTCTTTTTAGCAGACTTTAGGTTAGGTCTATTCAAACTGCACATCCTTGCTATATGCCCAACATTCTTGCAATTGTAACATATGATATTTTTATCCAAAAGAGGTGCAAAAGAGTTAACATCTTCCTTACTATGGCTATTCACGGATTTAATGCAAAGTATAGCTTTGTGACCAAATTTCTTGCAAGAAAAATAGTAGCCATGGAAAGTATTATGTAACCTGTTTTGATACCTTGGATGATTGTTCTTTTTGTGACCAACTGGAATCCATCGTTCTTCAGGCTGAAGATTGATCTTGTTGTCTCTTCTTCCTGTCATGATGCTTGAGAATAGAACTTTAATCTCTGAAATCCTTAAAGCCCAGAAGAATTTACTTTAGAGATCGAACTTATCTTTTTCACCCTTTTCTAAAATTGTATGTTCTTCTGATAGATCCTTCTCCAAGCTGTCAGGCTATATCTGGAGAAACCTGCTCTAATACCAATTGAAGAACACAAGCTTATACTGAGAGGGGGGGTGAACAGTATAAGACCACTTTTAACTTTAACTTTCAAAATAACTTTCAAACCAATAACATGCAGAATAAAGATAGCAGTAATAACAGCAGTAAAACAATGCACAAAATGCAATCCACAAAGAGACACAACAATTTACGTGGTTCACCCAAGGTGGGCTACTCCACGGATAAAACTTTTCTTCTAAAAGTTGTATCAAAGTCCTCTGGGAATCCTTCTCGATTACAATGTTTATGAGCCTCAGCTCAAAGGAGACACCTTCCCCTAATTCTGCTTTGGTGGTGATCCTCTAGAAGACCTCTACCTCCTCTGCCCTTAGCAAGTGGAATTTTGTCCACAGAAGACACCTGTCTTCCCTGCTCTGGCTGGAGATCTCTGTCCTCAATTCTATCACAGCAAAGCTGGTCCTCTTCTCTGCACCAAACACAGTCCTTCGGTCTGGCACAATACTGTCCTCTTCCTCTGTTCTTTTTTGCACTTGGTTGAAACCAATATTTTACTGTCTACGCAAATACAACAGTTCTCGATCAAAAACATAGTAGCACAGATTTTGCGTATTCTACATATACACAACAATACAGTCTTCGCAAAATACAACAACACTATCTTCGCAAATACAACAACACTTCCTTTGCACTCTTTGCCTAAATCATGATAGCACTGTCTTCGCAACCTCTGTCTAAACACAGCAGACGCTCAGGCTTCTACTTATGCACTTCTGCGATCGATCTTCTCCCCGCACTCTCTCTGCGCAATTCGCACTTCGAACGCACACTTAATCGATGATCAAACTATTCAAACATCCCTCCTTTTATAGAGTAAGATCCATGGTCATTACATCCAAACTTAGTCGGTTGTTATACTTCCACTGCGTCGGCTACAAAACCCTGTGCTACGTCGGCCCAAATTTTAACTTTGTCGGCTCAAAGTTAACTCTGTCCTCAACCGCCTCCCTGTAGCTTCTGGCACGAAACTTCAACATGTCACGATATCGCGACACCTTTGCCCGTCGTACACCTTCTATTGCTTGCTGTAGCGATATCGTGATGCTTTTGCTTTTGACTGCTTCCTTTGCTCTTCTATCGTGAAATCGTGACACTTTTGCCTCTTGCTGACGTCATCTTGCTTCTATCATGAAATCGTGACGCTTTAGACTTCAAAGCCTTCTTCTCCGCTTCTATCACGAAATCACGACACCTTTGCCTCTTGCTGACGTCATCTGCATTCCTATCGTGAAATCATGACGCTTTAGACTTCAAAGCCTTCTTCTCCGCTTGCACCAGTGAAAATGGAACATGTCGCGAAATCGCGACGCTTTCGCTACCTTAAGCTCTTTTCTGCCAAATGCTCGTGAAACTGGGACATGTCACGAAATCGTGATGCTTTCACAGCCTTAAGCACTTTTTTGCCATATGCCCATGAAACTGGAACATGTCACGAAATCGTGACGCTTTTGCCAACTGCAAGCTGCCAACTCAACCTGTCACGAAATCGTGACACTTTCTGCATCCGTACAACTTCTTTGAAACCTATCACGAAATCGTGACACTTCCTGCAACTCAACACTACCAACTCAACTTGTCATGAAATCATGACACTTTCTACATCCGTAC
Source organism: Wollemia nobilis (assembly GCA_028583015.1). Classification (NCBI taxonomy): domain Eukaryota; kingdom Viridiplantae; phylum Streptophyta; class Pinopsida; order Araucariales; family Araucariaceae; genus Wollemia; species Wollemia nobilis. The sequence continues at coordinate 5,570,047 of JAQPPZ010002937.1, read as the reverse complement.
AACTTCATTGAAACTTGTCACGAAATCGTGACACTTCTTGCAACTCAACACTACCAACTCAACTTGTCGCGAAATCGCGACAGTTTTGCCTGAACTTTCTCTCTCCTCAAACATGTCGCGAAATCGCGACAGTTTTGCCTGCTTCGTCTCTGCCTTCCAGCATGTCACGAAATCGTGACAGTTTTTCCAGAACTTTCTCTCTCCTAAAACATGTCACGAAATCACGACAGTTTTTCCAGCAGCCTGCAAACTTTTTCTAACTTATCTTTTTCTGGATCTTTTGCAACTGGGCTACTCCGATTTTCTTGGAGACTTACTTGACCAGCTGAAACCTTCATCAAAACACATACTTAGACATAAAAACAAATTGCTCCAAGAACTCCTTGACATCAAAGACAACAACTACCAAGAGCTCCTTGACATCAATGACAACAACTACTTGAGCAAAGGCAATGTACTCAAGGTACCCAAAATTTCCAATATTATGCATTCAACTAAATCTAAAATTCTAAATATTATTTTTGATATTATTAATTAATCATTCAAAATCAATGAACATATATCTCTAGTTTAACAACAACAATGATAAAATAATGCACTCATTAAACACATTTCTTTCAAAATAGAATTCCATATATAATCAAATACAACAGAAGGCAAATGTTCATCTTTTCAATGTCTAAGCAATTACCATTCTCCAGGAATTCACAATCAACCTAGCCTTTAAGATTCATCTCATTCCTAGCTTCTCAAATAGCATAGAGCCAAACATAGCCAAAATAATCATTCAAAATCAAGGAACAAGTTTCAATTCAATCATCCCTTCTATTCTATCAACAACATTGATTAAGCAAGCATTCATTATACACATTTCAACATATATAGAATTTTAGGTATAATCAAAGCATTAGAAGGCAATCGTTCTCTTTCAAAAATCTACGCATATACCAAGTATATTTGTTCTATCTACTAAGTTTACCAAATCATTCACAGCAATGATAAAATATGAACATAATAAAATATACACTTAAAGTCTCTACTAAACCAAAACTTACACTAAATATCTACCCAAAAATCATCAATATTAGATCCTTCTCCCTACAACCAAAACATGGACATCAACACCTACAATGATATCAAAACCACTACTAGATATTAAATTAGATGAAAATACTAATTGGATTCGCAAGATACATTTGTATGGTAGTGCTAAGTTAAGAACACAAAATTTCCTATAATAGAATAACTACGGGATGTGTTCTCTTATCAATATACCATGTATAAAATACATTTAATTATTTTATATGATGGAATTTCAATGATATACCCCAAACATAGTTGAACACACACAAGCCCATTATTCTAAGCATAAATTATTTTGAAGCTTTCATACAACAAGAAGCAATAGTTTCATTACTTACTAAAACTGAACATTCTCTGCCTTCACATATTTGTTACGTCGAAATCCTACTTTTTTCTAGCCTCTCCACAATCTAACCAATAATGCTTTTCCTCCTCCAGATTATTTTTTCCTTCTCACTTTTCTTTTTGTGTACCCACTCAAGTATCAAAATTGTGTGCATTAACTTCCAACGTTCCTTAACAACCCACTTCATTGCACTTCTCCATATGGAATCTAAAAAATACACCATAACAATATTTATATAATTTTACAATAAATTCTATGAGTTCTAAAATATTCAGGTGTAAATCACATATTGAAACAACAAAAGAGAAATCATTTATAAAAACTAAGATTTGTTCTTTGTTGTTCTTTCCTTATTATCCACTATGGTAATTATATCAACAAAAAATTATTCTTTTATTTTATAAGATTTCAATAGAAGGAAACTACAACACACAAATGCAACTAAGCAATTTCATGATATGAATCTTTATGAAAAAGGATATTCTTTCATGTTGCCTTCCCATAATTTTTGACAATTTACCCATCACATCATTTCCCCAAGGTATTCTTTTCTTAGTGGCTACTCTTTCTGTCATCGTAAATAAATATGTTCTTGCAAAAATGCACTTTTCATTAGCAACATCATATTCTAACATCAAATGCATGTCTCTTAGATCCAAATATGGAATTTTCCTACATCCCACAAAGGATTCACATCACATATTTTCCTTATAAAACAAATAATTTGCATAGTAAAACTGATATAGCCAATCATTCTATCCATAAGAAATATAACAAAACATAAATCCATCAAAATAGAATGTATACCAAAAGTAGGATCATGACAATTGTCCTCTTTGTAATGACCTTGTATGGGATATATGCAACCCTTCAACTTAATATTTTCTTTTTACGTAGAAGATATATTTCTAACATTAGCTCTTCCAATGGTGGTTTGTTTAACTTCACCAATGCTTCTTAGGCTGTGGTGTTCTTCCTTATATTTGATCTCAAACGGGTGGTGACAATGCTATGCATTGGCTAATTGTGCTCTTCCTTCTGATAAATGGATTTGTAATAGCTCTTCTTCAAACCTGATGACTCTTCCTTAAATCCTATGACTCTTCCAAGCTTTAGTGGTGCTTCTTCTCAACCAATCTCTTGCACCTTCTACTATGTTGTGTTTGGTGTCTTTAGACACTCTAAAAACTTAACCTTTTTATTACCTTATTCTATCCTATTTTGTTGTACTACATAGGATTTCAAATCACAACATTCACTTTTAATATTTCTTCCTCCTTATTTCTCCTTTTAACTCTATATTTTGTTGTTTGTATTTGGTAGGTTCAATGATGAAAATTATGTCTCCTTCCTTGGCTTGGATATGCTTAACTTAAACTAGCTTTTTCTCCTTAAAATACCTCTAATATGGTGCTCTCAATTTTCTTTTTATAATAAACTATATTTAATGTTTAAATAATGAACTTTCATAGCACCATTTATACACACCTTTTGACCTCCTTTGTTGCTAGTCTTATTGGTGATTTGGTTCACTTAATGCTGCCTCAAATTTGTAAAATTTACAACTTCAATTGTTTCTTAGGAATCAACTTCTATGTTGTCCAAATGTCTTTATAATTTGCAGAAATTATATTTCTTCAAATGCTGCCCAATAATATTATTTTTTGGCTTAAATTCTCATCTAAGGTTCATTCACTTGAAATTTAAATTTTGTAGCTATTAGTGATGCTCAATTACTACCTTAATTTTATAGTCAAAATATCTTGATTTTCTCCTCCAATATTCTAATTTCTTATTCTTTATATTGTTATCTAAAAATAGCATTCAATTCCTCCAAATTTCTTTCAAGCCTTACTTCAATTGGTTGTTCAAGGAATATTTGAAATCTACCTAAATTTTATCTAAATCGTAGCTATATGTCACATTTAATTTGTTGTCCCATGATTTTTTAACTTTTGCTGCAAAAACAACAATCTTCTTCTGATTGTGGTCTTCTTCTTTCTCCTTCCAAACTTGCTTGAGACCTTCTCTTGGATATTCAAATTCTACAACTCTTCATTTGAACCTTTTTCTTAATAATTCTCTATCTTATTTCTTCAATATTCTATATTATAAATTTGGAAGTTCTTCAATGAAATCTCTTCTCTTTGATCTCCTATTTCTTCAATAGAACTTCTTGACCTCTTCTCAATCTTCAATAGAGTTGCTTTCTTTTTCTTTCAATCTGCAATCTGTAGTCTTCAATATTCTATGGGAACATTTTTATTAAGTCTCCTTAATATTCAATCTTCTATGGGGACCTATTTATTTACTCTCCTATTTCTTCAATATTCAATATGGCTCCTTTTACTTCTTTCTCTATTCTCAATATTCAATCTGAAATCTTCAAGCTTCTATGAAGACTTTCTTCTTGCTTCTCCTCAATATTTAATGTCTACTTTTTTGCAACAAAGAACTAATACCTGCATGAGGAAAGCACATAGAATTTCAATAAATAGAAGATAAATTCTTATCTATCCATTGTAGGAAGATTATCAACTTATAAGAACTAGTTTTTTACAACAAAAAACTTAGACAGTACAAACAAATACATCCAAATATCTAGATCTCTAAAAATCAATAAACTTCACTAGTTATCCTTTAATCTAGTGGAATGATATCTACGTTGAGTCCTAATCTTCACGAGTTTTCCTACAACTCTATGGAAATAATCTAGCCAAATAATATCTTTAAAATTTATAAAAATGAGATATCCCTATCTCCTCTCAATCTCTCTTGTGGCTCTCCCTATCTCCTATCAATCTACCTTGTGCTCTGATACCATTGTTAGCTTTTGAAGCTAGATACTTAATGAGAAATCAACCACAAGATATAAAATGAGCAATGCAATATTGAATACATGATAATTGCAATATACAAAGCATGTAAAAATTATAAGAAACATCTATAAATACTCATAAAGTAGTCATTGATGAAAGCTCACAAAAATAGTATATTGATATAAAATGGAGATCTTAAACTCTCCATATCTCTTACATTCTCTACATTGTATCTACTATTCCTCTACTCTATGATCACTATCTTCTCACTCTATCACTCACATAAAAGACCTATATATAATGAGATATGACTCTTGGCCTTCCATATTCCTATGACACTTCATCTTTCTATTCTAAGGACTCATGTACACATGGAAAACATGCACATTTACATCATTGCACATTCTAATAATACTTGTGCATTTATTACATTGCATAAAGTAAAAATTCAAACCCTAATCTAAGAAACTCTCATAATATAAGGCTATACCCAAGGTGGTACATTGACATGTATAAAATAATGTAATATATTCCAAAAAAAATTCAAAATATACTTCCTAAAAAGTCCAATTAAAATCAAAGCATGGATATGTAGGTTAATTCAAATGGATGAGGTAAATATGCTAACAAAATATCTAGGGATGCCCTTATTTGAGGGAAGAATGAGGACACAATTATGGAATCTAATTATAATTCAATTTTAAAATAAACCACCGATATGGATAGGTAGATGGTTATCATTAGTAGGAAGAGTGAACTAATTAAATTACTCTTACATACCATTCCAACATATTATATTTCCATGTATATTATGCTAAAATTAGTAGAAAAAGTTTAATCTATATTATGTGGTTACTTTGGTGGTTAGAAGTACATAATAAAATGAAATTTATTTTGGTTAAATGGAGCAATATGTGTGATGATAAAAATAGAGGAGGTGTCTATTTAAGAGTTTCTATGGATGCAAACATAGCCTCAAGGGGAAACACGGTTTGAAGATTATACAAGAAAGTTAAAGATAATGGGCAAGAATTATTTTTAGTGTGTTGAATAAAATGACCCAAGCTTAATATTTACTATGTTCTCACTACAAGATGATTCTACACTATGGATAAATTTATAAAAATCAAGTGATATAGTGATTAAAGCTTTAAGTTGGGTGGTATGAGTTGAAGAAAATATTATATTTGGCTTAATACTTGGTAAGATAAAAAACCACTCAATTTAGATCCAATTTTGAAACCATGGATGATATTACTTCAAGATATATATGATGATAGGATTTCAAACATTATCTACAAGGATAAATAAGGAAGATACAAATGGAAAAAATAATTTTTTACAAGTATACAATACATTGGTGCTAGGAGGTAGTTGAGCAAAAAGACAACAATAGTCATGATACTATGCAAAGCTAAGGATAAGCTGATTTGGGAGGTGAATAGATCAAAATAATACACGATAGGAAGAATATATAATTTAAAGAACTAAAAAATAGGAATATCTAAATAATATAAAGAAATATTTGGGATAGCCCAAGCATTCCAAAAATCAAATGTTTGTATGGCTAGTAGGTCATAGGAAATGTTTATCCTAGGGTAACCTAATGAAAAGGGATTTTCATGGCCTCTTAAAAAAAATTCTATGTAAAAAAGAGAGTATAGACCATCTCTTTTTACATTTATCAATAGTATAGGAACTATAGAAATGGATTCCTAATATGTTTGGTAAATACATGGTGATGAATGGTAGAATTGATGACTATTTAAATAGATGGCAAAGCACTTTTAAAAGTAAGGTGTTACATGTTGGCAATTTTGGGTTTGAGATCCTAGCTTCTTGTATATGAGTTGTCATTGATGTCAAAATGAACTGGCATTAATGTCAAGAGGATTTATTGGCTTCAAAGGTTGAAGATTCCAAAGAATATTTTCTAGAAGATTTCGGAGAGATTCCATGTGGTAGATGAAAAGGTTTTTACCAAAACCATGGCAGGTTTAAGGGTTTTTATTAAAACCAGGTGGATGCATTAAGGGTTTTTCTCAAAACCACTCTCAACTTAATGCAAAGGCTAGAGACACTTATTAATTAAATAAATTAATTAATAAAACCTTTTTAAGGTTTTTTAATTAATTATTTATTTTATTTAGTGATTAAATTATTTTTTAATGGGTTCTCCACCTAAGGTCTAAGGTCTAAAAGACCTTTGATTATTTTTTAAATAATCAAAAGGGTTTCATAAACCCTAAAGTTGTTTCAAAGGCGCCAAAGTAATATTAATTCAAAAAATTCGAATTATCCTTCCGTCGACGTCGTGCATAGCATGGAAGTTTGGCTATATAAGCCATAACCTATAGTCCAAAGCAACGGTGTTAAAGAAATTCGAATTGTGCAAATGTTGGGAAGTAAAAGCTACGGCTATCATTTTTTCACCATGTTTATCCACTGCCAAAGGGTTAAGGAGAAGGAGAATCTTGCTAGCCTTCAATCTAGCGCCATTGGCCTAGTGGCAACGACTATTCTACGAAGGCGCTTGAAGGGAGGTCAAGTGTTCGACTCCCACCATGGAGTGTGAGAAGAGTTTTTGCACTCTAATTTTTTTTGGAGGCACTGTTGACCCACAATTTTCGGAAGCATTTTTTTTCGGTAAGGTTTTTTAAATAAAATCTGCATTTTTGTTAAAGAAGAAGTGGTTGGGCAGATTTATTTAAAATTATTTTTGAGGTTAAATGCTTCTTTAGAGATATAAGGTTGATAGTGTGTGGTTGAGATTTTTGGCTTGATTTTTGAGTGAGATTTGCTTAGAAGCTATTATTCCTTGAGCATGGTTTAATTAATTTGGAGAAATAAGGTGTAAAAGGATATATTGTTTGTATGCTTTATATTTTTGGTAGTTGACTTCTAAGGATTGGAGTCATAAGGTGTTTTATGGAATAAATATTTTTGTGGTTACTTTTATGATCTAACCCTAACTTGGTGGAAAAGTTGAGGGTGGTATTGGTAAAACGTTGAAGAACTATTCTCTTCTTCCTCAAACAAAGGTATGGGCAACTTCTTCCATGTATATTGTTGATGGTGTATTTTCTGAAATTGAGTTTGGAGTGAAAAGGTTGTCTACTAGGTATTCTTGTTGGTGTAAATCCCATTTTCTGGATATTGAAGATTGTTTATGCATTAAAATCATTGATGAGTTTTTTGTGTGAATGCATAATTCTGGTTGAGGAAGAGGAAGCATTTTTACACTAGGGTTTATGTTAGTAAGTCTTGCTACTTGCATTGAGATGGTGAAACCCTTAGTTGGCTATTTTGAGATTGATGGTTGAGTTGCTTCCATAGAGGTTGTTTTGATCAAGTTAATGCTTTACTTGATACATGATTTGGGTTTACTCCATTGAGATTGATTTGAGAAAGTTATTCTTTGCATTGGTGATTTATGTTGGTGGCTATTTTGTTCAAATACCTTTGGAGGGAAAAGGATGTCTACTAGTTTCCTTTTCATGTAGTGATTGGTTGAATGCTTCAAGGTTAATTTTGAGTTGAATGATATTGGTTAAACCTTGTCTATAAGCATTGTTTTTAAAGCCCTAATTGGTTGACCAAAGATATTGGTTGTGGAAAGAACATGAGTATCATTGTTATATGAGATATTGCATGGTTGGCAATTGTTAGGTTGTGTTTCATGTTCTTGAGAAAAGCATACTACATATATCTTATTCTTTTGAGATTGAGATTGAGTTGAGATTGAGATTGGGAGTTAAGTATAGAACATATTGAGTCTCTAATAATTCTCTTTATGTTTCTATGAGATTTGAGATTGAGATTGGGAGTTAATTATAGAACATATTGAGTCTCTAAGAATTCTCTTTATGCTTCTATGAGGTTGATGAATCACATTGGGTCTCTAAAATTTCTCTTTGTGGGTTCATGCTAAGCAAGTTTTTCTTGATGAACTTGTGAGCTGATTTGGACAGGTTCTAGTGAGGACTTGTGAGCTGATTTGGACAGGTTCTAGTGAAGACTTGTGAGCTGATTTGGACATGTTCTAGTGAGTACTTGTGACCTAAATTGGATAGGTTTTAGTGAGGACTTGTGATCTGATTTGGACAGGTTCTAGTGAGCACTTGTGAGCTAATTTGGACAAGTTCTAGGGAGGACTTGTGAGCTGATTTGGATAGGTCCTAGCAGAGGACTTGAGGACAGAGTTGAAGTGATTCTTTGAGAAGAACTTGAGGACAGTTTTGACAAGTCTTTGAGAAGGCTTGTGTGTAGCAGAGATTGATTTGTTCAAGCTTTATGAGTTGAGCTTGGGACAGATCTGACAGAGTGAGGAAGACTTGTGCTGGACCGACTGACTATTTTTAGTACAGGTTGATGAGTTGCTATGGAGGTTATCAGTGAGGACAGAGGTCTCTTGAGGCTGAGCATTGAGGATAGGAGGTCTTCTATGGAAAGGAGTTCCACGTGCTAGCGGAATAAGAGGTAGGTGATATTTTGAAGTATCATTTCCAGAGCTGAGGGGAAGGATTCTCCTTTGGGTAGGAGGCTCATAAATTTGTGAGGAGGGGAAGTATTCTCCTTTGGTTAGGAGGCTCATAAATTTGTGAGGAGGGGAAGGATTCTCCTTTGGGAAGGAGGCTCATAAATTCATGAGGAGGGGAAGGATTCTACTTTGGGCAGAGGCTCATAAATACTTGAGTAGGGGAAGGTTTCTCCTTTGGGATGAGGATCATAAACATTGTAATTGGTAAGGATTCCCAAAGAACTTTGAGAAAGCTTTTTAGAGAAAAGTTTTGTGGAGGTAGCCCATGTTGGGTGAACCACGTTAAAATTGGTGTCTCATTGTGTGTTGCTTTATGCATTGCTTTGATATTGCTATTGGTTCATTTCTTTGTGAAGTTGAAGTTAAATAGAGAAAGTAAAAAGAGGTCTTATACTGTTCACCCCCCCCTCTCAATAAGATTATGTTCTTCATTACATAAAATCGAGGATACATTGATAGAATACAATACTTTGGATAGTATTTTGGAAAGGAATGGAATAATATATAAAGGAAAGTAAAGTAATTTAAAGGTAATGCGAGGAACATTTATTTATCTATAGAGGAGTCTAAACTAGACCTATCAACTCACCCAATACCTAATATCAAAGTGGAGAGCCTTGATATATGGATTCAATTCATCAACTAGGATTATGATGTTAGGTACAAGAGAAATAAAAGTTATAAAAAAAACATAAAGTGAAAACCACTAAAAGTAGAGTTGGTCAAATTTAATTTTTAAGGAGTTGTGGATACTAAAATTATGTAAATCAAATAATACCGCTATGCACCACTCTTATCGACATTATATGGCCTCATTGGGCAACCATTATGGGTTAATTAGGGCTACCATTCAATTTTGTTTTACTTTAGCTTTGGGAAGTTTTGGGCCTTGTACTCATGACCATCCCACCCAGGGATGGTCATAGTTTGTGACCATTCCATCTAGGGATGACCACGATCAACCATCCCTGTGAGGGACGACCATGGTCCAAACCCTCCAAAAGTTAAAGGGGTAGAGAAATGGTAATAAATTCCTGCCATATTCCCTACCCAATAATCCAAAATTTATTTGGAGGTTGTCATGGACATCAGAACCTGCAAATTGGAGGCCCCAAATGGATAAACTCTTCCCTCTTATGCATGGCAAGGGAATGTACAAGTGGCAACACTTGCCCTACATGGTAGAACTTACCTCTTTTACACATTTCTCCTAATTGGGCTATAAATTGAACTACTCTCACCCAATTCCAAAGGATATGAATTGAATCATTTCTCACAAAGTGCTACTCACATGTGTCCTCACATTTGCCCTCACATTTCCCAAAGTATTTTTCTTGAAATTCTCTTCATTCAAAGGTGCTTTCAGGGGCATCCCAAAATAAACCAAATCCATTCCAAAAATATAAAATTGAAGAGTAATTTGATAAAAAAAATTGACCAAACATTTAAGAGGGTTCTAAACCAGATCCCTTTGAAATTGGTGGTAAAAACCATCCAATTTTGTGATCGTCCCACATGGGGACAAATAACAGTCTTAGTTGCACCTGCCAATGATGACCTTGAAATGGATACAATTTTGAGACAATTCCACCATAGATAATTTATAAATCATTAGAATATCCTTGCATTTAATTTTGGTTAAGTTTTGAGTAGTTATAATGGGTCAATTTAGGTTTTTGTGATTGTAGGCTTAGTTGTTCCTACCAGGAACAACCACAATTCTTGATAACATTTTTATTTTAATTCATGCTTATATATTTCCTAAATCATCTTAATAACATAATATTATATTTGCAAGTCATTTGGAGTTGTTTTGATTTATCACAAATAAGTTTTATTCTTTCTAGATGCATACTTTCTATGGTTTTCCTAGTTTTTAATCACTAAATGCATATGCTATTAACTATTTTAAATATCTTGTGTGTAGGTGCAGGTATTCTAAACATGAGGGAGGATCTAAGAGGTAGATTACAAGAATCCCAAGATTATCTCTCAAGTGTGGGTTGCGAGAAGAACATTGAAACATGCCATTAAGCTCTTGGAGGGATTTGATCCCTTTATAAATTGTAATTTGAAATGTATCAAGATATGAAGCCCTCAAAGGGGATGTATTGTAACCTTATTCATTGATGGATTTATAAATACAAGGATAAACACCCCCCTATTTACTTCAAATAATCTCTCTTTTGCAATAGTTACATAGTTACATCTTTTGCACCTTTTCCCTTTGAATGCTTGCTTAGAACTTTAACTGCATTTCAATAAAATCATTCTAGGAATACCATTTTTTACAATTATTTAGTGGTTATCATATTTGGACCATGTATCCCTTGTACCATTTCAATTTTTTTTTTTTTTTTACACCCATTATTTGTTTTGTAGGTTGTAGTTTCTGATCATTTTGAGAAGAAATTACCCCTAAAACCTTGGTTGGAACTGCCAGGGATGGCCACTGTAACCATCCCTTTTAGGGATGACCCCTAAATTTATAGCCTTCCCACCTAGGTATTGCCACAAAACTAGGGGGTTTCAGCAAAAATTGCTATAAATAGCAATTTCCAGAATATAAAAGGTAACCTTCTAAACTTGCAATTTGCATTTAGGTTGTTCCAAAAAGCTTGAATTTCAAATTTTCTTGTCTTTTGTGTGCATGTGAAGGTTATATTTCATATTTTTAAGTTTCACATTAAATAAATTGAATAAAAAAAAGAAAAATAATAGCCTTTCAATATGCATTTGTCTAGTTTTCCTGCGTGGGACCTAACTAAGGGTTAGGTTTTTATATAGTTTATCGATTTTGTAGTTTTCTTTTACATATATGCTTATGATTCTAAAAGTAAAATGTAATTTCATACATTTATTTAATCATCATTGAATGCTATCTTGTTTTCTTTCAATCATTTTAAAAGGAATCACACACACCACACTTCTCTTTAATGTTAGTGAGTTGGAATTCATCCCCAACCATTGATAGAGTTCAACGATGGTGGATTTCACCTCCATATATTGGCTCAAATACCATGTACCCTATTTGTGGCCAAATCCAACTCCAAGGTCCGATGTAGCTTGGAAAATTTGCATGTATTTCTCTTCAAAGAGCATAACGCTAACCAAGTGACTGGGTGAGGACCGGTATGACCTATGCTCCCTGATTGGGTCTGGATTTCATCTTCATACTTTTGTTCACATGAATGGAATTTTATTTTTAATTGTCGAGCTACAAGTATATAGGTGAAAAAATTCAAAATTTTGATAACTACATAAACATTCAAAACACCTGAAAGAGATTCTTTACAAAAGCAACAAAATTTGAAACACGTCAAACAGTTTAGGAACACATAAATTTTAAAAGAGATAATCATTTGTATTCTTGTGTTTTTCTATTTATTGTATGTTTAAATCCATAAAAATTATAAATAATATAATCACATAGAGGTTTTATATTAAGTAGATATGATATATACCCATAGCCAAGCCCATTTAAGGATGGATGTTATGGGGAGTAGGCAAGAGGACATAGAACATATTCGTTATGACCCCAAGAACACGGTTATTCCTCCTTGGTGGTCAACAACTCTCCCTAGTCACTGAGTGATATATGAGTGCATGGTTAGTCCTAGAGTGTCAAAGAGAGGACCTAGCCTACAAGGGAATCCTACATGTGGTACCCTCACAGGTCATAGCCCCAATTTGGAAAATCATATCCATAATATGAATAATACAAATACCTTCATTCAATAAGAGCAACTGTGTAATGAGGCACATCCAAATAGAGTGATACACATGCATTTACATGCCTACTCGGTCTACTCCTTGTACTGGTGCATAGGATCAAGGCTTCTCACCTAGGATAGGGTTAAATGATCATCTTATGCTTTCAAATCACCCTTACCCAAGGTAATAAAATTGTGATGAGTATGACACTCATTACCATGGGTGAACCAATTCTTCCCTACATTTCCTTATTTATGAGGGAAGAGCTAAGGAGGATTCATATTATCATCACTCGCATCATTCCATGCAAGCATGATGTGCCTCTACACAAACAAATTATCAATAACATCTATTTAGGGACGAGCCTCAAGTAAATGCAGCTTCCCTCAATCGATGGAAATCCATAATAGACATCACAAACCCCCCTAAAAAAGATATATATAAAGGAAATAGTGCTAGGGCACATAGGCCTAATAAAACTGATCAGATAAATTAGGTAGTCAAGAAGTATGCTAATCATCAAGTCAGGTTTAATCAACTTAGGTTTGATAAGCAATGCTTGTATCTCCTATAGCAGTGATAGCTATTAGAAAGACAAATAATTTAATAGTAGATCCAAGAAACCTTGTGTAATGGAATTCCTACTCCAAGCATGCATAGATAGGAGGCTCACCAAAGGCAACCTACTTTCCAATAGAATAGGTATTCTATACCTACTTAAATGTTTCCCCCTAGACCTCCTATGCTTGAATAGAATGTACATAATAGGCCTAATATAGATAAAATTCAATAGACTTTCATTCCTCCTTTTAGGCCCATCCCTATAACATCTTATAGGACTTATGATGATTTGGAACAAAATAAGGATTAATTAGAAGCACCTTTTTGAGGCATGCATGATGACAATCAACCACCTCAACATATGATTAATATTCCTCGTCCCCTTCCATGGGCACAAAAAGAAGAAAAGAAGATTAAATTCTCTGATGCGTATTAAGTTTTACTTAAATGCCTATAAACTATAGAGGGTAAGATAATCGGGAATGGGATTCAAAAAAAAAAACTTGCACTAGTTGCACAATCAACCATTGCACCCATATCTCCCTTACCCAACATACCTTGAGTATTTTAAAATTCCCAAGTTGGACAAGTTTAAAGGGGAAGAAGATGCTCAAGGGCGCATTACAAGATTCATGAATTAGTGCTTTAGCATACAGGAGAATGATGCATTACTCATGAGGATATTTTTAATTACCCTATTTAGCCCTGTTATTGAGTGGTTTAACCAACTTCAAATACATAGTGTCTATACCTTTGAACAATTTGCAAACGTATTCTTGGATCATTTTGCCTTCAATACTAAGAGGAAGGCAACCCTAATCGACCTTACAAGGTTGAAATAATATGATTATGAGTCCATCACTGACTATGGAAATAGGTGGTGAATGCTCTTAGCTAAGCTACCCTATCTATTGCCAATGATCGAGTTGACTCAAATGTTCTCAAAGAGTTATTTGAAACCAATATCATTATTGTTACGAATCTAGTAATACCCCACTCTTGAGTATGCTCTAAAACAAGCTAGAACCATAGAAGAGATCAAAATCCAGGAGGGGGAGATAGCTAAACCTTGTAAGGAGTGGATAAAGAATCTAAAAAATAGTTTGGAACCATAAAATATGATAGTGGTCAATCAAGTGGCCATTAATGTCCCTAGTGTTGGAAATTTGAGTTATTTTGTGTTGTCATTGATGTCACATGGATCACATTGAGTTTTGGTGGAAAAAGCACTTCATAAATAATAATTTATGATATTTTGGAGAGTATGGATGTATACATGGTTTTGTGGCACAAGAGGCATATAATATTTAATTTTTAAATATTATATTAATGGTTTTTATTAAAACCAATGGTAAAGATTTTTATTAAAACCAATGGCAAGGGTTTTTATTAAAACCAATGGTAAAGGTTTTTATTTAATCCAATTGAAAGGGTTTTTATTAAAACCATTGGAAAGGGTTTTTCATTAAAACCACTATGTTAAGACTTCTCCAGATAATTATGGATGAAAAGGTTTTTCAAATAAAACCTAGGTGCAAAAAGTTTCATGGAAAAATTCAAAATAATGAAGGAGATATCACAATTCAAAGTTAAGAGGTGAATTATTAAATTCTTATTTAATAATTCTAAGGTCTAAAGTTGAATTTTATTATTCTCCAACATGCAATGGTTTGGGATATTAATAAAATCCATCGAAATCATTCGAAGGCATGGAGGTGCATATAAATAAAAGGTAAAATATTTGTTTATAAGAGATTGGGGAATATTGCGCATGAGTGAGAATCATCGAAATGAGAGCAGCGAATAAATAAAGAAAAATCATTTTCATTTGAAAGCAAGGTCAAGGAGATAGCATGGGAAAGAGACGTCACGCAGGAGCCTATAGCGTAGTTGGTAGCATACAAAATTTGCACAAAGCAAGTTCATTGTTTGAATTCTGCCAAGGGGAAAGTGTTTTGCTAAGGAAGGCAATTTGAGTTTTCAGATTTGAGTGCAGGAAAATTTGGGTGTTTGGGATTAAATCCCAACATGGTCTGAAACCCACGTGGTAAGCACTTCACAACACTAAGTAATATTAACAAAGTTCGACTCTCGTAAAGGTGTGAAGGTGCATTGTTTTTGGTAAGGCATTAATGATTTTGAATATGGTGAAGGCACATTAATTTTGGCAAAGGCATTTTGTAAAAATGTATTTATCTCTAGCGCATGGTAATATTTGATATTGCCAAAGTTTTTGTGCATTGAAAATCATTACTATTATAACTAGGGAGTTATAAGGTATTTAGTAAAAGTAAATGATTATTGTATGTTCTTAGGTAGATAAGGTTTGAAGTTAAATATTTGTGATTGCTTTATGTGGAGTTGTAAGGTGTGGAATTAAAAAATAGAAGCATAGGTGTTTGTTGTATGTATTAATAAAAATTAAGGAGTCATAAGGTTAAAAGTGTTGAACTTGCTATATGTTCTAGTGAATTATTTAATTATGAAATTAAACTAGGAACTTGAGACCTAGTTAATTACTACCTTTAATTAGAAGACATGCACATGAGTTAGGGTTTGAAGTTGAAGACAAATTGCTTGATTATGTGCCTTGGATATTAAGAAGAAGTGGAAGGATTAGAAAATCAATTTTGTTGATAAAATTGATGCTTATGTTCATTATTGCTTTAGTGGAGTTCATTGAGAGTATTTTCATTATTGAGGAGGTTTTTGCCATTGCTTGAGGAGATTATTGTTGGTTACTTGTTGAGTACATTGCCACTATTTGAGACCAATGAGGAGATAATTTTCTAGTCACTTGTGGATACATTTATATTTCATTTGAGGAGATCATTGTTGACTATTTGAGAGATCTTTGCTTGAGGGAGTTGTGCTTGTTTCTTGAGATCTCATTTTCCATATATTTGAAAGTTCATTGTTGAGCATTGTTATCATTCATTTGAGAGTATATTTTTCATACATTGTTGATATTATTGTGGATCATTGTTGTCATCCATTTAAGAGTACATTGTCATTTATTTTTGAGTTCATCATTGAGCCTTGACTTCATTGATTTGTGGATGAGATTTGAGTGCTACTTGAGAATGATTGATTGAGCCTTTGAGAAGGCTTTTGGGATAGAATTTCTAGATAGATTTGAGGCAGCTTTTGTGCATGATTGAGTGAGCCTTTGAGAAGGCTTTTAGGACATATTTGTGGACAGATTTGGGACAGAATTTGAGTAGGATTGTTTGAGCCTTTTTGTGAAGGCCTTGAGTACATATTTGGGACAGCATTTGAGCAGGATTGTTTGAGCCTTTTTGTGAAGGCCTTGAGTACAAATTTGGGACAAAATTTGAGCAAGATTTTTTGAGCCTTGTGAGAAGGCATTGAGGCAGATTTGTGAGTAGTGAAAAGAACAAAAATAGAAAAACATACCAACACCAATTGCCTAGCTTATTAGATCAGTGGAGATCCCACCTGAGCATATCAGGATTACCTAGCTGAGCAGATCAATATATTGCCTAACTAAGTAGATTAGTGGATAGCCTAGTTGAGCATATTAGTGGATTTCCTAGCTGAGTAGATCAGTGGATATCCTAGCTGAGTAGATTAGTGGAGCCCACATGAGAAAATCAAGATATCCTAGCTTTGAGTAGATCAAAGTAATATTTGTATTGGGATAAGGATCCCTATTGTATTATAAGGAGAATATCTTGTAGACTACCCCACAGTGGGGGAACCATGTTAAATCTTGTGTCTCAATTATGTGTGGTAATTTGTGCACTTTCTTACTATTGCTATATATGTCATTAATGCACACTGCTATATTTAGTTATTGCAATTAAGTACAATAATTGATATTGGTTTGGAAAGAAAGTAAAAAGTGGGCACTATATTGTTCACCCCCATCTTATTATAAGCTTGTGTTCTTCAATTGGTATCAAAGAGGGTTCCTTCGAAAAGGCTAACAACTTGAGGGATGATTTTACAATAACACATATGGCTTCATGCGAATGGATCATCTACAGGTAAGGCTCCACTGTTTTACGGTAATAATTATGCTTTCTAGAGCATGATAATGAAGAACTACTTGATATCACAAGGATATGAGGTATGTCATATGGTTGCAAAAGAGTATAAGGTTGAAGGTAATCCTAAGATAGATAATACTATCAGGAAATTGGTTGAGATCAATGCAAAGGCAATGAATTGCATTCTGAGTGGGCTACATGAGATAAATTTTACAAAAGTCATGGTATGTAATTCAGCTAATGAAATATGGACCAAGTTGTAGAATACCTATGAAGGAGATTCCAAGGTAAAGTTGGAAAAACTACAAAATCATAGAAAAATATTCAAGGAATTGAAAATGGAAGATTCTGAAGATATTGTAAAGTTTTTACTTTGATTTGATGAGATTGCTAACACCATGAGAGGTCTAGGATTTTATATGAAAGAATTAGATGTTACTCAAAAGATTTTGAGATCACTTCCCATGAAGTATGATGCAAAGTTTTTAGCAATAGAAGAAACAATGGATATCAAAAAGCTAACAATGGAAGAACTAAAAGGAACTCTCACAGCTTATGAGGATAAGTAAGCATCAATTTCCAATAAAATAAATTGCATTCAAGGCTTCAGAGAAAAATAAAGGGAAATTATTAGAGATAGATAGATATTTAGATAATGATGAGGAAGTTAACTTCATCAAAAGGAAAAAGGACTTAAGAAATTACAGATATATGAAGAAAGTTAAATGCTACAAGTGTGGTGATTATGGTCAATATGCAAACAAGTGTCCACATGAAGAAAATAGTGATGGTGAGAAAAGGGTCATAGAAGAAAATAATATGGAAAGCATAAGCATGACAAAGATGATAGGTATAAGCAAAGCAAGTATGAGAAGAAGAAAAGTTTTTGTAAGACAAATAAAACTTTCTACATTGAAGAATCAAGTGATAGCTCAGATCACTATGATAGAGACAATTCAAATGATGAAAAGGAATAACATCTATTCCTAGGAATAGAAGGTGAAAGAGAACAGTGCTTTGTGTGTGGTCAAAGAGATCACATATCAAAGAAATAGGCATGGTCAAAGAAATCATGAGATTTTGTTTGCTATAGGATATTCTAATGATCTTATTTATAGTGAATATGAATAAGGATTTTTCTATGGGATAAAAGAAGTAGAATAAGAACACTCACTCCAAACAGAATAAGTTAAAAAAGATAATATTGTAAGAAATACAGATGTCTTAGTTGATCTAAAGGAAGACTTCAATGATATCCATGAGCAACTACAAGTGTTTAAGGAGAATCTAAAATAATTGAGATATTCTATACTTGAGAAGTTTGATCCATCACATGACTCAAAATTTCAAGATATTTTCACTGAGAAGGAAATTTGTATTTCAGAGACAATAGAGATGGATGCCAATTTGCTATTTGATACAAATAAAGAGAAAGAATAGGAAGGTTCCAAAGCACCAAATGTCTCATATTTCAATTTTGGGTAATCACAATCAAAAGGAAAAGAAATTATTGAAAAGGAAATGAAGGAAGAGGAGTCATATACTACAAAGACGGTTCAAGGATACAATGCACAAGTCAAAAATGATCACAAGGATAATGGTCAAGAAATATATGAGGAACCAAGACATGAACAAAGGGTTTTTCAAGGACATTGATTCTTATGCAACAATATTGGTCATAGAGCTTCTTAGTGCAAATAAACTAAGAAACATAGTTTTGGTTTTAGAGCTACACTATTCAAAATTCATGGTCACAATGATTATGAAAATAGAACTTCACAATACAAGGTTCAAGAAAGGAATGGATATGGAAATTATTTCAAGAAAGAATTCAAGATATGGGCACCATCCAAAGGCTACAATATTAAGTGTTTTAATTGCAATAATTTTGGACATATTGAAAAATGGTGTAGGAATCAATTCTAAACAGGTTCAAGACAAGAAGATCAAGTAACTCATCAAGAAAAAGATATCAGAAAGATGTGGAATTTGACAAAGAAAAGGAACAATGTAATATGGGAGTAAATGTACTCCCACCCCAAAATTAATCACCTCAAGAGATAATGTGGTGTGGGGGCTAAGCTTAACAGTCATATCTTTTAGTCCCATAGGTGTCCCTTTTGCCATTGATGTCAAAGGGGGAGATATTTGAGTAAGGGGGAGAGGATTGACTTAGGGGAGCAGCCTCCAAAGAGAGCATTGATATAGGGGGAGCAACCTGCAAAGAGAGCATTAATATAGGGGGAGCAGTCTCCATAGAGAGTATTGATTCAGGGGGAGCACCTTTGATTCTCAGATATGGTTTTTATAGTGATTGTTGTGATTTGCATTAGAGGTGTTTCCATAAATGACAAAGGGGGAGATTGTTGGCAATTTGATTTATTTTGTGTTGTCATTGATGTCACATGGATCACATTGAGTTTTGGTGGCAAAATCACTTCATAAATAATCATTTATGATATTTTGGAGACCATGGATGTATACAGGGTTTTGTGGCACAAGAGGCATATAATATTTAATTTTTAAATATTATATTAATGGTTTTTATTAAAACCAATGGAAAAGGTTTTTATTAAAACCAATGGCAAGGTTTTTATTAAAACCAATGGTAAAGGTTTTTATTAAAACCATTGGAAAGGGTTTTTATTAAAACCATTGGAAAGGGTTTTTAATTAAAACCACTATGCTAAGACTTCTCCAAATAATAGTGGATGAAAAGGATTTTCAAATAAAACCTAGGTGCAAAAAGTTTCATGGAAAAATTCAAAAGAATGAAAGAGATATCCCAATTCAAAGTTAAGAGGTGAATTATTAAATTCTTATTTAATAATTCTAAGGTCTAAAGTTGAATTTTATTATTCATCGACATGCAATTTTTGGGGAGATTAATAAAATCCATAGACGTCATTTGAAGGCATGGAGGTGCATATAAATAAAAGGTAAAACCTTTGTTTATAAGATATTGGGGAATATTGTGCATGAGTGAGAATCGTCGAAAGGGGAGCAGCGAAGAAATAAAGAAAAATAATTTTCATTTGAGAGCAAGGTCAAGGAGACATTGCAATAAAGTGACATCACATAGGAGCCTATAGCACAGTTGGTAGTGCACAAAATTTGCACAAGGCAGGTTCATTGTTCGAATCCTACCAGGGGTAAAGTGTTTTGCTATGGCAATTTGAGTTTTTCAAATTTGAGCGTAGGTAAATTTGGGTGTTTGGTATTAAATCCCAACATGGGTTGATGCCCACGTGGTAAGAACTTCATAGCACTAAGTGAGAGGAAAAAATTTCGACTCCCACAAAGGTGTGAAGGCACATTATTTTTGGCAAGGAATTAACGATTTCGAAGATGGTGAAGGCACATTAATTTTGGCAAAGGCATTTTGTAAAAGGTATTTATCTCTAGTGCCTGGTAATATTTGATATTGCCAAAGCTTTGGTGCATTGAAAATCATTTCTATTATAAGTAGGGAGTTATAAGGTATTTAGTAAAAATAAATGATTTTTGTATGTGCTTAGGGAGTTATAAGGTTTGAAGTTAAATATTTGTGATTGTTGTGTATGGAGTTATAAGGTGTGGAATTAAAAAATAAAAGCATAGGTTTTTGTTGTATCTATTAATAAAAATTAGGGAGTCATAAGGTTAAAAGTGTTGAATTTGTTATATTTTCTAGTGCATGATTTAATTATGAAATTAAACTAGGAACTTGAGACCTAGTTAGTTGCTACCTTGAATTAGAAGACATGCACATGAGTTAGGGTTTGAAGTTGAAGACAAATTGCTTTATTATGTGCCTTGGCTATTAAGAAGAAGTGGATGGATTAGAAAAACAATTTTGTGGATAAAATTGATGCTTGAGTTCATTATTGCTTTAGTGGAGTTCATTGAGAGTATTGCCATTATTGAGGAGGTTTTTGCCATTGCTTGAGGATATTATTGTTGGTTACTTGTTGAGTACATTGCCACTATTTGAGACCGTTGAGGAGATCATTTTCTAGTCACTTGTGGATATATTTATCTTTTATTTGAGGAGATCATTGTTGGATATTTGAGAGCTCTTTGTTTGATGGAGTTGTGCTTGTTTCTTGAGAGCTCATTTTCCATATATTTGAGATTTCATTTTTGAGCATTGTTATCATTCATTTGAGAGAGTATTTGTCATACAGTGTTGAGATTATTATGGATCATTGTTGTCATCCATTGAAGAGTACATTGCCATTCATTTTTGAGTTCATAATTGAGCCTTGCCTTCATTGATTTGTGGATGAGATTTGAGTGCTACTTAAGCATGATTGATTGAGCCTTTGAGAAGACTTTTGGGATAAAAATTTTGGACATATTTGAAGAAGCTTTTGTACATGATTGAGTGAGCCTTTGAGAAGGATTTTGGGATAGATTTGTGGATATATTTGGGACAAAATTTGAGTAGGATTGTTTGAGCCTTTTTGTGAAGGCCTTGAGTACAAATTTGGGACAACATTTGAGCAGGATTGTTTGAGCCTTTTTGTGAAGGCCTTGAGTACATATTTGGGATAACATTTGAGCAGGATTTTTTGAGCCTTGTGAGAAGGCATTGAGGCAGATTTGTGAGCAGTGAAAGAGATAGAACATAAATAAAAAAACATACCAACACTAGTTGCCTAGCTAAGTAGATCAGTGGAGAGCCCACCTGAGCAGATCATGATTTCCTAGCTAAGTAGATCAATGGATTTCCTAACTAAGAAGATTAGTGGATAACCTAGCTGAGCAGATTAGTGGATTGCTAGGCTAATTAGATCAGTGTATAGCCTAGATGAGCAGACCAGTGAAGCCCAACTGAGTATATCATGATAGCCTATCTTTGAGAAGATCAAAGTAATCATTTGTATTGGGATAAGGATCTATATTTATTTGTGAAATATTATAATGAGATTATCTTATGTACTACCCCACATTAGGGGAACCACGTTAAATATTTTATCTCAATTGTGTGTGGTGATTTGTGTGCTTGCTTACTATTTCTATCTATGTCATTAATGCACACTACTATATTTGGTTATTGCAATTAATGACACTAATTGATATTGGTTTAGAAAGAAAGTAAAAAGTGGGCACTATACTGTTCACCCTCCTATCAGTATAATCTTGTGTTCTTCACTTGGTCCTACATAAAAAATGCCTCCTCAGAAGGAAAATTATTAGGCCCAACCTCCTCTTATGAGTTATAATAATAATACTCAAGAGAATCATGGTCTGAATCAACAATGTCACCCTAGGAAACAATTTACACCCTTCACTAAGTCAATGGACTCTATTTTTAATCATTTTTGGGTAGAAAATTTGGTTAATTTATCAAAAATCAAGCCCATAGATCTTAATATATGTAAAACAAAGCCTATGGGATATCGAGAAGACCAATTTTATTGATTTCATCGATAAAATGGCAATGAATTGCCTACATGCTATGCTTTCAAAAACATGGTGCAAGACATGATAGAGAGGAATGAGCTCCAAGTAGATAATCCTCTCACCCCAAATAGTCAATATATGGGAGTTTTAAAAGACCCCTTACCTACTCATGAGGTACAGATAGCTCCTACAAAACCAATAAATGAGGTCACGATAGCACCTTTGTTGTAGGGGTATGACAGGATGATAAGTATTGTGACTAGGAATAGATGCTTCCCAAGTCAAGTTGCACCACCTACAACTTCAAGCAATGTTCCATATACATCAAAACCTTCTCCACCTCCAGTATAGAGCCTTATATCTAGGCCAATAGTAAAAATAAAGAGTAAGCTTGAGCAAATCTTAAAGACCACATTGGCTAGATTGTCCATTTATGAACTCATTCAGTAATATCCACCTTATAGATATGCCCTAATGGAAATTATCAAGTAAATAAGTTTTTTGCCCCAGTATTATAACTCCTTCATAGATTTCCCAAATCATTTTGTGGGATGATGATGGAGAAGCAATGTTCATGGAATACCATTGGCTCACTTATCTTAAATACCATTCACTTGGAATGGATGTGTGCTCTCTTGAAAGATAAAATGAAGTTATGTGGGATAATTTCCCAAGTTTAGAAGAGGAAGAAGAGATGAAGGGCATAAGTTTCATGCTCCATCATGAATCTTATCTCATGGATGATATAATGAAAGAAAAAAATAATGATGAGGAAGACTATCTCAAGGAGGAGATAGAAAATAGTGAGATAGTCTTAATGGAATTCATGATGTATTGGAGGCATCATCAAAGGACATTGAAAATTGTATTAAAGAGGCAATTTTGGATGAAGATCACTCACTTGGAGTGACTACATTGTAGAAAGAGAGTTGTATTGAAAAGGCAACTATGTATGATTTCTTGAATGAATGGTGTTTCAACACACCAACATGGATTGAACAAAGGAAGAGAAATATTCGTGAAGAGTTTATGGTTGATATTGAAGAAACATACAATGAAGGAGAACTACTACAAAATATATTTATGGAAAGCACCAAATCTACTCATACTAAAGGTAATATTTTTATGATTAATGATTTGTTTTTTGTGAGAAGAAATGAAAAGAAATTAGAATGTTTCCCAAAGGCATTATTGAGAGGCGATTGTCTCATTGAGAAAACTTTGATGAAGAGTCTTCTTGGAGAGAAGATAGTGATGGAGAACTTGGGTCACATGGAGAAAAATTATGTGTTCAAAATTCCTTGGGAGAAGGAATAATGTAAAGCCATTGTTTTGAGAGAACATTTGTGTGAGGAGCAACTTTATGTTGCATATGTAGTTGGTCATTATATGGCCATATTTGTTGTGATTTTTTGTGTGGAAATATGTGAAATAGTTGTATGGTATAATCATATATGTGAGATGATTTATTTTAAATACTCATGTAGAGTATTTTTTAGTGTTGAAGATGTAAAAGAAGCTCAAAATGTGAGATCATGGTTTAAATACCATAATGATGTAAGAGAGTGGTTTTTGAAAACCACAAGAGGAGATACTTTTGTTGAAGGGAGAGTTAATCAACAAAATAAGGCACTCAAGATTTTGTGTTATGGAGGAGCAATGTCAAAGATGAAGGAAATACCACATGAAGAGTGGAAGGAGTGCCACCACAAGTTTTTTGCATTTTTTGATTTCGTGATTCAAGATTGGAGGAAATGTAAGAGAAATGTTTTCTTCGAAATTTGTGATGCTTAAATAAATATTGCATGATTTTCTTTAGAATCAAGGGGTAGAATTTTGGAATATTTTATATTCTTCCTATTTTCTTAAAGTATCTAGGTTAATATTTTTTAGCAATAAATATTGTATTAGCTTTGCTAAATTAGACGTAAAATATTGTTATAGAATTTTTTGAGGGAATATAGGAAATAGGTTAGACTATTCTATATTAGGGTCTAGCTAAATAAGTGCAAATATTGTTTACGAGAATCAATGAGTTCTCGCTATTTCAAGCCATGATCTGTTATTTGTAAACATTATATATTGTAATCGGAGACAAGAAAATCAATAGAATGAGTTTACCATTCTCAGTAACAATGTAAAGAACCAATAATAACATTCCATGAGAATGAACTCAAACCCATAGCAAGTGATGCGATGGACCCTCCTTTACACATCATCACATGTGTGAATGACATACCGTATAAAAGAGTTTTGATAGACACTGGTTCATAAAGCAACATTATAACCATTAGTACCTTGAAATACCTAAAGCTTCTAGTATCTCATGTTATAGCATCCACTTACACTCTTCAAGAATTCAATTATATGATTTTCTCCATAGTTAGTACTATAGTCCTACCCATCCAGGTGGGATGCAAAACTATATCGACACTGTGTCATGTTTTGGAGGGTGCCATGGCCTATAACATATTACTAGAAAGATCTTGGATTCAGGACATGAAGTGTGTTCCATCCATTGCTCATAAATATCTCAAATATACCTATGAAGGGTAGGTGCACATAGTCTCTATAGATCTAGAGACCTTTAAGTATTGTAACATGGTATATCAAATTCCTGAGTCGACCTTACCATTGACTCATGTGGACTTCCAACTAAAAACATCTATTTAGATTTCACTTCCACCTCCATTGACTTCCATTACACCATTACCATATTCATCCATGCCATCCTCATCATTGGAAACTCCAGATATGCCTTCATCATCATCATATCATCCACAAAGGAATATGTCAAATAGGCCAATTGATGAGATACCTCCTATCATATCCACCATATCTATGAAAGAGAATACTTGTATACAATATGAGGAACCATATTAGGAGGTTCAAATTGAGTTATATCAAGCCTCACTTCTATCCCCTACATATTCACCATCCCAAGTTACCATAAAGATGTCTAGTATAAGGATACAAGAGTACATAGTGAGAAATGTCACAACAATTCCATCCATAGAGAGAGTGCAAGAAATGGGTAGACATCATCTTACCATAGGTAGAATTATACCTCTAGGTATATCACCCAATAAAATAATTTTTTTATATGGGGGTATCAAGTATGGAACGTTGCAAGTTCCTCCACAAGAAGAAGATAATGAACCCTTCTCTAAGGATATAAACTACATGTCAAATCTTGACTTTGTCATGCAATACTAATGAGCAAGGTACTGTATAAGAAAGGTATTGTATGGGCTAGAAATGTATGAGCAAGGTACTCATGTTCCATGTCAGCCCCAATATTAGCCACCATATGATAAATCTGGGTTGGGACACAATAATCCAGTACCTTTAGAAGTCCTCATAGAAGGTCTAGAACACCTGTGTTTGAATTACAGGTATGAGTTAGCATGTGATCCCTATACCAATCCAAATCATGTCCATTCATTGGGAGATTATTTTCCCATAAACATGGTATATAAAGGGTTATCCAATGATGTCACTCAATCTCATGAAGCAGGAGAGATTTCACATACCCTGCAATTTGATAGTGAGGAAGAGGATCAAGGTCCTCCTCATGAATAGACCTTAGATGATGAGGAATACTATGGCATAGCACCCATAAACTATCCTAGTTCATATGAGAAATATGAAAGAGTTATCCCTTTGGATGATGATAAATAATTCTATCTTAGTATGTTCCCAGTACAACATCCCATCTGCTAATAGAGTTTACCACTTGAAGAGCAAGATCATCGACTCCATCATTGGCCACCACCATTTATTTTATTTCCACCAGAACCACTCCCATGATCTTAAAGACAACATAATATTCTAGAACCATTTTTCCATGGAAGGAATATCATGTCTCTATCAACAGGATTTCCATAGATCTAAGTGCACCATTGATAGATCCGAATAACCGATCAAAGCCATTGCACCTTGATGTTGAGGCAATTGAATTTGATCAAGGATATTCTCCCCCATATCCATCAGAGTTATAGCCTTGTGATGAAATGTCACAACCATTTAATTTTTCTCCAGGGACTACTCAAAATGTCTATCACACTGAGGTTGAGCAAGATGTCAATTGAGGGTGTAAATCTAGCTGATGACATCCACTTAATCCTTATTCCACATTAGTTGGAATATGGATCGCATATATCAATTGAACCAATGGTTGACAAGGATATTGGTACAAATCCTTATAATCCTCACAATATAAAATTATGGGAAGGTTTATCCCCTAATGAACAAGTTGATTATATAAATTTATTAACAAAAAATATAGAATATTTTGCTTGAACTTATAAAGATATGCTAGGACTAGATCCTAATATGGTCACGCATAATCTTACACTAGATCCAAATGTTAAACCAGTCAAGAAAAATTTATGTAAGATGCATCCAACAATCACCTTGATGGTCAAATATGAATTGCAAAAACTATTGGATATAGACTTTATCATATCGATAGATTATCCACCATGGGTTTCAAACATGGTCCCTATCAAGAAACCTGATGGGAAGATTCACATTTGCACTGATTTTAGAGATCTCAACAAAGTGAGTCCTAAGTATGAGTTTCCCTTACCAAGCATTGATGTATTTGTAGATGCCACAATATGACATGAGATGTTATCCCTTATGGATTGTTTCTATGGATACAATCAAATTTGTATTAATATAGAAGACCAAATCAAAACAATGTTCACAATGCCTTGGGGGAAATTTTGTTACAAGGTCATGTATTTTGGACTTAATAATGCTGGCACCACCTACAAATGAGCCATGACATATATATTCCATGACTACATGCATAAAATTTTGGAAGATGACATGGATGACTTACTGGCCAAATATCTATTACACCATGAGTATATCAATGTATTGTGAAAGGTTGTAGATCACCTCATTGAAGTATGTATTTGGTGACATATAATAAACTCTTGGGATTCATACTCTCAAAGTGAGGCATATAATTAGACCCAAAATAGTTAAAGGCAATTATAGAAATGCCTCCCCCAACATTTATCAAACAACTACGTAGCTTGCAAGGAAATATTTCATCCATAAAGCACTTCATAGCACAATTATCGGATAAGTGTCGACCCATGAACAAGTTGCTACACAAGGGGGTCTCATTTCATTAAGATGAAGAATGTTAAAATACCTTTGATGAGATTAAGCAATATTTGGATTTGCTGCCAGTATTGGCTCCTCTGTGACTAGAAGTGTCATTCTATCTTTATATCTCAGCTATTAAGCTTGCATTGGGCACCATGTTGGCCCAAAAGAATGAATTTCATAAATAACTAGCTACATATTATATTGGCCATACCCTGGTCAACTATGAGGTAAAATATACATACATTGAGAAGCTATGCTTAGCAGTGGTCTTTGCCACTAAAAATCTATGCCATTACATGCTCAATAATACCATGTATGTAGTATCAAAATAGAATCCATTGTGTTGCATGATGAATCAAACTTATCATAGTAGTCACATGGTGAAATGGATAATGTTGTTGAAAGAATTTGATATAAATTTTATTGGACATAAATAAATCAAAGGATAGGTCATAGCCAATAAACTAGAGGCTCCTCTTTATGATGACAAACCTCTCACTATAGAGCTTCTCAATGATAGATTTTTTCATGTCTCAGAATCACTAGATCCTGAAGAACTTGAGTCATAGGATGACATAAATTTAATTTTTGATGATTCTAAGTGCAAGCAATGGGGTGGTGCAAGAATTTTGTTTTTTACATCGTAAGGGGCTACAATATCCCTTTCATTTAAATTTGATTTCTCATGCACCAATAACAATTATAAGTATGAAGCCCTTCTCATAGGCCTTCAAATGATGATTGCCATGAAAATAACAAAGCTAAATATTTTTGGTGATTACTTGCTCATAGTTAATTAGGTCAAAGGAATATTCTAGTGTAGGTGCCCAGTCTTGCAAGCCTATAAATCCCTAGTGGATAAACTTCTAGTAAAATTAGAATAGTATGATATAGAGTCACTCCCTCATTCATATAACCATTTTGCAGATACAATGGCCACCTTAGGGTCATTAATCTCATAGAACCCATTTGATAATATCACAACCATTCAATTTAAAACACTATAACAATATAAGATGAAGCATGATGAGCTTAACTCTATGCTAGAAGTCCACATGATTCAGATTGAACCTTCACATGAATGGTTCTCTCAAATGCACAATTATTTGAATAATGCTACTTGGGGGACTTTGTTCTCTAAAAATCATTTTTATACTAGCACAACACTATATCTACAATTTCTCTCTCAATCAGTATTTATTAGAGACAAACATCAAAATGACCATGCAATTCATACAATTAAGGCTTCTATAAAACAAGATTGGGCCATACAAATTAAAGAGTATTTAAAACTGGGAAGTATTCCTTCTGGATTTTTGCATGCCGTATTTTTGCATGCTGTAAAATGAGCATTCAAGAAAAATGTGGCAAAGTATGTCTTTCTAGGATACATAATGTATCATTAGAGCTATGAGGGTATTCTCCTTAATTTCTTAGACTCTCAATAGTTGGCTTGGGCCATTACCAAAGTACACGATGGTACATGTGGTGGTAATTTCAACGGAATGGCCATCACAAAGTGTATTCTTCACATGGGCTATTATTGGCCAACTTTAGAGTAAAATTTTTGTGCTTATGTAAATAAGTACGTAAAATATCAACATCATGTAAATTTGACACATGTACCTTCATAGGCCTTATAATTGATTCAATCAGTTTGGCCATTTACACAATGGGATTTTGATTTAATTGGAAAAATCTCTCCTACCTCTTCAAGCCATCACACATTTATCATTCCGGCTAATGAGTACTTCACAAAATGGTTATAAGAAATTCCCCTTACCACGATGATTGGACCTCGCATTGTGGAGTTCATTCTACATAACATCATATGTCATTTTGGTATTCCATCCAAGATAATTTCAGATAATGGGACACCCTTTAAGAATAAGGATGTGCATACTTTAATAATGAAATATAATATACAACATAACTTTTCTATGCCCTACTATCCACAATATAATGGGCAAGCAAAGGCATCTAATAAAATAGTAGTTGATATCTTAAATAAAATCGTTAAGGAAAATTATAAATATTGGCATAATAAATTACTACTTGCACTTTGGGCCTATTGCACTAGTATTCAGACTCCCATTGGGGCAACTTCGTTTTAACTAGTTGTACCATCAAAAAAGGATCTTGCTATCTAGTTTATCTATTGTAATTCATAAAATAAGAACAAATGGGAAAACATAAGTTGAAAACAAGAAATGAAACAAATACAAAGAATTCATTTTTTGATTTCAATGAAGCCAAGCTACATATTCATCCCTCTTAGGGGTACCCATTTGATACATCAATTAAAATAGAGTTTAAAATCCCTCTCAAGGGTATATGCAATCAAAATACCTTTAAGGGTGACACAAACTGCTCTAGGGTGTCTATGACCATCTTCTCCATGATTAGAGGAATTTTTTGCCTTGCATCCCAAAACCTTGTTAGTCTTATGTGCAATAAACAATAAGAAAAAATAAAAGCAAAGGAGGCCTCTCTTAATGATGCTTTAAAAGGGTGCTTGTATGAAAGATAACATGATAATCAAGAAATCAAGAAAGTTATTCTATGCATGTAAATTGATCTAAAACATGATGATCTACCATTAGAAGCATGAAAGAAATTAAAATACATTCATTTAAGCTCCTAATTCACCAATTGAAGATATGGAAGCATGAAAAAGATTCATTATGCCAACACTACAAAAATGAAGGCAAATTACAATTAATTCCTAATTTGTCAGTCAAATATCTCTAAAATACTGAATTAAACCTGAAGCATGATTAATAGAACCTAACTAAACAAACTGCAAAGTAAATAACAAGGAAATTAGGTGTCACCTATTGATCGTTGGTCCTTCAAGTGATGGGTACTATTCATCATGGTTAATAGCCATGGTGGATACTAAGGTAAGTTTGCCCTCCAAATCAGGGTTAATTATCTAATTCTCCTTGTCAAATTTATGGTCAAGGATCGCCTCTATGTCCTATGACAGATTTGGTGATTGAATTTCTCAATGAGTGCACAAATTTCATGGATTAGTATTTCTTGGCTCTCCTATCCTCCTAGGATCTCCATGGCAATGTAATATCCAATTGGGTAGCAAAAGGGTTCCTATCAATGCATGTGAATGAGTATGCAATTTGACAAGGCTTCACTACTCAATTTATTATATTTCTCTCTTTTTCCCAATTCATAGGGGGATTATATAGCAATTTCCAAGGGGCTAGGAGTAGCTTCCTCATGAAGCTAAGATCAAGATTGGGCAGTTGAGCTTGTTGGATGGAAGGATCCAGAACCTTCCTCACTCAAAACACTCTAATATGAAACCAATTGGCCATTGCAATTGATTTTGGGTCAAATGAATGCCAACTAATTCTAAGTCCTGAACATAGATGATAAGTGCAGTCAACATTGCTAACTATGGGTGTCAGTAGTGGCTAGCACTGACTAGGCAAAGATTCCCAAATGAGTGGTAAAAACCATTGCTACACCTTGTATTTGTCCAAAGGTATTCCATATGGTCTTCTAGCATGTCCCATATGAGTAGTCACCTTGGCATGACATATTTTAGGTGTCTACATATGCCCCTTTTGAGATGCATTATGATTTTGAACAATGTTGAGCAAAACTAGACCTCCTAAAATGATGTCGTAGGTTGCATGATGATCATTAGTTTGATCAACATTAGAAAAAAGATGCCCAAGTATTGTAAATAGGATACACATCCTAGAATCATTGCTTTTAACTCAATAAAAGGCTTAATTTGAAATGGTTTGCACTCGTCATCAGGTATTCGAGTAGCTTTGGTGCTACAATAGGAGTTAGGACTATATAACTGAAATAAGGAGAACTACAAATAAATTATCATATATGCTATTTGCCCCAGCATAAGGGTAATCTTGTGATAGTCTTTGGCAATGATTTGTAATATGAATGCAATTTTGAAAATATCAAGGGATCTTCTATTGAATTTGATTATGATTTGATATTATGACTACCCCCTCAAGTGATGAGTCGATGAGGGTAATGACAATAAATGAAGTGATGAGGTCACTTGACCACTATAAATGATCTTGAAAAACTTAAGATTTAGCATTTGAATACTTGGCAAGGCCTAATCAGCTATGATTGCACCTGTTTAATAGTAATTACCTATTTCTATCCCATGGAGTGGTCCAACCATGAAGGCCTTATTAGAGAATCAAAATGAAAGAAATCCTTATTAGGCATATGTTGAATCATATTGCCGATGATATGCTAAAAATATCATAGGAGAATTGCAATGAGTATCTCGTTCCCCTGGAGCATTCCGACCGTTAGGGCCTTCTTAGGGATTGTAATGAAGCATAAAAATTCCACAATTATGAATTTGCTCTGAATTTCCTTATGGCAGTTTACTCATATTTTTGCATTGCATGGATCACAAGTCGCTGCAAGAGCCAAGTGTGTAGGGTAAATTACTGAATACAAGGCACATTTGACTTTTGATTTATATGATTTTTTTGTTAATTTTGAATTGAATTTATTTTATTGGATGGGAGGTGTGACACTCAAAGAAAGGATTTCCATAGCGATGACCTCAGTTGAATGGAATTTTTACTCTCAGCCAATTATTTTGTTTTACCTTATGATGACATTTTCCAATGTCGTTGTGCTTTGTTTGGCTTATTTTGATTATTTTATATTTTCTGGTGCAATTCTGGTCTGATGAACAATTTTATTTTGACCTTTTAAGGCTCTCCATGGTGGTAATTGGGAGCATTTATTATAGCTTTTTGATCATGCTTATCAACTACGAGAAAATTGCTTGATTGTGGCTCAAAGTCGTGGTTGTAAAACCCTAATTCGAGGATCACGACTGTCAACTGTGGGCCGAACCAAATTCAAAAAGGTTAAATAAGGATTTGCTTTTGAAGAATTCATTATTTACCTAAAATTAATAGTAAATTTGAGAGCTTTGAGATCTAAAGAATAAAATTTGACTCGGGATTCTACCAAAAACTCTATTGATTCCACACATTCCACACTTATGGTCGACCAGTCGGAGGCTTCAACCAATGGATTCGGTGCCTCCAAGGTAACTTGAAAACTGAGACCTCTCTTGCAAATTACAAGATTAAAATTAACCACATTAATAAAATGGTAAATGAACCTCATTAAACTGTCGGTAACGAACCTCACCCTAGCTAGGTTTAGCATAGGTTAGATTAGGGGGTGGGTTACTTTTTTTTTTAGGGGTTTTTTAGGAAGGATGGACCCTGAAATGGGTCTCACTTCCTAGCCATGGGTGGTAGTTGTGGGCCTAAATTGGTAGATTGGGGGCTATGGCTATCAGCCATGGTAGGATTTAAATCCCAAAGGTCAAATTTTTGACCATTGGGCCGACCGCGGTTCCAACCTGCGACGCCCAAATTTCTCAAAAAAAATTAAATTTTTCCATTTTTTTGATTTTTTTCTAGGCAATTAATGCCATTTATTGTTGTTTTGAAGCACTCTTTTGATGTTTTTGAAATTTTTGATCATATTTTTGCATGTTTTTGCATTTTTAGGAGATTTTGTGATTTTTTTGTCATTTTTTAGTTTTTTTAATTATTTTTCTATTTTTACTTGATTGCTTTTATTTAGTCCCTGAAGAATAGAGTGAGGGAGACCGATCTCCTTTGAAACCTTTGCCACAAACTGAGTGGTGTAGAGTGGGGTTGGTTTACTACTATGGGGTTCAGTTTCATCTTAGACCTCCCCACTATCCGAGTGGACAAAGAATACCTTACTGCATTGTCCCGTCACTGGGATGCAAGGACCAATACATTTCACCTACCTACAGGTGAAATGACTATCACCCTAGAGGACATGTACCACATATTTTGGATTTCCATTCATTTCCTCTCCTACCATAGTGAGGAAGACTATGTTTGATGTTATCTTTGGGCAATGGAGCATGTAGGAACAGGGCCACATTGACCTTGGATATGTCTATATTTAGGAGTGGTACAAGGCTATATTTTTATCATAGAGGGAGGCAATATTTATGCATCTCATAATTTAGATCATCCTATACTCTTCAGGTGCAAGGTTCCCTTAGAACCTCATAGATCGAACTAGATATGTCATGGTTAGCTCAATCGCAAGGCCTCTTATCTTGTCCTAGGGGAGTGCTCTCTTAGTGCAGCTCTACCATGAGCTATTTAAGATTACCTGCTATAGTAGAGTGGGCATAGGTTGTAGCCTACTTCTACATATGTGGGATTGGCATCATATATTGATAGATAACTCTATTGACTTACCCCTACTAATCACTACCCTTATAGATGATCGACAATGCTATACCGTCTAGTGGCCCTAGGAGAAAGAGGGCTTCAAGAGTAGGTCTTATGCAGGAGACCTAGATCATTACATAGGTTGCTTTGCATAGTTGCACCCTAAGGATATCTAGTGGCGACCTTACATGGACTGCCCACCCTGGATGGAGGCAGTCAGATACCTACACCGTGTACGTAGAGATAGATGGATTATCGACTGCAATGTCGATTGGAATTAGTATCACTACTTTCTCATCCTATTATAGTTTGGGATTTAATAGGATATCCCAGATATGTTGACCATTTACATTTGCTTGGTCCTAGAGAGGGACCTGACCTAGCCCTAGGTCACTCCACTAGGGGAGGATGACAATGACTTCCAATATTTAGGGCTAGCCGATGTAGGGACTACTCTATATTATGATGGTTGGTGGGCCAAATTCTAGTGGTACAATGAGGGTCCACTAGATCGTCCAGCTTAGGGGTTTGTAGTAGAGGGTGCAAAGTATGTAGAGGTGGATCCTCATGGATGCATGACCTGCTAGTGGATAGAGGGAGCATGGGGTGTGGTAGAGGAGGGCCCATAGGTAGAGGTAGAGGAGGAGCTCTTTGAGGAGGGCAAGGCAACTCTAGACAATGAGGTAGGATAGCTGAAAGCATAGATCACTGACCTATAGATCTAGGTGGGGAGACTCCACACTTAGCTCCTCCATAGATATACCTCTATCGCCACTCTAGAGGTGAAGCTAGCACATGGGTAAAGGTAGTGGGGTACCTATGAGGAGGAGAGGACAACTCTCCAAGCACAGGTTACCACTACAAACACTTAGATCATGGAGCTCCCTAGCGAGTAGGATCTATCACAGGCACAACGAAGTGTAGTGACTATTGAGAGGGACTTGATTAGGGTAGCAATAGGAGATCCCTCATCCTCACAGGTTATCATGTCACATCCATCAGTATTGTCTTCTTCAGTTCAAGTAGGGTTTGATCCTATGGTAGATATTAGGTGGTTGCATACCCTCATGGAGGAGGATAATGATCGACATACAAAAAGTGTAGCTTGCATCACCTAGCTTGATGGTCACATCTGGTTTCTAGGTGGGGAGGTTACATAGGATACCCACACTAGAGGGACCCACAGGAGTAGGTCTAAGACCAGAGAGAGGGCATTCATATGCTAGCTCCAGCCACAAGATGCACAGGACTGAGAGAAATCATAGGTCTTTGAGTACTCATGGTTCTAGCTCATAAATGACCCACATGTGTGGCAGATGTGATGGAGGTTCCTCACAAATTGGGAGTGTAGTCCCTATGTAGTACATATCTCAAAGATGCATATTATACCATTTTTGCATGTAATGTCAAGGACCTACACATATGTAGCCTACGGTAATTTTGATGTACCTCACTTATTATGTACATTTGACACATATATTTATGATATGACATTTCATATCATTACATGTGTACTTTATTTTTAGTATTTTCTGTTTTATGTTATGCATATGGATGCAATGCGTTATTGATTTGATGCTATATGATGTAATGTATGGATGACATGCACTAGATAGCTGTTGCGATAGATGATTAGATGTTATGAGTTATCTATGCAGATGTACTACTTATGATGGATGCATTATGAATGTCATATTTTGATGTTACATGCATGTATACTTTGGTTTACTTGTATGCATTTAGTTTATACTGCTATGACATAATTTATGCCATGTATGTGATGCGTGTATTTTTTTGTTTCTTTGATAATGTGTTATGTAAAATGGACATGTATGCTTTAATCAATTAAAACATAATGTATGCAATATGAGTTTTAATAAATCTAATGGATGACACCATAGAATGTATAACAATCATGGATTGTATTTGCTTTATCTTTTTGTGAATGATAATACACCCATATGTGAGATGCAATTATTTATTGTTTTCTATTCATAAGCTTTTGTAAATTAAAATAATATGGATAACATAGTTAGTGGCCATCTAAACATAATTTTTGACATCCATCCGGTATCTAACATATATTAAAAATAGTTCTAATAAACAAAATCTCATAAAAGAAACTTATGTTTTGATGATTGCATTGAAAATTGGTTGTTGCTATTTGGGAATTTTTGAGGTTTACCATGAGACTCAAACACCCTATTTAACTGATCAAAAGTTGTATACTAACCATACTAGACTTCTGAAACATAAGGCTTTCGCTAGGATAGGCCTTAACTATTAATTATACTTGTGTGTACACATGAGTATATTAAGATAAGGCATAAGCATACCCCGATGTCAGGCGGGATTCTTTCAACCCATTGCTAATATTGGAGGTTTGTAAATGTTTATCCAATCCTAGATTTATATTTTAGTTGGACTAGACCAATAGGCGATATAGGACACCTGATATTAGCTCTTCCACATTCAAACATTAGTCTATACAAGATCAAAGTGCTAATGTATTAGATATATCGTCATGCGTAAGGTATAGTAGTGCTAGCAATTCCAGGGATTCAAGTTCGCTCTCTTCTTTTTTTCAATTTTTTAGGATACTTGCTCATATATAGTGACAAAAATCACTACTTATTTTGTATATACTATTTTTTATTTCCTTTTGTCCTTCTCTTTATTTCTTTTTCTTTTTTTTCTTTTTCGTAAGCAAGGGATTTGATACTAATTTTTATTTTCTATGTACAATTTTGTCTTCATTTGACTTGAATTTTTGGAATTTACATTTGATAATTTGCTTCAGAAACTTCCTTTAGGGATTTTACTTTGGGGAACTACTTATGGGATATCGATCTTATGATATCAATATGGGATATCAATATGAGATGTTGATCTATGATATCGTTCTAGGGTATCAATATGGAGGATTGATCTAGGATATCACTCTAGGATATTTCTCTTTTTAACGTAAGCAAGGTATTCTGAGTAGGGAATAAACTTGTCCTTTTGCCAATTGCCAAAATTCCCAAATCGTTCGCATAAGGGGATAAGCAAGAATAAAAAAATTTCCTCAGGATACCTAGTTCTACTTTGTGGCTTTCATCTTCCCCTAGTACTTATTAGGATTGTTTAATTTGTTTATTAGTGATAGAATTTTGATATTCTAAGGGCTATACTAACTAGACCTCACCTACAAAAGCAAATCAAGTTTTCTATCAACTCTTGAGAAGACCTCTAGGTATGGTTGAATGATCGGAAAACCCTAGTATATTCTTCATAGCAACAATTAGGGTTGTGTTTAAAAACACAATTACTCACAAGGGTGATACATGGATGAAAAATATAGTTCGTAGATGCATGGTTGAAACACAAATGTGGTTTCGTTTGTAAGATTTTAAAAACAATTCATTATAATGCAAGTGTGATGGATGAATATGCCTAATGCAATGCAAAGGTGAAAATGCATGTGGAAAATACAATGCATGATGTAAGGTGTAATGCGATGATGCAAATGAAATGCAAATATTTTTTAGTTTTGATATTTTTCCAAATTTTTATGGATTTTAACATTTGGTTTGACCAAAGAGCTTTGTTGGCATTTTTGCCACATTATTTTTGTTGTTACTGTTCATGCAAGAGAATGCACACATTGTAGAGACACTTAAAAAATTTTGTGCTAAAGAAAAGGTGTCGCGATATCACGACATGTCGCATTTTTGTGACCTGTCGCATTTTCGTGGTGTCCGTACTAGAAAGAAGCTAAGCCCAAAAAATGTCGCGATATCGTGACATGTCACATTTTCATGACCTATCATGTTTTCACGGCTAAAAATAGCCAAAGGAAGCAAGGGAGTCAAACTATCGCGATATCGTGACATGTTGTATTTTTGTGCTAGGAAATAGCAAAGGCAACAGTAATGGTAAAATTATCGCGACATCGTGACATGTCGCATTTTCACGACTTGTTGCGGTGAGGGAGCAGTAAAGTAAATGTTGTCGCATTTTCATGACTTGTAGTGGCAACTGAGTACATTGATAGAAAAATTTCATGATATTGCGACATGCAACAGCAAGGAGGAGCCACAAGGAAAATTGTCATGATATCGTGACATGTCGCGTTTTCATGAAATGGCTGGAGATAAACACAAGGCAGGCGAAAGATGTCACGATTTCATGACATGTCACGTTTTCACGAGGAAAAAGTGCTGAAGTAGCCAGATAGTATGGAATGTCGTGATTTTAGTATAATGGCCTTAGCACCATATACCAGTGAAAATGGAGTTGCCCCAATGGGCATACAAATACTAGTCCTATAAGCCCATAAAGTAAGGGGTAGATGGATGTGCCAATCTTTATGGTGCTCTTATACTATATTTTTCAAGATGGAGACCACTATCTTATTTGAAGCTTCAACTTATTTGTTTTCTTGAGGATAATATGGAGTTGCAAAACTATGTTTGATTCTATACTTAGACGTCAAAGCTCTCAAAATTTTGTTCTTAAATGATGTTTCATTATCCAACATTATCTTGGATGGTATCCCGAAATGACTTATGATATTGGTGAGTATAAACTCAGCAATACGTGCTCTAGTTATCATTGTTAATGGAATGTCTTCCACCCACTTAGTAAAATACTTAGTAGTTGTGATAATAAAAGTATGTCATACTGATGATGGAAGACAAAGATCAAATCCCCACTGAGCAAATGATCAAGCTACTTGAATGGGCTATAAGTCCTATGATGGCAAGTGTGTAATATTAGCATGAAACTGACATTTAATGCATTTCCTAACATACATATTATAATCCTTCTCCATAGTGGTCCAATAATAACCCATGCAAAGGATCCACTTGATGATAGCCAGGCCACTAAAATGGCCACCACACGTACCATCATGAGCTTATAAAATTATCCAATATGACTCTTGGGGCTCAATATAACAAGGGATAACTCCATCATAGCTTCTACGATATAGGATGTATGCTAACAAGACATATTTTATAACTTTTTGCTTAAATGTACACTTTGCAGCATGCAACAATCCTTGAGGTATTACACCAAGTCTAAGGAAGTTGTATATCTATGGTATCCAGTTATGATAAGCTTCAGCTTTGATCGACAAGACAACATGTTCCCCTTGTGGTTCTACATTGAAATGTAAACTAGAAAATAACCTTATGGTGAATGGTAATACCACTCCCTATCGGATCCTATGAGATCAAAGACCCCCAAGATGCTCTCTTGAGAAAGTATCTAGCTCTATAGAACCATTCATGATTTAGTTCTACATGAATCATGTTGATTGACTCTTTGTTATCCAATACTTCACACTCAATAGAAGAGTGTGACAATGTTTTTACATGGATGGTAGTGAAATCGGTAGATGGATTATGAGGTATTAGAGATCCAAAAGATGCCATTGTATCTACAAATCTATTATATGAATGAGGGATTGCCTTGATGTCATACCATTCCAATCGAGCTAGATAAATGTCAACAAGATCCTTGTAAGCTTTCAATACCATACATTGACATTGAAATAATTGATGCGTAGTCGTTATACCATCATTAATTCTCAATGTATTTGTCAATCCAGGGTAGTGTACAAGGCTATCTACGAAAGAAGAGGCAAAATAGCTATAACTTAGGTCAATCTAGAGCAACAGGTTTTATTGGTGAAACCGGTTGTGTGGGGGGTTTTAGGACATTCCTATCTCTAAATTGCATGAATTAAACCTTAATCTAAGTTGCAGAATTGGAAACTAATCATTAACTACAGAAATGAAGTCCTAATTTACAATTGCAGAATAAGACCTAATTATGTTGCATAAATAACAGTTGCAGAATTGAAAGTCTGATTCTAATTGCAGAAAGGAAATCTAATTACTTTTGCAGCAATGAAAATCTAATTCTAACATGGAAATGAAAACTGTCAAGACTCTGTAATAGAAGGTTGTCAATCTTCTATGCAGGAGTTGACAGCAAAACATAAAATGCAAGAAATTACAGAAAAATAGCAAATTCTAGAAATAATAGTCTGAAATAAAATGGAAGCTTTGCTGAAAGTAAAGATTACAGCTAAAACATTAAGCACAAGATTAATCTAAGTATAAATAAACTAAGACTGTAGATATTGTCAGCTGTTTACAAGCAATTGAAATAACAAGTTCTACAACTCATTCTGCTATAGCAAAATCAGAATAAAAACCTACTTGTTAGTCCTCCTCCTAGGTCTGGAAGTGGCCAGCCTCCTTGTCCAGAAGAAGGTATGAGTCTCTCTCTCTCTAGATCTTAATCACACTCATTTACAAGCAATATGAAATAGAACTGGTGCACTTTATTGATTAAAGAACATGATTACAATAATTCTATTGAAAACTCAGTTACGGACTGTAGTGATTCAAATTCTACCTATTTTTTGCTTTTTCTAGCTTCCTTACTCTCTCTACATATCTTACTTTCTACTTACTTCTTACTACCAGGCTCAACCTGAATGGGAGCAATATTTATAGATGTCCTATGGTCTAATTACAAACAAAGAATATCTCAAAAGATCTAAACCTACAATGTTGCAACAAATTCTGGTTTTATCCTAGAAGAAGATTAAAACTTGATCTTTCCCTTAATGATGGCTTTGGTCGGCAATGACGGCAAATACAGATGGAAGATATTTTCCTTTACCTTTTCCAACCTTTATTTCCCTTTTTTCGGCTTCAAAAATCGGTCAACAAGTCAAAAAGCACACTCTGTTTTCATTCCGAAGATAAGTGGCTTCATTCCGAAGACAATGCAATTCTCATTCCGAAGATCGCTCATTTCGAAGATACTGCAGTTCTCATTCCGAAGATACTGCAATTCTCTTTCTGAAGATCCGCTCATTTCGAAGATAATGCATTCTTCATTCTGAAGATCCGCTCATTCCGAAGACGTTGTGTTCTCTCATTTCGAAGATATCTGTTCATTCCGAAGATACTTCGGAATGAACAAATGTGTGCTTTTCCAGTGATTTCTTCTGCATCTCTCAGGTGGGTTATCTCCTAAGATCAAATTCCAATGGTCTTCATCTCTTTCCTCATGTGAATTCCATGCCTTGCTATTTATGGACAATGGCTGGAATTTACATGGGAAAGACCAGTTTTTGCTGCACAACAACAGTTTGCTTGCATTGTTGCTAGATTTAGGTGAAATAAATGCTTGAGACAAATCAAAACATGATTAGTGAAATGCTGCTATTATTCTAAGCATATCCCATTTTAGCAAGTCATAGCAAAAAGAACACAAAACTATGCAAAAAGCTATAAAAATCAGCATATAATATTCCAAATACATTGATCATGCAAAATGGTTAATATACAAGCATATTGAATCAACTTAACTAACATATCAGATAAAACATAAGAGTTTATAGGCAATTTTAGTGTTCAAAACATGTTATGATTGAGGCATTTCCAGGCCTCATCATTTTCCCCCCAACTTATATTAATGCATGCCCTCATGCATTCTGTTGGGCTATGGAATCACATATGTCCATGTTTAGATTCCATGACCTGTAGAATAATTTCTTGCCTATATAATACCCCCTGTTTTCTTGAATGTTTCTAAGCCAGTCTTCAAATTGTTCATCAGATTGGGCATCTTCCTCAAAGTAGAATGGAACTGGAGTAATGATGGTTGGAGGCCTAAACCTAAGACCTATCCAGTTATGTTGCATGATTTGAATCAGCTGGATTACACCTTCTGCTCTTCTTCTAGACCATTCTAAGTTGATGGGGGAGATGGGTTCTCTTTTCCTCAAAGACATGGAAAGTTCAGCCCATCTGTCTCTGCACATTGACAATGCTAGGAAAAAATTGTGATCACAGAAATTGTTGAATCTGGCCACATAGTCCCTTAAGTTGTTCAAGTACATCCTCTTTATATCATCCCTGTTCATCATTGAGAAGTGTTGTCTGGTGATAACTAGGTGGTTTGGCTGGATTGCTCTAACTAACAACTCAGCCCTTGTTTCAATCTCTTTATTCTGCTTTTTCTCTTGATCCTGATAAAGCTGATTCTACAAAGTAGACATAAATGCTCTCAGCTGAACATCTCCAATGTAGATTTGAGGATGAAACTCAACTTCCTCTGGAATGAAGAAGCTGTGCAAAAATAGTTCACATAGGAGATTTTTCTGTTCTATGGGGCTATCAAAATATGCCTCCAGGAAATCTATGGTTGTGTCCAATTTATATGGGAGGTTTGAACTAATCCTCATGACCTGCCATCTGAGGTATTTCTCCTTCAAAATAAGGCTATAAAATCTAGCTGGTCATCTAAATTGGACTAAAAATTCAGCAATTTGGCATAAGTCAGACACCTTTTCTTTCAATGCCTGAATTTTTGTTTCCTTGGCTTCTAGCTATTTTGCTTCCAATTTGAACTTTTCAGTTTTAGTGGCAAGTTGCTCATATCTAATCATCCAGCTAGCTATGTCTGCATTGTACTGCTCTAGAGACACAGTATTAGGTGGTCTGACTACAGGGGGGATCCTAGGTAGCAGATCAACTTGAACTCCTTTTTCTGCCACTTCTATTGGTTGATCATCTATCAATAATTCTACTTGTACCCCCTTATTTGCTATTTCTATGGGGTTGTCATCAGATAGTAATTCTACTTGTACCCCCTTATCTGCTGTTTCTATTGAAAGTGTAATAGTTTGAAATGCAGGGACCTCAATAGGAGTACTTACTTGAACATTTTCTTGCTATTGGGATTGTTCCTGTGTTGGTGGCTCATCTTCAACATCCTCTGCTATGCTCTTTACCATTTCTGAAGCATCTTCAGAACAAGAAGGCAATGCTTCAGAATGAGATGGTGTTGCTTCAGAATGAATAGGCACTTCTTCAGAATGAAGGGGTGCTACTTCAGAATGAACACCCATGTTTGTCTCAACAGAGTCATCTGCCCTTGATAGACCCAAAGCAATTGAGCCAAATTGTCTTCATCAATGGATACAATTGGCTATTTTTCAGACTGTGACAACATTCTTCTTAATGCTGCCACTTCCTACTGTAATTCTGCAATTTTTCTTTCCTGTATCTCAATGATGCTTTCTTTCTCTAAAATCCATCTGGTCTATGTTTTGACAACACTCCTTGCTGCCCTCAGCTACTCTGTGATGTCTTCCACTTCTATTTCTGCCTCAAAATCTGATGCAGATAGATCAGCTGTAGTTGGTTGTTCAACCATTATCTCTTCTTCTGCAACAATTTGCTCTTGTTCAACAGGTTCTATGAAACTACTTATGATTGTATCCACCATATCTGTAGCCTGTTGAACTGTAGCCTCTTCCAAATTATCCTGCTTAGTTTCTCCTCAGCTATCTGTTCAAGGAATTCTAGAAAGTTTTTAGAGGCTGGTTGTATTTCTGTGACATCTGGGCTGCTTTGTCCTTCTTTTTCCTCCATAACCTATTCTATTGTTTCTTTCAAATGGATTCTGGTGGACCTCCTAGTTCCAGATGCAAACTTCTTCTTTTTGCTCTGCTTCTTGGTGTCAACAAGGGTTGTGGGGACAGTTTTAGATGCCTCTGTTTCCCTTATTATTTCTTGTTCTATCAAATCAGTAGTCACTCCAAAAAAATGAACCTTCTTTTGTTTTTTTGCTCTGCTGCCAGTTCTAGATCCTCTTTTTCTTTGTTTCTTGGTTCGTGAAGTTGAGGGTTCAAGAGCAAGGTTTTCTGTTGCTGTTGCTGGGTGTGGTTCTGTAACAGCTTCTAGGGCACCTTCTGCAGTTTCCTCTATAGCATCTTCTGCAACATTTTTTGTAGTAGCTGTTTCTTCTTCTGCAGCAACATCAGTAGTATCTGGTTCTTCTTCTTCCTCATCTTCATCCCTAAAAATGACATCATTTAGGGTAGAGTAAAACCTATCAAAACTCCTAGGGTTTCCTCTAAAATGGTGTTGGCAAACTAGTTTGATGAGGCCATGATGGCGAAGGCTTCCTTTACCCTCCTGATATCTCTTTGCCATGTTTTTTAATTCTTGATACAGATACAGGGGAAGATTTACCCTAACTTTCGGTTGTTGCTCACCATGTCTGAGATGGTTCAAAATTCATAGATGATGCCCTGACAACAGCACATACTGCCCTTCACGGGTTAGGAATTTAATTACCCAGGTGGCTACTTCATCCCAGGGTTCCTTTAGGTTGGCCCTTTTTAACCCTTTGCATGTGTTGTTATGGGTTAAATACTCTGTTCTCTATCATTTTCTTCTACAAACCGATTAACTACATTTGCCAATGTATTCTTGCGAGATCTAGAAATTGAAATCCCTTCTAATGGCAGCTCAGTAATCTGACTTAAAATTTTAGGGGTTACCTCAATAGTCATGCCATTAACATGTGCTCGGTTGTTTCTGAATGTATGGGCGAACATGCCAGCCAAATCTTCAGAAGACCCATTAAACTTATCTAGAAATGGCATAAACCCTCCATCTTCAAAAATCTGCACGACTGCCAGATTTTCTCGGAGGTAGGTGGTATCTGCAGGTTCCGTTCTGATCTTTCACCCCATATTTTCTGTTTAAAAACCATTCACTGCTGCTGCTATTCCTCTGCTGGATCTCTGGTTTTTTTATGTTGCAGATTTGCAGGGTTTTAGTTTGAAATCTTCGCTTGCCCTGTTTCTCGTCTTCTTCTTCGAAATGACCCGTAACCTGAGCACTGTACTTTGCAAACACGTCTTCGAAAAGAAAGGTGGCACACATTTCTACTATTGCACCGAACACCTATCCGTTAATGATTGCGTGGACGTCCTTGCCATCAGATCCACCTCATTTGGTTTTAATTTTTTTTTTAGTTCGTAGATTCTCACGTGCAAAATAAACCATATCCTTGCTGACACGTGTTCCTTTTTATCGTATGCAGCTAAAAGAATTTGATTTTGTCGTACCTTGTCTTTCTGGATGCCACGTGGAAATGCTACATTGAATGTTCTTTCCAAAGATTATAACTTATTGCGCAAACAAAACTTCATTCCAAATATTATGACTTCATTCTGAAGACGAGTCTTCATTTCGAAGACAAATCCTCATTCCGAAGATTATAACTTCATTTCGAAGACAAATCCTACTTCTTTGCAAATTTAAAT
The DNA here is from genome assembly GCA_028583015.1 of Wollemia nobilis. Classification (NCBI taxonomy): domain Eukaryota; kingdom Viridiplantae; phylum Streptophyta; class Pinopsida; order Araucariales; family Araucariaceae; genus Wollemia; species Wollemia nobilis. Next base: position 5,525,071 of record JAQPPZ010002937.1, on the reverse strand, counting down.
CTTCATTCCGAAGATTAATCCTCATTCCGAAGATCAACCCTCATTCCGAAGATCAGGCTGTATTGCGAAGGTAAATCGTCATTCCGAAGATAAAATTTCATTTCGAAGACAAATCCTGCTTCATTCCAAAGACAGATCCTCATTTCGAAGATGATGCAGCAAGTCGTCATTCCGAAGACCAAGTTTCATTCTGAAGACAAATTGTCATTCCGAAGACAAAGTTTCTTTCTGAAGACAAAGTGCAACATTCATTTTGCTATCATTCCGAAGACAATTTCAATCCGAAGATAATACAACAGACACTATTTTTGGCATTCTTGTTCCGAAGATTAGGCAGAAATCAATATTTTCATTTTCAAAACATGTTTTAAGTATGCCAACTCTTATGAATACCTTTTATGCTAATGGTTAATTGTCATATACTATACACCAATCATTTTACAATGAAGAAATGTAAGAAATATATACCTGATAAAAATAGTTAATGCCAGTTTTGAAGAATGACTCGCCTTTGTTGATATTCTGCTGGAGATTTTCTGCAACATTTCAAAACAAGTGCACTTGGTGAATTTGTACAATGATGGTTCAAAAATTTCTCAAGGTTATGCATGCCATAAAACTGGTTTTCATGCATACCAACCCAGTAGTGCCTTAAGAAAAGGTTTTCACTGTTGAGTTATTCATTTTTCTCTCTTTTTTTTCTTGATTTTCCCCTTCTTCTTTTTTTTTATTTTTACCTCTCCTTTTCTCTCTTTTTTTTTTTTGATCCTGACTATGCCCATGAAGGAATTTCATGATTTCCCCTGAAACCATGCCCATGAAGGAATTCATACTCAGAATTTATTCATCTTTTTGTTTTCTATTTTTTTTTTTTTTTTGTATTTTCTGCTTTTTCTTGAAATCCATGATCATGTTGATTGTTTTGAAGTGGAAGAGGGAATCTCTTCCACCTATTGTGTATCCAAACTATCAAGTTGCTACAAGAATTCTTCTTTAGTCAGAGGTGTATGGTACACTCTAAGGCGATGTCCATTCACTACCAACTTCCTTTGTGATCCATCAATAGGGGATAGACGAGCTGCTCCATTGTCAAATACCTCCTCAATCCAATAAGGTCCCAACCATCTAGTTCTTAGTTTTCCAGGGAAGTCTTCATAGCGAGAATCAAACAGTAAAGCCCAATCTCCTTGTTGAAGTTTCCTCTGCTGAATGTGACTGTCATGCCACAGCTTCCTCTGCTCCTGAATTACCTCAGTTTGGTGCAGAGCATCCAATCTAAGTTCATCCAATGCATTCAGCTGTAGAATCCTGTCTATCTATGCCTACGACAATTCAATTCCAATTTCCAGTGTTGTGCGCAATGTTAGTAGCTCAAATTCAATAGGTAAGAGAGGCTTTTTACCAAAGACTAGTTCATAAGGTGTGAATCCAGTAGTGGACTTCCAAGTAGTATTGTAGGCCCAAACTACTTCAGGTAATTTATCTAGCCAATTTCTCCTATGAAAAGCTACTATTTTTGTCAAGATGCATTCTAGTTCCCTGTTTGTTACCTCAACCTGGCCATTTGCTTGTGGGTGGTAAGGTGATGATTTCCTATGTTTGATTTCATACAATTCTGTAAATGCCTTTATGACTTTGGATGCAAATTGGGGTCCTTGGTCTGTGGTGATAGACCGTGGAGCTCCAAATCTCTAAAAAATCTGAGTATACAAGAAATCAGTGACCTTCTCTTCATGAGCATGTTTGAAAGCACGCACCTCTACCCACTTTGTCAGGTAATCGGTGCATACTAGAATATGCACCTTTCCTTGAGAAGGTGGATCAATAGGTCCTACAAAATCAAGCCCCCACCTCTCAAATGGTTCTAAAACCATTTGAGGCTGCAGTGGCATCTCATTTGTATGAGTGGGTTTCCCCATTCTTTGGCATGCATCACAATGCCCGATGTACTTTTTCACATCCTTGTGAAGAGATGGCCAATAATATCCTGTCCCTAAGATTTTCCTAACTGTGCTTTTTACAGAATAGTGTCCACCTGAGGGTTCATCATGACAAGCTCTAAGGATATCATACACTTCATCCTTTCGGATGCACCTACGTAACACATGGTCGGGACTGCACTTAAAAAGCATACCCTTAATCCATTCAAAAGAAGAACTCTGTTTGATCAATTGTTTTTTTTGTTTTGAAGTGAAATGTGGAGGAACTTTCCCTGTGACCAAATAATTGGCTATATCTGCAAACCAAGGTGATTGGACTGATATAGCAAATAGTTTTTCATCAGGAAAAGTGTCATCAACTAATTCCCCTTCATCCGTGTTCTGCAACCTGGACAAGAAATCTGCCACAACATTAGCTTTCCCTGGTTTGTTGATTATAGTGATATCAAATTCTTGCAGCAACAACAACCAACGAATAATTCTTGCACTTACCATAGGTTTATTCATCAAATACTTAATGGTTGTATGATCTGTGTGAATAAATATTTGATAACCTGTGATGTAATGCCTGAATTTGTTGATGGCATAAATTACTTGCTAGGAATTCCTTCTTAGTTGTATAATTTTTCTCGGCTCTTGTCAAGTTCTTGCTAATGTTGTAGATGGTATAATGTTCACCATTATCAATTTGTCCTAATGCTGCTCCAATTGTTGTATTGGAGGCATCAGTCTGTATGTGAAATGGTAATGTCCAATTAGGTCCTCTGAGCACAGGTGGAGTTATTAATTTCTCTTTCAGAGCTTCAAATGCTTCCTGACACTTTGCAGTCCAGGAGAATTCAGAATCTTTAGTCAATAGGGCAAACATAGGACTGGCTATTGTACTAAAGTTGGGAATAAACCTACGGTAAAAACCAATGTGTCCTAGGAAGCTTCTGACATTAGTCTGAGTTTTAGGAGGAAGGAGATTCTTGATAATTTCCACCTTCTTTGGATCAACTTGGATCCCTTCAGGAGAGATGTGATGACCAAGAACTATCCCTTCCTTCATCATCATGAAGCATTTTTCTGGATTCAAGGATAACTGGTATGTTTCACAGCGAGTTAAGACTTTGTCAAGATTTTGCAATGTAAAATCAAAAGTCTGTCCACATACTGTGAAATCATCCATGTATATTTCAACACTTTTGGTGGTCAGATCAGCAAAAATTGCTAGGACTGCTCACTGAAAAGTTGTTGGGGCATTACACAAACCAAAAGGTAAAACCCTATAGGCAAATGTTCCCCATGGACATGTAAAAGTTGTTTTCTCTTGATCTTCAGGTGCAATCTGAATTTGATTATATCCACTAAATCCATCAAGAAAACAAAAGTATCTTTTTTCGGCAAGAGTATCTAACACCTGATCTATGAAAGGTAATGGAAAATGGTCTTTGTATGTCACCTTATTCAACTCTCTATAGTCTACACATACTCTCATTTTTCCATTTTTCTTAGGAACTATTACCAATGGAGAAACCCATTGGCTATCAAAAATTGGGTAAATGAATCCTACTTCCAGAAGTTTTTCAATTTCTTCTTTCACAATATCTCTTAAGGCAGGATTCAATCTTCTTTGGGGTTGTCTAACTGGCTTGACTTCTTCAGTATAGATTCTGTGGGTACATATATCAGGATGAACTCCTGACATATCTTTGTAGTTCCAAGCAAAAGCATGAACATGCTTCTGCAAGACAACTATCAATTTTTCTTCCTCTTCCCTAGAAAGCTGGTTGTAAATGTTCAAAAATTTGCCTGGTTGGACTTCTATTTGTTTTGTATTTAGAAGGACTGAATTCACTCCTTCATACCTGGTGATTAGGGGATTAAGAGGACATTGTTGAGATGGGAGAAAAGAAGCAATTTTTATTTTATTGCTGCTTGAGGGAAGCATATCTTGTATGGAACAGTGAGAAGGAAAAATCAGATGATGGTGCCATCCATGTGGTAGTGAAACAGAGTTTCCCTGTGATAGTACAGATGGTTCATCTTCAGATTTTTGATTCTCCTCATTACTTAACAACTGTTGGATATTTGTTGCTTCCCCTTCTAAACCTTGTTCATGCAGAACATTCATCAGGATTGTTTCATTTTCTAAATTTTTTGTGTCACTGAGGTCTTCTGTGTGTTCTCTTACTACTAAGGTAGCTAGTGTAGAAATGACCTCTTCTGGTTCTTCCTCTGAGTCAAAAAACCATAACTGACCTAAAAATTTGCTGGATGGTTTTGCAGGAGGATATAAAGAAATCTGTTTTAGATCAATACCATTTGAAATAGTCATATTTCCAGATCTGCAGTCTATGAAGGTTGCTGCAGTTGCAAGCCAAGGTCTTCCCAAAATAATGGGATATCCATGTGCTGAATTTCTTGGCTGTAAAACCAAAAAATCTATAGGGAATTCCCAAGAAGAAACTTCTATAGGGACATCTTCAATGATACCTTCGAGGTTTTGCAACTGACCTATCAGCCATTTCTAAAACTGTAAATGTGGGGCTGAGATGTTTGAGCTGTAATTGTTTCATTGTATCCTTGGTCATGACATTTATTGCAGCTCCTAGATCTACTAAAACATTTGATATTGGTACTGAACCTATGGTAACTGTGATAACTGGACTTCCTGGGTCACTATACTTTGGAGGTACTAGTTTTCCAGATAAGAGATCAGCTATCTTTCCTTCAACCTGCACAGTCTTGGGAAATGCTTTCTTTTTTCTTCTTGTTCTTTTAATGCACAAATTTTGGATAGTACTGTTAATCTCTGGTATTTCCTTAATGGCTTGCAATAAGGGCAATGATATAGTCAACTTTTTGAGTTCTTTGACCAATTCTGACTCAGAATTTTTTGGTATTGCATTGAATCTTTCAGGATATGGAATTATCCTTGGTAATTGTTCTGCTTGTGGTTCTATTTTTGTCTCTTTCTCTATTGTTGGTTGGATTCTCTCTGGTTCCAATTTTTCTTCTGTCTCCATTGTTGGTTGGATTCTCTCTGGTTCTGATGATTCTTGCTCTTCATTTTCTTTGATTTCATTTGAAACTGGTTCAGGTACAACTTTTCCTGAACGAAGTTGGATGTTACTACAATCAAGAACATTAATTTCAACATTTTCTTCGACTTCAACCACATAGACAGGAGGTGTCTGTCTCATGCTGTTTGGATTAGTGACTGGTTGAGTTGGCAGTTGAGGTTGTTTCACTTGTTGTGTTTGCTATTGTTTTTCTTGAAAATTTTGATTAGGTGCAGGCAACAAATGTTGAGTTTGACCTTGATTCCTTTGCTGCCTTGGATAGGACTGGTATTGCTGACTCCACTGTGGTTGGTTTTGCATCCAATGTGGATTAGTCTGATTTTGATTCTAGGCTGGATTGTTTTGATTCCAAGATGGGTTGTTTTGATTCCATGAGGGGTTGTTTTGATTCTGATTCTAGGCTGGGTTACTCCAATTTGCTTGTGGCCATTCTTGGGAATTTGTCCATTGAGGATAATTCCAAGGACGTTGGGGTGGTTCTGATTGTCCCCAAGGCATAGTACCAGGATTATGCCCCCAATTTGTAGGAAAATGAGGGGGATTTTGGTATTGAGAGAAATTTCCCCCTTGTTTTGGTCCAATATAGTTGAGTTCCTCAATCTGATTTTCTAACACAGTTTTGAGTTGTGGTAGCAGGTGGCATTGATCGGTTGAATGCCTTTTTGAACCAGATACTACAAATGGCTGAGATAGATGTTTTATTCAAAGGACATTCCTGCAAAGCATGTTTATTTCTACATCTTGGGCAATAAATTGCCAAAGGTTCTGTGTTTTTTGCTTTTGCAGACATTTCCCCCAAAGTAGTGTTTAGGTGCACTAGAATATCAGTTTTGAAATTTGCAAGTTCCTCTATCAGGTCCTTCACATCAGTGCCATTTGTGCGGCTTTTTCTTCTTCTCTGCTTAGTGCGAGAGTAATTCCTACAAGAGATCCACAATTTCATCATTACTGAGAGTGGTTACATCCCCTTTTCCCATCAAATCCAGAACTTCTCTGGATTCATCTTGCAATCCTCTCAAAAATATGGTTTTACATAATTCTGGTTCTACAAGTCCACATCTCCTTTGAACAAAGGAGAACCTATCAAGATAATCTTCCAATGTCTCATCATCTTCCTGCTTGATTCTGAATAACTCATCTTTTCTATTCCTTACATGACAATATTCTTGATATTTGTCTAAAAAGATAGTTTCCATTTGATCCCAGGTTCTTATGGAATTAGGCTCTAAGCTCATGAACCAGCGCAATGTTGAATCCTTGAGTGTTGAGGGAAAAACCTTAAGTTTTTGATTGTCATTTATATAATCATAGGTCTGACACACTACCTTGAATTCAAACAAAAACTGATCAGGATCTTCAGATACAACACCTCGAAAGGTTGGAAGTACTGAAGGTGAAATGGTCTTCATGGGAGAGTTTTGTGTTGGATTCAAACGAATAGGATATTCAAATGTTCTGGAAGGTTGGAGCATATCCTGATCATCTCCTTCATTATGGACATAGCCATGTTGGCCATCTATATTGCCTCCTTCTGCCATAGTTTCCTATTTGTTGGGAGAAGTTAAAGCTTCCCAAATTGTTCTCTCAAGAGGTCCAAGCCTCTCTGTTGATGATGAGTCTGATGAATTGTCTTTCTTAGGATATTCTGATGATGATAAAATTGGTGATTTTCCTTTCTCAAAATGTTCTAATGATGGTGAGACTGGTGATTTTTCTATCAATCTTTCAGGTAATTCAAACATAGGTGATTCACCCCTTAGGCGTGAAGATCTCCTTAATGGAACAAGCCAGGGATCCTTTGGGGTAGTTCTACCTTTTTCATCCCTAGACTTACTCATTCATGTTTACTCCTAAATGACATAAATTAAGTCAATAGTTGTTATCTTCCTCAGCTATTGTATTCAGATTTTAACCTAAATTTTCATAGCTTAGTCTGATTACAGCTATTGGACTATTTGTTTTCTTCTGGCAACACTATTCCTCGACAATGACACCAAAATGATGCGTAGTCATTATACCATCATTAATTCTCAATGAATTTGTCAATCCAGGGCAGTGTACAAGGCTATCTACGAAAGAAGAGGCAAAACAACTATAACTTAGGTCAATCTAGAGCAACAGGTTTTATTGGTGAAACCGGTTGTGTGGGGGGTTTTAGGACATTCCTATCTCTAAATTGCATGAATTAAACCTTAATCTAAGTTGCGAGAATTGGAAACTAATCATTAACTACAGAAATGAAGTCCTAATTTACAATTGCAAGAATGAGACCTAATTATGTTGCATAAATAACAGTTGCAGAATTGAAAGTCTGATTCTAATTGCAGAAAGGAAATCTAATTACTTTTGCAGCAATGAAAATCTAATTCTAACATGGAAATGAAAACTGTCAAGGCTCTGTAACAGAAGGTTGTCAATCTTCTATGCAGGAGTTGACAGCAAAACATAAAATGCAAGAAATTACAGAAAAACAGCAAATTCTGGAAATAACAGTCTGAAATAAAATGGAAGCTTTGCTGAAAGTAAATATTACAGCTAAAACATTAAGCACAAGATTAATCTAAGCATAAATAAACTAAGACTGCAGATATTGTCAGTTGTTTACAAGCAATTGAAATAACAAGTTCTACAACTCATTCTGCTATAGCAAAATCAGAATAAAACCTACTTGTTAGTCCTCCTCCTAGGTCTGGAAGTGGCCAGCCTCCTTGTCCAGAAGAAGGTATGAGTCTCTCTCTCTCTCTAGATCTTAATCACACTCATTTACAAGCAATATGAAATAGAACTGGTGCACTTTATTGATTAAAGAACATGATTACAATAATTCTATTGAAAACCTATTACAGGACTCATAATGAGTCAAATTCTACCTATTTTCTACTTCTTCCTAGCTTCCTTACTCTCTCTACATATCTTACTTTCTACCTACTTCTTACTACCAGGCTCAACCTGAATGGGAGCAATATTTATAGATGTCCTATGGTCTAATTACAAACAAAGAATATCTCAAAAGATCTAAACCTACAATGCTGCAACAAATTCTGGTTTTATCCTAGAAGAAGATTAAAACTTGATCTTTCCCTTAATGATGGCTTTGGTCGGCAATGACGGCAAAGACAGATGGAAGATCTTTTCCTTTACCTTTTCCAACCTTTATTTCCCTTTTTTCGGCTTCAAAAATCGGTCAACAAGTCAAAAAGCACACTCTATTTTCATTCCGAAGATAAGTGGCTTCATTTCGAAGACAATGCAATTCTCATTCCGAAGATCGCTCATTTCGAAGATACTGCAGTTCTCATTCCGAAGATACTGCAATTCTCATTCCGAAGATCCGCTCATTCTGAAGATAATGCATTCTTCATTCTGAAGATCCGCTCATTCCGAAGACGCTGTGTTCTCTCATTTCGAAGATATCTGTTCATTCCGAAGATACTTCGGAATGAACAAATGTGTGCTTTTCCAGTGATTTCTTCTGCATCTCTCAGGTGGGTTATCTCCTAAGATCAAATTCCAATGGTCTTCATCTCTTTCCACATGTGAATTCCATGCCTTGCTATTTATGGACAGCTGGCTGGAATTTACATGGGAAAGACCAATTTTTGCTGCACAGCAACAGTTTGCTTGCACTGTTGCCAGATTTAGGTGAAATAAATGCTTGAGACAAATCAAAACATGATTAGTGAAATGCTGCTATTATTCTAAGCATATCCCATTTTAGCAAGTCATAGCAAAAAGAACACAAAACTATGCAAAAAGCTATAAAAATCAGCATATAATATTCCAAATACATTGATCATGCAAAATGGTTAATATACAACATATTGAATCAACTTAACTAACATATCAGATAAAACATAAGAGTTTATAGGCAATTTTAGTGTTCAAAACATGTTATGATTGAGGCATTTCCAGGCCTCATCAATAATCCCTTAACTTGGCTCACAATGAGAAGGGAATCGCCAAAGATATTTAACCTTTTTATCTTCATGGTGACAGCTATTTGGAGGCCCAAACTTAGGCCTTCATATTTAACATTTTTTTTAGTGCAATGAAAGTCTAACTTGAATGACAAGGGCATTGGAGATCCTTGTGACATGAGCAACACTATTCCTGCACCATCCCCTTGCTCACAATTCGAATCATCAAAGAACAAGATCATATTGGCTTTGTTATCTAGTTCTTTAGGTTTTGGTGCTTCTGATAAGGTAAATACTACATCATCAGGAAGCTCTATGGTGAGGAGCCTACTATTTTTGAGAGGTGCCTCAGCCAGTTGATCTACTATGAATTCTTCCTTAATGGACTTTTGGCTTATGAATTCCAGATAAAATTTTGTCAATAGCATGATTCACTTCGTAGTATGTGTATTATGATATGTATTGATCATTATATACTGCAAAGGATTTTGTTTTGATATAACATACATCGTATGATTTAACATATAGTGTCGTAATTTCTTTGTAGCGAACACTACTACTAAACACAACTTTTCCACATATGTATATCCTAGATCATAACTCACCAAGGTTCTGCTAATGTAATATATGGCTTGCTCTTTGCTTTACACATTATTTTGGGCTAACATGATTCCCAGTGCAAAGTCGATTGTTGATATATAACAGAAAAGGCTCATTTGGCCTTGGTGGAGCTAGCACTAGGAGCGTCACTAGGTATTGCTTAATTTCAGCAAAGGCTGCTTGAAAGTCCTCATCCCAATTGAATGGGACCCCCTTGTGTAGCATTCAATTCATGGGTTGATATTTATCTAATAATTGTGTGATAAATCACTTTATGGATGCTACTTTGCCCTATAGGCTTCTTAGTTCTTTTATTTTATGGGGGGATGCATTTCTAGAATAGCCTTGACTTTTGTTGGGTCAACTTTGATGTCTCATTTTGAAATGATGAACCCTAAGAGCTTTTCTAAAGTTAATACAAATACACACTTCTTAAGATTCAACCTGACATTATGCTCTATCAAGCAATCGAAGACCTTCCTCAAGACCTCTACATGCTCAGAATGCAATAATGACTTTGCCAACAAGTAATCAATGTAATATTCTAGGATATTATGCATATAGTCATGAAAAATACATGTCATAGCCCGCTGATATGTGGCACCAACATTCTTAAGGCTGAATGGCATAACTTTATAGTAAAATGTCCCCCATGGAATTATAAATGCAGTTTTATACTAGTCTTCAGGCTTAATCCAAATTTGATTGTAACCAAAAAAACCATCCATTAAGGAGAGTATTTCATGACCTGTAGTTACGTCTACAAGAGCATCGATATTTGGCAACAAAAAAGAATCCTTTTGTGTTGCCTTATTCAAGTCTCTGAAATTCGTACAAATACGGATCCTTCCATCAGGTTTTCCTATAGGCACCATATTTGATACCCATTCTGGATAGTCGATGGAGATGAAAAACTCTATGTCAAACAACTTTTACAACTCGTCCTTAACCGTTAAGGCTACTATTGGATGAATTTTCCTAAGTTTCTTCTTGACTGGATTCTTTTATAGATCTAGCGAAAGGTTGTGAGTAACAAATTTTATATCTAGACCCGGTATATCTTTATAAGTCCAAGAAAAAATATTAGGTCTCTCTCTCAATAGAGGGATGAGGTTGGCACGCTCATCAAGGGTCAAAGTATCCCCAAATTTAACCTTCCTTGGATTAGTAGAATCATTACTAATATCCATTTTGAAGGTTTCCTCTTTTGACATATGGGATGCCTCCTCAAGTTGATGAGGCATAGGGATCAAGTGGATGTCATTTTTGGTTTATAGGTTCCTCAATGGAAGCATCCTTAGCATGATAGACATCATGTGCACAACCTAATGCAAAATGGAAAGGTTGCAGCATTTCTTCATTAGGGAAGAAATCTTCAGGCTCTAGTGGTGAATCAGCATGATCCCAATCAATAGCATCTACATTTAGAGGTAACAGTTTGGATGAATCATATGGACTATGAAGTGGAGTGGTCAAATCAATGGAGATCATGTTGATGAAATGGATGATGTCTCCAGGACCATGTGCAAGTAACTCATTATTAACAAAACTTCCATCCCCAGGATGTGGTTCTAGGTATATGGGGATCTCTAGGTTTAGTCTGTGAACAAACTATTGGATGGGATCATTGGGCTCAAGGAGCTCCATGTACATCGGTGGATTGGGAAACACCATATGATTAATAACATTAAGATTAGGTGGTCCCCCCTAATGTGAGGATGGATATTGATCTCTCTACACATATCCTTGGTAGTGTAAGGTGTATTGCGATAGCGTAAGTAGGGAGGTCCTAAATAGGCTCTCTCTGTCTCATATTCTTCATCACTATCATAATATAGGCCTTCACCGCTACCCACTAGAATTGAGTGATGCTCTGAATAAGGCCTCATATAGGCTATCTCTTGATAGCCATCATCATTATTGAGAGTCTCTTCACTCGTGTTCATTTATTTCAATGGTAAAAGGTGATGCAAGAGTGTGGGGCCCAAATAGGATAACTCAGTTTCATCCTTCGATTGCTCATTGTTTGAGGACAACTCAACATCATCTATTCCATAATTGTAGTCTGGTCCATAACTTTTGATGATGGATACTATATGAACATCCTCAAAAGTAACTTTTGATTTGGTACTCATAACTATGTTTAGATTTTGGAAGTGCATATCGATGTCATTGGTAGTTCTGTGGATTTGATTATCCAAGTTAGCTCTTGGGATGGATTCTGGGTCGATATCCACCAAGATGTTCATGTGATATCACTCGGGTGGATTTATAGTGACATAAGTCACTAGCTGGTTATCCCTCTAAAATGTAGAAGGATTAGGGTGGTATGGGTTGAAGTCAACTTCACCCCCTAGACTAAGGTACAAGCAGTCTAAATATTCCATGAGGAGTTCATCCTATCCTCTGTTGTAGAATCCCAACCTGAACCTATCAGTAGATAATTGATATTGTAGTTCTATAAGCTTCTTATGCCCATTCTTGAATAGTTTGAGACTGTAACCATACCAATGGTAATGCTCAAAGTATCGCATGGTGTATTTTAGGTTAGAAATATAATTAAAATTCATGGCAAATGGTTCATCATCATCCTCATACATGGGTGAGGGAGATGTAAAATGGTCTAGCCCTCCATAGTTGAAGTTGGTTTGGTTAAGTGGTACTGCCAATGGTTGCACCGTCCCTATGGGAATGTGATGGGATCATGGTCAGCCTATGTTATGTGTAGTCTCAATAATCAATGTGAATTTCACATTCTACACAATGTATTCCCCTATTCTATGATTAACCAAATGGATGGTCACCTGTGGGGTAGATGACCCTGCTAAAGACACAGATGAAGCAGGATGAGGTGCCTCTTTGACTCCTCCTTGAAATTCCTCTACTTCCATGGGAGTAGGGGCTTCAATGATGATTGTTTTGGGTGTTTTCTTTGTCTTTTTTTTTCCCACTTTTTCTTTCAACTTCCTATCATCATGATGTATCGTTGATGCAGTCGATCTAATAGAAGTAGTTGTCATGTGCTACGATCATTGAGATACAAACATTGTGGGTCTAGCACACACTTCTTTGATTTTACCTCCTAGTTCTTTGATTGGTGACACTAGTTGCATATATAGGTACATTTAGGGGAGCATAAATTCCCTTGAAAAATCTACTAGATTCACATATTTAAAGGGTTCTTCATCTGAAGGCACCATGTGAACCTGTACCTCATGAATGTATTTGATAAACTGATGTAAAATAGAAGGGACACAATGTATTTCTCTAATCCAAGGTCTCCCTAGAAGTATATTATACTACATAGCACCTTCAATTATGTGATACATCATCAATATGGTATTCAGTCCCACCTAGATAGGTAAAACTATAGTAGCGATCGTCGAGCATAATGCATCATTGAATGTTCTCAACATGAAGGTAGAAGGGATGATATGCATCTTTGGTAACTTTGGGTGTGTTAACAACTTGGTAGTTATGATATTTATTGACAACCCTGTATCAATAAATATCCACTTGAATGTTTTATGATTTACACACACAATGATATGTAGCGGTGGGTATGCTATAACAACGAAAACCGTCTTAACTTTATGGTCATAAAATTGAATGACCGGTTCTTGAAACTAATGCACGTGTCCCACAAAGTATGTAAATGCTTTGAGATCCTGAAGCTACACTTCTATGGACCTTAATATGTCCATGAGCATCTCCCTATGCTTAGGAGACTACTGAATGAGCTTATAAATTGACAACTTAACTTGAGTTATATGTAGGTTTTGGACCAACCTACTCCTAATGGTAACCACCTATCTAGTTGGTGGGTTGGGAACGTGCTGGGCTAGACTTGGAGGAGGTGTAACTTAGACTCTAATAGGTACTATAGGTTGATTCAGTATTTCATACCTTGCATTTCTTGTGACAATGTTGACCATTCCAATGAACCCCTGGGTGAGTGGTTTGATGCGAACATGGTTGACTTGGAAAACATTATTCTTTTGTGTCTCATGATTTTGTAGAGGATTTTTGTAAATACCCATATTTTGATTGTCAAATACTTTTGGATTGTTGACAAGAAGCATACCTTTTTTTATCATATTATGCATAAGATATTTGAAATACCAACATACCTCTATGTCATGGCCTTTCGATCGATGAAAGATGCAATAATGATCATCCTTTTAGCCCTTAGGCTTGGGCTTATTTGGGTCCATTAACTTGACCTCATGTAATTTTATAGCCTTTGCCTCATATAACTAATGAAAAATTTAAACCAAGGACTTTGATAACTAATTGAATACACAATTTGGATGTTGTTCTTTACTTTTACCCTTATAATTATTATTGTGCTGCTCATATTGCACAGAAGGAGGTTGGGCATGATAATTTCATTGTTGTTTCTCCTTATCTCCTTTTTGAAGGTTCAACACCACTTGATTAACATGGTTCAGTTTGGCCTAATGTCTCTCAGTGCTTTTCTTTTGTCCCTCTTTATTCCTAAGCTTCAAGTTACCCTCCTATAACTTGATGTCCTCTATCACCTTGGCTTGCACCAAAGCCTCTTCGAATATCTAGTATTTCTACAACTATATCAATAAAAAAATGTGTTTGGCACAACTCTTTGTGAATATTCTTGTTAATTCAGATTATGGAATGGAGAATGGTAGCTTTACCATCATTTTCCATAATCCATTACTGGCTCATCATCATGTTGCGTTAGAGCATCCAAGTCAGATAAGTTTACCTTCTTCTTGATGACGAAGGAGAAGTGTTCAAGAAATGCATCGGCTAGTTGTTTGAAACTAGTAATGTTGTGCCTCTTTAATTTGTTGAACCACTATCGAGTTGGGCCTGAGAGGATCATGATGAATATGCACAGGAGCAAGGCATCTTTACTATCAATATAAAAGCAAATATCTAGAAAACTAGTCACATGCTATTGTGCGTCTTCCTCTCCTTAAAACTTTTCTAGTCTAGGCATCTTGAAATGCTTAGGATATGATGGAATAGGCACTGATGTGCATAGAGGTTCTTTGTGAATTTTGTTCAAGGTAGGCTTCTGATAGGTAATTCCTTGCTTCTCTATGGATTGAACCTTCTCTGCTAAGGTATTATAGTCTTGCAAGGAAATAAAATCCTCCTCTTGAGATTGCCTTGGATGCACCCTCAGAGGTATATTCTTCCTTGGTCGAGGTGGGGGATTAGGCTCACACTCCTCGAATTGGGAGATTTTAGGATATTCTTTTTATAATTTCTCTCCCACTTCATTCTCATACTACCTATTCTCATGTTGTTTGGATGCTAGATTTCGATCTCTGTGTTGAGTTGTATGGAAAGTATTTGTGTCGATGTTCTCATGGTGTAACTTGGGCTATGAACACACTCGTCTATCAACACGCTCCCTGATCTCACTACAAGGATGTAAACTAGTGTTATCCAATCGATCCTCTCTCTACATGCTCCTTCTAATCGAGGATGTATTGTTCATGCATACAATGTTCATATAATTTGTCTTATGAACCTCTAATTTTGAGTATTCTCATTTTTTAGGTGCTCTTTCTCTATGCAAAAATCCTCCAATTGATCTTGGAGAATCTGTCATCTTTGCTCTAACATCATTCTATGATCTCTATCAACATGATTGACCATATGAGGCCTTTGAGGAGTGAATTCTATTCAAGCGCCTTTATGGGTATGTCTTGCAGTGGACTAATTTTCCACACTCTTGTCTTGGTCTGTAAATATGGCATTCATATTAGGATGTCTCCTATACTTAGTTCTTGCATGTGATGCAGGAGCATGCATTTCTCAAGAACATTTGGAGCACTCTCCATGTTCTCGAATGGTTGTAATGGTGCTTGCACTACACTCACTCATTGGTAAGGATGGTGCAGGCATAGGATTATATCCTAAATGCCCTAAGACACTATCTAAATCATCCAACTATTTTCTATGCCATGGATCATGAGGTAGCATACCATTTATTCCCACTTTGGATATGTCTATGGTGAACTTAGAAGGTTCACCCCTATAGGGAGTATGTGTGGGCCTATGCTCAAAAGAAACCATCTTGGTTTGCCCTTGAATGGGTAGATCTTAGAAATATCTAGACTCTGATGGTGGAGGTCATGAACCTCCATATGGAGGTCATGAACTTCCCTTAGATACAGGTCGAAGGGATACCAATCTAGATTCCTCAATGACATATTCTTTAGTTGAACCCATGGATACCTGTGGAATGCGGTCATGGTAAATTCTACCATGTGTAGAACCACCATGATGGGAAGTCCCATGCTTTGATCTATGTCTAGAGGGATGTATAGTACTTCCACTAATTAGGGTATTCTCAATGGAATCCCCTCACATGGAATTATCCCCTCTAATGCTCACTGAAAAACATCCAGGAGGATTAAGTGATTGAGGGCATTCCACATCATGTTGTGCAATGGGTGGATCTTGGAATTTGATCTTAGGTCTATGCCTAGATCAGCCTCTTCGTGTTTGTACCATTATGTATCCTATGTCTAGATTTAATTTTTATTAGCACACAAATAATACAATGATGATTATCTTATTTTACAGTTTTAAAATGAGCCCTAAACTGTTTGATGTGTTCTCATTTTAGTATCAATAAAGTAACTATTATCATGTTTTGCAATATTTTTATGATTTTCTCAATTGTTAAATTGATTTCACCTATATGCTCACAACTCGACAACCTGGTTATGAACTCCAGGCCACATAATCCCCCAAAATATGGTAATGAAGTCCACACCTGGGTAGGGAGCATAGGTCCTCCCAGATCCTCACCCAATCTTATCCAGTTGATGCTAGACCCTCTGAATATAAGTACATACAAATTTTCTATGCTATGGATGGTTCTTGGATCTGATATTAGTCTAGTAACAATAAGGTATGAGGGATTTAAGCCAACGGATGGAACCTCTACTATCATTGAAACCCTACTAGTGGTTGGATGTGACTTCCAACTCACTGGTGTTTACTATGAAACATGGTGTGTGTGTTTATTTTTAATTTACATAAAGGAAACATGCATAATATGACATTAACACGATCATTTCCTACATGATATGCAACCAAGAACATTTGATATTTAGATATATATGCACACTATGCTATGTGATGTTTAAAGAATGCAACTAGTATGAATAATTGGCCATCGATTGGGCATTATGCAAGAATAAATTTAATATTTAGATGGCCTAGACCACTGGATACTATGTAGGGCTACAATAATAGACCCGATGTTCCTAGCAACAACTAGTAGAAGCATCAAATAAAAATCCCAAGGACCTAATTCATTTTATTTTTCTTTTTATCCTTGTCCTAGCTAGATTTCATTTTTGATGTTCTGGAAAAACATAGAGATAGAAAATAGACACAGAGGGTGTCAGAGTGGCCTACCTCAAGTCATCATATAATTTAGATTTTTATTCTTGCTCTATATTTGGTCTATTTTTGACCGTAGCTCTGATGCATAGCTGCAACTATTGCCCGCGCCTGTCAACCATGGGCTAACTTTTTACCTGTGGCTATTAGCCGTAGTGAGTACCTTTCATAAAAACATAGAAAACAATCAATAAATCATGGTAAAAAATGTATATTTCCATTGTGATCACCTTCTATACCTACAAAAAAGGATCTTGTTATCTATTTTATCTATTGAAATTCATGAAATAAGCACAAATGGGAAAACAAAAGTTGACAACAAGAATTGAAACAAATGTAAAGAATTCATTTATTGATTTCAATGAATCCAAGCTACATATTCATCCCTCTTAGGGATACCCATTTGATACATCAATTACAATAGAGTTTCAAATCCCTATCAAGGGTAGATGCAATAAAAATGCCTTTCAGGGTGACACAAACTAATATAGGGTGTCGATGACTCTCTTCTCTATGATTAGAGGTATTTGCTGCCTTGCATCCCAAAACAATGTTAGTACTACATGTAATAAACAAAAAGAAACATTAAAATCAAAGTAGGCCTCTCTTGATGAGGATTTAAAATGGTTCTTGTATGAAAGATAACATGATAATCAAGAAATAAATAAAGTGATTCTATGCATGGAAATTGATCTAAAATATGATGATCTGCCATTAGAAACATGAAATAAACTAAGATACATTCATTTAATCTCCTAATTCACCAATTGAAGATATGGAAGCACAAAAAATATTCATTATGACAACACTACAACAATGAAGGGAAATTGCAATTAATTTCTAATATGTCGGTCAAATATCTTTAAAATACTGAATTAAACCTGAAGCATGATTAATAGAACCTAGCTAAAAAAACTTCAAAGTAAAGAATAGGGAAATTAGGTGTCTCCTACTGACCGTGGGTCCTTCAAGTGATGGGAACTATTCACCATGGCTAATAGCCATGGCAGATACTGAGGTAAGTTTGCCCTCCAAATTAGGTCTAATTCTCTGATTCTCCTTGTCAAATTGATGGTCAAGGATCACCTCTATGTCCTCTAACATATTTAGTAATTGAATTTCTTAGTGAGTGCATGGATTGCATAGATTAGCATTTATTTGCTCTCCTATCCTCCTAGGATCTCCATGGCAATGTGATCTTCAATTGGGTAGCAAAAGGGTTCCTATCAATGCATGTGAATGGGTATGCAATTCGACAGGGCTTCACTACTCAATTAATTATATTTCTCTCTCTTTTCTCCAATTAGGAGGGGTATTATATACCAATTTCCAAGGGTCTAGGAGTAGCTTCCTCATGAAGCTAAGATCAAGATTGGTCAATTGAGATTGTTGGATGGAAGGATCCAAAACCTTCCTCACTCAAACCATTATAGTCTATAACCAATTGGCCATTGCAACTAATTTTGGGTTGGATGAAGACCAAATGATTCTAAGTATTGACCACGACTGATAGGCACGGTCAACATTGTTGACCACAGGTGTCAGTAGCGGATAGCACTGACTAGGCAAAGATGCCCAAATAAGTGGTAAAAACCACTGTTGTACCTTGGATTTGTCCAAAGGTCTTCCATATGGTCTTCTATCATGTCCCATATGAGTAGTTGCATCAACATGATATGTTTTAGGTGTCTACACTAGTGTATGGTGCTGAGGTTGTCATGCCTTTAGATTTGGAAATCCTATCACTGTGCATATCCATGTAGGAGTTCATCCATGATGATACTATAGGACAAGCTCATTTAGATCAACTAACTTTGCTCAATGAACGATGCATCAATGCTCTCAAGCATCTATGTGTTTATCAAGAGCACCTTAAGATATATTACAACATGAAATTCCATTAGAGATACTTTTAGGTTGGTGATTTAGTTTTGAAAGAGAACCAACAAAACTCAAATTTTCCACCCCATCTACGGGATAAATTTGAGGTGAACTAGTTAGGTCCACACATCATTACTAGTTATATTGGACCTAGAACTTATCTCTTAGCATATATTGAAGGAAGTGAAGAGCCTAAACCATTGAATATTAGTAAATTATAGCCTTTTCATGCTTAGAGCACCATTCCCACCCTAAAATACCCCTAGATGGTCTATGACCATCTAGGTCAACCTAAAACACCCCTAGGTGATCTACAACCATATAGGTCAACCTAAAATGTCCCTAGGTGGTCTACAACCATCTAGGTCACCTCAAAATTCTCTAAGGCATCTATAAGATCTTTGTTCAACCTAAAATATCCCTAGGTGGTCTACAACCATCTAGATCACCCCAAAATTATCCTAAGCTATCTATAAGCCCTTTGGTCATCCTAAAAAGCTCCTAGGTGGTCTGTGATTGTCTAGGTAACCCCAAAATGCTCCAAAGGCATCTATAAGTCCTTTTTTCACCCTAAAAAGTTCCTATATGGTCTACTACCATATAGGTCAACCCAAAATGCTCCAAAGGCATCTATAAAATCTTTGGTCACCCTAAAATGCTCCTAGGTGGTCTACGACGGCTTAGGTCACCCCAAAATGCCCTAAAGGCATCTATGAGCTCTTTGGTCACCCTAAAATTTCCCTAGGTGATCTACGATTGTCTAGGTCATCCCAAAATGCCCCAAAGGCATCTATAAACTCTTTGGTCACAATAAAATACTCCTAGGCAGTCAATGACCATCTATGTCACCCCAAAATGCCCCAACGAAATATATAAGCCCTTTGGTCACCTAAAAATCCTTAATGACATTCACTAAGCTCATTGGTCAACCTGTATATACATAAATATATATCAAAAATACAAAAACATCATTAAAATTTCAAAAACACAAAAATATTGCTTCATTGCACTTCACATCATTTACATTAGGCATATACACCATTGCATTATGCATTGTTAGAAATTGATCATAGATGTATAGCACCATGTATGTACAATAGGCATATATTAAATTCACTATTATCATAGGTCAATGTTATCACCTATTTACATTACATGTATCATTTAAATTTACACTCCATATTGTATGTTTGTTTCCCATCACTTAGCCATTGTTTGTAAGATATTGCTAAGGTTTTTTGGTCACTCAACCATATCTAGTTTTATTTAAAATATGTTTAGAAAGCTATCATGAATTTTAGAAGGTAGAATCTTGCTTAGATTATACCTTGTATACATAAAAATCCTGACATATTTTCACATTAATAAATCCAAGTTTAGCACAAGGAAAGATGAAACCTACAAAGTGGTCTAGGTTACCTTAAGTGAAAAGTTTATCTTTCTCATCCACCTATGCAAATGATTCAAATATGCTAAGAATTGAAAAAATGAAAAGTGCCTCCTTATCCATAAAAAAAAAATCCCTTGCCTCACACCAAATTGGGGCAAGTATCCAAAATGAAAAATAAATAGTGATTATTATCACTTCACAATATGCAAAAATAAATAGTGGTTTTTACCATTAGAAAAAGCAAAATAAATAGTGGTTCTCACCACTATCAAAATCCCTTGCTCACCATAACACAAATGAGCAACTCCCTTGAAAAAATCAAATTTAAAAGAAAAGAAGGGAGTTTTGAGCTTGAATCCCTGGAATTATCAGCATTAGAGAACCATAAGGTGATCCCCATTATAGGTTGGGTGGCATCAATCCCACTTGGCAATGGTGGTATCATTATGCATGATGATATGTTTGTCATACAAGAAAATTGCTTTTATACAGGCCAATGTTTGCATGTGTATGAGCTAGCTTTTTGTATCCTATACTGCCTAGTAGTCTAATCCAACTAAGTACAAAACTCAGGATAATGAGACTCATAGGGTGATCTCTAGTATATATGGGTTGAATCAATCCTGTTTGGAACTAGAGTAAATTTATGCGTTATCATAGTAATGAACTGACATGCACACATAGGGGTATTTATTATCTTGGTTATCTTAGAAGATTTATACCTTGGTATAAATATTGTATGGTTACTATATAACTTTTTACTAGGTAGCTAAAGTGTTTGAGTCTCTTAAAAATTCCAAACACAATCCTAAACATTATACTATTCATTACAATTCATATCATGCCATCACATATTTTTTAATATACATTTCCACAACCCATTACATATAAGGAAAATTTTGTACAGTCTATGGTGCTAGCATATAATGTGCCAAATAGTCATCATAAATCCATCATACAAATTAAATCAAATCATTCATTTCATTGTGGATTTACATATCTACATATCATAAAATTACATCATAGGAAAAATACATGCATACATGTTAAATATCCATCATTAAATCATATACCACATATAAGCTTTGCATACATATCATAAAAGCAGTAAAAGCATTGCATGATGATAATAGAAAAAATCATATATATATAAGTATGAAATAAAAAGTTACATCATCATCCATAAACTTTCAGTAGGATACAATAAAGTGTGTCCTCAGACCTCATAAAACCTAAAATATCAAAAAGGCCCATAAAGTCCCAAAAACCATGGTCACACAAGACTGGTATTGACTCTCATCCCTACCCTCAATCAAAATTCACCATGAAATCCTAAATCTTCTACCACCTACATTGTATGACCTCCATACAGAGCTAGGAGGCCCCATCCATGTATATGACTATCCTGTATAGCTCCTCTAACTTTGGTGTGATCCACTGGAAAATAAGTGGTCTAGTATGTGCCCCTTAAGGTGCACTATCTCATCCTCCAAATCATTAGTATAAGCCTGATCCTATTGGCAATGAGTCTGGTAAGTCACCACTAAGGACTAAATTTGTACTATATCCTATCATAGCCTAGCTACCTCACCATTGTTGTCTTCTCATGGCTAGGTATCCATCCTCCAATCGGTGCCTATAGCATAGATATTAATGCTACCTACCTCTCCATATCAGCCTAAAGTCTCTCTCTACCATTGAATTTTGATAATATCACCCTTCAACTTAGTAATCATAGCATCTCAAGCTGCCAATTGTACCTGCATCCCCTAATCCTCAAAATTAGCCTCACCAAAGTCACCATGTATACCCCCTAAGTCTAGGATATCCACCCACTCATCCGCTACATGGTGATGTACATGTTTCTCACTTGTACCTACCTCCTCATCATATGAAGAGTCATCTTGACCCTCCTCCTTTGGAGTATCCCTAGGTGCCTCCTCTACCATAGTAGATATAGCCCCTCCTAGTGGCCCCTATCCTCACCACTATTGTGTCACCCACCATGAGTCATACTCCTCTATCATACCAAAATCATCTATCTTAGATATTTCTATGGTAGTATTTGAGTCCTCTCCCAAATTCTCCACTATAGGCCAACTAAGAGTCCTCTCAGCCCTACGATGATGATAGATCATCATCTCACTAGGTAACCCCCAACGTAGCCTAAACTATCATAGGAATTGAGCATAATGGAAGTACTCTTTCTCAGTCCAATGTCACCCAACTAACCATCTAGCTTGTCTCACATGATGCAATTGTGTAGCAGCCTCAAACCATACTGGAAAATCTTCATAAGATCTCCAACTAATATCCTCTACCATGATTCATGCAAATGAATTTGTATAGTGCTCAAAATCACTTGAAAAGTGATAGCTCTAACCTATCTCCTGAGCCCTCTACCATAATATCCCATAGCCTATATCCTTGTTAGTAAGTTGTGCTCAAGTCATCCAAGGTAATCTCCATGATCAATCCACTATAATATGCTACCATCCCCATACCTACAGTAGAAAGCTGCAACCCAATCCCTTATGCCCATGAGAGCGGATCTTATATAACTCCTAGTATAGTTGTACCAATAATATAGGACCCCAAGACATAACTATAGGCTCCTCCTTAGTGCACTCCACAAGTGTAAAAACTAACTCTATAATGTTCCAAGGAAACTTGGCTCATGATGAGTCTGGAAACAATATTTTGGAGATCAAATTCATTAGTAAAGAATTTATAACATCCAATAAATCCATCCCAAACCAAGACTCTAGTAATATCCCTCTGTTGAGTAGGTTTCTCACTGCTTCCTCCTAGCATCCCCTAAAGTACCTCTACAACACTACATCTCGGCAGTCTCTATGAGTGGATACGATAGGGCATCCCTCTATCAGAATGTGTAATATCTGATAGAAATCCTCTAAAGTCACTTTCATCTCCCTGGTACGTAGGTAGAAGGTGTTGGTGTGAGGATCCCAAAGATCTATTAAAGCTATCAAATAAGTGTGGTCACCCACCACGGGCTCCAACTGTATCACATGCTTAAGACCAATGGCATTGATCCATAACCATCCTCCTCTATCAAAATGTCCCTAGTGACCTAAAAGAGATTCAGAACTTGATACCGACCCTTCACTACATGATAGAGCTAAGTGTCAAAAATGCCCTAAATATGCATTAAAAAAGTAAAAATACTAAAAATATGATAAAAAAGGGTCCTTTTTGGCCTAGTTTTGTGACCATCCCACTCAGGAACGCCCTAAAATTTGGTATCCATACCACCCAAGGATGGCCACCCATGGTCGTCCCACCCAGGGATGGCCCCCAAAATTGGCTAAAATTGGGTCAATTTGACCCCTAAAACAACCCTAAAAATGCAAGAAAACAACATAACTATAAAAAATAAATGCATATAAGCTCCAAATAAAAGATCATATTTCTACATTATACTATTATTATTGTTACTTAACCATGATTTAGTGTATTTCATGGAAAAAGCATCAAAAATTACAATTTCACATTAAATAAAGAGGAGAAAATGAGGCTCGTACCTGTCTCGCATCGGCTCCACCACTCGGTGACCCCTGTGGCTAGATCATGGTGATGGTTAGAGGTTTTAGTATTGCTCCACTTCAAAAATTCACACTCCTACTCCTCACCTCTCAAATTCCTAAGCCAAACATGCACAAATGAGCTCACTTGCCACATTTTGGGCAAGATAAATTTTGTTAGGTTAATGAATAAAATAAATCATTTAATGATTTAGTCATCTATTTTTGCTTAGTTATCTGTTGCACATAGTGCATCTCAAAAATGGGTATCTATAGACACTAAAATCATGTAAAGTGGATAATAATGCTATGCACCACTCTTATAGATAGCATATGGCCCCATTAGGCAACCCTCAAGGGTTAATTAGGGCTCTCATACACTTTTGGGAAGATTTCCTTTAGTTTTGGGAAGTTTTGAGCCCTGTAGCCATGATCATCCCACCCAAGTATGACCATGGTCAATCATCCCTAGGTGGGATGGCCATGGTCCAAACCCTCAAAAAGTCAAAGGGGTGGAGAAATGGAAATCAATTCCTACCATATTCCCAACCCAATCATCCAAAATTGATTTGGAGGCTGTCATGGACATCAAAACCTACAAATTGGAGGTCCCAAATGGGAAACCTCTTCCCTCCTATGCATGGTAAGGGAATGGACAAGTGGCAGCACTTGCCCTGCATGCCAAAACTTGCCCCTTTTGCACATTTTCCCTAATTGGGCTATAAATTGAGGTGCTCTCACCCAATTTCAAAGGATATGAATTGAATCATTGCTCATGAAGTGCTGCTCACATTTGTCCTCACATTTGCCCTCATATTTCCTCAATTATTTTACTTGAAATCCTCTTCATTCAAAGGTGCTTTTAGGGGCATACAAAAATATTCCAAATCCATTCCAAAACCTGTAAAATTGAAGAGTAATTTGACCAATATGTTTACAAGAAATTTGGGAGGATTCTAAACCAGATCCCTTTGAAATTGGTAGTAAAAACACCTAGTTTTATGACCGTCCTACTCGAGGATGGATAACAATCTTAGTTGCACCTACCAAGTGAGACCATGAAATGGATAAAAATTGTGATAAAATTCCACCATAGATCATTTCTAAATAATTATAATAGCCTTGCATTCAATTTTGGTTAAGTTTTGAGTAGTTTTGATGGGTCAATTTAGGTTTTTGTGATTGTAGGCTTAGTTGTTCTTGCCAGGAATGACCATAGTTCCTGATAACAATTTCCTTTTAATTTATGCTCAGATCTTCCCAAAATCATATTAATAACATAATATTGGATTTTTAAGTCATTTGGAGTTGTTTTTATTTGTCGCAAATAAGTTTTATTCTTTCTAGATGCATACTTTCTATGGTTTTCCTAGTTTTTAATCACTAAACACATATGCTATTAACTATTTTAAATGTCTTGTGTGTAGGTTCAGGTATTCTAAGAATTATGGAGGATCTAAAAGGTATACTAGAAAAATCCCAAGATTATCTCTCAAGTGTGGGTTGCGAGAAGAACATTGAAACATGCCATTAAGCTCTTGGAGGGATTTGATCCCTTTATAAATTGTAATTTGAAATGTATCAAGATATGAAGCCCTCAAAGGGGATGTATTGTAACCTTATTAATTAATGGATTTATAAATACAAGGATAAACACCCCCTTATTTACTTCAAATAATCTCTCTTTTATAGTAGTTACATAGTTATATATTTTACACCTTTTCCATTTGAATGTTTGCTTAGAACTTTAGCTACATTTCAATACAATTATTCTAGGCATGCCATTTATTATGCTTCTTTAGGAGCATCTAAAGGATACTAGGACCAATATGAGGATAAATAATTAAAAAATAAGAGTGGAATTTTTTCACATTGTATTTTATGTAGTGGATTTAAGATAAATAGTTAAGGTAGAGCTTGGGTGTCATTCGAAGGATTAAAATCATGTAGATAAATAAAATGGAATAGAGTATGGATGGAAGGTAGTTCACTAATAGTAAGTAAAGTAAAGGCTCCATAGAACATATAAGATAATATTGTAGAAATACAAGACCTTTCTATAAATTTTGAATAAAATAGGTTTACATATATATTAAGAGAAAAAATAAATGTGTAGATAGGCTAGCTAATAGAGAGGTTTCAATAGAGGATCATGAAGTTGAATTATCTTCTTCATGGTTATAGGAACTAATAAGTATAGTTGAAGCTAAAAAGAAATATCTAAAAGGAAAAAATTCAAAAAAAATTCTACAGGACCACAAAATATTTCAAGGGATACATTTATAGATCAATTCATTGGAGGAGACAAGCAATCTAGATATCGTAAATCAGTCTATGATTTTGTGAAGCGAGCAAAATTTTGGTATGATGAAACAAAAGAAGATAACATTGAATGGAATTTATGTATGAATGTATTACTTTAGATTTTGGTTGTGTTGTGGGATAGAGTGTGGATTAAATATTTCAAAAAATTTAGATTATTAAACTTTTTAAAATAAATCTTATGATTGCACTTATGCCTCAAGAAGGAAACTAATAGTTTAGATCTAGTAAAGTGGACTGTAATAATGTGAATTTTTGAAAATAGCTTAGATGCAATGTGTAGATAGTGGAGGTGGAGTTTTAGTATTGTGAACTCTAGTATAGGAATATATTAATAAGGATGTTGATTTCTAAAATATTTATATTTACAAAAAAAATTGAAGAGGATCAAAAAAATGGAAATCAAGAATTCAAAATTTTTATGGAAAAAGATGTAGGTATCTAGTTATAGCAACTCAATTGAGATGAGAATTGAACTTGTTTGTAAACTCTTAAGCTTTAAAGGAGAGATTTGTGATTTTTCATAGGTGGGGAACATGATTACAACATCTTTTTCTATAGCATATGTATATATAGTGTAAGTATTATACATATATACATATGAATGATAGTAGAGTTATGTACCATTTAAATAGATATAATATAGTGGGTTCTATGTGATTTAAATCCCATTTTAGTTAACCAATTTACTAAGTGGTATTTTATTAGGCTCTCAGTGGATACCTAGGTTCAAATCTTGTCAAGTAATATATGGTGTCGGTGTTGTATTAGGTTTTACATAGGGAATGTTCATCTCTCTCACAAGGAAACATTTTGACCTCTTCTTGCAATGTTCAATAATTATTGGATAGGGGGGTGTTTCCATAGATCTCTTGGCCCTTCTCTTCGAGTTGTGAGATATTTTTCCTTTCCATTCGAAGTGTGGTACTTTCCTCATAATATTTTGAAGTGGCATCATATTAAGAGGAGTCTAAAATTTTAAGAGACTTTACTTTGAGTTATGCTTCTCATGGGTGGATGATATGGCAATGGATTTTTATGGTGCTTGCACTCAGTAAAATAACTAGGCCAATCATCTATTCCTATGGCTAGTGTTGTTTTAGTGTGGGTTGTTCCTGGTTTGTGTTATTTTTGAGATTTGAAAATCAATCTTGGAAAGAAAATTTTGGCTTTAGTTGGAGGTCTGTCCATGACATGGAGTGTGGTGTTTTTTCCTTGTTTCTCAATCCAATATTGGAAGAAGCTTTGTTACCATCCCAATATTTGTATTGATTGGTCTCTTATTTTGTGCATCCATGAGAAAAGGTGGTTTTTTCTCATTGTTATATTTATTTGGATCCCCTCCATCAATGATGCCAACTTTCTAAAGGTCCTTAGTTGTGTGGTTTCATCATTATTGTTTCCTGCAAGGGTGTTTTGTGGTTTTCTTAGTAAGTCAACCTAAATAGGAAAAACTATGAAGTTGTTGAAAATATATTGAATATTTTCCATGTTATTTTGGTGGGGTTAACACTAAAATGTATTGGACACTCTGTATGATATACTCACTGGGGTTTGGGGTCATGTTGGACCCCTAATAGGAATTCATGGATGGTAGTCCTTCGAAAAGTAGAGGTCTAGGAGTGGCATCCCCTGACCAAAGTTTTAGGGTTTTTTAATTTATATTTAGACCCATATGGGCTTTTAGGGTTACTATATTTGAACACTTGATTTTTCACCCATGATATTGTAAAATTCATTCATGTGCCTTTGTTATATATATCACACTTGTAGTAGGATTTGGTGGGAGACAGAAGGAGAATATTATTGTATTTAAGATGATCAAGTTAATGCAATAATAAGGCAATACTATATTGGTTTTTTCCTATTGAGGGTTTTTAGGATAAATATTGTGTAATGTGTGAATCTATGATATTTTTTTATTATGTTATTACTACTTTTCTATTTTATTTTATAGGGGCTCTTTATTTCTCTTCATTTGGTATCAGAGCTAGGTTTTAGCTTTGTTCGATGAGTAAGGGTTTCAACCTTGTGATAAATTAATTCTTGAGTGGGAGACATATGTGAAAGGATCCAAGAAAAGGAGAAATATGGAAAGCACACGAATAGAGATTTAAAAATTTAATGGATAAAATTTTAAGTTATGGAAAATCAAGATGGAGGATATATTTGTTGATAGAGATCAGTGGATTGTGGTCTTAGAAACAAAATCAACATCGATGACAAATGAGGATTGTCTAAAAATTGATAGGAAGATAAGGAGCTCTATTAGATTGTGCTTATCTAATTTGATATTTTTGAATATAAATATAGATACCATGACAAAGTTGTTATGGGAGAATCTAGAAACATTGTATCATACAAAGTCACTGGTAATTAAGCTCTTTCTTCAAAATAAGTTGTATTCACTTTAAATGAATGATGGTGACTTTGTGGCTGAACATCTAAATACTTTTAACACTATGGTAAGTCAATTAACCTATATAGAAGTAAAAATGTATGAAGAAAAAAAATGTATTACTTTACTTTATTCATTACCAGATTCATGGGATAGCCTTGTTATGGCTATCACCAATACTACATCTACATTGAAAGTAGAGGATATAGTAAGAACTTCGTTATCTGAGGAGATGAGACCAAAATATTTTGAGGATTATCATCAAAAGGAAGCCTTGATTGTGAGAGGTCATTCTTAAGAAAAAAGAAAAAGAAAATCAAGAGAAAAGAAATCAAAATCTAGGGGTAAATTTTTTGCCCCAAAAAAAGGAAATGTTTGAATTGTGGTAAAGCAGGGCATTATAAAAGAGACTACAAATCTAAAAAAGTTGATAATATTAAATAATTTTATGAAGGAACTTCTATAGAAATGAAGACCACAAATGAAGATTTAGGGGACTTATTCTTAGTTGTAGCATGCTCAAGTGAATATGATGACTCATGGTTGATTGAATCAGGTGCTTATTTTCATATGAATCCTCATAGGGAGGGGTTGTATAAATATGAAAATATAGATGGAGGTAAATTCTTCTTGGGAGACAATTTGAAATATAAAATAATAGGTTGAGGAAGAGTCAAGTTGATGCTAAAATATGGAAGAATTAAAACCCTTCTTGGTGTGTTGCATATTTTGGGTTTGGCAAGGAATATAATATATGTGAGTAAGATGAATGATGCAAGTGTGAATGTGGTATTCAATAAGGATAGCTACAAGATGGTTTATGGATCCTTGATGTTGGAAAGAGGAGTTTACATAGGAACTTTGTTTAGACTTGAGGCTAGCATTGTAAGTATTAATTCCAATAACTCTATAGTTGTACAGTAAAATAATATGATTGAAATGGCTCTAATTATTCCTACAGTTAAGATAATTTTGTGGTATCAACGCATGGGGATATTTATAAGAAAGGACTTTGAATATTGAAAATTAAAGGTATGGTTGAAGGACTTTCTAATTGCCCATTAAATTTTAATTTTTGAGAGCACTGTATTTTTAGGAAATAAACGAGTTAAGTTTCCAAGTAGTGCTACAAGGTCTGAAGGAATTCTACATCTAGTTCACAGTGATGTGTTTGGACTTGCAAAAGTTCCATCATTAGGTAATCTATCTATTTTGTTACATTTATAAATGACTTATCAAGAAAGACTTGGACATATTTTTCGTGGAACATATATGAGATTTTTAATAAATTTAAAGAGTTTAAGGCCCTTGTATAAAATCATATAGAGAAAAAGATAAATGTTTTGATAATTTATAATGGTGGTGAGTAATGCTCTAATGAATTAGAGTAGTTTTCCAAGGACTGTATAATAGAAACATAGAAAAAAACTCCGTATACTTCACAAAAAAATGGGGTTGCAGAACGGATGAATAGGACATTAATGGATAAGGCTAGAAGCATGCTAAGTGGTGTAGGGTTAGAAAAGATATTTTGGGTAGAATTTTTGTTAATAGCTTGTTATTTAATCAATAGATCTCCTACCTTAGCTTTGGTGGACAAGACCCCACATGAAGTATGGACTGGTAAGAAACCTTCTCTCAGACATCGAAGGATTTTTGGTTGTGATTCTTACATGTATGTGCCAAAAGAGAAAAGGACTAGAAAATAAATCTAAAAAATGCATATTTGTGGGTTATAGTACTAGTGTTAAAGGATATAAGTTGTGGAACCTAGAAGCACACAAGGTTGTTTACAGTAATAATGTGATATTTAGATCAACAAAAGGGGTTCTAAAATAGGAAATGCGACCAAGAAAAGAACAAAAATAAGTGCAAGTAAAATTGGAATAGGAGAAAGAAAATATGGTAGAACCTGTATTATAGAGAGTCTAAAGCGGAATATTTAGAGGAAGGTGAGGAGGAAGTTGAAGATGCAGAACCTAGAGCTCAAATTTTGAGGAGATCATATTGAGAGAGAAGACTTTCAGATAGGTATAATCCTTCAAATTTTTATTTTGCATTTAATTCATCAGTTACTAATGAAGATCCCAAGATTGTAAAGGAGGCACTTCAGTCAAGTGAGAATAAGTCTTCGAAAAGGACTATGGAAGAAAAAAATGAAGTCCTTGGATAAAAAAAAGACTGGTACTTGGTGAAATTACCTCCTGGTAGAAAACCTATTGGTTGTAAGTGGTTATTAAAGAAGAAGTACAATGTAGAAGAAAATTTTGGGTACAAGGCTCACTTGGTAGCAAAAAAAAATTCTTAGGTTGAGGGAATTGAATTTGGTGAGATTTTTTCTCCTATGGCTAAACTAACTTCAATCAAATTTCTGTTGGCTATTTCTACTGCTTCTGATTTTGAAATATAATGGATGGATGTAAAGAAAGCTTTTACACATGGTGAAATTTATGAAGATATATATATGTCACAACCAGAACGTTTTAAGGTAAAATGTAAGGAGGACCTGGTATGCAAGATGAAGAAGTCTCTTTATGGGTTGAAGACGTATCCAAGGATGTGGAACCAAAAATTTGACAAGTTTGTCTTGACACTTGGGCTTGGAAAAATAAAATCAGATCCATGTGTATATTTCAAAAAGGAAGGTGAAATTTTTGTTATCATTGTATTGTATGTGGATGACAAGTTGTTAATTGGTTATAGTAAGGAAATGATAAAGTTACTAAAATCTCAGTTATCTTGAGTTTGAAATGAAGGATTTGGGTACTGTAAAATTTAGTTTGGATATGGAAATAGTAAAATATCATGCAAAAAAAAAATTGTGGTTAAATCAAAGAAAATATGTTGATTTGATACTACAAAAGTCTAGGATGCATGATTGTAAACCAATATGTACTCCATATATGGTTGGTCAAAAGTTATCTATTGAATAGTGTCCTAAAATAGATGAGAAAATTGAAGAAATGCATCATGTTCCTTATGCTAGTGTTGTGGGCAGTCTGATGTATGCAATGGTTTGTACTAGATCTGATATTGCACATTCATTGTAAGTATTTAGTATATCAAATCCAGGAAAGGAACAATGGACTATTATGAAGAGGATCTTTAGATACTTGCACGAAACTATAGATTATGCTATTTATTATGAAGAAAAATTTGGAGATAATGATATTGTAAATCTACAAGGGTTTGTGGATGCTAACTGGGTTGGAGATCTTGATAAGATAAGATCCATGAGTGCTTATGTGTTTAGGCTTTTTGGAGGGGTAGTAAGTTGGATGATTAAAAATTAATCAGTTGTTGATTTATCCAATACATAAGTAGAGTACATTGTAACAAGTCATGCCAGTAAAGAAGTAGTGTGGCTACAAAGGTTGTGTTCAATATTTGGCATTAAACATAAGGCTGTGAGAATTAACAGTAACATTCAAGTGTAATATGTTTAGCAAATAATATTGGTTTTCATGATCGATCAAAACATATTGATATAAAGTACCATTTTGTGAGAGAGATGGTTGAATATAACTGAGTGATATTGGAGAAAGTTGATACAAAGAATAATATTATTGATTCATTAATAAAGGTTGTACCTACTCAAACATTTTCCCAGTGTAGAAGATCTATGTGTATGGTTGCCCTTGATAGTTGACAATGGTAGTTGTTAGCCCCTATGGAAAGTATTCAACAAGTGGTAGAAAGTTAGAAATATGTTGAATATTTTACATGTTATTCTGGCGGGGTTAACACTAAAAGGTATTGGACAATGTGTATGATATACTAGCTGGGATTTGGGGATGACAGCCCTCCAAAAAGTAGGGATATAGGGGTGGCAGCCCCCAACAAAATTATTAGGGTATTTTAAGTTATTTTAGGTTTACTATATTTGAACCCTTTATTTTTCACCCATGATATTGTAAAATCAATCCATGTGCCTTTATTATATATACCATATTTACACTAGGGTTTTATGGGAGATAGAATGAGAATATTATTGCATTGGATAAGGTCAAGTTAATGCAATAATAAGATAATACTATGTTATTTTTTCCCAATTGATGGTTTCCAGGATAAATATTTTGTAATGTGTGAATCTATGATCTTTTTTTTTATTCTATTATTACTGATTTTATATTTTAGTTTATAGGGGCTCTTTATTTCTCTTCATAATTCAACCCCAAGGCTATCTCACTCAAAATTATGTTTGGAACTGACTACTCTAGTTACAAATGAGGAAGTAAGAATTTTTTTTATGAATGGGGTCCTTTTAGGTTGTATCCATAAGTTTCATGGTCACAACCTAACCATGTCTATATGGATGGCTTATTTTTGGAACAAGGGATGGGTAAAGATGGGTGAACTTGATTTTGAGATAATGGTGGCCCTAATTATCAAAGTCACAGAACTCCTCCCCGATGGATACTATCATAATAGATAGAATCACTACATCATTAGGAAGGTGAGATATTTCTTAGACAAAAGTGAGTACCTCCCTAAGGAGTAGAACCGGTTTAGTGTGAAGGCCCTAAAGACCCTGTGGGATAGGGTGGTAAAATTTATTATGGAATTTTTATGCTTGATCCAACCAAATATATTGAGAGGAACTAACACATGATGTTCCTCAATCATCTAAGAAGAGAGCACTGGATGAATGCCCCAATATTTTTATTCCATTCATTATAGAAGTCAATGAGGAAGGTGAAAGGAGGAAGGAGTTTCAATCTATTCATCAAGGCTTATCCATGTTAATTTTTGAATATATGGAAAAATAAAAAGGTCTAGATTGTATAGATATCATTCAAAGTATTGAGTCTTAGCCCATTCTATCTATTTTCAATCTATCCCATGATTCATCTCACTCAAATTCCAGTGATCCTTTTGATTATGACAATGAGGATAGCCCTATCACCTCCTCAAATCTAGAGGAAAAGAGAAAAAAATTGGGTGGTATCAAGGTGTCCCCAAGGAGTATGAGGGGTGGTAAATACAAAATATTATTGTCATATTCTTTGGAGTCTAATGAAAATATGAGCCCCTTAGCCTCCTCTAATGTGGTTGAAAGATGTTAGAGATCTGGTGGTATCTTAGTGTCTTCCTTAGGTGCCAGGGGTGGAAAGACAAGATGTTATAAAATAATCTCAACCAAGTTAACCAAGGAATAAACCTCCCTATTATTGTGGATAATTCAAAAATTGGATGACCAATCCCACGTTGGGAAGAAATTCAAAATTTGGAAGATGGATTCTATCCTTCCTCCTTGCATACTAAATTCTGGCAATATTCTGGAACAAATTAAGCTAGTGGATGATAAAAAACATTTAATTTTGGTGACCCTAAAGTTTTTAGTGGAATTAACAGAATATGTGAACCACCTTCTACATTAAAGTTTGGTTGAACCAACTATTGGTAAGAGTGATCTTGCAGGTAGATCTGATATTCCCAAGGTCTAGGGTGGCACGGTTGGTCATATCCTTTTGGTTTTATATGATTTTATTTCTTCTCATTTGGGTTTACATGCTGCCCTCAACCTCTCCTATATTCATGGGTTAAGGGGTCCCTAGGGTGGGATCGCAAGATGGCTAGATCCCGATTGTTTTTTGACTTTTATGTTTTTGTGTTGTGGGGTAGGTAGTGAGTGACTCCTGGTCATTTCACTCCCCATTGTAGTTTGTGGGACTCCTTTCAAAATTCTCATTTATTTTATCAATAAAAAAACATTTTATGATTCAATAATGCAATATTCATCCTCCTAATCTTGTAATTCAATATTATTTTCATGATTTTACCTTACAACCAGTATAATAGAAGATAAATTTAAATAAAATTAAAAAATTACTATAAGAAAATATTTAAATCTAAATCATATATTAATATTCAAATACATTTTATTTTATTATTGGATTATCTTCGTAAATTTAATACCAAAGACAATGAGTTTTTGTTATATGTCATAGCAATATCTTTTTTTTTGTAAGTTAATAGGTATTATGTTAAGCCAAGAAATTTGAAGGCTCCCAAAGGCCTATTACATCAACAAAAAACTGTGGAACAATAGGCAATAGCCATAAATTCAGAGGGAAAGAGCCAAACCCTCCAAACTATAGGTAAACCATCACCTATTACTACAACAGTAGATACTACAAAAAGGAACAAAGCACAACCACCAGTGCTTAATAGAACTATAACCCATCGTAGAAAGAAAAGAAGCAGAGACACCAAGAAGTAGGGAATACACCAAGGAATAAGGAATCCCTCAAGGCGTAAACCACAATAAACAATAGAACTCAAACCAACAGAAGGGTTACTGAGCAGAGCTACCCATGGCCTCTTTTTGTTCATCTACCTTCTTGACCGCTTGCTAGACAATTTCTCGAATATCCCCAGTTATCACCTCAATTGTTTTGGCTATCACCTCAGGATCTTCACCAAGAAATTTTTCACAGTAGAATAATAGATACAGAGTGTTTTTGTGGTCCTTCAGTGAGTTCACAACACATTCCAAATGGGTAATGGTAGTGGAATAGGACTTTATAGCATGAGATATGCCTCTAAAAATGTAGTGGTACCAATGATGCTTCCACACGCAACAAGGATCACAAGAATATGTTATTAGAGAGTTAGGACCTCCTTTTGTATGCAACCTCCAATAAAATAATAATTGTTAAAAAACAATATAACAAAAGTTAATAATTTGACATAACAACTAAAAATTATAATTGTTAAGAAAATTAAAATTTTTATATAATATTTAATATTATATATAATATTTATGCAAAAATTACATTGAGGTTGACATGAATGTGAATGAATTTAAGGTCATATTTATCTCCCAAATTCATCCCCAATTTCTTGTCATAGTCATAATCTATTTCTAAAGAGAATTGAGGTATGGACAAGTGATAATAACTTGGACACAATATTTTAGTTCACAAAACAATTTTATATCTTTAAAAGACATCAAGAATTAAATTATGATTAATAAATAATATTGACAATATTTAAAATAACAAGTTAAACAAATATTAATTTAAATATATATCAATATTTCATAATGAAGATAGGGATTGGTCTTCATTTATCTCTATTGGTAGAATTTATTACCAAAAAAATATCTATAAAATATAGTTTTATGGAATTTAGGATCTTGTTTAAGGTTATTTGATAAATTTTTAATTCTATTATTTTCAATTTGTTATATGGGATTGAAACAAGTCTCGACTATTTTACATCATCACCACATAGTGGTATTATAACAAATCTTGCATATTATCTATGTATCACTTGGCAATATTCAAACTTTGGTCTCCTTGAATTTTGAGGAATTTTTCTAGTTGAGATAATGCCACTTTATTATTCAATTATTTTACATGGATTTTTATGAGGGGTCCCATTCCCCTCATACTAAGTGGGGTTTGAACCTTGAATTTTGAGGAATTTGTCCAGTTGAGATAATGCCACTTGATTATTCAATGATTTTACATGGATTTTTATGAGGGGTCTCAGTCACCTCATACTAAGTGGGGTTTGAACCTTGGACCTCTCAAAAAGAGACCAAAGCCCTTACCACTACAATAAGCTTGTAGCTAAAATTTTTATTGTTATTAGAAACATAATCTATAATTTTAAATAGAATATTTGTTAGTGTAAATATTTTAAATATATGAAAAAATAATTCAACTATTTATTCATTATTTATATAAAATAAAACCAAAATAAATTCTTAGGGTGATTATGTAGAAACTCTACATGTTACTATTAAAAAGGATTTTTTATTTATTATACATCATGTCAAGGGTTGAAAATTTGATATAATTTATAAAACAAAATAACAAGAAACTTATATTTTTTTTTTTTAATTTTTTAGTTAAATATTGATTTTGCAAAGCCTTTGAAGAGTAACTACATGAAATATAAATTTATGCAATTTTTTAGGATTTATAAACTAGGGTTTTGTAAAATCAACCATGGAAACTAGGTTTCTATAATTAGTTTTGTAAAAAAAATAATTAAAATTAAATTAAATTTAATGAAGCAAAAATATTTATCCTTTGCATTTTCATTAGGAAATGTGTGTTGTCTTTTACCACCTTTACCTCCTTGCCAATCCACCAATATAATTTTTTTATTGACTTCCCTACCATTATGATGGATCTAGTGAAAGGTAGTTGTTTTTGTCTTATTCTTTGTATGTAAAACAATATGTGGTTCCTTTGTTTAAATAGATATGAAAACTAAAATAAATGACCAAATGTAGTTTTAGGTGGTTTATCTTATACAATATATGGATGTTAAAATATAAAAATGTAATAGTGTAGATTAAAATTATTATATCTAATTTCTTATCTTGACAACATAGAATATGCACAATTATTTTTTCTATTAAGTGGAATGCATGTAATTCCACCATTATACAAATTTTAGAATGACTCGAACTACTTAAATACACATATAAGATACACACTTAAGTTATGAAAATAATCCAAGTAGATTAATGTTAGAGTTATTGAGTTGTCATTGATGTCAAGGCAGATATCTTCAAGTGTGATTTAATGTTGTCATTTATGTCAAGATAGATATATTCAAAGGTGATTTTATATGCTTAAATATTAAAGTGGAAGGTTTATATTTAAATTAAAATATTTAAATATATAAAATTTTAAATATTATAATTTACATAGGTCGACCTCCTTGAGCGCACCATACAAAAGTGGAATTAAAATTCAAATTTTTAAATGCATGGGCCGACCTTGGGTGCAAAAAGAAAATTAAATATTTACATATAAATATAACCCAAAGTTTATTTCAAAAGGTTGCGGATTCAGTCATCCTCAAAATGTTCTGTGGAGATGTCATAGAGAAGTAGTTGAGTTACCAAAAATTAATAATAACACTATGTGTTAAGTTGGAAAATAATCATAGACAAATACACTGAATCAGTGTGGAGACGTTATAGAGAAGAGTGTTGTATGCACAAACACCAATGATTTCAGTAAACATAAGGAGTAGAGCCATCAGCAAAGGAGGAAGAGCATTATTGTTGAAAAACCAAAGAGACATTGTTTGTGTTCTAAGAATTCAAGAACACATTTCCCACTAAAAACTATCGATGAGCATGAGGAGACAAAGTCTATTGGTGAGCACAAGGAAATACAACAACTGAATTCATCCTAGGTGTATAATTTTCATTAATGACTACCTGTAAGCATGAGGATTTATAACAAATACTATGAAATATGGAAAAATATTAGACACTATATGTCTTGGGAATGTGTACAAGAATATTTCATGGTGGCACTAGGAAATTTGATAAGTAACAGGGTGATATCGTGTGGAGAATCTAAACTTGAGATAGTGAAAATGAGAGAAGTAGTTTGCAGAGTGTAGTCGGTGTATCCCTTTCTTTAGGAAGATGTTTTATTGATATGCTCAAGTGAGGGAAGCTAGCACAATATGACAAAGAATTTTTCTAAATCTTAGAGAGCATTGAAATATGTGGATGCACTAAATCTAGAAAATATGAAGATGAATCACGTAGGTACACTGAATGAGCATGTACGTATGCTAAATGAGCAAGTGGATGTGTTGAGTCAGTAAGTAGTGGTACTAAAGGAAGCATTGGAACTAGTGCTAAAGGAAGGAGAGATGCTGAAGAGAATGAAGACACTAAATTTGTATCCAAATATGTTGAATCCCTAAAGCAGAAAGCAATGAATATAGCAAAAGTAATAGTTATGTTAAAGAAGAAGCAACACCAAGATTTGTTAGATACATGAGCACAAGAAAGAAAAAGGTACAAATAAATCATCTTGCTCTTTTTGTTTTGTCAAGAAATCTAGCTTAGACAGTGACCACCAATAGTGTTAGGTCCATCTAGCTGGACGTCCTAAGTTTGAATCCCACTGAAGCTATGAATTTTGGCTTGGTTATTTTTGTAAACATAGTGATGACCGCGACTTAAAATTTAAGATCATGAAATTGCCTTCCATCAGGAAGTGTAGCTAAGGTGGTTCATTTCAATTTATAAGAATTGTAGTCAAGATACCAGGGTTATAATCATGTGTAAATCAAAAATATTTTGGGAAACAAAGTAATAAAGATAAGTGTACCTTTATTTATACTTGGAAATAGTTTGAATTTGCACTAGCTATTGGAAGAAATTTGAAATTGCTATGAAATGTTGAATTGAATTATCCAAAGTTTTTAAATGATTATCTTATCATGAGGAGTTTTAAATGAATTTGGGGGAAAAATAATTATTTTTAGAACCTAAGAACAAGAAGCAAACTGTGGAGAAATAACATAAATTTGGAAGAACGAAAACAAAGATAGAGTGTGAAAATTAGTGCATGACTTTAACGAAGGATCCAATTGAAAAAGAATGACAATTTAGCCATCTACAAGAAGAAGTAAAGGTCAGTTATATAATTATTGACTTGTTGGTCACAAATCTGCCATAGGAAAGGATTTTGTATATATATGCGCCCTAGACTTGGCCAACATTGAAATGCTGAGAGAAAGAGAAGTCTCCCGGGCCAATCTCCAGAGAGGGCTGGCTCCCAAACTACTCTAAACTAGTTTTGAAGATAAGGATGAAGGAAAGAAATGGGAAAATGTTGAAAGAGAGGGAAATAACATAAAGGAATGGAAATAACAAGAAAGAGATGGAAATATGGCCATAGGCCAAAGTGTATGATTTGGGGCAGACTAACAGTAGGAATTACACCAAGTGGTATTACAACATCTAGGAAAAGAGAACAACAGAATTAAACTCACACCTTTGCAGAGATAACCCCAGATCGCATTTCAGAATGTACTCACTAACTAGCAGCGCTCGAATTCAACATGTAGAGAACTTAGAGAGTTTTTCTTACAAAATGTCTAACCTCCATTTTTCTTTAGATATACATGAATATTTATAGAGGTCTTCCCTCTCTCTTTTGCATCACAACATTAAAAACATACAATAGATTTCGAAGAGGTGATCTGCAAAATGCGCACTAGAAAAGAGAAACCATCCCCTTAATCTACCTCGGAGAAATGACACATTAAATTACCATTATCAGGGCAAGCCAAAAATTTTTAGGAGACCACAAATACAACTTTTAATGTTGGAGGCATCTTTAACGTTGGTGGCATCGAAAACTGCCTCATGTTCTTCTATCTTGCGCACATCGGTAATCAACAACATTTAATATTGGAGCCTCTTTGACCACGATTTGAAAATCATTTGGAGAGATTTTACTTGATCCTTATCTTCTCTTCACATTCTCCTATGCAATCTTGAAGAAAAATGCAAACAGAATCGTATCGGGCCTTTTGTCGTTGCTTCTATCATGAAAATGAGAGAAGTCGTGAAAATACGACATGTCACGAAATCATGAAATTTTTACCTTAATGCCTTCTCTTCCACCACCAGTCATGAAAATGTGACATGTCATGATATTGCTATGTCTTTTCTTTGTTTAGCTTTGTCCTCCCGACATGTCATGAAATCGTGACATTTTGTACTTGGCATTGTCCTTTTGGCTCCTGCATCGTGAAAATGTGACATGTCGCGATATCACGACGTTTTCTCTGTTTGGCTCTTCTGTCTTCAACAAGTCGCGAAATCGCAACATGTTTCTCCATTTGGTTTTATCTCCACAATATGTCATGAAATCATGACATTTTTTGTCTTCGTTCACTTTGATGCTTGTAGGCCACGAAAATTTGACATGTTGCAAAATCATGACATTTTGTACAATCTGAATGCCTCCTCGCTTCTTCCTCGTGAAAATGTTGACAATTATTCACACTTGGCTCTTTTGCCCTAACATATTACAAAATCATGACACTTTCTTATGCTTCTCTTCATTTTCGCTTCCTGTCACGATATCGCGATAATTCTTCTTGCTGGACTTCATCTCCAAAAATGTCGCAAAATCGTGACATCTTTCATGCCTTGTGTTTATCTGTTAGTCCTTCCCACAATAACGCGACATGTCATGATATCGTGACATTTTTCATTAACATTGCCCTTTGCTGCTTTATGTCATGATATCGCGACATTTTCTATCACTCTGCTCTATAGCCACCACAAGTCGTGAAAACGCGACATGTCACGATATCGTGATAGTTTGACCTCCTTTCTGCCTTTGACTGCGTTGACTGCGAAAATGCGACAGGTCACAAAAATGCGACATGTCGCGATATCATGACATTTTTCATGCCTTAGCCTTTTTTTGGTACGGATGTCATGAAAATGCGACAGGTCATGATTTCACGACATCTTTGCTTTTTCACAAAATTTGTTAAGTGTATTAACAATTTTAGCATTCTTTTGCTTGAACATCGACAACAAAAACAATGTGGCAAAAATGCCAACATTCTTGGTGGCTCATGGGGTATACAGTTCTACTGGATGCACGAACCTCAGGCCTTTATGCATTGGGAAACAGAGTCAGGAAACAGGAGGGACAGAAGAAGTGAATGCTGAGTGATGCTGGATGTCTCTGTAGGCTGCTGCAACAAACTCTTGCTGGTACTCGGCATTCAAAAATAGGACTTGCAAAAAAAAATTTATGGAAGAACAAAAATCCCTTTATTTATTTAGAACTACTACACTTTGCCTAGCTCAGTTAAGACAGGTAATCACTAGGTTCTATGAAAGGATCTTCATGGCAGTAGAGAAAAGCACCTTAACTAAAAAAATGGAAATGAATGGAGTGATGACCAGTAGAGGTGCAGGCCATGGAATGGGAATGGGGAATGATGAAATGGTGGATGATGGCAGAGCAGAAGTGATGGATACAAAAACAGGATGCTACTATGCTATCAACTGTTGTAAAATAGATAATGAAATGGAAGCAGATGAAATGGAGATGCTAGTAGGAA
Source organism: Wollemia nobilis (assembly GCA_028583015.1). NCBI lineage: Eukaryota > Viridiplantae > Streptophyta > Pinopsida > Araucariales > Araucariaceae > Wollemia > Wollemia nobilis. Next base: position 5,483,730 of record JAQPPZ010002937.1, on the reverse strand, counting down.
CTGTGACTGGGAAAGGATCTTCACAAGACAAATAACTAGAAGAAATGGAAAGTAGAGATGGGAACATCAGAGTGGGGAGTAGAAACAACAGCAATGGCTTGACTATGTACAGAAGAAGAAAGAGTAAGAATTGCAGAGGAAGAAGGAACAGGAGAGGAAGAGAATGCATATGAGAAAGGGGAAGAAGAAGTAGAGGAAAGCCACTCACTACTGGGAAGGGAAAAGAAAAAAGAGAAAGAAAAGAAACATACCTACGGGCTTGTATGCAAAAGGAGCCAAGGTTAAATTTTTATTTTTTTAATCTATGTACATGTTAACCCCCAAATTTAGCTATGAAATTTTAGGAGAGACCCTTACCAAAGCATGGCTCTATGATCTCCTAGATCCCAAACCTTCAACAGACACTCATGGATCTCCTGATTGGTAATCAGCTCAGAGTCATCAACGATTTGCAATCGACGTGCTCCAAGTATCTCATCCTTCGTGAGACCTAGGCATAAAACCTCATACTCTGCTACATTAGTCGTGCAGCTCCAGGTCAACTGGTATGAAGAAGATTGTTGAATTATAGAAGGTAATACTCGAATAGTCCCAGCTTCAGCGTCATGTCTGTATTGTGCTTCATCAAAATAGAACTGATCTTGCACAGGATCTTGACCAATTTGATCAGGAGATAACTCTACTTCAACTCCTTTAGGCTTTGTGATAGAGTAACTACCAATTTTAGTTTCCACCATGGCATTAAAATTGAGCATTGAAAACTCATCCGCTAAGCAAGGCTCATCCAGGACCTCATCCATCAAATCAAAATTGTCCAATTATTCAGTTATCAGATTGATAAAATGTTTGGACTTTTCTTCTTCTCCCATCTTCTCTATATGAAAAGTAGAAGTCTTCTGATTGTAAATACGGATTATTCTCCCTTTGAAAGGAATATCCAAGTGAGAGTAATCTAGAGAAAGGTAGCCCCCTAATTTGGTAGTAAATTCCCTTGACAAACACATGCTGAAAAATGGTTCTAGATCAACCACGACTATCTCCTGAATTACTGTAATCTGAGGCATATTATGTAGAGCATTAGGAACATCCTTGATTACACCCACTATTTTCATGGGAGTCCCATCCAACTACAAGACACCAGGGCTACTTCTTGTATATTCCATTCCAATCGCTTCATAAACTGCCTTTGGCATGATAGTTGTAGCAGCACCAGAATCAACCAGGCAATTGTGTACTATCCAACCCTCCATCCTGAGTGACAGATAAAATGGGTGTGGTCTATTTTTTCTAGTGGTTGAGGTAGTCAGAGTTTGAGACATAACTACCTGGTCTGGAGCTTTCCCCTTACTTTGTATGGTTTTCAGGGATTCCTGTAAGAGATTTACCTGTCCAGGAAGCTGCAATGTGTCATAGAGACTTACCTTAGCTGGTATGCATTTGAGTTATTCAACAATATTGTACTCCATGGAGATATGTTCTTTTCCTCCACTAGCAGATTCAAATTTGCTTTTATATCACTGGGTAGCTTCCACTCATTACCATTTGGTCAATGATGGATATCGTAATGTCTCTGTAGCTTGTTCCTTTTTTTTTGCTTGCGACTAAGAGACAGAAGCTTGTTCCTTCTCTTTTGCTAGTGGTGGAAGTGAATCCTTCGACAAAATAGGTTATTGTCATTACGTTGGAGAATCATGAGCCTTTGTAGGTATTTGTTGATTTTTTTCTTGTACAGGAGGCACTTTCAATGGCTCCATCTTAGCCAGATCTACCAACATTGGTTTCTTTCCACTGTGTGTCAAGACTGCTATGTGTTCCTTGAGAGACTCCATGGAATTAAGATCCACCTCTCGAATCATGTTTACATGACTTCCTGTAAGAACTTGCAAATAATTTTTGTGGACCATGCAAATGGATTCATCATATGGGTCATTGCAGGAATAACACCAGTAAGATGGCTCATGTGAAACTTTAGAAGGGCCAGCCTCTTCACTTACCAAGATCGTTGAGTTCCTCATAGGTACTTTCTCCATAGCCTTGCTAGGAGAAAGTTGTTCTCTTGTTACTTCCAGCATAAATATTCGTGTCTGAGAATTCCTTTCCACCTCTCTCTGCTCCATAAATGTCACCTTATTAGTGAGAGATCTCATAGCCGACTGGATTTCTTACAAAATAGCTAATTGAGGATCTGGTCTTGAGGACACAGGCGGTGCCGGTAAAGGTAATAGAACCGATGGGGAAGGTAATGCAGGAGTTGGAAGTGGAGAGGCTAACCATGGGATGGGAACCATAGGTACTATAGTTGTGGGAGGATTCCATGAATATGAAGGGTACATGGATGGAGCAGTGTAAGATGTGGGGGCTATACCTATATGCTGGTATTGCGGAATGCTTGTTGTAGGCAACTATGGAATAGTTGGAGCAGGGAGCTGGGGAACTGGAATGGGTGCGATCTGAGGTGCACTTGAGCTCCATGATGGGATAGGATACATGGAAGGCATAGGCTATGAAAATGAACCTGAATACAAATGGTTAGGAAGATCAGGTATGATAGGCATTATTACATTTGGAGGAAGCCTACCTCTAGCAATCAAATCAGCTTTCACCTTTTGTGCTTATCCGAACAATTCTAGAAATGTAGTCACATTAGATTATCAGATAGCCAAGCCGATGTCTGTGTTGAAGGCTCTGAGATAATAAAATGCAGCTAGCTCATGAGTAGGCCGAAGACCATCAGGAATTCTCTACTAGCTTCTGGTAAATCTGACATTGAATTCAGCTATCTCCTCCTGTGGGTGCCTTTGGATCACATTGAATTGATGCAACAAGGAGTATGGATCAGCTTGTTCATGAAATTTTTTGACTAGTAGCTCTCCTAATTGATCCCATGATGCAATGGTGCTTGGTTGCAACATTCGGTACCAATACAACAATTTGCCTCTTAGTGACAACACCAACAACTTTACCATCACATCCTCATATGTTATGTCATGGATAGCTACCAAAGAGGCTACATCATTAATATGCTCATAGGCAGTTTTACCAGTACCATCATTGGCTAGAAAAGCTTTCAAAGCAGCTTGAGGGACTTGATTCTGTGCTGGTAAATTCAAGGCTCTCGAATCAATCCATGCTGAGAACTTCCTTGGTGGAGGCTACTGGGCCATTTGGAATGGTACGTATGGCTTTAGAGGTGGAAAACTAGTAGCAGTACTAGATGAATTTGAAGGAACAAAAAACACACCAGCTATTTGTGAAGATGTTGCAGAGGATAAAAGTTGTGGGGATACCAACTTAGGGTGTTCGCTTAATCTTTGGTTGTCAAGTTCAAAAAACTCAACTGGATTTTTAGATTTTTTGGCCTTCGATCTTGTGATCATGAAGTACAAATTCCACCGTATCCACGTTCGGAGGCTTCTGGGTAATTCTGAGTCACAAAATGTTCTAATTATATAGCATGAAGGCGAACATTAAACCTTAATACTATTGGAAGTGAAATAATGCTTATCCCACCGATTATGGATCTTTGAGAGATAGAAACAGTCTGTCCCATCGAGCGTGCCAAAAATTGTTGGTCACAAATCTACCATAGGAAAGGATTTTGTATATATATGCGCCCTAGACTTGGCCAACATTGAAAGGCCGAGAGAAAGAGAAGTCTCCCGGGCCAATCTCCAGAGAGGGTTGGCTCCCAAACTACTCTAAACTAGTTTTGAAGATAAGGATGCAGGAAAGAAATGGGAAAATGCTGAAAGAGAGGGAAATAATAGAAAGGAATGGAAATAACAAGAAAGAGATGGAAATATGGCCACAGGCCAAAGTATATGCTTTGGGGTAGACTAACAGCAGGAATTACACCAAGTGGTATTACAACATCTAGGAAAAGAGAACAATAGAATTAAACTCACACCTTTGCAGAGATAATCCCCAGATCGCATTTCAGAATGTACTCACTAACTAGTAGCGCTCGAATTCAACATGCAGAATTCAAAATCTAACAGCAATATCATAAGCATGAACATAAATGACTTGTAAAACAGTGGGACATCACACACATAAGAATGCTTGCAAATTTTAGAAGCCGAGTCTCTTCTATTGATGCAGAGAACTTAGAGATTTTTTCTTACAAAATGTCTAACATCCCTTTTGCTTTAGATATACATGAATATTTATAGAGGTCTTCCCTCTCTCTTTTGCATCACAAGATTAAAAACATACAACAGATTTTGAAGAGGTGATCCGCAAAATGTGCACTAGAAAAGAGAAACCATCCCCTTAATCTACCTCGGAGAAATGACACATTAAATTACCATTATCAGGGCAAGCCAAAAATTGTTAAGAGACCATGAATAGAACTTTCAATGTTGGAGGCGTCTTTAATGTTGGTGGCATCGAAAACTGCTTCATGTTCTTCTATCTTGCACACATCGGTAATCAGCAACATTTAATCTTGGAGCCTCTTTAACCACGATCTGAAAATTAGTTGGAGAGCTTTTACTTGATCCTTATCTTCTCTTCACATTCTCCTATGCAATATTGAAGAAAAATGCAAATAGAACTGTATCGGGCCTTTTGTCGTTGCTTCTGTCGTGAAAATGAGACAAGTTGCAAAAATGTGACATGTTGTGAAATCATGATATTTTTACCTTATTGCCTTCTCTTCTGCCACCAGTCATGACAATACGACATGTCGTGATATCGTGACGTCTTTTCTTCATTTAGCTATGTCCTCCTGACATGTCACAAAATCATGACATTTTGTACTTGGTATTGTCCTTTTGGCTCCTGCATCGCGAAAATGTGACATGTCACAATATCGTGACGTTTTCTCTGTTTGGCTCTTCTGTCTTCAACAAGTCACAAAATCGTGACATGTTTCTCCATTTGGTTTTATCTCCACAATATGTCACAAAATCGTGACATTTTCTGTCTTCGTTCACTTTGATGCTTGTAGGCTGCGAAAATTCGACATGTCACAAAATCACGAAATTCTATACAATCTGGCTACCTCCTCACTTCTTCCTCATGAAAACACAACATGTCATGATATCATGACAATTATTCACACTTGGCTCTTCTACCCTGACATGTCACAAAATTGTGACACTTTCTTGCACTTCTCTTCATTGTCGCTTCCTGTCATGATATCGCGACAATTCTTCTTGCTGGACTTCATCTCCAAAAATATCGCAAAATCATGACATCTTTCATGGCTTGTGTTTATCTGTTAGTCCTTCCCACGATAACGTGACATGTCGTGATATCATGACATTTTTCATTGACATTGCCCTTTGCTGCTTTATGTCGTGATATCGTGACATTTTCTATCACTCTTCTTTGTAGCCATCGCAAGTCGTGAAAATGCGACATGTCACGATATCGCGACAGTTTGACCTCCTTGCTGCATTTGACTGTGTTGACCACAAAAATGCGATAGGTCACGAAAACATGACATGTCACGATATCATGACATTTTTCATGCCTTAGCCTTTTTTTGGTACGGACATCGCGAAAACGCGACAGGTCGCGATTTCGTGACATGTCGTGAAATCGCGACATCTTTGCTTTTTCACAAAATTTGTTAAGTGTCTTCACAATTTGAGCATTCTTTTGCTTGAACATCGACAACAAAAATAATGTGGCAAAAATGCCAACAAGACTATGGCTACATTTTGTGAGAAAAATAGAAGTGATAGACTTAATGAATGTGAAAAGTATTTTGGCCATTTGAAGCTTCCAACACCATTATATCATCATCTATATGTTCATAACGTTAAACAAATTCTGGATAGAATATATTTTGGTTTGAAGAAAGCAAAACCAAGAAAAGAGAAGAATTTAAAGAGTAAGAAATGAGTTCTAGATCATATTATTGAGCACATTTGAGAAAATTTTTATGAGTAGATTTGGAAGAACATTTGATCAGTGTTTGTGAACAGTTTTTGGAGCAGATTTGAGAAGTTTTTATGAGCAAGTTTTGGAGGAGATTTGAGAAGTGTTTGTGAACAGGTTTTGAATCAAGTTTGAACAATTTTTATGAGCAAGGGGATTTGTGTCTCATGTGGGTTGGTGCACATGAACTTGAGCAAGAGGATTTTTGTTTCTCGTGGATTGGTTTCCATGAACTTGCAAAAGGGGATTAGAGTCTCCTATGGATTGGTGTCCATGAACTTGAGCAATGGGATTGGTCTCTCCTATGTATTGGTTTCTATAAACTTGAGCAAGAGTATTGGTGTCTCCAATGGATTGGTGTCCATAAACTTGAACAAGGGGATTGGTGTCTCCTATGGATTGGTATCCATGAACTTGTATAGGGTATTGGTGTCTCATGTGGATTGGTATCCATGAACTTGTATAGGGGATTGATGTCTCTTATGGGTTGATACCCATGAAACTTATTGAAAAAAAATATAAGCAATATTTTTTTGTGGTTTTCTCCCAAGAGAGTGTTTCCATGTAAAAGTATTGTCTCTTATGTGTATGGAAATTATACATTGATTTATTATTGCATTCATATTATTGCTACTATCATTTGGATTGAAAAGTTTTATCTTATACTATTCACCCCCCTCTCAGTATAAGCTTATGTTCTTAAATTGGTATCAGAGAGGATTCCTTCATGAAAGGCTAACTACTTGAAGGAATATCTTACAAGAAAACACATGGCTAAGAAGGTGAAAGAAGATGATCCTATTATCAAAAACCAAAAAGGGAAGAGAGATTCAAAAAAATTAAGAGGAATCCATAGTTGATATAGAAGAGGAACTTGTTGTTGCTCTTGAAGATTTGAAAAGGCTTAAAAATATGAACTCAATATTGAAGACTCAAGTACAAGAGGATGAGATGACAAAGTCAAAGTTATCACAAGAACTCATCAACTTGAAAGTTAAAGTTGAAGAAGAAAAGCAAATTACAGAAGGTATGGTTGAGAAGCTAAAGACAAAAGAGTTGGAATGTGAAAAACTAAAACATGAAGTTGTTTCTTTAATGAAGAAAGTGGAAGAATCTAATGATAACCTACAATAAAATAATAGGTTTGAGAAAAATACAAAAATCATGGATGATATTATCAAATCACAAAGATCTTCGGTTATGAAGACTGGACTTGGTTTTGAATAAATTCAAAAGAAACAAAATATAGAGTCAAGCTCAAAAGAAACAGAGGCATAAAAGAAATAAAGAAGAACCTAAGACCTATGCTGATGTGTTGAGAAGTGGAAGCATCAATAAGGAAGAAAATAAAGCATCATAAAGGAACAAATTCCATCATAGAAATAGCAATGAGAGAACCATGCGATAATATCCTCCAAGGAAATCAAATAGGTTTTAATATTTTTTCCATGGTTATTGTTTATCATGTAATAAATTTGGTCATAAAGTTGCAAATTGCAGGGTCTATGCTAAGAATGATTTTGGTTTCACCAAGAGGAATTTCAATTCATTTACACCTCTCATGGACTACAACATCATATGTTACAAATGTAATAATTTTAGGCATACAACTAGATGGTATAGAATAGTGTTTCCTAAAATTCCAAAGTCAATCAAGAAGGAGAATTATCAATCTGTTCAAAATAATATGACCTCGAAAGTTTGGAGAAAGAAAATGGAACAAGAAAAAGAGTATAGTAATTTGAAATTTTTACTCCCATCTCATCATTGATTGTCTTAGTAAGAGTAGGTAATAAGGGGGTATTCTCAAGTGTCTTATCTTACAGCCCCAAGGAGCCTTTGCCATTGACCTAAAAGGGGGAGAATTTTAGTAAGGGGGAGTAGCTTGTTAGGGGGGGCATTTTATGATCCTGTTTCAATAAAGGATAGTTTCTTTGTAGGTTGTCATCAATGACAAAGGGGGATATTGTTATAATTATTGAGTTATCATTGATGTCAAGGTAGATATCTTCAAGGGTGATTTAATTTTGTCATTGATGTCAAGAAAAATATCTTCAAAGGTAATTTTATATGCTTAAATATTAAAGTGGAAGGTTTATATTTAAATCAAAATATTTAAATATATAAAAGTTTAAATATTATAATCTGTATGGGTTGACCTCCATGAGCACACCATACAAAAGTGAAATTAAAATTCAAATGTTTAAATGTATGGGTCGACCTTGGGCACCAAAAGCAAATGAAATATTTACCTACAAATATAACCTGACGTTCATTTCAAAAGGTTGTGGATTCGATCATCCTCAAAATGTGTGGAGAGATCATAGAGAAGTAGTTGTGCTACCAAAAAGGAATAATAGCACTATGTGTTAATTTTTTAAGGGATCATAAAGAAATATGTTGAATCAATGTGGAGACATTGCAGAGAATGGTGTTGTATGCACAAACACCAATGATTTCAGTAAATATAAGGAGTAGAGCCATTAACAAAGAAGCAAGAGCATTATTGTTGAAAAAACAAAGAGATATTATTTATATTATGATAATTCAAGAACATGTTTCCCACTAAAAACTATTGGCAAGTGTGACGATACAAATTCTATCTATGAGCGCAAGGAAACACAGTAAACAAATTCATCTTGGGTGTGTATTTTTTGTCAATGACTACCTGCAAGCATGAGAAGTTATAACAAATACTGTGAAATATGGTCAAATATTAGACACCAGATATCTTGGTAATGTGTACAAGAAGATTGCATGGTGGAAACAAGAAAGTTAGTAAGTAACAAGGCCATATCATATGGAAAATATAAACTTGATACAACGACAATGAGAGAAGTAGTTTATGGAGTGTGGTCGGTGTATCCCTTTTGTGAGGAAGATTTTTTTTTGATATGCTTAAATGAGGGAAGCTAGCACAATAGGACAAAGATTTTTTCTAAATCTCATGGAGGGACTGAAACATGTGGATGCACTGAATCTAGCAGAGGCAAAGGTGAATCACATAGGTACACTGAATGAGCATGTAGGTACGTTGAATGAGCAATCAAATGTGCTGAATCAGGAAGTAGTGGTACTAAAGGAAGCATTGGCACTGGTGTTTAAGGAAGGAGAGATACTGAAGAGCATGAAGAGACTAAATCTATATGCAGATATGTTGAATCCTTGAAGTATTAAGCAATGAATATAGCAAAAGTGATATATGTGTGAAAGTAGAAGTAGTAGCAAGATTTGTAAGATGCATGAGCACAAGAAAAAAAGTACAAATAAATCATCTTGCCCTTTTTTTTCCATAAAGCACTATAGCTCAGATGGTCATAACTAATAGCATTAGGTCTATCTAGCTAGATGTCTTGAGTTCAAATCCCACTGAGGCTATGAATTTTGGCTTGGTTATTTTTGTAAACATAGTTATGGTCGCAAATTTAAATTGGAGGTCATGAAATTGCCTTTCGTCGGGCAGTGTAGTTGAGGTGGTTCAATTTAGTTGATAATAATTGTAGTCAATATACCAAGGTTAGAATCACATGCAAGACAAAAATAATTTAAGAAACAAAGTAATAAAGATAAGTGTACCTTTATTTATACTTGGAAATAGTTTGAATTTGCACTAGTTGTTGGAAGAAATGTGAAATTGCAACGAAAGGTTGAATTGAATTATCCAAAGTTTTTAAATGATTATATTATCATGAGGATTTTTAAATGAATGTGGGGGAAACAAATAATTATTTTTTAGAACCTAGGAACAAGAATGAAATTTTTGAACCCAGATGTTGTAGGTGAGTTGGAGAGGAGAGGGCAATCCTCCAAGGGAGGTCCTAGGTTCAAATCTCCACCCTACCAAAAAGCTAAATTGGGTACCCAAAATCCAATTGATAATGTTGGTACGGGTAGGGCTGGGTGCAACCCCTGGGTGAATTTTATGGTGTAGAACCCCCTGTTCATGGTCTCTTAGACCAAGGCGGCTCCGAAAGGGTTTTTTCGCTTAAAAAAAACAAGCAAATTGTGGAGAAATACCATAAATTTGGAAGAACAAAAACAAAAATAGAGTGTGAATATTAGTGCATGACTTCATCCAAGCATCCAATTGAAAAAGAATGACAATTCAGCCATCTACAAGAAGTAAAGGTCAGTTATCCAATGCTAGACTAGGGCTACATTTTGTGAGAAAAATAGAAGTGATAGACTTAATGAATGTGAAAAGTATTTTGGCCATTTGAAGCTTCCAACACCAGTATATCACACTCTATATGTTCATAAGGTTAAACAAATTTTGGGTAGAATATATTTTGGCTTGAATAAAGAAAACCCAAGAAAAGAGAATAATTTAAAGAGTAAGGGAAGAGTTATAGATAAGATTATTGAGCACACTTGAGCAGAGTTTTGTGAGTATATTTGGGAGCACATTTAAGTAGTGTTTGTGAGGAGTTTTTGGAGTAGATTTGAGGAGTGTTTATGAGCAGGTTTTGAAGCAAATTTGAGAAGTGTTTGTGAGCAGGTTTTGAAGAAAATTTGAGAAGTGTTTTTGAGCAGGTTTTGAATCAAGTTTAAGAAATTTTTGTAAGCAAGAGGATTATTTTCTCCTATGGGTTAGTGCCCATGAACTTGAGAAAGAGGATTGGTGTCTCTTGTATATTGGTTTCCATGAACTTGCAGAAGGGGATTGGTGTCTCCTGTGGATTGGTTTCCATGAACTTGAGCTAGGGGATTGGTGTCTCCTGTGGACTGGTTTCTATGAACTTGAGCAAGAATATTGGTGTCTATTATGGATTGGTGTCGATGAACTTGAGCAAGGGGATTGGTGTATCCTATGGATTGGTGTCCACAAACTTGTATAGGGTATTGGTGTCTCCTATGGATTTGTGTCCATAAACTTGTATAGGTAATTTGTGTCTCATGTGGTTTAGTGCCCACAAAAATTATTGAATAAAAATATAAGCAATATTTTACTATGTTTTTCTCCTGAGAGGGTGTTTCCATGTAAAAGCATTATCTCTTACGTGTGTGGAAATTATGCATTGATTTAATAGTGAATTCATATTATTATTGTTATCATTTGGATTGAAAAGTTTTATCTTATACTGTCCACCCCCCTCTCAGTATAATATTGTGTTCTTCAATAAAAAATATATTTGTATTAGTTTTTATTATCTTGAAATGATTAAATTTTCTAGTGTCATTACTAGTTATTAAAAAAATTGAAAACATAATAATTATTTTAATAGAAATTATATTATAAAACTAGAACCTTGAAGTTTAAATTTAAAAAAAAAATGTTGTTGATAGGTTCAAACCATAGCATACCTAGAATGGGATAGGTTCTGTGGTAGCAGTTGAGTGTTTATTTGTTGGTTTCCCTAGTTCAATGCCCTAGAGGATAAAGGTTCTCATTGACTTCATCTAACTCAATAGGCTAGGGTTTATAGTGTCAACACCCAATGGTGTTATCATTTCCACTAAGGTTTATAGTGTCAAAACACCTAATGGTGTTATCGATTCCACTATGTATTTAGAAAATATTATTATAATCTAATATTGGATTGAATTTTTATTTTTTTTAACAACGTAGATGCCATGGAAGAATTCTAGGTACTACTTTTAACCAAAAAAAAGAAACTAGGGCATCAACTAGGTAGATGAAGTACTTTTTGATTACTTTGAAAATGAAGATAATATTTTTTCCCCAAGAGGATCCAATGGGGGTACCTCTAGATCCTCTCTTAGATAGATAAATTTAATTTATAAATTTATTGAAGGAAAAATCTTCAATAGACATTGAATAAGCACAAAAAATTGCACTAAAAATACTCTTTTCAATTGTTAGAAGATCAACATCTCAAATATTCAATGGATGATTTCCATAGTTGGAATCAAGGCCAAAAAATTTCATTGAGTAGAGTATAGTAGAATAAATAGTCTTAAATAGAACCAATCATGACTTGATCTATAAATTCATGGGTATTTAACTTACCCTAAATTTATTGTATTTGTGGGTTCAATAGAACTAGGACCCTCTTGGTGAGTATTCTTTGTGGTTTATTAGTAATCGATATTTTAGTGCTGGTTTTTCCTCACTTGCTAATAGAATTAGGGGTTTCAAATTAGAAAATAGGAATCATGGTCTAGCAGGATTATTTGTTCATCCCCAGAGAGTGGGATTTGATCCTTGAATTGAAACAATTGTTGTCCTAGTTTGGATCCATTTGTATGCACTCCTAATGGAGTTATGGAGTGATTAGATAATATAAATTATTGGTAACTTCTTAGAAGATATTTGCATGTTTTTAGAGACACAATGGAAAGAAACATAGCCATTCATGATAGACTATGCATTGAAATGAATCTCACCATCCTTTGTTGACAAATATGGAATTTAAACTTACAGGACTATATTGGATTCAACAACTTTATTATGAGGTGTTTCCATTTAGGTGTATATTTTTCCACAAAAATTTGGCTTGGTCCTACCTAAATAATATGATCATAAATATGAAGGATTCTTTTAGAATGCCAAATATTCCTAATTAGGGTAAGTCTACATCCAATAGAGAAGCAACAAACATTTCTCAAGGAGGAGAAGCATAGGGATATTTTTTTGAATAGCCTAGAAGAAGGCAAAAGAAAAAATATTGCAAAGAGAAAACCGAATCCAAGCCCTCAAATAGGTATGAGATCTTGAATATACTAGTGGATTAGTGTCATGGAAGGAGTGGATGAGAATTGATAAGGCTTAGTATCTATATTAGGCTTGGTCTCTATATAAGACTTAATTTGATATAGAAAATTTGTATATTGAGTTAATTATTATGTTTAGTATTTTTAAAAAATAAGAAGCTTGTCTTATTTTAAAATATGTATTCTAAAAAAAAATTATTTTACTCCTTTATAAATACTGGATATGAATAATAGTGAGTGTGTGAATTTTTATATTGTAGACACTAAAATCAGGTCAATCTGATTAGGTGACCGAAATAATTGAATAAGTGACACCATATGCCCCCCTTGGGAAACCCTAAAAGGTTTAATAGTTGTTCTAACCACTCTAGGAAGGCTCTACCCAACTTTTGGAAGGTTTGGAGCCATATAGGCATGACTGTCCCACCCTGGGATGGTCACAGTTCATGGTCATCTCACCTAGGGATGGTGGCAAAGAAGTCATCCCTCGGTGGGATGGCCATAAGTTTTGACTCCTAAAAATTCAAATTTGGACAAACGAAACCTAGAAACTACCATTTATCCCACCAAAAAAATCTTATGGCATGATGCATAATAGAGGTAAAAATGGGAGATTATCTTCCCCCTCCAATTCATGCTCAGTTTTAGACAAGTGGCACCTCTTGCCATGCATGCCATTGCATGCCCATTTTCCCAAAGGCTTAATTTGGCTATAAAGTGGATCTATTTTCCATCCAAAACATGGAGAGGAGTCATGGAGATATAGCAACATAGTGCTGTTAAGATTTCCCCTCACATTTTTATGCCTTTTTCCTTTGAAATATCTACCTAGTGAAGGAGGTTTGCGAGTGATCTAGGAGGCACAATTTGTTTGTAAAACAAAACCATATGAGTGAATTTCACCACAAAATTTGATGACAACACTATTTAGAAGGTTCCTAACCAATTCATAGAGGAATTGGTGGTAAAATAATGGTAGAATTAGTGGTTGTCCCACCCTAGGATGGTCCCCATTCTATGACAGTCACCACTGTCCTACCCAAGGATGATGGCTGATATATGAATGATTTATTTATTGTTCCTTTTTAGGCATATTTTAGAGTAGAATATGAACCTCCTGTCAAAATTTCATGCAATGTGAAATCATATTGAGAAAGATATTTCATTTTTAGTATTTTGTAGGCTTTCGAGGACCATCTAAAGATGCACATGGATCTACAACTTATTTTTTTAATCCACTGATATAGGTTCTCTTAAATAATATTTTATGAATACTTTCCAAGTTTCATTTTATTTGGATGTGTTTTGGTCCAGAAATTGTTGTTTTGGGTTTTGTAGGCTTCGTAGGTGCACTACGAATGTGACATTCATTTGGAGGCAGTTTCTATTCTGTTTTCAATTAGATATTCTCAAAATTATCTATTTTACGTATCTCTACAATTTTAGATCATTTTTAGTTTTTTTAGATATGTGCATTGTATATTTACACTTTATAGCTTATAGTTGCATGTATAGCTTTTGCATGTTTCACATTCTATGCACTTGCTATTTGAAAAATTTGGTTTCCTTGTGTGCAGGTGTAGGTTTTACAACATATTAGGAAGGAATACAAGATCATAATATTAAAGAACAAAGTGGTGGCATCATAGGTTCACCCACCTCAATTATGGATACAAGTAAGAACATTGGAAGTGCACACGAGCTTGTTTGAAAGGACTTTATCCTTGGGCACCCCCCATAATTTTGTAAACAATTGTATCACATTAAGTGCCCTCACAGGGACACCTATGTAACCATTGTTCTGATTTACCAAATGAAATAAATATAACACCTTTCCTTTGCAATCATTTGGCTTATATGGTTTCTTAAATCTATCCTTTTGTAATGCTTCATTAACATCAGATTTAGATGCATATTGTTTGAAACTTTTAGGTGCATAATTTTTCCCATAATTCAGTGGTAATAATGGTGGGACTCTACACCTGTTTCTTTGATTGAAGGTTTAACCCTATTTTTTCTTACTTTATGTTTCAGGTAATAGTTTTCTTGGCCTAAAACAACCTTTGGATTGTTGATCATCCCATTTTGGGATGACCACACAACCATCCCACCCTAGTATGGACATCAAATTGGCCACTATACCACCCTAGGAAATTTACAAAATAGGATATTTTACACTCCAAAATCCAGCAACATCAATATTATAGGCCATTAAGGTACATATAAAAACCCTATGTTTTTATTTTTGTTGTTCAAAATTGTTGAAATCTAGTTTTATTGCCTCCTTTGATTGATTGTAAAGTAGAAATTATATTTTCTTTTCTATAATCACAAAAACCACAAAAATATTAAGAAAAACTAGAAAGGAACTAACTAGAAATGCATATATATGGTTTGCTTGCTTGTAGCCTACCTAATGGGTAGGTTATAATTTAGGTTTTTGCATCTTCTAGGTTACTTTTTATTAAGCCTTTTCTAAAAGTAAAATGTCATTTATTTGCATTTAGTGAAATATCATCAAATGATTCATTGTTTACTTTATTTGGGATTAAAAGGAACCACACACACTACATTCCACTTTAATTGTAGTGAGTTGTATTTCATCACCAACCACTAGTAGAGGTTAGCGACGATGGCTTTCATCTCCACCCATTGCCTCAACTCCCATGAACCCTTGTTCTTTGTCAAGGCCAACTCCAAGATCTGACATAGCTTGGAAATTTTGCATGTAATTATCTTTGGAGGGTATAAAACTGACCAAGTGAGTATTGTGTGAGGACTAGCAGGACCTATGTTACCTGGCTGGGTATGGGTTTCATCTCCATACTTTGGTGGGTTTACGTGACTGTGACTTTCATTTCCAGTTGTCGAGCTGCGAGCACACAAGTGAAATCCAATTAAACATAATATTATCATCCAAAAAAATTTTAAAAATGTGACATGAGGTCTTCTTTACAAACAACACATGTGAAACACACAAAACAACTTAGGAATTCACATCTAAAAATTAAAATAAATAATCACTTGTTTTATTGACTGTTTCCTTTCTTGTGTATTGCTTCATTAAGAATTGGTAAAGGAGATAATCATCTAGGGTTTTTCTAGAGAGTAGCAATGGTGTGCACCCATAGCTAAGCCCAACAAAGGGAAAAAGCTATGGAGAGTGGGTTTTTCTAGAGAGTAGAAATGGGTGAGTCATCTCTGCTATAGCCCCAAGGACTTGGTCATACCTCCTTGGTGGGTTTCCACTCACCCAAGTCCCAAAACAATGGGACAAGAACAACATCTACAAGACAACCCTATGTGGGACACTCCTATGGGTGATGGACCTTACCTAGAAGAGTGTTCCTGGTATGTAGACACATCACATGCCTTCCTTGATTAAAAGCAATAGTGCACTAAGGTGCAAGTAGATAGAGTAGTGCCATGCATCCACGTGCTTGATAGATCCAAAGTACCTACTTATGGGCTATAGAATGACTTCACATATTGGGTAGAGCAGATTGATAATACTTTTTCTCTACATCACCCTGACAGGGTCCAATAGCCTAGAAAATAGTATGAGTATGATACTCGTCATTTAGGGTGAGCAAAATCTACCCTTTCCTTCCTCATCCATTAAGGAAGGCATGAGAAAATCTATTATTATCCTCAAGAGTAGTATACCCCGCAAGTATGATGTGAATATGAAACCACTGAGTATAATAAGCATATGCCAAGGATTGAACATCAAGTTAATGCGACTACCCCCGATCGAGGGAAGAGCATGATGAATATCATAGATTATCATGAATGAGGTCAGCATTAGGGTGAGACTCCTAGGCCTCCTAGGTCTCACATAGTGGAAGAGATCAATCAAGTGATTCCAAGATATGAAGAATTCCAAGCACAATTCAAGTAGCTTTGATAATACAAAGAGCAATTAGACCATTTTCATTAGCTTGAGAAAGAAAGAATCTAATGGCAGACCAACGAGTTGTTCCAAAAAATTTACATGAGAAGGTCCCTACCCCTATAACTTATAGAAAAGAATTTCATATGAGGTATCCCACTCTCATTCGAGATAGGTCTCTTAGACCTTATCCTATGTTACCTCCATTACCTCCTAGTCTGGATCAAGACTTGCCTCCCAGGCCAAACATAGGGCACCCATAGTAGGAAGCTACCCATCCCTATAAACCATCTCAAGATATACCCTATAGGGATTACATTGAGCACAATCCAAAGGTAGAATATTTGGAAATGCCTTACCAAGGTAGGGGGTGACATGCCACCACTC
Source organism: Wollemia nobilis (assembly GCA_028583015.1). NCBI lineage: Eukaryota > Viridiplantae > Streptophyta > Pinopsida > Araucariales > Araucariaceae > Wollemia > Wollemia nobilis. The sequence continues at coordinate 5,466,887 of JAQPPZ010002937.1, read as the reverse complement.
CAAAATAGGCATGAGGACCCTCGTCCTCCATCGTAGGATAAGAGAAAATAAGAGGATGTCAAGTCCTATGATGCATATAATGTACTTCTAGAGTGCTTAGAGTCAGTAGATAACAAGACCTCTAGGTCTGGATCTCAAAATCCCACCTTGTACCAGCTACGCAGTCAGTCCCTTCATCCTTTTATGTTTGTCCCTTACTATCTAGAGTAGTTTAAGATGCCTTAGTTGGCTATATTTAAGGGATACAAATATGTGCAAGTGTATGTTACCAAGTTTATAATCCAATGCTTTGGTTTCTAGGATAATTATGCTTTGTTTTTGTGTATATTCATTACTACCCTCTCTAGTATAGCTATGGAGTGGTTTACCCAACTCTTAAAGCATAGCAAGCATAATTTGAATCAACTTGTAGATGCATTCCTACAATGCTTCACCTTCAATACCAAGAGGAAGGTGATGTTGGCTGATCTCGCTAGGTTGAAATAATATGATGATGAGTCAATAGAAAATTATGACAATAGGTGGTGAGTGTTGCTTGCCAAGCTACCATATCTACTCTCCATGTCAGAGTTGAATCATATGTTTTTTAAGAGCTATCTAAAGTTTATATCCTTGTTGTAACTGCAATAATATTTGACTCTTGAAGATACCCTAGTGCAAGCTAGAACAATTGAAGACATCAAGATTCAAGAAGGAGAAATTGTGAAATCCTGCAAGGAGTGTAAAAAGAATGCTAAGAATAGCCTAGTGTAACCTAAGCCAATAGCAATTAATCAGGTTGCCATTAGCATCCCAAGGTCAGTTCCACTTGTGCCACCTTAAAATCCTAATTGTTAGGCCACACCTATGAACTATAACAAGGACAACATGAATAATCAAGGGAAAAATCAATAGCGTCATCCCAAGTGATAGTTCACATCCATTGTAGAGTCTATGGAATATTTTTTTGAGAACATCTTGGTGTATAACTCAATAAATATGTCAGAGATTTGATCTATAGACCCAAATGCATTGAAGCCCAAATGATACCATGAAGACCCATACTATAAGTTTCATAGGTAAAATGGGCATGATGTGCAAATGTGCTATACTTCAAAAATTTGGTGCAAGACATGATCTATAGGAATACCCTTCAGGTGGACAATCCTATCATGCCAAACAACCAATATATGAGTGTTTTTAAGGACCCATAACCTACCCACATGGAGCAGGCCAAGCCAATGCCCCAGGTGAATGAGGTTCATCATGTACCCCCTCAAAAAGGGTATGTCGACATGATCATCATTGTAATGAGAAAAAGGTGGTACTCAAGTCTAGTTGCACCACCCATGCCTCAAAGTGATGTTTCTTCAACATTGTAGCCTCTACCACCTCCAATTCCAAGCCTCCCACCTTGATCAATGGTCAAAATTAAGAGCAATCTCACTTAGAGCCTAATAATGACATCTGCCTAGTTCTCCATATATGAGCTCATTCAAAAATCTCCACCTCATATAGAAGCTCTAATGGATATCCTTAGTGTGATTGAGCTACAACCATAGGAGGCTAACGCCTTCAATAATTTTGTGGGGCATGTTTGGTAATGCATGAAACTGGTGATTATATTCCGAGAAGATGAACTTAAACTAGTTCCAAATGATATGGTGGATCCTCCCTTGCACATTATTGCATGTGTAAATGAAACACCATATAAGAGAGTTTTGATAGACATTGGCTCTTCCAGTAACATAATCACTACAATAGCTCTCAAACATATGAAGCTCCCAACATCCCATATTGTTGCATATACCTACACCCTTCAAGCATTTAATGATGACATATACTGATATGATTATCCTACCCATATAGGTAGGGGAAAAGACCATATCGACATTGTGCCAAATCTTGGAGGGTGAGATGGCATACAATATCTTGCTGGATAGACCCTGAATTAGGAACATGAAGTCTATCCCTTCCATTGATCACCAGTGCCTACAATTCACCTATCAATGGTAAGTTCATGTCATCTTCATAGACCTAGAACTCTTCAAGTACTACAACATGGTGCAACAGATCCCTAAGTCAACCTTGTTGTCCATCCATCTAGATTTTCAATCGAATGAATCCAACCAAGGTCTGACTCCATCACCATCACCTTCATTCAATCCATTATCATCTCATTCCATACCATCCTCATCTTTGGCATCCCCAATTATACCTTCATCGTCAATAAATATTCCATTGAGAGACATGAAGAAGAGGCCTATTTATGAGATCCCTTTAACCATATCCACCATCTCCACAAGCGATATTCCTATTTTAGTAGATGAGGAGCTACCTCATGAGGTAAACATTAAATCAATTCAAGCCTCACTCCCGTATCTTCCTTCTTCATAGCCACAAGTCATAGTAAACCTAGCTTCCAAAATTTTATGAGAGTATAGGGTTTGGAATTTCACATCCACCCCTACCATTGGGTCAGTGCAATACATGGTTCAACATCGTCTTCCCATAGGTACCATCATGCCTCTTGTTCTTACACCTAACTAGACAAATTTCATTTATGGGGATCTCGACTATGGCATCGATCCTTATCAACAACATGAATAGGATGAAGAGCCCTTTTCTAAGGATATCAACTACACATCTAACCCTTAATTTGCCATGAGGTATCTTCACCTTTGTAATTGGCATGGTTATGGGGTGGTCTTGTATGAGCAAGACACCTTATTTCCTTACCAGTCATAGTATCAAATGCCTTATGATAAGTCTAGTTTGGGATATAACAAGTTTGTACCCCTTGACATCCTCATGGATAGTCTAGGGTGCATGACTCTAGACTTTAGGGATGAGCTTGCACATGATCCCTGCGCCAAACCTAGCCAAATCTAATCATTGGGAAATTATTTCTCCACACCTGTGGGTAATCAAGAGATACCTTGCAAAGTCAATTGATCTTATGAGAGAGGTAAAATTTCACATGCCCTTCCACACAATAGTGAGGAAGAAGATCAAGGGTCTCCCTATGAGTGGACATCTAATGATGAGTTGGATTATGAAGTGGCATCCATTGACTCTTCCAGTCCATATGTTGAGTATGCATGGATTGTCATATTATATGATGAGCATGATGTTTATCTATGTATGTTCCATTTGAATGACCCTATCTAGAACTAGTTCCTCTCTTTATAAGGACTCATCCACTCACAGCCACACTGACCACCTTCGATCATTCAACCTCCATCGCAACCACCTCCATAGGTCTTGCAACATCCTGGTGTCACCGGATACCACCAGCCACCTAGGGGAATCATCCATCCATAAACATGATTTTCATAGACCTTTTTGAGCCCCTATGAGATTTGAATAATACATTGAAGCCACTGGACCTTGACCTAGGGGTAATTGACTTTGATCAAGGAGATTCTCCCCCATCGTATTTTGAGTATTAACCTAGCAATGAGATACTACAATAATTTCATTTCTCTCTAGGGCCTACTCATAATGTATTCCATTCTGATGAGAAATATAAGATTCAAATTTATTATCTAAACCCAGTATATGACATTCACTTGATCCCCACTTTCCACCAGTTGGAGGGGTCGCATATGTCAATCGAGTTAAATATTGAAAAAGCTATTATCTTGGATCCTGAGAATCCATAATATATCAAGTTAGGGAAAGCCTATCCCATGAAGAGTAATATAATTACATAGCCCTTATCATATATAAAAAGAAGGATTTTGCATGGTCCTACAAAGATATGCCATGACTGGATCCAAATCTAGTCATGCACAACCTAATGATTGACCCTAAGGCCAAGTTGGTTAATCAAAAGTTGAGAAAGATGCATCCAATAGTAGCCTTAATTGTTCATGATAAGCTAAAAAAGCTATTGGATGTGAAGTTCATCATCTCCATAGACTATCCACCATGGTTGTCCAACATGGTTCTCGTAAGGAAGCCTGATAGGAGGATTCACATTTACACTGACTTTCAAGACTTGAACAAAGCAAGTCCTAAGGATGATTTTCCTTTACCGAGCATTAATGCCCTAGTAGATGAAATAGTAGGCCATGAAATGTTATCCCTCATGGATGGTTTTTCTAGATACAACCAAATTTATATCAATATGGAAGACCATCTCAAAACAACATTCACAACGCCTTGGGGGATGTTTTGCTATAAGGTCATGCCTTTTGGCCTTAAAAATGTCATATCTACTTACTGCATGCCATGATATACATATTCCATGATTACATACATAATAAGATTGCATGGATGACATACTGGTCAAATCCTTATTACTCCATGAGCATCTCGATGTCTTGCGCAAAGTCCTCAATTGCCTTATTGACCATAACATGAGATTGAACCTCAATAAGTGCATCTTCAGTATCACATCTGAAAATATCTTGGTATTTATTATTTCTAAGAAAGGCATCAAAGTGGACCCCAGCAAGGTCAAGGTAATCCTCAAGATGCCTCCCCCAAATGCCATTAAGTAGATTTGAAGCCTACAAGGTAGGGTCACATCTTTAAAATGCTTCATCATGCAATTTTTAGACAAGTGTTGATCAATGAACAAGCTATTGCATAAGGGGGTTGCATTCCATTGGGATAATGAATGTCAGGCTACCTTAAAAACCATCAAAAAAAAATTTAGCTTCATCACCAGTTTTGGCTCCACCTAGACCAAGAGTGTTATTCCACTTATACATATCAGCCACTGAGATTGCATTGGGCACCATGTTAGCCCATAATAATAAAATGCATAAGGAACATGCTACTTACTATCTTAGTCGTACCTTGATCAGTTACAAAATCAAGTATGCATATGTTGAGAAGTTATACTTAGTGATGGTTTTCGCTACCAAGAAGCTATGCCATTACATGCTTAGTCATACCACATATGTTGTATCAAAAGAGAATCCATTGCGATACATGATGATTCATACTTATCACAATAGTCACACAATAAAATGGATCATTTTGTTGATAGAGTTTGACCTAGAATTTATTGAATAAAACTTAGTTAAGGTTCAAGTCATCACCGATCAAATTGTAGAGGCCCCTCTATAGGATGATTAGCCTATTAGCATGTAGCATCCCAATGATGGAGTTTTCCAAATATATAATTAACCTAATTTTGTTGAGCCTGAGTCACAATTTGATATGACTCTATTCTTTGATGGCTCCAAGTGTGAATAAGGGGGTGGTGTAAGTATTTTGTTTTTCACACCTCAAGGGGCTCCTATACCCCTATCATTCAAACTCAATTTTTCATGCACCAACAACAATGTCAAGCACAAAGCCTTGCTCATAGGTCTTCAAATGGCTATCACTATGAAAATAACCAAGATCAAAATTTTTAGTGACTCCTTTATCATTATAAACTAGGTCAAAGGGATTTTCTAGTGCAAGTGTCTAATTTTGCAAGCCTATAAAGCCCTTGTGGATAAGCTTCTGATAAATTTCAAATGGTATGACATTGAGGCACTCCCTCGTTCATCAAATAATTTTGTGGATACAATGGCCTCCCTAGGGTTATTGATCCTATAGAACCCTACATATGATATGACAACCATTTAGGTCAAAAAATTGTTGCAATCTATGGTTGAGCGTGAGAAAACTTAGTCCACACTAGAAGTCCACTTGATTCAGATTGAACCTCATCAATACAAGTTATCATAAATTCATGAGTGCCTGAATCATGCCACTTGGGGGACTTTGTTTCCTCTGATAGAAACACAATTATATTGTTACAATTTCTTTCCCAATTAGCATTCTCTCGATATGAACTTCAAAAGGGTCAAGCAATTCATGCAATCAAGGCTTCCTCATAATAGGACTGGTCTACCCAAATAAAGGAGTACATGAAGCTTGGTAATATCCCTTTTGGGTTATCACATACCACCAAAGGGAAATTTAAATGAAAGACAAAAAAGTATGTCTTACTAGGACATATTTTGTATCATCAGGTTTTATGAAGGTATCCTCCTTCGTTGCTTAGAGCATCAAGAATAATTTTGGGTAATCATCCAAGCACATGATGGTACATACGATGGCCATTCCAGTGGTATGGCTATCACTAAGTGCATTCTTTGCATAGGCTACTATTGGCCAACATTAGAGAGATATTGTTGTGCATATGTTAAGAAGTACATAAAATATCAACACCATGATAACTTGACACACATACCTTCTTAGGCCTTACAACCGATTCGATTGGCTTGTCCATTATCACAATGGGGGTTTGGTTTGATCAAGAAAATATCACCTACCTCCTCGGGCTATCACATGTTTATAATTATGGATATTTATTATTTTACAAAATGGGTGGAAATAATTACCCTTACCACTACAATAGAAGCCCATATAGTAGAGGTAATATTGCACAATATAATTTGTCGTTTTGGTATTCCATCCAAGATCATTTTTGATAATGGGATATAGTTCAAGAATAAAGATGTGCGTGCTTTAACAAAAAAGTATAATATCCAGCATAAAATTTTTATGCCCTATTATCCACAAGCAAACGAGCAAGTAGAGGCATAAAAAAAACATTGATTGTCATCCTAAAGAACATAGTTAAAGAAAATCACATCAATTGGTACATGTAAATACCCCTCGCTCTATGGGCTTATCACACTAGCATTTGAATGCCCACTATGGCCAATCCATTTTCACTAGTTTATGGTACCGAAGTAGTCATACCTCTAGAGTTGGAAATCCCATCACTATGCATTTTTATTCAATATTTCATCGATGATGACACTGCACAGCAGGCTCGCTTAGGTAAACTTACGTTGCTTGATGAACAACGCATCAATGCCCTCAAGCACTTACAGGTTTATCAAGAGTGACTTAATTGAGCTTACAATATGAAAGTCCATCATAGATATTTTCAATTTGGTGACCTCATCCTGAAAAGAGAACCAAAAAAAATCTAATTTTTTGCCCCATATACGAGATAAGTTTGTGGTAAACTGGTTAGGTCCTTTCACCATCACTAGTTAGATCGGACCCAAAACTTACTGTGTAGCCTACCTTGAAGGAGTCAAGGATCCTGAACCTTTTAACATCATTCTTGTGGCCTTTCCATACCTAGAGTGTTGTGGCCCACTCCAAAATTCTCCAAGGGTATCTACATACTGCTTGGTTAACCCAAAATGTTCCTAGGTTGTCTATGGCTATCTAGGTCACCTTAGAATGCTCCAAGGGTACCTACATACTACTTGGTCAACCCAAAATGCTCTTAGGTGGTCTATGACCATCAAGATCACCCCAAAATTCTCTAGGGATATCTAAATACTGCCTGGTCAATCTAAAATACTCCTAGGTGGTCTATGACCATCTAGGTCACCCCAAAATGCTCCAAGGGTATCTACATACCGCTTGGTCAACCTAAAATGGTCCTAGATGGTATATGACCACTAGTTCACCCTAAAATGCTCCAAGAGTACCTACCTACCACTTGGTCAACCAAAAATGTTCCTAGGTGGTCTATGACCATCTAGGTCATCCCAAAATGCTCCAAGGGTACCTACCTACCACTTGGTCAACCCAAAATGCTCCTAGGTGGTCTATGACCATCTAGGTCACCAAAAAATGCTTCAAGGGTATCTACATACTAATTTTCAACCCAAAATACTCCTAGGCGGTCTATGACCATCTAGGTCACCCCAAAATGCTCCAAGGGTACCTACATACCGCTTGGTCAACCCAAAATGCTCCTAAGTGGTATATGACCATCTAGGTCACCCCAAAATGCTCCAAGGGTATCTACATATCACTTTGTCAACCTAAAACACCCCTAGGTAGTCTATGACCATCTAGGTCACTTTAAAATTCTCCAAGGGTACCTACATACCGCTTGGTCAACCCAAAATATTCCTAGGTGGTCTATGACTATCTAGGGGGGTGAACATTATAAGTCTTAACCATTTAATAATTTTAATTTCAGATAGCAGTGGCATCAACACAACATTAAACAAGATAGAAAACATCACACATTGAAGACCCATTTTTAATGTGGTTCACCCAGAATGGCTGGGCTACGTCCACAAAACTTTTCTCTAAAATTTTATCTCAAATTATTTGGGAAACCTTCCCAATTACAAATTTTATGAGCCTCGGCTCAAAGGAGATTCTTCCCCTAACTCTTCTCTGGCTAGTGATCCTCTAGAAGACCTCTGCCTCCACTACCCTTAGCAAATGGAACTCTATCCATAGAAGACACCTATCTTCCCTGCTCTGACTGGAGACCTCTGTCTTCAACTCTATCACCTCAAAGCTGGTACTCGAATTTGCACTAAACACAGTCCTTCGATCTAGCACAAATGTCCTCTTTCTCTTTCTTTGGTCTGCACAAAACACAGTCCTTCGGTCTGGCACAAGTTTGTCTTCTTCCTCTTTCTCTGGTCTGCACCAAACATAGCAGCACTCAGCTCTGGGTGATCGAAATTCTCACTCTACGCATCAACTCGCCACTTCTGTGCTTTCTACGCTGTTATGGTTGCATCTCGCACACTTCACTCAATTTGACATGACTCGGTCTTTGCACACCATAGACTTCACTTGTGCAAGTTCGATACATAGTCAATTCATTCAATCTCAAAATAGCCCTCCTTTTATAGTATAAATTCAAGAACAAAACTTAAACTATAGTCGGCTGTTACCCTAAACTTCGTCGGCTGCACAACCCTAAACTTCGTCGGCTCAAAGTTAACTCTGTCGGCTTCAACCGCCTCTGGTTCTATAACTTTTCCCATGAAACTACAACATGTCATGATATCGCGACACCTTTGCCTGCTATACACCTTCTTTTTCCTACTATCATGATATCATGACACTTTTTCTTCTTTTGACTTCCTTTTTGTTTTTGTCGTGATATCGTGACACTTTCTTCTTCTGCTGATGTCATCTTCACTTCTATCGTGAAATCGCAACCCTTATGTCTTCATGGCCTTCTTCTCTATTTTTGTCATGAAATCATGACACATCTGCTTCTGCTGATGTCATCTTCAATTCTGTCGTGAAATCATGACACTTCTATAAAAGACCTACTTCTAGTTTTTGTCATGAAATCATGACACTTTCTCCATCCATACGCTGCCATCTCAAGCTGTCGCAAAATCGTGACAGTTTTTGCATCCATAAGCTTTTATTTCATCCTGTCATGAAATCGTGATGCTTTCAGCTTTTGAAAGCTTTCCTTGCAACCTGTCGTGAAATCATGACGCTTTCAGCTTTCGTACACTTTCCTTGCAACCTGTCACAAAATCGTGATGCTTATCATTTCAAACTCTTCCCTTAGCTACATGTCATAAAATCATGACAATTCTCACTTTGATATTTTTAACATGTCACGAAATCATGACAGTTTTCATGTTACTTTCTCTCTCTTCAAACTAGTTGTGTGAAATCACGACAGTTCACACTGCGGACTCTCTTTTCTGCATTATGTCACGAAATCATGACACTTTTTCTTTTGGACTCTCTCTCCTATAGTATGTCATGAAATCGTGACACTTTTCCTTTTGGACTCTCTCTCCTGCAGTATGTCGCAAAATCATGACACTTTTTCGTCCGTACAACTTTCCTGGCAATGTGTCGCGAAATCGTGACACTTTTCCTTCTCTGCCTTCCTACACTTTTCTAGTCACGAAAATGCAACATGTCATGAAATCGTGACACTTTCCATCTTGCTCTCCTTCTCTTTCAACATGTCACAAAATCGTGACAGTTTTTCCACTTGCTTTTTTCTCTGCCAACATGTCGTGAAATCACAACAGTTTTTCCTACTTCTTCTCTCTCTTCCAACATGTCACGAAATTGTAACAGTTTTGCCAGCTCTTTCTCTCTCCTCTAACATGTCGTGAAATCATGATAGTTTTTCCAGCACTTTCTCTCTCCTCTAACATGTCGTGAAATCACGACAATTTTGCCAACACTTTCTCTCTCCTCTAACATGTCATGAAATCGCGACTGTTTTTCTTACCTGTTGCATACCTTTTCTTACTTGTCTTTTTCTTGATTTTTTGCAAATGGGCCACTAAGGACTTCTTGGAAACTCACTGATCATGCTCTAAAAAACCTTCATCAAAACAAATTGCTTCAAGAACTTCTTGACATCAATGACAACTTCTATACTTGAGCAAAGGCAATGTACCCAAGGTACCCAAAATTGCCAACATATATGACCATCTAGTTCACCCTAAAATGCTCCAAGAGTACCTACCTACCACTTGGTCAACCAAAAATGTTCCTAGGTGGTCTATGACCATCTAAGTCATCCCAAAATGCTCCAAGGGTACCTACCTACCACTTGGTCAACCCAAAATGCTCCTAGGTGGTCTATGACCATCTAGGTCACCCAAAAATGCTTCAAGGGTATCTACATACTAATTTTTCAACCCAAAATACTCCTAGGCGGTCTATGACCATCTAGGTCACCCCAAAATGCTCCAAGGGTACCTACATACCGCTTGGTCAACCCAAAATGCTCCTAAGTGGTATATGACCATCTAGGTCACCCCAAAATGATCCAAGGGTATCTACATATCACTTTGTCAACCTAAAACTCCCCTAGGTATTCTATGACCATCTAGGTCACTTTAAAATTCTCCAAGGGTACCTACATAATGCTTGGTCAACCCAAAATATTCCTAGGTGGTCTATGACTATCTAGGTCATCCCAAAATATCCAAGGGTACCTACCTACCATTTCATCAATCAAAAATGTCCCTAGGTGGTCTATGACCATCTAGGTTACCCCAAAATGCTCTAAGGGTATCTACATACTATTTGGTCAACCCAAAATACCATTATGTGGTCTATGACCATCTAGGTCACTCCAAAATGCTCCAAAGATATCTACATACCACTTGGTCAACCAAAAATGTTCATAGATGGTCTATGATCATCTAGGTCACCCTAAAATACTCCAAGAGTACCTACATACTTCTTGGGCAACCAAAAATGTTCCTAGGTGGTCTATGACTGTTAGGTCACCTTAAAATGATCCAAGGGTACCTACATACCACTTGGTCAATTCAAAACATGTCTATATGGTCTATGACCATCTAGGTCACCCTAAAATACTCCAATCATATCTACATACCACTTAGTCAACCTAAAACACTCCTAGATGGTCTATAACTATCTAGGTCACCCCAAAATGCTCCAAGCATACCTAAATATTATTTGGTCAACCTAAAATGCTCCTAGGTAGTCTATGATCATCTAGGTCACCCAAAAATTCTCCAAGGGTATCTATATACCTCTTGGTCAACCTAAAACATCCCTAGGTGGTCTATGACCATATAGGTCACCCCAAAATGCTCCAAGGGTATCTACATACTACTTGGTCGACCTAAAATGATCCTAGGTGGTCTATGACCATCTAGGTCACCTCAAAATGATATAAGGGTACCTATATACTGCTTGGTCAACCTAAAATACTCCTAGGTAGTATATGACCATCTAGGTCACTCCAAAAGGCTCCAATGGTATCTACATACCACTTGGTCAATCTAAAACACTTCTAGGTAGTCTATGACCATCTAGGTCACCCCAAAATGCTCCAAGGATACCTACCTACCACTTGGTCAACCAAAAATTCTCCTAGATGGTCTATGACCATCTAGGTCACCCCAAAATTCTCCAAGAGTATCTACCTACTACTTGGTCAACCCAAAATTATCCAAGTGGTCTATGACCATCTAGGTCACCCCAAAATGCTCCAAGAGTACCTACATATTGTTTGGTCAACCCAAAATGCTTCTAGGTGTTCTATGACCATCTAGGTCACTCCAAAATTCTCCAAGTGTTCCTACATACCACTTCGTCAACCCAAAATACTCTTAGGTGGTCTATGACCGTCTAGGTCACCCCAAAATACTCCAAGGGTACCTACATATCACTTGGTAAATCCAAAATGCTCCTAGGTAATCTATGATCATCTAGGTCACCCTAAAATACTCCAAGGGTATCTACATACTGCTTGGTCAACCTAAGATACCCCTAGGTGGTCTATGACTATCTAGGTCACCCAAAAATATAGCAAGGGTATCTACATATCACTTGGTCAATATAAAACATCCCTAGATAGTCTACAACCATATAGTTCATCCTAAAATGCTCCAAGGTATCTACATACTACTTGGTAAACCCAAAATGCTCCTAGGTAGTCTATTACCATCTAGGTCACCCCAAAATGATCTAATATTATCTACATACTACTTGGTTAATCCAAAATGATCCTAGGTAGTTTACGATCATCTAGGTCACCCTAAAATTCTCCAAGGGTATCTACATACTGCTTGGTAAACCTAAAACACTCCTAGGTAGTCTATGATCATCTAGGTCATGCCAAAATACTTCAAGAGTACCTACATTCCACTTGGTCAGCCCCAAATTCCCCAAATGCATCTATAAGCCCTTTGGTCATCTAAAATGCCCCAATGGCATCCCTTAAGACCTTGGTCACATTCATATACATATCTATCTATAAAAATCTAAAATTACCTTTTAAACATCAAAAATACAAAAACATTGCATTACATTGCACTTCATATCATCACGTTACACAATAAATTACATTAGGCATACTTATCATTGCAAACCATTAGGTGATCCTCATTATAGGTTAGGTGGCATCATGCTTACCTAGAAATGGTGGTATCCTTATGCATGATGATGTATGTCACATTAGCTTTTGCATGTATGCAAACCAATGTTTGCATGTGGATGAGCTAGATTTTGGTAGCCTATATTACCTAGTGGTCTAATCCAACTAAGTACAAAATATAGGATCATGCTACTCATAGAGTAATATTATGTGTATCACAACAAAGAACTCACTTGCACACACAAAGATATTGAGTATTTGGGTCATCCTAGATGATTCGTACCTTGTCAAAAAGTCTTTCATGGTTAGTATATAACTATTGGTCAGTTTATTAGAGTGTTTGAGTCTCACAAAAACCTCAATGACATTCTATAACATTTTACCATTCATTCCATTTCATATCATTTTATCACAAATCTATTACATAGTATCATGACAACATTACAAATGAATTGATGAATTCTATACAGTCTATGGTGCTAACATAGTATGACATAGAGTATACACATTTCATCATTTAGATCAATAAATAATCCATCTAATTATGCATACATACATATACATGTTATCAAATCAAATCACATTACAACATATACATACATGGTAAGCATTAATAATCATATAATAAAGAAAATCAATACATTCATACATCTCACAAAGCAATAAGGCAACATATGATGGTAAACACATAAAATCTAATAAATATACATATATGTATGGGATAAAAATATACATCAAACTACTCATAGGCTACAATAAAGTGGGTCCTCCAACCTCACACTACCAAAAATCCAAAATACCAAAAAGAGCCATCAGATTCCTAATAACCATGGTCACGCAGGACTGACCCCATGACTCTTGCCTCTAACCTTAGGTGGATCTCATTGAGAACTCCTATACTGGCTACTCTTATCCTATCCAACCTTTGTATAGAACCAAAAACCTCCATCCTCATTGATTACTACCTTGTACCACTCCTTTGACTCTGGTGTGATCCACTAGCAGATGGATGAACTAGTATGCACCCCCTAAGGTGCACTATATCATCCTCCAAATCATTAGTGAAGGCCCATTCCTATCGACACCACACCTAGTAGGTATCAACTAAGCCCTGGAGTTGTACCACATCCTCCCATAGCATGACCACCTCCCCACTACTAGGTCCTTCTTGAATAGGACTTCGAGATCTCAACTTTTCTCATATAGCTGCTATCTTTGGATGGGAATATTGTACCTATATCCAAAGGATATCTCTCTCATGCCTAACCCTGACCAAATTCTCTAATAGCTCTATATCTATGTCACCTCATGCGACATAATGTACCTACATAGCCTAATCCCTAGTATAATCCTACCTAAATTCACCCTAATATCCTAAGTCTAGGAGGTCTTCCTACTCATCTATCATGTGACGAAGCCCATGCCACTCACCTACCTCTCCCTGGTCCTCCTTTGGAGCCTCCTACTAAGCCTCCATTGCTATCCATTATGCATATCCCCCTAGTGATCCCTCCTCCTACTACTAGTGCATCACCCACCAGGAGTTGTACTCCTTTATAGTCCTGACATCATCCATATATGGAATATCCACTACAGGATTTGCATCCTCCCCAACCACCTCCACTATCAGCCACCTTAATGTCCTCTCATCCCCTTGTTGCTAGTATACCGCCAGATTTCCAAGTAACCCATGATGTTGCCCAAATTTTATAAGACTCAAGCATAAATTACTCTCACTTAGTCCCATGCTACTCGACCAACCATCTCCCCCGTATTACCCTATGGAATAGTACCTCAGCCTCGAACCATTCTGGAAAATCCCTGTATGACCTCTAAATCACCTCTATGGCACTAAGTCACAAAAATGGCTGTGCATAATGGTCCATATCACTAGTAAGAAAATGAATCTACCCTACCTCCCTCGCCTACTGCCATAGTATCCCATAGCCAATCTCTCAGTCCACCAATTGTGCCTGTGTCATCCATGGCAATCCCTACAGCCTATCCATCGCTATATGCTACCATACCCAAACCTACAGTAGGAAGACACACCCAAAGACCTTTTACCCTCAAGAATGTATCTCATATATCTCATCATATAGCTGCTACTAGCATTATCCCCCACACCATCACCAGTGGTTGTTCCATCGTGCACTCTACAAGAGTAACACTAACTCTAGAAGGTTCCAGGGAAACCTAGCATAAAATGAGTCTAGTAGTAGAATATTGGATCAATTTCATCAATAAAATATGCCTAACATCCAATACCTTGGCCTCATACCAATACCCCACTAGTATGCCTCCACTAAGAGAGTCCCCTATCACCTCCTTCCTATCCTTGCTAAAATACCTATCCATCACCACTTCCTTTTGGTCATGATGACTAGACATGATCGACTGCCACTCTATAAGAATTTGTAATATTTTATAGAAATACTCTAGCATCACCCTTATCTCCCCTATCATCAGGTGGAAGGTGTTGGTGCATGGATACCACAAGTCAATAAGCGTAGTCAAGTAGGCATGATCACCCACCATGGGCTCTAATTGCATCACCTTCTTGAGGCCAATGACATCAATCAAGTACCAGTATGCATATATCAATAGGTCTCTAGTGGTATCAAAGATATTTGGTAATCGATACTAACTCTTCACCACTTGGCAGATGTTAGTCAGTCAATAATAAGCACCAATCATGATTCAAAATTGCTCAAAAATACCCAAAAATACCAAAATAATACTCCTTTTTTAGGCCATTTTATGACTGTCCCACCTAGGTATGGCCCCCAAATCTATGACCATATCACCCAAGGATGGCCACTAAATAGACCAGGTTGGCCATCCCACCTAGGGATGGCCCCCAAACTGGATCAAAATGGACCTTTTAGGCCACCAAAAATAGTCAAAATTAAGCAATGAAAAGCCCTAAAAAGCAAGGAAATTGCACAAAATTACAAAAACAAGCATAAAACATGATATTGCATCTCTAATTAGGTCAAATTACCAAGTATTTAGTGTGATTTACCAAAAATAAAAAACAAACAATAATTCCACTTGTAACCCTAGCATAATGCAGAAAGAAAGTCAACTCTTACCTGTCTCACACCAGCTCTGCCACTAGACAAGTTTGCACATTGGCTCATGGTTATTGTAGGACAATTTTGGTAGCACTCCACTACATAGAATCACTCCCCTCTTCACCTCTAAAACTACAAAGTTGCAAATGCACAAATACGCCCAAATGACCCATTTTGGATTAAATAACCCTCCTAGGGCCCTGCCCGTCCTTGGGTGGAATTAGTGTATAATTGGCTAGCAATACCACCATGGTATAGTCATAAACTATGCCACCATACCACCCTAGGATGGCCATCAATAAATCTCATAAAAACAACTCAAAATGCACCAAAAAGGATCCAAAACCCATCAAAAATAACTTAAATTTGGTCAAAATTCAATAGGCATCCAAATGAACTCAAAGTGCTCATGTAGAAATGGAGAAGTACTTAATTTAATCCCTAATAATGATATTTTGGCTGTACCACCCCATGAAAATGAGTTTTTTACTCCTTTATTCCATGAAGCGTCAACAAAGTCACCAAAATCCTCTAAAAAATTCTCCATTCTTCAATGAGTAAAACTGGAGGAAACCCTAACAAATTCATATGTTTCAAGTGAATCATTGCTTTTATCACTATTCATTCCCTCATCAAATCATCACTTGATGGGTATTTATACATAACAAATTCATAATCAAAATCAACAATAAAACACTTAATCATGCAAATTGTGTTCATTTAATGAATCATTGACAAAGACAATCACGCTCCTACTTGGGGCAACAAACAAGCACAAAATTCAAATTAAACAAATGCTTGGCATTATAGAATCATGAAAAACTAGGATTCACCACTTCATGAAGGAAAAAAATCCAAGATCAAGTCAACCGACCATGAAAGGTTGTACTTGAAGAAAGTTCCTTAGCTCGTTAGAAGCAAGGATTCAACAATGCATGCTCTTTCCATGATTTGGGAATCTAAAGTTGGATAGGTTATTGAATGACCCTATTAATTTAGCATTTTTGTAATCTATTTTTTCTCAGCACTGTGCTACACATAATGCATCTCAAGAAGAGGCATTTGTAGACTCTAAAATCAGGTCAATCTGATTAGGTAACTGAAAGCATTGACTAAGTGACACCATATGGCCCCCTTAGGGAACCCTCGAAGGTTTTATAGTGGTACTAACAACTATAGGAATGCTCTACCCCAATTTTAGGAGGTTTTGGGCCATATAGGCATGACCATCCCACCTTGGGATGGTCACAGTTCATGGTTGTCCCACCCAGGGATGATGGCAAAGTGGTCGTCCCTAGGTGGGATGGCCAAAAGGTTTGACTTCCAAAAAGTAAAATTTGAATAAATGGCACAATTTTTTTTTTATTTATCCCACCTATTAGAGCATGCATAACCTAATGGCACAAAGTCCTTATGGCATGCTACAGAATGGAGGCTAAAATAGGAGATTCTCTTTCCCCTCCAATGCATGCTTAGTTTTAGACAAGTGGCACCTCTTGCCATGAATGCCCTTGCATGACCATTTTTCCAAAGGCTTAATTTTGCTATAAAGTGGATCCATTTTCCATCTAAAATATGGAAAGGATTTTTGGAGACATAGCGATGGAGTGCTACCAATATTTCCCCTCACCTTTTTGTATCTTTTTCACTCAAAATATCTACCTAGCGAAGGAGGTTTGCGAGTGATATAGGAGGAACAATTTGTTTTCAAAACCAAACCATATGAGTGAATTTCACCATAAAAGTTGATGACAACACTATTTATAAGGGTCATAACCAATTCATAGAGGAATCGATGGTAAAATAAGGGTAAAATTGGTGGTCGTCCCACCCTAGGATGGTCCCCATTTTGTGAGAGTCACCACCATACTACCCAGGGACGGTGGAATATCTGTGAGTTATTTATTTATTTTTATTTTTTTTCATATTCTAGAGTAGCATATGAACCTCCTGTCCAAATTTCATGCAATTTGGAGTCATATTGAGCAATATATTGCATTTTTAGTGTTTTGTAGGCTTTTGGAGACCATATGAATATGCACATGGATATGTGACTTATTTTGCTAATCCACTTATATGGGTTCTCTTAAAATCATATTTTATGCATATTGTACAATTTTTATTTTAGTTGGATGTGTTTTGGTCCATAAATTGCTTGTTTTGGATTTTGTAGGCTTCGTAGGTGCACTGCAAATGCGACACTGATTTGGAGGTAAATTCTGTTATTTTTTCAATTATATCTTCCCAAAATAATATATTTTACATATATCTGCAATTTCATATTATTTAGAGTTGTTTTATATGGGTGCATTGCGTATTTACACTTTCTAGCTTATAGTTGAATGTATGGATTTTGCATGTTTCACACTCTACCCACTTGTTATTTGATAAATCTGGTTTCCTTGTGTGCAGGTGTAGGTTTTAAAATGCATTAGGAAGGAATAAAAGATCATAAAATTGAATAACAAATTGGAGGCATCATAGGTTATCCCACCACAATTGTGGGTACGAGGAAGAACGTTGGAAGTGCACACGAGCTTGTTTGAAAGGACTTGATCCTTGGGCACCCCCCATTATTTTGTAAACAATTGTATCACATTAATATCCCTCAAGGTTACACCTATGTAACCATTTTTCTTGTTTACCAAATGAAATAAATAGAAAAACCTTTCCTTTGCACTCATTTGGCTTATATAGTTGCTTAAATATGTCCTTTTATAATGCTTCATTAACACCATATTTAGATGCATATTGTTTGACACTTTTAGGTGCACCATTTTTCCCCTACTTCAAATATCCATTCTTGCTCATATCAAATGGTATAATATCCTTGTGATCACAGCCTTGGATTTGGTATTATAAAATATTGTGCCTTAATATTTACCCAAATATTTCATCTTAGGTTTCTAAAGATTTATCCTCCTCAAGGGTTTTCACATATTATCCTCTCTAGATATCTATTCATTTTCTTAGAAATCCAAGTGATTGTGACCTTCAATATAGTCTTATAAAATATTGTGATACAATATTCATCTAGATATCTCATCTTAGGATACCAAATATCTAGCCTCCTGAAGGGTTTTCACATATTACCCTTTCTAGATCTCTTTATTTTTTTCAAAAAATATCACTATGTTTGCCAGATCTATATCTTTCTTTCCAACATCAAATTCATAATATTCTCCCATGATTGTGTAGATTGTTTTTAGTACTAAAAAAATGAATAGTCATATACCATATTTTGATCAATATTGAAGAAGTTATGGTTGTTTGAATTTGGGCTAACAATGTTGTTTTTTCTTATATCAAGCAAAAAAAATAAAAATAATTAAAAAAACATAGAGCTTATATTTAGAAAAAAAATCAAAGCTTATTTTTAGAAGAAAAAAAAGGTGTAGCAAGGTACAACCATAAACTAGTTCAATAGTCATACTCTTAGGTACAACCATCTTGGCATTTCCTACAACAATTTGGTCATCATCTTCAAATAATAGATGGCAAGGTGTAGCAACAATCTTCTTTTGATCTATTACTATCACCACTATCGTTGCCTTTGTATGTTCAATTTCTAGTTTTAAATCCTCATGTGCATCCACATACAACACCTAACGTATAGCAGGTTCCTTCTTGTTTGTGTAAATAACAACCATATTTCTCCCTACCTACTCTTAAAAATAGTAGAATTTATTCCTACCTACTCTTAAACAACAACTACAATAGTTATCATAGGCACAACAATAATTTTTACTATAAGCATAGTCACCAACACAACAATAATCACCACCATAACACCATGAACTACCACACTCCTATTCTTATGAAGAACACAAGCTTATACTGAGAGGGGGGGTGAACAGTATAAGACCACTTTTTACTTTTCCTTTATACTTCAAAACAGTAAAGCAACATATCCAAAGCAATATCAAAACAATGCACAAGATCATCCACAAAGTGACACAACAATTTTAACGTGGTTCATCCACAAAACTTTTCTCTAAAAGTTATCTCAAAGTTCTTTGGGAAACCTTCCCAATTACAATGTTTATGAGCCTCGGCTCAAAGGAGATACCTTCCCCCAATATGAATTTATGAGCCTCTGCTCAAAGGAGATACCTTCCCCTACCTCTCCTCTGTTGGTGATCCTCTAGAAGACCTCTGCCTCCGCTGCCCTTAGCAAATGGAACTCTATCCATAGAAGACACCTGTCTTCCCTACTATGGTTGGAGACCTCTGTCCTCAACTCTATCACCTCAAAATTTGGTCCTCGAATCTGCACTAAACACAGTCCTTCGGTCTAGCACAAATGTCCTCGGGTTCTTCTCATAGAACCAATGCACCTCTGTCCTCAAGTTCTCTGATAGAACTATCAAACTCAGCTTCACAAGTCCTCTGCTAGGACCTGTCCAAATCTGCTCACAAGTCCCCAATGGAACCTATCCAAAACCTGCTCACAAGTCCCCAATGGAACCTGTCCAAACCTGCTCACAAGTTCATCAAGAAAAACTTGCTTGGCATGAACCCACAAAGAGAATTGTTAGAGACCCAATGTGATTCATCAACCTCATAGAAGCATAAAGAGAATTGTTAGAGACTCAATATGTTCTATACTTAACTCCCAATCTCAATCTCAAAATAATAAGATAGATGTAGTATGCTTTTCTCAAGAACATGAAACACAACCCAACAATTGCCAACCATGCAATATCTCATATAACAATGATACTCATGTTCTTTCCAACAACCAATATCTTTTCTCAACCAATTAGGGCTTCAACAACAATGCTCATAGACAAGGTTTAACCAACAACATTCAACTCAACATCAACCTTGAAGCATTCAACCAATCATCACAAGAAAAGGAAACAAGTAGAAATCCTTTTCCCTCCAAAGATATTTGAACAAAACAGCCACCAACACAATATCACCAAATGCAAAGAATAACTTGCTCAAATCAACTCAATGGAGTAAGCCCAATATCATGTATCAAGTAAAGCACTAACTTGATCAAAACAACCTCTATGGAAGCAACTCATCCATTAATATCAAAACAGCCAACTAAGGGTTTCACCATCTCAATGCAAGTAGCAAGACTTACAAACATACACCCTAGTGCACAATGCTTCCACTACCTCAAACCAGAATTATGCATTCACCAAAACTCTCATCAAGGATAACAATGCATAAGTAGTCTTCAACAAACCAGAAAATAGGATTTACACCCAACCAAAGGAAACCTAGTTGAATACCTTTTCACTCCAATCTTATTTCAGGAATAACATACACCAATCATACTCATAAGAAGAAAGTGCCCATACCTTATTGAAGATGAAGAAGATCTCACAAATTTGTCATAACCATAACCACCTTTTTGCCAAACTCAAGAAGGTTAGTAGACAACATATTTCTTTAATATTTCCTCAAGAATATTCCTTGGTCCAAATATAATCAAGGTTCTATGTCTTCTTCTTTCAACCTCATTCAACAAATCATACATAACATATTTCTTATATTCATTATATCATCCTCCTCAACCTAACATTCAACATATTACAAAATAATATTCCTTTTCTACACCTTATAACTCCAATATTTGACTTCAAAAATCATAACCCAATAAAACCTTACAATTCCTTATTTCTCCTATACCATATAACCTTTTAACTTTTTCTAATAAAAATTAAGTCCTCATACCTTGGAAAAATTCCTTCTCCGCTTGCAAACGTGCTCACACGAACAACCTGTCCTTTCTATCTAGCAAAACGGCGATCGCGAGGTTTGAACCCGTGACTCTCTTCCTACCAACGCCTTAGCGCTAGCCTGGCGACCAGCTAGGCTAGCCACCCGCTTGGAAAGAATCTTGCCCACACTTTATCTTATACCTTCTCTCCATCGAAAATGCGTTTCACTTTATCTTGCTCTGCAAAAAGCATCCGCGAGATTCGAACATGAGATCTCCCTTCCACCAACGCTCTAGCGCTAGCCTCACGACCGGTTGGGCTAGCCACCCACGTGGAAAGTCTTCCACCATCGCTTTTATTTATTCCCTTCCTTCGTTGATCGAACGAAATGCTTAACACTCTTCTCTGCTCCTTCCGAAATCGAATTGATTGCGCTTAATGTCGAAACACCATCCCACAAACTTAATGAATTTAATTGCCTTATTTTATATGCACTTTGATGCATATCCAAACACGTCGGCCCTTTTAATTTAATTTAAAATTTTAATTTAAATTTTAAATAAATAAAATTTAAACTAAATATTTAAAATTAAATATCTTCATCACCGGGGCACCTTTTTCAACGAAACGAAGAGCCAACTTGGGTTTTAAGAAAAACCCATTTCAAATCTATTGTCCATGGTTTTAAATAAAACCTTTTATTTTATCTACCTTGGTTTTCACAAAAACCCTTCCTTGAACTTAGATCCTTTTGACCTCAGATCAAATTCCTTCAAAAGCTTCTTGACATCAATGACAACATCAACACTTGAGCAAAGGCAATGTACCCAAGGTACCCAAAATTGCCAACAATCTCCCCCTTTGTCATTGATGGCAAACCTTTACTGAAACACATCTTAAGAGCCAAAACTGAAACCAACTGTGCCCACAACTGAGAATCTTCCTTTGAAGTTTTGCTCCCCCTGACTTGAAGCTTTCCTCTTCACTTGAAGCTCTCCCCCTTACTCATATCTCTCCCCCTTTGTCATCAATGGCAAAGGGCCACCTTTGGGGCTCGGGACTAAGAATGAGCCTCTTAGCTTAGTCCCTCCCCCACCTCCTGATGAGGTGATTAATTCTGGGATGGGAGTAAAACTCCCATTAGGCACTGATCATCATCAGTGTCTATAACTTCCTTGTCGGGCCTTCTCTTGAACTCTTTGTCCATATTCCTATTTTTGTCACTGTTCTTGATCTTGTTCTCATCCCTGTTCTTGTCCATGCCTTGATCCTTGGACCTGATCATGCCACTGTTCCTGTTCTTGTATCCTGGAATTTCAGCTCTACACTGTCTAGCTATGTGACCTTTATTGTTGCACTTATAACAAGTAACAATGTTATTTCTTTTAGGCATACCTGTTCTTTGAATCCACCAGTTCTGACCAAACCTATTTTGACCAAACTTGTTCTGATCAAACCTATTCTTGATATTTGCCTTGCAATAAACTGCCTTGTGCCCAAATTGTTGACAAGAGTAGCAATACCCTTGAAAGTAACTAGCACTTCTGAAACTGTCATTTACCTTCTTCACTTGAGCCATGCAATGTGAAGCCATGTGACCAAACCTGTGACAAGCAAAACATCTGCCTTGAAACTTTCCTTTATTTGACCTCTTGGGTCCTAAAAACTTCTTCTCATTCTGAATTCTGTTTTCTGTTTCTATGCATCTATCATTCAAGGACTCATGATCTGAAATACTTTCCTCATTAGAACTCTCTTCCTTTTGGAGTCTCTTACTAGACTCTCCAACTTGTTTCTTGTGTGGCTTAACAAAACCAAGACCTGTTTTATCTATTGTCTTTCTTTGTCCTTTGATGAGAGATTTAACCTTCTTGGAGCTATCTTGAAATTTGTAGAGCTTATCCTTGTACTCTTTATTTTCCTCTTTCAAAGAAGCCATTTTCTCGTTCTAACTCACTATACTCAAGAACCTTAGACTTCTAACTCATCCTTGAGTTCTTGTGCCTTAGCCATAGAGAGTCAAGACTTTCTATAAGTTCATCTCTCCCATGCAACATTCATCTAACTTATCCTTAGTTTAGCATTCTTCTTTCTTTCCTTTTTCAAAGCATTAAGAGCATTAGAAAGTTCACTCTCAAGATCCTTTATTTGTTTGCTTTTTGAATTATCACAGTCTTTTTCAGATTTATCACTAGAGATGCTACCCTTTTCAAAAGCCATACATGCATCTTCCTTATCATTTTCTGAAGCATCCTCATACATACTAGCAACCAAATCATCATTTGTACAATTATCCTCAAGGTGCCCAAAATTTCCATATCTAAGACATTTCGGTTCTTCCTCCTTTTCTGATATGAACAATATCTCATTTTTATAATCACCTGAAGAACTTTCACTATCACTACTAGAACACTTACTTGCTTTGTCAAGGTAGACGCTCTTCTTGTGCTTGTGAGAATGCCTCTTTTCTTGATTGTTGTGCTCATATTTGATTTTAAGAGTTGTATTGGCCTCTTCTAGTTGTTTCTTCAATGAAACAATCTCTTCTTTTTGTTTGCAGCAAACAGTCTCTTTCTCATTGATCTGAGACCTGAGAGTTTCTTCACTCTTTTTGAACTCTTCTATTTTCAGCTTCAGATTGCTAACAACTTTGTTAGATTCCTCTTCATGTTTGCTGTATATACCGACTTTATTACTCATTTCTTCTATCTGCATTCTTAAACCGTCAATTTCTTTTTCTAGCTTGTTGCAATACTCTATTTTCCTGGATGATTGCATTTCGAGATCTTCAAAAATTTTCTTGTAATCTTCTTCTTGTACTTTCAAGCTGGTGATTATATCTTCTGCATCCTCAACCTTTTTACTCAGGTCTGAAATCAGTTTTTGTTTCCAATTTGCTTCTGCATCACTTCCTTCTTCATCACACTCTTGTTCTGAATCTGTTTCTTCACCAATTTTGAACGGATCATCTTCATCTTCACTGCTACTAAACCCATGGCAATGATGATCATTGTGATCGAGTTGACCACAAACAAAACATTCTCTTACTTGTGAGCAATCAACTGCAAAGTGACCGGTCTTCCCACATCTGGTGCAAAACTTTATTAATCTGGCTTGTTCTCCACTGTTTGATTCATCTCTTGAATCTATTTCCATTCCCAAAGCAGCAACATTGAGTTCATCTTCATTTTCTTTCATGACCATGTGAGATTTCTTCTTCTTGTGTCTTATGGTTTTGCTTTTGCCTTTCCTTGCCATTTGTGTTCTTGTATAGCTTTTCCTTCAAGCTGTCAAACTTTTCGAAGGAACCCGCTCTGATACCAATTGAAGAACACAAGCTTATACTGAGAGGGGGGTGAACAGTATAAGACCACTTTTTACTTTTCCTTTATACTTCAAAATAGTAAAGCAATATATCCAAAGCAATATCAAAACAATGCACAAGATCATCCACAAAGTGACACAACAATTTTAACGTGGTTCATCCACAAAACTTTTCTCTAAAAGTTATCTCAAAGTTCTTTGGGAAACCTTCCCAATTACAATGTTTATGAGCCTCGGCTCAAAGGAGATACCTTCCCCCAATATAAATTTATGAGCCTCTGCTCAAAGGAGATACCTTCCCCTACCTCTCGCTCCGGTCGGTGATCCTCTAGAAGACCTCTCGCCTCCGCTGCCCTTAGCAAATGGAACTCTATCCACAGAAGACACCTGTCTTCCCTGCTCTGGTCGGAGACCTCTGTCCTCAACTCTATCACCTCAAAGTTTGGTCCTCGAATCTGCACTAAACACAGTCCTTCGGTCTAGCACAAATGTCCTCGGGTTCTTCTCATAGAACCAATGCACCTCTGTCCTCAAGTTCTCTGATAGAACTATCAAACTCAGCTTCACAAGTCCTCTGCTAGGACCTGTCCAAATCTGCTCACAAGTCCCCAAAGGAACCTATCCAAAACCTGCTCACAAGTCCCCAATGGAACCTGTCCAAACCTGCTCACAAGTTCATCAAGAAAAACTTGCTTGGCATGAACCCACAAAGAGAATTGTTAGAGACCCAATGTGATTCATCAACCTCATAGAAGCATAAAGAGAATTGTTAGAGACTCAATATGTTCTATACTTAACTCCCAATCTCAATCTCAACTCAATCTCAACTCAAAGACTAAGATAGATGTAGTATGCTTTTCTCAAGAACATGAAACACAACCCAACAATTGCCAACCATGCAATATCTCATATAACAATGCTACTCATGTTCTTTCCAACAACCAATATCTTTTCTCAACCAATTAGGGCTTCAACAACAATGCTCATAGACAAGGTTTAACCAACAACATTCAACTCAACATCAACCTTGAAGCATTCAACCAATCATCACAAGAAAAGGAAACAAGTAGAAATCCTTTTCCCTCCAAAGATATTTGAACAAAACAGCCACCAACACAATATCACCAAATGCAAAGAATAACTTGCTCAAATCAACTCAATGGAGTAAGCCCAATATCATGAATCAAGTAAAGCACTAACTTGATCAAAACAACCTCTATGGAAGCAACTCATCCATTAATATCAAAACAGCCAACTAAGGGTTTCACCATCTCAATGCAAGTAGCAAGACTTACAAACATAAACCCTAGTGCACAATGCTTCCACTACCTCAAACCAGAATTATGCATTCACCAAAACTCTCATCAAGGATAACAATGCATAAGTAGTCTTCAACAAACCAGAAAATAGGATTTACACCCAACCAAAGGAAACCTAGTTGAATACCTTTTCACTCCAATCTTATTTCAGGAATAACATACACCAATCATACTCATAAGAAGAAAGTGCCCATACCTTATTGAAGATGAAGAAGATCTCACAAATTTGTCATAACCATAACCACCTTTTTGCCAAACTCAAGAAGGTTAGTAGACAACATATTTCTTTAATATTTCCTCAAGAATATTCCTTGGTCCAAATATAATCAAGGTTCTATGTCTTCTTCTTTCAACCTCATTCAACAAATCATACATAACATATTTCTTATATTCACCTTATCTACTCCATTCCTCAACCTAACATTCAGCATATTACAAAATAATATTCCTTTTCTACACCTTATAACTCCAATATTTGACTTCAAAAATCATAACCCAACAAAACCTTACAATTCCTTATTTCTCCTATACCATATAACCTTTTAACTTTTTCTAATAAAAATTAAGTCCTCATACCTTGGAAAAATTCCTTCTCCGCTTGCAAACGTGCTCACACGAACAACCTGTCCTTTCTATCTAGCAAAATGGCGATCGCGAGGTTTGAACCCGCGACTCTCTTCCTGCCAACGCCTTAGCGCTAGCCTGGCGACCAGCTAGGCTAGCCACCCGCTTGGAAAGAATCTTGCCCACACTTTATCTTATACCTTCTCTCCGTCGAAAACGCGTTTCACTTTATCTTGCTCTGCAAAAAGCATCCGCGAGATTCGAACACGAGATCTTCCTTCCACCAACGCTCTAGCGCTAGCCTCACGAACGGTTGGGCTAGCCACCCACGTGGAAAGTCTTCCACCGCCGCTTTTATTTATTCCCTTCCTTCGCTGATCGAACGAAATGCTTAACACTCTTCTCTGCTCCTTCCGAAATCGAATTGATTGCGCTTAATGTCGAAAACACCATCCCACAAACTTAATGAATTTAATTGCCTTATTTTATATGCACTTTGATGCATATCCAAACACGTCGGCCCTTTTAATTTAATTTAAAATTTTAATTTAAATTTTAAATAAATAAAATTTAAACTAAATATTTAAAATTAAATATCTTCATCACCGGGGCACCTTTTTCAACGAAACGAAGAGCCAACTTGGGTTTTAAGAAAAACCCATTTCAAATCTGTTGTCCATGGTTTTAAATAAAACCTTTTATTTTATCTGCCTTGGTTTTCACAAAAACCCTTCCTTGAACTTAGATCCTTTTGACCTCAGATCAAATTCCTTCAAAAGCTTCTTGACATCAATGACAACATCAACACTTGAGCAAAGGCAATGTACCCAAGGTACCCAAAATTGCCAACATCTTATTTACAAAAATAGCACCATATAAGTACCACTACATACTTGGTTGGTCATATGGGTACACAAATAACCCAAGCATAGGGGATCTCTACTCCATATTTTTCATACTCTTTTTTTCTTGTTCTAGCAAAAGTGTGGATCTAAAAATGAAGGATATTTGTTCCATATTTTTCATAGCATTTTCCCCCTATTCCAATTAAAGTGATGGATCTTTCCATTAGGAAGAAATTTATAAGGCTTATTCTCTATATAATATTAGTATCTATATTAGGCTTGATATGTATATAAAAATTCCTCTTATATAGAAATATTTTATTTTTAGTTAATTATTATGTTTAGTATTTTTTAAAAATAAGAAGTATGTCTTATTTTAAAATGTTTAAAATATATTGTACTCTTTCATAAAGGTTGGATATGAATAATATTGAGTATGTGAACTCTCATGTCAATTATTGCTCATATCAGGAATAATAAAAATAATAGCAGTTATGTTTAAGCCCCTATTTTGGCTCCTCCTATCCTAGCATAGGTAATAGAGAGTAGTGAGTTACCATAATAAAATATTGTAGGGGTATTTATAGTGCATAGCCAAAAGTAGCAAATAATAAAGTATGTCATCATAGGTGTGGTAGAAAAGAATAGAGAAAAGCTAAATCTAGGGATAAGCCAAGTGGAGAAGAGATCAAAGAATATCAAGTCTCAAGAAGTGGATAGAAAATTAAATAAGGAATTGAAAGCATCTCAAGGAGATAAACTAATCACTAGGGATCGGTGAGGCCAATAAAATCTTATTGATATCAAGGTAACCAATGATTATACAATCATGGAATATTAATAGTTTAAACAATATAATCCAATAATCTATTGTTTGAAGACTCCTAGGAAAGATTAAAACATTATTTTTGCTTATCCAAAAGATAAAAATATCATTGGATATCATGTATAAAAAAATAAATAAAATTTGGAGGGGTGTATATCATATGGAAGTGGATTTATAAGGGGTATTAAGTGGTATATTTACCTTTTGGAACTCTCTTGAATGGATGATAATAGAATATATAGTTGGGAGGGGTGTACTCACATCATATTTTAGGAACAATGTGATAGTTGAACAAGTTATAATCACAAAATCAATCATATTAATCAATGGAAAGAAATGAAAAATATGAGATTATCGAGGGAGGATTTAGACTAGATTTTTGCTAGAGATTTTAAAGCTAAATTATCATCTAGAGATCAGGAAGGTGGAACCCTAATTTTGGACCTAGGATATTGGCTTATGATTTCCTAGGTCCATGCAATACACTTGGTGGATATTAAATTTCCTTGAACTAACTATACTTGGACTAATAATAGGAGAGATTCATATAGTAGGAAGATGAATTTAGACATTTTTTGTTTTAGAGGAGGCATTTGTGAAATGGAATCTAAAATTTCATATTTTGGAGAATCCAATTTCGGATCACTTTCTCATTATATTGAAAGGGGATATCAAGACAAGGCATCATTGCAAACAATTAAACTTTGAAAACTTTTGGTTATAAAAGGAGTAACTTTAGAATAAAATCCCATAATGGTGGGAAGAGGTATGACAAACATATGGGACAATAATGTTCATATTTCACAAGTAGCTTCATTATATCAAGGTCTAGTTGAAATAATGGACGTAAGCTAACAAGTCAGACTTGGTCCAAAGCGCTTCATCAGTGGCCAAATGGGATGAGGTGAAAAAATATTTAGGGAAGAAATAACTATAGAGCAACTCAAATAATAATATGATGAATTATGTAAAGTAGCTTAAGACAATGACAAATGAATAGAAGATCTATTAGAAATAGAGAGCAAGAACCACTTGGTTATTGGAAGGTGATAGAAATACCAAAAGTTTCCATTATGCTATTTGTTCTAGAAGATAAAATAACATGATAGAAGCTCTTTAGGATGATAATAGGTACTCCTTTGATACGATCCCAAGTATGCATTTTTATTCAATGGATTATTTTGCTAAATTTTTTAAGGAAGGTATGGTACAAGATGAATAGGCTTATAAATAAGTTCTTGTTATCATACCCTCTATTATATCTAAATAAAAAATTAGGCCTTTATTAAACCCATTGATAGAGAGGATCTAAAGAAGGTAGTCTTTGGAATGAGTATGATAAAAGTGCTAAGTCTAGATGGATTTCCAATCAATTCTTTTAAAATATTCTAGGACAACTTGGATGAGGATGTAATGGTTTTTATAGAGGATTCCATAGGTAGTAAAAAAATGCTTAAATCATTAAAACATACATTCATTGCCTTAATTTCAAAAGGGTAGGGGGGTGCATATTTTATATTACAAATATATTGCCTTATGCATTGTCATATATAAAATAATCATAAAGTTAATGGTTGAAAAGCTAAAATCTCTCCTAGATGGCATTATCTCCTTAGAGTAATGGGGTTTTATAGAGGGTAATAAAATCTTGGATGATGTAGTTCTAGCTCAATAGGTAATCCACTCAATGCAAAAATTTAGTAATAGAATAATGTTCATAAAAATAGATTTTTCAAAGACTTATGATAGGGTGGAGTGGAGATTCTTGTCAAGGATGATGGTAGCTTTTGATTTCTCTTAGGATTGGATAGAATGGATCATGAATTGCACCTCTAATTTGACATACTTAGTGTTAATCAATAGTCTTCCCTTGCAACTATTTAGATCCACTCAAGGCCTTTTTCAGAGATATCCTTGTTCCTATTATATTTTTCTCATATTGGATGAAGGATTAGGTAGAGTCATCTTGAGGAGAAGATAATCATATTTGCTAATAGGTATCAAGGTGGGTGAGAAGATTTTCATTCACCTATAATTTTTGGATGATATAGGATTGGTACCAACCTCAAGTAAGCAAGAATGATTAGAGATAATCTAAAATATTTACCTTAACCAATTCATCAATGCTAAGAAATCGAAAGTAGACTTTTTCAATCTTGATCAAAGGATTTAGGATATAATATACATCTTGGTATTCATGAGATCTTCCCTCCTAATGGTCTATTTGGGGTTCCATTACATTTTAAAAGGCTAAAGATAACTATCTAGAGGAATTTTTTAGATTGTATCAAAGAAATAATTAACCATGGTCTCATAAATAGTTAATATTTGTGGTTAGATTAACATTTTTTCATTCAATCATTTAGGCCATGACAATTTATAAATTTTCTATCCTACCATAGGTAAATATTTGGATAATATGGCTAGAAATATTTTATTGGTAGTAAAAGAAGAGAGGAAATGGGCATTAGTAGGTTGGGAGAAAGTAGACTAACCCAAAGAAAAGGGAGGTTTGAGATTGAGGAGATAAGAGCTAAATAGTAAATATTTTGATGGAAAGCTTTATTGAAGGTGGATCTCATAGCCTAGTTCTTCATTCAGTAGAGTTTTAAGTAGTGAATATCTGGCATAGGTGAACCTAAATGAGGTGATTCATTATGGTAATGGGTCCCTAGTGTGAAAAGATCTAAAGTTAGGATCTTAGTTAGTGAAATATAAACTATTTTAGAAAGTAGGGAGAGGGAAGAAAGCATGCTTTTGGATAGATTCATGGGTTCAATAACCACCTATCATTTTCAAAATTATAACCAATAAAAATAGCCATGGGAAGTAGGCATTAGATTAAGGTTGAAAGTTCTTTCAACACCAATGATCTGGGTGATTATAGGTTTAATTAGTTTAAGAAGTTGGATGAGAGATCAATTCCAATCCCTCTAGAATTGACACCCATTATGACTAAAATCTTGGTAGAGATATTTCTCACAGGTATATATGAGGAGGATGAATTAGCTTGGGGACATGGGAGCCTTGGAGTATACATAGTGAAGGATGGATATGATAATATCCTTATAGATCCTCATCCTCATGCATATTAGGTAAAGTATTAGAGAAAAATTTCATAGTCCAAGGATTGGAAAAAAATAAAAGTCTTTTCCTAGAAGTTGATATATAGTAGAATTCTTCAATTTGATAATATGAGATGTAGGGTAATCATCAGTCCATCATAATGTGTTTTATGCTATGAAAGTGATAAAATGCCTTACCGCTTATTTTTTGAGTGCCTATTCACTCACTACATCTGGAAGTGATGGTTTCTAGCTTATAAAATTTGAGCCAATGGTTTTTTAAACTAGATTAATATTTGGAAATATGGAAGAGAGGAAATTTAAATTTGAAGCTCTTTGTATCAAGTGGAAACTTGTATTAAACTTTATTTTTTTTATTTGTGGAATACATCCTAGAAGGGATGCCACTTTCGGGTAATACCCAAGGAGGCAGGGGTATCCATTTCATAAAAATTGCCCAGGACTCGAACCTGGACTACCACCTTTGACATACTCAAGGAACAAACAAACACAAAAAATATTTTAAAAAATAAATAAATAAATAACAAGAAAAATACTAAAATAAAATAAAAAACATGCTCCTTGAGTGTGTCAAAAATAAAAGCACAACCAAACACACACAATAAGATAAAAAATAAATAAAACATGAACCACATAGAAAAAATACAAGATCAACAAAACAAAACACAAACATGACAAAAACAACAAAACACTACAAAGACATAACAAAAAAAACATGAAAAATAAACACAACCAAAACCTAAAAAATAAAAAATAAAATAAAAATAAAAATAAAAAACAACCAACAACAGACAATAAACAAAAACAAAAAACATAGAAAACACTTACACATAAAAACATGAATTAACACAAACAAAGAGAAACACAAGAACAAGAACGACAAAAACACAAGAACAATAAAAAAAAACATAAAAAAACACAAAGCAACAAAAACACAAGAACAATAACAAAAAACATAAAAAAACACAAAGCAACAAAAACACAAGAACAAAAAACAACACAAAGAACACAAAAAAAAAAAAAAGAACACACACACCTTAAAAACAAAACAAAAAAAGAAAAAAAAATGAACATAACAATGACCTTTCTAGACCAAAATACTTTTAAGGCAAGAATCAATAGAGGAAACAAAAGAAATAATAGTTTGAGCTAGGGAACTAAAATAACCTGATCAAACCAAAGAGAAGTGAAAATAAAGTAAGAGGAAACTAAGTACCTTCAGAATTGGAGCCATCCAAAGAAATGATAGAAAGAAGAGCTTCTCTTATTTGCGAAGCCCACTATCTAGGAGGGTGTGTATTAATATTTATTTAGTAGCAAGTGTGGTTGGAGAGAAATGGAATAATTTTTATAGAAACCATTTTATCCTTAGAAAACATCTGATAGGTAATTTAGAGCAAAATCATAATAATTATTGTAGTGTATGCTAAAGAGAAAAAATGAATTGATATAAAGATGATGGAGAATGAAGTCAAATTGTAGGAGGGATAGGATAGAGCTAGATGGAAAACACCCTCAAAATGCTAGATTAAAATTAATACAGATGGAGTTGCAAAATATAATCTAGGTAAAGCTAAAATTAGAGTGGTTTGTAGAAATCATGTTGGGATAGTGCTCTATTCAAAATTACAAGATCTAGGAAGGACCACAAACAATGAAACAAAAGTCATAGCTATCATAATTACTTCCACTTGGGTAGTAAGACAAGGTTATAGGAGGATAATTATACAATTAGATTATCAAATCTTGGAGATATTGATTGCATGAGGAGCTTTGCTTTGGATAGGTTGAGGTTGAGAATTCTTGTCACCCAAATTAAGAAGTTATGGAGGGAATTGGATGATGTGATTCCAATTTATGTGGGTAGAACTTTGAATAAAGTGGCAGGCTTCCTAGCTAAGATAGGTATCAAGAAGGAGGTGGGGGTTCAATGGAATGGTGGTATGGCTATTGAACATGTGAGGATTTGGTAGACTGATAATCAAATCCAATGTTTGGCTAATTTGTAAATCCATTACAGACATATGGTTTAGGAGATTTGTCTCCAATGTAAAACTCCTTTTAATGTTGTAATAAAAAATGGTTAGATCATAGGATCTTGGATTTTAGAGTTATGAAAATTTATTGGAAATTTAAAATGATGAAATGGGTGCTATTGCTGGAAAAGGTTGGGAAGAGTCTCATCCCAACTTATAAATAATCTTGTTTTAATATTATTTATTTATTTTATTTTTTTTTAAGTTCTTAAAAAATATATAAAATAATTATTACTTACCTATTATAATGTTTATTTTATATTTTTTGTTATGCTATATTTTTTCCAATTGGATATAAGGTATTGAAATGGGCCCCACCCATATTACATTATCACCACATAGTGGTATCATAAAAAAGCTTGGATATTATCCATGTATCACTTGGCATGATTCGAACCTATATCTCTTTAAATATTGATTAATCTAACTAGTTTAACTAATGCCACTTGATATTGTATGCTAATTGTTTTTTGTTAAGTTAAGGATTCCATTACGTACATGTTTTATAGATTAACCCAAAACCTTTGTACAAAAAATAGCTTAGTGCTGAGGCAAAAAATCCTTGCAGTCCCGAGGATCCTTAGTCCTCTAACTCTACTAATATCCTTAAACTACCAGCCATACATCAGACCAACTAACTGGTTATTAAACA
Source organism: Wollemia nobilis (assembly GCA_028583015.1). Classification (NCBI taxonomy): domain Eukaryota; kingdom Viridiplantae; phylum Streptophyta; class Pinopsida; order Araucariales; family Araucariaceae; genus Wollemia; species Wollemia nobilis. Next base: position 5,432,867 of record JAQPPZ010002937.1, on the reverse strand, counting down.
AGCCGCTCAAATAACCCTTGCATAATTGGGTAGACAACAAAATAGTCAAAAATACAACCACCAAAATAACCCCTCTTTTTAGGGGGATAACCAATAGAACAAAAATCCTAAGATCCTTTCATCCAAAAAACCCTTGCATAAGGTATCCAAGCAGCTACATAGGTCAACCAACCTTGGGGAGCTAGACTTCTTCATTGTTCTCATCCGCCTCATCATCCTTGTCCTCCTCTTATGCATCCACCTCAAAATTGACCTTCATAGTCTTTCAACCTTGGTATACTTCATTGAATAACACCTCAGTTAGGGCGTCTAGGATCACCTTCATATACTGCATGATATTAGCTGAAGTCATGATGACATAGTGCTTGAGGGTCGAATTAGTTGGGTCAGTACCCTCATCCTCAGACTTGACCTCGAAGATTTTTGAACTTCCCTACACCTACCTATTTTTCAACTGCTATGAAGATCTGGTGACTACAAGAACTAACCGAATTGGCATACATACCCCCTAGGGTAGCCTCTAGAGGTTAAATAGTGGTACTAACCACTCCTAAATCAGTTTTGGAAGGCAAGAGGTTAATTTGGCACCTTTTAAGCACTTTTCTCCCTATTCGTCCCACCCTGGGATGATTAGAATCATATTCATCTCACCCCAAGACTATTAGCATCAATCGTTCTAGGGTGGGACAATTAACAGGTTTGACTGGAAAAAATTCAAGCCTTGAAACATGGTAGCCCAGATCCACCACCCAAATTTGCCTTTAATGCATACAATTGCAAGGAACAATTTTAAATCAGAGAGAAACTTTAGTCAAGCATGCCCTGATCATGGAGGCTCTAAATTAGGGAGGAATCTTCTCTCCCTCCAAAGGGCATGGTGAGCCAGTGGAGCCCTCGCATGTGCATTCAAAGGAGACCCCTAGGTCTATAAAAGGGTGATCCTCTTCACCCAAAAAAGAGAACAGAGTTGGAGCATTTGGAGCAACGGAGTGCTGCCAAATTATACCCCCATTCCTCTTTGTGCTTCCTACATCCCTAATTTCTCTTTTGGAAGAGAGGTTATTGGGTGGACACTAGGAACGCATTCCAGACCCAAAACCTAAGCAATCAGCCACAATCCCACACCAAACTCATTGACACAACTCCCTAGGAGGTTTTTGACCCATCCCACTTAGATTGGTGCCAAAACTAAGCCCCAAACGACAGGCGTCTTGCCCCCAGGCGTCCCCCACACTATAGCAGTCCTAATCGTCCCACCCCAGAGTGATTAGAAATATGTGCATGATTTCTTTACTATTCTTTTTACATTATTTTTTATTTGATGTACTTATGCTGCTATCCAAGTTCCATTGCTTTCTGACATGATTTGACCTTGTTTTTATCATTTTACGTGTTTACTAACCTATAGGGAGCGCATTCAGATATAGGATAATATAGAAAAAATATGCCAAATCTGACCTTCTGGGTCATCTCAAAATACCCCTTTTAGTCTAACCCCAAGTTTGTAGGATTTTTGGAGGCCTCTAGGTAGGACATTTGCAAGGTCGCTCTTGCACATTTTGTGACAGTCCCTAGCATCCCACCCTAGAGCGATTAGATATTTGTACATGATTTTTTGGCTATTATTTTTGTATTGTGTCCCTAATGATGTCTCCATGCCTATATCAAAGTTTGAATTCATTATGACATGTTTTGACCATCGTTTCATTCTTTTATATATTAACTAGCCGGAGGCTTTGGGGATTGCATGTTTTCCTATATCCGCATATGTTTTTAACCATTTGCTATTTTTATATGTGTAGGATCTCACCACCAAGAAAACCAAAGGGGTATCAATGAATGAAAAACACATGGACACAAGCAAAGACAACTTTTGGCCTGCCCATTTCGAATGTGGGCATGCAAAAGACACTAGAATCGTACCGTCCATTGATGTAACGAACTGTATCAAATGTTCTAAGCCCTATATGGGGGATGTATTGTAACCAGATTAAAAATAAAAATTAATAAAAGAGGCCCTACTTTGTTTTTCTTACATCTCATTTCTATGTCATTTCCTTCATGCATTTGTTCATCGCATTTCGTAGGACTTAGCATCTATACCATATCAATTTTGTTTGCATCACGTCTGGTATGCCGTCCTTCTGCATTAACTTTCAGTAGCGATCATGGTGGTACCCCATCCCCTATTGTTAGGATCAAGTTTTTGATCCAAATTTTGTGGCTTATTTGTAGGTGTTATTCATTCGGGCACTGGACTGGTACTCGTGCCACCCTGGGATGAATACGTATTTGTCCCACCCCGTGACAAATATAGACCTGCTATTTGTCCCACCCCGAGATGATTAGAACTCTGTGCATTTTTTGAGCAGAAAATTAGAGGCATCTAGTTTTGAAAGAGAAGAGATAGGCCTTCTGAACATCGTCTATGTTTTTCTACTTTCTATTTCTACAAATTTCTGCTTTCTTTGCTTTATTTTCAGACACTTGCATAGAAAGGTTAAGTAGTTTGTTTTCCTTTCTTGCAATAAAGAAAAAAAAATAAAAACATAGAGTAAATTAAATGGAAGGAACTTGATTAGGAATGCATTCTTCTCTGGTTTTCTTGCATGATACTTGCACCAATGGCAAGTCCTCATCATAGGATTCAGTCCTAGGTAGGTTTTGTGATTTCCTTTTTACTACTAATTGTTTCTAAAAGATAAAACATACTTTAAAGCATTGCATTAGTGAAAATCATCTTTTTTTGTATGTTTTATTTATTTACATGATTAAAAGGAGCCACACACACACCACCTAATAAAATTAACATCAAGGAGTTGGTATTAATACCCTAACACTTGACAAAAACCAACGGTGGATTTCATCACCACCTTGGCTTGGATTTTGCATACATATACCCTGATCATGACTATTGCTAGACGTAAATCCTAACAAAATCTGACCAAGTGTAATAGGGATGATTCCCAATGCATGAGGATAAGTCTTCTATGGTAGGTTTCAAAAACAGAGTGATCCTCCTTTCGTACCACCTCTATTCCATGTACTGTTCTGCTCTCGTGTACCAATAGTTTCCCTCACGTAAGGGCGAGTATATTGAGAGGTTCGGTATAACGTCCTGGCAATGGTATATTGAAGGATACAAGAGCCCTCATTATGCATGTATAAAAAAGTTTCCTTTATAAGATTCACATAACAAAAATCAAACACACCAAACCAAATCTAGGACACACATTTAATCTGTAAACAAGATAATTATTTCTTTTCTTGTGTGGGCCCCTTTTGTTTGATATAGCATAAAAATTGTAAAGAAGATAAAAATATACATATATTTTTAGGAAAACCACCACCATGGTTTACACCCATAGCCAAGCCCAATCATGGGTAGAAGCTATGGAAAGTATACAAGGAGGTACAAGTCGCGTTCGTTACAGCCCCAAGGACTTGGTTATACCACCTTGGTAGCCTGAACCACAACATAGTCCACACTATACCACTACAAAAAAAGACTATAGAGACACCCCTTTGAGGGCCACTCCCATTCAACATAGACCCTCTTAGGGGAATTACACACATGGGAAGACCCCTTTAGACAATCATTATGAGTGGCCACTGCGCGATGAAGTGCTAGAGCAGCATAGGGTTCATAAGGAGTGCCCACATGATTATATCATTCCTCCTCCATCCCTCATTACTATTAGAACTAATAGGCCAAATCTAGAGTGTGATGGGGTGATCCAACTCTGCCCATCCCTTTCACATGTATGAAATGAAGCATGAGGAAAACCAGTGTATTCCTCAAGATCAATACACCGTGTGAGAGCAATGCACTTCTGCACCTACTAATTATCAAGATCACCTAGTGAGGCCAGAGCCTCGAGTGAATTTTGCTAAACTTGATAGAGGAAAGTGACCCATAGAGATCTCAGATCACCATAACCGATATAGATATGTATGGGAAGCATCTAGACCTCCTAGACCTAGGACGGTGAAACAAATTGACTTGTCATTTGCCAAACATGTCACCCGCCAAGCACAAATCACGTAGCTTAGGCAAGATCAGTAGCAGTTAGAACAACTGTATCATCTTAACAAAGATAACATTCAGCACCAGATAGATGAGTGGGTCCAAAACATTATGCATGAGAGGATTCCAACCCCTCGAACATATAAGACAAAAATTTATGAGAGGCACAACCCCTTAGTATGAGACAGGTCTCCATGACCTTATCAAGTGTTGCCTCCAAGATCTCCTAGACCTGAGTAGGAGGCCACTCCTAGAAACAATTATGGGCGTCTTCCTCGGGCACCCGTACATGTTTATAGGTCACGCCCAAAAACTCCTCAAGAAGCCTATGAGTAATTTGAGAGAGAAGAAGAGAAGGCTAAAACACCCTACCAAGGCAGGGCGGGCGCTACCCGGATACCCCTCCATAGGCCTCAAGTTCCTCATAATTCACAATGGGAACAAACCAAAGAAGAGGAAATCAAATCCTCTTATGCATACAAAGCACTGCTAGAGTTCTTAGAGTCTATGGAGACTAAGAATTCGGGGCCCCAAAATCCCACCTTACACCAGCTTCGTAGTCAACATGTGCATCATTTAGTTTTGGCACCCCCATACCCCAACCACTTCAAAATGCCTCAATTGGTAATTTTTAGAGGGTATGAGGATGCCCAAGAACACGTAACAATGTTCCTGAGTCAATGCTTTGGCATTTAGGACAATGATGCATTGATTCTAAGAATGTTTATAACCACATTCGTAGGCCCTACCTTGGATTGGTTTACCTATTTGCAGATTGGTTTACCTAGTTGTCGAAGCATAGCATCAAAAATCTAGACCAGCTAGTGGACACGTTCCTTTAATATTTTGCCTTCAACACCAATAATAAGGTATCCTTAAGCAACGTAGCTAGCTTTAATCAGTATGATGATGAGACCATAGCTTCTCATGGGAATCGATGGAGGGCACTGCTTTCAAAGCGCATTACCTCCCTCCCATGGCTGACATGACTCAAATGTTTTCAAAGAGTTGCATAAGATCAATCTCTATGCTATTGTAGCTACAAAAATATGCCACCCTAGAAGAAGCCCTAATGCAAGCCAAGATAATTAAAGAGATCAAAATTCAAGACGGTGAGATTGCTAAGCTACACAAGAAAGAGTGGACCAAAAATGCCAAAATTGGGCCCACGCAATCGAACCCCACCACGGTCAATCAGTTTTCCATAACTATACCAAAGCACAAATGACATAGCCCCCAAAGGCTAATTATCAGGTAGTTCCTCTTTATAACTATGAAAAGAAAAATCACAAACAAGATCAAAATCTTCAGCATCGCCCTAAGCGATAATTAACACAATTCATGGAGTCTAGAGACTCCTTGTTTGACCGCTTGTTCATGGTAAACCTAATAAACTTGCTGGAAAGTCAACCCATAGAAACCAACGTGCCAAAAACCAAGGGCTATAGGGAAGACTTATATTGTAGATTTCACCAACAGAAAGGACACGACATCTTCACTTGTTGGAAATTCAAAAACTTAGTGCAGGACTTGATAGACAACAAAATGCTTGCGGTAGATAATCCCGTAGCACTGAGCAACCAATATATGGAAGTCTTCAAAGACCCCCTGCCTACCCATGACACATAGGCAAAAACTTTACAAGTGAATAAGGTAACACAAAACTACCCCATGCAAGGATGCGTAGGGATGATAAGCATTGTAACACAGAACAAAAGATACCCAAACATAGCCGCACCCGCTGCAGCTACAGGAGATGTTTCATCAACATCACAACCTCCACAACACCCTATGCAAACTCCCCCGCTTAGACCAGTGGCCATGATTCAGACTAAACTTATTCAAATTTTAAGGACCATGTTGGCTAGGCTCTCCATTTATGAGCTCATCCAACAATCACCGCCCCATTGGGAGGCTCTAATGGAGATACTCAAATCCATTGAGCTACAACCCCATGAAGCCAACTCTTTCAACAATTTTGTGGGACATGTGAGATGGTGCATAGAACTAGTCATAACCTTCAGGGAAGATGAACTAAAACTGGTGATTGGCGATATGGTGGATCCACCCCTACACATCATTACGTGGGTCAGCAGGATTCCATTCAAGAGGGTGTTGTTGGACACTGGCTCATAAAACAACATAATCATGACAGTGGCATTAAAACACCTTAAGCTACCAGCATTCCACATTGTGGCATCCACTTACACTCTTCAAGCATTCATGACATGTTATGCTCGATGGTTGGCACAATTGTCCTACCTATCCAAGTAGGACAAAAGACCATTCCTACGTTGTGTTACATCCTTGATGGTGAGATGGCCTACAATATCTTTCTAGGTCGACCTTGTATTAGGGACATGAAGTGTGTCCCTTCGACAGCCCATCAATTCTTCAAATACACATACGAAGGGCAAGTACATGTAGTCCTAGTGGACTTAGAGCCCTTTAAGTTTAGCAATGTAGTGCAACTGATGCCACAATTGACCCTCCCATCAACACATTTGGACTTTCAATTGAATTCATCCAATCAAGGTCTGATTCTGCCTACATACCCGCTATTGAGTCCCTCAACTCACAAACCTGGCCCATCTTCATCATTTGTTCCTTCACCCATGATGCCACCTATGGTGGCCACATCGAAGGACAATGGGAAGAAGCCCCTAGAGGAGGTACCACCATTAGTCTCAACCATCTCTACCAAAGAGGTGCCTAGCTAAATGGAATTCAAGACACCTGGTTTGACCAACATGGAGTGGACTCAGGGAGAACTCCCATTCCCTCCCCCTCAACTGCCAACCATTATTGTTGATATGGTGAATACGGGCCTGGGGGAGTACCTAGTGTGGAACATTGTGGCAACACCCATGCTCGAATCCATGCAAGACATGGGGAGACCTCACCTCCCCATCGACACTATCGTCCCTTTAGGCTACCTTCCAAATTAGACAAATTTTGTATATAGGGGCCTTGAGAATGACATTGAACCCTACCTACAAGAGGAAGAGGATGAAGAGCTATTTTTTGAGAATTTTGACTATCTATCCAACCCAAAATTCGCCTTGAAATACCTATACCAATGTAATTGGCATGGATATTGATTGGGCAAATACGAATAAGGAATGCACATTCTTTGTCAACCAAGATACTGGATTCCATATGATAAATTAGGAGTAGGGTTCAACCACAATTTTCCCCTCGACATATTGGTAGAAACCATGCAAGGCCTAGATCTAGGCAACAGGGATGGGTTGGCACAAGATCCATATGCCAATCCCAACACAACATATGCATTGGAGGATTATCTCCCATTCTTAACAACAAACCTTGTTGACCTCAACAACCCCTCGCCTTTGATCTAGGAAGGGGAAAGTTCAACAAGTAACATCCAAGAGGGATATGAACAAGAACAAGTGGGGTCTTCTAAATATGAGTCAGATTATGAGGTAGCACCTTGGGACCCTTTTGAGTTTGATAGCAATCAATCACAGGTGACACCCATTGATGACTATCAAGAGAACTTCGTAGTAATGTTCCCCTTTAATGTTCCAATCAAGAAATTGCTACATCCAGAGAATCTAGCCCTCCCATAGAGATTGAAACAACCTAGAATGGATCAAATCAACATGCTCAAACAAAATGAGCCTCCCACGCCAGCCATAAGTCCAAGTGATCCATCGGAGGAAGAAGCTCTGAATATCTCCTTCAACATCAACTACCTGCATACCAGATTTTTGGTTCTTTTAGAAAGTGAGGATAGTGATCAAGATATTCCTAGTGGGAGGCTATACTAGCTAGAGGGGCACATAGTTGTCGAATACAATGAAGGCCTATGGATCTTCAATAGCGACTATGAGGATGATACTAATATGGCATATCTCAACTATATGAGGCAAAAGGAATACCCCATAGACATCGATGATATGTTTGAACATCTAAATATGGGACCAAGGCATAGGTGGCATTTAAAGCAAGTACAGTTAAACCAAGTGTTTCATCCACCACTTCGAGCATATAGGGAGCACCTCCCACCTAGAGACCCTATAGGGCCATCATTGCCAAGGGCAGACCCTATCCTTCTATCCACACAGAGGACATATCATTTTGTGCCAATACCCATAGAGCCAGATCTGGGGTACAAGGATCACCAAGGATGTCTGAATCAACACCCATGCAGCAATGGAGACCAAATTCATTCTATCAACATGATCTCCATTGATATAACCACCCCCATCTACAATCCAGCTGATCCAACATGACCACTATATCTAGACCTAGATGCCATAGACTAGGATCACGTTGACTCACCACCATCCCCATCAAAGTACTGGCCTTGCGATGATATGTTGCATTTCACCCTAGGACAGACTCAGGATATATTCTATGCTAAAGAGGAATTCGACATTCTTAATGTAGATCTAAATTCAGCAAAGGATATCCACCTGATCCCAACCCCACACCGATTGGAGGACGGATCCGACATGTCAGTCGAAGAGACGATTGACGTAGACATCAGTTATGATCCAATGAATCCGCAAATCATCATGTTGGGGGTAATTTTATCCCTTGAATAGCAAGACAATTACATTACCTTTCTCAAAGAGAAGAAGGAGGTTTTTGCATGGTCCTACAAAGAGATGTCGGGGCTAGACCCATAGCTAGTCATGTATAATCTAACACTTGATCCGATAGTCAATCTAGTCAAGCAAAAGCTACGTAAGATGCACCCAACAATGGTATTAATGGTCAAAGATGAGCTACAAAATTTGTTGGATGTACAGTTTGTCATCTGCATAGATTACCCACCATGGTTGTCGAACATGGTACCTGTCAAAAATCTTGATGGGAGGATTCACATATGCACCAATTTTTGATATTTAAACAAAGCAAGTCCCAAGTATGATTTCCCCTTGCCTAGCATTGACGCATTGGTAGACGCTATAGTAGGCCATGAAATTCTTTCCCTCATGGATGGTTTCTCGAGATACAACTAGATTTGTATCAATCCCGATGATCAACTAAAAATGGTGTTCACGATCTATTGGGGGACATTTTGTCATAAGGTCATGCCCTTTGGTCTTAAAAATGCTGGCTCCACCTACCAATGTGCTATGACATACATCTTCCACGATCACATGCATAAAACTTTGGAAGATTATATGGATGATTTGTTGGCCAAATCGCTTTGCACCAAAATCATCTCGATGACTTATGCAAGATCCTCGATCGCCTCATCAAACACAAGGTTAGGTTAAACCCCAAGAAGTGTGTATTAGGTATCACATCTGAAAAAATCTTGGGTTTCATAGTCTCAAAACAAGGCATCAAGGTAGATCCAAATAAAGTCAAGGCAATCCTTGAAATGCTTCCCCCAACCACCATCAGGCAGCTCAAAAGCTTGCAGGGTAAGTGATGAGGCCCAAAAATGCCTCATTATTGCATAATGTCTGACTACCATATGATAAGTTAAATGCAAAATAGTTGACTAAAATATACTATTGTTAAGTGTTTACATGATTTTATGTTAGGAATACTATATCTCTATTTTTGACTATTTTCAGTATTTTGTGACTAATTTTTCTTGATTAAGTAGCAAGTAAGAACATGCATTTAAATTAAAAAAATGTGGTATGCTGATATCCATTAACTTCTCAATGGTTTTTGAATGTTTTCCTACCCTTAAACTTGTTTCAAATCCACATTGAAGCCAAAAGTTTAGGACTGTCATAAATCTAAAAATCTAAAAAAATAGCCATATAAAAATCAGCAAGTTGTTACTTTATAGAAACACCTTGAAGTTGTCAAGAAAAGCATGAGAATATTGATGGAATGAGTTTATAAGGACTGCAAAATACATCTGACCTATTTAGAAGCATTCCAACATGGTCTAAATAGACAGCAACAGGGTATAACAGAGCAGGGACAATTGTGCAGCACTATTGCACTATTTCAGCATTGTTACTTGGTGAATGAAGTGTATAAATTCAGTAGCAACTTGATGTAATCCTTCATGTTGATATTTGAATAATTTTTCCATGTTATAATTTTTTTGAATTTGTAAGAAATGCAAATATTTTACAACTGTGCAACAGAATTGAAAAATGCAGTAATTTACCATGTAAACTCCAACAAGCTACAAATGAATGACAAGACATGGAATTCACACATGGAGAGGAATGAAGGCTATTGCAATCTGATCCTGAGGGCTAATCCACTTGAGAAATGTAGCTAAAATCATTTGAAGAGCACACAGTTGTTCATTCCGAAGATCTTTGAAATGAACAAGACATCTTCGGAATGAGAAATACAGTCTCTTTAGAATGAGCCACTTATCTTCGGAATGAGAACATAAAAGTGAATTTTGAATTTTTGACTATTTTTGATGATGGAAAAAGGGAAAGAAGGTTGAAAATGTTAAAGGAAAATATCTCTCATCTGAATTTTCCGTCCTTGCCATCCAAAGCCACCATTCATGGAAAAATCAATTTTGATCCTCTTCTAGGATAAACACAGAAATAACTACAGCATAATAGGAAATTGTTTGCAAGATAGAAAGGGCATATTCTGAAGTGAAGAAAGATATGTGAGATATTTCTAGACTTCTCCCATGTACTACCACCACTAAAGATGATTTCTAAGGGCCAATGACTACTACTGCAACACAAACTGTCCAGATTTGCATTTATTTTAGATCCAAAATTATTGGCAAATCACTATAAAGCAACACATAGGCTGATTTGAGCATGGGATATATTGTAAATATTTATATAAATAACATATATACCTCCTTGGTTGAGCTATTTAGGAATTATAATATAGGAGAGTTTTCAATAGCAGCAATTAGAACTATACAACAATTTTCTATAACAGTTTTCAGCATGTTCTGTCATCAATAAAAATACAGCTATTTTATCATTTTCTATTATGAGTGTTAATTAGTTAAGGAGTGATTTTCACCTCCTTCTATATCAGGAAGTATGGGCCCACTTTCATATCTATAAGGAGGGATTTTATGGCAATTTTTAATCTATAATTTACTGTAGCAGAATAAATAAATTGCTTGCCAGATTTCATTTTCTTGTTTTTAATTTGTATTATGTGACTTATGTTTTCTATTATGTTTGTGTACAAAATTTGTGTGTATGTCAGCTGAAAAATTATATTAAGCATTTTTACTTTGCTTTCCATGTTTTTCTTGCTTTTTATTTTAGCAACTTTCCATTTTTAGCATATTTCATTTTGCTGTCAATTCTTGTAGCAAAAGCTTGACGACCTTTTATGGCAGGGCATTGACAGGTGTTTTAGAATAAGTTTCATTTACAAGCATCATTTCAATTATGCAAGAGTAACTAGATTTAAATTCTGCAAAAGTAGATTAGATTTCAATTTAGCAATTTCAATTCATGCAATTGTAGTTAATTGTTAAATTCAACAATTTAGATTTAGTTTTCAATTCCTATAATTTATTTCAGTCTCCATTCTACAGACTAGGTTTAGTATGACACTAAAAGGCTAAACCAAAATTTTCTTCACCAATAAATGCTTAAAATATGAATGCCTGAATTGTACTCTACCATAGCCTTCTATCATAGACAACCTTGGACACCACCCTGGATTGATAAGATCCTTGAGATTTAATGATGTGCTTAACGACAACGCATCATTTTTGCATTGTTGCTGGGGAACATGGTGTTGTTAGAGGGTAAAAGCAGTAAAATAATTATTATTGTGCTAAGTTATGAAGTTTAGAGTTAAATTTGAATGTAATAGCTGGTATAAATAATAATTATTGATAGTTGCATTTTAGTCCATTTAGAAAACAAGCAACCACAGGGAGGTGATCTTCACACTTGGGGGTTAAATTGCTTATGTTTGAAATTCTTGATAAAAATTGAAAGAATTAATCATCCTCATTATCAATAAACATAAGATCTCTTAGAGGAGCCATATGCTAGTAATATCATTTTTATATCCATATCCTTAGGGCAGTATAAAAAAATTTGTACTAGGTGTTGGAAAGATATCATGGTAGATATACAAGACTATCCCTTGAAAAAAATAGTCATATCAGCTACCTGTAACATTTATTCACAAGGACATATCATTGATGAATGCCATTTACTTCCATAACTTAGAGATGCAAAATCTATTACCTAGTCTGAATTCTTCTCAAAGAGAGATCCCAACAACAACAAACAGGGCAAGTAAATCAACCACCACCTTCAGCCCAACTTGTGGCCAATATGAATAATATAGGATAGGTAACCCCTGTCTATGTAAGCTGAATCTATTAAAAAAAAAAATCACAAAAAATTTTGCACAATCAAAATAGAAGTTTACAACTTAATGATAATCCTAGAGATTTCCATTATTACTTAAATATTGTTAGGATTTTACTATGCTAAACCGCAACCTAGCAATTCTTAGCCTACACAGACAATAGTTGATCTCATTAGAGGTGATCCTACCTGACAAGTAGTTGATCTGCTAAAGTTGTACACTTCTTGTCTTATTGTGCAAACCAAAAATATTTCTTTTTTAGCCCAATTTGTGATCAGTCTAAATAATACAGGATAGGCAATCCTTGCCTATGTAGCTGAATCTGGTAAAAAAAAAAACCTACAAGAAATGTTATTGACTACAGCAACATCCAACTATGCTCAAACAAGAACTTACTTGAGCTTGAAGAAACAAAAATCAATGGAGATACACAGAAAACATTTAGTCCAAACACACAAAAATTAGCCTTGGATAAAAGAGAAAAACTAGAAAAACTGCACATAGAAAATTTACTTCCATTGAACTCCTTAGTAAGAAATTACAAAGGGGTAAATTCTGTCATCTTAGGAATGAAACAAATTGAAGTGCAGCCTCCTTTACATGCCATTACAAGGGTATATCAATATTTTATCTTGATGTAAGAACTTAACATATTTTGGGAATTGGTATTTAATTATTTCAAAAACAGATTGACAAGATTTTGTAGACTAGGAGGCATGGACAACACTTGATTAAAAAAGTTTTTAGATATGGAGCAGTGCTTCTTTTTTCCATTGGTAATTCATGGAGGATGTTAGTGGTGAATGGATATTGCCTTTGGGTATACCATGCACCATTAACTAAGTAGGAGTTCTTGAAGGAGATTCCATTGGATGTACACATAATGGAAGAGAATTTCTCTTCAATATCAGATTCAGAGTAATGATAAAATGTTTGATAAAAAGAAAAAAAATACAAGGAAAGCAAAAATAATAATAGTCTTGTTAGTGAACTTCCTTTTTGGGTACAAGAAAGACAAGAAAAATTGAAAAAAAAAAGAAGAAAAAAAAAGAAAGAAAAAATTGTAGCAAAGGCATGTCCCACAAAATGGGGATACATGAGGACAAGAATCAATTTAAGCAAGGAAGAGGAACAATGCAGCCAATACTTCATTTCCAGCAATATGGAGGCAATTATGATGCAAGAATATTCTTACTGCTCATCTAGAAAGGAAGGTTGCATCAATGTTGCAGGTTTCAACAGAAAGAGATGGTGTTTTCATACAAAAATTTATATGTGTTTGCAGAATAAGGATTGGTCTTATCCATTCTCTCTCATTGAAGCACTTGAAAAAAAAAAAGACAGAAGTTTCTTGAAAACCAAAAAATGGCAGCCTCTTCTAATGAAAAAAAAATGAAAAAAAAAGATGAAAAAAAAATGAAAAAAAATGATGAACTTTAAAAAAAAAAAAAATGAATAATTTGGTAGTGAAAACCTTCTTGGAGGCGCTAATGAGTTGGCTTGCATGAAAACCAATTTTTTTTCATGCATTGCCTTGTTGATCTACCCATAATTTTTCAACCATTGTACAAATCTCACACCGCACATGTGTTACGTTGGTTTATGTTTTCAGATAGCCTGCTAACAATCATCAAAAGTAGTTTGTAAGGTCCATGACCAATTTTTAGGACAGTAAGGTATGTGTTTCTTGTATTTAATTCATAGTAAACATTTAGAATTTAGTGTATGATAGTTTGTATTTGGTATAAACCATTCATACAATATTGACAAGTTGGAAAAGGAACATGTTCAAGATGTCAAAAAACACCCCCTTATGCCCTTAATTGCATGGAAATTCCAAAACTATGCAAAAACATGATTTTGGGAAAGACATGACAACAATTCTATTTCAATTTGTAGGGCAAATTTTAGAAGGAGAACTATAATTTTATATCTCACAATTGTCTGATAAATTGAAGGAGGATAATCAACAAAATGCACTTGAAGGTTCTATTTTAGTACTACTGGAATAAAATAGCAACATACAAAACAAAGAATAACATCTAAACAAAAGGATGAAGAAGGGATTTTTGATGTTATAGAAGGCTTATACACTCTAGATATGGGCCCACAATAGAATCTGTAGCTAAATTTTGCATAAGAGGTCATTTTTGCATTTTTTTTGAAGATCTTCGGAATGAACAAACATCTTTGAAATGAGAAATACAGTCTCTTCAAAATGAGCAGACATCTTTGAAATAAAAAATACAGTCTCTTCAGAATGAGCAGACATATTTGGAATGAGAAATATAGTCTCTTTGAAATGAGCAGACATCTTTAGAATTAGAAATACAGTCTCTTCGAAATGAGCAAACATCTTTGGAATGAGAAATACAGTCTCTTCGAAATGAGCAGAATATCTTCGAAATGAGCAAAAACTGAACCAAAATTGCTGAAAATGCTACAGAATAGCAAAAATAGTAGGGTACATCAAATATTGAGGTTTATAAGGCTCTACCACAAGTAAGTACATCCCTCAAGCATTTCAAATCCAAATTTTTTATCAATTTTATTCAAAATGTGCAAATAACAAAAATAAGCATTCAGGCTAAAATATTGTTAAGAAAAGAAAATTCCATTAGTAGTAGTGCATCTGCCAAATATGGTTCCACAATAAGACTATTGCAAGATGAATCACATGATATCAAGCATTTAAGAGGTACCTTGCAACACTAAAACTTGTAGAAATACAAAAAAAGTGTCATACATGTGCTTAATTGCAAAATACTTGATATAGTGCAACAAGGAGGAATTTCTCAATTAGTAGGTAGCAAAGGATGTTGTTCACAAGAATAAAACCTACATATTACTATGGCCTACTAAGATGCATGAGGGCATGTATCAGTTAAAGTTTGGGGGATGATGAGGCCCAAAAATACCTCATTATTACACAATGTTTGACTACCATATGATAAGTTAATTTCCAAATAGTTGACTAAAATATACTATTGTTAAGTGTTTACATGATTTTATGTTAGGAATACTATATCTCTGTTTTTGACTATTTTCAGTATTTTGTGACTGATTTTTCTTGATTGAATAGCAAGTAAGAACATGCATTTCAATTAACCAAATGTGGTATGCTGATATTAATTAACTTATCAATGGTTTTTGAATGTTTTCCTGCCCTTCAACTTGTTTCAAATCCACATTGAAGCCAAAATTTTAGGACTATCATAAATCTAAAAATCTAAAAAAATAGCCATATAAAAATCAGCAAGTTGTTAATTTATAAGAACACCTTGAAGTTGTCAAGCAAAGCATAAGGATATGGATGGAATGAGTTTAGAAGAACTACAAAAGACATCTAACCTATTTAGAAGCATTCCCACATGGTCTAAATAGAAAGCAACAGGGTATAACAGATCAGGGACAATTGTGCAGCACTATTGCACTATTTCAACATTGTTACTTGGTGAATGAAGTGTATAAATTCAGTATCAACTTGATGTAATCTTTCATGTTGATATTTGAATAATTTTTCTATGTTCTAATTTGTTTGAATTTGCAAGAAATGCCAATATTTTACAACTGTGCAGCAGAATTGGAAAATGCAGTAATTTACCATGTAAATTCTAGCAAGCTACAAATGAATGGCAAGGCATGGAATTCACACATGGAGAGGAATGAAGGCTATTGCAATATGATACTAAGGGATAATCCACCTGAGAAATGTAGCTAAAATAATTTGAAGAGCACACAGTTGTTCATTTTGAAGATCTTCGAAATGAACAAGACATCTTCGGAATGAGAAATACAGTCTCTTCGGAATGAGCCACTTATCTTTGGAATGAGAACAAAAAAGTGTTTTTTGACTTTTTGACTATTTTTGATGATGGAAAAATGGAAATAAGGTTGAAAAGGTTAAAGGAAAATATCTCCCATATGACTTTGTCGTCCTTGCCGTCCAAAGCCACCATTCATGGAAAAGATCAATTTTGATACTCTTCTAGGATAAACATAGAAATAATTGTAGCATAATAGAAAATTGTTTGCAAGATAAAAAGGGCATATTATGAAGTGAAGAAATATATGTGAGATATTTCTAGACTTCTCCCATGTACTCCCACCACTGAAGATGCTTTCTAAGGGCCAATGACTACTACTGCAACACAAACTGTCCAGATTTGCATTTATTTCAGATCCAGAATTATTGGCAAATCATTGTAAAGCAACACATAGGCTGATTTGAGCATGGGATATGTTGTAAATATTTATATAAATAATATAGCTCCATAATTGGTTGAGCTAGTTAGGAATTAGAATAGAGGATAGTTTTCAATAGCAGTAATTAGGACTGTACAACAATTTTTTGTAACAATTTTCAGCATATTCTGTCATCAATAAAAGTGTAGCTATTTTATTATTTTCTGTTCTGAGTGTTAATTAGTTAAGGAGTGCTTTTCACCTCCTTCTAGATTAGGAAGTATGGGCCCCATTTTAGATCTATAAGGAGGGATTTTATGGCAAGTTTTAATCTATAATTTTGTTGTAGCAAAATTAATAGATTGCTTGCCAGATTTCATTTTCTTGTTTTTATTTTGTATTATGTGATTTATGTTTTCTATTATGTTTGTGTACAGAATTTATGTGTATGTCAGTAGACAAATTATATTAAGAATTTTTCTTTTGCTTTCCATGTTTTCCCTGCTTTCTATTTTAGCAACTTTCCATTTTTAGCATATTTCATTTTGCTATCAATTCCTGTAGCAGAAGCTTGACGACCTTTTGTGGCAGGGCATTGACAGGTGTTTTAGAATAAGTTTCATTTACAAGAATCATTTCAATTATGCAAGAGTAACTAGATTTCAATTCTACAAAATTATATTAGATTTCAATTTAGCAATTTCAATTCATGCAATTGTAGTTAATTGTTAAATTCTGCAATTTAGATTTAGTTTTCAATTCTTGTAATTTATTTCAGTTTCTATTCTACAGACTAGGTTTAGTATGACAGCAAAGGGCTAAACCAAAATTTGTTTCACCAATTTTTGATTGAAATTTGAATGCCTAAATTTTACTTTGCCCTAGCCTTCTATCATATACAACCTTGGAGACCACCACAGATTGATAAGATCTTTGAGATTTAATGATGTGCTTAACGACAACACATCAATAAGGTCACATTAATCAAGCACTTCATAGCACAGTTATCTAACAAATGTTGATCGATGAATAAATTATTACACAAGGGGGTAGCATTTCATTGGGATGACGAGTGCCATTCAGCCTTTGATGACATCAAACAGTACTTGGCTTTGTCGCTAGTATTGACACCACCTAGACTAGGAGTGTCATTCTATTTATACATCTCAGCTACTGAGGTGGCACTGGGCACCATGTTAGCCCAGAAAAATGAATTACATAAAGAATAGGCTGATTACTATCTTAGACACACCCTGGTCAGTTATGATCTTAACTATGCATACATTGAGAAGCTATGCTTGGTGGTGGTATTTACCACCAAAAATCTACGCCATTACATGCTGAGCAATACAAATTATGTTGTGTCTAAGGAGAATCCATTGTGGTACATGATGAGTTGTACTTATCACAGTAGTTGCATCGTGAAATGGATCATGTTGTTGACAGAATTTGACATCGATTTCATTGGACAAAATTCCATCAAAGGTAAATTCATCATCGATCAACTAGCAGAGGCTTCACTCGAAGATGATCAGCCTCTAACCATAGAGCTACATGATGATGGGGTCTTCCATGTCTCCAAATTTCCAGATTCTGATGAGCCAGAGTCACAGGCCAACATAACCTTATTTTTTTATAGTTCTAAATGTGTAAAAGGGGGTGGCACGAGAATCATTTTTTTCACACCACAAGGGGCTCTAATGCCTTTATCATTTAAACTTGATTTCTTGTGCACCAATAAAAATGCTGATTACAAAGCCTTGCTCATAGGTCTTCAGACGATCGTCACCATGACCATCAAATGCTTGAATATATTTTGTGATTCACTGTTAATTTTCAACCAAGTGAAATGGGTATTCCAATGCAAATGCTAAGTACTATAGGCCTGCAAAGCCCTTGTGGATAAATTCCTAGAAAATCTTGAATGGTATGACATTGAGGCACTCCCTCGATAATCGAATCATTTTACAAACACTAAGGCCTCCTTGGGGTCACTAATATCGTATGACCCTTATGGTGAGATGACAACCATTCAAGTCAAAATATTATCACAATCTACGATGGAGCGTGCAAGCTCTAACATACCACTAGGAATCCACATGATCCAGATTGAACCATCTCAGGATAGGTTCTCTCGAATCCATGATAGTCTGAATCATGCCAACTAGGGGTCTTTATTCCCCCCAACCCCTCTTAATAGCAACACAATGCTATTTTTACAAGTTCTTTCCTGCTTATATTTTGCTAGGGATGAACTTCAAGAGGGATCGATCATTCATACCATTGAGGTTTCTGATCAGTAGGATTGGTACACACCCATAAGAGACTATCTCAAGTTCGATAGCCTCCCACTTGTATTATCGCACACTACAAAAAGATCATTCAAACAGAAAGCTACAAAACATGTCTTGCTAGGAGACATTTTATACCATCGGATCTATGAAGGAATCCTCCTCCATTTCTTGGACCAATAGGAGTCCACTTGGGTGATCACCCAAGCACATGATGGTACATGCGATGGCCACTTCAGTGGTATGGCCATCGCAAAGTGCATTCTTCACATGGGCTATTATTGGCCATCTTTAGAGCGAGATTGTTGTGCATATGTGCGAAAGTGCATGAAGTGTCAACACCATGCTAACTTGACACACATACCTTCTCAGGCCTTGCAGCTTATCCAATCAGCTTGGCCATTTTCATAGTGGGGCTTAGATCTCATCAGGGAGATCTCCCCTACATTTTCAGGCCACCACATGTTTATCATAACAACCACAGAGTACTTCACTAAGTGGGTGGAAGCAATTCTACTTACCTCTATGACTGGGCCTTGCATTGTGGAGTTCATTTTACATAACATCATATGTCATTTTGGTATTCCATCCAAGATCATCTAGGATAATGGGACGTCATTTAAGAACAAATATGTGCATGCATTGACAACAAAGTATAAAATTTAGCATAGTTTTTCAACACCCTATTATCTATAGGCAAATGGCCAAGCAGAGGCGTCAAACAAAATGATAGTCGCCATCCTTAAAAGATGATCATAGATAATCATAAGGATTGGCACATCCAAATACCACTTTCCCTATGGGATTATTGCACTAGCATTCGGACGTCCACTGGGGCAACTCCATTTTTGCTAGTGTATGGCTCCGAGGTAGTCATGCCTCTCAAGTTGGAGATACCCTCCCTATGCATATCAATGCAAGAGTTCATCGATGATGACACTGCACGACAAGCCTGATTAGACCAGCTTATGTTACTCAACAAATGATATGTCAATGCTCTCGAGCATTTACGTATCTATCAAGAGTGACTTAATAAAGCATACAACATGAAAGTTCACTTGAGGGACTTTTAGGTTGGTGACCTGGTCTTAAAATAGAACCAACAAAATTCTAAGTTGCCACCCCATTTAAGGGATTAGTTCATGGTAAATTGGTTAGGCACTTATGTAATCAACAATAAAATAGGACCTAGAACATACCAGCTCACCTCTCTTGAAGGAATCAAGGAACTCGAACCCTTGAACATCAGTCATTTGAGGCCATTCAAAATTTAGAGAGCTAGGGCCCACTCCAAAATCTCCAAGGGTTCCCGAAATTGCTTGGTCAACCTAAAAAACCCCAAAGGTATCTATAATCCCTTTGGTCAAACCAAAAGCCCCAAGGGTTCTCGTAATTTCTTGGTCAACCAAAAACACCCCATGATGGGGACACGAAAAACAACGCTCAACCAAATCTGAATTTTCATGCAAAAAATTGGAAACACAGTTTACAAGAAATAGAAATCCCAATGTTTCATTAAATAACTTGCAAAGGTTTATATTTACAGCTCGTAGGCTTTACAAAAATTGGTGCACAGGCACAGTTCTTTCACTCTCTATTGCAAAGATTCCCTAACTCTGCAACTCTGGAAGGAAAACACACTCCAAGCCGGTCCGAGTGGCCCTCTACCTTTGACTCTGCAACTCGACTGTGCAACTCTGCAACTGCAGGTTTTCCAACTCCTTCTGCATGGCTTGGCTTGCCCTTTTATAAATTTTGTGTGACTCTTCATCTTCCATCTGGCAGCCCTTCGATTCATTTCTACCATGACTGTTTGTCTTCGTCTGCTCCATAACTACAATCCGTAATGTCCTCTATAACTGGCGCAATGACTTTCGTTAATTGTCGCTCTGTCGTTCTGTAATGGCCTTCGAAGATGCCACCTGTCACTCTGTAATGGCCTCCAAAAATGTAGCCTATCATGATTTCATGACATCTTCTTCGTCTACTTCTTCCTCTTCTCTTCTGGTCGTGATATCACGACATGTCGTGATATCATGACATTTCTACTCCATCACTTTCTATCTCCTATTTGGGTCATGAAAACCCGACATGTCATGATATCACGACATCTTTCCTCTCTTGCTCATCCTTTTCTCTTTCGGTCATGATATCATGACATGTCATGATATCGCGACATTTTTCTTCCTCGCCTCCTTTCTCTTCTTCGGGTCATGAAAATGCGACATGTCACGAAATCGTGACATCTTATCATCTATGTTTCCTCTCGCTTCTTCAGGTTGTGAAAATGCAACATGTCACGAAATCGTGACATTTTCCTTCGATGGATCCTTCTTCACCTCCTAGTCACAAAAATGTGACATGTTGCAAAATCGTGACATTTTCCTCTGCTGGCTCCTTCTTCGCCTTCTAGTTGCAAAAATGTGACATGTCACGAAATCATGACATCTTCCTCCCTTGGCTTCTTCTTCGCCTTCTGCTCGTAAAAATGCAACATGTCGCAAAATCGTGACATATTCCTCCCTTGGCTTCTTCTTCGCCTTCTGGTCACGAAAATGCGACATGTCATGAAATCGTGACATCTTCCTCCCTTGGCTTCTTCTTCGCCTTCTGGTCATGAAAATGCGACATGTCACAAAATCATGACATCTTCCTCCCTTGGCTTCTTCTTCACCTTCTAGTCGTGAAAATGTGACATGTCATGAAATCGTGACATCTTCCTCCCTTGGCTTCTTCTTTGCCTTCTGGTCGTGAAAATGTGACATGTCATGAAATCGTGACATCTTCCTCCCTTGTGCCTTTTCTCGTCCTTCGGTCATGATAACACGACATGTCACGATATCGTGACATCTTCTCCTCCGTGCTTTCTCTCTCCTATTTCAGTCGTGATATCACCACAATTTTTTTGTCGCGATATCGCGACATCTTTCCTCCACTGTCTTCTCTCTCCTTTCTTGGTCGTGATATCATGACACTTTTCCTGTCGTGATATCGTCACAATTTTTCCTCCTCGCTGCCTTTTCTCTTCTTTGGGTCACAATAATGCGACATGTCACGATATCATGACATCTTTTCTCCGTAGCTTCTCTCTCCTCCTTTGGTCGTGATTTCGTGACATGTCGTGATATCGTGACATTTTCATTCTTTATCTTCTCTCTCTTCATTTGGGTCACGATATCGTGACATGTCGCGATATCGTGACATTTTCCTTCTTCACCTTCTCTTTCCTCTTTTGGTCGCAATTTTGTGACATGTCACAAAATCATGACATCTTCTTTCCTTAGCCAATTTTTTGAAAATGGATCTACTGCCAGTGGATGCTCCTACATCAGACACCCGGGGTTGATGGAGAAGTGACCTTCACTTCTAGGTTGTTCGATCACCGCCTTCTGCAACATCTCCAAACGTGCACCTGCCTCTGCAGTCCGCTTCAACTCCGTCTTCTGGCCATCAAAATAATTTTTGCCCTCTACCAAATAGGTTCTGGTACTACTGCACACCTTTTTGTCCATTGTCTTCAATGGCTTCAACTTGTGGCACACTCCATCTTCTCTTCCACCAGTTATTTCACCCTGGCCTCTACTTCTTAGTTGATCCTCACACCTTCTGTGTAGCTCCTCTCGTAGGGCTTTCACTTGCCTCCGTAAATCTCTTCTGAGTAGCTCCTCTTGCAGGGCTTGCACTTGCCTCTGCAAAGATCTGAATGTCTATAACTATGAATCTTTAGATCTCATATCTCTCCCACCACCACGGTTTCTTCATGGAGGCATTCTTCTACACTTTCTTCTCACAATCCTTAACCCCAGATCCTGGTGCAAGCTGCCTCACATTCGGTGCTCTGCTTACATGCTCAGAATCTTTTGGCTCTGATACCACTTGATGGGGACACAAAAAACAACACTCAACCAAATCTAAATTTTCATATAAAAAATTGGAAAAATGCTTTACAAGAAATAGAAATCCCAATGTTTCATTAAATAACTTACAAAGGTTTACATTTACAGCCCGTAGGCTTTACAAAAACTGGAACACAGGCATAGTTCTTTCACTCTCTATTGCAAATATTCCCTAACTCTACAACTCTGGAAGGAAAACGCACTCCAAGCCGGTTTGAGTGGCCCTCTACCTTCGACTCTGCAACTCGACTGTGCAACTCTGCAACTACAGGTTTTCCAACCCCTTGTGCATGGCTCGACTTGCCCTTTTATAACTTTCATGTGACTCTTTATCTTCCATCTGGTGGCCCTTCGATTCATTTCTACCACAACTGTTCATCTTCGTCTGCTCCATAACTACAATCTGTAACGTCCTCTATAACTGGCACAACGACTTTCGTTAACTATCGCACTGTCATTCTATAATGGCCTTCGAAGATGCCACCTGTCACTCTGTAATGGCCTCCAAAAATGCCACCTGTCACTCTGTAACGGCCTCCAAAAATGTAGCCTGTCATGATTTCATGACATCTTCTTCCTCTACCTCTTCCTCTTCTCTTCTAGTCGTGATATCGCAACATGTTGTGATATCACGACATTTCTACTCCATCGCCTTCTCTCTCCTCTTTGGGTCATGAAAACTCGACATGTCATGATATCATGACATCTTTCCTCTCCTACTCATCCTTTTCTCTTTCGGTCGAGATATCGCGACATGTCACGATATCGTGAAATTTTTCTTCCTCACTTCCTTTCTCTTCTTTGGGTCACAAAAATGTGACATTTCGCGAAATCGCGACATCTTATCCTCTCTATTTCCTCTCGCTTCTTTGGGTCACGAAAATGCGACATGTCACAAAATCATGACATTTTCCTTCGTTGGGTCCTTCTTCGCCTCCTGGTCACAAAAATATGATGTCGTGAAATCATGACATTTTCCTCCATTGGATCCTTCTTCACCTTCTGGTCACAAAAATGTGACATGTCGCGAAATTGCGACATCTTCCTCCCTTGGTTTCTTCTTCGCATTCTGGTCGTGAAAATGTGACATGTCATGAAATTGTGACATCTTCCTCCCTTGGCTTCTTCTTCACCTTCTGGTCATGAAAATGTGACATGTCGCGAAATCGTGACATCTTCCTCCCTTGGCTTCTTCTTTGCCTTCTGGTCACGAAAATGCGACATGTTGTGAAATCGTGACATCTTCCTCCCTTGGCTTCTTCTTCGCCTTCTGATCGTGAAAATGTGACATGTCATGAAATCGTGACATCTTCCTCCCTTGCACCTTTTCTTGTCCTTCGGTCATGATAACGTGAAATGTCGCGATATCGCAACATCTTCTCCTCCATGCTTTCTCTCTCCTATTTTGGTTGTGATATCATGACACTTTTTCTGTCGTGATATCATGATAGCTTTCCTCCATTGTCTTCTCTCTCCTTTCTCGATCGTGATATCACAACACTTTTCCTATTACGATATCATGACATTTTTTCTTCCTCGCTGCCTTTTCTCTTCTTCGGGTCGCGATAACGCGACATGTCGTGATATCGTGACATCTTTTCTTCACAGATTCTCTTTGCTCCTTTGGTCGCGATTCCAAAAAATGTCGTGATATCATGACATTTTCATTCTTTATCTTCTCTCTCTTCATTTGGGTCGCGATATCGTGACATGTCGCGATATCGTGACATGTCGCGATATCGTGACATTTTCCTTCTTCACCTTCTCTTTCCTCTTTTGGTCACGATTTCGTGACATGTCACGAAATTGCGACATCTTCTTTCCTTAGCCAATTTTTCAAAAATGGATCTGCTACCAGTGGATGCTTCTACATCACCCCAAAGGTATCTATAATCCCTTTGGTCAAACCAAAAGCTCCAAGGATTCTCGTAATCGCTTGGCCAACCAAAAATGTCCCAAAGGTATCCACAATCCCTTTGGTCAAACCAAAAGCTCCAAGGGTTCCCGTAATATCTTGGTCAACCTAAAATGCCCCAAAGGTATCTATAATCTCTTTGGTCAAACCAAAAGCCCCAAGGATTCCCGCAATTGCTTGGTCAACCAAAAATGCCCCAAAGGTATCTATAATCCCTTTGGTCAAACCAAAATCTCCAAGGGTTCCCACAATTGCTTGGTCCCCCAAAATGCCCCAAAGGTATCTATAATCCCTTTGGTCAAAACCTCCAAGGATCCATAAGAATCACTTGGTCCACACCCATTCGGGTTAAACCGTCCATAAAAAATATTAAAAAACAACAGATAATCAAAAATAACAAAAAAAATTGCATTTCACTTTCATGCATAATCTTAAAAATAAAAACACAAAAAGCTACATTATCCGTAGGCAAATGGGCAAGCAGAGGTGTCAAACAAAATGCTAGTCGTCATCCTTAAAAATATGATCACAGATAATCATAAGGATTGGCACATCCAAATACCACTTTCCCTATGGGCTTATCGCATTAGCATTCGGATGCCTATTGGGGAAACTCCATTTTTGCTAGGGTATGGCTTCGAGGCAGTCATGCCTCTCGAGTTGGAGATACCATCCCTACGCATATCAATGCAAGAGTTCATTGATGATGACACTACATGGCAAGCCCAGTTATACGAACTTACGTTACTCAACGAACGACGTGTCAATGCTCTTAAGAATTTATGTATCTATCAAGAGCGACTTAATAAAGCATACAACATGAAAGTTCACCTGAAGGACTTTCAGGTTGGTGACCTGGTCTTAAAAGAGAACCAACACAATTTTAACTTATTGCCCCATTTAAGGGATAAGTTCATGGCAAATTGGTTAGGTCCTTATGTAATCAATAGTAAAATAGGACCTGGAACATATTGGCTCGCCTCTCTTGAAGGAATCAAGGAACTTGAACCCTTGAAAATTAGTCATTTGAGGCCATTCAACATTTAGAGAGCCAGGGACCACTCCAAAAGCTCCAAGGGTTCCCATAATCACTTGATTAACCTAAAATTCCCCAAAGGTATCTATAATCCCTTTGGTCAAACCAAAATTCCCAAGGGTTCTTGCAATCGCTTGGTCAACCAAAAATCCCCAAAGGTATCTATAATTCCTTTGGTCAAACCAAAAGCTCCAAGGATTCTCGTAATCACTTGGTCAACCTAAAATGCCCCAAAGGTATCCATAATTCCTTTGGTCAAACCAAAAGCTCCAAGGGTTCCCATAATTGCTTGGTCAACCTAAAACACTCCAAAGGTATCTATAATCCCTTTGGTAAAAAAAAAAGCCCCAAGGATTCCCATAATCGCTTGGTCAACAAAAAATACCCTAAAGGTATCTATAATCCCTTTGGTCAAACCAAAAGCTCCAAGGGTTCCCACAATCGCTTGGTCACCCAAAACACCCCAAAGGTATCTATAATCCCTTTGGTCAAAACCTCCAAGGATCCGTAAGAATCACTTGGTCCACACCCATTCGGGTTAAACCATCCATAACGAATATTCAAAAACAACATATAATCAAAAATAACAAAAAAAAATGCATTTCACTTTCATGCATAATATTAAAAATCAAAACACAAAAAGCTGCATTAGGCATCGCATACATACATTGCATATTTGCTGGTCATACATGTCAAAGGCACCATAGACTGTAATTACTCGACAATGCCATCATTTTCCATATTTATCTATTTTGTAAATGATCCAACAAGAATAACACCATATGCATTTTTGAAATATCATAGTTAGTTGTCTTCTAATGTCTATAGGGTTTTTGTCATTCAGTTGTCTTTAGATTTCTAGTCATATGCTTACATCCAACCGATTTTTACATGGTAGAGTTTTACTTGGATCATGACTTGTTACATATCATCCCAACACAAGCTTAAAGCACATAAAAATTCCCAAGTTGTGTGAATGAAAGACGAAACCTACAAAGCGGTCTAGGGTACCTTAAGCAAAAATGTTATCTTGCTCATCCCCCTATGCAAATGGTTCAAGAATGCTGAGAATTGACAAAAGGACAAGCTCTTCCCCATCCAATTACCCAAAATAAATAATGGTTTTCACCACTATCAAAAATTCCAAACACCTTTGGTCCCCAATTTGTAAGGATTCATACTACATGCCCCTGATAAGGATGGGTAGTCATCCCCAAGGCCTAAAAGGATCAATGCCATTCACGAAGCAATATCCCACAAATTCACTATCAAAAAATCCCAAACACATTTGATCCCAAAAGTCATAAGAATTTGTACTACACGCCCCTACAAAGTATGGGTAGTCATCCCGAAGGCCTAAAATATCAATGCCATTCCAAAGCAAACTCCCAAAAGTTCACCATCAAAAATACCAAAAACCTTTGATCCCCAAAGTCGTAAGGATTCATACTACACGCCCTTGAGAAGGATGGGTAGTCATCCCCAAGGTCTAAAGGATCAATGCCATTCACAAGCCAAAAATCCCACAAGCTCAACTTTGAAATCAAAAGTCAAAATCTAAAAGGCAACAATAAAAATAACAGTGGTTATCACCACTACTCAAACCCCTTGCTCAAGAGAGAAAAATAAACAATGATTTTCATCACTATATATGAGAGCAAGTATCCCAACAAATTGAACAATTGAAAGATGCCTGAGCTTGAATCCCTAGAATTCTCAGTATTTTAAAAACCATTTAGGTGATCCTCATTACGAGTTTGGTGGATAGCCTACCTGGCAATGGCGGTATCCTAAACGCATGACAATATGTCTATCACATTAGCTTTTCATGTGTGTAGACCAATGTTTACATGTGGATGAGCTAGCTTATGGTATCCTAGATTGTGTCGTAGATTAATCCTACTACATACAACAAAGGAGTTAGTGGAGCTAATTAGGTGATCCTTAGTATAGGTTTGGTGGACAGCCTACCTGGCACTGGCGGTATCCTTATGAATACCACATAAACAAACTCAATCATACACACAGGGATGTGAAATAACTTGGTCAAACTCAATTCTAATTCGTACCTCATTCAAAAGTCTTGTAAGATAATGTACAGTCTTGACTAGTTAGTTAAAGCATCTGAGTCTCAAAAAAACCTTAACTACATTTCAAAAAAATTGTTATACATTTCATTACTTACATAACCATCAAAAAATACAAAATAAAAAGTACAAATACAAAGTTATTCCATAAAGCAATCACATAGTATAGAAAGCCAGTAAATCCTGTATAGTCTATGGTGCCATCGCCTACATACCAAAAAATCATTCTATCATTTCCATATGCATACATCTATATCATATAAGATAACATCATTCGTAATCATAATAGCATATGCATACATCAACATAAATAAATGTGCATAAAGAACAATAAACCATGACAAGCATATCATCATACCAAAAATGAGTCATGTATATATATCAAGTCAAAATTCCCTCAGGCTACAATAAGAATGTCCTATGACCTCACAAAAAAAACCAAAAACTCAAAATCCCCAAAGCCTAGGGAGTCGGCCACCATGATCATGTAGGATCGGTGCAACTGAAACTACCCCCAGTAGTATAGGTCCTATAGGATATCTCAGGGTAGCTACTGCAATCCCATGCACCCTACCCACAAATGCTATCCTCATTCAACTGCCTATGATGAGAGGATGCAGACTACTTAGTCTCAATGCCTCTCATACAATATGATAAACTAGCTCCATAAAGCTTAGGTAACTGTCCATCGAGGTGGAAAACCTCTATCTCTAACTCTACCTGGTACCACCCCCACTACACATATTGTCGGTGATACACAACCAATGCGATGTCCCGTTGTGCTAACTGATTTCGTAGGAGATCCCTCTCCTAAAAAATGTCTCTATGCTCCTCCTTCCATCTTTGTAAGAGACCCTCCAATCATGTTATCTCAACACAAAACCTAGCCTCCACATCCCTTGTGATAGCTTGAGGCATGGGCACCTCCAAGACGACCTACTGCTCTGGCACCCACTGCTCTAGGACATCCTGTACATCTGACTGCTCTAAAATCCCCAAATCATCTCCATAATTGGTGGAGTCATCAACCTCAACCATGTCAACATCATCAAGCAGATCCCCCCAACCCTCCATCAATGCCTCTACACCCCCACCTCATGCTGTTTTCATATTTGCGCCTCCCAAAGGCCCCTCACCCTACCATCACCGCATAATCCACCATTGCTCATACTCTATAGTTACCCCAAAATAATCCATATTGGGTACATCAATAACTACATCAGACCCCTCACCCAATGGCTCAATGATAGGCTAGACTAGGGTCCTCTCATCACCACAATGCCGATAGATCAAGGTATCACTAGGCAATACCTGGCACACCCCAAATTGTCACATCACCTAAACATATGGGTAGTACTCCTACTCTGTCCCATGCCACCCAATCAACCATATACCCCTGTGCACATGCTGGAGCCACTCTCTAGCCTCATGCTAGGATGGACAGTCCTGGTATGGTCACCAGAATACCTACCCTGGTGCTAGACGAGAGAAGACATCAGTATAGTGAGCTACATCACCTACCCACCATCGAATTTTCCCATGCTCCTCTAACCTTTGCCATAAAGCGGCATATCCAATATTTTGATCCACCATCTCACCTTGTGTGGTCCAAGGCAAATCTTGTGGCCACTCCATAGCTATGTGCTGCCACTCCCAAGACTGTAAAAGATAGCTGCACCTGATTCCCTTTCACCTTCGATAGTGGACCTCATACAGCTCGTCGTACAGCTACACCAACAATGTCTGACCCCATATCATAATAAGTGGAGCTGATGTAGGACACTCCACCAATTTGAACACCAACTCAAGCAGGTTCCAAGGGAACCTTGCACCTAAGTATTTAGGAAGTAGCATATTAGAAATGAGGACCATGAGCAAAGCATGCCTCACCCCTAATACGCCCTTCTCCAGCCACCACCGCACCAGAATACCACCTATATGGAAGTCAACCTCTGCCCTCTCCATAACCCTCTCCATCGCTAGAAAAAAACACCGTGTGAACATCGTTACCCGTTGGTCACGGTGGGTCATCCGGATAGGCAATACATCTATCAGAATCTGTAGAATCTGATACACATCCTCCAGAGTCACAGTCATCTCCCCTACTAGGAGATGAAAAGTGTTGGTGCGAGGATACCATAGATTGATCAAGGCAGTAAAATATGTCTGATCTCCCACCACAGGCTCCAAACGTGTCACATTCTTGAGCCCAAGGGCATCAAGCCACTCCCAATCCACAACTGTCAGGGCATCTCGGGCATCAGAGAAAACAGTCGGTTGGCGGTACCGACTCTTCACAACATGAAAAACAATAAAAAGTAAAATATATTAATTACATACTTAATATAAAAAAAACATTAAAATAACACTGTACAATAGAATTACAGACTGCAATTTATAATTGTGCAGCAAAAGTACAACATGAGAAGTGCATTAAAATAAAACTATACAAACAAAAAATCGTACTAAGGTTTCAGCCTTAATGTGAACAAAAAAAAAAAAATACAAAAATATAAAAATTAATATTAGGGTTTCAACCTTAATATTAACGCAAAACAAAACAAAAAAATAATTAAAAAATAATATATTAGGTTTTCAACTTGATATATGAATAAAAACAAAATAACGCAAACAAACATTTATATGTGAGTTTTTAACCTCATATAAAAAAAAAATGAATAACAAGCAGGGAGAAGGAACATCATACCGGTCTCACCTCGGCTCCTCCACTCGAAGATCCAGTTCTCACACTCATGAGGTCTGCAAAATTTTAGCAGCGCTCTGCTACGCAGACTCGCACTCCTCCTCACTGCTCCAAATCACCAAGAAAAAAATGTTGCAAATGAGCCCCAAATCTAGTTTTGGTCCTTTTATTGGCTGTTAAGCCTGTAATCCTTCCACCCTGGGATGAGCGCTCTAGTTGGCACTCATACCACCCTGGGATGATTGCAAAATTTGTATTCGCCCCACCTTGGGACGATTACAGAGCAAAAAATAAAGCAACAAAAACTACATCCAAAAAATGCACCAAAAACAGCAATAAATCTTCCGAACAAGGGTGCCTCTGCACCTAACATTCATGGCATGAAAAACCACCATTGGGGTCATAAATACTCACTATCCATAGTCAAACCGCTCCACAAGAAGGAGGATTTTTGATAATTTACCCCAATAGGCATAAAAAAAGGGTCAAAACCCACCAAAAATAGGTCCAAATGTTAGAAAACTACATAAGCGTTCAACGAAAAACAACTAAAGGCACCATTAAAAATGTCATCTTGGGTCAAGCGACTCGTCGCTTTTCTCATTTTTGGTCATTCTCTCATCGATTCGTCACTTGAGGTGGTAGTCACACTTAGTCACTAATCAAAAAATACACCCCCAATCAAGGAAATGGCATGCATTCAAAGAATCATTGACAAAGATAATCATGTTCCTGCTTGGGGTAGCAAATAAGCAATAATCACAAGCTAAAAAAACACTTGGCATTCTAGAAGCATGAAGACAATGTTCCTTAGACAAAAGGTTGCGCCCTTTGCCTATTCATGACTGAACAATGTCCAAGATCAAGTACACCTCACTAAAAAAGGTTACACTTGAGTTAAGCTCCTTAGCTCATCAGAAGCAAGGATTCAAGAATGTGTGCCTTTTCCATACTTGGAGCATCAAAATTTGGTTAGGTTATTGAGAAGCCCTAATCATTAAGTGCTTTTGTCATCTATTTTTGCTCAGCA
Organism: Wollemia nobilis; assembly: GCA_028583015.1. Taxonomy (NCBI): domain Eukaryota; kingdom Viridiplantae; phylum Streptophyta; class Pinopsida; order Araucariales; family Araucariaceae; genus Wollemia; species Wollemia nobilis. The sequence continues at coordinate 5,401,416 of JAQPPZ010002937.1, read as the reverse complement.
CTATGCCACGCACAACGCATCCCAAAAAGGGGCATCTATAGACACCAAAACAACACCAATCTGATTATGTGACTACAAGCACTGACCGAATTGGCATACATACCCCCTAGGGAAGCCTCTAGAGGTTAAAAATTGGTCCTAAACACTCCCAAATCAGTTTTGGAAGGTCAGAGGTCAATTTGGAACCTTTTAAGCACTTTGCTCCTTATTCGTACCACCCTGGGATGATTAGAATCCTATTTGTCTCACCCCGAGACGATTAGTAGCAATCATTCCAGGGTGGGATGATTACAAGGTTTGACTAGCAAAAATTCAAGCCTTGACAAATGGCAGCCTAGATCTACCACCCAAATTTTCCTTCAAGGCATGCAATTGTGAGGAACGATTTCAAATCAGAGAGAAAATTCAATCAAGCATGATCATGGAGGCTCTAAATCAGGGAGGAATCTTCTCTCCCTCAAAAGGGCATGGTGAGCCAAGTGGTGCCCTCACATGCGCATTCAAAGGAGACCCCTAGGTCTATAAAAGGGTGAGCCTCCTCACCCAAAAAAAGAGAACAAAGCTAGAGCATTTGGAGCAACAGAGTGCTGCCAAATTATACCCCCATTCCTTTTTGTGCTTCCTACATCCTTAATTTCTCTTTCGGAAGAGAGGTTATCGAGTGGACACTAGGAACACATTCCAGACCCAAAACCCAAGCAATCGGCCACAATCCCACACCAAACTCATTGACACAACCCCATATGAGGTTTTGGACCCATCCCAATTGGATTGGTGCCAAAACTAAGCCCTAAACGGTGGGTGTCCTGCCCCCAGGTGCCCCTCGCACTGTTGTAGTCCTAATCACCCCACCCCAGAGAGATTAGAAATATGTGCATGATTTCTTTATTTTTATTTTTGCATTATGTTTTATTTGATGTACTTATGTTGTTTTCCAAGTTCCATTGCTTTCTGACATGATTTGACATTGTTTTTATCATTTTACATGTTTACTAATCTACAGGGAGTGCCTTCAGATATAGGATAATCTATGAAAAATCTGCCAAATCTGACATTCTGGGTCATCTTAAAATTCCCCTTGTAGTCCAACCCCAAGTTTGTAAGATTTTTGGAGGTCTCTAGGTAGGACATTTGCAAGGTCACTCTTGCATATTTTGTGATAGTCCCCAATGTCCCACACTGAAGCAATTAGAGATATTTGCATGATTTCCTAACTGTTATTTTTGTAGTGTGTCCCTGATGATGTCTCCATGCCTCTGTCAAATTTTAAATTCATTATGACATGTTTAGACCATCGTTTAATTATTTTATATATTAACTAGCCGGAGGCTTTGGGGATTGCATGTTTTCCTATATCCTCATATGCTATTAACCATTTACTACTTTTCTATGCATAGGATCTCACCACCAGGAACACCAAAGGGGTAGCAGAAAATTACGAACACACGGACACAAGCAACGACAACTTTTGGCCCACCCATTTCTAATGCAAGCATGCGAAAGACACTAGAAGCGTACCATCTTTTGATGTAACAAACTATATCAAATGTTCTGAGCCCTATAGGGGGGATGTATTGTAATCGGATTAAAAAACAACATTAATAAAAGAAGCCCCACTTTGTTTTTCTTACATCTCATTTTTGCATCATTTCCTTCATGTATTTGTTCATCGTATTTCGTGGACTTAGCATCTATACCATATCAATTTTGTTTGCATCACATCTGGTACGCCATCCTTCTACATTCACTTTCAAAATTCATCAATATTCAAATTTTTCTTTGTTGGCCCTCCTTTGGCCAGAATCTCTACCACTCTCTTCTTTGTCGGGGACCCCGAGTAAGGCCTAGGCAGTCCGGGGTTGTCCCTGCCTCTGGAAATTTCATCTTGGGGATTGGGAGGGAGGTCATATTTGGGGAGTTGGCCATGACATGACTATAGATGACCTTATATAATCCTTGGTGCAGAGGAATGTCAGACCATTTCTTGTTCCTACATGAGTTGATGGTGTAGTTCATCGAATTAACCAAGAATTGAGGAATGCTTATGGGGTTTACGTCCTAGAAAAAGTTCATGAAAGCATAATGAAAACTAAGGAAGACTTTTTAAGGGTCCTCGGTTGTGATGAATTCCATCACATTATTCATGAAAAAGTTCCAAGGGGTAGGGAGGTCAGTTATTAATAGGCCATATTTTACTTTCTTTTAAATTTTGGAGGTATCCTTGAATTATTTTAACTCCACCTCCTAATTATGCTTTTGTTAATTAACCTTCCTTTGATCGATTGTACCATAATGGTGGCTAGCATATTAACATTATTCATAAGGTTTGGATCATCATTGTGGAATGTTCCCTATCATGGAATGTGCACCGAACTACCTTCCACCTGGATTATGGTCCACTTGGCTTTCTCTTTCAACATAGAGCTCATGAAAATGTGACAAACCTTATTGCTATTAGAATTACTTATCTTGGTAATCATGGAAGTTTTTGAAATGGTGAACTTGGCAAGAAACCAATGCCCTCCTAAAATGGCAACTCCACCAAGATCATGGATGAAAACCTCCAACCACTGACCTTGAGACCATGTCTAGCAGTGAATGTCTTCCCTAGGAAGAATAAAGGTTACTTTTAAAATGTGTCTATACCACAAATATTGAATCTATAGTTTTCCATGTTGTCTACTCCCATGTGTCTGACATGCAAAAATACCTAAAAACTGCACCTCCTCATTTGGGCATGATACCAATGTCCAACATGTACATCATGTGAGAATGTGATCGTGATCATTTCGTACATGATCCACATCATCTTCATTATCTACACCTATTTTTAATAAGAACCTCCACATCATGTGGCACTCCCTAGGTCCACATGACTAAACCATCAACATTCACTCCTAGGTTTGCCAACTTGTCTGCTACCTTGTTGGACTATCAAAAGACGTGTTGGACTACCGTATCTCCTTTGGTGCCTAATAGTATCCTTGATTCCTTGATGTAAGCCTCAATAATCCATGGAGGGTTTTTGTTATTCTTGAGAAGATTTATGATATTGAGTGAATCACCTTCCACTATGAGTCTACCTTGGATATCTTTAGTCAATTCCATTCCTCACCACAGACCTTTAGATTCTACTTCATTGTTTATCTAAGTTTCAAGATATTCTATAAATGTAAGTACCATATGGTCTTGGTGGTCCCTTACCACTCCTCATACCCTGATGTTGCTTGGGTTGCCCTTGGTAGCATCTTCAAAGTTCAATTTGAGCCAGTCTAGCAGGGGAGGAAGCCACATAGAATCTATTCTAGGATTGGGCATAATGGAAATTGAAGTGTCCTCAAGTGGGATGCTTAAGTATTTACCTAAGATATTTTCATTGCTAGAGACCAAATATGAGGGGACCGAATATTAATTATGGCATTTTCTTTGGCAAAGGCAAGAATTTTGTTGGTAATTGACGCAGGATTCCTTCTTGACTCATTGAAAGCTCGATGGTTTATATCTAGCCAAATTTACCAAAGGAAATGGTGGAGGTTAATTTTACACATGAATCAAAGCCTAATTTTGACAAATGGGTTGGGTCATTGCTGGAAAACCTCAAATATGGAGGCTGGTTAGACCTAGGAAATATTGAAAACTTGGAACAACCCATTTAGGATAATCAAGGATACAATAAATTCAAGGAATAAATACTGAATTGATTCCTAGTTTTCCCATCAAAGACAACATCTTTTAGGGACAATAATTCCTATTTTTAGCATGTTATCTATGGTGAGTATTTTACCTTAAACAACAAATCATAAAAAAAAAATATTTTGGAATCAACCTCTTGGTCCAAACTAACTGAGTCTGAAACGAAGGATCCTCAAGATCTAGCAGTAGCTTGTAAGCCAATTTAACAGAGAAATATCCACTCTTTTTTTCTACCCACCGGATATGATCTTCTCCTCCTCATAGAGGAATGAATTGCTACCTCAAAATATTTTCTAGAGCCTCATATTTAGCCTCCAAGCCTTGAATATTTATCGGTCTCCATCTCGATATGTTTCTAACCTACCTCATGAAGTCTAACACATTTTGCCCTAGAATTTCATTAGTATGATCTTTTAGATGGGCTATGTAGGGGTCTTGAATGAGTGCTTCATCCCTAGCCCACTTTTCCACCTAGAACTTGATGTTCTATCCATTTTCCAAAGCCACAACATACATTTGTTTACTATGTCTATGCTAGTTAGGATGTCTTTCCAGAAGGCTGATCCTCTTCTTTGAATAGTGTTGTTCAAAAAATCTATTCCTTGGATGTATTTTCTTTTTATAATCATAGTCCACTCATTCTCAACCTTGGTGATCAATCACCATGATTTTTTAGTTATTATTTTTGTGTTAATATAAGATACTCTTCTTAGGCCTAACCCTCCATTTTATTTCGGTAGACAAACCTTGTTCCAACCAAATAAGTGAATTCATTGTTTTGCTTTCGATCTTGACCAAAGAAAGTTTTTTTGTTACTGTTCAATATTTTGGTGCACCTTGGTAGGGGCCTTGAACACTGATAAAAAGTATATTGGAATGTTTTGGAGTGAGGCCATAGTCGAGGTTGCTTTGCCATCCTAGGATAATTGGTTCTCTTTCCACCCTATTAATTTCTTTTGGATTCTCTCTAGCACATTGTCCCACATTGACTCAACCGAAGCACTTGTGAATAACGGAAGACCCATATAAGATGTGGGGAGATTGGATATGGAGCACTCCAATATCCTGGTAATATTGACCTACCTAGGACTCGAGGTGTTGAGGAAGTATATTTTGATTTTTTTTAAGTTGACCTTCTGACCTACAACATCCTCATACATCTTCAGGATGTGTTTGATGGTCTTGGCCTCTTCGATAGAATCCAGGTTCAATAAAAAAGTGTTATCCATAAACTGCTTATGGGTGACTAGGTTGGTAAGGTATGTTACTTTAATTCCAGATATGAGACCTTCTAAATAAGCAATTTTGATTGTTCTTCCAAGGGCTTTAGCAATAATTATAAAGAACATAGGACTTATAGGATCCCCTTGTTTGAGGTCTCTACTACTTTAGAAATACCCTATTGTTGAATCGTGAACGATGAAAGAAAACCAAGGTTTGTAGATGCAACCATTGATAAGCCTAATCCATTCTGGATGGAACCCAAATTTTAACAAGATGGCATTAAAAAATTCCCAATTGATATGGTCATAGGCCTTATTCATGTCCAATTTTAGAGCAAAAGTAGCCTTTTTTTGTCAACGACACTGAATGGAGAGTCTCATGAACTGTTATGACTCCATCTAGAATTGATCTCTCTTGAACCGAACTTCCTTGGCATGGGTCAATGATTAATGGTTGAAAGGATATTTCTATCCTTCTTCACAATGAAAACACAGAGATAGATCAACTATTTACGAACAATGATCACACCACTATTTCCGAGAATAGAATGAATGAATATCTGATTGCAAATAAGAAATGCAGCGAAAGTATAAAAATAATCAAACGCCACTTGAGGTGGGCACACCCTCGCCGTATAGGCAAATGCGAATAACGCAAATGAATTTAGAAATAAATATAGATGATTTTAATTAAACCATTGCAAATCAAATATATACTAAATATTAAAGCACTTGGAAAACATAGCCGACGCAGGCTATGTTTGGAATGTAGCATGACTCCCCTCCTCGAAAATGCTTTGTCCTCAAAGCTGGAAATGTCTGGAAAATACTGTCAGGTTCCCAGGTTGCAGCTTCATCTGGTAGGCCCTGCCATTTGATGAGAAATTCTTGGATGTAACGAGAGCTCCGTATGCGTGTTCTACTTTGTAGAATTGCTTTCGGCTGGAGATATATACTCCCTTCTGTATCTAGTATTGGTAATTCTGACTGAGAGTTCACTTTTTGGCCGATCACCTTGGCATAGTCATAGGATCTTTGGGAAGGTAGTCCCTTTGGTTCGTGGAAGACCTTTGTGTAATGTGCTACGATGTCTCGTAAATCTGGAGCAGAAATACCCAAAGTTGCTCGAGATTGCTTTTTCTAACAATTAATTTGATCTATGAATCCGTATCCAACCTTTTGTAATATTTTCTCCATACTATGAGAGCTCACCATCTGTGATGGAGGAGTAGTAATGCCTTGTAAGCGAATGACCTGTCCTTTTTCCTTCCATTCCATAAATAATTTTTTGAAATTGAAGCTAACCGTGTCTAGTGTTTCCAACCATTCTACTCCCAAAATGACATCAGAGTTCCCTAAATTCATTACGAAGAGAAATCCATACCATGTATAAGTTCCCATTTTAATGGAAACTTTAGATGTTTTCCCAATACATTGAGCGTTTACCCCGTTAGCTACTAGAACCTGGAATTTGTCTTTGTTGGACGAATTAATGAATAAATTTAAAGCTTTTGCTGTTTTGATGTCGATAAAATTGTGGGTACTGCCGAAATCAATTAGCACATCTACCTTTTTTTGGCGGAGAAATACCGGTACCTTGATTGTATGGTGGGCTATTAACCCCATGAGGGCATGCACTGAAATAGCCATTGTATCTTCTTCCTTCTCTTCTAGAACAATCGATAGTTCTTCTTGAATAGGTTCTTCCTGGTGGTATGTTTCTTCTTCTTCTCCTTCATATTGAGTGCATTCAATATGAAAGTTTTGTTTTTGTGCACATGCCTATTCTCTGGGATGGTGACTACAATATTTATAGCAGAAGTATCTTGATGGTTGATCATTTATGTGAAAAGTGTTGTTGCCATACGAAGGATGATTATAAGTTTCATGCTGTGTATACAACTGAATTCTCTTCTCAGCTAGCTTGGCTATTCTTATGCAATCGTTCAACAAGGTTGGATTTTGAAGGTCCACCTCCACCTTAATATTTTCTTTCAAACCATTTCAAAAATCTCCTACCACTATGTCTGGACTGTGGTGTAATGCATACGATAGTAAACTTGTGAATTTGGAGATGAACTCACTAACTGATCTTTCTTGCTTAAGAGATAACAGTCTTACTGTGTATGATGATGTAGCTCCTTCATCAAATATTTCTAAAAAATAGGTAGTGAAATTATCCAGCAAACCATAGCTCCTTTCTCATGTTTAAGCCATACGAACCATTGGTAAGCCTCAGTGCCTAATTTTGATGCAGCGAAAGGGACTTTATCAACATCCTTAATTTGGTATAAGTCGAGAATGCCTTCCATTTTGGCTATCCAACCACGAGGATCATGACCCTCAAAAGTGGGCATATCAATGCGTGGAAAATTATTAGGCTCTCTCGGTTGGTGATAACCCATATCCCTTTCCTGATCTTGGTTATATCGCTGTCTATGATAGCGATTCCCGTAATTATTCGGATTGCCTCTTTGCTGCTCCCAATCTTCATCCTGGTCATCATTTTCTTCATTCCTTTGTTTATGGGAGTTATTTTGGGGATTAGTATTGGGATTAGGTTGGTTTTGTGCGCTCACTAGTTTAATTAGGGTGTCATTAATTTGGCACATACCAGCTAGTAATTCTCGAAGAGCTTCATTAGTGTTAATGGCAGAGTTGCCTGATTCTCCTTGTGTGACGTTGTCATGAGTTGGGGAAAGGTTAGTAGCCATGGGGTCTACCATTGGATGATGCGGATTATAACTACCAATTTGAAAAGGAGAAGGAGAATTGTTTGTACCTGGGCTTCGATGAGGTCTTCTTGTGTTGTTATTGGTTGTCTATGAGCTTGATAGTCAACCGTCAGATCCTTTGGTCCACATTTTTCTCATGCATTAGTTAGCATAACCTGTTTAGAAGCTTTTGAGCTTGGACTGCAGCAAAATTGGTTGACTCTAGCAAAAATTTGGATTCCGCTTCAACTGTCACTCCAACTGCGATGCGAATTTGAATTTGGGTGGCCTCCTTGACCGCAACTTTCAACAATTTTTAATTTGGACAATTTCAGCAACTTGACAACAATTTTTTTAACCACGTTCAGCCACTTTGGACAACTTTTGACTACAATTGCTTGACGCTTGTGATAATCGCTAATGAATTTTGACGACGTGACCCGAGGTACAACTGGGAACACTGGACACCGACACTAACAACTCACTTAGAACGGATCGACAACACGATTGTGGGATAGCTAGAATGGAGAAGACCCAAAGTGAGCCAACTGAAACCCTGAACACGATATATGGACGGGACATGAGAGGACATGACAGGGAAGGGACAACTGGGTAAAACGTGGAGGAAACATGACAAGAGAGCGACAGCTAAGACGGAGAAGCAACCGCTAGACAGAACACACGATAGGTAGATGGTTACACGAGCACCAAGGAGAGAGGCGTGTGACCAAGGTCACGAGTTACTAATTGCGTGTAGTCCCTTATAAACACCCCCACACTTCCCACACCGCTTATGTGGGATAAAACAATCGACGAACCTTTAAAAATCAAAATTTATTTTTTGCGTACCTTAGTTGCGACGTGATTTTTTTATTTTTTTGTGTTTTTTGATTGGATGACGAAGCGTTTGATTATTCGGCCTGTGCAGTGCAGAGATTTCTCACCCGTTTCGAGTTATGCTTCGGCAATCATGGGTCTTTATCGTTTCGAATGCATGCCTGTTTAGAATTTTGGACGGATAATGTTGGATTTCTTCGAATGCAGGTCACCCTGGAGCTTGGCGATTTCACCCTCATGATTGTGGTTGATAAAATTTTGGACGAATTTGCCTTTAATCACCCTGATTCACTCCTTATCATGACGACAGCTTCCTCCAGATATGCACATGTGCTGGTTTGCAATAGGATCGCTGACCAACTGATACCACTTGAAAGGATATTTCTATCCTTCTTCACAATGAAAACACAGAGATAGATCAACTATTTACGAACAATGATCACACCACTATTTTTGAGAATAGAATGAATGAATATCTGATTGCAAATAAGAAATGCAGTGGAAGTATAAAAATAATAAAACACCACTTGATATGGGCACACCCTCGCCGTATAGGCAAATGCGAATAACGCAAATGAATTTAGAAATAAAGATAGATGATTTTAATTAAACCATTGCAAATCAAATATATACTAAATATTAAAGCACTTGGAAAACATAGCTGACGCAGGCTATGTTTGGAATGTAGCAATGGTAGAATTTATTTCATGAGATTGGCTATAGATTTTGTGAGGATTTTATAAGTGACATTGTAGAGACTAACTGGTCTGAAATCTACCATGGATTTGGGAGTTGTTCCTTTAGGTATGATAGAAATAAAATTTGAATTGTAACTCCAGGGGATATGCTTGGAGGATTGAAATTCTTGGATGGTTGGAAAGACATTTGGCCCTACAATGTCCTAGAAAGTTTGAAATAAATGAGGTGGAAATCCATCTAGGCCCGGGGCCTTATCAGGGTCCATGGATAAAAGGGCCATTCAAATTTCCTCATCTGAGAAAGGTGCATTAAGCTTGTCGTTGATGTCACTATTGATCAATTTAGAAATGAATTGTAGCATGGACTCTTTGGCAGTGGCCAAGCATGGGGTTTCATCTCCAATAAGGGAGCTAAAGTAAGAGACAACTTCATCTCTGATCTCATGGATATCTTGGGTGGTAGTGCCATCCCCTTTAGTTAGCTCCCTGATCCTATTTTTGCTTCTATTCCTTAGGGTGGTGACATGGAAGAATTTGGAATTGGAGTCACCTTCCTTGAGCCATAAGGCTCTGGATTTCTGCCTCCAAAAATTCTCCTCACAAGCCAAAATATTATGATATTCAACTAGTGTGTTTCTTTACTTTATCCTTGTTGCTTCATCATAGGCTCCATTTTGAGTTTTATTTTCGATGTCTGAAAATAGTTCTCCCAAAAAAAAAATTTACTCAAATAGGTTCCCAAATACCTCTTTTTTCCATATTTTAAGGAAGTACTTCACCATCCTTAGGTTTTGGGAAAGTTTGTAGGAAGGAATTTTTTGGAAGGATTTTTGCCACCATTGGTTGATGCAGTCTCTTAGGTCTATTAGTCTCATAATGAAACTAAGAGGGGGGGTGAATCAGTTTAGCTCTTTAAAACTTAAATCTTTAAAATTCAAAGACAAAATAATGAAAACATAAAATCAAATAAAATAAGTATAACAAGAGAACATCACACAACACAAGATGTACCGAGGTTCACCAATTTGGCTAAATCCCTAAAAATTACTGTTTGGAATCCCATCCAAATCTAGCCTTTGCAAAGCACCAAATTTACAATCAATTTACCAACACCTACTAGAAGGAGCACCAACCCCTGATTTATCTGCACCAACCCTTAATTTATCTATACCAACAGAAAGTATCACCAACCCCTCTACCAAGCACCCACTTGATTTTGATATTGATAATAAAATGACATATATGAATGTCTTCACTGAAACCAAAAACCTCTATTGTTTGTAAGATCAAAATATAAAACAGTCACCTTCGTCAGGGTGGTCATCCGGATAGGCAGTCCATCTATCAGAATCTGTAGAATCTGATACACATCCTCCAGAGTCACAGTCATCTCCCCTATTAGGAGATGAAAAGTGTTGGTGCGAGGATACCATAGATTGATCAAGGTAGTAAAATATGTCTGATATCCCACCACAGGCTCCAAACATGTCAGTTTCTTGAGCCCAAGGGCATCAAGCCACTCCCAATCCCCGACTGTCAGGGCATCTCGGGCATCAGAGAAAACAGTCGGTTGGCGGTACCGACTCTTCACAACATGAAAAACAATAAAAAGTAAAAGATATTAAGTACATACTTAATATAAAAAAAAACATTAAAATAACATTGTACAATAGAAATACAGACTACAATTTATAATTGTGCAGCAAAAGTACAACATGAGAAGTGCATTAAAATAAAACTGTACAAAAAAAAAATCGTACTAAGTTTTTAGCCTTAATGTGAACAAAAAAAAAAAAAACAAAAACAATACAAAAATATAAAAATTAATACTAGGGTTTCAACCTTAATATTAACGCTAAAAAAAACAAAAAAATAATAAAAAAATCATATATTAGGTTTTCAACTTGATATATGAATAAAAACAAAATAACGCAAACAAACATTTATATGTGAGTTTTTAACTTCATATAAAAAAAAAATGAATAACAAGCAGGGAGAAGGAACATCATACTGGTCTCGCCTCGGCTCCTCCACTCGAAGATCCAGTTCTCACACTCATGATGTCTGCAAAATTTTAGCAGCGCTCCACTACGCAGACTTGCACTCCTCCTCACTACTCCAAATCACCAAGAAAAAAATGTTGCAAATGAGCCCCAAACCTTGTTTTGGTCCTTTTATTGGTTGTTAAGCCTGTAATACTTCCACCCTGGGATGAGCGATCTATTTGGAACTCATCCCACCCTAGGATGATTGCAAAATTTGTATTCGCCCCACCTTGGGACGATTACAGAGCAAAAAATAAAGCAACAAAAACTACATCCAAAAAATGCACCAAAAACAACAATAAATCTGCCGAACAAGGGTGCCTCTGCACCTGACATTCATGGCATGAAAAACCGCCATTGGGGTCATAAATACTCACTATCCATAGTCGGACCGCTCCACAAGAAGGATGATTTTTGATAATTTACCCCAATAGGCATAAAAAGGGTCAAAACCCACCAAAAATAGGTCGAAATGTTGGAAAACTACATAAGCGTTCAACGAAAAACAACTAAAGGCACCATTAAAAATGTCATCTTGGGTCAAGCGACTCGTCACTTTTCTCATTTTTGGTCATTCTCTCATCGATTCGTCGCTTGAGGTGGTAGTCACACTTAGTCACCAATCAAAAAATACACACCCAATCAAGGAAATGGAATGCATTCAAATAATCATTGACAAAGATAATCATGTTCCTGCTTGGGGCGGCAAATAAGCAATAATCACAAGCTAAAAAAACACTTGGCATTCTAGAAGCATTAAGACAATGTTCCTTATACAAAAGGTTGTGCCCTTTGCCTATTCATGACTGAACAATGTCCAAGATCAAGTACACCTCATTGAAAAAGGTTACACTTGAGTTAAGCTCCTTAGCTCATCAGAAGCAAGGATTCAAGAATGTGTGCCTTTTCCATACTTGGAGCATCAAAATTTGGTTAGGTTATTGAGAATCCCTAATCATTAAGTGCTTTTGTCATCTATTTTTGCTCAACACTGCACCACGCACAACGCATCCCAAAAAGGGGCATCTATAGACACCAAAACAACACCAATCTGATTATGTGACTACAAGCACTAACCGAATTGGCATACATACCCCCTAGGGAAGCCTCTAGAGGTTAAAAATTGGTCCTAACCACTCCCAAATCAGTTTTGGAAGGTCAGAGGTCAATTTGGAACCTTTTAAGCACTTTTCTCCTTATTCATACCACCCTGGGATGATTAGAATCCTATTTGTCTCACCCCGGGATGATTAGCAGCAATCATTCTAGGGTGGGATGATTATAAGGTTTGACTAGAAAAAATTCAAGCCTTGACAAATGGCAGCCCAAATCTACCACCCAAATTTTCCTTCAAGGCATGCAATTGTGAGGAACAATTTCAAATCAGAGAGAAACTTCAATCAAGCATGCCCTGATCATGGAGGCTCTAAATCAGGGAGGAATCTTCTCTCCCTCCAAAGGGCATGGTGAGCCAAGTGGTGCCCTCGCATGCGCATTCAAAGGAGACCCCTAGGTATATAAAAGGGTGAGCCTCCTCACCCAAAAAAATAGAACAAAGCTGGAGCATTTGGAGCAACAGAGTGCTACCAAATTATACCCCCATTCCTCTTTGTGCTTCTTACATCCTTAATTTCTCTTTCGAAAGAGAGGTTATCGGGTGGACACTAGCAACACATTCCAGACCCAAAACTCAAGAAATCAGCCATAATCCCACACCAAACTCATTGACACAACCCCATATGAGGTTTTGGACCCATCCCAATTGGATTGGTGCCAAAACTAAGCCCCAAACGGTGGGTGTCCTGCCCCCAGGTGCCCCCTGCATTGTTGTAGTCCTAATCGCCCCACCCTGGAGTGATTAGAAATATGTGCATGATTTCTTTATTGTTATTTTTGCATTATGTTTTATTTGATGTACTTATGTTGCTGTCCGAGTTCCATTGCTTTTTGACATGATTTGACCTTGTTTTTATCATTTTACATGTTTACTAATCTACAGGGAGTGCCTTCAGATATAGGATAATCTATGAAAAATATGCCAAATCTGACCTTCTGGGTCATCTTAAAATTCCCCTTATAGTCCAACCCCAAGTTTGTAAGAGTTTTGGAGGTCTCTAGGTAGGACATTTGCAAGGTCACTCTTGCATATTTTGTGATAGTCCCCAACGTCCCACCCCGAAGCGATTAGAGATATGTGCATGATTTCCTAACTGTTATTTTTGTAGTGTGTCCCTGATGATGTCTCCATGCCTCTGTAAAATTTTAAATTCATTATGACATGTTTTGACCATCGTTTAATTCTTTTATATATTAACTAGCCGGAGGCTTTGGGGATTGCATGTTTTCCTATATCCTCATATGCTATTAACCATTTACTACTTTTCTATGCATAGGATATCACTGCCAAGAACACCAAAGGGGTAGCAGCAAATGACGAACACACGGACATAAGAAACGACAACTTTTGGCCCACTCATTTCTAATGCGGGCATGCGAAAGACACTAGAAGCGTACCATCTGTTGATGTAAAAAAATTGTATCAAATGTTCTGAGCCCTAGAGGGGGGATGTATTGTAACCGGATTAAAAAACAACATTAATAAAAAAGGCCCCACTTTGTTTTGCTTACATCTCATTTTTGCATCATTTCCTTCATGTATTTGTTCATCGTATTTCATGGACTTAGCATCTATACCATATCAATTTTGTTTGCATCACATCTGGTATGCCATCCTTCTGCATTCACTTTCAAAATTCATCAATATTCAATTTTTTCTTTGTTGGCCCTCCTTTGGCCAGAATCTCTCCCACTCTCTTCTTTGTCGAGGACCCCGAGTAAGGCCTAGGCAGTCAAGGGTTGTACCTGCCTCTGGAAATTTCATCTTGGGGATTGGGAGGGAGGTCATATTGGGGGAGTTGGCCATGACATGACTATAGATGACCTTATATAATCCTTGGTGCAGAGGAAGGTCAGACCCTTTCTTGTTCATACATGAGTTGATGGTGTAGTTCATCGAATTAACCAAGAATTGAGGAATGCTTATGGGGTTTACGTCCTGGAAAAAGTTCATGAAAGCATAATGAAAACTAAGGAGGACTTTTTAAGGGTCCTCGGTTGTGATGAATTCCATCACATTATTCATGAAAAAGTTCCAAGGGGTAGGGAGGTCAGTTATTAATAGGCCATATTTTACTTTCTTTTAAATTTTGGAGGTATCCTTGAATTATTTTAACTCCACCTCCTAATTATGCTTTTGTGAATTAACCTTCCTTTGATCGATTGTACCATAATGGTGGCTAGCATATTAACATAAATGATAAATTCCCACCCTTGCAATTCCACTCAACCACTGTCCCATGACTCCATTATAGCCACTTTAATCTCATGGTCAGTTCCCAAAAACAAGTGAAAAAATGGGGTGAACTTCCTCTCACCGAGGATGGCTTTTGCTAATGGCTCCATCTCCACACATCTTGGCTCTACATAGGTCATGGTTTTCTTGCGCTAATGTCTTACCTCTAAAAACCTCACCAATATTCAACTTGAAAATACTCTAGTAGGCTTAATGATCCTTGACGTACCCAGATGCTTGCTATTAATAAAAATTTATTGAAATTTTTGGATGCCCTCATAACTCAGATTTGGATCATCATTGTGGAATGTTCCCTATCATGGAATGTGCACCGAACTACCTTCCACCTGGATGATGGTCCACTTGGCTTTATCTTTCAACATAGAGCTCATGACAATGTGCCAAACCTTATTGCTATTAGAATTCCTTATCTTGGTAATCATGGAAGTTTTTGAAATGGTGAACTTGGCAAGAAACCAATGCCCTCCTAAAATGGCAACTCCACCAAGATCGTGGATGAAAACCTCCAACCACTGACCTTGAGACCATGTCTAGCAGTGAATGTCTTCCCTAGGAAGAATAAAGGTTACTTTTTCAATGTGTCTATACCACAAATATTGAATCTATAGTTTTCCATGTTGTCTACTCCCATGCGCCTGACATGCAAAAATACCTAAAAATTACACCTCCTCCTTTGGGCATGATACCAATGTCCAACATGTACATCATGTGAGAATGTGATCATGATCCTTTCGTACATGATCCACATCATCTTCATTATCTACACCTATTTTTAATAAGAACCTCCACATCATGTGGCACTCCCTAGGTCCACATTACTAAACCATCAACATTCACTCCTAGGTTTTCCAACTTGTCTGCTACCTTATTGGACTATCAAAAGACGTGTTGGACTACCGTATCTCCTTTGGTGCCTAATAGGATCCTTGATTCCTTGATGTAAGCCTCAATCCTCCATGGAGGGTTTTTGTTATTCTTGAGAAGATTTATGATGTTGAGTGAATCACCTTCCACTATGAGTCTGCCTTGGATATCTTTAGTCAATTCCATTCCTCGCCATAGACCTTTAGATTCTGCTTCATTTTTTGTCTGAGTTTCAAGATATTCTATAAATGTAAGTACCATATGATCTTGGTGGTCCCTTACCACTCCTCATACCCTGATGTTGCTTGGGTTTCCCTTGGTAGCATCGTCAAAGTTCAATTTGAGACAATCTAGCAGGGGAGGAAGCCACATAGAATCTATTCTAGGATTGGGCTTAATGGAAATTGAAGTGTCCTCAAGTGGGATGCTTAAGTATTTACCTAAGATATTTTCATTGGTAAAGACCGAATATGAGGGGACCGAATATTAATTATGGCATTTTCTTTGGCAAAGGCAAGAATTTTGTTGGTAATTGACGCAAGATTCCTTCTTGACTCATTGAAAGCTCGATGGTTTATATCTAGCCAAATTTACCAAAGGAAATGGTGGAGGTTAATTTTACACATGAATCAAAGCCTAATTTTGACAAATGGGTTGGGTCTTTGCTGGAAAACCTCAAATATGGAGGCTGGTTTGACCTAGGAAATATTGAAAACTTGGAACAACCCATTTAGGATAATCAAGGATACAATAAATTCAAGGAATAAATACTGAATTGATTTCTAGTTTGCCCATCAAAGACAACATCTGTTAGGGACAATAATTCCTATTTTTAGCATGTTATCTATGGTGAGTATTTTACCTTAAATAACAAATCATAAAAAAAATATATTTTGGAATCAACCTCTTGGTCCAAACTAACTAAGTCTGAAACGAAGGATCCTCAAGATCTAGCAGTAGCTTGTAAGCCAATTTAACAGAGAAATATCCACTCTTTGTTTCTACCTACTGGATATGATCTTCTCCTCCTCATAGAGGAATGAATTGCTACCACAAAATATTTTCCAGAGCCTCATATTTAGCCTCCAAGCCTTGAATATTTATTGGTCTCCATATCGATATGTTTCTAACCTACCTCATGAAGTCTAACACATTTTGCCCTAAAATTTCATTAGTATGATCTTTTAGATGGGCTATGTAGGGGTCTTGAATGAGTGCTTCATCCCTAGCCCACTTGTCCACATAGAACTTGATGTTCTATCCATTTTCCAAAGCCACATCATACATTTGTTTACTATGTCTATGCTAGTTAGGATGGCTTTCCAGAAGGCTGATCCTCTTCTTTGAATAGTGTTGTTCAAAAAATCTATTCCTTGGATGTATTTTCTTTTTATAATCGTAGTCCACTATTTCTCAACCTTGGTGATCAATCACAATGATTTTTTAGTTATTATTGTTGTGTTAATATGAGATACTCTTCTTAGGCCTAACCCTCCATTTTATTTCGGTAGACAAACCTTGTTCCAACCAAATAAGCGAATTAATTGTTTTGCTTTCGATCTTGACCAAAGAAAGTTTTTTTGTTACTGTTCAATATTTTGGTGCACCTTGGTAGGGGCCTTGAACACTGATAAAAAGTATATTGGAATGCTTTGGAGTGAGGCCATAGTTGAGGTTGCTTTGCCATCCTAGGATAATTGGTTCTCTTTCCACCCTATTAATTTCTTTTGGATTCTCTCTAGCACATTGTCCCACATTGACTCAACTGAAGCACTTGTGAATAACGAAAGACCCATATAAGATGTGGGGAGATTGGATATGGAGCACTCCAATATCTTGGTAATCTTGACCTACCTAGGACTCGAGGTGTTGAGGAAGTATATTTTGATTTTTTTTAAGTTGACCTTCTGACCTACAACATCCTCATACATCTTCAGGATGTGTTTTATGGTCTTGGCCTCTTCAATAGAATCCAGGTTCAATAAAAAAGTGTTATCCATAAACTGCTTATGGGTGACTAGGTTGGTAAGGTATGTTACTTTAATTCCAGATATGAGACCTTCTAAATAAGAAATTTTTATTTTTCTTCCAAGGGCTTTAGCAATAATTATAAAGAACATAGGACTTATAGGATCCCCTTGTTTGAGGTCTCTACTACTTTAGAAATACCCTATTGTTGACTTGTGAACGATGAAAGAAAACCAAGGTTTGTAGATGCAACCTTTGATAAGCCTAACCCATTCTGGATGGAACCCAAATTTTAACAAGATGGCATTAAAAAATTCCCAATTGATATGGTCATAGGCCTTATTCATGTCCAATTTTAGGGCAAAAGTAGCCTTTTTTTGTCTACGACACTGAATGGAGAGCCTCATGAACTGTTATGACTCCATCTAGAATTGATCTCTCTTGAACCGAACTTCCTTGGCATGGGTCAATGATTAATGGTTGAAAGGATATTTCTATCCTTCTTCACAATGAAAACATAGAGATAGATCAACTATTTACGAACAATGATCACACCACTATTTTCGAGAATAGAATGAATGAATATCTGATTGCAAATAAGAAATGCAGCGGAAGTATAAAAATAATCAAACGCCACTTGAGGTGGGCACACCCTCGCCGTATAGGCAAATGCGAATAACGCAAATGAATTTAGAAATAAAGATAGATGATTTTAATTAAACCATTGCAAATCAAATATATACTAAATATTAAAGCACTTGGAAAACATAGCCGACGCAGGCTATGTTTGGAATGTAGCATGACTCCCCTCCTCGGAAAGCTTTGTCCTCAAAGCTGGAAATGTCTGGAAAATACTGTCAGGTTCCCAGGTTGCAGCTTCATCTGGTAGGCCCTGCCATTTGATGAGAAATTCTTGGATGTGACGAGAGCTCCGTATGCGTGTTCTGCTTTGTAGAATTGCTTTCGGCTGGAGATATATATGCCCTTCTATATCTAGTATTGGTAATTCTGACTGAGAGTTCACTTTTTGGCCGATCACCTTGGCATGGTCATGGGATCTTTGGGAAGGTAGTCCCTTTGGTTCATGGAAGACCTCTGCGTAATGTGCTACGATGTCCTATAAATCTGGAGCATAAATACCCGAAGTTGCTCGAGATTGCTTTTTCAAACAATTAATTTGATCTATGAATCCGTATCCAACCTTTTGTAATGTTTTCTCCATACTATGAGAGCTCACCATCTGTGATGGAGGAGTAGTAATGCCTTGTAAGCGAATGACCTGTCCTTTTTCCTTCCATTCCACAAATAATTTTTTGAAATTGAAGCTAACCGTGTCTAGTGTTTCCAACCATTCTACTCCCAAAATGACATCAGAGTTCCCTAAATTCATTACGAAGAGAGATCCATACCATGTATAAGTTCCCATTTTAATGGAAACTTTAGATGTTTGCCCAATACATTGAGCGTTTACCCCGTTAGCTACTAGAACCTGGAATTTGTCTTTGTTGGACGAATTAATGAATAAATTTAAAGCTTTTGCTGTTTTGATGTCGATAAAATTGTGGGTACTGTCGTAATCAATTAGCACATTTACCTTTTTTGGCGAGAGAAATCCCGGTACCTTGATTGTATGGTGGGCTGTTAACCCCATGAGGGCATGCACTGAAATAGCCATTGTATCCTCTTCCTTCTCTTCTAGAACAATCGATAGTTCTTCTTGAATAGGTTCTTCCTGGTGGTATGTTTCTTCTTCTTCTCCTTCATATTGAGCGCATTCAATATGAAAGTTTTGTTTTTGTGCACATGCCTATTCTCTGGGATGGTGATTGCGACATTTATAGTAGAAGTATCTTGATGGTTGATCATTTCTGTGAAAAGAGTTGTTGCCATACGAAGGATGATTATAAGTTTCATGCTGTGTATACAACTGAATTCTCTTCTCAGCTAGCTTGGCTATTCTTATGCAATCGTTCAACGAGGTTGGATTTTGAAGGTCCACCTCCACCTTAATATTTTCTTTCAAACCATTGCAAAAAGCTCCTACCACTATGTCTGGACTGAGGTGTAATGCATACGGTAGTAAACTGGTGAATTCGGAGACGAACTCACTAACTGATCTTTCTTGCTTAAGAGATAACAGTCTTACTGTGTATGATGATGTAGCTCCTTCATCAAATCTTTCTAAAAAATAGGTAGTGAAATTCTTCCAGCAAACCATAGCTCCTTTCTCGCGTTTAAGCCATACGAACCATTGGTAAGCCTCAGTGCCTAATTTTGATGCAACGAAAGGGACTTTATCAACATCCTTAATTTGGTATAAGTCGAGAATGCCTTCCATTTTGGCTATCCAACCACGAGGATCATGACCCTCAAAAGTGGGCATATCAATGCATGGAAAATTATTAGGGCCTCTCGGTTGGTGATAACCCATATCCCTTTCCTGATCTTGGTTATATCGTTGTCTATGATAGCGATTCCCGTAATTATCCGGATTGCCTCTTTGTTGCTCCCAATATTCATCCTGGTCATCATTTTCTTCATTCCTTTGTTTATGGGAGTGATTTTTGGGATTAGTATTGGGATTAGGTTGGTTTTGTGTGCTCACTAGTTTAATTAGGGTGTCATTAATTTGGCGCATACCAGCTAGTAATTCTCGAAGAGCTTCATCAGTGTTAATGGCAGAGTTGCCTGATTCTCCTTGTGTGACGTTGTCGTGAGTTGGGGAAAGGTTAGTAGCCATGGGGTCTACCATTGGATGATGTGGATTATAACTGCCAATTTGAAAAGGAGAAGGAGAATTGTTTGTACCTGGGCTTCGATGAGGTCTTCTTGTGTTGTTATTGGTCATCTCCGAGCTTGATAGTCGACCGTCAGATCCTTTGGTCCACCTTTTGCTCATGCATTAGTTAGCATAACCTGTTTAGAAGCTTTTGAGCTTGGACTGCAGCAAAATTGGTTGACTCTAGCAAAAATTTGGATTCCACTTCAACTGTCACTCCAACTGCGATGCGGATTTGAATTTGGGTGGCCTCCTTGACCGCAACTTTCAACAGTTTTTAATTTGGACAATTTCAACAACTTGACAACATTTTTTTTTTTTTAACCACGTTCAGCCACTTTGGACAACTTTTGACTACAATTGCTTGACGCTTGTGATAATTGCTAACAAATTTTGATGACGTGACCCGAGGGACAACTGGGAACACTGGACACCGATGCTAACAACTCACTTAGAACGGACTGACAACACGATTGTGGGATAGCTGGAATGGAGAAGACCCAAAGTGAGCCAACCAAAACCCCGAACGTGATAGATGGGCAGGACGCGAGAGGACACGATAGGGAAGGGACAACTGGGTGGAACACGGAGGAAACACGACAAGAGAGCGACAGCTAAGACGGAGAAGCAACCACTAGACAGAACACACGACAGGTAGATGGTTACATGAGCGCCAAGGAGAGAGGCATGTGACCAAGGTCACGAGTTACTAATTGCGTGTAGTCCCTTATAAACACCCCCACACTTCCCACACCGCTTATGTGGGATAAAACAATCGACGAACCTTTAAAAATCAAAATTTATTTTTCGCGTACCTTAGTTGCGACGCGATTTTTTTATTTTTTTGTGTTTTTTGATTGGATGACGAAGCGTTTGATTATCCGGCCTGTGTAGTGCGGAGATTTCTCGCCCATTTTGAGTTATGCTTCGGCAATCATGGGTCTTTATCATTTCGAATGCACGCCTGTTTAGAATTTTGGATGGATAATGCTGGATTTCTTCGAATGCAGGTCACCCTGGAGCTTGGCGATTTCGCCCTCACGATTGTGGTTGATAAACTTTTGGACGGATTTGCCTTTAATCACCCTGAGTCACTCCTTATCATGACGGTAGCTTCCTCCGGATATGCGCATGTGCTGGTTTGCAACAGGATCGCTGACCAACTGATACCACTTGAAAGGATATTTCTATCCTTCTTCACAATGAAAACACAAAGATAGATCAACTATTTACGAACAATGATCACACCACTATTTTCAAGAATAGAATGAATGAATATCTGATTGCAAATAAGAAATGCAGCGAAAGTATAAAAATAATCAAACGCCACTTGAGGTGGGCACACCCTCGCCATATAGGCAAATGCGAATAACGCAAATGAATTTAGAAATAAAGATAGATGATTTTAATTAAACCATTGCAAATCAAATATATACTAAATATTAAAGCACTTGGAAAACATAGCTGACGCAGGCTATGTTTGGAATGTAGCAATGGTAGAATTTATTTCATGAGATTGGCTATAGATTTTGTGAGGATTTTATAAGTGACATTGTAGAGACTAACTGGTCTGAAATCTACCATGGATTTGGGAGTTGTTCCTTTAGGTATGATAGAAATAAAATTTGAATTGTAACTCCAGGGGATATGCTTGGAGGATTGAAATTCTTGGATGGTTGGAAATACATTTGGCCCTACAATGTCCTAGAAAGTTTGAAATAAATGAGGTGGGAATCCATCTAGGCCTGGGGCCTTATCAAGGTCCATGGAGAAAAGGGCCATTCAAATTTCCTCATCTAAGAAAGGTGCATTAAGTTTGTCGTTGATGTCACTATTGATCAATTGAGGAATGAATTGTAGCATGGACTCTTTGGCAGTGGCCAAGCATGGGGTTTCATCTCCAAGGAGGGAGCTAAAGTAAGAGACAACTTCATCTCTGATCTCATGGATATCTTGGGTGGTAGTGCCATCCCATTTAGTTAGCTCCCTGATCCTATTTTTGCTTCTATTCGTCAGGGTGGTGATATGGAATAATTTGGAATTGGAGTCATCTTCCTTGAGCCATAAGGCTCTGGATTTCTGCATCCAAAAATTCTCCTCACAAGCCAAAATATTATGATATTCAACTAGTGTGTTTCTTTACTTTATCCTTGTTGCTTCATCACAAGCTCCATTTTGAGTTTTATTTTCGATGTCTGAAAATAGTTCTCCCACAATTTTTTTTTTCTCAAATAGGTTCCCAAATACCTCTTTTTTCCATATTTTAAGGAAGTACTTCACCATCCTTAGGTTTTGGGAAAGTTTGTAGGAAGGAATTTTTTGGAAGGATTTCTGCCACCATTGGTTGATGCAGTCTCTTAGGTCTGTTAGTCTCATAATGAAACTAAGAGGGGGGTTGAATCAGTTTAGCTCTTTAAAACTTAAATCTTCAACACTCAAAGCTAAAATAATGAAAACATAAAATCAAATAAAATAAGTATAACAAGAGAACATCACACAACACAAGATGTACCGAGGTTCACCAATTTGGTTAAATCCCTAAAAAATACTGTTTGGAATCCCATCCAAATCTAGCCTTTGCAAAGCACCAAATTTACAATCAATTTACCAGCACCTACTAGGAGCACCAACCCTTGATTTATCTGCACCAACAGAAAGGAACACCAACCCTTGATTTATCTATACCAACAGAAAGGATCACCAACCCCTCTACTAAGCACCCACTTGATTTTGATATTGATAATAAAATGACATATATGAATGTCTTCACTGAAACCAAAAACCTCTATGGTCTGTAAGATAAAAATATAAAACTTTCTATTTCACCCAATATAACATCCCTCTCTGCATTACTCAAAATTTGAATCTTCTCTTCTCACAAAAACAAAACCGATTGTTCTCTTAGTTCATTTTTCCAATTGCTATATACTTTCTGGGTATTGTGTAACACTTTGTCTATAAAATTATCTCACAATTTCAGCCAAAATTGATATCATATGAGAAATGTATACCCAAATACTGAAGTGATGTTTTTCACCACTCTCCAAAAATCACAGATTTTCACTCTTTATTTTCTCCACACACACTTCTCTCTTCACAAAATAAAGTCCCCTATTTTCAATAAAATATTTTGTCACTTAAAAAGCACACACTTGAATTATTTTTCCCTTTTCAATTTTAAAAATATTTTCTTTGATGAAGCTTATTCAAATAATATAACTTCATTTTTTATTTTGAGAAGGCATTTCGTCAAACACGTCACATGCAAAGAATTAACACCTTAATCATTATCTTACTTCGGAGCCGCGTGACACATCAAACCAAAAAAAAAATATGCTCTATTTTATGCCTTGAGTATGTAACAACACTGAAACCGAAACTCTAGCGACTTTGCAAGGTCGAAATAGCCAACTGAAGAATTTTGCACAAGTGGAACAAATTGACATAAAAGTGACCTGTACCATTTTTACAACAATCATAACTCTCACCTCGTAACTTTATTTTTTCTAAAATTTGAAAAATATAATATATAAAATTCTGAATACATCTAGTTAGAATCCCACTGTATAACTCCTTACGGTTCACCTGTACAACCTCCATAAAAACTGTTGTTAACACACTTTTTCAAAAAAGAGCGTTTTTGTGACAGTCTTGCAATGCTTGTAAAATTCGTCTCATCTTTTTGTTTTGGTGGAAATTTGGAACACATGTTTTTGAAGATAATGAAAAAATCCAATTTGAATTTCACTATCAAATTCTTCTCGGTTTGCTCGTAGTGCTTTTGACAAAACTGCTCTTTTTTGTCTTGTACAACCACCTGCCAAATCATCCGCCAAGATACTGAAAACATCACCGATCAATCCAAAAACTGTGCCAACACATCCAAAATTGTTATGGACTATTTCCTGACATGTTGGCATGTTCTAAACTAATCCATCCTGTCCAATTGTGCTCGTGATGACTTTTGCAATTTTTTGACAACTTCCTGACGATTTTTTCAACTTTTGCAAATTTTCACGAACAACCTGTAACAACTTCACTCGAACATCAAAAACATCCTCATAAGCATTGAAAATCATTGTACATACTCCAAAAAACCTCTAAACAACTATCCACTACATCAACCTGTCCATCTGAGTGTGTTGACAACAATAACAATACTGTCATTGCACCTTGCTCAACAATCTCCCCCTTTGAAATTGTTGGCAAAACACATAATTTTCCGTAACTCTTCTCCCCATTTGACAAAAATACCAAAGGGCTACTGAAAAATCCCCCTGAGTCCATGCACAAAATTCTCAGGAAAAAATGATTACACTTAGCAAAAATCATAAACATGAGCAAAAAGATAAACAAATACACAAATGCTCCCCTTGAGAATGTGGCCCCAATAGCTAGTCAATTCTTAGGAAGTGTGACCACTCCCAATTTATTATGAATGTACTCAAAGAATTCCTTGGACAATGGTTTGATGAATATATCCACTAATTTCTCTATTGTTGGAACAAAATCCAACTTAACCTCACCTTTCACAACTTTCTCCTTCAAAAAATGATATCGGATAGCAACATGTTTTGTGTGAGAATGCATAATGAGATTCTTTGAGATGTTTATGGCACTGGTGATATCACACTTAACTAAAATTGGCTCATTGAAATTAATGCCAAGATCCTTTAGAGTTTGTTTCATCTATAACACCTACGTACAACACGTTGTCGCTGCAATGTATTCTACCTCTGTTGTGGATAAGGAGACTGACTCCTATTTCTTACTGTGCCACGTGACCAACCTGTCTCTAAGATAGAATGCACCTCCACTGGTACTCTTCGTGTCATCTACACATCCTACCCAATATACATTTGAATACACAATAAGGGTGAAGTCCTTACCTTTTAGATACCATAACCCATACTCCATAGTACCCTTGAGGTACCAAAGAATCCTCTTCACTGTTGTCACATGAGTCTCCTTGGGACTAGCCTAAAATTGTGCTACCATGCATACTACTTGAAAAATATCTGGTCTGGTAGCTATCAAGTACAATAAGCTCCCAATCATAGATCTATACATAGTTTGATCAACATGTGGAGATTTGTCATCCTTGCTCAACTTGCAACTTGTCATCATGGGAGTGCTAACTGGCTTACAATCCTCCATTGTGAACTTTTTAGCATCTCTTTCACATATTTAATTTGAGAAATAAATATGCCCTTCTCCTTTTGATTAACTTGCAATCCAAGGAAATACAAAAGTTCACCAATCATTGACATTTCAAATTCTTTTTGCATCTTATTTGCTAAATATTTACATAACTCATATTTGCTACTACCAAATATGATATCATCTACGTATACAAAAAGAACAATATGATGACCATTTTCTATTTTGACATACAAATTACTATCCACCATACCTTTCTTGAACCCTTGTTGAGTAAGATAATTGTCTAGCCTTGCATACCATGCTCGGGGTGCCTATTTTAAGCCATATAACACTTTCTTCAACTTGCAAACCAAGTTGGGATCATCACCAAGATAGAAACCATCTAGATGCTCAATATAAACCTCTTATTCAAGTTTCCCATTCAAAAATTCTGATTTCACATCCATTTGATAAACTTTGAAATTCTTGTAAACTGTTAAAGCCAGAAACATTCTAATTACCTCTAGTCTAGCCACAGGTGCAAAGGTTTCATCAAATTCAATACCTTCAACTTATGCATAGCCTTTGCATACAAATATTGCTTTGTTCCTAACTACCTATCCGTATTCATTCAAATTATTTTGAAAGACCCATTTAGTATTGATTATATTTTTATTTGCGGGTCTTGGTACTAACTCCCAAGTATTTTTTTATCGATCTGATCTAATTCTTCATTTATTGACTTTGCCCAAATTTCATCTTTGCTTGTGTCAGCAACATTTTTGGGATCAATGCTGGATAATAAAGAGTAGTTACTAATCTTCTTCTTATCTGAACACCAACTTTGGGGTCTCCAATTATTTGCTCTCTAAGATGATCTTTCTACCAGCTGCCAGTTTTGAATTTCTTATTTTCTTCCACTTTTGAATCATTGTTTGAATCCTCTGAGTCAATTTTGTTTCTTTCCATTTCCCTTTCCTCATCTCCTTCAATGACCTCTTCATAAATTAGGTAGTTCTCTTCATAGCTAATTACTCGTTCCCTTCCTTCATCAACTTTAATATCGACACTATCCATAATTTTACTTAGTTTCTTGTTGTAGCATTTGTAAGATTTGATTTTTGACGAATAGCCAAGAAAAATACCTTCATCCGCTCTATCTTCAAACTTACCAAGGTTTTCTTCAGTTCTTTTGATGTAACACTTACTGCCAAAAACTTTAAAGTATCTTGCTCTTGCATTTTTACCGAACCACAACTCATAAGGAGTTTTGCTTTCATACGTCCTCAATATGCACCTATTTTGGATGTATACCACAGTATGGACTGCCTCTTTCGAAAAATCTATCTTCTACTTTGATCTCAGTCAACATAGTTCATGTCATTTCCTGCACTGTCATGTTCTTTATTTCTACCACACCATTCTGCTAAGGTATCTTGGTTGCTGAAAACTGTCTCCTAATGCCATATTTTTTACAATACTCTGTGAAATCCTCTGAAATGAACTCTCATCCTCTGTCTGACCTTAAAAATTTAATCCTTTTTCTTGTTTGATTCTCAACTTGGTTTTTGAAAACCTTAAACATCTCAAAAGCTTCTAATTTATGCTTCAAAAATAGTACCCATGTCGTCCTGGAATAGTCATCTATACACAACATGAAATATTTGTCTTCGTTTATGCTTTGTGTTCTCATGGGTCCACATAAATTAGTATGTACTAGTTCCAAAGGTTTGCTTGTGTAGTATTATTTTGTTTTAAATGAGACTCTAGTTTGCTTCCCATTTTGATATGAAGCACAAATTTTATTTGATGGTTTGCCAATGGTGGGAATATCTCTCACTGCTTTCTTTGAGCTGATTTTTACTAGATTGTCAAAACTGATATGACCAAGCCTCTTGTGCCCCAACTAATTCTCTTCATACTTCCCAATCAAGAAAGCTCCCTCTAAATTCTCTAAGAGAGTGTATAGGTTTCCAGATGTCCTTGATCTAGTTTCTATCAACATCCCATTGTTTGCCTTTCTGAATTCACAATACTGCTTCTTAAATATCACTTCATGACATCTATCACGAATCTGAATTATGCTCAACAAGTTATGCTTCATACCAACCACAAAAAAGACTTCTTTTAACATAATTTTTCCATCACTAATATGAACTGAACCTCTGCCAACTATCTTAGCTCCATCATTGTTTCTAAACTTTACTGAACCACATTCATATTTCTACTTCTCAAATTTTTGTTTATCATATGACTGGAGCATCCACTATCAAGTATCCATGGTGTGGATTTATTCTGTGCTTTAAATACCGTTTGTACGATCAAGGTTTTATTTTCTTCCTGAGGTCACTCTTTTTCTTTCCACTCAGGTTTGATTACAATTTTGGGCTCTTGTTTTGGCTTTTCTTTTTCAGTAGCTTGTGCATGTTTTTCGAAAAATTTTCTATTTTGTCTTATTCCATTTGTCTAAAATTTTCTTCCCTAAAATTGATTTGATGCAAATGTACTTTGACAATTTCTTGCAATATGCCCAAAATTATGACAGTTATAAAATTCTACTACATAATCCATCAAAGGTGAAAAAGTATTTCTATTGGTAAAATTCCTTGGTCCTACATTATACTTATAATCTGAGATCTTATGTCCATAACCATTGCATTTAAAATAGTAACCAGAAAAGAGATGATTGAACCTAGGTGGTGGTCTTTGCCATGTTGTTGTAGGAGCCATAAATATTATTCTTCTTTGATGTGTGACATTGGTGAAACCATTATTGTCAATTCTCATTTTGTGCCTTGCATTATTGCTTTCCTTTGCATGATTCATTTTTGCTTGATCAACCTGTTTCTTCTATTCATTCTTTTTGGATTCTTCATTTATGGCCTTTGATCCATTTGATGATTCTCCTTCATCAAAACCCAAACAAAATTTGGTTATTTATGATCTTATCTAGCTTCATATAACTTTCTTCACATTTATGATAACAACTAATTTTTTGATTCATCTCTTATAGTTGCATTCTTAAACCAACAATATCTTCTTCTAGCTTGTTGCAATAATCTATTTTCATGGTTATTTGCACTTTTAGATCTTTGAATATTTTCTTGGATTCTTCTATATGTACTTTCAAATTTGTTATGATTTCATTTTCATCCTCAAGCTTTCTTGAAATTTTCTTATTATTTTTTCTTTCTATCTTCAATTCATCTAGAGCTACAATTAGTTCCTCTTCCAAATTCACTTCTGCATCAATTTATTCTTCATCACATTCCTATTTTTTTCTGGTTTTTCTTCTTTGAGTGTTATGAAAAGAGCTTCAACTGTTTCCTTTTCAGAATCCTCACTGGAGCTATCTTTTGATGAACTGAAATTCTTGGAGATGAAACTTTTCTTCTTGAAGTTACCTTTTTTGAAATTTATTTTTATTTTTTTCAGTCACTTCTTTCTTCATGCAATCCTTCATCACTTCTGTTATTCTCATTAAGTGGACATTTAGCTGCAAAATGCCCAATGCCTCCATAGTTGAAACATTTAAATGATAACTTTCCTCTATATTTTACTTTTTTCCCTTTTAGTTTTCGAACAAAGTTTGCTTCCATTTCATCTGATGTCTCTTCTTCTTCGGATTCTTATTTTGCTTTCATATTTTTATGGGATTTAAAAGTAGATTCTCTATTTGTGGTTTTAGATTTTCCTATTCTCATCTCATATGCAGTCAAAGAACCATGCATCTCATCTATACTAAAATAATTTAGATCTTTAGATTCTTCTATAGCTAAAATTTTAAAATCAAATATTTGGGGAAGGGATCTTAATACCTTTTCCATGATGACAGAATCTTTGATTTCCTCACTGAGTCCTCTATTCGCATTAATGACTTCATTAACTCTCAACATATATGCCTCTATATTCTCAACATATATGCCTCTATATTCTCATCATCATTCATTTTTAATACTTTGAACTGAGGTCGATGTGTTTGTAACCTGGCCTCCTTGATCTTAATGTCTCCTTCATGAATGCTCTTTAGTTTGTCCCATATTTTCTTTTTCATTTTACAACCCATAATCTTTACTAGTTCGTTGTCCACTAATCCACACATGATAGCATTCTTTGCTTTTGAGTCATTCTCAAATAGTTTCTTACTGACAACATCGATTGGAGAAGGGGTGGGTATTATGTATTAACTATCTACTGAATCCCAAATGTCATATCCCAAAGCACAAATATATGTCTACATCTCGAGTCTCCAAAATGTGTAATTAGTTCCATCAAACAATGGTGTTTTATTTGATGAGAATCCTTCACCACCTGCCATTATGTCACTTCCAAGATCACCCTAGCTGGTTAAGCCTATTTAGGAACCTCACTCTGATACCAATTGTTAGTATCACAATGACATTGATAGGGGGGTGAATTAGTATAGCTCTTTAAAACTTAAATCTTCAACACTCAAAGCCAAAACAATGAAAACATAAAACAAAATAAAACAAGTATAACAAGAGAAAATCACATAACACAAGATGTACCGAGGTTCACCGATTTGGATACATCCTTAAAAATTATTGTTTGGAATCCCATCCAAATCTAGCCTTTGCAAAGAACCAACTTTACAATCAATTTACTAGCACCCACTGGAAGGAGCACCAACCCCTGATTTATCTGCACTAACAGAAAGGAGCACCAACCCCTAATTTATCGGTACCAATAAAAAGGAGCACCAACCCCTCTACAAAACACCCACTTGATTTTGATATTGATAATAAAACGACATATATGAATGTATTCACTAAAACCAGAACCCTCTATGGTCTATAAGCTCAAAATCTAAAACTTTCTATTTCACCCAGTATAACATCCCTCTCTGCATTACTTAGAATTTGAATCTTCTCTTCTCACAAAACAAAATTGATTTTTCTCTTATATCGTTTTTCCAATTGCTAAAAAAATTCTGGGTATTGTGCAAAACTGTATCTGTAAACTTCTCTCACAATTTCAGCCAAAATGGATATCATATGAGAAAGTTATGCCCAAAATACTGAAGTGACTTTTTTCACCACTCTCCAAAAATCATGGATTTTTACTCTTTATTTTTCTCCACACACACTTATCTCTTCACAAAATAAATTCCCCTCTTTTCAATAAAATCCCTTGTCACTTAAAAAGCACACACTGCATTTTTTTTCCATTTTCAATTTTAAAAAGATTTTATTTAATGAAGCTTCTTAAAATAATATAACTTGCTTTTTTTTATTTTGAGAAGGCATTTCGTGAAACACATCACATGCAAAGAATTGGCACCTTACTCGTTCTCTTACTTCGGAGCCATGTGACACCTCAAAGCAAAAATTAAAGATGCTCTATTTGATACCTTGAGGATGTAACAACACTAAAACCGAAACTCTGGTGACTCTGCAAGGTCGTGTTGAGAAGCAACACATCCCCACTAAAAAAAATGAAATTCCATCCTTTGAAAATGTTTAATATTCATTTGTTCCGCAAGGACCCTCTTGATGTTTTTCAGATTTTAATTCCAAAATTTTTTTGCATCCTTTTCCAAACTTCGCCTACATCAAAGTGACCAAGTAGACTTGCATATGGCATTGATTTCAATTTAGAAATAGCGGTTTCCATTTCTAGCCTAGCAAAATTCTAAATGCATTTTCTCTTAATCCATGATGAATTTTTAATTTCTGTTTGCAGATTAGGATACCCTTTGGGTTTTTTTAGATACTTGTAAAGTTTCATCAGATTCTGAGCATTTTGGAATTTTCATCTTTCTACACCATGTGAAGCTGATCATTCTCGAGCAATTTAAAAGTTATTTTTTAAATGTTAAAATCATTTCTGAGTAAGGAAGATCCTTCACCAATATGTAAAAATACAAAATACAGATGGACAAAGTCATTGGAATCAACCTACAATTTTTGGAGAATTTGCAAAGTGGAAGAAAAGCTTGAAGGAAATGTCGCGATATCACGACATGTTCCATTTTCGGACATGTCTCATTTTTGTGAAGGCAAAAGCTAGGAAGAAAAGCTTGTAGGAAATGTCGTGATATCGCGACATGTTCCATTTTCGGAGGGGCAAAGCCAAAGAAGCAATGACTTGTAGGAAATGTCGCGATATCGCG
Source organism: Wollemia nobilis (assembly GCA_028583015.1). Taxonomy (NCBI): domain Eukaryota; kingdom Viridiplantae; phylum Streptophyta; class Pinopsida; order Araucariales; family Araucariaceae; genus Wollemia; species Wollemia nobilis. The sequence continues at coordinate 5,369,947 of JAQPPZ010002937.1, read as the reverse complement.
ACATGTTCCATTTTCGGACTTGTCGGACTTTCGCTCAAATTTGATTATACCCTAAAATCTTTTAAAGTCCAATGTCACGATTTCACGACATGTTCCATTTTCTCGAGGCGGAAGCTAAGAAGAGACTAAGTGAAGGAAATGTCGCGATATCGCGACATGTTCCATTTTCACGAGGGCCAAGCTGAAAAGAGTCAAAGTGAGGGAAACATTACTATTTTGTGACATGTCGCGATTTCATGACAAAGAAGTGAAGGTAGAGGCGAAGTGAAGGAAATGTCATTATTTCGTGACATGTTCCATTTTCACGAGGAAGAAGTGACGAAAGAAGAGAGGTGAAGGAAATGTCGCGATTTCACGATAAAGAAGTGGAGAAAGAAGAGAAGTAAAGGAAACATCGTGATTTCACAACATGTTGCGATTTCGCAATAAAGAAGCTGAAAAGAGGCTAAGTGGAGAAAATGTCGTGATTTCACGACATGTTCCATTTTCGCGAGGAAGAAGTGGAGAAAGAAGAGAAGTGAGGGAAACATCGCGATATCAGGACATGTTCCATTTTTGCGAGTACGAAAGCTGAACATAAGCCAAGTGAAGGAAATATCATGATATCGTGACATGTTCCATTTTCACGATGGCGGGAGTTGAAAGAGACAAAGTGAAGGAAATGTTGCGATATCGCGACATGTTCCATTTTTGGAAGGCGCAAGCAAGGAAGAAGTGACGAAAGAAGAGAAGTGAAGGAAATGTCATGATATCGCGACATGTTCCATTTTCAGAAGGCAGAAGCTAAAAAGGGATGAAGTGAAGGGAACGTCGCAATTTCGTGACATGTCACGATTTCGTGACAAACAAGTGAGAAAAGAGACGAAGTGAAGGAAATGTCACGATTTCATGACATGTCACGATTTCACGACAGAGAAGCCAAAGAAAGAAGAGAAGTGAGGGAAACGTCGTGATTTCATGACATGTCGTTATTTCGTGATATGTTCCATTTTCATGAGGATGAAAGCTTGCAAAACATAAAGTGTAGAAAATGTCACGATTTCGTTACATGTTCCATTTTCACGAGGGCGAAATCTTGAGAGAGATAAAGTTAAGGAAACGTCGCGATATTGTGACATGTTCCATTTTCGTGAGGGCGAAAGCTTGAGAGAGATAAAGTGAAGGAAACGTCGCGATATCATGACATGTTCCATTTTTGAAAGACAAAAAAAAGGAAAAAGTAACTTGAGGAAAATGTCGCGATATCGCGACAGGTTTGGACTTATATTCATTTTGCATAGTTTGGTCATTCTTTAAATTTTTTATCACCTATCCAAAAGGAAGTGGAAGCTTCTCAACATAGTCCAAATCAATTAATTAAGTAAAATGAAAAACATTAAAAATCTAACCTTTGCTTTTCTATTTGCAGAAGTAGATCTGACAATTGCATAATGGTAAAAGTAATGGCAGACAAAGAATCTTGACTCGAACCAATCAAAGACAGTTGTGCAAAGATGGAAGGCCTCATAAGTCAGTGACTCATCCAGATGTTGCAGAGGAGTTAATGAGATGCTCTGACAACTTATCAAAGGATAAAGATACATTTACACTCGATGCCCATTTGATGAAGATAAAACCAAGTCTTATCTTCTCCATTTATGGCAAGATCCACACAAAGATTTTTAGAGTGATTAGGGTTTATCGAAACTCTATATAAAAATACCTTATATTGTAAAACCTCGGCGATGAGATTTTATGATAAGATTTAGATATTTGGAAGAAGATATTTTGAAAATATCAGGGCCTGTCCTAAGTCTATATATACTTCTCTTGAATGTAAAGTCGAGATGCAAAAACTTGGAATAAAAGACACTTGAACAATTTCCTGCAAATCTTGTTTGAATGCTTTGTTCTGGACCTAGGGTTGGTGTGAAATCATTCTTCTGTGATAGCATGGCTAGGAGCCTAATCTCTTTTGGATTTTGATAAGTGCATCTTCTTTTGTTTTCATCTCACTAAAGTTCTATTTATTTTGGTTGTGAATCTGTGTTATCAAGATTGAATATGCTGCTAAGCTTCATTCTATTTGTTATATGCTAAGGAAAGTTAGAGATTTAAGGTTTAGGTCTGTTCTAATTGCTCTATCCTCACTATGTGAGCTAAGCTACTGGTGAGAGATACCAGTTGACACCGAATTCCCTTCTATTTATGATTTTCTTTCAGATCTATGTTATTTCCATCTTATGCTCTTAGTAGAAGGTGATCTTAGAAAGCTGGACACCTTCCTCTTTGATTGGTTTTATTGTGAAGCTAAATAGTATAACTAAAATTGGTAGTTTTGATTTTACAACTAAGATAGACTTCTCTTTTTTGCCCTACCCTACTCTCTCTGTTCCACCATTAAATGATTCATTTTATATTTTTCTTTCAAATTTGTATTTTATTTAATCTGCTAAAACATAAAGAGCTATATCAAAGAACTCATTGTAAATCCGATAGTCAACAAAGATAAAAACCGCTAAACATTATTGAATTAAATTCGAGCCCATTGTAAGGTAACAAACAGTCCACTTGAAACTATTCTAGAAGCGGAAAAGAGTGAATAGACATTCGACCCAACTCTATAACTCACACCTTGGATAACCAGCAAGATCCTAAAGTGAGTGGGATTTATCCCGTATAAGTTTTATCAGTATTTTATGCTTATTCTTCACAAGGTGTGTATGAAATATGAACCAACATTTAAAATTGGTGCTAGAAGGAGGGCCTACTGAACTCCATTCAGTATTTGTTAAGGATTGTAAGTTGTTTGTGAAAAGCTGGATTCTATTTACAAAGTAACTAGGTCCCACTCTAGAGCAGGAGAACTCCTTGTGCCTAAGTTAGAAACCCCAAGGAGAAGCAGCCTTAGAAGGGCCAAGTCTTTGTCTAGCATAGTTTTATCATCACTTGTAGTTCTTCCAACTGCAAACTCAAAATATCATAGTTGATCAGGTAGTGATGGCAAGCTGGTTGGGTCCCACTGCTTTGAATATCCTTGGTGTAGCACATGATTTACCCAAAAATCCTGAGAAGTATCTTCCTACCTACAAACATGATGGAATTAGAACAATAGAAGAACATCTAGTGGTATATAAAAATTCTCTGAAGCTGTTAAATGTGCAACATGAAGATGTGGCTTATCGGTTATTCCCATTCACTCTTCAAGAGGGAGCACACGAATAGTTTTTGAACCTTACTAATGATTCTATTACTAGTTGGAATGACCTAGAGAAAGTTTTTGTATCACAATTTGGGGAAGTGATTGACCCCAGTGTGTTATATCAACAATTTTCCAGCATTAAGAGAGAGTCGGATGAAGGTATCAGGTCTTTCAATATGAGGTTCCAAAGAGCTTATGGTAGAATGACTGGTCATTACATACCAAGTGCAAATATAGCCTTAGAAATCTATAAGAATGCATTGGATTTGGTGACCTCTATTTTCCTCAAGAGAGACATCAATATCACAACCCTGGCAGGAGCTTATAAAGAAGCTTTAATTCTTGAAAGACAGTTAGGACCTCAAATTTTGAGTAGTCCTTTGATATCCTATGTTACGCAGAACATGCCTATTTTGAATCCCATTCCACATCATGAGTTAGTGCCAGCATGTCACGCTCTACCCAAGGAAACTCTGTTAACCGTGACACACACTCAGCATGTGCAAAATATAGAGAATGATTCTGACAAGTTCAAGGTGGAAGTGCTTGAAGTAAACATTTGTGACCTAGCATTACCCAACTTTGAAGCTTTTCCTGGTGAGTTAAATTTTCCTAAAAATCAGAGAAATATTGATAGTTATGGTTCATCCAAAAAAGGTACAACTATGGTTTCAGATTCATTCACTTTTCTCGAAGAGTCAAAAAATGTTGTAGAAATTCCTATGGATGAAGTGCAAGCTTTTCAACAGTTCCAAAAGGACAGTTATAATTTGAGATGTGAGAATCTAGAACCTACTCCTAATAATGATCCTCCCCCACCAAATGGTAATGAAAGTAAGATTCAATATCACTATATAGAAGTAACTAGGAAGGAGTATAACATCGTTGAGGATATGAAGAAAATTAAGGCTAACATCACCCTCCATGAGCTAGTTCAGATTGTTGAACAAAAAGATAACTTGATTGAAACTTACTCTGGACCACCTATTGAATTTCAAGAAAAGGATAAGAAGATAGTAAATGTGAATGTGGTCAACCAACTCGAAATAGACAAAGAATCTCAGTATAAGCTTGTGATTACTGAACAAAATATCAAAAAAGAGGTTGTAAACTGTGTTGATGCAGATATTGGAGTTTATAATTTGAAAACTGAGAAGGTGAGACTAGTTATAGCTCTAACCAATCACAACAATGATATTTGGACATTACACATTGATGGGGTTAAATCTAAGCAAGGCTCAGGTGAAAGAGCAAATTATGAAAATTCTACTAGAGGGATAAAAATTGAAATCTTGGATATTGGAGCAGTAGAGCAACCACAAAATGTTCAAGTTATTAAGAACTATGACGTACAAATAAAATATGATCTCTTTGAGTTGTTACATAAATCTGAAGATGTGATGATCTGGGTCTATGAATGCATTAAGGTATTTGATCCTGGGGTTTTTTTTACATTTTGTCCCTTTGAAAGAATTATGTAAACCCTTCAAGTAGAAGCATAAACATGTTAATGCCTTGATTTTGAAGGAGGCATAAAAATTGTATGCACATGGGCTGATAGAATAAGACATAAGCAAGGGTTGAAAACTTCACCATTCATGTTATTATATGATTTGACTAATTTGGAGGGTGAAGGACTTGCAGATTTGGTTTTTCTATGGGACAAGATCCATATAAAAAAAAAAAAAGGAAGAGGGAAGACGGTAAACACAAGTCTTTCCCAGGTAGCAAAAAATTTTGGGAAGCATAATCTGGAGTGCATTTCGTCAACAGGACCTGAAAGGTATTTTTCTAAATTTACTTGCAAATGGTCAATTTTTTTAAGGCACTATTTCTCTGCTTTTCCATCTGCTACATTTTTTGAGTGATTGAAGGGACTTTGTGCATATGTATATATTGTAAATAAAGTTTGAAGTAGTGTGTTTTTATTTGGCTTTATTTAAATTTTGAAGTACTGTGTTTTATCTTTTGAGGTATGTGCAATTTTGTCTTTAACTGTTGGACTTTTTTTTTCTCTCCTCTTTAGTTTTTTAAATTTTGTTTGTTTGAGCTTTTGCTTAAACAAAGAAAACACAAATCAACATTTAAAATTGGCCTAGTGTGTTTTCATTTTGTTTTATTTTTGTTAAGAGATAGTCTGCTAGAGCTAAAAAGTGGAACTACTTGTTATTTAGAACAACAGTAGAAAGATAATTGGATTTTGTATCTTGCTCACCACAATTATTTTTATTATAAAGAGACTACTATACTGTTTGGCTGAAGAACTCCCAGGGAATCCAAGAAAAGTTGGTCAGGAGAGGGGACTCTGATTCATGGAATTACATCAAAGCATCCAAGGAAGCTATTGGTACCCAGGTTGAAACAGTTAGTTGATCAATTGCTCGATGAATATAAAAAAAAAAAGAGCAAGGCATTCCATCTATCGGTATCTTTCAAAAGAAAAAAGAGACAGAAGGTGAAAGTTGGGCAAGCCAACATAAAACTGAAATTATTTTCTACACATAGCCAAGGTTCCAGAAGGATACATCTCAAACATGTTCACCAGGCTATAAATGCCACCTCATACTGGTGAATCAGGGTCGTGAAAATCTAAAGAGTAACTCTGTCGGGGTTGTAAAAGGCTAAACTAGTAAATAGAGCTCTACTCGGTTTCCCCTGCACAATCTAAATAGCTGATCAATCCACAGTGAGCAGTCGAAGCCCTGATCGTCCTTGAAGAAAGTTTTTATATGCTTATAACCGCACATCAGAATCTTCCTTGAGTGATTCAACCTAGTATGTCCTTGGGAAACTTTAACAGCTAACAGATAGTAGTTAAATCATTTTAGAAAATATTTGTGGCAAAGCATGGTACATAGTCTAAATTTTTTTGAAACTAGAGTTCTGGATTCTAAATAGTGCTACTATTTTCTCAGCAGATATCGCCATTTTTTGAGAAGCAACACACCCCCACTAAAAAAAATGAAATTCCATCCTTTGAAAATGTTTAATATTCATTTGTTCCGCAGGGACCCTCTTGATGTTTTTCGGATTTTAATTCCAAATTTTGCTTGCATCCTTTTCCAAACTTCGCCTACATCAAAGTGACCAAGTAGACTTGCATATGGCATTGATTTCAATTTAGAAATAGTGGTTTCCATTTCTAGCCTAGCAAACTTCTAAATGCATTTTCTCTTAATCCATGATGAATTTTTAATTTCTGTTTGTATATTGGGATACCCTTTGGGTTTTTTTAGATACTTGTAAAGTTTCATCAGATTCTGAGCATTTTGGAATTTTCATCTTTCTACACCATGTGAAGCTGATCATTCTCGAGCAATTTAAAATTCATTTTTTAAATGTTAAAATCATTTCTGAGTAAGGAAGATCCTTCACAAATATGTAAAAATACAAAATACAGATGGACAAAGTCATTGGAATCAACCTACAATTTTTGGAGAATTTGCAAAGTGGAAGAAAAGCTTGAAGGAAATGTCACGATATCGCGACATGTTCCATTTTCGGACATGTCTCATTTTCGCGAAGGCAAAATCTAGGAAGAAAATCTTGTAGGAAATGTCACGATATCGCGACATGTTCCATTTTTGGAGGGGCAAAGCCAAAGAAGCAATGACTTGTAGGAAATGTCGCGATATCGCGACATGTTCCATTTTCGAACTTGTCGGACTTTTGCTCAAATTTGATTATACCCTAAAAACTTTTAAAGTTTGATGTCGTGATTTCGTGACATGTTCCATTTTCACGAGGCAAAATCTGAGAAGAGACTAAGTGAAGGAAATGTCACGATTTCGCGACATGTCATGATATCGCGAGGGCCAAGCTGAAAAGAGGCAAAGTGAGGGAAACATCGCGATTTCATGACATGTCACGATTTCACGACAAAGAAGTGAAGGTAGAGGCGAAGTGAAGGAAATGTCACGATTTCACGACTGTTGATAAGCAACACACCCCCACTGAAAAATGAGATTCCATCCTTAGAAAATTATGAACTTTCATTTTTGCAGCAGGGACCCTCTTGGTCATTTTCAGGTTTTAAATCCATATTTTGCTTGCCTCCTTTTTAAAGTTGTGCTTTTTCTTGCATTCTAGCTGTGTTATCCAAGAATTCACTTTTTACATGCTAGAATCATTCATGCACAAGAAAATCTTGCACCATTACCGAGAAAAATCCGAAAAACGATTGCATAAATTCACTGAAAAATCAAACTTTCCATTTTTGGTAGTGTCGCGATATCGCGACACTTCCTTTTTCGGAAATGTCGCGATATCGCGACAGGTAAGTCAAAATGCGGCTAAGTGGCAGAAAGGTCGCGATTTCGCGACATGTCGCGAAATCGCGACAGTTTTTGGGAGAGAGAAGCAAGTTGTGACGGAGGGCGCGATTTTGCGACATGTCGCGAAATCGCGACATGTCGTATTTTCGCGGCAGGAGAGAGAAAATGGGCTGCAGGATGAAAAATCGGCTAAGTCGGAAACATGTTCCAAAATCGCGGTCAACGCGGTCAACGCATGCAGGAAAGGGAACTGTCGCGATATCGCGACGTGTTCTAAAATCGCGGCTGAAAATCAAGAAGCGTACGGAGGCCAGGAAGGGTCGCGATTTCGCGACATGTCGCGAAATCGCGACATGTCGCGTTTTCGCGGCCGACGAGGGAGGAAGTTGCCGATGCGCTGCAGTGGTCGCGATTTCGCGACATGTCGCGAAATCGCGACATGTCGCAGAATCGCGGCAGGAGAGAGAAAGTCATAGTTGACCTGAAAGTGCATTCCGGCGGGAAACAGAAGGCTTCCTGGGGTAGCGACACGTGTCAAAGCGTGAATGGGACAAACAGAAGCCGACATGCAAGCTTATTTTGCGGATTTAATCTGTTTTTAATGTTTTAAGCTTCTGATTTAATTAAAATGCTAATCTAATGCATCTTTTTGTCTTTCATGCAGGATTCCACCTGGCACTTACGGGACAACCGGGAAAGACCATAAAGGCGAAGATAAAGTGCGGATTTAGTCAAGGACCGCCATGCTAGGAGAGAAGCTGCCGGTGAGAGCATTCAACAACAAATTTATTGCAGACTTGATAGCATGAAGACCATTTCAACTTCGGGATGGATTTGCGGAGATCGAATTGATGGAGAAGTGGTGACTCATCCGGCTCACCAACAGAATTAATGAAAGCATTTATTTGCAGCTGCGAATGAATGCAAGTTGCATTTTATTTTATCTTCTCCATTTATGGCAGCTGACTGCACGCATTTGCCGAAGGGTTAAGTTCTATCCGGACTTTGATTTTTAAATGGATTTTTATTGTAAATCCCCGGTCCTAGGGTTTAAGTGCGATAAGATTTAGGGTTTGAGCAAGATATTTTGGAAAAGATCGTGGTCCGTCCCGAGTCTATAAATACAAATTCTAAATGTAATCGCAGAGAGGCGGAGACTTAGAAATAAAGGCTTATAAGCAATTTCTTGCAAATTTTGTGAAATCCTTTGTTTCCGGACTTGGAGTTGATGTGCTTTAGCTTTTCTCGTGATAGCATGGCCAGGAGCCTAATCTTTTGCAGAGTGTGATAAGTGTATTTTCTTTTGTTATCCGTTCCATTTAAAGTTTGTTAGATATATGTCGTAAATCGCCATTGTCAAGATTAAATATGTCTGTTAGGGCTTCGATTGTTCTATTGTCTCGCTAGGGGAAATTACAGATTTCAGGTGTAAGTTTGTTCTAATTGCTCTGTCTTCACTCGTGCGAGCTAGGGTCGCCGGTGAAAGATACCGCTTTTAACCACCTGCCCTTGGATTTATGATTTTCTCGCTAGATCCGTTTCACTCGCCTTGTGCTCTTAGTTGAAAGTGATCTTAGACCGACCGGACACTTTCTTCCGGGATTTGTTCTGTTGTGAAGCTGATAGCATAGATAAGATTGATAGTTTGGGTTTACAATTGATGTTTGATAAACTTCTCTTTTCTGCCTTACCCTACCCTCTCTTTGCTTTCCGTGAATGATCCATTTTTATTTTCTTTGTTTGCCTTTTATTTAAATCTGCCGACCCATGAGAGCTAGATCAAAGAATTCAAGTCAAATCTGATTGTCAACAACTTTTGCAACTACTGAACAAGTTCAGGAACCCCCTGTAAGGTAACAGAGCAGTCCATATCGAAATCTATTCCGTAAGTGGAAAAGAGTGAATTGCCATTCGACCCAACTCTGTAACTCGCACCTTGGATAACCAGCTAGATCCTAAAGATGAGTGGGATCAGTCCCGTGGGTGTCTCCGGAGCTTTCCTTGCCTCCATCCTTTTTTCCCGAGGTGTGCATGAAAGCCGGACCAACACCTAATTGGCGCTAGAAGGAGGGCTGAGAACATCTGTTCTTAGTGCACTTGAGTTGAGAAATCCGATCGTATGTGGAACTCGTAAACCGTATTTTATCCAAAGTCTCGGTAGTTAATTTTCCCTCCTCCTCACCCAACACCTAATTGGCGCTAGAAGGAGGGCATGAACTCGGCTCAAGTATTGTAAGGGCATAATAGAGAACATTTGAAGGACCCACGTTGAACTCCTGACAGCTTTATAAATTGTCAGACAGTTTTATAAATTGTCAGTATAGTTTTATAAATTGTCAGTACAGTCGCTTTTAAATTGTCAGTGCAGTTTTTAAATTGTCAGTGCAGTTTTGTAAATTGTCAGTAGCATTTTTGAAAGTTGTCAGTACAGTTTTAAAAATTGCCAGAGAAGGCCTTAAGTTCAGTGGTTTGTTAAGAACAGTTCTATCATCACTTGCAGTTATCCAATTACAAATCATAACATCACTGTCAGCCAAGTATTAATGGCAAATTGGTTGGGCCCCACCGCTTTGAACATTCCGGGTATAGCCCATGACCCGCCCGAAGTCCGTAAAGGTATCTCCCTGGGTACAAACATGATGGGACAAGAACCGCAGAAGAACATCTCGCTAGCTTTTAAAAATGCTTTAAAATTATTGAATATACAAAGATGAAGATGTTGCCCGCAGATTGTTCCCTGCTCACTCTCCAGGAGGGAGCTTATGACCTGGTTTTTAAACCTCACCAAGGAATTCCATTACTAGTCGGGATGATCTAGAGAAAGCTTTTATATCACAGTTCAGTGAAGTGATAGATCCCAACGATTTTATATCAGCAATTTTCCAAGGATCAAGAAGAGAGTCGGGAGAAACTGCCAGGTCTTTCAATATGAGGTTCCAAAGAGCTTACGGTAGAATGACCGGCCATTACATCCCAAATGCAACTCGGCCTTAGAAATCTACAAGAATGCATTGGATTCGGTGACCTCTATTTTCCTCAAGAGAGATATTAATATTACAACCCTGGCAGGGGCTTATAAAGAAGCCTTAATTCTTGAAAGACAGTTAGGGCCTCAAATTCTGAGCAGTCCTTTGATATCCTATGTTACACAAAACATGCCTGTTCCAGACCCCATTCCACATCATGAGTTAATGCCAACATGTCATGCTCTACCCAAGGAGACTCCGTTAACTGTGACATCCACTAAGCATGTGCAAAATACAGAGAAAAGTTCTGACAAATTCAAAGTGCAGGTGCTTGAACTGAACAGTTGTGATCTGGCACCACCCAAATTTGAAATTTTTCCTGGTGAGTTAAATTTTCCTAGAAATCAAAGAAATATTGATATTTCTAGTTCACCCAAAAAAAGTACAACCAGGGTTTCAGATTCTGTCACTTTTCCCGAAGAGACAGAAAGTCTTGTACGAGACTCTCGTGGATGAAATGCAAGATTTTCAACACCTCAAAATGGACAGCTATGACTTGAAATGTGAGAGTCCATAACTTAATAATGATCCTTCCTCATCGTAGGATGATGAAAGTGAGATTCAATCTCACTATGCGAAGTAATCGAAGAGGATAACATCATTGAGGATATGAGGGAACTTAAAGCCGACATCACCCTCTATGAACCGCCTCGCATTGTTGGACAAAACATTAACTTGATTGAGGCTTACTCTGGACCACCTGTTGAATTTCAAGAAAAGGAGGAAAAGATGGTAAATATGAATGTGGTCAGCCAACTTGGAATTGATGAACTGTCTCAACATAAGCCTGCAACTTCTGAACATAATGTCAAAGAGGAGGCTATAAACTGTGTTGATGCAGATATTGGAGTTTATGATTTGGCAACTGAAAAGGTGGGAACAGTTACAGCCCTAATCAATAACAACAATGATGTTTGGACATTGCACATTGATGAGGTTAAGTCTAAGCAAGGCTCGGTGAAAAGGAAAATTGTAAGCATTCTCCTAGAGGGATAAAAATTGAAGTCCTGGATATTGAAGCAAGGCAGAGAACCACAAAATGTTCAAGTTGTTAAGAACCAGGGCATACGGATAAAACATGATTTCTTTCAGCTTGTCACATCAATTTGAAAATGTGGTGGTCCGGGTCCGTCAAGGTTTTAAAGTATTTGATCCCCGGGGTTTTTTACATTCAAATCCTTTTGAAAGAACTCGCAAACCCTTTAATTAGAAGCATAAACATGTTATCATATGATTTGTTATTATATGATTTGTTTAATTTGAAGGAGTTGCAGATTTGTTTTTCAAATGGGACAGGGAAGACAGTAAACCCAAGTCTTTCCCAGATAGCAAATTTTTGAAGCACAGTCTGGAGTGCATTTCGTCAACAGGACTCGAAAGGTAATTTTTTTTAAATTACTTGCATGGTCAAAATTTTTTAAAGCACCATTTCTCTGCTTTCCCAACTGCTGTATTTTTTGAGTATGAAGGGAAGTTGTAACATATGTATGCATTGTAAATAAGCTTTGAAGTTTTTCAGCTTTATTTCTTTGTCGCTGCAGTTTTTATTTCAATGTCCGTGCAGCTTTAATCTGCTTCAGTTTAATTTTAATGCTCTGCAGTTTTAATTTATTTGTTTTTCAGTTTATTTCTTTGTCAGTGCAGTTTTATTTTTAAATGTCTGTACAGTTGCAGTTTTTCAGTTTTCTTTAGTTGTTTTTCAGTTTTAGCTTGTGCAGTTTATTTCTTTTGTCAGTGCTTTTTATTTCCTTTCTTTGTCTTTTTATTTTAGCTTGCTTTTATTTTAGTCTCGTATGATCTTTTCTTTATTGCATTTCTTTTTCTTTGTCTGTCTGCTGATAATGCGATTATTTATTGCGGTTTAATTTATTTCATTTGTAGCTTTTATTTGCTTCAACTTCTTTTAGTATTTCTTTTATTGCCTCGTACAGCTTTTATTTTCTTCCTCGCTTTTCCTTTTCTTTGTTGTCTGTACAGTCTTTTGTTTTAGTTTTAGTCTTAGTTGCTTGTGCAGTTTTATTTGCAGTCTGTGCAGTTTTGATTCTGTTTTGCTTTAAGCCTGTGCCTGTCCTTGGAAGCCTGTATAAAGTCCTTTGGCTTCTAAAATTTTCTGTCCTTTGCCTCTGGCTCGAGCAATCAATGAAAAGTCACCCGCTGAAAATTGTTTTATTCCTAGTCGATAAATCCTCAATCCAAGTGCCTCCCCATTCTCGCTTCATTATTCTAATTGAGATAGTCTCGCTTGCACTAAATCTCGTGGAACTATTTTGTTATCCAGGATGAAGGTAGAGAGATGATTGGATCTTGTGTCTTACTTGCCACAGTTGTTTTAATGATAGAAAAACTATTATGCTGTTTAGTTGGAGGAACTCCCAGGGAATCCAAGAAAAGCTGGTTATAAGAGGGGACTATGGTTCATGCAATTATTTGGGTGTCACCAGAGGCTATCAATGCCTAGACTGAAACAGTTCCAGATTGATCAAATATTAAAAGAAAATTGTAATTTCTCTAAGGTCTTCCAGATAGTGATATATTTCAAAAAGAAGAGAGATAAAAAAAAGAGAGATAAGAAAAAAAGAAAAAGAAAAAAAGAAAAAAAGAAAAAAAAAAAGAGTTATATGATCAAAAGAGGCAGCCAATATTAGATTCTGCCCTACAGTTGTAAATTGGGTCGTGTAAATCTAAAGGGTAACTCTGTCTAGGCCGTAAAAAGCTAAACTAGTAAACGTAGCTCTACTCGGTTTCCCCTTTTACAATCTAGAAAAGTTGATTAATCCAAGTTTATCATTCAATTCAGTCATCCTTGAAGAAAGTTCTATACCCTTGTAATTGCACATCATAAATCTTCCTTGAAGTAATCCAGCCAAGTATGTCCTTGGGAAATTTTAACAAATGGCAGCTAGCAATCAATTTATTGTGAAGAATGTCCGTGGCAAGGCATGATGCATGGTCTTTTTGTTTTGAAACCAGAGTCTTGGGTTCTAAAATAGTGCTACTATTTTACCCGCAGATATCGCCATTTGTTGATAAGCAACACACCCCCACTGAAAAATGAGATTCCATCCTTAGAAAATTATGAACTTCCATTTTTGCAGCAGGGACCCTCTTGGTCATTTTCAGCTTTTAAATCCATATTTTGCTTGCCTCCTTTTTAAAGTTGTGCTTTTTCTTGCATTCTAGCCGTGTTATCCAAGAATTCACTTTTTACATGCTAGAATCATTCATGCACAAGAAAATCTTGCACCATTACCGAGAAAAATCCGTAAAACAGTTGCATAATTCACCTGAAAAATCAAACTTTCCATTTTTGGTAGTGTCGCGATATCGCGACACTTCCATTTTTTGGAAATGTCGCGATATCGCGACAGGTAAGTCAAAATGCGGCTAAGTGGCAGAAAGGTCGCGATTTCACGACATGTCGCGAAATCGCGACAGTTTTTGGGAGAGAGAAGCAAGTCGTACGGAGGGCGCGATTTTGCGACATGTCGCGAAATCGCGACATGTCGCATTTTCGCGGCAGGAGAGAGAAAATGGGCCGAAGAATCAAAAATCGCCTAAGTCGAAACATGTTCCAAAATCGCGGTCAACGCGGTCAACGCATGCGAGAAAGGAACCGTCGCGATATCGCGACGTGTTCTAAAATCGCGCCGAAAATCAAGAAGCGTACGGAGGCCGGGAAGGGTCGCGATTTCGCGACATGTCGCGAAATCGCGACATGTCGCGTTTCGCGGCCGACGAGGGAGGAAGTTGCCGATGCGTCGCGGTGGTCGCGATTTCGCGACATGTCGCGAAATCGCGACATGTCGCAGAATCGCGGCAGGAGAGAGAAAGTCATAGTTGACCTGAAAGTGCATTCCGGCGGGAAACCGAAGGCTTCCTGGGGTAGCGACACGTGTCAAAGCGTGAATGGGACAAACAGAAGCCGACATGCAAGCTTATTTTGCGGATTTAATCTGTTTTTAATGTTTTAAGCTTCCGATTTAATTAAAATGCTAATCTAATGCATCTTTTTGTCTTTCATGCGGGATTCCACCCGGCACTTACGGACAACCGGGAAAGACCATAAAGGCGAAGATAAAGTGCGGATTTAGTCAAGGACCGCCATGCTAGGAGAGAAGTTGCCGGTGAGAGCATTCAACAACAAATTTATTGCAGACTTGATAGCATGAAGACCATTTCAACTTCGGGATGGATTTGCGGAGATCGAATTGATGGAGAAGTGGTGACTCATCCGGCTCACCAGCAGAATAAATGAAAGCATTTATTTGCAACTGCGAATGAATGCAAGTTGCATTTTATTTTATCTTCTCCATTTATGGCAATCGATCGTACGCATTTGCCGAAGGGTTAAGTTCTATCCGGACTTTGATTTTAAAATGGATTTTTATTGTAAAACCCGGGTCCTAGGGTTTAAGTGCGATAAGATTTAGGGTTTGAGCAAGATATTTTGGAAAAGATCATGGTCTGTCCTGAGTCTATAAATACAAATTCTAAATGTAATCGCAGGAGGCTGAGACTTAGAAATAAAGGCTTATAAGCAATTTCTTGCAAATTTTGTGAAATCCTTTGTTTCCGGACTTGGAGTTGATGTGCTTTAGCTTTTCTGTGATAGCATGGCCAGGAGCCTAATCTTTTGCAGAGTGTGATAAGTGTATTTTCTTTTGTTATCCGTTCCATTTAAAGTTTGTTAGATATATGTCAGTAAATCGCCATTGTCAAGATTAAATATGTCGTTAGGCTTCAGCTTGTTCTATTGTCTCGCTAGGGGAAATTACTGATTTCAGGTGTAAGTTTGTTCTAATTGCTCTGTCTTCACCGTGCGAGCTAGGGTCGCCGTGAAAGATACCGCTTTTAACCACCTGCCCTTGGATTTATGATTTTCTCGCTAGATCCGTTTCACTCGCCTTGTGCTCTTAGTTGAAAGTGATCTTAGACCGACCGGACACTTTCTTCTCGGGATTTGTTCCGTTGTGAAGTCGATAGCATAGATAAGATTGATAGTTTGGGTTTACAATTGATGTTTGATAAACTTCTCTTTCTCGCCTTACCCTACCCTCTCTTTGCTTTCCGTGAATGATCCATTTTTATTTTCTTTGTTTGCCTTTTATTTAAATCTGCCGACCCATGAGAGCTAGATCAAAGAATTCAAGTCAAATCTGATTGTCAACAACTTTTGCAACTACTGAACAAGTTCAGGAACCCCCTGTAAGGTAACAGAGCAGTCCATATCGAAATCTATTCCAGAAGTGGAAAAGAGTGAATTGCCATTCGACCCAACTCTGTAACTCGCACCTTGGATAACCAGCTAGATCCTAAAGATGAGTGGGATCAGTCCCGTGGGTGTCTCCGGAGCTTTCCTTGCCTCCATCCTTTTTCCCGGGGTGTGCATGAAAGCCGGACCAACAACGACATGTTCCATTTTTGTGAGGAAGAAGTGACGAAAGAAGAGAGGTGAAGGAAATGTCACGATTTCACGACAAAGAAGTGGAGAAAGAAGAGAAGTAAAGGAAACGTCATGATTTCGTGACATGTCACGATTTCACGACAAAGAAGCTGAAAAGAGGGTAAGTGGAGAAAATGTCATGATTTCACGACATGTTCCATTTTCCCGAGGAAGAAGTGGAGAAAGAAGAGAAGTGAGGGAAACGTCGCGATATCGCAACATGTTCCATTTTTGTGAGTACGGAAGCTGAACAGAAGCCAAGTGAAGGAAATGTTGCGATATCGCGACATGTTCCATTTTCACGATGGTGAAAGCTGAAAGAGACTAAGTGAAGGAAATGTCACAATATCGCAACATGTTCCATTTTCGGAAGGCACAAGCAAGGAAGAAGTGACGAAAGAAGAGAAGTGAAGGAAATGTCGTGATATCGTGACATGTTCCATTTTCAGAAGGTGAAAGCTGAAAAGGTACGAAGTGAAGGGAACATCACGATTTCGCGACATGTCACGATTTTGTGACAAAGAAGTGAGAAAAGAGATGAAGTGAAGGAAATGTCATGATTTCGTGACATGTCACGATTTCGCAATAAAGAAACCAAAGAAAGAAGAGAAGTGAGGGAAACATCGCGATTTCGCGACATGTCACGATTTCGTGACATGTTCCATTTTTGTGAGGACGAAAGCTTGCAAAACATAAAGTGTAGGAAATGTCACGATTTCACGACATGTTCCATTTTCGTGAGGGGCAAAGCTGAAAGGAGACAAAGTGAAGGAAATGTCGAGATATCGTGACATGTTCCATTTTCACGAGGGTGGAATCTTGAGAGAGATAAAGTGAAGGAAACGTCGCGATATCGTGACATGTTCCATTTTTGAAAGATAGAAGAAAGGAAAAAGTAACTTGAGGAAAATGTCATGATATCGCGACAGGTTTGGACTTATATTCATTTTGCATAGTTTGGTCGTTCTTTAAATTTTTTATCACCTATCCAAAAGGAAGTGGAAGCTTCTCAACACAGTCCAAATCAATTAATTAAGTAAAATGAAAAACATTAAAAATTTAACCTTTGCTTTTCTGTTTGTAGAAGCAGATCCGACAGTTGCATAATGGCAAAAGTAATGGCGGACAGAGAATCTCGACTCGAACCAAACAAAGACAGTTGTGCGAAGATGGAAGGCCTCATAAGTCAATGAATCATCCAGATGTTGCAGAGGAGTTAATGAGATGCTCTGACAACTTATCGAAGGATAAAGATACATTTACACTCGATGCCCATTTGATGAAGATAAAACCAAGTCTTATCTTCTCCATTTATGGCAAGATCCACACAAATATTTTCAGAGTGATTAGGGTTTATCGAAACTCTATATAAAAATACCTTATAAACCTTGGTTATGAGATTTTATGATAATATTTAGATATTTGGAAGAAGATATTTTAAAAATATCAGGGCCTATCCTGAGTCTATATATACTTCTTTTGAATGTAAAGTCAAGATGCGAAAACTTGGAATAAAAGACACTTGAACAATTTCCTGCAAATCTTGTTTGAATGCTTTGTTCTGGACCCGGGGTTGGTATGAAATCATTCTTCTGTGATAGCATGGCTAGGATCCTAATCTCTTTCGGATTTCGATAAGTGCATCTTCTTCTATTTTCGTCTCACTAAAGTTCTATTTATTTTGGTTGTGAATCTATGTTATCAAGATTGAATATGCTGCTAGGCTTCATTATGTTTGTTATATGCTAAGGAAAGTTAGAGATTTAAGGTTCAGGTCTATTCTAATTGCTCTATCCTCATTGTGCGAGCTAAGTTGCTGGTGAGAGATATCAGTTGACATCGACTTTCCTTCTATTTATGATTTTCTTTCAGATCTATGTTATTTCCGTCTTATGCTCTTAGTAGAAGGTGATCTTAGAAAGCTGAACACCTTCCTCTTTGATTGGTTTTATTGTGAAGCTAAATAGTATAACTGAAATTGGTAGTTTTGATTTTGCAGCTAAGTTAGATAGACTTCTATTTTCTGTCCTACCCTACTCTCTCTGTTCCACCGTTAAATGATTCATTTTATATTTTTCTTTTAAATTTGTATTTTATTTAATCTGCTAAAACATAAAGAGCTATATCAAATAACTCATTGTAAATCCGATAGTCAACAAAGATAACAACCGCTAAACATTATTGAACGAAGGTCGAGCCCATTGTAAGGTAACAGACAATCCACTTGAAACTATTCTAGAAGCGAAAAAGAGTGAATAGACATTCAACCCAACTCTGTAACTCACACCTTGGATAACCAACAAGATCCTAAAGTGAGTGGGATTTATCCCGTATAAGTGTTATCGGTATTTTATGCTCATTCTTCACAAGGTGTGTATGAAAGATGAACCAACAGGTCGAAACGGTCAACTAAAGGATTTTGCACAAGTGGAACAAATTGACATAAAAGTGACCTATACTGTTTTTACAACAATCCTAACTCTCACCTCGTAACTATTTTTTCTCTAAAATTTGAAACATATAATATCTGCAATGCTGACTATATTTAGTCCAAATATCTCTACATAAATCCTTACGGTTCACCTGTACCACCTCCACAAAAACTTCTGCTAACACACTTTTTCCAAAAAGAGAATTTTTGTGATAGTCTTGCAACGCTTGTAACATTTGCCTCATTTCTAAGTTTTTGTGGAAATTTTGAACACATGTTCTTGAATATAACAACCACCTCTAGTTATAATTTTACTATCAATTTCTTCTCGATTTTCTTGTAGTGCTTCTAAAAAAATTGCCTATTTTTTTGACCTGTACAACCACTTGTCAAATCATCCACCAAGATATCAGAAACATCACTGATCAATCCAAACACTATGCTGAAACCTCCAATGCTATTTTGTACTATTTCCTAACATGCTGACATGTTCCAAACTGATTCGTCCTGTCCAACTATGCCTGTGATGACTTTTGCAATTTTTTGACAACTTGATTTTTTCAACTTTTGCAAATTTGCATGAACAACCTGTAACAACTTCTCCCAAACATCAAAAACACCCTAAAAAAGAATTGAACATCATTGTACATACTTTGAATAACCTTTGAAAAACTGTCCACTACATCAACCCGTTCATCTGAGTGTGTTGACAACAACGATAATAATGTCGCTACACCTTGCTCAACAAGGTCGTGATGCTTTATCGACATCACCTCGAAGTGAAAATTTCCTCTCAAGGAATAGGCCTATGGAACATCTATAAGTATGGGACTATGGTCCGATGCTATCCTAGGGAGTGGGTGGAGGTTTGAATCTCCAAATACTATGATGGTTGTTTGGGACAATAGAAACCTATCCAATCTTTCTTGGATGAGTTGACTTCCCACTTGTTTGTTTTTCCAAGTGTACTTAGCATCTTTTAGTTTGGTGTCCATGAGATCGTTGGCATTTATGAACTCATTAAACTCATCCATGCTCCTGAAGGGTAGAACTGGCCCTCCTTTTTTTTTTTAGGGATAGATGGGTGTGTTAAATTCCCCTGATACCACCCATGGGATGTTGTGGAAAGCCTCTTTCATGTGACTCATATTCCCATAGGGTTGTTTTCCCTTGCATATTGTTGAGCGCATAGACATTTGACAAAATCCATGACAAGTTGTTATCCATTTCGTGAAACAACATACTTAGTACCCTATCATCTTCTTAAATGACTCTACCTTCCAGTTTTCTTGGATACCACAAAACCATTAGACCTTCAGAGACTCCTATGGCTTGCTTAAAATCCACTTCTCCTTGCTACCTTATTTTAGCTACAATTTCTTTTGATAGAACTTCATCTATTTTTGTTTCTTGTAATAAGAATATTGTAGGGTTGATTTCTCTCCTTAATGAGTTAGCCACCCTTTGTTTGGGTGGACCATTAAGGCCTCTCACATTACAATGAGAGTACCTTCATTTAGATTGCTTGGAGTTCTTCCCTCTCCCCCTACCCTAAGGTGGAGGAGGTTTGTTGGATTTGTTATCCTCTTTGTTTATGATAACTTGAGAAAAAAGTGTCCTTTGTGTCCCATTTGCAATCTCATTTTCAAGCCTGATTATGTATTGTTCAGCCTCAGAAAGTCTTCCCCTCATATTAAGGTTAATGAATTAATTAAATTAACTATTTAAATTAGAGAAATTTTCTTCTAAAATATAAAATCTAAAGCATTGTTAAAATTAAAACTTAGAAAACTATTTAAATATGTTTTGCTTTAATATTTTATTTTTAATATGTATACATGAAAAATATTAATATATTTAGATTATTAGGTGCAAAAAAATGCTCATAACAATTGTTATAGTATTATTATTGCTATTACTACTATTATACAAATAATATCCTAATAAAATATGCATTAAATAGTTTCAAACCCTTTATTTTTTTTACATGGTGGAATCGGTATCCACCACGAATCCAAGCAGACTATCCATTTATATGGTTGCCACAATATTTTGCGTTATCTACCCCGAAAGGCGCCACACAGATCTTCGCGCAATCCACCCCTATAACCACCATGCCACAATCATTTTAAACATTTTGAACCACTGAAAGCACCAAGAAAGGGACAAATGTTTAGTCTAACGAGGCCCGAGATTTAAACCTTGGACCTCTGCCCCCTTATGTGGTTTGGTCAAACCAATTGGTCTACACCTCGGACCTCAAACCCCTTAATTATTAATATTAATTTTTAATTTATAAAATATGGATAATAATCTAGACAATGTAATTTTAAGTACTAGTGTGTGATACATTTAATATTAGGCATTGTCATCCTACCAATAAGAGTTCTACCAACCATATTTTAGAATAATCATAGTCTTATGATGAGGAGTTATTATTTCCTAATTGCAATTTTCCTTTTTGCTGGATAATAAGAGGTTGTACTCGAGTCCCCTACCCTTGAAATTACAACTCTCTTCTTTAGAGCTTGAGAGTTTACCAATAGATACACTTCTCATCTCAATTGAAATGCTACAGCTAGAAACCTGCATCATTTTACATAAATTTTTTGAATTCTTGATTTTCATTTTTTGGGTCTTTTCAATTTTATGTATGAATACAAATATTTTAAATTTTAGCATTTTTCTTGATATTTTCCTATAGCAACCTTCACAATACCAAAACTTCACCTTCTACTATTTATGCATTGCATCTTAGTAGAGTAATATTTCCAAAACATCACTATCATAATCCGCTTTATCAAATCTAAATTTCCTAATAGCAATTAAAACATGGCTTTTTAAATTATACTATAAATGTAGACCATACCTTTCAACCCGTTTTAAAGCTTTGAATTCGACTTATGTTTTTTTAGTATTCAAACCATCTTTACATAACCACATAAATATGTAATCCATATGTCTATGTGGATGGATATTTACCACAATATTATTGAATTTGTCCATTTAAGCCTTGCATCTTTATTAATATTTATCCTAATACAAATGTAATTTAAAATATGAAGGTATGACCATCCTAAAATAAACAAATTTTCATTCTTACCCTAATACAAATGTAATTTAAAAAGAGGTCTAAAGACTTGCAACTTTAATAATACTTATCCTAATACAAATGTAATTTAAAATATAAAGGTGACCATCCTAAAATAAACATTTTTTCAATCTTACCTTAATACAAATGTAATTTAAATATGAAGGCCTTGTTAGAATTTTTATATCCCTCACTATGTTATTTGCTACTCCTTAGATGTTTTCACATTCACATCCAATTCTAAAATTTATAAATCTATGGCATGTCATTTACTACTCTTAAATGTTTTCATATTCACATCCAATTCTAAAATTTATAAATCTATGTTAAAAGAAAAATGAATTCCTCTATAAAATAAAATATCTACGGAGGAAGTCATCGACTTCTTCACAAAATATCTCTATTTTCACCTTAGTGTATAAAACTTCCTTATGAAGTCATTTTTAGTTTTTTGTTAATAGTTTTTCAATATTTATTTTTAAAACTAATTCATAAACGACAAGCAAAATCTTTTTTTAGAGATGTATAAGCAAAATCTATGACTAGTTGTCTACAAGGAAAATACCAATCACATGGAACGATGAGAACAATATTGATCTTGAAAATACCAATCATATACAACTATAAGAACAATATTGATCTTGAAAATCCCATGTATATATAACCTAAGTTCAAAACAAATAATTATTTTTTTTCTAATTTTTTTAACAATCTCATTATTTGTTGTTGCCACCATACATACACTACACTGCATTAGTGTAAACAAATTTGAATCCCACACTTAGGGTGGGATAATTATAATTCCCTAAGGACATGAAACGGGAGCTATTAGACTTCTGAAATGGAGAAAATACAATTATTGACCTTGATTTGAAAATTATTCCTTTGATTTTTAAAGAGAATATCTTAGTCTAAGTTATTAAAATAATATTATAAAGTTACAATTTTAATCCAAGACTTGTTAATAACTTGATATAATATATAGAATAAAACTATCCAAAGAACAAAACATGTTTGTGACAAGGAATTACATTCCTTATGATGGGCCAAATCATATGGGGTTTTCTTTTCTATAGAAGAGGTGAATCATGGGCATTGGAAAAATAGTCTCTATTTCAAAAAGGCTTTACCTTTATAAGGTTTCCCGGTCTAATATTGACATGATATGGCCCACTCTGCATGTAAATAGTTGTATGTCATTTTCTCGATTATTTTGGGCCACTTTGCATGTAAATAGTTGTATGTCATTTTCTCGATTATTTTGGGCCACTTTGCATGTAAATAGTTATATAAAATAAGGATGATTTTTGGGGATTGATGTTAGGCATGCATATGGAGATCATAGACGACGAGCGGCATTTGCGATTGTCAAGACCACGAGGTTTTGTGATTGCCAATGTCAAGAGGTCTTAATGGTTTTGTGATTGCCAAGGACAGGAGGTCTTAATACAGTGATGAGTGGGGACGGTTATCCTAAAATGGTTAAAGATAGAAGTTTTATTTATTTATTTTATTATTTAGAATATTAAAATATTAAAAAAATATAGATTTATTTTTGAACTTATTGAAAATGGTTTCATTATTATTATTTTTTAAAAATAGGAGGCCAAGGATAAAGTTTTACCAATTTGTTTTTGTTTATAAAATATAAAAAAAATAATTTATTTTTCAACTCATTCACATTTATGGTTTTATTATTATTATTATTTTTAAAGCAAAGTTTTAAAAGGTTTGTACTTTCCCTTTTACATTAACTTAGTTACATTGAGTTATGTAGTTTATTTGATGTTGTCAAGATTTGAACCTTCGTGTAGGCTATAATCTATTTGTCTCAACCATTGAACCAAGGCTCATTGGCAAAATTTTGAGCCAAAAATATGAAATATTATAAGGGTTATGTCATATTAGGATTTGAACTTAGGTCTCATAAATGAAAACTCAAAGACATACCACTACAATATTCCTCATGAGATAAAAGTGTCAAATTAAAAAAAAATGTGGGTTTTTATGAGGGTCATGGTCCCCTCATACTAGGGTTTGAACTTGGTTCTCCTTAATGAAAACTCAAAAACATACCACTAAATTATCTTTCACGCGATAAAAGTTTTGAGTTAAAATGTAGATTCTTATGAGGTGTCCCAATCCCCTCATATCAGGGTTTGAACTCGGGTCTCTTGATGAAAACTCAAAAGTATACCACTATGATATCCCTCGCAAGACTAATATTGAATTAAAGGTTTCATAAGGGATCTAGGCCCCTTGTATGGAGGTTTAAAATTGGATATCCTAAATTAAAGCTAAAAGATATACCACTGTAGTATCTCTCACAAGACTTTTCTAGTTAAAATATTGGTTTCTATAATTTATCTTAACTTAAAAATACAGGTTTTATGAGGGGTCTCAATCTTCTCTTACTTAGGATTTGAATTTGGGTTTTCTAATGAAAACCCAAAAATATGCCACTACCATAACCTTGGTGGACATAAATTTTGAGTTTAATACATGGGTTTTATAGTTTTTTATTTATTATAAATATTTCAATAGGATGAAATTTTTTATACATACTTTTCTTTCTTTAAAAAATTTGAAAAAAAAAAACATATATTTACAAAAATGTTTGTAAAATAAACAATGTATATCCACATGCGTGTGATCTACCCGAAAGGATGCCACTTATATTATTAGCAATAAGACCTAGCATGAGTGTGATCTACCGGCAAGGATGCCACTTAAATTATTGACAATGAGACCCAGGTTCAACCCCATGATGAATGTGTATAAGAAATATTTATAAATAAATAAATAAACAAACAGTGTATAATAATATATTTCTTTAATTACCTAGATGATTTTACATGATGAATGTGTCTAGGAAATATTGATAAATAAATAAACAATGTATAATAACATTTATTTCTTTAACTACTCAAATGATTGATTTTTTTACATACTTATGATAATTATACAAAGAGAATCATAATAAACAAGTAAATAAGCCCCAGGGGCTAGGTGGATTGGTCATTGTTTATTTAGCCAGACACTTAGCAAGAAGAGACTTAGATTCAAACCTCGAGGGCATACATGTTGCAAAGGTACTAGTCTAATATGAATCATTTGAGTACAGATGATGATACAAATCCTGAGTGACCAGTGGTCCTCCTCATGTCAAATCAACAATAATAAGGTGGTATAGGTTAGTTGGGTGTAACCCTTGTGTCTTGAACCATACACTTAACATTTACTAAAAATAGTGTGGATGTAACCAACTCCTCTATGTATCAAAAAATAAAAAATAATCAAATAAATAAATATAATGATTGTAAAACATCATGGGTGTCAAAAGACTTGATAATCAAAGTCTTTAGGTTGTGTTCAAATTAGGAACTACACTTTTTAACTTGCATTGATTGGTTTATTAATAAATTGTGATATTTTAAAGGTTATGAAATTTTAAGGGTTTTCAACAGATTAATAATGACTTGAGAGTCGGATTCAACCAACACCTTTTCTCATCCAACCTTAGTAGCTTTTTGAAGACCTCTAAGGATACCACACCCCTCTTCAAGGTAATTGCAAAGGATACCTTTATAATTATTCTGTTGAAGACTCTTAAGAATCATAAGGTTGATTGGAGAATAAAAATAATTGTTGAGAACATACAATTAATCCAAATGGAATTTTTGAAAGTTGAATACAATTATATGGTCAGAGAACAAAAAAAGAGTGCTAACGCTTTAGCTAATTGGACTTTGGACAAAGGTGATCTTACTTACTATGAACACCCTCCTAGATGGTGGGATTCACAAATAAATGAAGCTCTTATTTTTATCCTTTCTCTATATGGCTCCAGTACTAAAGGTACTTAGTTCTTTTCTTCTTCTTTTTTCTCTTTGGTTCGGTCAAGTTATTTAGTTTCCTTGTTCAGATTGGTTATTATTTTGTTTCTTCTATTGATTCTTGCATGTATAGCTTTCTAGCCTAGAATGGCCAAAGTTGTTTTCTATTTTTTACTTCTTTTTAATTTTTTGATGGGTGTGTTGTTTTGTATTATTCTCGTTCTATTTTATTGTTGTGATTTTTTATATAGTTTTTGGTGTTTTTTATGTTTTTGAATTTTTGGTGTTTTTGTTTTTTTTTTTTGTTGTTTTGTTGTTTTTATGGTTTTGTGTGTGTGTTTTGTTTTTTTGTTGTTTTTGTATTATTTTTTTGTTTTTTTTGTGTCTTTATTTTTATTTTTATTTAATTTTATTTTTTAATTTTGTTTGTTGTTGTGGTTTTTGTGTTTGTCTGTTTTTTTTATTTATTTTAGGAATGCTCTTTGAGTATGTCAAATGGGATTGACCAGGTGCGAGTCTTAGGTGTTTTTGGCGAAATAAATACCCCTGCTTCCTGGGACTTACTTGAAAGTGGTATCCCATTTGGAGTGTTTTCTACAAACAAAAAAATAAAGGGTTAACCCAATTTTGAATATAAAAAATTAATTTATCCTAGGAACAACACAATAGTTAGTGGTTTGGTTAGTCTAAGGTTCAAACCATGGTGTGTGTGGTTTTTTATACATAAAGGAATCAATTACACAATCCTTTTTTACTAGTAAACAAGGTTCAAATCTTGGGGTTACCCTTTATAACCTCTATTCCACCTCATTGTTATTTAAACTAGCATGAGAGGGACCATCAATCGCTTAAGATTTCTATTGTCATCATCGAACATGCATGTCCCCAAGGTTTAAACATAAGTCTCTTCTTGGTGGTTGTGTGTTAATCCCCTATTGATAAACATAGCTCTTGGCCTTACAAGAGGTCATGACTGGGAAAGGATTAATCAACCTTATGCATCATAGTAGGGCTTTTTCACACTATATTAATTAAAAAAAAAATAATGACTAAATTAATACCTCACTAGCAAGTCCCTCCAATCCTCTTAAAGAGGTCCATTGTTCAATACTGATGGCCTATGTCAGATACAAAAAAAACCTCAGTTAGCCTGAGGGGTTCATCAAATGGGACAAACCCTATGGAATGAAAAGTTTTGGCCCCCAAGGGGTATGGGGAACAATTTTCCTTAACAAAAGTTTTTAGTCCCAATGGGAACAACGTAATGGTTTGGGCTTTGGATCTTCTTCACAAGGTCCAAGGTTCAAACTATGACGTGGGTGAGTGTGTGAGGGGGTGGGTGTGTCATGGTTGTGTGTTAAATTATTTATTGATAAGTGTAGCTCATAGCTTTAGGACAGGTCGTGGTTGGTAGGAGATTGCTTAGCCCTATGTGTCAGAAGGATTTATCATACTACCCAAATAAAAAATATATATATTAATTATAAAAATTTAATCAAAATAATAATTCTTATAGAAATACTTTCTATTTTTTTTATAATATTCTTGTTAAATTTATTATATTTTAATTTAAAAATATTTTTTAATGGAAGACATGATACATGGACAACTTAGTGACAATTCTTTGGTATATATATAATAAAAAATTATTATAAACTAGTAAATATTAATATTTAAAAAAAAAAAAATTCTAAATTCACTTATGATTTATTGGCAAGGACGTCACTTGCATTAGTCGTGATGAGACCCGAGTTCAATCTCGCAACGAATGTGTATAAGAAGCATTGATTAAAAAATTGATTTTTGTTTTTTTGGTTACCTAGGAGAGTTGGTTACAACCACACTATTTTTAGTAAATAATTATAAATTTTATTACAATTATACTTGAAAATTTAATATTTGATATATATATTTCAGTTTGAGTAACTCCTATGTCTAATAAGTGTTTTATTTTATATAGAAACATGGGTCACTTCTATTTTTATTATATAACAATCATTTTTAAGTTTAGTTAATTAAAATTGTTATGCATCAATGTATAATCAAAATATTTCATACATGTTCACTTGTTTTATACATTTTTAATTGGTTAAATGTAATTGAAAAGGGTCATTTCTTATCACATCATAATCATTTTACCATAATATTACAAAATTTTGATAATTTTGCATGTACTCTTTATTATGGTAGAGAAAAGAGATTTTGAAAGGATTTCCAAATATTGTACACATTCTTTCACAAATTAAATATTAAATCTCTAGAACTGAAACAAGAAAAGAGGAGATAAAACATCCAACTAAGGAACCACACAGAAAGACTCCATAAAACAAGATTACCTAAAACATATTTTTTTGTTACACGTGGGAATTGGCAATAGTCTCTGACATATTATTTCCATGGGCATAGTTTGAATCTAGATATCTACCATGATAACCTCTATCCTACCTTGGTAAAATTTTACTAAGAGAGGGGGATCCTAGAGGGGCTTGGGATTGGAACTAACAATCTCAAGTTGGCAAACACTCAATGAAAACTAGTTGGTCTATGACCTCCTCCCTCCTAAAATATATTATTAAAGAGCCAACATAAAATACCATTATAGAGAAATATCCAAACATGAATATTATCAAAAATTCAGGCAAAGGTAAGATCACTCAAGTTTATGAGCCATCAACTCCATTTTCTCATGTGAACTCAAAGAAATCCATTGTCTTGACTTAACTTATTTTTATGAGAGGAAAGCATGAGAATCATCTAAATGGTGCCTTGTTGATGACTTTGACTCCATAGATGCCACACCATAATTACAACTTTTCTCAAACCAAAATTTTTCTAGATTAGCAATAGTGGCATTTTGATGTGAAATAAAAAGAGGAAGCTTTTTGCTTTGAGAGGCTAGCCAAGAATCTCAAAAATAAACTCTTTACCACACACACAATAACAAATTAACAAAATCATAATTAAGAAACAATGGTGCATATGATTATCTAACAACAAGGTTCAACAACTACAACTTATACCCTAATGATGCTCCAAGCTCTTCCACTGAATTGTTAAATTGACACCTCACAAGAAACATATTAGAGATAAAAAACATAAAGGAAAAGAAGTGCATAAGGAAATTAAGCCTCCTGATATGACTAGGATGATGGTGGGTCCCATTAGGTAGATATTATACACAAGAATACTGACGTGTACTCCTTTTGTCTGATTCTAACCCAATTTTTCCTTTTAGGAGGAACTAAATATCCTACATAGTCTAAATCTAGCATTAATCAATCTAACCCTCTTTTGAGAGATAGGAAAATCATGCTTACCCTAAATTCCTCTCTCAAGGTAAACATAGTATCTTCTCTAGCATATAATTGATTAGACCCTCATATTTGTTATACGTTATGATCCATTTTCTCATCATGGACACAGATATTTGATTCTACCAAATCCTAGACATGAGTAGGAAATTTAACTTCTATTTTTTAAAATCATCTAGGATCACCCCTAGGTTTTCCAAGCTATCTAAAATCTCATTACCTTCTCTAAAAAAAATTATTATATTGAATATTATCCAAGGGGATTATTTTGTGCTTATATTTAAAAAATATATCAACAACATTCCAACTAGCTAGTTGGTTTCCTTTCAAAATAATAACATTTTATGAATCACCCTCTATAATAGAATTTTGATATTAAGGATTTCAATAATATTTAAGCCTAGGAAAGCAACCTTGGACTCAACAAAGTGGTTGGTTTGCCCACCCAAGGCCTTTACATAGGCTAAGATAGCCTTTCCATTATGATATTTGAAAATCCATCTACTTCAGCCCTTCTTGGATTTCCTTTCATTGCACCATCAAATTTTAGCTTTAGCTAGCCAGGGGGTGGTGGTTTCTCCTTTGTGTTAGCCCTTACAATTTTGGATGGTAGAGCAAGGCCTTAAGCTCGAAATTCCAAGCCTAGTTGCTAACAATCTCCTTTCCTGATCAAGCTCTCAACCATATTTAAAACTTATGATCCTAAAATTATCCACAATGGCAATGGAAGATATGGCTTTAGTGGAGGTGATATATCTTTTATTATCCTTGAATGTACTATTATTTTGCTCTTTCTAAGCTCCCCACAAGGCATGGTGGAGGATTAGATTACACAAAATTTTTAGTATCTTGCTTTGAAAGGATAATTTCCATTGGAGATAGATCTTGAAGGGAATTTGGAAGGACCCTGGTGACTTAAAATTTGTTAAGCACTCTATTTAGGATTTCGCTCATGAAGGGGAACTTAATAAAGAGATGGTTTATATCTTTCCAATTCTTCTCACACAACACACATATATTAGGAATCATCATCCCCCTATTGTGAATATTATCCACTATCAAAATATTATTTTGGATAGATAGATAGTAAAAATAGGTAATTTTTGGAAGGAGCTCCTATATCCACACTTTTGTAATAGATATCTAGCCTAGGCCCTCTCCCTATAGCATGTAGTAACCAAATTTAACTAAGTATTCACCTTCCTTTTGATTCTTCCATAGGAGAGTGTCCAAACTTCTTGCATTATTTAAAAAATAGGCTCATAGAATCCTGTTGAGCTTTCTCAGGCTGTACTAGTTCCTCTCAGCCATTCCATATACCTATAAATACCCTCTATATTTTACCAAATTAATTAGAGATGATGTAGTTTTGCATAGAGGTTCCATATAGAGAAAATAATACTTGTTCTAGCCCAGAAAAATTAGGGTCCTCACTTAAAGGAATGTTCTTCAACCATATGTCCTTTAAAAAATGGACCTAAGAACCACTTCCAATCTACCAGTAAATGCCATTTTTCAAAATTTTTGGTAAGATTAAGGTTATTCCAAAATTTTGAACCGTGAGGTAACTCACTTCCCTCTAGGAAGCTAGAGTGGTTCTTGAGATACTTGGATTTAAGGATGTGGACCCTATAACGATCCCTATAGTCATTTTGATTCCTCAATGGTCATTTCTGTTCATTAATTCATTCATATATTTATAGGTAGAAGTTTATTGAATTCATCATCGAATAATTATTTTTCTATTGCATATACTGCAAGAGACTTTGCCCTCTTTAGGTGGCTAAGAGACTCTACCCTCTCTAAGTGGCTTATAGTAATTTACCATCAAAATTCATTGTTAATTTGATTAAATTATTCATCGAGTAAGAAGTTCTCTTACAAGTGGTATTAGAGCAACGATTTTAGCAAAGTGGGGATTTTTTGTGGAATTGCATATTTAGGGAAGATTTGTTTTTTTTTGAAAAACATCTCATCTTTCATGAGCCATATCTCTACAAAAGTGTATCCAATTTAGGTTATTCTTGGATCAGTTTATACAAAATTTGAAGAGATTTAAAATGAGTGGTCATATGAAGAAATCCAAGTAGTATTGAGGGAAATATAATCTTTTGAAGTCAATCATCTGGAACAAGGATAGTGACAAATTTTATAGATTTTTTCTAGAAAAAAGTCTCATCTTTTGGAAAGGTATAACTACCCCTCTCCCAATTACTTTAATTAATAATTACTTCAACAGAAAGCACAGCAACCCATCAAGCAGATGTGTAATAGAAATTGAATAGACGATGAAGAAGTATATAATATATAATCAAATCAATTGGCCACTTTAGGTGGGCACACCCTCGCCGTAAAGGCAATTATGCGAGTAGCGTAGATGAATGATAAAAAATAGAGATGATTTAATTTAAATAACTATCTAATCTATATATATGAAGTGTTTACACTTGGAATACCTAGCCGACGGCTAGGTTTGGTATGTAACATGACTCCCCTCCTCGGAAAGCTTTGTCCTCAAAGCTGGAAATGTCTAGAAAATACTTTCAGGTTCCCATGTGGCATCCTCCTCTGGTAGGTCTTGCCATTTGATGAGAAATTCTTGAATCTGGCGCGACCTTAGTCTTCGTGTTCTGTGTTGTAAGATTTCCTCAGGTTGGAGATGTATGCGTCCTTCCTCATCAAGTACTGGTAATTCTGATTGACTCTGCACTTTCTGACCAATTACTTTTTTGAGACACGAAACATGAAATACCGGGTGTATTCGGGATGATGAGGGTAGCTCTAACTGATAGGCTACTTCTCCAATGCGGCGCACAATTTCGTAAGGACCATAGAATCGCGGAGCCAACTTTTGACTGGTCTTTATCTTTAACGATGATTGTTTGTAGGGTTGCAACCTTAGGAAAACCTTGTCACCTACATTAAAAGTTTGCTCGGATCGGTGCAAGTCTTGTTGTTGTTTCATGCGATTTTGTGCTTGGAATAAATTCTCTTTGAGGATGGTGAGTGTAGACTGCCTTTGTTGAAACCAATCATCCACTTTGGCTACTTTGGATGATCCAGGTACGTAATCCGCTACTATTGGAGGCTTGGTTCCATATAATGCTTCAAAGGGGGACATCTTAATTGAGTAATGGTAGGAAGTGTTGTACCACCATTCTGCCAATGCTAGCCATTTGCTCCATTGATATTGTTTATCTTGAACGAAACATCGTAAGTACGTACCCAAACATTTGTTAACTACTTCTGTTTGACCATCTGTTTGTGGATGGTAAGCTGAAGACATGTTCAATTTGGTACCACTAAGTCGAAATAACTCCCGCCAAAAGTTACTAGTGAAGATGGGGTCTCTATCACTTACAATATTTTTTGGCATACCATGTAGTTTGAAGATTGAATCCATAAATACTTTTGCCACTTTGCTTGCGGAAAATGGATGTTGTAAAGCCTGAAAATGAGCATATTTGGATAACCGATCTACTACTACAAAGATTACTGTCCTGCCTTCTGATTTAGGAAGACCTTCAATAAAATCCATGGATATATGTTCCCACTGACGCTCAGGGATGGGTAATGGTTGTAACAACCCTGGTGATTTGACTGTTTCTCCTTTATTGCGCTGGCAAATTTCGCATTCTGCTACCCATTGTTTGACTTCTGCTTTTAATCCTTTCCAACAAAATGATTGTTTGACCCTTAAATATGTCTTCAAAAATCTTGAATGTCCCGCTGATGGAGAAGCGTGTGATTCATCGAGGATCTTTGATTTGAGTTCTGAATTTTGTGGAATGTAAATGCGGTTCTTCTTCCGGAGGATTTTATCTTCATAAGAGAATAAAGGGTTTTTAGAGGACCCTATAGATAATTCTTGAATTATCTGAGCAGTTTCGCTATTGGATAACCATTCATCTTGTAATTGATTCACCCATTGGGAGCAAGGACCCGAAATAGCGTTGATGACTACTTCATCTTCATATTTCCTGGATAACGCATCAGCGGCTACATTTTCCTTCCCTTTCTTATATTCGATAACAAAATCATAACCCAATAGTTTGGTTAACCACTTATTTTGTTCCGGATAGGAAAACCTTTGCTCAAGAAAATGTTTGAGACTACTATGATCTGTTCTTATGATGAAGCGGCTATTGATTAGGTAGTGTCTCCATTTTTCTACCGCGTGAAGAATTGCCAACATTTCTTTTTCGTATGTTGATCTTCCCAAAATTTTTCCCGATAGTTGTTTACTTTCGAATGCCAATGGATGACCTTCCTGCATTAATATAGCCCCAATTCCTGTGCCTGACGCATCACATTCGATAATAAATGGTTTGTGAAAATTTGGAGTTGCTAAAACTGGAGTTGTACACATGGCCTCCTTAAGAGTATTGAAGGCTTGAGTGGCCTCTTCTGACCAATGAAAAGCATCTTTCTTTGTGAGTGTTGTGAGAGGTGCTGCAATCTTACCATAATTTCGTACAAACTTGCGATAGTAGCCTGTGAGACCCAAAAAACCACGGAGTTTCTTGATGGTTTTAGGTAAAGGCCATTCTTGAATTGCCTTAATCTTATTGGGATCAACTTTGACGCCCTCGTGTGAAACTATATGACCAAGATACTCAACTTCTTGGACACCAAATGAACATTTGGAACGTTTGACAAATAACTTTTCTCTGTGTAAAATGTGAAGGGCCTTATCCACATGATGTAAATGATCCTTCCATGTTTTGCTATAGATGAGAATGTCATCAAAGAAAACTAACACAAACTTACGGAGGAGTGGACGAAACACTTGGTTCATGAGACTTTGGAATGTGGATGGTGCATTGGTGAGACCAAACGGCATGACCAAAAATTCGTAATGACCTTCATGAGTACGAAAAGCAGTTTTGGGGATATCTTCCTCTCTGACACGAATCTGGTGAAATCCTGAGCGAAGGTCTAATTTTGTAAAAAATTTTGCACCATGCAACTCGTCTAGTAGGTCATCTATGACAGGGATAGGAAATTTGTCCTTGATAGTGAGTTTATTGAGGGAACGAAAATCAGGACACATACGCCACGAGTTATCTTTTCGTCTGGCCAAAACTACAGGTGAGGAATAAGGGCTAGTGTTGTGACGAATGACTCCATGATCTAGCAAATCCTGAACAATCTGCTCGATTTCTGTCTTTTGTGGTTGAGGATAGCGATAAGGACGACTGTTAGGTGGAACACTCCCTGGAATCAAATGGATGGCATGGTCATGAGATCGTTTAGGTGGTAATCCTTTAGGTTCTTGGAAAACCTCATCGTAATTTGCGACGATGCCTCGTAAATCTGGAGCAGTAATATCCAAAGTTGCTCGAGATTGTTTTTCCAAACAATTAATTTGAGCTATGAATCCATATCCACCCTTTTTTAACATCTTCTCCATACTATGCGAGCTCACCATCTGTGATGGAGGAGTAGTAATGCCTTGTAAGCGAATGACACGTCCGTTTTCCTTCCATTCCACAAATAATTTTTTGAAATTGAAGCTAACCGTGTCTAGTGTTTCCAACCATTCAACTCCCAAAATGACATCAGAGTTCCCTAAATTCATTACGAAAAGAGATCCATACCAGGTATAAGTTCCCATTTGAATGGAAACTTTAGATGTTCTCCCAACACATTGAGCGTTCACCCCGTTGGCTACTAGAACCTGGAATTTGTCCTTGTTGGAAGAGTTAATGAATAAGTTCAAAGCTTTTGTTGTTTTGATGTCGATAAAATTGTGGGTACTACCGGAATCAATTAGCACATTCACCTTTTTCTGACGGAGAAATCCCGGGACCTTGATGGTATGGTGGGTTGTTAACCCCATGAGGGCATGCACGGAGATAGCCATTGTATCCTCTTCCTTCTCTTCTAGAGTACTTGGTAGTTCTTCTTGCATAGGTTCATCTTGGTGGTAAGCTTCTTCCTCTTCTCCTTCATATTGATCGCATTCAATATGAAAGTTTTGTTTTTGGGCACATGCTTGTTCCCTGGGATGATGATTGCGACATTTATAGCAAAAGTATCTTGATGGTTGATCATTTCTGCGAAAGGAATTGTTGCGATACGAAGGACGACTGTAAGTTTCACGTCGTGCATATAACTGAATTCTCTTCTCAGCCAGCTTGGCTATTCTTATGCAATCGTTCAGCGAGGTTGGATTTTGAATGTCCACCTCAACCCTAATATTTTCTTTCAATCCATTGCGAAAAGCTCCTACCACTGTGTCGGGGCTGAGGTCTAATGTATACGGTAGTAAACTGGTGAATTCCGAGACGAACTCACTAACCGACCCTTCTTGTTTAAGAGATAACAGTCTTACTGTGTATGACGATGTAGCTCCTTCATCAAATCTTTCTAAAAAATAGGTAGTGAATTTTTTCCAGTTAATAGTAGCTCCTTTCTCGCGCTTAAGCCATACGAACCATTGGTAGGCCTCAGTGCCTAATTTTGATGCAACGAAAGGGACTTTATCAAAATCCCTAATTTGGTACAAGTCTAGAATGCCTTCCATTTTGGCTATCCAACCACGAGGATCATGACCCTCAAAAGTGGGCATATCAATGCATGGAAAATTATTAGGGCCTCTCGGTTGGTGATAACCCATATCCCTATCCTGATCTTGGTTATATCTCTGTCTATGAAAGCGATTCCCGTAATTATCCTGATTGCCTCTTTGCTGCTCCCAATCTTCATCTTGGTCGTCATGTTCTTCATTCCTTTGTTCATGGGAGTGATTTTGGGAATTAGTATTGGGATTAGGTCGGTTTTGTGTGCTCAACAGTTTAGTTAGGTTGACATTAATTTGGCGCATACCATCTAGTAAGTGTCGAAGAGTTTCATCCGTGGTAATGGCCGAGTTGCTTGATTCTCCTTGTGTGACGTTTTCGTGAGTTGGGGGAGGGTTAGTAGCCATGGGGTCGACCAGTGGATGATTCGGATTATAACTGCCAATTTTGAAAGGAGAAGGAGAATTTTTTGTACCTTGGCTTCGATGAGGTCTTCTTGCATTTTTATTGGGGGTCTCCGAGCTTGTTAGTCGACCGTCAGGTCCTTTGGTCCACTGTTTGGGCATGCACTTTCAAAATATTGCTTTTTAAAATCTTGCTTCAATTTCTCCAAAAAGGATTTTGCCAAAATTTATGTGTTTTGCTTTGACTGTTGCGCCAACTGCGATGCAGAAATTAATGTGGCGCTAACCTTTGATGGCATGGATTTTGGTGTAACTCACCTGAACCTGACTAACATGACCAGATGCTAATTGACAGAGACAGCGAGCCGTGAGATGACTGAAAACTAGGACCATGATAGCGACAGTGAGGATAGATGGCGACAAATGGACAGAAACTCGACACGACCAGACTGACCATGAGGATAGCGATTCAAGATCGACAAGACAACAACGAGACTAGAAGACGACAAGATCGAGGACACAAAACGAAAGACGACACAACTCAAGATTGACAAGGAGGACGACAAGACCAAGGACACATGATGGAAGATGACATAAATGAAAGATTGACACGGAGGACGACAAGACCAAGGACACGGACGAAGTAGCAAGGCAAGTGCAAGAAGGCGAGCATGTGGCCAAATCCATGACTCACTATGTGTGCTAAGCACCTTATAAATACCTAATCACCCACAAAACCGTGTATGTGGGATAAATTCCCATGCGAATATAAAAAAAAATAGTTAAAATGCGAGTACCTTATAATATAACGCAATATATGATTATTTTGTGCTCGCTGATTTGTCGATGGCACGCTCTATGTTTTGTTTGGTTTGTACTGCAATTTCTTGATATTTTTTCTAGTTTAGCAATTCAAGGGTGTTTATCAAGCGAATAAACCAGATTCTTCTCCCTGCTTTAGTGATGCACGGTAAAAATCATTTAGGCTGTTGGTCTATTTTGACAATTGTATAGTACTGCATGCATTCTGGAGTGCATTCGAAAGTGCGTGAGGTGGAAAATTAGGAAGACAATGGCACACGTATTACCTAGGCAGATGCTAATTTGCTTAGAGATGCATTGGCCACGTATTCGAGATCTGTGGGTGTTGGTCTTCTATCCAAAAAATTTAACTTCATGAAATGATGCTACTATGGAGTGCGCTGGGCTGAAGGAATTATGTGGATATAACCAGGACCGGTGTCTCGTGATACCACTTGGAAAGGTATAACTACCCCTCTCCCAAATACTTTAATTAATAATTACTTCAACAGAAAGCACAACAACCCATCAAGCAGATGTGTAACAAAAATTGAACAGACGATGAAGAAGTATATAATATATAATCAAATCAATTGGCCACTTTAGGTGGGCACACCCTTGCCATAAAGGCAATTATGTGAGTAGCGTAGATGAATGATAAAAAATAGAGATGATTTAATTTAAATAACTATCTAATCTATATATATGAAGTGTTTACACTTGGAATACCTAGCCGACGGCTAGGTTTGGTATGTAACATCTTTCGGGAGCCATATCTTTGCAAAAGTTTATTCTATTTAGACAATTCTTGGATTAGTTTGTGTAGAATTTGAAGAGGTTTAAAATTAATGGTCGTATAAAGGAATCTAAGTGAATTCAGCCATTTTGAACAAGGGCAATGATGAATTTTCAATTCAATTTTTTTTTTAATGATAAAATTTGTTTAGTTTGGGTAAGCAAATTAGTTGCAATTTATTTTTTTGGAAGAAAAATTACAGATCTAGTTGTCTCTATGGAATTTTAGCTTCAACTTAGTGGGAAGATGTTTATTTCCATAAAACCCTAGTTTGCATTAGGGCATGATATATATTGTCAAAAAACCCTAGTTTGCATTAGGGCATGATATATATTGTCAAAAAACCCTAGTTTGCATTAGGGCATCAACTATGGAACTCCAATTTTTTTTTGAAGAAGATGATATTGATGTTAGGGATTGGTGGTAAAATTTTAAATCCTTGTATCATCGTAATCCTCTTTGGAAATGTATGCTTTCTTTTTGTCTTAGAGGAGAAGCTCTTTTTTGGTATTGTAAATTTGCTCATGCCCATAATTATGAACTAACTTAAGAAACAATGGAGCATGTATTCTTGAGTAGATGGTGAATTTCTCAAGAAACAGAATGAAGACAATGAAAATAAAATAAAATTACTCAAGGAAAATAAAGAGGAAAAGGTCAGGGAAGATAATGAGAGGAATGCAAAAGGCACATTTTTGGGTCTACAAAAGCAAGAGCAAATCAGCTAGAAGTTATATTTTGTAGGTTCATGAAAACATTCAAAAAGAATAGGTTATTTCCATTGACCCTAGTAGCAGATATAATTTTATTAATGTTTCTTTGGCTAAGAAGTTGCAAGTTCAAGAAAAAAAAATTAAGGACATATAGCTAGAGGGTGATCATGTTCAAGTTTTTGAAGATTTAAAGATCACCATGGACAAATATATTTTTTTTTTGAAAAAATTGAAAAAAACTTGTATTAAAACAAAGATCAGTTACAATTGGGAGTAGACACATCCCAGCCAAAAACAAAGAAAGCACATGATTACAAGGTGCAAAAATGTGACACATTTCACCTCAGACCGCAAAAAGTCAACATGTCACGAAATCACGACATGTCACGAAATCGCTACAACAATCCTTCCTTGGTCGTGCCGGAGCAACATGTGAAATCATGACATGTCATGAAATCGTGACATGTCGCAAAATCATTAAAACTAACCTTCCTTGGCTGTGAGGAGCAACATGTCACAAAATCGTGACATGTCGCGATATCGCGACAACAAACCTTCCTTGGCTGCGATGGAGCAACATGTCACAAAATTGCAACATGTCGCGATATCACGACAACTATCCTTCCTTGGCTGCGATGGAGCAACATGTCACAAAATCGTGACACCACTCCTCCCTTGGCCATGACGGAGCAACATGTCACAAAATCGTGACAACTTTCCTCCCTTGGCTGCGACGGTGCAACATGTTGCGATATCACACAACTTTCCTCCTGTGGCCACGACGGTGCAACATGTCGCGATATCGTGACAAATTTCCTCCTATGGCTGTGATGACGCAACAAGTCATGATATCATGACAACTTTCCTCCGGAGACCACGATGGCACAACAAGTTGCGATATCACGACAACTTTCCAACGGTGGCCGTGACGACGCAACATGTCATGGTATCTTTCCTCCAGGGGCTGCAACGACACAACAAGTCATGATATCACAACTTTCCAACAGTGGCTATGATGGTGCAACATGTCACAAAATCATGACAACTTTCCTCTAGGGGCCGCGACAGCACAACATGTCACGAAATCATGACAACTTTCCAACGGTGGCTGCGACGGTGCAACATGTCACGATATTGCGAAAACTTTCCTCCAGCGCCCGTGATGTTGCAACATGTCACGATATCATGACAACTTTCCTCCAGTGCCCGTGATGTCACAACATGTCGCGATATCACAACAACTTTACTCCAGTGGCCACGACGGTGCAACATGTCGTGATATCGCAACAGCTTTCCTCCAACGGCCGTGATGGTGCAACATGTCATGATATTGTGACAACTTTCCTCCAGCACCTGTGACCTCACAACATGTTGCAAAATCACAATAGCTTTCCTCCAACAGTTGTGACAGTGCAACATGTCATGATATCACAACTTTCCTCCAGCACCCGTGACGTCACAACATGTCATGATATCGCGACAAAAATAGGTCGCGATATCATGACATAGACCACCCTTAGCTTTTTCTTTGATCATTGGCTCAAGGATCTTTCAAGACCTTGCCTAATCACCTCATCCTCAATAGGCATGTCACTATGCAACTGCACCCCTACCTCTTTCTCAGCACCCATCTTAGCCAGGAAATCTGCCGCTTTGTTTAAATTTCTACTCACATAAACTGGAATCACATCATCTAATTCCCTCCATAATTCCTTGATTTGAGAGACCAGAATCCTCAACCTCCATGCTTTCAAAGCAAATTTTCTCATGCAGTCAAGAGCTCCAACCAGTATTTGAGAATCAGATTCAAGAATTATCCTCCTGTGGCCCTGATTAACTACCCAAATAGAAGAAAATTTGATAGCAATGGCTTCAGCTTCATTGTTTGTGGCTCTTCCCAAGCCTTGCAGTTCCCAATAGAGCACTGATCCCTCGTGATTCTGACAAACCATGCCAATTCTGACACTACCCAGATTGCCCTTTACAACTCCATCAGTATTGATTTTAATCCAACCTTCTGGGGGAGGTTTCCAACTAGCTCTGTCCTGTCCCTCTTGCTTTTCAACTCCCTCTTCCAGTGGCCCAGGACCAACCTGAGTTTCCTCTTTAGCGTGGACGACAACTGTTTCTGTGACTTTGCTCTAGATGACTTGCCAAACTCCATCAAGCGAGGAAAAAGTTTCTCTAAAAATTCTAGCATTTCTCTCCAACCACACTTGCCACAAAATGAAGTATAAGCCAAGCTCCCAACCAATTCGAAGAGCTTTAGATTTAAATCTACCCCTCTTCCATATTTCCCAAATATTAGTCCGATTCAAATCACCATTAATCTAGATTTTATAGTGAGAGAACCATCGCTTCCAAATTTGACATGTGAAAGGGCAGTCAAACATCAAGTGATCAGTTGTTTCCTCATTCTTGTGGCATAAAACACATTGAGATGGACCGATGATTCCTCTACACCTAAGATTGTCAAAAGTGAGAATTCCATTGTGCATAAACTGTCAGGCAAAAAAGTTCACTTTCAGCCAGCCCTTGGAGTGCCAAATATTTCTCCAATCCTCAACCGGATAAGAATGGGGGGAGGCTCAAGGAGGATCTTGTCATATCCGTCCTTCACTATATATACACCAAGGCTCCCATAGCCCCAAGCTAATTCATCCTCCTCATCTCTCCCTGTGAGAAACCTTTCTGTCAAGATTTTGGTCAAGATGGGTGCCAACTCCGGAGGGATTGAAATTGGCCACTCCTCCAACCTCTTAAACTTCTTAAACTTATACTCCCCCAGCTGAGTAGAGTTGAAATAACTTTCAATATGGACCCAAACCTTGGTTTCTATGGCAGATTTTATTGGAAGTAACTCAGGGAATTCAACAATGATGGGTGGAAACTGATCCCATTAATCGATCCAAAAACGAGCCTTCTCCCCTCTCCCCACTTTCCAAAATAGTTGGTCTTTAATAACCTGAGATCCTAGCTTGAGAGCCTTCCACACTAAGGATCTAGAACCATCCAAATGGAAAGGACCCACCTCATTGGAGTTGACATGACCCAAGTATTTACTAGTTAGGATTCTACTGAATAAGGAAGTTGGTTGAGAAATCCACCTCCAGTACAACTTTCCAGCCAAAGCTTTATTATTTATCTTGGATCGTCTCAATCCCAGCCCACATTTTACCTTAGGCTGGGTTACTTTTTCCCAGCCCACTAAGGCCCACTTTCTCTCTCCGTTTGCTCCTTCCCACAAAAAATTTCTAGTCATCCTATCCAACTCTTTCCATATTGTAAGCGGGGCAGCCAAGATAGAAAATTTGTAGATAGGCATGGCTTGAATGACTGACTGTAAGAACGTTAATCTACCACCATAACTTAACCACTTGTGAGACCAGTGATTAATTCTATCCTTGATACACTCAAGCAAATTCCTCCATGTGTCTAATTTTAGCTTCTTAAAGTGCAAGGGGATCCCCAAGTAAACCACAGGGAGAGAAGTCCTAGTGAATCCTAGGATTTCTAAAATTCTATTCTGAAGCCTTTACTCCAGATTAAAAAATACCACTTTGGATTTCTTGTCATTAATGACCTGTTGAGTAGCCCTGAGATAGACATTAAGAGTATCCCTAATCGATCTTGCTTCCCTGAAGCTGGCCACTCCCATCAAACCAGTGTCATCCACAAACTGCAGGTGTGTTAAAACTTCATCCCCCACATGGAAAAATATATTTTACATTCATATTTTCATGCTATTAATATGGATGACGAGGATATTGTTCTTGGTTATCCTTGGTTAGATTCTGTAGGTACTGTTAACATTAATGTGCAAAATAAGTTTATGAAATTATGGTATAGGAAAAATAAGATAACATTGTAGGATATTTCTCAACTTAAGGAGAAAGGATCCAAGGAAAATCAAGAAGTGGTTGTAGAGAAATAAATTGAAGAACCTGAAATAGAATCCAAGAAGGTAGTAGTAGCAATAGAGTCCATGGAAGAAGCAACAACAACTAAGTTCATGGA
Organism: Wollemia nobilis; assembly: GCA_028583015.1. Lineage (NCBI taxonomy): Eukaryota > Viridiplantae > Streptophyta > Pinopsida > Araucariales > Araucariaceae > Wollemia > Wollemia nobilis. Next base: position 5,328,099 of record JAQPPZ010002937.1, on the reverse strand, counting down.
AATAATAGTAGTAGAGTCCAAGGAAGCTTTGATAGAAGATCACAAGAACACACCAAACAAAGAGAACATAAAAGAAGAATATGTAGAAGAATTTAGAACAATGGAGCCAAATGTTGAGAATTCAAAGGTAGAACATCAAGTTAAGATTACACTATATCACCGTCCACACCACCATGAGTGGAAATAATCTTGGAAGCATGGTTCATGGTAGTAATATTATGGTTATACATGGAATCATAAGGGCACCGACTATGGCAGTATTTGGTCGAGAAAGCATAGTGATTCTGGTTTTCAGAGTGATTCATCAGTATCAAGGAATAAGTGAATCCATCATTCAAGTTATCAAAATATAACAGTAAAAGTGTGGAGCCAACGAAGCCAATTTGGGTACTCAAGTAACAAAATGACATACGAACATCAACATGTTTCACTTGGATGGATGACTGATCGATATTGGTACCAGTTGCTAACATTGCTTAGCAAATCATATTATCTTGTTTCTTCACATGTTTCAAGGACAAAAAATTTGTAAGAAGGGTGGCATGTTAGGGTAACTAGGAATAGATATTTGGTAATATATTATTATAGTGTATAAGGGTTGACATGGGCCACACATAATCTAAGGTTGATTTTATTATAATATTATATTATATTATAATATAATATTATATTAGTAGTAGGCTCCCCAAAGTAGAATAAGAATATGGATATATTAAGAAGAGATATTTGTCATTGTCATCATCATGGAGATCAATCATGTGCAATCATCTTTACCCACGAAGTGGCTTATGGGAATTTTCCCTCCTTAAGTGGCTCTCTCATATTGGGAGATCTTGTGGAGTTATTCCTTCCTTAAGGATTATTATTGGTGTTTCCCTACCTTAAGGGTATTATCTATCTCTCTCTCATTTGTGGATTGTTATTTTGGATAATTATTTACGGATGAATTATTTGATATTTCTACATATTGGTGAATGATTTATGTTAATAATAATAAATTTATGCAACACCTAGAAATACCAATCAAAGTGGAAAGACACAAAATTAGTGCCTAAAAGTGCTAGGTAGAAAAATTCAAGACAACAATAAGAAGTTGGGAAAATCAATTCCTTAAGTTTCAGGTAGTAATTTAATCCTAATCAAATCAACTTTATCTACAATTCAAATCTATTGGATAACTTTACTCTTAGCACCAAATTCTATTACTTTGGAGATTAAAAGAGAAATCAGAGCATTCTTGTGGGTAGGTGACAAAAATAATAGTAAGAAATACCCTTTAGTTAAATGGTCAAAGATAGTCAATTCCAAATCAGTTGGAGGTTTGGGGATAAGGCAATTTGAGAAGATGGGTTTGGATTTGTCTACAAGGACTATTTGGAGATTGATTTTAAATCCCTCAAATCCATAGAAATCCCTTATCATCCATAAGTATTATGGTAGAGAAAATATCAAAGATTTATTACAGTAGTGTATCCTAAATACCAAGGGAACATCAATATGGAAAATTATATCAAGAGGTCTACAAATCCTTAAAAAATTTAAATTGGGTGGTTAAAGAAGGAAATATAGAAATATTCTCTTAATCAACTATAGGAATCACTCTTGGAGACCTGTCAAGACATAGTCATAGCAAGGGAGTATTATAATCAAAAGAACCTGAGTAAAGTTAAAGATTTCTACATGATGGTGGATCATGAATTAGGTTGGAAGGATTGTATATTTAAGGAGAATCTGTTGGAGGACTATCCTAACAAGTTAGAACCCCAACTCAATATTTTTAGGGAGTGATTCTAAAACATTCACATGGTTATCCAAGAGGGTTAGGATATTTCTATGTGGTCAAGGAAGAACATACCTATTGAACCAATAATTAAGCAGGTTGACTCTTATATTTTGAACAAAAGTGCAAGAAATATCAATCAAAATTGTGAATGGGATTTCATTTGGAAGGGATTATCAACCCAAAATGTTAAGGTCTTTTATTGGTTGGTAGTGCATGACTCTATTATGATACTAGAAAACAAAAGGAAAAGAGGTGTGCAAGGCTCAAATAAATTCTTTATTTGTGAGAAGGATAGTGAAATGGTTAATAATTTGCTATATATTTGCAATATTTCCAAAGATATTTGGAAAATCCTACTTGATATTTTTAGTTGACATGAACTTGAGCCAATTTAATTCTAAGATAGTATTCAAATACCGAACCAATAGTGGAACAACAAGTTTATAAAAACTTTGTGGCAAGATGGATCACAAGGTCTCATGTGGCAAATCTAGAAAGCAAGAAACCAATATTTCTTTTAGGATTAGATAATGTGAATAGTTAATATTCTAAACATGACTTTGGGATCCTTGGTGGAATAGTCAACAGTTTTTTTTCCAAAGAATGTGGAGCAAAAATCAACATACAGAGGAGACTATACATATATTGACAAAATTAAACAACATTTATCTAAATCCTTTAGTCCTTCAAACAACCTGGCATTTCTATCCAACAATAATTATCATACCACTATCAAAAGGCCACATCTATAATACTTTAATCCTCTTTATTTGAACAATTATTGCATGTTATCTGAAATATTCCTAGCAGGCCATTGTCCTTTCCCTTGAGTCAAAGGCAGAATTGAATTCCACACTTATCTTGTGAAATGGAAATGAAATAGAAGATGCTTCATTTTTTCTTCTTCCTTTCTACACATGACACACTAAATTGGTCCTTTCCAAGACCTCCTTTGAAGAACACCCCATGTTAGTGATTTTTTGGCTAGATCTAACTAGACATGTATTCTTGTTTTTAGAGGAAGTTTTACCTTCCATTTTCTACTCTACCACCAAATATTTTCCTCATTGTTGTTATCAAATCTTGCCTTATATCCTTCTATAGCTGTGTACTACCCACTTGCTGGACTCTTGGACCATATTAGATTGTCTCTTTGTTGATATAGTCTTATATTTTCTCTTTCCAATTTCTTTGTATAGTCATGCCAAAAATTGTCTTAGAAGATCCCTTTGATTTTATTAGCTATAATATTTGAGATGATTTTGAAGAGGGTATTACATAAAGAGATAGGTCTATAATACCCAAAATATTATGGATTATCTTTTTTTTGTTATCAAAGCTAATAAGGTGAAGTTTAATGATCCGAGCAATTATCCCTTAATACTTTATTCTTCTACCACTTTTAAAAGATCCTCCTCCAAAAGTTCATAAAAATCCAAATAAAAATCAATTGTCTAACCATATGGACCTAGAATTTTCTCTTTTTTGAATGATTTGACTATTTAATATAACTCTTTGGTGATTTTTTAGAACAAAGCTTCTTTTTGTTCCTCATTGAACATCTTGGATAAATTTAAAACTTGTTTATATCTACTATATTTACTCTATTTGGATCTTTCTATGAGTCTTTGAAGTAAGCAACTGCTAATGGTGCCAATTCTTGGAATCTTCTTAAAGTGTTTTCATTTTCCTCTTTATTTTTCTAGGTTGTGTTTGTATATTTTCTTTGTTTTGCATAATTTTTTAAAAAATATTATATTCTTATCCTATTTTTCTAGCCATAAAGCCTTTCTTTTCATTCTCCATATTGCCTCCTATTCTAAAAATCATCTTTTTTTTTTCTAGTTCTTTGACTTGCATGATTTCAATTTAAAAAAAAAATGTTACCTCAAGCATTGTAAATTAAATTTAGAGTAAATTTAATTTTAGTAAGTCTTGCCTCTACTTCCTAGTATTTTGTTGTGACCTAACCTAAAGTGACTAATTGTATTCTTCTAAGATCACTAGTAAACTGAAACATGGTTGTATCTTCTAAGGTTGTTCTTACTATATTTTAATATTCTTCATCCCTAAGGCAAATGAGATTGAATTTGAAAGGTCCTAGTGATTTATCCTCTTCCTTTTCTAGATTTAAAAGGATTAGAGAACGATTTGATCCTCCCCATTTATCTATGCAAGTTCTTATCTTAACAAAGCATTTTTAAGAGATATTTTGAAACTAGAAATCTATCCAATATTTTAGATATTCCATGAATTCCAAATCATTTGTTCCTCCATGTAGGAACAAGTTTTATTGGTTCTATAGCACAAAGTCTAGAACTCTAAATATAATGAAGGAAAAAATCAAATAGTGGCTCCATTTTGACCTATTCTCCCCATATTTCACTTCTTTTTGTAACAAAGTTTAAATCCCCTCCCACCACTAAATTCTCCCTTTTTAGAAGGTCCTAGCCAAAAAAATCCTCTCAAAAAAGCTGCCTATATCTATATGGACCATACATATGTACAATAATTATAGTTTTCCCTAACTCAAAGTGGAAATTTGGATACTACTCCTACTTCGATAAATAAGTTATCAATCAATTGGTAAGAACCTTTCCATCTTGAGACAATTTCCCTTGATTTTCAATTTGAGTCTATCCTAATAAACTTCTAGCTTGGTAGGAATGAATTAAGAGTAAATGTTGTATTTCCTACCTCTAACATGGTTTCCTAGATCATGATAATATTAGGTTTCTAAAGTTTAATAAGTCCTTATAGGGATTTTTTTTTAATGAGGAGCTCCAAATCCTCTAATATTCAGAGATATTATTATCATGGATTACCTAATCAAAGGGTTTTCCTACTCTATATACCCTATAAATAGACCTTTTTTACCAAATATAATTTCTTTCTTAGCTATTTTTTGGGCTATTTTTAGATAGAAAATCCTACCTAGTGAGGAACCCTAAGTTGGACTAGCTTCAAATACCAACCCCTTACAAATTTTTCCAAAGATCTTATAAAGCATATTTTACCACAATAGGTAAAAAGTTACATTGTGATGAGGGACTAGAGGGAGAGGAAAACCTATCTATAGGCAATTCCATTAGTTTACTTATTTTTCCTCTTTTTATTTTCTCCATTATCTAAGATATATTCTACCCTCTTTCATCCCAAACATAATCCTTACTTGATCCCTTTATTTTTCTATCATCCATTATCTTCTTACTTCCTTTCTAAAGGAGAAACACACTCTTCTATTATTCTTCTCTCAATACCATTCTCTATATGGTCCTCTTGAAATAATTTCAAATCAGATTTGTGTAGGAAAACAAATTTATTATTTTATCATTCAAATCATCATGTAGAGATAATATTAGATTACCTAAATCTAGTCCTCCAAGCTCTTTGTCAAAAAACTACAAAGCCTCTCCATTATCTTCTATAGCATCCATGAATATTTATCTAGTTACTTGTCCTTTTAATTTTTTTTATTGAGTGACAACTATGATTATTCTTCTAGAGCTCTTAGGATTGTTGCTTATCCCTTATCTGTTTGAAATTTTTTTACTATTATCTTTTCTCTATTACTTATACCAATGGGAGTTTCAACTTCTATTTTCTCATTTTTGTGTCTACTACTTATTGCTCTACATTCTAATTTGATATGTCCATATTGATGGCAAAAAATACATCAAAATGGGACTCTAATGTAATTTAAAATTTGTGTATGAGACTATATTCTTATTACTAATTCCATATTTTTAGGTAATCCTAGACTTAGGTCCATTTCCACTAAGACTCGAGCAATCAATTTTTGAATGTCATTTAAATTTTTTGAGTCCACTTCAAGAAAAACTGCCAAAGAGTTCTCCATATTCCTCATCATCTTGTCATTCCAATATTCTAGCGGTAGTGCAGGTAACTTGACCCCAATAGGTTGGGTGGTTATTCTCTTTGAGCAAGTATCAAACCTAGGTGTCTAATTTCTTAGAGTAAGGATACTATGACCCCATCTCCATATTTATTTTTTTATAGTTTTGGCATCTTATGCATTTTGGAATACAAAAGCTATCCAACCTTTTGTCATTACATGGTATGTTAGGAGATATCTCAACAATTCAAACCATGTCGACTTTATCCAATCATGAATTTTTTTTGTTTTAATTGAGCATCCCATGAACCTTCCCACTAGAATTTTATCTTTCAATGGTAAAACTTATTCAAGCACCAGATCATTCCCCACCATCATTTTAACTATCTCCTTTTATTTTTTGATATAACATTTTCTATTACCTATTCCCTTATTTAGGAAAGATATATTTTGATCTAGAAGCTCTTGGTCTTGGTTTAGAATTGAGTTTGGGATATTTATTTTATCTATAGCTTCTATTCTACTTCCCTCCACTTCTTTGGGGGTTTGGTTTGTAGAATTATTTGTTCTTTTATTCCAAAGTTCCATAATATCCTCTTGGGAATAAAATATTGATTCCTTTGAATGTTCATCTAGTCCATTTGTATAATCCATTGCTTTTACTTATTCATTCCATATTGTTCTATACATATGTATTTATCCAATATTTCCTCTACTCTGCCCTTGTTTAGGAGTTCCATTAGATTTTCTTGAAAAATTTGGTTGTTTTGTAAGTTTTTTTGCTCTGCCCTCTTTCTATATCTTAACATGAAACTCTATAATTTTCTTATTACTATTTATTATAGGAATATAATTATTACTAATATATATACATATACAAAATAAAAATAAAAATTATTTTAACCAAACATATATATTATATGAAATTTTAAAACTATAAGAATTCATATAATTAAATAATATGATGATTTTGCATGTACAACATTTTAATCATTTGTATTTATATCTTAAATAAAAATATAATTTTATGTGTTATTTAAATAATAGTAAAATGAAATCAAATATCATTATCTTAACTGGGTAAGTTCCTTAATTTTTAAGTAGGATATTAGGTTTGAATCTTGTTAAACAAGTAATGCATACATAATAACTAAGTTGTAAGACCACTATGTGGTTATAGTGTAATATGATTAGGTCATGTTTCAATCCTATTTAACCAATAATAAATAATAAAATTAATTTAGGCATGTTAAATTCCTCAAATTAAAAAAAAGACCCAAATGCATGATTGTGAAAAATTCATAATAGGAATGTATGTGTAAATTGCTAAATTTAAAATTTCATAATATTATTGTAAAATGATCTTGAAAAATGTTAAAAGTAAGTTGAATAGCATGATATCAAACTATTGAATTCCTCAAATTTGAGGAAAGAGATTTGTGTTTGAATATTTTTAATAATGCTCGTAAAATTATCAAAATATTGTGATTGTAAGACAAGCACAATTATTGAATTATGTACTAGTAATACATGCATAATTGTCAAATTTTTGTAATGTTATGGTAAAATAATTATATACATAACTATTAAATTTTTTAATAGTAATACATGCATAAATGAGGTGGAAAATTATAAAGTATAATTACCTCATTTGGGTCTGTTTAATTATGGTAAGAAAATTAGTTGCAATTTATTTTGTTTGGAAGAAAAATTACAGATCTAGTTATCTTTATGGAATTTTAGCTTCAACTCAGTGGGAAGATTTTTATTTCCATAAAATCCTATTTTGCATTAGGGCATAATATATATTGTTAAAAAACCCTAGTTTGCATTAGGGCATCAACTATGGAACTCCAAAATATTTTTGGAGAAGATGATATTGATGTTAGGGATTGGTGGTAAAATTTTAAATCCTTGTATCATCGTAATCCTCTTTGGAAATGTATGCTTTCTTGTTGTCTTAGAGGAGAAGCTCTTTTTTGGTATTGTAAATTTCCTTGTGCCCATAAAGATGAACTAACTTGGGAAACAATGGAGCATGTATTATTGAGTAGATGAGAGCCTCCAAAATTTATCAAAAAAGCCTAGTTTGCATTAGGGCATCAACTATGGAACTCCAAAAAATTTCTAGAGAAGATGATATTGATGTTAGGGATTGGTGGAAAATTTTTAAATCCTTGTATCATCGTAATCCTCTTTGGAAATGTATTCTTTTTAATTTTCTTAGAGGAGAAGCTCTTTTTTGGTATTGTAAATTTCCTCATGCTCATAAAGATGAACTAATTTGGGAAACAATGGAGCATGTATTCATAATAACAATCCACAAATGAGAAAGAGATAGAGAATACCCTAAAGGTAGGGAAACACCAATAATAATCCTTAAGGAAGGAAATTCTCCATAAGATCTCCCAAGATGAGAGATGCACTTAAGGAGGGCAAAGTCCCATAAGTGACTTCATGGGCAAATACAATTACATATGATTAATCTCCATGATGATTACAATGATAAATATCTCTTCTTTATATATCCATCTTCGTATTATACATTGGGGAGCCTACTACTAATATAATATTATATTATAATATAATAGTATAATATAATAAACCTTAGGTTATGTGTGGCTCATGCCAACCCTTATACACTATAATAATATATGCCCAAATATCTATTTCTAGGTACCCAACACTAGATAATTCATTGATTTTTTGTCCAAACTATCTTGAAATTGAATAATTATATAGATATATATTTTTTTATTTTTTGATACATTGATGTAAGTGTATGGATATTTTATCCTTGTTTATCTTACTACGTGAGGCTACAATGAAGTCCCTTATAATACCCTATATTTTTTTTTTCTATTTGAATACTAGCCTATACCATTAGAAGAGTGTCATCAACGAATAGCATATGGGTTTTAGGTTTGACATTGGTTGAGGCCTTGATACCCTGAAAGTCTAGTTATTCTAAGGATATTTGAATTACTTTGCTCAATACCCCTAATATAAGAGTGAATAAAAAGGGAGATAGATTGAAATCTTGTCTAATGCCCCTAGACATTTCAAAGAAGCTTATGGTTCCACCATTGATCATCATTGTTGTTTTGGTTTATCAATACAACCCTAGGTCCATTTAATTCATCCTTCGTTGAAACCCATTTACTTCAAGATTTTATGTATGAATCTCCTGTCCAACCTATATGTGAAGACAAAAATGAAACACCAGATATATACTATAAAATGAACAAATAGTGATACAAGAGATTGCACAAAGAATAGATTTTATATTATTAATTTTAGTGGATCTCAATACAATCAAATGTACCCCAAATAGGGTTTACATTATTTATTTTGATACAATGAATACAATATGCTAGGGTTATTCAAAAACCTAGCCAATAATGCTTATGGTGTATTCAAATCTCATTATTTCTCCCAACAAAGGTGAGTGGGCTTCAACTATCGATTGATCGGACCACTCTAGCTTAAGCAACTTCTAAATGCTTGCATATCTCCAAATCTACACACATAAAATGATAAAAGAGGATTTGTAGTAACTATGAGGACTCCACTATGTGAAACCCTCAGAAATCAATAAAAACCCTAAGTTTCAAATAATAATACTGTAATAAAATATGGAAATAATAAAATCAATACAATAATGGAATACTTACCTTGTAAACTTATCACTTTATGATATATCATTTTTGTCATTTTAGGAAAACTAGTGTGTGGATGCCCTAGCGACACCCGAGGACTTGTTGGTTTGTAGAGATAGGGTCTGAGACACCCATAGGTGCTAAAAAAAACATGAAGCACGTAAGGGCACTCGAGGATGGTGGAAATAACCCAAAGATGCTTAGGAATAGCAAGCGGGTGTTCAGGAGTAGCAGAGGGGTGCTCAAGGGCTGAAGAAGGTTCTACAAAAGTAGATCTACTTCGGATAAGGTCTACAATGGTGGATGTGGAGGCGAAGGTAAGGGATACGAAAGGGGACTTCTACAAGATTATGTCATGAATTTCTTAGATTACTTAGATTCTAATTTAGGGGTTGAGCCATCAAAATGACTCCTATTTATAATATTTCCTAGGGCACATTAGGGTTTTAATGACACAATTTATGTGGTCAAGATTAAAACATGATGGAGGATGGAGATTAGATTTGGGTAGGTGGCATGGATTAAGGTGGATAAATGGCTAGGATTAGACTAAGATGGATGGTTGAGATTAATTTACATATATATGTATACATTTATTAAATATATAAAAAATATTATGAAATATTAATATTTAAATATATATTAATCAAATATATACATAAATATATGTAATTAATGGGTAAAAATGGTAGGAAGACCTAGATGGATGACAAGTTGCTAGATTTTGGTGTCTACAGATGCTATTTTTTGTACCGTATTGCATGAAACACAATGCGATGCAAAAATACAAGACACCTATTTTGGCTTGATGGTGAAGCAACTTTGTTGAGATGTGGACATGAGATTGGAGATAAAAGAATTTTGATTGTGTAGCTTACCCCCTCAATTGGTGAATGATTTTACGGATAAATCTCAAGAGCCAATTGAAAAATGAGTGCAAATTATTGTATGGATGAATGAATAATGTAAAATAATTTTATTTTTGCCCCAACGGTGGAAAGGGGGATGTTGAAATATGCAAATGATTGACTCTATTTTTGTCCTAAAAAATAAAAGGGGTTATTTCCAAGTGTAGATGCCATGATCATGTAAGATGTATCCCGTTGTGGGAATTTCAAAACTAAATTTGGTTACTCCAAATTTAGGGTGATTCAATGTTGTTGAAAAATGTGCCTTCTAGTGTCATTGATATGCAAAGATGAAGATGCAAAATAAAAAAAGAGTCAACTTCAAAGGGCCAGCTAGTGACTATCAGGTAATTCCTATGGCTGAAACCAATCACCCTAGCTAATTCCATTTTCCATGATGACTATCAAGAAAATGGGAAATGATAAAATGTTATTTTATTCATGTTTCAAGCCCCATGAACTAGGTCATCAATGACAACTTTTGTGCAAATTGTTTTTGGCATGGTTTCACCCAAAATGTGAAGTACCAAAGGTTATTGTGATTTTGAACAAGGAGATATGGGATGATGAAAATTACCAAGTGTCCTTATGGTGACTTATTCATATTACCAAATTGCATGAATGCAAATAATTGTAATCGCCAAGTAGATAGAATAAACCACTAGGTGCGAGGTTCACTTGAATTTTTGTTTGAACTTGGAAAATGTGGAAATGTTATGACTGATGATTGGAAATGATGTGAAGATAAAGCATTGATGATGAGAATGATTATTATTATTATTTTGTAAAAATTTGAACCATTTGTTGAGTGCTTTGGAATTAGATAAGTAATTTTGTGCCTTTTGGACATAAACTAAATTTATTTGTCCAAATTGGTTTGGACCTTCATAAAACCTGATAATATGATGAAATTGATGCATGGATGCAATTTGGAGTGATTTTTTGGGGGTAAGCCATTATTTTGCATTGATCTTGTCTTTTTATTAGTTTTGATACTAAATGTTGGTTGGTGCTTATCGCATGAGCAAACATCCACCAGTGTTTGGGAATTCTCCAAATTCCATGGTGCACTTCAATGCACAAAGAAATACCCATGGGAATTTCAAGGTGCCTGAAGCAGCTACAAATAGCCTACAAGGCAAAAGTGGAGCTCATTGTTGCGTTTGTGAATTTGTGAAGTTGTGTCTAGGAGAATTGGGTGGAGTGGAGTGGAGTGGAGTGAGGTGGAAAGAGGTGGGAATGAAAGCTATGGTGGTGGAGGGAGTATATGTAGGAGAAGGTGCGCACTTTACCAAGGTAAGTTCCTTCTTTGAAGCTCTTTTTATTTTGTGCAAAAAAATTATTTTTATGCTTTTTTTTTGCATTATGAATATGAATTAAAAACAAATATTTTGTGTTGTGTTGCAACTTAGGATTTTGGAGGCTTGACATCAGTTCTCATCTCTCATCCTTAGGATGAGAAAGGCATTGTGAGGTGAGGATCAAAATTGGTTGGAGGTTCTGGGGCTAGCAGAGGTATCCCAGATAGATGTTGCGAGGGTGAATGAGGGGTACCTCTCTACCTTGGGAGCGAGATGGGATCCAGATAGGGGAATATTTTAGCTCCCTACTAGAGATATTACCCTCACACTTGAGAATGTATATCGCATCCTCAAGATTCTAGTGGAGGGAATTCATGTCGAGGCTAGGCATGATTGGGAAATGAAGATGAGGAAGATGTTTTGCAATGGTTGAAAGAATGTGGCAGTGATATATGGGGGCATTTTGTACTTGTACATGTATATGGACAAGACACTAGATGCCCTACCAAATTTGGTAATATTCATGTTGGCTAACATTATGGTCTCGAACAATATCGAATGTAGGTTCCCTTAGAACCTTATAGGGTTGGTGAGAGATATGCTCTCTACACCATAGGTGTATGCATGGTCTACTACCTTATTGGTGTAGATGTACAGAGAGCTTTATTAAATGAGGAGGTAGGGGAGGAAGAGATTGTAATATAGTTTGTTACTGTAGTGCTAGGGATGGGAGCATTTCAGTATGGCATGACTGAAGGGTCTACCAATTGTAGGATAGGATAGGGAGTAGCCCTATGCTAGACGGATGGTAGAATATGAGGTACAATTAAGTTTTCATGTGTGGATGAGTTAGTGGTACAAAGATTTATGGATTGGATTGACATCCACCCAAGTGATATGGAGGCCATGGCATGGTGCCAAGTGGATAGGATATGGATAGTAGTTGTGATAGGTCAAACAATCTAGGTAGGTGGTTGGGATGCATTGAAGTGAGGTTGAGTATATCCAGTTCTCATGGGTGCTTCATTAGTTCATATTGAGGTAGGGTGTTCTTGATTATCCAATGCTCTATAGGAGGTATTGATATGAGATAGGGTTACCATATGCTAAGAAATGGAGGGTCACACTTGAGGATGATGAGGATATGGATCTCCTTAATTTGGATGATACAAGTACTATGGAGGAGTATGATGCATGGTTCATGACTCATTTGCCATGGGCATTGATTTTTGTAGTGGATAGGGGTGGTGATGGTGATGAGTTTAAGGATGCTGGTGAATCTCCTAAGAAACAATGATACCTTCGATATAAAAATCTAAGGAGGAGGACTAAGGATTTGGTTTAGTAGTGTCCAAGGAGTGGGGGATATGGTGAAGATAGGGACAATGTGGAGGAGACTCTGGATGGACCTCTAGGTTAGAATGAGGAGGATTTGATGAGGTTGGAGTAGTTGGTGGTAGAGCAAGATGTGATGGTGATGGCTCAAGAGGAGAGAGTCACGAGGATCTAGGAAGAGCTTCTAGACAAGTAGCATCATCATAATATTGACATAGCACACCTTCAATTTTGATAGAGGTATATCAAGTCCTTGGAGGATAGATTTATGGAGCATCATATTTCACTTCGAGATCCACCTTCCTTATCTATATTTTAGGCAGCTAATCATAGCGATTCTATTCATAGCTCTAGGTCTAGGGCTCCTTCTAGGTCATAAGGGTCCTCTTGGAGGGTTTAGCTAGTGCTTAGATGCACTTTTTGTATATGATCCTTGGTGCTCCATTGTATGTAACCTTTGGGAACTCATTGTATATGTGAAATATATATATATATATATATATATATATATATATATATATATATATATATATACATGGATTTTAATTTTTGTGGTATATGTTTTTTGTGAATTTTTTTATGTGAATGCTTGTGTATGGATGCATATGTATATGGATGATTAATGCAAGTTGATATGGTGTAGGAATGTATGTGTTCTAATGATCATTCATGGTTTAGATTTTTCTTGGCCATGTTTAGCATTTTTGTTTAATCAAGGGCACCAAATTTGGTGGTAGTTGGGATGCAAAGACTCATGAAATGACATGGAAGAAGATATGGATGTTGATATGGAAGAAGATATAGATGTTGATATAGAAAACTGACTGTTTTATAGAGACTTAGACATACTAGTGGTATTAAAAAAACTCACTAAATACTGCCTAATTCCTCTAAGACCAAATGTGTGTGTAGTGAATTCATTTACCAAATCATGAGTATGGTAATGACTAGAGGTAATGAAGAACCAATGTGTGTACAAGTGAGTTCATTAACTGATCTTAAGTAAATTGGGTGTAACCTTTTATGCATGAAACCAAGAAGCTAACTTGTCCATATGTGCAGTCAGAGGTAATATTTAAAAGAGATGTGTCACCACGCATGAGTATACTCCACTGCCAGTCAAGCATCTATAGCTTTGGTAGAGACTAGCTCCATAGTTCAAAAATTTTGATCTCTCAAGTTTTGGGGATGGCTACCTAATTGTCTGAATAGAATTGTAGTACAATCATTACAACCCAATGATCAATGGTGTGTGATGTGGAATATTTAGAGTTTCTAGGGATTTTTCCCTACCCTTTATTTTAATTTTGGAATTATGATAGTGGTGAAAAACATTATTTTTGTGGACTATGTTGCATGATGGGACAAGCAAGGACTACCCTTTTCACTTTGAGGTTTAAACCAAGTATGGTGTTATCCCTCTTTGACACAAGATATTTTTAATATTTATGATTGTGTTTGGTTCAAGAATATTTTGGATTCAATCCATAGAACCCAAGATTTTTTTAGTGAAAATCATGTCTTGGTCCTAATTAAAACTTGACATGTATTTGTGGTTTGCTTAAAATACTAGGAGTGTTTGAGTGACTGAAAAAACCTAGGAATTATGGATATATGGAGGCAAATGATAATTTGACTTGGTGGAATGGTTTGGATGATGTTGTGAAGGTTCCTTTGATTAAGGCAACATGACTTTATTGAACCAATTAATATCTTGAATTGAATAAATGATCCCTAATATGAAATGTGAAATATGGATGGAATGTATGAAATGCAATTGTTGTTAAATGAAATGTGTGCAAATGAAATGAAATAGTTATTTAAATGAAATGTGTACAAATGAAATGCAATATATTTGTGTATTAAAAATGTATATACATATATAAATCTCATTAAACATATAATGCTCTCAAGTGTATTAAAATAAGTGGTTTGGGTTATTCCTCTCCCTCTAGACTAGCAAGCCTATAAGTACTTGTACCCACTTTTTGAGTGATAAAGTATGGATTCAACCAATTAGCCATGAATTTATCATGAATATGTGGTAATGCATTGGTTTTTTTTATTCTCTTTAAGGACAAGATCTCCTAGTTGGAATTTACGTAGGTGAGCTTTGGCATTGTAATCACACTTTAGGTGGTCTTGATAAACTTGTAAATACTCTTAAGCATTGACTCACATTTCATAAAGAAGTGTGAGTTGGTCGAGACATAGTTGTCTAGCAGTATTGTAATCTATTAATTATTGTAAAGAAATTTATAAGAAGGGGATCTCAAGCTCAAGAGGCATGATTGCTTTGGCTCCATAGACCAATAAAAATGGTGTTGCCTTAGTAGGCATGTAGATGCTTCTTTGATAAGCCCATAATACTAAGGGAATTTTAGTATGTCAATCTCTATAATTTTCATTAAATAGTTTTTTTATGAATAGCAATTAAGGTCTTGTTGGTAGCCTTAGCTTGTCTATATGCTTATGGGTAATAATAAGTTGAGAAACTATGTTGGATGTTATATTTCTTGTAAATTTCTCAAACATTCTTGTTCTTGAAAGAATTGTTATTGTTGAAGATAATTTTTGAGGGAATACCAAAATGATAAATGATATGATGAAGTAAAAGCTCCACAATTCTAGGTCATGTCATATTGCTTAAAGGAATTGCCTCAACCCACTTTGTGAAGTATTCAGTGGCTGTGATGATGAATGTATGTTCACTTGAGGAAGGAGGTAATATTTTTATAATTAAATCAATATCCCATTATGAAAAGGTCCAAAGGATTTGAATAGGTTGTAATGCTTGTGATGGTACATAAGTTAAATTAGCATACTCTTGACATTGCTTACAATGTTTGACATAAGTGCAACAATCTTGTTCCATGGTGGGATAATAATAACCCATGCATAGAATATGCTTTACGATGGCCATCCCACTAAAATAAACACCACAAGTACCATCATGAGATTCAACTATGGCTCTTTGTGCCTCAAAAACCTCGAGATATTAAAGGAGGGTTCCATCATAACCATGTTTATACAACACATCGCCCAAGAGAAAAAATGAGCTACTTTTTCTTCAAAGTGCGTTTAGAAATTCGAGACATGTTATATGAGAGTGTTTAAAACTTGAGAAAGGCTAATATTTGGATTTACCAAGGCTCATATGAATCCTATTGGATAAATCAAATGTCCTTTTCATCCTTAGATTCAACATGGAAAATTGTATATTTAGATATTGTTGTGATAATTAGAGGTTGTACCTCTCTTAAGGAGTTCTTTGGAATAAATTATCCAAGAAAGGCCATCACATCTATAAATCTATTAGTCGAATGTGGAAACTTATCAATTTCATACCATTGGAATGTAGAGAGCAATTTTATTGCTAATTTAATATAAAATTTAATGGTAGGTTATTTACATTGGTATTCTCTGTTGATTTGTTTGACAACAAGTTGGAAATAACCAAATATCTTGATATTCTTTATGCCCATAGCTATAGTTTATTGAAGGTCTAATATTAAGGCTTCGTACTTTGTAGTGTTGTTTGTGTATTGAAAATCAAGTTTGAATGATAAGGGGATAGGTACCCCCTGGAGTGTATGAAATACAACTCTAGCACCTTGACTTTTCTCACACTTAGAACCATCAAAGAATAGTGTGATATCAATTTCTTCCTCCAAAATGGTATCTTCTTCTTATTTGGTGACAGTGAATATCGAATCATCTAGGAGCTCAGTAATCAAGGGATGATCACTAGGTACTAGATCTTTCAAAAGTTGTTTGGCTATGACCTGACCTTTAATGGATTTTTTCTAATGAACTCAAGGTCAAATTCAAGAAGAAGCATTATCCATTTAGCGGTGCGGGTGTTATTGTAAGTGTGAGAGATCATATAACATAGAGGATTTTATCTAGCTATGACATATATTGTGTGACTAAGCATGTAATGTCTGAGTTTCTTAGCACATTGAAAAACCATTTCTAAGCACAAATTTTCTATATAAGCATATCTGGTTTCATAGCTTACCAATGTTTGACTAATATAATAGATAGCTTGCTCTTGATTTTCTTCATTATTTTGTGCAAGCATTGTCCCTAATGCAAATTTCATTGCTAAAACAAAAATATAGAAGGAAACCCCCAGACGAGGAAGAGCTAAGACTAATGGAGAATCTACGTATTTCTTAATATCATCAAATGCTTTTTGACATTCATCTATCCAATAAAGTGGCACCCCATTTTGTAGTAGGTTATTGAATGGCCTGCATTTTTTTGAAAGTTGCACAATAAAATGAAAGATTGATTGGATATTTTCTTGTAAATTATGCAATTCCTTTAAATTCTTTGGGGGGGCATCTCCATGATAGCCTTGACCTTGTTTGGATCCACCTTAATGCCTATTTTGGATACTATGAACCCTAGTAGTTTTCCAGAGGTAACACCAAAGACACACTTTTTGGGGTTCAACTTACATTATGTTCTAGAAGTTGGTCAAAAAAAAATTCTAATACATATGTACGACCAAAAATGTGTGCACCCAAAATGTTGTAATTGCATAAACAAAGTAAAATTGATGTTCAAACACATAAATGGGGAAAACACATGGAAATTACAATAAATGCCTCTATTATTCCATTAAAATCAACAAGTGTCTGATTACAAGTAAGTCCCTCTTAGGGATACTCTATTTGATATACAATTACAATTATTTCAATCCCCCTTAGGGATGAAATGCACTATCAAGACCTTAAGGTGACACAAACTACTGTAGTGTGGAGTGAACCCTCTTCTTCGCATTGAGGAAGAAAAATAATGGTTGTAGCTCCTTATAAACTTGTTTCCTATGATCAAGAAATAACACAAGAATGTCAAAAGCATAAGAAGCCTCTCATGATGAGGCCCTTTAAAGACAAATAGCATGAAAATAGCATAATAACACAAGATCAAGAAAATGCGTAAACTATGCTAAATATATACAAATAATATCAATATTGATGGAAATATGTAAATGTAGAGCACAACTATCAATCTATGGAACCAATTACTTAAAATGAATCGTTATAACATGAAAAGAAATCATTAACATCTAAACTACTATGTTGAAAACAAGTTAGCAAAAAATACTAATCTATCGGTCAGAAGTCTCTAAAACTACAATTTAACTATGCAAATGACTAATCTAATCTAACTAGATGGGCAGAAATAAAAATAGTAAGGTGGTGATACCTTTGTTGCAAACCACAACACTGGTACGTGGTCTGCACTGTAAACCATGGTTGAAAGCCGTGATTAGCACTCAAGTGAGTTTATCCTCAAAATCAAGGGTAGTGGGCTTGACCTCCTTGTCCAATTGATGTTCAAGGGTCACCTTCGATGTCCTTCTGACAATTTTGGTGGTTGATTCACTGTGAGGTGCCTTTTTTTGACCAAATTAGTATTTCTTGGCTCTCCTAGGCTCCTAGGACCTCCATAATAAATTGACCTTTGGATGAATATAAAAGTGGCCTTCTCCAATGCATGAATTCAATATGCAATTCAATAGGGCTTCGCTACTTGCTTGATCAATCAACTCTCTATAGATAATTTGATAGTGCTTCGCTATTCAAATCATCTATATCATTGCCCTAATTTGAAGGGGTACTTATAGGATGTCCCAGGGCTAATGGTGGCTTCATGCAGAAGCCAAGGTCAAGAAGAGGTGGTTAGGACAGTTGGATTGAAAACTTCCATCCTCTAACCATCGTCTTCTAGAACAAATGGATGTTTAAACTGATTTGGCTCGAATGAAGGACAACTAAATTTTAGTTAAGACGGCAGGTTACAACTGTGGTCTAGACTATAAACTGTAGGCCTTAGCCATGGTTCAGACTACAGACCATAGGTTTGGGTTGTAGTTCAGATTGATTAGGCCAAGGAGCCCAAATTGAGTGGCTATAACCACTGCTCTATATTGGAGTCTGTCCAAGATCTTCCTTATGGTATTATAGCATGTCCATATGAGTAGTCATCCTTGACATGACGCATTTTAGGTGTCTACAGATACCTCTTTTGAGATGCGTTGTGAGATAGAACAACGCAAAACAAAAATATACCTCCTAAAATGATGTCGAAGGTTCTATGATGATCATTAGTTAGATCAGATGTCCCAGGTCTAATAAAAGTATGTGCATCCTAAAATCGTTGCTTCCAACTGGGTGAAAGGCTTATATTTGAAAAGCTTGCACTCACCATCAGACATTTGGGTTGCGTTTGATGCTACAATAGGATTTAGGCATATATAACCAAAAAGAGAAGAGATACAAAAAAATTATCATATTTTCTATTTATCTCGAGCAAAGGGGTAAGCTTATTATAGCTATTGACAATGATTTGTAGGGATGAACACAATTTTGACAAGATCAAGGGATCTACGATTTTAGGGATCTTTTGTTGATTTTTATTATGATTTGATATTATGACTACCCCCTCAAGCGACGAGTCGATGAGGGTAATGAAAATTATTAAAGCGACGATGTTGCTTGACCACCATGGATGATCTGAATAAATTTGGATTTGAGCATATTAATGTTGTGGCTAGGCCTAGTTCAGCTTCTAATTCCAACTGTTAATAGTAATTGCACATTCCTATCCCATGGAGCAATCGGGCTACAATAGCCATCTTAGGGAATCAAAATGATACAAAGCCAATTAGTTTTGTGTTGAATCAAATTATCAATGATTTTTTGAAAAGATGTCATAGGAGACATAACATGAAATGCCTCATTCTTGTGGAAATGTCCAACCACGAAGGCCTTCTTAGGGATTGAAAAGAAGCATATCAGATCAACAATGACAATTTTTGCCCCAAATTTCCTTATGGTAATTTACTCATCTTGTCAAATTGCATGGATCGCAAGTCACTGCAACCGCCAAGTTTATAGGGTAAATTACTGAATATGAGGCGTATTTGTTTTTTTTGTTAATTTTGATTTATTGATCGATCCTGGTGATTTGAAACTCACCAAATTTGCAATATTGATTGCTCTTTTTGAAAATTTGATCCAATGGGAGTCATTAATTTACCTTTTTAGACCTTCCCATAGTGGGTTTTTAGTGCATTTAATGCCAGTTGCGAATTGTGGGTACGGCCTACGGTTGAAATTTTCAACTTTTGGGAACCACGGCTAGGGCCTATGGTTGGAAAACCCTAATTCCAAGACCTCAGGTGTCAGTTGCAGTCCGTAAAAATTAGGCAAACCTTTAAATAGTCATTCCCATTTGAATTTGTCATTATTTTTCTTGAAAGCAACTGCATTGAGAGAGCTCTGAGAGATAGGAGACATTCCCTGATCTGGAATACTGCCAAAAACTCTTCCATTTACCACACTTGATACCCCGATGGTGGATCCTGATCAACCATCGACTAGTAGAGGCCACAAAGCGGGTAAGGTAATTCAAAACCAATTCCTCATAGTTCAATACCAATTAAAATCAACCACATTAAGTAATGCGATAAATGAACCTCACTAAATAGTTGGTAATGAACCCCACTAGGTTAGATTAATTAGGTTTATAATTTTTTTGGCGAGACAGGCTAGGAAGGTACCCAAAATGGGTATTCTTCCTATACCGCAGCTGGCAGCTATGGTTCCCAATTTTCATAATGGGGACCACAACTATTAGTTGTGGTTTGCTTTCAAACATACAACGGTCATATTTTGACCATAGGTGGACCGTAGGGTTGAACCGCGATTCGCCAAATTTAGAAAAAATTGATTAAATTTTTGCATTTTTTAAAGTTAATTAGGCAATTATTGTTATTTAATGAAATCTTGACTTTCCTAGTGATTTTTTTTTTTATGAATGCCTTGCGACATGTTTTTATCTTTTTATCAGTTTTTTAGATGTTTTTGACGTTTTTAAAGTCGTTTTTAGCTATTTTTGCTTGTTTTTAGCTAGAATTTAGCTTATATACTACTTTTTATTTCAGAGATTGACCTCTAGGGCTCGCGATCCTGATCTACTTAAGAATCTTTGTAGGCAGCTCACTGATGGCAAGCATGCATGGTTTAGAGCCATCAAATTTGGCTATGTACTGGATCTACCCACTATTCGGGTAGATCAGACCTATTTGACTGCATTGGCTTAGCACTGGAATACGTAGACCAACAAATTTCACCTTCTTATAGGTGAAATGACTATGACCTTATAGGATGTCTATCAGATCTTTAGGATACCTATCAATGGTGAGGCCATCACATCTTCCTCTTCTTAGAGGAAGGAGCCTATATTTTGGTGCTATATTCGACGATTGTAGCAAGGAGGCTCAGGAGAAGATTGACCATGGAGGCATCCACATTGGATACTGGTAGGGTGAGCATATTTTCTCAGTCCACACGATGATATTTATGATCCTTATGGTACAAGTAGTGCTTATAGACTCCTTGAGCATGAGGATTACCTAAAACCCCCTGGCCAATTTTTGAAGAGTGATCCAGAGTTCCATTGCTTAGCCACTATGCCTAGCTTAGGGGAGCACACTATTATGTCAACTCTACAAGGATTTGTACTAGATTATAAGCTAGAGCCATCGAGGTATTAGTTGCAACCTATTGCTACAAATCTAGGGTTGGAAACACATCCGAATAAAGCATCCTATGGACTTACCTCTCCAGATCATGACCATTGATGATGCTCATTAGTGCTACATCATGTGTTGGCCATGAGAGGAGGAGGGGTTTTGAAGCAGGATCCATGCTAGATATACAGACTATTACATTGCATAATTTGCAATGCTCGATCAAAATGACATTGAGTGGCACTCATATATGGATTTCCATGACTGGATCGAGGCAAGTGAGTGGTTACAATAGGCTCATTGAGATAGGTTGCTACTTAGAAATAAGATCAATATTAGAGAGTATTAGTTCTTATCTCATGTCCTATGATAGTTTGAATTGATGCAGGACATTCTGAAGATTCCATTTGTTTACTAGTGTATCGTGCTAGAGACACACCTACCATGGATCCAACCTGTAGCTTTGGGTGACAAGGTTTATGACTTCCAAGAGTATAGGGATGACACACCTAGGACCACCCCAATATATGACACATGGTGATCCCTCCTACAATGGTAGGGTTCAGGACCTCAAGGTAGAGTTGATGTCCAGGTAGAGGTAGAGGTCGATCCTGATGAGCATAAGGTATGCCAGAGGTTCAAGGGCTGATGGGACATTGAGGACACCATAGACAAGGCTCCATATGTAGAGGCAAAGGAGGAGGAGGGTTCAAATAGGGTGAGGTGCATCCAGATAGTTATTTAGGGGAGCTCCTCACTCAGGTTGTCAACTTGCAGAGTTAGGTTGGGAGGCTACATACTTAGTAGTTGTAGCGGGACACATCTATCATCCTTCTGAGGTGAAGCTAGCTCATAAATATAGATAGCTGGCAGAGGCTCAAGAATATATTATGGCCCTCACATCTTGAGCTACAGTAGTAGAGTCACATGTCGATGAGCTCACTAGTGCACGATATGTGGCACTGACACAATGGGATGAGGCCATAGTAGATGGATATCTAATCAAGGAACAAGGGGGGATCTAACATCCTCCTATTATATTATGGGACCTCTTGTGGCTCCATCAACTACACTTCTAGGAGGTAGCGATCCCATGGTAGAGGTTAGGCATCTCACTTCCCTCGTAGAGGAGGGAAATGACCTTTGTGATGTGAGGGCAGCTTGTATCTCCCAGTTGGAGAGCTATATAATACTATAGGGCTTGGAGGTTCCTGAGGATAGACATGCTACTAGGTCACAAAGGACCAGGTCCAAGACTTCAGGATAGTCTACGATGAGCTCCAGCCAGTGGATGCATAGGATAGAGAGGACACACAGGTCCTTTAGCACACATGGATGCAGCTCAGATAGAAGTCATAGGGATATGGGTGTGACCTCTAGTCATATGTCTATCCACATAGATATACCAGTGTCCCATGTGCTAGGCCTCTTTGAGTTGGGTGGTATACAAGGCCCTTAATAGGGTATACAATAGACATTAGAGCTGACTGTAGATTAGGCTCCAGGGCACAGAGCTAATGGAGGTGGTGAGAGCTCCAATTCAGGGGAAGCAGGATAGATCTAGGGCTCTATCTGATCTACACTATATTTTTGTATATGTACCATTTTTGGTGTAAGATCTAGGACCTACACAATTGTAGCCTACAAGAATTTTTGTACTCCTAATATACTTTGAGACACACACACACACACACACACATATATATATATATATATATGATCTGATCATTTATGGCTCATGATTGTTTATTAATTTATTTTTAATTTTATGTTTATGTAATGCACATGGATGCAATGCTTATGTGTTATGTTTATTCGATGCTATATGATGTGATGTATGGATGACATGCACTAGATAGCTATTTAATTTATGATGATGATGATATGCAGTGATCTAGATGCTTAGATGTGCAATTTTGTGATAGATGCATATGGATGCAATGTTTTTCTTTAAATGCATATTTGATTTTTCTTTCTTTGCATGCATTTAATTTATGCATGTGTTTCAATATGCTGATGCAATGGATGTAAAACATTATTTAAATGGTAAAGAAATTATGTAAATGAACCTGTATGCCTTAATCACTTAAAACATAAGGAATGAATGTGATATGTGTTTATCAATCTAATGGATGACACCACAAAATGTATAACAATCATGAATGTAATTGTAAATCCTCATTACAAGAATTTACTCAATTAAACACCCATATATGAGATGCAATGATATGAAATGGTATTAAATGGGTGATATCATATGTCACTTGATATTTCTTTTGTACTTTGAGATATGCATGATATAGTCAGTGGCCATCTAAATATCATTTCTGATATCCATTCGATATCTATCCTATATCCTGTAAACTTTGTGTTTACTTGTAATGATGTATCCTGAATTTGATACTTTGCAATTAACATGAGTTATTTTGCAATTTTCATGATTGGCATGATTTATTTTTGGATGACTTGTGATATTTGGTACATTTTTGCTATTAGAGAATTGTTTTTGAGATTTTACATGAGACTTAAACACCCTAGTAGACTTCTCAAATATCACATACTAACTATACAAGGTTTCTGTTGGACGAGGCTTTTTACGTGAAAGACCCAACTATTCATTATCCATGTGTGTGCGAGTATTTTTAGATAGATCATAGGCATACCCTAGATGTCAATCGAGACTCTTTCAACCCATATGTGAGATAGGGTTCCTCATATGTTCGTATAATCCTTGTTTCAAATTTGATTGGACTATAATGCTAGACAACCCTAGGCACCTAGAGCTAGTTTATCTTGCAAATTGATCAGGACTATCCCTCTAAACTCAAGTGGAAATCTTTCAACCCATTTTTGCAGTTAGGGATCACCCAATAGAACTACTATTCCAGGAGTAGGCGGGACTCTTTCAACCCATTATTGCAATAAGGGTTCATTCTATGGCTTTTGAATGGTGAAAAATCCAAGGATTCAAGTACTCACCCTATTTTTTGATACTTGATCATATGTAGTGATAAAAATTACTATTTTTCATGTTTTAATTTTAGTGATAAAAATCACTGTTTATTCCCATTTTTCTTGAGCAAGGGATTTGTATAGTGCTTTTGATTCACTATATCATTTTAAGATTTGAACTTTGAATTGTAAACTTTGAACTTTGAACTTTGAATTTCAATCTGAGATTTAAACTATGTATCTATGTACGAGTAGGGGAAATTATTGTCCTTTTGCCAAGGTTCACCACTCTAGTATTTGCAATACAAGCAGGTAATAAACCTCATCTCTCTAGAGACCTAGGACCACTTTCATAGCTTTCATCCTCTCTTATCTTAGAAAGATTTTATATGTTTTGCTCAGTGACGGGATCTTGATATGTGAATTACTATCCCAAATACTAACATCATCTACAAAAGGAAAGCAAGATTTCTACGACACCTGAGAGACCCACTAGGTATGGCTTAGTGACCAAATTTTTTTTGGATACTTAAGTATCTTATAGCAACAAACATTGTGTATGTATGCAACGGATTATGATAAATGCAGAGGTGCATGATTTGGACACAAACATGGTGTCATTTGTAATACTGAAAAACACGAACCATTCTATTACAGAATACAATGGATGATGAATGCCTATATGCAATGTAATAATGCATCGGATGCATGAGTAAATGCAAAAAAATGACAATGCAAAATTCAAATGCAAATGCAAATGTTTTTGTATTTTTATGCTTTACCAATTTTTGTTTTGGATTTTATTAATTTTATAATTTTTATGAGTTTTGAGCTTCATATCTGACCAAACGGTGAGTACATGACTTTGGAGCTTTTAGATTGACCAAGCAATTTTTTAGCAAAATTCTTGGAGCTTTTTAGGATTACTGAGCGGTTTTAAGCAAACCCTCAAAGCCTTTGGGGTTTGAAAAAAGGGTTTATGAATACCTTTGGGAATTTTTGGGATGACCAAGTGATATTTTAAGAATCATTGGAGCTTTTGGGTTGACCAAGAAAACTTTCATAAACTCTTGGTGCATTTTGATTGACCAAACTACTCACAAATGAGCTTGGATCCTTTTAGGATCATCGAATGATTATAAGAAAACCCTCAGGGCCTTTGAATAACATGACAAAGAGGTTTTAGAGACCCTTGGAGCCTTTTGGGAAGGGCATGCTGCCCTATATACTCCTAGTGAGTGTGCCATATGACGACGATGAGGGAGGTGCAATACCTCTAGATTCCTCATTTTTTTGTATCAAATTTGACATGGCTGATGAAAAAGGTATGCTACCTTGAATACCCCCAGTGTGCATGCTATTTAATAAAAAGTAATCAGCTTGTTTAGGAAGAGTGACAAAAATCAACTCCCCCACATGAATATCGAACCTCACCAATGTACCTATGCTTTGGAATGAGTGAATGAGAGAACCGTCCTTGTGGATCTCACCTCATTCTAATAGGTCTTGGATGACACTCTTAAATTACTGGTAACCCCTAATGTCATGTCCATGCGTTTGATGATACACAAAAAAGGGACCCCATCAGGTGACCCAATATCGGATTCCTTATACTTGCCTTCACATAATATGAATGCTTGTGCCTCATGTAAATTTTGAAATAAAGTTAGAGTGGTCATCTAAAATGAAACTACTCACTACACTGGCCTATTGGGCTTATGAAGTGACTGACGACTCTGCAATCACTCTTTAGGAGGTGTCACCTCCACTTCGGCATGTTGGGGCACTATGAGAGAACCATATACATGATAAACCTCCTTATCTATCATATTTTTCACCACACTCTTAAAATCACGATAATCTTGAATGCTATGACCCTCTATTCAGTGATAGAGACAATAGTGATGCTTTCAATAACCTGTAGGTTTAACTCTGCTTGGGTTTAAAGGGATGACATTAGGCAAGGTGATAACCTTAGCCTCCTATAGCTTCTAAAATATGTTAGACATAGACTCTTTTAAAAATGAGTCCCACTATGCTATGACTATTTTGGGCTCTTGCCTCGCATTGGTTTGCTTTGAGAATCCAATGGGTTGGTAGCATGGGATTTTGCTTTCATTGAGGCTTTTCCTGTACTTGCACAGGAAGCGATTTGGCCTCAAAAAAGGGTTGATTTTTTAATTCCATGTTTTCAAGCTGATTCTTGATAAAATACAACGCCTTATCTTGCTCATCCATTCGGTGTTTCATCCATTCTAGACGGCTTAAAATGGATCACAATACTGACAAAGAATTCATGTGTATTTCCAATTACTAGTTTGAAATACCTTTGTCATCTGAAGGAAATAGAAAAGTGGATTTTATGGATCAATTAGGTAATTTCAAATCACATATTTCCTTCAATTTATTTGATGTGGAAGCTTCTTGATGACACACTTCATCACTGCTCTCCACATGCCCATGCCTATGACTCAGTTCAAGTTGTTGTTTCACTTCATTGTGTTAAACTGTGTCAATTGTAGTACCCCCAATATAATATGAGGAACCTACTTTCTTGTGCTCATGATATGGTTCTATAGACACCAAAACAACATCAATCTGATTATGTGACTACAAGCACTGATCAAATTGGCATACATACCCCTAGGGCAGCCTCCAGAGGTTAAACAATGGTCCTAACCACTCCTAAATTAGTTTTGGAATATCAAAGGTCAGTTTTGCACATTTTAAGCACCTTGCTCCCTATTCGTCCCATCCTGGGATGATTAGAATCCTATTAGCCCCACCCTGGGATGATTAGAATCCTATTAGCCCCACACTGGGATGATTAGAATCCTATTAGCCCCACCCTGTGATGATTAGCAACAATCGCTCTAGGGTGGGATGATTAGCAGGTTTGACTGGCAAAAAGTCAAGCATTAACAAATGGAAACCCAGATCCGCCACTCAAATTTACCTACAAGTCATGAAATTGTGAGGAATAGTTTCAAATTAGAGAGAGACTTTAGTCAAGCATACCCTGATCATGGAGGCTCTAAATCAGGGAGGAATCTTCTCTCCCTCCAAAAGGCATGGTGAGCCAAGTGGCACCCTCGCATGCGCATTCAAAGGAGACCCTTAGGTCTATAAAAAGGTGAGCCTCCTCACCCCAAAAAGAGAATAGAGTTGGAGCATTTGTATCAATGAAGTGTTGCCAAATTATACCCCCATTCCTCTTTGTGCTTCCTCCATCCCTAATATCTCTCTTCTAGAAGGGAGGTTATCGGGTGAGCACTAGGAACACAATTTAAACCAAAAAACCTAAAAAATCGGCCATGATCCCACACAAAACTCATTGACACAACCCCCTAGGAGGTTTTGGACCAATACCACTTGGATTGGTGCCAAAACTAAGCCCCAAATTGTGGGCATCCTACCCCTGGGTGCCCCTCGCACTACTGCAGTCCTAATCGCCCCACCCTAGAGATATTAGAAATATATGCATGATTTCTTTACTATTATTTTTGCATTATGTTGTATATGATATACTTATGCTTCTATCCAAGTTTCATTGCTTTCTGACATTATTTGAACTTGTTTTTATCATTTTATGCATTTACTAACCTATAGGGAGCGCCTTCGGATACATGATAATATGGGAAAAATCTACCAAATATGACCTTCTAGGTCATCTCAAAATGTCGCTTTTGGTCTAACCCCAAGTTTGCAGGAGTTTTGGAGGCCTCTATGTAGGAAATTTGCAAGGTCTCTCTTGCACATTTTATGACAGTCCCCAGCGTCCCACCCGAGAGCAATTAGAAATCTGTGCATGATTTCCTAGTTGTTCTTTTTACAATGTGTCCCTGATGATGTCTCCATGTCTCTATCAAATTTTGAATTCATTATGACATGTTTTGACCATAATTTCATTATTTTATAAATTAACTAGCCAGAGGATTTTGGGGATTGCATGTTTTCCTATATCCGCATATGCTATTAACTATTTGCTATTTTTTTGTGCATAGGATCTCACCATAAAAAACACCGGAGGGGTAGCAATTAATGACAAACACATGGACATAAGCGATGACAACTTTTGGCCCACCCATTTCAAATGTGGGCATGTGGAAGATACTGGAAGCGTACCATCCATTGATGTAATGAACTGTATCAAATGTTCTGAGCCCTAGAGGGGGGACGTATTGTAACCAGATTTAAAGCAACATTAATAAAAGAGGCACAACTTTTTTTTTGTTACATCTCATTTCTACGTCATTTCCTTCATTTTTTCATCGCATTCGTAGGACTTAGCATCTATACCATATCAATTTTATTTGCATCATATCTGGTACATCATCCTTCTGCATTCACTTTCAATGGTGATCATGGTGGGAAGCTATCCCTTACTATTAATATCAGGTTTCTAATCCAAATTTGTGGTTTTTCTTTGTAGGTGTTACGCATTCGGGTGTTGGACTGCTACGCATGCCACCTGGGATGAATACATATTTGTCCCACCCTGTGACGAATGCAGACC
Organism: Wollemia nobilis; assembly: GCA_028583015.1. NCBI lineage: Eukaryota > Viridiplantae > Streptophyta > Pinopsida > Araucariales > Araucariaceae > Wollemia > Wollemia nobilis. Next base: position 5,299,238 of record JAQPPZ010002937.1, on the reverse strand, counting down.
TTCTATTCGTCCCACCCTGGGACGATTAGAGCTCTATATATTTTTTGAGCAAAAACTCAAAGGCATCTGGTTTAGACAGAGAAAAGGTAGGCCTTTTGAACATCATCTATGTTTTTCTACTTTTTTCTTTTGCAAATTTCAGCTTTCTTTGCTTTATTTTCAGACACATGAATTTTTCTTTGGTTTTCTCACATGATACTTGCACCAATGACAAGTCCTCATCATAGGTTTCAGTCCTATTTAGGTTTTGTGATTTCATTTTTGCTACTAATGGTTTTTGAAAGATAAAACATAATTTAAAGAATTGCATTAGTGAAAATCATCTTTTGTCGTATGTTTTCTTTCTTTACATGATTAAAAGGAACCACACACACACCACCTAATAAATTTAACATCAAGGAGTTGGTCTTAATACCCCAACACTTGATCAAGACCAAAGGTGGATTTCATCACCACCTTGTCTTGGATTTTGCATACATATACCCTGATCGTGACTCTTGCTAGACATAAATCCTGATGAAAGTTGACCAAGTGTAGCGGGGGTGATTCCCCATGCATGAGGATAAGTCTTCTAGGGTAGGTGTCAAAAATAGAGTGATCCTCCTTCCATATCGTCTATGTTCCACTTACTATTCTGCTCTCACATACCAATAGTTTCCCTCACGTAAGGGCAAATATATTTAGAAGTTCGGTATAACTGCCTAGCAATGGTACATTGAAGGGGTGACCATTTTGGAGATACAAGAGCCCTCATTATGCATGTATAACAAAGTTTCCTTTACAATATTTGCATAAAAAAATCAAACACACCAAACCAGATCTAGGACACATTTAATATATAAACAAGATAATCATTTCTTTGCTTGTGTGGTCCCCTTTTGTTTGATATGGCATAAAAAATTGTAAAGGAGATAAAAATATACGTATCTTTTTAGAAAAACCACCACCATGGTGTATACCCATAGCCAAACTCAATCATGACCAGAAGCTATGGAAAGTATACAAGGAGGCACAAGTCACCTTCGTTACAGCCCCAAGGACTTGGTTATACCACCTTGGCAGCCTAACCCACAACATAGTCCACACTATGCCACTACGAAAAAGGACTATAGAGGCACCCCTTTGAGGGGCACTCCCGTTCAACACAGACCCTCTTAGGAGGATTACACACATGGGAATGCCCCCTTAGACACTCATTATGAGTGTCCACTGCACAATGAAGCGCTAGAGCATAATAGGGTTCATAAGGAGGGCCCACATGATTATATCATTCCTCCTCTACCTCTCATTACTATTAGAACTAATAGGCCAATTCTAGAGCATAGGGCTCTTTAGATAGGGTGAGCCAACTCTTCCCAGCCCCTTCACATGTACAAAAAGGGACACGAGGAAAACTAGTATATTCCTCAAGAGAAATACACCGCATGGGAGCAATGCACCTTCGCACCTGCTGATTATCAATATCACCTATTGAGGCTAGAGCCTCGAGTGAATGCTGCTAACCTTGATAGAGGAAAGCAACCCATAGAGATATCGGATCACCACAACTGAGATAGATGTGTAGGGGAGGCATCTAGGCCTCCTAGACCTAGGAGGGTGGAACAAATCAACTTGGAATTTGCCAAACATGTCACCCACCAAGTGCAAATCATGTAGCTTAGGCAAGATCAGTAGTAGTTAGAGCAACTGTATCATCTTAACAAAGAGCACATTCAGCACTAGACAAATGAGTTGCTCTAGAACACCATGCATGAGAGGATTCCAACCCCTCGAATGCATAAGACAAAAATTTATGAGAGGCACAACCCCTTAGTACGGGATAGGTCTTCGTGACATTATCAAGCATTGCCTCCAAGACCTCCTAGAATTGAGCAGGAGGCCACTTCTAGACCCAATAATGGGTGTATTCCTCGGGCATCCGTCCATGTTTATAGGTTACACCCAAAAACTCCTCAAGAAGCCTATGAGGAATTTGAGCAAGAATAAGAACGGGCTGAAACACCCTACCAATGTAGGGGGTGCACTACCCAGCTACCCCTCCATAGGCCTCAAGTTCCTCATAATTCACAACGGGAACAAACCAAAGAAAAGGAAATCAAATCCTATGATGCATACAAAGCACTTCTAGAGTGCTTAGAGTCTATGGAGACTAAGACTTCAGGGCCCCAAAAGCCTATCTTACACCAGCTCCATAGTCACCCTGTGCATCCTTTAGTTTCGGTACCCCCATACCCTGACCACTTAAAAATGCCTCAATTGGCAATTTTTAGAGGAGATGAGGATGTCGAAGAACACATAACAAGGTTCCTGAGTCAATTCTTTGGCATTCAGGATAATGATGGATTGCTTCTAAGAATGTTTATAACCATGTCCATAGGCCCTTCCTCAGATTGGTTTACCCAGTTGCTGAAGCATAGCATCAATAATCTAGACCAACTAGTGGACATGTTCCTTGAACATTTTGCCTTCAACACCAATAATAAGGCATCCTTAAGCAACATAGCTAGCCTTAAGCAGTATGATGATGATACCATAGCTGCTTATGTGAATCGGTGGAGGACACTACTTTCAAAGCTACCTTACCTCCCTCCCATGGTTGACATGACTCAAATATTTTCAAAGAGTTACATAATGTCGATCTTTGTGCTATTATAGCTATAGTAATATGCCACCCTAGAAGAAGCCCTGGCATAAGCTAGGATAATTGAGGAGATCAAAATTCAATATGGTGAGATTGCCAATCCGTGCAAGAAAGAGTGGACCAAAAATGCCAAAACTGGGCCCATGTAACCGAAACCCATTGTAGTCAATTAGGTTGCCATAACTATACCAAAGCATACACAAATGACACAACCCCCAAAGGCTAATTATCAAGCAGTTCCTCTTGATACCTAGACCAGTGGCCATGATTCAGACTAAGCTTACTCAAATTTTAAGGACCACGTCGACTAGGCTCTCTATTTATGAGCTCATCCAACAATCACCACCCCATTGGGAGGCTCTGATTGAGATACTCAAAGACATTGAGCTACAACCCAACAAACCCAATTATTTCAACAACTTTGTGGGACATGTGAGATAATGCATAGAACTGGTTATAATATTAAGGGAAGATGAACTAAAATTGGTGACTGGTGATATCATGGATCCACCCATGCACGTCATCGCACGGGTCAATGGGATTCCATTCAAGAGCATGTTGGTCGATACTAGCTCATATAGCAACATAATCATGATAGCGACATTAAAACATCTTAAGTTGCCAGCATCCCACATTGTGGCATCCACCTACACTCTTCGAGCATTCAATGACGCGTTATGCATGACGGTTGGCACAATTGTCCTGCCCATCCAAGTAGGACAAAAGTCCATTCCTACATTGTGTCACATCCTTGAGGGTGAGATGGCTTACAATATCTTCCTAGGTCGGCCTTGGATCAAGGAAATTAAGTGTGTCCCTTCGATAGCCCATAAATGCATCAAATAAATATATGAATGGCAAGTACATGTAGTCCTAATAGACCTAGAGCCCTTTAAGTTTTACAATGTGATACAGTTGATGCCACAATTGACCCTCCCATTGACACATTTGGACTTTCAATTGAATTCATCCACACAGGGTCTGATTCTACCTACATCCCCGTTGTTAAGTCCCTCAACTCACCAACCTGGCCCATATTCATTGTATGTTCCTTCACCAAAAATGCTACCTATGGTGGCCACACCAAAGGACAACAAAAAGAATCCCCTAGAGGAGGTACTACCATTAGTATCAACCATATCTACCGAAGAGGTGCCCAACCAAATGGAAGTCGAGACACCTTGTTTACCCAACATGGAGTGGACTCAGGGAGAACTCCCATTCCCTCCCCCTCAACTGATGATAATTACCATAAAGATGGCCAATACGAGCCTGGGGGAGTACCTAGTGTGGAACATTGTGGCAACACCCATGCTCAAATTAATGCAAGACATGGGGAAACCTTGCCTCCCTATCAACACTATTTCCCATTTAGGTTACCCACCAAATCAAACCAACTTTGTATATGGGAAAGGCCTTGAACCCTACCTACAAGAGGAAGAGGATGAAGAGCCATTTGCTGAGAATGTTGATTATCTGTCCAACCCGGACTTCACCTCGAAATACCTAGACCAATGTAATTGGCATGGATATGGATTAGGCAGATACGAACAAGGAATGCGTACTCTTTGTCAATCGAGATACTAGATGCAATATGATAAATCAGGAGTAGGGTTCAACCACCATTTTTCCCTCAACATTTTGGTAGAAACCATGCAAGGCCTAGGTCTAGGCAATAGGGATTGGTTGGCACAAGATTCATATGCCAATCCCAACACAACATACACATTGGGGGATTATCTCCCATTGTTAACAACAAACCTTGTTGACCTCAACAACCCCTCCCCTTTGATCGAGGAAGGGAAAATTTCAAGAAGTAACCTCCAAAGGGGATATGAACAAGAACAAGTGGGGTCTTCTAAAGATGAGTTAGATTATGAGGTAGCACCTTAGGACCCCTTTGAGTCCGATAGCAATCACTCGTAGGTGACACCCATTGACGACTAGCAAGATAACATCATGGCAATGTTCCCCTTTAATTTTCCAATCAGGTAATTTCCACCTCTAGAGAATCCAATCCTCCCGTAGAGTGGAACAACCTAGAAGGGACCAAATCAACTTGCTTGAACAAAACAAGCCTCCCATGCCAGCCATAAGGCCAAGCGATCCACTAAAGGAAGAAGATCTAAATATATCCTTCAACATTGACTACCCATGTGCCAGATTTTTGGTTTTCGTAGAGAGTGAGGAGAGTGATCTAGAAATGCCTAGTGAGAGGCTATACCATCCAGAGGGGCATATAGTTGTCAAATCCAATAAAATCCTATGGATATTTGATAGTGACTATGAGGATGAGATTGAGATGGCATATCTCAACCATATGAGGGAACATGAATACCCCATAGTCATCGATGGTATCTTTGAACATCTAAATATGGGTCCAAGGCATAGGTGGCATTTAAACCAAGTACAGTTAAACCAAGTGCGTTATCCACCACTTTGGGCATATAGGGAGTACCTCCCACATAGAGACCCTATAGGGCCATCACTACCTAGGGTAGACCCTATCATTCTATCTACACATAGGGCCGATCCTTTTAGGCCAATACCCACATAGCCAGATCTAGGGTACAAGGATCACCAAGGATGTCTGAATCAACAACCACACGATAATGGAGACCAAATTCAGTCCATCAACATGATCTCCATTGATTTAATCACCCCCATACTTAATCCAACCGATCCAACATGACCATTGTATCTAGACCTAGATGCCATATACTGGAATCATGCTAACTCACCACCATCCCCATCAGAGTACTATCCTTGTGGTGAGGTGTTCCATTTCACCCCAAGGCAGACTTAAGATATCTTCCATGTTGAAGAGGAACCTAATGTTCCCAATGTAGATCTAAATTCATGAAATGATATCCACCTGATCCCAACTCCACACCACTCGGAGGATGGATCCCACATGTCAGTCGAAGAAATGATTAATGCAGACATCAGTTCTAGTCCAATGAATCCACAAATCATCAAGTTGGGGGTAAGTCTATCCCTTGAAAAGCAAGCCAATTACATTTCCTTTATCAAAGATAAGAAGGAGGTTTTTGCATCATCCTACAAAGACATGCTAGGGCTAGACCCGTAGCTAGTCACACATAATCTAACACTTGATCTAATAGTAAAGCTAGTCAAGCAAAATCTACATAAGATACACCCAATAGTGGCCTTAATGGTCAAAGAAAAGCTACAAAAGTTGTTGGATGCACAGTTTGTCATCTACGTAGATTACCCACCATGGTTGTCCAACATGGTACCTATCAAAAATCCTAACGAGAGGATTCGCATATGCACCAATTTTTGAGATTTAAACAAAGTGAGTCCCAAGGATGATTTCCCCTTTACTAGCATCGACGCATTGGTAGATGCTACAGCAGGCCACAAAATGCTTTCCATCATGGATGGTTTCTCAAGATACAACCAGATTCGTATCAATCTCGATGATCAACTAAAAATGATATTCACGACGTCTTGGGGGATATTTTGTTATAAGGTCATGCCCTTTGGCCTTAAAAATGTTGGTGCCACCTACCAACGTGCTATGACATACATCTTCCATGATCACATGCATAAAAATTTGGAAGATTATATGGATGATTTGTTGGCCAAATCTCTTTTGCACCAAAATCATCTCGATGACTTATGCAAGATCCTTGATCGCCTCATCGAACACAAGGTTAGGCTAAACCCCAAGAAGTGTGTATTTGGTGTCACATCTAGAAAACTCTTGGGTTTCATAGTCTCAAAACGAGGCATCAAGGTAGATCCAAATAAAGTCAAGGCAATCCTTGAAATGCTTCCCCCAACCACCATCAAGCAGCTTAGAATCTTGCAGAGTAAGGTCGTGCTAATCAAGTGCTTCATAGCATAGTTATCTGACAAGTGTCGACCCATGAATAAATTATTATACAAGGGGGTAGCATTTTATTGGGATGACGAGTGCCAATCAGGATTTGACAACATCAAACAATACTTGGCTTCACCGCTAGTATTGGCACCACCTAGACCAAGAGTGTCATTCCACTTATACATCTTAGCTACTGAGGTGGCACTGGGTGCCATGTTAGCCCAAAAAAATGAATTACATAAAGAATAGGCTAATTATTATCTTAGCCGCACCTTGGTCAGTTATGAACTTAACTATGCATACGTTGAGAAGCTATGCTTGGTGGTGGTATTTGCCACCAAAAAACTATGCCATTACATGTTGAGCAATATGATGTATGTTGTGTCTAATGAGAATCCATTATGGTACATGATGAGTCGTACTTATCACAGTAGTCATACGGCAAAATGGATCATGTTGTTGACAAAATTTGACATCGAATTCATTGGACAAAATTCCATCAAAGGTCAAGTCATCGTTGATCAACTAATAGAGGCTCCTCTCGAAGATGATCAACCTCTGACCGTAGAGCTACCCGATGATGGGGTCTTCCATGTATCAGAATCGCCAAATTTTGATGAGCCTGAGCCACAGACCGACATAACCTTATTTTTTGATGGTTCTAAATGTGAGCAAGGGGTTGGCACAGGAATTATGTTTTTCACACCGCAAGGGGCTCCAATGCCTTTATCATTTCAACTTGATTTCTTGTGCACCAATAACAATGTTGAATACGAATCCTTGCTCATAGGTCTTCAGAAAGCCATCACCATGAACATCAAATGCTTGAATATCTTTGGTGATTCACTATTAATTGTCAACCAAGTGAAAGGGGTATTCCAATGCAAATGCCCAGTTCTGTAGGCCTACAAAGCCCTTGTGGATAAATTCTTGGTAAAGCTTGAATCGTACGACAACGAGACACTACCTCGATCATCGAATAATTTTATGGACACTCTGGTATCCTTGGGGTCACTAATACCACAAAACCCTTATGGTGAGATGACAACCATTCAAGTCAAAACGTTATCGTAATCTATGATGGAGTGTGCAAGATATGACATAACACAAAAAATCCACCTGATCTAGATTGAACCATCTTAGGATAGGTTCTCTTGAATCCATGATAGTCTAAATCATGCCAACTGGGGGTTTTTTTTCTCTCCAACCCCTCTTAATAGCAACACAACGATATTTTTACATGTTCTTTCCCGCTCAATTTTTTCTAGGGATGAACTTCAAGAGGGATCGGTCGTTCATACCATCAAGGTTTTTGATCAGTAGGATTTGTACACACCCATAAGAGACTATCTCAAGTTAGGTAGCCTCCCACTTAGATTTTTGTATGCCGCAAAAATATCATTCAAATAGAAAGCGATCAAAAATATCTTGCTATGAGACATTTTATACCGTCATAGCTACGAAGGAATCCTCCTCTGTTGGTTGGACCAGTAGGAATCCACTTGGGCGATCACCCAAGCGCATGATGGTACATGAGATGGCCACTTCAACTGTATGGCCATCACAAAGCGCATTCTTTTAATGGGCTATTATTGACCATCTTTAGAGTAATATTGTTGTGCATATGTGTGAAAGTACATGAAGTGTCAACACCATGCTAACTTAACACACATACCTTCTCAGGCCTTGCAGTCGATTCAATTAGCTTGGCTATTTTTGCAATGGGGATTAGATCTCATTGAAAATCTCCCCTGCATCGTCAGGTCATCACACATTTATCATAATGGCTACAGAGTACTTCACTAAGTGGGTGGAAGCAATTTTTCTTACCTCTATGACTGGGCCCCGCATTGTGGAGTTCATTTTACATTACATCATATGTCATTTTGGTATTCCATACAAGATCATCTCAGATAATGGGACATCATTTAAGAACAAATATGTGCGTGCTTTAAGAAAAAAGTACAAAATTCAACATAGTTTTTTGACACCCTATTATCCACAGGCAACTGGATAAGCAGAGGCATCAAACAAAATGCTAGTCGCCATCCTTAAAAATATGGTCACAAATAATCATAAGATTGGCACATACAAATACCACTTGCCCTATGGGCTTATTGCACTAGCATTTAGGTTCCCACTAGGGCAACTCCATTTTTGCTAGTGTATGGCTCCAAGGTAGTCATGCCTCTCGAGTTGGAAATACCCTCTCTGTGCATATCAATACAAGAGTTCATCAATGATGACACTGCACGGAAGGCCCGGTTAGACCTGTATCATTCCAAATTTTTTGCACCCTTACCTTCAGGCTATAGGATCCATGCCAGAAAGGGGGATGTGAAAAGGATGGGACAATACCTCGGACTGAGAGGCCTTTTGAAGGTCCCGCATCTCGGGGGAGGTGTATAAGGGTGAATTTTCGATGGATGGTGGGTTCACCAGGAAAATTTTGAATGGTAGTTTCCATGCCTAGGTTGATAGTGTGTTTGATGTGTTCATTTTTATGTTTGATCATTCAACTCCTATGTTTGGCTGATATGAATCTAAACTATTCTATATGCCAATGCAGATTTAAATGAATACAAAAAATAGAAATGGATGCAAATAACAAAGAATATGCTAACTAGAAGAAATCATACCTGATTCCAAATGTCTGATGGATATTTTGAGTCTTGTAGCAGTTTGAATCATCTCAATTTGTATGTAATCGTCTGATATTTCTCAGGATCATCCCAAATCATAGAAGGTTGTCTAAAATAAGACAGAATCGTCTGAAATTTGACGAATTCATCAGAAACCTGCAATCACAAAAACAAACACAAAATACCAAATATGCAAATGTAGAAGCAAGGGATAATGTTAGAAATAACAATAAACATGCCTAAATAATAGATTACAATGACAGATAAGGAAATACAGTAAATTTAATGATTGATTTTATCTTTATCATGCAGTTATGCTAAATGATGTGAACTCCAAGATGCATAAAACAAAATAACTTAAAAAAGTGTAGAGATATATCATGAAAATACAGAAAGACTTAAGAAAATTTAAACTCTAAACTTGAACTGCCCTCAATCTGGACTATAGTCAGGATCGCCTCCAATCGTACGAAATTGTCCGCAATCGTCCGATATCGTCTGCGATGATCTAAGCTAGCTTCGACTAAAAAATAGTAGAGTTCCTACAATAAAAAATGCAAAAATACCAAATGCAAGCAATAATACGAAGGAATAAGGAGCTAACTTTGCAATGAAATCCTGTCAACAAAGGGGTTGGGAGTTCAAGGAGAATCAACAAGAATTGGGCAAGGAGGCAGGGAGGCAGGGGGATAAACTAGAAAAATCCTAGTTTATATAGGATTAGAAAGAGGTTTGGGAGGTTGGGGATCATCCCAATCTGGGAGATCTCTAATAGGGAAATCTCTAACTGCGCAAAAACGCTTCTGCTCGAGTTGGAGAGGCTGTTGAAATAGAAGCTAATTATGAAAATTCAGTTTTGGGATGAAATCGTTTGGACGTTCTGTTCCAGATGAATTCGTCAGATCAGGGATGATTTCGTCTAATCTGAGACGATATTGTCCAATGGTCAAAAAAAATCCTAAAAATGGCACAGAAAATGGGGAAAGTAGGTAAAAGGCTTTTTAACAGGCAGTTTGGGGTTAAAATTCAAATTTTAGTATTTTATCTGTTTATTAAGGTTTTAACCGTGCCAATTTTAGGGTGCTACATTTTGTCCCCTCTTTAGAAATTTTTTTGAAGAAAATGCGTTAAAGACGATTTTTTCCCATTTTACGAGAAAGCAAAAATATACTCAATTTTTTACACGACGATTCTTGGTCAAATCGTACAAATGCTGACTATGGTGCCCCCTCCATGTTTTTACCCAAATCGAATGTTTGAGGTAAAAACGTGGAAAAGCAAAAAATTAAAATGTTGATTTTTGATATGACTTGTTCATATGTTTTTATGATGCTTTAATGTTTGAATTGTTTGCTTATTTGATTGAGGATTCATGTAATTATGTCGTGTTTGAAATATTATAATTTGATGTCATGCTATAATATTTTAAATGAAATAATTTGATGTAAACAATTGGTTGTGGTGGTGTAATTTGATAAAATAAAAATAAAATAAAAGGGACTTCTAACAATAATTTCAAAGGACATTGTCGCTATTATAGACCATTTCATGGAGTTGTCGCTCACTCAGTTGTCAAGCTAATTCGAGTATAGAAATATTGTTAAAAGTAAAAGAGTGCTTAAGAGACTGTCTTAAGACTTTGTGTTGTAATGATTGAGATAATGATGGTTTGATGATTTGTTTTCAGATTTTCATAAAAAATAGTATGCATGAGATACGAAAAGAAATATGATTTTGCTACGCATAAATTCCTAAGTGTGATAAAATTTTGAACAATTCCTTAGAATTTATACCATGGTTGCAAAATTGAATTTGAACATAATGACATGAAATAGAATAAGTGTTCGTTTGTTTGTAAAGCATAATTGTGTATCATAATGATGCAAGTTATTGATATTCTCACAATGACACTGAGAGGGGGGGGTGAATCAGTGTAACTATTTAAAACTTGAATCTGCAACTCTTAATGCTTAAATATGCAAGCTTAAAAATAGATATAGCAAGTATAACAAAAGAGCATCACACAACACAAGATTTAACGAGGTTCACCGATTTGGCTACTCCTCAAATAATGACTGTTTGGACTACGATCCAAATCCAGCCTTTGCAAGGATTCAATATTTACAAATAATTTACCAAGACCCACTAGAAGGAGCACCAACCCCTGATTTATCTGCAACAACAGATAGGAGCACCAACCCCTTATACCAAGCACCAACTTGGATTTCTATTTTGAATAGTAGATTGACATAAAAATGCCTTCTCTTTTACAAGACCCTCACTGGTCTATTGCTCATTCAAATCAATCTCATAGAAGCATAAGGAGAATTGTTAGAAACTCAATATCTTCTATAGCTTACTAAAACCTCTCTTTCAATTTTTTCAAGAATAAAACCAGGTTTCAGTTCTATTGCAGTTTTTTCTTACAACACTCTTACCCAACCTCACTTTTTAGTTTTTCAAGATAGACAAGGTTGCAGTAACCTTACTTACTATGCTTTTTTTATTCTTTATACTTGGCTCACTCGAACGGCTCTTTCAAAAATGGCTCTACTTTTCCCTCCATTTTTCCATGCATTCTCAGCTATGTTCAATCTGTCACACCCTCTCTGACGCGCTCTGTATTTTAGCCACTTTCTTTCTGACTCATTCTGACAGTCTTCTCTGCTCAATCTGACAACCTTTTTTGCGTATCTTGATAGCCTTTTTGCGTATCTCGAAGCTTTGTTATTCTTATCTTCTCTCTTTTGAATTCTGTGCTACCTTTTCGAATCCTGAGCTACCTTTTCACTTATGCGTGCAACTCTGATTTCTTGGTACACGCAACCTATTAATGAATTTCTCTTTAATCGAGATTCTCAAAATATCCACCCCTCTGACAGTCTCATAGCGTTACGGCCCTGTAACAGCCATTCTATATTTAATGCACTTATTCTATAACTACCCCCTATAACTATAGTTCTGACTCCAGTTAACTCTCACTTGTTTGGTTGTATGATTTTTCTCTACAACTTCTCTCGACAACTGTCACTGTGCATGCTTCTCGGATTTTACCCGCGAAACTATGACATGTCATGATATCACGACATTTCTGCCCCTTTGACTCTTTCATGATAGTTGACCATGAAAACAAGACATGTCGCTATATCGTGACATTCTCCGCCTCCTTGTCCTCTTCTCGGCATGCAACCGCGAAAACATAACATGTCATGAAATCATGACATTCTCTGCCTCCTTGTCCTCTTCTCGGCATGCAACAATGAAAACCTTACATGTCATGAAATCGCGACATTCTTCACATCCTTGTTCTCTTTTCGGCATGCAATCGTGAAAATAGGACATGTCGCAAAATTGCGATGCATTCGCTGCCTCAAGCTCTTTTCTGTCTCTTCCCCGCAAAAACGAAACATGTCACGAAATCGTGACGCATTCGCTGCCTCGAGCTCTTTTCTGTCTCTTGCCCACGAAAATGGGACATGTCACGAAATCGCGATGCATTCGCTGCCTCGAGCTCTTTTCTGTCTCTTGCCCACGAAAATGGGACATGTCACGAAATCGTGACGCATTCGCTGCCTCGAGCTCTTTTTTGTCTCTTGCCCACAAAAACGAAACATGTCACGAAATCGTGACACTTTCGCTTCCTTGCTCTTTCGTTTTGCTTCTGTCGCAAAATCGTGACACTTCATCCTTTGGAGCCTTCCTCTCTGTTGCTGTCGCAAAATCATGACGCTTTTTCTCCTTTGCACTTCTTCTTGCAACTTGTTGTGAAATCGGGACATCTTTTCTCCTTAGCGCTTCTTCTCGCAACTTGTCACGAAATCACGACATCTTTTCTCCTTAGCGCTTCTTCTTGCAAATTGTCATGAAATCATGACATCTTTTCTCCTTAGCGCTTCTTCTTGCAACTTGTCACGAAATCGCGACATCTTTTCTCCTTAGTGCTTCTTCTCCGAACTTGTCACGAAATCATGACAGTTTTCCTTACAAGCGCTTCTTCTCCGAACATGTCACGAAATCGCGACAGTTTTCTTTGCTTGCACCTTCATTCCGAACATGTCGCGAAATCGTGACAGTCTTCCTTGCACTTTTCTAAACATGTCACGAAATTGCGACAGTCTTCTTTGCACTTTCTAAGCATGTCGTGAAATCGTGACAGTCTTCTTTGCATTTTCTAAGCATGTCGCGAAATCACGACAGTCTTCCTTGCGAGTGCTTCTTCTTCTAAGCATGTCGCGAAATCGTGATAGTTTTTCCACTTGGCCTCTTTTCTTCCAGCATGTCGCGAAATCACGACAGTTTTTCCACTTGGCCTCTTTTCTTCCAGCATGTCGCGAAATCACGACAGTTTTTCCACTTGGCCTCTTTTCTTCCAGCATGTCACGAAATCGTGACAGTTTTTCCACTTGGCCTCTTTTCTTCCAGCATGTCGCGAAATCATGACAGTTTTTCCACTTGGCCTCTTTTCTTCCAGCATGTCACGAAATCACGACAGTTTCTCCAGCTTTTTCTCTCTCCTCCGATATGTCGCGAAATCATGACAATTTTGACGGTGCCTTCTCTCTCCTCCGTTATGTCGCGATATCGTGACATTTTTGACTGTGCCTTCTCTCTCCTTCGTTATGTCATGAAATCGCGATAGAAAACATGTCGCGATATCGCGATAGTTTTCTTACTTGTCTTTTTCTTTGATTTTCTGAATCTGGGCCACTTTTGTCTTCTTGGAAATTCATTGTACATGTTCTGACTGACCTCTGAACTCCTGTTCACTACATCAACTGCATCAATCTATCTGTGTTGACAACAATGACAATACTTTTGCTGCACCTTGCTCAACAATCTCCCCCTTTGGAATTGTTGGCAACACATGTGCAATTTCTTGTAATTCTTCTCCCCCTTTGACAATAATACCAAAGGGCTGCTGCAGACTCCCCCTGAGTCTATGCACAACATTCTCAGGCATAAGTAATTAAATGCTCCCCCTGAGAATGTGTTCCCCATAGCTAGTCAGTGCTTGGGTAGTGTGACTACTCCCAACTTACTCCGAAGGTACTCAAAAACTTCCTTGGGCAATGGTTTTGTGAATATATCTGCTACTTGCTCTATAGTTGGAACAAACTCCAATTTGACCTCTCCTTCTGCAACTTTATCCTTCAAGAAATGATACCGGATCGTAATATGTTTGGTTCGAGAATGCAAAACCAGGTTCTTTGATATGTTGATAGCACTAGTGTTATCACATTTAACTGAAATTGGCTCATTGAAGTGAATACCAAGATCTTTCAATGTTTGTCTCATCCATAATATCTATGTACAACATGTTGTTGCTGCAATGTATTCTACCTCTACTGTGGATAGAGAGACTGATTCTTGTTTCTTGCTGTGCCATGCTACCAACTTATCTCCAAGATAAAATGCTCCTCCATTGGTACTCTTTCTGTCATCAATACATCCTACCCAATCTGCATCAAAATATGCAAAAAGAGTGAAGTCTTTTCCTTTTGGATACCATAGCCCATACTCCATAGTACCCTTGAGGTACCTAAAAATCCTTTTCACAGTTGTCACATGAGTCTCTTTGGGACTAGCCTGAAATCTTGCAACCATGCAAACTACCTATAAGATATCCGATCTGGTGGCTGTCAAATACAGCAGGCTCCCAATCATTGATTTGTACATTGTTTGATCAACATCTGGAGATTTGTCATCCTTGCTCAACTTGCAGCCTATTGTCATGGGAGTGCTAACAGGCTTACTATCCTCCATTGTGAACTTTTTCAACATTTCTTTCACATATTTAACTTGAGAAATAAAAATCCCCTTTTCAGTTTGATTAACTTGCAGTTCGAGGAAATATGAAAGTTCACCAATCATAGACATTTCAAATTCTTTCTGCATTTTATTTGCTATGTCTCTACATGATTCATCATTGCTGCTGCCAAATATTATATCATCTACATAAACAACAAGGACAATAAGATTGCCATTTTCTATTTTGATATATAAATTGCTATCCACCATACCTTTCTTGAATCCTTGCTGAGTGAGATAGCTATCCAGTCTTGCATACCAAGCTCTGGGTGCCTGTTTCAAGCCATACAATGCTTTCTTCAGCTTGCAAACAAAGTTAGGATTATCACAGAGTTGAAAACCATCAGGTTGTTCAATATAAACTTCTTCTTCAATATTTCCATTCAGAAAGGCTGATTTCACATCCATCTGATAAACTTTGAAATTCTTGTGAACTGCTAAAGCTAGAAACAGTCTGATTGCTTCAAGTCTGGCCACTAGTGCAAAAGTTTCTTCAAAATCAATCCCTTCAACTTGAGCATATCCTTTACAGACCAATCTTGCTTTATTCCTTACAACTTGTCCGTCTTCATTCAATTTGTTTCAAAATATCCATTTAGTACCGATTATGTTTTTATTTACAGGCCTTGGTACTAACTCCCAGGTTTTGTTTTTCTCAATCTGATCTAGTTCTTCATTTACTGCCTCCATCCAGCTTTCATCTGTGCTTGCTTCAATAATATTTTTGGGCTCAATGCTGGATAACAGAGAGTAGTTGTTTACTACTCTTCTTCTTGTTTGAATACCAACTGTGGGGTCCCCAATAATTTGCTCTCTAGGATGATTTTTCTGCCAGCTGCCTGTTTTGGATTTCTTGTTTTCTTCTATTTCTAAATCATCTGAATCCAATTTCTATCTCTCTTCTTTTTCTTGATCTTCATCCTCTTCAATAAATTCTTCATAAGTCGGGTAGTTTTCTTTATGGTTGATTTCTTGTTCCCTACCTTCATCAACCTTAACATCAACACTCTCCACAATTTTCTTTAGTCTTTTGTTGTAGCATGTGTAGGCTTTGCTTTTCGTTGAGTAACCAAGAAAAATACCTTCATCAGCTCTATCTTCGAACTTGCCAAGATTGTCTTCAGTTCGTTTAATGTAACACTTGTTGCCGAACACTTTGAAGTATTTTGTTGTAGCCTTTCTGCCAAACCACAGTTCATAAGGTGTTTTGCTTTCATGCGTCCTCAACATGCACCTATTTTGGATGTAAACTACAGTATGAACTGCCTCTTTCCAAAACCTGTCAACAATTCTGCTCTCAATCAACATGGTCCGTGCCATTTCTTGCACAGTTCTGTTCTTTCTTTCTACTACACCATTCTACTGAGGTGTTCTTGCTACCGAAAACTGTCTTCTAATCCCATGTTTTTCATAGTATTCTGCAAACTCCTCTGAAATAAACTCTCCTCCTCTATCTGATCTTAAACATTTAATTATTTTTCCTGTTTGATTCTCAACATGGTTTTTGAAAGTTTTGAACATCTCAAAGGCTTCTGATTTAAGCTTCATAAATAGTACCCATGTCATTCTGGAATAGTCATCTATACACAGCATAAAATATTTGTAGCCATTTATGCTTTCCGTTCTCATGGGTCCACATAAATCAGTGTGTATTAGTTCTAACGGCTTGCTCGTGAAGTACTCTTTTGCTTTGAATGTGGCTCTGGTTTGCTTCCCCTTTTGGCATGAAGCACAAATGCTATTTGAAGGTTTGCCAATAGTGGGTATATCTCTTACTGCCCTTTTTGAGCTGATTTTTACTAGATTGTCAAAGCTTATATGACCGAGTCTCTTGTGCCACAGCCAATTTTCTTCTTCCTGTCCAACCAAGCAAGCTCCTTCTGAAGTCTCTGAGAGAGTATACAGATTTCCGAAGTCCTCAGTCCAGTAGCTATCAACTTCCCATTTTTTGTCTTTCTTACTTCACAGCCTCGCTTCTTGAAAATTACTTCATGACCTCTGTCACAAATTTGACTTACACTCAATAAGTTATGCTTCAGACCAACCACAAATAGGACTTCTTTAGAGTTGATTTTTTCGTCACTTAACTTGACTGATCCTTTACCCACTATCTTGGCTCCATCATTATTTCCAAATTTTACAGAACCACCTTCGTATGTCTGTAACTTATCAAATTTTTGTTTATCTCCTGTCATATGACTGGAGCATCCACTATCCAAAATCCATGGTGTAGATTTGTTCTAGGCTTTGAGAGCTGTTTGAACGATCAAGGATTCCTTATCTTTCTTAGGTTGCTCCTTTTCTTTCCACTCTGATTTGATAGCAGATTTGGTCACTTGTTTTGCCTTCTCCCTTTCATTGGCTTGTGCCTGTTTTTCGAGAAATTTTTTGTTTTGTTTCAATCCAGCTTGGTTGATACTTTCTTCCCCGATATTTATTTCCTGCAACAGAGCTATGACAATTTCTTGCAATATGTCCAAAGTTATGACAGTTATAACATTCTACTGCATAATCTATCAAAGGTGAAAAGACATTTCTACTAGTGAAATTCCTTTGTCCTACATTATATCTACAATTTGAAATTTTATGACCATAAGCATTGCATTTAAAACAATAACCAGAAAAGGAACGAGTGTACCTGGGTAATGGTTTTTGCCATGTTGTAGTAGGAGCCATGGGTCTTCTTCTTCTTTGATATGTGACTTTGGTGAATCCATCATTGGCAGTACTCCTTTCATGCCTGGCCTTATTGTTTTCTTTTGCATGATTCAGTTTTTCTTGATCAACCCTGATCTTATCTTTATTCTTTATTGGTTCTACAATTATGGCCTTTGATTCCATTGATGATTCTTCTTCTACGAAGCCCAAACCAAATTTAATGCCTGTAGGCTTTTGGTTATTTATAATCTTATCAAGCTTCACAGAACTTCCTTCAAGTTTGTGGTAGCAACTCAGTTTTTGACTCTTTTCTTCTAGCTGCATTCTTAAGCCAACAATCTCTTCTTCCAGTTTGTTGCACTCATCTATTTTCATGGTTAATTGTGCTTCAAGATCTTCAGACTTTTTCTTAAACTCTTCAATCTGTATTTTCAAGCTGATAATTATTTCATTGGCATCCTCAAGTTTTCTTGAAACCTTTTTATTCTTTTTCCTTTCTGTACTTAACTCTTTAAGTGTAGCAACCAACTCACCTTCCAGATCTACCACAGCCTCATCCTCTAATTTTTCATCACACTCCTAGGTTTCCTCTGTTCTTTCTTCTTCAAAAGCCATGAACAAAGCTTCACCAGTTTCTTCTTTAGAATCCTCACCGGAGCTGTCTTCAGAAGAGTTGACATTCTTGGAAATGAAACTTTTCTTCTTGAAGTTCTTTTTTCTAAAATGTGGTTTCTTCTTCCAGTCACTTCTTTCTTGGTGTGTCCCTTCATCACTTTTGTTTTTCTCATTCATTGGGCATTTAGCTGCAAAGTGACCAATGCCTCCACAGTTGAAACACTTAAACGGTAACTTACCTCTCGTACTTTCCTTTTCCCTTTATTAGTTTCCTAACAAAGTTTGCTTTAGTTTCATCTGAAGATTCTTCTTCCTTAGATTCTTGTTTAGCTTTTATATTTTTTTGTGCTTGGAAAGCAGCTTCTCTATCTGAGGGCTTAGTTTGTCCTATTCTCATTTCATATGTAGTTAAAGAACCATGCATTTCATCCATGCTAAAAGTATTTAGATCTTTAGCTTCTTCTATTGCAGAAACTTTAGAATCAAATCTTTTATGGAGAGTTCTTAGTACCTTTTTCACAACTGCATCTTCTATTTCCTCATCGAGTCCTCTAATCGCATTAATGATTCCATTTACTCTCAGCATATAGGCCTCTATGTTCTCATCGTCATTCATCTTTAATGCTTCGAACTGGGCTCGATGTGTTTGTAGCTTGGCTTCCTTGATCTTGCCATCTCCTTCATGAATGCTCTGTAGTTTGTCCCATATGTCTTTTGTCGATTTACAGCTCATGATCCTTATCAATTCACTGTCTACTAACCCACACATAATAGCATTCTTAGCTTTAGAGTTATTCTCAAACTTTTTCTTCTCAACAACATCTGTTGGAGGAGTAGAGGGTATTGTGTATCCATTTTCTACAGACTCCCAAATGTCGTATCCCAATGCACATAGATATGTCTACATCCTGAGTCTCCAGAAAGAGTAATTTGTTCCATCGAACAAAGGAGCTTTGTTGGATGAAAATCCTTCACCACCTGCCATTGTGTATCTTCCAAGATCACCTTAGCTGATTAAGCTTGTTCAGGTACCTTGCTCTGATACCAATTGATATTTTCTGATGTAGGAGCATCTGGAGGTGGCAGAGCAATCTTGCATCATCCAAACAAATATTATTTTTCTCTAAGTGCTGAAGCTGTCGTGATATTGTGACACTTTCAGAGAAAGGGCACCAAGGGGCAAAGCTGTCATGATATTGTGACACTTTTTGAGAAAAGGCGCCAAGGGGCCCAGCTGTTGCGATATCGCAACAATTTTTGAGAAAAGGCGCCAAGGGGCCAAGCTGTCGCGATATCGCGACACTTTTTGAGAAAAGGCACCAAGGGGCAAAGTTTTCACAATTTCGCGACACATTTTGAGCAAAGGCGCAGAGGAGAAAAGTTGTCACAATTTCGCAACACATTTTGGGAAAAGGCGCCAGGGAGACAAGTTGTCGTGATTTTGTGACACATTTTGAGCGAAGGCGCCAGGGAGACAATTTGTCGCAATTTTACGACACCTTTTGTGCAAAGGCGCCAGGGAGACAAGTTGTCGCGATTTCGTGACACATTTTGTGCAAAGGCACCAGGGAGACAAGTTGTCATGATTTCGCGACACATTTTGAGTGAAGGCACCAGGGAGACAAGTTGTCACAATTTCGTGACACATTTTGGGCAAAGGTGCCAGGGGGACAAGTTGTCACAATTTTGTGACACATTTTGAGTGAAGGTGCAGGGAGAAGGTTGTCACAATTTTGCAACACATTTTGTAGATAAGCGTCGAGGAGAAGAGTTGTCTTGAGGAGGAGCACCGAGGGGAAAAGTTGTCATGATTTTGTGACACATTTTGTGGATAAGCATCGAGGGGAAACGTTGTTGTGATTTTGTGACACATTTTACGGATGGGAACCGAGGGGAAAAGACGTCATGATTTTGTGACCTGTCATGGTTTTGTTACCCAAAGGCTGAAAATGAATGCTGAAGGTAGAGACATCGTGATTTCATGACATGTAACGTTTTCATGGCCCGAAGACAGAAGGAGAGTGCAGAGGGCCAGGATGTCATGATTTTGTGACATGTCACATTTTCATGGCTTGAAGACAGAAGGAGAGTACGAAGGGCCAGGATGTCATGATTTTGTGACATGTCACATTTTCATGGCTCGAAGGAGAGAAAATGATAGGTCGTTCATGACTCCACTTGATCAGGCGACTACAGGGGTCGTTGCAGAAGGGCACATGGCAGTAAAGTGCAGGTGGCTACAAAGCACTCCTGGGAATGATGACCAAAGGGGTCGATGGATAGGTGGCCGTAGAGCACTTCACCATTCCATCCCATGATGATTGAAGATACTTTGCAGCAATATGCAGGCAGTGACAGAACATTCGTGTGAGTGATTATAGTAAACTCGTAGTCTGTGTAATGATGTTGAAAAGGGATCAGGTCCATGATAAAAAAGGTAGTGCATACATTGTAAAGGGGTTGGTCATTTTAGAACTTTTGTATTTTGAATTTAAAAACTCTGTTAATGAAAATTTTATGATTTTTCTGTGTGTTATTCCAATTCTGCTTCAAGTGGTATCAGAGCTAGAAGGTTCTAAGTGCGTAAATAGATCGTCAACTGTGATGCAGTTTTGCGCTAGGACTTGTGGTTGTGGGTTGTGAGAAAGTGAGCAGGATGCCTTCACATAGGAACCATGGTGGTGCGAGGAATAGGGGAGCAGATGTCAATATCAGGGCCTTGCAAAGGCAAGTGCAAGCCCTACAGGAGGAAATAAGAAGAGGAGTTGATCCAAGAAGAGAGGAACCCAGTGAAGATAAAGTTTGGGAAGACAAGGTTCCATATGATGAGGAAGAAGCATTGGATCTAGTAGAAGCTAGGTTGTATAGGGCCATATCCCAGATTGGGAAGAATCCGAAGTTTGACGTCTCCACCTATTCTGGGAATCTCAATCCCGAGGAGTTGATAGATTGGATCAACGACATGGAGGAATAT
Organism: Wollemia nobilis; assembly: GCA_028583015.1. Taxonomy (NCBI): domain Eukaryota; kingdom Viridiplantae; phylum Streptophyta; class Pinopsida; order Araucariales; family Araucariaceae; genus Wollemia; species Wollemia nobilis. The sequence goes on along the minus strand of JAQPPZ010002937.1, from coordinate 5,278,050 downwards.
TTCGAGTATGAGGAGATCTCAAATCCAAATCAGATCAGGTTCGCAAAAACAAAGTTGAAGGGACATGCTAGCATCTGGTGGAAAGGAGTACAGCTAGAGAGGAATAGGAGGGGAAAGGAAAAGATCACCAGGTGGGATAGAATGGTGGAGAAATTGAAGAGGCAATTCATCCCCATGAATTATGAGTTGGATCTGTTGAGGAAGATGCAGATTCTTAGATAGGCGAGTAAATATTTCAAGGAGTACATGGAGGAGTTCTATCAGATTTCAATTCGAACCGACCATTCTGAGGCAAATAAGGAGAAGGTTGCCCGCTACATCAATGGATTGAGAACCAGCATCCAAGAAGAGCTGAGTCTGGTTCGGATGAGCACGGTTGAGGATGCATACCATTTTGCATTAAAAGTGGAAGAGAAACTGAATAGGATATTTGATGGTAAGCAGAGAGGAAAGGATCATGGTGGAAGAGCTAGTGAAAGGACTAGTGGAGAAAGATACAAAGATCTGAGGAAGACTGGTGAAGCAAGCAGTAACCAGAACTATAAAGAAGAGGTAGGCCTCGATGAGGGTTTGGGAGAGGTGTCTTTCAAGGAACCTGCTTCAATTGCAAAGAGGAATGGCATCGGGAATACAACTGCCTACAGCGCCAAGAAAGGCCAAATTGAAGACCTGAGGGTTAGGCCCGAGCTGCTGTAGTAGACGAAGGTGTCAAATCTAAGCACTCTGAGGAGGCCAAACGAGGGGAAGCGATGATCATCAGGAGAGTCTTGTTGAATGAGGAAAATAAGGCAGACCAGAGGAACAGCCTGTTTCACATAAGATGCAAGTGCTCAGGCAAGGTCTGTAACATCATTATCGACAATGGCAGTACTGATAACCTAGTCTCTAAGGATATGGTTGCCAAGTTATAGTTGGAAAGAATAAGACATACGCATCCTTATTGGATTGCATGGTTACAAAATGACCATAGGGTGTTGGTCAGTGAACAATGCCTGGTGAAGTTCAACATTGGAACTTACCGAGATGAGGTCATGTGTGACATCCTGCCTATGGATGCATGTCACATGTTGCTTGGGAGACTATGGCAGTTTGATTGAAGTGTAGTACATGATGGTCGAGCCAATACATATTCCTTGTCAAAGGATGGAGTTTGCCATAAGTTGAAACCCCTGAAGGAGGTGGATGAGAAGGTATGTAGCAGTGCACGAGTCTGTCTAGTTGATGGAAGAAAATTTTTAGATGGCCTGAAGCCAGATCATATGTGCTATGCAATAATCCCTAGGGTTAGGGAAGAAGAATGCAAGGAAACCCCAATGGAAGTCATGGTTCTATTGGAGGAGTTCCCAGATATCATTTTTGATAATTTTCCTAAGGGTTTATCGCCTATAAGGAAGATCAGTCACCATATAGAATTGGTGCTAGGATCGAGCTTTTCAAATAATGCCGCACACAAAATGACTCCTATGGAAACTGAGGAGATGAATAGGCAAGTCCAAGAGCTACTAAAGAAAGGGTTGATTAGGGAGAGTCTTAGCCCATGTGCAGTACCTACAGTACTAGCACCCAAGAAGGATGGAGAGTGGAGAATGTGCATAGACTCTTGGGCAATTAACAAGATCACTATCAAATACAGATTCCCATTGCCAAGGATGGATGATATCATGGACTATTTGAGTGGAGCTGAGTAGTTCAGGAAGATCGATCTAAAAAGTGGTTATCATCAGATCTGTATTCGAGAAGGAGATGAGTGGAAGACAGCCTTTAAAACCATAGAGGGGCTGTATGAGTGGTTGGTCATGCCATTTGGGCTAACCAATGCACCGAGTACATTTATGCGATTGATGAATGAAGTCCTGAAGGAATTCCTAGGTAAATTTGTCATTGTCTACTTAGATGACATCTTGATATTTAGCAGAACCCTAGAGGAACACCTGATGCATATCAAGAGGGTTTTTGAGAAACTACGAGAGGAGCAGTTGTTGATAAATCTGAAGTGTAACTTCGTGAAGAGGGAGTTAGTATACCTAGGATTTTTCATCTTAGCAGATGGTCTCAAAATGGACCCAGAAAAGGTGAGGGCTATCATAGAATGGCCTATTCCAAGAAGTGTGACTGAGGTAAGATCGTTTCATGGTCTGGCCAGTTTTTACAGAAAGTTCATCAAAAATTTTAGCAGTATTTGCGCATCCCTTACGGAGACAATGAGGGGGAACAAGAAGGAATTCAAGTGGACAGCCGGAGCAGACAAAAGCTTTGCCATGTTAAAGAAGAAGGTCATAGAACAACCTATATTAGCACTTCCAGACTTCAATAAAGTATTTCAGGTAGACTGTGATGCTAGTGGTAGTGCCATAGGGGCCGTGTTGAGTCAAGAGGGTAAGCCTATTGCTTATTTTAGTGAGAAGCTCAATGATGCCAGAAAGAAGTATTCGGTATATGATCAGGAGTTCTATGCCATAGTTTAGGCTCTAAAGAAATGGAGGCATTATTTGTTGCCAAAGGATTTTGTTCTTTATACTGATCATCAGGCACTATAGTATATTAACAGTCAAGGGAAATTAAATCAGAGGCACCTAAAATGGGTCGAATTCCTATAGAGCTACACCTTTGTGTTGAAGCACCAGAGAGGGAGGTCCAACAAAGTTGCGGATGCCTTGAGTAGGAGGCAATGTTTATTTATGGAGATGAAGGTGGAAGTTGTAGGGTTTGCTGAGCTTAAGGGTTTGTACCTTGTAGATCTTGACTTCACAAAAGATTGGAAGGCCTGCGCGCCTGTTACTTTAGACAGGACTAAGTGGTTAAATTTTTTGATTCAATATGGAATTTTGTTTAGGGGGAACCAATTATGCATTTCGAGGAGCTCAATGAGGGAGAATCTGATCAAGGAAAAGCACAGTGGAGGTTTGGCTGGACACTTTGGTCGAGACAAGATCATTTCCCTTGTTAATGAAAACTACTACTGGCCACAATTGCAACAAGATGTGGTAAAATTCATGCAAAGTTGTAGGATATGCCATATGGAAAAAGGTGTGAGATAGCCTACTGGTTTAGATCAACCACTACCTATACCCGAAAGGCCATGGGAGGATATTAGTATGGATTTTGTTCTTGGTTTACCCAGGACACAGAGGGGACATGACTCCATATTTGTGGTAGTGGACAAGTTTTCAAAAATGGCTCATTTTATTCCCTACCAGAAGACTAGCGATGCAGTCCATGTGGCTGGTTTATTCTTCAAGGAAGTGGTACGACTTCATGGTCTGCCAAGGAGCATTGTGTCGGATAGGGATACCAAGTTTGTAGGGTATTTCTGGAGAACCCTGTGGAAGAAACTGAAGATGGATTTAAAATTTAGTTCTGCATACCACCCCCAAACAGATGGCCAAATAGAGGTGGTAAATAGGAGTTTGGGAAATCTACTGAGATTCTTGGTCAGAGACAAGCCCAAGGGATGGGATTTAGTTTTGTCGTAGGCAGAATTCTCTTACAATAGCTCTGTCAACAGGAGTACCAAAAAATCGCCATTCCAGATAATCTATGGGAGCAGCCCAAGAAATGCTTCAGAGTTGAGAAGGATGGATACAAGAGAAAAATGCAGTGCTGAGGCTGAAGACTTTATTGAACACCTAAAGGGCATGCATGAGGAGGTGACAAGGCACATCGCTAAGATGAATACTCAGTATAAGACCAGGGCCGACCAGAAGTGCCGGGCTAAGGAGTTTGAAGTAGGAGATTCCGTCATGGTCCATCTAAGAAAAGAAAGGTTTCCTACCAAGACCTATAACAAGCTAAAGATGAAGAAGTTTGGGCTATGCAGGATCATTGGAAAACGGGATTCGGGTAATGCATATGAGGTGGAGTTGCCGAGTGAACTTAACATCTCCCCGATTTTTAACATTTTAGATTTGGTTGAGTATCATGAAGGAGATAGCAGTGCAACACCAAGCCCGAATTTGTGGAGCATTCCAACGGCCACTCCAGTCACAGACGAGATAGAAGAAGTCCTTGATACGCGTGAGGGCCGAAGTACTCGAAATAGGTGTTATTCTGAATATTTGATCAAGTGGAAGGGCAAGCCCATAGAAGATGTGACTTGGTTGTCGAAGACAGAGGTTGACCGCCTGGGTCTACCTCAGACAGATCAAAAGTGAAGGTCACTTCTCAATTCACCCCGGGTGTCTGATGCAGGAGCATCCGGAGGTGGCAGAGAAATCTTGCATCATCGAAAAAAATATTATTTTTCTCTAAGTGCCAAAGCTATCACGATATCGTGACACTTTTGGAGAAAGGGTGCCAAGGGGAAAAGTCGCTATGATATCACGACACTTTTTGAGAAAATGCGCCAAGGGGCCAAGTCGTCGCGATATCACGACACTTTTTGAGAAAAGGTGCCAAGGGGCCAAGTCGTCGCGATATCACGACACTTTTTGAGAAAAGGCACCAAGGGGCAAAATTTTCACGATTTTGCGACTCATTTTGAGCAAAGGCGCAGAGGAGAAAAGTTGTCATGATTTCACGACACATTTTGGGCAAAGGCACCAGGGAGACAAGTTGTCGCGATTTCATGACACATTTTGAGCGAAGGCGCTAGGGAGATAATTTATCGTGATTTCACGACACCTTTTGAGCAAAGGCACTAGGGAGACAAGTTGTCACGATTTCATGACACATTTTGGGCAAAGGGGCCAAGGAGACAAGTTGTCGCTATTTATCGACGCATTTTGAGCGAAGGCACCAGGGAGACAAGTTGTCACGATTTCGCAACACATTTTGGGCAAAGGCACCAGGGAGACAAGTTGTCACGATTTCGTGACACATTTTGAGCGAAGGCACCAGGGGGACAAGTTGTCATGATTTTGCAACACATTTTGAGTGAAGGCGCCAGGGAGAAGGTTGTCACAATTTCGTGACACATTTTGCAGATAAGCGTCGAGGAGAAGAGTTGTCATGATTTTGTGACACATTTTATGGAGGAGCGCTGAGGAGAAAATTTGTCACGATTTCGTGACACATTTTGTGGATAGGCACCGAGGGGAAACGTTGTCGTGATTTTGTGACACATTTTATGGATGGGCACCGAGGGGAAAAGACGTCACGATTTTGTGACCTGTCATAGTTTTGCAACCCAAAGGCAAAAAAATAATGTTGAAGGCAGAGACGTTGTGATTTCATGACATGTCACGTTTTCGTGGCCCGAATACAGAAGGAGAGTGTGAAGGGCCAAGATGTCATGATTTCATGACATGTCACATTTTCATGGCCTGAAGACAGAAGGAGAGTGCGGAGGGCCAGGATGTCATGATTTTGTGACATGTCATGTTTTCACGGTGTGAAGGAGAGAAAATGACAGGCCGTTCATGACTCCACTCGATCAGGCAGCTATAGGGGTTGTTGTAGAAGGGCACATGGCAGCAAAGCGCAGGTGGCTATAGAGCACTCCTAGGAATGATGACTCAGGGGGTCGATGGATATGTGGCTACAGAGCACTCTACCATTCCATCCCATGATGATTGAAGACACTTGGCAGCAATATGCAGGCAGTGATAGAACATTCATGCGAGCGGTTATAGGAAACCCGCAATCTGTGTAATGATGTCAAAAAGGGATCGGGTTCATGATAAAAAATGCAATGCATACATTGTAAAGGGGTTGGCCATTTTAGAACTTCTGTATTTCAATTTTGAAAACTCTGTTAATGAAAATTTTGTGATTTTTATGTGTGTTATTCCAGTTCTACTTCATTCTCACAATGACACTGAGAGGGGGGGTGAATCCGTGTAACTATTTAAAACTTGAATTTGCAACTCTTAATGCTTAAATATGCAATCTTAAAAATAGATATAGCAAGTATAACAAAAGATCATCACACAACACAAGATTTAATGAGGTTCATCGATTTGGCTACTCCTCAAATAATGACTGTTTGGACTACGATCCAAATCCAGCCTTTGTAAGGATTCAATATTTACAAATAATTTACCAGCACCCACTGGAAGGAGCACCAACCCTTGATTTATCTGCAACAACAGATAGGAGCACCAACCCCTTATACCAAGCACCAACTTGGATTTCTATTTTGAATAGTAGATTGACATAAAAATGCCTTCTCTTTTACAAGACCCTCACTGGTCTATTGCTCATTCAAATCAATCTCATAGAAGCATAAGGAGAATTGTTAGAAACTCAATATATTCTATAACTTAATAAAACCTCTCTTTCAAATTTTCAAGAATAAAACCAGGTTTCAGTTCTGTTATAGTTTTTCCTATAGCACTCTTTCTGTGCTTCTTACAACACTCTTAGCCAACCTCACTTTTTAGTTTTTCAAGATAAACAAGGTTGCAGTAACCTCCTTACTGTGCTTTTTTTAGTTCTTTATACTTGGCTCACTCGAACGGCTCTTTCAAAAATGGATCTTCTTTTCCCTCCATTTTTCCATGCATTCTCAGCTATGTTCAATCTGTCACACTCTCTAACGCGCTCTGTCTTTTAGCCACTTTCTTTCTGACTCATTCTGACAGTCTTCTTTGCTCACTCTGACAACCTTTTTTGCGTATCTTGACAGCCTTTTTGCGTATCTTGGCGCTTTGTTATTCTTATCTTCCCTCTTTTGAATTCTGTGCTAGCTTTTCAAATCTTGAGCTACCTTTTCACTTCTGCACGCAACTCTGATTTCTTGGTACATGCAACTTGTTAATGAATTTCTCTTTAATCGATATTCTCAGAATATCCACCCCTCTGACAGTCTCACAGTGTTATGGCCCTGTAACAACTATTCTGTAATTAATGCACTTGTTCTGTAACTACCCCCTATAACTACAATTCTGACTCTAGTTAACTCTCACTTGTTTGGTTGTATGATTTTCCTCTGTAACTTCTCCCGACAACTTTCACAGTGCATGCTTCTCGACTTTTACCCATGCAACTATGACATGTCGCGATATCACAACATTTATGCCTCTTTGACTTTTTATTGACAGTTGACCATGAAAACAAGACATGTTGCTATATCGTGACATTCTCCGCCTCCTTGTTCTCTTCTCGGCATGCAACAGTGAAAACTTGACATGTCACAAAATTGCGACATTCTTCGCTTCTTTATTCTCTTCTCAGCATGCAACAGTGAAAACTTGACATGTCACAAAATTGCGACATTCTTCGCTTCTTTATTCTCTTCTCAGCATGCAACAGTGAAAACCTGACATGTCACAAAATCATGACATTCTTCGCCTCCTTGTTCTCTTTTCGGCATGTAACCGTGAAAATAGGACATTTCATGAAATCACGATGCATTCGTTGCCTCAAGCTATTTTCTATCTCTTGCTCGTGAAAATAGAACATGTCGTGAAATCGTGACGCATTCGCTGCCTCAAGATATTTTTTGTCTCTTGCCCGCAAAAACAAAACATGTCATGAAATCACGACGCATTCACTGCCTTGAGATATTTTCTGTCTCTTGCCCGCAAAAATGGAACATGTCGCAAAATCACGATGCATTCGCTACCTCAAGCTCTTTTTTGTATCTTTCTCGTGAAAATGAAACATGTCACAAAATCACAACGCATTCGCTTCCTTGCTCTTTCATTTGGCTTCTATCACGAAATTGCGACACTTCATCCTTTGGAGCCTTCCTATCTACTGCTATCACGAAATCGTGATGCTTTTTCTCCTTTGTGCTTCTTCTTGCAACTTGTCGTGAAATCGTGACATCTTTTCTCCTTAGCGCTTCTTCTCGCAACTTGTCACGAAATCACGACATATTTTCTCCATAGCGCTTCTTCTTGCAACTTGTCATGAAATCGCAACATATTTTCTCCTTAGCGCTTCTTCTCACAACTTGTTGTGAAATCGTGACATATTTTCTCCTTAGCACTTCTTCTCTGAACTTGTCGTGAAATCACAACAGTTTTCCTTACAAGCACTTTTTCTTTGAACATGTCATGAAATAGCGACAGTTTTCTTTGCTTACACCTTCATTCCGAACATGTCACAAAATCGCGACAGTCTTCCTTGCACTTTTCTAAACATGTCACGAAATTGTGATAGTCTTCTTTGCACTTCCTAAGCATGTCGCGAAATCGTGACAGTCTTCTTTGCATTTTCTAAGCATGTCACAAAATCACGACAGTCTTCTTTGCATTTTCTAAGCATGTCACGAAATTGCGACAGTTTTTCCACTTGGCCTCTTTTCTTCCAGCATGTCGTGAAATCATGACAGTTTTTCCACTTGGCCTCTTTTCTTCCAGCATGTCATGAAATCGCGACAATTTTTCCACTTGGCCTCTTTTCTTTCAGCATGTCGTGAAATTGTGACAGTTTTTCCACTTGGCCTCTTTTCTTCTAGCATGTCGCGAAATCGTGACAGTTTCTCCAGCTTTTTCTCTCTCCTCTGATATGTCACGAAATCATGACAATTTTGATGGTGCCTTCTCTCTCCTTTGTTATGTCATGATATCATGACATTTTTGACTGTGCCTTCTCTCTCCTCCGTTATGTCATGAAATCACGACAAAAAACATGTCACGATATCACGACAGTTTTCTTACTTGTCTTTTTCTTTGATTTTCTGAATCTGGGCCACTTCTGTCTTCTTGGAAATTCACTGTACATGTTCTGACTAACCTCTGAACTCCTATTCACTACATCAACGACATCAATCTATCTGTGTTGACAACAATGACAATACTTTTGCTGCACCTTTCTCAACAGTTATATGTTGTGATGAATTTGTTTTAAAATAAATGGAAAATAAAATTAGAACAATGGTTTGCGCTAGGCATAGAATTATAGGTAGACTTATACCATCATCGTGAAAGCCAAAGAGGAAAAGAGATTGTTGGTTTTATTACAAGATGAATTTGTGACTTTTATGATAAAAATAATAATATGGAAATTCTGTTTGAAATTATTATTTTTGAGTTTGTAAAAAGGTGTATGTAATTGCTTTTTATACAAAACAAAAATTCGGAAAAAGGATAAGATTATTCCAAAAAGAATTACAGAAATATTTTAAACTATCTCAAAGACAAATGTAGATTTATAAGGAATCCTCATGTGCAAATGTGAATTCATTACCGATATTGTTTTATCATAATGATACAAAATCTCTCAAATACAAGTGTGTGTGCGATTGTATTGTTCATTCACCAATTTTGAGCAAGATAATTTGATACAAGTAATTTGCCTTGACCAAATGAATATTCATTGACCATGATTTATATGCATGTAACCGTACCAGACTACTATGTAAGTGAGGTTATCAAGAGCTAGCTAATCCATAATCTGACATAGGTCTGTACAAAAGAAGGTCACTAATGTGACAGGCATATCGCCATGCTAGGGATTACCCAAGGCCAAGCGGGTTGGGCACAAACCACCTGTTATGGGGCTTACCTCACAGTTTTTGAATAATTGAGAATTCCAGGGATTTAAGCTCATTCACCTTTCTTTTCTTTTCAAGGGGTAGGGAAAGGATTTTATGGCATTTTTGCTTTTGTGTTTCTCTTTTGCTTCTTTTTTTCTTTTCTCTTTTTTTTTTTTGTATTTTTGCTTGATACTGAGATAATGCTGAAATATTGCTATGATGGTACAAAATAACAATTTTCTTTTTCTCTTTTTCTTGAACTTTTCTTTTCTTCCTATGCTAGGGATACTTGCTCGGATTAGCTATAGAGCAAGGGATTTTTATTCTGGGTAGGGGTGAGCTTGTCCTTTTGTCAATTATCAAAGATTCTAGACCATGTGCATGATAGGATAGGAGGGGAAAATTTTCGCTCAGGAAACCAGTTCTACTATGTAGCATCATATCGAATTTGCAATGAAATCATTTTAATGTGGAAAGATATACTTAGCTCAAGTAAATAACAAGATCAATTCTCTATGCTCAAAAATTTATTTAATTCAACTGTGGACTTTGATATAAGAGAGATGAATAATCATATAAAATAAAATCAAGATATTTATTCATGTGAATGCGAAAGTGCAGGATTCCAAATAAATGCTAATTTATCCAAAATAACTAAAAATATAACTGCAATGCTTTACAGTTTGATAGGTAAAAAAATAAAAGATTTTTTTGATGTTTTCGATGTTTTTGATGTTTTAAGTAATGAATTGAAAGAAATACACGGTGATTGTTTTTTAAACGATTTTAAATAAGTGACTAAAAATGAAATAATATGCAAAAAAAATATATACATTGATGAAATGGCCAAATTCTATGCATAGTAACATTTAAGATGCATAATGTTCATAGGTTCTTTAATCTCTTTACCATCCAAGGTAGATAATTTGTATGCTCCTGATCCAAATTTAGCAGTGATGAAATATGGTCCAAACCAGTTGGGCTCGAATTTACCTTTAAGGTTTTTAGTTGCATTAGTATTTTTTTTATTTTCTTTTAAGACAAGGTCACCGATCTGAAAGGATCGAGGATGAACTTTCTTAAGATATGCTTGCTTAAGCTTATTTTGGTAGGCGCAAAGATGCTCCAAAGCATTGATGCACTTTTCATCTAGAAGTTCTAGCTAACTAAATCTGCCAGCACGATATTCATCTCCTACTTTAGTATCTTGAAGTAGTAGAGCTAAAGAAGGAACTTCTAATTCAAAGAGAAAAACTGCTTCAGCACCATAAACCAAGACAAAAGGTGAAGTTCCAGTGGGGGTTCGAACACTAGTTCAATAGGCCCACAAAGCAGGATATAATTGAATGTGCCAATCTCGATCGAATTTATTAACCAATTTTTTGAGAATTTTTATTAGGGTTTTATTAGATGCTTCTGCTTGACCATAACCCTACGGATAATAGGGAGTGGACCAACGATGTTGAATTTTATATTTTTGACATAGTTTCCTGACATTTGTATTTTTGAAACAAGTTCCATTATCAGAAATGATATTGGTAGGAATTCCAAACCTACAAATAATTTGATTAAAAATAAACTTGGAAACTTGTGTTCCCGTGCAAGAATCTAATGGCATAGCTTCAACCCACTTCGTGAAATACTCAGTGGTGGTTATGATGAATTTGTGTCCATCAGATGACACAGGGTTGATTTTTCCAATAATGTCTAGGCTCCATTTTGAAAAGTGCCAAGGAGATGAAATAGCCTGCAGGACAAGGTCAGCGTGTTTCTGGCACTTGTCATAATGTCACACATAATTATGTCCCCCACAAAAATGTCACAATCCAGAGGAGTTTCTTAGAAATGGCACTACCACTAAAATGTCCCCCATAAGATCCATTGTGGGCTTCATTCAAAGCTGATATAGATTCTGCTAGATTCAAACATCTTAGTAAGATGCCTTCAAAAGATCTTCTATACAAGGTATTACCAATAATCACAAAGTGACTTGCTTGTCTACGTAATAACCTACACTGGTTGCTAGTACAACCATCAGGGAAGGTTCCTTTCTACAAAAAATTAAATATATCAGTATACCATGGTTCAGGAGTTGTTTCATTGATAAGATAAACATCCAAATGTTCTAAGCATGATTTGCTTGAAGCGGGTTCCTGGAGTAAAAGAGATGCAGCTACAACCATAGCGTCATCCGCATGATTGCTAGTATGAGGAATATCTTCCAAAGTAACTTGATTAAACAAGGATAATAACTGCAAAATATATGCTTTATATGGGTGCAATTTATCATCTCTATTCTGATAAAAATCATTGATTTGGTTTATGACAAGTTGGGAGTCACCAAAAACAAATAAACTTTTAATTTTCAATGCCAAGGCAGCTCGTAATCCAAGGATAAGAGCTTCATATTTAGCAGTGTTATTGGTGCAAGAAAATGTTAATTTGAAGGACAGAGGTATAATATGTTTTTACAAAGATATTAAAATAATACCTGCACTAGCCCCACTCATTCATCGGGCTCCGTCAAAGTATAGGGACCATTGCTCTGAATGGTCTGCCTCTAGTTTAAGTTATTCATTAGGAAACTCAATGATGAGAGAATGAGTAGATTATAAGGGTGCAACAGCTAATTTATCTGCTATGATTTGACCCTTAACAAACTTATGTCCTATAAACATGAGTTAAAACTCGCTTAGCACAAGAACCCACTTGGCTGTGCGACCAGATAAATATGGTCAACTCATGAGATATCGTAAAGGGTCGAATTTGGCAATAACATATGTTTTCTGACTGAGCATATAATGTCATAGTTTTTATGTAGAAAATATGACTGCTAGACATAATTTCTCTAATGTGGTATATCGAGTTTCATAACTGATTAAGGTTCTGCTAATGTAATAATTAGTGCGTTCTTTCTTCTCATCGTCAAGCTGAGCTAACATAGCTCCTAAGGCAGAATCAGAAGCAAAAATGTACAAGATAAAAGTACGATCAGATCTAGGTGGGGAAAGCACTAGTGGTTTGAGGAGATATTGCTTAAGGAGTTCAAATTCTTCTTGGCATTCTTTGTCCCAATATAAAGAGACATATTTCTTAAGAAGCTTAAGAAAGGGTCCAGTTTTGTCTACCAACTTGTCGATAAAGCGGCGAATAACTTGAAGCTTAACTTGTAAACTTAGTAATTATGATATATTGGTGGGTGTGGGCATATCTGTGATAGCCATGATCTTCAGAGGGTCAATTTCAATGCCACGTAAAGAAATTATAACCCCTAATAATTTACTGAACTTAACTCCGAATATGCATTTAGCTAGATTTAGTCAAATAAGATATTCTCTTAACCGATCAAATACTTTTCTTAAGTCATTTAAATGATCATTTTCTTTGATGGAATGAGCTATGATATCATCTACATAATCATGTAGGATATCATACATCATATTGTGAAAGATATAAGTCATAGCTCGTTTATAGGTTGCACCTACATTCTTTAAGCCAAATGGCATCACTTTCCAACAAAAGGTTCCCCAAGGGGTAATAAAGGCTATTTTGGCCTGATCTTCAGGAGCTATCCTGATCTGATTATAACCTAAAAATCCATCCATTAAGGATATCATTCCACTTCTAGCAGTAAAGTCAATGATCTGATCCATATTGGGAAGAGGAAAATCATCTTTAGGGGATGCAACATTAATGTCTCTAAAATCGGTGCAAACCCTAACTTTAGTGGCTTCTTTCTTAGTTACTGGAACTACATTAGAGATCCATTTGGCATAATCAATGGCTTGTATAAAAATGACTTTCAACATTTTTTCTAGTTCCCCTTTGACTAGTAAGGCCACTTTAGGATGCATTTTTCTAAGTTTTTGTTTAACAGGTTTAGCATCTGGATGGACTACTAGATGATGCATAACTACAGAAGGGTCCAAACCTAGCATGTATTCATATGTCCAAGCAAAGACATCTTCATAGTCTTTAAGAAATGAAATTTATTTATCTTGTTTTTCTTGACTCAATTCTTATCCAATATTGATTATGTGAGGGTTATGGTCGGTTCCAATGTTAATTTTTATAACGTTTTCAACTTCCATATGTAAATCTCTCTCAAAATTATGTGGGGCAGATGAAACACCTAATTCTTTTAATTCTTCCAAGGTTAGCTTGGATAATTCGTCTTGAGGAGTCGAGGCCTCAAGCTGGGCTATACTAGGTATAGAGCCATCAAAATAAAATTCATTATGTAACAATTCATCAATGGAAACATCATGGAAGATATCCCATTCCAACTCATTGTTGAATTCGACAATCATTTCAGGGTAGGCTATGGATAGCATATTACAGGTAAAAGAATTATTCTTTGGGCACAAAGAATTTTGTTTATCTAGATAATATTGATATCATACGAGATGGTCATCATCCTCAAATGGAAAGGGCTGAATTGTACTAGAAAATAGGCCCACACCACAGCGGGCAAGCCACGGTTCTACCTCAAAAGGTTCTTTCTGAAGAACACAAGCTTATACTGAGAGGGGGGGTGAACAGTATAAGACCACTTTTTACTTTTGCTTTAAATCAACTTTCAAATTAGCTTTATGTAGAGAACAGATAGCAGTATCAAGAGCAACAATTAAAACAATGCACAACACATCAACAACAAAGAGACACAGTAATTTACGTGGTTCACCCAATGCGGGCTACTCCATGGATAAAATTTCTTACTAAATTTTATCAAAGTCCTCTGGGAATACTTCCCGATTACAATGTTTATGAGCCTCAGCTCAAAGGAGACACCTTCCCCTAATTCTTATTTGGCTGGTGATTCTCTAGAAGACCTCTACCTCTTCTACCCTTAGCAAGTGGAACTCTATCCATAGAAGACACCTGTCTTCCTTGCTCTGGTTGGAGATCTCTGTCCTTAACTCTGTCACAGCAAGCTGGTCCTCTTTTCTGCACCAAAACATAGTCCTTTGATCTGGCACAAATCTGTCCTCTTCCTCTTTTCTTTTCTATTATATATTATACTTGGTCAAAACCAAATTTTCATAGTCTGTGCAAACACAGCTGCACTCGATCAAATTATACTCTTCTGTGAGAAACTCAGCAACACATTCTTCGCACATACGATAACACAATCTTCGCATAAATAGTAGCACAGTCTTCACATGAACAGTAGCATAGTCTTCCACATGAATAGCAGCACAGTCTTCCACACTTTAGACGATTCAATGGAATGCACTCTTATACTGTAGTCAAACTTTGCACTCTACTTTTTCGATGATCGAACCTCACTGTCGCACTAAATCTATGAACGCCACTCTTCGAACGCACACTCCGATCGATACACAAAACTGCTCAAACAACCCTCCTTAAATACTCACAATCTCAAGTTGAAATCTTGTTCTTAGTCGGCTGTTCAACCTTAAATCATGTCGGCTGTAAAACCTTGCGCTACATCGGCCCAGTTTTAACTTTGTCGGCTTCACTGCCTCCCTGAAGCTCCTGGCGTGAAACTTCAACATGTCACAAAATCGTGACACCTTTACCTGTCGTACACCCTCTTTAACTTGCTGTAACGATATTACGACGCTTTTGCTTTTGTATGCTTTCTTCACTCTTTTGTTGCAAAATCATGACACTTTTGTCTGTCGCTAACTTCATCTCACTTTTGTCATGAAATCGTGACGCTTTAGACTTCAAAGCCCTCTTCTTTGCTTCTATCACAAAATCGTGACACCTTTGCCTCTTGTTGATGTCATCAGCAACTCTATCACAAAATCATGACACTTTAGACTCCAAGGCCTTCTTCTCAGCTTCTGTCGTGAAATCGTGACACCTTGGCCTCTTGCTGACGTCATCTGCAACTTTGTCACGAAATCACGACACTTCTTGCTTCTTCAACCTTTTCTCAGTTTGCACTAGCAAAAATGGAACATGTCACGAAATCACGATGCTTTCACTGCCTTAAGCTCTTTTATGTCAACTACTCACGAAACTGGAACATGTCACGAAATTGCGACGCTTTCGCTGCCTTAAGCACTTTTATGCCAAATGCTCACAAAATTGGAACATGTCACGAAATTGCGATGCTTTCGCTGCCTTAAGAACTTTTCTGCCAACTGCTCGCAAAACTGGAACATGTCATGAAATCGTGACACTTTTGCCAACTGCAAGTTGCCAACTCAACCTGTCACAAAATCGTGACACTTTCTGCATCCGAACAACTCCTTTGAAACATGTCACGAAATCGTGACACTTCCTGCAACTCAACACTGCCAACTCAACTTGTCGCAAAATCATGACACTTCCTGCAACTCAACACTGCCAACTCAACTTATCACGAAATCGTGACACTTTCTGCAACTCAACACTGCCAACTCAACTTGTTGCGAAATCATGACACTTTCTGCAACTCAACGCTGCCAACTCAACTTGTCGCAAAATCGTGATAGTTTTTCCTGAACTTTCTCTCTCCTCAAATATGTCGTAAAATCATGATATTTTTGCCTGCTTCATCTCTGCCTTCTAGAATGTCACAAAATTGCAATAGTTTTTCCAGAAATTTCTCTCTCCTAAAACATGTCGTGAAATCACGATAGTTTTTCCAGCAGCCTGCAAACTTTTTCTAACTTATCTTTTTTTAGATTTTTGGCAACTGGGCTACTCTAATTTTCTTGGAGACTTACTGACTAGCTGAAACCTTCATCAAAACACATACTTAGACATAAAAACAAATTGCTCCAAGAACTCCTTGACATCAAAGACAACAACTACCAAGAGCTCCTTGACATCAATGACAACAACCAAACTTAGGTAAAGGCAATGTACTCAAGGTACCCAAAATTGCCAACAATCTCCCCCTTTGTCATTGATGGAAACCCTTTACTAAAAACACATCTTCAAGAGCCAAAACTGAAATCAATCTCTTTGAAGATTTGCTCCCCCTGACTTGAAGCTTTCCTCTTCACTTGAAGCTCTCCCCCTTACTCATGTCTCTCCCCCTTACTCAAATCTCTCCCCCTTTGTCATCAATGGCAAAGGGTCACCTTTGGGGCTTGGGACTAAGAATGAGTCTCTAGGCTTAGTCCCTCCCCCACCTCCTAATGAGGTGATTTTAAAACAGAGTTGGGAGTGAAACTCCCATTAGACACTCATCATCATCAGTGTCTACAATTTCTTTGTCGGGCCTTTTCTTGAGCTCTTTGTTAATGTTTCTGTTCTTGACACTTTTCTTGTTCTTGTTCTCATCTCTTTTCTTGTCCACACTTTGATCCGTGGACCTATTTATACCACTATTTTTGTTCTTGTACCTTGAAATATCAGCTCTACACTTTCTGGCTGAGTGACCTGTATTGTTGCATTTGTAACAGACAACATTATTTCTTTCAGGCATAGTTGTTCTTTGAATTCGCCTGTTATTTGAATTGCAAAAAATTGCCTTGTGCCCGAACTGATTACAAGAGTAGCAATACCCTTGAAACAAATTGCAACTTCTGAGATTATTGTTAACCTTCTTCATTTGAGACATGTAATGTGCAGCCATGTGTCCAAACCTATAACATGCAAAACATTTGCCAAAAAATATTCTTTTAATTGATCTCTTAGGTTCCGAGAACTGTTTCACATTCAAAAATCTATTTTCTGTTTCTGCGCATTCATTACTCACAGACTCATGATCTAAAGTACTTTCATCATCAGAACTTTCTTCTTTTTGAAATCTCTTGCTAGATTCCCCAATATGTTTCTTGTGTGGCTCAACAAAATCAAGACCTATTTTATTTGTTGGATTTCTTTGATTTTTGATGAGAGACTTAACCTTCTTGGAGCTATCCTAAAATCTGTAGATTTTATCCTTGTAATATTTATTTTCTTCTTTCAAAGAAACCATTTTTTGCTCTAACTCATTATACTCAAGAATCTTAGACTCTAACTCATCCTTGAGTTCCTGTGTTTTGGCTATAGAGAAGTCAAGACTTTCTATAAGATCGTCTCTCTCCATACAACATTCATCTAACTTAACCTTGAGTCTATCATTCTTCTTCCTTTCCTTTTCCAAAACACTGAGAGCATTATTGAGTTCACATTCAAGATTCTCTATTTGATTACACTTTGAATTATCAAGACCTTTTTCTGATTTCTTATTACTAGATGTGCTACCCTTTTCAAAAACCATACATGCATCTTCCTTATCATTTTTTGAAGCATCCTCATACATACTAGCAACCAATTCAATATTTGTGCAATCATCCTCAAGGTGCCCAAAATTTCCACATCTAAAGCATTTCATGACCGTGAATTTATGTTTCGATTCTTCTTCTTTTTTTGAAATGAACAACATCTCATTTTCATTATCACTGGAAGAGCTTTCACTATCACTGCTAGAACACTTACTTTGTACAAATAGAAGCTCTTCTTGTTCTTGTGTAAATACCTATTTCCTTGATTGTTGTGTTCATCTTTGTTCTTTCTGTGATACTTGTGCTTTTCAGAATCTTTGCTCTTGACATCTTGTATGTCTTCATCACTTTCATCTTTAGAAATAGTACAATCAGTAGCATAGTGACCATACTTTCCATAGTTGAAGCATCTTATATTTTTCTTGCTTTTGTGCTTTCTAGAGAATTTGCCTTTCTTGCTGTAATATGCTTCTTCCTCACTAGAAGACTCATCACTCTCTTGAATATGTTTGCCTTTTGATTTCTTGGTAGCTTTGAAAGCTACCTCTTTCTTTATATCAACATTCACTTGTGTTCTCAGCTCAAAAGCTGTAAGAATACTATGGAGCTCATCCTTTTTCAATTTATCTAAATCTTTGGCTTCCTCAATAGCAAAAATATTTTCACTAAATCTATTAGGAAGAGATCTTAAAATCTTATCACACACATCATTTTCAGCAAGTTCAAGACCTAAGTCTTTCATGGAGTTCACAATCTCATCCATCTAAAGCATGTAGTCACTAATATTTTCATCATCATTCATCTTGAGTTGTTCAAACATACCTTTAAAATGTCTCAATTTGGCCTTTCGAACATTTGCATCACCTGTATGAACAACCTGCAATTGTTTCCATATTTCACTAGCTATCTTGCAGTGAATAACTTTGGTAAGATCAGCCTTCTGTAACCTTTCAGGATTGCATTCATGGCTTTTGAGTTGCTATGATGTAGGAGCCTGTCTTCTTTAGTATAAGGACCATTTGCAGGAATGGTGTACCCATCTTCAATAACTTCCCATACTTCATTACCAAGAGCCATTAGATAGACTTTCATTCTTGCACTCCACAGACCGAAATCTGATCCATCAAGAATAGGTGCTGCATTGCCACCTGAGAAATCCATTGTGTTCTAAATCAGTTCTTTCTTTTGGCTGTAAAACCTTTTCGAAGGAACTTGCTCTGATACCAATTGAAGAACACAAGCTTATACTAAGAGGGGGGTGAACAGTATAAGACCACTTTTTACTTTTGCTTTAAATCAACTTTCAAATCAGCTTTATGCAGAGAATAGATAGCAGTATCAAGAGCAGCAATTAAAACAATGCACAACACATCAACAACAAAGAGACACAACAATTTACGTGGTTCACCCAATGCGGGCTACTCCACGGATAAAATTTCTTACTAAATTTTATCAAAGTCCTTTGGGAATACTTCTCGATTACAATGTTTATGAGCCTCAGCTCAAAGGAGACACCTTCCCCTAATTCTTCTTTGGCTGGTGATCCTCTAGAAGACCTCTACCTCTTCTGCCCTTAGCAAGTGGAACTCTACCCACAGAAGACACCTGTCTTCCCTGCTCTGGCTGGAGATCTCTGTCCTCAACTCTGTCACAGCAAGCTGGTCCTCTTTTTTGCACCAAAACACAGTCCTTCGATCTGGCACAAATCTGTCCTCTTCCTCTTTTCTTTTTTGTTATAGATTCTACTTGGTCGAAACCAACTTTTCACAGTCTACGCAAACATAGCAGCACTTGATCAAATTATACTCTTCTATGAGAAACTTAGCAACACATTCTTCGTGCATACGACAAAATAGTCTTCGCATAAACAACAGCACAGTCTTCACATGAACAGCAGCACAGTCTTCCACATGAACAGCAGCATAGTCTTCCACACTTTAGATGATTCGATAGAATGCACTCTTATACTGTAGTCGAACTTTGCACTCTACTTTTTTGATGATCGAACCTCACTATCACACTAAATCTGTGAACGCCACTCTTTGAACGCACACTCCGATCAATACACAAAACTGCTCAAACAACCCTCCTTAAATACTCACAATCTCAAGTTGAAATCTTGTTCTTAGTCGGCTGTTCAACCTTCAATCACGTCGGCTATAAAACCCTGCGTTGCATCGGCCCAGTTTTAACTCTATCGGCTTCACTGCCTTTGTGAAGCTCCTGGCGCGAAACTTCAACATGTCATGAAATCGTGACACCTTTACCTATCGTATGTTATAAAAATGATCAATTGGAGGGATTGCATTAAGAAAAATAAATACTAGTTATAATGCCGATAATAGTCACCGGCTGAAACAAAACTGTTACAGGAGTTGTAACAGTGAGCCTAAATAATGAAATATAGACAAAATATGTTAAGTACGCTAACATCCCCCTTTATTACATTATTTGGGTAATGTAATAACTAATAGCTATACTAACATCCCCATTTATTACATTATTTGGGTAATGTAATAACTAATAGCTATACTAACATCCCCTTACATCATTTTGCAATACAAAGTGAGTTGCGAAACAATTCAAATTTGACACGTGCAAGTGCCTTAGTGAAAATGTCTGCAACTTGAGCATCGGTGGGAATGTGCTAAAGCTAAATTTGGTGCTTTGGAACTTCATCTCGAATGAAATGACATTGTGTGTCAATGTGCTTTGTTCTTTCATGATGGACTGGATTCTTGACGAGGTTCAGAACACCCTGATTGTCGCAAAACAAGTGTATTGGAGATTTTGATGGATGGCCCATACTTGTCAGAATGTGACGCAACCATATCACTTCGCACACAGCTTCACGTGCGGCACGATACTCTTCCTCTATTTATGAAATAGCAACCACCTATTGCTTCTTGTTGTGCCAAGAGACAGGACCGGATCCTAGATGAAAAATGTATCCAAAAGTTGACTTGTGATCATCAAATGATCCGGCATAGTCGGAGTCCGTGTATCCTTGCAAGAAGAATTTGTTGTTCCTCTTGTATTCTAGGCCATATTCCATAGTACCACAAACATAGTGAAGAACACATTTTACTGCTTTCCAATGAGTGGTCTTAGGCTCCTGCATGAACCTTGAAAGATAGTTGACAGCAAATACGAGATCTGGCCTAGTATTGGTCAGATATATGTGACTCCCAATCAACTGTCGATAGAGAGTACCATCTACCTGAGGTGAATCATCATATCGCGATAACCGAAGTCCATTCTCCATTGGAGTTGCCATTGGCTTGCAATCAGTCATGCGATATTTTTCCAGCAATGTCTTGGCATATTTTTTCTGAGACACTTTGATGGAGTGCTCCTTCTAGCTGAATTCCAGACCAAGACAATAATGGAGAAGTCCGAGATCTGTCATCTCAAAATATTTACACAAGTTTCTTTTGACAGTAGAGATCATAGTTTCTGAACTCCCTATAATGAGAAGATCATCAACATAGAGTACAAGCAACACTATCTCATAACCCTATTTCTTGAAATAGAGGTTTGCATCTGATGGACATCTCTTAAATCCATGCTGCATAAGGTGATTGTCCATTTTTATATACCAAGCTTGAGGAGCTTGTTTTAGACCATATAAGGATTTGACCAATTTGCAAACCTTCTGCTCTTGGCCTTCCACTTCAAATCCTTCTAGCTGAGTCATGTAGACTTCTTGGAGATCACCATTTAGAAAGGCACTTTTGACATCCATCTGGTGAACTTTCCACCCGTATTGTGCTGCCATAGCACACATAACTCAAATTGTGGTCATCCGAGCAGTAGGTGCAAAAGTTTCCTCGTAGTCAATGCCTTCCTTTTGAGCATAGCCCTTTGCAACAAGATGAGCCTTATGCTTATCAATTGTTCCATCTGCCTTGTACTTGAATTTATATACCCATTTGCAGCCAATGGGTTTCTTTTCATGTGACAGATCAACAAGCTTCCAAGTTTTATTTTTCATCAAATACTCATACTCTGTATCCATAGCGGCCTTCCACTGAGGCTCACTGAGAGCATATTGCACTGATGCAGGTTCAAGATCATCTATTGTAGACATGAACGCCCTGTCATCATCAATATCCATATCCTCTACTTCTGTACGTGGAGTTACGGAAAGTTCCTCAAAATATTGACAAAGATCATCAACCTCACCGGTTTCTTTGGCTTCTTTTTTCTTTTAAGCCATACTGCGTGTACGAGGTCTATCCAAGTTCAAATTGGGAGGAGTGGATAAATTTGCGTCTCTGATTGTATTTGTACACCATTTTGGGTTCTTCTTCGGTGGTGGTGAAGAAGATGTAGAAGGACCTCCTGTCTATGTTGACGAAGGAATCTTATCTTCCTTAGATTCCACAATATCTAGGTGTACTTTAGATGTGCTCTGTGATGTGAAAGCTTCATCAAAGACAACATTTCTGCTAACATGAATTTTCTTGGTCAAAGGATCTATCAAATGATATCCTTTAGAGTGCTCATCATAACCAAGAAAAATACATCTCAGTGTTTTCTCATCTAGCTTCTTCCTTTTCTCTTTCGGTATGTGCATGAAAGCGTGACATCCGAAAATACGTAGATGAGATATGGAGGGTTTTCGACCACTCCATGCTTCCTGTGGAGTCATTCCTTTTAGGGCCTTTGTGGGTGCCCTATTCAACAGATATACTATAGTGGTGATAGCTTCTACCCAATATTGTTGCCCAAGAGTAGCTCCTGTGAGCATACAACGAACCATTTCCATGATAGAATGGTTCCTTCTCTCAGCAACTCCATTTTGCTGAGGAGTATAGGTATTTGTTAACTGTCTCTTGATTCCATGCTTATCTAAGAATGCAAAAAAATCATTAGAGGTAAACTCCCCCTCTCGATCTGAGTGGAGGGTTTTAATAGAATCTCCTGACTCCTCAACGGATTTCTTGAACTACTAGAAGAATGCAAAAGCTTCAGATTTCAGTTGGAGAAAGAAAACCCACATCTTTCGTGAGTAGTCATCTACGAATAACTGAAAGTACCTCTTCCCTCCACAACTATTGGGTGTGAAAGGACCGCACAGATCGGTGTGAATTAACTCTAGAGGTTTTCGTGCTCTTGTTGAGCTCTTCTCAAATGGTACTCTATGCTGCTTTCCTACCAAGCAGTCAGAGCACACTGGCAATGTGGCAAAAATGGAAGGAAGACCCTTTACCATCTCATACTTACTGAGCTCAAGTAAGTAGCCAAAACTAAGATGCCCATATCTCTTGTGCCATAGGGAAGTTGCCTCCTTGGTAGAGACAGTCATGGCAACATGTGGAGTAGAGATAGCATCTAGGGCAAATAAGTCGTGCTTATATGAAGTTTTTGCAATATTCTTACCCTTCCTGGTAATAGTACAACACTTCTTGCCATTCTCAACATGAAAGTTGACAACCATATTTCTATCCAGGATTTGTGTGACTGACAGCAAATTGTTAGCCAATCTCGAAACATAGAGGACTTTGTCAATCTGACACTTGCCATCGGGAAGAGTGACTCGAAACCGTACCCTCTCCCCGAACCCTATAGGTTTTATCATCAACAATGGTGACAGGTTTGCCCTCTTTGGCCACAAATGATTCAAACCACGATCTGTCGCCAGTCATATGTTTGCTAGCTCCAGAATCGACATACCAAACAGGATCCCTCTGTGTGGAATCTATGGTAGTCATGAGCACCTTGTGTGCCCATTCATAATCTGAGTTAGATTCTTCAACAACAACATTCACCTGGGGTTGCTTGTTTTTATTTTGTGGTTTGTTTTGGCATTTCTGCTTGTTCTTATGCCAACACCTGTTAGTGTCATGGTTGTCTTTCTCACAGATCTTGCACCACCTCTTCTTCTGTTGAGGTTGTTTTCCTTTTCCTTTCATGTCTTGTTGATAATTTCCTCCTTTTTGAAAGTTGCCTCCTTTTTGCCCATTACCTTTCTTCCTAGAACCCTGCCTGTTGGTGTATAGGGCTGTATTGAAAGAATCATCCTTGTGAAGTTGGCATGCCTCCTGTTGTTGAAGCAGATTGACCAAATCGATGTAGGTAATTTGTTGTTGAGACACCTGGATGGAGGTGATCAACATATCAAATGAAGAAGGAAAAGCTCTCATCACAAGTGAAATGAGAAGCTTTTCGTCCACAGTATCTCCCAAAGAATTCAATTTCTCTTTCAACTTAGACACTCTGCACAGAAAGAGTTCAACTGTTTCACCCTGTCTCAAACTCAGGTTATGAAGTTGTTGTTGAAGATGAAGAATGGTGGAATCATTATTTCCCTCATAGATGGTTCTAAGGGCATCCCATGCCTCTTTACCACTTGCTTTGTCAGCTATATGAGGTTGCACTTCATCTAAAACAACAAACAAAATGAGCACCTTTGCTCGACTGTCTTTCTTGTCAAAAGCTATCTGATCTGCGGAAGGACCTGTGGATCCTGATGCTGGTGAAGGCCTAGGTGTTACTCCAGTAACAATATCCCATAAATCTTCCATTTGGAGAATTGCCTTCATCTTATGTTTCCATGGTGTATAATTTGGACCTTTCAATAACTGATGAGGATCAGTCATCAACTTTGCAACAGCGGCCATAGTGAAGGTTCCTTATAACACCAATTGGTCCCCCTTTCGATATACCTTTTTCTAGGCTGTTATACCGTACAAAATACCCGCCCTTACGTGAGGGAAACTATAGGTATTTAGAAAGATCAACAAAAATCACCCACCCTTATGTGAGGGAGACTATAGGTGAGTTTTAGAGATCATACGATATGTGGAACATAAGCGGTACTGAAAGGGAATGGCCTTGTTGATGGCACATACCATAGAAGATTCTTCTCATGCGTGGGGCGTAACTTCCCCTAAACACTATGAAGAATACTTCGTCAGGATTTATGCCTAAACACAAGAGCGATTAAGGGTAGTGGATGGAGTAAAAAAATGCAAAAATGGCATACTTATTCCTCCCCGATGATTTATAGAGAACAAGCTTAGACGTCGTTGTTGCAGCTATATTAGGCAATAGATACAGTAGCCCAAAGCACGATAGCTTTACCTGTAAGTGTGGGCCAGAGGTACCGTTTTTACCGAACGCTACGGTGCAAATAAATTGCACAGATGGGTTTTTAATTATTCTGAGGACTTAGTGAGTGATTTATATTTTAATGAAGTAGTGCATAGAAATGAAAAATGCATCATACATAAAAAAAATGCCCACAGAATGAAACCCTAAGGTGTCGGACACAGCCGAAAATGCACCTTTTACAATTCGCCAAATTGCTTTTTCAGAAAATTACTCACATTCCCCCTTTGATTTTTTGAAAAAATATCCCCCCTAAAAAAAATCTCTTTAACAAAGCATTTTAATAATTATTATGTATTTAAAGTTAAAATAAATAATTTTAATTTATATAGTTTTAAAAACTTATGAAAAATAAATTAAAATTAAATTTTAATTTATAAAGTTTTAAAACTATTAAAAAATAAATTAAAATTAAAAATTTTAACTAAAAAAATAATAATTATAAAACGTTTGAAAAAAAAATTTATACCTTTGAAAGGGGGAGTCGGCGGGATTTGAACCCCCAACTGCTGGGTTCCCGGAACCCACCACGCAGCTCACTTGCCAGTGAGCCC
The DNA here is from genome assembly GCA_028583015.1 of Wollemia nobilis. Lineage (NCBI taxonomy): Eukaryota > Viridiplantae > Streptophyta > Pinopsida > Araucariales > Araucariaceae > Wollemia > Wollemia nobilis. Next base: position 5,252,842 of record JAQPPZ010002937.1, on the reverse strand, counting down.
GTGGGCTGATCTGGGAGGAGAAAGGGCCCCCTCGTATTTGAGGAGGGTCCTCAGTCTGCAACTCCTCCCGTCCTCCTCTTTGCTTCCCGAGCCCACTGTGCCTGCCTCCGCAGCGACCTCCTGTCGCAGCGTTCTCTTTTTTTTTTTTTTTTTTTAAGAAATTCGGCAGGGGGGCGCATTCTTCGCACGTCAGCACCGGGGGGGGGACTGAGCACGCGGACAGACGTCCGCACGTTCCAGCCGCGGGGGACGTGCTACGTCCTCCAACGGGGGGGGACTGAGCGCGTAGACGTCTGTCCGAGCGTTCTAGCCGTGAGGGATGAGCGCAGAGCACGCTGCATCCTCCAACATGGGGGGGGGGCTGAGCACGCGGATAGATGTCCATGCGTTCCAGTCTCAGGGGACGCACGCTCTATGCGCTACGTCCTCCAACGGGGGAGGGGTGGCGCGCTCTGTGCGCTGCATCCTCCTCCAACCCGGGGGGGGCACACTGGGATGCACGCTGCGTCCTCCTCCAATTGGGACGCACGCTGCGTCCTCCTCCAACTAGGATGCGCGCTGCATCCAATGGCAGCGCTGCATTCCAGTGACCTGCGCCCCTCTGCGACAAAAAAAAAAATTCTTTTTTTTTTTTTTTATAAAATCGCTCAGCTACATGGCAGGGACAGGAGATAGTGCACGGGCAGGGAAAAAAATCACGCCCGAAAAAAAAATTAAATCACGCTGTGCTCCTCTTCCCCAAAAATTCAAAATGCCTCTGATGCCATGTTAGAAAAACGATCAATTGGAGGGATTGCATTAAGAAAAATAAATACTAGTTACAATGCCGAGAATAGTCACCGGCTGAAACAGAACTGTTACAGGAGTTGTAACAGTGAGCCTAAATAATGAAATATAGACAAAATATGTTAAGTACGCTAACATCGTACACCCTTTTTAACTTGTTGTAGCAATATCGTGACACTTTTGCTTTTGTATGCTTCCTTCGCTCTTCTGTCGTGAAATCATGACACTTTTTCCTGTCACTGACGTCATCTCACTTTTGTCATGAAATCGCGATGCTTTAGACTTCAAAGCCTTCTTCTCCGCTTCTATCACAAAATCACGACACCTTTGCCTCTTGCTAATGTCATCAGCAACTCTGTCGCAAAATTGTGATGCTTTAGACTCCAAGGCCTTCTTCTCAACTTTTGTTGCGAAATTGCGACACCTTTGCCTCTTACTGACGTCATCTGCAACTTTGTCACGAAATCGCAACACTTCTTGCTTCTTCAACATTTTCTTGGTTTGCACTAGCAAAAATGGAACATGTCATGAAATCACGATGCTTTCATTGCCTTAAGCTCTTTTCTGTCAACTGCTCGTGAAACTGGAACATGTCACGAAATCACGACGCTTTGTCTGCCTTAAGCACTTTTCTGCCAACTGCTCCCAAAACTAGAACATGTCACAAAATCGCGAAGCTTTCGCTGCCTTAAGCACTTTTCTGCAAACTACTCACGAAACTAGAACATGTCATGAAATCACGACGCTTTTGCCAATTGCAAGCTACCAACTCAACCTGTCATGAAATCGTGACACTTTCTGCATCTGTATAACTCCTTTGAAACATGTCATGAAATCATGACACTTCCTGCAACTCAACACTGCCAACTCAACTTGTCGTGAAATCGTGACACTTCCTGCAACTCAATGTTGCGAACTCAACTTGTCACGAAATCGCGACACTTTCTACAACTCAACGCTACCAACTCAACTTCTCACGAAATCGTGACACTTTCTGCAACTCAATGCTGCCAACCCAACTTGTCGTGAAATCGTGACAATTTTGCCTGAACTTTCTCTCTCCTCAAATATGTCATGAAATCATGAAAATTTTTCCTTCTTCGTCTCTGCCTTCCAGCATGTCGCGAAATCGTGACAATTTTGCCAAAACTTTCTCTCTCCTAAAATATGTCACGAAATCGTGATAGTTTTTCTAGCAGCCTGCAAACTTTTTCTAACTTATCTTTTTCTGGATTTTTGGCAACTGGGCTACTCTGATTTTTTGGAGACTTACTAACCAGCTGAAACCTTCATCAAAACACATACTTAGACATAAAAACAAATTGCTCCAAGAACTCCTTGACATCAAATACAACAACTACCAAGAGCTCCTTGACATCAATGACAACAACCAAACTTAGGCAAAGGCAATGTACTCAAGGTACCCAAAATTGCCAACACTTTCATATAGTTTTGGAAAGGTCCCAAACCTTTCCCTTTATATCCCAATTTAAGCATTATGGGTTTAGATTTAAGATAATCATTAGCAAAACAGCATCTAGCATATCCATCACAATGTATCTTAATGTTTTTGGGTATTCTTCCCCAATCATATCCTTTATAAATAAAAGCACAACTCTTGAATTAGTAGATACTTCCCATAGGCTGTGGGAGGCCAAAGGTACGAGGAGAGGGTGGAAGTTTATTTAAAAGGAGGGAAGTTTGCATGGCAATGTTGGCTTCGTCAGATATAAGAATTGTAGATAAATCAGGTAAGAGCTCATTAGTAAGAGCATAATAGGTAGAAGGAACATTTCCTACATCATTGGGTGTAGAAAGGATGCCAGTAGTGGATGTAGATGTCATAGGGACATTGATGGGTGATTCTATAGGTATGGAAGATATAGGAGTAAAACAAGAAGCATTGGTTGTCGGTTTAGGATATTTTTGAGGTCCTAATGTGGTTTGTTCAGAAGATGGTTGAGCTAAATGTATAGGTGTAGTTGAAAGAGTAGATGATGTTATGGGTGTGTGTTTCACACGTTTGGACGGATGATAAGAATTAGGATGTGTGGATGACAAGGCAGGGCAAAATTGCACTCTAACAGGTTCTGCCAAAGCGCACATATCAAAGGGTCTAGGATCATCATGAATGGTAACCAACTGGTTTTTAAATTTGAATTTAACACACTGATGTAAAGTGGAGGGAACCGCTCGCATCACATTGATCCAAGGGTGACCCAAAAGTATATTGTACGATGCAGAGGCAATGTACACTAAACATGATCATATCTAGGGTTCTAGGACCAACTTGCAAGGGTATAGTAATGACTCCACACGTTTCTTGTATCTTGTCATTGAAGGCTTTTATAATCATATCAGTTATTTTCATTTCGTCACTTCTAAACCCGAATCCTTGGTAGAAGTCAAAAGTGCATATGTTTAAAGATGAACCATTATCAATCAAGACTCGTTTAACGGCTACATCTCCAATTAAGGTAGTAATATATAAGGGGTTATCCTTATGTAAACTGTGTTGTGGGATATCTTTATCTCGAAAGTCAATACAATCGACTTCTTGAGTGATGATAGTATTGGCCATGGCTTCAGGTTGAATGTTTTGTGGTACCATCATTTGGCTTAATGTAAGCATTAATTCATCCCTATGGGTAGGAGAAGATCTTAACAGGTCCAAAAGGGAAATTCTAGTTGTGGTATTGGATAATTGTTCATTAATATTGTAAGGAGGCTTAGGTTGAACATTAGACGCATAATTCCCTTTATTGGGATTTTTCAAAACAAATGGGGCTGATCCATCATTCTGAGTTTGATCCTATTGAGAGATTTGAGCCTGTTGTCTACTAATGGCTCTGATGGTTCCTACAATGTTATTTTGCAAGTGATGAATAGGTCTTGGTCTAGCATTTATGGCTTGTTCATTAGAAACTATTTGGTGAGAAGATGGTCTAGTAGTGACTCTTCGAGGAAATGGTTCTTCTGGGACCATAGAACTAGTGATAGGTTGAATAGGATCTGATTCATCTTCAGAACTATTTGATTGATTTGAAGTGATTTCCATGTCACTTTCAGTCTCATATTCGATGTCACTAAGATCAAACATCTGAATATTATGTAGAGGTCTTGTCGTAACTATGGATAAAGTTGTGTCAAATATTTGAGGATCATGATCAAGTAATTGTCCGCTAATAGTCCCTACATATCGGGTAGGAGGAGGAATATTGTGATGCTCAATTTGATTAGCCACCTCTTTACCATGTTTTGGTAAAGGATGTTGAAATATGTCCAATGTTTGATTAGCATTCTGATTCTGATTTTGGGGAATGCTATTTTGAGCGTTATTAGAAGGATTTTGTTTAGGTTGGAAGGCTTGCACCTCCATATCATTATTATCAATCAAATCTTGTATTTTATGTTTTAATATTTTACAAGAGTTGGTAGCGTGTCCAGGTCCTCTATGAAAATCACAATGTAAATCAGCTCTGTATCTGGGTATAGTTGGATCAGGTTCTCGGATAGCTGGTAATTGGATCAAACCTTGTGCTAGTAATTACGGGAGAATGATTGATAAAGGTTGATTTAACCTAGTAAATTCTTGAGGTGGTTTATCATGAGGTTTTAATATAAACTTCTCTATTATTTTTGCAGTATTAACATTAGAAATATTTCTGCTATCAGTGACTCCATCACCCACAACTTATTTATTTTTATATTGATTTCTGGATGTTTTCTCATCATCTTTCTTTTTGAGCTGACCTCTTCTAATGAGAGCATCTTCCACCCTTCGAGCTAAGTCTATAGCTTTATTGAAGGTGGTCAAGGTAGTAGTTGATAATTCATAGGATAGTTGTTCTTGTAAATTATTGATAAAAATATCCAACATCTCCCGATAACACAAAGTGTAATTTTCCTATCAACTATCTCCATCGAGCTAAGAAGTCAGCAAAACACTCATATTTGTCTTGTTTTAGGTTGTACAAATATTTAATGGTTACATGCATTTCGATATAGGCACTAAATTGATGCACAAAATATTCAGCGGTCTCTTCAAAATTTCTCAAAGAATGAGTAGGTAATTGATAATACCATTCCAATGCCATCCCCCCTAAGCTTTTCGGGAACATTTTTAGTAATAGCAAATCATCATGTGATATTTCATGACATGCTATCCTAAAGATACGAAGATGCTCTATGGGATCTTCAGTTCCTTTATATATAGGTAGGACAGGGATAGGAAAGTGTTTGGGATATGGTTGTGCCACAACTATAGGATCTAGAGGTTGACTACACATCTCTCGATAATTGTATGAGGGACGATAGGGATCTATCCTGGTCCATGCGAGAGACTAACTGTTTCACCATGGCTTCCAAATTACCAGTTTGTCCACCATAGTGGTTTGGTGGTACATGAGTATGAGATTTGTGACTGTAGGAAGGCAGGACATAAGGATTGGATGCTATATTGCTATTATGCAAATGGTTTGTAGGAAGAGTATTATGAAGAAGATTTGTTGTAGCATTATGTTGTATCCCAGATTGTTGGAAATTGGTATTTCATTTTGTTTTAGGATTTTGTTGATTTGAGATATATTGATCAATATCTTGGTGAAATAAAGTAGTGAATGAAGGTTTATTTTGTGTGGGGATAACCCTTGGCTTGGTAACAGGCACTCTAGGTAGTTGGGTAGCCTGTTGTTGTTGCTTGTTTTGGATTATAGTAGCCATGTCCAAATTGGACGGTCCACATTGATCACTCTCTTGATCAACAAAGGACAAAGTATTAGTGCGTGTGTGATATATGTCTTCTAGGGTTTCTTGAGTATCACTAATTTGATATTTATCCATATGAACTGCTCTATTAAGGGTGCCAATATTATTATTGAGAAATTTTCAAAAATGGTCCATGTTCTCAAAAGTAACAGCTCCGTATGGAGTTATTTTAGGAGATGAGGATCCTTCCTCTCTATCATTTTATTTTTGTTCATTTGCACCCACAAATTCTTCCTCTTGTTGGTTTAAAGTTACTTCTTCCTGAATTGGGTCTTCAGGAAGAACATCTGGGTTATTTTCTAGTTTTCTTAACCAATCTTCTTCTACTTCAATTTGTTTTCCATTCCTGAGTCTAGTCATTATGTCTAAATATAGGTTTTAGCATATATATATATATATATATATATATATTAATATATTTGCAACAAATCTTGGGAGGTATATATTTTAATTATATACCTACTATAATACTTAAAAGAAAATGTTTTGATTTTTTTTTATATAATTTTTTTTTTTGTTCTTATGCTTATAAAAACAATAAACAACACACTAAATACAAGAAATAATAGTAATAAAATGATAACTTAGTTTTCTATAAATAGTTTATAGATGTCATTGATAGGATCAAGTTCATCAGGAGTCATAAAGTGCTCCTCTTCAAATTAGAAATTGTTTTTCAAAAATTCAACAAAGTGTGCTATGGTGATATTATCTGTTTCAGATTCTGTTTTGTAAAAATAAATCTCATGGCAATATTCTCGATATAACACAGCTCTGGGAACTCTATTCCATATTTTTATATCTACAATATCAGCTTCTTGGTCCTCAATATGAGCTAGAAATTGATGCACTATGGCTGCATTCTCAAGGTATTCCTCAAAGGTATACAACTTAGAAGACACAAGGGCTCTTTTATCTACTAACCACCTATGGCAAGTTCTCTGAAGTTCATGATACAAAATCACTTGATCGGGATCTATGATTCTATCTAGGACAAACCTCTTAATTTGCCTAAGTTCGGTTGCTCTAGATGAGATGAGATTCAATATCCTATCAAGTTCATCCCACAAAGGTTGAACCCTATTTTTTTGAGGTACTCTAAGCACAGAAGTAATATCTATAGCTGCTAGTTGATTTTCAACATTAATGGTGACAGCTTGTCTTTTATTATAGTCTACCATCTAAATATGACATGCAAATTTTCTTAAGTCTAAATGCATTTATGTTTTGGTTTTTATTATTTTTATTTAATTTTTTTTTTTTTTTTAAAAGGTTTTTTGTTTTCAAAAGGTTTTTGTTTCACGTCGGGTTCACCAAAATGTATCATTCCATATTTTTTGCACCCTTACCTTCAAGCTATAGGACCCATGCCTGGAGGGGGATGTGAAAAGGATGGGACAATACCTCGGACTAAGAGGCATTTTGAAGGTCCTGCCTCTCGGGGGAGGTGTATAAGGGTGAATTTTTGATGGATGGTGGGTTCACCAGGAAAATTTTGAATGGTAGTTTCCATGCCTAGGTTGATAGTGTGTTTGATGTGTTCATTTTTATGTTTGATCATTCAACTCCTAGGTTTGGCCGATATGAATCTAAACTATTCTATATGCCAATGCAAATTTAAATGAATACAAAAAACAAAAATGGATGCAAATAACAGATACTATGCTAACTAGAAGAAGTCATACCTGATTTCGGATGTCTAATGGAGATTCTGAGTCTTGTAGCAGTTTGAATCATCTCAATTTGTACGTAATCATCTAATATTTCTCAGGATCGCCCCAAATCATAGAAGGTCATCTGAAATCAGATAGAATCATTTGAAATCTGATGAATTCGTCAGACGAATTCGTCAAAAACTTGCAATCACAAAAACAGACACAAAATACCAAATATGCAAATGTAGAAGCAAGGGACAATGTTAGAAATAACAATAAACATGCCTAAATAATATATTATAATGACAGATAAGGAAATGCAGTAAATTTAATGATTTATTTTATCTTTATCATGCAGTTATGCTAAATGAACTGAAATCCAAGATGCATAAAACAAAATAACTTAAAACAATGCAGATATATATCATGAAAATGCAGAAAGACTTAAGAAAATGCAAACTCTAAACTCAGACTGCCCTTAATCTGGACTATAGTCAGGATCACCTCCAATCATACAAAATCATCCACAATCGTTCGAGATCATCTACGACGATCTAAGCTAGCTTTGACTAAAAAATAGTAGAGTTCCTACAATAAAAAATGCAAAAATACCAAACGCAAGCAATAATACGAAGGAATGAGGAGCTAACTCTGTAATGAAATCCTGTCAACAAAGGGGTTGGGAGTTCAAGGAGAATCAACAAGAATTGGGCAAGGAGGCAGGGAGGCAGGGGGATAAACTAGAAAAATCCTAGTTTATATAGGATTAGAAAGAGGTTTGGGAGGTTGGGGATCATACCAATCTGGGAGATCTCCAACAAGGAAATCTCCAACTACGCAGACATGCTTCTGCCCGAGTTGGAGAGGCTGTTGAAAAAGAAGCTAATTATGAAAATTCAACTTTGGTACGAAATCATCTAGACGTTCTATTCTAGATGAATTCGTCAAATCGAGGACAATTTCATCTAATCTGAGACGATATCATCCAATGGTCAAAACAAATCCTAAAAATGGCACAAAAAATAGGGAAAGCGGGTAAAAGGCTATTTAACGGGTAGTTTGGGGTTAAAATTCAAATTTTAGTATTTTATTTGTTTATTAAGGTTTTAACTGTGCCAATTTTAGGGTACTACAAGACCATCTTACATTACTTGACGAATGATGTGTCAATGCTCTCGAGCATTTACGTATCTATCATATCTATCAAGAGCGACTTAAGAAAGCGTACAACATGAAAGTTCACCTAAGGGACTTTCACGTGGGTGACCTGGTCTTAAAATAGAACCAACAAAATTCTAACTTGCCACCCCATTTAAGGGACAAGTTCATGGAAAATTGGTTAGGTCCTTATGTAATCGATAGTAAAATAGGACCTGGAACATACCGGCTCACCTCTCTTGAAGGAGTCAAGGAACTAAAACCCTTGAAAATCAGTCACTTGAGGCCATTCAACATTTAGAGAGCCATAGCCCACCCCAAAAGCTCCAAGGATTCCAACAATCGCTTGGTCAACCTAAAATGCCCCAAAGGTATCCATAATCCCTTTGGTCAAACCAAAATCCCCAAGGATTCCCGCAATCGCTTGGTCAAACCAAAAGCCCCAAGGATTCCCATAATTGCTTGGTCAAACCAAAAGCCCCAAGGATTCCCGCAATCACTTGGTCAACCAAATGCCCCAAAGGTATCCATAATCCCTTTGGTCAAACCAAAAGCTCCAAGGGTTCCCGTAATCACTTGGTCAACCTAAAATTCCCCAAAGGTATCTATAATCTCTTTGGTCAAACCAAAATCTCCAAGGGTTCCCGTAATCTCTTGGTCAACCTACAACGCCCCAAAGGTATCTATAATCCCTTTGGTCAAACCAAAAGCCCCAAGGATTTCTGTAATTGCTTGGTCAACCTAAAATGCCCCAAAGGTATCCATAATCTCTTTGGTCAAACCAAAATCCCCAAGGATTTTTGCAATCATTTGATCAAAACAAAAACCCCAAGGATTCCCACAATTGCTTGGTCAAACCAAAAGCCCCAAGGATTCCCAAAATCACTTGGTCAAACTAAAATCCCTAAGGATTATCGCAATCGCTTGGTCAACCAAATACCCTAAAGGTATCCATAATCCCTTTGGTCAAACCAAAAGCTCCAAGGGTTCTCGTAATCGCTTGGTCAACCTAAAACACCCCAAAGGTATCCATAATACCTTTGGTCAAACCAAAAGCTCCAAGGTTTCCCATAATCGCTTGGTCAACCTAAAATGCTCCAAAGGTATCTATAATCCCTTTGGTCAAACCAAAAGCCCCAAGGATTCCCGTAATCGCTTGGTCAACCTAAAACACCCCAAAGGTATCCATAATCCCTTTGGTCAAACCAAAAGCTCCAAGGGTTCTCATAATCGCTTGGTCACCCAAATGCCCCAAAGGTATCTATAATCCCTTTGGTCAAACCAAAAGCTCCAAGGGTTCCCACAATTGCTTGGTCAACCCAAAACACCCCAAAGGTATCTATAATCCCTTTGGTCAAAACCTCCAAGGATCTGTAATAATCACTTGGTCCGCACCCATTCGGGTTAAACCACCATAACGAATATTAAAAAACAATAGATAATAAAAAAATAACAAAAAAATTGCATCTCACTTTCATGCATATTCTTAAAAATCAAAACACAAGAAAGTTGCATTAGGCATCGCATACATCCAGTGCATATTTTTTGGTCATACATGTCAAACACACTATATATTGTAATTACTCGACAATTCCATCATTTTCCACATTCATCCATTTTGTAAATGATCCATCAAGAATAACACCATGCGCATTTTTGCCATAGCATAGTCAGTTGTCTTCTAATGTCTTTAGGGTTTTTGTCATTCAGTTGTCTTTAGATTTCTAGCCAAATGTTGTACAAAGTCAGACCAATTTTTACAAGGTGGAGTTTTACTTGGATCACGCCTTGTTACATAGCATCCCAACACAATCTTAAAACACATAAAAATTCCCAAGTTGTGTGAATGAAAGATGAAACCTCAAAGTGGTCCAAGATACCATACAATGAAATGGTTATCTTGCTCATCCCCTTGCGCAAATGACCCAAGAATGTTGAGAGTTGGCAAAATGACAAGCATCTTCCCTACCCAATTTCCCAAAATAAATAGTGGTTTTTACCATTATAACCAATCCCAAATTCTCCAAAAAGTTGCAAATACCAAATAAAAATTGCAAAAGTCTAAGTACAAAATCCAAAGTTTGACATAAATACCCTCAAAATGCACACATAAAAAATCACAAGAAATAGTGATCCCCATCACTCAAAATTCAAATCCCTTGGTAAAAAAAAAAAGAAAAATAAACAGTATTTTTATCACTATATATAAGAGCAAGTATTCCAATAAAATTAAAGAAAAGAAGGGAGTCGAACTTGAATTCCTAGAACTCTCAGTATTCGAAAGGTCATGAAGTGATCCTTAGTCTCGGTTTGGTGGATAGCCTGCTGGCACTGGTGGAAAACCTCCCGCATGACAATATATCTGTCGCATTAGCTATTGGGAATATGTACAAATCAATATTTGCATGTGGACGAGCTAGCTTATGGTATCCTAGATTGCCACATGGATTAATCTTACTAAATGCAATAAAGGAATTAGTGGAGCTAATTAGGTGATCCTCAGTACAGGTTTGGTGGATAGCCTACCTGGCACTAGCGGTATCCTTATGAATACCACATCAACGAACTCAATCACACACACAGGGATATGAAATAACTTGGTTAAAATCAAGTCTGATTCATACCATGTTCGAAAGTCTTGTAAGATAATGTACAATCTTGACTATTTAGTTAAAAAATCTGAGTCTCAAAAAAATATTAACCACATTCTAAAAACAATTATTGTACATTTCATTATTTACATCACCATAAAAAAATACAACACAAAACTTACAAATGCAAAGTTATTTCATAAAGTACTCACATAGTATAGAAATCTAGTAGATTTTACAGTCTATGGTGCCACCGCCTGTATACCAACAAATCATTCCATCCATTCCATATGCATACATCCATATCATATAGCTAACATCATCCGTAGTCATAATAGCATATGCATACATCAACATAAATAAACATGCATAAAGAACAATAAACCATGACAAGAATATAATCAAACCAAAAAATAGTCATGTATATATCTAGTCAAAATGCCCTTAGGCTACAATAAGAAGGTCCTCTGACCTCACAAAAAATAAAAAAATTAAAATCCCCAAAGCCTAGGGAGTAGGCCATCATGATCATGTAGGATCGGTGTGACTGGTACTACCCCCAGTATCATGGGTCCTATGGGACCTCTCAGGATGGCTACTACCAACTCCCACACCCTGCCCACCAACACTACCTCACCTAACTACCTGCAATGAGATGATGCAGTCTGTTCCATCTCACTGCCTCTTGTACAACATGATGAACCACCTCCATCAAGCACAGGAAACTATCCACCAAGATGGACAACCTTTGTCTCTAACTCAACCCGATACCGACCCCACTCTATGTCTCATTGATGATACACAGCCAACGCACTATCCCACTGTGCCAACTAAGCCTGTAGGAGATCCCTCTCTTGCGTTATCTCCACCAAAGCATCCCTATGCTCCTCATATCATCTCTATAGGAGACCTTCCAATCATGCTATCTCAACATGAAGCCCAACCTCCACATCCCTTGAGATAGCCTGAGGCATGGGCACCTCTGGGATGGCCTGCTGCTTCGACACTCATTGCTTTAGGACATCCTATACATTCGGCTACTTTGAAACCCCAAAATTGCCTCCATCATCAGTGAAGTCATCAACCTCCACCATGTCAACATCATCAAACGGAGCCCCTCAACCCTCCATCGATGCCTTTGCATCCCCACCTCCCATGGATGCAGTATCCATGCCTCCTAGAGGCCCCTCATTATGCCATCGTCGCATAATCCATGACTGGTCATACTCTATAGTCACCCCGACATCGTCCATATTGGGTACATCAATAATAGCATCGGACTCCTCACCCAGCTGCTCAACGATCGACTAGGCTAAAGTCCTCTCATCATCATGATGCTAATAGATCAAGGGATCACTAGGAAATCCCTGGTGCACCCCAAAATACCACATCACTCAGACATGTAGGAAGTACTCCTGCTTTATCTCGTTTCACCCAATCAACTATCTACCCCTACACACACACCAAAGCTAATCTCCAGCCTCAGGCCAGGCTGGACAGTCTCGGTATGGCTGCCAAAACACCTACCCTTATGCTAGATGAGAGAAGGCATCAGTATAGTTACCTACATCACCTGCCCATTGCTGACTTTGTCCATGCTCCTCTGACCTCCACCATAAATTGGCATAGCCAATTTCCTGATCCACCATCTCACCTTGGGTGGTCCAAGTAAAACCCTACAACCACTCCATAGCTATGTGCTGCCACCTCTAGAACTATAAAAGATATTTGCACCTGATCCCCTTCTGCTTTCGGTAGTAGACCTCGTATAGCTCATCGTACAATTATGCCAATAAAGTATGATCCCACCTCATAATTAGTGGAGATGACATAGGACACTCCACCAATGTGAAAACCAACTCAAGAAGGTTCCAAGGGAACCTAACACTTGAGGAGTCAGGAAGTAGCATATTGAAGATGAGGGCCATGATCAAAGCATGCCTCACCCCTAATACACCCTTCTCCAGCCACCACTACACCAAAATACCGCACTTTTAGCAGTCAGCCTCTACCCTCTCCATAGCCATCTGCACCCCCATCTCCACCACCAGACCAAAACACTGTGTCAGTACCACTGACCACTGGTCACGGTGGGTCATCCGTATAGGCAGCCCATCTATCGAAATCTATAGAATTTGATACACATCCTTTAGAGTAACAATCATATCCCTTGTTGAAAGATGAAAAGTATTGGTGTGGGGATCCCACAGATTGATCAAGGCAGTAAAATATACCCGATCCCCCACCACCAGCTCTAGATGCATCACCTGCTTGAGCCCAAGTGCATCAAGCCACTCCCAATCCCCAACTATCAGGGCATCACGGGAATCAGAGAAAATAGTTGGTTGGCGGTACCGACTCTTCACAACCTGAAAAACAATAAAAAATAAAAGATATTAAGTACATAATTAATATAAATAAAAACATTAAAATAAAATTGTACAACAAAATTATAGACTACAATTTACAATTGTACAAAAAAAGTATAGCATGAGAAGTGCATTAAAATAAAACTGTACAAACAAAAAATCGTACTAAGGTTTCAACCTTAATGTGAACAAAAAAACAAAAACAATACAAAAATATAAAAATTAATATTAGGGTTTCAACCTTAATATTAAGGAAAAACAAAAAAAAAAAATAATTAAAAAATCATATATTAGGTTTTCAACTTGATATACGAATAAAAACAAAATAACGCAAACAAACATTTATATGTGAGTTTTTAACTTCATATAAAACAAAAACAAATAACAGGCAGGGAGAAGGAACATCATACCGGTCTTGCCTTGGCTCCTCCACTTGAAGATATAGTTATTGCACTCATGATGTCTACAAAATTTTAGTAGCGCTCTGCTATGCACACTCACACTCCTCAGTGCTCCAAATCACCAAGAAAAAATTGTTGCAAATAAACCCAAAACCTAGTTTTGGTCCTTTTATAGGTTGTTAGGCCTGTAATCATTCCACCCTGGGATGAGTGCTCTAGTTTGTGATCATCACACCCTAGAAAGATTACAAAATTGGTATTCATACCATCCTGAGACAATTACAAAGAAAGAAGTACAACAACAAAAACTGCATCCAAGAAATGCATCTAAGAAATGCACCAAAAACAATAATAAATCTATCGAACAAAGGTGCCTCTGCACCTGACATTCATGGCATGAAAAACCACTGTCGGGGTCACAAATGATCACTATCCTAATTCATAATAATGCTATCATAGCTGGACCGCTCCACGAGAAGGGGTATTTTTGATAATTTCTACCCCAATAGGCATCAACAAAAGGGTCAAAACCCACCAAAAGCAGGTTCGATTTTTGGAAAACTGTAATGAGTGTTCAACAAAAACCATTGAAGGCACCTTTACAAATGTCATCTTGGGTCAAGCAACTCATCACTTTTCTCATTTTTGGTCATTCCCTCATCAATTCATCACTTGAGGGGGTAGTCACACTTAGTCACCAATCAACAAATATACACCCAATCAAGGAAATGGTATGCATTCAAAGAATCATTGACAAAGATAATCACACTCCTGCTTGGGTAGAAAACAAGAAATAATCATAGGCTAAACAAACACTTGGCATTCTGGAAGCATGAAGAAAAGGTTCCTCAGATAAAAGGTTGTGCCCTTTGCCTATTCATGACTGAACAATGTCCAAGATCAAGTACAACTCACTGAAAAAGGTTACACTTGAGTTAAGCTCCTTAGCTCGTCATAAGCAAGGATTCAAGAATGCATGCCCTTTCCATACTTGGGGCATCAAAATTTGATTAGATTTATTGAGAAACCCTAATAATTAAGTGATTTGGTCATCTATTTTTGCTCAACACTGTGCCACACATAGCGCATCCCAAAAATGGGCATCTATAGACACCAAAACAACACCAATCCAATTATGTGACTACAAGCACTGACCGAATTGGCATACATACCCCCTAGGGCAGCCTCCAAAGGTTAAAAAGTGGTCCTAACCACTCCCAAATTAGTTTTGGAAGGTCAGAGGTCAGTTTTGCACCTTTTAAGCACCTTGCTCCCTATTTGTCCCACCCTGGGATGATTAGAATCCTATTCGCCCCACCCCGAGATGATTAGCAGCAATCGCTCCAGGGTGGGATGATTAGCAGGTTTGACTGGCAAAAATTCAAGCCTTGAAAAATGGTAGCATAGATCCACCACCCAAACTCACCTTCAAGGCATGCAATTGTGAGGAATGGTTTCAAATCAGAGAGAGACTTCAGTCAAGCATGCCCTGGCCATGGAGGCTCTAAATCAAGGAGGAATCTTCTCTCCCTCCAAAAGGCATGGTGAGCCAAGTGGTGCCCTCGCATGCACATTCAAAGGAGACCCTTAGGTCTATAAAAATGTGAGCCTCCTCACCCCAAAAAGAGAACAGAGCTGGAGAATTTGAAGCAATGGAGTGTTGCCAAATTATACCCCCATTCCTCTTTGTGCTTCCTTCATCCCTAATCTCTCTCTTCTGGAAGGGAGGTTATCGGGTGAGCATTAGGAACGTAATTTAGACCCAAAAAACCAAGCAATCGGCCATGATCCCACACAAAACTCATTGACACAACCCCCTAGGAGGTTTTGGACCCATCCCACTTGGATTGGTGCCAAAACTAAGCCCCAAACGGTGGGTGTCTTGCCCCCGGGTGCCCCCTTGCATTGTTGTAGTCCTAATCGCCCCACCCCAAAGTGATTAGAAATTTGTGCATTATTTCTTTACTTTTCTTTTTGCATTATTTTTTATCTGATGTACTTATGTTGTTGTCCAAGTTTCATTGCTTTTTGACATGATCTGACCTTGTTTTTATCATTTTATGCATTTACTAACCTATAGGGAGTGCCTTCAGATATAAGATAATATGGGCAGAATCTGCCAAATATGACCTTCTGGGTCATCTCAAAATGCCCCTTTTAGTCTACACCCAAGTTTTTAGGAGTTTTGGAGGCCTCTAGGTAGGAAATTTGCAAGGTCGCTCTTGCACATTTTGTGACAGTCCCCAACGTCCCACCCCAGAATGATTAGAAATATGTGCATGATTTCCTGATTGTTATTTTTGCAATGTGTCCCTAATGATGTATCCATGCCTATATAAAATTTTGAATTCATTATGACATGTTTTGACCATCATTTCATTATTTTATATATTAACTAGCCGAAGGCTTTGGGGATTGCATGTTTTCCTATATCCGCATATGCTATTAACTATTTGCTATTTTTCTGTGCATAGGATCTCATTGCCAGAAACACCAAAGGGGAAGCAAGGAAGGATGAAAAAATGAACATAAGCGATGGCAACTTTTGGCCCACCCATTTTGAATGTGTGCATGCAGAGGACACTAGAAGCGTACCATCCATTGATGTAACGAACTGTATCAAACATTCTAAGCCCTAAAGAGGGGACGTATTGTAACCATATTTAAAGCAACATTAATAAAATAGGTCTTGCTTTGTTTTGCTTACATATCATTTCTACATAATTTCCTTCATGCATTTTTTCATCGCATTCGTAGGACTTAGCATCTATACCATATCAATTTTGTTTGCATCATATCTGGTACCCCATTCTTCTGCATTTGCTTTTAAGCTCCATGAGAAATGAGTCAGGAGTGACTAATTTTAGACGTTTTGGACCTAGAAATGTGGAAACACCACTGGATTACCCCATCTTTGGCTCTATGTGATTAGGAATCACTTGATATTTTGGCCTAATGTCGACCATTCCCACAAACTCGTGAGAAGACTTCACAACTACATGTATTGTAGGTAATTCATCAACATACTAAGGTTGCCCTATTTCAGTCATGATAACTAAACCTTAATCATACTCATATGATATCTCTAGGATAGTATTTGTAGGTGTAGACTCTATGAGAAGTTGACATAGATCCTCAGTGGACTCTAGGGTGGTCAGCATCGTAATGTTGGACTCTATAAGCTCTTCATATTCATCATAATCCTCATGAGAACTATCTGATGACATGATGGATGAATAAGGTGTGATACACTCAGGTGCATCCATTCCCATGATAGGTTCTTCCTCCTTGATAAGAGTGTGAGGATCCTCTAATGATACCTCTAAAGTAGCTGTGAGCAACTCCATAAGGACATTCATCAATCCCTCCCTGATAAGCAATTTCGAAAGTGCATGGGTCATAGGTGACTCTGTAGGTGATAGCGGTGGGGATGGCAACTCCACCACCATCTATGAGGCTGCATATGAAATTTGGATAAACTCATCCAATTTAAGTTGCAGATGCATGGATGCCTCACCAGGTTCCTGTGGATGATCCTCATGCTTATAATACTTGAAGGGATATGGATCTACCTCAACTACATGAACTTTACCTCCATGGGTGTACTTAATACATTGATGCACTATTGATGGCACACACTCCATGGCTCTTATCCACAGTCTTCCAAGCAACTGATTATACTATCTTGATCCCTCTAAAATGTAGCACAATGTAGGAATAATATTTTATCCCACCTCAATGGATAGGACTATTGTTCCTACTATAGGGTATTCCACATCGTTAAAGATTTACAACATTAACATTTTTTCCTTGATGTGAGAAGGATGAAATTTGAGATGTTTGATCATTGAGGTGGTGATGATATTAATCGATGATCCTGTATCCACCAACACTCTCTTATATGCAATCTATTATATCCTTAATATGATATGCAATGAAGGATCAGATTCCCTGATAGGGACAAGTTTGAATTCCTATTTATGGAAAGTAATCATAGGTTCCTTATATGGTGGAATAGACTATACATGCCCCAAGGATTGTGATGAATTTTGAGCATTGACATTGTTCACCTATTGAACTTGACTACTCTCAACCTCACACTTGCACATGGGATCCTTAAACATATATTTTTATCACTCTTCGATAGCCCTAGGCATGTCCATCCATCTAGCATAATGGCTATCTACTTTCTTAAGTGGTAACTCTTGACA
Organism: Wollemia nobilis; assembly: GCA_028583015.1. NCBI lineage: Eukaryota > Viridiplantae > Streptophyta > Pinopsida > Araucariales > Araucariaceae > Wollemia > Wollemia nobilis. Next base: position 5,234,904 of record JAQPPZ010002937.1, on the reverse strand, counting down.
ATGCACTGGGTGTGTTGCATTGACTTGTTGCCTAGGCACTCTAGGTATGAGCTTATTTTTGGGAATTAACTCACATGATTTTTCTTCATATGCTTTCTATTGGTAAATCCTCTCTTCATGTCATTGGAGCTTATCCAACCTTTGTTGATGCACTCTCTTTATTTTTGTAGACTCACGCTCTAGGTGCTTACACTGACGATGAAACTCCTCAAATTGATCTTGGAGTAGTCGCCTCTCATGAGCTGCATGAAACTCAAATTCCCTATAGGACTGACTCATGGAGTACGATCTATAACTCTATATCTCCCTAGGTGGAGACCTAATAATTTGGGATCTCACTGTATGTGAGGAAAACCCATGATATGTATGGGTGAACCCCCTGTGTGATGAAGGGAGCTCACGTTGACTCTCAGAATGTCATTCTAGGATTGGATTCTCATATGCATGATGAGTGTGATGCCTAGAAAGGAGGCGTATGAGGTTTGAAATCTCCTTAGGAGAACATCAAAAGAATTCAGAGCCTTTCCATGAAATATTTGACTCATTAGCTCATGATTGAGCTCTATCATGCCTAGTTGTCATGATGAACCAACTAAACAAGACTTTAGAGGTTTCCTCTCCTACTAAAAATTATGGCCTCAAGGAAGGCCTTATCTTGGTGAGTTAAGTAATAAAGAATCATACAAAGTAAACAATATTATTATCTCCTTTACATTTCAAAAGTTGATCCCTAAGTTGTTTGATGTGTTTCAATTATTTGTTGTATCAGTGTAGAAACTCTTATCGTGTTTTGTAAAACTTGTTGGATTTTATTCTCAGTTTAATGGCTTTCACCTGTACGCTCGCAACTCGACAACTTGGATATGAAATCTAGGTCATGTAATCCAACCTATAACATGTGGTAATGAAGCCCACACATGGTCAAGGAGCACATGTCCTCCCAGATCCTCACTCATTTTTCCCTAGTCAGTGTTATACCCTTCGAAGAGAATACATGCAAATTTTGTAGGGTACGAAAGGTTCTCAGATCCGGTATTGGTCTAGTATCCAAAGGTTTGTAGGATTTGTACCAACGTATGGAAGTTATGTCCACCGTCGTTAAACCCTACTAGTGGTTGTATGTCAAGCCCAAATCACTAGAATTTAAGTTCCAAGTGGTGTGTGTGGTTAATTTTATTGTACATAAAATAAATGCATCATATAACACACATGCTCATTTTCTATATGCTATGCAAATGAAAGAACATTTCAAATTTAGAAAATTCAAGCTATTCTAGATGCTCTTTGAGACAATGTATATTACGATGATAATTGGCCTCTAATTGGGCCTCACACATGTAAAAAAGACACAAAAATTCTATCAAGCATGTTGTATTCTAAGGAGGATTGCAATCAAATATTCATTGTTCCTAGCAATGCCTTTCTACAAATGCAAATTGAAACGAACTAGGACATGATTGATTTCCTTTTTCTTAGTTTTCTTTTCCTAATTGCATTTCAAAATAAGCATTCTATAAAAAAATAGAGAAGTAAAAAGAAATAGAGAGTGGAATATAGGGCCTACCTCAGTTCCTATGTTGATCTACACTCTGCTTTCTACTGTTTGTGTTGTCAGCTAGAAACTGCAGGTCTGGTCTACGGTTTTGACTGTGGCCTACAGGTTGAACCTGCAGTTCAATTGTTGGCCCATAGATGATAGCTATGTTCTGTACCTACAAGTCAAAAAGGTCAATAACACATAGTCAGATGCTATTTATGTAGAGTTCCACCGTGATCGCCTATTGTATGACCAAAAAGGTGTGCACCCAAAATGTTGTAATTGCATAAACAAAGTAAAATTGATATTCAAACACATAAATGGACAAAACACATGGAAATTACAAGAAATGCCTCTATTATTCCATTAAAATCAACAAGTGTCTGATTACAAGTAAGTCCCTCTTAGGGATACTCTATTTGATACACAATTACAACTATTTTAATCCCCCTCAGGGATGAAATGCACTATCAAGCCCTTAAGGTGACACGAATTGCTCTAGGGTGGAGTGAACCCTCTTCTTTGTGTTGAGGAAGGAAATTAATTTTTGTAGCTCCTTAGAAACTTGTTTCCTACGATCAAGAAACAACACAAGAATGTCAAAAGCATAGGAAGCCTCTCATGATGAGGCCCTTTAGATACAAATAGCATGAAAATAGCATAATGACATAAGATCAAGAAAATGCGTACACTGCTAAATATATGCAAATAATATCAAGATTGATAGAAATATGTAAATGAAGAGCACAACTATCAATCTATGGAACCAATTACTTAAAATGAAGCGTTATAACATGAAAATAAATCATTAACATCTAAACTACTATGATGAAAATAAGTTAACAAAAAACACTAATCTATTGGTCAGAAATCTCTAAAACTACAATTTAACCATGCAAATGACTAATCTAATCTAACTAGATGGGCATAAATGAAAATAATAAGGTGGTGATACCTTTGTTGCAAACCATAGCACTAGTGCGTGATCTACACTATAAACCACGACTGAAAGCCATGATTAGCACTCAAGTGAGTTTACCCTCACAATCAAGGATGGTGGGCTTGACCTCCTTATCCAATTGATGTTCAAGGGTCACCTTCAGTGTTATTATGACAATTTTAGTAGTTGATTCACTGTGAGGGACCTCCATTTGCCTAAATTAGTGTTTCTTGACTCTCCTAGGCTCCTAGGACCTCCATGGAAAATTGACCTTTCAGTGAATAGCAAATTGGCATTATCCAATTAATGAATTCATTATGCAATTAGATAGGGCTTCACTACTCTCTTGATCAATCAAATATCTATTGATAATTCAACAGTGCTTCACTATTAAAATCATCTATATCATTATCCTAATTCGAATGGGTACTTATAGGATTTCCTAGGGCTAGGGGTGGCTTCATGGAGAAGGCAATATCAAGAAGGGGTAGTTAGGATAGTTGTATTGGAAACTTCCATATTCTAACCACCATATTCTATAACAAATGGTCATTCAAACTGATTTGGCTCGGATGAAGGCCAACTGAACTTTAGTTAAGATCATAGGTTATAACTGTGGTCTAGACTGTAAACTACAAGCCTTAGCCATGGTTCAAATTGTAGACCATAGGTCTAGGCTGCGGTTCAGACTAATTAGGCCAAGGAGACCAAATTAAGTGGTTAGAACCACTGCTATATCTTGGAGTCTATCCAAGATATTCCATATGGTCTTGTAGCATGTCCATATGAGTAGTCATCCTCGACATGACACGTTTTAGGTGTCTACAACACCAATGTGCTCTTGTCAAGTTTTGTATTTTTCCAAGAGATCATCCATATAATATTTGAGAATCTTATGCATATAGTCATGGAAAATGTATGTTATGGTATTTTGATAAGTGACACCTATATTTTTAAGTCCAAATGGCATCACCTTGTAACAAAAAGTTCTCTAAGATGTAGTGAATGTTGTTTTGTATTGGTCATTAGGATTTATTTGAATTTGGTTGTATCCTAAAAAACCATCCATAAAAGAAATCATTTCATGGCCAGTGCAAGTATCAACAAGATTATCAATGTTTAGAAAAGGAAAGTCATCCTTAGGAAACACTTTTTAAGATCTCAAAAATTAGTGCAAATGCATATCACCCTGTTAGTTTTACGAATGGGTACCATGTTTGAGAGTCATTCAATATAATCAATGGGTACAAATGAAATCCACATATAATAGCTTTTGGAGCTCTTCTTTGACCAAGATAGCAATGGTAGGATGCATCCTTCTATGTTTTTGTTTGACTAGCTTAGCATCAGGATGTAAGATGAGATTATGGATAACCAAATTAGAGTCAAGACCAAGCATATATTTTTAGGACCATGCAAAATTTCTCGTCTTCCTATTGAGGAGAGCAATTAATTGCTCTTGTTCATATTTGGATAAATGAATTTCAAGCTTGAAAATTTGGGGATTATTGACATCTAAACTAAGGTTCACATCAATGGTATCTTCAATGGACATGTGAGAACCTTCATCAAGTTGATGGGGAGTTGGGATTAGATGAATGTCATATAAGACATCATCAAAATCTTCTGAATTATCCTCATCTACGTCTACCTAGAAAACCTTAGGATTTGAAGGTGAAGGTGAAGGTGAAGGTGAAGGTGGAGGGAATGGAGGAATGTAGTTGGCTGAAGCCCTTAACAATTCCTTGGATAGGACAAATTCAGAAAAATATGGTGGCAAGGAAATTTTATCCATATCAATAAGTCTCTTGTCAATAGGAAGTGGATTTGCCAAATCATAAGGATTACGGAGTGGGGTGAATAGGTAAGTAGGATTTGTGTTGACTTAAGAAAAAATGGAAGCGATGAAATGGATAGGATGTCTATAGTCTAAGAATCAATGTTAGAATCATGATAATCCTGGACAACAACAAGAAACATAAATAAATGCACTTAGGTAAATGCTAGATACTTGAAATGCAGAATTTTTTTTTTTTTTTTTTTTTTGTTTTATGTTTTTCTATTTTTTTTTTGTGTTATATACATATGTTAAAATTTTGGTTGATGAGATGGATTAATGAGATGGAGGTGGTAGTTCACCGATAGGTTCAACTCACTCTTATGGAAGAAGCAAGTGAAACATGGGATCATATATGGGTAACATTCTGAGATAAAACTTATCTTGTTCGATGTGGGGAATTATGGGCTTCGATTCCTCATCAAATTCATTAGAAGCTATCAACATGATGTTAAATTATTCATACATTTCCTCATCAGAGTCATCATGGTGGAGGGATTATTCTTATGAATTCATATTAATCCTTTGGAAGGCTTGTTAAAAATAATATATGGTGGGAAGTGGGTGATAACCTAGACATGAATGATCATGCGCTTCTTGATATGGAAGATCAATAATCTGAGGCACTCCCTATTCATATCAGTCTAAGCCATGTCTTTGCCAATTATGTTTGTAAAAATAGTGTGATGTAAAAATTATCATTTTTTAGATATTGGTAGGTTGTGGTTGTTTGGGTTCTTATGGGGGGTAATATTAGACAAATATTTTGTCCCCCCATACACAAAATTTATGCTATTAGGAATTGAACACATATTATATACTACTCCTACAGATAAATATGGGTCACATGGGTGACCAAAATCCTTAGTAGTTAAGATATTGAGTGGTGTGATTGTGATGTCTTGGACCACATATTCACCAATACCAGGGTTGGTGATGTGGACCTCAACTTGGGATGATGAGGATGAAGTGGACATGAAAGGTTCATGGTCGGTTAATGGATCGAACGATGAGGAATATGTGGGGATCTCACATTTCGATAATTTGATATGTGAAACGTTGGTTGATGAAGATGGATTTGGTTGTGAAGGAATGTGACCAATGAAGAGGATGATGATGTGGATGACATGGATTAGGTTGACCACATGTACATGTAGTCAATGATGATGATAATGAAGGTGTAGAAGTGGATTCTTGGTTGGAATTGGTGATGGGAAGCTCCTCAAAAATAGGAACTTTTGATGAAGTATTGGATGGAGTGATTGATGATTTGGTGGAAAATGTGAGGAAAATGTGCTTAGAAGTAAGCATGGATTCATAAGGATTCAAGATGAATTTGCAATGGTTAAATGACTCAACATTCATTGGTATGTAATGTACTTGCCCTTCATGTACGTATTTCAAACATTGATGTAATATAGAATGGACACATCTCATTTCCCTCATCCAAGATCTTCCAAGGAGTACATTGTACACCATGTATCCTTCTAAGATGTGGAACAAGGTATGCAAAGTTTTTATCCCTACTTCAATGGGTAAAAAAATAGTGCCAACTATTGAATAGAGAGCATCGTTAAATGATTTCAATGTGAAGGTGGATTTGGTTATGTGAGATAAAAGAAGATTAAGATGATGGAGAGAAGATGTGGTGATGATGTTATAAGAGGAGCATGTATCAATTAAGAATAATTTGAATGGATTCCTATCAATTTTAGCCATTATATGTAATGGAGGGTCCACCAATTGTGATAAGATTGGTTTAATCTCAAAGTCATAAAATATGACGTAAGGCTCCATGCATGTTTGAATACTTCCTACAAAGTTATTAAAGGCATTGGAATATTGATATTGGAGTTTGATGGATTTTAGAATATCCATTAATGCCTCATGATGTTGAAGAGATTATTGAATTGGGTCATAAATAGATATTTTTGATGAAGCCATTTTAAAATTGTGGTTAATCTAATACTCAGAGAAATTATTGGCCTTTAGGGATGGTTGATGGGATAAATTAATGGATTAAAATGGTTGGGAATGTTGATTTCTAGAGAAGTACTTGGAAAACTTTGTATGGGTGGTGATGGGATAGGTTGAAACTCCCTTGCTTATGATTTCATGGGTTTTTGAATGGGTTTCTGTCATGCATCTTGTTGATTTTTTGTCATTGTTTACCTCAGGTTACCACATGAATGGCATCTACAAAACCTTGGTACTTTTAAATATGGTTAACTTGATTGGAAGGGGTCTTGATGTTAGACCCTCCTATTATAGATTGTACCTCCTCATGATGAAGAAGTGGTGTTTGGAAGATTCCAAGATTTTGGTTTTGTTGAGCTAGGAGGTTGTCAAGCTTGATGACCCCCAAGTCAATGAGGTCTTATACTATATCCTTAAACACATGGTAGTTATTTATGTCATTCCCATTTTATCTATGATAAGGACAATATAAATGTTCCCTATAGTTTTTACCATATCTGGTGGGATCATATGGTTTGACCTTAGGCAAAGAAAGTTTATTGGTGCCATACAACCTTTGAAATATGGAGGTATAAGATTTAGATAGAGGGTGTATTAATGAATTTATCAAACATATTATCGATGTTGGTGATTCTCCATATTTGGCATTGTGTTTTGCATATATTGGGTTACTGAGGGCACCACATGATAGGCAATTTTTTGCGGTGGTTGTTGCATTAGTAGTTGTTGATCCATTACTGGCTGGATCATGACCACTTGATTGACGTAATTAACTTGATTGGTTGGATTAGCCTATGTTGATTTGACTTGGCCAGAATAATTACTTTTGTATTGGCCCTTGTTTTTCCATTCCTTCTTTCTTGGTTTAAGTATGCCTTCTTGGATTTTTATCTCCTATATGACACTAGCTTGATCAAGAGTTTCCTTAAATGAGCCATATGTTTGCAATTAAAGCATCTAAGAAATAGGTTTTAGGCAGATATCAGTGAATAGCTTAATAAGATCTTCCACTGGTAGGGTGAATGGAATTTTGATTACGATAGCCCTCCAACATTTACCAAAAACATAGATAGACTCATCATCATGTTGTCTTAAACCATAAATATTGGATAATGATATTTTATTTCTTACATTAAGGGTAAATCATTCAAAGAATTGGTCAACCAATTGTTCGAAAGTATAAATACTATGATTGGGTAATTGGTTATACCACTCTATGGCATCTTCTCCCAATTTCTAAGGAAATGTGTAGAGCATGAGAGCATTATCATTTTGAATTCTAAAGCATGAGTGCATGAATGCGCTCACTTACTCTTTAGGGTCCTCAATCCCTTTGAACTTGTTAAACCTTGGTACCATGAAGTCTACCAGATATGGTGGTGATGGTACCGAAATGTGAATTGGTTGATTGATTAATTGATGTAAGGTTGGCTTCTAGTTATTGTAATAATGAGTAATTTGTATCAATTTATCAAGTTGTTGTTGCATAACCCTGATTCTAGGGTCTTCTCCAGGAGTGTGAAAGCCTTGAATCACTTGATGATTTTGTGAAGGGGTGGAAATATATTATGAAGTGAAAATATGATGATGGATAGGTGAGTGGATTGGAATTGATGATGATGAGATTGATTGAGATATTATGGTAACTATTGAAAAAGGGATAATGCATGGGGACTGTGGATGGGTTGACCTATGGGAATGGAATGGGTATGGGTTTATGGAGGTGTAGGGATGGAAATCACTAAATATTGTGGTACCCATGATGGAATTTATGTTATGAAGGTGGTTTGAGTGGAAATTAGTTGAGGCCTAAGATTCATTTTAACTTGTTGTTGAGTGCTCTACCACTTCTTAAGCAATTTGTTCAAATTTTCTCATGCTTCATGAATTTCCATATAATCATTGGAAGGTATGGATGAAGATGGAATGGATGATGTGGATGGGAGACAAGTGGCAATGGGAATTTCAACTTGATTGGATGAAATAGGCACTTGTAAAGCAACATTGACTTGTGCTTCATACAAGGGGTTGGTATAGATGGATACATATGAAGTGATAGAAGCACATGATGGTTGGGGAATGGAGATATGCGAGGAAGGTGCAACTGATGCCTCAAAAATAGGGTTAGTGTACACCTGGGTGAATTTGGATGGTTGGGAAGGAATAAGTTCCTACTGTAAATAAGGATATTGATCTAGGATATTATGAAGGGATGACAAGACATAATTAGATGATTTGTAGAAAGCCTCTTCTTGGGACATGTCTATGTGGGTGATGGCGTGGTCAATTGTGGATGAGGATGATTCAATTTGTGAAAGAGATGTGAAGGTGTATTTGTACAAGTTATTAGTAGCCTACACAACATGTGATGGACCCACAGATAAATATATGCAATCTATATGAACCAAACTGATGGTATTTACCACAAAAGTGGCAAGAAATGAAGATGAATAGTCCATAGATGTATTTTTTTGGTTTAAATATTTTTTTTGATTTCTTGTTAAGACCATAAGCTACTAAACCAAATGTAAAATGTGTTGTAAAGGGAATGCAAAAATGGAAATTCACAAAAATCAAGTGAATACAATCAATGCTATGTTTATTCAACAATTTTGTCTTATCTCATCCATTAATTATCTCATTTTAATGTTTTTTTTTTTTGTGTTTGAATGCACTAATATGAAATTACAATGGGTGAATACTATGGTTAGGAATGGGCAATGATATTCTTACTGGTGATGAAATCTAGCAAGTTTTCTTGGGGGTAACCTATGGTGTCTAGGGGTAGAGATTGGTGGATGGAGATGAAGCCCACCATCACTAGATCTCAAGCAATGATTGGTGATGAAATCCAACCATTAATGTTAAAAGTACAATGTCCAGTGTGTGATTCCTTTTAAAAGTTTAGTTTTCTATTGTGCACATACAATGTCATAAAATGACTACTTTCATAAATCTAAATTAGAATCCAACATCAAAATGTTAATTTTTCCAAAGGAAGTAGAGTACACTGCTTAAATCCCTCTCTAAACAGTGGGGGTTCATCTAATCCTTCACATTAAATCACAAAATGCAGGGGTAATTTTGTTATTTTAAATGTTGTTCATACCTAGATTAATAAAAACAAAAATTTCTAGCCCTAGGATGCACACTATTTTATGTTTTTGATATTTCATATGTAGACAAAATATGCAGCACACCAGAAAGCATGAATTCGATTTAAATGGAAATATGTTATGTGTAAATGCAACTAATTGCAACAAATACTTTGATGACTAAATGCACACTAGAATTATTATTTCTAATAGATATATTATTATGTTCTTTTTAATCCAATATATAAAAGAAAGCAAAATACATAAAACCAAATTTAGGGTTTCAATACAAGCTTACAGAGAAGCCTACGCATTTTTTCTTCTCTCTAAAAATGACACTCTACACTTTTGAAATTATCATGGGCATTTCATGAATATCCCATGAGCACCAGAGGTCATTTGTGCACCTTGTGCAACTTTTGCATTGTTCTAGAGATCCAAATTCTGTAATATAAGGGATTGCATAGAGAATATATTTTATATTATTAATACCAATGGATCTAAATACAATCAAATATACCCCAAATAGGGTTTACACTATTTATTTTTATACAATGAATACAATATGCTAGGGTTCTCTAAAACCCTAGCCAACAATGCTTATGGTGTCTTCAAAGCTCATTATTACTCCCAATAGAGGTAAGTGGTCTTTAGTTATCCATTTACTAGACCACTATAGCTTAAGCAGGTACCAAATACTTGTATATCTATAGATCCGCACATAGAAAATGATAAAATAAGATTAGTAGTAACTTTAAGGGCTCCACTATGTGAGATCCTCAAAAATAAATAAAAATCCTAAGTGCCAAATAATAGTACTGTAAGCAAATATGGAAATAATCAAATAAATACAATAATGGAAGATTTACCTTGTAAACTTATCACTTTATGATCTTTCATTGTCATTGTTATAGGAAAAATAGTGTGTGGATGCCCTAGTGACACTCGAGGGTTTTTTGATCTATAGAACTAGGGCCTAAGATATCCATGGGTGGTTGATGGCAACAAGAAGTGCCCAAGGGTGCTCGAAGATGGCAAAAAGTACCTAAAGACACTTAAGAATAGTAGACGAGCTTTTAGAATTAGCAGAGGGGCACTAAGGGACTGAAGTAGGTTCTATAGAAGCATATCTAATTTGGACAAGGGCTACGATGGTGGATGTGGAGGCGAAGGTGAGGGATGTGAAAGGGAACTTCTGCAAGCTTAGGTTGTGAATTTCTTAGATTAATTAGATTTTGATTCAAGGGTTGAGCCATCAAAATGACTCCTATTTATAATCTTCACTAGGGCACGTTAGATTTTTAACGACATAATTTGTGTGGTCAAGATTAAAATGTGGCGAAGGGTGGAGATTAGATCTAGGTAGGTGGCTTGGATTAAGGTGGATGAATGGCTAGAATTAGACCAAGATGGATGCCTGAGATTAATTTACACACATATATACATTTATTATATATATATATATAATATAATATAAAATATTAATATTTAAATATATATTAAACAAATTTTAGCACCTTAATTTTGACCCATTTGCATGAAAACATAAAAATTTATAAAAACATCATATTTGCATTTATTACTATGAAATTTGTGCTTCATTGACGAGATCGTACTACGATCAGAGAAATCATAGTACAACCTCCAAAATTATAGCACTATTTCTATATTATGATCCTTGGGATTTTCGTACGATATTACATATCGTAATACAATCTTGCCTTGAAACAAAAAAATTAAAATTAGAAAAAGATAAATTTAGTTTAATGTTTTTTAACCCCGACTATGTAATTGCATGGAAAATAGGAGATCGGATCCATTCGGTCTTGCTTATATTAGAAGGATTTGCAACAAAATCAACCTCCTACCTATTATGGATGCTCCTCCCATATTATTTAACTAAAACCCCTACTTCTGAATTTACCTTGGCTCCTTGCACTTTAGAAAACTTTGTATAATTTTGCATCCTAGCTTTGGTTATTTTATTATTTGCTTGCAGGATCAGAGGACATTGTTGCAAGATCAAAGGACTTTGTTGCAGATCGAAGGTTACGATATTGTGATCATAGTAAAATTTTGTGAGTTTGGGATATGATCATGCTCATAAGGCTATGATCTCATTTGCAATTGGCTTGGGGGAAACCTCAAGCTCTAGTTTACATATTCTATGATTTATTTAGTTGATCTACATTGCATTTAGCATTATTTATCAGACAAAGCATTAGATTTAATCATTTGTATTCTTGGAGTTCACCTAATTTCATATAATTTCATATTTCATATATTGAAATACATTAATTCATCAATGCATATCATTATAGTTATTTAAGAATATTCATTTAATCCTAGTTAAGCTTGCAATCATAAGTAAATATCTAAGTTTTATGTTTTATATCCCCTATACATGAATCTGCTATTGTCTATCAAAATCGGATCTGTCTATCCCTATTCGTAATACAATCTTACAAGTTCGTAGTACGATATCGACCTACTGCGTATGATCTGGATTGCATACAAAAATTAGAATATTTATCATACATTCGAATATAGGTAAGATTTTAAAACCATTTTTTAGTACTGCACTGTATTTTGCATTCTATTTTTCTACTGTTTGTTGTTTGCATTTGAATTAAAATTGCATATAGGTTATATTAATTGCATATTGAACAAAATTAGGTGTATGCATGATTTGATAAAAAAAAACATATCAAAACAAATCCCAAACCTAGGCTCAAAAACTACCACAAAATGTGTCCTAGTGAACTCAACCCATTCATCAAAAAATCACCATAAGAGGGTACAAAATCAAGTACCTATCCTATGAGCTATAGGCCATACATTATCCCATTCCCCTCTAATGCATGGATCCATCAGACTTGAGGAAAGGAGTGCGAGAATTTTTGGGCTACATTATTTGGTGAACCCGACGTGAAACACATAAATACTATTCTGATTTATAAAATAAAACAAAAAACCAAAAAAATCAAAGTCACTAGTTACACAATTGCATATCATCATAGATGGTAGATTACAACAGAAGAAGAGCCATTCTAATTAATGTTAGTACATAATTTTGAATCAAATAAATCTCTTCAATAGTTCAAATTCCTAACTTAACATATCAAGAACATTGGAACAAACTTGATAGAATATTAGATATCATAGAAGCCAAAAAATTTGAACTTAAACAAATTATAAGGTTTGATCTATCTAGAATCATAGATCCTAATAGATTACCCTTTTATAATGATATTAGAAGAGCTTGTGAGAGATGGTTAGCAGATAAGAGAACTGTTATTTCCCCAAGCCTATATTATTTTGAAGACTATCTTGAGAATGAAATACTAGTACACAAGTTCTTGTCTCATGTAGAGGATAAAAAAGCTGTCTTGGAAGATAAAAGAAGATTTAATAGAGTTACTAGAGTTGTGCTCTATCATGAATATTGTCATGAGCTATACTTTTGTATGCCTAATTATGAAGTTAACTGTATCACCATAGATCACTTCATAAAGTTCTTGAAAATAAATTTCCAATTTGAATAAGAACACTATATGACACCTGGAGAGTTGGAACCTATTAATAATATTCATAAAATTTTTCAAGAAAATTAAGATATAATATCTACACTATAATATTTTCTATTCTATTTTCTTCATTCTCTACAATTTAAAACTACAAAAAATCAAAAACAATATTATATTAATTAGGTATATATATAAAATATATACCCCTAGAATTTGAATGCATATATATATAACATATATATTTGCAAAAACCTAATCTATAAAAATACCTAGAATTTTAAGGAATGGTAAACAAATAGAAGATGATTTTATAAGAACCACCTTAGGAAGAGCCCGCTCAAGGTGATCCTGATAGACCAATTATTGAATATTATGTAACTTCAACATCAGATGAAGAAGACATAAATAAATAAGAAGAAGGACAATACAATATTAAACCTCAAACGTATGAGGAAGGTAATCTCATATTTAAATCCACACAATATTTTACTGAATTCATAAAGAATAACATAGAAGTCATCAATCAAGTAATAGAAATAGAAGGTCAACTTCCCCTTGGAGATTACTCTATGGAGGCTACTTTAAAATCTGCTCTCTGATTGGTTGGAATACCAATGCCATACATAAAACATAGTCAAGTTGGCCCATCTCAAAATGTGGATCAAAGTCTAACTCAAAACATCAATCAATTAGCACCTAAAACAAATCCAAATCCTCAACATAAATTACAAACTTCTACTACAAATAAAAAGACTTATATACCAAAAAATGTTAGGAAAATACCAAATCCTAAAAAGAATCAACAAAAGGTTCAACATAACATAGTTCCATATTATAACACCATTTCTACAAGAAATTTACATAATAGTGTTGCAATTGGAAATCCTTATGTAACACAATCTTATATTCAAAGACCTAATAATATGATGCAACAGAATCAACTTGTTGGACAACCACATGGCCTTGAAGCTATGGTTAAATAGTTTATTTCTCGCCTAGACCAGATAGATCCCTACCGTACCTCATACAATTATCGAGATATGTGTATCCAACCCTTGGATCCTATGGTGGTTGTCCAACCATACCCTACGAACTTCCCTATGCCTGTTCTCCTGATATATAAAGGAACTAAATATCCTATTGAGAATCTCCGTATGTTTAGGATAGCTTGTCATGATATCTCATATGATGACTTGTTGTTGCTAAATATGTTTCCAAAAAGTCTCGGAGGTATGGCATTAGAGTGGTACTATCAGTTTCCTACAAATTATTTGAGAAAATTTGAAGAGAGAGCAGAATGTTTGTCCATCAATTTAGTGCCTACATAGAGAGGCACATGACCATTAAGGATTTATACAACTTGAAACAGGGCAAAGATGAGAGTTTTTCTGAATTCTTGACTAAGTGGAGACAATTGCTAGGAAAATTATATTTTGCATTTACCTCATCATGAGATATTGAAAATTTTTATCGGTAATTTACAAGAGCAATTGTCTTATGAACTTTCTATAGCTACAATAACCACTTTTTATCAAGCTATAGATTTAGCAAGGATATTTGAAGATGCTCTCATAATAAAAGGTTAGTTTAAGAAGAAATATGAAGATAAGTCTTCTAAAATAAATACAAGAATAAATAAGTGGTAGGTGACGAAGTCACTGATAGTAGAAATACCGTACTTGTCAACACTACAGAAGCCATGAATAAATTTGTATTGAAAATTCTAGATAAACCTCCAAGAGAGTTTACAAAGTTAAATAAACCTTTAACCAAAATTTTACCTCAATTGTTGGAATGAGGTTTAATTCAGTTGCCCAAAATACGACAACTAGATACAACTGTAGCTGGATTTAGAACTGATTTGCATTGTAATTTCAAATATTTGATGGAAATTCAACCAATTCTTACAAAATATTGAAACATATGATACAAGATTTGATTGATAATAAAAAAATGTCGATGGAAAGTTTCCCACTGAAATAGAATGTTCAAACTAATGCTCATAATAATATACAAAAAAATCAAACTTAGAATGCAAATCAAACCTTGGATATTTTCCAACATCCTTTACCTAAGCATGATAAATAAGCAGTAAATCAAGTTGAACATCATAATGTTCCTCATCTAACTAGGTATGTGGGAACCATTAGTGGTTTTATACCTAATCAAAATTTAAAAACACCATTTTGAACTACAGTATCCGTAGTCACAAGTAGACCCATGCATAACATACAACTTCCATATTTAGATGATATAGAGAGTGAGATAGAAAGTGATTTGGATGTTACATCCAAAAATTTGAATAGCTCTGAAGATGAATCAGAGGCTATTATTCCTATCACAGACTTGATAGTACCGAAAGAACCATTTCCTAGGAGAGTCACAACACGACCTTCATCACAAACATTACTCTCTAATGAGTAAGCAATGAATGCTAGACCTCACACCATCTATTATTGACATAATAATGTTATAGGTACCATCAGAGATGTTATTAGAAAACAAGCACATAATTATCAAACACAAGATCAAAATCAAAATGATTAATCAACTCCATTTATATTAAAAGTGTAGAGCTAAAAATGCGATACTATGCTAGCAATAAATGAATAAACTCATAATTGCACAAAATGGAATATATTTCAATAAATGGGGGGGAGTTGAAAAACTCCTTGCTACAATTATTCTACCTTAACAGAGTTGATTTGATACAATAGATACAATTTGTAGGGTTCTCAAAAACCCTAGCTTTACAAAGATGAGTGTCTTCAACTACGCTTTGCTCCCAACATAATGAGTGGGCTTGTGAGATATCCAATTATGAGCCACTCTAGATTCAACAACTATCCAATGATATCTTGATTGATGTTATTCAACCCTACACACACATCAAACAACAAGATTATTAGTAAATAAAATGAGGGTTCCACAGTGTGAACCCTCAAATATGTAGACTAAAACCCTAGATCTATGTAAATAGAATGTGTAGAAATAAACAACACTAGATAATAACAAAATAAATATTTACCTTGTTGTATGATGGTGATGATCCATTGCTTCATTGCAGATTTGGTGGCAAGGTGACCCAACAACACCTACTGATTTGATGCGGTAAGATCTAGTTCACGTTGATGATGATGACAGGTATTGGCGAGCACTTGGCAGGCTCTGGCGTGAGCTTGGTAGGATCTAGAATGCACCTGTAGGATTTTTTGTTTGTCTTTCATACACACCCCATGAATAATGAGCATAAAATACCAATAACACTTTACAGGATAAATCCCACTCACTTTAGGATCTTGCTGGTTATCCAAGGTGTGAGTTAAAGAGTTGGTTCGAATGGCTATTCACTATTTTCTGCTTTTGGAATAGTTTCAAGTAGACTATTTGTTACCTTAAAACGGGTTTGACCTTGGTTCAATAATTTTTAGTGATGGTTTTCTTTGTTGACAATCGGATTTACAATCAGTTCTTTGATATAGCTCTTTATGCTTTAGCAGATTAAATAAAAGATAAATTTGAAAGAAAATAAAAATGGATCATTTGACGGTAGAAAAGAGAGAGTAGGGTAGGGCAAAAAAGGGAAGATTATCTAACTTAGTTGCAAATCAAAACTACTAATTTTAGTTACACTATTTAGCTTCACAATGAAACCAATCAAAGAGGAAGGTGTCCAGCTTTCTAAGATCACCTTCTACTAAAAGCATAAGATGAAGATGACACAAATCTAAAATAAAATCATAAATAGATGGGAATTCGATGTCAATTGGTATCTCTCACTAGCATTCTAGCTCGTGCAGTGAGGATAGAGAAATTAGAACAGACCCAAACCTTAAATCTTTAATTTTCCCTAGCATACAACAAACAGAATGAAGCCTAGTAGCATATTCAATCTTGATAACATAGATTTACAACTAAAATAAATAGACCTTAGTGAGAAAAAAACAAAAGAAGATGCACTTATCACAATTCGAAAGAGATTAGGCTCCTGGCCATGCTATCACAGAAAACGACGTCACACCAACCCTAGGTACATAACAAAGCATTCAAACAAGATTTACAAGAAATTGCTAAAATGTCTTTTATTCTAAGTTTTCGCATCCGAAATTTACATTCAAAAGAAGTATATATAGACTCAGGACAAACCCTGATCTATTCAAAAATATCTTCTTCCAAATATCTAAATCTTATCATAAAAATCCCACTGCCAAGGCTTTACAATATAATGCATTTTTATATAGAGTTTCGATAAACCCTAATCACTCTGAAAATCTTCGTGTGGATCTTGCCAAAAATGGAGAAGATAAGAATTGGTTTCATCCTCATCAAATGGACACCGCGTGTAAATGTATCTTCATATTTTGGTAAGCCGTCAGAGCATCTCATTAATTCCTCTACAAAATCTGGATGAGTCACTGACTTCTTGGGCCTTCTATCCTCGCACAACCACCTTTGTTTGGTTTGAGTTGAAATTCTCTACCCACCATTACTTTTGCCATAAATTTTCCCATTAAATGCATCCACCGACAAATTCCTTAGTCTGTATTTGCGATCAAATCTACAAAATCTGGATGGACTAGAAATTCTTGGCATCTCCTATTTCCATCTGATGGTCCTTGCTTGATTTGTGCCGAAATTTAGGTTTGTCCGTCTTTCTCGCCATTACTTCTACCATTATGCAATTTTTGGATCACTTTCTGCAAAAGAAAAGAAAAGGTTAGAACTTTAATATTATTAATTTAATTATATATATATTTTTCCAATTTTTCCTAAGGTTTTTCAATGTTTTTCATTTTTAATTAATTAATTAATTTTTCCTAAGGTTTTTTAATATTTTTCATTTGAATTAATTAATTAATTTTTCCTAAGGTTTTTTTTAATATTTTTCATTTTAATTAACTAATTAATTTTTCCTAAGGTTTTTTTAATGTTTTTCATTTTAGTTAATTAATTAATTTAATTAATTAATTTTTTTTTAAATATTTCTAGGGTTTGGACTGTGTTGAAAAGCTTCCACTTCCTTTGGATGGGTGATGAAAATTTTAAAGAATGACCAAATTTTGCAAAATGAATATAAATCCAAAATGCCATATCAAGCAATTAGCCTTCGTAACAATTCAAAACTTCAATGGACTTTAAAATATTTTAGGGCAAAATTAAATTTGAGCGAAATTCTGACATGTATGATAAACCAGCGAACAGGAAAATATTATTCAGCAGCAGTTTAAATAATGTTACAATTGCCGGGAATAGCACACCGGCGGAACGGAACTGTTACATGGTTGTAACAGTGTAACAGCGCATCTAAATAATGTAATAGAAACAAAATAAGTTTAAAGTATGCTAACATCCCCCTTTATTACATTATTTGGGTAATGTAATAACTAATAGCTATACTAACATCCCCTTACATTATTTTGCAATACAAAGTGAGCTGCGAAACAATTCAAATTTGACACGTCCAAGTGCCTTAGTGAAAATGTATGCAACTTGAGCATCGGTGGGAATGTGCTGAAGCTGAATTCGGTGCTTTGGAAATTCATCTCGAATGAAATGACATTGTATGTCAATGTGCTTTGTTCTTTCATGATGGACTGGATTCTTGATGAGGTTCGAACACCTCGATTGTCGCAAAACAAGTGTATTGGAGATTTTGATGGATGGCCCATACTTGTCGAAATGCGACGCAACCATATCACTTCGCACACAACTTCACGTGCGACACGATATTCTGCCTCTGTTGATGAAATAGCAACCACCTGTTGCTTCTTGTTGTGCCAAGAGACAGGACCGAATCCCAGATGAAAAATGTATCCAGAAGTTGACTTGCGATCATCAAATGATCCGGCATAGTCGGAGTCCGTGTATCCTTGCAAGAAGAATTTGTTATTCCTCTTGTATTCTAGGACATATTCCATAGTACCACGGACATAGTGAAGAACACGTTTTTCTGCTTTCCAATGAGTGGTCTTAGGCTCCTGCATGAACCTCGAAAGATAGTTGACAGCAAATACGAGATCTGGCCTAGTATTGGTCAGATATATGAGACTCCCAATCAATTGTCGATAGATAGTACCATCTACCTGAGGTGAATCATCATATCACGATAACGAAAGTCCATTCTCCATCGAAGTTGCCATTGGCTTGCAATCAGTCATGCGATATTTTTCCAGCAATGTCTTGGCATATTTTTTCTGAGACACTTTGATGGTGTGCTCCTTCTGGCTGAATTCCAGACCAAGACAATAATGGAGAAGTCCGAGATCTGTCATCTCAAAATATTTGCACAAGTTTCTTTTGACAGTAGAGATCATAGTTTCTGAACTCCCCGTAATGAGCAGATCATCCACATAGAGTACAAGCAACACTATCTTAGAACCCTGTTTCTTGAAATAGAGGTTTGCATCTGACGGACATCTCTTAAATCCATGCTGCATAAGGTGATTGTCCATTTTTATATACCAAGCTCGAGGAGCTTGTTTCAGACCATATAAGGATTTGACCAATTTGCAAAATTTCTGCTCTTGGCCTTCTGCTTCAAATCCTTCTGGTTGAATCATGTAGACTTCTTCTTGGAGATCACCATTTAGAAAGGCACTTTTGACATCCATCTGGTGAAATTTCCACCCATATTATGTTGCCATAGCACACATAACCTGAATTGTGGTCATCCGAGCAGTAGGTGCAAAAGTTTCCTCGTAGTCAATGCCTTCCTTTTGAGCATAGCCCTTTGCAACAAGACGGGCCTTATGCTTATCAATTGTTCCATCTGCCTTGTACTTGACTTTATATACCCATTTGCAGCCAATGGGTTTCTTTCCATGCGACAGATCAACAAGCTTCCAAGTTTTATTCTTCATCAAAGACTCATACTCTTTATCCATAGCGGCCTTCCACTGAGGCTCACGAAGAGCATCTTGCACTGATGTAGGTTCAAGATCATCTATGGTAGACATGAACGCCCTGTCATCATCAATATCCATATCCTCTACTTCTATACTTTGAGTCACAGAAAGTTCCTCAAAATATTGACAAAGATCATCAACCTCACCAGTTTCTTTGGCTTCTTTCTCCTTTTGATCCATACTACGTGTACGAGGTCTATCCAAATTCAAATTAGGAGGAGTGGAAAAATTTGCATCTCTGATTGTATTTGTACACCATTTAGGATTCTTCTTCGGTGGTGTTGAAGAAGATGTAGAAGGACCTCTTGTCTGTGTTGACGAAGGAATCTTCTCTTCCTTAGATTCCACAATATCTTGGTGTACTTTAGATGTGCTCTATGATGTGAAAGCTTCATCAAAGACAAAATCTCTGCTGATATGAATTTTCTTGGTCAAAGGATCTATCAAATGATATCCTTTAGAGTGCTCATCATAACCAAGAAAAATACATCTTAGTGTTTTCTCATCTAGCTTCTTCCTTTTCTCTTTCGGTATGTGCATGAAAGCGTGACACCCGAAAATACGTAGATGAGATATGGAGGGTTTTCGACCACTCCATGCTTCCTGTGGAGTCATTCCTTTTAGGGCCTTTGTGGGTGCCCTATTCAACAAATATACTGTACTGGTGACAGCTTTTTCCCAATATTGTTGCCCAAGAGGAGCTCCTGTGAGCATACAACGAACCATTTCCATGATAGAACGGTTCCTTCTCTCAGCAACTCCATTTTGCTGAGGAGTATAGACATTTGTTAACTGTCTCTTGATTCCATGCTTATCTAAGAATGCAAAAAATTCATTAGAGGTAAACTCTCCCCCTCGATCTGAGCGGAGAGTTTTAATAGAAGCTCCTGACTCCTTCTCAACGGATTTCTTGAACTGCTAGAAGAATGCGAAAGCTTCGATTTTAGTTGGAGAAAGAAAACCCACATCTTTCGTGAGTAGTCATCTATGAATAACTAAAAGTACCTCTTCCCTCCACAACTGTTGGGTGTGAAAGGACCGCACAGATCGGTGTGAATTAACTCTAGAGGTTTTCGTGCTCTTGTTGAGCTCTTCTCAAATGGTACTCTATGTTGCTTTCTCGCCAAGCAGTTAGAGCACACCGGCAATGTGGCAGAAAGGGAAGGAAGACCCTTTACCATCTCATACTTACTAAGCTCAAGTAAGTAGCCCGAACTAAGATGCCCATATCTCTTGTGCCATAGGGAAGTTGCCTCCTTGGTAGAGACAGGTCATGGCAACATGTGGAGTAGATATAGCATCTAGTGCAAATAAGCCGTGCTTATATGAAGCTGTTGCAATCTGCTTACCCTTCCTGGTAATGGTACAACACTTCTTTCCATTCTCAACACAAAAGTTGACAACCATATTTCTATCTAGGATTTGTGTCACTGACAACAAATTGTTGGCCAATCCCGAAACATAGAGGACTTTGTCAATCTGACACTTGCCATCAGGAAGAATGACTAAAACTGTACCCTCTCCCTAAACCCTATAGGTTTTATCATCAACAATGGTGACAGGTTTGCCCTCTTTGGCCACAAATGATTCAAACCACGATCTATCGCCAGTCATATGTTTGATAGCTCCAGAATCAACATACCAAATAGGATCCCTCTGTGTGGAATCTATGGTAGTCATGAGCACATTGTGTGCCCATTCAGAATCTAAGTCAGATTCTTCAACAGCAACATTCACCTAGGGTTGCTTGTTTTTATTTTGTGGTTTGTTTTGGCCTTTCTGCTTGTTCTTATGCCAACACCTATTGGTGTCATGGTTGTCTTTCTCACAGATCTTGCACCACATCTTCTTCTATTGAGGTTGTTTGCCTTTTCATTTCGTATCCTGTTGAGAATTTCCTCCTTTCTAAAAGTTGCCTCCTTTTTGCCCATTACCTTTCTTCCTAGAACCCTGCCTGTTGGTGTATAGGGCTGTATTGGAAGAATCATCCTTGTGAAGTTGGCGTGCCTCCTATTGTTGAAGCAGATTGACCAACTTGATGTAGGTAATTTGTCGTTGAGACACCTGGATGGAGGTTATCAACATATCAAATGAATAAGGTAAAGCTCTCATCACAAGTGAAATGAGAAGCTTTTAGTCCACAGTATCTCCCAAAGAATTCAATTTCTCTTTCAATTCAGACACTCTACACAGAAAGAGTTCAACTGTTTCACCCTGTCTCAAACTCAGGTTATGAAGTTGTTGTTGAATATGAAGAATGGTGGAATCATTCTTTCCCTCATAGATGGTTCTAAGGGCATCCCATGCCTCTTTACCACTTGCTTTATCAGCTATATGAGGTTGCACTTCATCTGAAACAGCAAACAAAATGAGCACCTTTGCTTGACTATCTTTCTTGTCAAAAGCTATCTGATCTGTGGAAGGACCTGTGGATCTTGCTATTGGTGAAGTCCTAGTTGCTACTCCAGTAACAATATCCCACAAATCTTCCATTTGGAGAATTGCCTTCATATTATGTTTCCATGGTGTATAATTTGGACCTTTCAATAACTGATGCGGATCAGTCATCAACTTTGCAACAACGGCCATAGTGAAGGTTCCTTATATCACCAATTGGTCCCCATTTCAATATACCTTTTTCTAGGCCGTTATACCGTACAAAATACCCGCCATTACGTGAGGGAAACTATAGGTATTTAGAAAGATCAACAAAAGTCACCCTCCCTTACGTGAGGGAGACTATAGGTGAGTTTTAGAGATCATACGATACGTGGAACATAAGCGGTACTGAAAGGGAATCGCCTTGTTGATGGCACCTACCATAGAAGATTCTTCTCATGCGTGGGGCGTAACTTCCCCTAAAAACTATGAAGAATACTTCGTCAGGATTTACGCCTAAACACAAGTGCGATAAAGGGTAGTGGATGGAGTAAAAAAATGCAAAAATGGCTAACTTATCTCTCCCCGACGATTTATAGAGAACAAGCTCAGACGTCGTTGTAGCAGCTATATTAGGCGGCGGATACAGTAGCCAAATCACGACGACTTTACCTGTAAGTGCTGGCCAGAGGTATCACAAATACCGAATGCTACAGTGCAATAAATTGCACGGATGGGTTTTAATTATTCCGGGGACTTAGGGAGTGAATTTGCTTTTAAGTTTTTAATGTTATAGTGCAAAAATGAAATATGCAACATACAACATAAAAAACTGCCCACAAGAATAACCCACAAGGTGTCGGACACAGCCGAAAATGCACCTTTTACAATTCGCCAAATTGCTTTTTCAGAAAATTACTCACAATCCCCCTTTGATTTTTTGAAAAAAATATCCCCCTTAAAAAAATTCTTTTAACAAAGCATTTTTAATAATTATTATATATTTAAAATTAAAATAAATAATTTAAATTTATATAGTTTTAAAACTTATGAAAAAATAAATTAAAATTTTAATTTTAATTTATAAAGTTAAAAAACTATATAAAAAAATTAAAATTAAAAATTTTAATTAAAAAATAATAATTAAAAAAATAACTTTGAAAAAAAAAATTTATACCTTGGGGGGAGTCGGCGGGATTTGAACCCCCGACCTATAGGCTCCCTGAGCCTTACCGCATAGCTCACTGCCAAGTGAGCTAGCGGGCTGATCCGGAAGGATCACTGGAGCCCTCCTTTTTGAACACCTGGTTCCTCCTCCTCTGCAAATCGCCGCTGCAGCTTCCTCCGCCCTCCGTCTCTGGTTTTTTTTTTTTGAATTTAAAAAATGCGCGTCAGCGCTGGGCGGGGGGAGCCAGGACGTCGCGTGCTTTCGCGTCCACTGGGGGGGCGTTTTATTTATTTTTTTATTTCCCTTGTCCGTCGCGAAGCAGCTGCTGAACGGGGGGGGGGTTGGCCTCGCCCTTGCCGCCTTCAACAGGGGGGGGGTTGGCCTCATCCTTACCACCTTCAACTTGCGTAGCCTGTGTGCACCAGGCTTGACCTGCAGCTCTTCAGGTTGCAGCGTCGTTCTGCTATAGGCTGGAGCGTGCATGGGCTAGCAGCATGTGCGTGCTAGGATGGATGCGTCTCCAGGCTACAGCATGCAGGGGACGCATCTATAGCTTTGCAGGCTGGAGCGTGCGCAGACGCGTTCGACTGTGCAAGCTACAGTGCGTAGCGTCGACGTCTGCGCAGGCTAGATGTGTTCCTCTGCGCAGGCTCCCCTCAGTCGCGTGTGGATGCGCAATGACTGTCGCGCGTCTGCGCGCGACACAAGAATTTTTTTTTTTTTTTTTTTTAAATTCACTGCTCGGATCGCTGCAAATGCGTCTCCTCACCCCAAAAAAAAAAATTCGTCTGCAGTCTCCTCGCCCCTAAAATTTCAGACTGGCTCTGATGCCATGATAAACCAGCGAACAAGAAAATATTATTCAGCAGCAATTTAAATAATGTTACAATTGCCGGGAATAGCACACCGACGCGGAACGGAACTGTTACATGGTTGTAACAGTGTAACAGCGCATCTAAATAATGTAATAGAAACAAAATAAGTTTAAAGTACGCTAACAATGTAATGAGCATTAGGGTTTGATTTCCTTATTCCAATATCATATTATCATGAAATGGAACATGTCGCGATTTCACTACATTTCCCCCAATTTATTTCTTCCAAGCTTGTGCCCTCGTGAAAATGAGACAAGTCCAAAAATGGAACATGTCACGATATCGCGACATTTCCCTCAATTTATTTCTTCCAAGCTTGTGCCCTCGCGAAAATGAGACAAGTCCAAAAATGGAACATGTCGCGATATCGCGACATTTCCCTCAAGCTATTTCTTCCAAGCTTGTGCCCTCACGAAAATGAGACAAGTCCAAAAATGGAACATGTCGCCATATCACGACATTTCCCTCAAGCTATTTGGAAAAGTTCGAAAATGGAACATGTCGCGATTTCGCGACATTTTCTTCTTTTATTTCTTCCAAGCTTGCAAATTCTCCAAAAAATGTAGGTTGACTCCAATGACTTTGTCCATCTGTATTTTGCATTTTTACATATTGGTGAAGGATATTTACTCAAAAATGATTTTAACATTTGAAAAATGAATTTTAAATTGCTCGAGAATGGTCAGCTTCACATGGTGTAGAAAAATGATGAAAATTAAAAGTGCATAGAATTTGATGAAACTTTACAAGAATCTAAATGGGAAAAATGGGTATCCCAATCTGAAAATGGAACTTAAACATTCATCATGGATTAAGAAAAAATGCATTTAGAAGTCTTTTGGCCAGAAATAGAAACTACTATTTCTGGAAAGTGAATCTTGTCTAAAAGTCTAGAAATTTGGCATGGCCACAAAGATGAGTTTAAGATATTCCACCCAAAATTCGAATCACCTCAAACGGATTTGTCTTCCAAAAGTTATGAGGATTTCAAGTTTGGAGTAAGTTTGTCGACAAGAAAAAAATAATTAAAAGAAAGAAAATAATTAAAAGAACCCTAACATTTTATTTTAATAATTAAACCTTAGAAAAACTATTGAAAATTAAAATTTTTGAAATGATTAATATGAATTAGTACATTTAACATCATAATTTCAGAAATTTTAAATTGAAATCAATGCCATATGCAAGCCTACTTGGACACTTTGACGTAGGCGAAATTTGAAAAAGGATGCAAGCAAAGTTTGGAATTAAAACTCGAAAAACTCAAGAGGGTCCCTCGGAAAAAAATGAAAATTAAATATTTTCAAAGGATGGAATTTCATTTTTTTAGTGGGGGTGTGTTGCTTCTAAAAAATGATATGGTAGGCTTTGGCGAGCACCTGGAAGTCTCTACAGCCAGCATAGAAAGCTCTGGATGACACCTACGGGTGAGGGTTTAATCTGTAGAAGTAGATCGTGGGGTTGTGAAGTATGCGGTGGATGAGAGGTTGTGACAGGGATGGAGGATGGATGTGGAAGTGGCTGGAATGGTGGAAGTCCTATGGCAAGCTAGGGTTTGAGTATGCTCTCACAAGTGGATTCGACTAATGGGATCTTCAGGGCTCTACAACCTTTTGCTTCACAAGGGCTTCTTCAACAATCTCTCTAAGGGTGAGAATATTCTAGGGGTTGAGCATTTGCAAATTCTCCTATTTATAATCTGACTTAGGGTTTTCTTAGGGTTTCATCTTAACACTCTTTATTGTGTGGCTAAGATTAAACTAAATCCTAAGGCTGAGATTTCACTTTAAGTGTGGCATGGATTGATGAAGATGGAGGGCTGAGATTAGATTAAATATAATGGTTGAGGTTAATTGGGTTTAAATATATGTATTTTATAATAAATATATTAAAATATAATAATAAAATATTATATTAAATATAAATTAAGTCTAAAGGGATTATAAAGTGGCGGGAAAGGGCTAAAGTGGGCCTTTTGAAGGTGGGAAAGGTGTGTGGTGGACAAGTGGGTGGTAATATGGAGGACAAGTGGCTGGGATGGTTAGGATGGGTGACAAGTGGCTAGGATTTGGTGTCTATAGATGCCCCTTTTTGTATCATGTTGCATGAAACACAATATGGTACAAAAGTATGAGATACCAACTTGGGCTATGGGCGCAGAAGAAACTTCTCTCTGTTGTTGGATTTGAGAACTTAATGTTGAAGACAAAAGAATAAAGAATTTTTTTTTTTGGATTTTTGCATAGCTTACCCACTCAATTGGGGAATGAGTTGCGGATGCATCTCACGAGCCAATTGAAAAAAATTGTGCAAATGATGGATGAATTGGTACTGTTTTTACCCCAACGATGGAAAGGGGGTTGGTGTAAAATACCATGTGATTGTGGATGATATGAATGATGTAATGTGATAACATTTTTTCCCCAATGGTGGAAAGGGAGTTGGTATAAAATACCATGTGATTGTGGAAAATATGAATGATGTAAAATGTGATATCATTTTTACCCCAACGGAGGAAAGGGGGTTGGTGTAAAATACCATGTGATTGTGGACAATATGAATGATGTAAAATGTGATACCATTTTTGTCTCAATGGTGGGAAAGGGGTTTTTATAAAGTGTAGATGTCATGATTATGTAAGATATATCCTATTATGGGAGGATCAATTGTGGTTTCCATGAATTTTGGGATGATTCGATGCGGTTGAATAGTGTGCTCTGTGATGCCATTGATATGCAAGTATGATGATGCAGATAAAAAGAAAAAGAACCATGGTCGACTTGCAAGTGACTGTTTTGATAATACCCAAAATTGGAACCAATCATCCTAGACAATGCCTATCATTAGGTTTTTGAAGAAAAATGATGATATTTAAGTTTTTGTTCATGTTTTAAGCCTCACGAACTAGGCCATCAATGACATCAGTTATGAAAATTGTTCTTGGCAAGGTTTCACTCCAAAATGTGAAGTACCCAACATGATTGTGAATTCGAACAATGTGATAAGTGATGATGATCATGGTGAAGTGTCCTTATGGTGGTTTGTTCATATTACTAAATTACATGGATGCAAATCGCTACAATCACCAAGGAGATAGAATAGACCACTAGATACGAGGTTCGCTTGAATTTGTAGGTGAACTAGATAAATGTTGTATGAAATGATTGGTGGAGTGATAGATGGTGATGGAAGAATGTTGGATGAATGAATGTTGTAATTTTTCTAAATGTGGAGTTGATTGATGTTTGCTTTGTATTTTGTGCTTCTTGTAGTGGTTCATTTTGCATGAAAATAAGATATTTATTGGTCATATCAACTCTAATTTTCATGAAATTGCTTGGGATGATGAAGAATATGATGCAAAATGGCTGAATGTTGGTTTTGTGAAAATTTGGATTTTTTTAATCCTTTTGTGACTTGATTTGTGCATTTTGAATATTTGGTTTGTTATCGAATATTATGCATGCAAAATGATTTCTATTTTCACAAAACCTGATTTTATGATGTGCATGATGTGTGGATGAAATTTGGTGAAATTTGGAGGTAAGCTACTATTTTTGCTCAATTTTATTCTTATGAATTTTGGTGCCACGTGCCCAGCTACATCTGTGACATCCCACAGGTGCCTAGGTGTGCTTAGGTGCACCGACAGGCGCACAGGTGCACCTATGGATTGTAGGCACTGGCCTATGCCTGAATCCACTAAGTAAAGCTATAAATAGATTTCTAAGTGAATTGGGAGACTCATTTGCACATTTTAAACTTTGAGAAGTTGCACCTGAGGAGTGGAGTGGATTAGTGAGGTGGGTGAGGGTAGTGGAAATTGGCACAGAAGCTATGGCAAAGGAGGGACCGAATGCTACTGGTGGGTCCAAGGCACAATTTGCTCTGGTAATGTTTAAAAAAACATTGTCTTTTGTGCAAAAGTTTTTTTTTAAATAGTATTAATAATAAATAAAAAATAGTTGTTGTTGCAAAAGAGGGATATAGAGCCTCGTCATCACTTCTATCTTCTTGTTCTCGGGATGAGGAAGAAGCTCACGGATGGTTATTGGGAGATTTTGGGTAGGGTGGGTTTGTAGGGGGTGGCTAGGTTGGATGTTGTGAGGTCGGATAAGGGGTATCTTTCATCATTGATAGAGAGATGGGATTCTAATAGGGGGACCTTCCATTTGCTGACTGGGGAGGTATATGTTATCTGAGCATGTACAAGGCAAAGGATTTGGATGTGTTCTTGAACTTGATTATGTTCATGTTAACAAACATAGTGCTACCTATTTGCACTAGATGTAGGTTCTCTTGGAACATGTTGGGGTTGGTGAGTGATCTACTCATCGATCCAAGGGGATATACATGGGCTCCTGTGTTATTGGTATAGCTATACCGGGAGCTTTATGAGGTGACATAAAGAGGGAATGAGGGTATTGGGTGTAGCTTCCTCCTATAGTGTTGGTATTGGGAGCATTTTAGTGTAGCTCAACTGGAGGTGTTGCCATGCTAGGCATGGCAAATGAGGGAGCCCTATACTAAGTGATGGGTAGTGGCAGAGGAGGTGCATCCGAGTCAAGAGGTGCATACTAGCCAGTGGTATCAGGATATGTGGTTGATGTTGACTTGGATTGATGTGATTTGGAGGCCATGGCAAGGATCCTAGTGGGATGGTGATGGGGAGTAGTTGCATTAGGTGAGGTAGGCTCGATGGTTGGTTGGGAGAAGGTATGAGGAGGTGGAGTACTTTCAGTACTCATGGGCATTGAGGTAGTTTGACTTGCCTCAGGATATACTAAATGAGTCAATGTTGTATCAGAATCATAAGGATGAGGTGGGCCTTTCATGTGTAGAGCCATGGTGGGTGGTGATAGAGGACAATGAGCCGTTGGAGATCCCCGATGTATATGATGTCAGGGTAACTCTGAATTATGTATCTTGGTTTGGTGCCTAACCAATAAGGGTACCCAAGTGGCAGGGATGTGGAAACTATGGTTTTGAGGGTGACTTCAAAAAGGATGAGGTCTCAGAGATCAACAAGTCAAATGTGGTCGATGGGATTAGCCCAATGTTCACCTGAGATAGAGGTGATATATGAGGAGGGGTATGATGATGATGAGATGGGGGAGATCTTTGAGGTAGCTAGACTACAGGTTGAGGTGGATCAACTTTGCAAGGAGTGGGAGACTGTGCTTGAGTCTCATAGGGAGACCTTGGGTACTATATCTCAGATGGAGGTAGAGTGGTCGACAGCTGGGGTTGGTGATCAAGAAACAGTCATGAGGATTTAGGTAGATGTTTTGACTAGGAAGCAGCATCATCAGATCAACCTACGATGACTACATGCTAGTGAGGCCTATGCACACTCCTTGGAGGATGTGTGTATGGCTAACCATATTTCTTTCCATATCCTCCATATTTCTCTAGGATCAAGGCATTGAGGCACATGACATCTATACAGAGTTCTAGGGCTCGGGGTCCTACTAGGTATCAAGGGTCCACTCATAGATAGTAGCATAGTGCTTAGATGCACCTTTGTATATGATCCTTGGTACTCCATTGTAGCCTTTAAGGAATTCATTGTACCTATGATATTTTTGATACATTTATATATACATGGATTTTTATATTTTTGTGTTATCATTTGTGGGAATGCTTTTTATGTTTTTATGCAATGCATGTTGAATGGATTTTTTTATGAATGATTGATGTATGCTAACCATGGTTTATATGCATAGTATTATGGATGATTAATGTAATCTAACCATGATGAGTATGCATAGTTTTTATATGGATACGAACTATATGAGAGGAATGCATGATGTCTGCATGATCATTTTTAGTTCAGAATTTTGTTGCCCATTTTTGTTCATTTTTTGTAGTTGGGGGCACCAATTTTGGTGGCTTTATGCGGGTTGATCCATGATGAAGACATGGATGCTAATATGGAAGAAGATATGGATGTTGATATGAAAGAAGATATGAATGTTGATATGGAATAAGATATGGATGTTGATATGGAATACTGCAAGATTTTCAAAGACTCAAACAGACTAGTGCTATCAACCAAACTCACTAAAGGTTGTCTAACTTTCTTTAGGACCAAGGTGTGTGCAAGTGAAGTTCATGTACCAAATATTGAGCATGACAATGACCCTAGGAAATAAAGAACCAGTGTGTGTGAATGTGAAGTTCATTAAACCATTATAAGTAAATTGGGCATGACCTATTATGGGATTGACCAAGAAGCTAGCTTACCCGTATGTGCGGTCAGATGTCTCCCTTTTTGGAAGAGAGACATGTCACCTTGCATGAGGTTACTCCACTACCTGTCAAGCATCTATAGCCCTAGTGGAGATTCACTTCATAGTAAAATTATTTGATATTTAGGCCTTGGAGATGACTACATATATTTTTGAGGGAAGTGTAGTACGATCCTTATAGCTTTAGGGATCTGTGGTGTGTGCGTGGAAATTATTAACTTTGGATAGAGATTTGGGGAATCATATTCTCAACTGAAGTGTGATGAGAATGTGACCCTATCCTTACTACTCTATATTTTGTGTTTGTATTTGGTGAGCAACTGTGATAGTGGTGAAAACCACTATTTTTGATTTTGGACTATGTTGCATGATAGGACAAGCGAGGAATACCCTTTTCACTTCAAGGTGCCACCCAAGTATGGTGTTATCCCTATTTGACTCAAAATATTTTTGTGGCAACCCTGGGAATGCATACACCGATCCCTTTTCTAAAACCCTACTTGCAATGCTATTTAAAATACCCAATATGAAATGGAAAGACAAGAGGAAAAAGCATATAACATGAAATAATAAAATATGGATCTCTTTATTGATACTGAAGCTTGATTACATGTCGGTCTCTCTTAGGGATACCCATTTTGATACTATAAATTTCAAATAGGCAAGGAGTTCCCTTTCTACGAAGAGGTGGTGTGCTTATAAAATATTCTTAGTTCTACACATAGAAATGTATGAGGGCTTACATATGCCTCCTTCTATAGGTCTATTTCCTAGAGGGATCCCTTTTGCTCTTGTATGTTGTAATCTTCGTCCAATGTACCTGTGGCCCTGCAAGCAATGAAACAACAACACACATTTAGATGTCTAAGATTGCCTCCCCGGATGAGGTTGTTAGTAATAAAATAATGTAACGGAAATATGATAAAACTATACCATGAAATCATGTAAATCTATGCTAATGATATAAGAACATAAAGAAACAAAATAAAAGATGCTATGTCTATCTAAGCTAAGCCTGCGGGCCACTGTCCAAGATAGCGACCACTAAAATAAACCTTGCTCTCTTTGCCCCAAAACTATGGGTCAAAGACTTTAATCTGATCTTAAACTAGTAGGTGTTATGCTCTTTGATTCGTTAGAGCTCCGTCGTACACGTGATATCAAAGAGAACTCTCCAAGTCTCGAAAGCTCTCCTCAAAAAGATGTCTCTCTCTTTGATATGATCTCTTGTATGTCCCCATTGTATATCTTGGTGCTCTTAGGCTTGCACCTTTTATAGTGTGAAACCCTAGGTCTATGTCCAAGCCCTAGAAATGAATTTCTCATGCGTAGTGCAAGTTAGCATGGGAAGATTTTGTCCATTGTCTATATTTGAAGGCCATTTAACTGAAATCTAACTACCCACTTGACTCTTCTATGCAAAGTGGTCATTAGAATGGGAAGCTTTTTTCCTTTGTTTATTCTTATAGGCTAGTTAAATTAATTCTAAATGCAAACTCAAACCTCCCATGTGAAATGGTCATGAAAAAGAATGCAAAGTCACTCTCGCTCACCTTTATTGCATGCAGACTGCCACTTTCGTCCGATATTGGGCCTATTTTTTTGCAAACTACTTCTTATGTATTAGCCACTATCATCTATAGTGGCTAATATCTGGCCACTATCATTTGCAACGACTAAGGTCTGGCCACTCTAAGCTTGAGCGGCTAGGATTTGGTTGCTCTTGGCTTGAGCGACCAAGCTTTAATGGCTTGAGAAGGCTCCAAATGAGTGGTGAGAACCACTGTTGATGCTTGGAAAGTCCAATATTATGTCTTATGATCTTATGAGTGTGTCTATGTAAGTATCTCCCCTAAGCATGAAACAATTTAGGTGTCTACAAATGCCCCTTTTTGTAATGCATTATGTGGAAAACATAATGCTGAGCAAAAATATAGACTGATCTATTTATAGGGTGTATGGTGATCAATGGTCTAATCAACATCGGATGGCCTAATCATGTAATATGGTGTGCATCCCTTGAATAATTTCCTCAATGTTCGGAGGACTTAGCTTAGTGGATTTTGCATGTTAAATTGCACTCATTCCTCAAACTCAATCGGGTAGCTTCAGCTGCTACAACAATTTCGACCGGTAGGAGAGCTACAATTGAATATGTCATGTCTACTTACGTTCCTAGAAAACAAGGGAAATTTGTGATTTTTGTATGCAATGATTCATAGAACGAACACAATGTTTTTATGATCGAGTGATATTTTTCTGAATTTAATTATGATTATGTTGAAGTTTTGAACTACCTCTTCACACAATGATTTGGTGAATAAATGACAATGAATGAAGCAACAAGTCACTTGACCAATATGACTAATCTGGCTCCTTTCTAGCATTTTCTACTTTTAATGGGCAATCCCACATCCAAGTGTGATTCCAATTGCTTATGATAATCATCCATCCCTATCTCGAGGAGTGGTCCAACTATCAATAGCCTTCTTAGGGAGTTAGGATGAGTGATTATGTTTATGCCTAGATTGTATCACTTTGACTTAATGTTTTTGATGTCATAGGGGAATTAGAATGACCCCTTCGCACCTGTGGAGTAGTTTGACCATCTTGATCTTCTTAGGGTTTGAAGGGTGACATATCATAATTCCAAAATGAGTTGTTTTTGCCCCAAGTGGCCTTATGTTTATCTACTCATATCACCAAAATATATGGGGTGCAAATCACTACAATCATCGAGTGGATAGAGTAGGTAATTAGATACG
Source organism: Wollemia nobilis (assembly GCA_028583015.1). Lineage (NCBI taxonomy): Eukaryota > Viridiplantae > Streptophyta > Pinopsida > Araucariales > Araucariaceae > Wollemia > Wollemia nobilis. The sequence continues at coordinate 5,201,648 of JAQPPZ010002937.1, read as the reverse complement.
AGACCTGCTTGAGATTATGATTTTATGTGATTTTTTTGTTATTTTGAACATTATGATGATCCTAAACCACCAAAGTGTGTTTATTTGTTGTTTTTGTGGGATCCCTCAAGGATAAAATCCCTTATTCTAACCTGTGGATCTGGCCACTATCAGGTCCAGTGGCTTTTGAGTTCCTACCTATGGTCGTTGTCGCCTTGAGCGACCAAGAAGTTTGGGCCACTGACGTCAGCAGCGGCCAAGGTGTAATTAAGGAAATATAAAAATTTGTTTTTCTAGGGTTTGACCTATCATTTTCACTATTGAAGATTAGTTTTCAGAGCTCTGGTGCAGTGGAAACGGTTGCGAATTCAAAACTTGTTGGTGCTGAAGACATGGCTATGTAGTGTGAGACATCAGATGCTAGAGGAGTTGAAGCTTCTCGGGTATTTCTCTCTTCAAAATCCTAGCTCTCTTTTATTTGTCTAAGTAAAACTGAATGTCACTAAGTAATGAGCAAAACGAACCTCACTAAACCTGTTGCCAATGAACAAACTTCGTAATTAGGCTTAGGTTCCCTTTTGCTATGGTGGGTTAGTCCTCAATTTTTCTTTCTGTCAGTGGCTTCAACCTAGGGTTTTTAGATTTTTTTAATTATTCACCTGCTACCACCATTTGGGTGTTCTCAAACTTAGCTTAGTTTTGATGCTTGGGTAGGAAATTTGCTTTACATTTTGTTTGCTTTCCCTCCCTATGTTGTTTTTTTGAAGTTATTTTTTTTAATTTTGTAATTTTTTTTTATTTTTTGGCCAAGGTTTCACAGGTTTTTCGTGCCGTCCCTTGGCCGTTGTCGCTTAGAGTGTCTGGCTCTGAGCCACTATCACTCAGAGTGGCCAAGTTTGAATCCCAACGGTCATAAATTTGACTGTTGGGTCTTGGATGTTGTTGCCTCTAGTGGCTAGGTTTCGACCACTGTAGGCGACAACGACTAAAGCTTAAGCCTTGTTTTTTGCATTTTGTGTATTGATTTTTAAGATTTTTTTTACTTTTTAATTTTTGCTTTGCTTGATTAGGTGCAATTTATTCTTCCTTTGCTTAGATTTAGTGTAATTCATACTCTTTTGCACCATTTTCATGTTTATTATGAATTATACCTTAGATGCATTATAGTTATATTTTGTCTTTCTTCTGCTTTGCTTAGATCCTCACTGCTCAGGCTTGGGGCCCAAAGCTCCTACTTGACTTGCTTCTTGGATTTGATGAAACTAACTGGGAGTGGTTTAAGGCTCGTGGGCTACAATACGTCATTAGGTTACCCCATATTATGGCCGAACAGGATTATTTTATGGTCTTAGCCCACCATTGGGATCCGCAGACCAAAACCTTCCACCTTCCACCTAGTGAGATTACTATCACATCGAAGAATGTTTACAGGATCTTTCGAATCCCATTCAATGGGGTGCCTATTGTTTCATAGGCCATTAATTATCAGGTGGTCATCTATGCTCGGGTGTTTGGATCACGCTCTACATAGGCCCTCTAGGAGACTGGGTCCAGGGGATTATCTATGAAGGCTTGGTATGATGCTCATGTTTTCACAGAGAGGCATGCCTGTTGCTAATGGTGATCATCAATGTTCTTATCCCAAACTACTCGGGTTTGAGGTTCCCTTGGAACCTCTTGGCGATGGTGTAGGACCTAATGGATATTGAGGGGCTTATCATATATGCATGGGATATATTGCTATTGGATTAGTGCTACAATTAGTTGTACCACATCCATCGGTGGGGACATGTTAGCATTGCATGTAGTTTTCTCCTAAAAGTTTTGGGATGGGAGCACATTGAGGTAGATCGCCCTAAGGGGATCCCAACCGAGATTACAACTATTGAGGCTTGGACATAGTGTTATGCTACAAAATTGGCTCGGGATCATGAGGAGTGTAAGATCCACACTTTTGTAGGGGATCTATCCCACTATACTGATGCTTTCACCATACTGTTGGTCGAAGATGTCATGTGGCAACCTTACTATGAGTGTCCTTCTTGGTATGATCTAGGTAGTTTTACTGCTAGGATACGACATGAGTAATGGATCGTTGGTCATAATATTATCATCCAAGATTTTTTCTTCTACTCTCAGGTTCTTCATTAGTATGGATTTTAGTAGGATGTGCCCTTGATACCGTTTCTATACAGGCAAATCATAGTATAGAAGTACCTACCTACCCGATAGATCATAGAGCTTTCAGATAAGGAGGATGCCCTAGCCATAGACCCTACAGTGGTTGCGGGAGTTATAGAGGCCTACTCTTAGTGGGTGGGGTTATCAGATGTGACATGGCATTGATAGCCTAGGGCATGAGGATGATGGTGGGGGTGATGGTGCAGATATGGCAGGACGTAGGGTTCGAGCCAGGATCAAGGTATGGGGTCAGGTGATAGATCAAGTGGTAGTAAAGGATCCTGATGTTCTTGATGAGGAGAAGGAGTTAGAGCCCAAGGAAATAGACTATGATTTGAGAGCACAGTTGCATTAGGTCGAGGCTAAGATTCAGGCCACTAAGATACAAGTATAGCGGTGAGATGTTATGATTGAGTATCTCACAGCATAGATACATGATCTACAGGCTATTATTGGGGATGGTGATGTTAGGATGCAATTTTTTGTTCCTATGTCTAGACCATAGGAGGCTCCAGTGGTAGGTTCAGAGGTAGATGTGGGATGGCTTTAGTATTTTTTGGATGAGCATGAGAAGCAGATTCGAGGACTTACGAATCATTTCACCATCCTTCAGATGCAGCTCAGGAGGAACAAGATTGTCCCTAAGGATATAGTAGGTGCATGTGGTTTGTAGGTCAACAAACGCTCTACCATGGGGAAGTATTCTAACCATCCTAGTCAGAGGACCTAGACTCAGGCAGAGAGAACTACAAGCTCACATCACTCGACTCATGACACCGCCATAGGGGGAGGTGGCACTAGAGGATGTGATGCAGGGGGCTCAAGCCCGACATTTTATTGATGCTCTACTTGGTCCTTGACCCATTTTTGAGGTCAAATGACCTACATGACTATAGACCATGGACATTTTTGTATATCCATTGGAATTGACACAGATAGTTTTATGATAGCTTTTCATTATGACTTATTATGTGTATCATTTATTGCTTATGTTTTTGTTATTATTTTATGATATGATGTGATGATGGTATTATGATGATTTGATGAATATGCTAGATGATAGATGATATTTGAATATGCTTAGATGGATGTGTAGATGCTTATATGATTTGATGATATGATGCAATATATTTTGATGATGAATGATAAATTTATGATTGTATGTAAATGGTTATTTCCTATATATTTTATGATGTGGTTTATGGATGGTTAATGACTTGTTTTTGTGGATGCAAATGTTATTATTAAATGCATGTTTAATTTTTGCTTTAATTATATGCATCTAACTTATGTGATGGAATGGTATAAATGAACTTGTATGCTCTAATCACTTAAAACATATGGAATGCATATGATATTGACAATATTAATGGGTGATACCATAGAAAGTAAAAAAATAATCATGAATTTAAATAATCACTCTTATCATAAGAATTGATTAAGTATTCATATATGAGATGTAATGGTGTGTAATGTATTTTCTTAATAAGTTTCCGTAAATTAAAATATATAAAGTAGTCAGTGGTCGTCTATATACTATTTTTAATATATATGAGGTATCTGTCCTACTATGTTGATACCCCCTAATTTATAGAATCTTATAAAGAATATAATTATGTGAATGATGTATTGATTTGTTGCTATGTAAGAATTTTTGGGGCTTTCCAGAGATTCAAACACTCTAATTACCCTATCAACAGTTGTCTACTTACCAGTTAGACTTTTGAAAAGTAAGGCTTTTACCATGGACCTAGTTTTTCATGATATCTATGTGTGCAAGTGATTGTATATTTTGAGATAGAACTCAAGAATTTCCTTCGATGTCAGGCAGGTTTCTTTCAACCCATTGCTAATATTAGGGATCCTCAAGTGTTCATCTCATATTTATGTTGGACTTAGTTGGACTATACCACTAAGCAATATTTTTTTACCTAATCTAGCTCATCCACATTCTAACATTGGTCTACACAAATGCATGAAGCAATTGTAATAGACATATCATCATGCGTAAGGATTTCTCCTTCCAGTTTTGTACAATGCTGAGAATTCTAGGGATTCAAGCTTTATTCCATTCTTTTTGGCTTTGGATTTTTGCTCATATGTAGTGATGAAAATCACTGTTTATTTTGATTTGATTTTTTCTTTAAGTAGAGATTGTTTTTTGTACTAATGATAATCATTGTTTATTTTGCTCATACATAGTGATGAAAATCACTGTTTATTTTTGATTGATTTTTTTGAGCTTGAGATTTTTTTTTTGAATTTTGATTTGTGTATCGGATTATTGCTTTGAAATCTAGATTGTATGCTTGGCCTTTTGAATATGTACTTTGATTTGGGATTTTTTCTTATTTTGATTTAAGCAATGGATTTTTATAGGGTAAAGCTTGTCCTTTTGCCAATTCTTAGCACCTTTAAACCGGTTGCACAGGGGGATAAGCAAGGAAGATCCTTTTCACCTAAGGTAACCTAGACCACTTTGTAGCTTTCATATTTTCCTTGTACTAGCTAGGATTTTAGTGTTTCAATTAGTGATGAGATCTTGAATATCCAAGGCCTTATCACAACTAGGCCTTACCTTCTACTAATCAAAGTTGTTTTCCTCAAAAGTTGATAAGATTACTAGTTGTGGTTGATTAACCAAAAAACCTTATTTTATTGTGTATAGCAGCAAATAATGGTTGTGTTGTAAAACACAATTACACGCATGTGTAGATGGAGGTATGTGTTTGAATTACTTGTGTGACAAACTTTGGTATCACTTTTAAGGCTCTTATGTCATATGCAATTGTAGTGGATATGAAAATGTAATGCAATGATGTGGATGTAAGATGTGAGATGCAATTGTTTTTGTATTTTTGATTTTATGTTGTTTTTGTATTTTTGATTAATTTGACCAAAGGGCTTATTATGCCTTTGGGGATTTTGTTATTGATTTTGACTAAGCGATTTGAATCACCCTTGGAGCATTTTTTATTAATGTTTGACCAAGTGATATGAATTACCCTTGGAGCCTTTGATTGATTGGATTTGACCAAGTGGTTTGAATTACCCTTGGAGCTTTTGAATTTATTTTTGACCAAGCGGCTTGAATGCCCTTGGGGCCTTTTGAATTGATGTTTGACCAAGCGGTATGAATTACCCTTGGAGCCTTTGATTTAATTTTGACCAAGCGATATGAATTATCCTTGGAGCATTTGATTTTATTTTGACCAAGCGATATGAATTACCCTTGGAGTCTTTGATTTGTATTTTTGGAATTTTATGTTTTTATGATTTGTTTGTTTTTTGACATATTTGAATTTTTTTGTATTTTATGACATATTTGAATGTTTTTGTGTTTTATAACATATTTGAATGTTTTTGAATTTTATGACATATTTGAATTTTTTTATGTTTTATGACATATTTGAATGTTTTGTGTTTGATGACATATTTGAATGTTTTTGTGTTTTATGACATATTTGAATGTTTTTGGGTTTTATGACATATTTGAATGTTTTTGTTTTTGATGACATATTTGAATGTTTTTGTGTTATATGACATATTTGAATGTTTTTGTGTTTATGTATAAAATGCCTTTAAGTGAATTATATTTAGAGGTTCAGGCTCTTCAATACCATCTAATGATATAAGGCGATATGCTCTAGGCCCAACTCTAGTTGAAATCATATATGGACCTATCCAGTTTGTCGTGAACTTATCTCACAGATGCGACGATAGATTTGAATTTTTCTAGTTTTCTTTGAGCACTAGATCTCCAACCTCGAATTCCCTTAGGTAGAATTTACTATTGTAAGATTGCGCAAGGCAATTTTGGTAAACACGAAGATGCTCTAAAGCATTGACTTCACGTTCATCAAGAAGCATCAACTGATCAAGGTAGCCTTGCCACATAGCTTCATCATCTATGAAGTCATTTAATGCTATGCGTAGAGTCAAAATTTCTAACTCTAGCGACATTATGGCCTCAGTGCCATATACTAGTGAAAACGGTGTTTCCCTAGTGGGCGTCCGTATACTAGTGTTGTATGCCCATAGTGCAAGAGGTAACTCCATGTGTCAATCCTTGTGATTTTCTTGCATTGTCTTCCTCAAAATGGAGACTATTGTTTTTTTTAGGCTTCTGCTTGCCCATTTGGGATAATAAGGCATTGAAAAACTGTATTGAATATGGTATTTGTTTATTAAAGCACACACTTTTTTGTTTTTTAAAGATGGCCCATTATCCAATATTATCTTAGAAGGGACCCCAAAACGACTTATGATATTGTGGAGTATAAACTCCGCAATCCTTGGTCTAGTTATTGATGTTAAGGGGATCACTTCTATCCATTTAGTGAAGTATTTTGTGGTTTTTATGATGAATGTGTGTCGGTCTAAGGATGGGGCTGAGATTTTCCCAATCAATTCTAGTCCCCATTGTGAGAATGGCCATGCTACTTGGATGGGCTGCAAAGCTTGTGATGGTAAGTGTGTTAGGTTTGCATGATGTTGGCACTTACTACATTTCTTGACATACTTGCAGCAATCCTTTTCCATGGTGGGCCAATAGTAACCCATTCTCAAGATGCGCTTAACGATGGCCATGCCACTAAAATGGCCTCCACATGTTCTGTCATGAGCTTGCAAAATTGCCCAAGATGCTTCCTAGGGCTCAAGACAAAGGAGTAATACTCCATCATATCCTCGTCTGTAGATGATTTATCCTAGAAAAATGTATCTTGTTGCTTTCTATTTGAACGTTCACCTTTCAATATGCGACAAACCTTGAGGTATTATTCCAAGCTTTAGGAAGTCTCACAGTTGGAAAAGCTAATCCTGATAGGCCACAACTTCTATAGAATAGACAACTTGTTCTTCCTACATTTCTGAGGTAGTGAACGCAGATTGAGGAACAACTCTATGGTATATTGTTGCACCACACTCTATAGGTCCTTCAGAGATCAAAGACCCCCAAGGTGTTGTTTGCAAGAAATCTATGGCTACAAAGGACCAATCCTGATTTGGTTCGATGTTGATCATGTTGACTGATTCTTGATTGTCAAAATCCTCACGATGTATTGTTGAATGTGAAAGAACTTTCATATGAATGGTAGTAAAATTAGCAGACAAATTCTGAGGGATTAAGGATCCCAAAGAGGCCATGGTGTCTACAAATATATTCGATGTACGAGGGATTTCCTCAATGTTGTACCATTCTAGATGAGCTAAGTAGGTGTCAACAAGTTCTTTATAAGTCTTTAGGAGTGGGCACCTACAATAGAATAGTCCTTTGACCTAGTTTACTATGAGCAAGGAGTCACCAAAGATATTCAATATTTTAATTCCCATCACTATGGTTGTTTGGAGTCTCAGGATCAATGCTTCATATTCTGTATTGTTTTTTGTGCATGAGAAGTCCAATTTGAATGATAAGGGCAATGGAGCACCCTATGGTGTGATAAAGACAATCCCTGCTTTGCCTCCTTGTTCACACTTTGAACCATAAAAGAATAATGACATGTCTCTTTATTTCTTAGGTTCTTTGAGTTCTAGCAGATATAATAATGTAAAGACTGCATCATCGGGCAATTCTATAGTGAGAGGCTTGTCATCTTGAAGAGGTGCCTCTGCTAATTGATCTGTTATGACTTATCCCTTGATGGGATTTTGGCTTATGAACTCTAGATCAAATTCTGTCAATAGCATGATCCACTTTGTGGTACATGTATTATGATGTCTTGCTCATCATGTATTGCAAAGGATTTTTTTTTGATATGACATAGGTAGTATGTTGTGTCACAACTTTCGAGTTGCAAAGACCATTGCTAAATAAAACATTTCAACATACATATATCATAGATCATAGCTCACCAAGGTGCAACTAATGTAATATGGCTTGCTCTTTATCTTGTGCATTATTTTGGGCTAACATGGTGCCCAATGCAAAATCAAGAGCTAATATATAGTAAAAATGGTATGTCTGGCCTTGGTGGAGCCAATACTAGCAGTGTTGCCACATAAGTTTTAATATCTACAAAGGCTTGATGGCATTCTTCGTCCCAATGAAATGGGACTTCCTTACATAGCAACCTATTCATAGGTCTACATTTGTTTGATAATTACACGATGAATATTTTTATGGATGCTATCTTGCCTTGTAGGATCCTTAACTCCCTAATGTTGGTAGGGGTGGCCATTTCTAGTATAGCTTTTACCTTTGTAGGATCTACTTTGATGCCTCTCTTGGATATAATGAATCCCAAAATCTTGCTAGAAGTTACACCAAATATGCACTTCTTAGGTTTCAACCAGACATTGTGTTCTATGAGGCAATCAAAGACTTTTCTAAGGACTTCGACATGCTCTTGTCACAATATGGATTTGGCTAGTAATTCATCCATGTAATATTCCAAGATATTATGCATATAGTCATGGAATATGTATGTCATGGCCCAATGATATGTGGCACCAAAATTTTTGAGCCCGAATGACATCACTTTGTAACAGAATATTTCCCATGGAGTAATAAAAGCATTTTTATGTTGATTTTTGGGCTTAGTTCAGATTTGGTTGTATCCAAAAAAACCATCCATTAGGGAGAGCATTTCATGACCTGTGGTTGCATCTACAAGAGCATCTATGTTTTGCAATGGGAATGAATCCTTCGGTGTTGCCATATTTAAATCCCTAAAATTCATGTAGACATGGACTCTTTCGTCAGGTTTCCCTATGGGTACCATGTTTGAGACCCACTCAAGGTAGTCGATAGGAACTATGAATACTGCATCCAGTAATTTTTGAAATTAATTCTTCACCATCAAAGTTATGGTTGGATGCATTTTCCTCAATTTTTGCTTGACTGGCTTCTTCATCAAATCCAATGAAAGGTTGTGAATGACTAACTTTGGATCTATCCCTAGCATGTCTTTGAAAGTCCAAGCAAAAATATTTAGCCTCTCTTTGAGGAGAGGAATTAGGATGGCTTGTTCCTCTCGAGATAGAATTTATCCAAACTTGACTCTCCTTGGTTGGGTAGGATCATCACTAATGTCCACCTCAAAAGTCGCTTCTATAGCCATATGTGACCCATCCTCTAGATGATGAGGCATGGGTATCAAATGAATGTCATCAGCAAGATTTATAGGACCTTGTGACTCAGGTTCCAAACCAACATGGAAGATGTCATACATACAACTTTATATGAAATGGAATAATTGTAATATATCTTCATTGGTGAAGATGTCTTCTAGCTCTATGGGCAAACTAGCACGATCTCAATCAATAGCCTCTACATCAAGATGCAATGATTTGGTAAGATCTACTAGATTATGAAGTGGAGTGGTAAAATTGAAGGAGATCATGTTGATGGATGAGATGAAATCTCCAGGACCATGTGGGTGTGATCTTGTCTTAGGGGTTCCCATTCCATACTCATGATGAGGTTCTAGACGAATGGAAATTTTTGGATATGGCCCATGAGTAGGGCATACAATAGGATTATTGGGCTCTAACTACTCTTTGAATGTATGCAGAGGGGGATTTACCATCTGATGAATGGTAGCTAGGTCAATAGGTCTCCCCAAAAATTATAGATGAGGGTCTATGGCACTTAGTGCCACCTCTCTCTCTACTAGCTCATTTACTTATCGCAAGTGGTGAGGTCCAAGATAAGCCATCTCGGTCTCATCCTCAAAGTCATCATCACTTATCTAGAAACCATTAGCATTGGTATGCAACCCTAAGACAAGTGGCTCATGTCTTGGCCTCAAGTAGGCCATATCTATTTCATATTCATATTCTTCATCACTTATGAAGAATCCATTTGTATTTGTCTCTTGCCCCAAAGTCAGGGTTTGATGGCTTAGGCCTATGTAAGGTCTTTCTATTGAGTCTTCTGATTCATAGTCACTTTCATATGATGTATATCCACTCTCATCATGGATGGACCATGTGAATATTTGCAAATAGCAATACCCTTGATAGGCTAAGCAAAATTGTGCCTCATCATCACTTGCTTCATATCCATTCTCCTCATCCCATGTTGTACCCTGTTGGGGTCGAATAAATTGAGGTGTTTGGATGATAAGTTTTTGGATGTGGTATGTTTATCGTGGCCACTTGCCTGTTGCTCAAATTTGTTATTCTTAGGGGGTGATAAGGAATGAAATCAATGTCTTCTCCCAACCCTATGCTTAATATTTCCAATGATACTACAAGAGAGTCATCTCGACCTCTGCTATATTAGCCTAATAAAAATATGTCAGAGAGAAGCTGATATAGTGGCTCGTAAGGCCATCTGCACCCCTTCTCATATACGCTAAGGCAATAACCATGCCAATGGCAATGCTCAAAGTATCTTAGAGAAAACTCCGGATTAGAGAGATAACAAACATTGACTATGAATAATTTATCACCATCCTCTTCTATATCCGAAGACTTATGAGTGCAGTCCAGACTAGCATAGACAAAATTGGTTTGGTTGGGAGGGATTCCAAGTGGAACCACTATTCTTACTGGTGGCCTCAAGTATTTAGGCCTCCCTATGTCTTGTGCGTACTCAATGATAGGTGTTAAGGTTATGTTCATCACAAGGTACTCCTCTATGCCTGTGCTTTCCATGTATATTGATGCATGCAATGTGGATGACCCCACTGATGATACTAGCAAAGCAGGGTGATAATCACTATTTTCATCTTGATATTGAGGATATTCCTCTTCCATAGGACTTGGTATTTTAGTAATGGCTATAGTTGGAACTTTTTTGGGCCTTTCTTCCTTAACTAAGGGTGATTTTACCTTCTGATTGTCTTTTGATTTTGACATTGATTGCACTTTAGAAGCATTGACTGTCTTGAGTGCATTAGGAGGTGTTGATGTGCATGGGTCTTTTCTTACCCTTTTACCTCTGTTATCCACTTGTGTGGTTGGGGATGAAGGTGCCACGTACAAATGAGTAGAAGGGATCATGAATTCTCTTGGAATTTCCACATGATTGACGTATTTAAAAGGCTCTTCATCAGCCAGAACCACATAGACTTTGTTTTCATGCATATACTTGACACACTGGTGCAAGATTGAAGGCACACACTTCATGGCCCTTATCCAAGGGTTACATAAGAGGATGTTATATTGAATAGCTCATTCCAATACATGAAACATCATGGGGATGGTATTATACCCCATATTTATGGGTAGGACTATCATTCCCACAATATTGCATAAAGCATCATTAAAATCTCTCAATGTGTAAACTCCTAGAATGATATTGGTCTTGGGTATTTTGAGGTGCTCTATTGCAATTTTTGTGATGATATTTATTGATGAACCTGTATTGACCAAAACCCTCTTGAAAGGTAAGTCATTGATTACCACTACAATATTTAGTGAAGGGTCTGGTAAGGTAGCAGAAACTGTCTTAATCTCATGATCATATAATCGGATTACAGGTTCCTGGAATTCTTGCACTTGTCTTGCAAAGTGAGTGAATGCATTCCCATCTTGCGGTTGAAGCTCAATTGTTCTTAAAATATCCATTAGAGTCCCCCTATGCTTTTGGGATTGTTATATGAGCTCATATATGGATAACTTAGTTGTAGTCATCTGTAGGTTTTGCTCCAATCTGCTCTGAATAGTTACCACAGGTTATGTTGGTGGACCTGGAAGGTTGTCTTACCTTTTCCTAAGTATAGCTAGGATTTTCATGGGAGCTTTAGGTGGTTGTGGTTGACCATACCACCTAGTCCTTGTCACTATGTTAACAATCTCAACCATCCCACGTATCCATGGTAGGTATGTCAGCTCAAACCTGATTGACTTGGGCCCCTTGCTCTAGAGGGGCCTCTTGATTGGGAAATGGGTTTTTGTATATGCCCATATCTCTATTATCGAGAGCCAATGGATTTTCAACTTTGAGTTCTCCCACCTTAATCATGTTTTTCACTTGGTTCTTAAACCTGATGTAAGCCTCAATGTCATGCCTTGGTATCCTGCGATAAGGACAAAATTGATCTTCCCTATATCCTTTTGGATTAGGATGGTTGGGATATATAAGAGGTATATCAGGAAATCTGATCCTCCTAGCCTCACTCAGCTGATTAAATATTGATTGTATTGATTCTATCAGAGGCATGAAATAACAAGGCGGCTTGTATTTTTGGTTTCTTCCTTGATTGTTATTTTGGTCATAGTTTATTGGTGGGGGATGTGCTTGATAGTTCTGTGGTTGTTGTGCACACCCATACTTGGGTGTAGCCAATAAAACTTGATTGATTGGAGTAGGGTTGCCCTATTTCTTCTTGTACTTATCATTATTTTTTTAAATAAAGGGGTAAAATGATAAAAAGTATGGATTACAGAGTACAACTGAGCTTCCAACTAGGACTCAAATAAATAGCCAAACAGGCTAAAACCACTAGACTAGAATGACACCCAGAAAAGACAAAAATAAAAAACCACATTAAGTCTGTACATCCTTGTAGATCAACTCTCGTAGGTGTTGAGATTCCCTAGATAGAAGACTCCCAATTATCGATACTCCAAGGATCCAATAGCTCAGAAGCCCTTTTGGCCAGGTAATCAGCAACCACATTCCATTCCCTTGGAACGTGCACAAAGGATATAAATTTGAACTCTTCACTCATTCTAAGAATCTGAATGGCTATAGAGGCCAACTGCTAATTAACTTCCCCCACCCTTTTACTATTTAAAATATTAACCACAATTTGAGAGTCAAACTTGCAAATAATACTATGCCAGCCAAGATAAAACCCCCTCTGCAAGGCATCAAGAATTGTAAGAGCTTCCATAAAATTTTTGGAGTGAACACCTTTATAAATGGAAAAGAAAAAACTGACACCACCAGCAGAATATCTCCCAACACCACCAATGCCAACATGTATGGATTACCCCTTGATGATCTATCAGTATTAATTTTTAAAACTCCTCTAGGTTGTGGCCTCCACCTACCATATCTCCTAACCTTCTTGCTGAGCTGAGGAACCCTACTAGAGCTAGAAGAGTTCACACCATCCCCAAAGGGACCTAGGGATTTTTGTACCTTCTTCTCTCTAGAATACAAAAGAGGATCCACATCACATTTTCTATGGATGGTTTCCTGAACCATATACAAGATCCTTTGCCAGATCTATTGAACAACCAAATAACTACCCTAAAATATGCATTGGTTGCAAAATTTGCTAGATGATGCAATAAGGGCCCAAATTCCAAGGCAGTTGAAGGAAGGGGGCCTTGGCCAGCGGTTTGCCTAGACTACAAAAATCCACCAGGGAAAACACATGAAAACATGGATGGTTCCAGGTTCTCCATCAATAATGCAAAATATCTCTAGCAAAGGAGCATTGGAAAAATAAATGAGAAGAGTGATCCTCATTCTTACTACAAGGGACACAAAAAGAGGGACCCTAAAATCCCCTCTTCCTCACATTATCCCAAGTGAGGCATTTATTACGAGCTACCAACCAGAGAAAGAAGTTACATTTTGGCAAGGAAAATTTGTTCCACACCTTTTTACATGAAGTGATAGGAATACTCCCATACTTTTGCTTATCAAGAACCTGATAACCATAGGCTATCAAGTAGGTTCCATTAGGATCAGGGTTCCAAGCTAGAATATATTTACACCTCAATGAAGAACAAGGCCTCCCTATAATAATAAGAGCAAGCGCCTCTATGTCCTTGGCTAGTGCCCCTGGGGCCATTCTTGTAGATCTTTCCACCTGTACATCTCCATATTTCCAAAAGACTATATTTTTTTAAAGTCCTCCACACGAGACTAGCCTGCTTACAAGAAAAAATGCTTAGGAAACATAACCTAGGATATTGATTCAATATAGAAGGGTGACCATCCTAAGAATCCTCCCAAAAAAGAGTATTTGATCCTTGATTGCAAATCCAAAACAAAACCTGCTTGATTAAATTAGCTCCTCTTTTTAGAGTGTCCCAAATAACTAAAACTTTCCCAACCAAGCTGACTCTAGGGATCTCAGCCTCAAAAATACCTCTCAAGTATTTACAATCCTTGCTTGAATAAGAGGAGGGGTATTGAAGAAGAAAATAGAAGACTTGTCCTCATTAATAAATTGTCCAAAAGCACCAAGATATATGTCAAGAGACTGTCTAACATTGCCAGCTTCCCTGATAGTGGAAACTCCCAAAAAACCAGTATCATAAAAAAATTGAAGGTAGGAAAGAGGTGGCAAACTACTATCCCACTTACACCCATGAATGAGACCCTGCATGACTTGAGACTTGAGCAATATTCCCAACCCTTCCTTCATAATGATAAAAAAATGAGGAGATAAAGGATTTCCTTGCCTCAATCCCCTTGAGGCCTCAAAAATATCTGATAGCTCATTATTAACAAGAAAAGAGAATGAGGAAGAAGAAACATAGCTCATCACCCATCTAATCCATTCCTCCTCAAATCCAAAAGTAGTAAGAAATTTCTAAAGAAAGGACCATCTGACCCGATCATAGGCTTTGGCCATGTCCAAATTAATAAACATAGTTTTATCCTTAGAATTTTCCATCGAGTGAATAGATTCCGTAGCAATAACAACCACATCCAATATTTTTCATCCAGAAACAAACCCTCCTTGCTCCTCAAATATGATTTTTCTCAACCATATATTCAGCCTCTCAGCAATAATTTTTGTGATGATATTATACACAACATTGCAGAGAGCAATAGGCCTGAACATATCCAAGGAATTTTCTCCCTCTTGTTTTGGTATAAGCACCACAAAGGTAGCTTTTAGGGCCCTTAGCATCTGTTTGTTCTTTTGGGACTCATGGACCACCTCTAAAAGATCAAATTTTATTAAATCCTAAAACTCCTGATAAAACTCAATCGAGAATCCATCTGGGCTCGGGGATTTTCCTTTTTTCATATTGAATACAACATTTTCCAACTCCTTAAGGGAAATTGGACCCATCAAGTGCTCATTCATATCTCTAGAAACAATCACTGGAATACATTTTAGAATAATATTTTCATTCTCATCATCTAATAGGGATTCCTCCTTGAAGAGAGAGGAAAATTACCTCTTAGTCTCTTCTGAAATATCGTTGAAAGAAGAGAGAAGGGAATCCTAAGAATTCACAAGAGAGGTAATCAGGTTAACATTACGGTGAGCCTTAACTGAGTTATAAAAGAAGGTTGTGTTCCTATCCTCTTCCTGAAGCCAATCTACTCGAGTTTTTTTTTTCCAAAAAATTTCTTCCCTCAGTTCCCATTCAGCAAGGTCTTTCATAGCCTCAGATTCCTCAAAAAGAAGATCCTTTGTGAATCCCTAATCTCTAATATTTCTTGAATCTTCTTCCATCCTCCGAAGAGCTACCAGCTTATCCAAGGAATGGTTCCCAAAATTTAGTCTAATCCATCTCTTCAATTTATGTTTTATAAATTTTAGTCGCTTCATAAAGGAATACATAGAGGTGCCATGAGGATGTTTGTCAGTGGTCCACCAGCCTCGCATGAAATCATGAATCTTAGAATAACAAAGCCACATAAGTTGAAACTTAAAGGAGGGATTCTTTTTTAGCCCTAACTCTAAAGCAGAGAGTTTGATAGGCTAATGATCAGATCCCCTACCATCCAGAATCATAGAACTAGCACTTCTGTTATTACCCATCCAATAACTAGATATCAAAAACCTATCTAGTCTCTCTCATATGGAAGCTTCACCACACCTTCTATTGTGCCAAGTAAATATCCCATTATCTAGCTTGATGTCAACCAATTTTAGGGTCTGGATATGAGAACTGAAGATAGAAGAAAAATGCTCGAGACGGTCCACCCCATCAGGTTTCTCCTCCAAAAAAGTGATAGAGTTGAAGTCTCTAGCCAAAATCCATGGGTACAGGTAAACCAAACTTGTCACAAAGAAAATGTGCTTCCACAAATTCACTTTACCATTGTAATAAATAGGTGCATACACATTTTTAAGTAGGATGGTTTCACCAAATTCATTATCATACCTGACCATTGAAATAGACCATCTGCTAGAAATCCAAGTAAGAGGGGATATCTTGACCAAATCCCATAAACAAGCGATGCCACCAACATATCCACATGCACCAATACACTAGCATTGCCCCCTTCTCCACAATTTGGGAGCAATATTTAACATACTATCAATAGTCAATTTAGTCTCCTGAATAAACACCACATCCGAAGAATGCACACGAACCAAATCATGAAGAACTTTTTATCTGGGAATGCTGTTCAACCCCCTTACATTCCATGAGAGGATAATAATTTTTGGGGGTTATAAAAATAGGAGTACAATGTTCTCACCAATACTAAATCCACCAAAGTCTCCTCCAATAACTTAATTTTATCCTGGTCCTTCTTCCGACCTACCTTCATATTCTTATCCGAAAAACTTTTTTTAATTATTTTCTGCTACAATCCCAACACCGTAGGAGTTTTGTAGTCCAAGGATGACTGCATCAGTGCCTGAGTAGGAGAGGACATAACTAAATTTGTACCACTTTACAAAATATTTTCCTTTATAGGGCTAGACCCAACCATGTCCCCTATACTCATATCCAAAGCCCTTTGTTCTTCATTTAAACCCCCTAGATTTGATTCCTTAAGTTCTCCCTCAAGAATAGATATCTAATTTGGCCTTGTTATATTTACATCAGGTAGTGACATTTCAGGTATCTCCATGCACTAATCAAGATCATCTAATATTTAAAAATGGTTGAGTAGAGGATCTGGCTGGCTATCCTTAAGGTCTTTGTTTGCCCTTCATCCTCTGTTACAAGCTTTTACCAGAATAAAATCTTCCTTATCCCATTCCCCTTCCTTTATTGGGGCTTTGCATTTATCCAAAATTTGTCTAGACCGAGAGGGCCCAAAATTTGAAGCCATAGGTGGGACAAAATTAGGGCATTTTCTTTGCAGGTTGCCATATTCACGATAGATCTGACAATGAAATGGAAGAGCTTCATAGTCAAGTTTTTGAACCCATGTAGTTCATCCAAATTGTATTTCAATAGAATCTAGAATAGGATTATTTAAGTAAATTTCAACACAAATACGATCAACAGATATTACCTTTTTATCCATTGTCTATTGTGATGGTCCAACTAGCTTCCCAAGCAGAAGGGCAATCTTATGCAAGATATCAGTTCTCAAAAATTCCAACAGGAGCCATGGAAGCCGCACCCATACTAGAACCCATGATGGTCGCTCCTCTGATGGGTTGAAACCCACATGATAGGGTTTAAGAAAGAGTACCACTTGGTTATATAAATAAGGACCCCCTTAAAAATGTTTTTTTTATGATCTACAATACAAGATAAAACCACCATAAAATATTTGTTCGCACTCAGCATCACCTCCTCATCGTCTTTAGGATTCCAAGTCTTCCTGAACCAATCCTCCACAAAGGGGAGAGAAATTTGAATGCCCAAAAATTTACCAATAAGGGCATGTTTGGTTAGATACTTGACATCTTCCATCACCGAGTCTGGTTGAACCACTAGAACTGGAATGGCTTCACATCGTTCCAAACATTCATTGTTCTTTAACAAGCGGTTCCCAAAATGCACTAGAAAATCTTGTTCCTTCCAATAATTTTTAGATGAAAAAGCATCACGATCATGCACTCTCTGTTTCGGAACCGATGCCATCATGAAATTCCTCCAATTTTTTAGACCTCCTTCGAAAGTTGCTGCCATCCCCATAGAGCAATTTTTCTTCATCAAACCCTAGCAGAGTAGTTTTTCCTCATCAAACCCTAGCAGATCTGGGAAAATTATTATCATCTTTGTAATTGTAATTCTTACCATTATTGTTCTACTATTTTTTATTTTAGAGCTTAATGGTTCCCTCATCTACTTTTATCTCTTCAATGAGCTTGGCCTGTACCAAAGCTTCCTCAAACGAAGGATATTGTTGGAGTTGTAGCAAGAGAGAGAGATATGTTTAGAACAAATTTTGGTGAACATGCAAATTATATCTTATGTGGGAACGAAGAATGATAATTTTGCCATGATTTTTCTCCATCTATTCCCATAATCCATTACTGGCTCATCATCATACTATTTCAAGTTAGGCAGGTCTGAAAGGTTTACCTTCTTCTTAGCACAAAAGGAGAAACGCTTCAAGAATGCATTTACTAGTTGTTCAAAATTGGTTATGCTATGCTTAGGTAGTTGGTTGAACCATTGAGTAGCAGCACCTGAAAATGTCATTATGAATTTTCTTAGCATGAGAGCGTCATTGTATTCAAGATAAAAATAGGTGTTGATAAAATTGGTGACATGCTCTTGTGCATCCTCTTCACCTTTAAACTTCTCTAACCTAGGCATCTCAAAGTACTTAGGATATGGAGGTCTAGGGATTGATGGGCACAATGGTTGATTGCGTATCTTGCTCAATTTTGGTGAGTTCCTAGCTGCCTCTTGTTTCTCAAAGGTTTTCATCTTTTCAACAAGATCTTGAAATGCCTTTGATGCACGAATTTCCTCCTCTTTTAAGCCTATTCACATTGGCAATGGAGGTAACTCTCTATCCATTTTATTTGTTCTATTTTCCTCTCTCCTAGGAGGGGACCCAGGATTATAATCCTGGTTTGCTATATTTTCCCTTCCTCCATTAGTTGGATTTCATTCATGATTTTGTGGGGGGTTTCATTGTGGGCTATCTTGTATAGTGTGCCTCTCCTTAGGTGAGTCAACGTGTCTTGTTCTTTGTTGGTCACCACCATTTGTTAATAAATTTTTAAGAGCTAACCACTCATATTGCTCTCTTAAACACTGCTCATGTTGGAGCAAGAGTCTTTCTCTTTGTTTCTCTTGTTCGAGAGCTTCCACTAGTTCTCACTTATTATGTAATACATTTTATAACCACCTCATTTAGTCAGTTTGTGCTATTAGAGAAGACTCATGTTTTTTTGATGTTGTTCTTGTTGTCTTGACTCACAAATTTGTTGAGGAGGTTTCTGTTGTATCTGTACTCTTGCTAGTTAATGTGACTTGTTCAGTGTACTATTGAGTATCCCTATGATTAGACTCCATGCATCTTCTATGGGGTTGCTCTGAGGTACCCCTATACTGGGAGGTGTGTTTAGAAGTCTCAATTCATGAGCTTCTAGATGTAGAATTCTCAGTAGCTACAGTTCTTCAAGTTGGTTGAGTAGGAAATCGATACAACCCATCTAGCTGTCTTGTTTTCCATGGCTGATCCTATGGGATGCCATTTAATCCTATGAGGTCACAGTCTATAGGAATATTTCCTTTTGTGTAAAGGGTTTTTTCTATATTATTCCCATGACTAGATGTAGCTCTAGTTTCTTGCCCTTCAGTGGGTAGACCTATTTCATATGTTTCTTGTGAGTCTTGAGGTGTTGTAATTCTTGTTTGTCTTATTGATGAAGAGGGATTTTTGGTAACATGTATTCTCTATGTGTATCAAAATGTAGCAATCACATCATCCCTATGTGAAGAATGAATCGTAGAACCTTCTTTATGTCCATGTGAGGAGGAAGCCCTTGAAGCTTCCTCATGTCTTTGAGATGTTTTTGTATATGTTTAGAGGAGGCCCTTGAGGTCTCCTCATGTCTCCTTTATGAGGATGGCTGTGAAGGTCATTTTTTTTATGTGAATTTGTTCCATGATGTGGTTCCTTACTTGGTATTTCTCGAGGAGATCCCCAAGGGTTGAGTTATCACCCCTTAGTCTCGTGGAGCTACGTCTCACGATCTTACGGGTAGGTCATTCAATGTTACTATGATTTCGCATATTGGTATGAATTGCTTCTATATCTCCCTTGGTATCAGACCGAGGGTTTTTACTTCTTGTTTTGACTATGTTGTTTTGTGACTTGATATTTTGAGTTGCAAATTAGGAATGACCACATAATTCCAAATAAATTTTTACCTTGATTATCGATTTGAGTGTGCCCTAAACTGTTTGGTGTATTTTGATGTGTTGTTCTTTTGATTTATTTGCTCTTGTTCTTGGATTAAGAATGATAAGACTCATCCATAGTGATGATCAAGTACACTCATGCCAAACATGATTTTCTCAAAATAAGCTAGGGTACACCGCTGAATATTTAATGGAGGGTTTGCCTAGCTCTTCCACTTTGAACCAATAATTGTTCCAATAGTGGGAGACAGTTTGAACATAAGTAACTTAGTGTCACTATAAGTAAGTTTCTCAATCCATTTCTAGGAATATCTAGGGGGTAAACCGGTGGAAGGAGATGAATTCCAACGTCATTGGAATGAATTGAAGGTTTGTGATGAAATCCAACTCTCCAATATTTCAATGAGATGTGCATGTGTGGTGTTCATTTTAAGCTTACGTATCATAAAATGCATCATATAGCAGCAATGAATCTTTCCTATATGTCTAAGTGCAAAAATACATTTCAATATTTAGAAATATGCATGAACTACTATGATTTGTATGAGCGCACTTTATCTCATGCAACTATGGCCTCTAGCAAGGCCTCAAAGCAATCAAACAACATACAATGTCTAGCACGTTGGATTCTAGGGTGAACATTTCAGGCATAAGCTACTGTTCCTAGCAATGCCTACTGGAAAATTTAAAAGGAGATCTAAGATATGTGCAATGCTTAAATATTTCTTCTTTATTATTTCAATTTCTAAACATAAATGTGCTTTAAATTCTCTATTTTAAACACACAGAAGTAGTTAGAAATATATAAAGTATCAGGGAAGCTATACCAACCTTTGATCCAGCTCAGAGAGTCGATGTTTTGACCTTTGTTGCACTCTAGTCCTTGCCATTGTTGACCAAAGTGGTTGGTTCTTAGCCGCTGTAGCTCAGAGTGGCTAGTTTTCGGCCATTGTAGCTCAGAGTGGCTAGTTTTTGGCCATTGTAGCTCAGAGCAGCTAGACCTGCACATAAAATTAAGTTAGTATTCTGGTAGAAAATGAAAAATTAGTGGTGGTCCCACCGTGATCACCATCTGTAGTGACCCCAAGAATGCACGCACCGGTACCTTTTCTAAAACCCTACTTGCAATGCTATTTAAAATACCCAAGATGAAATGGAAAGACAAGAGGAAAAAGCATATAACATGAAATAACAAAAGACAAATCTCTTTATTGATATTGAAGCTTAGTTACATGTCGGTACCTCTTAGGGATACCTATTTTGATACTATAAATTACAAATATGTAAGGAGTGCCCCTTCCATGAAGAGGTGGTGCACTTATAAAAGCTTCTCGGTTCCGCACATGAAAATGTATGAGGGCTTATAGATGCCTCCTTCTCCAGGTCTATTTCCTAGAAGGATCCCTTTTGATATCATATGTTGTAATCTTCATTTGATGTACCTGTGTCCCTATAAGAAATGAAACAACAACACACATTTACGTGTCTGAGATTGCCTCCCCTAATGAGGTTGTTAGTAAATGTAACAAAAATATGATAAAACTATGACATGAAATCATGTAAATATATGCTAATGATATAAGAACATAAAGAAACAAAATAAAATATGTTGTTTATCTAAGTTAAGCCTACGGGCCACTATCCAAGACAACGACTGCTAAAGTAAGCCTTACCCTCTTTGCCCCAAAGCTATGGGTCAAAGACTTTAATTTTATTTTGAAATAGTAGGTGTTATGCTCTTCGATTCGTTAGAGCTCCGTCGTACACGTGATCTCAAAGAGAACTCTCCAAGTCTCGAAAGATTTCCTCAAAAAGATGTCTCTCTCTCTAATATGATATATTGTATGTCTCC
Source organism: Wollemia nobilis (assembly GCA_028583015.1). NCBI lineage: Eukaryota > Viridiplantae > Streptophyta > Pinopsida > Araucariales > Araucariaceae > Wollemia > Wollemia nobilis. The sequence goes on along the minus strand of JAQPPZ010002937.1, from coordinate 5,179,747 downwards.
ATTGTATATCTTGGTGTTCTTAGGCTTGCACCTTTTATAGTGTGAAACCCTAGGTCTATGTCCAAGCCCTAGAAATGAATTTCTCATATGTAGTACAAGTTAGCATGGAAAGCTTTTGTCCATTGTCTATATTTGAAGGCAAGTTAACTGAAATCTAACTACCCACTTGAGTTTTCTATGTAAAATGGTCATTGGCATGGGAAGTTTTGTCCTTTTTTTATGCTTGGAGGTCAGTTAACTTAAGTCTAAATGCAAAATCAAACCTCCCATGTGAACTAGTCATGAAAAGGAATGCAAAGTCACTCTCGCTCACCTTTATTGCATGCAGACTACCACTTCTGCTTGAGATTGGACCTATTTATCGACAAACTACTTCTTATGGCTTAGCCACTATCATTTGTAGTGGCTAAGATTTGGCCACTGTCATCTACAGTGGCTAAGGTCTAGCCGCTCTAAGCTTGAGCAGCAAGAATCTGATCACTTTTGTCTTCAGCAGCCAAGCTTGAATGGCTTGAGAAGGCCCCAAATGAGTGGTGAGAACCAATTTTGATGCTTGGAAAGTCCAAGATTATGTCTTATGATATTATGAGTGTGTCTATGTAAGTAGCTCCCCTAAGCATAACATGATTTAGGTGTCTACAATTTTTAAGATGTGAAGAAGTGTGGTTGGTGCAAGATTGCTTTTGAAATCAGTTGAAAATATTCAAGTTTTTCTTAATGTGAGAAAAAGTGTTTTTGGTCCTAAATAAAATTGGACATTTTTTTGAAGGCTACTAGACACACTAGTAGTGGTTGAGTGAGTGAAAATTTTGGCTTATTGTAACTTTGGACAAATGTGATTGTTGGAGGGGATTGCATAAATGCTCCCAAATAGGTACCCCCAGTTGTGGAAACTTGATTTTATTTTTTGGCCATATCATCACTACTATAAATGATCATTGAATGTGGTATGGGATTAATGCAATATGTAATATTAAACAATGCAATGTATGTAGGATGTAAAATGCAGTGGAATGAATGCAAATGATATGTGTATGCAGTATGTATGAATGTAATGTGAAAAATGGATGCTAAAATGAAAATGCTATATGTATGCAATAAGAACATGCCTATGTGAATGATTTTTTTTATTTTTTATTTTTTTGTTTTTTTAGCCATGTATAAATACACATATAGAACATTATATTAACAATAAAATGCCTTTAAATGGATTGCAGAGTGGGGTGAATAAGTCAATGGGATTCATATTGAATTATAGGTAGAAATGCGTAATGGCTTGGATGAATGGATGGGTGGGATGCGTGTATTTGAACCGATGTTGAGTCTTGTTAACCCTGGATAGCAACAAAAAAAATAAAATCAAATTCTATGTACAGGTAAATAAAGTTTTTATTTTTTTTATATACATATGTTACATATTTTGGATTTGACTGAATGACTCAATGGAATTTATGTGGAAGGTGGTTCACCAGGTGGGTTGACTTGTTCTTGTGGAAGAAGCAAGAGAAATATGGGCTGATGGATGGGAAACATTATGAGGTAAAACTCAACCTATTGGGTAAGGGGAACAATTGGCTGAAATTCCTCTTCAAAGTCATCAAAAGTGTTTGACATTACTTCAAACTCTTCATAACTTTCCTCATCAAAATTTGGGATTAGGTAGGAAAAATTGAGGGGGTTGTCCTCGTTCACTTCATCGATGCTAAGATTTTAAAGGGCTTTCTCAATAGAGGAGGTTGAGGGAAATGGATGGGTGTTGTTATCTTCATCCTCAAGGCTAAGCTTTTGAAAAGCTTGCTCAAGGGAAGCGATTGTGGAAAGTGGGGTGTACCCTAAGCCTGAATGATGGATGGGTTGATTTGGTGGATTGGGTAGATGAATTGGTAGGGATGGATTTGGAGATATTTGTATGGGTGGTGGATTTGATGATTGTTTTACATTCTCTTGGTTTTTCCTTTGCTCTCTTGTGACTATATGGATTGCTCCTACAAAATTTTGATATTGTTGAATATGGTTGACTTGGTTAGGAGGTGTTTGATGGTTATTACCTCCTAAAGTAGTTTGGGCCTCTCCATGATTGGGCAGAGGTGTTTGAAAAATTCCTAAATTTTGGTTTTAGAGAGTGTTGGTCATGAATCTGCCACAAGAAAGGATTTTATGCGAAATGTGCCCTAGACCCGACCAACATTGAAAGGCTGAGAGAAAGAAATGTCTCCCAGACCAATCTCCAGAGAGGGCTGGTTCCCTTACTAAATTCTATGCTATTGAAGACTAAAGTTGCAGGAAAGAAATAGGAAATATGCAGAAAGAAACAGGAAATATAGCCACAGGCCAATTTTATCAGATCGAGAAAGATTAGCAGCAGATAACTTCAAGCACACTAACAACATATAACAAAAGATAGTGACATAATTTACTTACAACCTTGCACAGATAACCTCCAAAATCACATTCCAAAACTCACTTCCTCACTAGCAATATTTAAAATCAGACACAAAATTCAAATTTAGCAGTAGATAAGAAATACAAGCATAAATGAGGAATGCATAAGATAGAAGGAAAAACACACAGACAGTTGCTTGCAAAACCAGAGGCCAAATATCTTTCATTCATGCAAAGAAATTGAAAAGTTTTTCAAAAAAAGTCTCTCTCTCGATCCCTGTTCTTGAGATATACATTAATATTTATAGAGGTCTTGCCTCTTTGTAGCATTTAAAACATGCAACGAAATTCCTCGAGATCTACAAAATATGCAATAGAAATAAGGAAATGATCCCCTTAAACCAGCCTCAAAGAAACCAAAAATTGAATGAAACAAGGAACCGGTCGTCTTCATTAAATGGTCATCCTCGGAGCATGCTTGGACCATTAGAAAATCATGAACAGAAGCTTTGAATAATGGAGGCATCTTTAATTATGGTGGCTTTGAAAACTATAGGCCTGAGCATGTTCTTCTATCTTGCACACATTGGAAAGTAGCAAAACATTAAATTCTAGAGAGCTTTTAATCCTTGGAAATTGCAATGCTTCATCGTGTCGTTGAACTACTTTCTGGCACGAAACCGTGATGGGTCGTGAAAACATGACATGTCATGAAATCATGATGTTTTATTGCTCCGTACGCTTTTGCCATTTTGGATCATGAAAACCAACCATGTCGTGAAATTGTGACGTATTCAGCTCTTTGTTCTCCTTCATCACCTTAGGTCGTGAAAACGCGATGCGTCACAAAATCGTGATGTTTCGTACTATTCTGCTCCTTCCTTGCTCTATTTCTATGAAACTATGACTTGTTGCAAAATCATGATGTTCTTTCCCCATGTTGTCCTTTGGCTGCTTCGAACCATGAAAATATGAGAAGTCATGATTTCGCTACACCTTCCTCTTGCATGACTTTGTCTTCTTGATACGTCCGCAAAAACAAGACAAGTCATGCTTTCATGACATTCTTCCATCGACACCTTTGTTGTTATCTCTAGGTCGCGAAAACCAAACAAGTCGTGAAATCGTGACGTTTTCCCAGCTGCTCAATCCTCTCTTCCCTGTTGCAAAAATTTGACATGTCACGATTTCACTACATCTTTCATTCACCTTGTACGGTCCAGCTCTCAACCTGCGAAAATGTGACATGCTTGCCTCATGTGGTTCTTTCATCTTCAGCACGTCATGAAATCATGACAGGTTTCATGTTCTTATTTTTGCCTTTTGCCTCATGAAAACAGAACATGTCACGAAATCATGACATTCCATACAATCTGGCCACCTCCTTGCTTCTGCCTGGTGAAAATGTGATATGTCACGAAATCATGACAATTTTTCCCACTTCGTCCTTCCTACCCAATATGTCATGAAATTGCAACATTTTCTTGCCTTCTCTAATTGTTTCTACTTCCTGTCGTGATATCGTGACGTCTTCTTCTTGCTTGACCTCATATTCAGAAATGTCGCAAAATTGCGATGCCTTTCACATTTTTCCCCTTGTTCATTTTTCTGTCATGAAATCATGACAAGGTTTATTGTCATTGCCCTTTGCTCAATTATGTCACGATTTCACGACATTTTTTGTCACTCTGCTCCATGGCCATCGCAAGTCATGAAAACGTGACATGTCATGATATCATGATAGTTTTACTGCTCTGCCCCCGTTGACCACTTTGACCACAATTTTGGAACACGTCACGATATCGTGACATTCTTTGATTTTGGCTTCTCTCTCCTCAAAAGACCCGTGATAACGTGACATGTCATGATATCACGATGGTTTTCAACCTGTGCTCTCCATGCTACTTTTTGGTCGCGATATCGCGACAGTTTTTGGACTTAGCTTTTTGGCATCAAAAACTCATAGAGAAACACAAAGGAGTGAAAACTTTACAATTTATGCATGAATAATCAACAATCAAAACAATGTGGCAAAAATGCCAACATTCTTGGCGGATTGCAAGGTATACAGTTCTGCTATATGCACGAAATCCAGGCCTAAATCCATTGGGCAACAGAGTCAAGAAGCTGAAGGAACTGAATGTTGACTGATGGGAGACATCTCTACGGACTGCTGCAACAACTCTTGCTGGTACTTGGCTCTGAAAAATAAGACCTTCAACAAAAAATTATGAAAGAACAGAACTTCCTTTATCTCTTTAGAACTACTGCACTCAGCCTAGCTCAGTTGAGCTGGGTAATCACCAGGTGCTGTAAAATGATCTCCATGGCAGTGATGAGAGTCACCTGAACTACAAAATAGAAATGAATGGAATGAGGACCTGCGGATGCACAGGCCATGAAATGGGAATGGTGAATGATGAAATGGTGGAAAATGGAGGAGTAGGAGTGATAGATACAGCAACAGAGTGCTTCTGTGCTACCAGCTGCTGTGAAATGAAAATGGAAGTGGATGGAATGGAGATGGTAGTAGAAACCATGGCTGTGATGAAGTACTCACAAGACAAAGGACTAGAAGAAAGGGAAAGTAGAAATGGGAATATCAGAGGGGGAAAAAGAAACAACAGTAGTGGCTGGATTACGAACGGTAGAAGAAGGTTTGAGTGAATAAGGGAATGAAAATAAGGAAGGGGAAGGAAGAAATTGATAAAGCCACTATTTGTTGGGAAGGAAGAAGAAATATAAATAAATAAATGTACCTACAGGCTCATATGCAAAAAGAGCCGAAGTTGACAGAGGAAATCCACAATACTCTTTTTTTTTCTTTTTCTATTTTCTCTTTATATATATATATATATACAAAGGTTTGCAACATGATTGGCATGCCACCACCACAAACCCAATTTTAGGTGATTATCCGGTGAACCTACAGTGACCGGACCAAATCTGATTGTATTTTAGTTGATCTTCAGTTTCTGGAACAGAGGACCTAGACATCATTCTTGCTGACTCTGGCTTGCTCACCATCTGCTTGAGACAGTGGTGTCTGGAGCTGCACTTGTTCATTACTGGATTTAGAATCAATTTGGGTTCAACCCCAAGTTTTTCTGCTGCATTATTTGTACAGGTCGCTCCATCAAAGTACAACATCCAGAATTGATCAGGCACAGAGTCTTGATCAGGAAGCATCTTCAGTTCAACCTCTTTAGGCTGCTTTGTAATGGAATAATAGCCAATCTCAGTCTCCATCATGGCGTTAAAGTCAAGCATTGAAAACTCATCCTCTAGGCAAGGCTCATCTACCAAAATAGAATCTTCTGGTTCTTCAGTTAGCAGGCTGACAGAATGCGTAGACTTTTTTGCTTCTTCCATATTTTCAATATGAAAAGCAGAAGGCTTTTCATTATAGATCTGAATTCTTCTCCCTTTGAAAGGAATTTCTAGGTGAGAATAATCCAAAGAAAGGTAGCCGCCTCCCAGTTTGGCAGTGAATTCTCTTGATAAGCACATGCTGAAATACGGTTCCAGATCAACCACAACTATCTCCTGAATGATTGCAATCTGAGGCATAGTGTGTAAAAAAATCAGGACATCCTTAATTACACCCACCATTTTAATAGGAGTACCATATAATTTCAAGACTCCAAGACTACTTTGTGTGTATTCTATACCCATAACTTCGCAAACTGCCTTTGGCATGACAGTTGTAGCAGCACCGGAGTCAATCATGCAGTTATGCATGATCCAACCCTCCATTCGTAGTGACAGATAAAATAGGGGTGGTCTATTCTTACCAGTAATTGAGGTGGTTAATGCTTGAGCATAAATTATCTGGGTAGGACCTTTATCACTATCCTTCACTGATTTCAAAGATTCTTACAATAAATCTACCTGCCCAGGCAACTGCAATGCATCATAAAGACTAACCTTAGCTGGGATCTTCTTCAATTCTTCGACAATGTTGTATGTAGCTGCAGCAAATTCCTTCTTTTCAATGGGGGGGTCATATCTACTCTGATACTACTGAGTGGCTTCTACTCTCAACCTTTTAGTCAATGATGGGTACTTCAGCTTTTCTCTTGCTTGTTCCTCTACTTTCGATCTTGCCTGTGCAGTTGCAGATTTTTCTTGTACTCTATGTGGAACAAGATATTTTGGTAAAATAAGCGCATCTAGCTTTGAAATTTACATAGGAGTTTTCACTTGTTTTCTCGAATCGGCTAGCACGTTTAATGGCTCTAGCTCAGTAGGATCTACTGTAACAGGCTTCTTTCCAATACTCATAAGAACTGAAACTTGCTCTTTAGATGGAACCATTAAGCTATGGCCTATCTCATAGATCATGTTGACTTGCCCTCCCAAAGAACTAGCAACCAATGTCTGTACATAATTCAAATGAACCATGCAAGTGTCTTCTCTATGTGGATCATTACATGTTGAACACCAATATGTTCTTTCTGCAAGGACTGCATCTTCATTTGCCAAAACAGTCAAGTTCTTCTCGGGTGCTTTGCTTGTTGAAGCAGCTTGTTCTCTAGTAATTGGCAAAGGCTAAAATCTCCTAGGCTAGAAATATCACTCAGCTTGCTTCCTTTTAATAAGTGTGATCTTATTACCCATTGCTCTTATTACAGAATTGGTGGACTTTACTTCTTGTAAGAGTGTTGTATAAGGATCAAGATTTACAGGTGCAGGAGGTGCTGGTAAGGGCAAAGGTGCTGGCGGTGTCGGTAATGCTGGGAATGAAGTGGAAGTGAGGAATGGCAAAATGCTGGGTACAAGAAATTGGGGATTTTCTAAAGTAGAGAGTTGAGGAACTAGGATGGGTGCAATCTAAGGTGCAATGGAACTCCATGATGGAACAGGGTACATGGAAGACATAGATTGCAAAAATGAACTAGGATATAAATGTTGTGGAATATCAAGTAAAATGGGCATTGCTACCTTTGGAGGAAGCCTACCGATTGCGATAAAGTCTACCTCCGCCTTTTGTGCTTGTTCAAACAGTTTTGGGAAGGTCATCACATTGGACTGCCCGATTGCCAAGCCAATGTCTGTGTTGAACGCTCGAAGGTAGTAGAATGTAGCTTGATCAGGGGTAGGGTGAAGACCTTTAGGCACTCGCTACTAGCTTCTGGTAAAATGAACATTGAAATCTGCTATCACCTCCTATGGGTGCCTTTGGATTGCATTAAACTGATGCAACAATGAAAATGGATCAGCCTGTTCATGAAAATTCTTAACTAACAATTCTCCTAGTTGATCCCATGATGCAATAGTGCCTGGTTGCAGATATCGGTACCAATACAACAATTTCCTCTCAAGGAAAGTACTAATAACTTCACCATCACATCTTCTGTTATATCGTGAATGGCTACCAAAGAAGCTACATCATGAATATGTTCATATGCAGTCTTACCCGTACCATCATAGGTCGGCAAGGCTTTCAAAGCAGCCTGGGGAACTGGATTTTGAGCCTACAAATTCAAGGCTCCTAAATTATTCTATGCTAAAAATTGCTTGGGTGGAGGATACTGGGCCATTGGGACTAGTGTATGTGACTGAGAAGATAGAAAACTAGTAATAATACTAGGGATTTGTGTGGATCTAGCAGATGATGCAAGCGATGAGGAAACCAACTAGAGTGTTCACCTTTTTTTGTGCTGTCAAGTTCAAAAAACTCAACAAGATTTTCAACTTTTTTGGACTTTGATCTCGTGATCATGAAGTACAACTTTCACTGTATCCATGTTCAGAGATTTTTGGGTACTGCAGAGTCACCAAATGTTCTAACTATACAACATGAAGGCAAACATTAAACCCTCAATACTATGGGATCTTTTTGAGATAGAAACAGTCTGTCCCATCGGGCGTGCCAAAACTGTTGGTCACGAATCTGCCACAGGAAAGTATTTTATGCAAAATGCACCCTAGACCCGGCCAACATTGAAAGGTCGAGAGAAAGAAATGTCTCCTGGACCAATCTCCAGAGAGGGCTGGTTCCCTTACTAAATTCTATGTTGTTGAAGACTAAAGTTGTAGGAAAGAAATAGGAAATATGCAGAAAGAAACAGGAAATATAGCCACAGGCCAATTTTATCAGATCGAGAAAGATTAGCAGCAGATAACTTCAAGCACACTAACACCATATAACAAAAGATAGCGACATAATTTACTTACAACCTTGCATAGATAACCTCCAAAATCACATTCCAGAACTCACTTCCTCACTAGCAATATTTAAACTCAAACACAGAATTCAAATTTAGTAGCAGATAAGAAATATGAGCATAAATGAGGAATGCATAAGATAGAAGGAAAAACACACAGACAGTTGCTTGCAAAACCAGAGGCCAAATATCTTTCATTCATGCAAAGAACTTGAAATTTTTTTCAGCAAAAGTCTCTCTCTCGATCCCTGTTCTTGAGATATACATTAATATTTATAGAGGTCTTGCCTCTCTGCAGCATTTAAAACATGCAATGGACTTCCTCGAGATCTACAAAATATGCAACAGAAATAAGGAAATGATCCCCTTAAACTAGCCTCGGAGAAACCAGAAATTGAATGAAACAAGGAACCGATCGTCTTCATTAAATGGTCATCCTCGGAGCATGCTTGGACCGTTAGAAAACAAACAGAAGCTTTGAATAATGGAGGCATATTTAATTATGGTGGCTTCAAAAACTACAGGCCTGAGCATGTTATTCTATCTTGCACACATTGGAAAGCAACAAAACATTAAATTTTGGAGAGCTTTTAATCCTTGGAAATCACAATGCTTCATCGTGCTGTTGAACTGCTTTCTGGTGCAAAACCATGACGGGTCGCAAAAATGTGACATGTCACAAAATCATGATGTTTTATTGCTCCATACGCTTTTTGCTATTTTGGATCACGAAAACCAACCATGTCACGAAATCGCGACGTATTCGGCTCTTTGTTCTCCTTTGTCACCTTAGGTCATGAAAACGCGACGCCTCACGAAATCATGACATTCCATACTATTCTGCTCCTTCCTTGCTCTGTTTCTGCGAAACTATGACCTATCACAAAATCATGATGTTCTTTCCCCATGTTGTCCTTTGGCTACTTCGAACCGCAAAAACGTGACAAGTCATGATTTCGCTACACCTTCCTCTCACTTGGCTTTGTCTTCTTGATACGTCCACGAAAACAAGACAAGTCGTGCTTTCGCGACATTCTTCCATCGACACATTTGTTGTTATCTCCAGGTCAAAAAAACCAAACAAGTCACAAAATTGTGACATTTTCCCCAGCTGCTCAATCCTCTCTTCCCTATTGTGAAAATCTGACATGTCATGATTTCGTTACATCTTTCATTCGCCTTGTACGGTCCAGATCTCAACCTGCAAAAATGTGAAATGCTTGCCTCATGTGGTTCTTTCATCTTTAGCACGTCGCAAAATTGCAATAGGTTTCATGTTCTTATTTCTGCCTTCCGCATCGTGAAAACAAAACATGTCGCGAAATCGCGACATTCCATACAATATGGCCACCTCCTTGCTTTTGCCTGGCAAAAATGCGACATGTTGCAAAATCACGACAATTTTTTGCACTTCGTCCTTCCTGCCTAATATGTCACAAAATCGTGACATTTTCTTGCCTTCTCTAATTGTTGTTGCTTCCTGTCGTGATATCGCGACATATTCTTCTTGCTTGACCTCATCTTCAAAAATGTCGTGAAATCACGACGCCTTTCACATTTTGCCCCTTGTTCATTTTTTTGTCACAAAATCATGACGAGGTTCATTGTCATTGCCCTTTGCTCAATTATGTCACGATTTCGTGACATTGTTTGTCACTCTGCTCCATGGCCATCGCAAGTCATGAAAACATGACATGTCGTGATATCACGACAGTTTTACTGCTTTACCCCTGTTGACCACTTTGACCACAATTTTGGAACACGTTGCGATATCGTGACATTCTCCAATTTTGGCTTCTCTCTCCTCAAAAGACCCACGATAACATGACATGTTGCGATATCGTGACGATTTTCAACCTGTGCTCTCCATGCTGCTTTTTGGTCGCGATATCGTGACAATTTTTGGACTTAGCTTTTTGGCATCAAAAACTCGTAGAGAAACACAGAGGAGTGAGAACTTTACAATTTATGCATGAATAATCAACAATCAAAACAATGTGGCAAAAATGCCAACAAAGAGCTAAAGGATTGTCCACATTGATGGCTACCAACTCTATAAGGTCTTGGATGATGTTCTTAAAGACATGGCAAAAGTTGATGTTGTGACCATTTTGTCTATGATATGGGTAAAATAGGTGTTATATGTAATTCTTGGGCTGTTTTGTAGGGTCATCAAGCCTGAATTTAGGTAAGGCTAACTTATTTATTTCATACAACCTTCAAAAAATGAAAGAATATGACTCCACTAAGGGAGTGTATTGACATTGAGGTCAGGTGTATTGAATGTGGGGAGGTTATTCCACGGTCGATACTGTGTTTTACATCGTTGGTTCTTGTGTGACTAATGGGACCGTATGATAAAAAATTGGTTGTTACATAGGTTGTTGAGCCATTATGGGCTAGCTAATCACCACTTTATTAACTTGATTGGGTGTGTTAGCCGTAGAGGCTTGTGATGATTTATTTTGACCAGATTGATTATTTTGGTATTGGACCTTGTTTTGCCATTCTTTCTTCTTAGACTTGATGATGCCCTCTTGGATTTTTATTTCCTCAATGACACTAGCATGTGCTAAATATTCTTCAAATGTATGATAAGTATTAAGCTGAAGCATCCAAAAGATGGATTTTAAGCAAATCTTGGTGAATAATTTGATAGTTTCATCCATTAGTAGGGAGAATGGCAATTTGATTATGACTTCCCTCCAAAGGGTTCCAAAATTGTAGATAGGTTCATCATCCCATTATTTTAGATAATAAATGTCTAATAATGAGACCTTATTTCTAATGTTTAGGGTAAAATGATCCAATAATAGGTCCATCAGTTGAGTAAAAGTGTAAATATCATGTGTTGGAAACTGTTTGAACCACTCTATGGCGTCTCCCCTAATTTTTGAGGAAAATTTTGAAGCAAGAGTCCATCGTCAATTTGAATTCAAAAACATGTGTGAAGAAATGAGCTCACATGCTCCTTAGAGTCCTCGGTTCCTCTATACTTATAAAATTTTGATAGTGTGAAGTCTATCGGATATGGTGATAATGGCATCGAAGGATGAATTGGTTGGTGGATTAGTTGACTTAAGGTCATTTTATGGCTTGACATGCCAGTGGTATTCTGCATCAACTAATCAATCTATTTTTGCATGGCTTGTATCCTAATATCTTCCCTAGTAACTTGGAAGCCTTGGATTACCTGATGATTGGGAGATGGATTGGAAAAAATATGTTGTGGAGTGACTAGCTAACTTTGGTGGCATGGATTTGTTTGAACATGGGGTGAATATTGATGAATTAAATAAGGAGATTATTGATGAGGAGTATGTTGGAAGAATTGGTTGAGAGGTTGGCTAGAAGGAATGGGAATTGGTTGGGTTGGGGTATGAATTGGTGGAAGATTGGGGATGGAAACCACCGAATATTAGGGTATCCATGTTAGATTCTAATTGGCTATGATGGGCTAGGTTGGAACTGCATGGATCATAGGGTCCACCTAAAATTATTGCTTAGAATTTAAAAGTTGTGAGAGCAATTTGTTTGTGTAACCCAATATATCATGTAGCTCTTGTTCATACATGGTAGACATTGACATGGCTCTAGTTGGATTAAAATATGAAGGAAGTAAAGGAGATAGATTATAATAAATGGGTTTGGTATAAGTTACACTTGATGTGGCAACTTGGGAGGTTGGGTCTTGTGAGGAAACATTCACATACTCCTCATACAAGGGATTTGAATAGGTTTGGATATGGCTAGATGAAGGGTAAGTGTTAAAAACACTTGTATTTTGGGCTGGTCTAGAAAAATAAGGCATACCATATTCATAGGTAGTTATGAGGACCAAAAATGATCATTATTGCACAATTTTTGACTACCATATGATAAGTTAATTGCCAAATAGTTGACTAAAATATATTATTTGTTAAGTGTTTGCATGATTTTATGTTAGGAATACTATATCTCTGTTTTAACTATTTTCAACATTTTGTGACTGATTTTTCTTGATTAAGTAGCAAGTAAAAACATGCATTTCAATTAAAAAAATGTGGTATGCTGATATCCATTAACTTCTCAATGGTTTTTGAATGTTTTCCTACCATTCAACTTGTTTCAAATCCACATTGAAGCCAAAATTTTAGGACTTTCATAAATCTAAAAATCTGAAAAAAATAGCCATATAAAAATCAGCAAGCTGTCACTTTATAGGAACACCTTGAAGTTGTCAAGCAAAGCATGAGCATATGGATGGAATGAGTTCATAAGGACTGCATAAGAAATCTAAACTATTTATAAGCATTCCCACATGGTCTAAATAGGCATCAACAGGGTATAACAGAGCAGGGACAATTGTGCAACACTGTTGCACTATTTTAGCATTGTTACTTGGTGAATGAAGAGTATAAATTTAGTAGCAATTGTATGTACTCCTTAATGTTGATATTTGAATAATTTTTTCATGTTATAATTTATTTTAATTTGCAATAAATGCCAATATTTTATAGCTGTGCAACAGAGTTGAAAAATGCACTAATTTACCATGTAAATTCTAGCAAGCTACCAATGAATGGCAAGGCATGGAATTCACACATGGAGAGGAATAAAGGCTATTGCAATATGATATTGAGGGCTAATACACATAATAAATGTAGCTAAAATAATTTTAAGAGCACATAGTTGGTCATTCCGAAGATCTTCATGATGAGCAGACATCTTCAAAATGAGAAATGCAGTCTCTTCGAAATGAGCGAACATCTTCAGAATGAGAAATACAGTCTCTTTGGAATGAGCCACTTATATTCAAAATGATAACATAAAGTGCTTTTTGAATTTTTGACTATTTTTTGATGGTGGAAAAAGGGAAAGAAGGTTGAAAAGGTTAAGGAAAAATATCTTCCATATGATTTTGTCGTCCTTGCCGTCCAAAGCCACCATTCATGGAAAAGATCAATTTTGATCCTCTTCTAGGATAAACACAAAAATAACTACAGCATAATAGGAAGTTGTTTGCAAGATAGAAATGACATATTATGAAGTGAAGAAAGATGTGTGAGATATTTATAGACTTCTCCCACATACTCCCACCATTGAAGATGCTTTCTAAGGGCCAATGACTACTACTACAACACAAACTATCTAGATTTACATTTATTTTAGATCTAAAATTATTGGTAAATCACTGTAAAGTAGCATAGGCTAATTTGAGCAAGGGATATGTTGTAAATATTTATATAAATAACAGAGCTCCCTCTTTGGTTGAGCTAGTTAGGAATTAGAATAGAGAAGAGTTTTCAATAGCAACAATTAAGAGTGTACAATAATTTTTTGTAACAGTTTTCAGCATGTTTTGTCATCAATTAAAGTGCAGTTATTTTATCATTTTTTGTTCTAAGTTTTAATTATTTAAGGAGTGATTTTCACCTCCTTATAGATCAGAAAGTATGGGCCCATTTTTATATCTAGAAGGAGGGATTTTATGACAAGTTTTAATCTATAATTTTGTTGCAACAAAATTAATAGATTGCTTGCTAGATTTCATTTTCTTGTTTTTATTTTGTATTATGTGATTGATGTTTTCTATTATGTTTGTGTATAATATTTATGTGTGTGTCAGCTGACAAATTAGATTAAATATTTATTTCTTGTTTCCTTTGCTTTCTATGTTCTGTTATTTTTATGTTTTAATAGCTTTCAATTTCTAACAGATTTCATTTTGTTGTCAATTCCTATAGCAAAAGTTTGATGACCTTTTATGGCAGGGCATTGACAAGTGTTTTATTTCCAAGCATCACTTCCATTCTGTAAGAGTAAAATAGGTTTCAATTTTGCAAGTGTAATTTAGAATTTCATTTTAGCAACATTTCAATTTAGCAATTTCAATTCTATTATTTCAATTCTGTAAAAGTAGATTAGATTTTAATTCAGCAATTTCAATTCATGCAATTGTAGTTAACTTTAATTTTCTAAAATTAGAATTAGTTTTTATTTCTTATAAGTTTCCATTTTACAGATTAGGTTTAGTGTGACACCAAAAGGCTAAACCAAATCTGTCTCACCTAATAAATGTTTGAAATCTGAATGCCTGAATTATACTCTACCCTAGCCTTCTATCGTAGATAGCCTTGGACACCACCCCGGATTTATAAGATCTTTGAGATTTAATGATGTGCTTAACAACAAAGCATCATTTTGACACCATTATCAGGGATCATGGTATTGTTAGAGGGTAAAAGTAGTCAAATAATTATTATTATGCTAAGTTATGAAGTTCAGAGTAAAATCTGAATGTAAAAGCTAGTATAAATAATAATTATTGATAGTTGCATTTCAGTCCATTTAGAAAACAAGCAACCACAGGGAGGTGATCTTCACACTTGGGGGTTAAATTATCTATGTTTGAAATTCTTGATAAAAATTGAAAGAATTCATCATCCTCATTATCAAGAAACATAAGATCTCTTAAAAAAAATTTAGAAGAGCCATTTGCTAGTACTGCCATTTTTATATCCATATCATCAGGGTAGTATAAATTTTTTTTTACTAGGTGTTGAAAAGATATCATGGTAGATATACAAGACTATCCCTTAAAAAAAATAGCCATATCAACTACCTGTAGCATTTGTTCATAGGGACATATCATTGATATATGCCATTTACTTCCACAACTCAAAGATACAAAATTTGTTGTCTAATATGAATTCTTCTCAAAGAGAGATCCCAAAAACAATAAATTGGGTAAGTAAATCAACCACCACCTTCAGCCCAACCTATGGTCAATCTGAATAATATAGGATAGGTAACCCCTGTCTATGTAAGTTGAGTCAGTTAAAAAAAAAATCACAAAACTTTTTGCACAATCAAAATAGAAGTTTACAGCTTAATAGTGATCCTAGAGTTTTGCCATTATTGCTTAAATATTGTTAGGGTTTTACCACGCTAAACCGTAACCTAACAATTATTAGCCTACATCGACAATAGTTGATCTCATTAGAGGTGATCCTACCTGACAAGTAGTTGATCTACTAAAGTTGTACACTTCTTGTCTTATTGTGCAAACCAAAAATGTCTTTTTTAGTCCAACTTGTGATCAATTTGTACAAGATAGGCAACCCCTGTCTATGTAGCTAAATCTGGTAAAATAATAAAAACCTATAAGAAATGTTATTGACTGTAGCAACATCCAACTATGCTCAAACAAGAACTTACCTGAGCTTGAAGAAACAAAAATCAATGGAGATACACAGAAACCTTTAGTCCAAACACACAGAAATTAGCTTTGGATAAAGGAGAAAAACTACACAAAACATTTAATTCCATTGAACTATTTAGTAAGAAATTACAAAGGGGTAAATTATGTCCTAGGAATGAAACAAATTGAAGTGCAGCCAAGAAAAATCTTAAACATTATTAGTTGACTGACTTATAAATAAAAAGCAAAATTGTTGCTATTTTGAAACAATATTTCAATCCCTTTACATGAAATTACAAGGGTATATCAAGATTTATCTTGATGTAAGCACTTAACATAATTTAGGAATTGGTATTTAATTGTTTCAAGTATAGATTGACAAGACTTTGCAAACTAGGAGGCATGGACAACACTTGATTGAAAAAGTTTTTAGATATGGAGCAGTGCTTCTTTCTCCCATTGGTAATTCATGGAGGATGTTAGTGGTGAATGGACATTGCCTTCGTGTATGCCATGCACCATTAACTAAGGAGGAGTTATTGAAGGATATTCCATTGGATGTACACATAATGGAAGATAATTTCTCTTCAAATTCAGATTCAGAGTGATGATAAAAAGTTTGACAAAAAGAAAAAAAAATACAAGAAAAGCAAAAAGAAGAATAGTTTTGTTTGTGAACTTCCTTCTTGGGTACAAGCAAGACAAGAAAAATTGAAAAGAAAAAAAAGAAAAAAAAAAGAGAGAGAGAGAGAAAAAAAATTGCAGCAAAGGCATGTCCCACAAAATGGGGATACATGAGGACAAGTATCAATTTTAGCAAGGAAGAGGAACAATGGAGCCAATACTTCATTTCTAGCAATAAGGAGGCAATTATGATGTAAGAATATTCTTACTGCTCATCTAGAAAGGAAGGTTGCATCAATGTTGCAGGTTTCAACAGAAAGAGATGGTGTTTTCATACAATAATTGACATGTTTTTGCAGAATAAGGATTGGTCTTATCCAAATAAGAGTGAGAGATGTTATCTCTCATTGAAGCACTTGAAAAAAAAAAGGACAAAATTTGGTTGAAAACTAGAAATGGCAGCCTCTTTTGATGAAAAAAATGAAAAAAAAGAGATGAAAAAAAAATAAAAAAAATGAATAATTCAGTAGTGAAAACCTTCTTGGAGGCTCTAATAAGTTGGCTTGCATGAAAACCAATTTTTCGACATGCATTGCCTTGTTGATCTATCCATAATTGTTCCACCATTGTACAAATCTCACACTGCACATGGGTTATGTTTATGTTTTTAGATAGCCTGCTAACAATCATCAAAAACAACTTATAAAGTGCATGACCAATTTTTAGGACAGTAAGGTATGTGTTTCTTGCACTTAATTCATAGTAAAATTTTAGCATTTAGTGTATGATAATCGGTATTTGGCATAAAATATTCATATAATATTGGCAAGTTGAAAATGGAACATGTTCAAGATGTTAAAAAACACCCCCTTATGCCCTTAATTGCATGGAAATTCCAAAACTGTGCAAAAACCTAATTTTGGGATAGACATGGCAACAATTCTATTTCAATTTGTAGGGCAAGTTTCAGAAGGAGAACTACAAGTTATATCTCACAATTGTATAATAAATTGAAGGAGGATAATCAACAAAATGCACCTGAAGGTTCTATTTTAGTACTACTGGAATAAAATAACAACATACAAAACAATTAATAACATCTAAACAAAAGTATGAAGAAGGGATTTTTGATGTTATGGAAGGCTTATACACTCTAGAGATGAGCCCACAATAGAATCTGTAGCTAAATTTTGCATAGGATGTAATTTTTGCATCTTTTGATGCATCTTTGAAATGAGCAGGATATCTTCGGAATGAGTAGAAACTGTACCAAATTTGTTGAAAATACTACAAAATAGCAAAAATAGTAGGGTACATCAAATATCGATGTTCAAAAGGCTCTACCATAAGTAAGTACATCCCTCAAGTATTTCAAATCCAAAAATTTTATCAATTTTGTTCAAAAGGTGCAAACAACAGAAATAAGCATTCAGGCTAAAATGTTGTGAAGAAAAAAAAAATTCCATCAGTAGTAGTGCATTTGCCAAATACAGTTCCACAATAATACTATTACAAGATGAATCACATGATATCAAGCCTTTAAGAGGTACCTTTCAAAACTAAAACTTGTAGAAAGAAATAAAAAAATTCATATATGTGCTTAATTGCAAAATACTTGATATAGTGCAGCAAGGAGAAATTTCTCAGTTAGCAGGTAGAAAAATATGTTCACAAGAATAAAACCTGCATATTACTATGGCCTACTAAGATGCATGAGGGCATGCATCAGTTCAAGTTGGGGTGGTGATGAGGCTAAAAAATGCTCATTATTTCACAATGTTTTACTTCCATATGATAAGTTAATTGCCAAATAGTTGACTAAAATATACTATTTGTTAAGTGTTTGCATGATTTTATGTTAGGCATACTATATCTCAGTTTTGACAATTTTCAACATTTTTGTGACTGATTTTGCTTGATTAAGTAGCAAGTAAAAATATGCATTTCAATTAACCAAATGTAGCATGCTAATATCCATTAAATTCTCAATGGTTTTTGAATGTTTTCTTGTCCTTCAACTTGTTTCAAATCCACATTGAAGCCAAAATTTTAGGACTGTCATAAATTTGAAAATCTAAAAAAAATAGCCATATAAAAATCAACAAGCTGTCACTTTATATGAACACCTTGAATTTATCAAGCAAAGCATGAGGATATGGATGGAATGAGTTCAGAAGGACTATAGAAGACATCTGATCTATTTAGAAGCATTCCCAAAAGGTCTAAATAGGCAACAATAGGGTATAACAGAGCAGGGACAATTGTGCAGCACTATTGCACTATTTTAGCATTATTACTTGGTGAATGAAGTGTATAAATTCAGTAGAAACTTGATGTACTCTTTCATGTTGATATTTGAATAATTTTTCCATGTTCTAATTTGTTTGAATTTGTAAGAAATGCCAATATTTTACAACTGTGCAACAAAGTTGGAAAATGCAGTAATTTACCATGTAAATTCCAACAAGCTACCAATGAATGGCAAGGCATTGAATTCACACATGGAGAGGAATGAAGGCTATTGCAATATGATCCCGAGGGCTAATCCACTTGAGAAATGCATCTAAAATCACTTGAAGAGCACACAATTGGTCATTCTAAAGATATTCGGAATGAGCAAACATCTTTAGAATGAGAAATACAATCTCTTCGGAATGAGCGAACATCTTCGGAATGAGAAATACAGTCTCTTCAAAATGAGCCACTTATCTTCGAAATGAGAACATAAAATGTTTTTTGACTTTTTGACTATTTTTTGATGGTGGAAAAATGGAAATAAGGTTGAGAATGTTGAGGGAAAATATCTTCCATCTGATTTTGGTGTCCTTGTCGTCCAAAGCCACCATTCATGGAAAAGATCAATTTTGATCCTCTTCTAAGATAAACACAGAAATAACTTGTTGGCATTTTTGCCACATTATTTTTATTGTTGTTGTTCGTACACTTAACAAATTTTATGCTAAAGAAAAGGTGTCACGATATCGCGACATGTTGCATTTTCATGACCTTTCACGTTTTTGCGGCATCCGTACCAAAAAAGAGCTAAGTAAAGAAAATGTCGCGATATCGCGACATGTCGCATTTTCGTGACTTGTCGTGTTTTCACGGCTAAAAATAGCCAAAGGAAGCAAGGAAGTAAAACTATTGCGATATCGCGACATGTTGGATTTTCATGCTAGGAAACAACAAAGGGAGCAGTCAAGGCAAAAGTTGTCACAATATCGCGACATGTCACATTTTCATGAATTGTAGTGGTCCCAGAGGAAAGTGATAGAAAAATGTCATGATATCATGACAAAAAAGCAAGAAAGGAGCAAATGGTACGGAATGGCACGATATCGCGACATGTCGCGTTATCACGAAAGGGCTGAAGATAAACACAAGGCGGATGAAAGATGTCACGATATCATGACATTTTTGGAAACGAAGCCAAGATAGAGAAACTTGTCACGATATCGCGACAGGAAGCGACAACGACAGAGAAGGCAAGAAATTGTCATGATTTCGTGACATGTTGGACAGGAAGGGCAAAGCGCAGAGAAATGTCACGATTTCGTGACATGTCACATTTTCACGAGGGGAAAGCAAAGAAGCAGCCAGATAGTACGGAATGTCGCGATTTCGTGACATGACGAATTTTCACGGCCGAAAAGCAACAAAGTACAAGGAGACAGAAAATGTCATGATTTCGTGACATATTGTGGAGATAAAGCCAAATGGAAACATGTCACGATTTCGTGACTTGTTGAAGATGAAAGAACAAAATGGAGAAAATGTCGCGATATCGCGACATGTCGCATTTTCGCGACCTATCGCGTTTTCGTGGAACCAAGACTAACAAGTACAAGGCAGAAAGAAATTGTCACGATATCACGACATGTCACGTTTTCATGATGAAGGAGCCCGAAAGACAATGCCAAGTATGGAATGTCACGATTTCGTGACATGTCCCATTTTTGCTACTTGCAAGAAGATGAAGGCCAAGGAAGAGAAAGATGTCACGATTTCGTGACATGTTGCAGTTTCGCGGGTATACAAAAGAAAAGGACACAAAAGGAAGAAGATGTCACGATTTCGTGACATGGTGAGTTTTCACGACTTGGAGCAGCGAACAAAGCTAGACAAAGGAGAATGTCACGATTTCATGACATGTCATGAAGACAAAGCTAAACTAAGAGAAGACGTCGTGATATCGTGACATGTCACATTTTCGTGACTGGTGGCAAAAGAGAAAGTAGTAAGGTAAAAGTGTCATGATTTCGTGACATGTCGCATTTTCGCGACCTGTCTCATTTTCATGATAGAAGCAACAACAAAGGCCCGATACAGTTCAATTTGCATTTTTCCTCTAGAATTGCATAGGAGAACGTGAGGAGAAGATAAGGATCAAATAAAAGCTCTCCAACTGATTTTGAGATCGTGGTCAAAGAAGTCTCCAAGATTAAATGTTGCTGATTACCTATGTGCGCAAGATGGAAGAACATGAGGCAGTTTTCGATGCCACCAAAATTAAAGACGCCTCCAGCATTAAAAGCTCTTGTTCGTGATCTCCTAACAACTTCCAGCTTGCCCCGATAACGGTCATTTAATGAAGAAATATGGTCCCTTGGTCGAGGCAGATTAAGGGGGATTGTTTCTCTTTTCAAGTGCCTATTTTGTGGACCTCTTCTTCAAAATCTGTTTTATGTATTAAATGTTGTGATTCGAAAGGAAGAGGGAAGGCCTCTATAAATACCAATGTAAAATCTCAAGCAAAAGGAGGAGGACCTTTTTGCAAAAATTGAAGCAGAAATCCTAGATGCATTTTTCTCTATTCTTAGTGTCTTCTGGAGTTGGTGATCCAAACTGTTGTTCATGTTTTGCTTTATGTCTGAGTCACTTATGTTAGTCTAGTGTTAATATAAGTTGAATTCTGTTGTTTTGGATTTGGTTGTATTTGCATTTGAACGTTTGGAGTACAATTGGAAGCGAACTTACGGCTAATGCTTGATCCAATTTCTGTATATGCATTCTAAGAGTTGGTTGTTGTTTAGCTTCAGGATCTAGTGGAGGTTATTTGCTGTTTGAGGTTGTTCTCCCCATTAACTATCGGCTTCGGCCATATTTCCATCTCTTTCTGTTATTTCCCATTTCTTTCTATTATTTCCCATTTCTTTCCTGCATCCTTATCTTGAAACTAGTTTAGATTAGTTTGGGAGCTAGCCCTCTCTGGAGATTGGCCCGGGAGACTTCTCTTTCTCTCGGCCTTTCAATGTTGGCCAAGTCTAGGGCGCACAAGTGATGAAATCTTGTACTTAGGCAGATTTGTGACCAACAGTTTTTGGCACGCCCAGTGGGATAGACTGTTTCTGTCTCAGAAAGATCCATAATCGGTGGGACTCACAAGTCCCATTTTTTGACACCCGAAGGAATCAAGATTTTGATGAACTATCTTGACCTCAAAGCGGAGATTGTAAGTTCATCTGGTGACTCTGTTGAAGGTGATTGTATAGTACCTAGAAATTTCTAATCGTGAAGCTGGTGAAAATCTTTGCTTCATGATCACGAGATCAAGTGCCAAAGAATCGAAAGATCCAGTCGAATTCTTCGAGATTGATGTTCAGAACTGGAGGGAGCGCTCAAGATTGGTAAGTCCTATGAACCCATCATTTGCTATCTCATCATAGGCTACAGGTCAGTTTGTGCCATCTCCGACTCCTCCCAGTACTACTATGAGCTTGCTACATCTAGATCCAGTAGTCCAAATGGCCCAGCATCCTCCACCAAGGAAGTTCTCGGCATGGAATAGTTCGGGAGCCTTGAATTTACTGGCACAAAATCCAGTCCCTCAAGCTGCTTTGAAAGCTTTGTCGACCTATGATGGTATTGGTAAAACTGCTTATGAGCATATTCATGATGTAGCCTCTTTGGCGGCTATCCATGACATAATGGATGAAGACGTAATGATAAAGTTGTTGGTGTTGTCATTGAGAGGGAAATTGTTGTATTGGTACCGAACATTGCAACCAGGCACTATTGCATCATGGGATCAATTAGGAGAACTGTTAGTCAAAAATTTTCATGAACAAGCTGATCCATACTCCTTGTTGCATCAATTTAATGCAATTCAAAGGCACCCATAGGAGGAGATAGCCGACTTCAATGTCAGATTTACTAGAAGCTGGCAGAGAATTCCTGATGGTCTTCGGCCCACTCATGAGCTAGCTGCATTCTATTATCTCAGAGCTTTCAACACAGACATCGGCTTGGCTATCCGACAGTCCAACGTGAATACATTCCCAGAGCTATTCGAACAAGCGCAAAAGGTGGAAGCTGACTTGATTGCCATAGGTAGGCTTCCCCAAAAGGTAACAATGCCTATCTTACCTGATCTTCCTAAGCATTTGTATTCTGGTTCATTTTCATAGCCTATGCCTTCCATGTATCCTATTCCATCATGGAGCTCAAGTGCGCCTCAGATCGCACCCATTCCAGTTCCCCAGCTCCCTGCTCCAACTATTCCATAATTGCCTGCACCAAGCATTCCGTAATTACCAGCTCCCACTTCATTCCCAACATTGCCTGCACCCAGCACCTCTACCTATACCGGCACCTCCTGCGCCCTCAAATCCTGATCCTTACACAATGCTATTACAAGAGGTAAGATCTGCTAATTCAGCTATAAGAGCGATGGGAAATAAAATCACAATTATTGAAAGAAAGCAGGCCGAGAGAGATTTCCAACCCAGGAGATTTCAACCTCCGTCGATCACTAGAGAACAAGCGGCTTCAACAAGCAAAGTGCCAAAAAATAACCCGACCGTGTTGACGAATGAGGAAGCTGGCCCTACAGAAAGAACATATTGGTGCTCTACATGTAATGATCCACACGGTGAGGAGACTTGTATGGTTCATTTGAACTATGTACAAACATTGGCCGCAAGCTCTTCTGGAGGACAAGTTAATATGATTACTAAGGTAGATCATAATTTTATGGTTCCATCTGAAGAACAAGTCTCAGTTCTCATGAGAACTGGGAAGAAGCCAGTCACGGTAGATCCAGCAGAGATGGAACCATTAAGGGTACCAGCTGATCCGAAGATGCAAAATGAGAAGAAACAAGTACAAGTGAAAGCTCTTATTTCAATACCAAAGCCAGATTCACCTGTTCTATTAAAAGATCTTTTGCCACCACGAGCAAAGGAAAGATTGCAAGAAAAAGCCTCGACTTCGTAGGCAAGAGCTGAAATAGAGGAACGAGCCAGAGAAAAGCTCAAGTACCCATATTTGACTAAAATACTGAGGGTAGAAGCCACTCAGCAATATCGGAGCAAATATGAAGACACTATTGAAAAGAGGGAGTCTGGTGCATCTACATACAATATTGTTGAAGAATTGAAGAAGATTCCAGCCAAGGTTAGTCTCTATGATGCATTACAATTACCTGGGCAAGTTGATTTGTTACAAGAATCATTGAAGTCTATGAAAGATAATGAGAAGAATCCTACCCGGATGATTTTTGCTCAAACATTAACTACTTCAGCCACTGGAAAAAATAGACCACCCCCATTTTATTTGTCACTCAGGATGGAGGGTTGGATAGTGCACAACTGCATGATTGATTCTGGTGTTGCGACAACTGTCATGCCAAAGGCAGTTTGTGAAGTCATGGGTATGGAGTATACAAGAAGTAGCCCTGGTGTCTTGCGGTTGGATGGGACTCCCATGAAAATAGTGGGTGTAATCAAGGATGTTCCTATTGTTCTACATAGTATGCCTCAAATTACAGTAATTCAGGAGATAGTTGTGGTCGATTTGGAACCATATTTCAGTATGTGTTTGTCGAGAGAATTCACTGCCAAGCTGGGAGGCTACCTTTCTCTGGATTATTCTCACTTGGAGATTCCTTTCAAAGGAAGAAGAATCCGGATTTACAATAAGAAGCCTTCTACTTTTCATATAGAGAAGATGGGAGAAGAAGAAAAGTCCACACATTCTGTCAACATGATAACTAAAGAATTGGAAAATCCTGATTTGATGGATGAAGTCCTGGATGAGCTTCACTTAGAGGATGAGTTTTCAATGCTCAATTTTAATGCCATGATGGAAACTAAGATTGGTTGTTACTCCATTACAAATCCTGAAGAGGTTGAAGTAAATATGCCTCCTGATCAAGTTGGTCAAGATCCTGTGCAAGACCAACTCTATTTCGATGGAGCACGATGTAAAAATGGTGCGGGAGTAGGGATTGTTCTTATTTCTCTCTCTGGCCTTCAATGATCATATTCATACCGATTGACCTGGAGCTGTACAAATAATATAGTAGAGTATGAGGCTTTATGCCTAGGTCTCAAGACGGCTAAGAAACTTGGAGCACGATAGTTGCAAATCTTTGGTGACTTCGAGTTGATTATCAATCAGGAGACCAATGAGTGTCTGTTCAAGGTCTGGGATCCAGGAGATCATAGAGCCATGTTTTGGTATGTGTCTCTCCCGAGAGTTCATAGCTAAATTCGAGGGTTACCATGTACATAGTAAAAAAAAAAAAGAAAATTTTTTGTTAACTTCGGCTCCTTTTGCACGCGAGCCCGTAGGTATGTTTATTTCTCTTTCTTTTTCTTTTCCTTCCCAGCAGATAGTGGCTTCCCCTCTACTTCTTTCTTCCACTTCCTCATTTTCATTCCCTTCCTCTCCTACTCCTTCTGCAAAATAATCAAGCCACTGCTGTTGTTTCTACTCCCCTCTCTGATGTTCCCTTTTCTTCACTTTCCCTTTCTTCTAATCCTTTGTCTTTTGAGCACTTCTCCACAGTTCCTACCACCTTCTCCATTCCATCCACTTCCATTTCATTATCTATTTTACAATAGCTGGTAGCACAGTAGCACCCTCTTCAGTTGTTGTATCTACCACTTCTACTCCTCCATCTTCCACCATTCCATCATTCACCATTCCCATTCCACGGCCTGCGCATCCGCTGGTCATCATTCCATTCATTTCCATTTTTGCAACTCAGGTGCTTTTCACTACTGCCATGGAGATCCTTGCACAACACCTGGTGATTACCCAGCTCAACCGAGCTAGGCAAAATGCAGTAGTTCTAAAGAAATAAAGGAAGTTCTGCTCTTCCATAAATTTTTGCTATAGGTCCTATTTTTGAGTGCCGAGTGCCAGCAAGAGCTTGTTGCAGCAACCTACAGAGACGTCCAACATCAACCAACACTCACTTCTTCTGCCCCTCCAACTTCTTGACTCTGTTGCCCAATGGATAAAGGCTTGAGGTTCGTGCATACAGTAGAACTGTATACCCCGTGAGCCACCAAGAATGTTGGCATTTTTGCCACATTGTTTTTGTTGTTATTATTCATGCAAAATAACTAAGTTTTGTGCTAAAGCAAAGGTGTCACGATATCGTGACATGTCACATTTTCATGACCTATCATGTTTTCATGGTGTCCATACCAAAAAAGAGCTAAGTATAGAAAATGTCACGATATCACGACATGTCACATTTTCATGACCTATCACGTTTTCATGGCTAAAAGCAGCCAAAGGAAGCAAGGAAGTAAAACTGTCGTGATATCGTGACATGTTGGATTTTCATGCACTAGGAAACAACAAAGGGAGTAATCAAGGGAAAAGTTGTCGTGATATCACGACATGTCACATTTTCACGACTTGTAGTGGTCACAGAGCAAAGTGATAGAAAAATGTCGCGATATCGTGACAGAAAAGTAAGAAAGGAGCAGATGGTATGGAATGGTGCGATATCGTGACATGTCACGTTATCGTGGAAGGGCTAAAGATAAACACAAGGTGAATGAAAGATGTCATGATATCGTGACATTTTTGAAAACGAAGCCAAGCAGAGAGGAACTTGTCGCGATATCGTGACAAGAAGCGGCAATGACAGAGAAGGCAAGAAATTGTCACGATTTCATGACATGTTTGATAGGAAGGGCAAAGTGTAGAGAAATGTCATGATTTCATGACATGTCACGTTTTCGTGAGGGGAAAGCAAAGAAGCAGCCAGATAGTACGGAATGTCACGATTTCATGACATGACAAATTTTTGGGTAAAAAGAGCAAAGTACAAGAAGATAGAAAATGTCACGATTAGTTGATTTGTGACTTGTTGAAGATGAAAGAACAAAATGGAGAAAATGTCGCGATATCGCGACATGTCACATTTTCGTGACTTGTCACGTTTTTGGGAAGAAGGCTGAAAAGTACAAGGCAGAAAGAAATTGTCGTGATTTCGCGACATGTCACATTTTCATGATGAAGGAGCAAGAAAGACAATGCCAAGTATGGAATGTCACGATTTCGTGACATGTCCCATTTTTGCTACTTGCAAGAAGATGAAGGCCAAGGAAGAGGAAGATGTCATGATTTCATGACATGTTGCAATTTCATGGGTATACAAAAGAAAAGGACACATAAGGAAGAAGATGTCACGATTTCGTGACATGGTGAGTTTTGCGACTTGGAGCAGCGAACAAAGCCAAACAAAGGAGAATGTCACGATTTCGTGACATGTCATGAAGACAAAGCTGAACGAAGAGAAG
The DNA here is from genome assembly GCA_028583015.1 of Wollemia nobilis. Lineage (NCBI taxonomy): Eukaryota > Viridiplantae > Streptophyta > Pinopsida > Araucariales > Araucariaceae > Wollemia > Wollemia nobilis. The sequence continues at coordinate 5,152,844 of JAQPPZ010002937.1, read as the reverse complement.
ATGTCACGATATCGTGACATGTCGCATTTTCGTGACTGGTGGCAAGAAGAGAAAGCAGTAAGGTAAAAGTGTCACGATTTCGTGACATGTCGCATTTTCGTGACCTGTCTCATTTTCGTGACAGAAGCAACAACAAAGGCCCGATACAGTTCAGTCTGCATTTTTCCTCCAAAATTGCATAGGAGAACGTGAGGAGAAGATAAGGATCAAATAAAATCTCTCCAACTGATTTTGAGATCGTGGTCAAAGAGGTCTCCAAGATTAAATGTTGCTGATTACCTATGTGCACAAGATGGAAGAACATGAGGCAGTTTTCGACGCCACCAAAATTAAAGACGCCTCCAGTATTAAAAGCTCCTGTTCGTGATCTCCTAACAACTTCCAGCCTGCCCCGATAATGGTCATTTAATGAAGAAATATGGTCCTTTGTTTTTTTTTTTTGTGTTGGCAAAAGGTGGTCCCTTGGTCCGAGGCAGATTAAGGGGGATTGTTTCTCTTTTCAAGTGCCTATTTTGTGGACCTCTTCTTCGAAATCTGTTTTATGTATTAAATGTTGTGATTCGAAAGGAAGAGGGAAGGCCTCTATAAATACCAATGTAAAATCTCAAGCAAAGGAGGAGGACCTTTTTGCAGAAATTGAAGCAGAAATCCTAGATGCATTTTGCTCTATTCTTAGTGTCTTTTGGAGTTGGTGATCCAAACTATTGTCCATGTTTTGCTTTCTGTCTGAGTCACTTCTGTTAGTCTAGTGTTAATATAAGTTGAATTCTACTGTTTTGGATTTGGCTGTATTTGCATTTGAACGTTTGGAGTACAATTGGAAGCGAACTTACGGCTAATGCTTGATCCAATTTTTGTATATGCATTCTAAGAGTTGGTTGTTGCTTAGCTTCAGGATCTAGTGGAGGTTATTTGCTGTTTGAGGTTGTTCTCCCCATTAACTATCGGCTTCGGCCATATTTCCATCTCTTTCTATTATTTCCCATTTCTTTCCACATTTTCCCATTTCTTTCCTGCATCCTTATCTTGAAACCAGTTTAGATTAGTTTGGGAGCCAGCCCTCTCTGGAGATTGGCCCGGGAGACTTCTCTTTCTCTCGACCTTTCAATGTTGGCCGAGTCTAGGGCGCATACACGTACAAAATCCTTTCCTATGGCAGATTTGTGACCAACATAGCTACAACATAATAGGAAGTTGTTTACAAGATAGAAATGGCATATTCTGAAGTGAATAAATATGTGTGAGATATTTCTAGACTTATCCCATGTATTCCCACCACTGAAGATGCTTTCTAAGGGCCAATGAATACTACTGCAACATAAACTATCCAGATTTGCATTTATTTTAGATCCAAAATTATTGGCAAATCACTATAAAGTAGCACATAGGATGATTTGAGCAGGGGATATGTTGTAAATATTTATATAAATAACACAAATTCCTCTTTGGTTGATCCAGTTAGGAATTAGAATAGAGGAGAGTTTTCAATAGCAGCAATTAGGATTGTACAACAATTTTCTATAACAATTTTTAGTATGTTTTGTCATCAATAAAAGTGCAGTTATTTTATCATTTTTTGTTTTGAGTGTTAATTAGTTAAGGAGTGCTTTTCACATCCTTCTAGATAAATAAGTATGGGCCCACTTTTAGATCTATAAGGAAGGATTTTATGGCAAGTTTTAATCTGTAATTTTACTACAGTAGAATTAATAGATTGCTTGCCAGATTTCATTTTCTTATTTTTATTTTGTATTATGTAATTGATGTTTTCTATTATGTTTGTGTATAATATTTATGTGTGTGTCAGCTGACAAATTAGATTCAACATTTATTTCTTGTTTTCTTTGTTTTCCATGTTCTGTTATTTTTATGTTTCAACAACTTTCAATTTCCTGCAGATTTCATTTTGCTGTCAATTCCTATAGCAGAAGCTTGACGACCTTTTGTGGCAGGGCATTGACAAGTGTTTTATTTCTAAGCATCACTTCCATTCTGCAAGAGTAAAATAGGTTTCAATTTTGCAAGTGTAATTTAGGATTTCATTTCAGCAACATTTCAATTTAGCAATTTCAATTCTGTTATTTCAATTCTACAAAAGTAGATTAGATTTCAATTCAGCAATTTCAATTCATGCAATTGTAGTTAAATTTAATTTTTTGAAATTAAAATTAGTTTTTATTTCTTATAAGTTTTCATTTTGTAGATTAGGTTTAGTGTGACACCAAAAGGCTAAACCAAATTTGTCTCACCCAATAAATGTTTGAAATATGAATGCCTGAATTGTACTCTACCCTAGCCTTCTATCATAGACAACCTTGGACACCACCCCAGATTTATAAAATCTTTGAGATTTAATGATGTGATTAACAACAACGCATCAGGTAGAATTATGATATCCTTTGGTGGTGGATGGATAGGCTGTAGCCAATTCTAGTTGTTCATCACAGTACTGACTTAGGGGCTCAAGAACATAGTTATAGGCCTTGTAGATAGTCTCTACCTTGTTCATGTCTATGTGGGTGATGGGCTTCTCAATGTTATGTGTAAGGGATACTACTCGTGGTAGGGATGGATAAGGGTTTTCCATTGAAGTAGTGGGGGGATTGGATGTGTTTTACATTAAGTTATTTTGATTTATTACTTTCTTCTAATTTATTGTTAATATTATAAAGTAGATAAACCAATAATTTAGAACCATAAAAATGAACATAAAACTAAAATTTGTACATAATAAAATGGAAAGAAATAATCAATGCTAAGTTGTTACCTTGTGTAGCTTATCTCATACATTAATTATTTTATTCATTAATGTGAATTGCTTTTAAAGTGACAATTTTATGTGTTTTGATGTATCTAATTTTACTTAATAAAAACAAAGGTAAAAACTAAGGCTAGCTAGGGCAACAATATTCTTGTTTGTAATGACCCCCAACAAGATTTCTTGAGGGTAATCTTATGGTGTCTAGGGTAGATATTGGTGGATGGAAATTACAGCCACCATCACCAAATCTCAAGCAATGGCTGGTGATGAAATCCATCCACTACTATTTTAGAGTGAAACATGTTGTGTGTGATTTATTTTAAAGTTTCTTGTTCTTTATTGTGTTCAAAAAATGCTAAAGATCACCAATTTTACTCATCTAAATCAGAATCCAACATATGAATGCAAATTTTGTCTAAAGAGTGTGAAGTACACCGCTTAAAACCCCCTGCCTAGATAGCAATCGAAGGGTTCGTCCACCTCTCTACCAAAGGTGCCACCCAAGGGCAGGAGTACTTTTTGCATTCAAATATTGTTCCTATTTAGATATGCAAAATAATAAATCTTTAACTCCTAAAAATGCAGATTCTAATAATGCTCTTTTAGTTTCAAATGCAAACAAAATATGCAAGAAATCACTTGAATTTGCAGGTTTTAAGACAGGAAATTTAAACTATGTGAATGTATGCATGAAAAACCTGAATGCAATCCACTATGAATTCTTTTCTAGATTACTTAATTTATATTCTTTTTATATCCCAAAATCTAAAAATATTATACCAAAATGAAATACGTAAATTGTAAAATTGAAATAAGGGTTATAGGACTTACTCCAAAGCCTACGCTTTGCATCAGATCACTGTCAAGCACAGGTGGGTGCCTATGTAGGCATAGTAGGGCACCTTTGTAGGTGCAACGTAGCACCTGAGTAGGCACATTAGAGCATCTATGATGGTCGATAGTTATCACAGAATTCCTACGCAACTTTTATAACTGCTATAGAATTCTCCAGAAATCCTAATTAGTGAAATTGGTAAAAAAAATTGCTTTTGAAAAACCTGTAATAGAAAAAAACCAAATAAAATCAGCAAAGTAAATCATATTAATAAATGAAACCCTTGTGGGGTCCCACCGTGATCACCATTTTAAGAGCTAAAAATGTGACACTATGCAAGCAATAAATGAATCAACTCAAAGAGACAAATAATTGCATAAAATGGAATATATTTCAATAAATGGGGGGTAGCTAAAAAAATCATTGCTATAATTATTCTACCTTAAAAAATTTGATTTGATACAATAGATATAATTTCTAGGGTTATCCAAAACCCTAGCTATACAAAGATGAGTGTCTTCAACTATGCTTCACTCCCAACATAATGAGTGGGCTTGTGAGATATCCGATTCTGGGCCACTCTAGCTTCAGTAGCTATCCAATGATCTCTTGATTGATGTTATTCAACCCTACACACACAACAAACAAAAAAAAATTAGTAAACAAAATTAGGGTTCAACAATGTGAACCCTCTAAGATGTAGACTGAATTCCTAGTTCTATGTGAACAAAATGTGTAGAAATAAACAACACCAGATAATAAAAAAATAAATATTTACCTTATTGTATGATGGTGATGATTCATTGCTTAGTTATAGATTTGGTGGCAAGGTGCCCCAAAGGCACCTCATGATTTGATGAGGCAAGATCTGTTTAGCATTGATGATGAAGACAGGTATTGGCGGGCACTTAGTAGGCTCTGGTACGAGATTGACATGCTCTAGAATGTGCTTTCAAGATATGGTAGCCTCTGGTGAGCACCTGGTAGGATCTAAAGTGAGCTTGGTAAGCTCTGTATGGTGCATGCAGGTGAGGGTTTAATCTATAGAAGTAGATTGCAGGGGTGCAAAGGATACGATGTATGAGGGGGTTGCGACGACAATGGAGGATGGATGTGGAAGTGGCTAGAATGGTGGAAGTCCTATGACAAGCTAGGGTTTGATTCTGCTCTCACAAGTGGATTCGACCAATGGGATCTTTAGGGCTCTACAACCTTTTGCTTCACAAGGGCTTCTTCAACAATATCTCTAAGGGCAAGAACATTCCAAGGGTTGAGCATTTGCAAATGTTCCTATTTATGATCCAAAATAGGGTTTTCTTAGGGTTTTAGCTTAACACTTTTGATCGTGTGGCTAATATTAAATAAAATACTAAGGCTGAGATTACACTTTAAGTGTGGCATGGATTGATGAAGATGGATGGTTGAGATTAGATTAAATCTAATGGCTAAGATTAATTGGATTTAAATATATATTTTTTATAATAAATATATTAAAATATAATAATAAAATATTATATTAAATATAAATAATATAAAATAAATATAAATTAAGTACAAAGGGGTCGAAAAGTTGTGGGAAAGGGCTAAAGTGGGCCTTTTGAAGGTGGGAAATGTGTGTGGTGGACAAGTGGGTGGTAAGATGGAGGGCAAGTGGCTAGGATTTGGTGTCTACAAAAAGCTCCTACAAAAGGGAATAATACATCAAGTACACAACCAAAACCTCCTTATGATATTAATGAGCATTTTGCTAACATTACAGCAAGGATTTCTCTCTTGGATATTTTAAGGAATTTTTCTATACATAGATAAGAATTGATGCATACATTGAGTAAAATGATGGTACAAAAATATATACAACCTAAGGCTATTATAAATACTATTAAGCCTCGTGAAATAGATTGTATTAATTTTTGAGACAAAGATATTCCTCTTCATAGTATGCATAAAGACAATCCTTTATATATTACAACATTGATTGGAGATGTAGCAATCAAAAGAGTTCTAATTGATAATGGTTCATCCCTAAATATTTGCACTTTTGATTTCTACCAAATATTTGGATTTAGAAGTGATGAAATAAAGAGAAATGATATGATCATCAAATATTTTAATGATGAGATTCAAGAAACATGTGGAGTTATATCAATTCCATTGCAGGTTGGTCCAAGAACTTTGGATACGACTATGTTTGTTGTACATTTCCCTACATCGTATAACATACTCTTATGTCATCCCTAGATCAACCTAATGAGAGTTGTACCTTCCACCTAGAACCAATGTATTAAATTTAAATTTAAAAATCAATTGGTTACCATTCATGGTGATCTTAGACCAATTGACATGTGTGCTTTGTTAGAACTAATTGGGATTCAATTTTACCCCACTTTGTCTGCCACTCATCGTAATTCAGTTGCATCTTCTAAACATGCAAAAATATCACCTCAACCATCATCATATTCACCTCCATTAATTATATCTCCATATTTATCACCTACATCTTTAACACCTCTATCTTCAAACCCGCCATCACAACCTACACCTCCATATTCTACACAACCTACACCTCCATCTAGTTCTACATCCACATCTTCTGAACCTATATCTTCTTCATATAAATCAAAATATCTTCCATATACATCTACACAATTTATATTTACATCTAAAACTATAGAAGATACTCCTTCTACTTCATATTATATTACACATGAATATTTACCTGATTTAATCCACAATTCTCACAACATCATAAGAGGAAAAAATATCCACACAATATTCTCTTGCCTTAACTCAATTACCACCATCTCCTTGGAAATTGGGCTTTCCACAACATATGGGAAGAATATACCATGTTGGTAGTTGTGTGTTTGTTTATAAGGGATATGATTGAGGTAGAATAATACCCATGACTATCATAATTGATAATGATGTATTTGATAGGTATTATTTTTTTGATAAATATGAAAAATAAAAACCTATGATGCTTAAATTAGGATATAAAGGTAAAGGTTTAGGACCTTTCCAAAATGGTATAAAAGAACCCTTAGAGATAGAAGAATCTCTTGCCAAATGTAGAATAGACATTTTTCCTAGGAAGTGTCAACCATTCCCATTTGAGGATGATGCACATTTAATCTCATATCAAGACTACCTAGATCAACAAAATACCTTAAACCTATGGGTAGTATGTTTTCTTTTAATATGTTATCCATATATTATCCAAAAATTATTACTGAACCAGATGAACAATTGGAAGGAGATATCTTCCATGATATTTCTATTGAAGAAATATTACATAATGGGTTTTATTTTGATGGATCTATGCGACGTATAGGCCATATAGATGTTATAATCCCTCAAGAAGAATTAGCTAAGTTAACCTTGGAAGAATTACAAGAAATGGGTTTTTCACCCACTCCACCTAATTTTGAAAGAGATCTAAATATTGAAGTGGAAAATGTTTTGGAAGTCAATATTGGTACGGAAGAAAACCCTCACATAGTCAAGATTGGATCAGAATTAAGTGAAGAAAAAAAAAATAGTATATTGCATTTCTCACAGAGTATAGTGATGTATTTTCTTGGACATATGTAGATATGCCTAGCTTAGATCCTTATGTGGTTATGCACCATCTAGTAGTGCATCCGGATGCGAAACCAGTTAAACAAAAACTCATAAAGATGCATCCCAAGGTTGCTCTACTAGTCAAAAGTGAGTTGTAAAAACTCTTCGATGTCATTTATATCCAATCCGTTGACTATGCTGATGGATTTCTAATGTTGTTCCAGTAACTAAGAAAGAAGCTACTATGATCAATGTTTATACTGATTTTAGAGACATAAATGTTGCATGCCCTAAAGATGGTTTTCATCTTCCTAATATGGATCAAATCATTGATTTTAAAGCTAGAAGTGGAATGTTATCCCTTATGGATGGATTTTTAGGATATAATAAAATTAGAATAGCTCTTGAAGACCAACCTAAAATAGATTTCATCACCCCTTGTGGGACATTTTGTTGGAAGGTAATACCTTTTGGTTTAAAGAACGCAGGTGCAACATATCAGAAAGCTATGATATACATATTTCATGATATGATGTATGATATTCTACATGATTATGTAGATGATATCATAGCTCACTCAACTGAAGAGTATGATTACATAAATGATTTAAGAAAAGTATTTGATCGGTTAAGATAATACCTTATCCGTTTAAACCCAACTAAATTTGAATTTGGAGTAAAATATGGAAAAATATTAGGAGTTATTGTTTCTATGCGAGGCATAGAGATAGATTATTTAAATATCAAGGCTATCCATGATATGCCACCTCCTAAAAACATATCAGAATTAAGAAGCTTACAAGGAAAATTACAAGTTATTCGTCACTTAATTGATAATTTTGTAGATAGAATAGAACATTTTCTTAAATTACTCAAGAAAAAAAATTCTTTTTAATGGGATAAGGAATTTCAAGAATTTTTTGATAGCATTAAATAATATCTTCTCAACCCTCTAGTGCTTGTTTCACCTAGACCAAATTGTACTTTTATTTTATATATTTCTACTTCAAAACTTGCACTTGGAGCTATGTTGTCTCAAATTGATGATGAAAATAAAGAACAAGTCACATATTATATAAGTAGAACTTTAATAAGTTATGAAACAATATATACTCCATTAGAAAATATTTGTCTAGCAGTTGTGTTTTCTACACAAAATTTGTGTCATTATATGCTTAGTCAAAAAACATATGTAATTGATAAATCTGATCCATTAAGGTACTTGATGAGTAGACCTTACTTATCAGGATGCACAGCTAAGTGGGTTCTGGATCTCAATGAGTTTGAACTCACATTTATTGGCCAAAAATCCATAAAAGGCCAAGTTATAGCTGATCAGTTAGCTACTGCACCTTTAGAATCTACTCATCCCCTCACCATTGAGTTCCTTGATGAATGCCTCAATCTAGAGGAAGATCATTCTAAAACATGGTCTTTATATTTTTATGGAGCTCGATGCATGAGTGGTGCTAGTGTAGGTATTATTTTAATATCTCCTCAAAAGCACCTCATACCTTTATATTTCAAATTGCAATTTTCTTGCACTATTAATACTATTAAATATGAGGCTCTAATTATTGGATTACGAGCCGTCCTACCATTAAAAAAAAGATTTATTAGTTTTTTGTGATTCTCAACTTGTGATAAATAAAATCAATGATGTTTATCAGACACAAGATGAGAAAATTACACCCTTATAAATCTCATGTCCTTCAATTAATATCATTATTTTAAAAAGTCACTTTATAAGCTATTCCTAGAACTAGTAATCGTGTTATCGATGCTATGGCTACGATTACTTCTCTGTTGCATTTGGAGTTGGATGACGAATATTCTACTATCATTATTCACCGACTCTAAGAACCCATTTTTGTTAAGTCATGTATAGAACAATTATATGTGTTTCTAATCAATGAAACTACTCCTAAGCCTTGGTATATAGATATCTTCAACTTTCTCCAAAAAGAAACCTTCCCTGAAGGGCTAGATAGAAACCAACGTATGCTATTACGTAAGCGGGTTGTTCACTTCGTAATTGTTGGTAATAGTTTATATAGAATATATTATGAGGGCATATTGTTAAGATATCTTAACCTAGAAGAGGAAGAAATCTTAAGTGAATCCCATGATGGATCTTGTGGAGGACACTTTAGTGGTAGTACCATTGCTAAGAAGCTCCTTAGGATAGGATATTTTTGGCCTACCATGGAAAATGATGCCAATGATTATGTGTATCATTGTGACAAGTTTCAAAAGTATGCTAACCTTATCCATGCTCCTGTTCAAGAACTCCAAGCCATCTAATCTCCTTGGTCATTTTCTAAATGGGGTCTAGACATTATTGGTAAAATAAATCTTATTTCATATGATGGTCATAAATTCATAATAATTGCAACTGAGTATTTTATGAAGTGGGTAGAAGTTATGCCTTTATTTTCTTGCACAAGAGCTCAAGATTCCAAATCCATTCTTAATCAAATCATTTGTAGATTTGGAATCCCATCAAATATTATTTCAGACAATGGAACTTGTTTTAAGAACAAAGATGTTAAAAAATTATGTTAAAAATATAAAATTCAACATCATTGGTCTACTCCCTATTATCCACGGGATAATTTCCAAACTAAAGCATCTAATAAAACTCTAGTTAAAATCCTTAAAATATTGGTTAATAAATCAGGTCGTGACTGGCATGTGTAATTATATCCTGCCTTATGGGCTTATTGAACTAGTATTTGTACTCCCACTGGTGCTTCACCTTTTGTTTTGGTTTATGACACTGAAGCTATTTTCCATTCAAGCTAGAAGTTCCTTCTTTAGATATTTTACTTCAAGATGTTGAAGTAGGAGATGAATATCGCGCTAGCAGACTTAGTCAGCTAGAACTTCTAGACAAAAAATACGTTCATGCTGTAGAGCACCTTTGTGCCTATCAAGACAAACTTAAAAGAACATATTCAAAGAAAGTTCATAATCAATATTTTGAAATTGGTGATCTAGTCTTAAAAGAAAATCAGAAAAATACTAATGTAATAAAAGATCTTAAAGGAAAATTCCAACCAAATTGGTTTGGACCATTTATCATCATTGCTAAATTTGGATCAGGTGCATATAGATTGGCTACCTTGGATGGAAAATATCTCAAGGAACCCATGAATATTATGCATCTAAAAATATATTATGCATAAAACAAAAAATTCTCATCACTGTACATAGTTGTAAATAATTTTCTCATGCATTTCAATATATTATCAAAAACAACCAAAAAATTACAAAACATGAAAATCTACAATATATATATATATATATATATATATTTCCAAAGCATTATTAGATCATTATCTCTGCATCTATTATCTACTAATATTGCAAATTATATTTTAGTTTAATTCAGATAAATTCACAAGTTATCTTGAATCACGATCTAAAATTCACATATTTAATAAATTTTGATTTCGTTGTTTTGATTATAAATATCTCTTGTACCAAATAACACTATTACTTCATTAAATAACTTTGAGTTTTGAGAATGATCTTGCTAATTTTTGAAAAAAGAACACAATTTTACATCTTAAAATGATTTTTTACAAAATTTGACAAAATGATTCTACATAGTAAATCTTAATACCTTAAGTGAAATTTTTATTGCTATCATATCATGTGAATGGTCTAGAATACTAAGAAATTGGTAAAAGGACAATTTACTACCTATCCCAAATAAAATCCCTTGCTCTACGTCTAATCTGATCAAGTACCCCGAAAAGAAAAGAAATAAAAGAAAGAAAAAAAGAAAAAAGAAAGAAAAAGAAAGAGAAAATAAATAAAAGTGTTCCATTACAAAAAGAAATAAATCCCCTTGTTTAGAAATGGACAAGAAATCCCTATTCTATAAATATTAAGAAAATAAGGGAGTATTGAACTTGAATCCCTGAAATTTCTCAGTTATTCAAAAACCATGAGGTAAGCCCCATAACAGGTGATTTGTGCCCAACTTGCTTGACATTGGATAATTCCTTTCACATGGTGATATGTCTATAACATTAGTAACCTTTCTTTTGTATATACCAATGTCCGCATTTGGATTAGCTAGATTTTGGTAATTTGATTTACATAGTAGTTTAGTACCAATGCATGCACAAAATCATGGTCAAATGAACATTTCACTTGCACACACATTGGTTCATTTAAGTTTTCTTTATCATCAAGTCACTCCAAATTAGTAAATTAACCTTACTAAATCACACACATTTGTTACTTGAGATATTTTGTATCAACATAACAATCAAAATAAATAATGAATTCACCATTTCACACACTGGTTCTAGATAAATTTGAATTTGTCTTTGAAATAAGTTAAAATATTTCTTTGAGATTTTGTTAGATAATTAATATCATTAGTTCTTAAAAATTGTTTTATCATCATAGCACAATAATTTATCTCAAATAATATTGCAAAATCAAACATAATCATCATGCATTTCATTTTTCTCATCCTTAAAATTTTTTATGCTTCGATCAATATATTTCACAAAAATTTATCAAACACATTGTTCCAAAACAACATCAAAAATCTTCTTTTCATCATAAAATCCTTAATATTATTCTTAAGTATATGACCACTTTTAGCAATATCAAAATATTCCTCACAAACAATATTAGCTTCATGACTTAGCAAGTATTGAACTCCACCAACCGTCACATAACAACACAACATCATTTGAGGGCTATTTCTAAATTTATCATCACTCTAAAACACGTTTTCAAAAACACATTTTCAAAATCAAATCACTTTACTTAATTTATTTATGTTATTTAAGCATGATTAATAGCATCTCATAAACACCAAAACATGACCATCCAAAATTAAAATGCAAAGTAATCAAAATAAAATACATGAATTCAAATAGAGACAAAAGATCCATATATATATATATATATATCTCAAAAATCCATATACAAACATGAAGTTAGACTAATATGTCACAATCCTAAAAAATTGGCATACTCAGTCAAATACACCATACAACTATACAAATATCTAGGCTCACTCCCTAGAAGCCCTAGAGTTCTGTGCATCATCATATCTACCAAGGGGTGGATGTGGTAGTTGCATCTCCCGTGTCTCCGTAGCAGTCCTAGAGGAAGTCACCCTGGATTCATTTTACTTTTCTTATTTATTTCATCTTACTCCTAATTTTTTATTTATTACCCAAACGTCAATTTTGGTATAAAAAATCGGAGGTACCATAAACATCATATTTCGAAACAACTTGTATAAAAACTTAAAATCGTTAAAAAAAATTAAAATAAATTTTTAATTTCTCGTAAAGTGTGTGACACTTTTCTTTAACGCATTTTTATTTCAAAACTGCGTAAAGAGGGGGCAAAATGTAGCACCTTAAATTTGACCCATTTGCATGAAAACATAAAAAATTGTAAAAACATCATATTTGCATTTATTATCATGGAATTTGTGCTTCATTTACGAGATCATACTACAATCAACGAAATCGTAGTACGACATTCGAAATAGTAGCACTATTTTTATCTTATGATCCTTGCGATCGTCATACGATATTACAGATCATAATACAATCTTGCCCTGAAACAAAAAATTTAAAATTGGAAAATGATAAATTTAGTTTAACGATTTTTAACCCCGATTGTGTAACTGCATGGAAAATAAGAGATCGTATCTGTTCGATCTTGTTTAGCTTAGAAGGAGTTGGAAAAATTTCAACCTCCTCCCTATTATAGATGCTCCTCCCACTTTATTTAACCAAACCCCCTGCTTCTGAATTTCCCCTAGCTCCTTGCACTTTAGAAAACTTCTCATAATTTTACATCCTAGCCCTAGTTATTTCATTATTTGCTTACAGTATTGGAGGACATTGTTGCAGGATCAGATGACTTTGTTACAGATTGGAGGTTACAATATTGTGATCATAGTATGCTTTTTCAAGTTTGGGATACGATCATGCTTAGAAGGCTACGATCTCACCTGCAATTGGCTTGAAGGCAACTTCAAGCTTTGGTTTGCATATTCTGCTATTTATTTAGTTGATATACATTGCATTTAGCATTATTTATCACATAAAGCATTATATTTAATCATTTGTATTCCTGGATTTCACCTAATTTCATATATTACAATACATTAATTCATCAATTCATATAATTATAGTTATTTAAGTATATTCATTTAATCCTAGTTAAGCTTACAATCATAAGTAAATCTCTAGATTTTCTATTTTATATCCCCTATACACGAATTTGTTGTTGTCTGTCAAAATTGAATTTGTTTGTCCTTGTTTGTAATATGATCTCGCAGATCGTAATGCGATCCTATAGGTTCGTAGTACGATATCGACTTACTACGTATGATCTGGACTGCATACAAAAATTATAATCTTCATCAAAAATCTGAATACAGGTAAGAGTGGTAAGAGTTTAAAACTATTTTTTAGTACTAAACTATATTTTACATTATTTTTTTCTACTGTTTGTTGTTTGCATTTGAATTAAAATTGCATATAGGTTAGATTAATTTCATATTGTCCAAAATTAGGTGTATGCACGATTTGATTAAAACAAACACATCAAAACAAATCCCAAACCTAGGCTCGAAAATTGCCACAAAATGTTTCTTGGTGAACCCAACCCATTCGTCAAAAATCACCATAAAATGGTACAAACTCAAGTACCTCTCCTTTGAGGTGTAGGTCATCCATTCTCCCATTCCCATCTAAGACGTGGATCCATCAACCTTGAGGAAATAAGTGCAAGAATTTTTGGGCTACACAAATATATATATATATATATATATATATATATATATATATATATATATATATATATATAATGGGTAAAAATGACGAGAAAGACCTAGATGGATGACAAGTGGCTATATTTTGGTGTCTACACTATCATAAGCACTAGATAAGTCCACCTTGGCACCAATTATTTGTTCTTTATTTATGACTATTGAATGAATAGATTCTTAGGGTATGACAATATTGTCTTGAATGTGTCTCCCTGGTATGAAGTCCTTTTGTTCCACTGATACTATCTTATTAATGATTTTAGAGTCTACTGGCTATTAATTTGGATATAATCTTGTATGATGAGTTAATATAGTCTTATTACAATGTGGTGGTGGTCATAATGTTGTTATATTTCTTAGTTTACTCTTTAATGATTAATTTTTATTATATTTAAAAATATTTACTAATCTATAAAATATTTAAATAAAAGAAAGTAAATATCCACGCAATAAGATTTCATCCATATAAAATTTATATGATAAATAATTTTTATCCAATGAGACTATGGTTTAATGGTTGGAACATATATGTGATGTAGCTCACACCAAGGTTCAAATACTAACCACACCAAAATAGTTGTATAGATCAATTTGACAAAGTTAACATAAAAGATGACCCTTTTAAAACCTTATTTCTCTCTCTATATTCATTTTATAAAGGATTCACCATATATAATAATGCCAAAGTGATTGTATACATCAATTTGACCGAGTTGACATAAAAGAGAAAAAGACAACCCTTTTAAAACCTTATTTCTCTTTATATATCCATTCTAGCAAGGATTCATCCTATATAATAAGATCAAGAGGATTCACCATATATAATAACGCCAAAGTGATTGTATAGATCAATTTTCTTGAGTTGACATAAAAGAGAAAAAGACAACTCTTTTAAAACCTTATTTCTCTTTATATATCCATTGTAGAAAGGATTCATAAGATATAATAGGATTAATGATGTTTTTATGTTTTTAATTTTTTTCTAAAAAAGCTTTCATGTTTTGAATATTTATTTAGTTTTAAAGAAAATAAAAGAATCATAACTCTAAAATAATTAAATTTTAATTTTTCATTTGCAAAAATAATTATTTCATATATTTTACATAATTAACTATTTAAAAATTAATAAATAATACATAAAAATTAATATTTTATAAGTTTGTTGTATATAATTGAAATGAGTATACAATAATACATATCAAATTAAAACTTGAATGTTTAAGTTGAGATCTCACCTTTTTATCCATTTAAACTAATGTTATTTAATAAATATTTTTTAATATTTCAAACTCAACCTAAATTTAAACCACCCTATTCCAATAAACCACATAATAATGTTATATAATATCATACATGGAATCATATTATTACATTATAATATCATATAGGGAATCATATTATTACATTATATCTTTCCTACCGCAATTTATATGCGAGCCTTTACATAAACAACTTGCACTTTTATTCACGTGATCTCACCTTATTTAATATAATAATACGGTTCAAAAAATGGGATTCAAAACCTAATCTATGATGTAGGAATCCTTCCTATCATTAGACGAAATTCCTTTAGTAAATTATAATTATTTTAATATTTATTTTTAATTTTATAAATACTCAAGTAACTTTGATTTATTTTTCTACTATTTGAAGATATAAGTGTTGTTCATCTTCTATTTAGTTGGATTAATTAATTTGTTTAGGTTAATAATTATTAATTTATATTTTAAAATATTTTAGATGTTTTTATTAAATTATAATGATATAGATCATAAAGGTTAAAAGAGCTCCATAATTCTTAGTTTATATATATATATATAATTATTAAGAAAATAATATATTTATTTTATTGTTTTGTAGGTGGTTGTGTTATTGGAATGCTCTCGTATCATCTGAATTGCTTTCCATTCATGAACACTGAGGGGGATGAAGCTTCTTGTTTATTCTATCTCTTATAGGTATTCTTTAGGAGGGAACATAACTGCGTATCTTTTTTTAAAAAGGACAAGCGCTTATCTAAGGGTTTCAAATGTGTATATGATGTCGCCTCGCGTCAACCCCGTCTCATGATCTGACGAAAACGAGGCCATGATCGATATAACGTATAGATGTGAATGGGTAGGCCAATTCAGTATCAAATCTCTCCCATGATCAAGCTATAAAAAGTGGATTATAAATATTTTTTTTGTATTTATAGTTGGAATAAAACATAGAGTAAGATGTCAGTCATCTCAATGTTAAAATGATGAAGAGTATCATAAATACTTAGAGAATAAATATAAGTGGCTAGTAATGTGAATACATATTCTAGTATAACATTAAATTAGGTTATATAGACAATGGTTTGAACTAATTATTTAATTAATGGTTTTAGGCTAGTGGTTTTTTGGCCTATTATTTATGACCATGGATTTTAAGATGGATATTAATCAATATCAAATAAAATGGTAGAAATTATTACTTTGTATTTATTTGTACTAGTTGTTATAGTTAATGGTTTTTTTTTAAGAATATGTTAAGAGAAATTCAAGAGTACAATTAAAATGGGTCAAAATTGACCTCCATTAATCAATCCTAAGTTAAAAATATTAGAAAAATCAAATTAAACTATCCTCTAACTTGTTGCATTGATTTTTGTACTTGTTTTTTTTTTTACATGGTGGAATCGGTAGCCGCCACGAATCCGGGCAGGCTATCCGTATTTTTATGGTTGTCGTAGTATTCTGCGTTGTTCGCCTCAGAAATCGGCACACAGATCTTCGCACTGTCTGCACCTATAACCACCATGCCACAATCATTTAAAACCTTTTACGCCACTAAAAGCACCAATAAAGGGACAAGCATTCAGTCCAACGAGGCCTGAGATTTGAACCTTGGACCTTCGCCCCCCTTATAGGGTTTGGTCAAACCAATTGGTCTACACCTCAGACCTGATTTTTGTACTTGTTGCAAGTTTATTTTTAACTGTTGTACGAGATCATACAATTTTGTACAAGATCAAATGATGTTGTACGAGATGGGATTTCCCGATCTCATCCAGAACTAAAAATTGCCCTATTTAGTAAGGCGACAAAAATGGTAGAAACTTCTTTGTCCTTACCTGGTCAACTGTACGATAATTACGGGATTGGCTTGAATGATCTCATCCAAAATATGGGAAGTTGTAACCCCATTCAAATTTAGCCCAACCTCTCAGCTAATTCTTTTCTATTTAATCCAGGCTCCTCGCCCTATATTCTCCTTGGAAAATTTGCATACATTCGCTCTATTACTTCACCATTTTACTGTGTTTTTAAAGGTTGGATTTGTGCATCGGTTGGATTCATGCAGGATCGTACCGCCCGATCTCTAAATTGTATCACCCAATCTCTTAATCGTACCATCTGATCTCAGAGAAAACTGTCTGATCTCATCTGCATTAAAATTTTTATTGTTAAGCTATTTGTGGACATCTAGACTTCACTATTTGCATCTTATATCCTTGTTTCTCCTATCTTAGATCATATTTATTATCTGTTAGATCATTTTAAATCCATTACCATTGATACATTATATTTTATACTCATATTTTATCACTTTTTCATGAATTTCCATGTGTCTAGCATAGATCTACATTCATTCATTCAATCATTATCCTTTTAAGTTTATCATTTAATCTAATACACCTTGATAAATGCATATTATTCTATAATTTTTTTTTTTTTTGTGTCAAATTTTTAAACTACAGGTTTCTTATTTGATCGACTCGTCCGATCATAGATCAAATCGATCGATCACCATATCGTATCACCTGATCTCATCCTGTTTTGATCGATCTTGTCTGCATAAAGTATAAAAGTATAGAAATCAACAATTGAAGAACGTGGACTTATATTGAGAGGGGGGTGAACAGTATAAGACTTAACCAATTAATAATTTTAACTTTAGATAGCAGTGGCATCAACACAACATTAATCAAGACAGAAAGCATCACACATTGAAGACCCATTTTTAACGTGGTTCACCCAAATGGTCGGGCTACGTCCACAAAACTTTTCTCTAAAAGTTATCTCAAAGTTCTTTGGGAATCCTTCCCAATTACAATGTTTATGAGCCTCGGCCCAAAGGAGATACCTTCCCCCAATCAAAATTTATGAGCCTCTTGCTCAAAGGAGATACCTTTCCCCAATCAAAATTTATGAGCCTCTCGCTCAAAGGAGATACCTTCCCCTCTACTCTGGAAATGATCCCTCGGAAGATCAATCGCCTCTACCTCTTGCCAGCACGTGGAACTCCTTTCCACCGAAGACCTCCTATCCTCAATGCTTAGCCTAAGAGACCTTCGCCTTCTATGATCACGTCCACGGTAGCTCGAGCAACTCTGTACCAAACACGGTCGATCGGTCTAGTACAAGTCTTCCTCTATCCGTCAGATCTGTCCAACACTTGAACAAATCAATCCTCTGCACACAAGCCTTCTCAAAGACTTGCCAAATCTGTCCTCAGGTTCTTCTCAAAGAACTAGTGCTCCTCTGTCCTCAAGTTCTCTGATAGAACTATCAAAACTCAGCTCACAAGTCCTCTGCTAGGACCTGTCCAAATCTGCTCACAAGTCCCCATCGAAACCTATCAAAAATGTTCACAAAACATACACAACTTCTGCGCTCTTATAGCCGCACTTCGTCTTCTCTTAGTCGTCTCTTTGCACACACTCTGCACTGTCTTCGCACACTCTATGCACTTCGACATCATCTCGCCACTTCTGCGCTATCTGTGCTCTTTTGGTTGCATCTCGCACACTTTGATGCACATTCAATGACGCATCCAACAACACATCAACTCTCCAAACAACCCTCCTTTTATAACAGAATTTTCATGATGAAAACTTTAATCTTAGTCGGTTGTTATAACAAATGCAAACCCTAAACTTAGTCGACTGCAAACCCTAATCTTCGTCGGCTCACATTTAACTTTGTCAGCTTCAACTGCCTCTGTAATTTTGTAGCTTATGCCGCAAAACTACAACATGTCACGATATCGCGACACCTTTGCCTCCGTACACTTTCTTTTGGCTTTTGTCATGATATCACGACACTTCTGCCTTTGTTGACTTCAACTAAGCTCTTGTCGCGATATCGTGACATTTCTATCTTCGTCAGTATCAAATTTTCTTTTGTCATAAAATCATGACACTTCTGCCTCTGCAGACTTCATCTTCACTTCTGTCGTGATATCATGACACTTTTGTCTTCATAGCCTTCCTTTCTGCTTTTGTCATGAAATCATGACACTTCTCCTATTGAAGACCTGCTTTCTGTTTCTATCATGAAATCATGACACTTTCTCCAACCGTACGCTGCCATCTCAATCTGTCATGAAATCATGACACTTTCTGCATCCGTGTGCTTTCTTTTCTGCCTGTCATGAAATCGTGACACTTTCTACATCCGTACGCTTTCTCTTCAACCTGTCATGAAATCGCGACGCTTTCAACTTTCATATGCTTTCTTTGCAACCCATCGCGAAATCATGACAGTTCTCATTTCAAACTCTTCCCTTTGCTGCATGTCACGAAATCGCGACAGTTCTCACTTCGAGTTCTGCAGCATGTCACAAAATCGTGACAGTTCTCACTTCGACTTTTGCAGCATGTCGCAAAATCGTGATAGTTTATCTTGCTTCCACTTTGTCTTCTGACTTGTTTTCTCTCTCCTGCTTAAGTCATGAAAATGCGACATGTCGCGATATCGCGACACTTTTCCTCCTTAGCTCTTTTCTATTCTTCGGTTTTTGAAAACCCGACATGTCGCGATATCACGACACTTTTTCTCCTTAGCGCTTTTCTTTTCTTCGGGTCATGAAAACCCGACATGTCATGATATCACGACACTTTTTCTCTGCGAGCTCTTTCTCTCGAACCTGTCAGCTTGGGGTTTGCAAAAGACCTTTGAAACTGTCATGTCGTAACCTTCATCAAAACAAATTATTTGACATTAAATCAAATTCCTTCAAGAGCTTCTTGACATCAATGACAACTTATACACTTGAGCAAAGGCAATGTACCCAAAGTACCCAAAATTGCCAACAATCTCCCCCTTTGTCATTGAT
Organism: Wollemia nobilis; assembly: GCA_028583015.1. NCBI lineage: Eukaryota > Viridiplantae > Streptophyta > Pinopsida > Araucariales > Araucariaceae > Wollemia > Wollemia nobilis. The sequence continues at coordinate 5,132,777 of JAQPPZ010002937.1, read as the reverse complement.
GGCAAACCTTTACTGAAAACACTTCTCAAGAGCCAAAACTGAAACCAACTGTGCTAACAACTGAGAATATTCCTTTGAAGTTTTTCTCCCCCTGACTTGAAGCTCTCCTCTTCACTTTGAAGCTCTCCCCCTTACTCATATCTCTCCCCCTTTGTCATCAATGGCAAAGGGTCACCTTTGGGGCTCGGGACTAAGAATGAGCCTCTTAGCTTAGTCCCTCCCCCACCTCCTGATGAGGTGATTAATTCTGGGGTGGGAGTACAACTCCCAATTTCTCCCTTAGATACTCAAACGTATCTCTTGGAAGAGGTTTGGTGAAGATATCTACAATCTGCTCTTTAGTAGACACATACTCTACCTTGACCTGCTTGTCTTGCACTTTCTCCCTTAGAAAGTGATACTTGATGGAAATATGCTTTGTCCTTGAGTGCATTACCAAATTTTTGGAAATACTTATGGCACTTGTATTATCACAAAGTATGGAGATGGGTTGTTCATGCTTGACTTTGAAATCCTCCAAGGTGGTTTTCATCCATAAAACCTGTGTACACCCAGCCACTGTTGCTATGTATTCAGCCTCTGCTGTAGATAAGGAAACGAAGGTTGTTTCTTACTTAGCCAAGAAACCAAACTCTTTCCCGGAAAGAATGCTCCACCACTAGTGCTTTTCCTATCATCAATACTGCCTGCCCAATCTGCATCTGTATAAGCTATGAGGGTGAAATCATCACCTTTGGGATACCAAAGCCCAAAGTCCATAGTGCCCTTCAGATATCTGAATATCCTCTTAATTGCTATAACATGAGAATATTTTGGAGCTGCCTGAAATCTTGCTACTAACCCAACTGCCTGCATGATATCTGGTCTGGTAGCTATACTATATAGTAAACTGCCAATCATAGATCTGTACAACCTCTGATCTGCCATTGGAGATTCATCATCTTTACTCATCTTGCACCCTGTAATCATTGGAGTACACACTGGTTTGCTGTCCATCATCCCAAATTTCTTCAACATTTCTTTGATATACTTTCCTTGAGAGAGAAATATACCATATTTTGATTGAGCAATCTGAAGACCTAAAAATAATGATAGCTCTCCAATCATAGACATCTCAAATTCCTTCTGCATGGTGTTAGCAAAAACTTTGCACATCTGAGTATTATTTCCCCCAAAAATAATATCATCAACATAGACAACCATAATCAACATATCATCATCTTCATTCTTAATATACAAATTGCTATCTGCCATGCCTTTCCTGAAGCCTTGCTCATGAAGATACCTGTCAAGTCTTGAGTACCAAGCCCTAGGTGCTTGCTTTAACCCATACAAGGCCTTTTTTAGTTTACACACATAGTCTGACTGTTCGAGAGAGACACTCCTTCCGGCTGTTCTATGTAGACTTCTTCTACCAACACCCCATTTAGAAAAGCTGACTTTACATCCATTTGATATACCTTGAATGATTTGAAGCTTGAAAGGGCCAAAAACATTCTGATAGCTTCAAGACGAGCAACGGGAGCAAACGTCTCTTCGAAATCAACACCTTCTATTTGAGCATAACCTTTGCAGACTAACCTAGCTTTGTTTCTGAAAATATTTCCATCCTCATTGAGTTTATTTCTGAATATCCATTTTGTGCCAATGACATTCTTGTCCTTAGGTCTTGGAACCAATTCCCAAGTTTCACTTTTCTCTATTTGATTTAGCTCTTCATCCATTGCTTTTACCCAAAACTTATCTGCACATGCTTCACCGAAATCTTTTGGCTCAATCTGAGATAATAATGAAACATTTGTAGAATCATGTGAAGGAATGACTCTTCTTCTTGTTTGCCTGCTATTTGGATCACCAATGATCAAATATTTGGGATGATGTTTCTGAACATATCGTGAAGGAGTTTTGGGAAGCGAGTTGTTGTCTTTCCTCTTCTTCATCTGAAACCTCTCTGAATTCTTCTTGACAAATTTCATCACTGAGTTCCTTGACTGGTTCTCTTATCCCTGTCTTTTCATCAACTGTTACATTTATGCTCTCTACAACTGTATGAGTTCTTTTGTTGAAGCATCTGTAGGCCTTGCTTCTACTGGAATATCCAAGAAAGATTCCCTCATCACACCTAGGATCAAACTTACCCAAATTCTGATCTTCCCTTCTAATGAAGCACTTACTCCCAAACACTTTGAAGTATTTTACTATAGTTGGTCTTCCTTTCCACAACTCATAAGGAGTTTTATGATGATTGACTCTAAGTTGGGCCCTGGTGATGATGTAGACTGCTGTACTGACTGCCTCTTTCCAAAAGCCATCTGAAAGTTTTGACTCATTTAACATTGCTCTAGCCATATTTTCAATAGTTCTGTTTTTCCTTTCAACTACTCCATTTTGTTGAGGAGTTCTTGCTATTGAATATTCTCTTTTGATTCCTTGTTGCTCACAGTATTCCACAAATTCATTTGAAGTGAACTCTCCTCCTCTATCTGATCTTAAGCATTTGATTCTCTTGTCAGTCTCATTTTCAATCATTTCTTTAAAAGCTTTAAATTTTTCAAAAGCTTCAGATTTTTCTTTGAGAAAAGTAACCCAAGTCATTCTAGAATAATCATCTATAAACAACATGAAGTAGCTTTCTCCCTGAATGCTCTGAGTTCTGGTAGGGCCACATAAATCAGTATGAATAAGATCCAATGGTTTTGAAGAAGTATACCCTTTTGATTTGAAACTGGTTCTGTTCTGTTTTCCATGTTGACAAGGACCGCAAATGATGTTATGGGGCCTTTTTATTTTGGGCAAGTCTCTAACTGCTTCCTTGTTACTAATATTGACAAGATTATCAAAGCTCAAATGCCCCAATATTTTATGCCATAACCAACTCTCATCTTCTTGAGTTAGAAAACACTTTTCCTTTTTTATCTCACTTAGCATGTAAAGATTGTTTGGAGTCCTTGTAGCACTAGCAATGAGTTTTCCATTTTTTTCTTTACTTATCTCACATCTATCTGAAAAGAAAGATACTATGTGCCCTTGATCACAAAGTTGACTCACACTTAGAAGATTATGTCTTAGGCCTTCTACATAAAGCACATTTTCTGTTTTGGATTTCCCATCCAAACTAAGAGTCCCTTTACCACAGATTTTAGCTGACCTGTTATCTCCAAAACTGACTGTTCCTCTGTTTGTTTCTTTTAAGACCAAAAAATTTTCCTTTTCACCAGTCATATGTTTTGAACAACCACTATCAAGATACCATTTTTCTACTTTGTCTTGAGCATGAAAAGTAGTTTGAACTATCATTGACTTAGATTTGATCTCATTTCTCTTTTTAGTGAACTTAAGGCTAGATCTATCCAAATTGCACATCCTTGCTATATGCCCAAAATTCTTGCACTTGTAACACATGACATTTTTATTCATAAGAGGTGCAAAAGAGTTAACATTTTCCTTACTATGGCTATTCAAAGACTTATTGCAATGCATAGTTTTGTGACCAAATTTCTTGCAGGAAAAACAATAGCCATGGAAAGTATTATGTAACCTGCTTTGATGCCTTGGATGATTGTTCTTCTTGTGACCAACTGGAATCCACCGCTCTTCAGGATGAAGATTGATCTTGCTCGAAGACCCTGTTTCATGAATGGTGATACCATCCTTCTTTTGCTTTTCACACGGAGTATTTTGTCTGAGAGCCAACTGTTCCAACTTCACTCTAAGAGACATAACCTCTTTTTCTAGTTTCTCGCAATCAGCTTCCTTTCCTTTGAGAGCCTCTATCAGAACCTGTTCAACCTTCTTCCCTTCTTTAGCTAGAATTTTTAAGTCTATAACACTTTGAGACAATTCTGATCTTGCTATCTCTTCTTCCTGACATTGATGCTTGAGAACAAAATTCTCTTCCCTGAATTTTTCAAGCTTTCTTAAAGCCAAGAAGAATTCACCTTTGAGATCGAACTCAACCTCTTCATCTCTTTTTGAATCTGTATGTTCCTCTGATAGATCCTTCTCCAAGCTATTAGGCTCTTTCTGGAGTGACCGGCTCTGATACCAATTGAAGAACGTGGACTTATATTGAGAGGGGGGGTGAACAGTATAAGACTTAACCAATTAATAATTTTAACTTTAGATAGCAGTGGCATCAACACAACATTAATCAAGACAGAAAGCATCACACATTGAAGACCCATTTTTAACGTGGTTCACCCAGAATGGTTGGGCTACGTCCACAAAACTTTTCTCTAAAAGTTATCTCAAAGTTCTTTGGGAATCCTTCCCAATTACAATGTTTATGAGCCTCGGCCCAAAGGAGATACCTTCCCCCAATCATAATTTATGAGCCTCTGCTCAAAGGAGATACCTTCCCCCAATCAGAATTTATGAGCCTCTACTCAAAGGAGATACCTTCCCCTCTACTCTGGAAATGATCCCTCAGAAGATCAACTACCTCTACCTCTTGCCAGCACGTGGAACTCCTTTCCACCGAAGACCTCCTGTCCTCAATGCTTAGCCTAAGAGACCTCTGCCTTCTATGATCACGTCCACAGGAGCTCAACAACCTATACCAAACACGATCAGTCGGTCTAGTACAAGTCTTCCTCTGTCTGTCAGATCTGTCCAACACTTGAACAAATCAATCCTCTACACACAAGCCTTCTCAAAGACTTGCCAAATTTGTCCTCAGGTTCTTCTCAAAGAACCAGTGCTCCTCTATCCTCAAGTTCTCTGATAGAACTATCAAAACTCAGCTCACAAGTCCTCTGCTAGGACCTGTCCAAATCTGCTCACAAGTCCCCATCGAAACCTATCAAAAATGTTCACAAAACATACACAACTTCTACGCTCTTACAGCCACACTTCGTCTTCTCTCAGTCATCTCTTTGCACACACTCTGCACTATCTTCACACACTCTATGCACTTCGACATCATCTCGCCACTTCTACGCTATCTGTGCTCTTTCGATTGCATCTCGCACACTTTGACGCACATTCAACGACGCATCCAACAACACATCAACTCTCCAAACAACCCTCCTTTTATAACAAAATTTTCATGATGAAAACTTTAATCTTAGTCGGCTATTATAACAAATGCAAACCCTAAACTTAGTCGGCTGCAAACCCTAATCTTCGTCGGCTCACATTTAACTTTGTCGGCTTCAACTGCCTCTGTAATTCTATAGCTTATGCCACGAAACTACAACATGTCGCGATATCGTGACACCTTTGCCTCCGTACACTTTCTTTTGGATTTTGTCATGATATCGCGACACTTCTACCTTTGTTGACTTCAACTAAGCTCTTGTCGCGATATCGCGACATTTCTATCTTCGTCAGTATCAAATTTGCTTTTGTCATGAAATCACGACACTTCTGCCTCTATAGACTTCATCTTCACTTCTGTCGTGATATCGCGACACTTCTATCTTCATAGCCTTCCTTTCTGCTTTTGTCACAAAATCGTGACACTTCTCCTATTGAAGACCTGCTTTCTATTTTTGTCATGAAATCGTGACACTTTCTCCAACCGTATGCTGCCATCTCAATCTATTGTGAAATCGCGACACTTTCTGCATTCATGTGCTTTCTTTTCTACCTATCATGAAATCATGACACTTTCTGCATTCGTACGCTTTCTCTTCAACCTATCACGAAATCACGACGCTTTCAGCTTCCATATGCTTTCTTTGCAACCCGTCGCGAAATCGTGACAGTTCTCATTTCAAACTCTTCCCTTTGCTGCATGTCACGAAATCGTGATAGTTCTCACTTCGAGTTCTACAGCATGTCGCGAAATCATGACAGTTCTCACTTCGACTTTTGCAGCATGTCGCGAAATCGTGACAATTTATCTTGCTTCCACTTTGTCTTCTAACTTGTTTTCTCTCTCCTGCTTAAGTCACGAAAATGCGACATGTCGCGATATCGCGACACTTTTCCTCCTTAGCTCTTTTCTGTTCTTCAAGTCGCGAAAACCCGACATGTCGCGATATCACGACACTTTTTCTCCTTAGCGCTTTTCTTTTCTTCGGGTCACGAAAACCCGACATGTCGCGATATCGCGACACTTTTTCTCTGTGAGCTCTTTCTCTCGAACCTGTCACTTGGGGTTTGCAAAAGACCTTTGAAACTGTCATGTCGTAACCTTCATCAAAACAAATTATTTGACATTAAATCAAATTCCTTCAAGAGCTTCTTGACATCAATGACAACTTATACACTTGAGCAAAGGCAATGTACCCAAAGTACCCAAAATTGCCAACAACAATATGAATGCAGGTTAGAATTTCAAATCACTTTATAAACATTGCATTGTTCATTATTTCCTATTCTATGTTGTTTGTTATTTTCATGTGAATAAAAATTACATGTAGAATAGCCTAGTTGCATATTGGTCAAACTAGGTGTATGTGACACTATCTAAAAGAATACATCAAGCAAAATCCAAAACCTAGGCATAGAAACTACCATAAAATGTTTCCTGGTGAACCCACCTAATTCATTGAAAAATTACCAAAGAGTACATGATCTCAAGTGCCTCTCCTTTGAGGTATAGACCTACTATTCTCCCATTCCCTTTCGAGGCATAGATCCATTAGCCTGGAGGAAAGAGTGTGATAATTTTAGAGCTACATTTTTTTGTGAACTCAACATGAAAAACATAGGCATATTTCTGATTTATAAAACATAAAAAAGCATAAAAATCTATAAAAAAAACCAAAACCAAAAATATCATTAGTCAAATTTGCACATTTTAAGTAAATTTCATAGATGTTAGACTTCAACATAGGAAGAGCTGCAAGAATAGATGTTAGAGCCTTGCTATCTATCCAAGAACTCTCTCTAACAGTTGAAAACTCTAGTATCCCATCTCAAGAATAGTGGAATGAACTTTGGAAGAGATTAGACATTATAAAAGCCAACAAACTAAGACTTAGACAAATTATAAGGTTTGACATAGCTAGAATCCTAGATCTTGAGAAAGCTTCTTTCTACTTTGATATTCAAAGGGCATGTGAGAATTGGTTAACAGACAAAAGAGCAAGGGTTTCTTCAATTGTTTATACTTTTGAAGATTACCTTGAAAATACCATAACAGTACACAGGTTTCTAGCACACATAGAAGATCAATAAATAGTCTTGGAAAATAAGAGAAGATTTCATAGAACTTCTAAGGTAGTTCATTATCATGAGTATTGTCATGATCTATGATTGTGTATGCCAGAATATGAAACTGATAATATCACCATAGAACATTTTATCAAATTCTTAAAATCCAACTTTTAGTTTGAGGAAGAACATTATATGTCACCAGAAGAACTTGAACCTATTAACGATATCTATGGACTCTTTCAAGAAGACTAAAATATAATATTTAGGATATTATAATTTCTATTTTCTACTTTTTTTTTCAAAAAACATAAAAAATAAAAATAAAATATATTTACATATTTGCATATTAATATAGGTATATATATAACATATATACCCCAAGAATTTAAGCATATATATATACAAGATAAAAACATATTAAAACAAAATACCTAGAATTTTAAGAAGTGGAAAACAAATAGAATCTGAAGAACAAGATCAAGAAAACCTTGATGATAGAGTAAATATTGAAGATGATAAACTCATAGAACAAGGTGAGGATGATAATGGAGGAGAAGAAGAAGAATATCCTAATCAACCTTTTGTGGATTTTGAAGGTCATGTCAACTTTAAATCTATTCAAAAATTCATAGATTTCATGAAAGACCATATAGATGAACTTCATCACATAATAAATACATAACATATAATCCCATTGGGAGATTATTCAATAGAGGCCGCTATAGAATTTTCTCTAAAATTAAATACAAATCCAATGACATACATAGGTAACACAAACCAGAATCAAGTTGATCCATCTAATCAAAATAGAAATTTGAAAAATAAAAAATTAGCAACACAACAAAATTCTAAACCAAAACAAAATTCTTCTGCTTATCAAGCTCCTAGTAAACAAATAGCTACATCACAAAGAGCTAATAAAATCTAAAATTTCAATCATAATCAACAAAAATTTCAACAAAACACAATCCTATATAAACTTCACAATACTATTCCCACAAACACTTTACACAGTAGTATTTCAACTAGAAATACCTATGTGACAACATAACCTTATTATCAGATACACAACAACATGGTGTGCCAAAATCAATTTGGTGGACAACCACAGGGGCTTGAAGATATGGTTAAACAATTGGATTCAAGACTAGATCAAATGAATCTCTATCATCCTTCATACAGTTATAGAGAGAAGTGTAGTCAACCATTGGATCCTATTGTGGTTGCTCAACCATACCCAAAATATTTCCCTATTCCTTTCCTCATGATATATAAAAGAATCGAAGATCCTATTGAGCATTTTTGCATGTTTAGGACAACATATCATGATATTTATTATGATAACTTGTTGCTACTAAAAATATTTCCTAAAAGTCTTAGAGGCATGGCCTTAGAATGGTATTATCGATTGTCAAAAAATTATTTGAGAAACTTTGAAGAGACATCAAAAATATTTGTTCACCAATTTAGTGCATACATAGAAATACATGTCACTATTAAGGATTTATACAACTTGAAACAAGGGAAATATGAGAGTTTTGCAGAATTCCTAGCCAAATGGAAACAACTTCTTGGAAAATTGCATTTTTCTTTACCTCATCGAGAAATGTTGGAAATATTTATTGGTAATTTACAAGAACAATTATCCTATGAGCTTGCTACAGCTAGAAGTAACTCTTTTTATCAAGCTATAGACTTAGCAAGAAGGGTAGAATATGCCCTTATCATAATAGGACAATTCAAGAAAAAGGATGAGGATAAAACTTCCAAAAACTAATATAAGAACAAACAAGTAGTAGGTGATGGAGTTACTGATAGTAGAAATACCTCAAACATCAATACTATAGAAGCTATGAAGAATCTTTTATTGAAAATTCTTGATAAACCTCCAAGAGAATTTACAAATTTAAATCAACCCTTAACCATGATTTTACCACAATTATTAGAACAATATTTAACATGATTACCTGATATAAGACAACCAGATACCACTGCAACTAGATATAGGGTTGATTTGCATTGTAATTTTCACCAAGTAGATGGACATTCTATCAATTCTTGTAAAATATTAAAACATGTGATACAACATTTGAATTATAAAGTTAAAATAGAAGTACAACAATTTCCTACCAATAATAATACTCAAAATAATACCCAAAAAGAACCATCTCGGAATGCAAATCAAAACCTAGATATTTTTCAACATTATTTACCTAAACATGGTAAAGGGGTTGTAAATCAACTAGAACATCATAATGTTTCTCCTTTAACTTGATATGTAGGAACCATAACTAACATTTTTCCACAAAAATATTTGCAAGCCTCTTATGTGCCTACTCTATCTGTAGTTACAACAAGACCAATACAATATTTTAAATCTTCATCTTCAGAAGATACAAAAAGGGACACAAAAAACTTAGAAAGTGAGATAGAAAGTGAAATGGACATCACCTCAAATAATTCCAATAGTTTTGAATATGAGTTAGATCAAATTATTCCCATCATAGATTTATTATTTCCAGAAGAACCATTCCCTAGAAGAATGACCACTCGACCTTCATCTTAACAAATGCTTTCAAATGAACAAGCATAAAGTGCTAGAACTCACTTTAGTCATTTACAAAATAACAATAATTTTTTGGGTACTATTGGAGCCATCACTAGGCAACAAGAGCAAAATCAAAATTCTCAATCACAAAATCAAACAACTGATCAAGACATAGGGATCTTACAAAATCCCTTAGCCAATCATCAACAACAAGAAAATAATCAATTGTCATATCATAATGTGCCTCATCACAATGATATTATTAGTTTAGTATTAGAGACTACAACAAATCAAGTTCTTGCCCAACTAAATCATTTTGATAAACAAGAAATAAATTCTTCATCTAACCAACCTTCAAGACCTCTCTTAGTTTTGAAGAATAATCAGAAAGAGGATACAAGCATAGAAAACCCATCTTTAGCATTGAAGTATCAACCTAAAGTCTCCTTAAATATTCAACTACAATTAGATAATCTTCCAACTAAGATATACTTTTTGGAACTTTTGCGAAACTCTCATATTCATAGGGAGTATTTGTTCTTTATTCTCTCTTTATTTATCATCACTACAACAAGTTCTCTATTATTTTCTTCTTTATCTTCATTGCCACCTTTTGTTTGTGACCTTTTATCCTTCATTCTCTCTTTCATTATCATTATCACATCAAGTTTTCTATTCTTTTCCTCTTTATCATCATCATTGTCTTTTGTCCATCACTTTTCTTCATCTACATCTACTTATCATTCTTCATCACAATAATATTAAGTATCAATCAATCAACTTCAATCACCTACACCACAACCAAATTGTCCTTCAAAAACTCCATTGATGTTAAATCCACCTTAGAAATGTTATGCACAAATCACTTTGTATAGTGTCTATATCATTTTTTGTATATATTATCAATTTTATCAAATCACAAAATAAACCAAAAAATTAAAAATAAAAACATGAAAATTTTCAAAACATATTTTAATTTTTTAAGTTTGAATCAATGTGCATTGTCCTCCAAAAATTCAAGTTATATTTTATTCTATTTTAGATAAACTCAAAATTTATCTTCAACCACTAACTTAATTCATATATTTACTAAAATTTTATTTTGTCACTTTGATTATAAATATCTCTTGTATTGAAAAACACTATTACTTCTCTATATAAATTTTTTATTTTTGGGAATTGATCTTGCTACTTCTTGAACCAAAAACACATTCTCACATCTTAAAAATAATTTGTTTTAAAATTCGAAAAGGATACTACATAGTAGTCTTAGTTACTTAAGCAAAAAATTTCCCTTGCTATCCTATTATGTGCATGGTCTAGAATACTAATAATTGGAAAAAGGACAAGCTCTCACCCTACCTGAATAAAATACCTTGATCTATGTCTAATCTAAGCAAGTATCCAAAAAAGAAAAGAAAAGAAACAAAAAGAAAAGAAAAAAAGCAAAAGAAAAGAGAAAAAGAAAAGAAAAGTAGTTTCACTACAAAAAGCAATAAAATCCCCTTGTTCAAAAATTGACAAGAATACCTACTCCAAAAATCAAAAGAAAAGAAGGGGGTAATGAGCTTGAATCCCTAGAATTCCTTAGTTATTCGAAAGCCATGAGGTGAGCCCCATAACTCGTGGTTTGTGCCCAACCCGCTTGACCTTGGGTAAGTCTTTCACGTGGCGATATGTCTATCACATTAGCAACCTTATTTTTTATAGACCAATGTCCACTTGTGGATCAGCTAGCTTTTGGTAACTTGACTTACATAGTAGTTTGATACAATGACATGCACAAAATCATGGTTAATGAACATTTCACTTGCACACACATTGGTTCATATAAGTTGGCTTGTATCACTACCTCACTAAAAATTGGTAAATCAATTTCACAAGCACATACATTTGATCCTTGAGATATTTTGTATCATTATGATAAATCAAGATGGATAATGAACTCACACGTCACACACTGGTTCTTGATAAATTTGACTTTGTCTTAGAAATAAGTTAAAATATTTCTTTGAAATTTGTTGGATAACATTAGTTTATCATTATTCATATTAATTCATTACATAGATATTTCAAAATTTTCAAAATATTCAAAAATACTTATTCAAAAAACTTGCATTTCCAAAATTATTTATCGCATTTTGATTTCGCAATGATGGCATAATTCCTAGTTATTAGTTTCCATCAAATTTTTTGGTTAAAATCATCTCATATTTCTCAATATTCTTAAACATGTGATACAATTATTTGCCTTATATCAATCTGTATTTTAAGAACAAATAATTTCATATTATCATGCATTGCATTTTGACTTCGTGATGATGGTATATTTCTTAGTGATTATTTTTCTCAAAATTTTCACACTAGGATTCTATGCCACAAAATAGAGTCATACTGGTATGCCACAATCTCCAACATCAGCATACTCAGTCACCAAAAGTATATAACAAAAATAGTCTCCTAGATCAACCCCTATCCCCTCGAACCTCTAGAGTTTTGGGTATCATCATCTCTAGAAATTCTGCCATTTTTCCCTAGAGCTCAATTCAGAATAACTACAAAGTAAAAATAAATTAGGTTTTACCCTAATTTTTCTAATTTTATTAAAATTTACCCTAAAAATGCAACTTTCAAGTTTTTCACCAAACTTGGAATTTGGTGTAAAAACTCGAAGGGGGTGTCATACCTAAAATAGTTTGACAACAAAACTTGAAATCACCAACAAAAAATTGCAATAAAATTTTTCTTTCTTGTAAAGCATGCCAACTTATCTTTAACGCATTTTTAAAAAATGTGCTAAAGAGGGGGTAAAATGTAGTGGGTCAAAATTGACCCACATTAATCAATCCTAAGTTAAAAATATTATAAAAATCAAATTAAACTATCCCCTAACTTGTTGCCTCGATTTTCATGTTTTTTGCAAGTTTGTTATTAATCGTTGTACAAGATCGTACAATTTTGTATGAGGTCGAGCGATTTTGTATGAGATCAGACGATTTTGTATGAGATCGGATCGCTTGATCTCGTCCAAAATTGAAATTACCCTATTTAGCAAGGCGACAAAAATGGTTGCAACTTCTTTATCTTTATCTTGCCAACTGTATGGTAGTTACGATATTGGCTCGAATGATCTCGTCTAGAATAGGGGAAGTTGTAACCCCCTTCATTTTTAGCCCAACCTCTTAGCTAATTCCATTCTATTTAGTCCAGGCTCCTCGCCCTAGATTCCCCCTAGAAAATTTGTATACATTCGCTCTGTTACTTCACATTTTTGCTATGTTTTTGTAGGTTGGATTTGCGCATCGATTGGATTTATGCAAGATCGTATCGCTCGATCTCTAGATCGTACCACCCGATCTCAGAGGAAACTGCTCAATCTTGTTTACATCAAATATTTTTGTTGTTAAGTATTTGGGGGCATATAGACCTCACTATTTGCATCTTCTCTCCTTGTTTCTCCTATCTTAGATCATATTTATTATCTGTTATATCAATTTCAATCAATTACAATTGATACATTAGATTTTTTATTCATATTTTATCACTTTTTCATGAATATCCATGTGTTTATCATAGATATGCATTCCTTCATACAATAATTATCCTTTTAAGTTTATAATTTAATCTAATCCACCTCGATAAGTGCATATTATTCTATAAATTTGTTGTTTTTTGTGTCAAATTGTTAAACTGTAAGTTTTTTCTCTGATCGACTTGTTCGATCCTAGATCAGACCGATCGATCACCAAATTGTATCACCCGATCTCATCCTATTTTGATCGATCTTGTTTGCATCATGCATAAAAGTGCATAAATTAGCCATCCGGATAAGGGTTAGAATTTCAAATCACTTTATAAACGCTACATTGTTCATTATTTCCTATTCTATGATGTTTGTTATCTTCATGTGAATCAAAATTACATGTAGAATAGTGTAGTTGCATATTGGCCAAACTAGGTGTATGTGAGACTATGTAAAATAATACATCAAAAAAAATCCAAAACCTATGCGTGGAAACTACCATAAAATATTTCCTGGTGAACCCACCCAATTCATCAAAAAATCACCAAAAAGGGCACGATCTCAAGTGCCTCTCCTCTTATGTGTAGACCTACTATTCTCCCATTCCCCTTCGAGGCGTGGATCCATTAGCCTGCTGGAAAAGAGTGCGAGAATTTTAGAGCTACAACAATACATAACTCATATAATTTAGCCTTTTGGCTACTAGCCAAGTAGTAGTCCAAATAAAACTAAAAATTCAAACTAATTTGCCTACCCAACAAACCAATTATGCTACCATTGGATTTTATGACTATTGGAACAAGATATTTTAACATCCTCTATCATGGCTAGAATTGAGGAATTGCACAAGAACAAAGAAGATCAAATACCTCTATCATGGCTAGAAATGAGGAACTACACAAGAACAAAGAATATTAGAGAAGAACAGACTACACTAAGGCTTGCACAAGAACTACACTAAGGCTTGCATAAGAACTATCTGAAGAACTACATAAGAACTACTTGAAGAACTGCACAAGCACTACCTAAAAAATTGTACAAGAACTACCTGGAGAACTGCACAAGAAATTGCCTAAAAAACTGCACAAGAACTAAATAACTACATAAAAACTATCATAAGAACTACACAAGAATAGCCTGAATAACTGCACAAGAACTATTGGAATAATTGCACAAGAATATCCTAAAGAATTGCATAAGAACTACCCAATAAATTTCTTAACTTAGTCATAGCTTCCAACATTACCATCAAGATACTGAACAAGGAGAAGATCATTCCTAGTTTGGTCTGGCCACCACCTAGGAGGGAAACCATAGTGCCTAATATATCCATTTTCAAGAGCCCAATTTGCCATAACATCTACTACTCTATTTTTCTCTAAACACATGATTGAAAAAAAACCTCTTGAAAATTAGAAGCTATTAATCTAATCTTATGTACGATCCTTTAAATTCACAAATCTACCTTCTCAGGCCTTGAAGTTGAATTTATGTAATTGATCATAATTTGAGAGTCTGAATCTACGATCACCCTTGACTCTGCTATCACCCTTCTTCATCCTAACTTTAGTACCTCCTACAAACCTCTTAAAATATCCTATATTTTTGTCAATTTAGTGGATAGAATTCCTAAATTTTTGGCAAAAGTAAAAATTGGAGTGCCATCCTCCAACCTATCTATCCCTCCTCTACTAGCTCTACCAATATTTTCTTTGGATGCTCCATTCATATTGACTTTTCCAGTATTCTTTGGGGGAGGCTACCATTTCTTTTTTTAATCCATAATTTAAGTGATCACTTTCTTCCTTCTATGTTGGGATAATCTAGGGTTGATCTTTAATCAGATCATCATTTGTTCCCATAGTTGATTTGAATTTTGTGGATGAGTTAATAAATTTTGGACAGTATTTGTCATATTTTCTATGATCTTAAGCCAAACATAGTGGATGTCCCTACTCTCTTGTTGAAATATTTGCTTGTTTCACTCCTTCCAAATATTCCAAGGAAGAATAGTCATTCCTATCCAAACTACTTGGTTCACATACCAATATTTTCCTTCGTGATTGCTCCAGTCTCTCAATATTTTTTCTATAGATTGTTCATTGGACCATTTTAAATTAATAAGAGAAGCCATCATCTTCCAAAATTTAGAGGCTATGGGGTATTATATGAATAAATGGTTTAGTGTTCTAGTGTTATCCCAACACATTATACATTGAAAGGGTCCATTAAATCCTTTCTTCATAAGTTGATCCCCTATGAGTACTCTTTTGTGAAGAATCAGCTAGATAAATAAACCTAATTTTTAGCCATAATGTTTGAACAAATCTTGATCTTGATGGGGATTAATATGGCTTAAGGATAAATAACCTTGAGCTACATTGTACACACCATGCCCTGAGCTATTCTAATGAATACAATTCTTAGGATTTGACCATGAAGGTGATCACATTTGGAGGAGTCTATGTATATCCTTTTTTTGAGCTTTAGTGAGTTGGATTGGTCAGTATTCCATTGGGATCCAATATCTTCCCACCTCTACATTTCTTGTTTGAATTTTATAGTATTTGGTAACTTTTATCCAATTCATCCTATGCATTTTATCCATTATAGGTCTCAATTTTGGATGTTGAATTGATAGCAAAAGGTGTCCATCCAAAGATCTTTCCAAAAATATACCTTTTGATAATTTTGTACTATCAAAAAAAGCTTATTCTTAATCAACTCTTCTCCACTTCTTAGGACCTTTAAAATTTGGGACCCTCTAGAAGGTAGTTGGTATCTAATTATATCAGAGGGATATTTTTTTTTTGCATATTTAGCTCTCATATTTTTGGCCCACAAGGTGCTAGGGTTGATAATTAACCTCCAATATAACTTTACTACCAAAGCTTTGTTATTCTTAAATACCGATCAAATACCTACAACTCCTTCATGAGTAGGAAGGCATAGGGCCTCCCACCTTACTAGGGACCACTTCGTCTCTATTTTGATCCTCCCCAAAGAAATTTGTGACTAATTTTGTCTAGTTATTTAAGCACTAACTTTGGGATGTTCAACATTGTTGAAACATTTATTGGGTTAGACTAAAGAACTGATTTTATAATAGTTATCCATTCTCTAGAGGAGAGCCATTTGCTGGTCCAACTGCATTTTCTGTGCTTCACTTTCTCTAATAACTAGCTCCACTGCTCTTTCTTTTGGTTGCCAAGATTCATTGGAACACCTAAATATTTTATTGTAAGAGAGGTTCTTTTGAACCCTAATCTGTCCAATATCATAATCTCTATTCTAGGTGAACAATGAAAAAGGATCAATTTTTATTTATCTTCATTAACTATTTGCCCTGAAGCTCTAATGAAGTAGTTAATTATTTTCTTTATTGAAATTGTTTTATTTATTATTGTCTTCCTAAAAAAGGTAAAATCATAAATGAATTATAAACGAGTGATAGGTCTAACTCATTTAGATATTGTGACTCCTTCTAACCTCTGGTAATCTCAATTCTTAGCAAATGTCCTTCCTAAACATTTTTCTAAAATGATGAATAGATATGGAGAGAGATGGTCTCCTTGCTTGATGCCTCTAGAAGTTGGAAATAATTTAGTGGGACAACCATAAGAATAATTGACTAAAAGACTAAAGATATACGTCTAATCCACTTTGTCCATTCTTGATAGTTAATGGTTTTAGACTAGAATTTTATAGGCCTATTAATCTCTGGTATTCTAAAAAGAAGGAACTAATGACAAGTAAATGGTAGAGATTATTTTTTATTCATAGGAGAGTTGGTTACAACCACTCTAATTTTAGTAATTATCAAGCATAGGGTTCAAACTGCAAGGGTTGCTCCCACCAAACTTATTCCATCTCATTTTAGTAATTGTCATCATCGATTTGGTGCGCACTTAGAGGATTTAGATTAGACTCTTACTTTTGCAAATAGAATTCCCCTAAGGTTTGAACCTAGGTGTCTTCTTGGTAAGTGTCTAACCAGATAAGAAACTACCAATCCACCTAGCCCTTGGGGGTAAAATGATAGAGATTATTATATTGTATTTATGATTAATATTTGATATTTTAGATTTTCTTTCTATTGATTAAATTTTTAGTCACATGGTTAATAATTTTTTCTTTTTTTGATCTATATTGATCTATTTTTATGTGTTTTGATTTGTTCAATTTGCATAACAATTTGAAAAAAAAAATTTAAATTTGAGCCTCTTTTACTTTTTTTTTTTTTTGCTTTTGATGTAATAAATAAGATTATATATATATATATATATATATATATATATATATATATATATATATATATATATATATATTGTGAATACGAGATAGTTGAGCTATAGTGGAGAAAAGGATTCATGCATTAAGGGACTCAACCCCATGAAGAGGATAAAATTTGTGAGTATGTAAAAACTTGGCTATATTATCCTTAATTCTACATCAAATCTAGTTATTCCATGTCACTTGAAGTTGTCCAACATATGAAGTGAGTTGAACATGGTGAGTTTTGCACTATTATATATAGTTTTGATCCATTTCTTGAAACATAAAGGAACACATTCTATTGTTATGATATGTTCATTAGGATACAATCATCATGTGATGATGTCTATATATCAACTTGAAAATATAAAATATCATGCAATACATCATTGGAGATCACTAAATTGAAGATCAAAGATAATGTGATTTTACTACTATTCTAATGTTGTATTTACATCAACAATTTTTTTTGGGAAGATGTGAGATCAAAGTAAATTTAAAATACCAAATATTTCTTTGTTGTGATGCTTATAAATCATTCCAAATATGTTTAAAATAACTAGATGCATGTTTTCTCCATCATTTTCAATTAAAAAAATATGATTATTTTTATTTGTTTTATTCTTTTTCTATTCTATTTTTAGTTATTGGAAAAAATCATTATACTTGTTAGCAACAATCAATAGTTTAACTTTTGATCCATTTGTTTCTTTCAAAAATATATTAAAATCTTTCAATATCAGGGAATATAATTATACATAATTGAAACTCATTTATAGATTTTTAAAGATAAAATCTAATTTACTATCACCCTTTGCAACAATAGAATATGACCACTAGATGACTCTTTTTACATTTGTATATCATAAAACTATTATACATCACCATGTGTGTTAAAATTGTACATTAAATATTTTCAAAAAACTAGAATTATGAATATCAAAATTTAAATAATTATTACTATTAAATTTATACATTTCTAGCAAAATTTACAATTAAAATTAAAAATTTTCTAGTCTCAATTATAGTTGTAATATCTTCCACAACAAATTTTCCAAATTTATTTTAAATCCTTTGAATAAGGTTTTAAAAAATGGAAGAATATATAAAATTGATAGCATACAATTGGGATTCACATATATTTTCAAAAATAAAAATAAAATCCATCCACTTATATCTTATACAAAAGGTATAAAAATTGATGAAAGAAATAAAGATATAATAGGCACTTATAGGCATCATGGCTAATCACTGTATTATTCATATAACTCTCCAATGAAATGGATGTAGTGGTGGGACGTATTCATACCAATACCAAAATTCTATTTACATAAATTAAGTTAACTTAAGATGATATAACAAGAGTGATTGAGGTTAATTACAAATTATAAGGTGGTTTTAACCATAAAAAGGTTATCCATGGCCTATAGGGCTTATATAATAAAATAATAAAGTAAATTAAATATATTTGTACAATGATTTTCCATAGGCCTATACAATATCACATCATGCAATGTCAACCTCAACCATGAGATGGATAACACTTTTAACACCCCTTCATAAACTGATAGGCCAAGGAGATAATACATTAGTGGTAGTAATTTATTTCCTCCATAATATGTTGTAGTGGGCCTCTACAATTGATGAAGTCTCGTTGGGATCTCCATCATCCTCTAGAAATTTACTAATGTAAAGGTACTCCTACATATATTCAAAGAACACCTTCACTATGACTTAATATGAGAAAGATAAATCAAGAGTACTCATAAAAAGTTGCTTCAATATTCTATTACATAATGCAATTCTTGTAAGCATAACTTTCCTTCTTACAACATACATCACCTTATCTGGAAACTTTGGCTTTCCATTAGGCCACCTATTTTCTATGACCAAAAGAGGCTTTGCATGGACCTACTTATGAGACGAGCCTTTAAAAAAATCTAAGATATCATGAAGGATTAGATCTTCATGAATAATATGAATCAATATTATAAACGAGAGAGAGGTTTTGACTAGAGTATATTCTAAATCATTTTCATGACTACCTTCAAAAGACTAAAAAACTATTATAATTGCCACAAATACAATTACATCTCTCATAAATATAAACCAAATATTTTGATTGCATAACATATGATAATTTTCTCCTTTTGAAATAGGGAATTATGATTTTAGAACTATCCTACATAATTTTTCCCCCAACACCATAATAGGTCCTTGAATTTTTATTAATGGAAAGAGTTGAAGAAACCATATGATTTAAAAAATTAGGCTTAAAAAACTTCTATATGTAAAAGTTATATCCTCCAAAATATTTTCTCTAATAGTCCTAAAAAAATAAAAAATTAATCCTTCAAACCTTAGGAAAGCAATTTCTAATCATAGCTCACCAATTTTCATCCGCTAATTTACTAATGGTAACCATTGATTGTATGCCACCAAGTTTTCAATAAATTGGTTGGTGTGTTGTAAATATGACATATAGTGTACTTTAATTGGACATAAGGGATTATAAGTATAAAATCATTAGTATTTATTGCATTCAAATGCCATGTTAGATTCCACCTCAACAAATTATTAGGTGAAAAATGACATGACTGTATAAAATAGAATAGAAAGAGGTTTTAATTTTTTACCTTTGAGTGCTAGATAACCTGATATAGTTGGGCTAGAATCCCTTCAACACGTTCATGTTGAGAGTAAAATGACCTAGTCATCCTTTAGGGTGAACTTGACCTATGATTGATAACATGTGTACTCCAAACATGTAAAAATATTGTTTTGAAGTCTACATCTCATCATTGTTTGTGTACCACTATGTAAATGGCCTTGGATAAGGTGATGGTACAAATTACTCCTTTAATAACCTCATACTAAAATAAAAACACATCCACACAATATTGCAATAATAATAGTAAATGAGAATGAAATTAAAAATATTAAAGATGAAAAGGAAAAATAACAAATTGTAGTGCAAAGATAAAAAGCACAATACATAATCATAGGCTTCTTTGAGGAGGCAACTACCTTAGAAATAAAGCTTTATTACAAAATATGATTTGTCTATGCCCCTTGTATTTTTAAAGACTTTGTGTAACCCTGACTATAATACTAAGGTTGGCTTTAAATTAAGTGGCCATTCAAGATAGAATATTCTACAAAATAAATAATTATATTATTTATAATGGCTACATAAAATGGCCCCACTTGTCTAGGCACTACAAATGTCACATACACATTACAAAATATTATTAATATTGGACCCTATATTAGGGAAGGGGTTAATTCCATAATAAGGTTAGGATTGGGTCATAACATGCTCTTCCCCTTCAAAAAGCTTTGTCGTCAAAGTCAGAGATGAAGAAACTACTACTTTGATGCAATGGATAGAGTGGTGGGGTCATTTATAATGGTAAAAAAACCCTAATTATATGAACTAAGTTAACCTAAATCTACATAACAAGAGGGATCTAGATTAATTATTTGTTATAAGGTGGGTTTAACCATAAAAATATTAATCATGAACTACAAGGCTTACATAATAAAATAATACAATAAATTAATTATATTTGTACAATGATTTCTCATAGACCAATACAAGATTGCATCATACAATGTTAGCCTTGGCCCTAAGTCAATTACACTTTCAACACTTATCCCTCTTGTTTTATTAATCTTAGTTATATTTCAAATTGATTAAAACTAACAATAGTTTTGATATCATAGAATAATCCATCTCTTTTTATAATCATAGATGTATTTTATATTAGTTACAACCTTAGTTATCAAGTTCGAGTTTGTATTCAAGTTCAATATTTTTGAAGTTCAAAGAAACTCGACATGTTTAAAAATTCAAAATAAAATTCAACATAAAATTTGATATATTGTAAATGTACAAAATTATAATATTTATTTTTAATAAAAATTAGATATTTGGTTCAAACCGCGACGTGGGCGAGTGTGTGAGGGGGTGGGTGTGTGATGGCTTTGTGTTAAATTCTCTATTGATAAGTATAGATCTCAGCTTTATGAGGGGTCATGGTTGGGAGGAGACTGCTCAACCCTGTGCATCGGTCATAGAGGTTTCTCACAATAACCAAATAAAAAATAATAATAATAATATTTTAAACATAATTTTTTAAATATTTTTTAAAATATACACATTTTATAACTTTATCTAAACATAGTAATTTTTTAACAAATGAAAATATTTTTAAAAGTTTAAATCAATAAATTTTTTGAAAAATAAATTATAAGTTTTATACCAATTATAATAAAAAATTATACAAACTATAAATTTATAAATTTGTTCTAAAAAATATCATGCATATTAAAGGGGCAAAAAGAAAGCACTTAAAATATCTTATATTATTCAAGTTTAGAAATTAGAAAAGTTTAATTTTAAAAACTAGGTTTAAAATGGGATCATTATATTCTTTTTATTCAGCTTTAAACTTGCAAATACAAAATTTGCAAATGCAAGATGGCTTCTGTTAAGGTAGAGCAATATTTTTTCTCTTTTATTTTGAAGAACCACAGATTATTTGAGACAAGGGGTATTTCAAATAGTAGGCGCAGAACATGAGATTTTTTTATTACTTGCAACTTTCACAACTACCCATTCTCTCAAGTGATGATAAAGAACTAAAGAAAACAACGTTCCCATGAGGTTGAGAATAGATTGAAAATGGTTGCATCCGATATAATTTTTGCAAAAAAATTAGGCTTTCAAATGGCATGTTCTCTTGTCAAGTTCAACTATCTAAGTCATAGCCTACAAAGAAAAGGAAGGAGATGGATTGTTCATAACTGTCGTGTTTATAACGCTTCCTTTGTATTTAATTTTCAACTGGTAACCACTGATTTTAGGGTTTATTCACCAAATTTATGTGCTAGGATTTTAAATTCGATGATTTTTAAACTTCATATAAAAATTAGATAAATTTGATAACTAAGGTTACAACTAACCATATACTTAGCATACCATCATATTTTTCATAATAATAGTTGTATTTTAGATTGATTACAAATAATAATATTTTCATCTGTCCTTCTCTACCCATAATCTAAGCTTTCATTCTCTTTTAGAAACCTAATTACCCTTAAAAATTCTAAAATCAGTCATCCTTCTTCTTCTATCCCTAATAATTCAAGCTCTTACTCTTTGAAAGAATTCAATTTTTACCTCAATATCATCACATTTTTATTTCTCGATATTCTTAAAAAGACTAAACTTGTTGAAAAAATATTATTAAATTACTACCTTCAAGCTACAATAAGAAAATGTTTACTTTTCTATAGTAATTATGTTAGTTTGAATCCCAACAATTGCTATGATTTAATTCCAAATCTTCTACAATCTAAGTACATTTTATGACAAGCATAGCTACAACTTGCCCCCATTTTTCTTAAGAATTACTAGTCATACTTATAAATTCTTAATATTTTATATTCTTCTTTTTCTATGCCTAATAATATAAAAAATTTCTCTCCATGAGCAAAAGTTCACATTAAACTCCTCATATTTTCAGTTTTTAAGTAATTTTTTTGATGAAAAATTATTTACATTAAATTAAGATAGCAACCTTTACAATCAATGAAGTAGTTTTACAACTTATTACATATTAAAAAAAAGAGTAAATTAACCATTACAAACTATATTAAGAAATTGTGTATGTTTTTTTTTTTTTTTAAAAGAGGGTAAAAATTTATTAACTCAAAAAAACATTCATGATACAAAGAAAAAGTAGAAGCTATTCAGACATATCAGCTCTCAATAAAGAAGAGAGAGATTGAGAGCAATCAGAAGAAAGTTGAGACCAATTTTGAACATCCCAACCATCTTGAAACTTAGAAGCCCATTTAGCTAACAAATCCGCTACCCTATTCCACTCCCGAGGAATATGCACAAAAGAAATGAATTCCAAGTGAGCAGAGATATTAAGAATTTTCCGAGCAACCCAACTCAACCGCCAACAACCATGAAGACTATCTCCAGAATTTAACAAATTTATAACAATCTGAGAATCAGATTCACAAACAATCCGACGCCAACCCAAAGCATACCCTTGCTCCAAAGCACTACCCAAAGCATACCCTTGTGTATGTTTTAAACTACCCACTCTTTTTATTATTCTTAGAATATTTTAAACACATAAAAAGGACTACCTCCAAATTACAATGACTAATTATAGTTATTCTTGTAAAGTAATTATATAAGTTTAATTGTAAAAAGTTTCTATAATTTAGTGTATATGTTTGAGAATTTAATCCTTGTAAAGTAATTATATAAGTTTAATTGTGAAAAGTTTCTATAATTTAGTGTATATGTTTTAGAATTTAACCAAAAAAAAAAAAACATTTCCACAATACTATGGTCTTGTTCATATATAAAATAAAATAAATAAAATTAAAAAATAAAAATAAGAAAGAATTAATCATTTTAAAAGAAAATTTTTATTTTATAATAAATAGTTAATGTGTAATATTATTATCAAGAAGACATAAATCTCAATATAATAATTCTTAATTTAAAAATATATATAATAATTCCTAATGAATGCTTACAAAAGAGATAAAAATAAGGAAATGAGAACTAATATTTTTTTTGGTTGCCTTAAAGACAATAACTATTATCATAAGTCACTTTTCAATTGTCAAGTTGTCAAGCGTGTGCTAAAATTTTAGATAGATAGCTAGTAAAAGACAAACATTAATGTTATAAGTGACTTTTTATTTATATGATTTTTCATCGTGGATATTATAATTATTAATAATTTTTTAAATAAATAATTATTAATATATTTAAAATAAATGTTGTATTTAGTGTTATATTACGTTTTTCAACACGGGGACGGTATTGGGGACGTTTTCCTCCATCCTTATTTTGAGGATGGTTGGGGAACGTCCTTCGAAATGCTTGAGGCCTATGGCCTTTCATCTCTAGGATGTCCCCTATTTTGAGTCATCCCTGGGGATGGCCAGTCATCGTCGAGGACAGTTGGGTCCCTTTGGGGATGCTTAGGTCATACCTAGGGATGATTGGGCATCTCCAAAGGGACCCAACCATCCCCCATTGTTGGGCACCTCAATCAAAAGAAAAACTAAAAAATAAAAATGGGAACCAAATTAAATAGGTAAAATTCAAGGATAAATTGAGTTGTAAGCCCTCATGCATGTCTTTTTTCTCATTTTTTTGTAAATTTTATATGCCTTATTTTAATAATAATGAATTTATTTTGAATTTCAATTCTGCCAAACTTAACATGAACTCAAACCTTGTGACAACACACAACAGTGCACTAAACTATTAACAACTATTAATTAATCCAAAAAGAGAAGAAAAATGATATGGTGAATAAGGTGGAAACAATGATTAGGTTCAAAGGTAATGGTTTGCAAGTTGGTTCTATTATCATTTACTTCTTTGCATTTGCATAGTTGTTTAAATTCTTGTGTGTTAAATTTAAATGGTTGGGCCTACTTATAACATCCATAAACCCCAAGGCTTTATTGGATTTACTATGTAGAAGCCTAATAACATCAAATCAATATAAAATATGTATTTATATTATAAAATATTGATTATTATCCCTTAATTTCTTAAGATGCACAATATTATTTCTTTAGGAATGAAAAACCTACTATGGGTATGCAATTGTAAATACAGATTTACTGATATAATAATAAAGGTTAAAATATTTTAGATATAAAATTTAAGGTTCAAATGTTTAATGCATTTTATAGTAGCTGGTCATTTATGCTGATTGTTGTCATATTTGAATAGTTAGTGACTGATTTTTTTTAAATAACAGTCTTTGCTTGAACATTGGTGGTGGAAAAAATGATGACTGTTATAAACTTATAAGTTATAACTTATACTTATTGTTTGAATGTTAAAACTTAAAACTTAAAAGCTGAATAATGTGGCATTTATTACTTGAGCAATAGCAACTAATTTGGTTAATTGTTACAAATTGGTAGATTGCACTTGATATCCTTGGTTGAACCTTCAAATTATGTTTTTTGAAACAATTAAATGGTTGCAATTAGTAACTAATATCAATATGAATATCCTCATCTCATTTTTGTTGTGTTTAGAATTTTGAATGTGTAAATTATTGTAAATTTCTAAAAAAAATAATTTTCATAGTATTATACTTTTCGTCCCCTAATCATCCCTGATTCATCCTCTAAAATCAGCCTACCATCCTCGTCCTCCCCCAAAACTTGTCCTCCCATACCCTCGTCCCTCATGCTCAACTTGAACCATCCCCGATTCGTCCCCTAAAATCAGCCTACCATCCCCGTCGTCCTCCAAAACCTTTCCCCTCATACCCTCATCCCCCATGCGCATGGAACCTTGGTTGCATACTTAAACATAAAATAAATAAGATTCAATATTATGTTTTTGGTATTAGTTCAATTAGTTTAGATTTTCAACTTTTAAGGAGGGCTT
Organism: Wollemia nobilis; assembly: GCA_028583015.1. Taxonomy (NCBI): domain Eukaryota; kingdom Viridiplantae; phylum Streptophyta; class Pinopsida; order Araucariales; family Araucariaceae; genus Wollemia; species Wollemia nobilis. The sequence goes on along the minus strand of JAQPPZ010002937.1, from coordinate 5,106,866 downwards.
TTAATACCATTGTGTGTGGTTGGTAGGGTTGTTTCAATCCAATATAATATTTGCTTATTTTATTTGGTTAGTGTGAGAAATATCTATGACCGAGGCACAGGGTTGAGCAGTCTCCTCCCAACCATGATCCCTCATAAAACTCAGAGTTATACTTATCAATAGATAATTTAACACAGCCACCACACATCCACCCCTTCGATTTGAACCTTGGACATCCCTAAGAAGAACCAAATCCCAAATGATTACACTGTCCCTCTGGGACCAATACAATCAATTTGAAAATAATACTATATTTCTTATATAAAAAAATTTAATAAAAATAAATATAATAACATATTTATTCATTTATACAATAAAATGAATATTTAAATATCAATCCCTCAGTGTGTGTCACATTGTCACGTCATCGTAGTTGACTACTTAAAAGGTATACCCAATGTAACTGGAGGTGGGCTACATAAAAGGTATATCTGATGTAGGTTATAGTGATGATAATGAGCGATATACCCAATATAACTGGAGGTGGGCTACATAAAAAGTATATCCGATGTAGGTTATAGTAGCTGACTACTTAAAAGGTATACCCAATGTAACTGGAGGTGGGCTACATAAAAGGTATATCCGATGTAGGTTATAGTGATGATAATGAGTGATATACCCAATATACCTGGAGGTGGGCTACATAAAAAGTATATCCAATGTAGGTTATAGTGACGATAATAGCGAGATTAGAATCCACTAAAAAACGTAAAAATTGTAACGAATTACCGATTTCTCTAGTATAATAAAAACAATAAAAATTTAAATAAAATATAGAATATAACACTATATTCTATATTAAAAATTAATAAATAAAAATATAATTAAATTATTTACTATTTATCTTGTTGAGTATGTAAAAATCATTACATATCTAGAAAGATAAACAATTGCAATTTAAAGCTATAATTTTGATTTTCATAAAATTTAGTAAAAAAATTACTATAAATATTACTTTACTTAAAAAATAAAATGTATATATATAAATAAAAATAAAATGTGGTATTGCTTGTAATTAGAGCACTACATTTATAAAATTTAATATAATATTTGAGTGATGTGGTTTACCAGTAAGGATGTAACTTTTACCACTTGTAATACTGGTGATGTGACCCGGGTTCAATCCCCACGATGGATATGTATGTATATGTATAAGACACATTTACTCAATAAAAAAAATTAATATAAAATAAATTTTTAAATATTCTTTGTATTTAATATGGAAGTAGCTAAAAATATAAAAATATAAAAAATTGCAATTTAAATCTATAATTCTCATTTTCATAGGATTTAATAAAAAAAATTACTATAAATATTACTTAAAAAATAAAATTTTGTATTTCTTGTATTTAGAGTACTACTTTCATAAAATTTAACATAATATATATGTTTATATATTCCTTGTATTTAAGATGGAAGTAGTTGAAAATCTAGAAAGACAAACAATTGCAATTTAAAGTTATAATTCTCATTTTCATGTAAAATTACTATAAATATTATTTTACTTAAAAAAATAAAATGTATAAAATACAAATAAAATGTGGTATTGCTTGTATTTAGAGCACTACATTCATAAAATTTAATATAATATATTTTTAAATATTCCTTGTATTTAAGATGGAAGTAGCTGAAAATCTATAATTAATACAAGGACAAGCTCCAAAATATAACAACTAAATAAGAGTATATTAAGTAAGCCATAATTTGGTTGAGGATGCAATAGTATGAGGAGCTACTTGGGAAGGGTCATTCACTGTCAAAACAAGCTATGATATTTCAAGGGCTTTCAATGGGATTGAATATGGGATAGGAAAGCAATTCCAAAGTTAACAATTTTTCTTTGGTTGGTATTCCAAAGAAAGATTTTAACAATAGATAAACTTGATAAGAGGCTTTTCAATTTTCTAACAAATTTTACCTATGTGAAGCTCATGAGGAAATAGTGAGTCACATATTACTAGAATGTAATTTCTCCATCAAAATATTGTATGGTATAATAAATATACCATACAATATTTTGAGGGAGTAATTACATTCTAGTAATATGTGAGTCAAAGGTTGTAGTAATATTGTATGGTATAATAAATATGATGGAGATATCCACATGCGTGTGGTCTACCGACAAGGATGCCACTTGCATTATCGGTGATGAGACCCGGGTTCAACCCCATGGCGGATGTGTATACCAAAAAAAAAGGAGGAAGATGGATATTGAGTGGGTATTTCCTATTAATATGGTAGGATGCATACAATAGTGGGAGAAGCCTTTTAAAATCACAAGATTAAATCTTATTTCCTTTCATTATGCTTGGGGAGTTTGGTTGGAGAGAAATGGAATATTTTTAAAGGGTGGAAGATATCTATAGCCAATAGAGAACACATCATAGTGGCCATAGTGGAGAATATTAAAGCATTAAAAGTGTATGAGAATCTAAAGTCATCGGAGGAGGTCAAGTTGAATGAAAACTAGAAACTAAGTCTATTTGGGGTGAATGACAATCCCTAAGGAGGCTTGAAGGGCATGACCAAGAGGTAAATAGCGAAGTAAGGATGGATGAAACTAAATTTTGATGGGACTTGTAAAGGAAATTCAAGGAAGGTTGGAGGAGGAGCAGTGCTTAGGGATAGCTAGGTAATGTTGATTAGAGCGATAAATGAGTTCTTTGACATTATTACTAACCATCAGTTGAAGCTAGAGTGGTGTTGGTAAAGTAAATATGGTAGTTCAATTAGGGGCTAAGAGATTAATAATTGGAGAAGACTCACTAAATATTGTTAATTGCCTCAATAAAAGGTTGGTGGAGAGTTGGAGAGTAGTAGACATAGTAATAGATACACTAAGATCCCTAAGTTCACTAGAAGAATTTCAAGTGGTACATGTGTATAGAGAGAAATAGGATGGTCAATTGGCTAGAAAATTGGAGATATCTCAAATAAAAAGATAAAATATAGATATTACCAAATGATATTTATCTATATGTACTCCATCTAGTGGCAAAGGAGAGAGGACATTTAGAAATTCAAGTCAATAGGTGAATGTTCAATCTTCAAGATGTCCATAGTAAATTATTTTGTAAATATTTTTGGACTTGTATGTTGAGGGGCCCTTTTTGAATCTATATGGGATTTGACAACTTATAGTTGTAAGAATTCTAAGAGATTTGAGGGTTCCATTTTTTAAGACTTGTGTCCATGGATGGATCCATTTTCTAGAGATTTGTGGATTCATCTATTAAGGGTTCCATTTTTGAGGAGCTATGGATTTTTTTGTAGGATCCATATTTTGGAGATCTATGGACTTGCCTACTAAAGGTTCAATGTCCTGATGATCAGTGGACTTGTTTATTGAGGGGTTTATTTTTTAGATATGTGTTGACTTGTGGATTTTTGTAAGGCTCTAAGTGAGAAGGGTTCCATTTTCTAGAGATCTATGGACTTGTCTACTTAGAGTTTTATTTTTTGAATATTTGTGGATTTGTGTGTTAAGGAATCTATTTTCTGAAGATTTATAGACTTTTCTATTAAGGGTTCCATATTCCAGAGCTTATGATTGTAATGAGGTTGGATTTTGTTGTTGTGCTAGAGTATGTTCCATGTTTACTAATGCGACAAATATATTAAATTTTTGGCAGTTTTTATATAGCTAAAATAAAAAGAATAATAATCTTGGGGTGTTGTTGTAAGAATGTATATAATGACTTTATTGTAATATTAGATAGATCTTATAAAAGGGTTTGGGCCCTTTCAAAACCCTATTTTACCAATATCAAAAATATATATCAAAATATCATTAGCTCAACCACTTATATTCCTCAACTTTTTAAGAATAAACTCCGGTTCTCATCAAGCAATACATACATAATTATCAAACTAGTGTAAAACCATATATTTTCAAACTAGTATAATACCATTATATAATCATGATGTAATAAGAATGATGCCAATTACAATCCCATATAATCAATTATATATATCTTCAATTCACATATGTAAAATTTGTTTATCAAAATTATTTTAAAATAAAATACAAAAATAACCATAAAATATAAAAATAATTAATTTTTCTTTAAATAATTATTATTTATATTTTGATATTTAAAATTAAATAATAATTATAATAAAATTAAAACAAATTATATATATTCAACGGTATAAAATAATCATAACATACCAACAAATTATGTAAAATTCTTTAAATATAGACTAAATTAACTTTCTTATCTCCTACTTAATTTCAACAACATTAGAATCATTTACTTCTTTTTATGAAAATAAACCCCTAATAATATAAATAACTATAATGCATATATTTTGAAAAATATATTAAAAGTTTCTGCAATTTTAAAATATATCCTGCAAACAAAGATTTCATTTTAAATTATATTTAAATTTAGGAAAAGTTAAAAATATTATCATCTTCAATTATCTTAGATCAAATTATATATTTTTAACCATTTAATTTTGATTGTAAATTTTTGATAACTCAAAAAAAATCCAAATCATAAAATATATGATTAAATTTGTAATCTAGGAAAAACATGGAAATTTTTACATGTGAAAAAATATTCTAATCATAGATTTGTAGTCTCCGGAAAAACATGAAAAGGGGTTGGGAATGCCCTTATGGTTAATGGAAATGAGTCAATTTCTTTGTTACAATGACAACCTCAATTGAAATAGGTTTAAGCGGTTCAAAAGACATCTAATTCAGTCAATCTAATACATTTTTCCGGCATCTCATAAGTACCTTTGAATTTTTAGGGTGTGTGTCTAACGGTTTGCTCTTCCTAAATGCTTTTAGCAGCAGTCAGCAACATCTAACAAAACACTGGAATATCATTCAGCAAATTCCCTTACCACCTTTCTCAGTATACATACATTGAATTTACCTAAACAACATTGTCAAAGAAAGATTCATGTCCACAACACTCTATCGTTCCGTATCTGGATGGTCATTCACTAAACATTGATTTGAAATTCAGGAAGCCATGGAAAACAAAGCTCCATTACCAGTACCAAGGAGTACAGTTAATTTAAGATAAACAAAACAAAAGCTGAAAATATATTTACCAAATATAATGCAATAAATAAAGCGGCTATTGTTGACGGAAATCACCTGCCGCTGAAAGGATTAGGGTTTTGCTCGCTCGAAACGAGCAATTCCTCCAAAAACTCCTCACCCAGATCCTCCAATTCCACCACAAATTTCTCGTTTCCCTTGCTTTCATCTAATGCTATCGGTGCCGGTGGTGCTCTCCCCAGATCGGACTCGTCAATAACATCTTTACCCTTGTCCCCTTCCACCCTAACATTATCCCCGCCAAAAGAAGGAGAAGAAGAAGAAGCAGCAGAGGTCATAGGGGAAGCCGAAGAAGAGCAAGAATTAGACGAAGAAGACTGGCTGCAAGCCGCGTCAAAGTTGAAGAGGTTCGCGGTTCGATTCCCAGCCGCGAACGATTTCCACACCGTCTCCAACGGAAAATTTAGGAGAGCCCGCGGCCCTCTCATGGCGAAGGCCGCTTTATCGTACGCCATGGCCGCCTCTTCGGCGCTGTCGAAAGTCCCGAGCCAAACGCGTACCCCGTGCCTATTGGAATCTCTGATCTCCGCCGCATATTTCCCCCACGGCCGCTTCCTCACCCCTCTGTAATGCTTCTCCGGCAATTTTACCTCCTTTTCATCCTCCAAATCGCCAGCGTTTTCAAATTTTCCACCATCGTTCGATGCTGAAGACGCCTCCGCCTTAATCTCCTCCTCCTCCTCCAATGGAGGTTCCCACCCTTTGTGAGCCGCCTCCTTCAAAACGCCGTACAAAACCATGTCCTCGGAATCATTTTCGTTCAAGGGCAATTCCCGGGAAAGGCACCTCGTGAGAGCCGGGGGCGTTCTGCAGATAGAATCTACACTTCCCCATAAATCTCTCGAATATTCAGAATTCAGCATTCCCGCCGGTTCGGATTCAACGGCTCTGTTAGCCCACGGTTCTATGAACTGAACAGCCCCTTGACTCAGGTTAGATCTACTACTACTACTGATATTTTCTGTTTTATTTCGATCTGGCGCAAGGTAATCCAGCGCTACGCTCTCTTCGTCCTTCTCCCCGAACCAGATCTCAAGCTTACTGTGAAGATCACTCTCCGACATTGAAGACAAGAACATTAAATTCTGTTGCCGTTGTCAATGCCCTAAAACTTCTTGTACTGAAATGAATTGAAACCACGTTTTGGCCTATAAATACTGTCTTCGTTGCCATGTCAGCACCGAGAACAAATGACGTGTTTTCGTTTATGTCCACGTCAGCTGTGGCTTTGGACCTAACTGCTACATCACGGCCGGTGACGTCGGAGACGGTAACTCCGTTAGCTTTAACGAATCTTTTGTTTGGGTTAGACCACATTCATTTGCGTGTGGGGGAACAACTCTGGGAATTTTGGGAAGGGGGGGGGCCTGAGTTTGACGCCAGTCCAAACCTTTCAAAGGAGATGAATCTGCAAAAGTGGAAATACATGGCTCAAATTGATGACAAGGACGAGGCGTCGTTATATCGATCTGACGTAACTTCACCCCGTTGGATGCAGATCGAAGGACAGAAAGCATTGCCCAATTTCTGGGAGAAATTGACAGCCACTGGATGCGAATCCCCAACAATATTTGGTCACGTTGGTCGTGCTGCTCTAACACCGAACATATGTTGCCGTTGTCCTCCAGGTAGGCCAGAACGTTTGAGCAGGGTCCTTCTTGGGCAGGCGTCAACGATAATGATTGAGAGATAATTAAATAAATGACATTAGAGCAGCCCATGAGATGAATCTGTAGATGTTAGCCACCGGATCTTTTCAAATCTTTGTTTTTTATATATGGATAGGTAGATTTCAACCCTTCATTGTTAATAGTCTAGAGGAATCCATTCATCTCACGGTAAAGTTGCAGAAGAGTTAAAGCTTTTGAAAGAGAGGGGTGAGAATGGCACTCCATTATCAACAATACACAATATACAAAGTTACTTGTTTTTTGAGACGTTTGACGTTAAAAGTCTACATGATCCGTACCGTTAAAAAAGGCTTCGCTTTTGTTCTAAGCTTGGGGAAAACGACAAGTAACAATACCCATAGCGGGCTGAATAGGGCTGCCACATTGCGAGAGAGAAAATGAAATAGCCGCCTCGTGCACGCTGTTGGGCAAAATAAAATAAGAAGGTTTAGGTGGCCGTGCCCCTTGAAAGTGAATATCTCCAGTATTCTTTAATTGAATCTTCGTTTAATACTTTCATATAGCAGATATAAGAATTTGTTCCACTTTAATTCCCTACTTAATTTCACCGATTTTGATTTTGAGACCACTTTAATTAGTGAGATTAAGAAATATTAGAATTTCGTTCCACTTTAATTCTTCTATATCTACTTATTCTTGCTAATTATGTTACTTAATTTCATCCATTTTGATTTTTCACCCATTTTGATTTTGAGATAACTTTTAATTAGTGAGACTAAGCCAAATGTTGTGTTTAAGCAATCAGTAAGGGAATTCTAATTTAGAAAAGTTTTACAGTTACAACATGCAAACTCTAAGGTTTTTATGGTGGTAATAAGATTGTTTTCATGGTTTGTCCTTAAAAAAATAAGGTTATGATATGATAGGTTAAAAATAAGACTATTTTTATAGTTTGTCATAAAAAAAATTGTTTTTATAGTTTGTCATAAAAAAAAAATGAGGTTTTGATATGATAGGTTGAAAATAAGGTTGTTTCTATTATTTGTTATAATAGATATGGTTCTCACATGAGAGGTATTACAGAAGACTAATTGAAATGATCTAGGAAGGTGTCATTTATGTAAGTCAAATAAATGATCATTTACTAGTATTACAAAAAATAATTGGAATGCTCCTAAGTCAAAAACAATTGATCGGTTAATGGTTGTTTGCTCTTTTACTAGACAAGTTTAGAGGGAGGTTATAGCACAGTTAAAGCTTCCTATAGAATGGCAAGAAGAATCCTTAGAAGAGTGCTCAAAATTTTGGTTTGAAAGTAGGTCTTTCAAAGATTTTATAGATCTCTCATTACTTGTGTATTGGGGAGTATGATTATCTACGAATGCAATATTTTTTTAAGATTAGGAGAAGCCTACTTGGTAGGTCTCCTCCCAAATAATTCAGAGTTTGAGTATGTAAGGTTTCGACAACAACAAAGATAAACAAACAAATCATCCCTCCAAATATTAATAAATAAGGGGTCTGAGGTTTTTTTTTGATGGGGTTAGACAAGGGTTCTTGGATTTTATAGAGTGGGAGGATTACTATATATTTTTTATTCTTATTATTTTAAATTCAATGTTCGATTAGGAGAAGGTTCTAATAATTATGTTAAAATTTTGACCCTCAAATTGTTGGTTTAGTTGGTGAAATTAAAAGGAATACAAAAATTTCAAATTTAATGAGATTCATAAATGGTAATAAATTGGATACTTGATGTTTTAATATGGAAAATATGATTCTACAATCATCTTCTTTCAAATAAAATAAGTTGTGGATAGAAGTGGAGCTTTTACTTTTTGACATATTTATAAAGAATTAAATAAGGAAGGAGATGAACTCTCACATTGATCTAGGTACATGCTTAGTAAAGGAATTCAGTGAGGGCAATGCACTGCACCTCATCCAAACCTCATCCAAATCTCTATACGAGGGAATTAATACACTCCAACTTAAAGCTTAAAGCAAACAAGGATGAAATAACTTTTTCAAAAAAAATAAAAAATAAAGGATATTGTTTGATAATTTGAAAAGGTGTTTAAGGATAAAACTTAGCATAATAAAAATAACTAATTATGATGTATTAACGACCTAAATTTTAAAACACAATTAAAATTTTGAAAATGGAAAGAATGTAATTTCATATTTTACTTAATATAAAATTATAATTTAAAAATAAATAAATAAATATATAGAATCTAAAATCCACTCTTTAATTAATATTTAGAGGATATCCGCCCGTACGTATCCAAAGGATAAGTTTTGGAATTCAGTCATTTCATACCTACTTCGAAGTGTGGTATTTCAGTGCAAAATATTTAGGAATACAGTCATTTCATACCTACTTCGAAGTGTGGTATTTCAGTGCAAAATATTTCAATAACGCTTGACTATAATTAATAAGACAAGAAGTACGTATTTGTGGTTTACGGAAATGCATTTTCCTTTCAAATATATTTGTGTAAAGGATTCAAATATACGGCTTCTTTATAAAAAACGTTCTATTTTACAACTCTGTTAAGACTTCGTTATCCTTGTACAATGTTTGAAAGCATATGAAAGATGAAAGAAATAAAAAGCCGACATCAATAGTTTAGGAAGGTACAGATTTGAAGTGTGGGAAGAGCAAATAAAAGCAAAGCCACGCAAGTCACAAGCGAGAGCAGTGGAATTTCTTGCTAGATGTAACTTGCCTTCACTCCTATGTCAAACCCACGTTCACATTAAGAACCACATTTTTTTTTCCGAATAATCTTACTAACATAAATATTCACATATACTTTGCGATTTGAATTTAGTTTTACCAAAAAAAAAAATTAAAATTTTAATTATACATAGTGTGTGGTTTAAAATTAGTTTTTTAAAAGAAAATTTAAAAATTTTACATCAGGACATTTAATTTATAAGGAAGTTGATTATATTAACATTTTTTTTCTAGTATCAAGTAAGTTTAAATTTTAAGGTTACACCTAATAACACCTAGGGCTGCTAATTGGTAGTAGAAAGGGTTTTTAAAGGGTCCCCAAACCTATTACAAATAAGGTTTTGAAAGGCATCTCTAAACCTTAGATTTACCAATAAGATATCAAGAAAAATTGAGCTGGATTTCACAAATCGAAAATTCAATAAAACAACCTTCTAGCAAATAAGTTGCAGATTTTTAAAGCAAATAAAAGATATTATCACAATCAAATAGCCAATTGCAACATAGGAAAAACCCACACCCAAAACAACATTCAAATTCGAGATTTAAAATTAGAATTTGAAAATCCCTCCCTTCAAATTCAAAGTTCAAAATTTGAATTATGAGATTTAATAAAAAATTAAAATAATTGCTTTTAACAAATTTAATTAGGATATTTATTCTTAATATTATATTATTATAATAATAATAATAATAATAATAATAATAATTTTTTACTAGAAAACAAACTGTTTTGTTTGGGTCTCAAAGTTTGAGAGTTTACAAATAAATTTACTTCTCTTCTCAATTGAGATGTTATAGCTAGAAACTTACATGATTTTACATAAAATGTATTAATTCTTTATTTTTATTTATTTTTTAATTTTTTTGTGTGAATACAAATATTTTAGAATTTAGCATATTTATTTATTATAGCAGCCTTCACAATACCAAAACTTCACTTCTACTATCTATGCATTGTATGTTAGTAGAGTAATATTTCCAAAACCTGGGATTGCTAGTCTAATTTATTAATACCAAACTTCACTATCATAGTCTAATTTATTAAATCTGGGATTGCTAGTTTCCTTTATGAAACACAAGTGCAACCACAAAAATTATAATAAATATTTTATATGAAAACACATTAATGTTATAAAATAGAGCAAATATTATCAATAGAAAATATTAAAGAAAATCTTAATCATTCAAGCAATCAACATTTTCTTTTTCTTGTAACTTAACTAAACTTACTATTTCCTGTGGAAAAGAAAATTTAACTTTATTTTCCTCAATTAAAACCCTTCTATTGACTTCCTTTAACTTTAACCATAGAAAAGAAAATTTAATTTTATTATCAATTAAAACCTCTCTTTTGACTATCCTATCTGCACATTTATTTTTCCTTCTATTTAACATATGTGTAAATCTAATTTATTTTAACTTTTTAATATATAATATTATATAATTATTAAAAAATATATTTTAATTTTTTTTAATAAAATCTATGTTTAAAATAGTTTTTAGAAGATCCAAGTTTGGAGTGCCTTTTAGGTTACCCAGAACATTATGTTTATGTGCTTGTTTCTTAAAAAAAAAACATTAACAATTCGTTTTAGTTAAACTCAATTTTTTTTAAGATACATAAAAACTTAGTTACATCTACATTATTTTTAATAATTGTCAACAAGGTTTAAATTATAAAGGTTTCTCACAACCTATACCATCTCATTGTTGTTGATTTGGTGTGAGGGGATCACCTGTCCCTCACCTCGTTGTTGTTATTTGGCGTGAGGGGACCACCGGTCGCTCACCTCGTTGTTGTTGATTTGGCATGGGGGGATCACCTCATTGTTGTTGACCTGACATGAGGGTACCACCTATAATTCAAGATTCGTATCGTTGTTATGGTCTAATGCGTGCACTCAAAAGATTCAGATCAGACCATTACCTTTACAAACATGTATACTCCAAATTTGACCCTATTTTTCTGGTAAAAAAATACTTTACAAGACACAAAATAACTATCAATCTACCAAACTTTTAATACATAACTTCAAAGTCAAAATAATCGTTTGAAGCACTATCGAAGTCTCTAAGTAAGTTTACTTATCCATTAAAATTGAAGTGTGAACTTAGATTGAAGCATCACTTCAAAGTCAAAATAATCGTTTGAAGCACTATCGAAGTCTCTAAGTAAGTTTACTTATCCATTAAAATTGAAGTGTGAACTTAGATTGAAGCATCCTAGAAGTCCACGGCTAAACGATAGCTGTCATTAAAACATATCTATCACTTGATTAGTTAATTATAAGCGACGAACAGAACCCATAAACCTTTCCTTATATGGGACCAAAAGATTCTATTAGAACCATTCAATTTATCACTTTGCGCTTTTCCTTATCTTTGTAGTCAAAGACACATGCAGCAAGTCCTTTATAAAGGCATGCCCATTGACTGAGAGACAAACGTGCTTGAAAATGAAAATGCTTCTGTTCATATCATCCTGCATGGAACTATTGTTGGGTGCTCTGACCAGATCCTCTGCGTTGAACAGACGCACAGAGTTCGTCGGACCGAGTAATGAGCGTTGAAACGGATTTAAAAGATAAAATTCATCTTATAAGGTACTTCCATGTGGATCCTTGTCAGCACACGAAAATGGCCTACGTGGCTTCAACCGTCCGCCTTCAGGCGTCAAAAATGACCAGGGAGCGTTTGGTCTACCTCCGTAACGCGTCAAAACTATGAGGAAGTTCTATAATTCTAGCCTTCTAAAATCAATAGGATTCAACCAAAACAACACATTTATAAACAAACGTTAAAAATCTAATCAAAACAGTTCATTGATAAACATTCAACTACCAACCTTCACGCGTAAAAAAAATTCCGTAACGCGTCAAAACTATGAGGAAGTTCTATAATTCTAGCCTTCTAAAATTAATAAGATTCAACGAAAACAGCACATCTATAAACACTTGATTACTAATGAAACCTTAAAGATTTCGATCTTTTACAAAATCCAACCAAAACAGTTCATCGACAAACACTCGACCTCCAACAAAACATCAAAATTAATATTATCTAATATTTTTGAAGAGTATCGAAGGTTCCTGAAATTTTTGAAGAGTATCGAAGGTTCGTGATTAGGTCGTAGCAGACGCAGACGTACTTGCCTTAGGTTCAATGCATGCAGCAGAAAGCCCCCACTCCCACGTGCAATTAGTTGCAAGGTCTTTGGTATACGTTGAAGAATATAAGAAGCTCCTACTCTCTCAGCGTATGGACGTTGATTAGAGGTGACTACGGAGAGTCCTCGCCAATGATTTTGTGTGTTGTCATCAGTACAGTAGGGTCTTAGTCAAAAAAATAAAAATGAAAACGATCGATATGGGCCAAGCCCTGAAATTATTGTAGTTGGGTCGCATTTTATGACGTACAGTGCTAAACAATCAAAGATTTTGTCTTTTGATTTTGATCCATAGACTACTTACCTTGAAAATTTTCCATCTTGAGCATATCATTCTCTATCACTACGAACGGATCTGTGTCATTAGAAAACGAAGGGAGTCAATTTAGCTGCTAGAAATCATGATATACTTGTTATTTTCAAACTATGGAAGTTTTATTTCTCTGGTAAATGGTAGATGATGTGTTCTTCTAAGAATGCGCGTGTTTTTGGGGGCATAGCGTGAGGAATGTGGCTAGTTATCTAGGGTTGCATATGGAAATTCCATCCTATAGGACATGTTGACCGAAATAATTATTTATATTGATTAATATATAATAATTTTACCAAAAAGTACATGTATATTTTTAGATAGTATATAACTGATTATAAAATAGTAGAGTCTGAATATGTTTTAAATTATTAATTGATTTTATACTATCTATCAAAATTGTGGAGGTTTGTTTTTGGTAGATTGCTTCTAGTCATCACATGAACTTGATATAAAAGATGAATCATCTTAGTGTTCAAACCTATCATAGTCAATCACAAGCTTTATGGATTTGGTCAAAGAAGTGGCCAATGTAATAAAACAGTATAGAAAGCATTTCCTCAATGTAGATAGCATTCTCCCAGTGCACAAATAATTCCTACAAACCGATCATTAATTGTCCAAAGAAAACAAAGGTCAAACATGCCTTAGACCACCAATATTTTTAATTAAGGAGGGATGTCTATAGATACCATTGCAAGTCCTTCCACCAAGGATGCTAAGAGCACACTATGATCTTTTGAATCATAGAATTAGGTATATTTGCTTTAACTACCTCAAAGGTTTCCTTATTGATGGAGGTAAGTTTGAACCTAAACTTGATATAATCCCAAGGATGTCAATCCCTAGTTGACCAAGCAAACAAGTTGGCCACTATAGAGATACCTCTTTTATAGAATTTTTGTGCATGCATCCAAGGGATTTGGGCAAAAGGGACTCCCTGGATAGTCAAGATAGGGGACCACCAGAGGTTCATAGAATTGATGGAGAGTCCATCCCAAAAACCATTACCTTTCCACCAAAGCCATGGTTTGATGTTTTCCCAAGCTTTCCAAATGCTACGGATGACAAAAGAGCCTAAAATATTGATGGGAATTAGAGCAATAAGAAGGGAGGAGAAATCCATACCTCTTCATGCTTTACGCCCATAGGGAGAGCTTGAGGTAATGTAATGTTGAACCAATTCTTTTAAATATTCCTCACCTTTAATGGCTCTTATTATCCATTTGGCACATAAGGCCATGCCTTGGCATTTGCAGTCAAGAAGACCCATTCCCCCATTCTTCTTGGGTAAACAACAAAATTCCCATGCTACTCTATGGAAACCAAAGCCTAAGGTAGAACTTGCCTAAATAAAATCTCTAAGCAACTTCTTTAGCTTCTAATAACAAGCCTTGTATGGAACCCAACATGAGGAATAATACACATGGGTCACAACCAAGATCTTAGAGTAGATTTGAAACTTGTTAACAAGGAAAAGTTTTTTAGTGGTCCATTAGGTAAGCTTGGATTCAATTTTTTGTATGACATTTTTTTAGAGTTCTAAAGGGGAACTATGAAAGATGAAGGAGGATACCTAAGAACTGAAACACTTCCCTATCCTATATCCATCTCTAGGAAAATTAAGTCAACCACCTTGGGAGGGGAGATGTAGACTATGAAAATATAGAGTCTTCCACCATTAGATGTTGGAACTAGAGGTAAGATGAAAAGTATCCAAGTAATGAATGACTTGAGTGAAGGACTCTTCATCCTCAACTAAGTTAAGAATAAATTCATCTACAAAGTGCTCATTTATCATCTAGGATTGACTGTTGGGAAGGAAAATACCTTTCATGAGGTCCAAATTGGCTTGATGAGCCAAGAGATAACTAAAGCGTTTAATTGCAATGACATAAATAGAGGGGGGAAGAGGACAACCTTGTCTAATTGAAAAAAAGACCAATAACCTTTGATTAAGTTTTATTGATAATGAGGACAATAGAGCCATATGCAAAGAGCATCTTGACTACAAAGATGAAATCATTACCAAAATCCAAGGTTTTGAGCATGGAAAGAATGAAGTACCACTCAATGCAGTCATAGGTTTTCTTGAAGTCAATTTTGAAAGAAATGGCTAGTTGGTTAGATTATTTGGCCCATTCCATTCCCTCCCAAACAACCAAGACATTAACTAAAATAAATCTAATGAAACTTATTTGCTCTAGGTTGATGATGGCAGGAAGCACAAGGCACATATGCAAGGCTAAGGGTTTGGAAATGATATTGTAGAAAATATTGAGAAGTGTGATTGGATTCCAATTGGTGATCAACTTAGGGTCTCTAGCCTTTGGAATAAATTTTATATTACCCTTGTTAATTTTTGGTCCAAGAGAACCATTTACCAAAGCTTCCTGATAAACTTGGAGTAGATCAGGCTCTACAAGGTCCCAAAGAGATTTGTAGAATTCCTAGGAGAAGACATCTAACCTAGGAGCTTTATCATTATCCATTGAGAGAGGGTCTCATGCAAATCCTCAAGAGAGAGTGGTCGATCACGTGCATAAGATATTTTTTTGGGAATCACAACAAGACAATCATGGAGGGCTTGCTCCCTCTAGTTTGAAGGCTCTTGTGAGGTAAAAACCTACCTGTAGTGTTGAATAAAGGCTTGTGTAACCTCTAGAAAGGTGGTAATTTGAAACCCAACCTCATGGATGGTTTTTATGCAAGTGCTATGATAATGGGTCTGAAGATGCTAGAATAATTCCTTAGAGGCTCTATCTCCATTTTTTAGCCAATGCATTTTGGCCTTGATTTGAGTTTGATGGTTTTTAAATACTAATACTTAATGTAAAACTCATAGAAATATGATCATACAATTTAATGAAGTAAAATAGCAATATAGAACAATAAAGAAACTTACATACATAATACTTAAGAAAGAATGTCTCAAACTTTCATTATAAAAGTAACTTGTACAATATGGTTATGGAACTTGATGTCCATAATATAGCTTTCATGATAGACCTTTGATATTCTTGAAATGACATATGGTTAAGAAACACTTGACCTTCTTATGTATCAAATAATGTTATATACTCTAACACCCCATGTATTACATTATTTTATAGATAATTCTCTTGATTTGCATAGCTGATCTCTAAATATCTTAAAATTATTTCATCCTAGAGCCTTTATGAATATATTTGCTATTTTTTCTTTGGTATTTATATGCTTTAGTCTAATATAATTATTCTAAAAATGATCTCTGATATAAGGAGGGGTGTTTGCTATTGTTAATATCTTATTTTTTAATTTCTTCATATATAGATTTAGATTTTATATGTTTTGCTTAAAATTATGTTGCAAAAAATGATTATTAATTTTTATATACCATATTCTAGGATACTGCTTTATACCATATAAGAATTTTTTTAATTTACAAACCTTATATTCCTGATCTTTAACAACAAATCCTTCTGGTTGAGACATATATACTTCTTCTAAATCACCATTAAGAAATGCACTTTTTACATCCATTTGATGAAGTTTCCAATCATGATGTGTTGCTAAAGCACATACTGTTTTGATAGTAGTTAGTTTAACTATTGGTGCAATGGTTTATTCAAATTCTATTTCTTCTATTTGAGTATATTCCTTTGCTACTAATCAAGCTTTGTACTTATCTAGATAACCATCCACTTTATATTTAATATTATAAATCCATTTGCAACCTACTATTATTTTTTTTTGGAGGTATATCTACTAAATCCCATGTTTTATTTTTTTGTAATGATGAATATTTTGACTCCATGGTTGTTTTACATTTTGAATGACTTAAAGCTTGACATGTTGCTACTAGTTCTGTCATGTTACTCATCGATCCTCTATTTAGTCAACTTAGACTATGAGTTTGAGGTCTTGTAGTAGTCATATTAAGCATTTATTCAAGATTTGAATCTCTAATTATATTTCTAGCCCAAATAGGTTCATTTATTTGAGGAATCATAGGAATTTCTATATTTTTACTCTATTCTTCTTGAGATTCTAATTATGTTTCCTTAATTTTTATATTTTCTTTTGAGAATGTTAGAAGAATTTATGAATCATTATTTTTTTTCTTAATCACTTCTTTGATTTTTTTATCAAAATAATATCCCTGCTTATATAGACTTTCTTTGTGATTGGATCAATGTTTCTATTTCTTGTAGATTTATCATCATAACCAAGAAATATATCTAACAATTTTTTCATCTAATTTTATCCTTTTATTTATTTATTTTGGAATGTGCATATAAGCTTTACACCCAAAAACCCTTAACTTTTCAATATTCATTTTTTTTCCTGATCATACTTCTTCTGGAGTAGCATTTTTTAGTATCCTTGTAGGTAGTCTATTATACAAGTATACAATTGTCATTACTTCTTCTATCTAGTATTGATGATTAAGGTGAGCTTCTTTCAACATACATCTTACCATTTCCATTATAAATTTGTTTCTTATTTTTGCAATTCCATTTTATTGTGGTGAATATGTTGTAGTAAGTTGTCTTCTTATTCCATGGTGTTATAAAAATAGATCAAACTATTTTGACATAAATTTTCCTCCTCTATCTGAATGAAGGTTTTTGATGTTTCCCCCTGATTTTTTTTTCTATTTAAAATTTGAACTGTTTGAAACAACTAAAAAATTTAGATTTATATTGCATAAATTATACCCACATTTTTCTAGTGTAGTCATCAACAAATAACTAAAATTATTTGTCCTCCAATTCTAGTGATATTCATTGGATCACATAAGTTTCTATATATCAATTCCAAATGTTATTGAGATCTATACTAATGAAGTTCAAAAACAATTCTATGTTGTTTTCCTACTAAATATTCTATACATATAATATGTTCCCAAGAAATATTTGGTAAACCTTCTACCATTTGATATTTAACCATATCATTTAAGGATGATGCACTTGTATGTCCTAATTGTTTATACCAAAGTTTTCTAATTTTAGATATTCCTACTGAGAGGGCTAAATTTGTAGTTGTATTTAGCACAAACAAACTATTTTTATAGGATCCTAAAGCTATCAATTTTTTCTATTTTGTAATATGACATTGTTTCCTATAGGAAAAAATCCACCTCCTAGAAGAAGAAGAAGTGACAAAGAGGATTTGCCTAGTTTTGATAGTTTTAACAATTTTGATAGTTTTGGTAAAACATACAAAGTAGGAGTAAAACGTACAAAATAGAAGTAAAACATACAAGGAAGAAGAAACATGTACAATATGGAAGATAAAATATACAAGATGAAATGTAATGCAAAAAAATACAAATGAAATGTAATTTGAGTTGTATTTGTGAATGAATTTGATAATAAATGTAATTAGACTTAGTAAAGGGGTGTAATTAAGATTTTTTATATAGTTGTAAATAAAAAATTACCTCAAGAACTGTTTGGAACAACATATAAAGATATTATATAAGACCCCCCTTTCAATTACGTAAGTTTGGTCAATCTGGTTATCGAATGCATATATCTGATCATTGTGTGGAATTACTGGTTTATTATGTATCCTTGTGGAAGTTGTTAGTGATTGTGATGTACCATTGAAGAGTAATGAATGAAGAATCACATTGCATAGTATTATCTCACATAATTGTATGATTTTGGAATGATGGATTAGTGTTTTGTAGTACCTGATTGTTGCATGTTACTTTTCTATGTCTATGGATGATGTTAATGCACTAGTATGAATAATGGAATTGAATCACCACTAGTGTGAGACTTGGGAGTGATTTGTGAGGAATATTGCATCATAAAATACATATTGGGAGCTATTGTATAATTTTTGGATATTGCCATTGTGAAGAACTTTCTCAAACCCTAAAGATAGAACTTGCATGTTGGTAAATATGGAGTAATTGACATTCTAGAACTTTCCAAAACTTGTATGAGAAATATTGGTAAATAAAATTATCCAATTTGGCACCTTGTTGAACTTTCATTTTGTACAAATCATACACCAAACGTGCTACAAATCATACAAAAGAACTTTACCCGATTTGGCAGTTATGCGATTGAAGAAAACTTACCCGATTTGGCAATTTGGTAAATTGAACAAATTAGTTACAAAAATATGTATGGTAGCTTGAAAAACCAAATTTGAAGGATTGAATGAGTGTAAAATCATACAAACACTAACACTGTATGATTTAGGATCATACAGTTGTACGATTTGAGTTCGTACAAGCTATTTTGCAATCACATATCAATTGTTGGGAAGACTTGTTGTACGATTTGGGTATTTGAACAAGAATAGTAAATTGATCATTCCAAGCCTTTGAGAATCACCTCTCCACCAGGAATACTACACCCTTGTTCTACATTTTGCATCCTTGCCTTATCAAACTTGGCATTTTTGTTAAAACGGGTCAAACTAATAGAGTAAGATTACAAATTTGGAGGTGAATGACAGACACCAATGTGCAAAGATGTAGGAGATGAGAAGTACGAGAGAACATTCCAATGAGAAGGAGCATGAGAATTTATCAAAGAGGGAATGCAAGTAATTCTAACCATAGTACACATGAACCATAAATAGAGCAAGTTTGTACATCTAACGAAGAATATTTTGAGGTGCTATTGATAGAGATAGAAGAGGAGGTACCAGAACCACCTAACGTAGAGGAGCAAGTTGACATAGAATCAGTGCACGAGGAAGGAGAGTGGATGGTGACACATAAGAAAGTGATGGAAGGGTTGCAAGGGAGTGTAGAGGATAGGAGTAAGGCATGAATGCAATAGAGTGTGGGATCTTAGGAAGAAGGACCAAGAACATCTCCCTCACATCAGTGAAGGAAGTCGTAGAGTGAAGATACATGTGAATTTGGTCAATGACTGGTGGGAGAGTAAAATATACCTCAGATAGAAACTTCTAAAGATGAGCATAGTGAAACACCCCTAAGGAGGAACTAGACAGATATTCCATGGGATACCTCAAGTGATAAGGATGTTTCACCAAATATGGCTAATAAGGTAGCCACATAAATATGTCCACACTTTACAGGTGATGGTAAGAAATATCCCACAAGACAAATCAGAACCTACATTTTTATTTGGAGGGCAAATGACATAGACCAACCAAATGATTGGTTGACTTTATTTCTTGCTACCTTGAGAGGATTGGTGATGGATTGGTATCTAAAAAGGGAAAATGTAGTAGATTTCTAGACTTGGAATCAAGTGAAGGAGAAATTCATTGAAGAATTTTATCCCTTGAAGGATGATGGAGATATTATCACTAAAATTTGTATGACTAAGCAAAATCTCGATGAATATGTAAAATCATATAATCGTAGATTAAAGCAGTTAGTAGACAAGATGCAAATGCCTTTGGAAGATGTATTGGTAAAGTGGTGGTTCATAGATGGATTGCTACCAAAATATAATAAAAATATGAAGGCAATACCATCAAAAATATATGATGAAGCTTTAAAGCATGCAAAGAATTTTGAAAGTGACTCAAAGAAGATGTATACATGAATATTATCTCATCCTAAATGCAATGATTTAGATAGTGGATAAGATGACACTATATAAAGGACAATAGCATCATTCCATCAATAATTTAACAAGATCATGAAAGAACAAAGAATCAAACCTGATAGGAATGACATTTGGTGCATAGAATGTAAAACCAAAGGCCATACAAATGTAAAGTATCCACAAAATGATTACTATCATATCTATAATGTGTTGGGACATGAGGTGATGCTATGTCCATATAATGCAAGAGTACGTCCACATATCCTAACAATCGAGGAGTATGAAGAGAAACCAAAGGCCCTAGTAAGTGGGCAACAAGCAACAAGCAGCCGTTATAGAAATAGCCGATGAGGTGGAAGGCTGAAATAGGGTGATCAGTAAAGAGGATAGAATTATTTGCAATATGACTCAGAAGGGAGGCCAATCATACAATATCACAATTACCAAGAGTGGGGGCATTTTGTGAAAAAATGTCCTTCGCCTCAGAGATAAGAAATGCAGCAAGCAAACACTACACACATGTGTAGGTGGTGTGGTTCGGGTAACCACAAGGAAGTAAATTACCCCAAGCAAGCAAGTCCAAGTAACCCGTAAAATGTAAAATATTTGGATATAGAGGTTCCTCAAGTTAAAGAGGAAACTCAGGAAGTTTTAGCTATGACAACGAATCAAGCTAAAAAAGATAAGTATCTAGAGAAAACAAAAGAAAAGCAACACTGTCAAGTAGCAAATAAAGTACTAGAAGATGAAGCACAAAAAGCTAAGCAAGTAAGGTTAGTAGAAGAGAAGGAAATGAAAAAACCATTAGAAGAGAAGGTAGTTGTGAAAAATTTGGTAGCACAAGTTTTGAACACCACAATAGGAATCAAAATGGCTAAATTTTTGGAAGCTATCCCATCATTACAAAAATCAATGGTGGAGGAGATACAACCCCACAAGGTGATGGAAGTATAGAGTCAACCTATTCAGGAGAAGAAACAAAAAGACTAATTTATAGACCCCATCATATTAATTATTGATGTGGTAAAGAAACCCACATTAGTTCATATGGATATTTTAGGGCACAAATTGATGCAAGTTATCATAGACAGAGGATCCAGTGTCAATGTGCTACCTGAAAGGACTTAGCTAGAACTTGGTGCTCCATATCTATGGGCACCGAGCTTTCGACTATATGGTTCTGACCAGTATGGTATCAAGATAAAGGGAGTCTTGACAACACAATGGGTGGTGATAGCTGACCAAGAGTTCATCTTGTACTTCATTGTGATTACTATGCAGAATCCTACATATGATGCTCTATTGGGAAGAGGATGGCTACGTGTATCCAAATTTAATCATAACTAAGGAAATAATAAGATAACTTTTAAAAAGGGACAACATAATTATATGATTAATTTGACTAATCAAAGGGTTAGTGAGGATGTAGCCATGACTGATGAATCAGAAAACTCTTCAGGAGATGAAGGATATGAACCTGATGAAAAAGGAATATTGTAACATGATGAATGTAGTGAAGATGAAGCTAGATCTGATAGTGGACTTCTTCATTGGAAAATGGAGGAGTACAAAATTTTTCAACCCAACTACCTCTGTATTAACTCAGAGGAGATCAAGGAAAAACAAGATGAAATCAAAGTCAGCCAAGAACCTAAAAAGGAAGTGGAAGAGAAATGGATATTTCCAAAAAGTTTTGCAAAATATATAGTAGGAGATGCAAAAATTGATGCAAGACCGACACACCCAAAGAATGTGGATAAAGCAGCGAGTGAGCTAGAAAATATCAAATATGAAGGACCCCAAGTAGTGGACATAAATCTAGGGATGAAGGAGTAACCTAGGATGATTCATCGTGGTAATGATTGGAACCCAATATTTAAATCGGTAGCTTTTAAGATATTCTTAGAATATAAGGATGTATTTGCATGGACATACAAGGAATTGAAGGGAGTACCACCTGAGTTATGTGTCCATAAGATCACGTTGATGCCTAGAGAAAAACCATTAAGGAGAATACTATATAGGATGAATCCAAAATATGTTGCATTAGTGAATGCAAATATAGAGAAGATGTTGGATGCAGGAATCATCTTCAGGGTTACAACTAGTGAATGGGTATCACCTATAGTGGTCACCTTGAAGAAGGAAGTGGAAAAAATCATAATATGTGTGGACTTTAAAAGTCTAAACACAGTAACCATTAAGGACTCCTTCCCTATTCCCTTCATAGATTCCATCCTAGAGGAAGTCGTAGGACATGAGATCTATTCATTTTTGGATGGATTTTTGGGTTACAATAAAATAAGCATAGACAAGGAAGATAAGCTGAAGACAAAATTTATTGTGAAGAATGGCATATATGCATATAATTGAATTTCATTCAGGCTATGTAATACCCCAACTATATTTTGGTGCATTATATAGTATATATTTGATTAGTTGGTGATGGGGAAGTTCAAAGCATTTTTGGATGATTGGTCCATTTATGGGGAGATCAAGGAGCATCCACCTGCACTCAGTGAATTTATTAGGAGGTGCAAAAACACTTAGATATCATTAAATATTGGAGAGTGTTACCTTATGGTATTGTATGGAAATTTTTTAGGGCATATAGTGTGCAGTGAGGGATTAAAAATAGATCCTGATAAGATCTGTGTGATATTGCACATGGAAGAACCATATGACGTGATTTAACTTAAAACATTCCTTGGATCGATGAGGTATTATCAAAGGTTTATCAGGAATTATGCACATGTGTCTTATCCATTATATTTGTTGACAAAAAAATATTCCTTTCAGATGGATAGAGGAGCACCAAGGAGCCTTTGAGGAGTTGAATGCCAAGCTTGTCAGTAGCCCGATTTTGGTTTTTCCAAATTGGGATAAGGAATT
The DNA here is from genome assembly GCA_028583015.1 of Wollemia nobilis. Classification (NCBI taxonomy): domain Eukaryota; kingdom Viridiplantae; phylum Streptophyta; class Pinopsida; order Araucariales; family Araucariaceae; genus Wollemia; species Wollemia nobilis. The sequence continues at coordinate 5,083,473 of JAQPPZ010002937.1, read as the reverse complement.
CCATGTCCATATTGATGCTTTGAATTTTACAATTGGATGTGCTTTAGCACAAGAAGGACAGTTAAGGCTGGATCAACCTATTTTCTTTGCTAGCCATCTATTGTCAAGGGTGGAAAGAAACTATAGTACAACAAAAAGAGAAACCTTGGGAATGTTATATGTAGTTCAAAAGTTTAGGCATTACTTACTGGTGAATCCCTTCACTTTTTTTGTAGATCACAAAACTCTATTGTACTTGATAAATAAACCAATTATACAAGGATGAGTCAGTAGGTGGCTCATCACACTACAAGAGTTTGTATTTCGAGTGGTAGTGAGACCTGGTAAGAAGCATGTAATTATAGACCAGTTGTCTCAGATATGACAAGGAGATCCTGCAAGAACATGGATTCCAAATAAATTCCATGATGCATAGTTATTTGCCATCAATTTTGTCCCATCGTGGTATAAGTTTATTGGCCAATATCTATCCACAGGAGATTTACCACAAGATATGATGGTAACCAAGAAGAAGAAAGTAATTATGAAGTCAACACCCTTCTAGTTGATAGCAGGATTGTTGTATAAGATGGGAAGTGATGGTGTATGATCCTAAAAAGCATACACCTAATCTAGTAACGATTGAAAATCACATAAAGCACATACATAAATTGACAAAATTGAAATAACCAAAAGAAAGGTGTCTTTTATTAAAATTAAATCAATTCATGGCTACAAATTCATCCCTCTTAGGGATACCCAATGTGATACAATGTTACAATCATAAGAAATCCCTCGCAAGGGTAGGTGTAATCCGTAGGCCTTTCAGAATGACATGAACTGCTCCAGGTCAAGTATGACCTTCTTCTCTCCTATGAAGAGGCATTTGTTGCCTTGAATGCATTGACGATGGAGTCCTAAAACCCTGCGTTCAAGAAACAACAAGAAACAATTAAAAGCAAAGGATGCCTCTCTTGATGAGGCTTTTAGAGGAATCTTGCATAAAACATGTTATGAAATCAAGAAAGCTTGTAAATCTATCAATCTATGCAAGAAATGGTGAAATTGTCATAAAGCATGATAAATAAATAAAGATCTAGCTATGAATTAATCTAATTAGCCATTAAAAGTATCGAATACATGGAAATAACAAGGAAACTAGTTTAATTACCAAATGCTAAGAAATGAAGGAAATCTATCCTAAATCTCTGATTCAACCGTACAATTGTCTCTAAACATGTAAATCTAACTAAGATCTATCTAAAAAAATGCGAAGAAAGATAAATCTACTGCTAAACAAGGGAAATTAGGGATCAAACCCTAGCCGCATGTTCGAGGTGCAATGAGCACTGTTAGCCACGGTTGATAGTCGTGACTTAACTGAAAATGACTTTGCTCTCCAAATTTAGGGTTGGATCTCCAATTATCCTCATTGAATTGATGATCAAGGGTCACCTTAGTGTCCTCTGATGGATTTGCGATGTGAATTATCTGAATCATTGATGGAATTGACTCAATTGTGTTTCTTGATTCTCCTAGACCTCTAGGACCTTCATGGTTTTGAATGCATTCATGATCTCCAATGGGGCAACAAAAGTGTTCCTCTCAAAGGTGGTAAGTGAATCCACAATTCGATAGGGCTTCACTATGTTTCAACTCGATATCCTTCCAGACTTATCCCCAATTTTGAGGGGGATCTTATAGCACTTGAGAAGGCCTTGCCTTGGCTTCATGGAGAAGCCAAGATCAAGAACCTACAGTTGGAGTAGTTGGAGGGAAAGTTATAGAGGCTTCCCCACCCAAAATCTATTTGGATTCATCGCCCAAGCCGTTGTAACTGATTCTGGGTCCAAAACTACTTTGATGCTAGTCGTGACTCTAAGGCACAACTAGCTCTATTAGCCATGGGTCTCAGCCGCGGCTAAGGCTGAGCTAAGCAACTCTACCCAAATTGAGTGGTAAAAACCACTACTTCACCTTGGAGCTATCCAAGATCATTCATATGGTCTATTAGCATGTCCCATATGAGTAGTCACCTCGACATGACGTATTTTAGGTGTCTATAGATGCCCCTTTTGGGATGCATTGTGAGATCGAACAATGCTAAGCAAAAATAGACCTCCTAAAATGATGTCGCAGGTTGAATGATGATCATTAGTTGGATCAACATTAGATGCCCAAGTTCTATAAAAGAACATGCATCCTAGAATCATTGCTTCCAACTAAGGGAAGGCTTAAATTTGTAAAGCTTTGGCAAGCTCTAGCGGCGATCGGGTAGCTTCAGTGCTACTATAGGCTTCTGTGCCATATAGATCCGAAAGGAGGAGAGCTACTAACTTAACTGTCATAGTTGATTTTTTCCCCAACAAAGGGTAAGCTTATGATAGTCGTTGGCAATGATTCATAAGATGAACGTAATTTTGACAAGATCAAAGGATCTAATCAAGGGATCTTCTATTGACTTTGATTATGATAATTGATATAATGACTACCCCCTCAAGTGACGAGTCAATGAGAGTAGGACAATTAAATGAAGCGACGAGTCACTTGACCACTATGAATGACTTGAATAATGTAAGGTTTAACACTTTGATTACTTGGCAAGGCTTAATTCAGCCATGATTGCAACTATTAATAGTAATTGTATATCTCTATCCCATGGAGCGGTCCAACCATGAAGGCCTTCTTAGGGAATCAAGATGATAACAATTCCAATTAGGCATGTGTTGAATCATATTGGTTGATGATCTGCTAAAAATATCATAGAAGCATTGAGATGAATACCTCATTCCCGTGGAGCATTCCGGCCATATGGGCTTCTTAGAGATAGAGGTGAAGCATATCAATTCTACGATGACTAATTTACCCCAAATGGCCTTATGGTAATTTACTCATCTTGTCGGATTGCATGGATCACAAGTCACTGCAACCACCAAGTGTATAGGGTAAATAATTGGATACGAGGCGCATTTGCAATTTTGATTTATCTAATTTTTTTTGTTATTTTGAAAATTTTGAGGGTTTTGGCCCATTAGATATTTTTAATTTTTCATTCTAAAACTCCTCATGGTGAAATTTTGAGGATATCTGTGTCTAGATGCTAGCCGCATGTGCCAACGGCAGCTAGAAATTACAAATTTCTTAGCCACGACTCTGACCCACGATCGACAAACCCTAGTTCTATGCCCACGGGTGCCAGGCATGGTCGGGGGTAAATTTGGAAAATATAAAATAAAATCTATCATTTTTAAACCATTATTTTCCAATTTCCAAGTTGTACACCTGAGAGCTCTAAGAGGAGAAAGTGATGTTTTGATCTGAAACGCTGTCGAAATGCATACTCACTCTACCCGACATGGTTGATCTGATGGAGGGATATTCTAGTTGTGGAGATGGCACTACAAAGGTAGCATTGCAACTCTCTCATTTTATTTACCAGATTAAAATTGAACCTCACTAATTAATGAGTTAAATGAACTACACTAAACTGTTGATAAGGAACCTCACCGTAGTTTAGGGTTAGCAGTTAAAAATAAACCTCATTAAGTAATGGGTTAATTGAACCACATTAAATTATCGGTAATGAACCTCACCCTAGCTTAGGATTAGTCTAGGTTAGTGTAGGGGAGGGTTTAATTTTTTTAATTTTATTTGTCTCTTTTTTCTTTTTTTTTTATCATTTTCTGGGTGGGATGTGACCCCAAAAAGGTCATAGGCCTTAGCCGTGGGTGGCAATCACGGTTCCCAATTGGAAAATTGGGGGCCATGGTTGTCAGCCATGGCTAGGTTCAAATTCCAATGGTCATAAATTTGACCATTGGCACCAACCATGGGTCCCAGCCGCGATGAGGCAACTTTAGGAAAATTTTCCAAATTTTTTAATTTTTTTGATTTTTTACTGGTTTTATTGATTGATTTTAAAATATTTTTGAAATGCAATCTTGATTGTTGAAATGTATTGCATGTATTTATGATTCTTTTTATCTCTTTTGAAGATTTTTGAATTTTTTTTATTTTTTAAGTTCATTTTTTGATGTTTTTGGTTGATTTTATGTTTATTATTATGTGCTCTTCTAGCTGACCTCCCGAGTGAGGGAATCTGAGCTCTATCAGGATCTCCTTCGAGAGATCAGTGATGTTGATCAAGATTGGTTTAGCACTATAGGGCTCGGCTATGTCCTCCACCTCCCTACCATCAGGCTTGATCAGGCCTACCTAATTGCGTTGGCCCATCACTGGGATGCGCGGACCAATACTTTTCACCTGCCAATCGAGGAGATCACGGTCACTTTGGAGGATGTCTACCACATCTTCTGCATCCCCATTGATGGTGAGGCCATCACCTCTTCGCCTACTATGATGAAGACTACAATTTTTAGATGGATCTTCGATGATCGAAGCGATGTGCTCCAAGACATTGACCACAAGGGTGTGCCCATAGAGCGCTGGTATAGGGCACATGTCTTCTCAGAGAGATAGGTCATCTTGATGTTCTCATGCATCCACATCCTCCTACTAGATACATCAGAAATGAGGTTCCCTTGGAACCTCCTCTCTAGGATGCAGGATCTTCTCGGGTGTACTATAGAGGAGCCAATGATTCTATCATGGGGCAATGCCCTCCTAGCCCAGCTCTATGATGAGCTATATAAGATTACACAACGGGGCTGCATTGGAGTCACTTGCAGCATGTTGTTGCAGATATGGGTATGGAAGCATATTACCATCGATCATCCAGGGGGACTTCCATGTCATATTGATGCCATAGCAGAGGCTTCACAGTGCTATGCTATGTGCTGGCCTAGAGAGGCTGAGGGATCTCGGAGTAGGACTCGAGCAGGAGATCTAGAGTACTACATTGATAGGATATCATGACTATAGCCTAGATAGGTACTATGGAGGGCCTACATGGATTACCCTGCATGTCTAGAGGTGGACGGATACTTGAGGTGTACCAGATGAGATAGGTGGCTAATCGGGTGTAAGGCCGATATGCATGAGTTTTTCTACTTCTCATGCATCCTGAGGTAGTTTGGTATCTACTAGGACATTCCACCAGTGCCTGTTATCTACCATCACCTCACTTTGGAGAGAGATCTAGCATGGTCGTAGGTCACCCCCTTGGGTGATGAGGATGATGATTAGTAGGACTCTAGGCTAGTATATGGGGACTACTACCGATTATGATGTCTGGTGGGCTCTATTGATCTGGCAATGCAGTGACCCACTTGGCTAGGATGGAGATGGAGCCATAGGAGCAGAGGCACTTGAGGCACACCCAGAGGGAGTAGATCCTCATGGATATAGGATTCTCTAGTGGACCGAGGGTGGATGGGGAGAGGGCACAACTACTGAGGATGCACCCTAGATTGAGGAGGAGGAGGAGGAGCCTAATGATGAGGCTGCACAACTCTGGGTTTAGGTAGCCAACCTACAGAGATAGGTGGGGACTTTATAGATGTAGATCCTACATAGGGATACCACCATGGCTACTCTACAGGTGCAGTTGAGCACTGCATAGGGTCAACTAAGGTAGGGATAGGAGTAGTGGTAGAGCTATGAGGAGGAGAGGACAACTCTCCAGGCACAGATCACCATCATAGACATAGAGATAGGGAAGATCATTGGATAGCATGATCTTCTCTAGGCTCGACTAGATGCTATCACTATAGAGTGATACTTGCTCAAGGTAGCGAGGGGAGATCCCTCAACTTCATAGGTTGCCCCTATTGTTCCATCTATACTAGGACTAGCAGGTTTGGATCCAGGCATGGAGATCCATAGATTACATGTCCTCTCGTCTGTGAGGGTAATGCATAGTAGTTAGTAGATGTGACTTACATCACTCTCATGGTAGGAGAGATCAGACTACTAGGTAGTGAGGTGCTAGAGTGACCCATAGCTATAGAGTCTCAATGCACCAGGACACGGGAGATAGGGTAGTCCTCAGCTCGGTCTAGCCATAGGACACATCAAATAGAGAGATCCTCAGGTACCAGCTCTAGACGGACTCACAGGGAGGGCGAAACTGGTGGAGGAGCTTCACAGGTAGGAGGCACAGGGCCTGCTTAGTACAGATCTTGACAGATATTATTGTACCATTTTTTAGTGTAAGGTCGAGGACCTACACAGTTGTAGCCTATGGGAATTTTGGACATATGCCTGGACACTCTCTATTTTTGATACACACATATATATGATCAGAATTTTATGAGACTCATTACATGTGTAGATTATTTTTATTGTTTTATGGTATGAGATGCATATGGATGCAATGCTTTTATGCTATATTGATTTGATGCTATATGATGTGATGTATGGATGACATGCACTAGCTAGATGATAGATGTATGACTAGATATTGTGATCTAGATGTATAGATGGACTAATGTGATGTATGCATATAGATGCAATATTTGATGTTAAATGCATGTTTAATTTATTGTACTTGTATGCATTTAATTTATGATGTTATGACATGCTTCATGCCATGTATGTACTGCATAATTTTCATGATGATGATTTACTGTAAATGGACATGTATGCTTTAATCACTTAAAACATAATGTATGAATGCAATATGAGTTTGACAATCTAATGGATGACACCACAGAATGTATAACAATCATGAACTATAATTGCTATATCTTATTATAAGAATTAATCATTTGGACACCCATATGTGAGATGTAATGATGTATTGTTTCTATTCATAAGCTTTTGTAAATTAAAAGAATATGTACAGCATAGTCAGTGGCCGTTTAAATATCATTGTTGATATCTATCCGATATCTAACCTATGTTATGAACCCTTCTAACAAATAAACTCTTATAAAAAGAAATTGATATTTGATGATTGCTTGAAAATTGGTTGTTGTTATTTGGGAAATTTTGAGGTTTTCCATGAAACTCAAACACCCTAGTTGACTTATCAAAAGTTGTATAATGACCATACTAGACTTCTAAAAAATAAAATTTTCACTCTAAAATACCAAGCTATTCATTACCCTTGTGTGTGCAAATGAATATATTAGATAAGGCATAAGCATACCCCAGTTCCAGGCAGGATTCATTCAGCCCATTGCTGTATTGGGGATCCTCAAATGTCTATCCAATCCTAGGTTTGAATTTAGTCAGACTAGACCACTAGGAAATCCAGGCCACCTAAAGCTAGCTCACTTGTGACTTGCTAGACCTACCCCAATGTCAAGCGGGATTCATTCAACCCATTGCTGTATTGGGGATCACTCCATGGCTTTGAGTATTGACCATTCCAGGGATTCAAGTTCACCCCATTTTTTTCCTTCAATTTATTGGGATACTTGCTCATAGATAGTGACAAAAATCACTGTTTATTTTGTATATACATTTTTTTTTACAAGGGATAGGATTTGACTCTAGGATTTTGCTCTTTTTGATTTAAGCAAGGGATCTCTTCGGGTAGGGGGTGAACTTGTCCTTTTGCCAATGACCTCTACTCTAGACCACTGCTCCTCATATATGAGCAAGTAATAAAACCTTTCACCTAAGGTGACCCGGACCACTTTTGTAGTTTTTGTCCTTCCTTACCCTAATTAGGATTGTTTAAATGTGTTGATTAGTGATAGGATTTTGATATGCTAAGTGCTATCAAAACTAGACCTCATCTACAAAAGAAAAGCAATATTTCTACCAAACTCTTGAGAAGACCACTAGGTATGGTTGAATTATCGAAAAAATGTAGTATATTCTTCATAGCAATAGGAGGGGTTGTGTTGAGAAACACAGTTACTCACAAGGGTGATGGATGATGATGATAATGCATAGATGCATGATTGAAACACAAATGTGGTGTTGTTTGTAAGATTGTAAACACAACCTATCCTAATGCAAGTGTGACGGATGGAAATACCTAATGCAATGCAATTAAATGAATGCAAGTGCAAAATGAAATGTGTGATGCAAATGTAATGCAATAATGCAAAAAGCAATGCAATATTTTTTGGATTTTATTGCTTTTTAATTTTTATGGATTTTTGAAATTTTGATTTGACCAAAGGGTTTAGATTCCTTTGGAGCCTTTTATGGGGTGACCAAAGGGCTTACAGATGCCTTTGGAGCCTTTTGTGAATGACCAAAGGGCTTACAAATGCCTTTGGAGCCTTTTTATGGTTTTAGGCATAGAACGCTTTAAGATGAAGGATGTTGAGAGGTTCAATTTCTTCAACACCTTCAAGCGATATGTCCCAGGTCCAATCTTCTCAGAGATGATATAAGGACCTAACCAGTTAGCCATAAATTTATCTCATAATTCTAGTGACATATTTGAGTTTTTTTGGTTCTCTTTCAACACAAGATCACCAACCTCAAAGTCTCTTAGATGGAATTTGTTATTGTAAGATCATTTTAAGCACTATTGATAAATGCAGAGATGCTCAAGGGTATTCACGTGATGTTCATCGAGTAGCATCAATTGATCAAGTTGAGCTTGCTACATGGTATCGTCATCAATGAACTCTTTCAATGCGACGCACAACATTGGAATCTCCAACTCTAAGGGTATAATGGCCTCAATGCCATATACTAGTGAAAACGGAGTTGCCCCAGTGGGTGTTCGAATGCTAGTCCTATAAGCCCATAATGCAAGGGGTAGCTGGGTGTACCAATATTTATGGTGCTCTTGTACCATGTTTTTCAATATGGATACCACTATCTTATTTTAAGCCTTAGCTTACCCATTTTCTTATGAATAATATGGAGTCACAAAACTATGTCTAATCCTGTACTTGGACGTTAAAGCCCTCACAGTTTTGTTCTTGAATGATGTTCCATTATCCAAAATTATCTTGGATGGTATCCCAAAATGACTTATGATATTGGTGAGTATGAACTCCATAATACATTCTCCAGTTGTCGTTGTTAAGGGAATGACTTCCACCCACTTAGTAAAGTACTCAGTAGCCATAATAATGAATGTATGCTAGCCCGATGATGGAGGAGATATCTTTTTGATGAGATCCAAGCCCCACTGAGCAAATGGACAAGCCACTTGAATGGGCTATAAGGCTTGTGATGGAAAGTGCACAAGATTAGCATGATTCTGATATTTAATGCATTTCTTGACATACAAATTGCAATCCTTCTCCATAGTAAGCCAATAATAGCCCATGCGAAGGATTCACTTGATGATAGCCATGTCATTGAAATGGCCACCGCATGTACCATCATGAGCTTGCGAAATCACCCAAGATGATTCTTGGGGCTCAAGACAATGAAGGAGCACTCCATCGTAGCTTTGATGATACAAAATATCTCCTAACAAGACATACTTTGTCGCTTTCTATTTAAATATGCATTTTGTAGCACATGATAATCCTTGGAGGATTACACCAAGTTTTAGGAAGTCATGTATTTGTGACATCCAATTCTGATAGACCTCAACCTCAACTAACAAGACAATATGTTCCCCCTATGTTTTAACATTCACAAATGTAGATTGGGAAACAACCTTATGGTGAATGGTAGTACCATTCCTCGTAGGACCCTATGAGATTAGTGACCCCTAGGGTGCTCTCTTGAGAAAATCTCTGGCTCTGTAGAACCATTCATGGTTTGGTTCTATATGAATCATGTTGACTGATTCTTTGTTATCCAAATCCTCATGTTGAATGGTAGAGTGTGATAGCATTTTTATATGGATGGTAGTAAAATCGGTGGATGGATTCTGAGGAATTAAGGATCCCAAAGATGCCATAGTGTCTATGAATATATTTGATGAATGAGGGATTGCCTCGATATCGTACCACTCTAAATGAGCTAGATAAGAGTCAACAAGATCTTTGTAGGCTTTCAGGATAGGACACCTATATTTAAAAAGTCCCTTCACTTTGTTGAAAATGAGAAGGGAATCACCAAAGATATTTAACCTTTTGATCTTCATGGCGATAACTATTTGGAGGCCCAATATTAGGGCTTCCTATTCAACGTTATTATTGGTGCAATTAAAGTCTAATTTAAATGACAAGGGCATGGGAGAACCTTGTGGCATGAACAACACTATTCCTACACCACTCCCTTGTTCACACTTCGAAACATTGAAGAACAAGGTCATATCAGCTTTGTTATCTGGCTCTTCGGGTTTGGGTGCTTCTAATAATGCAAAGACTACATCATTAGGAAGCTCAATGGTGAGAGGCCTACTATTCTTGAGAGGTGCCTCAGCCAGTTGATCAGCTATGACCTATCCCTTGATGGATTTTTTGCTAATGAATTCCAAGTCGAATTCTATCAATAGCATGATCCACTTTGTAGTACATGTATTATGATATGTCTTGCTCATCATATACTACAAAGTATTTTGTTTTGATATGACATACGTCATATGAATTAACATATAATGCCGCAATTTCTTTGTTGTAAACACTACTGCTAAACACAACTTTTCCACATAGGCATATCCTAGCTCATAACTCACCAAGGTTTGACTAATGTAATATATGGCCTGCTCTTTGTCCTACACATTCTTTTGGGCTAACATGGTCCCCAATGCAAAGTCAATTGTTGATATATATAGCAAGAATGGTACATCTGGTCTTGGTGGAGCTAGCACTGGTGGCGTCGCCAGGTAGTTCTTAATCTCAGCAAAGGCTACTTGATAGTCCTTATCCCAATTGAATGGGACCCCCTTGTATAGCAATCAATTCATGGGTCGACATTTTTCCAATAATTGTGTGATAATTCACTTTATGGAAATCACTTTGCCCTGTAGGCTCCTTAATTCCTTGATGTTTGTGGGAGGACGCATCTCTAAAATGGCCTTGACCTTCACTGGGTCTACTTCGATCCCTCATTTTGAAATGATGAATCCCAAGAGCTTTCTTGAAGTCACGCCAAATACACACTTCTTAGGATTCAACCTAACATTATGCTCTATCAGGCGATCGAAGACCTTTCTCAGGACCTCTACATGCTCTAAATGCAACAATGACTTTGCCAACAAGTCATCGATGTAATCTTCCAAGATCTTATGCATGTAGTCATGAAATATGTATGTCATAGCCTATTGATATGTAGCACCAGCATTCTTAAGGCCGAATGGCATAACCTTATAACAAAATTTCCCCCATGGCATTATGAACATGGTTTTATGATGGTCTTTGGGCTTAATCCAAATTTGATTGTAACTAGAAAAACCATCCATTAGGAAGAGCATCTCATGACCCGTAGTTTCATCTACGAGAGCATCTATGTTTGGCAATGGAAATTAATCCTTTGGTGTTGCCCTATTGAGGTCTCTTAAATCTATACAAATACGGATCCTTCTGTAACTACCAAAAAGGCTTGCACCTAGTCTAACTATTGCAATTGACGAAAGATACATAAATAGGCATGCATAAATTAACAAAAATAAATAAAACAAATACAAGGAATCCTTTATTAAACTCAATGGAGTCAAATTATAGATTAGCCCCTCTTAGGGATACCCATTTGATACATAAATTACAATAGCATCTAATCCCTCTCAATGGTAGATGCAATCAAAATACCTTTTAGGATGACATGAACTGCTCCAAGGTGTTGATGACCTTCTTCTCCATGATTAGAGATATTTGCTACATTGAATGACACGACCTTGTTAATCCTGCATTCAAGAAACAACAAGAAGCATATCAGTAATAAATGAGACCTCTCTTTATGAGGATTTTAAAGGAATATTACACAAAGAATAGCATAAAATCAAGAAAGCATGTAAAACTATCAATCTATGCAAGAAATGGTGAAATTGTCATAAAGCATGTAAAGAAAGCATGAAATCTAGCAATTAGGAAGCCTAATTAACTATTAGAAATTGATAAGCATGAAACTAATCTATATTGATAAATGCAAGGAAAATGGAAGTAAATCTACCTCTAAATCCTAGAATTAACCGATCAAATATCTGCTAAAATGTTAATCTATGCTAGATTAAGCTATTTGCATAACTAAAAATGGAAATCTACTGCTAAAATGGAGGAAAGAGAGCATCAAACCCTAGTCATGGGTGCTTAAAGTGGTTGGCACTATTAGCCACGGCTGATAGCCACGACTAAGGTGAAAGTATCCTTTCTCTTGAAACCAGGGCCAAAAACTCTCAAATCCTCCAAGGAATTGATGATCAAGGGTTGCCTCGGTGTTATGAAATAGATTGGTGGTTGAATTCACTGAAATTGGAAATGGAAGTGTGTCAATTATCAAGCTTGATCCTCAAGCTCTTGATATCTCCATTGATGCATGCACAGTTGTCATTGGTCAATTGGACAACACTTCGTTACTCCTCAAGGGGATATGAAATTGCTCTCTAATGCAATTTAATAATTCTTTAGATGGTTTCTATATAAAATTGAGGTCTTAAGTAAACTCCAAAAACCCTTGCTCTAGCTTCATGGAGAATCCAAGAACAATATTTGGAAATTGGAATGAAGCTTCTCGATGCTTCCAAGCCTGAACCGCTTTAAAAACCATTGTAAATGTCTATTGCAACTATTTTTACTTGGATCTGGTCACCCGAGTTTGTTATAGGGATATCCATAGGTCTTAGAAGTGGCTAAAAACCCTAGCCATAGGTGACACCAACAATTAAGAATCCTATACGCGGGTGACACTAGCGGCTAAGGCTAGATAGGCCAAAATGCCCAAATTGAGTGGTTAGAACCACTGCTTTTGCCTTGGAGCTATCCAAGATCATTCATATGGTCTATTAGCATGTCCCATATGAGTAGTCACCTCGACATGATGCATTTTAGGTGTCTACAGATACCCTTTTTGAGATGCGTTGTGAGATAAAACAACGCTAAGCAAAAATAGACCTCCTAAAATGATGATATAGGTTGGATGATGATCATTAGTATGATCAACATTAGATGCCCAAGTCCTACAAAAGGACACATATTTTTGAATCATTGTATTTTATGAGTTGAAGAACTTGATTTTGGCAAGCTTAAGTCAAAATCCTAGCCTTAGCGGAAATTAGGAGACAAGCTTAAGTCAAATCCTAGCCTTGATGGCAATTAGGAGATAAGCTTAAGTCAAATCCTAGCCTTAGTGGCAATTAGGAGATAAGCTTAAGTCAAATCCTAGCCTTGATGACAATTAGGAGATAAGCTTAAGTCAAATCCTAGCCTTGACGACGATTAGGAGATAAGCTTAAGTCTAATCCTAGCCTTAGTAGCAATTAGGATATAAGCTTAATTCAAATCCTAGCCTTGACGACAAACAGGAAACTAGCTGCAAAGTTTGCTTGAATTTGCTCTTGATACTTTGCTTATTTATCCCAAGCAAGGAGGGTGCATGATTTTCTTTGGCAATGATTCTTGAACAAATGCACTTTTTACAAGATCAAGGGATCTTCTGTTGAATTATATTATTAATATGATATTATGACTACCCCCTCAAGCGATGAGTCAATGAGGGTAATGACAATTAATGAAGCGATGAGTCGCTTGACCTCATGATTGATATAAACAGTTTAAGACTTTAGCACCAATTGTAAATATTAATTGTATACCTCTATCCCATGGAGTAGTCTAGATACTGTGGCCTTCTTAGGAAATCAAGATGATAGCAATTCCAATTATTCTTGTGTTGAATCACTATGTTCAATGATCTATTGAATCATTGTGAATTTTGATTGATTTATTTTTTTTTGTTAATTTTACAATTTTTAAGAATTTTGGACCTGTAGATATGCTTTAATGTCCAATATAAAACTCCTTATGGTGAGAAAATGTGTGCATTTATGACTTGAATGAAAAGACCAAAGATTTAGACTTCTTTGGAGCTTTTGGGGATCGATATTGATAATGCCCCAGTTGATGCTTGCAAATGTTTTTGTTTTGATTTTATGTTATGGATGCAATGATGAATGTAATGCCTAGATGATGATGTGATTATGCTATATGTATGCAATGTATGAATGACATGCACTAGCTAGATGATAGATGTTCTATTAGATTCCATGATCTATATGTATATATGGACTATTTTGTATGCATATGGATGCAATGCTTATTGTTAAATGCATGTTTAATTTACTTTATTTGTATGCATTTAATTTATTTGGTTATGATATGCAATGTATGTAATGCATAATTTTCATGATGAGGATTTACTGTAAATGGACATGTATGCTTTAATCACTTAAAACATAATGTATGCAATATGAGTTTTAATCAATCTAATGGATGACACCACATAATGTATAACAATCATGAACTGTAATTGCTATATCTTATTATAAGAATTAATCAATTGGACACCCATATGTGAGATGCAATGATGTATTGTTTCTATTCATAAACTCTTGGAAATTAAAATAATATGTGTAACATAGTCAGTGGCCATTTAAATATCATTTTGACATCCATCCGGTATCTAACCTATATTATGAACAGTCTTTAATAAACAAAATCTTATAAAGAGAAATTTGATATTTGATGATTGCATTGAAAATTGGTTGTTGCTATTTGGGAATTTTTGAGGTTTTCCATGAGACTCAAACACCCTAGTTGACTTATCAAAAGTTGTATACTAACCATACAAGACTTCTAAAACATAAGGCTTTCGCTAGGATAGGCCCTAACTATTCATTATCCTTGTGTGTGAAAATGAGTATATTAAGATAAGGCATAAGCATACCTCGATGTCAGGCGAGATTCTTTCAGCCCATTGCTAATATTGGGGATCCTCAAATGTCTATCCAATCCTAGGTTTAGATTTCAGTTGGACTAGACCACTAGGCGATACAAGACACCTAAAGCTAGCTCTTCCACATTCAAACATTGGTCTGCACAAAAGCAAAATGCTATTGTATCAGACATCATCATGCGTAAGGTACAATAGTACTAACAATTCCAGGGATTCAAGCTCGCCCCATTCTTTTCTTTAATTCTTTCAGGATACTTGCTCATATAAAGTGATAAAAATCATTGTTTATTTTGTACTTTCCTTTTTTTCTTTTTTTTTCTTTCTTTTTGAGCAAGGGATTTGATACTGATTTTATTTTCTTTGTACAAATTGATCTCCATTTGATCTGACTTTCTAGGATTTACATTTGATAATTTGCTTCAAAAAATTCCTTTGGGGATTTTTCTTTGGGAAAATATTTCTGGGATATCGATTGTATGATATCAATATGGGATATCAATCTAGGATGTCGATCTACGATATCTTAGGGTATCAATATGGAGGATTGATCTGGGATATCACTCTAGGATATTTCTCATTTTAACATAAGCAAGGGATTTTGGATAGGGAATAAACTTGTCCTTTTTCCAATTGCCAATATTTCCCATACCGTCCACACAGGGGGATAAGAAAGAATAAAATTTTCACCTCAGGATACCTAGTCCTACTTCGTAGCTTTCATCTTCCCCTAGTCCTTATTAGGATTGTTTAATTTTTTGATTAGTGATAGAATTATGATATGCTAAGGGCTATACAAACTAGACCTCATCTACAAAAGAAAAGAAAGCTTTCTATCAACTCTTGAGAAGACCTCTAGGTATGGTTGAATGACAATAAAAACCTAGTATATTCTTCATAGCAACAATTGGGGTTGTGTTGAAAAACACAATTACTCACAAGGGTGATAAATGGATGAAAAAGATAGTGCATATATGCATGATTGAGACACAAACGTGGTGTCATTTGTAATATTGTAAACACAATCTATTCTAATGCAAGTGCAATGGATGAATATGCCTAATGCAATGCAATTAAATGAATGCATATGCAAAATGAGAATGCAAAATGCAAATGAGATGCAGAAATGCAAAATGAAATGCAATGCAATGTTTTTGAATTTTATTGCTTTTTAGTTTTTTATGGATTTTTGAAATTTTGATTTGACCAAAGGGTTTTAGATTCCTTTGGAGCCTTTTATGAGATGACCAAAGGGCTTACATATGCCTTTGGGGCCTTTTGTGAATTGACCAAAGGGCTTATGATGCCTTTGGAGCTTTTTGTGAATTGACCAAAGGGCTTATGATGCCTTTGGAGCTTTTTGTGCATGTTTATGGATTTTGATGTTTTCCATATTTTTGATGTTTTGATATTTTTCAATTGTTTTTGAATTTTTGATATTTTTCAATTGTTTTTGAAATTTTGATGTTTTGAATGTTTTTGAAATTTTGATATTTTATGATTTTTTTCTTGTTTTTATATTTTTAAAGGGGAAGGTACGCTACCTTAGGTACCCCCTAGTGTGTGTGCCACTCAATGAAAGTGAGGAAGGTGTGATACCTTTAGAAGTCTCACTTTGCTTCATTGATCGTGATGTGGATGGTGGGGAAGGTGTGACACCTTGAAGACCCCCAATGTGCATTGTGTTTGATGTGCCATGATTGGCTTGACTAGGAGGAGTAGTAGAAACTAACTTCCCCTATTGTGATGTGCAATTTTACACACTACCAATATCCCAATGAGATGAGACGAGCGAGGGTGAAACATTGGATGATGCCACAGGTTGCGTAGATCGATTTAGACATTCATGTTTCTCTGTTACAACACTGATAATTCCCACAAACTCTTGGGGAGGTTGATTAATGTGCACCTGATTAGGTTTCTCAACTTGATTGGTAGGTGTTGTGTTTGCTTTGTGTGTAGGCAAGGGGTCATGGAAGACTCCTATCTAAAGCTCTTGCCTCTCAATCATATCTTGCACTAAATATCTAAAGGGATAACATGTCTAGATGTCATGACCCCTTTGTTGATGGTAAACACAATATAGATTTTCTATGTGCACCTTTGATCTACGCTTATTAGGTTTCAAAGGATGGATCTTTGGAAGATTGATTCTTTGTGCCTCATACAATCGATCAAAGAGTGATGCTAATATCTCTGGAAAATCAGTATATTGTCATTGTGGCTGATGTTGTTGGCCCTGTATATGATTATGTTGCATATGATTTTGAGCCAGAGGAGGATGAGCTTGGTAATTATGTTGCATTGGTAGAGGTGGTGCACACTTGGTTTGAGGATTCGATGATACTCAAAACAACTTGATTGATTGGGGTCACCTTATATTGCATGTTGCCACCTATAATATTCTTGTTTGGCCATTCCTTTTTGTGGAGTTGAATATCACCCTCCTGTATCTTGATGTCTTCAATGACCTGGGCCTGTGCTAAGGCCTCCTCAAATGTTTGATACTGTTGTAATTGCAAGAGAAGTGAGATATGTTTCGAATAACTTCTCATAAACATTCGAATGAGCTCTATTGTGGGTAAAGTGAAAGGTAATTTTGACATCACCTTCCTCCATTTATTACCATACTCAATGACTGGCTCATCATCTAGTTGACAAAGGCTAACCAAGTCAGTCAAATTTGTCGTTTCCTTAGCACTAGAGGTAAAACATTGCAGGAATGCATCGACTAATTGCTCAAAGGTGTATATGCTATGATGTGGTAGATGATTATACCACTCTAAAGCATCCCTAGCTAATGTTGTCACGAATATTCTTAACATCAAGGGGTCATTTTATTGAAAACTAAAGCACATATGGATGAAGCTTGTCATGTGCTCTCATGCATCTTCATCATATTTGAACTTTTCAAGTGTAGGCATCTTGAAATTTGATGGGTATGTCGGTGATGACACTGATGGATGCAAAGGTTGATTTCTAAGCTGCTTCAATGTGGGTTTTTGATAAACCAATTTTTGATTTTGTTTTTCGAATGCATTTATCCTATCAGCTAGCACTTTGTATGGCCTTGATGAAATGATATGATCTTCATCTCTTCGTCCTTGATTAGGTAGAGGAGGTCACTTTTGATGTTGAGGTGGACGATAAGTATAATCATTAGGTACCTCATCATAACTGGATTCAGGGTAAGCATCCACTTCTTCCTGATGTTCCCATTGGGACTCTGCATATGATTCCTCATCGTATTGATCTTGGTACTATTGAGGAGTATGAGGTTCATGATGATACCCAGACAATGGCCTATGATGTTGAACATGATTCTTGCATGGCCGAGGGAAAATATTTTGAGATTGCACTAGGTGCCTTATGCATTGTTGCATCCTTTGGGTGCTAGGCGTAAGCACCACTTTACGCAATGTATTTCACACTTGCTCTTGTTGTATCTTTTGTTGTTCTTGTATATTTCATTGATACAACCTTTGTAGGTGTGCTCGTGGTGAGTCCACCCGTTGTTGATTTAATTGTTGTTGATCCAACTGGAGTTGATCCGTATGTTGTTGGTTAAGTTGTGGCCTCAGTGCCTGATGTGTATGATCTCGTTGTTCAGTTGTATGGGGGCTATGTACCCTCATATTGGAAATACGAATGGGTTTATCATGTCTTTTATCCCTAGTAGGATCTATTACTTATTTTCCACGCTCCTTAAAGGTTGCATTGACCTGATATTTTGAGTTATGAGTGGGCTCTGTATAGTTTGACGATGTAGAGCCACAACATGGTTTCCCCACGTACTCTTCATGAGGAGTAGGAGAATGACTTGGGTCCTCTTCCTCATCTATGAGGAATAAGACATATTCAGGCTCAAATGTAAGCTTTGTATATTCAGACTGCACAGAATGCTCCCTGTGAGGAGTAGGGGGATGGCTTGCTCGACCTGATGGGGTGGTTTGCTCACCCAAGCTAGGCCATGGTGTATGCTCATGATAACTTTATGATTGATGTATAGAGCAAGCTGGGATGTGAACCTATGATATTGACCTACTAGGCTCCTCAATGGGTAGATTGTTCCTTATATAGAATTCTATCAAGGTGTTCTAGTCAGGAAGGTTTCCTAGAGGACCTATGGGTGCTTCCTTAATAGAGATATCTTGAAGGTTTGACCCCCTATGGATGGTATTGATGCTATGATAAGACCTAGGATGCCATTCAGGGATGGCCATGTCCTCTGGACTGATTTGAATATGTTCAGTGGTTATGGAACCTAATTCCCTCTCTAGATTGGAGGTCTTGCTACATTGGGAGGTCCCTCGGCCATTTAGAAATTTTTTTGGCTTCCAAAAAAAAAGTTAAAAGTGTTATATATCAAAACGATTAGTGCGAAGAGCTGATCACAATGAGCTATAACTCAAAAATATGATTTTCGGGTCAAAATTTTGTATTTTTGAAATAATTGGCCAACCGGGAAATGGCCAACTAGGGCTCGTGGGGAAATGGCCACTTTTAGGATTTTTTGGGAAATTTTGAACCATGAAGAGTTAGGATCCAAATTTTTTTGAGAGGTGCACAAGGGTATAACTAAGACAAAAAAACAAATTTGGCAATTTTTGGAGTTGTCTAGACCATTTTATGATCATTTTAGTGCAGTTTTTCCTTATTTTCGGCTTCGAAAATAGAGTAATCATAAAACAAAAATAACTTTTTTATTATAGCTATGATTTGCATGATTCTCGATCCGTTGGTGCAGAATAAAAATGTAGATTTTTACTCCAAATAATAAAGAAACACACAAAGTAGACAATATGATTATCTCATTTAAGGATTATATGTGTGTCCTAAAACTGGTTTAATGTTTTTTTTAGATTTGTTGATACTACAATCTAACTCTCATCATGTTTTTCAATAGTTGATGATATTCTCAGATTGTTTAATGGCTTTCACCTGTATGCTCACAGCTCGACAACCTAGAAATGAACTCCAGGCCACGTAATCCCACCTATAATGTGTGGTAATGAAGTCCACACACGTTCAGGGAGCACAAGTCCTCCCAGAGCCTCACATGTTTTCACCCAGTCAGCGTCATACCCTCCGAAGAGGAGTACATGCAAATTTTTTGGGCTACGAATGGTTCTTGGATTTGGTATTGGTCTAGAACATAGGGTACAAGGGAGTTGGGCCAACGGATGGAAATCACCTCCACTATCATTGAAACCCTACTAGTGGTTGGATGTGACTCCCAACTCACTAGTGTTTACAATGGGTCATGGTGTGTGTGGGTTCTTTTACTTTGCATGAAAAAAAAATGCATAAAACAACACTCAAATGATTTTCCTACATGCTTTTCAAAAGAATGTTTGATTTTAAGAGAATGCACGATTATGCTAGATGATGTTTAGAGAATGCAACTATCTATGATGAAAAATGGCCACTGATTGGGCCTCATACATACAAAATCTAAACATACAATGTCCTAGACCACTGGAGACTAGGGCGGATTGCAACAAGAGATCTGCTATTCCTAGCAACGACTAGTAGAAAACTAAAAAAACATCTAGGATTTTCCCATTTTACTTTTTTGCTATGTTTTCCTAATTAGCATCCATCTATTGCATTATGCTTCTATAAAAAAAATAGATAAAAAAATATAGAGAGGATAAAATGACCCTACCTCAGATCCAAGTCTACTGAGAGTGTCTGATATCTACTATTTTCTATTCTCTATTGACCATGTCTGTCAGGTACGGCTACGACTGTTGCCCATGGGTGTCAGTAGTGGCGACAATTATTAACCATGGTTGTCAACTGCGGTTAGCACCTGCAACAAATACATAGAGAAAAAATATTAGTGATCATGAAAATTTTGGGGTTTCCATCATGATCGCCTTCTGTAACCACCAAAAAGGCTCGCACCTAGTCTAACTATTGCAATTGATGAAAGATACACAAATAGGCATGCATAAATTGACAACAAGAAATAAAATGAATACAAGAAATCCTTTATTAATTTTAATGGAGTCAAATTACAGATTCATCCCTCTTAGGGATACCCATTTGATACATCAATTACAATAGCATCTAATCCCTCTCAAGGGTAGATGCAATCAAAATACCTTTTAGGATGACATGAACTGCTCCAAGGTGTAGATGACCTTCTTCTCCATGATTAGAGGCATTTGTTGCCTTGAATGGCAAGACCCTATTAATATTGCATTCAAGAAACAACAAGAAGCATATCAGTAATAAAGGAGGCCTCTCTTGATGAGGCTTTTAAAGGAATCTTGCACAAAGAATAGCATAAAATCAAGAAAGCATGTAAAACTATCAATCTATGCAAGAAATGGTGAAATTGTCATAAAGCATGTAAAGAAAGCATGAAATATAGCAATTAGGAAGCCTAATTAACCATTAGAATTTGATATGCATAAAACTAATCTAGATTGACAAATGCAAGGAAAATGGAAGTAAATCTACCTCTAAATCCTAGAATTAACCGGTAAAATGTCTGCTAAAATGTTAATCTATGCTAGATTAAGCTATTTGCATAACTAAAAATGGAAATCTACTGCTAAAATGGAGGAAAGAGAGCATCAAAACCTAGTCATGGGTTCTTAAAGTGGTTGGCACTGTTAGCCATGGACTAAGGTGAAAGTATCATTTCTCTTGAAACCAAGGCCAAAAACTCTCAAATCCTCCAAGGAATTGATGATCAAGGGTTGCCTCGGTGTTCTAAAATATATTGGTGGTTGAATTCACTAAAATTGGCAATGGAAGTGTGTCAATTATCAAGCTTGCTCCTCAAGCTCTTGAGATCTCCATTGATGCATGCACAGTTGTCATTGGTCAATTGGACAACACTTCATTACTCCTCAAGGGGATATGAAATTTCTCTCCAATCCGATAGGGCTCTGCTATGATGCAATTGAATAATTCTTTAGATGGTTGCTCTCTAAAATTAGGGTCTTAAGTAGACTCCCAAAATCCTTGCTCTAGCTTCATGGAGAAACCAAGAACAATATTTGGCAGTTGGGAGGAAGCTTTTGGATGCTTCCAATCTTGAACCGCTTTTAAAACCATCGTAAATGGCTATTGCAACTAATTTTACTCAACTCTAGTCACCCGAGTTTGTTACAGGGCTAGTTGTGGGTCTTAGAAGTAGCTAAAAACCCTAGCCACAGGTGACACCAGTGGCTAAGAATCCTAGCCATAGGTGACAATAGTGGCTAAGGCTAGATAGGCCAAAATACCCAAATTGAGAGGTTAGAACCACTACTTTTGCCTTGGAGTTTTCCAAGATCATTTATATGGTCTTTTAGCATGTCCCATATGAGTAGTCACCTCGACATGATGCATTTTAGGTGTCTACACCTTCCATAATTTTTTCCTACAGACACCATATTTGATACTCATTTTGGATAGTCGATGAAAATGACAAACTCTACATCCAACAATTTTTACAATATGTCCTTAACCATTAAGGCTACTGTTGGATGCATTTTCCTAAGTTTTTGCTTGATTGGATTTTTCGAGAAATTTAGCGAAAGGTTATGAGTAACCAATTTTATATCTAGATGTGGAATGTCTTTATAAGTCCAAGTAAAGAGATCAGGTTTCTCTTTTAGTAGAGGGATGAGGTTGGCATGCTCATCAGTAGATAAATTTTCTCTAAATTTAACCTTCTTAGGAATTGTGGGATCATTGTTGATATCTACTTCAAAGGTTTCCTCTACTGACATGTGAGATCCCTCCTCGAGCTAGTGAGGCATAGGGATAAAGTGGATGTCATATATTGGATTTATGGGTTTTGTTGTGGCTGATCCACAACACACCCCAAAATTGGGGACCCACCCTTTTTGCATGCTTTCAAAGAAGATCTCAGTGACCCAGATGCTAAAAATCAAGAAAAGGGCAAAATTGCACAAAAATGAAAAAGTGTCGCGATATCGCGACATGTCGCTCCGTCGCTGCCGAAAAAGAAAAGTTGTCGCGATATCGCGACATGTTGCTCCGTCGCGGCCTGAAATGAAAAAATGTCGCGATATCGCGACATGTCAAGCTTTCGCGGCCCAGGCAAGCGAGGAAGAGGTATTGATCAAAAATTGTCGCGATTTCGCGACATGCTGTGAAATCGCGGTCCAAAGAGAAGAGAGAAAGATAGAATGGAAAATTTTCGTGAAATCGTGACATGTCACAAAATCACGGTCAAACCAGTCAAACACGACAAAGGGGCACGAAGCAGAAAAACGTCACGATATCGCGACAGGTCACGTTTTCGCGGCTCCAAGCAGCGAAGTGGTACGGAAGGAAAATATGTCACGATTTCGTGACATGTCGCGTTTTCGCGGCCAAATACAGCAAGAGCAGCCCGAAATAGAAAAGCGTCATGATTTCATGACGAAAAGCTGGCAAAATGGTACGGAACAAAAATTGTCGCGATTTCACGACAGAAAGCCGTAAGACAGCTCCAAATGAAAAGGCGTCGCGATTTCACGATAGAAACGGCAAGGTGTATGGAAGAAAAGGTTGCGGGTGTGTGAAGGTTTCGAGGAAGCAACCAAGGCGTACGGAGATGAAAAGCGTCACGATTTCGTGACAAGAAGCAGCCGAGGCGTACGGAGATGAAAAGCATCACGATTTCGCGACAGGTTGCAGCCACAGGGCCCGATAGCATAAAAATGTCACGATTTCGTGACATGTCTCATTTTCGCGGCACATGAAGGCAGACAAGGCTGTTGGCAGGAAAATGTCGCGATATCGCGACATGTCACGTTTTCGCGATGAAAGTAGAGGAACAGAGTTGCATGCAAAAAAACGTCGCGATAGCGCGACATGCTATTTTTGTCACGATTTACAAGGGGGCAGTTACGAAACATGCAGAAAAGCGTGAAACACGTGGCATACAGGTGTCAGGGTTACAGAAGCGTTACATTTTAACAGAGAATATCGAACGTTTCGGCATCGAACATAAGGTCAAAAGCAACGAAAAGGCAGGGAATTCGAAACGATGCATTCTGGGAGGTGAAACGAAGCGTCGCAAGGCGAAACAAAGAACCGCATCAAAAAGTATAAAATCAGAGGCACAGATTGGTACGAAGGGTCGAAAAACCACTGCGGGAAGAGTTGCAGAGCCAAAGGCAATAAGCCATTCTAGGCCTATTTTTGTGGTGTTTTTCTTCCACTTTGTCTGGATATTCCTTTACATTGGACTGGGTAGGAAATTGTTGTAAGCAGAGTTGCGAGTGCTGAGGGCCAGAGGGCCATTCTGGGCCTGCTTTGAGGCTGTTTTCTTCCATAGACTGGGTTTGGGAAACCAGAGATTCTGTTGTTGTATAATGACCAATTTTTAATACAAAAAATTCGAGAGAGTTGCACCTCATTGGCAAGAAAGAAGGAGTTATTTTCTTGCATGCAGGATTAAATGTTTATCTTTCCCCTTTTCAGATTTCTAGGCTTATAGGTGAAGTTTAATGCAAGTTCTCTTGGTTGCTTCATGCGAATGTCTAAATCTGAAAATTACAGTTTAAACCCCAGAAACCAGCACCTAACTTACCTGGATTGTGCGAGTTTGCGGTGTTCAATAGGTTAGGTTGTATGCGAGAAAACCTCATTAGCTTCGGTTTTGTCAAAGAGGATAGCATCATACTTGAATGCACTTTTTATTTTTCTTTCACATTTTATTTTCATTTTTTTTTCTGCATTTTATTTTATTTACGGGGCATTAAAATAAAAATTAAAAAACTAAAAAATTCCAAAGTCGAGAAAATAGAAAATTTCCATTTCAAGGCCAGGATTTCATTTTTCAGTTTTGTTTTTCATTCATGAGCAGATGATGAAATTCCCTTCATAAAATTCCATTTTCATTAAAGGGTTTATGTTTATGACATTTCATCAATTTTCATTTTGAAGTTACAGTATAGTCATAAAGGGATCAAATCACATTTGCTTTATTCGGGTTCAATGAACAATCATTAAAGTTTCACAGTAAAATAAACCACAGTGCCCCTTGTTTTCAGTTACTTGCAACCACTAAGGTGTTCCAAGCATTTTAATTGAATATCTTTATTTGAGATTATTAATGCACAGATGCAAAATGCTAACATAGCAGGAACCTTGGAGAAGTTACTTGTTTAATTTCTTTGCAAGAGGAGGATTTAGAACCCAAATCCTATCGGAGAGTGTGTTTTCACAATCGGGTGAAAATACCACTCAACAGATTGGCGCTAGAAGGAGGGTTGGATGGGTTTATTTTAGTGAGATTTAAAATTTTTGTATATTTCATGTCGTACTGATTGTTATCTTTAGCCTTCTAACACCACTCAACAGATTGGCGCTAGAAGGAGGGCATGAAAAGGTTTATTTTATCATGATTTTAGATGCTACGGGTTTATAATTGTTTAAGAGCTTTACATTGCTAAATATTTCAAGTCCATTTGATTAGCATCTTCGGCCTCCTCTAACACCACTCAACAGATTGGTGCTAGGAGGGCCGAACGGGTTTATTTTAGTGTTATTTAAATTTAAATTTTTTATGTTTTAGTCCTCTAACACTCAGCAGATTGTATAAAGGACGGCCTGAATTTATTTACTTTTTTTATTTTAAGCAATTCAGGTATGCTGTATATTATTCTAACACTTTTCTGATTGTTCATACAGAAATAAGGTGATTTGATTTAATTTTGAAAATTTTGGTCTTGACTAACAAAGTGTTGTTTCATGCAATTACTTTTCATTTGATTTTAATAAGTACATCTCTTAGTTGATGCTAACTTGATTTTTTTTTACATTGCAAGGTTGAATATTCAACAGATTTGGTTCTAAAATTACATTTTAAGTTTCACTAATGGCAACACTTGAGGAGCAAATGGTATCCTTGAGAGCTGAAATAGTGTCTCTAAGAGAGAGAATGGTATCAATGATAGAGGATCATTATAAGGGTTTGTCTATACCTGTGGTACCCTATCAAATTCCTACAATGTTATTGGATTTTTTACGGTGTTTTAATCAAGAGGTGCCACTAGGATACTTGCAAAAACTGCATGTCTACAAGAATACATTATGTCAATTCCAGGTGTTCTATGAGGAGGTAGCTTGTAAGTTATTTGCATACATTTTGGATGATAAACCATTCTTTTGGTACAGCCAACTACCCATGGAGGTTAGGACTTCTTGGATACAACTAGAAGCAGCCTATCTTTATCATTTTGGTAATCGAGGTTGACTTAGAAATTTTGAAAAATCAGTTTACCTCCATATGTAAGGAGCCTAATGAATCCTTGAGTCAATTCAATGGAAGATTTCGTGAGTTGCACTCCCAAATGTGGGAAAATTTTAACACATTAGAAGAGGAAGCCATGGAAGTATACCTAGGAGCCATACACCCCACACTTGCTTCACTCATTGAGGAAAAGCTGAGTGGTTTGTCTTTAGAGAAAATCCATGAGATCTTAGAAGAGATAGAACGACAAGGTCTTGAAGAAGAAAAGGCACAACATGCTCACATAAGAGATTGTCCTTCTAAAGATATTGATGCCAACCTACACCAACCATCAAATATAGCACCCTCCACTCCAATGATATCTAAGGTAAATGATCAAGGGGATGAATTTGAATATCCAAATCTTACAACCACCTTAGATGTAGTCCACGGGGAGGTGCAAATTGCTAAGCCAACATCCGCTAGTGAGGATTATGCAGAAATGATCTCATTCATAGAGATACACGATTATCCGGATGAAGGGGTTCTAAATTCAACAATGTTTGATATATGTGATAGGATGGAACCCACCATAGAATTGAATGAAGTGGTTGAAAGTGAAATTGGGAGAAAACCAATAAATGAATTTGAAGACATGATAGAGTTTCACCACTTGTTCTTGGAAGATACTATTGATGAGATGTGTAAAATTAAGGATCAAGAAATTCTTCACCCTCCAAATTATGATAAAATGAATCATGGGTTACTAATTTGGACGATGATAGCCTTACAAATTTGAATTCAAGAAATGACCCACTTTTGGAAATAATTGAACCATCTAAGGAAGGTGAAGATGAATTTGATGAGAAGCATATTGATGAATTGGAAGATGTTGAAGAAGTAGTTGAACGTCACCACTTGATTTTGAAAGATGATTATTATGATGCTTGGAAGAAGTGGGAAGATTTCACTCATTCCAAAACTACTAATGAAACTTGTGTGCCCATTGATATACCAGGACAACATAATCGCCTACTCAAAGGAAGACTTTACAACTCCTGTACAATTTGAGGATGTTTTGGAAGAAAGTTTCAAATCTCATCAAATTTTGAAAGATCATGATGATTCTATTACCAAGGACAAAGAAGAAAAAGAATTGATGAATGAATCAAGAGATCATGTCACAAACATCATGGAATTTCATTCTATGGATTTGGATGACGATTTTTACAATGGTTGGGGGAGATATGATGATGCATTCTTTTCTCACATCTCTATAGATGAAACTCATATCTCACTTGATATGCAAGATATGGAAACTTCCACCTCACATGAAGAGATACCATGGATAGTGAACAAAGAATTAGAACCAAATGATAAAGAGATTGATCAATTGGAAGCAACTCAAATGAAGGATCATCAAGATGAGTCATGGGACATACACTTTGACCAAAAACATTTGAGGGTTGAAAATTTGCATGACCATGTTTTGAATTTGATTGATGTTTATGATGAAATGTCGTTAAAGGTGAATGAAAAACAGGGTATGATTTCTAATTACACCTTTGATAACATTGTTTCAATGAATGAAAAAGAAGTTGATGCACTTGAATTGTTAAACCAAATTCATCAACAATTACTAATTGAATCTAGGGTAAAAACTTTTAATGATCCTAATTTAGTAAATATCCTAGATGCTTGTAAATTGTTACACAAATTTGATTGGCCTACAAATTTGGAAAATGATTTGGCTTTGAAATTTGTAGAAATAGGCTCCTACTTACAAAATTGCATATTTGAAAAAGATAGCCTAATTCTAAATCAAGGAGGGAATTATGAAGTTTACATTTTAAAGAATAGACATGATAAAATTGAAAATCATTTATTGTCTAATCATTTTAGTAATTTGATGCTCACCTATGGGAGTATTATTGGAACTAAATCAAATTGGTATGGTGAGCATGGCAAGTGGAAATTTGTTGCATTGTTTGGTCTGGTCTTGTTTTTGTGGGATTCCCACAACATTTGGCATGCATATCACGTTATATTTTTGTTGAAATGTTCTAATCATGTTTGGGATCCAGGAAAGTGATAATCCAAGCTTTGCATCATCTTGTATTATATTGTACATTTGTATATAGATTTTGGTTTTTTGGGTTTTGGTTTGTGTTTTCAAATTTTCATTTTGGGATTGCAGTTTGATTTGGATTGAATAAGTTTTAATTTAAAGTTGTGTGTTTATTTGACATGTTTTGTTTGTCTATATAAAAAAAAAAAATGATGAAAAAGTTGCCTTGAGATGCTAACTTATGTTCTAGATCGGGGAAATATGGAACATTGGAATTATGTGGTAGAAAGCTCCGCAAGAAATACAAACAGTTTAATAGTATCGTTTGAAACTTGTGATGCATGAAGTGGTCAGTTTTATATGGCAATATTTCATCTGCAATTCAAAAGACAATGCATTCATATTACATCTCACTTTGCACATGCATGCCATCTTAGTTGCATATGCATTTCAAATACAAATCATTAAAGTGTGTCAAATCCTCTTAGGGTTATGCTATCACATAAATAAGAAGAAAATCCTAAGGTTGGGAACTGAGTCTTGAGATATCTAGAACCAAGCACATTTTATACACATTAAAAAGGATCTTGAGCAAAATGATCAAAACCTTGCTTGGAAGAAAAGGTTGGGCGAAAGAAGTATTTCATGTCTATCCTATTATGCAACATGATCCTTAAAACAGTGGTTTTGACCACTTCCATAAAGCTTAAAGCCTAAAATCAGAGTAGTAAGGATAGGGCTAAATCCTCATCGAACTTAGGTTGAGGATCCAACTCCCCAAAGCTTTGATTTGACCTACATGGAGTAGTAAGGATAGGGCATAAATTCTCATCTCGCTTAGGTTGAGAATCTGATTCCCCAAAGCTCCTATGTCTCATTTCATGATAAATCTTGGATTGGAAGGATCGTACTACTTGTCCTCTGCAAAGGATGGGTAGTCATCCCCAAGGTCTAAGCAATAAAATTAATATTTTCCATTTTTATCCAAAGCTTGGATTGGAAGGATCGTACTACATGTCCCTAGCAAGGATGGGTAGTCATCCCCAAGGTCCAAGAAGTAAAAAATTAATTTTTCCCATCTCATATTTATATTGGATTGGAAGGATCGTACTACTTGTCCTCTGCAAAGGATGGGTAGTCATCCCCAAGGTCCAAAGAAATGAAGATAAGTCTTGGATTATGGGGTTAAGTATGCCCATGCATGGCAACATGTCTTGTCTAAAAAACAAGACCACCGATTGTCCAAAGGGTTAGACTAGCATGACCATTTCTTCCATAATTGGTTAAATTATTTTGCTCAAAGTGAGGTAATGAATTCTAAATCAGAATAGTAAGGATAGGGTTAAACTCCCATCTCGGTTAGGTTGGGAGTCTGATTCCCCAAAGTTCTGATTTCACGTTCACTTGCACATGGGTTCAAGATAGTAGGGACTCATAACCAACTTTGGGATATAATAAGCAATTCATTAGTGGATCCTAAGAGGGTTTGGTAATCTTGAATGTTTGTGCATGATACTAGAAAGTTTAGGCCTTTACAAGAGCAAAATCTCTAAGCATAGTTATCAGGTTACACAAATCATTCACAATCTCACATATGCATTCATGTAAAACTGACAATGGAATGTTGATCAATTTCAAACGATAGGGAATGAAAACACATTGCACACACCGAGCTAATACTTGATGATTCTGATGATTCATGTATTTTTGATCTTTGGGCATTTGTTTATATTTCTTATGTGCTAACACTTGTTTTTGAGTTTGTATACTTCCAGGTTGGGTTCTCACTAAAATGCTCAGGAGCATTTGATAGCAGAGTCACCATTTGTTGTGGCTGATCCACAACACACCCCAAAATTGGGGACCCACCCTTTTTGCATGCTTTCAAAGAAGATCTCAGTGACCCAGATGCTAAAAATCAAGAAAAGGG
This sequence comes from Wollemia nobilis, assembly GCA_028583015.1. Taxonomy (NCBI): domain Eukaryota; kingdom Viridiplantae; phylum Streptophyta; class Pinopsida; order Araucariales; family Araucariaceae; genus Wollemia; species Wollemia nobilis. The sequence goes on along the minus strand of JAQPPZ010002937.1, from coordinate 5,053,647 downwards.
CAAAATTGCACAAAAATGAAAAAGTGTCGCGATATCGCGACATGTCGCTGCCAAAAAAGAAAAGTTGTCGCGATATCGCGACATGTTGCTCCGTCGCTGCCAGAAATGAAAAAACGTCGCGATATCGCGACATGTCAAGTTCAAGGAAGAGGTGTTGATCGAAAATTGTCACGATTTCGTGACGTGTTGTGAAATCGCGGTCCAAAGAGGAGAGAGAAAGATAGAATGGAAAATTGTCACGAAATCGCGACATGTCACAAAATCGTGGTCAAACCAGTCAAACAAGGCAAAGGGGCACGAAGCGAAAAACGTCGCGATATCGCGACAGGTCGCGTTTTTGTGGCTCCAAGCAACGAAGTGGTACGGAAGGAAAATATGTCACGATTTTGTGACATGTCATGTTTTCGCGACCAAATACAGCAAGAGCATCCCGAAATAGAAAAGCGTCGCGATTTCGTGACGGAAAGCTGGCAAAATGGTACGGAACAAAAATTATCACGATTTCGCGACAGAAAGCCGCAAGATAGCTCCAAATGAAAAGGCGTCATGATTTCGCGATAGGAAGCATCCAAGGTGTACAGAGATGAAAAGCGTCACGATTTCGTGACAGGTAGCAGCCGAGGCGTACGGAGATGAAAAGCGTCACGATTTCGTGACAGGTTGCAGCCAAGGCGTACGGAGAGGAAAAGCGTCATGATTTCGCGACAGGTTGCAGCCACAGGGCCCGATAGCATAAAAATGTCACGATTTCGTGACATGTCTCATTTTCGCGGCACATGAAGGTAGACAAGGCTGTTGGCAAGAAAATGTCGCGATATCGTGACATGTCACGTTTTTGCGGTGAAAGTAGAGGAACAGAGTTGCATGCAAAAAAACGTCGCGATAGCGCGACATGCTATTTTTGTCACGATTTACAAGGGGGCAGTTACGAAACATGCAGAAAAGCGTGAAACACGTGGCATACAGGTGTCAGGGTTACAGAAGCGTTACATTTTAACAGAGAATATCGAACGTTTCGACATCGAACATAAGGTCAAAAGCAATGAAAAGGCGAGGAATTCAAAACGATGCATTCTGGGAGGTGAAACGAAGCGCCGCAGGGCAAAACAAAGAACCGCATCAAAAAGTATAAAATCAGAGGCATAGATTGGTACGAGGGTCGAAAAACCACTACGGGCAGAGTTGCAGAGCCAAAGGCAATAAGCCATTCTGGGCCTGCTTTTGTGGTGTTTTTCTTCCACTTTGTCTGGATATTCCTTTACATTGGAATGGGTAGGAAATTGTTGTAAGCAGAGTTGCGGTGCTTGAGGGCCGGAGGGCCATTCCGGGCCTGCTTTGAGGTTGTTTTCTTCCATAGACTGGGTTTGGGAAACCGAGAGATTCTGTTGTTGTATAATGACCAATTTTTAATACAGAAAATTCAGAGAGTTGCACCTCATTGGCAAGAAAGAAGGAGTTATTTTCTGCATGCAGGATTAAATGTTTATCTTTCCCCTTTTCAGATTTCTAGGCTTATAGGTGAAGTTTAATGCAAGTTCTCTTGGTTGCTTCATGCGAATGTCTAAATCTGAAAATTACGGTTTAAACCCCGAAACCAGCACCTAACTTACCTGGATTGTGCGAGTTTGCAGGTTCAATAGGTTAGGTTGTATGCAGAAAACCTCATTAGCTTCGGTTTTGTCAAAGAGGATAGCATCATACTGAATGCACTTTTTATTTTTCTTTCACATTTTATTTTCATTTTTTTTCTGCATTTTATTTTATTTACAGGCATTAAAATAAAAATTAAAAAACTAAAAAATTCCAAAGTCAGAAAATAGAAAATTTCCATTTCAAGGCCAGGATTTCATTTTTCAGTTTTGTTTTTCATTCATGAGCAGATGATGAAATTCCCTTCATAAAATTCCATTTTCATTAAAGGGTCTATGTTTATGACATTTCATCAATTTTCATTTTGAAGTTACAGTATAGTCATAAAGGGATCAAATCACATTTGCTTTATTCGGGTTCAATGAACAATCATTAAAGTTTCACGAGTAAAATAAACCACAGTGCCCCTTGTTATCAGTTACTTGCAACCACTAAGGTGTTCCAAGCATTTTAATTGAATATCTTTATTTGAGATTACTAATGCACAGATGCAAAATGCTAACATAATAGGAACCTTGGAGAAGTTACATGTTTAATTTCTTTGCAAGCAGAGGATTTAGAACCCAAATCCTATCGGAGAGTGTGTTTTCACAATCGGGTGAAAATACCACTCAAAAGGTTCCATATTGGAAGCATATTTAGCATGATAAACATCATGTGCACAACCTAGTGCAAAATGAAAAGATTACAAGATCTCTTCATTGGGGAAGAAATATTTAGGCTCTAGTGGTGAATCAACATGATCACAATCAATAGAATCTACATTAAGACACAATGGTTTGGATGAGTTAACTGGATTGAGAAGTGGAGTGGTCAAATAAATGGAGATCATATTTATGGAATGGATTATGTCTCCAGGACCACGTGCATGTGACTCTACATTGATATAATTTCCATCCCCAATATGTGGTTTTGGGGGAATGGGAATCTTTGGATCCGATTTATGGAAAAACTCAAAAATAGGATTTTTGGGATCAAGGACCTCCATGTATTTTTGTGGATCAAGATTCACCATATAATAAATCACTTCAATATTTGGTGGGCTTCCCCTGAGGTGAGGGTGGAGATTAATATCTCTGTACATATCCTCTGTAGTGTATGGCACATTATGATGATGCAAGTAGGGAGGCCCCAAATAGGCTCTCTTTATTTCATCTTCATCATCACTATCGTAATAAAAACCCTCATCACTACCTATTGGAATTTGGATATTAGGAATATGGGGCCCCATGTAAGCCCACTCTTGATAGCCACTATCACCAATGGAGGATTGCTCATCCTATACAACTGTCTCCAAGGATAAAAACTAAAATAAATTTAAGGGGCATAGGTAAGCCACCTCAATTTCATCCTTAAATTGCTTATTGTTTGAGGACTCACCATCATCATCTCTCTCATACACGTGACCCGGTCCCTCTCTCTCAGATATGGACTCTACTTTATCCTCGTTAGAGTGATCATCTGACTCAAAATCTTCTGCTATGCTAGCATTCTAAACCTACATGCCTATGTCATAGGCTGCCCCATAGATTTATTCATCCAAGTTGTCTCTTGGTATGTGTTCTGAATCGGTCTCCACCAAGATGTTCTTGTGATATATCTTAGGCGGTTCTATAGTGACATAAGACACTAACTAGTTATCCCTTCGAAAGGAGGAGGGATTGGGGTGATAAGTATTGAAATCTACTTCACCCCCCAAATTGAGGTACAAGTAATCTAAAGATACCACGAGGATTTCATCATGTCCTCCAATATAATACCCTAACCCAAACATATCATTTGGCAACTTATATTGTGGTTCATATGGCCTTTTATACCCCTACTTGAATAATCCAAGACTATAACCATGCTAATGGTAATGCTTGAAATATTGTAAGGCATATTCCAGGTTAGAGAGATAATGAACATTTATAGTGAATGGTTCATCATTGTCCTCATCCATGGTAGTGCGAGATGTAAGTTGGTCGAGCCCTTCATAGATAAAATTGGTTTGGTTAGGAAGTACTCCCAATGGTACCACCATCCCTAGGGGAAGACGATGGGCTTGTGGTTGACCCATATCCTATGCAGTCTTGATAATCAGTGTAAATGTCATGTTCTACACAATATACTCCCCTAATCTAGGATTAACCAAATGAATGGTCACCTACAGTATAGATGACCCTACTGAAGACGCAGGCTAAGCAGACTGAGGTGCCTTTTCGACTTCTTCTTGAGCATCCTCTACTTCCATTGGAGTAGGGACCTCAATGGTAATTGGTTTGGGCACTCATTTTGTCTCTTTTTCACCCACCTTTGCTTTTAGCTTCCTATCATCACGAGGTATCATGGATGCCATCAGTATGGTGGAAGTAGCTATTGTATGCTCTAATCACTGAGATGTGGATGTTGTAGGTTTGGCACACACTTCCTTCATTTTACCTCCTAGATATTTGATCGGTGATGTTGGCCATATGTCCAAGTGCATTGAGGGGAGCATGAAGTCCCCTGAAAAATTTGATAAATTCATGTATTTGAATGGTTCCTCATCTAAAGGTACTACGTGAAACTTTCCCTCATGAATGTATTTAATACATTGATGGAGAATGGAAGGGACATAACGCATTTCTCTTATACAAGGTCTCCCTAGAAGGATGTTGTATTACATAGCACCTTCAATCACATGAAATATCACTAGGATGGTCTTTAGTCCCACCTGAATAGGTAAGACTATCATGCTGATAGTTGAGCATAATGTGTCATTAAAAGCTCTCAACGTGAAGGCAGAAGGTATGATATATGTCTTTGGTAACTTCAGGTATGTCAATGCCTTGGTCATGATTATGTTGATTGATGATCTCGTATCAATAAAATTACATTTGAAAGGTATGTAATTTACACATGCAATGGTGTGGAGCAGTGGATCCGCTGTGATAGTGGAAACCATCTTGATTTCATGATCATAGAATTGTATAATTGGTTCCTAACACTATTTCACGTGTCCCACAAAGTGTGTGAATGCTTTGGGATCCCGGGACTACACTTCTATGAACCTTAGAATATCCATAAGCATATCCCTATGCTTGGGAGACTACTAAATTATCTCATAAATTGACAACTTTATTGGAGTCGTCTATAGGTTTTGAATTAACCTACTCCTGATTGTTACCACCGGTCTAGTTGGTGGGCCTAGAACATTTTGGGTTGGCCTTGGTGGAGGCGTATCTTGGACCCTAATAGCTATTGGAGGTTTATTTAGTCTTTCATACCTCACATGTCTTGTGAAAATGTTAACCATTTTGATGAACCCGTGGGTTGGTGGTTCGATGTGTACTTGATTGACTTGGCCAACATTGTTCCTTGGTGCCTCATGGTTGGGTAGAGGATTTTTGTAAATCCCCATATTTTTATTATCTAGTGCTTGTGGATTATCCACAATATGTGAACCTTTTTCAATCATATTTTGTACTAGATGTTTGAAAGACCAACATACCTCTATGTCCTAACATTTCATTTGATGAAATATGCAATATTGATCATCCTTATATCCCTTAGGCTTGGGTTGATTAGGGTCCACTAATTTGATTTTTGGTAAGTTTATTGCCTTTTCCTCGTATAATTGATGGAAAATCGATGTCAATGATTTTGATAATTGAGTGGATATGTGAGGAGGGAATATTTATTTATCCTTACCCTTCTGTTTGTTGTTGCACTATTCATATTGCACAGGAGGAGGTTGGGCTTGATAATTTCATTATTACTGCCCCTTATCCCATTTTTGAAGGTTTAAAACCACTTTATTAATGTGGGTTGGCTTGGCTTGTTATTTATCGGTGTTCTTCTTGTTCCATTCCATCGTATTTATGAGTTTCAAGTTACCCTCCTATAACTTGATATCCTCTATCACTTTGGACTACGCCAAAGCCTCTTCAAATGTTTGATACTTCTGCAACTACAACCATAATGAAATGTGCTTTGCATAACGTTTTGTAAACATTCGAGTTAATTCATATGCAGGGATGGAGAATGACAACTTTACCATAAATTTTCTCCATCATTTCCTATAATCCATAATAGGCTCATCATCATGTTGCATTAAAACAGCCAAATTGGATAAGTTTACCTTTTTCTTGATGTCAAAGGAGAAGTATTCAAGAAATACATCGACCTGTTGCTCAAAGTTGGTGATGTTGTGCATTTTTGGTTGATTAAACCACTCTCGGGTTGGCCCTGAGAGGGTTGTAATGAAGTTCCACAGGAGCAAGGCATCATTGCTCTCGATGTGAAAGTACATATCTAGAAATCTCATGATGTGCTCCTAAGAGTCCTCCTCTCCTTGAAACTTATCTAGCCTAGGCATCTTAAAATATTTGGGATAGGCTAGAACAGGCATTGACGGGCATAAAAGTTCATTATGAATCTTATTCAAGGCAAGATTTTGATAAGCCGTTCCTTGCTTCTCTATAGCTTTAACTTTTTTTTCCAAGGCCTTATAGGCCTATGAAGATAGGATATCATATTCTCTAGATTGCCTTTGAGGCACCTTTGGAGGGAGATTCTTCTTTGGTCGAGATGGAGGACTAGGCTCATCGTCCACTTTGACTAGCAATATTTTGGGATATTCTTGATCTAATTTGTCTCCCACTTCTTCCTCATACTTCCTATGCCCATGATTTTTGAGCATTGGGCATTGATCCATGTGTTGGTCCGTATGGTGAGTATGGGTGTGTATATGCTCAGGGTGCAACTCAGGCTACGAAGTAGCTCATATGTGAATGCACTCCTTGTACTTACTATGGGGAGGTAAATCAACACTACCCAATCGGTCCTCCCTATCAGCACACTCCTTTTGATCAAGGATGCATTGCTCACACATGCGTTGTTCATATAAGCATTACCTTTTGAACCGTTGCCTCTAAGTGTCCTAATTTTTGAGACATTCTTACTCTACACAAACATATTACAATTGGTCTTGGAAGATCTGAAATCTCTGCTCTGATACCATATTGTGAGATCTATCTATGTGATCAATTGTATGAGGCCTCTGGTGTGTGTGCTCTATTCAAGTAGCTTTGTGGGTGTGCCACTCAAAAAACTGATTTGCTATGCTCTTGCCCTTGTCTATGAAGATGACATTTGCATTTAGTTGTCACCTATACTCTATTCTTGCATGGGATGCAGGAGCATGAATATCACAAGAATGCTTGGAGCATTCTCCAGGTTCCTTGACAATCCTAATTATACTCTCGCTACTCACACTTGCAGAATAAGAGGATGTAGGCAAAGGTTTATAACCTACCTATCCTAAGACACTATCCAGACCATCTAACTATCTACTATGTCATGGTTCATGGTGGTATACCATTTACTTCCACTTTATACATGTCTATGGTGATCCTACAAGGTTCACTTTTATTGGGAGTTTGCATGGGCTTGCGCTCGAAAGTGGCCCTCTCTACTTATCCCTGAATGGGAAGATATTGAGCCCATCTATATTCAGATGGTAGGGGCCTTGATCCTCCCTTAGATATAGGTTGAAGGGGTACCAACCTAGACCCTTCTATGACATACTCCTCAGTAGATCCCATGGATGCACACGGAGTGTGATCATGGTAAATGCTACCATATTCAGGATCCCCATTTTGGGAATCCCCATGCTCTAATATGTGTCTCAAGGTGTGTCTAGTACCTCCTCTAACTAGGCTATTCTCAATAGGATCCCCGCACGTAGAATTATTCCCTCTAATACTCACCGAATGACATTCAAGAGGTTTTTGTGGTTGAGGTTCTGACACGTGCTGTTGTGTATCAGGTGGAGCTTGGGTGTTGACCTCAGATATATGCCAAGATCAGCTCCTCTGTGTAACCACCATAATGTGTATCCTAAGTCTAGATTTAAATTTTATTAACACACAAAGAATACAATGATGATTATCTCTTTTAAAATTTTAATTTACCCTAAATTGTTTGATAATTTTTCAAGTTTTTTGTATCATAAAGCAACTCTCATCATGTTTTCAAAATATTGATGATATACTCAATTTTTTAAGGGCTTTCACCTATAAAATCGTAGCTCGACAACCAGAAATGAAAGTCATGATCACATAAACCCCTTAAAATTTGAAGATGAAACCCACACTCGGGTAGGGAGCACAAGTCCTCCTAGTCCTCACCCTATTCACAGGTCCTCTTCGAAGAGGAATGCATGCTATTTTGCATGGGCTATGATGGTTCTTGGCACCGATATTGGTCTAGTAACAAAAGTATCGAGGGAGTTCGAACAACGTATGGAAATCACTACCATCATCATTGAACCCTACTAGTGGTTGGATATGAATTCCAACTCACTATCGTTTAAAGTGTGTCGTGGTGTGTGTCGTTATTTTTACTTTGCATGAAAAATAAAATGCATCAAACAACATTTAAATGATTTTCCCTACATTCTTTGAAAAATAATATTTGATTTTAAGAGAATGCACGACTATGCTAGATGAATTTTTAGAGAATGCAATTCTACCTATGAAGGAATGGCCACTAATTGTGCCTCATGCATGCAAACTCGAAACATAAAATGGCCTAGACCACTAGAGACTAGGGTGTACTACAATCAGAGATCCACTGTTCCTAGCAACGACTAGTAGAAAACTAAAAAGCATTTACAAATTTTTCCATTCTAATTTTTGCTATATTTTCTACTTAACCTATTTGTTTATTGCATTCTAACAAATACAACATAGAAAAAATAGGAAAATGGGACCTACCTTAGATCCAAGTCTAATGATGTTGTTTGTTATCTATTGCTATTTTATTTTCTATTGATCGTGTCTATCAGGCATGGCTACAACTATTACCCATGGCTCAAAGGCATAGCTACAACTGTTCATTGTGACTATCAATCATGGTTGAGACCTACCATAAAAAATATAGTAAGTCAAACTTCAGATCGCTTAAATTGTTGGGTTTCGCTATGATCGCCTTCTGTATGATCCTAAAAAGCATACACCTAATCTAGTAACAATTGAAAATCACATAAAGAACATACATAAATTGAAAAAATTGAAATAACCAAAAGAAAGGTATATTTTATTAAAATTGAATCAATTCATGGCTACAAATTTGTCCCTCTTAGGGATACCTAATGTGATACAATTTTACAATCATAAGAAATCCCTCACAAGGGTGGGTGTAATCTGTAGGCCTTTTAGAATGACACGAACTGTTCCAGGTCAAGTATGACTTTCTTCTCTCCTATGAAGAGGCATTTGTTACCTTGAATGTGTTTATGATGGAGTCTTTAAAACCCTGCATTCAAGAAACAACAAGAAATAATTAAAAGCAAAGGATGCCTCTCTTGATGAGGCCTTTAGAGGGACCTTGCATAAAACATGTTATGAAATCAAGAAATCTTGTAAATCTATCAATCTATGAAATAAATGATGAAATTTTCATAAATCATGATAAAGAAATAAATATCTAGCTATGAATTAATATAATTAGCCATTAAAAGTATTGAATACTTGAAAATAAAAAGGAAATTGTTTAATTGCCAAATGCTAAGAAATGAAAGAAGTCTATCCTAAATATCTGATTCAACTGTACAATTGTCTCTAAAAATGTAAATCTAACTAATATCTATCTAAAAAAATGTGAAGGAAGATAAATCTACTACTAAAAAATGTAAATTAAGGATCAAACCATAGCCACATGTTCAAGGTGCAGTGAGCACTGTCAGCCATGGCTGACAATCGTGACTGAGATGAAAATGACTTTGCTCTCTAAATTTGGGGTTGGATATCCAATCCTCCTCATTGAATTGATGATTAAGGGTCACCTCAGTGTCCTATAATGGATTGACTATGTGAATTATCTAAATCATGGATGGAATTGACTCAATTACATTTCTTTATTCTCCTAGACCTCTAGGACCTTCGTGGTTTCGAATGCATTCATGATCTCCAATAGGGAAACAAAAGTGTTCCTCTCAAATGTGGTAAGTGAATCCACAATTCGATAGGGCTTCACTATGTTTCAACTTGAGATCCTTCTAGACTTATCCCCAATTTGGAGGGGTATCTTATAGCACTTGATAAGGCCTTACCTTTGCTTCATGGAGAAGCCAAGATCAAGAACCTACAGCTGGAGCAGTTGGAGGAAACGTTCTAGAGGATTCCCCACCCAAAAGCCATTTGGATTTATCACCTAGGTTATTGTAACTAATTCTAGGTCCAAAATTGCTTTGATGTTAGCCACAACTCTGAGGCACATCTAGCTCTAATAGTCATGGGTCTCAGTCATGGCTAAGGCTAAGCTAAGAAACTCTACCCAACTTGAGTGGTAAAAATCACTTCACCTTGGATCTATCCAAGATCATTCATATGGTTTGTTAGCATGTCCCATATGAGTAGTCACCTTGACATAATGTGTTTTCAGTGTCTATAGATGGTATCTTAGAAAGATACATGATGGAGGAAGAAGTTAAAGTGGTATTGAAAGAAGCTCATGAAGTATTAGTAGGAGGGCACATGGGACCAGATGCCACTGCTAAGAAAATATTACTAGCAGGATTATGGTGGCCCACACCATGTAATGATGCAAAAGAATATGTAAAAGCATGCAATACTTGTCAAAGGATAGGAAAGCTAATAAAGATAGACTTTATGAAATTGCATCCATCACAACCCTAGGAATTATTTGAAATATGAGGATTGGAAATTTTCAAACCATTGAAAACCTCTCAAATAAGGGAGTGCAGGTAAATTGTGGTAGCAATGGAGTACTTGAAAAATTGGGTCGAAGTGAGAGCGCTACCTGATAACATAGATAAAAGTACAACAAGATTCTTGTACGAGTAAGTAATTATAATATTTGGTATTTCATTGCAAATAACAAGTGATCGGGGAGGACACTTTGTAAATGATATCATTAATACATTGAAAATTGAATTCAAGATTTTACATTCATTTTCTAGTCCATATTACCCCAGAGCTAATGGGCAGGTGAAAATAACAAATAAAGTCTTGGTATCTGCTTTGTACAAAACATATGGAATAGAAGGAGCAGATTGGGAGGAAAGGCTACCATCTATTTTTTGGGTATACAGAAAAACTTTTAAACCAACATAGTAGATCTACTATGGCATTATAGGCCTAAAATTTTTGCATTCTTTTCCTCTAGACTAATGGATCCGTGCCTTAGAGAGGAATGTTAAAATAGTAGATCTACACCTCGAAATAGAGGCACTTGATCGTGCCTTCTTGTGGTGATTTTTTGATGAATTGGTTTTTGGGTTCACTAGGAAACATTTGTGGCAGTTTTTGAGCCTAGGTTTTAGGATTTGTTTTAGATGAGTTCTTTTTAATTCAAATCATACATACACCTAGGTTTGGCCTTTATGCGACTAAAACTATCTATATGTAATTTTGATTCAATGAAGATAGTAGACAATGGATACACAATAGAAATGCAAAGCCTAAAACTAGGGCTAAAAGAAATTATAAACCTTACTTGATCCGAATGTTTGATGAAGATTCTGAGGCTTGTAGGAGGATAGAATCGCCTCTGTTTCAGACAAAATCACCTTTGTTCCATACATCTGATTTAGATAGAATTACCTCTATTTCAGATAGAATCACCTTTGTTCCAGACATAATCACCTCTATTCTAGATAGAATCACCTCTAATTTTGCACAATCACAAACGATTACGTTGCAATTGACATAAAATAGGGGACATAAAATAGGATTTCTCAAAAATTATGATAGTTTCTCGTGATCTGATTCAAAGATTTAGATTTTTAATTTCTATATGAAATTGGATATAAAACAACAAAATAATAATATGATATTAATTCATCCTATTATGCCATGAATCTGTGCAATCTTGATCCTGATTTTATGATGCAATTAATTGAAATGATGGTGAACACCAAGATGCAATATCTAAATCTAAGCAATAAATTAAATGGACATTGTACAATGCATAAACAAATGGAAAACAAGGAAAGAGATGCAAACAGTAATTTGAATCCTTACCCCTAACTAATACGAATATAGGATCGCCTGTTCTCTGACAAAATCACCTGCTCTTTGATAAAATCACCTACTATTTTTGTTGATCACTAGGCAATTATGCTGATATCTGGGGTGATTATGACTAATACCTGGAATGACAAATGAAAATAGGGATGTTGGGAGGTGGGATTGCATATCAAGTGGATGTAAGGTATCCGCAAGAGAGTTTAAAAATCTAACTAGCTAGGGGGAAAAAATGGAAAAGGGCATTTTTTTTTTTCCAAAATGTGCCAAGGGGGTTAGGGTTTTGCTCTACAACTCATCCTGAGGAGCCAAGCCGACTTTGCATTCTTCGTTTGCATGTGTGATTTTTGGCCTTGTCACAGTGCTGCATGTGCCAGTGGATGGGATCTGTTACTTTGTACTTCCATTATTGATCCGCCTTGGGCGAAATTACTGTATTTTTTTTTAATATGTCACATTTGGTTCCTCCTGGTTCATCGTTTGGTGAAGCCGATGGAGAAAAGGATGGCGGGCAAGCAACCTCGGAAGTTCATTCCCACGGTGTTCCACAAGGTAATGTGCTAGACATTTCTATTCCCCTTGATAGTTTCAATAAAGCTTGTACTTGGCTAGAGCAAAATACTGTCATAGGCTATTTCTTGGGCCGTATCCCCTTTGATGCAATTCTACGAAATAGGTTTCAAAGCTATTGGAACCCATATGGTATCTTTGTAGAGTCTGTGCAAAACCTGACCAAAGGTTTCTTTCATATTCGGTTCTATGATCCAGAGTGTGTCAAAAAAGTTCTCAGCAAGGGTCCTTGTTATGTTCATAGCACTTTGCTTATTTGTCAACCATGGCACAAGAATTTCTAGGTTGCCAATGGTGTCTCTCTTGTTGTCCCTGTGTGGGTTGAATTCCCAGGTTTGCCAATGGCATTGGTCCCATTTATTCATGATGTTGCCATGAAAGTTGGGGAATTTGTATGTGAAGAGCCTCAGCACTTTTATAATGCTCGGCCTACCCATTGGCTCTGTGTGAAAATTGATTTGTCCAATTCCCTCAAGGAATTTATTGATATTAAGGTAGGTGATACTAATATCCACCAGAGAGTGGTGTATGTCAATTTTCCAAACACTTGCTATAGGTGCCATTCTGTCGCACACAAGATTAAAGATTGTCCCTTAATGGCAGATAAGTTTAAATTGAAGGGCCCAACCCCTATTAATCAAGCTTCTAATGAGAAAAACCAGCCAACCAAATATGGGTCTGATAGTGACTGGAAGGTGGTCTCCAAGAAAGGCAAGCATGTCCCTGGTAAAGGCCCTCAGGGAGGCCAATCCTCTGTCCATAATCCTCAGGGGGGTCAGCCTGCTGGCTCCTATGCTCAAGCCACAATGATAAAACTACCCTTGCATGTCCCAGTTCCATCCCAGAATGCTTCCCCAAGTACTCAAATCCTTTCCAATTCAGCAGTTGTGGATGAAGATATGTTGATGGCTCTTAAAGATGATGGTATCCTCTCTATCTCCATGTTTTCTCACCAGCTGGAGCAAAAAGAAGGCATGAATGCCTGAAGACGAAGGTCTCGTAGGCCATTGCAGGGTTTGCATGCAGACAAAAACCAACAACTAGGAAGCTTTTCTAGCAACTCGTTTGAGTCGCTTGCTATTCTGGGTGACTCTGATGAGGTCAGAGGAAGTTTGATCCTTGACAGGTCAGAATGATTTTTCTATCATGGAATGTTAGAGGACTGATGGACCCAGTTCGAAGATACATGGTTTGCAATGATATTACTTTTTGTGCAACCAAGTATGGGGGCCTAGATATCGTTTGCTTGCAAGAAGTTAAAATCACTGAGTTCCAATTGTAGTGTGCCTGTGCGCTCATTTACCCTAATAGTCAACTTTTTTCCACCAAGCACCCTCCCGATCGTGGTGGTGTTGTTATTCTCCTGGCCAATAGATGGCATGGGAATTTTGTTGATTGGGGGGTTGACCCTTCTAACCAAGCTATTTGGATTTTGCTTGAAGTTGACGGAATGTCCTTTGGAATTTTAAATGTATATGCCTCCAATAGTGCTCCGGAGCGTTGTTTGCTTTGGAAATGGTGTGCCTTTTCTTTGCCTCCTGTAGTTTGGATCGTCTATGGATATTTTAATATGGTTGAGCATGCTTCTGATAAAATTGGGGGTCTAAACCATAGGTGGGCCCTTGGTGAGCGTGAAGCCTTGTTTTTTATGAAAAAAAAAATATGTTTGTCTGACCCTAATTCCTGTATTTCTCCTACTTCTTTTGATGAGCACCTTTGGTTTACCTGGAATAACTTTCAAGTTGGGCGGGCAAGGATTCTCAAATGTTTAGATAGAGCTATGTTGTCAGACCATACCCAGTTTTATTTTCATCGGAAGCATGGAGATGCTCCAGTTGTGGAGGTTATTGTTGGTACTGTTGGGTCTGATCATTCCCCAATTATGTTCACTATTTTATCTTCTGTGGTACTTGTTCAGGGTATTAAGTCTCAGTTTTTTCTTAACACATCCTTTCTTCAGCATTCTTCCATGATGTGTCATATTCAAAGAGTCTGGAATTTGGGGGATAGACCTATTGGTGAAGAAGGATGGATTGAGTGGTGGAATGATGCTATATCTTGAACCACAACCCTTCTTCGCAGTTTGGGCAAGAAAGTTGCTCAGTTTAGAAAATATTCTTTGCTTGCTTTACGCACTGAACTGAAAAAAGCCTCTTGTAGGCTTGAATCCAACCCTCTCTGTCCTATTTTGTAGGGGCATGCTGCTTAGGTTCGTCATGAGCTCAAGGTGGCAGAGCTCTATGAAGCTAAAGGTGCTCAGATCAAGGCCCACTTACATTGGCTTAAAATTGGGGATAGAGTTTCTAAGGAATTCTTCCAAAAGTTACGTCCTCCTCGCAATGCCACTAAATTCAAAGCTATTGTGGACAATGGTATTCGCCATACCTCTCTACCCAGTATTGCTGACATTTTTGTTAAGCATTACACTCAAGTTTTTGCTGCTCAGTCTTCTTCTCCAGAGAGGGATGAAGCTCTCAAGATTTGCATGGATGCTGTCCCTAACAAACTCTCTATAGCTCAAAGAGAGAAGTGTGAAAATTATTTTTCTGCTGATGACCTTGCCTCAGCATTAACTCAAATGGCAAATGAGAAGGCCCCAGGCTTGGATGGGTTTCCTTATGAATTCTACAAGGCATGTTGGGACTTTGTTGGTTCTGATTTACACAAAGTCTACCTTGAAGCCATGCACAATGGCTCTCTTGGAGCAATTTTTAACTGAGGTAATATCAAGTTCATTCCAAAACAAGGGGATCCTAAATGTATAACAAGTTGGAGGCCAATTACCCTGCTCAATGTTAGTTATAATATTATTGCCAAAGCCTTGGCTCTGAAACTCCGGCCCCTGTTGCCTCTTATTTTTAGGCCAGATCAAACATGATTTATTAAAGGCAGATATATATTGGATAATGTCATTGCAGTTTGGGAAGGTATGGAATGGGCTAGGCAGTCTGGTCAGCAAGCCCTTTTCTTGAAAATTGATTTTGAAAAGGCCTATGATAGAATTGAATGAAACTTCATTCTTTCCATGTTACAGTCTCTAGGGTTTGGGCCTGTGTTTGTTCAATCTGTCAATATTCTTTTTCAGGATGCTTTGGCTGTTTTATCTTTGAATAATCATCAAACTAGGCCAATTGGTTTGTTCAGATCGTTCAACAAGGTTGTCCCTTGGCTCCTTCTCTGTATATCCTTGCTGCTGAAGCCTTTGGATATTTGCTTGCTAGGCATGCTTCTTTGGGCAAAATTAAGGGTATTTCTTTCCCTGATAACCAAGGTCAGCTCATTAATGGTCACTTTGCTGATGGCTCTTTTCTCACTATTTTAGAGGAGGAACACTCAGTGAAGGAAGCACTTAGATGTTTGGAAGTTTTTTTTCAGGCCTCTGGTTCTAGTATTCAGTGGAGAAAAACTTCTTATTATCGGCAGTCCCCTACCCCGCTCCCTCCTTGGATAGAACAGTTTCAATGGCATTGGATTTTTCCAGAAGTGTTCAAATTTCTAGGGATCCCTTTTGCCTTTTATGGTTCCCATGTTCAGTTATGGAACTATGTTCTGCATAAAGTTGAGAAAAATCTTGAGTATTGGATTACTAAAAATATGTCTCTGGCAGGAAAATTCCAGATTTGTTCTAAGGTCCTTGCCTCTACTCATGTGTATTACTCTTCTTGTTGGGTCCCTTCACAAGCATGCTACCTTAAGCTTGAAAGACTATTGAGGAATTTTTTGTGGGCAAACTCAGCTGAGAAGAAAGGTTTTCGTCAGGTTTCTTGGGATATGTGTTGTTTACCTAAAGCTTTAGGAGGAATGGGCATGGTTGAATGTAAAATACAAGGCACGGATCTCTGTGCCAAATGGATCATATGAGCCCTTAAAGGCTCGGAGGCCTGGAAAATCCTCATCAGACATTGTATTTCTTTAGGGCTGCCTTTGAACAAACAAGCCTGGAGAGGAATTGACCTCCCTTCCCTCATTGTAATGCCAGTCTTTGTGAAAATGTCTGGTTCTTTTGTGATTAAAAGTATTTGGAAATCATGGCAGCAACTCACTCCTTGGATTAAGTGGAAAGGGAATAGAGGCCATAAAGTACTGTCCATCAATTCTTTAAAAATATGGTGGTCTTTGGTGATTAACATTCAGGGAACTCCTCTTGCTCAGGTCCCGTGGATTCATGCCCAAAAGTTTTTTAAAAAAGGTATATCTACAGTTTTTGATTTTTATTCTCAAACCTCGAGGTATTGGATCCCTTGGCCACTTTTTAAACAACAATTTTAGTTGAGTACTGGTGACAAGCTTACTTATGACTCAGTAATTGACATTATCCCCTTTTCCATGTGGCACAAGTGTGTGCAGCACTCTCAGAGGCCATGGTGGAAAGATTGGTCCTGGTTTTTGGATATACCATTGTTGAATTACTCAGCTAAATTGGGTTACAAGTGGCTCTCCCCAATGTTGCCAATGGTCCCTAGACTTAATGATAAATGGGGAGATCCAGTGGCGGTTTCTGGTTGGAAGGCTCGATTTTAGATAGTTTGGTCTTCTTTTCTTGAGCCAAAACAATTTTTTTTTGCTTGGATCCTTCTCTTTCAAAGTTTAACCTTAGGAGACAGACTCAGGAACTTAGGAGTTGCAAACCCTAAATGTGCATTATGTAATGAGGATGAATCTTCTCATCATATTTTCTGGTTCTGCACAAGAGCAAGGAGTGCCTGGGAATGGGGATGGTATTTTTTTCCCAATTCCAGGATGAATCCCTTACATGGTAGCAAGCTCTGTTAGGGGATAAGATTAAATTTGTTCTTCCCTTGTCCAAAGTGTGGCACATATTTTGAATTAGTCTTCTTTTTCACATGTGGAAATCTAGAAACAAGATAGTTTTTCAGCATCAAAATCCTTCTGATGAATTTTCTCTAGTTGACAAAATAGAGGTGTTTCAAGATATATTGTTCCGCATTTGCAATCAGCGAGGCTAAACTTGACATTGAGCAAGCGCACATGAAGGCACTTTTGGATGGCTAGAAAAATGCACCATGCTCGGTTAGCGGGGGTTTTTCCAAACAACGCACAGCAGACGTCCTGTTCCCGCTCGAGGTCTCATCAACTGCCACGTCTGGTGCATGCACAGGGAGGTTGGGGACATGACAATTTTACCTACAATGATGGATGGAATGCATAGCCAATTCAATCACCATCATGTTCTCCACCCAGAGGTGCCTGGGATGAGCTGGTGGAAGTTAATGGTGGCACACAGGATCGTGCTTGGAATGCAGGGGATATAAGTGCACATAATCGCTAGCTTGATAGATCTCGAGGACAGGGCTAGGGAGATTCAAATGTTCATGAGGATCAGGGACACACAGATGGATTACCGCATACCTTGGCCATTCCATGGGACTCCAACGTAGACGTGCGACCATAAAATTTCTGATTGCATGCAAGTTTCACTGCCTGTTTGATTGATTTTGCCTAGTTTGTAGTGAGCTCTGGTTTGTGGTTTCCCAACCCGTGGTTAGGGTTGGTTTGTTTCTTCCAAGGGTGTGATCATTGCCACCCACAACTTTTTTTCATGTTAAACTTTATTATTAATATAATTTAGCTTTTCATCAAAAAAAAAAATGGAAAAGGGCCTAGATTAAATAAGCCAATGAGGGATTTGAGGGACTTGGGAGGTCAGGCTAAACATGGAGGAGGTTTTGATCCCTCCTATGTTTGCCACCTTCAATCTACTCATCAACTTCCCTGATCTGAACAGTGGCTAAACTAGGTAAGATGCTTTAAACTGGATTTTATCTTTTAGCAAATTTTGCAAAATTCTATTTTGGGACAAAATGGGCGATTTTGTTGATCAGTGAGCGATTTTGTCCAACGATCAAGAATTTTTGGTTTGTTGGCATGAAAAATGAGGAAAATGATGTCAAAATTGGACATATTATATACCATTGAAAAGCTCTTTTAGAGCCCTATCCAATGGTATAAAATTTGATAAGAATTGATATGATTTGATAGGGTAAAAATAATCTTGAATATGACCTTATTTTTCTAGGAGAAAATCTAAGGAAAATGAGTCAACTTTTCATGTCTACATTTTACCCCCTCTTTGATGTATTTATGAACAATAAATGCATCAAAGAAAAGTGTAGGCACTTGAGTAGAAATGATTATGATTTGACATGGGAAAAAATGGAGTAGATGGTTTAGAATGAATAGTTTATGTGAAATTGATGTCTTAGAAAAAAAATTACTAATTTACTAACTAGGATGCCCCCTCGAGATTTTACACCAAATTTTATGTTTTGTGGAAAACTCAAATTTTATCTTCTTTATTTTATGTAACTTTGTGTGATTTATTGGATGATTTATTAAATTTGCTTATGATGGTTGTGTTACATAATTTCTTGTAGTCATGCTTTGATTTTTGAATATTTTTATCATGCTTAACATAAAAGGAAAATGATTTTGTAAAGTGTATTTTGAAAAATATGTTTTTGTGTGATGATAGAATTGATGGATTAGCAATGAACCTCAAAGGATGTTATGCTGATATGTGACTGTTGGTGGATTTCAAAGCTCGTGAAGTCACAAAGTGAATCCTATTATGAGGAATTTTTGTGTTCTTAAGAATAATCTTAAGGTTTTATTATGAGAAAGAAATGTTTGATGTTGTTTTGGGACAAGATGTTTGATAGATTCTAGCAATAAACCTCAAAGGATGTTATGTTGTTATGAGACTTTTGGTGGATTTCAAAGCTCGCTAAGTCTCGAATCTAATCCTATTTGTGAGGAATATTTTTGATATTGCTAAGAGTGGTTGTATGCTTAAGAATAATCTTAAGGCTTCTGTGATGTTTATTTGATAATAATGTTGTGGATGCAAAGACACGACACTTGAAAATAAAATGGTAGAATCAAATAAAGCAATGAGACAAAACAGATTGCACAAAAGAAATATGTATTCAATGGGGGGGCCAATAGACTCCTTTGTTACAATCAGTATCCAATGCGGATATTTGATACAATAATTTATAGTGGAACTAGGGTTCTCCGAAACCCTAGTTAGATATAACATAAGTGTCTTCAGATCTGAGTGTGTCCTTGATCCCAACAGGTTGAGTGGGCTTTGAATATCCAATGTGGGGCCACTCCAGCTTCAACAACCATCAAAGAATATGTTGAATTCATAGATCTGCATGCAAAACAAAACACAAGAGCATCAGTAATACCTGTGAGGGCTCCACAGTGTGAGACCCTCAGACATTAACAAAACCCTAGCTTAAGAATCAATTTAAAATGCATGCCAAACCAACGAATAAATGAAATAAAACAATACTAAATATACCTTGCTTCATTGTTGTAGATTTCATGGTGTAGCAGATTCAGATCTTCATTTCAGTGTCGCAGCAAGCTCTGACGTGAGCTTCGCAAGCTCTGGTTCACACCTAGGACTATCGCAGGCTCTAGAAGGTGCTAGGCAGGCTCTACAGCGAGCTTGGCAAGCTCTGGTGTGCACTTGCAGATAGGGCAAGCTCTGGTGGGCGCTTGGCAAGCTCTACAATGAGCTTCACAAGCTCGGCACAACGCTCGTAGGGTAGGGCAGATCTACAGAAATAGATCAGGAAGGATGGCGATGGAGGCGGCGGATGGAATATGGCTATGGCGATGAGCGAGGATGGATGGACGATGGCTGGAATGGTAGAAGTATTGTTGGCTTAGCTAGGGCATCAGATCTTCAATTCTCTCTATCTCCGCTTCACTAGGGCATCAACAAATGCTTCTCCAAGTATATCTCTTAATCTCCAGGTTCCAGGGTTTGGGCATTTGCAAAATACCCTATTTATAATCCAACCTAGGGTTTTCTTAGGGTTTTAGCCTTGCACTTTTGATCGTGTGGCTAAGATTAAGTCATATCCTAGGGTTGAGATTACTTTTTGAATGTGACATGGATTAATGAAAATGGATGGTGGAGATTAAATGAAATCGGACGGCTAAGGTTAATTGAGTTTATTTATATATATTTTATAATAAATATATTAAAATATAATAAAATATTATATAAAATATAAAATATTATAAAATAATATTAAAATAACCCCAATTAGGCTAGGAAATGGTGGGAAGGTGGATTTGGGCCAAATAATTGGTGGGAAGGTGGAATGGAAGACAAGTGGGTGGTGGGATGGTTAGGATGGAGGTTTAGTGGCTGCGATTTGGTGTCTACAGATGCCCCTTTTTGTACCATGTTGTGTGAAACACAATGTGGTGCAAAAATATGAGACACCTGCTTGGGCTATGGGCACAAAAGCAACTTCTCTCTATTGTTGGATTTGCGCACTGATGTTGAAGACAAAAGAATAAAGAAATTTTTTCAGAGTTTTTGTAGCTTACCCCCTCAATTGGCGAATGAGTTACGAATGTATCTCACAAGCCAATTGAAAATGAATGATGTAGTGAATTTGTGCAATTGATGAATGAATGATGTGAAATGCAAATGATTGTGGATGATATGAATGATGTAAAATGTGATACCATTTTTGCCCCAACGGTGGGAAGGGGGTTGGTGTATGATACCATGTGAATGTAGACGATATGAATGATGTAAAATGTGATACCATTTTTGCCCCAACGGTTGAGAGGGGTATTTGTCCAGTGTAGATGTTATGATCACGTGAGATGTATCCCGTCATGGGAAAATCATAATGTAACGTGGTTGCCCCAAATTTTGGGATGATTCGATGCTTGTTGAATAAGTTGCCACAATGGCATCATTGAGTATGCAATGTATGAAAGATGCATGATGACTAAGTCAATCGTAGGGGTGGGGTAGTGATTGTAGAAATTTCTTCATCAATTCCATCATGGAACCAATCAACCTACCGACATGTCCTATACTTTGACTATTGTCGAATGAATGAGTGTTTGAGATTTTGATTTATCTGTGTTTTCTTGCCCCACAGACAAGGACATCAATGATTGATTGCGAGCAAATTATTCTTGGCAAGGTTGCATTCAAAATGTGAGGTGCCAAATGTGATTGTGATTTTTGATGATGAGATAATTGATTATGATCATGAGCAAGTGTCCTTATTGTACATTATTCATCTTACCGAATTGCATGGATTATCATCACTGCAATCACCAAGTTTATAGAATAACATACTAGATACGAGGTTCACTTGGATGGCCTGGACAAAATAAAAATGATGAATGATATATGCATAATGATGATGGAAGAATGTGATGACGTAGATGATGAAGAATTGTGGGATGTTGATTTTGCGAAAATGTGACCTTGGTTGGCATGTTTCTGCAATGCAATATGTATTTGTGAAGAATTTTGCTTTTTCTCAAAAAATATGCATGCAAAACTATTTGTAATTTCACAAAATCAACTTTTATGATGTACATGATGTATGGATGAATTTTGGTTCAGATTTGATGATGGGAGCTACCATTTTAGGAGTTTTTGTCCTCATTCTCTTTTGCTGCCAGGCACGTGCCTGTGCCTGGCATGTTCTATAGGCGCACACGTGCGCCTACATGCGCCCGCAATGTTCAGGCGCAGCTCTACGCCTGAATGCGCTAGTTAAAGCTATAAAAAGATTTTTGAGGAATTTTTAGGCTCATTTGTGCATTGTAAACTTTGAGAAGCTGCGTCTGAGGAGGGAAGTGACTTAGTGAGCTAAGTGAGGCTTGCGAGTGTGCAGAGGTGATGGCGGTGGAGGGCCTTGGTGCTACTGGTGGAGCGGAGGTGACATTTGTCCCGGTAATACCCTTTGTTTCCTTTGTGCAAAAATTTATTTTTAGTTTATTTTTGAATTTTTTATTTTTTTTGAATTTTTAAAACTAACAAAGTGTTTTTGTTTGTTGCAACTGAGGGATATTGAGCCTCGACATCACTTCTCTCCTCTCATTTTGGGGATGAGGAAGAAGCTTTCGAGAGGAGGATTGGGGTCTGCTGAGTAGGGTAGGCCTAGATGGTGTGGCCCGATTGGATGTGGTGAGGGCTAATGAGGGCTACCTCTCGGCTTTGATCGAGAGGTGGGACCCGGATAGAGGGACTTTCCAGCTATCGACTGGAGAGGTTACTATCACTCTTGAGGATGTTTATCACATTCTCAAGGTGCTAGTAGAGGGAGAGAAGGTGATGGTGGGGAGGGATAAGAAGGCAAATATGGAGAAGATGCTTGGGGATCAGTGGCAGGAGGTCCAGATAGGGGATGGAGGGATACTGTACCTGAGCATGTACAAGGCGAAGGAGTTAGATGCACTCCCTACCTTGATCATGTTCATGCTAGCCAACATAGTGCTACCTAATAGCATTGGGTGTAGGTTCCCTTGGAACCTATTGGGCTTAGTGAGTGATCTACTGATGGATCCTCGGGAGTATGCATGGGCACTTACTTTATTGGTGTAGCTATACCGGGAGCTATATGAGGTGGCATGAAGGGGGAGAAAGGGGATTGGGTGCAACTTTCTCCTTCAGTGTTGGGCTTGGGAGCATTTTGTGGTAGCTCGGCTCGAGGGGTTGCCATGTGAGTCATGGCGGATGGATGAGTCGTATGCGAGGTGATGGGCTATGGCTGAGGAGGTTCAGCCTAGTCGAGAGGTACACACTGGGTAGTGGTACCGAGACATGTGGTCAGGCTTGGCTCGGGTGGACGTGCGATGGAGGCCATGGCGAGGAGCTAGGTGGGATGGATATGGGAGACAGCTATGATGGGTGTGGTAGGGTCGATGGATAGTTGGGCGGAGGGATGAGGAGGTGGAGTACTTCCAGTACTCGTGGGTGCTGAGGCAGTTTGGTTTGCCTCAAGGAGTTCTTGATGAGCCGGTGTTGTATCGACGGGTGAAGGATGAGGTGACACTACCTTGTCCCGAACCATGGTGGGTGCCATTGGAGGATGATGAGCAGCTGGAGGTGGCTGATGTGGATGATGTCGGTGTGACTCCAGAGTATGCGGAGTGGTTTGGTGCCCAGCCAGTATGGGTACCAAAGGTGGCAGGTGAGGATGCGACAACGGTGGGGTCGAGGTCGACTCTAAAGAGGATGAGGCCTCAGTGGTCGATGGGATGGAGACGATCGAGGGTAGCGGCCCAGTAGGCTTCGAAGGTGGGTTTGGTGATAGGGGAGAGGGAGGATGATGAGGATATGGGTGAGATCTCTAAGGTGGCTAGGCTACGGGCTGAGCTTGAGCAGCTATGGGAGGAGCGAGAGACTATGCTAGAGTCTTAGAGGGAGGCCAGGGCGACTATAGCTCGGGAGCAGGAGACAGTTACGAGGCTACAGGTAGAGATTTTGGTGAAGGAGCGATGACATCATAAGGACTTGCGATGACTTCGAGCTAGTGAGGCATACGCACATTCCTTGGAGGATGTGTGTATGCAGCATCACATCACCTTGCCAGATCCTCCTTCTTCATCTATGGCCGAGCCATCGAGGCAGATGGAGTCGAGGCAGAGTACTAGGTCGAGGGCTCCTACCGGGTCTCAGGGGTCTTCTCATGGATAGTTGATGTAGTGCTTATATGCACTCTTTTGTACATGTGAGCCTTGGTGCTCCCTTTTGTAGCCTTCTTGGCACTCTATTGTATATTGGACGCTTATATATATACATGGCCTTTTCATATATGCATGTTGTCTTTTTGTGTGGATGTTTTTATGTGTTATGCAATGCTTTATTTAATGTTTATGATGATGTATGCAAGCTAATGACTATGATGTATATGCCTAATGTTTATTTGATTTGATGTATGCAAGCTAATGATGAGTTATTATTGTAAGTAAATGCATGACGATTGTAAACTATATGCAATATTATGAGAATTTGATATGATTAATGCAAGTTAATGCTAAATGAATGCAGACTTACATGATAGGAATGCATGTTGTTCATATGATCTATTATAGTTCAGAAATACTATTGGCCATTTTTGTTGTCCATTGTTTGACAATCGGGAGTACCTAGTTTTGTTATGTTTTGCAACTCGACTTACCATGAAGACATGAATGTGGACATGTCAAAAAATATGGACGTTGATGTGGAAGAAAATATGGAATTTGACATGGAAGAAGATATGGATGTTGATATGGAATGAGTACGACAGAATTTTCAAAGACTCAAACATACTAGTGTTATCAACCAAACTCACTTGGGTTGTCTAACTTTCTTTAGGACCAATGTGTGTGCAAGTGAGGTTCAATTACCAAATATTTGAGTGTGACAATGACCCTATCAATCAAGAACCAGTGTGTGTGAATGTGAAGTTCATTGACCCACTATGAGTAAATTGGGCATGACCTGTTATGAAGATTACCTAAAGCTAGCTTGCCCTTATGTGCGGTCGGAGGTCTTCTTGTTTGCCAAGGAGACATGTCGCCCCGCATGAGCTTACTCCACTGCCGATCAGGCGTCTATAGCCCCGATGAAGATTCACTCCATAGTCCAATGGGATTTGATCTTTTAGGCCTTGGGGATGACTACCCATCCTTGTCGGGGCGTGTAGTATGAATCCTTATGACTTTAGGGATCAAGGGTATTTGGGAGTTTTATTTGTTAATTTTGTATAGAGCTTTGGGGAATCGGATTCTCAACCGAAGTGTGATGAGAATTGTGACCCTATCCTTACTACTCTATGTTTTTATGCTTATATTTGAAGAGTAATTGAGGTAATGGTGAAAACCACTATTTTTGCTTTGGACTATGTTGCATGATGGGACAAGCGAGGATTATCCCTTTTCGCTTCAAGGTACTACCCAAGTATGGCACTAACCCTCCTTGACTCATAATGTTTTTAAGATGTGATGGAATGTGATTGGTTCAAGATTACATTTGGAATCAATTGACATCGCTCAAGACTTTCTTAGTGTGTAAATTGTGCTTTTGGTCCTAAAGAAAATTGGACATCCACTTGGAGGTTGCTTTCGACACTAGTAATGGTTGAGTGACTGAAAATTTTAGGCTTTTGTGATTTTGACATGTGATGTTGTTGGCTTATGAAAGTTGCATGATTGTTTCAAACTAGGTACCCCCAATTTCTATAACTTTGACTTTTTGTTTGTGGCCATATCATCATTACTATGCCAGATCATTGAGCATGGGATGGGATGAATGCAAATGTGTATGCCTAGTGTAATGACTGTTAATATGCAAATGGAAATTGTACAATGTAACGGAATATGTATGATTGAATGTAAATGCCTAAATGCAAATGAAATGTATGCAATGTGGAAATGCCTATGTAAGAGCATGCAATTTGTTTGTTTTTTTGTTTTTTTTTTTTTTTAGCCATGTATATATACATATAGTGTGTCACGTTTAACAATGGAATGCTTTTAAATGAAGAACATTAAGTGGTTCAGGATCCTCTTTACCCTCTAAATCGGCAAGCCTATAAGTACCATTACCCACTTTTTGAGTGATCACATATGGACCTAACCAATTTACCATGAATTTGTCATGAAGATGTGGCAACGCATTGGTGTTTTGTTGGTTCTCTTTGAGGATGAGATCCCCTACTTGAAATTCTCGAAGATGGACTTTAGCATTGTAAGCACGCTTGAGGCGGTCTTGATAAACTCGTAAATGTTCTAATGCATTGACACGCCTTTCATCTAAGAGTGTGAGTTGGTCAAGTCGTGCTTGTCTAGTTGTATCATCATCTATGAATTCTTGCAAGGAAATTCGTAAGGAAGGAATCTCGAGCTCAAGAGGCATAATAGCTTTCGCTCCATAGACCAGAGAAAATGGTGTTGCTCCCGTCGACGTTCGGATGCTTGTTCGATAAGCCCAAAGTGCCAAAGGGATTTGTGTATGCCAATATTTATGATTTTCTTTGACAAGTTTCTTAAGAATGGCAATTAAGGTCTTGTTGGTAGCTTCAACTTGTCCATTTGCTTGTGGGTAATAAGGAGTTGAGAAACTATGTTGGATATTATATTTCTCGCAAAGTGTTCTAACATCCTTGTTCTTAAAAGACTTACCATTATCCGAAATGATTTTAGAGGGGATACCAAAATGACAAATGATGTGATGGAGTATGAAATCCACAATTCTAGGTCCTGTCATACTGGTTAGAGGGATTGCCTCAACCCACTTTGTGAAGTATTCTATGGTAGTTATGATGAAAGTATGTTGTCCTGAAGAGGAGGGCAAAATTTTACCGATTAGATCGAGGCCCCATTGTGAAAAGGGCCAGAGACTCTGTATAGGCTGTAAAGCTTGTGATGGTACATGTGTTAAATTGGCATGTGATTGACATTGTTTGCAATTTTTGACATATGTGCAACAATCACGTTCCATGGTGGGCCAATAATAACCCATGCATAAAAGATGCTTTGCAATGGCCATTCCACTAAAATGACCACCACAAGTACCATCATGGGCTTCCTCTATAGCCCTTTGGGCCTCTTCTGGTTCGAGGCATCGAAGCAAGATTCCATCATAACCCCGTTTATACAACACGTCACCCAAGAGAACGAAACGGGCTACCCTTTGCTTGAAGGCACGTTTGGCAGACCGAGACATGTCATATGGGAGTGTTCCAAATTTTAAAAAGGCAATTATGGGGTTTGACCAAGGCTCACATGATTCCGCATGGATAAAGCAAACATCTTTTCCATCCTGTGGGTTAGCACGCTTCACGGCTGCTTTAGAGATTGTTGAGATTATTAGGGGTTGTACCTCTCCTAAGTCATTCTTTGGAATCAAGGATCCAAGAGAGGCCATTGCATCTACAAATATGTTAGTCGAATGAGGCAAGTTATTGATTTCATACCATTCGAATGTTGATAGCAATTTCATTGCTATTTCATGATAAAGCTTAATGGTAGGTTCTTTGCATTGGTATTCTCTTGTTACTTGTTTTACAACAAGTTGAGAATCTCCAAATATTTGGATACGCTTAATACCCATAGCTATAGCTGATTGAAGACCTAATATTAAGGCTTCATACTCTGTTGTGTTGTTTGTGCATGAGAAGTCTAACTTGAATGATAAAGGGATGGGAATCCCCTATGGTGTGTGAAAGACAACTCCTACACCTTGACCTTTTTTGCACTTAGATCCGTCAAAGAATAATGTGATGTCGACATCCTCCTCGAGAATGATATATTTTCCTTCTTCAGTGACTAAAAATACCGAATCATCTGGGAGCTCAATAATCAAAGGATGATCACTAGGTAGTGGAGCTTCTACAAGGTGATCGACAATGACCTGACCTTTAATGGATTTTTGGCTAATGAATTCGAGATCAAATTCTATAAGCAACATTATCCATTTAGCGGTACGGGTATTGTTATAAGTGTGAGACATCATGTAACATAGAGGATTTTCTCTAGCTATGACATAGGTTGTTTGGCTTAGCATATAATGTCAAAGTTTCTTAGTGGCTAAAACCATCGCTAAGCATAACTTTTCTACATAAGTGTATCTTGTTTCATAACTTACCAATGTTCGACTCATGTAATAGATTGCTTGCTCTCGATTTTGTTCATTTTTTTGTGCAAGCATCATCCCTAAAGCAGCCTCTGTGGCTGAGACATATAGATGGAAAGGGACCCTCGGCTTAGGAGGAGTTAAAACTGGTAGGGGTGAAGGAGGAATGTAATAGGCTGAAGCCCTTAACAATTCCTTGAATAGGATGAACTCCGAGAGGGAGGGTGGGGAGGAAATCCGGTCCAAGTCAATGAGGTTGTTGTCAATTGGAATTGGCTTAGCCAAATCGTATGGATCGCGAAGCGGGGTGAATAAGTCAATAGGATTCATATTGACTTAGGGGAATGGAAGGTGGTTGGGATGGATGCATGGATGGAACAATTGAATCAGAACCGATGTCGAGGTGTGGTATCCCTGTAATAGTGAACGTGAAACATCAGAGCAACATTTTTCTCTCTTTTTTTGTATGTTTTTGTTTTTTTGTTTTTTTTGTATGTACATATGTTACAATTCTTGGCTTATGTGGGGCTCAAGGTGGATTTCCAGGTGGATCATCTTGCTCTTGTGGAAGAAGCAAGCAGAAAATGGGATGTTGGATGGGAAACATTCGGAGGTAAAACTCTTCCTGTTGGGTGATGGGGACAATGGGGAGTGATTCCTCTTCAGAATCGTCAGAAGCATTTGACATGACTTCAAATTCTTCATAACTTTCATCATCAGAATCAAATACCGGATAGGAGAAATTGATGGGATCATCCTCGTCTACTTCATCAATGCGAAGTTCTTGAAGGGCCTGTTCAAGAGAGGATGTTGATGGCAATGGATGCATGGAGGGCTCTTCATCATTGAGGCTAAGCTTTTTGAAGGCTTTCTCAAGAGAAGCGATGGAGGACAATGGGGTATAACCTAATCTGGAATGATCATGAGCACCTCTATATGGGACATCTAGGATATCATGCATTCCTTGTTCATGGGAACCTAAACCTTGACCTTGCCAATGGAACATGTTGAAGTAGCTGGAAACTCTTCCACGTGGGGTATATTGGTGTGCCTAGGCTCTTTTAGTTCTTCGGGTGGGTTTGCCCCAGTTGAGCAATCCAACCCTCCATAAACAAATTTAATGCTATTTGGAGTGGTACTCATGTCGTAGACAGAACCTATGGATAGAGAACGGTCTTTGGGACATCCAAAATCCTTGGTTGTTGGAATGGCTAAGGGGGTGATGGTGACGTCTTGGACCACATACTCACCTATACCAGGATTGGTGATGTGGACTTTGACTTGGGTTGATGAGGTGGATGGTGAAGGCTCGGATGGCTCTGGATTGGTTGTGGATGGTGAGGAATTAAATATGTCATAATCAAAAAGTTTGACTTGTGACACATCGGCTGATGGAGTTGGATTGGATGGTGGCGGGGCATGATGAGATGGTGGTGTGGAATGATGAGATGGCCTAGAAGAAGTGGTTGTAGTGGAAGAAGTTTTTGCGATGTACGATGTGCTAATGGAAGCTTGTCCGCAATTACATGTACAAGAAGAAATGGATGATTGAGAAGATGATGTGATGGGTAGCTCCTCTATGATGGGAGCCTTAGAAGAAGATGAAGGTGGATTAGAGGAAGAAGATAGATTGGAAGATGACGTTGATGGATCTGATGATGGCGCCAAGAACAAATGTGTGGAAGGTAACATGGATTCATAGGGATTTGAAATGAAGTTACAATACTTAAAGGGTTCAACATCCATGGGGATGCAATGGACTTGTCCATCATGAACATATTTTAAGCATTGATGAAGAATTGATGGGACACATTTCATTTCCCTCATCCAAGGTCTACCAAGGAGTATATTATACGCCATGGCACCTTCCAAGATGTGAAACATGGTGTGCAACATTTTGGCCCCTACTTCTATAGGTAAAACGATAGTGCCAACTGTGGTACACAAAGCATCGTTAAATGCTTTGAGGGTGAGTGATGACTTGGTAATGTGGGATGGCGGTAAGTTGAGATGGATAAGGGCAGCGGTAGTAATGATGTTGATTGATGAGCCGGTATCGATTAACACTCTTTTGAAGGGCTTTCTGTCTATTAAGGCCATTATATGCAATGGAGGGTCCACCGATTCTGAACTCATTGGTTTTATCTCAAAGTCATAAAAGGTGATTGATGGGTCCATGCATGTTCTAACACTCCCTACAAAATTGTTGAAGGCATTGGAGTCTTGGGATTCTAACTCAATTGACTTGAGTATTTCCATAAAAGCTTCTCTATGCCTAGGGGATTGTTGAATGAGCTCATAGATAGAAATTTTGGCCGATGCCATCTTCAAACTAGTGGTTAACCGGTTGGTTAAGGTTACCGTTGGCCTAATCGGATGAAGGATAGGTGGATGGGATGGGTTGGACAGATTGATGGGAGGAGATGGATTTGGTGATGTTTGGATGGGTGGTCTATTTGAAGGTTGTTGATCATGTTGTTGATTTTGCCTTTGCCCTCTAGTGACCACATTGACTGCTTCGACAAAGTTTTGATATTGTTGGACATGATTTACTTGATTAGGAGGTTGTTGTTGATTGTTACCTCCTTCATTGTGTTGAACCTCCCCATGGTTAGGTAGAGGTGTCTGATATATGCCCAAATTTTGATTTTGTGGAGCTAAGGGGTTATCCACGTTGATGGCCCCTAAGTCTATGAGGTCTTGCACTACGTTTTTGAACACATTACATGAATTGATATCATGCCCATTTTGTCGATGGTATGGACAAAACAAGTGCTCTCTATAAGTCCTAGGCCTTTTGGTGGGATCAAGGGGCCTAATGTCTGGCAAGGCTAATTTGTTGGTTTCATACAACCTTCTAAATAGGGATGAATACGACTCGTTTAACGGAGTGTATTGTCTTTGGGGGTGATTGAATTGGTGGCGGATAGGTTGTTCCATAGTTGGCATTGTGTTTTGAACCATTGGTGCTTGGGTAACTGATGGGACCGCATGATATGAAATTTGTTGTTGCACCAATTTTTGAGCCACTACGGGCTGGCTCATCACCACTTGATTAACTTGGTTTGTTGTGTTAGCCGTTGAGGCTTGTGTGGATTTGTTTTGGCTAGATTGGTTATTTCGGTATTGGCCCTTATTTTGCCATTCTTTCCTTTTAGGCTTAATGACACCCTCTTGGATTTTGATCTCCTCAATGACACTAGCCTGTGCTAAAGCTTCTTCAAATGTTCTATAAGTGTTTAGTTGTAGCATCCAAGAGATGGGTTTTAAGCAACTCTTGGTAAAAAGCTTTATAATCTCTTCCATTGGTAGGGAGAATGGCAATTTAGTTATGATTGCCCTCCAACGGTTTCCAAATTCATAGATAGGTTCCTCATCCCATTGTTTCAAATAATAAATATCTGATAAGGATACCTTCTTTTTAATATTTAGGGTGAAGCGCTCTAAGAATAGATCTATCAATTGATCAAAAGTGTATATACTATGTGTGGTCAATTGATTGTACCATTCTATGGCATCCCCCTAGCGTTTGAGGAAATGTTCGGAGCATGAGAGCATTATCATCGCTAATCCAAAAATATACATGGACAAATGAGCTCACATGCTCTTTGGGATCCTCAGTTCCCTTGAACTTGTCAAATTTTGGTACCATAAAATCTGTCGGATATGGCGGTGATGGTACCGATGGATGAATTGGTTGATGGATCAGTTGGCTTAATGTGAGCTTTTGGCTCATTGTTCCTGATGAATTTTGCATCAACTGATCGATTTGCTTTTGCATTGCTTGAAGTCTAAGGTCTTCTACTGGAATGTGAGGACCCTGGATTAGGTGGTGGTTGGTTGATGGGCTTGATGATGGATGTTGGGGTGTGACCAACATGGTGTTGTGGAATGGATTGGGTTGGGTGTGTGGAGAAGATGGATGATTGAAGGATGGGGATGATTGATGAGGATGATGGAGGAAAGGATTGGATTGTTGATTGGTGGCAATGTTGATTGGTATGGTGGATGTGTGGAGTGGTGGTGGGTTAGGGATGGTCACTATGGAGGATTGAGGGACCCATGAGGAATTTTTATTGATGAGTGGAGGTTGAGTTGGAACTCCTTGAGTCATAGGGTTTGTGTTAACCGGTTGCTTTCCTTTTGTTCATTGTGAAAGCAATCTATTGATGAGCCCTAATGTATTCGTGAGTTCCTGATTTGACCATGTGTCGAATGATGGGGTTGAGGTTGGATGAGATGATGGTTGGGCTGATGATGATGGAAGATTAGGCATGGTCATGTTGGCTAAGTGAGATGATGGAGGGATGGATGACATGGTCATGTTGGCTAAATGAGATGATGGAGGTGTGGATGACATGGTCATGTTGGCTAAATGTGATGATGGAGGTGTGGATGACATGGTCATGTTGGCTAAATGTGATGATGGAGGTGTGGATGACATGGTCATGTTGGCTAAATGTGATGATGGAGGTGTGGATGATAGATGAGAGGTCATGGGTATGGTGCAAGTTGCATTTGATGTTACAACTTGAAGGTTGGGGACTTGCGAGGTGGCATTGACATGCTCCTCATACAAGGGGTTGGTGTAGGTGGATGTGAAGTAAGTGTTTTGAACACTTGGGCTTTGTGGTGGTTGGCTTGCGGTGGAAGGCATACCATATTCATATCTTGAATTAGGATATCCTTGGGTAAGGTAGGTGGTAGCCAATTCAGGTTCTTCAAAATCATCTTGGCTAAGGGGCTCCATGACATAGTTAGAGGCCTTGTAGATGGCCTGCACTCTATCCATGTCTATGTAGGTGGTGGCGGCTTCCACATTAAGTGGATGGGACTCCTCTTGAGAGCGGGATGGATGGGCTGATCCAAACAAAGTAGTCTGAATCATAGTGGATGGGGCTACCGAAGTAGCAGGCTCATGGGAATTATTTTCCATTAAATTATTTTGGTTCATTACCTTCTTTTGTTGACGTGTTAACACCATAAAGCAATTAAACCAAAAATTCAAGATTAATCTAGATCACACAAATTAACAATTTCCTTTCTAAAGAAATAAAGCAAAGAAAACAACCAATCCTAGGTTTCACCTTGTGTGGCTTACCTCAGGTTCATTAATTATTTTCTTCCTTTAATGTGAAGTTCCTTTTAAAATTGTTGGGTTTGTGTGTTTCGGTGTAGCCTAATCTTGTTTAATGAAAAACAAAGGTAAAAACTATGGTTGGCCAAGGCAACGAGATTCTTGTTGGTAATGACCTCCAACAAGTTTGCTCGGGGTATTCCTATGGTGTCTAGGGGCAGAGATTTGATGGATGGAGATGAAAGCCACCGTCACCAAACCTCAAGCAATAGTTGGTGATGAAATCCAACTATTACTGTTAAAAAGTGCAGCGTGCAAGTGTGTGATTGATTAATTTTATGTTCCTTGTTCTTTATAGTGTGCAAACAATATTAAAAATTACCAACCTCACTAATATAAATCAGAATCCAACATAAAGACACAAATTTCATCGATAGAGCACAGAGTACACCCTTAAAACCCCTGCCTACAAGTGATAAAAATCACAAGAGCATCGGAGGGTTCGTCCACCTCTCTGCCAAAGGGGCCAACCTAGGGCAGGATTACTTTATGCTTCTAAATGTTGTTCCTATTTAGATATGCAAGTTTGAAATAATTTTTAACCCTAAAATGCAACTCTAAGATGCTTTTGCGTTTTATATGCACTCAAAAATGCAGACAAATCACCTAGACTTGCAATTTTAGAACAAGAAGTATATTTTATATCCTAAATCACACAAAAACCCTAGATGTAACTTACTACTGATTCTTTCCCCGATTTCTTAATGTGAACACATAAATAGTGAAAAAAATAGTAGCAAGAAACAAAATACGTAAATTGTTGAATGGCAAACTAGGGTTACGTAACTCACTTGGAAGCCTCAGCTCTGCTTCAAATTAATGCTAGGCATAGTTGTGCACCTACTCAGGCGTAGGAGAGCACCTACAAAGCATGGAAGGGCACCTGCGCGATCCTTGGAACTACTGTAGAATGCTTCAGAAACCCTAGCAATGAATGCGGCAGTTTTTACACTTTCTAAAAAACCTGCAACAATAGCAACAACAAAAAATTAGCAAGGTAGATCTATCAAATTATGAAACCCTTGTGGGGTCCCACCGTGATCACCATTTGTGGATGCAAAGACACGACACTTGAAAATAAAATGGTAGAATCAAATAAAGCAATGAGACAAAATAGATTGCACAAAAGAAATATGTATTCAATGGGGGGGCCAATAGACTCCTTTGTTACAATCAGTATCCAATGCGGATATTTGATACAATAATTTATAATGGAACTAGGGTTCTCCGAAACCCTAGTTAGATATAACATAAGTGTCTTCAGATCTGAGTGTGTCCTTGATCCCAACGAGGTTGAGTGGGCTTTGAATATCCAATGTGGGGCCACTCCAGCTTCAACAACCATCAAAGAATATGTTGAATTCATAGATCTGCATGCAAAACAAAACACAAGAGCATCAATAATACCTGTGAGGGCTCCATAGTGTGAGACCCTCAGACATTAACAAAACCCTAGCTTAAGAATCAATTTAAAATGCATGCCAAACCAATGAATAAATGAAATAAAACAATACTAAATATACCTTGCTTCGTTGTTGCAGATTTCATGGTGTAGCAGATTCAGATCTTCATTTCAGTGTCGTAGCAAGCTCTAACGTGAGCTTCGCAAGCTCTAGTTCACACTTGGGACTATCATAGGCTCTGGAAGGTGCTAGGCAGGCTCTATAATGAGCTTGGCAAGCTCTGGTGTGCACTTGCAGATAGGGCAAGCTCTGGTGGGCGCTTGGCAAGCTCTATAGCGAGCTTCGCAAGCTCGACACAACGCTCGTAGGGTAGGGCAGATCTGCAAAAATAGATCAGGAAGGATGGACGACGGAGGCGGCAGATGGAATATGGCTATGGCGATGAGCGAGGATGGATGGACGATGGCTGGAATGGTAGAAGTATTGTTGGCTTAGCTAGGGCATCAGATCTTCAATTCTCTCTATCTTCGCTTCACTAGGGCATCAACAAATGCTTCTCCAAGTATATCTCTTAATCTCCAGGTTCCAGGGTTTGGGCATTTGCAAAATACCCTATTTATAATCCAACCTAGGGTTTTCTTAGGGTTTTAGCCTTGCACTTTTGATCGTGTGGCTAAGATTAAGTCATATCCTAGGGTTGAGATTACTTTTTGAATGTGACATGGATTAATGAAAATGGATGGTGGAGATTAAATGAAATCGGACGGCTAAGGTTAATTGAGTTTATTTATATATATTTTATAATAAATATATTAAAATATAATAAAATATTATATAAAATATAAAATATTATAAAATAATATTAAAATAACCCCAATTAGGCTAGGAAATGGCGGGAAGGTGGATTTGGGCCAAATAATTGGCAGGAAGGTGGAATGGAAGACAAGTGGGTGGTGGGATGGTTAGGATGGAGGTTTAGTGGCTGTGATTTGGTGTCTACAAATGTATGTGGTAAATTTTTGTGAAAGAGATTGATCAAAGCATGAAAACTATGAAGGATGATTTATGCTAAGCATAGAATTCCTAAGTGTGAAAATTATATGAAATAATTACTTAGGAATTATACCATCATTGCGAAAATCAAAATGAAATGCATGATGATATGAAATTATCTGTTCATTTTAAAATGCAAATTAATGTAAGATAAATCATTGTATCACATGTTTCAAAAAAATATTATGAAATTTTTATGAAAATATATGGACTAATTTTGGGCATGAAAAATTAGAATGATGGTTTGTGCTAGGTATAGAATTCCTAGTGTGAAAATTGAGCAAAATAATTCCTAGGAATTATACCATCATCGCGAAGTCATGAATGCTATGTATGATAAGTGATTTTGAACTACATGTTATTTTTGCAATAAGTTGTTTTGGAGATTTTTGAAATTTTGGAAATATCTATGTAATGTGTTAATATGAAAGTAATGATGAACTAATGTTGTCCAACAAATTTTAAAGAAATATTTTAACTTATTTCTAAGACAAATTCAAATTTATCAAAAACCAGTGTGTGATAAGTGAATTCATTATCCATATTGATTGTCATGATGATACAAAATCTCTCAAGGATAAAATGTGTGTGCTTTGTAATTTTCATTTACCAATTTTGAGTAAGGTAGTGATGCAAGCAAACTTGAATGAACCAATATGTGTGCAAGTGAAGGGTTCATTAACCATGATTTTTGTGCATGAAATCATACTAGACTACTATGTAAGTCAAGTCATAAAAATATAGCTAATCCACAAGAAAACATAGGTATGTACAAAATAAGGTCGCTAATGTGACAGACATGTCACCATGTGAAAAGGAATTACCCAATGTCAAGCAAGTTGGACACAAATCACCTGTTACGGGGTTTACCTCATGATTTTCGAATAACTGAGAATTCCAGGGATTCAAGCTCATTCACCCTTCTTTTATTCACTTTAAAGGGGTAGGGATTTTTTTCATTTTGTTTTGAACAAGAGGATTTTATTACTTTTATTTTTCTCTTTTTTTTCTCTTTTTTAATTTTTTTTTCTCTTTATTTTGCTTTTGATTTTTGACTTTTTCTTTTCTTGATTTTTATTTTGGGATACTTTCTTGGATTGGTTGTAGAGCAAGGGATTTTTATTTGAGTAGGGGTGAGCTTGTCCTTTTTCCAATTCTTAAAAATTCTAGACCATGCGCATGATAGGATGGCAGGGGAAACTTTTTTCTGAAGAGACTAAGACTACTATGTAGTATCATTTTTTGAATTTGCAACAAATCATTTTAATGTATAAAAGTGTAATTGGTTCAAGAAGTAGCAAGACCATTTCCCAAAACTTAAAATATTATTTAGTGAAATAGTGATCTTCGATACAAGAGAGATTTATAATCATAGTGATAAAATCAAAATAATTAATTTGTGAAATTTAGTGTATGGTTCAAGATAACTTTTGAATTAATACAAAATAAAGGAAAATATAGCTTCAAAATTTTGAAATACAACAATTAATAACAATGCAGAATAATTTGAAATAATTTTGATATTTTTGTAACTTTTTTATTTTTATAGTTGTTTTATTTGATTTTTATTTTTTTACTTTTAATTATGGAATTGTTGGTATATACAATATGATCTATATAAATTATACAAGGTTATTTGAGTATAGCATGTCTAAGGTGGCTTCAAAATCAAAGGATGTTTTGAAGGATAATTTGTTTGTGGTGTATGTGAAGCTGTTTGGTTGATAGTTGAGATTGTTGTGATGAAGAATGATATGTAGATGAAGAAAAATGATGGATAGAATATGAAAATGATAAAGAGGAAAATAATAGATAACTTGATGTGATAATAATAATGAAAGGGAGAATGAAAAACAAAATATGATGAATAAAAGGTAGCTATAACAAAAGCTTTGTTATAATGTAGAACAATGTAGCAAAATATTTGACTTTTATGTGTAAAATTGATCATGTTACAAAACAAAATGTCAGAAGGATAAGAAGGTTCTTCATTCTTATAAATATCTTCCAAGTCTTGATAAGATGGAGGGAGCATATGTGAAAGATATGCATGGGTGTTATTTGGTAAACAAGGATGATCGGGTATGGATGAAGAAAAGTGATTTATAGGAGGTAATTGTGATAATGGAGAATGTATAGAACTTGATGTTTCAACTATTAAATATTCTTCAAATGGTGTTGGGTCACCATGTATGGTAACAATTTTGTTTTCAAGTGTAAAATTCAATCATTGATAAAGAATGGAAGGCACAACCCTCATCGTATGAATCCAAGGACTTCTGAGAAGTAGGTTGTAAGGTGAAGATGTTACATAAAACAAAGTATCCTCGATATTGGGTCCACTCTTAAGGGGAAGAATTATAGTACCTCGAGCTTCTTGAATTTCATTGTTAAAATATTTTATAATAACATTTGATTCATTGAGATCTTCTTCCTTTAATCCGAGTTTTTGGAATAATTGATAAGTGCATAAATTAAGAGAGGAGCCATTATCTACCATGATAGTATTAATAGATGTTTTTTTAATAAATCCTATAATGTAAAGAGAGGAGTATTCTTGTGTATTAGAGGAAGGAACCTCCTCATCAAAGAATGAAATATGGTTAACCTCAAGAGATCTTACACCATTAATTGTGTTCTTAGGGAAAATATTATGAGGAAAAAATTGTTGGCTAAGTATCTTAAACAAATTTTCCCTATGAACATGAGAACTTTGTAATACTTATAAAAGGGATATCTTTGCTTGAGTATTAATCACTTGTTGTTGTCTATCAAAATGGATTTCATATTGATATTTTGATGTTAAATATGGGCTTTCTATGCTTACATTCCATTTTGGATCATTCTCTAGAGCCAAAGATAGGTTTGAAGGTTGGTCAAATGAGGAATCCATCTCTTGAATATCAAATTGAGTTAATTGAACTTGATGTTGCTCATTTGTAGTTTCTATTATAATATTAGTAATATCATAGTGATGGGACACATTAAGATGCAATATTTGATTGGTTTCCTATTGTTGATAATTGAATAGGGGTTCTTGGGAGATCCCCATGTCTTGATTGATTATGGGTATTTGTTGTGTAGGACTTTTTTTTTTTTTTAAAAGCGAAAAACCCCTTGCAAATCTGCCTTGGTCTGAGAGACCACGAACAAGGGGTTCTACACCATCAAAGTCACTCGGGGGTCGTACCCGACCCTGCCCGTACCAACATTATCAATTGGATTTTGGATACCCAATTCATCTTTTTGGTAGGGTGGAGATTTGAACCTGGGACCTCCTTAGAGGATTGCCCTCTCCTCTCCAACTCACCTACAACACCTGGGTTGTTGTGTAGGAGTTTTATTGTTTATTGGAGATTTATAATTAGTTGTAGATTGTAATTCCTTTATAGTAAAAATACCCTCATCAATCAAATATTGAATTGCACATCTTAAATTTCTACATTTTTGTGTCATATGTCCATCCACTCTATGATATTCACAATATAGCTCAGGTTTATACCAATATATTATGGTATCATGTTGTCTTATGGGAGGTAACTCAATCCTATTTGTATCAAGTAAATGCTTGAGAATTATATCCATTGGTTGATTGAGCTTAGTAAATTTACATGGTGAAGGTTTTCGAGAGGGTTTTGATAATAGTCTTAGGACTTCAGCCATAAAAGGACTTAATGGTTTATTACCTATTTTTTCTTTATTATGGGTAGAATTATGATAGGAATATTTTTAAGTATGATGTGAGTGCATGGTAGGATTGGAAAAAAAAGTATTTTCTTCTTTAAATGGATGTGTTGTGTTGAAATAAGAATGTTGAAATGGTGGAGAAGGATTGTATGTGGATTGATAGGCATAATATGGATATGTGGGAGAAAATATAATATAGTTATGAAGAGGATTGGAAAAGGATTGTCTTGTTGGGGTAAAACATGAGAAAAGTGTGATAAAGGTGATGTTGAATATGGATGAAGTTGGTCATAATCAACAAATGCATTTGGCTGAATTTTCACAAAATTACTGATGGGCTCATATTGATTTGAGTTAAGACTCATGGTTTCTTCAGTACTTCTAAAAGTAATATTTAGTATCTAAATTTTATAATTGAATCTAAAATATACAAATTTGAAATGATGATTTTCTTGTTATTTTTCTTATATATATATATATTTATGTTTTTGAATCAGAAATATGCCTATGTTATTCATGTCGGGTTCACCAAATAATGTAGGCCTAAAATTTTTGCATTCCTTTCCTCTATACTGATGGATCCACACCTTAAAGGGGAATGGGAAAATAGTAGATCTACACCTCGAAAGAGAGGCACTTGATCGTGCCTTCTTGTGGTGATTTTTTGATGAATTGGTTTTTGGGTTCACCAAGAAACATTTGTGGCAGTTTTTGAGCCTAGGTTTTAGGATTTGTTTTAGATGAGTTATTTTTAATTCAAATCATACATACACCTAGGTTTAGCCTTTATGTGACTAAATCTATCTATATGCAATTTTTATTCAATGAAGACAATAGACAATGGATAAACAATAGAAATGCAAAGCCTAAAGATAGGGCTAAAAGAAATTATAAACCTTACTTGCTCTGGATGTTTGGTGAATATTATGAGGCTTGTAGTAGGACATAATAACCTTTGTTTTGGAAAGAATCACCTCTATTCCACATAGAATCACCTTCAATTCAGATAGGATCACCTCTGTTCTAGATAGAATCACCTCTGTTCCAGACAAAATAACCTCCAATTTTGCACAATCGCAAGCGATTATGTTGCAATCTTGTAGCAAGAAAAATTGACAGAAAACAGGGGACAAAAAATAGGATTTCTCATAAATTATGATAGTTTCTTGTGATCCGATTCAAATATTTATATTTTTAATTTCTATATGAAAATGGATATAAAACAACAAAAGAACAATTTGAGATTAATTCATACTATTACGTCATGAATTCATGTAATTTTGATCCTGATTTTATGATGCAATTAATTGAAATGATGGTGAACACCAAGATGCAATATCTAAATCTAAGCAATAAATTAAATGGACATTGTACAATTTGTAAAAAAATGGAAAATAAGGAAAGATATGCAAACAGTAATTTGAATCCTTACCCCCAACTGATCTGAAGAGAGGATCACCTGTTATCTAACAAAATCACCTACTCTCTAACTAAATTGCCTATCGTTTTTGTCGATCTCCATGCGATTATGCTGATATCTAGGGTGATTATGACTAAGACTTGCAATGAAAAATAAAAATAGGGATGCTGGGAGGTGGGATTGCATAGCAAGTGGATGCAAGGTATCCACAAGAGAGTTCAAATTATAACCAACCAAGGGAAAAAAAATGGAAAAGGACCTAGATTAAATAGGCCAAGGAGGGATTTGAGGGATTTAAGAGGTTAGGCTAAACATGGAAGAGTTTTTTATCCCTCCTATGTTTGCCACCTTCAATATACTCAACATCCCTGATCCGAACGATGGCTAAACCAGGTAAGATGTTTTAAACCAAATTTTGTCTTTTAGCAAATTTGGAAAAAAATTATTTTGGGACAAAATCACCTGGTGATTTCGTCGATTGTCGGGCGATTTTGTTGATCGGTGGATGATTTTTTCCAATGGTCAAGAACTTTTAGTTTGTTGGCACAAAAAATGAGGAAAACAATGTCAAAATTGGACATATTATATACCATTGGAAAGTTCTTTTCAAGCCCTATCCAATGGTATAAAATTTGATAAGAATTGAGATGATTTTATAGGGTGAAAATTCTCTTGAAGATGACCTTATTTTTCTAGGATAAAAACTAAGGAAAATGAGTCAATTTTTCATGTCTACAGGCATGACAAACACCTAAGGAAGCTAGAACTTAGTGTGGATGACTTAGTTCTAAAGTTTAATGGGAAGTGAGAAATCAAGCCTGGTAAGTTGAAGACTTTATGGCTTGGTCCCTACAAAGTGGTGGAAGTAATGAATAATGGACTAATCAAGTTACAAAACTTGAATGGGACTGAGGTACCTAACACTATAAATAGTTCAAAGTTGAAGCCCTAAAAAGTACAGTGGTTATTCATTGCTTCAAAAGATATTGAATGAAGAAGACAAGTAGGATCTCAATGAAGAACTCAAGGTGAGAAAGTTCCATCATAGGAATATCTTGACATGGAATTCACACACTTTTTTTTAGGAGAGGAGACACAACCAACTATAGAATAGTAGTATTAGGTACCTCAAATTGAAGAAAGAAGAAGATTACGGGTGCATGTTAGATTTGTATATGGAATTGAACAAGTAATAGAGGAAGACAAAGAGTGGATTCCTCTAAATGAAAGAGGATATTAGGAGATAAATAGGGGAAGGCAAGAAGAAGCACCCCAAATAAATCAAAACATGATGTATCAAGGTTATGCATAAGAGATTGGACTCAAAATGTACTTGTAAAAAATGGTGAATCCTAATACAAATCAATATGAATCATGGAGAATCCTAAGCAAATCAAATTGAGCATCTTCACACCAAAATTTGGGGTATTTTAAGCCCTAAAATATAAGGTCATTTTTGGGGCCAATTTTGACCTATTAAATCATCTTATAACTTCCTAAAAACACCACCATTAGATCAGGCTTGAAAAGATCTTTCCAACAAGTACAAATATGCCTATGTTTGGATATATATTATGGTGAATTGACCCTAAGAAACAATTGGTCCTAAAAATTTTAGGCGAATGGGCTGACATCGAGGGTCCTCATATTCGCCAATTTCCAATTTTGAAAATCCTAATATTCACCCATTTGGCAAATATTCACCACTATGCATAACCCTATGATTTATACTTGGGTGGAACATAGAGAACTACCCCAAAAAGTATAAGGACAAAGAAGGATACAGATAACAGTATGATATGAAGATAGAGTGGACACTTTTGAAATGGAAGTTCCAGAGGAGAACAAAAGTGATACCATTGATGACTAATTGGTTGGACTTACTTCATTAGCTCATATAGGGCTATTATAACAAATAATGTGACTATAGACCCAACAACTATAGGAGGAATATTAGATGCTACAAGGTCATAATGCAAGGTTGAGGGAGCAAATCATCTAGGAATTGGATGGTATAATATGAAGGCTAGATGAGCAAAGAGCAGCTAGGCTATAGGAAATAGATGAGGAAGTTAAGGACAATGAGGGGATAACTCAAATAAGTGGTATAAAAAATGATGGTGCAAGCACAAGTGAAGGAAGAAGATCACAAATACCACCAGTTGATCCACCGATGATAAATGAAGATGCAAAAATACTTTGGAGAGACATCGAGGAAGCAACCACATCACTTGAACTACAAGGCAACACACAAGTAGATTTGAGTGAATCTAGTGATTAAGGAATGCCTTGGACGGTAAGAGAACCTAGTATAAATAGTAGTGGTGATGATGATTGCCTAAGAAGACCCCAGTAACCTCAAGATAACCCTGATCCTCCAGCTTATACAATAACACATCGACAACTTAGAAGACCACAAGAGCCTTAAGATAACCTTGATTTGCAAGATTATACAATAGCCTATCAGTAAATAAAAATACAAAGGAGAGAATTAAGGGGATTGGAGATATTGATAAACTTACCAACAGATTAGTTGGAGCAAAGAGAGGATAATCAGAATGATTCAAGTTCTGATACAAACTTTTTTGATGCATACAGGGAGATCCTAGTAATATCATATCCATAAATATGCTTTGAGAAAATAATATGGATATGTTGCTTAATACGTGAAGATCGTAGAATCAGAGCATTACAACAAATTCACTAAGTGTAAGATGAAGTAGAATTCCACTAGCCAATATTGAACTGGTAGATATAACTCCTTATAATCAAGCAACAAGAGGGAGGAATCGACAAGGACCCCTAAGGCTTCAGCCAAGAAGGGGAGGAGGTATTCAACCATGGAATGAAATAATTCAAGGTGATATTACACCAAGAGGAGGAAGAGGATGAGGAAGGTTTCAACCCCCTACTCCTAGATGGCCGAGATACACACCTTTAGCATATTTTAACTAGATAAGGAATCTGTAAGGTATACCAAGGATAAGAGGAATCTTACCAAATCCTAAATGGTGGTATCCATTAGGAAAACCACCACTAATCCAAATAGGACATTGAAGAGTGGAAGGAGGTAAATCATTACTCCAAGGAAGGGAGGAACCATAATTTGTTTAGATAGGTTTTATGTCAAGGGGAGTAGGACGTGGAAGGCACTTGCAAGGTAGAGGCCTTGATGGTAGAGGAAGAGTACATTTTGTAGATGAAAGAAACCATGACCAAAAAAGGATTCAATTACCAAGTTTGGATATAGAATTGATCCAAGGATATAGGTGGAGAAGTCATTAAAATGATAGGAAAATAGTGAGATCACCACCACCAAGGTATCCATCACCAACATGTCAAGAAGAAGAGGCATCAGGAGAAGATAGTCCAGCATAAAATTGTACAACTCCAAATTGCACACATGATAGTGGAAGGCCAGGGAATTTGGTAACATCACAAATTGAGAGGAATTTCCCTAGAGAACAAGTGGTGCTAGAAGATACAATTACTCATAATGTCATGGTCGAACCTCCTAGAGAAGAATTAGATGGGACAGTGCAAGTGAATGTCATTGTGCAATTCCCACGATGGTAAGTGTAAATACTATTAGGAAATGAAAAAAAAAAAGAAAAAAAAAGGAAAAGAAGAAGAAAAAAATTAAAATTTCTTAGTTGTGAAAATCCCTTGGGATGCAATTAAGAAGGAATTTTGTTGAAAAATAGAAACAACTACCTCTTCAAGAGAAAAAATGAAAAATTTCTCTAAGTGATAGATCGTACAAACCATTTGAAGTAGAAAAAAAAACAAGTTTGAAATCATACAAACATAAATATAAAAATAACAGATAAATATCATACAAGGGAGCCTATTGTATAATTTAGATCGTATAGTGTATGATTTGATCATACATATGTATGATTTGCAACCACCGCAATTAATGTTCGTATGCGTGGAATGATGAGTTGTTGAGAAATGCGAGAAAAATATGAAATAACATGTGAAAAGTAGTGAGTTGTTGATCATCTGGGAAAAAGAACACAAAAATGCATGCAAAGAAGGTGAAGTGGCACAATATTAAAAATTGAATGGTTAGGGTTTCGTAGCAAATTAAATAAGAGGATGATTGAAATATTTTTACAAATTGTACAATGGTAAATACAAAATTTCAAGGAGAGGAAAGGTGAAAAGTGTGCAACCAGATAAAATATTTTGCATGGGTGTTGAAA
Source organism: Wollemia nobilis (assembly GCA_028583015.1). Lineage (NCBI taxonomy): Eukaryota > Viridiplantae > Streptophyta > Pinopsida > Araucariales > Araucariaceae > Wollemia > Wollemia nobilis. Next base: position 5,009,082 of record JAQPPZ010002937.1, on the reverse strand, counting down.
TTAATTAGTAGAACTTCAGATTGAATGACCCATTTTAATTTTGCACTAGGGAGACATTTCACATTCAAATAAATAAACCATAAGAGAAAAAGTGAGGGTTTTGACTCCATTAAAAGAAAATTTTAAATTTTAGCTAAAGGAAAGTGAGGGTTTGTAGTAGAATGCATCAAATTAGAGACAAATTGTTGAAAAATATCCACCTAGGGTTCAAGGAAATTGCATATCGGAGCCAAAGTAATTACAAGAAAAAGGAAAACTTACAAACCCTAATCAGAGAAAAAGTAGCAAAATTGAATTGTAGAAGATAGAAGAAAAATGGGAGACAATCGTACAACCCTACAAAACAGCTAGATAAATATATTTTTGGGAGAAATTGCACCAAGTAAAGGAAATATTGTATATTTGCTTTAGAATTACACTAGAAAGATAGATCGAGATATTTTGACAACTAGGTTAGTGACAAATCATGGAAAGGGAGTGAAAACATAATTTTTAGACAAATGAGGGTTTCGAAAGATGTGTTGTATGATTTTGAGGATATATTGTATGATTTTAAGGATAAGTGCAATTTCAAGTAGTTTGGAAGCCAATTTAAGTCTTTTCAAGCAAATCATACAAAATAGTATAGATCTAACAAAGGAGAACAGGTGGAAAGGTATGTTGTACAAATTGGTATGGTACTTGTACGTTTTGGTGCAAATGGTGTATGATTTGTAGTTTGGGAATAGTTTGAAGCAATTTGAAGGATTGTACGATTTGGAGGTTGTTGTATGAATAGAAAACACACATGAACAATTTAGAAGGTGTATTGTACGATTTACAATAGCATTGTATGATTTTTAGAGGACTTATGGTTGCATGATGGTTGATGTCCAGAAAGTAAATCTAACCAGAGGAATGGTAAGAAAATGATTTTGGCCAAAGAGTTTGGATACCGGTTAAGAAGAATTGCAGCCAATAGATTTGAATGACCACCAAGACCTTTGCATGAGAGGGAATCACATCTGCAACAACACCAAGGGTGACAATTTTAGTCCTATGGTTGGCATGGTAATAATATTTGGAGGAGAGGAGGATACAGGCCATGGAGAGAGTAGAGGTATTGGAGGGCTGATCAAAGAAGGACACCATCAAGATTTTGAAAGGAGGAAATGGCACAAGAAATAGCCTTGAGGAGGGAACTGTGTAGTGAAGTCCATTACATATATACAAAGGAGGATCTGATAAGTTAATCCAAGGAGGATCAGGTTGATTAATGAGGATATCAGTTATACAACATGGAGGAGATACATGCTGAAAGTGGTGGAGCAAAGAAGAAAATAAGAACCACCCATGGAGAAAAGAATTTGAAAATGCTGGTGTAGTTATGAGAGCATAGGTACCACCACACCAGAAGACCTTCTTTATAACTATCTATTGCAGATTGTTCAGGTATACGATCCTACAAGCAAACTTGCCTATGTTAATATGGGTAAATAATCTATGAAGGTAGAGTTCACAACAAAGGCATTTAGAAGAATATTTGGATTACCAGAAACTGGTATTGATATAGTCAAGATGTTTCTTGATATTATTGAGACACATCACATCATCACTTCACTCACTAATGTGAAATCACCGATCGAAGCAAATATCTTGGGTGTAGGAACTCGAGGTATTAAATAGAGCTAGTTTATAGGAAAGGATTGGCCATGTGCCATGAATATTGTAATGGCTCAACTATCAGGAGAAACATGAGCCACAAATATGCTAATATGGATGGCTCAATATGTGGAAGGTATTACCAAAGGAATTTAGTACGATTGGGGTACCTATCTAGAGAGAAAAATGCATGACATACTAATAAAAAGACTGAGGAATTTTGGGATGACTTTCCATACCATTGGATAGTTATTCAATGTTGTTACATATATGGGAATTCATTTTCTAGGCTTGATAGAGCCTAGGAATATTTATGTAGGTAACCAAACCATTATGTAGTGGGTAAAGTCAGTGCCAATTCAGAATGAGACTCCAGATAAGTATCAAAAAAATAAAACACCTAATTAGTAGGCCACTACAGTGCATGAGGATACTCCTTTGAATGAGGAGGTACACCATTGAAGGAAAATACCTATGAAGTTGCAACCTAAATTGGAACAACAAGAACTTTAGCAATTGTAGCAGGAGAAACCGCTAGTTCCATTGATAACTTTAAACTTGACTACCATATTTTGATCCATGATTTGAGAGACTAAAAGAAGATTAGTTGTCAAACCAAGAACATATAAAACATTGTTAATTATTCCTTTTCCATTTATAAGATTTATTAGGATATATCTTATTATATTTACTTTAAAGGTCTTACTTTATGCTATAACAATAGGTTTCTCATATTTTTCTTGAAGTGTATTAAACCAATGTTTATCCCCAATCATGTGTCTACTAGCTCCAGAGTCTATGTACCAATATTATACGAGGTTTCTAATGATATTTATATGAATATATTTTGTTATATCTCCCTAAGTAAAGTTTGAGGTTTCTGAAATTGATGTAGGAAGCCTTATTTCTCCAAAAGTATTTTTCTTTTAATAAAAAATCCTCCAAATTATGCTCTAATAACACTTTAATAGCTAAATTTCTTTATTATATGGATGAAGGGGTTTTGAAATGTTCCCCAAACCTTTTACAAAAGGATCCAACCATCCTTCCAAAATAGAATAAGAAGTAAAGGGCACAAAATGGCCATAAGAAGGATAAACACCCAAGAGAAAAACAAGCTCCAAAATACTAGCAAGAATCAAAACTACGAGGAGCTAAAAAAAATAACTATAAACCAAAGGACACAGAAAGCCCATGCAAGGGTTAAAACTTGAAAACAACCACACCAAACAAATATCCCTATAGGGGCAAAGGATCAAGATATAAGCAACCAAGAAACCAAAATATCAAAATGAAACTAGGGAGCTAAGACCTAAATCTTGGTACCACTAGGACCAACATCCTTGTCTAATCCTTCCTCATTTAGCTCCCACTACTCCCAACCCATTAGGACTAGAATTTCTTCTACATAAGATATTATAGTTTACATGGACTCAATAAATAATCTTTTAAGCTTTAACAATGTTCATTTGAGAGTTTTAGGGGTAGAATTCAATGACTAGATCTTGCATCTTGAGATTTTTTCACACTACCTATCCCAAGGATGAGCTTTGATTTCTTGTAAGGTAGAGTAAAATCCTTAGAATTTGAGTCATCGATGCATAGGGTGGACTTACTATGGCTGAACAACTTGGCTACTAGATATTTGGATCATCTAGTCCACTTACCACTATCTCCTCCATATTTTTAAGATGAGTTTTCCACCCTAGCCACTAACCCCACAACAAGGGTAGCATCAAAAATTTCTTGACAAATTGACTCAATATATTCAACATTAGTTGAGTCTGGGTAATAAAAAATTGGTATCAGTGCCCTATTGAGGGAATTAAAAATTTCCACACCATCCAGACCTCTATATTTTAGCACATTGTTAAAAATCATTTTAATTAGTCCCTGGTTAATTGGGTCTAAGGCAATCCCTTTCCTAACCCTACTCATTGATCTTGACATGGACTAAAACAAGAATGACAATATGTTCATGAATATCTTGTGATGTAAATGATTGAGGAACATAAAATGGAAGCTTCTTAGGATCTTCTAGTTATCATCCAACATCAAATACTGAATAATGACCAGTACCACCCTATCCCATGGAGCTTTCAACAAATTGCATTTGAAACCATTTTGAATTCTGACCAATTATTCCTCATCGCCTAGGAAAATCTAGGACTCTTTCGCAAGAGAGTGTTTTTCTCTATTGTGAATGAATCCATCCACATACAAGACTATCACTTCAAAAATCAATGGAATTTTAATTTTGAACTCAAGATTCTTGATCCTAACCACTCAATTGCACCAATAGTAGTCCAAATTATTTTTCATCTCCCTATGGTGCACATTACACTTCAACAAGCATTGAAAAATGTTGTACTTCAAAATTTTTCTAACATCCTCATCAACAGTAAAAGAGTATGAATTAGAATTAAAGTTGCTATTATTCCCAGAGATTTGACACTAAAATTACCCACTCGAATCCACTAAAACATACTAGATCCATTCTAGAGAATCACTAAATACTGATAGGAAAATATAGAGTAAAACTTTCTAAAATCTAGAAGCCTTAGATACTTGTGAATAATCACAAGATCCAAATAAGGAGGAACATTTTTTTTTATCCTAACCACATCTTCACAACCTTATTGCCAACTCATCCACTAGGATTTGTACCACAAAAACATCCCCTCTCTTGCCTTTCCAATATATCTTGATATGCTTGCAATCGTAAGCATGATAATTCTAGATTACTTGCACACTAATCCAAGCTAAATGGAATTTATAACCAAGCTACAGTGAAGTGATATATTACACAATTTCATAGGATTCCCTCTTGGGATGATAATTCCCCTTGTGAGATACCTCCAACTTCGGCCCTTTCACTCAGTCATGGAGAAAGACCATCTTTCTAGGACAATCAGGTATTGCCACATTAGCTTGGAAAGCTTTGTGCCACTTTGACCTAACCCAAACATTCCATGACCCATCTCCCAATGCCTTATAAGGAAATAAATGTTGATGAACCTATTGAGAAGAATATAAGTTTTTAAACTTTGCTTCCCAAGACAAAATGCCCCTCCACTCCAATTATGGATTTCTTTCCCCTAATATTTATAGTAAATTTTGTGTTTCCCTAATAAAGGAGTAGTGGGTGCCACTAATTTCAATAGAAAATCATCCTTGGTACATCCACCTTAACCCCAAACAATTATCATTGGAACAACTCACTATGATTAGTTTCAAACAAGATATAAAAGGTTGGGCTTGGTCGTCAAATGGCTCTTGAGTGATAATCGTATCAACTCATAGATGGTTTGGCCACATGTAATATAGCCACAAAGTCTTGCCACTTAAAAAGGCACACTAGATATGGTCCAATTTAAATTATAAAAATAAAGGCTCTTTAGAAGTGGATGACCAATGATCAATTTTGCATGGACCTGATAACTAGTTTCAACATAGTATTTGGATGACATATTACCTTCTTCAGCTTTCATTATCAATTTGAGCTAACCCCACTGGAAAATATTCCCTCAAAACTATAATTTTATCTTGTGAGAGACCCAAATTTACCAAATAATCTATAGATGTATTCCCTTATTTGTACACATACTTGATTTAATATTTTTCAAGGGCTTGGATCATTCTTTGAACTTTGGCTAACAAATTTGAAATGATCCACAAAATAAATTGGATGCTTTTGAGCATATTAATGATATTTAGGGAACCTCCTTCAATAATAACCTTACTATAATTCATAGTTTCCAATTGAGAGACTCCTTGGAAGAGTGCTCTTGCTTTTGTAGATTGATTGATCTGGAAATCCAAGTTCTCTGTGAATAAAAGTAAAATTCTCCCATTTGAATATCTGATCACTCCCCCTACACCCACCATTCTAGGGTTACCTTTAGAGGCTCCATAAAAATTAAGCTTTAACCAGCCAATGGGGGGAGAATCCTAAATATTTTTAGATTTGGAAGGAGAAATTGAGTGGGGCACTAGTGACAAGGGAGCTCTAAATACAAAGGTCGATTCAAGCTCTATCTCCCTACCAAAAATGGCCTTGTCAAGAGGGATAAGGTTCACATTATCCATAGACACAACAACAACATGTAGGAACACACTCTCCATAGGGTGAGAAGTGTTTTTGAAGGCCCGAGAATTCCTCTCCTTCCAAACTTGCCATAATAAATTGGGTAAGGCAAAGGACCAAAAGGTATGAAGGTGAGGGGATAAGAATGGGGGACACCATTGCTAAACCAAATCAAATAGATTTTTAGGAAAAACCTAGTCCATCCCAATTAAACTAAGGAACTGGGAGAGGACATCTCTGGTGAAGGGATAGATAGACAAAAGATGCACTAGATATTCATTATCAATACTACACAAGTAGCACCTATTAGGAAGGACCATACCCCTTTTCAAGAGATTGTCCTATGTAAGACATTTACCTTGGACCACCAACCAAAATAAGATATTAACTTTGGAAGTAAGCCCTTCAACCATATTTTATGAGCAGGGAACCAAGGATCATTATCCATATCTAAAAGAGAATAGGCCAACTTAACAGAGAAGCAACCATCCTTTTCTGCACCAACACCATTTTTTTTGGCTTGTCCTTGTTAGCTATTAAAAACCATTTAGGATATAAGATAGGGCTCTAAAAGCATTGATTTCAAAATGCAATAACCTAGGAAAAACAAGGGGTTTCTAGCATTTTCTACCATCAACTACATCTATAAAGTCACAAAACTTCAGATGGAAATTTTGAGTTGTGTTTGGTTCAACCAGGCTTGGGCATGCATACAATTCCAATGGTCAATAAAAAACCTAAATTTCCTTCCAAAAATCAATATTTTTTTATTCCCTAGAAGCCACCACCCTCCCTTCAAAATAACTGATTAACTTTTCACTATGCTCTTCCAGAAAGTGAACCCATGGGAAGGGGTGGGATTAATGGGGAAAAGACCAATCTACCTAAGTATTTAGTATTCAAATTTTTTACCCAATTTACATTCTCATTTTGAGTCAATCTCCAACCCTACTTGGCTATAAGGGCCTTGTTCATCACTTTGAGTATTCTCAAACCTAGACCTCTTGATTCTTTAATACTACAAACTTGGTCTTAGGCAACCAATGAAAAATTCTACTCATTATATCTTGACCAAAGGAAGGAACACTAGATTTACTCAATTTTCTAGAGGATAACTCTTGGTAGCCTAAAGAGAGAAAGGAAATACATCAAGATTATTTGGAGGGCAGCCTTTACCAACATATATTTTCTTGCCTAGCTCAGAAGAGCCCCTTTCCAACATACCAACTTTCTTTGAACTATTTCTACCATTAGATCCCACATAGAAACCTTAATACCACATTTGAATAGAAAAATTCCCAGATACACTAAGGGCAAGGAATCTATGAACATTGCTCAAAATCTCAATAATTATCCTTTGCCTACCTGGAGGTGTGTTGATTTTTTTTTTAATTTTTCTTAGATTGAATTCTTGCCCTACTGCTTTCTCAAAGTCTAGAAGGATAGATTTGACAGTTCTAGTTTGAGGGATTAATGTGATAAAGGAAAACAAGGTATCATCAAAAAATTGGTGAAGGGAAATAGCATCCATATAAGTTGTTGGATTAATCCCTATGATTGTAGGATTAGCTTTAATGGCTCTTCCTCGAGAATCTGCCATTAATATAAACAGGTAAGGAGATAGAGGATCACCCTAGTAGATTCCCCCGCAACTAAGAAAATAGCTAGTCGAAGACCCATTTATGGTAATTGAGAATTTTGCAAAAGATATATAGACCCTGATAAGCCTCAACCAGCTTGGTCTGAAACCATTTTTTTTAGAACTTCAAGTAGGAAATCCCATAAAACTCTATTGTAAGCTTTGTTCATATCAAGCTTAAGGAAGGTTCTTGATCTTCTACTTTTATCTACTAAGTGTATGAGTTCATGGACTATGATAATACAATTGAGGATATTCCTGCCCACTACAAAATCACTTTGGGGTTGATCAATAATCATCGATAGAAATGCTTCCAATCTATTCACCATTTATTTTGATGATTTTAAAAATAGTATTGCATAGGCTGATGGGTCTAGATTTTGTAAATTCTTTCTCATCCACAATCTTGGGGATGAGGACAAGTGTTAGTTTTTGATGATATATGTAGTGGTATATATTTATCATAGGTCCTAATAAGATGCAAAAAATATGAAAGAATGAAATTCTACAATATGACTAAAATATACTGTAAATAGAAAGTGGTAAAAATACAATGCAGTATGGAGGTGATGGTCACTCCATTGATATAATCTAAAGAACTAAATTGTACTTCATTAAAGAGTTCTACCACTATCTACTACTCTCTACTATCAATAAAATTTATCTATATCTCTATCTCTTTATATATATCTATCACTCACAATGAGGCCTTTATATAGGAAGATATATTCCTTGGCCAACACTCTACCTAGTTGTACAAGGGGACACCTTGCACATTACAACTTGTAAATTGAAACTTGTGCATTTATTACTCTACTTAAAGTAACTAGCTAAATTCCCCCTAAAGTAATATCTTACTCTAACTATGTACCAAAGGTGGTACATTTACATGACCCAAATGATGTAATATACTCTAACACCCCCATGTATTACATTATTTGGGCATTTCAATATTTCAATCTTCAAAATGGATATTCTTGTTCTTGGAGTTTGTATTCTCCTTCTCTGACTTCTATAACCTATTCAATAAAGTAGTTAGTATCTTCATAACCTATTGTTCTTGCTAAAATATCTTTAACTTCATAACCATCTATAGGTTCTTCTAGTTTTTTTATTTCTTCTATCCTTTGATCTAGGTGTCCTTTATGATTTCTTTTTTGATACTCCAATTTTTGGACATTTTGAGTCAAAGTTGTCATTGATGTCAAGGAATGAAGTTGTCATTGATGTCAAGGAATAAGCTACCATTGATGTCAAAAGGTCAAAAGGAACAATGCAAAGGTTAATGACAAAAGAGTTTCATAATATTATTAATATTATGTGGAAGCATAAGTAGGAGGGTTTTTATTAAAACCATGGATGAGCAAAAATAAAAGGTTTTTAATAAAATCCCAAGGAAGTGTTAATATTTATTTTATAAAATATTTAAATTCAAATTGAATTTAAATTTTATAAATAAATATTATGTATACAAAGTGGTAAAATCAAAGAAGGATTTAATAAAGCCAAAAGGATTTAAAAGTTAATTTATAATAATTAAATTTTAAAGAATTTAAATAATTTATAAATTAATTAGATAAATATCGAAGCACTTCAAGTTTTAAGGTGGTAATTTGTATATAAACTATATGCCTTAGTGGCATTTGGATATCCTTTGTTCGAATAAGAAAAAGTGCAATCGTGTGTTGTGAGAATTCATGCGAAGAAGACAAGAT